>FR990035.1:0-10000000 GCA_905404135.1 Hesperia comma | reverse complement strand
GTTCAACGTAGTAGAAGTTACAGACGAGGCAAAAGCTCTGATTGCAACTATAGAGAACCGTCTAGGAAGGTACATCTGCAGGCTGTGCCGAAGACTGTACAGCGATGCCTTCGCGTTGGCACAACACAGGTGCTCAAGAATTGTGCATATTGAATACCGGTGTCCGGAATGTGACAAGGTAGGTAAAATTTAACCTTATACATACTGAGATCTGCACACTCATAACCACATGAATGTCATCTGTACTCATAACCCCACACCAAACAACGCAACACATAAGACAAGAACACACATAGCAATATTAAAGAATTAAGATTCGCATTTATTATATTATCTTCGCCATAAAACACTTCATAGCATGCAAAATTGTATCGATTAGTTAAATTATTTTGCTGTTTTATTTCAGCGATAAAACACTATCAATTAGATACTCATAAATAAATAATAGGGACACTGCACCCTTTGAACTTTGAAGAGGATCTCGTTATCTCATTTCGTTTAATTCACCGTAACAAACAAACAAAAAATCATCCACAACGATATAGTGTGGGAATCTATTACACCGAGGGTGGCAATTGTAAACACTCGGTCCGTTTCCATGGGAAACAGGGTTCCGTAGTGAAATGTTTACACCTTAATTGACACGTCATTGATGCGTGACGATGATCGTTATCTTGAATGATGGCAACATTGTTTTTGTTAAGTGCCACTGTTGCATTAAAAACAGTGTTAATTGTCTATTAATTCATGCGCATCGTCCATTAAGTTTTATTACTTAGATCTAATCTATTATTTTTTTTTATTTTTTTATCGACTCCGTAGCCTAGTTGTTCTGCTCACGATGCAAGGGGTTCTGGGTTCGTATCCCGGCCTTGTCAGATGTTAATGTGATAAGTATCTAGGGTCATGGGTGCTAGGGAGGGGCTACGAGTGTGATAGCGTTTTAGGATTTAAATTATGAAAAAATTGAAGCAACAACAGTGTAAAGTAATGTGGTATACAAAAATATACCACATTATTTTGATCATTCGTTTTAATTTATGCAACTTAAGAATAACCTACTTAAAAATCGATAAGTAGAGAATAATCAAAAGCTGCGCTTGCTATATCGTTCAAATGCGACCAGACGTAGGTAGGACTAGTTTTCGCATAAAAAATATATCAAAATCGACTCACCCAGAAAAAAGTTACGGGACACCTGAGAACATACAGTTGATTTGAAAACCTCCTCCTTTTTTGAAGTCGGTTAATTCAGCGTATTTGTATTGTAATATAATGTATTGCATCCTCCCTAGGTATTCAACTGTCCAGCAAACCTAGCGTCCCACCGTCGCTGGCACAAGCCGCGCGTGCCGGGCGCGACCAAGCGCCGGGAGCCCTCAGCCGATGCCGGCCGCTTCCCCTGCCAGGTCTGTGGGAAGCTGTTCAGACGACAGGCGTACTTGAGGAAGCATCTCCTGGCCCACGAGCCTGAGACCGAGCCTGAGAAAGAACCATCGGCGTTCAAACAGGTTCATGTGGAGTATCCTAGTTATCAGCAGGTAGGATTTATTTTAATGTGGTATAAGTTATAAGTAGCTCCTTTTAGTCTTTTATAAGCCAATTTTATTTATCTGCGGTGAAGTAGGGTTATGACGTACCAGGGAAGCCAAGTCTTATTATTTCTAAGTAATGGTTGCCTGAAAAAAAATTAAACTTTGAAGTTGAAAACGAGAAACTTCGACCTTTAATTTGATAATGTTCTGTTCTTCAATTTTTACATTTTTACATGTAAATATGGAAAGCAAGAATACATAAATGAGACCATCATAAGAAAAAATTGGCAACGTATCTCATAACTTCTCAAGTAATAGTAGATTGTATGACAAGGGTGCAAAGTAATATTTTTTCGGCGAGGGCGTTTTTTGAATCCAGAGCGAAGTGAGGGATTCTAGAGTAGAATCCCGAGCGTAGCGAGGGATTCTTTAGTAGAATCCCGAACGTAGCGAGGGATTCAAAGTACGTCGCCCGAGCCAAAAATATACTTGCACCCGAGTGATACACTCTACTTTTCATCACCCACTATGAGAAAATAATATATATATATAATAGAAAATAATAGAAAATAATACGTAAAAATGCACGAAAACTTAATTTTAATTTGAAAACGAAATCTTAATTTGATTTCTTTTTTTATTATTCAGCTGGCGGGGCCCTCGCGTCGTGCCAGACATTCTTTATTCAAACAATATTTGCGTTCGATTTCTTTAGCGCAAAATACTAAAATGTTCTAAATTCAAAATAGGACGGAAAAGATCTAGCCGGCAGGAAAAGTTGTATGAAAATTCATTCCCGCCCGCTGAATAGAAAACAGCAACTTTGGAACCCCGTAAGTCCGAACCAAGTCGTCTTTTTCGAATAGGTGTGATGAAAAACTTCTTTCTTACCAGGACGCAGTCCGCGACAACAACTTCAACAACTTCTGGAGCAAGATCCCGCCTCCGCAGCAAGAGCTGTCCTGGGACGAAGTGCGGGGTCGTTGTGCGTCGCCATGCTCTTCCGAAGACTCGCGGAGTCTCGACGTCACGGGGTCAGAGGACGAAGGCGGGGGCGTCGGGGACGGCTGACGACGGGTTCTGCGGCCGGTGCCGCGGTTCCCTTACCCCAACAACCTGTACTATACCAACCCGTATGGGCATGATAGCTCTCATCTTTACTTCTCCTAGATAGGTTCTCTTTTATCGAACGGATACGGTACTAGCAGAGCGCACTTAAATGCCGCGAAAATTGTACTGTTCAATTCAATTCCAATCATAATTTTAGCGTAATCAAGGACGTGGTTAAAACGTCCTTGAGAATAATGAAGTAAATGTGTGCGCGCAATATTTAAGTGTCTGTTCGATAAATAAGTTGTTGACTAATCTTTGCTTAAATTTTAACAATTGTTGCACATTAATATATTTTATAGGATTAGTACGCACTTTTATAGTTTTAATGTATATTGGGTGTCAACAGGATTAGATTAAGTTTTGTGAATAGCGTGTATTCTGTCTATAGATATATAATAGTCTTTTGGTTACGTATATTTTAAGTATGTACATTTGTCTATGCCTACAGCAACATTCCAAATCGAATAATGTGTTAAACACTTTTCGTGAGTACTCTTAGGTAAATATATTTTAGATATTATCGTGTGAATTTCCCTAATCTTTAATTGGCTTTTGAAGTTTTTAAATCATTGCATTGTTTATTTTATTTTTTTCGTTCAGAACTGTCCTTTTTTCAGCTTGTGTACAATTTTTTCTAAAAAAGTAACAATATTTATAAAAAATTTAATGGCAAATTCGATTAAACACTTTACGCGATTTTTTAAACAAATCTTGCTACTTAGAAGCGTACATGCTTAAATTTTTGTGAATTCTGTCGACAATGGTAATTAGGAAACTAAAAAAAATTGTTGAAAAGTTTTGTGAACACTTTTTCTACAGACAAGTGCATTGGTCGTTAAACGCCTATGATATTTCGTTTTTCAGTTTTCTTTGTAGCAAAGGCAACCTTTAAATAGAGAATTCGATCGCTGGAAGTCGCGAGGGGTCACCGCAATCGATGCCTGGACATATTTTTAGATGCACCGCTCACTGGCTACTACCTAGGTAATGCATGTTTCAATGGTCGGCCGACGTCCTTAATAGGTAGGTATATCCTACGTCTACGTATTCAATTTTTTTATCTTTTGTTCTATATAGGATATTAGTCAAAAATGACTTAAAACTTTTGTTATACACATACATATTTTTTATTTACAATTTATTTGTACAACCTAAATCAATGAAAAGAAATCAAATTTATAGAATTTTATTTGATGCTGATGTGAAAACTAAGTCATGTTTAAGAAAGTCTACGTCATGAATCTAGTCACTTAATTTCGATTAAGCTTTAAGTTATATTTTTATAACGGATTATGTTAAAAAGAGTACGTTGTAGTCACATTAATCTAGTCAACATTTTATTAAGTTTAGCTATTAAATAAAAAATAAAAACAATCTTAATAATTTAGTCATTTGTAACTAATTCTAGTCTTTACTGTTTAGTTTTCTTAGATTTAAATAAAATTATTTAGTGATATTTTTATTTGAATTTACGAGGAATATATTTTCAGGACATTCTGAATTTCTTCAGATCTCAAATAGCACGTAGTTACCTATATCTAGTCTAAAAATATAATAATTCATCTAGTCAAAAAATATTATAAAAAGCAGTCTAGTCATCATAAAAGTTTTATTAAAACTAGTCAAATAAACATTTAAATTCAAACATTATTGATCTCGTCAAACCAAATTATCAAATTTTGATCTCAAAGTACAATGTAGTCTAGTCAAAAGTATAGTCAAATCTAAAGTCTAGCCTAGTCCAAAGTCAAACCTAAAGTCTAGCCTGAAGTTTAGTCTAAAATCTAGTCTTTTCAAAAGTCAAAGTAATCTAACTAAATACGTATGAACCTGTGAACGCATAAAAATTACATATAAAAAGCTGCGGTAGATTTATCAATTTTCTTATCTATCTATACTATAATAAAACTGTAGGAGCACGTGTTCTGTACATTGAATATTTTTTTAAAATTTCGACTAAGGGGCACTTACATATCGAGATAGAACTCAAAATTATATTTTTTTTATTTATTGTCTGTCTGTCTGTCTGTCTGTCTGTCTGTCTGTCTGTCTGTCTGACCGATCATCACGCGTAAACCACTGGACGGATTTAATTGAAACTCAGTAAAGTTATTACTTATATACTGGTGTCTATTATAGGGTACTTTTTTTTTCGAATAATATTAAGGTTCCCTAGGGATAGGTGACTAAAGTTTGTATGGAAATTTTTTATAACGTCGTCCGATTTGCTTCAAACTTGCAACAAAGGGTTATCACTTAAATTAATAGAATACGTGTTTCTCAGTTTTTCGATATTTTGTTAGAAAAAGAAAAAAAACACAAATGAATGCGGAAATTTGTAATTTTTTAAGGTAACTTTCTGACTAAACTGAAAATGATTTTAACCCCATTTTTTTAAATTATTATAGTTAAATAAGTAATCTTTAATGTAAATTCAGTATTTTAAAAAAAAGCCAGGAAAGGGTGCAAAAATGGGGATAACGTTGGTACAATTAGAGGTACCTCCAGTGTTTATTCAAGTTGACTTAAGTGACAAAACAAAATCTATAGGGAGGTTAAGAAAGAGTACTAGAACAACAATCTAAAAAAATAATTAAAATTAAAAAAGTTTGTCTGTTTGTACGCGCTAATCTCCGGTTCGGCTGAACGGATTTTTATGGGACTTTCACAGGAAGATAGCGGCGATTCCTGAGCAACATTTAGGCTATTTTTATCCCGGAATTCCCGCGGGATCAGGATTCGCACGGGAAAAAATCCTATGCGCGAAGTCGCGGACTTAAATTTTTATGGAACTTCCACTGGGAGATAGAGGAGGATCTGGAGCAACACTTAGGCCCGGCGCCCATTATCGGCATCGGCAAGGAAAGGGATCTTTCGGCATCCCTACATGCCAGCGCACACTGTCGGAAATTGGCATGGCCTTGGCATGCTGCAACATTCTTAGGGATGACGAGGCGTCCTTAAGCATGCCGCACCGAGTGCTGCTTCGGCGAAGGTGAGGACGCGACGGTGGGCGACGGCGTACTGAAGGATCCCGAAGTATACCGAAGCATCCTCAAAGCTGCCGATTCAGTAGCCTTAAGCATACCGAAGATTTTTGTTACTACGATCATATATGTATATCATGGAAATTTCTACTTTATTGCCATGAAGTTAATGTACCTATAATGCTTTTAATCACCTAAAATCCTTATCCTGACCGACGCCGATAATGGGCCCCGGGCCTTAGGCTACTTTTTATCCCGGAATTCTGGTGGAGTCAGGATTCACGCGGGAAAAACTCCTATGCGCGAAGTTGCGGACTTAGATTTATATGGGATTTTCACTAGGAGATAGAGAAGGTTCTGGAGCAACACATAGGGTACTTATTATCCCGGAATTCTGGCGGGATCAGGATTCACGAGGGAAAAACTCCTATGCGCGAAGGCCCGGGCTTGAATTTTTATGATACTTTTATTGCGAGGTAGAAGAGATTCTGGAGCGTATAGACTACTTTTTCTTCCGGACTTCCCGCGAGATCATGATTCACACGGGAAAAACCCCTATGCGCCAAATCGCAGGCTTAGATTTTTATGGGACTTTCACTGGGAGATAGAGGAAGTTGTGAAGCAACGTATAGGCTTCGGTTTATCTCGGAATTCCCGCGGGATCAGGATTCACGCGGTAAAAACTCATACTCATAAGGTCGTGGGTTCAGATATTTATGGGACTTTCAGTGGGAGGTAGAGAAAGAAAAACTTTGTGACACACTGAGTTCCACGCGGGCGGAGCCGCGGGCACAGCTAGTTTAAATTAAATGCGGTGACCCTTTGTAGCAATTGCATCGATTTTATTATAATTTTTTAATAGAGGCAGTATTTTATAGTTTTCGAATAGAATAACTCATAGTATATTAAGATTATTAATTTATGAATCATATTTAGGGGTATTATATATTTAATATATAAAATAAACTTCGAGTGGAAACTAGTCAGTGTGTTCTTAGCAATGCGTTCCAAAGATGTAAATAAGAAAACGCTATAGTATAAAATTATTTATCAGTCTGCAATTTTAATTAGAGGTTAGATATGTATGTACTATAGAAATAGTTAAACTTTTATTAATTTATTTTACTTTATTAGGACGTAGCCAAAATTGTAAAGTATTATTAGACACTTATATTCATATGCTTTCCATATCATTATATAATATGAAATATTTAAATACTTTAAAAAGGTAATAATAATAAAAATAAATAATAAGAAATCGGATATTTTTTGTTGAAATTGACATTTTGAATTATAACCAATGCTTGATTCTATTTGATTCACAATTGTATAATTTAATTGTAATTTTAAAAAATTATGTGTGTGTTTATTGTGGTACTGTGTTTGAAATCACAAAATGATATTATGTACATATTTTGATGGGATACGTGGATCAAATTTCTATGAAGCGAAAAATTGTTTTGTGCTGCTTGTTTATTTTTATGACCTTAGTTTATATTTCTTGGTGTGCAAAATAGTTTATCTATCACTCAAAACTATGATAAAGTGGCATTTAAACACCGTGACTTAAAAATATAGGAGGATAAAAAGAGATAGCTGCTCTGTCTCTTATTATAGATAAATTTTTATTTATACTTTGCTTTCAACTCTTTTTAATTAATTTGTCAAAAATAATCTTTGGAGCTTTATATTGTTCTTCGTATCGTTCTTATATACAATCATTGAAGATTTAAGACTGCTCTATAATAGTAAAGCTCATAAGTTTGTGTAGACTGCTGTAGTCATAGTAGGTATGCATTCATTCGAGTATGCATAGATTCGATTTCTTATTTCTATTTCTCCATCCGTTCTATTTGGCCTCATTATTATAAGCTTTTAGTTAACTTGCAATGTTTATGTGTTCAGGCCAAATCTTGCTAGCTGAAATAAGACTACTTTACTGCTACAATGATTTAAATTTGACATATTGCATTAGTTTAAATGTATGGCCGAATACTTAATTGAATATTGGCTTCAGGCTAAACAGTTATTTCATGGTTAGCATAACAACATAAATTTTTTATTGAGTTATTAATATATACAAAAACCTGATTTTAGTTTTCAAACAATCATTTTATTTTAATTTCAATGTATTATTGTGCGCATATTCAAATTTGTAAAAAAATATTACCTACTATTGTAACTTAATTTGACGATGTCAAAATAATTTTAAAAGTAATTTTGTGTGTTTTTTCAGTAAATCATTAATGAACATATCATACGATATTTTATTGTTAAACTTAGTACCTACAGTAATCAATGTAAATGTTTATAAAATTTGTAGAAATTTATGTATCCCTAGCAATAAAAAAATATTATATTAGTATGTGCATAAATTATACAATCAAGATATTAATTACTTATTATATTAAAATAGTTATAGTTATTGATGAATATTTTTTTTGCAAACAAGTACCTATAATAGATAATAATAATACGTCAATATTTACCAATAATCATAAAATACGATAATACAACAATTCTTTTATTATAATAATTTATGTAAAAACATCTTCAATGTAATTTTAATTATTTGAACTTGAATTAACGGTATAGAATGCACTTAAGTAGATTAAAAATGTAATGAGTATTCACACAAATTAATTTAATCATTTGGAAATAAATATTAATTGATGTACCTAGATTATACATTATTTATTAGAAAAATAGTGTAATCATGATTATGAAAATAAATTATTAAATTATACATTTGTCTGTCATTTCTCCGTGAAACTAGAGGCTTAACTCCTGAAATAAATTGATTCAGATTTGAAACTTAATATAACGTGAAACTAAATACCTACTTATGATCAAGAAACGAAAATATTCTTACCTATATTTGAAAAACTTTAAATTTGTATCATTCGTAATTGCTTTTTATAATGTTAATAAAAATTAATTATTTAAAACAATTTACAATTAAATACCGATTTAAATTTGTATAATAATGACAGCCTTTAATCACAGCAAAATTATGAGATAAGTATTAGCTGGTACTCGCGGGTTAGCCCGCGTGCAACTAATATAATGAAATAAATGTAGAATTATCGAAAATCTATAGAAACACCAAAGGAAACCTTAACCCAATACAATAAGCACTTACTCCCTACTTGTAGTGCATGACGATAAATCCCTTTATTTCCATAGCGTAATTGCGAGCCCAATCAAAGTTGCGTGCAGACCAATTGTGGTGTTGAATAATGACAAATTATAGCATCTAATAGAATTGTTGATCACCTTGTACGTGGTGTGTCATTGTTAGACAGTTTTTTAAACCTTATTTGCTTTGTGATCCTTCTTATTGAATATGGAATACGCAGAAAAAGTTAAGACGTTAAACAGTTAAATACGCAAAACTTAAACACGTCCAAAATGAAACTTCTCTACGATTTTTAATTATTTATTTTCGTATTATGTATTTAAAAGCTATTGTGACAACCCTGGCGCATCTACTTCGGAAACAATAAACAATAGGGGCCATAAACATGTCGAGCAAACAATAGGAACAATAGAGCGCGGCTGTCTCGAAACTACGCGCACGACGCTTCGCCATTACGGCAATAGTCATAAGGGCGAAAGTCGGTTGCAAGGAACATACTCGAATCTTATTCGAATCGGGTCCGGAATTAGCGGGAATGTTCTAGATTGGCGTGAATAGTAGGTGAGTGGTATAAAAAGGGGCACTCGGTCAACCGCGGACATTCTAGTTTCGGAAGCGAAACCAGGAAGATATCAGCGATACCTACGAGCGATAAGTACCAGTGCGAAGTGAAGTGATTTCTACGGGCGATACAGTGTTCGACGAGTGTGTTTACGAGTTCCTAGGTTCCTGCAGAGTGTTTTGGTGTGTACATAGTGTAATTTGTGTATCTACAAGTACAATAAAGTCTTTGTGGTACATTTTGGCATTTTCTCGAACCCAGTACTCCTGACACGTAACACTATACCTAATTAAAATTTTCAAAATGACTTTGACTCTACCTTGAACCGCCCCGACCTCACCTAAACTTCAACTTTACCTTCATCTTCACTTTCTTCACCATCGCTCTAAACTCTAGCCCTAAGGGTGAAGGTAGGCTCACCCTCACTTTCAACTTAAACTTCAACTTTATCTCCAACTTAAGAGAATTCCAACTGCAAACAATCGTTGAGAGCGTAGTAATTGTCATTCAAAACCAATGTCAATTCAAAAACTAAGTTTTCACAGCTCGTAAGTTGTGGAGGGTAGTTGAGGGTACCTATACCATAAATTTTCCACTGCTGGGCGCATGACTCCACGCACATTGTGAAACCATGGCTGCCATGCTTACAGTAAGAGCAGTAAGTCGGAATTTCAGAAACCGAGAAAATCGCGTTTAAAGTTTTCGATTAAATTTTTACTGACTACTCTTTTAGCTTGTAAGTTTTTTTAGGTTCGATTTTCTAAGTTATTCTAAGCGGTTTTTCTAAGCAATACTAACAAAGATTTCGGAAGTACACTGATAATTATCATGAGGTAAGTATATTTCCTGGTTATAAGCTAAGGAAAAAACATCATTTTATAGACTGCTGGTTAGCCTTAATGATATTTTTAGGTTCTAGTGAAGGTAGAAAAACGGGAGTAAGACCAGTTAATAGAGCATTACGTGGCGATTCAGGATATGTACTTAACTCATTTTTGAAAAAATCGACTTACTGCTCTTATTGTTAGCACGGCAGATGGGTAAAGATGGCCACTTACCTACTAAAGAATTAAATAATTTAGATAATTGGTTAGTTTACTATTTTGCTATTTACAAAAATTATTAAAATTTTTAATCTTATAAATCTTCGCTAAGTCAATTTTAAATAAATATTAGCTTAGTTACCCCTACGCCATCTATGGGGTGACGCAATATTTCAGAGGGGTTGCGACAAGCTTCGAACCTTCAAATTAAGAATAGCAGAGGGTTGTCAAAGTACGTAGTTCACACGAATGCCACTAGGTTGCGTTATAAAACGGGTGTAGGGTGGTATCGATCGTGGTGAGTATTGAATCTGATAGTTTTAGACCCACTATTTCGATTCAATACATAAATAATTAAAAAAACTTAAAAAATACTTTTGTGCTGTATTAGAAGCAAAAACTTTAGTGACTGAACTTTATTGTATCAATGTCAATAACGTCAAAAAAACACCGCTGCTTTACAAGCCGAGAAAGAAGAGAGAGCAAATACAGTAGATTGTATAACAAGGGAGCAAAGTAATATTTTTACGGGGAGGGCGCTTTTTTGAATCCAGAACGAAGTGAGGGATTCTAGAGTAGAATCCCGAGCGTAGCGAGGGATTCTTTAGTAGAATCCTGAACGTAGTGAGGGATTCAAAGTATGTCGCCCGAGCCAAAAATATTTGCTCCCGAGTGATACAGTCTACTTTTCATCCCCCCCTATGAGAAAATAAAAGGCGCCTCAAATTCAGGAATAATACTGTCACAGTCACTAAACTGACTAAACTGACTAACCCGACTAACCCGACTAACCCGACTAACCCGACTAACCCGACTAACCCGACTAACCCGACTAACCCGACTAACCCGACTAACCCGACTAACCCGACTAACCCGACTAACCCGACTAACCCGACTAACCCGACTAACCCGACTAACCCGACTAACCCGACTAACCCGACTAACCCGACTAACCCGACTAACCCGACTAACCCGACTAACCCGACTAACCCGACTAACCCGACTAACCCGACTAACCCGACTAACCCGACTAACCCGACTAACCCGACTAACCCGACTAACCCGACTAACCCGACTAACCCGACTAACCCGACTAACCCGACTAAACTAACTAACTAAACCAACTTAACTAATTAAACTAACTAAACTAACTAAAGAACTAACTCATTTTTCAAAATTAAACCATGAATTTCTAACAATCCGAACTGAATTTAAAAAGTGCGCGGAAAATATCTTTTCCGCGCACTTATTTAAATAACGGGGAGGAAAAACTCATTCCCGCCCGCTAAAAGTTTCTTATGCTGGGTCTACATTAGCGGGCTACGGCGAATATTCGTGTTGACGCGATGAATGTGGCCGGCTACATCGTGTCATCGCGTAGTATTCGGGCGAAGACGATTTAGGATCGGGGAGCGGTCGGTAAACTGGCGCGCATCAAAGGGATTTGTCGCGACAATATTCGCTTGGGTGGCTACACTTACGTCAATTTAGTGTTTTCCAGACTTTGAAGCAAGACGGACGTGTCTGTATTTTTTGTACACTATGGAGTGGAGTAACGAAAAAGTATTAGAGTTCATTAAATTTTATGAATCGGAGAGTATCATATGGAACCCTAGTGACCCTGACCATAAAAAGAAACACTTGGTACATGATGCGTGGATTCGAATTAAAAATAAGCTCAGTTGGCCTACCACAGTAGAAGAAATGAAGAAGAAAAAAGATTCATTGATGGCATACTACAGTGCCCATCTTAATAAAATTAAGAAATCGATTCAGTCAGGAGCTGGCACTGACGACGTATACCAGACAAATTGGTTTGCCTTTTCGGCGATTAATAGTTTTCTTCAGCCTATATACGACTGTCGCCCGACTATAGATACCCAGGTATATAATGAAAGACGCTTATTTGTTTTCATCTTGTATTTATTTATAAACTGATTTAAAGACTGAAACTTGCGTATTATGATATTTTGTCTGTGTTAAAACCACAAATTAAATAATACAGTTGTTAAGTTTCATACAAAGTGCGCAAAAACAACTCACAAATAGACACACACCGTTCACATACACCAAAAATCGGAACATATCGGACCACTCCGACCGCGATTGTTATTGGCAGCAATATTAAATATTTAAAATACACAAATATGATAGTTTTCCTAAAAAAATGATAAGAAATGCAGTTATTATAATTGTTATCTTAGTGGTTGTTTTTATTCGACGTTAAATTGCAAACTATTTCCTCCATTTTTAAATTAACCGCCTACGTCTCGGCCGCACATCAAACTGAATCCGGCGCGAATAATCGCGTGAACCCGACACGAATCTTCGTCCGCCTAATGTAGACAAGAGCATCGCCTATGCCCGAACACGATGTTTTTGTCGCGCCAACACGGTACGAATCTTCGCCCGCTAATGTAGACCCAGTATTAATAGAAAACACCAACTTTGGGCCCCTTTAAGTGCGAACTAAGTCGTTTTTTTCGAATAAGTGGGATGAAAAATAACTTGTCATTGAGGAGTTTCTATAACGGGGTATCATAATCAAATTTCGTATATCTGTACCTACTCTTATTATTAAAGCGGTTTAAATTTTTTAATTTAAACTCGTCATTTAAATTTTTGTCTTGTTGGAAATCAAAGCAAGACCTGGAACGGCAATCCAGCATGGTAATAATTAGCCTCACAGGCTATAATAATAATTATTATACGTAAACTGGGAAAGCACTATTTATTACGTTGTAAAAAACCATCTTCAGTGCAATGTGCCTTGCAGAGGTCTGGTCTAATAGGGTCGAAGTCATGACTCACAGTGCAAACAGGTGTTTCTATGACACAGTTCAATAATATATTATCTTAACCCTACTTTGTTTACTACGCACTGATTGACCATAACAATGGCTGCTTTAATTACAAATCTCTCGGAAGATTGCCTGATGCAATTATGCCATTTATTCTCTTATAACGAAACACACCATTAACAATTGTTCAGTTTGCGATGACCGCGTATCGGTTGAATATACCATGAAATATTTTATTGTTGTTTGTGTTATTTTCACCGCAGTTAGTAAAATAAGGGGCTACGTCATAGCTTCTACCAAAGATGCCGAAATAACAACAGTTACACAAAATTATTCGCCTGTGTCGGTGGATAAAAATGAAAGTAGATCGTTTCCGAAAGACTTGGTGATAGACAATCGTATTTACCTCGACGATGTGATATTTGCGTTGAAACATCAAAATTGGACGAAGGACGAACGGCCGTGTCTGGATCAGACGCTGCGATTGTTGTACAATCTGCAGAATTCGACTCTATGGGCAGTCTGGGGTAAGTTTTAGTCTAATTACTCTGTAAAAAGAAGACATAGGTTAAATCATTTTATTTTTAGTTTATCCAAAATTAAGAGTTATAGACGGTAGTTATAGTTTAGTGTTTATAGACGGTACTTAGACTTCGTTCAAAGTTTTAGCAAAGTCTAAAAAGTAAAGTATGAGCAAAGTCTGTTTAGGTATAGGAAACATTAAAGGGGATCATTGAATTAAAAAATATTTTACATATATTATATTGTCCTATTTTAATGTAATAAAACTTTATGTAAAATCGTTTGAAATTATTGATGAGTTATTAATGCTAACTATAAATACCTAGAGAAGATTATTATGTATATTTACAAAGTTAACTATCAAGTAATTCAAATTGCCTTGGGTAAAATGGGCTAGGTACCTACTTACTTGTTTAACAGATTAAAAAAAGTTTAAAGTGATACTCATTACAGCTTTTAGCAAAAGGAATAATTCTTCAAGCAACTAAGTATTTATTATAATACAATTTAATGCTTTAAAGATGTCATGACTCCCAGTACCTAGCTAGCAGGTGTCAACCTGAACAACAAAACCATCAACGAAAATGCCCGCCACGCAACTGTTCGGGACAAATGGATAGCTATAGTGCCTCTACACCTCTACACAACATGCATGACCACGACTGCTCCGTTAAGAGCAAACGAATAAAAGGAAATGATACAAATAATCATTTAAACTTTACGCTAATAATCACGAAAGCAATGAGAATGTCTCTTCAGACGTACAAAAAAATAGGCACCTTGCAATGACAAAAAGACGTGTGAATTCAATTTACAACTTTTTGACTTGCGGTCGCAACACAAAAATACGGTACTTACCATCACTTCAGATTATTATGATAGCATTAATATACAAGTTATAAAAACAATGTCTTTGTTATAAATGCTCTTGCTTCGATATAATTCAGTTCGATATAATTCTGTCTTTACAGCTGAAAAATCTTCTTAAAATTCTCAAATGTGCTTAGTTAGTTTCTACGCATGGCATGGGCATAGAATGGGCACATAACTCAGCAGCTCTAGGACAGTTATAGGTTATACGTTTCGACAGTGAACTAAATAAAATTTACAGATTGGGACTCCACATCATCAGAACCCGAAGGTATTCTGTTCGGCAACCGGTATCAGCTGGGTAACTTTGACGAGTGCATGAGTGCACCCTGGTACCAGACGTATCCAGATCTCCGGACCCAGTATTGCTTGGCAGAAATAGAGCTAGAACGATTGGATAAGAGAGGAAAAAAGTCGCAGAATCACTTCAATCCATATGGTTCTGCTTTAGATTTTATAGAGGTGGGTTGTCATAGTTTTGAATTAATTTTGAAATTCATAAAATTTTTGCTGCCTTTAGTTTGTAAAATAAAATGCTTGTTAATATTTTAGTACTAACTTAAGTACCTCGTAATTATTAATTATCTTTAAGAAAGATTGATTCCACGGAAACAAGTGTGTATCTTATTTACCTAGTGAGTGTAAAGAAACATCTCGTAGACAGTTCTCAGTGTTCTCACACAACGCTATTTGCAAGCGCCTAGGATCTTTGTCCAAGCATGATATGCGTCGCTCGAGAGTCGACGCTCTATATTTTCCAAGTTCCGCATACGAGGCGAAGCGTCTACGATTCGTGTCCTGTCGCGTAGTCGCGTAGCTAATAAATAGCGTAGTGTAAAAGGGCCTAAGTGAGTTATTATTCTTCCATAGTCTCGCTCCAAATTCGAAAGACCACTAAACCGTCTGACGTGGGGCGCGTGCGTGCCAGCGAGCTGCTCATCAGACTCGGTGGTGCGACTGCTGGAGATCCTGCTAGCTCGGAGCTACGTGGGCGCTGCTGGGCTACGGGCTAAGATCTCCGTGACGGAAGAGTGTCAGAAGGTGGATCAGCCTAGACAGTACAATGGTCTGTTTTATGGTTTTGTGTGAGTGTTTTTTTACGTTTTTTAAATTAATCTTTGTATAAGGTGCATAATATTTTACATTCGATATTATGTTGATCTTTGTGTGTCCTAGACAGCTAAACAACTCTATTACTGACATAATATATGTATATTTACTTTTCCCTCAAAACGGTCGAATAGACATCACCTTCTAACTCTAATTTGATCTATGTAGTCATCAGAATTCAAAAATCCGTTGGCAATTCTTTAATATCTTTAGTGTACTTATAAATAAACTAACTTCCTTTAGTTACCTAAAAGTTAACGTCTCTCATATCTATTCTTTAATTTAAAACACGTTTTTAAAGTTGTGTTCTTTTGCAGTGGTACGATGGGAGGCCTGCTCTTGATTGTTTTGACTTGCACCTACCTTAACAGTAAAATGAATATGGGAAGTAAAGAAAATTCTATAGGTAAGAACTTAACATAAAATAATCTGATGTTTCGTACAAGTAACAATAGCGGCTCTAAGCTGGACGATACCTACGTCAACGCCGGTCGTCGATCCATAAGGCCAATTGTTGCTAAAAGAGTTGTACCCTCAACGGAATTAGGTTATTTTCACAACTCTAAAAACATTTTGGAGAACTTTTAAATGTACACGTATTTGTGTTTTCCTTCACCGAACCAAACAATATAATTTTTGAATAGGCATAATATGATGCGTGCAGAATTCGAACTCAGACCTATCCAAGATAAAAAATTGGTTGCCTGTAAAGTCGGTATACGGGCGAAAGTTTTACGTGACAACGACTTTGAGTGGTAAAATAATTTTAATGTGAATATTCATTCGTATAGTAGGAAGAAGGATGAAATAATAGTAACAATTTAAAACATTTATTTATACAAAGCATTATATTTAAAACATTGTAACACCATCCGCCATCTAGCGCTGCTAACCGTTAGACCATTAACCATTAGTCACAACTAAGTGAGGTAACAACTTACTCTACTTCTCCAGAGATGGCGCTGTACCATTTTCTGAAACACGCCAACGCGGCAACGTGTGTACGCCGTAGCTACCATAAGTAATGTTAAGGAGGAAGGGACGCGTGCCTTTCACTTTTTATGTCTGTCTCTCTCGCTCTTAGGCGGGCTAACCATGCCCGAGTGGAAGGGACGCGTGCCTCTCACTCGCTCTCATTGTAAGCGCATAACGTGAGCGGAGCTACTAACGCAGTTTCTTGAAGTGCCACCCGGCAAACCAATTTATAAGACGTTGTCACGTCAAAACACATTGCTATCAATGCGTCAGTACATCACCTACATTGTATTGTATTCATTTATTTTTTAGGAAGGGAAGTCATACAAGCGTTTTGCCTCAGAAAAAACTTTAAGGATCTATATAAAGTTAAGAAAGATGGCGTTGAAGTCTTGTATGGCGTTAGATTTCTGTCCATGTGCGTCGTAGTGACCGGACATCAATATGGGATGTTCAATGGGGGGCCGGTGACCAATGGATATAATGTTGACAAGGTACGACCTGTTCTACAAAGCTAAGTAAAATAAGTTGCAGCTTTCTTCGGGTTAAGATTAGATCGATAATCGAATTTGAAAGTATCAAAGTAGGCTATCGGGAACGTTTCATATTTCAGTGAGGATTACTGAACTATGGTCGATCAAAATGTTAAGGTTGGACGAGTCAAAGCAAAAGTCAAATATTATGAGTAAAAAATAAGTAGAAGTCACTAGCGCGCAAAAAGAGGAGCAGTTAAATTCGGGTTATTGTTCTACTTTTCATGCAACTTCCTCTTTTTGTCGCATACACCTCGTAAATAAATATGATTAACATAGACTACTTTCTTGAAAAGCAAAAATCTTGATCTTTGATCTTGAACCTTTAATTTAATTAGTAAGTCAAATACAATTTATAATACCTAATGAATCTTCACATCTTGCTACTTACACCCCATTTTCTTTCAGGACGCAATGACGATATTGGGATTATTATTTCTCCACGATGACATAGTCGTGGACTCGTTCTTTTATCTGTCAGGGTTTTTGGCAGCTAAGGGGGTCGTTAACATGAAACGGCTTCCAAACCTCTTCATTTTATTCCTCAAAAGATATGTCAGGTAAGAGGTATTTTTTTACACAAGTCATCGTTAACTGTAAACATTTTACTTTGATAAGGTCAAGACATGCTATTGATTTGAAAATCAATTTTAATTGATTTTCCAACATGCTTTCATCCTCTATTGTCGGCCCGCAGAGATGTAATATGACAAAATCCGTTCTTAGCGGACGTGTACTAATACAAACTATAAACTACCTACCTTTTACCTTTATTAGTGAAGCGGTTTTCGAGATTTTTATTTCCACAGTATAACTTATTCATTGATGAGTGACCTTTCGCTTTTATATACAAATATATAAAGATGGAGAACTTTCACTATAGGTGTTTTACAATGTTTTCCTGTACCAAAGCATAAGATAATTGCTATATTTCAGATTAGTGGTAGCCTACGCGGTGATAATATTTTTCATCGTTGGCGTGTATCCGTACACTGGCACCGGTCCGTTGTGGAACCGCGCGGTGGCCGGTGAGACCGAGCCCTGTCTGAAGAACTGGTGGCTCAGTCTGCTGATGGTGAGCAACTACGTCGATACCAGTGACATGGTAAGGATATCAATTCTTTTTGGTTTAAAACAAGTAATGGCCCACTCGTAAGCACAGGTTTCTATTCATAACTGATGAAACCATAGTTTTACGGGGGTATATGCTAAATATCTCGAGGAAACAAAGTTATTGACGACGGAGTCGATATGTCTCCACAGTTACAAACCTCTTCCATAGTAACCAACAAAGTTTTTATCCAATATGACGTGGAGTGTAGCGACATTGAACACAGTCATGTCACACGGTGACGTCACATAAAACCAAATCACGCTGTTGATGTTTTCTACTCCGCTCCGCTCGGATGTATACCTACCTACAAGTTCCGACCGTGTACCGTTGGAACTCGGCCGCTCCTGAGACTTGACGCCTCGCCTGGTACGAAATCTGCCTTCGCCAAAATGGCTTAAACTATTGATATCTATATAACGACTACAAACGTTATATCTTCAATATAAACTGTCGCAATTGAGCTTATGAATTAATCTTATTAAGCTTAAGAGTTTATTTCATTGTTTGAAAGGACTAATCTCTGGAAGTACTGGTTCGATTTTAATAAATATTTTAGTATGGTTTAGTCGATTTATTGAGGAAGGTTTTAACCTATATAACATCACGCTACGACTCATAGGAGCTGAGCATCTAGTTTCCCGTAGCGAAGCGAGGGCGTCTACTATGATTAGGTACTAAGGACCTAATTATTCATAACATTAAAAACAAACATAATCTCTTTATTACCCACAGTAAGGTTACGATCTTCTCGAATGCGATTAAATCATAATTACTAACATTGTTTCTTGCAGTGCTTAATCATCAGCTGGTACATACCCTGTGATTTCCACTTTTTCGTAATCACCATTCTTTTGTACTGGCTGTACAAGAAACTTCCGGGGTTTGGTACCGCTTGCGCAATCCTTGTAGCAATAGCAGCTGTCATCGTCCCGGGGGTCATCAACTATGTTTATAAATTCCCGGCTATACAACTGTTTACATATGAGTGAGTATTTTTCTAGATCATTAATTTCAATTCCGCAAGGTCCGCGTAAGGTTTTCAATTTGAAATATTACCTTGCTTTTCGATGCTAGGCGATAAAAGGCGAATGTGCGCGAATACAAGTTCAGTGTAGGTTTCTTGGCGCGAATAAAAGATTTGTCGTCCATATTCCTGCGCGAGTTTAGTCGGCCACTTAGGTATTCGTCATTGGTTATTCGTCAAATCAATTATTTGGCCGAATATTCATTATCAACTTGATAGGAATGTTCATATAGCAAATCAAAATAAAATAATGCATTTTTGTTAAGAAGTCGCTTAACTTTCTTCGTTTATATGGACGACTCTCGTAGAATCACTGCGATTTTTCTTAACGTTAAAACGAAGTAGGTAGGTAGATAATGTGTCAAGTTCAAGTATTGTATTAACTTTCGAGTCAATTTGTGTCGTTCGACTGTTGGTTATCGTCGTTTTAGCACATAGAAGCACCAATAGGAAGTCTATAGACAACTATTGACGAGAAGTCGCAAAAATAGAAGCAATGTTACCTAATGCGAAAACTTCCATTCTTATTATACTGAAGTAAATATTTCCATGGAAAATATAATTTTTTCCCAACAGTTATTAATGTGATGACAACAATTGACTAATAAATGATTCATTAATGTAAATCAATTAGAATTATGATGTAATTTGTAGTGGCTTCCAGTACTTGTATAAAAAAGTAGGTTGTACTGATAGATTTAATCGGTCTAACCGTTTTACATGCCGTTGTTTACATGCCGTTTATAGAGTCGTCATTAAAAAAGATTTAAAAAGATAAACATGCTTATAGTTCAACAAATATGCTTACTAATCAAACTTATTATTAAACTACTTAGTAACTAGGTACTTAAACACTGGGTCTGTGATTATATCACCTCGTGTATAAAGTAAGATCTCAGTTGTTATCGTTAGAGGGCATGATAACACTTTGTAGACGACATTTTCTTTCATATCTAGGAAAGTTATCTTGGTAACTCGTACTTATATTTTTACCATAAAATTACTAACTTGACTATTATACATACCAACAGGGATAACTATCACTAACAGTCCTTGCACCAGTCTACAAAAATAATAACGAACTGACCAATTAACAACACTCTTTTCTAACAGTACTAACTATCCTAGTCCCGATCAGTCTTGTGTGTCGGTTACGATTGTTATTGGCGTCAGTAGAAGAGCGCTCCTGCATGCTCGTTAGCTGTCATAAATTCATAAATAAATAGAAGCTTTGAGCTGAAAAATGCCAGAATTAATTAGTGAATGATTCCAGAGAATCATAAAAAAGAAAGCCTCTACAGTCTAGTAATAAAACTTTTGTTACTTTTTTTCTGTTTTAGATTTTTAACAAACCCAAGAACTCAAACGCAGTTCCACGTGTCCTACATTAAGAGTCATAATCGTTACGCATCCTATATCATCGGATTTATGTGCGGCTACTACTTCGCTACTAGAAGCAAATCCGGAACTTTGGGCAGCATATCGCGGGTAAGGCTTTTTGAACCTAATACATTTTTATGACGTTGTGGTGTAAAAGAAGATCAAAGAAACACCTTCGTTAACTTTAAGTTACGTTTAAAATTAAAGACGTTTTATTTGTAAATAAATCATTAATGATGTAATTGTAACATTATAATATATAATTGTTATTACATAATTATTATAAGTAGGTACCTACTAAATCATTTCGAAACACTTAATACATAAGACCTAATCACGACGTGGAAAATAACGCAACAGATGAAACCCTATTTAAGTACCATTTTCTTCAACACAATATTATATTCTTATTTACAGAAGTGGTCGGTGTTCGGAGCTAGTGTCAGTCTGCTAGTGATGTTGCTGATGATGCTATCAGGACCCGTACTGATGTGGACCGGCTTCGGGCTGCTAGTGGACGCTGTGTACGCCGCGCTCAACCGGCCAGTGTGGACTATCAGCCTCGCCGCGCTGGTCTTCTGCTGCTCCTTGGGACACGTGCGTAAGTGAAGAACCACCAGTACTATGACGAGGAAATTGAGATTGCTCCTCTTACCATCGAGTTTTTGATCTACTTTAGATGAATGATTGCTCTAGTTCAGATATTGTTTGCTCTCCTTTAGATGGAACGTGTAGCATTCATAGACATACATTTATATAGACCCATTTAGTACATAGTATCTCAATGGACAGAAAGATCAAACTTTTTACAACCCCTCTTTTTGTTTAGGCGCCTATTTTTTTATGGAATTAAGATTGCAAACGAGCATGCAGCACCACCCTTCCGCGCTGCCGCCCATAACAACTGTGACCGACCTAGAACTAGACTCAAAGGGACTAGGATGGTTAGTCTAGTTAGTAGATGGTGTTAGAATATTAGTTGGTTAGTTTGTTAATAAGTGTGAGGACAGCGACTGTTAGTGATAATTAGTCCTGTTAGTTAATGTTAGTAATAGTCCAGTTAGTTATTGTTAGTATGAGTCTCGTTCTAATTCAGTCACAGATGCGTTGCTACCCCTGAGGAATCTCATATGTAGCAATCTCATATGTAGCATCTCAATGGTCGCCTCTAATAAAGTGTAACCGGCTCCACACCTTGCCTAAAAAGCGGCGTCACGATCTAGACACGCGGTAGCGTGTTAAGCCAAGTTCTTGCTTACAGAACTCGCGTGCAACACCGTGCGTTCTATTAGGTAAGATACACAGTAAGGTATATTAACGCGAGAGATGTTTTGAATCGAATTGTGTTTGTTGCAGCGATAGTAAAGGCCTGTCTGAGCTGGTACCCGTGGGTGCCGCTGAGCCGGCTCGCGTACGGCCTGTACGTCACCCACGCCCTCATCGTCTCCCGCAACGTCCAGATCACCAGGAGTCCACAGCATGCCGACTACCTCATATTGGTTAGTACCTACTCACTGCAACTGAAATTTCACAGCAATAATTATGATATTAGTTTGAATGTTAAATGTACTTTTTTAAAGTTGCAATTTTTTATTTTGGGAATTTTTTCCCAACTGGCGATCAACGTACATTCCTTCAATTAAACCGTGAAATATTTTTATGGGTTTCGACTGCGTTGCAGCGGAGGTTGTCTTGGATCTATGATAGATGGGCGCCTGACACCCCAATATTTGAATGATAAAATCGATTTGAGTTAGATTTTCGACACATAGAGGACAACATAGTCTTATAGCAATGCGTATAATGTTAATGAAATAAGGCGCAAGGATGTTGGTTAGTTTTGGTTGATATTATTTTTTGTAATTCTGTAATTTCAGATGAACTCTACGGCGGGAGTTATATTCTGGGGCTGCCTTGCGTCTCTAGCGATGTGGCTGATTGCCGAGGCTCCAATTAACAACCTGCTCATTATATGGCTTAAACCAAGGTATGTAGGTATCTGCCCACTTTAGGTGTATCAAAATCTCGTACTGAACTGACATCATAATTTTTCCTAAGGATTGGATACGTATAAAATAGATTATGGAATTTTTAATTTTAAGTCTTCACTTAAAATAAATATGTTAGTGAACACTGTCTGTACATGGAATGTATAATTATGAAAAAGTTCTTATTGGGGTCCTTTATTATCGCAATAGAACACAAACAAATAAATTTTAGATTTTTACCATTATTTTCACTTTGTCTATTCACAAAATAAGTATCTATAAACGCTAATCTCGCAAAAAGACCAACTGATTTTGGAACGGATAAGATACATTTTGGAAAGCGAAGGTGTACTTAAGTGAAATTTCAATCAGTTCATAATTAAAAATACCCATCTCGGTGACTTGGTACGTAAAACATTCATAATTCATCGTTCAACTACTCAAATAGACTATTCCATGTAGAGACGAGTATACGTATACAATTTTAATGTAGGTACATACCTAAATAGTTAAATACACAATATTATCTACTTAGGTACATCTACATTTCATTCCCTTAATTTTCAGAAAACGAGGGAACTCTGAAGACGATAATATAACTCATGCCAATAGATATCGAACTGCAACCCCAGCGGAGAATAAAGGATATTTACCAGACAACCTGCCGACTAACAATATTTATTCATCAAAAATATGAAACTGATTTTATACTTAGTGTAATGTAAAATGTAAAATATTTATTTTAAAGCCGGTTGTGAAAGTGGGACTGGGTACGGGTAATGATGTGATTAAATAGAACTGATTTTATGTATTTATTTATTTATTTAATACTTTATGAACACGAACATGACGTAATGGTACGGGAGCCGACGATGCTAAATGTGTACTTGTTCGAGCGTCATAGAGACCTATTGGGTTGCAAAGGTTAGATGATAAGGAGAAAAAAATGTTATATAATGTAGGTATACCTTTTCATCGGTGGGGGAAGCGGCTATAGATCTTTAAATATGTAAAAAAAAACTGCCGCATGGACATACTCGAGCGCGTCAGATATTGATACCATCAATGGCCTACGTATTTTTAATAATGTATGTATGTTAATCTGACCGTTTGCATGGTGGGGGTGATCGTACGTAAGGGTTGAAAATGAAAAAAAAAAAATTTAATCGAGCGCGTCAGATTTTCTAAGGGGGTGTTAAGTGCACCAAAAAAAAGCTCTAATTCAATAATCTGACGATTTGGATGTGACCCAAACTCGCAGTCATTATACTAATATGCAAAAAAAAATCGCCATTTTGAAATACTCAAGCGCGTCAGATTAAGATATATATGGTTCATCTTTATGTCCTAGACTTGCTGTCTCTTAATCTGACGATTATCTAGAGGGATTTCCCTAATCTGCCTAAAAAAAAATTAAATCATTGAACTTAATTAATAGAAAAGCTCAGGAAATAGCATGCAAATAAAAAAGTGTATGTTTTTAAGTAGAATACTTGTATTTACATAATATAAGGGCCGTAATATCAATCATAGTTTAAACTATGCTTCAGAGTTTAGTCACGAATTATATTTTCTTAAGATCAACGGTAGATAATCGATCAAGTCCAGTTTAAATTATTTAAACTCTCCCGAAGGTTGGTTAAAAACCTCCTTGTGAGATTAACCTTTCGTTTAATTTGACGTTTCTTCAAGATAGTTTTTGAGTTATTCATAATCATAATAATGTGTATTGAATTTATGGTAGTTGCCTCATAACTTTTGACTGGGTATTCCGATTTTTATAATTTTTTTTTATTCGGAAGCTGGTGCTTGTCTTGTGATATTGTATAAATTTGAGCAACCTCTAATGGGCAGTTTTTGAGTTATTTTTAATAATGTGTGTTTATGGTCGCTACCTCATAACTTTTTACTGAGAATTTAAATTTTCATCCTTTCATCCTTTTTTTTAATCGAAAGCTCGTCGTATGTTTTCGTATAAATTTGAGCGAAATCTGACGGGTACTTTTTGATTTATCTCTACTTATCGATTTTGAACATTAAACTTTAATGACGAATTTTTGTTATTTCGGCTCTTATAAATCGTCAGATTATATATTTTTCGTTATCCTTGAATCATTTCCTTCAAAATAAATAAAAAATTTGCCACGCTCGAGAATGTCAAGATGGCGTTTTTTTTTAACAACTTTGTAGCCCTCCCCTTTCATTGCGTCATTCTCAAATTGTCAGATTAGTGGAATAGACACTTTTTAGCATGTAATTAACTCACCGTACCTTAATCTGACGCGCTCGAGAATGTCTGATGATCAATTTTTTTTTACTAATCTGATCCTTTATTCTTGAGGCGCGGCCTCATATATGGGGCTCATATTTGGTGGAGCTACTTAACTGGGTGCCAGATACCTCCTGTACCTTAATCTGACGCGCTCGAGTAAGTACAAAAATCCCCTCTTGGGCTCCCCAGCTATAAGAGAAAAGTATAACTAAATGATGTAGGTACCTACTTATTATGTCGAAATCAAATTAAAGCCTGATCAGGCATGACCAGGTATATAGAAAACTTGCATTGAGGGTGCTAAAGTTTCCTTTTTGTTACCAACATTAATAAATTAGAGTAACGCTTATGTCATATTGACAAGTAAGTCGGAAACGTTATTTATGGGGATAAAATCCAAATCCTTTTCCTCTTTCACTTTAGCACACTGAAAATCACTTTTCTTTCACGATTATGAATATTTTTGGCATTTTAGTACAAAATAATCACTCAAAATAATAACAAAATAGTTGCGGGTACACTACAAATCACTGACAGGCAATTTACGAGTGACGTATAGAAATAAGTGTTGTCCGTAAAACAATAACAATTGCCCAATATGGAAAGGTTTTTCACATTTCTGGTCAGGCTTTATATTTTTGAGTGAAATATTTTAAAAAGCTCTAATCGGTTACAGCGCCATCTATTATAAATACTCAGCACTTTTTAATTACAAAGTACCCTAAACTGGTAAACTTGCTCTGTTACCAACCTTACAAGAGGTTGTAAAACTTTCATAAGTAGTTGATAGATGGCATTACTAAACGCAAAATGACCAAAATGTGTACCTGCAGGATAACTTTTTGGCTCGATTGCTATATCAGCTAGCACGTCAATAGGACATTCGACGAACGGGATCCGAATAAAAAGCCAATGTAAGACTCACCGGGGAGTTGCCAGAAAATGAGTGCCCTCTTGGCGCCATTTTTATAAAAACGTTTATAATATTAAAATTAATACTGGCGTCATTTTTATAAATATTTTGTAACAAAATTAAATTGATAAAATTAATATTATGTATTTTATTGAAATTCTTTAATTTAAGTAAGTATCAAAGTCTAATGTATGTAAGTAAGTACCCTATCTATTGATATCACCCATAAAAGTCATCCAGTCATTTTTTTGTATTGAAATAATATAATATGCTGCCGATCGTTATTTTATGGATATTTATTGTTTCAAATTGACAACAATGATATTATTCAAATTCCTTTATCCACTTCAATTACATATGCAAATACCTAGTCCTACATAAAATAGTAGGTTTAATTCAATTGCATCTTAGAGTAAATCAACAATGCTCTTACGTCATTCAGGTGGCCGCGTGATGCTAGCATTATTATTAGAATTCATTACAGACTGGCTCAAGTGGCAGACATAGATAATGATACATTCTTTATTAATATGCAATACATAACTAATTAGGAAGAGGGGGTACCTGTACCTACCTTAGCAAAAGAAAACACAAGAGCTATAATATTTGGACTTTAAGTTACCTACTAAAAGGAATTTGTTATTCTTGCGTTACATATGTAGGTATTTCGCAGATAAGACGTTACAGACATAAGCGACGAAGCCATGTAATGTAATCATGATAATCTGTAATCATCTAATGAAGAGATGGACAAAATTGAGTTATGATTACGGATTACGATTGTATCTGGAGGCACGGAAGTTCTATCGCCAAGTTTGCTCTACATTTTCTCGAAGGGCGCTCGCGGCACGGCGCGGCGTCATTTCCGTGCTATTTTTTATAGCTTGAAGGGCTGAAATAAAATTAGACGAGCCACGTGATGGTCAATGGACATCGTCGCCTATGGACACGAGCACCAGGGGAGTCACCAGTGCAACGCCGGCCCTGAAGAATTCTTTTTACATATTTTATGAAGAGCCCGATGTCATAGTGCTTCAGGAATACTTCAGACTGAAGTCCATTCCACAATTTGCATGTATGTGGCCAAAAAAATAATGTAAACCGAATGGTAGAGATATGTTAAGTGTCAGACTGAGCGATAGCGTCTCATTACAAAACATAAACCTTTACACATCTATACATCCGCAATATAGGAGTATTAAGGTAGCAATATAAAGGATAGCAAACGATAATGCGGAACCACCCTTTCTCTGCTATCCATAACTACTGTGACCGGCCTAGTAAAAGACTCAGGCGAGACTGGGACGCGGTTAGTCGAGGTTATGATATGGTTCGTTGGTCAAATTGTTACAACGTCTGAGGACTAGGACAGGGACTATTAATCATGTTAGATGATGTTCATAATAGTCCTGTACAAAGACGGGTGATAGAAACCCAAAATCAGTGCTCCATTCATCCACAGGAAATGGTCAGCTTGAAGTCTATGTTAGATTAGCACCCTCCCCTCCCCCTTTATTAATTGTACAAAGAAACATCGGTGGATCACTGAGTCTTATATTAACAGAAATTATACAGAAAAATGTAGGTAGATACACACACATTATTGTTTACACGCGGGTTGGACAAAGCCGCCAACGTATCAGTGTCGGCTCCGATATCTGATACCGTTGTATGACTTGCAGTGCGAAGGGCAGGTACATCTTTCATACATTTTACGTATTCCGATATCGATTTGGCGTCCGATAACGATATAGTGTCAACACAGTCATGTTTTTTGTACACCAATTATGTTGAACGATCGGCGGTCATTTAGGTATGTATAATGTTTTATTTTGTTAATGAAAGTGTAGTTCTTTCCTGATGGGAAGTGTACACTATCGACGTCATACACATAAAAAATTTACACATGCATAGTATTAGTATTAGAAATATATCATTAGTGAAGGCAATACAAATAGAACTTGAGAATTAAAATATTTTTTTACTGGTGAAGATACAATTGAACTAAATAAAGGAATTTCAAACAAGTAGTTAAAATGAAAGAGTGAAAATCATAATGGATTAAATGTAGGAGAAAAAAGAATACCTACAGGAGAAGGTGAATTTAAAGTGACAAATTTTTACCTAAATAATAAATATGTTGCGCTTTACAAATGTGGGAATGCAAGGTGTCACAAGGAGTGGGAGAGTAAAGAAAGAAAAATCAAAATGTCTGAAATATGCTCATACTTGCGACCTGATTCCTTCTGAGACTGAAATTTGGGTCGACAGGCTCGATACAAAATGTGCCTGTCGACTATTTAACGACCACATTCTTAATATCGGTCTCAGAAGGACTATTAAGTTGTCCGAAAATATCACATATTTTACGAAATGTAACTCTATCAGAACCACCATTTTCATAGTGGATTTTGATTATTTTAATGGGAATTTCGAGCGAATTGAATTCATTGTAACAATTGCCATTGCATCTACTAAGAATACGTCGAAAAATTAAATTTGTGTCAAAACTATTATGTTGTCGGTGTTTGTTGCAATTGAAAAACAAAGTTCTTGTTGAAACACCCTATAGTATCCAATGTGTACATAGGTCGAAGCAGAATTACACCTGTCACCATATACAAATGCTCACGCCATGTGTGACCATGGAACTTATAAATAAATCGCCGGCTTAGGAATATCGATCGAATATGACATACGGACATCAAAGAAAGAGACACACACTAGCAACACAACAACACACAAGCTTACTTTCATATTTACAACTGGCCTTGGAAACCAGATCTAACTAATAGGGGTCTGACACTATAAATTATCATTGGTCGCAGTGGTTTTAGTCTTGGACCCTTTGTCAAGAGCTTCAAATAGGACCTGGAATAAATATGAATGATTTGCTACAACCTACAACCGTCATTTAAGGTTGATGGAACAAGCTTCTTGGTTTTTGAGTGATTCTTTAATCTCGTTAATTAGGTAGGTATCACCATGATACCCAACAATGCGCTAGTACGAATGCGTGAAACCCTGTATTCTTAACCTAAACTAATAAAAGATGTTTACTACTAATAGCCGTAGAATATGTTAATGCTGGGAATCTTATAGTTTAAACGGTGGATGCGGATAAAAAACTAGGAGAAGATACAACCACAGCAAATGTGATGACGGATACCATCTACGTAATAGCATCAGATGCTATAGGAATAAAGTACTTAGATCTACTTATAATAAAGGTAGCAGGGTATTGCTAGCCTTGCTTAGGCCAGCCATGATCGGCCCAGCAACGGCCTAAATAACCAAATTAAGTAGATACAAAGAGTGATTTGAGTATGTGAATCTGGATCTAACTCCAGCGAAGCGCAACTCTGTTTGGCAACAACAGCAGCTAGCAAGAATAATGACATAATTGGCGGCGGGGGGCGAGGGGCGAGGGGCGCATGCGCGGGTTTGACGGCCAAGGTCGAGGCCGCGATTCCGCCGCGCGCCGCCGCGTCGGCTGCCCGGCTGGTCTCTCGCGCGCCCTCACTGCTCTCAACACTCATTCTGGAAACTAAGAGGGATAATGCGCAATTCGGGACGCGAGTGAACAGCCCCAGGACGAAGGTAAGTCGGAAACACACGCTTCAAATGCCACACGACACGCAACATTTTAATCGAATTGAAACGTATGTTTGTAATCATGCAGGGTTTATGCACTATCTATAGATACGGAACACACCTACAGACTGTATATGTACAATAGATGACTATCTTGTTTTATGCGCGCTTCGCAGTTCGAACCTTTGAGGGAATAAACGAATAAAGACTAGAGGATTACAGATGTTGTTCAACGGAAACTGGTAGCGGAACAGTTGGTAATAACTATGCAAAATTGGTCACATCACCTTGCGTTGTTTTTGCACGCCCTGCGTCATTTACTGATCGCTAATCGCGTGAATAAACACCTAGGTAATATGTATTCGGAAAAATAGCTACCAGTGATGAACATAATACGTTTGCTGTTGTGCCTACTCCTGTTTATAATACTTTTAGTAGGTCGATTTACTTCAATACCAGGAGTGTGATCTACTAAAACAATTATTTTATGCTGGTGCTTACCTATACATGGATTACTTGGTCGCGAATCTGGTGATATAGTCATCTGTATATAAAGTGTACCTTTCTAAGACCTGACTGACTGACGTATCAACGCTCAGTCCAAATTCTTTGGAGCTAGATTTTTTTACAAAGAATATAATTAAAGAATTTTAGAATTTTGAACAAAGATTTTCTATATTATAACGTGGATAAGCGTCAAGACCGTATTTCCTGGAATTCTCACAGAATTCTGGAGTTTGTAAGTTGTCTTATTTCCGCGAAAATTGTAACGTAATTTTGTTGAAGAATTCAAATTAATCATGCGTATGTAAGACATTTTAAATAACAATAAACTAACTTGAAAATCCTCTAAAATTCTAGTAGGACTTAATTAACGTAGGCACATATTTGATATAATCTGCTTTGTGATCAGTATAAGAAAGACCAAATAAGGTCAAGAAAGAAAAGAAAAGAAAGGAAAAAATGACACGCAGTGATTTATTCTTTACTTTCTAGTCGAAAAACGAGAAATCTATAAGCGGATTATTATTGAAAACGACAGTGACAAAACACAAGTTAAATTGATGTTTATTTATTGGAACCAAAATTACAAAGGAAAAAGAAAAAAATATACGACTGTAGATTTAAGTAACATAAGGATACCTAAAGTAAAAGTTATAAAATTCAAAGATCGATATTATAGGTGTGGTCAATGAGGTAATTGTAGCTTAACGTGAATACTATTCGGTAACTTCTTATATAAAGAAAAACGAGGTAAGAAATTTTATAATTTTTGTTCACTCGCGGTTTTTCAAAATCACGAGACGGACTTGGCTAGGTATCACTCCCCGTTATAAATCGAAGTCTCATTGCCTGGATTAGCACTTTTCAAAGTGAATCCGTGTAAAACCCAGAGGGCTGGCAGTCCCATTGGCTTACATTTGATAAGTACTTCAATACCAGGAGTGTGATCTACTAAAACAATTATTTTATGCTGGTGCTTACCTATAATCAAGTAGGACAAGTAGTAGGACGTACGGTTATATTACCCACTGTAAGGAACTCCTTTTGGACAATCGCTAATTAAGTCAATAAGAAGGAGTAACAGGCCGTTTACTTATAAAAGGATATTAAAAACACAACTGTCAGATGAAGTCATAGAGAGAACACGAATATTTTACTATGGAAAAGGATGTATGTTTTGAATTATTAAAATAAATAGTAAGTTAACAGTAAATAATTGTTTTCTGGGCACTCCTTTCACTACTTATATCCCCCACATTGTAAGAGGAGACCCTAATAATGGGACAATCGTAATTAGCTATGATTATGGTCATAAAATGTAAAATCTATTTTAAAAGATATTTTAAATTAATTTTCAAACACCACCTTCCTATCTATTTTCAAGTGATTACATAATCAAATATTCTTAGTTAATTTTATTTAATGAAACTGTCCGCAAATTTTAAACGTTGTAATTTTTTGTCTAAAAATGTAAAAACAAAAATATTTATGTGGGTTTAAGATTTCTGTTTGCTATTCTATCTATTCTTTTTTACATTCTGCTTGTAAAGTGAGTTGTGAGACTGGCATCGAAATATATTTTTAGACTTCAAAAAAGGATAAATATCCTCCTTTTTGCTTTTTATGTGTTATCTCATAATTTAATACTGGGTGAACTAACAAGTAATTTTTGAGTTATCTTTAATAGTTAGTGGTTAATTAATTTAGATTAATTTGTTAATATTTAAAATTGATGTGGGCGTCGGTTTCTTTATTGAAATTGGTTAAGACTTAAGAGTTCGCTTGTTAATAAAGACTTGCTTAATAACTGCGTTACTAATAGGTACTGCCTAGTACCAAGCAAGCACTAGTACACCTACACATATACGTTCGTGCCATTGTAGATATATTACGCCATATTTGTGTTCATGTGGGCGTATAAAATATCACGTGTAAAGGTGTAAACACACGTCACAACATTGAAACAGCTTCATAGATAAAGTGGATCTAAAGTGTAACGCTGCTTATAAAAAAATACTTGTTCTACATACACAGTTAGGAGTAAATGTCTACTATAGGGCGTTACAACGTTCATTTGCAAAATAGGGGGTTAGTAGAGCCCCTAGGGGTTTGCCAATGACTTATTGCTACAGGGGTAGGTACTTTGCATTGCGGCGGGCTAGTTCAATAAAATTTGCAAGTAAGAACTAGCGGACATAATTTAAAAGATATGTTTTTTAAACTCAGAGATATGTATTGATTTTCTAGTTTTTCCAAGTTTCTATTGTTAGTAGTTAAAATATCTATTTGCTTAATTTTTATGTCCATAACACCAATGACACATACCCATAAATAACCCGTTTACATGTATGAATTGCACCTCAGAAAGGACAGTAAATTAAACAATTCACTACCCGTTTTACATATTTATTCACAATCACTGAAATCACAGACATAGAATAAAATTATAAATCACAATACTAACCTTAACTTAAATCACTCCCGCGGTCAACGTTCGAGCGTCATTCGTCAAGATGGCCGACCGGGGTGAAGTTTTTAATCTCCAATGACAGTGACAATGACAACATGTTGACTTTGGCATATTAAGTCAATGATAGTGACAGATCTAGTTAGTAAGAAGAGGTAGATGCGTTACAGTCGGCCATCCTATGAGAACGAGTCTCTTCGTTCTATCCGTATCACTTCTTTGGTAAAATATTCATACATTATAAAGAACCACTTATCACATTAATCAAACAATCCAATTCTATAGATGATTTTTGTACAAATTAACTAGATTTAAAATTCTTTTTGTTTCATCGCCTCAAATAACAACAACTAACTAAATAACAGTAATATTCTTATGGTATAGCTGCGCGATATAAGAGTTACATTCTCTCATTAAGCGCAACTGCGATGTCTCGGACCACTCATGGGCGGCGAGTTCGTGTACGCCAATCGTGCCCGGTCCGAGGACACCCCTCGCTCTTATGGTATAGTTGCGGGATACGAGAGTTACTTCCTTTATTCTTGTTCCACACAACTGCGGTGCCTCGGTCCACTCATGGGCGGCGAGTTCATACGCCACTCTTGCCCGGACCGAAAACACCCTCGCTACTGCGATGTTTTGGACCACTCATGGACGGCGAGATCATACGCCACTCTTGCCCGGACCAAAAGACCCTCACTTTATCACAATATATTATTTATTTATCACTAGTTTAATAAATCAATTCTATTTCGCTATTTGTAATTAATACCTACATGTATCTTTATAATCATTCAAATTAAAAAAAAAATCAAACATGCATATATTCTATTTAATCTATTATACATTTTTTTTTAGTTATCACTTTCATTATTGTCGTCTTCACTTGAGGAGCAAGCAGCAGCACTGAAACTAAGCCAAGGAAATATTTTGTCTATCGCGACAACCGTCTCGTATCTTGCCCCCTTTCTGGTTAGAGGAGTGTCCTCTATAAGGAACCTATCGTTTGGCAACACCTTCTTAATCCGGTAAGGCCCCTTGCATTTTGCTTCCAACTTTTTCGACCCTGGCCCTGTCACTATAGCCCTTGCTACTCTCACCAAATCACCCTCTACGTAAGTTTTTCCTATTTTCCTCCGTTTATCATATCGCGTTTGCGTCTGTTCTCATACCTTCTATTGTCTCTTCCCCTGTAACTATATCATCAGCTACGTCATTCAGTAACCCTTGAGCTGGGTTGGCTACATTCCTGCCGAGTAACAACTCGGTAGGGGTTCTCTTCGTAACTCCGTGAATGGTGGTGTTTATCCCTAACTGGACATCGGGGAGAAGTTCGTCCCAGGTATTTTTATTCTTGCCATGCACCATAGAACCAAGTGAAGCCAGTATAGTTCGATTATACCGCTCCACTTGTCCATTAGCGCGTGGTGTGGCAACCGCGTTGAGTATATGTTTGGCACCAACCGATCGCATATAAGTCTTAAACTTCTTACTGGTGAAGCTTGTACCTCTGTCAGTGATCAACCTCGTCGGTGAGCCAAAATAACTAAAAATAGTCCGGAAAGCTTTTATACTCTCCTTAGTTTTCGTACTTCGTACAGGTGTTAGACACACATATTTGGTGAATGCATCAACAACCACCAATATGTATGTGTGACCCCGTTTACTCCGCGGAAATGGTCCCAAATGGTCAGCGTGTAACGTATGAAACGGGATTTGGACTTTTGGGATCGGGTGAAGTAGTCCCTCCTTCGCTCCCGCTGGCAATTTGTGGTGTGCGCATTCAAGACACGCTGCTACATATTTCTTAATGAATTTGCGCATCTTTGGAAACCAGAATTGGGTTCGAACCCGCTCTAGCGTTTTCTCGAACCCAAAGTGACCTACGTCATCGTGGTTAGCTTTCAGAAGTTGCCAGCGGACGTTTTTGGGCACGAGCCATCTAGTAGTACCATCTTGTAAAATCCGAAATATTCGGCCGTTCTTGATCATGTACTCTTTATGAATACCGGCAATCTTCAGCGTCTCTGGGTCTTCTAGAACATCCTTGATCCGTTTGATTTCTTCGTCTGAAGATTGTACGGTAGAAATCCAATCTTCTGCAGTGACCGTCAGTATGTCTAGTGTGTGAATCTGTTCTGGCTCTACTGAAACGGGTCCTCTACTAAGAGCATCTACGTGGGACATTCTCTCACCCGGGCGGTATTCGATTTCGCAATCAAATTCTAAAAATTGAATCCACCACCTGGATATGCGTGGTATGAGGTCCCTTTTGGTAAATGTAGAGCGGAGGGCGTTACAGTCTGTCACTATGACAAACTTTATTCCGATAAGATACGGCCGGAACTTGTTTAACGCACAGATGACGGCTAGCGTTTCTAGTTCGAACGAATGGAGTTTCATCTCATCGGCTTGGGTTTGGCGACTAAAGTAAGCTACGGGTCGCCAGGGATCAGATCCTTTTCTCTGCAGTAGTATACCCGCTAATCCAAGCTTACTAGCATCGGTGTGCAGTTGAGTATCTGCACTGTGATCAAAAAGTGCTAGAATAGGTCTCTCTGAGAGTAGCTTTTTGATGGTCTCAAACGATTGATTTTGCATGTCACCCCACTGCCAGGGTATATCTTTCTTCAAAAGATTTGTGAGGGGTCTGACTATGAGTGCAAATCCCTTTACAAATCTCCTGAAGAAGCTGGCAAGTCCGAGAAACCTTCTTACCTCGTGCTGATTTTGTGGGGTAGGAAACTTGGCTACTGCTTCGGTTTTCATGATCCCATGCTTGACACCATCTTTGTCAATTTCGAACCCAAGAAAGTCAATTCTTTCTTGAAAGAAGTGACATTTTTCCATTTTTAGAGTTAGACTAGCTTCACGTAAGAGGCCAAGTACCTCTTCGAGTCGCTCTAGTCCCTCTTCGAACGTTTTGGATGGTATTAAAATATCATCCATATATATGACGACGTATCCAACCTTAGATTTGCTTAGGACTTTGTGAATCGTCCTCTGAAAAACCGCTGGAGCGTTGGCCAGTCCGAAGGGCACGCGATTGTACTCAAACTGCCCATCGGGCGTGACAAAGGCGGTTTTCTCTCGAGATTCTTCAGATATGGCGATTTGGTGATACCCCGATGCCAAATCTAAGGATGTAAACAACGATTGGCCCGAAAGTTGATCCAACAGATCGTCTATTCTCGGTAGAGGGTAGTGGTCCCTTTTTGTGCGGCTATTTAATGCGCGATAGTCCACACATAAACGTTTCTCCCCCGACTTCTTCTTGACGAGTACGATTGGACTGGCATACGGTGAGTTCGACTCTCGTACAATGCCATGTTTGACCATATCATCAACCATACTCTGAACAAGCTTGCGCTCAGAGTATGCCATCCGATACGGCCTATAAACCACAGGAGAGGAGTCCTTGAGATGGATTTCCATTTCCGTTACGTTGGTAAATCCCAGATCATGCATGCCTGTCGAGAAGCAGTCTTTGTATTTGTCAAGTAAGTCGTGGCATTTCTGTTTCTGTTCTTCGGGCAGTTGTTGGCCACAGTTAGGGACAACTGGTGTATGCGGACTAGTATCGGTTGTAACTTTCATTATACTTTTACTAGATCCTATATACCTGGCGCGAGTAATGAGGGTACCACTCTTAAGTTGCACCGGATTTGTACTGACATTTTGGATTAACAAAAGACAGCGAGTGCCCTGTATCTGATACTCGCCCGGTAAAAGGTAATATTCCTGACCTACGTTGCCTCTAATGGATCCTTTAACGAAGATGCATCCATCACAAGCTATGTTGGAATCCACTGTAACTGCCTTCATCTGCCCTATACCTATAGAGATGTCACCGATTATACGTAGCTGTAATTTTAGATCTTGTCTATGTCCTACTCGTTCGAACACTAAATCAGTTGGAGTTTTAGTGATTTGAAGTGACGGTCTCTCCGTGAACGTATGCCCTAGCAGTACGTTGCAGTTTAGTAAGTGGTCATCTACTATAAGAACTTCAACGTCCCTTTCCTGAATTCCTTGCACTTCAATGTCAGATGTTGTGCGGCCTAGGGGCAAGTATGGGACATTACCTAGTCCTCTTAAGTATGGTCCGTTTACTTGTTCCCACTTAAGGCCTAGCTTTCGTGCAATGCTCTCGCGAATCAGTGTAGCTTCGCTACCCAAGTCTACCTGACATACTGTGGTAAAACCGTTTAAAATTATGTTGAGCCTATATTTATCATTTGTGTTTTCACACAATTGAGATGTTGAGACTTCTAAAACGTTTCTGTCTCTGGTTGTATTTTCATTTTTCGCTTTAGGGCATTGTGTTGAGTCATGACCTATGTAATTACAAAGGGTACACTTTATTATTGGTTTTGGGCACCTAAAGCTTGGGTGTCCCATACCTTGACAATTGAAACATTTGATTGACCCCTTAGAATTATTGCTCCTGGGGTTATTATCAGGTGCCTTAGTTGGGTTGTTGCCTGTCGATGTATTATTCTGCCGCCTATCTCGATTTAGATCCCTATTATTGTCTACTTGGTGTCGGTTTTGCGATTTGATGGTTTTAAAGAAGTCTAATACATCCTCGGGCTTATCGAACTTAGCCGCCTGAGCGCCTACGCGAACTCCTCTATCGTCAATCCCGTACAGTAAGCAATCTACTGCTTGCTTCCCAAATATTTTACATCTATTCAGTAGGTTTATCTTAGCAAAGTAATACAGTTCGAAAGATTCTCCAGGGCGTACCCGTCTGTTAAGCATCTCAGTTAGTAATTCCGCGTAGTTTTCTGTCGCTGGGAATGATTCTCTCAACATGGCTTTCCATTCCATCCAAGTATGCTTAATAGACGGCAAGCCCTGGTACCAAGTCTTAGCGAGTCCCGTAAGCTTAGGCAGGGCATAGTGAACCGTTTGCTTTTCGTTCCAATTATAAATTTCGGTACATTCATCGACTTTGTCGAGCCAATTATTGATCGTCTGTTCTCTCAACATTGGATCGAACTCCGGAATCACATTATTAAAAGTCGAGCTAGAAAACGATTCACCACCCCTTGACCTTGAGTTAAATGCATTTAAAAATTCTTCAAATACGTCTACCGTTGCCCTAGGTCTCTTCAGGATAGTTTCATTGTCATCAGTATCAGGTAGGTGTCGTTTAGCTGGTGTAACTAGCGAGCGGTGTCGAGAATCACGTAAGTGTCGTGAGATAGGTGTAGAAGATCTCTCACGCGGTTGTTTGCATGATATTGTAGTATGTTCGTTGTGATCATCCTCAGGTAAACGTCTTATATTTGTTGTAGTTTGTGAACGTTTGCGAGTATTTTGTGAACGATGCGCGGTAGGTGTAACGGATCTTTGGTGGGTTCTACTGCGCTCATTTAGTCGCTCACGTTCCTTACGTACTTCGCCCTCAAGCAATTTCAATCTCATTCTCTCCAACGATAGCTCACGTTCCCGCTGTCGCAGTGACCTTGAGCTGCTGAGGCTTCTACTCCTTCGACGGCTGCCGTGAAGGTTTTTAGCCTGGCTCCGACTACGTGAACGTCGCCCTCGCGGTGTATCATCGTCGCGACGTGTGTGGCTCCGACGTGGTGAACTGCGTCGTGAACTCTCTCGTCGGTCACTCATTTTCTGAAACTCATAGGTTTTATGTTAATATTCATTCACTGAGAGCAATTAGTTAACATGACATGTACCTACCTAAATCACTAACTTACTCAACTCAGTTATCGGTAAATTTCCGGTTTTTTTTTAAATTCAAGTATTACTTTTATTCAAGTATTAGTTCACGTTGTAGTTTATTATTGCATTAAAGTTAACTTCAAGTTATTATTGCATTAAAGCTCAAAAATTTAAAGATTTATATATCATTAAATTTGATAACGCAAAAAGAAAGAAGAAAAGAAAAAAAAATTAAGAAATCTATAAATAGCACACACGGTTACATAATCTTATTAAATTAAAAACTATATTTCATTTTTAATCCATTTGCATTCTATAAATCGAACCTGCAAAAACGTGTCAAAAAGTTGTGGCCAACAGTTGGCCACAATTTTTATATCATTACGCACAGATTACGCACACATACCTGATAATGTTGCCTTGTTTTTTTTTGCTTTCATTGTAGGGCGACGCTCAATCTAAACATCCAAAACATCATTGTGTTACACTTAAGCGATGCAATACATGTATTTTCCAGATACGAGATACGATCCGATTTCATCTGCATGGTATCGAAATATTTTGCGAAAATAAAGGTTTTATTCGACTAATGTGAGATTATGACCGTATATTTCCACAATGCGAGATATTTTACACTGCTAAAATTACATTTTATCATTGCGGTCGAGCGCGCGGACGTGATGAAATTTGAATTTCCCGGTTCATAATCCTGTTATGTATGTAACCTTTTTGGTATTTTTATTATTATTTTTATTACTGACGGCTGATGTCACTGGCTTTTGTTCCGTAATAAATATGTCTGGAATAACATGTATTTTTATTGCTGAAATGAATTAAGGCAATTTTGGTTGGCTAATTAGCGCAGACTTCTCAGTGGCGACGAGGATACAGTACTATTGTATTTAAGAAAATGTCGATAGCAGCAATCGGGCCGTTCTGCAGAGTTAAAGATGACTGGGATTCTTATATTGATCGATTAGATCAATATTTTATAGCAAATGATGTGAAGCCAGCGGTGAAAGTGGCCACATTGATAACTGTAATTGGAAGTGAAGCATATGAGCTCATGGTAAATCTTTGTACGCCAGATAAACCATCAGCGAGGTCGTATGAGGACCTAGTTACATTGATGAAAAATCATTTACAACCGAGACCCAGTCTATTATCAGAGCGGTTTAAATTTAGGTTGCGGTTTCAAAAAGAGGGAGAAACATTGGCTGATTACTTAACGGAATTAAAAAAAATGTCAAAGGACTGTCGGTTTACAGGAGACAGCTTGAAAGAAAATTTGCGGGATCAGTTCGTGTGTGGTTTACTCAACGACAATATACGTCAAAGGCTGTTTACGGAAGATAATGTAAACTTAGATACCGCTTATAGAACCGCAGTGGCCATAGAGGCAGCAGAGAGGCAGACGGCATTAGTGGAGGTGCACAAGAAAAGAGGTAGTGCATCAGAAACGGAGACTTCGTTGTATTCAGTAGTAAACGAAATTAAAAAAGAACACCGGGATAAGGGAGCTAACTGGCGTAAATCAGTTGACAGTCACAGAACGGATGACGTCGGACGGGTTCAAGAACAGCAGAATAACTGGAGGTTGCGTACGGGAGCTGTTGCTAACATGAGGAAGCACAACGTGGGTATGACAAGCTTCATGTCACAACAAAAAGACTCCATACAATGCGTTGTGTGTGGGGGTCAGCACGAGGCTAAAATATGCAAATTTAGGTCATATGTTTGTCGGGTTTGCAACCGAAAAGGGCATTTAAAAAGAGTTTGTCCTAATCTACAAAGAAGTTCTGCGCTATTCAACATGACGGAACATAGCGTTGGGGCGGTTGATAGTGAGGAGAGCAGCAGCGAGGTGAATAACTATTCAATTGTCATTCCCAAATTAAAACATTTTGCACCGTATACAGTAGAGATTAGTATTAATAATTGTAATTTAACTATGGAGATTGATACAGGGAGTGCCATATCATGTATAAGTAAAGACTGCTTCGAAAAATTTTTTGCTACATGTAATTTAAGTAAGAGTACTCTTAAGTTGCGTTATTATACAGGTGAAGTTGTGGAACCGTTGGGAAAGTTCTCACCTTTAGTCAGATACAAACAAATAGAGAAATTTTTAGATTTGTATGTAATACCGAATGGCAAAGCAAGTTTGTTAGGCAGAGAGTGGATAAGCGAGTTGGCAATGAATTTTTCTTTTATTGCATGTCATAGTGTATTTAGTAAAGAAACGAAACAATTTAATTTAGAGGAATTTAGTTCCAGATTCAGTGAAGTTTTCGCCGATGGTCTCGGGAGATTCACTGGAGGGTCGGTTGGATTTAGATTGCGTGAAGGCGCGCGGCCGATATTTATGCGGGCTCGTCCGCTTGCTTATGCACTGCGTGCAGAAGTGGAGCGAGAGTTGGACCGGCTGGTGGCAGAAGGCATAATCACACCGGTTGCTACATCAGACTGGGCCACACCTATCGTACCGGTAATGAAAAAAGATGGTTCTATTCGCATATGTGGTGATTTTAAGATTACTTTAAATAAATGTTTGGAGATTGACAGTTTTCCGTTGCCTAGGGTAGAGGACCTTTTAACGAAATTACACGGAGGCGAAAAATTTACCAAGATTGACTTGTCGCAGGCTTATGCTCAGTTTGAGCTGGATGATTCAAAGAAGTATACTGTTATCAATACGCACAAAGGTCTCTTTATGTATAATAGATTAATCTATGGTTTGTCGTCTAGCCCGGGAATTTTTCAACGGAAACTTGAGCAATTATTCGGTAATATGAGTAAGGTAGGAGTGTTTTTAGATGATATTATAATCACAGGTTCGAATGATGAGGAACACATGGCTACTTTAAACGAAGTATTTAGAAGACTAAAAGAATATGGGCTTAAGATTAGGAAGGATAAATGTGAGTTTTTTGCGCCATCTGTTACATATTTAGGATTTGTTATCAGTAAGCATGGAGTGCACACGTGTCCAAAAAAAATTGAAGCAATTAAAAAAGTACCGATACCAGAGAATGTTTCGCAACTGAGATCATTGCTGGGGTTGGTAATGTATTACGCAAAATTCGTTCCTAACATTAGTACAATACTTTCACCGTTATATACTTTGTTAAGAAAAGATGTCAAGTTTGAGTGGAATAATGACTGTAATAGGGCGTTAGACCGAGTTAAGAAATTATTAATCTCGAGTGAGATATTAGCACACTATTCGCCCGAGCAACCGCTAGTACTGACAACAGATGCAAGTAGCGTTGGGGTAGGAGCTGTCATATCGCACCTTACATCCGAGGGCGAGCGACCTGTAGCATATGCGTCGCGATCGTTAAACTCTACCGAGAGGGCATATTCACAAATTGAGCGGGAAGCATTAGCAATTATTTTTGGTATAAAAAAATTCCATCAATATTTATACGGTAGAGAGTTCACGCTAAGAACAGATCACAAACCGCTTGTAACCATATTTGGTGACAAAGCAGGGATACCAGTGATGGCCGCTAGTAGGATGCAACGGTGGGCGATTTTATTAGCAGGTTATAATTTTAAAATAGAATATGTACGAAGTGGAAGTAATGCAGCCGACGCGTTGTCAAGGTTACCAGTGGGAAACGCAGCTAGAGAGACAGAGCAATGTAGTTATATTAATTTCATTCAAAATTTTTTTCCAATAGATAGGAAGGCAGTGAAAGAAAATTTAGTTAAAGATGAAATTTTAAACAAAGTTATGTTATTTTTACAAACGGGATGGCCTAATAAATGTGAAGATAATGAATTACGGCCTTACTTTATTAGGAAAAACGAATTATATTTGGATATGGGATGTATAGTATGGGGATATCGTATAGTGATACCAAAAACGTTAAGACATTATTTACTAAAAGAATTGCATGTAGGTCATATGGGCATAGTGAAAATGAAAAGTATAGCGCGAAGCGTGATGTGGTGGCCAGGCATCGACACTGACATTGAAAATACCTGCAAAAGCTGTACCACATGTGCGATAGAGGGCGCAGCTCCGCCGCATGCACCACCGCAACCGTGGCCATATGTGAAAGAACCATGGTCAAGATTACATGTTGACTTTTTAGGCCCATTTCATGGCAAGACATTCCTTATTATAATTGATTCCACAAGCAAATGGTTGGAAATTTTCGACATGCAAAGGACTACAGCATCAGCAGTAATAAAAGTGTTACGCGAAACATTCGCTCGGTTCGGGTTGCCCAAAGAAATTGTATCCGACAACGGTCCTCCGTTCACTAGTCAAGAGTACGGAGATTTTATGAGGAATAATGGGGTAAAAATCACATTTGCACCACCGTACCACCCATCTTCTAATGGAGCTGCTGAAGGGGTGGTAAAACTATGTAAAAGGGCTATTAAAAAATCACTGCGGGATGGATGTCATTTAGATACGGCCCTGCAAGCGTATCTCATGGCGTATAGAAATGTAGAACATAGCACGACAGGAGTATCTCCAGCCATGCTTTTGCAACATAGAAATTTACGCTCAAGGCTGGATTTGTTACGAGGAGATAGGCAGGTGGAAGATAAAGTTAGATTAAGTCAAAATAGACAAAGGCAACGGGGGAAAGGTGTACTCAGATCATTTGATGTTGGTGAAAAGGTTTGGTTGAGAGATTACGCAGGGGGAAATGGTCAGAGATGGATAGAAGGGGAGATAAAGGCTAAGATAGGGTCTCGTAATTTTTTGATCAATGGCAAAAACGGTCAATCTTATAAAAGACACTTAGATCAAATTAAGCCTAGAACAATAAATTATCATTTACCAACCTCGTCTGGTGTGGCAACTGGCAGTGATAGCCTTGTGGCTCCGGGACCAGAGGTCCAGGAGGTGCAAGATGAGTTCCTAGATGCTGAGAGTTCAAGTCCGAATAGCAGTATTGTAGCTCCAGTAGGCGTGGAAGCGGTTAGCATTCGAAGTTCCGATTCCGAAGGCTCGCCAGAAAATCTCTCGAGGCCTAACTTAAGACCCCGACATACACTTAAGCGTCCGGAAAGATATCGGTTAGATGATGTTTAGTTCTTTTGTTTCTTTGAAATACTTTAAGCTTGGTTGTTAATTAATTTTTGTTGTTGTTCTAAATATTGTTTTGTTTCCATTCATTTAAGAGGTTAAAAACTTTTATTGGTTTAAAATTAAAGGTGGAGGTGTTATGTATGTAACCTTTTTGGTATTTTTATTATTATTTTTATTACTGACGGCTGATGTCACTGGCTTTTGTTCCGTAATAAATATGTCTGGAATAACATGTATTTTTATTGCTGAAATGAATTAAGGCAATTTTGGTTGGCTAATTAGCGCAGACTTCTCAAATCCAACTTCTGAGATATGAATTGCACCTCAGAAAGGACAGTAAATTAAACAATTCACTACCCGTTTTACATATTTATTCACAATCACTGAAATCACAGACATAGAATAAAATTATAAATCACAATACTAACCTTAACTTAAATCACTCCCGCGGTCAACGTTCGAGCGTCATTCGTCAAGATGGCCGACCGGGGTGAAGTTTTTAATCTCCAATGACAGTGACAATGACAACATGACTGGCATATTAAGTCAATGATAGTGACAGATCTAGTTAGTAAGAAGAGGTAGATGCGTTACACATGAATGTGCAATTATTTATTTATTTTTCTAATGAACTGTGAAATGTTTTCACATGTTCTGGTGAGTATCTGATCTGAACCAGTAACAATCGGGTCTCAGTATGGGTGGCAGTGATCTTAACATCCTAACCGATATGTTATCTGCTCATTTTTTTAACAATAATGTCAACAAAAACAAAAGGACCTTCAGTATCGACAAGTAACACACTTTTGGAATTATGTGGACCACTTTTACCCGACTCGCCGAGAATAATATGGAATTGCCACTCCCCGTGAAAAAAAAAATTACCTGCGCTCACAGTACAATTTAGCTTATGTAACGGACGTGACGTAAGCTGATGCACTGCCAGCTAAATTGTGCCTAAAGGAGCTGCCTGCCAACGCATCACGTAGCCTTAGCCTTAGTTAGAGCCAAAGCCAAGCCAAAGCCACCGCCCGCCATATTGATGATTCCCTCCAGCCACAGCCAGGCAGCCGTCACAGCCAGACGGTGGAGCGGAAGGTGTCAATATAAGCCGAAGCCATAACCTTAGCCTTATCTGTAGCCATTGACGATACTTTTTGCATGAACTGATGTTATTTGAAAAAGAAAGATGTGACGTTGACGAATTTGATTTGGGATTCTATTCTATGTATTGTCATTGAGCAGAAAATTATAAAATCCTAAAGTAAAAACAGTCGTATTATTTCCCTTCTTTTACATTCAGAAGTGGATAATAATGTTAAAAAACATAATACCTACGTCCTAAGACTGGAGAGAGTAAAAAGCAATGGTCGAAATCGAGAGCGATAAAAGTATTATAGAAGGGGAGACTTGGGCGTGGAATTGTAATGCTTTGGACGTGGATCAGCGCTTCTGGACATTAGGTGACTTCTGTATTGTTTTTTATTTTAATGTTTAGCCAGATAAGGTATTACGAGAACCTATAAATAAGATTTTGTAATTTATTAGACTCGGTTGCTATTAAAGAAATACATTTATCAAGTTGGGCAGAGACAGGATTTCTTTTTGGAAATGTCTCATGTTAGGTCTGGAAGGATCGATCGTGGAGAGATACTCGCGTTTGTATTTTGTTGTTACAGGTCAGGTAATGTTCAATTCCAAGTGCGTATTGCGGCTAGTAGAGAAATGTTGAGGATGGATCTCGTGGAACAGCTGAACAGAGGTAAATTTTATGCCAATGACGAACTGATAAGTATACTTACTACGATATGGAAAATAGTTTTCAAGATGCAATGCCATATTTACTTGAAAAGGAAAAACTGTCTAATCTGTCAGATAAAATTTGTGAAAGCCCTCAATAAGAATCCATAACCAGTCTGAATGAAGAGAAGAGCCTTGTCAAAATGTAAAGAGAAATCAGTGAATGCTTATCAGTTTTATAAAAATGATCATTACGTGAAGGAGTATATCTCAGCATAAAAGGTGATGTATGCCATTTCCTGTCGCTGTCATCATGCTGTGCAAGTACAAGTACAAGTTGTGGTTGATTTTGTTAAACTAATTTTAACACCGTGTGCGTTCCAATTGCGGGACGCAATTGTTGCAGGATGGCCGATTGTAACGGACGTGACGTAAGCTGATGCACTGCCAGCTAAATTGTGCCTAAAGGAGCTGCCTGCCAACGCATCACGTAGCCTTAGCCTTAGTTAGAGCCAAAGCCAAGCCAAAGCCACCGCCCGCCATATTGATGATTCCCTCCAGCCACAGCCAGGCAGCCGTCACAGCCAGACGGTGGAGCGGAAGGTGTCAATATAAGCCGAAGCCATAACCTTAGCCTTATCTGTAGCCATTGACGATACTTTTTGCATGAACTGATGTTATTTGAAAAAGAAAGATGTGACGTTGACGAATTTGATTTGGGATTCTATTCTATGTATTGTCATTGAGCAGAAAATTATAAAATCCTAAAGTAAAAACAGTCGTATTATTTCCCTTCTTTTACACTTATGAGCATCTTATGGCAATTAAAATTCTCGCCGCCAATTTGCAATGTAACTTAACCTTATTCACAGGGGCTAAAAACTGTAATTTGTGTGTGATGCAATCAAAACGTATACGGTAGGTATACCATATCGTACGCAGTGTAGTGTTTATTTATATCAAGGAAGATGGCGTCATACCGGGGATGTTTCACCACCAGCTCGCTAGGGGCGCGCGCGTGCGCCCATCCGCGTCAGGGAGAGGGGTTGTGTAGGCGTTCATCTCGAGCCTCTATCGACCCGCCCGGCCCGCCTACAGATAAAAAAATATTGTTTATCGCATTGACAAAAGGTGTTTTTGAATAAAATACTTCTTATGGCGCGTTTGGGGAAACATAAAAGTGTATTTTTAGAGTGGGACGGCAGTCTGCGGGCGAAATTTATTGTTTATTGACACTTGACGGAAACTGACAAGAAATTCTTATTCGTGTCATATCGAAAGTATAATAACTTTGTATCAAGTCAGATGTAATTTTGGAAGAAGACATTTTTGAGACACTGAAAAGGACGCGGGGGTCTGGAAGATTCCTGTAACCTAATAGTAGAAGATCCGAATCTAAATCGACATTTAGATTCGGATCTTCTACTCGGATCTTCTTCTCGGTTGATAAGAGAATCAAACTTATTTTATAATAAATTTCGTATATTAGAAAATATATTAAAAATGGGTTGACAACAAAAATCCTGGACAGAATATTTTAAATTATTTTTTAAAAAATGATTTTTCATAAAATGTTGCATGATGAAGATAATTTTATACTGGACTTAAAGTATAGAACATATAGAATGTGCAGACGTAGGGTAGACTATTATTTACTTGGACGAACTACTGGGTAGACAGGTATAAACAGGTTGGTATGTCAATACTAGTTACTTTCACTCGATTTGATAATAGAAAGAAATTTATATCAGCATAAGCGCTGTTTTATTTTGAACACAATGATATAGGGTAGACTGCAAAAAATTCGGTCCTAATAGGGGTATACAAATTTTAAAGATTTCAATTTCAACGCGTCCGGAAATGAGTGACAGAGAGATCCGAGGTAAGTACTCGTATATACCGTGTGATAATAAAGGACCGAACATTGCTGTTGGGTCTGTAAGGATCGTGAATATAAGAAAGTGTGCATGTTCGGTATGTAAACTATTATTATCCAATAACTTATTACAAAAAAATAACTGAATTCAAAGTCGAGATAACTCAAAAACCACTCGCCCTATATCGCTCCAATTTATAAGATATCATAATTATGACAAGCAATGCGTTTCGAACAAAAAAGAATTATCAATTACACCCAGTCAATAGTTAGTATACCTAAGTTAAATTCATATTATTGAAAATAAGTCAAAAACTGACGGTCAGATGTCGCTCACACGACCAGATGGCAACAGCTTTCGAATGGCGAAAGAATGATCGAAAGTATTAAGTATATATGTAGTTATAACAATGTTCTTGAAATTATATTTTTTCTCAAATTCAAACTACTATTCGGATCAGTTGCTTAATCTAATCCGCACTTTTACTCCAAAACAGCGTCGAATGTCGTGAAGTGCGCCAAAAGATTGATCCGTTTGGGAGATATCGTAGACGATAATTTTTGTAAAAATTGTTTTTTCTGCCTGCACGCTCAACTGATTTTTTATCATTTTTATCAGTTCACTTGTATATTTGTTTGGGCTTCGAGTAGAAATTAGTACACCGGGCATTTTAAGTTTTACCTTAGATACGGACACTCTAACCGAAAAACTTATTCATTTCCCGGATAACAAACAAAAGTGAGTGTGGAGGGTCTAATGTTGTGGGTGGGTGTACTATAGCCATACATACATAAATGTTCAGACAATGATATAGTGTACTATATCATTGTCTGAACATTTAATTTTGCTGCTGGACTAAGGTCTCCTACAGAAGAACAGAGCTCAAAGTGCTCTACGCGGATCAAGTGCGGTTTGGCACATTTCCACACCTTTTAGTTTCTAGCTAAGCACAACTCATTAGTACCTACGCACTGTGAAAATTAAAGTTGCGTTCAGGATTTAAAGCTAGGCCTTCTTTGTTAAGTTATAGGGACACTTTTTTATAACAGAAACACTGGTAGAGCTATTGAACCATAATCCATCACCATTTACGTACTTAATATGAAAAGTTTTCAGAGATTCTGTCATTAATGATACATTTTCAGCTACCAGCCCTAAAAAAAGTTCAGAGCCCTTTTTAACCGACTTCAAAAGAGAAGGAGGTTCTCAATTCGACCGTTTAAATGCTTTTTTTATGTTTGTTCAGCGATTTTTTCGTCGTTTATGGGCCGATTTTGATAATTCTTTTTTTGTTGTAAAGTAGATAGGCGCAATGGGGTCCTATTCAAAGGATCACCAGGATCTGATGATGGCATCTCGGAGAAATCGAGGGCAACTTTCGAAAATTGTAGGGACGACTAGTGTGTTTGTTAATGTTTTCATAAGTACATGAAAGCGCTACAATTTCATGAAGGTCTGGAGTCGATCTGATGAAGCCGAAAGACAGTCGAGGGAACTCCTCAACGATTTACTGTAGTTATCTAGTGTTTGGGCTTGATTAATTTGTAGTGACGAGAACTTTACACCTACATGTTGAATTAACCTGGCGAGTAGTTTTTGAGTTATCTCTGCTTATCGAGGTTGAAGTCGGTTATTTTTTTTGTAAAAAGCAATAATTGAATAGTGAACTGTGTGATGACTATGGCGTAAAGAAACCGCAAATATGTTTATTTCGGAGTTCATAGACTTATCGCAGCTGGAACTGCTAATATTGACCAAAATCCACGCGAACTCATTTAGGTATTACCCAGGATTTTTTCCAGAAGAAGTTTGTAAAGTGTTCCATGGCTCTTGCACACTTTTCAACTCGAAGACGATGCTGTATCGCTTTGGCTTGTGCCGGCTTGTCCCAAGGCGAAAACACGATATTACGATGCCGATAAGTGTGTGATATTACAGCAGTTTCGTTTCATAGTTGACATGTGTGCGCCAACCTTTAAGGTTTTAATAAAATAAAATATTTTAAGTACACAAGTAAACACTTTTTTAGATACTTAATTGAAAATGCCGCGTAACGATCCAAGAAGCCACTATGATGCGTGACGTAATTTCTAGGGTTACAATGAGAGCTACGCAATACAACGATTATTTTATTTGTTTACGATAAAGTTTTTTTCTGAAAGGAGTAATAAAAAACATATTGACAGCTTATCCTCGCGCAGTGGTTGGTGTTTTAAAATTTTGCAACTTGATGCAGTTTGTTATAGACACTGATCTCTGTATTCTTTAGATAGGATCTCCTGCTGTTTTGGTGCATACTATTTATTGGCCATTTTGGCACTGGCATTAGTCGCGCAGAGAAAGCTTGCCAAACAGGAGATATAATGAGGGACAACAAAAATTTAGTTCTTCAAAGGTCCCGCTAGATGGCGGTATAGAGTAACAAAAAAACTGTTGGTACTTAATTAAATCTCTATGTATGTACTAACTTTATGAAGCTAAAGACTGTAACGGAGGATTTTTATGCCTGTGCTATACCAACTGTGAGGAGCAATGACTGAAAGAGGTGGTGATATGAGATGTGCTGAAGCGAGGGCAGTTTTGGCATACTGGTGTTGCCAGATGTGGAGTGGAGAGGTGCTATTGAGAGGAGCGGTGCTTTTGAGCAGAGTAGTGTTTTAGTGGACTTGAGAGGAGAGGAGAGGAGTCAGATTTCTTTCTTTTCAGGTTTTCTATTAAAATGTACTGGCCAGCGACCTGGCCGGTACCTATTTGAAAATGGAACGACGACAGCAAAGGAAGATTAAATTTGTTGTTGTCAATACTTTCATCATTCAATAAATTGTAACTGAAGTTGTAACACGAGTCGTATTATTTTGCCCTTTTATATTCAGAAGTGGGATAATTATGTTGTAGAACATAATACCTACGTGCTAAAATGGAGAGAATAGAAAACAATGGCCGAAATTATAAGCGTTCTCGATTAAAAGGAGTAAGTTTGAAATATGTAATCGTATGACGTGAGGTGTCAGAAAATTTTCTAAGGATGTCCGATCGATATTGTGGTGAAAAATGGATAAACGAAGAGATTACGAAGCAAGACTGTTGGTATCGATTCATTGTGTCTAAAAGTTCATTCAGTTTGGGTAAAATGTGCGGCAAGGTTTTAGAGCGCTCGAAGATATTCTCGAAGAATATTTGTGAAGCCTATGACAGATAAATCGGAATTTATTGTTTGAAAGAAAACGTGAAATCATAAAGGAAATTACTTAAGCTGGAATTAGGTGAATGTGTGGCGTATAAAAAGATTGAAAAGCTTGGCAAACGTGAAAAATTGACCCCGAATCATGAGATGATTTGTCATTGTGGTATAAAGACGTGTATATAATCAAAGGGTATAAAATGTAAATTGGAAGAAAGTGAAGCAAAGGATTTTGATGTTATTTGCAATGCTATGGCATCTGAAAGCTGGAGTTCATTTTATTGACAAATGAAAGGTCGCTAGAAAAGTTGAGCAGAGCTTTCGAATTTATTTTAGATGGAGGAGTTATCGTTTTTATTTCAGCTTTAAAAGGTGATGTATTGCATGCAGATGTTATGCCTTTTATAACTTTGTTTGTTTGAACGGGCTAATCTGAAGAACTGCTAGTATTTTTATCGAGGAAGACCTAGGCTACATAACATCACGCTTCGTCAGACAGGAGCGGAACTGCGATGAAACGTTGCAAAAATGAGAAAATATTTAAGTTTTCCGAAAGGAAGGGAAGGCACAAGGCACTATCCAATATAGATTGGACCCCGTCACCGCATCGTTATACCCGTCGATTCTGATATAATGTAAACCTCCCGGTCTCACGGTTTATGGCAGTGACATGTCACGTAGCTCAGAGCTCAGCTGAGGCGTGGGGCGCACCGGTCGATACTGATTGCCAAGGACACCCACGCGGCTCCCGGCAGAGATGGGCAAAGTAATCGTGACTACATATTACAGATTACAATTTAATTAATAATTGTGGACTACGATTACATCTGACAAAACGCTCTAATTAATCGACTTCAAGAAAAAAGCTTTGTAGCTTTTTACTGGGTGTACCGATTTTGAGGGCCTGTTTCACCACTTCCTGATAAAGTATCAGATATTATGACATTTATCTGCCAAATAACGTCTTTATCAGCCACTTGAAGTGGCTGGTAGGTAACTTTACAGACAGTGGATCTGCTAGAATAGATCGGATAGAACTATCTAGCAGCTAGATAGTTCTATCCGACAACTGTGAAACGAAAAGTTGTAGTTTAAGAAATAAATTCCTGATAAGCTATTAGGGACTTAAGCAGAAAGTGGTGAAACAGGCCCTGATATTTCTTTAATAATATAATCGAAAGCTGGTGCTTCTAAGTGTAACGTTCTCTTTCATATCAGAACAAAAAGTTCGTGTTTTGATTGTAAAATTGGATTTAACAAGGGATATCTGGCAGGTAATACGAGGGAATACGATAAGTTTAAGTTAAATTTTTAGTAGTAAGTAGTAGCTCTGCGTAACCTACCTTACTTCCCAATATCTAAACATCCGTTGCTTTAAATAATAGGTACCGTTTATGTAGGTCCTAGATCTTCGTGAATTTGGACTCATTTCAATTGAATATAAAAATTACTAGACTTGGGTCCCAGAATAACATTAAAATTTAATATTGGCTTTACAGTAAGCAATTAAAAACAGCAAAGGTATAATATTTTACTTAGTCCGTATGAAGGTTCCACCATTTAATTAAAAGTAATCACATCGTATTATATTGCCCGGTATTGATTACTTGGCAACGTCTGATATTGTTCTCGCTTACATCATCGTCATCATCTAATTGAATAAGTAGTCTAAGTTACGAGTGTTCTGTTGCCTAGTTGTACATACCTACTTGAAGTGGAACAAACATTGGTAGATGTAGATATATCATATACTTATCTTTGTGAACGTATTCAGGTCCTGATGAGAGCTCTGAGTTCCGGGAAGAGGGGGGGGGGGGGCAGTTACTATTTTATCTTTGAATCCAAATTACAAAACCGTCGTACCTAATAGTAACTATTGAATCTAGTTGGGGAAAATAGATAGATAAGATTTTCACTTTTATCTGATTATTAAAGTTCGTTCTTTTTCTTAGCACTTTCCGTCAAAGTTTTATTCACATCAATGGTACAGTTTGGCCATAAATAGCCAACTTATTTCAACTTTTAGCTTGACTGTACCACTGCAGATATATACAGGATGAAAGAAAATGCTACATTTCTAGTGTTAATAGGTACAGTAAAACGGGGTGAATAGAGATTGCAGGTTGAATAGAGACAAAACTGAAAACGTAATTCAATGCGTGATATTCAAAAGGAAACGTTACTAAAGGGTATATTTTGTTTTTTAATTTGTAGACTCTAATAATATACACTTTAATAACGTTTCCTTTTGAATATCACGCATTGAATTACGTTTTCAGTTTTGTCTCTATTCAACCCGCAATCTCTATTCACCCCGTTTTACGGTAGTATGACCAGTGAGACAATCAAGTCTCACTGGCCATACCAGTAGGACAACCCAGTATGACCACCGAGAATCACCCCAAGCGCGTCCTCTGGGCCATATCACGATCTCCATACCTATTAGCAAAGAAATCGCCGCAAATGTATGAAGACTGCATAAAATCTACCTTACTATAATATTGACTCACACAGTTAATTTCTACGAGACCCACCCATGGAAGCAAGTGCCTCGGATAAATTACCTGCTGTTGTTTTATCATTTACCTACAAAATCTGCCCGAAATTCCGATTTGCTCCCTCTGGAACGAGAATTCAGAATGAGTATTCAGTTTGTTAGGAAGAGCGTGCACCCCATGTCAGCAGACCAAGGTGTCTGAAGAGTCAATAGAATCGCCTGCTTGGAAGTAGAGTTGAAGCCCAGCTGCCCACCTACCAGCTCACGTCAATTCTACCATATACTTTGTTGTATTCTGGCTGGAAGCCTAAGAACCAGTACTTTTTTAATATTATTTTAAATTTATATTATACTCGTAAATAACCATGGGTGACGTCGACCATTTACGGTCAGATGGCTCGGCTGTTCTTTATTAACATAAAAGCAGCCAAAAGAGTTGATAGGATAAAAACCCAGCAACAGTACGCGTAACTCTGTAATGTCACAAATTTAACTCAGCTGATTTCTCAGTAAGATCATTATATAGAAGGTAAATGGCATGATTAATCTATATTTAATGGTTATTTTTTCTGTTATAATAGGGTAGATACCTTTGATTATGGTTTACAATGCAGCGGTTACCTATAACGTTGGACAATCAAACATTGGAACCTCGGTCGAATCTAACTTTTCATCCCTAATTTTCTATTTTCTTATTAGGGAATTTCCTACTTATTAATTTCATAATTGCGATAGCAAATGAGCATAAAGGTATCCCACCTACAACAAGACTCAAATAGGGACCAGGATAGTTAGATTGATTGGCTACAACCCATTAATGGCCCACTACTGAGCACGGGTCTCTCCTCATTATTGAGGAGGCCAAGAACATACTCCACCACGCTGCTCCAGTGCGGATTGGTGGAGGGGTTAGTGGCCAACCCAGTGTCGAAAGTTTTCGAGCCGCCCGAAGGCCTCCGACACGGCTTAACGATTTTATCTATCGATAACAACCGGGATCGCTTAACGTGCCCTCCGAAGCACGGAAGCGCTCAAGAAATTTTGCCACTAGCGGTCACCCATCCGACTACCGACCGCGCCCGCAGTTGCTTAACTTTGTCGATCGCTTAGGATCGACGCAAGCCGTTGGGCTATGAGCGCTTGGTTAGTTTGATTAGTCCAGTTGTATTAGTCCTGTATGTTATTATTAGTAATAGTTCAGTTAGTAATTGTAAGTAACAATCTCGCTCGGTCACAGAGGCGTTGCTATTCTAGAGGACTGCGATGATTGCCTCTAAAATAGTGTAACAGTGTAACGTTCGGTGGTTCTTTCCCGGTGGAACTTTTTTTAAAAAAAGCTAAGCTATTATCAATCGGTTTCCAAAAAAAAAAATATGACCTAAATTCCTAAATTCCTGAAATGACGCGAATACGGATTACCTACTAACAAACAATACTCCCGTAATTTTTTACCACTCTATTTAGCTAACGTTATTTTTCCAGGACCAAACACCCCAATGTGACCATCAACAGCCACAGAAATGTTTTCAGTCGAAAAACACGCTGCGTAGACATACGGTAAGTGAGTTTATGTTTGTCAATAAACGCTCTGTCTAACAACTTTTCTTTGTTCTTCTCCTTTCTGTGCTGAGTCAGTTTTTACCCACTTCAAAAAAGGACGAGGTTCTCAATACTTTTTTTCATGTGTATTATTTCATAACTTTCCACCTACTGCGTGACCTGACTTTAATGATTCTTTTTTATTCGAAAGCTGGTGCTTGTCGTGTGTGTGGTCTCATCTGAAGGAGAACTGCCATTTTTGACCCAGACCCGACATGAAAGAAACATATCCTAGTTTTTTTGTTATGTTGAGTATAACAAATATCTATTATTGTTATATTCGAAATATGTGGGTAACAACAAAATACCTATTTCACTTTAAACCTTTAAACTTTTGAATTTTTTCATACTAAAAAGAAATGTTTGATATTTATTTGCACAAAAAAAATGTAAAATAAAATAATGATTGGATTGTCCAGATGACGTAAAGTTCTAGTAAATAATATTAAGTAACTATTACGGTAAGAACTCACGATGCGGATTTTTTCCGAGGCCGCCGCGGAAACCGAATTGCGCTACGGCGCACGTCGCGGAGCTAAAACGCGTCGTGAGTTTTTAGTTTGCTTTTATTTTATAATTAAACGTATATTTTTAAACTTCAAGTAAGTTATATCAATCGAGTTAAGGTTCATCTAATCTTCAAAGGTAATGAATAAAGGTACCATTAAAATCTAGGAGCTTGATAGTGGAATATAATATTAATTGCTCTAATGGAGATAAAGGTTTGGTGACTGTCTATATTTCCTATTTTTATTAAGTTTGGGTCATTCTAAATGGATACAATTGCTGTTAAGTGAAAAATAAATGGTTAATAAATATTTCGCCTGAGTAAAGTCACATAGCTATAAATAGTTGTTAGCCACTGTTATTTAAAATATTGTTACTATATTTTTGTTATGTGTAATATAACAAATATGTTATATGTAATATAACATATGTTATATGTAATATACATTTACAACAATTACAAATGTAATATAACAAAAAAACTGAGGTATTTTTCATTATTGTCGGGCCTGGGTAAATTTTCTATGGATCATGGCAGTTCTCCTTTGAGCGACATCTGGTATTAATGGTAATCACCAAGGTACTTTAGTCTTGGTGATAGATCTGAAGCTAGGCCGGCGAGCTACCGTCCTCTTGCTAGAGTCGGCTACTAAATTACACTAAACTCATTAAAATGAATCTAGAACGAGTTCCTAGTTGCGATTCCTGTGACGCACGCCTTCGCCCCGTGACGATTATGACGCACGCTAACATAGCCGTGACGCACATTATGTACCCTAGTGTAACGCGCTCCTAAATACTCATGCTCCACAAAAAATCACTAAAATATACTGGATGGTGTATTTCAAAAAAAGCTAAAGTGTGTAACTATGACTAGTACCTACTAACTAAAATGAACCAAGAGCTAGTTCCTAGCGATTCCCGTGACGCACAGCCTCGCCCCGTGACGATTCTGACGCACGCTAACTTAGTCGTGACGCATGTCAGTATTTACCTTTGGCTATGACGCAACTGTTTTCGATCGGTACAAGCTCGGTTACTGTGGCATAAAAACTTACGGTATCAAACCGTAACCTTGCGGCTGACGTAACCATTTGTGGTTTAGCAGAAAAATACACGTTTGCGAGATACCTACTTCCATATCAGTAACAATTACAAACATTACTTACATTGTAGCTTCTGTTCTTTAAGTCTGTTACGGACTTATAATTTTAACGAAGAATCGACTTCAACGTCGACAAGTAGGTAAGTTATGAAATGAGGCGAAGGTGAACTCAAAACTACTCGTCAAATGTCTTTCAAATTTAAATTGGACTACATTATAAGCACCAGCCTTTGTATATAAACCGAACAATTAAAATCCTTTCTCCCACTACAAATTATGAGGTAACACACTTAAAAATTACGAAAGAACTGAAAACCTCCTCTTTTTTAGAAAAAAACTTGATCGTGACCACCTCCACGACCACTTGAAACTGGGTCAAATATTCTCCTCAAATGCCTTCTAAAGGAGCCCATGTTACCCAAATTTAAATAATAAATATCTAATAAAATACCCGAAGAATCATGGCAGATTTTGTACATAAAAAATAATAATTCTCGAGAATTTGAAATAACTTTTAATTGTTTAATTAGACTTCAAGTATTATCCTGAACCATTCAAAATATTTTTGAAACCCGGGGATCCTAAAATCATTTTCTTATTTACATAGTTTACCATTTCTGGACGAACATTTTGAAGTAGATTCTGTCTTGTTATATCAGCGTTTAATCTGTGATTTCGATTGATTTGCAATCTGTTGGAACAATTACTTACTCTGTGTCGTAGACATTGTCATTGTCACATGTCAGATTGTCATTGGACTGCGAGCGTTTTGATTGGTTTTGATTATGATTGTTATGTCATTATTACAATTCTTATGTCACTTGGACAGTTAGCGTACAAATGGCGTATTTTTGTAATGGCAAGAAAGTGTAGAAAATTATATCATTTTTGATTATATAACCCCGAGGTTTAAAAATATTTTATATATATACAAGTGTTGCTAAAAATAAGAAATAAATATTACAACTCATTCCAGGCTCTCGAGTTTTTAATTTTTTTTGTACAATTCAATGTATGAAACTTGCCATGATTCTTTAAATAATAAATATCTACTCCAGAAACTAGGTCAAACAAACTGCAGTAGACGAAGAAAATGAGATAATAATATGATATGCCATTTTAACAAGCTTGGTGTCCGCATTATGACTCTTATAAAGATTTCTCTACAGTTGAGTAAGGAACCATAAATTTAAATCGATACGTAAAGTTCAACGAATCTTAGATTTGTGTTGGATCTGGACATAGGTCTTCTGCATGGGGCTTTAGAATAGAATCCTCCACCCGATACTAACCTTTAAATCTATGTATATCGGTATTACTTAAAATTCTCTTTCATGTCCTTCGACGATGATGAAGAATGACATCATGAAACCCGTATATTAGCAAATTCTCCACGCTCTTGATGATGTTGAAATTGAAAGGAAGTTTTTTCGAAGTGCTTTACAAACAATATTTTGAAAGTCAAACTACGCCAACGCTCCAACAAATCCCTACGCTCACTGGTCTTGGAAGAAGAAGCGGCACGAAACTCCCAAAGAACTTTTTTCCTAGACAAATTGAACTTACTACTACTTACTTATCATTAACAATACTTGATCAACCAGACTGTATGTTCATAAAACGCTCGAGACTAGTAGAACATTTATCAGTAAATGATGATGAATATAATGGCGTCTTTGCTTATACTCGTAGCAACTTCATCATACAAATCAAACGCAGATCACTGTGCAGATATGTTATAATTAAAACTCTAGTAATTTTCAAGCTTTAAAATATTGAGGTTCAAAGTCATAATCAAAATCATTTAATTATGTGGATAAAAACAACATATTTCGGTCATTCTCCAATTCGGCGTTCTTTGCCTAATTACCATAACCTTTTTTATTTTTCACTGAGTTGACTGGAGCACATTAAAATATGAAGCAATTCAAAGATACAAATTCAATAATTAATTTGGCATGTAACAAATAATGGTAGTTTTCTAGATAATGAGACTTAAAAATATTATGAGAATGGTAATTAGAAAGAATAATTTTTAATGCAACGGTAATTAGAAAATATCATCAAATCTATGTAAAATATGATACTGAAATGATATTAACGCACATTAATAATTTATACTGATATAATAAAAATTAAAGCAACAGAATTATCGATGTCCCATTACACAATGCAATGGATGATGGTACACCAAAGCGGCATACTACCTCCTGGACAAGTTTCTTGACCAAGGTCTTCGCCTCTTGGTTCAGAGTTGCAAACAATGGCCGGAACATTTGCTGAAGTAGTCTTGAACCACGATGATGAATCTATTCCCGTCTTCAGTCTGAGGGAATGGCCCAGCGATGGCGATTCTTTCCCAAGAGGCTCCGACGTTATACAGTTGTCGTTCCCCCTGGGATCTAGTGCCGGGCCGTATCTCTTATCTTTACGAGGGTTTTCTTGATGCCGAGGAGCCCACCGGAAATGCCATCGTGTACCTACTAGCTTCAGCAAATCAGCCACCTTACTCCTAGGAATAACCATTTGCAGGGTTTTTTTCCATTCCGTTGAGTGACTCCCAGCTCCGATAAAGCACGCCATTCTCCAATATAAGGTTGTCCCACTGAGCCCAGTATGCCTTAGTCGTTGCGCTTGAGGTTGACACGTCACTCCCCAGGGGCCTCTGTCCTTTGGCTTTCCATTCCATGATCAGGCTGAGATCTTTGTCTTCCTTCTGAGCTTGGCTTACTTGCTCCCTTGCACAAGAGTTGTCTAGGTCCTGCATCCTTATCACCCTAACCTCTTCTTTAATTCTTTCTTTAATGCTTGATGCAATGTCGACCTTCGGAGCATGGGCGTCGTGACAGGACGTCGGCATTCTTCGGCTTGCGCGCCGTCGGTGGCTTCGGAGGAGGTTTGGCGGTCTTCTTAGCGGCGGCAGCGGTGGCGGCGGCTTCTAGCTCCTGGCTGTTGACTTGGGTAGCCGTCGACACCAATTTCGGTTGTTTCCGAGTCCGGCAGCTCATCCTAATATAACGCATCCGTAACATATAGGCCCAGTACGAGGTTGAATCGCTGCTATGACTTCGTGCACCTTACGACCTTTATAGTCGCTTCGTACCGCTTCCACTTCAAGGGCATGCGCTAAAGCTGCTTCCTATGTTGCGTAATGACCCAAGCGCACCGTTGCTCTCACCTCGGGATCCCGTATACCGCTGACAAACACCTCTAACACTTTGTCTTCGACCGGTGTGGAGCTCGACGCATAGGCTGGGCGTACGAGGTGCTCGATGTGCTGTGGCCCATTGCTGCAGTCCTTCACTCGCCTTCCGTGACCGGTCTTTAAGCTGCGCGCGATACACGACCTCGAGGTGCTTTTCCCCGTTCGAGCTTCCAAGGCCTTAAATAGCGACTCCAAGATGCGTCGATCGGCGGCAGGTTCTCAGGCACCAGCAGTGCCTCCCCTTGAAGAGCTAGGGTGAGTGCCACTAACGAGTGATCGTCCTCCCAGCCATTCCCACTTGCAACTACCTCGAACTGGTGCCTAAATGCTGTTCACGAGGTCGTGCCGTCGAAACTCGGGACCTTGAATTTCGGGGCCCCAGGGCATGAACTGGTTACTGCCGTGCCCAAAACCTTTATTTTTTGCAGCTTGTTCTCCAAATCCATGAGCCTAGTTTCGTGGGAGTTGATTGCCGCGTCATGGCTTTTGAGGGCTTGGTCATGCTCGGATATACGCACCTTTACCACGTTTAAGGTCCTCCTTCACGACGTTCAAATCTTCCTGGAAACCATCCAGCTTTGCATCCCCTATGCTTTGGTCCCTAGGCCCGGCTTCATGGTTTTGCGCTGGCTTTGTAGTGCGTTGTAGTGCGGCGAGCCTTCTCTTTTCTTTAATTTCCTCTTTGGTATTTTTGGGTTTTTCCATCCTATAAATTAAATAACTTAAATAATGATTGGGCAGCATATTATATAGACATATTTACCGACAATGATAATAATAACCGTGGGAAATTTTTCCATTATTCGCGGTTACAGTTCGTAAACGTGTATTAATTTTACATACAACGGTAATTATAAACATATGGTAATTATTATACGGTAATTAGAAAACGATAGAATTTCTTAAAAATGTCGAAAACCGACAGAGTCTGCAAATATTAACTTATTACAACGTATAGAGGCCAAAGTATTGTCTCAATTGCCATGATCAATTCGGGTTTAACTTAAAAAATCAAGTTTTAAAATAAATAAAACGGTAATTAGAAAAGTTTTTAACCAAGGCTACGGTAATTATATACTCACGTACTTCATTGGCGGTACACTAACGTTAGAGACGTGCGACTGTATATGGGCTATGGTACACACTGTGGAGAAGCGGCGCGTGCGGTAGTGATGTGCCAAAAATACTGTTATAGGGATTTACACCCGAGAACACAAATGGTCACGGCAATTATAACTTTGGTGCGGACATGTGGTTACTTCATGATAATTATTTATAGACTGGTTCTATTGAATCGATATTTTGTGATGCGATACACAATGTATAATACCGTTCAACACGTTGAATGGATCAAAGTTAATCTGTACGTTATAAAAATTACAAGCAAGTTTTAACATAAAGTTGGTGTGCGGACACGCCACGGTAATTAGAGAACACAGGTTCGCTGAGTATATTTAAATTAATTTGGTCTTATCTACTTAAAACAGAAGCCAATATTTTTGTATACAGCTAGATATGGATGCTAACTAACATATAAAAAAAAATCATGTTTGAATCTGTTAATACTGTGGATTTATCAAGCCCGGACAAGTAAAACTTGCTAATCGGAGAATGGCCGATTTACGAACGTCAATTCCTTTGCTTCTGCCAGCGTGTCTCAAAGTTGATTTATCATTTTTATTAAGGAAGCAGCTGAAGGAACTACTCTGCACCCATTATAAAAAAACACTTAAAACATTAACCTTGTTTAAACGTAATGCCACTACATTTCCACTTCGTACTCGACTCTTGAGACTTTTCGACTCTTCTACTCTTGAGAAATGCTTGAATATTTCAGAGGAAATTGCCCACAAATCGGCTAAACAAGTATTAAATGTTAAATCTTAGCGCTAACGCTTTTGCGGCACTTTCTGTCCATCGAGACCTGGCTGCAACCTTGCAGTATGCACTGAAGATGTCTTTAGTAATATTTTGCGCGTGCAATGCGGAATTTTGAAGTTGGTTTTTACTAGTTATCTATCGATCGACGTCGACTAATCCATTACCCCATCGATCGATGCCGTCGATCGACGATCGATCGATTGGTCTGGTAACACCTTTACCTATATGGACGTCTTTTTGTGCTTCTACTGCCGCCCGTTTCGGTAATGTATCATAAAAACAACGACAAAAGCTCCTCAGAGCATCTTTAAAACACCTTTAAAAATTGCTATCATGTTAACTGCTCAAAGCATTGCTACATTTAACAAAATATACACAAACTTACTTTCTTGAGGAGTGATCACCAAGTAATTAGCATAGATTGGTGTAGCACAGATTGGGCGTGTTGTAGTACCTAGTTGTTTGCATGTTTTTCCTTTTTTTATTTTTTTCTCATTTTAATTTTTTTTGTTTTTTTTTTGGATTTGGTAATTTTTATGCCTTTTACTTGTTTATGATTTAAAATATTGTGTAGTATTAAATTGTTAAGTTTGTATTTAATTTTTTCTGTATTGTGCTGCTTATGGCCGTAAATAAACATTTTCTTTCTTTCTTTCTTTCTTTAATTTGAATGTTGGACTCCCAAGTAGGGAGACTTAACTTGGCATTTAGCAATGACCCTATCCTAAGGTTCGAAAATATGAGTATCAACGACACATTCCACTGGGATCCTATATACGACTGCTCCCACAGACTGATCCTATAAATGATTTGTATCGTACCAAGCTAAATCTTTTAGTGTTCGTCTATAATAAAACCAGGTCAAGCTCTTTCCTGCCGGGAAACAGGTTTGTGTTTTGATTCGGAGGAATATCTGGCAGGCGAGGCATTCGCGTTCAAACCTCGTTAGTGTTGCTGGTTTTGATGTGTCAAATATGAGAAGGTTAAAATAAACGGGAGATAAATTTTTAAGTCGGAACAACAAAATGACGACATACGAGTCATAGTTATGGAAATTATTAAAAATATTTCTATTATATACAAGTATATAAATTACGTAGCTAAAAATTTAAGGTATTCGCAATTTTTCCTTTATCGTGCTATAGGACGTGGTTCGTACCAAATTTCAAGATTCTGAGTTTACAGGAAGTAGGTAGGTACCGTGTAGATTTTGATTCCCTTGCGAATTTAGAAAATTTGCGGTTTTAGGCATAAACGGTTGTTTCTTTTGATTGCGTTGCCTTAGTAGTTTGATTTTTTCACAGCTCAAAGGGACAACAGACCTGAGTACTGAGTATTTTATATAAATTTTAACGTAATACCTCTCTACGTTCCTGAGAAAAATGGCCTTGACAGACGAACGACGGACGGACGAACAACAAAGCAATTCTATAAGGGTTCCCTTTTCCCTTGCGAGGTACGGAACCCTAAAAATAAATAAATAAATAAATAAATAAACGCTAACACACTCATACCCCCGCAGTAGGTTACTAGGTACCTGTGTCGCGGGTGGCATGGACTACACATATAACACATCACAATTACACCCATGACCCGAGTACAAATATTAATCTGCCACATAAATATATATAATATATAAAAATGCAGTCGAATTGAGGACTATCTCCTTTTTTGAAGTCGGTTAAAATTAAAATTCATAGTGTAAGGAACTCCTTTTGGACAATCACTAATTATGTCAATAAGAAGGAGTAACAGGCCGTTTACTTATAAAAGGATATTAAAAATACAACTGTCAGATGAAGACATAAAGAGAACACGAATATTTTACTATGGGAAAAGATGTATGTTTGAATGATAAAATAAACAAGTTAAACAGTAAATAATTGTTTTCTGGGCTCCCCTTTTAATAGCTAACGTACAATCAGTAATAACTGCGGAGACAGGATTGGGAGACAGAAATATATTATCTAGATACTGTTAAAGCCAAGCCGGGCAATATTACAAACAATGTAATATTCTTTTTTATCAATTAATATCATATATTATAATGTAAACGCTTAATTATAATTATGAAAATTTCATGAAAATCTTTTGCATGGCATAACAGATCTTAATGAAAAGACAGCAGAATAAATTTTCTTTTTAAGCAGTCAAACAAATTTTCTTTCTAATTGCTGAATAGATACTCGTAGGTAATTTTTCCATCAATCCTTAACAATAATATTTTCTTACTGTTACAAAATTTAATACTGGTTGTGGCAAAATTATCTTTGCACAGCACAATTTGAGCTCGTTAAAACTTTAGTTGGGAGTCTACCACACATTTAACTATCATTATCAAGTTTTTAAACAACAAAGTAAATAAACACGAGTCATGGAGTGGAACACTTCAGAACTGGTTTCCTCGCGATGTATTCCTTAACCGGGCCAGTGATAATTTATCACGATAAACAGGTATTAAAACTATTATAGACTGAACTCAGTCTCAGTAAGATTTGCTAATAAATGCACCATTAATAAAACATGAGGCAATGAATGTATGGGGTGAAAACATGGAAAACCTTGGTTGTTGCTAACCGCTAGTGTTCTTCGCGATGCAGTCTACGAGTTATGTAATTTATCGCGACCTTTAACAGAATGCGGGAAACAATTTACGATAGGTTTATTCAGGCTCGATACCGTCCGGGATGTAAGACCTAGCCTTGTACGCATGCGCTGTTCACATCGATCTCCAAATTTTGCCCCATCCCCCCTCAGTCGGACCTCCCGGAAAGCGTAGGAACGTTCCACGTCACCCGTATAACTCAGTTTACTCGAAAGACCCCACGCGGCCATTTGCAATGATACCAAGCTCTTTGCTGAACGTTGTCTTAGTCGAGACCTTTCTAGGGAAATAACTATCTATGACAAAACTTCTACAAAGAATCCATCTCTTTCAAATTTACGACTTATTTTTTTATCTAAAGAAACTTTTATATAAATTTTTAGCGTCATGTGAACTAATATCAGTCTCGCAATGTTGTATTTAAATCATCGTCGCTTCAAGATTCAAGACCAATCCGGCGACCGGTCAATAGTTTTAGCCCACGACGATTCGTTAATAGGACCACATGTGCGAATTCCAGTTACCAATGTAGCTTCCAGATGCCGGTCGCGAAGAACTTCGATACATGGGACACTAAATTTAAAATGAGAAGGGTTGCGTCGGGCGAGGCGGGAAGGAAGGCGGCGGGGCGCGCGGGGGGGTGCAGCTGCCGGTGCATCACGGGCGCGGGGGGCGGGGGGGTGCCCCGCGCCGCGCCGGCCCATTGCCAAGTTCAATGCCAAGGTCATGCGCGAACGAGTGCGGCTGCGCGCCGCAATGCAGGAGCGCCCGGCGGCGGCCGACTCGCCGCCAGTGCCTCGGCGACGACCGCGAAGCACACCGCTCACGTCACACCACCTGACGACCCACCTAATAACCCCCCGAATTAACCCAATCACCCCCTCTCCCACTGAGACCTTTCTGGTTTTTACAGACGGTGTGACAAGTGTGAGCGCTCGTACTGCGCCGTGACGGAATTCCTTCGATCAACCATGTGCATTTTGCTGACGCCGCGCCGTACCTACTCCGAGCAATTGTTATGCAATGATTGCTTGCACGAAACGTTCGAGCCGGTAAGTGAATTCACGCTGTTCTAATCAATCATAAATTCACCTGCATGTTCCTGTTTTAAGTCAGTTTATTTTGGGTTTCTATGATTGTGAGAGGTGAGATAAACGTTGAGGTTAATCGTAATAAAATTAAAAGAAAAGCGTTTCGAATCATGACGTGTTTTGAGGAAAACGTTGCCAGCGTCTCATAAGCCGAAAAGTGGCCATATTTGTTCTCGGACGAGTCTATGTACAGTATAATTACCTATCTATTAGTGTCTAACGTTCGCCGTCACTCTACATCACGTTGGAGCCCTCTTATCACTACTTCACATTATTCCGCAAATAACTAATAGCATAGCTCCGATATCAATACCTACATAATCAGCAGATGTAAAATAATATTGAATATCAAGCTAAAACGTTTATAACAATAAAACGGCTCAAGTCCAAGACCGCTAAGTCGTCATTATTTACTCGTATCAACTCTTATTAGTTTTATTAAAATTGTCTTTACCTCGAAGCAGCATGGTCATAAGACGTTTTTGATTTAATAATCCCTTTAACAAAGTCCATCGGCAAAGTAACTAATAATAACCGAAGTCAAAACAGCGTCCATTGTGCTCACAAAGGTCCGAGTCCGACCTAAAGCAAAATGGCTGGCCGAATTTCTAACATGAATCAAGGGCATCAAGAAACCACTAAGGGCTAGAGACTGGTGCGACGTATCCTGTTGTAGTTCGCAAAAAATGTCGAACTCGCGAGTTCAAGGCGATCGGGTGATTCCGAGCGCTAGCTGTGAGCTGTGAGACGAGAGAAGAGAATACATGTAACTTGGCCGCTTCATTCTACGAGAACAGGGCTTTGTTTAGGGTTGCCACTTTGCGAAATTTGCAAAATAAAAAACTAGTACTTTTTTTTCAAAATGCAAAAAATATACAACTTGCGGGATATTTTGGGGACCACAAATTTATTTATGTAATAAGTAATGTTTTTATTTTATAGTTAAAAATCAACAAAATCTCGATTCATATAAAAACTGCGATGAACTCTTGCTATGTTCGTGGGTATATGCTTTTCTATATTATATTATACATATAGCATGATAATTATATACGACATAGTGCGCATCACTCCTAGTTACACCATGCATAAATAAATAGTTATTGTTGGAAATAGTAATTAATGAATTACCTTTTGCTGTGTGGAAAAAGTAATTTTGCATAAGTATTTATATGAACTCTACATAGCAGTCTGAAAATGGATAAAACAAATAGTAATGTGATGTATCGAATTAACATTAATTTTATTTTAAGGTACCTACATGAGATATTTTGTAATATAATATGAAAATTAATGATTATGTAACATTATGAAAATAGGAAATTGTAGCTTGCATATATTGCTCAATGGTTACCATGTCCAAGGGTCCGGGTTCGATTACCATCGAGACGGAAACATATTTTATAATGATAGAAAAACAAAATAATAGAACATTAAATTGAATGATTAGGTTACTCACAGACCATCTGATTAGCTCAATGTAAGGTCTGCAGTCTATGTATTAAAAAGGCATTAGACTCAAGAGAATACACTACAATATTAGGTACTTCCGTTACTGCAATTTAATATCACAATAAGACAATGTTAAGGACACTAAACTTAATTCTAATAAGACATTATTATATGTATAAATAATTATATCCAAGAAAGGAAGACGTGGTATTTTTTACAAAGTAGTATACTCGTAGAACACAAATAAAATTCCTCATATTTCGCTGGGATTCAAACACAAGACTCTTTGAATGGCGGTCGGCATGGTAACAATTGCACCCTACGCTACGGGCCATCAAAACATGTTGGTATTAACATTGTCTCTACATAACATAGATCGTTAAATACTAAGCGTAAATTTATATTTTATGCATGTACATTATTATGTATTTTACCTACTTTTGTTTATACATACTTTTTTTGATGTAAATCAAATCGTTCGAACATGCTTATATAGTCATCCATTGACATTAGCTACGTCATTAGCGTCACCGACCAGTTGCAAACTGAAGAAGTAATAAATGTTAATAAAACATAGTTTTCAGACTTCAGATTTACTTGTAAGTTATTATTTACTTTTTATGTATTATAAAATTTATTCGTGATAAAATATTGCACAAAACGAAGCACGCACCAGTTAATACAATTCAATTGTCAATTATTTTTTTATCCTGACAAATACCAAATTCGTAAAACTCAATACCGTAAAAACTAAACTCATTAATTTTCTATTACTTAATTGATTCGCTTCTTGATTGATGATTACTGAATAGATACTTATGATATTTTGCCGGTGGCACATGGAATCCGATGCCGATATGATGCCGAGTAGATAAGCTACCTGATGATAAATTATCACAGTCGCCCGTGGACATCATCATTATTAATTATAAATTAATATTTTGAACAAAATAAAAAAATTGGTTGCCTGTAAAGTCGGTATACGGGCGAAAGTTTTACGTGACAACGACTTTGAGTGGTAAAATAATTTTAATGTGAATATTCATTCGTATAGTAGGAAGAAGGATGAAATAATAGTAACAATTTAAAACATTTATTTATACAAAGAATTATATTTAAAACATTGTAACACCATCCGCCATCTAGCGCTGCTAACCGTTAGACCATTAACCATTAGTCACAACTAAGTGAGGTAACAAACTAGATTACTCTACTTCTCCAGAGATGGCGCTGTACCATTTTCTGAAACACGCCAACGTGTGTACGCCGTAGCTACTATAAGTAACGTGAGCGGAGCTACTATCGCAGTTTCTTGAAGTGCCACCCGGCAAACCAATTTATAAGACGTTGTCACGTCAAAACCCCCTACGAAGCTTACAAAGCTCTACGAAGCTAACTGAAATATAAATGCAAATCAGTAAATCTTGTCTGGAGCCAATTCTGAGCATGTTATTTGGCCATGTTTGTCATAACTTTAAAGTCTGATTAAATTTTCAAGTTAATCAGACTTATTGAAGTTGGTGAAAATTTGGCGGAAAATTTCCGTAACATAAATACAGGTGAAGCTAAGAAAAGGATGAAAAAAATTGGTATTTTCTTTTACCGGAACATTAACTTCCAATGATTGGGTAAAGCTATTGAGCAGGGGTTCCACTAGTAGAGTGCACCATGAATAGGAAATTTTGACTGGGACGCAAGAATTGGACCTCAATAACTAAAGTTAATTGCCTTTCCTACCCGCATTGAGCGAGGTAGAGTCTTTAGGCTCCAAAGAACCCTATAGGTACACCGCTTGTTGAGACTCAAAATACTTACTGATTTTAATTTAGACTGTTTCAGCTCCACTTTTATCTTAAGAATAACCTTAAACTTAACGATAAACTGTTTCCGATTGTACTTGTGCTTTAGAATGAATAATGAAAACATGAACAATTTTATCCAGTGAGAGTTTGATTTTTGTCTTTAAACATAAAACATTGGCTCTAGCTTTAACCCATTAAAATGACCCACTACTGAGCATGGGTCTCTCCTCATTATTGAGGAGGCCTAGAGCATACTCCACCACGCTGCTCCAGTGCGGCAGTCGATCACTTGGGATCGACGCAAGCCGCCGGGCTATGAGCGTACATTGGCTCTACCTGACTTATAAGCAAATATACTTGTCTTCGAACTAAACTTAAAACAGAAGTTATTGCAAGTATAAAGGTCTTTGATTATTGGACTTTAAAATTAAAATAAACATCTCTCAAATAGCCTTGAACTCGGCCGCGAAACCTGAATAACAATCACGGCTCATAATAACGTAGTCGCCGCATATCTTGTATAAAAAGCGGTTGTCGAGTGTTTTTGCTGGAGATATATTGTATCTAGTTATAGCACATGCCTTCGATGATGTGAACTGAACTATTATAGACATTCGAGACGGGTCTCGTTAACTGGTCGTTGCCTGGCTTGACAGTCAGCGGTGGCTTTTTCGTGAAGCAGAATTAAAAGGGCTTCTAAACTATGCAAAAAAGTACTCAAAAATAATCCGATGTTTTATCTATCTTTACTTTATCTTCTTCACCACCCATAATTTTCCCACTGCTGGAATTAGGTCTTTTCTAAGAGCGTGCGAGGATCAGGCTATTGTCTACTATGTTGGACTTGGACAAGTAGGACTAGGAGGTCTAGACCTTAACAAATTAAAATAATTAAAATATAGGTCTGTGATTATATGCTGGATAACATATGACATGAGGTAACATACAAGCGTTTATAAACAAGGATATTTCAATTTAATTTAGAAACGTACCTATTTATAGGAGCCCATAAGCCGAAAATATTTTAAATATCTTTGCACACACTTACAACTCTATAATAAAACAGAAGATGGTATCTATTGACAATTGTGTATTGAATTCAATAGTTCAATTATGCTAGAGAGCGGCACATTCAGTATTTATCTACAGAGCCGCGATCTACGGAATGAACTATGAATTATTGTAGTCTATAGTCCTTGTTCCGGCGATGAGTCGGCAGCTCGGCATCTAGCTCTCGGAATTTGACGGAACTAATTGCCGGGTATAACTGCAGTTCGAATGATGAGTGGGAAAAAAGTATACAATTACATAATTCAAATTATTTTTTCTAATGCAACTAAGCTAAAATTTATTAGTAGTAAACCCGCCCTCGTTTCGCATTGGAGAATCTACAATCTACATATTTCTCATATTTACAGGTTTATTTTAATTATTTTGCCCCTGTTATGCTATTTTACATTATATTTGGCCGGTAAAAAAAAGAAAGACATGTGTTACACTAGCATTTGAACCATGTATCTTCATACCAAAATAAAATTGATTCGCTTCGCTTTGGCGTGAGAGAGGGATGAACAAACAAACTCACATTCCATTTACAATATTATAGTATATTTGTGAGGTTAATGAAAGTTATTCTTGCCTAATTAATTCCTATGAAAAAAGTTAAGACGTAACGTTTTGTTTACTTTATTTAAAAACTGATTGCCTGAAAAATAAAATAATAACAAGGAGCTTTTGCGCTTTTTTTAATTTTATTATAACCTACTGAATTATTTAATCACCTAATTATAATTTAAATAAAAAGTACATATATGCTATATTCGTAAACTTTCTAAACGTAAAAATCAACATCACTCGTTCTTGCGTACATGGATAATGCTTAAAAGGTAGTTAAACTACAGACTTCTCTTCATGTGAGTATAAATATGGAGTATTATGGAGTGGAGCGAAATGGAGTAGGAGTGTAGGACTGAATGACTAAGGATCTGTTCAGATAAACGTGGTAGCCGCCGTCGTCGTTGGTAGACCATTCCAAAAAGCATATATTCCACACATAGCATATGTATATTCTATAATCTTACTTTTAATTTTCAAGCGTCCCATCCGTACCATGCGATAAATAACTTCGTTCCAAAAAATATCGGCTTCGTACATTAACTACCCATTTTTTTAAGCCAATTTATAAAATACTGCTGGTATTGAATAAATAAATTTAAATACATACATACATACAAATATAGCCGATAAATTTAATAACATAGGGCAATGTTTTCTACGCACAGCCGCAAGTCGCAACAGATACCGCCCATATTGAACAGGCCTTATTAAAGTCGTGGGCGATAACCAGTTGAAGCCTAATCCAGTCTCGCCATAAGCTAGTCCCATAATTATATTTTTTTCTAAAATTAGTTTAAATGTCATGTCAGTAGCAGTACTACCAAATGAGTAATGGACGCACGTTCAATGTTTTATTCATGATATACGTTACAATTAAAGCCGGACCGGACGTTAAAATTTACCGTGTATGAATACGATTATGTTTCTTAAATCATTAAAATTAAAATATTCATGAAATTTATTTTTCATGAAGGTTTTCATTTACTATTATGTATTTTTATTTCAGAACAGTTATCATTATTGTATTTTTTTAAAACAACAATGATTTGGTTTTTAATTTGCTCTACTTCTTTGGCGTCTGTCTGGCTTTTCAGCGATTTATTTAAGGGGTTTTTTCCTGTATTCGAAACAGAAATCTGGACTAAATAGCGAACTACACATATTTTTCATGTTATGTGGTATAAACTAAAACCTTCTCGATGGTCATTTGGCGTGAAAGGAGAGGCTCCAAGATCTCTTTGGAATAAATACTTCGAAGGTATTCACGGGACCTAGAGCCTGCTGCTTTAGTTATTAAATTTTGACTTTTACCTTATAAACCAAAGTTTTTTAAATAAATGTACTAATTGGCATACTTTGCTCGATTGAACACTAAAGGAGAGCAAGCATTCATCTGAAGTAGAGCAAACATTCAATGGTACGAAGTGAACTACACCGAATTATTTTATAATCAAACTTGTTTTTTACAAGATCAAAGTCGTGCAGCAGCTATGCGAGTATGCGACACAGAAATTGAACTTTAACTCTACCCACATTTATAGTGTAGAGTTTACCCAAAGAAGTACCACCGCCCGCCATGGAACCTAGTACATACCTAGTACATATTTAATACTATTTCTAACGCGATAGTAATCGCTTTAACAGCAATTGTGTTCCGGATAGTTTCCGGATTTTTTTTAGAGGCGACCGTCTCAGTCCTCAAAGGTAGCAACGCATCTTTGACTGAATTAGAACTAAACTCTTGTCTTATTCTAGGTCGGTTACAGTTGTCATGGGCGACAGCGGAAGGATTGTACTATCTTAATTTTTAAAAAAACAAACAGTAACCTAACCAAAGTTGGTCTACCCATATTACATCAACTCAACTCCAAACTCTAACTCAGTGTCCAATGTTTCCATTCAACTTATTATAAACCTTTAAAATACAATAAGCTTTAAATCGTGTTTCTTAATGCTGAATTTTCAGTCACGGCGAAACTAACGCATCAATCGTACGTGGATCAGTTTTTTTCAAGTAAATAGCAGTAGCTAACGCCTAATGGAACTCACATAAACCTTGCCCGTGCAACGATTTGGTCACGCATCAACAATATCAGCTGACTGACGACTGACCGCGCGTCACATTGACGTCGTCAATATGGCGGACAAAATGGCTGCCTGCGCGTGTCATGCTATAATAGGTTTGTGTGTGTGTGTGTGTGTGTGTGTGACTGAGACTGAATGCATCGGAAAATATGTATGTTATGAAAATATAGATAATGTTTTCCTCGTTTACCGAGATTTATACCTACTTTTATTACTATGTAAATTAAAAAATCGTATGCTGAGAAGTATTATGTATAAGTAAAATAGAAAAAAGAGGTTATTTGTGTGCCTTGAAATAGCATTATGTATGTGCAAAATAGAAAAAAAACTATCGCCTATTCGTAAGCCTAGATTTTTTTTATAAAATCGAAAAATTACCTATAAGTGACTAAAAGTTATAAGTTCTTAGTCAATGGTTCTTAGCTCAAATTTTAGATACGAATTCTCGCAAAATGATAATTTATTTGAACCGTATTATGATCAAAGAGCAACATTAAATAAATATTATGTTATCTAGTAGAGTCACTAAAATCATTGAAATAACCTTTCTTTGGCTTCCAAAGTTATTTACTCTACCAAGTTTGGTCCCAGTTGTGTTTACATACAAGATTATAGGTATTTAATTGAGGATATGACACAATGTTTATTCATTAGTATTTGTGTTCAACTGAGGATGCTGTGTCATAGCCAAAACAGGGATTTTTTTATTTGTGTTTATCTTTGTCAATGAGTAAATAGAGGGCGAACCTAGTCCCTTTGAGTCTAGTTCTAGGTCGGTCACGGTTGTTATGGGCGGCAGCGGAAGGGTGGTGCTGCATGCTCGTTTGCTATCGTAATTTCATTAAAAAAAGAATAGGAATACTACGTTCGCGTTCGATATGGAATTCGTTAAATGGCAACCCACACAAATGCCAGCTCTCTGCCTCTGTGATAAAGGTTCATTGTAGATTGACGGCGAGAATTTAAAATGCCTTAAGTCTTTGCTTACAAGCTAAATTGAACTGTGAGCACACGTAATTTTGTTTTTGTTTTTAGCGAGGATTAGCAATTCAATATTGTCGATGAATCAAATATAGTGTTTAGATATCTGTGAATGATTCATAACCTTCTATAATATCGTTTTGTCATTTACCGACAGAACTATTGCTTATTTCACTTAACTACTGCAAATTATACTGTATCCTATGTTATGACTCCTCATACTGGAGGTCGCGAGGTTGTCTAACATCTATTTTAATTGTATTTTCAATGTTTTAATACTTGGTTTGGATGACTGAGTTTTGATTCAGTGCAATTTTCAATGAGAATAAAGTTGACCCACCACGATCGTCATTAAAGGACCACTCTTTCTGTTATTAATGGTGATTTCCATGGGCGAAGGTCAACGCTTACCATTCAGGTGGCTCAACTTCATTCCCTGCTAATAATAATTGCTTTTTACAAAAAAAATACCTACTTCAACATCTACCAGCAGAGATAACTCAAAAACTACTCGCCAGATGGCGCTTAATTCAACTCATTCATCATTCATTCAGGTGTTAAGTTCTCGTCATTGCAAATTAATGAAGCCCAAATACTCTTGTATTTATACTGATAACTGCCATAAATCGTCGAGGATTACCCTCAACAGTCTTTCGGCTTCATCAGGTCGACTCCAGATTTTCATGAAATTGTAGCGCTTTAATATTATATACTTAATAATGAAACATTAACATACACACTAGTCGCCCCTACAATACTCGAAAGTTCCCCTCGATTTTTCTGAGATGCCATCATCAGATCACAGGACCACACTTGGAATATCTACGTTCCAGCAAAAAAGAATTATCAAAATCGGCGAAAACATCGCTGAAAAAACTTATATACGGTCGAATTGAGAACCTCTTTCTTTTTTGAAGTCGGTTAAAAACAAGTTCTTTTTTGAAGTCGGTTAAAAACAAGTTGTTACTTGTGTTTACAGTTCAATTTAGCTTGTAAGCATTTACTTACAGCATTTTAAAATCGACGTCAACCTGTAACGTACCTTAATCACAGGGGCCTTAAGCTGGAATTTGTGTAGACGCATCATATTACACAGATGGCGCCAGAGTGCAGCACTAGCACATAGGTACACCATCGCGTTCCGTAACTGGACGAAAACGCTCAAAACGACACTTTTTCATAGAAATTTGAACGTTTTGGTCAAGTTACGGAACGCAGCTTATGGTTTGTTTACTGTATGTGCTGATGGCGCCATCTACGCCGAACTTTGCGTAATATTCCCTATTCAAACTGAATTCCATATCGATCTCGAGCGCAGTGTAGAACACTGAACAACCTCCACTTAAGATAAAGTCACTGGCCAAAACAATTGATGACGCATAGCAAACAAACGTATCACCAAGTATCGGCTACAAAGTTTTCATAGACTAGCACATTGTATGCAGTTCACACAACACGTGACGGCGGGGTGATAGACGTTAATAAATGAATAACTAGTGCCAAAGCGTGCTGCGTGTAGACACGTGTAGCGATATAGTTCGTGTCCGCAGGCAGCTGTCTTGTGTCTAGTTGTCTTCTGTCTCCCGTGTTATTGCAGCTTTAATACCGCTTTTTAAAGATATGATCCACACTAATAAGATATAAGTATAATGGCATGAAAAACACCCGGGGTCAAAAAGGTCAAAAAGGCTTGAAATAGGTGATGAAAGATTGATTTCGACGAATTGTCTCAAGAAATATAAGGTGACTTAGTTTTTCAAACACCAACCGTTATGGGGAAATAGGGAAAGAAAATGAAAAAAAAGGAATTTCACATGGGCGCAGCCGAGTGCAGGTAGCTAGTCATTTATATTTACTTTTTTTAATTAACAGTTTATATACCTATAACAAATGAAATTAATTCCATTCCTTCCGGGTTCATTTTTCCAGGAGGTATAGGAAACACAAATAACACGTGACACACCTATGACTCTAGCATTAACATTTATTAATCACATAAATATCAACCTCGGCCGGGAGTCGAATCCGGGCCCCACTCTTCGCAAGCAGGGCCGCTGCCAACAAAGCTCAGATCGAGCTCGTCGTTTTGGCTGTTACTAAACTGTGTGAGTGAGTCAAGAGAAGAAGAAATACCTACTCGTAGGTTTAGTCCATGGGATTAATATTATTTACGTCCCAATATACACTTCATCATCGTCATGGCAATACATAACTGTGCCACTCCTGGGCACGGATTTCCGCTCATAATGTGCAGGTTACTGGCCATATGCCACCTCGCTGGTCAAGTGCGGATTCGCGGCATCGCATTATGGAGAATTTTCAGACGTGCAGAATCCTCACAATGTTTTCCTTTCCCGAAAGTCATAATAAAACTCCAATACGCACAGATTTCAGAAAATTTGAGATGTCCACTGGATTTGAACACGAAGTCCCCATTTCGGGAGTCCAACTTCCGAACCACCCGACTGTTACTGCTTAAAAAACACTTCAAAGTAAAAACTGTTACCAAGTTGTCGTTTTGTCTATACATAAATACAATAGGAACATACGAGTCTACCCTTTTAATTAACATTCTAAACTTTTTGCGCGTTGTATTCTGTTTGTTCATCTTTTTTTTTCACATCTACCTGCAACAACCCTATTGTTCACGTGCATAGGGCGTTTCAATGTGCCGAGGGGTGGCAGTTACACATAAATGCAAATGCAATAAAATGGTTTAAGGGAATCTGGACTTTAAGCTTTAGCGAATACAGTTGTAAGTCGTTTGGTTGTTTATTGGGTAGTACGTGTGACCTTATGTATCTTTATAAGTTTTTTTTGGGCCTATTGCACTGGTGTCTTGATATTGTTCCACGATGGTATAACTGACACTATTTCTTCTCAGTAGGACTTTCTATCTATAGATAGAGATGCATACCTAGTAATAAATCTTTAACTGATCGCTGTACTTATGTAGTCTATAAATCTGACCGAATTTTATTGTGCTAGTGACTCAAAATACTCAATATATAGTCTTCCAACACATTTTAATTTTATACTTCAGATTTTCCTTAGGTATTTTCTTAGTTTGCGCTACGTAGCGCACTCTTTTATCACATGCCAGAATGACTTGGAGTGCATCCATCTATGAATGTCAACTAGTTCCAATTTAAATAACAGGTGGAGTTAGTGTTCCTCCTAAAGAAATATTCAGTTATTTTCAAGAGAAAATAACAGAGCAAAAGAGAAAACAAGGCTTCAAAGGTTCCAAGTTAATGCGCTTTACCGCCAGCGAAGACTATATCGCTTTATTAATGCTTATTGATAAGCTAAACAAGTAATATTCTAACACCATTTGTTAACTGGACTAACCATCCTAGTCCCTAAATTGAATCTTGTTCTAGATCGGTCACAGTTGTTATAGGCGGCAGCGGAAGGGTGGTGCTGCATGCTCGTTTGCTACCTTAATCCCGTAAAAAAACGTTGGAAACCTCTTTTAAAATGATCCCAAGGGAACTTTATTCCGGATTATTAACTATCCTGTCCTGTGAGGCTCTCGAACTACTGCCATACCAAATTCCGTCAAAATCAGTTCAGCGGATGTAGCGTGCAGATGAGACACACAGAGTGAGTTCCTTTCTCAATTGTAATCTAATCTATCTAATAGCTTTAAACGAGCAATTCTTGTAATCTGAATGTATCTCTGTATGTTAATAGGTATTATATTAATAGGGGTGGGTAAGGCACTTCTCACACTACGTTTATTAGCTACGCGACTGCAACGCAATCCAAAATTCGCTTTATCTGACACTTCTCACTGACAGGAGACGCATCGTAAACGCGTCGCTTTCATACTTACATTGACAAGATCCGAGTAGTTTCCAAAAAATCCTCTTAATGCTCTCCTACCCTCCTCAAGGAACATAAGTGCCAAATTTTCGCTTCTTGCGTTCAGTAGTTTCGGCTGTGTCAGTTACTCAGTAAAGGAAGATTTTTATATACCTAGTTATTATTGATGATGATACGGTTGATGACGGACAGTCATTGAGTGTTCGATTACCATTAATCCCTATTAATGCTATATTTATTTTATTTATAAATATAAACTGCAATGCAACGCAATTACAATATCACTCCTCCCATATATTGCAATGTTTACGATATGCATAACCATTGCATTTGCAAGATGTCCTTTTAGATTCAGTCTTTGAACAGGCGGCAATCTGACTCATCCACATTTGATAATATCAACGGCAATAAAACTCAGCATGCATTTAGTATTTAAGGTTCTTGACCCCGTTATCTACTTGCATATTATACATATTATTACACGAAGCGAAGGCCGATTTTAATAACTCGGGCTTTAGTGCAGGAAAACATCTACGAAACCTGCCTCAGTCTCTTTATGGTTATTTTAGTTATATGTAGAGACTATAGATAGAGACAGCTTCATACTTTTCTTGTAATAAAATTGTAACAAATATCTATCTCGATAAAGCCTTATGATAGTTATTTTTATTTTTATTTTATTTTTTATTTTGATGATTTTTTATTATAATAGTTATTTTTTTTTGTAGACAAAAACATTGCAAAGTAAAATATTTAGTTTTACTAAAGATTATCGGTGATTTTTTCTTTTCTTTTTTAATGCTTTATTTTTCAAATGTTGTTTTAATTTAACTACCAATATATTTAAAACATGTCGTGGAAAATACTATGAGTAGGTATCTGAAAAAATAGTAGCCATTGAACTACATAGAACAAGACATACAATCGCTAACTGAACTACATATTACTAAAAATTACCAGGATTAAGTTTCAGTAACAGCCCCTGCTCTAGTCCCCTGTTTTAGCACTCTTTGCCATCCTATTCCCAATATGAGTCTGATTCTGTATGTCGGAGGGGTGGTGCTGCATGCTCGTAAGTTACCTTAATTTCATAAAATAGTACCTACATAAGTATGTGCTATTGTAACACTGGACTGAAATTGAGTTACATAAGCACGATTAATTTATTTATCAATATATCATTGGTACCAGCAGAACTGCAGAAGGATCATGTAACAGCTGTATTTGCATACGAATAGCCCTCGTTGTATAGACAGATGTTCATTGCGATAAACACGTTACTTTATAGTACCTATGCAGTGATGGAATGATACGGTGCAATTGGTAATGATGAATGTACCTAATGCAGGTCTACACCGGTAGAGGATGCCTTTAACCAAAAGTTACGTATGTTAATATTATGTATCTATCTCATAATTGACGCTTTAACAATCGCTATGTAGGTTTAAAAGTTAACCTTTACAAATTATTTAAAACAAGACATAGAAAAAAGGCTTGGCTATTAAAAATGCACCTCGCTATTGTCTTAAAAGGGTTATTTAGCTTCTCATCTCTATCAAATGGCACTTCTTCATCATAATAAAGTGTGCATCAAGCTCTACCCTACGTATATAAAGTACAGAGTAGTATAGAGCAGAGACATACGGTCGCAGTTGCACTGCCACGGCCAGGGCTCGCGATCGACCTTGGCGCGCATAGCAACAGCGCTGTGCATAGGTATGCACGTTGTGTAAACTATTCATATCGCGCATTACTTCAAACATTCACGGCGTTTTACAGTCGGCCAGTTCAGTCAGCTTGCTAAGCTAGTCATTTTAATAACAAATAGAGATGGGCCGAGTACTCGGTTGATACTCGGTACTCGGCGTACTCGCCGGGTTTTTTGATACTCGTACTCGGCCGAATAACTCGGTTTTTGAATGCCGAGTTGCCGAGTATACTTTGTTTAAGAAAAACAATATATTTAGGTAGCTATTTAAAACAACAGTGTTAATCAAAAAGTATTTATTACTAATTTAGGAAATCTTTGTCAATCTCAATTAATAAAATCAAAATTATACTAATGAATGAGTAGTTAGTGAGACAAAATAAAGAGAACAGTAATAAAAATAATCAATATTAAAAACTTAATGAAGGTACGTTATGATGCAGGAACACAAGGCTCTCTGCACGTTCTGGTAACAGCCGGCCGGAGGCCTCACGACCAGCGCGAACCGTGTCCGTGAGAATGGCGGGTCACTACTCATTATTGTACTCATTTAACGTTGATGTAGATTTAGAAAATTACTACCTATTTGCTACCTAACATTAAATATTTGCTACCTCCGTATTTTTCAAAATAAATCACTTTTAAAGGTGACCGGCCATTCTGACGTCAGCTTGGCGGGTCACTCATCCCGTATGTAGAAACTTTTGAGAATTATCGAAATGTTTTTTCACTATTAATTGCTACCTAAAAACCTAGCAGTCTGGATTCCATAGCTTTTAAGGATAAATAGTTATTAACAAAAACAGTTTACGAAACCTTGAACGCTCACTAAATCAAAATTGCAAAACATAAACGCAAAATCTTGAAAAACATAAATTTAACAATTAGACAGGTGTTTCTTTATCTAAAGCTCGATTTTCATGTCAGTGCAAGTATTATTTAACGTTTATTGTCCTACAAGGATATTTTGGCGCATGGCTGACGTGAGCGTGACAGAGACAGCGTCTTACAAGTAAGGCAAACTGTAAGGCACTGTCTCTGTCACCCACACGTCATCCACGCGCCAAAAGATTATTGTAGGACTGTACGTGTTTTAGTATGTATTCTTGTCATTTAGCGCCTATACGTAATAATAATACAACGTAAATATCTACGCATCATTTGCAATTTTGATTTAGTAGGCGTTTAAGGTTTCGTAAACTGTTTTTGTTAATAACTATTTATCCTTAAAGGCTACGGAATCCAGACTGCTAGGTTTTTAGGTAGCAATTAGGTAGCAATTAATAGTGAAAAAACATTTCGATAATTCTCAGAAGTTCCTACATACGGGATGAGTGACCCGCCAAGCTGACGTCAGTATGGCCGGTCACCTTTAAAAGTGATTTATTTTGAAAAATACGGAGATAGCAAATATTTAATGTTATGTAGCAAATAGGTAGCAATTTTCTAAATCTACATCAACGTTAAATGAGCACATCAATGAGTAGTGACCCGCCATTCTGACGGACACCGCGAACCGTTTCTACTTGCTTACGCGCGCGAAATGGGAATTTGATAAAACCGAGTTATTCGGCCGAGTACTCGGTTGAAAAAAATTGAACCGAGTAAAACTCGGTACTCGTTACTCGGCAAAAGTGTTACTCGGCGCATCTCTAATAACAAACTAACAAAAAATTGAGGTTCGATTGTGATTCATTACAAGCACAACATTATAAAACGTATGTGTAGGTACTGGATACCTACCTATGGTTACTATAGGAGGTACTTTAGAATTATTTACATAATTTATAAAAAAGTAAGATTTCATACAGCTACCTAGGTAGGTATTTCTTTTTAATCAAGTTAAAGTTAGGTAAGTAAGCAGGTAGCCTTCTTTTGTCTTTTGATAATAAATGCACATTTAATATTTGTACAAAATAAATACAAAAATAATAGGTAATTTACCTACTCTACAATTTATTACAAAATTAAATTAAATTATATTTACGTACTTACCGGTTCATTTCTAAACAAGATGTTCAAACGAGAAATATTTTTTAGAAATATTTTACTTTTGTTTTAAATAATAAAATAATTGTATGACCTTGGAGTTGGGCGCGCTTGGTAACAGGTGGCAGTGTGGCAGGGCCGAGGAGTGCACAATACATAAATACCTACCTACTTGTATAACGAACACTGCACTGTGAGAACACAATATCTTATAATTATAATACTTTACTTGTGTTTATTCAAACATGATTTATGTTGTTAACACTTGTCGTGAATCGTTATTATTAGCCTGCGTTTGACTCTATGCATCTCTAAAAAATATAAAGGGCGTTTGAAAAAAATTATTATTATCTACTTCCTTCGGTGAAGGAAAGCATTCCGAGAAAACTTGAAGAAACCATTGCACTTGAGGGTTGTATACTGTTCTCAAAGGTGTATGTAGAGTTAAAGAGTTACCTATGTATTTAAGAAATATGTAAAAGCGCATCTTGTGAACAAGAGCTACTATAGAGAAGATGAAAATTTAAATGACAAAGACGAAATTGACCAACTCTGCAACCAGACCTAACAAAACCTCAGGCTTAGCCCAAAAACCTGATTTAAATTTCTTTTGAGAAATTTATGGATGACCATCTATCTATCTACTTGACTTTTCAGTTTGGTATGTATATTTATTTAAATGATAGTAGATATTGTGTCCTATAATTTGGAACACATAATACTAAGCTAAAAATCCATCAGTAGATGTTACTCTAGTTTAAAACACTAAATCAGTATCACTTAAAAAAAAAACAGAACAAAATCAGTTCATCTGTAGCTATAAGAGCTAGGGCGCACACGTTAAACTTTCCTTTAAACACTCCTTTTTTTATTCTGGTTTAAAAAGGAAAATTCGACCACAATAAATGAACAATGCCCTTCAACCAATGAGTCAGCCCACAAGATATAGGTAACTGGGTTTTTCTAGACTGTTCTATATATCCCGGTCCGTGTATATAGGTCGGCGCGAACCCGCCGTACTTATATTAAGACCGCAAGATGTAAGTTAAGTATATCGGATGTCCACGCATTCAAGGTCGTCTTGTCTCGTTATAAAGTTCTTGTGCACAATGCTGCAATGCGCGAATTAACTTTAAGTTTTTTTATTAAACGATTCTAGTTATTTCACACACACAACGACCTTGGATCAATTGATTAGCATGCAGGATTTTACCACTTTTAGGTTTGTTTTTTACTCTGTGTTTAGAGATAGAATTTTAAAAAGGTTTTTCTTATATTCTTTTTTTTTCTTCACGGTCTAGTCCTCTCACGAATTTTTAAATTAACCCTGGACCACAAGCCTGAGGAAACATCCTCTGCTACTTACCTCGCTAAGCTCACTTATAAAATTAAACACATATGTAGCAAGTAGTCTTTTATTGACATTAAAAAAAAACATAACACATAAAGATGCACTTAGAATACTCGTAGCAGCAATATTAATTTTTTATCGTCAAAATGAGATACCTACTGAGTAATTTTAATGCCGCCATCTCCCTTTACTTCATTGGCGAAGACCAAAGGGTTTACGAAAACTAAATGAATGGCCCTAGTTTAGAGTTGTAAGTAAACCCGGATAAGTCTTTAGAGCTATTGGGTCTACAACTTTGCTCCCGCCGTTTTCCAAAAGATGGCGTTAGTAACCAGTAATAGTTCAAATAAATAAATCACAGTTGTTTTCCATCAGTTTTGACATCTATAAATATAACCTTACATCGATATTAGTTAATTTTTGTTTGCGTCATATACACACATCAAAAGTGTCTAGGGATCAAGCATTTTTATGCGGATTTCTTGTTTCGTTTCGTGTGCTTTTCTGATGAGTCTCGTTTTGGTATGAGACCGGATACAAGACGTATACGACACTGGAGAACCCCTGGACGCCAACAGCGATTAAAATCCTGCCAGGAAGTCCATCCTTATAGTGGTGGAACCATCATGGTATGGGCGGGTATTTGGATCGGCGGAAGAACTGAGTTGATTTGGATCAGAGGCAACCTCAACGCTCAAATTTATGCTGAGACGATTGTATCAGACGTCATCGTTCCTCTACAAGTGCAAATCGGTCCCTTATTTCAGTTAATGCATGATAATGCACGACCGCACACCGCAAGAGTTGTAAGACAGACTCTCGCCGCAGCTAACATCAATGTCCTGCCCTGGCCTGCTCAGTCGCCAGACTTGAACCCGATTGAGCATGCATGGGATATGCTACAGAGAAGAGCTCTGCCGAATATGGAGGGTATCCAGTGGCAAGAAGACCTTTTTTTGTTGTTGCAACGAACATGGGCGGCCATTCCACAGCGAGATTTGGATGAACTCATTTTGAGTATGCCAAACCGATGTTCTTGTGTTGTTAGTGTTCGCGGTAGAAACACGGATTATTAATTGTTTAAGTTACCCAATAAAATTTTAAAGAAAACTGTTATTTCAGTCTTTTTTTCGAACTTTAATGTTAGTGGTTCAAATGTCAAAAATCCCTTTATTAGGAAAATGGCAAATTTCTTTATTAATGCAAAGGTGACTTGGTTTATCGTTACTGTGACAAACGAAAACACTTTATTTGATGAATCCTTAAAGAAAATTTTAATTAATATCAATCAGGAGAAAAGTTATTGCAAAAATATATGTTGATCCCTAGACACTTTTGATGTGTGTAGTTACACTGAATTAAATGTCAACTTATAAACCGAATTCACGTCATTTGCGGGAGATTTTACTTTTTCATTTCAACATGAAAAAATCGGCGGCTGAGGCTCATCGGGTTATTTCAAGTACTTATGGTGATGATACATTTAGTGAAAGAACGTGTCGCGAGTGGTTCCAGCGCTTTAAAAGCGGTGATTTTGTTGTTAAAGATCGGCATAGCGGTGGCAGAGAAAAAACTTAAACCTTCTGAAAAAATTACTGGTGTACTTTATCGAACGCAATTAATGCGTTTGAGTCGGGCATTAAAAGCAAAACGGCCGCAATACGCTGATAGACACGAAAAAGTAATTTTGCAACACGACAATGCTCGACCTCACGTGGCGAAAGTAGTCAAGACGTACCTCGAAACACTGAAATGGGAAATTCTACCTCACCCGCCATACTCTCCAGATGTTGCTCCATCTGATTACCATTTATTTAGGTCGATGGCACACGGCCTGGCGGGCCAGTGCTTCGATTCTTTTGAAAAAGTTAAAGAATGGATCGATTCTTGGATCTTATCAAAGGATGAAGAATTTTTCCGACGCGGGATTCGTTTGTTGCCTGAAAGATGGGCCAAAGTAGTGGAAAGTGACGGACAATACTTTGAAACATAAATAAGATACAATTTTTTTTTATATAATTTTTAAAATTAAAAAAAAAACGGCGGGAGCAAAGTTGTAGACCTATATAATTAAAAATGAGATGTAAGTAGTTAATAAGTCTGAGGGTACCTATATTAATGCCCTTCGTTGATAACGTTTTTTTACAAGGGAACAAATTCTTAAATATACATGTTTGCATATAGAATCAAAGGATTTAGACATTTCCAAACAATCGCATAACCAAATGCACGTAGTGTGTGCACAAGCTGATTCAACAATTGACTCAATTATCCGATGACGGCTGGCTCCCGTGTTATTTACGGCTGTTCACACGTAGGTACACCGACTTCCTGACGTGGTGAGCTGTTGTTCATACGATATTAAGGTGTTTAGGGTTTGTACCAGAAATAGATCGAATTAGCATTCCTAATGCATTTTGCCTGCGAGAGGAAAATTGATAAAAGTTCGAGAATTTTTGAAATTTCAAGAACGTCACAATACATGATCTACTAGCTGGACTAACCGTCCTAGTTCTTAAATTGAGTCTGGTTATAGGTCGGTCACAGCTGTCATGGGTGGCAGTGGAAGTGTGCTGATGCAAGCTCCGATCATGCATGCGAGAATCCGTAATTTTCTTGTAAATTTTTGATAACTATTACTAGAACATTTGAATTCTCGTTGGTCAGAAAGGATTATTGTAATTAGGGCTTCCAGACCTCCGGATATGACCCGAACTGCATGTTATGTTATATAATGCATACCCGGGTTACAGTTTTGAAACCACTAATATATCTGGGTGGCGAGTAAAATCCACCGATACTAAACTCCAAAAATATCTTTAACAAACAAAAAGTTCTGAAAAGAGTTTTTATTAGCAAAAGTATAGTTTTAAAATCAAGCTGACCGAAGATTTGCAATATTCGAATTCTTTATTTATTCAAAAATGCATTGTTGGATTGTTACAACAAGCGAATGCTCTCGGTGAGGAAACGCCTTGACGTCAGCCATAACGATATCCAGCATAAACATTACGTTATTCACGTCACGCAGTCACTGAGATGTATCGGTGGACACACTCGTAATTATTCAGCATGTCACTCAAAATACATCGTTTGACAAAAACTGTACTGGCAGATTGACAAAGGAACTAACGACCAATTTGACGAAACTTGGTGAGTGCTTTACGTCAAAGTTTTAATTACTACTCGCACGCACGTATTCTGTAGTAGGAAGTGTGCATCTGGATTGAGGGCCCATTTTTTTTTTCTTGGCGTAGCGAATTGAAATTGATAAGGGAATTACTTAAAATTAGTTAAAACTTAAAGCAAACACTCATAAATTTCTTAAACGTAAATTAAAGATGTTATGGGCAAATGTTTTGGGCCCTCAGTTCAGATGCCTACAGAAAGTGGCATGGTGTAAATCTCAGAAAGTACTACCTCTGTGTCAATAATTTTTATTCCTGAATTTAGTTAAGAATTTCTTAAAACGATTTATGTAATTCTCAACTGGCTAGATAACAACATTACAGATCTATCACACGTTTTACTTGGGCCCTCAATCCAGACGTTTATGAACTGAGGGCCCAGGCGAAACATAGGTTTAAAAGAAGAAATACACAAATTTTCCTTGAACACCGCCTAGATAACATCCCTATGAATTAGTAAAAAAAACAAATAGTGAAAAAAAGTAACGGCTGAATCGTAAAACGGATTCGAATTTTCGGAAAACGTCTGATCTGAGGGCCCAATATTTTTGGCTTTATCGACTAGGTGCAACCTCTTACTTTGAAATAAATGAGCTGAAAAGTTGTAAGAAATTCTTAACTAAAATTCTACATACGGGTTTTTCTTCAAAATGCCATATTTTATGAGAAAATTAACTTTACATTTTTAATAGGAAGAAATTTTGTAGGGTAACCATGATTCCAGAATAGGAAAATAACTAACTCAGTTTTGTAAAAATCTAATTACACTTCTGTGCTGTTATTTCTTAACCTTTACATTTTCAATATCAGCATTAGGAATTCCATACGACAGAACTCGTAACTAGCTGTTAGCTAGGAAAATTTGTGTATTTCTTCTTTTAAACCTATGTTTCGCCTGGGCCCTCAGTTCATAAACGTCTGGATTGAGGGCCCAAGTAAAACGTGTGATAGATCTGTAATGTTGTTATCTAGCCAGTTGAGAATTACATAAATCGTTTTAAGAAATTCTTAACTAAATTCAGGAATAAAAATTATTGACACAGAGGTAGTACTTTCTGAGATTTACACCATGCCACTTTCTGTAGGCATCTGAACTGAGGGCCCAAAACATTTGCCCATAACATCTTTAATTTACGTTTAAGAAATTTATGAGTGTTTGCTTTAAGTTTTAACTAATTTTAAGTAATTCCCTTATCAATTTCAATTCGCTACGCCAAGAAAAAAAAAATGGGCCCTCAATCCAGATGCACACGGATTTGGAGCTGACGCGTCCAATGTATCTTTCTCTCAACCCATAACAGTCACTGGGTCTCCTTTCACAATTACAGGGGTATCAGGGGTAAGTGTAGATTGGCAGACTCCACAAACTTTTGAGAATTATCGAGAACTTTCAGGTTGGTCGCTGATGCCGATCTTTTCTTTCACCAAAGCAAGTAGCATTTCTAACATGCGAATAATTTTTGAAAATTAGACGTGTTGCTGTCCGAAGAAAGGTCTGATACCAAATGGCCATGGCCTTAGCATGGCATGGCCTGTAGTGATAGAGATGGGCAAAATGTTATCATGTTTACAGATTACAATTATTGCGTCTGATGCAAATTGTTATAATGTAAATAGTTATACGAATTATGATTCCATAATATGAAGACACGGAAACGCCCATTCGAAAAAATTTAAAAGCTAGTTAGAGCTTTTGGAGAGGGTATCTCGGTGCCTCCAGGTGCAATTTCAATCTTTAAATTCTGTCATCACGATTGCATTTACCTATCTCCGCCTCACAAGACCTAAAATGTCAGGGGTCGTGGAACATACCTATGTCGGAAATCAATTCAGCTCAACAGTTCTAACTACAGCCGTTCCCGGGTCGCCCTTTGACATTCTACTGCGTAGGCGGCCCAGCGCGCATGCGTGCTACCTAGGAAATTTAGAAATACCTACCTCCAGGGTAGGGGGTCTCCCTCTCCCCCACCGCGTGGGCAGATGACGCAAGCGGCCATCACCTAACTCTATTTATAGACGCTCTTGTTGACGTTATAAATGTAATTAAAATTTAATACAAGTTCCTAAAGTTTGTTTTATTGTGTAAAGCAAAATGTTTTATTAAATGTTTTTGTAAATTTCTTAACTTAGCTAGATGTTCAAAAATATTAGGTGTATGACATAGCTTAAGTCTAGGACAGTGGTACTGTCCCCGCTTAGCGATGAGGAACCTATGATTACTGTTTAATGTAGCCTAATGCAGGGATCGTTAATGGCACACGATGCAATAGGTAATTTGGGCACCTCACCGATCACTAAATTCAAGCACTAAGAAAAAAGTGAAGTAGGTATTATTGACGACAAGCGAACTTAAGTAATCAGAAAGTTTGGCCCCAGATCACGTTACACTGAAAATAAATTTTCCAAATAATCATAAAGTTAAAAATTAATGGCACATCTAAGACCTCATTAAACATTTATTTAGAAAAAATGGCACATCGATACCTACATAAAGTTTCGCCTATCTTTACCTGACTGCATATCACCTGCAGGAGAAGCCCTGTTTCAAATCTTACACACACAGTTATTGCTTTAATTCTAATGACGTGACGTGGGAACTCCTCTTATAGCAAAATAGATAATTATTAATTTAGATGCGTATTGAAATTATGACAGTTCGTGCTAGAATTCACCAAATTAGGTACTACTCTCAGTCCCAAGATTAGGTTAATCTACTTTGCAACGATCCGCGAGCAAACTCGTAGCTCCACGACGGGGCACAGGGTAAATTGACTTGCAGGGTAAATTGACTTTACGCTAAGGCTTCACCTTAGAACCTACTCATTCTGAGGTTGCCCTGTTTTGAGGCGAAAACCGTGTTGATGGTGGTACGTATGTGTGGTGTGTATGCTGGAGTGTATTCTTTGTTATGTCGCGTGTTCCTATGGGAGAGGGGGGGAGGTGCTGCTTCTAAAAATAGAAAAAGAAGTTGAAGTTATGCTAGCATATAAATAACGGTCGATGACGGGTATAGTTTTAAAACGCACAGCCTGTCTCTATGTTTAGTGAAAATATAATAAGCATAATTCAAAATTGTTCAAAAGATTTTTTCTATACATTTTTTAAAGTAATTAGGTCATATCCTAAGAAAAAAAAAACCGAATAAGTGAGATGTAAAATTTTTAGAAGGTATAAAAACTTGGTAATGGTATTTCTTGAATTGTTAAAATACCTATTCGCAAGAAACCATAATGAAATGAATAACTTGCACGTCACCTCATGGCATGAGTCAGTCGGAGACTTAACGACCAAGGATTTGTCAGTCATCATACTGGTTGCTATGTATATGTCTGCTTTAAATATTATTATGCCGTTTTGTGTACTTCGAGATCAGATATGCAAAAAGGGTACTCACGATCTCGAATTGTCGAATATATGGATCATTTTGCATGAATCATGGCTACGGCGAGACCATGTCTTCAGGTTGTGATTCAATATCGGTAAAACAATACAAGATTTTAAGTTGTAAGTAATCGTTTGCAAATAAAATGTTTATACTTGAGCCGCCGAGCATAATTAGGTATGTAATTGCCACTCCTAGCTAAAACCAAACTTATTACCTGTAATTTTTTAACCTTCTAAGTTATTCTCATCTTGACACTGTCGAACTTTACTTTGTATTTACTTCAGTCGCCAAGCATATGGAATTGCCACTCTCCGCTAAAACCAAACTTGTAACCCGTGCTCACAGTCCAATTTAGCTTGTAAGAAAACATACTAAGGTCATTTTTAGTTTTCGCCGTCAATCTGAAATGTAACTGAATTGCATAGGCAGAAAGCTGACATTTGAGTGCTATGCAATTATAACGAATTCCAGATCGATCGCGAACAAAGTATACTTAGTAACCGCGATAGCATACGAGCAAGTTTAAAATCATATGGACATATCGATAACACGGTAATGAAAATAACGAGAACATCACAACAAGGAACTCTTGTGTTTATGTTCAAGTGTGAAGTAGTTATTATACACGTGGAATTTTTATGACGTATGCTGATAATATACATACTTATAGATAGTTACATATTAATAGTAGGATAGAATTATAATAAAGTAGGTGATTAATCAATTTTATACAATTGTAATTTTTTGTTACATTATTGATGTTGATAAATAAATTGAGTTCTTAATTTTAATACCATTTATATAAAAACACTATATTTGTTCAAGCAAAATAAATAGAGAAATCTCAGATGTGCAAGTTGCTTCAATGTATTTTTCTTTCATCGAAACAAGAATTCCTCCAAAAATATTTTCATGTAAAGTTTTGACAAGACGACCGTATATGTATTGTATGTTATGGCTTACCTTGTGAAAAAGCTATCAGATTTCATTTATAGAGCCAAGCTTCTGAATGTACATGCCCTAACTCTACCAACTTAAAATCAAAATCATTTATTTAAATACGTATATAATGGATAAGATTATGCACGTCAATTTTTGTGACCCTACCATTCTTTACAAACATTAATTCACAAACTCTACATCTTAGTTTGGCTTGGCTATTATATTAAGTATACGTGTAAAGTTATTTAAAGATGGCTCCTTATTAATATTGCTCGTAATCCCTGCTGTTCTAGAGTTCTAGATAACTAACCGCCGCACTCAGAGTCGTTAATGGTTACTTAACTCGTTCCTTAGTATAGATTTAAAAAAGTTCACTCTCACAGTCAGTTAACGGATCGTTAGTGTCCCTTAATGATCATTAAATTTATGTAGAGTCGAACTCTTACTTAACTATGTAATGGATGATTTTGACATTTGCGTTTTGAGGTTACTGTGATAAATAAACCATAATTTTATCAGTGAATTAATGAAAATCAGTTGCATTGTAGCACTCATAGCCCGGCGGCTTGCGTCAATCCTAAGCGATCGGCAAAGTTAAGCAACAGCGGGCGCGGTCGGTAGTCGGATGGGTGACCGTTAGTGGCAATAATTTCTTGAGCGCTTCCGTGCTTCGGAGGGCACGTAAAGCCGTCGGTCCCGGTTGTTATCGATTGATAGCAGTCGTTAAGCTATGTCGGAGGCCTTCGGGCGGCTTGAAAACTTTCGACACTGGGTTGGGCACTAACCCCTCCACCAACCCGCATTGGAGCAGCGTGGTGGAGTATGCTCTAGGCCTCCTCAGTAATGAGGAGAGACCCGTGCTCAATAGTGGGCCATTAGTGGGTTGTAGCTTAGCTTTTTTTTAGTTGCATTGTGTTTAAATATTCAAAAAAGTCTGATATGAGTGACTTTATTGAGTTTGTGGAATATGCTAGAAGGTTTAGAGAAGTGGGACAGAGGAGGTATTTACGCGATTATTCAGATAACAGATAGATTATTTTAATTCAGGTAACAAAGACCCATAACATATATACCTTACAGACTAACATACATATAACAATATTAACTTAAAAACTAATTCACTTTGTCGCGAAGTGAGATGCGCTTTCGGCGGCTCCCGGTGGTCGTCGACGTCCACGGAACTTCCTGAAGACGACCCCCTTTGGCCACAGCTCCTCCTTCAAAAACGTCGGCAGGTGTTCGGTTGGAACACGCACAACAAAGGAGTTGAAGTTCACTGCGTTGCGCGAGTCCAACTTCTCTACCAGCAACCGGTACTTGGTCATCTTCTCCAAATACTCCACGACATCGGACACTTTCGTGGTGTGATGGAGTCGAGAGACGTACACGTAAGACGCTGGAACGGCGGGACGTAGGAGATGGTTCTGTCTTGTCGGTGCTGTGCCACATTGGTTGCGACAAAGAGGCTTTTTCCTCTTCTTCTTCTCCACTTTAGTGAAGCCGTCTTTGTCCAGCTGGCCAATTTATAATGTAATATAATTTATATTAGGTATCTTTGCCCGGTTAAACAAGAAATGAAATACAAACAAATCTTGGAATTATTATTTACTATTATGACATTGACATTTGACAATGACAACATTGACAACAAGTCTAATTGACAACAGTAAGTGTTCCCATAGAAAAAAAGTGCAAATCATTCTATTTTTTGTTCAATTAAATAGCTATTTCACATTGTATTTTAGTAAAAACTAACAGTAAAAGAACTGACTTTCAATCATATTCCAATTAATAATGAGTTTAATAGTTTTATACATATTTTTTCGTTGTGAAATACCAATTATTTTTAAGCGTGGCTACACCAATGCCTTATCGAATTGCAATCGATACGGATGCACCGCCCTACGGTTACTTAAATCTATCATTAGCAAATGAACCCTTAAATATTGTTCCTGGGATGAACTGTTAATTAACAGATTTAATGGCAATTAGTTAAGTAATCATTAGGTCTAATTTAATTAACCTTTCTGAGTGCGGCAGTAAATTATGCTTTGTAACTAAGACGACAAGAACATACAACATGAGTTCTTATTTTTTCAGGTACTACATATCCGAGAAGCTGCCATTATGCCATTATCTTCATTATGCCAGGTGAGTTTAAATACAATAAGCGTTAAATACTTAACATCACACGTTTTTTACCGTATTACGTCAGTATATCACAGAACAGAATAACTTGTAAGGAGGATATGCGGTGTTCTTAGAACAAACTATAGGTTGAGGAAAAAATAGTTTTGTTACAACATCGTACTTTGATTTTAGAGCATTAATTGCACAATATCTCTACACCTGGTTCTCAGCAATATGTGACTAAAGTCAAAGTCAAAGAATTTATATAGGTAGTTTTTCAGTACGCTTATAAAAGTCTTTTTTTTTTAGTCTACCGCCGTTTCGAAAGGTGCTATTTTTCTTTATAAGAGGAGAAGAAAGGCGAAATGAACTCGAAAATAAAGTAATAATTGGTTTTATTTGCAATGGTCAGGCCACATCGTTTGAAGGACAGATGATAGGGTAGAAAAGTAAGCGGGCGGGCAAAGCGTGCATTGCACGCAGGCGGCGCATTCGGGGGTGGCAAATGGACCATTGTGTTGACCCCGACCAGGTAGTCTGATGACCTGAAGAAAACAGCGGGAAGCCACTGGATTCAAAAGGCTCAGGACTGGTCGGAGGGATGCTAATTAGAACTACGAGTATGTCCAGCAGTAGACTTTAAAAATGGACAAAATGATGGCATTGTTTTGTTTTACGAACACTATGTTTCAAGCAGCATTGCAGAGATATTGTGATTCACTATGAGCTGTAATCTCACAAATCGAACTCAAAGCTGGGTTCGAAGTAAGACACCATTAATAAGTATAAGTGTTATGATGAAACTCTACAAGCTATGCACTCGTCTTCGTTCGTGCGTGGATTCCGATCCCGCAGAATTTCGGAATAAGGTAACCTACCTATAGTTTCTCCATATTCTCCTGTCTTTCAGTGAAAGTTCCATAAAATCGGTTCATCCGTTGCGGAGATTAGTCTTGACAAACAGAAAGACACACAGACAGAAAAAAATTAAAAATCGCTTGTTTGTTTTAGTATCGCGTAAATAACTGTATGGAAATAAAAGAACAGTAATTTTGAAATTACAGACAGACCCTTCTCCCAAGCATTGATTCGATAACAATTTAAGACTTCAGTGCCATTTTTCTATTTCCATAATAACTTTCAGTATCATAATTTTAAACACTCACACTTACCTACTATAAAACTTTTTAATGTGATTATTATCGTTGAATCAGCTGTGACATTGATCGGTGATATTACAGACTTGCTGTTATCATTGATACTTATTGCACGCGATAGTGATTAAAAAACAGGAACTCAAGTGCGCTTTCTAGTCGAATGGTGAGACTACGAAATATACGCGCAAGCGGCTTTTCAATACTACCATCGTTACTTGTGATTCAGTACAAATTCACATTCTATCATAGCGATGTATAGCGATTTGCAGCCAAATTGCGTGGCCGTATAAAGTCAAACTCAGTGCTTTTAAAGCTCAAAGCTGACTCTTGCTGCACAGAGGGTAGGTAATGACTTTGAGTGAGTTTCTTACCACGAACAAGAAGAAACTCATTGTAGGTTTTATTCTTTTTCTATTACGTTATTAAATTAAGCGTTATTAGGCAGTGCCTCATTATTAAATCGCAAGATGGACATTTAGCTCGGAATTAACTCGACTTTCCTACACAAAAACAAAAAATCTCACAAAATTTTGTAAGGACCTCAATAATCAATTCGAGAATAAATTAATAAAATCGATTTAAAAAGCGAAAATCAGAGAATGCAGAGTATCTGAATGCATCATCGCAAAGTAAACAATAACTTGGTATCATTTAAATAATAGGTAGGTAGTGAGCTACCTACTGGTACAGCGTGACGTCCGATACACGTGGAGGGAATATAATAAATAACGATGCGTCAGAACTGTTGACACACGTAACAAGATAAAGTAAAAATAGATTAGTAAGACACTTTTAAGATGAGATATTTCTTTTTAGATGTTCATACTGTTTTGATGTGCTTCGTCTGAAAACTCTTTAGCAAATTCAAAGCCGAATCATTTAGGTATTTTATGTCGTTGTTTATCAATAAACTTAAAAATGTGAAATATTTTGCATCTAGGTACCATGAATTCCATCTCCATCAGTACATTTCCGTGGCTTCAATTAATTTATGATCCTACTATTTATTACTGCTATAATAGTCTCTTTTTAAATTGAGGAAGACTGCACCTACAGTATAAGTAGGTACCTACTCTATCACGCTGCTTCAGTGCGAATTGGTGGAAAGGTTGTGATTTTGAGCAACTCAAATTTCTATAATCCGACGAATGCATCGGGCATGGTTTTTTCGGATGCTATCTTATGCCTCCTCTATATGTAGAGTCACCGACTGATGCGTTCATCTGACGGATAGTTTCTGACTTATCTCTACTTATCGATTTTGAAGTCAGTTATTTTTGTAAACAGTTAGTTATTATATATTTATATACACTTTAGGTATATACTTATATTTTAAACTAGTAAATCCGCCCTCGCTTCGCTTCGGGAAACCAGTCCCTCCAAAAATCTCTATAAATTTTAACAAATTATGTTATTCCGATGTCTCAGCTATATTATTGCAAAGTTTCATGAAAATCCGTTCAGTAGTTTTTGCGTGAAAGAGCAACAAACACACACACATACATCCTTACAAACTTTCGCATTTATAATATTAGTAGGAAGGAAGGATAGGATAGGATTTTTAGCCGCAGTATGAAAGTCCAGAAAAAATACTGACCACTCGATTGTTTATTGGGCGGCTACAAGATGTTAACGATGCAGCGATGTCTATGGCCACTGACCAGCTGACCACTTACCATCAGGTGGCTCAAATGTTCGTTTGTCACCTCTTTAAAGTAAAACATAAACGAAGAACTACCTAGGTGAATGATACTTTACAGATGTTTTATTGAAAAAACTAAGTATTATACCTAATTGACTAATTGTAACGTGAAAAAACTTATGCGACGAATAGACCTAAAACTAAGACTAACCTTACAAACGTACCTACTTCAAAAATCTCAAAATCCTCTAGTTACAAACGCAAATCTGTAAACATAATAATTAAATGTAAGCATTACAATGCGTAATTTGCATAATTATGTTGGGCATGGAAGTTGCGGTTACAACTCCCTCTGCACCTCTCCCCTTTCCCCTCCCCACGCCCCTTCCCCTCAGCCCCCTTACCTCCCAGCTCCCCACAACTCAACCTTGAACTTGAGACGCAGTCATGAAAGAATGCTACATGCAGTCGACACAAAATTAAAATTAGACGTGAAGCAGCGAGTGTTCCCACTGCGTTCTAATTTCGAATACGAATACATTAAATTTGGAATTTTGAATAGGTAGTCGTCAGCAAAGATATATCACTAAAGATGTGTTAAGTTCATAATAACGAGAATTGCACTTTTGTACCCGCTCCGATGTCATTACCATAGTTTATTTCCTCTGTGATATTACCGTAACAGTGTAGAAACTAGGGCTACAGGTTAATTAACAAGCTAATAAAATATGTGTAATCTGCGTGATATCTATTAGTTTTTTTTTTTAATTATTGTAGCATCATTTATTGATAAATAACCTACCATCAGATTTTTTACTCCTCAGTATTTTTATTTTTTCTCCGCACTATCTTAAACTCTACAAAACATGTAAATTCCCACGCAACATGGTAAGCTCTATATTAACATAGGGCTTAGCTTTAATCAATTTAATAGTGTAAGAAATAAGTAATCTATACTAATATTATAAAGCTGAAGAGTTTGTTTGTTTGTTTGGTTGAACGCGCTAATCTCAGGAACTACTGGTTCGAATTGAAATTTTTTTTTTGTGTTGAATAGACCTTTTATCGAGGAAGGCTATAGGCTATATAACATCACGCTGCAACAATTAGGAGCGAAGAAATAATGGAAAATGTGGAAAAAACGGGGAAAATTATTCATTCTCGAGGGCTTTCGTTGCATGCGTTTCGAAAACGATTCAAGATACCAAAAATATATGTATGAAAGAATTATTCCTCTTGAAATGATCTGAAAACGACAGTATATGTCTATCTTTTAAGATTAACACACTAGAACCGTTTTTATGGTAATCAAATTTGCCGCGTTTCCAAGTTTAATCTGAATTAATCTTGCTGTGATCCTTTGCTACTTTGCTATTATTTTGTCGTAAGCTTTATTTCTAAATTTAATTTAATTTAACCTCAATTAATTTTGGTGATAGTTTATTATCTTCCCGAAATTCCTACGGGAGCGGGACCTACGCGGTTGATACTTACGGGTCCCGAAGCGAAGCGAGGGCGGTTCGCTATCTAAATATATATAACTCAAACGTGAATGACTGACATAGTGATCTATCAACGCAGGGCTCAAACCACTAGACGGATCGGGCTGAAATTTGGCATGCAGGTGGATGTTATGACGTAGGCATCCGCTAAGATTAAGGATTTTTCAAAATTGACCCCCTAAGGGGGTGAAATAGGGGGGTGAAGTTTAAACGAATTCCACGCGGGCGAAGTTGCGGGCGGACGCTAGTAGCTAGTAATCTTCACCTTATTGTATAATTTTTTATTCCCCCCTCACAAAACAATTTGATCTTACCACCGCACCGAGCAGTTTTAGGTTTAATGAAATAAACCTGAATACCTAAATGAAACTATTTAGGTATAACAAAACTATAATAAATATGGTTATGATGTGTGTATGTGAAGCTCTGATTTACTTACATATTTACAAGTACACCAGATATAAGTTAACCCTCTACTGCTCCGCGGATGGCTACCATAACCATAGCATAGGCCGTATAGGAATATAACATAGCATAAATAAACCGTATGATGCAATGGTTACAATGCCGGACTGACGTTCGAAGTCTTGGGTTCGATTACCAGCGAGGCGGAAATGTAAATGATGAGTAAAAATGTTCGTTGTTGGTTTGAGTGTGTGTGTATTCATGGCATCCAATTTACAGGAAAGCTTGGGTGTGGTGTTATAAAAAATATCCATTCTCATGAGAAACTGCGGTTTAAGTAGCATACAGCACAGCACAGAATAGAAGAAGAATGTACAGCAAAATACATAGTTTTACATAGAATAGAAGCCACTTGCCCTCCAAAAGCGGAGTCTCGGGTTCGCATCCGAGGCTGGGCGGATTAGATAAATTATTCGAAGTGTCTTATTCGTTTAGCCTTATTGTACAAAAGAAAATTTGATGGTAATTTTAATGGTAATAAACAGTCAATTATTATTAAGTTTAGTGTGTATCTTTATTTTTTCAACTTACTCTATTAACGAAATCGCATTAATTTATATTAGTCAAGCCGATAATATCAAACAAAAAATGTAACAAGAAACTATAAGTGTCGATTAACAGATTGAGAAATAATTATAACCTTTATAAGTATGAACCTACTCAGTATACATATAGATACTGTAAGGCAGTGTAAGGTGATAAAGTACTAAAACAGTATGGAACAGCATATTTTAACAGTAGGTACGAGTAATGTAGGTAACGCTTTGTAAGATACAAAAATGGAAACATACCCGAAGTTACGTCTATAGCAGATAACCAAATGGCACACTTTCCTGCCCTGTCTTCTCCGTCTCCTGTCTCCCGTCTCCTCCCCATGTGCTGACCTAGACCTTGAGTCGCGTCGCGGTTGGAATCTTAAGGGCACTTCGTTGAGGGGCGACGTCCGCTCATCCACACCGTTTAAATATTCGGCCGTTGGTGGTTACTGCAGATAAATTGTTTTTAGTTCTAAATTAAAATTATTATTTTTTCTTTTTTGTACAGAGGTTACTACTTACGTGGTATAATAATGTCGTTTTAGAAAACAAAAAGGGGAAAATGTGTCTTTTTGAAAGAACTTTTTTTGTAATTTTACGAGATTGGGTTTTTTGTAATAAAATCAAAATGTATGTTTAGTTTTTTTCTGCTATTCTTTGCCATTGAGTGCTAAATTATTTAGTGTTAAACGTTGATACAGCCCAGGGTAGGTAGAGTCACAGATTAGAAAATAGAGTTTGAAAGAGAAAAACTTCTGGAAGTAGGGAATAATTTTATTACATTGGGTGTCAAAATCCTTCCTGTATGCTTTGATGTTTTAAATATCTAGATTGAGCGTCGCCCTACAATGAAAACAAAAAAAACAAGGCAACAATATCAAGCATGTGTGCGTGCAGGCGATGTTTTATACGTTCGTTTATTGTCTATGTGTAAAATATTATCAATGATAAATTATTATAATGATAAAAAAATTGTGGCTAACAGTTAGCCACAACTTTTTGACACTTGCGCGGATTCGATGTTCCATCTACATATTTAAAACATCTTTGCCTTTATGTTACAGATTATACTATGTAACAATTATTATAATAAATAAGTATGTAACAAATAAACAACAATGTATGCCAGTAGGTGCATCAGATTTTACATAATTAAAAGTAATTTTATTAATAAAGCAAATAATTACTTTGCTTTATAAATATAAAGATCATAAACCTATTAAAGCAACAGCATAATATAGCAATAAGAAAATAACCGTATATTCTGTATATTTTTCTCATAAAATGAAAACTTCAGCTTCATCACATCACATCTCCGAACAGTGCCATCTATATCGTGTAACTGAAAGTTGTTTCGTTGAAGCAGGTTTGTATTAGTTTCCAATACCTCCTCATAGGTGGCTCTTGTACGGTGCGACATTTCATTTACATCCGCTAGGTGTCACTACTATTCAACAATTATGTCTTCAATTAAAACTATTTCAGAGCGTTTATTTTTATGAACTCTTAACAAGAAATAAGAAATGAATATTTCTGTGACTCTCAATGTATTTTGCTGCTTATTTATATTTCGCGTAACTAACGATGTTTGAAGTTTTGAAATAATAATACTCTTGTTTTAACACTGTATTAAATAAATCCAATAACTCGATCCGAAGTGAAATTTAGAAATTTTAAAAATATACAAATAGGCAACCAAATCATTCTGAATCAAAAAGTCGTGCAATATGGAAGCAATAAAAAATATTTTTGTCCAATGGCGAATGCTGAATAAAATGTCGAGTCTCCGCTCACTCTATTATTAACCATGGACCGATAAATTACTTCAAAACGGATAAGAGCCAAGAGCGATTGAAGTCGATTGGATAACAATTTAGCTGAGGCATAACAATTGAACATACTACACTTCTTACGTTGTGTTTTGATACTGCTTGATTAAATCCCCTCAACGGTAGTTACAATCTATCTAATATTACAATTTATTACGACAATAATGTTGAAGAATATTTTTTGTTTTCATTGGCCTTTATTGATCATAAGTGCTTATCTTACTTACATACTTACCTGTATAAATAAAGGCTAACTTAGACTAAGTCTATACATATAACTGTTTAAGTAAGTACTTACATACCTTTAGAAAAAAACCATCATTATTAAGTTTGCATTTTTGGAATTAATTATTGCTGGTTAAGTTAACAATTGATGCTAAATAACACTTTTGGTATTGGTTAATGATGTTATACCTACCAATGGTATAACATCATTAACCAATACCAAAAACACACTAATCAATCTGGGCCAAACTTGAGCTTGGGTCCTCAATCTCAAACACTAGTGGTATGTAGGTGTATCTTCTTGCCCATCAGTGACACACTTATGTATGGGTTGTGTTGAACAGGTTTTGCAAACAACGTGGATCGTAAGGAATGACATAATCTTTTTTTTGTGTGCTACGAAGTATAACAAAACAAAAAGTGTATTTTGTAAATATTTGTTGCGTAAGTAAGAGAAAGAGAAAGGGGAAGAAGATACAATGTAAGAAGAAATAGCAGTAAGAAGAAACAAGATTAAAGAACGAAGAAGAGAGAAAAGAAGAAGCTATCGAACGACCGGGTGCCACGCTGTGCTCTCTCGGGTATTTAGATGAGTGAACACAGCTGGTGGTATCTCAGTTGTTCCCTAGTTACCTCCATCTTCGTCAGCTGGTAGAAGAAGGAAGATCTACTAAAAGATCAAGAAAGAAGAAAGCTGGATAACGAAAATGCAAGATATAGATGAAGAAAGAAGAAAGTGGAAGAAAATTTTATTGAGTTTGTGTGAATATAAAGTAGATTTATAATGTGTGGTTTTGCGCAAACCAGCAGGGAACTACATAAATAGATAGATCTATTATGAATTCACGCAACACATGTCCATCATCATCATTAATTTTAATGATAATTTTCATTATTTATTTTTATACTGTGCCCTCTGTACCTTAAAGTATTTTACATAATTATTATAAATTACACATGTTATTTTATGAACAATTGGTAATACCTACGAATGTCATGTACCTAATTCAGTAGGTACTTAATTAAAAATAAATTATTTTTCTATTTTATAAGTGGATGTGTAAGTAATGTGTTAAAATCAAAAATTTGTGTCAATATGCAATAAATTACGGAGATTTTTCCTAATTTCCATCAAATGAAACGCAATTAATTATACCTAAGACTTACAAACGTGGCTTCATCCGCAAAATACGCAGATATCTGAGATATCGATGGTAAAAATAACAATACTTGTGCCTTATACATACTTTTTTATAATTAAAGGTTTTCCTATTGTTCGAATGAATATCAATAAATTAATTTAAATAATTTATTCTGAGATGTTACTGATATGCTCACGTACCTATACGAGTATAAGATTTAAATTTTTCGAAAAATCGAAATGAGTTTGTAAAAACCTACTTCGAAGAAATAAAGATTTGAATTTGAATTGAATTAAACTAGCAGCAACAATATTAATTTGTCTGATGGTGCTGGTAAAAAATAAAATAAATTGTATTTGATTCCTAAAAAAATTGAGGTTTAACATTAATTTGCTGTCAATGGGATTTTCTTTCAAAAAATTGATATTAATACTTGGACTGGGACAAAGTCCTTTTAGCCACCGACATACAGATGTTATGTCGAACGTATACTCCGTACTGTATAATTGCGTAGCTCATACTTGATTCATAGAAACCGGTTCTGTCTATCATAGAACATTTAAATGAATGGTGTCTTACAAGGACGCGCGTGTTAAGAGAAATATTGTTACGTTAATATAAGTAGTAATTATGTTTATCAACTCTACATAATATGGTTGGTTTGTTACGATTTGTTATGTAGAATGAGTGCAATTGATTCAAGTTACGGCCTTTTTTTCAAGTGTTTTTGCAAGTAGTAGCCAAGTGCTTTGAACGCTAGACTTTAAGATTAGTAGTAGGTACCTACCTACAGAATATTCTAAGTAGGTATACGCATTTGGAAGAAATTACCTAATAATTGTCACTTGCTGCGGTGAATGAAATCATTATGTTTGTAAGGGAAACTGCATCAACATCTAATGCTGTATGTTTAAGCACTTTATTGCCGACTCAGGATGATGACCACGTAGTCCGATTATTAGGGAGCAGGACGCAATCAGAGCAAAAATTTTCGTGTTTATGTTGGGGAAGGTCAATATTGTATCAACTGATTTCGGTTTTGACGCCGAACTGGTTTTTATTTTTAATCTTGATTATTTTATGGTGTCTTATTCAGCCACCACTTTACGGGGTTACGCTTACGGGATTACGTTTGTCACAGTACACATCAGATACACTTAATTTAGGCTTAAGTATTGTATATTATACCGATATCAGAAATCTCTAGAAAACCTTATAAAGGTCTATAGGAGGATGTTACATAGCATTAAGCCCGTTGTAAAATACCACTTACTCTAAAGGTCAACGAAGCTTAATCAAATAAAACTTTTTCTTATTCAAAACGTTACCAAAAACTTTGAAAACGCGATTTAATAAGGTTAAGTAAACCGTGTGTAAAATGGACGTTGTGATTGTGAATTGAAAGTGCTTGTTGCAACAGAACACGTAGACTCCATGTTCCGTAAATGTCAGGTCTTTATGTACTCTATTCGCGGTCTATCTGAAATTCGTTATAATTGCATGGCACACAAATGCCAGCGTTCCGCCAATGCGATTAAGGCACATTGTATATTGACGGCGGTATCTAAAAAGTCCTAAGTAAATTTTGCTTCCAAGCTAAATTGAACTGTGAGTACAGGTAATAAGTTTGGTTTTGGCGGGCAGTGGCAATTCCATATGCTCAGCGACTCAAGTATAAGTAACAGAATGTTTGAGTTCAAGTAAATACCCAGCACTGGCCAGCTCGAGATTTGATCAGTTTACATGACCCACGATCTGATATTGTAATCTCATCTGCGTGTCTGATCAACGTTCACTTAAGGTACACCTTAATTATGTGTGGAATGAGTTACGAGTTTTACACATACAACTTTAGCCACTAATTAAAGCATTTCAGACCACTAGTTTAATCATTATTTAGGCACAAATTTTACCATTATTAGGCACTACACAACTTAGACGACAGGTATCAAATCCCTAATTTATTGCAGTAGATTAGTCTAACTACCTACTACTCAGAAACCCTGGATTCACAAGTGAAGATATCATTTAGTCTGGAATGTTACGGTTTCTTATGATAATAACAACGTATAGGTAAAAGCAAACTAAATATTTTTTATTATATAAATATAAGATGAGTTCATATAAATAGCTAAATAAAATATGACAAATGAAATTAATCCGGCCGTGAATAAACCTCGTTGAAGGTACTGGTAGATCTAAGTCTTCTCTAAGTCTAAACAAAGGCCACACAAGTATTAAGCCAGGCCTTTACCTATAACATCTATAACAAGTATAGTCTATGCATTTCATGACGAGAACCTTTCTCTTCGCTTTTAGGTAGGTACTTATTTATTCTGGGTTGATTGGTGAAATTTTGGTAAATAACGCTATGAGTTCTTTGGTCCGACCACTGTATAGGTACCTAGAGTTTTGAGGTGATGAATGATCATTTAAAAATCAGTCAATATCTTTGTTCTTAGTCATAAAAAAAAAAAAAAAAAAAATATTTTATTGAATAAACACTTTACATAAATGCTAGTCGCAAGAGCCCTGTACTTGGTTCAAGACCTGTGTTACAGGTACTCCGCTCATCCACCGAGACAAATCAGTGTTAATCAATAAATACAACTAAAATAAGAAGTACAACAGCAGGGAAAACTAATACTAATCAGTGTGTGTGTGTGTGTGTGTGTGTGTGCTGTGTGCTGTGTGTGTGTGTGTGCTGTGTGTGTGTGTGTGTGTGTTTATGTGTGTGTATGCATGTTCATCTACATTTATGTCTGAAAGTTTTTTCCTATATCCTTAACCTATATCCTATATCCTATATTTGTTTATGACCTCCCATTACCGTGTGTTACCTACATGTGGCCGTGTCCGTATTCGTGTTATGCACGTGTTATGATATTTGTATATTTTGTATAACACATACACACACATCCCGAGAAAAATACACTACCACATAAATCTGCCAGAAATCGAACCATCATCAATATCCAACCAGTGCCGCCGCTACCTGCATGAAGGCCCGCGTGCAGAACACTTTTGCACCCTCCCCCCATCGGTTTACATTTTTTAACCGACTTCAAAAAGAAGGAGGTTCTCAATTCGACCGTATATATGCTTTTTTTATGTAAGTTCAGCGATTATTTCGTCGTTTATGGGCCGATTTTGATAATCCTTTTTTTGTTGTAAAGAAGATATGCGCAGTGGGGTCCCATGATAAGGACACCAGGATCTGATGATGGCATCTCAGAGAAATCGAGGGGAACTTTCGAAAATTGTATGGACAACTAGTGTGTTTGTTCATGTTATCATAAGTACTTTAAAGCGCTACCATTTCATGAAGATCTGGAGTCGATCTGATGAAGCCGAAAGACAGTCGAGGGAACTCCTCAACGATTAACTGCAGTTATCTAGTGTTTGGGCTTGATTAATTTGTAGTGACAAGAACTTTACACTTACATGTTGAATTGAGCGCCATCTGGCGAGTAGTTTTTGAGTTATCTCTACTTATCAAGATTGAAGTTGGTTATTTTTTTTGTAAAAAGCAATTATAAAAATACTATTTCCTGTAACCCGCGTACGGTGCAGGCTTTGCACGCCCGCTTAAAGTGATTAACAGTTCCGGGTGCATAAATAATCCCTTTGACGTCTTAATAACGTCAATCATCAGTTCTCCGAAGAAAATAACATTGCATTGTCTTGGCGCCTTTCCGTCTAAATAGTTTTGGCCAGCTGGCGGCCCGGTGCAGCCAATACATGAAGCCAAGTAACGCTGGCACTGCTCTTGTTGCATAAACTGCAGTGGACAAGGGCGGGCCGGTGACGAAATATGTACATACGTTGTAAAAATCACCGATAACTAGGTTACGATACCGATACAACGACTGAAAATAAATAATTAAATAAACGTGTGCACATGCGTACGGGTTGTAAAATTACCTGTGAAGAGACATGGATAGCTTAATATACTACAACACCCACTATTACTAAAACCCACGACCCAAGAACAAGAACGTAGAAGAACAAGGCTGTAGACTTTCTAATATTCCTGGTAGAATGATAATAGTCCTTGGAAATGAAGCGACGAAAACTCACAAGACCTCTGATATCTTTGTATTCATAATTATTATAGGATGGTGAGATTTTTATTATCTAAGCCCTATTTAAAATTAAAATTCTAATCGCTCTAAACGTTGGCTTTAAGCACTTAACCGAGATGGGGTTTTCAAGTCATGCTGTATAATATATGCATATTATATCTAAAATACGTATAAAATCATTGTTATAACATAAAAAAAAAGCTACAACCCACTAACGGCCCACTACTGAGCACGGGTCTCTCCTCATTACTGAGGACTCTGAGGAGGCCTAGAGCATACTCTACCACGCTGCTCCAATGCGGATTGGTGGAGGGGTTAGTGGCCAACCCAGTGTCGAAAGTTTTCAAGCCGCCCGAAGGCCTCCGACATGGCTTAACGACTGCTATCAATCGATAACAACCGGGACCGACGGCTTTACGTGCCCTCCGAAGCACGGAAGCGCTCAAGCTATTTTTGCCACTAGCGGTCACCCATCCGACTACCGACCGCGCCCGCTGTTGCTTAACTTTGTCGATCGCTTAGGATCGACGCAAGCCGCCGGGCTATGAGCGCTTCACATAATCGAATAAAAACTTGTAAAGAGAACCAAAATAGGGAGCAGCACTGCATGCTACGCACGTAATTTTCTTTCGTAGCGGAACGCTACGCGAAAAAATGCGATGTATTATTTTACTACAACGCAACGCAACTGATTTATACAAGTTCTTGATGTTAGTGAGTATTGTATTTTTAATGTAAAAGTTGAATACCTAGAGGCATAATTAATTGCAGTGCTTGTAAAAAACGAGTAATTACTAAAAGTATTTTATTTTTTACTAAAAGAATTGTATTTAGGTACTAAACAAATAATGTAATTTAAGTTTGTTTTTAAGTCCTATTTACCAACTAGATATTTCAACAAGTCAGCACATGATTTATTTTACAAACATGTAAATGCATTAAGTGAAGAGTCAGTTATTTATGTACTGCTGTTCATATAAATTTACATTACAAATAACAGCAAAAAGCTGCAAGTCGATTTTAAAATCAGTTGCAAAAGTTTATGCTTATGCTGATGGATTATTCCTCCAGATTATGTTATGTATAATTTTTCTATTTATTCAACACTTTATTGTTTGTACACCTCAGTGTTAAGTGTAGAAGTAACGGCTTATAGGGAAGAATTGAAGGGAGAAAATAATGCGCCGATCCCAAAAATTGCAAGAATTACTATTCTCAATTGAAAAACTAAAACACCCTAAACAAAGCTAACTGAAGTATAAATGAGAAGTTATAAATACAGTCGCTGTGCTCTTAACCGTTGAGAAGTTTTTTTGTCTGGAGCTATTTAAATAAACAAACAAGAGCAAGATAAATAAAGAAAAAATAACAATCACCACTGATTCCCTTCTAGATGATATTTAGTAAAAGGAAATACAACCGTGGCTTCTTGTCTGGTAGGCTGAGTTGAAATAAGTTATCAAAAATATCATCTACACCCACGTCACCTCTTTGGATACTATGAATACAATATCAAAAGGGGAAAAATTCAAGGGTACTAAATACATTAATATCGATCCAGAAAGATAGCTTATTAAAGGCCATAGGCTTTGCCTAGTATTGCCTAGTCGTGATCCTTTCTTACTTTTCTCATACATTGTTTTGCATCTAGAAATAAAATAGCCTACACACATTAGTTTAGGCTAAGTTTTAGCATAGGAGTGGTAAAGGTCTAAAGTTCAAGGTATCCAGCACTCGTGGGTGGTCCTCAGGATGCGGGCGCTACATCGATCCGCTTCAGACCCCGATCCCCGCTGCCCCGTTCTCCGATGCCCCATTTCACGTTGCCCCACTCCCCGTTCTTCGATGCCCCATTTCGCGTTGCCCCGCTCCCCATTTTCCTATTGCCCCGTTCTCCACTGGCCCCGACATCCTCGCCCCCCCTTGCCCCACGCCCCATGCCCCGTAGCCTATGTCCTGTTTGCTCGACCTGTTTACGTCGCCCCTTTATGTGCAGCCAACGCCCTAGACTAATGAAAAGTTAGTAGAGAAAAGACAATGAATACACAAAAACTTCTGCTCGACAACTTCGAGGAACATTTTTTTCTTATTATTTCAGGCAATCAAAGCAATCTAGGTTCACTTGTTATTATGAATAGAAAACAATAAATTACGTGAAAACCTTATAATCCATGAATATAGGTATTCAGGGAGACAGTAAGAATAAATAAATACTAAAAAAATGTGTTTAAGTAAATAATTTCAATTATTTACCTAACCGTTCAGTATTCAATTCCTATGTGGGTCGAGAGTGCCCGTACTTAGATGGAAATGAAAGCTGTGGGGGCTAAAGTTCAAGGATATTGAGTACACCTGTCCTCGGCCGGGCTAAACGGGTAGACGCGCCCTCAATGAGTACATCTGCCCCTAGTTAGGTTACACGCGTCCTAATTGCAGGAGCTGCATCGATCCACGCCCAGGCTTAGTTCTGAACCGTGTCAATTATATCACATCAACTCTCTTATCTAAGAAAATAATAGTAACCCTATAACGCCACATAGCCATAGCCCTACATAACACTAGGATCCCCTGTGTCGTAGGTGCCATGGTTAACACACAAGACACACCCAGACTAAGAAAGTAAATTTTAACAGGACCCTTTGAAAGGCAGTACGGTAACCTATTGGTATGGTAACCTTCACGACACATAGATTGTCACGGATTGGAGTTTATTTAAATAAATCTACTTTATATTAACACAAATATTGTGGCTACCAACTTTGTCATATATTATATGAGTTAAAAAATAATAAAATTATTAATTAGTATTTAAATATCAATTGCACAGGATCAAAACAATTATTATTAATATTACTTTTGAATTTACCTAACAAATGCAATACAATAAATCGGCAAAAACATCGTAAACGCGAGTAAAACAGGATAGAGACGAAACTTATAAAAAATCTTTATTTTCTCATAATTTATTAATAATTATTCGACAATTCTATTTTTAAACAATAATTTCCATAACAATGACTTTCAGATTTTTTATCTGTCTGTTTATTCGTTTGTCTTTGCATTTGTTTCCGCTCATAGCACAGCAATATTTTAAATGGCTAAATATAGTGTTTTATTTCGATCAGTGAAAATTATAAGGATACCTATAGCTTCTGTTAATAAAAATGTAAAAAGTTGTATTCCTATATTGAATATATTTACAAAAAAAAAGAATTGAGAGGGTCAAGGAACAGTACCCGAATCTAAAAGAAGTTGGATTGTAATCGCAAATATTCGGAACTACTGGACGGATCATTGATGGGACGGATTTGAATGAAACTTTTTTGTTATTTAGCTATTATGCTTGGGTAGCATTATAGGCTTTAATTTATTTTGTAAACTGAAAAAATTGATGCAGAACCACAACAGACCAATAAAACTAAGAATAATAAAACTAAAATACCTAAGAGTTATAAAATTGTCGGCCTAGCAAAAAAAAAATCGAAGATCGGACATTAATGGAACCCCACACAAAATCACAGTACCCAGTTAGTAAATAAATATATTTCCTGATGGAAGTACTCGCAATCTGCTGGAAAGGTGTAAAGTTCAACCTACTGGGTACATCCGTATTCGCTACACGTTTCCTGAGTGCAGTGGTGCAGGGCTGTATTGATCTATGCCCCAATTACCAAATATGCACTAACCTGTAAAGGTAAATAGGGCGTTATATTTGATTGTTACACACAATTAATGTTTCATTGCTTTTATTACTAAAATAGGAAATATGTAGGTATTTTAGTAATAAGAACAAACAAATAGTTACGCTTACGTGGCATGTTGAAATTATTAAATCTTTTTTCTAAAAAATAAACATAAGTAGAAAATCAAGAACATGGACACATTGACACTAACTATAATGTTATTTATTTTATTTATTTTGTATAGGTAAGTATAGGGCAAAACATAATGCCTAAGGACATTCTCTACCAGTCAACCCTGTTATGTGCTTTGAATACATGGATAGCGGTGTTTTTCGACTTATTTGCAGACTAAATATACAAATCGAATAGTTTTTACGATCCGGCCAAACGTTGATGACCAAATCGTGAAACGTAGACGATTTTACGATCTGGCCAAACTGAGTTGACCAGTTCATGAAATGCGACCATTTCATGATATGGTCGCATTTCATTTCATGATGTGAGCAAATCTATGATATGGCCACGACATTAATATATTTGTTTGCTGAAACTGTTTATATTTAAAAGTGCAAATAACTTAATTTATGTTTCCAGTGTATAATTAAGATGAAAACGAAATCTGAATATGAAATAAAATATGAATAAAAAAAATATGAAACAATTTTCTTGAAAACTTTGGTCCCCACTTAAATTTTTATTCTAGAGAGATTCAACAATCAAAAAATATAATAATGATTATATTGGTCTTATTTATTTATATTATGTAACTTTACTCCTTAATGGATCTTCTTCCAATTTCCGATTTAAAGTAGTTCCAATAGGCAGTGTAATAAAATGATTTAAGGTCCATAAAACATGCTACAAAAACCAAAAACCGGACTGTATATATAACCAGACTATTATCTACATCATTTTAAATATAGTTATACCTACTCTTAAAGCAATATTAAAATATTATTTAAAAATATAATTAATTATTATTAACGCTTTAAAATAATTATGCCGAAACTCGTTCTTAACAAGAACACCCTGTATAAAAATCGAGATTTAGACACACTTCTTACAACATAACAAATACCCTCTAAGCACAAGTAACCCTCAATCCCGTACTTGACAAATGGCAAGGAACACGTGTTCCTGGAAGAAGTTGTCCCAAGTCTGGCGAAGGTCTAAAGTTCAAGGGCAGCCGGTACAGCCGTCCTCTTGCATCCTGGCGCTGCGCTGCATCGATCCATCTGTTGCCTCACTTGCCTCGCTTGCCTCATCCCCCTCAGACCTTGAACTTCACATTCTAAAAGCACTCCTCGCATGCGCAATAGCTTCCTATGAATTGCATCGTTTTACAGGACCATAATATTATTGTTTTAAACAAGTTGGCTTTTTTATTTTATTTTAATTATAATTTTATCTGAGCTCCTTTAACATGAGCGTGTAACACTGGATTTATAAGTTAATCGATTAATTCAGGCGTAATACTTTGATTTTTATCCATTTCCGGAAAAAAATCGTTCTTTAATGTATTGAATTTTTTGCAATATTGTAAACTTTAATTCACCTTTTTATAAAATTTTTGTTGCAAGTTTTGTTTTACCTCGAGAACAAAGTCGTTTTCCAAGATGACTAGTATCCTAGAGGTAGATATTAAGCATTTTAAGCAACGCCATACGCCATGAATGTCATGATATGCTATGTATCATCTAACTAAACCTTAAACAACATAAACTAATTCATTAATCATAAAAAATCCAATAAAAAACAAAACAATTCTATTATAACTTACAATTTTACAAATATTTAATGAATAGTTTTCGCTTAAAGTTTTATTATTAATAATTATTATTAAGTATATTGATAGACTAAGCAATCTGTTACTTGCCTACTTTAAAATAAAAATTGTATTATGGGTTTTCCTATGGAGGATGTCAAATATTGATATTATTATACTTAATTGGGAACTTTGTGTAATTTTTATTTTTTAATTATCTCATAATATTTTTGTTTATTTGTTGTTGAAGATGATATTTATACGTTTTGTTATACCTAATTTTTTATGCTATACGATTTAGCTTATTAATTCATTGTTGAGCGGGTGAGATGTGATGTGACCAAGTTATATAAATGTGTACGGACAATTATTAGATATATTTGAATATTTTATCACAAAACATTTATGCTACCTGATAATATCATTCAAAAAATAATCACAAGTGTTCAGAAAATAATACAAAAATACAAAAAAAAATATCACTTTCCTGTTTAATTGCTGAATACATCTTATTTATTCTCGAAATAATTAAATTTTCTTAATAACAGAATCTAATAACAGAACAGTAATCTCATAAAATTACTCTTACTCGTTTTGCACTAAGTAACTCATTTAATCTTTAAAACATAATACCATTAAAAATCAAATCAGTTTTGGATAAGCATTTTACTGTCTAGTTATTACATCCCGAAAACGCAACACACAGGGAAGCATTTGATCGGGGAAGGTTTCCGGAAGGTCAAGGGTGGCCGGGGGCTAAAGCAACAGCTGGATCGATACAGCGCTCTGCACGACCTGGAGGGGTGGGGGGTGGCTGCACCTCTGCCGGGCTGCAGCGAGCAGTTATTTCGGTGCAGCCTAACGGCCGCAGTCAGTCTACGCGCGTTCGAGAGCGCGCGCGTTCCCACTTGCATCGGTCACGTATACCTACACCATCGCGAGTTTATATCTCCCATATACGACATTCGGTCGATCGTGTTGTTCGCAGTTCGATACCTGTTGCACTCGCGAGGTGAAATCGCGTGGAAAACTCTTTTTCTCAGTAACAGGCTCGTCTACTTTCACCGCACACATTCCAGTGTAACGCTCTTGTACTAACCAGTCTCGCAATATACGCACGGTTTGCATTCGATTATATTCAATTCTAAACTACTTATTAAAACGATCCACGTATGTCAGTGTGACGTTACGTTGTGAATTCCAACCTAAAACGATTTATGGTCGGTACTTAAAGGTAAATTATTACGTTTTTAATTATATGCCAAAGAGTACTGTTTTGTCTTTAATAAAATGATCATTATTATTTGTCTAGGAAATGACATCAAATAACGCTTTAAAGCAATTGCAAAATATGTTCATCTGTTTATTCTAGATGCAATAGATAAAATCATAGCTCTTAATTTCCACGATACCTAGAAACGACGAGTACTAAGTACATCTAGATACGTACTTGTAACAGCCTAGATTCCCCGCGCCTCCCCTCGCCCTTGCGATAACAATATAATAACCTTCCTACACTATCTGATTAATATAATGCTATTGTTATACAATAATATAGCCCTAGTTAAATAGAACCAAATCCAAAAACAGTTTCATCTTAATACCAACAAATCAGCATTTGAAATCAAACATAGGTATTATTTTCTTATCTTTATCATATTTTGTAAAGTGTTGTTTTTATAAATAATCAAAGATGGAAGACATTGCGAGGTATTCGCTGCACCTGGCATTTGGCCAGGGATGCAGGCGGGAAGGTCGGGCGGCGCGGGTGAGGGGGACTGCGGCGGGGGAGGGGGGGGGGGATTCACGAGCGCAACGCGCAGGTGCATCCGAGACCTCCAGGTCTATAAAGCAGCTGTCCGGCCCCCGGGAGTTCTGTATGTGGGGCGCTTCCTCGGGAGCTGGCCGCAGCTACCTTCGAGGACTTCGAAAACACTTAGCCCCAGGATCTCATAGAATAAATCCAAACAATTATCGGTTTCCGGGAGACAAAATACAAGAAGTCCGCTACTATGTTACATAGTAAGTGTTCAATATTGCGGAAAGAAGACTTCCCAAATAGATTGTCCGAGTCAGCAACATTTCCCCACCCCCCACTCGGCAAACAACTCAAACAGTCGAGGAGTTAGAATCGTTTAAGAAGATTTTCCGCGAAGTGATAGCGTTCCAAAATCATCAACAGAAGACTTAACAAATAGGTGTGCCAGTCAGAGACATCCTCCCATTCACTCAGCAACACATTGCCATTACGCACGATTAGCTGATATCACACAATACTTGAAACATAAAACCGCAACTTAGCATATCAACATTAGTGTCGGGTTTAGGTAAGTGACCGATTCAAATAGCTTCGATTTTGTTTACGAGCGATGTTGTGCAGTACCAGTACCTACTTATGATTTCTCAAATCCCTCTTTTACTTTTGAGTTTTACGTTCTGGAAATTTATTTTGGCATTTTTTGCCTTTTTTGATGATTTTCGAATTTTTTTATTTAATTTCATTGGCTTTAAATGTCGTAGATGAATTTGGTGTTAGTCTATAATTTGTTATGATAATTTTAATAACGCGATATAAAAACGTGTTAATTTTTATGACGTAAAGTGAAAAGATTCCGTCAAAGCCGCAGTATTAAACGCGTCGAGAAGTCGCTATCACTTTCATCTCTGCTGAGTGTGCACATGGCGTCAGGTTGCGAAACGCATGCACAGGTCACATGGTACGAAACTTTCGCCCACCAGACCATTGACCGTGGCTCCACTTTCTAGACCATGTCGTAACGCCGGTGATCGCCCGCGGCCATTGTAATTCACGACACGCCTCGACGCGACACGCGATGTCATTACCTTTTTTACAACATTTTCGCAAATCCGTAGAAAGTTGGCTGTTTACCGCCAGGGTAATGAATGCTGTTGGATTAACGATGTCACTGACTTGGCTGCGGCTGGGTTTTGCGTGATCTATTACGGCCACCTGTAGAACGTTCTTTGAGCATTCCTTGGACTGCTTTACAAGTTTGCCTTGTCTCATTTGTTTTCTTTTGAAACTGTAATTGCATTCTGCGGCCAGGATTCTTTTAAAAGAAAATTACCTGCTGCGTTTCGTTTTTTTATGCAGCGAATCCGCTCAATTTTAAAATGCATTATCGGAATCATGTCTGAAATTGAACTCTGCTCAAAAGTCAAGATTAAAAGCTCAAAATTAAGATCCTGTCAAAACATAAATTGCCTAAAAAATATAAAAACAAACATTCATCATTACCATGTATGTCGGCCATTTTGTTTCCGATCGCCCTTCGGAAGTGCCGATCGATCGTAGCCCGACCATGACCGAGGCGTGTCCTAGGTAGCCTAGATGCGTCCCTGGGCGAGCTGCCAGCCTCCCCCCTCCCCGCCCCTCCCGCCCGCCACCTACTCCCGGACGCAGGAAGTCCCCGATATTGCCAATAGAGCACATCAATAGTCTCTCAATCAACTGCGCTCAGCTACGAGTTCCCTGCATCAAACGTACCTACCTGTTAGTAACATTCAATGTTTTAAACATTTTAAAGCATTTAACCAATTTGGATCTTAACACAATCACGCTAATTTGGATTTTCTTTGTTCCTCTCGGACATTAATTATAAGTCTTAGTGATATTCATTTTGAAATTGAATAATTTTTGTTATATCGATTTAATCTAACCTTACCACGTATTCCACCTTCAAACAACTTACCTATAGATAAATTTCAAGTTGATAGACGTTGCGTTAATATTTATTGTAACTTGGCATACTTACATGTTGTTAGTATTTTCTAAGTAGGTATTAGGCAGAATCGTGAATCGTACCTAACGTTAAATGAATGTATGTATGTATTTCGTGTGACAGGTTCCTTAGACACACACAATTAGACAGCGTATACAGTCAAAACCCAAGAACAAATATTTATTCTATCACGTAAACATTAACAATAGTCTACAGGGTCGACATTAATCCTCTTTGTTACTACAATTACTGCCGTAGGCCGTTAATTTTAACAAATTAGTCCTAATGAAGGATATCAACCGCGACCATCGTTGCACTACTGAGATGAGATATAATTTTCAATGCTCTTGATTAAAGAATAATAGCCTGAGTCAGATACCTGTAAAAAACAGTGTTTAAAATTAACTGGACGTTGCTCCTATTATCACTACCGTGTAATAATCAAAAGTTTCTTAATAAAATAAATTTTAAAAATATAATTTAAAAATAATAAAATTATTAAAAAAACATTGGTATGTTCGTTTCGATGTAACATAGGGTTGTTATATTATGTTATTATTTCTGAATATAGTTACTATATAGATACGAATATAGGCTGGTTATATTTGATAGAGTTTTACAAATAATTTAGAGTATTTTTAAATTAGTTAATTGATAAAACCTTTGTTTTACAATTACTGCTTAATTAGGCTTTCTATAATGCTACCTACATATTTATTAAAGCAACTTCACAAATTAATAACATAAGATTGAATGTATAATATCATGCAACTAAGTAGGTATACGTTTAATAACTGAATTAAAATTAATAATAGTAAATACTTTATTGTTTCATTAACTTGTAACATTTTTAATCAACATGTTGGTCTTAAGATAAAATATTCTTAAAATTATGAAATGTAACAATTACTTGCCTTAGATATTGCTAATTACATAATTATGCTATTTGAAGTTTAATATTTAAAATAAAAGTTTGATAAACATTTAGTGCAAAGTCACTTTAAAATTAAATGCTGTAAATCTATAGATACCTTAAGATTCCACCGACAACGTTGAATCAAAGAAAATGGAAACCATAAAAAGTCATAAATAGACCCGAATTTCTAGGAATAACGTAATTAATAATATGAACTCAATCATAGCTTGGGATTGTAGACCAACTATCTGAGAGTACGTGAAAAAAATGTGCTCATTTGTGTAGTCAGGATTCCTAAGACATAAAAACGTATTAAAAGAAATCTAAATAAAAGTTGTAAAAATATATAATCGCAAATAACAACCCTCACCTACTTGAAAGAACTTTAAAAACAAGCATTTGTCTAAGGCACTTCTCACACAACGCTATTTATGAGCTACGCGACTGCAACGTAGATCGTAGACGCGTCTCCTGTCAGTGACAAGTGTCAGATATATACGAATTTTGGATTGCGTTGCAGTCGCGTACCTCGTTAAAAGCGTTGTGTGAGAAGTGCCTAAATCGAATTTAACCGAGATTCAGATATTGGTCAAGCACTAAAATAAACTGACAACAACTAACTGAGGTGTCCCAAAATATACCTGGTAGGTACGCTGGTGGTACGACGCTCCCACCCGGGGACGAGAATCGTACTGCCAACTTCATTTGTGGTCGGCAAAACAAATGGTCAGCTCACAACCTACCTAAGTACTGGTTGAAAGAAAACACTGTTAAAATGTTTGCATTTTTGATAGAATAAGTACCAAATATAAGTAAAGAGAGAGTAAAAGTTTATAATTGTGACACCTAAAAGATAAATGTCCTTCTTACCTAAAGGTCCTCCGAAAAAGGAAGATAAAATTGAAGCTGAAATTGGAGATATTATTTATTTACAAATAAGCTCCCTGTAAAAGTAATGTTGTTGGTACAACACCAACAACATTACTTTTACCAATCACTTTTATCAATCACTTTATTACCCATGACAACAGTGTAATTAAACAATTGAGAAAGTTCAAATAAATAAAACGTTTAGTACCTACTACTAGTTCAGCTTAAGAATTAAATTTCCGCGTTACATAAACCAACCAGATGCGGAATATTTACTGAGCTGAAGTTCAATGCAGAAGTGAGCTGATCCAATATACCAAATGTAATTTGCGCTCTACAATTAATGTAGAGCGCTTCCGCAGATCACCGGCAGAACTCTAGTATTATGAAATGTAATGCAATCTTCACTTACAAACAAATTACTAACTTTTTACTAAAAACTTACTGACTTGCAAATCGATAAGTAGATAACTCAAAAACTACTCGTCAGATGTCGCTCAAACTTTTATGGGACCAGACGACAGGCATTCAAAAAAAATCAAATTTCCACTCAAAAGCAATGAGGTAAAAACAATAAATTAAATACGCATTGTTGATAGAACATCTGTTCGTTGATAGAAAATATTGGTTGCCGGCACAAGGAAAATTATATTATCGTTACTTACTGTCGCTAGTTCTAGGGCACAAACTAATAAAATTGTTTGTAATGAATGAGAACAGACCACGCTAAAACCTTATTGCTAGTTTAATAGGTACCTATTTCTGGTGTATGCTACATAATTATTCTGACTGTTTATGTTTCATGTTATTACTTAAATCATGATAGGTATTATATACTATGTATGTATCATGCATAGGAATCGTTTTTACTTATTCTAAAGAAGTGCAAATAAATAAAAATATATTTTAGACACGGTAGTATTTTTAAATTACGAGTGATTAACCCTCAACAAATCGTTAATAACGCACGTAATTTTAAAAAAACAAAAAAATTACCTAAAAATACTTATGAAATTAAAAATGCATACGAATGGAGTCACACGGTACAAATTATAAAAATATAACGATATACGTTCGCGCATCGAATAAATGATAACCAATTAGGCTCTGTATTATCTGTATTCATAAAACGGTCGAACGTAGCGTTATTTGACGTCTTTACTATCTCATAAATGATAAAAAACTGAGTAAAATCATCAATGACTTTGAATACGTCACGTAACAGTCATGCTGTGCACATTACATGAAGCTAAAAACATTCGAATGAAATAGGTACGTACATACAGAGACATGACGTAGGTCGTACTTATACCGAGTGCAGCAGGGGACGACAATCAGGCAGATTGAGCAAATTACGCTTTATCCTTTGTTTAATCATTTAACTATTGGCCTTAAAAATAACATAAACGCAATAATACGTTTTCGCTAGTAGGTATTTCGTATCATTCGGATTTATCGAATTCTTTATGCAAATTACTTTAGATCCGGACTATGACGGAAAATGTTGTTTTCTATCAAACGGTGGCTACAACAATTCGTGTAAAATTTCCTCTCTTATTTGATATTCGTTCATTAATAACGTAATAAAATCGCGCAACTTTACTTTAATTACGAAATTAATTTGTCGTTTTTAATACTGGTGACACATAATGTAATGAATAATTTATTTAATCTGTGAGTTGGATAGTTGGTCAGAACATGTGATGCTGAGCCACTGAGCGCACACGCGACCACTCGCTGATCCATGTTCAACGGCGGGATAGACGAGCGTGACTCACCCGGCCTTGAGCTCGCATACTACGGCGTAAACCGGGCAAACACTAAAATATTATTTTATTGGTTCAGCGGCCAACTCGCGGCGACTCCCGAGGTCGTCATTCCAGAACAATGTTATTAGGGCCACGCGAAACAAACCTTCAAACGTCGCGCGATCTCTGTGACTGGTTAGTCGAGCAGCTATGTTAGACACCCTCAAATCTTATCAGGTTTTCGATAGATAATCACGTACGCTTACTTTTTACGTAACGTAAAACTGACGCTTATGTAAGGAGACAATGAACCCGTTTTTCGAACCATTGAGCGGTTTGCTATTGAACCCTGAATATAAAACAGAAATATTTCTGCAATGTTTTCGCGTATCGTCGTGGGCCGGCCGTCGAAATGGAGCATCTATTTGTGGCGTCGAGGCCCGCGGCGACATTATTCTAACCGACATACGAGCCTTACGTTTGATGGTTAACGAATATTCCTGCGGATAACCCACGATTTCAATATAGACGCGCATGTTAGTCATATTCGTATTTCCGCTCGCCTGACAAGTCTGGATATTGCGACCCAAATTGTGTGCAATCAACAAAATGCGGCAGACTGTACGATGGCCTAGTTACCGATGCATCTGGTTACGAGCGCGTGCGCTTATCAACCGCGGACTGCGATCGGAGACTAATTTCATTTAACGTTAAAGTACGAGTACAATCGCGCGAACTCGATGATGAAAGTGAGCTGCGCGGGGAAAGTGATACGTGAAAGAAGAAATGTAGGGGGAAACAGGTGGGCAGGGTGTCGCGTATGGGGCGCTTCGGGCCCCGTACAGCGAGCGACGCGGTTGCGTCAACGCGGCCCCGTCGCGGCGTATTTCAAGCCGGCTCGCTGCACCGACGCTTTGCGAAACCGTATTATGCAAGGCGTGCCGCTGCCAACTCGCGGCTCGAACGCCGCCGGAAGGAAAAGTGGAACGAGTCGCAGTGGTGCGAACGCGCGCGCCGCCTCTGCACGTTTGCGCCTTCAGTGAAGTGTCCAGTGTCGTGTCAGTGTCGGTTCTAGAACGTTGGAATTGTGTTGCGCAAGCCCTCCTACTGTATTATTTAAAACTAGATACATACATGAGAAACGGCTGTACCTTACGGCCTCGTATCCAAGCCGCCCCTACATTGCACGTGCGATAGCACTATGATCATACCCTGCCTAACATTCATGTCATTTAAAGTGCAGCCATGTAAAATTCATAACACATCTCTCTACTCATTTATACTTATATTGATTAACACTGCAGATTAAATGCTTATTAATTGCATGCAATAAATAACGCTCACTAACAAAATTGTAATGAATGAAGTTAATTCATAAATTCACTAGAACTACCCATCAGTATTGTAACGATCGAGTTTATAAGTCAGTTTGGTGCATCTAAAGCAGTTTGAAAGGCATGATTTCTCTATTTCCTCTACGTATTGATAAGTGAGTACATGTTGAAACTCTAAAACCGTATTAAGTGTGGGGATGTGACGTCGGCAGAGAGGGAAAGTGTTCATTGGACCGTTGTAGCTTCCTCGGGCCGCGGCGAGCCGCGCCGTCCGCGCCGTCACTCCGCTCAGTAAAAGTAACCTAAACGTTTCTATAATTTATACGGGCCCGTGTAACTGTCCACTTGCTCACTATATATTAATCGCATTCCGAGCTACTAGGAACCAGGGTTGTCAGATGAATATAGAGAATATACTGAAACAGGTTTAAGGACAAAAAAGACGAAGGTTTGGCAAGAACATAATAAAAAATATGTATTGTTACAATTACATACTGTAAATTGCAGCTGAGACGCAGTCCTTATATGACTTTAATTGCAATTGCATTCTGCTTGTACCTTGTCAACGCTGCACACTGCGACAGCAGCGCAGTAATTTCTTATTAAAATCAGTTTGATTTTATAAATCAAATTATAATCATTTTATTACAGACAAATCGATGTATAAATCGTAACACACTGATATTTTATCAAATAAAGGGCTGAACTAAAACCGTTCACCTGGCAACCCTGCTGGTAAGGCAAGCCATGTGTTCAAGGACATATTAATAGTACACTGTCAGCGGACACATAATTTATCATGTCCCATCGCTCAATTGCACAATGCAGCTTATCTAGCGTGGAGACAATTATTTGTCCTACTTTTTACTCTGTGCCCGGTCACACGATTATCGATGCACTTTCCAACCGATTGTCGTGACATAATTTGTGCTGTGAAATAGTGTTAGCTCGCTTTACATTCACTTATAAAGTAGACTGTCTTTACTAACAATAAGACGACCTTGTATAAAAGTTGATTATGTGCCAGTGAAGAGCCATGGTTTGATTCCCGGTGGCAGATATTAATAAAACAAAAATGTTAATTTTCATATTAACTGTGCAAGCCGATACTAGAAGAAGCACATTTTGTTGTAATTGGCCTGTGAACTGCAATTCATGAAGATTTTGAATTGAGGTGAAACCACAACATTACTGTACCTTATGGCTAATTTACTAAGTAGTTAATTATGACGAGCTACAAACTATACTGAATTATTATCATATAGGACGTCAGAATAGTAAACATTTATTAAATTTTATTATTGGGGGAAAACTTTAAAATATACCTGTTAATATTTAAGAGGTCTAAAAGACCTCACAGGCTTATCTTATTACAACAATTGATTATTTAATTGATATTGTTGATTTATGTCATATTCTTCTACCAATATTAGATAAAAGAGAGGGAACATATTTTTTCACAGCTGCAGAATTGATTGAACGACAGGATTCATTTATTTGTTTAGTACCTACCAAAGCCCTTGCGCTACAATGTTCAAGGTTGAAGAATGTAAAAATGATGAAAGGAATTGCCACACGAAGCATTCTTACTTAGTTGTGAATAGCAGGATATCTGACATAGATTGTTCCATTTAGAATCAAAGATTTTTGTTGACTGGTTCCAAAGAACCTTGCATTTATTTCATGTGTCAAGCACTAAGAAGTAGGTCCATTGTACGGATTTTAGAATATTTCAAGTAAAATTACTAAAGAATTATTTGCAAAATGATACGTTGAAAGTCCTACACCCTGTTTATAAGAACAAGTATTTTTAACACTAGATGTTACAAGTTACAAGTAAACGGAATGAGTTTACTTTCTTAGGTATTCTCGATGCACTATTTCATTAAAAACGGCGTTATCTATATACGGCTATATCTTTTATATACGGCTATAAAAAAGTTATAAAAGCGCGTATGCAGTCTTCATTTATCTCATTTGCACTTCTTTCAATGAATAATAAATACTTTGTACAATTTGTCATGTGGTACAGAATGTGTGGATTAAACCGTGGCACTAATGGTTGGTACGTAATGTGCAATTGCATGCCTTACGTCAGGCTAGGCGTAGGCGGCGTCGGCGCATGCTCAGATGCATTTGATCTGTCAGTTCAGCCGGCCATTCGTTAGAGTTATTAACGGATATATCAGCTTTATTACTCACATCCCTAAAATACCCTAATGCTAAAATTACACAGTTCATTTTTCAATGTACCAGTGCCGTTGAATCGTTCAACTGAACGCAAAAGTGAACCGTTTGACGTTGAATGTTCAACGTTTTATAGTTCTTTACGTTTGTACGGGAAATTACCAGAAGATGAGCTGATGCCATGGGTTAATAGCTTTATACTAATGATCCGTTCACGGAATATTTGTATTACGGTATATTTATGCATTATTAAGACTATGACTTTGAAAAAAAAAGATTTTTGTGAAATCGATTACCTGCAATTAGGTACCTACGTAAAGTACCTACATTGTTTATAGTTTTGAATTAATTACTTCCATATTATTACTCATTTATTTAACGATTATTATAAATGTTATTTCAATAGAATAATCATAACAAATAATAAGCCGATTTGTTTTGGAATATTTTGCCGCAAAATTTTGCTTTGCTTCTAATATTTAAGATAGTATAACAAAAAACTTAAGAGATATTAATATCTATTATGTTAAAGTAAATGTGCATTTCACGAAAAAAATGTACTTAATAACTAAACTCATTGTAACTGTTAGTTTAAAAACCGAATCCGATTATAAAATCAATAGATCGCCGAGCTATTCGATACCAAAACGCATAAGCGACGCTGGAACTAATGCATTCATTGTGCATTAGCCCGGCCGTAATCTGCAGCGTTGAGCTCTGAGCGGATGGGGGGCGATGTCAGTCTCGAAGCCGAGGCAAGGCCATCCAAGAATGACCCACTTGCGTTCACCTTTGTTTCGCATTCCTGCCACGCCAAACTGATCTCTAATAGCACATAATTACCAACAATTGTACTGTACGCGCACCTACCCATTGAAGTTTGTTCGCACGATCCGACGATTTCTTATTTTCTTATAAACGCTTTGAGTTACGTTCAGCTGTGGTACCTATATTTTTTATTTATCCATAAATGCATAAGGAGTTACATTGGAAGAAAAAAATTGTACTGAATTAATCACAAAATAAATAATTCGCGTTAATAACATACCCGTTGTAAAATTTACAGTATCAGTTTATTTTCGGGAATAATAATTTTACTTCATATAATAATTATACTATTATTTTTTTACAATTTAGTGTCAGTTTATTAAGTTTTCACCTAATTTAGCATACTGCTTTATTTAAACAAATTAAAATAACAGGCGATAATTGCAAAACTTTACGCAATGTTAATACCAAATGCGTCACCGATAGTGCTGTCCAAAAAGGAAACGGCTTATCGATAAATAATTAGAAAATATTGCCAAAACAGAGGAACTACCAAACACGTACGCACGAAAGTGTAACTCGCACTCAGTACTTTCACTTTACGAATACGCGATACGTATGATAATATATTTTGTATGCGTAACATTAAGTGTTGCGTGTAATGAATGCTGCTTATATAAATTCATTCCTTTCGTTCGCATAAATTAAACGTTTCTATCGTAGTTAGTCAATGATTTACACGTGTTTATGTAGGTAAATCAAAAAAGAGCTCTATTTATAGTAGTGGAGAGTTTTTTGTTGTATTTTACGCAACGAATAGGTAGTATGTATAAAACGAGGAAATTTTTACGCGGTACCATCGTTTACGTTATCTAATGGACGTAATATAAAAATTTAATATTTTTGTACAAAAAAATAGAGGTGCCTCCTATTTCAGGTCAGAGTAAAATTCTTAGGAAAAAATCGGCACAGCCTACCTATTTATTTTTCAAAACTTTACTAACAAAACTAGACTCATTAACTAAATAGATTCAGCACGACTTCGTGTTTACTTACGGCGCGTCCTGGTTATGGAAACTATTTAATTCAAAATTAACAAAATTATAACCGTTCTACTCGCTTGCTACACTTTAAAATTATAAATGAACAATAAACAATCACAAAGAATTTTATTATTCTACAAAGGTAATAAAATTGCAAGGTAAATAAATATAAAGTCACTGTTAATAAATGTTCATTGCATGTTGCAATTAATTATATAGCAATGTTGCAATTCTTTGAAATATGACACTACAAGACTCTTTGATCTATACCGTTGTGGCATTCAATCACGGGTTCTAACTTCTAACTGATAGTTATACACCTGTTTATAAATCGTGTTGAAAATAAATATATATCACGCACTTGGTATCTTAATGATACTGGTGATACATATAAATAAATGAATAATAATGTCATTTATATTGACGTAGAAATTCCTAGTGATGACGCAAAACTGTTTAACATAACAGCATGATATGAACATGCTTGTTGAAAGGCCCGAGCATTACATAATGAAATAAGAATCAAATAAACACTTTTTTATGCGATGTAACTTTCATTGACACTTGTAAACGTGATGTGTCTTGTTTACTTTAATCACTATTTCAATCAATATAAGCTAATGTGGCAAATGACTATTAGTTGTTTTCGATAAATAAATCTAGCTACTATGTAGTATCTACAACTTAAATTTATAGCATTTTAATAGTGATGTTTTATTAAACATAACGATACCATTTACATAACTATAAGTGGGTAGGTTTTAGTTAAGGGTTAAGTATAACGGTGAAATTTTAGTAACTAAAGCATAATTACTATTTTCAACATTGATAAAACATTATTATTTAGCTTTAGGTTTCGTAGATATGAATTACACGACGCGACGTGAATATTAAATTTTTTTACAAAACTTTACGACCAAAGAACTTGCGACAAATTAGTATTTTTTATGTTTTACATTTTACAAAATGTCGTCTCTCTACTTTTATTACCCCGTTCGACGTCACTTTCACCCGCACTTTCATTGGACACTTTACATACGAGCCTTTCGAATCCACTGCGTACTCTGAGGCTTATGAATACTCGCATAAATTTAATACTCGGCCATCTTGGAATTTAAAAAAAAGGTTAGGCATTCGGATTGAAATAATAAATTTAATCATACATAATTCATTATTTGAATCCGGGCAATCAAAACCGTGAACGCAATTTCTTGTATAATAGTATCAAGTATGCTATGCACATACAAATTTAATATAAACAAGGCATGTTACCATTTGACAGGCGTGTCATTAATAAGAATGCGACTTACATACCAACTAGATACATTAGTAATGGAACTAATCACAATTCATCATACTAACCGAAGCTTAATATCAATTATCAACATATATTATTATTACGAAGTACCTTCGGGACTCTAGTGTGACACGGCAAAGACGCTCCGTTGTGAATTGAAAGACGGTTTAGTGATGCGCGGCGTCCCAACATGAGATATCGATATCGACGATTCATACGTCCCGGGGTTCGTGCCAGGAGTGCGTTTGCAAAGAAAACTACAAGTTTGCGTTATGGCAAAGTTGACACTGTAAATGCACTATCTGGTACGACACGCCGGGTCGTGACACGACGGTCACCAATCAACTCAACGATTCCAGTTCCGTGAACTGTTCCAACTAAAGTGCTTTGAACTTCGTATTTTCTCTATTTTCTATTATTTACCTGCTTTCTTAATATTATTTGATTATGTGTGTTTAAGATGTAGTATGAGACATTAGAGTTAAGTTTACGTTTATTAAAATATTATTAACAGTTGAAATTAAACACTCAAATGTATCTAAATGTCTCGTATTGCAAGCTGAATAAATTTGTACTTTTATCTTTTTATTAATGAATGTTTAATTCATTATTTTATGTCTTATTTTATTTGTAATTACTTTGTGTATGTATATGTCATGTTTAGTTACGTTTGTTTATCATTTTAAGTAGTTATTCTACTCTATTAGATTATTTTAGATTTTGATTTAATTTGATATATTTTGTGATGGATGTCTATAATATGTTAATTGTTCTTTGCATAATGTGTTTATTTTGCGTTTATTACAGCTTATAAGTAGTTATGGCTTTGTTTTATTTTAATTTCTCTATATACTTTATAGGAACTTAATTTAGTTGCAACTTAACGAGCACAGTAAAATGACATAATAATTCTGCACTTCGTTATTGTCAAGTTCTAGTGAATCCTTATAAATTCAACTCAATATAATATAAGACGAGATAGGTCTTAAACAATACCAAAGTCATTCATGACATGATGCACTTGTGGACATGATTCTCTTGTTTAGCCTTTGCTTGTTAATTGCCGTTGATTCTCGCAACGTAATGTATTGTAACGTGAGTTATTATTCAACTATATATAAAGGTTATAAGAAAGAGGAGCAAATGACAGTGTTAATTTTATTTACTTCGTTGAATAATTAGGTCAATTTATAAATTTATAAATAACTATAGTCGGCACAATCATAAGATTCCGATATGAAGGCTGTCATCACAGTGACAATAGTGAAGTACAACAAAAATCGATGCATTAAATAAACCGATTTATAAATTTAACCGATTATAAGTAATAAGACTTTCTAATCGTTTCGTTAATTAAGTTCGGAACGATAATTTATAAACCGACCTCTGATTGTTTTCTTAAAATCAGGTAAAAACAGATGTAGCGTTGAGATTAACACCGAAAGGGATAATAAGACAATTTGACTAGTAGTAGTAAGTTAGGGTGAGGAAATTATATTAGTTATTAAAATGGAAATTTCATTAATCTAGTGAAAACGAAGAAACTATTAAACGGTTAATAATTATCCGATTTGAGTGGAAAAGGTATTAAAAACGTATGTATCGGGAATTTATAATAGCTACGAAAAATCGCAATGCTTTAGACATAAGGAATCTATAACTATTTGTATTTTGAGTGTGACATGGTAGCACATACTTTCGATTATAGTAATGTATCGATTATGGTCGATTCATAAATTGTTTCAAGAGGTCACATAACTATAAATCCAGCCTCCTTATAAAACATTGTAGTGACGTCTTAAATATTTGTTCAATTTTACACAATTTATGAAGTAAACTGATTAAAATAAAATAAAATTATTTAAACAATTTATAAATAACACAAATAAAAAACAAGCAGGGATGGTTTACATATTTCGCCAGAATTTCTAGTATTTACCTATGTAAGTACGTATAAGTAAGTAGGTACCTATCTAAATACTCGTAGTAAGTAAACAATATTACTCCAATTCGTTTAACCCGCTAGTTACTTGCGTTTAATATTACGGACTAATGCCTAATTAAAATATTTAACAAACTGTGGGCAATTTTATAACATCATGCTACGAGCAATAGAAGCGATGTACCAATAAAATATTGCAAAAATGGGAAGAAGTGTTTATTATCTGTAAACATAAAAACAATTTTCCAAAGCGAAGAGGAGGTGGATTCACAAGTACATTATGTACCTACTTATAAAGCTGCATTGATAATAAATATAAACTGTGTACTGTATATGCACAGTAAATAGTGCATTGCATAATTTAACCAAAGTGACCTATCATTCACTACGAAATATCTTCACTTCATAGTATCATTACCAGCGGTTCAAATTAAAAAAAATTATTTCCGTAATAAGTAAATTGAAGACGTCCATACAAGGTTAGTTTGTGTTCATACATGACAGACGTCATATCGGAATCTTATGATTGTGCCGACTATAATTAAATCCATTAATCAACCCCTTAAAAGGTGTTATAAATATAAACATCAAATTTTGGCAATTAAAAGCTTCAATTAGATTTAAGGCTTGCATAGTTGTCAAAAAGTATTATTTATTTAACACTATAGCAGTCTAATGCACGTTGATTAATTTGGGCGCATAAGACATCAGAAACATTTGGTACTAGATGTCTCGTGTGTGAATTAGTGATGGCGTGAGAATAGCGCCAATGTCATCGGGTACGGATTATGACAACCGGCGAGCCGACATCAGCGGACGACGAAATGTTAGCTTGGGTATAATTAGAGGCACATTACACAAACAATGTTTCTCGTATTCATAGATCTGTACTATAATTGGACGGCCTTGGAAATCTTACAGAGTTACCGGTATGATTGGATGAATTTCTAGAAAAGGATGTTCCTAGTTACGGCTTCATAAGCGGTACTGATTGACCCTATACTTTGTTTCTTGTACACCATACAGGCAAATTCTAATATGACGAATTCATTCACACTGTATTTTATGATGATAGATGATTTTTATTGTTGCATATATTTGGAACTGTTTATCGATTGTAATACAGTACAGAGTTCGTGTATCGAAAGATGAATAGTCGGTCTGTATATTAGCACGTTAATAAAAATATACGTAGTTCTCTGAAATACAATATATATTATGTGCCACTTTTATGACTACATTGATTAATTATCTCATAAAATAACACTAAGGTTGCCGCTGAGGTGATGTGATGAGAATATTAGTTTTATCGATAAATAATTAATGACAGTAGTTATCGATCACATCACCAGTCCCTGCGGATGGTTATAATTGTAAGGTAAGAACAAGGCCTTACAAAGGAGGAATTGATGTATTCCTCGTATTGTTATGCAGTTATGCATGCAACTGCATTAATATGATAAAGACAATATAAATAAATTAAATTATACTTACTCAAATACAATACAAAAAGAAAAAGCTTTTTTGTTGCTTTTTGCACTGAATTATTTTATAAAGCATTAGATTTTCAGAAAAGGTTTTTCTTAAGTTTACAAATAGGAAAATTAACGAATATTAATGAGTTTCTTCTAAGTTAAAGTGAAAGTTAAAAAACTGACTTTTTTTGATAAAGCGTTTCATAACTTTTAATGTTTGACCTACACTATAATGTTAAAAGTGAATTGACCTTTGGCATTTTACCGTATTTTATTTATAGCTGTTAACAATCAGACAAGCTATCTGATGGTAAGACGTCACAGTCGCCGTTGGTATCAGTACCATCAAATGCATCATTGATGTGCAACTGGCCAATAACACCATCTGGCAACTGGACTAACCATCCCAGTTCCTAAATTGAGTCTTGTTCTAAGTCGGTCATAATTGGCATAGGCAGCAGCGGAAGGGTGGTGCTTCATGCTCGTTCGCTACCTTAATTCCACAAAAATGAAGAAGTTGGTCACTATTCCATTGGCAAATGGACGTTTATTGTATTGGACTATTAAGAGATTTTAAACTGAGTTCATATTTAGTTCCTTCTATGACTAAGTCCTTGTAAATGTTTTTTTCAATTCAATCTCATAAAAAATATTAAACTACGCACAAATTAAAAAGGCGTTTTAACGTTTTTGAGAAATCAGCTACTGAGTTTCTGAAATAAGGGTAAAGTCACAAATCGTGGCATTTTTTACTACCGAAACGTAAAACGCAGTTAGTTCATAATGTACATTTTGTGTACCTAATATAAACTTTATATTATAGAAAATTTTGAAGCGTGTATAAATTACTGCATTATTGGATATTAGCTACGGATGACATTTGTATTAAGTGTAGTAGGTCAAGTATAGCAGTCGGCGCGGCGGGCAGACTCGGGAAGCCTTATACGGCCTTGCAAATAATCCCATTTTGTGCACACAAGCCTTGCTATTCGTGTTACGGTAAATAAACCCCCGGTATTATTGTTCGTAATACAATAAAAGACAAGAGAAATGATCTTATTGTTACCAGAATATATGGAACTATATCTGCCTATAGGTAGGATACATTTTGTTGGTAACTTCAGTTTTTTCAGGTCTCGAGATTATCCTATTCTAAGTAATTATACTTACTTGGTAAATAACTGTCCGATACGTACGGATCTCCTCTCACAATGTGAGGGTACAGTCCACTATACACTGGTCAAGCAAGGATAGGCGGGTTCTTACTTCTTTAAGAACATTTCGGAAACTTTTAGTTGTGCAAGTTTTCACATGGTATTTTCCTGAAGCGAGCGATAATTATAATTAAAGGCTGGAGCTCCAAAACACAGGGTCTAGATAGAATCCTGGGCACATCTTTCAAAATCTATACTTTAAGTTGTGAAGAATTCTGTTGTGAAGTACTTCTTACTATTAACTTGGTCTTTCAAGAAGCACTAGTCAAACTTGGACTTTCTTATTACATACTTAGGTATTACCCTTTACATTATTTTCCTTTTACAACGTTTTCCTTTCAAGCAATGGATAATTAATTTGAAATACGTCCGTATTTTTTTTATTAGCGGTGCGTTCTGGATTCGAATCCTATCCAGGGGTTCATCATTTAAACAACTTGGCTATCACTGTATTTGTTATATCCATATTATGTCTGATATTGTACCTATTTTGAACGTTATTTGAAAATTATGAAAACCCACCTAAGTCTTAAGGACTAATGATGTTGTATGCGTTGTATAAAATTTCGTCCGAATCTCAACAGAATATGAGGGCAATGCAATGGGTCGATCATACCCGAATGAATTAATTTTTTTTTATTATTTAGTTGGTTACGAAATAACTTACAAGTAAGATCTAACTGTAACTTAAAATTCGAACCAACAATTTCAACAAAACCACGATCTTCCACAGGCAAAGTCTTCAGCAATCCAACTTCTGCAACTGTTTTTTGTAAATTAGATAATTACTACCTATGATTTGATTGTCATGAACAGTTTTTCATAAATTAAATTTATTTTAGATTTTGGTTGTTTTATTTTTATTTTTCTACGTTAAGCTAAAATCTACCCATGTACCTACATATTTTTTATTATGACTTATTATTTTATGACTTAAGTATTCAGACAAGTTTCAACAGATTTATAAATCTTAAGAAAGTGAAACTTAATTGGCTTACGGTACCTACTAAAAAGGAACAAGAAATGTCTCCTTTAATGAAATGAAAATTATTACCCCAAATTAAAAAGTGCTAATGAGACATAATGCACCGCCATTACCATAAAATGATAAATAGGATAGCATGATGCAAAAGGTTACTCTGATAAATTAATTATTTTCTAATGTGGACACAGTTCAGATAGATAGCAGCAATTATAAAGATTAATATTTATCACTCAGTTGCCTACCACCAAGGTATGACATAAATGTAGGTATACCTATATCTGCATATGACATTCGTTAGTGCATAATTTGTAGGAAGATTTCAACAAAATATAAGACATATTGCAGCAAAAATATTTTAATAGATCTTTATGATAACAATCAATGCAAGGACTGTGTCGAGTTACAAGCCTATTGAAACAACCTCATATTACCTACTTGAAAAATATATAAATAAATATTACAAAACATTGATGATCAATTAAAAAACATAGATCTATTTAAGACAACCGTAACGCATTTTTGTACTATTATAACGTATCAAGAATGAAGAAGAAGGTGACAAAGCAAGAAAACTTGTCTTAGTAAATTTTTCAATAGGTAAGACAATTATGATATTTGCATGGGAACGATCCAATGACGTCATAATTAAAAATGGCCATCTATTCTAGTCTCTGTCTGAATCTCGCAACTTCTTGGTTACCTTGGGCATCAACCTCTATCATCAGCCGAGTCGCCTCAACGTCGGAGACATCTTTATCATCTATGTGGTCATCTACGTTCATCGAGACACCTGGGATCATCAGAATCATCTACGGTCATCAGTATTACCGTCTGTTAGCAAGATATTATACGATCATCACTATCTTTTCTTATTTTCCACCACCAATCCGCACTGGAGCAGCATGGTGAAGCATGCTCTAGGCCTCCTCAATAATGAGGAGAGCCGAGAGACCCGCGCTCAGTAGTGGGCCATTAGATAATGGTTTGTAGCCACACTATTTTTTAAGATCATTAGCGTTACCTTCTACTATTAGGATATTAAACCATCATCAGTATTACATAAGATCTTCAGATACTACATCTCTACTTACTTCTTCCGTATCACTTAAAATCTACGAACATACCGAACGAACGAGATAATCTACGAACATACATAGATAATCATAAAATTAGGTCTAGGTCTTCAACGATGGTCGAATGCTAGATACCTCTAAAAAGACAAACCATCTTACATAATACATTGTCATTTATCTCAAGAGTCCTTTGACACTAGATATCGAGTAATTTGCCCTAAATTGTTATATCAACGCACACAATACGTCCTTAGTCAGTGACGCTATAAATATTAAATAGGTATGTAGGTATGTATGTATATCAGTTAGGAATTGAGTTCAACCTATTGATATTCTGTCCGGCACTCCACGTACAACGCATGTAATGCATCTTAGCGGAGCGCTGATAAATTATATATCCATACTAATATTATAAATGCGAAAGTCTGTCTGTCTGTGTGTCTGTCTGTCTGTCTGTCTGTGACGTTTTCACGGCAAAACCACCGGTCCGATTTGGATGAAATTCGGAATGAAAATAGTTGAAGTCCCAGAGTCACACATAGGCTACTTTTTTTTCAAAAATCAACCCCTAAAGGCTTGAAATAGGGGAAAAAGTTTGTATGAAAAATCTAAACCGCCTGACCGATTTCGATGAATTTTCCCACTTCCAGGAAGATTCTTCCCCACTTCCCCGGTTCGCGATATAAACGAATTCCAAGCGGGCGAAGCCGCGGGCAAAAGCTAGTACTTAATAAAACCGTAACTGTTCGATGTTTGTACGTAGAAGTAGGTAGTAGGACATATAGGGTAAACTACATAATATATGTGAGAAATTATGAAATTCATGTATGTATTAATGTTTTTCTCTTTGTCTGTTCGTTCGTTCTCGCTGTCAGAAAGGGTGTAACTGACTTTAATGCTATTTACTGATATACGAATATTATGGCAAACTTGAATAAGTACGTTAAATGTTTAATAAATGAAACCGAGTGTGGGTACTAAGTCATATGTTACTCAAAGCGAATCGAGGTCGTTCACCATGAGTAGGTATAAATTATAGTAATTATAAAATTGGATTTTTTAAATAGATCTTCACATGCTCACACGCTCAATCAGTAATAGCAGAATAGTTCGATAGATGGTCTCCAGCGGGGGAGGACTTAGGTTCGAATCCTGCACACACGACTAATTTTCAAAAATTGCCGCTCCAAGATTAATTCTGCTGCGGTTGGCAATCGAGCAAATGAAACATCACAGCCCTAGAATAGAAATGGTCTCATAAATGCTCTGGCCGGTTGGAATAGAATTCTGAACCACTCCCTTGGTAGACAACAGGTAGAAAACTACTAGCCAGGGCCGCCGCTAGCTGCATGACAGCCCGCTTGCACCTTCCTCTTTTCGCTTGAAGTACCAAGCTGATATCTATTTCCTTTTATTGAAAAATATCTCGTGCCGCCTTTCCGTGGTCCATTTGCTGTACCTCCGGACGAGCCGCCCGCGTGCATCGCACATCTTGCACGCCCGCTCTCGGCGGCCCTGTTACCAGAAACAGGCCGTGTAAATACGATTCCTTTACGCCTTACTTCCCTGATACACATTGGATTGATATACATGAGAACTTAGATAATACGCTCATACTTCATTAGTCATTAGGTACTGTTAGACGGAATATCGTAATAGCAGATAATGCGCAACACTACGATCATATCGAAATGACCCCATCACTAGCTGGAAGATGACAGCGAGAAGCGAGATTTTGTCAATGAGAAAGTTGTGTAAAGATTAAAGATATTATTTAATTACAATATTCTGTGCTTATTAGTTCAAATGAACAAAGAATTGTAGGTTTTTATTACACTTACCTACCTAAGTTTTACATTATTGCTGGGTATATGCGCACGCGCCATTAGGTACACTATCCAATCAGCAGTAATCTAACAATGAAAGCATTACTATATATTTTGGGATTAATTTGGACAATTACATTGCGTTCGGGGTCGATAACGAATTCCTTTAATTGCGTCCCATAAAAATGCCAGCTTTGCACCCCTGTGATTAAGGTACATTTCTGATTGATGACGAGAATTTAAAATGCCGTTTCTTTCATGAAAAATTTAACTCTGAGCAAAGATACTTAATACAATTTATTTTAGCGGGGAGTTGCAATCAATGTAATTTGCGCGTTGTTAATTTTGTGCAAATGTAGAGCTCTGTAGTTTGAAAGCGTCCTGTAATGTGAGCGGACCGCTTCATTTACTTTTAACGGAATTAAAAATCTGATTCTGGTAAAATTGTTTAGCCTTTCAATTTTACAAGACACCAACGAATTACTTACATACTTTCAAACACGTTTTATTGACAAATGAGAAGTGAGCTAAGTGAGAATACCAGTGAGCTCTAAATTATTGAATATGTTATCAGAATGAATATTTTAATAAATTTTTCATTTTCATTAACTTTTTCGAAGGCAGGTATTATTTTATTACGAAGTTCATGAAAACTTGACACGGAGTGTCGAAGTGAAAAAGTCTCTAGAAATGTATTTTATTGGAAATGTTTTCTAAATAGTATAATAACCAAAATACTCGTGCGTGGAGTCTCTACGTGTAGGTAGATGAAATAAAACCTTCACACATGTGATTCAAAAGTAGAGGAAACATTTTTCTTATACTTATTACAAATTACTTAACAAAATGTAGGCCTCATTTTGTATTTTCTTTTATTTATACCTAATGAGCTAGTGGAAATGCCCGCTTCGCGTTTATCTATTACATTTTAATTAGTTTATCTTTTAGTAAAACTAAAACACTATTTATTGCTCGAGACTTACGATTTTACTGATAATTATAATAAACTAGTGGACCTGCCCTCGCTTCGTTTCGGGAAACTTAATGCTACCTTAGGATTTTTCCTGGGCCACTCCAAACTTTAATTTTGTTATCATTTTAGTAAATTCTCATCACTTCGAATGTTTATTTCTATGGCGGTATTCCTTTATGTATAAATGCAAGGGTTATCCTATAGATTACCACGTATCTGGTGGACATTTCAAACTTTTAGTATAGACAGAAATTCTAAAAATAATATTTTTGTTTTCTGTTACATTCAGACAGATCTTATACATTACAGAGTCTGAAGATTTTTTTTTATGGAATTAAGATAGCAAACGAGCATGCAGCACCACCCTTCCGCTGCCACCCATAACATAACAACTGTGACCGACCTAGAACTAGACTCAAAGGGACTAGGATGGTTAGTCCAGTTAGTAGATGGTGTTAGAATATTAGTTGGTTAGTTTGTTAATATGTGTGAGGACAGGGACTGTTTTTGATAATTAGCCCTATTAGTTAATGTTAGTAGTAAAAGCCCAATTAGTTATTGTTAGTATGAGTTTCGTTCTAATTCGGTCACAGATGCGTTGCTACCCCTGAGGACTGAGATGATCGCCTCTAAAAAAGTGTAACCGGCTCCACACCTTCCTATCCGGAACACAATTGTTCTTAAAACATTATTTTTTCTCAAATATCTAGCACGTACCGTTCGTACCTACATACTTATTGTCAGCTGAGCCTTAAGGCCTATAGTGTATTGTACTCTACTAGCTAAGAGGCCAAGGCGAAGCTAGACTTAATACTTTATGTCCTTACTGTCGACACTCAGTAACGTAACATGCAGTATGCACTTTCATTTATCGTAAGAGCAACGTTTGAACGACTTTATGAAATGAAGATAAGATGAGAAATAGACATGAGGAGGAGAAATGATACACTTCAAATATAATAACTGTATCTGCATTTAAAAGTGAACCCCTCCCCCCAACTAAGAAAATCCTCTAATGAACTTACTGATCGTCAAACGCCCGAACAGATCTTCATAATATATAGTGAACTTATGTATCACATAAATATTTTCCCCGGCCGGGAATTCAACATGAGACCCCTCACTTTCCAGGCTGGGCCACAATAAATTGGAATTGGAAAGTGGATATGCGCAGTGGGGTACGCTGATAATGACACCAGGATCTGATGATCGCATCTCGGAGAAATCGATGGGGAACGTTCGAAAAAAAGCAATAATTATGGATAAATAGATTGTTACAGATAGGTGTAACAATCTTTTTGATTGGTAAATATGTAAACAAAAGGCAAACTTGTTATACTTCTTATAGCCACAATAGCTAAGTATATAATTATTATATTAATATTACATTAGGTATGCAAAGAACCTCATATACTTACATAATACCTTTAATAATTCCGCAGTAAGTATTGAATAATGAGAAAGCGTACGCAGCCATCTTCCTTTTGAATATTTATAGAAACTATAGGTTAGCGGATAAGTGTATGATATACGGTATGCCAAGGATACGAGCGAGTAGCTTGCATGCGTGACTGCAATAGAAATCGTAATGAAAAATAGTATTAAGGAGGTCGGTTACTGCGTTAGGGTTGGCGCACACGTATCAACTCTGCTACAATTCACTTTGTCTCGAGCCGATAAGTATTCTTTGTATAAAATTTGATTACAAGAAGAGACGCCTATGCGCATCACGACGGCATCTCGTTGCGTCGCCTCCAGTTATCTAATGCACGAGTCAACAGTTCCTATGCTTAAGTAGGATCATCGCCCTGTTTACGACTCGCTGTCCCCGAGCTTAAGTGCGACATGACTCCTCCTAACTTGCTGCCTCCTGCAATAGCACGGTTACTCCCAGGCCCCACATACAATTAGCAGTAATAGCCGAGATTCTGAACTGCTCTGGTTACGTCCTTCCATTCTGTTGACGCCTTGTCGACAGCGCGGCGAGTAAACCGTTTTCAAGTTGATTAGTGTGCGCCGACCTGTTGTACTGCACCAAGAGTACGTTCAGTTGCATAACTCAGCTTATGAACAAGTATTGAATGTCTAAACTGACATGTATAATGCATTGTTAGATGCTATAACATATTCTTTGTTCCTTGTGTACTATTAAAATCAATATTAAATTAATTAATTATACAAAATTAAATTTATTAATATAATATTTTTATTCAAATGAATAAATACAACTAGAAATGTTACTTAAATTTATTATGAAAAGGATGTATTATCTATTATTGATCAAAGTTAAGAAATTTTGGAAACTGTGGTAGATGCAAAATACATATTATGTATATGACGGAAGTATTGTCCGCCGCTAATAAGTATTTTTGTAAATAGATACATAGATATACGAGTAATATAATTATGTGGCATGAGTATAAAAGGATGAGTACGTAGTTACAAAAAGAAATAACATTTAGTCGCAATTAGGGACAGATAGGAACTGACAATATAAACGGATTTGTAATATTATCGTGTCGTAACTATAGATTTCCGGGCTTGTACAGTTAAAGGGAAACTGTAATAAATTAAAATACTTAGGCAATATCCAAAGTGTTAAATACTTAATTCACTTCTGCACACGAACTACTTCAATACATAAATAGGTGATTACCTACGTTTAATGATGTAAGACCGCAATCTTATAAAGGAAATCCGTTACACTTATATTGCTCTACCTACCAAGTTGTAATATTTAATACATTAGGTACAGAGTAAAGTGTATATTAGTAGTTATAAAGTTATTATAAAAATGGATCAGGGCTGATGCTCTTTTGATGTTTTTTAGTCTAATGATACTAGGTATAACAATACTAAAACATACACTTAACAATTTTTGTCGGCAAATGACCGCCATTTTCACGTTTAAGAGGCGACCACTTCAGGCCTCAAGGGTAGCAAGGCATCTGTGACAGAATTAGGACGAGATAGTCTTATTTTGGGTCCGTCACAATTCACAATTGTCATGGGTGGCAGCGGAAGAGCGGTGCTACCTGCTTGTGTGCTACCAAAAAAAAAAAGATTAATACCTAATAATCACAAGAAACGATACGAAATCAACAACTTTATAAATACATAAGTCCTCCTTTTGCGTTAAACGACAAATAGCACCAACGCGAAATCATAAATTCTATTCACCCAGTAGGTACGATTCAACCGCCTACCAATTAAAACTGATTTAGCAATCTTTTTATTTTCAGATGTTTTCCGACCACGATGGCGGGTGTTCAACATCTTGCAACGCCCCGTGTCTACAAAACAGTATTTTTAAAATCGTATCTCCCTATTAACTTAATAAATGCCCGCAATAGTAGTTTTTCTCATAAGTACTTAGTTACCCGCCTTGCTTCGGGAAACAAGTATTTGAAGTCCCAGTCCAGACTACGGTCATTTGTATATAGCTTTAATTTAACACTCGGTAGTGTGTCAAGCCAAGTTCATTCACGCAAACAACCAATGCACGCATTACTAAATTACTCATTGGTAATTTTTTGACTTACCGAAATGTGGTACATAGTACCGAACAGTCCATAGAAAATATGTAGAATCCATTACAAATAGACTTAAAGGACATTTAGCACATGGTTCACGGTTCATGGGCCCAATTTTTGCAAATACTGCGCTTTCATTATTTACTCCAAAACGTTTAATTTGTCATGTTGAACCTAGTGTAAATAACACTGTGCCCTAGAAAAGCATCCTTTAGAGTAATTTTGTTTGCAGTCATTTTTTAGCAAAGAAGCATTCTAGTTGTCAGTAATCTTTCGTTCTCTGCATATCCGTAGATTTTCTCTAATCGATTGAATTATTAATTAGTCTTGATCTAGAACTATTGCATTTGCTTATATTAAGATTTTATTCATTAGTGAAAAATTAATTGTTCGGTACTAGAGTACCTATAAAATTGAAGTATTTAATTAATTAAACGTTATCAATAATAGGTAATACTTAAAACTAAAGAAAAAGCAACAGATTTAAAATAGCTTCTACACTCAAACGTCGACCGAATCAGTGTTAAGAAAATTATAGACGATGTAAATTTTCATTGCTAACGCAAAACCATGTTTCACATTCAAGCTGATATCATTACAGAGTGCTGCCACGGTAATCGCGAGCTAATATTCACTGTTTATTTCTTTCTTTTATTTAAAGTTATTTTATTTGCTCTTTTTTCAATTACCTAATTTGCTCAGTAGTAAGTAGATACCTGATATTCAACGTCAGGGGAAGCTCTACCTATAAATTACCTTTATTTATTTACTCTTAATTCTTTACAGGTAAAAAACTCTTCGTCTTCGAAGCCGCGCTCTTCATGATCTTCGGTTCCAGAAATCCACATTACCTGTTCGCGTCCTCGTTTAACTAACCAAGACGCGGATAGGATAAACCACATCCCCATCAAGAAGAGGATACAATATAGAAGAAAGAAGTGTGATAGAAGCAGACGAATAGGGTATGCCGCGTTGGCAGTGTGGTTAGCTGGTTGTGTGGATATAGGAACAACCACTAACTCCACTGCCCCCGCGTTGACCCTTGCGACGTTCGGCAGCACTGAAATTGGAACAAATTTTGAAGAATTTATTTGCACTCTAAAATGTAGAGACACACTTGCAGAGAGGAGTACATATTTAAAATAGAATGTGGTAAAGAGTGGTCTTATCTGATTTTATAGTTTCAGAAGAGAGGAAAAAAATGGAACGTAAGTGATCTTTTTTGTAGCCCGAAGGGCTGATGAAAAACAAACAAACCATCCAATGGTAAGTGATCATCGCCCATGGACTAGAACAGAAGCAGAGTAGTGTAATGATGAGACGACATCTAGCATTGTGGCGATTCTATGTAAGGCCAGACTTGAGCTTTATGAAATATCTACAAATGCCTCGTACAAATACCTAAAGAGAGGAACTCTTTAGGACGCCACCTAAGCCTTAGATATCAAAGTTACTACGAGACTAAAAATATGACATACACTTAAGATGAAAGCACCCAGAATCCCGAAACACTTTTACTGACGGTGAGCGTGGTACCCTGGAACTGTTACCTTGGTATGACAAATGTGACATTACCAGCGTAAAACAAGCAAACTTGTGTCTTTCAATGGTTGGAACTCTACCAAAGGTACCCAAAAGATCATAGCACAGAGGTTGAATGGGTAGAGGTAGAGGTGGAGAGAGATGGTAACTGGCTATAAAGATTCCAGCCAGGATACGGCAAGTCATTTGTACTGACTCAAGCAAGAGAGTGGCAGCTGGGGGGTCATTCCCGCTCGGTAACACCCTGTGCCTGTCCCTGAACGCTACTATTTATTTCCCGCTCGTACACGTATAGTACAAGAGTCAAAAAAGTAAAATTAAATAAAAGATAATGCAGATTTCAAATAAAATGTTTAGCTTAAAATATGCTTATGCTTCATAAGTACCTATAATATTTTGACCGACTAAATTTGTCTGCTCTTACATCTGCCCTTCAGGCTCTAAAAAAAAATTAACTGCGTAACATTTCGAGAAAATGTCCTACTGACAAATCACCAAGTGTTAGCTCAATTTGAGCGTTAACAGATGTTAGCGCGCGCGGACGCGGCACGGTTTCTGCACCTGCGAAACCTGGCGCCGCCCGCCCCCCGGACCGTTGGGCACTCCCGCGAGACCTACTGCGCGGGAGCAGCCCGACATGAACCACCTCGGACAAGACCGCAAGCCGCCATCCGGTCGCAGATCGGCTCCTGCTGGGCTTCCCACCAGCGGGTCTCACCTGGTAGGGCCTGATCGCCCGGGCAGCGTGAAAATCATCATGACTCCCCGGACTAGACACCCATACTCCACATCACCATCTGGACAATCTTCGAGGACCCATACAGGGTCCCAACCCAACGACCGGTCCGTTGTTACGGACCGCGGCAGACACCTCAGTCAGGGGGCCACCGGCCCCGAAACTGAATCCCCACGGCTATGTTAGCCGTGAACGAAGACAGGACGGATTCTGATGTTGATGTTCCAGTATGTCATATTATAGGCTTATCTTTGGCCGAGATTCCTACGGGAGCGGGACCTACGCGGCTGTTACCTATGGGTCCCTTAACGAAGCGCGGACGGTTCTCTAGTACATACATAAAGGGTAACAGTTCTGTTTTATTTGAAATTAACTTAAATTAGAAAAAAAAAATGTAAGTACTTATGAAGCATAAGCATATTTTAAGCTAAACATTTTATTTGAAATCTGCATTATCTTTTATTTAATTTTACTTTTTTGACTCTTGTACTATACGTGTACGAGCGGGAAATAAATAGTAGCGTTCGTCAACACTGTGGACAACTGGGACTTTTTATTTCCCAGTCGTTAACAGTGTTGACGACAGGGTGTTACCGAGCGGGAATGACCCCAGCTGGGCATCAGCAGGGACAGGTTTATTTGATTATAATGAATTTCGCCTTTATTTGATTATAATTTGAAGGGTTTCAACCCTTAATGTAATAAATTGTGTAAATACATCCTCTCCTAGTCCATAATTGTCACAATTCGATTTGCTAAGCCATATTGTTTGTTTAACAAAATAATTGTGACTTTATTGATCTATGTAAGTTGTTATTCAATCTTTGGCTGGTTTTGCTATCCTTGTGCAATCAAAAAGACGAAAAAATCTATCTTCACGTCGTGTGTCGTCGTTTGATATTGGATTAATTTAATATTTTGTATCTTGTTTGGGCTTTTATGGGTCAACTTTTTGCTTATATCATGTGATACAATGGTATTTTACTGATTACTTCCGTTGATCCGTCGAATCCATAGACGGTCCATTAATAAATTAATCCAATTAAGTTGACCTCCTATTTTTATAAGTAAATGCATGTACCTTCTTTAATTTTGATTGAGAGCTGTATACAAGTTGAGGAATTGAGAAAAAGTTATCAATTCAATTCCAAAACATATTTTGCACACATAAATGTGTAATTCACTAGAAGTGAAACTTAATTTGTTTTTTTACGACTGTCACTGTTAACTTTAACATAATGTATCTGAACTTAAATTGAATAAAAAGGCATAAAAATAAATAACGTGAGGTAAATTATATTAAAATATTTAAAATTATTCAAATATAACTGCGGTGCAGTGCCAATTTTCATTCATAATTGTATACTCTATTACGCCTGTATATGTACCGGTTATATTTTTTAATAATTTTTAAATAAATGAATGTAATACTTACCTAAATGTCTGTGTTTTTTTTTAAAACAAATACTCTCCAACCATGGTATCAGAATACCTATAAACAATAGACAAAATAAATAGCCTTATTAGACTCCATAAAGAAAAACATTTTAGAGTATTTAAGGTGAAATTACCTTCCTGACTTCACGCAAATGAAGTGATTTCAGATCCAATAAAGAAAAATAAACGAAAATTTGCATAGTTTTCTTGAATCCGAAGTTATGTTGAGACTTGCGACTTGCGACGGAAGTTGAGTTGCAACGCTTAACTATCATAAAAAGATTAATGGACGGGAGTCCAGTTGACTTGAATCGAGTACCTAAATAAAGAAAGGAAAAGTGTTCTACCATAATTAATTAAAGGATTATTCTAACTGATGGTTAAGCAGAGGAGTCCAAGATTTTGATTTCATAATTGTAAAGCATTAATGACTAAAGATCACCGATTTACATGAAAAATTGTATCTTGGTTCTACTTACCTTCTACTCCAAATATTTACTGGGTCTTAATTTCCTGACTATTATTTACTTAAGCTTGTTAGATTCTTTATTTTCCACCAGTGGAAGTTTATAAACACCAAAGATACTGGCTTTTCACCTTTAATCATCTGAATTTATTCATAATTTTTTGAAAAGTTTATTTGAGACCGGAGAAGGAACATAAAGGAGTGTTTATCCCGATAATAAGAACCCCTGAGATAATTTGAACGGTATTTTGTCTCCCGACTCCCACGTACCACGCCACACGTATGATTGGCGAACGCGCCGGTTTCCGGGCGGTTTCGCGATCAAGATATCCGAAAAAGAAGATATCCGAAAGACGTCAAGCCGCCCGTGTGGCCGTCTAGTCGCCTGATGGAGAATCCAGAACATTGCTGAGTAGCTGCATCCAGGTATCCAGATTCTGATAGTGCAGGGAGGCTGATATTACGTTATGTAAGTATATTAGATTTATTTTAGTAAGTTGTTCGTTTCCAAGATTTGAAATGGAAAATTATAGGAAATGTTAAAAATAAAAAATCGGAATATTTTTGAAGTTGGAAGTGGCAGCAGTAGCTGTACCTACTTAATTTTCTAGGCTTTACGACTGGTTCCAGAGTTTGATGAGAATCCCAACGTCTTCAGTAATTTAAATAAATTTTTCAGTCAGTTTTGAGTAGCAAACCTATTTTATTCTGATTATTAGTTCTGAGTTAAGTGAATGTGCATTTACTAATGGTATTTTAAATAAGGTAATAGGACCAGCGGCTAGTTTGATCTAAGCAAGCGAGATTCCTTATGATTGGAATGGCATTTGTAATGCTGCGGATCATTGAGATAAAACCGCTCTTTAAATGATTTATCTATATTTTATGACAAAGATCTTGTAGTCCTCACAAGTTTTACAAAGTATGCCACAATTTAGTCAATCAGTAAGTAATATGAAAATTACAGGATATTTACGTAATTTAGAGGAAACATTTATTCTTCATCGAGTTCATATAACTAAAATAGCAGATATGCAATCCTCGTTTCTCTGGTACATAAGACGACGACAGAGAATTCATTCTACTTTCTACATTATGTCCCTAACTGGTCAGAGTCACACGGTACCTAGAATGTCTGCTACATGTCAGTCCTATGTATTGTGAGGAACTAAGGCACTTACTTCCCGCTGCCGCGAATAACAACCGTGGCCGACACAGAATAAGACTCAAGCTGGAACTCGAATGGCTTGTCAGTTAACAATGGTTAGTTAATTAGTTAGTTCATTATTGGGCATGACATGGCATGGCAGGACTGAGGCCAGGGTTGCAAGTATTTTTCCTGTTAGTAGGTATGTTATTTAGTTAGTCTTGTTGTATTTCAGTCACATATATGCTATTCTTGAGGACTAAGATGGTCGCCTCCGAAAAAGTTTAACTGGATCTACACCTTACCGTATTACAACCTATTTACTCGTATATGCAGCAATTCATGACAATGACATTGAAACTAAATGTCCGAAGAATAGAAAGAAAGAAACTTAGCTATGTTAACATTACCTGTAGCAATTGGGTTGTATCTATCTTACCAGAAAATCTTGAATTCTCGCTAATTTGCTTATGTCATCTTATCTCTTGAAGACATGGAGGAACAATAATTTAGTACTTATGCCTAACGTCAAAAGTGTCTTCAAATCAAGAATGAATAGGCTGCTAATAAGTTGATGCGCTTTACCACCGATGACGACATCACCACTAAACAACAGGTCGTCGTCGTAGTCGCGATCGTAATCAAGCATTAAAAAAGAAATAATTAATTTAAAAACTTAACAAAATATTGTTTAACCAGCTCTTCAGAAATATATAAAGAGCTAGAGAGTAGGTATCTACTTAATCCTATTATCACACCAAAGGGCTATATCGTGAAACTTTGGCATTTATTACAGTATGGTCAAGTCAAAAATAAATAATAAATATTATGCCTAAAATTTACAAGGAGCCATACTGTATCTAATTCATCAGTTAAAACCATGAAGTTAAATAGCATAAATTTGGTGGGGCTACACTCAAATAAATATTTTAATTTTATGATCTATAAAATATGTATCTATCTACAGTTTAATTGTGCAAGTAAAACTGAGCGTGTATACAGTCGCTTGCGCAGGCGTAAGTTTTCCAGTGACTCAAAAAGCTAAGAAAACTTTGTACTTTGTAATAACTACCTACGCTAACACGGCGCTGCTAATCAGTTCTGTTAGCCGAACTTGGCTTGACACGCTACCGCATGTCTAGATACTTTAGAACACTTTACAGAATGCACTTGGTGCCTTGATCTTATTGAGGAAAATAAATTTTCCCTGTTCCTATTTTCAAAAAAAAATCCTCACGGATAGTAAAACTACCTACCACTTACTACTACTAATACTACTGCGAGTAGCGAATCACTTTGCTTACAAAGAGTACCTATCTACGATGTATATTGTGTGCCCTAACAAAAAACTGTTCTTATAAGAAACGATTACACTAAAATTATCTCATGGGACCCATCAATTTTAATATAGTTTTTAGAAATTTTCTGTCTATCCGTCGATCCTCACTGCAGCCGAACTTATACAATTAGTTGGTAATAAAAATATTGATTAACAATAATTACTGAATTTTTTTAGTTAAGTCTGTCTATCTATCAACTCCTAGAGTTATTGAAAAAAATATATATGTATGTGTTTACCTAAGTGTGTGTTGTGTGTTTATTATATGAATGTGAAAATATATTCACCGCCCAAAAAAGGGTGACGAGAATATTTAGGAAAAAGACGGGGTAACCATTTACTGCCATATGGACATCAGTAACACACAACACAGTCGATTTTCCAAAGGGGATGGATGGTTAATATACCAGGCGTATAAAATACTCTACCAAATGATTCGTTCGTTTGTTCATTCGTTCATTCGTCGTTATCAAACTAGGTGGAACGGATCAGGGCCCCAATTCTGCTAATTTTAAACGCTACAATAGTGGCCTCGATTGAAAAGTTTGACATATTTTATACAGGTACGGAATGTGTCGAAAATGTGCCTAAATGTGTCAATCTATTAAATTCTATATGCGAAATGTGCCAAACATGTGTCAAACTATTCAATTTTGTATACGGAATGTGTCAAATTATTCAATCGAGACGCCATTGAGGCATTTATAAATTATAATAGTAGAATCAGAGCCCTGAGCAGCGTCCAGAAGATAAGTAAATAGGTAAGCTTCTACTCGTATAGTCTCGTCCGTCGTGGTGAGCTGCTTAGGGTCAAGGTCGATAAAATCTTACTTAATACTTACTTATGAACTACCAAATTGTATAATAGAATACCAGAGCAAATTGTACATGCCAGAAAAAACAATTAGTTAATAAAAATGAATAAAGGATTTTGCGTGGTAATACGATTTATGTTTAGTAAAATACCCTTAAATTACCTACTGATTTAGTACTAATAATAATAAACGCTGCACACTAATGCCTGCAATGACCCCTAATGGCCCGCAATGGCCGCCCCACGCGCTTTTGGCATCGACAAGACAAAAACATCGATAACCCGAGATTACACATTTGACTACAACCCATTAATAGCCCACTACTAAGCACGGATCTCTCCTCATTATTGAGTAGGCCTAGAGCATACTCCACCACGATGCTCCAATGCGGATTAGTGGAGGTTAGTGGCCAACCCAGTATCGGAAGTTTTCATGCCGCCCGAAGAACTCCGACAAGGCTTAACGACTACTATTATCTATCGATAACAATCTGGACCGACGGCTTTAGGGCCCTACGAAGCACGGAAGCGCTCAAGGACCACTTGCCACTAGCGGTCACCCATCCAGCTTTCGACCGCGCCCTCTGTTAGCTTAACTTGTCGATTACTTAGGATCGACACAAGTTAGACTATGAATGCTTTATCTATCACATAATGCACGTGAGTAGTATAAATGTTAAAGGGGAAGTGTAATATATGAAAACACCACCAATAATAATTATTTAATTCACTTATTTCGCAAACGAACAACTTCGATATAGGTATAGATAAATCATCGCAAACCATAACTGTCCTATAGTCCACAACACTGGCCAAGTGCATATTAACGGACTTCAACTCTTTGCTATACATGTTTCCTCGTAATGTTTTCCTTCACCGTTATAGCGACGGATATTTAAAATTTTAAATGCTTAAAACGCACATAATTCCGAAAAGACAGAGGGATGGGATTCAAACCCGGACCCTCCGAGTAGGGGGCCAAGTTCTTAATCACTAGTCTATCACTGCTGTAGACAATTTAACCGCTTAATTTAGTAAACTAGGTGAAACAGAGCCAAGCAGCATTCAACATGAAGGCTAAGCCTCTATAATGGGGTTTCATAATGGACACTTTTTACCTATATGGAGCACTATCTGGGCCGCAGCTAGCTATGAAGCCCGCTCACATGATATGATGATGATAGTTTTTTAAAGAAAAGTGATGTCCATAATATTAATACTAGGAATAAGGCTAAGCTGATTGTACCAAATTTTAGGCTTTGTAAAACTGGTGGCTCGTTCATGGGTAGATGCGTAAAAATTTATAATAAAATTCCGTTAGAATTAACGGAAATGCCATACTGTAAGCTAAAAACTCGTGTTAAGGACATTCTTATGACGAAGGGTTATTATAAACTGGATGAATATTTTCAAGATGAAACAGCCTGGACATGAGTTTGAAATATAGCCTTAAGTAGTGATAAGTGCTCTCTGTAACTGTGAGTGGGGAAGAAAAAAGAAACTCCTTGGGAGTTTCTTGCCGCTTCTTCTACCAAGGCCACTCATCGTAGGGATTTGTGGAAGCGATGGCGTAGATGACATTCGAAAAGTGTTTGTAAAAACCAAGTTCGAAATAAATCATTTCATTTCATTTCATTTCATTTCATTTCATTTCATTTCATTTCATTTCATTTCATTTCATTTCACAATACCATTTTGTATATGTTGCAGGGATAAGATAAAAAAAGAGATTTGGTCAATTTCCTAAGCAATTTGATCAAGTCACGGAGGATCTAAAAATAACCTTATATACTTATTAGTATCTAAATTGCAGTAATGGTTATAAAAAATAACCATTAAAGGTCCCTTACCTGACCCTCATCGCTAGAGGGATACTTAGAATTCTATTAAAACTGCAATCTAAAACTACAAAGCAATATGACTTTACTAAGGGCTTCAGTGATGCGGTTACGAGGCTTATCGCCATTAGTATGTTTCTAAAGCTTTTATTTTCGCAAAGTACGGAACCATGCTGGTTTTAACAATATGTTATCAAGAATACTTATTAAACCAAATTAATAATTAAGTAAGTGATAAAAGCAGATTTCAAAGTGCGAAGTAATGCCTAATCATTGGTACTAAAATCTGCGCTGGGTGTGCCTCAAGAATCTATTCCAGGTCTCTTTCTTGTTCATGTTAATATGAATTATTTACCCTATTATATTGTTACGTGTCAGGAGTATGGGGTTCGAGAAAATGCCAAAATGTACCACAAAGACTTTATTGTACTCGTAGATACACAATTACACACTGTACACAGTACACACCACAACACTATGTACGTAGGTACTCGTAAACACACTCGTCGAACACTGTATCGCCCGTAGAAATCACTTCACTTCTCACTGGTATCGCTCGTAGGTTTCGCTGGTATCTTCCTGGTTTCGCTTCCGAAACTAGAATGTCCGCGGTTGACCGATCGCCCCATTTTATACCACTCACGCACCATTCACGCCAATCCAGAACTTTCCCGCTAATTCCGGACGGACCCGATTCGTATAAAATTCTAGTATGTTCCTTGCAACCGACGTTCGCCCTTATGACTATTGCCGTAAGGCGAAGCGTCGTGCGCGAAGTTTCGAGATTGCCGCGCTCCTATTGTTTCTATTGTTTGCGCGACATGTTTATGGCCCCTATTGTTTATTGTTTAGCGAGGCAGATACACCAGGGCTGTCACAATATTAAAAACTATGCGGACATTGTTCTGTTTGGTGATGACGCATCAATAAGTAATATTTAAGAAGGGAAGTAAAGGACATTTTGCACGAAAACGGTGTTCTGTCCCGTGTGTAGGTATCATATTGGTTTACGGAATATAAAATAATTATATAAGTATAATACTCTCTTTATCCTTACAAATGTCCACAAAATAATCCACAGTTTTTAGTTTGTCAGTTTGGAATCCAACTTTAGTTGGGCACCAGGTTGGATTCTACAGTCAGTAGACCCGTAAGTATATGAAATTGAAAACAATACAATTTGCTGACGTGGATACTGCTAAGCTTACCTACTTTAATATTTTAATGTGCGGCAAACCAACTGACACAGACGCCGTATTAAGCTGCAAAAGCATCATCAATGTTATAAACATGAGATTACGATTGATCTCCGACTATTGTTATTATAGTTGAGATCATGGAGGTTGAGATTGAATTTTAACAGACGACTCTCAGTTTATTAATAGCAATTTAATATCTATGAAAGAAAATTTAGGCAATCTTCCTGCACACAAAGTACGTTATAAAAATGGACATACCTAAGGTAAACGCACCAGTAATGGACAAGGAACCAGTAATGGACAAAAAATAAAGTAATCCTCTAAAATAAGAACATGAAATATTTTATTTGAATTCGTAACACTGTGACATATACAATAGATATCGAGCTCTCAAAGTTTAAAATTTGATTCAATTCGGTTTGTTAGATAGACAAAATAACGTGAGTATAAAGTGTTCATGTGATCGTCAATTGATACTAGCAGCTTTTCTTAAGGAATTTGTTAGTGTGGTGAGAAAAAAGTTTAGTCTGTAAACTAGTATTGCTTTATTTTAATCAGAATCTGTTTTATTTCTTTTGTTAACCATGAAATTAAGATAGCAACGCACAATGTTGTTACTCCGGGAAATTGTATTTTTTTTTATTTTATTGATGTTTATAACTGGTGTTCAGTAATTGAATAGTTCCAATAATGGACAAGTGTCCAAACTTAATTTTATTTTCATGTATTCAGATTATTAACTAGTTTAACTCTAAATATTATTCCTTACAGTAAGCTAGTTGCAATTTATAAAAATTCGCATTCTACCAGTAATGGACATACGTGTCCATTATTGGATATTTCATAGGGATCCAGTTATGGACTGTGATATAAAATGATACAGATTTTATGTTTTAAAAATGTCTCCTAAAAATTATACGCCTCAACAATGGGCTGGGCTATTGAAGCAGTAAAAAGGGTTAAAATTATCCGAAGCAGCAAATAAATTCAATATATTGTACCTAGAATAAACTTATAAAAAAAAATAACAAAGTTTCTGGTAAAAGTCCGACTGAGTCCGTATATGCTTCTTCAGGCAAAGAAAGTTTGACAAAGAAAATTTGACCTTCAGGATTAAAAGTTCTAGAACCAAAACGATTTTTGAATACATTAAAGAATTCATTTAAAACCACTTTGTCTTAAACAAGCTAAAGTTGTTCAAAGATCTTTATTCCAAAGTCGTCATGAGTTGGAAAAACATTTGCCTAATAAATGGAAAGCCCTACCCTACAGTGTGTACGGTGACTCCCCTGGTGTTGCTTGTGTCCATAGGCGACGATGACCACTTACCATCAGGTGGCTCGTCCGCTTTTTCGTCAGCCCTTCAGGCTATAAAAAAAGAGAAGTAAGCAGAGATGCGATTTATTTGAAATACTTCTATTTAAAATGCAAATACAAAATGCAAAATACCTATTTTGTATTTTGCATTTAAATGCCTTTTAGTGAAAAACATTTTGTATTTTATTTGAAATACCTTTTGAGATGTATTTTGCATTTATAATATTCATTTTAAAATGCAAAATACTTTGTGATTAAGTTTAGCCAACATTACAAACAAAATGAAATGAACGAATGACGCTTGTATGTCGAACTAGCTTTCCGCCCGCGGCTCCGCCCGCGTGGAATTCATCAGTAGGTATGTCACAAAGTTTTTCCTGCGTGAATCCCGATCCCGCGAGAATTCTAGGATAAATAGTGGCTTATATATAGGTAACATTCCACAACTTCCACTACCTCCCAGTAAAAGCCCCATTTGAGCTCGCGAGTTCATTCGCGAATAGGAGCTTTTCCCGCGTGAACGTCGATCCCGCGGGAATTCTGGGATAAAAATATATGTTGCTCCATAACCTCCTTTATCTCCCAGTGATAGTCCCATAAATAAAAAAATGTAAGCCCGCGACTTGGCGCGAAGGTGTTTTTCCCGCGTGTATCCTGATCCCGCGGGAATTGCGGGATAAAAAGTAGCCTATAAGTATGTTGGTCCACAATCTCCTCTATCTCCCAGTGAAAGTCCCATAAAAATATAAGCCCGCGATTTGGCGTATAAGAGTTTTTCCCGCGTAAATCCTGATCCCGCGGGAATTTCTGGATAAAAAGTAGCCTATATGTTGCTTCAAAACCTTCCGAATCTCTCAGTAAAAGTTCCATTCAAATCCGTTCAGCCGATCCGGAGATAAGCGTGTACAAAAAGACAAACTTTTTTTATAACTTTTCAACCCCTATTTTACCCATTTAGGGATGATTTTTTAAAAAACTTTGATACAGGTTTTTCATTATTTTTTTTCATAATTCTAAACACCAATTTTCATAACACCTGGTTTACAATTGACGGACTTTCATACAAACTTTGAACCCCTATTAGACCCCCTTAGGGGTGGAATATAAAAAAATCCGTTCTTAGCGGATCCCTTCTAACTATAAACTACTACCCTGCCAAATTTCATCTCAATACGTTCAGCGGTTTCTGAGATTTTGTGATGAGTGAGTGAGTGAGTCAGTGACCTTTCGCTTTTATTTAGATAGATTTGACCGATAGAGGCGCCTGCTAGCCATGCGTGTCCTTTTTACCCTACAAATTACAATATTTAAAGGATGAGTGCACAAGTCTGGAGGTGCTAAATGCTTATCCTACAATAAAAAAGTGTTTTTGAAATACTACACATCCTTACCAAGTTCAGCACGTCCAGTAGAAAGATATTTTTCGTACGGTGGGATGATTATGAGACCTCACAGAAGAAAAATGAGTGATGATGTATTCGAACAACTGGTATTGTTAAAAAGCATAATAAATAAAAATTGATGTTTATTTTTTTCACTTTTTAACAATACCAGTCCAATTGTTATTAATAAAAGAAAATTATAATAATCCATACATATAATACTTAAATATGTAACTAAATGCCTTATATAAGTACCTACCTTATATGTATAAATACCTTAAATATATAAATATATCATTCGATTTGGTCAAAAGGTATTTTATTTTAAAAAAGTATTTTGAAAATACCTATTTTGCATTTAGCATTTGAAATACAAAACACAAAACTATTTGGTATTTTGCATTTGAAATAGTTAATCTGAAAAGTATTTTGCATTTTGAATTTAAATGCTTTTTTAAAACCATTTTGTACATCTCTGGAAGTAAGTGCGTGAAATGCTATGAAAAGAGAAGAAAAATACTTGAGAAACTTACATGGAGAAAAAAAAATGTGAGCCGTCATGGGACGCCTGGCAGATGTGAAACATATATATATACACATATATATACATAATAATATGTTTATATATATATGAATAATATGTGTTATACACATATTATTATGTATATATATATGTATATATATATATATGTGTGTGTGTGTGTTTCACATCTGCCAGGCGTCCCATGACGGCTCACATTTTTTTTTATTAATTGTATTTCATATAAACTTGGCGAGGTGCACTGCCGTGCACCATGTATTATAAGAAATAGGAAACGAAAAATAATTTTAATAAACAAAACAAAAGGGGTATTTTTTGTGGAACTTGGCGAGGTGCACTGCCGTGCACCAAGTATTATAAGAAATAGGATACGAAAAAATAATTTTAATGAACAAAACAAAAGGGGTATTTTATTGGAACTTGGCTTAGACACTACCGTGTCTCTAATGAAGCTAATATTCGAATTTGAAATATGTATATAAAAACCAAACGGAGGTCGACCGATCGAGTGAGTGAGATAAAAGATGAGGCATTGTGAGATAGAATGAGCGTCGCGTCGCCACGGGCGAAGCGTAGGCCACGCCAAAATTCAGTTTACAAGTGAGCCATAAGATGTTTCACATCAAAAGTGTCAAAAGAAAAAAAATATGCGAGTCTTCTGAAACTGAAATAATAGATACAGAATAGCTAGAACAGCTGAAAGTGATAAAAGCATTTTGTCTAAAGAACCGGACCTCCTAGACAGTTAGTTCCTCCTCGACAGAACTTTTAAATGACAGATACCTTACAGATACATGTATCTACCTATTAAAAATAAAAAATATATACGAGAACCTACGTAGGTATGTATATTACTAGTAAACCCGTCCTCGCTTCGCATCGGGGTACCAGCCCCTTAGTAGAAAATAGCTCTCAGAAGGCTGATTTTTTTCGTCCTGATAGTTATTATGATATCATGACCAAATTATAAAAAAAAAACTGTAAATTTTAACTAATTATGGTAACCTGATGTCTAAGCCATATTACTGCAAAGTTTCATGAAAATTCGTTCTGGAGTTTTTGAGTGAAATGGTAACAAACACATACTCATACACATCTTTACAAACTTTCGCATTTATAATATTATAAAGTAGGTTTAGGATTGGTAGGATATCAGTAGAATTTAATTGTACTTCATTTTAATAATTAAAATCATCTACAGCTTGACATTCATCACAGACTCGTAGATTATGACTAGGTTTATTATGTTCATTATTGGCTGTCTATGACTAGGTTATGTTCATTACTGGATGTCCATTACTAGATTTTTGTTGTCCATAACTCGATAAAAAACTAGGTTTTTTAATTCTTAAATTAATTGCAATCAGCTTTGCAGTATCTCGTGCGTAACACAGTTAAAATATAAAAAAAGGACAGGACTTTACACTTTATGAATATTCAGTACTGTAACTTTCACAACATTGGTAAAATTTCAAGAATACCAGAAAAATTTTCTTAAACTTACCTTAATTCGATTCTTAGTTGACGTCTTAAGTCATACATAGTCATTACATACATAGAGGAACATCATCATCGCCACGAATATCAATCCGCAGTGGGGTACAGGTCTCCTCTCATAATGTGAAGGGTATACTTACACAAAGAACATTATAATCTTAGATTTCTTCACGATATTTTCCTTCACTGAAGCAAGTAGGTACCTAATAATTAAATTCTAATATGCCCATAATACCTAATAATATCAAAGGACCCGAATGGCGGAATTGTAAACACGTCGAATTGCTGTCCCAAGGGTCTTAGGTTTGATTCCCAGCAAGGCGTAAATTTAGAGATGCGTTCAGAGTTTTTACTCAGAGACGCCGGTTGGGGAGCCCGACATTCAAATTATCCGGTTATCACTGGGATACAATATAGAAGAAAGAAGTATGATAAAGAAGAATAGAGAATGCCGTGTTGGCAGTTTAGTCAGCTACTTATAGCAGTGGATATGGTAACAGCTCTGACCACAATGTCCCAGCGTTGGCCCTAACTACGTTCTTCCACACTGAGATTGGATTTAGGTTGTTGTCTTTATTAGTTATGCCTTATTGTATTATCTTAGTAACAACTCATTTGTACGCCAAAGTAATACATAATTAAGATACCCAGATAAAGAATAAGCTTATTAATCAAGTAACAAAAGACGGCCTTAACGCTTAAAAGTGATGTCCTGTAAGCTGCAGAACAGAGTAAAAAAGAAGCTTAAATTGTCCAATTCAATAGTATTGCTTGATCAGGAATATAGAAAACCTGTCCTAAGGGCGCTAATTTCCATTTTTATGGCAACAGTTGTAATTAGCAACGCTCATGTCATTTTCACAACAATGTAGGAAATATTATTTATGAAAATGTTATTTTAGCACACAGGAAACCACTTTTCTTTTACGATTATGAATAGTTTTTGGCATTTTTGCACAAAATAAGCACTCAAAGTAACAAAACAATGACATGATATTCAACTCGCTGACAAGCAATTTACGAGTGGCGCGCCGTTTACAAATAGTAAACGTTGCCAGTAAAACAAATTAGTTCCATGAGCTTACGGCAATACGGTGAGGTTTTCTATATTCCTGGTCAAATGAAATAACAAGGATACCAAGGATGAAATCAGAATGAAAAACAGTTAACGTCGGTTGCTGCTATGGGGTTGGCGCACACCTATCAACGCCTTCACCTACTTACGTCTTGTGGCCCCCGTGCTTACGTCTAGCCGACACAACGCAACGCGACGCTCTGCTCCATTCTATAGGTTGACCAGAAATATAAAAAAACTCGCCATATTGCGATAAGCTCATGAACTAATTTATTTTACTGGCAACGCTTACTTTCTAAATGTCACTCGTAAACTGCTTGTCAGTGTGATTTGTCGGTGAGATAAATGTCATTGTTGGTTTTATTATTTTCACAGCATAATGTTCGTTAAAATGTCGAAAACCATTCATAGCCGTGAAAGAAAAGTGGTTTTCTATGTGCTAAAATAAAATTTCCTTTAAAATAACATTTATTCCTATAAAAAACATTTCCGACTCAATTGTCGAAATGACACTAATGACAATGAGCGTTACTATAGTTAGTGTTGCCATAAAAAAGAAAACTTTAGCGCCCTCATGACAGGGTTTTTATTTTCCTGGTCAAGCAATACACTATACCTACTTCGCTTACTCCCCGGCCTCTGCATACAATCTACAGTACCTAAGCATGAGATACCTAGCTGCTCTGGCTATGTTCTTCCCCAGTGGTAGACATACAATCAACGACGACACTATGTAAGTTACTAGAACATTTTCAAGTTGATAAGTGTGCGCTATCCTTTACTACCCCAACAGAACATCCAGTTCATATACCCGATTATGAACAAATGTACTGAATATTTAATTAACTTTATAAGAAAGTTTAAAATAGCTATTATTTGTTAGTCGAAATTAATCAATAAAATTAGAGAACATTTATTATTTATTAGCATTAATTTTTCTCCTGTACGTATAAGAAACTAAAAATTCGTACTTACTTAGTTATTCATTGTAAATGCTACTCTACTCTTATATCTATCGAAAAGAATTTCTGCGGGTTGTTTGGAATACAACATTCGCTATATTATTACTATTTAAAGGAGAAAGAATAAAGAAGAAAGAAAAAGAAGAATGAAGAAAGACAGAAGAAGACGAATAGGGTATGCCGCGTTGGCAGTGTGTTAAGCTGGGCGTATGGATATGGGAACAACCACTTAACGCACTGCCTCCGCGCTGACCCTTGCGACGCTTCGCAGCACTAACAATGGAAGAAATTAGAATAGTGATGTAATTTTGTTAACTGTAACATGTCTTTAATTTAATTTACATGTATCCTAAAATTAATAACTACAGAATGTTTAGCATAAAACAGTACCTACTGAGCGTCAAATATAGTCAAAATGTGTCGTCAATGTACCTTTCAAATTGTATTTTGGCCGGACACACAATCAAAAAGCTTTTACAATATGCAGATTTATCAGGCCGCTTGGCAACGCTACCTGCAGGTTAAAAAATATTTACAATGTTTTTAACCAGTTTTACAAAGAAGATTTAATAAATTCGTATCAGGTATCTATCGTATTTTCGTTTAGAATAAACGCCATCACCATGTAATATCAGACTTAGAAGAAGAAATAACGAAAAAAGAAGAAAGAAGAAAGGAAAAGGAAGAACGAAGAAGAAAGAAGAACAATAAAAGAAGACAAATACGAGTAGGGTACGCCGCGGTGGCAGTGTACTCAGCTAGTTCGGTGGATATCTCAACAAGTTTGGCTACAGTGCCCGCGCCATAGATCATACACTATTTATATATGAGAGCCCGCGCGTTGGCCCTACCGACGTTTGGCGACGCTGAATGAGATCAAAATACGTTGTATGTGTAGGTATGATTCAATTGTATTAATATTGGATCGAAACGTAATCGTAAAACACACATCGTAAAACGGTCAAAAACATAGTTAGAAATAATATCCTTATCCTTACTAATATTATAAATGTGAAAGTGTGTTTGTTTGTTTGTTTGTTTGTGACGCTTTCACGTCGCAACAAAGCTATTATATGGTAAGGTTTATGTGTGTGGGGATAGTTAGGAGGGTGGAGAGTGACGTAGGCTACTTTTTACCGCGGAAAAACATCCCATTCCCATGGGAAGATCGATGTTTTGTTAGTTGCTAGATATTTATTTTCGGAGTTGCCAATAGATGGCGTTAACAAAATTCATTTGCAAGTTCTGAATTACGCTATCAAATACTACATGTAATTTACTTAAGTCATAGGCAAATGTAATAGGCTACTTTAGCTCTGCCTCGAGAACTCCCCGCTCCGGCTGTGTTCAGTGTACCGCCCGCCCGCTGGCACTATCCTGTTGGCTGATGTCCGCAAGTTGCTGGACTCGCCGACACCGGTGGTGGGCGCGGGCGACTGGAACTGCAAGCATCCGGGGTGGAATAGCCTAGCTGCCAACAGAAGTGGAAGGCTACTTTTTGATGCCGCTGAACAGCACGGCTACACTGTCGAGTGTGTTGCACACCGTTACCGCGGCTCTGAATAAGAGAGAACGCGTGTGTGCAGTATTCCTCGACATGGAAAAGGCGTTCGACCGTGTTTGGCACGACGGCTTTCTCTACAAGATCTCGCAGCCGTCGGCGCCCCGGAGTGCCGTTAAGATGATCTCCAGTTTCCTCGAAAATAGAAGCTTCAGAGTAGTGTTTGAAGACGCCGAATCCACCGAGCGTCCGATCGCAGCCGGCGTCCCGCAAGGGAGTTGCCTGTCCCCGGTCTGCTACGCCTGCTACACCGACGACATCCCGGCGGCAGGGGGGGCGTCGCTTGCCCTGTATGCCGATGACGTGGCGTACATCACCACGTCGCTGAATAGAACCCACGCCATTGTCAAGATGCAACGTGCGCTTGATGCCCTCCCCGAATGGCTCGCCGCGTGGAGACTGTCGGTGAATGTCGGGAAGACGCTGGGCCTTCCCGCGCGACTTGCTGGTTACGCGGGACGGGCCTAGCACTGACTGATACTGGGGCTTCGTAAGTCGTCGCCCGACGCTGATCGGCTCCTGCTGGGCTTCCCACCAGCGGGATTCACCCGGTAGGGGCTCGATCGCCTGGGCGGCGCGAAGATGAACCCCATCCCGTTTAAGACTCTGTGGCCTGTAAAAAGGCCACCACTCACCGGACTTGACCTATTGGTTAACCACAGATGGACAACCAAGGGCCTTAGGGCCCAACCCAAGGACTGGCCCGTTTTAACGGGCCGCGAGAGACACCCCCAAAGGGGAACTAACTGTCCCGAGGGCTCCACACACCTCAGACAGGGTGGAGTGAAGAGAGCGAGTAGTAGGCTACTTTTTAGCCTAAATTCCTACGGGAGCGGGACCTACGCGGCTGTTACCTAAGGGTCCCGAAGCGAAGCGCGGGCGGTTCTCTAGTTTGTAAAATAAAGCTGGGAGGTAATTTTGGTTCATTGAGCAAAGATTTATAATTTTAATAATAATGAAGTATGGTAAGGTCATATCTTTGGCTACAATACAATAGATCAGAGATGGTTGCAGTGGCCTCATGGGGATACTAGTTGTCCATGACATGTAAATAATAATGTCATATCTTGTGTTTTTAAATCTCTTGTAGGTACCTTAGTCAGTAGTTATAAACTAGGACATAAACTCTTTAGATGATTCAATTTCCTGTTTGCTCCGCATTCTTATTCCGGACACTATAAACGCCTTTTTTTCTACAATGCGTACCTAAATCCTTTTAGCTTCATAGCTTCCTGTCACTTATTCATCAATTCTGTGAAATTAATGTAAATTCATCAAGGGGAAATCGTCATAAGTTTTGCAGTCACATGCACAGGTATTCTTATGTAGTTCTACTTAGTAGTAAATATAGGTAGGGGGAATCCGGGAGACTTGCCCAGATGGGAGAGTTGAACCACCTTTTAAAACTCGACTTAAATTTTGCGCTAACGAAACGTCAAGACGGTCATTGATAGGGCGCGGGAGGCCAATGACAAGCACGGCGCCATTTTTAACAATGGCCGGTTTGTTTGGCTGTCAGATTCGAAAAGGTGTTTTTGTTATGGCGGAGTAGATTTTAAATTTTTTTGTAGTTTTGATATTGCGGCCGTGTTTATAAAGGTAAGTATTGAGTGATATTACTATTTTATTGCCTGATTATTATAGTTTGACGTGTGCTAAGTGTTGTTTCGATTACGTTGATTGTTTTTTCTGTGGGTAGAATTTAATGTCAAAGTAGTATATGCGGGAGAGTTGCAACATGACGGATGCGGGAGATATGCTCAGTGGTTCATGTCTCCCATGTATAGTATTTGTATGAAGATATTTGGAGTTTTACTTTACAGATATATAAATTTTAAACTTTTTGACGAAATTTAAAAACAATTCGGGAACCTTAATACAACAAGTCTTATTTGTATTTTGTTTTATGTGTAATTTTATATTTTATTGCAGACTAATTGAATGTAACATATAATTTCAATACAAACCATCCGAAAAAATACCGAAAAGAAAAATATAAGTACTTATATCATTACAGAATTAGAAAATGCTATACGTGAGGTAAAGGACGGTGCATCTTAAAGAATAACATTGATCAAATTTTTGGTTCCCAGCTGACTGAAAGTAGTCCTAATTAAGGCTAATTAATGATACTAAATGATAAGAATAAGTATATAATTGAAACAAAATGGTAAGAAATATCAAGAAAGAGTAAGAAGTTTTATTAGAGAAACGTTAAATATTTAATTTTATTAATAAAATGTTTAATAATTATGATGCCTATGGAATGCTTAAGAGTATGTCAAAGTATTGTTTATTTATCCTTATGAGAAGAGTGTGCGACTGTGATTCGTTAGAATTTCATTTCATTTTGTAATCTTTTGGTCAATAAACTTGTGATTTAAGCATTTTAAAATGTTTTTATTTTGTACCTTTAAAAAGCAGTGGTCAACTCTCCCCAGACCCCGGTTCAAGTATCCCATAGGGTGGGGAGAGTTGAATCATATCCCATTTTTTATTAAAATGTGTATAACATATTTCAGTAATATAATATGGAAAATCTAAATAAGCATAAGTAAACTTAGATAAATAAGCTATCGTTTATTATTATAATTGAATCACTAAGCCTCCTTATTTAGAAAATATGATACTTTAAAAAAAAGCGGTTCAACTCTCCCGGACTCCCCCTACTACCTAATCTCAACTTTTAAACGCCTAAGAAAAACGAATACTCGGAGAGCATGATAAAAAAATAAAGGTCATTTTATTTATTAGGTAAACTAACTTTAAGATAAGTAGGTACATATTGTTGTTTGAAAAAAAAAACTTAAGTAAGTACTTAAATAAATATATTTATTTCGTTACCTCCTTGCTACTCTTCTAACTTTACAACTTCCAAATATAGCAAAATACGTGATGTCACACCTTGCGAGAGTGACAAGAGGGCATTCCAAAATCGAATCCCGTGACATAACATAACACTTAATTGTGTCACCTGTCACAATTCATTGCCATATTGGTAGCGACCGAAATAGCTGGATGATGTTCTTATTACGAGACATTGTTACGAGACCGTGTGTGACATTCGTTGCCACTGAAATAAATGTGCGATTACCTTCGATGCAGCGGGAAGCACGCCAACGTGTGACTGGGCGGGCAGGCAGGCACGTGTGCATTAATTACATGCATCCTTGTTGCAGCGTAGGTACTGAGATGGCTCCGAGACTTTAGTCATCGCTACGTATAGCAACAATGCAAACACGTCACGCTTCGTGACTGTTTATTTACGTTTAGATGATATAAAAATAATAGGATGTCTCTGTGCAACGCGAAACAGACTGCCTTTTTTGCCTAGGACATAGTATTTGGCAATGTGACAATGACCACAGACATATGTCTGTGACAATGACACGTTAAGTAATTTTAAAATAAATGCAACCTGGCAGATTTATCAAAATGTTTTTATTTCTGTCTACATACATTTACAAGTTTAGAGAAGGATGTCCCGTTATGTCCATATTACACCGTACACGCTACTGTACAGAGCTATTAACTAAAAATGCGTTTTTCTTTTTCCCATTTGCTCGCACGTAGCAGGTGTTCTTTATTTTCTCAAATAGCAGAACATTTTGTATTCCAAATACTTAATTACATGCAGCGTGTAGTAGTGTAGTGTTGTTGTAGTAGTAATTACAGCGTGGTGAAGATCTTATCAAAAGCAAACGATTAGGTAACCAAACCTAAACAATGAATTCAGAGATTACCTACCTACTTCTTTACAGTGTTTGCATATGCGATGAGAATAGAGTGCACAAATTGCAGAAATTTTAATAATGTTTAATAATTATGATTGTCACTTTGTTGTTACAAGGTAGGTAAGTAGATAGGTACATACATACTTAGTTTATGAAAGTTCGTAAAAGTGAAAAATGTTAAGTGATAGGATTTGGTCAGTTTAGTGTTTCAGAATATGGTAAACAAAAAACAAAAACGAACAAGACTGAAGGTAGATAGACTAATTTTTATCATAAAACTAGCTTCCGCCCGCGGCTTAGACCTTGTCCAGAAGGGGCGAATTCGCCGGTATTCTCTCGCGCGAGAGTAGCGTCCAGAAGGAGCGTACCAACGCGCGTTTTCGTTCGTTTCGATAAACATTTCAGTGTCAAAATTTTGGCGCTCCATTTCCCTAAATACGTCCACTCGCTGTGAATTCGCGCGTTAACTGGACGCAACAAGGCGTTTCTAGTATCTCGACTCGCGCGTAATACGCGCGAAATACGCGCGAGCCGAGAGTCTGGCGAAGTGCACGCGATTTACGCGCGTATTTTGAATTCGCGCGATGCTTGTGGACGCAATGTATTGGCGCCTAGTATCTCGCTAACGCGCGAATGAATTCGCGCGAAACGTTTCGCGGCGAATTCGCCCCTTCTGGACAAGGTCTTAGCCCGCATGGAATTAGTTTACCTATATCGTGAAAGGGGAAAATTTTTCATTTCCATTTCCTATTTCAGCTACTTAATACCAAAATAAATCTGAGAAAATTCGTCGATATCGGTCAAACGGTTTAGTTTAGATAATAATTATGTCACGTCTAAAAAGTTTGTCCGCGCCACCGCAGTTCAGCCGTGACCACGATCTATGTAACTGGGTCGAAATACCAGCATACAAAATATACATCGTGAGTACCCATATCACAATAAAAAGAAAATAAATTGAACCAACTAATATCTTCAGAGTAGATGCAGAAGAACAGGGCAGGAACGGAATCAATGAGAAACCATTGCACCGATCGTTCGGGAAAATAGCGTTAGTAGGTAGGTACATTTCGAAAGACCTAGTATTACGAAACTATTTCTGAATCCAGGCAATTTTTTTACCCTGTAAATCGTGGTGGTTCTGATAGGAACACTCATTTAAAGCCGACCATCTCAGTCCTCAAGGGTGGCATCATTGCATCTATAACCGATTAAAACAAGACTCATGTTAAAAAAATAATAACAGGTCACAATACAACATAATAACAATGAAGTGCCTCCTAATCTATGTGCTCCCTATACCGACAGGAAGCTACCCAAACAAACAAAAATATCGCTTGAAGTAACTGGGCATCGCTTGAACCAACGTGAATAGAATACCAGACTGACCAATTTAAAATTAATGGGCAATCACTAGTCTTAAATAGGTCTTTAACAATGAGAAATCGTCTTATAACAGTTTACGTAAGTAAAACCACGTTTTACTGGTTATAAGTTGTGTCTGTGTTGCCCGTGTGTATTTAGGGTTCTGTGAGTACTTTTAACAATATCTCTGTTCTCTGAAATTGAGGGACGAAGTTTAAATTACAATTCAATTAGCAGTTTTATAATTGTTAAAAAGGAATTTTATGTTGTTATAGAACACAACTGTGAGAAGCAAGGTCAGCACTATGCGGTGATGTGAGATGTGGTGAGGCGAAGGCAGTTTTGGCGTGGTGGTGAAGCGAGATATGGAGCGGAGAAGTGATTTTGAGAAGAGGAGAGGAGAGATGATAAGGAGGAAGGTTTTATTTCAGGTTTTCTCTTGAAATGTTACTGGCCAGCGACTGGCCGGTAGGTAGGTACCTATTTGAAATATTGATTCGAAGTTGTAGGTAACACGAGTCTTTTTATTTTGACCTTTTATAAATAACTGAGAACCACAATCTACACATACACAGTTATCTATTTACTTACAACCTAATAAGTACTAATATAATATACTAGTAAATAAATAAAGTTCCGGACTTGTGTAAAGAAATCTCCCACATTGAGTCATGTCTTTCGAGGCATGTGAAACAAGAATTACAGCAACAAAACTGCACACAAAAAATCATCACTTTTATTGTTTACTTTACTGTTATTTATTTAAACGATTGTTAACTAAAATATCCAAGTATTCGAATCATTATATTTTAGAGGATAAGTATAGGTACCTTATATATTCTTTACTAACTTCACCTTCTAACAAAAATTGGGAGATCACAACACAATGTACCTACTTATGCAGAAAAAAACACATTAAGGTATTATCTGTAAATTATAGTAGATTGTATGACAAGGGTGCAAAGTAATATTTTTTCGGCGAGGGCGTTTTTTGAATCCAGAGCGAAGTGAGGGATTCTAGAGTAGAATCCCGAGCGTAGCGAGGGATTCAAAGTTCGTCGCCCGAGCCAAAAATATACCTACTTACTCCCGAGTGATACACTTTACTTTTCATCCCCCCTATGAGAAAATAAAAGGCGCCTCAAATTCAGGAATAATACTGTCACAGTCACTAAACTAACTAAACTGACTAAACCGACTAACCCGACTGACCCGACTGACCCGACTGACCCGACTGACCCGACTAACCCGACTAACCCAACTAACCCGACTATTATTTAAATAACGGGCAGGAAAAGTTATATGAAAATTCATTCCCGCCTGCTATTTAAATAACGGGTAGGAAAAGTTATATGAAAATTCATTCCCGCCCGCTAAATAGAAAACACCAACTTTGGATCCCCTTAAGACCGAACCAAGTCTTTTTCGAATAGGTGGGATGAAAAAATATATATATACCTATTCAACGAGCATAGAATGACAACTATCTGCTTTCACCTTACACAAATTAGAACGCAAATCTCGAAAACTTCGTTAAAATTACAAAGTGTGTTTTTGGCAAGCTGTAGAAAGTATTTTGTAATAGAAAGCGGGTAAACCAACGAATGAGCAGCGCACTTACTCTCGATGTACGTAATAATCGTAATTGTATAATCATCATGAACAGAGGGAAGAGACATGAGGCATTGGACGTTGGATAAGCTCTTCAGCCCCTATCCTTTAAAAGTTTTCTCATGTAGCGTACCTTCTCTGCAAAATGAGATCTTTATTTTAAATTCTACTTAATAACCCTAATTGTTATTGACTGACAGACAAGAACGCATCGCCTGAACCGTTAAAAGCCTGTAACTTTGTATATAACTATAGGTACCTACTAACTATAGGTACCTACCTGTAGGTACTTCAAATAAATAAAATTTCAACTTTCCTCCCCTGTGATTAAGGTGCATTGCAGATTGAGAGCAAGAACTTAAAATGCGGTAAGTAAGTAAATTTCGTTTACGAGCTAAATTGAACTGTGAGCACACGTGATAAATTTGTCATTAGTGGAGAGTGGCAATTCAATATTCTCGGCGATTCAAGTACCTAGGTGTAGAGTTCACCAATCAGTTTTACCTGTACAGCTGAACTGCACAGGTAAACTTGAGCGTTTATGTTAAACAACTGTACATTATTATGTCCACTACATAACTCAATTTTGACAAATGTAAACGTAGGTACAGATTTATTAATTAATATGATGCGGTTTTACCTATATTAGAAATCTGTATAGTTTGATAAAGATTTGTTCAAGCGTTTGATGATCAACAGCTCATCAAAGGATTTGTTTAGTAAGGCGATTTTAAATTTAAAGTTTAGTTATTTAAACCTTTAAACGAGTTATTTAACGACTACAAAACTCCTTTACGTAAGCCTAAAGACACATTTGTCTTCCAGTAGCTCCAAGCTGACCTGCATATACTTCATTTGCATGATAAATTGGTACGGGCAAGCGCGCAATTTGGATGGCTTCATTACTAGCGGGGCGGTGGGTAAGACACCCCCGAGCTGTTAATCAATATACGAAGGGATGCTGCCAATGCATCTCTATCACACCTTCACCCCACCGCCCACGCGACTAGATCGATACACGATGCGTAATCTCATCTACCTAGCAGCGTAGGTGGTACTTAGGTACTTTAATATCGTGTGATTTGATCAAAAAATTAAAAATATAGACTATTTCATGAACTTATGTGTTATCCGGAAGTCATTACGCAATACACCTGTCCCACTGTAGAAGTATTTTTTTATCATGTGAGGAGTAGGTACCTACAGCTACAGGCCATAGTTCACCAAATTGGATAAGGACTTGCTTTCATACTTACCTTAGAAATAGTTATACGACATCATTTTCCACATTTTGAAAGTTCAACCCTTTGTCACAAATATGAGCCTAGCGTGATATTGTGACGTCACATATTTTGCCTTTTCGTTTAGAGTTTTAGCTGTAAGAGCTAAGAGATTTAAAGAAGCCACGGCTATGAATCTTATGAATAACGATTTTGTCACACGATGCCACGCAAAATTAACCCCAACCCTCCCAGACTTCATAAATTGATTATGGAATCAAATAATTAGCTTCTCTTTTAGTGCAACTAAAACACTCTTGTAATACTCGAGACTGGCGATTCGTATAAGATATCTACTTATAATAAATAGATAACTTCGTACGCTCCAACACTCAAACATCCTCAAACAAATCATTATCGGAATACCACCTGTCTGAAGTACTATTGATACACTGACCACACCTTCCATGAATGCACATAAATTTGCATCACGTTACAATATCGTAAGAAATACTTAGTCACTGTTTCCTTCAATAGCACACCTAGAGTTCAACCTCGGTAATAAATGCTGTCATAATTATTTCGTAACGCAGGAATTTTATCCCTACACCAGCTTCCACCAGCAGCTTCGCCCGTGTGGTTTTGTTTAAGCTTTACTCCCTTTGGGGTAGAATTTCTAAAACTGCTTCTTAGTTCTTACTTAGGTAGGTACATCATGAAAGGAACCCGTGTACCACAAGTTTTGCAGATACATTAGTTTCGACTGTGTGTTGATATATAATTAAGTCAGTGAGTCAGGCTTGCCTTTTATACTTTTTTATTCCTCGTGATCCTACTATTTTGTCCTACCTATGACGTCACAGTAGGACCACAAGGAATCAGCCTTTTATACATAATAGACGAAATAAGAGACGAGGAGTGGAGGGGTGGAAAAGGTGTGGAGCTGCATGGACATGGCTGTATGAGCTGCATCGACATGGGATAAAGATTCTGGAGGTCTTATAAGACTGCGAGTACTTTTTTCGAGACAATAGACAGATGACAAATAGGCATTTGATAACAAAACTAAATTATTGAATGGTGTCAAAGAAATGTATGTAGGGTAATACATTTTAGTGATTGACCACTTAAAATTATTTCAATGCTTGAAGTATTAATAAGAATTATATTATAGTTCTAGTGGTACCTCTTGAGAAGTGCAGGTACAGTACGTACAGAATTAGGTACCTACATTAATATTATTAATAATAGCTGCCATTATGAATTCATTGTTCATATTAAAAAGCATTGAAATTTCAAGTGGCACATTACTTAACGGTGTCAAATTAATCCTGTTTTTTTTCCTTATTATTCTAAATTAAAATTCCCCATTTCACACTTTGACGATAACGGCGACATCTGGCGCTGGCGCTAGGTACCTCAATGAGTATTAACTTCACTGAACCAGCCGATGTTTTAAAACTAACCACATAATTATAATTTTTTTATGGAATTAAGATACTCAAACGAGCATGCAGCACCACCCTTCCGCTGCCGCCCATAACAACTGTGACCGACCTAGAACTAGACTCCAAGGGACTAGGATTGTTTGGTTAGTCCTGTTAGTAGAGTGTTAGAATATTAGTTGGTTAGTTTGTTAATAAGTGTGAGGACAGCGACTGTTAGTGATAATTAGTCCTGTTAGTTAATGTTAGTAATAGTCCAGTTAGTTATTGTTAGTATGAGTCTCATTCTAATTCGGTCACAGATGCGTTGCTACCCCTGAGGGCTGAGATGGTCGCCTCTAAAAGAGTGTAACCGGCTCCACACCTTCCTATCCGGAAAATAAAGTATATTAAAGATTAGAGAATTTCGTTTAAAATATACTTACATTATTTATAACTTCAAATAAAAACTTAGCTCCGCAATATGTTAGCAGTTCCGCTGAATACTCAAGCATTACGTACGCACGTTAGCTCCGCATAATATAATTATGTAATTTGTGAATCATTACCTTTACTAGTCTCGTGTAGTTCGCTTCTGATGAATAGGAAACGTATGTCAGAACTGAGCGAAAATAAATGTTTCCAAACGTTCGACTGCTTTTGCAGCTTACAACTAGCTTAGTGCTTATAGTAGGTATAAGCATAGCTCAGTAGTGCTATACTTACTGCTGTAGCTAGACGTACAGTGCCACAAACTTATCTTAGGCCCGGTGGCCAAAATTGGAACTAATGCAAATGTTATACAGTTGTCAGACAAAGACAATAGCGCCCCCCTTACCGTGAGAGATAAGTTTGTGGCACTGTACCTACCTATGACTGCGTGCGCCTACCATCGTGCTGACCGCAAAACCAAACCGTACTTAGGTACATAACGGCGGACTATTTGGTTTAGATGGAGGCTGTTTGGCGAACTGTTTAGTTTGATAGTTTTTATTTAAATGTAGGAAATTGCTCACTAACTCTTTTACCATTTAAGTACAATAACGAATAATTTACGTTAGTTATATTAAATTGCCTTCAGTTTCGGTCACCATCGTAAGAATCGGATCTCCTTATCTTCGGTCTGAATGGAACTACCAGTTCTCCTATTTCCTTGTCCGAAATGAGTTATTATTATGCTTTCTTAAAAGTGACCGTCAAGTCACAAAACTAATCATAACAATCCCATACTTTGATCAGAATTAGGGTTGCCAGTCACATACCTACAAAGTTTTATTTTATGATTTTCACTAGCAATAAGTTTCGCTTTAGTCTATACTAGGGCATTTAGAGTTTAGACGTAGGTACCTTGACATAGATATATTGAAATTGTACCAATAAGAAATTTTTAACATACATCGTCATAATTATTTATTTTTCTGTAAGTAGGTATGTAGATATACCCGGCTATTCGTTTTAGGTAAAAAAATATTCCATTTTGTTTGTTTCATTATTCCCTTTCGCTAATATAAGGCTTGTTTAGGTTCATAAACAATCCAACTCAAATCGAGCCTACTAAATTGTGATTACAATACCTGGATTGGGTTTTTATTTTTTTCAGGGAGAATTTAAATGTAAATTATCCTATAATGCGTATGGGTAGGGAGTTAAACTAACTTTATTACTTACTTTAATGTGCTACGCATAGGTAGGTAACTACCGTTTTTTTCTTAATTTGGGATATTTAGGGATTTTCCGACCATGTGACAAGATATTTCAATGCAATTCATACACATCTCTCAGCACGCATTATGCTCATTATTTCTCGTACACAAATGCGGTATTATTGGTATAAATAAGCAAAAAAACTGGGTATTAAGCTCAAACAATAAAACGTAAAATTGAATAGCGAGTCGGTTGTTTTCTTTTTTATTTAAAATTTTAACATTATTACACGCATTGGACATTCGATCATTCACAAGGCTAGGCATTCAAAGAGGTAGGCTTTTTATTATCTCATTGCATATCGTAGGTAAATCTTAGCCGTTTTTTCCGAGTTAAGCATTTTAACGATGAACAATTTTCTCAAGGACGCTTGAGTTAAAATTATAGCTCTGTTCCAAATACCGATTTTTTAAAAGTAAATTCCATTCTTATTATTTGGAACAAAACTATTTCTTTTTTCAAATAGGTACAATATCTGAAAAAATGTTTGTGATATTTAATGAGAATACAAAACGTTTTAACAGTTCTACATTCATCAAGTTTCTTATTGTATTCTTTTAGTATCGGTATTTGGTGTTTATTCTAGTGACATTGTAATATTATAGAGGCACACACAGGTCTATTTCAGTAGGTTTGGTTTAAGAATGTTCATGAGATCCTGACAATGGTTAAATATTTACAATCTCAAACGTATTAAACATATTTTGTTTAACATAGTTATAGGTACATTTATTGTGTAAAACCATCATAATAATGTTATTGTATAGAGTGGTATGGTACTGAATTATTGGTATTTAATATGAACCTTGTAAACAAATAATTACTAAACGCTTCTTACTTTAAACAGACAGATTTGAGGGTTCACTTTTGGCTGGTCACTCACATTCGCGCGAATACCCGAACCCACATTTGCCGAACGGCTTTCGCAAATAATGCGAACTTTTCGATGCATTAGTTTCCAAGGTGTCAAAGCTGTGACGATTTTTAATTCCACATCAGAATGCGAATATCGAATATTCGCGTAGTCTCCCACACATTCGCACATTCTACAAACATTCGCGCGCATGTGAGTGACACAGTTCTTTCAAATATCGATATCTTTATTTTATGTCTTCATGCAAAATACAAATAAATAAATAAATTTACAGAACCACATTTTAGAATAAAATAAAACTGTTGATGTATGTATAAAATTATAATGCCGCCGTTTTTGGGAATATAAGTTAGTCATAAGTTAAAAATAGGTACTAGTTTTTAAGTAAGTTATCAATAAATGCTCAATCAAAGTGTTTATAAATTAGACGTTGCTGGCGTAATATTGTCTCAAAGAAGTAGGTTGTCTTTAATGAGGGTAATTTCTTAAAAAATAACCTAAAGCAAATTTAATGAAACCAAATCTTATGTTATGAAACTTTTGGGCATATCAAAGATTAAAATGACAATGATTGTCACCTCTTCTCCAACCAATATTATTTTAATTTTCCTCAATAATCCTCAATACAACCTCAATACCTTGACCATGCATTAAACTTTATCGGGACAGTCCGTTTTATATCTACTTGTAAAACAAATTAGACAATGAGGTACCATCTTATACATCATGACTACGAATGTAAACAAGTATCAACGTATCACAGTAACGACGAGCTACGAGAGACCTTATCGTCTCTTGAAGACAACTGGGAGCACATTTGCCTAACAAAGTTATTCAATAACTACACTGGTGTTTATTGTTACACACAAACACACACATATGATTATAAATCACGAAAAACTTTAAGGCCCTTGTAAATATATAGACAAGAGACAATTTTGTTAGCGACGACCAAATTCCAATACATAGTGTTACAAGTTCTACTTCCGGCACTCCGTTATAACCCAACATTAATTATTAATTACAATAACTATATCATTGTGTGTATAATAATTCTGTGTATAATAATTTATACCTACGATTTATTAATAAATTCATTTATTGTTTGAGATTATATAAGTGTTATTGACTTCCGATTTAATTGTAAAGTGGGGTTGAGAGTAGGATATAAATATGGCGGACTAAGGTAGTGCAGGTCATTAATTTTGTAACGGTTCTAAGGGGAAGTTCTGCCCGAATGTATACTTGTAAAGATAATTGGTAGTTAAATGTAATAATGTATAAAGTGTAGAGAATAATGTGTATATGCTGTAATAAACTACGTGAAAAGATGTTGCTGAAGTTTATTTTTGTGAAATAACTCATCGATAGGGAAGTTCATCGTCCTTGCTGCAGCCAGTGTGATAGCCATCATCACACCTCAGAAGTGGGTATATTTTCCTTTACAGCCCATATTATCTTGGTCAAAGGAACGGAGATTTTTTTTTTTTGACACGCCATCCATATCTACCAAAGTACTCGCTGGCATGCGGCGGGGACTTCTTGTGATCGAAGGAACAAAGAAACGAACAGGTACGTCATATTCATTTTGTCTTAATCGAAGGAAGTGGTGTCTTTCTTAGGTTATAAAACCTTATGACAGTTCTTAAATATTGAATGTTTTGGTTAGTGGTTGCTGACCCGTTTCAGATTATTATTTCACAAAACTTTAAGATAAAATTACCTAACGATAGGTATATCTACACGACAACACAAAGCACTTATACAATCGTTCGCAAACATAATACTTAACACATTATATTGAATACAGTATACATATTACCCGTAAAAATAATTTCAATAATGTACTGACTTAATTGTCTTTTGAAATCTTTCCACTTTGTTATTTTTTTTTTACAACTGAGGGTATTTTGTTGTAAAGTTGTGCTCCTTCAAAAGTAATTGTTTTTTTTGCCGTAGTTTGTTCTTATTCGGGGTAGAACTAAATAACTCAATATCACACAGAGATTAGTGCAACAGGCGGCCTTATCAGTAAATAGCGATCTCTTCTAGACAACCTATTAAGCTGAATACATAAATAACTTTGGAAACAGGGTAGGGTGTACAATTGAGCTATAGAAATTTATTTGTTTGTCAGCATTAGAACAGAATAGTATTTTCAAAAGTAAATGCAGAAAGGAAATAAATAACAAAATAACAATAAGACTGTGTGGTTAGAATAAAAACAATCGATTTAATAATATCAAGCCGTTATCTTGCATAATAAATAAATCTGTGTGACTACTATATAAAAAAGTGACTACATGGCAGATCTACGTGACCACTATGAAAATTCTGTGCGTCTACTTGGCAGATTTTTACGGCTACTATAAAAATACTGTGTGTTTACATGGTGAATCTGTGTGGCTTATATGAAAATGCTGTAGAACTGCATGGATATCTATGTGGCTACTAAAGAAATGCTGTGTGTCCCCATAGTTAGGTTGTAGGACTATTGGCAGATCTGTGTGACTTCTATGAGAATTCTGTGCGTCTACTTGGCAAATTTGTATGGCTACTATGGAAATACTGTGTGCTTACATAGTGGATCTGTGTGGCTACTACGAAAATGCTGTAGAACTGCATGATAGATCAATGAGGTTACTAAAGAAATGCTGTGTGTCCCCACAACCAGGTTGTAGGGCTATTATGAAAAAGTAGTAAAACCTTTATCATGTTCCCAAAGGTACTCTGGAAGAAATCGCAATTTTGCTATAGCCTTTTCTGCACAAGTAATATAAATTGCAATATTTTTATTCCAATTTGTTGTTATGGTGTGCAATAAATTGTAATAAATAAACCAATAAAAATAAAATGCGAAATAGATTAACATAAGTAGGTATAAAGGAATTAACAGAAACAAGCGCTCAATAGTAAGTTGCAATAAGTTTTTATTGAACATGCGATAATGTTTTTGTTTGTTATAATGATTTTGCGAATTAGATTGGACCTCTTTCAACATACATTCTGGTGTGACAACATACCTACATAATACACTTTTGACATAAACATGATCTGGTAACACGCTCAGGATTGACTGCAGCCAAATCCTCATTTACCGACTTGCTTTACAATAACATATACGCTGAGTATTGTAAATAAGTTATAGGTCAATATCATCACTGTTGTAGAGTGATATGTTTAACGTATCTATGTATTATACGTATGTATCTTATATTTAATATTTGGTATCTATTGACGACAGCTAGAGCATAGCTATAATAGCATAGCTATAGCTATGGCTAATTGACTCTTTCTCATGATAGAGGGAATTTGACAAAATAGTCTATATTATTTATTGTTTCATGGGTCATGAATACTTAATGAGTAATTCAAATCAAATAATTACGTAACAACGTGCTATGTGTGCCGAAATAAAATTAATAGACTGTATATTTCATGGTCTTAATTACAGTCACCATATTTATTGAAGGAAATTTTGGGTTCAATCCAATTATGCTCTTGATTTATTAATTTATGTATCGTTATTCACAATAATATACAATACGCAAACTCGAGCCACCTAATACATTTATTTTGTGATATACCTACCTACTTACATTACATTTTCAATTAATTGGTATATTACTTACAACGCATGTTAAAATTATTCAACACAATTATTTTCATTACGTATTCTCTTAAATTATGCCAATTAATAATTTTGTCAAGTAAATACGTCAATTCGTTTCGTCATAATCATTCTGTAATAATGATTTACTAAGATATGATTATTACTCTGTTTATTAAGAAATTTATATAAAATACACTTAATGCATTAGGACGTAGCACCTGTAATGTTAATGATAATAATTTGTAATAAATAAAAAGTAAGTAATTATATACGCAATTGAAGGTGTTACTTTATGTGTTAATGATGTAAACATTATTTCAATAAAATAATTGCTTATGTTCCTATATTCATTCAAACATTATATTTACAACACAATGAAACAAAAATTTAAAACAAACAAGATTTATTTTAGCTTTATTTTCAATAGATATTAAGTACTGGTTATTTACTCCACTTATATCACCTTCTTATTATTCATTTGTTAAGGTCCTTCAACAATATATTATTAGAATTCAATTTATAGGAGATTAAAACTTAGGTATTGAATATTGATTATATTAGTGCAGTGTGATCATGTCCCTTACCTACAGCAGTACACATCACTCATTAGTCATAAATAAAATTATTACATGTATATAGAATAAATAGATGCTGCTATTTAATGCTTATTAAACATACGTAAAACAAAAAAAAACAAATAAATATAATATAATCAGTTCTTGACGATTTCATTATTACTATAAGACACGAAGGATAAAAAAATACTTCCTCATGGGCATTTATTAATCAATTATTACTTATCATAAGAGAAAAAAAAACCAACTCCAATTTTATAATTTTATTTCTTAAGGCCTTTACGCCTTGTTATACCATTAAACTCCATAATTATATTTGCCATAGGATTATAGTATAAATATCTTTCACCAATCATCACATGACCAACCACACGTTCACATTTATTACACACACGTTAATATTTACTATTATTACTAGTTCACATATATAGTACAGCCATCGTATATAACGTCACAGATAATTATATTTTTTTGAAAATGTTTAAAAATATTTTGTATATGTTTGTGTCCTTGTATATGTTTGTGCCCTTTGACGTCCTAGTATTTATGAGAAAACGGAGTCGGTTCGCATAAGAGTTTGAATTTGCCTCTAAAATGGTCGCTCCCAGTTTTTAACCTACGTGTTATTGCATAAAGCAACTCACAATATTGCACAACAAAATTAAAACATTACATACTTTCGTCTGTAACAACAAGAATAAAATACTTCTCATGTACCTATATGTACCATAACTTAAATAAAAAGAAAGCACTTCAACACACTTCAACATATTAATATTTATTTTGTAATCTGTAGTGTAAAGCGAATTATTTTTTTGTTATTTATTTAGTTAATCTACCCTCAAAAGTTCGTGGAATTATTTCTGACTAATAACGAGAAACAAAACCGCTCTCTTGATAAGTCCATGTCAGAAGAGTATATTTAGACATTTTTATTTTATGGTGTTCATTTAAAATTGGTAATTGTGCCTGATTGCTGTATGTGTGTGTGATTGCTACTCTGATTGGTGATGGACAAGCATAAGGAAAAATTTATTGATGAAATACAACCCTTTAGGTAGTGTTTATATCAAAATAATATGAACTAAATAATTATTATTACTCTTTGTGCGATCCAGATTATAAACAAAAAAATTACACAAAGGGAATTCAGTTGCTAAGTGCGCGCTCTCTATTCTGGTGCTTAATTCTTATACAATTACGAACTAGATTAACTGGGTTTAACTAATACTTACAGTATTTGTAATATGTACTGTTTAAAGTCATACGTGGAAATAATAAGTTTTAGAAAAACAGGATAAATTGTAAACAATGTTAGATGGTGTGTAAATGAAATTAAGAGCTGTGTGAATAAATCAAATTTGTGTAAGTTACATTAATAGCAATGGGATGAAATAATATAAGGTCTTTATTTAATCAAGAGAACCCAAAACAATGTTTTACCATTTTGTCTATTTGTCTGTAGGTTTGTGCACATTAATCCTCTAGAATTGCTTCTCCGATTTGAATGCACTTTTCAGATTTCTATTTTGATGGGCTTTCACTTAACGTTAGACTGAAAAAAATTCAAGTTCTGTGTTGGAAGAAAATATGCAATTGAGAATACAAACTTCACCAAAGAAAAATAAATATTATTTTATTTAACTTTTATTGACAAAAAAAAGCCCGATTATTATTTAAAGATGTTCATTCTATCTCCATTAAATTTGCAGTAATTATAAGAACCAGTTACTCGTCCGGTGTTTCAATTTCAGGAGCCGCCGTAGACCGGTGACAAATCGGGACGCGAGCATGATGACCTAATGATGACCTAATGATGACCGCCGTGAGACACGACAGCTGCAGGATGACCGAGTGTTACAAGTTCTACTTCCGGCACTCCGTTATAACCCAACATTAATTATTAATTACAATAACTATATCATTGTGTGTATAATAATTCTGTGTATAATAATTTATACCTACGATTTATTAATAAATTCATTTATTGTTTGAGATTATATAAGTGTTATTGACTTCCGATTTAATTGTAAAGTGGGGTTGAGAGTAGGATATAAATATGGCGGACTAAGGTAGTGCAGGTCATTAATTTTGTAACGGTTCTAAGGGGAAGTTCTGCCCGAATGTATACTTGTAAAGATAATTGGTAGTTAAATGTAATAATGTATAAAGTGTAGAGAATAATGTGTATATGCTGTAATAAACTACGTGAAAAGATGTTGCTGAAGTTTATTTTTGTGAAATAACTCATCGATAGGGAAGTTCATCGTCCTTGCTGCAGCCAGTGTGATAGCCATCATCACAATAGTGCAAACTGTAGGAAAGAGAGAAAGGAAACATAGAAATAGAAGACAAATATTTGATCTATCTATGCACTATTTACGGTATCAGCAAAAATTTCTATTGATTTATATACCTATTTATTGATTTCGAATTTATTAGCAGTCATAACAATATTGGTGAGCACTATAAATTTTTTTTCAGGGTCGAAACCCTGAAAAATAATTGATCCTGAGAAACACCTTTCTACATGCTTTTTCATTCATTTTCACGTGAGTAAAAGAGACATCTATGTAAAGTCACTCATATCATCGGCTGTAAAATCCAACTTTATGTTTAATAAAATTGTATGTGAAACTTATTTTCCTCCTCTTGTTTAGCTTTAATATTATCACGAGACCGAGTTCATTTACTTTATTATGTAATTTTTAGTTAAAAGTTTACAAAGAATTAACACCTTCAAATGTTATAACAATACAGGTTTTTTAGAAAAAAAGCAATTTCTCAGTCATTCATGCAAGTGACACAGAAACACCAATAGGACGACACAAAACCACTCAGGGTCCCCGCAAACTGACTGCAGCCACCGGCTGTTAATGTTAATGTTGTCTAGTTAATGTTGAATACTCAACTCTATGGAACGTATTTCAATGCTGGCCTATAAATCCAATCCGAGTCGAGTAAGAGTTGAGTTGTAGAATATTTGCGGACCTTAGACTTCTTACTCTACTATACTTCAAACATGATCGTGAACCCCTAAGATAAACATTCAGTAGTTGTGTCCACAGAACTAACACTAATCACTCAGAACCGCATGTACGTATAATACGAACACTAGTTTGAACATGTATAACTCGCCCTATCTTTACATAGTCCTATCTAAATACGTCTAGCTACGTGAATGAAATGGTTGATTGTATTGATTGTTGTAAAGATCTCAAATTGTATTGTTTGTGACAATTACACCTATCTTCTGAAAAACGTTACATACGTTATGTTTGTGATTTGTGATGTGAATGTGACACATTTAAAACTGATATTATATCAAAATAAAGAAAAATATTTTCCATCAAATGAGGCACATAATCATAAAATTAAGACAATATTATGCTACATCCATATCAGAAAGTTTTGTGACAAGCTTAGTTATACAGGTAAAATAAATAATCATAAATATTTGTTTCTGATGCATTTGTAGTTATTTTTTAGCATATGATTTCTAGCGTTCAGCTCTAAAGAATCATCGATAAAACTATAACGTTGAATTTATGCTGCATTTATTTTAATATCACAAACAGTTCCTTTCAAAAATTTAAACAAACATGGTTGTTTCTGACCAAACGATCACGCCTACCCGCATGACTACACCAGTAGGTATAGTATTTCTTATTTTGAAAAAATATACCGTTTGATACTTAATTACACTTTTGAAATTAACTGATTTCGTCATTAAAATGTCGAGTTAAACCAGAAATAAACTACAATAAAATATGGACTATCATACAATTTAATATTTACAATGGGGGCTGTATTTGTATACAATAATTGGAGAAGAAATAGGAAGATCTATCTAAATAGCACTATTGATTGGATACCAAAACGTATCCAAATTGATGTATCTCGTTTAACTGGAAGCACTTGTATATTTTCACGCCATCAAATATAACTTGAACTACTAATAAATTCAGAGACAAAACAATCGCTCAGTGATGGAAGGAGGAACAAAAAAGTATCTTTAATATTATGACATTAATGACAATGTCTTGGATACGTCTACTACTAGCCGGACTTGAACGAAGTAGGTGAAAAAATTAATATCTTCATAATATTAAAGATGTATTTAGTTGCTCGCAATTCATTTATTTCTTACAAGAATGATAACAAAACTGTTAGATAAATCAAATTAATACATTCATCTAGTTTTATCCACCCAATTTCATTCGTAGTCCCTTGCATCAGACAGAAATTCCCAAAATACACAGCTCTCGCAATTCAGATAGCATGAACATAAAAAACTACCTACTAAAAATGTTGCTACAACTTGGTCTTCGGACAATTTAGTGAAACTAAGAGATGCCACAGACTATAGATTAATCATCGGCTAATTGCCAACTGACCAACTAATTGGCCCATTGGGCATACTTATATAACACAGAAATATAACAAAAATAAACATAAACAGAAAAGTAAATTAATATATTATTATTAAAATCTCAGACCAATTAAATATAGACGCAAAAGAGTTAAGCCGGCAAAAGTCAGCCGAAAGCACACATCGAAACTAATATAATGTCATATGTTGACAGTTTGAACTAGAACAAATTTAAACTTTATTTTTTGGAACACAAAGCTTCATTCATTTTTTATTATTTAGAACACATAAGTCGTTTTGGTGTGAGTGCCGCCGTATGTACTACCAGGTTAGGCTGACTTTTTGCTGCCTTCACTCTTTTGTTCCCGGCGTTACATCTATAGTTTATTGGTCTGAGATAAAATCATGTTCTGATATTGTTTATTTAATCTGATATTTCAAATATTCTGTAATTATAATATCATTCAAACATATTGCAAATGAAAAGATAACAGTAGAATTACAATCTTATTACATAACTACACAAGTTCAATTGAAAATAAAGTTATTATTAAATTTATAAACATACAAAATCTTTTATTAGAAATACAAAGATTTGAAAAGCGGACGATAGTTGACAGACTGTTAAGATAACATGAAAACGTATTCTTTGAAACTTGAATATTCTGTAATTTTAAATCAGTTGACAAACTATTTGCCGATTAGTCTGTAGTCTGTGAAAGCTCCAAACATCTGCAAAATATACTATAAAACATTTGGGACCCAAAAAATGCATCCCTTCGAGCGCCTAGTATATAATATTATACATCGGACCACTGTATACTACTAAAAAGTCTTAAACTAAAGGTGCAAAATGTTCACTTAAACTATTTTAATGTTAATCTCCCTAGCGCAGTCAGTTCGAACTAATCTACCAAAATTAAAAACAATAAATAACTAGCAATTAAAAATACATAGTTACAATATTACAAGTACACTAAATCTATTGTATTGTTATTTTGTATATCGTTATAAAATGAAAGTGCAGGTACCGCAAATGGAGAATTAAGCGTATCCAATAATTTAAATTATACGTTGAGTGTAATGAGGCGGATGGTTCGGCACACACGTACCTACAAGCAGACGGCAGTCCTTATAAATAAAATTATAAATAGGTACAGTCGCAATCAAGTAAGATATGCTGTAAACTTTTTAAACTGATTTATTAACTGTGATTACGACCGACAGATCCGATCGTGGTCGATAGATCTATCTAAGGTCGTTAGATTTGACTACGATAGACCTAACAATAATTGATAGATCTGACTACGTTTCATTAACCTCGGCTTAAAATGAAATATAATATCTAGCTCAATTACGACAAAAAAACCTACTGAAATTATCCTTTACACGGCAGAATGCAAATTGTGCAATATATTATTTCTACAATCACACAAAAATAAAATATATCAGCCGCAATCTCTTATAACATATAAGTAATTACCAACTGTATGTAATTTTTAAATTTCAGCAATTAATAACTGCACATTCTTCCGCCTTTGTACACTACACACATAGAGTAATAAAAAATACGTATTAAAAATAGTTCAAGAAGCATAGCATTTTCATATCCACAACACTATTACTCTGTAAACGGCATAGAGTTTATGCCATAGACAAAATATTAATATTAACGTATTTTTCCGATTTAAGGTGGGGTATAGCAATATTTACAGTTATCCGGTTACATGATTCTGTAAACGGCTCATTAAATAATATTATTCGTTTTTCTTTTTTATTGCAAATGTGAACCGCTAGGATCTAGCGTCTGAGTATAATATTCGTATGCACGTTCTTTCATAGCCTTCAGCTTAGTTCAGAACTAGTTTAGTAGGTACACTGCGTCCATCAACATATCAAACTCTAAAGTGAATCGTAGATAATATGAATAAATAGTGTACTTATTCACTTGTTTTAAATAATGCATTTCGTAAACGCAGACGACTGAAGAAAAAATATTAGAACAATGTTTAATATTATTAAATGCAAACTTTTATGCGGACAGGAATTTTTGTCAAACATTGATAATAAACTGATGTAGTTATTGCCTGAATAATAGTAATAATGGGTTACACTTTACTTATATTAATTCATTGTCATTATCGTCTGCGTGTCGCCTAAAACCTTCCGTCTCATTCAATTTAAATCAATGCCCACACATCTGTAAAGCAATGGAACATCGACAACCATTCAACTATTTTCATTCAAAAAGAAATAGAAATAATGAACGTAATTTCTACCAACTAAAATTATCATTAACCAAATTCTGTTACCGTGTACTTCTCTCTCCATGTTCAGTTCCCTTAAAGTTATGGAAAATTTAACACTATTTATACCAATTAACGCACACCTAAAACAAAATTAGGGCAGGCGTCAGCCATAAACAATCACATAAGAATTATTTAGGAACATAAACATTTTACAAAAATATTTTTTTAATTTGGTTCTATAAAATATTTTCTATTTAAACTATTAGAATAATTTATTGCTATGTCATTGTAATACAATCAAACTAGACTGACGCTGCCATGTAAAAACAATTACAGTAAAACAGTATTGTTTGCAATCCAAAAAATATTGATATAGCGACATTTTAAAGCCCCGTTATTACTATTATTACGGTCGATACGTGTGACTACGATCAACAAACGCGACTACGTGTCATAGACCACAATCAACGGATCGGACTACGACTTACACACATGACTACGACCGTTAGATTTGACTACAACCAATAGACTGACTTATTGTAATTATTATCAGCACAGCAAATGCCGTCTACAACTAAAGTAAATATGATAAATAAATGGAAACAAATTCGATTTTTATTACTTTGGCGCCAATTTGATGCGGAGTCAGTACATGCTTTACTTTATTCGGTTCAATGTTATCTAATTTACGTATTAGAAAATGACAGCTTGAGAACAAAGAAAAATTTAACATAAAATTATTTTAAGCAATCTATACTTTATTTAATTTTGCCCCAACTCGATCCGAAATTGTACCTACAATATGTATTTTGAATTTTAAACGATCTTCCAATGACGCAATTTTAAATAATTTAGACTAAAGTAAATAAAATAAACGCACGTAAATGCCGTATATAGTCATGTCAAATGAATATCATTAAGATAGCTTCATCTCGTTTTCAATTAACGAGAAAAATGAAACAGATATACATACATATCTAAAAGTATTGACGTTTTCGAATACGACATTTGCACGCCAAAAGCAACCAAAAATAATTTCAACGCGTTAATTTTGTGATACACAAGAAGTTTCTATGCAAATACATTACACATGCTAACTACAGATATGAACATCAAAACTTTCGAAATTAAATATGAACTGATATCGGAGAATAAACGCCTTTGACCGTTAAGGAATAAACTAGGAGGAGGAACTAAATATATAGGCCTATGAAAATAAAATGACGAATAAGAAAGAAATAATACATACCGACCTTTAAAAAATTTTGCAATGGTTTCAGGAACCGGTCCCGTAAAGAGCAGGAGCATTTGTCATAAAAGCTCGATGCAAAATTTCGGAATTTCTAGATTGTGACCGAGTTGTAGCTTAACGACTTGGTTTCTTGTGCCCAAAGTTATTTCAATCTGTTCATTATTACATTATCGAGTAATGAGTAGTGTTGATTAATTGATTAAACGTTATTTTACTACAATATCAATGATTAATGTTTACCATTAATTTACAGATATATCTCAACATCTTACACCAGTTCACGTACTCTTCTAAAGGTCGATATACATATTATAAAAAAAGCTGTAAGTCTGTTCAGTGCAATAGCTATTGCTAGTAAAAATATCACTCAGAAGCTAATTTTCCCTCTCGCTCGCGCGCTCCGTACCGATCACAGAAGACTTCACAACACAACTACTTCATGAAATTGGCTAAACTACTATACTTTACGAGAGATCTGATACTTGTTTTATTATATTGTAAATTAAATAATGATCTTTAATCTTGATATAATGATCTTTAATACTGATATCGCTGATATAGAAAGTAGGTTAGGATAAACTTGCTTATCGTAGTACCTACATTTTGGTATAGGTTCATACACGAAATTATTAACGACAAGAACTTTTGAAAAAAAATGGTTCCGTAGCGAGTTTTCAATAGGTTAAAATTTTAAGTAATGATTCCATATTAGTTTAGAAGATGTAGAGTATAGAGTAGTTACTTTCGCTGTTTTTTCTCGTCGATGATAAAACATCGATCGTCGGTCGTCGATGATATAACAGTAATAGAATTACAGAAATTACATGCATAAAATCTATTGACACAAAACACCTTCATAAACAGTTTACTTTTCATTGAAATCTGATGTTTGTGATAGAAATTCGAGACAACATAATATATATTTCGTGGACTTTGAACGACGCTTAAAAATGTTGTAAGCATACAACAGTAGGTACGATTTTTTAACCAGTTAAACTCCTTAATATCCAATACACCACAAATAGCATTACTCGACGAGATCGGTAGTGAACAACTAAACAATATCAGAACTCTCATACAACCCCTACCTACCCAACTATCGATAGCTCACACATCAACCACATGCCTCTAGACACACATAACCATGTTAACCTTACCACTCCTAAACGCACACACAACTTAAAGCATGAAGAAAAAATGTTCCTTTGAGATTACGGTTACCGAATTTGTTCCTAGATTGTACAGTAAATAAAGTTATATATAACTTAACGTAGGACGCGATACTATACTATGACGCGGCATTCGACGACGTTTCTACTGTCACATCGGAGGATACTGGCACCTGGGGAAATAACGTTTAATTTATTAAAATCAAGTTAAAGTTTATTATTTATTTATTTATGCTCTTTAATTCAGTTTGCAGTTAGTCCTATATGGAAATGAAATCTTGGGTGTTAAAACGCATTTATTTATACCGTCAAGCAAGTCGAAACTGAAAAACGCGCAATATCGTTGACAATCATGTGAACAGTTTCAATTGTGTGTATGTTTGTGATAATATTTATATTGACAACAGTATGCAACAGTATGATTACAACTGTGAGGACCAACACACAGACGCAACCCAGACACACACACACACACACATACACACGTGCGCTCGCAAGCACAAGCGCGCGCGTGCAAACACGCGCACACACACAACACATGAGCACGCAAAGACAGACACGCCCGTAAACACACGCCCACAAACACACGTACGCAAACACACACGCAAATACACGGGCGCAAACATACGCGCGAACACACACACGTGCAAACACACACACGCAAAGCAACACACCTACATCACAGCCTAACATCGTCTTTTGCCGCTGTCTTACCTTCTCGTCGTCCGGCGTCGCGTCCGTCGCTACGGGCGACGCGGCGGGCGTGACGTCACGCGGCGCGGGCGACACGCACGCGGGCGCGCGCGGCGGCGGCGTGAACACGCAGTCGGCGATGGTGTCGAGTGCGCGCTCGTCGAGCACCGCCTCCAGCGCCGCCGTCAGCTCCGAGCTCTCCGCGAACGGGGGGCCGCCCTCCGCTGTGTACAGATAATTATTATGTTTCGGTTTGTGTATCCACCTTTGGTTGCCCAGGTAACAGATAAGCCAGGTAACCTGTAACGACGGCTTGTCGTTTTATCGGAAGTATTCTATGTATGTGTTTCTATTTTATTCGGAAATTAGGCAAGAATATAACATATTTTGTTGATCTATACGAGATATAATACGAGAATAGATGACGTAACTTTGTACCATATTTTTTACCATTGCATATAGAATTTGGAACAGATGCATGGAGAAAGAGTACAGAAAGGTCATTCCCTGAGTGGACACACGTTGAATTTAGCGGTTGATACACAAGAGCCAAACCAATTCGTCCGAACAGATAATTTTCATAATTACCTTGATTAAAAAACTCCGTAAAAGCTTCATCTGGAATCTGGCTCAGTACTGATGGATCCAGTATGTCGTCAGGCGGCACCTGACCAACTTCTGTAAATAAACATCATTTATAACTCTTAAGGTATTATTGATATTCCCAATTTAATCCTTTTCACAATAATTTTAACTAAAATTTAACAAACGAGGCTACACGCTCCCTCCATCTCTGCACAGATACCGTCTAGGGGCCGCAGTTTTATGACCACGGGTCTATTTAGTAACGTAATGTAATAATACTTAACGGTAATAAATATTTATGTAAACGTCCTTACCAGCCGGGATGTACTCGCTCCCGCTGAGACCGCCCACAGCCGTCTCCTCAGCGCTGTCGTACGATGAATTTGAACACACGTTGATTTCTGTAACAAATTGAATATGTTTACAGTTTGGCTCAATTCACACTGGCATAGTCGAAGCGACGCGACGCATCATATGTCTAAAGTATAATAAGGGCGCATCTTTATCTACTTATATCTCTGTGGCCAGCCAAGTAAGGAGCAAATAAGAAAATCTGAACACGACCAACCAGACAAGCTCTGCGACGGCGCGGGCGGCCGTCGCGGCACGAGCCGGCGGCGCCGCTTGGATCTGCGCGGCGACCGCTGCGGCCGCACCACGGGCGCACTCGGCGTCCACACGCGCTTGCGCGCCGCCTTCTGAGGCTTGCACTCGCGGCTCATTTGTTAACGTATGAAGCGTAGAACACCGCAACACGACCTACCTGACTAACGTATCAAGCGAAGAAGACAAGAACACGACCTACCAGACAAACTCTGCGACTGCGCGGGCGGCCGTCGCGGCACGAGCCGGCGGCGCCGCTTGGGTCTGCGCGGCGACCGCTGCGGCCGCACCGCGCGCGCGCTCGGCGTCCACACGCGCTTGCGAGCCGCCTTCTGAGGCTTGCACTCGCGGCTCATTTGTTCGTAGTTATCCTGGAATTTAGTGTTTAACGTTTTAGATACTTTTTTGTTCATACTTAAGGTTGGCAATATGTTAACTGATAATTTAACAATTCATCTGTTTTACGGCAAATTAGTAGTAGTAAGTAGCCCTGCAGATCTCCCAATTTTTGTTGACTGCCCCGATTAATTTGCATCATTTATGCTTAAATTAAGTATATCATGTTCGACAAAATCAAGTACGTTAATGTATTATAGCAGCCATATCGTATACAAATCATTTAAAGTAACACCTAGAACTTTTTGAAAAGTGGCTGTCGGCGCAACTGCAACATCACACTGTGTACAACCACAATTCGGGCGCCAGGCGCTTACACAACGCATACACTGTATAAATCATTCAACTGTCACCGTAGCCGTGCCAAACCCACCCGTTTCCAGGCGTGCTCAGCGCACAGCGGCGTCTGGTCGTGCAGCGGCAGCAGCGGCTGCTTGCAGCGCTCGCCGCCCGCGAACACGGCCGCGCACGCCGCGTACAGCCGCTGCTCGGGCGCCAGCGTCACGTGCGCGAGGCAGTGGCGCGCGCACGGCAGCGGCGGCGCCGTACACCGTTCCTCGATGCACGACGCCGGCGTGTCCGCTGAACGACCGCTCTCGCCACCCGACCAACCGGACTCCCTGACAACGTTATATGTGACGTTTGTTTACTGATAGATTCGTTGTTTGCGTGAAATATAAGTCGAATATAATTTTGGAAATTTCTAATTCACTTATAATTTATTTTGATTAAACTTATGATCTTAAAAAAATATAATAATAAGATTATAGACTAGTATAAATTATACAGGGTGTCCCGTAACGAATGGATAATACGGAACCTACGTGTAGAGGGCATCATGCCGGTTCAGATGAATAAATATTATGTTCAGTAAAAGTCCTTCCGTTTCCGAGATATTCGACATTTTCAACATTTTCAAAATTGTTCCACCCTTCGCCATTCTTTTTGGCGCCAGGACTATAAATGAAGACATTTTTTGAATCTGTTTTTTGTATCGTACTCCTGGATAGATGTGCTATCGAATGTTATCAATTATTTTTATAACAAAAGCACGGATTCTTTTTAAATTAAGATTTAATACCAACTTAACGTTTTTTCATATTTCATTCTTGACTTTTACTCTGCCGTGGTTAAAAAAAAATGTATGGTGGCTTGAATGCCAATTTCAAAAAAAACTTGCCCATTTCACCCAGATTCTGAAATGGTATGTTACAGGGTATAATCCACCTTTAGATTTTAAATTATTTTCTTTTAAAACGAGATAGATCCCATTTTTATGGTACTACAAGTTAATACCAAAATTTGGTTTGTTAGCTTAATAAGCTTCAAAACCATCCAAATTCTCTTGATTCATCATTACTGGTCAAAACAATAAGTTTGAAGCCTTATACCACTAGAATATTACTAAGTCTCGTTACTCTGGTACCACCAAAATAAAGAGAGCAAATAGCCTCTTACCCTCTAATAGCGAAGAGAGCAAATAACCTTTGAACACTCATTAAAAATAACTATTAACTAAAAAATAACCAAAATAATTCAAAATCGAGATAACTCAAAAACCACTCGCCAGGTGGCGCTCAAATGTATAACGGACCACATGACAGGCACTAAGTACCAGGGACCAGACAGCAGTCTCTATTTTTCGAATGGCGAAAGAATTATCGAAATCGGTTCACCCAGTACGAAGTTCTGAGGTAATACACATAAGAAAAAACACATGATACGAATTGAAAACCTCCTCCTGTTTTTGAAGTCAGTTAAAAATACTTATCAACGGAAATTATCATTTGATTGCTTTATTTAGTTGCTGAAACTAACAATTTCAAGGGGTTTAAGTATTAAGTAGGTAATGAAGTAAAATAAGCTCAAATCTCTTAAATTAGAGCACATGTTTTGCTCTCTTGACAAATAAGGGACAGTCAAGTGAATTTGGATGGTTTTGAACCTTATTAAGCTAACAAACCAAATTTTGGTATTAACTTGTAGTATCATAAAAATGGGATCTATCTCGTTTTAAAAGAAAATAATTTAAAATCTAAAGGTGGATTATACCCTGTAACATACCATTTCAGAATCTGGGTGAAATGGGCAAGTTTTTTTTGAAATTGGCATTCAAGCCACCATACATTTTTTTTTAACCACGGCAGAGTAAAAGTCAAGAATGAAATATGAAAAAACGTTAAGTTGGTATTAAATCTTAATTTAAAAAGAATCCGTGCTTTTGTTATAAAAATAATTGATAACATTCGATAGCACATCTATCCAGGAGTACGATACAAAAAACAGATTCAAAAAATGTCTTCATTTATAGTCCTGGCGCCAAAAAGAATGGCGAAGGGTGGAACAATTTTGAAAATGTTGAAAATGTCGAATATCTCGGAAACGGAAGGACTTTTACTGAACATAATATTTATTCATCTGAACCGGCATGATGCCATCTACACGTAGGTTCCGTATTATCCATTCGTTACGGGACACCCTGTATAATACTCTTTATATAAATGTCAATATCCAACAAACACGTCAATGAACAATCTAATTGAAAATTACCACTGTAGTTCATGGAAATTTTAATTTAAAAGCGGTGACCCATTATTTGTACTACCCGACATTGCGATTGAGACAATTAAAACATTTTTCTTCTGCTTTCGTTTTGGCCGACAAAGCATCGGTAATGATCGATTGCTATGGAGTGACTTTCTGTCGTCATTTGATTAGTTATTAAATATTGTAAACAAGCCCATAAATTAAAACTGTAACAACGATACTACTATTAAATTTATTTTAATCAATATATTGCAATATCATTGTGTAAAAGGTCAATCGTCAAACAAAAACAATAGCATAGAAACAATGGCTATTCATTCAAATACTCGAGTTTACCAATTACACGATATTTTATTGTAGGTTTGAGTAATACAATTAAAACATCTTTTAACACAATCACAATTTGTAACAAAACACCTGTGCAGTTCGCTGTACAACAGTACATTTTGAGATGAATAAAATATCAAATAAAAACTCTAATCTCACAGGAATCTTGACGACTAGATTCCATTTAATAATAAATAGATATTTATTCGCTTAATACGTCCTCGGTCAAGAATCCCATCGGCAACCCATCGGCCATCGTAAATACCAAATGACAATCATCTACAGCAGCTGTTTAATATTGTAAAGCAAGAAAAACATTACAAACAAAATACGAAATAATTAGACTACTCGACAGTGAAAACTGAACCTTACCCACGAAATTATTTCAATGCGAAAAAATATTGCGTCCAAAATTCGACTTTAATACATTACATTAAACGGTTACTTCACAATGACACCATAGACGTAAACATTTTAATGAATTTATAACACATCAACGTAATCGTCTTTATTGCAGATCATAACTGCCCCCCCCCCCCCCGGGGTCACAAATTCACAATCGTCACAATGTGAGGATACCAGCGAAGTGGGAATTAGCGGACTTCACACACCTAGCAAATTATTAATAACTCTGGTAAATGAAGATTTCATTGTTTTTAACAGACTTAAAAAAAAGAAGATTCCCAATACTGTATGATTGATGTATGATGTACTGATGACTGTATGATTTTTTTTCTTACGTGTGTTACCTCATAACTTTGCACTGGGTGAACCGATTTTGATTTTTTTGTTAAATTTAATATTGTAAACAAAATCATATTTAGCTCGCAGATTGGTACATCATAAAAATTTCGCTCAATGACTCACAAATTAGCATGCATTATGCAAACAAGTGCTTTGACCTCTGACAGTGAACCGCGAAATATCCGTACGTATGACGAGATCATTGATCCTAAACAAATACCTACTAAATGTAATGTACTTCCTTGTCTCGTGTCAGGAAGGATCAACATTTTGTATTGAAACTATAAGTAAATACATATTCAAAGAAGAATCCATATAGACAGCATTATAGTACATTCCATGTCTCGTATGATTTCAATTCAATAAAAAATCATAACTGTTACACTATTAAGCTTGGATCCATAATACTGGTTGACATATCCACAATTTCTTCTCAGTGACAAATATACCTTTTAAACTGGTAGTAGAAGGTTTTTTTTTTGTTGATGAGTAAGCTGAATTATTTTTGACTAGACGAAAATATTTTCTTTGTAATTTGTCTGTCCGTCTGTCTGTCTGGACATCAAGTAAGAACCTGTAAACGGATCTGAATGATACATTTACATATAGGAACATGTATTGATTACTTTTTGTCAAAACCATTTTATTAAGGGTCAGCTCAGACCGAGACGCGACGCGACGCAACGATACTGGAAGAGAGAGACGAGACTACACGAGAATACGAGACGCAGCGCTGCATGAAGGAACGTGTTCTGAATTGTCACAATGAAATGTGTATCTTTTCGTGTAGAAAATAAAGTTCTATTTTGAGCCGCTCTTTGAAAGACTGCGCGCAGCGTCGCGTCGCGTCTCGTCTCGGTGTGAGTTGACCCTAACATATAAATACATACTTAACTACTTACACTCTGACATGTAAAATCTTACCTGTAAATCGATGATCTATTAGTGATGCATGGCAATTGGCATATTCACCTAAGTCTTCTCCGTTCTTGCACTGACAACACCGAAGACATTCCTCGCATGGCCAGCAGATGGTTCAACGTCTGCGGTGGCAGACGGGACGATGAGCCCGGACTATGAACTTGTTTCTGTTGGGAGAGATGTTATATCATTATATAGTTGTATAATGATTGACCAAGAGAACTAAATTACAATATCACTAACAATCCCTGCAGGTGTAACAGACGAATCAACTAACGTTGTAATACCATCTGCCTCTGGGCGCACATAGTACAAGCTGAAGCGCCCATAGGTAATGTAATTACTAATTAGTAAGTAAGGTTATTATTTGTATTAACAACACTCACTATCGGCAGTACCATCTATTTTGTTATGATATGTTTTTTGTTATATTTTTAACCCTGCCAAACTGACGCAATATATAGACGGTATTAATAAGAAGCGCATAGCAACGCTCGGAAATTGAACTTTCCATTTGAGTATTGGATTATCATTACATATTATATTACTTATGAAACCAAGTGATGCTAATTGGTCACCGTCGCAAAGGACAATGAGGAAGAGAAATGAAAAAAAGGTTTGGCACTGACATCTCCAGCCGAAGCATGATGTTTAGCAGTTAATTTAAATAAGTAGGGAAGGTTCTGTCAACTTCTGTCGTATCATAGGTGTATGATAAAAATACAACCATAAAGTCAACCAACTGTCAACCAATCATGATCAACAGCTACAAACCAACTAACCAACCTTGATCAGCGTCGCAAGCGACCTGTATTCGCTGTGGTCGCTCGTCAGCCGCAGCGTGGTGGCCGCGCGCACCACGTGTCTGCGCAGCGCCACGCGCCGCAGCGCCAGCCGAGCGCCGCGCGACTCCGCCGCGCTCTCCTCCACGCACACCGGGCCCGCTGCTGATTCTAGTGACCAATGTGTATCCAACCAACCTTTTTTTTTTTTTTTTTTATGGAATTAAGATAGCAAACGAGCATGCAGTACCACCTTTCCCCTGCCGCCCATAACAACTGTGACCGACCTAGAACTAGACTCAAAGGGACTAGGATGGTTAGTCCAGTTAGTAGATGGTGTTAGAATATTAGTTGGTTAGTTTGTTAATAAGTGCGAGGACAGGGTATGTTAGTGATAATTAACCGCTACAAACCAACCTTGATCAACTGTTACAAACTAACCTTGATCAGCGTCGCAAGCGACCTGTACTCGCTGAGGTCGCTGGTCAGCCGCAGCGTGTTGGCCGCACGCACCACGTGTCTGCGCAGCGCCGCGCGACTCTGCCGCGCTCTCATCCACGCACACCTGGCCCGCTGCTGATTCTAGTGACCAATTATGTGTATCCAACCAACCTTGATCAACCGCTACAAACCAACCTTGATCAACTGTTACAAACCAACCTTGATCAGCGTCGCAAGCGACCTGTACTCGCTGAGGTCGCTGGTCAGCCGCAGCGTGGTAGCCGCGCGCACCACGTGTCTGCGCAGCGCCGCGCACCGCAGCGCCAGCCGAGCGCCGCGCGACTCTGCCGCGCTCTCCTCCACGCACACCGGGCCCGCTGCTGATTCTAGTGACCAATGTGTAATTGTGTATCCAACCAACCTTGATCAACCGCTACAAACCAACCTTGATCAACTGTTACAAACTAACCTTGATCAGCGTTGCAAGCGACTTGTACTCGCTGAGGTCACTGGTCAGCCGCAGCGTGGTGGCCGCGCGCACCACGTGTCTGCGCAGCGCCGCGCGCCTCAGCGCCAGCCGAGCGCCGCGCGACTCCGCCGCGCTCTCCTCCACGCACACCGGGCCCGCTGCTGATTCTAGTGACCAATGTGTATCCAACCAACCTTGATCAACCGCTACAAACCAACCTTGATCAACTGTTACAAACTAACCTTGATCAGCATTGCAAGCGACTTGTACTCGCTGAGGTCACTGGTCAGCCGCAGCGTAGTGGCCGCGCGCACCACGTGACGCCGCAGCGCCGCGCGCCGCAGCGCCAGCCGAGCGCCGCGCGACTCCGCCGCGCTCTCCTCCACGCACACCGGGCCCGCTGCTGATTCTAGTGACAAATAATTACATTTGAATGAATGAATTAATGAAACTAAATTTATTTTATAAACTCCTTTCGTAAGTCAGACTTCGCCATCGCTTCAAAAGTCGCTGAGCGGTCTTGGAAGAAGCGGCAAGGAACTCCCAAGCAACTTTTTTCTTGTAAGAGTTACGTACAGATTACTTATTGATTAAGTGCGGTACACACCACTATTTGTAGTGTTTCATTTTTAAACATTTCATAAAGTGCCCTCTTTACAAATTTGTCTTGTCATTGTACGTATAACATGAATATGACATCACCCACAAGCCGAGATCAATTTCTTATTCATCAAATCTATCTGCGTCGTTCTGAAATCCCGTCGCTTTCCAGATAGTGTCGATATCAACAAGACTACATTACCTCACAATCAACAACCACTCACCAAAATCCGGCATAGCATCATCGTCACTGCTGCTATCGAGCCTGGTGTTGGCCCGGTCAGTGAGCGGGCCGCATCGGAACAGCTCCTCGCCGGGCGCGTGCCACGGCCCGGCGGGCACCGCGACCGCGCGCTGCGGTATCCGCTGCAGCGCCTCGTGCACCGTCGGGGGTTACGTCATCAATACTATCAATAACTCACCAAAATCCGGCATAGCATCATCGTCACTGCTGCTATCGAGCCTGGTGTTGGCCCGGTCAGTTAGCGGGCCGCATCGGAACAGCTCCTCTCCGGGCGCGTGCCACGGCCCGGCGGGCACCGCGACCGCGCGCTGCGGTATCCGCTGCAGCGCCTCGTGCACCGTCGGGGGTTACGTCATCAATACTATCAATAACTCACCAAAATCCGGCATAGCATCATCGTCACTGCTGCTATCGAGCCTGGTGTTGGCCCGGTCAGTGAGCGGGCCGCATCGGAACAGCTCCTCGCCGGGCGCGTGCCACGGCCCGGCGGGCACCGCGACCGCGCGCTGCGGTATCCGCTGCAAAGCCTCGTGCACCGTCGGCCCGCGGCCCTTGCGCTTCGGTTGAGGAGGTTTGGCTGCAAATTAACGTTAACATTAGTCCTCAATTGTAGCAACAATACGTTAACGTAACGTAACATCATTTCCCGAGGGTAGCAACAGCTGTGACCAAATTATGACAAGACTCTTGCTATAATTTACTGACTGGACAAACTGTCACTAACAGCCCTTGCCCTCTTTACCATACTTACTAACAAACGCTGTTCAAAAAGAGAAGCTAGCATATGAAATGAGTTGCTCTTCTTTCTTATTATTTAACCTGCTGAAGAACACAATACTGGCAATACTGACATGTATGTAAGTAATCAACATATAACAATAACCACCTTTTTTAAACGTAGGACGTGTCTCAATATCGCAATCGAAATCGAGAAGATTTATTTTCCAACCATACTTGAGTCCGAGTCTAACTTCTCATGGTGTACCAGTAGTCCAACAAAGCGACAATGACCCCAGTTGCCTTGAGCCCAATAATCAATCTCTCCCAACACCAAAACACGTTAATTATACACTTTGTATGACCACCGTCATATATTTCGAAGCGCTTGTAGCAGTGTCAATTGTAAGCGATCAACCGAATTATGCGCTTCCTGTCGGACGGCGCGTTTAGATATTAGTCCCGGTTAGTCGTTAGATGTTGGTAGGTATTAGTAGTTGAGCCTTACTGCAAGACTTTGAGCAATACACCTTAAGAATTTCTTATATTTATTATTTTTGTCCCACCTCCAACCCTCTTTCATCCCATACACTTTTTCTGTTTACTAAAATAAGATTTATATAAAAAATAGACTTTGTGTAACAGCTATAAGGAGGTTATAATAATAATATGTAATAGCAACTCTAATATCTACATTGCAGTCACATAATTTGTAATAACATTATCTTGCAACAGAAGATTATATTACACTCGATCTAGTAACTTGTGAGAGGGGAATTTATTGCATACTTAGTTATGTATGATTTGTCGGCTTACTATTGCACCTTAGCAGAATATTATTTTATGTAATTTTGTAACTTAGTAGTATTTAACAAAATTATAATTTTGCTGCTGTAAGCTGTAATTGAAATATTTATAATATATTACAATATAATTATGGTTTTAAACTTATATCATATCATCACATGCACTAAACATTTTAAATGTACATCTTCGGTACAGGCTTTGCTATTGATACAGGGAGAGCATATTTTTGGAATCTTTGTCTACCTGTTCTCTTTTGACAAAGAAAACAAATTGTGTGTGACAAAATTGCTAAAAATGTCCATCAATAATCAAGATCTAGGATTGTTTTGTTAACATATATAAATCACTTTCTAACTGACTTTTGATAGCTATTTAAATAAATAACCATTTCACACAACTAGGAAAACCTAGCATCACAAAAACATGAAATGACAGAGTAAATATTACTTTACAGAACAGCTAACAAACATGATGAGTTTGCATACCTCCTGAAATAATTATGAGTCGGTAGAAGTTATTTTTTATTTTTTAAAAATATATGGACAACTAGCTTCCGCCTGCGGCTTCACCTCCGTGGAATTCGTTTATACTTCACCCCCCTATTTTACTCCCTTAGGGGCTGAATTTTGAAACATCCTTTATTAGTGGATGCCTATGACATAACATCTACCTGCATGCCAAATTTCAGCCCAATCCAGTGGTTTCGGCTGTGCTTTCATAGATCACTATGTCATGACAACTAGTAAATGGTTTTACAATAAAAATTACTTACGGATTGTAACTTTTTTTGGTACTGTAGTTGGTACTTTCATTATATTCATGGGGGCCTTTTCTGTACTTGCCGCAGTCGCTTGGGCCTCAACCACTCCTTGTTCCCTCTTAAAGACATCCAAGAATGTTTCAGACCCTGAGGGAGTCTTTGTAACTGTTGCTGGCTTAGCATTACTAGCACTGACATTATTAATACTGACTTTACCAGTCTGTGAGTTAGAAATGGCTGTGCTATTTGGAGCCTTAGGGCTGTGAACACTTGGACGTCTGACCTCAGTTCCATTTGGACGACTTATCTCCTTTTGTCCCTGACTTTTAACTTTCTGTACTTTGGCATTTGCAGTTTTTGAGTCTTTACTGTTTATGGTACTTTTCGATATAGGTGAATAGTGACCATTTGTTATCACTTCCTTTGCAACCACATGAACATTGCCGTTGCTTAATGAAACACTTTCTAATTCTTTTGTTGGGCTCGGTGATGATTTTATCTTGGTATCATTAATAGTTTCAGGAAAGACAAAGCTATCTTCGGTATTACTAACTGTTATTTCATTGGCAATTACATCCGAATCATTGAATGTATACAGTTCACTGGGGTCTATTTTGAATTTTGTGTGAAAAAAGTTTTCGCTGAGGTGTGATATGTACGTTTGTTCATCTCCAGAACTATCATGAATAAACATGTTTACTTCACTCCCGCAGACTCCCGGAACTCCCTCCACAGCCATCTTAAACTGTGTCGCACAACTTGCATCTGGTATACTTTGGGGAATACCGTTGAAACTGCAGAACAAAACATTAAACTAAGAATCATTCAATCAAATACAATACACCAAACTTTATTAACGGCATAGGATGGTAGCGAACAGGATAGCAACGTCTCATGATATAATAACAAACCACTCACCCCACATTTTCCGATGTACTCAAATACGACATACTGTGTTCATTTTACAATCTAATGATACAAACAACTGTTACTGGGAAATGCAACAAAATTATTTTGGTCCCTGTTCTTCATACTGAAAAGGATAAATGCCACTTTAATGGAAATTAATACGTAACTACTATGTTGTTAGTCACAGCAAAATACTTATTATTTTGATTATTTGTAAGATAAACGCTTTTCATACATTGACATCACAATGACATCTGTCAGCTTGAGAAATTAATTTCCTGCTTCAAATGGTATTTTCCTATGTCGGAACGCAATTAAACACTAAATCAGCAATTACAAGTTATTAACAACAATTTACAAAGAAGTGTGTAACTTTATATACAATGAATAAAGTGTTTTTTTGGATTACGAAGTACAAAGCTCACATTAGTATTCAGTTGATACACGAAACATTTTCTAGTTAAACTCTTTTTAAACTTATCCAATATCACATTTAAATTCAGTATTGACAACAACAAGTTACTTATATTTCTTCAATATTTATAATTTCTACAACATAAACTTTTATTCAATAACATCAAGAATGACAGACACATACTACAGAGAATAGACAGAACAGAAAAACAGATTTTAATACTACAGAGACCAAATAGGTACTTGGCAAAAGATAACAAAAAAGCATTTATGTGCGTTCAGAAATTAATAATAAAGCGTTTTTTTATGATTCATCGTTCACTAATAGAATCTATGTATACTACTTAATCAGAATATAAATGCACGTTTTTGTTACTTATTTATAATGTCTTAAAATAAACCATATTAAAAATAGTTTTTATTTTTTTTTAATGTACAGCATGATCTGCATGATCCGTTTTCTAAAGCATGACTCAGGTGTACGGTGTGTATGCAAAATGTAAACGTAGGTATATAGCATTGATGTATAAGTATCTAGATGGATAATCGAATCCGCGAAGACCTGTCAAAAAAGCTGCGCCAACTATTGGCGCAGAAGTACTTTCCCGCCAATTAGTGCGGATCGCGCCGCTTTCGTGTCACTACGTATTACGCGCGCAATTTAAATAAACAAATAAGAGGGATAACATGACGAAATGTGCTATTAAACTGTGCCGGAATTATAAAGGAAGGGTAAAAAGCTCAAAAAACATCACATATCATAGGCAAGTAACCAATAAACATATTTTTAATTAAATTTCAATTTTGATTTTTATTGTAACCAAATTACGTCATTTTTTTGTCAGTGTTGCTAGTTTCTATTTTTATGCTCCCGACTTAACATCATTTTTGTGGGTATATAAATTGGTTTATGGTTACGTGTATATTATTTAGTTCATGTACTTTTATAAATCGATTAAAAAAAGGTGGTGTTTACCAATACGTTTGTGTTTATTTATAATAATATAACATTAATATTCGTATGTTTATGAGCCCATTTTAATGATTATTTTTGCATTGGGTCGAATAAACCACTTTTAAAGGTACAAGAGTAATGTGAAAAGGAGACGATCCAAAATTGTATGTAGTCTGGGCCTGGTTTTGTACCAGTGATAAAATAAGATAAAAAAGAAAAATAAACCATTTTTGACTAATCAAATCCACGAACTCATCTTTATTTCATTGTAAAAATATTTATTAACTCCACGTGACGAAATTATTCTACATAATGGCGGGCAGCAGACCAGAGGATTCATAATTTTTGACGTATGACGTTAGCTGTCAATATGCCTTCTCTATGCTTGAATGATTGTTCAACAATGGCTCGAACTCAGAGTGAAGGACGCCATCTTGCAAGTGTTGCAAGTAGTACCTACCGAATAACTCGAAATTAATTTTATTTTAGCAATTCATTTATTGCGATTAGTCAATTTATTGTATTTTTAATGAACTTTCTGTATTTTTTGGTTTTTCATGGTTTAGTGTACAAGATCAGGCCCAAAATGGACCATCTCCTTTATTTATTGAAGTTTTTTTTAATGATATGCATGTAATTAACTTTCCAAGTAATTTTTTTTATTAAATTAGCTAGGTAACGTAAATAATTGGCTCTTCTTTAATTAAGTTACCACCTCAAATTAAGCTAAAAATTTGAGGGGGGAGGGGGCTGACGCTCACATCTTCCCCCCACCATTTTTGAATCTAGGAAATGCATACTTTTTTTATTATAAAAAAATCAAGTTTCCAAAAATTATACTTGCAACACTTGCAAGATGGCGTCCTTCACTCTGAGTTCGAGCCATTGTTCAAGCATAGAGAAGGCATATTGACAGCTAACGTCATACGTCAAAAATTATGAATCCTCTGGTCTGCTGCCCGCCATTATGTAGAATAATTGCGTCACGTGGAGTTAATAAATAATTTTTGCACTGAAATATAGATGAGTTCGTGGATTTGAGTAGTCAAAAATGGTTTATTTTTCTTTTTTATTTTATTTTATCACTGGTACAAAACCAGGCCCAGACTCCATACAATTTTGGACCGTCTCCTTTCCAACTACAAACTGCGTAAAAAAATATTAATTTAATTAACTTAGCTGGTTTATTACAACATTAACATAAAAAACTGTAATTAAATTAAGTAGGGTTTTTTATTTATTCATGAAAATAACCACTCCATAAATTAAGTTTAATGTGTGATTTATGGGAAAATTTTAGTAACTGGTATCATTGATCACGCAACATAGACACTAGACGAACGTGTAAAACATCGCCTGCACGCACACATGCTTGATATTGTTGCCGTGTTTTTTTTGTCTTCATTGTAGGGCGACGCTCAATCTACCTATTTATTGCATCATTGGTATATAGTTTATTCCATAATCTGGCTCCATGTCCGTCTTACCACAGTCTTACTTCAAGTCTGATTTTGTTTCTAACGAGCTTCAATAAATCCATTTTCTTTCATATAAACGAACACATTTATTAGTTTAGATATTGTTATTGTTCGTTGAAATTTCGTAGATTTGTAAATGTATACGATGATGAAAAATATTTTTAGAATTACGGTTACAAATAATGAAACACCTGTTTCTACGTTTTTCCGAATTAAGTGCATTTATTAATTTAGCTATTTATTTGTAATGTAAATAAATGAGTGCAACATTTTTTAGTTTATAGGTAGACCAGGAATATAGATAACCTCGCCATATTGCCACAAATATTGCGTTAAGCTCATGGAACCATAGAGATATTACACTAGAGGGCAGAAGCCAGGCTTCAGAGCTTACCTCAGATAAAAAGAGATGAAATCTTCTTTAGTAATCACCTTTCTCTTTCTGGCTCATCGGGATCGGAGAGAGATAGGTAATTACCGTTATCGTTGTTTCTCTTTCTAACCGGGGGCGATTGCAATGTATGTGCAGCCGTATGGCTCACCCACTCTAGTGTAATATCTCTATGCATGGAACTTATTTGTTTTACTGGCAGCACTTACTAAATGTCACTAGTAAATTGCTTATCAGTGAGTTGTTTGTAGTGGTTTTATTTAATTGCTTTGAGTGATTATTTTCTACTAAAATGCCAAAAACTAGTCATAGTCATGATAGAAAAGTGGTTTTCTATGTGCTAAAATAACATTTATTTCTAATCCAATAATTTATCATCTGACACACATCACTAGACCTGACTGCTGTCATACGTCATACCTAACCTGACAGCTGGCACAAATAATCATGCGTGTGACGTACAGGTGTGCCCAACTTATCTCTGAAATGGCAAAAATTGGAACTAACGAAAAGTCATTCATAAGTACGTTGTGGTCATTCATCTTTCAGTTACTAGTGTGCAATGATTGGTCAAATGAATGTCAAATGCGTCCGACAGCGCCTCTTTCGTTTCAGTCTTATATAATAAACTTTATACAATTTTTCTTGTAGTCTTCGTCCGTGTCGTACCTATGATAAGGAACTTAGTTTAATAAGTTCATGTAAACTTTTTACTACATTTTCTGAGTTCATATTTTTTGACTTATTTTTAACTTTTACATATTAATATAGCAATTTTGTAAATTACATTGGTCATAATATTATTATATTATTCATATTTTTTTAAACGTCACTTTGTCTACAATTAATAATTTCTTAAGATACACCTTAGCTACTACAGCGCCATTTTGTTGGGTTTTGTTAAAATGACTGCTCGACACCGGATACTTTTGCAATTTGCCTTTGCATGACACCGCGTTCTTTATTTTTACACTGCATATTTTTGTGATTACTGATTACCAAAAATGACTCACTGGACCAGATCGGGTTCAAAAGACCGTATATTATTATTAATCAAACAAAAAAATTAAGTTCCCTCATTTTGGCAACAACGTAGAATAAATTAGTAGGAACTAGTAGACCACTATCACAATTTTACTCGAATGAATTGATTTTGGTGATTATAAAATGTAAATAAAAATAATATGACCACAAATATGACGTCCTCCTCGTATCTCAGTGTTGCCAGTCATTAAAATTCCAAGTAGTAAAGATAAAACTGTTTCACTTTTCGTTCTTTTAAATTAATTAACGGTATAATTCACGCACGTAGCACTTCATTTATGGAATGATAATTTATTCTCAGCAATAAATACATTTGTAATTAACACTGAAAATATCTAATAACTATAATTTTGTAGTAAGTCACTCGTACTATGAAATGTTATTTAAAAGTTAGCGCCATTTCTCTTTTGATTTGAGAACCCTTATTTTCGAAGCGTTGTTGTGAATCCAATATGGCGAAATCTGATGTTGTAGTATTTTGAAGGTACGTCAATTTGACGATTCTATAATGTGTAATCCGGTAAATATCACATTGTTGGAGAGTTTACAGTTTATTTACAAGAACAATATACTACTTTAAGTTGATTCACTTGGATTTACAGTGTAGTGAAAGGTTTTTAGATTGTATTGTTTTGTTTGTGATTTCCGATAATTTAGCGACCCATTGTCATATAATTAGAAAAGAACCTTTTCGATATTTACTTTAATTCAATCACAGAATTCAATCCCGTGTAATAATTGTCTAAATATTAAAGATACAACTGTGTTGTGGCATTGGCAAGTTTTGGTTTGAGATCGACGACGACAGAATGCAATTACGGTAATTACAAAACCAAAGTGAGTGTTCTGCGATGTATAGTAAATAACTATATTTTTATTGTTACAGAAGTACATATGTTTTCATTCAAATGGGAGTTAAATAAATTTATAAATCGGGTGCAAAGTGTAGCGCCATAATAATCGGTTTATTATTTGAGAACATAGTTATATTTGCGTTGATTATCATGACGGACACCAGACGAAGAGTAAAGCTTTACGCTCTGAACGCGGACCGGCAGTGGGACGACAGAGGTACTGGACATGTATCGTCATGTTATGTAGAGAGATTGAAGGGAACATCGTTGTTAGTAAGGGCAGAGTCCGACGGTTCTCTCCTATTGGAGAGTAAAATACAACCAGACACAGCTTACCAGAAACAGCAAGACACATTGATAGTTTGGTCAGAAGGAGACAATTTCGACTTAGCGTTAAGTTTTCAAGAAAAGGCAGGTTGTGATGAAATATGGGAGAAAATTTGTCAGGTAATTATAACACTTCTTATTTTTCACTTTATGAACCCTTTATTTATTTAGGAGTTTCATAGTATTTATTAAAGGCTTATTACTATTTACCAGACTTAAGTGTTCAAAAAAGGACTGATTTTGCAGTGTTACTATTTACAATCTATAAATATCATGTTTGCTTGTATTCATTGAGAATTTCCATTCTATATCTCAAAACAATCATCAAAATGTATTTTATTCACATATTTTATCCCACAGTGTTTACTGGGGTGATGGACAGCTCATGTTTGGTTATAAACTTACTGTATGCCGATCTTTTCCATATGAACATCCAAACACCTAAACTTTCACATTTATAATATTTGTTTTAAGTATTAAGTGCATATAAATAATTTTGGATTACAATTTTAAGTTACTAATAATAAAACAAATTGTAGGTCCAAGGTAAAGATCCATCAGTCGAAATCACTCAAGATATAGTGGAAGAATCAGAAGATGAGAGGTTTGATGAGATGTCAGATAGTGTTCAACCTGTGGAGTTACCGGCTTGTGAGATGGGAAGGTTGGAAGACATCAGTGAGCTGGTCAACAGTTGTTTAGTGTCTCCAGCGAGGAAAGACAAATTAGCTGCTGCTCTGGAAAGCCAACACTATATCAAAAAGTTATTAAACCTTTTTCACATGTGTGAAGATATTGAAAACCTCGAAGGCTTGCATCATCTCTATGAGATATTCAAAAGTATATTCCTTCTGAATAAAACCAATTTGTTTGATACAATGTTTGCTGATGATACTATATTTGATGTGGTGGGATGTCTCGAGTACGATCCCAGTTTACCACAGCCTAAGAAGCACAGAGAATATTTACGAGAATTAGCAAAATTCCGAGAAGCCATTCCTATAAGAAACCAAGATTTACTTGCTAAAATACATCAAACATATAGAGTACAATATATACAAGATATTGTTTTGCCTACCCCTACAGTCTTTGAAGACAATTTGCTAAGCACATTATCAAGTTTTATATTTTTTAACAAAGTAGAAATAGTGAAACTTATAGAGGAAGATGAGAAGTTTCTTTCAGACTTATTCAAACTTCTTATGGACGGTAAAACTGCAGACAGTAAAAGAAGAGACTTAGTTCTATTTTTAAAAGAGTTTTGTAATTTTTCACAAAACTTACAACCTCAAGATAAAGATGCTTTTTACAAAACATTAGTTTCATTGGGGATCCTGCCAGCGTTAGAAATAACTCTAAGTATAGATGACCAGAAGACCAAGACTGCATCTATAGACATACTGACATATATTGTTGAGTTTTCACCCTCAGTTGTAAGGGACTATACATTAACCCAAGAAAATAATAGTGAAGAGGTATGTACCATTGTACATTATTATATATTGTGAAGTTTATTTTCAATTTATCTTATTAATTTTTTGATAGATTTATTTACACTTTATAGTAAATATAAACCCAAAACTAGCTAGTTACAAAAGGCAAACTTAATGCCTCTAGGCCTGTAATAATATAGGAATGAGTTTCTCTTCTCTTCTCAGTATCTGAATATGAATGACAGACTTGACACTTGCAAGAATATTATGGTGTAATCTCAGCAAAATGTGCCATATCAAATCAGATTAAATCGCTTTAAAGCACAGAAGGCGTTAAAAACTTTTTGCCACTTTTATACAACCATGAACAGTACAGCTGATTACTTTACAACCACATAAGCCATCTGGCCATGAACATAACTAGGCTGTAGCAACCCATAGCTATTCAACTACTCAGCACGGGTCTTTTCTCATATTGTAAGGGTTACGGGCCATAGTCAAGCATCCTAGTCAAGTACAGATTGGTAGTTTTGACACACAGTCGGATTGGTAGACTTCTCAGGTATACAGGTTTCTTTTCAATGTTTTTTTTTCATTGGAGCAAGTAATAGTTAAATTTTTAAAATGCACCAGTTTTCCTTTTAATTAGAGGTGCATGCAAGCTCAAGAATATTACGTTCTTTGCTACAGTCTGTTTTTTTCGCTACGAACTAAATGACATAAGCTGTGTTGCTACTTTTGCAAATCATTAATAGTGATGTGCCATGACCGTAACCTTACGTAATTAACAATCTAGTATCGTTTTTCAGTAATAATTACAAAAATGTGTCTTTAAAATTTTAACAATGTGGCGACAACCGTAATGCATAGTTATTGTTGTTAAATGTATGTTATTACGTATTCTTCATTTATAAATAATTATATAATATTCGTATTTACTTAGTGAAATAAGTTATTAAAACCAATTAACATATTTTTTTTATCTGTGCTGCTCCATATTCACTATGACTTAAAAGATTCGTCTATTGTCAAATAATAACAAAATTATGTGGTAAGAGTAAAAAGTTACGATTCATGAAACCGGTATCGTAGTACAACACTATCTAAAAAGCTGGTAACATTATTTCGAAATTTTACATTTGCATGTGTCCATTTAGTCCGTAGCGAAAAAAAACGGTTATAGTTACACGATTTACTGGACTGTATTGTGTAATTTTATTTCACAGGAACAAATGCTGCTAAACATAGTGATAGAACAGATGCTAAGGGACAGGGACCCAGAGCTCGGGGGAGCTGTGCAGCTGATGGGAGTGTTGCGTATCCTACTCGACCCTGAGAACATGCTTGCATCCGTCAACAAGAGTGAAAAGTCAGATTTCCTGAACTTCTTCTACAAACACAGTATACAGACTCTTATAGGTATGTATGATTTTATTATTATTCGGACTGCTTATTTTTTTATTTCTTGTAGAGGAATGATTATTTAACTATTTAGATTTAACCAATCAGGATATTAGGTGCTACGTAAGTTTGATTTGAGGTACACAAGTACAGTTTGATTGTAAATTGTGAATTGTGCTAATTATGCCTTCATGTAAACTAAAAAGTTCTAAAATGGCTTTATATCTAAGACAGTGTAATCAGTGCATTATTATACAGCTTTTACCTTATAGGTGACAGGAAAATATTATGAATTAGTCAGATGTTAGTATTTTGAATTAGTGTTTATTGCGCCTGGGTATTATACTTGTAGTAGTAGTATGGGTTTAGCCAATGCTCTGGTTTTACATAAAAATAATCCATATTTCTGCTTCATACAACAACATGTCATATTGGGGCAACATACAATACTGACCCTTTTTAATGCCAGCTGACCTAGGTGTTATAAAAGGCGAAGGAAGCCCTTGCTAGGTGTTACAGCTGAAGCCCAGCTGTCTAGCTACCACCTTCCTGTTAATGAGCAGCCAAAAGACTAGTAGTATTCAGTTGGGATGCTGGGAGTTGGGTGCCAGTTTTTTGGTTAACCATCTACTGCTCATTGGGTTTTACTGAGTTTTAAACTTAACATCAGTTGGTTTATCTGTTCATTTGTAGGCCATGAACGAAAAAAGTTTACATAAAAGCATCTTTGAACTAAAACACACAAGAAACCTTCCTCTGTAAAGTGCCAAAACTATCATTTTTCAGCGCCCCTACTTCAGAACACTACAGGTGAGAAACCACTCAAAGAAGATTACCACACAGTGCAGCTATTGGGCTTGGTCCTAGAGCTGCTATCTTTCTGCGTTGAGCATCACTCATACCATATTAAAACTTGCATACTAAATAGGGTAAGTACCAGTTTGGTTATATGTATTTGGTTACTTTGACTTTCAGTATAACTTGTTGTACACAATGTTTTCTTTGGCAAAGGAGACGTGCATCAAGTAGTATTATGTGCGCATACTAAATTAGGGTAGGCTAAGTTAAATTTAAACAAACAGACACTACACAGCAGTGTTTTAAAGTTACACAGCAATTCAAAGTATCTTAGCTTGATTATAATGCTTTTTTTTATTTGTACTTGGGTTCATTTGAATTATAGAATGAATGTTTAATTGTTATTCTTACTTAAAAATATTAATAACTTTATTTAAATAGTAAGTTAAATTATCTAAATCACTATAATTTGATTATTAGTAACATATTTTTTCATTACACTCATTATTACCTGTTTTTGTTTTGAGTTATCATTACTAAAATCAATATTTAACAAATATTATATGTTCCATTGTTCCAGGATCTCCTTCGTCGCATTTTGGTGCTGATGAGGTCTACTCACACGTTCCTGGTGCTGGGTGCATTGAGGTTCATGAGGAAGATCATTGCTCTCAAGGATGAGTACTATAACAGATACATCATCAAGGGAAACCTCTTTGCACCGGTTATAGATGCTTTCCTTAGGAATAATGGCAGGTTAGTTCAAGGTTCAAGGTGTTTTGGTACTAAGGATTTTTGATTGCTAACGAAAAGTATTTTTTTTTTTAACTTTCTTTCTGGTCTAAGAGCCCGCGACGCCCAGAACTTCGTTATATTATAAAAGCTGAAAATTCTTCTATATATGTCCCCTATACAGGTATAAGCAAACCCAGCCTATACAACCTGGGTCGCGGTGGCTTTGGCACTGCCAAGAATTTTCAGCTTTTATAATATAACGAAGGTCTGGGCGTCGCGGGCTCTTACTCTATTCAAAAAGGTCTCAAGTAAGCATTGGATATCATTTATGTTATCTATTTATATTAAATACCACAATCATATATTTAAAGTAAATATACGCATAGTGTCGAGATTACGTCAATTCAATTAATTCAATTCAAATCCATTTATTATTATTATTTTTTTTATACGTCAAAAAATATGTGTGTATTATGTCCTTCAATTCATCAATGAAGTGTTATGTAACGCTTATCTGCCACTATTTGATAACACTTGCACAGAATGTAAACAAACAACAGTACTTATATAAATTATTCTCATATTATGTAATAGGAAATGAATATATTTTGTCAAAGGGAAGTATTGGAAAAAATAACCAATAGTAAAGTTTTCTTTGCTAGAAATATTAATTAATTATTGTAATCATCTAATCACAGCTGTTGTAGATGTCACTTCATTAAATAATAATTAATGACATTCAATGCTTGAAAATAGGAATGCAACAGAATAGTTTTGTGTTATTATCACAATAAATAACTATTTATTATTGTTATTCATATCATTTGCATAATATTTTACAGGTACAACTTACTAGATTCGGCGATTCTAGAACTATTTGAATTTATAAAGCTGGAGGACATCAAATCATTATGTTCCCATGTTGTGGAAAACTATGGCAAGATACTGGAAGATGTTGAATATGTACAGACATTCAAAGCTTTAAAAACGCGGTATGATCAACACCAGGATAAACTCAAGGAGAGAGATAGAGGTGAGTTGATTTTATTTATTTATAACAGTCTTTTAATAGGATTCCAGATCACTTCAGTTACGCTATAACAGTATAACCGCTTAAAATACAGAAACGCAGGAAGTAAAACAAATGAGAATGTTTGTTAGTACTGAAGTGATAAAAAAAATCATATTTTCCGTAAGATTTCCAAGCAAGTAAATTAGGCAGGTACGTAATTCATTTTGTACCACCCTCTGCGAGATTTCACAGAGTAAATCATAGTGTGAGTTTAAAATAAAAGAAAAAAAATTACCCACAATTGTATCGGCACGAATTCCGCAAAAAAGAAGAGCTTGTGATTTCTCTGAGTATTAGACTAGAGGATATTATTTACTTGACAAAAACCAACCCCTCGTGTCCAACCATGGTATTTTCGAAGACCATTGCCACCTGAACGGATTGCCTAATATGAGTCACAATACTACTAACACCCAACCCCAATCCCCAGTGAGCGGCAGCGTAGCAGTAGCGGAAGCGGTCGTTCCATCCCTCCTCCGCACGCGGTACAGGCGGGAGGCGCGCGCGCCGGACGACGAGGAGGAGATGTGGTTCAACGACGAGGACGAGCTCGACGACGAGCCGCCGCTCGACGCCGCGCAGCCGCACGCGCACCCGCACCCGCACCCGCATCCGCATCACGGGCTCGATGCTATCGGTGAGCGTGATAAAGCTTTTGTCCACTTAGTATGAATCGGATGGGTCATAGGTCATAGGTTATGAAAATCGATCTTAATATGGGGATCACATTTTTTTTAAATTCTATACTATAAAACTAATTTGAAGAAATTTGACAAATGCAAAGAAAATTAACAGCTGTTACAATTTAAATAGAGTGATTGTTTGTTTTGCACTTAGTGTGACGTCATTCAAAACACCACCACAAACAATATTATTCCCACTACCACATTCGACTGACATTCAAATTTCACACACTGTTTCCAACTAATCTAACTTCCGAATACACTCGGTACCTTGACAAGCCATTCCCGATATAAAAAAAAGATATAACATAAATATTTAAAATGTCTGTCTGTGCGTCTGTCCAGGTAAAATAGTGGAAAAGAAGGTGTGCACGAGCACGGAGACGGTGAACGGGCCGGGCCGCGTGCTGCTGACGGCGGCGGCCAAGCCCGCGCACACCGACGTTCAGGTATCCACGCCCAGATTACTCAATAAGGTAAACTTTTAGTTCCCTCACGCTTTCGCTCTACTCTCTACTGTCTACTGTCTCGCTTGGCCGGGGAGGTCTCTTGTATGTTTACGTTTATGTTGGTCTGAGTGGTAGTAACCGGTTGTTGCATGGGGATGGGATACTTGTGTTTTTATTCACGCCCTAGAAAGGGTTTGGAAGGGATTTTTAAAATTTATGTAATTATCTTTTCGTTTTTATTTGGAAACTGTATATGAAAATAAGCACGCGCTGTGGCCGGACTGGGCACAGCCAATAGCATACACAATGAGTAAAAAATCTGACAGATTTTCTCGTCTCGCCTCCATCCGCAATTGGGAATTGGGGGTATTTATTTATGCAATGAATTATTATAGAATTTTTGTGTTTGTTTTATTTAAATCTGTTCACAAATAAAAGAAGTCGCAACATTATAAACATCTAAACGTTTTAAGAATGCAGGTACTATAGTCGGCACAATCATAAGATTCCGATATGAAGGCTGTCATCACAGTGACAATAGTGAAGTACAACAAAAATCGATGCATTAAATAAACCGATTTATAAAATTAACCGATTATAAGTAATAAGACTTTCTAATCGTTTCGTTAATTAAGTTCGGAACGATAATTTATAAACCGATCTCTGATTGTTTTCTTAAAATCAGTTAAAAACAGATGTAGCGTTGAGATTAACACCGAAAGGGATAATAAGGCAATTTGACTAGTAAGTTAAGGTGAGGAAATTATATTAGTTATTAAAATGGAAATTTCATTAATCTAGTGAAAACGAAGAAACTATTAAACGGTTAATAATTATCCGATTTGAGTGGAAAAGGCTTAAAAACGTATGTATCGGGAATTTATAATAGCTACGAAAAATCGCAATGCTTTAGACATATTAAGAAATCTATAACGATTTGTATTTTGGGTGTGACATGGTAGCACATACTTTCGATTATAGTAATGTATCGATTATGGTCGATTCATAAATTGTTTCAAGAGGTCACATAACTATAAATCCAGCCTCCTTATAAAACATTGTAGTGACGTCTTAAATATTTGTTCAATTTTACACAATTTATGATGTAAACTGATTAAAATAAAATTAAATTATTTATACAATTTATAAATAACACAAATAAAACACAAGCAGGGATGGTTTACATATTTCGCCAGAATTTCTAGTATTTACCTATGTAAGTACGTATAAGTAAGTAAGTACCTATCTAAATACTCGTAGTACCTAAGTAAACAATATTACTCCAATTCGTTTAACCCGCGAGTTACTTGCGTTTAATATTACGGACTAATGCCTAATTAAAATATTTAACAAACTGTGGGCAATTTTATAACATCATGCTACGAGCAATAGAAGCGATGTACCAATAAAATATGTTGCAAAAATGGGAAGAAGTGTTTATTATGTGTAAACATAAAAACAATTTTCCAAAGCGAAGAGGAGGTGGACTCACAAGTACATTAGGTATGTGCCTACTTATAAAGCTGCATTGATAATAAATATAAACTGTATACTGTATATGCACAGTAAATAGTGCATTGCATAATTTAACCAAAGTGACCTATTCACTACGAAATATCTTCACTTCATAGTATCATTACCAGCGGTTCAAATTAAAAAAATATATTTCCGTAATAAGTAAGTTGAAGACGTCCATACAAGGTTAGTTTGTGTTCATACATGACAGACGTCATATCGGAATCTTATGATTGTGCCGACTATAAGACATTACAATAAGTATCCCAAGTGAATTAAGGATTACTAGTAATAAAAACAGATCAACACATTCCATGTTAAAAGATCATTAACTATAACATATTTGCATGTGTCCTTGATAAGATTGTATTGTTATGTTTTTGTGTTTAATTTATTTATAATATTCACATAATTTATATGTATGTATATGCTGAGAAAATAGCCATAAATGAAACTTTTTAAATTATGATAATTGCAGGCATGCATTATGAATGGATACTGCATCCCAGGGAAATTTCTAAAAAAAGTATAGTCCCATTTTATAATCAGCAATTTTGATAAAGAATTGTTGATGTAATTGAGATAGGGTTGTGATTAAGATTAAACCTTGTATGGAAACCCTATAGATATTGGGTTGATATTACAATAATTATTCATTTATGGGAAAACTGTTTATATTGGATCTAAATAGAAGTGATCAAAATAGAAGAATAAAATGTTATATTCCAATTATTATTGTTAGTATAACTATAGTCTGGCCGGGCTAAGAATGCGTTCCTGACACATGTCAATTCGTCATGACTAGTGATGTACAATAAATAACATTATGCGTTGTAACAAATAACAATAACAACATGCATTCATTATGCATAATATTTATTCAATTTATATGTTGTTATTTTTTATAGGCATTATATTTCAATATATTCAATAAATATTCGTTATGTAAATACAATTTTAATGAATCAATTAATTGAATTAAATCATAATTTCTGAATGTAATCAAGAGAAAAAAATAAAAATGTTTTATTTATTTATTGTTATTTTTTATAGGCATTATATTTCAATATATTCAATAAATATTCGTTATGTAAATACAATTTTAATGAATCAATTAATTGAATTAAATCATAATTTCTGAATGTAATCAAGAGAAAAAAATAAAAATGTTTTATTTATTTATTTTATTTTAATTTGATTCATCTGAGTGATATTATAACACAAATTTTCCTAAGCTATGTTTGGGCGTACCTTTATTATAATAATATTATTAACTTTATTGAATACTTAGTTCATTATATAATATATTATAACGTTTTATTTTATATTTTGCCGGCATTGTTTTAAGATTACAAAAATATTCGATTACAACTGCCTTGTTATTATGTCACGTCACTACAAAAACAAAAAGTTGATATGACATGGATATAACCTTGAACGAGCGCCGTTTGACGTGGTTTTCTTTTAAAAGGTATTGTTTTTATATTTGTTATTTAAGTAATTGTAATAATTTTAGCCCAAGATTAATACAATTATTGTAAGTTGGCATAATTATTCGATTTAATGTTTGATTTTAATGTTATCACTCGTTAATAAGGCAATTAAAAGATATTAAAAAATTGTCAATAATTGTACGCCAGTTCAAAGTTACATCGCCCAGTCGAATGACAGATGTCAGGGACGCATTCTTAGTCCGGCCAGACTATAATAATTATAATTATTGTAATATACTTTTGTTTTACTTTCTTCTTTCTCTTCTATAAAGCAGCTTTTATTTATTATGAATAAAAAAACTATTTTCTTCTATTATGGTAAATGTAATAGAATAATATAAAAACCATTTGACATAAAGGAATGTGTGTGCACTAACAGTTTTTTTCGATTTAATTATTTTTCAAATGCTTACATAGCATGCATGATGCAACTTCTCTCGCACTAGGATTCCCTGTGTAGCTGACTGCATGGAATTGCATAAATGAGACAACATACAACCCAAGGACCAATATTTATCTGCCACACAAATGTTTCCGTCAACCAAGAGTACAATTCACTGGCCGACAGGACTAACTGAGGTTTATGTGTGTCACACATCTATTATTATGTTGATATTGAAAAATGTACAAGCAAATTAATTATAAAAAAATTGCGTATATTTATCGCTCGGTACCGTTTCGTCGAGCTTGTTCTATGGCCTTTTTTGCCTTTTCTAGACCTGAAGAAGAAGTGTGCCATTACGAGCCTGAGAAGTGTGAGCTATTATACGATTTCACACAAGAAATACCTAATGGTTTCAGAGGTGATGCTGATTTGTTTGTTTCAGAGTTTATATGTGTGCGCAAAACCATAGTAATATAAAATTTGTCAATCACGGATCAAAAACAAGAAAATTGTAAAGATGACGCCTAAAGTTGTGTCTTGGGATTATAGTTGAAAGTTGAAAGCTAAACCATTCTTACATAAGCGTCAACCCATAGTGGATTGTTTCATTGCATAGTGGGTGAACTTGACAGAATTACAACATAATATTAGACATTGAATTATCTTACCGTATATATCATAGATGTAGAATACAGTATAGACCTCTGAGGAGTGTGGCTAAGACGAGATAACATGAGAAAGCATGTTGTATGTGGCACAAGAATAAATTCAATAGATCTATACTCTTCTTATACGTCTATGGCATAGCTTGCTTTGGTCCTTAGAAACCGTACGAAAAACAACGCCACATTTTATATGATTCACACACGCAATTTGCATCGTCCCCAGGGCTTAGTGGACTACGACGGCGATTCAGACGAGGAGGAAGAGGGCGCTCCGAGCGCGGCGGGCGCGGGCGACGAGCGCGACGCCAAGCGGCCGCGGCTCGCGTAGTCACGCACGCACTTTCAAGGAATATACAGAGAACGTCTCGCTACGCCTGTGCTACGAACGCCGCACGGACACATTACTCTACGGGCACGTTGACAGGTTTCTGCATTCGATTTTTTATGTTGAAATGAAATAGTAATGGAACGCTAATTGAACAAAGATACAAGAGGAAGTCATCACTATGTTACTTTGTATTGAATATTGCATAGTATTTCTGAAATTGTGTAAATTTACCTATAAATGTCCTTGGAGTTTGTGGATTGATGTACGAAATTGGACAATAGCACAGTCTAACATCAAATTAGTCACACAAAAATGTGTCTCACTGTTTAAAAATTAAGTTGCATTTGCATCCATCTATGCATTGTAGCGGTATCGTTTGTCAAATGTTAGAATTATTTGGAGTTATCAATCGAACAATTTTGATGTTCGATGTTGATCGTTGCTAATATGTGACGTATGGTGTTTGTTAAGTGTTTTTAGATTAACATACTCATATAATAATATTGTGTACAAAGTCATATATTAATTATTTATTTAATATAAAAGAGAAAAATGTCGTCGGTCTTAAACACTACAATTGGAAATATTTTTAGTTTTTGGAAAAGGATACGAGGGAATTAGTTGAATTTAAGTACATGTAAATAATAGTATGCATTTGAATGCTATGGCTATGCTCCGCAACATATTCACTTATATCTTTGTTCTTTTAGAATTCTCTTCGAAAATCTGACTTTGTGATCATTAATTTTGTTTTTCTTTAGTAAACAACCAAGTCAGGTGACCGATTATTGACGTCATTGCTAACGTTTGTCTTACGTAATGTATAAAGTGGTTTGATAGTTCCAAATTTTGATTTACTTAGATGGCGATAAAATATAGTGCCGCTTTTACTACTCAGTGTGACGTCATAGATTAGAAGCGTTTTTTATGCATTTTGATTTCTGTTTCAATTTGTTAGTCTTATGGACAAGCCTTTATGGTGCTTCCACATAAAATGTAACATACGGTATTAATGTTATATGTTCTGATGTTATATTATTTGTCGTTTTGTTGCATGTTACGTATGTGGCAGCACCATAATTTTCTTACTTAAAACATACTACATAATTATAACACCACAAAAGTACGCCCCTACAAGCCCTTATGCATTGATTGCTGTGCGATTTATTGTTAGTGCTGCGTTTATTGAGTAAGGAGTTACTTTTAAATCGAAACGGCCTCGAATGGAGAGTCACTACCATTGTACCCGTTATGGTGCGTAGATCAAATTGTTATCATACGACAGCAATTAAACTATGTATGTATTATGTTACGTGAGTTATACTTTTTCTAGCGTCGGACGGAAGTTGAACTCTCCGATGAAACACGAAAGGGATTTTTTTACACTGTATCGAATGTATCATTTTGAATCGTTTCCAAGTGAATAATAAAATTGAAAGTAAAATTACTTACATAAGCGTTTTCATAGATTTTGTCGCCAATGATCAAACTTTTTGTTTGCTTAGTTACAAGATTGATTTGAATGCCAATATTATTTTGTTACCGTTACCAACTTCGTGCATACACGAAAAGCTAACATTAAAACATTATTTGATGTAGAGTAGGTACCAGTAGACAAACGTTAACGTGACGTCATTACCAAGGTTAACTGTCATGCGTGACGCAACACGACGTGACATTATCGTTCTGTAAACAAGGTCGAGAATCGTAACGTATTTTTTTACGAACTTTTATTGTATTAATTATAAATTTAGCTCTACTATGTGTTGATTGAACTGTGCGCTCTTGAATTCCATTTTACCAACTATACGGTTCCTTCAACACAACGGGCTACGATTATTATATAGTCACAAGCTATGTACTAGCCGGAGTTTGTCCATATGTATGTAATTAGAAAGCGGCGCTTGGCCGCTAGTTAAGTTATGAAGGTCGTTCATATGTGTAGTGTAATTACATCAGATGGTATCAGAGTGTAGAACAAAGTTATCGGTTTATGAAATGTATAATGTGAGATTTAGGGTTACGTTGTTCGATGGATTGTAATCACAAAAAAAAGTACAAAGAAAATATGAGCGGGATATAAATGTTCTATCGAATAATATAAATAGATGAAACACCGTGGATGCGCAATGGATACTGTATAGTATTTATGGATGTCGGCCGTGGATGTAAGGTATTTCGTTTTATCGAAATTGAGTTAGTGTTTCGGCGTTTTCGAAAAGATTCTTTATTTTAGACCGATCCATACCATCCATAGATCCATTTTTGATCTATAGATCCGTCTTTGATCTATTTATCTGTCTGTGATCTGCGATTGCTGAAACCTATAGATATTTCTGTGCTACTAAAAATAAGAAACATGTAACTTAAATTCAATAAAGCCGATTACTTTAATCACGTAAACGCTCGAATCCTACAAGTTTGTTTATAATACCACGTGACCAATGTTTCTTTAAGTGTCTTGTAAAGTTTGATGTGGAATTGCTGCTTAGTGGAGTGTCGTATTACCCAGTTTGTTCGATCACAAGTAGATTAAATTTATTCTCGTGTAATGCATGGGTCACCTAATTTATAAATTTCTATACTTCCATGCTTATTTGTTTATTTATTTGTGTAGAATGTGTAGATTACTCTGAAGCTTGATTCGTGTAAGCTACTCGGAGATGTTACTGTTTAGTGAGAGATAGAAAATACAGCAAATTATTTTTACTATAATTATTGATATATAATATTAATCTTCAGTTGCGTTGAATGTTCAGTTGCGTTCATTATGATTTCGTTACTAATGTAAAAGAGCAAAAAGTAGCAATAAAAACAATTTCTTTATAAACGGTTTTATTTATCAGTGATTTTTACATGACACTTGATGAGAAAATAAAGTTATACTTATTTAGCAAAAATAAACAGTTATGATTATATTTAGTAACATCTTCTAGAAGCTCAATTTTTGCAAAGTTCCTCTTATATATCCACAGTGATTGCATATTAATTTGGATCCCAATAATAAACGATTTGAATGCTTATTATTTAATTGTATTTTAATATGATTGTGCATGTAATTTGTTTTATTGTTGTACCGTTTGGGACCTGAGTTATTATGCCATACAATTCCAGCCTGATTGATCAAATAATTTATTGATTGATTGGTCATTTCATAACATGTCGAGCAATCGCCGTAGGCTAGGGGGTGAAAGTAGATTCTGTTGAATTTATAGTAGATATATATTTATTTGTATGTTTCACCTTCAATATTTTCTGGCTTATAATTTTATTAAATTTGTAGCTATCTTTATACTGGAAAAGTAATGTATATGTGATAAACGTATCTGATTAAGAACCATTTTATTTTAATACATGATTAATTTTCTCGAATACTCGTTAGCTTTTATGGTATATATTAAATAAATGATGAAATACGATAGATATATATTTGTTGAATATCAAAAAAAATTAATTAAAAACAATAAAAATAATAGCAAGTAGCAATGTTCTGTAAAACTACTTTTTAGTATAATAAGTTGTATAAAAGTATCTACTGAAAATAAATAGAAATCATTTGTACATATATGAAATTATATTATTGAACAATCTATTCAGGAATCAATAACACAACACAAAATAAAATTTATAATTGAAATGGTAATACATATTTTTTACGAATGTTAATAACAGATACACAACACAACACATAAAAGAACTGTAATAAATCGTATTTTATCATGTATTTTAAAACTTGCCAGTGATGTCTTCAAAAGCATTCGTCTATGGCAACATACGATAATAAGCTTTCGAGTATGTATTTATAACCTCTAGTGATATCATTTTTAATTTGTATATAACCTTAGTATTACGCGTACACCGGGGGTGAACTTTTATAAGTCAATTTTTACTCAGTGTTTAGTGCTTCGGTTTTGAATATTCTCATTCCATAAAATTATTGTCATGTCATGTCAATGATCTTGCAAAATAACAGTTAAAAACACAAGTTAATAACAGAAAAAGGTTAGATGCAATTGAAGGGGTACTCACAATTTTTGCATTTATTTTAGAGCCAATTTAACAGCTCATAGTGACGGCCTCACGGCCAGTAACTACTTCATGTTATCGAGTTTAGAGCAAAATTGAGAGTACCCGTTATATTTAAGATGGAGTCTAGGTGTAGCTTAAAATGACTAGATAGTTCGCCACCGGCGTACAGATATGTAGAAACATTGTTGACATAATATAATAGTATCATGATTTGAAACAGCTCGCAATATTCGGTGAAATAATTAAAAATTAAAAAGTGGTCCAAACTTAACATACACTGTAAGTACTAATGTATGCATACACTTGTTTGCATAAACTTATTTGCATTTACCTTAGGCCTTACGAAGTAAGGATGAGTTTCCTTTGTATGTTTTCTGGGTCTGGCACCGCCGGTTACTCGGGTCAGGTGAACGCATTGTTTTTAGCTCAATTGGTGTTTTTTTATGCACGGTTCTGGCTTCGATTCCCGGTTGGCCAAGCGACAATGCATTGGGATGATGACGTATTAAAATACATATTATTTTGGCCCTAGTCCCCCGGATAAGAATTCTGAAAAGATACTTTTTTTTCTGTATTAACTTTATGTTTATACATAATTATATTAAAATCAAATAGTAATTAAATCATTTTCATCTCACGTTATGTCATATCAAAGATCAATCAACTTATCTGTTCCTGTTTTGTATTTCATTTCAGTTCGTGCTTGTTGATGCATTATTACATTTTTATGTATTACATATACATTTTAAACGCTCCCAAAAGTCTTCAACATCTCAATTGGTGTTTTTTTGGTCTCAGCCCGGGTTTATCGATTCTGGTCACAACTTGTACTCATAAAAGCCGTTAAAAAATTATTTTCTTTCTTTATCGTTTAATATTAACAGTTAATATTGAATTACAGTAAGAGTGGTCGTGTTCTGTTATTATATGCATCACATTATTCACCGAGTATCCGGCAAACCGGACTATCTATAAAGGTATATTTGCATATTAATGTGTGTCTATTTTATATAGCTTCCCAAACGACCTTAAAACAATCCCTCGTAAACAATAAAAAATATTAGACAAAGAAAATAGTTGTAGACTAAAAAAGTGAATTCACGAATTTTGTACTTTGATACGAATGCGATTATTTTAAGAGATACAGTAATGCGTTTTTAAGTGTGAATTTGTATAATAAATTAGTGTTAAAATTGATGTCCGATACAGTAAGATGGTTTGGTAATTAGGACTACAGTCGATAGGCGGGCCAAGTTAACTTGGACTTTATGAGTTATTGAATAAGGTACATATTAAAAAAATATTTTCTCTCAGTTTATAGTATTATTTCGTGCACACATCTCGTAACGTCAATGCTTCATTAAGTATCATTAATTTTTTGAATATTTGAAGGTGTGTGTAAGGTGGGATGAGGTTTTTTGTGTGATGTAATTAGCAAGCGTGACATGTAGATAACAGGATTACATAGCATTATTCATCGATAGTATCGCGAAAACTAGCTATAGCTGTGCTGTTCCATCTAATCTACTGAACTTCTTTTGAATACAATCATGATGCAGTAGATTTAAATGAAGAATGTAAAATTACTACCCAAAAGATATTCGGTGTTTGTAACAAGTAGAATCAGAGAGGTTATAACAGCTCTATGTATATAATTAATGTATAAAAGGTATCTGAGACTAAAAATTTCTATTGACTATCGTGGAGCTTTGAAGTTCATTGATAAACTCAATGAAGTGGAATTTGGTTTCTAGTAATTTAATATAGGAAATACTTCACAGAGCCACACAGAAAATCTCCCGATATCTTTATAAACGATTCTTGATACTCGAATGGGGTGTTGCGTGTTGCAATATGTGAACAATTAAATGGGATTTTTATCAATTGAAAATTGAATGAAAGTGAAGGGATGTAGAGTTAAAATGATATTTGTAACATTTTATTTTAGTGAATTATTATTATTCTGTTACTGAGTCCTTTAGTTTAGCGAAACGTCACTGTCGTATGTTGTATATGTGTAAGAAGAGAAATTTATTGTGATTTATTTATAGACGTGAACTCGTCCACAAAACCTTCAACACCGACATTTGTTTATCTCAAATTTTCCAAAGAGAGCGTAGATAATAAATTCGCCGTGCATGTTCTTATGACGTTTGATACAGCGGGTATTTATTTTATCGAATACGTGATATGTTTGTGATTTTTATTTGGCATCTTCATTTGAATTTCTAACGCCTAACCGTTACTTATTTTCTTATTTTAAAACCTATGTCTGCCCTAGGAATACATATCAATTTTATATATTTGACAAACTAAAACTATTGATCTCTACAAACTTTAAAACACTCCTACCATTTTTTTCATGATGGTCACACAATATTGTTTGAATGGGGAGTCAGCCATTTACTTTTTCAAATGTAAAAGAGTTTTAAAAATATTACTGTTTATATTGGTCTCTTTCGTCATTAATATGTTAGTACAAAATTTAACTGTTCATTCAAATAAAACAGATGATTTAACTTTCATAAAAAATTTAGATGCCTCCCTATTCAAATTTCAGATTGGAGTTAAACTTTAATTTGTATTTAAGTTTGTTACAGGCGTTCTAAATAAAAGTATGCACAAGTACATGCGAGACGAAATTAAATTATTACATACGTGGAATGAATTTGTCAGATAATTGTAAATATATAATGTTTTATGTAATAACTTTATTTTGAAATCTGCCAACATCCACGTACGTACATAATAGTATATAGCTGTCAATTAGATTACACGTTTCTTATATTCCTTGAAATAATCTTCCCTTTAAAATACGATGTTGTAGATGGAAGTAGACTGTAATGATGACTATTTTTTATCTGTCTAGGTGGATGACCATCATAAACTAATTTATACACAAATAAAAATTAAAATAGATTTACCTATTGGCAAGTTGTGTAAAATAAATAAGCTTACTATTATGCTATTATTATGTCACTAGTTAAGTAAGCAATATAAATATAAGGTAATATGATACAATTGTTTTTGATTTATTATATGCCTCATATACGTAATTGATGAATCTCAGATTTTTAACATGCAACAATATTTATTTAATTTTACTAAAAGTATAACGACTTTGAATTATTGATACTTTTCAATTGATTTGATTTGCTTATTTTTTAAATAAAAAAGATATTTAAAGTAGAATATAATTATATCGTCACAATCAAATGAATAAATCTAGAAGTCAAATGTTATGTAACTTATCATTATCACTTTGTAAGTAACTTCGCCTGATATAGTCTTGATAAGGAATTATAGAGAGGATTCAACGACTTCAGCCCTAAGTTTGGAGGCAAGGGCTCGACGTAGTTGCATAGCGTCTGACGGTGGGGGCGGGGCTGAGCCTTTGAGGACTGCGTGAGCGACGCGTGCGGACTTCGGTCTTGATACACTACTGTGAGAGCTTTCGCCGTCTGCAGACAAAACAAACATTTTACAACAGCTGTAATAATCAGAAAACTAAACATTTTGTAGAGCAGCTTTTGTAGTGCTGAGTAAATTATAAATGAAAAGCAATATATTTGGACGCTGTGTTGTTTACCGGTGAGGAGTTTCCTTGCCTGGAGCATTGTGTCATGCTTGTCATAATTAGTTACTGTGTCATTAGAACTTGTGGAAGAATTACCTAACATTTCAAGAAGAGATTAGCTCTTATTTAACCTTCAGAATTTAATCCAAACAAACGATATATAAAATCTTGTAAAAATCGCTTGTTCGAAACTTTATGAAAAATTACTTAATGGAATTCCAAAATTACAGCTTTTAAATATAGAAATGTCGTGTTTTTTAGTAAAAATTCTTATTCACCTCCAGAAGCTTCCTCATTTTCAGCAGCATCCAGTTTCCTTTCCCTCACTTGTTTTTTCAGCGCCAACAGTTTATCTCGCTGCTGTTTCAAGTATTCTTGACGGGCTTTTATCTCCTCTTCACTGACCTATTTAACATGAGGGTTTGAATGATTATACCTACATAAAATTTATCTTATAAGCATGTTTATCTTATAGTAATGAGTCATACTAGTAAGTAGTCTTTATCGATGCGTTGCCCTCTAAGAAAGGAAAAATTATTATTACTTACCTCAATTTTTTGGACAACAGGTTTTGGTGGTAATTCTTTTTTGAGGTCTACAGCAGCTGGTTGAAATTTCTCTTTCTCCTTCATTTCGAATGTGTGCAATTTTGAAAGTAGCGTATTCTTTTCTTCTACCATTTCTTCAGGCTGGACGCTGATTGCGTTGTCATCCTCGAAGTCGTCTAATTGCAACCTAAAATAATGAAAATTATAGCTAGGTAATGACTGCGTATCGTCCACTTATACTGGCCTTGACAGTTTTCCTTGTAACTGAAAATCTACTGTAGACTGCGTCTCGTCCAGTATATTGTCTTGACAGTTTTAACTAAAAATTGACCGTGAAATGTTTGTATTTTGTCCTTTGTTGTGGAGCCAGTTAAAAGTGGTTAATTAACTTTTACTGTTATGGCTGGCTACTTTACGGTTATGCCTTTGATCTTATCCGAGCTCCAATGTCCAGACCACCTTGTGACCAATCGATAAGTTGTTGGCTAAGCTTACTTTTTTATTTCAGTCATTACATCATCGTTGTCTGGCCATTCAACGCTCTCATCGCTTTTGGAAGTGTCCAAGTCCTCTTGATCCACTGAAAATAAACTAGGCATAGTGCCGTATCTCTGTTCTATCAGTTCCAAGGCCTGGAAGTATAATTGTAAACGTTAGTACCTACCTATTAAATAAATGCAAAAAAATTAAATATAAGTAGGTAGTAGGTAACGGTTATGTTCGAAAGCTTCTGTTTCATTGTAGGCCCGATACATATCTCAGTTCCATCTATGGGTCGAAATTCGTATACTTATACCTAAATCCAAATTTGTTAGTTCCCCTTCCCGTTGGCATTTCAAATATTTAATGTCTGAGACGACATAAGTTTAAAACAATTATTCACAATACCACAGCAATATCCGTGTAGGTACCTATTGAATTGTACGTGGTGTGGTGCCTAATCGTTTCCTAAGGGTGCGGTTCCACTGAGGCGGAGCGGAGCGGAGCTGTGCGCGATTCACCAATCACATGCCTTGAAAATCACGCGAGGCACAATGAGATGTGGATTTCAAGCCATATGATTGGTGAATCGCGCACAGCTCCGCTCCGCTCCGCCTCAGTGGAACCGCACCCTAAACCTTGGGGACGACTTACAAGTTGCCTTGCACATTAGATGATATCCATAGTTCTAGGAACAACCTGTAACTGTAGTTCCACATTCTTATGCGTCATCATCTTGACAAACATCTGGTAGTCGTTTGCCGCCCAAATCTGCTCGAATAGGCGTTTATGGAAGTAGGAAGGCAGGCCGGCTAGATCGCCAGCTGACATTTTACACGCGGCTTCAAACTGGTCTGCTGTTATTCCAATGTCGTCCATAAAGGATCCCAACATTACGTCAACCTGAAATGATAGAATGTCTTAATCTATAGTCCGTTCAGATTGTAGCTGGACAAAACCAAAACAGTGCGTAAACAGTAGCCATATAATACAAACTTTTTGTCCGTATTATCACAAGGTAATTATTTTGTTTGGTTAATGAAAAACTTTACGAAAACACATAACACCCACTACACTATAAATATTAACAAAACTAATGTGGCTAAACACAAAAATAATTTTAAACAAACAATAAAATTAACGTATTATAGGTATAAACAGGCTTAGAACAAATTACGGTATTTTGAAGAAGGTGTCAAATCGCTTTTCGTTTTTAAGGTTGTGGATGCATGAGTTATTCAATTACGAAAGCGTTAATAACTACCGTATGTTCTCGCAGTTTGAAGTTTTTATCGATCGCTACATAGTTAAATATGGAATCAGAAAAATTATAGTCAGTAGTTTAGTCGAAACATTTAGTCGCATTTGATTCAGACATAAATGTCACTTAGTGAAAACCCTAAAAATGGTTTGTTTACATTGTTTCCAGCTCCATTTCAAATAGAGTATAGTTTGCATTGGAGTCTTGTTCTAGGTCGGTCGCAGTTGATATAGGTGACAGCGGAAGAGGGGTGCTGCATGCTTGTTTGCTAATTATAATTTTTGAAAAAAAGCAAAGAACTAGTTGAGAATAGTATGTAGTAAGGTAGGTGCATAAATATGTGACATATTGTTTTAGGCCCTCGGTGGGCGCCAATAACATTTTCCGATAATTCATTATTTGTTAAATTGTAAGGAACATTGAAACAAAAGCTGCAAGAAGGATGTGGCGGGTGCTATTACCAGATTTCGATACTCCACATGAATTTTCTTATATTCAGGCTTGTCCAGAACTTCGCCGTCATCGCTTGGTTCGAATGCTGGAAATAATGAACAGAATATAGATATACTTAGGTACTTAACTAAGTACTAGGTAAGTAACGCGTTAATTAAAGTGAAGAAGTAAGTACCTAGTGTTAATTAATTAAGTGGGTAGGTATGTACTTGCTTATAAGTACCTACATAATAAATTTTTAGTAATTCACTTGGAAACAATAATAGCAGTCACTGACTGACTGGATTAAAGTAATTTTTGATCATTTAAGTACTACCTTATCTACCTAAATTAATTATATCCATCTTCAATTAATACACCATTTAGCTACTCACGCAAAGATTTCTCTTCTATAAAAGTTTGTAAGGGTACGTTCCACACAGGGCCATGTAGAAACCCGACGAGCGAGTCGAATACCCAAGCATTGGTATCAAACCCTTCCATTTAGAGCTTCCAAGCCTCTAACACACAATGGTGCTAACTATGTCGAACACAAATAACAGACTGGTAATTATATCGTTGCAGCAATACCTTGACACCGTGAACTTTATGCTTTATGTACCTATGCGTTGCTATGGTTACATTTCACCCAACATTATTTTTAATTTCTAAAATCTGTTCTGTAAGGTTGTAATGATATAACAATCAATATACCTATTCGCTGCAATTTCGTGCTGTACTTGTTAAATGCAGGTAATGATAATATTAAGTACGGTTAGAATTTATAAATACCTACACTGGTAAAAAAGTGCGAATATTAGTTTCATGTACTTTAGTACACTCGTACAAAGTTAAACAAATAATTACTTTTACTTTTCAAAAAAAAAAACTGATCTCAGTATTGACAAGTATAGATAACTCAAAAACTACTCGCCAGATATCGCTAAAATTCGGTTCACCCAGTAAGAAGTTATGAGGTAACACATAAAAAATACAGTCTGATTGAGAACCTTTTCCTTTTATGAAGTCGTTTAACGCTTACACCCCTGCATCAGGATTCCTTGTATCGCGGTTGACATGGCGAACACTAAACAACATTACTAAGCTACGCAACCCGAGAATCCTACTAATATTATAAATGCGAAAGTTTGTAAGGATGTATGTGTGTGTGTGTGTGTGTTTGTTGCTCTTTCACGCAAAAACTACTGAATGGATTTTTATGAAACTTTGCAGTAATATAACTAGGACATCGGAATAACATAATTTGTTAAAATTTATAGAGATTTTTGAAGGGACTGGTTACCCGAAGCGAAGCGAGGGCGGGTTTACTAGTAAAATATATTTATCTCTTCCTCACATAAATGCGTTAATTCGGGAATCAAACCCGGGCCGGGAGCCGTTTCGAAGGTACAACCAATAATAACAAGGCTACCGGGACGTCAACTTCTTTGCAACCAGCGAACAATTTGCAACCTATCGTTTTTAACTACATGCAATATAAAAAACTAATTACGCAAGTTTTTTTTTTCAAAATAAAAGTCAAACTTCTTTATAATATTGTATATTTCCCCCTGCTAAATACAAAGATTGACTAAATACGAGAGTTAAGCATTACTTAATATTCATTTGAGAACTGTTACTTAAAAAAAAATTTGAAAAGTTGTGCGTTGTGCATAAGTTAACCCATGGTGGTTATGGAATGGGTAAAGTAAGTAAAGTGGCTGCATTTCTTACAAAATGGTTTGTGTATGAAGGAAGTGTACCTAGGTGTTGGTGTTGGCTTCTGCTTCGGCTGACGAATGTCGGATCACAAATTATTGGTTATTTTGTGGTCGGATGCACGCCGGACAGCCTGTCCAGCTATAGTCTGTGGTACAGCTTTGCGTCATATTGTCATAACTGTCAGTGTCACGCTATTGTCAATATTTACTGTAGCTGTACTCTGCTCAGTGTTGCCAACTTAACGGATTTCCCGTTAGATTTAACGGATTAGGGTCAGGTATTAACGGCAGAAAATATATTTTGATGGTTAACGGATTTTTTGACGGGAAAAATAGTTGAAAAAAAAAAATCAAGAATTTAGTTCTAGTAACGAACTGTAGAATTTTGGTCAGAGGTAAGAAATCTGAAGGTGCAACAAACATTAATCCATTCCAACACTTATAATGTGATTTTCGTTTTACAATGTTATTGCTACCTTGTTCAAACACGGAGGTAGAAAGTGTTTTTAGTGTATTAAATAGAGTAAAATCAAAATTGAGAAATAAAATGAATGAAAAAATGATCAACGCAATTTTCAATATTCGTTCTGCATTAAAAAGAAATGGCAAGACATGTTACACTCTTATTGCTATGCTAGGATCAATTAAAATCAGTCATCCACCTAACAGCTGCTCCCATAGCCCATAGCGAGTATAATGACATCAACTGGAAGCGGTGATGATGATTGTGATTTTTTGTTATAAAGTTATTTTTTGTTTTCCGTGTCTGATGACGGTTGGGATTGTTTCTTTAAAACTTTTTTTAAATATAGACTAGTAAACCCGCTCTCGTTTCGCTTCAGGGAGCCATCCACTTAGTAGAAGATAGCTCTCTGACGGTGGATTTTGTTTTGACTGGTTTCGACTTTACAGTTATAATTGTAGTATGACCAAATGATAAAAAAATCTCTATAAATTTTAACTTATTACGTTATTCCGAGGTCTAAGCTATCCGAGGTCTATGCAAAGTTTCATGAAAATCCGTTCAATATTTTTTACGTGAAAGTGTAACAAACACATATACAAATACATCCTTACAAACTTTCGCATTTATAAAACGTATTTTTTATTTAACGGATTTTTTTGACGGACAAAAAAAATTTGACGGATTTTTGACGGAATTTACCAACAGGTTTAACGGAATTTCGAAATTATAGTTGGCAACACTGACTCTGCTGTACCTAACCTAAAATAAAATAGGCAAGAATTGTGTTGTTTTTCATGAATTTTCATAGTAAATAAAAAATGCCAGCCAACAGTCGAACAATGGAATGTGCGAACGTTAACGGTGTTAATCTATCTCTAAATCTGGAATCCAGAAATAGTTCACCGAAATCTTTACTTGTAACCGTTTCCTATAAAAGCAACGCAAAGAAAAAGACTTGGTCAGTGCCTTCGTTGGTTTTAGCAGTTATATTTAATATAATCGCGTTGTGCTACGTGAGAATCAGCATGAGGACTACATTCATCATTTTAATTGTACTAGCCTTCATCATCTTCTTTTGGGTAACTCACAGTGTGCAGTCAGGTTTGTAATGTGGTTGTTAATCAATATTTTTAAGTTAACTTTCTATATTTAACTTCTTAGTTTAGTTAAAGAATGGTCTACGAACATTCTGTTAAATTTAAACTGTTACAGAATACATAAATTAATGTTATCACAATTGTATACCGGCAACAAATAACTTATCATTAACATCCTTGTGCTGTCAACTAAATATTTATCTGTCAGAAATATCTGACCTCATATGAGCCAGGGTACCCCTGCTTCATAATCAGGGTCACTACTAGTACTAGTTAGTAGTGACCTTGATTGCTGCATGCTGCATGCTTGCCAGTGGCTTAGTACTCTTCACTTGCTAGCATTGTAACAAGGTAGCATACTTTACAATACTAAGTGTCAGAAGAAGGGTTATAATATTATTTATTATACATAGATAATGTTATAATTTCTAAATTCCAGAGAGCATCCTTGTCATTCCAACTGTTGGTATACAAATGTCAGTGAAGTATGTTATTGGGAAAGAAGACAGTTTTGTGCCGTGGTCCAGCATTGATGATGTTATTATAAATGAAGTTATTAAATTAGTAAGTTGACAACAACAGTACTGTATAAGGTCTGTGGAAATTCAGGAAATTTTCTATCCTATTGTAAAACAGGCAGTTGGAGAATTACTCTTACTAACATCCACTAAGTGGATAACAACTATTAACTGGACTTTTACTAAGAACCAGTAATTGTTACTAATAATGATTAATTCTACTATTTACTACCATATTGGTATAAGACAACACAGATTCTGACAACTGAGAATCATACAATAAAATCTACGGCTTGTCTTTCCATTAGTGAACACGTCAGATTGAGCTAATTTTTTTTTCACGTAAAGATATCACAAATGTAAGCTACTATATCAAAATTTCGCGTCTAGGAAATGAATAGTACTTTTATAATAAATTATTGAAAATCGCAATTTTTTGGTAAGAAAACTATCTTGTTGACACTTTACATTGACGTTACATAGATACACCAACATAATAACGCAAAAGTAGCTTCGAACACTGACAAATTTAGCCAAAATGCTGGCATCCAGTGCAGAAAACTGCATATTAAAAACAAAAATGGTCGTCATTTTATGACTTTGACATTTGACAAGTCATGAATTTGACAAGTCATGAAAGAGTTAGTCAGTCAGCGTTTGTGTCCGTCACAGTCGAGATCGTTTACCGTACTCCTGTCGATATTATACAACGTTTGGCTACCATGGCGTCCCCGAAGTCTTCATCTTCGAGTGCTGTTGCTTCTTCGCCTGAAGAGTCGAGTGTAGTGCGAGTTTTGGACTCTATAGAGCCGCTTGTTACGAGCTCCTCTTCAGTTCCCGCGTGTGTGCAAGTGATAGACTCTAGGGAGCCGCTTGCGCACCCTGTTAGTGGCAGTGAACCCAGTGCTGGGTGCGGTTAAAGTTTAGTATCCGGTAGCAGGGGGGAGGGGGGAGAGTGGGGGTGGGGGGTAGGGGCTTCGATGCTGATTACAACGATACCACTCGCAGCTCTCGGCGACGCACCGTTTTCGAGAAAATTGAGAAAAACTATTCTAACCTCAAAGTACCAAATACGCCATATTAACCCGAAAAAATTTGCTTGAACTGTCAAAAACCTTATGAGCTGCCTGCTCTAATACCGCTAATTCGTGAGTTGTTTGACATATTAGGCCTATGTCACTGTTTTCGACGGAACCCCGTTTCGCGGGGTTCCTATTTTCCGCGTAAGTAATTACAGCTAACCTTAACCTGACCCATCTATGTATTTTCTATGCATCTGTCCACCATTTTGTTTGTCATATTAGGCCTCTGTCACTATTGTCGACGGAACCCCGCTTTGCGGGGTTCCTTTTTTTCGCGTAAATAATTACAGCTAACCTTAACCTAACCCATGTGTCCACCAGTTTAGATGTATGTTATTTTTTACTGGCGGGGGGCTTCGCCCCCCGAGCCCCCCTAAAGGGAGGCCTGCGGCCCCCCCGTCCCCCCGCTTCTCCGTCCCTGTCCACCCGCTTTTTGAAGTTGGGTTCTTAAAATGAAATAACATAATAATTATTGTCACTTTTATACAAACATTACCCATATTCCTATCTCTCTCTGTCACTATGCATTACCCAACTACAATGGGTGTTTGACATATCAATGTCAAATATATGACTTATTATGGTTTATATTGACAGTTCATAAGGTTTTTGACAGTTCAAGCAAATTTTTTCGGGTTAATATGGCGTATTTGGTACTTTGAGGTTAGAATAGTTTTTCTCAATTTTCTCGAAAACGGTGCGTCGCCGAGAGCTGCGAGTGGTATCGTTGTAATCAGCATCGAAGCCCCTACCCCCCACCCCCACTCTCCTCTCTCGCCCCCTGCTACCGGATACTAAACCCAAGCCGCTGGGCCTTCATCGGCTACTCATCCATCATTTGGCGCAACTGTGTCGTCAGGTAATTATATAGCATATTATATACTATGCGACATATACTATAGCGGTATGGGGGTAGCGGGGGGACGGGGGGGCTGCAGGCCCCCCGCAAAGGGGGGCTCGGGGGGCGAAGCCCCCCGCCATAAAAAAATATAACAAAAACCCAACCATACTCTAGTTGGGTGTAGGTTAGGTTCGACTGTAATAGAACCACGCAGAAAAAAGGGACCCCCGTAAGGGGGTCCCGTCGACATATTTTTACTACACTCTCTGCCCTAATAGGTAGGGATTAGCTAGTTTAAACTTAGAATGTATTAGAAAACTGACGCAAGATTTGTTACGCAAGGGCGAAGGGGCTGCACCTTCCGTAGCGCCGGAGATGTCACAATTCGAAATTAAGCCACATAAAATCTAAAATACATACTAACTTCAGTTATATTACTGTAAGCTTGTATTTTAAATCTTTTATAATTTCAGATGCGGATGCAGAAGCTTCGCCTCAGGTCACGGGATCTTCTGGAAGGCGGATTCATTTGTACTCTGAAGAGGTACAGCTGCAATGGAACCTGAGACAAGTGTATAGTACATTTAGCACGGTTGAGGCTTGTGTGCAATTTGCAGAAGAGAGGGAGTTACTGCCTACCTCTAAAATGTGCCCGGTACACAGAAAGCCAATGAAACTCACAAGGACAGGAAGGCAGCTTGGACGTTTCAAATGTTTGAAGAGTAACTGCCGGGCAAAAACATATTCTCAAAGTCTGGGTACATGGTTTGAGGAAGCGCGGCTGCCCTTACCCACCATCTTTGAAATCATGTATATGTTTGCGCATAATCTGCCGTATGATTTTGTACAGAGAGAAACTGCACATGTTGGCAAAAATACAGTGCTATCTTCTAGAACCATTGCTGATTGGTATTCGTATTTTAGGGAAACTATAGTTATATTTGAACTAGAGAACCATGGAAATAAGCCAATGATCGGTGGCCCTGGAAAAATAGTACAAATAGATGAGTCCAAGTTTGGGAAACGAAAATACAATAGAGGACGACATATAGAGGGTCACTGGGTCATTGGCATGGTAGAAGATGGGAGCGATGACCTACGCCTGGAAGTGTGTCCCAATAATGAGAGATCTGCTGAAGTTTTAATACCTATTATTAAAAAACATGTTCGGGAAGGCTCCACAATTCACACAGATTTTTGGAGAGCTTACGACTGCCTTCCCGAACATGGCTATGTTCATAAAAAGGTTAACCATAGCGATCCAGAGAATAGATTTGTTGCTCCAGATGGGACACACACACAACGTATTGAAAGTTGTTGGCGTGGGTTGAAGAGGCGCTTCCAGTTAGCAAATTACAAGGGAGGTTTCGAAGACTGGTTAGTGGAAGAGTCATGGAGAAGGAGACTACGTATAGAAAAACAGGATTATTTTGAGGCTTTATTAGAAGCTGTTAAATATGTCTATAAAATTTGATTTTAAATAAAAATGTTTGTTAAATTTTCTTTTTTTTATTTATTGACCATGTTGTATGTAAGATAGACACACACAAACACACACCTACACACACACACGCGCGCATAAGCACAATTCTTAACTCACTTGCGACCACCTAACCGTTAAAAGTTAGAAACTTAAAAAAATATATTAAAAAAAAGTATACATTTCCTTACAACCATATTTGGGGGGAAGGGTGGTGTAGTCACCACCCTCTCCCCCTCAAATTTTCAGCTTAATGTGAGGTGGTAACTTTAAAAATTCATTTTTTTTTATAAAAAAAGTATGCAATTCCTAGACCCAAAATTTGTTAGGAGGGGATGGTAGAGTCCCCCCCTCCCCCCCTAAAATTTTCAGCCCAATTTGACATGGTCACTAAAGTAAAGTAGAGCCAAATCTACATCAATAACACATCCTCCAGTTATAGTAAATTGGTCATTGAATTGTATTAATTAAGGTTGAATTTTAGTTACCTGGAAGTTGTGTAGTTTAAGGTTTAATAAGTAATTAATATATAAATAAATAAATAAATAAATATGGTACAATAAAGACAATAATATAGTAAAATTTTATTGATTTGTTGAAAATGTTTTTCAGAATCGTGTACTCTACTTTCTAACTTTGCTAGTCAAGGTGAATCAATCAAATCAAGAGATGGAAAATATCAAGCTGATACCATTATTTAAGGTAAGATAATGATAATTATTTGAAAAGTAATCCATTCTATACCAATTTTTTGTTATTTTTTTTCTATGTCCATTAAGTGATGATAATGACAAGTCAGAAAAGGATGAAGCAACCAATAACAATATATTCACATTATAGTTAAAAACATTTTGTTGTCAAAATATAATAATAATTCTAAGTATATTCCTATCTCAATGTAATAATAGATGTCATTGGAAGTCATTAATTTTCCTGTAAAATATGGTTAAAAATATAGTTGTAGTTTTTAAAAGTTTAATTAAAAAAAAGACAAAAAATAGGCAATGGATGGCAACAACAGCATACTTGTGAATGGATGTACAATATTGCACAACTTTGAATAACTGATTATTATGATATTTCTAATTTCAAATGACTTATATATTTTTGCAGTATACAAAACCAAGATTATCAATGCTGGAGCGAATTTACACAGAATTACAAGCATTATTATCGGAAAGGTTACCAGACACTGAACAGGCTTCTGGGGACAAAGCATGAAGACTGGGCAACATAATGAAAAGGAGAAAAACAGAAACTTGAGCAGTTTCATTTGATACAACTGCAAAGTTTTACAACAGGTGGGAAGTAAGGTGACTGAAGTGAAGCTGAAAGTAGATTTGAAAGCATTGGTTGCTGAAGTTGATATGGATTTGGATGTTTATGTCACGGAGTGTTAACAATGGAATGTGGAGCCAATAGAGTTGAAATGAAATAAAATATTCTAAGTTCGATTTTACATTTACAAAGATGCAGACAGTTTAACCGTACCATCTGTGATTTATAATGATGATAGATTTGACGGGGGTTCAGATGTATATTTGTTATATGTATAACAATTTGCTGTATATCGGTCTTACCGAACCACTTAGGATATGAAGTCCACTAAATCAAAAAGTATACGTTTTGAGTTAGTGGTGTTTTCGAATTCCTGACTCGATTACCTACACGGAGATATAACTCGCGTAACGATACCTTCAACCGTTGTCGAAAAATGGCGCGAAATGCTGCTTTACTTGAATGACCTTAACCGAACGGCGCGAACACTAGGTACTCCGCCATTTTTAATTGTCTCCCGGTCGACGTAGGTGGAGGACGTTTGATTAGTGGCATATTTTGAGTTGCAGGAGTTTACATGAAATATGATTAGGTAAGTTTCATGTTTATTTTGAGATGATTGAGTTTTGTTGAAATTTTACAGATAATAATTATTGTTTATTTTGATTTGTAGGGGTTTTGATGATATAATATTGCAATATTTGATTTGATATTTCGATTTACTCAGATTTACATGAAAGTAAACGTAAATTCCGATTTAATGTAGTTTTGTTGAATTTTAAGTCTAACTTTATTTATCTTTGTCGGTTTAGTGATTACTTACTTTTCATAGAGAAATAGATTGACAATGACATTTTGTATTGATTTTATAATTCGTTATAAAGTTACAAAAAACAGTAGGTGATATTTTTGGATTTTTTGAGTTGGTTGACTTTACTTGATTTATATTGAATATGAACACTGTTTATTTTTAGGACAATGAACGGCCGTAGAAAACTCATGCTATAAATGATAAACGCAAAAAAAGAGAACCCTGACCAGCCAGTAGCATTGAATTCACCAAGAACTCTGCCATCTCCAGGTAAGGAAATGCTCAATAGAGTAAAGGAGCCTGAGTTGCCAGCTGAAGGATTATTAGCTTGACCACCGAGCATTTTAAGCAAGTGAAAAGGCACATAAAATCAGGTCCTATTTACACACCACAGCAGTATGTAGCATTGATTCGGTCGGCCAAAAAATCTGGACCAGCATACAAAGTACATGAAATGACACATGACCGCTTTCATGACTTGAAAGTGTTGCAAGAAGCTTGGGGCACCAATTTCAATATGGATGAAGATAACAACCAAGTCCAGTGGCATAATATAAAAGTCCTCAAAGTTGAAAAGGAAAGCCCCATGGTCTTTCTCTATAAAACATCTTTCGCAGATATTGAATTTAAAAAATGCTTGGTGCAGAAGAAAAAGACTAGGCGTTCTGTAGTATTTACAACTGATATCGCCAATTTGAGTAAAGCATACACTGAAAAATTGAGTTTGTCGGAAGCAAAAAAGAAAGACATTAAAGAACTCGTGAACAAAAATGTGATTCCTAAGCCAGTAGCTGTATCTATATTTTATGATAGTAGGCAAGGAGATTAGTTTACTCAAAGGGGATCCGCCAAAATTGACCCAGGCCCGGCGCCAAAGCAATGTATCTCAGTTTTTAGAGTAAATATAGTAAAAATATTGTATATACTCGGTTTTCCTAAATTCAAATGCTAACACATTTTTTTTGCCCGTTGAATTTTCATAGGCGCTCTATGTAAAAATACATTTTTAAGAGAAAAGTCATTATATTCATTGTACTATACCATTGTAATACTGTGATTATGGCATATAAGCATGTATATATTATGTTATATTTACATATTTTTCATTTGCAGTTATATTTTTATTTAGAGATAAATAACTATGAAAAAATTACCTAGAAGTTCGAAACTATGAAAAAGTGGAAAATAATGGACTATGTAAAATTGCAAATAAAAGTTATTTCAATATAATATACATGCTAATATGCCATAATCACAGTATTACAATGGTATTGTACAATGAGTAATGACGTTTCTCTTAAAAATATATTTTTTACATAGAGCGCCTATGAAAAGTCAATGGGCAAAAAAAATATTTTAGCATGTGAATTTAGCAAAACCGAATATATATAATATTTTTACTATATTTACTCTAAAAACTGACATACATTGCTTTAGCGCCGGGCCTGGTTTTTTTTTGTATGGGATTTGGCGATCTCCTTTATATTGTTTTATGGAGATACATGTTTTTTTTAAGTGTAATTAATTAAAACTAAAATTTAATATTTAATTATAATAAGTCATGTACGATCTCAGTTTGTTTTCTAGGACATAATATTTTATAACACTTAGTACAAACCAATTTTTGCTGTAAAAAATATAACAACTTTTTGAATATACAATTGTTTTATTTCAACCATTATATTTCTAGCATCTAAATAAAAACTAAAACTAGTGTTTCTAAGCTTACCAAGTTGTGCATAGCATAACTCAAAACCCCCAACAATATTTCTGAGGTGAAAAGTAATGTACCTAACTCATTTTTATTTCAGATAAAGTAAAGTAACTCTACTTAGTTCACAAAAAAGTTGCTTACTCCTGTTACAAAACAAGAGTAACTTAAAAATATAGTTTTTTTTAGGATTTTAAAAGACAATATACAAATACAATATTTCAACAAGTTAAAGAAAAAGATACCTTTATGGATGTATTATTAGATTTTTGATATCTTTCCTAACTTTACTAAAATCAGTTTTTCGGTATTTCTGAAAAATGACGTTTTTTGATTTACCGGAGTCTTCATCTAGAGGTGCGTCTTGTTTTATTTGCTGTAAGTTATTTAAGTCATAGTTAATTTTAATGCGCATTTCTTTAATTACTAAATATCATCAAAACTAATATAGACAATTAGTTATGTACAATAGATATTTTATATCCATAAATATAAATAGCGAAGCCACACATCACATCTTTTGACCTCTCTTCAAACATCAATAAATTGCTGGTCAAGTTAATTTAATTGTGTAATTATACACACAATGTAATTATATCATTGATCATAGTGCAAAACATACCAGTACATTTCTTTACGTAAGTAATTTACAATAAATTATGCCTATAGTTAATTTAAATTTGTTGTTTTATTTCACTTTGTGGATCCTTGGTACAACTTTATTTTTTATGTAAATTGCCGACAAATGCGCAGACGAGCGACCGGATGATAAATGACATCAGTAAAGGCATCATCACATCGATGTGTTGTTGGCCATGAAAGAAGAAAGGAAAGAAATATTGTACTGACTCTCAAGGAGTAGTTTTGCGGCTGCTTTTTAAACAGATAAGTAATTAAATCACAAACAAAATTGATTTCAACACCAATAAGTAGAGTCAGGTGTTATTCAAATTAAGTACCTAATAGAGGACCAGACGAGAAGCTTTACGAAGGTTAATCCTCCGTAAAAATAAAGACTTATGAAAATCGATTTACCCAGTAATAAGTTTGAGGTAACACACAAAAAGTTCAGTCGTATTTTTACCGTATTTTTAAAAGTCTGTTATCAATATAATATTGGCATCCAGATAATAGCCACTTATTAAGCACGGGCGTTCCTCCATAACTGAGGAGCCCTAGAGAATACTCCATCACGCTGCACCACTGCAGAATGGTGGAGGGATAGTGGCCAACCAAAATGTCAGAAATTTTTATGTCACCTCAAGGCTTCCGACATGTCTTAACGACTACTAGGTATCTAACGATAGCAATTGGGACCGTTGGCCTTAGGTATCCTCCAAATAAATCCATCGACCGCGCCCTCTATTACCCTACTCAGTCTATCACTCTTACTCCGTTTGTGTCCTATCTGGAATCCACAGAAATGCCAGCTGTCCACGTCTCCACCCCTGTGATTAAGGTCCATTGTAGACTGATGGTGGTAATTTAAAATGCCGTAAGTAAATTTTGCTTACAAAATACTTAGATTTGTGAGCAAAGGTATTAAATTTGTTATAGGTATTTGTGGCGACTGGCATTTCCATAGCTAATCTCGGCAGGGCCGTTGTAGCTGTATGAGCGCCCGCGTGTAGTAAATTTTTGCAAAGTCGTCGCTTCAACTTCCAAGCTGATTTTTCAAGATTTTCCAAGCTTTTAGCGAAATAATATCTCGTAGCGCCGCTCTGTGGTCCATTTGCCGCCCTCCGGACGTGCCGCCCGCGTGCTGTGCGCGCGTTGCAACTTTAGGCGGCCGTGATTCTCGGTGACATACCTAAGTATAGGATCTAAGCAAGTTTCCGGTCTATGAATGCTTTCAAAATGCTAGAAGCACTTGAATCTTGACGAGTAAGTAGGTAACCCCCGTTGTCTGTGAACATCTGCAATACCAAAAGTCACTGCGTTGTAGGCCATTACGGAAGGATGAGGAATGAAACAAAATTCTAGTTCTCAAGTCAACCAGAATGTTTATTTATGAATTATTTATGAAAACCTCTGTGAATGTTTATTTATATAGGCAGAATATTTATGAAATTAAGCACCACCTTTTCGCTGCCGTCCATGACAACTGTGACGGACTTAAAACAAAACTCAAAAAGGACTATGATGGTCAGCCCAGTTAGTAGATACTTAGATGATGTTAGAACATTAGTGTGAGGTTTGGATAAGTGGTTCAGCGGAATTAATTAGTCGCTGTTTATAAAACAATGACGCTAATTAATTATTTAGAAAAATATTTGTAAATATCATCTTTATTAATTTCTTAAGGTATCATAATAGCTGAATAAGTACCTATTATTAGTTTTCTTTCATCAACGTCCGATAAGTAACGCTGTACTTAATAAATACTTATTGTATTATCGATTTGTTTCGTACTACAACGAGCTACATCACGTTTCGTAGCAACGCAACGTAGGTACCATTATCTCAGTCGTAGCTACGAATTTTATTGTCCTTGACAACAAATTAACGTGTCGCGCCTTAAGTGACATTTGTCAGTAATTACACGCCTTCGTAACTTGATTGTTACGTTATTTCTCTCACCTGGTATAAACGTGAACAATTTGTCTGATTAGAATACGGACGGGAATATTTAGTTGCAAGTAGCTACTTGTAAATATAGTTGTAACTAGAAAGGAAGCATCTAATTGAGTTTTTTTTATTGTATCAGGCATTACTTAAGTACTTTTACGTAAGCGTGATTAAGTACTTTTATGAAGCGCTCATAGCCCAGGGCTTGCGTCGATCCTAAGTGATCGACAAAGTTAAGCAACAGCGGGCGCGGTCGGTAGTTGGATGGGTGACCGCTAGTGGCAAAAGTTTTTTGAGCGCTTCCGTGCTTCGGAGGGCACGTAAAGCCGTCGGTCCTGGTTGTTAAAGATAGATAGCAGTCGTTAAGCCGTGTTGGAGGCCTTCGGGCGGCTTGAAAAACTCAACACTGGGTTGGCCACTAACCCCTCCAGCAATCCACATTGAAGCAGCGTGGTGGAGTATGCTTTAGGCCTCCTCAATAATGAGGAGAGACCCGTGCTCATTAGTGGGCCATTAATGGGTTGTAGCCACGTAAGCGTAGATTCAGAGCATTCACTTCTGACTTTTCGGAGTCACCCGTTATACCTAACTATGAAGGAAAATATCGCGAGGAAACCTGCATGCCGAAGGGTTCGCAAAACTCAAAGGAATCTGAAGTCAGCCAATCCGCACTTGGCCAGCTTGGTGGACTATTATGGCCTTAACCTCTTCATTGTGAGAAGATATCCGTGCTCAATCGTGTGTGATGATTATCACGGTAAATACTTAGCGAACTCTGTTGAGATATACCTACCTATTAAATAATAAATTATTTGAAAAAATTCGCGAGCAAACTAGTACCTATGATGATGCATATTTCCATGCAAATAGCACCTCCCACCCACATAGGAGCGTGCAATGAAACAAAGAAAATAAGTAATATGCACAAGTATACCGTAAAGTTTTGGTTTAGAATAGATTTTGTACCTATATTTTCTTTGTTTCTTAAAAACCCAGCTTCTGATTCAGGAGGGGTGGAAGAATCCTGAATTCTTGATATTTGAGATCAGATTTTCTGGGCAGATTTTAAACGGGTAGGTACTTCATCCGGGTTCGGGGTCCAAAAGGGGGTAGCTTCTTCCTAGACCTTACGTACCTACCTATATATCTATAGGCATATGATTCCCTGGTATTTGAGATCGAATTATTAATCTGTTTGTAATTTTCGTTTGAAAGAGGAAAGGATTTGGAACAAAGTTCCTTATTTTTTATTTCGTCTTGTTTTTAACCGCCACCAAAAATCGAGGACATTCTTAATTTGACTGTAAATTTTCTTGTTTAAGTGTGTTAGATCACATTGATACTCAGAAGTAAAATTTTAATTCATTACGAAAGGTAGGTATACCTAGACCAAATATTCTCTGATTCATACCTTACTGACATCCCTGGGTTAGAATCGATGTTTCATCCATGACTTAATTGCTTCCAGCGGATGCGAGTTATTGTCTTAGTGGACATAGTTTTGGTTAAATTGTTGTAAAGATATTGGAGTTATTGGACTCTATTGGCTGTAGTTGGACAGTTTATGACTAATCTATTTAGATTAATTGAATAATTCCGTTCATAAACTATTAAGTGTAAATAGTTGTTGAAGATCCATGATGATACATTTATTGGGAAGTGTAAATTATGTTATTTGAAGAAGGTTATTTAAGGTTTTTGAGGCGATTAAGAAGATAAGATCAATAACCCTATATTCAAAAGCAAAAGATGCAATTCAAATTGATTGATTGAGTCACACACACACATGACATACCTACCTATCTACACTTTGTATGAGGGTGATGAGTCTAAAAAAGCACAAATTGACCACTAAGTAAGTAAGTCATGGCTATTTAATTTTTGACTTTCGATTGAATAAATCGAACTGCCCATCTTCACGTAAGATACCTACCTACCTATAGGTATCTCATCCGTATCTACCGTATCAAACCTTTTCTCAGTTGTGCATTATTAAAGCTAAATAGGTACCTACAGTAGATTTACCAAGTGGGCATGGCCAGTAACCAAATGTAGACCAATTTCAGAAGCAATTTAAGGCATGATTCGACTGCATCACTGTGTCTAGAACCGAACACTATCGGGCGGATTCAACTACCGAGTGAGAACCAAGCAACAATAGTTTAAATTTGAATACATTCCGACTGGCAATTCCTACAAACTGGCATACCTATTCACGCGTTTGCGGAGCTTCAATTTCTCGCACAAATTTATGATTGCCGCATGGATAATATCTTGTTTTTTATTGTTTACCCATTATAGTCCACGATCACGTTAAGGAATCATCCATCACCTTGGCCAAGTGTGGATTGGCCGATTTCACACATCTTTGAGCTTTTGAAAACTATTCGGCATGCGGGTTTCCTTACGATGTCTTCCTTCATCATTATACCGAGTGACATTTAACCTTAAAACGCACATAACTCCGAAAATACAGAAGTGGATGCCCTGGGATTCAAACCCGGACTGACTAGTAGGGGGCTAAATTCTTAAGCACAAGGCTATCATCGCTTTTAGTTTAAAAATCATGGCGCGATGAAGGTTTTGGAGCCTGAGTCCAAGCCAACTTCTTTTGCTTGTGAACCTTGGATGGATAAGATTGTGATGGGAATCCATTCATCCCATTAAGGTAGGTAAGCGTTGTAAAATATATTTATGATAACCTGAAGAAGAATCATTCGCCGAATAAAAAGATAGAAATCTACAAGCAAAATGAATACCAAAGCTAATCTTGTCTAATAAAGATTATTCTATTCTATTCTAAGTTGATAACATGAAGAATATTACATACTACTTTTCGTTGCTAATGTCATAATATTGTTCACATAGGCTATGCCAGGTTATCAAAGGAATACAGTCAAGTTACGAATGTACCTGTACAAATGTACAACTACAATCATCTTCAAAGCCCACGCAATATTTATTTTGTTCATTAAGGCCAGGGACTCCGGTGAGGCGTTGACAGATAAGAGCGTCTTTATTATAGGCACTCGTAAGAAAAATATGGCCGAATATATTGCGTTACTTGTTGCTGGAAATAACCACTTAAGATAAAAAAATGTGTAAAAAAAAACAAACCAAGTTTCTCCAGCTCCATTCTTGTTCAATGGCATCTAGTGGTTTCTATGGCACTCTGGCTCCTTTTGACAGACTTATTACTGAAAACATACTTAAATAAAATTATAATTACGCCATGCCATATGCCATCATGTATCCAGTCCGTCTTTTGTGCTGCTTAGTGTATGGTATGCGTGTTACAATAAAGGATAAGCTATGTCGGAGGCCTTAGAGTGGCATAGAAACTCCCAATACTAGAGTTGGTTACTAATCCTTCTACCAATCTCCACTGAATTAGCGCGGTGGAGTACCTATGCTTAACGTCTCCTCATTGATGAGGAGAGACCGATGTTCATTAGTGGAACATTAATCCAATAGATGGTAGAGCCTATTATCCCAGAGGTGGGATCATTGCACTCCACAGTACTTAGTACCATTTGTACCATATACTCGTAATATTTTTAACAGAAATTGTGTTTCGGTTAGGAAGATGTGGAGCTGGTTATACTTTTTAGAGGGGACAATCTCAGTCCTTAAAGGTAGCAACACATCTGTAAGCAAATAAATACGAGAAAGAGTCTCGACTAAACTAATTAATTATAGATTGGACTAAAACTAACAAAAATAACAGAAATAAATATCACCAACAGTCCATATTCCAGTATTTGTTCTTACGTAGAAACAAAACTAACCCATATACCTACCTACCAAAGATCCTATACCAAAGAAGTAATTAGAAGCCCATCGCAGTTATTAGAAACTCAAAAGTCAAATAATGATCTAAGTAGCTATTTCCGCATAAGTTTGTAATCGTAATAGGTAGTTGAAGTATGCACGCTTTCTGACGCTGAAAGGAGGATGGGCACAAATGTATGGAATCTGGTACCCGCACCAATCAGAGTAAGTGATACATCATTGGATAGGTATTTTTGTGTAGATTGTGAATAACCATAGCGCTTGTCCCGGTTCATTGTCCGATCGTAGCAATCTTACTTGAAAATATTTTTAATTATCAGTATTAATAAAGCCATTCGAAATAAGTTTTATCGTTTATTCTATAGGTATATTCGTATAAGTTACTGTAAAAGCCCGAACCACGGTGACTCTTAAGATTTACCGGTCAATTTTAAGATTTACCAGTCAATCGTAAGATTCACCAACACGAGTTGATATTTTTTTTACTACCATTTATTTGATGAATCTTAGGATTTACGTTTAGGCATTGTAAATGTTGTCGAATTATGTGCGTTTTAAGCAATTAAATGGCACTTGCTATAAACGGTTAAGGAAAACATCGTGAGGAAGCCTGCATGCCGGAGAGATCGCAAAACTCAGAGGTGTGTGAAGTCCGCCAATCCGCACTTGGCCAGCGTGGTGGCGTATGGCCCTAACCTTCTTATTCTGAGACTCCTCTCAGTAGTCATCCGTGCTCAATAGTGGGCCATGATGGATTGAGATGGTGATGATGATGATGATTTTTATTTGTTAATTGAATAAGCTCAAAATCTGTGCAAACATAATGAAAATCAGTCGAACTATGCCAAAGATATGATTTCTTAAATTCTAATTCGAACTAAATATTTCGTCTTCTAAAGGCTATATTTCAAAACGGACAATTTATACGGGTATGTCGCCATAGTAATTTTTTGTACTCTTGAAAAGACCTATCAAACGACAGTAAAGTCATTTTGATTGGACATGGGTACCAAAACGCCCATCCTCCTTTGCTCTCTACAAAGAGTTTTCATTCCTGACACGGGAAAAGGCGTTCAACAAAAGAATAAGTAAGTATTCCGGAACCTTCGAAACTAAACAAGCGAAGCACCTAAACATCGCAACTAGTTTTACCGTTCAGTAGAAGTATGATTGATAGCGCTGTTTCCTCGTACACAATCTTTATGCTAATATCACGGCAGTCTGGTGTGTTAGAGGCGTGTTGTTTTATGTATACGAGAACACAAGTCCGACTTATCTGCTTAGTAATCGGACTTCACGAAGATCTTTATGGAGTTTTCCGTTATCCTCAGAAGCTATATTAGATACCGCAGATAAGTTTGTCCAAATTCAAATGTATGTACCTAACTGAATTGTTCTGAATTTTCAGCTTAATTAGAGTTTCAAACAGAGCATAGCTGATCGGTCAGATTTTGTGTGGATCTATAGAGGCGTAGACGTTAGGTGTTCAAGTAGGCTTCCGATATGCTTTCTAATGAATAACAATAATATTGCCAATTTTTAAAATTATTCTCTTCCCTTTCTTGTTTTCTTAAAAATTTATATCCACTAGAAATCAAATGCATCAGTTAAAGTTTCATACAAAAATGTTAAGAGTTTTTCAAAAATCCTTAATTTGATATTTAGGTAGCTACCTACCTGCTATACCTAATCATTAGAAGAAATGTCAATCTAAAATTTCAATTTTCTACATGTTTAGATACGAATGAGATAAAGCAATTTTTCATGAATAACAAAATTCACGGTATTCACAGGTAAGTTCAGATAAGAATGGCTCACTAGTTTATCTGTTTCCTACCGTAAGTACTTACTTATTTTTTACGAAGACTGAGTTTCGTGTGAAGTGCGTTCGTCTGAAGTGCGTAGATAACAATTACAGGTATTTCCATACTTACATTGGTATAAAATATGAGTGCTATATATATGTACCTACCTCGCAACTCGATAACAATATTAGATATCTGCATCTTAATATAAACTGCGACCGAAACAACTAAAAATCCTACCATTAAATGACAAAAGGCGGTAGAGCCTATAGAGTTCACTTAACAACAACTAACATGTCTAACCAGTGGTGCAAGCCGGTGGTGCTATGGGCCCGAAAGGTCTAAAACCTTGGTTTGCCTGGAAGAGATCTCTATGTAGCGATAAGGCCGCCTTTTGTACCTAGGGTAAACTGGGTACGGTTAAAACACAGGACGGTTGAAACAAGTCGAATATCTCGCGAATGGTTGAGCTGACAGGTAAGGGTTCAAGGGGAAAAAGAAGCAGGTGACAAGTCCAAACCTAAATCAAAGTGTTACATTGGTCAACGGGTGCTGTATATTTTTATAAATAGGCCTATTGTATTTTAGCACCCAAAAGTAAGTATTTTTCTTTTGAGTTTCAAGCCATTATTATGTTAATCTATTCAAGTATAAATATTGAGTGTTCATTTATGATTTAGGTGAAGTTATTAGAATACGGAATGATGACTAGTTTTAATAAGTTATTATTACTACCATTACTATAAACTTTCTTTTACCAAAATTCGAGTTGGGGACGGTTGAAACAATATAATTATGTGGGTACAGGTAAAAAAAAAACATATAATTTTGTTTAGTTTTCTCGATGCCGAATTCGCATAGTAAAGACTTTCATAGGGCAGATTGAGTTTATTGAGACAAATATACATATACGGAGGTAAAAGTTGGAGATAAAACTATGCACTATCAACAAATTATTCGTCAAAGCCTGGTTACGTACACTGTAGGACTATTAAAACATTGAAGACCGGTTAATATTGTCATACGATGCCATGATTATTATAATACAATTATAACTAATGCTAAATAAAGCATGTTGCTATATATTTTTTGTATATTTCGCGTGCGTTTCAACTGACCCTAGTCACTGTTTCAACCGCCCCTGGCATGGGGACGGTAGAAACACATCGGAATTTATTTTCAAATCTAAATATCTCTAAAAATAGCACCCACCAGAATTAAATAGTATAGCCCTATTGTAGGTAAAGATCCACTCTTCAATTTAATATGTCATCATCATCGTTCTTTTAATAAACAACAAAATTACGAACAATTAAAGCCAAATCGTTTCAACCGTACCCAGTCTACCCTACTGCGTATCCTATATGTAGTATTGTTTTAAGCATAGGGGAGATGTGCTTAAGACGGCATACTCAGGTAAGATGACACACCTACTATATTGCTTTAAATATTCGCGCTAAGAGTGCAATTGTGACGTTAACGGGAGTCTACATAGATGTCGCTAGTACTCAAATTCAGTATGGCGGAATAAGAACGCGGACTGGCAAGTAGTGCACGTTTTTGTGATTTTGACATGCTCAGAAGTTTGCTTTCGGTTTTCTTTAGTGGTGAAAATACATGTAAGGTAAGGATCTTTACTTTAAACTAATTTGAATTGTAAAAATGGGTTATTAAACTGCACAAATATAGCTAAAAACGCATCATAACGTAAAAGGTATGGTCGTGACAATTTAAACCATAATTTTGTGACCGTTGGGTAAAATGACATACAGGGCGTGGGTGTAAGATGGCATACTATGTCACCTTATCCGTGTAAAATAGGATAGGAAAACTTACCTGTTTTCTTTTTTTATACAGAATGCCTGGCAATTACTAACGTACATCGACGCGAAAAAAAAGGCTATTGAAGCTGTGAGGGACAATCGAATGGGCTGGCTTTTAGCATTGATAAGACGACATACCCTTAAGGTGTAAGATGACATACAGTAACCAACTTATCTCTGAAATGAAGAGAGGCGCTGACGGACGCAATTCGAGAGGTAGTAACTGTCAGACGAATGACCACATTGTACCTACTTATGAATGACTTTTTAACATGACAGTATTAGTTCCAACTTTTGCCATTTCAGAGATAAGTTGATGGCAATGTACCATGTCATCTTATCCTATACATATGTCATTTTACACATGTCAACCTAAGTGCCATTGATGTTTGTTTTCAAAGTTAATATGACGTTGATTGTTCTGAAATTTAAATAATTTTGTTGATTAAGATACCTTTTAGGATATACGCAAGATGCTGATCTCATATTACTAAAATTATTTTAAATATTTCCCTTGAAAGAAAAAGTATGTCATCTTAAGCACAATTCCCCTATATATTTCGGTGTAAAACAATAAAGTGAATAAATAAATAAATACTTAACATAAATAACTACCATTAACCGTCCCTGCCGTAGTTCTCAACCTTATAAAAATGATCTGATCATTTAACATCCCTATTTACTTACCTACATCCACTGTTAACTTTATTCACCACCCTAATGTTGATATCAGTCTTATGCTTAAGCTTGCCCAACGTTTTTGATGTGCCATTCTTTTATCAGCTTTTATCGTTCGTTGTTAAGCACACATGTCATGAGCTTTAAAGAATTGCCAAAGAAATTCCTTCGCTTTTTAAATCGTCAATGAGATTGCATGAGGCAAGTTTAAACTCGTTGATTCTTATGATTGAAATGAGTCGTGAAGTGGAATTGCCTCTTTAATTTAATTTGACAAATTAATTAATTAATGAATTAAATACTAATTATAAGTAACAAAATTTAATAAAACATTGCATCACTCGATACCCCTTTTTCGAATTTCTGCCAATTTTAAAACAAGTTACCTATGTATGAATTAAATCTAACCTACAGCTTCCCAAGAGTTTTTTTAAAATTCTAAATGAACATTTCTTCAGCAACTTTTCTCACTGGCCAATTTATTGTAAAAACTTTAACTAAAGTCATGTGTTTTCTTAAAACGCGTGCACTGCGCTGCACTTCTGCGAGGTAACAAAGCGTCGTAAAAGAGCAGTAAAATCATTATCTAACTACGACAACAATCAGAAATAAAGACACGTTAGAAAAGTTTGCAGCCATTCCCAACTTTCCTCCCTTGGGCACTTCTTTGACAGTTTGCTTTAAGACTTTATAAATAGTGCCCCCGAAGGACGGAATTTCAGAATTACTGAATGTTTTTCATGATCGAAAGAGGCTAAAAAACTGGCGATAAGTAAGCGGATATTAGAGTTTACGATTTTACTTATCTTAGAGTATTAAGATAAAATGTAATAGACATAAAAAGTCTCCAGTTAAACGAAAATTGTAATATGTAGGTACGTTCTAGTTTTCAAGATTTGAGGTAGATCTTTAACCTAGAATTTCTTACTTGTTCCTTGGCAGCAACTCATCGCTGACTCTTTTTGTCCTGCAAATTCAGATGAGGTTTAGCATATAACAACTATATTTCTTTCTTGATGAACAGTTTTATTAAGCTCTAACCATTGATCAGGAATGATGTATGTTATCAGCAAAATGTAAAATTTAGGTCATTCCACAGAGATTTCAATAATCTGAACAAAAATGAGAGTTTACTGGGGATTTGATGACATAGCCTTATTTTAGTATTTAACTTGGACAACTCACATCAAAATTGCTAAGATTTGGCCTTGCCATCTTCTCCAGCCTTGGAACTCTTGTTTCAGGTGCATCCTACACATCAATAGACGAGGTTCCAACTATTGGAGATCTCTCGTTGCTTTCTTTAATCGAAGTAAGTGGTAATTAAATTGTATCTAATACTGACATATTTGAAAATAAGACGTGCCTGCCGGCGTCGTCGTTTGACAACATTTAAATTATCCTCCTAGATCAAAAAGATCCTTATCATATGAGATCATTATCTTCCTACTTAAATAGCTATCATTGAGCACCAAATTGAGAGATATAGAAGATAACTGGGATGACATTAGACGTGTATAAAATGTTGGTTTCAATCGGTTTTCGCATCTATTGAACTCAGGCAACTACTAAATTCAACATGAAGACCTTAGTCGTGCTATTCGCAGTCTTTGCCCTAAGCCTTGCAGCTCCGCAACCTAGGAAGCTTTTCCATGAACACGTCGAGGACTTCTTGACTATCATTTTTGAAGATGCCGAAGATGACTTGGAACACCTCTATGAACATTATATAGAATTCGAGGAGTTCAGAAGGTCATTGGACTACATGCGCACGGCTGACTTCAAGAACCTGGTTTATGAAATGGAATCGTTGCCTGAATTCAAAGCGGTAAGATTATTTTCTTATATTTTTTCGTTCTGTTAATTAAAACTCAAATCAAGGAACCCTTCGAAGTTTTCCTTAAACTCGTGTAGGCATATTGTGAATTAAGTAATCTTGCTTGTACCTCCTTAGTGGTGCTTTTTGTAATTTTACATTAGTGTTATCTGATATGTTATAACGAAATTGTTATCTTACGAATTTTTGTGATTTTTCAGGTGACAGAATTCTTGGAAAGAGACAACATCGACATTCTTTACTTCATCGATCTGTTCAACATGATAATGGGTACGTATTCATGTGAATATAAGCAGTGCTATGTAAGCTACTTGGAATGAATACAACTTGATTCCTAAATATTGGACTTGAATTCGAATTATGTCCCTATTAGAAATTATTTATCACTTGCTACTGGCGTTAGATTTCTCTAGTGTTTTTAAAGGTGTATGAAGTGTATCAATCCGCCCTTGGCTAGGGTATTATCCCCTCATTCTGAGAGAAGATCTGATGGTAGCAGTAAGGCAGTTATCGGTTGTAATTATGACGATGAAAGGAAACAAAGTAACAAAGAGACACAGACGTAAATTAATAAATATTAAGCCAATACGAAACAAAAAAAATATATACAGTAAACTTCAAATTTTCGTGCTTCCCAAGATAGAAACCTTCAGATGGCATAATCTCTTTCGATAGATAATTTGGCTCAATTGCCTTCATCTCGCCTGGGTCCTGGGTTCGATTCCCAGCGACATGGACAAATGATGAATTTAAATTTCTCTTCTTGGTCTGAGTATGTGTCGTTGCCCTGTGTGTTGTCCACAGCGCCCACGACATAGGGAGTCCTAGTGGGCGGCTATGAGTGTCTAGCGTTATTTATTTATTTTTATTTTCAGAACAAACTTTGCCAAGAACGCGTCACCAAATCAGCGGTAAAGACTTTAGATCGTTCATCACAGACTGTATCGCGGAGTTCCCTAAGAGCAAGCTGTCGGCTTTATTCGATCAGAAGATGGCTGAAGACCAGGCGTTCAGAACTGCTATTGAGAACCTACAAAGTGAAGAGTGGGATAGAATTTGGACCGCTCTTTGGGAAAACGAAACCTTTAAAGCCGAAGTTGAAATCCTTAACAACAACGGCATTGACTTGAACATACTGTTAGATGAGATACTGGCTATCTTTGGACAAAAGTAATTTACTTGAATAATTTTAATATTTCCAAAACAAAGTGTACAAAACTCAAATGTTTGTCTTTGAATCTTAATAAAGTTTAGCTTTTAAACGGTCCTGATTTTTAATTTTTATTCCTTTTGACCTTTCCTTCTTTTAACCTTTTTTTATAGTAGGTATAACTAACCTAAATAATAACTAACCTTAGTTGGTATATTCTAACCTTAATTCTGTAAATCTAGAGTACCTAGTGTTAATGATAGAAAATATGCATATATTTTGTAAGGATTTAAAGGAGTACCTTCGTATTTCTAACCTTTCGCTACTGACGACTAGGTACCTGAATATAAGTGGACTAGCTTCCGCCCGCAGGCTTCGCCCGCGTGAAATTCGTTTAAACTTCACCCCCCTATTTCACCCCCTTCGGGGTGGAATTTCCAAAAATTCTCTCTTAGTGCTCCCCTACACTCCCCAAGGAACATAGAGGCCAAATTCCAGCTTCTTCCGTTCAGTAGTTTCGGCTGTGCGTTGTCTGTCAGTCACCAGCAACGCAAGAGTTGTATAATATATTAAGACTACAGAGATGGACAAAATGCAATCAACATTACTGATTAAAACTCCATCTGACGAATTTTAATCGATTTAGTTATTGACCAGTTGTGCGCGCGATTTCGTTCGTGTATAGGAGTTTTTCCCGCATGAATCCCAATCCGGAATAAAAAGCATACATGTTGCTCCTCGGCCTCTTCTATTTTACAGTGAAAGTCCCATAAAAATCCCTTCAGCCGTTTCTGAGATAAGCGTGCACAAACATACGATCAGTTACAGTTTTATTTTATGTAGGTACCTATAGAAGATAGACTACGGATTACATCTGGGGGTACGGGAATTCTCCGCAAAGATTCCTCTAAAACTTCTTTTTCTCGAATGGCGCTTGTGGAGGCATTTTTGTACCTCCGGATGTACTAAATGGCCCACTACTGAGAACGGGTATATCTCCTCACAATTATGGAGGCCTAGAGCCTCACGCTGCTCCAGTGCGAATTGATGGAGGGGTTACTGGCCAACCCAGTACACATCGGAAATTTTGATGCCGCCCGAAGGCCTCCAACATGAACTATATTTATATTATCTATCTATGTATCTATTAAAACCGGGACCGAAAGCTTTACGTGCCCGCTGAACCATCAACCACTGCCCACCCATCCAACTACCGAGTCATCATCCAACCACCGACCACCCCCGCGGTTGCTTAACTTTGACGATCTGCAAGCCGTCGCGCCGGGCTACGAGCGCTTCAGTTCAGTTCAATCCTAATATTTAATCATCAGTTTGTTCATCGCTGTCGGCATATGCAGGGTTTGGTGGTAAAACGCACTGTTCTAATCAGCCAGCCAGTTACTCTTAACGTTGACAGTTGGACTTCATCATCTCAACCCATCACGGCCCATTATTTAGCACGGATCTGGGTCTCTTCTCAGAATGAGAAGAATAAGGCCATAGTCTATCACGCTGGCGAAGTGCCGGTTGGCGGACTTCACACACCTTTGAGTCTTGCGAACTCTCCGGCATGCAGTGTCCTCACGATGTTTTCCTTCACCGTTTGTAGCATGTGACATTTAAATGCTTACAACGAACATTACTCCGAAAAGTCAGAGGTGCGTGCCCTAGGATTTGAACCCGGACCCTCCGAATAGGAGGCCGAATTCTTAACCACTAGGCTATTACCGCTAATATCTATTTATCCCATTTAATATCTATTTATCCATCGCATTGCCTGACCTAGTATCATTAAAGATATTTCTTTACAAATTAATTACTTGAAAGAAAAGTATAAGCAGAATAATTATTTCATAGTGCAGTCGTCAACGCGCAGCGCGGCACCACAAAACATATAATTACTGAACTCCCTGATTTCCCCATGGAATACAATTCTTGTTGCTGGTTTTAAAGCCAAAAAATTATTATTTCCAACCCAGCAATAAGAGATAAGGCTTTACAACCTTTATTTAAATGAAAATTCATAATTTTAGTAAATGTTTTTAAATTAAAAGTTTGAGTTGTAGCAAATGTTGGTAGGACAAAATTGCAAAAGCGGGTACGTAGGTAGGTACTAACCTAGCTAACTCCTTAGTTTTATTTTAAATATGAAAGTAACTCTGTCTGTCTGTCTGTGAAGCTTTCACGCTTAGACCACTGAACCGATTTTAATGAAAGGCCAAAGATCATTAATTGAAGTATGGGACAGTGGTTTTAACTGGCTTCAAAATCACTTTTTTCATCAGCTTTCTAAAACTGATTACAAACTCAAGTTAATATTTTTGAATCCAGGTTCAAACTATATTTAGTTATGTAAATATACCTAGACGATGACGGTGAGATAAAAGAATGAAACTGAGGTTTCTAGAAAACACTTGGCGTATGATAAAAGTGACGGCCAAAAATGAAATCGTTTTCCTTCGGTACCTATGTATATTGAGTTGACATTGGGAAAGGACAAAGGATATTTTTTATCGCGGTAATTACCCCTTATCGGGAGAAATATAATTTTTTCATAAAATCATATTTTTGAGTTAAAATTTCTCCGCATTCTCTACAGGGATCTTGAAGTCGTTGGTGTCTCACGAGGGCGAAGCCGTAGGCAAAAAGTAGTAAATTTGGTACCAATATTAATAATGTAATTTGTATTTAGCGAATGCACGGCACACACTTACGTCACGAAGTTTAAGATTATCGTTGTAAAGTCATAGACGTGTTGCTAACCTCAAGGACAGAGATGATCGCCTCTAAAAAGTATATTATTATTTTTAGGTTTCTGGACATGGGAAACTAGTATTCCCATGAGGCCACTGCGACCATCTCTGATCTATTGCCGCCATAAAAAAAGTGTTACCGTATCCACACCTTTTTAACTGGAACACAATTGCTGGATATTATAGTACCTACTAAATACTGTGGTGGACGGTTGTACTCGAGAGAAATCTAGTCTCTACTACTTTTCATGATTGTACATTACGAGCTCGAAGGTTGGCTTGTACTTAAGGATGGATACTTTTCACCTTTGGTTTTGGTGTTCAGTTGCAAAGACCACACACCATTCCAGTGATCGTACCTATATATTATTATTTTCATAGCTTCCGTCATTTTACGAAGAAAAACTTACCAATAACATCCGATGAATCTTTCTAGGAAAGACCTCTTATCACGCTGTGATTCATACTATCATAGAGTTAGGATTGACAGTTGCAGAAGATAATGTCGCTGAGATGATATCAGGGGCATATAAGGCTCGATTCTATAGGTCAATCATTAAATCCAAGCAACAATTCACATAAACATGAAGACCCTTATTGTATTATTCGTGGTATTGGCTCTCGGTTTAACAGCTCCGAAACCAAAGAAGCTATTTCATGAGCATGTCGAGGATTTCTTAGGTATTCTTTATGGGGAAGCTGAAGATGATTTGGATACAATCTTTGATCAATATGAACAATTTGAGGAGTTCAAAAAGACCGTAGAATTCATGCAGACATCTGACTTCAAGAACCTGGTTTATGAGATGGAGTCGTTGCCTGAATTCAAAGCGGTAAGATTATTTGTTTTTCTTTTGATTTGTGTAGTTATTTTCATATGAGTATAGTTAAACTTGTTGTGAAAATTATTTAAATGTATGTTTAAACTATGATAGTAGGTAATAGCGTTTATTTAAATTTAAATATTGCACCTACATAGATATAAATGTAGAAATTTGATTAAAAATAACAGCCTTCTATTTTGTTTTCAGATGATTGATTTCTTGGAAAATATTAACATCGATATTATGTACTTCATCGATTTGTACAATTTTGTACTTGGTATGTATTTTAGTGTTTAAAAATGAAATCTTTTAAATTGAAAATCTGTATTATTACTAGTAAAGCGTATTTAAGTCCTTTTATTGATGCCCATATTAAAGGAAATATTCTGTCATATTAAGTTACAAGTTAAAATATAAGTATAAACCGTCTTTATTCCGTCCATTGATTAGACACACCGATTACCTACCTACACTCTATTTTTAATTTTGACTTTTTACTTTTCAGAAAGTACTACGTCAAACACACGTCAGCAGATCAGTGGTAAGGATTTTGCGTCATTCATTACTGACTCTATTGCGGTGTTCCCGAAGGAAAAACTGTCAGCTTTATTCGATCAGAAGATGGCTGAAGACGAGGAGTTCAGAACTGCTATTGAGAGCCTCCAGAGCGAAGAATGGTACATCATATGGACCGCTCTTTGGGAGAACGAAACCTTCAAGGCTGAAGCTGACATCCTTTACAATAATGGAATTGACTTGACCGTGCTATTAGATCAAGTAATGGCTCTCTTTGGACAAAATTAATATATTGAAAACTTCATGAGATTTTAAAAATAACCAAATGATAACTAATCTCGCTTGAATAAATATTGTTGGTGTAAAATAAAGTTAAATTTAATAATAAAATAAAATAAAATTAAATGTAATAAACTTGTTTCGGTTTCTTCACCCTATAGATTTCCCGCTAATCGGAGGCCCTAGAAATTATGGAAGATATAATAATATTGTACATTGTACAATTTCTAATAACTTGAACAAAAGGCCAGTGACATCAAAGATCTATTTGTTAGCTTCATTCATTTTATTTTTAACTTCCGTTAAAAATGTAAAAATATCTGAAATAGGAAAGCTTTCGTAGTCATTTGGAAATAGTCATCATATTTCGACGTTTTGACTTGCTATATACAGCTATTCTATTTTTAATATTTTTTTGACGGAATTGAGGTAGCAAACGAGCATGCAGAAATTCTTTTCCGTGGCCACACATGACAACTGTGATCAACCTAGAATAAGACCTATGCCCGTACCTATAGTACCTATGCCCGAATGTTCAGAAGGTGCTAAAACATTATTTGGTTAGTTTTTAGTACCTAAGTTGGAGGTCTGTGGAAGAGACTGTTAGTAATAGATATTGTAACTGTAGTATTTGTTATTGTTAGTAAAAGTCTCGTTCTTAATCAGATAAATGTTACTATCATTGAGCATTTAGATGGTCACTTAAAAAAGACACTAACAGTCCCTGTCCATGTTCCATACTTAGTAACTAACCAGCTAATATTCTAACACTACCGGTTAATTGGAAGTCTCCTAGTCGCTAAATTGTGCTTTCTTCTAGGTAGGTCACAGTTGTCATGTGCGGCAGCAAAAGGATAGTGTTGCGTGATCGTTTGGTACCGTAATTCCATAAAAAAACGTAAAAGTGATCTATTTTAATGAATAAATAAATATATTTTATATGTCTGTATCCTCCAAACATGCTTAATTAATTGTATTAATTAATTAATTAAAAGACATGATAACACAAAAAATTGAGGGTAAAAATTTATTCATAGTTATTCTTATTAAATTAAGTACTAAGCGTTGCCCGCGATTTGGTCCATGCGAAGGTACCTACATTTAACTGAATTCAAATTAACTTCTATCCATACCTTAAACCCAATTGAATCCATTCTTAGGGCGCTTTTAGTGTCATGCGGATTTGCTCACGCACGCGGGATTGGCCCGCATGCGTAGCACCCGCAACGAACAATATTTCATATATGAATATATGAATTTACTATAAAGCGTGAAAAACGCACGCGGGACGCGAGACGCTGTGCGGGGCGTCATCCCGCAGCGGGGCATCCGCATGCGTGAGCGTCCCTACAACTTCAGTGTCCATTTTAGAGTCGTGCGGGGCGCACGTGTCGTATTGTACTAATCGTCTACGCAACCCGTTACGCAACCCGCAGAAGACTGAAACTCAAACTGCGTATGATCCGCAGCGTGAAATTTCACGAATGCGGGGCCAATCCGAGCAAATCCGCATGACACTAAAAGCGCCCTTAGCGTATGTCATCGAATTATTAATTACTTTCCTGTCAACTTCATTCATTTTGTCTGGTACGGGTCTCTTCTCCGAATGAGACGGTTATATTTCACACGGTTAAGGTTAAGGTTCGCGGATTGGCGGACTTCACACATATTTGAGTTTTTAGAACTTTTCGGGTCTGGTTTTCTCACGATGTTTTCCTTTACCGTTTAAGCGAGTGATATTTAAATAACTCCGATAATAATCAGAAGAACGTGAGAGAAGAGAGAGAACGTGTGAACCTGAGATTTAAAGCTGGACCGCAAGATTGGTAGGAGGCCGAATCTTTAATCACTAGGCTGTCACTGCTGCCATGTTTGATGTCTGAGTGAGTGTTCTTTCGCTTTTATACAATACCTATATTAATAGAAGTAGAACTAATAAGTGATGTAATAATATTAGAAGTGGAAGTTGAAATTTAGATAATAGCGAAATATTATCTTAAACAGATTGATACTGTAAAACTTAAGATGTAGTAGATATTAGCTTTCCAGAATGCGTTATCAATGTTTTGTAAGGTATTGGATTTGTCAGATACAGGTGATAATGAAATTGAGTTGATACGAGGGAAGTATAAAATTGAGGTTCCAGATTGATTTTGCTTCATTGAGTTGAAGTAACTATTTGATTTAAGATGAAGGCCGTAATAGTTCTTTTGGCGGTGCTATCCGTTGGCTTCTCAGCTCCTCAACCAAGGAAGTTATTCCATGAACATGTAGAAGATTTCTTAGACGTCATTAACGATGAAGTCGTGGAGGAATTGGAAGCTCTTGTTAAGGAGTATTTTGCGTTTGAGGAATTTATATCGACGTTAGAATATTTGCAAACGTCCGACTTCAAGAACCTGGTCTACGAAATGGAATCGTTGCCTGAATTCAAAGCGGTAAGGTTTTCTTTTTGTTGCTTATGTAAATGCTAGACAATAGATTATGCAATTCTGGGTTTCATTTTATCTTATTATTTAAAATAGGTACAACGATTACAATTCGTTTAGTAAATTCTTGTAAAGAAATAGGCATTGATTTAAGATAATGTTCTGTATAGGTAGTACAAGATTAAAAAGAAAAAATAACGATTAGTAAATTTCCAGTTTAAGGAAGTTTTGCTTGGTGTTATAATATGAAGCGATAAAATTTACAGAATATATTAGAATAAACACATTGGGGTAAATGCATAATAGGCGTTTATTCATCATCATCATCATCTCAACCGATCATGGCCCACTATAGAGCATTGGTCTCTTCTCAGGATGAGAAGGATAAGGCCATAGTCCACCGCGCTGGCCAAGTGCGGATTGGCGGACTTCACACACCTTTGAGTTTTGCGAACTCTCCGGCATGCAGGTTTCCTCACGATGTTTTCCTTCACCGTTTATAGCTAGTGACATTTAAATGCTTAAAACGCACATAACTCCGAAAAGACAGAGGTGCGTGCCCTTGGATTTGAACCCGGATCCTTCGGATAGGAGGCCGAATTCTTAAACACTAGGATATCACTGCTTTTTATAATTTTATCTTTAAAAAGATGAACTACGGAGCTTTTCACAATTAATTTTTCTATTATTTATACAGTATTCTTTCTTAGCACTGAATGATTCGTGAGTGTTTGAAACTATTTTAAGTACTTTGTATTTACAGTAGCCTTTCGAAAACAAATTACCTTCATCCATCAATTACATAATAATTAACCAAATAAACGTTCAATATACCATAATTATTTATAAAAGATTTTCTTTTAATCGTATTCTTTTATCCGTCTTCCAGGTAATAGACTTCTTGGAAAAGGACAACATCGATATTTTATACTTTATCGACCTATTCAACGATATGCTTGGTACGTATTTAAACATTTTATTTTTTGTCGATCCAGTTAGCTCGTTTACTGTAAATGCTCTGATCAAAGGCTAAGGGCCGGCGCATATATGACGGAGTGTAGCACAGCGTATTTTTCAGTACCAAACTATTATCAACGCTGCCTGCAGTGAAATTATACCCAAAGCCATCCGCTCACTGGTTAAACTTAACTCTGACAGTTGACATGCCATAGGCGTATGTCACGGGTTTAAGAGACTACGTGCGCATGCTCTGCTCTGCGGTCCGCCATATGGACGCCGGCCCTTCGATCCGTATTAATATTGTTATAAATGCGAAAGCCTGTTTGTTTATTCGTGAAACTTTCAATTCGAATGGAAATACTTGAACCCTTATATGGTCGAAATTGGGGATGAAAGTTTATATGAAAAATGTAAACTGCTTGATCGATTTCGATGAATTTTCTCAGGAAGTTAGTTTGATGACGCAAGGTCAACCATAGATTAGGTACCATTTTTTTTCAAAACATCTCCCAAGGTTCTTTAAGTTTAAGTTTCCCGAACGAGGTTGTTTACTGATAGTAAAATATCCAATAACATTATGCTCCATTAATCAATCTTAATATATAAAACTCTTGCGTTACTGGTGATTGACTGACAGACAACGCACAGCCGAAACCACTGAACGGAAGAAGCTGAAATTTGGCATGTATGTTCCTTGGGGAGTGAAGGGGAGCACTAAGGGAGGATTTTTAGAAATTCCACCCCGAAGGGGATGAAATAGGGAATTGAAGTTTACACGAAATCCACGTGGGCAAAGCCTGCGGGCGGAAGCTAGTGAAGCATAATGTTATTGGATATTCTATTTCTGGGATTTTTTTAGATTTAGTAAATCTTTGAAAGAAGAAAAACATTTTCTTAGAAGGTTTTGTTACAATATTTAAAAACTTTTCCGTTCACTCATATATTTGCAGTGAGTGGAGATAGTTAATTTGTGAATATAAACTTCGCAGAACAAGCGGAAACGAGAACTCGTCAGCAAGCCTCCGGAAAGGACTTCAGTTCCTTCATCAACGATGCTATTGCGATGTTCCCGAAGGACAAGCTGTCGGCTTTGTTCGATCAGAAGATGGCTGACGACGAGGAGTTCAGAACTGCTATTGAGAATCTCCAGAGCGAAGAATGGATGACTATTTGGGACGCTCTTTGGGAGAACGAGACCTTCAAGGCTGAAGCTCAAATTCTAAAAGATAACGGCGTGGACTTACTTGTCCTGCTCGACGAACTCATGGCCGTCTTTGGACAAAACTAAGGATACCTAGTCCTTAAAATAAATAAAATGAAAATAATCCAAAGAATTACATCAAATCAAAGTAAAGATCCTACTCTAAAATTGAATAAACTTGTTTTAATTTATATATTATTTTATTTCTAACTAAGTTCTTTTTTCAAATTAGCAGAAAATCATAATAAGGTCTGTAAACAGTTAATTAGAAAAATTCTTTAAGTCGTATAATGTTAGAAAATATTGTAGACATGGTCTTAATAACTGACTTGAAAAGGGGCTCTTAATTCATCATCTTAAGTAGGACTCGGACGGCTTTGAAGCTTTCTATAGATCTTGCTTTTCATTCAGTCACAAAAAGTTGCCCCGAGCCTTAGTTTAGCTTAGTTTCAAGATGTTACAAGTAGACGACGAGAAAGCCTTCGCAATTGTTTTATTGCTTGCTGAGATTATTAAAAATGCCAGCTAAAAGAACAAAATATTAATAAATAAATCTCCTGGGATGTCTTCCTGCTTATTTATTTATTTATTTATTTAAGCTTTATGCACCATACACAAGTACAGTAACAAAGGCGGACTTAATGCTAGAAGCATTCTCTCCCAGTCAACCTTCGGACAGTGTGAACACTACGAAATGGCGGCAAGGATGTAAGGAACAAAAAAAAAAAATTCAAAAGAACAGTAATAATTATTAATATTATGCATATACGATATTGCTATTTATAGAAATAGGATATAAAATAATATAAATATATATAAGGAATAAAACATATAATATATATCATAATATAATATATAATATACTTATGAATATATAAATAAAATAAATAAACATAACATATATAATATACATACACAGATAAATAAACCGTACATAAAAGAGATGATCGACGATAGGGCAAAACTGGGTATGACCTAACTATCCGTCTGATGAAACTGCGCGTGAAGCCTTTTTTTAAAGGTGTGTTTGCTGACTGGCTTTCTGAGATCAACAGGGAGATCATTCCAAAGTCGAACAGCTTGAACGGCAAAAGAGTAGGAAAGGAAACCAGAATGGTGACGTGGAACAGAGAGAAGTAAACTCTCAGTCGAACGTAGTTGCCGTTCATGAGTGTCCCGCAGAAAACTGAACTTATGTTTTAAATACGTAGGTGATTGTTCATCATATAAGATAGAGAAAAGAGTAGAAAGTATCCTGATTTGTCTCCGTTGTCGAATAGGAAGCCACTGAAGCTGAGAACGAAAAGAAGACACATGGTCAAACTTACGGAGACAAAATATGAAGCGGATACAATTGTTAATTAAACGATCCAGCTTATTCAGCTGATCTTCATTAAGATCGGTAGTGCACACGTCGCAATAATCAATTATGGGGAAGATGAGAGATTGCACCAGATTTACCTTTGTTTTGATCGGCAAAAAGTTTCGTAGCCTATTAAGGACACAGAGATTAATTGTTGCTAATCGACAAATCTCACGAATATGAAAACCCCAATTTAATTTATTATCCAGAAATATGCCCAGATTCTTAACAACAGGGGAAAAGGGGATAACTGAACCCTCATACCTAACCGGTGCGATGAGGTCTAAATCGATTTTAATCAACTGTCGATCACTACCTATGACTATAGCTTGGCATTTATTTGGATTAACTTGTATACCAAATTTACTCGACCATGTAGCTATGTGCTTACTTACCTTTTTAAAAGTATGTTATCTTCATATAAAGGTATGAAGTATGAACCGAGACATGTATGTGTGCGTGTGGCGTGCCGTCACGTGCGTTCGCAACGGAGCCAGGAGGATAAGGCACACAAAGATTTTTGCTCAGTCAAATAGGTCAGTCCTACCAATGGAGCACATGCATGGAGCATAATATTTTCTGTATAAAGTCAAAAGATCAGTTACAGACTTAGTAAATAAAAATATTTCTGGTAAAATCTGTAAGGTGAAGTTAAATTGTTTATGATCTGATGTTGTAGTGACTCAACGTTTGCTAAGACAAACTTTCTAAACAAAATTACCTTCAAGCACTTATTTAGCTGGGAAACGGGTGCTCTCAGTAAAAGCCAATATTGCTAAAAGCTGCAAGAAATTCGTTATAATGTAAATATTGGTAGGTTTTGGTATGCCTATATCTAATATCTGTCACCCTATGATAATTTTAATATACCTACCGATACTTATCATGATAAGACTCTAGGTATGCATCACAGACATAAAAAATAACACAAATGCCTTTATTGTACACAATAATAATACAAAAGTAAAAAGAAATAAGTATAACACAAAAGGCGGTCTTGTCAACGGGCTAAGCATGGATCTATCTCTTCCAGACATCCTAGGGCTTGAAAGGAAAAGATTCGAGATTAAGAAAAGGTAAGGTGTACTAAATTGAAAAGGGATATATGTCATTACGAGTATATCTTAATGCTCATACAGTTACTAAAATAAGTGTTTTGTTTACTGTTAACTCTAGAAAAATCTAATGTTTTAAACCGACTACAAAAAGTGAGGAGGTCTCATTTCATAACGTATTGCTGGGTAAACCCATTTTGATGATTACTTTTATGTTCGATAGTTGGTACTTTTGCTAAAATGTAGGTGAATCTATGTAATATTTATATAATGTTAGTTGTAAGCTATGGAGTAAATAAAAAAAAATGGTTATTATTTAAAAATCGAGATCTGACAAGTAGTTTTTGACTTATCCTTAATAATGGGTGTTTGAATTACTTCCACTTAGTTGATTACAGTGATGTAGATGTTGAAGTACAAGTTTTTTTAGTTTAAGTTATTATAACAACTTCAAATTTTGTTTTATTTGGAGCTAGTAGATATTATTCATTGCAAGTAATACAATAGAAGCGATAGCCGAGTGGTTTGAAAATAAGACTGTCGAATAGAGAAGCGTCGATTCGAATCCTGCACTCACCGATTACAAAAACGCTGAAAAAAAATATCGTGAGGAAACCTCTATAACGATCATGAATGCGTCATTTTCGTACACCGATATCATCTCTAGTCATGCTCCAAACAATCTACGTAATCCGTTGTCCACGAACAATACTTGTTTGATTACTTTAACAAATCACAAACAAACATTTACTTTCATAACACTAGAAGAATATTGTTAGTGTAACTCATTAGACCGCTCGAAACGTACCTACGTCCCTCAAAATACTTAATACCCCAGTAATTGTCTTTTGAAAGTAAACTTCGAGTTCTATTTTCTTCCTATTTGTTTCGAAATACTGGAAAATGAGAAATGTGCTTGTTCTAGTTCCACTGTGTATTGGACTTACTTGTGGATTTATTGTTCCCACTAGTACCTCAGAGGTGAGTAATAACGTCTGAAACTTACGATATTTCAAACTTGTACACTAATACAATAACATTTTTATTGATAAAAAGTACCTACTGTGATTGTTTATTCTGGTTTTAACAAAGAACTAGCTTTCTTTAGTCTTTCTCCATGCAGTTGTGAGGGTTTATCTGGATATTGTCATAATCATAATATCATAATCATAATATCACAATTCTTAATTTCCTAATATCATAATTCATAATATTCATAATTTCATAATTTTCATAATAATATTATAAATGTGAAAGTGTGTTTGTTTGTTTGTTTGTGACTCTTTCACGTCGCAACATGGCTATTATGTGGTATGGTTTATGTGTGTGGGGATAGTTAGAAGGGTGAAGAGTGACGTAGGCTACTTTTTACCGCGGAAAAACATCTCATTCCCATGGGAAGATCGATGTTTTGTTAGTTGCTAAATATTAAGTTCCCGAGTTGTTAATAGATGGCGTTAGCACAATTCATTTGCAAGTTCTAAATCACGCTATCTAATACTACATGTAATTTACTTAAGTCATAGGCAAATGTTATAGGCTACTGTTTAGCTGAGATTCCTACGGGAGCGGGACCTACGTGGCTGTTACCTACGGGTCCCGAAGCGAAGCGCGGGCGGTTCTCTAGTATTGTCATAATAGGTACTTAATTATTTGATCATAACAAAGTTATAGTTTAGTTGGGGCGAGTGACTCTATAGGTATTTGATTTCTGGTCAAATACTCGTGAAATTAGCGTCGTGTTTATTTATATATATTGATGCCATTTATACATAATTATGCATTATTTGTTTATTCAAAGACATTAAAAATATCGGCTTGAATGTGTTTTTTTTACAATTTTCAGAACTTTACACTAAGTACGGTGACATTACAAGAAACCGTGACTCCTATAAATGAAGATATAACAAAAAACAATTCTGTTCATTCGATGAATATAGATTTGCAATTACATAATATTGAACACGATGTTGAACATCAGGAAGTGTATAATGAGGGTTCAAAAGAAAATAAAACAATTGAAGAAAGATCATTTATTTTCTTCAATCAGCGATGGAGCAAACAACCATATAAAAATCCAGTTGATACTAAGCTATCAAATTCATTATTAAACAGTCGAAATACAAAACAAGCTGCCCGTTTAAACGTATTTCGAGAGGAACCAAGAGAAAACGTAGTCCTACAAGAAGGTATTGTAAGTAATAACATGAAGTATTTAAATAACAAATATGAACAAAATAATGAAACAAGAATAAAAAGTGAGAGCGCTCATAAAATTGAAAGTAATCAAGGTGGTTCAAAACACCATACACACAATAAAGTCACTGAAAACAAAAACCACTTTATAGAGGTTTTGAAAACATCGCTAATAAGGCCTTCGATAAAAGGCGTTGAAAATAGACGTGATAATATTAAAAACAAATTTTCTAATAATGCTCATAAGAAACATTTCATGGAATTTAATACAGAAAACCATAATATTGAAGCTTATGAAAATATAAAATATAATATTTCGATAAATCATAGGGAAAGAAATAAAAATATTCCAAACATCAGAGATAAAATACATCATTTCATTAATGAATCCTATGTCGACATGGTGAGAAAACAACAGTTATTTCATTTATTGTTGGAAGAACAAGTTCCACATACACAACAAATACATAAAAACAATAACAGTTCCTTCAATTTCAAATATTGTCGACAATGTGCGCGATTAGCAAAATTACCCAACTTAAAAATCGAAGCGCAGTGTGAATGTAAATGTGGAAGATATATACATTTGAAAGGTAGAATGTAACCTTAATGGACTGATCTAAAACAGGAACTACCAAAATACTGCAATAGCCAACGACATGATTCAAATAAATATTAATCTAAGCTCATCTGTGATGTGATTTTATTATTTTATGAGATAATTTTATAAATACAATTGAAAGAGATAATTTATAGTTAATGAAATTTAACTTCTTGTATTGTTTAGTAGTGGTATGTACCTACAGAGAGTGAATACGAAATTTTAAATGTATAAAGAAGTAAATAAAATCTCAATATGCCAACATTTAGAATACTTCTTATTTCGTAAACTTCGTTCTGTTTAGCTATCAAATAAAAAATATACCGAACGAATAGACATAAAAATAACGAAAGTTATGTCTAACATAAACGTGAAAATTTTTATTCAATGTCTAACAAAAATTAAAAAACCGTTACGGGCCGCGGCCGCATGTAACACTAAGCATTATATTCCCTGAAAAGCGAGAGCTGTAACTAGAATATGAATAAAATATTCAAAAGTGGCTGAGTGTAGGGGCAGTGTGATGACATGAGAGATCGCGATATGACCGCTCAAAGCTATCACATGTGTGATCGTTGCGTCCCTAGCGCGGCCACTGCGGCCGAGAGATGGAATGTAAACACTGCACCAGATGGATAGCCGATAGTGAGCTACTCTGTATAAAGTGGCGCTGGAAGAGCCAGTTCTGAACTAAAGGAAAAAGGAATATAAAAGAATACTTTCAGGGCTCCGTTGATTACAACGGAATTCTTATTCTACTCAATTTTGTCTTCATTAGTCGTAAATGTAGGTGACGCAGTACATAATATAAATATTGTAAATTTTGATAAAACAGTATATTAATGAGATATTGAAATTAGTATCTAAATATCTCCATCATTTGGACACCGACTTCTATAAATTACCTACATACGTATTTCGCCTCGAGGATTTGGCGAGTTTAGACTTAACAGTCGTCAGGTAAACAGACGATAAATTCATAGGGTATACGAAATAAGATGTTAATTTTAAGCTTCCAATTACTGACTCCTACCGAATATTTAATGTATGACATGATTAAATATTGTGTTGGATTTACAATATACGAGGAACAAATGTTGCTAGAGAGTTGCATCTAGAAAAACTAATTCGTAAACTTTCTTAGCCGTATTTGTTGAAGAAGATGACTTCTTCGGACTAGCGTAGTTCTACAATATTTGCATCCCTAAGCTGGCTGTTTAAGACGAAATGTTTTTGAAGATACAGAAATATACTTTTATTTACCATATAGTAGAAGATCCGAATCTATATCGACATTCACCGGGTTGATAATAGAATCAAACTTATTTTATAATAAATTTCGTATATTAGGAAATATATTAAAAATGGGTTGACAACAAAAATCCTGGACAGAATATTTTTAATTATTTTTTAAAAAATGATTTTCATAAAATGTTGTACTTATGATGAAGATAATAATAAAATTTTATACTGGACTTAAAGTATAGAACATATAGAATGTGCAGACTTAGGGTAGACTATTATTTACCTGGACGAACTACTGGGTAGACAGGTATAAACAGGTATGTCAATACTAGTTACTTTTCACTCGATTTGATAATAGTCTGCACATTCTATATGTTCTATACTTTAAGTCCAGTAGAAAATTTTATTATTATCTTCATCATGCAATATTTTTGAAAAATTATTTTTAAAAAAATAATAAAAAATATTCTGTCCAGGATTTTTGTTGTCAACCCATTTTTAATATATTTTCTAAGATACGAAATTTATTATAAAATAAGTTTGATTCTATTATCAACCCGGTGAATGTCGACTTAGATTCGGATCTTAGACTAATATATCTATCTTCATCTTATTTACATAACATAGTTTTTACTAACTACGTCTTTAAGAAGTTAAAAAATATGTAGGCAAAAAGTGAAATTTTGAAATGAACTTCAATAGTTCAAAACCATAGATTTATTATTCAGTGTATGCTACATCTATGTTCAAAACCAACATTTGTTACGAGACTAAATGCGAGAAAGACAGGCTTAGGCTCAAAAATAATATAATTTTGGTTCTTAATTAATGTATTCGAGTTCTTAATCTGCAATCCTACTAATATTATAAATGCGAAAGTTTGTAAGAATGTGAGTGTGTGTGCTTGTTACTCTTTCACGCAACAACTACTGAACGGATTTTCATGAAACTTTGCAATAATATAGCTTATCAATCGGAATAGCATAATTTATTGTAAAGATTTTTGAAGGGACTGTTTTCCCGAAGCGAAGCGTGGGCGGGTTTACTAGTAAGTATTAGATAAAAATATAGTATAAGTCCAGAAAGAAATCGCGTTTGATATTGGAGAAAGTCGAGGTTTAAAACTCAGCCGTGACCGAGAATTACCCACGTCAATCATTTTGCTATTTTTATATTAATATCTACAGTACTTCAATGGATTTATCACAATTTTCGTAACGTCATGTTGTTGGGTTTTCAGTAGAGATTACGGCATAAATCCACTTTTCTAGTCAAGTGCACGTAGCAAGACTTGTCGTTGGGAAAGAACTCGTAGGTATGCGTTGACACAAGATGTTGTTCGAATTAAGTGCGATTTATTTATATACTATGATCCCGCGACACATTAATTCCATGCATCGTGTATTTGATTAAAATCATTTTTTTATTTATAATTAAGCAACGAATGACCTAGAAGTACCTATGTTTAATTAACGAAAAAAATGACTTTTTGGGGAAAAATTACATGCATCTGTTATTTATATAAAATATAAATACTCCAAGCTCAAGATATACACCTAGAGGTTCTGAAAAGTCGGGTGTGCCATTAGGCACATGGCCGCAACCTGTTGGCAGCCAGGCATAAAGAGGTGCTATTCTGGTGAAAGTTATTTTTATTCTGTACATGATAAACTAGGTATGCCTATGCAAAAATGGCCGAAAGTTAGGTGTGCCAGCAGTTAAAGTCTGTTGTTAAACTTATATTTATACTTGTGAAATTTATACCTACTCCTTGACGTATTTTCTTCATAATTATGCATGTAATAAATGTGTCGTGTGATCTTAAACCATACATATACGTTGAAAAGGAAATTTTCGGGACCATTTTATACCTACCAAAGTCTTAAACTAAGGGGAAAACATAATGTTTTTATCAAGAAGCAAGTAAGGTTTTTATTCAAGTTATATAAAAAATTGGAAAAAACATTTACATAAGTAAGAATTCTAAGTAATTAAAAGAATTTATCTACTGCTCTCGGACGGAAGTTTTATATTAGTAAATAGAGTTCTCCTGAGACCTCTCAAGACCTCTCAAGCGGAGACTTTATCCTTACTAATATTATAAATGTGAAAGTGTGTTTTTTTGTTTGTTTGTGACTCTTTCACGTCGCAACATGGCTATTATATGGGATGGTTTATGTGTGTGGAGATAGTTAGGAGGGTGGAGAGTGACGTAGGCTACTTTTTACCGCGGAAAAACATTCATTCCCATGGGAAGATCGATGTTTTGTTAGTTGCTAGATATTTAGTTCGGAGTTACTAATATATGGCGTTAGTAAAATTCATTTGCAAGTTCTAAATCACGCTATCAAATACTACATGCCTAATTTACTTAAGTCATAGGCAAATGTTATAGGTTACTTTTTAGCCGAGATTCCTACGGGAGCGGGACCTACGCGGTTGTTACCTACGGGTCCCGAAGCGAAGTGCGGGCGGTTCTCTAGTACCTAATAATTGTCTTAAGGACTGCACACATATAACAATCCGGTAACGGACCAAATTAAACGAAAGCCTTCAATTATGATCTTTATATCTTGGTCGTTATGGTTGAATTTCAATTTTATACTTGGTGTCAGATTCAAGTATGCAACCGTAATGACCAAGACATAAATATCATAATTGAATGCTTTCGTTTTAGTTGGTCCATTCTCAAGTCGTAGTGATGTGGGAAGTGCGTTATCCACATTTTTCTGAAATCTTTATCTGCTGAGACACGCAAAAAATGAGTAGTGTATACATGGCTCATTTTTTCAACGATACTTCCACACTACATAACAATGACAACGATACAACTACATCGAAGCGAGGAAACGAGTTATGGGAATCTGTTATGTTAAGTGCTGATAACGTGTAAAGAATTTTACAAAATAATTCAGTATTAATTAATTTTGAAATTGATACCATTTCTTGGATTGAACGAGTATTTTATTCGTGTGCTTATAAAACTATAATCAACAGAGACGAAAATTTCAATATTTAAACCTGGCGCAGTTCTAGAAATCTTCAACAGGTACCTAAGTTTAAAACTCGAGCCGACATCGAAAAGCACCGTTGAAAATCTCGAGATGTGCATATTTTATTTCGCATCTGAAAACTCCGTCAAGGAGAATTCCCACGCGGCACCTATTTAATTATGTAGATGCGGATGATCGTTCCCATTTACTTAGTTTATGAGGGTATATAAACGACCCTCTTGAGTTTGACAATGCCTTATTTATTTTTTACAGTAAATTTTCATGCGCTCGAAGCAGTTGTAAATATTTTGTTCTTTGTCTTTTTATTGTCTATCCTGCTCTACAAGTTTATGGGGTATCTGAAATAGTATTAAGATTGTTTTGGGGTAATGCACGTCTTATGAGGTTCGGGATCTTCGTATAGATCTCTGAATGATTGCTGAGAACTTTTGTCATCATGATGAACTTTCTATACTATAAATGTATTACGCAGCTAGGATTGTATCTCCTCTCACACTTTTTAAGATTATCGACCATAATCTAACACTCTGGCCAACTGGACATTTGATGACTTCACACCCTGTAAATCCACGATTTCTACCAGCAACGCTTTGGTGATCTCTGTTGTGTTGATGGTGGATGACGCGACCACTTTTCATTAGAAAGCTACTCTGCTCATTGGAGATTTCACACTTTAATTTCTTTACTATTGTAAGTGATAATGAATTGGTCATGACCTCTTCTCTTACTTCTCTTACAATTGATTTAGCTTTACCTATTGCTTTATGGAGAGGTATATTGGTAGAAATGTCACAAAGTTGAAAAGTTTTTAGGACAGTCTTCGCGCAATTTTCATGTGGCAAGCGTTGTACAAATCCTAATGTACAAAAAGAAGTCAGCTTACTGGGGATATTTAATACAAGTATCAAGTATCAACATAAGTTATGTTTATAAATAGTTTAAACATTTCATGTTAAGCTTATAACCGACAATTACGAAGGGATTACTAACTTTCCACATTTTTTTATGCTCACCCTTGAAAGCGTTTATTTCTTTTTATTGTGCGTTTATTTTAAATGCCTTAAGTAAAAATGTACATATGAGCACAGCTGATAATAAATTTGTTTTTAGTGGGAAGTGGCAATTTCATATTGTCGGGGACTCAGGTAGGTACAGTTTAATTGTTTCTTGTTGTTGAGTATCGAATTTACCAGAGATCTGTCCGTTTTCTGGCTAGGTATTACATTAACATAAATTTCACACGTTTGCGGGCGATTTTAGGAATTTCATACATTTCCTAGAAATTGTATAGAATGACGGATTACACACATTTCCGTTAACATGTACAAACAAATTAATTAACCCTAAAACATCCCGTGTATCAAGGTAAATATTTCTACGTCAAAATCCACACAATACTTACCTACACAGATCCTGTAGAATGTGACATCTTTCTATAATAGATACGACAGTCTAAAAGACTGTAAAGGTGGCATTATCAAAGGTGCGGTGACGATATCGCAGGTCACATCGTTGTACGCTCGAAGGGTTGAGACCGTGCGTTCTTTTGTGCTTGGTGTAAAGAAAGATGCGTGACAGATTACGTTTGTATGAAAGCAAGCGGATGCGTAGAAATGTGTGGACTTTCGTAGAATTAAAGTGACTTACGATTAACTGACCTGTTTTATCCGTTGAGTGTCGTCGAAAAAACAAGAAGTATATTAAATAACGCGATATTCTCATAGTCCAGTACTTGATTTTACTGAGTTGTGGGTGCTATGGACATCATACGAGATATGAACAAAGATATGAGTATGTAACTAAATCTTTGAGCGCAATAATTACAACCGTCTCTGGCATTTTGTTGAGTGACGAACAAAATTCAAACTTCACATTTATAATATTAATAATAATAATACAATAAAGTGGGTAAGATACATGGATTTTCTTCATTTCAAAGTAATTGAAATACAGTACATAATACCTAATTGTACAACAGGTAAAAATATTCCTTTCGGTTATCTTAGCCCTACTCAAGCAGTAGAAAGCGGTAGAACTACATGGTAGGACCACAGGCAATAAACGGATAATATATGCATCTTTTTTACATTACCTAAATATCATTGCTAATATCCATTTCATTTCTTGTCTCATTTCCATTACAACTGCCAAGTAAAAGTGAGGGGCGAATTTCAAACGCGACAATATACCCACTTTTATCCCAATATGATGTTAATAACCGCTATTCAATTTCTCCACGTCACACGATTGATTGATGTGCTGCCATTGAGACGGCGGGAAATTTACCTCTAATTTGCCCCAGTTTTATTGACACATAGGTACTTACTTACGAACCAAGCTCGGTGCCCTACTTTTATATAGAGCTTCTGTGAATAGACAGGAAATAAGTAATTTATATAATAATAGGAGGAAAGGTTGTAGAGATTGAGGGAGGAGAAAAATATTTTGTAGCTTGTTTCATTGACTGTGCTAGTATAAGATTTGAAGACACATTAAGGTACAATTATTATGTCGGAATCCCGTTCGAAACATTGATGTCGAACGTCCTGTTTCCGTTCGAATATACATATTTCAATATTGGTAAAATTAAGATAAGTAGCGTAGCGCACTAACTTCACATACCTAAATATGATTATCTACCTATAAGTGAAAACTTGTAATTGGCCAAAACATTTCTAATAAGTACCTGCTTTGTATTCTGTTAGCTGTAAGTTTTTCTAAAACTGTAAAAATAAAATACATACCGTTTGGGTCATAGGTTCAGTTCCCAGTGAAGCCAAATTTCTAAAGTTGAATTTAAATTTTTTGTTCTCGGTATGAGTGAATTCCTGTCTTAGTGGGTTGTCCATAACATATGCCATGGAACACTCACAAGACAACGATATTAGGATTATAAAGTAAACATCGTTTCGCTTTTTGTTATGGAATTAAGGTAGCAAATAAGCAGCCAGGACCGCCTATGACAACTTACCGCCCATAATAACTGTGACCGATCTAGAAGAAATCTCATAATATACCTATGGGATGGTTAGTCTAGTGAGCAGATGGTGTTAAAATATTAGTTAGTTAGCTTGTAAATAAGTGTGAGGACAGGTACTGCTAGTCACAGATAGTTAGTCCTGTTAGTCGTTATTGTTAATAGTCCAGTTAGTAATTTTTAGTATGAGTCTCGTTCTGATTCCGTCATAGATGTTTCGCAATGTGTTACCGTCGGGTTACCCTTGTTTCGTATAACAACTTTTGATATAATTTTAATAAATCGAACAACGTTTAAGATAATAATCAGTTTGTATAATATCGTTTGACATAATTTTCATTTGATCAAATATTCATTTTGTGTAATATTGATTGACATAATGTTCATTTGATCGAATATTATTTTATACAATGTTCATTTCATGAAATGTTCAGGTTATAAACGCCCTAAAGTCGGTTCTGGTGGTTCCTGTTAACCTAACACGCTCGTCGCTTCGCTCCTCGCTAACCTAATTACTTTAATTAAAATTAGCGCATTTGAACATTCGATAAAAAGATATTATTCGAAACAAATGATGATAAGAAATAAAATTATGGCAATCAAATATTCGATCAAATGAATAATTATGTGAAATGACTTTATTCCAACTAAAATTAGTCGAAGCGATTTTCGACGAAAAGTTGTTATACCAAACAAGAGGCACCCGTTACCCGTCTTTATATATATTTTGTTTCAATAAGAACCAAGATTTACTTTCGATGTAGCTTAAATTTTTGTGAATTATTTGATTCACCTTTAAAACTTAACACACTGTTGCATAAAGTACTTTCGGTAATATCTATTTACATTATTTTAAAACTTTCAATACATTTGTAATGGATAAAAATGAATGTCTCGCATTTACTTGGTTTCTACCCACTTTTTTCTTGTAGTTTGAATGCGCGCCGATGGCGCGCGCGCAGTACTTAGTGCTGTTTCAAGAGTCGACCCGCTCGGTGCTCACGCCTTCGTAAAGCGCGCTTTTCGGCGTGGCTGCAATTCGTTCTTTTCGTATTCTTAATTTCGAGCTATTCGACAGTCCAACCACGAAGAAATATTTCGTCACATTCCTATTCATACGTGGGACAACGATATAGTTGAAGAAAACTGGAGTATATGCAGAATACAAGAAGCAAAACCATCTCGACGCAATATCGACAGACGCCACGCAATGGGACTAAGATTGGTGGATTCCCTTTTTGATGTGTTTATCGTCCATTGTTTTGAATTGCTCAGAAAGGGACGCGCTAAATATTTTATTAAAATTATGGTGCAGTCCATTTTCTCATTTAACTACCAGTTTACACTACTGGTTCCGAATAAATTGATTCGCTCAGCACAAGCAGAGATGGCAAAATGTAATCCATAAGGACAGATTACAATTACATCTGCAGGTCGGTAAATACCACCGAGCGCTTTTCGAGAAAAGGTATAATATTTAGAGCGTTCTTGCCGGGCTTTTCCGAGCCTCCAGATGAATTTGTAATCTATAATCAAGATAAAAAGGGCAAAATAAAATACTCGTGTTACATCTTCCGATCCATTTTATTCAATGAACAAATTGACAACATGAAACCTTCTTTTTTTACTAAATAGATCTTAATTAACTATATATAAAACTTATCTGTCTATCCTCCCTGAGGGCTGGCTGGCCAGTAGCATTTTGGTAGAAAACCTGAAACCTTTCTCCTCATCACATCTTTCTTCTTCTCTCCTCTCCTCCTAAAAATCAATTATTCGAGTATGAAGGCAAGTGTCGTTCAGTAAAATCTGAAGTTATTCACTGTGATTATACAAATATTGAACTACCCTAATTGAAGGACGCCACCACTAACAAGGAATCTTCGTCAGGGTAAGAAGAAATGGAATTTAAATTCATATTAAAACAGGACGTAATTAAAATTATATTTTAATTAGTTTTAAACTTATTAAATTGATGAATTAAATATTACTAGAGGCCCGTTCTGTGGTCTGAATTCGACCGTTATTCTTTCTGCAAAAGAGTTACTTCACATTCACACTACCAACAAACACATTTCAAAGGTCACGTATTGTTATGACAAACGCGTGGTATTGTGCACATTATATATGCGTAATTTTATTTTAGAAAATTGTAAGCTAATTATGAGATGTTTTTTCAATGTTAGTAACTAGATATTGCTATTATATGGCTTTTCCAAATCTCGTATGACTAAGAATGTAATCCATCTGGATGACACATTGATATAACGTCAAATATTATCGCCAGACGAGAAGGTATATCAGTGATAACACTTGAAACTGCTACTTGATCTCGAGATTGATACAGTGTAAGTATATGTCGCAGCCAACTTGTTGAATTAGCCATTCAATTGAATGCCTAGGCATTTTATCCATCTAACTAAACGCCTAGTCTTGTAGTTGAATTGTCATAAGACTACAAACGTTCAACACTTCGGCTGACTGAAATGCAGCCAAAGGTTGAATGTTGATGGTTGAATTAGTATATTTAAAGGAGATCATTCAAGTCTCGAACATTTTATACCCAAAAATGAAAGTGCCGGCCAGAAAAAAAAATTACTAGATTCTGAAGCGCAACAATGTCCTGAAGATTTTTTACTATGACAAGGAACGTCTACGATTAACCCCCCGGCTGCTATTTGAGTTTGAAAATACAAAATATAATTATTTACCTACCATTTTTGGAGCATCACATTATGCTTATAAGTTTACAAACAACCTAGGTAAGTATTAATAATAATAGCTAAGTAGCTACCTGCTATCACATTTCACTGAAAAGTCGACAAACAAAGTAGGTAAACAAGCTAAGTAATAATAATAGCTAATTAGTTACCTACTACCACACTAGGCTGAAAGTTGACAAACAACTGAAGTAAATAAGCTAAGTGATAATAATAATAGCTAATTAGCTACCTGCTATTGTGTGCACCTTTGCCCTTTGACCGCGTACCCCCTCCACCCCGTGCCTGTACGGTGATAATGCACAAAACGAAAAACCAAAATTAGTTAGTTATCCATGCGACTTAAGTTACATCGGACAGCTACTGCTGTGGGGTCATCCTTTCGCGAATGCGCTTGCCATCCATTGCGAAGGGGGCTTCGGGTCTCAAGGAATCCCCTTTTTATCCGGGCTTGAACTCGTTCGGCCATTGCCTCCCGGTGAGCTATGGGCCCCGCTGTTGAGCAGGGTACTACCAAGCTACTACCAATCATTTTACCTGTGTTCTTATTTTTCTGTTATCATTATGGCGGAATTACTGTGTACTCGATGTCATGAATCTGTTATGAATAGAAGGAGATACTCCTGGGCTTCCCGAGAGGAGCAGCATATTGAAATAGCGCAGATCGTTATTCAAGAAATATTGGAGCAGCAGGTATGTAATACATATCTATTAGGTGTAACTAATATGTTTTGTTGGTTTTGTTGTAGTATTATTTCTATTTCACAAGAGAATGACACTCACTTATATCTCTTTTTAGAACGAATTCTGAATTTAAATCGTCTCACAAGTTTACTTTACCTTTCAGGCTCAGCCTACGGAATACATTTGTCGACCTTGTTGGCAAAGGGCAGAAAGAACGTACCATCGAAACATATGAGAAGCATGTCAAGAAGATGACGCCGATGATGGTCTTCCTACGGAGCCAGTTGCAAGCGAAGAACCAGTTTAGATGACATTGCCTGGTTACGTGCGGACTCCGGACTCTAGGCGCTCGTGTGTTTTCCAATATTGCGAAAACATTACAAGGCACCAAATACCGAATAATATTGTACTTAGGATGATAGGCCGATGTAACCTTCTTATATCAGAAAACAGTCGGGTTTGTAGTGAACATCTGCAGCAAAACTTATGGCATGAGCTGGCCGTACAAGAAAACAATATTTCGGAATTTACAGCTGACCAAATAGTACGAGCTTTATCGATATTAACCACGCATGTAACAACTGATGTTTTGAACTTCACCGAATACCAGACAATAAGTCCAAATGAGTTTCATACCTGGACGGGCCTTACACATGATCAATATACAGATTTATTGGCAAAAACTCCTAGTCTCAACGATAAACGTAATAAAAATGTAATATTGGCGGCTGTACTTGTGAAACTGAGGACAGGAGATTCAAATGTGAGACTAGCTACAATATTTAGAACAAGTGAATCTTCTTTTGCCCGCATGCTTAAAACTGGTCGTATTGCCCTGATGCAAGATTTTGTTCCGCTGCACTTAGGCTTTGATCACTTAACCAGAGAAGAAGTAAATAAGAACACAAGTAAAATGATTGGTAGCTGTCCGATGTAACTTAAGTCGCATGGATAAAAACTATACTAATTTTGGTTTTTCGTTTTGTTCATTATCACCGTACAGGCACGGGGTGGAGGGGGTACGCGGTCAAAGGGCAAAGGTGCACACAATAGCAGGTAGCTAATTAGCTATTATTATTATCACTTAGCTTATTTAGGTACTTCACTTGTTTGTCAACTTTTAAGCCTAGTGTGGTAGTAGGTAACTAATTAGCTATTATTATTACTTAGCTTGTTTACCTACTTTGTTTGTCTACTTTTCAGTGAAATGTGATAGCAGGTAGGTAGCTACTTAGCTATTATTATTATTACTTACCTAGGTTGTTTGTCAACTTATAAGCATAATGTGATGCTCCAAAAATGGTAGGAAAATAATTATATTTTGTATTTTCAAACTCAAATAGCAGCCGGGGGGTTAATCGTAGACGTTCCTTGTCATAGTAAAAAATCTTCAGGACATTGTTGCGCTTCAGAATCTAGTATTTTTTTTCTGGCCGGCACTTTCATTTTTGGGTACGAAATGAATGATGTCCTTCGTCCACGTGATTTCGTGTTATCCTTAGAGATTTCGCGAAATCTATGAAAACTTCATTTCTCTGCGATATGAACAAAGTTGAGCTAGCGTCGCGGTGGCGGATAAATATACTAATTCAACCATGCATCGGGCTGCCTTTCAGTTAGCCGTCCAATTGAATGGCTAATTCAACCATCCTAATGAGTTGTCATTTAACCAGTTGGCTGAGAGTCGTCTAGGCGTACTGTTAAATGGCTAATTAAACTAGTTGGCTGCGACATATACACGAGGAGATGCCATATTTATTCATTCAATTTCATTCTTTTACATCTGATCTTCACTTAGAACTATTAATGGATCAGTAATGAACACAGGTCTTATAACTGAGGCGGTTCAGAATGAAACACCTTTGAAACACGGAATTACGAAATTTTGGCCATTAGCGACTGGGTAGCGAGTGTTTGGAATTTTGGCTATATGAAGATTTGTATTCAGCATTATGGTTAGGAATAATGAAGCATCTGTTTTTAGTAAATCAACTCCTAAGTAATTACATCTAAAGATGAAGGTTTTTATGAAAATAAGTTAACAGTAGACGCATGTATCAATCTAATCCTCTGGAATTATAGACTCGTGTTGTATCTTATAGGTATTGATTGTATTGTATTAAATCACTGAAATACGGCTGTGATATTTCTGTCTTCACGGTTCAAATCGCCGCCGGCCAATTAGTCAAGTGTACCGATCAACTATTTGACCTCAGATAGGCATAGGTAGTAAGGCCAATTATACAAATAGATCGTTAGTCATCACGTACGGAGTTGGTAATAGGTCAGTGGTTAGTGGTGGTCACTGCCCGTGTCGGTAACGGTCCGATTGATGGTATATTTGAAATTCGAATTCAAATTTGAGGTTAGTGAGGTAATTTAATGAGTGTGAACTATAGTTTGTGCGATTATGCCTTTTATGGTACAAAATTTTAAGCACGAGAAACTGAGGGTTATTGGTTATTGGCCACTGTAAAAGTAATGGCCACTTGAAATTTCAACGCTTTATACGACTTGAACAATTCAACAGAGACAGTTTGCTTATTTATTAAAAGTCTTAAATCGCCACGTATTGGATGTAATTTGATACGTTTTTGACTTGTTAATTTATTCATTATCTTTGAGAGCATTATATGTATAGAATGAAGGTAACTAACCATCTCTGTCCTTATTTGAGTCTTTTTCTATGTCGGTCACAGCTGTTGTCATGGGCCGCAGCGGCTCGCCTGCTTGTTTGCTACCTTATGGGTGCCTTTCCACCAGAGAAGTGCTATGCTACGTTGCTAAGGATGCGTTTGACATCCACCAATCATAGTCAGCCCTCAGGGGGTTTCTAGGCGGGCCAATGTAAATGTATGTGATTGGTGGATATTAAACGCATCCTTAGCAACGTAGCATAGCACATCTTTGGTGGAAAGGCACCCTAATTCCATAAAAAATGTATCGCAAATAATTTTAGACGACTAGTGGTGCACGTAGGACCCAAGTTCTATTATTAGGAGTCCAACACTTAAACCGCTTCCATCTACCAATCAATCAGCCTTTCGAAGTTGTTTAACATAGGCCTCCCTTTAATTGGCTCCACTCCGACCGGTTCTGAGCGCTCTGAATCCAACGGTTTCCGACTGCCTTCTTAAGGACATCAGTCCACCTGGCTCGCACTGCTTGTAATAAATAATATTAAAAATATGAATGTTTTAAAGCAAAGCTGATTTGTAATGTAATCATTATTAGAGATTATAATACAGCTCCTGCCCAGACCCAGACTGCCTACCTTGGACCTTGTGAAACTAACTATGGTTGTTGTATCCTTTACAAAATCTGTCTTGAAAATCCGATGTGCCCTCCCTTGAATCGGGAATTTGGGATTTAACCCCTTGGGATCCCCTTTGGGATCAGCAACTGCGTTCCCTCATTTAAGACAGCCTTATGTAGTGATTTCTGACGGGCTTGCTACTGAAGACATTGTTACTATTTTTAAACCCCGACCCAAAAGGAGGGGTTTATTAAGTATAAACTGTCCGTGTGTCTGTGTATCTGAGTGTCTGTCTATATCATCGTAGTTACTAAACAAATTGACCGATTGTAAAACTTTTTTAAATTATAAATTCGACATGATGGAGCAGGTCTTAGCTATTATTTATGAACATCTTTTCAGGCGTTTATTGATCATCTGCTTATTGCATGATTTAATTAGTCGGAGAATTATAAGATTTTAAATTGATAGTTATGAGACTATTAACAAGATTTCTCTCGGACGTTATGCCCAGAAAAGAGTGAAATTCAGGTGTAGCAAGTATCAAATTGTTCGAGAGGTTCTAATTTATTTTCGAATTACTATTTATAAGGTAATTTCGTAGTTCAATGACAAACCGGGGTAATCGTATATCGAAACCCTTTGTAACGACCTCCAGTAATGTCTGCAGATGAACAGGGTCTGACCTTTGACAGCATCTCAACATCCACCCTTGAATTACCTTATTCATGAATAAATATGATTTTATGAATGAGTTGGGTTTAGTAAAGTAATACGACATTTACCGCTACGGGATAGATACCTACTTAGTTATTTATCTTCTATCTATATCTATACAATTAATAAAACTGGTAACTGATGCTACGCTAATCACAATACACAATACACGCTATAATAATCTCAAAGCAGCTGAACGAATTTTTATGGGACTTTCAGTGGGAGAGAGAGGAGGTTGTGAAGCAACATATAGGCTACTTTTTGACTCAGGAGTTCCCCGGGATCGGAATTCACGCGGGAAAAACGAAGTCGCGCGCAACAGCTTGTAGAAATAAGATTCTTTATTTGTGGTGATATGTTCCCGTGGGATATATATTCAATGGAATTTTGTCGTTGTAAGCGATGTGTGCAAGCAAACTATTAATACTTACTAATAATAAAATTACTAGATAATAATTAATATATGTTGCAGGACAACATTGGCTGGGTAGATAGCGAATAATAAAGAAACATTAAACTAAAAACTGATCCTGAACTTTTACTGGGAGCGCGAGGCGTCACTCAGAGTAAATAAAATGGACTCGCCGCAACGGATGTTTCACACAGTAATGAAATATTTTATTGCACCGTACAAAGCCTTTGGAGAATCACGGTAAGGGTGCGGTTATATTAAACATCGTGATATACGTCATGCAGTGCCATTTATTGTCTGATAAACATTTTGTAATAATTGAAACATCGCTTTTATAGTGAGCATCGACATTATTATATTGAGCACTCGACTTCCATTCAAAGTTAAAAAATTATTACGTTGTCACGTAGTAACGTTGTCAGTCGAGAAAGAAGAAAAAGGAAAGTATGATAATACTGGTATTCTATGTAGATGTTAGCCAGAATATAATAAGTCCTTGAGTCATGCAGACTGACTCAACTGAGAGGATGGCGAGAGGAAAGTTCAGGTATTGTCTTCTATCATCTATAACGATCCAACTTAAGGAGTTTTTGAGTCAACAACGAATATTAATGTAGATCTAAAGAAACTTATAATCAAAAGCAATTATCAATTTCTTAATGACATCATTCATGAATCGTCCATGAGTAGCAGGCAGAAAGAAAGTCATGAATACACCTTAGGTAATATAACAAACATACAACAATGTACTTCGAATTTTAGGAAATTCGCAAACGTTTAGTACTTTATGAGCTCTCGTCTTGTTCGTATGGTTCGTGAGGGGAATATAACACTGGTTTCATTTTATAGCGGTGCCCGTTGCTTGGTATGTACTTTACGTAGCGGGAGACTTAATGCTTCTATTTTTAATTTTCTCTTCTGGATATTTTCATCTACTTATGTAATAGATACTATATAAATGACTCCTTTAATTTGTGGACTTAAAGCCATGCCCAATAAGAATTTGTGGCTAATCTTCAGAGGTTTTTATGCAGTTTAAGGTAAAGCTATTTTGATAATTACTTGGTCTGATAACACACCATGTTTTTAGAAAAGAGGAAGTACATTTTTGGTAACTGTGGGTAGAAGGTAATAAACCATTATTAGGTTCTGTTACGTTTATGGGTGTAATTCTCTGTGTAATAAAGTTTTAAGAGCTATCATGGAAGAGAAGTAGCGGCGAGAGAAACCAGCAAAGTACACGTCGAATAAGTAGGATTTCTTACAATTAGAAACCATTGGATTTTCTTCTTGATCAAAAACGCATCGATGAGGTTCCTGATATGGAACCAACTAACATTCTAGCACCTACTAACTGGAATGACCATCCCAGTCCCTTATTCGAGTCTTGTTCTAGGTCGGTCAGGGTTCTCATGGGCGGCAACGGAAGGGTGGTGCTTCATGCTCGTTTGCTACCTAAAAAATATATGAGTGGAGAACATTGACTGTTAGGTATATCTCTTATCTATTAAAAAAATGGCAATAGGTAGTAACGTGGTATCCTTTACTGGCGACATGAAAGTCTTGAGTCTAAATTTTTTTATTGTTCCTTCAGAAAAGTATTGGAGCTGTAACGAAGTCATTATGTACTGTGGTAGCTGTGCTATAAAGAGAATTTATATCAGACTTTATTTAAATAGAATTTTTGTTGTAATTAAATTTTCCAGGTGAACTATTTCATCGTTTAAGGATGCTGGGACACTAGATTGTTTCACACCTAAAGTTAGTATTGGTAGTAGTACCTATTGGGTAAGGGATTACTTTTGGATATCGCACGAGATTTTCAGGCGTGAAGTTGACATTACAAAATTGCAATACAAATACCTACACTGAAATGGCACCCAAATTCGTTTTAAACCTGACATTTACAAGGGGTCCTTAACCCTTTAGCTCCGTTTTCCAGATGCGATTTAAGCTATTTTACTATTTAAATTACACTTACCATATCAGTATCTCCAGAAGTGCCTCTGCCTCTCCTTAGTTGCGTTCGCCTATGATGAGGGGCTTTTTAAATCTCTAAATCAAGGTTGAATTGACAGATTACTTCGAGTATATTTATAGACATTTTTAAGGCAAGTACATGATAGGTATTGCGTAGTGGATTCAAATTCTGAATTTCAAAATTCGAAATTGGAATCGAGTTTACAGTACGGTGAATTATCGTGAGCAATTCTACAATGTATAGCTAAATCTTAAGGCGACAGCCCATTAGATATCTGTTCTATTTCAATTACATTTCGCATTCGCACGTCGCGAAGCGTATTGACCGCACACCGCAGCCATTTACGGATCACTCAGCGCTGCACTTGAATTAAATTATTGGTTAGCCATGCGATATCACTGCTTGATTGTATTAAACATTTCTATTGTTCAATGTGAATAGATATTATTATGTGGATTGCATCGCGTGGTGTCAGGTTGTCGATACGTAGCCTTTTAGTGCAAACCAGGGAGTGATGATAGTCTAGTGGATAAATCGGTCTTCTACTCGAGGTGTCCAGGCTCAAATCCCAGGGCACGCAGTTCTGAATTGGAGTTATGTGCGTTTTAAGCATTTCAATGCAACTCGTTATCACTGTAGGAAAACATTGTGAGGACACCTGCATGCCAGAGAGTTTGCAAAATACATAGGCGTGTGAAGCCGTTTATCCTTTCTCATTATGAGAAGAGACCCGTGCTCAATAGTGGGCCATGATGGGTCAAGTTAAGATGATGATGAATCTAGACGTGATCGTGTTGCAGAATAAGACAATTTGGGATTACGCGAAATCCTCTTAAGTGTTGGTGTATTCCGTACCAACCAATACCGAAAGTGCTAGAAATGATAGTATAGTTCTCTATGGGAATTGTCAATCAGAATCATACCAGAATTAGGTTACCTACTTACTATACGAAAAAACAAGAAACTATCTATACCTTATATAAAAATATTATCGAATACATATTGGCAAATGTTAAACTAATTCACATTTGAACGCATACCAAATCCTTGAATTTTTCAATTTTTTTTTATTAGGAACGTACCTATTTGTGTCTTTTATCACTAAACTACTTTTACACCTAAAAACTGGTGCATCAATATGGCACCCGTCCATTGAAACCCATGGTTCTGAGCAACTAAAACTTTTATTTTACCTATATCGATTTTAGTTGGAGTCCAACAAACTCGATGAGCATGGCTCATTTGATCGACCCAATAACGGAGTACAATTGTACAACTCCCGGGAACACAGCGGAGGCAAATTTTAAATGTCATTAAGTAATGCGCTACGTCCACAAGACCCATTGACAATCGTGAGTTGTGAACGAATTGGGATGAAATTTACTCCTTGATTTCACTAAATTTAACGCAATATTAACTTGTTGTATTGTATGTCGTCGAATACTTAAGAACTTTTAACGCTTTTTAGAAATCATTCTATTGCGTAGAAAGGGCGGAAAAAATACCGCTGCAACTGTCACTCGTGTCACATTTGCCTCAAACTTATGTAGGTAATGTAACAATATATGTAACGTTTTAAATTGGGTTGTTGATTAGTTTCCCTTTGATCGTCATGTCAGCTATTTAAAATGTGTTTTTGGTTGGGAGATCTAAAAATTGCCTGGCGGTTTACGTCGGTCCTACATGATCAACAAAGGTCCTAAGTAAGCAACTGCAGACGCCGTTGGCAGTTGGATGAGTGACCGCAAGTGGCAAAAATTTCTTGAGCGCTTTTGTGCTCCGGAAGACACTTATAAACGTCAAAACGTCGCGTTTCAATGGACAGATTGCAGTCTATAAGTCATGTCGTAGGCATAATAACTACCGATACTTGGGTTGACCACTAAAGGTAGGCATTGACGATACGTCCATCAATCCAAATGGAGTGGACGTCTTCCAAAATGCTTTCGTCAATGTGATAAACGTATGCCAATCAAATGGACGCCTTCCAGCTTTAGATTTCCAAACGGATTGAAATCCATGTATCCAATCCAAATGAACGTCTTCCGCTGCCGACTTTCAATGGCAAAAACGTGCGACACGCTATTTGGAAGCCCTTAGAATCGTCTGTGAATGGGCAAAACAGCGTCCATTTTTTGTGAATTTTGTCTCAGTTTTTGACTTCCAAATGGAAGTGAGTCAATGTGGCTTTAAACTGAAGTACCTCCATATGGAAATCTTCCATTTAGAAGCATTCCAAACAGACGTATCGTCAATATTGTAAAATTCTCGCATGAATAAATGATCTTGAATTTTAATTGGACGTTGTCGCACACATTTGCATAGGTACCATGTTTAGTGCCCTTCAGTCCTATAATACAATGTCTTATCTTATTTAGTCTACTGTGAACGAGACCTTTAAGGATATCGTCTTATTGAATCGCCTTCACTGGTTACTTGAGGGAATCATTGATGAATGCTGACCTACAACGATCTTTAAACGAAACAATTTAATTGAAATCGATAAATTAATTTTGTAAAATAAGTGCAATTCTCGTTAAATAATACTCTATCAATGATTTAACCAATAACAAGTTGCTGATCTGTTAAAGTTTACAACTTTGGATAAGTTTTAACTAGTTTCTGTAGAGTAAACTAATAAACTTGTTATCAATGTTTAGCATAACTAAGTTTATTAGATAGTATTACGCCGCAACTTAATCTTATTCTATTAAACTAGCAATAATAGTGTATTATAAAATGAGTAATGGAATAGAAAGTGGTACAGTAGTAGAGTTGTTTATGTACACTCTAAAATATGTAGGTAGGATTTACTATACCTACTAGTAAGTTGAGTTATAGTACATAATGCGGTTGATTGCTGTGGAATGATGTCTTTCAGACAACCTTTGGGTAAGGGGCACAATACACAAAGAGAAAACTGGAAATATTTCAAACAGACATACCGAGAAATAATTCATAGAAAAGAATAAAAATTTAGCCTACATTGTTTTTGTATACTCGAATAAAATATTTAAATTAGCTGCTAGGACTGCAGACGAAGATAATAATAGTTTTCCTGGAAATCCTTTAACAATTTCGATAAACTTACAAGTTGAGGATATTATACGTCGAAATAACAACTCGTAACAAGCTTTTACATTCATATAAATTGTGTAATGACGTTATAAGTTGATAGTAAAAGGTTTGAAATATAATTTTTTATTTTATTCTTTTTAGTAGATACTACTAAAATAAGAAGACAGACTGAAAAGAAAAAATGAACTGTTCGCGATCACAAGAAAATATCATATTATAGGAGACCATTAGTGTTGATATGGAAACGATATAATACAACAACATAACGAGAAAAAACTGGCCAAGTGCGAGTCGGATTCGCGCAGTAAGGGTTCCGTAGTATTATGTATAAAAACGCCAAAAAATCTGGTCTGTTGTATGAAAGCCTCACCTAAATATTTTTATTGTTTTATTGTAGCCACATATTACGCACAACGCCATCTCTTGGACCGAAAGGTAACTAAACTATCGCATATCGTATGGGCGCCCACTTAAATATTTATGTTATTCTGCTTTTTAGTAGGTATCTGTTGTTGTAGTGGCAACAGAAATACATCATCTGTGAAAATTTCAACTGTGTAACTATTACGGTTCATGAGATACAGCCTGGTGACAGACGGACGGACGGACGGACGGACGGACGGACGGACGGACGGACGGACGGACTGACGGACGGACAGCGAAGTCTCAGTAATAGGGTCCCGTTTTACCCTTTGGGTACGGAACCCTAATATAGGTATCTCACAAAACAATATTTTCTGCGTAAAGATAAATCAAAGAAAAAGAGTTGATGCAAACGGAGCTGAGAAATAAATTGACATCTAGCAAACGGCATGCAACATTTTAATCTTATATTTCAGGTGCACTTACAGACTTAGCGGTAAGTAAATAGGGGCGGGCCATGAATCAAGGTAACAGTTTTCCGATAAGGGGCGGCTACCCTGATATAGATGCAGGCTGTTTTATTGTGCCCCTATTTTCACCGCGTCGGCGGACGCAAGCCAGTGCACTTTCATTTGAGAAAAGTCAGCTAAAACATTTCATTTATCGTATTCGTTTAGTTTAAATTAATCACTTCAGCGTGTGAAATGCCTTAATGCTGTTAGGTTTTATACGTAATTATATTGTATTTATGATATCCTCGTAGCATAGAAATATGGATGTTTCTATTATGCTCTTTTAATAAGTGCCTTTAAAGTTTTTAATGAACACACACGGACAGATGGACGAACAAAAGAATACTCATGATTTTAATTGTTTTTCTGATGCTTAATCTCGCCCTGATCAGCGTGTAATGCATAACATAATATGGTTTAAAAATTGGTAAAACAATTAAAAATCGTGACTGATTTATTTAAAATGTTAGGTTTCTTATATCAGAAAATAATGGCGGCATTCGTTTATAGTTAATAACAAAACTAAATCCGGGATTTTGTCTGGAAAATATTCAACAGAGATATTTATGATTGGTACAAATCCCATAGCTAATTTTAGACACGGCTCGACATGGAACGCCGTGTATGTTTTATTCCTATTTTTTTTGTAATAAAAATATATGTTGTTACAAATCCCTTCTAAACATGTTATCGCATATAGGTACGAGTATACCAAGACTTAAGTAGCCTAAAGCGAAGCGTGGGCGATTAATACAAACTTATAGCTCTAATTCAGCTTTAACAGTAGATAGGTACTTTTAAGAGAAAGCGAAAAGCTTTTTAGACACAATCCCACAATATAAGTTATGAAATCATAAGTTTAACCTTAATCTGCTTAGGTAGTGGTTTTAGGTAAACAGACTTAGGTAAATATATTTTTTGGTTTTCATAACTTACAGTTAATCTCTTATTTAATATTTAAAATTACCTTATTATTTCAAATGACATACATAAAGATTTGGCTCCGTTTTAATGTTAGTTCTTTGAGTAGGTAGGTACTTTACATAATATTAAGATCTTATTGTGATGTATTTTTTACTAAGCTAGAGAAAAGTAAACTTTCTATCCGACTGCGCGACGCAAAGGAAAGTAAGGTTTTCATCAGTCTATGTATGTAGATATGTATGTATGTTCCTGTGTGGCCACTCTAGTTAACCGACCAAAAAAGCAGTTTCTCAGTTCAAATGTGTTTTTGTATACGTGTTACCTTATTACCTACTTGAGCGACATCTGACGAGTATTTTTGGAGTTATTTCTAGTTGTCAGTTCAAGTCAGTTATTAGTCATAATAACCAACAATCAACAATCGACCAGGCGTGTCTCTGATAGCCTGATAGTAATAGTCAATAAAAATAGCTCAGTACACGACAAGTCATGACAACAAACGAAACCTAATTTAAAACGTGTAGGTATTTGTATTTAACACAAGCTTGCAGAGCCGAGTGGATTGGCTCTGAGCGTTGCGGGCGTATATGTGCGAGTGGAAAAAAAATTGTCGTGAAATTTTCTCTACAATAATATATTTTTTAAATATTGAAGATAAGATAAAGCTCTGCGATTGACGGACAGATGGATAAGGAGTCTAAATACTATGGTTCTGTTGAAATACAACTGCACACATTACCGTATGAAGCAGGAAACCTGTAGGTACTCTAAATCGCCGAAGCAACAAGCTTCATACGTACTTTCCATATACATTTTATTGATTTGAAATCCCACAACTTACATCTAAACCGCTATACAAATTCGTTATGCAGAATTGTTTCTGAATTTTCTAAAAATATCTATGTACTGTGTAAAATCGAAGCGGTAGTTTTGTTTTATTGTGGCGCTATTTCCTCGGTATCGAGGGAACGCAGTCGGGCGGAAAGTGCGATAAAGTCGCAACTGGTAATGTACAGCGCTGGTAAAACTGGCTCCTGGACCGCTACGGTGAATCTTTAGTGCCTTTAGGTTGCGATGTTAGCTCGCAAAGGCACTAAAGATAGGTAGTAGGATGTTGCTTTTTAAAGCAATGCCTCAAACGCCTCGTATGGAGTACATGAAGTACTTCCCCCACCTTTGGGCTGGGGTCCCTGCTGACTAAGTGGACCGAAGTTAAAAGAACCGAATCCAACGCTGTTCTTTCCGACGATCCCATGCTCACAGAAGGTTTAGATTTGGAATCACTTGAGCCGCGGAGAGATGCGGGCTCTCACTGCGTTCTACAGTCTTATAATGGGGACTGTTCTGAGGAACTGTTTAGTTATAAACCTGCGGTTAACTGTCGCCACCAAACATTACGGGGTAAGGCCTCAATAAATATTTGTAAGCACAGGTACAATTATTTAGTGTCTAAAATATTCGCAAAATCGGACACAAATCCTTAAATAGAAGATAAGAAGCTTCACAGCAACGATCCCTTTCAATATTACAAAGTAGTACACGAGTAATCTCGATATTCGTACAGTTGGCAAAAAGTCGTACATTCCCAAATTTTATTTGCATACTCGTGCTATGAAATTTGAGAAGGGTCTGTGTTGTCAAAGCATCTAACAAGGGTTCATGTACTCTTAGTTCTAAGAACGCTGCTTGGTTTACTATGAAACGTGACTTCAAAGAACCTCTTGGATAGCCCTTGCACCTCTTGATATTGTTACTACTCTAAGCTGCCAAGCCATCCGATTTGTAATAAGCGATTATGCTGACTGGTTTTTAAAGGGCTTTAAATAGCCCCTATAGCTCGCGTTGCGATGGAATTCGTTTTAATGGCAACCCACACAAATGCCAGCTTTTGCTCCTGTGATTAGGTAAGGTTCATTGTAGACTGACGACGGTGAGAATTTAAAATGCCTTAAGTAAATTTTGCTTACAAGCTAAGCTGGACCACAAGTATAGTGTTCGCGTTTACACCTGTGAAAGATATTGAAATGTTTGTATAAAACGTTTGTTACAGTTTTTTATAAAATGGAAATATGTTTTTCTTTCAAGTCACAGTTTCAATTAGGTAGGTAGTTAACTTTAATTTTGTATAATTAATGATTATATTGTGCGTAAATAATTATTTATTTTCCTGCTTTTACGTTGCCACTTACCATCATACATTATGGTCAAACATTAACATAAGACGTTAAGAATACATCTGAACGCCGTATTGTAGCAACATTTAGTAAGAAAAAGTAACAACATTGCATTTTATGACCGCATTACTGCGTTAACAGCTGTACAGCACAAACGTAAAATACCCACTTAGATTTAAGTAGTGGAAAAGTTTTATATCACGTCTTTGAGAAACATGTCTGTTTTATATTTGCTTGAACCACGTCACACTATAAAGTGCATCATGACAATAAAATGCAGGTCGGGTGTTTTATTGTCAGCGAATAAGCTATATGCTAATCATTCGCTATGTTTTCTTTCTTTTTTGCCAACTCAAAACAGTTAGAATTTTCGAATTTATTTCTTGATATTGTGTATTATCTCATAACTATTTACTGAGCAAATCAATTTAATGATCCTTATTATATTCCAAAGCGCATGCTTATTGTTTATTAGTCGACTTGACAAAGAGTTTTTCAGCTATCCCTAATAATGCGTATTTAATTAACTTCGACTTCGTAGATGATGTAGTTATTTTATTACTTGTCGAGTTTTTAATTTTGCTTTAAGCTAATAATAGTAAATGTACAAACTTTACAATTAAATAAATAATAGACCTTGTAACACCGAAAAGATCGTCAATCTGTTATCGCCGTTGTTCAGACAATTGTCTAAAGTTTTAAAATACAAATAAACTTTTCTAATAAAGTCGGCCGTCAGCTGAAACTGACTGTGCGGCTATGAAACCTGAAAAGGTTGGTCCACGGTGAGAATCGTTACTTTAACTCACTGCCGAGATAACAAACTTTGGTTTAGGTTAAAGTGCGGACTATAAAGTTTGTTAAGTATCTATCAAATGAATGGAATTAATCTTTGATTTGAAATTCAAATACGATTGGAAACAGATGTCTTGGAAATTAAGACAAACAGTTGACTTTATCACCTCACGTTTTTTAAAAGTTAAACATTACCTACATTTTTAGGGTTCCGTACCCAAAGGGTAAAACGGGACCCTATTACTGAGACTTCGCTGTCCGCCCGTCCGTCCGTCCGTCTGTGTCTCCAGGCTGTATCTCATGAACCGTAATAGTTACAATGTTGAAATTTTCACAGATGATGTATTTCTGTTGCCGCTACAACAACAAATACTAAAAAACAGAATAAAATAAATATTTAAGTGGGCGCCCATACATCAGCGATAGTTTAGTTACCTTTCGGTCCAAGAGATGGCGTTGCTTGTGGCTAATATGTGGCTACAAAAAATTAAAGTAAATATTTAAGTGAGGCTTTCATACAACAGACCAGATTTTTTTGGCGTTATCATCGGTCGTCCATAAATCTACAAAGTTTGAATGAAATGTGACCATTTAAAGTGGGACAAAAAAACATGACGGTTCAAGATAGAGTCCCACATAACACGGGCTCTCCGACACTGCAATTAAAACACGTTTGAAATATTTAACGGTCCATAGACATAATTATAGAAAAATCTACTGACTTACGTAATCATTCGCTCAATATTTCAGTACTTTCGATAGTTTCAAAATAATTATTTAGATTTTATTAACAACTGACACCACATTCCATCAACGCTATCGCACGCGGTATTAGTGATATTAGAAAGCATATCGAATGCACTAAATATTTTAGGGTTTCAAATATCTGCGGGATGCGGCAATAACAAAACGCTATAATGTTTTAATGTATCCCCCAAAGAGCCATGTATCCTATCCAGGTCACGCGGTATAATGTGCACTAAATAAATATAACCGTGAATGTGGTCATAGGGACGCTATTTGAACCACGCCATATATCTGCAGCGGAATTTAATAAATTCAAATGTAATTCCATATTTTGTTGGAAATGCTTTTAGGTATATTTGTTCTGTTATGTAGGTATATTGCAACATTTTTGTTTAAAGTTATTTGTTATTTGAGTCAGCCAAACGTTCTGCCGCGTTCTGGTTTGGAGCTTGAGAGCTTCTTTCTTACTTTCTTCGATACTTCTTCGTTCAAGTCTGCCGCAAGCTGGCGTGCAAGGCTTGCACGGGACGCGGACAGCACGTTAGGCAAATGTACTGATCAAGTTGATATTACTTCAACAAAAGTAAATGATGTCAGCTTGGTTTACAGTTACGGCAACTGTGCAAAACGGTGGCTTGGTTGTTCATCTGTTTCTTTAAAATACAATTAAAAAAGCATTTTATGTTAGTGTAAAACAAGTCGTTTGTTATACCTATGGGTAGTTCTTTTACGCTAGAATTTTTCTAAGACCAAACATCCTCTGCGTTGAATACAGACGGCGATCGAAGATGCCCCTGGTTGGTTTTACGTTTAAAACTTTCAATAATTAGGTAGGTACCTAACAGTATTGCTTAGAGAAAGAATAATTCAGTTTCCTATCGTCCAGTCCAGAACAAAACTTAGTGAGGAAAGACATTCGTAGACCCGTTTAGGACTCACTTAGTGTCTGCGGTTTCGTCAATCGCTTTACATAATAAGATCTCGAACTTAATTACTGTTTCGACTTGAAACGGGTACCTGTAAGGTTGGAAGAGTTAACTATTGCTAAATGGTTTGGCACAACTCTTTATAGATTTACAACGGTAATAAAAAATGTTTAAGAGAAAAAATCGTCTTCAAGATCGACATTAAAATCTTCAACGTAATCGAAGTCAAGTAAATACGCAATTTTTGGGATAGTTAAAAAAATGCTCGTCAGATGTCCCTCGAGTGGGACCACACCAGCTTTTAAATATAAAATAGATTATCAGAATCGGTTCAGCCAGTGAAAAGTTATGAGATTACATCCATCCAAAAAAGAGTCAAATTTATAACTTCTCCGATTTTTAAGTCAGTTTCAAATCAATGTACCTACAAGTAATACATAAGGCGTTTAGAAATAACAAAACAAATGCAGACGAATATGCGGGATTACGGAGAATTGTGTGCGGCTGCAGGAAGATTTCCCGGTGCATTTTGACGACGAAACTCCCAACCAGGGTACAACGTAAGTGGCCGGTATGTCGTTCGTCGAGCTGAGAAATCCGTCTTACGGCTTTAAGCAGTTGTACCACCGTTGACGTGTAAGCGATATTTTTTTGAAGAGATAATTTCTTATGGGAGCGTGAACCGCTTCGTTACGTAACGCGTTACGGCGCTAGTTTGTCAGGCTTTCCTTTCTCTCGCGCATACAGCAGCGGATGGTAGGCTCCTGCCTGCTCTCTCACTCTTACCCACAGCGCAATTCGGACAGACGCATTTATGTAATGACTGAAGCTTTTGTTAAGTTAAAAACTTCAATTTATAATAGTTCGACGGAGATTAATTTAAGTTATTACTTTGCTCAAGAAACGTACAACAGATACGATAGCTATAATAATAATTATGGTAATACACTTTCAGCTGGCGCTGCAATTGATCAACTATCTATCGTATCTATTTAACTAACTACTGTGTCTTAAGTGAGAAAACAACTAAATTGCAATAGTTAGTTGCTCATTCGCCAGCGGCAAGACACCTGCCCTACATTACCGAAAGATATATACAGGTTTTCGATCGGTGGTTTTCTGTAAACTGTGACTGGAGATCCGATTACTTTGTAGACATCTTTTAGCCTAAGGTTTTGGTCTAGTAACACGATTTGTTTTACTACTCGAATGAATACCTTAACTTAGTAAAGTGAGTATTTCAGCGAAATTCAAGAGTATAATAAATTATAGAATTAACCTATTTTTTATTATAACAGATGGGAGCCAATACTTGTAACCCAAATTGTCACACTGCTGGACACACTTTCACATGTGAGATGTCTGATTTCTAGATTCACGCACCCATTGCGAACTTTATGGACAACTCGTATGTATAAAAGTTTCCGTAATATTTTTTCCAGCTCTTGGGCAATTATTGCGATAAATGATACCTAATTGTGATGAAATTCTGAAGAAGTTAGAAGTCAATCTGATGAAGCGGAAAGACGATCGAGGGAACTCCTCAACGATTTAAAGCAGTTACTTTGTGTTTGGGCTTGAGTAATTTGTGATGAAGTGATGAGAACTTTACTTCTAGGTGGGTTGAGTTGACCGCCATCTGGCGAGTAGTTTATGAGTTATCTCTGCTTGTTAATGTTGGAGTCGGTATTTTTTTGTAACACACAATTATTTATTATGTTACTAGCTATCCACCCACAGCTTCGCACGCGTTGATATTTTCTCCCTTATTTAAGCTTTTTGGGGGTTGGTTTTTGAAAAACAAAGTAGCCTATGTTTGACTTTGCGTCATCAACTAATTTCCTGAGAAAATTCATCGAAATTGGTCTTGGGGTTTAGATTTTTCATACAAACTTTCATCCCCTATTTCAACACTTTAGGGGATGAATTTTGAAAAAAAAGTAGCCTACCTATTTGTGATTAAAGGGCTTCAACTTTTTTTCATTCCGAATTCCATCTAAATCGGGCCGCTAGTTTAGCCGTGAAACCGTCGTAGACGTACAGACAGACGGACAAACAGACAGACCGATTATTTACCGATTTCGCATTATAATATTAGTATGGATTTATTCCATTTAGAGGACTGTAAAATCTTTATTTACACATTCTAAATATTTTTCAAGATGTGTACCGTGCGAGTGAGGGCACTTAAAATTTTATTTCCCATACCTGAAGCGTCTAGTTCAAACGATTCAAGCTTGTGTGCAAATCTTTTCAATGCAAACACTGTTTGAATTTAGAAATTGAATCCTGAAATATCTTCTCGTATTCATTGAAATTTATTCGTAACATAGATTAAGAGCAACATACTTATGTATTTAGACATATTTTAAACTTCTCTTGCTTGAAATCAGAGTTAGGATTAGGCTTTACCTAAGGGCCTTATTAATAAACGCGGCTTAAAGTCTTTTTCAAACCTTTGACTTTAGAGAATCACAATACATGATAGGGGCAAGAAAATTTAAACCTGGAGTAAATTTAAGCCACGTTTATTAATAACCCCTTAGGATTTACTGGTGCCCACTCGTCTGTTGGCTAATTAGTAGGTATATAAAAATCCATAAATATATATGTATAGTGCCGTGTACTTACAGTTCTTGTCTACTGTCGGGCAAGTCTAAAGTTCATAAGCATACCTAACTCGCCCATTAACTTAATAGTTTATTTGTTTTTATTCGACTAAATAACAGATTTTGTTAGACTGTGGTAACACTCACACTAGCCACGTTTAATTAGCATCTTATATTAATTATTTTAAGTATTCTGAAAAGCAAAACTATTGACCAAAGCACAAAAAGGGCTTAGGATGATCAAAGGAACTAAAGTTGAAATTCAAATCCTACAACGGAAACGCTTGTAAGCGGAGCACTGACTTTAGGACTTACGACTTTCCTAGATTCAGTCGGTTAGGTACACAGACCACAGTCCATAATAATGTTATGCAGGTATTCAGACGGCTAAGTACACATGAAGAGGAGTCGGGAAGTGCTTTTAGTGGAGATTTAAATATGCTTACGCTGTCGTATTATACGTGTAGGAATGTAGGTCACCGCCTTTTCGGGTTGTAAAAGATTTCTGAAAGTTATTGGGAATGTCACTCATTTGTTTTTATTTACACAAACTTATCATAGATTATTTCATTTTTTTAAAGGTTAGTCAATAAAATGTTGTAAAGCATTTCTTGATCTAGCAATAAAAATCCTATCTGTTAACTGTTCATCTCAACTGTCCCCGTTCATTCTTTCTTGTTCCGTAGTTGTATATGAGAAAGAGAGGAAGTAGCTACGCTAAATATTCAAGATCATTGCGATGTGTCTTCTATAAAAATGCACCACAGTGATCAAGCATAGTGATCATGTATCAATGTATTTATCTCCAATAAATATTAAAAGGAAAAAAACCGTATTCAACCAACACTGTAGTTAAAAGGTAACATACTCAAAAGCTCAAAAGCACAGTCGAACTGACAACCTCCTTCTTTTTTGAAGTCGATTAAAAGCTATGTATCTCAGTGCATCAAGTCTTCAAAGTTACACAGTTCATGCCACTGACCACCAAGAGCTTAGTGGTCTAGTACTAATTCAATATTCTTGGTTCTCTGGCTTTATTCACTCCAAACTTTGCTCCTTGTATAATCGTATTTTGAATTTAAAGTTAGCCAAACTTTAAATGGGGACTGATTTTAAAAGATTCTGCAGTTTCATGGCGGGTGGTGAATTAATGGAAATGTTTGCATTTACATCAAACTTGGGTAAACTTTGAGCAGGTCGCTACTTTATTAAGATGTTCCATTGCGGACGGCTTAACTTAACTACGTTGACTATTTCTTCTTACAAAAATAATAGTAATAAATCTACTTATTTTTGTTATAGAATACAGTGTGAAAGGTGCATAAATCGTTAGATTAAAGTAATAAATGTTGTATAATAAGTGTATTAAGTTTACTACTTTGTAAGGAGCAAATAATTGTTGCATTTTTAATATTGAATCTGCATTTATTTCCTTTTTTGTCGACATTGCAAAGGTTATGCCTTTGTCCAAGGATAATTTACTTGGTTCGGATATTTACATAAACAAATCAAAATGTGTTGCAATACTATAAAATCTTAAAATTTGATACCTATATCATTAAATTTCATCTCGATGTCGTTTCTCGCAAATCGCTGTGTTAGATTTAGTATCAGAATTTAAGACGTTTTTCAATCCAAAGAGTACCTACTGGCGTAAGTTTGGTCTACACTCAGTTTAAAGTTTTTTATTTACTTAAACAATGTTTCGTTATAAATGGATGCAAAACGCCTGAAATAAGATAAACAAAGTCATTAAATACATATTATTTGTATTTAGTAAATGATTATTATATCCATATCAATGTAATAAATACAAAAAATATGTTCGTTTGTTTTTATTTTACGTTACGGAGCAAAATAATGTTTGTAGAGATAGGCTACTATTTTTGCAGAAAAATATTAAATTTTTGCACGAAAACATGTTTTAATCAAATGAGTTCTATAGGTGGCAGGTACGTATTTGTAAACGTAAGGTAAGATGAATAGGTTTCACAAAGCCAAAAGACGGCAGCCTTCTTTGGGCTTAAATTAAATAAATGCCTATTTATATCTCCGCAATAGGACTTTTAAGCTATTGTATAGCTTTTATCGCGGGCCTTGGGCGCGGGGACCGAATGCAGAAATTTCGTAACGAAAATTTATTACACCCTGCACACAGACATAGTTACTATGTCTATGCACCCACACATCGATAAATACCAGAACTTTTAACTGAGTTAACTAACTCTTACTTTATAACATTGAGAACGGCTAAACCGATTTGGCTAATTTTAGTCTTGAAATATTCGTGGAAGTTCAGGGAAGGTTGCAGCGATGAGAAAATATGAAAAATTGCGAGGTAAATACTAAAAAAATGAAAATTTTAATTTCCCATACAAATCTTACCTGTCAAACATTTGATTTTCGCCCCGTCGGTTCGGTGTTTTAAGAATAATTACATGTAGATCTGGATTAAATAAGGCGTTGGAATCGACAACATGTATTCATAATAGTCGAATTATCGCGTATTTAGATTTAAAACATACAAAATAATAACATGACATAAAATAATGACACTATATTAATGACTTGAGGGTGATAGAGACAGTGCCATACAGGCAAGGCAAACTGTAAGGCACTGTCTCTGTCACCCACACGTCATTCACGCGCCAAAAGATCGTTGTAGGACTTAAATGTCAAATGTCAATTTTCTTTTTAAAAAGAATTATTTTGTCAACTGAAATAGTTCTTATGCTTTTGTTCAGAATATTTAAATCTTCTTTGCACAAATTAATGCATTATCCGTTTCTAATAAACTTTGATGTAACTTTTGATAACTAGGCAACTAAATGAAAACTGGTACACCACTTTCTTATCCCACTGTAAAACAGTGAATATCTGTACTCGTATAATTTGTGTACAAAGTGTTTTAAATATGAATAAACAAAGTGCATTTATTAATGAAGAAAGTCACGAAAAAATTGTGAAAGAAAATGAGTTATTACTCTATATACATTCATTTTATTATTATTATCACAAATGCAGTATTATTTTTTGTTTTGTTAATTTATATATAATGCTATGCAATAGCTTTACCGCGGCAGTCTCCGAGTGCCACACGTCTTTTTTTATTTATCGGAGTCATGCACAACATTAATAGGACATTACAAACTTCCACGGCCGAGAACAGGACATCTGTCACGTAAATGTCTGGTCCAATGGACAATCGAAATCGGAACTCCACGGTTCAGAGGCGGAGTAAGTACTTAGGGTTATGATGCTGTGAATTGTGAGAATAAAAAAAGTCATAGTCAAAGTTTATTAATAGGCACTTACCAGGAGATAGGCTCTTACCATCAGGTAGCTCGTTTCCTAAAGCGCCAACCCTTAAGACTATAAAAAATTTAAGAGAATCTAAGGTCTTAGACAGAGCTAAGGCAGGAGTATCTTGAAGCGAAGCGGAGGCGGTTACAGGAATCAATTTGTTGATGTTCAGGGTAACGTCAAAACAATATAGTCCATTTCTGGCTACAAAAATAGTAATACGTCCGAATACCATCTTCGTTATTGGTAAACTTAATATCGACGACGTTTTGTGTGAAGGTTCTTTAATAGTCTCTTCTTCTTTCACATTATCGCTATTCTTAGATCACAGTTACATTGATTTTGAGTGTTTATAAAGCACCAGAAAGTTTGAATACATAACAGTTTTTTTTCAATTAGTGCTGCCATAATTCGGCGGAATGCCTATACTCCGTTTGAATTCGATCTAGAATTCGTTATGATTGCATAGCACAAAAATCGTTCCGCCAATGCGATTAAGGTACATCTAAGATTGACGGCGTTATCTAAAAATTTCCTTAGTATAATTTTCTGACATCTTAATTCCATATGCTCCACGATTCGTTATCTAGTGTGACCACGACATGTTAGCCTAGTGGTTAAGGAGATGATAGCTTTGTGGTCGGCCTCCCACTCGGCCTAGAAGAGGGAAGAAAGAAAGGAAAAGGGTTACATCACATTGAAAATAATTTATGTTTTGTTTCATTTTTATCTGTAAAGCATAGGGATTCCCTAATTTGCGCCAATCTGACCGGCCCTGGGCGACTCAACATCTTTCCGTCGTCTTCTTTAGGTTATACATCTAGCTGGTCGGAGAACGACTGTAATCCTATAAAAGAATTATTGTAATATAAATTATTCCTATCATTAGTTAAGATTAGTAAAAATCAGAAAAATACTAGTTCAGAAAAATAACTTTTGTTTGTCTGCAGACTTCATCAAAATGAATCTGGAATAAATTTTCTACCTACCTAATACATTATTAAAATTAGCTTTCTTCCCTTCTTTATGTAAACTTGATATACGCCAAATCTTACAGTCCTACCTGCATACCATTATTTTTAACGACATGAAGTTATTTCAAAATTTGTTTTTTACGAACACTTTTCGGTAGTTAAACAACGCCATTGCTATAATAAATCCTTACCATGAGTGGTACTAAACTCAGGAGCAGTCTGAAATTCATCAAAATAAATTTTTCATGTACATATGTATTTATTGTATTATCTAATATATAAAAATGGACTGCTATACCCTTTGAGCTACAGAGCTGAAATTTTGCACATAGAATAGGTATGTAACGTAGGAAAGTGATAAGGGAGGATTTTTCGAAATTCCTACGGGATAGGGAATAAAATGGATTTGTTTTAATTAAAAATGAACTTAACTTCGTAACTATAAATATCACATACTTGAATTTTCGCACACAAGTAGAACAACGTGTTCTCTCAAAACTATTTTCAGGGTTTCTTGATTATCTCACGGGATATGGAATAAAGAAGAGATACAGTCCCCAATATAAAGTACATTATCTCCGTAACTGCAACGAACACATTTATTTTATCAAAATGGTGTAGTCTACGCGAGCGAAGCTGCGGGCGAAAAGCTAGTTGAATATAAAAATAAAAGTATTTCTGGTGATCGATAGATAATTATTAAAAGGACATGTTACGAAAAAGAATAACAAAAATACTGGTTTGTCTGTGTTACTTGAGGATATCAATCAATGAATCCATCTCCTCAAAGCATACACATCGAGACGGTTGTTCACTAGATTTACCTATTTGAAATCCGAACATGTCAAAAACATTCAATGCTTGATATTTGATAGAACGATTATAGCTATTCGGATATTTGTTTATTCCACTATGAAATAGAGTCTTGCAAGACCTCAGGCGACTATTGAAATTGTCAATATGTTATTAAGACGAACTCTGTGGGAGTTCTTTGAAGAAAAGGTAACTTCTATTAAAATAATCCCAAATTCTATTCAGTAATTCACATTGAAGGAAAGGAAACCATTCAAACTATTCATTTTTCACTAATCTTAAATAAAACGATATAAAATTAGATTTACTCTACAACGGACACATGTCATTTTAAGGAATTTGATTTGATAGATACTATTGTCGTACAAGGATCTTTTGGCGCGTGGCTGACGTGAGAGTGTCAGAGACAGCGCCTTACAGGTAAGGCAAACTGTAAGGCACTGTTTCTTTCACCCACACGTCGTCCACGCGCCAAAAGATTCTTGTACGACTATATTATCTTTCTGATTTGAGTGACTTATACCTACTCCATTTGCGTTCGATGTAGAATTCGTAAAAATGGCAACCTACAAATGCCAGCTTTTCGCCTCTGTGATTATATGTAGATTGACGGCAAAGATTTTTTGGTAACAAGCTAAATTGAGCTATGAGCACTCATAATAATTTTTTTTTAGCGTGGAGTGGCAATTCCATGTTCTCGGCGACTCGGCGTGTTCTTGTGCATCGGTATTAAACTGGGTTCAGCAGAACCAAGAAACTTAAAAAACCGAAGTTAAACTATTGTAGGTATATTCTATAAATAATTATGATGTAAAAAAGAATTCAAGGTTTGCTATATAATTTTCGCCATTTCTAATGCTTCAACCCATTGAAGGCCGCCTACTGAGCATGGTTGCTCCTCATCATTCAAGTGGCCTTAATCATTCTCCGGCACTGTGTCTTGCGGCTTATTGGAGGAATTTGTGGTCAATCAAAGTATTGTTTTTTTTTTAATTTTAGTGTCCTGAAGCAAAGCGAGGGCGTCTACTATACCTACATAGCTTTTAATTCACTCAGTCGATCTGTGTTCAGGCTGTCAGCGCTTTGTTACTTCGAACTATTCTTCATTTCCTTACGGGCATCTGGTTTCTCTTTTAGTCACGTCTTATTAGGTATTAAAATAGCAGCTACTTCCTAGAAATCTAATATCTTACAGAAGATTGGCTTTATTTCATTAGAGTGCCATTGCTATTCCCTCTTACAGAGGATTTCATGAAATTCAAAAAAATAGCATATACATAATTATGTAGATTGGCGGTTTCTTGTTTAGAGCGGTCCCCAGAAATACAACAGCTCAAATAGTTAGGTAAAACGTTTCGGTCACCGAATGATTTTTGGTAGACTATAAGATATTATTTTGAGCTATCTTCCTGTTATTTGGCGAGGAAATAGGTACCCAGCATATGTGCTGTTTCGGGTAATGTAAGACTCGGGTAATGTAGGTATTACTCGATACAATAACTGTTTGCGCGAAAGAGAAGATAGACGGACGACCTGAAGAGGACATCTCAAATCCACTGGATAAGAGGGATCATGGCTGGCCAGTGAGTGGCGCAAATAAGGGCAGGGATGCACGAAATAGTATTCTGTGAATGGATAGTGACATTTGTGCGTTAATTCGTAAACAATGCACAACCGAGATTTATCGAACAAACTCGAAAGACCCGTAAAAGTTTTCTTACCTAACAGCTTATAATTAATAGACTCGTAATAGATTGATAGTATCAGCCTATATCATACAAAAGTATTTATCCAAGACTGGTAAAGTGGACTATTTAATGAACTAACTTCGTACACAGCTGGGTACGGGAGAGTAAGAGGTTTGATCGATGTGTGCGCCGTTGATGGCTTGACCCCAGCAAGTTAGTATGGACAAACAACTTGGGAGCTAAAGAGGATCCATTGTTTGAGGTTCGATGCATTAAATTGATTGGTTATAATGGTTATCTAACCACTTTTGAATTTGCCTATAAAGTATTTCTTTTTGTTTTATCGATATTCATATAACTTTTAAATAAAAAAATCGGTTACAGTATTGACTCTGAAGATTTTTGCATATCCTTTGTATTGTTCCACATTATGTATTTTTATGTCTTACATTTAGAAATACACCATTTTATCTTTTCAGAAGTCTAAGAGGATTATGAGAAACTTTTTTATATAGTATGTTAAAATAGGAATATCTATTATAATATTTTGCATACTTAAATAGAAATAAGTCTTTTTTCGGATTTTTTTGTGTAATCAAGACAAATTGAAAATTTATTCAAAATCTTACCAAAGCAATTTGACCAAAGATGTGTTTGAAAGTTTTGATGTAAAACACTTTAATTGATAAAAAATATAATTGTCATAACGTAATTATAAAGTTTTGATTTAATTTCTTCACGGACTATTAAGCCATCCTTTTTGAATCAATAACATAAAACAATAATATAATGCATTGAAACACAAAGACAACCTGTTAAACTTTTCTAATGAGTTTTCTCAGCTCGCCATGAAAGTCGTGGGCCACTTAGCCGGAACATAAAAGATAAATGGCCTATAAATCATAGTACAGGAGACAGCGGGGGCGGTATAATGAACTGACTCCTTATTAATAATAACTTGTTGACTCTTGTTACACCCCGGAGCAGCGGATTAAAGTGTGATCTCATTTGCATCATGTTTAGACGACTTAAACGTGTTTAAAACATTGTTGGTACGAGCTACGGTAAAGACAAAATGTACATAATGGAGGTAAAATAAAATAAAATAAATTGGTAGTTAAAATAACCAACTTTTTACAAAAAATAATTGACTTCAAAATTTGTTTAGATAAGTAGGAATAACACAAAAATTACACGTCAGATAACGCTCATTATATGGGACCAGACGTGAAGCACTAACTTTTGAATAAAAAAAAAGAATTATAAAAAACTTGTTTAGCTAGTACAACGTTATAAGGTAACACAAAAAAAACCTGTCGAATTGAAACCGAACCTCCTACTTTTTTGAAGTCGGTTAAAATGAGTATTTACTTACCTTTTATAATACTGTAAGAGCTTGTCATCTATAAATACAATCCTTCATTATTTTCACAATGTGCCATTGTTAATAGTAGACCGTTTACTACTAAGAGGAGTTGCTTAATGTTCTTGCTTACAGTGTTATTTAACTTTTCGGACAACTGTCTGACAAATGTAGACTGAGCTCAACAGCAGCTCATTTCAAAATTAAGAGTGACTTTAAACGAACAACGGCCATGTTTGACTTAAAACAACGTTCGCCTCGCAGCTTTCGTATAAACTGTGAGCAACCAAATGCGAGGAAATACAAGCGACGGAGTAGTTACGACATTACAGGTCTGTGGACGACATGCTGGCACTCTGGTACGATGTGCAAAATAAGTACAATTATTATTGATGGTGTACTTACTGATAGACTAAAAACGTTCTTAGAAAATATTTACATGATCCTATGTTATGAAAGATAAATCTTGATAACACAACATATTTATTTTTGAGAAATAAATGCCTTTATCATCTAATTGAATTAATATTTGAAAAAAAAAGCAAAAACACGAAAATAACAAAATTATCTAGGCGAATGACGGCAACCAATCTGCAAACCGTAATAGAGTAGGCGAGCGCGGGTAGATCTCCTCCTACTACCCATTCGGGTATAGCGGGAGGGGAACAGAAGAAGCAAGGAATCTGAAAGCGAGCGTAGCGTTAGCGTGTATTTTATTATTAGGTATTATTAATAGCGAACAATGTAAAGAAGTGACTTACTGTTTAGAAATACGAAGCACGCGACAAATCGCTGGCAGTAAGACAAATGTTTTATTGCCTTCACTTAAGGGTGAACTCTCCAACTAGGCGCTAGGCGTTGCGTTTGTCTTGCCAACGTCGAACTAATGTTTGACGAAACTGACGTAAACTCGAGGACATGCAATTAATTAGAGGCGTTTGGATGGAAACTGTTATATGTCGTCTAATATGGATTTATGGTAGGGGAGAGTGGGGTAAATGTAAATGAAAATAAATGCAAACTTGTCAGTAAGGCTTATCTCGCTTTTTTGTGATTTTACGGTTATTTATTTTAATTTAATGTAGTTTTAGTTCACTTCTATTCCGTTCATGAAGCGTATTTGAAATTAATAATTTTAGACAAAGAAGAAAAGCAGAACAAAGAAAGAAGGAACAGTTTGACTCGTTGCAGAATTATCCAAGCCCAAAGCAATATAAAAAAAACACAAACGCATTATTAAGACCCTTCATTAACTTTACTTTCATTCATACAACAGTAGCATTCCAAGATGAATTAAAAGAAAAGAAAACAGTAAAGTTAAAAGAAACAAAGCAGCAGCTTCAATCAATCTTAGATTGCTTAGCGTTGCTTGAAAACGCTGGAATTAAAAGTTGCAATCGCATATCAATCAAGGGGCGAACTCCTTTCAAATCGATTAAAAACTAAAGAATACAGTATATACAAACTACAGTTTCGATTCAGGTTCTAATCACGAACAATCAGGCGATATCAGAGAAAGAACAAAAGCCTATTGATGTGCATGGAGGCAGAAGACAGCTCAGTAAAATGCGAGTCCGCTCAAAGGGCAGAAATATTACCTTCCTCACGATGACTCCTGCATATGTCAGCGATGCGGAAGAGTTCACACAATACAGTAGCCGAGTGAGTTGACAGAGATTAAGATACGCGTCGGGCTTTGTGCGACCCGTCTCCAAAAGCATTTGAAAGCGAAGGTGTGTCGACCTTTGAAATGTAGCGTAAGACTCAAAATTCTTTCTGATGCGCAGCACATAGCGCGCGAGTGAAGTCGACATTCTTGGAGCGTTTGTCAAGCGAAATCGTGTCTTAATGTTTTTATTTACGACAGCGGTTCTTAACCTTTTTGGCTGGCGACCCAAAATGTGAAAATATTTCAAGTCCGCGACCCTGACATTTTATTGATTTTCCAATGATAATAAAATAAAAACCGACCAAGTGCGAGTCGGACTCGCGCACGAAGGGTTCCGTACCATTATGTAATATAAAAACGCCAAAAAAATCTGGTCTGTTGTATGAAAGCCTCAAACATACTGTTTTATTGTAGCCCCATATATTAGCCACAACGCCATCTCTTGGACCGAAAGGTAACTGAACTATCGCTGAGGCGTCAAAAGTATGGGTGCTCATTTAAATATCTATTTTATTCTGTTTTTTAGTATTTGTTGTTGTAGCGGTAACAGAAATACATCATCTGTGAAAATTTCAACTGTGTAACTATTACGGTTCATGAGATACAGCCTGGTGACAGACGGGCGGACAGCGAAGTCTCAGTAATAGAGTCCCGTTTTACCCTTTGGGTACGGAACCCTAATAATAGGAGTAAAAGTCCGTAGTTTGCTCAAATTGATGTCATTACGTTGAGTAGCTTAGTGGCACAGTGGGAAGCGCGCTCAGCTTGCGATTACGTTTGCTAAGCAACTTTCGCAGAGCCTGTTCACTGGATGGGTGAACGAAATCCTTAATATTTACTCCGTTAGGTACGTTAAGCCGTTGGTCCCGGTTGCATTTGCTGTCGTTAACACCCACCAATCCGCACTGGGCCCGCTTGGTGGGTTATTGCTCATTCTCCTTGTGTGTTTCTATCAGGTAAGCCTGTTACCCCAGCAGTGGGGACATTAGAAGGCTGGTGATGATGATGAAGTCATTACGGTCTCCCTGAGAGGTTATGCAGTTGGGTAGCCAGCTTTCTGTCTGAGCGACATATAAAGGTCGTAGTCGACGGTTGTTGCTCAGATTTGAAATGAAATGCTGGTGTTCCCCAAGGGTCTGTGCTGTCTCCTACCCTGTTCATTCTGCATATCAATGATATGCTGGAGCGTACAAACGGCATTCATTGCTATGCAGATGACAGCATGGGAGATGCCTATTATACAGGCCCTACAAAAGCTTCTCGGTCACAAGTGGAGGATAGCAGAATCAAATTTGTGTCTGAATAAGAGAACTCTCTGGAGCAAGTCTCGGAATGGGGACGACTCAATTTAGTTGAGTTCAACCCCACAAAAACACAAGTTTGCGCGTTTTCCGCTAAGAAACCTCCATCTGTCATGACAATTCCAGGGTACCGCGCTCACCTTTGGTAAACGTGTTGGAATTCTGGGCGTTGACATTTCAAGCGATGTGCAGTATTGGAGTCATCTGAAAGCTAAGGCCTAATTGGCCTCCAAAAAACTTGGTGTCCTAAACCGGGCGAAGCAGTACTTCATTGCGAGAGACCTAGGTACTGATGCTTTATAAAGCACAGGTCAGGCCTCACATTGAGTAGGTACATACTGCTCTCATCTCTGGGCAGGGGCGCCACAATACCAGCTTAGTCCATTTGACGCCGTACAAAAGCGCGCGGTTCGAATTGTCAACGAACCACGAGTCACTAACAGGTTAGAACACCTAAGTCTGAGGAGAGACATAGGGTGCCTCTGCGTGTTCTACCGGCTTTACAATGGTGAGTGCTCCGAGGAATTGTTCAATTTGGTGCCAACTTCACCCTTCCATCATCACACCACTCGCCGAAGATTGAAGTTTCATCCACATCGCTTGGACTCGTGGCGAACGACTACGGTCCGTTTTTCACGATCGTTTTTGCCGAGAACGTGCAGGATGTGGAATGAGCTTCCTTCTGAGGTATTTCCGGAGCGCTATGACATGGGGTTCTTCAAGAAAGGTGTAAAAAGAGTTCTCCTTCAGGGCCGGCGTTACACTGGTGACTCCCCTGGTGTTGCTCGTGTCTATAGGCGACGATGACCACTTACCATCAGGTGGCTCGTCTGCTTTTACGTCAGCCCTTCAGGCTATAAAAAAAAGAGGTATTCCCGGATCGCTATGACATGGGGTTCTTCAAGAAAGGTGTAAAAAGAGTTCTCCTTCATGGCCGGCGTTTGACTGGTGACTCCCCTGGTGTTACTCGTGTTCATAGGCGATGATGACAACAACTTTTTCAAAATTCCCGCGACCCATCCCAATACCGCCCGCGACCCGGATTTGGGTCGCGACCCGAGGTTAAGAAACGATGATTTACGACAAACGAAACTGGGGCATACTGATAGAGATCTGTTTTGACGACTATGGCATACGTTTAGTTCTGCTGAAGATTATGGTTCGTGAACTGTGCTAGGGGACATTTGTATGGTCAGTTCGTTGAGAGGAACTCATTAAGTTTGAATTGAGGCATGACGTTTGTTTCCGTAGTAAAAAATTAAAAATTTCTAAATATTTTCTCCAAGGGTTACATAATGTTTTACCTTGGTAAAAAGTAACCCATATCACTCTCCAGCCTCCTATACTAAGTATCTCCTATCTCTATCTCTACATACAAAAATTATACCATCGTTCCGTAAAGAAGGTTAACCTTCCCATTGCAAGAAGAGACCCGTGTTCAATGGCAATGGTCAGTTATAGCTTGCGATGATGTTGATGATGATCACTCCATAGCGATGTGACAGAAGGACAAACAAACACACGTTGACATTTATAATATTAGTATGAATTTTAAAACTGTACAGCTCTAATTCAAGGGAAAGAAAAATTATTTTAAAGGGTCATTAAAAAAATTACATGTTACTAACATTAATCTCAGGATATTTAATCATCTTTATATGCCTTAACGTAGCTAGGACGCAAAATGTCGTGAGTAATATCGTGAGTTGAGTAAACAGAGCTTGAGTTACAAAGCTTTGAACCCAGTCAGCTTCAAGAGCACTAGCAAGAGCTAAGAGTCCCTTAATATAGTTATGACCTAACGACGAAAGCTCTTACTTTAGTCCCCGCATACAATTTTTGGACAAGTTTGGAAATAGTCTTGTAATTTCGGATGCTGGCGCCAATTTGGGTGCATTTTCATATTGCAATAAAAGTTTTCGTGTCGCAGATTGCTCATTTTTGTCCTGTTTTTAGGGTATTGTACAGCTGATAAAAAATGAAATCCTTTAAAGCAGACGTGTCGATTTGATTATCTATGCGCCTTTAATACTCTAATTTCATAGAATCATTGGTTTTTCCAGGGTTTTTCACATTTTCAAAGCAAATGCTTGATTGTGTTTATAAAAATGATGAATTGAAATTAAATTGATTTATTTTTCGCTTCCTTGTTTTAGAGAAATATCTTCATAAAATAAGAAAAAATAAAATTAATTATAAAATAGGTTAATATAAAAATTAATAAATTTCAAATAATGTATATAAAATAAAAACATAAAACTAAGCTGAATTATTTGCAGTCTGCACCCCTGTACGTAAATGAAAAACGATTTTATGTTCACTGAACCAATAATGAAACAATTGAATTTAAATTCGAGTACGGAATTTCACCCTCCACGAGGCCGGTTCACACTTGACCCATTTTGTTCAAAACACCATCGGACAGGTCAAGTGTTAGTCTGCGATGTTGCCAGTAGATACTCCTGCTGATTTAAAACATGAAAATTTAAGCTTGTTTTTAGGGGACACAGATAATTTAATCAAATGCTCGATCGAAGGAAGGATATTTTATGCACAATAATTTTAAAAATGTGAAAGTATGTTTGTTTGTTTGTTAATTTCTGTGTGTTGAGATACCTACATATGTGGTTAGCGCTAGTTTTTACCGCGAGTAGTACTCGTGAGAAAATTTATTATGATGCTTAATATCCGTACTAATATTATAAAAATGTGAAAGTATGTTTGTTTGTTTGTGGCTCTTTCACGTCGCAACATGGGTATTATATGGTATGGTTTATGTGTGTGAGGATAGTTACGAGGGTGGAGAGTGACAAAGGCTAGTTTTTACCGCGGAAAAACATCTCATTCCCATGGGAAGATCGATGTTTTGTTACTTGCTAGATATTTAGTTCCGGATGTTGTTAATAGATGGCGTTAGTAAAATTTATTTGCAAGATCTGAATCACGCTATCAAATACTAGGTACATGTAATTTACTTATGTCATAGTCATAGGCAAATGATAACATTTGCAGATTAGATAGATTTGAGAGCATTTTAGATATAAATCTGATGTTCCAGTATCTCATATTATAGGCTACTTATTAGCCGATATTCCTACGGGAGCGGGACTTACGCGGTTGTTACCTACGGGTCCCGAAGCGAAGCGCGGGCGGTTCTCTAGTTATGTTAATACTTAACTAAGGTTTCTCCTAGTAACTTATAACTGGAACTGTTACTTATTTTTCCTTGTGCCAGAAATGAGTCATGTATAATAATCTAATTTTTAATACCTATTAACGCCCGCGTGGGCGAAACCGCGGATAACAGCTAGTTCTTACATACTTAATTAAACCATTACTAGGTACATTCATTATTATGGCTTCAATCCATTAATAGCCTGTTAATGAACACGATTCATCATCGATCATCATTAAAGAGGCTTATAAATTAAATATTCCACCACGTTGTTACTCCAGTGCGTATTGGTGGCCAACTAAAGTATCCAAAGTTTTTATGGCACTCCAAGGCATCAAACAGGGCTTAACGACTGCTTTTTAACGATAATAACCGCAACCGACGGCTTTATGTGCCCTTCGAAGCACGGAAGCGCTCAATTTCTACCGACCATACCTGATGATGCGGTGACTTGATCAATATCTTAGGACCATAGATTAAATTGTGTATGTGCGGAAGGAACAACGCAAGCCACCGGGCCTATATAAACACTGCATTTTTATTTTTTGAAGCTTAGCTGCATTCAATAGGATAAAGCAATCGATGGAATGATGAAAACGATTATAAACATTTTAAAATGTAGAAGTATCAATTACGTTTCGAAAAATATGGAAAAGATTAATACGATGAGAGTATACAAATATTAAAAGTAAAAAAATAAGTGGAAATCGTATGTGAACAAGTTCGTTACTTTTGGTGAGAAGTATGCGATCTAAATTTAAAATTCTTTACCATGGGGACCTCAAATTACAAAGCGTTTTAATTTGCGTCGCCCTTTCTTTTGGCGTCATAAAATTTTGTAGTAAGCCCGCGTCAGCAACAAAGGAATGAGTAATGACTTTATAAAACAAAGTTGAAATTTGTGCTTCCGTTAGATACAACTACGCTGCAATCTTGTGTATTTTAATAGCTCTGAATACAGGGAGTTTTATTAATTTTCTTTTATCGCTCTTTATACAAGTTTCAGCACGAGATTGCACAGCTTTTCATGTTTTTTTAAAGATTTTTAGCTGTCTATTCGAGGAGTTTAGCAGAGCGTGAGATGACGTAGATGTATGCTGAGGTAATTTTCAATATTATGTTTCTAAATAATTTACACCTAATAACGGGCTCCAAACTACTTCTCTTCATATACGAGAAGTCGTGGTTGAACTGGATGGTACAGAGTCTAGAGCCCAGAGTCTGGATGCTATTCCTGCTAGAAACACATTTATTATCTGTTCTCACAGTTTAATTTAGCTTGTAAGCAAAGTATACTTACGGCATTTTAAATTCTGGCCGCTAATCTGTAATGTACCTTAATCACGGAGACGGAAAGGTAACATTTTGTATGAGATGCAATTGAAACTTATTCTATACAGAATGAGAACGCAATTCTATCTGTTGTTCAGCGGGAGATCATGAGAAGTTAGCTTACCCCGAATGAGCGAAGGGATCGTGGAAGGGATATTATGGAAAAAAGATAAAAACTTGACAGAAGAAGCGATAAACTGTCACCAGTGAATGGACTTAGAATTAGTTTGTTCCTCACTCGATCAGCGATTCATTCTTACAAATTCACCTTTCCACCTGTTAATTCAATCTTTTCATTTCTTAACGTTCTCCAAAAAATAACACTCGAATAAATGGCAGAGAATTAAGAAGACTTTATCAAAACAATGACATTCAGATATAAAGACATGACTAATGAAGGAAGATTAACATAGACCCTTCGGGAAGCTTTCATTCTTTTAGGGATTTCAAATAATGGAGGCTTTTCTTCGAAACTTCCTCATGACGGACATTTTTTAGCAAAAAGTATATTTGAACGTCGTTAAGCTCGTCGGTTGTACCTCAAAGAAATGGTAAAGAAAAGTTTGGTAACTTTTTATAACTAATATTTTCAAATTATTCTCTCAGTTTGTATTGTACTTTTATCAGTAATTGTTCGTCTTAAATAACAATAATTCTTGAATTTATTATTTATATTTACATCGTGACGTCATTGCTATGACTTCAATGGGCCGGATAGAACTAATTACGAGACATTGAATTGTCGTAGATAGATAGATAGATATTTCTATTGTACGATTATCTCTTACATGCCTAATGATTGTGTGATATGACTTTACGACAAGTAATAAAACAGGTTACTGAGTTAGAATCAAGTACACATTATGAGGGATACCTCAAAAACTTTTAGTCAGATGGCACTCAACTTACACATGACCAAATAATTATGACAACTCAAATATGACCACATGAGAAACACAACCAAATATAAAAAGAATTATCGAAATTCGTTCACCCAATAAAATGTTATTAACTCGGTAACACATAAAAAACACGGTCGAATCGAGAACCTCTTATACTCGTATAAAATCGGTTAAATACAATGTCCTCAAACTACCTAACTATAACATAGTAAACAAACAAATAGACAATAAGCACAAGAGAAGCATATAAAAACTTGGCCGGGTAATTAATTCAACTGGCAGGTACACTTCTAAACAAAGCGCGGACTCACCCCTTGGCCGTTTTTATTACACGAGATTACAACGTTGCTTAATTTATTCTCAAAATTTGTCTCATCCTGAAAAATTTGCCTTAGCAATCGCCTACAAAAGAATGACTAATGGCTCACTGAAACAAAGTTACCGTACGTACAAAGTTTGCGGCTTTCAAGCCTGTGAATTATTATCTTAGAAGTATTTTTGTGTTACTCTTAACTAAACCCCCGCTTTAGACATTCTCATACATACTTTGCATTGTCGATAATGACACATGTAAAATAAAGCTGTACTAAAGTTACCTTAATATAATTATTTTATTATAAAAATAATTGCCATTAAAAAAAAATACTAAACTTCAACATCGACAAGCAGTGCAGAACCACACTTGAAATACTTATCTACTTTCCAACAAAAAAATAATTGTCAAAATCAGCTCACAAACGACGAAAAAATCACCAAACAAATTGAAAAAAAAAAACTTATAATAAATTATACGGTCAAATTGAGTATTTTTTTGAAGTCGATTAATTAACTCCAACTCATAGACTGTCGAGTCAAATTAAAAAAAGATATATTGTAAGGAAGTTTCACAATAAAGGTATATCTACGCGTGTGTGTTTTACTAACTAATACGCCCACACTTTTTTATTTATTAGCATATTGTTATAACATGCAACCATTAGTGTCAAAGCGAATATTCCAAGAACTTTTACTTTGCATCCAAATATAAAATGCACGATATTTTCGGATGAAAATTGAGTGAAATACGAGATTTAAATTTATAACCATTACTTCCGAATCCCCTGCACGCCCTCGGATCGTTTTAAATTTGTGAAATAATGATGTTAAACCGTGTCCCAACATAATTATTTAAAAAGACAAAGAAACACATTTGAAAAGCTCTGAATTTTACAGCAATAATGTGCTTGTTTTATCGTGTGCGATGAGCGAGAAACAATGGGGATGTTGTTTACGAATTATTAAGAAATTAGCTGACCCGATAGACGTCGTTCTGCAACATATTCAAAACAATCACTATTTCTATTGTTGAAAACCGTACAAAAATCTGTTTCGTAGTTTTGAGTTTATCGCGTCCAGACAGACAGACAGACAGAAAACAGGACGTTTTAATCGTACTTTTGTTAAATTAGGTACTCACTTCGATTTAACATCAATTAATTATAGTAGCGAGATCGGTTAATAGGTGTTTATCTGTAAATTTACTTTGTTAATTTGCTAACAAAGATTTGTCCTACGTACAAACATTGGGAAAGGTGGAATTTAACAAAAAGTTTTAAAAAGGCATAGTAAAAATTATCGCTCACGATGGTGTTCGTGTATACATTTTAGTTATGTTTTTAGGCTATAAAAATACTCTTTTTTCCACAACACTTTTTTTTGATTGAGCCACGGACTTATTTTCGGACCATGCACAAATCCTTTAGGGATTATTAAAAAAATGATTTTATTATCTGAATAAATTCCAGTCTCAGTAGTTTAGGATGTTATTAGAATTCAATATTATTTGCATTTGATACAACGCGATAAATGTTTATCACTTATCGCTTACTCATTTATAATAGAGCTGCGGTCTAAAAAGTTCGGAAAGTTTCGGAGACTTGTAATTCATTTTACCAAATACACACATCATTAAATGCATGTGGAGATTGAAATTTATCGTCGTTTTATTTCAACAAAATTACAGTTTAAAATTTCGTGTGTATTTACAAATTGAGTTTAATCTGAAGGTTTCGCAGACCTATTTTTTATGTTATGAGCATGGCTGGCTTTGTTTGCCAGAAGGGACGGTCTTTGACATAATTATGTATATGCATGGTCTGGGACAAACTTCAACATGGCATTCCAACGAGTATGTTTGGAGATGTTAGCAATCAATAATACAACTGTGGCGACATCGCACACACGTCACACGGTGACGTCACCGAAGCCTGAATCACGCTATCGAAGAATTGTCGATCGCCCGCATATATACAACGCTCCGAGAACATTCACTTGGGGCCTCGGCCGGCCCCCAGGCATTTCATCTCACCGGGCGGGAGATCGAAAGTTTCCGTAGTTCTGACAAAAGTTTTACCTATACGGTATATAATTATTCTTTGTAATCCATTTTACTTTTTTAATTTGCGGAGGATCGATACATACACAGTTATGATGTCCTTAATGTTGTTTGATTTCGACCCTTTAATGGCCCATTTCTCATCATCAGTATCGCCGTGACAAAGGGGTTAGTGGCCAATCCATGTATTGGAATTTTTAATGACGCCCTAGACTGTTTATAGATATAGGTACCTACTTCAATTAATCTTATAGTAACAACCGGTATTGATGGTTTTGCGTACCCCACAAAGCACGAATACATTCCAAATTATTTTTTCACTTGATGTCATAATAGGGTATGAATCCTGATACTTCTATAAACCGTAGTATTATTTAAATATTGAAGGACATGATAATCGAGAATTTATTCCATCTTTGAATATATGCGCATATCAATGTGACCCTCGTTTTACGAAGGTTTTAACTTATGATGCTGTTCAGGAACACTTTGTAAACTTAAGGATTGTATTGTCCCTTACATTTATGGATTGTTCCAAATGTTAAGTCTAATAAACTACCTAATAAGGGGAAACTGAAGTTATTGACCACCGTTAAGTAATTGGTCATTTGAAATTTCAATGCTTTCTTATAAGAAAAATTAATTATTATTAGAATAATATCACACATATATAATTATGTGGTTCTGTAAACTTCTTAGAGCGAAGAGAGATATATGTAGAGGAGAGAGAGTTAGCGTAATTATCATACGATTATTTTTAGGTTTAAAGCATTGAAACTTCAATTGGCCAAATACACTTCAGTTTACTTTTGATATGAAGTCATTATCAAAGTATCAAAAGTCATGATCAAAAGTAGATTAAACGACATAAAACTCATCGGAAAAAAATCAACGTCATAAATGACGCAGAGTAAATAAATGTACAGAAGACCACGTACCTACCTACCAACGATTTTCACCAAAATAAAAAAATATTTTCCGCTGAATAATTGCAGTGCAGAGAAATAAAACCGATGTCCTTTACAAGCGTGGTACACTGACACGTCGAATAAACGACAAATAAATTGATTTTTATGTACCGTATCCACAATCCGCACACTGATTGCAAAAACCAGCATACCGTAGGCACGAAACACCGGCGGCCGTATAACACGTGAATACACAAAAGGTAACTTTTAAAATACGTTAACGCGACATGGTGACGAATACACAATATATACAATTGAGTACCAGTTCGAAGTGTCTGACTAGAGTACAGTAGTGTCTGAGTACAGGAGTGTCTGAGTAGAGTAGTTAACTTAAAGAACACTAAGCTTTGGTGTTTCGATATTAATTATTGAAATAGGTAGATACCTATTTTTAAACTAATTACGAAAAAATAGTAGATTTACGGTCTCACGAATAAAATTGGTAAGTTATTCCATGTTTAAAATTATTTATCACTGTCGTATGACTCCCTGTAGTCAAAGGTAAGAAAAAGACAATATAAATTAAACATGGAACAACTTTTTACTGCGTTTTATAAGTAATACTGATGATTATAATATAATCATTAGTGCAAAAAAGGAGAATAACTGACTTTGACTGCCTCCTACTCCTGCTTATTGTCCTAGCTAATCCCATTCTGTCTCATCCATACTTAGTTGAAATTTTTTTGTCGTAGCGGATCCAAAGATTCAAAAATTACCTGTGCTCACAGTTAAATTTAGTTTTACATTATTGATAACCCGAATCTCACAATGGTTAATATGCTGGATCATTAATAACGTTTCACGCTCATAGCCCCACACTAGGATTCCCTAGTGTCGTGGGTGCCGGAACCGGAAACGGAAGAAGGAAGAGAAAACGGAAGAAGAAGGAGAATGGAAATTCAAACTCACCATTCAAATTTCCGCCTTGCTGGGAATCGAACCCAGGACCCTCGGAACAGCGATCCGGCGTGTTAACCATTGCACCATCTGGTTGACTCTGTAGCGTTGTTATATTAATTATGACCACTAAAACCTTCCACCAATCCGCATTGGAGCAACGATGTGGAGTATAATCTTCTCTTTCGTCGTGTACCTATTTATTTCAATGTAATTTCCAACAAATTCCATCTACATCGGATCTTATCCGTAATCAAATCCTTTGTACATCAAGGCGATATATAAAAAATCTAAGTGAAATGTATGTTTGTGGCAAAATCCCCATATTAGAAGATATGTATACCACTCCGTAAGCCGGTATTCACGTATTTCGGGCCCTTAGTGGTAAAAATTGTTGGGCCCAGCCTCTAAGGCCATTCAATTTGTCGCAGGGAAGAAAGACCCTTCTCAATACGTAATTGACACGGGCTTATCGAGCGCGTAAGATCCTCAATTTGTTCTCATTTCTCTAAATAGTAAACCGCCATTTTCAGTATATTGTCGAGACGAATTAAGTTACTAAGACCTCTAGAGAACAAACTACAAAAAACATAAATTCTACTTTCGGAACTTTTTTCCTTTTGTGTCTATTTTTATGAGTACGTGCCTACATCTGTATAGATTATTATAATATACGAACGTGGAGACCGTGTTTCTATGCCGCTCTTGAAAGACTTGCGACTCAAGAAAGTTTTAGCGGGAAATTCAAGAAAAAAACTTTCAATTCGGCCACACATTTATTTACTATCTCACACTAAAATAAAATTTCAATATGACGGTTTTGTTTTACCGTCATCGGTTTTGTCTATGGCGGTAAAGAATTTTGTCGGACAAATAGTTCTTCTGCCATGCGTGCCTTCTCACGCTGTTTCTTGTTGGGCATGCACACCAGTGGTCTTTTTTCGATGTCTATGCGCTGAACTCTATGATACGGGCTTAGCTATATATGTAGTTTAAAGGTCAGGATTTCAGTGAAGCATTTATATACATATCAGAAGTTTGTTTCTTTCTCTTTATATCGATGCAAACTCAATTTTATAAATATTTATCGACATTTAAAATATTGTGACTCCATGAAAAGACTTTCAGACATTATACATTTCATCCTTCTTTTGAAATATAAATTACTCAATTGCAATACACGCAATCAATCATCATAGTATAGTAATCGACATAGCAACTCGTTTGAGTGGATTCGGTACGAAAGGTTGATCGCTAGAACGAAACAAATGCCATCAAAGCGATCAGGGGCTCTATTTTTGAAATGACGTTTGGCGGCGAACACTCGTTTGGAGTCATTTTCATGCGACATAGCAAAATTTGGTATTTTTTAATCATTCGTCTACAACGAGTGGTCACAACGTCATAACGAACGATCATTTATAGGTACGACGACCACCGAACGCTCGTCACCAGACGCCGTTTGAAAAATAGGGCCCCTGGTTAATAAATAGATACTAACTAAATAATTGACTTTCGAAAAGTATCTACTCTTGAGGACTACGAAAGTCGCTGCAACAAATGGGTAACTTCACAAATTTTTAACCGGAACAGATTCTCTTTCAAAACAATATTTATTATTACACTGTAAAAATGGTACTAAGTATCGTGGCACGTGGTGCCGCGGTGTTTCCACCTCGGGTGAACTTTATTTAAGCTTTACCAACTTTTTAAACTCGCGTCAACAAATCGAGCGCCTCAAAGCCAAACGTACCAAGGGTTATTATCGAAAGTCTTACAAATAAATAGTTTCGACAAGGTCAAATGTTCTAGTCCAATAAATCAAGTGAGTAGACGTCAGTCTGTGCGATTACATCTAATAACGTTACAACGATACTCAATCATAAGTGACGTGTGTGCGGTATGTTACCGGTTACCGGTCGCGTCGGTTAGTTCAAACGAATCGTTCCAGCCAATCATTCTATTTCTATTGCATCTTTAAGGTTTCGTGCTTAAAGGTTTCGAAAAGAATAAAATTCTATTAATTTTCCTTCGCTGTCACATGGCTCTATATTTTGAACGCGTATCTTGTAGACACTTAGCGCGAGGCCGCACCACGGTTTTTCCCGCGGCGGTAACCGCGTAATCGCGCAATTCGCATACATTGTCAGAAACCGCAAGTGCGGCCGCTTGTATGGCTTTCCTTGAGTTACAAAATTTACGCGGTACGAAACCGCGGCGGTTTAGCCGTAGTGCGGCCTCGGCCTTAAAATTTTCACAGTGTGTGTGTGACAGTAAACGCTATCACAGGAAGTAATAAAAATACAAGAATGAAGGGTTTTTGTGGCACATATCTTGTTATTTAAATATTTGAAAATTTCAAAGACTAAAACACGCTTTTAAAATTTTACTGAAGCATAAATGCAAAGCAATAAAATGTAGTTACCATTAACCGTTGAGGAATTTCATTGTCCGGAGCCAATTTCGAGCGTGCTAATTGGGCATGTCTGTCATAACATTGCATTGTCGTTTTCCTTGACCGTGCTGCTTTCCAAGTTAATTTGATTTCAAGAAATCGGTGAAAATTATGTCAAAAGTTTTCATGGTACCTACTTACAGTTCAACCTAATATTTTAAGCATCTTGAAAATATTATCATGTAGTGGTACGGAACTCTACGTGTACTAAGTTATTTGTTTATCTGATAAGACCAGCAAATATGAATACAGTTGGTTGTAACCCATTCATGGCCCGTTATTATTATCATTATTTGATGATACAGGGCACGGGAAACAAATATTCCCGTGAGGCCACTGCGACCATTCCTGATCTATTGTGGCCACCCTATTGAAATTAGATCTGGTCTCCTATTCCTACGGTCTGGACGAACCTTAATATGTTTTTGGGTCTTTAATTTGGCGGGGTGTAGTTAAAAGCCCTCTCAATACAAGACTTCTGCAGTGGCCCGGCTGCGTGGCCCATTACTGAGAATGGGGCTCGCCTCGTCATTGAGGAGGCCTAGAGCATTCACTACACCGCTCCAGTTCGAATTAAATTTACTTCGGGCATTTTAAATTCTCGCTGTCAATCTACAATGAACCTTAATCACAGGGACGGAAAGCTGAAATTTGTGAGGGTTGCTATTGAAACGAATTCTATATTGAACGTGAACGGAGTGTAATTCGGTTTATATAGTTTATAAACTATACAACGACAAACAATCAAAAACCGTCGACTATAAGTATTGTCTTACAAGTATCTTTTGGCGTGTGGGTGTCTTGTGGGTAACAGAGGCAGTGCCTTATAGTTTGCCTTACCTGTAAGGCGCTGTCTCTGTCACCCACACGTCATCCACGCGCCAAAAGATCCTTGTATGACTTTATGCGCTTCGATGCAGTTACCTACTTCAAAATAAAGATTACGTGTACATAACTAGTAAACCCCCCTCGGCCTCGCTTCGCTTCGAGGAAACGGCGCCTTTTGCCGAATTACTTGACCATTATCGTTATTTATTACCAAATTATAAAAAAACCCATAAATTTTTACTTATTATGTGTATAAGTAAGCTATATTACTGCAAAGTTTCGTGAAAATCCGTTCAGTAGTTTTTGGGTGAAAGAGAAACAAACAGACACAAACACACACACACACACACACACAAACACACACACACATACATCCTTAAAAACTTTCGCATTTAAATATTATAGTAGGATAATATTAGTCCCCGTCCTTCCTTATCGAAGTTAGCCGCGAAACAGCGAACAGAAGATAATATCGCCGCACCTAATTTGTTTACGTTAATTAGCAATCATTTACATAATTCTCAACAAGATATCCGGAACCCGCATTAGTATGCGGTGCTGGTGAGGGGATAGTGTACAAGATTTATTTATGTATTTCCCTCACCGCCGAGCAAATCAGCTGATGTTTATCTGTACTGTCTGGGGAAGAAGAGTCCTATGTCTCATTCATTTCTTTATCTCTATCTTACTTTTCTCGTGTGATACATGCGTACTTCGTTTCTTTTTTTCTTCGCGACAGAGGTCACACAGGTAATAATAACCTACTGCTGCGATATATGAGTGTGTAAGCGTTTATTTATTTATTTTATTCTATTGTAGTTTGGCAACATAATACATACGTCACACCGTGACGTCAATTTATGCCTGAATCTCGTAGTAGTCGAAGTTTGTTACTCCGCCCGTATAATACAAGTTTCAATCGTGAACAGTCAGAGCTAGGTCGCTCGGAATTGGAATAGAAGATGATACCGAAGATATTTCTTTGCCAAAATAGCATCCTTCCTTTTCTTTCCTTTTCTTTCTCCGCCCCAAATATAAGGGCAATATATCTCTCGGAGCCAGGGTCAGAGCGGTTGTTATACTTTGGGTTATACGTGACTGGGGATAAGAAATAATAGTCTGTACACTGAGTTTAAACGTCTATTCCAACACTTCAATACAGTTATCACCAAAATTAATTTAGATTACATTAAATTAAACTTAGAAATAAAGCTGACGACAAAATAATAGCAAAGTGGCAGAGGATCAGCACGATTAATTCAAATTTAACTTGGAAACGCGGCAAGTTTGGTATGGCAGTGGGTTCGACACGTCCGCTCGGTCTAAGCGCTCAATTCAGAATGATCATGACAGCTATGGTTCTCTACGACGCCATCTCTACCCCCACTCCATACCAACCATGCCCAAACAATAACTGTTTCGTTTCCAGAAGTAGCTCCGGCCATCATTCATAGATGGCGGTAGGTTCCTAAAACTAGTTCCATCGATTACTCATAGGTGGCGTTACTAGATCAGCGTAGGACTTTGGTCTCGCTCCTACACGGCCAATCTGACGTGCACACGTCCTCGTGTGATTCCTTTTTAATTAAGTTACAACAAAGCTCTAAAGTTTCTTTTATTCAGCAAAAGTTTTTCGTTACTAATGAGACTACCTTTTAATTAAGGTCACACAATAGTTATGGTCAAACGGAATAGTAATGGTCACACAGAATAGTAATGGTCACACAGAATAGTTATTGCCACACAGGCGAATCATTGCCATACGGGCGAAACATTGCGTCACAGGATAGTCATTGCGTCACAGGATAGTCATTGCGTCACAGGATAGTCATTGCGTCACAGGATAGTCATTGCGTCACAGGAGAGTCATTGCCACACAGGCTAGTCTTTGTGTCACAGGAGAGTCATTGCCACACAGGCTAGTCTTTGCGTCGCAGGATAGTCATTGCCACACAGGCTAGTCAGCTAGTCATTGCCACACAGGCTAGGCTTTGCCACACAGGCTAGTTAGCTGGTGTCAGTTAGGGCCACACAGGCAAGTCAGGGCCACACAGGTCAGTCAGGGCCACACAGGTCAGTCAGGGCCACACAGGTCAGTCAGGGCCACACAGGTCAGTCAGGGCCACACAGGTCAATCAGGGCCACACAGGTCAATCAGGGCCACACAGGTCAGTCAGTGTCAAATTCGTCAATGTTGATAAAATGTGTCAGTCTCAAGTTGGTTAGTGACCCCTACTACAATTTACTTTAAATTTCTTTTACTCAACAAGTTTCTAATTTTTCAAGTTTCTAACATTACAACACTAGTTTAGAGAGCAAAATTACAAATTAATAATTTGTGTTTGTTTTAACTTTTACACTATGACTACGCTATCGCTATCGCAGATTAATCCGTACAGCATCTTCACGTAATCTGGGGATGGATTCCATCTGCAAGCACGCTCTACCGGCACCAATCCGCATTCGTCATTGAAGATTACCTGTAACAATCAAACACACACGCGAGTATCTTTCTACGCTCAGCCCTTCCTGATAAACAGAAGCACTTCTTACAAAATTAATCTGCATCAGTACAGGGGCTTATTCCAATTTGAATTTGAATTTGAATTGATTGATTTAAAGTGTATTAATATTGACACACGGATATCTGAAGAAACATGCCATGAGGGCCTTATTACTTTGTCTGCTATGAGGATAGGGGATACAACATAAGACTTCAGAATTTATTTGCCACATAGGTTGTATGCTACTCAGGCTGTTGATCAGGTGTGCCACGCAGGCGTTTGAACAGGTTTGCCACATAGGTGTTTGATACTAGTACCAATACACACAAATAAAAAGAATTATAACTTTCCATTTTAATAACTTTAAAACAAGTCTAGACCAGGTGGACTGATGACCTGAAGAAGGCGGTGGGCATCCGCTGGATTCAGAGAGCTCAGGACCGGTTAGAGTGGCGCCAGTTAGGGGAGGCCTACGTCCAACAGTGGACCTCGAAAGGCTGATGGATGGATGGATGGATGAAAACTAGTCTATAAACTACTGAACAAACTTTCTAATGATTCTCACCAATCGAAGAAGGATTCCGCATGGTTATGGCGTATAATTTATTAAGGTTTTGTTTTAATTCATTGAAAGGTGACGATAGCGATTCGCTATATAGTACTATGCAAAGCCGGGGCGGGTCGCTAGTTATTAATAATTTTGTTTCATTCTGATATCATACCCACCATCAATTCAAAAACTAATTAAACCATTATACCTAACCGGTAATAGTGAATACCCAATTATTAAATTGAACGATTTGAATTGGATTATCCAATAACAAAGTAATTCTATAAAAACTAATCCACTAAAATCTTTGTCCCGAAAATATTATATTGAGAATATTCTTTCTCTTAATTATTCTCTCTTAACCGTACCTCCTAATTATTCAGATCAATCAGCAACATCATTAAAGTTTCTCAAATACCCAATTAATTTAACCAAGAAAAATACAGGGATCGCCTAATATCCAGTAATGTCTCAAAAATGGAAGAGTTTAATTCACTTTTACTATAAGCCATAAGAAAACCAGTTAAACAAAACAGATCACCTGTAACGTTGTGCCCGTTCCGCGGCAATAACCGATGATGCTTCATCATCACACCACGAAGCCAGCGCCAGCGCACGCACACAGCCATCAATGCAGTTCCAATTAACACGAGTACAACCTTCGTGTGCTGCTCTTGCTCCCGATCGCCACAGAAACAACCCGTGCCATCTTCGAAAACCAAGCTGGAACACAGAACACGAATAACGTTAAAAACTCATTGGTTTCACGAGGTAAATTAAATCCAATCAAAGTTTGCTGCACTTGTTAAAAAAATAATAATTAGGGAACCGACTGTATCCAACTATTATTTTATCGATCACTAATTACAAGACAACAGAAGGTTGTATTTTCACAACGCACGAAATAAAATTGAAGTTATGAAACTCCAACACACCGGATGTCATAAAATAAAAGTTTGTCATACCAAAAACGCCGTTTCACTTTTACCTCGTTTCATGTTACCACAACTAGGTGATGTCACCCTTGGTTCCAGACAGGTACCAGACAAGGTCTTGGTCTCCAGCTTCTTAAAACCTAGAATCGCTTCCTAAATGCAGCAAAAATCGACTTTATTTATTTCAAAAATATAGTGGGTAGAATCTGAATCGGGTAAGAATTCAATAAATTCGTCTAAAATACCTCTGAAGACAATATTTAAATCATTAGGTAACCCCTTTCTCAATATTTAAACGTAACAGTAACTTACCCGCGTATTTAGAATACGAAACAAAACAATTAATTAATCACTTTTAAAACGACAACCTATGGGGTGAGAATGTCCGTGTGCGTGAGGTGTGTAGCGGAGCGCGCGAGCAATAAAGTTAACTACGACAGTAAGTTAATCGTTTATTACACAAGAACACAAAGAAATAAAAGTACATCTACACAGTTAACACAGCACGAGAAATACCCACAAATAAAAGAAGGAGAAGAGAGTGATAGGCACAGAATATAGGCACAAGCAAGAGTCTTAATAATAGGTACACGTAGAAACAAGTTAGGGCACAGCGTAAGCACTAGGTACATGCGAGGTAGTCGAGCTATCGAGCGACGCGGGTTTGCGCGGGGACGTATCGATGCTGACTGCCGCGTCGGCCGACCGAATGAGCTGCGTGAGCGCAGTGCCCCGCAAGGGACGCGGGGGAGCGGCAGTGGCTTCGGCCGACGGCCGGCAATACTCGGCTCGCCTCGGTGGTCAGGCGAGCGCGATTGCGTTCGGAACTCCACAGAGCGCTCCAGGTTTGATTCTGTGGAGTGTCGCTGTCCGTGCTCGTGCGTGATGTATGTATGTAGTGTGTGTATGTGGTGAATAACATAAACATAATATAATACATAAGTATATGTGTATGTGTGAGTGTGTGATATATAATAAACTACATATACATAATGAGAATGTGGGACGAAGGTTCCCACATCACTCCCCCCCAGAGACCGGGTCTACGGTCGATAGTAGTCCGGAAAACGAACTCGGCGGCCAGATCTTGTTGTTTTGCCGCCTTCCGGAACCATGGACTTCGGCCGTGCGGGTGGAGGATCGGGTAGGGGAGTTGGAGCTGGAGTAAGGATGGGTAATGGAGGGAACTTGGGAGTAGGGACGGAGTCGTTGGTGGGGGATGGGTCCACGAGTAGGTAGGCCGGTTTAAGTCGGTCTATCGTTACTGTGACCTCCCTGCCCCTAACGTCTATTCGGAAAGTCTTGTCCCTACGTTCAACCACTTTGTGAGGTCCTGTGTAAGGTGGTTGTAAGGAACCTCGGGTTGAGTCGTCACGTAAGAAGACGTGAGAACAAGTCCCTAAGTCCTTCAGAAGGAAGGACTTCCTATCTGTGTGACGTGCAGCAGGTGTGGGTCGGATCTTGGCCGCTATGTGTCTCAGGCGGGTGGTAAAATCCGAGAGGTCGGTGGTTTCGGGAGCGGATGCTTGGAAAAATTCTCCTGGCAAGCGGAGAGGCTCACCGTAAACCAGCTCGGCGGAAGAGGACTGAAGGTCCTCTTTGAAAGACGACCTGATACCTAAGAGCACAAGCGGCAAAGCTTCGACCCAGTTGGTATCCACGTGACACATTATCGCCGCTTTGAGTTGGCGATGAAATCGCTCGACCATACCGTTGCAGGCCGGATGGTAGGCAGTGGTGCGGCGGTGTTTGAATCCAATCACTCTTCCAAGGTACTGGAAGAGCGCGGATTCGAACTGCCGGCCACGGTCGGTAACGATATCGGTTGGACATCCAAATCTGGATACCCACGATAACAAAGCATTACCGACCGATTCCGCGGTGATGTCTACCAAAGGTGTTACTTCCGGCCAGCGGGTAAAACGGTCCACTACTGTCAAGCAATAGCGGTACCCCTGTGATGGTGGTAGGGGCCCGATAATGTCCACGTGAATGAAGGCGAACCGAGCGCGAGGTAAATCGAAAGTGCCCACCGGTGCGGACACGTGACGATTCACCTTAGCACGCTGACAAGCCAGGCACTTTTGTGACCACGCTCGACAATCTTTGCGCACTCCAGGCCAAACGAAGCGTTCGGCCACCAGATGGGCGGTGGCCTTAGGTCCTGGGTGGCTGAGACCATGAAGATTGTCGAACAATGGCTTACGTAAGGACAGTGGTACAAAAGGCCGTGGTGTTGGTGTGCTGACGTCACAATAAATTTCCCTACGGCTGCCAGGAATAGTGAGCTTCTTCAGGCGAAGTGATGTTTCTCCGCTGAGGAACTGGAGAAGCTCATGGTCCACTGCTTGGGACTCCGCGAGTGTGTCGAAGTCGACTGGCAGCTGCAGTTCATCGACGCGGGATAATGTGTCCGCCACCACATTATCCTTACCGGAGATGTGACGGATGTCGGTCGTGAACTGCGATATGAAATCTAAATGGCGGAACTGACGAGGCGAACAGTTGGCCTTCCGTTCATGGAATGCGAAACTGAGCGGCTTGTGGTCAGTGTAGACTGCGAAGTGGCGTGCTTCCAACATGTGCCGAAAGTATTTTACGCTCTCATAAATTGCCAAAAGTTCGCGGTCGTACGGTGAATATTTCTTCTGCGCAGGTGTTAGAGTACGCGAGAAGAAGGCAAGTGGCTGCCAATTACCATCTTTTAGTTGCTGCACTACAGCACCCATTGCTGTGTCGGACGCATCGGTGATTAAAAAAGAAAGAAAGAAAGAAAGAAACATTTATTCCATCATCATTAACACCTCAACAAAAGCAGTAGAAGATAATTATAAAGAGGTAAAAGTAAATTGCTTAAATACGAATTTGCAGAAGTGCCAACGTGACAGAATAGGGACTTAATTAATTAGGATTAAACTTAGTTGAGCGTCGCAGTCAGGGTGTGCCAGTAGCGCAGCGTCGGCAAGACTTTCCTTACACTGGTCGAAGGCTGAAAGAGACTCACCAGTAAGATGAACCGGCTGCGACCCCTTCACCGAGCCCGTCAGCAGGGCGTTCAGTGGGGCCTGGATGGAAGCCGCGTGAGGCAGGAAACGCCTGTAAAAATTAACCATCCCCAAGAAACGGCGCAACTGCTTGACGGTCTTGGGTGGGGGGAATTCCCTTATGGCCTGTACCTTAGATTCCAGAGGTTTGCTACCGGATTCTGAGATGCGGTAGCCCAGGAATGTGACCTCTGGGGCACCGAACACGCATTTGGATGTGTTAAGGAGAATTCCATACTCGTGCATGCGTGTGAATAGTAGGCGCAGGTGTTCCTCATGTTCTACCTCGTTTTTGGAGAATACCAAAAAGTCGTCGAGGTAGGCGAAGCAAAAGTCTAAACCGCGTGTCATCTCATCCACAAACCTCTGGAACGTCTGCCCTGCGTTACGGAGGCCGAATGTCATATAAGGGAATTCAAACAGACCAAAAGGTGTTGTTATGGCTGTTTTCGCGATATCCTCCTCGTAGACAGGGATCTGGTTATAGGCCTTGACAAGGTCGATGGTACTGAAGACTTTGTTACCAGCTATATTATGGGCAAAGTCATGGATGTGGCGGATGGGATAACGGTCGGGGACTGTCCGCGCGTTCAACTGTCGGTAGTCGCCACACGGCCGCCAACCGTTATCCTTTTTAGGAGCGAGGTGCAGCGGCGAAGCCCACGGGCTCTCGGAAGGACGTGCAGTGCCGTTAGAGAGCATGAGTTCGAATTCCGTCCTAGCTATCTTGAGTTTGTCGGCGGCGAGCCGACGGGGAGCGCATGAGACGGGTGGGCCAGGTGTGGTGCGGATGTGGTGAACCGTGGAGTGCTTTGGAGTCCCCGGTGTGCCAGAAGGGCGCGTGATGTCCGGGAACGTCTCCAACAGCTTGTGATAACGCGTGTCGCCCGATGCTACCTTCACAGAAAAAATATCGTTACATTTTAATAAAGAGGCATTGGTGGAGAGGGTGGTGACATTATCCACCAGGCGTTGGTTGCGGACGTCAACAACCAAGTTGAAGTGGCTTAAAAAATCAACGCCTATAATTGCTTTTGTGACGTCCGCAACCGTGAAGCGCCACTGAAAATCACGCCTTAAGCCTAGATTTAATTTTAAATCTATATATCCGTAGGTATTTATTGCGGAGCCGTTAGCCGCACACAATTTAAAGTTAGATATATTACGGCGTTCGCGAAGCGCCGATACGGGATAAACGCATAAGTCACTTCCCGTGTCCACTAAAAACTGCACACGCGTGTTACGGTCGGTAATGAATAATCGACGTGCCGACGCGGGACCGCACTCGGTTGCCATAACCGTGGCGGCAGGTTGAGCGGTGGGTGCGCGTGGCGATGAAGCGCGGCGTCGGTGTGTCGATGTGGCTGCTGGCGCTGCAACGCGCGCGCTGCGTGCGCGCCGCGGTGACGGCTGTCGACGCTGCGGTGCGTCGTTGACTTGGCGCGGGGCTGCGGTGCGACGATCCACCTCGCGGGCCAGGTGTTTGACCTGGTCCGACAGGTCTTTGACCAGCGTGGCCGTGGTGTCCGGAAGTGGGGCGGGGGGAGGGGCGACCGGGCAGGAAGCAGAAATCTCCTGCAGGCGGTCCGCCATGTCCCCCAGCTGTTCCAGGGTGTCGGTGGGCAGCGTGGACAACACTGCCTGCACCGGATGTGGTAGGCGACTGCACCAGATGGTGCGGATGAGCTGCGGCGGTGTGGATGGACCCGCCAGGTCCTGCAAGTGCCGCAGGAACTGTGACGGCGTCCTCAGTCCAATGTCCTCGTTGCTGAGGAGCTGCTCAACCCTCACAGATTGAGAAACGGTGTGTCGGTTGACGAGCTCGTCCCTGATGCGCTCGTAATGGTTGTGGGCCGGAGGGTTAAGGATAATATCCCTCACGGTCCTCGCTTGTTCAATCGTTAGGCTGGTAATAACGAAATTGTACCTCTCTGTGTCCTTGTGTACATTGTAGTGCTCAAATTGAGCCTCCAGGAGTACGAACCAGAGTTCCGGGTCCTCCAGATCGAATGGTGGCACTCTTAAGGCTGCGTATGTACCAGTTGCTGCTGTTGCTGCTGGTGCTGCTGGTGCTGGTGAAGCGCCACATGGCGCATGCTGCACAATTGCGCGGCAACTTGCTGCGCGCCGCGTGGGTGCGCGCTGTGTCACAGCGCGGGCGCGGCCATTTTGCGCACGGGCGGCGCAAAGCGTCGAGTCACTCGACTCGGCTGTCGAGTCGCACTTAATGTCTCTAAAATCACTAGAGTCACTAATAACACAATAGTCACTATCACTATCACTCATTTTTAGTGTTCGGAAGGTGGTCACCAGTTATGGGGGTGAGAATGTCCGTGTGCGTGAGGTGTGTAGCGGAGCGCGCGAGCAATAAAGTTAACTACGACAGTAAGTTAATCGTTTATTACACAAGAACACAAAGAAATAAAAGTACATCTACACAGTTAACACAGCACGAGAAATACCCACAAATAAAAGAAGGAGAAGAGAGTGATAGGCACAGAATATAGGCACAAGCAAGAGTCTTAATAATAGGTACACGTAGAAACAAGTTAGGGCACAGCGTAAGCACTAGGTACATGCGAGGTAGTCGAGCTATCGAGCGACGCGGGTTTGCGCGGGGACGTATCGATGCTGACTGCCGCGTCGGCCGACCGAATGAGCTGCGTGAGCGCAGTGCCCCGCAAGGGACGCGGGGGAGCGGCAGTGGCTTCGGCCGACGGCCGGCAATACTCGGCTCGCCTCGGTGGTCAGGCGAGCGCGATTGCGTTCGGAACTCCACAGAGCGCTCCAGGTTTGATTCTGTGGAGTGTCGCTGTCCGTGCTCGTGCGTGATGTATGTATGTAGTGTGTGTATGTGGTGAATAACATAAACATAATATAATACATAAGTATATGTGTATGTGTGAGTGTGTGATATATAATAAACTACATATACATAATGAGAATGTGGGACGAAGGTTCCCACAAACCAAATAAGCTGTAACGGGTTTTTTTTTTAATTAATTCTTTTCAACTAAAAGCGGCGCACCAAATCACTAAACACCAAGATAATTAAAAGAATACTTTCGTTATTCACCCGCTACCTGACCAGTACTTTCAGTATCACTGCTGTCAGTCACTGCATACCAATAAAAAGTAATCAAGAAATAATTTAAAGAATTCAACGCATGTGACAAAAGAAAACAACACTTGTGGTAAAGGACACTGCACTGTAACACCTTATCACGTTATCAATTGAAAATGTACCTACACGGAATACGTAACAAAATTCCAGAGATCAAACGCGTATTTTTCTTTTTCGACCAGGCTACAAAATCTAATCTATCCCCATGATATATTGCAATATATATTGCATAATATTTTATATATATAAATATGTATGTATGTATATATATATGTATGTATGAATATATCTATTTATGTATGGTATGTATGTTTATATAATTTAAAATAGTAGATTATTAAATATTTTAAAATTTAATTTTCCCATTCCCATCAATCGGTAATACCGCTCTTCGCGCATTTCGGCTTGGCCCAATGGTTAGCTGGTAGACAATGCAATTAGCATTAAGCTCGCCATGTTGTACTATAATATTTTATATTGTGGTCAATAAAGTTTACATAAATAAATAAATAAATGATCTTTAACAATAGGAACAAAGAACGAATCCTAGTTCAACATCAAATATCGAAACGCTTAAATAATGCTTAAGCAACCGCGCACCAATATTATGAAAACATCTCACTCATTAGTGAACAGTATCGTAGTAGTAGCAAGTAATATTACAGACGTTAATCAGCGAAAAGTGTCGTTGCTATCATCTATATCGATCGACAGCAACTAGAGTCACCTCCATCAAGCAACGATACTTATAGACTTCATTGAATAATGCAAGGGACACATCACCTCAACTAAGCGATATGTTTAGCAGCTGAGTAATGACACCAATTACTGTTCGCTAATCAGAAATAATGTAACAACTTAATCAGATTACACCTTGCACCATACTAGAACGAGAAATATTATTGCCACTACTCAACTCAAATTCACTTCTTATAACAACACTTGAAGTGGTACTTGGCCCTCGGGTGTCCTAGTAATTTAACCCCAAATCTACCTTCATTAAATTTTGAACAAATTGAACGCAAGTTACTAGCGTCTTCCGAAGTATGTATGACACTTCGGTTAAATTACAGTAAAATCAAAGACTTGCAACTTTGGCTTTGACCAAGGTAACCACTGAATGATATTTTTTTTCAGGGAAAGAAAACAAAGAAAATAATATTACTACCGGTGCTGACATAAACGATAATGACGGAAAATCTACGACTGTATTAATCACTCATGATTGTTTAACAAACTATTTGACACACACACTATCTAGTTTACGCAAGAATTAAAATTTAAGCTGCGAAATTTTGTCACCACAGATGTAATGAAATAAAAAAATTATACCATACCAATACTCGCCGTCTTACTTGAAAATCCTTCATATCGATACTTGCCGTTTTATTGAAAATCTAGTCACATCATTTCACTGCACTTTGCACTTTCACTTGCATCCACGCCTCATGATATCACCTGAAAACGTGGACAGAGTTCTTTATCCCAGCTTCTGATCTCGGAGCCAGGGTCAGAGCGGTTGTTATACTTTGGGTTATACGTGACTGGGGATAAGAAATAATAGTCTGTACACTGAGTTTAAACGTCTATTCCAACACTTCAATACAGTTATCACCAAAATTAATTTAGATTACATTAAATTAAACTTAGAAATAAAGCTGACGACAAAATAATAGCAAAGTGGCAGAGGATCAGCACGATTAATTCAAATTTAACTTGGAAACGCGGCAAGTTTGGTATGGCAGTGGGTTCGACACGTCCGCTCGGTCTAAGCGCTCAATTCAGAATGATCATGACAGCTATGGTTCTCTACGACGCCATCTCTACCCCCACTCCATACCAACCATGCCCAAACAATAACTGTTTCGTTTCCAGAAGTAGCTCCGGCCATCATTCATAGATGGCGGTAGGTTCCTAAAACTAGTTCCATCGATTACTCATAGGTGGCGTTACTAGATCAGCGTAGGACTTTGGTCTCGCTCCTACATATCATATATCTTCTATTTACAAGAATCGATCGGTTACCATGATGTTCAACAAGTTTTACACCCGTTCAATACATTATAGACAAGAATCATCCATAAATTACCCTATGCAGGTTTAGGGCGCTTTCAACAATAGGCCTACAATATTATGGAGAAAATTCGAAGATGCATTCCTCACGCTTACCTACTTACGATCATTGAAGCAAGACGTTAAATTTGAAGGTTATTTAGTTATAGTTATTTTTCATTTTTTTTGCAATTTCAGAGGAACTATTTTAACCGACTTCGTTTGTTGTTTTCCTAAATAAAGAGCAAGATCTGATGAGTAGTTTTTCAGTCTTTATCTTTAAGAATGCGTATTTGAATGACTTCCATTCCATTTACGATGTTCTCATTTACTACTTTTCTAGATTGAAGTACACATCGGTAGAAACGTACGGTATGATGGAAAAATGAATTCACATTTTTCGTTCCTTACGAGCAAGGGTATTTCAAATAAATGATAAGTGTTCGAGAGTTTCAGTAAAATGTTTCCTAGTTGGCACCAAATATTGAAGGAACTTAATCTTTGCTTGCGATCGTTGTATAATGACCAAAAGTTTGCAGTGAAAGATATTTTGAAAATAAATTGTGTAGCTTTATCATTTTGTTCGCAGGATTACTTGAAGGTTTGGCTTATCGGCTATCGAAGTGAAGATTTTGGATTTACTGCCATTTTAACACATCATTTTTGGTTATACAACACAAATAAAATGCTGCACTCTTTGGGGCCTACACACCCGGTTAGAAAGGCTTGGTGTCAGTTGCACTTTTTATAGGCCACCATCTTTATCCTTAGGGATGGCAACCTATCTGTGCCGGAATTAGAACGAGACTCATACTAATAATTAAAAAAGTAACAAATATTCTAACACCATGTGTTAGCTGGACTAACCATCCTATTCCCTAAATTAACTAACGATTTTTTTATTTAATAAAGTCGATTAAAACGGTAAACAAAATTTTGTGTTTACCTTCGTTTATAACATGAACTCCTGGAAGTATGTAATCATTTTCGTACATACAGGAAAAGTAATATAATATTCGTAATATGTTTAAAGCGTGCAAAATATATTCAAACATAAAACCATCAGCTCAGTTCCAACAGAAGCATCTGAGCTCAAAAGTTTTTAATTACTTTTTCCATGGCTCGGATTTTGTGACGGTCTTATATAATTAAAACTTCCACTTTTAATTATGTAGATATTGTATTTAGTTGACATATAACTTAGTCGCAGCTCGATTTGAGAAGCCGAAGACTTCTGTTGTTGATAGACCGATTTGAGCGTGGGATCTGGTCAATATCAATACATACTAGAAAAAAGATAGTAAAACTATTTATACAAACTATCGATATAGCTAAAGCGAAAGGTCACTCATTCGTCACGAAATATCGAAAACCACTTAACGTATAAAGATGAAATTTGGTAAGTAGTATCTATAAGTAGTATATAAAGTAGACATCCGCTGTAAACGAATTTTGTCACACTACACCTCTAGATGGTAAACTAAGAAAAACTAACATATCATAACCCACATAATAGAAAATATTTGCCGGAGCCGATAAACTGTTTCGATTTTAGAATACAATATAATATATATGTCGGAGACGGAAGTAAAAATTAAGACTTAAATCAAGCTAAATAAATTATTAAACTTTGAATAAAACGTAAATCCGGAAACTGTAATGTAAATGGCAACTCTGTGCGAATTGTAAACGTCACTCGATATGATATCGGAGAGGGGGAACCCAACAGAGGGCATCTGTGCAGTCACCTACGAACAGCGAGGACTTCTCGAGGAGACGTCGAGTCGAACGGTCGCATTAAGTTAACTAATTGTACTTAATCTGTAACAAAATTCTATACTGCATCGTACCTATGCCCGACGGCATAACGTTTCACTAAGCTTACTTCAGTTGTACCACGTTTTAACATAACCTAAAAGCTTTAATCAAATTAAGTTAAACTGTGTAACCTGAAACTTAATTCAAATCATTAAGAATTAACGTTTGAACGCCCACTGTGTTTTATTTTCACCTTACAACCTGATGATCGGAGCATTATACCACCATCCTGACAAGTGTCTCCGACATATATGAACATTTTAAGGTAAAATACAAATATGCAAAAAATACGTAGAGACACGAGACTTGGACCATTCAACGCAGAAGTGTTTACTGATACCAAATCTGCTAGAAAATCCAAAAGTGTGGGTTATTACGTTTTCGCTTTTTTGCGTCGATATTTTCACGCGACGTTATAAGTTCGGACATTTGAAGTCATGAACATCACCAATCTGCACCGGAGTAGCGAGATGGAATATAGACCCCAAGATCAAAGAGATATCCTTATCTTGGTGTAGGATGCTAATGGATTGAAGCCAGGCGTAACATCATTGTAATGACGAGTTTTAAGACATTTCTGATCCTGTGTTGTGCTATCAGGCACAAAGGGCGCTGAGTCGGTTGACAAAAGGAAACTCTCCGCCCGACTATGTGATTATGCTCGAGGAGAGGCCGTGCTTCGATTGGTCTAATTATTGTTAGTTTCAAACTTGCAGTACTACGTCTACGTATAGTAACGCGCTTAGGAACCTTAGAATTGGTTACAATCAATACATATACGAGTAAAACTCCTCCTTCCTTAGAAACTCTGGATGGAAAACTATTGTGTCCACACCGCAAAATAAAGATTCACTTAAGGAAAACAACACAATAAGTATTTGCTTTTTACAAATCAGAACCTACTTCAACATCGACAAGCAGAGATAACTCGAAAATTCTAGGTGTCCAAAATCTAGGTGTACAGTTCTTGTTACTACAAATTAATCAAGCCCAAACACAAGATAACTGCTGTAAATCATTGAAGAGTTCGCTCGACTGTCTTTCGGCTTTGTCAGAACGACTCCAGACCTTCATGAAATTTATTTATTTATTCACAATATATCTATCTTTACCGGTTAGAACCCTATAAAATAGAGTGGCTTATTACAACTAAAACATTAAAAAAAATATCGTAAATGAATCGTAGGAGTACACACTTCGTGTGCGGATTTGTTTGAAAATTTTCATGCTCGTAGTGCTCTCGTCATAGGCGCGGATTACGATACTCTTACGCTACAACTTCGCTTACGACTCGTGTACGAAGGGGGTAAAATTCGGTTCAAAAATGACGGAAGAAACCCTGGTTAGGTACATAAAAAGTAGGCGACAAATGCAAAAACTCCTGTTTGTATTGAAGTTGTTTAGAAACAAGAGCATGCCTAGTGAATAATCAAGACAAGAAGGAGAGAAGAAAACTAAAAAACTAGCAGTTTTAAGAAGTTCGTAGTAGTTTATCATGTTAATTAAAAAGTAAACTCGAACCGTGGGTCGTTCATGGGTAGATGGCGTTACAAATGCATAATCAATTCGGAAATAAAATAAATATAAAGGAACTCTGTACAAAATAATTCCATTATTTTCCGATCCAGAATTTGTCTCGTCGTTTTCAGTGATAGTCTATAGTTAGGGCACCGCCCACACTAGTCTAGGAAATGTTGTTTTCAAACTTCAAATGTTAATGAAAGATAAATTTTTTATTTTGTTTTCATTTATGTAAACTAATATTATGAAGGTAAACGATAGAATAACAATGCTTATAATATATATTTTTTTTTTTTGTAAAGCAATTTAACACTTAATAACTAAAAATATATTAACAGATTCACTAACTAATCGAAACAAAATGTCACTGATTAAAGACCAAATAAACGGATAACATTTTTTATGAATTACATTATAATGACATGATAGAGATATTTTAACATTAGGAAAGTACTAACTGTAGAAAATAACTGTAAAATTTACAAAAAAGTGCATGTTACTTATCTTACTTTCTTTTACACCGAGTAGTACGAGCTTTGTCGTTATAAATTCAAATCAGTAAAATGTGCGGATTTCTTTATACCTGACAATCGGGCGACCGACGAAAAAGTAATAAACCTATAAGTATTCCAAATGAGCATTTTTCCGCGTTGCTGACGTCGACGTAAATTTATTTCCCAATGGGGTATTTACTTTTTTGTGCTATGTTACTTTTGCATCAAGACTCTACATGAAATGTGTATCATGGATAACTTAAGTATGTACATAAAGTTTGTCTACATTTCAATTTTTTTGTCACATTCTCAGATTTCTCAAGGGATCGAGATTCATGCAGAAAAAAAGCCCTCACGATCGAAACCTCAGATACGCGTCTGGAATGCGATGTATGGAATCCGTCTAAACTAATAGTCGTCTAAAGTAACCAGTCGATCGGAACTTGACACAACTTTAACGGTGCGATTAAGCAATAACGCTCGTAAATTAAGAAGGCACTATCTCATCTACTACTTATTTTATAGACATAATATACTACTGGGCTGGTATATGGTAGGTATGGCAGATCTAGTTTATTTACAGGGCTGGTAGAATCTGAAATGGCTGTAAGGCAACATTATCGTCGCAACCCATAACTGTCCCTTTGCTGTGCACGGGTCTCTTCTCAGAATGAGAAAGTTAAGGGCTAGTTCACTACACTTCACACACCTTTGAACTTTGTGAACTGATTGACGTGCAGGTTTCCTCATGAATTTCATGATATTTTACTTCATCGTCATAACGAGTGATAATTTAGATGCTTAAAGGGCACATAACTCCGAGAAGCCAGAAGTGCGTTCCCTGGGATTCGACCTCAGAGTAAGTGTCCGAATTCTTAGCAACTAGGCTATCGCCGCTCCGTGTCGTAAGAACCAAGACCGTTTAACGTGCCCTGGAAGGCACAGAAGCACTGAATTTTTTTTCTACCAATACTGGCACTCACTTATATGCCTACTACCTGACCTGGCAGACGTCGTTCTGCAACATATTGTTAAACTAGAGAACCGCCCGCGCTTCGCTTCGGGACCCGTAGGTAACAGCCGCGTAGGTCCCGCTTCCGTAGAAATCTCGGCTAAAAAGTAGCTAAGTAGTAATATTTGATGGCGCGATTCAGAACTTGCAAATGAATTTTACTAACGCCATCTATTAACAATATCCGGATCTAAATATCTAGCAACTAACAAAACATTGATCTTCCCATGGGAATGAGATGTTTTTCCGCAGTAAAAAGTAGCTTACGTCACTCTCCACCCTCCTATCTATCCCCACACACATAAACCATACCATATAATAGCCATGTTGCGACGTGGAAGAGCCACAAACAAACAAACACACTTTCACATTTATAATATTAGAAAGGATATGCCGCCCGCAGCTTCAACTGCGTAGATTTCGGATTTCAAACGACAATATCTCAAGAACTATCCATCTGATTGATATTGTGTAAAAGACAACTTTGATCTGCATTAAACGCCTAAGCTAACTAACATATTCATTTGGATAAGGATTAATACCGAATTACAGAAAATAGCTTTGAAAATAACATTGTTTTTAATTAAAAAATTTAACATTAAAGTGGTTATTGTAAGGCAACCGTAAGAGATAGAGATATGCTATTACGAACTTTTTCTAGCATTTTTATACATCTTGAATTCGCTTGTACATTACGCTACTATAAGTATTTATGCTAGTTTACGCGGCGTTCGCGTGGAAAGCTCCCAGTTGGCGAAACCTCTTCCACATAATATCGCCGAATTTCTACTAATTTACATAAAAGTGTAATACATTATATATACCTAAACCAGCCTAAAGAATCACACTTTCTATTGTTGAAAACCGTATAAAAATTTGCTTTGTAGTTTTCGAGTTGATCGTATAGAGTTATAGACTATTCTGCGATCGCGTTCCATATGGAATTCATTTTAATCGAATCAAATGAAGCTCTTCACTCCTGTTATTAAGGTTTTTAAATCGCGGCGACAACTGTAGAATTATTGTTTTAGTGGAATAGCAACCATTGCTTTTGTCGTTAAGTAAAAATATTACATTTTCTGTTTTCCAAATATACAATGTGATATTGAACTTCGTTCCAATAATGTATTCTTAACTCGGTCAAACCTTAATAGGCTCACCAAAACAGTCGTAGTATTAGCGCTATAATTATACAAATTCGTAGTATCGATTCCGATATAGGTCATGTTTTCAACACATTTCCCCGAAATTTCCAAATAGTCCACGAATTTCAGTTTATCGATAACGGAAGCAAGGAAGATTAACTTTGGCACGAATTTCTCATAAACGTTTTAGGCCATCGATAAGAATGGAGTTGGGGCGTCACTAAATTTGCTTATACCGTTTTTGTTTATTGACCCTATATAAGTATTGTGGTTGTATTCAAGCAGAATGTGGAAAGTCCTTGTGTGAGTTTTATTTTATTGACTTATGTAAAGAGGTTATAATTGACGTATTAGTGTGTTTTGGTGACCGTGTGTGTAGTGGCAAAATTTCTTGAGCGCTTCCATGCTTCGGAAGGTACGTAAAGCACGGGCCTGGGTTTTATCGATAGATTGCAGTCGTTACCTACATATGTTAAAGGCCTTCGGGCGGCCTGAAAACTTCCGATACTTGGTATGGCAACTAGCCAATCCACCAATCCGCACTGGACCACCGTGGTGGAGTAGGTATTTTCTAGGCCTCCTCAATAATGAGACCCGCGCTTAGTAATGGATCATTAATGGGTTTAAGCGTTAGCTTTACGTTTACGGCTTTGCGATGGGTAGTACGTTGTACTATCACTGCTTCGCATGGGTATCCATGGTATCATAATATTATTGAAGCAAAGATATTATGACTTAACTTAAGGAACGTTACGTTATCGTGCTCACTTACAATTTTGTTTTGACAGCTAGACCATGAATGTGTCAAAAACTTCACATAATCATTTGCGAAGACCCGTCCCACACTTGTGGGTTCACATGTTCGGGCGAATATGAGCAGTGTTTAAGCAACAAGAGTTGCACTTTTGGAGCCGTTCCGATGAGATGATCCGACAGACAGAGACAGCTGCGTGACAAGTAAAACAATTACCCAAATACGACTTTCCAACTTTTCGCCCTAATAACATGCCTAGTACCTAATATATCGTTGATTCTGTAGTGTATGCGCAACCCGACGATGTCAATGTCACTCGCTCACAGACCGTGACCGCGTGCAGACGTGTTTGGTGTTCCGTCTACATTACAATCACGGAATAGTAACGATAAACAGTGTTTTATTGATACGTTACAAGTGGCGACGTGGATAAAACTGAGTACATACCTGTCTAAAAGGAAAAAGAAGAAGGAAGGTAACATTGTTATAACCTGCAAACAGTTGTTTACGTATAATTTAGTTTCATATGAAATCACTTAATCATTAAGAAACAGATTCCATTTTTTTAATTAATATCTATATCAAGTGAGACGATACGTAAATAATTGTTATGGTTAAGCAAATTTATTCATAATCTTTGACTGTTTAAAGGCCACGCACAGATCTGAATAAATAAAGGCCACGCAAATACAAAAAGAGCTGTAATTACGACGCTTAACGTAGGTATAAACCTACTACATAACCTAGGTACATTGTGCAGATGTGCAATATCGTACGGTACTTGCGAACACAAATCGGTTAATTAATTGAGATAACTAATACATTCATAATACTTAAATTGATACTAATTTAGTATAAAACTGAACCATACAATTGAAGAATAAAATATGTAATAATACTTTAATTCCAATGGAATTGTTTTTAGATATTTTAGTATGAAGTTTTCATATGTACCCTCTATTTTAGTACTATGTTTTTAGTTTGCTTCTATTTAAACGTAATTGATTGCATATTGACACTACAATGTACTCGAGGTCGTAATTACAGAAAAGGTTTTAAACCACGAAAAAGTTCATGGCGAACAAAAGGGCCCATGCACAATTACGCAAAAGGCTATGCAGTCGTGTTACTGTTATATTATGTAAAGAGCCACACAAAAAGTAGTACGAGAAAATCTCGTCAAAAAGGCTATGCAGTCGTGTTACTGTTACATTATGTAAAGAGCCACACAAAAAGTAGTACGAGAAAATCTCGTCAAAAGGGCTATGCAGTCGTGTTACTGTTACATTATGTAAAGAGCCACACAAAAAGTAGTACGAGAAAATCTCGTCAAAAAGGCTATGCAGTCGTGTTACTGTTACATTATGTAAAGAGCCACACAAAAATTAGTACGAGACAATCTCGTCAAAAAAAGTAGTACGAGACGTGATCTCGCCAAAAAGGCTATGAAGTCATGTTACTGTTACATTATGTAAAGAGCCACGCAAGAAGTAGTACGAGACAATCTCGTCAAAAAGGCTAAGCAGTCATGTGACTGTTACATATGTAAAGAGCCACACAAAAAATAGTACGGTGATCCGACATTTGACGACCCTGTAGCCTAGTTGGTAGCGACCCTGCCTGCGACGTGAGGGGTCCCGGGTTCGATTCCCGGCCGGGCAGATAAATATTTGTACTCGGGTCATGGAGGCGAAGGTGATCCGACATTTGACGACCCTGTAGCCTCGTTGGTAGCAACCCTGCCTGCGACGTGAGGGGTCCGGGGTTCGATTCCCGGCCGGGGCAGATATTTGTGTGGCAAATAAATATTTGTACTCGGGTCATGGATGTAATTGTAATGTGTTATATATGTGTAGTCCATGCCACTCACGACACAGGTACATAGTAACCTACTGCGGGGGTATGAGTGTGTTAGCGTTTATTTATTATTTATTATTATTATTTGTCGGCACTTGTAGGGTAAAATGGAAGAGGGCATTTGAAACTTTAAATAAATTAAATAGTTACTTTGCTCCGAAACAAAGTCGAATTTATGAAAGACTAGTATTTACCCGCAGCTTTGCTTGCAGAACTTGTATTCCAAAATAAATTTGCCTACAACTGCGCTGTCCCCTGTTACCCACCGGCAACTATACACACGCTCTAAAAAGCTGTTGTTACCCTCGCGTTTCATTCGTGGTCTTGTTAAAGACGGATTGTTGTTATTACGTCAATGGTACTAATGGTACTAATGGTATTAATGGTACGATTTCACCAACATATGTAGTGAAAAAAGTGTACTCACAGATGTGCGCGAACAATTCTGAAATGTTCGAACACAATTTGTTATGGTTTGGCCGCATGAGTCGACCAGCGTGAACATCTGTGTCGTGCACTGGTGGAGTCGCATCTTAACATCAACCAATACCTTATTACAATTATTCGAAGATTTAAAGATTTTATTGTGTATTATATAAAACAATGTAGCACAATTGAGACTCGTAAACAATCCGTTTAAAAGTTAAGTAAACAATTATGTGTAAAAACATACTTATTTATACTAGAGAACCGCCCGCGCTTCGCTTCGGGACCCGAAGGTAGGTAACAGTCGCGTGGGTCCCGCTCCCGTGGGAATCTCGGCTAAATAGTGGCCTATTATATGATATACTGCAACATCAGGTATAACATTTGCCTATGAAATAAGTAAATTACATGTAGTATTAAGTAAATTACATGTAATAGCGTGATTCAGAACTTGCAAATCAATTTTGCTAACGCCACCTATTAATAACATCCAGAACTAAATATCTAGCAACTAACAAAACATCGATCTTCCCATGGAAATGAGATGTTTTCCGCGGTAAAAAGTAGCATATGTCACTCTCCACCCTCCTTACTATCCCCTCACACATAAACCATACCATATAATGGCCATGTTGCGACGGGAAAGAGCCACAAACAAACAAACACACTTTCACATTTATAATATTAGTATGGATCACACGAAAGTGAGATGATCGTTGATGGATTGATTTTACTATACTTATCAACTGTATATTAACAGTACCAACAACCAATACATTATAAACACGATTCAACTTCTCTTTTGGGTTACTGAATTGTATGTTTTGACTCCAAAAGACTTCACCAGATCCTGAAATGGTCAACGATGAACTGGGTGTAGGTACAAGGGTGCGCAATGTTTTAAAAGGAAAAGACCAATATCTTGTAGACATACTTTAATCCGCCTAACTTTAATGCTCCTCTGAGTTAAGGAGTGCATAGTTGACGTCAAGTCATATCATCAGATGTTGAAATGGTCAATGGTGGCCTGGTTTTGCACTGTTTATGTCTTTAATCACTTTATAATAAACTTTATAAGTCGTAACTACCTCTAAGTAGAAAGGCACATAGGTACTAATTTATTATTTAGATATAATTGTATTACTTATGTTGTGTACCTACTTTCCGTTGGTAGCGCAAAACAAATAAATAGTGAATAAAACACACTTTAGTTGCTTCTTTTCGTTAACGGTTAAGGAATAGCATAGGTATTAAACCCAGGGGACGATATTAAACCCTGACCTATTAAGACAGACTTTTGGCTAATGACTGACATTTATTTCTTTGTATTTAATTTTCTAGATTTTTTATTATACAGAACAATAAAGTCAATAAAAGTTGACTAACTAAAAGAAATGTCTTATTTTCCAAAATAATAATTTGAAGTGTTAGCGGTATTCAGTCTGGGTGGATAAAACAGTTAAGTACCGCGATAGTTTGTTGACAACCTTTAATATTGTTTAACGCCATCTATTATTATCACCATCGAGAACTAAGACAAGAACTGGTAAATGTTGGGAGGGGAAAGTGCCCTATAGGTCTGGCTATAAATGGTGCGAGAGCTATGGCTCGATATCATTCCACTCAGTGACAAGTCGAGGTAGTCAATTCATCTAGTAATTACCATTATAGGTACCCCGTGCTATAGAACATATTGTTATGGTATATTATGGAGTTGCTTACATCAGAAGAGTGTTCTAACCTTACGTCCCTCTGCTGGTTAAATTATTTAAGGTTTTCAGATCATTTTAGGTTACTGTGATCCACAAATAGTAAAGAGGTGTAATCACTACTTCATGGAGAAATTTAAGGATTTTCATGTAAATGGCAAGTTTGAACACAACTTAGGTAATATGTAAGGATTTTAAAGTAGAACAGCGAGTATGGTATGTTTATTTATTATCATTTATGGTGGAACAATTCGCATTTTGATGATTGGCTTAAATTATGCCACGACGGTCAAGTTCTATTGATAAAGAGGTCGTTTATTTATAGTTTATTGGTTAAATTTGTTTTAAAAGTGAAACACATTATAATTTTCGTTACTTCTATTTACTGTGACGTGTTGTTTTGAGGTTATCTCACGCATTGCGATGCAATGCGCATATCGATCTGTTGTTCTAGTAAAGTTTTGAAGACGTACGAGTCATTCCTATGAAACGGCGGCGATGGTGAAGTAAGGCAGCGATATAACCTGCGCGTTGGGTGTAACATAACCGACGGCTGCGCCTGCGCGAGTCCTGAAATACGTTTGTTAACGCTGTCGAGTGAAGCACTGGTAACCTCTCTAGCATTATGGATTGATGTTATAACCTCGTATCCCAGGTGACCCGTATTGTTCAGTTTATTTTATTTCTTGTGTCATTAGCTATTGGCAAAATAACTTTACGCTACTTGCTTTCAAATGCGTAAGAGGATAAAATCAGACAGGCATATTGCATTAAAAGTGATATACCTAATACGTCACAGTAGTTTTCTGAAATCGCTTTTTAATAAAATAAAAATAATTCATAAATAAATCGTTTAGTATAAAGGGATTTGGATGTGGTTAGTAAAATACAAAAACAGTTAATTTTGTGCACGTGAATTTTATTTACTACACTGTTATTTTAATTGCTTCAAACTTACAACCTTTGACGTCTTACATAATGATGGATGTACGGGTAGAACTTGTTACGCTTAAGTGAAGCTATGCTATGCTCTTTAGGCAGCAAAACTACCTACGGTATAAGTATAAGGCGAACCTGGAACACTTAAAAGAGGATAGCATCTTTGAAAGTGCAGGCGGCTTCACTAACATCAAAAACATTTATGCAAGACGTGTATTATTAAATTTCCATTTATGTTGATATCCTAATCACCTATTAATATTTCGTGTTTTATTGCATATGGACTCCCAGAGTGCCTGAGGCAGGCACCGTGATTGATGGCCGGGTTGGTGATTGGAAAACGAGAGGTCGACACCATCATCCTCTGCTGATGAAGAATGGGTTATAAAATGGTCGAATGAAAGAAAAGGGAAAGGGGATGGAGACCTAAAAAGAAAAGCAATAACCCCACTACACATACAGTCACTATTGTAGCTTGTGGCGATGTTAATATTAAGAACGATGATACTGGGAAAGAATATCGTCCAAATATAGTTAATTTGAAAAGTTTATGATTCATGGACTGTGGTTGATAAAATTCTACTAATGATAATTTTGAATTTATAATGTACATATATTACATTAAATTATTTACGTTTAACTTGGTTTACATGTTAACTTGTATTTTAAATAAGTAAGAAAATGTAATATTATGATTTAATTGTAATCTTCAAAAAATCTAAAATAAACGAGGGATGTAGTGTATGCGCAACCCGACGATGTCAATGTCACTCGCTCACAGACCGTGACCGCGTGCAGACGTGTTTGGTGTTCCGTCTACATTACAATCACGGAATAGTAACGATAAACAGTGTTTTATTGATACGTTACAGATTCTATAAGAAAAAAATCTTAATTTTGACAAATCATGTCATCATTATCGTCGAGTTTCACCCAAAACTCCATCTTATTCGTAGACATAAATAAATGATAAGACATTATAAATGAAACTGTCAGTTTGACTCGCTTTAGTTTGAGAGAGTGTGTAAGACATTCGGTATCGCTGTTAGATCTGAATCTTCGTGATAGCGTGCCTTTAATTTATTAATTATACAAAAATTTACTAAATGTATATAGATTTTACGTTTGCTCAATTATTCGTAAAATGTTACGAGGCAGTCACGTAACAATATAATTAATGACCAAATGACCAAATATCCTATCCAATACACTTGCTGATTTTTCTTATCGTATTTCACTGTTTTTCTACTCTACATATAACATACTAAAAAAAGTTTCTACCCTGTGAAAATATAGTACAAAATTTTGATTTATTTCCAAGAACGTTCTATTTAACGAGAAGTCTCATTCGGTCGGTGCGCTAATTTGGATTTGAGTAATTAATATGTATCTACGGAGTCGTTCTGGGGAAGCTTACCTGAAGGCGGTGAGGGCGGGCGGCCGCCGCCCAAGCTCAGAGGTGTTGCAAGGCAGTGTTACGCGCGCCGCGCGACCGGCCTAACGTCTGTATTGCTGCTAACTCGTATGCAACTCACGTAATGACTGTTCAAACTTCGCGTTACTGGAATCAAAGTTAAAAACAATAGACATGTGTTGAATGACTTATGTGACTTATTTGTGACTGTTGTTTTGGACTGTGCGATTTGGAATACAGGTGATTATTTTGTGTTAAACAACTAATGTTTTGGGCATTGGACTTTATTCTCTATGATTTGTTAGTAAAACTAAGTGAACATTAATTGATTTTAGACCTTTAATTAGTCACGGAGGCTATACATTCCAAACCATAACTGTGTGCTAACGATCTTGGAGTTGTTTTGGATAAACAAAACAATTCAAAATCTTGAGCACCCTTTGGCATTTTAAATATAAATGAATACTAAAGTAATTTTAAGAAAGAAAGAAAGAAAAAATATTTATTCGCTATTTAGATACTGCAGCACACGAACACATAAATAACATTAACTATTACAACACTTAAATTGTATCGGGTATTCATAATTTTTATTATTTTCATATTTCGACTCAATTGCATGAATACACTACACACCCACTATTTCCAGTTCAAATGTTAGTTTCCGTGAAGATAGGACCTTATAACCATACTAAGTTAAGTTTAGCTGTTGATTTGGTTAAGGGTCGATTCAGACATATCAGTGAAGTCTCAGTTCCGACACAGTTCCGGCAAATCTTTCATACTAACAGCACTGACACTGCACTGACAATGCCGAGAATGTATGAAAGATTTGCCGGAGCTGTGTCGGAACTGAGACTTCACTGATATGTCTGAATCGACCCTAAATGCTACGAGTTCACTAACCGGTAACTATGTTCACGCTCCGTAATACTACAATACTGTGAAATTGGGGGCTGCTATCTTCCTAGCTAGATGTCGGTTCTGTTGTAGGGTACTAAAACTTGGACTGTGTAAACAGACGACGTCGCTTTGTTGAGTATCGTTGGGAAGGCTTTGATTGTGCTGTTTACCAGCAAACACTGGACGAAATTAATGGTGGCTATCTACGTAACTTGGATGCTGATTGATGTGGAGTATCTTGGTATTGATTTTATATCAAAAAGTATTCTCTGTGAGGGTGATAAAGTTTGTTTTTGTTGTGATTGTTAATTCGTTTGTGGCTGTTTTCATTCGATGGTAGGTACATGTTAGGTGTTACTTTTTTACATTTTATATTGTAATTAAAAAGAAGACTTAACATAGCGGGATTTTTCCACTCACTGTGTGGTAGATGTTAAATACCTAAGGTGTCTATATTTAACTAAGGTGTCTAAGTTAGTTAGGTGTGATAGGATTTTTATCTTTAAGAAGAGATTGTGTTATTTTTACTGACTTAAAAAAAGAGGAGTTTTCCAGTTTAACTTAATTTTTTTACTGGGTGAACCAATTAAAATGATTGTTTCATGATTCTGTTTGGATTGAAATGCTGTTGCTTGTAGAGTGGTCCCATTAGAATCTGAGCATGATCTGACGAGTGATTTTAGAGTTGTCCCTAATTTTGTGAGCTTCATTTACTTGACTGCATTGATGTTTTTCTCACATATTCCTTTTTTTGCCCACATTCCCATACTAGGATTCTCTGTGAATATTATATGCCACGAGCAACATACAAGGACGAGGTCACACTCACACCAAGAATACTAGACGAGACGAATAGAGTAATAGAGACGACCACATACTTTGAGATTAGAGAGTAGATTGAGACTATGGAGGGTATTTTAAGTCGATGGTCCCGGTTGTTATGGTTCGTTAACAATAGTTAAGCTTCGGACGACATGAAAATTGGCGATACTAGGGTAAACTTTTAAATCGATCGACAACTAATTCACCTCTAATAATCATGCTTTTATTATAGCACTGTAGAACTTTCTACAAATTTTGTCTCAACTTTTGATGGTTTTGTTGACCCGAGCTATGAATTTATAGCCCCAATATTAACACATCTCCAACTTTATGGCTATCGTTAAAAATATCGAGCAGTAGGTAATACTCGTAACAGAGAATTTTTATTTCATAAACAATCGTACAACTTTATTTCATAAAAAGTTTAGTTGCGATGTAAAACGATAAATAACTGGCTTTAACTATGTTTAGTTTGGAATTAAAGTTACAAAAGCTAGTTTTGCTAGTCAATCGGTAAACAAGCTACGTGATGGAAAATCATCAAGTCCAAATGAAATGTCCAGATTTCCGTACTTACATTATACATGCGAAAGTTACTCTGTCTGTCTGTTCGCTTTTAACATTTAAACTACTGGATCAATTTAGATGAAATTTAGGATATTTTCTATCACGGACATAAAGTCTTTATTTAAATACTTGTTGAGTACGACTTCGTTCGTACATAGGAATTTTTCACGCGCAAAACCCGACCCCGGGGGATCTTTGGGATAAAAAGTAGCCTATACTCCACTGCCTCTTCTATCTCACAGTGAAAGTCCCATAAAATCCGTTCAGCCGTTCCTGGGATAAGCGTGTACCAACATCGATCAGTTACAGTTTAATTATATGTGTCGCAGAGATATATGATAAAAAAAGAGATTTGAGCAATTCCCCAAGCAATTTGATCAAGTCACGGAGGATGTTAAAATAACAACATAACTTAATCTTTTCCCTTAACAAATCTAGTGATTTGAATAACTACCTGAACTAGTCCTTTTTTTATGGAATTTAGGTAGCAAAGGAGTATGCAGCACCACCCTTCCGCTGCCGCCCATGGCAATTGTGACAGACTTAGGTAGAGCAAGACCCAATTTAGGGACTAGGGTGGTTAGTCCAGTTAGTAGATGGTGTTAGAATATTAGTTGGTTAGTTTGTTAATAAGTGTGAGGACAGGTCTGTTAGTGATAGTTAGTCCTGTTAGTTCATTTTTTTTTGTTTTAAGTGCACTCACAGTTTGAGTGGTGGTTGTTTGGTTGGCTTGAACCATCCAGCCACCATTCTCTTTGCCAATGTGCCTATGCTAACTGCCGATACTTATTTTTCAGCAACCTTCCTACCATATATTTTATGCTTGATTAGTTCGATATCTTTGTAGTGTAATCAAATAATATTTAACTTAACAATTAGTGTTTACACTTAGCTGTTAGTCTACCATGCATACATGCCTTAAGCTATGTTATTACTTAATACTATGTCCATTTTTAATTTTCCTTAAACTGTACATATTTACACACATTATTATTCGCGTCTTTTTGTTCTGTTCCTGTCACTTCACTTCACTTCGCAACTCACTTCACTTCACTACACGACACACACACACACACACTCATACACGACTCGTTGTACGGCACTGCGTCGCACGACGTTGTTACAGGATGCAGCATGGTTCAGCGTCACATCGCCCCCAGCCTACGGTCTGCACTTGGTCTTGGAGCGGCCGATAGTAGGCCGTTGCTGCCACCCTTTTCCTCTGCAGTTTTATGAGTCATTCCTCTTGTAACGACTGTCTGAGGCATTCGAGATCCCATTTCACCTCGGAGGGCTTGAAGCCTTGCTCTTGCATGTACCTGGCATATAATCGATATAACTCTTCGTCAGAATGGGGGAGGCCATAGTTGTTAAGTTTGGCCTTTAGTATGACTTTTGTTTCCCCTGAGAGGCTATCTTTAGGGTGGTTGCAGTACAATGCCAGGTACCTTCTGACTTCCTCCAGGGTGGTATTGTGCCTCAGCTTTGAGAGTGCCATAGCCTCTTCTATGCCCGTGTAGATGCGCTGTGGTTCAGTGTTTTCAGTGAAGGCGTTACATTGAGTGGGGGCTGTGGTTACTACATGTTCAGAATCCGTCTGCAGGGCAATGGATCTTACTAGCTTGAAGTCATAAACAGAGGCCCCTTGAAGGTTCTCTGTATGACAGATCCTGTGGCTGTTGATCTAGCCTGAAGATGTTCGCTATCTGGTGCTGCTCGCTCAAATTTGGGTGTGCAAGATAGGCTAGATGGCCCTGCAGACTTCTCGTCTGCGTCTTGTAAGAGTTCCGGCTTCATCTCCATGCCTGAGGACAAAGGTAGAGTTGTTTAGAGGTTGATTTTGGACCCGTTTACCTTGCATGTCTCTCTTACAATATGGAGAGCGAATTCTAAGAAGTTGTTAGTTAATATTAGTAATTGTCCAGTTAGTAATGATTAGTATGAGTCTTGTTCCAATTCGGTCACAGATGCGTTGCTACCCCTGAGGACTGAGATGGTCGCCTCTAAAAAAAGTGAAACCGGCTCCACACCTTCCTATAGAAGATATACATACAGAAGATAGAACATAATGATGATTATAAATGGATGATGAATTAATTGTTGTCTTCTTGGAGAATGAATTGATTAAAATTATTATTTGTATTACAAAACCATAGTATCCACTATGCAATAGCAATATCAAATAATCAAAAGGGACGATAGTTTTGGCCAACGGAATTTCACTTTGCCCCGCGATATAGAACAGCCTATAAAAAATTAAAACTTTGTGAAATTCAGAATTAAAATTGTGCGCCGAAATTTTTGTTCGGGTCAGGTCCGCTCTAGTGCACTTGTAGTCTTGCACTTGTCTTGATTAATAAAACTACAGTATGTATAATTGCAAATTCCTACCTATAAACTACGTATAAGGCACTTCTCACACAACGCTATTTACAAGCGACTCGGATCTTGTCAATGTATGAAAGCGATGCGTGTACGATACGTCTCCTGTCAGTGAGAAGTGTTAGATACAGCGAAATTTGGATTGCGTTGCAGTCGCGCACCTCATAAATAGCGTAGTGTGAGAAGTGCCTAAACGTAGCAAAAGTTCAATATAAATCAATATAAATTAGTACTTATCTGTAAATTAGGTCATAATATTATTATTCATAATATCAAAATAATGTAACTGGTATGTCTGTAGGTAGGTACATAGGAGATATTCTAAGAAAATAATGAGTGGTCTTCATAGAAACCAAAAATATTATTTTTAGAATTTTCTTCTGTCTATATTATTTCTCCGGGCCTTGACGTACGTGATGACGTAATAACATGAAAAACAAATCTTTATGCGGTTTTTGCAATGTTGGTCTTTTCGATTTAACTACAAAAAAAGAGGAAAATCGCGCAACTCTGCTTGTCTTTCCGTCTGTCTGTGAGGCTTTCGCGCCTAAATCAATGATTAGATTTAATTTAAATTTGGTAAAGATATAGACCACAGTATACAACATAATAGAGAGAGTCCTTGGGAAAGGTCAGGATATTATTTATCACGGAAATTATCAAGTAACGGCGTGAAAAGCGTTAGTCGGCCATTTTGATCTTTTTGCACGACGCGACGTTTAAGTTCCCTTGCATTCGCTACAGTTATTTTCACGTTGTTTGTCTATCACGCAGGCGTAACCTCCGACAAAAAATAGTTATTTTATACTCAAGATATAACATTAAAATAATGAAACTATCAATAATGTCAAAGGCGGTTTCTCTTGTGGTGGCGTTTTGTGGGCGATACGGTCGCTATTGTCTACATGGTCAATTTGATTTACAAAATGTGGTGCATATTAATAAAATTTTACATTTTCATACAAATTTGTGTCCATTTATGCAATTATGGTTGTGATAGGGTTGTGGCTCAGATTATAGAACCAATGTGGTTTGTCTATATCTCATCGATTTTTCATTAGATAGAGAATTGCAACAAATTATGTCTTGTCAATAATGATTTCACATTTTAAAATGAAGTTCCTTATCACACGTTACGGATAAAAGCTAGAAAATGAAAAGTGATAGATTTTTTGTTTGACGAAATTGGAAATTTACGCTTTTGGCTGAATCCATTCTCTTCCACGCTTATTGGTCAGTCAGTTTTATTAATTGCAGTTATAAAGTAAATAATTAAGTAAATAATTATTTTATAATAATAATTAAATTATAATTAAATAATAATTTTATTAAGTAAATAGTCATTAGGTAATCAAATCTGTCACCCAAGGATCTGTCAAACATTTAACGCATTACCAACGCGTTGCGGGCCACGGCGCGCGTTTACACATTTTTGGGTGTTTACGCTACGGTACTTTTGGATCAGAATGACTAAACTAAATTTGAGGTGGTTGCATGGAATTTTGTGTATTTAAATTCATGTCAATTGGCTTTTTGTGTGCTTTTAACATTCTTAATAGCTTAAAACGTTGCTTTCAATAGTGCTACAGCGTTGAAAACTAAAATGAACACTAACGTGAAAATTATAAATCGATTATGTTTATCAGCAACTAGCGAACCGCCCTCGCTTCGCTTCGGGACCCGTAAGTATCAGCCGCGTAGGTCCCGCTCTCGTAGGTATCTCGGGATAAACTCCCGATCCCGCGGGATTTTCGGGAAGATAGACTTGTTAGTTTTATATTAATACTAGCTGACCCGACAGACGTCGTTCTGCAACATATTTACATAAAAGTATAATACATACCTATAACAAATTATATACCTAAACCTGCCTAAACCTGCCTAAAGAATCACTCTTTGTATTGTTGAAAACCGTATAAAAATCTGTTTCGTAATTATTTTTAACTATTAATTAACTAAAATAACACTTATAAACTAACACCATTTAGGTAACTAACTTTAGCACTAAAGATACATTTTCATTACATTTTTCAAATTGAGCTTACATGCATTATTTTCATGTTAGGTACGTCTCTAATGGATTTTGAAGATGCAAATACATTCAAATCAAAAGTAACCATAAAACACTTTTATTTGTTTTGTGCGAGAAAAAGGAATGTGTTCGAAGGAAGACTTTTTAGCAAGTCTGTCGGTACTTACGTAAATATCAAATGATATATGCAAAGCTACTTATATTAAAGATAAAAGACCGCCGAATGAAATACCATAGAAACGTTGAGAATCATGAAAGTCGTGTCGTAATAAGGTTTTATAGAATCCCTATCAAGGGCTTCGCTTTTCTTTCATGTACGAATCATAATATATTTAGCTTTGGTGCTCAGTAGGTTTGAAAGTGGATCCAAGGAAAGATTCCTATGGTTTCTTATGGTGCCCTCCTGAAGAAAGGAAATGAAGGTTTGCAATCATCATAGCGATTTGTAAATTGTACACCGTGAATAATCCACGTCTGCTCCAATATCTAAAATAATGAACAAACAGACAGTGAATAAATATTGGTTTACAATCGAATCGATCGATAGAAGATGTGTGCATTGTGCGAGCGCGCATGGAGCTTTACTTCTGTGTTAGTGTATGATTTATGGTATTATTAGAGACCCGTAGTCCGTAGTGAGCCATTAATGTATTTTAGTGTAGTATAATATAATATTTGTGATTATAATTCACGTGATATTGGACCTCATTCAGTATATACCTATCGATTCAAGCGCAAAAATGTTGAAGTTATTTCCAAGAGTCACCTGAAAATCAGTTTGTGTACAATTTCTCTGATGTATCCACCCTAGCGTATTACATCTCGACGCCTACAAATTCGGCATTTTTCCTCAAGATAACTGGACGAAAGATAGATAATAGAATCCAGGAATTTTTAAGGCCAATTTCCTCCCATATTGAATAAGATCCTTCTGTGTACAACTACAAAAAATATTATTTTGCCTTACACGTGAAGTTAAAAGGTCTTGCAGGTCAGAATATTCACTAAAGGAGCACAATCATTTTCAATGTTCCAATAAAATATAATATTTTAACATAGTCAATCGTAAGGTTGTTATATAGTTTACAAAATTAAATTTGTTCAATTAAATTCAAAGTTAATATAATCAAATCTAAATCTGAAATCTTATCTTTTAAAATTTAATCTTATCTTAATGTAATATTTATAGAGTTTTTATCCTTCAATTATTTTTAATCAGTGATAACGAGATTCATCATTCGTTCATTAATTCGCCGGTCGTTAACATTAACTATTTTACATCCAACAAATTCGTTGTGTTTTCTGTTTTATGCTTCAGTTTGTACTTATACTTCGCAACACCATCACGTAAGACCTCTTAAAAGCTACGATATAGAGGCACGCTGTCTCCTAAACTATATTAGCGCTTCGGCACTCGCTACGGGTCGTTGAGCTTCTTTGATGAAGGATTTGCTTCTTGAAAGCTTTTGTTAAATTTTTCTCGGAAAATTCACTTTTAAAATAAATAGAAAGTGCCTTTCAATGGATACAGTCAGCGGACAGAAATCGTGGCAGTTTCATTCGACGGCTTATTTTCAACGACCAATCCATGGTAGGAAGAAAAAGCAAAGGAAATTGTTGAGGGTAAAATTTCCTGAATGAGACGTAGCATTAAATTTAATTGACGTCGCATTATGCGGGTTGATAGCAGCAACTATTTTCGGAATCGCGATGCCACGCTTATTTTGTATTCCCTTCGAATTTGCAAAACTTGACTAAATATACTTTGGCCATAAATGAGGGACTATGTACTTTGTTTCAGGTGGTCCCTGTGTCCTCAAGCGCACCGTTGCTAAAAGAGCCCTGAATTATTCATCGGCATATTTAACCGCGTCCCAAACGTCAGCCGTGCGTGATACTACACATTACACGGAATTTCTATAATGCCAAAAATATTATCTTCAAAACTTTTACTGACAAAAAAGATTAGTGAAGTTATAAAAAATATTAAACAAGTATTGTTTATGATGTTAATAATAAAACGAATAACACTGTTAAAATAAACAGTCCAGTTAATGAAAACACAATCAACTAAGTAACGAACAAAACTTCTTAAAATGTTTTTAAACTAAGTAGCTGAGTTACACTTGCGGTAAAATTTGCCTGTAAATCATGATTCGTTATCAAGGAACTGTAAAGTTGGACTTGTCGAATAAAATATGGAAAGTTAATAACTATTACGAAAGGCAAATGAACTGAAACTTAGTGAAGTGAAATAGTTTCGAAAGTTTAGTGTTAAATTATGACTGTAGAAAGATTATCGAATGAAATGTTATAATGCGTTCAGAGAATTCAGAACGGTTTAGTTAATAAGCGTAAGGTTTAAAAAAGCTTGCCAAATTAGATTAAAGCAGTAAAAGGACGATAAAATAAAAATAAATGATCAAAAATGCCGTGGACTTCGGGAGGGCGAATAATGAAGTGTGCGCTGAAGCATGCGATTATCGTTCTGATGTCTGCCGTACTAATCGCCGCCTCAGGGGAGTGGACAGAAGACGCAGAGGATTTAGGTGAGTTTAGTTTTCTCTATTAAGGTTCTTAGTATTTTTGTAGCAAATAATCGTTTTTCTTAGTTACTTAAGGGTAATTTCCACACACATTTTTTAGATGTCTGATGATTTATTTCTGTAACCAACAAATGACAATCTGGGATTTATTTATTTATTTTATTTTTTATCACAAAATCCACAGCTCTTAGTCTAATACGTTACAAATCTTATGCTATAAGGTCTTACAGCCAATTAACGGATTTACATTTTATACACTAAACTTATCTATACTATAATAAAACTGTAGGACCACGTGTTCTGTACATTGAATATTTTTGTGAAATTTCGACTAAGGGGCACTTACAAATCGAGATAGAACTCAAAAATATATTTTTTTTATTTATTGTCTGTCTGTCTGTCTGTCTGTCTGTCTGTCTGTCTGTCTGACCGATCATCACGCGTAAACCACTGGACAGATTTCATTGAAACTTAGTAAAGTTATTACCTATATAGTGGTGTCTATTATAGGCTACTTTTTTGTCGAATAATATTAAGGTTCCCTAGGGATAGGTGACTAAAGTTTGTATGGAAATTTTTTATAACGTCGTCCGATTTACTTCAAATTTGCAACAAAGGGTTATCACTTAAATTAATAGAATACGTGTTTCTCAGTTTTTCCATATTTTGTAAGGAAAAGAAAAAAAACAAATGAATGCGGAAATTTGTAATTTTTTAAGGTAACTTTCTGACTAAACTGAAAATGATTTTAACCCCATGTTTAAAAATTATTATAGTTAAATAAGTAATTTTCAATGTAAAATCAGTAGGTATTTAAAATATTGCCAGCAAAGGGTGCAAAATGGGGATAAAGTTGGTACAATTAGAGGTGCAGTGTTTATTCGAGTTGACTTAAGTTTTGTCATTTTTGTTGCGGGCTTAGTTTTTTGTGAGACTTTCACTGAGAGATAGAGAAGGTTACTTATTATCCCGGAATTCCGTGGAATCCTTATTCATGTGGGAAAAACTCATATTTGGGAACGAGGTCGCGGGTTCAGATGTTTATGGGACTTTCAGTGGAAGGTAGAGGAGGTTATGGAGCATTATATAGGCTAATTTTTGTTCCGGACTTCCCGCGGGATCCACTCAACTGCTCTGTAGAAGTTGTCAAAAAATTCATTAAACATTTTCACGCGCCAAAAATACTCGCACACACAATGCGAATTCTGTGGCATCCTACTAATATTATAAACGTGAAAATTTGTATGTTTGGTCCTCAATCACGCAAAAACGGATCAATGGATTTGTTACCTACACGGATAGTTTATAACCCAGAATAACACATAGGACACTTTTTATCCCGGAAATCCCGCGGGATCCAATTTTATGCGGAAAAAACTTCTACGAGAATGGGTATAGCTTCATAACAAACATATTAATATAAAAGTAACAAGTCTGTCTTTCCGAAAATCCCGCGGGATCGGCAGTTTATCCTAAAATTCTTACGGGAGCAGGACCTACGCGGCTGATACTTACGGGTCCCGAAGCGAAGCGAGGGCGGTTCGCTAGTACTTAATAAGAACGGCGTCACCAAGATTGTTTAAATTGTTAAATTTGATCTAGTGTCTAATATAAATGCGTGTGTGTGTGTGTGTGTGTATGTATGTGTGTGTGTTTGTGTATTGTGTAATAATAATAGGTATTAATTTTTCTTTTATTTTACTTATTTATTTATTTTTGTTTTATGCTATATATTATACTAAATATAAGTTTGGGCAATTGCTTTGTATATGTCTGTTTTGAATTTTCTTTATATATAATTATGATATATGATATTTTTGAAGTCAGATACTTCAATCATATATGGATCTTGCATAGATATACGTACAGTACCTACACATGCGTACTATATGAATAATTATTTTGGTTTTAATATTTCTTACAAAAACCATTGTTGTACACGGCAAAAATATTTGTAACAAAATAAAAATTCGATATCCAAACTAGTCCATCATTAAAACAGTACTGGCATTGCAAGCTCAAGTTTGCGAGCAGGCAACAACAGAAAGCAGAACAATTTACATTTTTATTTCGGAAGCTTCTATCGGTTTCGAACAACACTTTGAATTCTCTCGGCTTTAAACAGTGCAATCTTTGATCGGTTTGGTATCTATTTCCATATTATATCGGAACTGGTCTTCGCGGTGGGCTTGCATAAATATACAAGTAATTTTGTATCCATTAGATATAATAAATTCATACAAATCGGGGTAGGTATATAAGTTGCTCAGAGGAATAACGCTCCTCCATTTTCATCCGTACAGAAAATCTAAAATGAGTCAATAGCCTCTCCATTGTTTTTTTGAATTATGGGGATTGCCTCCTCAATTTTAAAGAGAAACCTGTGCTCTATAGAGCATCATTAATGGAGTCATCTCTCCGTCGACAACCATAAACTGACAAAAATTATACGTGTAGACGATTTTTAAGCAGACATTCCGAAGATTTCTGTCAGGAAACACTCTGGCGGTCCGCCAAATTCTTTGTCTTGTCAAGGCCGTTTCAAGTGCCATCGATGTAGATTCTTCCATTATTGGGTGAATTTACCTTCGAGTTTCAACAAATTTATTTTTCTGTCTAAAACGGAGACACTTTGCTTTTAACAATATAATATATTTTCAGTCTCTGGTTAATTTCATTTGTTCAATTCTATTCAAATGACTTTGCATGGACGGTAATTATTATGGATTAAAAATACCGTATGATTATATATTTTTAATGTGGAGGTAACTGATGAAACCTTATATGGGTTTGGACGTCTCGCTAATGGCCTTAATTAAGAATAATAACGCCCAGGATTATAATGGACCCACGCAATTAAGACATCATGTAGGTACGCCCACGATCTAAAATAAAATATTGTTACGTGTCAGGAGTACTGGGGTTCGAGAAAATGCCAAAATGTACCACAAAGACTTTATTGAACTCGTAGAAACACAATTACACACTGTACACAGTACACACCACAACACTATGCACGTAGGTACTCGTAAACACACTCGACGAACACTGTATCACTCGTAGAAATCACTTAACTTCTCACTGGTATCGCTCGTAGGTATCGCTGGTATCTTCCTGGTTCCGCTTCCGAAACTAGAATGTCTGCGGTTGGCCGATCGCTCCTTTTTATACCACTCACGCACCATTCATGGCAATCGAGAATGTTCCCGCGAAGTCCGGACCCGCGTCGAAATAAAGATTCGAGAACGTTCCTTGCAACCGACTTTCGCCCGTATGACTATTGCCGTAATGGTCGAAGCGTCGTGCGTACGGGCAAGCGCGCTATTGTTCTATTGTTGACTCGACATGTTTATGGCCCCTATTGTTTATTGTTTTCGGCGTAGCGAAGTCGATGCGCCAGGGTTGTCACATTGCCCCCCTCTTAGTCATGCTCGTCCCGAGCATTATTCGATCCATGAAATGGTGCCAATCTGTCCACGTGCACGATCTTCGGCTTTCTTCTGTCCCCCTGTCTGATCCGGTAGGTCACGTCGTTAATCCTCGTGACAACTGTGTAAGGGCCTTCCCATCGTGCTTGTAGCTTCGGAGACTTCCCTTTCTTCCGCAGTGGATTGTGCAACCATACAGAATCTCCCTCCTTGAAACCATGTTTCCGAGCATCGCGATCGTACCGGGTTTTCATCTTTTCGCTGGTCTTCAAACATTGCTCCCTTACAAGATCATGTGTCTCGTCCAATTGTTTCCGTAAGTCCTCGATGTATTCAACGGTTGGTTTCGGGGCATCTGGCGGTGTTCCGGTAAGCAAATCCAATGGCAGACGCATTTCTCTTCCGAAGTTAACTTTAGCCGGTGTAAATCCCGTAGACTCGTGTATGGCAGAGCGATATGACATCAGGAACAGAGGAATGTACCGATCCCAGTCTCGCTGATGTTCCTCGACGACCTTGGCCAAGTGATTTTCCAACGTTTGGTTGAATCTCTCCACCATGCCGTCAGATTGAGGATGCGCCGGTGTGGTACGTGTCTTATTTATTCCCAAAAGATCACACATCTCCTGGAATAACGTCGACTCGAAGTTCCTGCCTTGGTCGCTGTGTAACTCCAATGGTACACCAAAGCGGCATACTACCTCCTGGACAAGTTTCTTGGCCACGGTCTTCGCCTCTTGGTTCGGAGTTGCAAACGCTTCCGGCCATTTGCTGAAGTAGTCTTGAACCACGATGATGAATCTATTCCCGTCTTCCGTCTGAGGGAATGGCCCAGCAACGTCTATGGCGATTCTTTCCCAAGGGGCTCCGACGTTGTACAGCTGTAGTTTCCCCTTGGATCTAGTGCGGGGCCCTTTTACTGAAGCGCACACAGTACACTTTCTGCACCAATCTTCAACGTCCTCTCGACATCGCACCCAATAAAAGCGTTCTCGTATCTTCACGAGGGTCTTCTTGATGCCGAGGTGCCCACCGGAAGTGCCATCATGTACCAGCTTCAGCAAATCAGCCACTTTACTCCTAGGAATAACCATTTGCAGCGTTTTTTCCTTTCCGTTGAGTGATTCCCAGCTCCGGTAAAGCACGCCATTCTCTAATACCAGGCTGTCCCACTGAGCCCAGTATGCCTTAGTTGTTGCGCTTGAGGCTGATACATCACTCCACAGGGGCCTCTGTCCTTTGGCTTTCCATTCCATGATCAGGCTGAGGTCTTTGTCTTCCTTCTGAGCTTGGCTTACTTGCTCCGTTCCCCAAGACTCGTCTAGGTCCTGCATCCTTATCACCCTGACCTCTTCTTTAGCCTCATGCTTGATGCAACGTCGACCTTCTTCGGAGTATGGCCGTTGTGACAGGGCGTCGGCATTCTTCGGCTTGGGCGCCTTCGGGGTCTTCGTAGGAAGCTTGGCGGTCTTCGTAACGGCGGGGACGGCGGCAGCGGCTATTAGCTCCTGGGTGTCGACTTGGGTAGCCGTCGAGATCTTCGTAGGAGCCTTCGCGGTCTTCTTAGCGGCGGCAGCTGCGGCGGCGGCTTCTAGCTCCTGGGTGTCGACTTGGGTAGCTGTCGAGGTCTTCGTAGGTGGCTTGGCAGTCTTCTTAGCGGCGGCGGCGGCTTCTAGCTCTTGCACTTGCGTAGCCCTCCACACCGATTTCGGTTGTTTCCGTGTCCGGCAGCTAAGCCTAATATGACCTCGTTCACCGCATCCGTAGCAGATAGGCCCTGTACGAGGTTGGATCGCCGCTACAACTTCGCGCACCTTACAACTTTTGTAGTCGCTTCGTACCGCTTCCACTTCAAGGGCATGCGCTAGAGCTGCTTCCAATGTTGCGTGATGCCCCAAGCGCACCGTTGCTCTCACCTCGGGATCCCGTATTCCGCTGACAAACGCCTCTAGAACTTTGTCTTCGACGGGTGTGGAACTCGACGCATAGGCTCGACGTACGAGGCGCTCGATCTCCGTAGCCCATTGCTGCAGTCCTTCGCTCGACTTCTGTACTCGGTCTTTAAGTTGCGCGCGGTACACGTGCTCCAGGTGCTTTTCCCCGTATCGAGCTTCCAAGGCCTTGAATAGCGACTCCAAGGTGCGTCGATCGGCGGGCAGGTTCTCAAGCACCAGCAGTGCCTCCCCTCGAAGAGCTAGGGTGAGCGCCGCCAACGAGTGCTCGTCCTCCCAGCCATTCCCATTAGCGACTATCTCAAACTGGTGCCTAAACGCCGTCCACGAGGTCGTGCCGTCGAAACTTGGGACCTTAAATTTCGGGGCCCCAGGACATGGACTGGTTGCTGCCGTGCCCAAAACCTTCATCTTTTGCAGCTTATTGTCCAAGTCCACGAGCCTAGTTTCGTGGAAGTTCACTGACGCACTGAGGCTGTTGATTGATGCGTCATGGCTTTTGAGGGCTTGGTCGTGCTCGGATGTACGCGCCTTTACCAATTCCAGGTCCTCTTTCACGACGTTCAAATCTCCCTGGAAACCATCCAGCTTTGCGTCGATTGCCTCCATGGTTTTGCGCTGGCTCTTCATGTCTTCGCGCAGGCTCTCCGTTGCTTCGCGCTGGCTCCCCAACAGTTTACTTTCCAGGCTCTCCATTGCCTTGCGCTGGCTTTCCATGAATTCGCGCTGGCTCTTCTGTAAGGCGGCTAATAACGAGGCCATATCCAATGCACTCGCTGATGCAGCAGATGTAGTCGGTGGTCCAGCGGTGGTCTCCGTTTCCATGCGGTCACGACCCGGCGACTCCATCCGCGCGGCATCCAATGCCGTCTGCCGTCGCGTACGAATCCCTTCTTCACTTTGCGGTACTACAGGCATTCCGCTTCTGTCACCAATTGTTACGTGTCAGGAGTACTGGGGTTCGAGAAAATGCCAAAATGTACCACAAAGACTTTATTGAACTCGTAGAAACACAATTACACACTGTACACAGTACACACCACAACACTACGCACGTAGGTACTCGTAAACACACTCGACGAACACTGTATCACTCGTAGAAATCACTTAACTTCTCACTGGTATCGCTCGTAGGTATCGCTGGTATCTTCCTGGTTCCGCTTCCGAAACTAGAATGTCTGCGGTTGGCCGATCGCTCCTTTTTATACCACTCACGCACCATTCATGGCAATCGAGAATGTTCCCGCGAAGTCCGGACCCGCGTCGAAATAAAGATTCGAGAACGTTCCTTGCAACCGACTTTCGCCCGTATGACTATTGCCGTAATGGTCGAAGCGTCGTGCGTACGGGCAAGCGCGCTATTGTTCTATTGTTGACTCGACATGTTTATGGCCCCTATTGTTTATTGTTTTCGGCGTAGCGAAGTCGATGCGCCAGGGTTGTCACAATATTTATCCTTTAGATGAGTTTCTGCATCTGTTGGGAATCTTTGCTTACAACTTTTACATACTGTACCTGAGCAAGCTTATGTGAATGATCGCATAAAATAATACCTATTATACAACATTATAAAGCGTGAAGCATAATTTCTTGGGTACAACCCATTAATAAGCGCACGGGTTTATGCTCTTAAGGAAGCCTAGATCATTCTCTACCACGCTGCACCTCTGCGGATTGGTTGAGGGATTAGTGGCCGACTTAAGCATCTCAAAGTTAAACATCAACGAAGGACTCCGGTTTGGCTTATCGATTGTTATCTATCGATAACAACCGGGACCGCATTACGTGTCTTCCGAAGTAAAGAAGTCGGGGTTTGAGCATTTTGAGGTTGGCTTGTCATAAAGATGGACAAAGTCCCTTCACACCCCAACGACTATTAGGAACATTATTTTAAATTTTATTCGGAATATTTATGCTGAAGTGTAATGCAAAGAAACTGCGCGACTCATAAAAATTCAGCATTCGTATATAATGCACCAAATATGAATTCGTGCGGTAAGTTTTGCCAATTTCTGAACACTCTTGCGGTAAAATATTTTGAACCAGTAGAAATGGCGAAACATCTTAAATATGAATAGTTTGAATAAATGGTTAAGTATGTATAAATAAACTCACACACTGTTTCTTGCAACAGAATAAGATATAAGTACTACAAATGACATCGAAAGTATAAAAAAAACACCACTAACGCCCATGGTTTTAAAACAACAAAAGCAAAGTCAAACTTATCACAATAAATATTAATTGACCCTGCTTCTAAATCGGTTTATTTATATTTCTTAAAATAGGCTTTATTTTAAGATTAGGGCGCATGGGCGCATATTAATAGATCGATGGGCGCACAACGTACGGTAAACTTCAAAGGTTCGAACCATCATTGTTTTGGGTAACCCGCAAGTTAAAGTTTACTCATAAGTATATTCTTTATCAAGACGAATATACTTTTAGTATGTTTATATAATTATATAGATGTTTCGATAGCGTGTGATTTTGCATACCGCACTTAGCTATCCAAATAAGGCCACTAGTGTACCTTATAGGTACTACTAACAGTGTTATTCAAAATCATTTTCGTACGTATTTTTATAAAGTGCAGAAAGAACTAAGTATATTTCCATGGAATACCTTCTCTAATTAATTATGCTTGGTTTAGGCGTGGTTGAAATAACAGAGGCGCGGGAAACAGAGGGTGAAGAAAGGAAACAAAATATCCTCATTGTAATAACATAGTGGCGCCGCGTTCCCTTGAAACGGGGTGATTTAAATATAATTTTGATGTTATTCATTATTAGCATCATGATAACCTATAAGGCTTAAGTCTGTTATAGGTTTTATTAACCGACTTCAAAATCGATTACTACAATTAACTCAAAAACTACCCGATATTGCTCATATACGGGCCATGATTACCTTTCGATTAAAAAAAGAATGATCAAAATCGGTTACACCAATAAAAAGTTATGAGGTGACACAAATAACAAAATAAATTAAAAGCGAAAAGAGGGTAGCCTAATAATAAAATTATATACTTTATAATTCAATTCAAACATTTATTTTTTCATACCTAATAATTTTTTACCGCAACAAATTATGTTCAAACATTAATAATACGATCCACGTGTGTCTAATAAGTTTTATTTAGGGTATAGTAATGTTATTACAAAAAGTCTTATGAAAGGTCATAGGCCTAAATAGGACGACCCCGCTTCGTCTAATCAAGCATTGAACTATAAAATAGTAAGTCACTTCGCTTATAATACGACCTAGCACGCACGTACTTAGCCATATTAAGTGTATCGGTTTTTTATACATCTGCATAAAACTTTTACCATTGCACTAGTATTTCTTACATATCATCGACTTTTATGATTGTGTCTATCTACTATACTAACGGAACTAACCATCCTAGTCTATTTCCGTTAAAAATATATTTAAGTATCTGTCGGAAACCAAACACAGGACACCTCGTTATGCAGACAGGTTCACTATAAATTAGGCTATAGAGTCGTCTTTGATGTGTGACAGCCCTGAGTAGCTCTTACAGCTACAAAGTTATTGGGCTCCTTTAAAATGAAACTAGACTAAAAAGCTAGAAGCCCCAACGTATGTTCTGTGAAAGTTCACAGCAAGCTAAAGACGAACGAAAGGATATCAAGCTGCCAGAGTCAGATTTCCATAACCGTTTCAGCGGTTTACTTTGTAGGGTTGTCAGTAAAAGCACTCCGGTAAAAGGATCTTAAATTTACCAAGTAAATGTTGCTTTACATATTACAAAGCTATTTATGCACTGTTATATGCATTGATAACTTGGTGTTTAGAAAGTCCGCCTCTTAGGTATGCGGTTATTATGTAATGCACGTGTCAGTTATAGTCCAGGGTTTTAGTTTTATAGGTTCAGTAATAGCATGTTTGATTTATGAAATGATATTCATTTTAGACCCTTATTGTGAAAAGGTTTTTTATCCAAAACATGTATTTTTCAACTGTGTATTTACAGTGTTACTTGTTAGTATCGGAATCGGATCGGAATCGTTCAGACTCATTTTCACCAATAAAAAAATGTTATTAATTCCTCCTCCTCCTATTTTCCAATTTTACAATAAAAATGGTCCAAAGTTTCTGCTTATAGATATAACTAATAGGTATAGTTTAATTTCCTGAAAAAAGTAACTTTTGCTTTTCAATTTCATAGTGCGCAGTTTTTACTTTATCTTCGCCTAGGGAATCAACGCCACAGTTTTATTCTATTTGAATTCCACACGGACTAGTTACCCTATCAACATGTCAACTACACTATCACTCAGATGTAAAATATGTAAATATAGTAAGTACCAGCCCTAGCTAAGCCTACCTTGGCGAAATGCCAAACAATTACTTTCTCTCGTCAAGACCATTTCTTCTACTGAAGCGGCCGGAACTTGCACCTACTACGTAATCTTTACAACGTTTTAATTACATACATTTTTTAATTAGGTAATCTTAATTATTATGCCTACAGTTACTAATTATTAGAGTGATTTTAGCTTCATGGTTAAGAATTCGTTTTTTATTCTAGGGGTCCGGGTTCGAATCTCAGGGTACGCACTTTTGACTTCCCGAAAAATAGAAGCGAAGCAAGAGCGGGTCCATTAGTAATAAATGAAAGTTCACCCCTCATAGCTGTCCCACTGCAGGGCCTGTCTCCTCTCAGAATGTGAGGATACAAGCCGTAGACCACCACGCAGTCTAAGTGCAGATAGGTATAATTCACACACCTTTGAGATCTTTTGGAATTCTCAGGTGCACCCTCATTTTGGTAAAGGTAGTTCTCCCGCTAGCGAGACGGCATGCCTGGAGGGCGGTCGGTACCCAACTGCCTGTCGGAGCTTTTCTATTTATAAAAGCGGTGTAAAAATCTTCGATAGATCGTGGGTTTTCGTGGGTTCTATAATTCTTTCCTATATCGAAGCAAAGGGTAGTTAATTTTTTTAAATGTGCAGCACTTGAAGTCTGATTTCATTGTTCGAAAGTAGGTAAAACGTTCTTAACAATTTCGATGTCGTAATAATATATTTATATTAATCATATTATTTTCCATCACTAAACATTTTGCTTCGAAACCGAGGATCATCAGTGTGAAATTACGGCCACTAAGCCAAAACACATGTCTATAAGTAAATTTATAATTGCGGCTTTATTATATACATTGTAAATTAATACTAATTAAATTCTCACCGCAAGTAATGGGATTATTCTCGAAAATGTAGGTTTAAATCAACATATAGGTAGATAGATATATTACCTTTCTGTGTATACTTTTAGCCTAGTTTCTAGCAGAAAGCTCTCGCCCGCCCTCGAAGCACCAATCGATATGTCGTGGTAATGACGTCGAATTATCTTGTTCCCAGTGACTTTAATATGTTTATGCAGCCGACGTTAAAAGCGTGCCTCGGTTCAGGTAGCGCTTCTAACGTGTTTTATTTATCTATCCATTGGTTTTCGATTGAAAGCCTAAATCCGCGTTCGCTTCGCAAAACGTAATCCTCACTTTTACGAAGTGCTCAAACAATTGAAACAATTTTTTCTGTGTTTTCTTTTTAGGTGTTTTATTATTAAGAGCCGCGAATTTCTTTTAATATCATACACACTTTTACTACTTTAGCCATTTTTGGCTTCAACCCACTAATGACCTACTACGGAGCACGGGTACCTATCGTATAAGTGAGGTGCCCTAGAGCATACTCCAGTGAGGATTGGTGAAGGACTTAACCTCTTTACTGGATACACACTTATTAGAACCTTATTGTTTTTTATTAACTTCAATGAACTCATTTTGTTAAAAATGAAAATTAAAAAAGATGGAACAAAATTTAATTTATACCACGAATTTTATTAAAATCCTTCCACAGTAGATATTTGTTCAGATAATAAATAATAACCTTACAATTTCAAGTCTTAACCATCCCCAATCATCATTTGGTCGAGTAATAATTAATTTAATAAGCACACACCATCTTGCGTGCTGAATACACCGTCAGTCCAATCACGGTACCCTTATTATGTTCTTTTGCTAACGGACACAAATAACCGGCCCAAAGGGGTTAATATTTTGATTACTCGCCATACACTAATTAAGAATAATCGGTTGTGGTAACACCACGATATTCAATTATGATATTAATTCGAAAACAATTAAAATTTCCGGTAATTATTCAGAGTTTAACACTGTAGTTCGGTGGCGTTATGTAAAAACTGGGTCATATTGAGTTGCATTGCCAGTACGAACTATGTATGTAATTACGTTGGGGCAAATATGTAATTAATTTACGCGGGTTAAACCCGCGCGTTTTCGCCAAACAAATATTATGTGGTGGCAACATTGCCCGTTCGAATTCAGTGTTGCCAACTTTATACATTCGCCGCGAAAAGTTGCAATACGCGTACATCCGTCCGAAATAATTATTTAGGGTTACGGTCGCGATGGTTTGAACATTAATTTTTAGTTCCGTACCCTTATTCGGTTGGTATTGCTGTATAAGTTTATATGACATGGGCTTTGTAAAGTACATCGATCTTTTATGGGGTTTGGAGTACAGTTCTGCGATAAATTTTCAATGTTAATACACGTCTTGATTTTATAAGCGCAACTCGTAGTCAAGGGGTTTTATAACAAAGGTATGAGTACTTTATAACAAAGGTAGTAGTAGCGTCGATAGCCTAGTGGTTAAGAATTCGGCCTCCTATTCGGAGGGTCTGGGTTTGAATCACACACCTCTTACTTTTCGGAGTTATGTGTGTTTTAAGCATTTAAATGTCACTTGCTACAAAGTTCAATGGTGAAGGAAAACATCGTGAAGAAACCTGCATGCCGGAGATTTCGCAAAACTCAAAGGTAGGTATGTGAAATCCGCTAATCCGCACTTGGCCAGCGTGGTGGACTACGGCCTTAACCTTCTTATTGTGAGAAGAGACCCGTGCTCAATAGTGGGCCAGATGATGATGATGAGTACTTATATGACTAAGATGTTTAAAAATGATCAGCTGCGGAATAAGTTCGTTTAACTAGTCGTCAACGTAGTCGACTAAATACGTATTATTTAGGATAATTCAAAAACTATTTGTCGGATGTCACTCACATTGAAACAGGTCCACACGACAAGCACTTAGATAAATAGGTATAAAAAGAATTGACAAAAATCTAGTCGAATTGAAAACACCCTGAAGTCGGTTAAAAGTAGACACAATAACGGACTCGTAGAATGATTAACGAGAAAGACTTAAACATAAAAGAAATTCAAGACAGTTACTAAAATAGTGCCTATAATTGCTTTGAATGTGGCTATTATTTTGTTAATGTTACAATGATCCTTTGAAAGGATCAGATTTTTCTAAGAGCTCCAGGACGGATTATTTGTATGTATGTATGTACGTATAGCATCGCATATGACCGGCATTATTGGATTCCCAAATAGGATTAAATGCCAAAGGAAGATAATCTGGTTTGGGGTAGGGATTACATTCGATTAGTTTTCTCCATAAAATATCAACAACAAGTGTTCAACATGACACGCCTTACGCAAACAATTTTTACAAGTATCGCAAATTAACCGCAGAAAAGCAGTTTATAACAAATTTGTTACGCATTGTATCGTGAATCTAAAACAACTTGCGCGTCTCAGTGTATTTTTTACGAAAATAAATATTAGCTTTCTTTCGGGAATACCGCCCCGCTTGGAGTAAAAAGTCGTCAATTAAGATTACGAAGACGCATTTCACGATCCGAGAACTTTGGGACGTGACCTCGAACTGGCTGGAAGACGCGTTATTAAAAAACTTCAGAATACTAGGTGACAAGGATACGAAGGATTCAATACGATACAAGTCGTACCTATTTGCTTCCGGATTCGAATGTCGTTCCGCCCTGATGATCCAAGGTACGCTTTTAGAAAGACAATGCGCCTTTTTGGCGTTGAAAGGCACACTTTGTAGGCCTTGAATATGTCTCCAACTACGACAAAACTTTTCCGTAAGACAAAGATGTTTCCATTTAGCTGCCCTAAATGTATTGTGGACAGCAATTAGCTAAAGTTTTCATTCTTTTTTGGGTTACGTTCGTTTCTGAAATGAGATCGTTATAAGCGTGTTTATTTATTTTCTATAAATCGTCAGTGTCAAGGCTCATTTCCTCAAATACAGGATGGAAAAGCTTTTTCTTATTTAAAACGAGGGTTGGTATGCCCGCGACGTTGCTCGCTTTAAAGTGGAGTTTGACCGCATTTATGACTTTATTTTGTGTCTTAAAGTTAAGAGTGATTTTTTTCTAAGCTAGCGCACTTTACCATCCAAGGCTGTGTCCACACGGCGCGTTGCGTTGGCTGAATGCGGTTGCGTTGTATCAGGAACTTTGATCAGTCCGCGGCGACGCATCGTACTATTAGAATACTTTGATTATAACGAGTAGGTACAGTCAGCGTCAAATAGTTAGAGACAATCAGGGTATTCAAATAAATAGACGCAACCAAAAAGTCGATAATATCGGTACAAGCAAAGTTTCCTTATTGTTGACAACAATATAGTCGCTCAAATGGCCGAGACGTTTAAAATGTCATATACATCGAGTCAGTCATAACACCATAAACATAATTACAGTCATCTCGTCAATGGTATCCAAGCATTCAAAGCGTTCAAAAATATGGAACATTAGAAAAATAAACTACAATAAACTAAACCTAATGTTATTGGCATGTCGTTCTATTATCTATCATTGTATGTCAATATCTATAATTCAAATCAATGTCAAGTTTAATACTAAGGCAAGTTTGAAATAATATCTATTGATGCATAACTGTATCCGATGTGATCATAGAGATATTACAATAGAGGGCAGAAGCCAGGCTTCAGAGCGTCTTTTGGATAAAAAGAGACGAAATCTTTAGTAATCACCTTTCTCTTTCTGGATCATCGGGATTGGAGAGAGATAATTAATACTGATATTAATAATAATTACCTTTATCGTTGTTTCTCTTTCTAACCGGGGGCGATTGCAATGTATGTTTATGGCTCACCCACTCTATTGTAATATCTCTATGAATGGCTTTTGTATTAAATATATCAAAGCAAGCATTGAAGCACCACTTCATTTGACATACATGACTTGCACTTGACATTGAATTAATCAATTTACTTATCGGAAGAAATGATGCACAATGAACTTTATCGCATGTCATTTAAAGTCCATTTTTATTATGTGTTGCTATAATTTTGGCTACTTGGGTGCTACATATTTTTGAATACTTTGGTTGCTTCATACTTTTGAACACTTTGGCTGTTAGGCAACCAGTGGCTTTTGGTTGTCACGGTATTAATGCCGACTTGGGTGTTATCAAGTATTCGGTGTTGTGAGTGCTCCGATATATTTGTACACGGTAGATGGTCTGAACAATTTGATCGCTTTGGTTGAGCCGTTCTTAATGGTCATAATGAATGTTTCCAAGTATTTGGTAATCATGACTGCTACGTACTATATGACGCTGACTGTACTATGTAATACGTCGGAACAACAGCGCTCACGTAGACGCAACGTTGATGCAACGCGCCGTGTGGACTTAGTCTAAGAACTTCGCTTACTATCAGTTAATTTTGTAGTCAAGCTAATATAACCTAAAATAAAATTTAAAAATCTCTATCCGTATTCCATAGCATTTTCCAAAAAATCCTGTTTTAACACTTAAAATGTCTACATTGTAGCTAAAGGAAATTCGTATGCTCAGTTTTCGTGTTTCGAAGGCTGGGGAAGAGTTGATAATTATGTCAGTCAAAACACAGTATCGGAACTCGCCGCTTTGTATATAAATTAAATTAAAGAAGGAAATTTTGGAATTATTCTTCACTTCTTCACGTCAACAAATAATGGGCTAAAATTAATTATCAATTAAAAGGTGAAACTGAAGCACTTACAGCATCCCCTATCTAATATGAGCGACATCTGACGGGTAATTTTTGGGTTATCTCTACTTGTGTCGATAGATATCAAACTCGACTAAGTCACAACACAAATAACAAACTTTTGGGAAATGACGTTATAACTTATATGTGACTCAGTTTAATGTGAAAGAATCCTTAACTTTAAACCTTAATTACTACTAGAAGATGTGGATTTATGTTGATTCCACCTGGAAACAAAATAGCCGCAATATTAACTTAGTTTGATATCTATCGACACACTTATCGATTTTAAAGTGATCGTCATTGAGTTGATGCCATTTGGTTGAGGAGTAGCATGGTGTGCAGTATCTAGGCCTTCTCAGGTATGAGAAGGTAAAAGACAGTCAGTGAAACGATTAAAATGTTTTTCTGCTCAGAAATATAAACCTAATCTCCCCTTTGAAGTTATATGTTAAGATTAGTTATTTATAACTTACTTTGGTAAATAAATTACGTTGACAAGAAATTATTTGAATACTTCAGAATTCTTTATAAATAACCTCAAATTATAATAAAAATGTGTGAATGTCGTGGAAAAAATGTATTAAATAAAAAAAAATCGTTAAAAGTATGCAACTGAAACTATTCGCTGTTAGATTCTATTTGCGATTCATTAAAGAGCAAAATAAATACCTACACTAATTTAACAATTCTATTCTGTATTCCATTCAGGGTTGTTTAGGAGATGGAGTTTCGGATTTTATATAAATACATTTATATATTTGAAATTGTCGCATAACCCCCAAATAGCCGATTAACGAGAGGATCTACTTGGTGGGTGGTTAACTTGGTGCGTAGCTGGTAACACTAAGGGTATTATCGATGTATATTGTGACCGAATTAGAGCGAGACTATTACTAACAATTAATAAATGACTTTTACTAACAACGACTAAGTGATCATTCATACTGACTCGCGGGCGCGGTGGCGGGCGCGGTCACGAAATATCAAACATATGGCGAAATATCCAAGTGTTCACACAGGAATCGCACGTGCGGTCTAAGTAGCGGCGCGGAAATATCTACTGGGGGCTTACTACGAAAACGAACACAAAACCACTATTATGGTACGAAATTCAAAGTACGAACGTCAACGTAACGCATGTCAACCTGCGTTTTTCGTAGTAGGCCTCCTAAACTCTCGCGCAAAACGCCTGGCGGTCAATGTGAATACGAGCTCGCCACGTCCACCGTGCCCGCGCCCGCCATCGCGCCACGCCCGCGTGTTCAGTATCAACATGCACTAAAAGAAATATCACTAACAGGCACTGTTCAGGTTCTCACACTTATTAATAAACTAACTTTATATTCTAACACCTGTTAACTGGACTTACCACTCTAGTCCCTGAATTGAGACTTGATGTGTTGGTCACAGTCATAAGCGGCAGCGGAAGGGTGGTGCTGCTTGCTTGTTAGCTAACTTAATTCCATAAATAAAAATTCACTACAAAATAACCGGCTTTAACATTGACACATAGAGATAACTCAAAAACTATAAGCTATATGTCGCTTAAATTTATATTGGACCACACGATGAGTAGGTATCATCTTCGAAATAAATTAAAAATCCATTGAAATTGGTCCATTCAGTAAAAAGTTATGAGGTAACGACCATAAATAAAATACACATTATCCTACTAATATTATAAATGCGAAAGTTTGTAAGGATGTATGTGAGTGTGTGTGTGGGTTTGTTACTCTTTCACGCAAAAACTACTGAACGGATTTTCATGAAACTTTGCAGTAATATAGCTTAGACATCGGAATAACATAATTTGTTAAAATTTATAGAGATTTTTGAAGGGACTGGTTCCCCGAAGCGAAGCGAGGGCGGATTTACTAGTTTGGAATAATTCAAAAACTACCCGTCAGAGGCTCAAATTTAAGAGGAATCTCCAGCTTTCGAAGGTAAAAAGAATTATCAAATCGGCTCAACCAGTATAAGTAGTAAGGTATCTAGGTAATACAGAAAAAAATAATCAGTTGAATTGAGAACCTACTTTTTGAACAGATTTGAAAAAGGGAAGATAATGACGGTATCGTAATGACCTTTGCAGCTTCTGGCGACATAGTTGCGAGTTGAACTTAGGCTTAGGCCGTTCACACACAACGCAATTTGCAAGCGCCTAGGATCTTGTCTATGCGTCGCTCGTGAGTCGACGTCCTGTATAATTAGCAAGTTGCGCACACGAGGCAACGCGTCTACGATGCGTGCCTGTCAATCAAAAGTGTCAGTGTCAGCGAACTGTGGATTGCGTTGAAGTCGCGTAGCTAATAAACAGCGTAGTATGTGAACGGCCTTAGCCGTAGTTATCGTGTCTTGCTACTCTGTCCGTATTTATTATTATTTAAGTTAATATTTTTTTCGGATATCGGATGGTTTCGGTTATGGTTACTGAGACCCACAACATCCCTATTATCGACAACAGCTGGATGGTCGGAGATAGCACATGTTTATTAAGCATACAATATCTGAATATGCATTAAGCGCGCAATTTGATTTAGAGATACAGATTTGCATACTCAACGTGATGTATTATTTTGATACAGAAGTGAGTGTTGGGATATCAGTAATCGGATAAGTAATATTGATCCCGAATTTAAATTGTTTAAAATTAAAAAATATTTTTGAAGATATTAACACCTTTTTGACGGATTTTTTGTGGAATTGAGATAGTAAACGTAGAGCAGTGATAGCCTAGTGGTTGAGTGCTCGAATCCGTGTTCGAATCCGAGGGCAAGCATCTCTGACTTTTCGGAATTATGTGTGTTTTAAGCATCATGCTATACCTAACGGTGAAAGAAAACATTGTGAGGAAACTTGCATACCGGACGGTTAGCAAACTCAAAGGTGTGTGAAGTCTGCCAATCTGCACTTGGGCAGCGTGGTGGACTATAGCCCCTAACCTTGTCAGTCTGAGAAGAGACCTGTGCCCATAGTGATGATAATGAAGGTAGTAAACGATTTGACAGTGCCATCCTTCCGCTGTCGCCAATGAAAACTGTGGCCGACGTAGAACGAGATGCAATTTAGGGACTAAGATGGTTAGCTCAGTTAGTAGATGGTATTAGAATATTAGTTTATTAATATGTGTGAGAACGTGAATGGACATATTAGTGGTAGTTAGGCCTGTGTAACGGACGTGACGTAAGCTGATGCAGCCGCCAGCTAAATTGTGCCTAAAGGAGCCGCCTGCCAACGCATCACGTAGCCTTAGCCTTAGTTAGCCAAAGCCAAGCCAAAGCCACCGCCCGCCATATTGATGATTCCCTCTAGCCACAGCCAGGCAGCCGTCACAGCCAGACGGTGGAGCGGAAGGTGTCAATATAAGCCAGAGCCATAACTTTAGCCTTATCTGTAGCCATTGACGATACTTTTTGCATGAACTGATGTTATTTGAAAAAGAAAGATGTGACGTTGACGAATTTAATTTGGATTCGATTTGATGTATTGTCATTGAGCAGAAAATTATAAAATCCTAAAGTAAAAATAGTCGTATTATTTCCCTTCTTTTACATTCAGAAGTGGGATAATAATGTTAAAAAACATAATACCTACGTCCTAATAATGGAGAGACTAAAAAACAATGGTCGAAATTGAAAGCGATAAAAGTATTAAAGAAGGGGAGACTTGGATGTGGACTTGTAATGCTTTGAATGTGAATCAGCGTTTGTGGACATCAGGTGACCTCTGTATTGTTTTTACTTTAATGTATAATCAGATAAGGTATTACGAGAACCTATAAATGAGATTTGGAAGTTGGTTAGACTCTGTTTCTATATGTCTACATAACTAAGGGATGTGAATAAGACAATAAATTATTAACTGGAGAAATAATATCAGTAGGTACATGGCTTCGAGACTAAAATTTTAATGAATTCAAGATTTGAAAGTTCGTTGAGGAGATTTTGATAGTTTGAAACTAAATATAAATCGGGTCAGACGGAGATGACAGTTTGATAAAGCCGTTGATGTTTTGGATACAAACATTGATCAAGTAGGGCAGAGACAGGATTTCCTTTTGGAAATGTCTCATGGTAGGTCGGGAAGGGTCGATCGTGGAGAGATACTCGCGTTTGTATTTTGTTGTTACAGGTGATGTTCAATTCCAAGTGCGTATTGCCGCTAGTAGAGAAATGTTGAAGATGGATCTCGTGGAACAGCTGAACAGGGTTAAATTTTATGCCAATGACGAACTGATATACTACGATATGGACATAAAATAGTTTTGAAGATGCAATGCCATATTTACTTGGAAAGGAAGAACTGTCTAATCTGTCAGATAAAATTTGTGAAAGCCCTCAATAAGGATCCATAACCAGTCTGAATGAAGAGAAGAGCCTTGTCAAAATGTAAAGAGAAATCAGTGAATGCTTATCAGTTTTATAAAAATGATCATTACGTGGAGGAGTATATCTCAGCAATAAAGGTGATGTATGCCATTTCATGTCGCTGTAATCATGCTGTGCCAGTAAAAGTACAAGTTGTTGCTGATTTTGTTAAATTAATAACCCTTTGTGTGCGTTCCAATTGCGAGACGCAATTGTTGCAGGATGGCCGATTGTAACGGACGTGACGTAAGCTGATGCAGCCGCCAGCTAAATTGTGCCTAAAGGAGCCGCCTGCCAACGCATCACGTAGCCTTAGCCTTAGTTAGCCAAAGCCAAGCCAAAGCCACCGCCCGCCATATTGATGATTCCCTCTAGCCACAGCCAGGCAGCCGTCACAGCCAGACGGTGGAGCGGAAGGTGTCAATATAAGCCAGAGCCATAACTTTAGCCTTATCTGTAGCCATTGACGATACTTTTTGCATGAACTGATGTTATTTGAAAAAGAAAGATGTGACGTTGACGAATTTAATTTGGATTCGATTTGATGTATTGTCATTGAGCAGAAAATTATAAAATCCTAAAGTAAAAATAGTCGTATTATTTCCCTTCTTTTACACCTGTTAATAATTGTTAGTAATAACCCAGTTAAACACTGTTCGCTTACCATCTGGTAGGATGTCTGTATTGAGATTGAGATCTGCAGATTATAAAAAGTTAACATAATCATATCTACCTAAACCATTTATTGGTATCGCTGTATTCCTTTTACATGAAGAACAAGGTTCTTAAAGTCGCGTTACGAACCAAAAATAGCTTTAATCAACATAGTAACCAGCTTTCCAATACAGTAAAGCAGGTGTCCCACCACGGGCGAGTCGGCGAGTGCTTCCCGGCTATTTACTCGCTCAATACACGTACAAAAGATATGACACTCCGTGGAAACAAATGAGCCGCATAAGTCAGCGAGTACTCGCTGACTGTTCACAACGCCCCGGCGAGTACTCGCTCGCATACGCATCTCTTTTTACTTACACGGAATGTCATATTCAAGCCCCTTTCTTGGGCTACAAAATAGCCCATAGCAACTCGCTGCTCATCGGCGGTCGGACACCTGCCTAAACGAAATACGTTAAAACATTTTACGGTTGCATTCAAAAAAGTAAGGCAAGGGTAAAAAACTTACTACAATGACGTACCCATAACTCATATGAAAGGTAAAAATATTACTCGTCATCAGATAGAGTTTTATCTCTTGATGTCTCAATAAATTCGTCTTTCGAACACTTTATCGTTTCGTATTTTCGTGAATAGTATAAGGGTGCGTTTCCACCGGAGATGTGCGAGGATGCGTAGCGAGGGATGAGTTTGTAAAGAACCAATAGAATCGCTTAATTTACCTCGCCTCGGTCAGCACAGCTCTGGTGGAAACGGCTCAGCGGAGCTAGATTTTTGTGCATACAAAACAAGCGAGGGATGTGTGCGAGGGATGTGCTGCGTGGAATGTGTGGTGAGAAGGATGTGTTGCGAGGTTTGCGCGTACTGTACGAGCCAGTCCATAGACGGAGTTTGTTGGAAGTAGAAGTGCGCAAAATAGATATGGATAATTGGAAAAAGAAGATACTTTTATATTTAACCCATTACTTCCCAAGCATCGAAATCTTTGGATTTTTGATTTATTTGATTTTCGACACATTTCACAGCTTCGCAACGCATCCTCGCACCACACATTAATGCGCATTTTTACAGCTCCGCTACACATCCTTGTAGGCACATTTTCATCGCACAGCTTTGGTGGAAACACCCACACATTTTCACAGCACAGCTAGACATCCTCGCACGACACATTTCCGTCGCACATCTCCGGTGGAAACGCACCCTTAGTATCGCTTCTAGAATAGGACTGTATGACTATATAGTATGACTGTATGAGTATATATATACTGTATGACTATATAGGACTGTATGTATGTAGGACTGTATGAAGAATCATTCGGTTTGATATAGGTAATGTTATCATCATAAATTATTTTTGAAAGTTGTTTTTGTGCCGATATATCGCCTTCAATATTTTGCCGAAGTTACTATTTCAAACATGATTTTAAATGTTTGACAAAAATATATCTAAAGACAGACATTTAAATTTTATTTATATACATCAAGGACCTTGTAACCAAAATATTAAGTACTAGCTTTTGCCCGCGGCTTCGCCCGCGTGGAATTCGTTTATTTCGCGAACCGGGGAAGTGGGGAAGGGGGTACGTCATCAACTATCTTCCTGGGAAAACTCATCGAAATCGGTCAGGCGGTTTAGATTTTTCATACAAACTTTCATCCCCTATTTCAAGCCTTTAGGGGTTGATTTTTGAAAAAAAAGTAGCCTATGTGTGACTCTGGATCTTCAACTATTTTCATTCCGAATTTCATCCAAATCGGTCCGGTGGTTAAGACGTGAAAACGTCACAGACAGACAGACAGACAGACTTTCACATTTATAATATTAGTATGGATAATTGGATGTTGGTTTCAACCCATTAATGGCACACTAATGTGCATTCGCAAAATCATTTGTGAAGGTTTTCCTACACTTGTGGGTTTGGGTATTGACTAGAATGTGAGTGAACGGCGCGGCGTTAGGAACGCCACAAGTTGCCTCCGCCGCGCCGGGCTACAAGCGCTACTGTCTATTGTTGAATTATTTAGGATAATTCGTTCATTGGATATATTATAATCCTCGGAAATTTTGCGTCCAGGTTCGTAATAAAACATTCCAAAATTATGTTTAAGTATAAAAAATATTAACTAATTTATGTTTCCTGTTTATTGCAAAAAAAGATAATTTAAATAAACAGTAGGTACGCATGCATTTGGAGTATTTGGACACATGCGGTCAAATAATGCATTGTTTGATTTTCTGACTATTTGCGAATAGTGTTAACATAACAAATAAATTATTGCAAAATCACCATGTAAATATCAATAGGTGTTTTTTGATCTGAAAATTATAAAACACCTTCCGCTTTTATTGAATTGTTCACTGAATTATTAAATTTTAATTGCATTAACCCTCAAATTAATTTGGCATGAATGTAAACTTGAACCATGGGACAATATTTTAAAAGTTCTTTTTGTAATACGGTTACACTTTTTACAGTTGATGGGGCCCTTAATCACTAGGGCGAAACCTGGCATTTGTGTGTAAAACAATTACAATCACAACAAATTCCACATCGAAAACGCTGAGTAGAGGCATTTATTTTTACACGTGTTTATATTTGCGTACATTTAGTATTGGTTGTTCAAATTTAATATCTGCTTGTAAAATTGATTTCAATTGTTTGAAAATTAGGCTATTTAACGTAACTAATGGCAATAACGTGGGTAATTTTTGGTTAACCGCCGGTACTTTGCTTTGGTTGCAAAATTAAAATGGCATCTATAGTTATTTTAGTAGGTTTTTGTTTTTTTTTTAATTATTTCTTTCATCAAGTGGGTTATTCCCGCTGTTAGGAAAGCTATGTTTTATTTACCTACATAAAAAAGCAAATCAAAATAAGCAGCGATGTAGTCGTGAATGGTATGCACCTAACTTAGAGCATAATTATTTGCTCTTGACTTAAAAATACTTATAATATATTATTGTAATCGGACCGGATCAGATCGGATAATCGGATCGGTAAAAATTATTTTTATAATAAAAAGTAAATTTGAGGAAGGCTATAGGAGCGAAACATAAAGTTTCCCGAAGCGAAGTAAGGGCATCTACTTAATAATAGGTATATGTTCCAGAACGACGTCTGCCGGGTCAGCTAGTTATATATATCCCACAAGTTGAAAAAACTTAAGTAAACAAACAATCTGCAATGAATATTGTTATCCTATTACATAATCTCTAAATTACATAACACTGCGTCGCTCGGGGCGTTTCTTACGAATTTATCTCCGTTGTAAACTCAGTTTTACTCCTGACGCTTAAATTCGTGAATTATAAAAAAGGTATGTCCCGAAAGTTGAATAATATCTCTCGTTCAACGTTAAACAAAAAGTTAAGCCACTTTGTAACTTCGTGTTAAGTAGTCTTTAATAATGTACGCAAATATTGTATCGACCCGTATTTTTTGTCGCAGTTGGCATCTATGTGGATGTAGCGTAGGTATATACTTAAACACAACTAGTGGACCCGGCAGACGTCGTCATGCAACATACATTATTAAGTAGACAACCCTCGCTTCGCTTTCGGAAACTTGTTGCTCCGCTCCTTTTAGTCACGGCGTGATGTTACATATATATATAGCCTATAGCCTTCCTCAATAAATAGACTATTCAAAACAAAAAGAATTTCTCAAATCGGACCAGTAGTTACTGAGATTAGCGCGTTCAAACAAACAAAAAAACACACAAACTCTTCTGCTTTATATTATTAACTATATAGATAATGTTTGCTTGTGTAGTATCCAGGTATTTAAATTGTCTCTGATTAGCAAATATACCTATAATTCCTACAGATGCTTTAAATTCATATTACGCAAGATGCACTTTTGTAGGTATCAAATCTGGTGGCATTATTGTAATCATGAATTCGAAAATAGCAACATGAAAACTGATACCTATTAGTTGACTTTGACTGCCCTACTTTTCGCACACTAGTAACATATCGCCTCATTTTAAAAGAATTAAAAAAATCATTCTCAACTTTGCTATGGGTGAACCGATTTTGATGATTCTTTTTGTATTCGAAAGCTCCACGTCTAGTTCCAAAAAAATGAGGTGGTTCTCAATTCGTCTGTTTATGTTTTTTTTTACTTTTTTTCTTATGTGTCTTACCGATCGATACCTATCGATAATCGAATAACCCCGCAACAATTTTTAAAGCCATTTAGTCCCTTTCAGGTGTTCCGCTTTGGTGAAATAATAAAGGAAATCTAAAGGAAATCTATTTAGCTAAGGGTTGCAAAATTGTGCCTATGTGAGCGGAATATTACTTAATTTTACTTCTTATCATTCAATAAAAAATATCTAAAAAAACATTAGGAATAACCAACATACTTGTTTATCATTCTAAATGCGAACCTCAATTCTGAATTCGAAGTCAATGAAGCACGCATAATTAGAGTTAACTCACAAACTACTCACCAGATCTCGCTCTTTAAATGGGATTATATGAAATTCACCCGCTTTTGAATAAAAAATGAATCATAAAAATCGGAACACCTGGTAAAAAATTATGAGGTAACCCATTTAAAAAATACAGTTACTAAAACACCTGTGGGTACACTTGAGTCAAATCACGTACTTTGACCTGTATCCCTGGTATTGATTGAAGGGACTCGATCCCAGCAGAAAAACTGGGTCATGGGTTGTGATTTTGGTCTCTTCCTACCTCGCTAAACCTCTTTCATGTAGTATGTTGTTTATTGTTCAGGTTTCATCAATTTCATCCATTCCTCCATCAACTTTTGTGCGTCCTCTGCTGACTTAGGGGTCCCCTAATTTGCGCAACTCGGACTGTTCCGTAGCTTTTAGAGCCCAGATGTCTTCGTCAGGTTTTGAGACCATGTGGTCGTGGTGGTGGCGTCCTCCGAGTATGCCTCCACTCAAGGACCTTCCTCCCCTATGGCTCAGTGCCACTTCAGCCAGCAAATTATTTGAAATATCTTGGTTAGCTTTGTTTGTCTAGGGATTTCATATTTCCTGATATTCTACATAGCCCTACTTTATCTCCATAGCTATGGTTTCATCAATTATTATGAGAAACCCTGCGGTCAGATAATTGACGTCAAATAGTTCCGTAAACGATTTTCATTTTCCCTACTCAAATGGTTCGTATCGATATCAAAAAGCTAGGTACCTACCTATGTTACACAATGTATACAATGTTATTTTAACGCAAAGTTTCTACCGACGCCAATATTTCCCAGAACATAACCTAGTTTTGTTCAATGTACCTATATTTCTGAGAGTTCTAAATATAGCCATGAGTAAAATTTTCGAACTTAATAAAGCACATTAGCATACCTTTAAAACAATAGTGAATGAAATGAATGGTTTTAACCCATTAATGGTTCTCTACCGTGTACGAGAGTCTTCTCATCAAAGATTAGGCGTAGAGCATATTACGCCACGCTGCTCCAGTGCGGATTGGTGAAGAGGTTCTTGGCCCACCTATGTAACAGAAATTTTTATGACGTCCGAAAGCCATCGACATAACTTAAAGGTTTTGCGTGTTCTCCAAAGCACGAAAGCGCTCAGGAAATTTTTAGTACTAGCGGTCACCCATTCCACTACCGACCACGCCCGCAGTTGTTTTATCACTTGTTTGTCGATAACTTCGGATCGACGTAACCCGCCGGGCTTTTGAGAGTTAATGAACTGATGTAAAATGACATATTAGGACCTTTACTACTATACTACTAATATACTATATTAAATACTTTTTAACTATACTAAATACTTTTTATTTTGATGTAAATTGAAATTGGCAGACGGATGATAACAGATGTGTGTCACCTATGTTTTCTTAAGTACCTAACCCCTGTTGCGTGGAAAGTACCGACCGCGGGCCACATTGACTCCGGCCTAGGGTCGCACTTTAAAGTCCACGGGTCTAATACTCTTCTATAATTAAATGGCCGAGGGTATGGAATGGCCATTTTTCTCTTTAAACAACGTTGTTACGTTTGTTCACAGTTCCATTTAGCTTGTAAGCAAAATTTACTTGAGGCATTTTGAACTCTCGCCGTCAATCTATAGTCTTACAAGGATCGTTTGGCGTGTGGGTGACAGTAACAGCGCCTTACAGGTAAGGAAAACTGTACGCTGTCTCTGTTATCCATGCGCCAAAAGATCCTTGTACGGCTGTACAACGAATCTCAATCACAGAGGCAGAAAGCTAGCATTTGTGTGGGTTGCCATTATAACGAATTTCATATTGAACGCGAACGGAGTACGTTTATGACTCAAACGTGGCTAGATGTGTTGCTGTTTAGCTTAGCCGATTAAAGGTCTTCAACGCTTAATGACTTACGTTGGCTACTTATGACGTTATCGCTTGGAACCCGTAATAACCGTCACCGCATTGTTGATCATTATGTCCAAGTCGTTTGTTACTGTCAAGAATATAAAAGCGATAAGCCAATTGATCACTCAATGTAACAAAAAAATAATATCGTATAGAACTGTTTTTGGGCTCATAAGCAAAGCTTTAGAGCAATACTTTTTGACGTGAAGAAATGTCACGTACCGCCCGAGCCGAGCGCGCAACCGAGAGCGCGAAACAAGCGTTCGGCTTGTGACGCATCTATTCCTCATCCACTCTATCAAAGGAACCGATAATAATATGAATTGAAATAAATTCACAAAAGTATGCAATTTTTCATCAATGTTTTCTTATGACGTTATCACGTAAAATAAACGACCATAACTGTAAACCGAATTTACAGACAACCAATTTTTTATTCAGATGACTGCGAATCAATTTGTTGGACAAATAAACGTCCTTCTTTCTCTCCCCACGGCTTTACACTCATGTAATATCTAATTATACAAATGCATTTACAAAAAAAAACTACTTGACACTTTCCCTGCTTCCCTACTAATATTAAAAATGCAAAAGTAACTGTGTCTGTCTGTCTGAATGTTAAGTTTTCAAGCATAAACCACATACACAATTTTAATGAAATTTTGTATAAACATGGAGTTGAACTTGGGAAAAAAGTAACAACATAGGATAATAAATGTTTTATCCCGGAAAGTGTGCCTTAACGGGTCAAAAAAGGGAGAGAGATATAGAATTTTCCTAAAATGTCGTTACCTCAACTTTACTTACGTATATTTTGATTAAAATCAAAATAAAATTTAAAAAAGAAGTTCTCTATTCGGCTGGCATCGTCAATGACGCGTTTTAATTTCGCATTATTCCAGCTATAGATATTGACATTGTTTGTTGAGAGACGAAGCCACTGGCAAAACTAGCACCTACGCTATATGTATATTGGAGAATAATAACTAACTATTTTATCTACAGTTCCTTAGTAATTACTTAGTAACATTTACTAGGTGTTACCTACATCAAAATTTGCCGAAAAACGTATACTTAAAAAGCATAGAGATGTTTGAAAACTAAAAACGTCAAAAAGTTATTCTATTTACCAAAGTTTTGACGTTTAAAGTCTATAAAATCCGACTAAAACTAAAACGCTTAAAACAATATTTTTTGATGTTTACAAAGGCTCTTTGAATCCTGTGCTTTTAGCTTTCATTCAAACGAAGTTATAGTTTCGTTAAGAATGGAAAGTGCTTCTGGTTAGAAAATACAACAACTTAACTGGCTTTAAGACTGAAAATATTAAGTAACAAAAAACACTTTAGCTTCTTTCAACTTTAAATTGTTCCTAATTGCTCTCTTTCGCCGATAAGTTTTGAGAAGTAAATGGATTTTGTAAGTCAGTAAATTTCAATCGCGTGGAAATATTTATTACATGAACATTATTAAACGACATACGAACACGATATTTTTTGTACGTATATTTGTAATAAAAAGGCCGACAAATGAGTGAAAGTTCAACCTTAAATTTTGATCTATAGAACTAAACTTACTTGTATGTATACATAATAATTATATCGTCTGAAATAAAGATTTATTATTAAACGTTTTGATTATTCATATAGCGCAATGGATTTTATATCTACGATTGGAAGTGTCTTGGTTTCGTTTACCTCTGAGGTGGAAATTTGAATCATGAGTTTTTTTCAGATGTGGGTCTGAGTGTGTGTTGATTTTGTATTGTTTTTGGCACTCTGACAATAGTAATCCTAGTGTGATATGGATATCTTCTATTCACCAACAGAAATCAATCAGTTACAGATTGATTATATGTAGGTATAGGTACTTACAGAGATCTCGACATGAAAAAATATAATATTTTTTATACAAAAGGTGATTTGAAAAATGAAACTCGTACAAAATTAGAATGAGTAATATTTTTTTATCATTCACTTTTTTATGATGATTATCCAAACATATCCACATATTACAACGGAGCCTTAAATAACAGTATCTAAAAAAATATGCACTTAACCAGTTGACTCAGCTTATTAACTTCTTGAAACGCTAATTAACAACTCTTTGAAGTATTCATCAAGCGATTTCATCCCGACCGCTGCATCTTAATTATGCAATACTATTTCATTTTGGCTTTAGATTGAAAAACCAATTAAATGCCTGAAAGGAAAACTTTGAAGCGCTTTAGTAATTTATAATAAGTAGCTAGCAAGTGACGAGTGTCAGAAAACGCAAAGATTTTAACACCCTTTTATTCGTTTGACCTCAGTGTATGTTGTAGTGATATATCGAATATTCGCTGTCGTATCTGCGGATATTCACATGTTTTTACATATTCGCACTCGCAGTCATTTGTGCGAATGTTATGCGAATATGAATATCGAAAAAAATATCAGTTTGAAGATAATATTATAGTTACTTATAAAATAAAAATTTATTCGTTTCTTATCTTTTTTATTAAGAAAATGTTACTTACCCTCGTAGCCACATTATCAGTTACAGAATTCGCAAGTCAAATTAAAATATTACCTTCATTATTTTGAACTTACAAATATTCATATGAATTAATGATTAAATGAATATTTTATTTGATGCAATCATAGTTATTATTATTTTAGTTATGGTTTTCCTGCTTTATTTTTAAAATTTTACATTTTTTTTTACATAATATTGTTGTATTTGACTATTGACTACAGTAGAATCCGGATATAACGACATTCAAGGGACCGGCGATATTATGTCGTACTAACCGGATGACGTATAAAACGGATAATTACATATGTATGTAATTATGTATGTATTATTATATGATTTACGCGCGCCAATAAGGAGAATTGAACGGTGAAGCGCGCGGGGAAAGTAAGGGGGCCGAGGTATTGGTCATTTGTTACCTAAATTGAAACAAAACACGGCGCGTCGTTTTAAACGGACGAATTATCGTAAAAAATGGTCGCTATAAACGGTTTGTCGCTCAAACCGGAGTCGCACTAAACGGTTACATTTTCTCAGTATCTAACTATTGAACCGAACTTTGTAGTATATAAATGTAATATTTACTTCTTTACTTCCTTTTATGTCTTCCTTATTCTTTGTCCTCTTTATCCTTCTTTAGTTCCTTCCTTATATATCCTTGCCTTTGGTTATTACTTCGTTTATTGCTTTATTACTTGTATTTTACTTTATATCTGCTGAAATTGTGAAATGTTTATATTGACTACTTTTGATAATTTATGTAATTATTCCTTTGGCTTTTCACTTCTAGGACTATTTATAAATTATAAATGTTACCTTCTTTAATGTTTTAGTTCTTATTCCTTCTTTATTTTGATGAATTCCTGTAACTTTAAATATGATTTTTATGTTTGTTTACGTTGGTGACATTATGTCAATGTAATTCTTACGTCTCTGTAGTCTTTGCTTTTTCTAAATCTATTCTGTATGTCTTTGTATACTTAATCTACCAACCTTCTTAGACCAATGATAAACCAGAAATTCAAAAATAGATGTAAGTTGAAAGAAGAACGCCGGCTCGAGAAAATTCAAGCGATCGGGTCAATAGGGCAGTGTGGAGACAGACATCGCGGTGTTCGGAAGACTTTTTCCGAGGAGGTCTTTCTGATTCGGTGGCGTACACAGGGCCGTCCCGTGTCTCTGTTTCGCGGACGCGTGCATCTATTCTCGACTCCGACATCGTTCCGGACGGGCGCGCTGTTGGAGCGCCCTGGGACCTGCCGCCTCCTACTACGTCGGGAGGCTTGCCGCGTGGGACGCTTCTGCGCGCAGGGTTGCGCGCCAGGGTCGCGCTACCTCTTGTGCGCTTGGTAGCGCGCCATCCCCTACGCCTCCCGACCTCATCCTGTCGAGAGACACGCCGGCCTCCGCCGTCCGAGTCGGAACTTCGGACCTCCGCCTCCGCTTACAAGAGAACCCCAGGTCGTCTCCCCTCCCTCTCTTGACTTACTGACTTTTCTTAGTGTCTGTGCCTTGTTATCCCACTTATTTTTATACCGTGTTATTAGTATTGTGACCCACTAGGAAAGATAAGTACATTTTTTTATTTCCTTCAAAATTCTTTTATTTCAATCTTTCCCTTATAACGTTACAACTTGAGTAAATAATATCGACGCTAAAAACGGTTAGTCGTTATAAGCGACGTCGTTATAAATGAATTCTACTGTATTTAATTTTAAGTAATTATAATAAATTACGAATGCCATTTGAAAGAATAGCGTAGCATTTAATCTTGTAATCCAAGTTAGAAATAACTAATTAAAACCGTGCTAACATCCAGCCCGCATTGTGCAATCCTAAATCTAACTTTAGAGGCACATAGTTGTAAACTTAGCGTTATCACCACAACTTGTGAACTTATCATTTTGCCTCTTCATACTCGAGTTCCCTCACATGTAAGTTATATACGGGCCGAAGCCAAGTTGGGACAGCCCGAACTTGAACCAGTCAGACGTGTAGTGATAAACTGCCTTTTGTGTCCCTTAGATACCAGTAAACCGGTAAATCCCCACTTTGAGTGGCGCCCAACGTGGGCCTCAGATATCTTCGATAAGAGTGTTTTAGTAGGGTCAGTCAAGTAGGGGGAACGTGACCCGAATAGGGTCTGAGTGAAAATTTTGCGTGCCCTACTAATTTTCAAAAATGATGTGCGTACACACCAATTTTATTACTTGTTTCGCTTAAGGAAAACATCCCGAGGAAACCAATACACCTAAGTTTTCTATAATGTGGGGTAAGTCAAGTCTGCTCATCTGCACTTGGCTAGCGTAGTGGACTCTGGCTTATACATCATATTATGAGAGGAAGACGCGTGACCAGATGTGGGAGAGTCTGTTCCACCTCTGAGCTCAGGCCTGCAGTATGAGTACATCTAAGCAAATCATAATAACATTCTAAAGCACATATGTATTGAAAATTAGATTTGAACCCGCGCCTTACGGTTTGGAAGTCCAACACACTCTGTTATCACTGCTTACAAAACCACAGTATAGTTTTAGCTTTTATATTATCACCTATAAAAATATTGTGCTTAAATACGACAGCTTTGTATGTGCCTGAACCAAATAAACGTCGAAAACCGGATTTTTTGGCATTAGTCGCACAAAAGCGATTAACGCGAAAAGTTCTGAAACAATAAAAGACTTGACTACTGATAAACAGATAGGAAGCATCCCGAACCGCTCTCTAGAAAATTCTTTCTTCAAAAAGAAGATATTAGCGAAGTTTGAGTGAAGTTTCGAGCTCTTGGGGGTAAAAACATTTTCTGAAGATCGCTGAAACAAAATATTCAGGGTTGGTAATCTTAAAAAATGTATTTTGAATATAGCTATTTAGTTTACATTTATATTCATATGGAAAAAATATATGATAGAAAGAAACCATACCCTTTTATATTACAGCAATATTAATCTAAGTATGAGACAGGTAGGTTGAAAAGTAAGACAGATAACCGTCTTACGTCTATCCGTCGTTCTATGTCTTAAGTTATTAATATACCTCTTTTTATGGTAGGTACTTTCACAAAGTACATACTAGACTTTTTTGGAAAAGGGAAATATCATGAAGAAACTTGCAAATCTAGGAGTTCTCTATATTCTTCTCAAAGTCGATGTTGTATCTATGGCTTCATCTATTGTCGACCGGAGAAATGCCTTGCGTGAAAGCTGCCGGTGTAGTGTAAGCCTCCACTACACGAGCTACCAGCGCACACATTGCATCTATATGTTACCGGCCAAACCCGATTTCAGGACAAACTAGTTTTGCCTAGGCTAAACTAGTTCTACCTATACACGATAGGATGAACTGGTATAGCCTAGGCCAAACTAGTTCGTCCTAAGCCCGATAGGATAAACCAGTTTAGCCCAGGCCAATCTCGTTTGTCCTGACAGAAATTCTCTTGAATATTATTTTATACAATGTTCATTTCATGAAATGTTCAGGTTATAAACGCCCTAAAGTCGGTTCTGGCACTCGCCGGCCGCTGCCGCGGCACGGTCGCTTCGCTCGCTCGGCTCGTGCGATGGTTCCTGTTAACCTAACACGCTCGTCGCTTCGCTCTTCGCTAACCTAATTACTTTAATTAAAATTAGCGCATTTGAACATTCGATTCGACGAAAAGTTGTTATACCAAACAAGAGGCACCCCAAACAAGACTACGTGGAGTAGGGTAGGCTAATTCGGTTCTGTAACCAGTTCGATCTACACTTTGAAGAATTTAACTGATTAGTAATGGAAATGATAAATAGTAATACTAAAACTGGTTTATCCTATCGGGCTTAGGACGAACTAGTTTGGCCTAGGCTATACCAGTTCATCCTATCGTGTATAGGTAGAACTAGTTTAGCCTAGGCAAAAATAGTTTGTCCTGAAATCGGGTTTGGCCGGTAACATATACATAATCTTTTGTAATTATATTCGAACTAGCTTCCGCCCGCAGGCTTCGCCCGCATGGAATTCGTTTAAACTCTATCCCCCTATTTCACCCCTTTGGGGTGGAATTTCCAAAAACACTCTCTTTGTGCACTCCCACACTCCCCAAGGAACATACATGCCAAATTTCGGTTGTGCGTTTTCTGTCAGTCAATCACTCAGTAACGCAAGAGTTTTATATATAAAGATAGATAAAACTTTAAAGTTAGTAAATAATATACGTATGGCGACATAAAACGTCATGGGGTGACGTCACCGAAGCCTGAATCACGCTATCGAAGATTTCTACATTGCCCGCATAATACATACAACGCCCCGAGAGCATTCACTTGGGGCCTCGGCCGCCCCCAGGCATATCGTCTCGTCTGGCGGGAGATCTCTCTTTGCCAAATACGCATTCATTAAAGACACCACAAACTCCGTTACCGAACACGGCCAATACACACTTGAACAGCGTGGTGCACTATGACCAGTACATGAAAGGAGACCCGAGCCATTGCGATATTAGTAAGTTCATCTCTAAGCTTTTATATAGAAATAAATCTAAGCATCATAATTTAGCTTCACTAAATGCTCAATAAAAAGGCACCGCTTCTTGCGACCCGGGAACTGTAACTGTGAGGAAGGAAGACATTGGAGTGACGTTAGTTTGATATACGAGCGAGCCTTTTGTGAGTTCGTCGTTAATTTCACACAATAGGGCCTGAGAAAGCCGCTTTTTATGTACGCAAAGTGGCGTCGAGTGAGCAGACGTTACATTCGTATACTAAGGATGGATTTACTCGTCGAAGCGTAGCGGAGTGTCCATCTGAAAGTTATTATGAAACTAGCTTCCGCCCGCGGCTTCGCCCGCGTGGAATTCGTTTAAACTTCACCTCCCCCCCTATTTCATCCCCTATTTCATCATTAGGGGATGAATTTTGAAAAATCCTTTCTTAGCGGATGCTTACGTCATAACATCTACCTGCATGCCAAATTTCAGCCCGATCCATCCACAGTGGCTTGGGCTGTGCGTTGATAGATCACTATGTCAGTCAGACCTTTGAATTATATATATTTAGATAAAAACGTAGAAATCATTTTAATTGTAACTTATTTCGATTAAAATAACAGTTGGCTATAATAAGTGTGTCGTCTCTTTTATATATCTGCCCGAAATAAATTCCTTAATGCAATATGAATGGCATGTGTGATCGAATTAGAACCAGAATCTTATTAACACTTACAAATTGGACTGTTACTAACAATTACTGAGTGGACTAGTAATAACAACTAGCATGACAAACTATCGCCAACAGTCCAAGTCCTCACACCAATAAACTAACTAACAAAGTAATTTTCCAATATCTGGACCTAACATAACTGGACCAACCATATTAGTCGGCCCACGCTACAACACGCAGGATCACTACCAAATAGACTACGCGGTCAATTTATTTATCTTATATCGAAATCAAATTTACTTAATTCTATGAAAAAATTATACTTGTTGCTAAAATGTAATAATTCACAAACAAATTTATAAGAGGTCATTTCACAAGTATGGAATAAAAATTGCGACAAAGAAACAAAATAAAAAGTATGAAAAACAATATTATTCTAGACTTCCGCCTACCCGAGTTCGGGATAAGGGGGAGTTCCACACCGCCTCCGCAGAAGAAATGTAACACAGTTAATTGTGGTTTACGTCAAAGTCGAGTTGGGAACTCCGCCGCACTTTGTATGAGGCACAAATCACGTAAATGCGCTTTGTTAACTGACATCGCGGAGTTTCTTTTTATTTTCACTAAAATATGCGTTTATTTAGATTAAAAACGGACCGCTTTTTCCGTGAAACTGTGGCGAAATAATTAAGATATAAGTCGGTTTACACATTATGTTTTATTGTGTTGCTTAGTATTTATTGTTTTTGGATTAATAACTGAATTCAAAACTGATTCTGTTTATGTCGATAAGTAGTTAATATAAAAAAACCGGCCAAATGCTAGTCGGACTTGCTCACGAAGGGTTCCGTAGCAGAAAATAACATAATATACAAAAATTACGTATTAAAAACAACGCCATCTCTTGGACCGAAGGTAACTAAACTATCGCTGAGGCGACGACAGTATGAGCGTCCACTTAAATATTTATTTTATTCTGTTTTTTAGTATTTGTTGTTGTAGCGGCAACAGAAATACATCATTAGCTGTGAAAATTTAAACTGTGTACCTAACTATTACGGTTCATGAGATACAGCCTGGTGACAGACGGATAGACAGACGGGCGGACAGCTGTCTCAGTAATAGGGTCCCGTTTTACCCTTTGGGTACGGAACCCTAAAAATAAGATCATCGTCACCTTAGTCAACGTCAATTAATTACGCATTTCATGGCATACATTCGCATTTCTGTTACGTTAAAATCTTACACTATTAATTTTCGATCATGGAAGCGTTAAATTTTCACACTCACAGTTTTGATACATCCGTACCGTGCAAAAATTTAACCTAAACGGGCTAATGGCGGATTAAATAGTGTAAATTGCAACTATTGACCGGTATTATTACATTTCTGACACGTAACTGAACCGTAAAACATAATATAAACCCTTCGCAACCTTTAAATCGTAATCAATCATATATTATTGTATGAAACGCACCTCTAAAATGTATTTAACCCTTGTAATGCGGTCGTAATTACGAATGTTAATTAAATGTATGCTTTGTTTACATTATAACAGGTGGGCAATTCATAATGAGGATAATATTATACAGTTCATTTTATTAAAAGCCGCTTCGCTTCTGAACAAACTTCTCTTCAAAGGTATACATTTCGATGTAAATTATACAGTTTTAGCACAACGTAATATTGCGGTGTACAAATGATAAATGTTTCTTGAATTGCTGGCCAAAGGAGCTGCATTTTCAGGTTAAATCTTCAAAGTCTCAAAAAGAAAAGTAGGTTCACACTGCAGTGTGAATTTAAATGAAATTACTTTTATAATGCGATTTAGTCCTCACGATATGAGAACAACATCTGTTACCTAAATATTTCTTCGGCTTTGCTTCGAACCCAATCCATCACTTAGCAATGTCAGTACCAACGAGGCTATGCGGTCGTTGAAAAATCACAAGGATGTCAATTATAAATGCCTTGTGTCCATTACAAACTTGTCGACTACTTTCAGAACATAACAATCACAACATTCAATCTACATCTGATCAGCAATGAATGTCTAACACGCGAATCGTATCTGATGCAGAGAACAAACCACGCTAGGATTGCCTCTCGTGTTTGTTCACTCATTCTTCTTACCCTCGACGCCGGAAAAGTTGTGCAGGGCGATTTGCGTGAGATATTATTAAGGCCTGTGCTTACAAGCTTTCGCTTAAACTGTGTCCACGGTACAACAAGACACGTTTTTGATGTGTTCAATTTTAAATATATAAACGAGACATCAGTTTAAGATATAAAACTTTAAAAATTGTGTTTCCGAGTAACTCAATGTAAGATAAACTCCGTTTAAAACATTGAGTAGATACCATTGAGGACGTGGATAATGGTTGATATATCGTCGATAATTAATTATGTCATTGCCATTCTTCGCTAAAAGAAATTTTATTACCTGTACTCAACGTAAATTTGTAAGCAACATTAGATACAACTAGAGATACCTCAAAAACTACTCGTTAGATATCGATCGAATTTCTATAGGATCAGACGACAGGTACCTACCAGCTTTCGAATATATAAAAAAAATACTGTAATCGGTTCACCTAATGCAAAGTTGTGAGGTAACACACGTAAACAAATGCAGTCGAATTGAGAACCTCATCTCTTTTTGAAGTTGGTTTAACAAGAAGAAGGAAAAAAAAGCTTGTCAATACAACTTTGTGCGGCATAAAAACGTGTCGTCCAATGCTGTGTAACAGGCGGTAAAGGTTAGAGCCTATTTTTCGGTTCCGGTGACCTCTAGAGGAAGTTTATTTTTACAGATCAATGATTTCTTCAGTAACATTGCGGTCAAGTCAATGTTAGATGATGTAGATATAGTATAAATGGAGTAGCTACACACATCTGTTCCACATAGTTCCTTTTCATTGAAATATTGAATTTTCGGTTACAGTGTGTTGTACACATTCGATTGAGGAATACTCTGAAAAAATAAGACGGCGTTATACAAAAAGAAAAGGATGAGTAACTACAATTTTATAATTTGTGTTAGCACCGCACGCCATCTTTGAACGCGTCTCTGAACTACACGAAAGCTTACAAGATTACCTTATACATAAATTACAAGTTGATGAACGATGTTATAGCACTTGACTTGAACAAAAGTTGTTTTAATAGTTATTTTATAAATTGACGTTCGTATAATGCTACACTGCTTATATTAATATCCGGTAGGTATATTTTTTTGCGAGACAGCCTAACCCCATTTAACTCATTTCAAACTAACGGGGTGTCGTACGTGAGCGACGAATACGACGCGACGCTACGCAATACTACGCGATGCTACACGCGACAATGACAACGTCGCGTGTTGTCGCAGACTGTCACATAGGACGCAAGTAGGGATACCGTTGGCGTTGATTTGATCGCTTACGTCAAAATCGCAACGTCGCGTCGCGTCGTTTTTGTCGCTCACGTAGGATACCGCCTAAGTACCTGTGCCCGATTTCGTCCGTGTGGGAGAAGAATTCATATTAGGTATTATGTTGTCCTATGACATTGTTTATCTTTCAGTGAAAGTCCCATTGAAGGCGGTTGTACATTGTAAAGGGTAGTCGGACAAACACAAAAACAGTAGTAGGTGTCATGTTAATTATATTAATATCTATAAGCATTTTAGGAACCACTAGTCGTGACCGCGACTTCGATCGTGCATAGGAGTTTTTCCCACGTTGATCCCGATTCCGCGGGAACTCCGATAAAGAGAAACCTCCTCTATCTCCCAGTGAAAGTCCCATAAAAATCCGTTCAGCCGTTTCTGAGATTAGCGTGCACAAAAATCCAATCAGTTACAGTTTTAATATATGGATAGATAGAAGATATAGACAGATAGAAGAATAGAAGATAAGCACTTGAAGAAGCATAAGTGAGTATCCTCGCTTACTTACCACTTGACGGTGAGAACGTTCAATCTTTGTTATCATAATCATTAATACGATCCATAACTGTGCCTCTTCAGTGGTTCCCTCATAATGTTTATCCTTCGGAAGCCAAAGTCTATTATGTTGTTATAATGCGGATCAGCAAACTTTACATAACTTTGGGAACGTCGTTGAAAACTTTCAGGAATGAAGGTTTCTGCGTTAAAGTAAATATTAAGTACTAGTTGATGATTGCAGCATTGGAGAGCTATGTGACTTGTAGAGGCGTAGAGACCATGACACCTCTTATTATTTATTTCGGTGCATTCAAAATAGAATTCATTTAATATGTATCTCAAGCAAATTCCAGCTTTCTACCTGCGAGAATAAGGTGCATTGTAGATTGACGGTGAGAATTTAAATCGTCGTAAATAAATATCATGAGTACCTACCCGATACAGTTTAGTGTCCGCGATAACAAGTTCAAAATCTTATGCTTAAAATAATAATATTTTTTATTCTATATATTTTCATCGTATTTTATGCTTTAAATAATAAAAGGTACTTTTTTATTCTATACATTTTCATCGTCTTTGCAACCCATAACTATATTTCTGGGCTTGAATGCACAGTTTGAACGATACGAGCCATAGCCCACCACGCTGGCTTGCGGATTGGTAGACTACACACTACACACATCTATATTATTTAAAACTCTTGCGTTACTGAGTGATTGACAGGCAACGCACAGCCGAAATTACTGAAAGGAAAAAGCTGATATTTGGCATGTATGTTCCTTGGGGAGTGGGGAGCACTAAGAGAGGATTTTTTGAAATTTCATCTCGAAGGGGGTGAAATAGGGGGGTAAAGTTTAAACGAATTCCACGCGGGCGAAGCCTGCGGGCGGAAGCTAGTCTTTCGTAACATTATGGAGAAATTAAAAAATTAAAAAATTTGCAGATTTTCTTACGCTATTTTGCTGCCTTAGCACAGCAAGAAAGTGATAATTAATTCCTAATACTTAAATATTTTTTGAAAATTCAAACTACAAGACTATCACTGCACGTTACAATTATAACTACAACCATAAAAAATCTTCGCAATAGACGAAAAAGTGTCACATGTAGCTGCCCCTAAATGAACCACATAAAGACTCTTCAACGACTCTCTTCTGGATATACGCCAAGTTTTTACTTAACGTAAGCTGAAAAAGACAAGAATCTAGCTTTATAAAACATATTTCACACAGTAAGGAAGCTAAGTTTGTCGGTGAAACTCAGAGTGGACTTTATAAAATTCGTCATAGGTATACAAGTTCATTAAGTTGGGCAAATGCATATAAGGGCAAGGTTCACAGGCTTTTAATTATTATGCGTTTTAAAATTATATTGGTTCAATTTTCTTGTAAATCCAGGGAAAAATAAAAAACATGAAAACATATTTTGTTTATGGACATTATTTGAAATTATGAAAAAAGGATATTACTCTATTTTTGGTCTTTGCCCGTGTTACCTTTTTATGTAAATAGCCAGCAAATTAGCGGAAGAATTACTTCCTTAAAGTAAATGATCACCGTCACCAATGGACATCAGTATCATCAAAGGAAGAAGAGAGAAAGAAAATTCCCTCTCAAGCCATTAGCTAGAACATAAAAAGACGTTTGGCGGTCGACTCAAGCTAGAGGGTGGTAGGTAACCTGCCTGGATTAGGTCCTACCACCAATCTTATTTAGCGTCCTAAGACAGTCTTGTCTGCCTACATGGGGCTAGGATTTTTCTGTTTCCATCGCCCATGAACATTGGTTTAATCCTTTAGTGGCCCACTACTGATCAAGGGATCAAGATCTCCTTATTATTGAGAAGCTAATTATCCTACGTTGGGCATTGGGCAAGTCAATTATCCTAAGTTTCCATGCCACCTGAGGGCATCCGACGTGGTTTTACGACTGCCGACGATTGGGACCGACAGTTTTACGTGCCCTCGACAGCACGGAAGCGCACATGAATTACTTGCCTGTAGTGGTCACCAATCCCTCTACCAACCGCGCCCACGGTTTCTTAACTTTGTCGAGCACTTAGCATCGCATTAGGATACTGCAGTGAAAGAACACTTAAAGAGATGTGTTGTTTGGTATTGGAAGCACTTAGTAACGCTAAACACGGACGGCGTCCTGTTAAAACTTCCTGGCATTTCCTAGTTTAGTTATAAACTTTAGTTCAACAATGTACCAAGAGTTTCCTCAAAAACATGAGAAAAATATTCTAGGCAACTTAAAATATTCCTTGAGCAAAGTCTATCTAACTTAGAACCTCATTAGAGAAGCAATAAAACCTTGTGCTCTAGATTGTTAGGGCCCCTTTAGTATTCCCCACTGGAAACTAAAGCGTCTCGTCCACGGGATGGCAAATTACTACAGTCTCTTGTATAAGTATCTGCCATAAATGAAATAAATTTCTTAAGTTACTGCACTTCAGCATTTAAAGACGTTACTAAAATTTCATTTATCAGCTACAGTCGAAGCTCCTATAAAACAAGATGAGGTTTTCATTAATGTAAGTATAAACTATAGTACGATTAATGAAACAAGGTAAATAATGTTAAAACACGTCAAAGTTTAAGAAGTAATTTTAATGTAAAATCATAAATTATGTCTAACAGACAAAGAAACTTACTTTCGCATTAATATTAATAAATTAACCGACTTCAATAAAGTAGTCGGTTCGGTTCAATGTTCTTTGCAATTTCTGAACCGATCATGACTATTTTTTACGTTCAAAAGCTTATATGAGTTTATCATGTGACCTCATTTAAACTTGAGCAGGATCTGTGAAGTATTTGGGAAATTTTTAATAATCCGTATTTAATTGACTTCGACCACGTAATGATGTTCTAAATTCGATGTAAAATGAACGATTTTGGAAGTTGATTTATAATTACTACTACTATTAAAATAAATACATAACTATGGATTTTACGAAGAATTCATCTCAGAGTTACAAAATTACCTGTAGGTATGGAGAAGAAAAATACATTCTAGAAATATACATACTTATTTGTGGTTGAGACAAGGAGTCGGGGAGTCGGTGCTGAGATTTCACCAATGCGGTTGCTTGGTTAACGCTTCGTTTAATCCTGGATATAAATATGTTGAAACAGGAAGACAGTAAGATATACAAATAGCTACGAGTAGATATGTCTTATTGGTATCTTGATAAGCAGCCTGCATCATGTTAACGCCAATCAGAGATTAACTTTCAGCTAAGATTACCCGTAATATTGTAAATAGTATTATGAGCTATGAACGATTCAGTTCATTATTAACTGATATAGAAATGCAACTGCCTTTCTATCATTCTATCACATAGGTCAAAACCATATTTATACTTATATTTGGAATCCTTCACCATGATATCGTCATATTCTTCTGGTATTGAGAGGTAAAAAGGACAATCCAGGTGTCCTAGAAGAGCTGAAGCTGTGCGCGCCGGGCAACAGCGTTGAGCGGCGACGACGGCCCCAACTGCTGGCATTGCCGTGCGCTCGCACCAATCTGCTGCAGCGCGCGCCGTTCACTAGAGCGCTGCACACGCTCAACTCGGTAGCTGAAAGTCTGGACTTGTTTACTTGCTCACTGAATGAGTTTGCGAGGGTCGCTAGTAATGTCATTACAAATGGAATTAATGGACAATTATTGATGTGATACTATTACTTAGGTTTGTAGATTTATCAGGGTTTATTATTTATTAGGTTTTAGGTTTATAGATCTTATTTTCTTATTTTTATTTGAGAAAAAAAAATGAATAGATTGTTATTTATTGTAATTTTAATGTAAGATATGCTATTATAATTACACTAACGTATTGGGATGCTACCTGTAATGTTAGTAGTAAGCTATGGAACAAATAAATAAATAAAAAAATAAATAAATATTTGTGTAGTGACATAGCACACATGATGCAGGATAAAACTACAACAAACCGGAATCACGCTAAGAGAATTTTGAGACAATTTTCTACATAGTTAAAAAAGTCAAGTAGCCAAACCAACCGCGAATATTCTATGTAGTAGTAAAAATCACATTTTTTTTTTTTTTTAATATAATTTTAAAATTAAATATAAACGTTATCACGTTGAACGCCAGACTAAAAATCGATGTCTTGCCCAATGGGCCGCGGCGGACAATGTTGTCCGCCAACATGTCTGGTCCAGGGGGCCGCGTCGGACAACGTTGTCCGCGTGCACTCGCTCACTTTGGAAGCCTCTAATCGGCCGACGGACGGCTTTTCTTGTCTTTTTACTAAGGCAATAGGCCCGCGCGGCCCCAAGGAACATCCTAGCAACTTGGCCCGAAAAAAACTGCAAAGACTTAGAACTTATGGGCTTTGAAACAAGCGGTTCATAAAAGCGTTGTAGGTATATACTTAAGTGATCAATTAAGTGATGTTTTAGGTAAATATACATTAATTTTTACTCTTTATAAGATACTAGAAAGTCGTTAGAATTATAATTGTTTTAACCAAGTACGTATTAAGTATAAAATTATGGGTTCAGTAGGTTAAAAATATAAGTAAGAAGCTACTTTACGAAAAGTTTAACGTAAAATACAAAAACAGAACTAGATAATCAAGTATTTTAAAGACATTTCTTATGGATAACAACCATAAATGATATAAATAATAAAAATAACTTCTAAATTATGATTCCAATTCATTCCTAGACCAAAAAAATATTGCTGATATCCACGATGGATTTTTATTTTTAAGTATTTCTCTACATACTTTGATGCTGTGCTATAGAATTGGATATTTGAGAAAAGTAGATAATTTTTAACACTTCTACCTACTATAGTCGGCACAAACATAAGATTCCGATATGACGTCTGTCATGTATGAACACAAACTAACCTTGTATGGACGTCTTCAACTTACTTATTACGGAAATATATTTTTTGATTTGAACCGCTGGTAATGATACTATGAAGTGAAGATATTTCATAGTGAATGATAGGTCACTTTGGTTAAATTATGCAATGCACTATTTACTGTGCATATACAGTATACAGTTTATATTTATTATCAATGCAGCTTTATAAGTAGGTACATAATGTATTTGTGAATCCACCTCCTCTTCGCTTTGGAAAATTGTTTTTATGTTTACAGATAATAAACACTTCTTCCCATTTTTGCAACATATTTTATTGGTACATCGCTTCTATTGCTCGTAGCATGATGTTATAAAATTGCCCACAGTTTGTTAAATATTTTAATTAGGCATCAGTAAACGCAAGTTACTAGCGGGTTAAACGAATTGGAGTAATATTGTTTACTTACTACGAGTATTTAGATAGGTACTTACTTACTTATACGTACTTACATAGGTAAATACTAGAAATTCTGGCGAAATATGTAAACCATCCCTGCTTGTTTTTTATTTGTGTTATTTATAAATTGTATAAATAATTTAATTTAATTTTAATCAGTTTACATCATAAATTGTGTAAAATTGAACAAATATTTAAGACGTCACTACAATGTTTTATAAGGAGGCTGGATTTATAGTTATGTGACCTCTTGAAACAATTTATGAATCGACCATAATCGATACATTACTATAATCGAAAGTATGTGCTACCATGTCACACCCAAAATACAAATAGTTATAGATTCCTTAATATGTCTAAAGCATTGCGATTTTTCGTAGCTATTATAAATTCCCAATACATACGTTTTTAAGCCTTTTCCACTCAAATCAGATAATTATTAACCGTTTAATAGTTTCTTCGTTTTAACTAGATTAATGAAATTTCCATTTTAATAACTAATATAATTTCCTCACCTTAACTTACTAGTCAAATTGCCTTATTATCCCTTTCGGTGTTAATCTCAACACTACATCTGTTTTTAACTGATTTTAAGAAAACAATCAGAGATCGGTTTATAAATTATCGTTCCGAACTTAATTAACGAAACGATTAGAAAGTCTTATTACTTATAATCGGTTAATTTTATAAATCGGTTTATTTAATGCATCGATTTTTGTTGTACTTCACTATTGTCACTGTGATGACAGCCGTCATATCGGAATCTTATGATTGTGCCGACTATAACTACCATGCATATTTTTTGGATATTCGATAAATTACATACTTTATTTCAGTAAACTTATTTTGCTAACAATTAAGCCTTTATTGTGAAGTACCTACCTATATATTGCACAGTGACTTGGGATTCTGAATATGATTATTATATAACCCATTTATCTACTTTTAAATACCCTACAAAATTTGAATAAATTGCATAATTTTGAGACAAGAAATCTTAACGCATCTAGCTAGACCATCAAGCAAAACCTATTACTTAAAAACAGACAGACAGACAGGGTGTTTCAGGACAAAATATGTCACAAATGATGTATACTGTCACCTCCTCCCGGGTCTAGATTGATTTAACCAGTAATCCTATATAATAATGAAAAATAAGCTTCAACAAAAATTACTTTCAGGGTCTCCGATAGGTGTCAAATTTAAAAATGTTTACAATAAACATTTGAATTAAGGTGGGCCAATCCAAAGCTGATTGAGTCAATAGAAAATTTACAAAATCGTCAATTTTGTCCTACGTGTGAAACTTATACGGAATCCTAATTTTTACAAATCACGGCATTCGTCTACGCGAGCGCAAAATCGTAAGGATGACCGACAGTGGGACCCGCGCGGCGTCTGCGGAAGGAAACACGGTTTTTCATTCTCGGAGGCCGCGACGGACAATGGTGTCTGCCATTTGATATCTCGGAAAATAATGGGAACATAGCAGTTTCCATAAGTCGCCCGTTATTTTTAAGTTATTTCCTGACAAAATAAACAAAAAAACACCTCGACGTTTTTGGGCCATTTCTCGAAATATTGGTGTGGCCCCGGGGGAAAGTCTGCTGTCGGACAACATTGTCCGTCATGGCAGTCAACGTGTTATAGAATGTTGGACCCAAAGGATGCCAACGGGATCATGCCCTAGGTATTCATAAACCTTCACACCAAGTAATAGATTAAAAAGAACAGAAGAGCTGCTATTCCAGAAATGTATGTTTTGGCGTTTAAACTGCAGGATTCATTAACTAACACGAATCACGTCTAAACTGTTTAATATTGTTGATAATTACGTTGAGTTATTTCGTGTGTCGTAAGCATAAAAAGTTAGAGGGAGCGAGAGAGAAGGATAATGAATAAGGAAAGGAAAGAAAGAGCAGGAGTATTGCAACATTTGGTATAGATTTACAAAGAGACCTTTTAAAAGAACATTATAAGAAAAACAAATCTACTAAAACTGGTGGGTTGGATTATGCGTTGAACACATTCTTTATTCAAGTAATTTAATATACCGCGACAATATTTTACGAAGTCGGCTTATTACGAGCTTTGTGGAATTCGCTTTACATGGAAATCAAGAGTCGAGATGTATAGGCGGTTTTGAATTTAGGACCCACTATGTAAGTAATCCAAGGTTGAAAGTGTTTAACACGCAATTCCATGGATATACTAATATAAGCTATTTGAATGTCTGTCAAATGTCTTTAGTGGTGTTTTAGGATGTGTCTTACATGTATGGCTATGAAGGTAATAATCTAATGAAAAAGGAGTTTAACACAAAATTCCATAGACAACTAAGTAAGCTACCCTAATGTCTATGAAATAAATATTAGTAGTAGTGTACCTTCAAGTAAGTGATATTTTGTGATATGTGTAACAGGCACAGTGGGCTATGCAAGTTATTCGTAGTTCGTCGTTCAAAGCCGAAGGTATTTGACACGAAATTCAATAGAGTCGTGAAATGTTAGTAGTGGTGTACAATGTAAATAAGTGTTAAAGTATTGTAGATATATTTATTTACTTATTCTCACAGTTGAGTCGTGTTCTGAAGGTAGACTTCAGTAAAGTAAGCTACTAATTTTTTCCTCTTCTCGCTTCTTTCTTGGGTCACGATGGATTGATGACCATCATCAACATTTTGGTAACAATAATGCTCATGGGTGACAATTGTTTAAATAAAAAAAGAAGTAATATTAACGCAGTTTAACTCTGATACTTGCCTGGTGTCACTCTTATTATGAGTCATATTAAATTAGGGTTCCGTTTGTTACCCTCCAGGAACAAAACCGTGAAACACACCAGCAACACACAAATCCGCGTCTTTGCCACACGTTACAGAAAATCCCAGTGCGATAGTGTAAGTGTGCGAACGTTTATCCGTCTATCTAGCGTTTAATTCCACGCAGTTACTTCACAAAATAACTCGGTACTACTTCACGTGGTTAAAAAACAAAACATGGAACGTTACCCTTAAATTAAATAAAAGTTTTACCAACACAGCGTCCTTTAAAAAAGCAGCATCACCGTGCAGACGAAAACCGCAGGTGTTTCATTATTCCGTTTTAATGGCATCAGCGCCATCGGGTTACGCGTCAGGCCGACATAGGCTAGGAGCCAGTATGTTTTGTACAAGCTTTCTAACTGACTTCAAAAAAGGAGGAAAATTCAACTGTATTTTTTTCTTACCTCATCATTTTGTATTGAGTTCCTGGGTTTAGCGATTCCTGGAGAGTTGTTTTTGAGTTATCTGTATTAGTTAAAGTTCAAGGTTGTTATTTTTTTTCATAAAAAATGTTATATATTCTATTAGGTATATATTTTTATATATTTTGTATAATTATAAAAAGCTGGGAGCGATCAGCGTGGTGGAGTACGCTCTAGGTTTAGTGAAACAGAGTAAGCTCAGTAGTCGTAGAGAATGGCGGAGGGATGGAAGCCATTATATCAATTAAAAACAAGATTCGTATTAACAACGAAAAACTGGATTATCCATGACGAAGTATAAAAAGACCAATTATAATTTATCATTAACATTCCCTGTCTCAGTCCTCATACCATGTAACGTACTAACCAATTAACTTTATCATTAACTAACTGACTAGCGGTGCGGTAGCGGTGATAGCCTAGTAGTTAAGAACTCCACCTCCTATTCGGAGGGTCCGAGTTCGAATCTCAGGGCACGTACACCTCTGACTTTTCGGAGTTATGTGGGTTTTAAGCATTTAAATGTCACTTGCTACAAACGGTGAAGGAAACATCGTGAGGGAACCTGCATGCCGGAGAGTTCGCAAAACTCAAAGGTGTGTGAAGTCCGCCAACCCGCACTTGGCCAGCGTGGTGGACTATGACCTTAACCATCTCATTCTGAGAAAAGACGCGTGCTCAATAGTGGGTATGTGTGGTGGTGGAGTATGCTCTAGGCCTCCTCAGTAATGAGGAGAGACCCGTGCTCAGTAGTGGGCCATTAGTGGGTTGTAGCTTAGCTTAGCAATAGTGGGTCGTGATGGGTTGAGATGATTAACTTACTGACTAACCATCGCAGTCCCGATTAGAGTCTTGTGTCTTGTTCTACATTGGGCACAATTGTTAGCAGCTCATTTTACACTACAGTTTCAAGAAAAATATGTATGTTGGTTAAAAGTCAAACATCTACGGCGTCGTCGGTTGGTAGAAACGTAATCGCTAATGGCCAAATTTCTTGTGTGCTATCGGAGGGCGCGTTAAGCCCGCCCGTCAGCAGATCAGTTTAGATTGTTATCGCTCGATTGCAGCGGTTTGGAAGCATTCGGGCTATTGAGCTACGTCCGCATTTAGCCGTACGTTTTGATCCTGCGGGAATTGCGTAGTAGTCACATTCTTAACATTAAGATTGTAACATTAGAGGTGCCAGTGATTCGTTATCGAGCAAGTATAATTATTAAAAAGGTAAGGTACCGTTACCTTCCCTTTCTAATAATAAGGATTTTTTATGGATGGAGTGAAAGAAGCAGACGAGATTTCCACTACTGAAATTAACTTTGAGCGAGAATCAATTTGATTAATAAAATGTTTTACAAAGATTAAACTTTACAACGAGGCGTAATAATCTATCACGAAGAGCTCGAAATACAAATTATCTCTTTTTCAACCTACCCTCGGCCTAGCTCGCGGAGTACAAACAACCCTCCATGAACTGAGCGGAATTTCACATATAACACTACACTCGCGTAATAAAAATGTGACAGCCTATTCGTTCACATATCCCCCTTCCAGTGTATTATGTATTGATGTTCAGTATCTATCTATATTCAATGATACAAAATGAAGTGTTCGACGCAAATTGAACGCTCGCTGATCGGGAATATTGAAAGCCTAACGTCAATTCGATTATCTTTATAATAGGACGCGGATTTTCGTATCTTTTAACGGTATTGCGGGATTATTTCTCTCTTGTTATCGAACTTGTCGACCGTGATAGACTTAAGTGAGGAACAAAATGCTTCCGTGTTTTTTTTTTTTGTTACGGCCGTATTTGAAGTCTGTTTCAGTTTGGAAGTCAAGTTATGATAGTCAAGTGGTTGTATGTCATCCAATGAGGACAATTGAATTTTTACCCGACTGCGTCAGAAGGAGGGTTATGTTTTTCGAGTGTATGTATGTATGTATGTTTGTATGTATGTCCATTTATTTGTGTGGCCCCACAGCCCAAACGGTTGAACGGATTTCGACATGTGATTTATCGTTGAATTCGTCAGAACTGTGGAAGTGTCACAGGCTATATGAATTTTCAAAATGGCGCTCGAAAGTGGAAGAAGAAGAGGGGATAAGCTTGAGTTTTTTCTTATCTTAGCAATATGGGTATCAAATGAAAGATCGTGAAAAGACCGTTTAGGCACACGTTTTAATTCATTAATCCCCAACGACATGAATTCATGTCATGAAACTCATAGTACGTTCACTTCGCTGGAATCCAAAGGGTTTTTGGGTGACACAAATTGTCAAAAACCATCCCAAAAAGTAGAATTTTTCGGCGAACCTACTAAAAAGTCTGAAATAAAAATATTATTATAAACACAAAAAACCCGACTGCTTACAAAAGAACTCAAAAGAAAAAAACGTAGTACTTGTGATAAATCTTTTTTTACCCGTAGGTAACAGTATTGTTTGTCCCCGCCTGTAGCACCATGAAGTATTTTATGTTGATATTGTGACACTTGTTTTTTTCTTTTGAGTTCTTTTGTAACCAGTCGGGTTTTTTGTTTTTATAATAATATTTTTGTGCGTAACTTGAACTTACTTATAAAATGGCCTTCGTATTCAAAAATGGTTAAGATTATTCTTAATTTTCAAAGAATCCGCATTAAGCCCAGAGTTCAGAATCTTTTTATTAGATAGATAGCAAAGAAAGTCTCGCAATCTGAACATCTGTGTCTCATTCAGAGGATGCAAAATCCAATATAATATAGGTACCTACATCACTATTTCGACGAAATGTGCATTATAAACTATTATCTTGTATAAATATGTCCCTTAACAAGTGGTTAGGACATAATTTATATTTTATTTGTGAACCTATTAAAACAAATAAGTTTTCTACCAAGCAAAACTAAAAGTTTGACATTAACAGAAATCAAAACATAACGAAAGAGTGACAAAAAATCTAAAAACGTTTGTTATGTTAAGTACCCATTCTTGGGCTATCTACTCTTAACAACTATGTATTGATTATTATACAACAACTTTAGACATAAATTATAATTCTTCGGCGAAGAGAAACACCGTAAAGAAGCATGTATACTCCAAAAAGATGTGACAAGTGACACTAGGGCAGCATACAGTTAGAGCTCTAAGCTTTGTAACAGTGAAACGGAACAATGTATCACTTTGAATCACAACATTACAGGTACGTTATATAGCAATCGTGGTATTATGATTCAAATTCGAATCAATCGAAGAAATTGCTATGTTATCCTCAGAGGCAATAAACTCCATACATATTATATGTATGTCGGTGCTTATTGCGATAGGAATAGCGCGGCTCATATCATGACATCGGATGTTAATGCGATATTATGCAAAGGGTAAACACAAACGGGCGTTTTTAACCAACTGTATTTTTTGTGTGTTCCCTCACAACTTTGTACTGGATGAATCGGTTTTAATAATTCTTATTTCATTCGAAAGGAAGTGTTTGTCGTCCGGTCTATTATTACACCGAGACATATTGTGGGTACTTTTTGAGCTTTACGTCGTCGGTTACTTTGTTAAGCTTACATCCAGTTAAAAGTGAAGGTATATTTAATAGTAGATTGTATGACAAGGGTGCAAAGTAATATTTTTTCGGCGAGGGCGTTTTTTGAATCCAGAGCGAAGTGAGGGATTCTAGAGTAGAATCCCGAGCGTAGCGAGGGATTCTTTAGTAGAATCCCGAACGTAGCGAGGGATTCAAAGTACGTCGCCCGAGCCAAAAATATACTTACTTACTTGCTCCCGAGTGATACACTCTACTTTTCATCCCCCCTATTAGAAAATAAAAGGCGCCTCAAATTCAGAATAATACTGTCACAGTCACTAAACTAACTAAACCGACTAAACCGACTAAACCGACTAAACCGACTAAACCGACTAAACCGACTAAACCGACTAAACCGACTAAACCGACTAAACCGACTAAACCGACTAAACCGACTAAACCGACTAAACCGACTAAACCGACTAAACCGACTAAACCGACTAAACCGACTAAACCGACTAAACCGACTAAACCGACTAAACCGACTAAACCGACTAAACCGACTAAACCGACTAAACCGACTAAACCGACTAAACCGACTAAACCGACTAAACCGACTAAACCGACTAAACCGACTAAACCGACTAAACCGACTAAACCGACTAAACCGACTAAACCGACTAAACCGACTAAACCGACTAAACCGACTAAACCGACTAAACCGACTAAACCGACTAAACCGACTAAACCGACTAAACCGACTAAACCGACTAAACCGACTAAACCGACTAAACCGACTAAACCGACTAAACCGACTAAACCGACTAAACCGACTAAACCGACTAAACCGACTAAACCGACTAAACCGACTAAACCGACTAAACCGACTAAACCGACTAAACCGACTAAACCGACTAAACCGACTAAACCGACTAAACCGACTAAACCGACTAAACCGACTAAACCGACTAAACCGACTAAACCGACTAAACCGACTAAACCGACTAAACCGACTAACCCGACTAACCCGACTAACCCGACTAACCCGACTAACCCGACTAACCCGACTAACCCGACTAAACCGACTAACCCGACTATTATTTAAATAACGGGCAGGAAAAGTTATATGAAAATGCATTCCCGCCCGCTAAATAGAAAACACCAACTTTGGATCCCCTTAAGACCGAACCAAGTCGTCTTTTTCGAATAGGTGGGATGAAAAAATATTACCAGTATGAATTATGCCTGGTGAGCAGTTTAACTACGGCCATTCACGTCTGGAACTTAACATGCGAGCGATATAGAAAATTCGATAGTTTGATTCAGGTTTGACATGATGTCATTTCTTACATCATGTCTGTGTGATGTCACAAAATAATAACTTTGTTAATTCCTGATACAAATTGTACCCTACCCAGGTTAGATACCAAAAAAAAAATTTGCAGGTAATTACGGTTATAATATAAAATGTATGTAGATGCAAGGACTTCGAATAAACTCTTTCCACAAATCCACACCAAAATATCTTTTGCTTTGCGAATTTTAAGTTAAAGCTATTGAAATCATTGAAAATTATGACGACTGCAAGAAGTCATCGTAAAGATTTCCAAAATTTGAGATACAAATTAACCCGATCTAAAGCATGAAAAAATAATGTGTAGGTAGTTTGATGAAACCGAAATGATTAGGTTAAACCGTTAAATCATAAAATTTGAATCACTAGCTGATAATTTTGTAATTATTTTTTGCATTTAAAAGGCTTGTTATAAAAATTACTGAGTGAATAAACGCTGGAATAAAACGCTCGTGTGTACCCGACCCATGGAGCAAATATAGAGAGGAGACGTTGTATGTACATTTTTCTATGAAAGATCGCGTGACGATTTGCGGGGCGAGGGGGATAAAGAAATGGGCGGGATAATCGACTTTACTACGTAGTTCAACTATCTCACACTAGATGGATTTTAAATACGGCCGTGTTTTTGTTGTTGTAAGTAGTTGTCGATAGATGGCGCTGTTTACAAAATGATTATAAAAAGTAGAAAAATAATATTTTGGTGTTAAAAATTCTTTAGGAATTAATGTAGGACGAATTTCAGTACGTATGATTATCAAGATATAATAATTGTTAGCTCTACGCACCTATGCATTTTTATTTCCCCTGATACAAAGTGTCGCCATCTAACGTCAAGTAGAAATTTATTTGGTGAGCGCCGTCAGTAGACTGACTTAAGGCCACGCCCACTGTGATGACGTCAGGACCTAGTTGAGTTACAGTGCACAGTTGCTTAGGGCGTCTCCTCTCTATATTTGCTCCATGACCCGACCCCATAGTGTTTACACTACTCAAGGGTGGCGTCTCACCCGGGTGTTTGCGTACCGTCATCGTCAATTCGAATCAATAAATTCAACCCTTTTTATGATTCAGTCATTCCGTTTTATTACCCTTGTACGTGTTTCTGAACGTGCATTATTTGGATGCGATAAAAATTCCTTTCGTTGATTTGTTTTCGTATTTATGTTTTATCGATTCGCGAAATTTCGATGTTTTGATTGTGTTATTAAACAGACATAAAAATATATGTAGCTTTTGAAGGTTGCAGATACTTCGTAGAATTACTTTAGGTAGACTTTTAAATAGTTGTTGAATCCTTCTTTCACTCTTCTTCTTTAAATAAATATTTATGACGTAGGTATAAGTTATTTAATAACTAAAGTCGTCTAAAAGCCTAAAAGGCAATGAAAGGTTATTTAATTACCCGTTCGCGCTTGAGTGGGACCAATTGCGTGGGCAGATTTAAATGATTCCAACTCAATCTAATTTCTTTAATGTCGCAAGTAATATTAAAGACATCATAATGCTTTCAGATTGTACAGAGAGAAGACATAGAATAGATAATTGAAAATTTATTTATAGATTTCCCTTAACATTTTTAATTTTAATCGTCCGTTCAGAATCGAACTTTAGATTCCATAATGATTTGAAGTTACTTAGCAACCATTCTCGTCGTGTTTAAGTTCTAAACTTATATTTTGTTACAAATTAATAATTTGACTCTTGAAGTGTATAACACTTGTGTATAAGACTTAAAGTAGGGCCATTTTAATAGGCCACATTTGACAACTGTTTGTCTTTGCTGTATAGTGAGGGTAACCTGCTGAAAAACATCGATTAATTTAATTAATCGATAAGGACTTCAAACATCTGTAAATTGAATGCGATTGTTATAAAAAGTATTAATAAGCGCACAGTTCGCACAACGACTAAAAAAATGACAAAAATAATGCGTCAAATAATGGCGCGAAATGAAATCATGACTTTTTTGTAACATTTCACGTTTCTGGCTCACAAGTCAGTATCTAGAAACGTGAAATGTTACAAAAAAGTCATGATTTCATTCGCGCCATATAATAATATAAATGAATGATTACATATTTTTTGACCTAAAATGTAATAAAATAAATTTTGTTTGTATTAAAATACATTTTATTTTGTAATCGTAAAATACTTTTTGACGATTAGTTCGACTTCTCGAATTCAACTTATCTACTCATCATTTTCTTTCGGTACCATCCCTGATATTTAAAAAGAAAAAGAGTTCACTGACGTAACTTTGTAACGACGTCAGTTCCTTACTTTTAAGTGTAAAAAGTTTAACAATATCTAGTATGGAATGTATTAGATACTATGGGGTGCCTCCCTTACAAGGTTACTTTGTAAAATTTTGACGAACTGTCAAATGTGGCCTGTTAAAATGGCCCTACTATAGTCATATTCTAGTGGTATAAGGCTTCAAAATTATTGTTTTGACCAATAATGGTGAATCAAGAGAATTGGGATGGTTTTGAAGCTTATTAAGCTAACAAACCAAATTTTGGTATTAACTTGTAGTATCATAAAAATGGGATCTATCTCGTTTTAAAAGAAAATAATTTAAAATCTAAAGGTGGATTATACCCTGTAACATACCATTTCAGAATCTGGGTGAAATGGGCAAGTTTTTTTTGAAATTGGCATTCAAGCCACCATACATTTTTTTTAACCACGGCAGAGTAAAAATCAAGAATGAAATATGAAAAAACCTTAAGTTGGTATTAAATCTTAATTTAAAAAGAATCCGTGCTTTTGTTATAAAAATAATTGATAACATTCGATAGCACATCTATCTAGGAATACTAGCCAAAAAACAGATACAAAAAGACTACAAGTCCTGGCGTCAAAAAGAATGGCGAAGGGTGGAATAATTTTAAAATTTCGAAAATGTCGAATATCTCAGAAACGGAAAGACTTTTACTGAACATAACATTTATTTATCTGAACCGGCATGATGCCCTCTACACGCAGGTGCTGTATTATCCATTCATAACGGAACACCCTGTATAACTTAAGCAGTAGGTACGTACCTTAATGCACAATAATTATCAGATCTAATTAACTTTTGAAGTTGAAAATAGTTACAGTTTTGTACCTAAAACAAATAAACATTGAATAGTCAGTTTCCATTTGCTGAATATTTTGCAAAATGTAGCCTACATATTACAGGATGGGAAAAGAGAGGTCTTTTTTTAATTGACATTAGTTTCGGAGAGAGCTTCTAAATGGAAGGTAAATGAATTTTGAACATGGCTGCACCCGAAAGTAGAATTACGTAATATTCATTAAAATAATATAAATGAATACGTAATATTCATTAAAGTATGAAATTGCTCATTAAAGTATGGACTACGGCCCAAAATGACATCGGAACCAATTTTTTAACAGCTTAGTAAATCAATTTGTTTTGGGGTTTTAGGGCTTCCATCCGTACTGATATCCAACATCAACACTACTATTACTTCGTAAATAATTACACGATATTAAGCGACAATGTGGTGTTAGTTGAAAATATTCATATACTTTAATAATACCTTTTAGGATTCCTTGTGTCGCGAGGTCGCTGGGGCATAGATAAAACATACCACATCGCTAATAACCGTGACCTAGGTTAAACATTTATAATGCGCCACACACATGAATAGCGAATCGAAACCAGAGTAGTCCTTTAAATTTACTTCTATTATTTTCAATTCTTTTGCGCTTTTATAGCGTGATAGCGCTTTCGCATCTTTCTTCACAATCAAAATTTTATTATTTTATTTTTTTATTGTTTTTTCTTTTTTTTTGTATTCAGGGCGGCCACCGCAGCACAGTGCCCGAATGCAATACCGTTTTGCACCCCATCAGTATTGATGTAAGCGTACATTAATGACGTCAACAAGATTAAGCTAGCTGACTGGTTTCATTATTATTCCACAGCCGTGTAGAGGACTATTACCGCAACCGAGCGTAACGTAGTGTGTAGAAATGCTCACAAATATAATTATCATTATAAACAACGTAATATTAATGTTACTAGTATTTAATTAAATTAATGTTCGTTACATGCGTTTGAAAGAAATGATTGCGTTCGACTACAAAGCTAATTAATTATGTATTTAATTTATTGTGTTTGTTCATTGGTAAAGGTTACCGTTAACTAAATAAATTAATGAATAAAAAATATTGTGTAATTTCCCATTACGTTAAAATATTGCATTAATGCTGTGTGTAAAAATATGCTTAAGTACGTTCTTATGTAGTTATTGCACGCGTAGAGCTCAGAAAATTACAAAAGTCAGTCAAAAATGTCTTGTTTCTCAACCAACTCCTTTAAGAACGACTTCCGGAAAGAAACCAACCCAAATTTCATCGCATCGTGTGAGACAGACAGAAGGACACAGTTACTTTCACATTATTTAAATGAGTATGGATAAAACCTATGTAAGAGAATGGTATATTAATAATAAATAATATTCCCTGTCACAAAAAAAAATTAATGCTAACACATACTTTCTTATCTTCTAATGTTTCAATAAAGACCACCAATAACTACAAGGGTTTCTTATCGGTCACTTTTTAAATCTATACGTAGATGTAGTTATCCTCCAATATTTCAATACCTATACACATTGTAAGAAAATACACTTTATCAGGTTATTGACAACGGTAAATTCGACATTATCTGGGCTCCGTAAATCATATCTTATCAATGCCATAAATACACACACAGTCAGCATATTATCGGCTCATATGATCTTTTAGTATTCTCTCAAGGCCGCTCACTCACATTCGCGTATTAACATCACCATTATTATCACCATTGTCATTGCTATTATCATCACCACTGAACGTTTCCGCTTAGTAAATATGGTTTTTTTCGTCGGCAATGCGTTGGTGATGTCTCTAGTATCTTAAAGCATTAAACGTACCTTGTTGATTTAAAAATAGCGAATTACCTTATTTTACCTAATACAGCAGAAAGTATGTAGGTAACTGGAATAAAAATAATCTTTCACAGATTATTAAGCAGAGGGTCCTGCGTTATCTGTGTTCATTATATCATCGCAGATTGCCAGCAGTGTATATTTTAGTAAAAGAGTTTTATGAGGGTGCTATCTACGCACCGAAAATCCTTAGGTTATTTCATTTTCAACATTATTACGGTAAGGTTATGTACAGAAAGTAGCACTTATAGCTTGGCAGCTGTCGTCGACTCGTGGTCGACGGAGCTAAGCAACATCGGCTGCGGTTAGTTGAATCGGTAAATTTCTTAATTGATTGGCTAAATTTCTTAAGCGCATCCGTACTTCAGAGGACACGTAAAGTAGTTGGTGTCAGTATAATTAAATAACAAACTTGAAACTACATCAATATTATATAACAATTGTATTGTTCAGGACATAAAACGTGAATGTATAGGACATACCTCAGGGACAGACATACAAAATTTTCGAAAATCACATTTATTTTCATAACTCCAAATCGTTCATGTCTGAAAATCAATACACTTGAATTCAATAATTTAATAGCCTGCTAGGGAACACGGATTTCCCCTCATTATTAAGGACGCCTTAGTATACCTACTCTACCAATGTCCTCAAGTGCAGATTGTGAAAGTCAAACAACAAGCCATTTAATATTAAGTGGTCTCCGTCTCTGATGGATATCAATAAAATCAAAGGTATAAAATAAAATATCAATTTCCCGTAACACCTTTGAATCCAGTTGTTATTAGTTAGTATAAAAATTTCAGAGATCATTGCAATAACAAAGGCAAGGCAATAAGTTACAAAGTGTCCTCTCATCTGCAACTTCAATTGATGGAGCGTTTTCACTCCTTCGCTTTTTCTCCACGGTTTTTGCTTCACCTTTTTTAATTGTCTCCCGGATCATAAATATTCCTCAGGGGCTGCTTTAAGTTGTCTTAAGGAGGTCCTTGTGTGAGTGAAATTTTTGTGGTTCCTCTCGAATTGTTTGATGAATCGAATTTAAATATAAGCCATAATTAATTCAAGTTTAAGGTTGTTTTTGTTTTGGAGGTCTTCGAGCTTCTTAGAAACTTTCAATACTTCCAATACATGGGCTGGCCTTTAACCTAATCTGTAGTGAAAGAAACGTGGTAGAGTTTACTCTAGGCGTCCTCAAATATTAGGAGACACCTGCTGAGTAATGGAATATTAATGGGTTGAAGCCAACTATTTTTATTTCCTTGTTTTGTCCGATAAATAAATATAGAAGCCGGACACGCCCACGTAGAGTTCCATACAACCGCACAATTTTAAATAACCCTCATTATCTTCAACTCGCTTATATTAGGTTGACAGGTATATAACGGAAATTTTCGGTCTAAGTTTCACCAATTCCAAGAAGTCTAATTGTCTTAAATATTAGCATGCAATGTCAATCGATGTCATCGATCAATCGACGACAATGGGATGTTTTAGTGTCAAAGTACCCTGCTTCGAAGATTTTCGAGATGTTTGTATTGTCAGTGGTGTCATACGGCTCCGAGAGGTGGTGCTTTAATGTCGGCTCAAAGTCGTTCTGCGAAATACGAAGAGGACTATGCTCGGTATTTTGGCTTGAAGTATTACCTGATTGAAGTGGCAATGGGCTGGCCACATAGCTCGTAAGACCGAAAGCAAAGAAAAAGGTCGTCGAGTGGAGGCCCCATTTTAGAAAAAGTAGCAAAGAACGCTTTCGCTGGATTCAGAAAGCTTAGGACGGGTCAGAGTATCGTAAGTTAGGGGAGGATTAATTAGCAGTAGGTGCACAAAGACTGATGGATGGATGGATGAAATGTCCCTAGACGACCGTGACGCTTAACAAACAGAGGCCTCGTATACTCCTTTGTTGCCTGTTTAAATAACAAGGTACCTTTGGAAAAATATTCTTTCCATTCGTTGATCAATTTGACCATGATAAATATCTTCAAAACAAATAACACACACAATCATTATGATAATGACATCCTTGACATTTACCCTCTGAGACAACGTAATGATGATTACCAAGGAAAATGGAGTGAATTCTATAAAGCGTATATATTTGTTCAACATCAGAAGCATTGAGTGGCGCCAATTAGAAAGGTCTTTAAGTGTAGGGATAAGAATATCGTGTTATAAAGGCGTTTTTTACAAACAGCCGGCAAGGGCAACGAAGTTTTACGATTACGTCGGGGTTCCATGTTCAAACCAGGTTTATGTTTTTCATGGCATCAATATTTATACGAGTACATTATCATTTGCTTTATAATCCATACTAATATTATAAATGTGAAAGTGTGTTTGTTTGTTTGTTTCTTTGTGACTCTTTCACGTCGTAACATGGCTATTATATGATATAATTTATGTGTATAGAGATAGTTGGGAGGGTGGAGAGTGACGTAGGCTACTTTTTACCGCGGAAAAACATCTCATTCCCATGGGAAGATCGATGTTTTGTTAGTTGCTACTGTTGCTAGATATTTAGTTCCGGATGCTGTTAATAGATGGCGTTAGTAAAATTCATTTGCAAGTTCTGAATCACGCTATCAAATACTACATGTATCGTTTATTTACTTAAGTCATAGGTAAATGTTATAACTTATGTTCCAGTACAACATATAGGCTACTTTTTATCTCGAGAATCCTACGGGAGCGGGACCTACGCGGCTGTTACCTACGGGTCCCGAAGCGAAGCGCGGGCGGTTCTCTAGTTTTGTAAATATTTCTACACCAAGGTGGAATTACGTCAGTTTGCAAAATTTACATCACGACAGACGAAGATTTTAATAAAAACTTCTTTATAAGTGAATCAACACTTGCAAACAACAAATTCAGCATTTTCCTTCATAGCATGATTAGTAAGTGTTACACAAAGTCAAATTACTTCGAACCTAATTAGGAAAAGCTACGTAATTATGCAAATTTTATCGACTATTAAAATACAGTGTTCATTAAATTAATTTCAGAAGTACGCTGAATAAACCACCAGTTTAACTTACTTCTAATTTCTTTCCTTTAAAGAAAAATAACAAAAAATATTATTTTTGTAAAATAAATAACTACTAAGGATTGAAAAGTTACTTATAAAATAAACTTTTAAATAAGCTGATATTTGAGTCTAATATACATGGTAATCACCGACCATTTACTTCTGCAACACTTATGGCATCGGCAATGCATTGCCGATCTTTTTGGCTTTATGTATAACTAGTAAACCCGCCCTCGCTTCGCGTCGGGGAACCAGTCCCTTCAAAAATCTCTATAAATTTTAACAAATTATGTTATATTACTGCAAAGTTTCATGAAAATCCGTTCAGTGGTTTTTTCGTGAAAGAGTAATATACCCACACACACACACTCACATCCTTACAAACTTTCGCATTTATAATATTAGTACCTAGCAAGTAGGATTAATAATAATTGTAATACTGCAATGTTGAAGTGCTTAATTGCTTATAGCTCTGCGCTTTGCGTCGACTCTAAGTGCCTGTAAGTGGTAAAATATCATGAGCGTTTCTGTGCTTCGGAGGACACACAAAACCATTGCTTTTGATTATTATTGTAAGATAGCAGCCGTTATGAGGGGCATTTCTCGGTGGTCATAGTGCATGTCATACTGGTATGACCAGTAAGAATTATTTTCTCGGTGGTCATAATACCTATTAACTCTCTGAATGTAGTATGTCAAGCGTACTGATGGCATACATAAATCCATCATTTTTTAATACTACTTGTTGTAACTATGGGACGCCGACGTAAACATTTTTAAGTTAACATATTTATCAATAAAGGCATTTAAGAGTACCAAACTGGGGCATCCCGACTTTAATATAAAAAAGCTCACACAAAATATAAAAAAGCTACATAACCTCTAGACCATAGGCTTTAACTTAAGACGATAACTTACGAACTTAAAGAACATAAATTATGCCAACGTACACAATAGACAACCAAAGTGAAATAAGAAAACGAGAGATACACGCAACTTGTGATGTATACACTCATATCAGATGCGTCGTAAAACACTAAATCAAATAACAGAAGAAATGAGTACGCGACGTGATGTACTGACGACGCGTATGGCGCTCGAAGGCTCATGATAAATAGAGATGAATAGATGCGTTAGAGGAGGTAAGATGATTGTGAACATGTTTTGCGGGGGTCCTGTCGTATCATTGAATTCAATGTTCAGGCTCTATGGACCAGCTAATACTGACCTCAATCCCATGTCGGTAGACCAAGGTGCCATTAAGGCGCTACAACCGTAATATGTAAAACCGAAATCGGCGTGCGCGCCACCAAAATAAAATCGCGGTGGCACAAAATGGAACTAAAAGTTCATTGCGCCGATTGCGCGTGGAACGGATAGTTCCTTGGAGTAGATAATGTAAGATAATTCGATTTATTTGATGTGAATTAATGGATTAACTGTTACATACATAAATTACATTATGTTAGAGATACATCGTTTTAACACAGGTTTTAACTTCGATGAGTATTAATATAAATAATAATAATAAATAAATAAACGCTAACACACTCATACCCCCGCAGTAGGTTACTTACTAGGTACCTGTGTCGCGGGTGGCATGCTGGCATGGACTACACATAATATAACACATTACAATTACACCCATGACCCGAGTACAAATATTTACCTGCCACATAAATATCTGCCCCGGCCGGGAATCAAACCCGGGACCCCTCGCGTCGCAGACAGGGTCGCTACCAACTAGGCTACAGGGTCGTCAAAGCATAATATAATAAGCATTTATTTAGTACATATTTCTTAGGTTTACATGAACACTTATAATACTTACTAACACTTATAATCAGTTGGTCGATGAATAGATATTATCGTCAATGTATTGTATCGAAAAAAAAATTCAACTCAACAATGTTATAATTTTTTGAATTTCGCCTAGCGCGTGCGACATCAAAGGACGCCGCCGACAGCTAAGGGCTCGGCTAGTCTAAGCTCCATAATCTTAGACCCACAATTCTACAGCTTTTTAATTTTGTCGAAGAATCAATTATTTTTTTCAAATCTGTACCTGTCTGTTACTTTGGTTCGATTTAAAATATCTCAATAAATAAGTATGTGATCTTATTTACGTTAACGAGAATCGCAAATAACTAATACATCGAATTAGATTATCGATTTCTTATGTCAACAATTAAGCAATTTAGATAGGAAATAAGGTTTAATCAATTTTAATTAATTAACGGTTGCAGTTCCAAAGTATTTGAAGGTAATAGTTTATTGATGTCCAATACATCGTAGTATGAAGTACCTACTTACTGCAAATTTACGGCGGCTAACGTACATAAATAGGCCAAATCGTTTCAATTCTAAGTGACTATTAATCTGTGTCGAATAATAAATACCTAATAAGCAACCACTACCTACTGAATTTGATACTTTGTTACGAGTATTTTATGTCATAGTTACATTGTTAGTACCTTCATCCCAATGATGTTATAAATAGGTAGATTGAGCGTCGCCCTACTACAATGAAAACAAAAAAAACAAGGCAACAATATCAAGCATGTGTGCGTGCAGGCGATGTTTTTCGCGTTCATTTATTGTCTATGTGTGCGTAATCTGTGCGTAATGATATAAAAGTCGCGGCCAACAGTTGGCTTCGCTTTTTTGACACGTTTTCGCGGATTCGATTATCCATCTAGATATTTATACATCATTGCTCGCACGCAACCTTATCGTAAATATGGGTTTATGTTTGTATTACTATTGCTAAGCATATTTATTAAATTATCGATTTATCGATCACATTATAAAAAAATAAATATCTATTTTTCAATCACAACAAATGCACGGGAACCAATAAACGCAGCCTTATGGGCCGGGCGAATATGGCGTCTAAGATGGCGGCTAGAGCAGTGCAGCAAACGCGACCAAACAATTTTGATACTATTGTAGACAATGTAAAATTACCTATTTCAATATTATTTTTTTAGGAGTGCAGTCATGCACGTGTTTTCTTTTATTTCTAATACTCAAGATTATTATGGATAAATCCTTAATTCAGTATTTACTTTATGTGACGTTGGCGTAGGTATGATAATTAAATATTGGTAGGGATATTCTTTTTAATACATTTTTGTCGATCTTGTTTGTCTGTACAAAACTTATACATTTGCTGTCAGCTGACTATGAGTTGAGCAGCGTTTCATTTTATGTCTTCTGTGGTCCCAGTATGTTACATATTGTGGCAAATAATAAAATTACCATTAGCAAATTCTATCAGAACTTCCGTCTAGTAGTTTTAGGTCATAGGTTTTACATCGATTTTACTTTTGTAAACATTACGTACGAAGATAAATTAAGTAGGTACGTTACCATCGCAGAATTCGATTTTAAATCAAGGACCAAGACTGTGTAGACCTTGAGGTAGTTGTATGAATGAAATCGTTATCGTATTTTGTTTACGAGAATTTTATAGTTATGAATGAAACGAATTGGTGTTTATTAAATCTTTGATCAAATTTGCTGTTTTTGGGGGATAATTTTACGTCTTTCGATTTAATTTTTTTTCACGTAGACTTGTTGAGTGTCACCAGTAGATAATTATAGTGGATTTTTTTTTTCGGTAATTACAAACTAGTAGTGTAGATAGTAGGTATAGATAAAGTCACAGTTGTCATGGGCGGCAGCGGAAATTGGCTAGCCTGCTCGTTAGCTACCTACCAGAAATCAATAAAAAAGCAAATAGAACCTTTTATGACGAATTATTACGAACTTATTACGTGTGCTTACAGTTTATATTCGAGTCGCCGAGCATATGGAATTGCCACTCCCCGCTAAAACCACATTTATTACCTGTGTTTAGAGTTTAATTTAGCTTGTGAGCAAAATTTACTAAGCGCATTTTTCGATTTCGCCGTCAATCTTAAATGTATCTTAATCGCATGGGTGGAAGGCTGACATTCGTGTGTCATGCAATTATAACGAATTTCAGATCGAACGCGATAGGAGTAGGTACCTATAGCTCGCACTGAACTGAGGGCATTTTAAAGTGTCATCGTCAATCTACAATTATTAACCATAATCACAGGGGCAAAAAGCTTGCATTTGTGTGGGTTGCCATTTAAACGAATTCCGTATTTTTCGCAAAAGGACTATAAATACAAAATATGTTTATTTATACCTACATTTTTATTAGATGAATAATTATGCATTAGATTATATTATACTTTAATAATTAGATATATATTAATAAATGATATAATAACTACACACATATGGTTGCTTGTGTGCCTGGCTGCTATGAACAACACACTAGACAAGAATACAAACACCCAGACTGAGAACAGAAATCTAAAATCATCATTTTATGTGCTGCTTCGCTGGGAATCCAACCCAGGACCCTTAGAACGGCGATCCAGCGTGTTAAAAATTGCACTATTCGGATCTTCATAAAATGTATTGTATTATTTTTATAATATTAGTATTATAAGTATATAATATAAATGTTTATTATTTACGAGTTTATTTTAATATTTATTTTATACTATTAATATTATAATTTAATGAGTTATAGTTTTACGCAGACAGGCTTTTAGGTATTTATAGACCAGGTGAGCATTCCATGTTTTGCCGAGTCTTTCTATGTTACGTTGGCCGCGAAATTCAAACTTGATTCAATAGTGGCACAAAATTTACGAATTAACTGTTTTAAATGGTCGTATTTACAATATTGATGTTATTTAAATATATTTAATTGAATACAGTAGTAAAACAGTAACATTAGACCCCATAATATAATTTTTATACATACCTACGAGAGAAACAATTCGATTACGAAAATTTACCAGATTATTTTAACAAAACGAGCGTGCGTTCACGTTGAGTCTACCCAGAGGAGTGAGGGGAGCGTTCTAAGCGCGCTAAATGTCATTGACGTAAGTGCCAATTGCATATTATTTTTTTCTTTCAAAACTGTTTGGGTTTTTGAGATTTCCATTCTTATGAAAACTTAGCTTTCATTGTTTACTATGTTTTAAAAATATTATCATCAAGTAATTGTTAAAACTTTCGTAGTAAACTTGAAAACCAAAACTATTTGGACCTAACTTTACGATTTTTTTCTATCGAGAAAACTTCACATTTTACTGTTTTTGCTCTTATGAGATTCTTTATTATATAGTGAAGATACATATATCTAAATATCGGAGACATAGACAGTAAGCTTTAAAAATAATTTTAGATCTAAAACTACCATATTTCGGTTGTAGCGCCTTAAGGCGTCCGGCCTGTTTGGTTTTGGCTTAGCGTTAGGACATTATTATCCTGTAGCCTGGTTAGTAGTATTTCCTGGGTATTATTATTACGTATTACCTGGGTATAGTAGTCTGCGAAGGAAAAGGTCTTGGTTTGATTCCCCGCTGGAGCAGACATTATTGGTTTTAATATTCTTCCAAGAAGATCGCCTAAAGGATGGAATCCCTTGAGGATTCATGGTATTCTAGATGTTTTTCTGTCTTTCTTCCTTTTTTCTTGATTGCCAACGCATCAGCAATGTATCTGGCGTAGTATTAGTATTGCCGTTGGAGTCCGTCCATTGCAATAATGGGAAACCTGTGCATACAATAGTCAAAGGGAAATTCATGGGAAATTCAAAGCTATTAAGCTTACAATACAAGCTAAAAATATTAATAGTTTTTCATGCTTAGAAATTGAATCAGTCTATCCTCGAAGTCTTTCCATTGCACTGTGACATGAGGTTCTTCATTTTCTACGACATTTCTTCATAACTGAGGTCCTTCAAGCTTTTATTTTTTGGGAAAGTTGTACTATTGCGCGAATGATGTCGCCGACTACTATCAGTATTTTTCTAAATTGTCCGGTTCTTCAAGAGAGCTCAGCTTTAAGTCAGCTCTTCTAACTATAAAAATACATACCTCATCATATTACAAAAATAACCCAAAAAGGCAAAATAAATTCACAAAATATATTTGTGGCGCAATAAATATATTTTGAGCTACAAGTGTACATTGATGAAGGAAATAAAATTGGATTGGATGTTTGGGACTGCGGTAATAGAAAAACAAGTAGCAATAATTTAGTAATATCTTCATAGAACAGCAAGAAAATGATCATAACATTACATAATTGTTTGACTCTACTATCCGCGGTCACTCCAAAGCGCGCAAACTTTATAAAGTTGAGAAACATTCAAAAAATAAAAGTTTTTTTTTTTAATTAATAGCTACTTAACAAGCAACGGCACTTACAGTTCAATAAATGACTGATAACTTTTTTATATTGGGATAAATAATACATTGTGTGACGGATCCATCGAAACATGAATCAACGAATAAAAAATGTAACATTTATGTGTGTAATGGTATTACACACGTGATGGTTGTGAGTATAAAACACAAAATGCGAAATGAAAACTCTAAATCACTAGCCGCAGTTTTGTCCACATGTCACAGGCGCTGCAAATGAGTATGCGTCGCTCGGATCATAAAATATTCTAACGTGAGGTTATGAACGCGGAATATATTAGTTAGTTTTTTCATACTAAAATATAACCGAAGTAAACTCATACTTTGGCTTGCGTTCATCCTTATATAGCGATCGACTGGGTTACGCAACAGCGGGTAAGATCAGTAGGTAAGGGCAGCCCCGGGAAGGACTGCTCTGTGTGTGGCCGCACAGAGCCGTGGAGAACACGCGTCCGAGATGGGTCCGTATGGGACATCGCGCTTGGTGGGCACCGGTCGTGTTCCTCTGGAGATCCCGGAGTCCTCCACAAGCGCTGAGGTAGGCCACCGGGGGGGTTTTAGTGGGTAAAAATCCCACATAACCCTGTGTCGCTCCCACGGCACCGGGTACCTTTTGAAGGTTTCCCCCTCGACAACAAAAAAAAAGGTACTATATGGAATTCCTTTTAATGACAACCTACACATATTTATACCAGCTTTCCGCTCCTATGATTAAAGTTCATTGTAGATAAACGGCGAGAATTTAAAATGCCATAAGTAAATTTTGCTAACAAGCTAAATTGAACTGTAAGAACACGTTATATATTTGTTTTTAGTGGAGAGCGGATTTTTTACACATTATGAAATTTGTAACTGATCGATTTCTGTAGGTATTACATGGAAGTTATATGAGAAAATCTATTAGAAGGTGTTTTTAATAACGAAAAGACTTAACCGATTAGAATGCAGTTTTCACTAATATATTGTGGTAAACTTTACATAAACAATAACGCTTGTTTTCTTTCCACCGGGTTATAAATAAACAAAGATATGACATAATTATCTGAATGGCTTGTAGACCCACTTTTTTGCAGCTTTTCTATGTGTACAGATGGCAGAGACGCTTATGAATTTTTGCCACTAGCTGTCACCCATTCACGTCCTCGTGTCTGTAGCTTGAAACTCGATTTTATGCTCTCTACGCCGCTATGAGCGCTACATAATACGTAGACAGAAGGTAGATATTTCTTATAGTACTCTTGCGATGTATTTTTTGCGAGTTGTCGTCGACTTAATGATTCCTAAGGGAAATTGGGGAAAGATCCGGAAAAAAATTGGAAGACGTTACAGATTATGTGAGTTCGATTACATTCGCGGGGAAATTTATTACAGGAAAGTTTACCAACAACGCAGCTATAACGTGTTTTGCTAAAACATAGATAGGTATTTTAGAAGTAGGTAAGTATGTTCTTATTTGGTTGGCCTTAATTTTAGGCAATATGTTTGGATATATTTTAACAGGTTAGAATAGTGACTCCGATTTCTTAATGATGTCTTGAGAGTCGACGTAAGCCGTTTCCCTTCTTGGTGGGTTTTGTGTAATTATTGTATAATTAATAAAAACTTAATGAAATCCCTAATGTTCCCAGTAGCTGCCGCGTGTCAAGCCAAGTTCACCAAGACAGAAATGGTTAATATTTTTTCGTGAAACACGCTAGTTTCCACACTCATCATACATTGAGAGTCAAACCCTCTTCTCTCTTTTTTTTCGACTTGCAGTATATCGGGGATGAGTCTGGTGTTGCTGATGATGATGACTGTGGTCATCACATACCATAAGGTGGCACACAAATCTATATTGTAAAAGCTTAGTTCTTAGGGGTGTATAATTATACAATTAATATTTTTACAACGAGAAACAAATATTTAGAATAAGGTCGTTATTAAATGTTTTATTTAATTTCCTTTCAAAAAGTTATCAGGAACCATTCATTAAATTTCGCTCTTTAATGCGAATTTAAAGCGTTAAATAATTGCTATATAATTCTTAAAGTATTATCTTTGTAAAGTTAAATATTCTTTATGGCTTCCGAGTACCATATTTTAACTCAGAAAATTTTATCGTCCGCCTACATTTAGGTAAATTACAGTAAATGACTTGTTCTATCGTTGTCGGGGACCGCAAAAAGATTATGATAAAAGATCAGTGATTATATTTAAAACAACTGGCGATTTACAAAATTATGTGCGGTTTTAAATATGGTGTTATTATAAGAATTTGAAGAGCTATGTATGTAGATTTAGAAATAATTTGATTGTATATAATTAATTGGATGCGTTCACTGAAGATAGTTGTTGTTGATGCTGAAATTAAAATTGTCAAATATAGTCTACTCTTCAGTACGATGTAACAGAGATAGGTGATTGAGCTATTTTTTCTTAATTTTAGATAATATTAATTCATATCTCATTCCTCAAAACTTGGGAGGCCTAGAGCATACCCCACCTGGTTGCTCCCATGCGGATTGGAGATGGGGTTAGTGGTCCACTCGTGTGATGGAAGTATTAATGCCACCCGAAAGCTGAACTGGGATTAATGGTTTCAGTCGATGACGGTGCTTAACGTCCCCTTCGAAGCACGGAAAAGCCAAATAAATTTTTGGTACTAGCAGTAACCCATCCAACTGACCACCCCGCTGTTGCTAAATTTGGCCTTTCACTTATTATCAACCATGCCACCGTGCTATGAGCTACGACGATATTATTTGGGAGTTATACATTCTCATACCGAAATCGAAATCATTTGCTCTCAAAAGTAATTTAAAACAAATTTAAATATAATAGTAGAACTAATACATTTAAACAAGTTTCATCCTTCAAAGAATTTAAGTTGGATCAATCTTCTTTTGAATACAAAGTCAGATTGTTATGATTTTTTATATTTTGCTACATTTGTTTCCTCTGTTTTATAAGAAAACGTATGAGCTTTTTAGTTCATGTAAATAAGCTTTTAAAATAAGATAATGGCGCATGATGATTCTTTGAAGTCAATATGTTAAAACTAATAATTATTTTATGGACATAAGATAGCAAACAAGATTGCAGCCATAGGTACCTACCTACCTACGTTACCTATCCTTCCACTTACGCCCATGACGATTGTGACTGAACCACACCAAGAACCCAATTGTGACTAGATAGTTAACAGAGAAAGTTAATCCAGTTAGCAGACAGTATTAATTACGTAGTTGGTTAGTAATATTAGTTTGGTAAGTTAGTCATAAGATCGGACTGACTTTCACTGGTCTTAAAACTATATACTTAACAAAAATTGCATTTTGTTTAATCCAACTCACCTGGTGCGAACGTGTGTTAAAAAGTGCTTCGCTAGGTATATAAATTTTATTTTAATTTAAATGACATTAAAATTACTTTAAACATAAAATACGATTCATATTTAAGCATTTCAGTTTTATTCAGTGTTTTATGTGGGCTTAATAGACTGCCGAGGTTTTTAATTAAAGTTTCATCCATTGCTTACTGGGTTCGTTTCAATGTAGTTTCCACTATAATCTCGCGGCAAATAAATTGTACTTATCATTAAAAAACTTAACAGTCTCTAGGTGGCCTTGTTCTTTGTTTTAAATTAATTGAAGACGTTTAGTTGCATTTTATACCTAGTAGATTCTTATAATAGCTACAGTATTATTCTTTAATACCGATATTATAGCTTGAACAAAATACATAACATATTATGTAAGTATTATTAGTAGGATGATTTATTGTAAGTACCTGCGCCCTTATTATGAACTCTTAATTCCAGACAGTTTACGTTCAGTTTAGTGGGAGACAGAGACAGCACCTTACAGGCAATAAGGCACACGTTGTGAACGTGAACTGTCTGGAATTAAGAGTTCATAATAAGACCCCTGTAGTGTATACTCCGTTCGCGTTCGATCTGAAATTCGTTTGAACGTCATTCCTCATAACTGCCAGCTTCGCTCCGGTGTTTAACCCTTAACTGTAGTCGTGGGTCCAATGGACCCATGTTCAATTTTTGAACGCGTGTAAAAACCACGGTGTATGTCTCAGCACTTCCCACTCCTAGGTACCTTCCTAAAATCCAGCGAAGCACACTGAGGCTTGCTTCCCTCGCTACTAGAAAGGTGAGTATTAGTGTGCGTATGGGTCCATTGGACCCACCACTATAGTTACGTAACTTTTTAAATTTTTGCTAAATTTTAATTTCACGTTTTTTCAGTTATTTATGAAAGCGAATCTAAGCAATATGTTGACTAATAGCGATGAAGTAGGTAAGCAACAGTGCTTGAACGAATCAGATAGTAATAAAAGATGAAATTGGTAAAAATTCGCCCACATCTCGAAATAATGCTACGGCCCACTAAAAAAATGAGTTTTCTTACAATATTGCGGAATTTGTGATTACGTGTGATCAGGATCACCAAGATGAAGATATGGATGTACAGAAGAGTTCTACTGGACATCTTATGCTTGCAAGGCGTCACAAAAACAGTACGAAATTCATGCATATAAATTAATCATCATTGTATGATGTTAAAAGTTTTTTGGAAGAAGTTTTTCAATTTTTGTTTTAACTCTTTCAAAAAGCATTATTTATTGTTTGTGAAACGAGTTGCATTCAATTTTTCATTGCGTTTTTTCTATTTTATATGATTTTTTTTCGAAAGCATGTTTTTAAGTTAAGTAAATAAAGCTGATTAAAAGAAGTGCCATTATAGATAAAAATAAACGTTACTTTTGTTGATTTCATTTAATATAACGGTTGTTAATGTTTCAATTTAAATTTTAGCAAAAAAAAAACGTAAAATTGATATGCATTTTTTTTCTATTTTAAATAAAACATAGGCGGGTCCAATGGACCCACGACTATAGAAGTGTGACTTTTTTTCACCACTACAGTTAAGGGTTAAAGTTTATTGTAGATTAACGTCGAGAATTATAAATGTCGTAAGTAAATTTTGCTTACAAGTCAAAGCAAGTATGTTCTTATGCTACAAGCAGTGTTACTGTCATATTATGACATATTATGACAGTAACACTGCTTGTGTAACGAGGAGTCCCAGTTTCGATTCCCGATCGCGCTAGGTATTTAAGTAACAGATAAATGTTTGTTCATGAGCTGTGTGTTTGTGCTTTGTCCATGACTAACCCTAACAGAGCAGAAGGATTACAGATTACAATTACGGAAACCCATGCACAAATCCTGTTAATATTTTTCTATGGCGCTCATAGCCCGATGACTTGCGTCGATTCTAAGTGATTGACAAAGTTAACCATCGTCGGGCGCAGTCGGTAGTTGGATGTGTGACTGCTAGTGGCAAAGTTTCTTGACCGCTTCCGTGGTTCGGTAGGGATTCAAAACTTCCGATACTGGGTTGGTCACTAGCCCCTCCACCAATCCGCACTGGAGAAGCGTGGTAGAGTATGCTTTAGGTCTCCTCAATAATGAGGAAAGATCCGTGCTCAGTAGTGGATCAATGAGTTGTAGCTACGAGTACCTTTGTGCGAATCGGTAATGAGAAATACGGAAACACAACACGTGGATGGTTATGAAGAAATCACGTTAAAGAGTCACGTTTCTTACTTACCAGAATTGTTTTTTCCGGTCCAGTTCTGCGACAGTTGAACTTTGTGTTCTTTAACTTTTAAACTTTGTGTTTAGTGTTTTTATTGTACTCGTCTACAATAAAAACACAAAAACAATTGTTGGTGTAATCAAACGAACTTTTGAGTGCTTTATAAATTGTTTTTTAACCTTTAAAAGTTTTACTCTTTCATGGGAAATGGTAACCCGTTTACGAAATGGTATGCTTGCATGGTTTTGCACGGCAAGCAAAACTGTTGTATAAAAGTTTATCTTATTTACAGTTAAAAATTATAAGTTTAAGTTTGTAATCTTTAAAGAAATTAAAGAATATCTATATCTATCTATCTATCTTCTATACTTATAATAAAACTGTAACTGATCGCTGTTTGTGCACGCTAATCTGAGAAACAGCTAGTTTTAGTATAAAAATGAACAGCACAAAGGATAATATGATTTTAAACTTAACTCATCGCGGATTGTACACATTTTACTACGAGTATGATACGGGTACACACGCTATGTATTTTTGTACGCCGATATTTCGACCCAGTTGCATGGATCGTGGATGCTGTGAAACAAAAATCAGCAGACTTTATAGGCGCATCCACAGCAAGATTGGTGGCAGCACCAATGCCTTCTGATTTCAATAACAATCACCCGCTAATCAAGCTGAGAATGTGCTTAAAAAAATACACTTTTTTTTGAGGCAACCATCTCATTCCTTAAGCGAAGCAACGTATCTGTGACCGAATTAGGACGAGACTCTTGAGTCTTGTTCTAGGTCAGTCATAGTTGTCACAACCGTCATAGCCCGTAGCGGACCGTGCCGCCTGCTCATTTGCTACCTTAATTCCATAAAAAAATGTAGATTCTGAATGGACTGTTCCAAGTGTCTTTCTTGAGTTTGATTTCTAGCGAGATGTCAAAATAATGAGTTTTAGTTCCTGTTCTCGGTTCTTGTTGCCTGTTTATGTGTTATCTACGGCATGCGCGATACAGGGAATTCTATTCTGTGAATACTTAGCAATTTGTAGGCTTGCAGGGTGAACCGATATTTTTCATTATTTCTTGTTTTAGCGACCCAGTTACACACTCTACGTGAACTTTTAAGATCGACGACTTGTTTTCCTTCAAGTTTCTTGTGGCAACGAGAAAAATAGCGAAGGTATATAATTAGGGTTTCTTTTCTCACTCTTTAATTACGGTACCCTAAAAATTAACTTAAGCACCCTGCCTGTAAAATTTTCCGCATTTGAGTAATTCATGCACAAAGATAATGTTTATAAAATTTTAGACTCATTTACAACTAAACCTGTTATTTGATTTAAAAATACACTATAATCATATTATTGTAACTTTAAAAAGTATGTAGGGCTGTGTACTAAATATGTGTATACTAAAGCGCTGTTCTCACAAAGCCCAAGGCAAACTTATAAATAATACCATTTCGGTGCTACGCAATATCGCTATAAAAAGTATACACGAGCCCTTTGGAAAGACATGTGCGTATAATTGGTCGTCCCCAGGCTCATTCTTTCTTGTCTCCTCGTTTATTATGGGACGAAATGTATGAGTCATTTCTTCTCTGATATAGAAAGGCAAATAGGCAGTGCATTATCCCTTGAACAAATTCAATGCTTGCTATTTTTGGAATTGTTGATTAGATTGAAAAATGAGTTTTATTTATTTTAATCTTAATTCAATAGTAACTTTATTTGTCTTTCTTTTACTTGATGAACTTAATTTTCTGCACTGATTTAAATGAATTTTTGCATGGAGATAGTTTCAGGTGACAAGTTCCAACAATTTAAATCCCAGCTAACATATTAGCCACAATAGATCAGAGATGGTCGCAGTGGCCTCATGGGGATACTAGTTCTCCATTCCCTGACACCTAAATAATACATATTGTAAGTTTGAGAGTTCCTTGACCAAATTGCAAAAACAGAACCCTACTAATACGTTTGTTTGTCTGTCACCGGGCTTTAGCTTTCAGACAACTTCCACAAAATATAAACAAAAAAGCAGGACCCTCAAAGAGATTCCCTCACAATAATACTTAAAATAAAAAAATTATAAAAAAATGGACTCTCATGCCCGAGATACGCAAGGCTACTTTTTCCTAGCTTAATACGCTAGCTTTTTTTACTAACGTACAAAAAAGCTAGTTCTGTATAATTATAGAAGGCCAAAGTTACTAGCTAATTGATATTGACACTAGTTTGCTTTTGGACCTTGAAAAAATAGCCTAGTGTATTTCCGGCATTAGGTAATAAAATTTCATTGAAAAACTTCAAAATCAACGGACAATAGCTAGCAGGTTCTGGCAGGATATACCTAATATCGAGTTTAAATACATAAGCTTTTATGAGTTAGGTAACTACCTACGCTACGGAAGCACATATGCTTCCTTGAGCTATTATATTATTTAGGAACGAGATACACAAGCCAATTTAATGGGTAGTTTCTTCAAGCATAAACAAATTAATGTTAGATTTTATAGCGTACTCCTACCTGAAGCGTAAATCGTTAAAATTCTGACGTCATAAATTCTGTCGTACTAAATTATGGTATTATAAAAATCCTGTCATATTGCCTTAATCGTAAAACGTGATAAAAACCTATAAATATTTATGAAGAATGAAGAATTATGTTAATCATTTAACCTACTTGCAGTTACCTAGTAGTAAGTAATCAAGTATAAGTAATAAATTACGTATGTATATCTTCTGTGTAATCATAAAAAAGGCACTAAATGATTGATTGATAGATATATTAAAGCCTGAAGTAGTAGGATTAGAAACTAGAAATTTTGACCATATTTCCTTACCAATAGAATAAGGTAGACCAAAGGATTTTTGGAAATCGCAACTCAAGGAAGAAAAATGGGGATAACTGTGTAAAGAACTTTTGCACATCAATCAATAAAAAGGATAACAAAGAGTTCAGAAGTTTGTAGTAAATAAGTTTGTAGTTTAATTATATTAAAAACGATTTGTGCATTTCACGTGAACGAAGTCGCGGGCTAAAAGCTAGTACTTTATAAGCCAGGTAAGCTCGTGTTTCAAACAATTAAACAAAAAAAGAGAGGTAAATTACCTACTAAATATCTACCTACGATTGAATCATATTCAAAGAAAAACGTTAACTTAGTCTATTGTGTGTATTCACTCATTGTTCTCTCTATCTAAATAAATATTATATACGAAATTACGTTTCAAATGTTCCTAATAAATGGAGCTTATAAATGCCGGGGATGAAACGCAGGATCTTTTTTGCGTTTATTGTTATCATCGATTATGCCAGACAATAGTAATAAAGGTCCTATAAATTAACCGAAATGCCCCACGTAAGGCATAAAAAGAGCAACTAAAGTGTCATAGATCGTCGCACAGTCCACGTCCCGCCCACTAATACGTTTTTACAATCGTCCGATGGTAATAAAACAAGGATGGGACTCGGATTAAGCTCGTTTATCATTCGTTTTGATGGCCCTTTTTGCTGTAATCATTCATTTTTCTTCCGCCGCTCTCTCCTTCCTTTGCTTAAATGCCCCTTTGTTGCGGAGCAAACTCTTTCATCAAATTAACTTACCTTCAACTGACACCTGTATTAATGTTGTGTAGTTGCCGCGTTTATTATGTGATTGGTGGACGGGAAAATTGATAAAGTACTTAGCATTGTTTGATTCTTTTAACTTGTAAATAGAAAATTATTTTATTTTAATGGGGAGAAATCAAAAGTTACCTTAGTTTTCATTTACATCTAAATGGCTATATGGCACCCTATAAGTAGGTATATGGCATCCATCTATGTATATCTATATGGCACCCATTAAAGACCCACTGAGCTAGGGTCTCTCCTCATTATTGAGGGAGTACCTAGGCTCCACCATGCTGCTCTTGTGCGGATTGGTGGAAATTCTTATATTCAAGCAAAAGTTCACTCGCTCATTATGAATTGAGAGAATGTACCTAAGTTTGAAGTAGATACTTTGAAAATGTTTAGAAATAATGAAGCACCTATTTCAACCTATTTGGTAAATCAATCGCTAATGAGGTAAAACTTACACATCAATTTTTTTAAATAGAACGTGAATAAGTAACATTTTCAAATTCAATATTAAACATTCAATTCAAATTGCTAATCAATTCGAAGCAAAATTTTACTGAAGATCAGTGACTACATACCTATTGACTGGATAGTAAAATAAGCACTCGGTAAGTCTATGAAGTCATTCTTTTACTCTTGGAAAATAAATAATGTTTGATACTTAAAATAACACAAGCGATAGAACTTTAATGATATTAGATAGTAGTTAAGTGCTCGATGTGTTAACTTAAAGTGTATTGTGCTAAAGTTCTTTTATTAATTATAAAAGACATTGCAAGCGCACGCGACCTGCCGTCATGTATACGTCACGAAGAATAATAAACACTGCAGAGTATCGTTTGAATGTGTAGAGCAATATACTTATCGTAATTATCCTTATGGCAGAAAAATAAGTTAAAAATCATTTAGTAGTTTACGATTGTTAATAATATAAATCGAACAGGTTTTTTGTTCAAATAAATAATCGATGTCAACATCGAAAAGTAGAAAAAAGTCAAAAACTATTCGTCAGATACCGCTCAAAGTTGTCGCTCAAATAGAGGGGTCCTATAAGTTTTACATGTTTATCTGTGTGTCTGTCTGTAGCAATGAAACGATATGAGTGCGTTTTTTTAATTTGACATCCAGTTTACTTGCCGTGGTTTTAATGTGGTGGTGGTGGTGGTTCGATAAGTGTTTGTAAAAATCTACTTCGAAGAAATAAATATTTGAATTTGAATTTAAGGCATATTTGGTAGAAATCGATCCAGCAGTTTGAATGGTATCAGCTCTTTTGTAAAATGATGTTAGGCATTATCATAAAACTAGAGAACCGCCCGCGCTTCGCTTCGGGACCCGTAGGTAACAGTCGCGTAGGTCCCGCTCCCGTAGAAATCTCGACTAAACAGTAGCCTATTATATGATATACTGGAACATCAGATTATTCGCCTATGACATAAGTAAATTACATGTAGTATTTGATCGCGTGATTCAGAATTTGCAAATGAATTTTACTAACGCCATCTATTAACAACATCTGCAACTTAATATCTAGCAACTAACAAAACATCGATCTTCCCATGGGAATGAGTTGTTTTCCCGCGGTAAAAAGTAGCCTACGTCACTCTCCACCCTACTAACTATCCCAACACACATAAACCATAGCATATAATAGCCATGTTGCGACGTGAAAGAGTCACAAACAAACAAACAAACACACTTTCACATTTATAATATTTTATCATAAAATTTATTTATTGGCTTAAATTTTAATTATTAGCAATACATTATAAAGATCTGATAAGGGACTTTCTTAATCAGATATTTTTAAATTTTAAATTTACAATTACAGCATAATTATGTTTTTGGTGCGACTCCTATATACTAATAAGCGCAAATAAATTCTTCGTTAAAAGTTTTCACGATAATACTCTAAGCTAAGTTCAATGAGGTTAATGGAAATAAGTTCGCTATAAGGTAAATTGAGATTGTCGGTTTAGGTCCTTTCTCGACTATTAACGAGAATCAATTAACGATGGTTATTCGAAAATCTATTCAGCACCTTTATGAAGTTTGATAGAAAAGTTTGTAGCAATATTTTAATTCGTCTTAAAATTGAGGAGTGAATTAAGATTTTTACGTTAGGTTAATGATTTGTTAACAAGCATTTTAATAGTACTTATTTCACTGTCTAGACACTTGGATATTAAGGTTTCAAGGCTTGAATTAAGAATTCAAGACTTAACTAAAGTCTTTTAGTATTTTGATTATTTTATTATTTTTAAGATTTAAACGTTTATTGTAATCTTACATTATATTTTCTTCGACTTTTATCGTAATTCTTCAACGCTTAAACAAAATAGCTGAATATAAATTAAAATTTTAAATATTTGCCAATTTACTGATATAAAAATGTACCTATTTTGAATTGTGATATTTTTTTGAAATGTACTTATTATACAAAGTGTGTATAATTATTTAAATATTTAGTTGCTTTTTATAAAAAAACCGACATCAACATCGGAAAGTTTAGATAACTTAAAAACCACTCTCCAGGTGTAGCTTAAATTTATATGACACCAAACATAAAATACTAGCTTTCAAATGAGAAAATAAGTATCAACCAATCAAAAACTATGATGTAACGACAATAAATTAAATACACATTAAAATATAATAAATCAAAAGGTATATCGCTTATCGTAAAACCACTGTGGTTATATAAAATCGGTAAAGGTGCTCACTGAGTTAAGTCACGTAAGCAAGAACTAGTTAGGCTGAACAGTTAATTGATTTTCAAGATAATGACGATGTCAAGAAGGAAATTAACAATTCATCGGGTAATTGTGTATTTACCTCTGTTTGCCTTACTGACTACGTGAAGCAATTAAATTTCTTCGAAATGATAGACGCCAATCTTTGTCTGGTTTCTTGAACGGTACATATTTACACGTCATGGCAATGATATCTATTTTAATGACTAACAGCCTTTGATAATCTAATATCTAGATTGAGCGTCGCCCTACAATGAAAATAAAAAAAGGCAACAATATCAAGCATGTATGCGTGCAGGTGATGTTTTTCACCTTCGTCTATTGTCTATGTGTGCGTGATCAATGATACAATTATATAAAAATTGTGGCTAACAGTTAGCCACAATTTTTTCCGGGTTCGAATCCCATAGCAAGTACCTCTGACTTCACGGAGTTAGTTATATGCGTTTTAAGTATTTAAATATCACTCGCTATAACGGTGAAGCACAACATCGCGAGGAAACCTGGATGCCAGAGAGTTCGCAAAAACTCAAAGTTGTGTGAAGTCTGCCAATCCGCACTTAGCCGGCGTGGTGGACTATGGTGACCCCCATCATTCTGACCCGTGCTCAATAGTGAGCCATGATGGGTTGAAATGATGACAGGATGTATCGCAACAGTCTTAACCTTAGAGTTACCCCTGACAGTTACTTTTCATACTGGTTCACGTAACAAATACTGTTGACATTACCATACTCCTTTTGCGTTCGATTTCGTTTTAATTGCATCCTCAATGATTAAGGTACATTGCAGATTGACGGCGAGAATATTAAAATGTCGTTCGTCAATTTTGCTTGCAGTCTAATTCAAGAGCACAGGTGATAAAGGAGAACGTTCGAAAATAAATTGTTCAACGTGTAAAATAGTACATTATGATACAAGTGCGCGAAGTTGGTCATTACAGTCGAGGCGGTATTGCACAGCCCGAGCCGCAAGGCGAGGGCTGTAATAGAGCCAAGACTGTAATGAACAAAGCACACGCGTATCATACGACGTTTTTCAACACACTTGCGAGGAAAAAAACAATTAGGTATCGACATTTTTCAGTCACAAATCAGCAAATTATAAAGAACAAATGTTTGCACAAAATGGCGCAGAGGTTTATTTTATTTTTTCGCGCGCCGTATCTTTGGTTGAATAACTATGCGCGCGCAGGCGCGCAGGTTAAGTCCAGAGGCAAAGAATACCGCCATTCAGCCACAATATATTAAACTAAATAATTATGTATTTCTAATAGGAATTTACGGTAATTAATGATTTAAAATATTGTATTTTTTAAATGCTTTAATAGATAATTAGATGAAGTATAATCTTATCTTATCAGATTTTGACTAAGTACAACAAGTTTATTTATTTACAAAATAACAAATCTTTTGGTAACAACCTCTTTACGGATATTAAAAAAAAAGTGGAATAAGAAAAACACTAGTGCGGCAATGAAAAGTAAAACGCACTAGTGTGTAATAAACCGCATTCCGGGCGTAAGAATAAAGAAAAAATAGCAACTTTACGAGCAAGTGTGTTGAAAACGAAATTGTTCAATACTTACCCTCAAATAATTTTGTATATTTTAAGATATCGATTTCATAGTTAAAAATCTAGTTACATCATATCATTAAAACATGATACTATGATGAGATACTATGTGTGCGCGGTGCGTAAGACGACTATATTGCATAATTCCCATCATTTTCCTTAAAAACAGAATATGCACAATGTGGTAATAATATCCCCGATCTAAAAAGCGATGTCTCATGCATGTTCATATTCCAGGCCCAAGGTCCTTAAGAAAGTTGCTGGTCTTCTTTGTTTTTGGCGTTTGTGAATTGTTGCTGCGAACCATGAGAATACCTCTTTACCTACTCAGTCACTACATTGTTAGAGGGATAACATCCATATCTGAACATACCCTTATAGTTCTAAAAGTATTTTGTGATTAGAGAGTCTAGAGTCATTAACGCAACGAATAGGGGCATTCAGGTATTCATTTCATCTCGCTAAATAAATTCATGAAGGACAAGTTCTAGATATTTTAATAATAAAAAGCTGGTCCCACAAATTTTATTCTGTGATAAAATTAAAATATGAATCGTTTTAGTTTTATAAATAGAATAACTGTTGTTCGCGGCCGGCCTTGTTATTTTTGAGATTTGTCAAGGTATTTTTTATTTGGTATTTAATGCTTTTTTTTAAATCAGTAAATTTTCATACACATACAATATACCTACATATCAACGACATGAGGATAACGATAATTACATATTTAGTCATAGCATGTTTTAAAATGACCGTTTTTAACAGATAAATAAAAGGAAGAGGGTTTCAATTCGACTGTTTTTTTGTTACCTCATAACATTACTGGGTGAACCGACTTTGATAATTTTGTTATGCAAAAGTTAGTGTTTGTCGTCTACTTCAATTTAGTTCTAGTTTGAGCAGCATCTGACGAGTAGTTTTATTATTTTCTTGTCCATTTTGAAGTTTGTTTTTTTTTGTAAAAAGTTAACAAGGAAGGAAAAGGACATACCTTTTCACGAAGTCTGCAAATTTCCATACTGTGTCAGAACTTTCAATACCCACAAAGTTCTGCTTATAAATCCACTCAATACCTACGGCTGTGTTATAATTATTACGAGCCTTAAATTAAAAATTAATACTATACCTAACAAGTAATTGTTACCTTTTACCGTAATAACAGGGTAACATGTAGTTATAATGGATGTTTTGTGTGCGACTAATTGAGCTTGAAATTTTACCACAAACTTTAAAAAATTTCAACTTGTTTTAGAATGTTTCGATGTTATCGCTTAAATGTTTATGAAGGTAAAAAATTTTAGGAAGTTCCAGTCCAATTTTTACGTCTATGAAATTGGTGTATTTTGTTTGGAACAGCCCTATAGCATCGGAATGTAAACCAATTAAAAGCTATTCTTATCAATTACTGAAATGTGTTTATAATTGGGTTCTAGCAGTGTTGTAGTTTTTTTATAATTTTATGTTTTTAAATGTAAAATATTTTTTTATAATTCGTTGGCTTGCGATCTAATATTCGTGATCCAATTAATTAGACGACCCGAATGGCGCAATGGTAAACACACATGATCGCTGTTCCGAGGATCTTGGCATCGATTCCCAGCGAGGCAGAAATTTGAATGATGAGTTTTTTCCGTGCTCGGTCTAGTCCTGGTCTAGTGTATTGCCCATGGTACCCACGAAACACGTTACGGAATCCTAGTGTGGGGCTATGAGTGTGTAGTGTTATTTTTTATTTATTTAATTAATACTGCGTGTACGACCAGTAGTTAAATTAGCGCTAGTGATGAAAAAAAATGTTTTGGGACATTAAATTAGTGTTCTGTACAAGTCACAATTTTTTTGACTAAATACATATTGTGTTGAAAATTAAATACTGTTTGAAAATCTTCTTTATTCAAAGCTTTTTCCGTAATCTTCACAAGATTATCTAACTTATGATCCATATTTGAAGTGCTGTTGATTACGGCTTAATCTGTCTGGTCCTTGCAAATGAGGAAGAAGAACGCCTTTAATGATCTCTCAAGGAGCCTTGAAACCAGCACCTGTATAATTGATGACAGCTATAATAATAGTAATAATTTTATTTCGGTGCCAGTCTATAGATATGGTTAGTAACAAATGGTAAGGTACCTACTTAAAAATATATTATGTTTTTGATGATTCGCAGAATGCGTCAATACTCGTAGTACCTACAACATATTTTTGTTAACAAGAAGTAGGTTCTCATATGCTTTTTTATTTGTGTTCGTTTATGAGCAGATTTTGATACTTATTTCTTTTTTTGTTGGAATGTAGATTTTATAAAGGTATTATGATAAAGACACCAGCGTCTGATGTTGGCATCCCAAAGAGTCGAGGGAACTTTTCAAGGATTTCCAGCAGTTACCTCGTGTTTGATATATGTGTATTGACAAGAACTTTACCTAAATAAGTGAGTAGTTTTTGCGTTATCTCGACTTGTCGATATTTTTTTCGTAAAAAGTTAGGTATCTGTATAAATGTTAATACTCCATTAAACGTCTTAAGAAGCTATGGTAATGTTCAAATACAGTACCTATTTACTATTACGTTTCTAAATAGAAGTCGCAGCACTTAACTTTTAAGTCGAGGACAATCTTCGACAACTGAATTTGTTTGACAGACTGGATCAACAAACAGTGAACTTAGCTAGTTAGCTGAACACACGAATTGACGAAGCGGAATAAGCAAATATTTTTCAGTCAAGCCCTTGAGGGATGTCAGGAAAAATAGTTTTTTTTATTGATGTCCCCGCGAACGGCGGCGGAATTTACTTTTCATTACGACAAAAGTTTGTTCGCAAACAGTTCGACAATCGTCGCGACGTTCACGCAGAAACTTACGTTAAGGGAAGAGATAAAAATCGCGGTTTTTTTTGTGACTTTATTCAATCGAGTCAACTTGGAAAAGAGCAGAAGTGTTGAACTAGGATGGTTAAAAATGGATTAGGGTTAATACCTAATGTCCATATAATTTATATAAGTTTGGTACTCGTGACATTGAAATCATAATTATTTGTCACGGTAATATGCTTGTACTATAGGTATTTGAAAAATTATTTATATGTCACTTCCAATGTGAATTTTTGGATAATGGATAGGTAATATATTATGTTAAGATTTTGGATAAGAACCCGTATGATAATCATTGAAAAGATGGTTTGACTGTTATTAAAGTAAATAATACACGTTTAAACAAACATATTTACAATTGCAAAACTATTAACAAACATAGGTCTGTAACACGAACTACTGTAACTCCATTAGTAAAAGTACACTTTGACAAACAACAGGCGCTATGAATTAATTGAATTTTATAAGAAAGTACTTATAAGTTCCCGTTTCTATTAGTAACTGTTATTAGTATTTAGGTATTTTGCAGGCAAAATACGTGAGACTGTGAGATGAATGTAGGTATAAATCTACGGTCAAGCAAATACAATTTTCTGGTCATTGTGCGCATTTAAATACCTACATAGGTACTATGTATTTCTAGCAATAATAGCATTTTTAATCAGAATTACATAAAGAAACGATATGAATATAAATATGTTTAAATTCAATGATAAAAAATGATCTATTGACTCAGTAGCGCGCCAAAAGTGATGCAGTCAAATCATTTTTTATTTAACTATCACATTATGTCTTATAGTCCTACAACGATCTTTTGGCGCATGGATGACGTGAGGGTGACAGAGACAGCGCCTTACACAGATTGCCTTACCTGTAAGGGGCTGTCTCTGTCACCCACACGTCACCCACGCGTCAAAAGATGCTTGCAGGACTTTACATTCATACGTTCCGTAATTATTGTCTATCGCATCCATATCGCATCCATATCAGTTTTTTATCACTTAGGTATCACTTTATCACTTAGTTATCACTGTATCAGGTAGGTAACTTTTAATTTTTTTTTCGATTGTCAATTCAAGATATTAAAGAATCTATCTACTGTTATCTTTAAGATTTGGACAATTTCAATAACTAACGATAATTTATTTTATTAAGATTAATATTATTATTATTTTTGCATGCCGACATGGTAAAATAAGAGGACTTCAATATGTTATTTTTATCTACTGAACAACTTTTGTAACCTTATTTACGCAAATAAATAATTTGAATTTGAATTTTAAACACCAGAAATCGCCAAAAAATGATTATTTTCACGCGTCGCCTAAATAATTCTTGGCGTTCCCTGCATCTCCGGAAAACTAAGTTGGAATATTCCATAATTACGTATGGTCTGGCGGCTCCAATTCGCTCTTTGTAAATGCCGCAGAAGGCTTGCGACCGCTTCTTAAAGGAGGCCTCCTGGAGAATAAAGAACCCAGACGCCGAATTAAAAAGAAGAAAAAGGCGAGGAAATATGGTTAATTATACATTCTTAAAAGTTAATTAATTGTTTTGCTGTTTAAAAATCCATATATTATGGTTAATTATAGTTAATTAAAAACCTTAACAACCCCCCGTTGCCGAAGTTACTATAATAAAACATTTTTGTTTGTAACGCCCTTCTTATTTACCTATGCTTATGAAACATCTTATATATTTAACAATTTTTGTGTTTTCTTGTCTACAGGTAAGTGTGAACGTGTTTCTCTTTCTTGCTGGTTTTATGTGAGTACCTATTACTCGAATTAGTAATCTTTGGACTGTTCTAATGTGTAGTACACACTTACATGTAGTACATATAGCTTTTGAAGAATATAAGTGAAGAGACTTAGATAGAATAGTTACATAACTTATTCTATATTCTTAACAAAAATCATGTTTTTTTTAGAACTAATTTTATGAAATGGTCACAATATTTTTGTACGTTTAAACGCAGCACATATTACCTTTTTTTTTTTTTTTTTTTTTTTATCGAGGGGGAAACCTTCAAAAGGTACCCGGTGCCGTGGGAGCGACACAGGGTTATGTGGGACTTTTACCCACTAAAACCCCCCCGGTGGCCTACCTCGACGCTTGTGGAGGACTCCGGGATCTCCAAAGGAACACGACCGGTGCCCTCCAAGCGCAATGTCCCGTACGGACCCATCTCAACGGCTCTGTGCGGCCACACACAGAGCAGTTCTTCCCGGGGTTGCCATTGGGCGGTTCGAGCTCCCACTCTAGCCGCCCGCAACCCCGAAAGCCCCCTTTTAGTCGCCTCTTACGACAGGCAGGGGATACCGAAGCTCGTATTCTGGTCCCGAGCCACAGGGACAAGGCGGTGGCGCTATGTGCGCCCACCGCGACGCCCACCGCGACGCCCACCGCGACGCCCACCGCGGCGCCCACCTCGGCGCCCTCTGCGGTGCCTCCGTCTTCGGGTTGGGTCGGCGAGTTCCCTGGCCCGTTCGGCTTCTTCCTTCGCGGTCATAACGTGGTCGCAAAATGTGACCACGCTGTCCCAGGCTTCACCCGAACGGACCATCGCCGCAACGACAGCAGCCGGGGAGAGGTCTGGCCCCACTTCCTGCATCAGGATCCGCCGCTCTGACTGCCACGCTGGACAGTGTTCGAGCGTGTGCTGCGCGGAATCCTGAGCATCGCCGCAGTGGTGGCACTGCGCTGACGCTTCCCTGCCTATTCGGTGCAGATACTCACCGAAGCAGCCATGTCCGGTGAGTATCTGTGTCAACCTGTAGGTGACGCATTTCTTCCTTCTAAGCCATGCGCTGAAGTTGGGCATTTTGGCACCGACAGCACGTTGGCGAATGCACCGCGGCTCCTGTAATCGCTCACGCCAGCGATTCAGGGCACGCAGGTTGGCATCCTTCCGAATCATTTTGACCGTCTCTTGGGTGTCCGTCCTCTGGCGGAGAATGCGGATCTTAAAAAAGATCTCTGCATTCATATCCGCCAGGATGTCCAGGGGCGGAAATCGCGCCAGGACTGTGGCCGCCTCGTACGAAATCGTCCGGTATCCTCGTGCCACTCTGATGGAGATCGTACGCTGCGCGGCATTCAGTTTGGCCGCGCGGCGTCTTCGACTCGACAAATCGCGCGCCCATACGGGTGAGCCGTAGAGCGCGACAGAGCGCACGATACCCGCGTAGAGGCGGCGAACTTCTTCCCTCGGTCCCCCGAGATTTGGCAGCAGTTTGTGCAGAGCACCCGCTACCTTGTGTATCCGGGGGACGAGACGGTCAAAATGCTCGTTGAAACTCCAACGGCTGTCCAGTACCAGCCCGAGGTACTTCATGTACCTGCCCACTTCCACAAATGCGTCACCTACACGCACCGACATGCAGGGCGGTTCCACGTTGGGTCTTAGGCCGTGGAACCATAACGCCTCAGTTTTGTTTGGCGCTACGCGAAGGCCAATACTGCGTATTTTCCTGACAACGCGTGCCACCCCAAACTCAGCCAACCTCATCGTCCTCTCAAAGGACTCACCCTCAGCCAGTACGAGAGTGTCGTCGGCGTAGCAGACTATGCTGATGCCGAGAGGCAGCTCCGTCCGCAGTACGAAATCGTACGCGAGATTCCACAGGAGCGGTCCTAAGACTGAACCCTGCGGAACCCCGCACACGACACGTCTCTCTTGGACACTCCCGTACCGACCCGGATAACTAACGCTCCGGTCCGACAGGTAGGCCGCCACAACGTTTCGCAAATAGAGAGGCACCCGGTGGTGTACTAGGGCCTCTCTTATCGCATTCCAGGGCAGAGAGTTAAAGGCATTGACAATGTCAAGGCTCACTGCCAAAACTACTCTGCCTCTGGATACGGCCTGCTCTGCGATGGCTCGGACGCGGAGGATAGCGTCGACTGTCGAGCGTTCCTTCCGGAAGCCGTACTGACAGTCGGACAGATCCGGGCCGTTGTGCGCCAGATGTCCGCTGATACGAGCGGCGATTATCCGCTCGAAGAGTTTGCCAGACTCGTTTAGCAGACATATCGGCCTATAGGCTGACGGTGAGTCCTTTGGTCTGCCCGGTTTGTGCAGGAGCACGACCTTCGCTTGTCGCCAATCTGACGGGAAATGACCGGCACGAAGACAGCTGGTAAACAGACGCTGCAGTCTCTCTCCGAGAACGGTCAGCGCCAGCACCCAAGCCCGACCCGGAATTCCGTCTGGGCCTGGAGCGGTGTTTCGGGCGGCTAACCGTCGCACCGCCTGTGCCAGCTCTGTCTCAGTGACGGCCAGATCCTCCGTCCAAGCTACTAAGCTCGGTGGATCGTGCCCTGCATGCTGCTCCGGTGGAAAAGAGGGGTCATCCGGAGTAAGAGGGAACAGGTTTCCCATGATGGCCATCACAAAGTCGGGACTAAGGGTCTCGGTCAGCGGCGGGACCCATGGGCGCAACTTGTTCATGACCATCTTGTATGGGCGTCCCCATGGATCCCTGGCCAAACCATCCAGTAGTCCCGACCAGCTCCTGGACTTGCTCTCCGCAATAGCGGTCTGGAGCAAGACAGTCGCGTCCCGGTACTCCCTGTACCTCTCCTCCGTCTCCTCGGTGCTGGTGGACCGACGTCTGCGGGCGCGAGTATAATTGCGTCGGGATCGCAAGCAATTCTCGCGCAGCTGTGCAATGTGGGCGGACCACCAGTATGCCGGCAACCTCCTACCGGATCTGACTTGCGGCATTGACGCGTCGCAGATGGTCGTCATGTCCGCACGGAGTCGGGCAGCCCTGTCCTCAAGGTCCGACACTGACTCGCCGCCAGTGGATTCACACCAGTCCACAACATGTGCAGCGGCGACGAACATGTCTCGGTTCAGACGACCTAATGCCCAACGCCGGTGGAAACCTCCGGCCTGGCGGCTGTTCTGAGCCGGGAGCTGGAGGGCTACGTCAAACGTAATGTGCCTGTGGTCGGATAACGTAACCAGCTCTTCCGCCACTTTCCAGCCAGTTACGAGGCGCTCGGCTGAGGGAGTCGCCCATGAAAGGTCCACGATTGACTCCCCCTGCCAGCGCACGCACGTACTGACGGAGCCCCGGTTCAGAAGGCGTAGGTTCAGTTCTGCCGCCCAATCCAGAACTGCTACCCCTCTGGCGTTGTCTCTCCTGTTCCCCCAAGCCCTTGAATGGGCATTAAAATCGCCGAGAACGAGTATCGGACGAGGGAAACAAGAGCGAACGCAGGCTCCCACTCGGTCCAGGTACTCCCCGTACTCCTCCAGACTGCAATTGGGGGAGATATAGCAGCCCAATATTGCTAGAGGACCCCAGTCTACGGCAACCAGGCCCTGCTCCGAGTGCCGATTGGTGCATGGAGGATCGCCTTCGACACCAGCCCAGTAAATCGCCACCGAGGAGGAGGTATCCCCAAACCAGCGTGGATGGTCAGGAATCCTGTACGGTTCTGCTACAACTGCCAAGGAGACTGAATACTCCTTGAGGCACTGCAGGAGCAAATCTTGTGCTGCCCTGCAGTGATTCAGGTTCCCCTGTAGCAGTTTAAATGGAGTGGTATTAATTATACCTCCTCCATCGTTTCCTCGGACGGGCGATGGGCCGATGCGCCAGCTGTCGCTTGCGCAAGCCCATCTGCCCGTACTGAGCTGGCAGCCGGTGCCTTTTTTCCGTCCTTCCTCTTGGGAGGTGTGCAACGCGGTCCACCCAAGCGGTGGTCGGCTTTTCGACCAACTCCAGCACACAGAGCGCAGTTGGGTGCCTCTGCCACGCATTGGTTAGCCTTATGACCGGCCTGGCCGCAGACGTAGCAAAGAGCACTCCTATCGACTGGGCTTGTGCACTGGTGTCTCGCGTGCCCCTTCTCCAGGCACCGGAAACATTGGAGCTGCCTAGCAGGAAGCACCTGAACCCGGGCCGACACCCAGCCCACGAGGAGCCGCTTCGCGGTGGCCAATTTGTGAACGGCCGTCAAGGGGCAGCGCACCCAGGCCGTCCCTAGGCTTGAGGGCGTCCTTTTTATCTCCCCGACTTTGACGTCACTGGTTATACACCCGCAGGCGGTGGCGATGGCACCGGCCACTTCTTCTTGGGTGACGGAATCATCAAGATCCATCACCCTGATCTCCCCTTGTTTAGTGGGTCTCGCGACTTTAACCCCCATCTCGGCGACGACTTCATGCATCTTTCCTGCGAGGGCATCGGCTTTCTCGGCGCAATTCTCCCCGGCTATTTCGAGAAGAAGGCCACCATTGAGGGCTTTCTTCTGCCTGATCTCTCCGATGCCCAGGTCAGGAAGATTGATACGGCCTTTGGCCGTTTTCATCACCTGTGCATAGGTGATGTCAGACCCCTCCGGCACCGTAACGGTGACAGCCGCCGTCTTCGGCACTTTGGGAAGCCGCTTCTTCTTAGTAGGCTTTTTGGCCTTCTTTGTGTCCCATACCGGACCCGGTGCCTGAGAGGACTCGGCCGCAGGAGGGGGTCGTTGGAAACTCCTTTTCCCTCTTCCGTGACTCAGGGACTGCTTTCGAGTCACTGTTGTTTGGGCGGAAGGTCGATTCTTCGCCCTTCGCCCAACGACCGTCGTCCAAGTTGGCTCTCTACTCTCTGCCTGCGTAGTGAGGGCCCACTCGACTGGGAACCGCTCTTGTGATGTGGCCGCAGGCTGCTCTCGTGCTGTGGCCGCAGGGTGCCGCGTATCTGTGGCAGGCGTTGGCTTTTTCCCTAAGGGAGGCCTGATGGCCCTATCGGGGAAGATCTCGTCTCTGAAGGACGCCAGCTTGCTGTCGATCATGGAGCCGATCTTAGCCAAGAGGGCGTCCTCCTCACTCCCTACTCTCGCTTCCGGTCGTTTGGGGGCAAGGCGGGGGTTTGCCTGCGCGCTGGAGGTGTTCTTTCGGCGGATATCGTTGAGTTCCGCCGTAAGCTCATCCATCTTTGCCTTCATGCCGGCCAGTTCCGTGCGCAGTGCCGCATTCTCCTTCTCTAAGTGTGCAGTGGCCACCCGCTGCATCACTTCCGTCGTTGCCGCCTGTATGTTACGGACCGCCAGGCGGATCTCGCGGACGAGATTCCCTTTTATGTTGCGGGATCGGCCAGTGACTTTTTCTATTGCTTCTAGGTTCTCGATTATTCGAGAACCCAGGTCGCCGGTGGGCTGTTCCTTCATTTCCCTGCCTAAATCTTCGGCACTCGGGAGGGTGGCCTTTGCTCTCGTTTTTGAGGCTGGTGCAGCAAAGTCCAAAGAGTCCTCAATAGCCTTCTGCGGTGGCACATTGGATTTCTTTTTAGGCCGCTCCGTCTCGCTACCACTCGCCGGGATCGGCCGCTTACGGCCACCGACTGAGGTCGCGGTCGAAAATCCCGAAAGTCCCGACATCAGGGAGCAATCAGACATCTCATCTCCATCGGACGTGGCGCCATGTGGTGGCAGCGGAGTTGGAGCTATTGCTCGACTCCGGGTTAGCCGCTTTTTCCTCCCAGTCGCTTGGACAGCGGGCGACTCGTCCGTTCTCGGGTCAACTTTGTCCGTCATCGTAGGCATATCGGTGTCCGTTTGGCGTTCGCGTGGGTCGTGTTTACGGAGGTCGGCAGATTGCCGACCTACGAGGCAATTAGTGCCCCCTCCAGATACGGTGGGGCTGCCTCCTACCGAGGTAGAAGGGAGGGGTTCTCCGCTTTGCGCGGTACCCTCCTGGAGTATTTGTTTTCTAATCACCTTTTCCATTTTGCTGCCGTTTTTTTTACAGGGTAGCTCCCTGGGTTGCCCACAATACACATCTTCAAGTTGGGCACCGAAAACCTGAAGATGGTTCCTCCCCGGAATCTCTCGCTACGAGAGAGCTGGGGAGGGTTTCTACAACACTCCCCGGGTCAGCCGATACGACTGAGCTGAGGAGTGAGGGCCAAACTGGCGTCACTGCGCCCTCGGAGTCCCCTGATGCAGGAGAGCGGAGGACGCAATGAGGTCTCACGGAAGTCTCTTGGCTTCACCGTGCACTGGCTTGTGCACGGCTACTGAGCCCCGCCACCACGACAAGGTGGACTCCCCCGGCGGGGAGCACATATTACCTACTAATGTTTCATGTATCTCCAGAAATTCTATCAGCATCTTCAAAAGTATCTATCTGGCTACCAATATAAAACAACGAACAAAATCCATCCCGGAAAATATCATCGAAAAATTGAATAAAAACGTAGCAAAAGGCTCTACAATTTATTATCTCAGGTACTGATGCTTAACAATTTCAGCATTCGCAACACAAGTGAATGCTCGAAGTTATTTAGTAAAATGCTTTATCGATTTTATATGCTATTTTAAGCTAGATAAAAAACGTAACATAGCATTTGCCTATTTGGTTTTTAAATTTTCAATTTACAAGTTAAATAGGTATACATATGTAGATCTACAGTTATCCACTCATAATGTATACTTACATAGATACAACGCCGTGCGAATTAATTTTTTAATCAATTGATTGCTAAAGAGAGTGTTCGTCGTTATGATTTGTACCGGGTACCCATTATTTTTTAGCTTTTAGTACACTTATTATATTTGTGTTTGCAATAAAACTTGAAACATTTTTTCATACATATATAGGTATATATAAAATACATTGGAATTTGCTTTTTAAATCTATCGAGTGTTTAAATAGAAGTTCGAAGTTAAAATTTGAAAAGCCCCACTTAAAAACTGGGACAATGTTTCTCGACAAACTCGAATACTTTCAACTAAGCAAGACAGTAAACTAAGTTAGACTTTTCATCAAAATAACAATAAATCTACGCGTAATACTATAACAATTATAACTAGCACAACAATGAAGTTATGAACAAAAGCACATAACGAATTCCAGCGAAGATTAGACGTAAACTATGAAATGCAAGCGTACACAGCATTGTTGCATTGCGCTGTTTTCAAGCTATGAAAAGAAATTTATCATTTATTGTAATATACCATTGTTGCCATTGCTCTCTGTATCCAAGTCTATTCATGCCATTCTACATACAATACGCGGAGCAATCTATATAGCAGCTACGCGTGTGATATTTAGAAGAGTATCTGTCAGATTCAACTGTTATTTTACTGGTTGAGTATTTTTTCCTGTATATTTCTATTTTATATGTATATAGTGACAATTTATGTGGTAAAAGTGGAAAAAGTGGAAAAGTGTCTCTTTAAAGATGATGTGCTTATCAAAACCTAAAAATAAAACTAACATGCGAACCCCCGGCAAGCGATCAATATAAATTAATATACATTTTATGACATGTTTTGATAATAAATATACTTAAACCTTTGTTTAAACCCTTTACATTAAATGAATTAAATCCTAAGAACAATAATAATTTCAATTGAAGCACCTATTCGGCCTGAAGACGTTTTACGCACGACTTAACTGTTTTCAATGGACGTTTCGAACCCCACTTAATATAAACTGTTAACTGCTTTCTACACCGAAGCCAGGTAAAGCAAGTAGGTAACGACATACTCAAAGCCGTGTTCCGGTCTAAAGGGTGAAGACCCCTAGTAGCTAGAACAAGTGGCTTTTGAACTAAAACTTTGGACGACCAACGTAGTTCCGCATGTACCAAGCTTGTTTGATTGTTATTGCTTAGTTTTAACTTTAGTTAGAGTTAAAATTACGCTGGAGTTGAGTTATTGTTATGTTAAATAAATATTACATAGCGCTTTGTGCTTGTGAAATCAAAGGGAAAATGACTGTCATACCTACGAACTTTTGTTATGGGGTAAGTTTAGAGTTCACCCGAGGAAGTAGGTACCACTGCCCGCCACGGTACTTGGTACCATTTCTACCGACAATAATTGATTTAACAGTTTTTGTGTTCCAGATAGAAGAGTGTAGAGCTGGGTAAACTCTCTTTTAGAGGCGACCATCTCAGTCAGGGGTAGTACCTAATAATAACGCATCCGTAACAGAATTAGAACAAGACCCATAGTAACAATTACTAACTGCATGGACTATTACCAACGTCAACTAACAGGACTCAGTATCACTAACGATCACTATCCCTAAATTTAATTCCACAAAAAAAATTTAATCAAAATTAAGTATATTTTGTTTGGAATAGAAAAGACAGAAAAAGACGTCTCGAGTTTGATTCCCAGCAAGGCAGTTTGTGTGAGTTCGAATATCCGTTCTTGGTCTGAGTGTGTTTTTATTTGTTGACACGGCATCGACGACACAAGGAATAGATAAGTATTTAGTGATCTCAAAAATATTATTTTCCTCTCAGACCAATGAACTATCGACGGAGCGCCGTGAATAAAAGCGTGAAGCCGGCAAAATAGAATGCCCTATGTATTATTTTTTTATTATTTAGAACACAGAAGTCATTTTGGTGTGAGTGCCGCCGTGTGTATTACGAGGCTAGGCTGACTTTTTGCTGGCTTCAGTCTTTTGTTCCCGGCGTGCCGTCTATAATTTATTGCTCTGAGATTTTCCTTGACACAATGAAGAAATAACTAATCTAAATTTCAGAACAATAATGCTCTCCGATAATGAATAATCAATTCGCTTTAGGCATTAATATGCATTAAATGTTAATATTCATATTATTATGTGTCGTGATAGTAAGGAAATTATCTTATTTACTCACTAACCGTAAATGTAATAGTGCTAACGTTATTCGATATTGATTTACGCCGGGTTATCATTACAAATTCATACATCAACGGCTTAACTGAACGGGCCAAATTTTACCGAAACGAATATAGTTTACGTAAAGGATTACACAAATCAGAAATGTCTGTAATAATATAACATGTTCAAATGTTCTAATGGATAATATTATGTTATTAAACAACTTAAAAGAATTTACACCTAATTATGTATTGATATCTGTTTGATATGTAGGTTGCATGTAATAATTATTGAATCTCCAAAAATAAAATGGTGAAAAAGGCTTCTTCTAAATAAACTTACAATTAACAAATAATAAATAAAGTGCCTACAAATTATGTTTTAGGGTTTCAAGCCGTCTTATATAACCCGAAGTCCTATAAAGCTAAGATTTATCTGTCGACGAAAATCTTTCAAGATTGCTAGAGCAAACAGCAACTATTCATTCGACAAAAAAGCTAACTTTTAGAATTATTTTCACAAAGGCTAGAATTAACTTATGCTATAAAATAATTAAGAAATTAGTGACTTTTGTCATTCAACCCCTTAGGTGACGCAGATTTTAGTAGGTATTGAATCACGAAGGTATGATTATTAGTAGGGATGTTTAAATTTAAGAATAAACAAAAGAAACACTTCCCACGTATGGCAGCGACCACTTACCATCGAAAAATTCCTTTGCTCGTTTGTAAGCTTTGTAAGCAGACATAAACAAGTGATGTAGGATTGTCCACAGTTAGATTTTTACATCATTTCCTACCCGCACGCTTAAACTGTGAAATGAACTTATTCCATTAGTGTTCTTATGCTAAGTTCTCTCGCTCATCGCTCTATTGGCCGGCAAGACATCGCTGATGCCCCATGATGGTATTGCCAATGTCCATCGGCGACGCTGATCACTTACCATCATGTGACCAGTCTTTTTGTTTGTCTACTTAGACTATTAAAAAAGTTCGATCAAATAAAATTATTTTACTGCTTTCTTTCTTCATTATGTACAATTTGTTTCGCAATAGAACTTTGACAAAATTCTTCAAAAGATTCTTCTGATATAAATAAATGTATTAACAAGATAAGTTCGATTCGGCAAATTCAGGTACAAATCGAATAAACTGAAATTGTAATTCGAGTTCGAGAATCGAGAAAGGATGAGCACCGTTCAATTCAGGATTAAACTAAGCAATTACCATAATACATTGAGACAATCTGATATGCGCATATAAAGGGAAATTTCCACAAATTCTCGCTATAAACGATTGAGTAGTTGAGATGAAGAATATTTCGGATAATGTTTTGTTTCGATAGTTTAATATATCTTTATTTGATATGGGCCAGTATACGCTGTCATAGTACGCTGTCGTCATTAATATTAAAACGACTGATAATAATTATTGACGATTTTCATCGACGGACTTCAAAGGGAGACAAGCAACTTTCTTAAGGACCTTGGGCCTGGAATATGAACATGCATGAGACATCGCTTTTTAGATCGAGGATATTGTTACCACATTGTGCATATTCCGTTTTTGCGTAAAAATGATGGAATAACGAAATATATAGTCGTCTTACGCACCGCGCACACATAGTATATGCTTGAAATTATAATGTTTTAATGATATGATGTAATCTAGTTTAATGAAAATCTAGTTATAGATTTTTAAATATGAAATGAATGTATTAAAATATGCAAGATTATTTGAAGGTATTGAACCAGCTGTTCGCTCCAGGCCCAAATCTGATGTTCTCCTTTGCTAATTACTTAATTACGGTGAAGGTGAGGTTGATGTTTTATAACCGTTTGTATTTTTATCTCATCATCGCAACCACACAACTTGGTCCAAATTTTCTCTGACTATGGCAATCTTGGATGGTAAAGCGCACTGACTTAGCAAAAGCCTATTTACTTTTGCTTTGAATGTAGGTACTAACATCATAACTAGGAAACACCGAGGCTGGCAATTTATTTCATTCTTTCGCGGTACGCATAATAAATGATGAAACGTAGCGCATCATCCGTATCGGAGGGTTGTTAATGACGAAAGGATGGATACCCACCGTGCGTCGGGACGTTTGATGGTGGAAGGGGGATGGGGAAATTAATTCATTCAATTCCTGCGCACACTCTCCGAAATGTGAGATATCGAATGATCCACTGAAATTTAACGGAGATTATGTACATTTTATATTACAAAATGACCAAGGACTCAATGCCCTAAACTTCGGAACATGCATTTCTCCAAAACTTGTCTTAAAGTTATATTATGTTATAGAGCTCTTAGCTAATGGGTCAAAGTCACGCTAAATCCATTAATAGTTTGAAATTGGATAATCTACTTCCAAGCCATCGACCACCAGCAAAGCAATCATCCAACCAGCACCGTCTCCCAAACTTAATATCGGTTGCATCCATTAAGTGTAGACCGGGCACAATAAAAGGAAATCGCCATAAATTCTCGTCACCGACTCGAGTGGTTACTGAGGTTATAATAAAAAATCCCTTTAGACAATTTTCCATTATCTGTCCGTGCTCCGGCTATTGTTGGCCAGTGGTCAGCGTTTTATGGCCGGGAGCGGTGTCGCCGTAACTCCTTATTAAACCGTCGGGACGCACCGTCTTACTCCTAATTGATTTAGGGACCGGGTTCGCTCTGCTCTTTGTTTATTTTTCACGCTTTTGAGCTTCGACAGCCCTGTTTATCAAGTTCGTTGACCGTAATTGGGTTTACTACGCCTTGTGGAGGACTGGGGAAAACTAGCTCAATAGTTTTGTTTCTGTTCACGTAATAAGGATTATGATCGGTGCTGTTGTTCCCATAATATGTGGTATCGAGATACATTACTATGGGGACAATGATCATCATAATTATTGATGTATTGAATATTTGGCTCATCGTGTGACTGAACTGTGAACGGGTTCGTACTGAAAATCAGTAGCTGCTGCTCGCTACCACGGCAAATAATCAGCGTGATGTTTTATATCTGATGAAGTTCTATATGAAGTGCCTTTTAATAACAGCCCGTTCACCAGTCAATAAATTGAGACTAAATTACCTCTTCTAAGCCTAAGCAATATTACGCATATATAATGAACCTGTACTAAATAGAGAGATACCTTAATCAGTTAATTTGTTATTACAATGTATGTGTAGAAGATATTTCATTATAATTGAGACACTTTAAGTAACTAGTAACTAAATAACCCAATATCTAATTATGTAAGAAAATCCTAAGTCAGTTTCCTGGAAGCCCGTCAAGTGCGGCTTAGAGCGAACTAAGCTGAAATGCTGTTGTAATCGCAAAGAAAATGGAACCTTCAGACGGGTATACGGTACAAGGACTTGACGTTTTTAAATTGATTAAAACTTCAAAATGCTTGACAAGGATTGTTATCTTTCTTTATGGAATTAAGGTAGCAAACGAGCATTTTTTTTATGGAATTAAGATAGCAAACGAGCATGCAGCACCACCTTCCGCTGCCGCCCATGACAACTGTGACCGACCCAGAACTAGACTCAATGAGTCTCGTTCTAATTCGGTCACAGATGCGTTGCTACCCCTGAGGACTGAGATGGTCGCCTCTAAAAAAGTGTAACCGGCTCCACACCTTCCTATCCGGAACACAATTGTTCTTAAAACAATTATTACATGGTAGGAATGGTACTAGGTACCGTGGCGGGCGGTGGTACTTCCCCGAGTGAGCTCTAGGCCCTACCACCTACAAAAGCATGCAGCACCATCCTTTCCATGCCCCATGACAACTCTGACTGACATAGGACAAGAATCAAACGGAGACTAGGATCGTTGGTCTAATTAGCAGATGATGATAGAACATTAGTTACAATAATTAGTTAGTAATAAGTGTGAGAATTTGTACAGGGAATAACAGTGTTAGTTAGAAATGCAACTGGCAACTAGCTGACAACTAGCTGTTTACAAACATTTCAATTGGACTGCGCACATATAGCAACTCGAGTTTCGTCAACAGTTTTCAGTTGCTGTAATCGATGACTAGGTTAGTTCCTAATTGCCGCAACTAGCAACTATTAAATATTATACCGGATTTTAAAGTTGCCGGTTTCCGCCACTGTCAATCGCAACGCGTCGGTGGATTTCACACCCTCCCTCCCTCTGTCTGTACCCGGAAATGCGTAGATTGAGCAACTCGCATAAAAGTTGCTCACAAATTGCCATAAAATTGTGGCAACCGTAAACGCTGTAGTCAACTTTTTACAGGAAACTTTTAAAAAGTTGATAGTTACCACAACTCAAGTTGATCCGTGGGCAAAGCTCCTTAATGAAAGTTTCGTTTTAATTCGGTAACAAAATAAATGTTGCTACAATTGAGGTCTGAGATGGTGGCGTCTGAAAAATTGTATCCGGCTCCTTTCTATCCAGAAAACAATTGCTGTTCAAAACAACTATAAGGTGGAAATGGTACCAAACCGTTACTTCTGTGTCTCCAAATGTAATAGGACTTTCTGTAACTGGTGAAATTTTAATCTGTATAAATAATCATAATGATACTACCTACTGGTTGGACTACAATTGAAAGCAATTAACATAAGTCTATTAGTTGGTATGCAAAGAAAATATAGCTGGTCCCGAGAACAAAATACACTCGAAAACAACGAATCTATAACCGACCGGAGAGCGGAACGACTGTATTTTACTGTGCGATCTACACAAATATTTGTTCGGGAAATGCGAATTGGTGGGCAATCGAAGGAGATTTAAGGTCTTCGCACATTGGCTTCAACCCATTTACGGGCCCAGGATTACTGCATGGGGCAGTGGTCAATCCAAGTGTCATTTTTTTGGCTTCAACTCATTAAAGAACCACTACAAATCCTTATGAGTGAGGGGGCCTAAAGCATTCTTCACCACGCTGCTCCAGTGCGGATTAGTCGACGGGTAAGTGGCTAATCCAAGTAGGACATGGTTAATAGACTGGTACCTATTGATAACAACCGGGGCCGATGTTTACGTGCCATCCGAAGCACGGAAAACCTAGAGAAATTTTCTTTCTAGTAGTCACCAAACCAACTACCGACTGCACCTCAGATTTAGATAACGATGCCGATTCAATTAAAAAAATATTGAAATATCGTATTGAGAACAAAAGAATTCGCAGCTCAAAATTAATTAGATAGGTATCTATATGAAGCTGCTCTTGATGACGTAATCTATCGTCTAGTGAGTTATAAAGGTAAGATTTTGTGCTAGAAAAAGGCAAACACGTATATTGCGTCTCTTTAATATAATCGAGACGAGAGTCTCAGCCCTCCTCACGACAACAATGACTACCTACTTCAGCGTTACGTCGGCGAGGGTTTTTATTTTGTTAATTTGAAAGTGACCTTAACCTTAGTTCGCCGTCACTTTTTACATGTGTAAGTACAGGTTTAGGTAAGATTGGAGTCAACAATGTTTTGTTTATTATATAATATTATGTAACTATAGGTATACAGGTATATTGTTTGAGAAAAACATTACAAAATAAGGATATATTGTTTATCATACTTGACACATTTGTGATGGATAAATAAGTGACTACAACTAACTAAAAACTATTCAAGCTTAACAAATAAATCTCATAAAATAACATTCCATTACATTACAATATTAATATAAAATCGAAACAACAAATTATCCAGCGCGAATTCAAAATTCAATTGAATTTATTAGTTGCCTATGACTTAAGTTAAGTACCTGCAGCATTTCATGTGTAATTCAGAACTTTGCAAATGAATTTTACTTACGCCATCTATTAACAACAATCGGAACTAAATATTTAGCGACTAACAAAACATCGATCTTCCAATGGGATTATAGTATAGTATAGTATGGAGTATGGATTCCAGATCGAACACGAACGAAGTGTAGGATAGTCAAATTAGCCGATAAGTTGTTGGTTAGTTTGTTGATAAGCACGGACTGTTAGTGATAGCTTGTCCTGTTAATAATAGTTAGTAGAAGTCTTATTAAGTTGACGTACTGTGCGCTGATCTTTCAATTGAAATGTATTTGCTTCTTCGGTTACAAAGACAATATTTATCATTCTAGTATCAATTTGAGATGCTTTATTATTATTTAATGTTATTACTATTGTTAAAATTGTTTAAAACGTAGTTCACTGTTTTTTTCAATGGCCTTGTGAATGAGTTTTGCGTAGTTTAAGAACATACATAGTTGTGAACTGTGTGTGAATGTTACCACAAATTTATCAAAATACGACGAGTGAAAACAGCGTTCAAATCAGCTAAGCCGTTTATGAGTTTAGCGAGAACAAAGGCAGCGCCAAACAACTACAAACCATTGTTACAAGATACATAATATTTCGGTACAAAATATCCTTACTTACATAAATTCCAAATTCAAATATTATTCCATCAATTTAAACGTAGACACATTATTAACTACAAACAAAACGCCATATTCGAGTGATCTGCTTACGTATTCATGTCTGTTGGTAGTAGGTACGTACGTATCGAACGTGCTGACCGCAACCAAACGTAGCGTATTGCGAACGGGCTGCGCGGTGATCGCGCCAATTAGTAAAGGAAACTAAATTACACCACGCCGTGTCCACATCACTCGTTCTGCGCAAGCCGATGGATGTGCTATTAGCTTGACAAATAGATCGTTTTTAAATTGAAATTGTATCGCTATGGATATTTAGTTCTGATGTTTTACGAAACGTGTAATATCGAAGCAACTGATACACTGATTTGAATCCCAACAATTAATAACCGTTTTTAATGTTTGGTATTATAGTTGTTAGTAGGTATAGGTGGTTAGTTGGTTAGATATATGGGATGAAATGGGGAGACAGATATAAAATATTGGTACTGTAAATTTCACTTACATTTTTGATTTTAATTAAAATAAAGAAATAAATACGTGGCCGACACCGTTGGGCATTCGATATTTTCGCACAATGGCGTCTAAATTTCCCCATATTAGATGTTGTTTTTCTCTCACCCGGGCATAGTCGCTGGAAAACCTACTATGACATCGTTCAAAAACTTAGTTACCACATTCTTATTCTGAATCTTTCCTTTTCCCAAGTCCGTCCTAAGTCATCCCTAGACCGGCTTATGTTTGTGTATTATTGTATTAGTATGTCTTGTTTCCTTTTATGTTTGCACCCTACCCTTTTCTTCCAGACATTTTTCTTTTCATAGTATCGGGTTTTCTGGCAGAAATTCCTTGTAAGCGACAAGGCGGACAAGGCCTATTGTATTGACTTTATCTTTTAAAAATTTTAACTGTGTTTAACAGTAAAGAGATTTAATAAAATATCTAAATGTTCATATTTAATATCCAATACACGAGCAAAGAAAGGGACATGATTGGTGCCTAAACTAAGCTTTCTGTACTTCAGCATACCAGGCTTCTATCGCTATTTACTGTAACATTTTACAAGAACTAGGTTTTTATAATAACGCTATGATAGCTACAAAATCTTAAAAAGAAAAGGTATGTAACTCACAAATTATGTATTTGTATGAATCATGTTAGTGTTAGTGTGTGTAGCTGTTTTGTAACTCTATGTAATGACTATTCTAAATAAACTTACGATGCTTCAGACTTCTATTGACAGGTATAATAGACGCAGGTGCCTTCTAAGCAGCATATTACCGAGGCGAGGTGTCTTGTCCCTTATAAGGGCTCTTGCGACCCGTTTAGACGAGCTCGCATTACCAACGACTGCGATTCGACTAACGGCATTAGGTATTCCGTAGATGTTATAAAAAAGGATCTGGTAAGCATTCTGTTATTCTACATTCCAGCTTTCACTGAGTTTACAGCATTTTGTGCATGACATTATTTATATAAAACTGTTTTTCTCATGTATGTCATTGAACATAGTTTAAAGAATTAATTTGTAAAGGAATTCGATTTAGAAAATAAATAAAAAACATGGACATATGATATAATTGTAAAAGCTACGTAATAATATTATAGCCGGTTTCACTTTTTTAGAGGCGACCATCTCAGACCTCAGGGGTAGCAACGCATCTGTGACCGAATTGGAACAAGACTCATACTAACAATAACTAACTGGACTATTACTAACATTAACTAACAGGACTAATTATCACTAACATACCCTGTCCTCGCACTTATTAACAAACTAACCAACTAATATTCTAACACCATCTACTAACTGGACTAACCATCCTAGTCCCTTTGAGTCTAGTTCTAGGTCGGTCACAGTTGTTATGGGCGGCAGGGGAAGGGTGGTACTGCATGCTCGTTTGCTATCTTAATTCCATAAAAAAAAAAAAAAAAAATATTGAGGAAACTTTCTATTATAGTTTTGCTAAACAATTATACCAACTTGACGACCCTGTAGCCTAGTTGGTAGCGACCCTGCCTGCGACGCGAGGGGTCCCAGGTTCGATTCCCGGCCGGGGCAGATATTTATGTGGCAGATAAATATTTGTACTCGGGTCATGGGTGTAATTGTAATGTGTTATATGTGTAGTCCATGCCACCCGCGACACAGGTACCTAGTAATCTACTGATTGGGTATGAGTGTGTTAGCGTTTTATTTATTTTTATTTATTTACTAGTAAATCCGCCCTCGCTTCGCTTCGGGAAACCAGTCCCATCAAAAATCTCTATAAATTTTAACAAATTATGTTATTCCGATGTCTATGCTATATTACTGCCAAGTTTCATGGGATTTTCATGAAACTTTGCAGTAGTTTTTGCGTGAAAGAGCAACAAACACACACACACACTCACTCACTCACTCACTCACTCACATACATCCTTACAAACTTTCGCATTTATAATATTAGTAGGATAACTTAATAATCTGAAATATAACCTCTTACATTTTATAATTAAACAGCTAAAATAATCTAATAAAATACAATTACTACAAAAATTAAACTCTAGTAGTTTAATCTACACATAATTACCTTTAAACCACAAACCACAAAATTTATTATTAAAAATGGTTCCACTTAAAGTTATTTAACTAAGTTGGTCAATACTAATACTCCAAGACTTCACTCATGAACTGTGCGTACAGTGCTATAATGTAATTTTACTTTTACACCGTATAATATAGAGTCTATATTATATTAAAACCATGTTATAACGTATAGGTTACGTAGCCGGAAGATGTAATCGTACGTTGTAAATTCTCCAAACTTCTCTACGCAGGTGGCGAGTGCCTAAGGATACTTGCCTGAAGGAACATTCACTTCGTAATTACACACCAGAGTGTCGCATTTGATACCCACAAACCTGCACGCATCACTTACATCATTTCAATTTGACGAAATGTTTGAATGTGTTATTTGTTTGACCAATTTCAGGTGAAAATAAATGTCTTATTTTCAGTTACTTTTAGATTCATGATAAAAAAATTAATAGGTTAATTTGAATGTAATTGATTACCCCCTAGCTCCGTAGGAATGACCTTGTCAGAAAAGCAAGAGTCTAGGGTTGGATTCCCGACCGGGGAGTTATTTAAATGATAGATAAATGTTAGTTCTCGGATAGAGACGGTTGTTGTTGTTGACGGTTGTGTATCTATACCATATCTATCTATAATAGATATTTGTTCCAATTATAAAAATGTAATTTTTCTAAATGTCGTAAGAAAAGTAAAAAGCAAAAGAAATCACATAAATAAAACATTATAAGATTTAACTTACAAAGGATAGCGAATCTTTAAGCTTAAATTTAGTTTTCTTTTGTGCCTGTAATGTAGTCTATTCATACCGTAAAAAGTAAGTGAAATGAGACGAAAATAAATCCCTAATAGAGTCACAGCGGACCAAATTATTATAAAGAGACAATTACGTCACGTCAAAACTTCGCAGCGAAAACAGTTTCAGAGTGGCATGCTATTGAGTGTTCCATTAGCTGCCTTTTTAATTTGCCTTTCAAAAGGTGAAATTTTGGACACAGGTCACAGTTGGTTGGTCATGCTAATGACCAGTTATTGCTTTTGACACAATAAAATCTAAAACGCAGTAGGTAATAGATTGACGTGACTTATTTTCGTGATGACAACTTGCGAGTTTTTAATTCTACTGCTGACTTTATAATACTTTATTAGAAAAACGTAGTGACGTAATAAAAGCTTTTCATTTGGCCAACTACTCTCTCATCTCTCTCATCTAAATTGAGATGGAAAATAAAGAATTTTATGCAACAGTAATATACAGGGCCCCAATTCTGCTAATTTATAACGCTTCAATAGTATCTCGATTGAATAGTCTGCCACATTTTATATACGGAATGTGCCGAAATAGCGTCGAAAACTATTTAAATTTGTACACAGAACGTACCAAAATGTGTCGATCTATTCAATTCTGTATACGAAATGTGCCAAAAATGTGTCAAACTCTTCAATTTTGAATACAAAATGTGGCAAACAATTCAATCGAGACACTATTGAAGCGTTATAAATTAGCAGAATTGGGGCCCTGGTCTGTAGGTACATACTATATTAATACTTCTCTGTTTTGTCATACTGAAGTAACTTACATAAAATTCACTTTACACAAAATTTAGTTAACGGTGATGTTTTACATCCTTCATTCAGCGTAAGATTAGTAGCTGAAAATGAGTTAATTAGTGATTAAAAATTAAATTACCTTACAACACTTACAAAAGTCGACAAGAAAATGCATGTGTACCTAATGAAAATGCATTGAAATGAAGAAATGAAATGAAAGATATGTAATCTACTAATATACATCTATTTTATGACCAACTAATATTCTAACACCATCTTCTTATTTACCTTCTGGACTGCTAATTTGCTTACCTGATAATTGGACTAACCACCCTAGTTTACTTTACATTTGAGTCTTGTTTTGTGTTGATCACAGTCGTCATGGGCGGTACCAGAAGACTAGTGCAGTATACATACGTTCGTTTGCTATCTTAATTTAAAAAAAAAGTGTGTTGCAGCGAAAACGCAATTGTTTTATTTATTAAAAAACAAAGTACTTTATTAAATTTTGTGTGTATTTTCCGAAAATCTACAAGGTATTCTGGCCGAAATTTTAACGTAATAAAAAGTACGAAACATCCCATTTACAAAGCAGTTTTAAACAAAAAGATGCAAGGGGCGACCGCAGCAAATACAGTACTTGGAAATAAAACCTCGTGGTGAGGACTTGTTGCAGTCTCAGCGGAAAACTTTTAACTGTTACATTCCTTTTGAATATAATTATTAAAAACGGGAATAAATAATTATTGTTGCAGTAAAATATCTCTTTACATTGTTAAAACTGTCCTTATCTAAATACTTCAAGTTACGTTGCAATTCACTTATAGTCATATTTTAACGATATATGGCTACATTTTTCAATCTTATAATAATTTATAATAATTATAAAAAGCTGAAGAGTTTATTTATTTTTCTGAACGGGCTAATCTCCGGAATAATTTGATTAGAACAATATTTTTCGTGTCAGATAGTCGCTTTGTTGAGGACGGCAGCTTTAGGCTATATTATTTATCACGTTACGACCAATAGGAGGGGAGCAACAAGTTTCCAGATGCGAAGCGACGACGGCGTCTACTAATATAAAATCGAATGACAGGCAATCTTGTTGTTTTTAAATTGTATTTTTATGATTTTATTCATTATGATATTGAGATAATTTTACAATTACATATTCCCACAATAAATGGCGGTTACGTGATATCTTATGTACGCTTATAAATTTATCAAAGCCAACTGGTTTATCTCTTGGGTGTCACTTAAATACGTGTTTCTATAGAACGTATTAACCAAATTAAATGACTTTGTTTAACATGAGGTATCATAACTTTCCGCGTAAGGAGCTTAGCGTTGTGAGTCATATTCATAATACGTTATGACTTTGATGGGATATTGTTTTCCAGTTAAGTAGACCAAAATGGAACCTGAAATCTTAACCGGTGGTTGTCACGGTTATTTGTTGCGTTTTGTCATTTTTGGAATATACTAAACTTTGATTACTTTCAAATGTAGTTATGGTGGTTATAAATTTCTTGCCGTCCCTATTTCACCCGTGGCAGGCCATTAATGATTTATTCACTAAAGTTTTTTTAACTGAAAGTTTGTATCGCTTGTTAGCTTGGAGTACGACAAGTGAACTAGACTTTTATAGACTATGATAGGGAAGTCGGCCGGACCAGCTGTTAACTATTTTCGTTTTTAACCGTTTTGCATAACACTATGCACCGTGTTTGGCTTGTACACATAAAGCTTTGCACGCTTCTAGTAGCTATTGCATGTTAAAAAAAAACTTGGTCGATTTTGAAATAGGAATCTATTTCAAAAACATCATTCCTAGTGGTAACGTTCCTATAGTCTATGTTTCATTTAAAAGTTTTGACTTTTTGATTTTATAAAAAACGAACACGGTACTCGTAGTCTGTTAGATCAAAATGACGGTTACCATAATGTCTGGATCTGTTGAGACATGTTCAGACAATATCGTCAGCTAACCGGAGTAACTACCCTAAGATTTTTTCTAGGTTGATCACAGTTGTCATGGACAGTCGCGGAAAGGTGATTTATCCTCCATGCTCATTTATTACCTTAATTGAAGAAAAAATAAGTAGTCTAAGATTGGACTTTGTACAGTGTTTGAAATTATTACGGTCTTTGATGTCAACTAAAAAAGTTAAAAAAGTATTCGATAAGCTTTCATTTACTAAATAATGATTACTATAGCATATTAATAATTAATGAATATTAAATATTGCTATAAAACCCTATTAATTAATGTTATCTCATAAACAAGCTTATTTTAAACTCGTTTGCTTGCTTAGGTTATAAAACATTAATTGTAACTTCGGACTTAAACATACCTACTTCATTTACGAGGAAAAAACTTTTTTCATTTTCTCATTTCGTTTACTAATTTGTTAGACATTTTTATTTTAAAATGGTAACCCTACACAAGAGTCAGATTCACGGATGTTTTTCACGTTGAGATTATAATAATAGCGAGTATCATGGTAAACCTACCATTTGTTATGATTAGAACCACAATAATAAGTATTCATTATGTTAACGCAATTCATTATGCTTAAGTTCAGAGTAATACCTAATACAATAATCTTATTACTGAAGTTGTACACACTAATATTATGTTATGAAAGATTTTATTTCTGTTTTTAACCGACTTTAAAAAAGGAGAAGGTTTTCTATTCAACTGTAGGTTTTTTACCATAATTTATGTTACCATATAACTTTGCTCTAGGTGAACCGATTTTGATAATTTTAATTCTATTCGAAAATTTGAGCCACATCTGATGGGTAAGGCGTCTGGCACACGGCGCCGCGCACCGCCGCGGTAGGCGGTGGCGGTAAAGCGGATTGCGAAGCGGTGGCCCGCGCGGTAAGGCGGTTTATGCGCTTGTACGTGCGGATGGATTTAACGCGGTTTTGATGACGGCGTTTGAGGCTTTTATGACGTAGAAAGAAAAAAAGAAGATATTGGGTTCATCCATTTTTACGAAGCAGAACTCTTAATGGGGCATAAATGTTATTCTATATCGACATCGAATTACATTTTTAACCGACTTAATTAAATTGTAACACGTCCTGCACCAACGATGATCCGCGCGGTTATACGGTGGCTCGTGTGTGAGGCGCCGCCCTTCCGCGCGGACGTCAGCACGGAGGGGCGGTGGCGGTGAGAGCACCGCTCGACCGCGCGGTCAATCGGTGTACGTGTGTTAGGCATCAACGGATTTCATAGACCCCAATACAACTTCAATTCCGCTTCACCGCTTACCGCGGCGGTGCGCGGTGCCGTGTGCCAGACGCCTAAGTAATTTTTGAGGCATAGAAATAGTATCGATTTTGAATTCGGTTATTTTTTAAGTTATTATTCCTTTCTTGATTCTTGGTGGTGCCTACTGATATCCATGCATGAAGATGATCACTTTTCATCATGACTCATCCGTTGTTATCCTAAGTACGTATCCTAAGTATCCTAAGTATAAATATGGATTGTAGACATTCAAACAGAATTGCAGACAGTCTTAGAACATTCGTTGGTTGGTTTGATAGTAAGTATGAAGAATAGGGCAGAGACTGATATTGGTAGTTATGTCCTGTTCGTCAGTAAGTGTGTCGTTCTGATTCGATCTGAGATGCGTTACTACCCTTGAGGACTGAGATAGTCTCCTATAAAAAGTGTAACCGACTCCACAGCAAATCTGTGAATTTTCTGCAACATTACGCAAAGTCGTGTATTTCTTGTCGAACTGCTAAAGGCCTTAAGTACCCCGCGAGAATACTACAGTGGAGATGTCTGCTTGCAAAGAAATATTTTTATGTAACCCTCGGGACATTTAAGTTCGCGGAAGTTACGTTAACGACAGTTTGTAGTATAGGAGGAAATTAGGCTCTTGTGTTGGTTCAATGTTTATTTTAACCGATGGCAAGGAACTGTTTTGTAAACAAATTTAAAGGTATATGCTGTGTGCCTACCATATTCAAACACATACATACATACTACCTACCTACCTTATAGTAAGTATTTATGTATTTTTATTCTACTATACTACTATTCTAATGAGGAGGGACCCATATTCAGTAGCGGACCATTAATAGACTATCGCAATATAGGTATTTAAATAACAATTATTGCGTTCCGGATAAGAAGGTGTGGAGTCGGTTACACTTTTTTAGACGTGACCATCTCAATCCTCAGGGGTAGCAACGCATTTGTGACCGAATCAGAACGAGACTCATACTAACAATAACTAACTGGACTATTACTAAAGTAAACTAACAAGGCTAATTATCACTAATAGTCCCTGTCCTCACACTTATTAACAAACTAACCAACTAACATTCTAACATCATCTACTAACTGGACTAACCATCCTAGTCCCTTTGAGTCTAGTTCTAGGTCGGTCACAGTTGTTATGGGCGGCAGCGGAAGGGTGGTGCTGCATGCTCGTTTGCTATCTTAATTCCATAAAATATGTACCGTTACTTTCTCTTAAATATCTTCCATGCACATAATTGGTTCATTATTCGATTAATATAGTTATTAAAACACACATACATAATTAATAACTTTCAAATACACGGTAAAACTACAACTGAAAATAAATCCTCGCGCAGGAAGCTTTTTCATTAAAATTAATTTATTTAAAAGTTATGGAAATGAACAACCCACTTTTTATTCTATTTTTCGCTTTTCAATAGATTAAATCTAGAGATTTAGAAACTCTGTCTCTGCAGACGGCTACAGATAGTGAATTATATCGCTCAAACTCAATTGGAATACGAGATATTTAAATTGAGCTATAATATATTTTTTATGGAAATAGCCGAAAGGAAATAACTTTAAGAACGAATAATATCGACTTCAATATCGACAAGTAATAAAATAAGAACAAAGCCCTCGTAATCGTAGTCAATTATATAGGCATTGTTAGATATAACTCATAAACTACTCATCAGATCTTTCACGCAATATACTTAAAGTTATGAGGTAAAAAAAATTGGCCAAGTGCGAGTCGGACTCGCCCATGAAGGGTTCCGTAGTAGCAAGTAACATAATATGTATAAAAAAAATATTGGAGTTGATTAAATGAAAGGTAAATTGCGGTTTACACTTTATGACGTATTAAAAAAACCTACTTACTAGATCTCGTTCAAACCAATTTTCGGTGGAAGATACATAGTAATGCACATCATATATTTTAGAGGTTACGGGGGGGGGAACATTTTACCATTTTGGGAGTGCATCTCACGCAAACTATTCAGGTTAGAAAAAAATAACATTACGAACCTCAATTTTATTTTCGAAGAATGAAAAACAATTTTTGAGTTTCAGTTCCAAGTATGGGGAACCCCCAAAATTTATTATGTTTTTCTATTTTTGTGTGAAAACCTTAAAGCGGTTCACAGAATACATCTACTTACCAAGTTTCAACAACATAGTTCTTATAGTTTCGGAGAAAAGTGGCTGTGACATACTGGCGGACAGACAGACGAACAGACAGACAGGCAGACAGACATGACGAATCTATAAGGGTTCCGTTTTTTGCCATTTGGCTACGGAACCCTAAAAAGAGTCGAATTGAGAACCTCCTACTTTTTTGAAGTCAGTGAAAAAGGTGACTCACCCATAGACTTTAGTGAAAATAAATAAATCACCGATGTGTCACAGCACTAGCCAAAAAACCGCCTACTACGAATGAATACACGAAAGTTTAAGAAAAATGTACGTAACGTTTTAATTTTGCATTTTAATTAATTGTATGGAAATGAGTGTGGAGCAACTTGGTCTAGTCTACTAAATAACTTATGAAATATTTGTAAGTACTTACTGAAACTATGAATAATCAACGACCATGAAATTAAATAATTATACTCACGACGTACCTTCATACATGCGATTCGATTCAATTTATTTCTAGATAGAAATACTTCATATTATAATCCATAATCCTATTTTAAGTCGATAGAGGGATTGGACTGAAGCCGGTTTCTTACCGTGAATTGGCCGGTCTTTCGTTAACTTCAATTCTGAGAAAAATAGATGGAGTATACTTAAGGATATCATAATATCGTAAACGTAATAGTGGCTAAATCTTTGTCTTCTAGATTTAAGACAAAAAACGAACACGCAGCACTATCCTATAGCCTCATAACCTGCAGCACTATTCAACAGAAGACTTAAATCTGTAGGTACAATGGTAGTCCTATAAGCTGAGGGTGTTAACGAAATTGTTCTGTTGTTAAAGTAGCTAATATATGGGTCGCCAAGGATATGGAATTTGCCAGTCCCCGCTAAAAACAACTTTGTTACGTTTGCTCACAGTTCAATTTAGCTTGTAAACAAAATTTACTTCAGTCACTTTAAATTATCACCGTCAATTTAAAATGAAACTTAATTACAGGTGCAGAAAGCTGGCATTTGTGTGGGTTAAGATTAACACGAGTTCCATATCAAACGCGAACGGAGCATAGCAGATACGATCTTAATGATTCATCACACCCAACTTCGAAAGAATTAAGACGAGGACGTATGCCAAATATCCATCCTTTAGTCGTGAACAGTCCTTCGTACGGACAATGTCTGGCCTCGCCATTCTTTATGCGTAACACGAAGGATTGGAATAGCTCGCCCGCTTCGACGTTCTCTCACGGTTTTGTAAATAGAATTCTCAAGAGTGAACAAGATTTTCCGAAGTTAACTACCCTATGACTATAATGCCATTTACCATTAGGTGAGATCGGTGTTACCTAACTACAAAATTTTCTTCAACAAACAAAAACAGTCGTTCAGTCATGTTTTTCATGACCGACAAGAAAGCAGACGATTCTGAAATCTTTAATCCCATGCTAGCGGAATAGGACATCTTCAGTAAAAGGTCACTGAAGTCGGAACCTTCTTTATGGTATCGTGGAGACTGCCTGGTAAGCTACCAAATCCTCTTGATAAGTCAACCCCCTAAAGACTCGTCATGTTACGGTTGGAAGCTTGAAAATCAGTAACTTTATAGTTTTCTCGCTTTTTCTGACCACCGACGCATCTCTGATGCCTTTTGGGTAATACATTTTCATGGGCAACAATAACCACTAACCAAGTAGTGGTTCGTCTGCTTCATCTGCTTGCTTGGTCAAGATGGAAGAAATGATCATTGATTTGCATGATGCAATAGTCTCTAGGCCAATTTATTTAAAGTCAGTTTTGCCCTAACCTGGGCTTATAGGTTGAAGCTATTTATGAAGATTAAACGTGAACTATTTCGCACGCTAGTACATCATTTCCATTTATGGTGAACAACCGTGCTCCTGTTGACTAGTTTAAACAAATTGATATAAGGAGGATTAAGCTGGTTGTGTTAATTAAACGCTCCGTGTTCGGCCTTACGGTCAGCTAGTGTACATTGTACCCGACCTCCGGTACATAATACTGTCGACGGTGAAATTACCATCTATGTTAGACTTTACAGCCTAAGGCGGATTGTATATGAAAGAGATGGGACAAGGGTAAGGTTTAGATTCAATGGATGTGGAAAAGATATATCAATATTATGTTGTCGCGCCTGATTTTGTTTTAGAATTGTATTAATGTTTGTCCTTTATTTTATTTCAGGGGTATCTGTTCTGAAAAACTTGTCAGCACCATGTTTAGTTGGAATTTTGTGGGCTACATCAAAAACGTAAAGGGATAGCATTAGAGTTGAAATTAAAGTTATTGATAAAATAAGAGATGCACTTAAAAACAAAACAGGCGTAATGTTATATGGAAAAATAAATTGTAACAGAAATACTTATATTTTACAAACATGTAATATAACTAAAGTTTAATGCACATATTTTTTATATTAAATTATATTTTAAAATTAACCCAAAACTTCAAGCATATTAAGGTGTGTAACACTATATGTATAATATACCACAGTTAGGTAGGTCCAGACATAATAACTACGAACAACGAAAATTACTACTTTGTTAAACACAGGACCGTAGACTCAGGTGCTATGGAGGCTTAAATGATTTCCCTTCACCCAAACCTTGTCACGTTATGGCAATAATGCCTGTTTTCCGTTAAAATGGCGCACTTACTGAGAATATTATAGTGGATGAACGAAAGTTAATTAGATTTAGGTCGATATGTATCTATGAATAATTAGGCAGGTTTTGTAAGCTTTGATAGGGGTTTAACCACATCTGTTTATTTTGCTTGTTCATTAATAATTAATCTCTTTAATGCACGCGTAGACTAAGCTCGGAATTATTTAGTTACATTTTTACCCGTGCCGCAGAGGGTTAGGTATTTAATAGTTTAAGTACATGTCTGTTATTTTGTGTGGTTTGAGCGCTACGGAGGTCGAATGTGTAGACTGACTTTGATGATTGTTACGAAAAGACGTACAGAATGCAAGACGTATAAAGTAAATTAATCGTACCTACTCACAAAATAAAAAGAGCAACTAAAAGTGATAACATATCTTCTGTCTTGCATTGCGTGACGGTTTCATGATGATGTTATATGACGGCAAAGAACTTGTTCTCGTGTCATACAAAATCGGACTTTCTCGCTATTATCTTAGGCGCGCTCACCGGCGGTCTTATTGTACGTCTATCGTCACCAATAAAGACATGACAAATGAAGAAAGAAGAAATGACAGTTATCAAGTGATTTGATGTAAAAAAAGCTTTCGTGCATTTGAATACGAGTGTAATAAAAATGCGTACTGAGCCCATGACAACACTTAAAAGCAGGTACATACATAATACGATGTTTCATTATATTACCTTTCAGAGAACTTGGAGTTAGTAGTTAGGTATATTGTAGAAGAAAAATTGATTCTTCCAACATAGTAAGTATGTTGAACATAAAAGGAAAGCATATTGTTATCTCACTTGTTATTTAGACAAGCCTTCCAATTTCTTCCAAACTCGTTTGTTTGAAGATTGTTCTTTTGAATAAAACTTTCTTTTGTAACTTGAACCTTTTTGTTGTAATACTAAAAGTGTATCATAATATACCTAAAGTATGTGAAGAGGACCTTTACGCTGTGATGAAACACTTTTATATCGATAAGTCATTTAAGGCTCATTCACACACTACGCTATTTATTAGCTACGCGACTCCGACGCAATCCACAGTTCGCCGACACTGACACTGTTCACTGACAGACACACGCATTTTAGACGCATCGCCTCGTATGCAGAATTCGGTAAATATATAGGGCTTCGACTCACGGGCGACGCATGGACAAGATCCTAGGCGCTTGCAAATAGCGTTGTGTGAGAACGGCCTAAGCCTTTACGTTACAACAATAATAATGCACTATCGCAGGCTGTCATATTCATACCAAACGTTCAATCCACTTAAGAAATAATCCGAAGTAACATTATCCGAGAATAATCCGAGATACATTTAAATAATCAATATTTCTACGTAATCTATCAGTTTGTTTACAGCTATACCCAAATAAATAATAGTTTAAAAAAACTAAAAAACACGCTTTTTATAGAAAACCGAACTAAAAAAATTGAAAATAACTTTTAATAAATTTATATTAAGAATAGTGTTAAAAATTTCAATAAATATGAATTAATGAGTGTAAATAAAGAAAATATTTTATTAAAAAAAGCGTGGGGTGCATGGTGTCATTTTGATAATATCTTAAAAAGCACCCCACGCTTTTTTTAATAAAATATTTTCTTTATTTACACTCATTAATTCATATTTATTGAAATTTTTAACACTATTCTTAACATAAATTTATTAAAAGTTATTTTCAATTTTTTTAGTTCGGTTTTCTATAAAAAGCGTGTTTTTTAGTTTTTTTAAACTATTATTTATTTTCTACTTTTTAGTTTGGTTTATTTATAATAGCTTGTTTTTATAATTTTAAAGTATTATTTGGTCTCTATCGATCTACCGACTATTACTTCCGTGATAACTTAGAATTCAAATAAACAGAAGAACAACGCCATCTAGTAAAACGTAATGTACGCAGTCAAACTGAATACGGAGTTACAGCTAGTTGCCCGTAAATATGGGTAGACGGGAGTAGCAAATGGGTAGATGGCAGTAGTGTGAGAGTAAAAAAAATTAAAATCTTATTTTGCAAATTGAAAATTGGAATAATTTTATCAAAATAGTGTAATGTCATCGGAACTCGATAAATCTACAAAGTTTGAACGAAATCTGGCCGTTTAAAGTGGGTCAAAATCGCGCCCAAAGAAGTCGGTTATAAACAAACATACAAACATACAAACATACAAGTGAAGCTAATATAAAGCGTGTAAAAAATACATTCCATTGTAACTACTGTATTCGTAGGTATGATTCAGCACTTATCCGTCAATAATAGATCTCAAAGCGACCATCAGGTCTTGTATTTTATGGATACAGTCATTTAAATAGTGATGCTATTCCCAAACCTGATAGAATTGGACCGCTTGATGCTATCATCGATTCCACCTAACCTATAACTTGTGGCGGTAGAGTGCACGCCCAATTTGATACTGAATGTTATAAATGTAAATTAATACATCGTATGTGTTGAATGGAAAATATCAATAAAAATTACCCTATACAATCAGACGTTTCGAAACTGAAACAATGGGAATTTCTCGGTGGTCATACTGGCATGTACTTTATTAAAAGTTGAGTAAAATTAATAATAAAACTATAAAATTAAATTAATAATAGTAATAAGAGTAAGTTAATATGTCCTATGATCATTCGGAGTGAAGTGTGGTATACATAATAATAAATAGTTAATAACTAAAACACCCTAATATAAACCTGCTAATAGAACCAAGTAGGCTCCAAAAAGCATTAGTTTTGACGTAACTTGCTTGATTGACGGCTGTTTTATCGACAACAAACGTAACTTACAGATGACACGAGGATGTAAACGCCCGTAGTAATTGCGGATGGGAACAAAGTTTTGAGGCCGGAATTCTAAAAGTTTTCGTAGCCCGTTCTGAATGTAACATTTCAGTTAATGACTTGCCTATCGGAAACAATGGTATTTAGCGGTAGGTTTCGAAACAGATAATTTGACGAAGCGTAATCATACAAATAATACCTAAAACTTGCTTGTCGATGTCCACTTGTGAAAGATAATAATGAAAAGTTATTTTTGATTTAAATACAATATTTTGTTTTATATTTCGTTATACATTAAAATATCACTTCTTTTTACAATTATAATATATAATATTATATTGAATCGTATGGTTCGACTTGGCTTGAAACGCTACCACGAGTCTAGATAGATAAGCTGAGACCGAATGCGTCCATTTGTTATATTTTTCGAGTCACTTTTCAAATCAATGTTATCACGACGAGGTTTTGTTTCTTAGTCACTGTTTTATGTCGGTGTTCGTTGTCGCTAAGGCTATTCGTATTCGGACCCTCCGTACCGAAATACAAATGTGGTTGGGTCAGTCCTCGTAAGTGAGTGGCAGATACTTCCGCAGTCTCTCTGTGCTAATAGAATAGAGTGGAAATATGGCATGAATTGGACAACGAAGTGGACCTCATATTGTGCTGTTCAGTATCAAGTTAGTATTTTAGTACTTTATGTCCATGTTACTTTGCGTTGCAATTTCTTCCTTCCTTTGATTTTTAATCAAAGGAATTTAAATTTAGTCATATGACTTTGAACTTAATTCATTTTGGATTTCACACGTTTTTCGGATCCTCCCGGTGAACGTTTTGGACGCTAGTATTTCGTCGCAGTGCCATGTTTTTATTGCATCACAAGATTTTAGACGTAGTCTATCAGTTCGTTTGCATAGATATAGGTACATTTCATGTATAAGATTATTTTATGATATTACAGGGAACTTTATAAACTTCTTTAAATTTTTCGCTTGGATTTATAAAACCCGTAATTTTAGTTAGAAACAATTTAAGGGGTTAAAATTAATAAATAATCGTATGGAAAATAGCGAAATTATTAAATAATTAATATAGCAAAATTTCCGTACGGTTTTTGAAAAATCTCTCCTTGACACAATATGAAGGAAATCGGTTTGAGAAACTTTAGGTTTTACCTCTATGGGATGAATGTTGATGTGTCAATCAGGATTTCCCTTTATAAGAATGCACCTTTTTTCAGTAAATAGGCAACCTAAGTAGCTAACAAAGAGATTGATAAGACACAAATGCTGGAATCTTTGGATAAATGAATTATCTAGATTGAGTATTGATTAATAATTCAAAATCTTCTTATACATTAAAAATCATTGAGAGTGGTATCTACGTATCTCGTTGATAGAAACACAAGATCAAATCCGAAAATTGTTCAACCGTCTCGCGTTGAGAGACAAAGCGTTCTATCAAATATGTTTCCAATGTCTCACTCATTACTTACAATTGTACATTAATCTTCTGTGTTTCAGACATTACCTACAGTTCCAAGATCTATATTTTCCAACAATTTCTGAATAATTCGTTGTATTCCGGCATAGTGCTAACTTCTAACAAAGCTATCCCGTAGCTAACAGAGCCTTGTGCTAAACGGTAGCACAAGGCTCTGTCGTCAATTCAAGCCATCAGTACTTATGGAGCGAAGTTACCACACAACCTCGACGATACTAATTGTTAGCACAAAACTGGATACTCAACTCCGAACTTCGAGGAATGTTTTGTATCGGATGTTAATTGGATTCTCCAATTCTCCGGACTTTCCATTCAAGGCGTCGGTTACGATATTAACAATACAATAACATGCGCAACTTAGATATTATTGGCATGACTTAGTTTGCCAATTGCTGAATATTGAAATTCATAAAGTTTAACGCCGGTATTAATTCGTACAAACCTGATTATTATTTGTTGTAGTATTAAGTTACGCTGTTTTGCAAAAGGGAAATTTCCGAGCCGGTGAAATCTCACTATTTCGAATATCGTCTTTCGTGCAGATAGTGGCAAGGTTTGGGATACATTTTAAAATTAAAAATTATGTTATAGGTTAAATTATTTAAAAACAGTCTCACCTATATAGACAATCATTCAATTATATACCTAGATAATAACAGGTAGGTACACTTTTATATAAACTAAGCCATAATTAAACGACAAAAGAGATAAACTACTTTGCTTAGTTCTTTACACCACTTTACACCATTCACTTTGGACCGCTACGAAAAGACTACAAATAAATTCACACCCAATTTTTAATAACGACTCAATTTACCTCGCAAACATTAACTTGTTGAGCGTCAATGTACGGAACTTCATTCGCGAGAGGTGAACTTGCGAAATATATTTAAGGCCGTTCAAAGTTAAGCCCGCGTTGTAAACTCCACAGTTTGTAACAGCGGCTAAGAACAGCCGAAGGAAAGGTGGGACACTTTAGAATTTTAGAAATTTTCGTACAAAAACTTTGGTGTAATTAGAGTCACCAGGTTTTTAGAAATGTCCGGATAAGTCTGGATTATGTCCACTTATTATTTAACTTTAAATACTAACGACTTTTTTATTTATCTGTATCAAAAACTATAGTTAAAACATTTTAATTAAAGTTCCAAAGTAAAATTAACCGTTGACACTCCAAAAATAACTACATTACAAGTAATTCATACTGTAAAACAAAATTTTGATAATTTTCATTATATATTATGAGATGTTTAATGTCCCAATTTTTAAGAATCTAGTTGATTAAAATTTTAAGATGGTCACCCCCGTCATAATACGGAATCGCGACTCGGTGGGGCGCAAACATAAATCATTGATTTCATCCGTGTTCAAAAGTGAGAACTTCTTCGGCGTTTATTCGGTATTTTAAACTAAAATATAAACAATCGCAGATAAATGTCTTACGTATTGAGATTTATTTAAATCAGTTTATTTTTAATAATTCTTTCATATTTTATATGTACCTAAACGGCCTGTTACTCCTTCTTATTTTCATAAATAGCGATTGTCCAAAAGGAGTTCCTTACACTTCGCTTCGCTAAAGGAAACGAGTCCTTTAGTGGCTACGACATCATTCGGCAATTGTAAGGCGTGATTATATTTTTAAACTTACTTTTTTATTTATGAACCGATTAAAATGAAACAAACGCTATTACAGCTACAGATTAATTAAAAACGTTTAAACGTTTGCTCCTTTCTAGACTGATACTAGTTCATATCAATCAGTTCATAAATAAAATAAGTTTAAAATTCAGTTAAAAAATTGATGAAGCATATTAAGTAATTTTAAATATAATGTTCAGCTGCGGAGTAATGCGCATTAAGATTGCGAATAAAGAATAAATTGTTTCCTTTCAATTTGTGGATCATTGTATTAAACTGAACAAAAACATTGGTATCATTGTAAATAGAGCACGGTATGGAAAGTGAGATATAAAATTATGGGTGCATAATTTTCAGGCTCAGGTGGCAGTGCTGTGTGTGTTTCACTAAGCACGGAATTCTGTCGTAAACCGAGGGATTTAAAGCCTAGTTTACCGCTGAAACTTTCGCGTTTACTGGTAAGCAAAAACTGCTTGACATTTATAACTTAAGTCCAGGATTAAGTTCTCTCGGAGAAATGTTTTATGTCTTTAGCAAAAAGTTTAGTTCGAGAATTCAAATATTCCGTCACCTAACTATATCTCTCTGTTGTACTTTCCAAACTTTGGGTGCTTATTATAAAGTTGAAGCCTTTTCTGGGATTTTTCACGCGTACTTTTGTCTGTGTTGAGATTCTGCTGTTGCAGCGTAGTTCATCTTTTGTCCTCCTATGCATTATAGTTTTATTTTTCTCTTGCTCGCATTTCCCAGGAGAGTAACGTTAATGATGAATTTAATTTTGATGGAATTTAGTTTTGATTATATTTTCATTATCACTTAAATTATGCCTATAGAAGTCCTTAATCCTCTTTAATTTTCTAGACGTTGATTATCAAAATCTATTTTAAACTACAAATCGGTAAACTTTAGCTTCGTCCGATTTTGAAGTGTTTAAATATATTAAAAGGTAATAGTTTGCAGTTCTGTGTAGAGATCTTCATTCATATCTACAGACGTTGTGTCAGACACGCAACGTGATAGACACGGCACAGAAAATAGTTTTCACATCTAAACAGCAACACAAGTAATGTTAGGCAGGTGTCCGACCGCCGGCGAGCAACGAGATACCTATGGGCTATTTTCTTGCCCAAGAAAGGGACTTAAATTTGACATTCCGTGTAAACAAAAGAAATGCGAGCAAAAAGAAACGCGAACAGTCAGCGAGTACTCGTTGACATATACCTACATCCACCAAAACGACTCTTGTGTTCTAAATAATAGAAAATGAATGAAGCTTTGTGTTCCAAAAAATAAAGTTTAAATTTGTTCTAGTTCAAACTGTCAACATCTTTTATTATACATGTCTTGGGAGAGAAAACACCCGAGCTTTACTCGCCGACTCGCCGGCGGTGGGACACTTGCCTGACGTGCTGGTAGATAGCCGTGCAACCGATACACGCCGGCACAGACAAAACATTCGTGCTGAGAATGCGCGGACACATTCCACTAGAATCTAGATGTAAATAAATTAATAAACCCATATAATGTACGAGTAGATTGTGTAAAAGGATATTCTTTGTCTGCCATGTTAAGTGTGTCAGATACACGCACAATATCTTAAGATATTAATGAAGATTAACTCGTGGTTTAACAATCTACATATTACGTACCACCTTTCCGCTGCTGTCCATAATAATTGTGAACGACCTAAAAAAAGACTCAAATGGAGACTAGGATTGTCTGATTAGATAGTAGATGGTATTGGAACATTGCAGGAATGTGGATTAGAGTAGGGACTGCTGATAGTGCCCATTCATTGCAACCCATGCTGTCCCACTGCTGGGCACGGTTCTCCATTCATTATGCGAAGGGTGCAGGCCATAGTTCACCAACCAGGCTGGCCACGTGCAGATTGGTTGACTTCACTACTGCAGGTTAGTTGAAAAGATAATGGGAAACTCTAAGGCTCTTCCCACACAACGCTATTTTATGAGCTACGCGACAGATACAGCGAATTTTGCATTGCGTTGCAGTCGCGTAGCTCATAAATAGCGTTGTGTGAGAAGAGCCTAAGGTGTGCAAGTTTTCTTACGACATTTTCTTTCACCGAAAGGAAACCAGTTTAGTAACAGTCCAATTAATAATTTTTACAATTTATTATGAACAAAATAATAAGCGCCGTAACCTTAATCTACGAAACCATTTAATACAATCACATCGTACAACTACACCATAAAACATAGTAATCATTTTACGTATGCAACCATCAAACAGTCATAACCTTACTTACATCAATTCACGTCCCTCGCAATATGAACTGAATTATTTTTTACCAACTTTTATACCCGCACATAGCGTTTATTACCGCAGGAAAAAATTCATTTATCCGGTGTCCAATGGCCAATATAATGCTTACGTCCACTGGTTTTTACTGGACTGATCATGCGATGACAACATGGAGATTTTTTTGTCACGATCTTTTTTGTCCGTTTATATCGTTTATGGGGTATACAGACGGTTTGTGGGGAGTTATGTTTGGTTTTATGTGCAGGGTGATTATTTTATATGGAATTTAAATATGTTACAATTATATTTATCGCTGTAACATAATACGCGGTTTCTACATTTTAATGATAAACTGAGCACGGGTGTCAACTCGTAATTGAGAAGGCCTAGAGCATACTGAACCACGCGGCTCCAGTGCGAATTGGTTGCGGAGTTAGCAATCAAATACGTTGGGAGTTTTTTTGCCTTCCTCTTAGCTTAGGTAATGTAATGCTGATTGGCCCTACGATGCTCAGAAACGCTCACAATTTTTTGCTACTACCTACTGACCTTTTCCATCATTGTATAACTTTGTCCATCAGTTATTATCGAGACAAGTCGCCGCGCTATGAGCGGTTCACACCTATCCTTAAGGGTCCGTTCACACAGCCCGGCTCGGAGAGAATAGCAGATTTTTATAACGATAAAAACAGAGTTATGAGTAATTGTATTAAGATTTATTTATTATTGTATGTGCACTTCTTTTGAATCAGGAATGTTTGAACGCGTTTCGTGTGAAATAATAAGAGGAGCCGAGCCGCTCTGATTGCGTGCCTTTTCTCGCTCGTTTTGCTTTCAGATCTTTTCCAGGCGGTCGATATGAAAAACCATCCATTCACAATAGCATGCTACTTTGCTACCTTAATTCCATTTAAAAATAGACTTTATAGATCCTTCATTAAAGAGAAAATTAACAAATGACGATATGAAAGTAAAAATAGTGGTTGTTTAAATCTTTCATTTATAATCCCTTATATTTAACGACTTGAATTGACTTCAATATACCACTAAATATGTTTCACATTAATTGAAGTAAAAGCATTAAAACAACTTTAAATATACCTTATGGTACGTTAGTAAAGAGGCATAAATACCGAGTAATTAAATAACCTTTTTTACTATAAGACAATAAAAAATAAAAGTATGTTTACGAGTATTAATGGCAGTCTCATATAGCCCACTAATTACATGAATAACTCTTCATTGACCGGTTAGCGCGGAATAAAAATTAACTATTATTACATAGCAATTAACATAATTAATTCTCCTTGGCACAGTGATTTCATTTACCTTATTAAATTTAATAAATCGTTGTTAGTCGGTTAATAAGTCAGTCTAATACACGAAGAGTTCCGTACCAACGAGTGGTAATTAATTATTGTGTCAATAATCAGATTATTAGAAACAGTTCATTGTTAAGGTTAATTAAGGTTGTTACTTTTAACTTTTTTATTTTTTTTGAAATAGCAGCCGAAGAAACGCATATTCTTTCCACCTCTTTTCGATCAAGAGATAGAACAGTCCGTGACGAACAGACAGCATAAACATTATAACATCTTGTTAATATTAACAAGTAGCCAATTGTCACCCGTGGCATACGCGCGAATAATCTCGTAAAATTATGCACGATCAGACGACGCCTACTGTTCTTCCTTTGTCGGCACTGCGCTCTAATTTAAAATCAATCTCAAATCAACGTGTGTGTATTAATACGAGAAATACAGCGAGCGTGTAATCTCGCATACTATAATAGGGTTTCGCTTTTTACCATTTTGGTAAGGAACCCTAAAAACGCAGAAAAAATAGAGCTCTGCAAGAACCCTTCGTCTCATCCATTGTTTAGTAATAAGTCACGAGTAATAATAGTCGGATTGGACTTAAGGACCAATAAACGTACTGGAATAAATTGCCTGCGATGCTGTGATGGAATGGGTCCATTACTATATGAGTGTCTACCCAAGTCTACGTCGCTGCTTGTATCATGTGACATCAGTCGGTGAAGATGAGTATATATCTGGTATAATTATATAAATCGATATAATTATACAACAACTAAGAGATAAACACAGTTACCGTTAAAAGTGAAAAATGCCCGTTTAACTTAAAACAGTAGATTATGTTTTGTAAAACTTTTAATGTTCGCCAACCCTGTGCTGGTATAAAATAAAAACGTTGTTTATAAAGTTTTTATGGTACAACTCTTTAACGGAGAGAAAGACAATAAATAAGACATTAAAAAGGGTTTAAACAAGTTTGTGATAGAAACAATCTATTTATTTTTTACTGATCAAGGGATGATTTAAATATTTGTATCGCATCTATTTCATTTAATTCTATTTCTATAGCCGACAAATAAGTAGATGGCAAAATGTCTTGGTCACAAGTCATATAAGTATTATTAGGTAGCACTAAAATTATCAACGATGGTTGTCGGCCACAAAAGGAGTCGACTAACTCCAAACAAAAAGATCCACTACTGGGGTACTGGATCTTCTTCTATGTAGCTGTCTTACTGTAAATTAAAGAAACCCCCGATTAAGAATTCTCTAATAATCTGGTCTTCATAATATAATTAGATTTTACGCCAATAATTCAATTTTTAAGACAAAAAATGCCTTATATAATTACGGAACAGAGCTGATATTCTTCAAACTGTTGGACCGATTTCTATTTCGATTAAAAGGAAACCGCATTAAAATGGGTTAAATCGAAAGCCACAGAAAGAGAGACAGGTTAAGTTTATAACATTCCTCTTTTTAGGTGTACAATTTAAAAAGGGTGATAGCCAAACAGGTACATAACTCTACCTCTACCGCGCATATATTATAAGATTTTAAACTCTACCACGCACAAAATCATTTTGGTGTAGAAGTTCAAGCGACACACAGTTCATTTTCCTGAACTAGGACGGGACAAATACGCTAAGTTGCTCTAATTGGAGATTATTGGACTTTGTACCCGATTCAATTCCGATCGTAGGTATTCGTACAGAGCGCTATGGTTCCGAAATGCCTGGCTATTTACTGTCCTATTTATCTACATATAGATACTATATAATACACATCTGCAACGCTTTATATCTGTTTTTAGGAGGTATTTGAATAAAAAAATGTATGGCGGTATTAGTGTGGGCGTTACACAAAAATTACTGAATGTGTTATTGCTGTTGTATAGCTGAAATACATTAATTTATTACACACTACACTGTGCTATAACTGAAACCTCAAATAAGTTATTTCATTAAGATAATAAATAAGCTTGTGGCGCAATCGCAATTACGCGATTTATGAGCTACGCGACTGCAACGCAATCCAAAATTCGCTGTATCTGACAATGTTCACTGAGGGCGCTTTTAGTGTCACGCGGGATTGGCCAGCATGCATGAAATTTCACGCTGCGGATCATACGCAGTGTAAGTTTCAGTCTTCTGCGGGTTGCTTTCATTTCATTAGTACAATATAGCGCGTGCGCCCCGTCCGACTCTAAAATGGGCACTAAAGTTGTAGGGACGCTCACGCATGCGAATGCCCCGCTCCGGGATGACGCTCCGCACAGCGTCCCGCGTCCCGCGTGCGTTTATCACGCTTTATAGTAAATTCAGATATGAAATTGTTCTTTGCGGGTGCTACGCATGCGGGCCAATCCCGCGTGCGTGAGAAAATCCGCGTGACACTAAAAGCGCCCTGACAGGAGAAGCATTGTAGACGCGACGTTTTCATACATTCACAAAATCCTAATCGCTTGCAGATAGCGTTGTGTGAGAAGTTCCACACGGTGACTTCACCGAAGCCTGAATCACGATATCGAAGATTTTTACATCGCCTGCATAAATATACAACGCCCCGTGAGTATTCACTTTGGGCTTCCCCCCCCCCCCCCCCCCCCAGGCATGTCATCTCGCCTAACGGGAGATCTTCCTTTGTGAAATACTTAATAACATCCAATATTTTGCTTCTACCACCATTTCGAATAGGTGCCATATAAATGATTACCTCGGTACAGATTTAAAACAATACTTCTAATTACAACCCATGTATAATCATATCTATTAAATATTTTCAAGCTGTTAAAGCTTAAACTGAGTTTATAAGGGTTAAGTTTATCCACAACGCAATTGACGGCACTGATAGGTACTACACAAGCGCGGTATTTTAATAACACATGCCTTATTTTCTATTGGCACAAATTAATTAATCTTTGTGAATTTATATTCTGGATAGACCAACATTTAGAATAGAAATTCTGTGTTGGATTCAATTTGAAGCGCATCTCATTTGGGTACGTAAGTTTAGTTTCACGTATTGGCGGTTCAATAGGACCTAAACATTATTTTCACAAAGGTGTTTTAAAAGAGCGTATTTGGGAATGAAAGGTGCTTTGAGAGTATAGCTCTAAATTCATGTTTCGTCAACCATTTCAAATGAGTCTGGCTGCAACTTATTTGGGAGATTGACGCTTTTACCCCTGTTGGCTGTTTCGTGAAAGCTTTTAGACATGTATGTAGAAAATAAGCGGTTTAATTCATTTAGCTTCTGCAATCAACATAACAAACTGAGCTAGTTTGTTATGTTGATTGCAAGTATCAAGTTCGAACGTCTGCCGACGTTGATGTATTTTTTTTATATTTAGCTTTTATAACTAACTAGTGAACACCCTCGCTTTGCTTCAGGAGAGTTCTTGACGCTTACAAATAATAATAGTAGATTGTATGACAAGGGTGCAAAGTAATATTTTTTCGGCGAGGGCGTTTTTTGAATCCAGAGCGAAGTGAGGGATTCTAGAGTAGAATCCCGAACGTAGCGAGGGATTCAAAGTACGTCGCCCGAGCCAAAAATATACTTGCACCCGAGTGATACACTCTACTTTTCATCACCCACTATGAGAAAATAATATATATATATAATAGAAAATAATACGTAAAAATGCACGAAAACTTAATTTTAATTTGAAAACGAAATCTTAATTTGATTTCTTTTTTTATTATTCAGCTGGCGGGGCCCTCGCGTCGTACCAGACATTCTTTATTCAAACAATATTTGCGTTCGATTTCTTTAGCGCAAAATACTAAAATGTTCTAAATTCAAAATAGGACGGAAAAGATCTAGCCGGCAGGAAAAGTTGTATGAAAATTCATTCCCGCCCGCTGAATAGAAAACAGCAACTTTGGAACCCCGTAAGTCCGAACCAAGTCGTCTTTTTCGAATAGGTGTGATGAAAATATTATTATTCCATTTTTGCAAAATTTACAACATTTTTCAATTCGAGCCAGTAATTCTTGAGATAAGCTCGTGCAAACAAAAATACTTTACGTTACATAGGTGAAGGAGACAGAAAGTAACAAAGAAAAGGCGCCAACCCAAAATAATTAAAAAAATTAAATTAAAAATTAAAAAAAGCCCCGACACAAACATTTAAAAAGTAAAAAATAATATCTTTAAAATAATACGTCGCGTTGGGGGACCGCTCCTAATTCATTATCTACCTACGATTTTTTCATAAGTATCACATACTACCTACCTACTTAGTCTTTTACCCAAGACTTATCATTTATCAATATTTTTTTGTGTTAAAGTTAGAAGTAAATGGAGCGGTCCCCCAACGCGACGTATTATTTTAAAGATATTATTTTTTACTTTTTAAATGTTTGTGTCGGGGGTTTTTTTAATTTTTAATTTAATTTTTTATTTTATACTTTTTATAGGTAAGAACATTCTGGATTAAGTTATAAATATTCTCTTACTGTACGCTTTCATTTGAGACGCCACACGAATATATTTGCATATATACGGCTATTGTTCCCCGCTTTCACCCCCCACAACTATTTAAACGGCTCAACCGATTTTCATCAAACATATTTTAAAACATGTACTCGTAAGTTGCCTTTAATAAAAAAAAAATTAAATTGAAATCGCTTCATCCGTTCGGGAGCTATGATGCCACAAAGAGACAAAGTGAAAATTCTTCCCCACTTTCAACCCCAACAACTTTTAAACGGCTCAACCGATTTTCATCAAACATTTAAAAACACGCGCCCGTAAGTCCTCTTTAATACAAAGAAAACTAAATTGAAATCGCTTCATCCGTTAGGGAGCTATGATGCCACAGACAGACAGACAGACACACAGACACACACACACACTCAGACACGTCAAACTTATAACACCCCTCTTTTTGCGTCGGGGGTTAAAAATAGGTTTTAAGATGATGGTTTGGGTTTTAACTGATGATGTGGCGACAAGCAATGCTGGGCGAGATGTAATGATTACAGATTATACCCGTCAGATGTCATGTCTAGGTATATATTTATATGGACCAGTCGTGAATCACTACCTTTCAAATAAAAAAAAAACATGATCCATCAGTAGTAAACTGAGTTCAACCAGTAATAAGTTATGATTTAACACTCAAAAAAAAACTATTTAATTATGAACCTTCTCCATTTATTGAAGTCGGTTAAAAACCAAAAAAATTACCCATTTTTTCACCTTTCATGAGTGTAGGGTTGCGTACTATTCTGAACCATAAAAGTTTAGCAAAATACATGGGAAGTTGATAGTTCCAGAGTCGTGGTATTGTTAAATTTGACGTGGTTTAGCTTAATTAGAGAATTTAGTTTGACGAAGTTGAATTTGTCTTAAACTATTACAAAACTTGTACAAGTTGTTGGCAGGTTTACAACTAAGTATAAACACTTTGTTAAAACAAAGTTGGATATTTGTCGAATCTATTAATACGAAATCATTATGGAAACATTTGGAGATTATTTGTAATTGAGATGTTAGGTTAGGTTTTATGTACCTATGCACCTACTAAGAATGTATATGTTTATGTATTTCATTATTAATAATATTATTATATCAGTATATCTATATTATACTAATCATATTTATTCTTACAATAGTAATTCCAGCATTTTTCTTGCCACCCTACTTTACAGTTAAACGTACACCAAGTTTTGACTGGTAGAGAATGGCATCCGTCTTTAGTAACTACCTTTAAGGTTAGGTATACAATAAGTATAGATAAATATTACAGTTTTTCAATGATTTCTTGATTTTTTTTGGAAAAAGGTCACAGCAAACAAGGGATCTGTGTGATGCTTTGTACATCACCGATGCGTTGTCGGCTGAGAAAAAAATATTCTCATGCTTCTAACCGAAGCACGACATCGTTTGGTGATTGTCTCAAGAAAATAAATAATATTGATCCTTAATGTTACTTCTATCAATTGCGTTAATAAATACCTCCAAGAAGAATTTTACTGAAACGTATATTATTATTATGTAAATGCTCCGCATTCAAAAAACATTGTATTTACAAGTAACAAAGAATCTTACGTCGCTACCAAAACAGAGCTTTCACGACAGAGCTTACCATTTCAAATCTGACAGACTCAAAAATCAAAAGGTTTTGTCGAAACTTAGTCGAAACTAGAAAAACGAATCGTTGCAACCAAATGGCTTCTGTTTGCCGTGCGAAACAAACCCGTAGAAATTGAGACCTTTACAACGCCAACGTTGATATTCGTTACCTGACGATTCGTGTTTAAAACCGTACAACCCTTTTCATTCCTAGCCCGGAGTTCCGCGCGCTCCACTTACTAAAATAAGTCTACACGAACTTATGTGAAGCAATACACGGCGTTCGTGCTATTTTCAGGATTTTTAACTGTTCTCAGGGTTAAAAGGTTATTTTTAAGGTTAAAGGTAATATTTTTATTATGAGGTAGGTAGGTACATTTGACTCGATTTGAGATGAGTATTATTTCTCCATATTAACTAACAAACATCGAAGCATAGGGCTACGTTTTATACCCAATAGGTACGAATTCGAAATATGTGTGATTTTGTTCTGGCATATTAAAAATTGTATACAGTTGCCTGACTTTTTCAGTTTTGTAATTTTCAGTTAAAAAATAGAGAATGCAGATTGGATATTATCCAACGTACGTAGTGTTGTCATAACGTGTTTTGATTGCGATTTCCATGAATCTGTATCCACAGAGATATTGCGATATAAAGTTATTTGTAACAACCAAGTATTTTTATACTGGGAATACATGCCGATACCAAATAAATAATTTTCATCCTTTTACTACCGAATATTCTGTAATAAAAATAATTCTTCTGATACTTACCAACTTGATCAACGGTCAGAATTACATGGGCGACGGCGGAAGGGTTGTGCTTTAGCCTGTTTTCTATAGGTATTAATTCCGTAAAAAAACTAATTTCCTGATTTTCTCATTTTACTCTAACATAAAAGCTATAATTCAAATCCTTACTAATATTATAAATGTGAAAGTGTGTTTGTTTGTTTGTTTGTTTGTGACGCTTTCACGTCGCAACAAAGCTATTATATGGTAAGGTTTATGTGTGTGGGGATAGTTAGGAGGGTGGAGAGTGACGTAGGCTACTTTTTACCGCGGAAAAACATCCCATTCCCATGGGAAGATCGATGTTTTGTTAGTTGGTAGATATTTATTTTCGGAGTTGTTAATAGATGGCGTTAATAAAATTCATTTGCAAGTTCTGAATTACGCTATCAAATACTACATGTAATTTACTTAAGTCAAATGTAATAGGCTACTTTAGCTCTGCCTCGAGAACTCCCCGCTCCGGCTGTATTCAGTGTACCGCCCGCCCGCTGGCACTATCCTGTTGGCTGATGTCCGCAAGTTGCTGGACTCGCCGACACCGGTGGTGTGGTGGGCGTGGGCGACTGGAACTGCAAGCATCCGGGGTGGAATAGCCTAGCTGCCAACGGAAGTGGAAGGCTACTTCTTGATGCCGCTGAACAGCACTGTCGAGGGTGTTGCACACCGTTACCGCGGCTCTGAATAAGAGAGAACGCGTGTGTGCAGTATTCCTCGACATGGAAAAGGCGTTCGACCGTGTTTGGCACGACGGCTTTCTCTACAAGATCTCGCAGTCGTCGGCGCCCCGGAGTGCCGTTAAGGTGATCTCCAGTTTCCTCGAAAATAGAAGCTTCAGAGTAGTGGTTGAAGACGCCGAATCCACCGAGCATCCGATCGCAGCCGGCGTCCCGCAAGGGAGTTGCCTGTCCCCGGTCTGCTACGCCTGATACACCGACGACATCCCGGCGGCAGGGGGGCGTCGCTTGCCCTGTATGCCGATGACGTGGCGTACATCACCACGTCGCTGAATAGAACCCACGCCATCGTCAAGATGCAGCGTGCGCTTGATGCCCTCCCCGAATGGCTCGCCGCGTGGAGACTGTCGGTGAATGTCGGGAAGACGCAGGCCGTGAACATAGGAGGATACCTCAACAGGCGGGACCCTACTCTGGAGCTTCACGGACTAGATATCCAATGGGCCCCACAGGCCAAATACCTGGGGGCAAAATCGACGGAAGACTTTCGATGAAGCCACAGGTAACGAAAGCCGTCGCGAATTCCAGAAGCGCGATGGCAGAAACCAGTGCTCTCCTCGAGCCTCCCTCTCGGACTGAAGCTCGGGGTCTACAAGACCTACATCAGATCCCGCCTCAAGTACGCGGCACCGGCGTGGTACGCGCTCGCCAGCGAACCGCAGCGCAAGAGGATGCGTGCGGTTTAGGCGATTGCGCTCCGCCGGCTGACTGGTGCGCCGAGGTACGTCAGGAACGCCGTCATCCAGAGGGACCTTTGAGTCGAGAGCCTGGACGACTTCATCGAGAGATTGGCACGCAACATGTTCGGGCGTGTCGACGCGTCGCGGTTCCCGCATCTGCAGGACCTGGTGCCGCTCCACACCCGTCCACCGGACCGCTGGGCCTTCCCGCGCGACTTGGTCGTCGCCCGGCGCTGATCGGCTCCTGCTGGGCTTCCCACCAGCGGGATTCACCCGGTAGGGCCTCGATCGCCTGGGCGGCGCGAAGATGAACCCCATCCCGTTTAAGACTCTGTGGCCTGTAAAAAGGCCACCACTCACCGGACTTGACCTATTGGTTAACCATAGATGGACAACCAAGGGCCTTAGGGCCCAACCCAAGGACCGGCCCGTTTTAATGGGCCGCGAGAGACACCCCCAAAGGGGAACTAACTGTCCCGAGGGCTCCACACACCTCAGACAGGGTGGAGTGAAGAGAGCGAGTAGTAGGCTACTTTTTAGCCTAAATTCCTACGGGAGCGAGACCTACGCGGCTGTTACCTACGGGTCCCGAAGCGAAGCGCGGGCGGTTCTCTAGTACAGTTATAAAATATTGCAACGGAATTTTATCGCAGAGAGTTAACTCATCTATTTTATCTATAAATCGATATTTCTCCAGTAAAATACCAACGCGAAGCTCACACGAGCAATATCGTTTCGATTCAGGGCAACTTGAGTCGGAATAAAGAATAGAATAGTCTGGTATTTATCTATAAAACATCTATTTTATATAATTATTTTATTTATCGTATTACATTTTTAATATGCACGTTTATTTCAATCTTGAAAGACGTATAATGCGAAATATGCCTACATTCCGTTGTCAATGTGACACGTATAGGTAACAACATGTTTTTGTGTAACTTAATGTGTATTTAAAAATTATCTTAAAGATTTATATAATCGATACGTTTTGCGTGTCATTTTCAAATTAAAATTATTTATTTCTTCGAAGAAGGTTTTTACAAACACTTTTCGAATGTCACATTACGCCATCGCTTCAACAAATCCCTACGGTGAGTGGTCTTGGAACAAGAAGCGGCAAGAAACTCCCAAGGAGTAATTTTTTTCTCTTCTCTTTCTCTTTGAATGATAATTTAAGATCTAACCCGATTTCAAGTTGGTTAGCAATTATTCTCATTTGTGTTTCTAAGTCTGTTTTAATGTAATGATTCTGTAATTATCTAATATCATCTTCATCTAGTAATATTTTACTCCATTTGTTTTGCAAACTATACAAATTTTAAGTGTCACCGTAAATCGTGACTTGTGGTTATAGTGATCACAATAAAAATCAAGTTAATTTAAGCAGAACGTCAAAATGATACCAGGCGATAATAAAAAATGGTCTGGAAAACTCGGAATGATCCAAATGATCCACTTGTGGACAGTTAATCAAGCAATCTCTCTGTTAAATACGCATGGACGGATTAAGCTCTAATTCGCTGAACGCAGATGACAAGAGGAGGGATTAAAATAGGGTTGTCGACGAAATTTATTATGGATTTTTGGATTTCCGTCTATGTAATATTTTTATTTGTGTTACCACAAGTGGGAGAATTCCTACAAATATTATAAATGCGAAAGTAAGTACCTATATCTACCTGTCAGGCTTTCAAGTCGAAACCATTGAATCGATTTTAATTAAATATGTGACGGATAAAACATTTACCTTGTAAAAAACATAGTGATAAGACTATGATATATTTATACGCATAGAATATAATCAAATTTCGCTTTACTCTCGAGAGATACGGCGTCTTGCCTAATGAACGTCAAGCGGCTGCGCTACAAGACTAGCGCGTACAAATAAATGTCGTGCTCCAAGTCGCGTGATCTCACCGTTATCGTGTCACTGAGTTGACGTTAATGAAGCACGATTACGAGATACTGCAAACGGTATCTCCTAATTGTGCTAACATTAAAAATATACGTGAAAGAAAGGGAAATAATACGACTATTTTAACTTAAATATTTTATAATGATCCGCTCAGTGACAATTATATCGAATGAAATCCAAATCAAATTTCGTCAAAGTCACATCTTTCTTTTTAAATAACAAACAAAAAGTATTGCTTATGGCTACAGTATGGCTATTCTATGGCTACGGCTACGGCTACGGCAACCGCTACGGCTACTGCTACGGTTTAGGCTACGGCTACGACTACGGCTACGGCTTGCTACGGCTATGGTTGCAGTTATGGCTTTGGCTTTATTGACAACTCCCCTCCTGGCTGTGCCGGCTACCTGGCTGTGGCTGGAGCTTCTGCTTACGTCACGTCTGTTACATACGCTTTGTTATTAAACGTGTGCGTGCGATACACACAAAACTGCTTGCAACAATGAAACACTGTACATTGTATTTTAATACTACATAAATAACTTATTACAAAAATAACCGACTTTCAAATAGTGAAGAAGAGATATCAATCAATCAATGATTGATTGATTGATTGAAGAAGAGATCTCGAAAACCACCCGTCAGATGTCACTTAAGTTACTTATGGAAAAGTTCATTCGAAAAGTGCATGCTAGGCTCATAGATGATTGTTAAACATCTGAAACCTTCGACGCTCTTGATGAGAAATTCAATTCCCAACCGAAAATGGTGGTCCCATTTTCGGTGTCAAAATAAAACGTAAAGACCAAATCTGCCGAAATCCATTCAAACACCAGCAAAATTGCTAGAATCACGATATTTTCTTTGCCTTATATCTGCGTCTGTTTCGAGTGTCTAATGCCTAATGCAACTAATGAATCGCAGCCAAAGGATCTTCCTGACGTTTACACATCGACGTCGCATTGCCGCTGCACCACTAACGAACCGTGAATGATTGTGTCGTTCAGCACCGCCGGTTCAATGCAGGTGTTGATGTTCTCAGTGATATTGAGATCCTTTACGACAACGCCAACGCTTTTGGAGTTACTAGGTAATACGAGGGGTAGACGGTAATGACATAAGTGGTAGCAATAATGAATAATGTTTACTTATATAACGGTTTGTATACGGAAGGTAATGAAAGAAATATTATGAATTATTTTGAAAAATAATGCTACGAGCATTGCACTATATTTAATGATTTTTCATATGTTACAAAATTATATTTATTTCAGTATCATCTAGCTATCAACCAGCTATTTGTGTTAGTTATTATCTTAATATTAAAGTTGAGACGGATCTAACTAAACAGGGTTTTTATTTATGTATTTAAATTATATTCCAAGAAGAACTAACCGACCCTTACCCCAACGTTTACTGAATGAAATTAAAATCTAAATTAAATTTATTCAAATCAGCATAAAAAGTTACAGATCCTCATTTCACTAGCGTTTCCACGAACTAGGTCAAAATATTGACACAAACAACTGAATGGTAAGTACAGCTTACGTTATATGCACGGAAGCGGGCTTATCTTTAAACTGAAGCATCTAATGAAGCCTGAGATAGGTTTTATGAAATCCGTAGAAAAATGTTTTCAAATACCAACAAGACAGTATAATATGCTTAGTATTTTGGTTATCTTTGACGGTCACTTGTTGTCGACGCAAGCCACCGGGTTTTGAGATGCTATACCTATTATATTTTCTACGGACAACTACAACAACTACTGCTTGTTGTCTGATCCCATATAAATTTGAGCGACATCTGACGGGTAGTTTTTGAGTTTCTTATCGACTTATCGACATTGAAGTCAGTTTTTTTTTGTCAAAAGTTAGTTATTGAAGTCATTTGATTGTGACTGTAAAAACCATAGGTATGAATAACGTTCACATTCCACGGCTCTAGAATCTATTGAATCAGCAAATTTACGCGTGACTTTATTAACACGAAGATTTAAATCACGTTTAAGATATTTTGCGCAGTAATTTAAAGTGATGTGACTAATGAACCTAAATATTTTGGAAATACGCGTTTATTTGAACGACCCTATAGCCTAGTTGGTAGCGACTCTGCCTGCAACGCGAGGGGTCCCGGTTTCGATTCCCGGCTGGGGCAGATATTTATGTGACAGATGATAATATATTTGTACTCGGGTCATGGGTTTAATTGTAATGTGTTATATGTATGTGTAGTCCATGCGGCCATGCCACCCGCAACACAGCACACAGCAACACAACACAACCTACTGCGGGGGTATGAGTGTGTTAGCGTTTATTTATTTGAACCAAATGTAGTTTGAGTTTCCTTCAATTCGGCTAAAACTTTTTTTATTGAGACTGAAGAAAGACCCAATGAAATAGAAGTAGTACGTCACCGTATCATTTTTTATTTGTTTAAAGGTGCGTGCAGGATTTGTATGTAATCTGCGTTCACGTTTGATATGAATTCGTTTTCATTACAATCCATACAATTGCTTTCCCTCCCAGTACATTGCAGATTGACGGGAAATTTTAAAATGACGTAAGTGAATTTTGGTTAAAACCTAAATTGAACTATGAACACAGGGTATAAATTTGATTTTAGCTTTGCATAAGCCCCGCAGACCGGGAGTCCAATGTTTAAAGTTCTGAGCTATCACTATCATCGGTTATTTCGTATTATATAGTTTTTTTTTCATATACGATATGACGATAGTCTCTATGACAGTATTGATGAATTGATCGTGTACGCGACACTCATACTTATTCGGTACTCCTATCATTAATATGGATTGACACAGATTATTCACAAAATAGATTAATGCTCTGTGGTAATTGTTGTGCATGTGGTATATAATAGATCGACGAAATGTTAAAATACGGTAAAAGTTACTATAAAAGCAAAAGTTCATTACCTACCGTATTTTACCGGAAAGGTAGTGCTTCACGTCAGGTCTGCTCATATAAATTTGAGCGACATCTGACGGGTAATTTTTGAGTTATTCCTACTAATGGATGGTGAAGTTAGTTTTTTTTTGCAAAAAGTTAGCTTATTTAAAGTTTCTTAGTCTTATATTGCTACTTAATAAACATAAAATAATTCAAAAGAAAATGTCTTGAATTTCTTGTAATAGTATAAAATCTATAACTAAACTTGGTAAGGTCAAGTCGATAACTACGTGGGTGGTTACTAGAGACTTATGTAAGCTTAAGGTAGGTTCTAACAATAATAGTATATTTTATTAAATCATTTAACGTTGATCCTTATAAATGAGTATTTTTACATAATTTGTACACGAATATTGGTATCAATCACGCTATTGACTGGGTTTTGAAGAAATATATTAGGTACTAAGTTAACCCAACCCTAACCCTAACTAAGGTATTCGAAAGTTGTTACATGTGAATATTTATTATTTTTTATGCTTGTATTTATTGAAATACGTATAAAACAAACAAAACTACAAAAAAAGTAGCGGCAAACAAAACCACACCCAAATCAGTTTAGCCGTTGCTGAGACAAGCGCGTACAAAACACAGTAAAATAATTGTCAGACAAAAATTATCATTTACTCCTTATAATATAAAGAGTGAAAGCCGATTTTTGTATTTAAAATTATAATAATCTTCAATCTATAATCAATTCTACTTGTTAGATACTGCAATCAAAAAGCGTCAACAGTTTAAAACAAATTCTAGTTTCCAGAACAAACAATCACTTGTTTTTTCATTCTATCAAAACAAAATGTCTCTTTGTTTAAAAATACGGTTAATTATTCTCTCAAACTCATTCGTTTCGTTTCTCCATCTAAATTGACTATACGGTAAAGTGGTTTTAGAAAGCACTAAAGTCTTTTCGTCTTGGACAAAACGTTTTTAATTGAGTTTAAAGCATGCAGAGTGATTTTAATTTATATTTAAAAATATATATCTTGTGCAGGTCGTAGACTTATTTATTTTCAAAAGAATTTTATTAATAGCACAATAATAATGAAGCTGTTTGTCGCTATATACATATGTATGTTGATGATCCATTTTAATCGGCTTTAACCCATTAATGGCCCACTATTGAGCACGGGTCTCTCCTCATCATCGATGCCGCCCAAAGGCTTCTGAGTTGGGTTAACGATTGCTATCTATCGATAACAACGATGGCCGTTCGTACGAAGAAGCACTTAATTTTTTTTACCACTAGCAATCACCCATCCAACTACCGACGGCGAACGCAGTTGCTTAACTTTGCCGGTCCAATTTTGGTTAATAGCTAGCAACGCTATATAATATTATACCTACATTGAGAATTTACCACCAAGTGGCGTATTTGCTGTCGTTTATATGTACATAATAAAAGAAAAAGATACATTGTTTTGTACAATAATAAAAGCGACATTACTCACGCGAAAAACAACGTTTTATATTATACAAACTAAACATCTAGATCATTCTGAAAGGATTAATGTTCGCTGAATTTTTCAAATTGCAAAATGGAAATAAGCGGATCACTCGAGATTATATTTTGTCTATAAAAAATAACACTCGCTTGTTTTAACATTTTAATAGTTAGTTTTAATACAGTGAATTGCTATTTGCTGCATCACGCCCGATAAAACAAAAACATTTTGTTAACAATTTTGATATTTAAACACCAAGTTCATAAACGTGGTGTACGTTTGTGTGAAAATTGTTTAACAATATATTGCTAATGAACCTCGCAAAAAGTAGGTAGGTATTCATTTACTCTCCAGGCCATTGGGTTTATCCCTACTTTCCTACATTATGAATGCGAAAGTAACTCTGTCTATCTGTGGGCCTTTATGCCTCAACAACTGAACCGATTTTAATGAAATACATAGATATACGTTTACCAACGGACACAGAATAAGTACAGAAAAAGAGTTGACCTTGGGAAAGAATTTGGATATTTTTATCCCAAAAATTGAAAAGGAGGTGGAAGGGACTAGGTAATAGTTTCGTAAAATGTTGGTACCCTAAACTTTACTAATATTTTTGCATCTTATTAAAAAAGGCGATCGGCATTTTCCGTCGACCATTCGATCGTAAATTTCAAAAATGAATTTAAAAAAATCGGGTAATTTGACGTAGTTTGTCTCTCAAGCGGCCGACACTAGTATTAGATAATGTTAATATGAAAATGTCAAAAGTTTTGTTATATCACTACCGCGAAGCTATAAGGAGTGTAACGTTTTTAGCTTGTATATCTCTTGGGTGTAAAAGGTTCCAATCATCTTTGAGTCCGCACCTCCTCTGCTTATCATCCTTCTGAACAACGGAAGAGGTTTCGGCGTCTAGACCCTCCTTTCAGAAGTCACTGGAATTTGAATCAATAGTTTAAGCCTGAAGCTATTTTAGGCTGCTTGTAGGGTTTTGAACGGGGCTAGATGGCTCTCGCCCTCTTGTTTAACACAGCGGCCAAAACACAATACAATACAAATATTCTTTATTTATGTACATAGAGAGTAACAGTGATAGACAATTTTATCAAAAAGGTACACAACGTTTTGGTAGAAGATTTGAAATCATAAAACAAGATGGTAGAGTGCACTAAGGCAATAAAGTACACTTAAGTTCAGACCCCCTGTAACAGATTTTTTCATGTATCTTTCAGGTACCAGTAGCGATCGTTACAGATTTATTTTATGTATAGATTAAGAGTTGACGAAATACAGTAAGCACTAGGGTTGTAAATGTAACAACTGAATGAAAATACAATTGTATGCCGGATCGTTACGATGTTAATAATGGACCTGATTGTTGGCTTAATCGAATCGGTGTGTTACATACTGTTATTTTGATTTGTGGACCGACTACTTTTATTGTGCCTCTAAATGAATTAAAACAATTAACGGGGTATTCTGTTTTGGTTTTGGTTGGTTTCTCTTCGTAAACGTTATATATTATTATGACATGCAATATGTAAGACAAGAAAGGTGTAAAAAGCTCTCCTTCCGGGCCCGCGTTGCACAGGTGACTCCCCTGGTGTTGCAGGTGTCCATAGGCGACGATGACCACTTACCATCAGGTGGCTCGTCCGCTATTTCGTCAGCCTTTCAGGCTAAAAAAATATATTCATATACAAGACTTACTATGCTGCATAAGTGACCATATTGTGACTCCGTTTTAAGGTTGTATCAGCGTATCTGAAATTGTAATATACCTAAGTATTATTTATGTATTTTGTATTCATGTTATTATGCAATCTGCATGTATGAGGTTGGAGGTATAGCTTTATTTATAGTGAAGAAAAGAAGATAAATCTCGTTAACACAAGAATTTGTTATTTGTTTTATTTCAAACCTTTACCGAAACAAAGATATATTAAGTCAAATTAAAAAATTCCCTCTTAACATTTTTCTTGAGGAATGGGAATGAAGCATAAGTTACTTGAAATAAAGCGACAGGATTACGAGTAACATACGTTACCTACATATGACGTCACGAATTTTACCGTTCTCTCGTTCCTCAACACATATTTTTTCCATTGCACTAAGATGATTGAATTCCGCTCCCCGTAGGGACGTCGTACTGAAATGTACTGTAATGTTTGAACAAGTCAAAAAGATCCTTCGTGTTCATTGAAATTTACTTGTTTCAACGTAGTACATATTCTTGAACATTATATAATTTTTATTGTAAAATACAGTGTGTTAGGGATCGGATTTCCGATACTTTACCCACGGAAAGTACATCAAGTTTTATCGACAAAAAACCTTACAAAGGGGGGTCGCACCCCTCACCCCTCCGAATGGAAGCCATTTTAAAATTTCACATCTCGTGTTTTTAGGAGTTCGTTGAAACTCTTTTTTTTCAGATCTTATGTCTTTCATGTAATTGAAAGTTACCTTATTTTAAAGATGATAATATTTGCTACCATTTGAGATCAAATTTAATAAATATTTATAAAAAACAATGGCTTAAAACGTTTAGATTCCATCAAAAACTTGGGAAATTTTATGTTTTTTTAGTTATTAAGCTCTAGCTTGAAAACCGGGCCCTTAACCTATCGTTTTTTCTTCTAGTTTGTTTGCAGTAAGCTGTGCTAACAAATAAACCCCAAATTGTTATTGGTATTTACGCTAATAATTTTTGAATGAGGTTTAACAACAAGGGTCAAAATAAACAAATAATGACTCATACATAACAAAATACTATAATTTTAGTTAAATTTTGGCTGATCAGGTTTTAGATACTAGTATCTATCTAATAATAGTATCTAGATACTTAGCAACTTCTTGCTTGAGTCAGGTATACCCGAAATTATTCAAAACTTTTTCATTTGATTGCGTATCGATGTTATTTCATTTGTGATAAACGATATTTTCGGTTACGCTGTAAATTTTGAAAGAAGAAAGAAAGAAAGAAAGAAAAGAAAGAAAAAACATTTATTCGCTGTTTTTATACTGCAGCACATAAATAACATTAACTATTACAACACTTAAAACATCTAACTTAAAACACAATTTTCATTACATCCCTGCCTTATAAAGGCATGTCCTCACTTGCTTGTTATTATTGTCCTAATAAAAGTAAATAAAATAACCCTGGGTGCATAAAGCGAAGAGCAAAATGATGAATGAAATGAGCAAAGGCTTAGTGGGTTCCACAGTCAAGTCACGCGCTGCCTCTGGGAACACTGCGACACTCCCCCTGGACTCGCTGACCGATTTCGAATATTCGTGAGATGGAACTTAATTTAGGACAAAGGACAATGTCTTGATGGATAAAAAAATCAAAAATGTTTTATTCATTTTTTTACTGTGAAAACTTGTCCATAATAAAAATTTAAGCAAAGCGAAATGGAGATAGTACGGCGATAGGTGTATATAATCAAAGGGCGATAGTAGCGGTGATAGCGGTGATAGGTGATAGATAGTGGTTAAGAACTCCGCCTTCTATTCGGAGGGTCCGGGTTCGAATCCCAGGGAACGCACCTCTGACTTTTCGAAGTTATATGTGCAGCTTTTTAAGCATTTAAATGTCACTTGCTACAAACGATGAAGGAAAACATCGTGAGGAAACCTACATGCCAGAGAGTTCACAAAACTCAAGGGCGTGTGAAGTCCGCCAATCCACACTTGGCCAGCGTGGTGGACTATGGCCTTAACCTTCTTATTCTGAGAGGAGACCCGTGCTCAATGGTGGGCCATAATGGGTTGAGATGATGATGATGAAATGGTGATAGAACCATAGAGTCAATTAAAATACGTTCGTAAGAATATGGTTCGTACCTGTATGAAAAAATATTTTGTTTTTTTTGGCAAACGTATATGTCCGATACGGCACGTTAGCGTGATACTTACACCCATACATCTGTAATACCAAGAGTATCAGTGACAAGTGACGGACCCTGAGGTTGAAAGGGAAAATAGTATATCTTGGTCGATTTACGAAAGATTATGTTACCACATTCTAAAGTAGCTAGTAAAAATACTTCTACTATGCATGAGTAGTACAGCCGATCAGGTACTGTCGGGATTAAATTGGTTGATTATGAGCTTAACTACTAGTAAAGGAAAGAACGTAGCACCATAGCCTCGCGAGTAACAGAGGTCGACTTGGCCTCAAGATGTATGGAATATAGTACGCCAAAAACACAAGTCGAGAAAAACCATAATAAATTGCAACTTGAAGCGACATTAGAAATTCAATCAGCAAAATTTCACTGCAAGTACGATCTACTGAGCTAGTGAGCTACTGAACTATTGCAGAAACATTCATAAACAAGACGAACTGGGTGACATGTCTTTTCAAAATATTTTTCGATTTAGAATCGGGACAAAGTCTGGTCACGCGCTTATCCCTGGGAGCAGAGCAACGCTCCCTCTGGGCTCTGTGACCTGAATAATCTAATCTGGATGGACGTATTGTGAAACGTACCTATATGAATATAGGGTTTGATAACAAGCAACAAACAACTCAGTAGTTCAGTGCTTATTACTTGAAGGGGATTTAGTTTTAGAATTGGGGCCAAGGTAGTTTTATAATATTTCATTTATTAATCATTTACCTACTATTAGTGTTTAGTTGTTTGCTTAAAACAAAGAATCGAAATCGTAACGCTGACGAAAAAAACGTTGTAAAAAGCGTTTTCAACGTAAGTAATGTTTTAATTTACAAAAAACCAACATAAATTAATTTTAACGACCAATTACAAAATTTTACTTCCTTGCGTATTGTGCGATTGTAGGACATCGGGTGTAACAAACGAAAACATCCGTTACGATTGTCTTGATCTTGCCATCATAAATGTCCTACATCTCATCATTATTGTGCTAACGCTGACCACGGGTCTGCGCTCACGGTCAGGGTACTACAAGTTATCTGTTGTTGGTTTTTCTGACGAAGGGCACACGCAGCGTCGCCGACAAGGCTCGCGGCAGTCCGCATCGTGTAAACAATTGGTTTGCGTACAGACTCTAAGGCCGCTATCCCACTGACGTTTTGAGCGTTGGCGTTCGTCCAACGTTTGCGCAGCGTCGTCGCTGCGCAGACGCGACGTTAACGTTGCGCTTGGACTGATTGCAACGTTAACGTCGCGCTCAGTACCTGTTCCTAAAAAAAAACGCAACACTAACGCCGCGTTGACGCGACGTTAACGTTGCGGAATCGTAATATCGGCGCTTGCCACTAGAGACCTGCGACTTCAACGTCGCGTCTGCGCAGCGTAGACGTTGGACGAACGCCGCCTATTCAGATTTTAATACACAAACCCATAAAAGTAAGATGGAACTTCGCAAATGATTATACGGAGTTTTTTACTAATTCGGAACATTAATAGATGTCAAAGCTGTGACGATTCGTGCAATGTAGAAAGGTTCACGCGCATGTGATTGAGCGCAGTAATGTTGTGCCTAGCCGTGCATCTGCGAATGCGCGCGGACTGCTCGGCTCGCTAATTTGAGCTATCGAAACGCACTATTGGTGAGGTATAATTGAACAAATATTTTAAACCTTATTTAAATTTTTAAAAAACTTTTTTAATTTTTTTTTACAATCTTAACATTTCAGATTAATATAGGTAGGTATATCTCGATTATGATTCATATCGTTTTAAAGTTGATTAGCAATTCTCACTTCAATGTTCAAAATTTCTATTGATAGTTAGGTTTTAAATTAAATGATTACCAGACGTGTTTAACTCAATAGCATTATGTTGTTTCGATGTGGGTAGGTATTGAGAGCGGGTAACTGCAGTCCGATCACGTGCCATACCGCAGGGAGTAAGACAGCGCTCCCTGCAGATCGACTGACCGATTTAGACTCTTCGTGAGATGGATTCAGATTGTAAACTTGATTTACGTGAGATCTGTATTTTTGTGTGTTATTGTGGAATTTGTTGGTTGGATTGGTGAAGTATTTTGAGCTCTTTAGCTCTTAAGTTAAATAACTAAATTTTTAATAACAACCGACTTCAACAAGTAGAGATAATTCAAAAACTACTTATCAGCTATCGCTCATTATCATATTTATGTGTAATTGTTGTAACTTAAAAATATTCTCAGCACAAAGAATTTAGATTTTACCATACACAAGACTTGCCACTGTATAATAAAATTGTCGGTTTTCTGTCCAGTACTTGGATTCGAACAATTTGAATTGTGTGTACAGGAGGAATTCAAAGGAAGTTTTGTTAGTCTATTTGAATAAAGTTGATTCTGATATGATTTGATTTAATCTCCTCGAAACTCCCTAAATAAATCTTAACAACTCTGTAAAGGAACGCAGAAGTTGTACTTTACAAATTAGAACGTCACAATTTGCAAATATTTTCATCTTCTATGTTGAGAAATAAATTACCGATACCTAGTTTGGACAGTTTGTGCTTCTCACAGCAACAGTGCAAAACAGTTCTTTCCAGGCGAGAAATGAGAGGACATGTTACAATTTTTTGGGCAAAATCAAAATAAAAGAAAACTTTTTAATTGACAGGTCATTAAATCTTCGTCATTGAAGTGAATTAAATACACATTATTTGGGGTAGCTCAAATTTTTTTTGTCAGGCGTCGCTGATTGAAATGGAACCTATGCATGGAAAACGCGCGCCAAGCTCCAATTTTCTAACGTAAAAATAATTATCACAACTGGTTCATCCAGTAAGGAAATTAGTAAAATACGGTTACCTATATCCGTAAAAAATACGACTTGAGAACCTCTCATTTTCTTAACGTCAAAAATAAAGCAAAACAAGGAAAATAAAAGGCAGATAACTTACGTTGAATTCTGAGCTCAGCAAAATTTGAATTTAATAGGTATGCTGCTTTAGCGATAATCCCCCGGTTAAACATACAAACTTCCTCTCTTTATAATATTTGCTGATCGTAGCTTTGTTAAAACTTTGCCCGTGGTGTAAGTTTTATAATTTGTTTATACTGCTGCAAGTTTAAAACGACGATGATTTAGTTTATACTAGGAATTCATTTAATCGCTAGCAAACCTCGCTTTGTTTCTGATAACCAATCTCTTATTAGCTACATGCTAAATTTTTACTCATTATTATTAAAACGGACAGAACTTTATTTTTGAACTGATTAAAATAAATATTATATTTAAGTAAATCTTACCTGTGCTAATGCACACCTGAAAGTTCTCCACAATATTCGCAAGCACCACCACTCCACCCGCTATCGTGGTGGACTATGGCCTGCATCCTTCACATCGAGAGAGGAGTCCATTGCCCAAATGTGAGATAGTTCCGAGCTGCAAGGATGATGACAAGGCATTGAGGGAGGCAGAGTTGGATTTGCTTTAACACGAGCACAAAATTGATCATTCTAAACATAATATACCTAAACATTGTTATATTCCAAATTATGCCCAAATATTGTATTAAAACTTTCTATGAATAAATTTTGTTAATTCATTTAAAAGATTGATGAAGCCTGTTACAATCAATCTTTTAAAATACTCTTATAAATATTTAATCTCCATGAACCTTGGTAGCGATACGGAACGCAGGTGCGACTATACCTTCGTCTAAATTTTTAAGAACTCTTTTACTTTTAACTGCTGAATAAGTTTTTAACTATTGAAGTTATATAAAACAACGTAACGCATCATCCACACTAGAATTTGCTATCGCGGGCTATATACAAAAACAAGGGAACACATCCCGAGCGAGAACAGAAATTTAAATCCACAGCTTTATACTTTACTTTCTCTTATTTTCCGGATTTGAAATGCATATTGCTTTTGTTCGTATGACAGTCTTATTTTATGATAAGCGTCATCTGATAGTTTGAACTCATGCTTGGCTCCATACAAGAGAACTCCTAAACGGTTAATAACGGCGACTACAATTTATTACTTTGCATTTATGACTCACTTGACGTCATAAAAGCATTTTATTTCAAATCATTATTTTTCTTTCTCATTCAGGATAATATACAAGGACAAGGATAGACAAACCTAGCATTCTGAAGTAGGTTAAAAACATGTTCGTCGTACAGAACAAAACGTAATATTACGTATCAGTGTACTCCCTCACTAAAGTAAAGGTGCTTATTACAAACGTATAATCCACCGCTAACGCCAACACAACGGGCATCGAATGAGCCTCAAAACGACTTTGATCACGCGATCGCTTCAATCCACGTCCAATACTACCCGGGACTGATATCGAATATAGGACGAGCGTTTCGCAACCAGGGGAGTGTCATGTTGTGCTGAAATATCACTGGCCAGCTAGCTTCATATATGCTGCAAAACTTTAAGTATAAGAGTTTCTTTTTCGCCACTTCTTTCTCCTCCATTATAAAGAGTAGGTATTCCATTAAAAAGCAACTTTAGAAAATGGCGGTAGAATCAAAAACATAAGTTCATAAGTGTGTCAGTGATACCTACATGAATAAATAATTTTGAATTTGAATATGTACTACCTTTGTACTTACCATGTGTGTACCTTCGACCGCGGTGTTGCCGTTGAGAAATTCGTTTATATCGCGAATTGAGAAGGGGGGGGGGGGCGGTTGCCTCTCTACAATCCCCAAATAACAACACTGATGCTCGTATGCATTCATTTAAATAACTGACTCTTACAAAAATATAATTCGATATCGCTCAAATCTTTATGGGATCCAACGACATGCACTAACGAATACAAAAAATATAGTAAAATCGGTTCATCCAGTCGAATTGAGAACCTCATTCTTTTTCTGAAGTCGGTTATAAGACACGCGACAAAGATAATCTTAAATATTCAATGTTTTTAAAACATTTATCACTCCCTATTTTACCTATAAAACGCTGACTAAATTATCCCTAGGAACGTATTATGACTATAAAAGCTGTTCTGTATCCTGGGGCTCTATCTATCTTCATAAAAAATTTCATTTCATTCGGTTTCGCTTAAGCGTAAAATCAAACAATGAGACAAAAAAACACACAGAACGACAGAATTACTTTCGCATTTACAGTATTACTAGAGAACCGCTCGCGCTTCGCTTCGAGACCCGTAGATAACAACCGCGTAGGTCCCGCTCCCGTAGGAATCTCAGCTAAAAAGTAGCCTATAACATTTGCCTATGACTTAAGTAAAATAAATGTTGTATTTGATAGCGTGATTCAGAACTTGCAAATTAATTTTACTCACGCCATCTATTAACAACATCCGGAACTAAGTAAATATCTAGCAACTAACGAAACATCGATCTTCCCATGGAAATGAGATATTCTTCCGCGGTAAAAAGTAGCCTACGTCACTCTCCACCCTCCTAACTATCCCCACACACATAAACCTTACCATATAATAGCTTTGTTGCGACGTGAAAGCGTCACAAACAAACAAACAAACACACTTTCACATTTATAATATTAAAGTAAGGATAGTAAGGATAAGGCATTACGTTCCTTCTATTAATATCTCGAAAGCATTGAGTAAAACGATTGTATCCTATCTAGCTGTCTTCTTTCTATTCTATATTCTTCTGTCTACATAAAAAACTGAAACTGATCGCTGTTTGTGCGCGCTAATCTCAGAAACGGCTGAACGGATTTTTATGGGATTTTGACTGAGAGATAGAGGAGGTTGTGGAGCAACACATAGGCTACTTTTTATCCCGGAGTTCCCTCGGGATCAAGATTCACGAGGAAAAGACTCCTACGAACGAACGAAGTCCCGGGCTCAAATCAATAAACGAAACGATTTTATTTTTGCCATTTGGCCACAGAAGTCCAAAAAATGGGACTGCGTGTTACCTGACGCCAATAAAATACTAACTCAACCCATTTAATGCCGGGGTTACCATTGCTCTGATTAAAAACCCGATGGAACGGCATTGGTAACTTTATTTTCACGTGTGAGTTCATTCTTAAGGTCGCGACTCTTTATGGGTTAAATAAAGTCATTACCATTTTATGTCAATGGTCAGTTCGACAGCATATACGATTTATGTATTTGTTCTGAAGGTCTCAATATTTTTGCAATATTATATCAGTTCAGTGAGTTTCATTGAAGCGTTAACAGAAAAAAATTCAGACAACAAAATTGGCTTGATATACAAATCGGGTCCAGTAGTAGAGTGGGCGGTCATTCGTACTATTTACATTCCAGATAGGTATTCTTGGCTAAATAAGCAATGTGGGCTTCTTTCATATGTCAGGACGTGAGCTCAGGATATCAAATGAAACACAGGAATGAGCCAATCACACGTAAACAACTGCTTTATTCAATGATATCTGTTAGGCCCAGCATTTATAATCGGTTTAGGGTTTATTTTGGTATCATGACATGTTTGATATACTTCACGGCATTACGATATTGATTTATCGATCGATCCACTCGCACTCGCGACTCACACGTTATTTACTATTAGATATTCACGGCATTTCAACATAGAAGGAGCTTTTACAAGTTATTACACCGCTAGCCATACTTTATTATTTTCCAATTCTATTGACAGCTATCAGAATCACTATTAATCATCGCGTACAAATTTAATCACAATAATCCCATCAAACCAGTATCATAGGTATACTACCTACCTCCGTCACGGCCATCGCTGACTCATCACCCGTCCTCGGGTGATACTCCGCCCCGTTAATATTACCATCTCAATTGCTCGACCCGTAATTTTCAATTAGTTCAACCCGAAACAAAACTCAAAATCTTTAACATCAAAAATGACTACTGCTGCTACTGCTGCGAGTGGATTTCAAAAACTTTGTGTGCATTTTTTAACCCTGACTACCGTAAGCTACCACTCGCTTCGCTAGTGTCGCTATGGAGAAGAAGCGAGTGAGAAGAAACTCCATAACATAACAACACTTATTTAGAACAAAATTACCAATTTATTATTTGCGCGATTTGTTTTAATTTTTACTCGGTACGTCGTAACCGTATAACTATAATCGGTACGTCGCGTCACTGCCATAAAACCGTATTCGTTTCCGCATCTTCCCGCGATCCATTCTCAAGCACGCTCTACCAGCGGCAACACGTATGAGGCATTGAAGATTACCTGTAACAACCAAACACATACGCGAGTATCTCTCCACGCTCGGTCCTTCCTGACCTACTAAATAATAATCAACGTTCACAGTTACGGCTGTCTTACATCCACACACGACCTCATGTGTTTCAACTTCTGCATCAGTATGGGTATAACACGCAGGCATTCGTGTTCAGTTATGCCACAGAGGCGTTTGAACAGCTAAGCCCCGAAAACTTCTTTAAAAAGGTAACACATGGATCCTCAATAGATATGCCACACGGAACTCTCAAAGATTTGACACTCAGGCCTATCAACAGAATTGCCACAGAGGCCTGTCAATAGATTTGCCACACAGTCCTATCAATAGAATTACCATACGGGCATACCAATTTAGGATTTTCTACACAGACTTTCTAATTATTCAGATTAATAACCAACTTCATTAAAGGTCCTCAATTACCCAATGAATAAAACAAAACAGAAATCACCTGATATCTAGAAGCGTAGTGTAACAACACTTAAAGCATTGCAATTCCAAGTACATCTCTCTCTGAATAGATTTGTGTTAAGTATTGTTGCAGATTACTTTTTCCTTACATAGAATGCTCATAAACAAAAATTATTGTATTCCACAATATTCAAAACTTGCTTTAACCAATTTATCTTAAACTCTCACTCCCTTGGTATCTCAAGTTAGCAGAGATCTTCTTTGTGGTACTTATTTTGAACTGTATGACATGTCATGTTTGTGTGACACAGAATTCTTAGGTTGTCATTTCTTTTCTCAAAACACACTTTCAAAATTATGGTTTATTACGTGTAATTTCCTCTTTTAAATTTCTATCGCTTTTTATCAAAATATTTCTCATTCAATGTTTCGTAAACATAAGCCTCATTTCCATGGACCAGTGATGACAATTGCTGACATGACAGATGGCAATCTTAGCCTTATCCACAAAAAATAATTCAGGATTCTTTATTCACTTCTGAAATCGGGTCCAGTAGTAGAGTGGGCGGTCATTCGTACTATTTACATTCCAGATAGGTATTCTTGGCTAAATAAGCAATGTGGGCTTCTTTCATATGTCAGGACGTGAGCTCAGGATATCAAATGAAACACAGGAATGAGCCAATCACACGTAAACAACTGCTTTATTCAATGATATCTGTTAGGCCCAGCATTTATAATCGGTTTAGGGTTTATTTTGGTATCATGACATGTTTGATATACTTCACGGCATTACGATATTGATTTATCGATCGATCCACTCGCACTCGCGACTCACACGTTATTTACTATTAGATATTCACGGCATTTCAACATAGAAGGAGCTTTTACAAGTTATTACACCGCTAGCCATACTTTATTATTTTCCAATTCTATTGACAGCTATCAGAATCACTATTAATCATCGCGTACAAATTTAATCACAATAATCCCATCAAACCAGTATCATAGGTATACTACCTACCTCCGTCATACATATGTATTTTGAATTTTGTAAAATACTTTGTAAAGGTCACGTCGAGGTTTTAATTACATTACATGACTGACATGTACTGTCCTGGGTTCGATTCCCAGCGAGGCGGTAATTTGAATGATGAGTTTGAATTTCCGTTCTCGGTCTGGGTGTGTGTCCTTGTCTTGTGTGTTGTCCATGGCACCCACGACGCAGGGAATCCTAGTGTGGGACTGTGAGTGTGAAGCGTTATTATTATTATTATTTATATAATCACTAGGTACATATTATCAAACTACCCCACACAATGTGTTCACAATTAACTGAATAAGTAATTACAAAACGGACACACATAAAACATGTTATGGGTCGAATTGAAAACCTATTTCTTTTTTGAAGTCGGTTAAAAACATCAAGATCGGTAACGCAGTTAAAAGTTATGAGGTACCACACATAGGTACTCGTAAAAACTACACATTACACCAGGGAACTTCTTCTATTTGAATTCCGTTAAAAATTGTGAAATCTCACGTGTGTAAATTGAATAGTCACTTATTATTTTAATAGTCTCTTGGATTGAATAAATAACTTAACTTGATATGATAAGTCTGATTCCAAAATAGTGCTATGAGTTCAGCAATACCAAATTAGATATTCTAGTACGACGGCAAAAGGAGATAAGACTTTTATGTCAGAAATATTAACATGACAGAATCGGATCTCGCTGAACGGAATGGAGAAAATTTTGCTTTCGCTATTTATGACCGTAACTGACAATGACTGCGCCCAAAAAGAAGGTAAAGTTAATTTAAAATTATGGCGGGGTAAAAAGAAAATGAATAAAGAATTTGCGACTATTTACAGCAGCGGCTAAAAAGCAAATGCTTGTAAATTATGCATAGAGGAATAAAAAAACGAAAGGAAGACGTGGAATTGAATAAAATGAAATAAACGAAATTGTCATAAGAATATTATGATAGATTAGATGTTACCGGCTTAGCTCGTTTCAAGGTATTTTTACATTTCATACATTACTTAGAATACTTACTTAGCCTTAGGTGTAGAATATACAAAATCTGTTCTTAATGGATGTCTATTAGATATAAGACCTCTCCATGTCAAATTTCGTCCTTATACGTCAAACATTTTTCGAGATTTCATGATGAGGGAGTGAGAGTGACCTCTCCTTTTAGAACATCTGCAACCTAAAGACCGTAAGAAAAGGTTTTGTTTGTGTCGAGTTTTACATTTTTGGGCACATTTTTTAATCTCTACCGTTTATGACACAGTACTTACTTAGCAGGTAAGTACCTACTAATGGCCGGTGATAGCCTAGTGGTTAAAAATTCGGGATCCGGATTTACATCCCAGGGCACGCAGTTCTGAATGTTCCGAGTTATGTGCTTAAATAAATAATAGTAAAAGAAAACATCACGACGAAACCTGCATGCTGAAGATTTTGTAAAACTTAAAGGTGTGTGAAACCTAACAATCTGCGCTTGGCCAGCGTGATGGTCAATGGCCATAATCTAATTCTGAAGAGCGAGCGATGATATCACTTAGCCGTGTTAAAAGTGTCATTTACACTTTGTTGATCACGGAAGAGAAGGAAATTTTATATTATGTTTAGAGTATAGTAATGTTTCCCTGCAATCTCACAGGACATACCACGATACATCGTATGAACTACTCAGAAAAAAAACATCGACGAAATCGTTAAGATTTCACCAAATACAGCTTAATTGTCCCAAGTCCACGAAAACAAATAGAAGGAAAGAACACCTAATTTGTTAGTTCCAAATGACTTTCTTACCAAAAGGTTGATTGAAACACCTTACTTCGCGACAGAAGTGGCATGCGTGCAACGTGGTACTACAGTATTTATATTTTGTAGATTATATCTTTTATGATTATTTTTCGTACCGTTATTTCTACTAATTACATGGTTAATGGTCACGGCAGGAGGCATAATAAGTTGCCTTCTTTACTTTCTTCGCAAACCATAACTTTCCCACTGCTGCGCTCGGGTTTAGAAAGAAAGTAGATAAGAAAGGAAGAAAAATACTTACCGTCTCAATGCCGCAGCAACACATAATTAAATAACATACCTAAAGAATACATAAAGAACGTTACAACAACACTACTAAAAACATTCAATACGCATACGTATAGCTACCTAAAAAATTAACTGTCATCTGTCATACCTCTTAAGTGCAAGGTGCGGATTGACAGATTTTAAAGGTGATAGCAGACCAATCAATCGACCGTCGATCAACGGCATCGATCGATCAATTGGTCTGGTAACACCCTAACACAACTCTAAAACATGGAAATCTCTCAAGTGGGCAGGTTTCCTCGCGATGTTTTCCTTCATCAAAACAAGCAATGAATAAGTCTTAATACGCACATAATTGAAAATTAGATTTAGTTCCGACGTTTCAAATTGGTCCTCTATTCTACTAATTTATAAATGCACCAATTACCGCTCAATTGACCACTGACCAGTTTGACATATTCCCTACTCACTAATTGACTCACTCAGTACCCGAAGAGTGCATTACAAACTATACATTAATTAAAGCCCACTCAAAATACAATATTTTGTGTTAAGTTTTGAACATAAATAAATCCGATAAGCGAAAGAATATCAAAGCTATAGTTGAACATAATTAAAAACTAAAAATATTTACTAACAAACGACTAAATGAAATGGTTATGTTTACCATGGTATACCGTTTCCTGCAGGCCAGCGTTTCATTAAATTACCCCGTAATGAATAAATGTATTACACAAGGGATCCTTTTCTTCACTTTTTCTTCCTTACTTTATTATAAAACGCAGAAAACTGTCTTATGCTCCGAGTTATTTTTTATGTCGGCTGTAATAAATTTTATTTTTAACTTCCCTCTTTAGGTTTAATTCTAAATGCAAATGGAGTCACCCGCAGGATGGAATCAAATGAGCTTGTCTTTTACAATCTTTGCATAAGGCTCCGTCGTTGTTATCGAGTCGATATGCATTTTAAATTGAGCATCTAGCCGCCGGCATCGATTCTTTATACAGTTATTTGTATGAAAGAAGGTCAATGGAGATGTTTTCATTTTACCTGTAAATATAAAGAGATAGTGGGTATTTTACGGTGTATAATTGTTTTTACAAAAACATTGACTTCAATATTGTCAGGATATAACTTTAAAAAGTACTACTCATTAGATGTTATTTTAATTAAGACCGGAAAACACGACAATCACCAACTTACGGATAAAAAAAGAATCTTTACCTTTGGATTCCAGCGAAGTGAACGTACTATGGGTTTCGTGACATGAATTCATGTCGTTGGGGATTAATGAAAAAGTCGTAACACTCCGTCAAAAGTTATAAGTCAATGATCATAAATTAAATACGCATTATTAAGGATCACTCAAAAACTACCCGTAAATTTTAAGTCCGAGAAAACGTGAAGCACTTACAAAAAAAACAATTATTAAATTCGGTTCAACCAGTAAACATTTATGTGGTAACAGTCACGCATTTTTTCATTATAACATGAATAAACTTCCATGGTTTTAATTATAAAATTATCGTGCAACATGCGTGGGTAAACTTTTTCCATTGAAAGCAAGCGTCGCTCTCAAAAAGTAATTGCTTATAATGCGTCCGATTTAGTATTCAAATTTTTAAATGTCTATTACTTTTTGCAATATACCCAAAGTACCCTTGATATCTGCTCATTTGTTAAATTACGTTATTTCGCCTGCCCATTTTGTTGTTTTACATCGACCATATAACAGGAGACGAGTTATGAACATCAATGAATTTTACGACAAATGCTAACCAGTCGAACTTTGCATTTTGGTTACAAAACCCACCCTGTTTTTTTTGGCAAGAGTGTTAATATAACTATTGTGACTGGACCTAGTGTTTGTCATTATTATTAATAACTGGTCGTTCTATTTTTGTTAAATGCTAATCTCATTAAGGATAGTATAATTTACTTTGCCTGTAACAAATGTCTCTCTGCGGTCCAGCGGTGGCTAGATAACTTGTCATCTTGTAATTTCTATCTTTATTCTCCCTTCATTTACAGGCAAAATATCAACGATTCTTTTGATGTGACAGGTACGACGCCCCAATCACGGCCCACTATTGAGTAGGTACGGGTCTCTTCTCATGGTCCAGGCTACTACTCCTCATCTCCTTTTCTCTCCACTTTCTTCTTTCTTCGTCTCTCTTCATTGTTCAAGCGACGGCTACTACTCACTATTAAATAGCTTGTTTTGTTTCGGCTATTTATATAAAACTTTCTTCGCTTCATCGTCTTCCGTGAAAAATGTGAGTACGGCACTCAGTAGCATCAAAATGTGCGTGGTTATTGCTCTCCGGAGATACTAGGCAGAGTTGAACGATAAAAAATATATTATAACCCGTATACAAAACAGTATACTGAGGTATTCTTAATGATTTATTTTGGAAACAGAAATTGTAATGGTCCCTTTTAACATAGATATTAACTTTTTCTTGGTGGTTGGCTGTGAAACCCAGCTGACTATATGTACCTTAGTCGTCGAATGTGGAATTGCCACTTGCCACTAAAAACAAATTTATTACCTGTGCATACTGTTTAATTTAGCTTGCAAGCAAAATTACTTATGGCATTTTAAAGTTTTAAACTTTCGCCGTCAACCTGCAACGTAACTTGATCACAGGATGAAAGAAGGGCTGAATGTTCGCATTTGTGTAGGGTGTCATTAAAACAAATTTCATAACTAATGCAAACATATTATAGCTTAGTATATATCTGAGTATAGTATATTATAGTATAGGACACCCTCTGGCCAGGTGGACAGACAGCCAGAAAAAGTGACATGTGCAGCAGAAAGCTTAGGATAAAGCGTCTAAGTACTCTAGTTTAAGCAAACATTTAAAAGATTTATTACTCGAACAACTGGGTCATCAACATTGCCTACTTTTTAGACGTTCCAGAAAATTCGGGAGTGCCTTGGGGAACATTAGACACACGATGAGTAGATGGGAAAATGTCCTCAAACTTACATTTTTATAAATTATACCTCCCAGTTTTTGTTCCTTATCAAAATGTCGTATTGGAGAAATGAGATTCATACAATTTTCATTCATGTTACAACTGGGAATGAAATTAAATAAAGCAATAAATTAGTATTAGTTGAGGACCCCGTAGTCGAGTCGATAGTAACTGTATCTAGTACTATAGTACTAGTCTGTAAGTGAAGGTCTTAGGTTCAATTTCTGGGGCAAATATTGCCTTGACTTGTTGATTTTGGGACACAAGGAATCTTAGGCCGGGGTATGCGTATGGGGTTGCCCTATTATGTTTTATTTGGGTTAGCTTTGCTGTGAATGTAAATATTGAATGATATTTTTCGAAATTATATCTGAGTAGGTATTCGACGATTCGAATGGCGCAATGGTCAACACGCCGGATCGCTGTTTCATAGGTCGTGGGTTCGATTTTAAGCGAAGTGGAAATTTGAATGGTGAGTTTAAATTTCCGTTCTTAGTCTGGGTTTGTGTCCCTTGTCTTGTGTGTTATTAATGGCACCCACGACACAGGGAATCTAAGTGTGGAGTTATGAGTATGAAGCGTTATTTATTTGTTGTTATAATTATCTGTCTACCCGTATATCTAGTTAAAAGTACTTGATAGTTTCCCAGTTATTCTGAGTACAAAAGTAGTAGACGTGCTAGAGATATAATTATATGTCTCTAGCACATCTCTGTGCAGTAATGTCATCTAACGGGATCCAAAAGTGCAACTTGCGTTGTATGAACCTAACGCTAATATGTATTTGTATAGTTTTAATACCTTTGCGTTAAACTTTTTTCATTTATATAAGGAGTCGTTATCTGAGTTAGGTATCTCGTGGCTCGACAAATACTTAAAGGCTCTGTTCTCGTGGGATAAGAGAAAACTGGTCATTATAGAAGATCTCTTAAGAGATTACCAAATTATGTTACAAGCGTTTTTTTTATCTCTGTACATTGTTTAACAGGAAAGTTCCAAAAATATTGTAATGGAACATATTCTTTAATAAATAATTTCTCATTTCGACTGTCTGTTTTCTTAGAACTTTTTACTGGGTGAACTGTTTTTGATAATCCTTTTTGTATTCAAAATCTGATGTTTGTTATAAAAGTATTTTTTCAATTAGTTCCTATGAAATATGTAGTTGGGCCTCAGTTTTTTATAAAAAAATAAAAAATCTAGCAAAAAGTTCGTGATATTCGTACTGTCGCTTCGTTTTGTAAATGAGCCAACATCGGCCATTACAGTGAATGGTAAAATATGGTGGAGGAAACCGCACGCTGAATAATTATTCGGTTTCAGTCCGGCCCTAAAACAAACTGCGAAACCAGTTGCAGATTTTTTACAAAACAACACAGTTGGTTTAACTGAGCATTTGGGAATTACTTTGTTGAAATTTATGCGACATAATGAGGTTAATTAATTTAACAATCTATCTATTACAATAAAAACTATTACTCCTACCACTAGTTGGTAATTTTAACGCCTCACATCGCCTATCGAAGGATCTTGGATTAAATTCCCAGAAAGACAGAAAGGAGACCAGCAACTTTCTTAAGGACCGTGGGCCTGGAATATGAACAGAACATGCATGAGACATCGCTTTTTAGATCGAGGATATTGTTACCACATTGTGCATATTCCGTTTTTGCGGAAAATTATGGGAATAATGAAATATAGTCGTCTTACGCACCGCGCACACATGGTATAATGTTTTAATGATATGATGTAACCAGATTTTTAAATATGAAATGGATGTATTAAAGTATGTAAGATTATTTGAGGGTATTATACAAGCTGTTCGCTCCAGGCCCAAATCTGATGTTCTCCTTTGGGTCTTTGTGTGTTCTTTTATATTGTTTATGGCATCTACGACACAGGGAATGCTATTGTAAGACTCCGAATGTATAGCAATTATTTTTTGTCCTGCAATATGGTGAATGGTGATGTGATCTTGTGTTATGCACTATTACGCACACTTTAGTGTTACTTAAGTATTCTCTATGCCTATGGCAATATGCCATTTTGAATGGCATAGTTATAGTAGGTGTAGTGCCCACAATGCCATTCAAGATCATAATATAATGTAGGCATAGTGGCTATTTAGCAGAGAACAATTATTGAAAATTGTTATACGATTATGACGCTTATGAGGCAGACAATAATGAGACGTTTCCCTTGTTTCAGTATCAACTGTAGACGTGGACGCAGTGTTGGGCCGCACGGCGTCCCTACCTTGTGACGTCACGCCCGACGCTAACGAGGACCGTGTGTATATGGTGCTTTGGTTTCGTAAGAGTGGGGGCAAACCTATCTATAGGTGAGTATCGCTGGTAATGACGGGGGGAAGGTTTTGTAAGCTGTAAGGTGTAAAGTAACATACTTTACAACATGCTCGCCTTGTCGTGAGGCTTGAGTGTTAATAGGTACCTTCCTGTTCTTTCTTTTATGATAAACAGCAGCCTTACTCCCGACGCTTTCGAGTTCTAAATCAATCGAGTTTGTTTCGATTTTGTTTGAATTCGTACTCTTGAAAGTCTACGCTAGCGCACAATCGAGCGGTGGTTCAAATTGGAACTAAAAATCCGTTAGAATCGAGTTGAAATCGAAAAAGGTGTACTCCCGACGCTTTCGAACGGCTTTCAATCGAAGAGCAAGATCGAAATTAAACGTCAAATTTAACGATAACTAAAAAGGTCCCGAGTTACGATCGAGTTCAGTGTTTTATATTAAATTTGGTTTGTTTTATCATCTTAATTGACCAATTATGGCTCGCCTCGCATTATTTTTTAATGTTTTGGAAGCAGCGCACCGTATGGACATTCAAGAAAAGAGAAACAATCAAGGGAAGCGTCGATACAACTCTCGGGCACTGGCAATGGATGCTTTTCGTAATATCCAAAGCTATTGCCCGTTTCCCGGTCTTTTCCCGAATGCGATGCGCTCCCAGTTTTCGGGTCCGTGTATATAAATACACTCTTTGCTTTCGGGCAACAAACATGATGCCAAGTAAAATACTAAAAACTCTTAGTTTTTGTACTCATAAAATTAAGAAAATATAACCCTGTCACTTCACCAAATATTTTTGCCACTTGATCGCAGCCGTGGGATATTTATAAGTGGCTACAGCGCAAAATAAAGTTCCAAAACAATGGATCTTCGACGAAATATTATTCAAGTGGTTCATGAATCTTCCCATAGAACTTAGCGTTTTTTTGAAATTTGACGCCGAACTTACACTGACATGACACTGACTTAATCAGAAGCACAGAATATTTAGTAGCAAATCTCACGATACAGATAAAATTCAAGCAATTAAAAGTGATTTTCACAATCGAAAATACAATTTATACTAATTTCGGCATTAAGATGAATGTACGTAAACAATAAATACAGGGATTTTTGAAAAAAATGTGTTAAACTAAGTACGTTTAACCACGTTTAACGTCATCTATAAATCAACATCTATGTACTTCTCGCACTTGACTGTGACGTCAGCTACCGGATACGCTTAACGACGCTGATAACGTTCGATCGAAACTCGATCTCGTTATTCGATTCGATTTGGTTCGGGAGTACGCCTTCATGATCGAGTACGAATCGAATTCGAGTTCGAATCAGAAACAAAATCAAATTCGAATCGGTTTCAAGAGTAAGGCTGCAGATCAGACAAATAGTCAGATGAGTCATCAAATGGTACGTGGGCATCGTTGGACATGGACATAGGTAACGATATTGCTTCACCGGTCATAAAAAAATAAAAAAAATAAAAATTAAAGGAAGGAAATACTGACTTGCAAACTCCGAGCTGGAGTATGACAAGTTATTTGATGTAAAGGAGTGACTTAAAGTTAGCCGGGCTTCATTCTTAGCACAAAGAAGAGGCCAATATTTGTATCGTCTCTCATCCTACTCTACTTTGGACCCTAATCTAGACTAGTCTAGGTCTCGACCTAGACTATTATTTATTGCTAAACTATTTTATTGGCTCCGTATTCCGGGTGGCTTCCAAATAAACAATTTTTATCTAGTTTTAAGATGACAATGACTACGATCTAAACTTTTGGTTAAGACTTTCTTGAGATTAATGAGCTCAAAGGTAGAGACAAAATTCTAAAAGTCATAGATATAGAAAATAATTTGTAAAACTTAGCACCACTTGAATATATGTAGGTACAAAGGTTCTACTTTGAGAAAAATATTGGTAAACACAGACAAAATCTGTCATGTCGTAGTCATTTGGACCGGAGTTGGTATCATACTTATTTTATTATTAGAGTAGACAGATATCGTTCCCTGTAACTAGGATGTAAAGTAATATTTATACTTTTCTTGAAATTTAAATATAATTGAACCAGAAAATTAAATTACTGGCAAGAAGGCAAAAAATTCTTGAATGTATCAATTAATACCCTTAAGACGGAGTAATGAACCGTTATTGCCCTAAACGGATGAAGACAGCCGAGCAGTAAAGATCCAATTACCTTTTATGTGACGAAACACGTTTACAAAACACGCTTTTTTTGCTTTTTCAACACTTTTATAATTATTGGCTTGAATTGTATGTATGTCAGTTTGCATGTAGGTATGTGACCGAATCTTTCAGCATAAATTTTAGCAATTCCAAGTACTTTGATCAACTTCAAAAGTTTCTACGAAGTCAAGGTTCGTCAGGATAAAAGAAAATATCTTGCGTTTCCTAAGCGCCTGTAACTTTGAGCATGACTGTTCATTACAGCCGTAAGAGCTGGTGAACTGGCGTTTTAACACTAAAAGTAATCATGTAAATATTTAGTTGACAAGTGAGCAGACTAGTAATATTCGTTGGTAAAGAGGTACAAGTATTAAGTTAAATTGTCAGAGATGCAACACCAAAGCTATCGCCAATGTAAGTCGGCTAGGAATAAAAGAATAAAATTATTATTTTTCAAAACGCTACACACTTATAGCATCAAAATAGAATCCCTGTGTCGTGGGAACCGCATAACCGAATAAACCGCAAACAAAAAATCTCAGTATAAATTTTTGTCTCTCTGGGAATCGAATCCAGGGCTGATTAAAAGGCAGTCCAGCACCATTGCTTCATACCGGTCGTCAAATGCAATAAAGACGTTAATTCCTTTCTTCATCCTTTCCACCTTGTTTGAAACATAGTTTTAGATGCAACATTGTTAAGGTCTTAAAAAGTTACATGCTTTTTACTATCACGTTAACTAGTTGTTTCCGAAGTTAGATCATAAATACAGATTGGATTTCCAAACTTTATCCATTTTCTTCGGGTGTATGATGCGTTTGTAGGTAAGGGCTAAAAAGAATTACCTATATAATTATCAGCCCGGGCCGGAACCCTACGGATCCCTTTGCTTTGCAAACAGGATTACTAAGACTTTGGGATCATCAGGAAACAACAAGCAACATTTTTCATCCAACATTAGATAGCAACCTTTCACCAACAGTAAACATTAAGCTTGTTATTTAAAATAAAAAAAACATAATATATTTATTTATAAATCAAGCATCGAAGTGATAACTTCTTATGGGAGGATAAACCGCTTCGTTACGTAACGCGTTACTATTCTGTTTGGCTTCCCATTTTCTCGCGCATACAGCAGCGGAAGGCAGGCTCCTCCTCTCTCACTCTAACCCACGGCGCTAGCCGTATTTCGAACAGACGCATTTAAGAAATAACCTAAGCTTTTCTCAAGTTAAACAATTTAAATATTAGGTCGTTCAACGTAGATTATTTTAAGTTATCACTTCTGTCGGGCGTCCCGAGACGTACGCCTTGTTTCGTCTGGGTATCACTGATCCACTTATAAACAACAATTATTTTGATTCTATCGCCATTTCGCAACGTTGCTTAATAATCATGTAAGATTGTATAATAAAGGAGAAAAAAAATCGAAATAAACTTTAATAACTTCTGTTGTGCTAGAAAAAAAGTATAAAGTCGCAAGGAGAATTTTTATCACACAATTTCTTTGAAGAGACTTTATTCAATAATAGTATGAAAAACTGGCAGTAATCTATTTAGTTGCAGTCGGGAAATGAGTGGAATACAGAAATAGTGCTGATGTCTTTGTCAATACGAGAAAAGCGTCCTATTCTTCCATTGGAAACAATTTCTATCTCTCTTTGCAGTCAAACATAATAACGGTGGCTATTTTCATAAAGTAAAGTATGATTCCTAACTAATCCTAACTATGTTTATTTGGGAGTTTTGTTTTCATTACATTGCGATTATCGTATTTTCGTTTGGATATAAGGTGTTGAAGTGAATAGATTATGTCAAACGTGTTTTGCAATTTTTAATCATAATCATACTTTTGTTACTGATCCCTTTATGCTTTCTTTGGTCGGCAACGCATCGGTGATACCTTTGACGTTGCGACTCGTATGTAGGTATAAGAAAAATATTTCAGAAAAAATATTTTCGGAAAAACTATTTTTATTGAAGCCAATACATGTCATAAAAAATTCAATATTTAATTGGTATGTGCCTCGGTGCTCACTTGTCTCTGAAACCGATGTGCCGATTTGATTTAGGTTAACAAATAAAATAAATATGGCAATTTAGAGAATATCATCTAATCTAAAAATTAACATTTCTTGATTTACATGGCGTGTAAAATTATTTTTCCAAAACTGATTTTATCAAGTATGATTATAGTACAAAACATGTCGGAAGTGACTGCGAAAGGATCACGGGCAACAAACCATTACAAAGTTATACTAAGTCAAAGCAAAGCCTTTGGGCCAAACGAAATTCAGTACTCCGTTGGAGAATGTAAATCACTGGAGGTATCTGTTTACTGACGCAACGATTACAAGGAATCGCAATTATAAGTATCTCGACGGCAATAACGGGAGGGAACGAACGCTTTGCGGGGATAATGCCGTCATAAAAAGCGTACTTAGATTGTGAAATTTACCTGAGAACAGCAGGGTGTACAATCAAATCATCTCTCTCAAAGCTTCTTGCTGTATAAATTAGGAAGGAGGTTGGAAAATTGAGAAAACGTAGCCTGTCCGGAAATTGAAAAACTTTAACGTCGCTTTCTTATTTTATTCTAGAAATTGACAGTTTTTTGTCCGGAAAATGAATTTAGGTGCGCACCATGCGGCAATTTACGCACTTTTATTAAAGTGGGATGGCCTTTGTAATTGTGTTACCTGCGGGTGTTGTCGTTTCGATGCAAAAGTTTTATCAATCAAAGTAGCGACACGTAGCCAAAGGGATTTGACGCAAGTTATGACAGAATATTGAATAGTAGCGCGCTTTGAACTGCGTGTCTGACGTTAATCCCATAAATTTCAAATATTTTCTAGATTTTAGTAGGTACGCATATTTGGAGAAATTAAATACCTATTTATTTTATATAGGCTTCGGTACGACTATGTTTTATTAGAATAAAATTCTTATATCCAAGTTCGAATCTTATTAGGGCTGTTCTAAAAGGACAATAAAATTGTAAAACGTAAACTTTCCCGAAATGTGATTTTTCTGAAATAAGAAACAACAAAATATAATACTTTAAAAGTTTTTGTTCTGACACCTGTAATAATTTCTAGATCTGAATCTGGTTAGTAGTAAGAGATTATGTAAAAAGTTTCGTTTGTCCCGCAAAAAAAAACTTAACAATAAAATTAGATTCCGAAACAGACAACTTGGAAACAAACTCATTGTCATGGGTTCTACTCGTCAGTATTGACTTAATTATTCTAAGCTATAAGGTATCGTATACTTACTGGAGTAAAGAGCTAAAGGCCTCCTTACAAGAGAGACCCGTTCAATAGTGGTCCAAATCAAGACATTCATTTTCTCAAATATCTTTAAGACACATTATTACGTAGAAAATATTCTAAACCAAAGTTATCTTTCCAGTTTTGACGTTCGCGGCCGGTCATTCAACAAAGCGCTACAATGGTCGGACCCTGGCGCGTTTGGACCTCGGGCCTACTTCGCAACTGTTGCTCGCCCCGCCGCTCTCACCCTCAGCTCTGTTCAGTTAGACGACGAAGGCGTCTACAGGTGCAGAGTGGACTTCAAGAACTCCCCGACCAGGAACTTCCAGATACGACTCACAGTTATAGGTAGGGCTACAAGCTTCATTTTGTTTAACAAGCAACGTGATACCGCCTCGTTTCGATTTGTCTGGTTTAATTATATGTCGTTAAGAACGGACGTGGATATTTATGTCTAATTGCATATTTTATAAGTTTTAAATTATCTCGTTGAAATGACAGGGGTCAGTTAGTTTTCATATTAATATAGTTTCGAGGCCATATCTTAGAATTTATCACTTCACGATATTACATATAACTGGTTATGTTTATCTTATTTACTTTTATAAGGATACACATTAAACTTTTTATGATAAACTTGAAAAGGTAAAGAAGGCTTACAGCTGACGGAAAATCAATTAAAGCCATTACGAACATTACTGTGAGCCGCCGCTGCCGCGCTGACGGGAAGATATTCCGTAGACATTTCAATTATTATGAACTGTCGAATAAGTCCATGTTCACATCAGCGAAAGATCCATGTCATAATGTTGCAACGTGACGTTGACGAACTTTAAGATAAAATGCACAACTACATTCACACGTACGAATATTGACGTCCAAACGTGCAACAGCAGGGAAATGTAATTTCACTAAGTACTGAGAGCACAACTCAAGTATATACTAATTTTTTAAGTGTACATATACGTTTGCGCTCTTTAAATCAACCTCAAAAATAGCCTCGATTTGGTCTGGTGAAGTGTTCGTGAGTGTTCTATATTTCGTGACTGAAACGTAATCAATTTAATTTATGTGCAGTATATATTTTTAATTTTTTATGTTTACGACAACAACACGTCAAAATATCGCAGCGACACAAATAAAAGATCATTTTATCGCAACACTGTTGCAAGTGTGAAATGGCACTAAAGCTGCTCAAAGGACGCGATAAAATGATCTCTGTTGACGTAGACGCTGATAACGTCTGGAAGAAAGTTAAATTATTTTATGATAGGAAAATGGCTTCAACTCTTTTACGGTCCACTGCAGTAAGGTTATTCCGCTTCTTATTTAAATTACATTAATCCGATAGCTCATTATATCAAGTGTTCATATGACCTTCGTGGTTTAAAGACACCATTAAGAAGGAAACGTAGGATTATTGTTTTTTTTTCACTTTTTTGAGGAGTTGGTTTGAAATCAAGCTTGAATAGGAACATGAGTAACTTATTATTATTAGCTGTTATTTTTATTTCGTTTTTAAATAATTCCTCTAATTGAATTTTACTTGAAACTTTAACGCAGAGTCAAAGCGCAGAGTATATTGAGACTAATTTCTTCTAATTTGAATAAATTTTATTACACACAAATAGGCCAGAAAAATGTTCCAGTCTTGACCTTGAGACGATTATTATAAGAAGTAATTTTGGAATAACGATCCTAATAAAATCTTTTAGTGGAATTACGTTGGATCACTTTATTCATTACACTCTAATCGCGAGGCTCGTGATGGTAGATAATGACGCACGGCTGACGTTTAATTATGAACTGTCAACCGGAGTTGGTCAGATGGCGACAAATGATGCTGGGTAGCGTTGAAGTGGCGCAAGTGATATTCAGGACAGGTTGGATTTTGATTTAAATTAGTCTCGAACAGATAAAACATTATTTACCTGGATTATTTAAGTTGTTGATCTTGATGGAGCAAGATGATTAATTTCGTCCACTGACTTCGCCTTCGGGATCTCACGTCCACAGCGTGTGTCCATAGTTTCTTAAACAACCATGTGTGTAAAGCATATTATCTTCTCTATCTTGGAAAGGCCATGAATTGGTAGTATAAGATTATCTAAAGTGTCATCATACTGATAAATTCTTGATGGAGACTGCTAACAGTGCTAATGAAGGAATGGTTTTTACTAGCATAGACAACTTACCATCACTTAAGAATATACGGGAACGGCTTAGTTATACCTACTGTCGGTGTCCAGATAGAATTAGGCAGGAGCTGAAAAAAATTGTTAGATTCCTTATTTTAAAAAAATATGAACGCGTTCACTATTCATCTTATGATGACCCATATGGGAGTTTTCTTTTGAAATTACAGTAAATAAATATACCACAAGATTATCCAGTAATATTATAACGAGTAAAGTCGTGCCTAATGTCAATTTTTCTGCGAAACTAGCCTGTTTGTAGTTCTGCAGTAAAGATCATAAGTAACACAATTTCCTTGTTTACTATTTATTTTTATACGAGGGTGTACGTTTATTTATAACTTGTTTTTTATTTAAACACCAACATCATTACACATAATGCTTTCATAAGTGTGTGTATTGATAAAATATTACGGAAATAATCGTATTTTCAGCTCATTGTTATAACATTCTATTTCTACTTTGAATTGAATAATTAAATTACACCTACAAATATTTTGTAAATTTGTAACTACATTATGATGTTTCTTTGTAAGTACAACTCAATGTTTCCTTGTGTTTGGTACTTCCTTATCATTCTTTCTTAATAAGAAAAATGTATAAATCTTTCATCAGATATTCTGTTTGATCTCATAAAATCGTTTAATATGCCGTTTAACATAAATTTATTTCAATATTTTATGCATTGCGTAAATGTTTTCAGTATTTTATTCCGTCGAATAATAATAACGGTGTGTCAAAAAAAAATTAACATTTTATGTTCTAGCCTCCGTTTGTATTGAGCGATAAAAAACCTCGTCCCAAACCATAAAAATGTATACACACACACTCAAACCAAGAACATAACTTAAACTCATCGTTCAAATTTGCAAAATTGGGATTCGTTAATCCCTTGGTACGGAGGGGACCCGGTGTGATAACTATTACGTCATTCGGGTAATCTTAGATATTGTCCTATTGGAATCAGCCATAAGCCATAACTACAGATCTGATGGACAAAATGTAAATACGACTACAGATTAGGTACAGTTTCTGAATGAGCTATGTGTGCTCATTAAAGTATGAAATAAAAAACAAACTTGATCAGGAGTTCCAGGTGTAAAACTTGCAAGGATAAAGTTCATCAAACATCAATAAATGGAAGCCAAAGATAAATTAACCATCCGACGAAGGTAAGCTAATCAGGTCTAAATCACATCGCTCGCTAGTTCAGTACTTACGAGAACGCGTTAAGCCTTCACTCTAGGAAGATGGCGGACACTAAGTGAATTACTGCTGTAGACTAACCTGACAACTGACGACTAACATAGTTGGATTTTAACCTGTTTATCTAGTCCAAATAGATGGAGGTAGGAAATGCACCGCGGAAATGTAGATTTTCAAGATCTATGATTTGTATCTTTTTACTTTTGAATCCCATTCTGATTTAATTCTAGTTTGGCGTGTGGCTTGATATTTTTCGGAAATCTATAGATTTGTTATTATTATTCTTAGATTTAATTTACTCAATTAGCAATAGTATGTTAAACGTTTGGTTAAAATCTTATTGACTTCTGAAATTCCTGAAATAAAATAGAAGTTTTGAAAATAAACCCAAATTAATATTATCGAGAAACTGAACGTGCAACTTTTCAAATGTATCTGAATTGAAATAGAAATTTATTTCGAGAGTAAGTCCCCTGGACTGGTTTAAAGCGAGCTAAATTAAGAGCACGTCAAGACGAATAATGCATCACAAGAAACCTGCTTACCTCTCAACTCGAAAGGGAACTTGTACCGCTTTCATCAAATAATGTTGTGAACTCTAATTTGCATTCCGTAAGAAATATTTCAAAACGATAAGCACATGAATACCGCTTGTAAAATGCCGAGCAAACTACGGTGGGCTTTTCAAAGAAATTACCCTATTCAAGGCGACGAAAGACGCGAGCAAAAGAGACGAGGAAAGTAAATTTATTTTGCACAAAACAAAGAATTTAAAAAGTCTACATGTTGTATTACTCATGTGTATAACTGAATTGAAATCCATTTGTCAAATGCAGATGCATGTTATTTTATATACAAAGCAATTTCTTCAGTGGCAAAGGCGCTGTTGACTGAAACTTTTTCTGCATTTCTTAAGTATATTTTGATGTTAACCAATTAACCATAAGTGAAGTTCTTTTACGTTTTAATTACTCAATGTTTGGAACAGGCCAAACCATGAAAACCATGATATTAAAAATGTGATGTGATTAAATATAATTAATTAGTGATCACGAGATCACGAGATGTGATTGATCGACACATTTAAGTAATTAATAATTATTATAATTTGTATTACCTGCTTAGTCTATTCAAAAAGCTAAAAACTGATTTTCATAGCTTCACTCAAAATAAGCGGGTATGATCTTCTTGTGCTATAATGAAATATCATGATAATCTTATTTTGCATGGCATAGGTATTAGTAGAATTGATGTTAGGTACTAGAAAATGTATTTTTAACTTTGCGATAACTCGACGAGTCATAATGAAAATGGAGTAAGTAGAGATTAGCGTGAGTTCACAGGCGATGATTACATTACGACAAGGAGTTATTATTTCTTATTAAAACAGTTACTTATAGAACAGAACAGTTACCTAATCATGTAAACATAAAAAAATGAGTTTTCCTTAAATTGCACTTTAAATCATTATGATCATGGGAGGTATAAACAAAGTCCTCTCAATATTAGGTATTTAAAGAGGTCATAATTATAAAGCCTAACATAACGACGGGAACTCACATGCGCGCGGACGTTTGTACATTGTGCACATGTTTGCACGAATGTTTGGAAGACTACGCGATGATTCAAGGTTCGCGTTTTGATGTATCAGTGGAAACCCACAAATGCGTCAAAAACTTCGTATAATCATTTGCAAAGGTCGTTCTTGTGTGTTTCGCGCGAAAGTAAATGAGAATATGCATACCCACAAGTGTAAGATGGACTTTCACAAATGATTATGCGACGTTTTTGATACATTTGTGATCATAAATGTCAAGGCTGTGACAATTTGTGCAATGTACAAAGGCTTGCGCACATGTGTATGAGCGCGGTAGCGTTCAAAGGTAATTTGCTTTGCGACGAAAGCTTCAATGTCGAGCATTGGAAACAAGTATGCGTTCGAACTTATGACCACAATGTTGCATTGCGAATTCCAGCGATGTTGTTTTGAAATTATTTGCGAATCGACACGACCTTACAATAAAGCAAATCTTTATAAGGGCCCCTATTTCACGGGCTTGAGGCTAAGATGCCCGAAGCGAAGGATTTGACTTTTACAGTAAATTGACTTCGTTAATTATTGTTACAGTTCCTCCTCATCAGATGTTGCTGTACGACAAATCTGGAGCGGACGTATCGGGTATCGTAGGGCCTTTAGAAGAAGGCTCCGCGTTAGTGATAGTTTGTGAAGTCCGTGGAGGTGAGTAAAAATAGTTATAACAATGAAAACAAACACCAAGACGTGAGTTTACATCCACTTTGCAATTGCGAGATTGCTTTTAAGAAACGAATGTGCATAAAGGGAAAAACTAAAACAAATGTTATGAAATGACTACTAGGGACCGACGAGGTTATATGACCACGTTATAGCAAACTGTTGATTTTTTATAGCTATCAAAGAATTTATTACCATGCGCGAGTACGGTTAGAATAAAACCAACCTTCTATCCCAACTGCTGCTACAGACAGAAACCAGCAGTCTATGTCTAATGCAATTCAATTGCTTCGGCAATCAGTCAACAGGGACCATGGGAAAAACAAGACTGTATCGACATCAAAGCGACCTCATATCCAAGTGGAGCAAAAAACCTTACTTACATACAAAATTACACAGGTAAAGCTAACCGTTGCCACGAAGCGAAGTTGAAAGCGTGAATCATTTGCAGTAATGACACGTCCGAATATAAAGGTTTATCGTGAAATTACGATTCAGAAGCACGCGTAATAACACGTGAAAACTGTAAGTCAAATGTATGTTAAATATCGCCCGTTCCACAAACATTATGTAGATCATTCGTGAGTAGTGTGGCCATATTGCTCGAGTTTCATAAATTAATAAATATTTGAAGTCAGTTTTAAGTTTTCTGTGCAATTTAAATCACTAAATTCACTGCACTATTGGGATTATCAAAATCGATTTTTTAAAATAACTGCCGTTATGAAGGTTCAAACGTAATCAGTGTTTCTTTTTTTTAAATATTTTTTGGATAAAACAAGCTGTATCAAGCAAATAAAGTGGCACAAAAGTGACCTGATACAGGTTCGTATTTCACTTGAAATGTACAGAACCCAGAAAAAGGCCATTAGCATCAGATAAAGCGGGTTAGTTTACTCCCATAACAATAAAAAAAACTATTACGAAACGAATAAAATCTTCGTAGAAGTTTCGGGAATATCTCGAGCAACTTGACTCTGAAGTTGGTCCCGCTACTCGTTAGGCATACAAATAGGTCACCGTTCTTTGAGAATCTGACAAGTTTTGTGCTCGACAACATTTGGATACTAACGATTGTCGGGCGTCGATTACACAATACAGCGCGTCTTGGTTATGGTTTACTCCAATATTTTGTCAGCTTTTGACCGTCTATGTGTAGGTATAATGTTTTCGGTGGTGTTGGGTGCTATAGAATCTAACCCGACATCCATGATGACAAACCAATTTGTACTAGGCGACACAACTTAGACTTTACCTTAGTTATATGGCGTCTATAAATAAATATCAATATAATATTATAACTATTATATTATGCTAGCAACCACCCTCTTTAATGACTGGCTGCAACCCATTAAAGTCTCACTACTGAGCACAGGTCTCACCTCATTATTGAGGAGATCTAGAGCATACTCCACTAAAACACCTTTAAAAATCCATAAAATCGCATTGGTGACAACTTTATTGTAATTTATATCCTTTGATGACGATGCACACCTACTACCCGATGACTTGTTTCTTTGTCAACCTGATAGTTCGCGAGTTACAAAAAGGAGCAGGACAGACTAGGTTCATTTACTAAAATCAATTAAACTTTGTACAAAGAAAGACTTCTGATCATTTTCGTTATTTGACTTCCATTGTCAGAAATTAGCAAGCTCATTTTGAATCTTCTTACTTGGTAAAACTGTACTTGAGGTAGGTAGGTACTCACCGCTGTGGTTATGACTGACAGGTATGGCGGCGAACGCTAACATCAGCCTCTCGGTAATAAAAGGAATATTTATTCGCGTCCAATGTCTTCTTTTAACTTTTTATCTTCACATTAAGAATTTTCACAATCTCAGCAAACATGTACCCACTTATTGTCAATAATTAATTAATGCTAATGGTAATAAATTAATGGTCTTGTATATCATAATTAAATTTGTGCTCGTGTAAATACCGAGGATAAACGACTGATCGGGCTTCCATCACGGAAGGCGGGGTCTAGGCTGAAATATCAGCGCTGTGCTCACGTGCGGCAAAAGCTGAGTCTAGATCCATTCGTTGTTCGACATGCTGTAGCACGGACATAATATTATATATTATGTAGGTATTACTTATATTGAGTTTATCTTTATCTAGTTTTTTAATTTTAATTTTAGCGTGTGTTACTAAGTATGTTGTTGTTTGTTTTTTAGGTTGTAAGTCTTTTTTTACTTTGTATAATTTATTATTGTGTTTATAGTTCTGCTGCAGTGTGTTGTGTCAGCAACGAATAAATATTTTTTTTCTTTCTTTTCTTTCTTTCTTTCTTTCTTGCTCGCTCAGCCATTTCCGCTAGACTCTTTGTTGGTGAAAGTCCTGGTAAGCAGTTTTCCCCTGCAAGTTAAATGGAGTCTATACAACTAGTCAGATAGCAAGTTGCAGCAATAAAGTTAACTTACGTAAATATGGAAGCGTTATAATATTTATATTTAGTTGATAATTCCGAAGGTTGAATGTATTATGGTGATAGATGAGAAGGGCGGATTTTTTATATCTTGAAGGGCTGATGCATACTTACTTAAATCAATTTATTTAATTCAATAAAAAACAAAAATTAAAAATCTTCCGTTACCGAGTGACTACTATCTATTAATCCCCAACGACATGAATTCATGTCATGAAATCCATAGTACGTTCACTTCGCTGGAATCCAAAGGGTAGACAGAAGGAGACAACGCATAGACGAAAGTGCTGATCTCTATAAGCTGTTTGGCATGTGTGTATGTTCCTTGGGGAGGGTAGGGTAGGTCTAAAAGAGGATTTCAGAAAATACGGGGGTATTTTAAGGGGGATAAACTGAAATAAAAATTGGACGCAAAAGGGACAGCTAGTGATAAATTATACCAATGGGTTGCAGTTTGAAGTCAATAACCGATTATAAAAACAGTGATTTTTGTTAATTTCAAACAACTCAAATGCATTTGACTAGTGTACCATCACTCTAGTTCATTGCGTCCGTTACTAATTCAGACTCCACATTCTCATTGTAGCGATGAATAGTGATTCAGTGAGCTCATTTATTACACGACCGACGATTCACTCGAGCCCGTGTCGGAGTCAATATTGAAATGTGTAATGACCAATATTTACGAATGGCACATTATAGGCAGTGGCTGACAAAGAGAAGTATTCATAGATTGTTTGCGATTTCACATTAGGGATTGTGAAATAGTTGGTTTTAAATGGGTATTCTTCGAATAACAATGAAGTAAATAGATTGTGAAGACCTTTTTGTAATTATCTATCAGTTTATAATTAATACCTTCAGTAAAAATACCGCTACAAACCATTTGTCAAAGCACCCATCTATAAGATTTTCCAAATAGAGTGCACTTTTGAGAACACTTGAAGGGTAAGGCTAGTCTCAAATAAATTTTGAGTGTTTTAAGGAGTTAAGCGGTACTTTATACACGAGCACAGGTTGTTGCTTTCTAAAGCATAAGTCCGACTTTACATGGAGTGCTGCTCTCACCTTTAGGCTGAGACCCGGACTAGCCAAGTGGATCCTTTTAACCGAATCCAGCCGCGAGCTATTCATCTTGTCGACGGTTCTATGCTCACAGACGGTTTAGAATCACTCGAGCTGCGGGGATATGTGGACTCTATCCGTGTTTTTTACCGTATACTGGGGATTGTTCTGATAAATTTACTAGTTTGATACCTGCGGTTAAATTCCACTACAGCACATTACGAGGTAAAGCTAGGTTCCACCAATACCACCTAGACACCTACCTGCCATTCGTCCACAGTTCGGTTTTCACGCCATTTCCTGCCACGTACGTGTAAACTGTGAATTGAACTTCCTCCATGTTGTTTCCACATGGAATCCTTCGAGAAGCGGGTTCATCGTTTCCTTCTTGGATGGCTACGCGATGGTGACACCCCTGGTGTACCCAAGTTTCATGAGCGACATTGATCACTTACCATCAGGTGACCTGTATGCACGTTTGCCTGCAGAGGACATAAAAAAACAATGAAAGTAGTCGAATTTTTTTTTGTATAACTGAGTATTTTCATAAATAAAAGAAATCTTATAACCTGCAGTAAAATTTGTTCTAAGTAATTCTATTTTAGAATTTAATAATATTAATTACGTACAAATAAGTAGGTAGTTTTATTTATATTCAGCCATTGTTATTATTGCAATTGACAGGTTTTGTGAGTTAATGATATTGTTATTGTATTATAAACTTACTATTGTTTAACACATCGATGGTCGTTCAGTGTAATTAGCAGGTGTCATTAATTATTTCAAGCCGCATTTTTATAGTTGTGAGGCTACAGCAATATTATTTAATAGCACTAGTGTTTAATGGCGGTTTCGCTCGCGTGAAAGTCAGAAAATGATAATTGTATTTATCTAGCTACCCCTTTTTTAATATATCAAGTTTCCTCCACATTAAATGTAGATAAAGATATATAAAGGTAGACAATTACATTACAATACAATTATACATTACATTTACAAACAATCCCGTAAGTCTAGGGTTTTAGCCAACACACGAAAATATTATGTTAAGGCCATATTTATGTTATGTCTTTATATTGTTTGTGCCTAGTTTTGCAAAAGAGTAACAAACACTCAAACTATGGTATTAGGTAATAAATAACATGATATGACCATAATATGTTTCATAGACCTGACTACCTCGTGTAGGTAAGGCAGGAGCATCGATCTAAATTCCACTATGACCAACGATAAGCTCCAAGAGTAAATTTTTGTCATTTTTAGTGTCCGTGTAAAAGAAACCGTGTAAAGAGTCCAAGATTTTAGAGAAAACAATTTACATATAAATTGAAAAGTTTACAACCCTTTGTACAGTCCCAAAACCTTACAGGCCTATTAATGTAAGGTTTTGGCGAACCGTACCGTGCAATGTAAACCAATGCTGGATCTCTGGTCGAAGGGTCTTAGGTTTGATTCCCGGAAAAAATTTAAAGGCTTAATTTTTTGCCTTTGTTTTTTCACTGGCTCTCACGACACAGGGAGTCCTAATGTGGGGGGCATTGATTACTTTTCAAAACTTGGGTTGTCTGGAAAAAATCGCTTTGTGATACTTAATGTCTCTTGTTGTGTTTTAATATTGTTTTACTATGCAAACATATTTAAGCTAACAAACAATAAAGTGAATAAAAAACACAAAATAATTATACCTAAGTATGTAACATTTTTTATTCAATCACAGTACGCAATGCATCACCATAGCTAGCCCGTATCTCAGTGAAATATAAAGTAGAAAACTCGCGAACTGAATCAATAACAAATAAAACGAAGTGTCTTTAGACAGCGAACGCGTCCGCTGGGGCGCGAGAGTCGATAGAGCTAACTGAAATTACGAGCGATTCTCTTCAATTTTTCTGTTGCTTGACTTCTTCCGTGAAAACATTAGGAGAGATATTCCATTTCGATGGATTCATTGAAAAATCTGCAGTCGGGCTGGCGGGGCGCCAGTGGATAGCGGTACAGATTATCGGTTCTCTGAACCCTGCAACTGGGTTGTTTGGTTAAAAAAAACATAACTTTGACCGCGATTGGTAGGCCCCATAATAAAAATGATGAAAAATTCAAAAGGTATTGTGCTTTATTTTTTAACAACTTAAAAAAGAGGAGGTTCTCAATTTGTTTGTATGTTTTTTTTCTTATGTGTGTTACCTCAGAACTTCGTACTGGGTGAACCGATTTCGATAATTTTATCATCATTCGAAAGGTGATTGACTGTGGTCTGATACCATAACTTCTTTCGAATAAGGAAAATAATCATAATCTGTTTATCCAGTACAAAGATAATTATGAGGCCACATAAAAATACAGTGAAATCTAGAACCTCTTCCACTTTTCAAGTCGATATTTTTATATAACTGTGTCTAAATTACAATTAAATCGACAAAAAGTAATAAAAATATTTACGCTTTATGCACTGTTTTTATATAATTGTTACTAAAAGTAACTAGAATCATGTAAAAAGAAATTGGCATCATTCAATATTCGAATATATTTCCAGTAATTCCTATAAAAAATAATTGAATTTCTTAAATTCCATTTATTTGAATAAAATTAGCATTAGTGCAGTACTAACATATTATATTATTGCTTGATATTTCAGTGTGGAAATGGAGGTAATTTCGCAATTCACATACAATTAACAACAATTCCCCGGGGCTTAAAACATAAGTAAATTAATCACGTGATTGATACGCTAACAATAATAATTAGGTCGGTAGCCAGTAATTAATATTATATGGACGTCTGTTAGATTCACATATAGGGATATACCACGAAACACAGAGACCAGGGATATACATAGTTATAGTGTAGCAATACGTTCATGGATGATAAGTGTATAATAATATAATTAATACCTATATGCAATGATTACTGCACGGCCGTCGTTCGAAAGGTCCTAGTTTCGATTCATATGGGAGACTGGGAAGAATTTCAACGTGAGTTTTATTTTTCTTTTTGTATTACCTATAGCGACCTGTGATAGAAATTTTTTATCAACGATAAAAGTACCTAGGTACACTACTAGTTCAAAAGCCAGCTTGTATAAGTAGTAAGATAGTGTTAGGTTATTTTATGATAGTAGAAGTTGGCTATAGGTTAACAACCCATGGGGCGCAATGGTTAACATGCCGGATTGCCGTTCAAGCCCGAGGTTTGATTCCAAGAGAGGCGGAAATTTGAATGATGAGTTTAAATTTCCGTTCTCGGTCTGGGCTTATGTTCAGAGTATTTTTAAACGCTGTTGCTAGTGATCCGGGAAATGGATGGACATTTAATTACTCAATCGGATTATCGGGTAGTTAAATAATTTTGTGGTTACTTCATTTCTCATAATAATATCATTAATAAGTTGGAACACTAAAAACTCGCTTTTATAATGCTAAGATAAGTACGAAGCAATAAAATTAAGTGCATTTTTACTATTAAAGAATGTTCTTGTCTGAAATCAGTCTTGAGCGTAGGAGCCATGCTGGTCATAAAATTTCATTTTCATCAGAACTAAAGCAATATGCATAATTTAAGTCCGGAAATTACGAGGACGTAGTTCTAATTCGACTTGCTCGAATTGAACCGAGCATAATATATACGTACATACACATACAGCGCATTAATGGTCCACTAGGTATTGAGTAGGTCTCTCCTCATCATGGAAGAGACCTAGAAAGAGCATACTCCACCACGGATTTGTGGAGGGGTTAGTGGCCAACCCAAGTATCGAAAGTTTTTATGCTGCTCGAAGGCCTCCGACATGACTTAACGACTGCTATCCATCGATAACAATCGGGACCGACGGCTTTGCGTACCATTCGAAGATGTAATAAATAATTAAACATTCTTTAAACCCTTTCAATTTGTTCTCAGGCCGCCCGCAACCAGAAGTAAGTTGGCAGATCAACGGAACGCCAGCTCCTCAATACCTTGGTGTGAAGACGGACACCCATGTAGTGGTAAACAGACTGGAGCTACCACATCTGAAACGTGAAGACCTGAACACAACCTTCAAATGTCGAGCCACTAACACGAATTTAGTACCACCGCAGGAAAAGGCTTTACGCTTAGAGCTTAATTGTAAGTGTTAAATTTTACTTTAGGCACAATCTAAAAAGTGGGGAGAAAGCCGGTTTACTTGCGGTGGCTTTTAGCTATGCTTGGTAGAAATCGGGCCAGCAGTTTGAAGTGTCAGCTTTTCAAAATGATGTTTAGCATTTTTTGTCATAAAATTTAATTAATGGCTGCAACCCTCTGAGCACGGGTCTCTCTTCATTATTGAGAAAGCCAGAGCATACTTCACCAGGGTGTTCGGCACAGCGCGGATTAAAATTGAATTATTAGCTATATTATTATTTATTATGAAGATCTATTTGAGCGTTTGGTGATCATCAGCTTATTAAAGGATTTTCTTAGCCTTTTTTGTTATATTTGTGGCACTCTTCAATTGAATGAACTAAACAAATTTTTGGAATTTTTATTTAGAAGTAGTCAATATTATGTTGCAAGATTTTACAAAGGTAGCCAACATTGTAAATGCAACATGACTGTTAAAATGCATATAATTTCTTCGATACAAAATATCATTATGACGTATTATGGAACTTTCATTATACATTATTGCATTTTTGGTTTTGTTAAGTAAATGTAACCTACAAGATTTTCTTTAATTTTAGTTTTTGCTGAGCTAGATTCTGGAAAAATATAACACTATAAACTTTACTCTCTAACAAAGTATAGAAAAAGGTCTCTTATATATTATGCTTATATATTATGTATTTATAATTATATATGTGTATGTATTATAATATTTATTTATATATTGTATTTATCTGTGTCTGTATGTATTCTTGACATATATATGTATAGTATATACGAATATTTATTTTTGATATATCAGATGTAACCGCTCTTCGTGTATTTCTGTTTGGCCCAATGGTTAGCTGGTAGAGAATGCAGTTTAGCATTAAGCTCGCCATTTGTACCGTAATATGTTATTGTGGTCAATAAAGTTTCAATAAATAAATAAATAAATAAAGATTTTTACATGTTTATCTTGGTAAGCAGTAGTTATGGTCACCATCGATGTAATAAAAATCCACGGGTGAATTTGACCACTACCAACAGGAAGCCCAGTGACTACTTAATAGAGTTATTTACAAAAAAATACTTATATAACTTATGGAAAACTTTATTTCAACGTTCTTATGAACTAAAAGGGCATGACATGGCTTTATTACTATAATTTGAACATACCACAAGCAAACCACTTAATAGGTAGGTAGCATGACTTCTCGTGCACTACTTTCAAAAGAGAACGTGTCTTATCTGGATCCAAGGGGCCTTGTCTTTGTAAGGACTTTCTGTAGTCTACAATAGCACTTGGAAGGAACTTTTTCATTAGCTTAGCCCATACTGAAGCGTTACGTAAGCTGAAATTATAGTATGACGCGGCTTGGGTTATACTTTCATACGTACGAGCATAATAATCTAATCATTTCCAATCCGGGCTGTAAAAGTTAAAATATACGAGTAGGTTTAAGACAGACTTCTCTTACATAGATTTTGTCGACAAATCTCTTTCTTTCTTGTGTTTGATTATTTATATTTCGTTATTCGTATTTTTCATTTACGTTATTTACAATTGAACTGCATTTTTTGCAAGAACTTAAGTATCCCGATACTAGATCAAAACACAAATAATCGTGCTTTCAAACACCTTCGATTTTAAATTGACCATGTTAAAAAAACTTATCAACCGCAAGAGTGATGAGGAGTCAAATCTTTGAACATGTACCTAATATTTTTGTATTATTGTAATGTTTTTGCCCAAATGGCGCAATGTTTATCATGTTTCAAGGGTTCGATTCCTAGTGAGGCGAAAATTTGAATGATGAGTATTTTCCGTTCTCGGTCTGGGTGTGTCTCTTCTAGTGTGTTGTTTATGGCTCCCACGACACAGGGAATTCCATTGTGGAACTATGAATATGTGACGTTATTGAAAATGAAATGATTTTATTTGAATTTAGTTTTTCACACTTTTCGAAAGTCAAACTACGCGATCGCTTCCACAAATCCCTGCGATGAATGATCTTGGTAGAAGAAGCGGCAATAAACTCACAAGGAGTTTTTTCCAACTCACAGTTGTAGACTTAGACTTAGAGACTTAGACGTATTTATTTATAACCATTTTCAAGAGTGTTAACCACCGAAAGAGGTTGGCTTGCACTCAAGGTAGATGGACACTTTGACACCACATCTTCTATTTTATCAGTGGTTCCCGTATCAGTTTCACTATTGAATCGGCCGCAGCAACTGATCGCAGGAGCAGCAACGACGCTACGCTGTGCTGCAGAAGGCAGTAGACCACCAGCTCAGATCACTTGGTACAAGGACAACAGAAGCTTCGAGAAGGAAAAGGTAGGTAAATTTTGATTTTATATTGTTTTGACATTCAGAAAAGGCTATTTTGAAACAGTTCCAAGTAGACAATTTTGAAATGTTGCGTAGTCTATGGATTACTGCTATTTCTAATTATCTAATGTGGCGGTCTGAAACATAATCTTTTCATTAATGAAGCAGTCTAGAAATTTGAACGTTACTCCTTCGTTCGGAAGCCGTGGTTCATATTCAGTAATTACTAGAATTTGTACTAAGTTACAAGTTGCTTTTTGGTAAATAATTATTACGGCTTAATTTGATGATAATCAGTATTGTGATTCAATCGTATTTCCTTAATAAATCTAATATCCTTCAAAGAGTGTGAAGTCAGTCCGATCGCCAATATGATGCTATTTAAAAGTAGCTGTAGCCAGTTTTGAGATGTAATAAAAAATATTTCCTTTTGGAAAGACAGCCGGGTAAGCAGTAATCGTTGCACAAGGACGTCAATAATTCCAAGGTATCAAAACGTTGTTAGCTAAAAAAGTCATGATGATAAACACCAATGACAATTATGTATCAACCCTTATACAAGGAGGTATAAACCCTTATATAAGCCGTAGGTCATCATAATCAAGATCATCATTCAAGTTCGACATGTGTCGGAAGATGGTCAATGCTCAAAATGATGGTCAGAATCAGAGTGATCAAGACAGACAGCTGGTATACGCTTTTGCCATGAGTGCCGTGGAAATTAAACTGACTGGTATGAAAATTTGCGACTTCCATGGTTTTATTAAGTGCCCTATTTTTCCCTAGATAAATGACCATGTGAATGAAACCTGGACTCTCAGCACCCTCATCTTTAGCCCGGCACCAGCTGACAACGGTGTGACTATCAAATGCGCTGCAGTCAATCCAGCCTTACCAGGAAAAGTCATTGATGATCATCTGCAACTCAATGTTGTATGTAAGTAGTTTTATGTTAAAGTCGAAAGAAGAGCAGATGAGTCACCTGATGGTAAGTGGTCATTGTGATGCATTGGCATCGGTAACACCAAACGCACTATCGATGCATTGTCGGCCTAGATAGAAGGAAGAGAAAGAGATGAAAAGACATCTCAAGCCCACACAAGACAGTTGTTTCTAATCGACTTCAAAAAAGTAGGAGGTTCTCATTGCGACTGTATTTTTATGTGTGTTCCTCATAACTTTGAACTGGGTGAACCGGTTTTGACAATTCGTTTTTTGCATCGAATTTTGCATTTTTTTTGTAAAAAGTGAGCATTACTATTACGTTAAGAATAGTATCTAGTAAGTTAAAAATCAGCAAGAACTCTGCTTTGACACGCTCCCGCGTGAAGATAATATCTACTCCGTTACAGATAGTTCTAATGCAGTTAAAGTAACGTCTCTTGTTAAACCAGGACGAAAAATCCAATCATGTTAAGCTCTTTGAGAATTTGTGTTAATATCAAAGTTTAATAACGTCATATTACATTTACGTGGCTCCAACCGGTGTTCATGTTAGCAATTAGTTAACAATTTTGTGTTACACGATAATATAATGTTAGAACATTATGTAACGGCGTAGGACGTAGTATGTGTTCCAGGTGTAGGTTGCAAATATGTTATTAAAAAGGATCTGTTACTATGATCATAAGATATTAAGATGGTTACAATTATTTGAAGATTTCAGTAAAAACAGGACGTTTGTTCATGAATACAGAACGAATAGTAGTCTCGAGTCGATTCCTAGGTGGGACAGATATCAATTAGTTCTTGAGCCAAGAGTTTTGTCCATTTCACTTAAGATACCTATAAGGAATCTCAGTGCATGGTAGCGATTGACGATTTATTTTTATTTAAACAAAGATTGGTGTTATAATGGAAAATTCTCTTTTTAGACAGTCCGTTGGTGACTCTCACCTTGGGAAGCACTCTCAACCCACACGACATCAAGGAAGGTGATGATGTTTACTTCGAATGCAGTGTTCGCGCCAACCCTCGGGAACATCGGATATCATGGTATCATAATGTAAGTATGAGCTAGGTTTTAAGTTTGCAGTTATTGTCGGCGTTGTATTTTATTTAACGGCAATATTTGTGTGTTGAATACCCGGCTTAAAAAATTACTAGTTTTCGTATTGAAATGTTACGAGGTACGTGGGGCTAGTCAAAAACTGTTATTTTTTTATTTACTTTCGGACGCTATTCTAAAACACGTTAGATATTTTTATTTTGACGCACAAGGTTTCGACATTTCAATATCAAAGCTTTAAATTCGTGGTAGGAGAGGGCTAAGATAATAGTGCTAGAAAAATAACATTATTTTACCCGCGCATTTCGTAAATGGAACAAATCCTGGATTACTTTTTATTTTTATGCTCTGAATTGATGAATCCCTTTTATTGCCATTATGCTTATTCAACTTGATCTATTGCTGTAAAATTAAATCTAGGTAAGATTGAATTCTTTGTTTTCCTATCTTAAAGACACATTTAGCTATCTTTGTTCTTATTGACTCCATTTGTTTAAACGATACGTGTAGTGATGATAAAACTTTGAGACTTGGAACGTTGGGAATACGATATAAAGGTTCATTGCCTTCTTGTAAATTGAATCGGAATGGCTGAAGTCGACTTGATGTAATGTGCACAGATCTTAACAGTTTGAACTGTGAGTTATAACTCAACGCAGTACCGTGCGAAGATAACTGTAACAAACTTTGCATGTCGTTCCAGCGGAACAGTGTACGTTCCTATCTTGGCTGACGTATTGCTGTGCAATATCAACATGGTGCTTGAAGCTTCTTTAACCCCTTGAACGACATTTCTGTTTTACTTTCCTCTTCTTTTTTGACTGACAACTCATTAGTGATGCACTTTTTTATGGAATTAAGGTAGCAAACGAGCAGGCAGCACCACCCTTCCGCTGCCGCCCATGTCAGTTGTGATCGACTTGAACAAGTCTCAATTTAGAGACTGGGATGGTTTGTCCATTTAGTAGATAGTGTTAGAATATTTGTTGATTAGTTTATCAATAAGCAAAAAGACAGGAATGTTAGTGATAGTTATGTTAGTAGTTGTCCAGTCAATATGGTGTTATTATAAGTCTCGTTCCAATTCGGTCACAGACGTGTTGCTGCCCCTGAGGACTGAGATGATCACCTCTAAGAAAAGTGAAACCGGCTCCACACCTTTTTATTCGGAACAGAATTGCTCCTAAAACAATTATGATGACGGTAGAAATGGTACTAAGTACCGTGGCGGGCGGTGGTATTACCCCGGGCGAACTAAGCTCTACTACCTACATAAAATTTTGTATTGGGGTTCCTATTTTGTTAGAGAACTAAGAAATGGTTTTTATAAGTCTAACCCGTCAAGTAGAATGGAGGGGAAAAGTTTTAATGGATGTAAAGCATAAATATTTTTTTGCTTGGATCTTGGTTTTATTGTACCTATGTAGAGGGAATACGTGAGTGTCATTCAACGTCCTTTTAAGTTACAATTTCTCTACGAATGAATCTCATACCTGCTATAAAAGCAAATTTACACTGAAACTTCAATTATAGTCACGTATTAATTATAGTTTAACTAACGTTAGATGATACGGGATACGTAAAGTTTGTTGTGCGAAATTTCAAGCTTATTCTAAACAATTGCTTCCCTTTCACTGTTCATTAAACTAAGCAGAGTGAAATAAACGTACATTATATCTATCATATTTGATTGAAATTCGCTTCACTTCACTTCTAAACTCCAATATCAAACATCTTCTATACTAGGTATAATAAAATTCAAAGGGCAATTTTTCTTTACATTGAATATTTTTGCAAAATTTCAATTAGTGCTCCTTCAATAACGTATTAGAGCACAAAAATATTTTTTTAGAATTATTGTCTCTCCGTCTGTCTGTCTGTTTGTCCGGGCATCACATGAAAACCCTTGAACGGATTTCAATGAAAATTGGTAGAATTGTTACTTATACCCTGGGTCATATTTTAGATAACTTATTATCCCGAAAAATTTAAGGGCTTTCTTGGAAAACCAGATGAAAGTTTGTATGGAAAAAAAAATTAAAATACCAACCGATTTGCTTCAAATTTGCAACAAATGTTCCTTGCTTCAATTGATGGAACACATATTTTTCAAACTATTGCAAGAAAAAGAAAAAAAATACAAATTAATGTGAAAATTGCTTAGTTTTCAAAACCTGCTCCTGGAGAAATCCTTTGTGATTGTATCGTGGGTTTCAGTACATAAATTACTAAATATTAGTACTTCAATATAAATTCACGTTTTTTTAATTTTCTTCTGCAAGAGGTACAAATAACATTAAACTTAATCTCGTCTAAATGTAGTCAACCTAACGTAAAATAATTCATCAAACGACAACTCGATGGCGCTGTTTAGTTTTCTGAATCACGCTAACGATACGTATAGGTATTACAATGGGACTTTCACTTGGTATATTTTTTAACTTTCCTTCATAATGATCTCGTTTCCCAATTTCTACGCGGACGGAGTCGCGGGTACTCCTAGTAGTAAATAAAATTGTTGCTCACAAAATTTTAATAGTCACTGAAAACGTCAATGGCAAAACTAAAAGTATGTATAATGTATATACAAAAAAGTGTCTAATATACACATTGACAGACAGCAAAAGTTTTACATTCGACTGTATGTAAAATCACAACTTCGTCATTTACGACAGTTGAAGCGATGGCGTAGTTTGACTTTCGAAATGTGTTTGTAAAAAACCTACTTCGAGTAATACTTTTACAACCAATTTTTCATACACAGGACAAGCCAGTAACGCAGAACGTGACAACGGGCGTTATTCTGAGCACTCGGTCTCTGGTACTGCAGCGAGTGACGAGACAGGACGCGGGCCGTTATTGGTGCAAGGCAGCGAACTCACGTGGGGAGACGTCTAGTGAAATTGTTCGATTGCGGGTACAATGTAAGTATAATATAACTTTTTATAAAAAAATAACCGATGCAAAAATCAATATGTAGAGATAACTCAAAAACTACACCTCAGATGTCGCATTTTATATGAGACCAGACAAGGACCAGTTTTGGAATATAAAAAGAATGACCAAAATCGGTTTACCCATCGAAAATCTGTCCTAACCTCTAAAATCTAACCTCACCTAGCACTCTAAAAACATAAAAATAGAAAGAGTTTAAGCATATAAACGTATAACAGTTTAAACCTTATTCAGTTGTTGTTTAAGAATACTTTAGACGTATTATGACCTATTCGCAAAACGTAATAGTATAATATTATAGAAAATTGTATTTGCATCATATTTTGCTTGAAAACTTGATTAACGTGTTATTTTTAGCTTAAAAGTAAGTAATATACTCTTCATCATAAAATACTGTTTCGATCAATGATCTAAAAGGTTTCTTGTAACGTCGATTGAAAGACATTTATTGAGAGACAACGAATGCCAAGGTAACCAATATGCTCGAGCGACACTTATTAGTCGAGTCGTCGAGCCTATACGTAATTGCCACTCTTCGCCAAAACCAAACTTATTACCTGTGGTCACAGATCAATTTAGCTTGTCAGAAAAATTTACCCAGGAACGTTTTAAGGTAAAGCCATCAATCTTAAATGTACCTTTATCGTATTGGCGGAACGCTGGCATTTGTGTGCCCTGCAATTATAACGAATTCCAGATCGAATTCAAACGGAGTATAGGTAAGTAGTATTTCTATACAAATACAAATTGAATATTTACCAGGAAATCATAAATAACTGCCAATTAAAATGTTTCTTTCGTATAAGTAACGGGCTTCTAAATAATAAATATTCTATTTAGGAAGCTCGTGAACCCGCCGTCGAAGACTTATATCATTCGTCATTCCGGTTTCATACACCGGAACTTTCAACTGTAGAGATTTCCATGAATTAACAATAAATATTTCTTTACGTTGAACTACTTAGTCATAAAATGTATAAAGAGTATCTACCTAATAGAAAAAATATTCTTCATTAATTAGTCTCTGTATTTGAACTTTTAAAGCTCTACATGTATCACGTGTATCACTGAAATTCACGTACCATTTGAAATTTTCAAATGTCGAATACTTAAAAAAATAGTACTAATCTACTAATACGTAATAAGAATACCTACTTATAAAAATAAAACAAAAATCCTCCACAAATACCCAAGCAGTTTGAGCAAATAGATTCATGTTCTCAAGACACAAGCAATTCTTGTGTGTTTAGTTTCCTGTTATTTATCCATTCACATTCGCAGCACTGGTTTTTCCTGAATATACTAGTTTTTTGATAGTACCTATTTTAAGCACCATCATACCATCCCACCAGAATACAACCAAACAACACACCACTTACATTCACGACTATTTATAAATCCCATTAACATCTATTCTATTTCACCCAGGCATCGAACCCGTCACCTTTCGCTTCAGGCAGCATCGCTACCAAGAATCCTTAAACCAAATAGAAGTAGAATCCTTAAAACAAATACCTTTATGGTTTTGTAAACTATCAATCGAAACATGTAAAAAATATCTAAATAACATTATAAAGCATCAACATCCTCCTACAACTAAAGAAAAATCTATTCGTACGTATACTAAAGTAACATGTCATAACATCACAGAACGGATACCAACCCTAGCGATTATAAATACCGATGTGTCTACGCCGGTATTTAAATGATTGCGGTGGGATCGACGTACCGTTTCCTTCCGTGACCGACTGACCGCATAGTAATTGCCATAGAGGAAGGCTGTGCCAGTATTAAATCATCGAAATTATTGCCTAATATTACTGCGAAACCCGACGACCCTTGTAAATCTGGTTGTTTTGCGGCATCACTTTAATTCATAGCTTTGTTTTAGTTCGTCCGCGAATATATTCCGGTTCGAAGAATACGTTAGTTTGTACGAGTATCATAGATAATAATATGTAATTCGTATTATGATAACGGTATAATGATATTCGGGAAATAGGCTAGGGAAGTTTTAATGTTGCTTACATATTTGGAAGTTTTAAATTTGGAACATGGATAGCCCTTTCCCATTCGTGGTGACAGACTAGCAGAAGGTTTCTTTAGCTAAAATTGGTGACCCCGGAGAAATATTTCAACATTTTCTTTGTGGTGGTGCTGTAATAATCCCTAAATCTAGGAAATGTGATAACAATATTTTCGTTGGATTTTATCTACGCTGTTTGGCAATCTGTAACAGTTTTGTTTCTGTTGTTTTATATTTCTTTGTAACATATTACTAAAATACTAATACAAAGTCAAACGTAGTAGAAGAATTTGCTACATCGATATCCGCTTTGGTAGGGAATTTAAGTTTTTTTGAGGTCCACATCATCAAGTAGGCCTGTGCCACTTTTATTGATAAATGGACCAAACGTATCAATGAAATGTAATGCAAAGTAAACCATGCAGGCAAAGCTAGTCGACACACCTACCAACCCTTCATTATACCGCAGCCTGACGTAAATCAACAGCGGTGTCCGGTCGAAGATTTATTACACGACTCTGTATTGGCGCATCGGCCGCTTCCTTCCGCGACCGCCGACCGCGACTTAATTGCATGTGAGAAGGAAAATATAATAATTAACGACGATATTATTCGATGTAGTAGTGAAAATGTTCTAATACGTAAACTTCATCATTATCATCATCGTAACCCATAGGTGTCCCACTGCTAAGCATGATCTCTAAGTCTCTTCTCAGACTGAGAAGGTAAAGGTCATAGTCCACCACGCTGGCCAAGTGTAGATTGGCGGACTCAACACACCTTTGAGTCCGTAATCATAACATTGAGAAAATCGAGAATACAGTTCAACTTATTTTTCTGATTGTTCTGTTGTCGAGTTAGATGATTCCGTCATAAATAATATTTATAGTGAGCATAGCGAAGTATTTGTACCTATTAATATAATGGTGCAATCGAAACTAATTTTTCTCAATTGCACTATTGTTTGTGCAGATCAATGGTACAAAGACTGACAGTAGGTACAAATGTCGATTTTAGTATTTTAAACTCAATTTCGACCTGATTGTGGTTTATTTTTCAGAAACTACGTCCTATATTTGTTCAATTTATGGTTTTATTTATTACTAAAAACCTGCCAAATAAAAAACGTTGACAGTTATATTGAAATTAATAAATATTCCAGAAACACGTTTTAATAATGATAAGTATTTGAAATATTTCGTTAGTGATTTCTAAAAGCTTTTAGCGTTAACAACTTTCTGCAAAATTTAATCATTGAACATTTTAATTGGTATTAAAAATTTATGTCTCAGTATTTTGTCAGCGATTTGAATATAAACTTTTTAATATATTTGAATATTAAAAAATTAGACAAAAATATAGTTTTTATTACCTACCTATTTAATTTTAAAATAAATACGTGCGTAGTGGACATTCACTTATACTTCTTCTGGTGAATAAATCAGCCCTCCAAAGTTCAATGTTTTCCATAATTTTCTCAAAGATGTGTCTAGCATTCTGCACTTGACCAGTGTGGTGAACAATGGTCTCCACATAATATATTATCTCATGCTCACATCTCACATTATGAGAGGAGACCCGTGCGCATATGGATAAACGAAGAAGATTTCGTTTCATGCCAATAACTTGAGGCTACTGTCTTGTTTCAACGAGTAGAACCCAAACAAATAGTCGCAAAAACTCAGGTTTGTCCAATTTTCGGGTCTCATCAACCTCCATGGACGTCAGTAACTCTGAAGCTCCCGTTGCCATTCATTGCTGTCCGATGTTGCAATCAAGGAAACGTTACATGGCCGTTGGTTTTATTTGGAGGGTGGTATGTAAATAATTTATGAATGTTCATGAGTCCCACCGGGATTGATATGGGTAGTACAGAGGCCAACGAGCTCCATCAGGAACCTGGTGTCACCTTCATTGTTTACCACAAGTACCTAGAAGTTTGCCATAAGCATATTAATAGCTTACTACGGAGCTCTCTCCTCGTCATTACGGAGAACTATTATAGTACATATTCGCTGCTCCATTGCGGGGTTGATGGAGAGGTTAGTAGCCGAAGCTGCGTAGGCGAGTGTGGGTGCCTGTGCTTTGTTACGCAAGGGCGAAGGGGCTACACCTTCCGCAGCGCCGGAGAAATTCGAAATATATCGGAGAGTTCGAAATTATACCTTTAAATATTTTGATTTACAATACTTTCATATAACAACGAGAGAATTTCTGTCAGGACAAACTAGATTGGCCTAGGCTAAACTGGTTTATCCTATCGGGCTTAGGACGAACTAGTTAAGCCTAGGCAAAACTAGTTTATCCTGAAATCGAGTTTAGCCGGTAACTTATACAAATGGTCTGAAGTTAACAATCGGACCGCGGTCCCCAGGCAGTGACATCGCCTGGCGGGAGATCTCCCCTTTTTCTCCACACTTTTTTGTATAATTCACTGGTGAGAGAGAAGCCAATTTATAAAGATACACTGCATTTATGTCATCCGGTTTAACAAAATCCAACAGTCGTATCGAGTACAAGATTTATTATATGTGTGTGTCGGGGCATTGGTAGCCTTTCGCAATTTAATTGCCCTCGGGAGAAGGTAACAATAAATTATTGTATGATATATTATATCACTTCTATTTGTTTGATACAGGTATTCGGTGTAAGATAGTTTATTGATTTATCTCGGATGAATTACATATCTTCGAAATTGGAATACAATAACGGCGAACCAAATTGGTTTAGGCGTCAGGTGTACGATATGTTCTTTAAATTGCTTATTAGATTTTTCGTAATTTATGTTCTGATCTATTTTATCAATAGATATTTGTGCTACTAACGAGCTTTGCATCTAACTCACATAATATGCAAGTTAGTTAGGACAAATTGCTTAAAGGCTCTTATCTACTACATTGGATAAACGTAGACTCTTTGATCAGAAATAACTTTAAAAACTGCGATAACTGACAAGTAGATTTGATAATTTCCCACGAAAATAATCCAAACCGTAAAAAAAATTAACCGGGGTTCTTTACACGAGAGAATCCTGTTTTCATACCTGTTATTAAAATTTTAGCTGCGCCGTGAAAAAAATAGCCCTATTTTTTAAACCTACCTCACATTCTATGGGTATCTAGCTTATCTTAGCTGTCTTAGTAATTGTTTCTTCATTATTTCGGTTGATGAGAATGTTTCTGTTCGCATCTTAGATATTACGAGTATGTCGCGTTCATATTGCTAATAATACCTAATAGAACGTAGACCACAAATAACTGTGATAACATAGTTATTCGTGAAACGCGAGAGTGTCTCGGCTGTAGCACGTGTAATATGGCCATATTAGGACGACTTAGAATATTAGCCTCAGTAGGTATGAAGGTAGGCCCGGCTGGCTAGACCCTCCCATTCCCTTTTGCTTGAGTCAGCTGCCAAACAACACGAGTTATTCCGGTGTCCATGCCACCTAAAACTCAGGGAATCCTAATGCAGGGCTATGAGTATAAGGTATGTTACTGTATATTTATAGTAAGTATAAAATCAAATATGTCATGTAATAAAATGATTACTTCCTTTTAATTCGAAGAACAATAAAAGCTAATAATATCATAGTCGAAATCACACGTGAAAGTTAATATTCGTTATACGAGTATTAGGGTAGATATTCTGTTAAATGGTCCTATTTCATGTAAATGTAAATAAATAACATTAATAAAGCTACCACTGACAACACACATATTTATATATATTACATACATATATCAACAGTAGTTAATGGACACACACCCAGATCGAAAACGAAAATTTAAAATCATCATTCAAATTTCCGCCTTGCTGGGAATCGAACCTAGGAAGCTTGAAATTGAAATTTTCACAGATGATGTATTTCTGTTGCCGCTACAACAACAAATACTAAAAAACAGAATAAAATAAATATTTCAGTGGGCGCCCATACATTCGACGCCTCAGCGATAGTTTAGTTACCTTTCGGTCCAAGAGATCGCGTTGTGTGTAATATGTGGCTACAATAAAACAAATATTTAAGTGAGGCTTTCATACAACAGACCAGATTTTTTTGGCGTTTTTATACATTGATACGGAACCGACGGATAAATTTTTCCGTTCCTCCAAAGCTTCCAAGAGTATCCAGGTATAACTTACTGCACTCTATGACATGCAAATCTAACCTAGGTCAAAACGCTCCTGCAAACAGATTATTGAAAACATACAATTCTGTTGCAAAAATTAAGGACCTGGACTTATTCTTTGACAGTGTAGGAAAAATTAAGAAGAAAATAACGCATTCATGTTAATTACAAATGCCAATCAACCACTTTTCAAATGACATCAATTAATGATTTTAATTCTTTATCTTTGTTATTATAATAATTATTGTTATGTTTCTTACCTATTGTGATTTTATCAATGTTTTATTTTAATGTACAATTATTCTATTCAATTCAGTTATTATGTCAAATATTATTATTATTCAATTCAATTATCTATTTATTAGGACTCAATTGATTTTTTAAATTATTTATCGTATTGTAATGTGTTTTTGTAAAATTTTTAATGATATTCTTGTATTTAACTTTTAAATAATATTATAACTAAGTGTTGCATTGCATGTCGTCGTCACTTGTAATTGTACAGACGCCCAGAATGTTTTTATAATGTTATACACAATACAATGTAACGACGTACTGTATGTTAGTGGCCTATAATAAATAAATAAATAAATAAAATAAATAACCCTTCGTGCGTGAGTCCGACTCGCACTTGGCCGGTTCTTGTTTTACTTAATATTATTATGTCCATAGCATCATTGACCATTGACAATTAAGCTCGTTTGCTGCTTTGTCGACTTTTATGACAACAAAATAGGGTTCTGAGCGTTTAATAAAAATATTAAATTATAAACAATACCGTGAATCAACAAGGCTGTAGCATAAAACCGCGGTTTCTTTTACGAACCCTTAGCACAAAGTAAAACATTATACTTGAGCTTAGTAAAACATAAAAGCGCTATTTCATGCTCATTTGTGTGGAGTCGTCTTTTCTTCTTACATGAGCGTAAATTTAATTTAGAGGACGCTTTTGTCGCCGTTTAACTGAACTAAACTGTGTGTTTTAATTATTATATTACGAAAATATCGGATGATTTACCAAGCAATAGTTAGTTTCCAATATTAATTATCGCGTAATAGTAAATTTAATTTACGGGGATTTTGGATATTTTTCCATGAAGTTTTTCATACCACGCTCACTCACATGCGCGAGAATATTTTTGTACATTGTACGAATTGTCATAGCCTTGACCGCTTGGAACACCACCAATATGTCAATTTTTCACATAATCATTTGTGAAGGGCCGCCCTCATAGAGATAGGAATATGGCCGTCCTAACTTGTGGGTTCGCGTATTTGCGTGAATTTGAGAGCGGCCTTATTCGAACCTCGAAACTTTGCTTAATCTCCCACACAGTCATGCAAACATTCGTACAATGTAGAAACGTTCGCGCGCATGCGAGTGACCGGTGTAGCAATCATAATAAAATTGTTAAACAAATGCCCCAGTAACAACCCCGGTAACAATTATAATTGTTGTACAGATGCCCCAGTAACAACTCCGGTAACAATCATAGTTGTTGAACAGATGCCCCAATAACAACTCCGGTAACAATCATAATTGTTGAACAGATGCCCCAGTATGTAGTGAAACGCTACCTCAAGTGGTGGGTGCGGCCCTGTCTGAATCATTACACGTGCGGTGTTCCGTACACGCCGATCCTGCTGACGTCACCTTCCTCTGGCAGTTCAACAACAGCGGCGAGAGTTTCGACGTGTCTCCTGTCAGATATGGTACGTAAAATATAACTAGCTGTGGGGGCAGTGACGATGGTATCAGTAGTTCACTTTCTGGTATTGATGAAGTAAAGTGTGTGGGTTGTGTGTAAAAGCAAATAGGTGTAAAGTGCCAGTGTGAAGTGTTAAGACTATTTACTAGCCCACAACAAAACACACACAGTCACAGGTTTCCGTGGACATTGGTAACTCAAAAGGCATCAGCGATCCGTTTCCAGTTACAAAGAAGTAAAAAAGGCTATAATATCAAGTCCATTTGAAACAAGTGCTTTGGTTATAGTGGTGTGGTGATGGTTTCTGTAATAAAGGCAAGTGATGATTAATTTGTAAATTAAATACGTACGGATTCGAATCCAGCGCAGAGTTTGGCAATCCATTATTTTATCCATTTGGCTATGACTACTTTAAGGCTATTAGGCCTTAAGTGTAAAACAAATTAATTTGTTATATTTCCTTTAACAGCAACGGTGAATGGAAGCATCAGTGAACTTAGATACACGGCTGCAAGTGAAAGAGATTATGGTGCTTTAACATGCCGAGGAACTAACTCCGTGGGTCGACAGTCCCAGCCATGCGTGTTTCAGATAGTGCCTGCAGGTGAGGACAATATTTTTCTTATACGCATTTGTCATTTAAAAAAACGGTGTCGTTCAATGACTATTAATGGGGATGGTAATGTCATAGGCGATGGTAAAATCATCTTGTCAATAAAGAAGAAATTTGCTTTTTGAATGTTAACCTGTCACAACGGAGATTAGTTACAAAAAGATAGTAAATAGATCTAAAGGTTTATTCTTATAAGAAACTGTTTTGATTGCTTAATTTATTGGATTTTTTTTATTTTAGTAATCAGCAAAACCATAATTACTTTTTGTATCATTGTTATTAGCACGTCCTTCACCTCCAAGAAACTGCACTATATCAGCAGGGAATGACTCTAACTGGATCGAAGAGTTTGGCAAGGAAGAACTTGGGGACTCTCTTCTTGTCAGATGCGTTGCTGGATACGATGGAGGACTTCCTCAGCTAGTGGTGTTGGAAGCTCTGGATCCTGTTACTGGCATCATCCGCTTCAACGTCACTGCTAATGAAACAAGTAAGGACACTAAAGTAGTTCATAGTATTTCATTTATGTTCTAAGGTCTTAATGTTGGACCAGTAAAAGTGATACATTTGGACATTGTCGCGGCATAAGACCCTAACATCACTTATGATGATCAAGAACACGTGTCTGTGCTAAGTTGCTAGTTATTAGCCGACAAAAGCGTAAACGAGCCACCTGAATAGAAGTGATTACTATTGCCTATAGACTTCAGTGATGACTCGGTGTCCGTATTGTTCGCTAGTGTCAGTATTCTAGGTCATTTCTATATGACCTGGTTTTCGTGAAAAGAATACTCAATAATACACAATTAGTAATTGACATAATATTTATTACTAGAGAACCGCCCGCGCTTCGCTTCGGGACCCGTAGGTAACAGCCGCGTAGGTCTCGCTCCCGTAGGAATTTAGGCTAAAAAGTAGCCTACTACTCGCTCTCTTCACTCCACCCTGTCTGAGGTGTGTGGAGCCCTCGGGACAGTTAGTTCCCCTTTGGGGGTGTCTCTCGCGGCCCGTTAAAACGGGCCGGTCCTTGGGTTGGGCCCTAAGGCCCTTGGTTGTCCATCTGTGGTTAACCAATAGGTCAAGTCCGGTGAGTGGTGGCCTTTTTACAGGCCACAGAGTCTTAAACGGGACGGGGTTCATCTTCACGCCGCCCAGGCGATCGAGGCCCTACCGGGTGAATCCCACTGGTGGGAAGCCCAGCAGGAGCCGATCAGCGCCGGGCGACGACTTACGAAGCCCCAGTATCAGTCAGTGCTAGCCCCGTCCTGCGCAACCAGCAAGTCGCGCGGGAAGGCCCAGCGGTCCGGTGGACGGGTGTGGAGCGGCACCAGGTCCTGCAGATACGGGAATCGCGACGCGTCGACACGCCCGAACATGTTGCGTGCCAATCTCTCGATGAAGTCGTCCAGGCTCTCGACTCAAAGGTCCCTCTGGATGACGGCGTTCCTGACGTACCTCGGCGCACCAGTCAGCCGGCGGAGCGCAATCGCCTGAACCGCACGCATCCTCTTGCGCTGCGGTTCGCTGGCAAACGCGTACCACGCCGGTGCCGCGTACGTGAGGCGGGATCTGATGTAGGTCTTGTAGACCCCGAGCTTCAGTCCGAGAGGGAGGCTCGAGGAGAGCACTGGTTTCTGCCATCGCGCTTCTGGAATTCGCGACGGCTTTCGTAACCTGTGGGTTCATCGAAAGTCTTCCGTCGATTTTGCCCCCAGGTATTTGGCCTGTGGGGCCCATTGGATATCTTGTCCGTGAAGCTCCAGAGTAGGGTCCCGCCTGTTGAGGTATCCTCCTATGTTCACGGCCTGCGTCTTCCCGACATTCACCGACAGTCTCCACGCGGCGAGCCATTCGGGGAGGGCATCAAGCGCACGCTGCATCTTGACGATGGCGTGGGTTCTATTCAGCGACGTGGTGATGTACGCTACGTCATCGGCATACAGGGCAAGCGACGCCCCCCTGCCGCCGGGATGTCGTCGGTGTATCAGGCGTAGCAGACCAGGGACAGGCAACTCCCTTGCGGGACGCCGGCTGCGATCGGACGCTCGGTGGATTCGGCGTCTTCAACCACTACTCTGAAGCTTCTATTTTCGAGGAAACTGGAGATCACCTTAACGGCACTCCGGGGTGCCGACGACTGCGAGATCTTGTAGAGAAAGCCGTCGTGCCAAACACGGTCGAACGCCTTTTCCATGTCGAGGAATACTGCACACACGCGTTCTCTCTTATTCAGAGCCGCGGTAACGGTGTGCAACACACTCGACAGTGTAGCCGTGCTGTTCAGCGGCATCAAAAAGTAGCCTTCCACTTCTGTTGGCAGCTAGGCTATTCCACCCCGGATGCTTGCAGTTCCAGTCGCCCGCGCCCACCACCGGTGTCGGCGAGTCCAGCAACTTGCGGACATCAGCCAACAGGATAGTGCCAGCGGGCGGGCGGTACACTTAATACAGCCGGAGCGGGGAGTTCTCGAGGCAGAGCTAAAGTAGCCTATTACATTTGACTTAAGTAAATTACATGTAGTATTTGATAGCGTAATTCAGAACTTGCAAATGAATTTTATGAACGCCATCTATTAACAACTCCGAAAATAAATATCTAGCAACTAACAAAACATCGATCTTCCCATGGGAATGGGATGTTTTTCAGCGGTAAAAAGTAGCCTACGTCACTCTCCACCCTCCTAACTATCCGCACACACATAAACCTTACCATATAATAGCTTTGCTGCGACGTGAAAGCGTCACAAACAAACAAACAAACAAACAAACAAACACACTTTCACATTTATAATATTAGTAAGGATTATGTGCGTGAAACAGTCAGATTGTTCTGATAAATGTATCATTGATGGATGGGCGTAACTTTGACCAACATATTACAGCTACGTTGCCGAAACTATTGTTTGATGTACCACTAAACGATATGGTCTATTTCTATCCAGAATAATATTAATGCCGGATATTATTGTAAGAAATCAATCATTAGTCAGATTTTGCAGGTATTGTTTTAGAGGTTGCCAAATCTTCCAAGATAACTTGGGGAAAGTTACAGTGTTATGTTTCAAGAGATGTAATTTACCTACTCAAGTGCCTTTGGCAATAACGCTTTGAGACGCAATCCTCCGCACGGAGTTTCTGTTTAGCGAGTAGAATAAACAAATGACACGTCACTTAATTCAAGGAAAGCCACTTTTTTATTAGAAAAGTTAGCCCTGGTCTAAGATCCAACAAAGTGGAAAGTTTTACACGATAAAGGTACGAATTATAAAATAGTGTATTCACTGTTGACTTGGTAGACTTAACTTGTTTCACAATAATCGAATGGGACCATCAACGCTGTCAAATAACTCCAGTCCACTATGCTTTTTGACAGGGATGGTTAGTCCAGTTAGCAGTACTGTGTTAAAATATTAATTGGTTAGTTTGTTAATCAGTGGACTTGGGACTGTTAGTGATAGTTAATTCCTCGGGTGAACTCTAGGCTCTTAACGCCTATTAATAACCTGCAATGTAGCAATCGATACGCGTGCTAATTACAGTCAATTTAAAATTTTTGCCAATTTCAGAAGGTGGCTGATAGCTAACCCTACGGTCACAGACCTAATCTTCATGAGTGATATTTCCTTCCTGAGTCCTGACGTATCAGTACCAGTGGTACCGTCAAGATTAAACTGGGTCAGAGCACCAAGCGACCTTCATTGCCTTTCGTAATTGGGCTCTAATTGTAGCCCTTTGTTCATCATTTTTAATCTACAGTCGTATTTAAAGAAGTTCAAAGACTAATAGAACGTATGCAAAGTTTTTATTGTCTTCAAACGTTTATGAGTGCGCATTTTCGCCATTAGGCACATAAGGTTTCGATGAAGATGTTCAATGAGAGTATTGCATAATTAGTCTCACAAATTCTATAAACACTAATCTGAACTGTCATCCAATTTACTTAATAAAACCCTTCTTTATTTTTCTTGTAAAAAACACTGCGTTTAAAACTACAAAAGCATCAGTACACGGAAACAAGGAAATGCTTCCATAAACCGACGGTGGGTGACATAATCACTTTCGAACTACAATAAGGTGCAGAAAACGGTAAGAAAACTAGAAAACAAAAAGGAAAAAACTTCACGAAAATGTTAGCAACCGTTGAAATCCGAGGGCAGCAAAAACTACGGCTAATGTTGATGACCTTAATGTTCTTTTTATTGCTATTAACTGTGAGGTCAGTTACAATTATATGATGTGTATTTATTGCTTTTTAATTGCAATCGTTTAAGAGGCCTTTCCCGGTATAACCCGGCGACTTGCGTTTACCCTAAATGCCATTATGCACTGTCAACTGGGCGCCGGAAATTCGGTCTCTTGGCGACCAAAACAAAAATAAAGTTATATTAAAATTAAATTAACATACCTAATAACCCACAAACGAGAAAATGAACCATCTGGTGATAATAAGTGGTCAAAGCGCCAAGGACAATACACAAAGATACACACACAGATCAAGAAAATAAATCTTTTCCGCCTCGCCCAGAAACGAACACAGGTCCCTTCGAAGGGCGGGTTGGTATACTAATCATTGCGCTACACGGGTATTCAAATGGTAATACAAATACATGGCAATAAAATGTTTGTCCTCAGGTTGTCCTTTGTACATTTTTGTACATTGCACGAATTGTCACCGATTTGACAGCTACGTGTCACAAACTTCGCATAATCATTTACGATGGTCCGTCTTACACTTGTGGGTACGCATATTCAAGCGAATGTGAGTGGACGTCTTTAAGAATGAGATTATTGCGTATATGCATATGAGGAATCGCAAAGTAGCGTGAGTTAACGCTTGCGTTGTTTTATTTAGCGCTTATAACAATAAAAAAGTAAACGAACTTTAACGAATACATACCTTTTTAAACCAACAAAATCTAATTCAACTACAGTGGATTGTATAAACATCACTAGCATCACTTGTTTTTTTGGGCCAACTTTTATGTATTTTTTGTGACAGGCCTTTACGAAAAAAATATCAAATAAAACTAAATTTGTTAAAATCATTTGATACAACGCAGCGCGCATTTTAATTAACTTTTAAGCCAAATCTCTCAGATTTATACCTATTGGATATATTGTAGTCAATTCGATTCTCGGGAAAAGGAACGTAGGACGCTCCCCGACCAGGAGATCTGACGACCAGATGAAGACATCGGGCATCAGTTGGTTTCAAGAGGCGCAGGATTGGTCAGAGTGGCGCAAATTGGACGCCTATGCCCAGCTATAGACGCAGAAAGGCTGATGGATGGATGAATAGATTTTGTTTTAACTGGAGTATTGATTTTCGTTTATGTTCTCCTAGATGGTGTAGCAATATTTGTGGTGCCGGGCGGCGTACTTTGGATGGGAGGGCATGCGTTGCGCCTCACTGTACATTCGAGGAATGACAAAGGAGTTTCTGAACGGGTCGTACTACATGCGCTGGCGTACCAAGATCCGGAGAGGAGAACAGGTATGACACCTTCGGCCTTTTGGCATCTGGTCTAGCTAAATAGTCCCAAAGCTATCATTCTGTGGCATTCTTCTATATTCTTCTGAAATTTCTACTTGGTCTACTTGTTTTGTTAGTAGTGTATTAATGGATAAAAGTGCTAAAACCTTCGCATGAGTTTAAATTTTTTAAATGAACCGTATATTAAAAGTGAATAAATCAATGAATTTTACACCATACAAATTTTGACAAAGGTTCTACTCATAACAAGGGTATTTTTCAACAATAAACATGGGGTTCCTGGTTAATCCCGAATCGACTCGCGAAAAAAAAGCCATAGTCTGTTAGTAAATAATAAATAAATAAATAACGCTTCACACTCATAGCCCCACACTAGGATTCCCTGTATCGTGGGTGCCATGGACAACACATAAGACACACATCCAGACCGAGAACGGAAATTGAAATTCTCGCTGGGAATGGAACCTAGGACCCTTGTAACAGCAGTCCGGCGGATTAACCATTGCGCCTTCCGGGGTATCTCCATCATGCGTTTTGAGTTGAAAATGAGTCTTATTGAAAAGCTTTTGTTACATCATATTTTTTGATACTGCAGATTACCGCAGCTTGCACTAGTTTCGTTTCTACATTTATGTAAATAACAATCATAAGTAACGAATTTTAGAGATTGTATTCTCGCAGGTGCGATATAAACAAAGCGGCAATACCGCATCTGCATTAATTGGGTTACCGCACCTGCAGGTAGCGATGCTACGGCCGCCGGTATAAATTTTGTATAGTCTTTACATAATAGCCATTACGTAATGTAGTCTTTACTATGTTTAGGTTTTAGGCTGACTAAACAATATTTGTTACCTTCTGTTGCACATAGTTATTTTTACTTCATTGAGATAATCTTTTCGTTCGGCTCGAAGGACCAAAATTATATTTGGTCAAAGTGGTAACGAAATTGGCGGACTATATTAAGTAATTTACACTGAGATCAATTATAATTAGTACAGCGTACTGAAAGACATTATTACTATACGTTATAATAATATATAATAGAACTTTACTATAGTATGGGTTACTATAGTAAAGTTGCAATGCAATGGAGATGACTGCTTTAATTTTGGCCCAAGCAAGACGCAACACATTTGCACATACTTATTCGGTAACTCTAAATAGCATCCAACCTGATTTAGAAGGCTCGGAGTTGTGTGGAGTATCTACATAAATTCCCTTTAACAGTTAACTTAAACCTCTTTGGTTGCTATCGAGCATTGAAAGCTCCATTAAATTAAGTAGAATTGAAGCTGTATTTCAAACTTTGATATCTGATAGGCTTTATGCTCCTGACTGTATCGCAAAAATAGAGATATTTTTTCGGCTTTAGAGTTATTGATTAGTTCAGGAGTTTATAATATTTTTATGGCAGTGATACCTACTAGCTGAATTTTTTTCTTTGTTTTTTTTCTGTATCTGGTGGCACGGCAGTATCGCCCGCCAAGATGGCACTACCCACATTTTATCCAATCATTATGGATAAGCATTTATTTATTTTTCATGTTCTAATGTCGTTGTATTAATTCATGTATTTTTTTAAATTTTTTGTATGCTACTAACATGAATAGGGTATGTTTAAATGACATGATCCAAAATAAAGAAAAACCTGACTATTCAATATTTTTTACAATGTTGTTTTCTTGAGCTCAAACTTTTATGCCGGTTTGCTCTTATTGATTTATATCTAACATTTAATACTAAAATTGTTAGTTAATTATATTGTTGTATTCCAAGACAAGTTGACTGATTTAATAAAAACCTCTGATAAGACTTAAATTAGATTTAGGCTTGATCGTTTGTTAAACACAAGAAAATCTAACTTCTGTTCAATTACGACACCCTAATTTTTCTTTTTGTTTCAAGTGGACGGGACTCAAGGTCTAATGGCTGGCGTCTCTAAAGCTATGTTTTGGGTGATTGTACCAACGATTCTTCTGTGTACTAGCGGTGCGGTTTTCACGGTCTTATTTCTTAGAAGAAGAAGGTAAGAAAAGACTATGTATATCATATTGTAAAGTTTTATATAATGTAAAAGGATTACATAAAATTCATTACTTTAATTATATAAAAACTGTCACTTATAACATATAATTTTAAACTTAACTCATCGCGTACAAAATAAATATCGTGTATACCCGTATCATAGTAAAATGTGTCCCTTATAATTTACAAATTTAATCTTGATGCTAAACCAGGGATTTTGATACTCAGGTCAAGACCTCCCAATAAACAACAGACATCGGAGCTTCAACTCAACGCAGGTGATGGCCAGTACGTCGTCGCGTACACCTTGAAGCCTCCAAAGCAAGCACAGCCTGATATATTAAATCCTCCGCCTGGTAAGTGTATAAGAGAGAGTATTTGGTGTGTAAGGGTCTCGTTCTCTACTTCTATTCTATTCTCTCTTAAGCCAATCTCCATAGCTTTTGGTGCACTCTGTTTTAATAACCGAAATATGCATATGGTATGTTAGATTCTTCCGATTCGAGGTCGTTGCTCTATGTACCACCTAGCTCAGTTCTGATACAAATAATTGTTGGATATTTACCATCCATAGTTCGAGAAGTGAGAAGTCTAGAGAGACTTATGGAAAGGTTTGCTTATTATTGGCCGACAACATAACATATCGGTGATTTCTTGAGTATTACTAACAGTCATGTGCAACAGTGATCACTCATTACCGGGGCTGAATACGAGCAAGATCCTCCTCACTGCTGTGATAAAGGTGTTATACTCCAAAATTTAAAAAGATTATAGTTATTCATTTTACGAACACAAAAACAAACTCACCGTTTAACTCTGAACAATGTTAGCTTACTCATAAAAGAAACGTAGAAAAGAAAATTGAGTGGAAAACTGTAAATCTCATAGGAATTGAACGTTGTCACAGACACTTACCATAAGATATGCTAATACCCAGCGGATGTACTCAATTTATGTAAGAAAACTTCTGTCAAAAAGGGAAAGAATTTTTGTCTTAAGAGCAGTTTTTTAGACGTAAAGTGTTCTTACAAATTGTAATATTATACAGAAATTTAGGATATTTACCTTCCTTTTATCTGAGGGAATTATGAACGTCCATACCGCTTTAGCTAAGGCGTTAAATAAATAATAATATTAGATCGTCGTATAATTAGATGCAGTGGCGTCAATTTGCAAAAAAGATGCTTTTACGTGACTGACGCAGAAAATTAAACATAATTTTAGTACGAATCTACCTAGATCGAATATTCTTAACGCACGTTACCGTAAAACCTATTCTTAACGTAATTTACTTTATAGGGTACTGAATAAATGTCTAGAAAACTCCGAAGAAAAGGATTACACTGCATGGAATTCCTTTTTTCTCCTTTTTTGGCAGCAATGCATCAGTTATGACGTTAATGCTACTAAAATTTTTAGGCGATGATAACCACAGAACCATTGAATACCTGCTACCATTCGCTTGGCCAAGCTTATTCCAGCCTTAATGGGTTGAAGCCAAATCAATAAAGTTACTGTTCTTAAATATACGTAATCTTTTTCGCAATGCTGGAAAAAATGTATTACTGAGAAAAAATTATAATAACAAGTATCATTAATTATTATTAAGGCCCAGAAAATCCAACGAATATCCATATTTATTTTAAGTAACCTTTCATAATATTCGTTGTATCACGAGCTTTGAGGATATGTGGAGCGTCAAAAAAAGAATGTCTAACCAAAACTCCATGTTGGAGAAAACTGAATACCTGACATACAGAAAACCAATTCCAGATTTATTTTTCAGACGGATCCCAACCAAACGCGAAGTGTGGATTGGATGCTGTCAAAAATGGGACTCTCCACGTAAGTGACGAGTGGCCAAGCGAACGTTCTCTGCATGCGGAAGAGGAGCCACATAAAGTTAGTATTTTATTATTTCACTTCATGCTAAGTTATAATTTATTTTCTTTTGAACCTATTTTACTGCTAATATAATCTTCCTTCGATATAATATAGCACATCGGAAAGGGAATGTTGTGATGACAGATTATTCTACATCTTAACTTCTACATTTGTTAGTAGCAGCATAGTTAAAGATTTTGGGATAAACATCAAATTATTTTGCACATAGGGTAACATTATTGAATTGATGTTTAGTATGAATGCTTATGGATGAATAAAAGAATGTCCTCAAATGCAATCGTCTGAATAAAATTTAAAATAATATCGTTTTTTGCCGTTTTTTCTGTAAAGTTAACGGTTACATAGGTAAGTACGGTTTACTGTTCCCGTCCATAATAGATATTGTGTCAATTTGTTTTTTACAGTCAATAACGTTACCACGACCAGCAATGACGAGCAAACAGCCAGTCACCATCAATACATTACCGCTAAGTAGAAGAGAACATCTTATAGCAGAAGAAATACCTGGACCAGAGAGTTGTGTATAGAATTGTAGATGAATAGCGAAATAAATGTTTGTAAATTTTATATTATAATGAATTATATGTATTGACTGTGAAAATTGTGATAAATATGATGTAAATATTATTAAATGAAACGAAGGGAAATTAAATCTATGATAATGAAGATTTTGTTTATGATTTATAACGTTTCCTTTATGTTAAGTAATATTCGGAATACTTTTTTGTTCAGTTAAGTACCATAGCGTTTGAAAGTAACATTGGAGTCAAGTTCATACAATATAAGTGAAGAATCTATTCGTAATATTATTGATCATTAACGTGTATAGTAACTGTGTCCACAAAACCTATAGATGCGTGTAAGTAGGTCTCCAAGTGGTAAGATTAACATTATTCAGCAATGATAATTATCCATTTTCTTCTATCTATCTATACAATAATAAAACTGTAACTGAATGTGTGTTTGTGCACACTAATGTCATAAACGGCTGAACGGATTTTTATGGGACTTTCACTGGGATATAGAGGAGGCAATGGAGCAACATAATAGGCATGAAGTACCTAATTAGTAGTAGCAAGTAGTCTATAGTATCTAATAAGGCTTGCAACTCGTGAATTTTTGGAACAAGCATAGATCGGTGACTTAAATTTTCACTTTCTCACATTGACGCATCTCGTTGTCGCTTTACGTATAGAATTTTGATGAGTGCCTTTTTTATTGAATTAAGGAAGCAAACGAGCATGCACCACTCTTTCACCTCAATTTAGGAACAAGGATAGTTAGTCCAGTTAGTAAATGTTAAGCGGGTTTTACATTATCTAATTTGCAGAGCGCTAACTCAATGCACTTATGGGGGCTTTACATTACATAATTTGCAGAGCGCTAACTGAGCTAGCGTGCTAAAATCGCATTGTGTGAAGGCAGTAAGACAGTATCTAGAGCAGTGTAATTTATGATAACACTAGTTAGTGCACTGAGTTAGCGTTCTGCAAATTGTATAATGTAAAGCCCCCTTTACTAGTGGCATTACTCATCAGACTGCACTAGCTAGCGAAGCTAATTACTGACATTTTTTCATTTCGGTCATTTTCGTTAGTGATTGTTTCTGGAATTTTATTATTTTACGAGTAATAGGTACGTCATATATCTTGAGCGCTCGCCGACGCGGATTTACCGCGCACAGCGAGCGTTAAGCACGCTAGATCCGTTTACACCATACAACCTTGCGCGTTAGCTAGCGCACTAGACGAGCAAGCGTGCAGAGCCCGTACGATTGTACTAGATTGGATCACTAACTGGCTAACTGCCTTTACACAATGCAAATGTAGTACGCTAGCTCAGTTAGCGCTCTGCAAATTGGATAATGTAAAGCCCGCCTTAGTATGAGTCTTGTTCAATTTCGGTTACGGACTACTCCTCTTCGAGGAATCTTAGTCCTCAGTGACTGAGATGGTCGCCTCTAAAAAGTGTAACTGACTCCACAAAATATATCAATATAAGTAGTATATCAATAAAAAAATATGATGGTTTCCCAGTTGCCCCCGCGGCGATTGCCACCGGAGGCAAATGGGAATAAAAGTTCTCAGTTGCCACCGGCGGTTTTATTCCCAGTGGCCACCGGAGGCAAATGGGAATAAAAGTTCTCAGTTGCCACTGGCGGTTTTATTCACAGTTGCCACCGGCGATGACTGCGAAGTCATGACCCCTACTTTAATTTCGCTATACATTGCTTTGCTTCTTGTGAATAGTGAAGAATAAAATAATAAGGCATCCATCTAATTGATGATAACATTGTACAACAAAAAACTTAGGGTGTGTTTAAAATAATTTATGATAAAAAGTAATAAATAAAAGCAAATAGCCTCCGGTGGCAATCGCCGCGGGGGCAACTGGGAATCAATCAAAAATTTAGTTTAGTTATATTTACTGTTTCTACAGCACCGCAAGATAAGAAACACATACGTATAATGTTAATCATAAATTACCAAATTTAGCAGCACGCAGTAGGTTAAGGACACAAAGGTTAGACTCACAAATGATCAGCCGACTGCCGGCGTTACCCGCAATGAATCAATTTAGCGATCCAACAAGATGACGTAGGCAGTATTTAAGAATTCATACCGTGGGTTTCAATTTAGAGCAGGCTTATTATTTAACTACCCAAATCCGCCCACGTTTTACTGAGGAACGATTACCTACTATACGACCATAAGGAGCAAATTGGTAATAGATATCCTTTGACGATCTAATGTCAAGATTGAGCGTCGCTGAAAACAAAAAAAAAACAAGGCAACAATATCAAGCATGTGTGCGTGCAGGCGATGTTTTACATGTTCGTCTATTGTCTATGTGTGCGTGATCAACAGTGATCAATGATACAATGATATAAAAATTGTGGTTAACAGTTAAGTACCCACCATTTTTTGACACGTTTGCGTGGATACGATGTTCCATCTAGACATTAGATCATCAAATTAGATATCATATTGAGTAAGATAACTCCTTAGTCTAGTTAGTAGTAAACCTACTTGCGAAGGACCCAGGACGGGTTCGAACCCCGGCCAGAACATTTTATTTATGTGATACAATAAAAGGATCTTTTTTACTGTGTGTTGGCTTTCATTAGATATTTGGCTACCGTTTCCCTAGAATAATGAAAGGAGATTTGATGATTTTTTTTATTTCAATCGGTTCGAAAATAACAAGCGATGTCAAATTATCTTACGTGTAACGGTTGTGTATATTTTTTATTTACACAACCGTATTTTATGATTTAGGTAAGTAATCGCAGATTGTGCTCATTTTATTAACCAACTTCAAAAAAGGAGGAGGTTCTCAATTCATCTGTATTTTTTTTACGTGACCACGTTCCAAGCATCTGGGTTAAAATACGCACGTACAAAATAAAGTATCACGGGTATCAATAACATTTTATAAAATTGTTCAGTGTTTTAACAATATGCTTTCAAAACAACAGTATAATCAGTTAATTCATAATAGAATTGACACACATTACATTAGGTATTCATCATCAAACGCAGCTAATTAATCGAGTTAATGGCCCGATTGGTCCCGTAATGAGGCTATTGCATAACAGATGTTTTGTTCTGTGTACACCCCAACGAATCTGAAATAAATGTGACATTTTTGAACATGACTGTACCAATAGGAATACACGTGTAATACATGTGTAATAGTATAGTCAATTGATAGTTTGTACATCCATACAAACCGTGGATAAAATTCACAAAAACAAAATAATACGCGTAACTTAAAGACAAAGCCTATTTATTGTAAAAGTCCTAAAAATTCCTATAACTTCAAACGTTTCGGATGGGGTGTCTCTGAATCCAATATAATTATCATAAGCAATTAATATTATTACCTCCATTTTAAACAGCAACACTGTTTACGTATGGACCATCGACGTCGTGGACGAATCTGCAACCATGACAGTCACCTGCGGTGGTCAACTGGATGGTAGTGGTGGAAGAAAATCATTTAACAAGTAACTTTTTTAAACACTTAAAATTAATATAATGATTTATTTTTTATATCTACCATGATATCCGTCGATATTAGGAAAGCGTATCATTTGATCAATTCTTACTGCGTTAAGTTTTAATTTATTTGTGTGTGAAGCCGTTAGGTAGTTCCAGCGAGACATACGTACACGCAGATCTATTTTTTTCTGTAGATTATATCTACAGGTAATAAGATGCATATAATTTAAAAGAAATGATTAAAGTAGAAAGAAGTACCTATACACATTAAAATATTCCCAAAAGAAATACCTACCTTTCTTTTTAAGAAAAAACATATCTAAATAATAAATAATGCCAACAAAACTGATTCATAGTTAATTAATAGGTATAGTGGATGCAATAGGATTCAACATCCGCCTCCGGTAACAACGCTTAAATTAATTTTGAATTATATAACAGGTATAATAGGTATGAGAGTGATGTTCAATATTTTAGGCCATTATTACTATCTATACAGGCTGCAGTTTTATTATAAATACGTAAATATGTGCGTGCAATTATGTATTGTACACTCATAAAATAACTTACCTTTCCAAAACAAGAATTAATCGTCTTCAACATCGACAAGCAGACTCAAACACTACTATCGCTCAAATTAATATGGGACTAGACAACAATCCACAGCTTTCGGTCACCCAGTGCGAAGTTATGGGTTTAAGTTAAAAACATAGTGACGGAAACTTTCAAAAATATAAAATAAACTTGTAATAACTACAGTTTTTGCGTAAAGCTCTTGCAAACAAACAGACAGACATCAAAATAAAAATGACATCTTGTATTGGCCCTTATAAAAACTCTTTACACATTTTTCACTCAAAATAACAATTATTATATTATTACAAAAAAAAAATAACCGACTTCAATCTTGATAAGTAGAGATAACTCAAAAACTACTCGCCAGATGGCGCTCAATTCAACATGTAAGTGTAAAGTTCTCGTCACTACAAATTAATGAAGCCCAAACACTACATAACTGCAGTAAATCGTTGAGGAGTTCCCTCGACTGTCTTTCGGCTTCATCAGATCGACTCCAGATCTTCATGAAATGGTAGCGCTTTAATGTACTTATGATAACATGAACAAACACACTATAGTTGTCCATACAATTTTCGAAAGTTCCCCTCGATTTCTCTGAGATGCCATCATCAGATCCTGGTTTCCTTATCAGGGGACCCCACTGCGCATAATTATCTACTTTACAACAAAAAAAAGAATTATCAAAATCGGCCCATAAACGACGAAATAATCGCTGAACGTACATAAAAAAAAAGCATATATACGGTCGAATTGAGAACCTCCTTCTTTTTTGAAGTCGGTTAAAAAGCCATTTTCTCAAACTGAAACGTAATTCAAAAAGTAAACACATGGTACCTATACCATTCTAAATGTCATGCGTTTTTAAGGCGAGACCTTTTCTCTCCATTGTAAGCACCAGGGTCACATAAATTACGAATTGGTTAATGGTAATGGCCTAATAAATTACCTACACAGTAAATTCAGGGTTGGTTATAACGGAAGTTTAGTCGAGTAGTTTCAGAGGTGCTTACTACTATACCACTATTGTGTCGATCACTCAGGTTATTAGGAAACTTTGTATATTTACAAGCTTGTATTTAACCTTCATGTTTGTATTTATGTTTGGCTCAAATCTTGCAAGTTGAATTTGAGCAATTTAGACATAATGTTTTGAATATTGTTAAACTTAAAGCTCTGAAAATGATGACGCTTTTATGACAAGGTTGCTTGGAAATAAATATCCGTTTTCACCTAAGTAAGTATATAAAGCTTGCGGTAAGAGGTACATAAAGCTTTTATTGAAATATGCGCGTTTAACCATTTTTTTTCCAGGTAATAAAAATAAATACCATACCTAAAATTTTATATTTAAAGGCACCTTAGCGAAACGGTATAATGCAACAAAATGAAGTTCATAATGGTACGGGAGCCGACGATGCTAAATGTGTACTTGCTCGAGCGTCATAGAGACCTATTGGGTTGCAAAGGTTAGATGATAAGGAGAAAAAAATGTTATATAATGTATACCTTTTCATCGGTGGGGGAAGCGGCTATAGATCTTTAAATATGTAAAAAAAAACTGCCGCATGGACATACTCGAGCGCGTCAGATATTGATACCATCAATGGCCTACGTATTTTTAATAATGTATGTATGTTAATCTGACCGTTTGCATGGTGGGGGTGATCGTACGTAAGGGTTGAAAATGAAAAAAAAAAAAATTAATCGAGCGCGTCAGATTTTCTAAGGGGGTGTTAAGTGCACCAAAAAAAAGCTCTAATTCAATAATCTGACGATTTGGATGTGACCCAAACTCGCAGTCATTATACTATTATGCAAAAAAAAATCGCCATTTTGAAATACTCAAGCGCGTCAGATTAAGATATATATGGTTCATCTTTATGTCCTAGACTTGCTGTCTCTTAATCTGACGATTATCTAGAGGGATTTCCCTAATCTGCCAAAAAAAAAATTAAATCATTGAACTTAATTAATAGAAAAGCTCAGGAAATAGCATGCAAATAAAAAAGTGTATGTTTTTAAGTAGAATACTTGTATTTACATAATATAAGGGCCGTAATATCAATCATAGTTTAAACTATGCTTCAGAGTTTAGTCACGAATTATATTTTCTTAAGATCAACGGTAGATAATCGATCAAGTCCAGTTTAAATTATTTAAACTCTCCCGAAGGTTGGTTAAAAACCTCCTTGTGAGATTAACCTTTCGTTTAATTTGACGTTTCTTCAAGATAGTTTTTGAGTTATTCATAATCATAATAATGTGTATTGAATTTATGGTAGTTGCCTCATAACTTTTGACTGGGTATTCCGATTTTTATAATTTTTTTTTATTCGGAAGCTGGTGCTTGTCTTGTGATATTGTATAAATTTGAGCAACCTCTAATGGGCAGTTTTTGAGTTATTTTTAATAATGTGTGTTTATGGTCGCTACCTCATAACTTTTTACTGAGAATTTAAATTTTCATCCTTTCATCCTTTTTTTTAATCGAAAGCTCGTCGTATGTTTTCGTATAAATTTGAGCGAAATCTGACGGGTACTTTTTGATTTATCTCTACTTATCGATTTTGAACATTAAACTTTAATGACGAATTTTTGTTATTTCGGCTCTTATAAATCGTCAGATTATATATTTTTCGTTATCCTTGAATCATTTCCTTCAAAATAAATAAAAAATTAGCCACGCTCGAGAATGTCAAGATGGCGTTTTTTTTTAACAACTTTGTAGCCCTCCCCTTTCATTGCGTCATTCTCAAATTGTCAGATTAGTGGAATACACACTTTTTAGCATGTAATTAACTCACCGTACCTTAATCTGACGCGCTCGAGAATGTCTGATGATCAATTTTTTTTTACTAATCTGATCCTTTATTCTTGAGGCGCGGCCTCATATATGGGGCTCATATTTGGTGGAGCTACTTAACTGGGTGCCAGATACCTCCTGTACCTTAATCTGACGCGCTCGAGTAAGTACAAAAATCCCCTCTTGGGCTCCCCAGCTATAAATGTATTTATCCAAATGTACAAATAAATGAATGAAGTTTGAGGTTTGACATTTGACAATGCTATTTTTTGGCAAGGAAAACGCGCGGTGCGAAAGCCTTCCCCGCAGCGCGCGCGCCACCTATGTAGTGCGAAAAAACAGTTGGGTAATCGCGCTCGTCGAGTTACGAATGTTACGATTACCGTTCCGCGAAAGGACTACCGCGTGATTCTTTTCTACTTAAAATTCATAAGTTTCCGCTGTGTTTGTGTTCCACTTTGCTGCATCCATATTTATCTCCTCACTCACCAAATTATTCGTGACTTCCGCGAGTGCATCGAGACGGTGTGGTCATACCGTGGTGTGGTGTAAACTGGGACGTTGGATAGAGATACGTGCCGGCCGCCGTGGTTGCTGGGTTCCCGAAGGAGAGAGTGCTTCTGCTGTGCTCTGGAAAGGTTTGTGCTGCATGTTCTGTCTGCTATTTTTATCCTGATCGGTTGTAGTGCGTACATAGTGGTTGAAGAAATTATACATAAAGTTATCGGCGCGACCACAAGCAACAATATTTTCTTGGGTGCGTACTTCTTTAAAAGTACGTAAATGACGGTACGTGACGTGTAATGACGGTACATAAATGAAGCGATATGCAATATAAAAATTGGATTTTTCAATAAATAAATATAAATTAAATTATAGGCGGCACTTTGGGATAAATCTCGATGATACTATTAGCAAACCAAACCGAAATAACTTCCCAATCTAGGATTCAACCGGGCGTCCTTAGAGAGAACGGATATATTGCCCGTAGCGAAACCCGGGTGAGGCGTGGTGTCAGGGTTAACTAATTGCGAGGCGCGCGGATGTGCCGACTGCCCAAATGAAGATTTATCATACGACGGTCGGTCCTTTGGGCCAGTTAGGAGAATCACGACCGTTTTGTGCTTCTACCCACTAATTCGGTAATTTTCAATGTGGGTATTTTTGTTTGTTTTCCTAAGACTAAAAGTGTAGGTACATATTTGTGTATTAGCTTGGGAATTAGGACTTTTGTTGTTTACTAACTTAAACAACTATATTTTTACTGAACTGTTTACTAATTAACCATTGATTGACCAACTAAAGATTTCACCATTTTTTACAAAAAATTGCCTGTGTGATGGTTGCCATGGACAAGTCAAGAACACAAACTCAGGCCAAATTAAACCAATTATTCAATGGTCTCGCTGGGAACCGAACCCAGGAACCTTAGGACCTTCTTAAGCGTGTTAACTTTGCACCATATGGGTCATCAAATTATCTTAAGCATGGAACCCGATATTGAAATTATACCAGTATTGAATTTCAGTAGAGAAAATATTGTATAGAATAGTTTGTTTCGACGAAAAGAGGCAACCATAGAACCCTATGATAACAATGACATGAAATCTAGGGCAAAAAAGCTTTCTCTAAGTTAATTCTCCTTAAAAATGGGTTACTTCTTAGCAAAGACTTAGGTTTACTACTAAGTATTATAATTATTCCTACTAATCAGGTGGGATTGTAGGTACGCAAACAATTAACATTCAAAATCAAATTCAAGTAATTTGTTTGCGCTTAAGAAACTTACAGATCTCCCAACAAGAGTATTTTTTGTGAAATAATATTAAACCACTTACATTAAATTGCCTTTAAGAATTAATTTAAAAATCAGTGGACAAAATAATCTTTCGTTAATAAATAGGCATTGAGAGGCAATATTATTAATGTGGTCATGTTTTCATAGATTTATAAGAAAGAATAAACCAATACTTACTCCTCGCTATTATTTTTTAACCCCAACGCAAAAAAGGGATGTTATAACTTATCTTAGCCATAATTCTTGAAGATGTGTTCAGGCGTTTGATAAACAAAAGGTCATTAGAAGATTTACTGAGTCGAGGGATTTTCAAATTTTTATAGGTACTTAATAAAAAAGGGAAATTATTACAAATAAAATGTATTAAGTTACAATGTACTATAATTAGATATTAATATTTGAAAAATAACAAACTAGAGCATTGGATTCGGTCTCGGACTCGTAAAATATTAATGTATGCATTTTCAAGTACAACACGCATTCGAATTTAAATTATCAAATGTATTAAACTTTTATAGAATCCTGTAACATGCCATTCTAAGTAATTATTAACTAGAACACGTCACCTTACATCAGGTTGTGTCGAACTACTCGATATATTCCCTCAATTAAACAGTCTAACGTTGCATTACATGGTATTGAGATGTGGAGCAGAAATCTATTGTTTATTCAGATGCTTTGTGTACGAATAAATAGAGAATTTTGTGGTACCTATATCGGAACTATTTTGATGAACAATGCAGCTCATAGATAGTAAAGGCGTGTGGAAAATATAGGTGTAATATTTTCGAAACTGTACCTACCGCAAAGATTACAAACGCATTTATACATACAGTGGAATATTTATAACTCGAAACTTGTTATGTCGTTATTCACTGCCCCCATGTTTGTTTCTCCGCTGTTGACAAATAGTTATTGATGATAATTCAACCCTCCACATAATATTTGAATGAAAACTGTTAACAAGGGCTACACAAATTTGTACATTTTTTATATTTATTTTTAACAATTTCTTAAAATAATTTAAATAACCATGATCATTATTAGCAACGCTCAGGCATACTTGCTACAAATTTTATCAACTGCTCATTATGAGCATGCTTTCGTGCTTAATGAGCATGTCTGTAATACCTTAAGACAAAGTGACAACTTGCAATATCCTATGAAATTCATATTATTATATTACAAGTGCATAAGCTGACACAAATTCTGAACGGCTGGCTAAGGTATAATAACATTTGGCACTGTCATTGAATGAGGGTGGATATGGCGATTTCCTGCCAAACTATTTGTTGTCAGTCAAATAAGTACCTACGAAAATCTTAACATGTAGGTAGCTAAGATATCATGTACCTAATATCAACATAACGATTATTTAATGTTTGCAAGATAAAAATTAAGTTGTGGTGATTAAATGAAATAATAAGTACATTAATTATACGTGTAATAACTATTATTTTATACCCAAATAACGCAATGGTTAACTAGCCGGATCGTCGTCCCAAGCGTCCTGGGTTCGATTTTCGGCGAGGCGGAAATTTGAATGACGAGATTAAACATTCTTGGTCCGGGTGTGTGCCCTTATCTTGTGTGTTGTCCATTGCACCCATGACACAGGGAATCCTAATGTGAGGCTATGAGTGTGTAGCGTTATTTATATATTTAATAACTTCTTAGTAATATTTAGATGTATCTTAGTTTAATTCAATATTTTCCTGCCGAACAAAGAGTTTCAAACAGAGCCTGAATAGAATTACAAGGATTCAATGTTGCAAAAAAATATAAAATAAATACTGCAAATTGACCGTTGCATAGACACTCGAATATTACATGTGCTTGAGTTGACATAATGGTAGGGCTACGGTATTAACATATGGCAGTGTCCGGTAAAGGCCAGTTCGCTGCCAAGCGAAGTGTTGCCAGTTCAATCCCCGAAACGGGTCAAGTATTGTGTACGGAACAAACACCTTATTTCGTATTTGGATGCTGTCCAACTTATTCCCGATGGATATCCGTTATCATCTAAACTTTTCTTGAAGTGATTGTGGAATAGTTAGTTTATGGACTATGAACTTTAATCTTCTGACTAGTAACTATATAAAAAGGTACTTAAGTAAGTACACTTAGGATTTCCAAGTAAGTAAGTACCTATAGTTAGGATTTTCTTCAGATATAATAAAATCAGTTTTAGAAAAAAAAAACACCAAGGAACTAAAATAATTAATGAACATTTTTTTGAAAATCTGTTAAATATATTAGTGCGGTTCAAACCGCGGGTAACACTTAGTACCTTATAATATACATATGAACAAAAAGCAGCGCTCCTAGTAAAATATTTTCGCAGCCCGCGCCTAAACCACCTAAACGCCATAATTCATTTTTTACTCACACGTATTATACTACGTAGTCATTGTTGATTAGCCTAAAAGCCTTATCGGGGCTCTTCACCGATACGATATGTAGAACGGGAGGCTCATTAGGGTAATCTCCATAGAGGTTATCGTCCCCTTGATGTTGTGATTTATTGGTTAAGATGACACGTAGCGCGCAAAAACTCTGCGGCAAATTAAGGCGCTGTTCAGATACCTGATGTGAAATTGTATTTTGGAATTAATAACTTCTTTTAGTTGTAGCTTTTATTTAAATGAGCGTCGTAGAGCAGGATAATGTGCTAAGAAGTCCTATGTGTATTTGTTTCCTTACGACGCTCTAGACGCAGATGCCTATTTTGGTGACCCTTAAGTTAAATTGATTTGTTTTATTGGGACAAATTTAATATCGATAAGAAAATCGTCAACATTAGTCATGGCACTCGCTACAAGTATATTAGTATTAAATAATCATCCACCAATTCGCTCTACCTAAAGCAGTGTGGTAGAGCATGTTCTAGGCCTTTTCAGATACAGTTCGGTCCCATGCTCAGTAGTAGCACATTAAGGAGGTTAAGTTTTTTTTATCGAATTAATGTAGCAAAAGAGCATGCCGCACCATCCTTCCGCTGTCGCACATGACAACTTTGACCAACCGAGAACAAGACTCAATTTAGGGACTACCATAGTTAGTCCATGGTGTAAAAATATTAGTTCGTTAATACGTGTGAAGTGCTCATAGCCCGGCGGCTTGCGTCGATCCTAAGCGATCGACAAAGTTAAGCAACAGCGGGCGCGGTCGGTAGGTAGTCGGATGGGTGACCGCTAGTGGCAAAAATTTCTTGAGCGCTTCCGTGCTTCGGAGGGCACGTAAAGCCGTCGGTCCCGGTTGTTATCGATTGATAGCAGTCGTTAAGCCATTTCGGAGGCCTTCGGGCGGCTTGAAAACTTTCGACACTGTGTTGGCCACTAACACCTCCACCAATCCGCATTGGAGCAGCGTGGTGGAGTATGCTCTAGGCCTACTCAGTAATGAAGAGAGACCCGTGCTCAGTAGTGGGCCATTAGTGGGTTGTAGCTTTTGAAGTGTGAGGACAGGGAGGGATAGTGATAATTAGTCCTGTTATTTGATGTTAATTATAGTCCACTAAGTAATTGTTTGTGAGTCTCGTTCACTATACGACCGACGGAGATGGTCGCCCCTAAAAGAGCGTAACCTTCTACGTAGCGTAAGCGTCTAGCTAGCGTAAGCGTCACCCTTGCTATCCGGAACACAATTGCTGTTAAAACAATTTTTATGGCGATAGAAATGGTATTTCGTACCGTGGCGGGCGGTGCTCAACGGGTGAATTCTAGGCTGTTACCACCTATAAGTATAGCGGATACAAACCATTTGGGCGTAGCTAGAAATAGCTTCACGTAATGTTAGTTTACTAGCAAACACTGTTAGCGTGGACTTGATTCGAGCAAACGTACTCCGTTCTCCAATTACGGCTTGGTGACATCTGAGCCAATCGATCAACAGTACGTTCGTCACGAGGACGTGAAAGCTGATAACGCAATCCTTAACGATCGATGTAACATGTGTGTTATTTATGCTTACGAGTACATGGAATGTTACTTCCAAATGTAAATGTACTTAAGTATGCATTTTGATTATCTGTACAATCAGTAAAGTAACGGACAAGTGAGGTGTAATTGGTCTCCGTTAAGTGATTGGACACTTAAATTTCGATGCTTTATGATAACAAATAATTGCTTTTTACAAAAAAAAGTAAAAGTAGAGATAACTCAAAAACTATTCGCCAGACGGCGCTGAATTCAACCCATCTATGTGTAAAGTTCTCGTCACCACAAACAACACAAGGTAACTGCTGTAAATCGTTAAGAAGTTCCCTCGCCTGTCTATCGGCTTCATCAGATCGACTCCAAACATTCATTTATGTATAGTGCTTTAATAGACTTAATGAAAACATTACCTAATGAACACTTGTCGCCCTTACAATTTTCGAAAGTTCCCCTTGATTTCTCTGGGATGCTATCATGAGATCCTAGTGTCATTACCGTGGGACCGCCCTTGAAATATCTGCTATGCAACAAAAAAAGAATTACCGAAATCTCCTCAAAAACGACGAAAAAAGCATATATTATACGGACGAATTCAAGTACATAGTAGTTCAAGTAGACTCAGTAAGATCTTTGAAAAGATTATTTTAAATCAAGTGCTTGCCCATTTTAACAGCAACAACCTACTACACCCCGAACAATACGGTTTCTTAAAAGGTCGTAGTACTACTGATGCTGGGGCTAGACTTTTAAAACATATCTTCGATGCATGGGAGGGATCACAGAATGCCATTAGTGTATTTTGTGATTTATCTAAAGCTTTTGACTGTGTTGAGCATGAAATATTACTATTAAAACTTAATTATTATGGGGTAAAAAACAAGTCGCTTAGCCTGATTAGGTCTTACTTAAGTGATAGAGTCCAAAAAGTTAGTATAAATGATATTAAATCATCAGGGTCTAAGGCTGTGATGGGTGTTCCACAGGGCTCAATTTTAGGTCCTTTTCTTTTCTTAGTATATATAAATGATTTACCATATTATGTAAAAAAACATGCGGACATTGTGTTGTTTGCTGATGACACATCATTATTATTTAAGACGGACAGAAATAAACGTAATTTTGACGATGTGAACAATGCTTTGTCGCATATATCAAAGTGGTTTACAATTAATAATTTACTCCTAAATGCAAGCAAAACTAAATGTATAGAGTTTACCCTACCAAATGTAAAGAATGTCGATAAGACACTTAAATTAAATAATGAAGCATTAAAAATGGAACAATCAACAGTATTTTTAGGAATTACCCTGGATAGTAAACTACAATGGGGCGCGCATTTAGCAACTCTTGCGACGAAACTTAGTAGGGCTACTTATGCGGTTAGAAAAATAAGACAGCTTACTGACGTAGAAACTGCTAGGCTTGTTTACTTCGCATACTTTCATAGTGTTATGTCTTATGGCATATTACTGTGGGGTAAAGCAAGCGATATACAACAAATCTTTGTATTGCAGAAGAGGGCCATTAGAGCTATTCATAAACTACGGTATCGGGAATCGTGCCGTGATAAATTCAAAGAATTAGGTATACTTACAGTAGCCTCACAGTACATATATAGTAATATAGTTTTTGTAAGAAACAACATAAATGCGTATAAAAAAAACAGCGACTATCATAATCGCTTAACAAGAAAGATGCATGATTTGGCGACGCTTTCATATCGGCTAGGTAAAGTGCAGCGTTCTTTTATGGGGCTTGGTGTACAGTTCTATAATAAAGTCCCTAAGGCAATCCGTGACCTGCCTTCAGAGTTGTTTAAGAAGCATGTAAAAGCACAACTCATAGACAAGAGCTACTATGGTATACAGGAATATTTAGATGACAAAAAGGCATGGAAATTACCAGCTCTGCAACCAGCTCCGCTAGGTTAGTGCTTACCTGTATCAATTAAGTAATATTGTAATTTTTATTTTAAAAGATGCGGAGGAGTTTTTTTTCGCCGTTTTTTTCTCCTCAAGCACTTTTCCAAAACGGTGGTAGAATCAAAAAATTGACGTTCATAAGTGAATTTGTAAATTCCTAGATGAAATAAACAGTTTGACTTTGACTTTGACTTTGACTTTGAATTGAGAATCTCCTTTTCATTTGAAGTCGTTTAAAAATGAATTAACATGACATAATGATTTATGACGCAGTAATCCTGTAAATTTCTTAGCAGTAGCTAACTTTTATGCGATTATTCATATAAAGCCTTGTAATTTCAAGTGTCCAATTACTAAACGGTGGTCAATACGTGAAGCGAAAATGATGCACACATTTTTATGACAATTACGAGGCAGAAAATTTGAAGGCACAGTTGAGCGTAAAATAATTATATTAAATGACAGTGGAATTTTTTTAAGGATCAGACCGTAATAACTCATTAATGCGCCACACTAAAACGATTATAAAGGTAAATTATAAAAAACAGTACAAATAACGAACTTTCTTTAAACCGCTTACATGGCAAGTAATACCGATATAAAATTTACGCGATATAATCCTTCCGCACAACCCCTTTAACACTTTTACACCGTCATGATGACACATCGTGAAAAGAAGAGTACTATTAAAATATTAACAATAAAACAAGTAAGTGTGTCCCCAGACCCAGGCATTCGGAGCGAGAACGACTCCGGAAAAGCATTTCACGGGCCACAAATTTCTCCGTGAAAACAATCGTAAAACGCTTTTATTACTCAAACATCCACCATTGATTCACGGGCCCGAACAATAAAAATACTGACTCAATCAACCTACCGAATTTTACGAGTTTTTTAGGTAAGTAGATTTATTGCACAAACAACAATAAAATAATGTTTCATTTACACCTCAAAAGGGCTTAACGTCGGTTAATTTTTACGATCTCTCATAAATGCGGTCGAAACTTAGTTGTCTTCGTTGTTTGTGTCTTAATTTACAAATGCGAATTATTTTCTTATTTCTTTATATATCAGTGGTGCCCAAACTTTTTGCTGTGAAGATCGACTTGAGAAAAAGTTAAGGGTTTAAGATCGACAGATTTATTTTTATGTATTTTTTATTATTATCTATTATTTTATCTTGTAAAAATAAGTAATTATTAATGATTAGATTTATAATATGATTATAATCAAACAGTTTTACATAGTTTCTTACTCTGTACACACATTTGTACATAAAAAATATTATTAGCAAAGAAAATAAATACAGGTCAAGTTAAGTATATTTTTCTTGTGGCGGAAAATTAACGAGATGTAGATGCATGCTCAGTAAGTAGGTAATTTATAAATTTTCGAAAATAAAATCTTGTACTGGCTTAACTTCTAAGATCGACCGTGAAACCTCTCGCGATCGACCCTTTGGGCACCACTGCTTTATATTTTTATGCAATATAATCACCAAATAAAAAATCAGCAATGAATAGCTTTTCTCATTCTTTGTCAGTCGATGCGTCATGTTACAAATGTGCATGTCAGGCGGCCACTTATCATCAATTTGATGTTTAATCGTTCATTAGGCATTTACATAATAACATCATTAGCTCTCATGCTCAGGTTAACTTGTGACTAAACTGTGCTTAACTAATGACTTGAGAACTTGCGAATGCGAATCTAGAATTCTCCAAAATAGTCCCCAAGGTGTGTGGGGTCCGCGAATCCTTTATACGTCAAAATGATGGACTGAAGCCAGAACCTCTCACGTTGTAAGAGAGAATCCGACCCCTAAAGTGGAACACTGGGACATTTATGGATTGTTAATGATACTTAAAACTGTCTTGTGTAACAAAGACGGACTTTATAAGAGCTGAAGTCCATAAAAAATCGTTAAGTAAAAAATGTTAAGTGGTTATAAAATAAGTAACCAATTGCCAACTTTCCATTAAAATGAAATAGGATTTTCTTTGAAGTATTTCTGTTGAATATAATTGGGTCCATTCAATTTTTAATTTGATAATCGCTTTACCTTAAGAGGTTATATGGCCTAGTTGTTTTAACTTTAATTTGTTGATTTTTTTTCCATTCATATATAGGTACATTTAGAAGTGTTCAGGAACATTGTTATTTTTTGACGATACCATGTCATTGGTATCGACAAATATTGTAATAACTACGTTGGAAGCAACAACATAATATGTATGACTCAACTTTAATTATATTATTCATTTTTATTTAATTAAAATAAAGAAGGTATGTGGCCAAGACGTCAGTCAACAATTGGGTCTTTTCTCACAATGGCGAGTTTAATTTTCTCTGCGGTGAATTTATTAGAAATTAACTAGTTTATCAATTAAAATGCATAGTGTATAACGTAATTTCAAATTACGAGTATAAATGATAGGTAGGTTTTTAATCCCTGACCCAAAAAGAAGTGTGTTATAAGTTTGACTTGTCTCTCCGTTTGTGTGTCTGTTGGTAGCACAGTAGCTCCTGAATGAATGAATTTGGATGCAGGTTTTCTTAATTTTAAGCCAGGTTTGTCGCGGTGGTTCTTAGCTATGTTTGATAGAAATCGGTCCAGCAGTTTGAAGAGTAGGTACCTACTTATCTATCCTCTTTTCCAAAATTATGTAAGGCATTTTTGGCACAAAGGTTATTTCAGTCTGGGGGGTGTTTTAATTGTCATTTTACCGTTATTAAGCCACTTAATTGAGATAATGAGAGATCCGACGCTTTAAACAAGTATTTTACACAAATCACAATAAGCGCTCATTAATGTGATACCATAACTTAAGTAAGGTACCAACAGTGAGTTAGACGCTCCATTCAGAGTTTATTGTGTTTAGACGTAAATTCAGCAGCTGTCCTCTTTTCATGTTCATTTTTCTTTCCTTTTTTCGAGGCCAAACAGTAAAGAGAAACTTAATTGTAGGCTTTCCCTACTCTCGGGCTCAATGAAAAATTACGAGGTAAACGAGCTCGCTCGGGAATTTCATGCCCATTCTCAACGCCTGTGGAAATAAATGCTTAGTCTACGAAACTACTGCGGACGACTAGTCAAGTCTTTCAATGAAGCTTCTTTAAGTTACGTGACCTAAGCTAAATATTTTCGCTAATCGTAAGTTTGTTTTAAAATTAATGAACAAAAAGTCACTAACGTATTTGCACGAGGTTTTCTTTTTTTGAATTTTTCATGTCTGCTTTAAACGCCTGGGGTAATAAATGCTTTGTCTATGCAACTAATGCGGAGGACTAGTCTAGACTTTCAGTGAAGCTTTCTTGAAACTTACGTGAACAAAAAAGCTAAGTACGTACAGGTAATTTTAGGTTTTGTTTTGAATGAATGAACAAAAAGGCACTAACACACTTACACTAAGGTTGTCCGTGTTAGATTTTATTTATAAAATATTTGATAGTTTACTACCTATACATACTATGCGCATTAATACTAGTTATGATTAATAATTAAAAGCTAAGTTTACTGAAGCTATTGCTAAAACTTTAATTTTAAAATTAATATTTGTCCAATTGATAATTAATCGAATTCGGGACTCTTTTAACTGGCAAATTTACTGTGTAGATACCAGACTAAAGTAGCGCATTGTAAAGCATATTATTGTATGTCGTATGGCGGAGGTTTGCGATCCTTTGTAATAGAACGAGTTAAGGAGGGGTTATTTTTCGAATGGTTTTTGGAACCGTGCTTTGGAGGGTACGTTAAGCCGTCGGTGCTGGTTATCGTCAGATAAAAATCCATGTCGGAGACTTTCGGGTGATAATAAACATTTCCGATACTATAATAATAAACATAATAATAAACGCTAACACACTCATACCCCCGCAGTAGGTTACTAGGTACCTGTGTCGCGGGTGGCATGGACTACACATATAACACATTACAATTACACCCATGACCCGAGTACAAATATTTATCTGCCACATAAATATCTGCCCCGGCCGGGAATCGAACCCGGGACCCCTCGCGTCGCAGGCAGGGTCGCTACCAACTAGGCTACAGGGTCGTCAACATTCTATTACTACATTCTATTACTTCGTATTGGAGTAGCTTACTGGAGGATGCATTTGTCCTTAGGGACCCTTGCTCACTATACAGCGTTCGCGTTCGATACGGAATTCGTTTTAATTGCACCCAACACAAATGCCAGCTTTCCGCCCCAGTGATTAATAAAGATTGACGGCAAGAATAGAAAACGTCGTAAGTAAATTTTGCTTACAAGCAAAATTAAACTCTGAGCATACGTAATAAATGTGCTTTAGCGGGGAATGGCAATTTCATATTCACGGTGACGCAAATACATACATATTATGTAAAGTGAGCCTTAAAGTGTTGAAGCCAAGGCACACCATTATTACTGTCCACTCGAATCAGTGATTTTTAATGAAACCTCAATAAAGGCTATTTTCGTATCTCCGTTTATTTCACTGTGCAACTGAAACCACGACCCTTGGTTGTTTAATAGAATATGTGTGTGAAAGCACTCTGTAATTGGTTAGCCGTTGGTCCGGAGCTTAACAGCGTGCATAAGTCACGAGTCTTAGTATTTCTTAGCTCCAAAGCTTACTCGTTTCAAACTATTTAACGTGCCATAACTATTTAAACTAATCTATTATGTAATAGATATGAGTAAAATTAATGAATAGAAACTTGTTTACAACAACACTATACTGTTGTTTTGTTTACCTATGGTAAAATTGTTTTGTTACGACCTTCTTGATCGTTGACAAGTTGGCAGGTTCCAGGTTTTATTCACAACCAGAGAAGATATTTAAATCAATGACATTAAAAATATTTGTTTGTATAAGTATGCAAGCGTTTATTTCTTAATTTGTTAGGGAATAAGACACCCTAACAATTGTTTTTGAATCCATCGTTTGTCCGTGTAACTGAGCGGACGCGATTTCAATCATTAGGCTCGTATTTAGCGATAAGGGTATAGGTAATAGTTAATTTTAACCTTTATAAATTTTATGTCGACATGTTCATCACACAAATTCATAGCGATAATTAAGTTGATCCATTTAAACTTTATAATTGTTTTATCGTAAATGTTTAAATTGTGGTTATTTGTTGTATTAATTTGTTTTGCATGTAATGTTAAATGATGATAATAAAGTAATTAACACAGATTTATTGTTCAGTAAATGTGTCAAAGCGTATAAAAAGGCTTACAATATTACATAATTCGAGTTATTCCGGTCTGATACTTGAAAATAGATCCCGAGAGTGGATCGATATACTTTTAATTATTTTTTATTCCGGTTTGATACCTAACGAGTAATACCTACGTGGATCATAATATTTTAAATTATTTTCTATTCCGGTCTGGTCCATTGACTATCTGTTATCACATTTTAGTACAGTCAGCAAGAAATATGCATATAGGTTTTATTAGTTGTTTGCAAAATATATGTTATTTATCGTAAGTTCGTTTGTTAGTATTTATAAAGAACATTTCAAGATTTAATATTTATTTGTAAATACTGAAAAAATTGTGCGTTTGGCAAGCAATGAACAAAACAATTGTTATCGGTTCGGCAAGGGTTTGAAAGAAATTCGAAGTTTTTGTAATATTTTTACCTGTAAAAAATGGGTCGAGATGGGTGGGTCTTCTTAACCACGGTAACCTCATTGATGAGTTTAGTTTGTGATGTTGTGTTCTTACATGATAAATGGGTTTTAACGACAATGACACGGTCTTAGTCTCTATCTTAATTCTGTACTGAGTTGACGAAGTGAAGTCAAGGTGAAGTGTTGGTTCTTGATATACTTTTACAATAAATAGATGATCAAAGTGAAGTGAAAACTGTTTATAAAAGTAAGTGTTTATAGATAAGCTATATTAAACTATATACCTATATGTAATGGGATCTTAAACGTTTTATAATGATTATCTTGGAATTTTAAATGTTGTTGGAAATTGAAATATTACAGGTATTCATTTTGTCAAAAACAATGTAAATGTAATTTGTTTCATTTTTATGGTTTTCATTTCGCAAAACTTTACAGAAAAGGTGCAATAAATTGTACTTTAAAAGAGGTATAAATATGTATAAAGATTTTGTGCTGTAAATTTACATACGATATTACGAATATTCACCATTTATTTCCTTTTTTTTAGAATGTCTGAAGATCACAATCTGCCGTCAACTTCTTCTAGCCATCCTAATGAGTTAATATACATATATAAATAGAAACGGTGGTGTTGTTTTACTAAAAGCTGGTTATCAGTACACCAAGAAGGTAGAATATAAAAACGGATGCAGTCAGTGGAGATGTGTCAACTGGCGAAAGAAGTGTTTGGGGTCTCTTAACCGTATGATTGTTTTTACTGTGATAATTTGACTTTGATTTTGTTATTTGAATAATTATCTTCAGCCACTTATTTACAAATTGTTTTTTTATACTTAATTAAGATTTTTCCAAATCCAAGGAGCAAATATAACTAAATGTGATTGTGAATACTATGACAATTTTAAATTGTATTTTAAATTTTATTTTCATAATTTGATTAATCTTTAGTCTCTTACAAATTGTTATTTTTATTATTTAGATTTATCCAAATTCAAGGACTAAATATAATTTAACATAACTATGAAAAGATGATTTCAAATGACTTAGGTAGCGTAACATAAGTATGTGATGATTCTTATACGAATAAAAAGTACATATTTTTATTTCATCAACTGTTTTTTGTTTGACTGTACTTACCCATTATAAACAGGAAATGGATCGATCCGGAATGATCAAATTACAATGGATCTAACCGGAAAAAATACCTATCATGGATCTCGTAGTGTGGATCATACCGGAATAACTCCATAATTGAGTTATTCCGGTCTGATACTTGAAAATAGATCCCGAGAGTGGATCGATATACTTTTAATTATTTTTTATTCCGGTTTGTTCGCCTAAAGTTTCGACGATACGACGATATTGAGCGTTTGTTTTGATGCAGCCTAATTAATTCTTTCAGATAATTCGCGAATTTACTAAAATAATTATAATTGGCAATTATCGATGAAAATAATAATTTCAATATAGAGGATAATTGTACGGATAACTAATGTTCTTTTATGCTCCGGTACTTCGCCTTCGGAGGGCACAGGAGTAAAGCCGTTGGTCCTGGATTTTATCGATAGTCATCAGTCGTTAAGTCATGTTAGAGGCATTCGGGCTGCTTGCCATATTTGGGTTGGCCAACCCTCCACCAATCTGCATTGGAGCAGCCTGGTGGAGTACCTATGCTCTAGGCCTCGTCACTGATGAAGAGAGGCACGAGCATAAATAGTGTATTGAATTATAATGACATTATACCTATATTATTATGGTGTCCATTGCAGCATACGAGACGTCTACTGTTACGTCCTCAAAGGAGATATCGAGATCCGAACAATGAACAGTCTTTAAGTTTTCGCTGCATCAATGCTTGATGTAGTTCGATTTGTTTTTCAAAAAGTTTTCTTTAATTGTTCTGCACTACCTACACATACAAGTATAAGTAAAATCACTCGCACCGATTGCACACATTCAAACGGCGCTTTATTCCCCGCGCCATAGATTACGGCCAAGAACAAAGACTTGCAACAAAGAATCTCTCCCAGCGTCCATTGTTCGTTCTGTTTATAGATAAGAATGCTACGTGAACTGGGATTAACGCTTCGCCAGAGTCTCAAATGAATCGTCTGTGATTCGTTTTCTGACCACTTAAAGTAATGTGCAACGACAAAATATTAATTTCATACTTTCTCGAATAGTTTGGTGTATAATATGACCTCCCGTTCTTTTTTATCCTGTTGTTCAACGCTTGGGTTTAAAAGCTAAGCCACTAATGGCCTACTACTGAGCACGGGTCTCTCCTCATTACTGAGGAGGCCTAGAGCATACTCCACCACGCTGCTCCAATGCGGGTTGGTGGAGGAGTTAGTGGCCAACCCAGTGTCGAAAGCTTTCAAGCCGCCCGAAGGCCTCCGACATGGCTTAACGACTGCTATCAATCGATAACAACCGAGACCGACGGCTTTACGTGCCCTCCGAAGCACGGAAGCGCTCAAGAAATGTTTGCCACTAGCGGTCACCCATCCGACTACCGACCGCGCCCGCTGTTGCTTAACTTTGTCGATCGCTTAGGATCGACGCAAGCCGCCGGGTTATGAGCGCTTCTTGGTTGGGTGGTTGGCTTGGGTTTACGGTGCCCAATCAGTCTTTGCAGAAGTCTTGTGTCTTTGTACCATCCAATCAATCCCAAAGGTATTCTGGGTTTACTGATATGGCTAATGCCCGACTTGCTTGGGTCAGCTGCCAAAAGGCTTGTCTTTTGACTTTGTGTTTTTCTAACTTTTTTGACCGACACGCATCGATGATATAGTAAACCCAACTTAAGACTGAAACGAAAGAGGCGCTGTCGGACGCATTTGACATTCATTTAACCAATCATTGCACACTAGTAACTGACAGATGAATGACCACAACGTACTTATGAATGACTTTTCGTTAGTTCCAGTTTTTGCCATTTCAGAGATAAGTTGGGCGAACTGTACCTCTGGAGTTTGCAGATGTCTATTGGCGATAGTGACCAGTTATTAAAAATTACATAAACACACCATGTATTGAATCGTCGAGTCGCAGTTTTCCAAAACACCATAACCAACAATTTATCCTCATACAAATATTTGCTGCAGTCATAAATAAAACACATCTGTGACACTCTTGGTGTTACGTTCATAGGGATTAGGTAAGGATGTCTTACAACTGCGGAGTCTACTCAGCATAGAATACCTTTTGCGGACAAGCAATAAAACACGTTTATAGTAAGTAGGTAAGTATAAAGATAGAAGTAAAAAACGATACTATTTCTTCAATAATATTGCTAATACTTAAAAAATATCTCGATAGATACCTACCGGTCACCTTCTAATGAAAATAGCATTTCACCACAAAAAGAGAAAAATATACTGATTCACAGAAAAATATCAAAAAATTTATTAGATTAGCCGTTCTCTGCAGAGAAATTATTTTCAATAAAATATTTTTACGCACAACAACATTGGCGGTTCCATGACTCCGAAATAGAGAACTATCAAAATAAAAATAAATATAAACGTCTGTTGTCTGTGATTAGTTATTTGTAATGTCCGCCCAACTTATCTCTGAATGGCAAAAATTGGAACTAACGAAAAGTCATTCATAAGTACGTTGTGTTCATTCATCTGTCAGTTACTAGTGTGCAATGATTGGTCAAATGAATGTCATATGCATCCGACAGCGCCTCTTTCGTTTCAGTCTTAAGTTGGGTTTACTATACTTAGAATGATGAGCTCTGAAGTTTAGAATGCCAGTGACATTTTTCGACATTCCGAGTGTTTCTTTGAAGTGAACAACATTAGTGCTATTTATAGTGATCAAGTGAATATCTACCTACGGCTTTGTTTTTTGGACTCCTGGATCTCGCAGTACTTGTTTACCCGGCTTTCGTTTTATGGACCTCGATTTTGCTTGTGATTTGGTTTTTTGTTGTTTCCGTTCAATAGCTTTTGCGCATACTTTTTAAGGTTTGTAGATCGTCTCCAGCGAACAATAATAGTACATTATGATACAAGTGTGCGAAGTTGGTCATTACAGTCGAGGCGGTATTGAGCCCGAGCCGCAAGGCGAGGGCTGTAATAGAGCCAAGACTGTAATGAACAAAGCACACGCGTATCATACGACGTTTTTCAACACACTTGCGAGGAAAAAAACAATTAGGTATCGACATTTTTCAGTCACAAATCAGCAAATTATAAACGAACAAATGTTTGCACAAAACACAAAATGGCGCGGTTTATTTTTTCGCGCGCCGTATCTTTGGTTGAATAACTATGCGCGCGCAGGTTAAGTCCAGAGACACCGAACATTCAGCCACAATATATTAAACTAAATAATTATGTATTTCTAATAAGAATTTACGGTAATTAATGATTTAAAATATTGTATTTTTTAAATGCTTTAATAGATAATTAGATGAAGTATAATGTTATCTTATCAGATTTTGACTAAGTACAACAAGTTTATTTATTTACAAAATAACAAATCTTTTGGTAACAACCTCTTTACGTCTCTATATTTAAAAAAAAGTGGAATAAGAAAAACACTAGTGCGGTAATGAAAAGTAAAACGCACTAGTGTGTAATAAACCGCATTCCGGGCGTAAGACTAAAGAAAAAATAGCAACTTTACGAGCAAGTGTGTTGAAAATGCTTTTTCTGCTCGCTGATCGTCTCAATAAAAGACAGACAAATATTGAGGCACCGGCTTCAGTCCTGGATGGCATATTATTAATAGAAGATGGTTGAAATGAAAAAATAAAATATGAATAAATAAAATGCTGTTTTTTATTTACTTCTGTCGTATCTAAAATATTTAAATACAGAAATTGCAACTGCCATACAATTATCCAGCTTCACTTTAGGTTCATACTTATTTAAGTATTCATTGGCATAAAGTAATATGCGCGTTTTAGTAGTTGGCGTTTCCAAACTGCATTCAGCGTCGATTCAGACCGATCGTTACCTATGTCGATATCGTTGACGATGAATATTACATTATATATCGGAGTCTGAGATCTCAACAAAAACCCATGCAAACGTGAATATCGTGACATTAAATCGACTGCTATACCTACATTAGCAGTATAGCTCTTGGAGATCTATCGACACGATTTTGTTCGGATTAATCGAAGCGACGGATTGCACCGTTTAATTAGATAAGATACGCTTAATAATGTTAATAATAAAAGACAGATCCAACAAACCAAATCCAAAAAGATCGTCGGGCTTATATTTTATATTTTATCATGCATTGGACATTGACACATGTTGACACGCCTAATATGACATTAGAATAAATCAAGTTTATCAACGTCATCAGCAGTCGATTTGTCCACCATACTGTCTCAGTGTTACAATATATTATCCATAAATTGAATTATTGTCGCCAAACTAAGATGAAATCAAGAATTTGGATGATATGGAACGCTTTCAAATAATATGAGCTACTTCCTATTGAATGTACAGTGTACCCGCCCAGGCGCCATACATTTCTGAAACATCTCCTTTAAGCATGACCCGGACATTGCTGACAAAGAACAAAGAGAAAAGAAACCAAGATTGGTACTAGCTATTTCAAAAACTCCAAGATTTCCATTATCTCGATGTAAGTTGGTTTTATAGCCTTGTACCTAGTTAGTAAGCTACAATATCCACAATTGCAAGGTTGACTTGAATTCAAAGATTGAGCCCTTAGAAAGAACTTTTGTTACTTCAATAAAAAGAAATTACAGAAGCGAGACTACAACCGATCGATAAAATCTATGAATGGATCTTTAAGCGCTCAAGACACTTTAGCGTTTAAGTGTCCCAAGAATAGTTTGAGCTGCTATTACTCCACTTTATAGATACATGAGACACTTTCATTAGGCAGTAACTCTACGCTTTAATTTGCCAGTTGGCCGGTTCGCTCTACGGTTCTCCCTTTGAAAAGTAATAGACATATTTCTCTGGAGCGCTTATAATTCCTTCGTGAAAACACTAGCCGCTAACGAAGTTAGTTCAAGGTAAAGTTTTAATTGCTCTTTGGTAAATCTGTGTCATTTCGTGGTCTCTGGAAAACAAATTTATTGGCTATAAATTAAATCTCTGGACACATGAGGTGGCTCTTAGCTACATCGTAAAATATTAGTTACTTAGTTAATTTATTGCGTACCGCATTGCAAGGACACTGCGACATTTGTTTCAATGTAAAATTTTTATATTATTTATTTAAATCTTATTTTGTTAACTACAGTTATGCATTGTGTTCAAACAAAAATCATATTTTTTTAATAAATCGTAGTAGTACCTATTACTTTATTTGGTTCGTAGATATCCCGGTAGATGGCAGTGTAATGCATTAAAATTTATTTCTGGATCACCAAATATTATAATACTAACTAATTTTAACATTAACATGTTTTTGGTCTATATTGTTATGTTCGTTGACCACAAACGGGCTTATCAATTAACGGTAAACGGTCAGTGGGGCTAAGTTGGTATATACCTACATTGGTAAGACTATTCGTGATGTTGATTGAATTGAACTTGAAGTACTACATGTGTAATCAAACTCATTCAACTTTCTTGTAACATCTTAAGAAAGGGTAAAATCTAAGTTTATTAAATTTAAAGTAGGTACATAACAAAGTTTAACGCAACTTTAATTCCGTACACAAAGATATGGCAGTACACTTGGTGTAAACACACATTTCACAAGATTCCAATTAGGGTGATAATTTAGAAACTCAACAGCATCATAAACAGCATCGCCCAGGAGTCACGTACAAGGTGTCATGGCCGCGTCTCACCACGAGCGATGAACTTTAAGCTATTGATTCTCGTTTTTAGAATCACGCAATCCATAAATGTGCCAGTGGTAGACACGGGTCTCCTCTCACGATATCATTGGTGTTGTATGAAATACATTTAATATTATATGAATTTTTATAATAATAAACACTGGGAATGTATAGATAATATTTTTCACGGAAATTATCTATCCGATGAGATATTTTACGTAAATTTCCAGAATGTCTTTCCATTGAGTAACAGCGATAAACGTTTCTGTGAATCAACCAAAATATACACATACCATAATAAAATAAGATATCTTATTCAACACTTTACTCTATGTAAGACAGGTACCTGATCCCGGTTAATGAATTTTTGTCTTGTAAGTATACAACCGAAGGGCGGTTGTGAAGTGTTGTTTACAATAACCGAACGCTGCGATTACGTCGCGTTCATTAAACCGATCTTTGGATAATGGGATGTTGGTAAGAACGTGAGCTTTTTAAATTTTCTTGTGTTACAAAGAATTTTTATGTACGTTATGGATTATGTGTATGGGTACCCGGGAAAATATTGTACATTCGTGACATTTTTAGGGTTGTATATCGATATATATTTTTCCTGCCTTATGCATAAGGCTACAGTGGGTGCACGGGGAAATAGAAATTCCCCGTGCACCCACTGGTGGGTGCAGCTAGTGGGTGGACGGGTCGCGGCCCTTGTTTGTATTGATGGTGAAATTCACAATTTTGAATTTTTACAAGTTTGAAAGCAAGTACAAAATAAAATTGAATTGAAAAAAACTATATTGGTCGACGTAAACTCCAGAATCCAAACAATTTTGAGAAACAAGAAATGTTCCAAGATTCATTCTTACCTTTTTCGGAATGGAGATGTATTTAAGGTTTATTTTTCTTTCTATCCTCTTCTTTACTTCTTTCTTGCCCGGCAACACTTGATATGACTTACTATTTAGATGTGTCATCTGCTCGATTGTCAGCTATTAACATAAAAAATCTCAACATTTTAAGTTTATCACAAACGTGAACGTGTACAGTTTTAATTCATTTGAGGGTACGAAATAGCGGTCCCGACGGATTTTCTTGGGCTTGTAGTATAATTTTCTCTTAGTCAGAGGTTTGCCAAATTTTATTTTATCCTCTTTTTTACTACGTTTTTTCCGTCGTGAGTTTCTTCACAATTATTTATTTTAGTCAATTTCAGAAATAAACAGGATCTTCTGAATTTTTCTGAATCTTTTTTTATGTGTGTTGGCTCGAAACTCTGGTGTCATTTATTATCCAATAGGTATTTTTATTTATGAGAACTAGGTATATACTTTTTTTGATTTGATCCCATTTTTTATCTACATAGTCCAAGTGTTGGAAACCATAAGAAATATATCGATTTTAATATTTTGAGCAAAAAATTAAGAAGGTACTCCTAAATATTATATGTAGCCTAGTTACACACAAAATTAAAGACGGACAAACAAATGCTTTTGCCTTGTAAATAAATAAGCAAAACTTAACTTCACGGATTTGAAATCATATTTCGTAGTAAGGTAAATACGCAACATAGCGCGATGTCACCCGAGGGAATATCCTGGCTACGTCGGAAGCCTTATCTAACCCGTGTCAACCATCAATTGAAACATAAATAAATACTAAATGAACGCTATTAAGTCTCAATCTGAAATCTGGTTCAATATGTCTTCTTATTCATTCAATAACAATAGGTACCTATACTGTACGATTCCCAAACTTTCATTTTATGTCAAAGTATACAGCGTCTTGGATTGATTTACATAAATTTTAAACTTCATCATCATCATCATCTCAACCCATCATGGCCCACTATTGAGCACGGGTCTCTTCTCAGAATAAGAAGGTTAAGGCCATAGTCCACCACGCTGGCCAAGTGTCACTTTGTTTAAATGTCACTTGCTACAAACGGTGAAGGAAAACATCGTGAGGAAACCTGCATGCCGGAGAGTTCGTAAAAACTCAAAGGTGTGTGAAGTCCGCCAATCCGCAAATTTTAAACTTATATCATGGTTCAACTATTTTCACTTGCTATCCACAGTTTCATAACATTTCGAAGTCGTTCACGCAATGCAACGGAACCAATAGTGAGAACGGAATTCGCGCCGCGAACGTACAGCCTTAAATCTTTCCGCAAGGAATTTAATTTGACGGTGAACGGCAGACATAAATAGATAAAACATCAATTTTTCAAATCCGCGTAAACCACTCAGCAACTCCACTTAATTTACTGACACATTGTTGTAAATAGCAAATGTATTCCATTGTGTTTTATTTTGAACCACTCGAAAATTGGGTGTACGGCGGCCGCAACGCAGAGGCAGCCAATATTTTTCATTAGTATGCTAATTTCATTGTACCAATAAACGAGGACCTCCCGCTCTGCCCAAAGAGGTTAGCAGTTTCACGAGCGTTTTTACTGTGTCCACTGAAAAATTTGAATTCGCTTTCCAAAAGGTCGACTCGGTTAATTTGAAATGCAACTGGGCATTTTTAGGATTTTTGCCGCGGCGTCCCGTGTCGTTTAAATGGTGGGCAATAAAATCGTATTAGGCGAGTCCGCACAACTTTTATGGGCCTTATTTCATACATATTTTTGCTATGAATTCAGCGTTGTTCAAGATGCTGCTTATGACAGTCCAGGAAACCCGACACTGAAATTCGGTATTATTTTTTGAGATTTTCTCTGCTATATATTATGTCCTACTGATTTTTTGTTTGTCGCCATATCTATTGCTAAATTGAAGTGTTTGGATGAAAATTCTTATACGTATGTGTATCATAAAAATATCATAGGTACTTGAATACATCTCGTAAAATTATTATACTTACTCACACAGTTTTACTATCTACTTTTTTCTACGTTTTATAGCTTTATGAAGTTGAAAATTTTCTCACTAATTCAAGATTTTATTAATTTGATCCGACTTTTTCTAGCTCCACCATTCGCCATCCACTTAATTACTTCATTGCTTTTCTGAAGCAAAATATCTTATAAACTGACCCTAAGTACCGAGAACGAGTTTTAGGTTTTGAAATAAAATAGAAGAAAACTTAGTATAAAATTATAAATATTTGTAGTATTGTTCTATTGCACAAGACATCAACAGAGGAATTTCATATAATAACCGAAATAGACAAATGGTTCTCTAGATGCCCCGTTGGGCTCGGCTTTTCTGTCACGCCCACAACGTCCTGAGAGACTTAATAATTTTAAGCATTACAAAACTTCATAGTGAAAAATAAATTATCTACTCTTTAACAGACTTAAAAATAACCGTAATTTGAAAATTTAAAATCCCCCGACTAAGATCAATTTCATGCCAAAAATGCCTTAAATCATTTTGAAGAAGAGCTCATACTCTTCAAACTGCTGCACTTGTTCCTATCAAAGCTAAAAACTATCACAAGTAAAGTCGAAAGCCACTTTACTTTAAAAGAAACGGCACTCAAATCGGGTCATTCATTCAGGAGTTACGATGCGACTAACAGACACATAGACACACCGATGGATGGATACACAGACAGACAGGTCAAACTTCTACCAACCTCTTTTTAGGTAGGTAGTGGGTTAAAAAGAAGATACTATGTATTATGTATGACATCATTCCCACACACCAATATGGAGTGAAATTGAACAGTAGGTAAAATTGAAAGGTATTGAAATTGGAATAAAAAAAACATTTAACTAAAATCCCTTTGTCTTTGCAGAGACAAATAAGATTAAGCTTGACCAAATTGGATCCGATTCCAGTATTGCAATGTCGAAGGTATTGTCCTCTTCGGGTGAAGACACACGTTCGACTTTGGTTTTGAAAAATAGTCAAAGCTTTGAAGAGAACGACAGCAGACTGCTTTGAATTACAGAACATTTAAAAGCGAACATTTTTGATATAAATTCGTGAATTATTTTAATGGTGCACAACATAACGGGTTACTACTATAACAATGAAAATTAATTTACATTTTCATGTAAAAAAAAAATATTTTTTATGTATAATATAATTTCCCTTTCTGTGTTTTTATTAAGTCTTAGTACGTTGTCAAAATATGTACGTAACGACGAATAAAGGCACTTATTCTTTTGTGTTTTCAAAATGGCAGCATTGCCATCCTACCTCGTACACAATGTAATATAGTCTTCACAAAACCTAAAAAGCTATTTGATCTATTATTAATAATTGATTTATGTAATTAAACTTAGGGTAGTTACACATACGATATGATTTCTCTGTCTATCCATCTTAAAGGACTTTTATTCCTTGAACGGAAATCAGTAGATACCTTGTCTTTAATTACCTCGTATTAAAGCAAAGTATATACCTACTTACGTCAAAATATACAGACATTTGAAGATATGTATACATTTATAACAATGTTTATGCTAATAATCCACGCTTAGACAGGCTCTTCCTGATTTAATCAGATACAAGAAGGATCACAATTGTTATAATATATTTCAAGCATGTTTAATTCGCAAAGGAAAAGGCGCGGTAGTAAGAATTTAATGCCGTGACAGTGCGACGAGGCAAAACAACCAAAATCTCTATATTTTGATGTTGATTTCATGAAAGTGTATTTTGCTATTTATGATAAACAGTCCAATTGTCATAAGTTCTTCTCAAATAACTGTAACAAGAATTAACAAATGCTAATAATGCTTTCTATGCACCCTGTTGAACCACCAACGAGACTATCGATCCCTTCCATAGGTATTCGCAGGGCACAGCTCCTCCCATGTGAATCTTGTGGGATCACATGCGTGATGGTGGTTTTTTACCAGCCTGGCCAACATTATCATCATTGTAATCCAAAAGCCATGGCTGAGCATGGGCCTTTTCTCACAATACGAAGTGTACATGCCATAGTCCACCACGGTGGCTATGTGCGTATTGAAGGACTTCATATGCTGGAGAACTTTTAGATGAGCAGTTTTTCTCATGATGGTTTTTTCACCAAAACAATGATAATTCCTTTCTAATACGCGGAAGTGCGCGCAGGGGTTTGATTCCGGGGCCCATGGTTAAGGAGTCGAATGTAAATGATAATTATTAATACCTTAATAACCTCTCGGCTATTACTGCTTGCTAGCTGATAATCACCCTCCAAAGAAATTAATATTTATAAACCAAAAGTCTACAGTGTGCCACACCAGACTGAACAAGGACACGAGATCAACATTCAAGTCGTATGCTAGCTTACTTCTTTGGAACAAAATCACAAACTTTTATTTCAGTTAGTCATTTGATTACAAACTTAGCTTAGACTATTCGAACACCTTTAGAGTTGTTAGCTGTTGCTGCTGTAGCTGCTTTAGAGTTGTTTGTTGGTAGGTAGCTGGCATCTATGGTTCTTAATTTGCTAAATACTAATTTAAGCTAAAATAAATAAATAAGCTTTTGTTTTGATGTATAAAATTATTGAAATATAAATATATATTCCTAGTGTTAATGATCCAAGGGCTGATGACAAATTTAGGGAACATATCCACTCTAGGTATGTTAAAGTCATACTTAATTACTCATAAATCTGCCTTACTCAGGGTTCCAGATGGCACAATAATAAAATGATAATATTTTATAACTTCAACTTCCTAAAAACATGTTCCCTAAATTCGTCGTCGACTTATGGACTATTAGAGAGATCTTAAGATTTAATCGAGGCTCTGAATATTTACCTCTCTTTTGAAACATTGACCCCTCATGGCGGTACATTTAACCACGAGCTGTTTAAATAATTAAGGTAAGTCTGTGTATCTGGTTGAAAGTCCATCAGTCAGGAACTTGCGGTGATTTGTAAATGCCGTTCGGTTGCGTCCGGAGGTTAATCCATGACAAGTTGGTGTAGCACGAGTTCGCTCATGAAGTATAATTTTGTTCGATTTATTTCTAAAAATCGTCGTTTGTTTGTTTACTTTCATCCCTGCTACGTCACCGGCCAAGGCAAAACGAGTTGTATGGCGTGTTGACAATAATAAATTCTAGACCAGCATCATCATCATCACAGCACTAGGATTCCTTGTGTCTTGGGAAACGATGACCAAACCCACTCGTTTGTTACTTTAATAAATGTGTGCGTGCGCTCACGTACTTGTGTGTGTGTGTGATTTGTAAGGGTTGTGAAGTAGGTAAACTACAAGAATTACAGCTTAATAGGTAGTTAATATCTTTTTTTGCATACCTATTATAAAAACCTTGTGAAATAGTACCTACTGAAGAAATGGAGATGGTACGTTTAAGGCACTTCTCACATTACGCTATTCATTAGCTACGCGACTGCAACGCAATCCCAAAATTCTATGTATCTGATACTTTTGACTGACAGGAGTCGCATCGTAGACGCATATCCTGTCAGTGAAAAGTGTCAGATACATACAAATTTTGGATTGCGTTGCAGTCGCGTAGCTCATAAATAGCGTTGTGTGAGAAGTGTCTAAAGATTTCATATCCCTAGAGAAGTATATCTACTTATCAGCAACAAATCTCATTCTAAACTCATAATAATAAATGTTGATGACCTTAATGACTTTAATAAATTAAGTAGTGTTAAAGTTAGATTTAGTTTATTATTTTGTGTTACGTGACCTTGCAACCGAGATTCTCGGAGGTGAGTTTGAGAAACCGAATCAGGAAATAATATTACCGGACAATAGGCAATATAGCACATTGTGTGTCACACATCCTTCGTACCACACTACGTGACTATAAAAGGGATGGTCTATAATTTTTTTTAAGTATTGAAACTAGATGAAGAATGTATTTTAGTAACATTCTTTGCTCATTAGCTGGATCTATATACATTTTCCAAGAACTACGAGTATTTGTAATTATTCATTACCTTAAAGTAGACGAATAAATGTTTATGTTAGTCGTATGTTATTCAAAATACTGAGCTTCAATTAAATGTTATGCCTTGGAAGTGTGTGTAAATTTTAATATTATCTTATGTTTTTTTATAGTCTGAAGGGCTGACGTAAAAGCAGGCAAGCTACCTGATGGTAAGTGCTTATCGTCGCCTATGGACACGAGCAACACCAGGGGAGTCACCAGTGGAACGCCGGCCCATGTTGCTGTCTATGTTTCAATGTTAGGCAACAGTGACATTTAAAATTCATCAAGGTAAAGAAAGACGGAATATAGTAATAATGTAGACATTTTTTACTTGTAAGCACCCTCGTATAAAGCTAATTGAAGGATAAAATGCTAAGCATTAAATTAAATCACTGTGCCGTTGTCTTCGAGGAGTAACTAGGTACCCTTATCTGAAGCGGATTTTGAGTTATAACATTGTATTGTCATTTGATTTAGACCTCAGTGCAAAATTTTCATGTAACTTTAAAATAGGTAAATCAGACTGTTTGAAATTGTTGAAAAATAAACGTTACGTACCAACCTACGTATATTATGTATTTCAAAGTAATATAAGCGTTTAAATAAAAAAATATGTTATATTAAAACCCACTGGTACAACACTAAATCGCCATGGGATTATACGTCGCGGCGTCCGGCTAATATTCTACGGATTCTACCTGATAGCTTGCTAGCCGTTCGAACTCGCTACGACTACAAACCCACTTGATTGGGACGTGGTTGTATAGCGTTTGTGATCAAATTGATTGAAAACCAAAATTACATTTGGTGTTATACGCAGACATATAAATTATACCAGCTGAACTGGTAGACGCTGTTTTGAAACGTATTTAATGTTCCAACTAATTTATAAAGGCATCAATCACTATCGCACGGGATTTCATTTGAGTTATTTCAGGTTTAAATTTTTATAATTTTAGTTTTAAAAAAATATCATCAAATGCAACTAGATTTTTAACCAACTTAAAGAAATGTTATAAAATAATATTGTTATGAAAGAATGTTAGACATTCTTACAATACTTAACATTTATACTAACTCTGTGTTCAGTAAGTAAGTAATATTACTTACAGGGACAACTTTTTTATATCGTTTTCTTAAGCAAGCCTAAAATTTAGAAGCCGAGTGAAACATTAGCTGGCAACACTACCAAGAAATAAAAAATAATAATATACAACAAGTTTCACTTCTCGATAACCATTTTTATCAATAACTCTTTCGTTACAGAGTGATTGACTGTCTGACAGACAACGCACAGCTAAAATTGCTAAACATAAGAAGCTGATATTTGGCATGTATTTTCCTTGGGGACTTTAGGGGAGCACTCTCTTAGGATTTTTGGATATTATGGGGTTAAACTGAAACTATTTATTTCTTCAATACTTTCATTTAAAACTTTCTGTATAGGCCTCATGGACGCAAGTGGCAATAAAAAAGAATTTTTGGAAATAAACTCCCATCTGGGCGCAATATAAACGAATTCTACACGGACGAAGCTGCAGGCGGAAATCTAGTTTATAATAATCGTATACGACTAAGTGTTATTACTTAATATAAAATAAAGCATTACTAAGAAACAAAATAGCCGTTAATTTAAACATCATTCTGTCTCACAGTAACGTATTTGGCCACCAGGGAGCAATTATTCAGCTGGAGCGTCTATGAATTTTAAGCGATTAGACCTCATTTCGTCCCCATCTACTGGCGAAGCTCGTTACTCTGCTATTTACATAATAGCAAGACGGTTAAATTATTAGGCACTATTGTCAGTTGTTGGTTATAAGGCGCAACCGGTCTTATTATCATGTAACGTAAAAAAGATGTAGTGTTAACATGTTACCAGATCAATCAATCGATCGTCGATCGATGGTGAAATGGATTAGTCGATGTCGATCGATAGTTTCTACTTGGTGTACCAATCGATCGATCGACGTCATCTAATCCATTCTACCATCGATCGATGACGTCGATCGACCATCGATCGATTGGTCTGGTAACACCCTTATAAGGTTAAAAGCTGCTACTGGCTATTAGAATCATCAGCATATTAACCAATTGTCCCACTGCCTAGCACGGCACTTCTCTCACAATTTAAGTGGCCTATCCACCACGCTGGCCAAGTGCAAATTGACAAACTTCACATAACTCGAACTTGAAGTTGATCTCGATCTCGATCACGATCTGGATCTCGAACTCAAACATAGAAATTTATGTCGAACTCGAACTTAATCTCAAACTCGAACTTTAAGTCGATACTTCTTTTCGCATACTTGAGATCACATCTTTCGGATACGGCAACTCGACTCACACGAACACTCACTTTTTCGGAAACGTCAGATCACATCTTTAGGATACGGCAACTCGACTCACACGAACACACGAACACTCGTTGATCACACGAACACTCACTTTTTCGGATACGTCAGATCACAGATACGGCAACTCCACTCAATCTAATACTCACTTTTTCGGATACGTCAAAACACATCTTTCGGATATGGCAACTCGACTCACACGAACACTCACTTTTTCGGATATGCCAGGTCACATCTTTTGGATACGGCAACTCGACCCACACACTCATTTTTTCGGATATGCCAGATCACATCTTTCGGATACAGCAACTCGACAGACAGACAGAATAGCCGTGCAGCTGGAACTCGAAATCGATTTCTTCGAACTCAATCTTGAACTCTTATCTCGAACTCGATCTCGATCTGGATTTCGAACTCGATCTCGATCTTGAACTCAACCTCGAACTCGATCTCGAACTCTATCTCAAACTCGAACTTGAACTCGAACTTGTACTCGAACTCGGACACGATCTCGAACTCGAATTTTAAGACGATACTTCTTTTCGGATACATGAGATCACATCTTTTGGATACGTCAACTAGACTCACACGAACACTCACTTTTTCGGATATTCCGGACCACATCTTTCGGATACGTCAACTAGACTCAGATGAACACTCATTTTTCGGATACGTCAGATCACATATTTCGGATATGGCAATCGACTCACACGAACACTCACTTTTTCGGATACGTCGGATCACGTATACGGATACGTCGGGTAGCAACGCATCTGTGACCGAATTAGAACGAGACTCATTGAGTCTAGTTCTAGGTTGGTCACAGTTGTCATGGGCGGCAGCGGAAGGTGGTGCTGCATGCTCGTTTGCTATCTTAATTCCATAAAAAATTCACGTCTTTCGGATACGTCAACTAGACTCAAACGAACACTCACTTTTTCGGATATTCCAGACCATATCTTTCGGATACGTCAACTAGACTCAGATGAACACTCATTTTTCGGATACGTCAGATCACATCTTTCGGATATGGCAACTCGACTCACACGAACACTCATTTTTTCAGATACGTCAGATCTCAATACATTTTTCGGATATGGCAACTTGACTCACACGAACACCCACTTTTTCGGATACGTCAGATCACATCTTTCGAATATGGCAACTCGACTTACACGAACACTCACTTCTTCGGATAAGGCGGACCACGAACTAAAGTTACTGTAGACTGTACGCATCATTATAATATACCTACCCATTATTAACCAACTCAAAAACAACATCTGATGCTCAATCTACAAGCACCACTTGTCGAATATAAAGGGAACTATTAAAATTAGTTGATCAATAAGATAACATACATAGAAAAAACGCCGTCGACTTGAGAATCTCCTTGTTTTTGAATGTGGTAAAAAACAAAACAATTGCATCAACCGTCCTCGCGCAAGGCACATTGATCAATAGGCAAATCCCCGTCCCTAGTATTTCCGTCCAAGGCAGAATATTAGAAAAGTTTTTCGATCCCCTGAATGCTACGGATACGTGAGACACAAATATTGCACCGGAGCCAAGGATAATCTCTTGGCTTCGAGCCAGTTCACAATATGTAAGCGTAGTTTTCAATAGAGCCATTTAGGTATCCACCAGCCATAGCGTGCGTGACAATTAACAGAGAACTCGAACAATTGTCATATTTCTGTGTTCTATAGATAGTACGGGGAAGATAAAGGTAGTTGGAAATCTATACACGAAGGTAAGAACAAGAAATATGCACACTAAGCTTGTCGATACTTGTCCCATACAAACCCGACATTTTATGTGTAGGTTTCGAGCTATCTCTACTTAATGGTTCTTGCAATCGGTATTTTTTGTTAAAATTTACTTAGTAGGTACGTCAAATATTTATTATCCTACATCGAAATACCTATGCTACCTACGTGTATGGAACCTATCTAAACTCTCTCGATGTATAATATTAAACTTAGGTAATGTAACATCCGACTCCGAAACTGAACTTTCAGGCATTTCGATCGGTAGGTACTTAGCTAAGCCATTAATGCACAATATTGGCTTTAGGGCTTATTACTCTCAGCAAATTAGCCCGGCTGAGCAACGGCGGTTTATGTAGATATTATATTACCGTGAGGCGCAAGCTATTTTGATATTTAATAACGTACCTAAGTGATTGAATTACGCTGATAGTTCGATGAGAATGTACAGGAAATTTTAACCTACATATATAAAACAAAGGTACATTTGATCATAATTTTAGCAAACAAAACAATGACTAACTACTCACTTTTAGCTCGGTAATAAATTGCATTCCCTTCGTAAGATTCTAAACCACACCAGTAAGGCAAACTAGTCTATAACACCATCCTTTCATCACCACTCAAGACGGCTGTGACCGGCTCAGAGCAACACTCAAATCTGGATTAAGTTGCGTTAGACCTTGCTGAGGGTGTTTATCACAAATTATACACTAGTACAGATGTAAAGCTCGAAATATTGCGCGCTCAGGCTATGCGCACATAGACACCGTTCACGGATATGAATATAGAACCACTTGGAACAATGTTTTTTGTACGTCTGCGTGAATCTACATCATAATGGTATGAAGGTTTACGTCTGTACTAGTCTGTGATTTGTGATAATTATTTAGAACGTCGTTGATCATCACGATAGGTATGAGGACTAGGCAGGGACTGATGATCGCAAGAGTCAGTAAGTCCTCGCTTTTAAGGATGTCAACGAAAGTCTTCTTCAAAGTATTACAAGCGCTATAACTTACATATATGTGTAACTATCATTATATCCGTAGGGGTCATCGTGTAATTTCCGGAGGAAGCAGCTTGAGCGATGACGAATCTTCATGTCACGTGCTTCCTCGCACGTCTTTGTGTCCTAACTTCTAATGTAATGTTTTCTTTTAGCACTGCTTCAACGTAAAATGCGCCACGAATCTTAATGCTGATGTGTTCGAGTCGGAAATTACTTGTCCTTTTATTTTTATTATGTTTTCTTGTGTAGACGTCCGGCTAAGGGTAGCCATCATCCAGTTTCCGTAAGCACATACTCTAGACGCGATATATTGAAGTTATTTTCACGTTATATGTTTGTTGGCACTATGAGCCTCATACACTGACGGCTTGCGAAGTGATTGACAGAGTTAAGCAACAGTGAGCGCGGTCGGTAGCTGTGTTTTTTTAAGTTTCTTTGTTTTTCAGAGAGCACGTAACGCCGTTATGCTCAGCTGTAAACATCAGATAACAATGGTTAAGCCATTTCGGAGGCCTTCGAAAAACTTCGGATACCTCTGACTCCTTTTTTTACTTCAGGAAATGCAGTTACGCATACCTTTCGCTCCAGAGGGAACGAACGATTTTGTGGGAATCTCACTGCCGTAAGAACGGCGGTGCCCTATCCACTAAAACCTGAAGGTGCCGACGCTGTCGCATAGTGCCAGGACTGTGTGCTACTCTCTCTCCACGGTGCCGGCGCGGCGCGGCGGCCGCTGCCTTGGCGGCGGCCTCAGTACGGGGCGCTCAGTAAATTGAGCGTTCCGCCCGTTTAACGAAGTTGTCTTACTCCTCAAATTTTTAACGAGGTTTTCTTCCTCAAGGCGTAATCGCCTCCACCACGGGGGCATAAAGCCGCCATGATCCATCCACAGTGCCCTCTGCAATCAGAGGGACACGTCACGCCGCCTGCTGGCAGCTGGGCCGTCGCCGCCCCCCCCCCCTTTCCCTACATGAGCGGAGGCCCAAACTGGACTCCCGATCCCCCATTTGGAAGTCTCTTGGCTTCACCATGCACTTGCTTGTGCACGGCTACTGAACCTCGCCACCACGACAAGATGAACTCCCCGGCGGGGGGCCTCTAACTCCTGTACCAATCCACACTTGAACAACAGGGTGGATTATGCTCTGAGCCTCCCCAGTTATGAGGAGAGACCTGTGCTCAATATTGGGCCTAGGATGGTTGAATCCAGGTATTTGGTTTAAATATATGAAGAAAAAACACTACACATAGCGCCACACTAGGATTCTCTGTGTCGATGGCGCATCGGACATCAAAAGAGACGAAAATCTGAATGACGGAACCTATTTTTCAAATTTTCGGCTCGCTGGGAATCGAACTCAAGTCCTTTTGAACGGGACAGGGAATATAGAACAAAAGTAATATTATATAAAAGGGTTCGGTGACTTGAAGTTTAGTTGCGAAGAACGAAGACTTAGCCTAAATGGAAATGGACTTTCTTTCTAAAGGAGGAGTCCCGTCTGATTTTGTCTATCCGTCGTGATTTCCTTATTTATGATTTGTTTTGTAACAAACCGTAAGCACCCAGAATGTATAGTTGAACCTTTGGAAATGCGTGGAATTTTCCCTACCGTCACAAAGGAAACGTGCACTTACAACAGACTTAGAAAATGATATTTAATCAACATAGTATACGTACTAGTCCCAACACGTGTTTCGTCCCAAAACATAAGATCTTTAAGATAACTTGACTCTTGGAATCATAATTTAACGTATTTTGCGACATTTGAAATCAAAACAAAAAGCACATTAAGTTGTAATTATGGTTAGCATTACGGAATAGATAACAGTAATTAATAAGTTAAGCTTACCACGATTTTGATCATACCTGTAAGCAACATCTAACGAGTAGTTCTGGAGTTATCTATACGATGTTAAAGTTTGAAGGTGAGGTCCTTGTCGACTTCGCTGGCTAACAACAGATTCAACATTCAGTCATCTTAACCTATCATGACCCAGTATTGATTACTCTCTTCTCAGAAGTTGAGGCCATCATCCGACACGCTGTCCGAGTCGGATTGGCAGACTTCTCACACCATTGAGTTTTACGAACTTTTCGAGATGCAGATTTCCTCTCAATGTTTTCCTTCAACGTTATAGCGAGTGAAGTTTCAGTCTTAATTCTGGAAAGTCAGAATTGCGTGCTGTGTGACTTGAACCCCGACTACATTGAATCGAACCATGAGGCCAAATTCTTAAGCGGTAGGCAATCACTATACCAAGTGATATTCTTTTCTAATACGCAAGTATATCTTGAAAATTAAAGATGCATGCAGAATCTGAACAAAAGCCTCTTGTTCTAGAGACCAACGTTCAAATCTCTGCATAGTGGAGTACCTATTAAAACCTCCGCCGAGAATAGGTATACGCTGAGGAGGCAATGTTATCACTCCGAGACCTAGTGAACTACAAACGGATTATATTCACATGTAATATACAACTAATATTACAATCTAAGGAAGTCATGCCTGAGGCAAATCGTAAATAATTCCAGAGGAATTTATCATGTTATGTTGACAAGGGTATAATCGTTATTTGGACTGACCTAGTCCATATAAAGCCACAAACGACATGATGTTCAGATATAATTTATGTTTATACATATATAAGTATATATTATGAGTAACCCGCCCATACTTCGCTTTAGGAAATTCATATCTTTGTATGTATACACGTAAAATGTTTAATTGAAGGAAAAAGGAAAACTTGAGTGACTATACTGAAAAGGAAGGCTATGGTTGTGTTGAATGTTAAGGATGTACCTATAATGTTAAAAGTATTACGGTAAGAAAATTATTTATCTTCCCTTTTTGAATTTCATACCGTCATCTGCGCATATAAACTACGCGCAAGTTTTTTTTTTACTTTTAACTGACATAAAAAAGCCGGAGGCACTATATTTAGACGCCTATATATATTTTGCAATTACCCAAACTTTTTCACACCAATATTACCCCTCGGATATTACCTATTAATCCTTACAAAAATTCTGATGTCCAACCCGCGAAAGATAATATGTCCACTTTATTTATCCTCTTTGTCATTGTCAACAAATATGTTCCACTCATCGTTCCGTTAAGGTCTTAAGAGGTCATTAGAAACCTCTCGGGAGACATGATACAGGGTTCATATCCGGTAGCGGAAGCAAGCTGGATGATGAAGCATTTTCGACGCTTCCCTTGTCCAAGCAAGTCTGAAGACTTCGTTCATGATTCATTATATCCTATTCGCCATGTCACGTCATGTTGCGGATGTATTGTTGTTTACTTATTGACGGCCCACTAATAATAGCTTTTGCTGAAGATATCAAAACTCAAAGTAGTGAGCTAAGAGACAATCAGTAAAATGATAGTACCTCCTTAATTCTTAGATAATGAGCTTACTCGGACATCTTTGTTCCGCCAAACAGTCAATTAATACAAAATGGTAATGTTAAATTATAAGTATATTAAAACATAGTATAGAAGGGCAAAATATAATACTCGTGTTCCTCGTGCACTCAGCCTCACTTCTCTTGTCGCCAATGGCGAAAGAAAAATTAGTAGGAAAGTTTGTCCGAGCTCCGAAGACCTACTTTAGCCACTTCTGACCTGTCGGATCAAGACAAGCAAAAGTGTTTTCAAAGTTGATTTAGACGAATGTAACTTTTTGAGTATACCTAGAGCATGAATAAGAGTGTTTCGAAAAGATTAAAATACTAGGCATACTTTTTCCTCGCTGTAAAATCTATTGAATGACCTACATACGATATAATGTTCCCCAAATATACTTGAAACAAGTTTGGGTAACTACAGTTTCATATCAACAAACGTAATATAATTTACCCTTCACTTGTTAAATACAGTCCCTATAGAAATTAAGCAGTAAACTTCATACACCTTCGAAATGAAATGTGTGGACCGGTTGATTTAAGGTAAGGCTTAATTAAGAGCGTCACTTCGGAAACTACCGGGCACGAATTATACCGTATTTCACAAGTGCAACGCCCCTTTTGTCCCTAGATGGTAGTGAGATTAAATTTCTACTGGTGTTTAAACCCGAGATTGTTTTTGAAAGGACATTTATGGACATTTGACTAAATTAACAGGAGGACATAGATTCATTACTTAAACGAAGCCGATCCACACAATTTTTAGTATTTTTAACCAACTTCAGAAAAGAGGTAGATCTGAATGTTATTCAACTGTATGTATTTTGGTGTGTGACCTCATCATATTTTAAAGATGGACCAATTTTAAGAATTCTTATCAACCGATTTTTAATAGACAAGTGTTTTTGAAAGTTTCGAGTTTGCGGCACTGTGGTGGCACCACAACTAACAACAGTTTACCGTAAAAAATGGCACTGTAGTACCCATGGCCAGTCAAGTGATTATATTTATTAATTACTAGCCGTTGCCCGCGACTTCGTTCGTACATAGGAGTTTTTCCCGCGTGAATCCCGATCCCGCGTGAACCCGTAGATAAAAAGTAACTGTTCCGTTCATATCATTGTTTTCTATTTCCTCGATGGCATTAATTCAAATCGTTCGTCTTCCATTCGCTGCGTTGATTGGTGGATTTCAATTGTCCACGCTTTTAGCCAATAGCAACGCGGCATGAATGCCCATGCACGATCTCACGTGATACGGAATAAAAAACAGACCAGTTCATAATCGAATCTTATCGCATACGCACCTATCCGTTACGAAAATTCTACCGAAAATTCGAAATCTACATTCTGAAATTAACCGATAATCGTCCCGAGACGATCTAAGTTCAACATTTAAGTTCAGTTCATCCGTGGATATTACTTATAATCAACCTATTGGAGACATTTTAGTACTTTTCTATCGCGCTGATTTGGGATCCCAAAGTGACGCTGGTCAGCTGGGACTGTGTAAGTGAGTGCCGTGAACGAGGGTCTGGAGGTTGGAAGCCCGTGTAGCAGTCCTAAAGGTGAGTCGTGCACATTATTTGCTTTGGGTTTCAAGCAGACGTTGAATCCTGATCTGTTAGCGCGGTGAGAAGAAGCGAACACATATGATAGATGCCATCCGTGTTTCTCGCCATCTATTTAAGTGTTAACCCATGAAAGGCCAAAACCCTTTCAGTAACCTATATGTTGCCCCACAGCCTCATATATCTCATAGTGAAAATCCCAGTAAAATCCATTCAGACGTTTCTGAGATTAGCGTGTACAAACAGCGATCAGTTAGATTTATTATATCAATATTAGAAAAAGATAGATATAGAGAGATGGGAGTCTTCAATAAGAAAGTGACTGGGCTATTACCTACTTAGCAGATAGGATTGGGATTGCAGATTGGGATTGTTGTCAAGGGCTTACTTGTACTATAATATTGCTTAAAATATACTTAATTAGTGGATAGTGTACATCATAAGCGACAGCTTGGCTAGGACTTACCCGTTTGAAATGGTTATTAAAATAGGTAAAGGAATAAGGTAACATACACAGTGATCATTTATAGTTACCAACGCAACCGCAAGATCGGCAGACCGTGAGGAGAAATTCTAAATTTAAAACCTTTCACCACACATACGTACTCGTATCTCGAAGATCAAAGGTAAAATATTAAAATACCTGTACTTACGTACCTACATCATTTTGTTTGCCGAATGAGAATTTCATCTTTGAAGGTGTTTACCTCGCGTGGCATAAAACTTCGGGCTTGCAAAGGGTGTTTACACATGTTCTGAGGAGGGTCTATAATATGGATGTCGAAAATCAGAGCTTTCATCATTATATCTGAATATTATTTTTTGTATATGTACTTATTTGATACACACATCAATATTACGTCGAAATATGTATAAATTTTCCATTACTATGTGACTGAACTGAAAATACTAGAGGCAAGAAGCTGAAAGACATGTAGTAGAGGTACGTTCTTTATGGAATGTAGAGATATTATGATTTTTGGATTGAAAAGTACTTTCTAACTTTTTCGAACTTTCAAGCTCTTGACGAAATATAACACGTTAGTTGTTAGGTAATAAAAATTAGATTTTCTTTGAAAACACTTTGAAATATTCTTGAGATATTGAAAGAACTTACATTTTCTGAAAATATGAACAGATTTGGTTTGGTAGATTTTAAAAAATTCTGAAAAAACTGAAATAAAAAGTTGTAAAACGAAGTTTTTTCAAATAACTTTTAACCTTTTCGTATTGTATGGATCTGTGCCATAATCTAGGTATTCAGATTCTTTACTTAAAATCAGAGTCAAATACCGTAAAATACTAAAACCCGATAAATTCGTTTACGAGTTACTATTGATAAAAAACTTTGAATACATTTTGTTAACTTCGAGATTTTGTGAAATATCAATTTATCAGTAAGGTCCTGGAGATGGCCTACAGGGTTCGAAATTATTTTATTAATTTTGTATAAACGAAAGCATGGATCCTAACCTTGTGATATCGTAGTCAGTGTTTGCTATTGTTTTTGAGAATGGAAATGAAATAGAGTACTTTATTAAGTTTTTGGAAAATATTAAAAAATAATAATTCGAACCTACGTAAGGATTCATTTGAATTCTAGTTTCAATTATTATTATTTCTCCGTCTAATACGAGTACATACATATGTTAAGGGTTAATACTGAAGAACATAAAATCAGATGAAACTATACCTAGTAATTCTAATTTAGTTCCCTACTGGCTACAATTATAACCAGAAGGGTTGATGCCATAATTATGTCTACAAAATATTGATAACAAGTTAAATTAAACGTGTTAAATCAAGGACTTAAAGGGTCTATAGCATATTTGGCTGTATTTGTATAATTACTAACGTAATTCTCAATTCAAGACAATTCATTATACCTAATGGAATAGTAAAACAGCTTGTCTATAAACGTACTCTCCATTAAATAAATAGTAAGACTTTAGTGACTTCATCCAAAATAAAAAGTAATCGCCATAGGGTTCAAAATAGCCTAAAAAGTAACTGTACGACTCGACAAATATTATTTTTTTAGCCAACACTCACGTGTGTAAGCCGATTTTTATTACATTTCAAATGTAGAAAAGTTCAGATTATATTCACAAAAGAATAAAAATATGAATGGGATCCTAAAGACGAGTCTTTCAGTCGTGTCTTTTAAAGAAGGTATAAAATTCCCTCATTCATTTTACGAGTTATATGGCAGTATTAGTGTTATTTATGAAAATCTTTATTACTTGTTCTGAATACTGCTTTGATGTTCCATTTAGCAGAACATAATTTAATGTAATGGCTGGAACTGTCTACGGATTGATCTTTCTGCGGATCTCCGAGTTTTAAGTTCAATTCCCGATTCTACCAAATATTGCTTTATTTATTTATTCGTACCACTCTAAATAAGGGTATAATAGGGCAAAGACACCAATTATAATGTATAAAAGGTTTTAGCGTGCCTACAATATAAAAGGTCCAGTAAATTTCTAAACAACGACAGTCCTACGAAATACTGTAAATACCGAGTTCACTACGATCTAAATTAAGATTAAATCGAAGTTACCAAAGGTTTACGGGAGTGGCTATATTGGAATTCGATCCCACGACCCGCAGACCCGATCCGAGCTCTTAATTGCGACTACTTAACCGTTATTTCTCCCACATATAGTTGGATTCGGGCATTTGTTTGGGTAAGCGCATATCTGGAGCAATCTAGTCTTGTTGGCGGTTGGTATGTTGGTTTGGAATACGTATTTGTTATGTACTAAGTTACGAATTCATAAAAAGTCATTTATTACTTCATCCCACTATCGACTTCTGTACACAGGTCCCTTCGTATTATTAGGTAGGAAACCTTTATGTATCGGGTTATTCCCGTTGGCTCCCATTCCCGTTGTCACCTATCCCACTAGACCCCAAAATTTGATTTATAGTGTTTTGATAGTTCTACCTTTTTTTTTCAACTTGTACCATTGACATAAAAAAATGTTTTTAGTATAAATCGATGTGCCAATTTTTTGTACAAAAATGTTCACAGGCTCATAGACGTACCATCAATAATAATAAGAACCTAACTTTGACCGACCGCGTTTATCGATTTTAATCTCACTCACATTTTTGTTTGTTGTTATGTTTTACAATGACTTCGGTAGCTTTAGATTTTATCATAGAAATTGGAGATAACAGTGATGAAGAGTCACTAAGTGCTTGTAGCGATGTTAGTACGTGCTCATTTGATATTGATTGCGATGAATAAAATATTATAATTCTATAACAACATAGTTGTAAATCTTCTCACTAGCTCATTCCTTATCTACCTGAAAATTATTTAAATATTTCTTTATCTGTCTATCAACAATATTAATTTAATGTAACCATGAGTGCTAGTACCACATTGGCCTAAACTGAATAGGTCTGATTCATTTTCATTTTACCTATGATAAACTTAATTTAATTAATGTTAATCTTATTTTGTTGCGTGGGAAAATATCGATATAAGCCACATCACTAGAAAACTGACATGTCAACCTGTCGCGTATTATAGGTAAGATCACTCGCGTATGCTCGTCATAATAGTACTTACAAACTTCCACTTTCTTAGTATATACCTACTTAAATTTGTAATTGGTGACGTGCCCAAAATATTGTGTTCCATTGATGGCATGTGGCACATAGGTTTGACAGCCCTGATCTAGAGCCATAGATGAGATAGAGACCATTCCTACCGTCATAATAATTGTCTTTAAGAGGAATTGTGTTCCGGATAGGAAGGTGTGGAGCCGGTTCACTTTTTTAGAGGTGACCATCTCAGTCCTCAGGGGTAGCAACGCATCTGTGACCGAATTGGAACAAGACTCACACTAATCATTACTAACTGGACAATACTAATATTAACTAACAGGACTAACTATCACTAACAGTCCCTGTCCTCACACTTATTAACAAACTAACCAACTAACATTCTAACACCATCTACTAATTGGACTAACCACCCTAGTCCCTAAATTGGGTCTTGTTCTAAGTCGGTCACAATTGCCATGGGCGGCAGCGGAAGGGTGGTGCTGCATGCTCGTTTGCTACCTTAATTCAATAAAAAAAAATTTGTGTTCCATTGATGGCATGTGGCACATAGGTTTGACAGCCCTGATCTAGAGCATACTGTGATACTACACCGCGCTGCTCCAGTGCGGATTAGGGTGCGGTTCCACTGAGGCGGAGCGGAGCGGAGCTGTGCGCGATTCACCAATCGCATGGCTTGAAATCCACGCGAGGCACAAGGAGACGTGATTTTCAAGCCATGCGATTGGTGAATCGCGCACAGCTCCGCTCCGCTCCGCCTCAGTGGAACCGCGCCCTTAGTGGGGGCAACGCAAGTATCTTAAGTTTTCACTTTTCAACGAGACTGTTGGCTTTACGGTCCATGAATAAAAGTAGCCATTGTACTCTCAAATCCAACTACCTCTATTGGCAAAATCATACTCAAATCAACGTACTTAGTTCCGTATTTATAACATTAATCATTAAAATAATCTACTTATCTATTTATATTTAATACTTCACTATTTTATCCATGATTTTATCACACACTGCACCGTTGAACGGCTAAGTGTTCAAAGATACTACGAGTGTATTCTTAGCACGTGCTTCGCTTCAAGTAGCAGAACAGAGCATATGTATTCAATACCCATTCGACTACAATGAAATTAGAGCTGCATTAGCTTCGCAGTCTGCTTGGGAACGTGGTGAAAAATATTATGTTATGATAATAAAGACTACTAAGCTAATGCAGCACTAAATTCATTGTGTACCTACCAAGTATCAAAACATGTTATTCATTTATTCAAAGTAGTTCTCATTGCGTCATGTGTGGCAATCATCCGCTTATATGGAAAGGACACCGGAAATGAAATTATTAGTTTAACAGAAACTTTTATATCAATTCTGTATGATTTTGCGTCAGTTTTTGTATGTATCAAAATTTATCAAAGGAAGATTTCCCACCAGGTAATGGTAATGGTCTGGTGGAACGCATTACTTCTGTACTAAATACGTTGCGCGCTTGTGCATGTATATTGTATGTCTAATACGTAAATGAAGGCTAAACAGATAAAGGTGTCAGATACATCGTAATGCATGGCTAGCTTTATAAGTTACACGACTCAGTTGGCGCAATGGTAAACACGCCGGATCGCTGTTCCGAGGGTCTTGGGTTCGATTCCCAGCGAGGCGGATATTTGAATGCCGAGAGAATTTCCGTTCTCGGTGTGGGTGTGTGTGTCCTTGCTGGTGTGATGTCCATAGGACCCATGACACAGGGAATCCTATTGTGGGGCTGTGAGTGTGTAGTGTTATTTATTTATTTTATAACTTATAAATAACATATTTTTGTGTTGACATCATGTCTTAAACTACATTTTATAAGAAGATTTATCAGCATTTTATTTTTAAAAAGGCATGTTATAGAAGATAAAGTGGTTTAGTGCAGTGAGCATCTTTCTGATATTGATTAGAGGTTCACACGTGCTTTGACTCCAAGACACAGCAACGTGTGTATTCCTTGCTCGTGCAAACAGCACAATGGAATTATGGCTGCAGTATTATTAGTATTTATTTCACACAAGCTAAACTATCATGGGATATAATATTGTTTCTTTCTCGTAGAATGAATGTTTTAAGATGTATGGTGTAGGTATTGCGCTCACAGTAACTGGCAAAGAAGTGACCTTCTTCGAAAGAAATAAAGAAGTGTAAAACGATACCGATGACATAAATTGTGATTGGTCTCAAAGTAAGTACACCTTTTACACCTCTCCAATGCATCAATTAATTCTAACAAAGCCATTAAATAAAAACATTTCTTTATAAATGAACACTTAAATTAATATGTAATTCAGTTAATCATATATTTAGAACAATAATAATTTATTCCCAGATACATTAAATTGAGATATACAATGAAGATTTTAAATAAGAACAATTTTCTAAGAAGTAGAATGGCTGCAAAATTACTCATGCATAGCTTGTTCTACACATTAATAAACTAGAGAGCTGCACCAACATCGACTATTTCTTATTTCAACTATTTTTAAAGAATTTCACATAATTCAAAGAAAAATCCCAGATTAAAATCAGTAGCGGAGGTACTTGAATTTATTTTTCGCGACAAAATTGCTAGCGGTTGGTCTTCCTTCCACACCGGGTTCCTTGTGAGATATAAATAGCATGAAATTTTTCCGAGGCACTCCGATTTCATGAATTTTTGTAGCTTCATATTTCGTGACAAATAGTTAAGCGTGGCTTCCTGTACCAGTTTAAACTAGCCGAGTTCTATGCGCGCGAAAAATTCAAGCGCACGATTTAAAATTCAGCTTTTGTTATCGTGGTGAAGAATGGAAAGAATATTTGATTTTCGTAAATATTTCACACATGAACGCTCTTATTTTTATTTTGCCTATTTTCACTCGCAAATTATAAATATATATTTTATATTAAGTTTTGTATCATATTTGAGGTAACCTATTTTAAAACAAACGATATAATATTATAAACAGACTTTGTCAGTAAAAACATACGGACATAGTACGTAAGTACAACTAATGAGTAACTAGTACCTAGTTAGTTAGTAGTCCTGTCCTTACTCGATAACTGGAAACTGATCCTAGTTTGAAGAATTAGACCGGAATAAATCAAAATGAGCCATGCTGATGTTTATCATAATTATTGTTATTTATTTAAAAAAAACTCCCGACCGATTTAAGTACCAACAAAATTTCAAAGCCATAACAAGAGGGATTGCCATTATGAATTTTCCGGATACCATAAGATCTGACAGGCGAGGGTTTCCTTGTCCAGGCCCTGTAGCACCATGGCCCGCCCAAGGCTTCATTAAGAGTATGTTATGCTGATCACAAAACATGTTTTTTGTCTTTGATAAAATTCAAACCAAATGTCTTATAACATTCGCCATTAACTGTCAAAAAACCCATAAAAACAAATAAAGAACTGTACTTCACACACTACTCTCGATTAGACTAGACGTGGTAGGGAAAAGTCCCCGTATCAGGAGGAGTGTGTGTGTATATTGTTCTGAGTGATCGCCTAAATTGTACAACAACGGGCGCAGGCGATGGATAAATGTGTGACCGCTCGTGGAATATCTCCTGAGCGCTTCCGTGTTCCAAAGGGCACGCAAAGCCATTGGTGATTATCGTTAGATATCAGTCATTCGGCCATGTTGAAGGCATGGCATATAAACATCTGAGATTAGGGTTGGCCACTAGTTCCTCCATTAGTCACCACTGGAGCAGCATGGTGGAGTATGCTTTAAGCCTCCTTTCTTTTTTTTCTTTGGATTTTCTCCTGAATGGGGATGTGCTTTGTAGAGGGCTGTTAATGAGTTGACATAATACAGCACTAAAAGACAAGAAATAATGTAGACAACAATACAAATACGCAATAAATACAATAAACAGTATTCCATTATACCCCTGAGGTAATAAACAACATTAAAATCAATTAAGTATAACCAAAGAAAGATGACACCAGGTCATTCATTTCTTTCTGTGAAAAATGGCCGTTGTGGGTCATTCTCATTGTTTGCGCTCACGGCAGAAATGAAATTAATAAAGAGCGGTTTATTACGAGATGAATTTCTACGGAGACCGGCAAAGTGCTCGTGGTAAGAAAAAATCCAGTAATGCAAGAATTCCTCACAGAAGTATAGTCACACGTACCTACTTCCGAGAGATATAAATTTACCTCAGGGCGGTTTAAAAGATATACAAGGATTTGACTACACTAACGGAAAGTATATTACTTGTGGAGCTTTTAAATATTAAAATTATAAAATAAAGTCGTAAAGAAAATTTAGATGGAACGTAATATCTAGTTTCAAGTGCTGGCTTTGGATTCGGTTAAGGTTTTACGATGCAGAAGTTTGTGGAGGAGTTATTGTAATAGCGGGGATTACTGGACACTGTCCACTGAACTCTTTACTATGAATATTTCTGGTTAAACTTAGGTCATACTTCTTAATTAAATTTTATTATATTTTATGAATCGCTGTGCTCCCCATTTTGTTCCTGAAATATGCCCGGACAAACACACAAAAAGACGAAAGACATAATGTTTATTTTAATATCGGATAATTTTAATAGGTATGTATTTTTAAGTTTTAGTATCATATAAATAAAAGACACACACGGACAGACAGACGGACGCTTTCAGTGTAATTAAACTATTTTAATGCTTATTTTGGTCGACGGAAAGTGCATGCGCTCACTAAGTTTGGAATATGACATTTTGTATGAAACATTACATTTGTATTACTACGATTACTAATATTAAGCGATAAAGGGAGAATTTATGATTCATCTATAGGGTAAAAGGGTTCGAAAAACCTCGAGGGTTAAATTGCATATCAAAAGTTGTGTATGATAAAATATTTATTCACACTTCCATCAACCATTTATTGCTTGAAATAAACCTTTTCCAATTAATGCAAAACAAATTATTGAGCCTTGTGAATTAGAATAAATCCAGCTGAGCACTTTATTTGTTATTATGTAAGAATACATTCATATATAGGTTTTATAATGGTTTGGAGCCCCTTACGTATCAATGTATTCATTTTAAGAATATTTATAGACATAACATTACGTCACACAGCGACGTCATGACTAGCCTGAATCACGCTATCAAAGTATTGTACACCGCTCGTATATCTATTACATAAATATCTGCCTCGACAAAGAATCGGTACTGGGGTCCTTCGCTTTCCAAGCTAGGCCACCACCATCTACAAGGCTGCCAATAATCCATATATATGTATAAAACTCTTGCGTTACTGGTGATTGACTGACAGACAACGCACAGCCGAAACTACTGAACGGAAGAAGCTGAAATTTGGCATGTGTGTAATGTGTGTTCCTTGGGGAGTGTAGGGGAACACTAAGAGAGGATGTTTGGAAATTCCACCCCGAAGGGAGTGAAATAGGGGGGTAAAGTTTAAACGAATTCCACGCGGGTGAAACCTGCGGGCGGAAGCTAGTTATGACATAACAACGGATTATTTTTAGTAATTTAGCCTAGATATTAGAGTCGAAGTTACAATAGCAGTTCAGTATTATTATACCCTATCTATTCCCCTACATTTAATTTGAATATAAAATAGCATTTACTGTTCTAGCTATAATAGTAATTTAATTAAACATCAACGTCAACAATATTCGTTCAAATCAAAGGGAAATTCACAATCAGCGGAATATTTATTATATAACCTATGCCTTAGAGTCGCACTTTATTGGGTTTTAATGTAATTTTATGCGAGTTAAACTACTTTAAAATAAGGAGAAAGTTCTTAATTCGGCTGTTTTTATTTTATTTATTTATTATTATTTATTTATTTATTTATTGTGTCACTGTTTTTTTATTTGTTGTAGTAATGATGATCATCACTACTACAACAAATAAAAAACAGTATTTGAAAGCTTTTATTTCAATCGAAAATGAATATTCTAAATTGACGATGACTACCTGGTAACTTTCTTTTTTTGTTTTTAATAAATTTATCATCATTCATCAATATTTTGTATATTTTGCGATAAAACCGTATCTAAGTATATTTATTTATTATTTTATTACCTGACTATCATTAATTACGCAATGATTACCTCTACTTATCTTTTTTAAGTTATGTTACGTGATTTAATAAGACTTCCATAGTAAGTAATTGCTAATAAAAGATTTTAAACTTTTATCATCGCCACCAGTACCTACACATTTTTATTGTAATGGGTACTCACTATATTAATTATTTACCTCGCCACCGCATTATCGCCGTGACCACCGGAATATTGGTATTAATAATAAATATCGTGAGTACCCGTTACTATAAAAATACTACCTTATAGTCGCTAGATCGTGTTTTTCGCATTAGTTTCGATAGATCTTTATATTGTATTAGATTAAACTAATATTATCATGCGGTAACCGTATCCCCAGAGCGTTTCCTTGTTATTATCATGGTTATTGCAGTCATCTGCTTATATGCTTTATAAATATTGGACCGATAATAGTTATTTTCACAGATTAGGTGATATTAACAATACAAACGAACGAACGAAATTCAAACGAACTATTAACTATAAAGTAACTTCCTGAGAAACAACATTTTTTGCCAAGCGGTTTTTCAATAGTTCGTAATGATGATGACCTTTACGTCCCTGGACTCCCTGGGATACATGCAGATTAACGGTGAGAATATAAAATATCATAAGTAAAACTTTGCTTCTAAACTAAACACAGGTTTTTATATATTAACTAGCTTCTGCCCGCGGCTTCGCCCGCGTGGAATTCATTTATATCGCGAAACGGGATTTTTCATACAAATTTTCATCCCCTATTTCAAGCTTTTAGGGGTTGATTTTTGAAAAAAAAGTAGCCTATGTGTAACTCTGGGTCTTCAACTATGTTCATTCCGAATTTCATCCAAATCAGATCGGTGATTTAGCCGTGAAAACGTCACAGACAGACAGACTTTCGCATTTATAATATTAGTATGGATAGCATTTGATTTTAGCGTCGAGTGGTAATTTCATATTCCCAGTGACTTCGATTTAGATAGATAATGGACATAAATAATTCCAACACTTGTTTGGCTATAACCTTAATTAGACTTAGGCTACGAGCTTAAGACTCAGAGCTAGAGACTCAGAAATTTAGATCATATTCTACCACACTGGAGCGAGGTAGAATATACTCTAAGTCTCCTTCGTTAAAAGAAGATACTTTTACCCCGTACCCCGTCTACCCCCGTACCCCGTCTACCCCCGTACCCCGTCTACCCCCGTACCCCGTCTACCCCCTTACCTCCTTTTTGTAACGAGTTTAACAGTTAGATAATTATTGTTTTCTATTTTCCGAAGACACCAGTATTTTATGGCTTAAGATTTTCTGATTGGATTTTCTACAAGGAACAAATTACATTTTTATGGTTTGCTCAAATTAGATTTGATTAAAATATTTAGACAAAAAATCATAAAAAATCTATCAACTATTCGAACCCTTATTTTGCAGTAAGGTTTTTAGGTACTTCAATTTACTATCATTATTCAGTTGGACTCGTGGAAAACCTCTATGGATATTTTTTATACTACCTTTTCTGCCATTTTCATGCAGAATGATAATATACTCGTATATAATCATGGGAATCATCCTTAATATTAACTTTTGACAAAAAATAACCTGCAACTTCGAAAAGTACAGATAACATAAAAACTACTCGCTAGATGTCGCTCAAATTCATATGGAAGGACCACACGACAAGCACCAATTTTTTAATTAAACAAAAAAGGATCATAAAATCTATTCACTCAGTGAAAAGTTCTGAGGCAACAAACATAAAAAATACAGTTGAATTGAGAACCTCCTCGTTTTTTGAAGTCTGTAAAAAAGCTTCATTTTTAATTTTTAATGTACCTAGTGCAATAAAAGTCCTTAACCGAGAACCGAATCGATTTGTAAAACAACAATTTTAATTGGATAGCAAAGGTTTAATTGCAAAACGACGCGGTATCGTTTGAGCCCAAGTACGCTTTGTGATATCAATTGACATTTAATGCTTAATAATGAAATGTTTATCGATTTAATGTACGGTGAATACTTTATTGTGAATAAAGTGGTCGGTTCTGTGTGTTAATACTTAATTGATTTCATAACAAATATTTGCTAAGTGCTGTGTATTTGCACTGTTTTAAATTTTAATTTGAAGGGAAATATTGCATTAAACAAGCGAAATATTTAATATAATCGAGCAATATACCGTACCGTACTTCCATTGCTGAGTTACTGACTGAGTGACTAATAGAAAATGTAATGACGAAACTACTGAACCCAAAAAGCTGAATTTGGCATACATGTTTCTTGGAGAGAGCTCCCCCTAAGAGAGGGTTAATCCTTAAAGCACTGTTTGCTGGTAGCGGTTAAGCACGCCTAGCCAAATTGAAAAAAACTGTTAAAATCATAAGGGTCAAAATAATGTAATTTTTAAGTACATAACATTATTTATTACTTATTTATATATAATTTTACTTTAATTAACACGGTAATATCAGTTACATTAAAGAACAATCCAGCTATACTTCACGCTCACAAAACTTCTAGCATAGTGTCAATATTTCCTTCCATTCATCCGCAAACAAGTCACTCAGGGTAAGTCTCCAGGAGAGTGTTCCGAGCGGAGACAACACGAGGAAAGGGCGAGCTGGCTCTGGCTGCGGTCCGACAGGGTTGCCACCCAACAGGTTGCAGCTGCGACAATCACGCCAACGGGGCTTGTAGGGCACGTCAAGGCGGCAGAGCTCACCAACAATATCAGGGGCATCTATCTTTCCCTTCAATATTTTACAGGCTACTATCAACTGTGTAACATGTACTTATTTACACAACACTAAATAAAATAAAAAAGTTTTAATTTTTTCTATCTTTCCATTTGGCAGAGCTAAGTATCTCCGGAAAGGCTGCACTGATCTTTATGGAACTTTCACTGGAAGATAGAGGAGGCTTTTTGTCTGAATTCCCGGGATTTATGCGAGAAAAATAACACGTACTAAATAACTACGTTATATTATTTACTTAGTATTCACACAACAAAGTTTCAGTCGAAAAAATAGAATCAAATCGTTAGTCTAAAATGTCTTCCAATATTTATAGAGCTTAAATTTCAACTCGACTTGCCAGTTCAAATACTCGTATTAGAGTCCTGAGGAGCGTGTTATGAGTGAATGTGCACTCATGTGTGAAGCATCGCTTGAACTTTGTTAGTCCTTTGCTCACTAGGCAGGAAAAAGCCGATTGAGTTAACTTCCTTATCATGTTAATTAATAGGTCAATATACCAAAAGTCGGTGAACACTTTTGTTTACGTTTGTTAAAAGTTGTTAGGTGGGTTAGTGGGTTCAAAGTTGTTATCAGGTTTTTGGCATAGTTGTTAGTGATTTTGTTAGTAAAGAGGTCGTGAGTTCGATTCACGGAAATTCACGGAATAATAGTCTGTTACTAATTTTCCTCACGGCGTCGCGCGCCTAGAATTTTTGTTCCAGTATTTTTTATTTATTTTAAAAAGTTAGTAATTTTTTAAAAAGTTCGTTTATCTGCCAGTCGATACTGACATCGCTTAAAGCGTCAAAATGCTTCTAGCGGGGCGTGTTTCGTAGCTAGTACCTACTACGCGCACACTTTATTAGACGTACACGTGGATGGGTGTCATTAGGGTTATTTACGCGCGTGTCGTGGCACCGCGTGCGTTACGTGACTGCGGTTCGATCCCGCTCCAAACCCTGGTATCATTGATTGCCTTTCAGGTTTCGATAGTAAGCGTTCTAATCCCGCTTTGTGGTCAAGCCTCCACTTGGCGTCTACAGCCAATTTAGGGATTGGCACGCTAATCTAGTTTGGATTTGGAATGTAAAGATTCGATGATATCGTTAATTACTGATGGTAGTGAAAAATGGATTATTTTGTCTTTTTAAATTTGTCGGTAAGTTTGGATAGTTTGATCGCTAAGGTGCCTACTTAATAAAGTAGAAGTAGCTTTAATGAAATATCCCGTCATATTAATTATAGCTCTACATTATTCCTTATGTCGTGGGTGCTATGAACAAAATACAAATACAAAAATACACACCGGAAATAGAAAAAGCTCCTCTTAAAATTTACCCACCGCTCAGAATCGAACCCAGGACTCTTCGACCGTTAGTCCAGTATGGTACTTACCATGCGTCATATGGGTCGTTATAATCATATCATAATGATAATCATAAAATTTATTGAAATAATCTGACACCAGACCCTTTTTAATAATAAAGGTATTAACCGAATCCACGAGCAATTTGATGGAGGTTTCAACCCTCAAAAATTAATTGAAAAAGCTTAAGCTGTAACAGTATGAATGAAATTATGATATTAATATGAGTTGTGGCGTCAAGCCAATACAAAATTTAATTTACATAAAATAAAATATAAGAATACAGATAAAAATTAAATGAAACAAAAGAAATTTTAAAAACATTTTTCTTTGGAATTAAACTGGTTGGTCCAGTTAGTAAATGGTGTTAGAATATGAGTTGATGCGTTTGCTAATAATGAAAAATGTGGTAGAAACTGTTGTAGTGGTTAGTGGTAGTCCTCAAGAAGAGATTAAATATTACTAACTAAGGCCAGCCGCTTTTCGTTTTGTGTGCGTTAACTTTACACGGGGGAACAGATTGTGATAATTCTTTTTTTATTCGAAAGGTAGTGCTTCTCGTCTGGTTTCGATTTCGCCATCGTCAGCGTCACCTGACGGATAGTTTTTTAAATATTCTCAATAACGCGTATTTATTTTTGATCGTTACCTCATTCATAACTTTTGACTGAGTGTTCCGATTTTTTTGTATCTCAAATAAATCTGATGGGTAGGTTCTTTTTATTTTAATTATATCGACTTATCGATATTGAAGTCAGTAATATTTTATTTTTGTCAAAAGTTAGTCACTACATGTCATGGTTGTCATAAATAACTTGTCACGTTATGGCATGTGAAATATTTTATCTGTGCGTGCGTCAACATACAATAGGTACATTCAATCCAAACACTGTAACTAAGCTCAGTTCACTGTAAAACTTAACCAATGAATCCGTTCGGTTAACTACACAACAATGTTGCGGTCGGTTCACTCGCTGTAATCCTCCGAATATAGTATCAATACACGGTTATTCATTGTATTGGATGAACTGTTTGAACAGTTATAATATTATTTACACTTTAATATTATTATTTAACATTTCAATTAACATAATAAAAATTAAAGAATAAAAAAATAGACACTTCAATTTTATTTATAGAATGTATAGGTATAGACTATTGGGTATTGGTAACAGAGGGGAGTAAAATGTAAACAATACAACTGCCTCCGCCAAGAGTGCTTCAACTAATTCTTCCCGAAAGATATAATTGTAATTTGTCATCATAATTTTACCCATTCCTATCGTGTAACTACATAAAACATCTTTATAAAAAAATACACAAAATATCAAGAACTGTAATTTTGTATAAATAACCGCGAACGCAAAGCTCACAAAGGCCTTCCTAATTCAACGCGCCGTATCGAATTTGCAACCGGATTGTCGATTTATACGGGCAATCCTGACCCCTGGATTCATCAATCTTGCAGCATTAGCGGGTTGTCTAGATAGAGTCTGCCAGCACTATCCCTAGTGACCTGAACAAATGCAGGTGCCGCCTAATTACCCACGTGGGTAAACGAGAGGCAAATATAGAAACTCGGGGGTCAGAAAAGGATAAAAGTTGCGGAGAAGTCAATCCGTCACTGTCGGTCTTGGTAATCTTGTAAAGAGAGTGATAAATCCGCGGGAGGCGTTGACTCCGCCATGATTTTTGCGTATCCTATTAATAAATAGGGCTGACATACATCGGATTGCGCCCCAACAAATACGTTTTCTTGTCACGCGTTTGTTTCCGTTTCTGGGTTAAGATTAATACATACATATGTAACTTCTTAGCAGATAGACCTCCAAAAAATATTTTGGTGAGATTAGTTTAAAGGTATAGCAATTTTGAAATATTCCAATTACTTACTTTTACGGGTTAACCCCTCCGTTATCAACAATTTACTTACGTACAGAATCTTTTTTTTTTTTATTGAATTAAGGTAGCAAACGAGCATGCAGCACCACCCTTCCGCTGCCGCCCATGGCAATTGTGACCGACTTAGAACAAGACCCAATTTAGGGACTAGGGTGGTTAGTCCAATTAGTAGATGGTGTTAGAATGTTAGTTGGTTAGTTTGTTAATAAGTGTGAGGACAGGGACTGTTAGTGATAGTTAGTCCTGTTAGTTAATATTAGTATTGTCCAGTTAGTAATGATTAGTGTGAGTCTTGTTCCAATTCGGTCACAGATGCGTTGCTACCCCTGAGGTCTGAGATGGTCGCCTCTAAAAAAGTGAACCTGTAGCAATAAAAATTAACTTCATAAAAAAGTAGTACATATATGAATAAAAGTGAAAATTATTTCATTGAATTTGAAGTTCATTATTCCCCATTTTCATCTTCATCGTTGTTCGAACAAACTAATTGGCCCGTTATGAAACCCGGGTGAACTATCTAACTGAAATGAAATGCATTATGAAGTTAATGTGCTTTTGGTTAACGGGTTCGGGTCAGTGTTGCCGATTATGAAGTTCAACCAATATGGAAATCCGTTACAGTTAATGTCATTAAATTCCGTTGTACTATTAAATTTCGTTTTAACCTGCAGTACCTACCTATTTGTTATGAAATGTATAACACTAGCTGACCCGGCAGAGGTTGTCATGCAACGTACCCATATTATTTAATAAGTATCTCTGGTTTACAGCAGCGTAGTATGATAAAAAATACACCAATACAACTGCATCTTTCTGTTGTTTTTGCGTAACGTCCGGACTTAGATACATGTCAATACAGACTTTTTTATAAATTATATTTTATGGCTCTTAAGCGGGAATTCACTATACAGACATGCCTATGGGCAAGTCTGCAGTCTTGCCCGGCAGACCTCGCTACTAGGTACATATTGGTGTTAGAATAGGTATAAGTATAGTTGGTTAGTTTGTTAATAAGTGCGAGGACAAGGACTGTTAGAGATAATAAGTCCTGTTAGTTAATATTAGTAATTGTCCAGTTAGTAATTGTTCGTATGAGTCTCATTCTAATTCGGTCACAGATGCGTTGCTACCCTTGAGGACTTTCTATCTGGAACACAATTGATGTTAAAGTAATTAATATGGAGTTAGAAATGGTACTACGTACCTTGGCGGGCGGTGGTACATACTTCTCCGGTCACACGCACCTACATATAAACCACCTATAAATAATTCAATAAGATAGAGTAAATGAAGAATTTATACCCTAACAATGTGTCACCTATCCGATCGAAGCTATCCGTAGATAAAAATCTTTATTCCATAAGTCTAGATAAAGTAAAAGTAACAAAACATCCTTGACAAATCCTTAAAAGCCGTTCTGAATGCTGCGATCCCGTCACAATGTTATTATGTCGAAGGTTTGCTCGAAATAGATTCTGCTGAACAAATTGAAGTATTTCGTTAAGGCACTTGTTCTACGTCGCTGTCGGTCGGAAGAGAGTTGGAGCATACAAAAATTGTCATAAAAATAGGAGTATAATGTTTAAAAACAAAAAAAAACAGCTTAATATCGACAAGTAGAATGAGAAAATCATCAACATAATGACATCAATTAAATATGCATTAGGTATTTAATTTGGGTTTACTCAAAATCGTCCGCCTCGCTTACAGTGGTCCACGCGACATCTACCACCAGTTTCGAATTTAAAGGATTATCGAAATCGGTTCTACCAACGACTTTGATAATCCTACTTCACCGTAAAAGTTCTGAGGTTACATCCATATACAAAAAATTTCATCAATTAATTTTAAGACTTAGTTACGCCCCAATTATATTTAATGATTTATATTTAATGATGCCCTAAACTAATGAGGAGAATATAGTACTTGGTCTTTAACCTGGTACTTGATATTAGTAATTGGTACTTAGCATTTACTTCTTTTCTTTTAGTTTTAGTATTAATAAAATGAAAAATAGCTCATCGCTGTTCATAGTCCCATTCAAAGGAGCAAGTAAATTGAGTAATTTGAAACGTGAAGGTTTAACGACGACATACTCGTTAGAAATATTGCAAATCAGATTACGAGTGCCATGCCAACCGTGATAAAGCCTCGTGGCTCGTACAATCATAAATTCAAAGATAAGATTCAACATTATGCATTGTCACTATTGTTTTATGAATATGCACGGCTTCTTCGGATATTCTTGTGGGTATAGATGATTTTAAAGTTATATCTTTGCAGATTACAATAATAAAGTAATATCTAATAAGTATACTTTTGCAAAAGTGTGGTAGAATAAAAAATACGCGCATAAGTGTATCAGTGATATCGATATATACTTAGATGATTTTGAATTTGAGTTTGACACTATACATTTTGAATAAAAACAGGTAGTCGGTCCATCCATCCAATCATCAGTGTTGTGCGTTCCATGCTGGATGCTGAACCTAAGCCATCACTAACTTACGCCAATAACCGGTTATGAGCTTATGACTTATGAGCCTTTTGAAACGTCTTCTTCAGGTCTTCCAACTTGCCAGATACCCACGATTTGAATTGTCTTATAAGTAGACTAGCATTTACCCGCAGCTTCGCTTGCAGAACTTGTATTCCAAAATAAAATTGGTTAAAATGATACAACAATATTTATCTAGTGGGAATTCAAAATTCAATCGAATTTATTAGTTGCCTATGACTTATGTAAAGAACATGTAGCATTTGACACCACTTGCAAATAAAGTTTACTAACGCCATCTATTAACAGCATTTGGAACTAAATATCTAGCAACTAACAAAACATCGATTTCCCATGGGAATGACATGTTTTACCGCGGTAAAAAGTAGTCTACGTTACTCTACACCCTCATATAACTATCCCCACTCACATAAGATATACCATATAATAGCTATGTTACGACGTGAAAGCGGAGCAAACAAACAGACGGATACATTTTCACATTTATAATATTAGTATGGATATTATGGATATGGTTATGGATATGGATATTTTGGCCCAGTTGTATCATATGTAATCATTGTCATGGTGGACTTCGTTGACGGGAAGGCCAGGAGTATCTTAAGAATCGAATCTCTTTGAATATCCAGGATTGTGATAATTGTACCATATTATGAATAATAAAATTGACAAATTCAGTATTTTTTTTTCTTTCTCTCAAACGTTTCACTCTTGTCAGAGTGGTCTGGGTGGTCTTGTAATCGCATTCTTGGTAGATGTAATTTGACTAACTTTACTCCTACCTAGCTGGTAAATACTATTGATTTAGGTGTTCGAGCCTTAGCTTGAACCACATTTGAGATTACCTTCCAATATTCGTCATTAAAATAGGCTATCTCACTCGCACAATGCATCAAAATATAGTGTTGTCTCTGTCTATGCCTTCTCCCCCCTCCTCACACGCAGCGGCCGGTGGCCATTTTGCTTCAGTACGCTTTCAATATTCGTCGGGGCAACACGTAAACCGTACAAGCAAGTACTTACTCTGGAACTTGCCTCACATTCCGCTCGACGCTCATAAGCTCAGCGACGATATTATTCCCGCTCGGCGCCTGTCGGCCCAGCGACGATATTATTCCCGCTCGGCGCCTGTCGGCCCAGCGACGAAGCGTGGCGCGTCGGCTCGTTGAGACCACGCGCCACACTGCTCGGGACGACGCGATGGCTCAAATGGAGCAGCGTCGTCTCGATTGAGGCGACACGTCGTCTCGATTGAGTCGACACGTCGTCTCGATTGGGGTGGCACGTCGTCTCGGTTGAGGCGGCACGTCGTCTCGATTGAGGCAGCATGTCGTCTCGATTGAGGCGACACGTGGTCTCGATTGATTCGACACGTCATCTCGAATGAAACGACGGCTCAAATGAGGCGACCGTTCAGATGAGACGACATGGTCTCTAATGAGGCAACTTGTCGTTTAGGGTAACGAGCGAGCACATAATGTATATACATATTGCTCTGATTTCAATAAAGTTAAGCAGCCACTTGTTTACTTGCAGAAAATGGCCGAATTATCTACTTTGGGTGAACCGGCCTTGGAGACGTATCAAACTGATACAAGAGCATTCTCGGTAATCGTTGCTGCTGTCGACCAACATTTTCCGAACGGTTGGCACGAATGGAACAACTACACCTTTCAAGAGTTGTTTGGGAGTTGTGGGGATCAGATATCCCCCTCCGTAGAAATAAAGCTAAGATTCGCCATCCCTATTGTGGATATGGCTGGTGCCTTCAACCTATCAGCATCATCCTTGTCGAAGTGCGAATACAGTGCTCACTCTTATATGCCCCCCACAGTGTAATGGGAAAAATACATGCACCATCTTACAATATATTCAGGGACACCGTGTCCAGACTCAAATCAAAATTAAAAAGACGCTTGGATGCCTCCTCCGAGCTAGGAAGTGACGACCCACGGTCAAACACCGATGAAGCATCAAAAGCAATCCACTCACGCTCAATTTGAGAAGCAGACCAGGGCAGTAATGAGCACTTATTAGCTACTATCCTTAGCCAACAAATGGCCCTGTTTCATAAAATGATTAATATGCAATCGGAACAGAATGAAAATGGTAAGTTGTTGCTGCAAGAAAAATCAACGACAAGACTTAGATCAAGACTTAGATGGATCCTTTGAATCCCTCCCAGATAGCACTGGGGATGATGTAGGAATTGCCCCTCGGTACGTTCACGAGAAGTTGAACTTAGGGGCACAATGCATGCATCATGCCGAAGCATCTGATAGTGAACCTACTCTCGATTTCACCATGAAGACCACAGGTCAGGAATCGAAGGGGGCTTTTGCGACTCAGAGTGGCGCAATATCCTTATGTTACGGCATACCTTTATGCCAATAACACAAAAACAATTTCAGGCTACTCCTGCCTTCTGTGCTTAAACCCGAATAACCTCCTCGCGGGTATTACCCCAGAGTGGAAATCTGTCGCTGTCCTCGAACGATTTGACCATACTTTAAGAGTGATCACAAATGGGTTAATTTAATTTAACAATGGATGGTTTTCCAACAACTGTTAGATTGTTTACCTAAATGAAAGGGAAAGTATGGCAGGACTTCGTTACAGCAGACTCAAAATTTAGGAAGACTTCAGACTCTTTACTGCAATATGTTTGTGGTCGGAGGACAGAAGTAGTACAGAACCGCAGAGATCTTTTTACATGAAGGGAATTATCTTTTTACATGAAATACCCCCTTCGGAGACTCATCTCTTTGAAGAGAAAGCTTTCACTGAGGTAGTTCAGGAACACGGGGAATTCATAATTTTTTTTCCTGACAAAAGGAAGCAAAATAAATCTTCTAGATACGGAACAACATTGTGACATATGTTATGCATATAATAAATGAAATGAAATAAATTTCAGCGCAAATCAAACCTGCATAATAACCAGGGATCTACAAGAAGAATTGATTCCCAAAATAAAGGAAAGGGTGGAATGGCACCCCACTCAAAGCACAAAGCAATCGAACCCTACACACCAACCAGGCAAATTCAAAAAAAAAAGGGGGGGAGGCACACGCAACTCCACTGACTCCATCCGAGCGGGATACCTCGCATTTCACACAAGCCAACGGAGGGAGGCACTCGAAAGTATATTAAAAATTATAAAAGGCTACAGAATCCCCTTTCGGACAACCCCACCTATAAAGCAGTTTACAAGGAGAAACAGACTCTGGCTTCAAACGAAACATTCCCTCGAATTGCCACGGCAAAACTAGATTGCAACGCCTTACAAAAATCCATTCATCAAACGGGTTTTTTGGTGAACGATGATCTTGAGGAAAAAAATCCAACAGGGAGAATCGCCCTATATTCAACCTTAAGAATTTAAACAATTATGTTCGTGCCCCGTCTTTTCGTCTTATAAATCAATTTCAAATACCTCTACATCTAGAGAGGGGAGATTATAATTATGATGTATATAGATACCTCGCAGGCATATTTTCATATCCCCATTCATCAGAGTCATTGTCGGTTCCTGTCCCTCGCGTATCAAGGAACCGTTTACGAAATTACTTGCCTCCCATTTGGTCCGGCAAGCAGTCCGGCCGCGTTTGCCAAAATAACGAACTGGGTTGCGCAACGACTAAGGCTAGAACACTTGCGAGTCCTATTATTTTTGGAGGATTTCCTAACAATTCACCTAGACCCCCTAATCCTGGAAAGTCAAAGCAAGTTTGCAATGACATACTTAGAGGATTTAGGGTGGCATCCCAATCGGAAGAAGTCGTCTCTAACCACATCAACCAGATTGGAGCACCTGGGGATCATTTGGACACAGTAAAAAATACCAAGAGCCTGTGCCCCAACGGTTCTAAAATAAAGCACATCATATCGAAGTTTCTGCGGTTGAAACGATAGAGTTGGCGGACGTTCCTAAATATTACTGGGTAAACTAAACTTTGCATCACTGACGGTACCGTTGAGCAGGCTTCAGTGCCGAGCACTTCAGAGAGCCTCATATCGGTTACCAGACAAGATCCCTTACAAGAAGTTTCCCTTACGGGACTCAGCGCAAAAGGACTTATTATGGTGGATGGAGAATATTCAGAAATGCATGCCAATACATTTCGAAGATCCCTCGATCTTCATCACAACGGACGCAGCCGATCTAGGTTGGGGAACCATAGCGAACAATCGCTATTTATGGCAACAATGGTCAACGACTCAGAGGGAATGGTAGAGCGACATCAAAGAATTATGGACGGTGCTAGAAGTGCTTCGGAGACTGAATCTCGAACTGACATTGAAAACCGTTGTTCTCCAATCGGACAATCGCACGAACGTAGCTTACATAAACAAGCAAGGGGGAACGAGATCGTTAAAATTGCTGCGAGCGGCACGACAAATCCTCTTATACTGCGAACACCAACAATCTCACCTCATTGCGCGACATATTCCGGGTGTATACAATGGAATAGCGGACGGCCTGTCGAGGAAAAAATCCATGCTTTTCTAGAAGTTTCGGACGCCGGAAATATATTTGTTTGCGTCGAGGCGATCAGCTGTGGCAACTTACATATGTGAGCGAGAATGTCGAAGACAAAGACGGTTGTTTCAACGACGCGTTCAGCAAGAAGTGGAAGTACAAGTTAGCATGGACATTCCCACCTCCGGCATTAATACCTCGTGTGTAACAGCACCTCCAGTCGGACAAAGGATTATATATTCTCATCGCTCCAATTTGGGAGAACGCTTTCTGGAAACCAGAATTCCGCCTCAGGGCAATGGGTTCCCCTCTGCTTATCCCGAACATCCACAAGAATTAGATCGATCTACAAACAAACCGAGCACCCCCACAGGCAGAGCACCTTAAATTGAGGGCCAGGATGGTTCGGGCTGGTCACATCAAGTAAAAGGATGGACTGAATCAGAAATTGCTTTATTAGAGTCATCCTGGAGAAAATCATTGTTAAAAAGTTTCAAACCAGTATGGAGAAAGTGGTATACTTGGGCCATAAATAAAAGTATCCCGACACACAATCCAAACCCACAAGATTTAGCAAGGTACCTTTGCTACCTTCATGATGAAGTCAAGTAAGCTCCCAGAACAAAAGCAATGCATAAGTCGGTCGTTGCAAAATTTGGAGGAGGTTTCGCTATACGCCCTCCTACTAACTAACTACTACTAACTACTAACAATTGTCTTAGAAAATGGAGGACTTAATAAACTTTTTAGTATCGTATAGCTTCAACGAAAAGGATCTCTTTGCAGTCTCCAGACATGCTAGCGTTCTACTGTTGTTGTTACTGGGGGAAGGGTCCACGACATCACCTTATTATCCCTAGAAAGAGGACCATTTGAAGATATGGACGTAGAATTACTATTTTGGTCAAACTTCGGTTCCAAAACAAATTCAATCTCCTACAGACAGTCGAGCTGTCTAGATGACTATTGAAAAATGGACGCAAGGACAACAACAATAGATTTGACATAGTTTTTGGATGAGGATATACGTCATATCAATTTCTCATAAACGTCGAGCGTCAAAGGGTATTAGCAGCATATTTATTACCACACGCGGAATCGCCAAACCTGCCTCACTAACGGTTTTTGTGGGTCGGATCAGAACTTATTTAAAGAGGCTCAAATCTGTGCTTCGGCGGGAAGTTTCCGTGCTGCCGTGGCGACACATGCCTGGACTAGCAACCGGTTTACGGGGAATTATTGGCAGTCAAAGAACACCTTCTTTAAACATTACTTTAAAGATGTCCGCAATGTTCCAAGACCTAACGTGAATGCTCTCTCTGGATCCTTCACTGTTACATAAATTAATCTTGGTAAACATTAGCCGATGTGTTTGATTAATCATCTAATTACATCAAATTGTCTTACTACATAGTATTTAATTAATTACTTTATTAAACTCCCTCATACTATTCTGCCAAAATAATGTATTGATTGAATACTTGTCATTATTATTACAATAAATAGCTAAAAATCATTATAATATACTTATGCCTTGGACTTTAAATCTCCCTATTTATCTCTATTACATCTGTCACAGTACGCACACGCAGCGCCGGCAGATAATAAACACGTCTCAAATGTGGTTCAAGCTAAGGCTCGAACACCTAAATAGAACCGTTTTTCCCCCGAAGGGTATAAAACGGATATTTAGGTTTCAGCCGCAGCTTGAACCACACCTTCAGGTCCTTGCCGGCCTGAAAAGTACTGAAGCAAAATGGCCACCGGCCGCTGCGTGTGAGGAGGGGGGAGAAGGCATAGACAGAGACAACACTATATTTTGATGCATTGTGCGAGTGAGATAGCCTATTTTAATGACGAATATTGGAAGGTAATCTCAAATGTGGTTCAAGCTGCGGCTGAAACCTAAATATCCGTTTTATACCCTTCGGGGGAAAAACGGTTCTATTAATGCAGTTTTCGCAGTTGTATTTGTTGAAGTCTTACTTAAAAACTGGTTGGTACCTATATTTTTCATCTTGTTATCGACACAACGATTTAAACCTGAGATATAAATAATCTATGTTGTAAAATGTCTGCCAGGTCAGCCAGTAAATAATAAACGTAATATTTGTCAACCCTATTTCGCACTAAGTTTGCAAGTTGCAACGCATGCGGGTGACAGGGACCACTGAAGAGAAATTGTTACCTTGTACAAGTTGAGTATATAATATTGTAAAACATAATAAATATTATATTTTTTAACCGACTTCAAAAAAGAAGGAGGTCCTCAATTCGACCGTATATTATATGCTTTTTTATGTTTGTTCAGCGATTTTTTCGTCGTTTATGGGCCGATTTTGATTATTTTTTTTTTGTTGTAAAGTAGATATGCGCAGTGGGATCTTTTTAAAAGGATCACCAGGATCTGATGATGGTATCTCGGAGAAATCGAGGGCAACTTTCGAAAATTGTAGGGACGACTAGTGTGTTTGTTAATGTTTTCATAAGTACATGAAAGTGCTACAATTTCATGAAGGTCTCGAATCGATCTGATGAAGCCGAAAGACAGTCAAGGGAACTCCTTATCGTATTACTGTAGTTATTTAGTGTTTGGGCTTGATTAATTTGTAGTGACGAGAACTTTACACCTACATGTTGAATTAAGCGCCATCTGGCGAGTAGTTTTTGAGTTATCTCTGCTTAACGAGGTTGAAGTCGGTTATTTTTTTTTTGTAAAAAGCAATAATCCACATTCGATGCTTTTCGGCGCGCATGAAATTCACGGACACGCTCCGATGAACTCTTTTTATATTTTTTGTACCTAACACGTTGAACGCCAGACTAAAAATCGATGTCTTGCCCAATGGGCCGCAGCGGACAATGTTGTCCGCCAACATGTCTGGTCCAGGGGGCCGCGTCGGACAACGTTGTCCGCGTGCACTCGCTCACTTTGGAAGCCTCTAATCGGCCGACGGACGGCTTTTCTTGTCTGTTTACTAAGGCAATAGACCCGCGCGGCCCCAAGGAACATCCTAGCAACTTGGCCCGAAAAAAACTGCAAAGACTTAGAACTTATGGGCTTTGAAATAAGCGGTTCATAAAAGCGTTGTAGGGCCATACATTAAGTGATCAATTAAGTGATGTTTTAGGTAAATATACATTAATTTTTACTCTTTATAAGATACTAGAAAGTCGTTAGAATTATAATTAATTTCAACCAAGTACGTATTAAGTATAAAATTATGGGTTCAGTAGGTTAATAATATAAATAAGCTGCCTTTATACGAAAGTTTATGGTAAAATACAAAAACAGAACTAGATAATCAAGTATTTTAAAGATATTTCTTATGGATAACAACCATAAATGATATAAATAATAAAAATAACTTCTAAATTATGATCCCCATTCATTCCTAGACCAAAAAATTATTGCTGATCTCCACGATGGATTTAAATTTTTTGGTATTTCTCTACATACTTTGATGGTGTGCTTTGATGGTGTGCTATAGAATTGGATATTGGAGAAAAGTAGATAATTTTTAACACTTCTACCTACTAACTACCATGCATATTTTTTGGATATTCGATAAATTACATACTTTATTTCAGTAAACTTATTTTGCTAACAATGAAGCCTTTAATGTGAAGTACCTACCTATATATTGCACAGTGACTTGGGATTCTGAATATGATTATTATAATTATAACCCATTTATCTACTTTTAAATACCCTACAAAATTTGAATAAATTGCACAATTTTGAGACAAGAAATCTTAACGCATCTAGCTAGACCATCAAGCAAAACCTATTACTTAAAAACAGACAGACAGACTGGTTGTTTCAGGACAAAATATGTCACAAATGATGTATACTGTCACCTCCTCCCGGGTCTAGATCGATTTAACCAGTAATCCTATATAATAATGAAAAATAAGCTTCAACAAAAATTATTTTCAGGGTCTGCGATAGGTGTCAAATTTAAAAATGTTTACAATAAACATTTGAATTAAGGTGGGCCAATCCAAAGCTGATTGAGTCAATACAAAATTTACAAAATCGTCAATTTTTCCTACGTGTGAAACTTATACGGAATCCTAATTTTTACAAATCACGGCATTCGTCTACGCGAGCGCAAAATCGTAAGGATGACCGACAGTGGGACCCGCGCGGCGTCTGCGGAAGGAAACACGGTTTTTCATTCTCGGAGGCCGCGACGGACAATGGTGTCTGCCATTTGATATCTCGGAAAATAATGGGAACATAGCTGTTTCCATAAGTCGCCCGTTATTTTTAAGTTATTTCCTGACAAAATATACAAAAAAACACCTCGACGTTTTTGGGCCATTTCTCGAAATATTGGTATGGCCCCGGGGGAAAGTCTGCTGTCGGACAACATTGTCCGTCATGGCAGTCAACGTGCTAATATTAATAGATAGGTAGATAAAATAAAAGTAATGCTTTACTTGATACACCGAGTAGATAAAGCACAATATTGAGGGAGACAATAAGAGTTTTTTGCTTAAAAATTCAAAAAAAACTTGATCACCCTGTATAGTAATAAACATTGGTATACATAAGCATCGATTAATTTAAGTAGATCTTAAGTTTTAATTATTTACTAAGAACATTTCCTAGAGGCAACTATCCGCAAAAAAACAGGACAACGATCCTTTTTGGTGCGGATATTTGCCCTTCGTATTTGTGAAATAAATAAAAACTATTTAACAATAATGGGTAAAAAACTATTTAACAATAATAAACAATGTATTTTCAACCCATATGCAAGTAAAGAAACAAAAAAATACTGAAATCTTATCCTACTATCCTTAATATTATAAATGCGAAAGTTTGTAAGGATGTATGTGTGTGTGTTTGTTGCTCTTTCACGCAAAAACTACTGAACGGATTTTGTGAACAAATTATGTGATTCCGATGTCTAAGCTATATTACTGCAAAGTTTCATGAAAATCCGTTCAGTAGTTTTTGCGTGAAAGAGCAACAAACACACACACTCACACACATCCTTACAAACTTTCCCATTTATAATATTAGTAGGATAGTAGGATTCGACTGAGATTATTCACTAATATGAGTTTAACAACGTAGGGTCCTAACCACTAAAGCATTTAAATGTCACTTGCTACAAAATGTGAAGGAAAACATCGTGAGGAAACCTGCATGCCGGAGAGTTTGACAAACTCAAATGTGTGTGAAGTCCGCCAATCCGCACTTAGCCAGCGTGGTGGACTATGGCCTTAACCTTCTCGTTCTGAGAAGAGACCCGTGCTCAATAGTGGGCCGTGATGGGTTGAGATGATGATGATGATTGAACGCTCGTAAAAGCTTAGCCGCGGGAAATATTTGCTCAAACGGACAAAATACGTGAGCCTATTTCAAATTATTTTTTGGCATTGAGGCCTGTTTGGGGGATACTTTTGATTACAATCAACCGCTAAGGGTCTATTCACACATATCAGTGAAGTCACCGTTCCGTCACAGTACCGGCACAGTGCAAAATATTCTTTCATACATTCTCTATGAACGCGTCCCCACTTGTCAGTGTCAGTGACGACGCAGTGCTGTCAGTGTCAGTGCCGACAGCGGCAATCACGGACGCTATTGTTGACGACGATATTTTTTGTCGGATACGGACGCCGCCAAAACGAAATGGACGAGCAACTGATAGAATTGGTTCGAGAAAATAGTGTTTTCTATGATTTGTCTCATGTAAAGTATATAGATTCAAAATACAAATCCAATTTGTGGAACAAAATAGGAGCACAATTAAAATTAGATGGTAAGTAACGTTCGCATAGACTTTATTTATCGGCTTATTACTCTATGCATTTGTTTATTATATTATTCTTCCAAAGCAATAGATATCATTGCTAGCTCCGTAGTACTGAACGCCATCTCGATACTTGATGACGAATACGTCCACTGAAGCTCCGTGAACTGACCACTGATATGTGTGAATTGAATCACTGACGCAACACTGAAGCACTGATACTGAACTGATCGGACACTGTGACGGAACGGTGACTTCACTGATATGTGTGAATAGACCCTAACACTTTCAATAAGTGCATTATGGTGAATTTGAATCTGAGGCAAGTATCCCTTCGCGGCGACTATCCGGGTTTTACCCTATATATCCCCGGGGACCCGGCAATTATGTCAGAATGTGAGGACATTCAATTCTAAAACGCATACTTTTGAAATTGATTCCAACGTCTAAACAACTCTACCCCCACCATTTTCCTACCAAGCATGCAAATAAAAATTTAAATCCTACATATAAATAAGAAAACATTTTTCAATTTCACATTCATCACCAACTTCGTCCGGAGACCACTCAAATGTAAATTTCTTCAGATGAATCGTGGATAGTTTTTCAATTTTATAAATACGTAATCTCAACTCCACAACGAGGGCTTTTCAAAATTTAATAGGAATGCGGGAGGAGAATATTTTGTATCGGAACAATCGATCCAGTGGGGTGTCAAAAGAGCCATTCATCACGTTTATCTCATCCCTACACCCGCATTGTCTGGCCAAGTGTGTACGACTTCGTATAGCCTTAGATTATTGTATAGATGTTTCCTGTACATAATTAATAGGTTTTTACATAACACGTACATTGATTTGCATACGTCGGCTAAGTAATTACGTATACAACTTCGTAGTTAGCCTTAAATTATTGTTTATTTTATAGATGTTTCCTGTACATAATTAATAGGTGTGTGTGCATCAATATTACCTACCTGTAAAACTTTGAAAAATGTTGTGTGAGCGAAAGGGCATAATTGTGTATGTGGCTGCAGTCAATTAAAGACCCACTACGGATTTCTGCCCATCATTGAGGAGGTCTATATATTTTTGACACATTCGGGGTTTTCGTTAAGTATCAAAGCTGGGTCGGTATTTATTGAACGACCTGGAACCTTCGCGTAGTTTGCCACATATTCATGCAAACATTTTGTACAATAATGTACATACCTACCTGCAACTGTACAATCTGTACAGTTAGTGACTGCAGTAATAAGAGTACGATTGAGGAATAAATAAATTGTTGATAACCCTAAACTTGGTTTATGTACGATATTCATTTATAATTCTGTTCCATCACTTTTGACGGGCAGAAAAGTGCGCGGCATTTATTGAATTCTTCATTAAAATTCATTTTACATTTCACGGCATTGAAATATTGAAGGAGGGAGAAAATTGAGCCTCACTGATGGATTTTCGAATGAAAGTTATAAATATTTCCCGTCATAATTAAGTGTCTGTTTAGAATGCGAATAGAGAGAATTATTCTAAAAGGTATTGTAGATGGCTGATACTGAGTACATCATTATAGTTTGGCAAAGGGAGATCTCCCGCCAGGCGAGACGACATGCCTGGGGGGCAGCCGAGGCCCCGAGTGAATGTACTCACTCGAGGCGTCGTATATATGCGAGCGATCGACAAATCTTCGATAGCGCGGTTCAGACTTCGGTGACGTCACCGTGTGACGTGTGTCTGGTGTCGCCACAATAGCACTGGCTTTTGTCCGCGGCCTGGCCCGCGTGGAAATACTTTTGGCTAATTTTCAAACTTTCATCCTTAAGTTTATCTCTTGTCTTGTTTAAAATCAATTAAATTTCAAACAAATTCTCAAACATCAATTTGACCCTTAGGGGTAGTTTATGATAAAATCCGTTATTAGTGGATGTTTAATATAATCTGCCTCCCTGTCTTTTATTATATGTCCATCGATCGATCGATGAGAGGCCTTTCGCTTTTATTTATAGATTTTATATAAACCACTGCTTACATAGTTACTACCCAGTACCCAAATAATAAAATGCATACGTACCCACAATCCGCCGTAAATGAAGTGTAAATTCTGATGAGTCATTCTTATTTTCTTCAATTAAATAAAGCAGCACGAACACATTATAATTATTATATCTGGATAATTTTAAAACAATCCTTCCTACTAATATTATAAATGCGAAAGTTTGTAAGGATGTATGTGTGTGTGTGTGTGTGTGTGTGTGTTTGTTGCTCTTTCACGCAAAAACTACTGAACGGATTTTCATGAAACATTGCAGTAATATAGCTTAGACATCGGAATAACATAATTTGTTAAAATTTATAGATATTTTTGAAGGGACTGGTTTCCCGAAGCGAAGCGAGGGCGGATTTACTAGTAAATTCTAAAAATAAACACATGACTTCTTTGGTAACTCAATATTATCACTAATGCAAAGCACTAATGATTATCTTTGGAATATTTAGTCATAATTCCTTAACTCCCTTACACTGCGCCAGATTATTTAAGATATATTTTTGAAAACTTTAAACAAATAAAACATAGGTTTGGCGGAGAGAGATGAGATGTTAATAAAACCGGTTCTCATTCACAATAAATGTATACTGCTTTCTATTTTAAAAATAAAAATATAGTGGTCAATATACAGTGGACGGACACAATCTGCAAAATTGTTTGTTGTTAGAAATTGTTTGAAATGGATGTTTGAATTTGAAATGGAATTTGGATTTGATTAAAACCATCTCCTTCCATTATTTTAGTTTCATGTAACTGTTTTATTTCTGTATCTATATGGGAGAAATCTATTACAGGGTGTAGGTACCTATATACAAACGTAACAGGAACCGAAACAACGATTTTTTTAATTTTGTATGTTCGTCTGTTAATCGCGGTGCCAATTTTGGTGGAGATTTTACTATTTTATTGTGCTAAATTTCACATAAATATTTTTTAATTTCAGTTGGTTAAGGAACACAAAGTTCTATTTGTCTAAAGCATTAAGTGTAACAATTTCTGATACTATGGAACTAGTTTTGCGAAGGGTTTACTAGTTTAGACATTAATGACAAGGTCCATTTACAAGTCGATTAAAAGAACCACGTTAGATAATTTATTTTGAAGCAGAGAATATGGAAGCAAATTTCGTTACGACCGCTCGCTATCTAAACAAAGAGCCTTAATTATTAAAACGTCCTACTGAAATATTTTCCACAAAAGTTTCAACCAAGGATAAATAATAATATTTGACTGGGACGTCCTGTTTTGATAAAGTTTTGTATGGGCTTTTAGCTAAAATACTTTGCTTGTATTTTTTGGGATTAAATTCCTTTATCAAAATTTTAATAATACATAAGTTATTTGAATGCTCTTGGTACTGTATACAGTTATACAGGGTGGCATTTTTGAACGCCACCTGGAGGGAAAGTACTGTACATACATACTTGGGATAAATAATTTTGCTCAAAGGAAACATTCCTTTATTTTTGAAAAGAAATAGAACTGCATTCACAGATTTTCGAAACGGGTACAATCCGAAAAAATAACACATAACATATTTTTGTCATATGAAATTAAACAATGAAATGTTCGTGAATAACAAAAGACTATTGCAGGATTGCAGGGCGTAATATTTCACTATTCTATTTTCAAATATTCCATATTTAAATGTTTTGTCCAGCCAGCATTACAAAAACGTGCAAAATGCAATCTTCTTATCTAAATAGTTCTCGTCATTTTAATGAACAAATTTAATCATGTCAACGATACTTAATAATTACTAACTCATGTAATCCGGTGGACCCAAAGGTCCAAAAAGTGGGTAAAAAAACTTTATCTTATCCCATTGAATTTATAAGTTTAGATTTCATGGTTTTCCTTGTGTTTAATTTATCACGTTTGTTAAAGAGATTTGTTCCTTATGATTGACCCTATCGGTTGATGCCGTAAAAGTACAACATGTTATTTTTTCGGATTTTATTCATTTCGAAAATCTATGAATGCAGTTCTGTTTCCTTTTAAAAATAAAGGAATGGTTCCTTTGAGTAAAATTGTCTTTCTCTAGTATGTACAGTACTTTCCCTCCAGGTGGCGTTCAAAAATTCCACCCTGTATATATATAGCGACTTATTGCCAGATCCCACCCCAAGTATCGGGAGTTTTGTGCCACCTGAAGGTGTCTACAAAATCATAGACATAAAACTGCTTGACTGATTTCGATGAATTTTCACAGGCAGATTTTTCATAGTTATTGATGCAAGGTCAAACATAGGCATTTTTAATCAAAAAACAACCCCTAAGGAGCTGACATATTTATTTGGTCTTTATGCGAATCTGATGCAGGTGAAGCTGCGGGCAAAAATCTATTATAGTACCTACCAACGTAAATGTCATAAACCAATCGTTCACCATGCATAAACCCTTTCGTGTTTAATTTTACTCCAAATAACTGAATAGTTATTTGAATAACTAACGTGCATTTTTCCGAAACCGTTCGCATCAAATTTTAATCCTCTATACACCCAACGAGAGGTTAGATATATTTTTATTTTTTTTGGTAAAACAGTTTTCAAATTTATGACACTTGACTCGTCTAGTGGAGGCCCGAGGGGCTTAACCTGGAATGGACGCGGCCAGCGAGGAAAATATATTTCCAAGTTTACTGGACCATAAATAACCATGGACTGACAGCGCGATGATAAACTTGTGGGCGAGTTCATCTTGCGCGAATATCAAGGCCTACAATGGTTGTTTTCACTTTCCTGGTTTTAGCTTCGTCATTGCAACCTTTGATCATTGTTTGCCGGAACTGTTTACTAAGCCTCGTTGGTAGTGACTCTAACGAAGTGACTGGTAACTGGTTTGATTCCTGGCTGGGTTTATGACAGAAATACCTATTTGTCTCGGGTAGGTTTTAGGGTTAGGTTAGTGTAAGTTATTTTTGTGTGCTTGCCAAAGAATCTGTTTATTATACAACTAGCTGTTGATCGCGGCGTGGTCCGAGGAGAAGTATGTAAGTACTTTTTCTGATTTTCAAATAAACTTTCGTAACTCAACTTACCCCATATTAGAAGTCGAATTAACGAAATCTTTTTTGTCGAACGTTCACAAACCATGAATTAACCCTTCTGCCAAATTTCATCTTTTTAAGTTAAGTGGTTATCGATATTTCGTGATGACAGGGGTGACAATACGTGACAAACGTGCAAAATACGAGTGGGATACGAGCAAAATAAGGGTTCCGTACAAATGTACAATATTTTACAAAAATAAATTATAAAGTACTTAAATTGTACATAACTTTTATTTTCCTTTTATTATATAATTTGTTGGCGACTTACATAAAAAATAATAATCAAGCATTTTAGAATCTGAAGCGCCTATGAAAAAGGACGACAATTTCATAATAATTTACCAGTTACGTGATTTATAGACATGTTTACTGGCCTGCAGGTACGTAAATTCAATCGAGCAATACTTAATTTAAAATCTGTTGTTCAACAAAATTCTAGGAAGCATTGCATTTGGAACAAAGTTTTCAATAGAACCATAAATTCGCCAAGTTAGTTTTTATTCAACACTGTATATTTGCAGCACCAAGAGTTGGGGCCATTGAAAATTTGCACTAAATACTGTTTTCAAGGAAACTTCCTTTGTCCTAGCACTCTTTGTTTACTCCGTGATTGTGAACGAACAATACAAAAAGGTTTGAATTCTACTAACAACCTAAGCTAGTCGAAGTTTTAATTGCTTCCGAATAAGTCCACACCTACAGTAGGTATCGCGACCGACTACAATTCTTTGAGGCGAATTCAACTCCGATTGTGGGTAGAACAAGTAACCAACAAACTTGTTTATCACTTAAACCGAGACGGTTACACTTTTTTACATGCGACCATCTCAGTCCTCAGGGATAGCAACGCATCTGTAACGGAATCAGAACGAGACTTACCTACACTAACAATTACTTACTAGACTTTTACTAAAATCATCTAACAGTACTAACTATCACCAACAGTCCCTATCCTCACTCTTATGGACAAACTTACCAATTACCAACTAATACTCTAATACCATCAGGATAACCCATCCTAGTCCCTAAATTGAGTCTTGTTCTAGGTCGTTCTCAGTTGTCATGGACGGCAGCAGAAGGGTTTACCTTACTTGTTTGCTAAACTACCCGGGTAGAGCATCCAGCTTCCATAAAACAAACAAGTTCAATTTTAAATGTTGTCTAAAGGTCGCAAGTCACAATCGTTCAATATCAAGTGTACTACTTTATGTACCTAATAAATAACCCTGCAATAAATAAATTATTAGCGCCTTTTTAAAAGGTAGTAAAGGCGTTCTTGCTGGAGCCATTTCTGCTTGCAGAGGTAATTGTAATCGATAATCATAATTAAATTTTGACAATCTCTGATTCACATTCATAATATTAGTTTCACTACAATTGTTTTCAACAAACATCATTGCCATCATATTAACCCTTGGAGGCGGGGGTTGTGAGATTAAACTCATTTGCTTAAAAGGTGAGAACCTCTAGAAAGTGCGCTCAGACATAACAAAGAGATTAAAAAAACTTTTCTGCTGTTTACAATAGGGAACGGTGTAGCTTACTGTACCTTGCTAAAAAATATGTTTTCTTTGGACCTTTAAATGTATTGAATAATTATATTAATTATGGGTTTTAGATGCTGTTTTAAGTTACATGCAAAAATGCGATTCTGTTTAATTAGGTTGAGTTTAACATCGACAAGCAATAAAATTAGGACTACTTAAAAACTATTTGACCGACTATTGCATGTAGACTGGGCTTAGTGCAATCTCTAGTAGGTATACCTACATAATATCTATGCCTTACTTATAAAAATTATACTTAGGTGTGCCCAATCCAGCCCTTTTTTTAGTTCAGGAGATGCTTTATGCATACCATCCATTCCGGGGAGAATAAATGGTTATGTGGGACTCTTACCTACCTTAACTATGAATAGCATTTACCCACTAAAACCTGAAGGTGCTCGTGTTGCCGCCAATAAAGAGAAAGTCGCGGGAACGAGTGCCCAGTCCAGTTCACGTTTAAATATAGATTAGAACTAGCTGACCCGGCAAACGTTGTTTTGCCAAAAAATGTTAAGGGTGAACAACCCTTATTACTTAGGGGCATGAAAAATAGATATTAGCCGATTCTCAGACCTATTGAATATGCATATAAAATTTGGTAAAAATCGGTAAAGCCGTTTCGGAGAAGTGAGGTAACTAACATTGTGACACGAGAATTTTATTTAGATTAGAATTTATTTAATTGCATCACCCAAATGCCATCTTTCCGATTCTGTGATTAAGCTACATTGCCGATTGACAGCGAAAAACAATATCACAAGTAAATTTTGCTTACAAACTAAATCAAACTGTAAGCACGGGAAATAAATTTGTTTTTATCGGGAAGTGGCAATTTCATATTCTCGGCCACTCAGATATAGTAGATTATGTTGGCCAGTGTGGTGAGATTACGACTTGAAACGGCACAGAAATCAATATTGGCTTCAATCCATTAGCAGCCGGCGGCATCGGTCGGATCTTTTTAATATATAACTACAAAATTTCACCCTATCTGTCGCGGAGTGGCAATTTATTATAATCTTAACGCTCATTGGATTTGTAGGTTAATTTCTGTAAGTTCATCAGTGGAATTTACGGATAAATTTAATGTCTGTTCTCTGGTTGATTATATTATCATTACATAATAGTCGTAGACAATATTATGTCAGAAGCGATATGAAATCTTCCGGAACTTAAGTTGGCCAGTAACCCTTTCCACCAATTTGCGCTGAAGCAACGTGGTGGAGCATGCTCCTGAGCTCCTTATAATTCAAGTCAACCTGCTGATGGCCATTAATAGGTTGAAGCCATATAATCTTTATCGCTATTTCAAATAACAGTAACTTCAGATAGAATTAAATTTCAAACAATTAACAGTATACACGTTCCAGCAATTAACAAATCCGCTTACGAAGAAAACCGTTCAGACAAATTTACAATAGAAAATTTCTATTACGAAACGCTAAGTCTCCAAATGAGGTGAAATTTTGTCTCGTTCCAGCTTGCCAAAAGTAAAAGGGTGAGGGGAGAAAAGTGGAAAAATCCATACATATGGCACGTTGGCGAGCGTAGATTGTAGCTACTTAGAACACAGGTTAGACAGCAGCTGCGCCGAATTCTCACATTCCAGAAGAAATACGAGGTGCCTTATTAGTTCATTTATGTCGACGCGGGCTCCATTCTGTCAATGAGCTATAACAGGGCTAATATTTACCTTTCCTCATCGACTTACATCGTTACCCGCTGTTCGCCTACAAGCTTTCTCAGTTTTTGTTTGACATTATTGTACCAAAGCCTTAAGTTATTTTTTGGACGGTTCCGCGTCAGGAAGAACTTTATTTTAAGAATTTTTACAAATAACGGTGGCACGTGCTTCTCTCGCAAGTGTTAGTGCCTAACTTAATCATAATTAAAATTCTGATTCTAACAATCATCAACAGATAATATAATAGTCAATAAGCTGTGTCGGAGGTTTTCGAACTGCATAATGGCGTTCAAAACTTAAATAAATAAATAGGTACTTGTACACTTATGTCTTATATCTACACAGTATGGTTCACAGTTAGTTTGTCATTTTCCATAAATTATCTGTTGATTATCTCTGGGTAATTTAGTAAATAAAGTGGACAACCAAATTAAATATTAATTGTACCTAAACTGGTATCGGTCAATAGATAACCGACATAGATAAGGGTTTATAACTATATTTGTGACTTTCTTCTTTCTTTAACACATATAGGTACACATAACATAACATAATCTTATCATAATATATTGCTAGTTTTAAACAGAACTACAGTCGTATTTATGAGTCATAGATACGTTCTACGAGGTTTGAAATGAAGTGCCTCATTTGTAAGCGTCAATGGCCCCTACATCCTACAAAACGAAACACAGGGATGCTTCCCACAGCAGAATTAACAAGTTTGCTGCAATAGAATCCTACTGAAGTTACATCACTAAAAATACTAACAACACTATCCAAAGTACATATGTTTATGAGGAATTTGAATTTGTTAACTTTTTATAAAAAACCGACATGAACATCGAAAAATACAGATAAATCAAAAACTAAGTATTCGTCAGGTGAAGCCAAAATTTATACGAGACTAGACAACAAGCTCTCACTTTTAAATATAAGCAGTCCTCGTTTTATAGATAACCGTAAAATCTATGCAATATATTTTATACTATAGTTAAGATATTAAAAAAATATTTTCATACGTGATACGTGATATGTCATAGTTTTGCTTTTTTGTTAATAACCAAGTGTAAATTAAACAAACAACAATAATCTTGACGAACAATTTATCACCATTTTGCAAAATTTTTAATTTTCAATAATAATTGCATTCTTTCTCTTCCTTTAGTATAATTATGGATCTCATTCCTTACTTATTGTTACTAAACTTAATAATATAAAATACATTTAATAGGATACCCTACCCCAAAAATATTTTGCATCTACCGCCATTTCTTATAGGTTAAAAAACAAACACCTTTCGCCGCTCGGCTTATACCTAAGCAAAATTTATGTGATCAACGCACAGCAAATCAAGAGTAACACTAAGCTGTAGCAGGTCGCCCATAAACGTCGAATCAGCGCGATATAACGTCGACAAACGACGTAGCCACTCGATTTACACAGAACAAAGAAACAGTCTCTCCTACTTTTCTTTTGTGGAATGAATCGACGACAGTTCGCACTCTATTACTGAGCCTTCATTCGCTCAAATGAGCCGCTTAATTTATCGCTCCTTCATTAAACTGCTTAAGTTGGAAGGCTAGATTGTTTAGCTTCGTACGAAATAAAATTGTTTGCGATGTTCTAGAAATAGCTTTCTACATTATGCTACGTTGTTAGTTGAGATTAAAAGAATTGTTTTCAGTGTTATTTTTGTAAGCATCATAAATATTTAATCACAAAATGAGCAAACGAGTTTCTTTATACTCGTAGTAAGTAAATATTAAACAAAAACATCACCGATATGTAGGCAGCCAAAATGGATTAGGTATTGAGACCCATATGATTTCTATTGTACTGCAACCAAAATAAAAAAAAAACAAGTAAAAAACCTCAAGGTCAGTGTTAGAAAGAGGGTAACAACGAGGTAGTATAAAACATTCTACCATCATACAACACAATACAAAAAAAAATTTCAAATATAAACACATAATATTATTCATAGACAATAGACAATAGACATAACAAAAAAAGTAATAAGGACAAAGTCTGCAATCCAAGAGAGATCGGGTATCTAAACTAAGCCGTCGTTTACCTATATCTTAGCACACTAGGGATCCCTACATTATTAAAGTAGTTACAAAAACAACCGTGGACATTGGACATTTATTGCCGCAACAACAGGAAAGAATTTTAAAGTAAGATCTGTAGGAGCGTATCTTTTGAGCAATGTACTGCTAGAATGCCGTCGGCATTAATTGGTTGATAGAAAAGCCTGGTGACCACCGCTAAGCGGGAATTGACATGTAATTCGTCAGGGTGCATCAGGAACCTTGAACTTAAAATTGTAACTCACATACTAACTACTCCACCACCCTACTTCAATGCAGGTTGATAGTGAATGTAATGGCCATTTTATGGAGAATAATGGACAATTCATGAAGTAACTTTACTACTTATGTTACTGCAGAGCAACAGCTTTTACAAAACTTTACCTACCTCCCACTCTCTCGGAGGGCACGCCAATCCGTTGATCAATGCCTTAGCAGAAAATATTTCATCACATGGGGCCTCCAACCTTCAACCAATCTACACCATTCCACGTTGGTGAACCGTGGTGGAGTATGGTTTGAACATCCTCAGATATAAGGACAGAATACGCTCAGTAATGGGCCAAAAATGGGCTGAAGCCATAGTTGTCAGGCAACACTTGACCGATTGTGACTATATAATATATTATAACATCATAAAATGTTTAATAATAACCTTCAAATACCAAGCAACTTTCATCTCTGTATTATGAACGGGAGGGTTGAATAATATATCAACATATTCTAAACCTACATCTCGCTCGTGTCACTTGCCAAAACTTGTGATGTCTTTAGCCAACAAACCCAAGTTAATGGGTTAATATTGATGCGTGTCACTGACATTTCCTTGCTTAGTGACCCTTCGAAACAGGGTTCAGAATGGATCACGAATATTTCCCAAGTACCTGTCATTTAAGGACTTTGAAAGGCAAATCACAAATAAGCACTGTGAGAAATATTTTATTCAATAACTCTCAGAGATTATTAAGACCGTTTTTGTTCGATCTTATTCATGGATCTGGCGGTATAGTAAAACTGGAAGTTTAAAGAAGTGCAGTGTGGTCAAGGTTCAAGGATGGATGGATACATTATAACTTAAAAGTTATACCACAACAGACACATTTATTATTATTGAATATGGTACCTAGTGTTAAAACAAAATTATAGGTATTTATAATTGAACGGTGTGGTAGGTATTTTACGAGGGTCTTACTCAAGAAAAATCGGACTAGAGAAACAGTTTTGGTGCATGATGATGGTCAAGTGACCGATAATTACAAACTGATTCGGAATCTAAAGTTACTTTCATGTTTGACGCTACTTGGTGAATGACCTTGTCTGCGAAACAAGAAGCCTGCAGTTCAATTCCCAGCCGGGGCCGATATGTACTGTGATGATGGCTATCACACTGGCTGCAGCAAGGACGATGAACTTCCCTATCGTTAGGTTATTTCCCAAAAATAAACTTCAGCAGCATCTGTTCACACAATTTATTCTCTACATTTTATACTTTATACACATATACATTGTTCTCTACACTTTATAACATTTTAATTACCAATTAATTTTACAAGTATACATTCGGGCAGAACTTCCCCTTACAACTGATACAAAAATAATGACCTGCACTATCTTAGTCCGCCATATTTATATCCTACTCTCAACCCCACTTTACAATTAAATCGGAAGTCAATAACACTGAAGTATATAATCTCAAACAATAAATGAATTTATTAATAAATCGTAGGAATAAATTATTATACACAGAATTATTATACACACAATTATATAATTATTGTAATTAATAATTAATGTTGGGTTATATCGGGGTGCCGGAAGTAGACCTTGTAACAGTACCTATTATGTGTTTCGTTTATTTATTTACATCTGAAAATTATCGTTATTATGAATGTACAATAATTTATGCCATTGCCTTCTATTATTAAACTTATTAAACTTTTATCCTCGAGCAATTAACAAGGGAGAAGCGATACCTCGCATCGTATCTTTATAAAGTGATATATCTCTATACATAAATTCATTTATTACTATATAAGATCACACACGTGGAATTGGACCGAATGTCGGCGTGAAGTTATGTCTTCGGAATTCGATATTCCCGATTGACGTAATTGGAAGCTTAGGGGAATTTATTTTCAATTTCCTATGATATGCGGCAACCGCTTTTGTAGTATGGTACCAGGTTTTTATACTAATTGCAAGTTTCTTTACCTACAAGTTTTGAAAAAGACCTCACTATAGAATTGTTAAGGTTAAGTTCATTTTGATGACAGCACAAAAATGTAACATCGTATCACTGCTGTGAAAGGTATATTTCTATTGAATGATTGGTGGGGCATCTTAAAAGTTGCTGCGCTCTATGCCACTAGAATTCATCCCGACAGAAATTCCTTTTGCTTATTGGTACAGTTCTTTCCCCCTCTGGTTAAATAACATCACCACATTCTAAAATGTAAGCTTAGAAACACTTTATTATCTCACCGCTCGCTTTCTAAACGTCCCCTTTAATTACTGTAACAACCGTGACGTTGAGATTATTCATGTGCTCGTACTCGTATCATGGATGGTCGTCTAGGGACTCATCTCCTCCTTTGTTGGCAATTATCATCAAAACAGTGCCGTGGTCTTCACTTGGAGACATTTTTTCAAATCTTTATTACCTACCTAGGTACCTCTATGAATTACTACACAGTGCTACCTCTTTTAACCCCACACTTAAAAAGATGGGTGTTTTATGTTTGACTTTTCTGTCTGTGTCTGTCTGTGGCACCGTAGCTCCAGAATTAATTAACCAATTTTTGTACATTTTTTTCTTATTAAAAGCCAGTTTATTTGCAGTATTTTTAGCTATGTTCGGTAGAAATCAGACCAATACTTTGGAGAGTATCAAGGGGTTCCCAAAATTATGTAAGGCATTTTTTGACATAAAATTGATTTATTGATGATCATGATATATTATGATGATGATATGTTCGGGCGTTTGATGATCATCAGCTCATACGATTATTTCATCGTTGGGCTTTATTTAATTTCCAATTTACCTTCGTTACGCTTCATGTTTTATACAAATTGTAATTGTTAATATACAAATTGATACTTTAAAAATTCTTGTTTATTAAATAATGTGGATAAAAACGAAAAAAATCGACGCAATAAGATTATATAAGTAACTAGCTTCCGCCCGCAAGCTTCGCCCGCGTGGAATCGTGTAAACTTCAATCCCCTATTTCACCCCCTTCGGGGTGGAATTCCTAAAAATCCTCTCTTAGTGCTCCCCTACACTCCCCAAGGAATATAGGTACATGCCAAATTTCAGCTTCTTCCGTTCAGTGGTTTCGGCTGTGCGTTGTCTGTCAGTCACCAGTAACGCAAGAGTTTTATATATTAAGATTCATAACATGCTCAGTATAGAAGTTTGAAGTTTGCAAATCAACACTATCATTTCATGGTAGGTCAACTTACAGTCTTACACCAACATTGTTAGGATAAGACATAAAAACAGAACAGATATATTATTTTCACCGCATCTTTTGTAAGATGGTCATGCATTGATTTACTCAGAAAATTCAATGACATCAATTTAACCTTACAAAAGCAAACCAAAATCTATTTCAAATAGATCTCTGTTCTATTCTACATTCAACCCAAGTTTGTTTCCCTAAGTACGATACTTTGTGCGCTTTTTGTCAGTCAGTGACCTCAGCCTTAGAAATTGTGAAACCGCTGAGTCACAAAGTCGAACAGAACACTGTGGTCTAACATCACATCACAGTGACTGGCACTAAATAGGTCGTTTGTTTGAACCCATATCACCATCTAATGACATGACAAGCCAACGGAATTGTTCTTGATGGATGCCCGTCTAGAAACCGGCCTCCGAAAAACCATTATTAGATTCATCTCTCTTTGTTTATGAGGTTATGCGGTTAACTGGTTCTTGGTCGGTTTCTAATTAAATGCTTTCAGAATTTAGTTATATATTTATGAAATAGAAGCTGCTCTGCCTAAGTTCGCATACATGTTCGCATAGATGAGAATTTATGTTCTTTATTCATGGACGTCTTTATTGTGTTGGGAAAATTTTGTTCTATTTTCAATAGTTTCCGAAGCGCATGTGATGAAAGTCATTAATAGCAAATTTTTGTAGACATTGTACACGTTATCGTCGTTGCTATTAGCCCTAGCTCACTAATCATAATTTTGAGTAACGTCATATCAACAGACGCCACGCAAGGGGAGTAAGGTTGGTGTTGATGGATTCCTTTTTTGATGTGTGTTTTTCGTGTTGATTTTTATGTTATTATTGTTAAAAACGAGCATCAAAAATGAGATGAAAAATATTTCTACTCATTTTACAGATATTTCAAAAAATGTAAAAGAAATTCTATTTATATAAATATAAATATCTATTGCTATTTTTCATAGAAACAAGTTTTCACTGATCCATATCTCTATACTTATTAAGTTTCATATTCCCATGACATTCGATACAATTCAAGCAAACATGAATATTTTTTATAAAAGTGAGATATATTTAGAGAAAATAGAAACATTATTATTAAAAAATTTAAAAACTCGAGAGCTAATAAAAGCTGGAATACATTAATTTCCTTTGGAAATGGGAAGATATATGTATTTATTCAAATAGCGTCGGGACGTTGACGCCACGTCTCATACCTTCAATATATCAAAGAATGCAATGTCGAGTCGGTCCCAGTACGTACCGAGTGTTATAGCAATTTCAAGATCAAATGAAAGTGCACAATTTTCTTCACTGCTAGCTGTTAATAAAGTTATTTCTGAGACGTCTCAACTTATGTTTTAGGTATTTCGTAGCGAATGAGCTCTGTGATACTTTATCTCTATAGTTTGTTTAAATGATGAGTTCTTCTAGCGTTCTTGTCTTTTTGTGTAGCATGTGGCATCTTCAATTTAAGGTGCCTAACTGTGTGTGTAAAGGGCTACAAGTGTATCGCGTTATTTAGCAATGAAGAGTGAACAAAAAATAATAAATATTATTTATCATTGTCAAGAAAGGTATTTTCAATAATAATTTATGTAGCTAAATTACAAATAGCGGCTACTTGATTGCTTAATTCTTTCTTGGAAATTGTAAAACTTACTTATTTTATTTCTCGCTCCGTATCGTAAGGTTTTCTTTTTTACCTTATGATATTAATATTATTGACATGTCATTAATATCGTCTCATTCTCGTTGTACAAAAATAGGTATCGACAAATTAATAAACCAATAAACTTTATTCCAGCAAGTCACAAACAAGTCACGTTATGTAAATTACGTTTAAAATCAAGAATTTACAGACCTTGTTGAATATCAAAATACACGAAGAACCAAAACTATTCTACACGTCCAATACGTTATCCAGGCTTAGTTACATTCATTATTAGTTGAACAGTAAACACAGTTAGTTTATCATCTAATAACGTACCAACTTCACTTATTCTGAGAAACTTTGTACAGTTACGAGAAACACCGCTGTTGCCTACCGTAACTATTGACTACTTGGTTCCGAGTTACTAATCAAACTATTTCGCTTTTATATCACCTTTCAAATAACGAAAGTTATTTATTTTCCTTTGCCAAAGTATTTTTATTTTTCTTAGCCAGTGTTTTTATTTTTCTGTAGCGTAAGTTTTATTAAGTTCTACAAGAAAATTGCCACCGCCCGCCAAGGTACTCAGTACCATTCCTACCGTCATAATAATTGTTTTTAAGAGCAATTGTGTTCCGGATAGGAAGGTTTGTGGAGCCGGTTTCACTTTTTTAGAGGCGACCATCTCAGACCTCAGGGGTAGCAACGCATCTGTGACCGAATTGGAACAAGACTCATACTAACAATAACTAATTGGACTATTACTAACATTAACTAACAGGACTAATTATCACTAACATACCCTGTCCTCGCACTTATTAACAAACTAACCAACTAATATTCTAACACCATCTACTAACTGGACTAACCATCCTAGTCCCTTTGAGTCTAGTTCTAGGTCGGTCACAGTTGTTATGGGCGGCAGGGGAAGGGTGGTACTGCATGCTCGTTTGCTATCTTAATTCCATAAAAAAAAAAAAAAAAAAAAAACCGGAAATTGTTACAAGTGTCTCATTAAATTAATAAAGCTATGTTATTTATGAAGTGATTGAATTGAAAGAAAGATAATAATTTAATTTTTTTTTTGTTTATTTAATTTAACGTTACTACTTAAACTGCTCCTAAGTTGTTAAAGCTGATTCTGATTATATTAAGCGCAAAACACATGGACAAACAGATAAAAACTATAACATATTCTAAGAATAATAACTATTGCGTTATTAAAGGCCTCCAATAAAAGTGTTATCTACCATGTATCTACCTACCTATACCTACGTACAAACAGCGATCAGTTACTTTTTTATTATAATATAATGTAATTGGTAGTTATCGGTTAAAGATGACCATAACAAAACGATAATCATGTTAGTACTATGTTTTAGAGATAACTTCTTCTATTAAATTCTTTTTTCGTTTCTCTGGTAATCTTACATTGGCTTCAAACCATTAATATATAGACGCTACAGGGCACGGGTCTCCTTACGGCTGAGGAAGTGTAGAGTATATTCCACCACGCTGCTCCAATGCTTGGTTTAGCAAGGTATCTTTTATAGGCAGGTTAACACCCTTTCAGCGTGCGTGACTAATGTCAGGATTAACCTAAGTAATACAAAGCCTAGTGACCTTCAACGGAAGGGACCGACCGCCATTGTTTTGATCATTGTTTTCAAAGCGTGCACCACGAATAGGAGGCTTGGAAGAAGATGGATGGAGCTACTTATAACGCAGTAAGTACGAAAATAAATAATAGGTAAGTAAATAAAATAACGAGTTATATGCGTTTTAAGCATTTAAATGTCACTTGCTACAAACGGTAAAGGATAACATCGTGAGGAAACCTGCATGCCGGAGAGTTCGCAAAACTCAAAGATGTGTGAAGTCCGCCAATCCGCACTTGGCCAGCGTGGTGGACTATGGCCTTAACCTTCTCATTCTGAGAAGAGACCCGTTCTCAATAGTAGGCCATGATGGGTTGAGATGATGATGATGATGATGAAATAAAATAATAAGCATTAAGTATATATGTTAGAAGCGCTCATAGCTAGGCTTTCTTGCTTGCGTCTTGCGTCGATCCTAAATGAGCAACTGCGGGAGTGGTCGGTAGTAGGATGGGTGACCGCTAATGGCAAAATAATTCTTGAGCGCTTCTGTGCAACGGAGGGCATTTGTTTGGAGGGGTTATGCATTTTAATGTCACTTGCTATAGCGGTGAAGGAAAACGAGTCGAATAAAGAGACAGATCTCTCGATTATCGTTAAAATTAAAATCGTTATGGTAAAAAATTGGGAAACTTTCAAAGTAATTCCCATTTTTAATGAATGTTTTTTCTTGGGACACTCGGTAAAATATTATAAGATAACAATCATAAATTAAATACGCGTAACTAAGCTAAGCTAAGCTACAACCCACTAATGGCCCACTATTGAGCACGGGTCTCTCCTCATTACTGAGGAGGCCTAGAGCATACTCCACCACGGTGCTCCAATGCGGGTTGGTGGAGGGGTTAGTGGCCAACCCAGTGTCGAAAATTTTCAAGCCGCCCGAAGGCCTCCGACATGGCTTAACGACTGCTATCAATCGATAACAACCGGGACCGATGGCTTTACGTGCCCTCCGAAGCACGGAAGCGCTTAAGAAATTTTTGCCACTAGCGGTCACCCATCCAACTACCGACCGCGCCCACTGTTGCTTAACTTTGTTGATCGCTTAGGATCGACGCAAGCCGCCGGGCTATGAGCGCTACGCGTTACTAAGGATAATTCAAAAAGTACCATGTAATACCCACCATATTTCGGAATCTAACATGCAGCAAGCAGAAAAAAGTAATCAAACGATCAGCCTCCATTATATTTTCTACTGTAGAAAACTATCAAACCGCGTTGCACTCCCGACGCGACACACAACGTACGAGTATATATGGTCAGAAAATTACACAAATAAACGAGGTGATTGTTCTTTGACAAACTAGGGTAAAACGCGGCGACGGGCCACAAATACATTTGTCTCTGTCGCCTCAGACGTACGTTACGTGTAACAGATAAGTTCGGCCAACTTATCTTACAAAGAACTTTTTGTGTTTTTGATCCATTAAATCTGACAGTAATTGATTTCTTGTGTTCGGTATGATAAATATGAGTTCGTTTTACAGTTATGTATATAGCATTGCTGGAATCGGAATTTCGTTTTGTGATGGGTGCATGCGCATGAGCGTGTGTTTCTTTAAATGACGTAGATTAATAAGTGTAATATACGAGATAAATAAGTGTAATATAATAAGCAACCCGAAAACTCTTGTTTTTTAACGGACTTCAAAAAAGAAGGAGGTTCTCAATTCGACTGTATATATGCTTTTTTTATGTTTGTTCAGCGATTTTTTCGTCGTTTATGGGCCGATTTTGATGATTCTTTTTTTATTGTAAAGTAGATATACGCAGTTTGGTACGCTGATGACGACGACCAGGATCTGATGATGGCATCTTGGAGAAATCGAGGGGAACTTTCGAAAATTGTAGGAACGACTAGTGTGTTTGTTAATGTTTTCATAAGTACATTAAAGCGCTACAATTTCATGAAGATCTGGAGCACATCTGATGAAGCCGAAAGACAGTCGAGGGAACTCCTCAACGAGTTACTGCAGTTACTTATCTAGTGTTTGGGCTTGATTAATTTGAAGTGACGAGAACTTTACACATACAATTGAATTGAGCGTCATCTGGCGAGTAGTTTTTGAGTTATCTCTGCTTATCGAGGTTGAAGTCGGTTTTTTTTTGTAAAAAGCAATAATTATTGCATTTTAGCTTTGTTCTATTTCTGCCTGACAACAGGGCGACGCAGGAAATAATAAATGATAATTATAAGTATGCAAATGGTCCTAGTCGTATCTGATGTTGCACGAGAGACACCAGTAAAGCTTTTTAAAGAATTCTCCCACGTTTGTTAAATTCTGAACAAATTAGGATGTGAGGACATTTTGACTAAAATAATTCTATATCTTATTGACCAGGAACTACTGAAAATTAGGCGGGTACCCATGAGATAAGCAAGATTTATTTATTTATTTATTGTTTATTAGAACGGTAAAATTACCAATTACACTAACAAACACAAGATAATTATCGAAACAGTCTTCTATTCCTTCCTTCCAAGCCTTCCAAGCTTCAAACACAGACAAACTAGTAGTTACCTACTAAGAATCCTCGAAGACATTGGTTTTAACATTGTCAATATACAACCTACAAATGAAATACTTAAGCTTAATCGAATTCCCGTATAGCTCTCAGAGAACGACAGAATGCAATATAATATTTCAATAAAAGCAAGTTAGGAAGGTAAAGAAGAACACTGGGTATCGGTGGCAAACGCTAAAGTTTGCAGCAATGTGCGCGATATTGCAGGGGTTTGTAAAATTCCACAAGGTCAATTGTTTCTGCTTAGTTAGGTGAATGGGGAAATAATGTCCAGCTGTATGTAACATTTTGAGTTTTCTACAGTTTTACAGGGTGGAATATACTCATCTGTGTGTAATTTCTTTTTTGTTTTGTTATTTTTTAATCAAGTTTTTATAACAATTGTATTGGATTTCGAATATTGTAAAGCAAATTCAGACATAGTGAATAGATTTATCCTATTAATTTTAAAAGTGAATACTCTGAAGAACCCGGCATTTATGATTTTTAGATTTAGATTACCTACTCATCTCTAATTAAATAAATCTCCTTTGTAGAACTGATCGGAGCCACTACAATTGAAAGTATTTATAGTGAACACACTGTAATTGATAAAAGACACTTTTATCAATTACGTAACTACGTCCCATGCTTCAATAACAACCAGCTTTCCACGTACCACTATAGGACGTGGAGTTTTATTACTAGACTTGGTACCAGTGCACACGCGCGACAGCAACAAGACAATCGCGCGACATCGACGCAATAACAAAGCCATAGCTTGCAGTAAAATGTCGCTCATGTGTATTTACTAGCAGCAATGCAATTGGTGCGACACTCAAAAGCATCAAAGAAGTCGCACATTTGGACCGTAAAATATCGCACGTCTGCAAAATTCAAAATATGTTTCTTAGAATTCCTGCTTTCTACATTTTTTCTGAAGGCATTTCGAATGAAACTATTAATTTTCCTGCAAATTTTCAACATGTTGTCGGGTTAGTATAGTGTCGCTGTCGCCCGTCTGAAGCCACACTTCTGTGTGTGTTCTCAAGTATCGCCGTCGCTCAGTCAATAAGTGGTACGCACACCCTCAGAACGAAACAAAGTTTACGAGCCGAGCGCACCTGCTTACAGCTATAAATTCCTAAGTAAATAACGAGTGCATTTATAAGGGTAAATAAAGCAATAAAGTACGTAAGATTTTCGCGTTGCGCCGGCTTCAGAATCGAGTTTGTTACACTAATAAATAAAACGTATTCTAGTTTCATAAGTAGGGTCGTCACTCAGACTGTATATGAGAATCAGGGTTGGGTTTTAATATAACCGAGTACCTATTCGTCATAAAATATCATTGCTGCACTGCGTTCGCTTTGGATGTGGAATTTGATTTAATTGCACCCCACACAAATACCAGCTTTCTAACTCTGATGAAGGTATATTGCAGGTTGACGGCAAAAATTTAAAACGTCACAAGTAAATTTTGCTCACTCGCTAGATTAAACTGTGTGCACAAGTAATTATTTTGTTTTCGGCAGGGAGTGGCGTTTTTATGTAAAACACCTGACAGATCCTGACTAAGAACCCTATGGTAAGTGGTCAACACAGTCACCGTTGCCCATGGTCCTTCGTAACTCCAAAAGCATAGAGCTAATGATGTCGAGGCGAGTTTAAACATGATCCATTACGAAAAACAGTTACGAAGTTTTTACCAACAAAAGATAAACAGCCTTATCATTGTGTTGTAATTTCTTGGACATTTACGGCCTTGGTCCAGTAAACTTGAAAATGTATTTCCCTCCCCGGTCACGTTCATTCCAGGTTAAGTCCCACGGGCCAACACTAGAAAAGTCAAGTGTCATAAATTTTGTAAACTGTTTCGCGGGAGGAAAAATTAAACAAATATTACCTTTCGCTGGAGCGTAGACGCGAATTCTTTTTGCTAGCTGGTGTTTGGGACTTTGTTTTACTAATACAATTTTTCAACCTATATATTTACTCTCTTAGCCTATGTTATTTGCTTATAAATTCATAGGATTTTTGTTCTTACATTTAGTATATACAAGCCGTCCATAGTCCGTGAGTGTTTCGGCAGCAGTAATAGAGAGTTATAAAGATTAATGCAGGTTCTCTACGACATTGTCCTCTTAACATAAGACAGATGCCATTTTGGAGGATAAATTAAAAAATCGTGTTTATTCTTTAAATTGCTATATAACATACAATACATAAAGATTTTGGTTCATGTAAGCACTACAATATGGAGACTATAATATGATGAAGGGTTAATGATAAAGATTCTGTACAGTGGACTACAAAGTCCGCGACACAAAGGCGCACGTACAATGTATGTAAACAAAACGATCATAACACAAATACCTATGCATAATCGATATTCTTGGTTATACTACCTACTGACGGGATACTAAAACACCTAATTTAACGACACTCTGATAACTTTTATCGCAAGTTTTCGCTTCAGTTGACGCGTTTTCGAACCATTAGTTTTATGTGGATTACTTACCACTGAGGAATTGCTTATTTATCATTCCGCGTTCTATAGATAACATTTGGAGACTTGCGAAAATGCTCGCTAGTGAAATCTTGTATATATCTGAATATATTAATTTTGTGCGTTACTGGTCAAATTCGACGCCTATCATTTGGTGAGAGTTTAATGAAGCGTTAACTTTTGAAGAATTTTTATCAAAATAGAATCGACTTTAACGCCAAAAAGTAAAAATCGGTTCAGTTAACCCGGTTAATATTCCTAAATCCTTCTCCAAAGTCTGATAAACACGATGCTGAAAACCGTATCAAAATCGGTTCAGCCAAACAATATGCCTAAAACCTTTTCCTAAGTCTGACAAATAGTATGCTGAAAACCGCATCAAAATCGGTTCAACCAAACGTGAGATAATCGCGCATAAATATATATACATAAAAATACATACAGGTCAAACTGAGAACCTCCTTTTTTGAAGTCAGTTAAAAATAGAAAAACGGAGTCGATTTCGAATGTCGATTACAGCCTAAGATGTAGTTTCGTTATTTCAATGAACCTAACTTAATAGCGAAAAATATTATTTGATAAAGGATTAACATTTTATTACCTCAACAAATTACCTATATTTCTTTGATATAAGTAATCACAGCTGCGTACAGACTATATAACAAAACATGTTATAAAACATAGTTAAATAACATGTTTTTTTAATGTGGACGATATGTGTTACAAAAACAAGTTATATAACATGTTAATTGTTTTTGCAACAATGTTATATGCTATATTTTAAGAAATGACACGCATTGAGTTGTTATAAAACACTGTTATACAACAATGTTATTTTAATGTAATGTCCTGTTACATGTTTCATTGTTAGACAACAATGTTAGATAGCGTGGACGTGTTATAAAACAGAAGTTATATAACATGTTACATAATCTGTACGCACCCTAACGTTACCTTGCAACTTCAGACGATAAAACCAATTTAATTAGTGGAATTCTATAAGGTATCTACGCATAAAAACATAATTATTACCTATTTGTTTTTTGTTTACAACCCTTTAAATCTCAAGATAAATATTCAAAAGGAGCAGTAGGTAATTTAAACGAGCATACTGGCTTCAACCCAAAGTTTCAAATACCAAAAATAAACAGAAGATCTATGCCATATCTCATCTCATTCCATCCCAATAGGTATATAATAAAAGTGAGACTGGGTTGTCTGTAGAAGATAGTCAGCTAGTAAATTGTGGTTAAATTAGATTGTAGTAAAATAAAATAAACCTACTAGCATAGGACAACTGAACTAGCTGGATTTACCATCGTAGTCGCGATTTGAGTCTTGTTCTGTGTCAAATAGTTTTTATGGGCGGCAGCACATTAAAAATTAAAATCTTAAATAACTTAAAAGTGACTCTTCTGTTATGTATTAGTCTATACGAGCTGTCACACTGCAACCATAGTTATTGCTACTGATCCTACTTTAATTAGAAACATTGTCTTGCGTCCATTGCCAAATATGTGGAACATGTACGCACTACGTACAGTATTTCTTTTACTCATTGTTAAATTTTGTTTGGTTATGCCTTTCTTCTTTGAGTATTAATTTTAAACTGCTAGCACCTAATACTACAATTTTCAGGTCTTGCACTAAAGTATCCTTGATCTATTAATAATATCGTTTTTACACCCGATCTCTTGCTGTCCATAGATCATACTATACATGAATATTTAGTTAAGTTACTAAAGATATTCTAGTTGGAGATAGGCTGGAAGAGGTTGCCAGGATAACATCGACAGTTGTACTAAAATTGTGTACCTTCTTGTAGCCATAACATTATGTACATTGTTTAACACGATGAGTGCGAAACAGGGCTTAAAACACCCTGTCCGTGTCTCGTCGTTATAGCGGTAGGAAAAAACTTAAAGTTCTCTGTCGTGCGGGAAGCATAACTTCCATCTGGTTCAGTGTAGGAAAGAAATAACTATATATCTGAGATGTGCTATTGACTCCTAGTTCTATGGTATATCCACCTTGATACCGGGTTTCTTAGACCTCGTGCCGCACTGAACAAATAAAATTCTAACGCAGTGCGGAACGAGGTTGCGAACACCTCGTACCCCCGAGCACCTCGTAACGCACCCTACGCTAGCTTCACGTGGTTAGTGTTGTGCAACGCATTCGAGGCTGCGCACGCGACTAAGTGAGACTGCTGCCGATTATGTCGAAACGTTGCAGAAAAAACTTAATTAAGGAGGATGATGAAGAAAAACCGTGTGGTGAATCTGAGTCAAAATCAGGACATAGGATGATATTTCAAAAACAGGTCAGTCACTAATTAAAAAAATAAGATAGTCGTGAGGCTGACAAAAAAGTAAAGAAAATACTCACAGAATGCACTGGTTGCAAAAAAATGTTATTGTTTGGCCTGTTTTAATGAAAATCACCCATAAATTTGAAAAATAAAATAAAAATTTAATCGATATTTATTTTCCCATCACTAAATAATATGAAAAACTGCCATTCTTCAGTGCGGTACGGGGTACATCAGACCCCACATTTTATTTTACCTATAGAATCTAAACTAACTAATCTAACCACGGGCGGCAGATTTAGGTTAATCAATTCATTGTTAATAATAATCGCGACAAAAACCGTACACTTTGTTTTATTTGGCGCCAAAAAAAGGATTTTGGTCTCCTACGGGCGGTGGGGTTTAATACGCCTCGTGCCGCCACAATGTCTGGTTTAGGACAAGGTTTAAAACGCCCCGTAACGCAGTAATGGAAAAGTACAGAAAAATTTGTGCCGCTGGGAACGTGTTAAATTAAAAAGGTACCACATTTAATTAAAAAAAAATTGATAGATCTTCAATTAAAAGAAAAGTGACGACAAAAATAATCGTTCTCCTTTATACTTACTAAGAAGTTAGTAAATCACGCTGCTGTAATTTAAACAAATACGCCAACATCCACAGATGTTTAACTAATACCAAACATACGCTGAAATTTTAAGTATACTTCGCCCAGCATAATGCAATACTCGGATGTAATTAGGAGTACATGTTATACCGAACAAAATTCAGTATGCTTTCGCTCCAGTTCTGCAACGACTGCAAATTAAACTAGCAGTTAACTACCTTCTACCTACCGTGCCGTCGGCCTAAAGAGGTTCAGACAGGCCATAATAAAGTCGAGGAAAAGTTCGAGTTGCAAAAATGTTATGTATGTTGATTTCTTTTAAGATATCTTCGAATTAAGTTCTGTACTTAATCAGCATTAAACATCTGTCAAAAACACGTACCTATACATTTTAGTTGTTCTAATTTTACCAACTACCTAGTTTGACGGAACCTGTTTTATCGAGAAAATATTCTAAAAATGATTTTTTGACGAAAGACCAAATGATATGATATGATTAAAGACCAAATGCGTGAATATCTTACATACTTATTTTTTCCTATATTTTTTATCTATCAAAAGTGTGTACTTTGTTTTATTATAACTAATACAATAATTTTACATAATAGGCATTAAAATTTATTGACATTAGTAAGGATTTCAGGTACCATGCCCGACAAAGTAACGTTAATAATATCGGTCAAGTCTTATCGAAGACAAACATACCCTTCCGGTATCTAAGTAGTCGTTTTGTGGCAAGTAGGTTAAGTACGGTCCTGGCATCAACTATCCCTGTCTAACTAACTAATGGATTATCCGATAACAATTTCATCATCATAATTAAAATGCACTTATGAATACACGTAGCAGCAAAGTAGGTGCACCAGCAGCGCTTCGACCTCGTTTTAACGTTTAACTGGGAACTGAATTGGTGTTGCTATTAAAACTTGGCTAGTTTACATGGTTAGTCGGTGTTGGACGCTGTTTTATCCACGTCGAATTATTACTTTTTTTATCAATGAAATTATAGGAGCTAAGTTTCTTATCGCCCGGTAAGGAAGCTAGGAAATTAAAAGTGTAAGATTTTTGCGTGACGAAATTGGGAATGTATGCTTTTGGCTAAACTCAGTCATGGGCGCTTATTCGTCAATCTGTTTAATTAATTGCATCCAATAAGCTGTCAGCTGTCAAAAGAGATTTGTTTGATACTCATCGTTCCAATCAAGTTTTCTAAAAGACGAACGCATTTCTGAACATACTATATACTAATACCACGTACTATTCAATAATTAAGTAGTTGGAACAAATAACCAAGTAGTTGGAACCTTGAAACACAAACTGGAAACAAAACTGAAAAAAAACTGGGCTCAGAGCCTGGAAGCACGTATAATTTTCACAAAATTCTGTGATCATTAGAAATCAGGTATCCCTTACTTTGGTGCAGAAAACCAACATGACGAAACCAGTGTACCTGAGAGTTCTTCGCTTAAATCTTAAAGTTGCGTAAAATCTGCCAATCTGTTCTAGGCTAGCGTGATTGACATTGGCCTGACCCCTGACGGTGTAAGCGGAGGCAGGAGTCCTGCACTGGGACAATATTGTTTCTTGCGATGATGTTGATGATAAATTCATTTTACAATGCTTTGAAGCTCATTCAGATGTTTGCTTCTTTTTTTATAGTCGATACCACACATACATTGGCTGTTTGTAAAAAGCCCAAGAATAATCCAGCCAGTAATTAGCATGAAGCACAGAGTTTGCGACTTACTCTTGAATAGTGGTGTAATTAAATGCACTTGTGTGAACATTATGATCATCATATGCTGTAAATGATAGCAGAAGTTGCAATACTAAAGCAGAGAGAAATCTGAAACATTTAGCGAAAAATAATAAATGATTTGAAACATTGAAAATTTATGAAAACTTTTATCGGCTTAAATGCATTAAGGGCCACTACGAATAGGGGTCTCGTCTTCTACTTAATTTAAAAAGTCTGAAGTGGTGCATTATGTTGGTCCAATGCAGTGAAATGGAATGGTGATACTTGGATTGGTCACTAACCTCTAGTGACCAATCCAAGTATCAGTAGTTTTATGCCACCCAGAGTCTTTTCTGGTTTAGCTGAGGATAACAACTGGAACTGATAACGTACTATTCAAACCTTGGACGTGCTAAAACATGTATGCCACTCGCAGTCTATCCACCATGTCTACATTTCCTCGACTTAGCGATCATAGAATCGACTCAACATGGCAATAAAATTAGCTGTAGGAACAATGTACCTGTTTTAAACGATAACAACCCAAATGGCACAATGACCCTCCAGTTCGCTGTCCAAGGGTCGTGGGTTCGATTCCCAGCGATGCGGAAATTTGAATGATGAGTTTAATGATGAAATTAATACTAGTATCTAGTAACACGGGCAATAAACCAAATTTTTGTTGTCAGTCTGGATGTATGTGTCCTTGTCTTGTGCGTTTTCCAAGGCAGTCACGGCACAGGGAATCCTAGTTTGAAGCTATGAGTATACATGATATTCATTAATATTTCTTCTTTCTTCTTTGGCCGACCATGCATTCATGAAGTTTAAGATGACACCGATGACCCAAGAAAACGGTGACCATAAGCCATAGTGACGAGACCGTCTGCTGGTTTATTTACTATTAACATTAAAAATCTAAAACTGATTCATTAGTGTTAGTTAAAAAGCAAACTGAACTCTGAAAGCAGTTTAGAAGAAAGGCCCGAACAATAGTAAATCGCCGTCCAAGATATGTTCACTATTTGATCTCCAAATACACATAACGTTCGGATTATTGTCAAAGTAAAATGTTTTCTTTTGTGATCCGGACAAAGCTCAACAGCAGGTCAAGTAAGTATTGTTATCCCCCACTTATTCTTAGTTCAAGTTATGTTTGTGATGTCCAGTCATTTTTTCGTTAACTTCATGTAAAAACAAAACTTTATATGGCTAAATCTGTCTGTGCTTTAGGGAATTCGTTTTCTAAAATGATGTAATTAGTACATTATGATATAAGTGCGCGAAGTTGGTCATTACAGTCGAGGCGGTATTGCACAGCCCGAGCCGCTAGGCGAGGGCTGTAATAGAGCCAAGACTGTAGTGAACAAAGCGCACGCGTATCATACGACGTTTTTCAACACACTTGCGAGGAAAAAAACAATTAGGTATCGACATTTTTCAGTCACAAATCAGCAAATTATAAACGAACAAATGTTTGCACAAAATGGCGCCGAGGTTTATTTTATTTTTTCACGCGCCGTATCTTTGGATTCTTTGGTTGAATAACTATGCGCGCGCAGGCGCGCAGGTTAAGTCCAGAGGCAAAGAGCACCGCTATTCAGCCACAATATATTAAACTAAATAATTATGTATTTCTAATAGGAATTTACGGTAATTAATGATTTAAAATATTGTATTTTTTAAATGCTTTAATAGATAATTAGATGAAGTATAATCTTATCTTATCAGATTTTGACTAAGTACAACAAGTTTATTTATTTACAAAATAATAAATCTTTTGGTAACAACCTCTTTACGGATATTAAAAAAAAAGTGGAATAAGAAAAACACTAGTGCGGCAATGAAAAGTAAAACGCACTACTGTGTAATAAACCGCATTCCGGGCGAAAGACTAAAGAAAAAATAGCAACTTTACGAGCAAGTGTGTTGAAAATGTATTTTAATAACTTAATGACTTTTAAAAATATCGTTTGTTCATAGCATATACTAGTATGTACATAGGTATCTTTCCATGTTCTATTGCTTACAAATAATCTAGAGTTAATTTTTTTCGGTTATCTAACAGTGTTTTTAATTAAATTAAAAAAAAACCTTCTATTGTTTTCAACACACAATTTAATTGTGTGTGTGTGCGTCCGTCCGTCGCCAGATATAATTCTTGTGTACCTAGAGCTAAGTGTGTAACGTTATTTATTTATTTATCTGTCTTAAAAATATTTTTGGGCGTCCCCGTTCCTCGTGACGGGGTAAACAAGGGAGTGAACGTCATGCCAAAAATTCAAGTTAAAACAAGTCCCAACAGACCATTAAGTTAATTCATCAGCAATGCAGTAGTAAACCAGTGGTGTCGTTTAGTTAATTGACACCTATTTTAATTAACACACGTGGCGTTAAAATATGCTGTAGATTACTATCAACGCTACCGTAATTACTGCTAATAGCCGACCGCGTAATAGTTGTATCAAATGCAACATAAATCCGATTCATCGTGTTGTTTGAGTTTACGAATGAATAAACAACATAGCATTTCTTACGTGTGACTTTTTTGCTTGACTATGCGACGCGTGGTAGTAATACATAATATTATATTGTGTTTAACAATGTGTGCCTACAATCTATTAGTGGCCTACTATTGAGCACGCCTATCTCTTCATTATTGAGAAGGCCTAGAGCATACTCCACCACGCTGTTTCAGTGCGGATTAACGGAGGCGGAGGACTTATTATCAAACTAACCAACTAATATTCTAACACCATCTCTACTAAATGGACTAACCATCTCAGTCCCTAAATTGAGTTTTGTTCTAGGTCGGTCACGGTTGTCATGAACGGCAGCAGAAGGGTGGTCCTGCATGCTCGTCACCTACCTTGATTCCATAAAAAAAGTCCTTGATAACTACTACATTAACCTATAGTGACTAAGAAAATTCAAGTTGCGTTCTTTATTCGAAACCAGATGCCCGTTTGCCGAAGGCCAACATTCAAACCTCTGTAATCACTGCTTCGCAAATCGCCACAATCAGTTGAAACGTTTAGCCGTGGCTCTTTTTGTTTAAAACATGTTATTTAATTCAAACAGCAGTCGCCCTGTGATTACATGCAAACGTATTGTTTGTCGTGTCACGCATGTTGACGTTGCGTTTTATAATTTGCAGATTTGTGGGGGTTGTGATACTAATAATACAAAATAACAGGTACGCTTTGGAAATACTTTTTGAAGTATTATTTCCGGGGTGTAACAAAAGTTTTGCCAATTAAAGTGTATTAGGATTTACGACCCTTTAGCCTGGTTTGTTTACATTGCTTGTGAAGCTTGGGGTTTCGGATTTGATGCTCGACCGGGGCAAATATGTTAAAGATCAATGTTTCTTTCTCGGTTCGTGGGTGTTTGTAATGACATATTTGTGGTGTCTTTGCCATCCATGTAACCGGATCTTAGTTAGGGGTTATGCATAAATGTTTATTTTGTTAAGGGTACATTTATGCGACAGACTATTACCTAGCCTACTCTACCTACTTCAAGGTTTTCGGTGCGGAGATTTGAGTGTTATTTATTTTGTAATATTCTCGTTCGTTAAGTTGGTTACCTACTTGTTGATTGTCCAGTACTTAAAAGCCATATAATTCGCTATATTGTTACATATAAAAGAAAAATAATACAAAAGCCAATTAAATTAAAAGTTTTTCTAGGCTCAGACTCTATAAGAAGCTTTGGTTTGCTCAGATCATATTATAACAACCCCCTATTTTACCTTTGTAAAAAGACATCTTGAATATTTTTTTATTAATTCAACAGGAAACATTTAAATCCAAGTTGGAGTTAATCGGACAAAACTTAATAATATATTCATATAAACTTTTATTCGCCCTTATACCCTTAGATGATTGATTTTCAGAAATCATTTCAATCGTTAGAGCTTCCCAACACTAAACTTCTGGTGAAACTTTCATTCTGCATCTACTAGTTGGTGAGTTATCCGTCATGCTTAATATTTCCTTAAGTACATATCTCAAAAACTGCGCAGCAGAAACCAGCAATTAGAAAGTACGAAATAAGAATCCAATTTATAGAACAGGAACATTCCAAAGACACAATGACCGCATATGAAAATATGAGACATTAAAATCCAGACCAAGTCATTGAACCTTCTCTAGTTGAAACCCGAAACGTAATCAAAATTAGGTATTTAAATTCACAGAAGGCGAACCGAGGCGTTAAATTTGATGTATTTAAATGGGGTGAATTGGTCGTGGGCAGCAAATGTTATCAAAGTGTGTTTGAGCAGCGAACCGCCTGATTTGATGAGGACTTGCTAACTGGTACGCCTCGCTAAGTTTACATTGATCCTGTTATTTATACTATGTTATATTGTAGATTGTTAGTTACATAATCAACGGATAAAGTTGTACCTGTTAATGATGTTGAAGCCTATAATACTGATCTCAGCCTTAAAACGGCTGACCAGGGTATCGAAATAGACGGCAGCAGAGATGGTAAGTACTTCTGTCGACGGTCCGTATCCCATATAGTGCAATGATTATTATGCTGACTGCCATGCGAATTGTCTTAGATGCCTGATCTGAAACTTCAATGATGAACTAAAATTTCTGTTTAATTTGAGTTTACCATTTGGGGTGTAAGGGGCTCCTCCCATCCTAGAGCCCAAGCCGACCTCACCTGCTCGTGGTACACCCTGCTGATCAACGGACGAGGGCACGGCGCCTGGTCCCTCTCTTGAGAGGTCTCTGGACTCAGTACCATCCAGTGCAATCCCGAAGGTACTCTACGCTGGTGGTAGGGTCTTGAACCCGACTGGCTAGCTACCACCCTCTCGTTTGAGTCAGCCGCCAAACGGTAAGGTGTTCCGGCTGGGGACTTAATTGAGTGCCAGTTTCTCCCCCCTCCCACCCTTCCTCATCCTATATGTGGAGACTCTTCGATTTCTTCCCGGGATCTCATTGGACTCTTAAGGCTTCGTTATTCGGGGGTACGTGATGTGTTGGCGCGGCGGCCAGGGAGACCTGGTGAAACGGCTTGCCGCTGGCCGCCCGCCGGACAGTACAGGGACCCGAACCCAGGCAACACGCGTAACCTCTGGCCTGGGAGGCTGTCCTATCATCCGGCGCATAATCCCGCTGTGTGGGCTCCGTGCCGGAGTAAGAGACCGGGGTGGTACCCGGAGCCCATGCGCGGGGGGGACCAGGGGCCCTTCCGTCCGCCGCGCCAGCAACTCATATTCTGCCCCTGTAATCGCGGTGCCACGAGTCCAACATTTATCCCGGGGGTCACCGATGAATCGCTGCATTTCCTTCCCCCTTTCCCTCCCTTTTTTTTACACCGAAATCTATGGGCAAGTCTATAAAGAGAAAAAGGTATCGCCCAGCGGCAACCCCTGAAACCCCTACCACACTAAATGTAGACATGTGCAACATCAGGGGAATTCACAGCAACCTTAACGCTGTCCACTACCATCTTGAGACAGCGAAGCCGGCCTTGCTCTTTTTGACGGAGACACAGATATCATCACCGGACGACGCATCTTACCTGTGCTACCCTGGCTATAGGCTGGAGCACGCGTTTAGGCCGCGTGCCGGGGTGTGTGTGTTCGTCCGGGATGATGTCTGTTGCTGCCGTTTGACCTGCCTTGTAGACAAGGACCTATCCATTTTATGGACGCGCGTGGACATGGGCGGCCACACTCGTGTTTATGCGTGTCTCTATAGGTCCTATAGCGGAGACGCGGAGACGACTCGACTATTTGAGCACGTCCAGAGATCGGCTGACAGAGTTTTGGAGCAGTATCCCTCGGCGGAGTTGGTGATTTTGGGGGACTTTAACGCCCACCACACTGATTGGCTGGGGTCCAGGATCACCGACTTTGCCGGGAGAACTGCTTTCGACTTCTCCCTGGCCTACGGTCTCACTCAGGTTGTTGCTGGCTTCACCAGAGTCCCTGACGTTGAGACCCATAATGCTTCTTTGCTAGACCTACTGCTGACTTCTCATCCAACGGACTACCGAGTGGTGGTTGAGGCTCCTCTTGGATCTTCTGACCACTGCTTGGTAAGGACATCTGTGCCCTTGACGCGTCAAGAGGGCTCTCGGCCCACTGGTACGCGTCAAGTTTGGCACTATAAGTCAGCAGACTGGGACGGACTTAGGGAATTCCTGAGTTCGTACCCTTGGAGGCAGCTCTGCTTCGCTTCCGGGGACCCGAACGTGTGCGCTGATTCAGTAGCCGATGTGATCCGACAGGGTATGGAATGTTTTATTCCAAATTCAGTCGTATCCATTGGTGGGAAAAACCAGCCCTGGTACAGTGGTTCGTGTGCTGCGGCATCTAACCGCAAGCGGGCCGCTTACCAGGCCTGGGCATCAGCGTACACTTCGAAGAACCCATCAGCCCCAGAGCTTAAGAAAAAGCTCAACGCTGCCTCCCGGTCAGCTAAGAAGCAAATGTCCAGGGCGAAGGCCCAATTCATCGGCAGAATTGGCGAGCGGCTAGTTGGCTACCCCTCTGGGAGTAGAGAATTCTGGTCGCTGGCTAAGGCTGTCGAGGGCAACTTCTGTCGGTCTTCTCTCCCACCACTGCGATTACCGGATAAATCCGTTGTCCATACGGCAAAGGGGAAAGCCGAAATTCTTGGTAGCCTCTTTGCCGCCAACTCGACTCTTGACGATGGAGGCGCCACACCGCCTAACATCCCGCGGTGTGAGAGCTCGCTGAATGACATACTTTTTACTTAAAAGGCTGTCAGGCGAGCTCTACTGTCTCTCGACACCAAGAAGTCGAGTGGGCCGGATGGTATTCCCGCAGTGGTGCTAAAGACGTGTGCTCCCGAGTTGACTCCCGTCTTAACGCGCTTATTCTCGCTATCCTACACTACAGGAATAGTACCGTCTTCGTGGAAAGTAGCCCTAGTTCATCCTATCCCCAAAAAGGGCGATCTTAGTGACCCGGGCAACTACAGGCCTATAGCGATAACTTCCCTGCTTGCGAAGGTTATGGAGCGTGTAATAAACACACAGCTCCTGGGATATCTCGAAGATCGCCAGTTGATCAATGATCGGCAGTACGGTTTTCGTCACGGTCGTTCAGCTGGCGATCTTTTAGTTTATCTCACGCACCGGTGGGCTCAGGCCCTAGACAGCAACGGGGAAGCATTGGCAGTCAGCCTAGATATCGCTAAGGCCTTCGACCGGGTCTGGCACAGGGCTCTTCTCGCGAAGTTACCATCTTACGGTCTCCCTGAGAGGTTGTGCAGTTGGGTAGCCAGCTTTCTATCTGAGCGACATATTAAGGTCGTCGTCGACGGTTGTTGCTCAGATATGAAACGTATAAACGCTGGTGTCCCCCAAGGGTCTGTGCTGTCTCCTACCCTGTTCATTCTGCATATCAATGACATGCTGGAGCGTGCAAACGGCATTCATTGCTATGCAGATGACAGCACGGGAGATGCCTATTATACAGGCCCTGCAAATGCCTCTCGGTCACATGTGGAGGATAGCAGAATCAAACTTGTGTTTGAAGTCGAGAACTCTCTGGAGCAAGTCTCGGAATGGGGTCGACTAAATTTAGTCGAGTTCAATCCCACGAAGACACAAGTTTGCGCGTTTTCTGCTAAGAAAACCCCATTTGTCATGGCGCCTCAACTCCAGGGTACCGCACTCACCGTTAATAAAAGTGTTGGGATTCTGGGTGTTGACATTTCGAGTGACGTGCAGTATCGGTGTCACCTGGAAGCTAAGGCCAAATTGGCCTCCAAAAAGCTTGGCGTCCTGAACCGGGCGAAGCAGTACTTCAATGCGAGGGACCTACTGATGCTTTATAAAGCTCAAGTCAGGCCTCACATGGAGTACTGTTCTCACCTCTGGGCAGGGGCTCCACAATACCAACTTAGTCCATTTGACGCCGTACAAAAGCGCGCTGTTCGAATTGTCAACGACCCACGAGTCACTAACAGGTTAGAACACCTAAGCCTTAGAAGAGACATAGGATGTCTCTGTGTGTTCTACCGACTTTACAACGGTGAGTGCTCCGAGGAATTGTTCGATTTGGTGCCAACATCACCCTTCCATCATCACACCACTCGCCGAAGATTGAAGTTTCATCCACATCGCTTGGATCCGTGGCGAACGACTACAGTCCGATTTTCACGGTCATTTCTGCCGCGAACTTGCAAGCTGTGGAATGAGCTTCCCTCTGAGGTATTCCCGGAGCGCTATGACATGGGGTTCTTCAAGAAAGGTGTAAAAAGAGCTCTCCTTCCGGGCCGGCGTTGCACCGGTGACTCCCCTGGTGTTGCAGGTGTCCATAGGCGACGATGACCACTTACCATCAGGTGGCTCGTCCGCTTTTTCGTCAGCCCTTCAGGCTATAAAAAAAAAAAAAAAAAAATGTTGTCTCTTTATGTTGCCCAGGGCACCTACGATACGTACACACCTCTACATATACTATACCTCCTAATGTAACGCTAATAGTGTGTGAGTTATTTGTTTATTGATAAATAAATATGTAAACATGACGCCGGCTATCTTAGATTATGATACAATTCGGGAAGTATATGTGTAGGGAGACCAGGGCTAAAAGACAAATGAAGTGCTTTACAAGTAGCCAGTATACTTTTTTTTTTTTTTTTTTTTATGGAATTAAGATAGCAAACGAGCATGCAGTACCACCCTTCCCCTGCCGCCCATAACAGCTGTGACCGACCTAGAACTAGACTCAAAGGGACTAGGATGGTTAGTCCAGTTAGTAGATGGTGTTAGAATATTAGTTGGTTAGTTTGTTAATAAGTGCGAGGACAGGGTATGTTAGTGATAATTAGTCCTGTTAGTTAATGTTAGTAATAGTCCAGTTAGTTATTGTTAGTATGAGTCTTGTTCCAATTCGGTCACAGATGCGTTGCTACCCCTGAGGTCTGAGATGGTCGCCTCTAAAAAAGTGAAAGTGTTAATCTCATTACATTCAAATTATAATGTCGGGATTAACAAAATATCCATACATACCTACAACGTAACCAGAACACGTAAGAAACATTCACAATCTAATGACGACGACTGTTCTAACCGCCGTTGGCGCCGTCGCTGACATGAATGCCTTCCCAGCATCCGGTGTTAAGTCAGTTGTCAAACTCGTCTTTCGAATGTACCGTCATTATTACTGCCAGCCTGGAACATAACCACATCTTGCTTAAGTCAAAGAAAAAGAGTATTCGGACTGAAAACTTAAGGCCCAATACTTTTTTCTTCTTTTTTATGACCATCATCATACACCGCTGTTTGCTAGTTTGTCCGTTGTTCTAAAAAATCAATATATTTACATTAACTTTTTTATAGAGGCAGCATACTCGTATATAGAGTAATTAAATTTTCCCTCCTGATTTTTAAAGTATTGAGTTTGCCTCCTCTCGATATCTTGATACGTATACTTGACCCGGCTGACAACGAGAACCCTCGAACCTTGCGACTTTACTTGACTTTATCGAAATAAATCGACGTCTTATTATTGCAATTTTTAGTCTAAAGTCTATATCGATTATATATTTATACTTGCCAAAAAGTAGGTATGTGCTAATGCCAACTTTGGATGCAGAATATATTTTGATTTAATTATAATCGGCACCGAAATGAATCTACGATAATCTACTTAACTCTTTCGTAAAGATCCAATTAAAGACTTTACAATGCTTTTCTTATATGAACATATTCATGTTAGTGCCCGATTATAAGAAGTTTATTTATGCTACCTGAAGATCGTCGTTATAAACGACACGACGTCAATTCAGAGAGATCAGCAACCAGACTGCCATTACATGCCTTCGAAAGGAAGGCTTTTAAGAAATTTTGCCACTACCGGTCAACCAGCTCACTACTGACCGCGCCCACTGTTGCTTAAGTTTGTTGATCACTTAGGATTGATGCGAGACAGAGCTATGAGCGCTATTAATTATACATCGTTTGCGCTAGATACATACATAATTATGTACATACATGGTTCCATGAAGAAATCATTGGGTATTAGGTAGTCTTACAAAACTTCGTTAAATAACGTTAATTCTCTAACTACTGCACGTCCCGACGTAATTTAGAAAATCTGCGGTCTATAGTACCTGTAGAAAAAGAAAATAGTTGCTCAATAAGCGAGGAAATTGAGCAAATTAAGACACGAGATCGTATCGCTCAAAGTGACGAACCAAATTACAAAGATTAGGGTATTATTTCATCTGAATTAGGTTTGTGTGGCTTTCCTATTCGTATTATAAGTTTGCCTTTTTCGTTTCGTTGAGAAAACATCCTATTAGAATTTAAACTTTTTATGACAATATGTTAATCTGTGCGGCTAAGCAATAGCGGAAAGAGTCGGTAGAAAGACCAATTGACCGCTAGTGGCAAAAATGCTTGGCATTCAATTAGCACAATAACACGTCGGCCCTGCGGTCTTCGAGTGGGAAAACTTTCAACACATCGATTGACCACAGACGCCACCACTGATTCACACTTAAGCAGCACGATAGAGTTATGCTCTTGACTTGCATTTCTAAATACTTATCAAGATTTCTTTTGTTAATATAAAACAAAAACAATGTCTACTTTCCCAAAATGTGACGTTATATTTTCGCGTTCAGATTTCTTGTTGAAACATTTCCGTATCAAATCTTTTCGCTAGGGATAATAGGTCAATAAGTGAAGTGTTGTTCACGCTACGTCACCTTGGGGGAGGTTTCGGCTGTTCTTGGGCGAAACTTAGTGGATGCCGTCGTTTTCAAACCCACTGGCGCAAATAACATTAGCATAGTTATCGAACGAGTCGGGATGAGACCTCCGTAAAGGTCCCGTAGGGGTAGGGATGGCTCTTAAACCCGCTTTTCCGATAATGACTATCGATGATTCCACCCCGAATGCGAACCCGAGCACAATATTATTACGTAGTTTCACCGTTGTGGGGAATTGGGAAATATAACATGCGTCGTGGAATTCAGTTATTTGCGTCGAAGAATTCCACCGTGTACGCTGCGGTTGGGAAGAGTGGTTCGAAATTGATATACATATTTAGAATGTGGATGCTTTGGTTTGATTAGGATTTCAGGTTTGCGTAGGAAGATGATATGGAAAAGATGTAATTCAATATTGTGTTTTAAAAAGTTTATGGCTTCGGTTTGTTTACTTGTAAATCATGTTTAATCTTTCTACTCCGTTCTTGTATTGAAGCACCCCAGGTTTGCTAGTATTTTAACAGTTTAAACATTTAGGTATATAGTTTTTAGAACGGGGACATTAACCTTACCTGACATTAACCTTAGTTTGCGTATACGTACTACAAAAATACACAAGTAAAGGCAACGGAAATTAATAAGTCTATCTAAATAGATAGACTTATTAATTTCCGTTTTATTAATTACTTATAATTAGACTCCGACTTATTAATTTAGAGGGAATGCCTATTTAGGTCAATGTATCACAGTAAAGAGAATTTAAGTACAAAGTCTGAATTAAGATCACTAGACGGGTAGACGTACCTATTTATGATTAATAAGTCACCTTGAACGGATTTCTCCAAGTTATTAAGACGAAAATAAATCATTTATATAACAAAGGTGGAGACCCATTTATTTAACCAATCAGAACGGAGCGTTTCAGTAAGATGGAAAATTTTCGATTAATAATCTTTTCGTCGCATTAACGGAAAAGCGATGAAATAAAGGATTGAGCGGGCGTGAGATCCAATTTGTTACAATCCTGACGAAAAGCTTCCAAATGAAACATTTTGTATACTGCGCTGAAGTTAAATTGTATTTCTCTCAGGAATCTTGTCGGTTCGGCTTGTTTATTCGCGGATGAAACTTAACGTAAACCTTTAATACCATACAAATACTTCAAATGTTTTAGAGTGAATTCGGAAAATGTCCTTATTAATGCGAAATTAATTCTCAAATACGGAGTTTGATGAGCACAATGTTTAAAGTGAAAAACTTGAGTCGCTTGGTAACTGTTGACACTTCGAAATAATTAGTCATTATTACAACTTACAGACTTGTTGACAGTTTTATAGTGACAAGGATAAGGGTAACATTTAGAGATTATGGGTAAAAAATATAGAAGCATTACATTGAGATATTGTACTTCGTCCGTGCAGTTAAAAGCTAAAATTATGCACATGCACTTAAATATACTTAAAACATGCAAAAGCCAATTTCTGTCTCACATATCATGTCCCGGACGCTAATTAAATCCGGGACCACATAGGTACGCATTTATTACCGAAGTAATAATTACTAAAGTATTTTAAGTGTGTAAACTGGACTATTCATCCTAGTCCCTAAATTGGGTCTTATTATAATAGTTGGTCACAGTTGTCATGGGCGGCAGCGGAAGGTTGGTGCTACATGCTCGTTTGCTACCTTACTTCCAAAACCATACAGAGAAGCACCAATCTGTGTTTTGCCTCAAAACTAAACAACATAAAGGTAAGTCGGTAAGTACCTACGTTGTAGAGACTAATAATTCAAATTTTGCTTCAGTAGATTTCTGTAAAATATCGCCCAGTGAAATACATGCATACAATCGAATTTTAAATTTATACTTCACAAAATTTTCCCATAATTCAAAAGATTTTTGAATACCAGCTAATACCATAAAGCGCAAAATGACGGCAAAAAAAAACGCGATATCATACACATTCATTCGACAGTGCAACTGAACTGATACATATACTCGTAATACAGAGATAGACTATTGTTTCAATGATAAAAAATATCCCTTGCATTCTTTCTGGTGTGTCGAAACTAACAAGTTAATAGATTTTATTTATTATGTTAAACTAATATGCTATATTATGTGGAACATGGATGGATACTGTGAGAGTTGTGGTGTATTTTCTTACGTTTTAGGTTTAAGACCAAAATACTTATTAACTTTACAATTATGGTATTAAAAAAATAGGAGAGGTTAAAAATATGTGATTTTAAACATGTATTATAATAAAAATCATGAGTACTTTTTTAAATCTACTAAATAAAAGTGAAAGGATCCACAGAAACCAAATAAAACACAAACTCTTAAAAACCACTTGTGACCCTTAAAGGTACAAGTGTACAATACAGTAAAAACATAGTCTTTCAATAGAACACATAAACAAAAAAAGGTTTTTGGAATTCTACACCTAAAAGGATTAAATAAGGATTGAAAGATCTCACTCTCACTGATTTCTCAACAAACACTGAAATGAAAGCTATGAAAATAAATTTTTACTCAGCTTTCCGGCGATATATTGTGAAACAGATGTTTTAATTTTTTTATCAGGAATTGAATACTACATTCAATTCTCACGAGGGTACAGAAACACTGAAGCTGTTAGCATGATTGGAGAAGTTTGAAATACTTTTTTCTCTTTCCTCTTCTTTCTGCCTTGACCGGGAACGCATCGGCCAAGATTGATTTGAAAATAAAATGTATTATACAGGTTGATTCTGCTTTTACTTGCCATTTTCATGTATATTTTTGGAGGTCGAGCTAAAAAAATATTAGTAGGATAAACTAAGATATTATATAATAGGTAAATTCTACCAAATACATTCTGTAAAAAATAGCCAAGTCTCGATAGAGCTGTTTCTTTATCTCTAAAAAGTAATGAAATTTCTAGACCAAGTTGAGCCAACTCTAAGGTTCCTTACTTTCTATTTAGACAAATTCCAGATTTCCAGATGGAACGCGAACCGAATATAGTCTAAAATCAATTATTGTAGCTTTGGGACTAGTAAAGAATATACCGTTCACTGACGCTTCGGAAATATTAACTCGGGCATTTGAATTCTTTATGATCAGTAAAAGAAAGATTTGAATCGCAAATGTGTTCGCATTTTAATCAAAAGAGTCGAATGTAACGCTTACAGATACATCCTTTTTTATTCGAGTGTTGTTTACGTCTTCAATTCGAGTTAAGACCATTTTGTATTGCTTGTTACTTTGTTCCTCGTATTTCTAATGGTTTACGATGTTTCAAAGCGGCGACAGTAAAATGTCGTTTGGTCTGTGTTATTATGGGATTAATTTTGTTTGTTAAGCTTTATTTGTACAAAGATACAATATAGCATTAAAGTGATGATGACAATATTTTAGTTTAAATCTAATTCAGTCTTACCATCACCCGAACTATTAATTACACTGGCTATCTTTGACCTGAGAGAGCTGTCAAACGATCTGTAGGTACTATTCTGATAAGGAGTATAAGAAATATAAAAAATCTAACTTTTTACAAAAAATAACCGAGTTCAAATCAAAGTCGAAATCACTCACAAACCACTTGCCAGATGTCGCTCCAATTTATAAGGTACGGGTACCGCATGACAAGCACTACCTTTCGAACAAAAAAAGAATCATAAAAATTGGGACACTCAGTCAGAAGTTAGCATAATTTAAATTCACATTATTGAGAATAACTCAAAAACTGACCGTAAGATGTCGCGGACATGAGGTAACATAAAATTATAAGAAATAAAACATACTTACAGAGGAATTGACAACCTCCTCTTTTTTTAAATTGGTTAAAAAATCTAGTTTCAGTAGCTTTACTAATACATTCTACTAACATCTATTTGCGATTAACGTTAATATCTTGAAACTACGTAAAGCAAATTTTTCCAATTCCTCTAAGCTTTCTATTCCCACAAAGTTCCATATCGCTCAACAACGGGCCAACCTTATACAAGCATTTGAACGAAAGTAACAAATAGAATATCTCCCAAGCAAATCGCACTTGGGATTATTGCCACTCCCCTATACCTACTGTGGCGTAAATATGACCCTCAGGAAATGATAGAAGTGATCTGGCATCAGGGCCCCTTTTAGGCCGCTTTGGGTTCTTGAAATTGACGTATTTTTTCGACTTTCGTTTATGTTACAAGAGTAAAAACATCTGTAACATGATATTTATACATAGTTACTATGTTTTTTTTGTTATTTGGTTACATTATAGAATATAGCTGTGCCCGTGACTTTGTTCGTAGATTTCCGCGTAAATTCCAAACCAATGAGGATGCCCTGATAAAAATTGTGTTGCTCCATAACTTTCTCTATCTTCTAGCGAAAGTCCCATAAAATCGGTTCAACTGTTCTCGAGATAAGTCAGGACACAAAGACAGACATTGAAGGTTTTTAAAGCATGTACACGTATGTAGGTATGTAAAACATTTTATTAGAATACTGTGGCCTGTTCACCGTGAAACTATCAGTTTTGGGTTCGATTCTTGTTCCGATTAACTAGACAGATGAAGACTTATTCCCGGAGCGTGGGTTTTTTAATGTCATGCTCCTTTCATATCTACAGACATGCACAGACACGTCGCGTGGCAGACAAAGAAAAAGCTGCCGTGTCTGCGCTGCGCTGCGTTCTAAATGTAAATAAGCGTATGAAAGAATATTATTTTGTCTGCCACGCCACGTGTCTGCCACGCACGATGTCTGTAGATATGAATGAAGCATTAATTGTGTGACTTACGACACGGGGAATTCAGGTGCGAATGAGGGATTTTTAATATTATCACACAATTCCAATTCCTGGGCTAATCCAACATGAGACACTAATAAATGTTTGTTCCGGACTTGTGTGTTGTTCTATTTAGGTACTCTTTATTGAAACAACCTTTAACTAGATATTACTGTGGAAATACATAAATAATGCTACTGAGTCGTCACAGCCCCATACAAGAATTCTCTGTATCACGGGTACCATGGACAACACACAAGGTAGGGGCACACAACAAGACTGAGACCAGAAATAAAACTCATCATTCAAATATCCGCACCGCTCGGAATCTAATCCAGGACCCTTGGAACAGTAATCCGGCGTGTTTACCATTGCGTCATTCGGGTCATTAAAAGGAAAGAAAGTAAGTTGCACATACATACGTGGCAGAAAATGTCATGTAAACCGAACAGTGTCTGCGGCGATAACCCATATCTGTGCAGAAACTTGACACTAGCATAAGTACTTCTGTAGTTGCGATGCACAAAGCGGCCTCGTGGCTTTAATTTCAACCCAAGTAAATAGACGGGGTTGCTGAACGCAATATAGAGATGCCTTATAGCACAAAATTAGCGAGGTCTTGTTGCAATAATTAAATGCCACCTTCGAGGGTGAGGAAACAGTTTCACAAGTTCAAATTAAGGCAAGGAATAGGAAAGTTAGATGCATGGTTAAAAGGACCCAGCCGTGCGTCTCCGTTGTTAAGTTGGCTGGTGTAATCTATACATTAATTTGTGACGAGAAGAGCTCTGTACTCGTACGTCTTTTTAGATATTATGCACGTGTAGCAATTGAAATTTTGTATAGTTAATGTTTACATTGTTGGGAAGTTAAGGATAAAAATACATACATTAAAAAGTGTTTATGTTCAGAGTGTCATTGTAAAGTTACCACTTAACTTGTAGGAGATGCGTTTGTTGAGACTTAACCAAGTTTAAACAGAGACAGGTAATTGCATAAGATGATCATTTCCTAAATATAAATAACAGATGTTGGGTCAGTAAAATATGAACGTCTGCCAAATAAGCCACCTCTACCTATCCTCTATCCTCTATCTTATTCCTCAAAGGTAGTAGCAACGTATCTGTGACCAATTTATAGCGTGATTAATAACTAATAATTACTAATTACTGTTACTAAAAACAATTAACAGGACTAACTATCATTAAATCTCCCTATCCGCACACTTATTAACTAACAGACCAACTAATATTCTAACACCATCTGTTAACTAGACTAACCATACTAGTCCCAAAATTGAATCTTGTTCTAGATCGGTCGCAATTGTCATGAGCGGCAGCGGAAGGGTGGTGCTACTTGCTCGTTTGTTACATTCATTCCATAAAAAATAAGGTGTCGTTGTTAAAATATGAACAAAGTCTGATTACATAAATTACATAAATCTTTTAAGTAAAGATTTACAGTTAAACTACATCGTTTACTACTGCTTCCGTTTATAATACATAAACAAAGCAATTTAAATAAATTTCCGTAAAATTTATGAATAATAAACGTTCTTACGGGAAAATTAAGTAAATTGTAAGAAATATAGCCGTCTTAATGAGTAATGGACCTTTAGAAGATAAATATGCGCTGCGTCTTAGTTCATTACTCTCACCCTTTCAAGAAGATTCTACAGAAATCTATGGTGCCTCAGTATAGAAACCTTTCGTCCAAGAAAATTATACCGACCCGCTTTTAAGAGTTTATAAATCAAGCTAAGAATTTTAAACAACTATATCGAGATTTACTAGATTGGTTATTGATAAGATTTAATGTTATGCTTGCATCAACACTAATATTTTGAATACGAACGTAATTTAGTGTGTCAAATTGAATGTCTGTTTTCACATTTAATCTGATAAACCGATTTTGATGAAATTTTGCATGATAATATAGTTTTCAGCCGGAACATATGTTCCCTTGGGATAATTTTCAAGGTATTCGCTCTCCGATAACCACGCGTTCAAATGTACAAAAAGACTGGGTAGTACTTAAGATCGAAATTTTTGATATGCAAAACGAAGTTAAGTTTTAAATTAATTTTAACCAGGCTTTAAGTATAATTTATATCCTTTACACCTAATCCATTTCATCTAGGTGAAAAAACAACAAAATATGTACCTACAGTAATTTTTTAAAAGCACTTTTACATGCAAAGTTTTCTAAACCAATATTATTCACAATAGAAGATAATAGTTGAATATGTCTACAAATGGCGTGACTCCCCTGTGTAACGAGGATGCTACGCGCTTGAGAAATGGTCCCCTTACGCGACTGCGACAGATTCACCGATTTTTCTCCAGAGATAGGCCTTCGTATCTAAGCGATAACGACCGAGGGATGCGCAAGTAATCTGTATCTCTCATACATAATGGCCTTATATACATGGCTTCAACCCATTAATGGCCCACGACTGAGCACGGATCTCACCTCATTATTTAGGAGGCCCAGAACATACTCCACCACGCTGGTCCAGTGCGGATTTGTAGAGGCGGTAGTGGCCAACCCAGTATCGGAATTTTTCAAGCCGCCCGAAGGCCTTCCGATATGGCTTAACGACTGCATGTATCGATAACAGCCGAAACCGACGACTTTACGTGCCCTCCGAAGCACGGAAGCGCTCAAGAAATTTTGCCACTAGCGGTCATCCATCCAACTACCGACTGCGCCCGCAGTTGCTTAACTTTGTCGATCACTTAGGATCGACGCATGCCGCCGGTCTATAGGCGATTCAAGATTAATCCGTTAAAATACCACACAAACCTCATATTCTGTTAGTTCTATTGGAATTCCACAGTAAACATTTTTGCTTGAATCAACAGTCTGTCGTCCATTTGAATTCGGTTTCAATGACCATTGACCATTCATTTGAAAGTAAAATGCTCTTTTTACACAATTGCCGCGGTTAACCGTACTTTGTGGCATTTTGCTGTGTGATAGCAAACTTGCACGACTCTTCGCGGTGTTTTTTCATTTTTTGAAAAAATGACTGTTCGAGATGTACCTAAAGTTACGTATGTCTACCTTTGTGATGTGTTATCTTTAAATTAGTTATAATTTACTTGGTATATAACGTCATTATTAAGTGATTGAATTCGCAATATCCAAGAAAATCCATTGGAAAAGTCCATTGTTGGATTTTTTGCACTTTTATGTCCACTTTAATCCATGATTTAAGATTTTGTTATAAAAATTATTCTGATATTGGAAAACTAGTAATTTTCAAGCTAGTAAAGACTCTAATCCGTTGTCACTAATCCTTACAAGTATGATATTAAATTTTTATCAATAATTCATACAGCGAGCGCTATGCAGCAAATAAATAAGCGGCGTTAACTTAGGGGTTAAAAATTCGGCCTCCAACTCGTGGGCTTCGGGTTCAAATACAAGGGCACGCACTTGTGACTTTTCAAAGTTATCTACGTTTTAAGCACTTATGATGCCTTGGTTTACCGACAAGGGATCAGTTTCAATAATATGCTAGGACGACTTTATACATTTTAATTAATCTTATCATGTTTTTTTATTCGCGCTAATTTAGTAATGGTTTAATAGTTTTCGATATTAGATAAAATCATGTAAGCAGGATTTACATAAATCTTACTTTGACTTGAAATCATAATAATATAACAAGTTCTAACTTCGATTTCTACCTATACTACAAGGGATTTTAATATTATTATGACTTTAGTAAAAAAATAAGTCCGAACAGAAACCAGACTTGCACCTCAGCGGTTATACCTATATCTATTACTTAACGTAGAACTTACCTACATTATCTATTCAGAAATCTTTCAAACACCTGTCTAAAAGTATTTTATGCTACAAAAACACTTGAAACGTTCAGATTGGGAACATTGAGGCTAATCCGTTATAAAAACGATTGGCTGAGTGCAATTCTAACGTAAAACTGAAACTCAAAATTCACTGATGTATAGACGATGGACACTACGATTTAATATTTTAGATGTTGATTGACCAGTAACGGGGAAACTTAGTTTCAATCCATTCAAGGCCCAATGATGAGTGTAGGCAGCCTCATCACTGAAGAGTCCTAAAGCGGTATCCACCATGTTACTCCAAGTGGATTAGTGGAGATGTTAGTGGTAAAAACTTAAGTAAACCTAGACTTTAAAGTTTTATGCTACCTTAAAGCCTCTGACGCGGTTAAATGACTACTATCTAGCGATGATGATTAGGATCGATGTGTTTGCGTTCCTTTCGAAACTCAAAAAGTTTGCTACAAGCAATCACCTCATCTCTGAAACTTAACGTTTAGAAAATATCACCAGCAATGGAAATAATTGGTAGCGGTGGCCTAGTGGTTAAGAATTCGGCCTCCTATTCGGAGGGTCCGGGTTCGAATCCAGGGCTGACCTCTGACTTTTCGGAGTTATGTGCGTTATAAGCACTTAAATGCGGCCGCACACCAGAGATACATTTGTATTATATTAATTATAGCGCCACATTTGAAACGCGACACATATATCGCCCCCCTATATTTGTCTGTAAACCCGCACATCAAGGACACATTTGTAATAGGTGCAGTTGGTGGCGAGGCATTTTTCGCGCTACAAGAATTGAAGATCGAACACGTTCGTTTTATGTGGCGCCGTGCTTCAAAAATGTCAACAAAGACGTTACGAAAATGAAAGACAATACAACTAGACGCTACAATTGTGCTTCCGATGTGCATATACTCAATACGTTTGTCGCCGCGTAAATGTATAGCAATAATTTTGACGCTGTAAATATATGTTGCGAATACTAATATGTGGTGCCGGTCTGCGGCCTCACTTAATATCACTTGCTACAAACGGTAAAGGAAAACATCGTGAGGAAACCTGCATGCCGGAAAGTCCACAAAACTCAAAGGTGTGTGAAGTCCGCCAATCCGCACTGTTAAAACTGATAACTGTTCAACTGTCTGTCCGATTGTTTCCATTATTTCACAAACGGCTTCACATGTTATTTGCTGTGCCGCTCACTGGTCAAAAAGCAATTGATGAGTGCACTGAAATAAACGCAGGTACACTGGTCACATTATGATTGCGACTCATTTTCTTTAAAACTAATGTGTTAAATATTTAATACCAACTATAAGTTTTTCGAAGTGTAGCTGACGGAATAATTGTTTGTACATCTTCTTTTGCTAAACAGGGAGTAATAAAATGAGTGTTAGTTTTATTTCAATCAATTCAGAAACAACAAATAGGTATATGATTAAATCGAGCTTTGACGTTACAGTAGGTTCGGCACACTAGCCTAGAGGCATCCGATTCAATTTAGACTATTGTACTATTAATTAAATAAAAGTACGTGTACAACACAGAAGATTTAAATTGATAACTTTAATGAATATAATGTTCCACATTGGGTTTCAAAACGTATTTTGGATTCATTTCCATTTTACTTTAAAACTTTCCGAGTAAAAAGACCACTTCAGTGGATGATTCAATTTATATGACGTTTTACGGCTAATGGAGAGCAAAATTAAAAAGTAAAAGCATTAAATACCTCTCATTTATCGACAACCGCTGAATTGAATGTAGCTGCGTGTTGTATAATGTATTCATTAATTAACATGCGCGATATGATATCAACGTACCTGTGTATATAAATAAAATTGAAAGATCTATCTATGATTTCAAGACAACTGTGTTTTTCAAGTGCATATCAGACACGCGGGAGCGTATCAAGCCAAGTTCTAGTAGTTATTTGCAAGATGCTTTATATGAGTCGCCGAGAATATGGAATTGTCACTTCTCACTTAAAACAGATATATTACATAATATGCTCACGGTTCATTTAACTTGTAAGCCAAATTTACTTAAGGAATTTTAAATTCTCGCCGTATTTCATGTAATTGCCGTGTCTGATACGGAATTTGCTTTAATGGCTACCCACACAAAAGGGAGCTTTGAGCCCCTGTGATTAAGGTTCATTGTAGATTGGCAACGAGAATTTAAGATGCCATAAGTAAATTTCGCTTCCAAATTAAAAATAATCTTAGTCACAGGTAATAACATTTGTTTTTTAGCTGTGACTGGCAATTTCATATTATTCTCGGCGACTGCAGTATAGAGATTTTAGTGACCACCTCTTTCTTAGACAGAAAGCTCAAAGTTATCTTAGTCAAAATTTTGATTGTATTAAAATCAATTAAGAATTTTTAATGACAAAAAAGTTTAATGAATAACGAGAGATTAATAAATCAAACCAAATTTACGCTCCTCCAAAACACGATACCCTATAAACTAGATAAGACAAAACGATAAGAGTGTCACTATTAATTAGCGATCAACTATCTCAGTATAAACACCATAAACAAATTAATATTCATAGCGAGCCCTAACCAGCGTCACAGTGAGGAGGGGCGCGTGCCGTATCACGCCGTCATCTGACCTCACTCCGGAGTGTCCGCATTGCGAGCAAACGACAGCTGCACCGATACAAACCGGGCTACACATGTCTCATTGACGTTAGACAACATACAAGACTTATTGTGAAAATTACTTGGAGAAAACGCTTCCGTTTGCACATTTGCCTTGGCCTTAGGATGCGTACAGATTACGTAACATGTTATACAACTTCTGTTTTATAACACGTCCACACTATCTAACATTGTTGTCTAACAATGAAACATGTAACAAGAACGTACACATTAAAATAACATTGTTGTATAACAGTGTTTTATAACAATTCAATGCGTGTCATTTCTTAAAATATAGCATTGTTACAAAAACTAATAACATGTTATATAACTTGTTTTTTTAACACATATCGTCCACATTAAAAAAATATGTTATTTAACTATGTATTATAACATGTTTTGTTATATAGTCTGTAGACAACCTACAAAACTTATAGTAAATATCAAAATGTATGAAACTCTTCCGTTGCTATGTTTTTGACCGACTGACTGATAGACAGCGCGCAGCCGAAGCGAATCCAAGAATCTGAAAGGCAAGCATGTTTTTGCGGAGTGTACCAAGAGAGGATATTTGGAAATTCATCTCAGTGGTAAAAGATAAAAAGGGGAATAAATCAAAATAAAAATTCAAAGAAGTCAAGCCGTGGAGGGAAAGGTAGTCTATAATGAAAATGAATCTGAAACCTGAAATCAGCACTGAATTTTTGTTATTATGTTAATTTATGTTTTGTTTATAATTATGAATTCAAGATTCTTAGAGACATTTTTTTAAATCTACCAGAAAAAAGTTACCTATTAAATCACAAAAACTTTAAGAGAACGTTATAAAAAGAATGATGTTGTGTATGTACGTCTAGTCTATATAAGAATTCAAGAATGAGGTGCAGTGACTATCTCTTTTTACAAAAACTGAAAGGAAGAGGCAGCCAGAGGGCAAAAAAATTTTGTGTACGTGAGGCTAACAAATTATGTAATTCTATTTTAAATGTAAATGTGCTGTTTTCCTCAAAACTAACTTTATTATCTATTAATTATTTAATCAAACAATTGAAAATATAAACTATCCACACATAACGAAAAGTAATTCAATACAGTAGTTTTAAACTAATTTAATCCTAACACTATTCAGAGTCCTGTGTCAATATTATATCTCAAATATTTATATAGGGTTTTTGAATCAAAATGGTCCGGACTATTTAATCTATCCAGTGCTTGGGTATATATCTCACAATAATACTTCTGACGAATACTTCAAATTTATCGAAATAATTCCAAACATTAACCAAAAGGGTACTAGCGAACTATACCAGATTCGTGAGTTTGTAATTTAATTAGAATTTCTAAATTGAGATTCCTGGAATGACTTTTGTTCTTGATACTATTTGAAAATTGTTTTACCTAATGAAACAATTGATATTGGAAGTTTTAACATCTGTGTTTTTAATGATTTAATTATAGTGTTTAGTAGTAACTTTTGATACAATTGCATGTTTGTTTTAGTGCACGTTTTATGTGTTAAACTATAAGAATGATCAATTAAATTGCATTAATTTATGGCGTACATTGCAGTTAAAAGAAAACAATAAACCGTAATGAAACAGAAACTATAAAAACAGTGAATTCTGAAGGCAAGGCGTAGCTTAGGTACTGGACTCATACATTACGTGATCCCAGTGTAAGAACCAGCGTTAAGGCAGAAATACGACGCACTATGAATAGTAAGAATTCTTTCTGCAGCGTTGCATTGTTCTATCAATAAGCTTTACTTAATATCGAGGTCTTTTCTTTGTTTTCTCATCAGTGTTCTTAATGAAGTGAACTTGACTATCATTTACCATATTTTTTTCCAAAATAAAGAAAAAAACATCCAGAAAATTTATCACAAAATGTTTAAGACACTTCAGCGTTTCAACGCGTCAATAAATTCTTGTAATCAGGGAATATGAAAGACGAATCGCCTAATTTAATAACTGTAGCGTTTTCAATATAAAAATGCTCAAGTGACAAAATGACGTTAAAAGTATTGAATAACTTTACGGCGAAAGCGAACGCAAAGAGAAAAAACAGGAGTCCCTGATTGAATTGTATACCTCGTGGCGTCCTCGACGGAATTATTTCTGTTGAAGCATTTGTTCGGCGACAAAGTTAAATTACGTTTGTTATCGTGCAAGCACTTCCAATTACTGGAGGTGTTTTATTGCGACAATGGGCTATTTTTCTATCGGAATTTAGACTTCATCATCTTCTTGTAATTTGAAATATTAAAATACTTTCAGTCAATTTACGAATTTAACGGGCCTTCAATCTTCATCCTTAAGAACTAACAAACGTATCAGTTAACATTCGCAATAAAGTGGACTCTGTATTGGTAAAATCTGTACCTAATGAGTAGCAGAAGAAAAGTGGTGTTTGTTTACTATCTTCAATCCATAAAAAAATGAGATGGCTGCTTATAAATCACACTTTCCTAACCTAGCAAACTTTTGACTCTACCACTTAAATCTGTCTTTGTTTTTTTAAGCCCCGAAAGTTTTGTTTGAGTACTATAGTTTATCTCTTCTTGCCACTTAATGGATATGTTAACGGAAATGTATGTACTTAATCCGTCATTGTATAAAATTCCTAGGAATTGTATGTAATACCTAAAATCGCCCGGAAATGTGTGAAATAAATTATATAAGACACATTTCTTGTTTTTTTTTTATGGAATTAAGATAGAAAAAGAGCATGCAGCACCACCTTCCGCTGCCGCCCATGACAACTGTGACCGACCCAGAACTAGACTCAATGAGTCTCGTTCTAATTCGGTCACAGACGCGTTGCTACCCCTGAGGACTGAGATGGTCGCCTCTAAAAAAGTGTAACTAGGAAGATTATACATTTCCGAAATAGCAATCGGAAATGAAAAACATTTAAGATTTTAATGGGTACGCGGGATAGATAATATTATATTATATATTATATTTTACGGTATGATTATTACCAGATTGTCAGAATGAATACTCATTTCCATAACTACTCAGTTAAATTCTTCAAGTTATAGGTAGGTCGAATTGGTTACAGAACCGAATTAGCCTATCCCTACTCCACGTAGTCTTGTATGCTCTACCCCTAGTACGATCCTCCTAATACGATATTGGAATTGGTGATGTATACATTTCCGAGGATATGTATGTATTAAATATTTTTTAAAACAATATTTTATACATTTCCTAAATAGCTTCGAAATTGTATACATTTCCTAGGAATTGTATAAAGTTCCTAGATTTCATACATTTCCGGTAACAGATACAATTATTATGTATGTAGATTCAAAAATTAATAATAACTGTAGTGTAATGTTATTGGAGGTTCTTTCATGTGATTTTCTAAATTCAATGGTAGGAAAAAGTCAAGAGCTTTTAAACTTAAAGTTATTTTGTAGGTATACCGTTACGTTTATTAACACGTTAGCTGCGGGACTGTTTTCGTGTATAAAATTACTATGCGATACCAGGTCGATTCGGCCAGGAAGCGGATTCTTTTCTAGTGCGAACCAGGTCCATTAGACCTGGTACCACCTTTCTGTCAAAACTTCTAATAAAATTGCGAATTTAAAAGATACACGAGATTTTTTTGCACTATGTTGTAGCTAAGGAATGTACCTACTTACCTCTGGCTTAGCCTGGGGATCCAAAAAAGATAAAGGTTATATTTTGGGAAAAACAAATACAAGGCCTTTCATGCCCAGTGCCGCATAGAAAACAAAAAATACCACATCTATTCGATGTGGTAACGCACTGATAATATAACTTAATAGTGATGTTACAGTGTAGAAAACAAACGCAAATATTTTTATCGATTCGTTTATTACAAAAAACAAACTTTGATGTATAATAAAACGCACGACTACATTTTATTACAAATGTTTCAATCAGTAGGGAAACAAAATATTTTGTGTATCAATATTTTTAAATAACATGTAGTTCGTTAAAACATGGCAAACAATATGATTTGTTGCATTTATTACAATGAGACTTGATTTTTTTAATTTTTTTATCAGCTTCTTTGCTGGTAAGTGTTTGTCACAGCCTTGCGTAACAGTTGACACAGTATTTTCTTTTATCAATTTTAATGAGTTGGTGAATTTGGAAAACCCAGTTCTAATTGTTTTTTACACTTTAGCTTTTTATTCATTTTGATAAATCAATCTGTAGATAGACACTGCACAAAAAAGACGTATTCACTACACAGTATACAAACGCGTGCGCACTAAAAACATGTTTATCGAGAATTGACAGCAGTGACAGCACTATGCTAACCGGGCGAGGCACGCTGGGCGCCGCGCTTTGTTCAGTGCGGTACCAGGCCTTGATATCAAGGCCTGGTACCGCACTGAAAGAATGTTCCTATTCGTTCCTTGCGAACCAGGCCGAACAGACACGGTACATTTTTTTATAGACCATTGAGTTCTAATAAGTAAATGAAGCTACGGTATATAACTATCTCTTTTGTACCTTGAGTACAACTAAAGTAACAGCTCCCGCACAGAGCGAGAGGACACGATTTTAGCCTTCGCACTGGGGAAAGACCAGAACCAGGCCAAAAAGACCTGGCTTAGCAGCAAACGTGTTAATAAGACACTTTGAGTTTAATGATAAATCGTCATCGTTAATCATATTATTATACCCTTTTCGCAAGGTACCTACTCCGTTTCGATTCGATCTGGAATTAGTTATAATTGCATGGCACACAAATGACAGAGATCCGCCAATGCGATTAAGGTACATATAAGATTGACGACGTTATCTAAAAATGTCCTGAGTAATTTTTTCTGTCAAGCTAAATTGAACTGTGAGCGCTGGCAATAAGGTTGGTTTTGGCGGAGTGTCAATTCCATGCTCGATGACTCAACTATATGCATCGACGGTCAGACAAAAGTCAAGCGGAAAGGAAATTCACTTGGCCTTGTTATATTTCTTTAGTATTGGACAGAAACTTGTTAAAACATTACCCTTCGTAGCATTATGCTATATACAAGGTGGATACCACATTACAACAATAATTATACATATTACATTTAGTAAAAAACGCCTAACATCTTATTTACAAAAATGTTTTTTTCAAACAAACTAAATAGCACAAAATACAGGAAAAAATAGAACAGAACTAGAGCTAGGGCGTGTTGAAATTTTGAATATTGAAAAAAAAAATTGCTGTGGCTAAAGTAAAGGAGGTATTTGATTGAAATTTTTTTGGGGACTTAGGTAATCATTAGGTACATAAAATTAAATTTATTGTTGTATGGTGGTAACCACGTTGTATACATATTATATGTACAAAACGCAAAATGTTCAAATCGCAAAATGTACAAAACGCAAACATTAGTCCTTTCCAACTTTTAGTTACGGGTGCCCATCCCAGAAAAATTTAAGTAAATCTCTATATCCATTTAAAAACACTTAAAATATCACTTTTTATCCGATAAACTGATGAATAAGTTAAAGATGTAATCGGGTTAAATATTTACTAAACAAACATATTAGAAAAATTAACTATTCAAAGGGCGACCTGATCGAACAAACTTAAAAAATCGCACACACTTTACATTTTCGATGCAAACGGCTATTGAAAATTTTGATTGTTTCTCCGCCATTTCAAAGAAGCTGCACGGATCACTGGATAGGTGACAACCACGCACGCAAAACACAGATAAGCTTGTCAACTTTTCGTCGTGACATTATTTGTGCGTTTTGTTCAGATGCCGTAACTCACACCACGACTACAGTGCCACAAACTTATCTGACCCGGTAGGAGGGGCGCTACTGTCTTTGTCTTGGTCTGACAACAGTATAACATTTACATTAGTTCCAATTTTGGCCACCGGGTCAGATACGTTTGTGGTACTGTACCTGTAACGCCACCTATGCCTCAGTCACCGAGAATATGGAATTGCCACTCCCGTTATATATTATCTGTGCTCAAAGTTCAATTAAGATTATAAGCGAAATTTACTTACAGCATTTTAAATTCATGCCGTCAATCTGAAATGTACCTAAATCACTGTTATAGAAAGCTGGCATTTGTGTGGGATGCAATAAAAACAAATTACACGGGGAAATTTTAAATTTTAACTACCTCTAATACTTGATTTCTCGTTCTCTTGCTGCTAAAATGATGATGTTAACAAGACGAATGATACAAAATACCCTTGTCTTTAATCATGATAACATGTAATACAAAATTTTAGGACGACTTAATTGTAAGGTCGTGAAGCAGTAATAAACAAATTCACTTTCACGGAACTTATCACAAATAAATTAAGCGATCAATTAACAGGTGTTACAAATATTGACAATATTCACTAAGTTTACGTATAAAACGAACAAGGGAAAAGCAGAAGTCCCCTTGATTGAATTGTACAGACGGTCGCGCCCTTGACGGAATTATATCTATTGGGGCATTTTGTTCGGCGACAAAGTAAAATTGGATTTCTTGCGGCGGAAGTGTCTTCGGGCCAGGACTTAAGCTGAAGGTTTTCTTATGTCTTATAACATTACGACGGCAAACATTTTAACTGAGTCAAGATAATAACTTCCTTTTATTGGTACGATTATTGTGGATTTAACTTTACTAGTTGTCTGCTCTGCGGTCGGAATTCGGCCATCGTTTATTCTGTCAAACGGTTGCATGGTTATATTGTTACTTGGTTACAAATATGTAGGTACGTCCTGTATGGTAGTGTGAAATGACACAGAGTAAGTAATGTTAGTGTGTGTAATGTTTTAATTTATTTTAATGTGTTCTGCACTTCTCCTACATTATATAAACTATAATTATGTATGTGTGCCAAATTGCATATTCCGCCGTCCGTACGATTTTCGTTAAAAGGAGTGAAAAGTTTTTGCTATTCTTCGAGGGTAGCTAAGCATCAGTTACCGAATTCGAACGAGACTCACACTAACAATTGTAAACTGAACTATTACTAACATCAATTAACAGGACTAACTATCACTAACAGTCTCTGTCCTCACACGCATTAAAAAACTATCCAACTAATATTCTTTGTGACTGGCAATAGGGATTATGATGGTTAGTCCAGTTACCAGATAGTATTTGAACTTAAGTTGGTCAGTATGTTAATAAGTCTGTAGACAAGGACACTATTCGACAGGGACTCTTAGCGATAGTTCAGTTAATTAATTGATGATAGTTATAATAATCCCAGTAAGTAGTTTTGAGTAAGTCTGTTCCTAATTTGGTAATAGATCGATTTTAAAAAGTCTGACAGGCCCCAGACCTTTCTAACCGAAACACTATTACCTACTACTATGTTAGTAAGCTATTCTTGTAAAGAATTTCCTTGGAACTCAAGCGAAAGTAGCCTAAAATGTATATTTCGAGGATCTAGGTTACGTTGTCATAGTCAATGAAGCACGTGTGTGCTTTAAAGCTTAGGCTGTTGTGTGAACGACGCTTATTTATTATGAATTTCGGCATTCTGAAGCGCAGCGGACTTTCCTTGTTATTTTGCGGTCATAAAAGAATACTAAGTGTAATCACAGAAATGATATTTTGGTAATTTATGACATCACGGATGTTTATTATGTCGTTCTAAAATACATAGGTGTTTAGGTATCAACAGCTTATATTAGGTACATGTATTTATTGCTTTAGTATTCCTTAAATAATTATGTTATTAAAACTGAACTCTTAATGTTCAGATTACTCCGTATCTGCATGGATGTGTATCAGGCTGCAATAATATGTGTGCAAATTAATATTGAACATTAATGGCCCACTAGTGAGGACGGCTCTCCTCATTATTGAAGAGACCTAAAGCATACTCCACCACGCGGAATCAGCACAGTCCAGTTGTCATGAAACGCACCTTTGGAAAATTTTCGATTAAAAAATATAGAAAGCTCTTTCAGACTTACAGTTTCCGAGAATTTTAAACAACTAAACATGAACTTACAAAACTTAATACCCACATGCTAAAATATACACTTTCAACAATATCACACGCATATTATGTCAATCTAATAACCTCCTTTTTGAAGTCGGTTAATAAATAAAAAAGATAATTTCGTTTATTTATTGGAAGTAAAAACCAATTAAACTTGACACATCTGTTCCTACAGGCTACAAATGCCGGATTTATCTTATACCCCATCATAAATTGCTATGTCCTGAACAAACATAAATATTAATTTCACACGAATTGAATTAAATCTTATCCCGGGGATGAAGTATAGAATTCAGAAACAAGGAACTGAAAGGGAAATTAAATTTCTTTATGATAAATTCTATCTACTGAACTCATAAATGACTGTGATTTTAATTATATCTCATTTTTTATTAATAATTTTATTACAATAGTATAAAGTTTTCCTATGTACGACAAAAAAGATAAATTTTGACATAATTTAAAATACCACTTTGCACATACAAACCCGCACACTGCATTCCCACAAATTTTGACAGATGTAAAGGTGCTAACAAAATAATTAGGTTCGTTACTTCACCAATCTTTATAAAAAAATTACACGAAAATTCCCCCAATTCTCGTTTTTGTTACTTCAATATTCGAAACGTGATTTCGGTGCCCAATATTTTACTCGTCCGCTTGGAAAATGTGTAATACATTTTTCACGTACAGATTTTTTAATTAAAAGATCAAACACACTTTTCGTGTTCATATAATCCTTTGATTTTTTCTTACCGGAGAATATATGGTTTAAAAGCGAACAGTAATTAAGTTACAGTTAATATTACGGATTTTTGTTTCGAAAAATAATTTACTTATTTTATTTTACTGGGTCTGAACTAAATCGAACGCTTGTATCGATAATAAAAGTCGATTAGTAAGTACAACTTATTGTTGGGAACAGGTGTAGCATAATGTAGTGAAATTACTTTGTTGCTACTAAAAGAACATACTTTCTAGCTATGACTACAGGCGACACGAGCGACAGGTATTATTATACTGAGTAAAAATGTTATAGTTTCCTTCGCTTGGTGCCTAAAAGTGTTTACAATTCGTTTATGTAACACATACGTACGGCGATAGGAGTAAGAATAGGAGAGTAAAAAATGTTAAGAGTAAATGCTTGATCTTAATTTCTGAACGAATAGGCGGCATGGACAGTAGACTTGTGGAAGGCGGATTATTTTCACGCAGAGACGAATATATGAAATCATGATCACAGATTAAAATAACATCTGGAGGACCAGAAATGACCCCACTGGCGCCTTTTGAATAAATTTCCTTGGGCGTTATTGACGGGATCATATCCGTGCCTCTAAATGTACATAATTGTAATCCATTGACATGACTATTCACCAATCTCGGTTTTTAAGTACCTACAGTACAGTATTCGATTAAACAAAAAAATGTTACACACCCCTAATATTTTTGTCATAATTTAGCCAATTTAGAACCCTGTATGTAAGCCTCGTTTTCAGCATTAATTATATTTCAGCATAAATATATGGATAACAAAATGAAGTAAATCTAGTTAAAATCATCGGCGTTTAAGCCCTGAAACTACTTTACACGGGTATCCTGGCCGCAAATATTTCGCACTCGTTTCTGGGTCCGGTGACTGCGATAAATTCTCTTCGCATAATTAGGGTTAAGAAAGACAAATTGCGCTCCCGGTCACTGCTCCCGTTTGGATTGTCACACGGTGTTTTTGATTTTCCGAGAAAATTTACACTCTTCCGTTCAATGAACTAAGCAATTGGTTAATTAATTTCCAACAAACCAGCAGATGAGCCAAATGGTTAATGAGTGGTTTCAGTCACTCATAGTTCATCAGTAGTGAAAGATATTTTTCATACATTGTCGATCAATTTAGAAGGTATACATAATAGACATTTTATTTAAAAAGATAACAGTTATTAGGTGCATGCAGGAACCTAAATTAAAATCTCCAAAGATGTTCCTGTTCGATAGATATTATTTGAATTTAAATAACATTCACTGACATCCTTTGACACGGGAGACTGCTGTCTTTCGGGAAGCAAAAGCAAGCCCCCGGTCGTAATAAGTCAGTTTATATTATTTTATTACACACTTTTCCATCCATTAGGTAAGAACATACTCTGTTATGTATTTCATAGGAGATCTTAATACGACGGCAGTCATATAATAAATGAAGACATTTTTAATTTGATCAATTCCCTAGAGACCATTTCGACACACTCTAGTATTTTGACCGCCGAAATGTTATCTTCACTCAAGCAAGAAGGTCGAAGAAGAAAGAGTCAGGCAGATTTCACGAAAATAATAACAAAGAGAACTAAAGCTTCATGATCATGCTTAAGATGATGATTAAGCTGCTATTTTAACAATTATAACGACTCAATTCACTAGAGATACAGATCATACAAAAGGGCATGATAAACAATAGATTGGTAGATGTAGAAAGCATATGGTATGTGCTATATACCTGTACAACTAGCCTTGCCCTTTGTGTTTCCGCATGAGAACACAATGGGACGGAATAAGCTGATCTCAATTGTATTTGCTCTGTACGTTTAAGTTTAAGTCAAGGTTTTCAGGACATAAACTGTTTTCAATAAAAGCGAGGTAGAATCGAATTTTATTATATCCGATAGGTAAGTTCGGCTTAATGATAGAATTTCTGATAAATTCCAATAACAACAGGTTACATTTACATTAAATACCAATATATTTTGTTTCAATAAATATTCTGCGTAATATTTATAATACTTGTATCGTCTCAGCAAATTCTTCTGCTTGTTCTATGGTTTATTATACATATAGTACCTTTAGCCACTAAATACGCCCCGCTAGAAACTTTTAACTTTTAACGCTACAAAAGTCGATTTCCATACAATATGTTTTATGTTTTATATTAATTATGTTATGTAAATTAGGTTAGCTGATACAGTCATAAATACTTTTACATGTTTTTACATCTAACTTAATTGAACGGTAAAAATAGTAATAAGTCATTTAATGTTCACTTAAACTGTTCCGGTCCACTAAAGTGGAGACAGTATTTTCTAACACAGCACTTCTTATACCTAAAGGTATAAATACCACATTGTTCTGGTCTTGTGTTATATTTGTCACTTGAGCACTTTCACTGACTAACACTCGCTTTTACTCTTGAGTCCTGTAATCAAGTCGACGAAGAATATTGTAAGCAAATGATGTAACTGAATATTCTCAAGCTAGGATAGACAGGATACAATAGATGTTTCATGTAATCCGTTTGTCTACAGTTGATCAATCACTAGGCGCACATCAAACCGAGGAACCAAATAACCGGCCGTACATATTGTAGAACAGAGACGAATGGCCTATTGAAATACCAACAAAACATTGTATAGCCTACCCTACCTTACTATACCTGTACTGTAGGCCGCGGGCCTCACGCACTTGAGCGAGACACCCCAATGTCTTGATCCAGCTTTGTGGACATTGTCATATCGTATTGATCGAAGATATTGTTAATAATTTTAACGGAACGTTTATTAAGCAGTAATCTGTAGTAGTTTTGATGGTGGAAACAGGAGTACTTGGAAGGCCTTTAATGTTCATAAATATGTCAGTAGGTAAGGTGACCGCTAGTGGCAAAATTTCTTGATTGCTTCCACGCTTCCGTGGATACGTTAAGCCGTCGGTTCCTTTGCACATAGCAGTCGTTAAGTTACGTCGAAGATCTATTCGAGGCCTTCTTGCGTGTTTCCCACACTTGGGCTAGCCAATAACCCTTCGACAAATCCGCATTAGAGAAGCATGGTGAATTATGTTTTAAGCCGCCTTATGTATGAGTAGAGGCCACACTTCAACACTGGGCCGTTAATGCGTTAAACCCGTGAACAACAACATCAATTGCTAGTAATGGATCCTTTGTTAAAAATTATTAATATGTCAGAAACATTAATCGATATTGCACTTTGTGTGGTCGCTAATGACTCCAATATGGCACGGCGCTGAACGCAGCGAGCAGCAAATTTTAATGAAGCTCGTCGAATATTAAAAATAATTTTTAAACCAGAGACTATGAAACCGTTACGTGTTGTCGAGTAACCGGATAGCGTTGACGTTTTCTGGTGACCCAAACTCGATTGTTTGTTGTTGTTAATGAGTCTTGCTTAAAAGTGTAAGTTACATTATTTAAATCAAGGTTTATACTCCAATACCTCTGTCCTGTTATCGACACCTGATCTTCATCATTATTTTTTAAGCCGCTACATCTGACGAGTAAAATTATTTGTCACATACTTAAATATCTGCCCAGACTATAATCGAGCTGGACATCCTTTCAACTACACAAAAAACTGAGTTCAATTTACGTCACAGAAATAAAGTTGGAAGCTTAGTAAAACATAATCAGTATTGGATAAATTTTATTGAAGCAAAGCAATGATGTATTTTAATTTTAGCTAAACGATATTTTATCTCAATTTCTGACAGAATTATTCTCATAGTAATGCTGATATAAAATTCGTTTTCATTAAAACTTGTACTTTTTACTTGCAATTCGCTTCTTTTTACAATTTGCAACATAAGAGAATAAATATTTCTGTAACCTAAACTTGTATGATACTTTTGAATTGTTGTTTATAATTCAACTCATTAATGACTCTTTCACACGTCTCTCCTCGTCATTGATGAGTTTAGAGGATAAGCTTACTCTACCACGCCGCTCCAGTGCCTATTGGTGTTATTTTTACACATACCACCTAAATTGTAGAGGCAAACCTTTTTAAAATCCCTCGGTGTTTATCACTTCAATTAACTCTGCAAGACAAGATGCAATAAACATGTTCGGGGTTGTCTAAACGTGTTTGGAATATAAAAACAGTTCGTCCGCTACGTGTTTCGCAACTAAGTTGATCGGAAAACTTTTCTAATAAAATCTGCGACTAGATAGATTTGATACTTACCCATTTGCGACTTTCTTTGACATGCAAAACGCAACTGGTGGTAACTGGCTTCAATCATGACGTATCGTAAGTATAGTAATTTTCGTAACGCTTACAGCTTAGTTCTTGATGGATGACCGCTTACAGTGTAGTTCTTGATGTGCGTCAGTCGTAAGGTTACAGCGTATGTAGTTCTTGAAGCGTAACCATTTACAGCGTAGTTCTTGATGGGTAATGGCAATAATTTCTTGAGCGCTTCCGTGCTTCGGAGCGAACTGGTCTAATGTACGAGCAGGTAGCACCACTCTTTTGCTGCCGCCCATGACAAACGTGGTCGACCTAGAAAAAAACTCAATTTGTAAGAGTCTCGTTCTAATTCAGTCACAGATGAACCCTTGAGGACTAATATGCTCGCCTCTAAAAAACTGTGATCAGCTTCACACCAATTATAATTATTATAATAACATTGCTACCGACTTTATCAGTATGACCAATTCGTTGAATGACAAATTGATGACAAGTTGAATGATAATGATAAATTAATTGAAGCTAATCAACTCTATTTAAATCCTATAATTATAGTCTTGAATTTATCGAGTAATATTCAGAATAATATTCAAAGAGACGTTTCCGCATCTTGGTACAGGAAATTGTTACTTAAACCTACTTTATTATTCATTACCGCAACCCATTACTATCCAACTACTGGACCCGAGTCTCCTTTGACAATGAGAGAGGCTAAGGCAATAAGACAATATGCCAATATATGGGTATCAGTGAATAACTTTAGGAACATTCTTTATAGTTTACTTTGCCATTGCAAATATTATATTTACTGAAAGACGCGAATAAATCCAATTATATTATTTTTTAGAATTTTTATCCGTATATGTAAATATGTCCGACTAAATGAAATTTGATGCGGTTTTCGCAGTTGTATTTCATGAGATTTTTCTTAAAACTGGTGCAGGTTTTATCTTAGAACCTGAGATACAGAAAATTTTTATGATATAGGATAACGTCTACTGAGTCGGCTAGTTACAACAATATTATAAATAAGACACAATTTCTTTAAGAATAATGAATTCATGAGAATCGCTCAAAGCAAATTTTATTACTATTGGAAAATATCTTACGCGTTTGTGTGCTTTAGAGTGCACGATAAGCCTTCGGTCCAGAGGTTATCATTAGATAACAATCGGCATACCATGTCGGAAGCACAATGTCTTCAGCCCACTGGGTTGGCCACTAACATCTCTGTCAATACGATCTGGAGAATCATGGTGGAATATGTTCTAGGCCTCTTCAATTATGAGGACTCCGTACTCAGTAAGCCATTAATGGGTTGAAGTCAAGTTATAACGTCCTTCCTTGGCTACAACCCGAATCCTTGGCTACCTTCCGAAACACGGAAACGCTCAAGATATTTTGCCACTAGCGGTCACCCATCCAACTACCGACCGCGCCCGCAGTTGCTTAACTTTGTCGATCACTTAGGATCGACGCAAGCTGCCGGGTTATGAGCGCTTCATAACGTCCTTAGTTGAAGTTAATCTGTGCGATATAATGTACTCTCCAATCAACTAATTTGTCGAGTAGTGATTCTACCGAATTACAAATGTGTCCAATCCAGAACCTGTCCCCCACCGGACGAAGGTTCACTCATTCATTATGTACAGCAATATTTTAGTTAACGAATCAATTCAAATACATTTTCATAGAATAAACATGTCATTGTATGATGTTTGATTTTGACGTTGAAGATACGATTTTATTACTTAGGCTCTTCACACACAACGCTATTTATGAGCTACGCGACTGCAACGCAACCCAAAATTCGGTCTATCTGACACTTTTCACTGACAGGAGACGCATCGTATACGCGTCTCCTGTAAGTCAGATACAGCGAATTTTGGGTTGCGTTGCAGTCGCGTAGCTCATAAATAGCGTTGTGTGAGAAGAGCCTTACCTCATGTAACTGAAAAATATTGGGTACTCACTATTTTACTTTCACGTTCTCAAAAATCGATAGTACGAGATAAAATCTCGTCTACCTACAGTTTATACTTTTCTCGATATAAACTTATTTGAAGTTTAGTCGTAAATGTTAATTGTAACTAGTATTTGCTATTGAAATATTATGATGGTAAAAATGTAATGTATGCTCCCATCACATATTATAGAGTCACAAAAATGTTTTCAGAAAGAACCAAAAATTACTATTTTATTTTATTTAACTTTTTCGAGTACACTATAGGAATCACACATAGGAATCAATATAAGTAATATTGTACATTGGGTCTGCTTATTTCTTAAAAAAATCTCTTCCAGTAGACCCAGCAATGGAAACGCAATGTAAGAGATTCGATTTAGTGTGCACAATCGTGGAAAATATATAACACTTAATATGAAATAGAAAAAAGTATATATATTTCTACTTAAATTTTAAGAACATAATATCTGCCTGTTATATTGTTATCGTATCACATACTACTTATTTACATCATAAAAACGAACTCCAACTTATCGTATCCAGAAACCCTCTGCTAAATAAAAAACTTAGTACAAAATAAGGTGAGATTATACACATCTGAATTCTTGGCACTCGCATAGCGCACTCTATTCAGCTGATCGAAAAACTTTTCCAATACTGATGCTGATGATAGAAAATTGTTGCCGACTCGAACCTGTACATAGCTAGTTTTATTGCAACCCCTTTGCCTATTCCAAGTTTATACAAGACGTTGCTAGCTTCGCATTGTCAGTACCTACTTGAAAAATTCGGACAATCTTGTAATTTGACTGTTTGAAACATGAGGTACAGACAGAAACACATACGCAACTATACACGCTACAGCTCGTTTATTAGGCAGGTATATACCGGACTTCTAACATATTTTATTTTTTTATGAATAAATAACGTTACACATTCGACACAGGGAATCCTTGTATGGGGCTGTGAGTGCGTAGCATTATTTATTATTATTTACTTATTTGTTTTCAACCTTCTTTGATTTTCATTCATTATAAACTCTTTAGAGTAGGTATACTGCTACAGCTATTGTTGTGACACGTTTGCAGCATTGTACATGAATCTGATGCATATTGACAACGTGTGTAAAACTCCTAGGTTAGCTGATAGGATATTTTTTATCCGGAACAAAGGAAGCATTCCCACGGGAAAGGGGATAAAAGTTTTATATAATATGGAAATTCTGTAAAAGGTTTGTGAACGAGTTTTTGGATGTTTTGTTGCAGATAAACACGTATAAGTAGTTACGAAGCACTCATAGCCCGGCGGCTTAAAAGTTAAACAACTGCGGGTGCGGTCAGTTGTTGGATGGGTGACCGCTGGTGGCAAAATTCCTTGAATGCTTCCGTGCTTCACAGGGCACGTAAATCCGTCCGTCCCGGTTGCTATCGTTAGATATATTATATAGTCGTTAAGCCATGTTGGTCTTCGGGCGGCATGAAAACTTTCGATACTGGGTTGGCCACTAACCCTTTCACCAATTCGCACTGGCGCATGTGATGGAGTAAGTATGCTCTAGGCCTCCTCTATAATGAGGAGAGACCCGTGCTCAGTAGTGGGCCATTCATGGGATGTAGCCAAGTAGTTCAGTGATAGGGTTTTAAAACATTATAAGAGACTAGTGAACCGCCCTCGCTTTGCTCCGGGACCCGTAGGTATGAGCCGCGTAGGTCCCGGTCCCGTAGGAATCTTGTGATAAAAAGTAGCCTATGTGTCATTCTGGAACATAAGCTATAACATCGCCAAGTTTCACCAAAATCTGTTTAGTAGTTGCGGCGTGATTGAGTAACAAACATCCATATGTACAAACTTTCACATTTATAAGATATACCTAAGTAGGATCTGCAACCTACTAGTTCACATAAACACTAAATAGCGATCAAGCCACTTAATCATCTGGTCATCATCACGAGAGTGAGAGAATACTAATTAATCAGTTCTTAACTGCAGTGATATGTGGGTAGAACTAACATTAGTTTATAAATAATTCTTTAATGCCAAAATATACAAAAGTAAAATTTGAAGTTATTATACTTCCAAAGGAGATGTTTCATTTTGGGCGGCGACTTTGTACATTTCACCACAAAAAGAGAAAAAAATACTGATTCACAGAAAAATATCAAAAAATTTATTTGATTAGCCGTTCTCTGCAGAGACATTATTTTCAATAAAATATTTTTACGCACAACAACATTGGCGGTTCCATGACTCCGAAATAGAGAACTATCAAAATAAAATAGTACATTATGATACAAGTGCGCGAAGTTGGTCATTACAGTCGAGGCGGTATTGCACAGCCCGAGCCGCAAGGCGAGGGCTGTAATAGAGCCAAGACTGTAATGAACAAAGCACACGCGTATCATACGACGTTTTTCAACACACTTGCGAGGAAAAAAACAATTAGATAGATATAAAATACATTCGACATTTTTCAGTCACAAATCAGCAAACTATAAACGAACAAAATGTTTGCGCAAAATGGCGCGGACGTTTATTTTTTCGCGCGCCGTATCTTTGGTTCAATAACTATGCGCGCGCAGTTTAAGTCCAGAGACACCGAACACCGCTATTCAGCCACAATATATTAAACTAAATAATTATGTATTTCTAATAAGAATTTACGGTAATTAATGATTTAAAATATTGTATTTTTTAAATGCTTTAATAGATAATTAGACTTATCTTATCAGATTTTGACTAAGTACAACAAGTTTATTTATTTACAAAATAATAAATCTTTTGGTAACAACCTCTTTACGGATATTAAAAAAAAAGTGGAATAAGAAAAACACTAGTGCGGCAATGAAAAGTAAAACGCACTAGTGTGTAATAAACCGCATTCCGGGCGTAAAACTAAAGAAGAAATAGCAACTTTACGAGCAAGTGTGTTGAAAATAAATATAAACGTGTCTGTTGTCTGTGATTAGTTATTGAGCTCTGAAGTTTAGAATGCCAGTGACATTTTTCGACATTCCGAGTGTTTCTTTGAAGTGAACAACATTAGTGCTATTTATCTACTAATATCTACCTACGGCTTTGTTTTTTGGACTCCTGGATCTCGCAGTACTTGTTTACCCGGCTTTCGTTTTATGGACCTCGATTTTGCTTGTGATTTGGTTTTTTTTTTCCGTTCAATAGCTTTTGCGCATACTTTTTAAGGTTTGTAGATCGTCTCATTATAAGACAGACAAATATTGAGGCACCGGCTTCAGTCCTGGATGGCATATTATTAATAGAAGATGGTTGAAATGAAAAAATAAAATATGAATAAATAAAATGCTGTTTTTTATTTACTTCTGTCGTATCTAAAATATTTAAATACAGAAATTGCAACTGCCATACAATTATCCAGCTTCACTTTAGGTTCATACTTATTTAAGTATTCATTGGCATAAAGTAATATGCGCGTTTTAGTAGTTGGCGTTTCCAAACTGCTTTCAGCGTCGATTCAGACCGATCGTTACCTATGTCGATATCGTTGACGATCGAATATTACATTATATATCGGAGTCTGAGATCTCAACAAAAATCCATGCAAACGTGAATATCGTGACATTAAATCGACTGCTATACATTAGCAGTATAGCTCTTGGAGATCTATCGTCACGATTTTGTTCGGATTAATCGAAGCGACGGATTGCACCGTTTAATTAGATAAGATACGCTTAATAATGTTAATAATAAAAGACAGATCCAACAAACCAAATCCAAAAAGATCGTCGGGCCTAAATTTTATATTTTATCATGCATTGGCATTGACACATGTTGACACGCCTAATATGACATTAGAATAAATCAAGTTTATCAACGTCATCAGCAGTCGATTTGTCCACCATACTGTCTCAGTGTTACAATATATTATCCATAAATTGAATTATTGTCGCCAAACTAAGGTGAAATCAAGAATTTGGATGATATGGAACGCTTTCAAATAATATGAGCTACTTCCTATTGAATGTACAGTGTACCCGCCCAGGCGCCATACATTTCTGAAACATCTCCTTTCATAGTAAACGGGCAAATCAAAATATTCCAAATGCAATTTCGATACAACTAAAATCATCGTTTTGCTCACAATAAATATTTGTCTTGTAACTGTAATTTGAACAGCGTTATAAATTTAAAATTTGTATCTAAATCCAATGCTCGTTGAAGGTCGTTCAATATCTTCTACGAACATAGTTCAATAACATCAACTTTATTATTATTCAGTTGTTTGATATTTCAATTATTCTAACGCAGACGTAAGATTCCGTACACTGAGTGATATAAACTCTCATAAAATATTTAAGGAAAGTATACAATAAATTGAGTACACGCTGAAATATGTATCTATATATTTTGCCGGGTTTACTAGATCCTCGGTTGCTAGAGACGGATGACAAAGCGTAGGTTGCAAAATCGACCCCAAGAATATTTTTGTTAATAAATAAATAAAAATATGAATTTACTCAAAAATACGTTTCTTTCTGGTATGGTTTTATTCTGTTGTGATGGAGGCACGCGGACAATGGAGGCATGTTAATAGCGTTGCGTATTTTATTCTTTAGGTACGGAAGCCTTAAAACTGTTGCATTTTTCATATACCTATAATAAATACAACACTTTAATAACTTTAATTCTAAATGTCTCATTAATAACGTGGTGTAAAGATACTCCGAGTTTAAATGTTGTAGTTTTTTCTAACCTTGGACTTCAGCGAATCAATGATCAGGTACAAAAAAATCAAATCTGGAGTAAATTTACACCGCCTTTATTAATAAGACAGCAAGAAATTAACAATAATAAATTGTAATTGTACCATAACTCATCAAAGATGGTTTCACAAGTAGGTGATAATATCTTTTGTCGTTATATTTACATCGACACCTTGTTAACTACTTAAAGCTAAAATTAATTGGCAGTATGGAACTTGATTTACTTTCCATCCACTCTCACTATATCGCGAAGTCTCGACAGAAGCGTGCCTTATCTCTTGTACCGACACAAAGGTGGAGTGCCGCTTAATTTTATAATAAAATCTTGTAATTTATTACCATTAAAGCGACAATATTATTTAAAAAGAATTAGGTAAAATTATTAAAATATTGTTTAATTTTGTTCACTTCGGAACAGAAGTTCTAAGATAATCAAACGAGTATTTTTTGTAAAAATAACAATAATAGCATATAGTAACTTGTTGATTCGCATAAATTATTATTCTGGATCTCAAACAATGCAATGGAAACATTCCATGATTGTTTTAAGAGGGTGACAGCGATACAACAGTGATACTCGTAATTCCCCGGCATCATGCAGGAAAAGCGTTGGATAAATACAATGAGTAATTTTGGCTTCTATAGGATAGTGGAAGGCTGATAGGTAATACAAGAAACCTCGTGTCACAAATTCCTCCATTGCTAAACTAACAGCAATTCCGGATATAAAGGTGTGAAGACAGTCACACTTTTTTGAGAAGCGACCATCTCTGTTCTCAAGGGTAGCAACGAACATGCAACCCTTTGTAGACATGGTTATTATCTGCTACTATCTGGGTCATGCAATTAAACATATTTGAGATCGATTCGAAATTCTAATGCTAATTAATGGCTTGGAATAACCACAGCTGGTCATTATGCCAATTTGAATGGCAAATTAATACAATTCATGGCATGAGGACTGAGTGACTTTATGATTCTTTTTGTCACACATGCAGACTGTGGATCGGATTTCCTTTTGAGGTATTCCTGGAGCGCTATGACGAGTACGTGAAAAAAGGTGTAAAAGTAGTCCTTTCCGGGACCGGCGTTGCATTGCTAAACTTTTTTGATGTTACTTAGGTATTTCCATAGGCCGTGGTGACCACTACGAATATTTTTGCCTGACTGCTTTATCTTTCTCGTTAAAAAAATCCAACCGACTCGTTATTGCATGCATCTTCACCTAGGTGTTGATGAACGACAAACTAACGCCAAAAGTATCACATAAATCAAGTAAGCAGTAACGCTAACACTTATTCCCTGTAACGCGGGTGGTATTGAAAACACATACCACATCCCTATTTACCGCGAATAAGTACACATTTCTTTTACATAGACGTTTCTGTCTCAGCCAAGAATCGAATCTAGGACTTCTCACTTCGTATGCAACATATCAATTAGTGGTCTACGTGTTGGCAGTTTTCGTTTTTTTAAGTTTCTGCTTGACTACGATACCACCCTAGTTTAATCAGCCAGAGTCTTTTCATTTTTATACACACATAACCTACATAACTATATTTAAAGGGAGATTTTTCCGTAACAAAATAACAAGTTTTAAATTTATCTTGTAGGAATATTTTATGTTGAAAGTTCCAGAATAGACAGTACATAAACGATTCATTGCGGGACTGCACTAGAACGCACCGTAGCTGATGGAAGCACGTTTATGCAGTTTTAGTTCACGACGAGAATCCGTACGAAGTCGGGAACGACAAGATTTATGGATTAACAACCACTTTTATTGCATGTGGCGCTGGGTTGGGTAAGAGCTGGTTAGCTTTCCACTTTTTGAAAATGCGCTATTAATTCTAAATTAAGTAGGTACGTGAAATGTGCTTCAGGTTTATTGAAACTTTAAGCTCTATGTGCAGGGTGTGCCATTAAGTTTTGTATTAATTGCAATTTTAATAAACGCCTGGAAAAAGGGATATGAGTTACATATCGATCGAAAACAGTAAGTAAAGGTATAAGATACATATAAACAAAAGCATCCGAACAGTTAGGTATAATGTAGGGACAAGTGACTAGATTACAATTTTAATTTAACCACATAGATTTTTCCGCAGAAAAATTGCTTAGTACTCATATTCTCAGTCCGTAATATACCGCAGTCTCTGTTATTAATTTTTACGATTTTGATTAACGGCCAACGGTAGGTACCAACACCCGTTACCTCTCGGATGGAAATTCTAAATTACTACAGTCCTCACCCGCTACCCCACATTTGATTAAAAATAAAATTCTCAGTTTAACTGTATCAAAATACAGCTATATACATATTCATTTCAATTTATATTTTTACGCTTTTTTCGTGTTTTATTCTCACTAATTGTCTATATGAGGTTGTGAACGTGAGCATATTATCTGGCTTTGTATTCCACTGAATGCTTTGGCTATCTCTGCCTTTTTGCCAACTTCAAAAAAGGAAGGAGGTTCTCGATTTGACTGTTTTCGTTGTGTCCAATCTTCAGTTATACATAATCTATATCTATACTAATAATATAAAGCGGAAGAGTTTGTTTGTTTATTCGTTTGAACGACGTTGTTACGACCAAATGAAGCGGCGTAAGGCGATTAACACACGGTACCGCGCACCGCCGCGGTAAAGCGGATTTTAAGTTGTATTGGGGTCTAATAAATCCGTTGACGTCTAACACACGTACACCGACTGACCGCGCAGTCGAGCGGCGCTCTCACCGTCACCGCCCCTCGGCGCTGACGTCCGCAAGGAAAGGCAGCGCCTCACATACGAGCCACCGCATAACCGCGCGGATCATCGTTGGTGCAGGACGTGTTGCAATTTAATGAAGTCGGTTAAAAATGGAATTTGACGTCAGTATAGATTAACATGAATGCCCCATTAAGAGTTCTGCTTCGTAAAAATGGATGAACCCAATGTCTTCTTTTTTTCTTTCCACGTCATAAAAGCCTCAAACGCCGTCATCAAAACCGCGTTCAATCCATCCGCGCGTACAGGAGCATAAACCGGCTTACCGCGCGGGCCACCGCTACGAAATCCGCTTTACCGCCACCGTCCTCCGCGGCGGTGCGCGGTGCCGTGTATGAATCGCCTAACAAGTCTCCTAAGGGTCCGTTCAGACAGACCGGCTTGGAGAGGAGAGCAGATTTTTATCACAATGGAAAAAGAGTTTTGATTAATTGTATTAAGGTCTCATTTTGTATGTGCACGTATTTTGTCATTATTATTTTGTCATTATTACTTGAACGCGTTTAGTGTGAAATAATAAGAGGAGCCGACTGGCTCCGATTGCGTGCTCTTTCTCGCTCTTTGTTAGCCTATATGTTAGAGTTGGCGGCTCCGCTCCAGCCAATTCCAAACGTATACAATCTGGTTTGTGTGAAAAGAAAAATGAGAGCCGATGCTCTCCGGGCCGGTCTGTGTAAACGGACACTAAAGCGAAGCGAGGGCGTCCATTTAATAGTATATATTGCAGGATGACGTCTGCCGGGTTACCTAGTATATAATATTATAAGAAATTATATAAAATACATAGGTACGTGCCCATAGAGGATTTGATTAAATTACATGTTGAATTATAATGACGATATGTAAAATTCAGTGCAGTACAGCGAAAGATTTAGGTAAAAAAAATTACAAAGTTAGCAGATAGTTATGAACTACTTACTTTACATCATTAAAAGCAGTATCAGCGTGCTTGTAAAGTCGACAACACGCGAAAATATTAACGATCCCTATAATTTACCTCTTCACACTTTTATCTGGGTCGAGGAAGGCATAATACTCGTTATACATGAAGTTGACACTTGGCATTCTAATAGGGGGCAGCACCACCGTAGGTTGTCTCGAGATTGGAGGACTCTCAGGAACTCTCGATACATGCCTCGTATCGACATCAAAGAATCAAGCACAGCATCGCAGTGCCAGATTTCGTGATGCAAACAATTTTAAGACTTATTTTTCCATAATGTTGGCGTTCAAATTATCTACGTTTGAATATGTTACGCAAAAATTTTCTACCTTTTACGAAATTCTGTGCTCAGAAGAGTATGTTTGGGACTTAGTTTTAGACATTTACTCAATTATCAAAACATTACATAATTTACTCTATTTATAATAGGTACGGGTTATTCCTACTGGTCAGATTGGTGGTCAGATTGGTCTGTACCAAGCTTTTGTCACTTTTGACATGATGTGACCTTAGAATTGAAAAATATAAATATATAGTACGCGACAGGTTGACATGACAATCCTTACTAATATTATAAATGTGAAAGTGTGTTTGTTTGTTCCTCTTTCACGTCGCAACAAAGCTATTATATGGTATGGTTTATGTGTGTGCGGATAGTTAGGAGGGTGGAGAGTGACGTAGGCTACTTTTTACCGCGGAAAAACATCCCATTCCCATGGGAAGATGGATGTTTTGTTAGTTGCTAGATATTTATTTCCGGAGTTTTTAATAGATGGCGTTAGTGAAATTCATTTGCAAGTTCTGAATCACGCTATCAAATACTACATGTAATTTACTTAAGTCATAGGCAAATGTAATAGGGTACTTTTTAGCCTAAATTCCTATGGGAGCGGGACCTACGCGGCTGTGACCTACGGGTCCCGAGCGAAGCGCGGGCGGTTCTATAGTTTTCTAATAATGTGGACTCACGTACTAGGTTTACGTCGATATTTTTCCACACAACAAAATAAGAGTAACATAAATAAAATGAGACTTATTTTAAGTAAAATGAAAATGAATCAGATTTATTCAGTTTAGGCTATTGTGGTCTAGCACTTATGACTACACTAAAATTTATATTGTTCATAGACAGAAAATTAAATGTTTAAATAATTTTTATGTAGATAAGGAATGAGCTAAGAAAGAAGATTTACAACTATGTTGTTTAGAATTAGAATATTTTATTCATCACAATCAATATCAAATAAGTTCATACTAACATCGCTACAAGCACTTAGTGACTACTGACTCTTCGTCACTAGTACCTCCGACGTCATGATAAAATTATTTTATTTTTATCCTTATCGATATGGGCTCGTGCAGCACTAATACTAAGGGGCGCGCGGGTGACATGCGGTATGCGGGTGTCCCTTCCCCCGCGTCTCACCCCATACCCCGATTGCCATGTCGACGTGTCGCGTACTGTACGTATATCAAAGTTAGAAACAACTAAAAAGATTTATATACCTTACAGTCTGTTTTTTTCGCTACAGACTAAATTGACACATGCAAATGTTAATTTTCGAAATAATGATACCAGCTTTTTAATAATAGGTTGTTTTATGAATCGTAACTTTTTACTTTTACCACATAATTTTATTATTTTTTGACAATAGACGAATCTTTTAAAAATCATGGTAACTATGGAGCATCACAGATAAAAAATATATTTATTAATTTTAATTACGTATTACACTAAGTAAATACGTCAATTATTTATTTGTTGTTGAAGAATACGCAACAACAAGTTGAAGGTACATTAAATAGGTCATTTTATTTTAAAGACACATTTTTTATTATTACTGAACAACGATACTACATTGTAAATTACGTAAAGTTACGGTAGAGACACATCACTATTAATGATTCGCAAAAAACTGGCAACACAGCTTATGTCAAATTAGTTCGTAGCGAAAAAAAAACAGACTGTAGTTAAAAATGTAAGGTGGAATGATTTTTTTATGTGCATTCTACATAACATGCAATTTTGTACACATAGAAACTGTGGTGTTATCATATAAAATTCTTATTATAAAACTTTGAAATATTAATGCCTAAAAAACGATGGCCAATTGCTTTTCAGTTTACCCCCTACATCGTTCAAATAAGACATTACCGGTACGTAAAACCAATTTTAAATGTAATATAAGAAATATTTAATATAAAGTTCTATATTATCGTTTGTTACAGTTCAGTTCAGTATATATACAAAAGTCCTTAACTTTATGTACATTATTAACGAAGAACGGACTTACAAACTTGAAAAACAATTCTGCGTGGCAACAATTTTCATAATACGCCGTAGTTCATAAGTCCAAGCTAAGAAGCCAGCTTTGAATGGTTCTTTCCGCAGTCTCTTCAAAATGTCACAGAGATCTTATCATCCCACCACATCATAGTTGGAATGTAGCTACCATTCTGTAGTGTAATGAGAACTCTTTTAACTCTTCAGACATGGAAACAAGCAGTGTTCGTGTTGTGTTAATGTTAAACTTGAGGAAATGAGGGCATTTAGCTGTTTATTTTGCGCGATTTAATCATAAATGTATAAATTAGAGTACCTATGCGGCTGATTATAAGTGAAAAATGTCAATGGTTTAAAAGAGAAAAAAGATTATCAGGTAATAATACAATTAAATTAACTGAACTTGGGATTGCCATGGAAACGCAAACATCTCTCTTTTTCTATTCGAGGTTCAATGTAAATCCTGGCTTTCCTTCCCCTGGCTCTATTCTATCTATGGATCTGGATCCTGGCTCTATCTATGGATTTGATTCATCGTTAGGTACATCTTATTGGCAAAGAGTTTCCGATTCAGTATTGCACGGTTATGTTAACCGCTCTCATAGTCGCGGCAAACTTATCAAATTACAAAAATAAAATAGATGACCCTGAATTATATACATACATTTTCTTTTTTTTTAAGTTGGATTTTCTACGTCGTAAGATCCACGAACAACTCGCAAAGATAAAAACATTCACATCCCTTCTGAGAACAGAAATTTAACCTCATCATTCACCATCTGGTTGAGAATCGACCCCAAGGGCTTTATTTTTGAATTGCTTGTCTAGCGGCGAGCGCTTGTTTAGAATAACTTTCGTTCGACGTAGTAAACAACGTATTTTTTAGTCCTGCGACTACCACGAGATTCAAAAAAAGTCAAAATCACTCAAAAAAAGAGCGTGCTATTAGACGAGCGATTCAAAACCAGACCCCCAGGAGTCTATGAGTGGTAATAGGTACGGCATGGTAGCCACTGCGCCAACCATATCGCATTAAAGATAAAAATGTCTTTGAAGTGATTTCTTTTGTTGTGTCTTTATTACAGTAATGATGTATTCGAAACTATTTATAAATCGTAGACTTTTGATCTACAAGTACCTAAGTAAAACTAACGAGAGGCGATATGAAATTAAATATCACTTTAATTATTTGGGATGCCTTGGCAACGAAATGATTTTACAATTTGAGGGTATTGGAGCCAGTGAAATTTCAGTCACTAATTTACACATTTTGTTAATGCCAAATATTGCCAACGAGTTTTATTTTCATTGCCGATGAGTTTTTATTGTCTTTTTCTTTTCTTTGACTTTGCAGAGAATCATATGACAGGGACAAATAATTTTAAACATGGAATAACGTTATCCTGCGTTTTTAAGTGAGGCATTTAGTATAAAGAAGGGAAAACATACGCATCTAAGTACGTTTGTAGACTTTGTTGTAACGATGATCATCAAAATCGTCATAATTTTCATTGAGAGACCCATGCCCACCAGTGGGTAGATGCCCCATCCACTTCCACGCAAAAAATCTTTCTCGAAAATCTGATTTGCAAGAACAGGAGCTAGGAACCATGACCACGTTTAAATTTTAATAGAGTTTAAATAAACATGCGTTAAAAATATATTAGTATACAAAGAAATTAGCTTAAAAGAATATTTCTTTCCGAACACCCGCTGCGCTCGAATACGGAATGACTTGCAACTCCAAAGGCGCGTTGAACGAGATGGTTTATTTTACAATGGAAATACGTTATTATGTGCATTGTGTGAACTTTGAACTGTAAATATTTCATAATATTGTTTTTGGAAGTTATTTCTTTAACACAGCTTTTGACAAGACTTAGCTGAGAGATTTTGTTTATGGAAAAGACATCGCTGACGTGTTCGCTGGACTCTGTATCATCCAGATCTCAAAGGAAAACTTTAGGCTGGTGGTAGGGTTTTGAAGTTTTGAGTCCGGATGGTAGGTATCTCTATCCATTCATCCATATACTCGTATCCATATAGCTTAAGTCAGTGGCCCTAACCTGGACGATTTGGCTCTAAGTGTAACTCACCTTCATCATCTCAACCAAATCACAATCACAATGTGGTTCACTATTGTGCATGGGTCTTCATTAGAATGAGATGGTTAAGGCATTATTCGCCCATGCTGTCGCGAGCAAATTGGTAAACTTCACTCATTTTTATTTTTTTGTGAACTCTCCGCCATGTACCTAGGTAGACTAAATTTCGTGTCCTGAGATTCAAATGCGGACCCTCCTAATTGGAAACAAAATTCCTAACCACAAGGCTATCACCGTTATCTACTATACTATATAAATAAACATCAATCTGTCTTTCTCGAATATATTATGTATAGTAGGCATGGATCAGTAAAGACATTAATCATGAGGTGAGTGGATTTGAGAGCGTCATTCTTTTGTTCATCGTAGTCGTAATGCTATTCAATAGCCTTTGAAGTGCGTTCAAAACCACTTGTAACCGTTCATCGAAAGTAAATTTATTAAACCTATTATCGACTGTACCTAGGTAGTTTCAGGTTTCACATATAATAGGAAATACAAAACGATTAGTTTCGAGTTCCCGATGCAGTATATTACGAGATGAATAGCCATTATGACAGATTTTCAAAACCTGTTGTATGATATTCGAAAATGTATTGTAACTGTAACAAATAATAAATTAAAAAATAACAGCATTTTTGGAAGTTACTAACCTCACCCCTTCCCGTTAAGATATAAAAAGGGGGTCCGAGTTTGAATGAAGTTCTTCCATTTCACTGGGCTTAAATCAAACAGCTAATTACAAATAAACAATTTTAAAATTTTCGTCCTAATATTTTTTAAATGTGGCTTTGTTTCCCAAGCGAAGCCAAGGCGGATTAACTAGTATATTTTAACACTATGTGTTTGGTTATATATCCCTATTTCATTTTAAAAAAGAGCCACGACTAATGTTATTTTTGGTATGGGGATAGATTAATTATAATTAAAAGGAAAAGAGTGATATACGATACTTTTTATACAAAAAAATGTCTCAATTTCTCAATTTATTATTATTTATGATTGCATACCGCCATCGTTGATATCTGCTTAGACCAACGGTTGACTGGTAGAGAATGCTTCTAGCTTTAAGTCCGCTTTTTGTACCACACTGTATTTGGTATAATAAAGTTTAAATAAATAAATTTAGTATTATTTATTTATAAGTTACCTAACATTCAAGAAAAACGGCGGTGTGTGAATTACTTTATTGCTGCAACACGTCAATATTTTTCATTAGGTATCTATGTTGTGAAAGATATAATGTAAAACAGATATTACAGTAACCGTGACAACTGAGACTGACACAGAACAAAATTCAAATCGAGACTGGTATAAGTATGTAGTTAGGCAGTGTAGTATATATATAATATTTACTTCTTTACTTCCTTTTATGTCTTCCTTATTCTTTGTCCTCGTTATCCTTCTTTAGTTCCTTCCTTTTTGTATCCTTTTTAGGAATTTTGATAATGTAACTTTGTTAATAACTTCTAGGACTATTTTATAAATTGTAAATGTTACCTTCTTTAACGTTTTAATACTTATTCCTTCTTTATTTCGATGAATTCCTGTAACTTTAAATATGATTTTTATGTTTGTTTACGTTGGTGACATTATGTCAATGTAACTGTGACGTCTCTTTGGTCTTTGCTCTTTCTAAAGTAAATATATTCTGTATGTCTTTGTATAATCTACCAACCTTTTTAGACTTATTTATTATTCTAAAAATTTAAAAATTCAAAATTTAATCAGATTTGAAAGAAGAACGCCGGCCCTGGAAGATTGAGGAAATCGGGTCAATAGGGCAGTGTGGAGACAGCCATTGAAGTGATCGGAAGACTTCTTCGGGCGAGGTCTATCAGATTCGGTGGCGTACACAGGGCCGACCCGTGTCCCTGTTTCGCGGTCGCGTGCGTATCTATCTCGTTTCACATATCGTTCCGGTCGGGCGCGTGCTTGGAGCGCCCCTGGACCTGCTGCCGTCGACTACGTCGGGAGGCTCCGCGCGCAGTGCTGTGCGCCAGGGTCGCGCTACCCTCTTGTGCGCGTGGTAGCGCACCAGCCTCTACGCCTCCCGACCACCTGATCTCATCGAGAGATACGCCGGCCTCCACCGATCGAGTCGGTGCTTCCGACCCTCCGCCTCCGCCTGTGAGAACGCTCCAGGTCGTCTCCCCTCCCGTGTTTTAAGTGACTTTCTTGTGTGACCGTTCTTGGTTAATTCGCTTATTTTTATACAGTTTTATTGTGACTTGTGACCCACTAAGAAAGAGAAGTACATCTTTTATTCCTTTTAAAATTCTTTTTATTTTATCTTACCCCTTAATAACGTTACAGTTTGGCGCCCAACTAAAATCTTTTTTCTAAATTCTAAAATAACACTTACACAAGTGACGCCCTTTTGGATTCCTTTCGGCTTTACTCTTTTTAAGATCTTTTCTTGTAACCTTTCTAAATTCTAAAATAACACTTACACAAGTGACACCCTTTTGGATTTCTTTCGGCTTTGCTCTTTTAAGATTCCCCTTGTAACCTTTTTAGATTCTAAAATAACACTAGCTCTAGTGAAAATTATGGTTCTATTTTTGGCTTACTCTTTTTTGTCTAACTTCCCCTTTTTATTAAATCGACCCTGAGATACTTTTTCTAGCTTTTAAATCTTTCTTGGTGGGACAGGCTTTTTACTAAAATGTCTTTTTTATAATCTTGTTTCTTTGTTTTATATTTACCTTGAAATGTATCTTTTTTCAGGATATAAAAGGAAAGGACTCTCAATTTAATTTACTATTATAATATTTATTTATGTTTATTATACAATTCTAACTATAATATGTATTTATTCATTCTTTTTATCTTATGCTACTTATATATGTTTCTTTCTTCTTTTCTTTTATTTCTCTTTTCTATCTTCATCGACTTGATGACTTCGAATTTTGGCTTACTCGAAGTCACAAATTTTTATATTCATCTTGTAGTTGTAGGTGTTATTTCTTTTCCTCTTTCTGAAAAGAAATGCTTTTTTAAACTGAGTAGCTAAGCTCGGTTACTTCCTTAATTCTCTCTTATAGAATTAGGAACTCTTTCTTTGTCAGACCTCTTATTCTGACTCTTAATAACTGTCTTGGTTATTTCTTACAGAGCGGACTACAACTCTATAAATAAGCCTACGGTACGAGCGGGTTGTGACTCGTAAAATAAGCCTCCACTAACCTTTTCTACTGGGCTTTCAGCGTGAGCGGATCACAACTCCTAAAATAAGCCTATGTGATTGTCTAGTGTTACCATTGGAGTAGGCGTCATTGAATGTGAACCCTAGCCCCTAACTCTGCAAGATTGAGGTATGATAGAGAAGTATGGACAGGATAATGAATGTGGATGGTAATCACTATTTTTACCTCAAAATTTTTTGTTACAGCCAAAAAATTTTTACTTGGGTGGGGGAAATATGTAGTATATATATAATATTTACTTCTTTACTTCCTTTTATGTCTTCCTTATTCTTTGTCCTCGTTATCCTTCTTTAGTTCCTTCCTTTTTGTATCCTTTCCTTGTAATCCTTTTATCTTGCTTTCTTTTATAATAATTGTAATGTTTTATTAGCTGAAATTGAATGATATTATGTACTACTTTGGAGTTAGGAATTTTGATAATGTAACTTTGTTAATAACTTCTAGGACTATTTTATAAATTGTAAATGTTACCTTCTTTAACGTTTTAATACTTATTCCTTCTTTATTTCGATGAATTCCTGTAACTTTAAATATGATTTTTATGTTTGTTTACGTTGGTGACATTATGTCAATGTAACTGTGACGTCTCTTTGGTCTTTGCTCTTTCTAAAGTAAATATATTCTGTATGTCTTTGTATAATCTACCAACCTTTTTAGACTTATTTATTATTCTAAAAATTTAAAAATTCAAAATTTAATCAGATTTGAAAGAAGAACGCCGGCCCTGGAAGATTGAGGAAATCGGGTCAATAGGGCAGTGTGGAGACAACCATTGAAGTGATCGGAAGACTTCTTCGGGCGAGGTCTATCAGATTCGGTGGCGTACACAGGGCCGACCCGTGTCCCTGTTTCGCGGTCGCGTGCGTATCTATCTCGTTTCACATATCGTTCCGGTCGGGCGCGTGCTTGGAGCGCCCCTGGACCTGCTGCCGTCGACTACGTCGGGAGGCTCCGCGCGCAGTGCTGTGCGCCAGGGTCGCGCTACCCTCTTGTGCGCGTGGTAGCGCACCAGCCTCTACGCCTCCCGACCACCTGATCTCATCGAGAGATACGCCGGCCTCCACCGATCGAGTCGGTGCTTCCGACCCTCCGCCTCCGCCTGTGAGAACGCTCCAGGTCGTCTCCCCTCCCGTGTTTTAAGTGACTTTCTTGTGTGACCGTTCTTGGTTAATTCGCTTATTTTTATACAGTTTTATTGTGACTTGTGACCTACTAAGAAAGAGAAGTACATCTTTTATTCCTTTTAAAATTCTTTTTATTTTATCTTACCCCTTAATAACGTTACAGCAGTGAACAGAGGCTCTTCATTATTAAGGATAATATTTGATCAGTTAGTATGTATGAGGTCGTATGAGGACAGGTACACTTAGATTACTACATATTAAGGTAGTTATTAATCATTAGTAAGAGTATCGCTTAAATTTGGTCACAGATATGTTGCTACCATTGAGAATTAAGATGTTTGCCTCTGAAACAATGTAAATTACGTGTCAAAATGTTTAAAACCAAAGCAAAGGTTGACCAAAGAATGTAAAAATTATATAAGATCGTTGTTTTATATATAAATACGGGTTTTATATGTATATAAGAAAAGGTAACATCATTTTAATATCACTTCTATTACATTTACGTTGGGGAGTTTCGGTGTAGTGGAAATATTTAAAGAGGACTTATTTTTAACGCTGGCCAGATAAAAATGGGATTCATTAAGTATGGGTTTAATGTAATAATTTGTTAAAAAATCATTCTTTAATTATAAATTAAATAAGTGATAAGCATAATTCTTTAATTTTAAATTAAATAATAATAGCAAAAGATTCACAATTTATTTACTTAGTTGTCAGAGTTTAGTTTATTATCTGCGAGTTGCTATCTAGTTATTTCCTACACAATACTTCGACATAAGCATTCAGCGCTCTCAGTATGGTAATTTCTTTACAAAGTTTTGAAGAAGATTGAACTTACCTTAGGAACCCGATGTTATAAATCTTTTACCTGTACCAAATGCTCTAAAGCTTGTACCGGAATATGTATCGTTTTTAATATTAAGTACAAACTTCGCATTTCTTTTCTCAATAACAAGACAGCTGTTATGAAGTGTAGCTATCTGCTTGTTAAAGGATTTCAACATTTTCGACGTATTAAAAATACTTTCGTGAAAATGTTGGTGTTCGTGAAATATGAAATTCTTTCTTCACAATAGAATCGAGATGAGTCTTCGCCGAAGGATGCCGAGTTGTGCCGAGTGCGGACGAAATCCTCACCTTTGGAACCGACGTCCGATGCCGAATCAGTGCCCGTTTGAAAGCCGGCAAATATGGTCGTGGGGCTCCGTCGAAAACGGGTTATCGCGCGCGTCCTGTCAAACATAAAATAAAATGATCGGGCAATTAATTAATTGTGGTTTGTGACATGCAAAAACATTATATATCGGTCATAATTGACACGATAATTACTTGCGAAATTTATTTCGCTGTCTCGTTGAGTGAGTTCAGTTAATAGTCAATTTCGAACTTTTGTGTAATGTGAATGAAGCTTAATAGGTTTTCGTTCAAGTAATAAATATTATTTGATAGAACTGATGATTTTTATCGTTACTATTATAAGGCGTAAGTAATTGTTGGAACGAAATTGTTGATCAAAATGTGGTGTACAGTTAGCATAAGAAAATCAATGGGTAGATGAATTTTTCTTCGTGAATTAACTTGAATTTTTCGTCTCAAGGACGAATACAATAAAGCAATGCTATTGCAGTATATTAATTTATAACTCATAAACATTGTAAGGCTTGATAAAAATATTACGTATTGAGACGAACTGACTATGTGGATTATTTTTCCAACAAAACTGAAGTTTCCGATGAATACCTGCATGAGATGTATTTTTGGTTAATAACTTATCTTGACTAATATCCATACTCATAGTATAAATGACATAGTAACTATGTGTCTATAAGATTGTCCATCTGATACGTTTTCTTGCTTATTCCACTGAACATAATATTTAGATAAAATAACTCAAGGACGTTTAAATTTAAATCATTTATTTCCTTAAGGTCCACAAAGTTGTATCCTTATTAAGTTGGAATCTCTAAATGTTGTCTTAAAATCTTAACGGTCACTTAACCGAAATCCACCAAAATATTAACAATTTTAATAATATTTATACCTACACATTCTTTAGACACTGTGAGATCAGAAAAGGACATAGGGAAGTTTTAATTCTGATAATACGTTTCTTTGGGAGTGCAGCTACCTACCTAGACAACGATATTTCAACATAATCTTCTGTTCTATTCTTATATATAGTATTCTATTCTTCTAGAAGTAAACTTTCTACCAGTAAACCGCTAAAGATATAATATTTAAGATTCGATTATAAGCATTAATTCCTTTTTGATTCTGTAACCGAAACCATTAATCTTTAAAGCAATTGAGGTAAATAGTTCTCAGTATACTTTGTCTTGATGTTGGCCTAGTGTTAATATGGAAAAAGTCTAAAAGCTCTACGTTCCCTTAAGATCCATAAATGATACGAAGTTTTTTTATCACTAAATTAATTATACTCGCACTTAATGAGGTAGATATACAAAATATCTTTGACAGTTGAATTGAGAGTAAAATGTGCCAATGTTTGTATTAATCAAAATATATTGACTATTGCATGCCAGTAATGGTTAAATACACCTCTGTTCGATAGGTTATAACATTATGAACCTGTAAATATTGTTGGTGTATTTAGTGCAAATAAAGATTATTATTATTATTTATTTCAGTTAAGTTAATTAATAAAATTACCTAATATAAATTTTGGTATTTGCTGGTTTTAAAGTAATTGGATTCATTCATTTATACAGTTTTTAATAAATTATTAATAACTTATTGATTTTAAATCACAAAAGATATATTATTTATAGTGAAGGTTTTAAAACGCTCTCAAAGATTTTATAATTATGCTTTAGGGTCAATATCCAATGACTTATAACGAGAATGTCTCGTTTATGCAAATTCAATCACTATGTTTTCCTTTGCTGTATAATAAATGTGTAGGTATATTAATAATCTAAGTTCATACTAAAACGGTGCGGTATTCTGGGGATATTTAATTTTAAAAAGTATTCGTTTTTTAATTAAAATGCACAGAATTCAAACCAAGGTTACCCTAGGAGACCAACATTCTTATATGAGTTGGTTCAAGCGATAGAAACCGCGTAAATATTGGGCCCAAATTTTTTTCATACTCATACAACTAGGTATTATTCTAACCTTAGGTTTCACTCCCATTTTGAAATAAATTTTCCCTCAAATTGCTAAATATTATTAACAGTTAATATAAAAATCAAAGACAGGTAATTTTTATTCTTTATTACTTTAATTGTTAATTAAGCTACCTATTGTAAGAGTGAGGTAACCCAAGAAACCATCTTTTAATTTTTTACGTGAAAAAAGAAGCCACAAAATTTTTCAGACAACTTCTTCATTATATGGCATTCGACCTTCTCTATTAGGTCACGACTTTATTCATTCTTTTTGTAACGGCAATTTGGCAAATGGCTTCCATGATGTTATCTAAAATTTATTAATTACCTTCTGTAACTTCGAACTACAACACTTTGCTATCGGGTTACGAATGATGCTTCTGCGTCTAGCAGGTTTCCTCAAGGAAACTAAACGTAACAACGTGGCTTTGAAGTTTGACAAATGTACCAAAGTTTCTTGTGAAACTCAACAACACGTTCGAGTTACTGAGGTTAGATATGCATCGTTTGCATGTATATTTGTTTGTGTCGATATGAAAATTTTGTCTAGTGTTGATGGGGTATGGTTTAGTAGATACAATTGTAATCCGCAATGGTATTATTATCTGAGACTACGTATCATTATTAAAACAGAATTTTTAGTAACACTTAGTGGCTAGATTCGTCTGTTCATCATTTGCACTTTATAACCAACTTCAAAAAGGAGGAGGTTCCAAATTCGATTGCATTTTTATTTGTGTGTACTTCATAGTATCTCAATGGTACTTCACAACTTTTTACTCAGTGAACAGAATTCGGATAATCTCTTTTTTATTCGAAAGCTAGTGTTGGACGTCTGATATTTTTATTCGAATGCTACTACTATTCATCTGGTCCCTTATAAATTTGAGGGACATCTGGTAGAACATTTTCGAGTTTTCTCTACATGTCGATGTGAAAATCGTTTTTTTTAATTAGTTTGTAGTTGAAATTTTAATGCAAGAATATTTATTTATTCAAAAAAATTAAATTTCTAAGTGAATGTTTGTATCCCTTGACAACACTACAAACACTCTGTTTAAAAAATAAGTATTTTGTATTTATAACTGCAACACATTTTATAGTCATCAACCGATCATCCAAATTACCTACTTGATGTGAAGTAGATATACACATTTATGTAAGTAACCCTCAAAACGTCACCCATTTATTTTGGCCAAGAAACAACGAGTAATAGAAATGGCGCTTTACTCCGGACCGGCATAAAGTCCGTTGATGGCTGACTCAAGCATGACTGTAGTAACTAGCCGTGTGGGGGTTACTAACGAGAATAATAACGCTAATAATATTGATGAAAGAATACTTATAATCAAGGATTATAATATGGTTTTTAGAGATGTACCACAATACCAGTATTCTGTTGCTTCTTATGATTAAACGTGGTATGTCCGTTTGGAATTAGTATCAGTAAATATTCTCAAAGGCCCTAAACTTCTCGTAAATTAATTTTAACTTTACATTATATTGTAAGAACGATAACTTGAAGTTAATACTAAAACTACTATTAGTTTCTGTACTAATTTAAAGTCATTATGTATTTTTTATTAATAACAAAAGTCCAGTAAATGATATTGATTTCATCATAATTATTATAATAAAGGAAATACCGGGAGCTGTTATTGTCCTCGCCAAAATGTAACACAATGCTCATGCTGATTTCATTACCGATATGTTATTTATAAATTTTTATTTGCTGTTAACAATAATTTCAATCACATTACTTATTTCATTATTGTGGTAAAATGTTCTCACTCAACAATATTGCAAATAAAATTTCACCAACTAATTATGACTGATGACAATTATTATGCAAATCTAATTATGATTAATTGTGGTTAGTATCACCATTGCAACCACAGCTACAATAAATTTTATCTATTCATTATAAACACTCTTTAAATTTATTTTCGTTACGTATAATAATTTCGTTAACAACTCAGAGCGATGTAGGTACTTTTTGATTTAAAAATTATATGTATAAAACATTCATTGTGAAAATTGTGTAAGTTGACGACATCAGTTGAAAGTGACCCTGTCTACAAAATGCTTAAATGGGTTCATTTTCTAACTGGGACAGACAATTCTATGATCGATAAAATGTGGGCTTTCCAGGTTTTATAGTATTATGCAAATTTTGATGATATTATCTATGCCATTTGCCCCACGGCGAATTGATGGAGTATGAGTCACAGAACAGGGAAACAAAGGTGTGTCAACGTTTATTTAATAATTTTATTATTTTAAAGCCGCTTTTTACGTGTAAGTGCACGCTAAGATTTATTAGTGTAAGTATATTAATACTTTACACCTTTGATGATCTAATGTCTAGATGGAACATGGAATCCGCGCAAACGTGTCAAAAAATTGTGACTAACTGTTAGCCACAATTTTTATATCATTGTATCATTGATCACGCGCACATAGACAATAGACGAACGTGTAAAACATCGCCTGCACGCACGACGCCACATGCTTGATATTGTTGCCTTGTTTTTTTTTGTTTTCATTGTAGGGCGACGCAAAATCTAGACATTAGATCATCAAAGCTTTACATTTATTTTTACTAAAAATATGCGACGTTTATTAGACTGGCATTATCGCCCATGATACTTCACACAGTGACGTCACGAAGCTTGAAACCCGCTATTGAAGATTTCTACACCACTTGTATGTATAGTTGTATGTATAGGTACTGGTTCCGACCGTGAGTCAAAACGGAGTCCGACTGCTCTCCAGGCATGTCCTCGCGCCTCGCGGAAGATCAATCTGTAAGGAAATGGTTTGGTGGAAAAGTTCGTTTGCTATCTTAATTCCATGAAAAAAGTCAATGGGCGACAGTGACTACTTAACACCAGATCTAGTTTATTAACTTGTTCGTTGTCTGTTAACCTATATGAGCATTTATTTTTTGAGCTAGCATGCCTTCGACAAAAGACGCAGACTTATTAAATTCTATACAAGTTTCGGAGAGCACGTAAAACTATCGATCACAGTTTTCAAACATTTTGACTTCACAGTTGTAGTCAAAAATTACATACATCAGTTACTATATGAGAAATTGAATAATTTCCAATATCTGCAGGTAAACTGCTACAACATAAAATTGAACAGTTTTAGTACTCTGTGGTTTCAGTACATTTACCATAATAAACGTTACTGTGTATCATATCTGTAATATTCTTATACCGGTATTTATTTTGCACGTCATACCGGATATTGATACCGGAAACTCTAGCTAAAAGATTTAACACGCCATGTCGTTGTCGATCTTTGCTGTTATTCGTGTTTCACCGTGTATTTACAACCAATATTATACATTATTGCCATATTAAAATATTTTTATGAGGTAAATAATTATAGAGAATTGTTAACTATCTGTTCTATTTTACATTTTAAAGCAAAAAATGCATCACTAAAACTTTGCCGGCCAAAAAAAGCCGGGTAGTCGTATTTAAGAGTTATTTTTTTCCTATAGGTATACATTAGTTATGTCTCAAATTCTGTTTTTTTTTTACTTCACGTAAGTTAATATTTGACTACAATCTCAGTACAAGTATAACTGAAAAGTGAGAACTACTCTAGATTAAGTATACCATTTTAAACTGTAATAGGTACTATTTCAAAGTCACTAGATCCTTTCGCCCCATAAAATGATAAAGTGTTTCCTCACAATTTAAGTTAAAAATTTGCATATTTTCATGTAGTTTACGAGATAGTCATAAATAAATAATTAATTGTAGTCCAGTTGAACAAAACACCAGCTGCAATATTTTGAAACTGAATTGTTAACGTAGAAACTATATTACTTCAGTGCAATAATAGTAGTTGTCATCGATAAATATGTCACTTCTGGGCTCGTGTATTCACAACTCTTCTACGACAATGTGAGAGTTATGCCCTATGAATATAAAATATGGTTAAAGTATAAATAAATAAAATCGGTCTACATGTCTACCATCAAAGCAAAGTGACAATTTACAAGACATTTGCAAGAGGAGGCCGCACTAAAATTTTCAACTCAAGATAGATAGCAAGCATGTTGTAGCGTGTGCTACAACATGCTTGCTATCTATCTTCAACGCGCATGTGCGCGTAGTATCTTCGTAGCAGACACGTAGCAAATGCGTAGCGTATGCAGTTGCAACTGCGTAGCACATTTGTAGCAGCTATGCCTATGTAGCAAAAATATAATAAGTCTTTACCCATACAATAAGCATAGCAATTCGAAGCATATTCGACATTCAAATTATTCATCGTTATTCGTTCGTTATGACGATTAGCTCATTTAACGAAAATCAAATTTACGAAAACATTTACAATACATATTTTATTTGTAGCCTGTATGCGGAACGTGCGATACCTACTTTACAGTATTACAATATTACATTTATACCTGGGTTATTTATTGTCGTACTGTAAGTTAACGCTTTATAAATTATCGATCGACCAATAACTCAATGGATAATAAATAAAATAAAAATATGAAACAATTCCATTACAATCACAAAATCTGTTTTAACAGTTCTGGTTATTACCTAATAAAAAAGTAATTTCGAATGTCTCAAAGATGCAGACTTTATGATAGTTACATGCAATTAATAAAAAGTGTGTGTCAGCTACGACGCACGATTGGAGTTTACTCCTTACGAACGATAATTATGATATAATATATCGAATAGAAAAAAAACTTGGCGAGGTGCACTGCCGTGCACCAAGTATTATAAGAAATAGGAAACGAAAAAATAATTTTAATGAACAAAACAAAAGGGGTATTTTTTGTGGAACTTGGCTTAGACACTACCGTGTCTCTAATAAAGCTAATATTCGAATTTGAAATATGTATATTTTTTTATCAATTGTATTTCATATAAACTTGGCTTGAACACTGCCGTGTACCCTATTAACCAACGACCAAATAAATAATAATAATAAATGCTACTATATGCATTTATTATACAGCATGCATACCCTGTACTCGGCAGCAGTATACAAGTTGTGGCAGAACTTCGTAATACGCAGGCGCGCAACACACACGTACAAACATACGCACAGTACAACTATACAGTGATACTACGAAGTATCGCGCAAAGACGAGACGCCGAGAATGAGATACGCTGTGTAATGTATTCCATCTCATTCTTTTACACGTTCAATCCTACAGATTTATATGTTTGTCTCTTTCTACAATATAACGCCTCAACTTTTGTTAACACTTGATTTTACTCCTCATAAAATCCCCGTACCGGGCCTTATAACTCAAATCGTTTCTTAAGGAGTAAACTCCAAAAATTGCCCATGGGCGAGTCGGATTCGCCCATGAAGGGTTCCGAAGCAACAAGTAACATAATATAAAAAAATGGTATTCGAGTAGATTAAATTAAAGGTAAATTCCGGTTTACGATTTACGGCTAGTGGCCCGCCCTCGTTTCGCTTCGGGATTTAGTATCTATTGCTCACCCCTTAGGGTTAATTTCCAGAATTTCTCTAATGATTCTCTGTATACACTTAACTAAAAGACGTAATACCAATTTTCACGACTTTAACTACAAAACTGATCCCCTAGGCCATAACAGGAACTTACTGTCAAAACTTCAGAACTGTAGTATCAGTAGGTTGGGCTGTGCGTTGATGAATCAGTCACGGAAAAAAGACCTTCCTCTTTATAATATCATATAGATTAAAAAAACTACTTACTAGATCTCGTTCAAACCAATTTTCAGTGGAAGTTTACATGGTAATGCAATTCATGTATTTTTATTTTAGTTTTATCGTTCTCATATTTTAGAAGTTACAGGGGGGGACACATTTTACTACTTTGCGAGACTGCCTCTTGCGCACACTATTCAGTTTAGAAAAAAATTATACTTGAAACCTCAATATAATTTTTGAAGACCTATTCATAGATACGTATGGATTTGATGAAAAAAAAATTGAGTTTCAGTTCTAAGTAGGTATGGGGAACCCTTATTTTTTATTTTTGTGTGAATCTTAAAGCAATTCACGAAATACATTTACTTACCAAGTTTTAACAATATAGTTTTTGTAGTTTCGGAGAAAGGTGGCTGTTACATACTGGCGGACAGACACATAGACAGACATGACGAATCTATAAGGGTTCCGTTTGTTGCCATTTGGCTACGGAACCCTAAAATCACTGTAACCTTGTAATGAAAAAATACTGAGAATTTTTCATAACGTTGCAAAAGACAAAACTACAAAAAAATGGAATGGTTCCTAAAAACGGACACGATCCAAAGGTGCTGCGGTGTAATATTTTTGCGCAAAGATATTTTACAGCACGATGTGATAAAGTGTAACCTATAAACCTGCTTCGGCGATACAAATCGCTGTTAAAGTTGTTGTTTTGTTCTAAAACTGTGACGTAACTGTGCCTAGCGACGGAAATCCGCGAACTGCATCGCTACTGAATCAACAATTGATGTTTCCCGTACTATTTGATAATAATGTTTCATAGGCATAGTTATGTTTAGTTAGGTATTTTTGATTCCTAAAATGAAAAGGTATGTTTAACGATGGCATTGTCTGTTACTATTATTTGTATTATCTATTCGAAAAGTGTTGTTACATTACGGACAGTTTATACTTAGATTAGAAAAATACATAATAGATTAAAAATATATGAAAAAAATACTTCTAAAAAATAAATGTATAACGTACAATTTTTAATAATGATGAAATTTATCTTCGTATAAGATAATTAATATCGAATCTATCGAAGCTCCTAGCCTGATTGCTCCTGGCTTATTTAGAGTTTTGTTTAGAGTACATAATAATATCAAGTCAGTACGGCTTCAATCCTAACAAGGTAGGCAGAATCTAGATTAAAATTAATTTTAAATCATTCCATAATATGATACGTCAATTTAACATAACGTTCTCAGCACTAGTAATTTAAAATAAAGCGATTCCGCTGCCACCTAATACGTTAGTGGGAATTAATCCCGAAATGGATTTTATTGGCGTGCACTTCATTCCAATCTAACTTTAGATAAAATAGCTCCATAAATTGGAGCTTGATGTTTGCATCACAGCTAACCCGCCGGCTGCACGGCTGTCAAATCAACGATTGATATATTTCCGGTCTGACATGCGACAACAGCCTGTATGAAATACGCTTGGAATTCTTTTTCCGCACTTTGGATTTAGATGCGTCGGCTTTAATGATAGAACGCCGGCTAATTTCACTGTTATGCAATTAGAACCACGAAGTTTTTTTTGTTTAAGGATTTCATTTATTGTCATTAGCGTATTGTTAATTTAACCTTGATTTTCGTCGTAGGTTTTAATGTATTAAAGAGGGTAAATTCTCGAAATTTGCACAATGTCAATGTCGAATGCACAATTGTGAAAATATAAGATTCGCTTCCTAAAAATTTCCATTTTTTCCCCGTTTCTACTATCTCTAATTCAGAAGGCACTTCTGCAAATAATTGTCTAATTCGTGTCTTTTTAATTTGTCAACTTATTGGAAGACAAACACATGAAAATTTTGAAAATAATTTTATGGATTTTTATAAATATATCTCACATTTTATAAGTTGTAATATTTTAAATCATAGGTTTCACATCTAACATTATGAAACATAAATATAATTTTAATCCTCGTCATGCAATGTCTATTGCTACAAAGATAGATATACGAGTACTAGGTACATTCATGCACAGACATTATTATTTATTCATGACAAAATATCCACCATTCTCAAAGGTCACTTTTGACGTCACTCGAAGTTGTTAAAATATATCTTTAGCTTAAGACATTACTAGTAAGTCCGCCCTCGCTTCGCTTCGGGAAACCAGTCCCTTCAAAAATATCTATAAATTTTAACAAATTATGTTATTCCGATGTCTAAGCTATACTACTGCAAAGTTTCATGAAAATCCGTTCAGTAGGTTTTGCGTGAAAGAGTAACAAACCCACACACACACTCACATACATCCTTACAAACTTTCGCATTTATAATATTAGTAGGATAGGATTATTGATTACAGCTGTGTATAGAAGTATTTTTTATCAAATAATCTGAACAGTGTTTGTTGGTAACATAAAGTACCTCGTAAGGAGACCCTCAAAGGTTACCCTTTAACCCGTGAGGAGGCGCGTTCTAAAAAGTTACACGAGCAGGCGCGTGCGAGCAAAACGCTCACACACTTTAGATGGTATTTTCTTAAAGAACAACTATATCCATACTAATATTATAAATGCGAAAGTCTGTCTGTCTGTCTGTCTGTCTGTCTGTCTGTGACGTTTTCACGGCTAAACCACCGGTCCGATTTGGATGAAATTCGGAATGAACATAGTTGAAGACCCAGAGTCACACATAGGCTACTTTTTTTTTCAAAAATCAACCCCTAAAGGCTTGAAATAGGGGATGAAAGTTTGTATGAAAACAACGATTTTGATGATTTTTTCCAGGAAGATAGTTGATGACGTACCCCCTCCCCCACTTCCCCGGTTCGCGATATAAACGAATTTTACGCGGGCGAAGCCGCGGGCAAAAGCTAGTTATGTAATAATTATAAAGGATATTAATAATTAAGATACTTCATTTTATTATATAAAGTATATTTCTGCATGTATTTATGAAAAAAACTGTTTTATGCTTAAACTAAACAAATCATAGACTTTTTCCTCAGTTTTTGGCACACATTAAGAAAATGAACTATAAATCATAAAAAATCTATAATATTGGTAGAAATCAGTCTTGCCTGTGATTTTGAGATATATTTCTTTCGTAATATACATGACACACAAACATCACGCGTTTAGTTTCCAGTGATTTACTGTACAAAGTACATGCTGTTTTAGACTTTCAAAAACTAGTACTAAAAACGACTGAAGATCCTTTTTCTTTGGTATTCCCCTCTTTAAATATTACATCAGCCTTTGCAAATCCTCTATTTGATACAGACCTACTTACTTACATACTTGGGACACTCTTGACTATTCCCGAGACTTTCGTATCCAGCGGGTGCCCCGTACCATGTTCAGGTCGTCACACTTTTTTCCCTAGCGGTTATCGGTCCTATACGCTATGTGGCTAGCTCTTTTCTTATTGGCAATATCGGAAGGTACTTATTACGTGTTTAAAAACAATAATTTAAAGTTTAATAACAAAATTATTTTTTATAATTTGAACAAAAACACTTACACGGATAGGCGCGTGATAAGCAAAATGCCGCGCTTTGCGATGCAGTGCGTAAAATCCACTTACTGCACAAACTCAGCAGCACTGATCGAAGAATGAGATGTGTCAAAGGAAAGGGGGTGAAAAGTTAGGAAGGTACTGTTAAGCTTGTAGTTTCAAAGTATCGCTAAGGTAGAAAAAAACCGCAATAAATTTTTACGTGAGCAAAATGCTCATAACGCGCCTTCTCACGGGTTAAAGTTATGTACCAATTTTGTTCATTTTTTTGTCATTCGAAAGCTGCTGCTTTCAGGTGAAATCAGGCAAGTAGGTATTTAGTTAACCCTTCACAATGTGTATTTGTCAGACTTCAACATTCTCATCTTTATTTTTCGATTACTTTATTGTTCAAGCTATTGAACTTCGGGTCAACAAATACATACTGGTTTACCTTACGTAAAATTAAACGTACGATTCACAATAGTAAGATCTAAAAGACAATTACACGTCGAGCGAACAGTATTGTTTGCTCGCGTCGTAGCGCGGTCGTAAAGGAATTCTTTCAATCCGAATTTTCAGTACAGTTCGTGACTTAGACAACAGTGTGTTGACTTATTGTACGACCCTGTCGGCAATCGAACGAGATTCAATAGTTGCATGCGCTCACGTGAGCCAGGTCGCTTGCATTCTGAATTCAATTTATTGTAACGACACTGAGGTACAAGTAATACTTTATTCGTTCAAGAATGGGTTTCTAAAGAAATTCTGAAGTATTGATTTCAACCCTTTAAACGCTATGAGCACGAAGTTCTCTTCATAATAGAAAAGGTGATAGAATTTTGCAACACGCTGCTTACTGTTAATAACCATTAAAGAGTTAAAAGCCAAGCTAACTGAGGGAGAATTTAGCGCCACCTACACCACAGAGGTTCCTATATTGACTTAATGGCATATGTACTAACAACGAACCGATCAATTAACTTCTTAATAACACTGCTAGAGATGAGAATGAAACACAAAGCCTAGCGAACTTCACGGAAAAATAATTACATAATACTGATAACTAGTTATCCCTTAGGATTGGCCTACGTGAAAGTACTTTTGGCTTTTCAAACTATAAGTAATCACGTGAAGCAGTTAAAGCTTTTCGCGATGAGTAAATGACCAGTCTTTTATACATATATTTATTCATAGATTAAAATCATTAAGCAAATCCTTCTACAAATCTCTTTTAAAGTAAAATCAGCGTGAAATATAAAAAGCAATTAATTCTATACCTAACTAATAATTCAAAGTTTATTAAGCGGTATCATCACCAAAGTCTTCTTAATAAGCCGAGATTTACAACAAATCCGGGGAGTTTTTTTGTGAAATGAAATTAGCCGAAAAAGGCGACGCCATTAAAATTACATTAGCATAAATAAGCGGTACGCTAATCTTGAGAAAATAAATCTTGGCCGAGAAATAAAAATAATCCCTGTGGCCGGCTCAATGACAGGACCCGCTTAGAACGTTGAACCCTCGACATAGACTCAACATAGATATGAAATCTTTTGTAAAGATTGCATTTTAATGTGACCATACTATAACGGTAGGTGGTCATCACCATCTACGCAAATCTTCGTAAAACTTCTGCAACGTTTTACAGTTTTATTTTACCTACACAAAAAACTTTTCAGTTTTCTTTAAATTATCCTATTGGAAATCATACTTTACTCTTCACGAGCAGAGCGTACTTCGTTTGGTTCCGCATAGGAGGAGTTTTTCCCGCATGAATCACGATCCCGCGGGGAATTCCTGGATAAAAAATAAGCCTATACATATGTTGCTCCATAATCTCTTCTTTTTCCAGTGAAAGTTCCTTAAAAATCCGTAAAGCCGTTTCGGACATTAGCCCGACAAACAGACAGACATCCAGGCGGAAAACAGACAAAAAAATCGTTTGTTAGGGTTCCGTACCTAAAAGGTTAAAACGGAACCCTATTTTTTGTTTTAATATCATGGAAGTACTTATTATATACTACAAAAAACTACTGTTAATTTGAAATCACAAACAGACCCTTTAATAATATTTATATGTAGGTAGGTACCTATAGATAAATTTAAATATGACCTAATACTTATACGTGGCACATACTTAAAAACACCAACCACTTTTATTTGCAAGAATAATAGCCCAAATCGTATACAATAAACATAAAACAGTGTACCAATATTTCTTAATTACGTCTATTAATTAAATTCCAACCCAACGATAATTGTCTCATTCAATAAATTTTGCGTTCCACTTTTGAAACACTTAATTTATTCATATTAAAATAATATTTCGCCCAGCAAGGAATAATGTCAGTTTGATTTCATGCGTAAAATAATTGTCCGTAATTAAATCAGAAAACGCGCGTGCATATATTAAAAGTATTCACGAAATCAACGGTAAACAAACTTTTGATATTTTGTTGACTGTCTTACTGCTAACTAGCAGCGATAAGATATTCTAAGAGATTGTTACAAGCAAGCAAATGTATAAGAGAATGTTGGTAAAATTGGCGATTAATGTAAATTATTTTTATCAAGGATATCGGTTGTAATTACTTTATATATAAAGGTTTCCTGTTGTTATACTTTAAAGAGTAGAGATTTTAAGTTGTAGCTCATACTCACGCTCACACTCCTTGTATTTTTCACAGCTTTTACACTATGTATGATATCTATTGCTTCAATTACCATCTATCAGATCATTTTCATTAACTTCAAACATGTTCATTTGTTTATCAACAAGTAATATATCTTATTGAAACTTGGTCTTATGAGTGTTGTTACTAATTTATTACGTCAAAATAATTTTAATTCCTCTCTTATCGGTCACATCCTGCGATGCGACAAGTACTTCAAAAAGTGTCCCTTTTGTTTTGACAGGTGTTTCTGTACGGTTGAGAACTGGGAATTTTCTCCCGAAAGGCTAATTAGTATAAAAGACTGTTAAACTTCCCGTAGCTGATGGACATTTGGACGGATTTTCCCATCCCATCCCCCTGAGGCGGACCTTCAGAGTGTCGACATGAATATTTAATGCTTTCAAATATGAGCAAGCAGTTTTCGTTTATAATTTGACAGTAAAGAGCTCAAGTTTTTGACTCTTTTAGGCGACTAAGTGTCTTTTAAAAAGTAGACCCCAAAGTTTAAAGTAATGAATTAATTTAATTTCCTTCGAGAGAATAAACTTCAGCGCAGATGTCGTACCGACTCATGTTGGATATTACGAAACTTCAGTTTAAATAGGTATTGGAGACGATTACAGTGGCAATACAATTAATAGAGCCTTGATGTTGGACGTTATATTACTAGAGTACTTTTAACTCGATAGCAACTGGCAGTTCAGCATTTACATAAGGCTGAGTAACTATTTACTTATCACATAAACTCCATCCCGGAGCTACGTTTGTTAAATATTACCAAAGTTTCAAAGGCTTTCAAAGGCCTTTTGTGAATATTGAGGAAATACAATAATCTCTGTTAAGCTTAATGGCAATTTTTACGGCTATTGTCAGTATGATTGTACAGATAGCTAGTAAAAAGAGAACATAAATTGAGTAAATATATTGAAAAAATGTTATACCTACTATTTAACTAACTATAAGCATTAAAATTTTATTTGCTATGAGTGCGTAGTTTTACAAAATATTCGCTTTTAAACAGTCAAAAGAAAAAGAAAAACTAGCTGACCAGGCAAACACTATTGAGATGCTTTTGAATAAAAACTACAATGTATAAGGTCATCCTGATCACCCATTATAAAATTTACTTTACGACTTATTCTCACACCAATAGCAATATCATAAAAATCGGCCGGGCCGTTTCAGAGTTAGACCACTCACCTCGTGGTACGTGATTTTTACCAGACTGCGTCAGAAGGAGGGTAATTACAAATATCAATATAAGACACGTTTTAACGTAACACGTTAACACGTAAAATAGGAAACATCCCACAATACTGAAACGGTAAGGAATAAGATTAACCGTATGGATAAGACAAGCGTTGATATGAACCCAGTCTCATTACATTAACACTATCAACAAAGCCTTGATTGCAGCGCAGGGAAGTTAAAAAGTGATTTGTTTTTAACAAAGTTTTCAAATGCAAATCAATCGTTTGGAATCAGTGATACCGAATTGTCGAGTGACAGGCTCACGTTATACAATTTGAAACGATCAGATTGCGCATTCATAGCACTATCGGAAAAAACTTTTTCCGCTCAGTTATCGGCTTACAACCAACTACGTAAAACGCGTACTTTGATGATACACAATACGTTCATATTCGCTGAATCAGCCATGTCTTACCCTTGCACGTATTACGTCGGATCCAATCCAGCCCTTACATATTCCACGTGTACGAAATAGTGGAATTCTCTAGCTGGGATCGATGGCACTACGCCCTAGAAAAGATGGCGTAATATCACAACAGATGTCAACGACGGTTATGTCAACTGGCCCTCCATTCACGGAACTAATAAAAGATTCAGCATTGTCGTTGGGCTAAAAGGGGTCCTTATAGTACATTGACGCCTATTTCGAGGGCTGTAAGGACGTGTTTCGATGTCGGGACCGCTTTGGGCCGTGATCTGTCATTATAAAGCGGAATGTTCCGCAGAATGAATATGATTTGTAATCTCCCGCATTAAACGCTTGTTTTTACATACTCGATTCGGCCTTTCGTATTCCCGTTGCTGTTTTGTTGTTCAAAAATGAATGCTGTCAAACGTTTTATTTTTCACAGCCGACGCAAAACGATAAGTGTTGGATGTGTGGGTGACGTTATGGTTCATATTTGAATGTTTATTTTTGTATTTTTGTGTTAACTAAAGGATTTTGATACATTTTAAACGTTTTAAAATCTTACATTTTAAACGATTTAAAACGGAGGAAGTTCTAAATTGGACTGTATTTTTTATCTGTGTTACGTCATGACGTTTTACCGGGTTAACCGATTGTAATAATTCTTTTTTATTCGTACCTTATGCTTGTTGTAATCTCCCATTTAATTTTGAGCGGCATGCGGCATTTGACGAGTATTCTATATCTCTGATTGTCGATGTTGTTGTCGATGTTTTTTTGTAAAAAGTATATAATGTTAACGTTGCTTGATTCAATCAAGATGTGCTTAGCACAGAAATATTTAAAATTCTACTGACTGCACTAATTTTATACGACCCATATGGTGGAATGGTTAATAATAATTAACCTCTATTCAAAGAATCGTAAATTCAATCGCAATGAAACAGAACTTTGAATGATGATTGTGTTCTTGATTGTCTTTGTGTGATTTCCATTGCACCAACTATTAAGAAAATCCTGGTGTGATTTGGGTGTGTAAGGTGGACTTTATTATTAGTATTTATAATCTTTAGGTGAATCTATGAACTTAGTTTGGAATGTTTTTTTTCTTTCAGCCTAATTTTCTTAGCTCGTAGTGACTCCTTTTTAAATTCATCCTCTAAAAGGTCATTCTTTGAATCTTTGGAGGATTAGTGTTGTTTTGTGAGCCTCCTGTTTCTATTTTGACCGGCATTACCTTTTCAGTATTATGTAGGTATGTTTAGAAGGAGCATTTATATTTCACTTACCATCAGATGTTTTATATTATTTAAAAAATACTCAATCGGACTTAATGCCTCCTGATTTTCTACAGTGGACGTAGTTCTGAAAAACGTTCCAACCCATACCTACTCAATATTGAGCAAAAATTTTCTACCAATCGAGATTTACTCATATAAAAAAACAACCTAATTGATCATGTAACGAAGACCAGTCACATATTCACGCAAATGCGCAAACCCACAATTGCAGGGCGATCTTCGAAAAATGATTATACGAAATTTTTTACACATTCGTGGCTTTTCAAACAGACCAGCTCAAAGAGCATCGGCTGGTATTTTTATTTTCACACAGACCGGATAGTATACGCTTGGAATTGGCTCGAACATCACGCTATTATCAAAAGGAGCGGAGCAACAAGTCTCTGAAAGCGAAGCGATAGCGTCTACTTAATAATATATGTTACAAGACGACGTCTGCCGGGTCCACTGGTACAAAAATAATCCTTAATACAATTACTCAAAACTCTATGTCCATCGTGATAAAAATCTGCTCTCCTCTCCGAGCCGGTCTGTGTGAAAAGACCCTTAATCGTATATCAAATTGCGAAACTCGAACCTTTGCTCCTATTCTCCCACACATGTACAAAAACTCGAATAATGTAGTAGGTACAAACATTCATACGCAAGGTAAGATTTACTAATCCTACTATAAATGTCATTCATAACACTACGAATTTTAACCTGATACAAATTGTACGGAAAATGGCATTAAAACTTAATGTTGATTTTCTCAAAAGTGTCATGTAGATTTAAATGTTTTAGGAACAACGTCCAAATAAAAGTCGCAGTAACTATGACAAACAGAAACATTATTTAAGTAATGTTAATTCGTCACAGAGCATTAAGATCTAAACTCGTAGCAGATATCACAAATTTAATATTCAGTAATCAACGAGTCTTCCATTAGATATGACGTTATCTCTAGTTCTCTACGAGATGTCGAGTCAAATCCATTGTCACCAGTGTCGTTTGCAACTAGACACGTCAAATACAAGCGAAAGAGACTATCTTTATAATATTATAAGAAACTCGATTTTTATGTTGACATTGCACAGTAGGTACATATCTACATATAACAAACACATTGATTTGACTCTATTTACCCAATAAAAAAAGGAAGGGGATCAGAGTGGAAAAAAAAATTCAGTGGATCAAACGGGTAAAAAATACCATGGATCCGTTTTGGGGAGCGGACCGGAATAAACCGATCGAAAGTACCGGCTCAACGACCGAAAGTGACTTATCAGCCTAAGTTCATAATTTTGTTTTAGCTATTTATGTGTGTCATATACAAAAAAACTTTGAATTTATCTGAAACATTTTTATAGATACAATTTACGTTATTTGAATTACTAAATTATAAGATAAAAAGATTAAAAGATCGTTCAAAGCCCTTAGACGCTTCTGGCAGACCTACATACTGGAAATTTGGCAGGTTCTACAATCCATTAGTGGGTCAGTGCACGGATTTCTCTTCGCTATTATAAAGGCCTTTGGTACATTTAGAGGGGGAGAATACATTTATAAAGAGAAAATAATTATAAGAGGCATAGTTACCGAAACTATGGCATGAATGAATAATATTTTGATTTTAATATGGTATAATTATTTTAAACCCGCTTAAAAAAACAGGTTATCAAAACGAGCCGTTTGAACGTCATTTTATTGAATTAATATGCTAAATATTCATGTGATGTGAAATTCTTAGAGTTCAAAATACGCAAAAAAACCGGCCAAGTACAAGTCAGACTCGCGCACGAAGGGTTCCGTACCATTATGTATAAAATTGTTTTATTGTAGCCACATATAACGCACAACGCCATCTCTTGGACCGAAAGGTTACTAAACTATCGCTGAGGCGCTGATCGCAGTATGGGCGCCCACTTAAATATTTATTTTATTTTGTTTTTTAGTATTTGTTGTTGTAGCGGCAACAGAAATACATCATCTGTGAAAATTTCAACTGTGTAAATATTACGGTTCATGAGATACAGCCTGGTGACCGGCGGAAGGACGGACGGGCAGCGAAGTCTCAGTAACGCTCGATTCACACATATCAGTGAAGTCACCGTTCCGTCACAGTACCGACAAATCTTTCATACATTCTCGGCATTATCAGCACTGACACTGCACTGACAATGCCGAGAATGTATGAAAGAGAATGTATGCGCGAAATCGCGGACTTAAATTTTTATGGACCTGTCACTGGAAGATAGAGGAGGTTCTGGAGCAACACACAGGCTACTTATTATCCTGGGATTCCGGCGGAATCAGGATTCAAGCGTGAAAAACTCCTATGCGCCAAGTTGCGAGCTTAGATTTTTATGGGATTTTTAGAGGAAGTTGTGAAGCAGTATATAGGCAGCTTTTTATCTCGAAATTCCCGCGAGATTAGGTTCTACGCGGAAAAAACTCATACGCAGAAACAAGGTCGTGGGTTTAGATGTTTATGGGACTTTCAGTGGGAGGTAGAGGTAACATCTATCTATGTATGAAAAAACCCATTACTGAAAGCGCATTTCCGATTATATCGATAAATAGGAGAGTTCAACTAGGTGGTAATTTACATACCCATGAGTTTTCGAAAACATTATTAAAATCTGGAGAAGACCTCCTTTTAACCTGCACATATACCTGTAATACTTGGAAAAATTGTTGCCACTGAAGAGAACATTCAGAGCGTATCGGGATTCACGCAGAAAAAACTTTGTGACACAATGAGTTCCACGCGGGTGGAGCCACGGGCACAGCTAGTAGTACATTACTTATTACGAAACTATTTTGAATAATTTTAATTTCAGTAAAATCAATTCATTCCTGGCTCGTTAATTCAAGCTAAGGTGACGGTATGAAAAACTTGATCATTTTCTAGTCCACATGAAGAATAATAATTATCAAAATAGCTTTGGTGATATCGTGCATACGTCAAAAAGTGACGCAACGAATGTCACACTACTGATCAGGGATCTCTCCTCATCACTGAGAAGGTTTATAGCATACTCCCTCACACTACTCCAGTGCGGAAAGGCCCAACCCAAATGTCGGAAGTAAGGTATCATGCCGCCCGAAGGCCTCCGAGATGACTTAACGCCTGTTACCTATCGATAGCTACCGGGAACGACGGCTTTATGTGCCCTCCAAAGCACGGAATTGCTCAAAAAAATTTGCCATTAGTGGTCACCCATCTAACTACCTCAGCTGCTTAACTTTGTCGATCACTTAGAATCAAGCCACCGAGCTATAAGCGCTTCTATGCAATAAATCTCCTTTATCTATTCGAATTTCTTATCCTCTTTAAAATCACAATGAAACTTTAGCTTTCAATACTCATACTAGGCAACCCTAGCTTTGAAAACCTTTGTCCTTCACTCAGAAGGTTGTCTGGATGAGATTGATGTCCTAGCGATAATACTGCTTTTTGTGTAAAATATTCATTTTTTATAATTTAGTTCTTTATAATTTTATTGTTCGGTGTACACAATAAAGAATATTGTATTGTAAAATATTCCAGATTAAGAAAGAACTAAGTTATAGCTCTGCAACTACAATAAGTCCACAATAATTTAGAACGTAATTTCTTCTTTTTTTTCTTTTCAGTGTCTCTTCAAGTTAAAATTTAATCTGTTTCTCTGTTAATGGAATATAAAAAGATTATTTTGTCAATGGTAACTGTGAAAAAATTGCTCATGCACTAAACAGCATAATAAAATCATAACGTTCAAGCATAAATCGCTGTAGTTATAACCAAATACAATATCAATATAAATCGTCCATAAACTACTTTCTAACCAACCGAAATCCTCGAGTAAAGTAAGAAAAAATCTAGCCAGGGTCGGACGGTAGACCCGGAGAGGAAATCAAAGAAATATGAGATCGAAAGTTACAGAATAGCGTATATATCAAACAGCAATTGCCAATTCGGGATTGGAAAGGTTCGCCCTATAAAGTACGTGAGGCGGTCAAAACAAACTTGTGCAATAAATAACCCGATCGGATAAGAGAAAGGTACTCGGCCATTTTATTTTCAATAAAAAATAAGATAAACTAAATTGCCTTACAATGTAGTTGGGTAATTTATGGCTTAAAATATTATGTGTTCTTACTTTCTTAGCTGTAAGGAATCGCTAAATTTTCGGTGTTGCTAATATAATTGACGATGACCATTCAACATCAAATGGGCCGTTTACTAGATTTTCAACTATTAGAATGTTTGTTCATCAATTGTGTGACTTATGACCCTTTAGTAACAAATATAGTCGTCTTTAAAAATCCCATATTTATGCATAGTTTTGTTTTCTTGTCATCTTGCGTTACTTTTTATCTCTATTACATTAGCATAACAAATTATTTTTATTTAATTCATTTATGAAAACTTGTAACTGAATAGGGCAAACGCGGTTGACAAACTAATTTATTACACTAACAATTATATTATTGATAAACTAATAAACTAATTATTACACAAGATTAAGTACGTGTCACTTTGTTACGTTACTAATTTTACAAAATATTATGCCGAATTGTTGGGGAAACCACATTTAGATACGTGTTCACGAATGTATTATAGCACATTTGAAGTGACATATAATTCAATATAATATCCTATCTAAATATTTATTTTTTGGGAGAATGTTTGTCGGGAAAATGTTTGTAAGTAAGGAATGCTCGTAGTTTACCGAAGCAAATCGAAAGCGTTTACTTATAATGACTAAAACATTATTAGAGACAATTAAATTAACGTGCAAATATAGCACTCAAAAAATTATGCAATGTTTTTAAAGTTTACATTTAAGACAATAGCTTTGCTCTAGTATTATCGTCTTTTAGAGGTTTACGGATCATATTGTGGCACCAGTTCAATCCCATCTGTATTCACGAATGATGGAAGAACTGAAATTGCTTAGCAAGGCACATAGTTATAAAACCAACATGAAATATTTTTAACCGTTCTTATGGGCAAACATCGGGTTAAGAATTCTTTTAGAATTGCAAAATGATAACTTAATCTCAGATTTGTTTTGTATTTGTTCAAATTCAATTCATAGCCTCATTTACTTCCGTCACATTTTTACTTTTTTCATTATTTCCTAGCACTGCTTCATGGCTATGATTACGATTTAGAAAATGCGACAAATTCGTTACGAAAATAAGGCAGTATAAAAGCAAAAATATAAATCCTCTTTAGTACCCGTCCCGTGAGGCTTTCGAAAATTTCATTATAAAAAATCTGAGTGCAAAATGTCTTTGTTACTTATAGTCTATAAAAAGTTGCCCACATTTCACATGGCATTTATGGTGAGGTATCCGTAAAGTTTTAAATTTTACATTTCTGAACTTCGAAAGAAGTTTATATCTTTTTTGCCGAGGAGAGGTGACCGAAAAAATCTATAAAAAATATTTAACAGACGAGGAAAAATTAAAATTAAAATTGTTTTAAGATAGATATTTGATACGTGCTGTAAGAAAAATATCAAGACTTAAGCTTCTCTTAATCAGAGTTGTAAACATAGCTATTCCAATCTATAAATCTCTTTGCCCCGCTGCTCTAATAGCCCTTCTTGTAATTTAGTCACGCGCTAAGTTCTATTCCCCACAAATAGAGTGAAGGTCTAACGCTTGAACTATTCCAGCCTTTCCATTTGACCGAATGTTATACAACATAATCGAAAATACATTTTTCCTTGATATTCCTAACCTTCCTGTGAACTTTTCATACGCGGGCTACAAGACCCGCGTGTGTCGGGATTAAAAGATATTATTTACCCTTATATATGCGTAACCAAGCGTTGAAGTTTTACTTCTGACAGCGGCCTGAAAGGTTGACCCATAAACATACGTTTAACTGTTTGACGGACGTTTAAACATTTAAATTTATTTGAGGGCACCTATTCATTCGGGTGTTTGCTTTGTAATTAATTACACTGACGCATAAAATGCAAACATTGAGTGATACAGTCGTGATGGCGTTATTGAATTAAATTGTTGATTTATTTACGTCATTTTATTACATTCTATATTTATCAAATGAAAGTTTAAACAAAATTAAAGTAACAAAGAACAATGCCCACTTCCCATACATTTGAAAACCTGGAATGAAAATTAATGTATAGGTATAATGAATAGTAGAAGGACTACCTATGAGAGTAATAAATAATTATAGTGTTATAGTCCTTTTTAACATTTGAACGCAGCAAAGTAAAAAAATATGAATAAGTATTGATGATTTTGAAGTCATGATAATGATAGTTTCGTACATTGGTTTCGTACCTACCTCCAACCGACCAATTATGCTTAGATACATAAATACTAGATGTTTAACGACATTTTCTGTAGTTCTTTTATTTTCAAAAGATTTATTTTCTATCCAACATATTTCGTTGGCTAATTGTAGCATAATAATAATGTCTTCTTGAACGAATTTCAGTCATGGCAGCGTCAGCGTCAAATGTCAAAAAAATCTTTCAGTTGGGTACTCAATTCATAATAAGTCCTACAAGCATCTTTTGGCGCGTGGGTGACGGAGACAGCGCCTTACAGTTTGCCTTACCTGTAAGGCGCTGTCTCTGTCACCCATACGCCAAAAGATCCTTGTACGACAATACTCCATGAATGCATTGATTGAGTCGAGTTTCGTTCGAAACATGTAATTCGTTTAACTTTTGATTTGTTTAGCTTGTAGAAATAATCAAATTATTTAATTTCCTGCGTTTCTTTTAATTTAGTAATAAGCGCGTTTCATGTGCAAATATGTTAGCTGAATTTTAAGACTTTTTTCATCTCTATACATGATCAGGTCAAAATTGGACATTCTTCTTTAATTACACGGTACGTGTACCTATAAAAAATTTGTGCTAAAAAACTGGTTGTCTGTAAAGTCGGTTTACTGACGATAGTTGAACGTGACAACGTCTTAAGAAAATACCGATGGAATGATTGACAAATAATATCATCAAAGTAAACAAACGTCATGAAATCGTATTTAAAGTTACAGAAATTTATCAATAAAAATAAAGAAGGAATACAGGAAACATTTATAAAAAGGTAACATTTAAAATTTATAAATAGTCCCAGAAGTCAATAACAAAGTAATAATTGGATACATTACCAAAATATCTACCTCCAAAGTAATCAAGCTGCCGAACGCAAAGGCCGATTGTGCTTTTTATGTCTGTCTCTCTCGCTCTTAGGCGGGCTAACCAGGGACGCGTGCCTCTCACTCGCTCTCATTGTGAGCGCATAACGTGAGCGGAGCGTAACGCAGTTTCTTGAAGTGTCACCCGGCAAACCAATTTATAAGACGTTGTCACGTCAAAACGAAAACGAACGAACGAGTAGGTAAATTGTACATTACCTATTTAATACTCTTTTTCAATTTAGTTTAAATTATGTATCGTTGATCCATCCGTGAAAATTTCTATTGATAGGTTGAAAAGCCTATCCTTATTGAAGTGTTGGAGGATTTCTTGAACAAAACTCTGAACTTCTGATATCTAAAACAATACGTACTGAAGTAGAGTGGAGTATAGGCTTTCACAGCTATTAAATGTTAAGAGTTATCCGTGAAATCAAACTTGATAATATTTGGCAAGATGAAGGACTATACATTAACATAACTCCAATTCGACTCAAATTCAATTCAAAGAGAGTAACTATGAGTCCTATATTCTGTTCCTTAAAGTTGAGTTTTCAAGCATAAAGTAGAATCTTGAAAGAATTGATTCACGCGCGGTCGTGGCATTGTGTATGACTAACTGTCATCCTCTTGAGAATTCGAAATAAAGCCCACAACTTAATGCTGTCCGTAAGTTGACGTAATTAAAGTTGCCGAAAATACATAGTGTTTTCGTATCGCTGATGACATCTCCACTGCAGTAGAAAGCCTCTGAATACACAGCTGACACCGCGGCATATGACGGCGAATCTATTAAAAACTACAGTCTGCTAAATTGAGCTGTCCCGTGAACGACGACGTCAGATGATTTTGTCAGATGGTTTCGTTTATATGTGTTTGTGGTACCAGTTATATTTCTTTGTAATAATAATAACAAGATTTATTTATATTTAAAAAGAAGAATTTTGTTTTCGTAACTTAAAGACATAATTCAAAACAAAAAATGTAGATATATATGTACCTAAGAATGTAGCTACTGATTATATTAGAAACATTTTGATAGAAAAACAGAGATTTAAACGCATATGAAAAGATTTAATTAGACTCACTCTCACACTCAAATTATTTGGTTGATACATACATTCTAACACATTTCAATATTTATTTATTTATTTATTTTTAGGGAAACATACAGCGTACTTAAAATTACATATATATTCCACTTGTATAAAAAACATAGACACCATTTGACTGCTTCCGCATATTGAATTCCTAGCTCGAATGCTCTTAAAAAAAGTTACTTTTACATAATTTCAAGTTAATACCAAAGTTTCACAAACAAACCAATAAAATATGTCTACAATTACACGTCATTTAGAATTCGTTTATTATGTCTTATGGACTTACGGAGACAAAGCAAAAGTAATCTCCTAAAGAGATTGCGATATATTATGTCAAAATTCAAGACGTTGATATTACAATATTGAATCTACAGAGTTCATGAGAATTAAGTAACTTAACGCCGGGTTAGCCCCAAGACTAACGAATCTGGTTACAGCCTTGCTCTTTGGATAACTTATGTAAATCTTATTACCAATGTATTCAAACAGTTCCTATTGTTGCTGGTAAGGAAAAGGACCATTTCTGAACGAAAGCCGCAAAAAATGCGGAAGCTGCGCAACATTTGGTACGGAAAACTATTAAAAAACAAATGACGTCTGAATGGAGCCGTCCGTTTTGATATTCTCGACCGGGACGGATATTTAAAATTTATAGTTTTTTTGTAACATCCAAAAATTCATAGGCGTACATATTGTTTCATAATATCATTTCTTAAATTAATTGTCGATATTGATGTCGTTTTTTTTTCATTTAAAGTGGCTAAAATTAAAATAGAATATTAAAATCAGTCTTTTGTAAAACCGATCCGCATTTTGTACCTATTGAGCTGTTAATGTTAAAAATCACGAATCGTTTATTGCATGATCGAATCGCTTTAATACTTTTTTGTTTGGATCCGATATGCGGCAGTGCAGTGCGTTTGTAATTAGTGAAGCTTTTTCGGTCCAATTAAAACGCATGAATCAAAAGCGTTAAAAGCTACAAACACTCAATGTGTATTGATTTAATAATTATTGTCTATCACTACTATTATAATTAGGGTTCCGTACCCAAAGGGTAAAACGGGACTTCCATATGGAAGTACATCCATAAGGAAATCTTTGAAATTTTGGAAGACGTCCATTTGGAAATCTTCTAAATTAAAGATTTCCTTAAGGAAATCTTCCATTTAGAAGCATTCCAAATGGACGTATCGTCAATAGCTACCTTAACAGATATTAATAGTGAAAATGACGATCTAAATTGTCATTAATAGTTTAATCGTCGTTAATTAATATTCATTATTAACATCAACGATTAATGTCCCTACAACTGTAATTTTTTGTATCTACCCAATATTACAAGGGGTGTATAACATAAAGTACGGGTACACCAAGACGAAATATACCTTTTATTAACGGTCTTTAGACTTTTTGCCTGTTTGTCTATTGTCTATGGCAAGGAGTCGAGAAGTTACAAACCATTAAAACTTATTGCTTTTTTTTCGTAATTTTATTATGCCTACATTTTCACACAAATACTCATGAACGAGCAACCATTTCACTGAACCTGTATTTTGGAATATTCAGTTTAGCTTTATTCCTCGTATAAAACTTAAAAAAATATGTGAAAAATAAAATACAATTCGAGAGTATTTTACTATTTTTCATGACTGTGATTTATCTTTCCTGGATTTTTATGCAAACTCTACACTGCAAGCATATTTAACGTTTCGTATCTCTAGTTCTATCAAATAATTTATGAGGCAAATATTATGTTGGTTTAAAGTTCTCAAGTAAACCTTAAAAAAAACCCCGAAAAAATTCCATTCAACAGATTGATAATTTTTTTTAAACTAAACGAAAGTTCAATATTCAACGAAATGCCAATGTTAATGAAAACAAGGGGCAAAGAATACAAAAGTGCTGAAGTAACTTTGAAGTGAGTGCGCCGGTAGAAGTGTCAGTGTTCACAATGTAATAGTGACGTAATTGGAAATGTGCTCGGTAAAGTGGATCCGGTTGCTCGTGATGCTGACGGCTTGCTGGGCACAGGAGGGGGAGTGGAGCGAGGACGCTGAAGATTTAGGTAAGTTACTCTTACTTAGGTAGGTTTCTTTAGGTAGGTTACTTTTAGGCCGCTCATTTACTTTCGCGCGAACCTTTATATAAAGTCGTACAAGGATCTTTTGGCGTGTGGGTGACAGAGATAACGCCTTACAGTTTGCGTTACTTGTAATACCGCCAACAGACTCACGCGAGAAGTCTCGAAGAGAAATCTTGCCGCGAATTTGCGCGAGAACCGAGAAAGCATCTACACTCATGCGACCTTCTCATTCGCATTCTCGATCGTCATCCGGAATGGACGCCAGTGCAGCGGCTTTGGTTTTGTGTGCATTAATATACTATAATCTTGTGAATACTAAAATAAGAAAAAATTAATAAAAGTACTAAAATAATAATAATAATTGGTAACCACAGACAGTACATTATTTTAACTAGAAATGTAAATTTTAAATACAAAAACACACAACGGTCGCACTGAGACCGAACGAGAATGTGAATACGGTTCTCTTTTCTCGCCCGAGAAATCCTTTGAAGCGGGCAAAAATACCGACCGAAAAAACCGGCGAGCCCGAGAACGAGACTGCGAGAAACCGATCACATTCACGCTTCTCGGGTGTTCTCGGGGGTTCTCGGCGTGAGTTTGTAGCCCCGGTAAAAGATGCTTGTAGGATTATACATTGCACGAGTTGTCACAGCTTTGACATCTATTTATACCACGAAACTGTCAAAAACTTCGCATGGTCGTTTGCGAAGATCTGTCCCACACTTTCGGGTTCGCGAATTCGCGCTAATGTGAGTGAGCGCCATTACATTACCCCCCCACCACCGCAGTATCGCCGTAACCATGATCCATGCAACTAGGTTGAAATATCACCATAAATAATAAATACCGTGGGCACCTGTTACAGTTAAAATTTTAAGCGATGATAAAGTTGAAAATTTAAAGTTACTATTTCTCTAGTTGTTTTATTTTTGAACCGGAGTGCCCTGCGAAATCCTGCACATGTTATATGATGTGTTTATTAGTATTTACTGTCATTTGCTTCGGTGAAGGAAAATCTTGAGGTGACTATGACTTATACCCTTCACATTGAGGAGACCCGTGCTTGGCAGTGGAACAGTTAGGGGTTGCGATGATGACGATTCTGTATGACCCATTAAAGTTTGCAAGGCACGCATCTCTTTACATTAACATAAACATTAGTACTGGATTTGTGGCCAACCCAAATGTCGAAAGTTTTTACGCTTCCCTAAGGCCTCTGGCAAGGCGTAACTACTTCTACCTAACGAGAACAATCGGTACTAATTGTGGATGCACCCTATATGGTACGGAAATGATCAAGAAATATTATCGATGGCCGATGTAACTTGCAACCATGCCCCCTGTTGCATAAGTCATCCACCATTAAATTTAGGATCGACGCAAGCAACCGGGATACGAACGCACTTAACGGGTTAAACGCAAGTAAGTTTAAGTAATTTGTGGTACCACTCTGTCGTTATAATGGGTCAGTTAATAATATTAATTAATCGGGGAATTTAAATTTTAACTCTGACGTCTTAATTTTATCAGGATAGTAATTTTTAGATTGATAAAAACCTGTATCGTAATAGAAAGCTAGCAAAACATTCACGTATTCCATACGAGTGTAACAAAAATTCGTTTTATTACAGGGGACCTTTATAAAGATTTCATGCAAATTAACACCCTTTTAATATCGTGGGGGTTTTTAGAATGAAATGGCTCTGGCTGTTAGGTTTTACTTTACATTTAAATGAAAAATAGTCTGTAAATTTGGGAAATGTATAAATAATATCGTTTTGTTATTATGACTGGGAATGTCTCCACAGAATGTTTTTCTCTTTAACCTATGGGCACCTCCAGAATTGTTAACTTGATATAATATGTGTGTGTTTGTTCATTCGCTCTCACGGATTTTCTAAAGTACTTATCAAACATTAAGGTATCATTAAAACTACTTTGATCGTACGGCACATGTGACATTCTAGATTACCAAACAAGATTTTAGATACCATTACCAAATCAAGGACATAATTAAATGTTATTGCTTAGGTATTATATCACTTAGATTTTTAAGCAACTAAGTACTCAAAACTAAAGTTTTGATTTAAATATTGTTGTATCAAAATTTTCTAATTTCCTAGCAATATTTTTTGCTAGCCTACACAGACGTTTGTTTATTTAACATTTGCATGCAGAACACAGTATTACAACAATTACAGGCCCAACTAGCAAGCATAAGGATTATGTCGCCTATCATTCTGTACCCAAAGCCATTCCATGTCGTATAAGTTTCAGAAGAGCATTACGGACTGCCAATAAACTAGGAAAGGTTGGTCTAGCGCGTGACACAATACGAGGGCAGGACTGACGTAGTACTATGTCTGTCTATGTAATTATTTTAGTACCAAACTTTGTACGACATTGAAGAGTTATCTTCTTTTATCTATATATCTATACATATAATACAACTATAACTGATCGTATGTTTGTGCACAGATCAGAAATGGCTGAACGGCTTTTTATGGGACTTTATCTGGGAGATAGAGGAGGCTGTTAAGCAACATATACCTACTATTTATCCCGGAGTTCCCGCGGGATCAGGATTTATGCAGGAAAAACTCTTAACTTCTTGTCGCGGACAACTAGTAAAGTTATAAGTTTGTTATTCAGTATTTTACATAACTTGTGTGACACTTTTACAAAATCGATGTTAAATCCCGTTATGTCACATTTTATTTTATTGGCTCACTATTTTTTGACTCTATTTTACTTAAGTTACCACCTCGGATTGAGGTAATTTAGATGCTCGAAAATGTATGTATACCTAATGATGTTTTTTTTTTCAATTTTTTTTAGTTTCAAAAACTTTTAAGATAGATATTTATTACAACACAATATATCAGTGCACACGCGCTTCATAGAATTTTCTCTGAAACCTTCACATTACTAAGCTATATCGTCCCATGTTTTACCGCGATAACTGTTTTAAATTGTAGATAGAATGAAACAGCAAATGTGAATTTACGAAATGAATTTGCAAGTGAATACAGCGTTAGAGATTGAGCTGTTAGTTCTATCACCAAACAGAAATAGCAAAATTGTTATACGTATTTCTGTGTATGTAGTAAAGTGTATGAGAATTATTATGCATGCAAAGCCCATTCAATTTGCAACTCTAGTTTTCCGAGCGTCTATAGACATGTATGAACATTTTCTCCTATTAAATTGCTAGAAATTTGTTAACGTTTGTTTGTTTAGGGAATCCGAAAACATCTTATTAGTATGGTAGCATTTAGCTATGGTAGCATTTCGTTTTTCCAAAAATTTGGAAGAATTCTTTGTGAATCTTGATAATGGTGGTACCTATTCACCACTTCCAAATTTGAACTTTGAGAGACAAACACACCATCATCCGCACATTGTGAAGCAATTTACCTTATAGGTATGTTAAATGTATTAATTTGTTTAAGCTGAAGTGACCAATTGACCAATAAACGCGCACTTATCTCTGAGCGCAGCCAATAAGATTAAGTCATGACGTAAAAATCTTGTAGATTTTTTCGTCTAGCCTCCATTGATACCGTGCAATAAGGAACTTTGTTCCAATTAAAAGTTATTCATTTTCAAAGCTTAGTTAATTAAAATACAGATTAAGCCGCATTACAAATTTATCGGATAATTTATTCTATCGTATTTATTATTTATTCCAAAATCTTCGAAAATCAATTTATAAGTTGTTCTCGAAGTCAAAGTTCAATCCGTAACCCCACCGTGGCCGCTATATTTATTTCTATCGCTACATCTTCATTAAATTAGGCCTTCTACAGTAAAAATATAAAAACCTTATTTTCGGCCAGTAGTTTTTGCGTGCTCCCTGGACAAAGATTAAAATAGACAAAAAATCAAAAATAATATTTTTCGCTTCTATCTGCCCTAAGAAGACCCTTCATAGATTTTTTCTTAAATATCTCCACTTTACATGCATAAACCAATTACGTTTTTATTAACCCCCGACGCAAAAAGAGGGGTGTTATAAGTTTGACGTGTCTGTGTGTGTGTGTGTCTGTCTGTCTGTCTGTGGCATCATAGCTCCCGAACGGATGAAGCGATTTCAATTTAGTTTTCTTTGTATTAAAGGGGACTTACGGGCGCGTGTTTTTAGATATGTTTGATGAAAATCGGTTGAGCCGTTTAAAAGTTATTTTATACTTTTTATACTTACCTATAAAAAGTATAAAATAAAAATTAAATTAAAAATTTAAATAACTTTTAAACGGCTCAACCGATTTTCATCAAACATATCTAAAAACACGCGCCCGTAAGTCCCCTTTAATACAAAGAAAACTAAATTGAAATCGCTTCATCCGTTCGGGAGCTATGATGCCACAGACAGACAGACAGACACACACACACACAGACACGTCAAACTTATAACACCCCTCTTTTTGCGTTGGGGGTTAAAAACCCCCGACACAAACATTTAAAAAGTAAAAAATAATATATCTAAAAATAATACGTCGCGTTGGGGGACCGCTCCATTTACTTCTAACTTTAACACAAAAAAATATTGATAAAATATTGATAAAATATGATAAGTCTTGGGTAAAGGACTAAGTAGGTAGGCATGTGATACTTATGAAAAAAATCGTAGATAATGAGTAGTTAGGAGCGGTCCCCCAACGCGACGTATTATTTTTAGATATATTATTTTTTACTTTTTAAATGTTTGTGTCGGGGGTTTTTTAAATTTTTAATTTAATTTTTATAAGAGTATCTACATAATTTTATTAGTTGAAGATTGCGATAATCTCAATAGTTAATAAAAAACCAAGTTTTTAACCAGGAACAACTACCAGTAGAAAATTCTATTAGTATCCTCGGGCGCGCAATTAGTACCTGCCATAACGTTCCAGCGGTGGTAATGTGTTTAGCGTCTCGAGTCCTTCACTGACAAGCTTAGGACAGCAGGCATTTGTTAGTACTAGTACTTGTACAGAAAATGTACAACTCTGAAAAGAATTTATTATGGTCAATGTGTCTTTGCTTATTATAAAAATGTAAGTCGTCTGTACATAAATTATATTTATGAAAAAATGTATGAAAATTATTAATAGGGCTGGGCCTAACAGATGCCAAAAATATTGTTTTTATTTTATTTTTGCCTGTCAGTATGTTTGTCCACGCGAAAATTGCTACAAAATGATTTTTTTGCGGTTTATGCAGTTGCATTCTGGAGGTCTAATTAAAAAACTAGTATTATGTATAATTATTATTATATTTTTTTTAGCCTGAAACCTAGGTATAAATAAATATGTTGCAGGACAACGTCTGCAAGTTCATCCAGTTTTATTATAAAAACTAATATAATAATGTTTACGAAATACTTAAACAAGTGCAATTGTTTAGAATTTTAGATTACTCATCGTTCTAGTGTATTGTTAGCTAAGGTATATTGCGAGCCAAGATAATGCATACACACAGCGCATACACATTAATGTTGTAATAGTTCTACGGGGAAGTTCTGACAAAGTTCATACCTGTGAAATTAATTAGTTACAGCTAAGATGAAAGGGAGGTGCTATCCAAGTTCATACTTGTGTACGGTGGTGGTGAAAGTCTAGTGGTTAAGAATTCGGCCAAATGGGGGGATTGGTTCGAACCCCAGGGAACGCACTTTTGACTTTTCGGAGTTATGTGCGTTTTAAGCAAATAAATGTCATTCGCTATAACGGTAAAAGAACAACACCAGTCTGCCAATCCGCACTTGACTACCGTGGTGGACTATGGCATTAACCTTCTCATTCACAGAAGAGACCCGTGTCCAGCTCTGCGACAGTTGAGTTGCGACGATAAAGTGTTTTGTCATTGCTGCAGGCGGTGTGAAGGTCCTCTTCACAGCTTAATCGATTTAATTTAATTTGGTCATTGATGTAGGTATTGTAGTAAGCTTGAGATAACATTACGTTATTTTAACCAACTTCAAAAATAGGAGGAGGTTCTCTATTCCAACGTCTTTTTATGTACTAGTTACCTCACAACTTTTTGGGTGAATCAATTTTGACAATTCTTTTATTCGTAAGGTCACTACTGCCTTGTCGCCTACATCTGACATACCTAGGTAGTTTTGTGTTGTCAGCAATATATTGAGTTTCCATTTGCGATGGCTGTAACTAAATTAAACCCTCACACACTTACGACCCTGCACTAAGATTCCCTTTGTAGTTGGCATTGGTGTCGTCGTCAGGATCGAAACTTCGTCAAAGGAACCCTATACCTTTGTATTTCTGCATTATTTTGTTTGTAGTTATTACCGCGCTAGGTCACACTTCAAGAAGGTCAATGTATTCTGTATCACTTAGGCTAATTCATTCATGCTTGCATATTGCTAAGGATTTTACACGCCTCTCTAGCTATAGATACACTATTGTTTGAAGATGATCAGTAACATTACGTATTTGGACCGAATAAATACATTGTTAATCAAGCGAGTAAACTATTCTTACTAAGATGACGCCCCCTTGTATAGCATGAACGGCAACGGCTACTTGTTAATTGAACATTTGCTGGTTATCATTTTAAAATGATTTTATAGTGATAAAGTTTATCAACCAACTACTTTAAATTCTCAACTAGCGTGTACCGCGAAAGCCTCGCTAAAGGCTTTTTAAATGCCTATTCAAATATGCTTGGTATCCGCGTTGTGGAACGCAAGCCCTCTTGCGGTAGGTAGTAGTAAGCAGTACTTTATTTATTTATTTATTTTAACTTTTTATACCAAACACAGTGTGGTACAAAAGGCGGACATAATGCTAGAAGCATTCTCTACCAGTCAACCTTTGGTAGTTATTCATATCTTAAAAATATCGCTACCGCTGTGGGTAGTGAACCACAATAAAACGCATCAAAAACGTATATTGTGAACTACACCGAAGTATAGACGCCTGGCACTTCTCACACTACGCGACTATTTATTAGCTACACGACTGCAACGCAATCCAAAATTCACTGTATCTGACACTTCTCACTGACAGGAGACGCATCGTAGACGCGTTGCTTTCATACATTGAAAAGATCCGAGTCGCTTGCAAATAGCGTTGTGTGAGAAGTGCCTTATCGTTCGCTGATCGGAAAAACAAATATTTCCTACATATCATTAAGGACTAGAGACAAACCAAACAAGCTCTAACTATACAAAGTTAGCTTCTTTTAGAACTTTTTGACCTGCGAGTTCTATTATCAGACCTAGTTCTATAATATCATTATAATGCATTCTAGGCTGATTTGCATAATGCAAACAAAATTGTAACGTAATCGAACGGTGTGTCAAAGTGGGTCAAATTTAACTTGCAAGATTTGATTATGGACAGTCCGGTGAAACGAAATAATCATCGCATCTCATATCTATCTGATGGTAGGGCTCGGGTCTCCCTGCAGAATGTGAGGAGCAAAGGAATAGTAAACCACGTTGGCAAAGTGCGTATTAGCATTCCACACATCTTTAAAAACATTAAGTAGTTACATGTTCTCAGGGTGCAGAATTCATAGCGATGGTTTCCTTGACTGAAGCCATAAAATTAGCCATATAAAATTATGATATTTTAGCCATTGAGATATTATGTACTAAACATAGTAACTCAATGATTTTAGCCTGATAATTATTTTCTAGTACGTCCTTTAATTTTTGAAAATTAGTAGATGTAATATTTGCCCCCCTTTATCGAAAGTTCAACGTCAACTTACTATTTGCAAATTATGTAATCTTTTAATATCCAAACGACTAAATCAGTGAATATCAGCAGAAAAACTGCAATGGATAGTTACATTCGTTTAATCACTACTGTCTAGACCGAGCTTACATACTAATAGTTCGACTTAATGAAGTCAATCTACGTGACCTCCATACACAAGAGTGATTGACTGGACTTTAATTAAAGAGTCATTACGGTTCGGTAGTTAACGAGTCTAATTGGATTTTTTTGTTGGCTGTAGTTCTGGACGGATCTACAGCTATGAGTATGAAGGAGGAAAGTCATTGAAGCTCAGAGCTGGGTTTTTTGTTATGTACAAACAAAAAAAAATATCTTTAGTTGTCCTGACTTGCCCCGTTTTTCAATATGAGTAGGTACCGGTATTTTCAAGATTGTCTGATAAGACAAAGTATAGAATGTAATAGATCAATTAAATGGATTAACAGTCCATTGTTATAATATTGTTAACAATGTTTGATTTTAAACGTCTTATCCAACGCGGATTGTGCATATTTTTTTATTTCCGTCCATTGTTAGTTCAGCAGCCGTGATCGCGATCCCTGCAACTGGGTCGAAATATCGGCGTACAATATAAAAACATCGTACTGGTATAATATTAAAGAGATAGCAATAGACAACAGACTATTGATTTTTCCGAGTAAGCGAGAGTGTCAAATTGTAAGCTTTGCAAACCCAAGAAATTGTCTGGTAAACTCCCAGTACTTCTATTTAATAGTTTTCTTGACAGAACTTTTTTACAGAATACCCATCTGGTTTTCTTGCAGCATTCTTGATATTGAAACCATCTTAAAGTAAATTAAAATGTTTGAGCTTGAATGTGATTTTCCTACAAATGCTAAGAAGAAAATTACTATAGGAGGCAGGTACAGTAGAAACTGGAAAGGATATGCTTTGAAAAGACTCCGCATGATAGAACCATCTCACGGTTATGAGAATTTGATCGATTAAACGCGATGTCGCGATTAAACCTTCCCATTGAGATAAAGCATCAATAAGTCATTTCAGAAATTATAGCTGTTGCCCGCGACTTTGTTCATGCATAGGAATTTTTCCCGCGTGAATCCCGATCCCGCGGGTCATGTGTTGCTCCACAACTTTTTCTATCTCCTAGTAAAAGTCCCATAAAAATCCGTTCAGCCGTTTCTGAGATTAGCGTGCACAAACATACATACAGACATTATATAAATATATGTATGTTTGTGCACTAAAATGTTGCATATATTTTGCAGATACAGACAGCGATCAGTTACAGTTTTATTATATGTATAGAAGATATCTGCTCAAAGAGACATAATTATATGTTTTGTTTACATTTACATGATTTTTGTGCAGTTAAAAATGAATCCATAAATGAATGGGATTAAAAATTGTTAAAGCGGGAATCGTACTTGTTCCATTAAACGAATTCTTGTCGAAAATGAAACGGCGAATATATTTCCGGTTCCGGGAATACGGACAAAGTATTCAGTTGTTGGAATTTTAAAAGTGTAAATAGCCGTGGGTCGGCTTCCCTGAAGGCATCATCGACGCGTTGCCGGCTATGTAATGAGTAACCGTGAAATACAAGTCACTTATATATAAACGTACTCTATTATGCGTAAATGTGATCTTTTTAGTTATCGGTAAACGCGGGAGAGGAGAGTCAATCTAGTGGTCACCTTGCTATTGCACATCAGTAACATGGAAGGTAGGTATCAGTAACCAGAATAGAAGTGAGTAGTAAGATAAAAATATTCTCTTTCGTTCATTTGAACATTAACTAAAATATACTTCAATCGAGCTTCCTTAACACTCAGTACCTGGTTGACCGAGCTTTGCTCGGTTGAAAATTATATTTAGTATGAATCGCATACTGATAAAATATGAATAATGTTCTTCGATCTTTCCGACATAATATGAGTTTAAAAAGAATTGCGTGTACTTATGTACGCACGTAAGAAGTTATACTTCTTTGGCATCATTAATAATAAATATTCAACGTTAATAATTTTGACAGCTGTCATCCGAAATGTAGGTCTCAACCAGACCTACAACTTTCCCAAAGACACCAGTGCTCCAGGAGCAGCCGTTGCCGGGATATCTCCGTTCGAAGTTTGACAGCTGTCATTGGAAATGTAGGTCTTGACGAGACCTACAACTTTCCCAAAGACACCAGTGTGCTTAGTACGAGTTTTATTTGACATAACGTGCTCGCTACGTAAACTAAAATTTGTATGGGATCGAAGCAGAGACATCTAGCGGAAACGTGATGGAATCAAAATAGCGAGTACGAGTTTACGCGATCACGTTCACGAAAGTAAAGTTAACTGTCAGTGATTAACGTCACGTTTACGTATGGTTTCTCGAACATTGCGCGAGTACGAGTGGCATATTTGACAGTTCGAATACTTAACTTGCGAAAACTCAGAAAACACGTTATCGAAAAGTTTTCACGTGTAATTTACTAGTGAAATCATTAAAAAGATGGTCTATTATTTTAATTACACGTTTGTTTTATTTGTTGAAAATTATGTCTGGATATTTATATTTGCTGGGAGCATAATTACGGCCACAAATCTCAAAGTGAATGAAATTATAGAAAAGTGGTATTTGTGTTGTTCGCGTTCCGGTGAATACTTTTTATGATAGACAATATATTTTTTTCTGGATATGGCGTTGGTGTATTTACACTCAGCCAAAAACAAGTGAAATATGGGATAAAATAAATATTTACATTTACTAACCTACAAAAAACATCTAATCAAGAAATACTTAAAACAAAGACAATAATGTACATAATATTACGATATTTATGAATTATTTTTTCTATATCATCATAGATATAGGTACATTATAATGTGAGATTGACTTAAAATAGTTAAAATTATTGTGCTTTAATGGCTGAAATTGTTGGAATGTTGTATTAAAAGTCTTGTTTATAATTATAACGTGGTTTTATTATTCCGTTTTACACAATGTAATTAAACGACATAGAACAAAATCACCATTTTTTCAGACAGTTTAATACAAAAACTTATTCTTTTTTTATCCTACCAGTTGACAGTGTCACTATTTAAAACTTTTATTTGGACACAAATGATTCATTTTCTTTAGAAATTGTTTATGGCTGTTGCTCAAGATGAGCGGGATTATAATCTGGCGATATCGCTATAATTAAAGAAATAAATAGTCATCTTAAGAGATTTTTAATTTTTGTGCAAAGAATTGCACAGGCGCGGCAATCAAATGAAGCCGGGCTCCTTATTTTATTTAATGAAATTTTTATGAATTCACTAATCACATTTATCTATGTTCCTATTAAAATTAAAACATTAGCTTTTCTCTATGGCATTATTATAACAAACGTTTACCTATCTATTAAAATGGCGATATAAGCATTACAGTTTGAATAGTAACTTTTCATTAATACTTTATTAAGAAAAGAAATACCTTCTTTATTTGGTAGGATTCTCTCACGACGTTTTGTTGCCAACATAACAATAAATGGTTTCTGCGAATGAACGTGTGAATAAACGTGCCGATACGCGATCGACTTGGTTATGACGTTTGACACTCGTACTCGCAACTTTTCGATAGTCACCGTCACTCACGTTTTGACGGATGACGTGTAAGTGAAGTTTTCGAAGCAACTCGCACTAAGCACACAGTGCTCCAGGAGCAGCCGTTGCCGGGATATCTCGGTTCGAAGTTTGACAGCTGTCATTGGAAATGTAGGTCTCAACCAGACCTACAACTTTCCCAAAGACACCACCCAAGTAACAAAGTTCTCCTGTATACAGGCTCACAGCACTAGTACGTCTCTCTTAGTGGTTCCAGGATTTACTACCACGCTTATAATGGGTTACACAGAGTTCTTTTGGTTTTATAGTACATCTATTCTTATAAGTTGACTTATAGTCGTGTATAGAACAAAATTATAGGCGCAGTAAAGGCTAAGATTAACTATAAAAGTGTTGCATAGGTGTAAATACACTTGAGAAAACTTGCTCCAGTATGTAACACTTATAATCGGCTACAAGAAGTAATTATAAATCCGCTATTAGTGTCATACGCCAGTAATAGTAATTTACAGAACTAAATACACTTAGAACCGTTTGCATTTGTTACTAGACCTTATAGAGGTGTATAAGTCAACTTTATGTGCCAATTATAAGTAAATAAGTTCTACAGTGGTTTCTTTTAGGAGTAAGTGTACTTGGTATTATTGTGGACTCTCGAATGCTGTTATAGTCTTCATTTCTGTATAAAGGTTTCTTGTAAAACTATTAGTGTCTATAGATATCTTAGTGAAGTCCATATAAGAACACATTTGTATGTGGAACCCTAATGCGTCACAATATGGCGCGACAATGCTGTTAGGATTAATATTATTTTTAAACACAACTTAGTAAATATGCTGTGTTCAAAAGGCGAACAAAAATTGAGATGTAAAACACTATATACTTCACCGAAAATACTTACGCGTTCGCCGTGCAAACATGTATGTACTTATAATATTACGTGCGAAATACTTGTTAATACATATAATATAAAATAGATGAACTTATTTTTTATTATTTTATTTTCCTCCATAATCGAACAACCAACATCAATTCAGACATGTTTGAAGTAGCTAGTAATAGATGCGCGGAGTATGTTACACGCCTACCTGGTTCTATTAGATGCTTATAGCTGGCTTCGCGGGAGCAGATAGTTCTGCGTAGTCCAAATATGAGTGTATTATTGGTCTAAGTGGTGCTCGCCAAATATACTATGAGTGTTTTATTAGCAAAAGTACGCGTATAAAATGGGCCCTTTTCCGTGGTTATAAACGTTTACTAGCCTGTTATAGACTTGGCCCCGGAACCACTACAAGACCACATTTTGTTACTTGGGCAGTGCTCCAGGAGCAGCCGTTGCCGGGATATCTCGGTTCGAAGTTTGACAGCTGTCATTGGAAATGTAGGTCTTGACGAGACCTACAACTTTCCCAAAGACACCAGTGCTCCAGGAGCAGCCGTTGCCGGGATATCTCGGTTCGAAGTTTGACAGCTGTCATTGGAAATGTAGGTCTCAACCAGACCTACAACTTTCCCAAAGACACCAGTGCTCCAGGAGCAGCCGTTGCCGGGATATCTCCGTTCGAAGTTTGACAGCTGTCATTGGAAATGTAGGTCTTGACGAGACCTACAACTTTCCCAAAGACACCAGTGCTCCAGGAGCAGCCGTTGCCGGGATATCTCGGTTCGAAGTTTGACAGCTGTCATTGGAAATGTAGGTCTTGACGAGACCTACAACTTTCCCAAAGACACCAGTGCTCCAGGAGCAGCCGTTGCCGGGATGTCTCGGTTCGAAGTTTGACAGCTGTCATTGGAAATGTAGGTCTCAACCAGACCTACAACTTTCCCAAAGACACCAGTGCTCCAGGAGCAGCCATTGCCGGGATATCTCGGTTCGAAGTTTGACAGCTGTCATTGGAAATGTAGGTCTTGACGAGACCTACAACTTTCCCAAAGACACCAGTGCTCCAGGAGCAGCCGTTGCCGGGATATCTCGGTTCGAAATTTGACAGCTGTCATTGGAAATGTAGGTCTCAACCAGACCTACAACTTTCCCAAAGACACCAGTGCTCCAGGAGCAGCCGTTGCCGGGATATCTCGGTTCGAAGTTTGACAGCTGTCATTGGAAATGTAGGTCTTGACGAGACCTACAACTTTCCCAAAGACACCAGTGCTCCAGGAGCAGCCGTTGCCGGGATATCTCGGTTCGAAGTTTGACAGCTGTCATCCGAAATGTAGATCTCAACCAGACCTACAACTTTCCCAAAGACACCAGTGCTCCAGAAGCAGCCGTTGCCGGGATATCTCGGTTCGAAGTTTGACAGCTGTCATTGGAAATGTAGGTCTCGACCAGACCTACAACTTTCCCAAAGACACCAGTGCTCCAGGTCAGTATGATGTTTACAAACAGTACCTCAAAGAAGTTATCCTAATGTTTCATAGATGGCGTCAGTATGATGTTTTTAAAATCTCTTTATCTCGGGAACCGAGCTTTTCTCGAACCTGGGACCTTGATAAATCGATTCCTTGAGCCGAAAACCCCCTAATCTGTAACTTTCATGAAAATCTTTGCAGCCGTTTCCGAGATCGTGAAAATAAATAAATAAATATACAAGAATTGCTCGTTTAAAGATATTAGATTTATGGTCCTGGTATAACTCCAAAAAAAAAGATCCTTCTTATTTTATCTTATTTTGATGAACACTATACAAATAATAGTCAAATCCGAAGCTTCGAAACACTCATGATGTCCTGATACAACTATAAAAAAATATTATTATAAAAACAAAAAACCCGACTGCTTACAAAAGAACTCAAAAGAAAAAAACAAGTGTCACAATATCAACATAAAATACTTCATGCTGCAGCATGCGGTGACAAACGTAGTACTTGTGATAAATCTTTTTTTACCCGTAGGTAACAGTATTGTTTGTCCCCGCCTGCAGCACCATGAACTATTTTATGTTGATATTGTGACACTAATTGTTTTTTCTTTTGAGTTCTTTTGTAAGCAGTCGGGTTTTTTGTTTTTATAATAATATTTTTATTTCAGACTTTTTAGTGTTTTCACCGAAAAATTCTACTTTTTGGATGGTTTTTGACAATTTGTGTTAAAACGTGTGCCTAAACGTTATATGGTATATATATACATATTTTTTTTTGAAAAGGTCTTTTCACGATCTTTCATTTGATACCCATATTGCTAAGATAACAAAAAACTCAAGATTATCCCCTCTTTTTCTTCCACTTTCGGGCGCCATTTTGAAAAGTCATATAGGTCTTGACACTTTCACAGTTCTGACGAATTCAACGATACCTCATATGTCGAAATCCGTTCAACCGTTTGGGCTGTGGGGCACCACAAATAAATGGACATACATACAAACATACATACATACATACACTCGAAAAACATAACCCTCCTTCTGACGCAGTCGGGGAAAAAAGTTATGTCACTTACAAGTTGCGATTAGGAGTTTTGCTATTTACACCGTTAATAGCAAGAGACGTTGGCACCATCGAAATCCAGTATTAATTAGTTAACATAACACTTTGCGACTGGTTAGGTTGTGGCTGGTAAAATACGATGGTTATCGTAGTCAAATTAACCTCGACGATGCTTCATTTCAATGCGAAACACGTGTTAGTAATATAAATGGTGATTTAAACTCATATTTGTTATAACTAGTGGACGCCCTCGTTTCGCTTTGGGTAACTTGTTATTTATATTATTATTTTCTAACTTTTGCAATATAATTTTATTATTTCATTGATGCTCCTGTTGGTCATTAAACTTTCATCCCCTATTTCAAGCCTTTAGGGGTTGATTTTTAAAAACAAAGTAGCATATATGGCCCTGGGTCTTCGCCTATTAAATTTTCATTTTAAATTTCATCAAAATTGTGCCGGTGATTAAGCATCACAGACTAACAGACAGATCGACTTTCATATATTAATATTAGCACGGATAGATAGGTAGTAGTAATAATTATTCTCTACATGTTATGGGTTTAAATTCATTTTAATTATTAATTTTAATTAATAATTGTAATAATTATAATTGTAAAATAATGTAAGTATTTATTGTCAATGGCCTAAAATACCAAGAATAATTTATTTCTAATAATCGGTTCTGGAGATAATTATCTTCATTGTAAAATTAAGCTAAGTATAGCTAAATAACACAGCTAAATAATAACTCGGCGGTGTTCCTATATCGGTAATTCAACGTTACCTTTTTACTTTTTTTTTAATAACCGAACCCAACCTACCTTATTCAAAATAAAGATCTTATATAAAATAGTCACCTTCCATCAGGTTTTGATGAAATTTTTTCATCATTTATCTGTGACAAAGACCAGTAAGTATTTTTCGTATCGTTGTACAAACTGTCATGTTCAACGAATAACAAAAAATGGAATATTTAAATTGAGTTTCTTATTATTGAGGTGTGGAATCCGATTTTTTTTAATACAATAGCGTTTTCCGAAGCTCAATTGAGCTTGCGACTCACACTTGTCTCGTTTTTACGCTGTCCATTGGGAGCTACGTTTACAACCAATTGCTCATTCTGATTGAGGGCTCCATTTGTTGGGAATGCTACGGGAACATGCCTAGCCAATGAACCATTTTATTTTTTTAATGAAAAACAAACACGTTGTAGTCTATACAATTGTCAGTAACTCTTCTTACTTCAGTTATTATCAGTTTGAATATCGACATTCGTTGTTAAATGTGGTAGAAACTGGTTAAGAATGGATAAGTTAAATTGTTTCATATTCTTCCTTCCAATGATTATTATTAATTTTTAATAGGTAGACAAAACAAAAAGTGAATAAGTCAATGTCAATAAATTTTTTTCATTATCATTGGGACTATCCTCTGTTTATAATAGAACCATACCAATAGGACTACGGGCAACAAATGGAAATAATATATATTGATGTGAATAACTGACAAAAAAAACATATTAATCTCTGAGACGACATGGTCACCATTGCCCATGGACAGCAGTGACGTCAAAAAAAGGGAAGAAAGAAAGTATATTCGGTTGATAGGTACTTTAAGTAAGCCAGGTTAGGATCGTGCTATCTCGTACGATGCGCATATTATTCAAATGCTACGTGTAATAGGAACGCTTATTCTCTCCCAGTAAGCGATTAGTCAATCTTTAAGAAAGTTATGAAAGGAACGTTGAAGAAAAATCCATAGCCACTTAGCGCGACTCCGATTTTAACATCAAACTTGCTCAAGTTCGATTTCTCGTTTGGACGATTACGAAAAGAGCAAAAAGAGGGACCCAATTAAAAAGTATTCATGCATGGGCGGTTCTATTCGGGTTCAATTTTATTGGAATGATTAATTTTATTGCGCAAATTTCTGGACAGCGGAACGAATGGAAAGCGAGAGTCGAGTCTTTGCGGTCGCTCGATGGATGGGGTTGTTCAGACCGAAATCTAATCAGAAGTGGGATGTGAAAAAAGTATCCCGTTTATTGTGATCGGAACGAATGTATTCCAATTTTTATGTAATTGGAATCGTGTATCGCGATGATCTATTGGACACCGATACTGAAACTCGTTTATTTGATTCGAGTTTTTTTAAACTAGGTATATGTAATACTTGTCACTTTTGTTTACTGATACAGTTTAACAGTTTTAAGCAATTTGAGCGTAGTGGTTAAAACGTTGGACTCACTTGCAATTTTCAAAAATTATGCGCGTATCAAAAAAAAATGTGAGCCGTCATGGGACGCCTGGCAGATGTGATATATATATATATATATATATATATATATATTAATATATATATGTCGGAGCGCACTCAAGTCCTGCGCTGGTCTCTCAACGCCATCTGTGGAGAATCGCTGGAACTACTTGTCGGAGTGCAGTAAAGTCCTGCGCTGGTCTCTCAACGCCATCTGTGGAGAATCCCTTTAACTATTTGTGGAAACGTCAAACAGTTATTGTTTGGGCATGGTTGGCATGGAGTGGGGGTTAGAGATGACATTATAAAGAACCAGAGCTGTTATGAGGAGGGGCTTTTTCGGAATTGAGCGCTTAGACCGAGTAGACGTGTAGAACCCACTGCCATAACAAACTTGCCGCGTTTCCATGTTTAATCCGAAGTAATCTTGCTGATCCTTTGCTACTTTGCTATTATTTTGTCGTAAGCTTTATTTCTAAGTTTAATTTAATGTAATCTGTATTAATTTTGGAAATAGTTCATTATTTGTTATAAAACTGTATTGAAGAGTTGTAATAGACCTTTAAACTCGGTGTACTGACTATTATTTCTGACCTCCAGCCACGTATAACCCAAATTATATCGACCGCTCGGACCCTACCGCCGTTATCAGAAGTGGGATGTAACTTCACGTCCCACACATGGCTGGCTAGGTTATAATTTCCAGGTTTTCAGGTTGCAATTGTCAAGTGATAATATTGTGAGGCATGGATGGCAAGTGAACAGATATGACCACCACACGGTAAAACAGGATTTTGAAATAAAATGGCAAGTATCGGTGTAAAGGATTTTCAAGTAAGACGGCAAGTATTGGTATGGTTTATTTTAATTTCATTAGTCATGTGGTAACAGAATTTCATTTCTTAAGTTATATTTTTCGTGGAAACTATGTTGTGTGTGTAAACTAGTTTGTTAATAATCGGTAGTGACAAAAAAAAAACATTATTATTCGGTAATAAAATCATTCAAGGCAGTTACGTAATTGAAACAAATCACTTCTCATCGTAATCTAATTTTAATGTTTTATCGCTGAAAAAAAGAAATCGTTTTTATTATGACCTCTATGTTTTTATTATGAAGGGAAAGTTACACCCTTTGATTTTAGTGTAATTTAACCAAGTATTATAACATCGGAACACACTTTTATCATGCGATCATTTTTGTTGAAGTTTAACGTGGGTAGATTTGTGGTTAGATTGCTAAGATGCCCAAAGGGCCAAGTATCATTTGAAGTGTTGTGATATAAAAAGTGAATTTGAGTCAAGTAATAGTGATGAATCTTAGTAGAATCCGTGGGACTTGTTGACTTTGTTGGTTGGGCTTAGTGAAGGGCCACAGGCCACGAATAAGATTTAAGAATTTAGCTTTGTTTTGAGAATTAAGCTTTGTTTTGAGATACCTTGATAATATTTTGAAAGTTATTAGATAATATTGGTACTTGGTTGGATAAGCATTTTTGTTCAATTAATTTAATCGAAATGTAACGTAACTAGAGTCATTTTAAAGTAAAATTATTATGTTCCGAAGTTACAATATTAATTAATCTACGTTCATAAAATTCTTAAAGATAAAGGGGGCAGATTAGATTTTGTAGTCTGGTCGAAAAAGAAAAACAAACATTTTAAAGTCAATTTGTACAATTTTTAATTGATAACGAGATATGACGTACAGTGCAGTGACTTTTATCAAACGTGCGTGTTCTTTCCTTTCGTGACAGGCGTTAAATTCTTAACATTATTTCTTGATTACATTTTATTTTTGCGCAATGGTTAACACGCGGTCCTGGGTTCGATTCCCGGTGAGGCGGCAATTTGAATGATGAGTTTAAATTTTCGTTCTCGGTCTGGGTGTGTCCTTGTCTTGTGTGTTGTTCAGGGTACCCGCGACACAGGGAATCCTAGTGTAGTGTTTAGAGTGTGAAGCGTTATTTAAAAAAAAAAAAAAAAAAAAAAAAGTAGGGCGAGGTGGCCATAATATAAGGGCGAGGTGGCCATAATATAAGGGCGAGGTGGCCATATAAAGGTGAGGTGTCCGTATAAATGTGAGGTGTCCGTATAAAGGTGAGGTGTCCGTATAAAGGTGAGGTGTCCGTATAAAGGTGAGGTGTCCGTATAAAGGCGAGGTGGCCATTGAAAGGTGAGGTGACCATTGTAACACAGTTAATAATAATTAGCGGCAGTATCTCCAATACTGGTCAGGTAGCCGGTCAATAACAAAGGTATTCTTTTTATTTTGCTTTTTGGTAATTTGGTGCACCGCTTATCGCTGAAAAGGATTAATTGGAAAAAATAAACACACACAAAATAGATGCTTTATTTGTGCTCAACTTGACGAAGTATTCCATTTATCGAGTACCTACAACAATAATCAGCTTACGCTTTTAAAAAGTGAACGGTTTGGTTTTTCATTGGTGACGTCGATCGAATTAGTTACTCATTAGTTCACGTTGTTTTAAAAGTGAAATACAATACAATTTTCATAGGGTTTATTTACTATGTGACAATATGTTTTCGAGTAATCTCACTATAGTGACGTTTATCGAGCCATTAATTAAGAAAAAAAAAGTGTTCGATTTCAGCTTATTTTGTTGCGTCGTTTTTAAAGTATAGTAAACCCAACTTAAGATTGAAACGAAAGAGGCGCTGTCGGACGCATTTGACATTCATTTGACCATTGCCATTTCGGAGATAAGTTGGGCGCACTGTAAAGCACACTTTATTGTTTTGTGTAGGATTCTAAATACCCGCGTAGTTCATTGTTAATTTTAAATATTGTGTAAGCGTTATCTAATGATCCAAAACATTGACATTAGAGGTATTACAGACGAATTAGTTGGATTCTTACCCGCTTTAGTCACTATATTTTCGAAATAAATAAAGTCGACGTAAGTGTTTACGTCGGATTTAAGCTGTGTTTAGGAAGCGATTCTAGGTTATAAGGAACTGGAGACCAAGACCTTGTCTGGTACCTGTCTGGAACCAAGGGTGACATCACCTTGTTGTGGTAACATGAAACAAGGTAAAAGTGAAACGGCGTTTTTGGTATGACAAAGTTTTATTTTATTAAATCTGGTGTTTTTGAGTTTTATAACTTCCATTTTTATTTTGTTCCTTGTGAAAATATAACCTTTTGTTGTGTCTTGTAATTAGTGAACAATGACAAAAGATAACAATTAAGATATCGGAGGTTCTGTAAAATTTATTCATTTTAATTTAAAAACTTTCGTCATTTTCTATTTGCTGAAAAAAAAAATTAATAGCAGTTTGTGGAAGTTTAGTGAAATTTTTAATTAAAGTAGCAGTTGCATACAATCAGTTCCCCAATTATTTTATTTACAAGTGCAGCACACTTCGATTAGTTTTAATTTACTTTGTGAAACCAATGAGTTTAAAAGTAATCTCACATGTGACGATGCAATGTGCATCGTTCTGTTTTTAGATAAGTTTTCGAGGATGCACAGGCAGCAGCACACGCAGGTTACACATGTGTTGTCTGGAGCCGAATCGACGGCTGCGTGCGTGCACTCGCGCACCCTGGAGTACTTTCGTATGACCTTGGAGGACGAGTCTGACAACTATCGTTCCGGGAAACGGGGAACCCATGATGCCTGCCTGACGTTACTGCTGCGGATCTAATTACAGGTGATCTGTATTGTTGTTTTGTGATAGCTTAAAGAAGTAGTACCTAAATTAACTTTTCTTTTCGAGACGTAGTTCACTTGATAAAAATCTATTTTTGAGAGATTTAGTTTTCGGTCAACTTGTCGAACGGAACTTTTGAAATTATAATTTAATGGTGTTGTTATTTTGAAAAATGCATAGCTCTTATATGAACACTGGATAGAAGTGTTTTGTGCTGTTATTGGTGGGTGCCAATAGACAGTTTTGCATCGGGATGGACGTTGCAATATATTTAGATGAGAGCTATGTATACGGTCGTTATTTTTGAGAGGAGTACATGATTGTACTTGAGTACCGTTCGACGAGTCAACCTATTTGAGAAATGATAACTTTTAAGAAAAGTAGCTTTAATGAGATTGTTTTGGACTAATCTTTGGTGACCAGTTAATTTATTTTTTAGTAATAGCTATTATGTTTTGAGCTGACGAAAAATTAAAAATTATGGGATTAAATCTGGAGAAGGTTCACTAGTTAATTTGATAGCATAAATAAAGCGACATGTTGAACAAACCCTTGTTTAAGATTATTTTTGATAAAAGCTCGAAATGATTATCTGGGTGGTGTACTGTTTGTGACCGGTATCTCTATTATGAGTTTTTAATCGTTTAGAATTTGTATGAGAATCCGTACAGCGCCTCTAGCGGTTACGACACTGAATGCGACTGACACAGAACGCAAATGTAATTAAATTGAAAACGTCCCAAACCGCCATTAATTCCACTCTTATTTCACATTTCCTAATTTAGTCGGGTTATAGAGCATCCACAGACTTGTTTTTGAATATCACAAAATGTAGGCTCGCTGGCCAGAGTCTCGTTCTATCCTTGTTGACATCATAATAAAAGAATGAGATAGTATTACTCATGGATGCCAACATAACGTAACGCAAACTCACGTATTTACGATACCTGCTGTAGTTTCATTTTCCAAAGCTCATAATAGAGGTACGGATGGAGGTTACTTGGGGGAGACCGGATGGAGGTCTATTAGGTTGATACTTATGACTGGATGGAAGTTATAAGTGAAGGTGATCGGATGGAGATTGCCTAGTAACCGGATAGAGGTTACTTGGGGGAGACCGGATGGAGGTCTATAGGGTTGATGCTGATTTGTTGAAAAAAAAAATAATTAAAAAAAAAAACAAAGACCGGATGGAGGTCTATTGGGTTGATGCTGATTTGTTGAAAAAAATTAATTAAAAATAAAAAAAAAATAAAAAAAAACAAACAACCCAATCAACCCAATCACCCCAATATTTGATGCTTATGACCGGATGGAGGTTATAAGTGTGATGATCAGGACCGGATGGAGGTCAGGGTACGAGCATTGCAATATTTCAATGAGTTTCCTATTATTTGAATGAGTATGGGTGTTGATCGACATGTCAGCTTTAGTTTTGAGAGAAATAATCTGTTATGATATTCAAAATTTGTAATAATTTGATAAAGTTGTTTTTTTTATTCCCTGCCCACTTGGGTCAGGAATGGCCGAACGACTAGAACCAGTACTGTTCGAGAATTTTCTTTCATTCCAGTTACTTCACACGAGGACGTGTGATCCTCAGGATGGCCGTGTCGGAGCGCACTCAAGTCCTGCGCTGGTCTCTCAACGCCATCTGTGGAGAATCGCTGGAACTACTTGTCGGAGTGCAGTAAAGTCCTGCGCTGGTCTCTCAACGCCATCTGTGGAGAATCCCTTTAACTATTTGTGGAAACGTCAAACAGTTATTGTTTGGGCATGGTTGGCATGGAGTGGGGGTTAGAGATGACATTATAAAGAACCAGAGCTGTTATGAGGAGGGGCTTTTTCGGAATTGAGCGCTTAGACCGAGTAGACGTGTAGAACCCACTGCCATACCAAACTTGCCGCGTTTCCATGTTTAATCCGAAGTAATCTTGCTGATCCTTTGCTACTTTGCTATTATTTTGTCGTAAGCTTTATTTCTAAGTTTAATTTAATGTAATCTGTATTAATTTTGGAAATAGTTCATTATTTGTTATAAAACTGTATTGAAGAGTTGTAATAGACCTTTAAACTCTGTGTACTGACTATTATTTCTGACCTCCAGCCACGTATAACCCAAATTATATCGACCGCTCGGACCCTACCGCCGTTATATATATATATTATTATATATATATATATATTATCACATCACACACACACACACATATATATATATATATTGTATTTTTTTTTTATTTTACGTAATGCTTTTATGATCTAAAATACAGAGTGTTTCTTTACAAGATGAGTAGGTCAGGCTCGCTACGTGTTTCCACAATAATTTTATTAATATTACCCCCGGAAGGTTGTCACGCGCGAAACCGCCGCTCGTATATCTTAGGAGTTGGGAAAAAATATGATATATTAGGAGAACGAGACACGTAAGAGCTTTTGTTAGCTTCTCTTCCTCGAGTTTAGCGACATTTTAGTGTTAAAACCTTTGCTTATCACAAGAGCGGACTAAACTTATCTAATAAGTTGCGGGAAACGAAATTTCTTGTGACAACTTGCGATTCAATGATTTTAGCTGCTTTTAAAAGTTTCTCTTGCATTCCTAGTTTTTTTAAGTTTTTGAAAAGGATGGGAAATATTGGAAACCGGTATTCGAAACTACAACTGAACCTACCCTAACCTACAACGTTTTATAGTAAATTTTTGTGATGCAGGTGAGCAATAAAGGATTTTGGAAATTTTCCTTTGAGTGAGTGTGAGGGGTTGAGTTTTGTATAAACTCCAGGTGAGTTTTAAAAAAATATAGCTAAATCGATGAAGGACCAAAAAGAATCATCAGATCAGAATCAGTTGTCCGATTCTAACCAAATTCATTCAAGTAATTATAAAAAAGGGTAAGTGCAGTTCACATGACCGAAGTCGCGGGTTGAAAACTAGTCAAATATTTATTCTGTGAGGTTTTTTTTCTCAAACCGTTGGTGACCATAGAGATATTACAATAGAGGGGGTGAGCCATACGGCTGCCCATACATTGCAATCGCCCCTGGTTAGAAAGAGAACAACGATAACGGTAATTACCTATCTCTCTCCGATCCCGAGGAGCCAGAAAGCGAAAGGTGATTACTAAAGATTTCGTCTCTTTTTATCCTAGGTACGCTCTGTAGCCTCGCCAGAAAGAGAAAGGTGATTACTAAAGATTTCGTCTCTTTTTATCCGAGGTACGCTCTGAAGGCTGGCTTTTGCCCTCTACTGTAATATCTCTATGTTGGTGACAGTGATCTTGTTATGTATTTACATATTATATCACCTGAGAAAGGGAGTGTGTAGATGAATACCGGTGATATGACGTGTTAATAGGACGAAGAAAGAACTTTGATGTTTGAAAATGCCAATCACTTTCAAATTATGAAGCACTCAACCTTGACAGAGTTACGCAATAATGGCACATGTAACTGGCACATTTTTCGTGTGTCCATTCGCATTAACGAAACGTAAAGCCGACGATGATAAATAATCAAAATCGGTTCGCCTACAAAAAATATATTTATGAGGTAACACGCATAAACTAGTAGTAGGTATATTATATTAAAAAACCCACTATCATTAAATACATTTTTTATTTAATTTAAAATTTCAAGACACACATACATTACCTAGGTACCCAGACTAAGATCTGAAATTTAAATAAGAATAGAAAAGAAGTGGTTTATTTCATACAAAAACAACATTAAAACTTCTCTCGTTCGTCTCGCTAGAAATTAAACCACGATGCTTCAGACTACTGTCTAGCATAGTAGCGATTATACCATACGACTACAGAATAGCTAGTTAATATAAAGCATAAATAACGACACGAGTGACACAACCATAAATGATTTTCATCTGAAAACCAAAGCGGCACAACGGAGACAAACCCTCAAGTATTGCATGTCAAGGGCCACTGGAAGCCGCGACAATAATGAGTGGAATAATTCTTTAGTGGCGGTCGACACGACACAATATGGTGACCACATTAGTGAGGCCCGCCATTACCGCAGCAAACCCCCAATCTAATATAATTTATATTTCCGATACATTATGCGTGACATTTGCTATCAAAAGTAGGTTTTGTCTAAAGCTTTCATTGGGGATTTCGTTTAGGGAGCTTTTTGTGTGTAATTTTATTTTCCCGAACGTTGTAAAAAGGGACTAAAGTAGTATTTGTAAAGATTGTCCTTAAACGCATTTGCAAAATATCGCGGTAAAGTTTAATATAATTTACATGCATTTTTTTACAGAACCTGACAAACCATCAGCGTCTCCTTGAATATCAATAACACCAATGAAAGAAAAAAGATAGAATGTACCTACTGGCTCTCAAGGCAATTATGCCATGTTCAAATAACCCCATATAGTTGAAGGTCAAGTATGACCTATATTCACAAAATCTCGTACGTTCATTTCAAACCCAATTTACACTAGCTAATAGCTCTCAACACTTGGGATTGGATTTAGTGTAATTTCGGGTCACGCACACTCAGCGATCGTTAAATGTACATACGAGGACAAATATACGAGTAACCCCTTGGATGGCGCTTGTTCTTGTGCGCCAAAATTAACGTCGACCTAGGGTATTAGGTATTAAATTACTCAATAAGTTTATATTAATTACACTTTCTTTGTCAAATTGGATGAATTTTAAAAATATACTAATATTACATTACATAATGTTAAACAAATATACAACATAACTGATTGTGAGAATTTGATAATGAAAAATTTGGGCATCTTTGTTGACAGTACCTTTTTCTTCTAATTTTTTTTTGTTTATTTATTAATCAGTTTCTTTCTTATTTTTTTCTTTATTAACTCTGAATTTATTTTAAAAAGCAGTGATGCTAGGAATTGCACCTAGTTTAGACACGAAATTTTGTTATTAGCATTAAATTTAATTTTTTTTACAAAAATATTTTTATTATTAATACACCTTACTTACTTATACACATACAGTGATTTAAAAATACTGCTTAACTAAAGGACCTGATTTTTCTGATCTACTACGCTGTCGGAAAACGCATTCTTCTCCAAAAAGACCGACGGTTCCAAATTAAACGATTTTCTCCATAACCAGCCTTGAATCTTTGAGTACGCAAAAATCTCAAGAAAATAAAATTACCTACTCTGGTAAGCTTAATAATGACCATCTAAGAGTACGTATCTACTAAATAAATCGGTACATGGAACTGCAGGAACGAACAATCCATCTTTATTTACCTAGTCTTCACCGGGAGTAAATTGAAAACTCTTACTAAGTATGACTGATGGTGCATATTACTTGCCCCCGAAGCGGTGACAGTTCCACGTAACCGGAATGTCTCACTGTATTAGCGCATGCGATAGGCGAGAAACGATATAATGTAATTTTTGAGATATAGGGACCGGCATATTGTGTAAATTATTTTAAGGTAAGGCATAGAATTGCCAGTGGTTAGACTAATTGAGCACGTAATAATGAGAATTTAACTTAATGTTAAAATAAAAAAAAAAGAATCCAAATGCTCAAAAATCAAAAAATCAAGACAAAAATGCTGATATTACAAATTTTATTGTATGACAGTAAGTGAAGAATAATTATGTATGTAAATTAAAAATATGATTATCTTAACAATTCCAAAATCGTGTTTAATTTAACATTTATTTAAATTATCGACACACTCTCATTATCAGCAAAGACTTTTTAGATCTACCTATTAAAATTTTGTTATGAACAGGTAAAACCGGCTATCACTAGTTTTTTAAATATTAAATCGCTGAAATAAAAAAAGCTCGCTTCTCTTTCGTCGTAGAGAAAGAGAAAAGCAAAGAGGATTATATCATGCGGTGCGAAACCGAGACGTTTTAATATTACGCCTATTTATATTCATGTCCTTTTATCGCCGGGGAATAAAAGCAAGGATATAACTTGGAAGAAACAGTTATATTCACTTAGTCATCCCCATTCGATTATGAGGAGTATCGCTTGAGTATTCGTAAATGGAGACTGATGTGCTTTCTTATTACAAGCTTTTGTTCAACGTACAATTCGGGTCAAATATTTCAAGCTGAAGACCTACTTGCTCTTATTGTACAGACTCGAAATTTTTCATATTTTGATAAGCATGACCGGTTACTAGTACATACATTATGTTTACAATTGACCCACATATGGAAACTCCTCAACGGGTAACAACACCTTGAGTAAATTATGGGTATCATGTGTATTTTTTTAGAACTTGTTTTAAGTTTTTGAAATTTATATGTATATTTTACTGTGTTAGTATTTCCTCTTTTATAACACCTTTAAGGAGTTTACGCAATGATTATTTTAATTTAATTTAAGCTGATATTTATTTCAGTACTAGTTGAGCCCGCGACTTCGTTCGTGCAAGGGGATTTTCCCGCGTGAATCCCAATTCACGGGTATAAGTAGCTCAATAGCTACTTATATCGAAGTCACTCATAACGAATCTATTACGAGTGTTAAGTAAAGTGAAATCAGGGCTGTAAGTATTAACATAATTCAAAATAAAGCAAACAGCTAATTCAATTAAACAAATTAATTTTCGCTAGCTTATAATACTAACACAAAATTAATAACTTTAACAGCTTAGTGATTAAGTTTATATTTGACTAACTACATGGAACGACACGCAAGTATTCGGCGCCTAGAATGCGGACATGTTCAAGATTTCGGCAAAGTGAAGTTTACCTTCGCGCTAAAACTTTGATAGTTCTGCGCTCAGTTCAGTTGTACGTGCTCAAGTTATTGCGATTTACCTAAATTGAATTACGAGGTGTTTAATATTAGAGAGATATTACTGAATAATATTAAGAATCGTGACAAGGCACCTTTCCGAGTCCCTATCGCGTTGAGTTGCTACTCTATTGTCGGAAATCGCAACTTAAAAGCGTAAAATAAAACTTAAAAAAAATAAACAGCCGACTTCAACAATGATATGTAGTAAAATGAGTTAATTACCAACGTAGTTGTAGTCAATTATGACCATTACTAGATAACTCAAAAACTACTCGCCAGATATCACCCAAATGTAAAATGCACCACACGACAAACGCTCGCTTTTGGATATTATAAAAAAATTAAAAATCGGTTCACCCAGTGTAAAGTTGTGAGTTTAAATCCATACAAAAAATACAGTCAATTTGAGAACCGTCTTCTTTTTATATGCACAATGCAACCTCGTTTATTATGTAGGTATAAATATGTATTGTATTAATCTTACATAACGTTCTTACTTAAAATTGTACTAAATGGAAAATGACAGAAATACTCGAATTTACAAATTGAATCTTTATTTTCCTCAACAATCTATTTGAGTTAACTGTAGTGAGCAATTCATAACTACCTATAAGAGTCTCTCTGGATGAGCATTTGAGCAAGAAATAGCCAATTTACGTACCTAAAGTTGGCATTTACATTAAATATTTATTAAAACAATATTCTAGGTAAACACTGTACACATAATAAACATAATGAACTACGAAAACTAAGTAACAGTAAGTTTGGTTCATTATGGTTCAGTAAAAGTACCTAAAAGTAAACGTAGTACCTATACCTACTTTACCATATTGTTTCATCATAGCCAATGAAACTAATATGATATCATTACTTTGTTTATACGTTTCTAGTATCATTTGGCAGCCTGCCAACGTACTAAAGAGAGCGTGCGAACGAGGTACCATTACTACAAATATGTCTGGAGACCGGATATTATGTTCCTGAATATGTTTATAACATCATCCGATACTATATTATTGTATCGTTGTGACTATCGTTACTCGGTAAATGGACAAGCAAGTGCATATAAATTGTGGTAATTTGATGGTGATGAATAAATACCATATGAAATAAAGAAGAGAACGTATGTAAAATACTTAAATCACAAACATAAAGACATGGATGTCATCCATCGCAATTAGAGACGTAAAAGTTTGAGCCAGAGGCCTGAGGACGCTAAAGTTGGTTAGTGTGCGTTCCACAATGCGTAACTATGTAAATAGCAAGCGAATATTTCGAACGTAAAATTACCGTCGATTTTTTACGATATTTCTTGATCAAATCGAAAAAGAAGAATAGGTTACCAACTAAAAATTAATTCATGAAATTAATCTTTACCCAGTATTAAAAGCGCCCTCTTTCTCAGTTTTCGAAGTACCGTCTGTAAATGGGGGCGCCACCGTAGAATGCGACAACGATCAAGCAGCACCCTATATAGCTCGGATAAAAGATTTTAGAAAAGAAGGTTATTGTGGGTTTTCAACGAATCGCATACCTGCCTCGATTGGAACGAGACGCGTAAATGGTAATCCCGGGGCAAAAAGTTCATTGAATCTGATATAAAACCAGTTGCTATAAGAAACCTTTTGTAAGAAAGGTGTCAGGGTCAGTGATGTTCACAAAAGCGCATTTCAAACCAGTCTAGTGGAATGAGTTGGAATGCGACTGAGTCCGAAAAGCGATACATATTATGTCAGAATTTAAATAAAGCTGTGTTATATTGTCGTTTATATACTTTTTCGTCATCAGTGTCCATGTTATTTTTAGGGTTCCATTCCCGAAAGGTGACGTAGAGGACGTTCTTCTTATGCCTTAGTCTATCTGTAATTATCTCTGTGATAATGGAGCCCTATTTCAAGAATATAAACATTAAAACACCTGATGTTTTCACAGAATAAGTAACTATTATTTTGGCCGATACTACAACTGTTATGTAGATAATATAATGTTAGATTCCAAAGGATTATTATAATGAACCCTAAAATAAAACTGTTAAAGTATGCCTCACGATAAGCCCAGTTAGGGTTCGGTAACACCGTACAATATTGACTGTATTTATTTGGCCGGCAATTAACGTAAATTACAAAATGAAAATGTTTTAGAGGCATTCAATTTGTGTTTATCTTAACATGTTATAAACCTTAATACTACGCCGCATCAGTCAGTTTCGTAATAAATTCAAAAACACCTGAATGGACTTTCTTGTGGTTTCTCGAATAGAAAGAAGAATTCAAGAGCTAAAGGCTTAAGCGTTTAATTTGTTAGTGTTGTGTAAAATTATTTGATTTTTAAAATTTTTGAAAATCAGGAAAAACTATATAGGTCTACAACTTTGCTCCCGCCGTTTTTTTTTTTATTTTAAAAATTATATAAAAAAAAATTGTATCTTATTTATGTTTCAAAGTATTGTCCGTCACTTTCCACTACTTTGGCCCATCTTTCAGGCAACAAACGAATCCCGCGTCGGAAAAATTCTTCATCCTTTGATAAGATCCAAGAATCGATCCATTCTTTAACTTTTTCAAAAGAATCGAAGCACTGGCCCGCCAGGCCGTGTGCCATCGACCTGAATAAATGGTAATCAGATGGAGCAACATCTGGAGAGTATGGCGGGTGAGGTAGAATTTCCCATTTCAGTGTTTCGAGGTACGTCTTGACTACTTTCGCCACGTGAGGTCGAGCATTGTCGTGTTGCAAAATTACTTTTTCGTGTCTATCAGCGTATTGCGGCCGTTTTGCTTTTAATGCCCGACTCAAACGCATTAATTGCGTTCGATAAAGTACACCAGTAATTTTTTCAGAAGGTTTAAGTTTTTTCTCTGCCACCGCTATGCCGATCTTCAACAACAAAATCACCGCTTTTAAAGCGCTGGAACCACTCGCGACACGTTCTTTCACTAATAGTATCATCACCATAAGTACTTGAAATAACCCGATGAGCCTCAGCCGCCGATTTTTTCATGTTGAAATGAAAAAGTAAAATCTCCCGCAAATGACGTGAATTCGGTCTATAAGTTGACATTTTAATTCAGTGTAACTATATGACGCAAACAAAAATTAACTAATATCGATGTAAGGTTATATTTATAGATGTCAAAACTGATGGAAAACAACTGTGATTTATTTATTTGAACTATTACTGGTTACTAACGCCATCTTTTGGAAAACGGCGGGAGCAAAGTTGTAGACCCAATAATTCCACGTAGTTCAAGCCACTGGCAACACCAAGATTCTAAAAATCCCTTATTGTTGCAGTTATATTCTAACTCTTTTTACGAACACCTACACCTAAACGTGTTTAAACAGTACAGTTGCCGGAATTGGCAAGTTGCCAGTAGGAAGAAGGAAATGTGGCAATAATAAATACTTTGTAATCAACGCTATACATGCTGCGGTAAGTGACGTAAATGTTCTTTACGTCAGAGCAGTGTTAGAGATATTTATTGCGACTTTTTGTATTAACGAAAATGCTTTAATTGCTCGTATAGTTCAGGGTTGTCACTCTTTATTCTTCTTTAGTACTTTAAATGTAATAAATGAAAGTAAAGGGTTAAAAAGTCCAAGATTTATCGGAAAAATTGTGATTAATTTATGAACTACCTAGCTAAACTCGTGTTAAACCATAATAGTGGGTACTACAGCAAAAAACGGATCAACTATGGCGAATAATGAGTAATATATAAAGCTTTTTTCCCATTCCCGAGGGAAATTTATAATGAAAATTATTTTTCGAAAACATCCTTTTATTAAAGTGCCAACTCTAAATATTTTTAAATCCGTTTCGATTATGCCTTGACTGTGTAAATTAAACTGTCATTATAAAATGTTCAAACGTTTGTGAATTCTCGGTGGTACGATAGTAAATCTAATTTTAAAATCCGAATTCTGATCATGACCTTCTTACTGGGTCACACAATCGTTGGTACCGTAGATATTGATCCCCTTATACTGAATACTTTTGCAAAAGAATATTGGGGATTTCACCTGCCACGCCTTATCAAAATAATTATGTAATAAATGCCCTCCTTTTATGTGGTCTTATAACATTTTAAAAACCGAGTGGGTATCCCGGGATTTCAAATATATTAGCCCAACTAGCATGGTTATTTTAGACAAGACCTTTCTCAAAGTTATAGTAGTAGAACTATCTCAATCTATCTCCAAATGAGCGCTGTAGACCTACAGCGGGATGATAAAGAATCCAAAAAGTGGATAAGTTTTGAGAAAGTAAATATAAAGTAGGGCGGGGGGCTGATAAAAAATTTACTTTCAGAGTGGGCGGAAGACGAAATTAGTTTGAGAACCCCTGCCTTAAACGAATCTCAATTCGATAGATAAATTACTCCATGCCCGCATATTCTGATCTTTTTAAATGTTGATTTAGAAACGAAATGGTTACTATGTTTAATCATCCTTTGTAAGTTTAGGAACACTTGGATCATAATAAAAAAAATGTGTGCGTGTACTAGTGTACACACGTATGAAGTGAAACTTCTTTACGGCAATATATATAATAATATCATAATATAAATATATTGTTATAATTATAAATAAATTTAATTGTATTGTATTGTTCATCATCATTTCCAATAGTCACCGTCTTGAGTCCAATAATAAGATCCCAAAATTAGGTACCGTTATAGTGCCACAAACAATTCAAAACATACCTGGCTGGTTATAAATAATTTGGATAAAAAGCAAAACTAAAGAGACGTCAGAGTTACATTGACAAATAATGTCATCAAAGTAAATAAATAAATCGTATTTAAAGTTACAGAAATTTATCAATAAAAATAAAGAAGGAATACAAGAAACATTAAAAAAGGTAACATTTAAAATTTATAAATAGTCCCAGAAGTCAATAACAAAGTATCAGACCTCCAAAGTAATCAACATAATCTTAACTTAACATGGCGCGACAGAAAAATGTGATGTGTCAAACCGTAACGCGTCAAAGCTATGTCAAAGCGTAACCGAAAAATGTGACGAAAAATTTTTTCCAACGCCGATAAAGAAGTTTCACTTCAATTATTGAAAAAAATTTGAAAAGTTTAGATTTTTAATACAAAATGGGTTATCACGATTTTGAAATAAGTACTTAGTAACTGAATGACATGAGTTTAAAAATAAATATTTGTGATGCCAATTTTCCATTTTATTTATTTATCTAATCGTACCTACGAAAAATAAACTCTAGTCGTGTAGAAATTAAGTTTAAAATTCCTCTTTTAGTGTCAACGGTTGACGTGGATGCAGTGTTGGGGCGAACCGCATCTCTGCCTTGTGACGTCACGCCCGACACGAACGAAGACCGAGTGTACATGGTGCTCTGGTTTCGAGCGGGGAAGATCACCGGCGGGAAGCCTATTTACAGGTAACGATGGTTTATTATGGTTGAGCACACTGGCTTGGTACTCTTTTCCGATACTTTACAATTTTAACCATTGCTTTAACGGCCCTCAACACTTTTCGAGGTGGACAGACAGTCCATCTACATCTTCAAGGGTAGCATAAATCTGTGATCAAATTATAATGAAACTCTTACTAATTGGATCTTGTTCTGGGTCGGTCACAGTTGTCATGGGCGACAGCGGAAGGGTGGGAAAGCTTTCTGCTAGTTTGCTACTTATTTTCATAAAAAAATTGTTTAATTTGAAGCGGGCCTCACTACAGAGTGTGAGGCGTGCTATAAGTTCCTTTGATGTCATGCCTTTGACAATTACCACATGCCTTTACCACATGTCCTTCAAAGTAGCCGTCCTCTATAATAGCTCCGATTTACAGCTTGGAAGATGAGTCACTCTGTCACTCATGATGACAAAATCCTAGTGCAGAAATTAATAAACACAGTAGTAGATCCTACAATTTTCGAAAGTTCCTCTCGATTTCTCTTAGATGTCATATTATGATAAGGACACCAGGATCTGATGATGACATCAATGATATGGCAGGATATGGGACTATCCTTGAAATATTTTCTTTCCAATAAAGAAATAATTATCAAAATCGGCTCACAAACGACGAAAAACTCGCTAAACACATAAAAAGCATAGGTATAATTATACGTACGGTTGAATTGAGAACCTCCTTCTATTTTGAACTCGGTTAAAAATAAAATTACATTATAAGAGAATATATTCTAAAATTAAATCTATTTCATTAATTTTATCACTCTTGAAATTGCATTATTATGCAAATATACCTCATTTATATAATAACCATAACTATGTAAATGCTCAATACCTGAAAACCACAGATAGATATAAAGTAACATAAAAATACACATTATTACCACGTACCAGCAACCTTAATTATGGTATTATGGCAGCTTAAGTACGAAAGTTCATTAAATAGAAGCGCTGAAGCTTGAATATTAATATTGACAGTGCAAATAGCACAATCATGTTGCAGAATATTAATGTAATCTCGGTTCTCACTATGCAGAAATCACATGAAGGTACACAAACGCGACTAATAACAGACTTACTGGCTGTGATGGATAGGAATCTTGAAGCAAATACTGCATCTTAATATGTACGTGAATATCAGTGCATACATAAGTAGGCATATTATATTAATAGAAATCTTTTGAGACTTTAAAAAAGAAAAGCAAATAAGCGAAAACAAATTAACGTAGAATAAGTTTATAGATAGATTGTTCGTCCCGATGTCCTCATAGAGTACTTCAGTATAAAAAAATTATTGAACATTAACAATATTACACAGATTATATCTGGAAAATATTGGAGTAGCCAAACACGTAAGACCCCAAAAAATTAAAGGTCACCGAATTTAAAAACAACAAAGTAAAAATACATTAGCAAATTACAAAAAAATACAGCTTTTAGTATCCAAGAGCTTAAGAAAACATAAACAGTCTTGCGCAGTGGTTATCTTTTTCAGTCCATTTCATAATAAAAGCTTTTATAGGAAACTGAGGCATAATTTTATTGTGAGCTTTTAATACTACTGTGAATTATGTCTAATGCTGTTAAAAGTTAAAAGAAGGGAAAAAGATCAAATTGTCGTCTTCCTACATACTTTTTGCCCGACTGCGTCAGAAGGAGGGTTATGTTTTTCGAGTTTATGTATGTATGTATGTTTGTATGTTTGTATGTATGTCCATTTATTTGTCGGGCCCCACAGCCCAAACGGTTGAACGGATTTCGACATATGAGGTATCGTTGAATTCGTCAGAATTTTGTTAGTTGAACTGTGAAAGTGTCAAGGGCTATATGAATTTTCAAAATGGCGCCCGAAAGTGGAAGAAAAAGAGAGGATAATCTTGAGTTTTTTTCTTATCTTAGCAATATGGGTATCAAATGAAAGATGGTGAAAAGACCTTTTCGAAAATATATACATCATATAACGTTTAGGCACATGTTTTAACACAAATTGTCAAAAAACACCCCAAAAAGTAGAATTTTTCGGCGAAAACACTAAAAAGTCTGAAATAAAAATATTATTCAAAAAACAAAAACCCGACTGCTTACAAAAAACTCAAAGGAAAAAAACAAGTATCACAATATCTACATAAAATACTTCATGGTGCTGCAGGCGGGGACAAGCAATACTGTTACCTACGGGTAAAAAAAGATAATATCACAAGTACTACGTTTGTCACCGCATGCGGGCACCATGAAGTATTTTAAGTAGATATTGTGATACTTGTTTTTTTTTCTTTTGAGTTCTTTTGTAAGCAGTCGGGTTTTTTGTTTTTAGAATAATATTTTTATCCCAGTTATATATTTGAGGTTGGCACAATATGTTCCTTTCTTCCATTCTGTCTTATTATTCGTCACTACTATAGTAATTTTGTTATCTTTCATATCGCCTCACGTACAGTCTCTACATACAGTTTTCTCTAGAAATCAGAAAGAATACAGCCCCTGCTTGGTGAAAGATCTAATGACCGTCTTTCTAGCAATCAAACTCTTATTTGAGTCTCTTTCATTCAATTAACCTGTTTTGTTTCGATTGGGAGCTTCAGAGCTTGATTCTTTCGTGGCTTCCGAGGCATCAGCTCCTTTAGTCATTGTTATTAATAGATTACATCGATCAATCACTTGCAAATGGTTCCTTTTACGAATGTTGGTTACTTCTATAAAAATGTTTCTGTTGACGGAAAGAGCAAGCATTTCATTTTTTATTTTCATTTTCATTCTGTAGCATAAACACGTCCATAGTTTGATGTATGTATTTGTTTTTTTTGTCCAAAGAAACAGTATCGCATTAATTGAATTAGAAACCAATCGGATTCCACGCGATGAATAAGTAACGACAACGACGTAATGAGAGAACAAGGATATATTTCTTTTTCATATTACGTTACTCTAGCAAATAACGTTCTAACTAATGTGAAAGCAAATATGAAATATGAGTGCTCGGTAGATAAAAATGGCGGATTGATTTACCGAAGTCGCCGACCGGTAGCCGCAACGCTCGTAGATAGGACTTCCGTTCACATAAAAACGTTCTCCACCTCTGGATACACAATTCGATTAAATGTGAGCTTTGTTATGTTAAAAACAGAGATCATTTCGCTTTGATACCTTCACGTATTTTAATATTGAATTGGAAGTCATCACACCGTTACAACGGACTGCCGATTATTGTCCGTTGGTGTCGGGAACGTAATTTTTCATGTAAGTCATAAAAACCCAATGAGTGATGACTTTTCCGTTGTTTCGAGTTTTAAATTTGCAGTTTTACAAGATAATACCAACAATCAAACGGTTATGGGCTATTGTTTGTGCGTTTATGTAACGTTTGTCAGGATCTGATGAATAAATCTATCGATATCGATACTAATATAAAAGTGTAACGCTGCCAAATCTGTTAGTAATACATTTTTTAGAATTTTTAATGCGGGCTTTGTTAGTGACATAGGCGAAAATATAGCTTTTTCGAACAAATAAGTGCTAAATATTCGGCTTACGTGGTTTTGTTTTTTTTCTAGAATTAGCAAATAATTCGAATATTAAAATTTAGATTAAAAATAAATACAGAGCCTTTATTTTGTTCTAAAACATAGAGTAGCCTATTGGAAAAACGGTTGAATGTAATATTAACTGAAAAAGGTTAAAATTTGAATTATAAGGCACAGTGGCTACAGGGCTGGACTGTTGTCCAAAGAGTCTTAGGTTAATTCTCATTGAGTGAGAGACTGTCTATGGTGGGTTGATACCTACTTGCTGTCTCGACACAGGGGAACCTAGTTTAGGCTATAACAAGCCTAACATCTACAATATTATTGTGAATAATGACAATAACATTATGTGCATGCTAGTTATATTGTCGTTCTTTTTTAATTATTGTCATATTTTTTTTGCGTTTGTGTGTGTGAGAGAGAGTTTGGTTATAGCTATTGTAATAGTGCAAGTGCGTAGCGTTTTTTCATATTTTCGATTTATTTTAACAATACATAATATTTTTAAACAAGGAGGTACCGATTAAGATTACACATTATATTCATATTACGCCAAAAATATACGACATAACACACTCATTTAACTTGTGGAAATGTTTCAGAGTACGTGTGATATTTTGCTCGGAACTTTATCCAGTAAACCTTAGGTAAACCGGTTCGAGTCGAACTGCAAAGTAGGTCGCTCGCAGATTACACGAAGGTTACGTGAAATTTTCTTAACTACCCACGGTCGGACACGGAAGTGACGTAATAGGGATCATTTCAAAAGTTTAAACTACGCTTTTGGTTCAGTCATTGATTTTTAGTGCCGTTTTTGGTTTTGTGTACAGTTCGGTAGATACTGAATTGAATAATTTAAATAAAGTTCGGTTTGGTGTGGAAAATGTACTCGTAACATTTACTGAAAACAGCAAAAATGTATATTCTTCTTTTTTATTTTTGTACGAGTACTTACACACTACCCCGTTTTGGTAACGCCTCCTCCAATTTGTTCTATGTGTTTATGTCATTGTGCGTGGTTAAGTCACAAAAATATATTTTAACACAATTTTGATACTTAATCCACATTTCACAGGAAAATTTATTTGAATGACTGAAAGGTTTTACAAAAAAAACCTCGTTAACGGTTTTATAGTGTATAGCCCAGTTTTGAATTTTGACCAATTGATTATTACCCTCGCTGAAAAAGTATTCACTCGTATTAAAATTTACTAGTATCCGACTTTAAAAAAAGAGGAGATTTGGTACCTCATAACGTTGCACTGAATCAAACGATTTTGAGTTATTTTATTTTATTTTATATTCATGCCTTTCGGGTTTATTTATTTAAGTTTTAGCCACATCGTGTATTTTTGAGATATTTTTAACAATGCGTATTTAATTTAGGTATTTGGACTAAGTTGATTTTAATCATTTATTATTTGTTAATGTTGAAATCTATTTTTATTTTGTTCACATATTAAGCTAGTGTCACGTTAGTACTGGCAATCACAATCTACTCTAGAATGTTCTGGATTCTCACAAGAACTCCGTGTTTAAAAACTGTAAATTACAGCTGTAGATGCATTTCCTTGTTCTGGTTCTAGTAAGATACCCGGTATAATTACAGGCGCAAGAAATGGAACGACTCTAACAAATCCTCCGGTAATGCATTCCCGGATCTTCTTTTAAGCTTTTATATACCTTCTTTTACGTCCTTGATGCAAACATCGTGCAGGACAAATCTGTCCTCTGACGTATTTAAAGTAAATAGGACATAATATATGTTGTTGAGAAATGCTAAAAGACTTCAAGACTACATCGACTCCAAGGGCCTAGTTACAAAATAGCGAGTTGCGAGCAAGAGTGAGAGGATGACCACCCGGGGCGCCACTAGCTGCATGAAGCCCTCCACCAACCCGCACTGGAGCAGCGTCGTGGAATATGCTCTAGGCCTCCTCAATAATGATAGGAGACTCGTGCTCAATAATGGGTGGGCCATTAATGAGTTGTAGCCATGTATTATATTAAAATCAATCGACGACCCGATTCTAAAGTTGCAAATGCAACCTCCAATATCCTCTATACTTCAGACCTCAATAGAATTTGTTTTAGAAGATTGTTTTTATATCACCAACCTCATAATCATAATAATATAATCATCATAGCCTGAACCGCTAGTGAATTCTTTGGTTGTTTTTGAATCACGCAAGGCTAGATAATTTCGTATAATTAGAAAGGCATTATGTGTAGATAATTATACGCTGAAATCTTGTTTTTATGTTTAACAGTTGGTACTGTATTTTACACTAAGCAAAGATAATAACGTGTGTATAAGAAAATAACGTTTTCGGTACAAATAAACAAAAATATTTTATACAATTTAATTACTTCTGGTAATTGTAGTGTGTACCTAACTACTGTTTAAGGTAATTAATGCAATAGTAAACACGTTTTAATTCGGATGTAACACTTATTTAATTAATGCTGTGTTATACATAAGCGTAATGTGTCCTACATAAACGTCTTTGTTTCTTTAAAAAATAAAGAAATATGTATTTTAATATATGTATGTATTAAACAACACCTAAGAATTTTCGATGTTATGGTTGCCATGAACAAGACTCATAGATAAGAACACACCCAGAGAGAACGGAAATTTAAATACATTATTCAAACTTCTGTCTCGCTGGAACGAACCCAGGACACGTTGTACGACGATCACGAATGCAACCATTGCACCATGCGCTTCCATCACTTGTGACTTGTGACTGTACCATTTTATGAAAGTTGCAAAATTTTTTATAAATATACAAACGAATTACTAGTTTTAAAAACAATCTCATATTTCTGTAATAGCATTAAAATAGCGGCATATAAATGTCACTAAAAGTTTTTGTTAGTAAAACTGCAAACAGATAGCTAACGTCGAATATCTGTCAATTGTTAACTAATTATCTGTCATTAAATTATCCGTCGATTGTCTAAATCTGTCAATCATAAAATAACGAGCCGTAGATGTTTTATGACATTGTAGTATAATATATCGATATAGACTTTCAACGCTTCAGCGATATTTTAGTTATCTTTCGGTCCAAGAGATGGCGTTGTGGCTACAATAAAACAATGGTCACAGTGGCCTTTGGGAAAGCGACCATAGCCCAATTTTTATTTTGGCGTTTTTATACATAATGGTACGGAACCCTTCGTGCGCGAGTTCAACTCGCACTTGGCTGGTTTTTCATTTTTATTAATATATTTCATCGAATAAAAAATTAAAAATGAAACAATGATAATTTACAACAACTGTGTTCCGGATAGGAAGGTTTGTGGAGCCGGTTTCACTTTTTTAGAGGCGACCATCTCAGACCTCAGGGGTAGCAACGCATCTGTGACCGAATTGGAACAAGACTCATACTAACAATAACTAATTGGACTATTACTAACATTAACTAACAGGACTAATTATCACTAACATACCCTGTCCTCGCACTTATTAACAAACTAACCAACTAATATTCTAACACCATCTACTAACTGGACTAACCATCCTAGTCCCTTTGAGTCTAGTTCTAGTTCGGTCACAGTTGTTATGGGCGGCAGGGGAAGGGTGGTACTGCATGCTCGTTTGCTATCTTAATTCCATAAAAAAAAAAAAAAAAAAAAAAAAAACAACATATAACACAAAATAATATACTTCTTTTTAATTTAATCATTTATTATGTACTTATTGTAAGCGATGCGAGGATGGCGGGACGAAATAGAGAAGCAAGATAGCTTACTACAGATTTATTGAATGATCGTACATCGGTACATATAACACCATCTAGCGTTAAGATGTTACAACTAATTTAGTGTATCCCAACGAGGGGTGGAAGTACATTCTCTTAGCTTAGCTATATTTCTAGTATCAAGACACTGAGACGTCTCAAGAGGGGTGAAAGCGCACAGCATGCTTAATACCACAATACCAGGCCCTAGAGCTCGATACAAAACAATTGTCCTTAGAAATACTTATAGTAGCTACGACGTACAAACGTTGGCGTGATTCAGGAAGTAGGCTAGCGCCATCTCTGGAGGAGTGGGGTAAATCGTTCGATACCTCACTTAGTTGTGGCTTTAGATGGTTAGCAGCTACATCTAGGAGCGTATGGTGTTACAGTATCACTTTTATTAAGAGAAGTACCTACATAATATATATTTTTAAATAAACTAACTTTTTGTTTGAAACATTAATTGACTTTGATGTACGAGTATGTTAAGGTTAATGACTTATATCGTCTATATTATTCGAAACAGACCCGAAAATAAATGTATTTCTTTGTCCTGACTAATTTCGAAGTTTGAAGTTGATACCAGATTTATAATTTACTTACTTTGGTAGGGTTGAATAAATTGCCTGGTGTTGCCCTGTGATTTATTAAGGGAAAAGATAATTATGATGATTGTACTTACATACCTATATGTCCTGTTTATTTATTGGATTCTTAATACAGTTCCGTAATTACAGTGTCAATTGACTCATGAAATATTTTTTAAAACAAATACGTGTATTATTGCTTTCTTTGTTTTATAAGTAGAATTATAATTACTTAATAATTTACATTACATTTACCTATGTATTAGTAATAGTTAGTTCAGTTACTTGAAGTAGTAATACTCTAATGAGTCTCGTTGACCTGTAAAAGAGTGTAACCGGAAAATGTAATAGAATCCAAATCCCCTCATGCTGCCGGATAGCTACAATACGGTACTACGAGTCGTCAAGATCTAAGTTCTAAGCATAATGTGGCTTAGATACCTACGTGGTTTAAGTATTTAGGTAGGTACATCTCTACGTGCGCCGCCTTCAGACGATTTCAGCTTAAAATCCTACAGCTGAAGACACAAAACGATGTTTTTATTGGAACACGCGGTCGGTAATGGCCACATGTTCGTTCTCTCCTACTAAGTTGTCCCCAGAGAAAAGATATACTTAGGGATAATGGCGAGATATAACGCTAACTACAGGATCCATTTCAAAGGCATTAACATTATGTCTGATTCAAAATCTTATTAGACTTTTTCATGTAGGCGCTCTGTTTGATGAACGAAGAGTCTTGAGTTCGGTTGCCGATGGAATCTGATAACAATACATAATTATGTTGTATTGCCGATTTAAATAGTTTGTTAAACTATAAAAGTCTTTATATTGGCGCAACTATAATACTTAGATATACCCTACCGCGGACTTTTCTGTAGATAACAATGTCGTCTACAAGATCGTAGTACATTATTTTGCTCCATCATCAATAGTTATTGCAGCGCACGCGATTTAAGGTATTTCAATAGTGATTTTTATCGACGGTGGTTTATGTTATTGAAGTTTTCGCAAGGATCCCTAATTTTTTTCAAAATAAAATATAGCCTATGTTACTTCGGAAAGATGTACATTCATAATGGTGAAAGAATTTTTGAAATCGGTCCAGTAGTTATTGAGCCTATTCAATACAACCAAACAAACAAACAAAAAAATATTACCTCTTTATAATATTAGTTTAGATTATTAAGTGTCTCATGGTTTTTAACCGACTTCAAATAAGGAGGACGTTTAGTTCCACTGTTTTATCTATATATATAAAAGCGAAAGGTCACTGACTGACTGACTCACTCATCACAAAATCTCAGAAACTACAAGTGCTAGGAGTGTGAAATTTTGCATGCGGGTTCTTTTAAGGATGTAAGTGCTCACTAAGACGGGATTTTATGAAATTCAACCTCTAAGGGGGTGAAATGGGAGGGTGAAGTTTGTATGGAAATTTTTCAATTCTAGATTTAGACGAATGAAAATAGGTACATATGTTCTCGATTACAATGTAAGTGCTCACTAAGACGGGATTTTATGAATTTCAACCCCTAAGGGGGTGAAATAGGAGGGTGAAGTTTTTATGGAAATTTTTCAATTCTAGACTTAGACGAATGAAAATAGGTACATATGTTCTCGATTACAATGTAAGTGCTCACTAAGACGGGATTTTATGAAAATCAACCCCTAAGAGGGTGAAATGGGAGGGTGAAGTTTCTATGGAAATTTTTCAATTCTAGACTTAGACGAATGAAAATAGGTACATATGTTCTCGATTACAATGTAAGTGCTCACTAAGACGGGATTTTATGAAAATCAACCCCTAAGAGGGTGAAATGGGAGGGTTAAGTTTCTATAGAAATTTTTCAATTCTAGACTTAGACGAATGAAAATAAGTAGGTACATTTATGTTCTCGATTACAATTAAAAGTGATCTGATGAAATTTTCTCTTTTCTGGACTTAGCAGTATGAAAATTTATATACGGGGCCCTGATATAAAAGCGAAAGGTCACTGACTCACTCATCACGAAATCTCAGAAACCGCTGAACGTATTGAGATCAAATTTGGCAGGTTAGTAGTTTATAGTTAGAAGGGATCCGCTAAGAATGGATTTTTTGATATTCCACCCCTAAAGGGGTCTAATAGGGGTTCAAATTTTGTATGAAAGTCCGTCAATTGTAAACCAGGTGTTATAAAAATTGGTGTTTAGATTATGATAAAAAATAATGAAAAACCTGTAGCAAAGTTTTTAAAAAATCGTCCCCTAAATGGGTAAAATAGTTGTTGAAAGGTTATAAAAAAAGTTTGTCTCTTTGTACACGCTTATCTCCAGGATCGGCTGAACGGATTTTAATGGGACTTTCACTGAGAGATTCAGGAGGATTTGTAGCATCATAGCTACTTTTTATCCAGAAATTCCCGCGGGATCAGGATTCACGCGGATAAGACTCTTATGCGCCAAATCGCGGACTTATATTTTTATGGGACTTTCACTGGGAGAAAGAGGAGATTGTGGACTTTCACTGGGAGATAGAGGAGATTGTGGACCAACATACTTATAGGCTACTTTTTATCCCGCAATTCCCGCGGGATTAGGATTTGCGCGGGAAAAACACCTTCGCGCCAAGGCGAGGGCTTAGATTTTTTATTTACGGGACTATCACTGGGAGATAAAGGAGGTTATGGAGCAACATATATTTTTATCCCGGAATTCCCGCGGGATCGGGATTCACGAGAGAAAAGCTCCTATTCGCGAATGAACTCGCGGGCTCAGATTTTTATGGGGCTTTTACTAGGAGGTAGTGGAAATTGTGGAATATTATATGTATATATAGGTCTCTATTTATCCTCGAATTCTCGCGGGATCGGGATTCACGCAGGAAAAACTTTGTGACATACTGAGTTCCACGCGGGCGGAGCCGCGGGTACAGCTAGTAATACATAATAATATATGCTTATAATAAATGTTTAATGGGAAAAGCTATTTTGATAACTCTTTTTTATTCAAAAGGCACCTAGTATTTGTTATCTCGATCTATATTTATGCTTTTTTTACAAAAAGTTAGTTAAATGTCATTATTATTTTTCTTTGGTACTATAGGTATTGCTCGATTATTCACGTTTAAATTAGAAAAACAGAATTAAACAGTTAATGGTTGGATTATGTTTCTCGCTAACGATAAGTGGTCCCGGGAGTCCTGTTTGGCGTACCAGGATATAATAGGACGCATGGTATAATCCAATCCTGCAAGTTAGGTTTATTACAGGCAGTTTGTGTTAAACCCGCAAGTTGTAAATCGGTTATGTTTAATCATTAAGGCATTTAATTATGCTTTACTCGTATTATATTTCTCAAAGGTTTTGGGTGACAACGCCTTATCTGCCTATTATTAATTCAAACACCTTTTATAGCATTAGTTAAAATGTTTAATTAGTCATAATCATAATGTTTTTATAACTTTCATATTACTATAATTAATGCTCTCTGTAATTACCGTCATAGTTGTCGGTTTAAGTTAATACCTACAATTAATCAAAGTGATAATTTTAAAGTTATAAATCATTCCTACGAATCAGGTGCTCAAGTCTGATTAATTTATAAAAGCGTCGTGTTTGAATAGTTTGATAAATTTTGTAGGGCAGATCGGCAGATGTGAAAAATAATTCCAAGTCAAAGCCTTTAAAGCATTTTTTTATTAAGGTAGCAAACGAGCAGGCAGCCCATGACAACTACACTATGTATACTAGCTGTTGCCCACGACTCCGTTCGTGCCCTACAGTTTTTCCTGCATGAATCCTGATCCCGCAAGAACTCCGGAATAAAACGTAGCCTATATGTTGCTCCACAACCTCCTCTATCTCCCAGTGAAAGTCCCATAACAATCTGTTCAACCGTTTCTGTGACTAGTGTGCACAAAGAAACGATCACTTATAGTTTTATTATTATATGTATCTATACTATAATAAAACTGTAGGAGCACGTGTTCTGTACATTGAATATTTTTTTGAAATTTCGACTAAGGGGCACTTACATATCGAGATAGAACTCAAAATTATATTTTTTTTATTTATTGTCTGTCTGTCTGTCTGTCTGTCTGACCGATCATCACGCTTAAACCACTGAATGGATTTCATTGAAACTTGGTAAAGTTATTACCTATATACTGGTGTCTATTATAGGCTACTTTTTTTTCGAATAATATTTAGGTTCCCTAGGGATAGGTGACTAAAGTTTGTATGGAATTTTTTTATAACGTCGTCCGATTTACTTCAAATTTGCAACAAAGGGTTATCACTTAAATTAATAGAATACGTGTTTCTCAGTTTTTCGATATTTTGTAAGGAAAAGAAAAAAAACACAAAAGAATGCGGGAATTTGTAAATTTTTAAGGTAACTTTCTGACTAAACTGAAAATGATTTTAACCCCATGTTTAAAACTTATTACAGTGAAATAAGTAATTTTCAATGTAAAATCAGTATTTAAAAAATAGCCAGCAAAGGATGCAAAAATGGGGATAAAGTTGGTACAATTAGAGGTGCAGTGTTTATTCGAGTTGACTTAAGTTTTGTCATTTTTGTTGCGGGCTTAGATTTTTGTGAGACTCACTGAGAGATAGAGAAGGTTCTGGAGCAAAACATAGGCCACTTATTATCCTGGAATTCCAGCGGAATCAGGATTCTAAACTACTATGCGCGAAGGTGCGAGTTTCATTTTTATAGGACTTTCACTGGGAGATAGAGGCAGTTTTGGAGCAATATACAGGATAATTTTATCCCGGAATTCCGTGGAATCCTTATTCACGCGGGAAAAACTCATATTCGGGAAATAGGTCGCGGGTTCAGATATTTATGGGACTTTCAGTGGAAGGTAGAGAAGGTTATGGAGCAGTATATAGGCTACTTTTTGTTCCGGACTTCCCGCGAGATCGAGATTTACACGGGAAAAACTCCCTCCACTCAACTGCTCTGTAGAAGTTGTGAAAAAATTCATTAAACATTTTCGCGCGCCAAAAATACTCGCACAATGCGAATTCTGTGGCATCCTACTAATATTATAAATGTGAAGATTTGTATGTTTGGTCCTCAATCACGAAAAAACGGATGAATGGATTTGGATCAAATTTGGTACACGGATAGTTTATAACCCAGAATAACACAGGACACTTTTTATCCCGGAAATCCCGCGGGATCCGATTTTACGCGGGAAAAACTTCGACGAGTATGGGTATAGCTTCATAACAAACATATTAATATAAAAGTAACAAGGCTGTCTTTCCGAAAATCCCGCGGGATCGGGAGCTTATCCCGAAATTCCTACGGGAGCGAGACCTACGCGGCTGATACTTACGGGTCCCGAAGCGAAGCGAGGGCGGTTCGCTAGTAGAAGATATAGAAGACAGATATTATAGACATTGAAGATTTCCTAAGCTAAGCCATGCTTACGTCAACTATCTTTACAGCTTCGACGTCCGTGGCCGTTCCTTCAACAAAGCCCTGCAGTGGTCCGACCCAAACGTGTTTGGACCGCGGGCCTACTTCGCCACCGTCGCTCGACCAGCAGCTCTCACCCTGGACACCGTGCAGCTAGACGATGAAGGTGTCTACCGCTGCAGAGTGGACTTCAAGAACTCGCCCACCAGAAACTTTCAAATACGACTCGGAGTTATAGGTAAGTTTACTGTATACTACAATACATATAACTACCTTTTTACAAAAAAGAAATAAATGACTTCAACAAGCCAAGATAATTCAAAAACTACTAGCCAGATAGCGCTCAAATCAAAGCAAGTGAAATGTGAGTTGGACTCGCGTATTTAGGGTTTCGTAGGTACCGTGCAGCGATATTGAAGATAATTATTTGGCTAAAATAAAAGAAATAATAGATAAAGAAGTACTGATTAAAAGATAAGAGACTAACCTATAGGTTTTATTATGGCCACAGTAGATCAGAAGTAGTCGCAGTGGCCTCACGGAGATACTGGCTCCCCATGCCCAGAAAGTCAAGTAATAACTTAACTATAGGTACTCCGTTCGCGTTCGATATAGAAATCGTTTAATGGAAACCCACATAAATGCCAACGCTCTTCCCTGTGATTAAGGTTCATTGTAGATTGACGGCGAGAATTTAAATGCCTCAAGTGAATTTTGCTTACAAGCTAAATTGAATTGTAAGCACACGTAATAAATTTGTTTTTAGCGCGGAGTTGCAATTTCATTAGCGACTTAGGTAATAGATAATACAATAAAAACTAAATTGAAATCGCTTCATCCGTTCGGGAGCTATGATGCCACAGACAGACAGACACACAGACACGTCAAACTTATAACGCCCTTCTTTTTGCGTCGTGGGTTAACAAGAATACATACAAACACCGACCGAGAACGAAATTTCGTGTCTACAAGCAGCTTTATTTCGAAACCTCTTTACAGAATTTGAGTTGGAATTTGAAGTTAAGTATGTATAAATAATTACTTGTCCATTAACTCGACGAATTACATCGACAAGAAACTCGAATCAGTACTTAAAAGTTCATAAAAGACAGCTCGAGGCTAATAACATATTCGACAATTTGTCTCTTTCAATTTCCGACTTCAAAAATATGTCTACTTAAGTTTGTAAGGTTGAATTTCAACTACTTTATAAATTCAATGTCGAGGTCAATTTCAACGTTACATTTTATTTATTGTACTCTGAATCCTCGAAACTTTTGTCTAAAACAATTTTCTTAACAAAGAAGATTTCTATCAAAACATTTTACTTCCGAAAGGTAGAAAGAACCCTTTGTTTTACCAGACGGGGTAAAATGCCATTATTTTAACAGATTTTCAAAGACTTTTCATTGTTACCTACATGATAATATTCATTAACATTATATCATGTAGCTATACATATTTATAAATTAACACATTATAAGACGAGACAGCCCATAAAGGGCTTATTATTTATCGTTCATTACATTTCATGTAGGTATTTGGTACAATTAAAACTTATTAAACATAATTATTATTATTGATAGCAATCAATTATTAATAAAATACAAGATACTCTATGCACACTACCATGCGTTTGATACGACGCGACATGATGTATGAAAAGTGTACCCTAACCTTTAGTAACAGTCTGAATTACGGTGAAATTTCGAACGCGAAGAAAGTCTCTATTTTATTTGCAATACCTAAGCACGCCCTTTATTTTTATAATAATATTCCTTTATTATTCTGCTATTGTTTACTACCATATTAATTAAATTATATTGTTATTCTATTTTTGTCTTGAATTTGACTAATTTTAATTAAAATGTACAAAGCAATCAACATAGAACAAGAAACCATTCACATTATATCCGGTTATAATTATCAAAATGGAAAATTTGCAAGATTCTTGCAGAGAACTCTACTCTTGTATGATTTCCAGTTGTTCTCGTTCCCACGCCGAAAAACTTTAACACAAAACGTCTGCCTTACGCTGTGAATTTATAAGAGAACCTTATCTAAAAAGCCAGCTTGAAAGCCTTTATTTCAGCAAGCGATGCAAAACAAAGCTTTGTACTCCTTTGAAATTCGGCGAAGAAAATGAGAGGTTACACACCACCCGTCTCTTCAAAGATGTGCTGTTATTACATCAAGCAAATCTGTAGGTAGATCATGTGTGCAGACCCCTAGGGAAATTCTAGAGCCACACGTATTTTGCTTTAGTTTTAGCGGTGGCCCAAACGGTATCTGTATTAGCACACCTTATAAAAGAGGGTAGTAATGCTAGGCTAATCGTAGTTTAAGTATCGCTTTGCTTAGCGACTTCTAATTATGGCTTACAAAGGATTTGAGAACGTTCGTTTTTGGATCGTCCGTTCTTAATAACTGACAAACGGTACTTGATTAATATGCCTTACTGTTTGTCTGTGTCTTGAACAAAAATAATATTACCTAGTAGTTAATATGTTAATTAAAATGAACCTGTTTTTATATCATGCATGTCACTGGGACCGTTATCGCAACAAATAATAAAAGAGCAAAAAAGGTAGACTTCTAATAAAAAGGCACACTGACTACCGAAAAAAAAACTTCGTAAGAAACCTTATGCACTGCAGGAATATTGCGCTGTGTTCTCTTAAATGTCCTCAAAGGCGTAGCAATCCTTATTGACCTGTTTAATAGACTAAAACCTGTGCCCCAATCATTGTTAGAGGATCTCATCGGTTGAACATTTATTTACTGCGATAATATAATGACGATACGAAATTTAAATTAAATTTGAAATAAAACGACCACAAAAACCATTAAACAGTGCGGTTAAAACGCCAATAAATCTGTTCACCTTTAACCACGTATTTACCTTAAATTAACTCGTTCCCTTATATCAAACACTGACCTCTATAAAGCCACGCCCTTGCAATATTCGATCAAGAATATCTTCAGTCGATCTACCGTAGCGGCGTCCATTAAATAAATCATCAAACTATGCCAACAAAGGTGTAATTTCATAAGCCATTTAACAGCTGGGCAATGACCCTTCTTATATACGTAGACCGGCAACAAAATTGACTTACAAAGTGATTTTATTAACTCCACGGCCGAACTGGCGTTGCGAGCCCGACTCGGAATTTATTACCCTCCTACATCTACATATGTTTATCGCGAAACTTTAAATTGCAAATAAGCTCAACTTGATATATACGGAGAGATTAATATCTATCAATTATAGTGCCTGAATGTTTGTTTACAGCGGTGCTGAAAAACTGATTATGGAAGGCCTTACATTCTGCTCGTTATCGCATCTGTTATCACACGAACATTCCGGTGTATAATTAACGTGGATATTTTTTATGCTTTATATCAACTTGACCTGATTTCGTATTTTTAAGTTAATGGCCGATGAAAGAAAAGTCAAGCCTGATTGTTAGTAGTCTTTGTCTTCCATGAATATTAGTAATACTAAAGGCCTGTTACACCTAACTGAACAATACTAGTTGTCAGCTTCCAGCAATAAACAACACGTCGTTTCTTGGCTACAATAGATACGTCAAACAAATTCGTAATCGTAACGTATGTCCTACCCTGCCGGTATTCTACTCATCTAATGCTGCAATTAGGGTCAGTATTCTACGCTACCCCAATACGTCACACAGAAAATCCTCTAAATTAATTGTTCATAATATTTAATCTCGATTAAAACCGTCACCTAATTCACATTCAGTACTTCCCTCATTCCCCGTCAGTTCATTTCATATAAGATCAATACACGCTCAGCTGTTTCCGAACTTGTTTCATTAAATTCAAATTTTGTGTTGTACTTACTTATTAATTCAGTAGAACGCTTTCCCTCCGCGCCTCACTCGGCAACGCGGTTGCTTTTTATATTCCCGGCGTCTTTAAGTGGATGTTTTCGGGAACTTCAACGAAAAGCATTGCCACTTAAAATGAATAATTGTTAAGTTTAGTATCAAAAGAAAACAACTTATTATGTAGGAAGTACGTCGGAAAGTTTGTACTCAGTGACCTTTACGGAATAACACAATTTGAATTTCGTATCGGTCTTTTACTCTCTCATATAAGAACATTTTATAAGCATTATTCTGCCTTCCCTTTCCTTTTTTGGAATTAAGATAGCAAACGAGCATACAGCACCACAATTTCCATGGCGTCCGTGACCGACATAGGTTAAGACCTAAATCGCGACTTGGATAGTCATTCCAGTTAGGTAACGGTGGTGTTTGGATGTTAGTTCGTTGGTAGATTTCAGGACTGTGGCACTTTTAGTGATAGTTCTTAGTTAGTCATAGACGTGTTGCTTCCCCTGATTATCATATCTATAAAAATGTAAACGAATCTGTAATCTCCTAGCTCTCTCTCTGTTTCCCTCTCTCTTTTCCATACAAGAACATTTTAAAAGCATTATTTGGCTTAATATGTTTCATTAAGTAAATCGCGTTTCACAATTTAATATAACCACATCAAGCAAACTTGTTTCGTCACAGGGTACCATCGTATATACGTATGTAAATATGTGCGGGGAGACAGAATTACTCGCGAACAATAGTGAGATTGTATGAAAGCAAAGTTTACAACTAAGCCGTTTACTGTAAAACAAGTTTGCCAGTTCATGTTAGGCAATTCACTTAAACTTCCCAACGTAATCACATTTCTCGATGTCGAAACTTTGATATGTCGCTATGGAATACTCTGTTATGAAATATCATGATGATTTTTTTCGAAATATATATTCACCAACATGTTTTCGACGTCCAATGGTGTGACTAATCACAGAAATCATAAACTTATTACGCGCTCGGGCAACATGCACATACGTAGAGTATGTACGTTTGTACGTAGTATATGTTGTCACTACTTAATATTTATGTGACGGCTATAACATATGTTTGTTCTCAGGACGTAGACACGGGAATAATCACAGAGAATCCTAGTGTGAGGTATATTAGTATCTACGGGTTTATTATCATTTTAATGTTTACAATGATTTATCATTTGGGTCCAGTTAAACAATGGAAGAGGTACAATACAATATTTATTCGATACGACATTCATACCAAACTACATACTACGAAATCTAAACGCGTTAAATTTTAATTACCAAATGGTAAGCAGTTTTCAACTTAATTGACATGAATAAGGAAGTACTTGAGTTGCTCTACTCTACAACTTTTTTAACCTTAATATCACTTCAGATTCACGTTTAAAATGTTGTCCTGTATTGAATCTTTGTCAGGGAAAGTAATTTCAACTGCGCACTTTCTTAAAAAGTAAGGCTTTGCTTTCAAGGTTGCTTTATTTAAGATACTTAATTAACTATGCTATATAGCTCAGTTGCGAACTTAGTCTCTATGATAGCCATTTAAGTGACCATTTGCTGTGAGATGTCTCGTGGTCACGGTTTTCTTCGGTTAAAAAAATTACAATACGTCCATCATTATGTCGTACAAAAACAATATATTAATAATGAAATTTCATCGCCTACATAAATAATATATTAATCATGAAATTTCATCACCTACATAAATAAGTAATCAATAAGAAATCAATAAATACGCAAACCAGATTAATTAAGAACAAAAATTATGAGCGATGCAATGCAATCTACCTAATTGAACAACTTAAATTAAATATGCCTTTAATTAATTACTCATGAATTATTAAAAAGTTTGCTAACTCGCAATTTCAGTGGAAATACGTTTGCCATCGTTTTACATACATATGCGTACAATAGACAGCCAACAGAAATCCTTACTTATACTTGGTGGCATATGGATCGTAAGTCACAGGCAGCCTCACCTCAGCCGGTGAACAAACTCATACATCAGACTACAAACGGGGACAATATCGTAAGGAATGGAATACAAGTACGATTGTCCAACTACCGACTGTGCATGTCACTGCACCTTGGTTGAAATTAAATAACACTATGCCTTCATTCAATTTAATTGTTGTCTATAATTAGGAAAGTAAACGTACCTTCATTTAATGTTATAAAAAGTATGCAGTGTACTTTCTGTTGCCGATCCTTATACAAACGAGTAAAAAAATTATAAAAAATTTATATTTTTACAAAAAGATTTGTCCAGTTGCCCCACTCTACTAGTATTATAAATTTCCGACGTCCAATAATAACTTCAATAATAAAAGAACTAACTTTCTCCAACAGATCCTGTCCAAGTACATACACTTAATAACAAACTAACCAACTGGTATTCTAACACGAAGTAACCATCCTAGTCCCTAAATTGATTATTTTTTCAGATCGCTTGCAGTTTTCATGAGCGGCGGCGAAAGGGTCATACTGGTATGATCCACAAGCCTGGTGGGCTTGTGGATCATACCAGTATGACCAACGAGAAATACCCGTGCTGCATGCGCGTTTGCTACCTTAATTCCATAAAAAAACCATTTAACGCAACCATCTCCGAGGTTCAACTTAAAAAATCAATCCTTCAAATTGCCATAATAGAATGTTATCAATTGAAGCGAACTCTATTACCATAGTGCCTTATTACACACACTATGTTACCAGTCGGTAATAAGGTCAGTTTAGCTCGCTAGTCAGTTCAGTGCGGTTGTTCAGCGGTGATGTATGGCGCTGCAGCTCTCGGACTTGACTTACGACCGTCGCGACCAACCCCTAACTATAACATATTATGTTGCTTTCCTTAAACTCCGTCTCTTGATTTTATAAAATACTATTATAATGTCAGTATGCTTGGTATTTATTGATGTAGAATATACACACATGGTTATGATGCAACCAAATCGTGTTTTATTAAGGTATTCTTGTGAAATTAGAACTTTAATTAAAACTAGACTCTTACAAATAATCACAAACTGGACTATGACTAACAAGAACTATCGAGACTGTACATATACAACTCGGCCTATGAGTATATGCGACGGCTTGACCAACTAAGTAAAGTTCTTTATGAACAATAATGCTAACTAGACTAACCATTCTAGTTCCAATTTGTGTCGCTCACAGACCTCACAGTTGAAAAGAACCGCAACGGATGAGAGGAGCTGTTTATTTTTTTGATATCTTAAACATTTAAAAGTTATTGTTTGCTAAATTAACTTGTACCTACAATTGACCAGTTTGACTTTGAACTTTGATCTTACTACCCTTTAAATGGCGGTCTGTTGATAGGTCATCATCGATTTCCTTAGGCTTACAATATGAAAGACGCCAGTGTTGCGTAGCAAGGAAATTATGATTTGGCATTGAAACAAAAACTTTAAGGTGGCCATTGACGATGCGTCCGTTTGGAGTGCTTCCGAATGGAGGACATCCTTATGAAAGTACCTCCAAAGGAAATCTTTGAAATTTTGGAAGCCGTTGACGATACGTCCATTTGGAATGCTTCTAAATGTATGGAGGCATTCCAAATAGACGTATCGTCAATGGCTACCTTTACTTCACCACAAAAACACAAATAAGAACGATTACTCGTAAGTATGTAATAGATAACATATAATTAATATACTGTGACGAAAAAATGTACGTCACAAACGAAAATAATATGAATATGCCACGGCAAAATGTTTACGTGCCACAAACACAAGCTTGGATTCAAATGCAGGACTCTCTCGTCGTAATCAACTTGGCTCAAATTTCACCAGTTTGCTTGCTTAACAAAAACTTCAACAGAAATATTAATCTGTAAAAAAATAGTACCGTAAAAGATAACAGTTAATGACAGTTACCTTATAATAGATTTAAGGTAAGTGGTAAGACAACAAGCCTTCCGGTGCGGTGCGGTCCCCAAGGCACTCCTCGCCCTAAAGTATTTGCAGCACGCACGAGTGTTTATCTCAGCCGGATATCACGTCCGGATACCTGACATTAAACTAGTCTGTCAACGGCGAGGTAAACAATTTCTTGGGGCTTTGTAATTGTTGAGGCGATTCGTGCCACCGATTTATTTTCTTACCCTATCTTGTTTCGCTTTGGGTAACTTAATCCTTAGGTACATAGCAGCCGAAATAATTGCTGCTTTCTAATTTCTTAGGCGTCTTATGTTGACCTTTCGTTATCGTTTTTCGGGGCTTACAACGAATTTAAGGATGTAATATAGGTATTGTAATGTTTTAAAGAAATTAAGACTCAACATCCCTGTAAATGGTGTACGTGGTGCATCTACTTGACCTATATCACTGAAGCCATTTCGCGACATAATATAACGATCCCTGATAGAATTCCGAAATACCGAAAGAATATAGCAATATTCTGCGTGTTTGTTACGTACATATGTGCAATGTAAAATGGATTTTATATACGCCATTAAAACTAAAAAAGTACAGTATAAAGTCTTTTGAGCAAGTTTTGAACTCTGCACCGAACGTATTAAAAAACGTTTTAGCGGACCGCAACAAAACAAAAACACTACAAGACCTTACGCTTCGTAAAAGCTGTTCATTGAACATCGTAAAACAAACGTTGCTTTCGGTTATAGCTTTGGGCATGGACAAATTTTAGAGTCGTATAAGAAGTAGGTGTCGAAAGTCGTAAAGTCGTACATAACAAACTTGTAATAAAGAGGAGCTATTTGTGTACAAATAGTGAGAGCTCGACCACTCTCCATCGAGACTGGGTTTTACTATCCGTGGTACGGTTGATGCATAATTCAGTGGCCATAATATCAACTGTAGTCTCAGCTATGCAATTTATTGTCCCATCAACGGCGTGTATCACATGGACCACAGATTGTAGCTACCGTAACTTGTGATTGCAAATAACAGCGTATTGGATATCGTGTACCGTATCAATTTTACAACCTGATTCTGTGTAATAGTTATAACCCAGTAACAAGTATATATTGAAGACGCAAATGGCGCAATCGTTAGCATACCGGATCGCCGGATTCATGGGTTCGATTCCCAGCGAGGCGAAATGAGAATGAGTGAGTTCTTTTTTCTTCTTTATCGCATTCTTTATTGCTGAAGGTCATTCTCGCTTTGATAAGCATTGATGGTGGAGATGATGTCTGCTTCCAAGCCGCCGTGTCCTCATTTTTAAAGTATCGGTGGCCGGGATGCCTAGAATCTCCTTCATGGTGTCAGACCATCGGGTAAGCAGTTGGCCTTTGGGTCTTCTCCCGCCTATTTTACCCACCACAACCAGTTTTTCTATGTTATCTGGCTATCTCCGCGCTTCACGGCCAAAGTAGGAGAGGATACTTTGATATTGCTGGATGCAAAGCTTTGAAATTAAAAATGAACTACATAGCTACTTCTTCTGAGGCCACCTTCGCTTCGGTAGGGATTTGTTGAAGCGAAAATGTAGTTCTGTTTTCGTACAGTGTTTGCAAAGAAAGCAACTTCGCACAAACTTCGCTTCATCCTTGTTCACTTGGGCCCGAATATCTTCTCATGACTAAGATGATAGAGCTTTTTAATTCTGTTTTCTAACAATAATGACCAGGACTTTATGTCTGCGCCCTATAAAGCACGTAAATCCTCTAGAATATTTTGCCACGGTCACCCATTCAACTACCGATAGCACCCGAAGTTATTTTACTCGGTAGATTACTGAGATCGACTTTTTTAGTCTTAAAAATGTTGTAGGAAACTTTTATGTATGCAGACCAGCAGGTTACCTCACGATGTTCTTCTTCACTGAAACTTTCTAATCCACAGACAACTTTGAAAGATTAGAGTTTGAGCGGGTTTTAAAGACGCAGATCTTAGGAAATACTAACGTTCAAATCAATTGCTTATAACTAGCATATTCCCAATTATTTAATAATTAGAACTAACTGAGGATACTGTTAGGTATAAATAGATGTCTAAGATCAGATATCAGACTTTATAATTGTATATTTGATACTAATACTAATTATAAATTATATTTTCCTCAATATAGATGTAAACCTAAAAATAAATTTCAATTCAATAATCGATAAATGTAATTTGAGATTATTTCATAGTAAGAGTATAACTTATAGCATTTCATCGCCTTTGATGTTGGAAGAAAAACCGCACTGCGTCAGTTCGGCAAACTTGTAATGTGGTACAAAATTACTTATAACAAAATCATAAATAACTAGGTTCTGCTTCCGGCTTCGCCCGCGTGAGAGTCAAAAATCGATAAAGCGGTGTCCGAACATAACGCATGACGCAATAAAAATTATGATTGTGATTATAATAAAATCACTTCGGCGCATTTAGCGTGAAAACGATGAAGCCCCAAGTTTCATAATTCCAGACAAACTTTAATGCCCTATTTAAACCTCTTCAACCCGTTTTTGTGATAAAATGTTACCTTGAAGGACATACCTTTCCCAAGTCCCAATCTATCTCTTTACGAAATTTCATTAAAATGGGTTTAGTACTAGTAATAGTTGAAAGGTAGGCAGAGAAAATTATTCTCGCATTTGTAATATTAGTAGGAATAAGAATAAAATATGATCCTAAAGCTCAGTTCAGAATGGGGATGCCAACCACGGGTACGGATTCGTTTTGCGATCAGGGCAGACATGACAAAAATTGTTGAAATTGTTCCCCAATAGTGATGTTCAGTATAAATGATACTCGCCAAATACATGATATTCGCACAATATTCGCAAATAGTGATTTATATAGTGATGGATATTATACATATTATACTTACTATGTTTTGGTTACGTTTCTATGTACATATTGGTTTTTATTTTACTTAGTATTGAAAGTTTTTCTTCCCCGATTCTTGTCTAAGGGCGTATTCAAGTAGAACGCTGGTTACCGGCGCCGATCTGCCAGCGCTTATCGGTACTGGTCCGTCTAGATAACCTCTACATAAAGAAAGCTGGTTGGCAGTCTGTCTGAATAGCGTGCTACAGCATTCATTTATTTAAAAAAACCGATTAAAATAAATAAGTACAAATATTTATTTATTGATTAGCCGGTAAATAAAATGAGTTAATAATCTACTCTACAAATCTAGCCATTTCTAATACAAAGTGATAAATCAGTGAAGGAGTGTATTGCTTTTCAATAATACTTATACATTAATCCCTCAACAATGTGACAGTCTTATCATAATTCGATCGGTCCATATTCTATTCAATGGTTGTGTCATTTTGTTAGGGTAATCGAGTAACCGCTGTCCTACCGCTTTTATGTACGGATTTGGTTTTACGGCTTTCAGTCAGTATAACAAATAAGTTTCCATAACCTTTTTGTGGTTTACCTAGTAAGAGTCTTCCGATTATTTATTTGTTGGCTACAACCCATTAATGACCTACTACTGAGCACGGGTCTCTCCACTTTATGGAGGAGGCCTAGAGCATACTTCACCATGCTGCTCCAGTGCGGATTACGGCGAATACTGCTGCTTCTAATAATGTACGGAGGATAATGTTATAAAATGGTATAAAACTCAATATTAACTATACTTAAGTCGCGATCGGACCTCGGAACTCCTTGCTAAAATCAATTTTATTACCTACATAATTACATTTCAAGTTACCTCATAACCAAAATTTACTTAAGGCATTTTAAAGTCTCGCCGTCAGTCTACAATGAACCTTAATCACAAGGGCGGAAAGCTGGCATTTGTGTGGGTTGCTATTAAAACGAATTCCATTTCGGACGAGAACACAGTGTAGAGAGATCCGTCGTTACCACTTTACACCCAGTAAAGTAACACCACATGCTCATAGAGTTTGCCCAGCGACGTCGCATGAGTAAAGAATTCACACAGAGCAGGCTTCAAAACACATTGTGTAGACTGTAGATGTTTGCGCAGTTATTCACATACTTACCGCACGACCGCATATTGATGTGTTGCTTTCTATAAACAAAGGATGGTGTAGACAAGGTTGTCATTAATTTTGTAAACTAATTTAACTCCCCCTACCGTTGGTAACACGAAATAACACTACTCTAATATGTCAGTGATTTAAAAACTTTACTTTTAAGGTCAGACTTCTTGTCGGTCTTCGGGATGATTAAGTATGTGAAACGTTTAATGCTTCCGTGGTGGGGAAAAATGAGTCACGGTCTACCAATGAAAAGTAATGGTACGAAAAAGGTTTTATTGCTATTTGCTAAAAATCAGATTATAAAGGTCATATAAAAAGTATCACTGTAACTGGCCAATTAAAGTATACTTACTCAATTTTTGACGACCCGGATGGCGCAATGGTTGACACGCCGGATCGCTGTTCAGTGGGTCCTGGGTTCGATTTCCAGCGAGGCGGCAATTTGAATGATGAGTTTAAATTATCGTTCTCGGTCCGGGTGTGTGTCCTTGTCTTGTGTGTTGTCCATGGCATCCACAACACAGGGAATTCTAGTGTGGGGCTATGAGTGTGTAGCGTTATTTATTATTTATTTATTTATTATTTTGAGGAGAGAGAAAGGGCAAAAAGAGGGTTACCCTCTTTTACTCCATTAGGGAGGGACATAGCCAAAATTTCTCTCTTAGTGCTACCCTACATTCCTCAAGGAACATAACTTCATGACATACATACATAGATACATACATGTGTACATACATACATATGAACTGTGCGTTTTGTGTCAATCACTCAATCGCACAATAAGTAACGAAAGTTTTATTTATAAATTTATTGTTTTTGTTCCAGTACCACCACACCAGCTGATGCTTTACGACAAATCGGGTCGCGACGTTTCGGGTGTCGTCGGACCATTGGAAGAGGGCAACGAGCTAGTTCTCGTCTGTGAAGTCAGAGGAGGTGAGTGAAGTTTTCATTGTCTGTGTCCCGTAGAAGGGTTGACATTTGATTTAGGAAGAGAGGCCGACTTCGCGTCCTTTTACAGCGTTATCACGTAATCTATGATAATATAATCCTACAAGCATCTTTTGGCGTGTGGGTGACAGAGACAGCGCCTTACAGTTTGCCTTACCTTTAAGGTGCTGTCTCTGTCACCCACACGCCAAAAGAACCTTGTAGGACTATAAATCTGTAACAGACCATGTCGGGCTGTTGCTTGAATTTTCCCGGATTCGATTCTCAGTCGGGCGGTTTGAATAATGAGTTTAAATTTCTGTTCTTGGTCAAGGTGTGCGTCGCGTGTTATTATCATTATTTTTTTCTGGGCAACCACTACAAAAATTTTAGTCTGAGGGTATGAAGTGTGTCGCAAGTAGTTTAACGTATAAAGTAATTGTTAACCTTACAATTAAATTCAATACTTACCCAAATATGTTTAGAATTCCGATTTGACGGAGTCGCAGATGGCTGGAATTTGCAAAACATTTAGACGCAAGTTAAGTTGAGCGAATAATTTTACGTCTGGGGAGAGGGCCCCGTTTAGTGTCTTGAGGCGATGGATAACTTTACACCGGGTGCCATTCGAAGCCGATCTCTCACAGTGACTTATCGGCAAGTTTAAGAGCGATATATCAAAGTAAATGGTTTAATTTCTCATCTCTCTAGAGGGCTTTGCCTTCTTGATATCGCCTTAAGCTCTAATAATCTGAATATCATGAACCACCTTTTAGGAACATAGGTATATTTCGTTAATGAAAAATTTAATATGAAATGAAAAACCTTCGCCGTATCATCTTCAAAACGTTATCTACAAAATATGCTGGTACTGTCGGAAAAAATGTTTTGGTATTATGTCTTTTTTTTACTATAATATGAAGTAATTTATGTGATTCTATAACTATAATCTATGAAAATGCTTGTTCGCTGTAGAATCACAAGCTAAGCAACAACTACAACACTAAAGTTTAGTAATAATTTACTAAATGAATACTAGCAAATTAAATTTAATTGGCAACAACAATAATAATAACATAACATACATTTACGATACGGAAATCTTAATCACGCAAAGGTTTAATAATTTATTTGTTTGTAAATTACTATTTCGTTCGTACCTTGTAACTTGTAATTACGATTGTAGCTTAACTACGCCTTTCGAATTTTAGATTTTCTTTATCATTAAGCATGTTTTAACCATTATAATGCCACGTTTCGTTGTCCTAAATTAATATAGTTCGCTAGTCATCACATCTCTACATTGCTTGTGAAGAGCGGATTTCGGTTTTTTTTTTATCTGTACAATTCCTTTCTATGTTATTTTTATTCCATTAATAAATTTCCACCAAGAACATTCAGATATTATCTATTTTTCAACAGCATGTATGTAACAGCATAATCATAAATAAACGTTTTCACGCTAGAGTTGCCTGTATTGCGGTTACTAATATTCATTTTCCAATATATCTATGTCAATAATAATCTATATCAATAATAATCTATATCAATAATTTGAGTCAATTATAAGTGTTCCATTAAGTTACCAAAAATGCACCGTCAGTAGTTGGATGGATGACCGCCAATTGCAAATATTTCTTAAATCTTTTGTCCCTCAGAGAGCACGTAAGATGGTCGATCCCAGTTATTATTAGACAGATTAAGTATGTATCCTCTTTTTCAAACGTCTTACCTACACCAAGTATAAAAAGTAAGAAATAAACATTTGAACTTCTAAGTTAAACGATAGTAAACTACAATTATTACGCTTGATAAAATACGATAAACTATCGAAAGAACGGAGAAATAGAAAATACGAAAATCGACAACTTAGTCAGAAGTTTGAATGGGAAGACCAGCAACTTACCCGTATGAGAATGAAAATTTAGGACAATGCGGGCTTTTCAACATTCTCATTTTCAATGTTTTTTACTGCAATATTTTATCTGTTGATCAATTAACATCCATCCATGTTTTTGCTAAAACAATAGGTACATATTAGGAATACCTATATCATAATAAATATGTACAAACCGCGATGAATTATGTTTGATTTATTTCGGCAATCCAATAGCGTATTCGTAACCTATTTTCCCAGATAAGCTACATCAACATAAGGTAACCATCAAATTAACAATTGATCTCGCATTACACGCAACAGCAATTAAGGCCAAGTGCACAGTACCTTAGTTTCTAGATTATCGTACAAGTCCATTACAGCGTTCGTTAAATTTGTACCACTAGAATAATTTATATAATTCGAGTCGCCGCTCAGGAAGAGGTTTGCGGTTCAAGTACCTTGGGATTTTAAGCTGTACTGTTATTACGCAAAGTGGTTTCATGCTTCAACCCGTCCATGGCCCACTACTTGGGTATAATCTTTCCTTATATCTGTGGAGGTGTAACATTATATAGGGAAGAATAAATAAAAAGAATTTTGAAGGAAATAAAGGATTTACTTCTCTTTCTTAGTGGGTCACAAGTCACAATAACACTGTATAAAAATAAGCACCAAGAAACAGTCACAAAAGAAAGTCACTTAACACAAGGGAGGGGAGACGACCTGGAGTGTTCTCACAGGCGGAGGCGGAGGGTCGGAAGCATCGACTCGAACGGTGGAGGCCGGCGTGTCTCTCGATAAGATCAGGTGGTCGGGAGGCGTAGAGGCTGGTGCACTACCACGCGCACAAGAGGGTAGCGCGACCCTGGCGCACAGCACTGCGCGCGGAGCCTCCCGACGTAGTCGACGGCAGCAGGTCCAGGGGCGCTCCAAGCACGCGCCCGACCGGAACGAAATGTGAAACGAGATAGATACGCACGCGACCGCGAAACAGGGACACGGGTCGGCCCTGTGTACGCCACCGAATCTGGAAGACCTCGCCCGAAGAAGTCTTCCGAACACTTCAATGTCTGTCTCCACACTGCCCTATTGACCCGATTTCTTCAATCTTCGAGGGCCGGCGTTCTTCTTTCAAATCTGATCAAATTTTGAATTTTTAAAATAAGTAAGTCTAAAAAGGTTGGTAGATTATATGTACATACAGAATAAATTTAAAAAAGCAAAGACTACAGAGACGTCAGAATCAGAATTACATTGACAATTATGTCACCAACGTAAACAAACATAAAAATCAAATTTAAAGTTACAGAAATTCATCAAAATAAAGAAGGAATAAGTACTAAAATATTAAAGAAGGTAACATTTACAATTTATAAATAGTCCTAGAAGTGAAAAGCCAAAGGAATAATTACATAAATTATCAAAAGTAGTCAATATAAACATTTCACAATTTCAGCAGATATAAAGAAAATACAAGTAATAAAGCAATAAACGAAGTAATAACCAAAGGCAAGGATATATAAGGAAGGAACTAAAGAAGGATAAAGAGGACAAAGAATAAGGAAGACATAAAAGGAAGTAAAGAAGTAAATATTACATATATACTACATATTTCCCCCACCCAAGTAAAAATTTTTTGGCTGTAACAAAAAATTTTGAGGTAAAAATAGTGATTACCATCCACATTCATTATCCTGTCCATACTTCTCTATCATACCTCAATCTTGCAGAGTTAGGGGCTAGGGTTCACATTCAATGACGCCTACTCCAATGGTAACACTAGACAATCACATAGGCTTATTTTAGGAGTTGTGATCCGCTCACGCTGAAAACCCAGTAAAAAAGATTAGTGGAGGCTTATTTTACGAGTCACAACCCGCTCGTACCGTAGGCTTATTTATAGAGTTGTAGTCCGCTCTGTAAGAAATAACCAAGACAGTTATTAAGAGTCAGAATAAGAGGTCTGACAAAGAAAGAATTCCTAATTCTATAAGAGAGAATTAAGGAAGTAACCGAGCTTAGCTACTCAGTTTAAAAAAAGCATTTCTTTTCAGAAAGAGGAAAAGAAATAACACCTACAACTACAAGATGAATATAAAAAAATGGACTTCGAGTAAGCCAAAATTCGAAGTCATCAAGTCGATGAAGATAGAAAAGAGAAATAAAAGAAAAGAAGAAAGAAACATATATAAGTAGCATAAGATAAAAAGAATAAATAAATATTATAGTTAGAATTGTATAATAAAGATAAACAAATATTATAATAGGTATTAAATTGAGAGTCCTTTCCTTTTATATCCTGAAAAAAGATACATTTCAAGGTAAATATAAAACAAAGAAACAAGATTATAAAAAAGACATTTTAGTAAAAAGCCTGTCCCACCAAGAAAGATTTAAAAGCTAGGGAACAGAATCTCAGGGTCGTTATAATAAAAAGGGGAAGTTAGACAAAAAAGAGTAAGCCAAAAGTAGAACCAAAATTTTCACTAGAGCTAGTGTTATTTTAGAATTTAGAAAAGTTACAAAGGAAGATCTTAAAGAGAGTAAAGCCGAAAGATATCAAAAAGGGGGTCACTTGTGTAAGTGTTATTTTAGAATTTAGAAAGGTTACAAGGAAGATCTTAAAAAGTAAAGCCAAAAGAAATCCAAAAGGGCGTCACTTGTGTAAGTGTTATTTTAGAATTTAGAAAAAGATTTTAGTTGGGCGCCAAACTGTAACATTATATAGGGAAGAATAAATAAAAAGAATTTTGAAGGAAATAAAGGATTTACTTCTCTTTCTTAGTGGGTCACAAGTCACAATAACACTGTATAAAAATAAGCACCAAGAAACAGTCACAAAAGAAAGTCACTTAACACAAGGGAGGGGAGACGACCTGGAGTGTTCTCACAGGCGGAGGCGGAGGGTCGGAAGCATCGACTCGAACGGTGGAGGCCGGCGTGTCTCTCGATAAGATCAGGTGGTCGGGAGGCGTAGAGGCTGGTGCACTACCACGCGCACAAGAGGGTAGCGCGACCCTGGCGCACAGCACTGCGCGCGGAGCCTCCCGACGTAGTCGACGGCAGCAGGTCCAGGGGCGCTCCAAGCACGCGCCCGACCGGAACGAAATGTGAAACGAGATAGATACGCACGCGACCGCGAAACAGGGACACGGGTCGGCCCTGTGTACGCCACCGAATCTGGAAGACCTCGCCCGAAGAAGTCTTCCGAACACTTCAATGTCTGTCTCCACACTGCCCTATTGACCCGATTTCTTCAATCTTCGAGGGCCGGCGTTCTTCTTTCAAATCTGATCAAATTTTGAATTTTTAAAATAAGTAAGTCTAAAAAGGTTGGTAGATTATATGTACATACAGAATAAATTTAAAAAAGCAAAGACTACAGAGACGTCAGAATCAGAATTACATTGACAATTATGTCACCAACGTAAACAAACATAAAAATCAAATTTAAAGTTACAGAAATTCATCAAAATAAAGAAGGAATAAGTACTAAAATATTAAAGAAGGTAACATTTACAATTTATAAATAGTCCTAGAAGTGAAAAGCCAAAGGAATAATTACATAAATTATCAAAAGTAGTCAATATAAACATTTCACAATTTCAGCAGATATAAAGAAAATACAAGTAATAAAGCAATAAACGAAGTAATAACCAAAGGCAAGGATATATAAGGAAGGAACTAAAGAAGGATAAAGAGGACAAAGAATAAGGAAGACATAAAAGGAAGTAAAGAAGTAAATATTACATATATACTACAGAGGTTAGTAATAAACTTAACCAAGATGCTTTTTGTACTGCCCGAAGACGTCCGACATCGCTCAATGGATGCTATCTGTTGATAATAATTAATCTATACAATAAAAATAAATAGCAAATCCTGCGTCAGCGCCAAACTCGAAACTCCGGCACCAAACTCTTTTTGTTCTTGACTTTTTTTACAATTTCAATGCAAAATCGACATGTTTTTAAATTAAAACATAAATTAAAATTGAATAATTACATATATCATCACAGGTCGTTCATTTGTCACCAGCATTCATTAATAAATTATCAGGATTATTTGGCTGTATCCTATTAAATTGGATACCTACGTAATTTGCAAATACTATCACCATTTTCTACCAAAAAACGATATTTTACCCTCATTTAGTACGAGAAGTAGTTTATTCAGCCGTCAAAATAACTGTTTGTGGTATTGATCAAAAGATGCTAAGCGGATTGTCAGACGATAGAAGTCGGCTCGCAATTGGTGGTAGGTGTTTGAGTTAGAAATGTATAATTGATATTGATATTAGGTCATTAGTATTATCTAGTTATTATAATAATTGTAAATTAATATCTTTCCGTACTTTTTAGCTAACCACCCTCTTGCTTGAGTCAGCTACGATACGACGTGTTCGGGCTAGGAGCTTACAGATAGTAGATACTTTCCTTATTTCTGACTTGACGACCCGGATGGCGCAATGGTTAACACGCCGGATCGCTGTTCCGAGGGTCCTGGGTTCGATTCCCAGCGAGGCGGAAATTTGGATGATGAGTTTGAATTTCCGTTCTCGGTCTGGGTGTGTGTCCTTGTCTTGTGTGTTGTCCATGGCACCCACGACACAGGGAAACCTAGTGTGTGGCTATGAGTGTGAAGCGTTATTTTTTATTTATTTTTTCTTTATTAATGTCGATAGATTAGGATGACCATCTACCATTGTATTACTCGTCTACTTGTTAGAGTGGATATACCCATGAATAACATAAGATTTTTTTTCATGCACACAGGTAGTATGCGAAATTATTCGTATTAGGTACCTACATATATGCAAACTTTCTCATTTACTTTTTTCTTTTTATACAATGAGATCACCTTAAAATATTATAGTCATAGTGAAAAACGTTTCATTCTACACTCATGTCGAAATTGAGTTAAAAATACCAAATTGATCGCGTGATGAATCTTAAGTAGTTCACAAAATTTGGCAAGTCTACAGTCACTGTAAATACTACTAACCCAGAATATTCGGAGAAAACAACAATTTAATCAACTTACACATCGATATTTTTTTCAAAATGTTACATTTTTTATGTCTGAACAATAGGGTAGTCTCGGTAGTGAAAAATAAACTTGATTTTCCTAATAAAAAGCAACAAAAAATATAATTCGGCAAAATAAATACGCGTTCTCGCCTTAAAATAAAATAAAATATTAATTATTTTTTTATTTCCGGAAAAACGCTGTCAGAACTTGTCAGCCATTTTGATGACGTAATAATGGTAAACTGTACAGTGCCACAAACATATCTGACCCTGTGGCCAAAATTGGAACTAATGCATTTGCATTAGTTCCAATTTTGGTTATACTGTTGTCAGAAAAATACCAAGACAGTAGCGCCACCCTTACAGGGTCAAATAAGTTTGTGGCACTGTATGTAAGATCGGCATTCATTCAAGTCGTTAACAAGGAACATTATACCCACGATTATGCATGAAACTGAACTGACAGTTTGGTTCTTGGAGAAATAAGTTTGCCTTTATGACGTCACACCAATTATGCCTCTCGTGTTTTAGTTCACGTGACATACCGATTAAAAATTTCGAATTTTAATATTATTTATTAAAATAAAAAAAAAATCTAGCTTTTATGACTCAAAATCAGAATATTAAAGTATATTTCTACATAAATTTTTATTTTTATCAAATTTCATAGTTTATTTTTCATTATGGAAAGTACCCTATTGGGAATGGTCAACCCTCGGGAAAGCGCGGAAGGGTGGTGGTGAATGCTCATGCATACCATAACAGCCGGCTGCTCTGGTTATGTGGGACTCACTAAAGAAACCTAAGTGCCTTTCCCACTAAACATCACCCGAGCTTGGCTTTGGTCTTCTGACCTCTATGCCTCCATCGGAAGCAACCCGTATCGGAGAGTCGGGGCGCTATTTAGCATAAAATAGAATACTTTTTATTGTACTCTTCTAGACCACCTTTGGACAGAGGACATAAGAAAGATAAGGAAATAGGTGGGGAAAAAAATTAATAAAAGAGCATACAGGATATATTTCATATACATACAAAAGAATAATAATATATAACATAGGTTGCATAGCAGTGTAACCCAATAAAACACGTGTCAATTAAATACATGTTATTTGTGTGGATAAGAACGGTTTCCAGAAACTACGCTTAGGAAGTATGGAATCCTTGCTACGTAACATTAAAATGATACGTAATATTAAAGTGACTATACATAGGGTACTTACAAGTTATAAATTACAACGATCGAAAGCACGGGCAACAGCTGGTGCCCTAATAAGCAATAAGCCTAAGTGCAGTTCCGTCTTGCCAGATAATCCTGCAATCCCATTAACAACCACACTTGTATTATGAGAACAATATAACAAGTAGCTGTTCCTTGTACAAACGACCGCTAATCTCGAAAGCGCTTAGTGTTTCGAGTCAGAATTATGCATAGCCTTGGGGATTAGGGAACGTCAACCCACGTTCGAATTTGCCAGATCATTTTCCTGATATACCGTAATGGGCAAACCGCCTTGGTTCACGCTTCTAACTCAATTAGTTTGGCAAATTGGCGTTAAACTATTGCATGATATTATCTGTAGCGAACCATACTTTGCAACCTTTACCGACCTAAATAGAGGGTTGTAAGTTTGACTGGTCTGTGTGTCTGAGTATCTGTCTGTGGCACCGTAACTGCTGAATGAATCAATAAATTTGAGTGCGTTTTTTTTAGACGAGAGCCAATTTTCTTGTAATGATACGTAGCTATATTTGGCAGAAATCGGTCCAGCAGTTTGAAGAGTATTTAGGTACTCTTTTCCAAAATGATAAAACACAATTTTTGGCATAAAATTATTTTATTGCCATAAAATTGTATTATTAGCTATGCTTTTGATGAAGATCTGTTCGGGCGTATGACGATCATTAGCTCACTAGAAGATTTTCTTATTCGGGATTTCACCTAGAAATTTTAAGATACCCAGCTATAAAATCGTAGAAACTTTTTTTTGTCATCCTAAACATTGTCTCAAAACCTACATAATGAGTCCGAGTGTCCGCGTCTAATAAAATCTAAGGTCAAAGGTCACAAAAATAATATGCCTTTCCCGTAAATATTTTGGTAAACAAGAGCAAAGGCGCATTAAAATCTACTTAGGAGTTTATCCGTTGTATTTGTTTACATAGATAAGTTACTGTGCTGCGCCTGAAGATTTGTCGAAAAATCTGACGGGCCACATCGTGATAAGTCAGTATTGCCCATGAACACGAGCAACACCAGGGGAGTCACCTATGCAACGCTGACCTTGAACAACAACTCTTTTTACACGTTATTGGAAAATTGTAGCAACTGATCTTCATTGCACTATAACTATCCCACTGTTAGGCAGAGGTCTTCTCTCACGATATATGAGGTAGATGCCATAGTCCACCGCGCTGGTAAAGTACCTACGTTTTGACGGACTTCAGATACTTTAGAGAACAGTATTGTGTGGAAAACACAAGGATGTGCATTTTTTTCAACAATGTTTTCTTCCACCGGAGCAAGCGATAACTACTCGTAAATTTGAACACGTGCCTAACATTTGAAAATTACTGGTGCTTGGGGGATTTGAATTCATCTTGTGCAGGAGCCCAGTGATGATCTGGCTATCGTTACTCATTAAGAGATACTTCATACTTATCACAATAAATGACAAGAACCACGTAATCTCTATAAAGCGGCATTGTAAGACCGACGGAGATATTAAAATTTAATTAGTACCTGTTCGTCATGACTCGATTTAGTATTTATCTCGTCTCCCGTCAGACGTCGCGCGAACTAATGGCCCACAATACATCAACATTAAAGTTACGAGGCCTCATTATTTACGTCTATTAAGGCTAAATGAAAGAAGTAAATAAATAAGCGAAAAAGAAGATCTATACCTTTGTCGTAACTGATCAATGTCTGTAAATTGGAAACATTAGATATATAATAAGTGGCACATTATTGGCCGTATTTTGTCGTAATAAAAACAAATTTTATATATTTTTTGTTAATTTATTCTGACTAATTCCAAAAACGGCTTATACGATTAGGATGCTATTAGTTTCTTTTCTTCTATCATCAATTAAAATATATACTTTGATTGATATATAAATAACCCAATTCTAAATTACTAACAAACCCACACTTTACCTTCAACTAACGAACTTTGGAGGAACGATTAATTAATTTAAGTAGTTATACATTATTCTGGTAGGCATAAAGTAAATTACCAAAGTTCTAAAGAACAGTGGCCGATACTGGCTCTGTAATTGCTGACCGGTACAAAACTAACTTGTTTAGAATAAATGATGTAGAATGATCAATAGCAGCCAAGTCGAAGTCCGCCGCAGCAATGTAATTAACAGGGCTAACGAAGACCTTCTAAGTTATTCTCATCTTGACACTGTCGAACTTTACTTTGTATTTACATCAAACGCCAAGCATATGGAATCGTAACTTCCTCGCCAAAACCAAACTTGTTACCTGTGCTCACAGTCCAATTTAGCTTGTAAGAACAACTTATTAAGAGCATTTTTAGAACCCGCGGTCAATCTGTAATATACCTTAATAGCGTAGCCGAAAAGCTGGCATTGAAAGGAATTGGAAAGCTGGAACGGAGTATAAGTACGCTGCGATCGGATTCGATATGGAATTCGTTTAAATTACATCGTAAACCTCAAAGGTGTGTGAAGTCCGCCAATCCACACTTGGCCAGCGTGGTGGACTATGGCCTTAACCTTCTCATTCTGAGAAGAGACCCGTGCTCAGTAGTGGGCCATGATGGGTTGAGATGATGATGATGATGATGACATCGTATACAAATGCCAGCTTTCCGCTCTTGTAACTAAGATACATTGCAGATTGACAACGAGAATTATAAATGCCGTTAGAAAATATTGCTTAAAAACTAAATTACTAACTGTGAGCACGATAATGCTATTTTTAGCGGGGAGTAGTAATTCTATATTCTCAAAGTATTTGTTAAGAAATAAAATTAATGCCATGAAAAATAATTATTTTTGTAATGTAAGACATGCTATTCAGGCGTGTAAATATAGGGTACACTCAGAGAATAATAGAAATTCCATTTAAGTGTTAGTAATAAAAATACAAGTAGGTACGTTTAAGTAGAATTATAATCAGTAGGAATATTCTAAACGTAATTACTTCAACCCATAAACGTTTTATAGCGTTGTTTTAGTTACTAGTTGTAACAAGCCCACGGTTCCCCCGGGAAACATAATTCTTAAGTTCGCAAATAGCGACCGGAACCCACACAACTGTTAATCGTATTAGGGTTCCGTACCAAAAAGAAAAAATTCAACTTTAATTAAATGTATCCGATGATTGTCACTTAAAAAGAAATATACATATACATATAGACACTAAGTTTCACAGAATGTGTATTAGGTACTAAACGGCCATACAGGGTCAGAACCGTTCAGAGATTTAAATAAAAACCAGAGATTTTTTACAAATTACATTTCATTAATGTCTCAACAACCTAGGCATTTAACAATTAGTAATAAAGTCACTACACTTATTTCCTAATTAAAAAGGATTTTTAAAATTGTTGCAACAGTGATTAAGATAAGGTACTGTGTTCAAACAGTCCAACATAATCATTTTTAACACAAACGTATAATTGAGAATAAAATAATGTTAGTTTCCAACTCTAAAACTACACCAAAGGTTGTATTACAATAATCCCTCTCCTGTTGAAATTTCTAACACGAATTGCGGTCAGAATTTGTTCCCGAAGTTCGATCAGTGATCGCTTAAGCGGACGTAAACTATCCGGACACGGCGGTTGTTCCCGAAGGCTATACCGCATCAAATTCATACTCGTAAGCCTTATTCTATCGGACCAAAACCACTAGCGTCTGGTTTCTATGTCAATCGCCAGTGCTGAAACTATACTGCTACGTAACGTACTATATTATAGTACGTAACAGTTCTAATTCTGGACTAGCTTTTCTTGTCCCGATCTGTGTCTTCAGTTTAGTTCTTTTTCACTTCAATTAAAATAGTTTTACAAACTTATAGTCTAAGATCCGAATCTAAGTCGACATTCACCGGGTTGATAATAGAATCAAACTTATTTTATAATAAATTTCGTATCTTAGAAAATATATTAAAAATGGGTTGACAATAAAAATCCTGGACAGAATATTTTTTATTATTTTTTTTAAATAATTTTTCAAAAATATTGCATGATGAAGATAATAATAAAATTTTATACTGGACTTAAAGTATAGAACATATAGAATCTGCAGATTATTAGCAAATCGAGTGAAAAGTAACTAGTATTAACATACCTGTTTATACCTGTCTACCCAGTAGTTCGTCCAGGTAAATAATAGTCTACCCTACGTCTGCACATTCTATATGTTCTATACTTTAAGTCTAGTATAAAATTTTATTATTATCTTCATCATAAGTACAACATTTTATGAAAATCATTTTTTAAAAAATAATTAAAAATATTCTGTCCAGGATTTTTGTTGTCAACCCATTTTTAATATATTTTCTAATATACGAAATTTATTATAAAATAAGTTTGATTCTATTATCAACCCGGTGAATGTCGATATAGATTCGGATCTTCTACTATTATAGATATTACTACCCTGATGTTGCTCGTGTCCATTGTTGACGGTGAAACCCTCCGAATAATAGGTACATTAATGGGTTACAGCCAAATACTGCAACCGAGCCACCTTAGAACATTCTATGATTGATTTGAGGAAGTAAGCTAGTCTGGAAAAGAACCCTGCCAAGAGTATCGTTGGAATTAAAATTACATAAAATTCAACCGCGCCCTCTAAATTTAGCTCCACATTCAGTTGTTGTCCGCTGTTCTCTGGTTGCACCACGAGAATCGAGAACTTGGCTTGCACTCATAATTGGATGAAGACTATTTCACCGCTAGATATTTTCATACTTTTTAAGATGTAATGTTATTTAGACGATTATGTCAGAGTATAAGTACTCCATATTGATTTGCGATCTCTCATAGATGTTTTATTTTAGCTTTTTTCAATCCTACTCTACGTAAACGATTGCTGCTAAATCTGATATTCTAACTTTACGACTAAAAGCAATAGTTACTTTAACACAATGGTTAGGTAGGCACTATACCCGACTGCCGTTCAAAAGGTCCAGACCTCGGTTCCCAGCGTGGGCTGAAATTTGAATGGCGCCAACTCCACATGTTGGATTACCGAAATTAAAAAAAATAAATTATTGTGTAGCGTTACTCAAAAACCTATTGTCTTCACGCAATCCATTTTTGTTAACAGGACGTCCTCCACCAACAGTCATTTGGCTCATCGACGGTACTCCTGCCCCCCAGTACATAGGAGAGAAAACTGACACCCACGTCGTAGTGAACCGTCTAGAACTGCCGCACGTCAGAAGAAGTCATCTAAACACCACCTTCAAATGCCGAGCGTCCAACACTAACCTCGTCAGTCCGCAAGAAAAGACTGTCAGATTAGAAATGAATCGTAAGTAAGACAATTTCTTTTACTTTGTTTCAATTTATTGACGCCTGAATTTGAACATTGACCTGGTTAACTATGGCCATAATCTTCTAAATATGAAAAAATATCCGTGCTGAGTAGCGAGTCATGATGAGTTGAGATAGGTAATGATGATAATAATATATAATATAGTATTTACATACAGATTGTTGCAACGGTTAGTGGATAATAAAAATGTATACCTACACTTACCTTACTGTATTACTCTTCTCTGTTGTCTAGCTGCAAAATTGTGCTCGATGTGGCGCCCTATAATTATGGGTACACTAATATATTTGTTCCACTTAGCATAAGTACTTTAGATTTGTATTAAGTGTTATCTGTGTTGGGAGTCCTATTAATCCTATCCTACTAATATTATAAATGCGAAAGTTTGTAAGGATGTATGTGAGTGAGTGAGTGAGTGAGTGTGTGTGTTTGTTGCTCTTTCACGCAAAAACTACTGAACGGATTTTCATGAAACTTTGCAGTAATATAGCTTAGACATCGGAATACCTTAATTTGTTAAAATTTATAGAGATTTTTGAAGGGACTGGTTTCCCGAAGCGAAGCGAGGGCGGATTTACTAGTAAATAAATAAATAAATAAATAAATAAATAAATAAATAAATAAATAAATAAATAAATAAATAAATAAATAAATAAATAAATAAATAAATAAATAAATAAATAAATAAATAAATAAATAAATAAATAAATAAATAAATAAATAAATAAATAAATAAATAAATAAATAAATAAATAAATAAATAAATAAATAAATAAATAAATAAATAAATAAATAAATAAATAAATAAATAAATAAATAAATAAATAAATAAATAAATAAATAAATACATAAATAAATAAATAAATAAATAAATAAATAAATAAATAAATGATGTCATTTGTGTGATATTGCTAATGCCTATAATTCCTTTAGTATAAAAACAAAATTAGAAACAAAGTCAGTTTGTATAGTTTAATTTGATACACAACATTTGCTAAAATACAATCTTTGAAGTAACAAAACCATTAGGTAATAAATAAAAACAAAATAAAAAATACAGAATTTTTATTTTCTTCAACAATTTCTTCATTAACTAGGTACATATATAAAAGAGAAGAAATTAAAATGTTGAAAGAGCTTTCCTTACCGGAAAAAATCTAATAACAACGTTTACCTATTTGTGTTTACAATATTGGGCAAAACTCGGCCTTTTGTCAAGTGTGACTTTCTACATTTCCTTATTTTGTTTGGGTTCCGAAAATTGAAAATTGAAATAAATATGAAAATATATGTATTTCCTTGGACGTTCCAACGCACACATTTTCGTGATCTAATATTAAATGTAGTGTAATTTTAAGTTTCCATTTAATAATTTAAACTTTTCCTTCTAAACTTTAATTTTTGTTTGGTACGTTATCGGCAAACATATTTAGTGTGACAGCGAAACATTTAACTTGCATAGTGATAATAATTATTACAAATAAATATACGTAAATATTTATAATTATAACTAATAATAACCCTCGAAGCCCAACCGTCAAAAGATGGCCTGTATTCTTTTCGGATTTCTGATGTTTATCAGCATAGGACTGAGCTTAAAATAGTAGGTCACCCAAATATAGCAAAACTTTCTGTATCGATAATAATCACCTATTGTAATGCTGGGATTGTGTAACTTTGAATAACACAAACGTTAAAACATTCCATCCGTTTCCCTATTCTCTGAACGCTTCACGTGTATTTGTCGCACTAGAATATCAAAGCCATCTTTAATAAAAGACAGATATTTCCACAGCACGATAACTACAAAGCGGCCCCGCCATCCAGAAAATCGACTGCGGCCCGTGAAAACGTACAAATTTGTCCGTGTACTCGTTTAAAAAAAACTACAAAATACGACATTCCATTTGAAATGGTTACGAAAAATGTTTTTCTTTACAGTAAAGCCGACCCGTGTGGAGATTTTGAACAAGCCAGTGACGTTATCGTCCGAGAGATACGTCACTTTGACGTGTGTATCCGAGGGGAGCAGACCACCGGCTCAACTCACATGGTTTAAGGACAATAGAAAATTCAAACGAGGAAAGGTGAATTGGGTATTGTTTCTCTTTGTTTTAACGTTTATTTTATTTGCTTTATCGGAACAAAGTCTTTTTACGCGGTTTGCGTTGGGTATACTTAACTGTTAAATCATCTATGGAAATGGGAACGTACCGGAAAAACGTCATCAAATTTGACCATAGTGTGACACATGAATAATTTAACTTGTTTCAAGTATTCATCTTAGAAACGAGGATATTTCTAGGGCATTATTTACCTTTATGCCTTATTATTATTCATTATTATTAACTAATAAGTTAATACAAGTCACTCACTTTATTCGTTTTTTAAACATAGGCATTAATATTTTAAACCGAAGATCAAAGGTTAGTGTTATATAATATATAGTCCCCCAGTCCTAACGAACAGATCAACTAACCAACGTCAATTATAATTAGAATAACAATGATACATTATATTATTCTTGGATCACTGGGTACTCGTATTTCAAGAACAGCACTGATACGACTATATATGCGTATACAAATATAACTCGTAATCCTTGGCGAAGTACAGAGATAAAACCTTACAGCGATCAACGTAAAACTAGTATCAATATCTTCCATAAATGGAAAAGCCTTACAAATGTTTACACAAAATTTGTATCTTCTATAAAAAGAAATTGAAACCATATGAGATAGAAATGTCTTCTATAAAAAGACCTACAACGAAACAAATGCCCCTGCTTTGTTTTAAAATAAAAAATCAGACATACTATTTAGTATTAAATAAATTTTACAATTAAATCACAAGAGTAAACAGGCCCTTTACATATTGCTGACACGAACTGATGAGATCTTTCCCCACCAAAATTCGTTTAACGCGCCCAAACAAGTTTTCACTTTAAAATTAAGCTGTCTTGCATTGAGTGAACAATTACCTACCTTTTACTAATTAGCAGTTATTTAATTTTCCCGATTGTATGAAATACCAGACGTTAATAGGTCATATTTTTGCAGATAATAGAAGCAATGAACGAGACGTGGGTGAGCAGTAGCCTACAGTTCATGCCCCTACCTGAGGATGATGGAGTTCAGTTGAAATGTACAGCCGACAACACAGCCTTACCCGGACAGAGTATAGAAGACTCTTTGAAACTAGATGTCGTATGTAAGTATGTAGCAAAACATTATATTAACAAGCGACCTACACTGCGTTATGGTATTCGTTTTAATAGAATCCTACACAAATGCCAACTTTCGGCTTCTGTGTTTACGGCACGTTATAGTCGACGATGAGAATTTAAAATGTCATAAGTCAATTTTTCTTACAAGCTAAATTGAACTGTGAGGGCCGGTATTAAATTTGTTTTTGACGAGGTATGCAATTCCATATTGTCAACGTCGAAGTATAGTAGCATATCTGTTGTAACCCAAGAAGAACTAGAGTACTGGAGTAATTTGTTCGTGTCGACAGTCCTTTCTGATTACAATCAGGATGTCTTGTACTCGTAATGTTAAAATATATACTTTAAGAAGCAGCTTCATCGCTTTAACTTCAATAAAAAAGGGAAGGAATGTTAGGCATATATTTTGAGTATATCCAGATGATATAGATATTTACATCTTTTGTGAACCAATTTCTTTTATGTAAAAAATTTAATCTTACTTCCGAGGTTCCATTGCCACCAAACCATGATCTGATCATGGAATCTAAGGGAAAAGGAGGAAATCCTCAAATGACATAGGCAAATAGGTACTTGTGTTAGTTGTAATTATAATATATATCTCCATTAGTTTTGAAGGTCAACTGAAAAAAAAGACCACAAAGGACGTAAAATCAGAATTGAGATTCAGATATAACAAATAACTTTAAACTTACTTTAGCTTTAAACTTACTTTAACATCGTAATGAGCAACTCACTCTAAGCTCAGTACGAACGTCAGTGTCTCAGTTGTTTGCTACCTACAAAAAACAAATTCACCTCGCGGGAATAAAATTTCGGGCCTCGCATTTTTCTTTTGTCAGCTTTTAAAATAAATGTAAACTCCCCGAGCCATTATGAACAAAATCACTTTTAGCTCTCATATAAACTGACAAGTAGTGCAATAATATTATATTATGGACTGGGGAAACGGGTTATCGCCAAGCGTAAGTATATGACGTTGTCAGAGTAAATAAACGTTTCTACAATACGCGATATTGGCTGCAACCCAACAATGGCCCACTAATTAGCACGGGTCTCCTCATCACTGAGGAGGCGTAGAGCATAGGTACTCCACCACGCTGCTCCAGTGCGGATTGGAGGAGGGGTTAGAGGTTAACTCAGTATCGGAAGCTTTCAACCGGGACCGACGGCTTTATGTGCCCTTCGAAGCACAGAAGCGCTCGAGAAATTTTGCCACTAGCGGTCACACGCGATATAATTCATGCTAATATTATAAATTATGTGTTTCTATTTGGTCTTTTACACGGCAAACAATCAACCTGATTTATGGTGCGGAGATAGTTGAAAAGCTGGAGAATAATAGAGGGTAGGTAGTTTTTGTAGTGTTTAGTGTTGCTATGACCTCAGCTATGCTTAAGCTGATCAGATCAGGAATCAATATCTGGAGATACCAATTAGCATTGCACTCTAACACGCCATAAAACGACTGAAGAGAGAGTGTTGATATAACTATACTTCGTTTGAATCCGATCTGGGCGCGATTAAGGTAGACGTACCTACATTTAAAATTGACGCCGTTATCTAAAATGTCCTTAGTACATTTTTCTCGCAAACTAAATTGCACTGTAAGCACAGGTAATAAGTTTGTTATTGGCGGGTAATGGTAATTCCATACGCTCGGCGACTCAACTATAACCACTAAGTCGACTTCAGTGGACAAAAAGAAAAAAGATATGAAAAGGTTTTGAAACGTTTCAAGAACTTACTTTATTACAATAAAATATCAAAATATATTTCGTAAATAGAAATGAAAAGCACGTTAGATTCAAAGGGAATAATTACTTTTTTATTAACTTTCATAAAATAACGTAAAGTATATTTACGTACAATCATCTACTTTGATGTTTTTGCTTGGCCTAAATAGTAAAGACCAATTAGGATTTTTCTAAATTAACGAAAACTCGAATAAAATGTAGCCTAAAGCAATCTTACCTAAAGTTCCGCAATTGGCAACATGAAACATAAGTGTTACGTTTCCAGTAATAATATTGTTGACACGGCAATGCGGTAAAACATATTTTGTTTACACGAGCGAGAAATTTACAATTTTACAAATCACCGGAAATTACCAACAAACATTGTGTTTACTTTACTTCCAAAGAGTTCTCGGGGCCCTTACCTTAGCTCAAAGAAACCCTCTTGTTTGCTCGGAGCCAAACGTAGTAAACGTTACTTCTTAATTTAAGAAGCTCATTCACTAAACGAATATAGCTACGAAATACGTGAATCACGCGACAAAGACGCTCGGCTCAACCAGTTTGCACATCTGTACGTTGTTCGCTTTAATTATCATTGCCACTTAGCACTCCCTCACCTCTCCACGAAACGCGCATTGTGTCTTACTGTTCCGTCACTGGTGTGTATTGTCACCAAGTAAAGCGAAACTAAAAATTTTCTTTTATTATACCTATATATAATTTTGCCATTTGCGAGGTATTTTATTACTCCGCGGCTACAATTGCGACCTGTTAATGTGGTAAATTAGGAAGAAATTAGCCTTGTCACAATAAACAATTACTCTCTCTTAGTTCTCCGAATTAGTGCATTAATTAACGCCTTAAGACGCAGATGTAGCCGTAGCATTAGTGAACTTATAGATGTAGGAGTGTAAATTTATGGTAACATTATTAGTTTAACTAATCTGTGGTATGAATGAAACGAAAGGGTGATTCAATGATTGTGATTGGACGACGGTTGTATGATGAATGAGATAGAAGAACGAATGACAGAGACGAAGTGAGTGAAAGACGTTGAGTTCGAACGGGAGTGTGACTGTGAGTGGACGCAAGACGAAATTGTAATATACTGTGCTGTAACTTCTGCTGTGAAGAGCCAATTAAACGGTGTTTTTGAAGACGGAGCCGTTTTTCTTGATCATACCCCTTACATAGATGTTATTCAATGGATAACTTTGATAATTGGGTGGGTTTTTTTAACAAATATCAATAAGTGTTATGCATGAGCTATACCGTAGGTAGGTAGAAAGCTGATATCGCTAAGTACATACCGTCATCCAATTAAAATTAACTGTGAAATATTTTTAAAGTTGCAAACTTAAATTTTAACGAGCAAAATTTATCGCTCTCTCCAAATAGTTCATCTTTAACTTAAAATCTCCTTGAATTTGTAATGATCTGAAGAAGAACTAAGGCTTCCGTTATAACTCCTAGAATGAACTATTTAAATTAATTTGAGTACCCAAATTCGCAACGGCTTTAAATATACATAAGTAGGTAGTCCAAGGGATAAAATAACAATTTTAACTAAATTTTAACAATTTTAAATAAACGACTAATGTCAACCCTACGACTTGTTAGTGACCTGCTTGCGAAACGAGAATTCCTGGGGTCGATTCCCTGCCAGATATTTTGTTCTCGGTCCTTTAGTGTTGTGCTATTTGCATTGGCTATGCTAAACACGACACAGGGAATCCTAGCTTAAGTGTGTGCGACATAATCTAAATTTACACTTACGAGTGTTTTAGAGTTGCGAATAGACAGCGCAAGATGCCCTGCAAACCAAACATAAAAATAAAAGTACTAATTTTAAAACAAATTTTAAAACAATAGTACCCATTTCGTTTAAAAGCTTTCATATAACAAACGTTTAACATGAACCAAAGTTTAAAATGAAACAACTTTGCAACATTCACGTCTTATGCTGCCTCTACACATAGGCCAACACGTTGGCAAGTGCGTTGGCTCCCAATGTGTAGAACGGGCGTTGGAACGTTGGCGGTAGGCATTGGAACGTTGGCCTTGGCATTGGGAAGCTTGCCGCGCGGTGTCGGTATCATCAAAGAACACTTGTCGCAAGCTTGGCGCACCATCCACACATTGGCCGCGCGATCAGTCTGCCCGGAGCAGCGATCAAGAGTGGATATTTTCTTCTTGCGGCGTATTAACACCTAACGTAACAAAATGGCGTATAATATGAGTAATGATGAAACTTTTAAATTTATTGAGCTCTATCAGAGTGAAAATTGCATATGGAATCCAAAAAATAAGTACCATAAAAATAAAAATGTTGTACTTAAGTATTAAAAATGCTAAATAAATAAGGTTCTTGGACATTCCGTTTTCCTTACGATATTTTACTTCAAAGTAAGAGCATCATACTTTATTATTATTTTAATATTATAAATATGAAAGTATCACCCTTTTCTTGTATACTTTTACGTAGTAATTATAAGCTGTGAATAAATATACAGCTGCAGCTGTTACCAACTCAACATCCATTTTTTGATCCGTCCGCACATTGGCCCGAACCAAAGCATACTGAACGACCTTCCAATGTGTGGATTAACTCACAAGCACGTTGGCAAGCGCACCGCCAGCGCGTTGGCGAATGCGCTGGCCTGTGTGTAGAGGCAGCATGAAATCTTGACAGCGTCAGCGTAACATTTGAAGCGGCAAATTTCCGCGTATCATTTCCTCAAACGAACGACATTCTTTTGTAATTTATTTTTTGTGCCAACTGGCATTTAAAGCATTTTATTTTCATACTTTTTAGTGACAGGCGTCGTTTGTATCTCTCGTGTAGGCCGTTATGCCCGTTATAAATGTCTCAGATATTGTGTGACTAATGTTATTGTATCAAAAATAAGCTCAACTTAGGATCAACGTTGAAATACTTTTTATTAAGAAATAAACAACAAATGCTGTAATGTCTACAAAAATTTGCTTCAATACTTTAAATAAGTAGCATGAGAAATTAAAAAAATGACATTCACATTTTCTTGCAAAGGGGTATGGGGAATTTTGTATGAACCCCGTCCCCACCCTATAACAGTCATGGAATGCATGTCAATTTATTAATTGAGACCCAAAAAAGCCTAAAGTATCTATCTTATAAGCAGAAGCAATGGGGTTTATTTATTAGAAAAAAAATTTCGGCAAAAATGCATTTATCTTTAAACAAAAATCCTTTTTTTCCACAAATATAAGCTTTTAAATATACTAACAATTACATATTGTCGTCTATTAAAATGTTATCTAGCATTTGTGCAGGTGCATTAATCTCAATATGATGCCCTAACACCTTATACAAGTGCCACAAAGGTATCTGACCCGGTGGCCAAAATTGGAACTAATTTAAATGTCATACTGTAGTCAGACAAATACAAAGACAGGTAGCGCTTCCCTTACCGGGTCAGATAAATTTGTGGCACTGTACCACACAATTGATATGTGCGCACAACTTCCCAATGGGATAAGAAAAAAAAGCATTTTTAATGGTTTTTGTGTAATAAAAGTAATACTTTATGTCTAAACTTTACTAGGATCCCTATATTTTTATTGCACTATGAGGAAATGTGTTAGAAAAAATAAACAATATTTCGGAAAACTACAGAATAGTATGAAATCTAAACCCAATATATTTTAAGTAATAAAATATCTATCCGACTAGACGCTTAAAATGACACCTAACTCAAACCTGTTGAAGGGTGGGGACACTTTTTCCCATTGTCCTTTGTTAACCATACTATCCATTCTAATCTTCATTTGAGTCTTGTTCTAGGTCGTTCAGTTGTAATCGCTCGTCATCTAAGTACGTTTATTGCATCAAAAAACTAGCACCGGACGCCTTTTAAAAACGGATGAAACCAAAACATGAAAAAAAGTGTTCACCATATTGCTGAAAGATAATCTCGCTTTACCTACACTGAAAAAACGCTCAGCATTTCATGTAAGCCACAAGCCTATGAACATACCTACTAAGGGTTGTAGGTTTACACTTGTACAAATATTGTAACTGTAAACCCATTTTCCCGTGGTTCCTTAGTCTCTTAATTTTAACATTCTAACTAAACACCTACAAAAGTTTTAAATGAAACAACTTGGCATCTTTATGCCGTAAGTCTCGACAACTTAACGAATAACATTTGGAACCAAACTCTGTCCCACTCCGCTAAAGCGTTGGAGAGCAATATTATCGTTATAATCCGACTTTATTCTGCCTTTATGAGCTCTTTCCAAATTAATTTTGCTCGACGCTTTACCACATCCTGCAAGTTTCAAATTGATGACTATGATGACTTTTTGCAAAAATTGTAATGCATAGTAAGTAAGAAATAAATAGTTTCTATTAAACATCAGTAATTTGTTCTTTGAAAATCTTTACTTTTAATTTAACTGATTATAAGGACTTATCTATAGGGTTTAATTCCCCATGACACCTTTTCTAGTACGTCTTTGTGTACTCGGTTATTTCTATAATAATAATAATATAAATATGTAATCGAACGTCAATAAGGGGTTAAGTCGTCTCATTTTCTGTTAACATCATGTTTACTTGTATTTTTTGCTAAGAATGTAAGTACAAATATCCTTGAAACTATGCTAAATACTTACAGACCGTGATATTGAATTACTTTCCGCTAGGAATTTTATAGTCAGCAATAGAAATAAATAATCAAAACCAGAAAGTCAGTAAAATTTAGCATAATAACTACTTAGCATAACTTTATAGCATGTAAGAGCAATAAAAGTGAAGTTTTATTGTGGTATTCGAAACATTGAATTGTTTTTAAATTCCAAACTTAAACTTTCCGCATGCCGACTTATGGATAATACCTTACCGTATCATTCGTACTTATGTCATTTTGTTTCGAAACTGCTGGGAGATGATGAAATATTGGCAAGGTTGACAAAAAAGTATAGGTACGAAATACAAAAAATACGTTAATTAATACAATATAAGACAAGAAAACTCATAATTATACCCGTTACATTAATATTTTCTTCCGCCGGGAATCGAACCCGGAACCCTCGCTTCGGATCACTAGTAAGTAGACTACGTGTTGCCATGTTGCCATGGACGACAGTGAAACGGTATTACGGTAGACTGGTTTGCTATCAAAAATCCTTAAAAATTGTACTTAGTCCTATTGTTTTTATTTTCGGTCACAACTTACCGAGGTCGAACAGGGCATTCTTAGGTTAGCGAGAATCCTGATTCAGTAGAAAACGATTTTTGTATTGATATCTAATTGAATCGACATCTAACCGAAACGACTTTACCAGAAGTTCGACACAAATATAACGTTACATCATTTGTGCAAATGACACACGCCTTGACGTGTTTCAGAAATTATTCCCTGTTCTAGTCAACAGTCAAGACACAGTTACAAAGTTATTTCAATCTAACTTTATGATTCAATGTTAAATTTTGAAATTACCATCTACGAAACGTGTCAATGTAAATCATAATTCCCGAAGGTCTCCGATGAGGCTTGACGACTGCTAAGAACAATTGAGACAATAATAAAGCACATTAAGTACCTTATATTAATAAGTAATTCATTTAATTCCACGAACCCATAGTTGTTCATGGTACATATTTTGTTCTCCATTCATACACATCTTTTCGGTATTACTATAGAAAGCAGATATAACAGTGGAGCCGGTTTCACTTTTTTAGAGGCGACCATCTCAGACCTCAGGGGTAGCAACGCATCTGTGACCGAATTGGAACAAGACTCATACTAACAATAACTAACTGGACTATTACTAACATTAACTAACAGGACTAATTATCACTAACATACCCTGTCCTCGCACTTATTAACAAACTAACCAACTAATATTCTAACACCATCTACTAACTGGACTAACCATCCTAGTCCCTTTGAGTCTAGTTCTAGGTCGGTCACAGTTGTTATGGGCGGCAGGGGAAGGGTGGTACTGCATGCTCGTTTGCTATCTTAATTCCATAAAAAAAAAAAAAAAAAAAAAAAAAAAGGTTATCTACAAACAAAATTACCAATGAAGATGTGCGTGCTACTACGTTGCTAAATACGTACGCACTGTAAAACGCATACAAACCAATCTATCATCCTTAGGACACTAACGCAAATCTTTGTGTGCATCTAATTAGAATGTTTAAGAGTATGTACTCTGTAATATTTTATACTATCATCTACTATAAATAAATAATCTAAATATCTCGTTAGCAAATCGAAATAAATTCAATTTTAGTAGCTATCTAATTGAAGTAAGCTAAAATTTCCAAAAATATACCTTATCTAGATTAGGCAATTACAATTATTGTACCAATAACAACGGTTCAGTTCTGAATTCGTTGTAATTTCAGTATATATAAATTGTTTCGCCAGTATGTTTATGTTAACTATTTTCCATTTAAAGGAGCACAAACGCAATAATGCCTTCATTGTATACATTTAATTAAACTTGCGTTATGCCGTGCACGTCACGATTTCTAATTGCTTTACACTAAACACACAGTGGTATATACATTTCTATCATTGTTTTTGTAATGCTATTAATAAACACTGGTACATCTTATGCCCGTGTAGAATAGACGGACGAACACAATGAAGGTTACATAAAAATCGATCGAGTTTAGGGTGTTACCAGACCAATCGATCGATCGTCGAGCGACGCCATCGATCGATGGTGGAATGAATTAGTTGACGTCGATCGATCGATTAGTCTAGCACACACGATTAGAACGGACATGTAGGGTATCGTACCAATACGCGATATAAGCTTTAAATACTAGGTCTACATCGATTATTTGTATTCTAGTTCTCTTGGAATCTAGAGTTCGCCCGGGGTAGTACCACCGCCCGCCAAGGTACTCAGTACCATTCCTACCGTCATAATAATTGTTTTTAAGAGCAATTGTGTTCCGGATAGGAAGGTTTGTGGAGCCGGTTTCACTTTTTTAGAGGCGACCATCTCAGACCTCAGGGGTAGCAACGCATCTGTGACCGAATTGGAACAAGACTCATACTAACAATAACTAACTGGACTATTACTAACATTAACTAACAGGACTAATTATCACTAACAATCCCTGTCCTCGCACTTATTAACACGTTCGCTGCGTCTTCATTTTCAAAGAACTTTCCGCTAGTAGCTTTGGAGACCTAAAAGATCTCCTAACTAACCTGGCCTGTGGTGCGTTAGAGACCTAATCAGTCTCCTAAAAATACAGTTTTGAAAATAATTTATATCTTCCAAAAAACCAATGATATATTTTTGAAATTTTTATGGGTCAAAAATAACCTATTGCTGTATATTTTGCTAGCTGCGGACGCAGTTATGACATACGAATAAACTACAAATAATAAAATAAAATTAGGTATCGATTGTATCTCGTACCGCAACCGAAGATAGTTCAATATGTGTAGTAAATAGTGATGGGAATAAAATAATATCTCAGTTGTCGATTGAAAAAGTTTTATTAAAGTTTATTTATAAACTATGGTCGCAAACAAAAAGCATTTAATTAAATGTAGGCCTATAACAAAACATAAATTGTCAATTTTTAAAGATAACATTTACTCTAAAATGACTAAACCGGCTACTATTGAACATAATGATCCTATTAATCTTTATAATAAATTACATAAAAATATCAACGACGAATTTAATCGAATATTTAAGTGTAGGTACATAAATAAAAACAAGAATTGTAAATTCAGTGATTGGGCTACTGTAGGTATTTTCTATGGCGAAAGACAATATAATTTTTCTCCAAGCTTCCAAAACCACGTAAAAAATTATGCCAACATTTTTAAACTCGTTTGTATTTAGGCGAAGTCAATGTACATAAAGGATAAAATTGTTAATTCAGAAAATAAAATACAAGCTACTTGGAGGATTATCAGCAGTGAGAAATATTAGATATATTAGATATATGAAATATTAGATAATGAAAATAAAATCACTTCCGACACAGAAGTAGCAAGCGTTTTTGAAAATCATTTTCGTAATATACCAATAAAATCAACCAATTCATTAGCTTCTTCGCCGGTGAAAGCACTTTCTATTTTAAAAAGTAATGTCTATTTTAAAAGCACTCATTGTTTATCAACAATTATCAACACACTTAAAAATCAAATACAATATCAATACAAACACGTATATAACCACGTAAATATATTATCAAATACAAACACGTAACGTTATTTGCGAAACATGCGCGCGATCTCTCACATCGATACTAGGACAACACTAAATCGAGTCACGCACAGCGCCCGCGCCGCCCACCTTCCCTCTCTTGCGTCTACGAGGCTTACGATTTTACGAGTATCAACATGCCTCGTAACGCAAGGAATTAAAATAATTATAATACTGTGCGTTAGGGACCTAAACCATCTCTTATTCTTTTTTTTATGTCCTGGAATTCACCATTAAGTAGGAAGCAAATATGTATATTTGTCTTTCTCATACTTAAAGAACTTTACAACGGAGTGAAAGAACACGATTTTAGTCGACGCACAGTTCCGAAAACCTGTAAGAGATCTGATAGATCTCGTAACGCAGCGAACGTGTTAACAAACTAACCAACTAATATTCTAACACCATCTACTAACTGGACTAACCATCCTAGTCCCTTTGAGTCTAGTTCTAGGTCGGTCACAGTTGTTATGGGCGGCAGGGGAAGAGTGGTACTGCATGCTCGTTTGCTATCTTAATTCCATAAAAAAAAAAAAAAAAAAAAATTGTGTTCCTTTCTTTCTATAAAAAAGTAATTATATAGTAGGTATCTATCTAATCCCGTCCTAAAAATTAAGCTCTTTGATATATAGAAATACAGGGTTCTGTTTGTCACCTTTCTGAAACAGAACCTTATAAATGACACAATTTTATATCTAAGCCTCAAAATTTAAAGATCTCCACGCGGTTCATTACGTAACCAAACTAAGACAGTCATGAATTTCTCAATTTTATTCGAGCTATATCTAACTCCGTCTGTCAGTGCTCAGGTGAACAGTTATCTCGAAGCGGGCGTTGACAGTTTATTAGCCATTAAGGACCTATAACGATATTCCCTTACCCTGCAGGTAAAGAAACTCGTCTCCCGAATAAACATTTACGATTTCACCGTTTAAATTGTTGCCAAAACGATTTGCGCCGAAAGCGGGGAAATTCTCCCAGTTCTAAATGCGTTACGGTTCGCCAAGCAGAAGCAAATAGAATTTATTTATGTTTGGAAATTAATTTCCTTACTCGTAATAGAGTCAGGCTGTTTGCTGAGTCGCAATGACCGGCCCATTTTTGAATAAAATCTTTTCTTAAACGCGACAACCTTTTCTTTTTGCTATAACAATTTTATGAAGACAATGTTGATTCATTACAACAGAAATTATAAATTGCGCAGATAGTGCAGAACAATTGGTTGGAACAAAATTATATTGTTGCACTTAAACAATGACACTTGAATATCTGACATTTAGTCCTACAAGCATCTTTTGACGCGTGGGTGACAGAGACAGCGCCTTACTGGTAAGGCAAACTGTAAGGCGCTGTCTCTGTCACCCACACGCCAAAAGATCCTTGTACGACTTTACCTCACCTGACTGCAGACATACCCAGCGTGGCAACTTATTGGTTGCAATTATAATAATTAAACTGATTTACTAAAAAGCAAGCATCTATGTATAACTTGGCTCAGCCAATATCAGACATTATTATTTCCGTGACGTAAAAATCTTACACTTTCCATTGTCTAGCTTCCATCCACACTGTGCGATAAGGTACTCTGTGCCAAAAAATATAATATAATTAAAGTACATTGCACAATTACGGCGATAATTTAAAATGTCGTAAGTAAATTTTGCTTACATGCTGAATTGAACTGTGCGCACAAATAATAAATTTGTTTTTGTGAAGACTGGCAGTAACGTACTCTCAACGATACCTAATATCCGCCTATAATTCACTGGCGAAAGACTCATCCTGCGGATGGAGGCATAAGACTCAGTACTTTCTATCTTACTTTTCTCCTTTTTCGGCTACGTATTGGTGATGCCTTTGGCGTTACCGGTGCCCATGGCCGAAGACGGGCACGAGAGCACGAGACTGATATATTTTTACACGATGCAAAGTAAACATTAATTTGGAAACCATTCCATTATGATGAGTAGCGATAACGTCTAAAGATAAAAAACACATTAATTTAGTAAAAAATTCTATTTACTCGTTACTTAAAGACGCTATTTTTATCTACTCATTTATTGTATTTATGAAAAACCTTTCTAGAAAGTCACGCCTACATTATCAAAGCCTATAAACTTCTCGTTACAATATCGATAAATCATAACCCGCTAGAACATTTTGAAAACCCCGTTACATGATCAATTAGGCTTCATGGACATTTTAAGTGTACAAAGGAAAATATGCAACGCTTGTACTAGATCGTAAACATGGCGTTAAGCCTTATTTAATCCTCGTGTCATACGCCCTCCGGTGACCAGCATTTGTTGACCCGTTCCGAATTAGGGTGTTGGGCGTTAACTGTTGATTTTACGAAACTCCACCAGGTCTAACCAGCTTTTGATTACATTTACTCAGTTTGGACGCCGCAAACATAAGTGAAAGGTCACGTTAAAAACTGAACACGATTGGCCAAGGGAACATCGTGGCAATTAAAACTTTGAATTAGTTTATCATGTTTGTAAAGGTTTATAGTAATAAGTTGGTATTCCTGACATTTATTTTATATTACGTAGAAAATCCTTTGTTTACAAGAACAACTATAATAGACCAAAAGCCTGTTTAAACATTTTTTTCTAAATTTGAATCATTATTAAATTTACTAATCATTATTACGATTACGAGTATGATAAGTATGGTTCCCAAAAGTAATTGTACCTATTTTGACAAATATCTATTTTGACGCTCTCCAGCCTCCTATGTCCACGCACAATAACATTACTTTATCATCGCTCCGTTGTGATGTAAAAAAATACAAAAAAATACACTTTACTAACTTAAAGATGTTTCAAAATGTATGGAGCCCCGGCCACCTCTTTGTACACCATACTCAAAAATAGAGAAACACAATTAAAACAGTTTTCAATCATCCAATTCCTTTAAATTGCTTTAGTTTTGTGGTATAACACAAAAATGTACACTTAAAATTGCAACACAAAAACAAAAGTCTGTCATGGCGGTAAGCTGTCACCACATATCATGTTGGTTAATTTGATAGAAGTTTGACATATGTACCTACAATTCTGTCATTTAAAGTGACAGTAGACAGTTCGTGATCTATGATCAATGACAACTTGGCAAGACGCCATGTTGAAAATTGATAAAAATGAATTATAAATACAAAATTTGTACCAGAAAAGTATGCATTTAAGCAATTTATCTTTATTTTTCCCAAATTCCATGAATTTTTCTCGATTTTCCGAGGTACTGTACATATTGTGGGCCGGATTTGAAACATCTCCTTTAGTATGGATTTAATATTTGAGTAATACGAAACTGAAAGTACTGAAAGCTTTCCTTTTTTGACAAACGTCAAATCGTATCTCTTAAATGGCGCCCACATAATATATCTATAGATAATACTTGATTTAATAACTACCCCTACCAATCCATTCCTTTCACGTGATTCTCGTTCTCCCGTAACGGTAGCGTTAAACATTTAACGCAACCATCCCCGTAATTTAAAAACGAGTTAATTTAAAAACGAGTGTAAAAAGAGAACTGAAAATGAGATAACTTAAAAATATATAACTCAAACGTAATAGAAAAGGCTTCATATTAATACATTCAAAGTAATTAGATTCCGAGGTTGAAACCTGACGGTAGGCAACTGAACCTTTTATATGTGAATTTCGAGTAGGGTAACATCACCATTTAATGTTACGTCCTAGATATTATTTTAGATATTATTTTGACAAAGTTTGTACGCGAATGAGTTTATTGTTATTTGTTACGTTGAGGGAGGTCTGTACAGTAATTTTAATTTATTGGCTTTTACTGCTGAGAACTACTTTAATATTCCAGTTAGCTAGCTAGTGCACCATTCTCCGGTTTGGACCTACTTATACCAACTTTTACTCTATTTCACCACCTGACTTAATTAATTTTAATAATAAAAAAAACGTTTTAAAATATTTTTTTAAATTTTGGAGAGACCAAAATTACGCGTTCTTACATTTATGATAATTAAGTAATATGTATATCTGTATATTATATAACGTACTATCTGTAGACATATTAAAGATAATCTTTTATTGATATGAAACAATAATTAATTTTTAGGTTTTTTATCCATGCTAACATCTATTTCCAGTTATCGTGGAAACTTGTACCTAAGCCGAATTTGATGAGGTTTTCACTAAGTTACTTCACTAAGTTAGCTAATTTAGTTGAGGTAAAATTTAGCGCGTGTTTTAAGCTTTGGAATTATCTTCTTTGTGAGGTATTCTCGTAGCGCTGTGACATGGGGTTCTTCAAGAAAGGTGTAAAAAGAGCTCTCCTTCAGGGCCGGCGTTGCACTGGTGACTCCCTGTTGCTCGTGTCCATAGGCGACGATGACCACTTACCATCAAGTGGCTCGTCTGTTTTTTACGTCAGCCCTTCAGGCTATAAAAAATTTCTTTTTTTTCGCAAACTAAATACATACTTATAAAGCAAATAAAAAAATTTACTACGCGAAACGAAGCAAATCCAAAGTATCTACTAGTACTGAGCCTGACCTTTCTCTTGATATTTGCCTGCGAAAATAACTAAACAGGAGCTAAAGTCTGCTTATTTACAAATGCTTCAATTTCGGCGTGTCGTCATAGCTTCGACAAATTTCGCCAAATATGAAGATGGTACTAATTAGCCTCGGCGTATTTATAAACTTATGAAAAAGGGCAATACGTGGGATGTTTTTCCTTCCAAGAAGTGCTGCGTAATTGAATAATAAAGTAAGTAAGACTGACAGCATTTTAATGGCTTGTGCTATAATTGAACGCATTGTTATAACAAAAACCCAATTCCTTCATAAATAGAAAGGAATCAAAATAAAATTTCGTGGAAATGTTAAAATAAAGATTTGTGCACATTTCATCAACCACCTCAACTCAGTCTCAACTCACAGAAAAGCACTGAAAGGAGATCCGCCAAATCCCATACAAAATTAACCCACTCCCGACGCTAAAGCAATGTATCTTAGTTTTTAGAGTAAATATAGTAAAAATATTATATTTGTTCGGTTTTGCTAAATTCACATGGTAACATATTTTTTTTGTCCGTTGAATTTGCATAGGCGCTCTATGTAAAAAATACATTTTTAAGAGAAACATTATTATTGATTGTACAATAACATTGTAATATCGAACTTTGATAACAAGTTTAACAACAAACTATATAAGAGTAAAGGTTTAGCAACATTGCGTTAATTAACGCGCTAATGTGGTGAATTAGGAAGAAACTAAGCTATAAGTGTGACATGACTAAGCTATGAGTACTTATGTAGCGTCCATGTAGCGTGTAACGTCCTAAATATCATCAGCGGATAATTTCACTAAGCACAACGAGGGTTACATCTCGATTTGACTCTAGTCTTGAGTCAGCCACACTTGTCATGGGCGACAGCGGATTGCTACAGCTGTACCTACTCTCGTTTGCTAAAATAAGTCTTATCCTCTTACAAATATCATTACATTGGCTAAGAATCATCAATATTAATAACTTGTTTTACAATAATATCACAGTTCTACCAACTAAGTCTTTACAAACTAATACTGTTACAGTCAAGACTGCGCGGGGCTCGCGTCCCTCCCTGGGGACATGTACAAGGATTAATTTGACTTTGTCCGTCTTAGTAAATGAAACGCCTTGAAACATGCCGAGTACAATGCGAATATTGTTTACGGTACTTGGAAAACAAGTTTAACTACATAATATGTATAATATATACATACATCCAATCTGAAACTTTAAATGTCTTGTGTTAACAGTAGACCTCCAATAACTTGCGTCTCTCTAACAGGTCCTCTTGAATGCAATGCATGCCTGATATCTTCTTCACGTTTAAGTACACCAGGTCAGCCTTGTTTTTCTTTTTAACCGATTATAAAAATGAAGAAGTTCAATGTTCCACGCCGTTTTTTTAAGCCAAGCTAAGCAAGTTTGATGTTAAAGAAGGTCCGAGGTTTCATTGCCACCAAGTCAGAAGATTATGATAGATTCCTAGGAAAGTTATTGCAAGACGTGGTCTCCATTCAAGGACCTTTTTCTCTAGCGGTTATCGGTCTGATCGTTGGTCTTTCGGCGCTAAAATATTGAAAATCGCGGTTTAAAGGGTTCTGCCGTAATGAATCGATGATGTCGAACTGGTCAGCTTAGTGCTACTTTTTCTGGCTTTCGGAGTCGTATGCTTTAATTCAATTTTTATACTTCAATCCGCTCATACATAAGGAATTCTATGATCGGGTTTTGAGTGTGTGAACAATTTAGTCCAACAATGTAGTTACGACATTGCTATACTCCACTCACTTTACTTGTTACCAGGTAATTTCATGGAATTCAAACTGAAGTCCACGAGTATAATTGATAAAAAGCTTCAGCTCTTGCACGCCACGACTGAGCGATTAATTACACTTTGTACTTCTTATTTACGTCTTACTCTCTGTGACTGAAGAGGAATTATTCAAAAGTGGTAAATTACAATTTCAAGTGGCTGTAAAAGTGTAATAATGAATGAATGGGAATAAATGGACGAATTTTATTTATTTGTACTAGTGTTGACCTAATTTCAATTTTATTATTTAAAAGATAGAATATTATGTTAAGTTAAATCGTTTAATGTTTCCAGTATATTATGTTTGTAAGAAAGCGTTTATAATAACATATCGTCTCGATAAGAAATTGAAAAAATGTACTTTTTTTATTCACCCGGAAAAAATATATTGTATTCTTGTTCATTATTTATTATTGGTACCGCTCATTAAGACACTACCTTCTTATACTTTCTCTAGTAAGTTTTTCTTATTTCACAACACACATCATATTGACAAGTGATTAATGTAATAATTTATCAATTATTTCGTAAAATTATATTTAGGTGTATGTAATATTTGTAGCAGCGAGCGAAATTAATATTAAGTTTCTTGGAATAATATCGTATATTTATGAGATGAAGAGAAAAAGAAATGACTATGTTAGGGACTTGTAAGGACAGAATTAGATTGAATTAGTTCTGAACAAGTTCGTTGCGCTGAATAACAACAACAAGTACAGTGTGAAAGTACTTCATATTACTTTAACTTGGTATTTTGAAAACTATTTTAATATGCATAGTAGTTTTATAATAAGCTAATTTTAGTTATATAACTAAAGAACTTTACACTGCACTTAATCTTAGAAACTATTTTTATCCGACTATGACGAAGTCAAAAGAAATAACTCAATATCTACCTGTCAGATGTCGCTCGATAAAATGGGATCAGACGTAAAGTGGTACTACCCTTTGAATACCAAAAAAAACTAAATCGGTTCACCCAGCGCAAAGTAATAAATTAGGTATAACACATAAAACATTGACAGACGAATTGAAAACCTCCTTTTTTAAGTCGATAAAAAATTTACTCCTTTAAAGGCCTAGTCATAAAATATACCAGTAGGTATACTCGTATATTTTGTTTGAATGTGAATGACAAACAACAATATAATACCGTTACAATAATCCCAAGGGAACTTATCACCAGAAATAATTTATCTCATGTCATGGACTACTCATGTGCCATATTTTATAGCCAACTGATAAAAACAAATTATGATGAGCTGTATATCCATTACAATCTTGTGTTTATTCTTTTAAGGGGTAATTTATAGCTTAATAAATGTCCAATGTCTGTTTTCGAGCTTCAAATTAAGTAACTCATTGTTCTTTCAAACATTTTTCAGCCAAATTTGATTTATGTAGCTGCCTAAGCCTATAAATCCAACTAACAGACAGAAACAGTTACTTTCGCATTTATTTCATTAGGTAACAGGTAATTTTACGTTGTTGAACTTACAGTTCAAACTTGGTGCAAATATATCTTGTTAAATTTATACTATTAATAAACTTAAACTATGCTTTTAATAACGGTTAATAGTCACTGTCCATAGACAATTCCCAAATGGGCATAACACCGGGCAAGTTGCCAATAAATTTTCGGCCAAGAAATAAACCGTAAACTCTTGTTAACTTATTCTCCCCTCTCTCCCGTTTATTGCTACCAAAACTCGTTAAAATATTTCAAGATTGATTTTCATTATCATCATAGCTAGTCAGAGATCAGATGTATTTTAAACTACTATACAAGAGTAGGTATCAATTATGGAATCCTTTACATGATCCATTTTCTGGCAAGAGCAATAATTGAATGCAATTAAGAACGTGCAATAATTGTCATTTTACAATTGTACGGAACTGTTTACACACAGATTATTATTGTATGCGATTTTGCATGCAAGTTTTACTGTCTCAATTTTTCTCGACTCTGAAGATCAAAACACCTTCACGCACTGCACTCATATGAGCTTGCAAATGCAGAGACAATTTCAATTGAAAACAAGAATCTTAAAGAAATAATGGTATGTGCTGTTAACACCAAGGTAAAACTTGAAACCTAAGTTGGCAAGAAGACGGTTATGACTTGTTTATATGGTGCAAGTACTTTATTGCTTAAATTTTTTTGGTATGCAACAAACAAGAAACTGGCATATATAAATTAATGATCCCTAAACCTGACAGTTTTGCTTGTAAACTTATCACGTAAACTTGAGCCACGTAGAGTACATACATGCACAGTTATACAACATACACGATAAAGTCGTATAGGTAATCTGTATAGGTAAACTCGTCAGATACATTCTTGCTTGCGTATAAAGCTAGATTTATTTATCACTGTGGCAGAAAATTAGCCAGAAGGACTGAGAACTTCTTACCTAAAAATACGAATTTAACGTTTTGAAAACCGCAGTAATATTGTAGCGCTTTTTTTTACAATATTCGCCTATATGTCAGTTCAGAAAGTGAACATTGTAGCATGATTTCTCAGTATGATCAGCTAGCCAGGTGGGAGATCGCTCCTTACAAAACTAGCGGGGCCACCAGTTTAGTTAGTTAAAAAAAACTAATAATGGATATCAACGATTATAAACACTGTTTTAATTTCTTTGCTATTTAAAAAAGTTACAGGTTTGCGCATATTTTACAATGATACTTACAGAAACACAGCTGAACCAGTTCAAATTATACCAATCCAACCGAGTCCAAATAATGTTTTACAAAATACATAAATTATCTTAAGTAAGTCAATAGATCTGATTGCCTTGTGTACATTCACGATAAGTTTAGTTTAAAATTACGTCTATATTGTAAATCGGTTTATCATACGCACACACAAACGTAAAATAGATTTTCATCCTATCGTCCTCGTTTTCACCTTTCAGTAATAACAATTTTGTACATCTAAAGGAACGTTATTTACCTTATTGTTATACATCAAAGGTTTACCCTTTTTCAATATTCTTTATATTTACCTTTTCCTCGGCTTATTTATCTTCTTCGGTATAAACTAATATTTAAAATGAAATATCTATAGATAAAATAGGTTTATAGTAATTTTGTTTATAATATTGATTATATGAAAAATACTTATGTCTAAATACCTAGGTATTTAAAAATCATCTGTAGGTTTATTTTGCGCATACAAAAGTACTATGTTAGGAAAAACTTTTAATGACGTAATCCAAGTTTGTTTGTAATAACAAGTTTCAGTAAAAACATATGCCTCAAGAATACATTCGTGTTATAAATTTGTAATTAAACCGCAACATTATTTTAATTAAGTACAATTATTATGAGTGATTTCAAGAAAACCTATGTGAAGCTTCACTTACCTAAGTAATTTATATAATGGAATTTCGACCTAAACCCAACTTCGCCTTTGCAGGGTAGGGAAGATGTTCTCTTTGAGTTTTAATTGTTTGCTGAGAACCTTTGATTGCTCCAACGTTTCGACAGTGGAGTTATTTAATTGAAGCGTATGAATGTCATAATATTTTAATTACATTCTGATTTATGAATAAGTGTTGGTTATTTTTGTTTTATGTTCTGTTATGTTACGCATAGAAGAGAACCTTTGATTGCCCAATAATTTTGACAGTCAAATTATTTAATTCAAGGGTATATAGGTAGATACATATAATTATTATAAATTTTTTATTAGATTGTGATTTACGAAAAAGTGTTAGTTATTATCATCTTGTGTTCTCTATTAATATTTTGACTGTGAAGTTATTCATGTGAAGCATAATATGAATATTACATTAACCTTGAATTAAATTGAACCTATTCTGAAGTGTGACTGGTTGTTTGTTAATATTGTTTTATATTTTCTAATGTAACATGTAGACCTTATAATAGTGAAGTAAAGTGATAATGAATTTTAATTTATGGACGAGTATTTGTTATTTTTATTGTGCATAACTGACTAATATAACCGACCGTCTGTTCATTTATCTATGTATTATTTACATACATTCTACATACTGAAGAAAAGTTTTGGGCATTAATATCGTTAAAGTTATGCTGTAATATTTGTCCTTGTATTTGAGATGTAACCGTAACTTTAAAACAATTGCCGTACACACCATTAGTTGCACTCTATACGAGTTGTACTGAAAATTTGTGGATTCCACTGAATACAACCTTTTTAATTTTTTGTGCAACCATACCTACTGCTACATCGTAGACAATTAGGAACAAAACAAAGACTACTTTAAAACCCTTGTTGCAACGAAAGGTGTGTGTGTGGAGCCGGTTACACTTTTTAAGGGGGCCCTTTTCAGTCCTTAGGTGTGGTAACGCATCTGTAACCGAATTAGAACGAGACTCATACTAACGATTACTAACTGGTCTATTACTAACATCAACTAACTGCACTACCTATCACTAACAGTCCCTGTCCTCACGCTTATTAACAAACTTACTAACTATTCTAAAACCATCTGTTAACTAGACTAACCATCCTAGTCCCTAAATTGAGTCTTGCTCTACATCGGTCACAGTTGTCATGGCCGGCAGCAGAAGGCTGCATGGTCATTTGTTACCTTAATTCCATAAAAATATAAATTGGAGACATAAATGTTTTCTTTCTTTAAATAATTGTACATTTGTTCTAGATCCACCCGTGGTGTCGTTATCACTAGGAAGCACGTTAAACCCGCACGACATCAAGGAAGGCGATGATGTGTACTTCGAGTGCTCCGTGCGAGCAAACCCGAGGGAGCATCGGATATCGTGGTATCATAATGTAAGTTTTACGTGACTTGCACACGAATAAAGGTGCAGCATAGTCTAACGAGAAAGACGGATGTGGTGGGAACGAGTTATAATAAATGATATGTCTGTCTCATTTTTTATTATTTACTTAGGAATTGTTGTTTACTTAGGTATTGTTTACTTTTTTACTTAGGAAATTCTCAATTTGAATTCACGCGTGCGTTTTAATTGACTTTAAAAAGGAGGTTCTCAACCCTACTGTATATATTTTATTTATGTGTGTTACCTCAAGTTCTGGATGAACACATTTTGATAATTCTTTTGACACTCGAAAGACGACATGGTCTCATATACATTTACAAATTATAAGTTTGTGCGACATCGGACGAGCAATTTTGAGTGTTGAATGGTAACCACTTTTCACTAAGTAAACCGATTTTGATATTTTTTTATATTCAAAAACTGGTGCTTGTCGTATAGCCCCAATTAAATTTGAGTGACATCTGACAAGTAGTATGAACTTTTCCTGACATTACGTACATGTCGTACATAATATTATGTTCTCATTTTATTACTTGTCAATGTTGAAATCGTTATTTATTTTCCTTTGGTATACCCTCTGTGTCTGATGAAGTGTCATCTGAACAAAACGTCTTCCAAATGTTTCAACTAACATACAAAGATACCTCGAGTAAAAATAAATTTTTCGTTCCAAAAATATCTACAATACAACTCGTATTTTCTATATCGATTGAGTTATAAGGGAAGTTTTTTTCACAAGCGATGTAGCTGTCATTTAGAAGATCAAAGAGTAAGTTTAGGAACCGTTTAGCTAACAGATTACAGAAATTGAAGAGTTTCTGTGAGTCTTTCAAGGCCTGTCTGTTGAGCTAGATTTATTCTATATGTATAATTAATTGTACTTGATATTTATGCAATTTTAATTATTTTTTATAAAATATAGTGTGTGAACTATACCTAGACCAATTTAGTAGGTGATTTTTTCTTATTTTAATAAAAATCCAAGAACATATAATGAATTACAGCTGCTATAGCGTAATTATTGTTGCATGGTTGTAACGAAATATTTATAAAACTAAAATTGATTAAAATTATGTAAAAATTAAAATAATAAATTAAAAAGTATCTAAATCGATTCAGCGGTTTACGGGTGAAAAACCAGCAGTCAGACAGAGTTACTTTTGCATTTATAAAATTTGTATGGATACGAGATAATAAAAATAAGCACACTGAACACATTCTTCATTATACCTTTCCAAAACCATACCTTCTGAATCCATGAATGAGAATTTTCACAATAATCGCCGTTAATACTGGTCGCTTTCCATTACACTAAAGGCGTGCCTTGACTGTGTGAGGTGACACGGTTTCATGACCTCTGTCGAGTTTCACACGAAACACGAACACAATCTACATAATGTTCCTCATAACATAAATAACGTAATGAATGAATCTCCGTTAAATAATCAGTCTGTATTAATTTATGTCACAGTCTGAGTAATCAACTTTATCACAACCGACGATTTCCCCTATTTGCGTCTACGTAATTCTTGGTGAAATTCCATTTCTCCGAGCATATTAAGCTCCAGCTAAACGTCACTCTTGTTAGCAATTTACGTAATGACTGCTTAGTTAGAGTTTCTCGGGGAGTAACGCGATGTATTGATATTTATTTAAAATTCACGCTCCGTAACACTACTGTCATGGGAATTCGATAAATATTGTAGCACTCGTGTATTATACCTTAGATTTGATTTAAAGCAGGAAAATTCGGCTGATATCTACTGTAGTTAAGGAGTTTCTTGTAAGCTATGAAGCAATTAGCATGGAGTGTTATGTAAGTAAATACCTAAACAACAAACAAATGATCGACTTCGCGGGAGTAAGACCGTTTTCACACAATGCTATTTATAAGCGGCTAGGATCTTTGTCCAGGTATGCTATGCGTCTCTCATAAGTCAGCGCCCTATACCTATAGGTATTTAAGTACCTAGTTCCGCACACGAGGCGACGCGTCTACGATGCGTGTCCTGTCAGTGAACACTGTCAGTGTCGGCGATCTGTGGATTGCATTGGAGTCACGTAGCTAATAAATAGCGTACTGTGAGAAGGGCTTTAGTATTCACCTTTATCCATGGACATCAATACCAACAAACAAGAAAGAATGACTTAAAAACCAAACCGATTTCATCATCGGCAAGTACTAAATAAGAACATTAGCCACGTAGTAGGTGACAATTAAGTACGCCTTATTAGAGATAACTCAAAAACTACTCGTCACATTTAATTTTCGCTTTGATTTAAATGTAATAAAACCACACGATAACCATCAAAATGATTACGTACAATAATTATTTTACGTACAATAAATTTTGTATGCCCGTTTGTGGCGGGAATACAGCGCTCATATCTTAATATTACACTGACTTGTAACATCTGATTTTACCTGTACCTGTATTCAGCAAAACAATAAACAAGTTATTACGTAATACACATAAAAAAACAAATTGAGAACCTCCTCCTTTTTGAATTCTATTATAAAACAAAGCCGATCATACAGCTTCATTACAGATACCTATATGATTCTTCTTTTTATCACTCCTACCTGGAAAATCATGTATTCAAATAATGTAATCTTTACAGGACAAGCTAGTTCTCCACAACGTGGTGTCGGGCGTCATCGTGAGTACCAAGTCTCTGGTGCTGCAGAAGGTGACGCGGGACCACGGTGGAGACTACTCGTGTCGAGCAACCAACGCTCTGGGCGAGACTGCTAGTCAGGCCACCCATCTTAGTATACAATGTAAGTATGCTTCCCTGTGCTGCAATGCTTAAGAGACTGCTTAAAGTGTCCTGAGTTCGATTCCTAACGAGGCAAGTCGAATGATGAGTTTTTTCTGTTCGCTGTTTGAGGCTGTAATATGTAGCTTTTTTGTTTATGTATGTATTACGCTGGAGCGTGTTAATCCAAGTTCTAGCTAACATAACTGGTGGGCAGCACCATGTGTACCTAATATCACTCGAACCATTTGGAGCCACTTTTGACCCCTATATCATTTATATTTATCCTCCCGAATGAGAGTGAAGTTACTTTACAGAAGCATGTAAATATGTATTTTTATATATTAAGACTTTTTGGTACCAGAGAACATTAGAACAAAAGCCGGAGTTAATGCTAAAAGCGTTCCCTATCAGTTAACTTTTGGGCCGCGGCAAAATAATGAATTCCGTCGCAAAAATGTTAATACACACTTGAATAAAGATTGCTATAGATGTGCGTAAAACAAACGTATAATATACTTACTTAGGATTAATATGACTTTATAGGTACATAAAATAAATAAACACACATACATACATTTATATCATTCTTAATTAAATGACTTGTATAATTATTAACAGATCTAGTTCCACTGGTCATTGCTTTGGTAATTCACTGATCATTCATTTGTTAATTACAGCAGTAGGTACCCATCTAATAGTATAGTTTTTATTACTTGACTGTATTACTTGAAGAAATGTGTTCGGGTAGAAAAATAACTTTACTTGAACAAGAGGATGACGTAGTCTAATAGACGAGTATAGTATTACGTTTGGAATTTTCAACCTTCAGTACAATTTCGCTCCCAGCTTTGCATCCATCAGCAATACCAAATTTCATACTATAGACTTTATAATTATATGACTTAAGAACTATATGGTGACAAAGATGTCCTATCCACTTTTTCCATGTCGTGGTATCTCAAGTTTCTGAAACGATTTGGCCTCATAACTAGAATGTGAGGATGATGGCCAACGACAATTCATAATGAGTGCTATATTTTTCCTATTAGGTATGATAGAAATGAACAACATAGGTACTATAAATATACACAGTGCTTCAAAACCTTTCATTTCTAAAAATGAAACATTAAGATAAAGTTTAAAAAAATATTTTTCATATTTGGAAGGCTACTTATTGAAGGCCGCTTTATGAAAGCGAGATAAGTTTTTTAAACTTAAAATTACCCTCGCAATTTTTTACGAATATAAGTGCTCTTACTAATGTTCACTTTTAAGTCCGCAGTATGTAGCAAATGCTACGAGTAGTCCAAAATACATTTCTCGCTAGCTGTGAACCAAATGCCAAATAGTGTTTCATAAAAAGAACGCTTAATATTTCTCGTAATGTTTTAAGTACGTTCAGTATTTTCGGCCAGTTTTTTAGTTATTTGGATGCATCTATTTTATCTCTGATTCCATGATCTTTGGCACATCAAAAAGGTTTTGTGGGAATTCTATAACACTACCTATCTGTGATTGTAAATGCCTCTTGATGCAATTGAAGGTAGACATTTTTTACGACTATGTCTTCTAATAATAAATTAATCTCCATGTCGTCTTAACGTCACCACAAACATTCGTGTTACACTTTTAAATAATAATTATGTCTTGTAGTATAATAGGTGTTTGGAAAAAGGTCAAACTTGATAATAGGTATGTACTTAGTTATGTTTTACGTCAGAATTGGGACAACATTGATCATACGTCACACAGTGAAATTATTCAAATTATTAATTAAGCTGAACCAAACATCAGCCATCTACCATCAGCCATCTACGTGTATAAAATACGTTTGTACGTTATATAAACACAACGTAGTACAACCAGATGCTAACTGGGGCAATAGGTGCATTTAACAATACAGTAACTATGTAGCGCTTTTCGCATTCATTTTTCACGGAAAACGGAAGAACTGCAAGTGAGGAGATAGCGCTGTGAAAAGTTAACTCGGATAAAACGTTAAACGTATTTTCAGCCAAAATGCACAAATAGAACGATACTTTTATGATTGCGAAGCATATTGCTTTTTTATCATTGGTAACATGGAGTGATGTATAACAGTAACAACAGTAGTAACCGTTGGTTTGAAAGTTGGAATCTCAAATCGGAGAGTACGCGGGATTAAATCCTGAACGAACTTCTAATTTTCAAAAGTGATGTACGTATTCATCATGGCCATTTCAACTCATCATGGCCCACTATTAAGCACGGGTCTCTCTTCCTATGAACGTATTAGTATAAAATTTTTACTTCTTTCGGCGAAGGAAAACAGCGTGAGAAAACCTGTACCTATATCTCAAAGTTCTTCACAATGGCCTCAAAACTGTCCGCTAATCTGCACTTGACTAGCGCAGTGGACTATAAAAGAATTTTTCTAATGCCTCTGAACCACTGCCATAAAATAGAAATACAGAAACATCTTTCCGAACCTCGAACGTATGAGGAAGCTCGTCAATACGACCATAATAAAACAAACGACTTATAAAAGTAAGAAAAAGTTAGAGCACTAAAGAAAAAAGAAAGTATTAATAAAGATATTAAGAACCTTTCGCACATGTCCAACAACCCATAGAAAGTTGGATAATGGATCCCCTAACAGTTCTTGAGCTTTACCTACATCGTTTTTCTCAAACATTCGATACTTCGCTACGAAATAACACCCATAAACCCAAATAGCCTAAAGGACTTTTCCTCTTCAATATAAAGCGGAGATAAAATAAAACGCCCCAATAAGTAAATTGTATTGAAAATTGCTTTCTCAATCCTAAATTGGACAAGTCTTTTTGTTCTATCAACAAAATGCTAATAAATTTAATTCATCTACAGAGAACTCTAATCGTTAGCGACTTCAAAATCAATCATTCCCGATCCCGTACTAAACGAAGATTTGTAACAGTCAACGGGGTGAAATGGAGAAAATTTATCTAACGACGAATCATTTGTTTTTCGGCGAACAGGAAGGGATAAATAACGTATACCGTGTATGTACTGGTCTATTCCATGTGTAATATGTAAGTAGTGGCACGTCTGATTATAGGCTGATTTCATATTTAGTGACTTGATGGTTCATATCAGAAATATGGAACCACTTCACTATAATAATATTTCGTGTCCGTGAACAGCATCTAGGCGTGCATTTCTCGAGCGCGCAATAATGTTTGGAGTTTTACATCTGTACTAGTTTATAATTTGTACCAACAGGCTAATTAGGATATGAACCATCAAATAACTAAATATGAAATCAACCTATCATCAGACGTGCCACTACTAACATATTATATGAAACCACTTCACTATAATAATATTTCGTGTCCGTGAACGGTGTTTAAGTGTGCGTTGCCGCGTTGCTCAAGTGCGCAGTGTATAAAGCAGTAGGTACATTCTGTACTAGTTCATGATTTGTGTTTGTGGTTAGGGACATTATGTTTGTCGCTTTGCGACTAGAGGCCTAATAGCCGGATTTTTTCTTTGTGTCAACTTCAGTCGGTATTGATATAACAATATATGATAATCTCGTACCATTTTCGCACCTGTGTTTGGAATGAAGGTTTCCCGTTAACGTATGAGATGGTTAATAAACATCGTGAGTGTCCGGTAAATTTATGAACCCTAGTTTCCCCATATGATTCTAAGCTGAATTTCATTAAGCCTGTGAAACCTACAATTTACTCAGTTGAGTTCAATAAGCCGCTTTGAAGTTTCGCGTTCAAGTGTAGGTACATCTCCCGATTAATTTCGAGAATCATGGAACCTAACATCATTTTGTTTTCATTGATGGAACAATTTTATTGTCTCTATAAGATTCTTAGACATGGGATTGAAGGAGCTTAAAGTACTCTTATTATTGATTAGCACCCTAGCTTTACACGAATTAAACAATTACTTTTTTTAGTTGACAACTGTAATCCCTGGCGTAGATTCGGGATACTTACACTTTTCATTTAAAATTATAACTGTTTAAAAAATAAGTAGGTATCCTATGTTTGACCGTGCGTCATAAAGTATCTTCTTGAGAAAATGAATGGACAACGGTTTAGATTTTTCATACTTACTTTTATCTACTATTTCAAACCTCTAGGAGCTGCTTTTGAAAAAAGTTCGCCTATTATGACCCTGAATCTTCAACTGTTTCCATTCAGAATTCCATTTAAATTGGGCCGGCAGCTTAGCCATGAAAGCGTCACAGACAGACACACAGACAAACTTTCGCATTTATACCGTATTTGTTGAACTTGAGTGAAAACTACTTCAAGAACAGTTAAAGCGTTTCTTAGTTGAATTAACAAAAGCACACACCAAGTCAAATATACAAGGTGATGGATACCACCATACAACAATAAATGAAACCACGAGCCCTGCTTCATGCAAGGAACATATTACATTTAGTAAAAAACGCGTAACATCTTATTTATTTGAATACTGAAAAAAATTGCTGTGGCTAAAGTAAAGGAAGTAATTGATTGAAAATTTTTTGGGGGCTTAGGTAATCGTTAGGTACATCAAATTAAATTTATTGTTGTATCGTGGTAACCACGTTGTATATTTTTGAAACGGTAAAATAATTTTTCAAATCGATGTATTGGTACCAGCGATCACATAACATAGTACAAACAAAAACCTAAATTTCAGAACTTTTACTTAACGCAAAATACAAATAAAGGGTTTTACTACAAAAAAAACATCATTTGTTTCTAAATCGGTTTAAGGTCAGAAGGTGTAAATTGCGTCTACGCCTGTACCAGCTTAGTAAGAATGGCGGCGGGAAGGAATCGCCGGTAAAACATCAATCATGGGGGTAGGAGCGAAGATTTATGCGTGACGTCACCTCGACCACCCGATCGGCGACAAATTGCACATTTGTTCAGTTGCTATTTGCTACCTGACATTGACACCTTTGTGATTCGGTTACAGGCGATTTGTTAGCGTAATGATAATGGTTTGTACATAATTATTTTTGTATAATTATCCTGTAATTTGATTGATATTATTATCAATGCTGTCGTTTTCACTTCGAACATGTGCCTCGAAATTTGAAAGCATAGAAATAAGCGTCTGAAGCTGAACTTTTTAATTATAATTTTAGCAACAATTCCCTAACAGCTGTATTTGGCTAACAACGGTTCCCAATATTATAGGGGCGAAATAGTTCTACGAGTCACATAGTGACATCAAGTTGGGGTTTGGCAACAATTAGATTTCTCGCTAGACTAGGTGTTAGTGCCTGGGGAGCAGCTACTCTCTGACTGCCATGCCATGTTCGGAACATGTTTTTTTTTTAATTTATTTAAGGACTTTGTCGTAAAACGACCACATCGTCCCATAAAAACCTCGTAGAACACATCACACTACAATACAAGTACCTATACAAGCGTGCTAGAAAACTTCGATTGCGCGATGATCGTCACCGAGTATAGGTCATTTACTCTAGTCATTTACTAGACAACCGTCATAAGGTTAAATATTACTTCACCCGAAATCATGGATAGATGATTGATAAAACCACAACACACTTGAAAAAAGTTTCTGCGTTAATTAAGCTGTTGGAATCCTTAAATTAATGAATGATGAATCTGAGTCTAATAACGCCTTATACAATTCATATTTCAGCAAGAGTTTAACATTGGCAAATATTTGAGAGTTTAATGAAAATCTTAAGGCTGCGCCGTAGTTTTGTAAGTGGATACGTAAATGAATCACAGTTCTCGGCTGCGCTGACTGAAGGGAGCAGTTGTGCGGGAAAATTTGTGTATCGCCTAACTTCTGGTATGATTTAACGAACTAGAGTCGAGCTCTCTTTCAGCTCAGAGTTAATTATACCATTTCTCTTTTCGCAAATCGAATTTAATCCTGAATGTATCTTGTTATGCAAATATTCGCTTAATTGTACAAATGTGAAGTCTGTAGTCAAATTGAGTTTTTGCAAATTTAGTTTATTTCAGCAATCTAACAAGCAGGAAATGTGAAACGAAATTAGCGACTTTATTATGGCAAATGCAAAAAGCAGAATAGCAATTTACAATGTCGCTTATGGACTTCCGTATTGACTTTCTAGATTCAAAACTTTTTACAGTTATACATAATGTATGTATAGGTAAGCATTTATGCAGGGTTGGGGCATTTATATGTAGATTGTAAAGAAGATCATTAAGTGACGTGTAGCGATGTGTTGTGGGTGCTATGGAATCAAAATTAACACGCGTCGAAACGTAAGCATGCGCCATTCGATCGTCAATTCAATGTATTGAGGATGGTATACCTACCTATTTCATTTGATCCTGGTATTAGGTATACTAGTTGACCAGACTTTGACCAATAGCATACAAATATAATTTGTATCTTAGGTTCTAAGTTCTAAGCCGCGTAATACGCTAAAATATCCACCATATATTCGATTACTTGTGCGTGATACGTGAACAAACATAAGAACAGAGTGACAAAAATTTTAAAAGTATTACCTTTTTCGGCTTCAATTCTACAGATATCTCTTTTGTACAGACATAAAGCCGTTTCATTGTATAATAAGTACAGATTATCTAGGCTATAACATAATCTAACAAACTGTCTTCTCACTTCGACGTTGTCTCAACAGATGCCCCGGTGTGCGCGCACGCCACGCCCCAAGTGCTGGGTGCTCAGTTGGACGAGGCGCTCCGAGTGCGGTGTTCGGTCACCGCCAATCCGCCAGATGTCACCTTCTTCTGGCAGTTCAACAACAGCGGTGAAAGCTTGGATGTGTCACCTACAAAGTTTGGTAAGAATGGTCTATGATTTTTTTTACCTTTTACAGTGTTGTAGTTGAGAAGTTATAAAAGTCGAAAAGTACATGAATGAATGAATGAATGAATATTTATATATTTATTTGCATGTACTTGTCATTTATAATATTACATAATACTCTGTCAATATAATTATTGAATATACCTGTTAGTTATCGGGATGGCAGCGAGTAAAAGATGATTCACTTTTAAACAACTTGTAATACGCGATACCAAATTACAAAGGAAAAAATTAATTATTAGAGCGTACGAAGGGAGTGTGAGGACTAGCATCGATATATTCTGACGTTTCTTGCCCTTGACAACTTTACCTGTCATCATGCGCTTCCGCACCCCACTCTCCTCGCGGCCCGCGACCCCTCTCAGGCTCCGTGCACACCGTTTCACATTTTTCATTTATATCGTTTACAATACCTATATCAAATGATTACATTTATAACATTGATGTGAACCTACTACATAGTAGTCATTAATATAAAAAGTATGTTTCTGTTGAAAAAAGGTCATAAATACATATTTTTGATTTGACTAGCAGGTAAATAGATGATATAAACCATCTATCTTACTTATAAACGCGGTGTTAAGTTACTCAGAGTTCGATTTTTTTGCCTTTTCCTAATCTTTGTTTTAACAGCATCACATGACAGGGACCAAAAAATTTTAAACTTCGAGTAACTACACTGCGTCTATAAGTTGTAAGACTGTTATAGGTTTATCGAAGGGAAGAAAGTTCAGTCTCCTTCTAAATTATAATCTTATAAAGCCACCAAAGTGTTAAGTTTAAGCAGCTTAAATAGTGTAAAATAAATTTTCTAGATAAATAAAATTAAAACTTTAAGCCTGGTGAAAGAAGTACATATTTTGTTAAACTAAGACAGAAGTTTAAATCCTTTATTTTGCAGTTTAAATGAATAAATTAAAAAAACAAACAAATAAAGTGCAAACAAACAAAAAATCACCTGGAAAAATAAATTTTAAACTTGGAGCTAAAATTTAATTTTACCGACCCTATGTAAGAACTGCGAGTTGGGTTGCCAACCACGCTATAAATGAAGTATAATAAATGAAGTATTGTATTATATATGTTGTAACCACGTTGAAGTTTTGTTTATGTAGGTACCATTGTTATACAACGTACGCAAGAAAAATATTATTAAATAATGATAGGTACAGTATTTTTTTACCCAAAACCTATATTAAATTAACTTATAATACCTATATAATATAAAATCTCTCATAATAAAATAATGCACGTGATACAAATATAATAGAAAAAATATAGAAAATATTTTCTTAACAAAAGGTATTTTAAAATACTCAAGCTTTTTTAGTTTAATTTGATACTTTATGTTTATACCTTACTTGATAACACTGACAGGATTGCTAACCCTAACTACGATACACGAACGCGCCACAAACTTAGTTTGGAGATTGTTAATTAAAAATTGCACGTGAGATAGTTCAAAGTTTGTTATTATTTTGTTTTATTGAAACTAATTAGGGGCTCGAACAATTTGTACGAAACAAACACAAATGCAGTGAGCAAAACGAAAAGGATTTTTGTGGATATCCTGTAGGTACGAGTACGTCTTTTTAAGGTAAACCAGGATTCTGATAAGTTATTTACAAATGTACAGGTACCTACAAAATTCTGTTGGATAAATTTTCAGTTTCCTCATATTCCTAGGATCTGAATTTTAGAAATGAATATGAAATAATATCTACATAATGAAATTATTCGTCATATATTATGAATGATCATGAAACGTAATCTAATCATTTGTTTTATTACTAATTAATAATTAGAATCTGGGTCATTTCCCATATTTCTAGGAATATCGCATTCCCATTTCCAAATCCCTAATTGGATGATGAGTTTGATCCTCAATTTCCTACGATGTACACACTTTAAACAATGAATAAAGCAACGACCTTTTATATCAGAGCTTGTCTGTTTTGCTAACTCAAAGCTTAATGTTTTCATAATAAATTAACGAGTAAAACATAAACATTAGTTTACATTTCGCGAAGTAAAAACTTGTCGGCGTTGTTATTTTGAGTTGTTTGCGTCTGCGTAGGACTTAAATAAATAACCTAAATTGTTAATTAATTTTCATCGGTTATGTACACTAGCGAGATGAGCAGCGATCACCCGACGGACTAACGGATATTATCAAAATTCTTAAACATATTTTTAATTACAAACTCAATCCAGTCACAGTTTGTTCCGACTAAACTTTACTAATTAACCCAACGTAATTACGTTACGCAATTAAAACTGTGGAATTATATGAAAGCTTAAGCGTACTTTGGCTATAAAATTACAATACGATGTCTTACAAGCGCCCACGTCCCCGTTTTATATACTAGCAACAACAACAACAAAATCTCCTTTATGTACCTACACCTAAATGTTATATACATACATTATTATACAGAAAGGTCTACAACAGGCAGTCTTATCTCTTTATTAGAAATCTCTTTCAGAGAACCTATCAAGTTAAATGCATTATAATGAATTTGAAAAAAGGGGAAGGGTGCACTATTGAGTCTAGTTTTTTTTTGTCAGGAGTTGAAAGGCTAGACTAGGGAGTAAGATTTAATATAGTTAGTGATATTCAATACTATAACAAGTGCATTAGCTACATACTAGATATTGCCTTACACCGCGTTATTACTTTTCAAAATAAAAAGTAAGCGGCAAGAGACTCACAAGGATTTGTTCCAATAATCACGGTCACAGCTTACCCGTAGTACGACTGGCATGTGAAGCTTAGGTATATCAAAGAAGTTTTATCGTAAATAATTATCAAGTTTGTAATAACCTTATGTCAAAAGAATGCCTTTCAAAGCCACCAATATAATGTAACATGTTATAAGCCCTGGGACATAGAACATTCTTCAACAGTAAACAAAACGCGCTGGTGTGTAACATCGTGAAGTCAAACACTCCTTCAAAGTATACTCAAATAGAAAACAACAATAGAACGAACGCAACTCAACTCGTTGGTGTAGAACTGAGTCTCGAACACAAATTGAGTTGGACCGACTTTATACGTGCTGCGTACGTACAGTCATGCGCGCTGTCAAGTTTAACGTTCTCGTAGGGACCTCGAATAGATCGAAAATGGCTCTTTTGCATCCTTTACCTAAATAGGCTCCTGCTAAACTGGTCCTAGTTTTCTGTGGCGTCTTCCAATTAGTTGGCTGGCGCGGCGAACTTCGAGGTACCTAAGGGGCTTCATTAGATATCTTAAGTTCAAACCAACTGTGCACCCTCCTGAATGACAGACGAGCGTTTTAGAAGTTGTGATCTCGAGAAGGATAGAGCCTCTTACACTTGAAATTACACCACTGTGACCCACTATTTTAACCGATATAAAAAAGGAGAAGATTCTCAATTTGACCATACCTATTTTATTTGTGTTTCCTTATAACTTTTTACTGGGTGAACCTGGGTGTATTTTTTAATCGTAACCTTCACGTCTGGTCCCATATAAATTTAAGCGACATCTGACGGGTAATTTTAGACATAATATATGAAGTGGGTTATTTTTCTTGTTAAAATATAGCAAACGAGCATAGAGCACCACATGTCCACCTCCAATAATACTAAAATAGAAACTATGATAGTTATTCAGCTAGCAGATGGTAATAATAGATTAGTTGGTTAGTTTTTTGTAGGTCAAAGGACTAGAGTATAGACTAGTGATAAATTAGTCGTTGTTAGTAAGAGTCTTGTTCTATTTCGGTCACGCATACGTTGCTATCCCTAAGGACTAAGATCTTTGCCTCTAATAAACTGTAATCAATTAATAAGCAAACTTCACAAACTTCCGTCAATACTATGTAGAACGCCAAACTCATCATCAACATTATCTAGAAATGTTTGCCTCTAGTGGTCACACTAGCACGCATTAAAGTATTAATCCTTAAAATTTTAACGTTATTAAAAAAACATAGGTTGACATTGTGGTTCTGAGATCATGGAGTAATAAAGACGGTATTATTAACGCAGATGAGTTTTCGTACAGTAACTATATTCAAACGTTTTACAAATGACATTGATTGACGTCGTCGTACAAAGTAAATATACGTGTACAAACCAACAACGGTAAATAGAACAAACTCGTCAGGGTAGAGTGAAATCCAGAGCAAATTGAATTAGCCGGACTATACCTAGTGACTGCTAGTAACAACGTTTACCTATTGTGTATGGATACCGTTGGGTAAATACAGCTGTACATAATAAGCATTTACCGATAGTTATGTTTATTGTTTAGTGTAGTAAAAGTTCTTTGTGGACTTCGGTTGCGTTAGACGTTTAACGCTACTCTGGTGGGAGTGCGTCAGTTGTATTTTGCGATTTTTTTCTTGTTATGAGAAATAAAAATAAGTGGAATTTCTTAGTTAGAAGTTTCACTTTATCTGGACGCACTTTTTTTTCTTACTATAAGTACATCTTGGCTTTAGAAGTATGTCAACATAATACATAAACCCCTTGATGTAAACAAATGACACGCACTAGCTAAACATCTACCTATTGGCACATTTTGCCTTTCAAAAAAGAATTTTTACATGAAAAAAAGTATGAAATAGGTTTAATTTATAAAAATACTCACATCTATACCAGACAATACTTTTAGATCTAGATCTTAAGTAAGACAGATTTAGATCGAACGAACGAGAACCTATTATTCAGAGACATCTTGACCTCAAGTCCACGACAACATCTGCCGCAACATGGCCCGAGGCAGTGAGTAATAGTGTCCAGTCAGAAATGTGTACTTATAAAATAAGGCGGCACGAAATATGTTCATTCAGTACAGTTAACCTCAACAGATGTAGGTAGTATTTGGCACGACACACGCAAAAAAAATCAATATATTTTGGTGTTTCGAAAAAAGGATGTTCAAGCGTTTTTAAAGGTGGCATTTCAGTGCCTTCAGATGTATGTATGTGTCATGCTTACATTTTGTCAACCTCCGACACAAAAATGGATGTGTTTGTGTTTATCTCTCACACACACCCACTTACAAACATGCACATATACATGCACATATACATGCACACGCGCACATAAACATGCACACATACACAAACACATGCACACTCAGTCGTGCGTCGCCAAATCTTACACATTAGAATGTTACTTATTGCTTAGACTGTGATATTGCTATTATGTGTTTATGCGAATCTGACATTATACGCCTAAACCATCATAATATTACTACGCGACATTACTTTAAAACTTGGTAGGTACTCGGGTAAAAATAATAATACCGAAAACATCTATTTGCTCTCACGAAAGGTCTTAAACTAAGGCTTATTTACAAGTTAACTTTCTTAAGCCTTTCTCAGTGAGAGCCTAGTGCCTGATTTAATGGGAAATTGATGTACTCTCGGGGGATAAAAGATGTTGTAGATGTTAGTATGGGTATTTTGTTAAGGGGTTAATCATTTGTTTTGATAGTCATTAATCATTAACATTGTCTTTGTAACAATTAGGTACAACAAGTAATATGTGCTCCTGTAAAAAATCTAGAGCTACAAAATTGGACATGCCTATGAATACCTATACATATCTACGAATAGGGATTGACCCAAAGTAAACATGAGACTAACCATCCCCGTAAGAAACGAGCAAAAACTTTCAAATGCGGGTATTATAGACACAAGAAAAAAGTTTTTCCAAGCGGAGCAAGAGCGGGTTGTAGTCGTATATTAAATCGATTGATCTTCGTCTTGGACTACAAAGCGGATTCGAGAAAACTGAATCCCTCTGCAAATGTTGACGAGATCTAACGATGATCCGTGAGGCCACTGCTAAAGATTTTCCGATCCAATGAACCGGAAACTTGTGGAACTGTTTCATGACAAGCGACATTGTGTCTCATTGAAAAGATATCTCGCACTAAAGTTCCAACGTCATCGTTTATTACGAACTCGACAAAGTTGTTATTTGCTTTCATGATTGTATTTTTTGATGATAAAATATCAGCGGTGTAGTGAATATTTATTAATTCCGCGTGAAATTATTTTATATGTTGAATCAGCGAAGGGGGTGGGGGAATTTTCAAAAATCCTTTCTTATATCCTTTCTTATATAATCAATATAAACAATCTTGGTGACGCCGTTCTTATTAAGTTTAAGTTTAGTGTATAAAATGTAAATCCATTAATTGGCTGTAAGACCTTATAGCATAAGATTTGTAACGTATTAGACTAAGAGCTGTGGATTTTGTGATAAAAAATAAAATAAAAAAATAAAATAAAATAAATAGGTGTCTCTTGCGTCACTTCCGTCACGCAACCACAACCGTCCTTCACGTCAGGTTCCTCAACCTATACGAGAGGTTTCGGGTGGAATCACCAAAAATTCTCTTTTAGTGCTCCCCTACCCTCCGTAAGAAAGTGGCGATCAGTTCAATAATGACACAATTAAATTCCGTTGAAAACTTTTTTATCACTTATTTACGTATAGGTACAATCGAATGTTCCCTTGTAAAAACAAATTCACTTTGACACAGGCACAGCGAACGGCAGTACCAGCGAGCTGGTGTACAAGCCGCAGAGCGAGCGGGACTACGGCGCGCTGAGCTGTCGCGGCAGCAACGCCGTCGGCCGCCAGTCCGAGGCCTGCGTCTTCCAGATTGTTCCTGCTGGTGAGTTAAACCATGGTTAAAGTTATAGATTACAGGTACACGTGTTATATAGATATGTATTTTGTGCGCAATAAATGATTATAAATTTTCATTTGCACTAGCACTTGGATTCCATCCAAAACAGACATAATAGCATCCATGAACTAGAACAGGCAAAAATCTGTCACAAACAAGTACATATTTGCCACGACAATCAATTGAACCCGGGCCTCTCCGCGGTGCAGGCCCTCGCTACCAACTAGGCCACTCAAGCGTATTTAACGAACAATAACTAAAAAAACACCCGTCAGTTGTCGCTCAAATTTAGACTGGAGCAGACGACAAGCACTAGCTTTCGACTGTAAAAAGAATTATCAAAAACTGTTACTCCAGTAAAAATTACGAGGTAACACATGTGTAACATAAATAAAAAAAATACAATCGAACTCAAAACTTCGTCTTTTTTGAATTCGGTTAAAAATTTCAGTATTTTGACTTTTATTCTTTGGGTGCCAGTGCGTTTTTCCCAAATACTTTTGTGCCATAGCTTAATGAGTTCCTAAATAACCATTGTGTACCCCGTTGGACGGTACGATAAAGGCGAAAGAAATCGAGCTGCCAAAATGGAATAGTTTTTACTGGATGACTTGTTTGTTGGGCGCCAACAATGAGTAATGTTCTTTTTACAGGCGAAAATTGTTGCGCTGATGTGCCTCATTTAGTGTATAAATGTCAGCCCACTTCTAACTACTTTCTTTTATTTTACAAATGAAACAACAAAACACTAATGGTTAATGTTAAGCTTACAAGGACGGTGGTATCTAGTCTAGCTAGTTATCTAGCTTTAAAACCCACGATGAGATTAAAGGAAGTAAACAATAGGGAGCTTCGAAATATACACATATAAAGCATGTATTACAAAATAGACGTTTTCTTTGGATGAAAGACTGACATGGTTCCTTAACAATACAGCCAATAGTAAATCTATCCATATATTTTTTTAACATATACAATTCTAAAAGTGACTGACAGTAAGTACATACCTACGGAGTCAAAAGTATATTGAACTTATTACAATATGATCTATACAACATGGCGACAAATGATAAAGGGAAGACGTCCAAATTATAACATATACATTTTTTCCATTTTAACGGGTACAACAAGGGGCTAAAATTGTTAGAAAATCGTTACTTCATGGAATCAGAAGTTTGAGCAATAATTTCCACAGTTTGTTCGAGGGTAGTAAACTTGTGGTAAAGTCGCTGCGACTATTATAATACGTCACGATTTGCAAGCTAGAAATATAGCTTCACGGTGCGAATGTATGAGAAAATATGAGTTGGCTGCGGACCTCGCCGCGCAGTGGTTAATAACCTCGCCTCTGCGACGCGAAATTGCTAACTTTACTGTTGTATAATACACCTTAGTGTTGAAATACAACAGCAAAGTTACTTAATTATGATAATAATTAATGATAAGCCAATCTTGTTAATTGTTATTGATAAGCCATAATTGTTATTGACTAATAACATTAATGTGAAGATCTATTGTGTAAGGTATTCCACTGAGTAAAAAAAATGTTATACAAGGTGGATACCACCATTCAACAATAAATGAAACCACGAGCCCTGCTTCATGCCAGGAACATATTACATTTAGTAAAAAATGCCTAACATCTTATTTACAAAAAGGTTTTTTTTTTTCAAAAAAACTAAATAGCATAAAAATACAGGAAAAAATAGAACAGCCTGTGTAAACATCGGTCACTATATTTGCCATGTGCCTTTGACAAGAGCGGCAACAATCTTCTCCTATTACAATAATAATAGATAATTACAGCGTGTTGAAATTTTGTATATTGAAAAAATAATTGCTGTGGCTAAAGTAAAGGAGGTATTTGATTGAATTTTTTTTTGGAGGCTTAGGTAATCATTAGGTACATACAATTTAATTTATTGTTGTATGGTGGTAACCACGTTGTATAAGATGAATGTTATTAGACATTGATACATTACTTGCAGATTTCATAGGGAAACAATACCACTCAATATTTACACATAAATTATTTTTATGATACTAATACAATTTTTATTTAGTGTCCCAATCCCTGTAAATAGATACTCGGCTATTGCAGCCTTGCTGGAGTATTTTCTCCAAGAATCGATAACAACAAAATAACGTTTTTGTATCGTTCCTTATAGCTTTCTTATCAATGTACGACCAAAATATTTACAATATCAACTTTCTCTAAATTGTGAGATTAGGTACTAGTTTTATATATGTACCTAATATTACAATACATAAAATTTATCCACCGACGTAAATTCAACAGAAAATATGAGTTAGCTTAGCGAGGTGCAGCAAAACGCTCAACTCTACCCGCAATGTTTAATTTATCCTGGCACACGTCATATAATAGGTTATCGTCGACCGTATCTCATAACTTAGAGTGGATTTAATAAAGTCCCCAGCTTATATTTACTACCAGATATTTAGACTTCACCCTGATTTTTCGTTTGGGAACTTTTGTATGGGAACTAAAAAGTACTACTATCTATATCTATACTAATTACCTACTATGGTAGTTAGGACCTTTGACGTTACTTAAATAAATAACCCGTTAACCAAAACAATCATTATAACATCGTGAAACAACAACATACCGGCACATTGAAGTCCTTATGAGGTTAAATAATAAGTCCAAAACTAATATAGACTATTGATTAATATGTCTAAAGGATTCCGATAGAGTAATAAAATAGCGGGAATTTCATTGTATCCAGTATGTTCGTTGATCAGAGTAACTTTGAAATGCACGTGTCAAGTTCCACCCCATAATTCAAGTTACAATTAGTGACTACAGCTGAGCACTCAATTTTCATTTTAGCATGTATACGCGTGAACAAATACCTTTGTACTCCAAACTTCACACTTGAATATTATGATAATTAAACCTCTGTTCGCTAGATATATTGCAGAGGGGAGTCCCAACTTTGAACAGAAAGAGCGGGGATATTAGAGGGTGTTTACCATTCAAAGTATTCTCGCTCAAATTATACAATAAATTAAAGCTACAAGGTGTCTCTTTTATTCATAACTAATAACCCGGTGTAACTTTGTTTGCGTAAATGTACCCCCACCATTGCACCCGATACATTTGCTTCTAATATTTATCGAAACATATTTTTTTATTTAGGAACGTCTTTCCTTAGTTAGTTCCGGAATGTACTTATTGTCCAAATTCAGTTTATTCATATTATTCCTTTCATTTATTTATTTAATGATTGCTAAAAACATTCTCCACGAATTGGGCCTTAGGGTAGTTCAAAAGCATTGGACATAGACGGTAACAAATGATAAATGTATTTCAAATAAAAATAAACATTTTAAATAAACAAAAATTTAAATATCATGATGAATACAATGAATAAATAAATGCAAAGCTACGTTGAATCATACCTGCTTATATTGCGAATGTACATTATCCCATAAATATCATACTTTTTATAAATTTGCATATAAAGGATATGTAAAGTATTTATATATTTATAATGTGTATATTACAGTACCAATTAGCATACTCCGAGCAAATTTATAATAATACTCTATTAAGTATTCATTACAATTTAATGTGATAGGCCACAATTTGCTATATTTGCGTTACACCACGAATATGAGTAATTCCAGGGAATCTTATTAATGGAACAATATTGAAGATATCACTCTAAGTTGAAGATCAATATTGATCAGTCCCTCATATATAATCGTGTAAACAGTAAACTCGAACTATGATCACTACTGAGCAAATTGAATCATGCCGTGAGATATTATTATTATTATATTATTACATTAATGCTAGCTTTTATCCCTAATGCAACGGACGTAGCTGAAGGTGATAATTTACCATCACAAGGCCTATGTGCCTGATGCATCATCTATCTTATCCATGCATGCTGCGATGCCGCGAAATTCTGAAATTCAACTGAATAAAAAGTACAGTGTAGTAAAATAGGGATAGTAATTATGTAAATATTATTCCTATTTAAAAATTGGCAGAGTACTTATATTAAATGTATAACTACTACAATACGGATAGTAATTATGTAATTACTATTACTATTTTTAATTATTTTTTTGTTAATCAGTAGATATAATTCATAAGCATAATCGGGGTATATTTTCGATAAATTTTGTTTACATTGTGTATTATTTAAATACTCTTTTTTTAAATAATATATTATGTCAGAAATAATAATCATCACTTTTTCTTTAAACTATTCATACACAGCGGATATTTTAGGGGCACATGCAAACCGTTCTGGATATTAGTTATCAATAATATTTTAATTCAAAATAGAGATTCGTTAACGCTTTCTTCATGGAATAATTTTATACAAAAAGTTGGTTAATTCCCCATTACGTCACGCGTGTATCAAAAATTCAAAAGGCTTAAATGAAGTCGTGAAAGGCCAACCTCAACATAACAGGCGTATAGATATTTTAATGAAGAATTCAAAGCGGGGAAGCCTACTAAGAGCCATTAGGGGGAGTAACGCTGGGTACATGATGGGTGGAAATGGATTTTGCGATTACTTTCTTTATACTTTTAAAAGGTATTCGCTTTTTTGGCTTTTACGTTATCTTCTCCCGAGCTTTTATTAGCGCAGGACATACACTAATATTAGATTTAGTTTTAAGTAAATAACCAGGTAAATGTATTTGACAGGGTACTGACGGCGAAAAAGGGGGACTTCACCGACTCACTAAATATTGATGGTTTCGTTGAATTCCTAATTTGACCTCGTGTCTTATTGCTGTGTTATTATCGTTGCGCGCCGAATATATTTGACGACAGCATAATTACGTCACATAAATTTTCCGGGTTACACGTGCTCACTAAGGTGTAACCCCCCTCTCCTCGGATATAACGTCACATATCATGTAATGTTTAAATACAATAAAAATATTTACCCGGAATCAAACCCAGGACAATTAGCTAAGACATTTAACGAGCTACAATGCAACCATAAATGAACCGTGTTTGTTACGCTTCGCTTACGTTAGTTAATAATACAACTTGCTCTTAAAGTTTATTTGTATGATTGCTTGAAGCGAACGTTGATTCCTCATCTTGCGCAAGTTACACGTAAAGTCTAATTAATTAAACCAGCACTCTCATAACAACCAGACAAATATCAACCACTCCAAATTATGAGCCAAAATTTAGCACGGAATTAATTTAACACCTATTCAGCTCTTCTTCATTGTTTGAACGTGTTTATTTATTTTTCCCATTATTACCGACGCGGATGGCGCAGTGGTTAACATGCCGGTACGTTGTTCCAAGAGTTCTGGGTTCGATTCCCAGCGAAGCGGAAATAGTTACAGTAGTTACCGTTTTTTTTTAGAAGGGACTTATCTACAAAATAAATATGGCCGACAATTGTCAAAGTCATAGTAGTCAATAACACACTGACATTACCGCGAATTTGTTGTATCGAGTCGTATCGATATCGATTGTGCTCAACGATATTATTCGAATGAAACAAATGTCTATTATTTAGAATATAATTAAATAATGCTTAAATAAATGTCACACTAAATTTAATCTGTATCAGACACACTACACAAACTAACACTGTTATCAGAGTCTTCTTCGCTCGACTCTGATACGTGTATAACAAAACTTGAAGTTGGTTGTTCTGATGCAGCATTTACTTACAAATTTAATCACATATTTTTTTTAAAATATCAATTGCTTTTCGCCAATTTTCAGTGAGGAATGCAATCTCACTTAAATTTTATAATAATCACTTACTCCACTATCATTTTATTAATCGAGTAAATATCGATAAAAGTGACATAACGAATCGTAAAACTAATGCATCAAATCGATTCGTCTTTTCCACCCACAGAACAGATAAAGGAGATTAGAACGGCCCTAACTCATATTTTGTATGAAAACGGCTGTCGCCGCGTGCCTCCCACCACTCAAACAACCGAAATGAATCTCAGGGCTGTGATTGGTTCGATCGCCAGTGTAGTTAAAACTCGCACAAAAGATAGTGATGGGATAGTGATAGTCGATCGATATTGATATCGATACTGATTTTCTTCATATTCTTTTAAAAATTACTACTCGACCAACCTAAGTTTGCACCTCGCGTCGATTACGTCACACGGACGCTTAGGTACGGTATTCAAAAAAAGATTCGCTATGACTTTAATAAATTAAAGAAGTGTTTGTTAAATTTTATTTTGCATTTACTGTTTTTAACTTTATATTATACTTATGTACATTAAAATATACACAAAAGTTATGATAATTATAATTAACCAGAATCACTACTGTTCATAGGTTCAATGCCCGACATTTCGCTTTCGCTCTCACTCCAGTCCACAGTCCAGTACTATAACAAAACAGTGGTAACAACAAAAAACTTAACAAGAACAGTTCAAAAATTTCAAATTCAAAAGATAGGGAGACGAAAACTCGGTATGACGCGTATCGGTGACAAAGATGCTAACCATACTGACGCGACAGGGCGACTGCGGGGAGGTGAACGGGGAGCAGGGGCGGGGTGCCGCATTCCAGCGAGGTGCAAACTTAGCTCGGTGGAGCAGTACTATAAATATAACCCAAAAACATTGGGATCCTAATTTTTATATCTCAGGGGATATTTGGACAACAAATAAAACAGCGTCTATATAATAAATGAATGCAATCATCTATGTTACGGCTTGCAAAGGTCGATAATCTATACCTATCGATAAATATCGGTAAAATTACTGTAACTTTGTTTCTTAAAGTTTTGCAATACTTTCTTTAATTCGAGAGGGCACGAATATTGTGGACTTTCCAAATACATCTATTATCTATACTTAATAATATAAAGCGGAAGAATTTGTTTGTTTGTTTGGTTGTTCGTTTGAAGGCGATAATCTCAGGAACTACTGGTCCGATTTGAAAAAATATTTTTGTTTTGAACAGTCCATTTACTGAGGGAGGCTATAGGCTTTGACTTTATTATATAATCATCTTCTGCGAAATGTTGCGAACATATCGTGCTACATTTTGTAGGTACCCATTCAATTCTACAGGTTGCTTCAATCCAATTTTTTTTGTATTGAGATCTTTTGGAAACCTACAAATAAAATGTGTAAGTTATGTTGCCACCATAATAGTTAAACTCAAAGCAAATAGTTAACAAAATAATAAACAATAATTAGTGGTAATAAATAAAGTTGTTTTAATTATAAATTTGTTAAAAATAATTTGCCGACATATTTATCGACATGGTACATCAGTCATCACTAACGCCACGTAAACTCGTCCCACCGATATACCAAAATTCAAGCTTCCTTTGGATGCGCGCGACTTTCGCAATGAAAGCAATACTTTGCAATACATTGCGTAATCACTTTCGTAGTACAAGATAGTACTCATGTGTTTGCGAGCAATGTATAATTTTGAATCTCTTTGCGATTGTGTCGTTTTTGTCTTAAACTACATAATACTATTGTAATAATTACAAATATCTATTGTAATTTAAGGTTTTTAGACTTACTTGTGAAAAGAAATTCCTCCTCGGACTACATTACACACCTGGCTTCTTTTCCTACACGTTACAATTGCGCAAGACGGCATTATTCTTTTTTTTTAGCGGAGCTCCGTTCGCTATCAAGGTATGAGCGCGCCTAATGACCGGTAAAACTAATTTCGGGGTTCCATGAGCGTTTGCTCAATTGTGCGGCGCGCCTGCCCCGCTCACAAGGCCGTTCTATCCTCCTTTGTCTGTTCTGTGTTTCCACCTGTCATCTGCAAATGTCAAACATGTCAAGTTCTTGTTGAAATTATTCATCTATAAAAATGAGTTCTAATGGAATTGAACGATCTAAGATAATAAGCATTATAATTATTGTAAGTTCAAAGCTTATGGTGTAAAACAAAATGCGATATACCGAGTGAATCGATTGAATTGTTTGTAAGTTGTTTAACGCGTGTAACATTGTGGGAAAGTGATGTTTCGGAAACCCAGTGATTTGTTTTGTAGTTAAGTCTCGTCTAAAAAAACGGACTGTATGAGTTTAAATTTCCTTTATTGGTCTGGGTGTGTGTCTTTGTCTTGTGTTTGTCTGTGGCACCCACGACACAGGGAAGCCTAGTGTGGAGCTGTAAATGTGTAGCGTTATTTATTTATTAGATATTTATAACACTGAATCGATGAAAATGTGAATTATATTCTAATTATGTAAATACCTACCAATTGGTTATTTCGTTCCAAATCAAAACTCATGAGAGTAAATTGACGGTTATTTACGATACCAATATAACATTATTTCATTTAAGACACAATTTATATTACATTCCCAACCTGGAGATTTCTTTGCTGAGTTGATATAACTTGGTTATTTTGCTGCTACAAGCATAAATGACAGTTAGGTACATTACTGGGAAGAGGACGTAAATGGACGAGTGTTTCCTTGACTTGTCAAAAGCCTTTGATCTGGTTACCTACAAGATTCTGTAATACAAATTAAGGGACAGAATGCCAGTTACACTGCGTTCGCGTCCGATACGGAATTCTATATAATTGCATCCTACACAAATGCCAGCTTTCCGCCCCTGTGATCTGTGATTAAGGTACAATGCAAACCGTCGAGAATTTAAAATGTCGTAAGTAAATTTAGCTTACAAGCTAAATTGGACTGTGAGAACAAGTAACAAATTTTTTGTTAGCGGGGAATGGCAATTCCATATTCTCGGTCACTCAGGTATAGTTATGAGCCTTCTTAAACTCCGGTGCACTAACCAAGTAAACCAGGTGAGGTAGACTGGTTTCCTATGCGATGAGTACAATTTGAAATGCTGTATGAGGCCCGGGGTTTAAATGTACCTTAATCGCATTGACGGAACGCTGGCATTTGTGTGCCATGCAATTATAACGAATTCCAGTTCGAATTCAAATGGAGTAAAATGTTGGTTATTTCAAGTAGGTAACTATTTTGTTGTAGCCCGACCAGCAGCGCCGCGGAACTGCTCGCTCCAAGCTGGTACGAACGGTTCCGAAGGTTCCGCAAACTTCCTGGTGGTGCGATGCGTCGCCGGCTACGACGGAGGCCTGCCGCAGACATTCCTGTTGGAAGCCCTCGATCCCGTCACTAGCAAGACGAGATACAACGGCAGTGTCGGCGAAACTGGTATGTACACTTACAACTGTAAAAGAAAGGTTTAGTTTAACAGGGCTGCGACAAATTGCCCGCGTGGCTGGCCGTTCGATGGTTTCAAGTTCTGACTTAGATATACATATGTACATAGTTTTTCTTGCTTGAAAGACATTGCATGATACTATAATGTAGGGTAATCAAGTATTTCCTTTAAATAAGTACAGAAAACATTTAAATATGCTGGTGAAGTACATAAATAGTAACTAACTTAAACCTATCAAAAATCAATCAAAATTGAATGAATGAATGAAATGTTTATTCGAAGTAGATTTTTTACAAACATTTTTAGAATGCCAAACTACGCCATCGCTTAAAGAAACCTCTACGGTAAGTGGTCTTGGAAGAAGAATCTGCAAGAAAGGAATCCCAAGGAGTTTCTTGTCCTACTTACAGTTAGATACAGATTGCACTTATTACTACTTACGGTTAAAGTACGAAACTCACGTCCAACTTGTTTTATCATCAAGTTTGTAATAACCTTTCATCAAGAATGCTTTTGACATGAGTTTCTTTACAGCGTGGCATTTCCGTTAATTGTCTCGGAATTTTATTATAAATTTTAATACATCTACCCATGCTACATACATTCACTGCTAATTAAATTAAATACTGTGTAAACGTGTCTGTGTACGTGTGTGTGTAAACGTGTGTGTGTGTGTGTACGTACTGTGTAACTCGCTATATTTATTACAAGTTCTCCAAATAAATAAGTTACAAGCATCTATATTACACACGTAACATGTTAGATTATTACGAGCTAACAATATTTTTTGCAGACGGCCTAGCAACGTTCAAATTGGACTTGTCGCAACTATCCTCAGGCAACGTAGAGGGCGCCACTTTTAATTTGCTCATCTATGCGAGGAATCTCAAAGGAGAGTCGGAGAAAACGCTCTTGGAGAACATCGCATTCAACGACGCTGCGAGGAGGACAGGTACTCTAATGGCATTATAGTAATAAAGTGTAGCAGCATACTCCTCGAATAAATTCTGTAGCTCCTTTTTATAGTAATTTCAGAGTGTTTTTATTTTAAAATTAGTTTTAGTTGGGGGCCTTTTCAATAAGAAAGTTTTAGTACAATATTTTTTTTTTACTAATGCGGGATCCTGCTAGCACACGCTATAAGATCATACAAAGGGTGATATTATAATATCAATGTCTTTAACATATTTTATTCTTGATTTAAAATAATACCAAACATTATGGAGTCTTGAAATAACATTAAAATGAATTCCATAAAAAAATACTTCGATTTTATTTTAGAAGGCAATTGTTTTGACACACATACTTAGAAATGTAATAAAATGTCGAAATCGATCCATCCCTTTGACAGGCAAAAGGTACATACAATACAACAGCCAGACACCCAAACATCGGAATCTTTATAACACCCGCCTTTTTGAGTTTTAAGTTAATTAAGTTTTATCTTGTCAACTTAAAAAACTGAAACACCAATTCTCCCAACAGACGGCAAGAGCGCAATAGGCGGAGTGACGCTCGGGGTGGCCGTGGCAGCGACCCTCGGGATCACCCTCGCGGCAATCGGGATCGGCTTGGCGGCGATGTGCGCGCGGCGGCGCCGGGCGCATCCCCCCCACAAACACCCCCCGGGAGACATGCTGGAACTGAGCGACGGCTGCAGGAGATACGTTGTCGCGTACACAATCAAACCCTCACCTGATTTAAAGACGCCCGACCCTCAGCCTGATATACTGAATCCTGCTGGTATGTAGAATTATGTTGCGGATAATGTACTCGTAAATAATAGTGTACACGTAAAGACGACATTTCAGTTTCCTGTTTAGAGCGTGTTATAAACAGAACATAAGATAAGAACGGACATATCTTTTTTTGTTTTTTATTTTTTACTTCAGGAAATGTAGTTAGGCATACCGTCCGCTCCGGGGAAAACGAACGGTTATGTGGGACTCTCATTGCCGAAAGAACGGCGGTGACCTACCCACTAAAATCTGAAGGTGCCGACGCTGCCGCATAGTGCCGGGACTGTGTACTACTCTCGCTCCACGGTCCCGGCGCGGCGGCCGCTGCCTTGGCGGCGGCCTCAGCACGGGGCGCTCAATAAATTGAGCGTTCCGCCCCCTCCATGATTTTTTAACGAGGTTGTCTTCCTCCTCAATTTTTTAACAAGGTTTTCTTCCTGAAGGCGTAATCGCCTCCACCGTGGGGGCATAAAGCCCCCATGATCCATCCACAGTGCTCTCTACAATCATAGGGGACACGTGGAGGACCACGCCGCCTGCTGGCAGCTGGGCCGTCGCCGGCCCCCCCAGCCCTACATGAGCGGAAGCCCAAACTGGCTCTCCGCTCCCCCATTTGGGAGTCTCTTGGCTTCACCAGGCACTGGGCACTGGCTACTAAGCCCCGCCACCACGAAAAGGTGGACTCCCCCGGCGGGGAAGAACGAACATACCTAGCCCAACTTTGCTTTGCTGGGAATTGAACCTAGGATTCTTAGAACAACGGTCCGGCATGGAAACCAATGCGTGACACAGGTCGCAATTCTTAAACGATAAAAAAATGGTAGAGTTCATTATCATTTAAATTGTTAAAAGTGTAGGTCCTATTTGTGGTGGCCTTATATAAAAAAACTATGTTGAATCTTTTGCATGAAAAATATTTAGGTATATCAAAAAATACTATGTGATTATGATTAACAAGTTTAAGTTAACTCATGAGAACAACATAAAAAATAAGTGTAAGGTAATTAAATACTAGGTATATTTATTTTTAAGATATAAAAGTAAAACCATCAATATAACAAGCTTCGTCCCTAGAAATATGCTGGCGATGATGGTTCATATAAGAGTGATATCGTAAATTACCCTCTCTTAGCCTTGCGAAACCCGTCCCTCAGTTTCCACACTCAGAAATTGTTAGATAAAAGTAGGAACTGACGTATCTTTGTTATTCATAACCGGAATAAAATTAAAGAAACACTTTATTTTATTTCACATTTATTTTATCACTAGCTTTTGCCAGCGGCTTCGCCCGCGTGAATTTCGTTTAAACTTCACCCCTTTATTTCACCCACTTAAGTGTCATAAACGTAAGAGTAGATAAAATATAGGTATACTTAATCAGAAAGCTTCGAACTGCTAAGCTATCGGGAGTTACACGTGTTATTGTGAGTCAACCATAAAAGATAGACATATGCTGTCGTGGAATATTTGTTATATAATTTTAAGGAGAACATTTCCGTCATACATGATTTCTGTGTAGCTTTAACCATTAAGGTTGCACACGCGACGGAAGCTTGAAAAATGGAGTAACTTCTCCCGTTTCCCCAACATTTCCCTTCACTGCTCTGCTCCTATTGATTGTAGCGTGATGAAAAGTATACTATAACCAGCGCGGGAGTATGAAAAATAATTGTACCAAGTTTCGTTAAAATCCGTCGAGTAGTTTTTGTTTCTATAACGGTTATACATCAGACAGACAGACAGACAGACAGACAAAAATTTTACTGATTGCATTTTTGGCATCAGTATCGATCCCTAATCACCCCCTGATAGTTATTTTGGAAATATATTTAATGTACAGAATTGACCTCTCTACAGATTTATTATAAGTATAGATAGATAGAAGATAGAATAGATAATACATTAATGAAAAGTGCATCCAAAAGTGTTAAGAGGTTTCTGAAATTCTGATTAATTTTTAACATTTTCGTTACAAAAAATCGTTTAACAATATAATTATTTTGTGTTTGACTGCATTAATAAAAGCCTGTCAAATAACACTTTTCTCATATTTCTTCCATGTACAGTTGCTATCAGTGATGTAAATTTTTAATTTAAATAACAGTATACACGCACAGAGTCGACACCAATTTAGTAAATACTTATTCATCAGTCTGTAAAGCAGATCTGCCATGCTCCCATCAAAATGATCTTTGTGTTTGGTAAATCTTTTTCTCTCAGCGATGTTCCCACGGAGTTAATAAAAACTCGAGCAACGCAAAAGTAAAAACAAACGTAAAAAGCAAAATGGTATCCTCGGTTTACATTACAGCGGCTGTTTTCCTTTTTTCATTGCCTTCCGCATTATCACGCGGGTCCGCAACGTCTTTGTTGGAAACGGAAAGAAATCAAAATGTTTTTTTCCGTTTCATTTGGATAATTAAATAATTGCTCAGCTTTGCTAACCGCGTGACTGTACTAACTTTGGCGCTTGAGGTCTACTGAACTCTTTTGTCATAGATTGTCTCCGAAGTAATAGGAACCAAACTTATATAAAATTGAACATTTATAACGCTTCTGACTTCAATTTGTCTATTTGTAACTGTGATGGCTTTGGTTAACGATAGAGCGTCCTCGAATTATTCACCTCGAATACTTGTGATTCAATTTTGCTTGGTATTACAATTTGTATCACTACATAGTATAAAACAAAGTCGCTATTTTTGTCCGTCTGTTTGTTTGTTTGTCTGTTTGTCTGTTTGTCTGTTTGTCTGTATGCTTAAATCTTTAAAATTACGCAACGGATTTTGATGCGGTTTTTTGTAATAGGTAGAGTGATTCAAGAGGAAGGTTTTTATGTATAATACATGCGTATATTTCCACGAGAACGGGATCCACGCGGGTGAAACCGCGGGCGGGCCGCTAGTGTAATATAATTTGTTACAATTTGTATGTAAAATAAATTTCATATAACCTATATGAAATTTCACTATGTCACGCAAATTGTTCAAAATATTTGAGAACTTTGTGAGTAATATTTTATAATGGTTATCGTAATAAAATATTTTACTCCAAATATCAACATAACATACTTACGGAAATTACTTGAAATTAAAAACTGTGTCGCAGTAGATTTTACCTATCCCGAAATACAAATGTTTTTTGTACTGAAAGATATTGTTAATATTGTATTGTTTTATTTGATACCCCCTTTCTTATTCTTTGTTTTGTTCATAATTTTGCTTCTGCGATATGTTATGATTCAACACATTTTTAAATGTACTAAAAACTGACTTTTTACTATAGTTGTTATTCCAAACAATACCCTAACATTTTTTAACTATGCTGTCTTTGTTACGATTATGATAGAAAAATATTTTTTTAAACCATTGTTTAAGAGTCTAGCTCAGACTGTTACAATAATTACGATGAAGATGTTATAATTACTAAGGCACATAAAACTAATGCAATAAATTATTTTCTAATAGATGGTGACAATCAGAATATTCCTCCTACATCTGTGGAAGCTGAAGAGTGGCCCAGTAGAAAGGATGTTAGAGGTAATAGTAAAGTACTATACAGATCCACAGCTGAATAAAACTTACTTGCTTTGATTGCAATGCGTATAGACGCTTTACATGACTGTATCGATTGATGTTACAGATGATAGTAAATATAATTATAATGATACAATTATGGTGTAGCTGTAGCTTAGCTTTAATTTAGTAGCACAATTATCTGATTTCTTCACTTGTCACATTAGATTTCGCCTTTTAAATTGACTTTATTTTTTAAAAGGTACTTGGGGAAAATCCGGAGCAGTGTTCTCGGCTGAAGACTTAGCCCTATTAGACTCCGCTGGTCGTCCACAACAGGTATTTTCCATCTCTTAGCTTTTAATCAAAGGTAGTATTGACTGATAGATTTTTTACTTCGAAACTTAAAAATATTTGGGACAAATACGGCTTATTTAAAAGCTATTAGCAAGTCTGATGCTAAATGTCTCTCACTTATCAACTAACAGTCAAATTATATTTAATGTCGGTAAAAGATAATATTGATGAAATAGAATTTGTGACAGAAGTTCTGTGGTAAAATTGTTTTCTTTCCTTTGAAATACGTTAAGTAGTAGTTAAAGTTTTCACATTCAGGAATTCTTCATTTCTTAATTTATGACGACCAACGACAACCTCCTGTAGCGATCTTCACAGGAACAACCGTAAGTGAAGTTAGCTACAGATTTAACATTATAACCAATCATATTTTTGTTTTTCAAGCTCACACCTGGAAGCGATATGACGCCCAGCAGTAGACAAGATATCATCAACGACAACATGTCGCAACAAGTTCAAACAAACTTTAGATCTAATTTCATAGTATCAAACAGTCCGACTTTAGGTAGTCCGAACTTTGTGTGTCCTAATGGTAACGTAGGATCGCCTTTTGGGAGTCAGACCTTGACTCTCACTGGACCTACGTTAAGTTCGGGTAGCTTAGCGACTTCTACCTTGCATAGGAAAGGGAAGACTAATGTGAGAAGAAGAGAACATGTTCTAGCAGAAAATCTACCCGGCCCTGAAAGCTGCGTGTGAACCCATTTATTTAAATTCTATCCATACAGCTCGCTTAGTAATATGTTAATTTAATAGTTGAATGTATGATCACAGTTATTTGATAGATCTGATTCCGCAACATCCAATTGAAGTCCAAATACTTTTATTTTACTTCGACATTCTTTAATTCTTGCCTATTTTTATACGACTTTAGCACTTTGAAGTATTGCGGAACAAACTCCTTCAATAATCTTAATTGAAACAGTGTTCTCGGTTACTTTAAGCCTGAGCTTACTTCGTTGGAAAAGAGACCCGTAACCTTTATAGAGTTATTGGAGGGTTGTGGCAAAAGGATTGTAAACATATGTAGATTGTACCAGTGTCCTCCCTTCAACAAACTTTTACGTCTTCATAATTATGTAATCATTATCATTAAAATCCCTTAAGTTGTAATGCAAAGAAAAATCATTTTTAATTAGAGTTAATTAAATGTTTTCTACCTTTGTTTGTATGAAGAAGCAAGTTTTTCTTTACAAAAGCTGAGTTTATTTTACTTTTACTTTTTATTATTTCTAACTGATTCTGAGTAAAGACAAAGGAAATATACTTTTCTTTTTTTTAACCTTTTACATTCTAGATCATATTTCTAAGCGAGCAATGAATGCATTACTTAAATGATAGGCATTATTATTTGTATATATAGTATAATTTTATCAAAAAACTAATGCATGTTATATTTCAAATGAATGCAATATGGGCGTAACACGTAGAGAGAACAAAATTTTATAAAATTTATAAATTAATATGACCGATAAAACCAACTCGTCATTTAGACTAATAATAGAATTGCTCACATCAATCGGTACTTCATTACTAAAACATCTATGAACAACAAGTACCTATATTATTATGTATCTATGTTTTTGTAAACAAATCCCGTTTCATTATATTACATAGGTGCAATATGATTAATAAAAACATCTAATTTAACACTTAAATTGGCAATAATCGATGTTACTTTTAGTTGAGCCAACATTTCAAGAAATAGCGTGAAAATTACACATAATTTGATAATAGAAGGGTTCAATTTTACTTAGGATTCACTGGTCCGATAAAATAGTAGACGACGTTATTTTCATTCCATTTTTATTTAAGTTTCAAAGCGATGTAATTAAAAAAATGTCGTCGAGAGTTGCACAGTTATTCGATAAAGTACCCAAAACAGCTACTTAGTACGGACATACATGCACACTTGTAAAACGTACACGTACAAAATGATTTTAAACTTAACTCATCGCGGACTATAGGTACATTTTATTATATATTACTCACGTCACTCATTGTGCAGTATGTACGGCTGACTATATGAGTCACCGAGATTAGGTATTATATTGCCACTCCCCGCTAAAACAACTTTATGACATGAATTCACAGTTCAATTTAGCTTATAAACAAAATTTACTTAAGGCATTTTAAATTCTCGCCGTCAATCTACATTTAACCTTAACCGCAGAGACGGAAAGCTGGCTTTTGAGTGGGATGCCATTTCGAAACAAATTCCTTGCTGGGACGACATATTCACTTCGACGATAAACTGCAGGACTACCATTTTTAAAGACTGTAAAATTATTGTACAGAATAATATTAGATACATTCTTTACTGAAAGTAGGTATATTGTATAATGTTTAATGATAAGTGTCTGGAACATTATTTTCTTGGCAAGAAAAATCCACATTTTATGTATTGAATGAAGACTTTGGATTTACAAAACCGTTTCATTTATTTTTTGTGTATGTCTCTTAGAAAAAAAATGTAATAAGTAATGAAAATTCTAATGTATTTAAAAAGATTTATGCTTGTAGATTTTTCAATTAATTTAAATTTAATCGGTTGCGTGATTGTAAATATTTAGATATTAATCTGTATAGGTAGATATAGTTAATATTTGAAGGCTTTCGTTGTGAATTTCCTATGTATATATTTGTTACCTAAATAAGTAGTGCCATTTTGTAATGATAATGAATGCCTAAATGTTTTTGGGTTTTGTGTTGATTCTATTGAATAGAGTATAAATGAATTTTAATTTTAAATGTAGAGCACAATATTTCGAATTTTTATTTTTATTCTGGCTACAATTAAAATGAGAAACTGTTATAATATATAGTATGTTCAATTAAAACTATAGTACCTTATTTAACGCAGGCGAGCTAAATCATATTCAACGCAATAAAGGTGACTGTACCAAAAATATGAAGTGAATTTGTTACATATTTTAAAGTTTAATCCGCTGACCCATTATTATATTGAAAAGTGTAAAGTTGTAAAAATAATCAAAAAAGTAGAACAATCTTCGATTTGTTAACAAAATGTGTGTATTAATTATTTAATTTTATTAGATATTCAACCTCATGTCTCTGTGACGACACCGCACACTCGTCACACGGTGACGTCAGCGGAGCCTGAATCGCGCTATCGAAGATTTGTCGATCGCCCGCGTATCTGTCGTCTGGCGGGAGATCTCCCTTTGCCAAACTGGTGACCTTCGGACAGAACACGTCCCTTCGAGTACCGGTAGCAATTCAGGCTTCGCTGACGTCACCGTGTGACGTGTGTGCGGTGTCACCACATCTCTATTATTTTCCTTTTGTTTCTCATAACGCTACGTCACTGTGTATTTGAATCTGTCGCGATACAACATTTTAAATTGGTGTGAAACGTAGTTATCCGTAACTGTTTTCTGCAGTTCGCTCCTTTGTGATTTTATATTTATTATTATTATTATTATTTCCAACATTGTTAGTTTTCTCAGCTTTCGCTGGTTTTCTTTGTTGCCATTTACGGGCTACGCCAAGTAAATGGCAACGAGATTAAAGTTCTGGTTGGTAGGTGTGTTTATATAGTTTCTTCGTCAATCTGTAAAAATTTCCTTACAATACGGCAGGTGTTTAATATGGCAGCTTTTTGAAGTTGGGTGTAGGTGTTACTGGGTAAGTTTATAAGTTTAAGACTTTGGTGTAGATATTTTGGAATCACTCCTGTAGTTGACAGAACTATTGGGACAATATAGACTTTATCCTGCTTCCAAATCCTAGTGACCTCTTCTTTGAGGTCCGTGTACTTGTGAATCTTTTCAGCTATTGTCTTTTGCAGGTTGTGGGTATTGGGAACAGCTATATCAATCAGGTAGGTCGTCTTGTTTACTTTGTCTTGCAGGGTGATATCCGGTCGATTAAAGTGTATGGTTTTGTCTGTCAGTATGGCGCGATCAAAATATATTTTATGTGTGTTATTTTCTAAAACAGGGCTTGGTTTGTAATTATAATATGGTGTGTATGGGCTTTTTGGTATTAGATGATGTTTGAGTGCTAAGTTTTGGTGTATGATGTTAGCTATTTGGTTGTGTCTATGCGTGTAATCTGTTTGAGTAAGGTTGGGGCATGCTCCAGTTATGTGTTGAATATTTTCAGGGTGACTGTGGCATTTTCGGCATTTGTCGTCTTTAACTGTTGGGTCTTTAATTATATGTTTCCTGTAGTTTTTTGTGTTAATCACCTGATCTTGAATAGCAATTATAAAACCCTCAGTTTCTGGAAACAGAGTACCCACCGTGAGCCACTTATTGGAAGCAACGGCATCTATGTGTGACTGTTCCAAGTCATGGGGGTGTCGTCCGTGCAATACTTTTGCCTTCCATCTTTCTATCCGGCCTTGCTCTGAATTATCGCCCCTACTTGAGTCAGATTCTTCGGCTAGGTTTAAAGGTGTGAAATTGGAGTCATTAGAAACTATTGCTTTATGAATATTACTTGTAGCAGCTTTTTGACGAAAAAACAGTTTTAAATTAACAATTTGGTTTTGCCAGAGTTGATGAATATTGATTAAGCCTCTACCTCCACTTTGTCTTTTTAAAGTCATTCTTTCTATTGCCGATTTTGGATGTAAATAGTTGTATTTAGTCAATTGGGTTCTAGTCTGTATTTCTATGTTATTAATGTCAGTTTTAGTCCATTTAATAATACCGAACGAGTAAGTCAAGATTGGTATTGCGTAAGTGTTGATTGCTTTAATTAAACTTTTTCCTAATAAATTACTCTTACAAATAGATTTAATTCGGCGCAAATATTCTATTCTTAACGTGTTTTTAATATTGGTGTGATCTAAACCTTTTGATTGATGGTACCCTAGGTATTTATAAAGCTCGTTCGGTTCCATGGCTATTATTTTGTCTTCATCACCTACTGCGTAATCACCTGGCTGGATTTTGCCTTTCACTATGTGGATGGTTTTACATTTATCTAAACCAAAGTGCATGTTAATATCTTTACTGAAGTTCACTGTTATGTCGATTAATTTTTTCATTTCTTTGTCAGATTTAGCGTATATTTTAATATCGTCCATATATATTAAATGGGAAATGTATGTACTTGTATTGTTGTGTTTTAGATGATACCCAGCTTTGTGTTGACGCATTAAGTGAGATATTGGGTTAAGGGCAAGGCAGAACCACAGTGGACTTAAAGAGTCTCCTTGATATATGCCTTTCCTGATATTTATTTCTCTAGTTGTAATATTTTTAAGTTTTAATTTAGTATTCCAAAGTGACATGGTATTTTTAAGAAAATCTATTAAAACTGGGTTAATCTTATAAATCTGTAAAATACGTAGGAGCCAAGAGTGTGGAATGCTATCGAATGCTTTTTTATAATCAATATATGTGCAGTGTAAGTTTCTTTTATTGGTGGTGGCATGTCGGTGTATCAAAGAGTCTATGATTAATTGCTCCTTACATCCCCTATGTCCTCGCTTGCAACCTTTTTGCTCTTCCGAAAGTATGTTGTTTTCTTCTATGTGAGACGTTATTTTCTGTGTGATTACTGATGTGAGAATTTTGTATAAAGTAGGTAAGCATGTAATGGGTCTATATTGTGATGGTTGAGGTGAGTATTTACCCTTTGGTAGCATAAATGTAATGCCTTGTGCCATGAATTTTGGTGTACTTTGCTGTCCAGTAATTATTTGTGTAAAATTTTTTGCTAATATTGCGTGTAAAAAGTGAAATTTCTTATACCAGAAATTGTGTATTTTATCAATTCCTGGCGACTTCCAATTGCTTATTCGTATTGTAGTATTCTTTATATCTGTTTCTGTTATCTGATCAAATTTCATTTCATCTACTGCTAACCATCTGTTTTCTTCTTTCCCTATCCAAGTTGCTTCTTCGTTGTGTTCTTCGTCTTGTTCCCATATTCCTGCCCAGTATTGTTCTAAGTCTTTCTTGTCTGGTAAGTCAGTGTGTTTAGGTGTGGGGTCGTCTGTATTAATGGTGAGGTTTCTATAAAATATTTTTTCATTGTTGTTGAATAATTTATTATCATATTTTCTTTTAAGTGCTTTTTTATATCTAGCTAGTCTATTTGCTTTTAGTGCTAACTTTTGTTTTAAGGTGTCTAGATATTCTTCTGGTTTTCTATTATTACTTTCATGAACGCTATGTATTTTAGTATTCCTAAAGATTATTTCAACTCTATTTACTACTTTCTTTGACCTGTTGTTATTAATATATTGTGTCAGTCTTCCTATATCCGATCTTAACTGTGCTATTTCCTTTTCTAACCTGTACTGCCAAGAAGGTTTTCGCTCTTTGTTATTGTGCGGTGTTGGATAATATTCCCCTATTTTATAACCTAATTCTTGCGTTATCACTAAAGCACTGCAGTAAATGAGGGTGTGAATATCAATAAGTTGGGAATCATGTGAAACAAATTGGTTCAGTATTTTTGTGTTAAATAGTTCAATGAGTTGATTAAGTTGCGTACAGTACTTGAGTCTTGGTAATTTTGGTCTAAGACTAGGATCGCTACCTGCATATTCTAATAAAGCTGACTTTAAATTCTCTTGTATCCTAACTTCTGTAGAATCTGACAGCGGTAAAGGTTGAAAAGTTTGAATGTCGTTTACTATTAATACAGTTGTACTTTCAGTTTGTGTGTATGCATGTGAATTAGATGAGGGTTGGGTGCTGTGGATTGTTTGTGATTGTGGATTAACAGTCGTGTTGGAATGTGCATCTGTCTGAAAGGTACATGGAAGGTTTGTATTTATTGTAAGAGGTGTGGGTGAATGGGAAATTAGGGTGGGGTGGGGTGGATTTATTTTTGGAGCATTTGTGATGTGATCTAACTCTAATTTAATTTCCTCTTTGATTTGTGCTAGAACTTTATCGGGAATCATTTTATTTCTTACTATTACTCGCATTTGATCTGACACTCTTTGTTCTGTAACATTAGCTTCTGGGTACTGTCTTGTAAAATGTTCATGGAGGAGTTTTCTATACATTGTCAAATCCGTTTCTAGTTTAGTAACACGATAGTACGTACGCATTATGAAAATATTAGCATCATACGACCATTTCATGCGTACGCGGGCTTTTCCAGCTTTAGTGGACGCAGGTTGAAAAGCATTAGCTCCCTGTGTAGCACATAAGGCTGGATTTACAGAATTTGCCTGAGCAATGTCTGTCAAGTCTGTAGATATTGGTGATGGAGTGCCTTGATGGGGTTGTGTTCTACTCACAACAGTCGGAGACTGGGTTCGTAGGTGCGACATGTTGCCCACCCCAGAGTACGAAGGGCTGCCAGAGCTAGGCTCTGGGCGGGATTCTCCATTACTGGTACCCGCCTGGGGGAGTCTACTTCTTGTTCGTACCATTACATATCGCAAAGTTTGCCCTTGCCGTGTTGGCCGCGCCAGTGACTTTATTGCACGTGTCCGCCCCCCACGTGAATCAGGTGTTCGATTCGGACGTACGGTTGGACTTTAGGGGGCTTATTATTATTATTATTATTATTATTATTATTATTATTATTATTATTATTATTATTATTATTATTATTGATAAGTTATTAATAAAACATTTACACAAAATTGTGTTTTATTATAATACTAGATGACCAGGCAGATGTTGTCTTGCAACACACCTATGTTATTTATATCTCAGGTTCTAGACAGCGTATCAAGATGAAACCAGGATGAAACATACACCATTCTTTTATTTAGCCCTTCAGTACTAATACACAGTTCATACAACTGCATCAAAAGAAATGGTCCATAATGTATGGATTAAAAACCCAGAAATCAAGTAAAGGCGCTACCTCACCGGGAGCATTCGCGTGTAATGTAACGTTACAGATTCGAGCACTCCATCAGTGAAGGAGGAGAACCGAATAGATACAATGTGTTTTATCTTGATACAAATTCACATAATTATCACAATAGCATTGTAATAAAAATGCTCGCAAATTCAAATCTATACTAAATGTTACATTATACGCGAATACACGTTAGTTAGTAGTACCTATTGTAATTTAATGTTCAAAGACGAATCTATAATGTTACATTACCCGCGAATGCTCGCGGTGAGGGAATACCTAAATACGAAATTACGAATTGGGTGCTATTAGAGTCATTATTTTACCTTATTTATCCCACCAAAACAGCAACGAGGAAATCGATGGTGTATGTGAGCTATAGGCTAATGAAGTAAATATTATTTCAACAATTCAGTAGTTTTATCGTCTTGGACAGACAAACTTAAGAGATAAAATTTCTAAATATTTTGTTTTTTATCTTCTTTTGGCCCTATGTAAAATCTCCATATATTTTTTTCCAAATATCTTTTTTTTTATGGAATTAAGATAGCAAACGAGCATGCAGTACCACCCTTCCCCTGCCGCCGTCATTTAGGATTGACATAACCAAGCTACTTTTTACACGTTTTATTCCCTGCAGCCAGTCCGATCAACTAAACGGATCAACTAATACGGATCAACTATTTTTTATTCCCAATGAATCATCTATTTAGTTGATCCGATAGGAACATTTTAAATAATCATTATATATTCCTACAGACTCAACTTGATCAGGCATAGTATATAAACTTTTTTATAATACGAACCCCGATGCAAAATAGTTCGTCTAGTAAGAAAAATGTAGAGAAAGATTTTTTCTAACTTAATTATTTTTGTCCAGTTACGTAAACAGAAAAACTATTCTACCATCTCATGTTCGGGTACTTATGCACTATTTAATATTGAACCAATAAACTATTTCAGCCTTTTAAATTAGGAGATATTCTGCTTTTAAGTCGAGCAAATGGTAAGCAAAATAGTTCATCTATGTAGTTGTTAATCGATGCAAAAGAGTTCATCTATCATTGAGTTAAATACATTTTTCCCTATTTTTTAAATTTATTTTTAAAAATTTAATTTTGGAAAAGTGATTATGCGTCATTCTGACAAGTGGGATACCATTGGGATACTATAAATTCTGAAAAATTCTGTTAATTTTCTCCAGTTTTCAAGAAAAATGGGTCGTGGCAAACCAGTGGGTGAAGAACTTCGAAAGCGAATAGTTTGTGGGATTGAGGCGGGCAAAACCAAGTTACCAAATCTCGAAAGACATGACGCTGCCTAGATCTACCACTTTTTCCCCGAAGACAGTCAAAACCGACTGCTGTCTGTGTGATGTCATTCACATGAACCGTAATTCGCGTACCTGGTTAACATTGGCGGTAATGATTGACGAATACTAGAACTAACGGGCTAGGGAACTCGCCAGTTTCCCTAACTCATTTTCCTTATTCGTCAGTCGTTAATGTTTTCGTTAACTCGTCATTTTCCCTAACTCGTCATTTTCTTTAACTCGTTTTATCTCTTTACGGAACCCCAAATAATATATTCGCAAATGTTATGGCGGTAATTATGTCAAAATTCTGTCTTTCTACTGTATTTCATTTTTAACTGACTTCAAAAAAGAAGGAGGTTCTCAATTCGACCGTATATATGCTTTTTTATGTACGTTCAGCGATTATTTCGTCGTTTATGGGCCGATTTTGATAATTCTTTTTTTGTTGTAAAGTAGATATGGGCAGTGGGGTCCCCTGATAAGGATACCAGGATCTGATAATGGCATCTCAGAGAAATCGAGGGGAACTTTCGAAAATTGTATGGACAACTAGTGTTTTTGTTCATGTTATGATAAGTACATTATAGCGCTACCATTTCATGAAGATCTGGAGTCGATCTGATGAAGCCGAAAGACAGTCGAGGGAACTCCTCAACGATTTACTGCAGTTATCTAGTGTTTGGGCTTGATTAATTTGTATTGACGAGAACTTTACACTTACATGTTGAATTGAGCGCCATCTGGCGAGTAGTTTTTGAGTTATCTCTACTTATCAAGATTGAAGTCGGTTATTTTTTTTGTAAAAAGCAATTATGTTGTGTGGGTTTAAAAAGTTTCGTAACATCATCATAACCAAAGAGTTTCCGAATAATTAGTTGTGGCTAGTTGTTTCGAAAGGAATAAAATATAATAAGAAATTGATTACTTTATTAACAAATTAATTAGTTGATTCAATAGGAAAAAATGCCTCAATTGAGTTCCATTCTGATCAACTAGTTGATCCGTTTAGTTGATCGGACTGGCTGCATGGGTTTTATTCAGACTTGACAAAAGTCGTGCAACCCGTATAATATATGTAGGTAGTATAGATTACATTTTAAGTTACCAAAGTAAGCTGTGTTAGCTTTTGTTTTATTGAATTTCATCCGTTTTCAATATCGAAACTTTCCCTAATTTCTAGATATTAACGTAATAACGTAATTTCGGATTTTCATAATCCGCAATAAATTACCTATATGATTATGCGACTGTCAAAACTTGACATAAACAATAGTTATTAATTTAACTTTTAAGGCATTCAATGGTAATGGGGGCTTTACATTATACAATTTGCAGAGCGCTAACTCAGTGCACTAACTAGTGTTTTCATACATTACGCTGCACTAGTTACTGTCTAACTGCCTTTACACAATGCGATTTTAGCACGCTAGCTCAGTGAGCGCTCTGCAAATTATATAATGTAAAGCCCCCATAAGTATTATTTGTAAAAAGCAAAATATAACCATTATTCAGAACGACCGATTAAAATTCTACCACAGATTGACTAACTGACAAACAACACATAGTGGAAACGTTTGAAGTTGCTTCCATAAAGGGAAAAAATGGGGATAAACAAAAAAATACCTACTTGCATTTCTTATTATAAAAACAACTTTCTTCGGATAGTCCCTGATCTTCTACTATATATTACGGCTCATTCACACGAGGACGAATCGTCTTTTTTCACGAATCGTCTTTTTTCACGATTCGTTATTTTTTTTGACGGCGGCAATGCTTTTTAAATACTCATGTTCACACGCTTGACGAATCGTGAAAAAAGACGAATACGGATACGTCTTTTACAAATCACGAATCGTGAATGTTTTATGATTATGACGGATACGTCTTTTAGAAATCACGAATCGTGAATGTTTCTGAACCAATCTGAAATGAGCTAAATCACGAAATAAATGTGAACTTCAATGCGGATATTTTGACAAATCGTGAAAAAACACGATTCCGTATTCAATGTGAACGTCCATCCGTCAAGACGTATCGTGTTTTTTGACGAATCGTCAAAGACGTATGCCGTGGGAATGAGCCCTATGGAGGAACGAAAACCGCCTAAAATGTTAACATAAAACAAGTACCTAAATATTCCATTAGAAAGAAAATTATGCAGGAAATTAGGAGCCGCGATAGAACGAACGGATAAGGTAAAGAAGATCTTATCGCGGTTTTTTACTTAAAAGAAAAAAATCGCAGAAAATTCTGAGTTTGCTACTCGAAGAGTATTAACCCTGAACTGGCAAGCTTCCCTAACATTAATGCCAAGTTAGGAAACAAAGACATTTTAATTTGAACAAGAAGACCTGTTACATAATAAATAATTATATCAAAATAAATATGTCAAATTAACTTTTCACAAAAAAATAATTGATTTCCACATCGGCAAGTAGGTAAAGAATTTAAAAACTACTCGCATACTCAAAATATGGATAACAAGACAAGCACTAACTTTCGAATAAAAAAGAATTATCAAAATCGGTTCAGGTTCACCCAGTAAAAAGATAATATTATTATGATTTAGGTAATATGTACATAGCTTCAACCCATTAATGGCCCGCTACTGAGCACGGGTGTCTCCTCATTATTGAAGAGGGGTAATACATGAAATAATACATTTTTGTTGTTGAAGTCGGATTATAATCGTCGACTTTGACTAGTTTATGGGTTAGTGAACTTAGTTGTAAAGTGAGGGGTCCAGGGTTCGATTCCCAGTTGGCAGATATAATGTTCCAGATTAATGTTTACTTTCGAATCACTTGCGTTGTATTAGGTAGTGTTTGTTAAGACCATGCCATCTGCGACAGGCGCATGATTTTATGACTTCAACTATTTTTATTCCGAATTTCATCCAAATCTAGCAAGTAGTTTAGCCATGAAAGCGTCACAGACAGACAGACATTGGCATTTATTACATTAAAAATAATATAATACTATCAACTCATAATACTCATTATTATAAAATTCTTGGAAATCTGGAAAGTTCATGGAAGGTAAGAAGTTAATAATCATGTTCATAAAAATTGATAGATTTAAAGATTAACGTTATCTGACGATGGAGTAGGTATAACATTTATGCGAAATTAAATTTACAACGGAATATTCCTAATCTACACTATAATATATACATTAATATAAATGAAATAAAGCGTCTGTGTATGATTTAAATATACTTGGTATTTTTGTGGGATGATATTATAAAAGTGAATTACGATTGAACGCGAATGGAGTAATATGGTACTCAATAAACACCCAGTCAGATGTCGCACTTTATATGGGATCTTTATATGCTCAAGAGAACCCAAAACTATGCACTTCATTTTGTCTGTTTGTCTTTATGTTTGTGCACGCTAATCTCAGGAACAGGTTTGTGATTTCAATGCAATTTTCAGGATTATTTTGTGATGGGCTTCAGAAGAAACAGGTGGTTAAATAACTTAGTTTAACAGAACAAAACCTGTTTCAACAGCAGCAAGTAATAAAATGAAAACATTATCAACATATACGAACACAACTTTACACTCATGATTAAGGATAACTCAAAAAATACTCGTCATGAGTCACTCAAAAAATAGAACTCGCATGAGCGTTCGAATATAAACAAAAATATTGAAATCGGTTTACCCAAGAAAATGTTAGGTCAATTATAAACTCATGATTAAGTATATCTAACAAATGACTCGTCATGTCTAACTCAAAAAATGGGACATGCATCAGCTTTCAAAAATAAAAGAATCATCAAAATCGATTCACTCAGAAAAATATAATGAGGCAACACACAAAAAATAAAAAAAGTCATCCTGAGGACCTCATTTTTTGAATTGCGTTAAATAATAAATATTACCTACCGTCGAGATGAAACCGACTGGTACAAAACTCAGCATGTAACAGGTCCAATGCGAATTCGATTTCGGAAAGGTTTGCTAGTACGTGTGCTGTTTTACAACTATCTCCCACGCACGATTTGCCACGGGTTACATGGCAAATTATTGGAACTAATTACGACGTGCGTGGAATACGCAAAACCCTATTGATCAAAATCACATGGCAATAGTTGGTAGTTTTTATGTTAGGCATTCAGCATTTGTTGATGTGATTGGTGTGAGATGGGTGATAATAGATATTTTATTTTCTCAAAATCAGTAAATGTCCTGCGGCAGTCATATTTTAGCACTATCAGCATAATGTTTTTATCTCACAACCAACAGAAAATTTATAATTATGTACGTATTTTTAATTATGCGGGAAAACCCTACTAGGTATGCAAACGAATTCGCGGCCACAGCAAGTATCTATATCTATATTTATATATAAAACTGTAACTGATCGCTGTTTGTGCACGCTAATCTCAGAAACGGCTGAATGGATTTTTATGGTACTTCACTGGGAGAAAGAATCTGTGGAGCAACATATAGGTAGATTATTTTTTTATACCGGAGTTCCCTAAATCCTATGTACGAACGAAGTCGCGGGCAACAGCTAGTATATAATAGATACGAGATAATATTGACGTTAGTTTAGTCTGTATTAGATCAGCGTAAATAAATTCGTAATTAAAAACAGACTTTTCCATCACCAAGTAATAAAATGAGATCCACATCAATATAGTACAGGCCTATTAAATACTTACTATCGGAGCCTTGATCTCAACCCAAACCATCAACTTCAGGGAGAGGACAAATCTTGCTGAATGATCTTCTTAGTATTCCGTTCGAAGTCTTCACGTCTGCAACCCTGGTGACGCCATCAGTGCCTGGGTATACTGCGATGATGCGACCCAACTTCCATTTCAATGGTGGCACATTTTCTTCTTTTAAAAGAACTAGGGCATTCATCTTTAATGTTGCACCTTTGCTGGAAAGCCACTTTGTACGAACTTGGAGTTCTGACACATACTCCTTGCTCCACCGGATCCAAAAATGCTGGCGCAACTGCTCAACACGCTGGAACCTGGTCAACATATTTGTGGAGCGGTCTTGATAGTCTGGCGCAGGCAGAGAGGTCAAAGGACGTCCAATAATAAAATGTCCAGGAGTCAAGGGCATCAAGTCTTCAGGGTCCGAAGAAAGAGGCGTTAGCGGTCGGGAGTTCAATATGGCCTCGATTTGAACTAATGTCGTGGAAAGTTCCTCGTATGTTAGATGACAATTGCCCAACACTCTAACTAAATGATGCTTCGTTGACTTCACACCAGCCTCCGCAAGACCAGCAAAGTGAGGAGAATACGCGGGTATAAAGTGAAAGTTAACTCCTTCAGCAGCCATACCTTCAGTTAGCGAATTGCAGCTATTCTTTAGAAATTTGGAAATTTCGTTATACGCACCAACGAATGAGGTACCGTTGTCGGAATAAATGTTCGAAGGTTTTCCTCTGCGTGAGATAAATCTACGCAATGCCATTAGGAAAGTGTTACTACTTAAGTCGCCTACCAGTTCTAAATGAATGGCCTTTGTTGTGAAGCACACAAAAATGGCGATATAGACTTTAACTAATTTACATCCACGACCTTGGCGTGATGCAGATTGCATGGGACCTGCGTAGTCTAACGCTATGTTTTCGAAAGGAAAACCTGCTAGAAGGCGCTGCTGCGGCAAGTTACCCATAATAGGTGACACTGTTTGACCTTTCATTCGGCAGCACTTGATACAAAGTCGACAGCAGTGCCTAGCTAAATTACGACCTCTAATCGGCCAATACGTTTCCCTTATGGAAGACAATAATAATTGTGGACCGGCGTGCAGTAACCGTCGGTGTTCAAAATCAAATAATAATTTAGTAAACTTATGAGCGGACTGTAATAAAATTGGGTGTTTCTTTTCATATAAATAATCAGAATTTGACAAACGGCCTCCTACACGCATTATTTTATTGTCATCCAAGAAAACATTAAATTTTAATAATGAACTTTTCTTAGGTAATTCTTTGTTACTAATGAGCAGTTTATACTCAGGAAAGGATTCATATTGTGATTGCCTAATAATCACATTTAATGCAGATTGTAATTCGTTAGTAAGCAGAGGGCCAGAACATAACTGCTTTCTGCAACGTTTAATAAATCGTAACATAAATGCAACACTACGATTAAGTCTCAAAAAATTCGAGAACCTATTAAAATCAATTAATGCATTATCATATTTAATATCACTAAATAAAGAAATTTTACTGGGCTTCAATTCGGGTAATGTGTCGTTATTAACGGGTAAATGATTCGATGGCCAAAGTGAGACGTATGCATAAAGAAAAGATGGACCTGACCACCACTTGTTTAAGGTAGCTATAGATTTAATATCTACTCCTCGAGAGATGTAATCCGCAGGGTTATCCTCGGTACCTACGTGCCTCCACTGACAGTTTGCAGTCTTGTCCAAAATGTCTGCCACCCTGTTACGAACAAAGGGCTGCAACTTACTTGGCAATGTTCTCAACCACCCCAAGACAATAGTGGAATCCGTCCAGAATGTAGTGCGAATATTCTCTATTCGTAATGAGTTTATAGCCTTTTCATACAAACGACTGGCTGTTAAGGCGCCCAGCAATTCTAATTTTGGTGTACTGATGACCTTAATCGGCGCTACTCGGCTCTTAGCCAGTAGCAGGCCCACTAGCACCTCACCGTCATCACCAACACTACGCACATACAAACACGCGCCGTATGCACGTTCAGACGCATCAGAAAAAATATGGAACTCAACGGATTTCGGTGAGTTACAGATAACACGTCGCGGGGCATAAATATTATTTAAACAAGGTAAATTAACAACTATCTCAGCCCACAATTTCTTGATTTCAGGCGGAAGTTGTTCATCCCAGGATAATTTTTCCAACCAAAGTTGTTGAAGTAAAATCTTCATGACAATAACACAGGGAGCCAGCAAACCTAGTGGGTCAAAAATCTGTGCGATTACTGACAATATATCGCGCTTGGTATTTCCACTGGCTACTAAGCCACTTGGAAAACACAACTGATCAGAATTGGGTAACCACCCAAGACCCAACGTTTTACTAGGCTCTGAAGCGCCGATGTTCAGATCCAGTGATGACTGTGGAGATTCAGGCTTAGGAAGCACCCGAGGCTCGTTAGACTTCCACTTTCTCAAATTCATTTGAGCAGAAGCTAATGTGGAAGTGACCCCGTCACGCAAATTAATGACTTCTTGTAAGTCGTCCCCACCAGTTAATAAATCATCAACATAACAGTCATGGATAATAGCATCGGCAACTTTCTTGTCTGAAGCCTCCAATCCTAGCTGCTTCATGCACCTCGTTGCCAAATACGGAGCGCTTGCCGTACCGTAAGTAACGGTGTTAAGCTGGTACGCTTGGAGAGGATCAGATGGACTATGGCGCCAGAGAATTTGTTGTAACTGGCGATCATCTGGATGAACAATTACCTGACGGTACATCTTCTCAACGTCTGCTGCGATTACATATTTATGTTGCCTGAACCGCAGCAGAATGGATAACAAGTCGTCTTGTACCACAGGCCCAACCATTTGAATGTGGTTAAACGAAACGCCAGTGGTAGTAGGACTGCTTGCGTTGAAGACCACTCTCAATTTTGTAGTGGAACTACTTTCTCGTAGAACTCCGTGATGAGGAATGTAATGCACATTAGGACTCGAAGTAATGCTATGGCATTTAGTCATATGACCTAAGGACTCATATTCAAACATGAAATCCCTATACATCTCGAAAAGTTTAGGCTTTGCGTGAAGTCTTCTTTCTAATGAAAGAAAACACTGCTTCGCTCGTGACAAAGAATCCCCTAATAGCTGAGGCGACTGTTTAAGAGGGATTCTAACACAAAATCGACCGTCATCGAGGCGAGTAGTGTGGGTTTCGAAATGTTTTTCACAAGCCTTTTCTTCCGGTGAGTGCTGAAAGTCTGCGTTTACTTCTTCGAGTTGCCAAAACTTTGTTAATTGCAATTGAATGTTATGAATATCCTCATCACACTTATTATTATTTAATTTGGTAAAGTGACACAAGGCTTGAGATGATGATACATGGTCGCCTGTAATGGGACCTGATACGATCCAACCCAGTTTCGTATCACAGAGTATCGGGAGTCCGTCTCCTAACCTAAGCCGTTGTGTTCCTAAAATATCCCAAAACACGTCTGCGCCTATCAATATATCGATAGCGGCCGGCACATGAAAGTGTGGATCCGCAAGACAGACATCAGACGGAATGTTTATAATAGACAAATCTATTGATTTACATGGCGTATTATTAGTAATTGAAGGCAAAATAAAACACTGTATATTCGTTGAATAACAGTCGTCTAAAGATTTTATTTGTAAACGACACGATTTATTAATGTGCGACGTGATATTATTTATCCCTAAGATGGAGTTATTTATTCTAGTAATAGGCAGCCCTAGCTTCTCATACAGTTCCTCACTCATTAAACACGTCGTACTACCGCTGTCTAATAATGCACGAGCGACATGTTGTTTACCGTTTTTACCGAATACTTTAATCAACGCAGTGGACAATAACACATCTCCGTTGTGAGAGGGAGGCTGCGCAGCGACACTTGCCGACAGTGACAAGCGAGCACTCGGCTCGGGCGGCTGCTGTGTCGGGACCTGCTTATGCGCAATAGGATGTTCAATTATATTGTTATTCTCCGAGTTAATAAGTGATGCACCCGTAATAGTAGAAACCGGTTTGTTATTGCGGTCCGAGACATGCACCAGAGTATTGTGTTTACGCCGACAAACCTTGCAGCCTGGCTTCTTGCAATTATTAGCGTAATGACCGGACTGTAAACAATTAAAACACACCTTGTACTCGGGCAGTAGTTTTAACCGCGATTCATTAGTGAGTGACAAGAACTGAGGGCAATTAATTAATTTATGATCAGAATTACACTTAGGACAGCGTTTAGGATGTGCACTATTTTTATTGTTGCAATTATTGTTATCAGAAACAGTAACCAAAGTTTTTAACTTATTGCTAGACTTATTCAGGTTAGGTGAATTTAAACTATTATGTATTTTACTTGAACATGTAGACATTTCTATAGTTTCTAATAAGTCAGCCCTATTTTTAATAAATGAAAGAAAAATATTAAATGTTATTTTCCTATCTTGTTTTATAGACTGCTCCCATTCCCGATAGGTCTTGCTATCAAGTTTGTGTGTAATTATATAAATTAGAAGCGTGTCCCAGTGTTTAGTGGGTTCTCCTAGGGATTCTAATGCTCGTAAGTGTTTATTAGTTTGGTCTAAAAGGCGTTTTAAATTAGCTGATGACTCTCTTGTGATGACTTCTAAATTAAATATAGCAGAAACGTGATTGTGAATTAACAGCCGTTTATTTTCGTAGCGATCGCATAGTATCTGCCAGGCTATTGAGTAGTTGGCGGATGAGAACTCAATGGACTGAATAACTACCGCAGCAGATCCCTCCAAGGAAGCCCTCAAATAATGGAATTTATTAATATTGTCTATATCGTCATTCTCGTGAATGAGGCTGGAAAAGGTGTCATGAAACTCCAACCAGTTGTCGTAGGAGCCGCTAAATTTCGGCAATTGAATGGTAGGCAACTTAATGTTGTTGTGGGCACAGGAGCGACGTACACTTACCTCAGTCGCAACACTCTCAGCCCTCCTACAATCGTTAAGAATTTTACGAGCTTGCGAAAGTAATTTATAGTATAATTTTTCAAATTCGTTACGCTCTAGTAGATGAGATTCAGTCTCATCTCCTAAGCACTCTAAAGACAACTGTACCTCTTCGAAACGATCAAACATTTTTTCCATCCGCGCGATACGTAGCTGCAACTCGTCAACTTCGAAGGTGTTCAGAGAAGAAGCATCTAATTCATTGACATAATTCGCAAATGACGTTAATTGCCCCTTGTAAGCTGCACGTTGACGAATAAGTTTTACCTCTTGCGTCATTTTGGGGCTGGTATGTAGTCAACCTGGAATTTATACAATAATAGCTAGTTTATAAAACGTCTAAATATGTGTTTAATAGTTATGTCCCTATGAACTGTATTGTAATATTTAAGTACAATTAATAACAATTTTAAACAACAACTACTAGGTATTACAATTTACGACCAAACCTTGAATTAATTATGATGTTAACACTTTTTTCATTATGTTTACAAATGTTATACTTTTTAATGTAAATAAATGCTTTATAAATTAACAAAACTGTTTTAATTATGTCCCTAATGTTAACTTTAACAATCTTTACAAATTATTTTAAGGAACTGTGTAAATTATTATTTATAGCAATATTTACTTGAAAGTAACTAAATAAAATACTTAATCACTGATTACTTTTAATCTTTACACTAAATTAACTGATCATATTAAACATTACACTGTTAGTTGAAAATAAGTAATCGAAGTAAATATTCACTAACCTTGTTCAAAATCCAAGTTTTTATACAAAATACTTATAATACCTTAACAGAGTGTTGGGTGGAAATCAATGGAACACTAGTACCATAATAAGTTTAACTTTTTTAGGCCTTTTCTTCAAAGTTATCCTCTTAACGCCACGCGGTTGACCTTCCAATGACCTCTGGTTAAACTTTAACTTCCTGCTTATTTCCCAACGCGAATAATTTATCACTACAAATTATTCGTAAATAATCCAGCCGAAGTGACCAATGTAGCCGCTGATGTCCAGGTATTATAGCAACTTGGTACAAGGCAATGAAATTAAACGACCACACAGTTCACGGTAAAGAGTTGTAATGTGTAACAAAAGACGGTAACATACATACGGTACTTGTACGCATTGCGTGAGATGCGTAAAGCAACTTGGTGCAATTTAATTGCGTCAGGCGTTGGAGACTCTTAAATAAATTTTTTAACTAAATGACATAAATCTACAATAATTTAGTGTGTGAAACTATCCTAAACAACAAGAGATACACCACTTTGGAATTTAAAAAGAATTAGGTATCAGAATCCGTTCACAAATAACGAAGAAATCGCTAGACATACTCGTACATGGACATAAATCAAACATAGACCTTCGACGCCTAGATATTTTTTACGAAGTTTTTCTGTGTTTTTAAATCGGAGAAAGAATTAACACACTTTTTTATTGAATAAAGATACCAAACTAGCAGGCAGCACCTCCACCGCTGTCGCCCATGACAACCGTGACGGACCTAAAACAAGACTCAATTAGTAAGATTCTCACTTCAATTCGGTCACAAATACGTTGCTACCCTTGTATATAATCAACTCACTCATTTGTATTCCTTCAAGATAGGTCTAATTAAATTTATCTAACCCTTAATCGATTCCGTGAAAACCAACCCGCTCGTTGTGTAGCATTACCTTGCTTGACAAATTGCTAATTTTCATTTCAACCCTAAATTATTCATAGCCTTAACCATGATATTAACCGCCGTAAATTGAAAGTCATGGTCGTTACTAACTCTTATAATTACCGATGACGATCGATATATATCTGAGGTATAATTATGTGTAAATATGAATATTTTACGTGCGATTGCATTTTAAGTGACGTGAAAGGAGATGTTTCATTTTGGGCGGCGACTTTGTACATTTCACCACAAAAAGAGAAAAATATACTGATTCACAGAAAAATATCAAAAAATTTATTAGATTAGCCGTTCTCTGCAGAGAAATTATTTTCAATAAAATATTTTTACGCACAACAACATTGGCGGTTCCATGACTCCGAAGTAGAGAACTATCAAAATAAAAATAAATATAAACGTGTCTGTTGTCTGTGATTAGTTATTGAGCTCTGAAGTTTAGAATGCCAGTGACATTTTTCGACATTCCGAGTGTTTCTTTGAAGTGAACAACATTATTATTTATAGCAAGTGAATATCTACCTACGGCTTTGTTTTTTGGACTCCTGGATCTCGCAGTACTTGTTTACCCGGCTTTCGTTTTATGGACCTCGATTTTGCTTGTGATTTGGTTTTTTGTTGTTTCCGTTCAATAGCTTTTGCGCATACTTTTTAAGGTTTGTAGATCGTCTCATTATAAGACAGACAAATATTGAGGCACCGGCTTCAGTCCTGGATGGCATATTATTAATAGAAGATGGTTGAAATGAAAAAATAAAATATGAATAAATAAAATGCTGTTTTTTATTTACTTCTGTCGTATCTAAAATATTTAAATACAGAAATTGCAACTGCCATACAATTATCCAGCTTCACTTTAGGTTCATACTTATTTAAGTATTCATTGGCATAAAGTAATATATGCGCGTTTTCGGTGATTTTAGTAGTTGGCGTTTCCAAACTGCTTTCAGCGTCGATTCAGACCGATCGTTACCTATGTCGATATCGTTGACGATCGAATAATACATTATATATCGGAGTCTGAGATCTCAACAAAAACCCATGCAAACGCATTGTGCAAACGTGAATATCGTGACATTAAATCGACTGCTATACATTAGCAGTATAGCTCTTGGAGATCTATCGTCACGATTTTGTTCGGATTAATCGAAGCGACGGATTGCACCGTTTAATTAGATAAGATGCGCTTAATAATGTTAATAATAAAAGACAGATCCAACAAACCAAATCCAAAAAGATCGTCGGGCTTATATTTTATATTTATCATGCATTGGACATTGACACATGTTGACATGCCTAATATGACATTAGAATAAATCAAGTTTATCAACGTCATCAGCAGTCGATTTGTCCACCATACTGTCTCAGTGTTACAATATATTATCCATAAATTGAATTATTGTCGCCAAACTAAGGTGAAATCAAGAATTTGGATGATATGGAACGCTTTCAAATAATATGAGCTACTTCCTATTGAATGTACAGTGTACCCGCCCAGGCGCCATACATTTCTGAAACATCTCCTTTAAGAGGTAAAATGGTTAAGCCATTTAATCTAAGATTCCGTTTTACAGTAATAGATCAAGTATCTGTAACCTAAATAAAGACATGGTAATACTACGTTATAATACCAAGATCAAGAAAATCAAGAAAATCACAACGTTAGGTCACCGTCCGCTCTCCTGGGTGCTATCAGCACGCAGGTCACTGACGCTGGCCACTGCCTCCTCGCTGCGCGCGTGCCGAGGAGTCATCGACATGTATATCCTGGCTACATCTCCGTACTCTGGAGCTGTCACCCATAGGTATGTTATGTTCACATGAAGAGTATTACACAGCGGAGTGGAAACAGAAAGGCCGTACACCCACGGCCCTATACCTATAAGGCTTATTCCACAAATCCCCTTCGCAAAGGGGCAGGGGATTTCTGGACTAGAAGTCTACATATCCCCTTATATATATTATATCATGAATTAAAATCCTTTCCATCGTGATTCCTTGGTCAGATATGATTCAATTTTGCATAACCATTCTTTTAGATAATTAATGGAAGATTCATTTCATATTTCGCATCGAAGTTCATATCAATACCTATGTACTTTTTAGTTTTCTTGTTTAATTATAAATAATATTTGATTTTGACATATTCATCAAAACTCAATCAATGAATGTTATAAGACCTACTGCAATCTGCATTTTTTTATCAGTTTGTTGTTACATGTTAGTGAGTTGATATTTTTAATATCAACACTTAGCACATGTTGCTTGTCTCTAACACTAGTAGGGAAGCGCGGGACAATAGTTATGCGGCAAATTGGAAATGTTGTTTCAATGTGTAATTGAGCTGACATATCAAGTATTTTATATACAATCGGATCCATAAGGATATTATAAGTGTGTTAATGTCAATTTTGTTGGTATAACAATAATAAAATAAAATTTTAGTCGGTTTTCTTAAAGGCTATAAAAGCAATAAGGTTTCTCGGCAGCGGTCTTAATGTGATACAGAACCGGGTAAGCCTATAAGCCGGCGATGGCTTATTGATTGGCTTAACTCTTTCGATTGAACAAGTGCTTTCGTGTTCCAACTATTATTTATTTCCTTGAAATTAAAGACTCAGCACTTTATATGTTACGTATGTTGGTTAAAGTAGTGAAGATTGTTTTTAGCGTTTCATAGAAGTTTTTTTATTTGCTTTTAATGCTTTTCTACTATATTGTTATCTATCTAATCTATTGTTAAATTCCTTTGGTACGCACGATGCAGTTTGCGTCCTCGTTCATTATGCGCTCAGCAAAGAATTGGAATAGATTGCCCGCGTCGGTTCTTCGCCTGCTTTCGATGTGGAAGTCCTTAATAATATAACAAATCTATTTTACTAAGGTAATGTGCTAACCATCTTTTGACATCATTACATTACATTTTACATTAGGTAGATATTATTATCAATAATAATCTGATATGCAAATAAACTTTAATACTTATTTCTGTATCCCCTGTACGGAATTGTAAAAACGCATAATATATTAACAAACATAAAAAACTGTACATTAAAAAAAGGCTACCTAAATAAATACTTTACAATTCCCAATATTACAGTAAAGCAATAGGTATTCCTTTCCACAACGGAATCGTTATTCCAAACGTGACATCTTTTTGAATTATAACAATTCGTTTTTCCCATTAAGCGCCGTTTTCTCAATGACTCTGTCATTATTCCTAATTTGAGTATATTTTAAGCGGCCCTCAGTAAAGAAAATAGAGGAAAATAGCTTTCATAAGAATGTCAAGTGACCAATTAGCGATAAAGGCCAAATATTTTCTGCTCGCGTTTCTTGTATTGCTCACATTAGGCGTGCCGATTTCCATACTAGGGACTGCTGTGACTTCTTTTATTATTGACGAATACTAATATAATAGAGCTGAAGAGTTTTTTGCTTGTTTGAGTTCGTAAATGACTGGAACTACCAGTTGGCTTAAATAGTAGATTGTATGACAAGGGTGCAAAGTAATATTGTACCCGAGTGATACACTCTACTTTTCATCACCCACTATGAGAAAATAATATAATATATATATAATAGAAAATAATACGTAAAAATGCACGAAAACTTAATTTTAATTTGAAAACGAAATCTTAATTTGACTTCTTTTTTTATTATTCAGCTGGCGGGGCCCTCGCGTCGTACCAGACATTCTTTATTCAAACAATATTTGCGTTCGATTTCTTTAGCGCAAAATACTAAAATGTTCTAAATTCAAAATAGGACGGAAAAGATCTAGCCGGCAGGAAAAGTTGTATGAAAATTCATTCCCGCCCGCTGAATAGAAAACAGCAACTTTGGAACCCCGTAAGTCCGAACCAAGTCGTCTTTTTCGAATAGGTGTGATGAAAAATCTTTTTATGTGTGATATCCGTGCTTTCTCATGAGGAAGATTACGGGGTATAAGTTTTAAACATAAATTTTACAGCAACTAAGTGAAGAGGAGGTTACTTATTTCTAATACGATACTTTTTTCTTAAAGTTTCAAAGTTTTCAAGAAGGTATATCCTAGTTCAACTGTATTTTTTTAGAGTTTTTTAAATAAGTATACGAATTTATACTCGAAAGCTGTTACTTGTCGTCTGGTCTCATTTAAAGAGCGAGATTTGGGAAGTAGTTTTTGAGTTATCGACTTCGACTTTCCTTCCTCGGTCGGTCCTCTACTCGGTTGAGGATGTTCTCATTTTATAATTTTTCAATATACAAGTTGGTAGTTTTATTTGTAGCGAGGGCCGCTAATATATGGATATATAGCTACGTCACATGTAGGTAGGATATTCAATAATTTTCTTTTTACGGTAAGATACCATTTGTAAGAATTCAACCAAGATTTATTACTATTTCTTTATACTTATTGTTCAAAGAGCGTTATTGGCGTTTTGTTAATAATTTAATAGACAAGTTTCCGAGGTCACCATTTTCAAGAGTCTAATATCACGGTACGCTTACCAATTGAGAGTTCCTACAAAGTATTGTATACTCACAACCATCATCTTCTTGCCCATTTCCTAATTATATTTGGGGTCGGCGCAATATGTTTTTCTCTTCCATTCCTATTAGCCGTCACTTCTACACTGTGTCCATTATCTTTTATATTATCTGTCACACAATCCATCCATCTTTTCTTTGGTCGTCCTCATCCTCTTCGTCCATCCACATTCATATCCGTCACTGTTCTTGTCACATTAGTAATTTGAAGAGAGCATTATAAATTTAAATTAAACATGTAATAGGAAGTAAGATTTTCCGTGTCGTGGGAGATATCATCACAATAGCTTTAACGTACAAAGATACAAATCTATTACATATTATATACCTACATACATACGGATACACGTAACAGCATTATGGAATGCGGCACGGAATCCGCTCGTAACACTTCAAAGCCATTCGTTAGAATAACTGGAAATGGAACATGATTTTGTAAGGTGTGTTAAGAAATAAAATAATATATCGATATACCTACGTAGTGAGTATTTAGTAGATGTGTTGTTACTGTTGTGGGGTTTTAGGGAATCCAATGTTTTATTAAATCTATTTTAGATAATATTATGAACGCCCTCGCTTTGCTTCAGGAAATTTAATTATTTCCCGTATTCAGGTGGTAGGGCCTAGAGCTCACCCGGGGAAGTACCACCGCCCGCCACGGTACTTAGTACCATTCCTACCGTGTAATAATTTATTTAAAAACAATTGTGTTCCTGATAGGAAGGTGTGGAGCCGGTTACACTTTTTTAGAGGCGAACATCTCAGTCCTCAGAGGTAGCAACGCATCTGTGACCGAATTAGAACGAGACTCATTGTGTCTAGTTCTGGGTCGGCCACAGTCGTCATGGGCGGCAGCGGAAGGTGGTGCTGCATGCTCCTTTGCTATCTTAATTCCATAAAAAGAAGGTCGAAAAAGCCAAGCATTTTGTGAATTCTATCTAATCCGCAGAAAAAACATTCCAACAGTTACAAAGCTCTTTCAAAGTTCCCTAGAATATTGTCCTGTTAAGCCGCCTTGAAATTCAAGATGGGAAATGCAAGTTACCGGCAAGCCTACTTGAAGTCCTCTTTATACGTAAATAATCATCAACACCACTCCATAACTTTCTAATTGCTCTTTACCTCGCCTACCCGTGCTTTTAGTCAGATTGCTTATTTTCTTAATTAACTTAAGAAGCTTTCGAACTTTTTGCTTAGACGAGTAATTTAAAGAGTAAATTAAGCCGCTTTAGCCGTTATAAATTCACGATTCTGGTGCAAGTTTTCGTTTGATTAGGTATATTAATAAAAACAATTACCTACTGTTAATGTCCTTCTATTTCTAACATTCTTATCTTATTACAAAGTTGTTTTAAGTGATATTTTTATTTGTTCTAAATACCTGGAGTCGCAAGTTTTTATAACAAATTCTACCCAAAAATGTTGTAGGTACTTAATAAAAACTAAATAAATTCATACCAATATTGCTTGCAATCACAAACGCATACACTCGCACACTTTCACCCCGTACGCGTCCATAACCGTGTTTATTTACGCAACCTTTTAATTCATTTGATGTATCCTTTGAATTTCTCATTGCGTTTTTCCTGGAACCAAAGGTATGTCGCGAATACCAATCACATATTTATATTTATTCCCAAGTTTTATTGAAACCTTACCGAGCTATGATTCAGGTAACGTTCGGACATGTAAAGGCACAGCGTACAAAAGAATTTCAATTTGGTAACGTATCGCGCAACCCTTTTCAACTTTACAAATTTCCTGACGCGAAATTGATTTGTTGGCTTTGTGGTTTTTGTTTGGTGTGGCGACTGTGGTTTAATTAAAGTCAGTAAAAATACCGACTTGTTATGATTTTACTATTCACGAACTAAAAATTGTGCGTGTGTGTCATGTCCTCGTAAATATTAGTGTATTTGTTATGTGTATTTGATTATTGATTAGTTACTACCCTCAACTATTTTTAGATCATCTTAGTTGTTAGTGCCATTCGTGGTTCAGCAATGCTGTTTTAAAACCACCATATTATACCGGATAGCGCCGTATTGGATTATGTATATCGGGGTGTAAGGATCACCCTCATCATGTTAGTTATCAGTGAAAATCTCGTAACATTCGATTCAGCCGTTTTGTAGATTAGCCCGGACAAACATTATCGTATAAACAGTATCGTATATAAATAACTGTGGGAAGGATGAATGATTTTATTTGTTTTGTATCGAGTCTGTAGAAAACTGTGTTATGGCATTATGGTATGATTGTTTATGGATGACGATTGTGTGAAGGAGAAAGTATGACGTATGAATGTAGATGTGTGAAAGAGACGACGGATGTAGGAAAAAAGATATGGCGGATTGTGGTGTGCAAGACGAGGGACGGAGCGCGAATTAGTTATCGAAGTTGAAGAAAATAAAGGAAGAAAATACAATCAAGACGTTTAATTTGCCTACCATCCCTACAAAATTGGTGGCTCGTCCGGGATCGGATCGGGATACGGATCTGCGTGCAAGATTGACTGTTTTAAGAACCGATGAAAAGATCGACACCGAACCGCGACGACGAACGGCGTGCCGACCGCGTGGCTGTAAAAATTTTCAAGACGGAGACGACGACGACTTCACCTTTACCGTGTTTTAACGACGATTTACTGCCTAGCAAGACGACAGCCATGGATGGAAATGCGGATAAACGCCCGTTAACGCCTGTACCAGCGGAAATTCCGACGGCCACGACGCCTAACCTTATGATGTTTGCTGAAGAATCCATTCCGAAGTTCAGTGGTAAGGATAAGACGTACACCAGTGCCAGATGGGCTCAGGAAATGGACGACAACGCCGAGATCTTTGGATGGACGCCGGTACAAAAACTTATTATTGCTCGACGGTCGCTTGTTTCGACGGCGGCATTGTGGTTAAAAGCAGAGAAAACTTTCAAATCGTATGAGGAGCTGAAAGCTGCTGTTTTAAAGGAGTTCCCAGACAATATTAATTCCAAGGAAATTCATGAGGCGATGTCTTCTAGAAAGAAGCGAAGGGATGAATCGTGCTACGAGTATATGTTAGCAATGAAGGAACTAGGACGAAGGGGGAAATTAGCAGATTACGTTGCCATTCAGTACATTGTGGAAGGTATCCAGGATTACGAATCGAACAAAATAATGCTTTACGGTGTGAGTACTTATGCGGATTTAAAAGAAAAATTAAAAATCTACGAGCAATTAAAGCGAAATACGTCAAATGTAAGTCATCATAAACCAGCCAGTTTTTCGAAGGGGCAACCGAAGAGAGAAAATACCTATTTACAGAAGAAAATACGATGCTACAATTGCGGAGAATTCGATCATACGTCGAAACAGTGTCCTGAAAAACAAAAAGGTTTGAAGTGTTTTAGATGCAATTCATACGGCCATATTGGTGTACAGTGTCCATTGAGAACAACGCCAGCGTCGACAAATCACGTGACTTCGATGAGAAAAAACGAGAAACCGAAGCCAACCGTAAGTACTATAGAGGGCGTAGATGTCGCTATCATGCAACAAGATGGCGGAGTAAGTAATTGTCAATGTCAACCTGAAATGAAGGATGTCATGTGTACGAGTGACACAAACGTCAAAGTGTCAAAACCTGTCAAAGAAGTGTCCATTTGTAATGTCATGTTTACAGCTTTGTTTGATTCTGGTAGTGATTATAATATAATAACTTCAAATTGTTTACAAAAACTAAGTGATAAAATAAGCATTTCAGATTGTAACATAATGTTTACGGGATTTGGTTGTACGAAAGTAAAGTCGATAACGTGTTTCACTTCGAATGTAATTGTGGACGGTTTTACGTATGAAAACGTCAAGTTTTATATTGTACCTGCTTGTGTTATGCCATTTAATGTTATCTTAGGGCAACAGTTTTTATATAATTGCAAAGTATTGTTGGACCACAGTGGTGTTCGAGTTGTACCTGACAACGGGGAGTGGTTACATAATTTAACATGTATGGTTACTACTAATGAACCAAATTTTGTTATAGGCAACGAAATTTCAAATGATGTTCGAAAACAAGTTTACAACTTGGTTAAGTCATATGTTCCTTTGAAAGTTAAAGAAGCACCCATCGAGTTACGCATTAATTTGAAGGATGATATACCAGTGGCACAGCGCGCACGACGATTAGCGTTGAAGGAGGTAAGTGAAGTTGATAAACAAATTCAACAGTGGTTACACGACGGAATCATTCGAGTTAGTCATTCGGAGTATGCAAGTCCATTGGTGTTGGTTAGAAAGAAATGTGGTAGTCTTCGAGTGTGCATTGATTATAGGCTGATAAATCGCAAAATTGTAAAAGACGAGTTTCCTTTGCCGCTTATTGAGGATCACATAGACAAGTTGGCTGACGCAAAGGTTTTTAGTGCTCTCGATCTGAAGAATGGCTACTTTCACTTAAGGGTCGCTGAGAATAGTGTGAAGTATACATCATTTGTCACACCAACAGGGCAATATGAGTTCTTACGAGCACCTTTTGGTTTAGCTATCTGCCCTAAAGTGTTCACACGTTTTGTTTCAATAATATTTAGTGAACTTATATCTAAAGGTCATCTTATAATTTTTGTCGACGATATACTTATTCCAGCAGTAGATGAACTTCAGGCCGTAGAAAGACTTCAACAAGTGTTACAAGTTGCTTCAGAATATGGGTTGGAAATTAATTGGAAAAAGACGCAGTTACTTGTTAAGAAGGTGGAATATTTAGGACATTTAATAGAAAATGGGACAGTGAGACCATCTCCCTCAAAGACGGAAGCAGTTGCTAAGTTTCCTGTACCTAGTAATGTAAAACAATTACACAGTTTTATAGGACTCAGTTCCTATTTCCGAAAGTTCATACCAGATTTTGCTGCAATAGCCAGACCGCTTACTAATTTGTTGAAAAAAGATGCTAACTTTGTATTTGATGACGAGTGTAAGAAAGCCTTTAATAGTCTGAAAGATAAATTAACATGCAGTCCAGTATTAGGTATATTTAATCCAAATTTTTCAACAGAGTTATATACCGACGCTTCGAATATAGCTCTATCGGCAATACTGATGCAAAAAAGCTGTGATGATGGAGAGCTGCATCCAGTTCATTTTATGAGCAGAAAGACGAGCGACGCAGAAAGCCGGTACAGTAGCTACGAGTTAGAAGCATTAGCCATTGTGGAGGGAGTAAGAAAGTTCAGACATTATCTTTTTGGTATCAAATTCAAATTAGTCACAGATTGTAAATCTTTTCAAATGACACTCAATAAGAAACAATTACCTTTATCTTCAAGAATTTCAAGATGGGTATTATACCTACAAGAGTTTACTTTCACTGTTGAGCATAGAGAAGGAAACAGAATGAGACATGTGGATGCGTTGAGTCGAATGCCATATGTTGCTGCAATTACGCTACATGATTCTATCAAACATGCTCAGCATTCAGATGAAAAATTAAAAGCTATTTTTGAAATATTACAGGATAAGTCTTTTCAGGATTATAGTTTAGAAAATGGAATAATTTACAAGGGGATAGAAAAAAGATTAGTTATACCTACGAGCATGGAAAATGAAATTATAGACAGAGCTCATAGCAATGGGCATTTTGCAAAAAAGAAGACGATAGATTTAATAAATAATGATTATTATATAGAGAGACTTGATAAAAAAGTTGAAGATTACATATCTGCGTGTATACCATGTTTGCTTGCCAGTAGGAAGAGTGGAAAACAGGAAGGATTGTTACATCCTATACAGAAGGAAGATTCACCTCTTCATACAATTCATTTAGATCACATTGGTGCAATGACGGATACCAAGAAGCAATATAACCATATTCTCACTTTTGTGGATGGATTCACTAAGTTTGTGTGGCTTTTTCCAACGAAAGGCACTACAAGCAAAGAGGCAATTGAAAAGCTTAAAGTTCACCAGCAAACTTTTGGAAATCCAGTTCGCTTGATAACGGATCGTGGAACTGCTTTCACCAGCCATGAATTTGTAGACTATTGTGAGACTGAAGGTATTCAGCATGTGAAAATAACTACGGGAGTTCCGAGAGGTAACGGACAGGTTGAGAGAATCAACAAAGTAATTATTTCTGTATTGACCAAATTGTGTGTTGAGTCACCATCTCTGTGGTATAGACATGTGAGTCGCGTACAGCGAGCTTTGAACAGCACCTATCACAGGAGTATAAGTACCTCTCCATTTCAGTTGTTAATTGGCACTAGGATGAAAATGAAAGAAGATCATGATATTTTTAAGTTGTTACAGGACGAAGAAAAAGAATTATTTTGTCAAAATAGAAAGAACCTAAGAATAAAAGCAAAAGAAGCATTGTTGAAAATTCAAGAGGAAAATGAAACTAATTACAATAAAAATAGAAAAGATAGTAAGATATATCAAGTAGGTGATATTGTTGCTATTAAAAGGACTCAATTTGGAACAGGATTAAAAGTCAAGCCGAAGTATTTTGGTCCATACAAGGTTGTCAAGAATAAAGGAATGGACAGATATGACGTTGAGAAGTTAGATTTAACATCTGAGGGACCGAGACAGACCTGTACTGCTGCAGATTATATGAAACCTTGGCCATGTTGAGATGTTTAGTAGTCTATTATTTATTGGAGTTTAAGTTTGGCACATACCTATAAAGAAGAATCACAAGTTATATCTAGAATCTATAGTTTCAGGCAAAAATCGAATGGTGTTCTTTCACTTGAATAGGTAAGTTGATTTGCATTCTTCAGTAAAGTATTTTGTTCCTGTAGGTAATTATGTGATAGGATGTTTCCAACATGTGTGTGACATTCTTTTGTTGGTAGGTATACTGGGAGGCCATGGGGACAATAATACTTTGCAATTCTATGTGTATTTTGTGTCAAACATGGATCCAATGTGTAAGATTTAATTTGTATTGTAAGGTGTTAAACATTATTTAATAAAAATAATTATTATTTGGTTCTATATTTAGTTAGACTAAATTTTGCTAGACATTGCATTCCAGTAAAATTGTGGAAAGTGTATTAAGATGTTATGTACCTAACATACCTCAATAATATTTGTGTTTATTACTTATAAAATGATCTACCTATAAAATGTAAAGTTGTCATTTATCATTTACTGAAATGTTTCCTTAAATAATTACAAGTATAGCATTGTATGGATAAGACTTAGTTGGTTGAGATATGTTTTAATATGTGAAAATTTAAGTTTAACTTTGAGTGCCTAATGTTTTGTTTCAGTTCATGTTACTAAAGTCGCTAACCATTGTTAACAGCTAACCGCTTTATGTTTAATGTAATTTTAGTTACTTACTATAGACTGTATAATGTAAGCATTAAGTAAGATTTTTTGTAAATTCAGGATGGAAGACGTTAATTGTTCGTGTTTTGATTTTAGATGCAGGACGGCCGAGTGTGGGAAGGATGAATGATTTTATTTGTTTTGTATCGAGTCTGTAGAAAACTGTGTTATGGCATTATGGTATGATTGTTTATGGATGACGATTGTGTGAAGGAGAAAGTATGACGTATGAATGTAGATGTGTGAAAGAGACGACGGATGTAGGAAAAAAGATATGGCGGATTGTGGTGTGCAAGACGAGGGACGGAGCGCGAATTAGTTATCGAAGTTGAAGAAAATAAAGGAAGAAAATACAATCAAGACGTTTAATTTGCCTACCATCCCTACATAACTATATGTACTTGAAAAAAAAACACATTATATCACAATCACAGTAAGCTAAAACGCTTAAATTTTATTAATCAAATATAAAGATGTATAGATAATAAAATAATAGAGGTTTATTAATTTACCAATTACACATTGTTTCTATACTTTCTAATTCCAGAAATCACTTCTATTGTTACACAGAAACAGTCCCGAAAACCTCCCTATTACATTGTAACGAACACGTTTCAAAAATGTTGTCGTTAGCTCCGTTTTGTCATCAAATAGCCAATTACTGCTGTTTCATTGCCCTAAACGACAGACACTTTTAACTGTAACCGTTTGTTAGTGAAAGAGACAGACGGACGATAAAGCGAGATTAATAGACCAGCCACAGAAGAGCGAACGACTGTAAAAAGATCCATAAATTATCATCTAATCGTTTTGCTAAAGGCTACTTGATAGACTCTGTATTACTTAATGTAGGCGTTTATAAATTGACATTATTATTTCTAACTACCTAACAACAGACGTTGTCTTGTTATTTTATAAATATCTCAAGTTCTAAGCCTTCGTCTTATTTTATGAATATCTCAAGTTTTAAGTTAGCCCTTTTATAGTATTAGCAATACAAAAGCAAGTGCTTTAAATTTAATTCAGTTGTTCTTGAGTGACGCTATGTAGGTACGTAAGGGCCACACACGGACACAATGAGACTGTTGAAAATAATTTATTGATTTGAATACGGATCAAGACAATGATATGTAGGTACCTTAAAACTTTTTTTGCGTACATACCAAGAATGAAAATGATTAAAAACCCCTTAATTTTTAAATGAATGAACATTTCGGCAACAACTTCATTGAAATCGGTTACATGTGATATTATCGCATTCAGTACCTACACAAATTGTTTTACATCATGTGGCAATTAAGACATCACATGCGAAGAAATAATCAAATATATTAACATTTAGGGAGAAACTCTGCTAGAGTGACATTAATTTGACAAATAATTTCCTCGAAAGCCTACCAGTGCAAGGGAATGAGTTGAATATGGTAATCATTTCCCTGGTGCTTTGCTCGCGACAGCGCTGTCCTGTCGGTGTCGACTAAGAAATGTTAATATTAATATTGTTATTAGCGTCAATTATGTTTTAATAGTTGAATCATAACATCATATTACGAATCTTTAAATGTTTTAGTTATTTAAAGAAGAAAATAGGTACATAACTTTCTGCTCCAATTTATACTTAGTTGAAATTTTAATTCGGCTTTATTCATTTTATTCTTAACGAAGAAAATTACTAAAATATATCTGACTAGTAAACACACACACACATTCATACTTGCTAACAATACATAGAATAGGGAATATGCATGATTTTTTTTTTATTGTTTTTATAGCTCATTTATGTTAATATAATACCGTAAAAAATATACGAGTCATGGGAAAGTCCAAATTTATTTTAAATTAATTAATGAAAATTGCAATGACATAAGGCCGATTCAAACGCCGCCCTTTTGGCGCGTTCTATGGTGACGTCATCGTTCGTCAGGTTCGAGTTGTTTACTAACAAGTGGTTATGAGCGAGGTTGAGAAAGAGTATTTTATAGTATTAAATTTACGTTTTCTAGTTTAATTTCATAAACGGAAGTATGGATGGAAACCGAAGACCTTATTTTAAGTACTGTATTGTACCTATGTGCAAGAATATGAGATGGAACGCACCGGACAAAGTATTTTTTCATGTTCCACGGGACGCATAAATAAGAAAAAAGTGGTGTAAAATTGTGAAAAGAGATATTATATCTACAAAAAGCACTGCATACTGTTGCGAAGATCATTTTAACGTAAGAAGAAAATAATTATTTCTACCAAATATTAATAGTTTTGGTTTAATTTGGCTTACAAAAGTACAAACCCTGAAAAGTTGTAAGATTCTCGTTCAGATCTGGGATAAAAACAGATTTGATTATAAAGTATTCCCAAACACGGATTTATTTATTAACAACCATTTATTCCTAAAATGTGATATGAAGGATATAGTAGGTATAATTTGTATGTAGAAGGTAAGTGGCTAAATCTTTACAGGTTATGTTAAAGACTTTTATGAATTACATAGAAAAACTGTACGAGAACCATGTACCTAAATTAAATATCTATCACTTCCTCACCTTGCAGCTTTGACTCCCCTGATTTCAGCTGATGTAAAATCATTATTTGAGGCGAAGTACGAACTTATCATGAAAGCATCAATTTTCGGAAGATTATCCGACTGCGCCTTTTGAAATCCACTTTCAGACATTGTTAGTCATTCAACACACCACTAACAAACAAAAATCACGCAAGAAGTATACGATAAACTCTGAAGGCAATCAAATTAACTGAAATATAAATGAAAACAGCTAGTTCTAGTATGTTTTTGACATGTCCATCGCGAAGGATGACGTCACGCCGATGTCTAACCAATAGCGTTGCGTTTCGACATTTTAAATTTGCCTCGTAAAATTTGCACTTTTTATAAATTTATTTTAGTGATTTTAAAAAGATTAAATAGAAAATAATGTGACAGATATCATTATTTTAGCGATAACGACTGTACAAAAAATATTTACTTAAATTTGAATGACATGCATATTCCCTATTACGATTGGGGTGACCCTCAGGTGACCTTAAACGTCCGACACTGCGTTTGGCCACCAACTTTTACACCAATAAGTAGGTATTGGAGCAGCATGTGATTAGCCAATTGGTCGAGGATAAAGCTTCCTCCGCAACCTTCAGGAATAAAAGAAACTCATGTAGGGTTTTTGCTAAGAGTATGTATATGTTATGCCATGATGTAACTATAATACATATCACTATAAACAATAAAACCTCTTTTTAAAGAAATCATAATTTTGTAATCAAATAAGAAACAAAAGTTACAAAGTATAAAGACAGACCACAAATAAAGAAAATAATCTTATCATTTAATCATTACAAGCATCTAAAGATCAACGTGAACACGCGATCAATACGAAGCATTTGCATTTATTCCCAAATCATTTTACAAGCAAGGAGTAAAACCCAGTAAGGGGCTATAACTAAAGATTAGCCCAATTCCCTGCTAGCAGCTCGTGCGGCCCATTTAAAGGGTGAACGCTCGGAATGGCTCTTTGAACATCACTTTAGGGTCTCCGAGCCTTTATGAGCTCTCTATCTGAAAATAATGGATCTACTGTTTATAGAGGGTTTTAGGAAAAATGTTTGTCTTCGTAATAACTTGTGTCAAAGACGCATGGTTGCTTGGAAACAAGCTTCAATTGTACCAATTCATTTTGAAGGATTTAAAATGTTTACTTTAAGATGTTTTAATTTTTAATATCGTGGTATAAATAGATTTTTTATATAGTTTATTTCATAGTCGCTCGCTCACACACATACATAGATACCGCAAACAAACACTTCCCAGGGACAAACATTAATTTGTCACAAAAATACCACACATAAAATGTCTACCCAGCTTTTTTGTTTCTAACACTACCTACTCCTACTAATACTTCTTGAAGGATAAAAGTCAAAGATACTCCCCAGCACATTTCGATACAACATAAACTGATCCTTATCGTGTCTGTAGTCCTGTTCAGAGGTTGAAATTTGGGATGAAAGTTTGTATGAAAAATCTAAACCGCCTTGACCGATTTCGGTGAATTTTCTCGAAAGACGTTCGACGAGGCGAGGGTTAACACAAACTTGCTATTTTTTTAAAGAATCCCTAGGGGGCTGTAATAGTGGAAATATTTAAGATTCCCGGATCGAAGCGAGGGCGTTCGCTAGTTAAAGATCGCACAATCATCGCTATCTACCTCTAAGTTAGTGCAATTGAACTATTTAATTATTAAACCACGACGCAGAAGCTCAAACGACCGTTATAATGCAGTTTTGAGTTTTGAAATACTTTCCAGCTCATAATAAACTGAATCTTTCCTGGTTGTTGTATCGCATTGGATATTGTACTTTACTAGGGAGTAATAAGGTTTATTTTGTATCGTTGAGGGTTTAAGACAAAAGGGTAATGTCTCTCGGAACAGAGACCATCTGTTGGCCTCCATAGACATTACGGCCGTTCTTTGGGCGGGCTTACAGTAAACGTTATGGAATGCCACTTTCATAATATACTTTTATGTGATAATATGCTCCGGGACACGGGAATAGAGCCATTCCGCTTTCGTAGGTGCGATGGATTAAGTGAAATAAAACTTTAACGTTAACATTCTTTGAACCACACATATATTTGACCTGTGTTGTTCGCTTTGGTTTACTTTGAAATCAATAAAATCAACAAATAATATTATCGCGACTATTAATGTAAATGATATCCCGTATATTTTTATTGCAATAAAATTGGATTTAAATGTCCGAAAAGAGACATGTATCATAACATTTTTATCTACGCTTAACACTACCAATTTAAACGTACCTGTATTCACAGCATTTCCAATACTTAGCATTATAGTTTCAAGTGATACCCAAACAAAGAAATAAACTGAAAAGTGGGAAATTCCGAGTTATATCAAAATGAAAACTGTATTTTTAAAGGCGCCCAACTATGCTGCAGAATATCCAGTTTAATCCTTACTAATAAAACTGCTCTGACGGTGTCTGTGTAAGCATTTTTATCGATATAATAATAGAGCTTTCTCCTTTTTCTGTGCAATTTCCGATTTGTTGGCAAATTAGTAGTAGTTGGTAAATGCAAAGACGTACCGCGTGATAATAATAAGTAGTCATTAAAGTCTGCGTTAATATCACGTTTTACCGATTATTAAAGAAGATGAAATTATATTTATTTAATTGAATATTTATTTATTAATTACCATTCATTCATTAATTCTTTGTCTTGGCTATAAACATCATCTATAGCAGTCATTGGCTTCGACCCATTAAAGGCCGACTAATGAGCAAGAATCTCATCTCATCTTAATGGAGACCTAGAGCATACTACAGTGCGCATTGGTAGAGGAGTTAGCGGCCATCCCAAAATCGGATTTTTAATGCTGACCTATCTTTTACGATAAATCACAGCTAATTTCCACTGTTTTAGTGCCCTCTGACACACGGAGCCGCCTTGGGCAGACACAGAATTACCTCTCTGCCAAACTTCATCCTTATAGGTTAAACAGTTTTCGATATTTCGTGATGAGTGAGCCCATATCAGCCCTTTGGGGTTGATATAAAAAAAGTTTCATGTCATCAAGTACCTAAGTGTGGCCCTGGGACCCTAGACTTTTTACTATTTTCATTCTGTATTCCATCCAAATCGGGCCAGTGGTTTAGCCATGAAAGCGTCACAGTCAGACAGGCATACAAACAGACTTTAACATTAGGGCTTATAAACCCCGGATCCTTAGGCACAAACCATGAGGAGTTTATAGCAGCGGTACTGAATCATTCGGTAGACATTCTAGCAGTTAATGAAACCTGGCTGCGGGAGGGGGAGGAGGGTCGCGCGCCCACCGTGCCGGGCTACCGCCTGACACACGTCCCGCGCCCGCCTGAGATCCGCTCGCGTGGTGGTGGGGTAGGCTTTTACATGAGGAAATATCTGAGGTTTAAGGTCCTTCCTCACCCGCTTACAAATATGGTTGAGCAAATGTGGCTGAGTGTAGTCGTCAACGGTGAATCATTACTCATTGGCACCGCTTACCGCCCACCTTGGCTGCCTTTGCAACTCTTTATCGATGCGCTTACAGATTCCATATCTTCGTTCCCCTTGCACAATTATTCAATGTTATTAGGTGATTTCAATGTGGACCTGTTAAATAAAAATCATATAAATTCAAAGACTTTACTGGAATTTTTTAATGTTCAAAAATTTAGCCTTCATGTCAATGAACCGACTCATTTTACGAATCACAGCGAAACACTAATTGATATAATATGTTCAGATGCACCTGTTACCAATGTAAGGGTTTGCCTAATAAAGGAATTGAGTAGTCATGGGTTCGTAACTTGTCAATTAAATACAGCTTACCCCCAAAATTCATTACCTACCGGCCAATAAAGGATATTGATAAAGAGCGGTTCCGTGAGGACCTATCAAACATAAATTGGGATGACATGCTGTCATTATCTAATGTAAATGACATAGTCATGGAGTTCACAAATCAGTTGCGTAGTATTTTTGATGTGCACGCTCCTTATAAATCAATAATTTTAAAAGAATCTCAGCACCCTTGGGTGACTTACAATATTAGGTTAATGATGAGGAAACGCAACCAGGCACAAAATAGGTACCGTAAGACCAAGAAGGACTCTCACGGTATATTTTACAGAGACCTCAAGAAAATAGTCACCACTGCTATAAACACAGAAAAGGAAGCATATTTTAAGTTTTATATCACATCAAATATTAAAAAACCAAATATAATGTGGAAATATCTCAAGAAACATGTTACTTTTAAAAATAAAAATAACATGTCATTTTCTGTACGTCACGACGCTGATAGAATCAATGCCCATTTTCTAGATATTCCAGGAGATAACAATGTGCCAATGTCTTACATTACATACTTTGAATTTCATAGGTTCTGCTCGTCATCTTTCGATTTCGAGGAGGTGACAGAGGCTCAGGTGTTAAAAGTATTACAGTCGCTTCATTCGAATGCAGTGGGGACGGACGGGATATCACTCGATATGTTGCTTTTAACATTACCACACACACTCCAACTTCTCACACACGTTGTGAATATACATCCTTTCGCTCGAACGCTTTTCCTGATATGTGGCAGGCAGCACTAGTGAAGCCTATACCAAAGAAGGACAACGCTGAGGAGTTGAAGGATCTTCGACCTATTAGCATCTTGCCAAATATGTCAAAGATTCTTGAAAAAATTGCTTCTAATCAACTGACACGTTATCTTAATTCCAATGATATTCTCCCCAACCTGCAATCCGGTTTCAGGCGTAATAGAAGTACTACTACTGCCCTTATCAACGTGGTTGACGATTTGCTCACTGCTCAAGATACAGGAAAAGGCAGTATTCTTGTTCTTTTAGATTATTCGCGCGCATTTGAGTGTATAAATATCCCGTTGCTTATGGCAAAGCTCTCGTACTATGGGTTCACCGCGGATGCTGTAAAATGGCTTGATAGTTTCTTCCAAAATCGGTCACAATGCGTTGTCGTAGAAAACGAGTTTACCGGCGGAAAGCAAATCTCATCATCTAAACCAATTAAAAGAGGTGTAGCGCAGGGTTCTATATTGGGGCCTTTGTTATTTATTTTATATAGTTCAGATGTAACCCGTAATATTAAGCACTGTAAGTATCATATCTACGCCGACGATTTACAGCTGTACATTTCTTTCGACCCAGCAGAGACGGTCTCAGCTGTGGATAAACTAAACGAAGATCTCCAACGCGTACTCAATTGGTCTCAAAATAACGCCCTGGTCTTAAATCCACAAAAAACGAAATATTTAATAACCGGCACTGAAAAGCAAATCAAAAAAATTGTCGCGCGCGATCCAAAAATAAAACTGGGTGATAATGACATTGCAAGAGTCTCAGAAGTACGTAACCTGGGTATCGTCATGGATGAATCACTTAGATTTGAAAAACATGTTATAAACGTCGTTCGAAACTGTTTTTACCGACTCAAAGTGCTATATAGGTATAGAGAATACTTAGGTGAAGATCTCCGTATTAGACTGTGCGAGTCCTTAGTACTTTCTAAGCTTAATTACGCCGATATTGTAATCGGTCCCAGACTCCTAGTGCGCTCGCAGAATCTAATACAACGAGTTCAAAATGCCTGTGCAAGATTCTGCTTTAACATACCACCCAGAGCTCATGTTACTCCCTATCTAACTGGCGCTAATCTCCTCAAAATGAAACACCGTAGGCAGCTGCACTTGGCCTGTTTGCTATTTGAAGTTATTAACCATAAGACTCCGCCATATTTGTTGGAAAAATTGGAATGTGTTAACGACTATAACGCGTGTTTTAACACCAGGAGATCTTCATATAACCGGTTTTACACGGCTTACTGTTCGGCAGCATTTCGTGGTAGTTTCAAGTATACCGCCACGAAGTGCTGGAACAACCTTCCACCTCCTATACGTGCCGTTAGGACTATTAAAACTTTTAAAAAAGCATTCAGAGAACACCTTCTCAAACTTCAAAAATTACAGCAGGTTTCATAATAAGCTCATACTTACATGTATCAAAATTAACATACAAACCGGAACACACTAACACACACATACGCTCAACAGACACATATCACACTCATTACACACACCCACACATACACACACACACACACACACACATACACACACACACACACACGCGATATTTTGGATATTAATGTAATATTAATGTAACAAATTGATAAAAATCCCGTCGGTCGGTCGAATTGTAGGTTATCATTAATAATTTTATTATTACTTTTTTAGATAAGGATAATTAAGTAGATTTTATGTTATATTTTATCATTGTTTAATCTATTAGTAACAGATGTGTAACACCACAGGCATACGAGGTCAGGGTCGCCCTGAAAACCAGCGGTCGTAGTTTTACTGCGGCCATTGCTGAGTGCGGTCCCTTTTTCATATAGATTGTCTGCAATCCATTGTTTATAGTCATATAATTTTTTTCTTCTTTTTATGTTAGCATTGCAGTTTCTTATGAAATAAACGTTTTCTATTCTATTCTATTCTATACTTTACATGTTTAAGATAAAAGTTGTAAAATAAACAAAATAGAAAATGTTCGCAGTGTGCTACTTGCCAGCAGTCCGCATGACGCCCGTTGTATCAGTTACCCCTCCCTGGGTCTATTGCAACCGAAACCGGCGAGAGAACTAGAAAGTGTCCTACGTGAGCAATGATTACGTCGCGACGCGACGTTGCGATCGTGACGTAAGCGATCAAATCAACGGTATCCCTACTTGCGTCCTATGTGACAGTCTGTGACAACACGCGACGTTGTCACTGTCGCGTGTAGCATCGCGTCGTGTTGCGTAGCGTCGCGTCGTATTCGTCGCTCACGTAGGACACCCCGTTACTTAGCGAACACTGTCGTGTCATTCACTAATATTTTGAACGGAAACGTCTTATTCTAACTTATGTTGTTTTGTAACCACTTTTTAACCGACTTTAAAAATGAAGGAAGATCTCAATTATTCGACTGTAATTTTTACGTGTTAGTTTATAATTTGCATTAAGTGAACCAATTTTGATAACTCTCTGTGTGTTCGAAAAGTAATGATCATTGTGTGATGTCAAAGAGCGACATCTGACCGGTGGTTTTTGAGTTATTTTATTATCTAATAATAATGCGTATTTTACTTATGGCTTCTATCTCATTACTTTCGTAAATTCAATAGAAAGCTGGTGCCAATTAAGCGTTTCTCTAGTAGCTATTTCACTTTAACCCTTAGCTTTGGTGATGCTTTGAGGAGTGGCCTGTGCTCAGTACTGGCTTATTAAAGTTGAAGAAGCTAAGCCAAGCCAAAACAATAAGCTTAAGTTATGAATATTATCCTCCTGACGACCCTCGTACTTCATATAGTACATAGAAATTTAAAAAATCTATCAAAAATGTTTGAAATGGCAACCCTGTTTTGACGTTACAATGTCATCTGTCAGTTCTTTTTTATTAACTTTCAACAAATTTGCAGTCTGTCATATCTGTAATTTCGATAAAAATGGCAACCAAAGAAGGTGGTGTGGGAGCGCGCTCGCGCAGACGTAAGTTAATCCATGTTAATCTTTGCTGTGTCCGTGATATTACGCACTATTTTTGTATAATCTGCCTAAATTAATATTATTTATATGATCTGCACCGATATTTATTGAAAACCTGCAAAAATCAATATACTATAACCTAAAACGTTTTTATGTTCTCTGCAAAGTACAAGGGTCGCGAACTGAGTTTTTGCATTACTAACTGCCCATGTACTGCACAAAGTACATAGCGTAATTTCTGGGATTTTTTATAGGTTTTGTATTTTATTTCAGCCATGACTGTTGAAGACATTGCAGAAGCCCTAAATAAATCTGAATTTGACTATTCAGGGGATGATTCAGATTGTGATCCAACCTTTAATCCTCCAGAACTCGACCGTCGCGTCATCTCTAATGATAGCGATATGGACAGTACCGGTTCGGATGATTCAGATAATTCTCCTGAATTAGATCATCCTATACCTTCACCTTCATTATCTACTGACTCCAGGGTTCCAAGGTCACGAGGAAGAGCACAAAGTAGACGACCAAGCAGAAGTCGTGGGTCTCATAGTCGAGGTAGAGGGCGTTCAGTTATGATCAAACCAGTCCCAACCAAGCAAAGACGCCTACAGAAAGCATCCCATATGCCTTTTTTTATAGCCTGAAGGGTAGACGTAAAAGCAGACGAGCCACCTGATGGTAAGTGGTCATCGTCGCCTATCGACACGAGCAACACCAGGGGTATCACCAGTGCAACGCCGGCCCTGAAGGAGAACTCTTTTTACACCTTTCTTGAAGAGCCCCATGTCAAAGCGCTCTGGGAATACCTCAGAAGGAAGCTCATTCCACAGCTTGCAAGTTCGCGGCATAAACGATCGAGAAAAACGGACCGTAGTCGTTCGCCACGAATCCAAGCGATGCGGATGAAACTTCAATCTTCGGCGAGTAGTGCGATGATGAAAGGGGGAAGTTGGCACCAAATCGAATAATTCCTCGAAGCACTCACCGTTGTAAAGTCGGTAGAACACGCAGAGACATCCAATGTCTCTCCTAAGACTCAGGTGTTCTAACCTGTTAGTGATTCGTGGGTTGTTGACAACTCGGACTGCGCGCTTTTGTATGGCGTCAAATGGGTTAAATGCCTGACTATGGACCAAAGCAATCAAGATGCAGAAACGAATCTTGTGATAAAAAGACCACAGTTTTCTGCAAAAGGTGTGAAGTCTACCTTTGTTTCGTACCTAACAGAAACTGCTTTGCAAGTTTTCACGATATTGTAGGGAATTAATTTTTAGTTGTTTTAATTTTTATTCTAGTTGATTTTAGAAGTTTTGTTTTGTTTTTCACTTATTTAAGATTTTTTGTTATGAGGTTGATTTTTTAATTATTAAGATATAGATAACTGAAAAGTTGTTAACGTTGATCTCTGAAATATGTGACAATAATTATAAGCATTCCTAAGCATTCTTTTTGTCATTTTTTTTGAGAGATAGTAGGAGAACAGTGTTAAGTTTTTGGACAATTTATTAAAAATTTGTATTGAAGAAAGACATAATTATGTTTTATTTTTTATGTAAGGATGAAATGTTATGAAATTCTACCTGGTTTAAATCAAATGTAACGATTATGTCCTATGAGAAGTACATGTGTATTGGCTGCTACTGTACTTTATAAAGAACATTAGGAAAAACTCGATTTTCGTGGCTAGGATTTTTTTTACTATTTTCCCCGAAACACTTATGTCATAAATAATAAACTGTAGAAGTTCCGTGAAAATACTTAAACTTTAGGATTCCTGGTCGTCAGGAGGTTAGAAGAGACTAGTTTTCCCCCCACAACTTCAACCGCGTAGAATTTTTCTTGCACTTTAACCCCCTTATACTTATTTAATTTAATAAACATTTACATCACTATCTTTTTCTAAAAGACTACGCAACAAGATTAAACACTCGATCAATCCATTCGATTTATGAACCCCACACCTTTTCACTTTGAACCAACGTAAAACAAAAATATGATCCGCATTGAACATCCGTGGCAGGTAAAAGTTAAAACCTGCATGAGCTTGTATTTATTAATCATACGAAGGCTATTGCGTTACGTAGAAACCGATTGCCAATTTAAATGTTCAATTCATGTCTGCACTCCGATCAATTTCAAGCGAATTCAAAAAATCTTGTATGAAAATGGAAACTGTTAAGAGCGCTCAATGGTTTGGTGGATTGAGGTTAAAGATATTACGTACAGATTTATGGATTTATTTCTGTAAATAAGGCTGCAATTTATTTAATTTAAACGGATCGCTAATCCCCTCGTCTGTAAGAACATCGCCCAGCGGACATTATTAAAAATTAAATAGATGGCGGTAAAACAAAATAACAGGGAATATTACCACCAGGATCCCAATTTTTTAATTACCTACGTCGAGACAGAAAAAATAGTTTGGTACATTTCATATTTAGAACTAGATAGTGTGTAGCTATTCCGACGCAATTTAAAAGATTTATTAGCAGCCGCCTCAACCGATTTAGGTCCGGTTTCCACTTGTGCATTGCGGTGAGATTCACACAAAATTTTGTATTGGTTTTATTTCAATCAGATCATATATAAAAATATAGTTATCTCATTATAAAAGTTCACGCCTTACAATTTTCGACTTTCCAAAACGAAGCGAGAAAAAATTCACTGCTATGAAATAAGTCAACTTCAATATTATTATAACAAGTGACTTTTATAAACAACCAATCTTTAACATCAACGTAAAAACACAGTGGTCGTAAACATCCGTCAACTGTTTACAAGAAAAACATTTATCCCCGATCCCCGCTCATCGGAAACAGGATAAGTGGGAAAACATGAAGGAAAAGACAGTTATCTTTCCATTACGTGATAATAACGTAATAATATAATAAGACAATTTACGAATCGTAACAATAAGGGGAGTCAATATTATATATGTTTTATTGTCAGTCTAGGGTTGTCTATTATACCTATTTAAAGTGGCAATATTTAAGAAGAAATGTTAACTAATAATAGTGGAACGGATTTGAATGATGACCCCAAAGCTGGGCAAGACTTATTTATTTATTCCTTATTGTTTCAATGCCCTGTTTTACAATAGGCGGACTTAATTCTAAATAGCGTTCTCTAACGTGAATCTGAAAATTGCAGAGAACTAAGTCGACGCTTTCAATAATGAACGTAAACAAGTGAAAAAACAGAAAAAACTTAAACACTATCGGTACGTAAAATAGAAAGGAAATACACTTAATAATAAACCTACTTTATGAAAGTGCAAAATAAAATACTCGTGTTACGTCTACATAAGATATAATATCTATGTCATGCGTGATGTCATGCATAAAAAATGTTTGAAACAAAAATAAATAAATAAATACTAAAATAAATTACCATATTATGCCTTCATATTAGCAAGTGGGTCAAGTAAAATTTTTAAAATTTTAGTTGGAAGGTATTATGTAAATTCTAATGAACAATATTGACATACGAGTACCTACTTCCTCATAAATGAAGAATGTTTTCAATCTTGAAAACTTATGAAATCCATCGCCTATTATGACCGTACAATCCTTTACGTAACGTAACGTACGGAAGTAAAAATCTCCAGTATTAACTTAAGTACATAGGTACTCGTACGTACATAAATAAGTACTCAGACAAAAATCCTTTCGATATTTATTATTGTAACATTTTACTACGCAATATTTTGGTATTTGTACTCCCTTGCTGCTCGTAAAGCTCTAGAAAGGTTCAATATTCTTTATTGTATTTTCGCTGCAACCCTGTGAGTGTCCGTCTTTACGATCGTCTCACAGCGGGCTACTCGGCCAATAACCCTATCTCTAATCTTTGCCACATCGTCTATAAAATAGCAGTACGTATGCAACCCTACAGCTTTGGTACTGATCCTACATGTCAGCAATGGCCCAGGTTTGATAACGGACTCGGGATCAGTTAAAGACTTCATTAGTCTTGTATCATTTAAACCTGAAGCAAATAAAAAGAGAAACGATACATAAATATAAAAAAAAATTGATAAAGAAATTCCACGTAGGTACAGTAAAACAGAGAAAACATTGTTTAATTTACTTTCATTATTATAACACGAACCATGAGAGAAATTTAATGCAATTATGTGAAATTTTAATTTATTTACTTAATTTAATCTCTAGGTACTTAGTTTCATTTACCCTTAATTTATTTCATCACTCAATCGTTTTATTAATTAATGATATTGTGTATTATTGCATGACATTGACTCTTGTTACTGTATTGGCGCCCAGAACTTTAAAGAATTTAACAATACGAATGTTTACAGTGATCTAATAAAGTAACTATATATTTCTAATTTTACCAGTTCAATCGTGTCTCTTACAAAAATAACTAAAGTTACCTAATGGTACAAAGTACGAACGTCAAAAGCATATACAGTCAAAGGACACAGAAATGACCAAACTAACAACAATAACGATGAAAGATTATGACTTAAGTAACAACGTTGTAAGTAGCACGAGAATGTTAGGACAAGAATGAATTATGTAACTTGATTTTCCTTCAACTTAGCGCTTGGATGTTGCAACATCACTCAGGATAAAAGCCTCACTCAGCAAACACGCCACTCTGTACTTACACATCGTGTGCAGAACAAATAACAAACAAACACGACCATACAAGCTTTGTCTCGCGACGTCTTTCGCTTTAGTGTAATTTAATATAACCATCTTTAATTTTAGTATAAATCGCTTACTCATTTAAAAACGGATAATGTATCTTACCATTAATATAACAGGATGCTCTTAAAAATAATTAAGAATAAATAATTTACAGAAATTATAACATTTATTTATTTTCTATAGTTGCGTAATAATATGATGATCTTACTAGCTAGACAGTTAACTATCTGAATGTCTGACTTAATCCGAAAGCCAATGGTTCATCAAGCGTTTTATCGTCTCATTCTGCCAAATTAGCCTGCCTAGAGTGCCTAGTAAGCTCTCCTGTTCGAGTCAACCGCCAGACGCCTAATTTTGTTTTGATATATTTAATCTTTTTCTTCTTCCTTTTTCCTTCGTCTTTCTTTTTTCTTCTTCCTTCCTTAGTCGGCATCGTTGATTTCTTTTACCAAACATTAAATGGCGTCATCTTCAAATAATTTAATATATTCAGTATGCGAAATAATATGTCAAAAATGTATCAAACTATCCCGATATGACACAATTGAAGACTGAGCCCCTGGTTGTCTTACTTGTATAAACTATCTAAGTCGTTATATCACCATTTGGAACTAAATTTATTATCGCCATTATAGGTACTAAAAAATATAAAAACTAATATATCTAAACAGCATTAACGAACCAATCTATAACTTTACCACTTATTAACACGTAACGAGCGCGACATGGAGCTTACAAATAAATAAATACGTCAATATCATGTGCAAAAGCAATCGCTGTAATAATATAAATCTGACGTGGAACGAACCGCTAATTATTGCTATCGATTGAACAGTTTGTAACGCCGACGGCTCCCAGATTAATTGCATTAAAAATGTACACCAGTAATTCAATCAGATCAACCTTGCGTCTATAATTTCTGTGGCTCTAGTGAAAAAGGGTATAAGTCCGATTTTGACGAAAATGAGTTAATTATACCAAAATGTTCAGAAAAAAAAGATCTACCGATTCGTGAAATCAGATCTTGCCTATCTTTAAAAATAAAGAAGTTAGCAATGTGAAAAAGGGGTTAACTAACACTAAAAATATTGCAAAAGTAGGGTATAAGTGCATTCTAATTTCTTTACACAGAACTATGATTTTTTTATTTTGTGTCTTTTGATCTAAATAAACATATATTTTCAGAGCTTCATTTCATTTGGTGAATACCGGTACAAGTACACTTGTTTCTTAAAAATTGTTAAGTGAGTAACGATATCACTTGATGTAAATCCGTTTTCACCAAAATAAACGATAAAAATCCCGAATAAGTCTTTTGATATCCGTTTTCACGAATGAAATATTTATATTACCAAATGCAATTTGACATAAGTTAAACTATACCAAAAAGTTACTGCTATTTTTCGTGAGAAAAGAAATAACTGATTCATACGGGGTACGGTACATAGGGGCGAGAATGAGATAGAACAAGTAGAGACTACTGAAGAAGAAGTATGGAGCGAACAAGTCGTGATAATCAACAGAGATTAATGATGAGAGCTCCTGGTAGACCACGAATATTGCGTACAGGTAGTGTAGGCCGTTCGAGAAAGATTTATTGAATTACCGCAGTTACAGAACCAAATATTTCTGTTGATGAAAATGAAGTTGAAGATTTTTCAGCGATGAGCAATTTCTGTGTGATTTTGTAGGTTCCGCTGAAATTAATTTGAAGAATGCACTAAAGAGTGTTAATAAATCTGAATGGGAAGAAGCAATTTTACCTGAAGTCAGAAGCCTAGTTCAGAAAGGTACATGGGAGATAGTTAGAAGACCGCAGAATAGGAATGTCGTTGGCTGTCGTTAAGATTTGACGACGAAGAAAAATATCGACAAGTCTTAGAAGAAGGCGAGGTTTGTAGCTCAAGGTTTTAGCCAGTGGTATGGAGTCGACTATGAGAAAACCTTTGCGCCTGTTGCTAGACTGGATACTGTAAGGTTGTTGATGGCACTCGCAGTTGAATTGAACTTGGGATTACGCCAAATAGACATTAATACTGCTTACTCAAATGGATTCCTGGACGAGGAGATTTATTATGGAGTAACCAGAATTATTATTAAGAGAAAGTTTAGTTACGCTTATGAATCGAGAAGGAGAAGATCCAATGGTCAAGAAACGCGCGCAGGCCATGCTTTTAGAATTGGATAGTGGTTGCGATTCATGCATATTGCGAAAATCGTTGTATAGCTTGAAGCAAGCTGGACGTCAATGGAATCTCAAGCTCAACAAGGAATTGACTGATATAGAGTTGAAGCAGAGTCTTAATGAATCGTGTCTATATTTTAAACTTCATGATAATATATATTTATTCCTATTGGTGTACGTCGACGACATTTTGATCGCAAGTCAAGAAAGGGGTTTAATCACGAAGTTTAAAAATGAGTTTTCGAAAGAGTTTGATTTGAAAGACAATTTGAAGTAAAATATAATATGTTAGACGTTAGAAATAGATATTCAAAGACATGACAACGTCATTGTTTTGTCACAACAAATTATGTTGAAAATTGGTTGAAACGTTTTTGCATGGAAAATTGCAATAAATGTGCTACTCCTATGGAGATAAATTCCAAACAGAAAGAAGAGAAAAGTGGAGATGAGCGCAGCGAAGCATGGCCTTATCGAGAGCTAATAGGTATTTGAATTACCTAGCGAAAGCAACAAGACCTGATATTGCTAATGCGGTGAGTAAACTTAGCCAGAAGATGACAAATCCTGAAAAATTCGACTGGAAATTAGCGAAGCGTGTGTTGCGTTATCTGAAGGGAACATTTATGAAGGGGGCATTTATTGTAGGTGGTGGCTGTATATCGTGGCAATCTCGAAAGCAGCGTAGCTTAACGAACGAGACAGAGTATGTTAGCCTATCCGAAAGTATGAAGGAGGCTGTGTATCTCAACAGCTTGGTGAAGAAATTAAAAATCATGAGGTACGCTGTTCATGTCGATAACCAAGGGGCTATACGAGTATTCTTAGCTCAAGACCCTGTGCACGTTGCACGTATTAGATATCATTACGTGAGGGAAGTTTTGAGGGACAAGAACGACATGGAGTTGAAACATGTACCTACCCACTGGATCCATGTTAGCTGATGTGCTTACTAAGCCGTTATCTAGTGTTAAACATTACAAGTGTTTAGATGGCTTAGGTGTTAAGATCAACTGAGTTCTTTTTTGAATATCTTTAAATTTAAATTTATAGGGGCGTGTCGAATATACGAACTTATTGGTGTTTTGTATAGGTATGAGTTTTGCTAGATAGTTGTTTGATAAATAAATTTTTGTTTGTTTTCTAATTGTTTTCCTGATTTAAAAATGAACTGTGTCACAGGCACCTCTTAAAACACTTTTTACTAGAAAAAAACAAACATAATAAAACTACATAAAATGGATATAACTTACACAAAAGGTTCTCGTAAGTCTACATGCGCCTTTACGGCACGTCTAATAACTATGTGAAAAAGGACACAAGTTATTTTTTTTGGATTTTTTTAAAATCTGATCGTGTCAATGAAAAGTACACATTTAATTCATTGTTTTGAATTACTCCAATTATAAATATCTGATTTTGTTTCTTAATTATCACACAAATAATTCCAAATGCGTATCCTTATTCACTTATGTGAATTAACTTTTATTGTATGTGAAAAGGGGTATTACTTCTTTTATACCCTTGTGTCGTTCGTTTTGTGGTAAGTATAAGTCGCTATTTTGAAAACTATTCAGATTATGTAAAAATTAATGCCAGAATAAGAAAGAGCATACATTTTTTACCTATATAACACATCACATGTATTTAGATTGACAGCTGTTTAAATGCCACACGTAGTGAAACAAGTAATTTGGTGCGCGCGGGGCGTTTTTTGCGTCTCCTGTAAAGTTACGTTTTTAGACTTATACCCTTTTTCACTAGAGCCACAGATTTCAGCTCATAATATTTTGATATTACGTCGGCAGATACTAGCTGGCAACAAAATTGTAAATAAAAATAAACACCCTGTTAATTTGTTTCTTTTTTGTGTCGCTTTTTTCATACCTAGTTATTGAATATCATGTTTTAATTAAGGCTATAGCTAAACTAAATTTGCTGCTGTAAAATCTTATTAAAATTTGAGTTTATCAAACTTATGAAAGAAATTTTAGTTTTAGTGCTTTAGAAAATAATTTATCGGTACTGTGATGGAAAACGTTGTAAAACGCGTAAGACTTCGGTTTATATTACAGAACTTAGGTAATATATTGTAAGACAATGTAATTTGATTTCCCATTTGTTCTTTAATAATAATATAAATAATAGAATATTAAGAAAAGCTGAAACGAAGTATTTGTTCTTACTGGCGTCTAGGGAAAGAGGTGATTACTTATCATTTGGGTGGCTCGTCTGCTCGTACGAAAGCTTTTTACATACAAAAACAGTCCAATTCACAAAACTGTGGAACCCGCAATTGTCCATGCTAAAAACTATTCCTGCATAAAAACGACTATCGTTAACCCTTTCATTCAAACCCAGGAGCAAGGATGGGTTGTAATGATAAAATAAAAGGTAAATTTGAATAAAAGCGTCGTATTTTCAAGTGTTTCTTCGTTAGTCTTACTCATTCCTTTTTGTTTCAGCCAGTACAATGAAAACTTTTACAAAAACAGGCCTTGTTGTGCTAAAAGCAAACCGTAATCATACTCGATGGAATAATAACAATATAACAAAGGAAGAAAATGTCAGTATTGCGTGCAACCGAGAATCTATCAACAGTTATCATTCGTTTCTCCTCGTTCTTGTAGTTTATATTATAACAATCACTTATACAATTCGAAAAGTGTTTGTTAAACCTTCCTCTAATAAATTTCACTTTCTTTCACTTCACTCCATCAGCTCAATGCAAGGGTTTACAGATAATCAGAAAAGTTTAACAATGGCCTAAAGTACCCTCCAAGGCACAAATTGAAAAACTATAAGATTTTTACCGAGTTCCTAAAGAAATTACGTAATCTTTATAGATAAAATAAAAGAATATCATATTCGTTGTTACTCGTAGGTATATGCTAACGGTCGACAACTGGACGGACTTGCCATCCGATGGCAAGCGGTCACCCTCATCCATGAACATGAGCAACACCGAAGGCATGTCTAATGATTTGCTGCCAATAAAGAAACCGAAAATTTAATAAACTGGCTTCCAAGCGCCCGGCCAGAACACAACAAAATGGTTTGATGGCTGACTCAGGCGCCAGAATGGAAGTGAACCAGTGGAGCTACTGCCCTACAACCAAACCCAAAGTTCAGCGTCCAGCAGCCTATAAAGAGAAGTACCTACTGGGTCCCGCAATCTTGTTCCTTGACTTAAAGACCCAACTCTTGGACTCGAACATATAAAAAGCCTTTGACCCCAAACTTAGTGCGAACGTCATGTTATTCCACAACTTATCGTTATCTATATTTTATTTTCATTCTATCGCTCATGAAGTAAATACCAAGAACGGTTACGCTTTAAAGCGTAGGTGCTATTATAATGAGATATTTACATTTGATATGTTTTAATGTGGTTCTGAGGCGACAGAGTGAGATTAATGTGGCAGGCAGCGCGCACTACATACATTATCGCTAGTAGTTACCCAAGGAGCTATCGCCACACATCTATCATACTAATGGGTAATTTATTACCGTAAACCTGGTCTAGGATGGAAAATCTATGCGTGGTTAATATTCCCTACAATTTGGTATTCCGCAATCTACCTATTAAATATAAAATGGATAATGAACTGATTTCGAAGCATGTAACAAGTTGCCAATGTAGAGGATTTTATAGGTAGGCGGCGTTCCATAGATGGTGGTGTTAGATTGCAGCAACGACAACAACGGACAAATGGACAAACAAACAAACAGATAAACAAACAATCTTACTAAAAACCAGAGAGCGGTCTATTGGCATGGGGTCAATAAAGGTCATCCCAATACGTTAAGGAATTTTATACTATGTAATAGGTACATTGAAATGGTTTTAGTCAAGTGCGAATCTTTCAAAATTTTATTGCTGCTAAAAGTACTAAACAGCGTACAAGCCCATAAAAGTAGAGGGACAAATATAACGTCACGCTTCAACAAATTGATTTCGGTAATGGCTGCCATTATACACATTCTGTGCGCGATCCAAGAAGCAGATAACCAATCGGGCCTACCACTAACAAAAATCATAAAATTATATTCATATCAGTAAAAACCATATAACTCATAAAAACCCATTCAAATTCCTTCCGTTGCTTTTTCATTTGATTTTCCTTTCCTTTCAATGTCGACAAAAGTATCGAGATTCACTGGTAGGTATTCCCGAGCGAATCAAGTACAAGATAATCTCTATATGAGAACGTTGATTAAAATTCTGAGTACCAATTGAGTCATCTCTTTTTGCTTTGAGTATAATTATTTGTAGAGACAGGTTCGTATTTTAATCTAACGATCCACGTTATATTAGATCACGGTGTAATAATAAGTAAAAGAAACACAATCGTGGATTGCGGATGTCATCTATAAGACCTTATTAAAGTTGAATTCAAGTTTTGTCACAACACAACACCGCAGCGCGCAGTAAAACGAAAGCCTTGTTTAGTGAGAGTCTGCAGATAAAAGTTATCTTGAAAAGTCGTCGGCCGCAACAAACTTAGCGACTGTCTTCAGGTAGGATAAGGAAAACTCGATTAAAAGAAGTAGAAAAAGTAATTGGGGCTGTGGGGAGATCTCGCAGTGTATAACTTTAATTAAGCTTCGACGGTCGCTACGTCTGGGCGGCCGTCATTACGGTTCTATTGGTGGAGTTCCGAACAGGTGGCACGTTCCGAAATGAAGTAATAATAATTTGGCAGGCATTAATTCAATCACCTTTTCCTTAGCGGAAAAATTAAAACTTTTTCGCCGTGTGAAGATTAAACCACGCATCGTTTTGCTCATCACGTTTCGTGGACAGGAAATGTGAAATTGCACAGTACAATAATTGTAGCTAAACAGAAACTTTTATACCAATATAGCAATATTTCTTAATATGCCGACTCCAGGAACTTTTGTAAGCAATTTTATGTAATGATCAGTAAGTTACAGTACAAATTATTTTAAGGCAATAGATTAGCATTTATTATTTTAAGAGGTATTTTAAAAGCAATGTCTTGTTAAATAAATTACTACGCTAGTGATTTATTTATCTATTTAATATTTAACAAGGTACTTATGTAAAAACCTACTACAAACATCTCCTTAAAAATATTTAATAATATTTTTTTGAGTCAGTCGCCAAATGACTTGTGATTCGGCTAGAGCTTGAGTGCCGATGTTTTTAATTATTTACGCATCTCTCTCACTTGGCCAGTAGGTACGCATCGGTGATGATTTTGGTACTGACCGGATTTTTGGAATGACCGTTGGGTAGCTCGCCAACTAATCGCATGCAGTCTACAACATCTACATGCAGCCTGAAACAGTGGACCTAAGTGGATTTTTATAAGGTTTTATTTTAGTGTCGGAGAGCATAAAAAAGAATTTTAGAAAATTCAACCCTTTACGGTATAAAGTATAAAAATTTGTGTTGTATTAATATATTTTTAAACTTTGAACACTTGAACTGAATTGATAACACACTAAACTTGTTAAGATTTGTTTCTATATTCAAATTCAAAATCGTTTATTCACGCAGGTATTTCAAACGCGTAATTTTTTATAACTAAACGAATTTACACTTATTGCGAAATAAATAAGGCGGCATTTTGTTTACCATACCGTTTTCTATTTACGGAATAAGAATCTGCCTCTGTCCGTCCAATGGTTCTCGGGCTATAGGACTCCGTGTACGTCGCAGTTCCCGAACCTCACTTTCTTGCAACCTTGTTTAAAGTGGCCTCCTCATTTACATCTCAGGGCTGTGCTGAACAAGGATTTCTTTTATAGTGGTACAGTAAAGAGCGCAGGTTTTTCATGAAAACATTTAGAACTTAAACAACATTGTTCAGTCGAAGAACACTGTTGTTTAGTAACACAAAAGACGTTTACTTTATTACTTGTTTTTATTTATTAAGGAATTTTCCAGATTGTAAAATATACGAAATGAAATAGCATATTAAGTTAAATATAAATATGTACAGGCATATCACATGTAAAAGATTATTAAATTTCACATGCTGATAGCAATTACGATTTATGACGAAGTATAACTACATAATTAGACGTTAACTTTTGAGTTTAATTTACCTTAAATATTCACAAAATGCCTGCATATTATCGATCAGGATAAAACAATTTAATAGTGTATTTATTTTTTAAAAGATGTGAAATTCCAGGACTTTTTAAAATGTCGATCAATTTCGTTCTAAGTAAAAATTGGATTTGAATTTACATGTGGCATTTATCATACTAAACTAATACCTAAATTAAAATGATTAAGAAAAACTATTTCAAAATTCGATTCGTTCGAAAATCATTCGGGAAAGGAAAATCCTATAATACACTATCGATACAATATACGAATGTCACAAAAACAAGCGAATAGATATACGTAAAAAACCGCGTATTTTGTACCTAGCCAACATCTGGCCAGTAATCGAATGGCGCAAATATGTATATTGCTCATCAGCATTCTGCTCACGTACCGTCTGTCACCGGTTGTACGCTTGTATATTTGCCGATGTACAATCCTTATTACAGATACGATTTTGTATTCGGTGCATTATTAAAGAAGTAAAATTCCAGATTTTTTAAAATGTACCTGTGTAAGGTATTTCATTATTCTCTACTAGTGTACTTTGGAAATTTATTTTTCTTCTCTTTAGTATCTATCGATATTTATAATGATTGTGACTTAAGGTTATCGTCGTTCAGCATGCTAATTTAAAAAATAAATCGAAACATTTTTGTGACTAAATAAAAAACAAACGTTTTATTTCCTGTCAGTACAATTGTTAGATGTTAAATTTTAATTTAGATATCATAGTTCCTTTGATAATCACCTGTCCTCCAGTTACAAGTACGAATCTATTTTTTTTATCGTTGCAAGAAAACACACTAGCACAGATAACTTTTAGTTGCCCAGCTTATATACTTTAGATTCTATACTAAGATTTTAAGGCTGGTCTGGTCAGGGATACTGCCATAGTCTTAGATCTGCTACACTACAGAAATGTAATTCAATAAAACCGGCCAAGTGCGAGTCGGACTCTCGCACAAAGGGTTCCGTACCATTATGTATAAAAACGCCATAAAAATCTGGTCTGAATGGTCGCTTTCCCAAAGGCCACTGTGACCACTGTTTTATTGTAGCCACATATTAGCCACAACGCCATCTCTTGGACCGTAACTAAACTATCGCTGAGGCGTCGAAAGTATGTATGGTCGCCACTTAAATATTTATTTTATTCTGTTTTTTAGTATTTGTTGTTGTAACGGCAACAGAAATACATCATCTGTGAAAATTTCAACTGAGTAACTATTACGGTTTATGAGATACAGCCTGGTGACAGACGGACGGACGGATGGACGGACAGCGAAGTCTCAGTAATAGGGTTCCGTTTCACCCTTTGGGTACGAAACCCTAAAAACCGAACAAAAGCAAATTCCCGTGATTCGATTAGGGTTACCTACCACCTAATAAACAGGATGTTAAACGTCAACACACATCACTTAGCAAGCGTCCAATTAATGCTCTGTATTTTATTCGTCGCACAGCCCTTGCTGCAAGTGTACAATACAAATGGGCAGCTTTAAGCAGAACGGAGCGCTTCCCATTTGTGAGTTGAGCTGACTTGCTTCAACTTGCACCGTTCTGCACCGGAAGCTTGTTAGCACGACTTCTGCGGCTTCCGACTAGATAACATTATGTTAAAGATTTAAACTATTTGCACCGTAACAGACCCTATTGTAACTATCTAGCACGTTATTTAACTTCGCGCTATTGTTTTGTGAATGTTTAATGGAATTTCATGAAATAAATTATACTCGTATTAAATAACGCTAGTCACTCAAAGGCGTTTACTAGGATTTCCTGTATCTTAGATGCAATGGACAACGCATAATACAATAAAATGCATAAATAAATAAAAAATATGTCTTCAATGAAAATCGAATCCAGAACCCTTAGGACAACGATTAGGCATGGTAATTATGGTGCCGGTGGCTTAGTACGGATAGTATAATATTACTATCAGGGACCTCTTTTTCCTACAAATACTCATTTATTTAAAAGATATCTAATTATACACAATTCTTCCCGAAGCCAAGACAACATAAAACACATTTTTTACATAATTACATTTCATGATAACTCCCTTCACGTCTCATAACATTTGACACAAACAATATCGTGGTAATAAGCAAACACAATTTCATTGTGAGTTGAAAATTTTACGACACAATAAAATAAATTATAGCATCTTCAAACTCGGAAATCAACAATGTAGATTACTTTGCGACGTGCGATTTCAAATTTAGTTCACTTACTTGTCTCACAAAAGATGAATAAGCTATTTAAAAACAATAAGAAAGTAAGACGTTCTTTTTAATCCCGTGGCTCCTGATTATCTTAAAAGTAAATTTCAGTATCTCGGTGACATTCATGATCTGAACCTTCGTTCCTCCAATTCGCTAAATCTTGCTTATCCATGTCACCGCACATGTTTTGTGTCCAACTCTTTCACGTTCCAAGCTATTCGTCTTTGGAACTCTCTTCCCAAAGACGTCAGAAAATTGCACTCCAAGTTCTCCTTTAACAAAAGAGTATATACTCACTTTTTAAAATTGCTCTCCTATTAAATGCATTAATATTTACTCATCTTTTATTTTATTTATATTTCTAACGCTTCGATTAAGTTTTTCAGTTTCATTTATCCCATTACTCAGAATTACTGTCTCTTTCTCTTTCTTTTTCTGTCCTTGCATACTGGTTTTATATAAACTATTATTATTGTTCTTATTAGTATAACTGTGTATTTTATTGAACCGCCTTATACCGTTCTCTGCACATCCTGAAGGTTGACTGTTAGAGAATGCTATTTAAATGTTCAATAAAGACTAAATAAATAAATAAATAAGATGGGTAAGCTGAAGAATATGATTGATATGAAATGCTTTCATTATGATATATAAGTAGTCGAAAACGGAAGAAAAAATTATGTAATCCAAAAAAATTTAAAAAAAATTCTACAAATAGGCTTTAACATAAATGGAGAAATCAAGGTAAAGTTGTTTTTATTAGTGATTTTTTTAGTGATATAAAATTTTATTAGTGATATAAAAATGCGTTGAGAATTAGATTTTATGTAGTCATTTTTTATTTTTATTATTTTTACAAAACGTTATTTATTAGCAATGAATTAGCAATTTTATTAATTAGTGAACATTAAAAGCCTATCATTTAGCTAAAGACATTTTAATGATCATAATTATATTCGCAATGAAATCATAAGTAATTTTCCTATAAAACATCATTATGTTACGAGGTTACCACGTTAATAAAGAATCATTGCCATAGTTACCAGTTACACCAACGACTAAAGAGACTTGGTTTTCATAGAAAGTAAAAAGTTTTAATGGAGCCATTTAGATAAAGTAAGTCTTGTAATTTAAGTTAAATTATAAACAACTACGTGTCTTTGATAATAATTGTGGGAAATTATAATTAACCATTAGTAAATCCACCATCACTTCGCTTCGGGAAATCCGTACCTTGGTAACCACATTCGATAACAATAGGTATTGTTAGGCTGGTTTTTTAAAAGTGGCATTACTTGTTTATTTATGAAACGATAGAAATAAAACAAACTTTATTATTTAAGTAAAATTTACTTCAATATAATATAATATTATTATTACTAAAAAGCAAATCGGTTAAGCCGTTGCTGCCATTAATGCGAACAACATCCCAGACAAAGATTTTGAAAATCATTGTTTTACGTTAACAAAGACCCCCTGTAATAGTTTTTCTCATATATCATTTTATGTACAGACTAGCTATTGCCCGCGACTTCGTTGGTACATGTGTTGCTCCACAGCTTCCTCTATCTCCTAGTGAAATTTCCATTCCATTCAGCTGTTTCCGAGCTAAACGTGCACAAACAGCGATCAGCTACAGTTTATTATATACCTATATAGAACTATAGATTCAATATAAAGCTAATAAATTGTTTAAATGTAAACTTAATTGGCTACACTAATAGTAAGCGGGGCGTCATAGGTCTAGACAATCCTTTCTTACGATCCATTGTCTTCCCCACTAAAAAGACAAAATGAAGGCCACAGCACACGGTTTATTTTTTGATCGGAAGACAAGTGTAACCTTAGATAAGTTATATGGCAATGGATAATAGTCATTATAGATAGGATTCATGGAGACATATCAAAGTAATATAAAACAAAGTTTAAAAAATTAAGGTAAAGCTTGTGGGTAGTTTTTCTAGAAATTCGACAGCATTTGTTTCACAATCCTTATTGATAATCTGCACTTTTCTTATTATTGAAAGCCAATATTTGATTAATTAAGTGCCCCATTAACCATAGAAATTTATTTATGTACACTGAATTATTAGGTATAATCGAAAGGTGCCAAGTCGCCCGATCGGGCGAGTTTTTGTCGGGCTAGATGACGATTAAGCCGACATCGCTCACTAGAATTTTTGAGTTGCTTATGACGTAGATTTATCATGATGGACTATAATATGCACACTATAAAAAACAAAAGTAGGTATATTTTACGTATATCACACGGCTTACCTCACGTTACTATTTTGTCGGATTCGCCCGACTAGTTTCGAACCAATTCCGAGGTTCGTCATCAGGAGCCACCGGCGACGAGAGCTCGCTTGTGACTGACGTAACGTTACGTTGACGTAACGTTGTGTGTGAGTAACGTGAGGTAAGCCGTGTGATATACGTAAAATGTATTCAAACACTCACGAATCATTCAGTACTAAAAAAGTAGGTATGTATCCAAACTTCGAGAAAATTTAAACTGTCACATCACATACCTATATTATTATGTCTTCCTGTATTCGAAATCAGGACTAATTTTTTCCTCAAGCAAGATTTTGTTAATTAAAAGTGAGTCACTATTAATTTTTCCACATTACATTTTTATACTGTGGAAATATTGCTACCAAAGCACAGCGCACAGTAGCTAAAGCCGTACAAGAATCTTTTGGCGTGTGGGTGACAGCGCCAAAAGATGGTTGTAGGAAACATAATTATAGTTTATAGGTCAATAGTTCTCAATGTGACATCTTCCTTATGATGGTAACATTTCAGAATTTTATTGTGACATACGCTGCCTGTTTCAAGTTCACTTTATTACTCTTTCGAATATGCTTTTTAAGAGTTATTTGCGCGAAATAAAATTGGCCCGTTACTTTAAAGTAAAGTGTTTTAAGTAATACCGGGCCCATTGTTTATTTTGTGTGGCATGTGAAAAACTTTTTCACTACAATGACAACTTATTAGTATGTTTTTTGTTTCTATGCCATTGTCTTTATTTACCGGTGAACCCACGGAACACAGACACTTTTGGAAACATATATTTTCACGTTTACGTCAGTTACCTTAATACCTACCTATTACCTATTAGATATTATGTTAACGCAACTGTGTGCAGCGCACCAAACGTTGACTACATTATAGTATGATGATGTTTCAAAAATGATTTACCTATTAGGATTTAATTGTCGCTTGCTTCGGTGAAGAAAATATGAGAAACCCTTCACTCCTGAGAGTATTCAATGAAGTTCTCTAAGTTGTGTGATATCTGCATTCCTGCAGTTGGCAGTTGGACTATACTATAAAATCATTGATTTGGGAAGCGTGGCGTACCTACTAAACTCCGTTCACGTGGAATTATATATGTTATAATTACATGAAACAAAAAATGCCAGCTTTCCGCATGCGATTAAGTTACATTTATGATTGACGTTGGAATCTTAAAATGGCCTTAGTAATAATTTACTTACAAGCTGAATTGAACCGTGAGCACAGGTATATTAGTTTGATTTTGGCGGGGAGTGGCAATTCTATATTCTCGGCGACTCAAGTAAGGCACTTCTCACATAACGCTATTTGCAAGTGACTCGGATCTTGTCAATGTATGAAAGCGACGCGTCTACGATGCGTCTCCTGTCAGTGAAAAGGGTCAGATACAGCGAATTTTGGGTTGCGTTGCAGTCGCGTAGCTAATAAATAGCGTAGTGTGAGAAGTGCCTAAGTATACAAACGCTAAACTAATATCAGAAGAAACACAGTTTATGAAACGAAGTCGACGCAAAATCTGTAACTGAAATAAAAACTTACACGTAACAACTGTTGCTAGTTAATTAAACTACACTATCGACTTTGCTGCCCGGACCTAATTACTCTTTCTAGTTCTTTTAATCGAGTTTTTCTTATCTTAGGAGACAGTTGCCTTACTTATTTCGTCCGCTGACTTCTGAGTGAGAAACCCACACGTAAACTAGATAATAATTAATGAGTTGATAGAGATGATAATTATTAATGGAATACTTTATCTTTGATAACATTTTTTTACCATCATGAAGAGATTGAAGAGTGATATAAATGGAAATATTATCGCCCACGAGGAGTAGGAAAACGAAAAAATATCACTAATTTTATAATAAATTGTCTTTACATTATCTTTATTAACCGACTTCAAAAAAGAAGGAGGTTCTCAATTCGACCGTATATATGCTTTTTTATGTACGTTCAGCGATTATTCCGTCGTTTATGGGCCGATTTTGATAATTCTTTTTTTGTTGTAAAGTAGATATGCGCAGTGGGGTCCCCTGATAAGGACACCACGATCTGATGATGGCATCTCAGAGAAATCGAGGGGAACTTTCGAAAATTTTATGGACAACTATTGTGTTTGTTCATGTTATCATAAGTACATTAAAGCGCTACCATTTCATGAAGATCTGGAGTCGATCTGATGAAGCCGAAAGACAGTCAAGGGAACTCCTCAACGATTTACTGCAGTTATCTACTGTTTGGGCTTGATTAATTTGTAGTGACGAGAACTTTACAGTTATATGTTAAATTGAGCGCCTTCTGGCGAGTAGTTTTTGAGTTATCTCTACTTATCAAGATTGAAGTCGGTTATTTTTTTTGTAAAAAGAAATTATACAGGCTATAGGCTAAACCATCTAGTCTTGCGCATTACGTATTATTAAAAAAAGCATCAACAAAAGTAAACAAAAATAATCAGCGGTCCTAATGCTCTCAACTTTCATCAACTATTGTACCTAATAAAAATAAGACCGTGTTTTTGAGGTAAAAATTAACCCTTCCATGATCTCAAGCAGAGTTGGGCATTATTCGAATAAATTTTTATCTGAATAATTATTCGAATAAAATTTTATTCGCGTTAAAATTATTCGCGAATAATTTATTCATGAATAATTTATTCGCGAATAATTTTAATGCGAATAAAATTTTATTCGAATAATTATTCGTTATTCTAAATAATTTTACACCTTCTTAAGTTACATACATCACATAAGTGTTCTGCGGTTCCTTTGTGTTATTACATTTAAAAAATGGGTTAAGGCGATTTGGCATAATTAGCATAATGTCTACTATCTACCTGTTTTCTGGAGTTTTTATTCCAGGCAACAAGTAAAGATATTTTGTTTACAAGACGGGTCGTACAAAACTTAACAAATATTGTAAAGAAATAATCACAACTATAAATTCTTGACAATTATACGAATAAATACATATTTGATTTGAAAAATATTATTATTTTGTTTTATTTTTATCTTTATTCGAATAACGAATAAAAAAAATTATTCGTCATTCGAATAATTTTCCTTTGAATAAAGCAAGTTATTTATTATTCGCGAATAATTTTAGAAAAAATTATTCATTCGTTATTCGTCATTCGAATAAATTTTGCCCAACTCTGATCTCAAGCTATATCCATGTCAAATTAGGTACACCTAAATCGATTAAATTACATTAATCGTTACCTTTTCCGCTTAAATTCACTTTGTGCACAAATATAAACATACTGAGCTACTTTCTGATTTATTTAGAATATTTAGATGATGACATTCCAAAGTTAACCGGTGGGATTGGCACAACTAAAGCGCAATGAAAGAAGTAATCGTCTAAAAGAACAAGAATGGATTTTATGATTCACATATTTCCTACATATGTTTTTGGGTTCTTTCCTTTAGCTGATCCCAGCCCGCGGCCTGTTCGATCGCGCACACAATGTGTATAATGGCAGCCATTACGGACATCAATTTGTTGAAGCGTAACGTTACACTTGTCCCTCTACTTTCATTCTTTTATACGCTCTGTTTAGCACGTGTAGCAATTTTCAACGACATCACGGGAATTGTCGACCTATTCACACAGGAACACATTCTAGATTTCAGGAGTCCTTTTTGTTTTATATTATGAAGGTTGAAGGCACAAGCATTTTTATAACTCGCTCGTAGCTTTGCCGGTACCTTTACCTGATATGTACAGCAGGTACAATAGTTGATGAAAGTTGAGAGCATTAAGACCGCTGATTATTTTTGTTTACTTTTGTTGATGCTTTTTTTAATAATACGTAATGCGCAAGACTAGATGGTTTAGCCTATAGCCTGTATAATTTCTTTTTACAAAAAAAATAACCGACTTCAACCTTGATAAGTAGAGATAACTCAAAAACTACTCGCCAGATGGCGCTCAATTCAACATGTATGTGTAAAGTTCTCGTCACTACAAATTAATCAAGCCCAAACACTAGATAACTGCAGTAAATCGTTGAGGAGTTCCCACGACTGTCTTTCGACTTCATCAGATCGACTCCAGATCTTCTTGAAATGGTAGCGCTTTAATGTATTTATGATAACATGAACAAACACACTAGTCTTCCATACAATTTTCGAAAGTTGCCCTCGATTTCTCCAAGATGCCATCATCAGATCCTGATGATCCTTTCAAAAGGACCCCACTGCGCATATCTACTTTACAACAAAAAAAGAATTATCAAAATCGGCCCATAAACGACGAAAAAATCGCTGAACAAACATAAAAAAAGCATATATACGGTCGAATTGAGAACCTCCTTCTTTTTTGAAGTCGGTTAAAAATTACGGAAGACAAATCAAATAATTCGATTATTTCTAAAAATTGGTAGGTACGTATACGTATACGTATACGTATTTCTTAATCATTGGAGAGTTCAGATTAAATATGCTACGAATTATTTCATGTAGATGTTACTGTAAATTCAATTCTTTACAAGGAACATTAAAAAAATTAAAACACCACTGAAGCTGAGAAGAAAAAACAAAATCGAAGGAAAGTAATCTAAGGAATAAAGTTAGTGATTTATTTTTAGTAATAGAAAAGGCAAGGGAAACAAACAATGAATGAAACATGTGGTGGACCTTTGGCTAACAATTTGTGCTGATTTTTGCAGAGAATAAAAAAGATTCTTATTTAAATAAGGGAAGATGGTGAAAGACTTCTTTTATGGAATTGAAGTAGTAATCGAGCATGCAGCACCACCGTTCCGCTGTAAGTAAATGGCTCCACAACTTCCTATTTAAGATGATAACAAGTTTGCTATTTTGATTTTACTACTAAAATTTATAGGACCTTAGTTGTAGAAAATGTAATTTGCAGCAAAAAACGCTCTTACTTACAAAGTTAATGGGAGGTGAGTTGTTTGACAATTTCGCCATAAAAACCATCTGCAGCCATTCTTCTATGATCGCGGCCGCCGGACAAGAGTTGTGACCCCAAAATATTGAATTTACATTTTCAAAAATCGTCTCTTGTCATCTAAAAATCTTAATTATCCACAAATGTAACTTTATCACTTAACCCTTAATCACAAAGAAGATGGAAATAAAAAATAAACATAGACATTCCTTCAATCCGATCCTTGAAATTATCAGACAGGAAGTACATATTGAATAAGTGAACATTTTTTCGTAGATATATAGTTTGCGATTGTGAATCACAATTCTGCGACCAAATGTGGGCCTGTATTTACCCACCCGCAGGTAAACTCTGCTTGCAGTTAAAAAGGAATTCGGGGAAATTTTATCGCTCTTTAGAGACCTTAAACGGTGAGAACGTCCGGACCCGGCCACCTCGGGAAAATCTTTCGTTCTAATATTGCAAGTCTGTAAGAATATTGAATGTTGAAAAACTTGATATTGAAGATTAGAGAGCGAACATACCTCGAAATCGCAATCAGCTAGACAAACATAAACATTATCGACATTATGGTAGGTATGTTGTCGGTAAAATTGTTTTTCAAAAGCTCTATATGCTTTAATAAATGAAAAACCAAAGTATCAATAACATAACTATTTCCTGAACTGATAAATTGATTGATGAATTAAGTAAATACATACTTAATATAACCGGAAATAATACAATAATTTTTAATTACGTTTCACATTTACATTAGTGTCGGTTTTTTATTATTGATTTATATTTTCTCATGGTTTTTGTTCATATGAATCATTTGTTTTTATGTTCCGCACATAATTATTTTTACCTTAACAAAAATTTATACAATATGGTATTTGTATTGTTGTAATGGCTTATTAAGTTACAGTTTAATTTATTGACTTAATTTAATACAAATGAATTATTTATTACTTAATTACCATTAGCAGAATGACGGAAACGTTCTTTATGTCTGCATTTGTCGCAGATATTTTTTGGTTCACTACAATTTTTTGGTTCACAAATTCATAAAATAAATTTGAAAAAAAAATTGAAACAACCTTTAAAAAATATTTTTACTAACATTACAAAACAACTGTCCGCCTACCCACAATGGGTGGAAATAAAACAAGCACGAAAATTTCTCTAACCTTCAATAGCTTTGACTCACAAAACTTAAGTGATACTACAAACTGTCAGAGTGCTATTAACAACAGACACGCTATCCCTCCTACTAAAGCTGTCACCGGTTACCGCAAAATCAATTAGAAGAGACTAATCACCGTAGGAGGGAACGCAAAACTTACACTAGTTGGCATCTGATGGATAATCTTACAAAGTTCGAAATCAAATTATCGATTCTGAAAACTATTTTATCTTATCAAAACTATTTTTTGATTTTCATGTCTAACGCAATCACATTAATTGACATGCCACACTTTCAAATTAATTAACATGCTACATATCACACACACGCGCAGATAAATGTTTTACAGTGTTGTTTAACTTTTTATATCATTTTTACACACTTTTTCGTTTTCTTCGTACGAAGGTTCAAAAAATCATACGTTTCCTCAAGTTAAGTTCATCGTGTTTGACTGTTTTCGTTCATTCATTTCGTTACAAATGTTGTGTTTCCTCATTTTCTCGAAGAATTTGGTTCATTATTAAGACTTAATGTTTTCAAGAGCATTTGTATACAGTTTCAATAGTATCGTAATTAAATTGCTATAACGAACTTGTTACTTTATGGGTTCTCGATGTTTGAGTTGGGAAGATTTACTTATAATTAATTACTAGCTAACACGGGCGAATAACAATATGTATTTATTTACTTTATATTTTTATTTTGTTAACATTTCTTTAATACATATAAACAATCTATAACTTCTCCGTTTCAAACTTACCGCTAATGCGATTAAGGTATTTTTATTTAAGATTAATGGCGTTATTTGAAAATGTTCTTAGATTTTTTCTGACAAGCTAAATTGAATTGTATTCCTCAAATATTCATAACAAGGCAAGATGCCATACCAAAAGTTCCATGTAGAATTGATCAATCTACAGATTCCCGATGGCGCTTTACAAGCAGTTTTGTGTCATGTGACGAGTTGGCGGAATACAATCTAGTAATATAGGGATGAGGGTTGACGCCCACTTATCAATTCTGATTTGGGATCACCTCGTCTTCGAGCAAACTCGTCTTGAGACGTGGCGTAATCATTTCGGAATTCTTAAGTGTTCTCCAACTATAAAGGTGAGATTTACTGGATGTGACACACAGCAGAGACAGACGGTGTCGAAATCCATCGCATCTGTGTAGTGTTAATTTTTATGAGACCGATTAAAAAGAATTAAAATTACAAATTAAATGAAAAAAAATGAAGTACAAATTACAAGTTTATTATTTTTGAGACAACACTGCATGTAGCTATATAAAAATGTTTTATTCTATGTTATGTTCAGTTTTTGAATATCTGGATGAATACAAAACTGAAAGTCCGGAAATGTCTAAAACAACACCAGTTGAAACCAGACATCTGATAATCCTACACCCGAAACTCTTCGACATAGCTTAACAACTATTTTTAATATTGCCAATCGAGTCCAAAGACACACTCCAATTAACTAAAACCATATTACTTACATACCTACATACAACGAACGAAACTTTACTTACATTGAATAAATTATAATCAATGCTTTATTATATTCATGAAACATGATAATCTTACAATACCCTACTCTACGGCACAATATGTCACTTTTAATTTCAAAGTTACTTGTGCTTGTACTTGTACTTTAATATTTAAAATGAATTTTGACAGTTTCAAATAAATCTGCCTCTCGGATTATAATTTGAATGGCTCGGAAATTAAACTCCTGGACTCGTTTTGGAAGTTTGATTAATGTGTGTTTACTATTTTGGTTTCATTGAATAGGTAGATATAATTATTCGCTTTGCAGGCTGTCACTGCCAAATAGAGTACAGTACAGTGTCCTGTGGTTTCAAGTAACAACAAATGAAGGTCGGCATTAAACAATCAACCTTGAGAAAAAATTAATGTCTTCTTAAAGGAATTAAAAAAGAGAAGGTTGATCTGTTTTTTATGTTTAAATACATTTTTAGTTGTACAGATTTTGATAATTCATTTTTATTCGATATCTGGTAGGTACCTACTTTTTGTCTAATACGGGTTTGAGCGACATCTGACGTGTAATTTTGGAGTTATTCTACATATTCTACATTAACATGTAATTTAATTTATGTTTGTTATCTTTTATGTTCCAGTTTATGATCTTTTTTTATTCGAATAATAGTGCTTTTAGTGTCGTGTCGACGAGGAGTTTTTGAGTTTTTTGTTAAAACTTATAATTATATTTCGATCGGTTCTCAAAAGGAATACCTACTTACTCCATCTAACATTTAAGTATTAATTTTACCGAAGCGAAGCGCAAGCAAGTTTTAGTATACTAGTTCCAGAATATTTCTCTCAGATTACGCCAGCTATGCCTCTAAGACATCGAAAGTAACTACACGTGTTGAAATTAAGTAATTCGTATGTGAAGAAGCGAGTTTGAAACTGTAAGAACAGTTTAATCGTATAACTTGTACACGTAACATATTTTAGAAGTCTTTATAAGTTCGTCAGGAAACGGCTGCCGGCCCTGTGGAACTTTTAATTGTTTTACCATTTCGTAAGTCGCTTTGTACACTGACAGCTTTAAGATTGTTAAAAATAATTATTTTTTAATTTCTCACGCCAAATCGAGGGGTGTCATAAGTTTGACGAGCGTTTGTCTGTCTACTTGATATCGTAACTCTCGGAGGTATAGACCGAACTGGATGCGGCTTTTTTATGGAATTACCGCCCTTCCGCTGTCGCCCATGAAAACTGTGACCGACCTAAAACAAAACCCAATTAAGAGACTGTGCTGATTAGTCCAGTTAGCAGATGGTGTTATTATATTACTTGAATAGTTTCCGCCCGCAGGCTTCGCCCGCGTGGAAGTCGTTTAAACTCCATCCCACTATTTCACCCCCTTCGGGGTGGAATTTCCAAAAATCCTCTCTTAGTGCTCCCCTACACTCCCCAAGGAAGATACGTGCCAAATTTCAGCTTCTTCCTATCAGTAGTTTCGGGTGTGCGTTGTCTGTCAGTCAATCACTCAGTAACGCAAGAGTTTTATTTATTAAGATTGGTTTGTTAATAAGCATGAGGACGGTTCAGGAGGTGAAATAATACATAGAGTTATGAGCCAAACACACAGACAACCAAACCTTTACTTTATGTTCTTTACTTTACTTTACTTTATGTGTTGACACTGATAAGGTTTAATTTGATACTCCCACACTGAGCTCCCACATATTAATTTACTTCGCGATATACACAACATTGATTGATTTATCGATCGGATTACTCGCTCAAACTTCTACACAGACGCGTGTAATATGATACTCTTTAATTATCAACAAAAAGGTAGATTGACGATATTACAATTTATAAGGAACTTTTACATGTCATGATCTTTCTTCCTGTTAAACATTAATTTTCTTATTAATTCCAATGACAGATTTCTCTCGCACGAACCCCACGCATACATAGATCATAAATGTAATTCACATAAATCAACGCGTACCACAGATTATAAGCATCAGTAGGTATATTACTGCTTAAAAAAGAATCAAGCTCGAAGGCTAAATTATATTTAAAAAATTCAAATTTGGAATCTCAACACGCGTCTGTAGTATTTATACATTTTCTTATTCTTATTTCCTATCTGTATTTGATTACAATCTTACAATATTATTTAAATGTATTGGAGTTATATTGTTCGAATTAAATCTCAAAAGCTGAAAACCTAAAATAGAATTACTCCTCCTTACTATACGATAAGCTGAGCGTAGAGTGTAGAAGACTGTACGTTCAGGATTAACTGCAGAAAAAAAAACTGAATTTATACTTGGCATGTGTTTTATCTAACGCTCGGGAGAATTTTTCGATTTTGATACTAGTTGAGAGTGAGACAAGGGAAGATATAAAGTCTTCAAACACTGCTTTTATGAATTCGTTTCGAACTCCTACATTCATTTCGGAACCCTTTAGAGATATTTTTATAATTCCGAGTGGTGGCAGCAGTTTGCCAAAATCGGTTATAATTGGAATGTAAATGCGATGGCTCTGGACTTTTAACAAAAGAAATAACAGTTCACACTTTTATTACAGGTTGTTTCTGATGGAATTGATTTTTTCGCACCAGTCGTTTTAACTGACGTTGTTCCATATTTTTTATGGAAATAGTCAACATAAGGCAAAAAATAACATAAGGCATAACCATGGCATAACCTGCTTAAATGCAAGCCAACCCGCATATTTACCTGCCTGCAAGATTCCACCTTTCTCCGTCGGACAATGTATGTATGTATTTCACTTTTTTCTAACTCAATTTAGCTCACAGTAGCTCACAAACAAAACAAACAGGGTACCCATGCGTTTGTGTGCAGAATATACATGTGGTAAATGTTAGAAACTGTTTAATTATACTCAGTCGAGATTTAACTCTGAAATAATTATGTTTGCAAGCAAACCTCGGAACAAATTTCAGGAGAGAGACATTAAACTTGTGAATGGCAAAAGCAAATAAGTAACACGCAGAATTGTTGCCCGGAATGAATATGACGTGTAATATTAACGACTTTATTGTTAGCTGTGTAAGGTGTGTTTTCCTTGCAATTTATTTAGAGATATGTTTTATGAATTTATTTGTAGATAGGTAGTAGGTAGGCGTCCTCGATTTTAACTTAAAAAAGTAATTAAAAAATTAAACCGACTCCAAATTAATAAGAAAAAAAAATGCATAAGCCCATAACTCATAAACTATTGAACCGATTTTGATATAACTTAGACAATTCTCTAAGTCGCAATATTGTTAGATACTTAATTAATTGAATCGAAAAGGATCATCGCGATACAGCTTAAAGTTTCTGAGAAAATGGTAGGTACAAACATACAAACATACACTTACAAAATTTAGCACACGTGCTCGAAACCTGAAATACATCGTCATACTCAAATATTATCCAATTCCAACAATATCACAAACACATGTCAAACTGATAACCTTCTTTTTTGAAGTCAGTTAAAAACCTAGCAACATTTCCGAAAAATATTTGCAGCAAACATCCAGTTACACGAGAAACAACAATCACTTAAAATAACACGCAGCATTCGATCGAAAGTGGAATGATGTATGAGTATAATATGTATCTAACGTCTGTAGTGTAAACAAAACATACTCCACTTCTCCATCCTGTGTTTACCGACGAAATTTGTCAAATATTGTCTGTTTACAAAACGGAAAGTCGTATACACATAATTTAAGAAAAATACAAGAGCTGACACTGTGTTACAACCACTTTAAAGGGAAACCATTGCAGTAGAAAATTAGCGGTGGAAACATTTTGAATATTTTCTTTGAAATTTTCCGTAAGTTTCGTCCTTGGTTTTATTGACATTCGCACACATAACGTAAATATAACATTTTTTAATCAAACTTTACTAATTGGAAAAAAAAAGAAAATTAGAACTTACTTCTTATACTTACAATTTACCGTAGCTATAATACCTAATACAATTTAATAAAACAATTTTAATTCGATGTAATTGTAAAATACATAGAGTTATTATGCATGAGATGCACCATAACTAATATTTATCACTTGAAGTTTATAAAAAAGAATATCAGATAGTAGATAGATGATAAACTATGTTACCCAAACTAAATGAGTGGTAGGTACAGAGCTCCGTGACCAACAATATATCGCCTATACTATATAGAACAGACTTGGGGCGAGGAGTAAGAAATTGTACCCACGATAAACCACGTCAAAGAGGAGGCAAGGTTGTTGCCCTTACAAGATAAACGTCGTTAGAACCGTCATAATATTATACTGCAAAATAATTTTTGTTGAACCCGTAAATTAGAAGATAATAAAATGTAAATGTGCATCTTTTTATCATTATACTAGAATACTCACAATATTTATTAGCCGTGACCACGATCCACGAAACTGGCACCAAATATCTGCATACAAAATATCGTTATTACCCGTATTATAATAAAAATGTACAACTCGCGACGAATTAAGTTTAAAATCATAAGAAACTGCATCGGCAGCAATTATTATTACAAAAAGTTTATTCAATAAATTAATAATCATAACATTTATTATTCAATACAATACGATACAATACAAAAACGACACGAAGTAACTTCAAGTAAATAGCATCTTCATAAACCGTAGACTGTTAACTCTGTTACATTTCATACAACTTTCATAATTTAATTCCGTTCAAAGGCAACCAAGAACAACACAATAATACCAATACTTAGAGAAACTAGGAACGGCTTTTAAATTCAATTGTAGAATGCAGCAGTTTCCTTCTTTAATCATAAAATGAACCGCGTATTTCTTTGGCATCAATTAATATTAACATTAATTATGCACGCATTTGAGTGTAGGATGGTAATAGTAGTGCATAATATAATTAATAGTTGTGCTCATTTGTGTCACTAAAAACACTTTCTAGAATGGCACTAGTTTTGGATTCATATGGAATTGCCACTTCCCACTGAAACCTAACTTATTACCTGTGCTCACAATTCAATTTAGCTTGTAACAAAAATTATTAAGGGCTGAAATGAACCTTAATTGCATAGGCAAAAAGCTGGCGTTTGTGTGCCATGCAATTTTAACGAATTCCAGATCGATCGCGAACGCAGTATAGTTGGTCCATCAGGAAGTCGCACATTATTAAATTTGTACTTTATCATTATTGTTACAGAATTTTTACGTACCTACTCGAACATAACCACTTTAGTAATTTTATTACTTAAAGTATTTGTTTATAATTATTTACCCGCCTGACTTGTTTTTCACACGTGTCGTTTTGGAATACTTGACACGACTTTTACAACATTTCACATACAAAGCCTTCCTTCACCCAAGCAAGCGATAATGCCTAAAAAATAAAATTGTTTATCTACGCTTTAATTACTGAGTTCTACTGTGACATAAAATAAGTAGTTCATTTTCTATGCGAAAGCTATTTTTAATTAAAAATATCAGTGCAAAATTTAGCTTTTCCAAGTAACAGTTTAGGTTTAATTTACAAGGTTCATTTATCTAGGGACACCGACTTGGAATTTATTACTAGATAATAGTTACGTCGCCGACTCTCCGTAGACGATAGTCAAATTATTCGCGTAATGAAACATCAGTTTTATAGGTAGATACTAATAGTAATGGCACACGAAAATGATTGGTACTATATAAATACCTCAATAATAAAGTCCATTTACATTTCACGTCACGAAATTGGTTCACTCTAACCCATTTCTGTCTATTTGCAAAAGACCGTGGGTTCCAACCTCGACCGAAGCACAAACGACTTCGCCCGGAGTAGTACTCACCTACACAAGCCACAGTAAGTATCTAATAATAATGCGTATTATAACTACCTTTTTAACAGCATTTATGTTTCCATTGGAAAAGTGTGAGTCCCGTTACACTTTTTAGAGAGAGTGATGAGTGAGAGTCATGAGTGGCAACACTTTTACCTACTAATAACGACAGTTTTATTTGAACTATTACTTACTAATAAATACTAGCTAACAAAAAACTGTCTCTACCCCACTCCTAGTACCTACTAACGAACTAATCAACTAACGCCACGTTCTATTAACCAGTCTAACCATCCTTATCCCTATTTAAAGTATTGTTCTACGTCAATGTCTACTCTAAACCTAATTTAACATAATTTAAGTGTGTGCGTCCATCACAGATGTAGAGGGATGATTATTCATTTAGTCTTATGTTTATCTTAAAATATCTAATAAACTCCGAATAAAAACTTTTATAAAAGCTAGTCTTTGGAAGAAGTTAGTATTTGTTCAAAAAAGATTTATATATTTACAGCCATCTATTACTAGTTCGCATCAAAATTCCTTTAAGTTGTTGTTAAATAAATCATTGACAAAGCTCCACAATAAACATACCCCGTTTAAATATAATTAAAATTAATGTTAATTTAAACCTTTTAGAGGCTGTCTATCGTAGTAATATGAATTATTTGATTCTGATACAACTATAACTAAATACTAAATTGCTCTTATTATAACGGATGGCTATTTTATTAGCAGTGCGGACAGTAGTTGACTAGTCAAGTGACTTTGTTTTTTATTTGCCAATACGGAACTTTTAACAAAAACACACTTCAACGTCAACACAGAGAGATACAAAATTTGTAGTTATTTAATAACTGCTCTTAACGGAAAAAATCGCTGAATAAACATAAAAAAGCATATAATTATTATATACGGTCGAATTAAGAACCTCCTTCTTTTTTGAAGTCGGTTAAAAATAATACGACCTAAAACCGATACTGGTAAAGAGAGCGCCTCATAAACCACTGTAATATTTTAAACAATATAACCCGAGGACTTGAAGAGTCAGACTTAGCGATGTCAATAAAGACCCTTCGAGATTCTCACTGATTACCTCCCACATACGACCGACGACATGCAAAAAGCTTACAAGAGGAAATAGGAACGCACAGATAACCGTGCGGAATCGCGCACTGAGCACAATTTTATTTTCTTTCCAATATCTCGACTGGGTTGTCATTGAACAGGTGCTGAGTCAGATGTTCCTGTTGGATACGTTCAAATTATTTACACGGTTCCGGACCCCTGACAGTGACCTTGTCTGAATGAGAAGTATTGGTTGCGATTGCTGGCTCAAATAAATAATTTGATGTGACGCATGTGATTTAATGGTTATGATAACCTTGAACTTTTTTTACTTATATGATTTTATGACGAAATACGATTCTTACGATGAGTTTGAGGGCTTCACGCTAGATTGTAGATACTAGAATGGCTGTTTTGGACCTTATAACATTTTTCAATTTGCTTTAATATCAAATTGACACTTATTGGGTATTTAGAAATTTATTTATAAAAAATGGATATTGAAACGGTAATCGATAAATAACAATAATATGAAAAGCTCCTCGACTTCCCAAGAGGCAAAGTTTCTATTGTAATGCGTCCAATATTAATATCAGAAGTTCACTCATTCAGAGCTACGGTGCCACACATAGAAACAGACAGGTAAAACTTACAACACCCTTCTTTTTAAAACGTTAAAATTACAAAAATCGCCAGAACTCTGATTTTGTATCCTCAGTTACTTAAACGGGTCCCGAACGCTCGTTCTAGCAAAGTGTTCAGTGCAAACGGTGCAGAGCGCCCCAAATGACACAGCACTGATGCGAGCAATTAACGATTGCTCTCAGTGCTTCGCTCCAAAAGAATTGTTTATACCCCACGCTGCATCGTAGCGGTGGTCATTTCATAGTAGTAAACCCGCCTTCGCGTCGCTTAAGAAAACCAGTCCCTTAGTAACATTCGGAAATTATTACGCATGATACTTTAAAGTGACCTACCCTTTTTTAACCGATTAAAATAAATGAAAAACTATTTTTTAAGTGTGTATTTTAGTTGTGTTTTTTAAGTTACCACTTATTTGCCTTGCCTCATTTGAAGTGGGACATTGTACCGGTACATTACAAAATTATTACAAATGCTATTCTTACAAACTCATTTTGAAGTCTTGTCCTACACAACACTAATTATGATCATCAGTAAAACCCAAAGACCACAACTGCATGCTGGTCTAAGAATGAAGGAATAGGGATTTATGCAGTCCTTGGAATCATCGATGAGTCAACCTATACATTATTTTACAATAGACCCCGAATCTCTCTTAGTTATTGAATAAATTATGAAAATTCTAATCCTAAAAGGCCAAAATAAGCTAGCTATGAAAGATTTGTTCCAAACTGTTATTAAATTCGATTATAATTATATTCTGGTTAAAATTTAAGTTAAGGACTTGCAAAATTGACCGGTTTAAGCGTTCTCCAAAACTTAATCTCATGAGTCGGACAAATGAGACGCGCGGAACCCCAAGCTGCAATATAAACATCAAAGAATGAAAATTGCTCTTAATAAAGAAAAAACTAGGTACAGTAATAGTTTTTAATAGTATTGCAGATAATATAAATTGCGAACTAGAGAAGTTAAACCTTTATCACAGCATCGAAAAAAGTCATAACGGCGTAGATTCTATTCTTTTCTTCTGGTTTATTGCTTATGTGGGTTGAAAAAAATAATCTATTTTATTCCCCAGCCTAGTTATAGTTCCCCATATTATCGAGTTGCAGTAGGAAAAATCGATATATTTTATACTACAAAGATAACTTTACTCCAGTGTTTAATTTATTATTATTTTATTTATTCAATACTCAATGTGGGCTTAATATTAAAGCTTGTAATAATGATGATCCGGTTATCCGTAAGGATCCAACGATCCGACGGTCCGAGAACAAAGGTCACAACAAGTTTTCCCTTAAAATCTACATATTTGTACCGTACACACGTACGTTTCTCTGAAATCACTATATCTTTATTAATCACTAGTACTTAACGTGATTTATGTAAAGTAGTTTTTAAAGTTTCTTGACTTGACAAGGACTCACAAAGACTTTGTTTTATACCATAGTGCTAAAGTATTTACATCCTGACGGCTTGTGTCGATCCTCAGTTAGGTAAGGTAAGGTAGTTTGATAGTTGACCAGTAGCAAAAACTTTTTGGGTGTTTTCAAGCTCTTGCTGGCACGATAAGCCCACTCATTCGTTCCTACTTTCCACGATCCCAATTTTTCCTTAGATTGCAATCGTTGTCCCTGTAGCTCGGGACCAGAATACGAGCTTCGGTATCCCCTGCCTGTCGTAAGAGGCGACTAAAAGGGGACTTTCGGGGTTGCGGGCGGCTAGAGTGGGAGCTCGAACTGTCCATCAGCAACCCCGGGAAGGACGACGGTATGTGTGGCCGCATACCGTTGTAAGGCGCTGGCAAGCGATGGGGCCTTAGTCCCTCGCGGGAAGAGCCCGAATATAAGGGCGCCGCGCTTGGAGGACTCCGGTTGTGTTCCTTTTGGAGATCCCGGAGTTCTCCACAAGCGCTGAGGAAGGCCACCGGGGGGGTTTTAGTGGGTAAAAATCCCACATCACCCTGTGTCGCTCCCACGGCACCGGGTACCTTTTGAAGGTTTCCCCCTCGTCAACAAAAAAAAAAAAGATAGCAATCGTTATGCTGGGTTGGAAAAAACACCTCCACCAATCCGCACTGGAGCAGCGTTGTCGAGTTTCCTCTAGGCCTCAGTTATGAGAAGGAATATTTGCTGTGAGCCATTAACAGGTTAAAGCTTCTTAGTTAGTGCTTCTATAGACTTATCAGTTTAAAAATAAATTAACAAACAAAACATCACAAACGAGAAGAATTAGGCCAACCCATTGCCACTGTTGCCTGATCACGTCACGGGTAGTTAGAACAAATTATCTATCGTATCTGCTTAATGCATCGCAAAAATGTCGAATTACGTTGAAATAGGTCGATAAGAAAAAGCGGTTCTGGCATATATTGGTGCCGAGACTCCAGTGAGGCGAAGGACATTAAGTCTATGGTGACGTACACCCTGTATCACGAGAGCGCGACCCGCTAAATGACGTGGAAAAGATGCGGGTACAACGCACTTTTCCTCACAAAATACAGCGTTGTGGATATTGCAACCGTTTGGGCAGTATTTTAGCTTCACCTGACGTAATTGTATTGACATCTAGATTAATTAATAAGCATTATACTCGTAAAGAAGTACAATAACGAAATCTCTTCCAATAAAATCTGCAGTGGAGCATCTGCAGTGGCGTGGCGGAGTATGCTCTAGGCCTCCATAATGATGAGAAAAGACTAACCATAGGTCACTTGGTAGTGGGTCATTAATGGGTTGCAGCGATAGTTACAAAAACTATTATGAATATTGACGGCTAATAGTAAAATCTTCGAAATGATCAACTGTGACTCAAATTAAATATTGGTAATGATAGCACAGCACCAGTTGCGCCCTATGGCTACGGTTACACTGAGACGGAGATCAATAAAGCGGAGAACACATGTAATAATCGACTAATCATCTTATTATCAATATTTTGGCTCTAGTTTACTTAAACAGAAACAATTGTAGTCGAGAAAATAAAACGGTATGGGAGGAACGGCGCAAGCAAAGCAGAAATAAGTAGTCGCGACTCTTTGCTCTCTCATAACACAATTTATGCTCACCTTAACGCCTTCCTTCTTGCAAACTATGCACCACTCATCTCCGTTCAACTTTTTTCATGTGTTCTTTTTTATAATTGAATATGCACCACTACCGCTCTTCCTCTGCCATTTGTGACCAACACAAAATATGACAAATCAAAACTTAAAGAAGACCAGCAACTTTCTTAAGGACCTTGGGCCTAGAATATGAACATGCATGAGACATCGCTTTTTATATTGAGGATATTGTTACCACATTGTGCATATTCCGTTTTTGCGGAAAGTGATGGGAATAATGATTAATGAAATAAGTAATAGTCTTACTCACCGCGCACGCATAGTAGGTATAGGCTTGAAATTTTAATGATAATAATGTTTTAATGATATGATGTAACTAGATTTTTAAATATGAAATGGATGTATAAAATATGCAAGATGATGGTATTGAACAAGCTGTTCGCTCCAGGCCCAAATCTGATGTTCTCTAAATAAACCTTCTGTGATTCAATAGAAAAACAGCTTATGACGCACATATTAGATGGGTTGTTAAGCTATTTCGCCAGGTAATCTGTCCTCTTTTAGACATATTATGCCAAGTGACAGTGCAAAACAATTTAAACGGCCACATAACAATCATGTTCTTAAATCCCCTCGAACGAAGAAAATTATGCTTTTTAATTAGTGCTTTAGGCTTGTTGACCATTTAGTGACCCGCCTTCTTATTCCTTAGGTTCAAAAAGTAGAACAAAGGATATGCGATTGCTCAACAGACCCACCAACGATTATATATAAAGAAATAAAATGAAAGCTGCATCCGGTGTGGATGTACGTTCGCTCGCCGCGTACGTAACAAGCTTTGCAGCGGAAAAATACAAAACAATTACCCACACCAGCACACCCTAACGAGCAGACATTTGAGCTGAATTACAAATGACGGAAAATTATGAGAAGCTTCAAATAATCATTAAACGTAAACGCGTAATGGTTTCCCATTCAAATGATGGCGCGGCAGTAAACTGCCTCTGTAATGTCTCAACACAATCTCTTCCGCGGAAAATTGTTACGTTTTAGGGTACATTAATGAGTTATTGGCTATTAAGAGTAACAAGAACACATTTCTTTATTATGGCACACGTAAACTTTAATATTGGCGATTACGTACGCATTCAGTAATAGCAGGTTATCTCTGAGCATTTGAGCGTTAGTCTCTTTTACTTAATGTGTAACTGTATTTTTTATTTGTATAGCAAGAAGAGCCAATTATACAACCTGAGTGAGAACTACTTTTAAATCTTTTTTAAAGAATTATATATCATACTGCACCTGTATTACCATATAAGGAAACTAATTCCACAGTTTGTAAGAGGCAAAAATACCTTGAAAATCAGAAAATTTGATTGAAAATCAGTAAGTTTGGATACCGCCCTAAGGCCTCCAAAAAGTCTTACAACTGTAGTCTAATGATAACAAGCGGGACCGACAATGTGTGCCTTCCAAAGCATGGATGAGCTCGAAAAAATTGCTACTATAGTGTAGTTTTTTAATATCAACACAAGCCGACAGGCTACAAGCGCTTCAATAAAACAGATTTAATATCATGATCGTTCTATACAGTTCTTCTGATTGCATTTCCAGTACTAAAGGGGTTTTACGTCGTTATAAATTCCCGTGCAATACTTTTTCAGAGTAGGAAAATCTAAAGTGCGTCACGAATGAAAAGCGTACTATCGTAGAGATTTACGCGACGCTTTGTACGCTGAACGAAGCGGCCCGCGGAGACCCGCTTGTTATTAGGATGCTAGATTTATATCTTATTCAATTTACATGAGGGCTGTTGATTCCGAACACTTGATCGTGCAAGCAAAATGGGAAATTGAAGGCAATTACCTGTAAGGCCTGTAACTTCCATATATCGTTACGTTCTTTAAACGCTGAAACCGATTTATTTTACAGGATAAAGGCTTTCTTCGATAATGACCTATGATCTGTTCCTACAAAATGCTAAAAAAAATTGATACTATGTGTTGAGAGCACCCATATGCAATCCACAATTATACAAGTAGGATTTGAAAAACATTTTTGCATTTATAAGCTCGTTTCTAACCTCTCTCATATATTGCCCAGTTTCCCACAGTGGACTATAATTATTCAGCGCGTTATTACACATTTAATGTAACAAAGCATTTATTTCTAATAAAATGGCTTATTTATTAGAAACTTCCAGCTGTCGTCACTGAATATAAAATAATATATGTCCGCAGAAATTGTTCGTAATATGCTATAACGATTAATAACATTTTATAAGGTATAAACCAAACGATAAAAAGCTCTTTATAAAACGTAATTATACATTCTGAACTAAATAAAACTGGGAGTGCAAAGACAATAAAAAGTTAATTAACGCGGACGATAATAAATAATGCCGTTGCCACAGAAATCCTCGCTTCGGCCTTTCCTATTTCGCCGCGACATCTCTAGAAACTTTTATATTTCTACAGCTTTTTTAACTAAAATAAAACAAGGTAAACTCTTAATAAGAGTCATGTACAGTATACTCGTATGTACCACAAATGAACCTTTCTTTAGTACAATTAAAATTACAATTACAACATTTTCATGTGTAGGTAATGCTCATATAGTTCAAGAAGTCTTTTTAAATGGCTCAATATTACACGCATCCGATGACTCGGGATTATAGAGATGATATACATAGCAATGGAAGATTGGACTGCAAAGATCGAACACCTGTTGGACCTTCCCAAATACCGCTGGAAGAATAACTTTAGCAGCAACGGCTGAACATCCTTAGAGGCGGGAGGTTACCTACTCATTGACCATCAGTTAACCGGTCAAGAATGATGATAATGAGCTGTACCTCAAATACGGACCTTTTATACCCACTTCACACTGCACACTTCAGGAGAAGAGAAAACTAGCAGCTATTTGACTCAAAGAATTTATTTAGCTATACAGCGGGGAAATGCTGCTAACGTTTTGGGGATGGTGTAGATTTTTGAAATTATATTTTCTCTCAATTAGCTTTTAGTTTAAGGTGTTTGTTACACAGATTTGTACTTTTATCTATCTCTGTCCAATAAAGAACATCAGAGAGGGAAGAAAATAACTAGGCAGTAGTATTATTCTCTAGAAGATGTAGTGCACCCAGGTATTTGACTTGGACTACGCCCGGGGCTCGACCGCGACGATATTTATCATCAGCCCCGCTGTCCTTTCCCGCCCGGCCATTGCATTATATCCACGTCTAAAATAAAGCGAATACGGTAACATTGCACGTAACACATTGCGATATCAAGCGTATCGTCTTACGCCATTGTTTGTTCATAATATATAATCCATATAAAACAACTACATAATTATGTACTTTCACCCCTTGGCTTCGCCCGCGCGGGTCTCGAAAGCGATAAAGCAGAATTAAATTATCTCAAATTACTTTTTTTTTGGTAAAAATATTCAATGTCCGTACTAAATACAAAGTTTTATGGTATTACTAGCTGTTGCCCGCGGCTCCGCCCGCGTGGAATTCAGTGTGTCACAAAGTTATTCCTGCGTTAATCCCGACCCCACACATATTAAGACACACTCCACACATCTTAAGAACAGTTGATTTTTTACTACGTTTTAGTCATATCGTACATCATACCGTACAAAAATCCGTTATGTAGATCTTGAGAAAATCGATAAAAAGACTTTAAGATATAAACGTCGGGGTTTTTTCATTCCAAACTATTATATTTTTAAACTACATTGGTAGTTTTTCATTCGGGTGCCAAAAGCTGGCCAGCTAAAGCGATGCTGACCCTCGAAAAAGCAACATAAAGTTGTTCATGAGAAAAAAAGCCGGTTCGATTCCCGATATATTATGTATAGATATCCCGATATATAGATATTAATGAGCCCGCGACTTCATTCGCTCATGGAAGCTTTTCCCGCGTAAATCTCGATCCCGCGGGAAGTCCGGAACAAAAAGTAGCTTATATAATGCTCCATAACCTCCTCTACCTCCCACTGAAAGTCCCATAAACATCTGAACCCACGACCTCATTCCCGGGTATGAGTTTTTACCGCGTGAATCCTAATCCCGCGGGAATTCAGGGATAAACAGTACCCTATATGTTGCTTCAAAACTTCCTCAATCTCCTAGTAAAGGTCGCATAAAAATTTAAGCCCGCAACTACGCGCAGGAGTTTATTCCACGTAACTCCAGATCCCGCGGGATTTCCGGGAAGACAGACTTGTTAGTTTTATATTTAGAAGCTATTTATACCCCATACACGAAGAAGGTTTTCCCGCGTAAATTCCGATCCCGCGGGATTTCTGGGATAAAAAATATCCTATATGTTAATCTAAGTTGCCCTCTATGTGTGTGCCAAATTTCATGAAAATCGGTTCAGTACCCCATACGCGAAGAAGGTTTTCCCGCGTAAATTCCGATCCCGCGGGATTTCTGGGATAAAAAATATCCTATATGTTAATCTAAGTTGCCTTCTATGTGTGTGCCAAATTTCATGAAAATCGGTTCAGTAGTTTTTGCGTGAAGAAGGTTTTCCCGCGTAAATTCTGATCCCGCGGGATTTCTGGGATAAAAAATATCCTATATGTTAATCTAAGTTGCCCTCTATGTGTGTGCCAAATTTCATGAAAATCGGTTCAGTAGTTTTTGCGTGAAGAGGTTTTCCCGCGTAAATTCCGATCCCGCGGGATTTCTGGGATAAAAAATATCCTATATGTTAATCTAAGTTGCCCTCTATGTGTGTGCCAAATTTCATGAAAATCGGTTCAGTAGTTTTTGCGTGAAGGAGTAACAAACAAACAAACAAACAAATACACAAACTTTCACATTTATAATATTAATAATAGGATTTTTGATAATAGCATAATTCCAAACAAACTTTCAATCCCCCATTTCAACTAGTTCAACACCTTTTTCGGGATAAAAAGTAGCCATGTCCTTTCCTAAGTTAAATTCTATCTCTGTTCCAAATTTCATCAAAATCTGTTCAATGGTAACGTGAGACCCTAACAGACAGACGGACAAAGTTTTAACACTTTTACATAATCACTAGGGATGCCACTTTTATTATTTTGCGCTACAATCATGTGAAATGCGAACGCCATATTATTCTATTATTTACTCAGGAAGTAATGATTATTTCGAAAGTAACTTTACAATGGGTGGTTTTATCGCTAAGTCCCTATCCTCATCAAACTTATTTAAAGTTACGAAGTGATTTTAACAAATTAACAGAAATAAATTAACTTAGGCTATCAAATTGGTTGCCTCTTTATTCAGACCCTCATAAAACGTACCTACAAAATTTATGGCGCTATATTATAATTTATAATGCATACATTTTCATTTACCGATAAATACTTGCACTTTATTTTTAATTATTAATTATGGCGATGATAGCCTAGCTAGTTATGCGACTCAAATAAAATGAAAAAGAAACACCTATATACATAAAACATAATCTACAAGGCTCGATTTACTTATCCCGAAAGAAAAATTACATAACTTCAAAATTAACAATTCACGACAAAATCCTTTATCGTTCCTACTTCGTATTATCCTATCTTTTTATCTTCGTATCTTTTTCGTCATAGTACATCTTACAGCACACAAAAGCTTATACAGTTAACCCTGGCAATGTCAACGAGAAAATGTTTACGTCACGGCAACTGACTCGATTGCCCGAGGCGGGACCAGGACGCTACATTTATATCAGGGGTGGCCAGCTCCTTGATAGTCCAAGCCATTTTTCAAAATTTGAAAATATTCGCGAGCCTCAATTAAATACGCAGTAAGGTTTAAAATAGTACATTTCGATACGGTGCGTAAAGTTGGCCATTTTTTAACGGCGTGAAGTTAGCGCACAAGCGAAGCGAGTGCGATATACGCCGTTAAAAAATGCATCTTTACGAACGAGTATCGTATTTTTATAGCACGAGTAACATAAGCCCGCTTAATTGTAGTTATGATAAATAATAGTTATGATTTGATGCTTTAATTTCATATTGATATATTGCTAGTTACAATACAATACAATAACACTTTGTTACCTACACTTTCTAAGTTGCGATAATGATTTTGTAATTTTATTATGCGAAAGAGAATTACAAAGATTTCGAAACATGAAGATACAGATAAAAAAGTACGACGAAGCCTCCGGAAAGGAATTATTACGAATTGAATAATGTATATAATCAGTTTGCTGCAACATAAAACTGTATTTAGGAAAATCGCTAACCTATCAGAATTCTTGACTAAGAAGCATAACACACTGGTTTAAATTATTGAACCAACAATTTGAGAAGAGAAGATAACTACAAGAAACATTTTTTTTACTGATTTTACCAAACAGTGTACTTTACCATCAATGATGTTTTAAATATCTAGATTGAGCGTCGCCCTACAATGAAAACAAAAAAAACAAGGCAACATTATCAAGCATGTGTACGTGTAGGCGATGTTTTTCGCGTTCATTTATTGTCTATGTGTGCGTAATCTGTGCGTAATGATATAAAAGTTGTGGCCAACAGTTGGCCACAACTTTTTCGCATGTTTTCGCGAATTCGATGTTCCATCTAGATATTTAATACATCTTTCTTTACCATCTATGTAGGTATACTTAAACTTTGATAAGTAGATAGTTTATTTTTTGTTCAATCATATTTTGCCAATAAAAAATATGACAAAGTAACAGTTTTCACCAACAATTTCACTACCTACAACACACAGAACATACTTCAATTGAATTCGTATAAATAGTTGTACTTTCTTCTCATTCTGACCCGTGCTCAATGTTGGGCCGTGATGGGTTGAGATGAAATAGTTGTACAGGATGATAAACATAACTAAAGTGCAGGCACACATAGTATTTAATAATCTGTGGTGCAGGTTTGCGTCACTCAATATCATAAAGTACCCACCTACCTGTACATCAATTTTTTAATTTGTACCCGCGCAATAGGCAATAATTCATTTTTGCACGATATGAAGCTAGCGTCATTTGCCATGTAAAAATGAGCTACTTATGCCACGGATAACCATGACATAAGTGCGGGTTTAGGTCACGCTGTGCTATAAAAGGTATTTTTTGCAGAACTTAAATATTTTGAACACATATGAAAAATACTTTTATTTTATATAGATATACAACTTAAATTTTGTAGTGAATTTAAATTATGAGAAATGAAACACATTTATTTTAATTCTCTCGATCATTCTTTAATTTTTAAAGATTGACCAGACGGAAATGTATTTATTAGTATTTCACTTAGTCTTTCTTATTTAATGTCAGTAATTTAAAAGACATTTGAAACATGCAGAACGATAAAATATAATTTTTTAATAAGATATAAATAAAAATGGAAAAGGGACTCGGGATATTTTTGAGAGCCACAAATAATCCTTCTAAGAGGAGCATGTGGCTCGCGAGCCCCAGTTTGGCTATCCCTGCTATATATCATTAGTACAGTTCGTCCCTACTCGAGGACATAATATCATATCTACGTCTGAAACGAGACCGCTTCTATTCCTACACACTGAACTATGTCGACAACGACTATGTCACCCCACTTATGCCGACATCTTTGTCAAAGAATAATACGAATCGTATCTCCATCTCGAATGTCCAAAAGTACCTACATGTATTTTGAAGCATAAACAAATACAACATTAAAATATTGAAAATCTGTTCTTTTATCACTTACTAGCGGACCGCCCGCGGTTTCACCCGCGTGGATCCCGTTCTCGTGGGAATATATGCATGTATTATACATAAAAACCTTCCTCTTGAATCACTCTACCTATTACAAAAAACCGCATCAAAATCCGTTGCGTAATTTTAAAGATTTAAGCATACAGACAAACAGACAAACAAACAGACGGACAAAAATAGCGACTTTGTTTTATACTATGTAGTGACTATTAAATGTTTAATTGTCGGACCTTTAAATTTGGGTAACCTAAAGCATTAAAAAAATCACAAAATTAAAATAACTAAAAAACCCTTATACTCTTTTATATAACTGACTAGTTAGTTTTGCTCAGTAGTACGGAACCCTTTTTTATTTTATTTAAACTTGGCTTTTTTAAAGTTTAATTGGTGTTTACCGTTTTGTACGCTTATGTTATCTTTACGAGGTACAGTTTATTTTGTTCCTAGGTGAGTTAAAATAGCCAATACAAAGTTTTACCTTGTAACTTTTAACATCCTCTTAACAATCTGGAAACTAACTACTGCACTAGAGGTAAACTAAAATCGTTAACGATAACTTACAAACAGGTTAAAAGTAGATATTTATCAATACTCTTTTAAATTTCGTTTCTATTCTATCCTTCTATTTTTGGTTTCAAAATAAATACTGCTTATTCTTTGTCAACAAGACTTGTTTATGTAAGTAGAAAGAGGGTAGGCAGTATACGTATAGGTGGTGAAGAGCCGGTGAGGCAAAAATTCTAACTCACAAAAAAAATACAAAATAAACATTTTATTTCGTAGAAACGAAAATAAACCTAGAATCACAAAATATGTCTCCAGTAAACATGGGTACTAACGTTGTTATTTTTAATTAAAACAACATGAATAAATAAGCCACACAGTTAAAAGATTCTAGAAGAATGATGACAAGATTGTAAGAATACATTAATATTAAGTGCCTAAAAATAATTTATGAATTACATTATCTTCAATGACAACGCTGGTTAAATAATATTTCATAAGTAAAACGTAAAAAGTTATTTTCATTGGTTTTGAAATAATAATTTCGTCTTTGTACTAGCGAGGACAACTAAATACCACGATAACAATAAATTAAAATTTTAATAACCCCCACGTTTTAAATAGCCTCATGTAGTAGGTATACTGCGAGTGAACTGTGATGAAATCATATTTCAATTTTGGAAAAGAGCTGATATTCTTCTAATTCTGGGACGATTTCTACCGAACATACAAAGCTATAAGCCACCGCAAGTAAACTGGCTAACGAAAGAAAAAAACCGCATTGAAAACGGCCAATCCGTTTGAGAGCTACGGTGCCAGGAGACAGACACATAGATATAGTTACAGATTACAGACACAGAGAGACTGGTCAAACAGATAAACCTTTTGCTTGGAGGGTTAAAAAGTACTCAAGCAGTGTGACTTGCATCTGTAACATTGTAGATTGAAATTGGGCCTCTGAATAAGTCTTGTAGCGAATGGACTCTGTTGTAAATACTGATGTAAAGCGGTGTTTATGTTCATAAACATTATAACCTATAGGTGCAAAATGTCGCATCAGTGCCTTTAATTAAGAAAGTTTTTCTCGTTCAATTACTACATAATAGTACTAACTAGGCTGAATACTAGGTAATTAAATAGCATCAATAGTAACTCTTCGACTATGTAAACAAAACTCATAAATACGTGCTTCTTGTGAGCCTCCATAAACAAAGCAAAAAAAGAATGCAAAAAAACAACACTCATGAAACGGAATATTTACGGTCCAATTGAATCTCGGCCTCCAAAATATTGTAATATTTCGCGAAAGAGCAAATAAAAATCTATGTCGTCGTAAAAAAATTTACGCGTTTTAATGCAGGTCTCTGTCTTATGCAAATAACGAGATATGGATGCGTATACGGCGCTGGAACATAAATAGAAATGACGAGGGCAATTCGATGGGGTTGGAAGAGCGAAGTAATGTGTTATTTTTGCGTTTCGTCCAATAATAATATTTGTTTACTTGCCATCCGAATGATAATGTTGTCATGCTATCGGTAAAGCAGTTTTTACAGAACGTAAGATAATATTGCTGTCAAATAACCCCAAAATTTCCTCACAGGGAATATACCTAACTCGTGAGATATGGAAGTCATGTTATGTACTGTCGTGTACATGAAAAATAGCGCATTAAATTTATATGACACAGTGCATTAACATACCTACACATTTTAAAAACAGAATGAATATTTTTATTTGCGGCATATATGGTTACATATTATATTGTTCTATGTTGTATGTTCTATGTTCTTGAATATTCTAATATGTGCTACATAAATTTTAAAGCTATGAAAGGATAGATTCGAATGAAGATCTCCTTGCACGGGAGTCCGATTTTCAAAGCACTGGGCTATTCTCATTTTACTTCAACTTATTCAATACCCCTTCTAACGTCAAAACTTAACAGCTGAAAGTTTTTATATAAAACTAATCTTGATCTAAAATGTATATTTAAAATGCAATAGTGTTTTCGCTTCTCTTCAGAGTTTATTTTGTTTAGTAAATTGCCACGTGGAATTTTTCTTTTCCCTGTTTTTGCGATGAGTAAAAAACCTTCTCTCAGCGGTCGCTTTGCAGCCGGTGACAGTGATTTATATATATTTTCCCCTCTCATAGATAGGCGAATCGCAACTGAAAGCAAAAATGATCATCGCCGGCCATGGAGGGTTGTCAATGTACAATAATGTACAAGGTACGAGTTTATTATTTTATTTTAACCAATTCCCAAAAAACGGGGAAGTTTTTAATTCGACTAAATTATTTTTCACTAGGCGAACCGGTTTTCATTTTTTTAAAGGGAGTGCTTTACTCCTGGTCATTAATTTAACATCTGGCGGGTTTTTTGAGTTATCACTATATATCGATTCTGAAGCTGGTTGTTTTTTTGTAAAAAGTTAGTTACTGTGTTAGTTACCCGACAAGCAAACTGACTAGCTACATGTCCACCGCCCATGCATATCATAAATGCCAATGTCATAAAAGATGCTTTGTCGACCGAAAAAAGTGTGGGTAACAAATTGTAGGCCTTAAGAACCCAGGTGGAACTAGACGAGTCGATTAACAATGGTTTCAAATACGAGAGATGTACCTAGCCACGCAGGCTTTGCGGAAAGGTAATAATAAATAATGTCTTATAATTATAATCAATACATCAATAAATCAAAGTACCTACCACTTTAAGTCAATAAATTGTAATAAATTGTAATTGAATCAATGTGCTTGTTACACATCGACGTAACTAACTGCTTATGTGGAACTTTTTTGGTTTCCAAAAGTAAGAAAATAGCGTTTAATCCGCGCTCTTACCTAGGCGTGGTAAATCTGCCTCGTTATGCAATTTTTCGCATGTCAATGGTCTCTTTTCTTGACTGCTTTTGTATATTATCTCATGACAGTGGATATTAGATAACTGCTCATCCTAATTTTTATTTTACAATGCTTATTAGGCAAAGCAATCGTAACGTGTTTAATGTTTTGATATAATAACTAGAGACACTTACACACTTTTTACAGACCACTATCTAAGTCCTCAAAGGATGCTGCAGACTCGTTTGCCATCATAAATAATCGTCATAAAAAATACTGAGCTAAGATATTGGCCAAATTAAAACTTATCACAGAAAAAGGCTAACTTTTTTGCTGAAAGACTGATAAAGTATAATGAAGGCGGGGATGGGAGACGCTAAGCTTTCTAACGTACGTTGCCGAGAGAAAAATCGTATTAATAAAAGAACGGGGGCCCTTGTGTAGTGTTATTTTCTAAGTAATCTTAACGAGATAATCCACTTTAGTTCTTGGACAATTATTTTATGAAGAAGCCATTAAGGATATATTATATTTATTTATACTTGACATTTCTCTTCATTTAGCCCGGGAAACAAAAGCTGGGGAAGCCTTTGTGGTCTCTGAGGGTTATGTGGTTTCGAAACGTTTTTATTAATTAAGTATACTAAGGAGTAGAAATTTTTTTAACAGTCCACCATTCTATACTAGAAAACGAATATATGCACATTTTATAAATAATGGATAATTAATTAATTAATGGATAATTAATGCGACATTATTCATATTCTTTTCTAGGTAGGTACAGTAGGTTAAACAATTTTACTTAAAATATGAATTTCTTTCAGTAACACTCACTCACAAGCATGAAAATAAGGCTTAGTCGGAACATTTTCCAGAAAATCATTTTAAAAGCATTTCCATTTTTAACTTTCACAACTAATTATCAAAATTAAAATTCAGAAGGAACATTGAAAAACTTTGTATTCTATTATATTCATTTAGTAAAGTATGATTTCTGTTACTTTTTGCTTATCGACGAATAACTAACTAAATTGGTTCTTTTCTCGATGGATAATGTTTATACATCATTTTTTGTAAAACTGATCGTTTTAACGTATGAAATCACGTTTCTTAAATATGAATATTTTACAATGCTTTAGAAAGTTAACAATACGCGCCAGTAATTTGTGTACATAATAGCCAGTTTTTTTCATTTAGGGTCAAATTTTAAGAATGTAGGTACCTACATATTCATTGTAACACTACTATTACATAGTCTTTATTTCTTATCTGTTTAATAAACACTAATAGGTATACTCGTATCAACGCACCAGGATTCCCTGTGTTATAAGAGGCACGAACGTTTATTTATTTAAAATTTATTTATTTAAAACTTTAATGACCAGAAAAACAAATGAGGTTAATATTTACATGGCGAGCTTAATACTTAAAGCATTCTCTACCAGCTAACCATTAGGCCAAACAGATATTCACGAGGAGCGGTATTAGCTATAACTTAAAAATATATTCTGAAAGTGTTATTACGTAATATTCCTAAAATTATAAGACAGAATATATAGATTTATACATAGGTATATACATACATATAATATATTAATATAAATATATGACGGGGGCACTTGTCAGGATGTCAAATAAAACAAGAGTTCAGAGCCAACAACAACACACCACCAGCTACTTTATTCAATGCTCATGTACGGCTCACTATGAATATTCGGTTTGGGTTTACTTTGGTATTGATTGGATTTGCTTTGCGATATTACGATATTGATTTATTGATCGAACCACTCGCACTCGCGGATACACTTTATTTATTATTATTAGAGATTCACGGCATTAAAATTAATAAGGACTTTTTACAAGAACAATATTCCGATCGCACGCGACATTAATTTCTTTTCATATTTCTCCATTAATGACAATTCTCCCGCGCGCCACAGAGTATCAATTCACCATCGACCACCTCGTCTACCACAGATAAAATAGCATCAAACAAGTATCCTATCTCCGACATATATATATAAATGAAGTTTATCTGTAAAATAAATATCTTTTCCGGCTGGGAATCGAACCCGTGCCATTGGTTTCACAGGCGGACTATGCGGACATCATAATCCCGTAAACATATCTTCTTCATCGAGTAAACATTTATTCAATTCTACCTGACCCTAAAGTCCCACCACCCCAATAGCCACAACGATCGTGTCTCCTCACTATAACAATATCATTATCTTTTTCATTCAACCACAATGAGCTTATCACGAGCGCTATAAAGCCTAATGCATAATAATGCATTCAGTTGGCTGTTACAGCTGATGCGAGATCGTTCCGAGCAGAACGTCTCATGTTCCAGGCACTATTGTCGGCATTACGACTCGCAAATAATTAATAGCTTAAAGCCCATTGTGAGAGCGTCAGGCGAGCAACCGCCTTTGTTGGCATTATACTCGTATAAAGAGCATTTAAACTTAAAACAAACAATTCTTGGTGCAAGTTATGTCAGTTATGACGTATTTCACTGATGGGTTTCGTTTCATGCAATAATTGCTCTAAGCTGAAACTTTATTAAGTTGAAAGTGTACTCGTAATAGGAAATAATTGTGAAATAGCAAATGCAATGAAAATTAGGGATAGCATTTGGATTTTGATGCTAAATGTTTAACAGTTTTGGTTTTGGTTGCCATAATATATTGTCGTATTCATTTGGGTGACACATACCATAAAAAAGGAGAAAGTTATCAATTCGATTGTATTAAGTGATAAGCAGCAGCTTTCAAATTAAGAATTATAAAATTGAGAAAACACTCAGTCAAAAGTTATGACTTTTTTTGCTGACGCTGGTAATGTCTTATAAAAGTTTTTTTTTATTACTCGTGTGCAGCGCCTAAAGTGCTGATACCGCATCACGGCAAAACCACAGGAAGTGACACAGATGATGGTTAACACAAAAATGATTTTACAGTGTGACACCATGGTTGAAGCCTTGCGTTCCCTTCAAAGCACGGAGGCGCTCAAAATTGTTGACACTATCGGTCATTCACCCCACTACCAACCACACCCATGACTGCTTAACGTGGTCGATCACTCAAGGTGAACATAAGCTAATACGAGTATAAATAACCTGTAAACAAAACTAACTGTTTAAATATTCATCATCATCATTTCAACCCGTCAACGAGCACGGGTCTTTTCTCAGAGTGAGAAAGGCCGTAGTCCACCACGCTGGCCATGTGCGAATTGGTGGATTTTACACACCTTATGAGTTTTGCGAACTCTCCGGCATGCAGGTTTTCTCACGATGTTTTCCTTCACCGTTTGTAGCAAGTGACATGTAAACTCAAAATACGTGTACCATGACGGGAGACGTTCCAAAACAATTTCCTTTTACAACCCCTCTACAACACACAAAACGAATGTTAAACCATCTTAATGCATGACGGAAGAGGGTCTTATACCAAGTATATGGCACTGTTATTTTTATACCCCTCTGTGAAGGACCAATCAAATTGTAACGCCCACATCAACTTGCTATTCGTAATGGTAATGGTGTCATTTTTATTCGTCTTGCAGGGCCAATTTGACATTATGATATTCTTTATCTTCTTAACCTACCTTCGTTACTACTTGGTTCTTCAAAACTTTAATATTCCGTAAAACTACATATTTTCAAATGAAAACTTCAAACTTCTGCTGATCTTTGAGGTGTTAAGTGGCCAATTACAAAACGGTGGCCAATTACACCTCAGTTTCGCCTAGTTAGTTTTCATTGAATTACCTACTAATAAGTACCTAACTAAAAAACTTACACACACTACAACCACCTCACTAGGATTCTCTGTGCCATGAACAATGAAAAAACCGACAAAATTAGTCTCGACCTAAGAACAAGCAGTTATCGTCACTTAACGTTGCTCTTCCCAGGAATCGATCCCCTTGGGACCAGGCTCTTCGCTTAATATTTAAGTTAAAAGGTTTCCTCAATTACGTGAACAGACCCGTGCTCCTCAGTAGAGCGCTAAAGGATTGAAGGCAATATACATTTACGAGGTAATCCAATAAATTAATTATACGGCCATTTTGAAATGAAGCTTCATAATTAATTGTTTCATAATTTTGATAGAAAAAACGTAATAAATCCTCACCAATTTTTATTTAATAAGTATCATCCCGTAGATTTGCTCTTAGATTTTCCCGTAAATTTTTCATACTTTAACAAGTAATGTAAGGAGTCGTTCCCATGCTTTAGTCCATGCAAATCCATACCATACCCATGAGGCACCCTGCAACAGTGGACGAGACAATTGTTAGGTCCCCACTGTTAGACGTCGCTGGCTGTTACTTATGTGCCATACTCTTCAAATGGCACTCGGATATAAAAGAGGCATAGGTCACTCCCTAAACAGAGCGAAGACCAAAAGAAAAAAAAAGGTTATCAAAGCCCAGCTACTTGAGATGGCCCTAATTAGGGTAACTCGATAGCCAGAATGAAACTTTAATAAACACCAAGAAAACACATACATTTTAAAAGTTTTCTAATATCGTGATGTATAACAAAATATTACACCGGTCTGCTGGTTTTATTACCTACTTTCTGATATTTTCTTTAATTGAATCAAAGTTTATAAACGGTATAATTTTGGACAATATTCGTCTGTTTTTACAAATTCAATAAATATCCATGTTAACTGAAATTTATGCTATCATGTGAACTCGGGGAGCGTGGCGGTGGCAAATTCTCTTAATCAAGCATCATTTTCCGCGTACATCGAAATATTAATGAGGAATGAATTGTATCTATTGAAAATGTTATAACGAATCGTATTAGCGTAAACAGAGACTGTAACAAATTGACAATGACTGCTGATTGTGTGCTGGATTTAAATGGTCTGAATTGTTTGCGGAATTATTCGTTACTTCTAGTTTGTGTATTGCCCATTTCAGAATAATTAAATATTATAATTATATTAACAGTTTGTTAATTCAATTTAATTATTGATTTACTTATTGAGTTTTATTTAAGGCTTTTTCACGTTCGTATATACCTAAATCAACCATCAATATTTAATTTAATTATACATAATCAGGCCTGCCAGTACATGATCAGTCTACTCGTATTTGGCTTGCTCTTAAAATCCATGAATGTCATAGTCAAATTCTGGTAATTTTAATCCAATTAACATCAACTATTAAAAGTTTGTAAGTGGCTCGAACAACCACAAAAAAATTTGAAATACTCCGGAAATACATAAGTCCATACCGTGAACTTTATACCAAACTAGATATTATTACAAATAAGTTTCTCTTGGCGGAACAAAGCAAACATTTTGAATGCAAAATTGTTATAATATGAGTGCAAATTTATACAATGAATTTTGGAATGAATTAATGATGAAATGTATGTTGGATACAGCTCCTTAATGAAATTTAGGCATTATTAATCAATTTTTTTATTCATACTCAGTACTCACACATTCATCATAACAAACTAGTGTATTAATGTAAATATGTTAATGTACTGAGTTATCTATTTCTATTTAATATATAAAACTCTTGCGTTACTGAATGACTGACTGACAGACAACGCACAGCCGAAACTACTGAACCGAAGAAGCTGAAATTTGGCATGTATGTTCCTTGGGGGGTGCAGAGGAGCACTAAGAGAGGATTTTTGGAAATTGCACCTCGAAGGGGTGAAATAGGGGAGTGAAGTTTAAACGAATTCCACGCGGGCGAAGCCTGCGGGCGGAAGCTAATACATAATATGATGTATGTTTGATATTAAAACAAATCCTCATCAAACTATACCTACATTATTAATAGCTGATAGATGGATGTGCAATGAAGATATTTGAGGAGACATATTCCTGGGGAGGTATCTATATTTATTAGGTACCGCAATGGAATAATACATTATGATATAAGTGCGCGAAGTTGGTCATTACAGTCGAGGCGGTATTGCACAGCCCGAGCCGCTAGGCGAGGGCTGTAATAGAGCCAAGACTGTAGTGAACAAAGCGCACGCGTATCATACGACGTTTTTCAACACACTTGCGAGGAAAAAAACAATTAGGTATCGACATTTTTCAGTCACAAATCAGCAAATTATAAACGAACAAATGTTTGCACAAAATGGCGCCGAGGTTTATTTTATTTTTTCGCGCGCCGTATCTTTGGTTGAATAACTATGCGCGCGCAGGCGCGCAGGTTAAGTCCAGGGGCAAAGAGCACCGCTATTCAGCCACAATATATTAAACTAAATAATTATGTATTTCGAATAAGAATTTACGGTAATTAATGATTTAAAATATTGTATTTTTTAAATGCTTTAATAGATAATTAGATGAAGTATAATCTTATCTTATCAGATTTTGACTAAGTACAACAAGTTTATTTATTTACAAAATAATAAATCTTTTGGTAACAACCTCTTTACGGATATTAAAAAAAAGTGGAATAAGAAAAACACTAGTGCGGCAATGAAAAGTAAAACGCACTACTGTGTAATAAACCGCATTCCGGGCGTAAGGCTAAAGAAAAAATAGCAACTTTACGAGCAAGTGTGTTGAAAAATATATTATACATATAGGTATGTATAACAAAATTGTCTGGAAAATATCGCTAATTAATGATATGACCGCCTGTTTTACTCATATCTGTGTGATAATATTATAATGAATCATTTCGGTGTATCTACAATAAAGAGGATTTTGTTGATTGTTATGCAGTAAACATTGATAAACAACTATTTTCTTTGATTTAGTTAATAACTTTTCTTCATTGCCTCATAGTTATAACCTAACTATCCTTATAAGCACAAAATCTGTTATTGACTAAATTGTATTCATACCAGTATTTACACACAATCCCAGCTCGTAGAAACTTATTTGATTTAAAGCACAAGTTAGTGAGGGTAAGGGACAATCCTAAATACTCAAGCCCTAAATAAACACTTATCTTACCCAGGAATCCGATCGTTAATGTCTTGCTCACCGGTTTAAGGAACTTCATCAACGAACTACAGTCAGCAAGTTGGGTTTGGCGCTCCCAAAATTTGACACATTCTAATTTTATTTGAATCAACATTTTAAACTAGCTCCTACGTCAATACGTAAAATAAAACTGGAACTGGTAACACAGGAAAGAAAAATATAATTTTGGTAATAAGAAACTATATGCAAATGTGAGTATAAGGGCTCATTTACATAACTCGATATCGCAAAGAAAAACTTAAGTAAATGAACTTATATTCAAAATCGGAACGAGGCTTCAAGCGCTCCTTCTATTCAAGTATTCATTTCGGTTTCTGTGTTTAGAATCATCGACTGAATTGTAAGGTGAAGGAAGGTGCCAGGAGCACAATCGCTAGGCGGTTATTAATTACTCCGGCATGAATGGAGCCAACAAAAGGCATTAGACGTGCAGATAATACCGTCTCGGCGGCTTCCTTCCTCTCTCATGATACTAGGTTTCCAACTAGTTGAAGTTCTAATATCTTTCCTAGTTAAATGAGCTCTAGCTCAGTAAAATTCGTATATCAGTCAGATATCTCGGTAATAGATATACCGATGATATACCGATGATACTTATGATCTCGAACTGAATATTAAACGAACACCATAGCCACCGTAGAGTCTATGTCAACTATCCTGCTGATTCCTTATTATGAGGTTGAAATGCTTGTTGGTAGAGGTAAGTAATGTATATTTTGTTTTTTCATTGCATATTCCTATGTAGCTTGGAGGGAGGTGCTATTTGCTTTGAAAGTAAGTATACTATACACTCACAAATTATACATGTCTGCTCGACAATTGTTGTAAAGTAGATTAATCTTTAGTTTGTTATAATAGAGTTAAGCAATGTAACGACTGATACGATCAACTAGGTATTGATCTCATGTAAGTTATTATTGTGTTTTGATTCCTAACCTAATGTAACCTAGTTTTGTAATTCACCATATCGCGTTATCATTAGTAAGAACAAAAGCAACATCGATGCGTTGTCAACCCCAAACCCTGGAAAATTATCGTTTTCAATAACAAACTCACTACAAGTTGGTACTTGACTGTGTGGCAACATCGCACCACGTCACGCGATGATGCCACGAAAATCTGACTCACGCTATCGAAGATTTGTACACCGCTCGCATATTATGTACCATTACTTAAAATTGTAAATTCAAAAACCACCTGACGTCTTGTACAGCCCATCTAGCAGTCACCCTATACTGAGAGTGAACTGTAAAAAAACCGGCCAAGTGCGAGTCGGACTCGCCCATGAAGGGTTCCATAGCAGCAAATAACATAATATAAAAAAATCGAGTTGATTAAATGAAACGTAAATGGCATGTATTTAACACGGCGACTAATAATAATGACTTGGCGACGAATAATATTAGTAGGGTGGCAAAGGTGGCAAACTGCAAAATAATATAATACCATGTCACGGATTTCGACGGAGCCCCGCTTTGTGAGGTTCCTTTTTTACGCGTAAATAATTACAGCTAACAATAATCTAACCCATTTATCCTCCATTTGAGTTCCATGGTTTGATTATATATTTATCTTTGCCACCCTACTAACACTATTAATCGCCAAGTCATTATTTATAGTTCCTCAACTTACAACCTCCTCAGCTCCTCAACGTACTTATAGTTCGAAAGGTAATTATTAAACTATCGCTAAGGCGTCGAAAGTATGGACGTCCACTTAAATATTTATTTTATTCTGTTTTTTAGTATTTGTTGTAGTAGCGGCAACAGAAATACATCATCTGTGAAAATTTCAACTATGTAACTATTACGGTTCATGAGATACAGCCTGGTGACAGACGGACAGACAGCGAAGTCTCAGTAATAGAGTCCCGTTTTACCCTTTGGGTACGGAAGCCTAAAAATTATATTACAATTTAATTTAAAATATCAATTAGCTTTCCTCCTTCTCTCCATCGATGCCTTCGACATGTGGTGCTGGCAGAGGATGCTCCGAATTCCGTGGATTGCCAAGCGAACTATCAGGTCCATATTAACAGAGCTGAAAGTGCAAACGAGACTCTCGACCATCTGATTGCAAAGAATACTTTCCTACTTTGGCCACATAGCTCACCGAGAGGAATGCCTCGAAAAACTTATCATCACTGGCAAAGTAGAAGGTAAAAGACCACGCGGGAGATCACCAACCAGATGGTCGGACCAGATCAAAGAGCTAGCCATAATGCCCATCACAGAGTGCATCCGACATGCTGAGGATCGGTCTCAATGGAGGGAAATAAGGAATAACTTTTTGAAGGAATACCAGAGCAGGCACGACCTTCAGTAATGAAGAGACGACTAGAAGAGAGAGCTTTCCTCCATCAAATAAACTAGTATGATTATTCATTACACAATATCTAGATGGCGCTGACAATACATGATTTTATAACCAAAAATGCCTTACATCCATTTAGAAAAAAACTGATTGTCTTCAAACTACTGGACCGATTTCTACCGATCATAGCTAAAATATCAGCTAAAAAAATGGCTTTCGAATGAAGAACGCATTGAAATTATTTAAGCCGTTTAAGAACCACGGTGCTACGAGATGGACAAACAGAAATACAGCCACACAGAGAGACAGGTCAAACTAATAACACCCCTCTTTTTGCCTCAGGCATTAAAAAACCCCCGATGGACAGTTAGGGACCTCGGCTGTCCCCCAGGCCCCCAGGCATGTCATCTCGCCTAGGGGGAAATCTCCCCTTGCCAAAATTGCAAATTGTACCCCATAGTAACTACTATAAAAGAACACTGTTCTATGCAGAGATGGAATTGCTGTCAGTTACTTAGTTGTAGTAATTGATGTTGACGAGATGTAGGTGCCCTGTAGTTACTCTAAACTGTCGGAAACCATTATCTTTCCCACGGTCTCCCAGGCGCTCACAGGACCTTACAAGCCTTAATTATTGTTGTTAATAGCCTTAAAACAGTTTACCGAGACTATTTAAAGTGGTCATAATCCGTAAAATGATCCTGACAATTTGATTTAGATTCACTTCTCTAAGGATTTACAGTCATTGAACTTTTCTAACTTCCCGCTAAGAAATGGAAATTTTCCAAAAACAGGGAAGTTCTCGATCTCTCCACGATTTTTCGTTTTATTTTAATAACGCTTTGTATAAAAATTAAAGCTTTTAAGTTATATCATAAGGCTGAAAATGTATTGCTGCCTTCAAGATTTTTCCATCTGGTAACATCTAGGAGAAATGGTCAGCCAAAGTAAAAAAAACTCTACACCTTGGTAAAATTTCTGCAGTTTGCTTAGTTATTAAAAGGGATTATGATTTCTGTTCGTAAGCCACTTCACTGATAAATAATCATTAGTAAAACCAAATCACGGCCACATGCAAATTTGACTTGAATTTATAGGCCATAGGCCTCGTACCTACGTATGATAGTTAATAATGATGTCACTGACCCCAAAATTGTAAAAATATATTGTTCCTCTTGTCCCGCACACGTTATTAATCAAAATAAGCATTATACAGTGCGCCCAACTTATCTCTGAAATGGCAAAAATTGGAACTAACGCCGCCATGTTAAAAAGTCATTCATAAGTACGTTGTGGTCATTCATCTATCAGTTACTAGTGTGCAATGATTGGTCAAATGAATGTCAAATGCGTCCGACAGCACCTCTTTCGTTTCAATCTTAAGTTGGGTTTACTATACACACTTAGGCACTTTGTATTTGACACTATGTACTGACAGGACGATGCGTCTTCTGTCAGTTAAAAGTTGTAAAAATAGCGTTGTGTGAGAAGTGCCTTAATGCCACGATAAATTATTTTTTATTCCATACATACAGATATTATTTTTAACTTTCTTCAAAAGTACAACCTTATCAATTCAGAAAGGTTTTATGATAGCAGTTCTAAATCGAGCACTCCAACTTTATTCCCTATTGGGTTATTCCGCTCATGGTTTGTACTAAAAATGGTGCTAAGTTTTTAAAATAAACTTGCCCCGGCACTGAAACTTTGGCAGTTAAAATATTTTAAACATCGTACATACTTCTATTGTTTAAACAGTTCAAACACAGGCTACTAGACACCGGTGGGTTTTTTATAGTAGCGGACCCGGTAAATGCGTGTTGTAACATACCTATAATATTTAGGTTCTAGGCTACCTGTATATCAATCTATGTTCTAGGCGGCGTATCAAGATGAAACCTACGCTATTTAAAGTTAGACATACAGCAATGTAACTGCGAAAACTGCATCAATTTTAATTTAGAAGATTTTCGTAATGCCTGAATAAACATAAACATAGAACCGTTCCAATATCCGTGATCAATATTGGACTATTAATACATACATAATTATGTAATGTGATGACGTCATGCGGTTTGATTAAAATGGAGAAACGTGTTTCTTGTACGAAGTTCTAAGGATTCTTAACACCTTATTCATATTAGAGCGTCTCAGCTACATACTACAGTAGGTTGTAGTACGTTGATGCGATATTATGCGCACTTTAAACACATTCGCAAAGTAACGATGCTTGAAACATGATTTATGCCGGAATACTACTATTGGTAAAAAACCTTCAAGCAAATATTGTTACCAATTCAAAAGGATCCTGTTCATATTCCCCGGAAATAGTTTCAAATAGTGCATTTGAACTCGGCCTACTTCCCTGTTGTTTATACAACTGGTATAAGTTGTGAAAATCGAAAAATGTGCTCAGATTTTCAACGGTCGCGCTATGCTAGTATTTTCAATAGCTCAACTGCTTTGTGCAAAGCGTCCCACATTTAAAAATATTCGGAATAAAAATTCCTACGGTTTATTATATTATCGAAGATACCGATAGAGAGAAAATTTACGCTGTCAACACGGTCAAATCAAGGGCTCTATCCACCAATTTGTAATAGTTATTATTTACTTATTTGTGTGTCCTAATGATCTATGTGATCTGTGTAATCATTTAAACGTATGTCACAAAATCGATGGTTTTTTTTTGGAATGAAGAAGGCAAGTAAACTTAAGAACTTAAGTACCACCCTTCTACTGCCGCAAAAGACAACTGTCTCAAATAGAGGCTAGGATAGGTTAGGCCAGTGACAAGATGTTGTTAATAAGAGTGAGAACTTAAGGACTGTTAGCGATAATTAATTTGTTGTAAGTAACAGTCCAGTTCGTAATTGTTACTAAGTCTTGTATTAATTCCGTCACAGACGCGTTGCTGTCCTTGAGGACTGAGGTGGTAGCGCCTGAAAAGTGTTACGGGTAGGTACCTCTTATATGTTACTCAAAACATATTAACGATGAAATACATAGATAATTTATATATATAATAACTTTCGTAATTTCATTTGTTCTTCCAATCTAATTAGTTAAAGTCAGCCAGTTACAAATTAATCTGTGTATTAAAACGGAGAGATCAGTATAATCGCGTTCTTTTAAGGGCATTAGACAGATTAATATTAAATTATGCTCGTTTAACCAAACTCGTCAGTAATTAGTGTGAAGTTTGAGCGACAGATGTTCCTTCTCATAATAAGTTTTATTATTTCCTTCCATTATTGCGCTCTACAATAGATGAGTAATTATAAAAGCATTTTAACAATATTTTTAATGAAGTTTCTTATTCGATGGTCCGTTGAAATCTGTTGCAGAATTTAGAAATTTATAAAAAAGATATTTTTTGTAAGCACTCTTATTGAGTGCTTATTTTTATATTTTGTAAACACTCTTTGTCCGAGTTGCAGCTTATTTCAATCTTAAATCGTGGACTTTTTGAATCCTGCAACGTATACGCTAACGTAGGTACTGGCTACCTAACATATAAAACCTAAACTTTACAGCTAAGACCTTCCCTTCTGATCGAGATTGCGATCCAATTTGGCCATTTGTAGTTATACTCACGAAACAATTTCACATAGCGATAAAAGTTTAATATGAAAAAGTACATAAGTATAATACATTATTATCTAAAACTAATCGAATAACGGTCGGCAGAAACAGGCCGCGAAACCTCGAGAAGATTTGTGTCGTATCTTATACGTGGCCCGAGACAAAAACAAATGGGAGTATTGCTGGAGACAATCTACATTTAAATGGATCTTTTTCCTCAATTCGTGCGCGAGTTTGGCGATAGGTATCGCCGCCGCCGATTTATTTCACCGAATTTACATTTAGCCGCTTGTCGCTAGGAAAAGCGGTGCCGGATTGAGAACGTGGTTAGTTCGGATGCGTGAGACGGTGTTCGCTTTTCAACATACCTACGAGTATGTTTTAGTGTTCCTATTTTAAATAGATATTCGAATACTTTGGAGCAGCTTGGGAAAAGGTTGCAGCAGCTACCTACCTACCTACTCACAACTTTTCACAAAACACTTTTTATTTCTTAAAACGAATACGAATATTTTTTTGTGTTTGGTAAAGATCAATATTCGAACAATTTTTGTGTTGACTTAACAAGAAATGCATCAGTTCAGTTTGTTGTTTCGTTTTAAAATAAACCCCAGAAATTAAATCGTTTGATTCTCATCGATAAGAACACTCGCAGATACCAGCCAATTGCGATTTATACGAGTATCCGTTATTACGCCTACTCGGGGCAACTAAAGCCGTGTGAAGCACCCTGTTTGCAGACGACACGATCGCAAATCAAATTATCACTCCCTGCCCGACGGCCCCAATGCTAATTGTACGGTCAAATAATGATTATGGGGGACCGTGTTTACATGTCGATTCGAAAACATTCCGTCGACACACAATTTTGTATTTCCAATTCGTACTACGGACTGCAAAGATTTATTAAATTGGCTTTATTTGAGAGCCGAATTTTATTCGGACGCTTCACGAATTACATTAGTATGATCTAATTTGTTTCGTTTGAATTTCTTTCTTGCTTCAAATATACTCTGCTAGGTGAGTTTTATTTATGTTATGTAATAGGAAGACCAGTACGAAAGTATTTGTTGATGTTGTTTATTACTGAGGGGAGGGCGTATATTATACATAATATATTTTAGATTTTAATTTCATTGTCATGTTATATTAATATGCACACAAAAATGCAGAAAATATAAATGAATAGACAACTCTACACAAAATGTCGCTACAAAACATACTAAACAAGGAATATTGCACCTAGTTTAATAAATAAAGCAAATACAAATACCATTCATCTTTATTTATTGTAATCCTGAATTGTCTCCTAATTGCCAAAGCTCGCGATACTACGAGACCGGGTTCTCAATCGACTTTGCTTTTAATATCATTAAATTCGATCTTACGTCAATATTATCGCTATTGAGCGGCAAAACTCAAGAGCCTCTTCGCTTTATTTGAGCAGCGTCAAACACAAATTCGCTTAGACATCTGCAAACATGTTGACGAAGATTATCTGGCGTTGAGTGCGGAGTAGTCTAATTACTCCTCTCGACAGCGGCCGGATTAGCCTTCTTAGCCCGTTAACTAGGGAGCAATATGTCGGCAAAATAAGCGGAAATTCTCCACGATTCGTCTTCGTGATCTCGTCGAGATTGCACTAAGCTCCAATAACGTGGAGCGATGTATCGCTCTGCACTCGATGGCGGTATTTAGCTCGGCATGAAGGTGATATAATGCTGTTCGGGTTATTCTGCCACGTATTACACGTTTTTCGCTCTATTTTTTAGTAAAAGTAGACGGCGAAAACTCCGTTCAGCGGCTACATTGTTACGCTTTGCTGGATACGAAACTACGTCCTTATTTTTTTAGGGATTTAGATAGAAAACGAGCGCGCAGCACGATCTTTCTGCTGCAGCGCATGATACTGCTATTGACTCAGAATAACGCTAAAATCGTAACTAGGATTACGAGCAATATTAAGAATTTTAGTTAGTTCGTTAATAGTTCCTATGAGTACCTAGGTACTTGGACAAGGACAGTGCCTCTATTATGAGTTTTTAATACTATAGTTTACTATACACGCTAGCGTCTATCGTTTAGAATTTGTATGAGAATCCGTACAGCGCCTCTAGCGGTTACGATACTGAACTACAATTCTCATACAAATTCTAAACGTTAAATGCAATAGTAACGTCCTTTACGTTTACTACAACATCTCATAATAGAGGCACTGTTATATTCCAGTTAATAACTGTTAGTAAGAGAATCATTCTAATTCAGTCACAGACGTGTTGTTAGCTCTGAAGAAAGCTTAGAAAGTTAATCTATAGCCGCTTTTGGGCCACTCGTTAACGATTAATTATAATTAGTACCTACTTGTTAGGAAGGCAACCTTACTTTACCCAACAGAAGTATCTTCAAGATTCAGTAATTAATTTGGATATTTTCATGTAATACTCGAGAGTAATAGCCGTCATACATTCTTGAGTTCAAGCTGGCCTTTCTTTCTCAAGGGCAGGTGGTTTCCTGTAATTTCAAAGGTCACTGTTGAAACGGTAAAGTGAGACTGACGTCGACGAATACCCCGAAAAATGCAGAAGCGAAAAAATTACGCTTCAATAGCCAGGAACTGTATAAAAGCAAAAAATAATTATTAAAATTGTAGTGATCTGAAAATCGAAAGGTTCCAGGATGTTTTTTTTTGTCGTTACGCAAGCCAATGAGTTTTTGACGTGTTTATAACTCCTGTGCCATATCTATTAAGCCGCAAGATATCCTAAAATATAAAATGTTTTCACCTTGTGTCATTCGTGTAACATTTGCAATTATCACAGAACGAACCACGAAAATACAAAGCTGTGACGTCATTAAACATCGTGTAGTATCTTTTGTATGCTTCATTTTCGCTGGCGTACCTATTACCCCACAGTGATTGTGTCTGAAGCATCCTCCTTCAATATTCAAGCGATGATTGCAAACCTCATTCACGTTTGACTGAAGTTCATTGAGGAGGCTCTACGAATCGGCAACCATAATGACTCAATTCCTGAGCAAATCAAGTGTTTATTTTGGCATTGTATTAGGGTAATCCCCGTCTCGACTTCGCCGTTATCATTATCCAGTTCTTTTGTAGGGATCTCCTACGAACTGAATATTTATAAATGTGGTTTGTAAATCTTATTTTCAAGGTTACTAGCGGATATTGAAACTTAGACTTAAGTAGATAGGTTTATCAAAAAATATCAGTGTTTTGTTTTACTGTTATAACACAAGTATAATTTCAAAAAATAAAGCTGTATGGAATCATATGGTATATTTTGCTAGCCAAAAATTCGAAACACCTCAGAGAATTTTTGACATACGAGTAATGAATAATTTTGAGATGATAATAAGTAAATTTAATGATGTGCTTTACATTTATTTATGTAATATTAAACAGAAAAAGGTTTCAATGTGTGACCACAACAACTTAGCGCCTAAAAAGCCTAGTACACCTTCTTAAAGGAATAAATAGCATTAAGGAGACTCCCTCCGAATCCTAACACCGTCTTCGCAAAAACTACTTACACATACCTTTTTTTTGTATAACACGTGTTCACGATGAACGAATTTTATGCCCTCATTTCTCTGTTACGCATCATTTCACCAAGCACTCTAAATTCAGCGGAGAACATGAATTGAAAAAGATTTCGTCAGGTGGCAAAAGCATTATTTTATTAATATTATTATTATTAATATTATTAATAAAATATATAAAACGAGATTAATCAATTCATCTTCCAAATGTCACCAATTTATTTATTTATTTAAACTTCATGCACCATACAATTGTATAGATACAAAAGGCGGACTTAATGCTAAAAGCATTCTCTCCCAGTCAACCTTCAGGAAGTACGAACCCAACGAAATGGCGGCGTAAAAAAAATAGGAACATAATGTGAATATTTGATTAAAAAAAACAAAATAGCGTAATAATCACAAAAAATGATAATATACCTAACTGAAAATATATAAATACAAAAATATATAAATAGCTAATAAACATATATATATATATATATAAATACTCACATATGAATATAAATAAATATTATAAATAAATATATATTAATATATACAGATATTATATATATATAGATATATATATATATAGGTAAATACACAGCGATAATGACTTAATTATTCCTCCCTACAAAATGCGTCAGAAGTCTTTTCTTAAAGATAAATTTGCTGGCTGGCTTTCTAAGAGATTCGGGAAGACCATTCCAAAGTCGTGCAGCATGAACGGCAAAGGAGTATGACAAGAAACCAGAATGGTGAAGTGGAATAGAGAGAAGCATATTCTCCGTGGAACGAAGCTGCCGTTCATGTGTATCTCGCAGAAAATTAAACTTTTGTTTCAGATACGAAGGAGAGTGTTCATCATATAATACAGAAAAAAGAGTAGAGAGTATCCTCATTTGTCTCCGTTGGCGAATAGGAAGCCATTGAAGCTGGGACCGAAAAGAAGAAACATGATCGAATTTGCGGAGACAGAAAATAAAGCGGATACAGTTATTAATGAGACGATCTAGTTTGTTCAGCAGATCTTCATTAAGATCAGTAGTACACACATCGCAATAATCAATAATGGGGAAAATGAGAAGTTGCACCAGATTTATCTTAGTCTTAACAGGAAAGAAGTTTCTAAATCTGTTAAGGGCGCACAGCTTAGATGTGACTGACCTGCAAATTTCTCGAATTTGCGTAGTCCAACTTAAATTGCGATCTACATGTAAACCTAAATTTCTCACAACAGGGGAAAACGGGATAACAGTACCTTCAAACCTGACCGGAGCAGTGTGATCTAAATCTAGTTTGACCAGCTGACGATCACTTCCAATGACGATGGCTTGGCATTTAATTGGATTTACTGCAATACCAAATTTATTAGACCAGGTGGCTAAGTGATCCAGATCATTATTAATGTTGCTAATTGCATGGCTAAGTGACTCGACATTAGCTTGAGTATAAATCTGAAGATCGTCAGCATAAAAATGGTGAGAACAACTAAGGCAGGAAGAAAGGGAGTTAATAAATAGAGAGAAAAGGAGAGGTGAAAGAATCCCACCCTGTGGCACACCAGACGAAAGTTTACACCAAACTGACGTTTGTTGTTTAAATCGTACAGCCTGCTGGCGGCCACAGAGATATGAATAGAACCAGTTGAGGGAGGTAGGAGAAAAATTAAGGTTACGGAGTAAGGCTAGAAGGATGTCATGGTCAACCATGTTGAAGGCATTAGTGAAATCGATTAGTACAAGAATGGTTACCATTCTACTCTCCATGCCTTCACGGATATCATCCATAACCTTAAGAAGAGCAGTTGTGGTACTGTGACCCGGCCTAAAGCCAGATTGAAAAGGGGATAAACAATTATTTTCCAATATATAGGCCGATAACTGCCTATGTACAACAGCCTCTAACACCTTTGACAGAAACGGCAGGATAGAAATCGGCCTATAGTTATTGAGTTGACAGGGATTAGAAATTTTTGGAAGAGGAATAACGAACGCATTACGCCAAGAACGGGGAAAGACTCCTGTCAACAACGAAGAATTGATGATGTGAGTAATGACGGGAAGGAAGTCATCAAGAACAAGAAAAAGCATGTCACGACTCACATCGTCACAGCCCACAGCTTTAGATTTGATAGAGGTAATAACTTTTAAAATATCATTTACAGACACTTCACAAAAATTAAATGGTTCACAATTGAGAGAGGCCATGGAATTTAATTCAGAAATGGTATTGGACTTGACTGACTGATTGATAGAAGATGCCGAAACGAAGTGAGAGTTAAAATCATTGAGAGAGAACGGTAAGGTGTCGGCTAAAGCGGAACGCTTGCCAACACCGATAGAATTGAGGAATTTCCACGTATCGGCCGGTGAAGAATTACGAAGATTTTCGCAGAAATAACTGCGCTTGGCTGCTCTCACCATTTGATTACAACGATTGCGACAAACTTTGTAGTATGCCCAATTGTCATCGCACCGGTCACGTTTAAATTTTCTAAAAGCTCGGTCCCTACGCGTCATTGCCATACGCACTCCTCTTGTAATCCACGGCGCAGGCGGCCGCCTCACTTTGACTGCTCTGATCGGAGCATGTGCGTCGAACAGTTTTAAAATAATATTATTTAACAGTGAGACCTTATCATCAACTGAGGACGCATCAAACACCGGAGAAAAATCAATAGAGGAGGCATCACATTTTAGTGCGTCAGAGTCAATACCAACAAAGTTACGCATCATAACAGTTACGGGCTTGATCTTTGGCGGTCTAAGCTTGTAAGCCAGATAAATCAAATCATGGTGCGAAAAGCCAGGAGCTGACAACTGACCGTGTCTGAATACAAGATGAGGCAACGACGTAATCATTAAGTCAAGCCAGGTGTCGGGAGAGTCTAGATTGTGATGGGTGGGACTAGAGGAAAGGACAGACAAATTTGCACAGGAAAGGACGTCAAGTAACTTGGAAGTCTGGGAAGTGGATTTTAGGAGGTCAGTATTAAAGTCACCCATAATTATCAGGTGTGTGTAGTCTGAACAAACCGAATCTAGAATAGTTTCTAAACTGGAGAAGTAATTTATATTTGGTGGACAATATACCACACCCAGAACGACTTTGGAATGGCTAGTCCGTACCTCCAGAAAAAGATACTCAGCTGTACCAGAATAGGGTGAAGGTGAAGAAGCAATAATAGAATAAGGCAAATCATGCTTCAAGTATATAGCCACTCCACCTCCACCCTTCCCGACACGATCATTACGTATAATAACATAGCCAGGCAGACTATACTGAGATGATTGTAAAGCAGGTTTTAACCAAGATTCCGATATAAGAATGGCATGAATTAAAGGTGTACTAAATGTGTCCAAGAGTTCCGAGTGATGGGCTGGAATGCTTTGTGCATTTAAGTGACACACGTTAAACGTGTCACGTGAATTCACAAGGCAGGTATTGAGTAAATCACTTAAAGTCTCGGGATCATGAAAAGACTCTTCACAAGATGCAGAGGAACTATTAAATTCATAGGCAGAATGAAAGGCATCGTCCTCATCAGACATTATCACCGAATAATATTATTAATAAAAGAATATGAATATAATTAAATATATATATCATATATAATAATAATAAATAAAATTTAATTATTATGAATATTAAAAAGGCTTTAATTAAAACGTATATAAAAATTTATCCACATATTCGACGACTGTCCCACCGGTTAGAGCAAGGTAGAGAATTACATTTACATACTTTTTGTATATTATTTTACTAATGCTTAATAAAATATAATTACTTGATTATGGTAAACCTCCTTACAAAAAAAAATCGTAATGAAATAATAGCAGGTAACAAGGTACAGATACTGCATAAAATAACTACAAAGAAACAGGGATAAAATATCTTATAACATAATAATAAAAACAAAACAACATTGCACAATTACTAGAGTGATAATAAATACTCTGTGAAGAAACAGTTGATTCATTACTCTATGGACCGTATGGTATCTGTGACCGAACTATGGTAGGTAACGTGATAACGTCACGTCATTCCTCCAAGAAGCATCTATCCTCCATGCCAAGAAGTAATGAGACCATAGAGACACAGAGATCTCTAATTAAATTATAGACTTTGACAAATTAAAATATATGTCATATTTACATGACAGTTGACATTGACAATGATATTGATAGTTGTCAAATGTACATCTTTCAACTTAATACACATAAATTAAAACTAAGTTTTAAAATAATGAATGCGGAGGTAATTGACAAACAAAAATCTATGCAGTACGATACAATATTAAAGGATATGAAGGTAAACCTAATGCAATAACTTAGAAACAGAATACTAGATTGTTACACAAGGGACGTAAGTAAGCTATTACAGAACAAGATCCAATTTGGCGCCAGTGCGAGCGCAGCTCGCATAGGGCGCTAATGGATCGCGTGCACCCGAGATATTTAGTCACACGAGCGAGCGTAGCGAGCGAGGGTGAATATAGTTCGAGGGTGTAATAGCTACTTGCAACCGAGGTAAGCATTCTACTTTATATCATTCTTGTGAGGTAAATAAAACATTGGTAATGCAAAATGAAATTTTAATTTGAGATCAAATGAAATGCCGCCATTTCCATTTTTTTTTCGTAAATAGTTTTCTATTTTTTGGAGTTTACTCCTTAAGAAACGATTTGAGTTATAAGGCCCGGTATGAGATTTTATGAGGAGTAAAATCAAGTTTAGAAACACGAAAAGTTGAGGCGTTACGTAGAAAGAGACAAACATATAACTATCTCAAATCTCTAATCTCTAATCTCAAATCTCAAATCTCAAATCTCAAATCTCAAATCTCAAATCTCAAATCTCAAATCTCAAATCTCAAATCTCTAATCTCTAATCTCTAATCTCATCTCAAATCTCAAATCTCTAATCTCAAATCTCAAATCTCAAATCTCTAATCTCAAATCTCAAATCTCAAATCTCAAATCTCAAATCTCAAATCTCAAATCTCAAATCTCAAATCTCAAATCTCAAATCTCAAATCTCAAATCTCAAATCTCTAATCTCAAATCTCAAATCTCAAATCTCAAATCTCAAATCTCAAATCTCAAATCTCAAATCTCAAATCTCAAATCTCAAATCTCAAATCTCAAATCTCTAATCTCTAATCTCTAATCTCTAATCTCTAATCTCTAATCTCAAATCTCTAATCTCAAATCTCTAATCTCTAATCTCTAATCTCTAAGGAGTTTTGCATAGTTTGAAATGTATGGAAATTAAATGCCGCCATGTTGTGTTTTTTTTTCAGTAAAAAGTTTTCTTACCATTTTATAAGAAAAGAGATTGTTTACCAAGGAGTTTTGCATAGCTTGAACTGTAATGTGAACATTACAATTCAAGCATAGTGCGACGTAATGTTGCCTTGAATTGCAAACACCAACTTACAAGGAGACTTTCCACCATAGTAATCCCTAGTTACTGAGCAAGTATGATATAATAGTAGATTGTTACACAAGGGACGTAAGTAAGCTATTACAGAACAAGATCCAATTTGGCGCCAGTGCGAGCGCAGCTCGCATAGGGCGCTAATGGATCGCGTGCACCCGAGATATTTAGTCACACGAGCGAGCGCAGCGACCGAGGGTGAATATAGTTCGAGGGTGTAATAGCTACTTGCAACCGAGGTAAGCATTCTACTTTATATCATTCTTGTGAGGTAAATAAAACATTGGTAATGCAAAATGAAATTTTAATTTCAGATCAAATGAAATGCCGCCATTTCCATTTTTTTTCGTAAATAGTTTTTTATTTTTTGGAGTTTACTCCTTAAGAAACGATTTGAGTTATAAGGCCCGGTATGAGATTTTATGAGGAGTAAAATCAAGTTTAGAAACACGAAAAGTTCAGGCATTACGTAGAAAGAGACAAACATATAACTATCTCAAATCTCTAATCTCTAATCTCTAATCTCAAATCTCAAATCTCAAATCTCAAATCTCAAATCTCTAATCTCTAATATCTAATCTCTAATCTCTAATCTCTAATCTCTAGTCTCTAATCTCTAATCTCTAATCTCTAATCTCTAATCTCTAATCTCTAATCTCTAATCTCTAATCTCTAACCTCTAATCTCTAATCTCTAATCTCTAATCTCTAATCTCTAATCTCTAATCTCTAATCTCTAATCTCTAATCTCTAATCTCTAATCTCTAATCTTAAATCTCAAATCTCTTAAATCTAGTTTTGCATAGTTTGAAATGTATGGAAATTAAATGCCGCCATGTTGTGTTTTTTTTTTCAGTAAAAAGTTTTCTTACCATTTTATAAGAAAAGAGATTGTTTACCAAGGAGTTTTGCATAGCTTGAACTGTAATGTGAACATTACAATTCAAGCATAGTGCGACGTAATGTTGCCTTGAATTGCAAACACCAACTTACAAGGAGACTTTCCACCATAGTAATCCCTAGTTACTGAGCAAGTATGATATAAAAGTACATTATAACGGAGAAACTAAAGGATGCTAACTACCATAACTAGCATTAATAAGATGAGCGAATGATAGTGACTACAAAGTTATTTCTTTAACCTAGCCGCTCGCTTGGTTTTGGCGTAAGTGTCAGCGAGACCTACCATCTGAGTCGACGCAGAAGGCCCACTTATTTGGTCACTTTCGGATGAAGGCTTGTCATCCGTAAACTCCATTAGCTCCGCTTCAGAGCTGATACGCTGCTTGGATCCGTCCGAACGCTTGATATAGATATTGCCATCCATTGACCAACAATTACGGACACCCACTCTGCCACGGGCCATAATGAGCAGTGACTGGCGACGCCGCGTGAGGAACTCGGACACACTGATAGACGAGCCCTTTAAGTTAACTTTTTTCCTCCACACCAAAGATCTAATAGATAGCTCAGTAAAGCGTACTAGAACTGGCCTACATTTATCATCCGAAGATCTTCCCAGCCGATGACATGATTTAATATGGGCATCTTTGAACTCACTTACTCCAAGTTTATCAGTGAAGAGCCTACCCATATAATTACTTAGGGTACCTGCAGTGTTTTCAGGAACACCAGTGAACAACAAGCATTTTCTCCGATGCCTGGTTTCAATAACATCTAATGTCCTTGTGCATTCCGTGATCAGCTGCCGAAGTAAGGAGAGGATAGATGCGACTTCAGTCTTAAATTCAAGGAACTCTTCATGCAGTCGTTCTAGAGTGATGGAGCTCTGGGATGCCGTAGATTTAAGTTGGTTTTCAAAATTTGCCATCTTCTTCATTAGTAAGGATTCCATGGCATGCTGAGTTTCCACCACTGTGTCGATAGTTGCCATTATTACTGCCAAACTTGAAAGTGGATGAAGAATTTTGTAGTGACACTAAACAACTTTGAGGTTAACCAGTGGGACAGTGCAATAAAAGTTTAACTTAGGACATAAAACAGTGATTATTAAATGGATTAACACTAAACTGTAAGTAAACAATTGTTATATGCCCAAATATAGATAAAATTTTCACACTGAGTATTTTTAATTTCGAAAAATTAGAGAAACAAAAAAAAAAAAAAAAAAAAAAAATCAATAACTTTGATATGGAATGTAAAACAATTTGTGAAAGAGTAATAAAATATCAGACTACGTAATTTTGCTGTGAATTTTACGGCATTTTATTGAGGTTGTTATACATAAACACAAAACTTACGTAAAAGTATACTTTATGGAAAGTAAATGAGGAGTAAGAACAGATGATAAGACTGCAGTTGTTATGTTACACAGAGAAATGGCTCTGTATGGTATGGGTCTCTGTATAAGAGGTAGAGATAAATAAATAAATAAAATAATCATTTATTTGCTCTCATAGTAAGTTATAAACTACAAATAAAAAATAATAAAAAAATAAAACAAATAAAATAAAAATCGAGATAGGTAGAGGTTTCGGTATAAGATATAAGATTAACAGCGAGAATTTAAAATGCCTAAAGTAAATTTTGCTTTTAAGCTAAATATGTAGAACTGTAAGCATCCTACTAATAGGTATTATAAATGTGAAAGTTTGTATGTTCGTATGTTTGGCCCTCAATCATGCAAAAATGGATGAATGGATTTAGATGAATTTGGTACACGGATAGTTTATAACACATAGGATACTTTTTATCCCGAAAATCCCGCGGGAGCGGAATTTATGCGGGAAAATCTCCTGCGCGTATGGGTATAGCTTCTAAACAAACATATTAACCCTAGGATGGTAACATAATTTAAATGAACACGCATAGTAACAGAAAATAAAATGAATAAAAAACTTTTGTTTATTGAAGTATAAAACTTTTTATTCTTGTAACAAACTAAAAGAACAGTCTTCTTGAGATCAGTTAGTAACTAAGTGTAATTAGATTATAAAAAAACATGTTTTTGGTAACTTGAACACAACTGAGACAAATTTTCACACGATGTTCAGGAAACGCAGGTCTTTTGCATTTTGAACAAAAAATCTTCATTTTTTTGTCATTCTTACGAAGACACAATGCACATCGAGCTTGCTTTTGCAATTTGGCGGGGGGTTCACTTGCTGGAACTTCTTCGGGGACATTCAGAATGGCTCTCATATTTCCCGATAATTGTCGAGGTAAATTTGTCTCTATGCGTCGTATCATGTGCGTCTCAGCTAGCTGTAATGCTAGTTAAGCAAACCAAACACTATTCCTACCTCTCAAAACACTCCCTCGAAGCTGCAAAAAAATATGGACGTAAATAGTAACAGGGGTGACGCAACAGCCCACACATACCTGTAGAATGAAATTGACGTGTTGCCGGTCCCACTGCGCAACAGCTACTGTACTGATGACTCACGTTAAGACAAAAGAATACACAAAATTCTAGAGCGATAAAGCAATTAATTTTCAATAAATCGTCGCGTGATTGCTCGCGTGGGGTGTTGGGGCACCCCTGTTACCATCCTAGGGTTAATATAAAACTAACAAGTCAGTCTTCTCGAAAATCCCGCGGGATCGGGAGTTTTTCTCGAGATTTCTACGGGAGCGGGACCTACGCGGCTGATACTAACGGGTCCCGAAGCTAAGCGAGGGCGGTTCGCTGGTAAGATAATAATACTCGTACTAGCAATAATTTATATTATTTTATGCTGTTGGATTACCTTAATAAACAATAATAATGATAATATTATAGGTACTTATACGATGCCCTAGCCCTCAGCAAGACTGCTGTGGGTATAGGATTGTGACAGTATTCTAGGAAGCCCCACGACCAAGACTATCACACCAAGCTAAAAATAGAACAGACTGAATTGCTAAACAAAGGGGTTTGGATTAATTCTCCTTAAAAAACTCCAAAAGCAGCAAAGTTTCTCGTTCATAGGATTTAAAACAGATACTTTTGACTATAAGTCTGCTTTTAACGAAACATTAACGAGACAGGGATTAAGTCCCAAATTTCGCTGTTAACTTTGACGGGAAGACGGAGACAAGTTAATTTAATGAAGTTGTTTTCCAGCTAATTTTAATCTCATTATTTAATGTGCAAACCTACCTACCTCTATATTGCTGAATGCTGTCAAATACGTTCTCGTTCCTCTTAAAAGTGCTTTTCTCTCCCTGTAATGAATACTTAGAGAAAATTTTAGTCTCAGAGCAAGACTTCCAGAGTTTAAGACGCCTGATATAAAACAAAGTTGTAGCAAATGCATAAATTAACCGTCCAAAACGCAGGTCTATGTTTGTAAATTGTTATTTGTTTAGTAGCAATATCTAGCATTTACATGGAACAGATTTTATACTTAAACGTTAGCAGAATTATAAAGTTCGTAACAACCCTTATGACAACTATATAAACAATATGTGGACGTAATTAATCGTATACAACCAGTTTTGCAATGTCTCATTTTATGTGACTTTTAAATTTAAATATCAGGGCGAAATTTTCAAAAGTTATCACTTAATCTTGAGGAGATATCGGAATTATGTGCTTTTAAGGGATTGTAGAAGAACGTGCTTTCCTCACAAAACAGTATGATATGTAGAAACACCTTTATTAGATTCGCACTTACGCTGGCGCCATATTATGCGAACGTACCAATATCCGTACCAATAACTCATAACCCCAATACAGAAATGATTTAATATTCGTGTGCAGTAAACGTATAATACAGGAAAAATAAATAACATTTCGGTCTCGTGACTCCCCCAATAATGCAAATGAAGATATTTTTCAACGTGCAGCGCAACGCCGCATTCGATCCATTTGCGAGCAAATTGTAGTTCGTTACGTCGTTGTAATGAGGCCGGTTATGCCGATGCGTTCGTGACTGTAATTGAGATTGATAATATTTTCGTTGGCTTAATTTGTTAGTTGAGTTAGTGATATCATGATTGATTTTACACGTGGCGATTATGTTTTTATAGATTTACTCGTATATAGCGATACCTGCCTTTTAATTTTAGGCTTAGTATTGCTTGTGTATACAGCGTGACAGCAGTATACAATTCTGTAGGCAAAGAACTTAGTCACCAAAATTTAATATCTGTTTGAAAATATTCTGTTTTGATAGAGAAAAAACATGATTTAATATTACATAAACAATTTATACATCATCTAGGTACTGAAACGTAGTAGCGTTTCAGTTAATTCAGACACTGCACGACGGTTACGATAAAAGGTACCTACAGAATCATCACAATTTTAAGTTGATTTACTTCACAATTTAACTTCTTCCTGCTGATCTAAACAACAACTTATTTAAACCCACAATCTCATAAGTATTTCGGCCACAATCTCCTAAAAGGGAGCGATAAATAAATAATGAACAGAGAAGCTAACATAAAAAGGTCAGAACTCTAGCGCTAGATTGATTAGCAAGTTCCTTTTCAGTACAACTTGAAGGGTAACGAAAACTTGAAAAGCTCTTAACCAGCGTGCAAAACATAAACCAGGCACACGAAGCATTTTATAAAGTTAACGGCAACTCGATTAAGGAGCGGACTGAGGAAAGTTGCGAAGTGCGAAGAGCGAAGTTTGCTCGCGAGGCCAACGCTTCATTGAATCTTACCTATATACGATCTATACTTAAACGAATTAGTCGCTCGTCACCGTCAAGTACGGGCTTATAAAATATTTTGAGAGTGTGAGCTTCTTGTTAGGCTGCTGTGTATCAAGAAACTTAAATACGACCCTCTAAATATTGAATAAAGTGCCGCAATTGAAGGTGACAAGAGAATTATTCGGTAATGTAGTAAGTAAGTAGGTACCTTATATAGGCTCGTTCAAATACACAACAGATCTGTTTTAACGACTACGATAATAATTTTTGCTATGATAATTTATAATGCAGTCCGCCCGATTTTTATATTCAAACAGTTAAAATGTGTTTTAACTTTGTGGTAAGACCGAGACTCAGAAATGAAGAGATATATTTTTTCATTATACATTTCGTTCAATAATTCATTATCTAATAATTCATTAATACATGCGTTCAATCAATCAACTATTCACTGAATTAATCAGTCATTCATGCATTCATTAATTCAATGCAGAATACCTACCTAGACATAATAATAACAGAAAAACAGACGAGACTGAAATCATTAGGCGTCCTGCGAAGCACGCAAAGATTATCCATCTTACGACCGCTACGTAACTCAACTTGGTGGACGACTGGACGACCTACAAATGATAAAAGCCGGGCTATGAGCGCTTCATTGACGTAAAGCTAACTGGTTCGAGGAACAAAGCTAATTAATTACTGCTGCATCTCCCAACGTTATTTGACGAGAATTATCTACATTACTAGCTGACCCGGCATACGTTGTTTTGCCAAAAAAATGTTAAGGGTGAACAACCCTTATCACTTAGGGGTATGAAAAATAGATAGTAGGCGATTCTCAGACCTACTGAATATGCATATAAAATTTTGGTAAAAATCGGTAAAGCGTTTCGGAGGAGTAAGGTAACTAACATTGTGACACGAGAATTTTATATATAAGATTAGTAATACGGGATGTTGCCGTAGCCTAAGTTAATCAGCTTTGTACTATTCCGAAGGTTTTTACTAATTAACAAAATGGCCGAAGCCTAAATTGATAAGTGATAATTTCAAGTTTCGTTTGTTTTATGTGTTTATTAATTGCAGCAATTTACGCAGTGTCATTTCGATAACGATTCACAAATAAAATTACACAAAATTATAATCAGTCAATGGCATTAGGGATAGTTCTCTGAATGATTATTTCTGGGTATCCAACTGTTCTGATCAAAACATTGCAATGCAATCATTTAGAGAACTGTTTATGTACTTATATTAATTAATTTTACGCATATTAATTGGTAAATCATACATATCATATTTACATTCTTATCATATTTAGACCAACAGAATAATTTGGACACTCGGTAACGTGTCAAGCCGAGTTCTAGTATGGTTACAAAAGAAAATTGAAGAATATAGCCTTTAACCCATGAATGTAGCAGACGGTCTGCTACCTAATGATAACAAAGGGGACCCATGGCTATACGTGTTCTCCGAAAACGGAGACCTCAAGTTACCACCACCACTACCAGACCACTAGCGGTCACTCATCCAGCAAGCAACCGGGACCGCTAGAGTAGCTAGAGCGCTTCGAAAACTCTTATCTTATCACAATGTAATCTTCGGTCTCTACCTAAAATGTTTTTTAAACTGGTTATATAAACTGAATCTAACAATTCAAAATAACTGTACAACAAAGAAAATATTGTTTCTTAATTATACACGATACTAAAACATTAACTTTTTAAAAACTTTGTCTGTGTTTCCATATGTCCGGGCTAATCTCTGGAACGGCTAAACCGATTTTAATGAGACTTTCACTTAAAGATAAAGGTATCGGTAGATATAAGATAAATTTAAATCCTAATTGTCTTTGGATCGCATCGGGGAAAACTCCCACGCAAACGAAGTCGAGCCGAGGTAAGTGCTAGTTTTTAAACATACATTGTAAACATAACGCAATCCGCTTCTTTTCTGCCAGATGTGTCCAAGCTTTTCACAGCGCTTATTGAATGAACGACTTGCAAGATGCGATCTGGCAAGAACAACTGCAATGAAATTACCAGAGTCTGGAAAATCATCCAGAAAAAGCTAATTAACTAAAATGTTTAAGTCTAGCTTTGTTCTTTATAATAGTGGCATCTGTTACATCTTGATATTTCACAGATATTTTCTATTCATAAAGATATTTATGATTTGTTATAGTAAAATAAGGTTTTTTCAGAACGTGAGAACGTGGTATTGTTAGTTTTACTGGTGACCCGAATGGCGCAATAGTTAACACGCCGGTTCGCTATTCCGAGGGTCGTGGGTTTGATTCCCAACGAGACGGAGATGAGCATTAGTATAAATTTCCGTATACTCGATCTGTGTGTGTCCTTTTCTTGTGTATTGTCCATGGCACCCACGACATAGGGAATCTTACTGTGGAGCTATGAGCGTGTAATTTTATAAAAAAAAATGAAAGTCAAAATCTTTTTCTGACAAATACTGAGAGCAACATAAAAATTCGTTTAAAATATTTGATTCTCGATATTATACAATTTTGTTCCTAAATAATTGCTTTTTACAAAAAAAATAACCGACTTCAGCCTTGATAAGTAGAGATAACTCAAAAATTACTCGCCAGATGGCGCTCAATTCAACATGTATGTGTAAAGTTCTCGTCAGAACAAATTAATCAAGTCCAAACACTAGATAACTGCAGTAAATCGTTGAGGAGTTCCCACGACTGTCTTTCGGCTTCATCAGATCGACTCCAGACCTTCTTGAAATGGTAGCGCTTTAATGTATTTATATGATAACATGAACAAACACACTAGTCTTCCATACAATTTTCGAAAGTTGCCCTCGATTTCTCCGAAATGCCATCATCAGATCCTGATGATCCTTTCAAAAGGACCCCACTGCGCATATCTACTTTACAACAAAAAAAGAATTATCAAAATCGGCCCATAAACGACGAAAAAATCGCTGAACAAACATAAAAAAAAGCATATATACGGTCGAATTGAGAACCTCCTTCTTTTTTGAAGTCGGTTAAAAATGCGATGTAAATTTTTACTTGCTAATAAACGGCAGGCATTTATTAAATCGGCATAGTGCAATTGTGAAAAAGCATCAAATCAAATATTTACATACAAATGTCAGAACCGAAAATTGAATGTGTTGAAATTATTTAAGTTAGTGTAGCCACATTCTCGTTTAATATAATTTCGCATGTCAACGTGTTAGGTGTTTTGTCAGATTCCGTTCCACATGCATGTGGTGTTATAGAAACAGTTACAAACTGTTCTCTCTAAACGCATATTTGGCTAACGTGTATCTGTTTAATATTTCAATTCACAAGTGATGTAGTGTAATCTGTATATCGTATACTTACTACTACTTTCAGGTATTACCTAAAACTGTAACTGAGCCCTATTTTATTAATTTTTACCCTGTTATCTCAAACCAATTCAATTCATTGTGATCACAGCTCTTTACAGTCGCGCGAAGAATCTTTGTTCAACCACGATCCATGCAACTAGAGCGAAATATCGGAGTACAAAATACATATCGTCAGTACTTGGCGAGTTGAAGGAAGGTTTTGTTATCAGGATAGAGCTGAGGTCACAATACAATAGCTTTCTGCACAAAACAATAGCTTTATCTATCTGTTGACTATGCGAACATCACGAAGGGAGCACTGAACACTATTAGACATATTTATACAATGGTGTTACAATTCACAGCATATAATATGCACGCAAATATTCTAAAAATGTTACTTACTATGAACGGATTGTTTTGACAAAATCTTTATCTTCTAAACCATTACAGGAGAATAAAGATTGTCCTCTAAATAGATAAAATGCACATAAAATTAAATAATGTTTGAAACCAGTACCAGTAGTCAGTGTAGTTCAGTAGTACCAGTGTCACAGCATAAGCATAAGCACGATTATTACCGAAGCAAAGCAATTACCAGAGCGAAGCAAAGGTTAGCCTACCTTTGCTATACAAAACTAAAGTAATCACCAGTGCTCACAGTTCAATTTGGCTTGTAAGCAAAATTTACTAAGGGTATTTTTAGATCCCGCTGTCAATCTTAAATCTACCATAATCGCATAGGCGTAAAGCTGGCATTTGTGTGCCATGTTATTACAACGAATTCCAGATCGAACAAAATCAGAGCATAGTAACATCATGAATACCGTGGCCAGTATACAGCGTAGTTTATTACATGTTTGAAACCTAAGCCCTCTTCAGTTCCACAGGATGTGCTACAACAGAGATCACTTGGCCTCGTTAACCTCGTCGAGTACTCATATGCTGCTACTTCAGCACAAGCGCGCGTGCTAATCGCTGTTAGTGTGTCGAGATACTGTAATTTAGTCTTTCGTTCTTTGAGGTGTACTATACAACACATGTGTGCAACACAAAGGGCTTAGCTTTAAGGATGTAGCTTAATTAACGTGACCATTTTGTTTTTGGCTCAAAATGGAACATTGTCTATTTTTAAGGGTTCAGTCGAATACCTACGTAAAAGCGCGAATACTCCAAGGTAGTCACAACGAAACATGGTCCCGTCCACCAATTTTCACTCTATTTCGAAAAAATAGGACATTTTTGCGTCTCTGAGCTATCATTCGAGACACCGAGACAGACAACCGGAAAACGGGACTGTCCCATAAAATACGGTACGTCTGGCTACGTTGAGCATAACTAGCTTTGCTCGCGGCATGCCTCGCGTGAAATTACTTTTGACTAATTTTCAAAAAAAATCGTATTTAGACTTACCCCTTGAGGAATTGATTTGGAAAAACTTTTTGGCATACTGAGATAAAATTCGATCTTAGCGACCGTCTTATAGATAAACTACGTCCCTTCCTTTCATCTTTATAACTCAAGCGGTCTATGTCTAAATCTCGATATATAGTTTTTTCGTGTTTGGCGTCTGTACATTTTTTATTTCTTTACCTTTATAAAGCCAACATGTTCAGTATCAGTAGGTTAATTCGGAAAGTGAATACTGTATAAATCACCCGTCCGTGTGGGAACGTAACTGAAGCTCGTTGCCACACAAGATCGCTGTAAATGAGATCCCAAGGCGATTCCCGGCTTCATTGCAACCTTTCCTCAGTTCACCTGGTATTAACTTTGCTACTAATAAATTATGTAAAATATCATAGATAATGCTATGATATTTTACATTTTTACTGAAATTTTTTAAAATTAAACAAAAAGCAACTTCTACATCGACAAGCAATAAAATAAATCATCAACGTAGTCAATTAAATACAGAGCAACGCATCGCAAAATTAGGGATAACTCAAAAACTCTTAGACGCACCTCGCTCATAATAAATAATACCGTCAAATTGAGAACCTCGTCTTTTTTTGAAAACGGTTGAAAAGTTTTTTATGGAATTGAGGTAGCTAACAAACAGGTAGCACCACCCTTCCGATGCCTTCCATGACAGTTGTGGCCGACCCAGAACAAAGTCTAGTCCTAATTCGGTCACAGATGCGTTGCTGCCCTTGAGGGCTGAGATGGTCGCCTCTCCAAAAATGTATAACTCGCTCCACACTTTTCTATCCAGAACACAATTGCTGTTAAAGCAATTATGATGGTAGAAATAGCACTAAATACCGTAGCAGGCGGTGGTACTGATATAATATGGTGGCGGTGGTATAGAAGAAGTAGAAGTACTTCTTCTAATCTTACCACCTATAAAATATTCAACATCAAGCAAAGTATTAAAATCATTACCGAAGAGTTGCCAAGCAATAAAAAGAATAGTAAAAGCTGAAGACCCACTCATTAATTCAATAAAAACAAGAACAAGGTTAGACAAATAATAAATTCTAACAAGCTTTCACAAGTACTTCTTATTTCAACTGACCCTTATATTAACAAGTTAATATAAATTAGATAGAATCAAATCAAAAAACTGTAGTACTCAGTCTAGTGGTACTATTATTTTAAGTAGTCCTCAACATTGTACGATTTTATTTCACAAAATAGAAAGCCCTCTAGCTATTATAAGCATTTTCTTAGTACGCTCTAATTATTATACATTTTCAAATTCTGAATATTATTTCAACAGATAAAATGACATGAGACAATTGGTTCAGTTAATTATTTTTATTGTACAATTATAATAGTTCGTTAAAACAAAAATAAGATGAATTATTAAGTATTTTGCACATGAAATATGCCCACACTGGAGGCACGTTTCTAGAGAAAAAAAACACTCTAGAACTGACACAATAAATACTGTACAAAATTGTACCACCCTCTTAAGTAGTAACAAACACAATTTTTACAGATGCAAATTATGTGAAGATATTTTTTTTCAAAGAATCATGCATATTTATATAAGAGTAAGATGGATTCAGATTGTCAAAATCAAGAATTTTAAAGTGGCCCAAAGACGCGAGAATCGCATTCATAATTAATACAAGAAGTGTTACCTGAATTTATTCAGTTCGGGGTAGCGCTGTATGTATAATAAATTCATGGAAACGTATCAGTTTTAGGATTTCTGCAATTTGTGATTATTCTTTTGCAAATATTCATTCTCTATTCATTACAAGGAAACATTGTTATTAAAATTTATATTTACTCATTTATAGCGTATTCCAATAAACGACCAAAACGCTCAGAACGACACTTTTTCTATATAAAATGGAACGTTTGAGTGTTACGCACAGATTATACCACACTATACTGACCCAAATTACCACGTCAAGATTCAAATATATTAACATTGTAACAGTTTATACAAAACGGTTTTTCTGATATTCTTAAGCTTAAACAGAACTTATAATTACGACCAAGTTATATTTCTTTAATTAACTGTTTAGAAGGCGTAATGCAACATGAAACAGCATGCGGAATAAGCAACGAAAATAATTAGGTTATACCAGTAAGTGGGTACTCATACCCATACTTATACTGAACGCACTCAAAACGACACAACTTTATACGCGTTCAGAACAAATTACCCAGCCAAGTACCTACTTACTTAATGCCCAAAATGAAACTCTGAAAAGTACATCAGTTATAAAATTGAACGTTAATACCATAGAGTCGTATCCGTCGCCATGAAAATATATTAACTGCCATAAATTTGGCATCGTCAGCGATTTATTTCGCGCCTGAGCGATACGCTTTCGTGGATCGTAAACAGGACTCATCAAACTGGCCGGATTATTGGCAACATGCGCGCTGTAAACTGAACTTTACTTTTACTGCCAACTGGATGACGTTTAATGATCATTAATTTCTTGATAGCGTTTCTAAAATCTGTATTTTATTGGTGCAGTAGAACCGGTTAAATAGAGCATGTTTACTCGTGCAAGATTACAATAGATAGGTGGGAGGTGTTTATTTTAGTGTATCTTGCTTTTCTCTATTGAAATAACAATGGCATATAAGGTTGTTTGCATAGTCAAGCTTACCCCCAGCGCGGTAAACCGGCGCGCGGGTCACGAGTTTAAAAGTCTCTTGTACCGTTTTGTAGTGAAAAGAGGCCCGCGCTCATGAACCGCGCAGATGTAACGTACATTTGTAGACCGGTTCATCGGCGCGGGTCAACCGTGCTGGCAAGCTTGACTATGCAACCACCCTAAGTATAGCTGTGAGGGCGTGTGTGTGTCTGGTCTGGTAACACCCTAAACAAAAGAGTTGTAGCACAAGTCATGTTAATAGTCGCTCGGTGACCGTTCAAACCGTTCCGGCGACGACTCATTCGCATAATGAATCCCTTACTTACATGGAAGGTCATATCTCTATATTATAATGTTTATTGAGCGAGCAAATAACAGATAGTTACTCTATAATCGCCGGTGGCAGGACATCTGTCTTATGCTCACCCTAATGATCCTAAATTTTAATATACTAAAAATAATTTAGATTACAAGAGATACCCATGCAAATAATTCGCATTAATTGGCGCAAGTATCAAAAGCGTTGAGCTAAAGCGCCACTATACGAAAAGTATTTATACGTGAGTTGATTTGAAATTTACCAACCGTCAATCATGTTGACGTTGTTTCTAAATAAAAGCCGTTAGATGGCAGCATTGCTGTATTGTTTCTTAATGTAATAATTAATTATTTTGCAAAAACAAAAGCAACAATAAGTTTTTCAATTGTTGATGCCGGTAGAGCAAGTAATTATGTATAAAATGATATAAAATTTATGCGAAGTAATTCTGTGTTTTTTTCGAAAAAGGGAGGCAAACATCTTAAACTTAGCGTATATAATAATAATTTATAATAAATATACAATACATATTACATACCTGCTGTAAATAATCACGGAAAACAAAAAACTATGAAGAGTATGAAGATACACGGAAGCTACACAAAACATCAGCGGTGAAGTAACTACGAGTACTACAATATAATAATGTATAAACAACCTACGCAAAATGTGCAACGAGTGCTACAGCACTGCTACGGGCTACGGGCTACGTGCTACGCAATAGCTACTACGTCGGTCGCACCGATAATATTATTCGTATCAATATTATCGCCTATTATTATAATGAAAAACTGTACAAAACTTCATCGTAGACGCTATGACTTGCTACGAAACTACGCAATTAACGTTAGCCATTAGAAAATAACCAAAAATTTAAACAATACCTAATCGGTAATGGTCCGATTTTGTCGTAATTCCACTTTTCATCTCCAGAACATATTTTCACTCATTCAACATATTTTCATTTGCAATCAATATAATCGTTATAAGTGCCCCCAATTTCTCATGGTTTCCATCATCGAAAGTTTGAACGAAGTTCTACGGCAACAATAATAAAAAATAGTACAATCAAAGTAAATAAAGTGTAGCTCGCTTCAGCTACAAACTTCAAAAATATTAAACTATGACACGATGGTAATATTCCTGAAAATCAAGCGAATTATGTCGTTTTTATTGTTCCGCTTGGTGCTCCATAAATTTTTATTTACACTACTGCGCCCGATTAAAAACCTCACTCATCATTCTTACTCACTTGTCATTGAAAACGCTTCCGGCGCAACAGGTATAGCTCATTGATCAAGCCTTTACACTTTTTACTTCACTAACGTTAATACCAAGTGTTTATTTGTGTTTGCTGTAAGGGTTTTTATTGATATGCTATTCAATCCACTTTTTACTGCTCGTGATGCACTTTAGTGAATTGAGAGAAAAAACTGCGCGTAAATGTGTACACACGTAAATATAAAGTATTTTTACAATTTTTCGTTTATTTTCGTATGTTTTAACAGCTTTGTATCCGCGACTGATTCCAACGCAGTTTTCTGACTAAAGCCGACCTACTTGAAATTCGACTTGAACTTGTCTTCTCCATCCTCAATTTCACGTCAACACTCTAATCATTTCCATGTTCATCTTCACTTTTTATTATCACCTTATTTATATCACTTTTATTATCCTCGCTTTTATCTTCACCCTCAACCACACTTGCGGGTTTGATATAAACGATATCATCAGCCGTGAGGTTTAAAGTGAGAACACCGTACACAACTGTCTGTTTTACTACTGGGACAAAAATTTCTACTACCTAGTTGTGTTCAACATAGTGCCTGGACCTCCTGTCTCCTCTTAGATACTGACTACTTCATATATTTTTCTCTCAAATAAATCCTAAATACTCACGTAAACCGATTACAGTTTTATTATATATTCAGATTCAGATCTGTAACGCTTGCGCCCACTTTCTAGTTAATCAATAAAACATCCTTCGCCAGGCTACGGATTACTAAGTAGTTGCCGACTTTGATATTGATACAACTGTGCTTCTACTTAAATATTTACGTTTGAATCAAATCTAATATTTATAACTATAAGTGAATAGAGTTGTACATGTGGAGCGAAATATAACGGGAAACAATTTTGGGTTTACTTGTTTACCATCAAGCAAGCGAGGCTTTTAGTTGGGAGCGCGGGGCGCAGTATTGTAATACAATAAAAGAATTTAAATATGCAGAGCTAAATAAATATCATTCGAGATGATAGATGTTCGCCGAGAGTAGGGCTGTCTGTCGTCGATGCAATTCATAAGGATGTGAGAAATTGTAAACATATTTTAATAAATATGAATGTAAATAAAATATTGTGTCAAATGTCATTTTATAAAATTTTGCTGAAACAAACGTAAATTTACATTTTGGACAATAGTAGGCATAGAAAATGGAATGCAGTATAATAAGTAGCAAAGACAATCACAGTTTTACAGTTTAGTAACAATGTAACTTTTAAGATAACTATCTACTAATATAGTAAAAAAATTAATTAACGTTAATAACTTTGATAACAGCACTATGCAAACAATATTAAAGCTGAAAAGACGAGTTTTTAACACAACAATATAAATGCAATCAAATTAATTACTTTTAAATGAAAACTGACAGCCCTAGTTCTTAGCCGATAGGAGCCCGCATGATGGATGATCCAGGCTTGGTTTACATTTGACGAAACGCGATATACAAACCGAAATGCATTAACATTCACGCTGACTCATCTATCGGATAGCGATGTATAAAAATGCTGATGTACGAGACAGCCCTGGAATTACGGAATAGGTATATTTCCTCAAAGATTTATTGCAGACTTAATTTGAGGCGGTAATTCATATGAAAATTCTGCGAGGACAGTTTTGCTTTGTATAGAAATTATAATGATTTGTGGAATAATTCTGATCAAATTTTCGATTTATATAATTACCACATTAGTTCGACATACTATTTTTAATAGAAGCATTTATTTTTTAAGACTCTATGGGTTCTAAGTTCGACTGTAACGCATTATGTTAAAGGTTTACTTTTTGCCATTTGGTATAAAATTTCGTGGATGCAATTGTTCTCCGAGTTGAGATTTAATCGGAGAGAATCCTGAATAGTCAACCTGAAGAATCAGCCAATATCTGTCCAGTAATGAAGAACTTGAAGACTTTGAAAAATGTCGTCAGGTCTTAGTACTCGTGCAAGAAAAATTATTTCTCGACATGAAAAAGTTAAAGCCGATTATTCCACTACATAGACACACTAGCAAAGCTAGTTTAAACGTAGAAAGCAATTAAATCCAAGAGCAATAAAAACTTCCATTCCAATTCTTAGTGTCACAACTTCGTTAAAAACTTGAAGCAAGAAGTGGTTCGAAAGAACTATAATCAGTCAACAGACAATTTTATGCGATAAAATTTCAATAGAAACAAAATTGAATTAAAAAATTTCCTTCTTTGAAGGAACTGTCGTTAGTCATCGTTGAAGTTTTGAAGTTTTTCGCTTGCTCGCGAATTCACAGAGTTTTACATTGTCTTCGCCATATTTCAAGGGAATATTTATTTTGAAACTTTGGAGTTTTAGTCTGCTTGCTCATTTCATCGCGGATTTTTATTAATATACTACATTATAATGTTGCCTCGAGGCGAATTTTGCTCAACTATAGCCGCTTAAGATAATTTTTAGCACATTATAAAACAACTTTTAAATATAATTTTAAAATTCAAAAATGGAGCTAGACGTCTCTATATAAATAGAAAAAAAATGTGTGTACATATAATTACATAGGTACTTATATGTGTCAGTAACATATACAATCCGCGATTAGTTAAATTTAATATCATAGAAATTATCTGTTAATAAAACCACCGTGACAGTCAAGTGATTTCAACTTTTGCCTGAACAGCGACATTCGAATCCCGAATTCTGCAGGTACTTCGAATTTAAAGTAGAAAAGATTATTATCACTCACTTAATAAAAAACACATGTAAAAACCTGGAGTACACACTGGCCCAGCGAAATGGACTACGGCCTGCTACTACAAGAATAATAATAATAACCGTGTATCGTGGGTGCCATGGACACCACACAAGACAAAGACACACCCAGACCGAGAACGGAAATTTTAATTCATCATTAAAATTTCCACTTTGCTGGGAATCAAACCCAGGACTCTGAAAAGAGATTCGGCGTGTTAACCTTTGCGCCATTCGGGTCGTATAACGAATCATTCAGATCAATAAAGAATAAACTTAAAACATACGCCGGCACATCTTGGATGTAAAGTGAGTGTGAGTGAGTGAGTAAATGAATAGAAGTTGAAAATCTTGGAATATCTGGAATATATCCAGTTCCAGCGATGGAGCCGTCCGAGCGTCATTACGCCCGTCGCTCGCGTCATTATCATTTGCTTGCCATTAGTGGGTTTAGTTCTCACCCGCACTGTTTCCCGCTGATAGTTTTGCAATATTATCTCCAGTATAAATGTACAGTTTAATATTCATTTTGCTGCAATATTATGGTTATGTCTGGAAACTATAAAGTAATAGATTCTGTTATTCTGTTCGAGAATGGTATAGGTACAAACAATAATTAGTACGATGAGGATTTCTGTCGTCTAGTTTCAAAACCCGCTAAAACATTTTTAACAAAACGTCACCATAGCAACCAAAAAACAGATGTATACTTCATATATTTCTGATTTATACAAAACTAACCACTTTTAATGCCTTATTAGACGTTTACAAATACTTAAAACACTGAATATAATTCAAAACAGCTGTAATGATGAAAAAATAACATGATTTTGTTTTAGTGGGTATTGGTGTAAACTTTTTGTTTTGGCGGGTTTTGAAACTAGACGATAGATTTAATTTTCCTTTGTAAATAGTCGACAAAGTCGTCTAATGATCGTATCAACGATGTGCTACCGGCCGAAAAAGAAAATACCTACAGCTGAAAATGTCCTTACTAGTATTGATAATCTCGTTAGTCATAAAAAATCGACAACTTACTCATGAACTTAAAATAAAGAGGACTTCTCTCATCACCGAAGTGAAGAAAACTTAAGGATTTAAAGTAAAGATGAATACATAATGTAGACCAATATACAAACGAAGTAAAAGCCTTTGTAAAAGAATAAAAATAATTCACATTAATTTTACGTTATAAGATTATGTCCTACATACCTATATATGCTTTACACTAGATAATTTTTATATATTTTAGATAAATATTATTATTAGATATAAGATACAGTAGCAGCAGCTACTTAAAATCCATACAAAATTACAATTTGTACGAAAACTATTCATTGTAACATAATGTGAGAAACACGCACAGTTTATACGTTCCTAAATTATTATGTAAACGTTCTAAACTTCCATACGTGCGCATAAACCAAGTCTGCAGGCGTTGTTCCGGGTACTACCCCAATTTTTGTAGTACCGTAAACCCCTAAGATTTATCGAACGACCGTAGTTTTAACGAGGTCCGATGTCCCCCGCCCCTACAGTCACCCACAAAAATTTAGTTTTACGACAATCGCAAGTGGACCATTAAACAATTTACACCGGCGACGGCTACATTGTTACTCTTTATGGATTTTATGCCTTTCCTATAATGACCCCTAATAACCAAAGTTCATGAGTATGAAAGTTGCATAAGATAAGGTTTCATGGATCCAGCCAACTCTCTTGCCATTTAGGAAATCGAAAAAACATTGTATAAATTGTAAGATTGTAACCATTACGTAACTGTATATTATGTAAAACGCAATATTGCGCAAGAGATGCCTAAAATAATTAGGTATACCATTGGTGTAATCACAGATTTGAAAATTTCTCTGGTATATCGGTTTCCACGTCATACATAGGTATTGTGCTTTCAAAATCAACAAATATAAATTTCAGTTAATTTTCAGCCCACGAAATAATCACAATATGGTTCTACTGTTCAGACTAAAGAATTTAAGTTTTTAACGATACTCATGTCCCATTATGAACCGAGTGTCTTTGTGCACTTAACTATACGACACCCATATCTTCATATCTTTAATTTATCTATACTTCATATCTTTACTCTACAGGTGTTACTTACGACATCAATTCCTTTGTAATTAGCGAACAAAATGTTATTTAGTCTGTTATATTTTACTCTGTGCCAACTTCTTATATAAACGAATAAACAATATTGTACGCTTCAATAAATACCCAAAGCCAGACATTTCTGATCTATCCAATTTTCCATGTAAAATCCATTTCCATTTTTCATAAAAGGAATCACTCTATAAAATAATGGAATATGATATAACAATATAACCCCAAGGTCAGAACTAAAAACGGAGTCAAAAAACCTTTTGCTGGCTTATCTGCGAAGTCTGAGTTTAAAATGAAATCTTGGCACGTGACCGAATTGGCGGGAAGCTCGTCGATCGGAGACAATATCTATGGAAGGCTGCGTGACAAAACGGCACGGAATGGAACCCTCTCATCTGTAACAATACGCTTTGTGTCACTCCAATCTCAAAAGAATATTCGGATATATTGAACTGGGGACTCTCACTCACATCGTCGCACAATACCTTCCCACTGGAATTCCTCCTGGATTTTTCACATAATTCAATGAGGCCCGTGAAAAGTCACATTGTTTAGATGAAATTCAGAGGTTCATTCCAAAGGCACCGGAAATTTATCGCCATGTCAAATTCGATTGGTCCACATGCAAAAATCGCCTCTCGCCTAAAATATCAAAGTCGATATACTCGTAACCTAATTCCAATTATTATTAAGGTTTTGAAAAGATGCTTTAATTTTTTCTATGTTAAAATTAAAACCTAAAGATGATATATATATAAATATATCACGCTTGTACAGCAGGGCCCTTAGTGTCATTATATAATTGAAATAAAACAATAAAAGTAACTATATTTACGAGACTACGTTAAAGATACTTGATCAAAAATAAAATAAAAAGACAAAAGAACATGACAAGTCATCTGATGGTACCTAAGTGTAACGCATCACGCTAATCTTGAATTTCCGTTTCCTTTTCCTGTCGTCTTCATTCTTTTCTAGCCGGCACCGCATCAATGATTTGCAACATTTATCATTGACCGCTCCTATGGGCCGTAACGTGATCCTACAACCATCGTCAATGAACGGACTTTCCAACACAAAAATAATTATTCAATTCGAACGCGAATTTTCCACTTCCATTCAAAAATACAAATAAACTTTTCAGTTTCACAATATTACTAAAGATAAAGGTCAAGCTTATAAAAGGCTGTAAAAAACTATATCATCATGTTTACAGTTCTCCAGACCGCGTTAATCGTGCGGCGAGGTCCGATTGAGCTAATGTGCATTAATTTGGGTGGACAAGTTACCGTAATTAAACAAAGCCGGCCGGTGTTCGTCCGACCGTGGGTAAACACGCGCCACTGTATGAGATACAACTTGTGTGACCGGGATTGATTGCAGCCGCTCAACAGCAGCGTATTAGTGATTGCACAAGAATGGATTTACGTGTTAGAGATACTAATTTGATTTGAGATTATGTTGATTAAGTGCTTTAGTTCACGGTTCATTTTTAAGTCGTAGAAAGTTTAGCTTTAATCATTATACATTATAATAAGTAAGCTCTCGTTACGCCTCGGGCCTCGACATAACCAACTAGTTTCTGCCCGTGTATTCGACCGCGTAAGACCGTCAAAATACTTGTAGGGAATACGGGGAATTTTTAATTCGCCATTGTACGAAAAGATCGATCCTGAATTTAATAAATCTCAAAAATAGAAGTAAAATTGAGGGTACCGACATTTTACGAAATATCCCTTTTCACCCCGTTAAATGAAAATTTCCGGGATGAAAAATATCTCTCGTCTTTCCAAAGGCCAACTCTATATTTGTACCAAATTTCATTAAAATCGGTGAAAGCTTAACAGGCAGTGAGACAGAGTTACATTCGAATTTATAATATTAGTAGAGATTTAATCATTATACATTATAATAAGTAAGCTCTCGTTACGCCTCGGGCCTCGACATAACCAACTAGTTTCTGCCCGTGTATTCGACCGCGTAAGACCGTCAAAATACTTGTAGGGAATACGGGGAATTTTTAATTCGCCATTGTACGAAAATATCGATCCTAAATTTAATAAAACTCAAAAATAGAAGTAAAATTGAGGGTACCGACATTTTACGAAATATCCCTTTTCACCCCGTTAAATGAAAATTTCCGGGATGAAAAATATCTCTCGTCTTTCCAAAGGCCAACTCTATATTTGTACCAAATTTCATTAAAATCGGTGAAAGCTTAACAGGCAGTGAGACAGAGTTACATTCGAATTTATAATATTAGTAGAGATATATTTTTTTTTTTATGGAATTAAGGTAGCAAACGAGCATGCAGCACCACCCTTCCGCTGCCGCCCATGGCAATTGTGACCGACTTAGAACAAGACCCAATTTAGGGACTAGGGTGGTTAGTCTAGTTAGTAGATGGTGTTAGAATATTAGTTGGTTAGTTTGTTAATAAGTGTGAGGACAGGGACTGTTAGTGATAGTTAGTCCTGTTAGTTAATATTAGTAATTGTCCAGTTAGTAATGATTAGTATGAGTCTTGTTTCAATTTGGTCACAGATGCGTTGCTACCCCTGAGGTCTGAGATGGTCGCCTCTAAAAAAGTGAAACCGGCTCCACACCTTCCTATCCGGAACACAATTGCTCTTAAAAACAATTATTATGACGGTAGAAATGGTACTGAGTACCTTGGCGGGCGGTGGTACTACCCCGGGCGAACTCTAGGCTCTACCTTATTAAAAATTTTAGGTAATTTATTGTGGCTGACATACACAAAAAAGTTTGAAATCCAACTGACAGTTGCAGAGATTAGCGAGTTTAATTAAAAAAATATACTCTTCAGCTTTACTATGTACCTAAGTAAACATTTCCATTCATCGGTCTTTCAAACGATGAGAAGTTTATTTAAATAAAGTATCCAAAATAATACAGAAAGATTTTCTACAGGTTTTAGAACTCCAGGGACAGAATGTGTACATATATATTTACGCAATTTAACTTGTAGATATCCTTGAATAGATTTGAACGATACTTGGGATATAAACTTACAATATCATTGAAATATGAATATACTCACGCTTTATAAAAATCATAATATTGTCACAGGAGCTATGTAATTCGGCCCTGAGAGGACATGTTGACGGACGGGACACGTCGGGCTAACGCTCGCGAAACCGATAATGCGCCACGACAGTGTTCACTACACTCCACAATGAACTTTACTGCTCTTTTTCTTCTTCTTTTTGTTTCCTCTTCCTTCATCTGGATTCGCTGTGGAAACTCAACTGCCCAGACCGTAAGTTGTTCCGATTGCCTTATATATACTTACCTCTAATTTAAAACACCAGCATTCCAAATTTAAAGATTTTTTCTCTCATTGTGTCCAGAACAATCTAAGAATATAGATTTTCTATTTTTCATTTTTTTTCATCCTGCTTGCATGTTTTTTGTCCCATGTTGTCTTTTCTATTTATATAGAAATTCTATGTTCATATTCAGAGGTTTCAATTTATAAAAACATAACCCTCCTTCTGACGCAGTTGGGTAAAAATTCAACAAAACAACAAGGATTTGAACCATATCCTAGGGAATTATGAATCAACATGGCTACGGGAACGTCTATATTTTTGATGAACTTACTGTTACGTAGCTATTGCAATAAATGACTTCAGTTTCATAGCTATTGCAATAAATGACATCAGCATTCATGTGACAAGGAAAATCAACCCCTAACAGGATGATAATTACCCCACCAGAATTCGTAAAATGCCTGACAAAAATGAGTAACATTTGTTACGGGTGCGGGCTATTTGTAAACGTAAGGAAAAGGTGCTTTGAAGCGGAACGAGGGAGGAATGGAGGAGGAATTGCAGTAAAATAACACACTGTGTACCTAGTTAGAATAACTTTAATATAAAGTAACTTAAAATAACAGTATTGACGACTGTGTCACCCAATTTGTAGTAATACTCAGCAAAAGGGTCTCGGATTCGATTTTTGGCTAGGGTAGACACAATTGGTTATTCGATCGTTACTACAGCTAAATAATTTTGTCGTATTATACGCACAATAACGTGCGGTACTTTATTTAAAAAAGCGAAAAATGCTCACTCACTACTCACTCACACAACTCATCACCAAATATAAAAAACGCTTGCCGTATTATTACAAAATCTAGCAGGAAGATATAGTTAGTAGACGTTCGTTAAAGAAGAATTTTTTATGTTAAGGTAAAAAGGGCTTAAGAGTTTGGTTGAACGTCGATTATAAATCAGACCGACCTTGAATATTGATCTTAAGATTAGATAAAGTGTGAAATAATAAAACTCTTGTTTGAACGTTTCAATAAATCAACCGCTAAGGATAACTTACAGATGAAACCTTGTTAAGATCATTCGAAATACTTCGACGCACGCCAAACCGCGGCCAAAGCCAGTAATTCATAATTACATTTCATTGTAGATTTACCGAGACCTTGGTTTAATATTTTCCGGCCAGATTACACATCGCGTCACACACAAAACCGCTAGTTTTATAAATATTTAGTATAAAGTTGACGTTGTGCAGATTTTCTTTGTCGCGAACTGCCGTAACAATAGCTCTTCATTCAACGTTATTCTCTCATACAGCTTTGTTGGGAACAAGTTAGCTGAGACAACAATTGCTCCCTATTCACAATTCGTTACGTAAACTTGGTTTTTTTTCTGAACAAGTACCAAATGAAGCACTTGGTACGAAACAATTTGATATTGGTAAGAAAAGAAGTGGTAAATAGGCCAGTAATTGTACGTATGTATGTTTGTCTTTGTACGTATGTTATGTTTGTCGTTGTATAAGGGCGCCGTATTAGGGACGAGATTATAGTGTAAGTAAGAAATAATCAATATTAAAAACCGTATATTGACGTTTAAACAACGGCCCTAACTTAATGAAAGTGTAATCTAATCTGATATCTATTGCAGTGCAAATCAACAATGAATATTCTATACGGGAACGGCACAAGGAACGCAGTGATGTGCGTTAGAGACCATTACACGCAACCCCACTTACAGCCACCGTCAGTACCTAAGCATACACTTGATTAGACACTCATGGAATTGCTTTGGTAAAGTGCACTAATCCGTAGTTTGGGCTACAACCCATTTATGGCCCACTACTGAGCACGGGTCTCTCCTCATTATTGAGGAGGCCAAGAGCATACTTCACGCTGCTCCCGTGCGAATTGATGTAGGGGTTAGTGGCCAACCCAATATCGGAAGTTTTCAGGCGACTCGAAGATATCTATCGATAACAACCAGGGCTTTTAAGAGGAGAGGAGGAGAGGAGAAACGAGATCTTTACCCACATTGGACAGCTAATGGCGCGTAACCATTAGTGAACTGTGTCGTTTCGGACGTGTTCCGTTTTACACTACAAGTTGGAATGTTTAGCATACCTACTTGTTTGCGCTTCGCCAGCTCAGAGTTAATGAATAAAATGCTAATGCGCGCGTGTAATGAGAATGCTTCTAGTTTACACAAGTCTTCTACTTTCCTCCAAGACGACCGTGGATATTGCAACTCATAGTAATATCACCTTATTAAACTTAGTGCAAAGCTTTTTAAATTTTACAGTCATTGATTATTCCGTTTTATAGCAAAAGAAAAATAGATTTTGTAGTATCTGTATAATGTTGAGTGAAAGATTACAATCTCAGCTTATATTTTACTACTTCTCAGTACTACCATTCTTCTATGATATATTAAGTATAGTAAATTAAACGCAAGATGATAAAACAAAACAATACATAAATTAATAGCATTTTATAAACACTCATTAAGGAAAATTTTAAATTTCATGATAACAAAAAGTTTGGAACAAGTGGTTGCATTACAAATGACCTTCCCCGAGGAGAAACATAAAACTGTCATCGCTGCAACTTACCCGGTTAGTTGTAGTTTTACGTACACTAATTTGTAGTATGATCCCAAGTCAACCAATATTTTATGTAAAGAATTTTCTAATTCAATTTCAGACAAACCTATTAAATACCCTCTTACATATATTGTCTATTAAATATTGCCTTTTAAATGTTGTCTTTAAGATTGCTTGCTTGATCAGCTTGGATTATCTTCTTAAAAATGAATCATCTTGGTTTTGACACTTGCCGTAGTAGACATACCAACATCTTTTTTAGAGTTATTTAGATGATTTAATTTCTTTCCTGTAGGAAGGTCTTTAAAGGATACTCTGTGTCGCTAAGAAAGTACCAGATTAATACACGATATAAACCTAGGCCTCACGAAACAGAGCAAGGAAGATACTAGTTTATAATTATTTACCAGATCCTAGATTTCTGATCCTAGGTTTGTTTTAAAATTTAAATTTATACGATGAGCATTTTCTTGATCTTCGTCTTGAAGTGTTGTCCATGACCTACGATACAAGGAATCTTAGAGTAGTGAGTTTTGTTTATAAAAAAATTGGGTCCACCGCGCCCAGGTTAGCTAGGACTAAAACAAATCCTATATTACGTATACAACCGGTTACATCACAAATTCAACCAACACCCCAAAACGTGACTGACTAATACTAATCTAAAAGTTTTATAATATAATTCATAACTCCAAACCACCAAATACTTTTAAATTGAATTAGAAAACTTTTGAGGAGATTTTTGGCGCAAAGACAGTCGACAGCTGGTATCGTCGAGCGACGTATCTGCATTACAAAGAGGACTCTTTTAATTAGGTGACTATTCAAGGTCCGAAGGCGCATACAAATGAACGGAGATCGCAGAACCCATTCCACGTTCAATTTTTCCTTTTGACAAGAAGTTCCATTCCTGGTTTTCGGAGATAATTGAACGGAAGGAGAATGAACTGTTCTTTTGAGGCGCTCCCTTAATACACTCATTATCTGTCGCCTTCAATGAATCATTTTGTTCCTTTTCTATTAACTCGATGAATGGGGGCTACATTGGCTGTAGGCCAATACGACACGGAACTGCGATTTATATAATTTACCTAAATGTATATTAAGTACCTCTTATAATAATAATAACTAGGTAATATAAAACTCTTCCGTTGCTGAGTGACTGACAACGCACAGCCAAAACTACAGTAAATAAGAAACTAAAGAAAGGATTTTTGAAAATTCTCTCCGTAACCGAAACGTATTATTTCGCCAATGGATTCACTTGAAAGTTGAAACTTCGTACAATAAACAAATCCCATGTTCAATTTGTGTATAATATTACACAAGATCACACAATACCACAATCCATAACCATTTAACCGCGGATTTCGGGTCTCTCCGTCAATCTTAGTCAATTACTTCAAGTCAATGTATATAGGACTCCTATGTCTCCTATCTATTCCTCCCACTTGTTTATGTTATTTAATTAGACAATGGAACGCGAGCATTGAACTTATAATTCCATAGATAGGAACTATTGAATGAGCCTATAGACGCATATAGGTTTAGAACCTAGGACACATATAGGTATGTAGGTCGCAGGTTCCGTTCCCGATCCAGGCAATTACCAATGCGACAAATATATATTTGTTTTCGGGACGAGGTTGTTTGTATGTGATATCTTATTTGTGTTGTTTATGCTACCCGCGAGGAGGGATTCTCCTGCGGGGGTATAAGTGTTTATTTATTTCTTTATTAGGCACTCGAGTGATCCTTTAAGGGTACCATTTTTTATCGGATTTGTGGAGCTCCAACGTTCCTTTGTTTGCTAAAGGGAAGACTCAACTGTCGTCTCAACCATTTAGAATTGAGCTTGTCGATATATTAATGTAGGTTAAATTGTAATAAACACGCGATGCAAGATTCCAATCTCTACTTATAATAAAGACGTGGTTAATATCTATACCTAGTAGATAGAGAGACTTGATGAAATGTAATTCGATTTACACATGTGTATAATTATAAACTTAAAAACTGGTGCATGTTTCATTTTAATACTTCGTTTAGAATCTGAAATATTACTATCTATCTGTTGCAGGACAACGTCTGCCGGAACAGCTAGTACACTTTAATTTGTATGTAATATAAGTTATTGTATAAATCGATTGTCTTCAATATTGTTTAAAACTTAAAATTTAAGTAAGTTTGTAAGGAATTTTGCATTAAGTGAACACGGATGTTGATCAACTTTCAAATCGTTACCTACAAGTCTTAACACGATGACTGGTAAGAAAAAGCTTAACCATAGAGAGATGGTCCGCCAGTCGAGGTATCCGGCTACTTTGGCAATTGATAAGTCGCTAAGGAAATAATTATAAGTACTATTATATGCTACTCGCTATGTTCTTAATCATAATCTTGCACAATATGGAGGGTATTAAAAGAGTATTAAATAATTTATTTATATTATGATTGTACACAAAGCAAATAAACATTAAAAGCAATAAATTAAGAGATTAAATTAACCTTTGAAAATAAATACCGAAATTGTTTCTAGCGGTTGCGGTAATTTATTCGTGGTTGTACTCATGCGGAGAATCAAAAACATACATCCTGTATAAACAATCTCTTTTACAAGTACCCACCGTTTCGTGTATTTACCTAACATTTGTGATCACTTGCTTTTACTGGATTGTATATGTACCTATAGCGTGGTTATTAACGCTCCGAAATGAATGCTAATGTAATACGAGTACATTAGGATAAATGAACGCTCACAGCCCGGCGGTTTGTGTCGTGATCGAAAAAGTAAAGCAACTGCGGGCGCAGTTAATAGTTGGATGGGTGACCGACAAAAGTTTCATTTCATGAGCCCTTCGGAAGGCATGTAAAGCACGTGGTAGGCCTTCAGGCAGCATAAAACCTACCGATACCTCAAAACTAAGAATAGGTTACTTAATATGCCAGCACTATTGGTTTGGTAGATCGTAGCTCGTATGATATAATGTTATTGTTTGAAATATTGGTCGAAGATCGTCAAATCTATTGTATTTATTGAAGGGATTAGAGCTTCTTCTACTGTTGTGAATGATTCAAAATTTAATATAGGTAACATAGTAACTTTAATCTGATATTAATCTGTCCTTTCGTTTTGAATTTTTATTTGTTTACATTTTAAAATACGGCAGAATCGCCTTATTTAACTTAATAATTAATAAATATACAATTAATTTTGCATTCATTGAAAAATTACTTTACTGAGTAGGTAGAACCTACCTATTTACTCAATTACAAAAATATTTCGAACAGTTCTTAAAGGCAATAATGCCGTGTGTGTACATAAAATATATTTATGAAATACTTACACAAAAAAATGCATGATAAATTTTATATTTTCCTATATAAAATTCTCAAATCGCCCGCAAATGTAATTGTGAACCGTACGCGCACTGGCACACGGCGCAGATAAATAAAGGTTCAAAATAAACATAAAAGATTTAATTAACTTTCAAATCAGCATCCAAATCCGTCCCTTTACAAAATTTACGGGCACACCAACGTGTAAATAGACGTTGCGTTTTGTAATATGAACGGATGAAAGATAAATAATTGTCTTTTCCCCCAAAATTGTCTTGCAGACGACGTTTATTGGTTTGTTTGCGTGGAAACTTGGCGCCGCGTCAGCTACCTGCTTTCCCACCTCCATTTTGCTATACAGACTAGCAATCCAACTTGCTCCGCTTCGGGAAACAATACCTTAGATTGCATTATCTGTTCAACATTATGACAGGAATCAGAGACATCTAAAATAAAAATAAATATCAACTAATATTAAATAACAAATAATACTTTCAAACCACATTAATTAAGATTCTTCAGCCCCATTATTACAAGTTTTTATTTGGCTCACAATATACATTAGGTTCAAGTCAAATTTTGCTTTTTTCAGATGACAATGCAGTTTTATGACACGCATGTATGCCATATAACATGACCAGATACTAACTACGCTTAGGAATGGCTTTAGACGAGGAAACTTCTCGACGCGTAAAAGCATAGTGACCATCTTGATTGATTTGCATACCCACACAGTACACATACAGTAACCACCCACACAGTTGTACTGTGTACCTACTGGGTAAGTACCAACACACCCACACAGTACAGAGAACAATTAATTGGGAACAATAGAAATTACGTTGGTCTTGGATATCCGACGCCACTTGTAGTAATGATAGATGTCTAAAGCTATTAACCTAATCAAACTCCCAAGTTTCAGACGCTATGCCTCTGTGTTAACAAGACTTGAGACGAATAGAAAGTGAGGCAATAGAGATCAAAATAAAATCTATTTTTAACTTCTACGCTTCTAAGCGTTTCTACAAAAATGGTAAAGGTTTCAATTTGAAAAACGAAAACATAAATGGCTATAAATATGTTAAAAGATTTCATTAAGCTTGTATGTTTCCTAAATGGTATTTTTATAGTACGGACCGACATTTTAATTTTATATATTAGTACCAGTAAGGAGAATTGGTCCCCTTCCGAGGAGAAGCAAATAACTTAGGATAATGAATACATTAAAGTTATGGATGTGAATAGTTTGCTTTCATTTGATGAAACGCTTTCCATCATTGAGAGATTGATTTTGACGACCCCGCAGTCCAGTGGGTTATGTCTTGCCCTTGCAGCTAGCAGGTGCCCAGTTCGATTCCCGACCGCGGCATACATTTGTGGCACATAAATACATCAATATAATTATGTTGTTGCAATATTATAAATGGGAAAGTCTGTCTGTCTGTCTGTGACGCTTTCATAGCCAAACTACCGACCCGATTTGGATGGAATTTTGGAACAAAAATATTTAATGACATAAGGCCTCTTTTCTTAAAAAATCTTTTTTTTAAATCAACCCTCAAGGACCTTAAATAGAGAAAAAGAAGTCCACGAAAAGAAACGAGGGCGGCATTATCATTTTAAATTTCGTTACTACGATACGGATCGACATTCATACCGCTTCAAAAAATCATCTTGCAAATCGTTTATCATACAACATTTGCTAAGTTCTGGCTGCAAAGGATCCATCTATTATTGAGTCCAAACTAACTAAGAAGTGAATTTAAGAAGGATCCTCGTTTGCTAATAAGTCGGCAACGAGTCAGTGAGGTATTTATGTAGGTATCACTGATCCACTTATGCAAGTTTTTTTTTATTCTTTCTTTTGACGGCTACTTGTATAAAAATGTTTTAACTATTATATATCGTTTGCTACAAATATAACATATTGGATGGTGTATTTGAAAAATGAAGAGTCACAGCTTCGAGTAAAATAAACATTAGGTATTACTCAGCAAAAGTTTCTTACGGAAGATAAAAACTTTTATTTTTGTGGTCGAAGTACATTTCTCTAAGTAACTCACGAACAAACAGGAAATAGAAGTAATAAAATCGCAACATGTCCAGGTTGAACCGAGCCAACAAACTTTATGACGATAACAAAACACTACAAACCGCAATAACAACTTTGAATTGTAAACACTTGAATGTGAAAAGTGCTTCGCTATATAATACAAAAAAATCTTTAAGAATGTAGGTATTATTCTTAGAAATTATTGCATAATTATTAAATAGGTGAAACCTATTATTTAAATGATCTAAATAACGTAAATGAAAAAGAAAACTTTAAACGGGAAAAATTTAAATTTATTATTATGAACAATTGTTTCAAATAATTTGTATTGATTAACGATTACCGTCTTTTTCAAATGATCCGACATTGTTATTGCAAGGTAACCGATGAAATATAGCATATTATCATGATATCACCTTTGTTTACGCGATAACCCAGCAGAGTATAAAGTAAACACGGACGAGGAAAAGAAAACAATAAACCTCCAATATGTTAGTTTAACTGATCGTTCGGTCAAGTAAGTTTTATATCGATAACAAAATGGGAGATCCGCTTTGTAAATACACTAACGTATCGGGAAAAATAATGACGCTGCCGTAGAATGGAGAAGTTAAATAAAATAGGGTTCGGTGGGTAGTGAGTGAGGCGTCCAGAAACTTTGGCAGGTTAACGATAAATCGAAATTTATGTGGGCGCAACCGCCCCCCCCCCTCACCCGCCTTCCCACCCGCGCCGGTGCATAACAACGGGAGAACAATCGTTTCAGAACTCACCGCACTGCATTAATACCGTTGTAGAACTTTGATTGAAAATAACGCTTTTTACCTTTCTTTAATGTTTATCGATTACCTGCTCGTAATTTTAAAGCAGGTTTACATTCCGATTATATGTATGTACAAAACTGAAAACACTACATGACTTCTACAACTTTACTTTTTTTGAATTACCTATGTACCTAGCAGCTGTTACAATTCCTTCTGTAGCACGACATCCCAAGATCACTGAAGTCAGTTATGAAGAACCTCAAGAGGGGATAATACTTGGTAAAATAGACTGTCTTCATCGGAAAGGTTCGTACTACTTTAATAGCTCCATAACATTTCTCAGTGTCTCAAGCCAGAGGTACTTACCTAAGGAGGTTTCAAACAGACACATTCTTCCAGCGTGGATCTTTATCCGTGTTTCAAACATATCTTCATTAGTCATATGCAAGATTACTTTGAATGAGTGTCCCGTGCAACATTTATCAAAACCCAGGCGGCCATTGTGCACGTCGTCCGTAACGCGAGTAATTAATGTTCATTATCAATGCACATGCGAGAGTGTTATTGATGAGCATCGCATCACTGTTTCTCTGCTTATTATTGTAATAATTTTGCGTACTTCACTGTTATTCCTTAATAAGCTATTAAATGATTGCATGTCAAACAAAAGTTGTTTGATGACCTGAAAGCTAACTTTACATAAGTGGGATCAGCTTACACATCTAAAGACTCCGTTGCTTTGTTCGCGTTCGGTATGGATTTTGTTTTAATGGCACACCCACACAAATGCTAGCTTTCTGCCCTGTAATAAACGTTCATTGTAAATTGAGGATGAGAATTTTAAATGCCTTAAGTAAACTTTGCTTACAAGCTTAGTTGAACTGTGAACACAGGCTATTAATTTGTTTTAGGGGGGAGTGGCAATTACATAAGCTTGGCGACTCTAGTATATTGTTCTGCTCCTCTCTAGATGATTTCTGTGAACTGTTTAGCAATGACCTTCTCCAAATGTGTATAAACTGTGAATGTCCATCCAGCTCTACTTTCATAACAACCTCTCCTGCGTATTGATCAAACTGCAGGACGCAGTAGTAGTAGTAGTATATCATTTAATTCCAATAACGCAGGACTTATTAAAGTACATATTTTACCCTCCAAGCTATTGACCATTTCACTGTAACAACCAACCATCAAATCTTGGTAGTTTTAGAAAACCAAAACAAGTAACTTCTCTTCATTTTGGCTTTTGATGTCCTATTTTTGATAAAATGTACCCAAACGAAAACACCGCCTAGATACCAGGGCATTCTTCTATCGTAGTTCCATCTTCGAGTATTTTATTAACGGATATGATGACGGATTAAAGCGTCAGTCTCACTCATTATCGATGCACCAAGAATATGAAGGCTTGGATTCGAGCCGGAACACGCTGCTTACCCTCCCATTTATTTGCCTCGAAGAAGTTCGAAATATGAACACAGACCATTTAACTTTGTAAAACAATCCTCCTTTTAACTCTCTTTAAAATAACAACACATTATATTTGAAGGCAGCGCCGGATTTAGACCTCGGCGGCCCATAGGCAGAGCGTGTGGTGGAGGCCCTCAAATAGTTTGTGGTTGGTAAATGTTCAACTTTTCTTTTTTCTCTCTCGCTCTACTGAGCCTCTATCGATTTAATTTAATGTTTTTGTGGTGTGGTGGCGGCCCCCTTGTGGTGGCGGCCCATAGGCAACTGCCTATGTTGCCTATGCTTAAATCCGGCACTGTTTGAAGGGCATACGCAGGATAAGAAAGGTATCGCGTAACAAATCCGTGACAAGTCACAATGTCTTTTATGTTTATTTACGTAATCCTGGTCTGACCTCGTGTTGTGGCTATCAATAGGTTGATAAAGGAAATCAGATTGATACAGGAGGAACATCGGGTGACATTAATAAAACTGAGGCACTATAGGTATATGCGTGGACGCCGACCACACATCAGTGTCTGCAGTAACTAGACCGAATGTGAATGTTCCGCGAGTGAAGTGACACCAGCGATGTTATATCGGAAGGAAACCGTTGTTTTATGTATGAGGCCCTTTCAATTCATTTGGGCGATATTCTTGAACCTTTGTCCTTTCCGGGTCAGTTATTTATTGCCGTTGTTTCGTACTAAATATACTGTGGCGGTTTTTTCGGGTCAGTGTGATATTGGTCCGGGTGCAAGCCCAAGATGAAATTTATAGACGTGATTAATATTATTGGCTTCTAGATACAGATAGTCCTTGGGGGAAAATACACGAAGCTTAAACTGTTTTCATCTCACATTGGTTACACAAGACGTGTCGACTGATTCCACTTTCCTGTAATACGTTCCAATCATTTTTTGTAAATTAATCTTGTGAAAAGTTGACTTTTATTTAAGACCTCACGTTATTCTATCGTTTGGCTTTACTTACCTGTCTTACTTGCTTGCTTACTTACTTGGCTTTACCTACCAATCGCACTCTGCTAATCCGCACTGGAGCAGCGTGGTGTCATGCTCTACGCCTCCATAAATTTGAAAAGTGACTCGTATTTAAATTGTGTTGAAGTCGAACCAAAATCACACTTAACATTCGTTGTTAATTATTTAAGTATTCCTTGTAAGCTTTCATGATTATTTGATACTGAATGTAAAGTTAACTAAACTAAATCGAATATCTGATAATAATAATGTTTGGGATGGACATCTATGAACAGAAGAGAGTAATTTCAATAGTTTCATGTAACTTTGTCTTCTCTATAGTCGCATAGCCACATCAAAAATGTACCTACAATGGATCCAGTCATATCAAATTAAATAATTGTTATGATTGCGAACACAAATACTTTGTCTCATATTGTCGGAAAACCCAAGCCCGAATTGTGAGACATTTGTGGATTGCAGAAAATAATAGTAAAGTCAATATTAAATTTTATGCCTTCAACATATCTCTTATACCAATCTATCGTGACTAACACTCGTAAATTGTCAAATACTTCAATAAAACTCTCCGGCGAATAATTTAAAATTCGCAACACGTGCAATCGTGAGCACCGTTCTGCAAAATAGGAAGTGTAATAAAATATGTCCGACTGAAATTTTATAACTGAAATAGAGTGCGCGTCGCTGAATTCAGAACGTCAAGGAATAGATATAAATAAAACTTTATTATTGTGTAAGTAACGTGCTGCGATGCACCTGCGCATACTCGCTATGTTTCATTGTATATGTCGCTATATTTCACTTTAGATACACGTACTTTGTTAACTTTCCGAGAAACTCATTTTAAACTACATATTGAAACTATTAAACTATTTTATATAAAGTCGGGTAAAGAGATTTTCTTCAACGATTTAAAGGTAATTGCGTGCGACATTCGCTTATTGCAATCAAATTCATTTTGAAATGAAACAGCGGGTGCATGACACTAACTAAACATTCCGAAATAAAGAAAATAATGATTCTTCACTAGAATCTACGAAATGATATCAAATATCTCGTTCACTACGAAAGTAAGCGTCTCCGGTTAACTGTGCTTATTATAGTTTCATTTTCGCAGGCTATAATCATCATCTTTCATCTAGAATTTGATTCAAAATTAAATGGATTAAAATAATGAAATAATAAACTTACGAATTACTTTGAACTGTATTACAATATTAATCCCCGATATTCGGACAGTCGTAATAGGGCATGAAGTTAGATAAATTAACCTGCTACCATGTGCAGAGTCGTGATCGTGACCGATAGATGAAACAAATCATGCCAAAAACATTGAGTGAGGTCAGGGAAAGGATAAGCATATTACACGGAATAAAGCAATAAGGGACAAATCCATTAAATTTAAATTAAGCACTGAAAAAAATATAGATTTAATTTGAAACCGTTTTGCTACTCCTGTAAGAAAGAAATCTTATATTGGCAATTTTGCTTTGTATCCTCCCCCCCCCCCTCCCCCTCCTTAAGCGTAAGGCACTTCTCACATTACGCTATTCATGAGCTACGCGACTGCAACGCTACCCGAAATTAGTATGTATTTGACACTTTTGACTGACAGAAGACGCATCGTCCTGTCAATACATAGTGTCAAATACATACTAATTTTGGGTAGCGTTGCAGTCGCGTAGCTCATTTGACACTTTTGACTGACAGAAGACGCATCGTCCTGTCAATACATAGTGTCAAATACATACTAATTTTGGGTAGCGTTGCAGTCGCGTAGCTCATGAATAGCGTTGTGTGAGAAGTGCCGTCGACACCGCACCACAAGTCCGCAACTCGTGCACTTCCTCCGCTCCATCGAATATAAAAAATAAATTGACCCGGAATTGTCATGGGTCTTTGTACAGATATCAATGTTCAATTCACGATCACTACTTTTTATATAAGAGAAACATTTTCCGCACTTAGTTATTCCAAAGGTGTACGACTAAAGCAAATTCTAAGAATCATTAATCATTATTTCTCAATCAAAGACACGTTGAGGCCGTTGAATACCCTGCAACACTCCGAGAAAGTATAGATATATAAGGAGCCCTTCCCGGCAATATATTTCAATACAACTAAGCCGCTTGTCGATACCAGCTCGCCCCGTCCGCCGATCCCACTGGATTCCAACAAACAAACAAAGGATCTTCTTAATTCCACCAAAATGTACGCTATATTGTTATTTATTATTTCTGAGTTTACCTTTTTTATTGATACAGAAGTACAGGACGTACATACATTCCCATTGGCATTAAGTTACCTCTTCGGCTCATGGGCTTTTGCAATTAAGTTGAAAATGAAATATTGATGCCATGTATTTGAAATTAGAACGCAAATATTGTTTCCCATCGAAATGGAACCTTTTGACAGAATTTTTTGAATGGAACTTTTTGACAGAATTCAAATTCAAATTTATTCTTACGTGTGTCACTTTTACACATAATAAAATATATTTTATTTTCGGGTTGGTATAAAATCCTCTGAAGGTTCTTATTAGCAAGTGTAAATAGCTCCATCCAGTTTAAGTCCAAACCAACCCAGGAGGCTATGGCTATCTCCCCTTCCTGTTAGAGATTGAGACAAGTTTAATTCCGACGATACTTACACATGCATAGTAATAAGTTTTTTAACCTCGACCATGAAAAGGTTATTCGTTTGGGTCGCACCATCGCATAACCAGAAATATGCGGGTACCCCCGACCCTTTCTAACAATCGACGCCTCGGCAAAGCTCTTCATGTCCCTATTGTTCTTGGATTACAATCATCTTTAAGTAAGCACCACCGAGTATTTCGCAAAATGCCTACCGTACCAAAAAAACTGTTCTTAAAATCTTTACAATTAGAAATACGAACCTACATGCAAATTGGAGAGACAGAATAAATCCTGTATAAAAATGTGCAGCAAATTGTAACTAGACAAATCTGATCAAGAGGAAAGGTGAGCGCGCTTATTGAAGCGACGGAAACATTGATAAGAAAAACCAATATGACGCAAATTCAAAATAGTTAAATCGAAAATTCCAGACGTTAAAGTCGGGCGGCAGTGAGCGAAATAAAAATCGTGTACGACAAACAAGCAATCAGTAGCATTTGCGAAGTCGCGTTAAGTAAACGCGCCGAGAGCCCGACCCAGCCCAGGCGAAGTCCTTGTCAAAGACTACTTCAATTCGCCTTATACTTTTTATTCAAATCCCAGCCAGTTCAATTGCTACTTTAACACTTAGCTCGAAATAGGTAACTGAACAACTTCCACGGTTTAATGATCAAAACGGTTCAGGTTTTAATTTCTTATTCTCTCAGAATGGTACAATGACATGTTTTACGGTCATGTAATACTATTTTAAATTTTGTATTTTACGCTCATAAAAACGTTAAAAGCACTGTTAGGCCGCGGCCTCGAATCTTGCGGGCAGCGGCGCGGCGGCGGCGGCGGCGCGGGCGCGCAAGATGTTTTGCATGTTATCAAATGGACCGACCCTCGAAAACTGCGGCGCGGCGGCGGTGTAGGAGCGGGTAACGAGCGGTGGTTGACAACGTCAAGCGGTGACCGCTCTCGCGTCGTGTGCGTCAGAATGGCGGGTCTGCTCATATTTAACGTTGATGTAGATTTAGAAAAAAAAATCCTAAGTATATTCGAACACAAAAAGTTCTTTTATTTATACCGTGTATAATTCAAAATCACAGATAACTTTCCATTTAAAATTTAAGACTTGATATCGACTACGATACTCTATAGTACTCTATACCGTACGCTCAATGTACTCGTATATAGGGATACTAGTAAACCCGCCCTCGCTTCGCTTCGGGGAACCAGTCCCTTCAAAAATCTCTATAAATTTTAACAAATTATGTTATTCCAATGTCTAAGCTATATTACTGCAAAGTTTCGTAAAAAACCGTTCAGTAGTTTTTGCGTGAAAGAGCAACAAACACACACACGCACTCACTCACTCACATACATCCTTACAAACTTTCGCATTTATAATATTAGTAGGAGTAGGATAGGATTTTATTTTGATAGTTCATATCCCTCTCGCTGTTCTTGCTAGGGTAACGCACACGGTGACAGCCCGCGCAATCGCATTGTAGTGTTGTGCAATTTATTTAGGTGTCGTATACGTAATATTTATTTTATTTACTTCTTTACTCCTTGTCTATCATCTTTATCCTCTTTATCTTCTTCCTTGTTCACTTCCTTTAATATCCTTGCCTTTCTTTATGACTTGTTCTTTTATGTTATTTTACAATTGTTAATACTTTTACTTTCTCTTTTAACTGAAATTTTAAATGTTTTAAGATTATATTGATTACTTTGGAGTTAGGTATTTTGATAATTAATCTAATTATTACTTTGTTATTTATTTGTCGGGACATTGTCTCTGTTCTTCACAATTTCGATAAAACTCGCCTTTTATTTTTCTTGTCCTATAGTAGGTATTCACTTCTTCATTTGCCCACAATAAAACGAGTGTAAGAAATAAATTTGAATCGAAAAGATGTTGTCTCCGTTGTTTAGACATTTCGTTCGCGAATAAAACAAATATCTCAGCGACACAACACTACGCCGCTATAGCGCCGCCGCGAGTTTCGAGAACTAGCCTGCGTTGCCCGCGCCGCCGCCGCCGCCGCCCCGCTGCCCGCAAAATTCGAGGCCGCGGCCTTAGTCGTATCAACGCGTTGCTAACGTTGCAATGTAAATAGCTGGCATCGATATACCATCTACAAGTTAGAAAGGATCCATCATCATGTACAAGTGGGCTTTAAATTACATTAAATGGTACGAATATTGCCGAAACATAAACATTACAGCAACAGATTATTAATAAAAATGATGCACAAATGAGATTAAAGAGTCAATAGAGAAATAAGTAAATGAACAAAAGATTCTCTTTTATGTTTCTAGCAACCACACGATGTAAAGAAGTTTAAAACTATTCAGGAAACTCACTTTCGATTAAGCCCACGTCTAAATGCATGCGCATTTCAAATACAGGTTCTCCTACTATTAATAGCATCTATAAAAGAGGCGTTTATTGAAACCCAGATGAATTCATAGTAAACGTAAAAGAAAAAATACTAAAATTTAAAATCGAAATAGCCGCGAGGAAAATGGCGACGGTAACAATTGAAAATGCAGCCGAATTCGGCTTTAGCGGGAAATGTAACCGACTAAAAGGAACAAGTGTGGCAATAAAGCTTCGTATTGATTGTATGAACACTTCTGTCTGGAAATGTATCACACACGACGCAACAACCGAGATGGATGAAAATGACGGTAGAAACGAAACGATGATGGAAATAGATTTTTATGAAATCTGAAAAGAATTTTAAAGGAATTTTAACCTAGTTGTGGTTGTATTTTAAAAGACATACTTGGTACAATTCAGAAAACAAGTAGACGGTACTTTTGATCGATGGATACTACAAGATGGTAGTTATTCACCGTATACTTTGTTGATATTAACCGTGATTTTCTCAACAGATGAAAGCAGTAGATTTTTACAAATTTTGTAATAGAAATATATTTATAGATGTCACAAGATTTCAGAAAGAGCACCTACCTTTTTAGGAGAAGAAACAATATTCTTATACTGCATGCTCTAGAAGTCTAGACGATTAGTATGGGATTCAATTAATGAGAAAATACGAGAAACATAAATGTAGTTGTTTGTTTCTGTGCTTAACGTAGGGGATGCTGGCTTCAACCCTAGGATTTCATTATTTATTGTTTCTCTGCTGCACCGATTGTACAATAGGTAGATTAATTAATGAATTTCTTATGCCAGTTGAATTTATGTTTATACTTAAAACAACTTTTAAAACATTAACAAGTTATATTTTGTAAACACTTACAATTTAACAAAATTCAGTATTCGTCCGTCAATATTGGCAATAACGAAATGAGAGATGCCCGAAGCGAAAAAAAGACTTGTGACTAACTGAGGTTCTGCTAAACTGTATCGTATTGTAACCAAAGCAATAAAAAAAAGAATTGAGTGTTCTTATGTACGCACGTAAGAAGTTATACTTCTTTGGCATCATTAATAATAAATATTCAACTACAACTACAATAATAAATATTCAATAATTTAATAATATTTAGTATTAATTATACTAAAAAAGTTAAAATCAGTGCAAACAAAAGTGTTTAAAGAGTGAAGTTCAGACTGACAACGACATCTATTGTTACATCATACGAAGTACGCAAGCAAGACCCTAGCATAGCACCCTAAGATCAATATAGCCATCTAGTGTCATTTTCAGAAACTATCTCCGGCTATACTGTTAACAATAGTTCGATTTGCCGAGATAGGGCCATACATAACAAATAGAGGTCGCTAGTTGTCAGTTGTCACATGCCCATACAATACTTCATACTGCTGCGCGCGCATCGTCACGCGCCTAACTTCATGCTGTTAAATTTAGGTGTCGGTGTGCGCGCGCATCGTAAAAATTCACTCTCATCATTTTTCTCCATCGCGCCAAAAGAAGTATAACTTCAACTAGAGAACCGCCCGCGCTTCGCTTCGGGACCCGTAGGTAACAGCCGCGTAGGTCCCGCTCCCGTAGGAATTTAGGCTAAAAAGTAGCCTACTACTCGCTCTCTTCACTCCACCCTGTCTGAGGTGTGTGGAGCCCTCGGGACAGTTAGTTCCCCTTTGGGGGTGTCTCTCGCGGCCCGTTAAAACGGGCCGGTTCTTGGGCTGGGCCCTAAGGCCCTTCGTTGTCCATCTGTGGTTAACCAATAGGTCAAGTCCAGTGAGTGGTGGCCTTTTTACAGGCCACAGAGTCTTAAACGGGATGGGGTTCATCTTCGCGCCGCCCAGGCGATCGAGGCCCTACCGGGTGAATTCCGCTGGTGGGAAGCCCTGCAGGAGCCGATCAGCGCCGGGCGACGACTTACGAAGCCCCAGTATCAGTCAGTGCTAGGCCCGTCCCGCGCAGCCAGGTCCTGCAGATGCGGGAACCGCGACGCGTCGACACGCCCGAACATGTTGCGTGCCAATCTCTCGATGAAGTCGTCCAGGCTCTCGACTCGAAGATCCCTCTGGTCCGCTGGCACTATCCTGTTGGCTGAGCAACTTGCGGACATCAGTCAACAGGATAGTGCCAGCGGGCGGGCGGTACACTGAATACAGCCGGAGCGGGGAGTTCTCGAGGCAGAGCTAGAGTAGCCTATTACATTTGCCTATGACTTAAGTAAATTACATGTAGTATTTGATAGCGTAATTCAGAACTTGCAAATGAATTTTATTACCGCCATCTATTAACAACTCCGAAAATAAATATCTAGCAACTAACAAAACATCGATCTTCCCATGGGAATGGGATGTTTTTCCGCGGTAAAAAGTAGCCTACGTCACTCTCCACCCTCCTAACTATCCCCACACACATAAACCTTACCATATAATAGCTTTGTTGCGACGTGAAAGCGTCACAAACAAACAAACAAACAAACACACTTTCACATTTATAATATTAGTAAGGATAAACAAGTTTAAGATTATAGGAGTGTATAATTGGCGTACTAAAGCAATGCGTCACACAGCAATAACATTTTTTCCAATTACGATGCAATTTCGATGAATCATGGCACCGCTGAGCATTTCACACCGCGCCTGCTTTCATTCGGTGACCCAAATAGAAAATGTTTGTGCAAATCCGGAAAAATAGATTTCCGTTTGAAATGTAATTGACTTGCCGCCCTGAATTTTAATTATTCAACTTATAACAAGCTCAACTTATTTCAATGTTTTTGGTTTCAATTTAAACTGAAAAGTTTTGATGATTTATTTGAGTGGAAATACTTAATAATAGGAAAGCTTACTTAATACGTATTTATTCCCCACGGATTACTAGGATATTCGATAATAAATACAACAATAATGCATATAAGAAATTCATAATCATTGTACTGCATTGTTATTGACCGTGATAATACACCACTCCTAGGCCTCCGTCGGAATCGAATTGATCCGCTAAAGCTATCTCCTTAACCTGGCAGTTTAAAAGGAGCCACAGCCTTCCACAATACTGTGTGCGCTAGCTATTTGCTACTATCGCTGGTAAAAATAGATACACCCTGATCCGTTTGACAGAGAATTATCATTACCCTCCTGATTAAAATTACCATCCGATAAAAAAAATTAAGTTTAAGCAAGAGAAAAAGATATAAAAATACATAGATGAATAATAATTTTAATGCTATTCTATGCTTAATTTATTGTAGTTTCATACCCAACATATAAATTACTCATATGTTTCATAAATTACAATTAATATCAAAAATAGTAAAGTCTTCCAAATGCTCACTTTGCCCGGAGGCTGGCCTAAAGTGGGCATGAGCATTAGGGCAAAGTGGGCACGCAATGGGTAAAGCGAGCTTGCAAATATATATTGGTTAGATCATCATCATCTTTTCAACCCATCATGGCCCACTATTGAGCAGAATGAGAAGGTTAAAGCCATTAGTCCACCACGCTGGTCAAGTGCGGATTGGCGGACTTCACATACCTTTGAGTTTTGCGAACTCTCCGGCATGCAGGTTTCGTCACGATGTTTTCCTTCACCGTTTGTAGCAAGTGACATTTAAATGCTTAAAACGCACATAACTCCGAAATGTCAGAGGTGCGTGCCCTGGGATTCGAACCCGGACCCTCCGAATAAAAGGCCGAGTTCTTAACAACTAGGCTATTACCGCTACGTTGGTTAGATAAGAAGAAATAAATGTATGAAAACATCAGGAAGGCAGTTTAGGGTTCCGTACCCAAAGGGTAAACCGGGACCCTATTACTGAGACTTCGCTGTCCGTCCGTCTGTTTGCCTGTCTGTCACCAGGCTGTATCTCATGAACCGTAATAGTTACACAGTTGAAATTTTCACAGATGACGTATTTCTGTTACCGCTACAACAACAAATACTAAAAAACAGAATAAAATAAATATTTTAGTGGGCGCCCATACTTTCAACGTCTCAGCCATAGTTTAGTTACATTTCGGTCCAAGAGATGGCGTTGTGGCTAATATTACTCACTTACTTCTTAATTTTAAGTGTCTTTCATACAACAGACCAGATTTTTTTGGTGTTTTTATACATAATGGTATGCGAGTCCGACTCGCACTTGGCCGGTTTTTATGGTCGGTTTAGCCCGGCTACTGACCAGCCAGGTCTGCACTACTGTGTTGGGGTATGATATGATAGGAGAGCTATGTGACAAGTTTTCAGCTTGCCTCAAATACCTACCCAAAATTGGTGCCAGCTCTCGGACCATCTCTTTTGAAATTGATGTCTTTTTTTGTTTTTTAATTCTTTTATTCTTTTGACTTTTCATTAATTGTCCTTTAAGATTTTTCGTAACTCCTTTAAGTTTTTTTTAATAGAGGGCATAGCGTACAGGATCATGAGGGCATAGTGGGCATGCTTGCTTTGCCCTGCTCGCTTTGCCTTTTGTGTCACGCGCACGTTTTTGTCCAGCCTAACCTAAAATTTATGTTCATATTTAAAAGCAAATATGATTAAATTAAAGTAAGATAAAGGCAATATACAAGTAATATATTAATAATAGCATTGATCACTTAAAACTAGACAAAACACAATTTACATGCCTTCCTTTTTTTGCATAATAACTTCAAAATTATATTTTATTTCATACGAGCCGAAGCCTTCGTCCGAGGTGGAACCGGCGACTGCCATGGACAGCGGCGGGGTAGGAGGTAACGTCTATGAGACCTAAGACCACATCGAGTTCGTTTAGGTTGATTCCGTTTGGGGTGCCCGCTTTAGGCAGGTGCTCGCTTTGGGCGCACTTCCCCTACTACAGACTTGGTACCTAGCTTGGACATGAGTTTCGTATTTTAGCCCTAGGTAAGAAGTAGTAAGTGCAATCTGTAACTGTGAGTAGGAAAAAAAGCTCCTTGGGAGTTTCTTGCCACGTCTTCTTTCAAGACCACTCACCGTAGGGATTTGTTGAATCGATGGCGTCGTTCGACTTTCGAAAAGTGTTTGTAAAAACCTCCGAATAAATAAATATTTCAATTTCAATATAAAGTACAAAACTAAGTCGTAACTGGTAGTAAGTACAAAACTATAGATAGTTGGCAATGTTAGTAAGACAAAAACAACTGCCTGACAAATGTTGGAGCGCCTTATAAATTAGCATAAATAAGATTGTTTGGAAGTTAATTAGATTTCATATTAACAATTCGTCGTAATGAAGGTAGGCAGGACTCAGGACGCTACCGTTCGAACTGTACAACTCTCACTCAACTTGTTTCATTAAATTTAAATTTAGCGTCCGCTTATTAATTCAGTAGAACTCCCGTCTACGAGGATTTCTGAATTCTGAATATATTTTTTCCCAGATAGATTCCGCTGCTCAATTTGTGATGCCTGCCGTGATTTTTCTTTGTGAGACGAGTATACCATTAAGGTGTTTTAATTTATGTGTTTTTGTAGGTATGTAGGTAGTTTAAGAACTCGAAACCTAAGATGTGTGCTTGTGTTTGTGAGAAAAGTGAGGGAAAATTTCCTCCCGTTATGAAACCTTTGAAAGCCGAGCAACCAATTTTTTATCGTTCCATAATCGTTGTAAAATTGAAAAGTAAAGTCATACCAAATTGCATTTTAATGTTCGAAAGTCGAAACATTACACTGGACATTAATTTCATTTTACATCCGAAACATAAAATTTTACATTCAAATGAAATTTCATATTAAATTGAATTAAAATTTTGATATTTTAACAATTATTAACACATTCACACATGCCTATCTAAATAATGATTCAATTACATGAACCCTAAATGGATTCCATTTAAATAGTGTAAATATAATTATTTATTTAATATTAAAAAGTTTAAGTACCTATCTATTGTTTTTTGTATTTATCCTACAAAATAAACAAGGAAAGTTAAACAAAATAAAACAAGCAGCTTATCTCTGCTATCTAAAATATTTATGCTATTTACATAATCGGGTATTTTCAAATAAATTAAGGAATTTTGGTTCCAATAACCAGTAATGTTACCGCCGTATCACCCGCTAATCGAGCCGACTTCCCGCCGAGCGCTCCGGAAATTGACTACCCTACTTGATCCGACCAACACGTACTTTATTAATGCTAATATTTATGCTCACTAAAGTAGCAACAACGCCAGCTCTTGGAATATACACATTAAGTGACACTAAGTTACATAGAAGGTAAATGATACTTTTCTTTTTTGGGTGAAATAGCGACGTTCAAAACTAAGTCCGGCAGACTCTTGGTAGCAATCACGGTAGTAAAAGCATAGATACTAATTTATTAGGCTGTGCTATTTAAAAATATTACTATAATAGCTCAACTCCTACGGTTTCGCCTGCGTAGATTTTTTATTTCATTTTATCCCCTTTTTAGTAACCCTTCAGAGCAGAATTACCAGAAATTCTCTGTTAGTGCTCCCATACGCCCCAAGGAACATGTAGGTATGTCAATCAGTCACTCAGAAATGAAAGAGTTTTTTTACTATAGAATAGAGGGTGCTTTCAACCCCTACTTGATGGTGGAGCTTATGCTCGCTAAGCTATCATACCTACGAGTACTCTAAGCATAAGTCAGCCGAAAACGACTTGTCGTATTCCGGCTTTAGCCAGTTTCTGGTTCCTTTCCTTTTCCTTCTTCTTGGCCGACAACTCATTGTCCATGCCTTTGGTGATTTTGATACTTATTGAAAAAAAGATAACTACATATATCACAGATGACACGTATGTATGTTTGTTCGGCCATTAAAATTAAAATAATCTTATGGTGATGGTGTTCAAGTGATCACCGCCAGGCATGCTTGTTTTAACAGCTGAAATGTCACCACCGCGAAGCACTTGTCGGGTATCCAAAATTCATGAATAGGACTATTTTCATAACATTATGTCTATGTAATACCGTTTATTCCCAAACGGTTATCCAAACGCACATACCGTTTCACGATTACCTGTGTTGTACCAATATTTTGACCCATTTACATGAATCGTTTCCACAGCGGAAGTCTATAGCGAGGTCGATCGTGGCGAACGATCGGTTTCCGACGGTCAAGTTTGTTGAGCTTTATTTATATTAACTGGCGTTGGTTATTTTATTTCATAACTAAATATTGTTTAATTTTATATCTTTATTTATTGGTTCACTTTTGACAGAGTGGTCATGGTTTTGTGATAACGACAGTAACTTTTATGGTATTACATATGGCATTAGTAAATCCTCGTTTAACTTCGGAAAACATATTCCTTAAAAAGCTTAAATAGTAGTTTCGTATTTTAGCCGTAAGTAGTAGTAAATGCAATCTAGAACTGTGGGTAGGAAAAGAAGCTCCTTGGGAATTTCATGCCACTTCTCTTCCAAGACCATTCACCGTGGGTATTTGTTGAAGCGATGGCGTAGTTTGATTTTCTAAGTGTTTATAAAAAACTTACTTCGAATAACCTTCATTTCACTCATTCATTGTCTCTCTGTTCTATGATCTGAATAGCTGTCTCGAAACATAAGCCACTTATTTTTGTGTCATGCTTTTCAATAGATCTTACGTTGACTATACTCCTAAATCAGTTTAAACCTAATCTAAATCGAAGAATGTTTTTAGACTTTTGCGTTTTTAACATTTACAAACACTTTACCACTTCAAATTTTTCTTCTTAAATCTTGCACGTGCAGAGTATCAGTTACATTTTTATTATGTGGATAGATTTAACCCTCTACTGCATGAATTATGAAGGAGATGATTAAAAAATATTTAACTATGTAAAACTCTTTATTTATATACTAATAAATATATATGTCGAGAAATAAAAAATCTAAATCATTTAGTTTAGATTTTAATTTTCAAAACCATATATGGTTTCTTATGCATTCACGTAAAAAAACACTCGGTCATATATGTCTCCGTATGCATTGAGTCCAATAAGAAAGTAATAAAATAAATAATAAAAAATAACTGAAAAAATATTATTGTCTAAAATGTGATTCCAGCTCTTGGTAATTAAACACCTACAGCAAATGTAGATAACATACAGCCAAATCATGTGCATAAACTCATGTTTTTCATGTGAAGACTTATTTACTAAATTGAGGGTATACTGACTTTTTTCTCGTTAAGTGTATCTAGTCGTTATATTGTGTACTCAGTACTGTCATTATTTGTATTTGGCATAACTGAATATCTTCAAATTGCCACAATCATTGCCAGATTTTCATCTTCGGAATATTGTCTCTGTGGGAAGGGGATATTCAATATTTACCATAAAATTCACCATGAAAGTGACGAAGGTTCATTTAGTCAAAAAGGCATTAAAAACTACGTTCTACAGAAACAAAATAACAAGTATATAGCAGTTTTAATATAAAATATAGTCATATCGTGTATGTGATAGTCAGTGTAAAATTTTTATTATTGCATATTGAACCATATTTGTCCAAACCAAAAATTGTCTCAATGCATACGAAACCATATCTGGTGCCAGGTGAAAATCGTGTGAAAACAGTGGAAAACGGTTTAAATCAGAAAAATTTATTATTGATTAACTTAGTGAAGGTTGTGTTAATTATGAAAATATTTTTTATTAAACGAAATAAATGAATAATTATATTAGTTTTCCTTTCTTGAAATTGAGTTTCGTCCACCTCAAGAGACATACATCGACCACTCACTCAAAAATAAGCACACCTTTGAATGTTATCTAATTTTAGGCAAACCAATTACTTTTCATCAAAGCTAAATAATAACTCTACGTATTTAATTAGGTAACAACGTATTTGCGACAGTTGATTAGGGTGAAAAAAAATTGCAAAGTCATGATACCATATATGGTGCCATATGCGGTAGAGGGGCTAACGGTAAAACAATCTACATAACCAGTTACTAGTAATTAAATAATAAAATGAGAGACAGTGCGGATCACTGTCGTGGTTTCACACCGAGTGGAGTGCGGTCACAGACTGTTTACGTCGTACGCTGTTAATAAATAAATTCACACTCTCATCATTAATTTTAACTATTTTATAGCTTGATACAATCTTGTATGGTTTCAATCCATTAGCCAATTTTCGAAGGGAAATTATTATTTTACATGATGATATTCATCAATTTTATAAATTATTATTTTACCCTGAAATGTTTCACTATAATTTATTAAAAATTAAGTTAATTACTTTATGAGAAAATTGTTTTTTCATCACACCTATTCGAAAAAGACGACTTGGTTCAGACTTACGGGGTTCCAAAGTTGCTGTTTTCTATTCAGCGGGCGGGAATGAATTTTCATACAACTTTTCCTGCCGGCTAGATCTTTTCCGTCCTATTTTGAATTTAGAACATTTTAGTATTTTGCGCTAAAGAAATCGAACGCAAATATTGTTTGAATAAAGAATGTCTGGTACGACGCGAGGGCCCCGCCAGCTGAATAATAAATAATTGCTTTTTACAAAAAAAATAACCGACTTCAATCTTGATAAGTAGAGATAACTCAAAAACTACTCGCCAGATGGCGCTCAATTCAACACGTAAGTGTAAAGTTCCCGTCACTACAAATTAATCAAGCCCAAACACTAGATAACTGCAGTAAATCGTTGAGGAGTTCCCTCGACTGTCTTTGGGCTTCATCAGATCGACTCCAGATCTTCATGAAATGGTAGCGCTTTAATGTACTTATGATAACATGAACAAACACACTAGTCGTCCATTCCACAATTTTCGAAAGTTCCCTTCGATTTCTCTGAGATGCCATGATCAGATCCTGGTTTCCTTATCAGGGGACCCCACTGCGCATATCTACTTTACAACAAAAAAATAATTATCAAAATCGGCCCATAAACGACGAAATAATCGCTGAACGTACATAAAAAAGCATATATACGGTCGAATTGAGAACCTCCTTCTTTTTTGAAGTCGGTTAAAAAAGAAATCAAATTAAGATTTCGTTTTCAAATTAAAATTAAGTTTTCGTGCATTTTTACGTATTATTTTCTATTATTTTCTATTATACATATATATATATTATTTTCTCATAGTGGGTGATGAAAAGTAGAGTGTATCACTCGGGTGCAAGTATATTTTTGGCTCGGGCGACGTACTTTGAATCCCTCGCTACGTTCGGGATTCTACTAAAGAATCCCTCGCTACGCTCGGGATTCTACTCTAGAATCCCTCACTTCGCTCTGGATTCAAAAAACGCCCTCGCCGAAAAAATATTACTTTGCACCCTTGTCATACAATCTACTATTTTAATAGACTTCGTAAACTTGCCACATTTTAAAGTAGGTATCTATCTACCTATATACCAACTCAAATTATAATCATCAAATATTATACACCATTTCTATTTATGGTTTATATAAATAAGTACATTCATTTCATTTTACATAATACTTAACTCCGGTGATTGAATATAATTTAATGGAAGAGAAGACAACGAAAATCAGAAATATGACGAAAACATTCCTTTGTTTTACATAAATGACACAAACGAACAGGCAAAGACATAATAAATTACCTGTTTCGCAAATGATAAATGAAATGAAAGAATATGGAATTGCCCCTCCCCGATAAATATAAACTTATTTTCAGTGCTTACAGTTCAGTATAGCATATAAGCAAAAATTACTTAAGGCATTTTAAAATTTTGCCGTCACAACCAGTAGGTACTACTTTTCCTATCCTCCTATTACCTATTACCTGTCCTATATCATTTTTAAATGTATGATTCTATGCATATAATGTACATTCATATGAAAAAAATCATATTAATGCGTTAAAAGTACCTATGTGACCTGAAGCACTAACAGACGAGCTGTTTCTTTCGTTTATTCTAATGCACTGGACCTGTAGCTTAATTCTTCCAGATAGACTTCACTCGCATTCTTTAAACCAATAAGGAAGTAAACATTCTGAGCGGAATGCTTTGTTTACGATTTATCGGAGCCGAGCAAACTGGCGCGCCAGTATCGGGAGAGGCTTCCTCCGAGCGCCGGAAATTGGGATCGCCGCGTTATCCGGTGACCGATGACCAGCCCGCCGTATGTTCCACGAGCCCGTCTGGGCATTTCGTGTAGAACATTGATCTGTGTCAAATCACACGGAATTTATGCATGGCTGTGAGCGAGATATGTTATAATAGGTATAAATATACGAAGTTAGTATACCTATATTTGAAAATTTTCTAACTTTCCAAATGATTTGCATATCAAAATATTATTCTTACTTATGTCAGAAAAGGAAAACCTCAACATAACCTGGTAACCTGATAATATTTTTGCGTTATCTTTTTAAAGGCGTGTGAGATTTACCAATCTGCACATGGTCAGTGTGGTGGACTGTACTTTATAAGTTAGTAGCTTTCCCCCCACGATTTGCCCGCATAGAATTTTTGTTTACCTCCTTTTAATCCCTTTAGCGGCGGAATTGCCAAAAATCCTCTCTTAGTGCTTGCTCCCTTACATTTCCCAATAAACATGCATTTCCAGCTTTTTGCGTTCGGAAACTTCGGCTGTCCGTTGTCTGTCAGTCACTCAGTCAGTCACTCAGTAACAAAAGATTTATACTCATCAGACTCAGAAACATATAACTATCTAGCAGTAAAAATCAATAGCAAAAATGATGATTTGCCGGGTATCGAATTAAAAAAAGGAAAAAATAGCGTTCCGAAGCGCTGAAGCGCTCATGAATGGTACAAGCGCTTAGCCATCAATACTGACTACGTTGGTTATCGCGTTTGATTAATACTAGCTATCGAGCAATTAGTACTTCAGGTTATAAATATTAAGTGCTACTCTCGTACAACCACTGAAAATAGTATCAATTTTCTATAAATAGATAATTTACAACTTTTCTGATTTGACTGATAGATAGCATACAGCCGACACTACTCAACGCAAGACGTTGAAAGGCATGTATGTTCCTTGGGTAATACATATAGGAGAGCACTAAGGATTTTTGGAATTAAGTCCTTTAGAGGTAAAACGCGTTTTAAACGCTCAGCCGCCTGCGGAGATCGAAGAAAATGATTACCTAAATGATACAATATTTAAAAATACGTAAATCTCGATCTTGTATTGTTGCAACAAAAACATCTCAGTTTAAAATTGCTAAATTAAAATACAAAGAGCATATTATTGAAGAACTCATTTCATGTAGGTAGGTATTACCTAAATATAACTGAACGGAACTGCTATGCAATCGTGAAATTGCGAAATGCTGAACTTCCAGAGCATAATAGAACCGTTTTTCCCCCGAAGGGTATAAAACGGATATTTAGGTTTCAGCCGCAGCTTGAACCACATTTGAGATTACCTTCCAATATTCGTCATTAAAATAGGCTATCTCACTCGCACAATGCATCAAAATATAGTGTTGTCTCTGTCTATGCCTTCTCCCCCCTCCTCACACGCAGCGGCCGGTGGCCATTTTGCTTCAGTACTTTTCAGGCCGGCAAGGACCTGAAGGTGTGGTTCAAGCTGCGGCTGAAACCTAAATATCCGTTTTATACCCTTCGGGGGAAAAACGGTTCTATTTAGGTGTTCGAGCCTTAGCTTGAACCACATTTGAGACGTGTTTATTATCTGCCGGCGCTGCGTGTGCGTACTGTGACAGATGTAATAGAGATAAATAGGGAGATTTAAAGTCCAAGGCATAAGTATATTATAATGATTTTTAGCTATTTATTGTAATAATAATGACAAGTATTCAATCAATACATTATTTTGGCAGAATAGTATGAGGGAGTTTAATAAAGTAATTAATTAAATACTACGTAGTAAGACAATTTGATGTAATTAGATGATTAATCAAACACATCGGCTAATGTTTACCAAGATTAATTTATGTAACAGTGAAGGATCCAGAGAGAGCATTCACGTTAGGTCTTGGAACATTGCGGACATCTTTAAAGTAATGTTTAAAGAAGGTGTTCTTTGACTGCCAATAATTCCCCGTAAACCGGTTGCTAGTCCAGGCATGTGTCGCCACGGCAGCACGGAAACTTCCCGCCGAAGCACAGATTTGAGCCTCTTTAAATAAGTTCTGATCCGACCCACAAAAACCGTTAGTGAGGCAGGTTTGGCGATTCCGCGTGTGGTAATAAATATGCTGCTAATACCCTTTGACGCTCGACGTTTATGAGAAATTGATATGACGTATATCCTCATCCAAAAACTATGTCAAATCTATTGTTGTTGTCCTTGCGTCCATTTTTCAATAGTCATCTAGACAGCTCGACTGTCTGTAGGAGATTGAATTTGTTTTGGAACCGAAGTTTGACCAAAATAGTAATTCTACGTCCATATCTTCAAATGGTCCTCTTTCTAGGGATAATAAGGTGATGTCGTGGACCCTTCCCCCAGTAACAACAACAGTAGAACGCTAGCATGTCTGGAGACTGCAAAGAGATCCTTTTCGTTGAAGCTATACGATACTAAAAAGTTTATTAAGTCCTCCATTTTCTAAGACAATTGTTAGTAGTTAGTAGTAGTTAGTTAGTAGGAGGGCGTATAGCGAAACCTCCTCCAAATTTTGCAACGATCGACTTATGCATTGCTTTTGTTCTGGCAGCTTACTTGACTTCATCATGAAGGTAGCAAAGGTACCTTGCTAAATCTTGTGGGTTTGGATTGTGTGTCGGGATACTTTTATTTATGGCCCAAGTATACCACTTTCTCCATACTGGTTTGAAACTTTTTAACAATGATTTTCTCCAGGATGACTCTAATAAAGCAATTTCTGATTCAGTCCATCCTTTTACTTGATGTGACCAGCCCGAACCATCCTGGCCCTCAATTTAAGGTGCTCTGCCTGTGGGGGTGCTCGGTTTGTTTGTAGATCGATCTAATTCTTGTGGATGTTCGGGATAAGCAGAGGGGAACCCATTGCCCTGAGGCGGAATTCTGGTTTCCAGAAAGCGTTCTCCCAAATTGGAGCGATGAGAATATATAATCCTTTGTCCGACTGGAGGTGCTGTTACACACGAGGTATTAATGCCGGAGGTGGGAATGTCCATGCTAACTTGTACTTCCACTTCTTGCTGAACGCGTCGTTGAAACAACCGTCTTTGTCTTCGACATTCTCGCTCACATATGTAAGTTGCCACAGCTGATCGCCTCGACGCAAACAAATATATTTCCGGCGTCCGAAACTTCTAGAAAAGCATGGATTTGTTCCTCGACAGGCCGTCCGCTATTCCATTGTATACACCCGGAATATGTCGCGCAATGAGGTGAGATTGTTGGTGTTCGCAGTATAAGAGGATTTGTCGTGCCGCTCGCAGCAATTTTAACGATCTCGTTCCCCCTTGCTTGTTTATGTAAGCTACGTTCGTGCGATTGTCCGATTGGAGAACAACGGTTTTCAATGTCAGTTCGAGATTCAGTCTCCGAAGCACTTCTAGCACCGTCCATAATTCTTTGATGTCGCTCTACCATTCCCTCTGAGTCGTTGACCATTGTTGCCATAAATAGCGATTGTTCGCTATGGTTCCCCAACCTAGATCGGCTGCGTCCGTTGTGATGAAGATCGAGGGATCTTCGAAATGTATTGGCATGCATTTCTGAATATTCTCCATCCACCATAATAAGTCCTTTTGCGCTGAGTCCCGTAAGGGAAACTTCTTGTAAGGGATCTTGTCTGGTAACCGATTTGAGGCTCTCTGAAGTGCTCGGCACTGAAGCCTGCTCAACGGTACCGTCAGTGATGCAAAGTTTAGTTTACCCAGTAATATTTAGGAACGTCCGCCAACTCTATCGTTTCAACCGCAGAAACTTCGATATGATGTGCTTTATTTTAGAACCGTTGGGGCACAGGCTCTTGGTATTTTTTACTGTGTCCAAATGATCCCCAGGTGCTCCAATCTGGTTGATGTGGTTAGAGACGACTTCTTCCGATTGGGATGCCACCCTAAATCCTCTAAGTATGTCATTGCAAACTTGCTTTGACTTTCCAGGATTAGGGGGTCTAGGTGAATTGTTAGGAAATCCTCCAAAAATAATAGGACTCGCAAGTGTTCTAGCCTTAGTCGTTGCGCAACCCAGTTCGTTATTTTGGCAAACGCGGCCGGACTGCTTGCCGGACCAAATGGGAGGCAAGTAATTTCGTAAACGGTTCCTTGATACGCGAGGGACAGGAACCGGCAATGACTCTGATGAATGGGGATATGAAAATATGCCTGCGAGGTATCTATATACATCATAATTATAATCTCCCCTCTCTAGATGTAGAGGTATTTGAAATTGATTTATAAGACGAAAAGACGGGACATGAACATAATTGTTTAAATTCTTAAGGTTGAATATAGGGCGATTCTCCCTGTTGGATTTTTTTTTTTTCCTCAAGATCATCGTTCACCAAAAAACCCGTTTGATGAATGGATTTTTGTAAGGCGTTGCAATCTAGTTTTGCCGTGGCAATTCGAGGGAATGTTTCGTTTGAAGCCAGAGTCTGTTTCTCCTTGTAAACTGCTTTATAGGTGGGGTTGTCCGAAAGGGGATTCTGTAGCCTTTTATAATTTTTAATATACTTTCGAGTGCCTCCCTCCGTTGGCTTGTGTGAAATGCGAGGTATCCCGCTCGGATGGAGTCAGTGGAGTTGCGTGTGCCTCCCCCCCTTTTTTTTTGAATTTGCCTGGTTGGTGTGTAGGGTTCGATTGCTTTGTGCTTTGAGTGGGGTGCCATTTCACCCTTTCCTTTATTTTGGGAATCAATTCTTCTTGTAGATCCCTGGTTATTATGCAGGTTTGATTTGCGCTGAAATTTATTTCATTTCATTTATTATATGCATAACATATGTCACAATGTTGTTCCGTATCTAGAAGATTTATTTTGCTTCCTTTTGTCAGGAAAAAAAAATTATGAATTCCCCGTGTTCCTGAACTACCTCAGTGAAAGCTTTCTCTTCAAAGAGATGAGTCTCCGAAGGGGGTATTTCATGTAAAAAGATAATTCCCTTCATGTAAAAAGATCTCTGCGGTTCTGTACTACTTCTGTCCTCCGACCACAAACATATTGCAGTAAAGAGTCTGAAGTCTTCCTAAATTTTGAGTCTGCTGTAACGAAGTCCTGCCATACTTTCCCTTTCATTTAGGTAAACAATCTAACAGTTGTTGGAAAACCATCCATTGTTAAATTAAATTAACCCATTTGTGATCACTCTTAAAGTATGGTCAAATCGTTCGAGGACAGCGACAGATTTCCACTCTGGGGTAATACCCACGAGGAGGTTATTCGGGTTTAAGCACAGAAGGCAGGAGTAGCCTGAAATTGTTTTTGTGTTATTGGCATAAAGGTATGCCGTAACATAAGGATATTGCGCCACTCTGAGTCGCAAAAGCCCCCTTCGATTCCTGACCTGTGGTCTTCATGGTGAAATCGAGAGTAGGTTCACTATCAGATGCTTCGGCATGATGCATGCATTGTGCCCCTAAGTTCAACTTCTCGTGAACGTACCGAGGGGCAATTCCTACATCATCCCCAGTGCTATCTGGGAGGGATTCAAAGGATCCATCTAAGTCTTGATCTAAGTCTTGTCGTTGATTTTTCTTGCAGCAACAACTTACCATTTTCATTCTGTTCCGATTGCATATTAATCATTTTATGAAACAGGGCCATTTGTTGGCTAAGGATAGTAGCTAATAAGTGCTCATTACTGCCCTGGTCTGCTTCTCAAATTGAGCGTGAGTGGATTGCTTTTGATGCTTCATCGGTGTTTGACCGTGGGTCGTCACTTCCTAGCTCGGAGGAGGCATCCAAGCGTCTTTTTAATTTTGATTTGAGTCTGGACACGGTGTCCCTGAATATATTGTAAGATGGTGCATGTATTTTTCCCATTACACTGTGGGGGGCATATAAGAGTGAGCACTGTATTCGCACTTCGACAAGGATGATGCTGATAGGTTGAAGGCACCAGCCATATCCACAATAGGGATGGCGAATCTTAGCTTTATTTCTACGGAGGGGGATATCTGATCCCCACAACTCCCAAACAACTCTTGAAAGGTGTAGTTGTTCCATTCGTGCCAACCGTTCGGAAAATGTTGGTCGACAGCAGCAACGATTACCGAGAATGCTCTTGTATCAGTTTGATACGTCTCCAAGGCCAGTTCACCCAAAGTAGATAATTCGGCCATTTTCTGCAAGTAAACAAGTGGCTGCTTAACTTTATTGAAATCAGAGCAATATGTATATACATTATGTGCTCGCTCGTTACCCTAAACGACAAGTTGCCTCATTAGAGACCGGTCGTCTCATCTGAACGGTCGCCTCATTTGAGCCGTCGTTTCATTCGAGATGACGTGTCGAATCAATCGAGACCACGTGTCGCCTCAATCGAGACGACATGCTGCCTCAATCGAGACGACGTGCCGCCTCAACCGAGACGACGTGCCACCCCAATCGAGACGACGTGTCGACTCAATCGAGACGACGTGTCGCCTCAATCGAGACGACGCTGCTCCATTTGAGCCATCGCGTCGTCCCGAGCAGTGTGGCGCGTGGTCTCAACGAGCCGACGCGCCACGCTTCGTCGCTGGGCCGACAGGCGCCGAGCGGGAATAATATCGTCGCTGGGCCGACAGGCGCCGAGCGGGAATAATATCGTCGCTGAGCTTATGAGCGTCGAGCGGAATGTGAGGCAAGTTTCAGAGTAAGTACTTGCTTGTACGGTTTACGTGTTGCCCCGACGAATATTGAAAGCGTACTGAAGCAAAATGGCCACCGGCCGCTGCGTGTGAGGAGGGGGGAGAAGGCATAGACAGAGACAACACTATATTTTGATGCATTGTGCGAGTGAGATAGCCTATTTTAATGACGAATATTGGAAGGTAATCTCAAATGTGGTTCAAGCTAAGGCTCGAACACCTAAATAGAACAATGGGAAATGTTTTATCTGTACTGAGTACAATGAAATCTTTTATAGGATAAAATACTTTTGGTATCGGCAGCTGGCTTCATCCAGTGGTTCTGTTGCTATCTTTAAATTAAAAATATCACTTGTTTTGTTTTCTTGAGTAACTAGTTTGTTAGAGCAAGAAGGCAAGAGAAATAGAGGGTTAGACATAGGGTTGTAAAGCGGTAAGTTACGGTCATAAACGATATCTTACGTAAAATACGGTAATTTTCGGTAAGAGACGTTTTATACGGCTACAACAAAAAAGCAGCTACGGCATTGTGTTTATACATTGCCGTTGCGGCATAGTATAGGTATCAACACTCCAAAGAGAAATAGTTTTTTACCTAAACGTTTTTTTCCTATTCAACTTTGTTAGAGCAAGAAGGCAAGAGAAATAGAGGGTTAGACATAGGGTTGTAAAGCGGTAAGTTACGGTCATAAACGATATCTTACGTAAAATACGGTAATTTTCGGTAAGAGACGTTTTATACAGCTACAACAAAAAAGCAGCTACGGCATTGTGTTTATACATTGCCGTTGCGGCATAGTATAGGTATTTGATACCTAAACGTTTTTTCCTATTCAACTTGCAAAATAAAAAATTAAAATGCTTGCGCTTTGAAGAGTAAATACAACAAAATATCAATAGCAGCATATTTTGTACTTACTTTGTACAGCAACTTTGTACTTACTTAAAGTATGTTTTATTCAGAATACCAATAATCAGTTCTCATAATCAACAAAATGTAAAAAATAAATGTTTTTTATGTATTTTGTCGATTTTAAAGACATTTTATAATGTAACAGTATGAAAACCAGCCTAAGATTAGACAGATCTTTTCGAAAAGCCGATAGAGCTTCTGTTACATGCTTACGTCATTCAATACAGTTTTGCGCGTATGGTGATGGTATCGTCGAAATCATCAAAGAGGTTATAAGCCACATGAAAATCGATTTGGACATACCAGTCCAGGTAAAAAAAAATATATATATGTTTGTGTATCAGTATCGTACAAATAACTGAGCAAAATAAATAGAGCAGTTACTTTCAAAACATTGACAGACCCTAATTTTATCTTGCTAATATTAGAAATGAGAGCAGTCCCATCCCCGCCCGGTGACGCCGCAACGAACACCAAAGGAGACTCCACAATCCACAAAGTATCGGTATAGGACCGAAATGGGACCGGCATAGGTCTAGTATGTAACCGGTACGCTAGTTTTCTATAATAATGTGTGACACTTTTTTATTTATTTATACAAACATGACTGATAATTTTGTTCTGAATTACACTATCGACACGATGCCCTTACGACAAGGAACTATGGACCAGTACCTCAACACGTGTGTAATTAGTTTGCAATACAAAGGGCACGGTTACTGTACAAGCACACCCGCCGAGGACAACAACGATTTCATTAAATATGCAAATTAGAATCCGCGGCTGCAAGCCCGCGCTAATAGTTTTTTAATGAAACTGTACTGGATAAAAACAGCTAATAAGCCGACCTGAACCAAATAAATAATGGGAAGGCATTAATGAGCTGTTTTTATGGTACAGTTTATTTTTTATTACGAGATATTATTTTTACACGGTGGCAAGAGAGAAGTTACACTTTTAAAAATCAATAAATATCACCAAAAGCATCGCATGATGTGTTGTTGGCCAAGAAAGGAAAGAGAACAGAGGAAGAAAAAACCGACTTGTATGCACGCTTGACAGAAAGATAACTATGGACCAATAATAGATACCTACTGCATTAGAGTAAGTTATATGTCTTACACACAAATAACTCAATCTTTGTAATATCTAAATAAATCCTGGGACAGATGTGTCTAAGTACCTACATACGCTTCAAAAAATGTTTACTCGGGAAATGAGGTGTATTTCAGAAAAAAAGTAGCGTCCGCCTTTCTCTAACCCTTAAAATTATATTCATACCAAAAACGAACAAACACACTTCCGCATCAATAACATTAGCATAGATTAAGACTAAAACTTGAACAGAACTTGAACAAAAATATCGTTACACTTCAAACCTAATAAATAAGACGCATTTGATTTTATACCTACTTCAAATATAAAATTCCAAGTCCGAGTTTATTATAATAAAAACACAAATGAAACATCGCTGCGCTTAGAATGAGCAAACCCACCATTTCTTTATCCAGTATTGTTTTTTTATCCTCTTTTACACTTCTTGTTTTCCACAACTAGATAATATGAATTACAAACATTGTTTCCGATACGATCACTGAGAACAATGAACGGGGACAAAATGAACTTCATTGTAAAAGAATCCTGTGTCCATGTTGCATATGATTTTACTTGCTATTTAGTAATTAGTTCGAAACAAACAAACGAACGGATTTAGCCAATTTGGTTGTCCAATGAGCGTCGATCACGTACTACGATGATTTCATTAAACATGCAAATTTGCACATAGCGGCCGCGGAGCTGTGTGTTATTGGTTAATAAACAACAGCTTATGTCCCTGCACTATCAATTCGTGGGACGATTTAAAATATTTATACTAAACAAATTTTATATTAATAGGTTTTTTAATGTTTTAAACTTCGATATCCCTGTAGGCATCTGTATGTCCATGGGAAAAATAAGGACTGGAGTGTAGTATCCACGCTTAATTCCAAGTCAATTTCCCCGTTTTTACTCGTCGTAGTACCTACCCTTCAACAACGGACAGGGACCTTCCTCTTAAAGTTTTTAAGCTTTATCTTTAGCCGCGTCTGGCTAGTTATTTTGTCCTTTCTAAAATCCATGAAGTATGCCTTTTAATGTGTTACAGTTGTTGTCAGAAAGCCAGGGATAAAGCCACTGAGACCTTTACCGACGGTGAGTGACTTCGTGACGCAGCCCGTTCCAATCATAACCGAGTGTGCGTAAGTGGCGGCTACAAACTACGATAGACGATAGCTAACAAAAACCACGACGCTGTAAGTTAATACCAAATACATAACTTATGAGAAGTTAACACATTAAACACATTTAGAACTACCATAGGACAGAAAACATGCGGTATCCAGACGTAAAATTTTCGATTATAGTCCTCTTAGCCGAAGAATATCTTGACAAATACCCTAATAAAAAGGCTCGCCGCGCACCCGGGCGTTTGGAAAACCATTTACAAGGTTTATCGGTGCTATGGAAATAATAACTGGGGCCGTTATCGTCCTAAATTGATCTAATTTAAAATTATTGTTATCGCTAGCCTTTTATTTTTATTTCCCTTACTCGACTTTTTTTCTAGTTCACGTTTTTCTTTTCCTCATACTCGCAGTAGCCTGGTATAATGAAACTTCCACGTTAATTCAGACGACAGTCAACCTATCCTCTGTTAAGTAGGATAGCAGATATTCTAATCTAAATAACTAAAACGTCACGTCCGAGAGACCTATCACATTAAAACATGAAAAATCACTTAAGTAAATGTGCTCAATTACATTTTCTTAGGAGAAAATAAATAAACGCCTCATATACGCGTAAGATTGCCTGTACCTATGGGTGGCATGAAATCACAAAAAATTTAAAATAACATACATTCTCTTTCTTATTTATTAACCGATGGAAATTAAATTAACACTAAATGTCACCCCCGAGAGATTAATGCAGCAATGCATTATTGATAATGATTAATGTAATTACAGCAGTGGAAACCTATCCAATAGTGTCCAAATCGGTTAGGCTGTTTATGAGATTAACGTAAACAAACACTTAGATAAACTAAAGAACTGAAAAATTCTTTAAATCATTATAATGGGATCGGTTTGATTTATTAAAGTATAAGTTCATCTTAGTCTTAAATATCTTATAAAAGATCTTAAATTACATCTTGAGAACTATCGATAATAATAAGTTACAGTTTTATTGACTAGCAACTTGGTTCGCTTCGGTTAATTTGTTACTTGCATTCATGCTTGCATTTATAAATATTTATTACTTGTTAATATCTCGGGCTCCAAGTGGCGTATGATAAATCCAGTTTTAAGTTAGACTTCCAGCAATCAGAAGCAAAAAAAGTCTAAAGTGAAATTTGTGGTTTTATTTGGCCTTATGAATAGCTACTTTTCATAATTTCTTCTCAAATATCCTATGTACAGGCATATATGAAATACAGATTAATTATAAGTGGGTACAGATATAGACAAGGCACAACAAACAATAAACAAACCAATATAAACATGTAATCTCTTATTTTCATTCTAAAATACATCCGATCTCCCGAGAATACCAACATTGTATTTACTCATAGACATACATATTTGCCCTTTGAGACGCGAAAACATTGCTCCAACGATAAAATGTTATTTGGCTGTGACAGGCTTTGTGGCGGAATGTACAAGCCATATCTCAAAGACACCCGTTGTAATTAAGTACACAATGAGAGTTCATATTTGGCGGTGGGCGGAGGCCGCTATTGTCCTTACCTCGTTATCTGCAACCCGGCCTTTTTATGGTTTAGCGTCTGTTCAAATCAACGCTGTAGAGAGCGTATTATTGATAGTAGCTGAAGCGATTATATTTTTATTATTTCCTAAAAATTACATACGGTTATAATAAATTTGACCTGTCTGTATATCTCTGTGTCTGTGTGTCTGTCTGTGGGACCGTGTGCCCTGAATGTATAAACCGATTTGAATGCGTTTTTTTATCGAAAAGCAGTTTACTTGCGGTGGTATTTTCTATGTTTGGTAGAAACCCAATTTCTTGTAGGTATTCTAACATATTTAGATAATTAAAGCTTTCTTTTTCTCGTTAAGGATGTATTACATACTTTTTGAAGGCTAATTTTATCTTATGTTGTAAATCGCAATGATTCACGGCTTTGGCATGTGTTGGAGGAGATAGAATTAAAGTTCCTTTATTTATTTATTTACGAAAATTAAACAGAAGCGGCTCAGTTTTGCGCTTTTATTGAAAGTATCATGAGCCGTTTTCAAATATGAAAACGGCTGGACCGAATTGGATAATTTCTTTAAATTGTGATAGATATAATGAGGAAAAGGTTTTTATAGACGAAATTTCGATGGTCCTTATATTTTAAAAATATCGAAATGCCGCCATAGCAAAAAATATTCTACGTCAGGAGCGTTTACTAAAATGATATACAAAATTAGGCCTATTCCGATCTAATACCAAAAAACTAATACCATTTGGTATTAGTTTATTATCCCAGTGAATTTTTATTCCGAACGAATACCATTCAAAAAAAGTACCTAATCTATTCCGAACGAATACCAAAACATAACTTTTAGTACAGTCACAGAAAACGTTTCTTTTGCTATTTCATAAGTTATTATAATGATCGTAATTCAATCCTAAATTTTATACAAACACTAGCTTTCCGCCCGCGGCTCCGCCCGCGTGGAACTCAGTAGGTATGTCACAAAGGTTTTCCTGCGTGAATCCCGATCCCGCGAGAATTCTAGGATAAATAGTGGCTTATATATAACATTCCACAACTTCCACTACCTCCCAGTAAAAGCCCCATTTGAGCTCGCGAGTTCATTCGCGAATAGGAGCTTTTCCCGCGTGAACGTCGATCCCGCGGGAATTCTGGGATAAAAATATATGTTGCTCCATAACCTCCTTTATCTCCCAGTGATAGTCCCATAAATAAAAAAATCTAAGCCCGCGACTTGGCGCGAAGGTGTTTTCCCGCGTGTATCCTGATCCTGCGGGAATTGCGGGATAAAAAGTAGCCTATAAATATGTTGGTCCACAATCTCCTCTATCTCCCAGTGAAAGTCCCATAAAAATAAAAGCCCGCGATATGGCGCATAAGAGTTTTTCCCGCGTAAATCCTGATCCCGCGGGAATTTCTGGATAAAAAGTAGCCTATATGTTGCTTCAAAACCTTCCGAATCTCTCAGTAAAAGTTCCATTAAAATCCGTTGAGCCGATCCGGAGATAATCGTGTACAAAGAGACAAACTTTTTTTATAACTTTTCAACCCCTATTTTACCCATTTAGGGATGATTTTTTAAAAAACTTTGATACAGGTTTTTCATTAATTTTTTTTCATAATTCTAAACACCAATTTTCATAACACCTGGTTTACAATTGACGGACTTTCATACAAACTTTGAACCCCTATTAGACCCCCTTAGCGGTGGAATATAAAAAATCCGTTCTTAGCGGATCCCTTCTAACTATAAACTACTACCCTGCCAAATTTCATCTCAATACGTTCAGCGGTTTCTGAGATTTTGTGATGAGTGAGTGAGTGAGTGAGTGAGTCAGTGACCTTTCGCTTTTATAATATATAGATTTTCTTATGAAAGTGATTGCCAATTTTTTTACCTGCAAAAAAGCACATTTTTACTTATGTAGATTGACATGCCAATTTTTTTTACCAGCAAAAAAGGTGAGCTCTTTCCTATTGTTTAAAAATCCAAACCAACTAATCACAGTCAAGGGGTGAGCAAACGAAGCGCCTTAAGCGTTTTGATATTTTGCTTAATGAACGTTAAGACAATCAAATAAGATAAGGTCTGTTTTTATACGAATCGTTGTCCTTGCACAAATAATTATTATTTATCTATTTAATGTTGATTTTTTTAAAACACATTAAATTGTAATGACTGTCGTGCCAATATTTGATATTTGTTTACAAAGTATAAAAGTAATTTCTTTTTGTCATAGTTGTTGATTGAATCTTTTACTATATAATTATAATTTTAGTATTTAATTATAATTTTAATTTTTTTGTGATAGTTTTTATTTAAAGTTGAAAACGATGCCTAGTAATTTGTTGGAAAAACTTTATTTATTCTTAAGGTATTTGTTCAATTATTTGTTACTACACTTGAACATGTTTAATAAGACTGATTTTGATTGAAATATACATTACTTAATATCACATTTCACAGCATTTTTGTTACTGACTGTACCTTCATACCATTTTAATAATTTTGGGATTCGTTTATGACTGGTATTCGTTCGGAATAGAAATTCACTGGGATAATAAACTAATACCAATGGTATTAGTTTTTTGGTATTGGATCGGAATAGGCCCAAAATTAAGGTACAAAATACCCATGTAAAATTGTAAGAGCCCACTAATTTTCCCGAAGCGAAGCGAGGGCAGCTACACTAGTTAAAAGATAAATAAAGATTTACTTTTCTTTGAACGCAGTTTTAACTTGGTAAGACTCGCCAACTATTGCGTTTTCGAGCACAGGCTTAGCTTATCAATGGTTATTTGATTGCAATATGGAATGTTATGCAGTATTACTTTTGGATTAAAGTGTTAAAAAAAACTTTTAAACGTTATTTATCTTTTTGACTTTAGAAGAACAATCATGACAAAAGATAGTAATTACAATACAAGAATTCCTAGATAATTCACCTGCTATTGAAAATTAATAAATCAGTTAGTTTGGGATTACCTATTAATGAGAATAAACGGCGAAAACTAACTACCTACTCAGCAAAATAATTTTGAAAGTATAGAAATAATATTTTTATAACCTACACAGAACTTAATACAGAACTATCGTAAAGTTATTAATTATACTCTTGAATAACAAATAATCTAATCAGTCACAGTCAAAATCCATCAATTATTTTATCCTTTGTCGGTTAATTGATAGATACGTCTGAAATTCTGAATTACTCTGGTACGTTTCAAAGTCTCAGCCCGATTCGAGAGACATAAAAATTTATTTCTTTCATAACAGACACCTCGTACAAAGAAGAAGATTATCCGGATTTTAGGACCAAGATCGATTCAACAGGGTGGAAGGCAAACAATCGCCTTTTGTTGCCGTCGCCATTGAAGTTCGGGTAATTAATTATACCGAGCGAGAAGCATTTTGCAGATTCACTTCTAGAGCTTAGAGATTCTAGCTTAGAGGACGACTGATTGCCTTCGGAGCCAGGGTCTATACATCTTTATCTACAGCCATTGATTACTGCGGGCGGAGCTGCTTTATTGCATTAGATGCCCTTATTAAGTTCTAGCTCATCCTTTTTATGTAGTTAGCGAAGAAGCTTAAACGTTATCGAAATTCCCTGTGATTTATTGGTGTTGATAAATACATGTTTAAAAAATTAAAAGCATAACGATAAAGAGCATCTTTGCACCTCCCATACCTATAGGAAGAAACGTGAAACTTGGCGCAGAGGTGAACACTAATGAATAAAATAGGAAGGAAGGGCTGAAACTTAAAAATTAATCAAATGCTCGGAAACGTACTAAAAATTAAACTGTGTCTGCATTAAATTGTATGTCCTTGTGATTAACCTCCTTAAGATTGATGCGGATATCAAGTATCTACACAAAAATATTCCTGACCAATCGCACGGGTTAAGTCCCGCAAAGCAATACCTTCCTAGCCGGGAACACAGTAATACTTGAAGAAGAAAATTACGCGGGCGAGAAAAATGGCGTGGTAAAAAATTGAGGGCAGAAATTGCTTCCGTTGTAGAACAAAAGCTATAGCCATTCCTCGACTCGTGATTACTATCTATGCACTCCTTGCAATTTCACATTTTTCTAGGCCAAGATGTAACCCTCTCCAATATCTGTTAAACAATGCTATAATATAAACACTTTGAGATGGCACATCCGATAAATTGCTTGGCAGTTATACCGCAAGGTCGAATATCTCACGATACGTGATAAAATTATATTAATTACAACTACAAAATTACTATACCTAATACCATTGGTGTTGATGCGTCTTACCCGTAAATTTTTTGTCCGAGAAACTTGGAACCCACTTTATTTCTTTTCCATTGACATTTCGGCTTAACTACGTATCTCACGTAAGTTTATAACAGTCAATTTTTGATCCTAGTAACTGTAGGTAGACTGACAACTAAAGAACTATAAATAAAGTGAATACCTAGTAAACTATCTAGCGACCATAGGAGGATCAGCAGCATAGCAAGAGGAAGGTGTGGAGCCGGTTACACTTTTTTAGAGGCGACCATCTCAGTCCTCAGGGGTAGCAACGCATCTGTGACCGAATTAGAACGAGACTCATACTAATAATAACTAAGTGGACTATTACTAACATTAACTAACAGGGCTAATTATCACTAACAGTCCCTGTCCTCACACTTATTAACAAACTAACCAACTACTCGTAATATTCTAACACCATCTACTAATAGGACTAACCATCCTAGTCCCTTTGAGTCTAGTTCTAGGTCGGTCACAGTTGTCATGGGCGGCAGCGGAAGGGTTGCGCTGCATGCTCGTTTGCTATCTTAATTCCATAAAAAAAAAAGGTTTACTCAAACTTAAGCCGGATAGAGCATCTTACAACTCTATGACTCGCACATAAGGATTGATAACTTACTAAATCTATAGATACGCAAATCACTGCATTACCTTTGCTTATTTTATTGAATAATAATTAGCTATCCGTGTAATATTTACCCAAAAAATGCAAAGATAGATATCATGGGTCGTGAAATGGATGGAGCCGGCTTTTGTTCCACGACGGGAGCAATTTCTTTCCTCGATGCTTTAAACTCCCCACTTTCCGAGCGCATTTGTTTTTCTCTTCGCCAATTTCTTTGTTTCTATGCTCGGTATATTGTTATGCGGTGCCAGTTTCTATATTTTGCGCTATAGTTACATTTTACATTTTATCTGTGTTTATTTGTTACCTAACTACTAATAGGGCTTTTACAAACTCAATATGCTGTTAGGTTCAAAAGAATGAGAATGAGGTACAGGCACTTTCGTAGAAAAATATCATCAGTACGAGTTATTCCATTTTATATAAAACTTGCTAAGATTTGATCAAAACCTTTTTGATTATACTTTACAATGTTTACCTACTGTCCAATAAAGTAAAGAGATTTGTTTAAATAATTAATTTTTAAAATTCATAACCACACGATAAAATATAGCGGAAATGCGTCGGGACGCACAACGAAGTAAGTTTACGCAAAAACAGCTACCTACCTATCCAATGAATAATTAAACATTCACGCACTCACACTTACCCTAATCAGCCAAGAGCACAAACCAAAAAGACTGAGTAGAAAGACTGTGGCAACAAGCATAATTTAAAACAAAGTATGTAATCAGAAAAACAGTGAGTGCAGAGCGATACTCATCTAGAGCTCAAATAAAGTAACCGACGAAGAGAAAAATTACGCAGGCGTAGAAAGCGGCGGCGGTTTAAAAAATTGGAAAAAGGAATTGCCATCGCATCCATCCATTCGTACGACGTGGTTTTAACGCCTCCCCATCGATCGCTCCACCATTATGTGTGGATAATTCTCGCCAATTATATATTTTTTCCTTAATTATATTACTGGTTTTAATCATGTTTTTCGAGTTTTTATGAGTAATCACGATTAAATCATGTGGTACGCCACATGATTTTTGCCTTGGGCGTACCTAATTGCAGTAAAGTTCAATTTGTTATTTGATTACCGATCGTGTTTTACTTTGTTAGGATTTTATAAATGAAAGGTCATAATATATGAAATCCTAACAAAGTAAAAGAATATCAGCTTTATCTTAAGAATCAAGAAATAATATTTATTAAAGACCTCATTTTCGACCTTAAGTACCCTTCCTGTATAAAAAGTAAAATATTATACCAGACCTCAAACAAAAACAGATTCTAAACAGAATGAAAACCATAAGGCAGGCGCGAAGCGTTCGCGATAACAGCTCTCAAAAAGGGAAAATGGAAAGAAACAAATTCAAAAGGAAAAGTAAGTAAATTATGAAAGTACGCGCGGCGTCTTTTGTCTATGGTCTGCTACTGTCAGTTACAGATAAAGTAACCGTTTAGGGCGCGGAACATCACGAAAATATTTAACTAGTAAATCCACCCTCGCTTCGCTTCGGGAAACCAGTCCCTTCAAAAATGTCTATAAATTTTAACAAATTATGTTATTCCGATGTCTAAACTATATTACTGCAAAGTTTCATGAAAATCCGTTCAGTAGTTTTTGCGTGAAAGAGCAACAAACCCACACACACACTCACTCACATACATCCTTACAAACTTTCGCATTTATAATATTAAGTATTTAATAATCATAATTTATTTTACTGCCTTTTGATTTTAAGTCAGCCCGAAAATCCATGAAGCAAATGCCCTACATAGGAATTCTCTTGAATGTCTGATTAAGGCCGGATTCACACATACTCGTATCAGTGAAGTCACCGTTCCATCACAGTTCCGGCAAATCTTTCTTACATTCTCGGCATTGTCAGCACTGACACTGCACTGACAATGCCGAGAATGTATGAAATATAGTAAACCCAACTTAAGATTGAAACGAAAGAGGCGCTGTCGGACGCATTTGACATTCATTTGACCAATCATTGCACACTAGTAACTGACAGATGAATGACCACAACGTACTTATGAATGACTTTTTAAAATGGCGGCGTTAGTTCCAATTTTTGCCATTTCAGAGATAAGTTGGGCGCACTGTATTTGCCGGAACTGTGACGGAACGGTGACTTCACTGATGTGTGAATCGAGCGTAACACCCAAAAATTACTTCAAATCAAAATATTTTGCAAAAAAAAACTTTTTACGAAACATTTTTATGTTGCTTGGAGTGCAGATAACTTTTTTATTCCTAAGTATTGCTTGCATTTCTGGTAGTGAGAGTTATAATATCACTCATATACAAACAAGTAGGTACTTTTCTCACATGTAATAAAATAGAAAACCAATAAATCAAAACTCAAATAAAAAAAATCTACAAAACACAAAATAGCAGGTAAAAAAATCGATCTATTCAATTAAACTTTGCTTTTAAACAGTATGAAGTTCAAATAAAATAAGTAGGTGGTAGGAAGACCTTCGTCATCGATTATTAATTAATCATAACTTTCATATTAAATAAAGCAAACAGTAATCAAATAATCCAATAAATTAAGATAGACAATGTTGCATCACCTTCATTCATTTTAGCAAATTAGTATGTCGTCACGGTATTGCAGTGACGTGAAGCTCGCAGTCTCCCCGCGGTTTTCATTAGTGATTTCCATTTGCAGTTTGTATTCAGCTAATTAATAATGTCGTATCATGATTCTATACTGACTCGATGACGGGTCGCATGAGCCTCGCTGTGTGCTGTAGGTAATAAATAGCACATAAAAACAATTGTTTTCAATCTTACTTCTGACTAATATTAAAAAATATATACAAGTTGCAATGTTTAAATGTTGAGTGTATTTGTAGCTCAATCACGCCAAAACGGCTGAATTGATTTGGCATATGCACAATTTAAAACGTAAGTTAATATACTTATAGGACGCTTTTCATTCGGAAAATTAAAGATAAATCTGGACACACCGTAGCATGTCAAGCCAAGTTGATCAAGCTAATAGAAATGGCTAGTGCAATATAGATTAGGTAATGCTACTCAATCATAACCCCTCATTCCATCCACATTTCAACAAAAATACCGAACTAAAATTTAATAACTTCGCCATTTGAGAACCCATTTTAATGAATAGTTTTTGTTGTTTATTAAATTTATTCAAATAAATCCTTCTTAAATATTTTCTGAAGTCCACATAGAGAACGCCGCGGGCAGAAGCTAGTCAGTAAATATATTTTGAACAGAGTAATAACAAAGTTTGTAGACAATCGTTCATTTCTATTCAGCGAATTAATAGCACGGCTCATGATTTCGGAAGGACGCAACTCACGCGGCAGGCTCGCCCCGTTCAGCGGTTTTCATTAGGGCCTGAATTTACATGTTATTCATTGCTTTCCTGTTCGTACGTCAAAGAACTTGGCGTGTTTGTGTTGAATTTGTTAGAATGCCTTGATGGTTTTTATCTTTCTAATGATAATTTAGAAATAGGTCTTTTAGATTAATTGTAATTGTACATGTTTAATGTAATTAGGTGATAACGATTCGATGACGTAGGTAGACTTTTTGGATTTTTTACTATTTTTATATTTTAGTCTCCATGTAGATTTTATGTGGTAATCACTAAATGATTAGCCGAGTGGAGCAATAGCTGGCGTGATCGGTAGTTGGATGACCGCTAGTGGCATTTTTTTAGAGTTTCCATGCCATAAGGGCGTATAAATCTGACTGCTTATTACCATTTGGTAAGCCGTAGGTGTTGCTAAGACCTATCTGTGTTCTTCGGGTGGCATAAAAAATCCGACACTTTAAAGGAGAGAAACGGCTTATGCCGGATTCACACATATCAGTGAAGTCACCGTTCCGTCACAGTTCCGGCAAATCTTTCATACATTCTCGGCATTGTCAGTGCAGTGTCAGTGCTGACAATGCCGAGAATGTATGAAAGATTTGCCGGAACTGTGACGGAACGGTGACTTCACTGATATGTGTGAATCCGGCTTTATATTGTGTAGCGGACCATTGGGTTTCAAAATAATATGATTGTAAAAAAAATAACCACAGTGTATTTTTTATCAGAGAATAATAATTATGGGCTCAAAGAAAAAAGCAACACCTGCACATGAAATGAATCTTAAACTGAAACTCGACGAAACTGAAAAGTTACCTAACTCATTAGAGTTTGGGGAATATAGACAATAAGACACCGGTATCAAATGGTGTCAGAATTATAAATGAATATTATACATTAAAAATAATAAATTGTGAGGTTAGTTAAGATCATTTTAATGAAAGGTTACCAAGCTAAGTTTTGCCTACTCATTAAAACTATTAATTTAAATAGGTACTTCAGTTTTCCAATGGGGCTTGAACCGTTGAAAAACGAGTTCAATGTTTGGGAATATAAAATTTGTCTACACATTGACATAATATCGGGGTGTACCGGTGTACCAATGGCAAAAAATCTCTACAGACATTCGAATGAATGCTCTCATTTCACGACCATGGCTTCGGTAGCTAAAGAGTCCTTTCAACGCTTGGGCTTTGTCCTACGAAATTCAAAGGATTTTACTGAGGTATGATACATGTAATAGGTGTAATAGTTTTTAACATTTCAGCTGCATATAGCGAAACGAGACAATCCTAATGAGAATATTGTTTTAATAAGGATTAATTAATTTAGCTATTAATTTCGGAGGGCACGTGAAGCCGTCGGTCCCGGTTGTTATCGATAGATAACAGTCGTTAAACCGTGTCGGAGGCCTTCAGGTGGCTTGAAAACTTTCGACACTGGGTTGGCCACTAACCCCTCCACTAATCCGCATAGGAGCAGGGTAGTGGAGTATGCTCTAGGCCTCCTCAATAATGAGGAGAGACCCGTGCTCAGTAGTGGGCCATTAGGTAATGAGTTGTAACCGAGGATTAACACGATATTCAGAACGCAAACTGTCCTATGTAGATTTATAAACTACAAAAATATTGTCTATTTAATGACTGATTGATTGCATATTTATGCGTGCTTTGACCTTATATTATTCGCCATAAAGGTGTCACAAAAACCTGTCAAGTCGAAATCGCACCTCAAAATCTGGGTTACGTATGTAGGTACTACCGAGCGATACTGATTCTAAATTATAAAAGTTTGATTAGATAATAAGTGAATAGTTAGCGCGTGAGGCACTCCCAAAGTGGTAAAATGTGTGGTCTCCCCCCCCCCCTCCTGTAACTTCTAAAATAAGAGAATGATAAAACTAAAAAAAATATGATGTACATTAGTTAGGTACCATGTAAGATGTAAGTAAACTTCCACCGAAAATTGGTTCGAACAAGATCTAGTAAGTTGTTTTTTTTAACACATCATAATTCGTAAACCGCAATTTACCTTTCATTTAATCTGTGGCAATAGGGAGATCTCCCGCCAGGCGAGACGACATGCCTGGGGGCGGCCGGGCCCCGAGTGAATGTACTCGAGGCGTGGTATATATGCCGGCGATCGACAATTCTTCGATAGCGCGATTCAGGCTTCGGTGACGTCACCGTGTGACGTTGTGCGATGTCGCCACATCACCCCCCTGCTCAGACCGGAGGTCGATACACACTCGCTGTCAAGTCTTCAATATTCCTGTCTTCGGTGCGTCGAGACGTAGGTGGTATACCCAGGAGATGCCCTCTATCTGCGGTGAGTCGAGATGGGAGGGCGGTACGACGAATGCGGAGGGCGAGTGATGTGCACTCCAGCCGTCCGTGCAGTCGTGATGGGCAGATCAACTGGCCGGGATCAGGAAGCGTCTTCCACGTGCGCTGCGTTGAACCCGACGAGCATGCGTGACTAGTGGCGAGCGGTGCTGCTGTAGTTCGTCAGGTGTGAGCGGTGAGGTGAAGTGGGAGGTGAGGCCTGAAGCGCTACCGGTACCAGAGGGGACGTGTTCTTGTCCGGAGGTCACCAGTTTGGCAATAGGGAGATCTCCCGCCAGGCGAGACGACATGCCTGGGGGGCGGCCGAGGCCCCGAGTGAATGTACTCGAGGCGTGGTATATATGCCGGCGATCGACAATTCTTCGATAGCGCGATTCAGGCTTCGGTGACGTCACCGTGTGACGTTGTGCGATGTCGCCACAAATCAACTGGAATATATTTTATTTATACCATGTTACTTGCTGCTACGGCACCCTTCATGGGCCAGTCCGACTCGCACTTGGCCAATTTTTACTTGAATGAAGACTCTATGAGCATAAACTTTTTACTTTTAATTGTATATTTTGTGAAAGCGGTCGCAGAAACACGCATTCTGTGTGAGTTTCAGTTGTCTACCTATTTCCGTTCAAGAGATAAAGCCCTATGGCAGACATAACGAATGTAGAGGCATATTATTAGGGTCCCGTTTTTCATCCTTTTACTACAGAACCCTAAAAACCTAGAGTTATAAAGATTTAACGCATATTTAGCAAGCTCCCAACGAGCGTACAACAAAAAAATAGCGCATGAACAGATTGATTTTCTGATACTCGTAGTCGAAATTTATAGAAACGACCAGTTTTAAAATTGTAAAACTTTTTTGAATATTATTCTACTCTCAACTCGTAAATCCCTTCGTACATATCATGGTGCTAATTCTCGACCAATGCACAATGCAATGCGATAATTTTTTTTCTTTGGGGTAAGTCAAATCTTCATATTTAGGTAAAAGCATAATGGTCACTCACTCACTCATCACGATATATCGAAAACCGCTTGACGTGACGTATAAAAATGAAATTGGGCAGGCAAGTAGTCTATGGTTGGTAGAAGTCCGGTAAGAATGTATCTTGTCTAAGGGGGTAAAATAAGTGTTGAGAATTTATATGAAAGCCAGTCAAAACAACTTCGGCGAAGGCAAAGCAACGAGCAACAGCTAGTAGTTTATAAAGTATCCTCATTTTTATCATTTGATTGCTCTCTCATTCAATTTACCTACTCTGCGTTGATGAGTTGACAATGACAACGACTATAAATATAAAAAGATTCTCAAATAAACATTTACTAAATCAGGTTTTAATATTATGTTACTAGATACATTCATATGACATCATCAATATGACAAAGATGCCCGCGCCCCGATTAGTTTGCTGACTTAATTCCATAAAAAAACCTTCGAAAATTTACACATACCTATTAATCGTTCCCCTTCCAATTCTCTACATTGCAGAATAGTCCCCTGTTCTGACAAGCCGCACGACATCCAATCAATTTGTCCACGCGAGCAGTTTGATGCCCTTGTTTTTGCGTGTCCAATTTTTAAATCGTTTATTATTTAATAAAGTTTCATACTTTTACAACAGCACTGGTGTTATTGTTCCTAAAAAAATCAAACCTAGCGTCATCGTCCTCGTCCCATATTCTCCTTTTGTGTTTTAAGGGCTACTCGCGTACAGGCTATACTTACATACTCGTAGATACCTGTATTTATACAGATACGCAAACCTGGATTTTAGATACGGAATAGCCGAAAATTATTATATACACATCCTACCATTGGTAATACACACACACACACACACAAGCATGCGCGCGCGCGGACACATTTGGACAAACACAGCAACATCACGCATACAAACACTATGCGCTGTGAAGTCTTTAGGTAATTCACTAGCCTTACCCTTATTTAACTTGCTTTGTTTGAACGCCACAGTCCTTTTTCAGCCATCTAGCTCATATGAGACTAATTCTAAATCCTTTCATTTTAATTAACTGATCCCGACAAAACCCTTTCATGTTAGATAAGTTATTATCCTCTCAAATGAAGCTGATCTTGAAATGTATTACGGATTCCGATTTACTAGAGAACTAGATAGGTTTTAGGAAAGGACACCTGTTTTTGACAGCATTGGGACTTGACACTTCGAATTTTCAATTAAACCGTCCATGTCTGTACCTACCTACTCGTTTAACAAACTTACTAAAATAATTTACACATTAAAAATATAAGAACGCTCTTAATAAAATTCAGCCACTGTGTTATTAACCGTTGAGGATACCTATTCTTTTATGGAAACAATTTTGAGCGTTCCTAGTATCCGGTCGTGCTTGTCATAAAATTGCATTCATCGGAACTGAAGCAATGTGCATAATTTCACGCCCGTTGAGTAAGGAAACTGTTCTAATTCAGCTTGCAAGATTTGACCAAGGACAGACATTGCAAAGCAAGTTAAATAAAAGCTTGTATAAACACTTAGGTGTTTGTAATTAACCATCTCAAAGTAATTTGTGCAGTAATATTCACGTAAAATGAGTAAATCAGGAATTCCGGCTGCTCCAAAAGTCTAAATATGACATTAATGAAACCGGCTCAGCAGAGCGCATTAAGAATGCAGAAGCCAGCGGTGGGTGCCAAATGTTCGCACTCGCTCCGGTATTGTATTTTACGTTTTACACCACCATTCTTTACCTCACACTTTTAGGTAAATTAATGTTCAAAAATAATTTGACCGACTGGAACTTTCGGCCAGACTTGTTTAATACTTTTCAGGTACATTTTGTCCTAAATTCAATCACACTGATTCAACATAAAAGATCTAACTTCCCATACTTCAAATGATTGAAAGACAGACAGACAAATAAAAAGATATAGACACAGACTCGGGAGTTACTTGCCGTTTCTTCTTTCAACGCCACTCACCGTAGGGATTTGTTGAAGTGTTGGTGTATTTCGACTTTTAAAAGTGTTTGTAAAAAATCTACTTCATGTAAACATTTCATGAGTAGGTATTTTTCTAACAAAAAACAAGCTAAAAAATTAAAACTATTTAAATTAAAACAATATTTCTTCCGTCTTCGCTTTGCCTTTGTAATGTAAAAACGAAATACGATATACCTACCTAATACTTACATTAGGATCAGATATCCCTTTTTAGCCCCAGGTAAAATCTCTAGTATTTTAAACGTCTCAATGTTTATTTCAGCATTGTTTGAAATAAATAAGTGAATGGCTTCCTGTATAAAAATAATAACCCGTAGAATTTTCAAGACGAACATTCACTAACAGACCAATAACATCATTACTTCGTGTTCTAATTACACAAATAAGATGCAAAATACGAGTGTGCACAAGAATCGCAAACCCCGCATAATATCTGAATGGACAGCGCTCTCGAACGCCTTATTCAGCAATAGAAAAAATGTGTAGATCGCTTCGCTATTCCTCTTCCCGCTGATCGTTTATTTATTTATTCAATAACACCGATTTGCGTTCCATTTCTGTCGTTTATTCCCAATGCAGGAAATATCTCCGGTTTTACGGGATTTGCTCACACCCGTGCTACTACAGCTTCACAACTCATTTTAACAGAGATAAGTAAATGTACGAATGTCTTCATTTTAGTTTGTAACAAACGTTTTAGGAGTATAAAGTGGTTTAAATACACCGTATATGATTATTAAGATATCGTTAGTTACCATATTTGTTGTATATTTTAATTTACTTAAATAGCATAAAATAAGAGTAAAAACTCAAAGAAACACAAAGCTTAAAGGTAACCACGGTAAACTTAGAGCGATGCAGGTACGCTCAGCCCAACAACTGTCCGTCTACAGCTTAGAGTACATAATTAAACACTGTCATAAGTGTTGAGTTGGCGACGAGACAGCGACTGAAAAGTGCTACACACGTTCAACAAATACTCTTATATTTCAACAACACTAAACAAACATGCAAAAAATAATAATTCAGGCCCACCGCAAGCGGACGTGCTAGCCGTACACCGCACGTAGGGTCGACTGCAAGTGGACCACGGCCTAAGGCAGTGGTCGTCAAATAGCGTCCCACAACCGTATCTTTGCAGCAACGGGGGATGGAATTGTGTGCAAAACGGTATTGCCCGTGGGTGCTCATCCCAAATAGTTGCGGCCCTAAAAGTGCCCCTCGTTGCGGTCCTTGGCTAGGAAAATGCGACGATTGCTGACCGAATGCCAATGCGGACACACAAATTATAGAAGGGCTATTAGTAGTTAAAAAAAACTATGATAGGTATGTAAATGATGTTGGTAATAGATAGAATAGTGTTTTTCTTTGAATCAATCTGTTTTAAGCATCCTCTGTCGATTGCAATGTTATGTAGGTAGGTCTTGTGGGTACATCTGAAAACCTACCCAAAGGTTTTTAAAATTTAAGTTTTGTACTGAATTTAATCCTAGGTCTACATGTACAAAAGGTCAGGGGCAAAGTCTGCTAATTTATAATGCTTCAATTGTGTCCGTTCCGAATAGTTTGACACATTTCGTATACCGATGTACTTACCAAATATGGTAAATTATTCTAGTTTGGTACACGAATTGTGTCCAACTATTCCGACTCAACGCAATTGAAGCTTACATAAATAAGCACACTTAGCCCTGTGCATAAATCTTAGTGATAGCTAATGTTCTATCTACCATAGAGAGTTCTTATCGCTCGCCTGTCACTAAGAAAACGGGGGACAAGCTTATCTTACTTTCGGACACTACTACACAAAGTTGTAAAAAAGTTTTCTGGGTTGATTTGGCAAACAAGTTAAAAAACACCTTCCTACACGAATATTCTGGGATTAAAGTAATTAATATGAACCGCAGGAAAATTTAACAGTGATGACAAGAGATTGATTTTACTACTCTGTTACCTAGTTCGCTAGTGATTCTCTCTTTTATAAGGGACAGATCCTGAGTTCGATATCCTCGCAGGACACACGTTTATACATCAGAGAAAAGTTTGTTCTTCGGTCGGGGTATGCATGTATGAACGGCTATTTACCTACTTACCTATCTGGAGTGTTATTCAGCAAAATACACCGCAAGCAACGAAGAATTTCAAAGATTTATCTCAATACAAAAAAGCGCTTTCTACAATAACAATAACCATAGTATACAATAACCCTTACATCTAGGCTGGGCAGGAGGCCGTGTATTAAAACGGGTGAACAATCGTTCGGTTCATCGCATTGTTATAAACACAATGTAGACGTGATTCCGACGCGCAACGGAGCTATAAACACGATTTAATACACATAGTGCAGATATTGTCGGCAAATTGTACGTTTCATTCATCATTTTATTGTAAAATCTGGGTGAAATACTGTTTAGAACTCATAAATATGTACGCTGAATACAAGCAATAGATAATTTCATTTTATTACGTAGATATGCAATTTTATTTCAAGTTCTGCGTCATGCTCTATGCGTCATGCTGTATATTATGTCTGGTGGTAATTGTTCAGTTAGTCATTTTTAGTAAAAGAGTCTCGTTCTAATTCGGTCACAAATGCGTTGCTACGCTTGTGGACTGAGATGGTCGCCTCTTAAAAACAGCGCCACACCTTTCTACTCAAATAAATACCTATTACATGGTAAAAAGTAGAAATGTTACCTATTAATTACCCTAGGTGAACTCTAACCTTTACCACCTTTAAATAACTATTATTAAGCTATCGAAAGCTCGTAGCATACATTTATAATTACTGAATTTACCTAATACCCAGAGACCATTTCCATTAATAATATAATATACTTAGTTTACCTAAGCAAGTTTAGACAAAAATAGAAAATGGAACAAAATTGAAACTACGTCCTACGCTCCCGTAGGCGTAGGCATTAAGTAATTTTCCGAGCTTACATAACGAAATATGTCAAGCCTAGTTGAATCTATCCTATGAATTCGATATAATTTGATTCATAGATTTTTTATATTACTAGTAAGTATGCAAAATCTATGGTGTGAATAGTTTCAGAAGTGATAACCAAGTTGTTTAAACGTTGAACATACATACGATGATACGACCAAGGTGGCCTGGGTTGGCATCATGCAAGCGCTTCTAATTTTTTGAAATGATGTAAGTACGTATTAGTATTAAGTTTTTTTTAGGTGGTAGAGCCTAGAGTTCGCCCGGGGTAGTGCCACCGCCCGCCAAGGTACTCAGTACCATTCCTACCGTCATAATAATTGTTTTTAAGAGCAATTGTGTTCCGGATAGGAAGGTGTGGAGCCGGTTTCACTTTTTTGGAGGCGACCATCTCAGACCTCAGGGGTAGCAACGCATCTGTGACCGAATTGGAACAAGACTCATACTAATCATTACTAACTGGACAATTACTAATATTAACTAACAGGACTAACTATCACTAACAGTCCCTGTCCTCACACATATTAACAAACTAACCAACTAATATTCTAACACCATCTACTAACTGGACTAACCACCCTAGTCCCTAAATTGGGTCTTGTTCTAAGTCGGTCACATTTGCCATGGGCGGCAGCGGAAGGGTGGTGCTGCATGCTCGTTTGCTAATTCCATAAAAAAAAAAGTTTATGTTTCAGGTTGTCCCCTCTTTTATCCCTTTTAGGGGCAATTTTTTAAAATTTCTCTCCAAGTGCATAAGGTATGTGAAATCCGACAATCCCTACTGAGCCAACGTTGCTTTTGCACCTACACCTTACATTGTGAGGGAAAACCCTTGCCCAGTAGTGGGACAGAGATGGTTAAATGTAATCATGGTTCCGGATTACGATTACATCGGAAATCATCAAGTACGCTTGAACAACCTTTTCTCGAAAAGAGCTCGCGGCAACATTTTCGTGCCTCCAAAAATGATTGTAATTTATAATAATCATGATAAAATATTATTACCTATCTTAATTGGCAAGTAATGATTTATATTGATGTTTACAACACGAAATGAAGCAACCAATTTATGTTTAATATTTAAATTAATGTATTCAAAAACAAATAGAATCGCCTCTATTATACGAGTGACTTCGAACGGTAGATATTTCGCATTTTAATGTGTCCCAAGGGAGCCAGCTAAAGTTTGGAAAGCTGTATCGTTTACGACCGAGCTCAAAACTCCGACCATCAGTTATTTACGTTCGCACACTAAACTTTAGCTTTACTGTTATTCGCTTAATAAAAGATAGTTATAGTAAGTTCAATCGCAGTAGCGATTTTAAGAGTTATTGATACGTATGTAGTAACTCCATATACTTGTATGTATTATGTAAACAATACATGGACACACCGTTAGCGTTACGTTACAGACTAATAGATAGGTTTGTAGGTCTTGTCTTGTATTTGTCTTATCTTACCTTATCTTGTTGGATTGTAACTACTTGTCTATTGCGACTGCCATAGTCGATAAATACACAAATCGAATATCATTAAATCATTTCACGTTCAAATTTAGAAATACAATGCAAGTCAAAAATCTTCATGAAGATATTTTGTTTTCCGTTAGATTAATATAATATTAATGTAACTACCTAATATTATTGTCGTTATTTGGTTCAGTAAAATGTTAATTGTACAGTACATCCTTATTATGTGTTAGTTAACCTTGTTACTAAGTAAGACCATATAAGAAGGCTAATTATTTGACGCCTTTTTATTTTCATAATAACATACGCCTATCACTTCTTATAAATAGGTGACACATTCTGTCCAAAGCGGTTTGAAAACAATCAGGCATTTTGGTTTAAGCAGCTGAAAAGAAAAACACTAACGTTGCTAATCTTGCTATAATGAAATACCATGTATAATGTATCACTTCTACGAGTTCATTTATTGAATAAATAAATAATATTATATTTTGGTCCCAGTGCGTCTCTACATGGCATATCGACATTAGGTATATCGTCAATACACGACTTATAATTAATTATAAGCATTGTTGTACTTAAAACAAGTGTTAAACTGCTCAATATATATAAAGGTTAAATTTGAAATTCCATCGGAAATCTAAATTCCAAATCGGCTTAAGTGGGGCGTGAGGATAGCGGGACGCGCTGAGACAGGTGCGGGCGATGATAGCGCACCGCGACCCACCGTTAATCACAATCAGCGGGAACGAGTACTGCATGTTGGGAACTCGTAACGAGCTTCCTGTCCATTATATCGGAAATAGAGGCATTATCAATGGTTTCAATGGACGTAAAATTCTTCCGTACTGAAAGACTGATTGAGTGCCTGAAAAGCAACGCACAGTCGAAGTTTAGCATAAGGGAGCATTAACAAAAGTATGTTTGGGAATAACCCCCTAAGGAGATAAAAAATGGCATAAACAGAAACAAACATTCTACGTGGGCAAAGCTGTGGGGAGCTTGTGTAGAATAGAGTTGCTCCTTTTCTTGTGTGAAAGCGATTGCTCCTTTTCTAAAATAGGCCGAAAGGATCCAAGATTGTTAAACCTCATTGAAAGCGCTTTTTACATTTAATATCATTGTGTACGCTTCATTTGTTATCAGACGTTAATAGAATTTTAAATAAGCGAGTCCTACGCTTTCTGTTTCTACACCAACGTAAAGGAGTTAGATATGAATGATGTAACGAGAATCCAATGGCTACATCCAAGCAATTACCATGAAACAGCCTCCTGTGTTAAGACATTCAGACTTAAAAATGGAACTTCTTATAATTACACCGAGATTACACCTAATCGGTACATCATCGTTAGGCGTAAGGTAGAAGAAATCAAAACCAATTTTATAAAATATCATTTATTTTAATACTCACTTTAAACCAATACCTTACCATTAACAAGTGTGGGTTTTTGGCAGAATATTTCTTATTTTTGAATATTACACCTAACATACACCAAAAATATTTTTTATAAATTATCTATAAACGTTTCCAATAAGCTTGTCTGTCGTTGCAGCTCACGCCGCGACGAGCGATGGATACCGCAGGTGCAGCGCGATGATAACACCATATTTGCTCAGCGTAAATCACTCTGCTCCTCCACTTGTGTTTACTTTCAATACAAAGTTGCCTTAAGCATCTGCTTTGCGCTTGCAGACTGGTTCGGGGCAGACGAAAGACATTTGGGGAAAAATAGAGGTGCTTTATAAACACGTACACTTTACAATACTTATCTCAAAAAGTTTGGTCGAAAGACAGAATCATAATCCATGGTTTATGAAGGAGTATATTATGTATAAAAGCCTAGGGTACCCTGCCGTAATTTTCTTAGGGAAACCTATGCCTTAGTGCCAGCAACAAAAAATACGTACTCATTTCCAACAGGCATTACATAAATTTCTCGCTCGCTCACGACCTGGCTTTTTGAGTCGATCCTAAGTGATCGACCGAGGTTAGTTGCTTAACCTCCGCAATCCGCACTGGAGATCGTTAACTTTATTATGACATTTTGTAGCCTCTGCCACTATCATCCAGTATATTTATTAATTTGTTTTAAAACAACATAATATGTAGAAATATTTTAACCCACTTCAAAAAAAAACGAGGAGGTTATTTTTACGTGTCGATTATTTTTACGTGTGTTACTTACCATTATTAAAATATGATTGAGAACGCACGAGTAGTTTTTGAATTAAAGTAATGCGTGTTTAATTGACATGGACTACGATGATGATGTTCTTATTTTATTACTTGACGATGTTGAAGTCGTTATTTTTATTAAAGTTATGTAAAAGGACTGTCTAGAACAAATGGTCCTGAGACCTTTATCTTTTAGTAATTGTGTATCCGAACTCCAAGTTCACAATGCTAAGCTAACATCCAATATCTTTCGTTTTCATATGTTCAATGTACGTATTCGCGTGTGTTTCCTTTAAGTCTGATAACATTACGCAAAACAGAACCCTTACCGAATCGGGGAAGCCGGCTTAACTTCAAGGTAAATTGACGTCCTGAGATGCAGCTAGTAGGAGCATTGAGATCAAAAGCGGCTTACGTGCACCTTGGCGGTGGCGTTGTATAAGGAAAGTGTAAAAGCGATATTTTCCCAGTATAAATCTCTAAGATACAATAAACCTGCTAAGATTCTTGGAGATTTCGATTACGGATCAGAATTACTTTGTAACAGAAAGGTACTAAAAGCACGATCTAATAAAGCGTCTTCACAATTTTTTGTTTATTTTCGTATTGTTTAAAGTACATATTTTTGAACCTTTTAAATCCGAGTCCGAATCTCTACCTTTACATCCATCCTCACCTTTAACTTCATCTTCCCCTCCAAGTTTCTGAATGAATACGTTTCTTGCCGCTTCCTCCTCCAAGACGACTTACCGTAGGGATTTGTAGAAGCAATGGCGTAGTTTGACTATCGAAGTGTTTTTAAAAAACCTTTTTCGAACAAAAATTTCATTCTTTCTTTCTTTCCTATGTATTAAACATTTCCGTTGCGATTTTTTTAGTTTTAAAGCCAACTTTGCTAGTACGTCGACATAAAAGTTACACTTCAAAATCAATAATAAATCATCGCCTGCAGACTTCAATTTGCTCAGGTGGCACTTGTCCGCCTATAGTACTTTAATACCTACTACTGCAAATGAGCGACGTGGACGGAGTAGTAACAAGTCTGAAACATTATTTTCAACGTTTTATATTTTTATATTATTCTGAGTGTCGCACAAACAGTTACTAGCTTCGATCAACAATATCTATCTGAGAAGATGAAAAATATAAAATCTTTCACATGCAGGAACGAAATCCGAATCCTTAACATTTTTTCCATAAGTGATTTTTTAATGGAAAGGTTTTCCAAAGAAAAACATTCTTTTTTTTATTCATTCGTTATCACATCCTTATCGTATCTCTAGGTACATACATGGTAGGTAGGTACTTCTGAAGAATTTTGTTTTCTTTTTTTCTTTCGTCTTCAAAAATGACTCTTCTATTGATTAAATTATAAGCTTTGTTCTATGACTACGAAACATTCAAAAGTAATAAAGTGTGACCGGACTATTAAAGACTGAAACTCATAATAAACGCTATCTTTTTACCATTCCGAGAAATCGCCCCAATTTAGTTTAGATTTCCTCTACAGATTCTTCAATGAAACAGAGTAAACGTGCTTATATACCCAAGACATTAGATTGCAGCAACTGCGAGGAAGATTGTACACAGAATAATATATTTCTAGCTGTATTGGCGCGGCGTAGGATATTAACTCTATTCTCATCGCACAGAGAAGGATATTGTAAGTTGTAAGGGTGACTGACGTCGGTGTCTGCCTGGTGGTAGTGCTGAAGTGTAACTGACTAGTTAGCGATTTTAGTTTATCACCAAACAACTTAGAGCTTGAAAGTCTAGTCATTTCCATTTCTTTCTTTTCTTATCCTTCTTTGATGGCCGTCAACACATCAATTGTGTCTGGTGTCGTTATCTGATGTCTGTCTGAGACTGGTGACCATTGGCGACTGTGACCATATACCATCAAGAGACACGACTGCTATTTTGCCGACTTCCATTCAAGTTCATCTGGAATCCGAGTGTTCTGAGATTATATCTATATGGGTTTTGTGAACCAGTTTTAATCAACATTATGGGTTTATCTACAACAGATCATCGCTTTCACCGTCGGGAATTCAACCGTAATAAAAGCGTCTACGTTTCAAATCCAATATAATATGTAGAAGCATTAAACAATCTTTAATCCAGAGCAAATCAAATCAAAGGAAAGCAGTTTTAAATTTTGTTAAATGTTTATTTCAACACAATTTAAAGCTGCACTGCACAAAATATACGAGGACCGACTCATAGTTTCAATTGTTTGCAAATAACGAACCCAATAAATTGTCTACCCAGATAAAAATCGAGTTTCTTTCTTTATATCCAGAAAATACTTGGAACCCGTTTCTCCTAACAAGGTTAAATAACAGTTGGCAAAAGCGAATGGGACAATTTAACCAAATAGGTTACGTGCTGTCATTGCTAAGGACAGTGGAGTCACAATAATTGCAGATGGCGTGCGCCCGACACGTCAGCAAGCCAGGAAAAGCGTCAATTACGTAACGAGTAGGCTATTTTACGTCTTGGAAAAGCTAACATAAATGGTGTACGAATTTAACATTAACGTATGGACTGTTAAGGTCTACATTTTAAGGATCTACTTCCACTGTAGTGAAAGCGTCGAATCATAATCATATGCGGTCAACCAAGTTAAATAATGCGATCAGTGTGAATACTAATGCGATTAGTGTGAAGTGAAATCCGTGAACAATTTCATACTGTGGAGGGCGAGATTAGTTTTTTTTCTGAGCGCCGATATAGTTAGAATACCTACCTACTTAAGTCTTAAAATCATTCTCAGTAAGGCAGAAAATAAAACCTTTATATTAACAGCTCTTACCAACTAAGACTATGAACAGAATATTCAGCTCACCATGTATGCCCAAACTACGCTACGATTAGGTTCGCATAGAAAATAAATAGATTGACTCGCTACCACAGCAAATACTGAGCGCAATCCATTTCATCTAGTAGTACCTACTCACTGTTACATTTTAATTAAAGCGAATTATAGTTAGTTAAATAGTAGATATACATAGGTATATGAGGTGTGTAAGTATTTTCTTGAATAAACATCTTTTCCTTCTTCTTGCTTTTTATTCATTGTTGTTTCCTATCTTTTAAAGTTAAATAAGTAGCAGCATATCGTTAGTTCGCTAGAGAGCACACCGCAACTATAATAAAGTGACCAACTCAATGCAAATGCACTCTATAGACACGTCACGCGATACAGAAAATCGAGGTGTTCTAAAGAAACTCGCCCGAGGCTCGTCGGATTACGAGCGTTGAATGAAAACGGCCTGCTAATGAGCGCCGCAAGTTAATTGCCACCGGGATGCGTCGCTCCCTCGCACTATTCAGTTAAGAGCCTTAAATGCTGATAAGAGCACAATAGAAGTCGAGAAAGTTTGGAGTTGATGAAAGAAAGACACACGAACAATGCTGTGGAGAGCAAAAGTTTCATGTATGAAATGATAAAGAAAAGTGGCATTCTTCACTTTGAATGACACGAGTTGAAAATTCTAGTGAAGTATTTAGACGAACCACAGACGAGGTAGGTACGTACCACAACATTGCTACAATCGGCACTACCCCAACTACATGACTTCAATTCACTAATGGCCCACCACTGAGCACTGGTCTATCCCCGTCATTGAGCAGACCTAGCCCCAGTAAGAATTTGTTTTGGTTCGACGCAAGGCCCTATCATGCTGGGCGATGAGCGCTTCGCCCTAACTGTGTACTTACATAAGAACTGTAGCTACCGTTTTTAGTAAACGAATTACCAAAATACCGAGTAAATTACCTACAACACAAAGTACCTACCTAATCATAACTTTTCCCTATATTATTATAAGCAAATGCGACATACTTTTAGTTACCTATTACAAAACGTACCAAGTTCGCTGAGTGCCAGCAAATTTCTTGCAAAAAAAATATAATGTCCAACAGAACTGTTTGCGTAAGAAATTGGCATTGATATAGCAATGTTTGGCAAATAAGGTCTGAGGCCGGCGGCAGTCCTGCGTGTGACAGGAAATCTAATAGCCCTTGAACGAGCCACGTAAAAATTCTCAACGTACGAGTATACGCCTGCTGTCCTTTTTAGGGTTTCTTACTGAGATGAGAAGGCCGCCGGTTACGATGCTACTGCGGTCATTCGGAACCGTTAGGGAGATGGGTTTCAGATTAAAAGGTATAGTATACCGCAGATTCAGTGTATAAAGATTAAAACATATAGTATATGAAAAACATATAGTACCTACCTATATGAGTCTCGGTCTGTAATAACAAATACCTACTTAATATATTTATTTACATAACTTAATTGATCCCCTTTCTTGTTGGATTGTGTAACTTTTACTTGTATGAATAAAATTAAAAAATCCTTACCATAACAACGTTTGGCACAGTTACATTAGATAACAATACCTACCTAATATTTAAATAGCCTACGTTAAGTAAAATGAATAAGTTGTATTTTTCAAGGAGACTTGTTTCCCTTCTACAGGAGACGAGGGAAAATGGTTCCCCGTCGGGGGAGTCCACCTTGTCGTGGTGGCGGGGCTCAGTAGCCGTGCACAAGTCAGTGTACGGTACGGTGAAGCCAAGAAACTCCCAAATGAGGTAGTTAGGGTCCAGTTTGGGCATTCGCTCATGTGGGGAGTGGCCGGCAACAGCTAAGTTGCCAGCTAGGGGCAGGTTCCTCTGATTGGCACACGGCACTGTGGTTAAATCATGGGGATTTAATACCTCTGTGGTGGAAGCGAATTTCGCCTAGAAGCAGAAAATCGCCTAGAGGCAGAAAAAAAACGGAGGAAGAAAACCTTGAAAAAAAAATTACGGAGGAGTTTACTCAAGTTGTTGCGCGCCCCGTGCTGAGGCCGCCGCCTAGGCAGTCGCGCGGGGACCGAAGAGCGAGAGTAGCACACAGTCCCGGCTGGTTTTAGTGGGTAGGTCACCGCTGTTCGTCTTCGTACCGCAGTGTGAGTCCCATATAACCGTTCGTTCCACCCGGAGCGGACGGTAAGCGTAACTGCATTTCCTGGAGAAAAAAAATTGGCCAAGTGCGAGTCGGACTCACCCAAGAAGGGTTCGGTAGCAGAAAGTATCATAATATAAAAAAATATATGTGTCGGAGACACTTTTCAGGATGGTGGTACAATGCTCCGATCATCAGGTTGTAAGGTAAAAATAAAACACAGTGGACGTTCTAACGTGTTTCTTAATGATTTAAATTAGGTTTTGGGTTACACAGTTCGATTTAATTTGATTAAAGCTTTTAGGTTAAGCTAAAACGTGGCACAACTGAAATAAGCTTAGAGAAACGTTATACCGTCGGGCATAGGTACAGTGCAGTAAAGTGTTTTATTACGGAGTAGGTACCTACATTAGTTAACTTAATGCGACCGTTCAGCTCGACCGACGCCGACGTCTTCTCGAGAAGTGCTCGCTGTTCGTAGATGACTGCACACAGGTGCCCTCTGTTGAGTTCTCCCCTCTCCGATACAATTCGCACAGAGTTGCCATTTAAATTTCAATTTAGAAACGATTCAGTTTAGAAAAAAAATTATATTAGAAACTTCAATATAATTTTTGAAGACCTGTTCATAGATACCCGACACGTATAAGTTTGATGAAAAAAAAATTGAGTTTCAGTTCTAAGTATGGGGAACCCCCAAAATTTATTACTTTTTTTCTAGTTTTGTTTATACATCTTAAAGCGGTTCACAGAATACATTGTAGTATATATGTAATATTTACTTCTTTACTTCCTTTTATGTCTTCCTTATTCTTTGTCCTCTTTATCCTTCTTTAGTTCCTTCCTTATATATCCTTGCCTTTGGTTATTACTTCGTTTATTGCTTTATTACTTGTATTTTACTTTATATCTGCTGAAATTGTGAAATGTTTATATTGACTACTTTTGATAATTTATGTAATTATTCCTTTGGCTTTTAACTTCTAGGACTAATTATAAATTGTAAATGTTACCTTCTTTAATGTTTTAGTACTTATTCCTTCTTTATTTTGATGAATTCCTGTATCTTTAAATATGATTTTTATGTTTGTTTACTTAGATGACATTATGTCAATGTAACTGTGACGTCTCTTTGGTCTTTGCTTTTTCTAAATTAAATATATTCTGTATGTACATATAATCTACCAACCTTTTTAGACTTACTTATTTTAAAAATTCAAAATTTGATCAGATTTGAAAGAAGAACGCCGGCCCTCGAAGATTGAAGAAATCGGGTCAAGAGGGCAGTGTGGAGACAGACATTGAAGTGTTCGGAAGACTTCTTCGGGCGAGGTCTTCCAGATTCGGTGGCGTACACAGGGCCGACCCGTGTCCCTGTTTCGCGGTCGCGTGCGTATCTATCTCGTTTCACATTTCGTTCCGGTCGGGCGCGTGCTTGGAGCGCCCCTGGACCTGCTGCCGTCGACTACGTCGGGAGGCTCCGCGCGCAGTGCTGTGCGCCAGGGTCGCGCTACCCTCTTGTGCGCGTGGTAGCGCACCAGCCTCTACGCCTCCCGACCACCTGATCTTATCGAGAGACACGCCGGCCTCCACCGTTCGAGTCGATGCTTCCGACCCTCCGCCTCCGCCTGTGAGAATACTCCAGGTCGTCTCCCCTCCCTTGTGTTAAGTGACTTTCTTTTGTGACTGTTTCTTGGTGCTTATTTTTATACAGTGTTATTGTGACTTGTGACCCACTAAGAAAGAGAAGTAAATCCTTTATTTCCTTCAAAATTCTTTTTATTTCATCTTACCCTTTATAACGTTACAGTTTGGCGCCCAACTAAAATCTTTTTCTAAATTCTAAAATAACACTTACACAAGTGACGCCCTTTTGGATTTGTTTCGGCTTTACTCTTTTAAAATCTTCCCTTGCAACTTTTTCTAAATTCTAAAATAACACTTACACAAGTGACCCCCTTTTGGATTTCTTTCGGCTTTACTCTTTTTAAAATCTTCCCTTGTAACCTTTTCTAAATTCTAAAATAACACTAGCTCTAGTGAAAATTTTGGTTCTATTTTTGGCTTGCTTTCTTTTGTCTAACTTCCCCTTTTGATTATAACGACCCTGAGATTCTTTTCCCTAGTTTTAAATCTTTCTTGGTGGGACAGGCTTTTTACTAAAATGTCTTTTTTATAATCTTGTTTCTTTGTTTTATATTTACCTTGAAATGTATCTTTTTTCAGGATATAAAAGGAAAGGACTCTCAATCTAATATTATAATATTTGTTTATGTCTATTATACAATTCTAACTATAATATTTATTTATTCCTTTTATCTTATGCTATATATTTTCTTTCTTCTTTTCTTTCTCCTTTTATAGCTTCATCGACATCATGACTTCGAATTTTGGCTTACTCGAAGTCCATTTTTTTATATTCATCTTGTAGTTGTAGGTGTTATTTCTTTTCCTCTTTCTGAAAAGAAATGCTTTTTTTAAACTGAGTAGCTAAGCTCGGTTACTTCCTTAATTCTCTCTTATAGAATTGGGAACTCTTTCTTAGTCAGACCTCTTATTCTGACCCTTGATAACTGTCTTGGTTATTTCTTACAGAGCGGACTACAACTCTATAAATAAGCCTACGGTACGAGCGGGTTGTGACTCGTAAAATAAGCCTCCACTAACCTTTTCTACTGGGTTTTCAGCGCGAGCGGATCACAACTCCTAAAATAAGCCTATGTGATTGTCTAGTGTTACCATTGGAGTAGGCGTCATTGAATGTGAACCCTAGCCCCTAACTCTGCAAGATTGAGGTATGATAGAGAGGTATGGACAGGATAATGAATGTGGATGGTAATCACTATTTTTACCTCAAAATTTTTTGTTACAGCCAAAAAATTTTTACTTGGGTGGGGGAAATATGTAGTATATATGTAATATTTACTTCTTTACTTCCTTTTATGTCTTCCTTATTCTTTGTCCTCTTTATCCTTCTTTAGTTCCTTCCTTATATATCCTTGCCTTTGGTTATTACTTCGTTTATTGCTTTATTACTTGTATTTTACTTTATATCTGCTGAAATTGTGAAATGTTTATATTGACTACTTTTGATAATTTATGTAATTATTCCTTTGGCTTTTAACTTCTAGGACTAATTATAAATTGTAAATGTTACCTTCTTTAATGTTTTAGTACTTATTCCTTCTTTATTTTGATGAATTCCTGTATCTTTAAATATGATTTTTATGTTTGTTTACTTAGATGACATTATGTCAATGTAACTGTGACGTCTCTTTGGTCTTTGCTTTTTCTAAATTAAATATATTCTGTATGTACATATAATCTACCAACCTTTTTAGACTTACTTATTTTAAAAATTCAAAATTTGATCAGATTTGAAAGAAGAACGCCGGCCCTCGAAGATTGAAGAAATCGGGTCAAGAGGGCAGTGTGGAGACAGACATTGAAGTGTTCGGAAGACTTCTTCGGGCGAGGTCTTCCAGATTCGGTGGCGTACACAGGGCCGACCCGTGTCCCTGTTTCGCGGTCGCGTGCGTATCTATCTCGTTTCACATTTCGTTCCGGTCGGGCGCGTGCTTGGAGCGCCCCTGGACCTGCTGCCGTCGACTACGTCGGGAGGCTCCGCGCGCAGTGCTGTGCGCCAGGGTCGCGCTACCCTCTTGTGCGCGTGGTAGCGCACCAGCCTCTACGCCTCCCGACCACCTGATCTTATCGAGAGACACGCCGGCCTCCACCGTTCGAGTCGATGCTTCCGACCCTCCGCCTCCGCCTGTGAGAATACTCCAGGTCGTCTCCCCTCCCTTGTGTTAAGTGACTTTCTTTTGTGACTGTTTCTTGGTGCTTATTTTTATACAGTGTTATTGTGACTTGTGACCCACTAAGAAAGAGAAGTAAATCCTTTATTTCCTTCAAAATTCTTTTTATTTCATCTTACCCTTTATAACGTTACAACATCTACTTACCAAGTTTCAACAATATAGTTCTTATAGTTTCGGAGAAAAGTGGCTGTGACATACTGGCAGACTGACAGACAGACATGACGAATCTATAAGGGTTCCGTTTTTTGCCATTTGGCTACGGCACCCTAAAAAGGGGGAAAATGTTAAAAAACACATTTTTATTCTTACTAAATAACAGAAAAGGGTCGTTATTTGCAAGTGGTTATTCAAAAAGCTCCAAAAAATTCAACTAACCTTCACTTGTTTTTAAGTGCATACATGCAGAAATATAATGCAGAGTGATTACATTGCTTTTATAAACGTACCTACTTCTTATTTAAGAGCTTGCCGAGAATAGATTGATTAAAAAATAAAAAAACATACATGACGTGGTGGTTAGAAGATCATTATTCATTTTCATAAACGCCCGACACCTCTAGTTTATAATAGAAAAGATTTTGTAGATATTTTGGAAACTAGGGGTTAAAATTTACTGTTCATGATTTTATCGAATTCAAATATGGAAAAAAATGTTAGGATCAGATTATTTTCTAGAATGAAAAGGTTTACCGAGATCAAATTCACCATCAAACATTAATTTCTGGTACTGCAACAATGGTTTAATACAAACTTATTTGTAAGGTAGGTTGGTATCTAATAGGCAGACGTACGTAGCTACTATGGAAAACGGAGACCAATAATTTTTGCAATTAATTGTAGATTAAGGATTTTACATAGAAGTTATTTATCATAGAGATAGGAATATACTTAGTTATTTATAGAACATTAAATAAACCATAAACAATAGGGTATTTTCCGTAATGAAAAATAAACTATGAAAGGCCATGGCAGGTTAAGGGAACATCTTGTGCCTTAATAGCCTTTCAGCTTAATTTTTTTTCTGATGACAGGTCACAACGTTAGTATGTGCTATAGGTACTAAATTTCAGCATTCTGCTCTTCTTATTTTCTAAGAAATAAAATAAATAAAAAAAAATATTTTCATGAATATTTCTGCTTTAATGGAACGAATAATTTCGTGCTTCATACACATAATACACTTAGCTAAGACACATAATATGTCACTATGAGCCGCATGACATTCCATATAAAAAAATAAAAATAGATGTGTTGACATTTTTCAAAAATTTTTTTTATCTATACTAATATTATAACCTATACTAATATTATAAAGCTGAAGAGTTTGTTTGTTTGGTTGAACGCGCTAATCTCAGGAACTACTGGTTCGAATTGAAAATTTTTTTTTGTGTTGAATAGACCTTTTATCGAGGAAGGCTATAGGCTATATAACATCACGCTGCAACAATTAGGAGCGAAGAAATAATGGAAAATGTGGAAAAAACGGGGAAAATTATTCATTCTCGAGGGCTTTCGTTGCATGCGTTGCGAAAACGATTCAAGATACCAAAAATATATGTATGAAAGAATTATTCCTCTTGAAATGATCTAAAAAAATGTCCACGACAGTATATGTCTATCTTTTAAGATTAACACACTAGAACCGTTTTTATGGTAATCAAATTTGGTCGAACCCACTGCCATACCAAACTTGCCGCGTTTCCAAGTTTAATCTGAATTAATCTTGCTGTGATCCTTTGCTACTTTGCTATTATTTTGTCGTAAGCTTTATTTCTAAGTTTAATTTAATTTAACCTGAATTAATTTTGGTGATAGTTTATTATCTTCCCGAAATTCCTACGGGAGCGGGACCTACGCGGTTGATACTTACGGGCATCTTACGGGTCCCGAAGCGAAGCGAGGGCGGTTCGCTAGTTACTTATAAGATAGAGACACCTCCAATTTTTTTACTTATGATAGCAATTTTAATCAACTATAACATATATTTAATTCAAGCTTCTAGCATTGGTGCATCATAACAAAAGAAACGCTCGACTCAATCGTCCTCGTCACTATTTTCATTAATTACAACACTTAGGCCATTTTTGAATAGATTGCTTAGTTTCTCGGCTGGTCTTGGTATTTTATTAAAAAACCTACCATGTGACAAATAATACACGATTGCAGCAATATGGGAGCAGCAGCTAACTGTACGTAAACCGCAAGCACACTCACAGAAGAAACTCTTAATACCGTCAATTTCATTGCAATTTGGTATATATTCGACAAAACAACGATAACGTATTTTGGACATGGACTGGACCTACATTTTTAATACGTTAGATTGGTCTTTTACGCATTGCATGTTGATAGTTCCATCCTCCAGAATCATTTCACCTAAATACGAAATAGCTTGCCCCGTTTGATATACACCTGTAAAAAAAATAATTAGTTGTTGTTCTGTCAATTCCGGAAAATCAATGATTTCTGTACTATTTATTGGTTGTAATGGCAATTTTTTTCGGAGCCATCTATGTTCTTCGACTTGTCTAATTAAAACATTATCTTCGTCTCTTTTTTCATTCATTCTTTGTATAATCATTTCTGTCGTTGAGTCGTCTAGTGTATTCTTTTTGCCATAGCGATTCAAACAAAATGATGCAATGCGATAATAATTTTTAATTGTGGGCAACATTTTGTTGTCTAAGGTGTGGTTAAGTAGCTGATTTTTTCTTTTAACATTTCATGTACTGCTTCGACGACCCAACGCAATTTTGTTACAATGCGAGATTCGTTAGCTTCAACACTGCTGAGTTGTTTTCTATTCCCTTTGAGGGCGGGCATTAGAATTTTGAATCCTTTAGCTTCTAAGTAAGGCACAACGTCACGAAAACCGCGATCTAGTATGTTTGAATGTTCTGGAGGATGGAACTATCAACATGCAATGCGTAAAAGACCAATCTATCGTATTAAAAATGCAGGTCCAGTCCATGTCCAAAATACGTTATCGTTGTTTTGTCGAATATATACCAAATTGCAATGAAATTGACGGTATTAAGAGTTTCTTCTGGGAGTGTGCTTGCGGTTTACGTACAGTTAGCTGCTGCTCCCATATTGCTGCAATCGTGTATTATTTGTCACATGGTAGGTTTTTTAATAAAATACCAAGACCAGCCGAGAAACTAAGCAATCTATTCAAAAATGGCCTAAGTGTTGTAATTAATGAAAATAGTGACGAGGACGATTGAGTCGAGCGTTTCTTTTGTTATGATGCACCAATGCTAGAATCTTGAATTAAATATATGTTATAGTTGATTAAAATTGCTATCATAAGTAAAAAAATTGGAGGTGTCTCTATCTTATAAGTAATAAAAATTTTTTTTTGAAAAATGTCAACACATGTATTTTTATTTTTTTATATGAAATGTCATGCGGCTGATTGCGGCTCATAGTGACATATTATGTGTCTTAGCTAAGTGTACTATATGTATGAAGCACGAAATTATTCGTTCCATTAAAGCAAAAATATTCATGAAAATTATTATTTTTTATTTATTTAATTTCTTAGAAAAGAAGAGCAGAATGCTGAAATTTAGTATAGCATATACTAACGTTGTGACCTATCAACAGAAAAAAAAATTAAGCGGAAAAGCTATTAAGGCACAAGATGTTCCCTTAACCTGCCATGGCCTTTGCAATTTATGACAGCCAACGACGGCAAGCACGACCAGTGACAGACACGAGTGACGTCATCGGAACTATAGGTCCGTTTAGGCGCGAAAATTTAAACGGTCCGTTTATAACTGCATTTTTTGCGATAAATTAGACTGTTTTAATTTTTTTATATGTTTATGACCTATTTTACATGGAATTCTTTAAAATGAAAACAAAACTAAAATATTGCATGTTCCCTATTATTAGGTACGTCATCAAAATGGCTGACAAGTACTGACAGCATTTTTCCGGAAATAAAAAAGAATTAATATTTTATTTTATTTTAAGGCGAGAAAGCGTGTTTATTTTGCCGAAATATATTTTTGTTGCTTTTTTATTACGAAAATCAAGTTTATTTTTCACTACCGAAAGTACCCTATTATAATTTGTCACATGATTTTTACTAACGAGCCCCTGATGAAAGTTTTTGAGCAATCGTGTAAAGATGAGACTGCAGACACATTTATTCCAGCATCGTACCACAATCGTACCTTTTGTGAATAATAATATGTAATAATGAATTAATTTGCTAAGTAGTAATTTAATCAATATCGCAACTTGAGGTATTAAAGCTAAAAAAACAATTAGCTACGTACATTATTGTCGTTAAATTAAAATATAATTATTAGTTTTACAACGACGCTCTATCCATCTCTTCCGGGACGGGGCTCGCTTCAATCTGTACGAGTACCAGGGAAATTAATACTGTGCTTACATGTTTAACTAATTACACTATTAATTTAAAGCTTAATTATGCGCCGTACTGCTTCTAAGACGAACTTAGCTTCCCGGCAATATTATTACCTACGTAATAATGATACGGTACACTGGTAGGTACACACTACACATAAATTTAAACAGCTTTACCTCCGGTCAAAGCATATTTTTATATAACCATATCAAAACAATTCTTTAAAAAAACTTTTTTGATAAAATTTAACGTACCTAAGTATAAAACTTTTTTAAATAAACTACACTGATATACTTACAGACCATAAATGCATTGATTCTTATTGATATTGCGTCTATAATAATCCAGTCGTATTTAGTTTATTTTAATCTAGATTCAGGGCAACTATCGTTATGTAAGTCTGAGATGTAAGTAAGTACATAATATATGTTAACGGAAATGCGTGTAATCCGTAATAAAATACCTAAAATCGCCCAGAAATGTGTGAAATTAATTATATTAGACACATTTTCTAGGAAGACTATACATTTCCTAAATAGCAATCGGAAATGTAAAACATTTAAGATTTTAATGGGTACGCGGGATAGATAATATGAAGATATTATATTTTACGGTATGATTGTTACCTGATTGTCTCACCGAGTGCCTTAATAAAAAATATATTTTATAAAACAATGAATACTCATTTTCATTACTACTCAGTCAAATTGGTAGTTCGAATTGGTTACAGAACCGAATTAGCCTACCCCTACTCCACGTAGTCTTGTATGCCCTACCGACCAGCAAGCCGAACCTGCGCAGGCGAGCGTGGGTGTCTGTGCTTTGTTACGCAAGGACGAAGGGGCTGTACTTTCCGCAGCGCCGGAGACGTCACGGTTCTAAATTATGCCCTATATTCCGCGTTTTTACGATTCGGCTAAACGTGAATGACCAAATCGTGAAACGTAGACGATTTTACGGTCTGGCCAAACTGAGTTGCCATTTCATGAAATGCGACCATTTGAAGTGAACCAATTTACGATGTGGCCATGACATATATACATTTCCTAATACGATATTGGAATTGTATACAATTCCTAGGAAATGTATATGTTAACGGAAATGTGTTAAATCCGTCATTGTATACAATTCCTAGGCAATGTATACAATGCCTAAAATCGCCAGGCAATGTGTGAAATTAATTATATTGGACACATTTCCTAGGAAATTTATACATTTCCTAAACAGCAATCGGAAATGTAGTACATTAAGATTATAGATCAAGATTTTAATGGGTACGCGGGATAGATAATATGAAGATATTTTATTTTACGTTATGATTTTTACCAGATTGTCTCACCGAGTGCCTTAATCAAAAATATTATTGTGTAAAACAATGAATACTCATTTCCATTACTACTCAGTCAAATTCTTCAAGGTGTAGGTAGGTCGAATTGGTTACAGAACCGAATTAGCCTACCCCTACTCCACGTAGTCTTGTATGCCCTACCCCTAGAGTTTTTTTTAGAACCCGGAGGCGCGGAGGGAGGGCAGCCCCCGCCCGCTGTAACAAAACGCAGACACCCGGGCGAGCCGGAGCGGCTGAGGCTGGTCGCCAAAGGCGACCAGCAAGCCGAAGCTGCGCAGGCGAGCGTGGGTGTCTGTGCTTTGTTACGCAAGGGCGAAGGGGCTGCACCTTCCGCAGCGCCGGAGACGTCACGGTTCGAAATTATGCCCTATATTCTGCGTTTTTACGATTTGGCCAAACGTGGATAACCAAACGTAGACGATTTAACGGTCTGGACAAACTGAGTTGCCCATTTCATGAAATGCGACCATTTGAAGTTAACAAATCTACGATGTGGTCACGACATACACATTTCCTAATACGATATCGGAATTGTATACAATTCCTAGGAAAGGTGTACATTTCCTAGGAAATGTATGAATTAAATAATTTTTAAAACAATATTTTACACATTGCCTAAAGAGCTTAGGAATTGTATACATTTCCTAGGAAATGTATACAATTCCTAGATTTCATACATTTCCGGTAACATATACATTTCCGAGGATATGACGTATGTATTACATATTTTTAAAAACAATATTTTATACATTTCCTAAATAGCTTCGGAATTGTACCTATACATTTCCTAGGAATTGTATAAAGTTCCTAGATTTCATACATTTCCGGTAACAAATACATAAAATAATAAATAGGTAACCTACGTAAAAATGTAGGTACTAGATACCCATTGTCTACATCAGTGGTGCCCAAACTTTTTGCTGTGAAGATCGACTTGAGAAAAAGTTAGGTTTAAGATCGACAGATTTATTTATATGTATGTTTTTATTATCTATTATTTTATGTTGTAATAATAAGTAATTATTAATGATTAGATTTATAATATGATTATAATCAAACAGTTTTACATAGTTTCTTACTCTGTACACACATTTGTACATAAAAAATATTATTAGAAAAGAAAATAAATACAGGTCAAGTTAAGTATATTTTATTTGTAGCGGAAAATTAACGAGATGTAGATGCATGCTCAGTAAGTAGGTAATTTATAAATTTTCGAAAATAAAATCTTGTACTGGCTTAACTTCTAAGATCGACCGTGAAACCTCTCGCGATCGACCGGTCGATCGCGATCGACCGTTTGGGCACCACTGGTCTACATCATCAAACGATCTGTTTTCTAATCCCTAGCTAGCACCAAACGTACTTATTGATAAGATTACATAATTATACTGATTAATTTTATTGTACTTTTTATTGTACTATGATTGTTAATATTTACATACACAATTACGGTAAAATTAAAGGTTCACCTCTTTTATCACGATTCTCATTCCTTGAATGAAACGGTTTCATGTTTAGTAAAATTAAAGCGGCATCTGCATGTTAAATCGTGAATTAACAAAACAAAGTATGTACTCTAGAACAAGGTACTCTATGGTTCATAACAAGATGCTCTTTTTGTTCACTTCCTGCGACTGTAGATGGCCTAACAATCGTCGGAAATGAAATACAGAATAGTCGTGGTCTATCTATCTTCTCTGTGGTTTTAATTCTTTGTGTGTGAATTTGGACGACTATTTTGGTATAGGTATCCTACCTAAATTATTACTATAAAACAGCAAAGATTAATTGGGTTGTTTTTATAGAATAAATATATTACAATTATTAATACAAAATGCAGAATATTATTTGTTGTCTGTGGTACTGCCTACGAAACAAAGGAAAATCACTGAGATAGAAGCATTCGCTGTCTTTCTTATTAATGAAAAGTGAGAGCGAGCAAGCGTTATTCGAGGTCAAGACAGTCTCCAATGCGGTACTGCAAAATTGTGCAAATTAGAGGTCTAAAATTATTATTTTGTTTATTTCGTAATAAAAAATAATGGACGGGATTTTTGAAGAAAACTGCGATGTCTCGGCAATATTTTTTGATTTAGATAATACTTTAATACAAACGCGTAAAGGAGACAGTAAAGCATGCAATCTGGTAAGTGAACATTATTTTTTATTTCATCATTGTGACATTGCCACGGTCATGGAAAATGAGAACGAATTATAGGTGCGCGCGCTGTCATCGTAAGTTTGTACGAATTCTACGCCGTTGTTACTTTTATTTTCTGCGTTCTATGCACCCGTATGTTGATCGTTCACGTTCCAGTGTGATATAAATAGAACTTTCATAGTTGGAGAACGTGAGCTCGACGTCCAGATTTAGATATTTTGGAAGAGAACTGGCGCTAATTATAATCGTGATGTAGACGGTTCGTCCGATTTACTGGCGCGTGGTCTCCTCAGTGGAGCGCGATCTGCTGCGATTTGTGTCCGCGTTTGTGTGTTTTGTGACAATGGGAGATATATCGGAGCCAATAAAAAAATGTGTTCTAATACTGAAGTCCGCGAAAAGCGACACCGAAAAGTTCGCTGCACTTTTCATGGTTACCAAACTGGTTAAGGGGAAGGACTGCAACGCTCAGGCGAAGAAGGCACTGTTTGAGGCTATAGGGTTCAAATTTCTTAAGAAATTATTAACTGGAACCAATGAACAGGATGACTGCCCACCGTCGGTATACAAATCAGTCGCGATGTCGATTCTTACCTGCTTCTGCAATGAACCTGAACTGTCCAAGCATCCAGAAATGCTTGCAAACATTCCTGTATTTCTTGAGATAGTGCAGACATCAGATAATGACGATTACGACGACAACCTTATAATAATAAGTGAAGCATACACATGTTTGCAATGCATAGCAGAACATGAAGAGGGTCAGAAAGCCCTCATTGAAGTTGGGGCTATAAAGAAAATGTCAGAAATATATTCTCATCAAAGCTTTCAAACTGATGAGGCTCTTAATATCCTGGTTAAACTGGTCAGTCGATATGGGCCTGCGGCTTGGGGAGATGACCCAAAACCTTTCCATGCATTAGTGAATAAAATAGCTTTGGATTTCGCTACTGATCAATCTGAGAGGAAATTTGAATTAGCTACAGTCTTGAGTGCTCTTTTATACAGTTGTAATAAGACAACTGTTATACCAGGCTCTTCTGATGAGACTTGGCCGCAAAGTATTTACAAAGCTCTCCATGATATTCTGACGAGTAAAATTGGAAAGAATCAAAGAGATCCTGCATTGAAGCTTGCTGCTAACATCATTGATCTTCTGGGAATTGAATGGACCTTCAATGATGATGAAAATCCAAAGAAATTCTTTTTGCTGCTGTTACAACTCTGTGCTATTGAAGTGAGAATGCAACTTGAAGATAGAAGTTTTAAACAAGCTTATGCAAATGCAGAATTGGTTACAGCCTGCTTTATAGTACTTGAATCTTCTATCAATTATATGGCTACTGACCAACTGGACTTAGAACAGAAGGAAAAACAGTCTATTTACACTAGCCTTAAAGGAGCTTTTAATGCTGTTGTTTCTATTTTGACTAAAATATCTAATGACAAAAACAGAGACAAGCTTCCTGATGCAGAAAAGGTGTTTGTTTGTGCTATGGTGAGAGTTTTAGTCTCCTGGATTGCACAAGAGACAACTGCAATGAGAGAACAAATTTATTCCTTGCTTCCATTTATGTTCAGCCTCGCTAATGATTCCTTCCATGCCTACCGATCTAGAAAACTAGCTGAAAAGAACAAATCTGATGGTGAACCTATGGACATGGAGGTTTCTCTGATGGGTCAACTTGATTTATTGAGGCTCATGCTGCCAGCTCTCTGCCATTTAGTTGTTGAAGATAAAGCTAGAGATATTGTATTGAATCTAAAACAAGAAGATATTTTGTATGAAGCAATGAACTTCCATTGGTCCATTGTACATTACAAGAAACCACTGGTACCAAAATCTGAACGAGGCAAAGTCAAAACTCAACCTGAGCCAGAATTAGATCCTAAAGTATTAGAAGACATGAAGGATTCTAGGGCAGCTATGGTCAGCCTTTGCAATATCTTTATGAATCTCACTGTCCTCGCTCCAAAAGTTGTTGAAAACAGCATGCTATTTAATACTTTATTAAAATTCATATTCAATAATTTACCTGAATTGAAAAATATACCTGAAAATCTGGTGCTCTATGGTCATTTAGCAGTCTTAGGACTCCTGCTACTGAAACAACAAGCCACTAAAGTAAAAAAGAATGATTTCTCTATATGCAGGTACATTCAGTCAACAATCAGATTTTTGTGGGATGCTTACCATGTAGATGAATCAAACGACCCAACCACCTTAGTTGTATCAATGGCATACAAAGAACATTGGAATGAAATAGCTGACCTTTGGTTTTTAGGCATGCAAACAATGAGTGGAGTATTAACTATTGTACCTTGGATCTCAGAGTTTGCTATAGAGAGTGGATGGGCTGAAGGTATCACAGAAATGTTAACAAAAGTTAAGGTTGGAACACTGCCTCCAAATGTGAAGTCAGCATTTGAGGACTTCTTATGTAGATTAGTAGATTCTAATGACACCGTTATACCAGTTCTGAAGAAAGGTGGGGCACTCAAAATGTGCAGAAATCACCGCTTAATGGAGTTGGGCAAAAAACTCTTTGGAGACTAATTTCTGCTTCAAACAACATTGTTATTTCATGTTTCCGAGTTACTTATTAATTCAATAATCTTTTATTACATTCATCTTTGAACTGTCTGAGTGTACTTAACATTTTTTTATACTTTTTACAATACATGTTTGTCCTTCTGTAAATATGTAAGTATTAACAGATGCTATTTGTGTGTATCTAGTTATATACTTATTTTATAAATAAACAACCATACCACAGACTCAAAACTATTATTTATTTACACATTTCTTACACCTGAAGTTCTGAGTATTCAAATTTCTATGCAAATTTTCATAATACAGCAGACACAACTCAGTCGTACAATATCAGTTTACACAGTCAAAGCTTTGCCAAAGTACAGGTGATTGCACGACAAGTCTCTGGCATTCAGATCATTGACCCTGCTATTCCTGGACTGGGATCAGACACTTCCTTGATATAAATACATTGGGAACACTAGTAACTGAATAGTTTAATACTAAACTTTTAGGAACATGTTGGAATACTGAAATTTGCTTAAGCAAATTAGTTACAGCTTCTATTTACTCATGTGTAGATAATTGCTAACATACATTTAAAAAATTAAAGTCCTTGAATTACTTAAGCATATTATACTAACATGTACAGCATGAGTACAGTGTTTATAAAAACAAAAATAGATTTACAATATTTTAAATGCTGGGAAAATTTGAATTTTAGCTATATTAACTACTAGGTACTGTTAAACAAAATAATTACATGTCCTTATTTTTTTGTTTACTTAATTAAATTATTACAGTATTGTAATCAAAATTAAGTTTTAAATTAAATTAATTTTCATTATTTGTTGATTAATAGTAATAATGCAGATGCTACGTTTCTTGGCACATGTATGATAATGATAAATGTCGGTATAGCGATGGCTCAAAGTACCATAGAAAGTTGCGAACACTTACAAAGAATTCAAATAAATGTTCATTGCTGTAATTTGTAATATATAAAAAGACAATCGAAGCGAAGTGAGTAGCGGTGCATGCGCAAAAAGGTGTAAAATATTTTTATGTTAGTTACAATACTTATGGTAAAAATCTGTTTGCCTGATAATACCTATCGCAAATTCGCACCTACATGGCTTGTAGGTACAAAATCAATAAATAATATTTTCTCTTACAAATAGCTCGTGGATATCATGCATCAAAAGTACGGCATACCGAGAGAATTGGCGGCAGAAAGTGCAGCGTCATTCCTTTGTGATTTTCGAGCTTGTCCTGATGACGAGTCCTATGGATTGGACGAATGGCCTGAATTGCTGTGGCGCAATTCGTTACCTAAAAATTACAGACATCTTGCAAGTAAGTCATGTCATGACTCGACAATAAACACAATTACTCAGCTTCACAGTTTCCTTCCTTCCATATGAGCGACATTCATTCCGTAAGTACCCACTTGTGACAGTAGGTGATCATTATTAAGGTCTGGGCACATAATATCAACTCAATTCTAACTCGCCTCAACTCTTAACAGGGTAGGTATAACTACAGTGTAAATACTTAAACGTTGTAATGTTATAATTATTATGCACTTTAGGTACTTACGATAATAGCATTAGAGTCACTTACATACTTAATATTGATGACAAAATAATGTCTACTTTAAATATTAATAATATAAGTAGGTATTGCAAAATAAATAGCAGGTAACTATTTTATATTATACTGTTACATCAAATTGAGAGGAAAAGATTCGTTAATAGCTCAACTGTCCTACAAACGGTCAAGACACGGAATTTAAACAGAAATCTGGCGCTGTGCCCACAACAGCTACATGTTATAGGTACCTAACTGTATACCTAACGCAACGCAAAACACTACGGATATGAAAATGTAATGATCCGTTGATTTCTATACTTCATCCTTCAAATCATCAAAAAAACTATCAATAATTTTGGTGTAAGTTAAACTTGAATCAGATCATTATGACGTTAAAATAATGACCAATAGACAAAGAAAATCTAAATTCAGATATGAGTAAAATGTTATTTAATTTATAAATAAACAACAACTAAGATGTTTTGTGACGTCTTCCACCCACTATTGAACATTAATGAAAGAGGAAATAATTAGCGATCCACGCACAATTATACAAGTTTTATACTTCCACTAGCGGCCCGCCCGCGGTTTCACCCGCGTGGATCCCGTTCTCGTGGGAATATATACATGTATTATACATAAAAACCTTCCTCTTGAATCACTCTACCTATTACAAAAAACCGCATCAAAATCCGTTGCGTAATTTTAAAGATTTAAGCATACAGACAAACAGACAGACAAAAATAGCGACTTTGTTTTATACTATGCTATGTAGTGATAGTGAAGCATGGCCAAATATGAAGCGGAGACTAGGTTTATATAAATTAATTAAGAACTGCCAACAAATTTGAGCTTTAAATGAATCATAGATAGCTTTAATTAATTAAATAAATCTGGCATTTTTTATGTATTAAATATACTTTTCGTCCTACTTTCATTGACATAGACGACCTGTGTGACGGGTGTAGGGTTTTGGGTTCGATTCACAGCGATTCACATTTTAATGTTTAAATTTAAATTTCTTTTCTTGGTTGAGTCGAGATGCGTGTAGTAACAAAGAATCCTAGTTCAGTGTGTAGCATTATTTATATTTTAGCTGGTAAATAAGACAAACATTATTTGTGTTACAGAAAATATATCAGCTGAATGGATAAAATTGAGATTTGAAAATTTGGCACTAACGCCAGATGTAATTCATCTGTTAGAATCGCTGCGGTAAGTGAGAAATCTTCTAGACCGATATAATTTTATGTTATGTAGAAATATTAATGATGTCACCGCGTAATTTGCAGCGTGTCAAATGTATGCTTGGCGCATAATGTAACAAATCACACATTTATCATCAAATTCGATAAAATCCGTCAAAATATTTCTTCATGATATAACCTTAATAATAAATTACTATAATTATCAATACCAAGGCAATTTCTTTGTGACAACCAGTGGGTGAATATGACGTTACTATGGTAGGTATATATTTTGGACGAAAAAAACCTGAATGATACATCACGGATGTGAACTCATAATGTTCTTAATTTATTTTAGCTGTTCATTGAAGAAACTTGTAGACTTTTTATCTTCGTTTATAAATAAATAAAGCTAAAGCTGATTCTTAAAAATCTGCTGTAACACTATGTTACGTAGTTACATCAACATTTTACAATAATAGGTACATTTGATTAAAATGTGCGTCATCCGAGAAGGCCAATGATGTGTTTACGTAATATAATCAGAGTTTGTGTTGCTGATATCGCAACACAAACAGCATTCATTAAAATAATAAAACTCCAAATACTTAAGTTAAAACGGTTAAACGTTACGTAGGTAGGTATAGGTATTTGATAACAGGAGTTATATTTTGGTAATTACCAATAAACAAAATAAAGAATTTGAATGAATAATACAAATATTCAAGAGTTTTTATACTCAATCGTTATGATCGTAAGAGTTCAAGGTAAAATAAAATATAGTCGCATTAAGAACCTCCGCCTTTTTTGAACTTCCTTAAGTACCGTCAAATTCATCTTGTAAAATTAAAAAAATTGTAGCAAATAAATTGCTTTCCATCTTACACATAAAGATTATCAGTTGATCCGAGATTACTAAAAATAATAAACGTTTGGTACGTGGTACCAAAGGCCATAGAATTAAAAAAATAATCTCGGATCAACTCACCTGTAAAATGTATTTAATTTGTGCATCGTGTTATGTGGTGAGGTATTGTTTTCAGATTTCATTATCATCAAAGTCATAATATAAAAACATTCAAAGTCTAAATCTAAACTGATCCATCATTCTAGCATTATTAATTGTTCACTGCCCATCGGATATCGCATGCCACATAATACTGTGTATTATTCAGTACAGTAGGTACTGATTTTTCAATGTCATAAGTCGACACCAATGGGTTGTAAAGGCATACCAAACAAGATTAATGTTACAAGATAGTAATGAAGCGGATACTTCGATGCCTCTGCAACTTATTTGAGTGGGCTTTGAGCGCATGTTGCTAATAAAATACTTGTTTTTCAACAGTTCAGTTGTTGCTCTTCGAGTGACTTAACTCGGGGCGCCGCGTGCGCATCACTTAGGTTTGAATTGTATTTTAAAATTGTGAGGGAGTGCATCACGGAAGGTAATGACCATTGCCTCAAAAATTTCAATATAACTATGGAGGTATTTTTATGAACTAAACATTTCACAGTTCTAACTTTTATTATGCTTGGGTAAGTAATAGTAATAGAACCGAGAAGAGTCGTTTACAAAATATCTCCATCGTTATCAAAATGTTTCATAAAGTAGTGTCATGTTGAATAAATTTATTAATACAGGTACAATTATTCAAAAGGGTTTAAAATTGTTAATGTTTATAATGATAAAAAAGTATGATTCAACATAACATTACAATAGTTCTAAGTCTCTTATCGCAAGTAAAATATGATTAAGTAAGTTACTTGTGACCTTTGCATGGTGTTCTTGCATTGAGACCTCTTTAACTGAACCATACTGCTAACAGAGAATCTAAGTTTTGTTTTATGTAACCGTCAGTGCAAGGTCACCGTGTGTGTTGTATCATGTGCTGAGTTTCAGCATTATCGGGGTTCTCAAATAACAAAGGGCTGCTCAATGAATGTGGCACAGGGAGGATTATCTACTTGGTCTGATCACGAACGGGCCCTCGCGCGCTCAGTGGCAGAAGATCCAGCGCTTGGGGCTTCGCCAGTACTTCGACTGCGTTCTGGTCTCCGGAGACCTGCCGTGGGAGAAGCCCGACCAGAACATCTTTTTGGAAGCGTGCAAGCTACTCAACGTCGAAGCGCGAACGTGCATAATGGTTGGAGATAAACTAGAAACTGATATTATAGTAAGTTTGTTGATAATTCTTATGTTTGGACTAAATGCACTATGCACTTCTATTTATTACTGAAACGAAACAGATGTTTTGGAGCATGGACATTCTTAACTTTATACACGACGTGCCGTAATCGTAGTCGTAGTTTAATAGTATAAATACTGAGTCCTACCTCTATTGCCTTAAAGTCCAATTTGAATCGCGGCGAATTCGTTCGAGCCCCACGCGAGATTGCACGCGTCTTTAGCACTTCAGCATTAGAAAGGCTCATAATTTAAAGTGGGATCTTCCTTCCAGCTTATAAACTGGAAATATCAAATACTATATTATTATTATAAATAATTGTAGGCAGACTAAGTATAAAAACAACAATAAAAAAAAATCTATTGTACAATTTTTTTATATCTAAACTTGGTTTTTTCCTAGGGAGGCAAAGAAGCAGAATTGGGAGGAACAGTGTGGATTCCACTTCAAAAGGACGCCAAAGAGTCGGATCTTCCAGACTTCACGATCCACAAGGTTACTGAATTGCCTGAAGTGCTCCCAAGCTCACCTAAATGTAAGCGTGCAGTACACTCCAGTGTTTGCTGACAGAAATGTATACTTGTGTAAAAGGTAATAGTTTATGTATAGATTAGCATATCTATTATTTACAGTGGTCATTTTTCATTCCAAAATATGCATGGCCACAATATATAATAGGTCTGTTAACAATGTGGTAGGTACAGGGTTAGTGTATATTACGAATGTTACCTATATCATAGTTGTTACCTAAACAACAAATAATTCTTCATACTACAAAATATATAGAGACATGTTTGGAGTGATATTCAACATTCCATACTTGTGTATGTGTGCTTTACGCTACTTACATGTCATACATTTTTACGTTATAATAGTGTTTTCACATCATCCAAGTATCGCCATATTTTAATATAAGTCGTAGTTTTGACTAAAACAGCCACTAAAGAAATTATTTTGTATTTAGAAATCTCTCTTGCATTTTGATTTTTATTTTGGATATTTTTTTATATTAATTCAAGTTATATCTGCTTTACATGGCAGGTTATTATAATCTAAAAAATGTGTTATCATTTCCTAGTATGTGAAATATAGTCATTAGTTACCTTTATGGACATTGAGAGATTATGATAATGATAAACACTATTGGATGATGTGAAACTGCTTTATCAGGGTCTGTACCATTGAAATTTATTTACAGTACAAAGAAAATAGGTATTAAATTGTAGTCCACAACAAGTATTTCATAACTTGCCTTTAATTATGCTCTTCTTGAATGATTTTTGAATCCTCATTCTTTATAAAGGAATGATTTTATTTTTGTAATGATTATCTCACTTAGTACTATAACCAATAGAAAGATATCATAGGTTTAACTCGCGTTCTACAAAGTTACTAGATAGGAACCAGATGTATTTTTATGAAGATAATGTTACCTAAGATTATGGTACCTATAATGTTCACTAATCTTAATGGCCCCTTTGGGGTCCTAGACAACTTGAAATTAGCCCATCTGTGCATTTTCATTTGTGTATGGTTGATACTCTGAATTTAAATATAGCAAATGATCTGTACAAAGGGCTCATAATTGCATGAACAATACAAAGTCCCATTGTAGGCTAACTCTGCATCTCTTCATCAAAAAATAGACTGTCCTTGTGATATTGAAAATAGATCCTTCTTATAATTTTGTATATAAAAAACTTTCATAGCCTTAAGCTATAAATATTTTTATCATGTTAATTTTCAAATTATTTATTTCATGTTGTGAAATGTTGTTATAAATTTGATTTTTGTAAATATTCCTTAGAAATACATTACGATAGTGTAGGGACTGTGTAGAACAGTAGACTGATTGAGGTAATGATAGATTATTTTCGTCTAAAATGTCTTGTACTTAGGTCATTTCAATGTGTATAATACTGTCTAAAATTTATCTTTCTAATAAAAGTTTTAATTGGGATTGTATTTTGTAATTACTCCTTTACTGTCATGATTTCATGATGTCTTTTTGAATATAATATGTCTCATAAACTCTAATTCCATACATGAATTATCAGCAACCTTATTAAACCTTTTTGAATCCCCTTTGGATTCCAGCGAAGTGAACATACTATGGCATTCGTGACATGAATTCATGTCGTTGGAGTTTAATGAACTACATTTGATCCAAATAGTTCACCTACTGGTGTATTGAATGGGCGCTAGAATCCAAAAATCATGTAAGAACTAAACTGATCTATATTTAATGCACCTAAATACTATAACAGTAACATGACTAAGCAGTTCTCAACATTTTGGCTTCTCGCTTCTCTTGTAACATTTTATTTTGTTCTTCTATAATAGCTTTTCTTTGTTGTAAGAATTCCCCATACTCCTGAAATATACAAAAAAGTCATATTACTTTACGATGAATACTTATATGCAACATGAATCTTGAGTCTAATAAATTAAAGAAATTGATTAAGAATTGGGTTAAAAATTAATAACATGGTTAATTCAAATTGTTTTCAATATAGAAATCAAAATTTTGTTTGCAATTATTATTGCCTGCCATGCCCAGCATCACCATCAGATGCTTATCATTGAGAATAATGAACTTATTATATTATGGAATATCAGATATTATTCAATTTAATTTTTATGGAGTTTCTGTGACAGGTTAGTTATTTATACTATTGCAATCAATCTTGCTAATTGCCTTTCACAAATAACAAAAGAAAATCTCAAGTATTTAGTAGCTGCTGATCAGGACCATGGAGAAAGTAAATGGAGGTCTTTGCCATAAGACAAACCGAGTAGAGAAATATCCTATGAAGTGAAAAACAGAAACATGGAAAGCTCAGAAGAATCAAAGGCTATATTACGAGTATGTGTTATTATAACAAAGAGGCATAACTAAACCAAAGAAAAGAAACCTACCCTAGGTTTCTAATAAGTGTTTATACCTTTGCATCCAGCTCCCTGACCACTTCTATGCCACATGTTCTTGCTGTTGCTATCAGCATTGTGCATATTTCCTTTATAGGTTTCCACTCAAGTGGTGGATCCTGCTGTTTAATTTTAGCTATTTCATACAAATGTTTTAAAGTGATTTTGCCACAGATTTCTTTCACTGTAAAAAAAAATGAATTTATTAATATTTTGAATTTATGGGACATCTCCCACCCCCACCGCGGGCGAGTCGGCGAGTGAATCCCGGCCATTTACTTGCTCAAGACACATACAAAAGATGTGACATTCCGTGTAAACAAAAGAGACACATTGGTCAGCGAGTACTTGCTCACTGTTCACACTGCGGGCGAGTACTCGCTGACATATGCATCTCTTTTATTTAACAAAATGTCATATCTCCCATCACTATCTTGGGCGAGTAAAGCGAGAAAACAGCCGAGCTTTACTCACTGCTTGTTGCCGGTGGGACACCTGCCTATTACACAATGTTACAAAAAAATACATTTATTACCATGGCTACAGCTACTTAGCATAAGGCTCTGCTCATGACTGCAGGCCTAGGAGGCCTAGAGCGCATATTCTACCATGCTGTTACAGTGCAAATTAGTGATATTTAGAGAGATTAGCGGCCAACCCATATATCAGAAGTTTTTATACCACCCAAAGGCCTCTCACATGGCTTTACAACTGTTATCTTTCAATAATATCTACAGACATTATTATATGCTTTCAAGGACTGAAGAGCTCCAGTAATTGTTACCACTAGCAGTCACCCCTCCAACTACCGACTATGTCAGCAATTGCCTAACTTTTTCAATCAATTAGTAGTATGTATAAGAAAATTTTAAGAGGCTACATCTGAAATATAAAATAGTTTTAGATCTAAGATTATTTTTAAAGCTTATTGTCTATATCTCCGATATTTAGATATAGAATCTTCACTATATAATAAAGAATCTCATAAGAGCAAAACCAGTAAAATGAGAAGTTTTGTCGATAGAAAAAAAATTTAAAGTTAGTAAACTTGAAAACCATAAACATAGTTTTCAAGTTTACTACCAAAGTTTTAATAATTAGTTGATGAAATTATTTTTAAAACATATTAAATAATCAAAGCTAAGTTTTCATAAGAATGAAAAACTCAAAAACCGAAACAGTTTTCAAATAAAAATTTTAAATGCAATTGGCACATAGAACATTGCTATCTCACCATTTGTCTATAAATGAAATCATTCCATCTCTGTTTTTGAGCTCCGCTCGTTCGGTTTTACATATTTCGGTTGTAGCGCCTTAATTATGTTATGCTGTCATTTATTTAAAAAAAAAAATTTGGCACGCCCTTTACTTACCAGGTTCCATAGCACCTCTGCTCACACCAGCAGCTTGTTTTAGAAAGAAAGATGCAGGTGGCTGATGAATGATAAGTTGATAGGACCGATCAGGATTGACTTTCACTCGCGTTGGGAGAGGAATTCCTGGTTTTATGTTTGCTGTTTTTTCGTTAAAATCTTTGCAGAATGCAGGTATGTTAATATTACGCTAAAACATAGACAAGTATTGAAGTAATTTATTAAATAACAGACATGCCACATTCTCACTTAATGTTTACATACCTGTCCAAGCATTGGGCCCAGAGGTGGACCAGCGGCTGCCATCCCAGCAGGAATATTGGTTCTCAACTTAGAAGAATGGTCCACCTTGTCTGCCAATTTCTTCATAGATTTAAGCCGTGCTACAGACTTCGACATTGTGGGAAATTTTAGAACAACATAAAGATATAAACTTAAACGCTTGAAATCATACCGTGTCGTAATAAAATTGTCGTCCTTGTTGTATCACTATCACTTTCATACAGAGCTAAAAATTTAAATAGAAAACAAATCAAATAAGAAAATTATACATAACATAACCAAATTACCAAACCAACCTCAATCTGTCAAATTTAATTTGACAATTATTTTGACATCATTACGACAGACATAACCAAAACAGCTATACCTACCTATCTCTGTGAATTACACTACACCATTGATCTATATATAAATTCCATCTCTATGGAATTACACAGACTCATTAGGCCGGCTCCACACGTTGGTGCCAACGCCATTTTCTAGCTCCACACGTTGGCCGAGTAGCGCCTGCCAACTCCCAACGCTCGCACCAACGCCATTTTCTAGCTCCACACGTTGGGCGAGTAGCGTTGACGCCAACGTCTGGAGCCGGCCTTAGGCGAGGCTCTATTGGTTTTAACTCTATGTCTACTCAGCCTGTGGCAATTTCAGCAGTCTGTGTCTATGGTCTATGAGTCTATGACTGCTGGCTGGCTGGCTGGCTGATGTTGAAATGAAAATGTTGATTGCTGAACTGAAATGAAATGAAATGAAATCATCTTTCTATAATGTGATATGAATCCATTGTCAAGATTTCGTTTAGTTTTGTTCGTGTAACAGTTTGTCGTTATCTTATTTGTGATTAAATAAATGTAGTTCTAAAATTTCTTAGTGCCGAGTAATTGTTTGAAATGAGGTATCAGTAAACCTGGTTTCAAATCTCGAGTTATGACTTCAATTGAAGGCGTAGTGTCAACGAAGAGATGTGTACAACTTGTAAATAATTCGTAAACTAAAATATCGTTCAACATGTGGTCGTTTTTCTCAAGAGATCCTACAAAGGATTTCCCTTATGAAGTGGGAGATCCTGTTCGTGGGTTAGAAGACAGATCAGTGTGGTCGCTTCACAAAGGAAAGAAGAGAGGAACACAGGATGAAGTGTCGATTTTCTTATTTGACGTCCAAAAGAATTCTGAAACTTTATTCGATATAGCCAAGGCCTCTCTAAAAAAATTAAAGACTATGAGACACCCTAGCCTTTTACATTATTTAGATAGCTGTGAAACTGAAAAATTTTTGTATGTAGCCACAGAAAATGTAGAACCCTTAGTTACTCATATAGAGGATATAAAACTTGAAGGCTCACAAAAGGACCTATTCCTTGCATGGGGTATATTTCAAATAACTGTAAGTACACGTTTATTCTACATATCTTTTGTAATTAGAAGTGTGCTTGCATTGTGTATGTTTCATATTGCCTGAATGGTTGTAAACTCTCGAAATTATTCAAGTTAGTAAAATTTTATGTGTTTGAACTGGAGTAGATGGTCACTATCTACTCTCTTCAGTTCAAACACATAAAATTTTACACTTTATGGGATGCTGTTTAGTGAACATGGTTGAAACCATATTTACACACCTTATACAACAGCCCCAAAATTATGGCTGCTATGGCACCCTGTGGCCCATGTCACTATAACTGAGGCCCAAGTCTGCTAATGTATAAAAGCTTCAATTGCAATTGTTGAAATATTTTGTATTCAAATTGTGCTAGCCTATTCAATCACAATGTCTTCTCTTTCTCAGAGGGCATTATCATTCTTCAACAACGATGGGAACATGAGGCACAATAATGTGTGTATCTATTCTGTATTTGTAACTTCTGCTGGGGAATGGAAACTCGGCGGATTTGAGTTCCTCAGTACACACGGCCAGGAGAATACCAACCCTATACCTATTAAGATATTACCAGCACTAGAAATATATGATCCGCCAGAGAAAAAGGATCCTATGAAACTTAAATCAGTTACTAAATGGTGAGTTGATTTGTTTACAATAAAGAATTAAATGTTGGATCAATAGAACAAACCCGGGTCAATAACCTGTTGTTAATGTATAACTGCTGTGTGCTATGTAATTCATAAATGGTTGCTCTAATTTTAGTAGATTGCAATGGCCCAATTAATTTGTCAGTACAACAATATGTATATGGTATATTATGATTATGAATATCTCGAAGTTGTGTGTATTTATTTACAAAATAAAGTTGTAACTTAACCTTAACTCAGTTAACTCAGTGACACTAAAAGATGTTGTTGACCTATTTATTGTAGATGGGGATCAAATTATTCTGATACATTTTTATCAGTGCAAATTGGCCTTAATTATACAATCGGAGAACATAGATCACAATTGATCACAAACAGGCATGGGGTATTTACACTAATTTAGTAAATTGTTGTACATTGTTTATGTCTAAGTCAGTTCAAAATTTTCATTACTCTACTGAATTTGATTGAATGAGTCTGATCTCAAATATGTATATTTTATTAGTGGAGAGTCCCCTTACACAGACTTTTTCTTTTTTTGCGGCGCCCGCGTCCTCCTGATGTCATTCATGAATTGAATTGAACTGAATTCAACTAAATTCCAATTGGAAACAGAGAAACAGAGAATTTTGGTTTTTTCTGACACCAAGTTAAAAAAACCCTTCTTGTGAAGGCATCCTATATCGAACTCACGGTGTTGGCCATATTTGATATTTGACACCTCACTGATCAGGGGTTAATTGAGATTGTTTATTTGAGGATTGCTTTGATACAACTGGATTTAACAATTATAAAAATCATGATTACCTTCATAATCCTAGTATTGCTTTAAAATGTATACTGTATTCTAAATATCCTTCTGTAAGAATCTGATGAAGCCAATAAAATATGTTGGTAAAAAAAAAAATATTTTGAATGGCTTCATAAAATTTATTAGTTCATCCTGAAAAGCTACCCTAAATTTATCCAGCCCTACACATGAGAATTATGTGTTGGAAGTGTTGGAATATTACACAGTAATTTGTAGGTTTCTGATAAGGTTAAAAAGATTTATTTTCCTACCATCTGTCTACCTGCATAAAGGCGCACAATACATTTTAAATATTGCAATTTTTCATGATAAGAGAATAGGTATATTAATTTCTGTGTAATGGCCATTGTTCAAATTAATTTATTAATTTTTGTGTCCATTATTTCAGTTCCTCGGATATGTGGGGTTTGGGCTGCCTCATTTGGGAGGCATTCAATGGTCCCTTGAAAAACCAGCCCTCTCTAAAGACAGTAGACAACATACCTAAGCAACTTTGCACACTTTACTGCGAATTAGTTAGTGCTAACCCTGCGTCTAGACCTAACCCAGCTGATATTATTACAAGGTATGTTTTAAATAATATGGTATGTTTTACATAACGATTGTAAACTTTCACTTATACTTTTAAGATTAGTATATCATCATGGTCACCAAGCCAGAGCAGCATTTTAAGGTTTGATTTCCAGCAAGGAACAACCTTGAATGATGATTTTAAATTTCTGTTTTTCGTCTGGGTTACTATTGTTGTTCAAACCAAGGGAACTTAGTTAGGAGCTATGAATGTGTAGCATTGTTTTCTTTTGTATTTAGTAATAACATAAGTTTAATATTTCAGGTGTCGTAAAATGGGAGGATATTTTAAGAATGATTTAATAGACACAATGCTATTTCTAGAGGAGATCCAAATTAAAGATAAAATAGAAAAAGGGAAGTTCTTCTCGACACTAGGCTCACATCTAGATAGCTTTCCTGAAGCAGTGTGTATACATAAAATTCTTCCACAACTGCTTACTGCCTTCCATTATGGCGATGCGGGCTCTGCTGTACTGGGACCTATGTTTAAGGTAATTACAAATTTAATACCTGTATAAATAATGCTAAATCTTTATTATATTGCTTGTTTCAAACTTTGTTTCTCAAGATCCATTTGAGGCTTGCTTAAGTGAGGATATATCGTCGGTACAAAGTCAACTAGCCAAAGTGTAATTTTGGCAGTTTTGACACTTTTGACATACATACATTGTACATCAATATTTTTTACACAACCCATATTGTGGCAAAATATTGTATCTGTGGCAATAGTATACAAATTGAAACTTGAAAAAACTTGAATTGATTTTAAGAAATCCCTGATTTACAACGATACATACTTTTTTTATTAAAATCCTACCCTTCCTGAACATTTTGACATTTGCAGATTGGCGAGTTGACTTTTGTACCGATGATATGGGGGTTAAGACAATATGAATCTCAATTAATTTAGTGGAAGAAGAAGAAGTGTTACTGATCTGTAATTTAAAATAAAAATATGTTGTATTCTTGATTTCACATCCATGTATAGTGTTATTATCCCTTTTTGTTTGATCGTACATGTCAATGAATTATTTTATTTATATTATATATTTAACACAATTTCAGCTGGGCAAGCTGCTGTCGGAGGAGGAGTACCAGAAGCAGATAGTGCCGTGCGTGGTGAAGCTGTTCGCGTCCAACGACCGCACCACGCGGTCCCGGCTGCTGCAGCAGCTCGACCAGTTCATTATGCACCTTCAGAACTCTACTGTAAGTCATCATCTGCTTTAACTTCAAATGTTAGTGGCAGATATTTCTTTCCAATGTTGTGTATAACAATCGTTTATTATTATTTTACAGACATTGTCTTCATATAGATTGAACTATGTAACTAACTGGAATTCAGTGTTTACTTTTCTTCCAAGAAATAAATAGATTTAATATTATCTCTTTATCAAAGTGAACAAAGAATGGGTTACTAGTTTTAATTATTATCTTCATGTAAAGAATTCTGATTTCCGGAAACGGAAGTGATACTTTACTGATAATGATGTTTACAATACTGCTACTTACAGATTGTAATTATTCTGTAATACTGTTATTGACAGGTAAACGACCAAATATTTCCGCAAGTAGTCCACGGGTTCCTAGACACCAATCCTATCATCAGAGAGCAGACAGTCAAGTCGATAGTCCACTTAGCGCCAAAGCTCAACTACAACAATATTAACGTGGAAGTATTGCGTCACTTCGCGAGGCTACAGTCCAAGGATGATCAAGGTGGAATTAGGTAATAAAAAGTTTAGCTTCCGGAATTCAGACATACAGAATAATTATATATTAATCTCTTCACCAATCCACAGTAAATTGGAAAATGTGGAATAGCTGTAGCGTGGTGGAGAATATCTTGGGTTTCCTCAGTTGACTTCAAATTACACAGGGTAATTTCTATAAATCCTTTCTTAGTTTTTACTTATGGAACCTATGCACAAAGTTTCATCTCGGGAAGGAGGACTTCTAAAAAACATCTCTTTATTGTCATTCAGTCAGAATGCAAGAGTTACGTGTATATTGACACCATTATTGCACTCATATTCCAGAACGAACACAACAGTCTGTCTGGGCAAGATCGCAGCGCACCTCCACCCGCAGATCCGTCAGAAGGTCCTAGTGTCGGCGTTCGTGCGGGCGACGCGCGACGCGTTCCCGCCGGCGCGGCAGGCGGGCGTGCTCGCGCTGGCCGCCACGCAGCAGTACTTCCTGCTAGCTGAGGTGGCGTGTCGTGTGCTGCCCGCGCTGTGTCCGCTCACTGCTGACCCGGAGAAACAGGTGGGTGCGGTGTGGGGTGTAGGGATGGAGGGGGAGTGTACGTTCCCGCCGGCGCGGCAGGCGGGCGTGCTCGCGCTGGCCGCCACGCAGCAGTACTTCCTGCTAGCTGAGGTGGCGTGTCGTGTGCTGCCCGCGCTGTGTCCGCTCACTGCTGACCCGGAGAAACAGGTGGGTGCGGTGTGGGGTGTAGGGATGGAGGAATTTAGGATTTTAGCACTGTAATGTCCTATAGCATGTGTTAGCTACACTACTTTTAAATAAAAATGATTAACGAACTTTATTCATTACAGAACCTAGACATGTATTTCATTATCATTTAATTTAATTTCTAGGTTCGTGATGCTGCCTTTAGAACTATCAAAGGCTTCCTCGGAAAATTAGAAAAGGTCTCTGAAGATCCAAGTCTCAAGGAAGGAATGGGTAAGTTCAAAATTTTATTTTTTCCTTCTCAATAAAGTCACTATAAATAGACAATAGACAAGGTTTACTAGTATAATTATAATGCATTTCTTAACTTAAATTGAACTTGAAATTAATTATGGTTGCAAAGCTATAAAAGTCACTTTGTTAACCATTGAAGAATTTCCTCATCTGAAGCCAATCTTGACCATTCATTTTATAACCATGAACTTTGTACAAGTCTTCAAGTTCATCAGACTTTTTGAAATTGGAAATTAGGTAAAATATTATACGTCATATACTCGTAAGATCAAATTAATATAAGTGTGTTAAAAGAAAAATGTTGATCCCAGAAAAATATTGATACACTATTGATCGACTATCGACGTATGTATCGGTACAGAAGCGGACGTGCACACGGCGACGCCGTCGCTAAGCAACGCGGCGGCGACATGGGCGGGCTGGGCGGTGACGGCGGTGACCGCCAAGTTCTACCGCAGCCACTCGGACACGGCGCGCGCGCAGCACCCCGCCAAGAGCGCGCTCTCCAAGCCCGGCAGTCTCGGTGAGGGTTTTATACCTTATCACTACCCTATGGTATGGTACCCTACCCTACACCATCTGTCTGTACGGAGCTGGAGTGTAGTAATGTGAAATATTGTGTACACAGTTGTTTAGTGATAAAATAACCAGTATAGTGTGAAATGTTGCTTATTGGTTTGATTAAGTTACCAAAAATAATAAAACTTTCGGTATATAAAATTTTAAAACTTTCAATCAACTCAATTGCTAGAAGATGTGTCACCTACTGTTATACAACCTATTTGTTAGTTTATGGACGTCCAAGAATAAAACGACGAAACGATACAAACACAATTATAATAAGCACTTAAAAAATATTGAAAGTTACTAATAACTGATTAGATTACTCATTAAAATGATTATCTAGAACAACCGTCGTCGAGCAGCATGTCGACGACGACGTCGTCGGTGACGTCGATGACGTCGCTGGAGCACAGCGAGTCGGCGTCCGACTACGACCCCGACCACTGGGACATGACCGCCTGGGGCGAGATCGACTCCAGCGCGGGGACCGGTAACTATTCATACTAATGTTACAAGACGCAGTTTACCTATCAAAGTGTAGAGTATAAATAATCTATATATTATAAGACACAGTTTACTTATCAAAATGGATAGCATAATCATAAGTTTTAACAAAAAATACACCAATTTCAACATCGATAAATAGAGATAGTTCAAAAACTAAACTCCAGATGTCACTCAAGTTTATTATGGACACGATAAGCATCACCTTTCGAATAATACAAGAATCGACAAAATATGTTCACCAAGTTGAAAGTTTTGAGGTAACAAACGTGAAAAATACAGCTGAATTAAGCATCTCCTCCTCATTTGAAGTCAAAAACAGAGTTATAAGAAAGCAAGGCTTTTCTCACACAACGCTATTTGCAAGCGACTCGGATCTTGTCAATGTATGATAGCGACGCGTCTACGATGCGTCTCCTGTCGGTGAACAGTGTCAGATACAGCGAATTTTGGATTGCATTGCAATCGCGTAGCTAGTATGAGAAGCGTAGTGTGAGAAGGGGCTAAACGTGTCCGCGTGTGTGTGTCAGGCACGGGCGCGAGCGCCAAATCGCCGCCGAGCAGCGGCAGCGCGCACGCCACGCCCGCGCTGGCCGCGCTCTGCGAGGACGACTGGGACAACGACGAGTGGGGCACGCTGCAGGAGCAACCGGTAAACGACTCTATTGTCTCTGCTTACGGTTCAATTTAGCTTGTGAGGAACATTTACTTATGACGTTTTCAATTCTCGACGTTAATCTTCAAGTATCCACATTCTTTTGATACATACATGGAGCAGCCATTGTACGTCTAACTTTGGGGTTTCCTTTATTGATTGTCATTGTTTATGGATTTTCATGAACTTCCCCCAAACCCTATAGCATTAATAAGAAGATTCATTAATACATCGCCCAACCAAGAAGGAAGCAAATAGTACTTGTCACCCACGACACAGGTAATCCTATGGGGCTACGAGTGTGTATCTAACAGCGCTTCATATCACAGAGCGCAGAAGCAGAGCTCGCGTCGCCGTCGGAGACGTGGAACAACTCGCAGTGGACGGAGAGCGCGCCGGCGCACGGCAACAGCACGGGCATGACGAACGTGAACAACGCAAACGTCACGTACGTGCGGACGGGCGCGCGCGAGCACCGCGCCGCCGCGCACCAGAACAGCAATGACAGTCTCAGTGGCTGGGAGGATGGGGAGTTCGAGCCTATCGAGGAGAATGCTGATGGTATGTTTTCGACTGATGATATGTCTTTCTACAGATGTTCTGTCTCTATCTTTTGATGTCACCTAATGATTATCCGTATTCTTAATAATATTATAAATGCGAACAAGGGTCATGTTTTTTGTCCTTCTTTCACGTCGTAACAGAACCATGATATATGGTATAATTTTTGTGTATGGAGAAAGAAGAAACAATCCTTACTATGTCTCTTTTTCTAAGACTTTCAAGCATCAATGTGTTATAATAAAATTCATCTCCTTTGTAATTTCCAGAAAACAACGCATCCAAAATGGACGAGTTGCGAAGGAAACGGGAAGAGAGGAAGTTACAGCGGCAGAGAGAGATGGAGGCGCGGCGCAGCGCGCGCGGGCAGGGGCCCATGAAACTGGGCACCAAGATAAACACGCCGCCACCGCCCTTCTAGAGATCACACCGCAAACTCCCAGTATGAACTCTTTCTCTTGACATGTGACAGTGACAGGTGTCAACTCCCATTCGTCGTGACAGTTGGCATCTGTATTCCATGTTTTTTTCGTCGGAAATGTCGGAATGTCTTCTTTTGCTACTTTATTATGGCTGCTATAACTGTGTGCACCTAAAAACTTAATGTCTAAGCATGAAATGTCCAAGACTCTGCAAAACATTCATATGTGTTTTATAATAAAGAAGTGACAGTCCAGCATGTTTAAGTGATATCTTAAGCCTTGAGGTCTATGTGGATTGATCCATAAACTAAAATTACGTGGCTAAACTTTTGTCTCTCCAATTTCTCAATTGAGTGAAAAGGAATTTATGGAAATTTTTCGTGTACCAGTTAATACCTATTGTGGGGACACAGGAAGTTACATTTGGGTGAAATAACCAACTAGTCATTGACTTACCATAAACGGTCATATCGCTGCGTATTTTCATGTAGAAATGCGTACAAACAGTGATATTAAGAAAACTCGACATAACCGATTTGATGTTGAAATTTATGTAATCGAATAAACTTCTTTTTTTCGAAATTTTAATCGATTTTATGAATTTTGACAATATGACATTTTGTCAGAGTTGAATTTCCTCTGTCTATAAATCCTTAATATGGGGCAGACATTTGCATAGGAAAGGAGTCTAGTATGGGTCCAGAACAGATAGTGAATATGTAAAATATTTTATATTAAAATAGGAATCAGATTTTTAATGTTTGAGGAGTGACTTTGACTCGTGTTCGGTGTGCTTGATTAAAGATTTATATGTCGAATGTGGTTCATGTCGTGTATACCCCGTCTTCAGCCAAACGTTGTAAGGCTTAAGTAATTCCTCTTTGCGATTATGAAGTTTTTAAGATTCTAATAATTAATATCGGACATTGTATCGACTGAACGAGAATCCTTTCAGAAATGTGGCATCGCAAGAATTTTCTACGTAAATTAGATTTGTATGTATAGAATTAAATATGCACCATTCCTTTAGTGCAGTGTATTGAAAATGATTTCTATGTTACCAGCGTAACAAAATGCAGTAAATGAATCAATGTCGGAGAAAATAGGATAGATTAGACAAGATCATTTTATTATGATATCCATCTCATTTCTATTTATATTTTACTAAATAAATGTTATTTAAAATTATGCATTTTATTGATCTTTAACTACTTGAACATTTCCAAAATTAGCAAATAAATCCATAAAATCTATAGACACTAAATTCGCCTTAAGAAATGCTAAATAAATTATTGAAATTCTAATTATACCAAAGTCTGAGATTGAACTTGAGAAGTAAATTTGGTACGTTTTTAAAAGAAAAAGATACTTATAAGAATATTATTATAGGAGCCATGTACATCAGTCAATGTTGTTTATATGGGATTTGATTGTGTATGTTTAAATATTATATGCAGAAATATTGCGCGATATACAATCACGAATAATGTGTTTGCACTTGATTTGATCAAAGCTTAGATATGCGCATATGCGACAATTTGCAGCAAAGTGAGTCGGAAAAGTAACGAATTTCTTATTTTTAGTTGTGTATATATACAGCATATATTCGTATAAATATGTGGTATCCCAAAGTGGTATGCGAAAGGAAGATCTATACAAACTAGAAAAATAATGTTTACATTCCTTTATGCCGTTCGTAAGTATCGATCATTTTTATTGCTTTGCTGATCATTTCTGCACACAGCTTATTTTATGAAAATGTTGTCAAAATGTATATAAATACATATTTAGATAGAATACAGCTGACATTAAAAAAGTATTTATTATGTTGACGCTCTTCTCATCACATATTCATATAGAGTAATGTAGATAGACAAAAAAAATAAAAATATGTTTTATTACAGTAACAAAACGAATCAAATATTTCATCTTAACTTAATTACTTTGCACTTTATTGTTTGCCTAACATATAATTACTTATGTATTTTGTGATAAATTATGCCAAGCCTCGTGAGGTGACAAAGTTGTTATTCTATTAGAGCAAGATCCCAGGGCCACCAGACGTCACGTATTTTCTGACGAAGGAAATGTGGACGATTGAGTAGTGTTAGTATGTACTAAGAACGCATGCCTACCTGCTAGCTTGCTCAGACGGCCAATTTTCAGGTATCAGGTAATCAAGGTACATAAAAACATTACTTACCTCACGTAAATTCTCCAAGCTGATTTTTACGTATATTTTAGGCAATATCCTTAAAAATAAGTCGCCAATACTCCCAGACACTTTCCGTCGGCCGTATTGCTTTGCAGACGCTTTAAAGCTCCCAAATGTATTAGAGTCTCCAACGCCTGACGCATTTTAATTGCACCAATTTGCTTTACGCATCTCACGCAATGCGTGATTGGTGTAATTGGTGCAATTAAAATGCGTCAGGCGTTGGAGACTCTAATACATTTGGGAGCTTTAAAGCGTCTGCAAAGCAATACGGCCGACGGAAAGTGTCTGGGAGTATTGGCGACTTATTTTTAAGGATATTGTCTAAAATATACGTAAAAATCAGCTTGGAGAATTTACGTGAGGTAAGTAATGTTTTTATGTACCTTGATTACCTGATACCTGAAAATTGGCCGTCTGAGCAAGCTAGCAGGTAGGCATGCGTTCTTAGTACATACTAACACTACTCAATCGTCCACATTTCCTTCGTCAGAAAATACGTGACGTCTGGTGGCCCTGGGATCTTGGACTATACAAGTGGTAATTCAAGTTACAGACAGACCCATGCACTATACAGTCACTGTATTACAGTGTAATGAATTTATTTTGTTTGTAACGAGAAATAAATATAACTAATACTATTATAGAAATTTCTTATTAGTGGCGACGAAATTGTGTTACGTTGTTTATCTCATTGCTGTCTCCAAATATTTACATGTCTGTAAATAAAATGATTGTAATAAATAAGCATTTTAATTTTGCCTCCTCCCATCATAATAGACAATAAATAAAACAAAAAATAAGCAATAAAATTTAATGCAACTACAAAATGAAATTTATGAATGTTAGTCACAACAAAAATCTTAACAATAATAAGTACAGAATCTTAACTAAAATGGCTATTATATTCTACATATAGTTAAACATGGTCCTCCCACATTTTGCGGGACACGCGGTAGAAGATAAATGCATGCTATACACGTGTGAAATAATGGCCGGTACTTTAATCAAATAAAAATAAAATAGGATCTGACTATAATGGTTCCAGGAAGTAAATTACTAATTGTATGCATATTTATGTAATAAACGATAATATTGTGGTTAATAAAAATATTTTTTAACAGACTTCAAAAAAGAAAGATCTCAGTTTGACCTGTGTACGCGACAGATTGACATGGCTTCCGGGGTATGAGGTGAGACGCGGGGGAAGGGACACCCCGCATACCGCACGTCACCCGCGCACTCCTTAGTAATAGTAATGCGCGAGTCTATATCGACCGCGTTTATCGATTTTAATCTCACTCACATTTTTGTTTGTTGTTATGTTTTACAATGACTTCGGTAGCTTTAGATTTTATCATCGAAATCGGAGATACTAGTGATGAAGAGTCACTAAGTGCTTGTAGCGATGTTAGTACGTGCTCATTTGATATTGATTGCGATGAATAAAATATTATAATTCTATAACAACATAGTTGTAAATCTTCTTACTAGGTCATTCCTTATCTACCTGAAAATTATTTAAATATTTCTTTATCTGTCTATCAACAATATTAGTTTAATGTAGTTATAAGTGCTAGTACCACAATGGCCTAAAGTGAATAGATCTGATTCATTATCATTTTACCTACGATAAATTAATTTAATTAATGTTAATCTTATTTTGTTGCGTGGGATAAATATCGTTATAAACTATATCGATATAAGCCACATCACTAGAAAACTGCCATGTCAACCTGTCGCGTACTATATGTATATTTGTGCGCGATTATCTCGTGTTTGGTTGAACCGATTTTGATGCGGTTTTCAGCATAGTATTTGCAGACTTAGAAGGTTTTAGGGCGTGGACCCATGTCTACGGTGCGGCGCCGTTTGCCGTGCAACGGTACGGCACCGCCGCCGGCAGATGGCGCGGCGCCGTGCCGTGCCACGGCATCGTGTACTGGCACGTGCACACTATTGTGTTGTCAATACATTCAATACATTCGGTCGGTTCGATCCAACTGACAACACAATAGTGTGCACGTGCCCATACACGACGCCGTGGCGCGGCACGGCGCCGCGCCATCTGCCGGCGGCGGTGCCGTACCGTTTCACGGCAAACGGCGCCGCACCGTAGACATGGGTCCACGCCATAAGGCATATTTTTTGGCTGAACCGATTTTGATACGGTTTTCAGCATCGTATTTATCAGACTTAGGAGAAAGATTTAGGTATATTAACCGCGTTTAACAGAACCGATTTTTACTTTTCGGCGATAAAGTCTATTCAATTTAGTTAAAAGTAATTTCGTGTTATTTTTGCGTGTTTTAAGTGTTAGGCCAGTCACTTAGGGAGTTAGGAATGTCAATACAAAATAATAAACCCGCGACCCGCTTACTATAGGAGGTCCACGTTAACAACGGTTTACCTATAGTTTAGCTATTGAACTATGTCCTACTAAGAAATACATCCCGCAAACTTCAGGTAATCCGTCAATGCGAATGCAAAAAGCGTTCCAAAAATGCAACTTAATCAAACCAGGTTAAAATAAGTAGCTATCACATTAAAAAGCAACTAAAATTTTCAAAGATACAAAACTTACAAACTAAATGAACTTATGTGCTAGGACTTCCTCATTCAATTGATCACCCCATCAAACTTCAAATACCAACCAAGTTATTTTTTAAGAATGATTTACAAAACTCGTTTATTTTGTTTTATATGTTCGGCATCCCTCTAGGCAAGTGAGTTGTGGAGGCTTCCCGAAAGTTTTCACTCCGCGTAGGAAATATTATTTTGAATATTGTAAAGATGATTAACTCATCCGAATTATATTACAATTTCATACTGTAGTATTTCCGTTAAAATGACATTCTCAGAGGTGGTATTCGACTTTTGATTGATAGAAAAATTGACCCTGCAACTGCAATTGCACAACAACCAAGCTGAAATCACAACTAAGCACACTGAATTAAAAGCAACAATTCTAAAGGTTTTCACACATTACACGGCTAGTGAGAAATAGTGACTGAAATTTGAACTTTATATCGCGGTCTCAACGGTTGAATTTTCGTTCGCATAAAATGATTTATGTCTTTTGAAATTATTAAAAAATATATTTTAAAAATTTAACCGTAAGCTACACGTTATAAGGCTCATATTCCGATACTTTACTTTAGTTGAATCAGAATGGAGAATCGTCGAGTAGATATACTTTCACGTTAACAGCAAACACACATCGAAAACTTCAAAATGAATAATAAGTTAAGACAAGTCCATTAAATTATTTAATTCACAAAAATAGTAAACAAACAATGAACTAGCGAAGATGTTTGAGTTGTTATAAAATTACAGTAAGTTTATATATTATTTGACGGTAGGTAGTGTGTCGTTGCGAAGTCTGCTCGGCGTCGGTGCGTACTTACAGTTTGGAGCGCAGGTCGGAGGTCCTAGCGGCTAATTGTCAAGATGGATCTTCGAACCTGAAAAAAAGAAACAGTATGTTCAAGTGTTTATTATTGACTGACTTACCTATAAAAAAGGAGGTTCACAATTAAAATTCTCAACTGTTTTATTAACCAACTTAAAAATTCAAATTCAGTGTTCATACATGTGTAGTTTTTGAGTTATCCCTACTAATACATTTTGAAGTAGGTTATTTTTTGTAAAAAGTTGGTTATTTAAAAAAGATATTTATTAGTGGGCTAAATGCTACAGCAACTTAATTAATACAACTTAACTCATATAATGTGTCTATTACTTCTTAACACCCAATTGTATCAAATTATGTTTAATTATTTTTTATTATTTAATATTCCAAAGCTAACCTGCGTACGCCCAAGACTTAGGTATGACCATAATACCAATGTTTTGTGCTAAAACCGGATTTTGTCGAACAATGGACGTACGAAAAATAAACTGCAATACGACGGCTCTGATTGCCGTACATTAAAATTAGCCTTAACTACGTTTGCAATATGTCGACGGTCAAGAAAGCAAGAAGTGAACCTTAGATTAGATTAGTTAGATATAGTTAGGTAGACAGATAAATACTTTCTCTTTATCGCCAACTGCTACAGATTTGCTATTATTCAAAGAACTTTATTTAACAACTTTACCTCATGTTCATAGCATTAGAGTTGCCTGGTTCCATCTTGTATCCGAGGCTCTCGTAGAATTTCACAAGCTTGTCTTTACAATCTAATGACATCTTATAGCAGCCCAGTTCTTGGGCCAATAACGATACAGTCACAACAATCCTGAAAACATTATTTAAAAAATTTAATGTCTTCATCACTACAGTCTGTAAAAAAGAAATAAATAATGCTATACAATTATAGGCCCACATTAGGAATCCCTGCGTCGTGGATGCCAACCCAGACCAAGATCGAAAAGGAGACCAGCAACTTTCTTAAGGACCTTGGCCTGGAATATGAACATGCATGAGACATCGTTTTTTAGATCGAGGATATTGTTACCACATTGTGCATATTCCGTTTTTGCGGAAAATGATGGGAATAATGAAATATAATCGTCTTACGCACCGCGCACACATAGTATCTTCTTTAGTCGTTTAATATTTTAATGATATGATACAATACAATACAAATACACTTTATTGTTCACCAGTTTTGACAAAATAAGCTAGATATAATAACAAGAGAACAATCGGCGGTCTTATTGCTAAGCAGCAATTTCTTCCAGACAACCTAATGAGGGAAAAATTACAAAAGGACACAGATTTAAGGTAGGGTGTACGAAAGTTAACAAATTTCGTTAATGATATGATGTAACTAGATTTTTAAATATGAAATGGATTTATTAAAATATGCCAGATTATTTGAGGGTATTGGACAAGCTGTTCGCTCCAGGCCCAAATCTGATGTTCTCCTTTAAACTCATCATTCCACCGCCTCGCTGGGAAACGAACCCAGGACCCTTGGAACAGCATTCCGGCTTGATAACCATTGCGCCATTCGGATCGTCAACAATAATATGCACACTAAAAATTATTTCAAATTCCAATTTATGTTTCATGGCTTCATGATTTTGACCTTGCAAGCCCAATCTTAGTGACCTTGCTTTTCACGAGAAGTCTAAGCATTTTCTGTAACTTACACAATAATGTACAAGTGGCGCATAACCGTGAAAATTCACACCACAAATGTAAAAATTCGCACCACATTCGTAATAGAGGAAGGTAGGTGTGAGAGCTTCTGTTTAAGAAATTATGTTTGCTTTTGTTTACTCAGAATGTCACAGCTTTTGCATGTTTCGCAGAAAATAGCTGACAGTTAGGGTTGATTCACACATATGTATCAGTGAAGTCACCGTTCCGTCACAGTACCGGCAAATCTTTCATACTAATAGCACTGACACTTCTCAGTGTCAGTGCTGACAATGCCGAGAATGTATGAAAAATTTGCCGGTACTGTGTCGGAACTGACACTTCACTGATATGTCTGAATCGACCCTTACCCGCCGGCGGTGGGACACCTGCCTTATAAATATAACTTTACAAATACCTTTATTAGGCAAACTAAAGGCAGGATTCCTAATTGACTAAAAGCTGATATATAATTTATCTACAATATTATATTATGTTGTTTATAGATAAGATTGAATGAAAAATGGCTTCAGCTAATGGCATGATAATTCATACATATAAAACAAATTACCTACACCCTAGAATACCAAATGAATGGACGTAAAAAATATTCGACTAAAAGTAATTGTTTATGGCTATAAGAAGAAATGATTGATGTTGCTTTAACTTACAATTTTCCCAATTGTTTCCCTCTATAAGTGTCATTGACTACAACATCTTCCAATCGGCCTCGCTGTAACAATTAATTAGTTGTTTCAATTATGTTATAGAATGTCAAAAAATATTTTTTATAATAAAATTTCTGAAGCGCTCATAGCTCGTCAGCTTGTGTAGATCCTGAGTGATCGACCAAATTAAGCAACTTCGGGCGCGGTCGGTAGTTGGATGGGTGACCACTAGTGCCAGCAGTTCTTGAGCGCTCCATGCTTCGGAGGGAGGCAGGTAAAGCCGTCGGTCCGGGTTGTTATCGATAAATCGCAGTCGTTAAGCCATGTCGGCATCAGGCCTGAAAAACTTCTGACACTGAGTTGGCCATTAACCACTCATCCAATCCGCACTGGAGCAGCGTGGTGGAGTATGCTCTAGGCCTCCTCAATAATGAGGAGAGATCCGTTCATTGAATTTTAATTTTTTTTTTAATTAAATGAATCTCGAATTTGGCAAATATAAAAAAATCATACCACAGAGCAATTGTGAATGAATTTTTGCTCCACTGTCAATGTAGCAGCGCCAATTATTTTAGAAATGCGCGTATCTTCAATAACAGTAACATAGTAGCCGCCCGAAGCCTTCATTTGCGTGAAACGCTCTGAAAATAAAATCATTATCTGTTTATATGAATACTGCTGTATGAGAAAATTTACATGGCCATAAATGAAAATAGAAAGTAAAATCATATAGGTAAACAAAATAGTTATAACTACTGAGGCTCCAAAAAAATTTAGATAGTTATTAAAAAAGTTAAGAAGGTAAAAAAATATAAAAATATGTTGCAAATCTGATATTATTATAATAAAATAAAAATGTTTAAATAAAATATCTGAATGATCATATCTACATTCTCATATTAATGTAATCATTAATTGATTGATTAATTTAAATTAAGAAAAAACTCCATTTTTATATTATTCTGTGTCATCAAGGTCATTAAATTATAGACATAAACTACAAAGCAGACAAAGCCAGTAAGAACATAACCAATCAGGAAGAAAACCAGACTTTTAATGAGCTAATAAAAATGCCACCAATACAGGTTTGAAGGTCAAATTACATGGTAAATGTCACATTTTGCATTCCATACAAACCAGTTCACAGATCAGGTCAGATCAGTTCACACTTTCGCAGGTCTTTAATGGTCAATAATAAATTCTATATTGTAAAAGAAATAGTTCTGACTGAACTAAATTGATTACCGATACATTACATAGATAAATTAAAAACATTTAAAATATAATTACAATTACAATCATTAAGCAATACTTTGATTATTAACTGTATATTATATGTAATCTTCAATGATGTTTTAAATATCTAGATTGAGCGTCGCCCTACAATGAAAACAAAAAAAACAAGGCAACATTATCAAGCATGAGTGCGTGTAGGCGATGTTTTTCGCGTTCATTTATTGTGTGTGTAATCTGTGCGTAATGATATAAAAGTTGTGGCTAACAGTTGGCCACAACTTTTTGACACGTTTTCGCGGATTCGATGTTCCATCTAGATATTTAAAACATCAAAGTATGTAATGTAAAATTAACAAATCTTATTAGATTATTTGTCTTTATCATCAACTTTCTTTTATCACTATTGAAATATCAGAAAAGGAAATACTGATTTACACTTGTTTAATCTAATCAGAGAAACCATTATAAACTAATTGCCAATAGAGATTATAATATTATATCCATAAATTCTTATTATGAGTGGGCTATGACTAAAATCATGATAAATTTGCAAAACAACATAAAGATATCTGTCATTTATTCAATATTCACTTATATACTAAAAATAATAAATAGATATAGAATATATATGGAACTTCATTTTGGGAGGCCCCCATAGTGTAATGCTTCATAAACATCCTCATGAATGTGGCTATCACACACTTTAGAAATTTTTATATCCCACTAGCATTTCAAAAGATTCATAATGCATTCAAACAAAAAAAACTCACTCTTTTTATATTATACACTACCTGTTGCCTGCGGCTTTGCCAGCATGAAAACATAAGCTTGACTGATTTTCATAAAAACTTTCAATTCCTTTTTGACCCACTTAGAGGAGGAAAATGACAAAATAATTATTTTCTTAGCGGACATCTACTAACTATGCATTACCTCCCTACAAATTATTTTTTTATATTATGTCAAGTGGTTTTTGTGATTTTGCGAAGAGTAAGTGATCTTCTGCTTTTATTTATATAAAACTTTGTGGCACAGTTGGTTACTGTCAATTATGATAGGTTACCCAATTAATGTCCCTTGCATTCAGAATACAGTGAAACAAATTAACCTATCTTTCATATCTCCCCTGATAAATTGATGGTGTTTAGCCAATACAATTTAAGGAACATTCATAATTTGGTTTGCCCATAAATACAACATTTTTACTTTCGTTTAAACTAACTGGTCAATGTAGTTGTAGCTGAAGTTCATTTCTTGCAAAATTTAAAATCTATTTGCTTTTGGTTTTATATTGGTAAATTAAAGAACCTTACCATCAAACTGTTTTCGGGTAATATTTCCTGTGCTTGTAAGTTGACTCAGAAGCTGAAGAAATCCTTTATCAAAATCAGACCGCTGCAATGGTCTAACTACCATCCACTCTTCACTGGGCTGAGCTGCAGATATTTTTGGTTTGAACACAGCAGGGCTTTTAGAGAAGTCTAACTTCTTTAATATTTCTGGAGAGTATAAGGACTCGGAGGCCCTGGGGTCCTGAAAAATTATCATAAATAAAATTTTCTATTTATTCTATGTTCAAGAAAATAGAATTTTTATTAATTACATTCTTATATAATTTTCAATAATTACCTCAATGTGATTCTTTTCCATTCCCATATTGATGGTAATTTGAGTAATAAAACGTTAGTTACTTAGTTATTAGTGCATAATAAGTTGATATATACACTGTGAGCAACTAAATCAAAAAAATACTACACCGTATGCTCCCTCCATTCAAATGAAAAGCGGTCTTACTTGTACGTGGCGTGATATTACTACACAAAAAGAATGTTATTCCAATTGGAACGCATACACGGATTGGTTTACACACTCATACGAAGTAATACCACATAGTGTGTCTACTATTGGCTAGGTTACAAAAAGTGAAAGGGAATGTTGTGCTTCCAAATCACACTTCTCAAGTTCTCTTCTCTCTCAAGTCTCAAGCTTATTATTTATTATTTATTTAGCGAACCATTTTTATTAGTATAGTAAAATAGTGAATTCAAAATGACATGACATATATATAAACAGTCACTTTCACAGACGAGGTACAGTACGCCCAACTTATCTCTGAAATGGCGAAAATTGGAACTAACGAAAAGTCATTCATAAGTACGTTGTGGTCATTCATCTGTCAGTTACTAGTGTGCAATGATTGGTCAATTGAATGTCAAATGCGTCCGACAGCGCCTCTTTCGTTTCAGTCTTAAGTTGGGTTTACTATAGAGGTCACTTTGATCTTTGATAGGTATTTGATTTTGATTGTTTTGAACATTGACAGTTTAACTTCCGTTCCGTTTAGTAAGGTTAGCGTACATTTATTAAGTCGGAAACTATTCCCACTTATATAATTTGTGCTATTCCTATTCCGCAGCACCTCGCATGACTCCTCGAGCCGTTAAAAGTCTCTTCATATAAAATAAAGTATATACTTATATCCCTTTGTCATTTAGTTAGTAACAATGACGAGTATAAGTAATACCGTTTTGTTTATGACCATATAGGTGTGCGATAACCTTAAGCTAAACAGCTGTTTTTGACATAAATGTCAAATTGAAATGTTAATTTTTTTGGTGCAAGTTAGGTTATTAGAATAAAAATAACAACAACTTAACCTATGTAAAAAGTTATTTAACTTTAGAATATAATGGCTATAAGTAAAGCATGTTCCTTCCGAGTACTAAAACAGTATCACTCATGTTGTACATCTTTACTGCAGAAACAAAAATATTTACCATGTACTACCACAATGCAGAAACGATATTTTTGGGAAGCTGACCGTAAAGGAGGATACAAAACTGCTGAGATGATGGAGAAAATGTCAATAATCGACCACGTAAAAAATGGTTTTAAGGAACTTAAAAGTGAACTTAAATTGTTCAAACAAGAAATAAAAGACTTAATTGAAATGGATCCTCTTTTGATAGCTAGACCAGGTATTTACTTAAATTTTGTATAATCATTGGCATGTGTAGTTGATTTTGAACCTAAATTATGTGTGTTATTGTTTAGTTACAGTCGGGGTTTTCCGTTTTGTCTGCAATTTTTATAACCTATCACCAAGCACCAAATTACATACAACAGTTCTCCAATGTTCACTAAATTTTAGTAATCTTTATGCTTATAAAGAAAATGGCTTAGTGTTTATAAAATTCTCATAAATAATAGAATGATTTAAAAATAAAGTTATGGTTTGCTATTAGCTAAGTAGAAATGTCTTGTTAGAAACTACAAGTTCCAGGCTTGCTTAGTGTGAATTAGATGGCTCAAATAACAATTTTTATACATAATAATTATCATGTCTTCATACTCTTTCGAGTTCATAAAAGAAGTGTGACCTAATACTTATCTTTTTGTGAAGTAACTCCAAAAACAATGGTTATTCTTAAAAGTGGTTTTTGGGTAGTGTAAAACTACTTTTGTCTCATAGTTATCGTGCTTTGGAGGGCACGTAAAGCCATCAGTCCTGATTGTTATCAATAGATAAGCTGTGTTGGAGGCATTCGGGCAACATGAAAACTTCCAATACAGGCTTGGCCCATATCCTCTCCACCAATTCACATTGGAGCATATTATGCTCTAGTCCTTCTCAATAATGAAGAGTGATCCATGCTCAGTAGTGGGCTAATAATGGTTTGTAGCCAAATTTTTTTTAATAAGGTTAAAATTATTGGTTAACCTGTTTATTTACTATTCAGTGGATATTTAAAAAAATCGATGTACTTCAGTTTCCTTATTAACAGAGCTTCAGCTGGACAATAGTCAGGACTTCAAATTTTAGCAAAAAACAAAGAGGAAGTTATCATCTCTGTCGTTTTTTATGTTACATGTTTGATGGTGTTACCTCACAACTTTTTAATGGGTGAACTGGTTTTGATAATAATCTGTTAATCGAAAACTAGAGCTTCAAAACTGACTTCTTAAAAATTTGAGACATCTGACTGGTATTGTTTAGTTATCCTTAAAAATTGCATTGGTATTCAGTTTGTGGTCGTTTGTCGTTACTGCGTGTTCCGATTTTTTGTAGTCTCATTTAATTTTAGCAACATCTGATGACTTATTTTTGAGTTTTCACTGGTTGTCGATGTTGAAGTCGGTTATTTTGTAATAAGTTAGTTATGTAGGAAATCATTTTGATCTCATATGAATAAAAAATATACACTATCTATTTTCTCTATTTTGACGTCTATTGCAGCCTTAAACCACAACTTAAACCTTAAACTCCCTTTAAGGCTGGAATAGACGTCCGATTTTTTTCTCTGATAGTCGTCGTATCCGATAGTCTGATCAGACAATCGGAAGGCACAAGTAAAAATATTGAAATTACTAGTGGCCAATTACTCCTCTTTAACTGCACCTTTAGCTTAGCACGAATTGCACATTTGCACCTTTAGCCACAGAGTATAATACAAATATGTAGAACATTTCATAGACTAAGTCTTATAATAAAAAGGTCTAACTTCAAACTTCAAGTGTTGTCTATGACAGTAAAGTTTTAAAAACAAAATATCCGTTACGTTCGTTGGGTTGACTGACAGAATATTTATATCCCGATGGTTATTTTCATTTCGAAGTTAGTAGAGCTAATATAAAAATAGTTTTGTGTTAGAAGTTAAACCATTCTTGATCCGGTTATCGCTTCAGTGGGTTGTTGAAACGTTATTATATTGTAAAACGAATGCTGCGAGATATAGTGTCTACATAAGTTTTAAACAAAGAAACTGCCTCATATGGACTTTATCCAGGATTATTAAGATATAGATCAAAAGAAAATATCAGTGAAGCTCCCAAAAAGAACATGTTATCTACGAAGGGAAGCGTAGTTACGTCGGAAGACAGTTTCGTAACACCTGTTTCATCAATGGGGGATCTCATGGCTTTGTCGCCGAAAAAGGACCTCTCAGAAACTGCAAACATTACGAATGATCTTCTCACCGGTATTGAATCGGACACCATTTGCGATGTCACAATGCAGGAAGTACCTATGTTCGATGACATGTATCTCGATGCCACAAGCTTTGATTACCTGGTTGCTCTCGCCGATTCAAATCGTAATCACAACTGCATAGATAGAGGGAAGGAGAGTCTCTTCGTTAAGTTTGATCCTCTGTATGCTAAAAACAAACTAGACTCTGCAATTAAACAAGCTTCTGACTCGTCTGACCCTGATGTGGGCTATGAAACAAGCAGCGCAACCTCTGTTAACACTGATGTTAGTGTTGCAACTTCTAAACACACTTTGTCGGCTGGTCCAGTTCTTGCTACATGCAGCAAAGATAAACCTACACAAATTGTACCTCCTGTGGTCAGCTGTGAAGGCCCTAAAGGCAATGTAGGTCAAACTAAGTCAATGCCTGCCCTTGTAAGAAGTGTTTCAGCTATATTGACTCCAACTCAAGTTCCAACTGAAAGACTGATCAGTTTCTCAGGAAATACTCCTCCAACTGCAGCCCCTCGAAGTCCCAGATACAATCAGTCATTCAGTTCCCAAGAAGTGGACAGGCTTCAATCTTTGCGAATAATACTTCAGAAACAAGATCAAGAGGTTTTCCAATTAAGGCAAGAAAACAGGGAACTGAGATCTTCATTACAAGACATGGAACACAAGCTCAGCAGGACTACAGAAGATCTTGAACACAGAGTGAAAAGATTGACAGAGGAGCGGGATAACTTATTGGAAAGAGAAAATAAGCTGCAGCAGCAAATAAATGATAGAATTTTAAGCAACAAACAAATGAGCATTGTTATGGAAGAATATGAAAAAACTATTTCAGCTTTAATTGGTGAACAGCAACAGGAAAAAGTTCAGTATCAAGAAACATTTGATAAATTGAAGACTGAAAGGGACCAGGCGCTAACTCACTTGACAAGCATGGAATACTCATTCAACGATCTCCTAGCAAAATATGAAAAGTGCAAAACAGTTTTGCTGGAGGCAAAAGAAAGAGAGAAAGTTTTTGAGCTTAAAATATCAGAGTATGAAATTGGTATGAAAAAGTACGAGGTTTTATATAACAACCTGAAACAATTAACAACTGAAAAGTTGGAAACGGCCAATGAAACTTTGGATAGCATCAAGAAATCTCATGCTGTTGAAATCACAAAGCTTAATGCAGCTATGAAAAAACATGAGATCACAATTTCATCTCTTCAGGAATCCTTAGCTCAAAAAACAAGGGACAATGAAGAATTAACAAGAATATGTGATCAACTTATAAATGAGGTCAATTAATTTGTTAGGAGTAGTGAGATCATTTTTTTATTCATAAATTTTAGAGGTAAAACTTTAATATTTACATGCTTAATAGGATTATAATTTTATGGTGGAAGTCTTACAATATTTTCTCTTCTATGAGTTTTAAATCTTAGTACTTACTGCCTCAACTGTGAAGATATTTACTGCTCATATTAACAGTATTTGACTATTTTTCCCATCTAACCTCAAGACTGACAGCAACTTTTATATTATGACTAGATAGTAGGAAATAGTGTTACTCATTGTTGGTGATTTTAAATTTGGAAGAAATTGTTAAAAGTTTTGTATAGCAAACTTTAGTTGTGGTGCTGTTTTAAACTTTTGAATTGTTCTTTTCAAAATATATAACTAGGGTGAATCTCGAATTTTATATAATTTAAATATAATTATGTAAGTCATTGTTATAAAACTTCTTGGATGACATTTAAATTGTGCCTTTGTTTGTGATGACATTATAATATTATTTTAACATTTTTTGGTATTTCATTTCCCACAACAATATTATAGACTAACACATTGTACTATAAAAGGTACAGTACAGATACATTGCATCTAAACTAATTTACTATGGTGGGTATTATTAGTATTGTTACACTCAGTTTTTCAGCACATTAATATAATATTAACTTCTTTTGTTTGATATTTACAGGTGAAGTCGATCTTCTCTGGTTGTTCAATGACCCCAGCGTCCTGGATAAATTTGTTACAACAAGTGATAGTGACCATAACGAAGGGTACAGCTTCTGCAAGTTGAATATGAGTCCTGCTGGCCGGGTCAACTTCAGTGGGTACTTGGATTTAAGGTTGCCTAAAGATGGACGCATCAAGAAAGCTGGATATTGCGCCATGCGCTCCAAAAGAGTTAGGGTAATATAATTTTCTGATTATAACATGATAAAACACATAAAATGTTTAAACTAATGAGTAAGAAATGAATAAGAAAATCACCATAATTTGGTGGTAAGCAGTTACCTGTGGACATCACAAATGTGTTGATGCAACAATAGGAATGTTGAAATGCTAATTTTTTTAATGAAAATCAATGAAAAAAAAGGTATGAGTCTGTCTCTCCAACTGAAATAGTAAATAATTATTTCGCGATTGATTGAAGAACCTTTCTTACGGAATAAGTGTAAACGCGAGCGTGCCACACTATCCTTTCGCTGTTCCTCATGACGACTATGTCGGCTTGGAGTCGAGCACTCCTTCCACGTGAAAGATATTAGGTAACACGGCGACGAATGGTGCAAACATTAACACGCCGGATCGTCGTTCCAAGGGTCCTGTGTTCGATTCCCAACAATGCAAAAATTTGAATGATGAGTTATATTTATATTTCTATTCTCGGTCTGGGTGTGTGTTATTGTCTTGTTTGTTGTCCATGGCACTCGCTGAATGCTGCGAGTTAAATCCTAGTGTGGGGCTATAATTATGTGTATAAAAAAATAATAAAACCGGCCAAGTGCGAGTCGGACTTGCGCACGAAGGGTTCCGTACCATTATGTCTAAAACGCCGAAAAAAAACTGGTCTGTTGTATAAAAGCCTCACTTAAACATTTGTTTTATTGTTGCCACATATCACGCACAACGTCATCTCTTGGACCTAAAGGTAACTAAACTATCGCTGAGGCGTCGAAAGTATGGGTGCTCACTTAAATATTTATTTTATTCTGTTTTTAGTATTTGTTGTTGTAGCGGCAACAGAAATACATAATCTGTGAAAATTTCAACTGTGTAACTATTACGGTTCAAGAGATACAGCCTGGTGACAGACGGACGGACGGACGGACAGCGAAGTCTCAGTAATAGGGTCCCGTTTTACCCTTTGGGTACGGAACCCTAAAAAAGAAGAAAAATAAACATAGGATAATGTAATTCTTAAATGTTTACAGAGATCATTCAAACGAGAGACAACATATGACTGGAATCTCTACAATACCCTAGTGCTGAAAGTACGTGGTGATGGAAGATCGTATTTGTTGAATATATCATGTGAAGGTTTATATGATATAACTTGGAATGATATATACCATTATGTGTTGTATACTAGAGGTGGTCCTTATTGGCAAATTGCTAAGGTAATTATTATTTTATCTGAAAAGTAATAATTGTTATATATTTACATTACTAAAGGCCTTCATTAACTTATTACATTTGATTGTTATTTGTTTTCACTTGAACTTACTTAATAAAGGAATTTAATGTTAGTCATAAAGTGAAGTCATTAGAGAAAAAACAAAAAAGTAACTGTTTACTTAATTTAACTTTGTACATGTTTTCGCATTTTAATACTGTTACGTGTCAGGAGTATGGGGTTCGAGAAAATGCCAAAATGTACCACAAAGACTTTATTGTACTCGTAGACACACAAATTACACGATGTACACAGTACACACTAAAACACTCTGCACGTAGGTACTAGTAAACACACTCGTCGAACACTGTATCGCCCGTAGAAATCACTTCACTTCGCACTGGTATCGCTCGTAGGTATCGCTGGTATCTTCCTGGTTCCGCTTCCGAAACTAGAATGTCCGCACTTGACCGATCGCCCCTTTTTATACCACTCACGCACCATTCACGGCAATCCAGAACATTCCCGCTAAGTCCGGACCCGCGTCGAAATAAAGTTCTAGTATGTTCCTTGCAACCGACTTTCGCCCGTATGGCTATTGCCGTGAGGTCAAAGCGTCGTGCGCGTAGTTTCGAGAGAGCCGCGCTCCTATTGTTTCTATTGTTGCGCGACATGTTTATGGCCCCTATTGTTTATTGTTTTCGGCGTAGCGAAGTCGATGCGCCAGGGTGGTCACAATACAGTTAATGCTACTTATGATGTTTTCGTTTGATGTCCTCTAATACTAATTAACTAATACTAAGTGGGGTGTTAGGGTTTCCGCAAACTGACTGCAGCCACCTGTGGCGCTTGTTTTTAGAAGCGCGATCCGGCCAACAGCCAAGAGCTCCAATAACAGTGAGCAGAATTCAGCCGAAGCGGCTGTCGACTGGACCGCGCTTCTAAAAAGAAGCGCCACAGCCGCCGGGATCTCAGTCTGCGGGGATCCTTATTGATGGCCATAATTATTTAAATTATGTATTTATGTAAAGTACCTGCATTATCGTACCTACTTATTTCACTTTTTGTTATTACAGATTCCATTTTCAAAATTCGTCTTAGGGTCTAAGGGCCGCTTACAAGATAAACAGACTAGAATGAGGTTAGACAAAGTAACGCATTTCGGTATAACATGCGGAGACAGAATAAATGGCCCATTCAATTTAGAAATCGAATATGTTGGTATGTAAATTTTTTATTCAATTGATTTGTTATTCACTTTTTACTTTGAACCTTCAGTAAAAAACCGGCGCTGCATAAGCATACGTACCCTCTGGTTATAACTTGAGTCGCCGAGCATAAGGAATTGCAACTCCCCCACTAAAACAAATATTTTGCCTGTGCTCACAGTTCAATTGACACGGTTGCCTATAAACCTTTAATGGCCCACTACTGACCACGGGTCTGTCATTATTGAGGAGATCTAGAGCATAATCCACCACGCTGCTCCAATGCGGTTTGTTGGAGGGGTTTGTGGCCAACCCAGTAACGGAAATATTTCAGGCCTACCGATATAGATTAACCAGTGCTATCTATCGATAACGACCGGGACCGACGGTTTTACGTGCCCTCCGAAGCACGGTAGCGCTAAAGAAATTTCTAGCGGTCACTCATCCAACACTACTGACCGCGTCCGCTTATGCTCGACGCAAGCCGCCGGGCTATGAGCCCTTCATTTACACAATTAAGTTAATTTTAATGTAATGAATGCTCTCTTTGTTTTGGGTAGGTACCTACTGGGTTCTATAAGATATTATTATATTTCTCAGATTTTCAGATATATATTATACCCGATATGGAGCGAGGACGGGTTAACTAGTTTTAAACAAGAACCTTTATATTTTTTTCAGGTTTGGAATTTGATCCCACCCATAACGAAGAATTTGCTTACGAAATGTATAAAACGGAAAAATACATTGTTGGCGTATGAATGCAAGATCTTTTGGACGATTCGAGGATTATGGTAGACAATTTATACGAGAATCATCGACATCCCTGATGTAATCATTGAATCTATCTAACGCAACCCAATTTAAACATGCTCCAGCTTTTCCATCTTTTCGGAAGGATCTCTGAAATGGCAAAAATTATGTATTTATTCTTGATCGATATTAATTTTGCGTTTCAAGTAACAATTAAATTGGATCAATTATTAATCGGATTACATTATTTCTCTACGTCCTTGATCGTTCTCGACCGTCGAAAATATTACTATAGTGTGACAACTTATCTCTGAAATGGCAATAATTGGAAGTATTGGAACTAACGCCGCCATGTTAAAAAGTCATTCATACAATAAGTACGTTGTGGTCATTCATCTGTCAGTTACTAGTGTGCAATGATTGGTCAAATGCGTCCGAAAGCGCCTCTCTTCATTTCAACAGTGCGCCCAACTTATCTCTGAAATGGCAAAAATTGGAACTACAGTGCGCCCAACTTATCTCTGAAATGGCAAAAATTGGAACTAACGAAAAGTCATTCATAAGTACGTTGTGGTCATTCATCTGTCAGTTACTAGTGTGCAATGATTGGTCAAATGAGTCCGACAGCGCCTCTTTCGTTTCAATCTTAAGTTGGGTTTACTAAGGGTTTACTATAACGAAGTCATTCATAAGTACGTTGTGGTTATTCATTTGTCAGTTACTAGTGTGCATTGATTGGTCAAATGAATGTCAAATGCGTCCGACAGCGCCTCTTTCGTTTCAATCTTAAGTTGGGTTTACTATACTTTTAGTTATAACCTAAGTAGGTATATTCCTATCTCTATGGTTATAACAGTCAGTCGGAGATGAATGATCATTCACAATAGTTTGTTTGATCTCTCATTGGTCTATCTTACAATATGTGGCTAGTTTTTTTTGTAGGTACCTATGTAAAGGTTGCGAACGAATTCTCAGCACCATCCACCACTGCCGCCTAATGGCCATCACCAATGAAAAAGCTAGAACAATACTCTATAACTGGATGGCTAGTTAGGTTAATAAGTGGAAGGACAAGTCCTTTCAAGCTCAAGAGCAGGGACTGTTTCTCCTAGTTTATTAATCCTATTAGTTTTTGTTACAAGTGTCTGTCCTAATTCTGTCGCAGATGCGTTTATTACCCTCGAGGACTGAGATGTTCGCCTCTAAAAGTGTAGCCGGCTTCTTAACTTTCTAATCGGAACACAATCGCTGTTCAAACAATTGTTACAAACTAGTTTATTTGTGGGTACTTCCCGTGTGAACTCTACCACCTATTACTGTTACACATGATGCTCGGGTTGTTCGAATGCAAAGTTGGACACTAATCTATTGAATGTTTACCAACTGCCTCCATTAAGCTACGTCCCTGACTGTAGACGTCTTTATTTGTATTTATATAGGTAGACGTCGCAGCCGGATCTTACAGACCAATGATGTTTTAAATATCTAGATTGAGCGTCGCCCTACAATGAAAACAAAAAAAAACAAGGCAACATTATCAAGCATGTGTGCGTGCAGGCGATGTTTTTCGTTTTTCGCGTTCATTTATTGTCTATGTGTGCGTAATCTGTGCGTAATGATAAAAAAATTACAGTTAACAGTGGACTGAGTGCGAGTTTTAAGTGACAAAACGCGCTCGCTACGTTACTGCGAGTTACATGGAATCGGAGCAGAGCCACATAGCGGAACGTAAAGCCATTAAACGTGTCAAAAAGTTAGCCACAATTTTTTGACACGTTTTCGTGGATTCGATATTCCATCTAGATATTTAAAACATCATTGATACAGATGTATCAAAACGGAAATCGTCTAAAATATTGAAAGAAAACTTGTTTATCTTCCAAGAAAACTAGTTATTATAGTGTGTTAAGTTTATTCTCTATGGTTAAATCTTAATATATATAAGCTGTTGTAGAAAACCTTATCTTCATTATCTGTGTACTGTTTGACTGCCAAAAAAATGTTTTTTTTATTCTGTGAAAAGTCTGATGTCATCCATCCGATGGAGACCATAATTTTAATTAAAAATATCTAAATATGGAAGTATTGAGAAAAGCTTTTATGGACTAAATAATTTTGTTACTTTTACTTACTAAAAACCCGTGGTCCAATTAACCAGAGGTGTAGAATTGTTAGTGTGCTGAAGACATCTTATTACCGTGTAGTACTTACATTTTGTTACTCCATGCGTGGGATGTTTACTATTTCTTGCACATATACTAATTAATAGGTGCTACTGATATTATTTTGTGTAATAGACTGTTGAATCGATGATAAAGCTGTAACTCTGCGTAACAAAGGTTTTAGTGTCCTTGAATGTACTGACAGAATCTTTTATTTCCTGGAGACTATGTCTCATCAAATAACTTCTTGACTGCAGATTTTGAGAACAGTGCGTGTTGTGTACAGTACCATGTCAGGTACGGAGCAAAATATAGTGAACTCAATGCAACAACTCTCTGTTCAACCGAACAACAGTGGTCTCACTGAGAAACCCACTCAAGTCGTAACGCCTGCTGTCAACAGAAGTCAGCCTTCCTGCGCTAGCAAGGTTACACCCGTCAAGGCTAACACTGTGTCTCCGGCTATAGCCACTATAGACCGGCTCCTGAGCTTGGGAGGGACCCTTCCTCCGCCGCCGCCCGTGATCACGCGACCAGCAGACATGGACCCTCACACAATGGAGCAGTTGAGAGCCGTCAAGGAAATGTTGACGGCTCAAGAAGAAGAAGCGCAAGGGTTGAGAGACCTCAATCGAGAGTTACGAGAACGCCTTGATGAATGCGAGATAAAAATTAAAAAACTGTCTGAACAAAATGAAGAATATGCAGAAAAAGAAAAAGCTCTTTCGCAACGTGTTGCTGAGAAAGTTAAAAATAATAAGCAAATGAGTGTGGTTATGGAGGAGTATGAGCGTACAATTTCTTCTCTTATTGGGGAAAGGGAAGCTGAGGGTAAACGGTGGACAGAAGAAAGAAGTACTCTGTTGCGAGAGAGAGATGAAGCTGCTGCTCATTTAGCCTCAATGGAGCATGCCTTCAATGATGTACACACTAAGTATGAAAGGTGTAAAGTCATCATTCAGGGGTATAAAAGTAATGAGGAGACATTGAAGAGAACTGTGGAGGAAAACACTGATGCAATACAGAAATTGGAAGCTAGGTATGAAACTCTTCGACAGCATGCTATGCAGCAACTCAACAAAGCGAATGCTGAGCTAGATACTGTAAAGAAGGTACATCAAGCAGAAATTCTAAAATTGAATGCTATGCTTAAGAAGAGTGAAGTCCATGCTTCATCCTTGCAGGAATCTTTAGCACAAAAGATCAAAGACAATGAAGAACTCACAGCTATATGCGATGAGCTAATCAATAAAGTTGGTTAATCATACTCATATCCTCCTATGACATGACATTACTCAATAATTTAAGCAGGATTTGTATTTGTATGCTAATATTTGCTAGAATATCATAATAGTATATGTAAAGTGTTCCAATATTAGTAATGTTTTAATTAACCAGTAGTTGATCCTAAAGGTTTTTTAAATATTGTCTTGATTTAAAAGCCCTCTTGCTATCCTTTCAGTCAATGTGCTCTGTGCAATTCTTGTTTATTTTTGTACAATATGTATAACTATAGTGTTTAAGTTTTATAATTTTATGACATTTGTGTTAATATCTAAGTTGTTTAAGTATTGCGTTTGAATTTCTATTGGTGCTTTTACTAAACTCTCGTCCTTTTGCTTGTGTATATTACTAAAATTGTTTCTATAGCTCGCTTGAATAATGGTAGAAAGAATTATATTTTTTTTACTCACCTATCCAAAGATAGTAATGATGTTAGCTAATTAGTTATTTAGATATCATTAAGATACCTTTTGGCGTAAGATATTTAATTGCACCTGCAAACCGAGTGTTAGACTTTACCTTTAAGTAATATGCAGTTTCCAGCAGCCCCCACAAAGTCCACATAATGCTGCTTTTGAAACTAAGCTTATACAAAATACAACTTCCTGATAGCTGCCATAATAAAGAATTTTGTAAAGTTGTTTTGTATAAACTACTTAATAATAGTTAATCTATGTTTTTGTTTGGTACATGCTGTATTTTTATCGAAATTATTGTTGTTTACATTGTTAATGTAAGTGCTAATATCCATTTAATATTAAGAAACCTATGTTTACTCGAAAGGCGCTTTTGGATACCCAATTTTAATCTGATTATCTCCAGTGTAAAACCGGGGGATGATATGTTGTATGAAAGTGCTGAATGAAGATGATAAAACTTTCTCCACTTAAGTTAAGGATGCTAGTATACTTAAGTATTGGTATACAAAATTAATTTATTTGGATAACTAAAAGTGCATTTTATTGCTTGTATTAAATTGAAAAGAATTGCCTAACAACTCCAGAGTTGTTGCACATACTTATCTCTTCTCCACTTTAGTGAAGCTCATCACCCTTGTCTTTGCCCATTATCTGATTATGGATAAATTGCTCCTATATGCATACATTTGTTAAAATTATTGAGCCTGATGCAATTGTGAAAATTTTCACACCAGGAATAATTCCTGGAAACCTACAAAAACTTTAAATGCAGACTGTAAATCTCATCTAATATAATCAATCTAGTCTGAATATTAATTTATTATTCACTATTTTACTTATATGCCCACTTGAGAACATCAGAATGCTATTGTTTAACAGGTTAGCATTAATTACAGACAACTGTATGTAACTTTTTAACTATGCAGAAAATACACTAAAGTATTTTCAACAGTAGCTCCGAAACTATCTAATAGAACTGTTGTATCTAGTCTGTAGAATGTATAATGGATTCAATATGAACAAAATATAAAACAAGAAATTTTACAATGCTATGTGGACTTGGTCTGCTCAATGGACATAACCCATTAGTTGTATAACATTACTTAAACAATAATATAGATTCTTATTTTATATTATTACTTTATTATGAAACGAAACTTATTTGCTTTAAGCTTAATTTTTTTACGTAAATTATATTCATGAACAGAAATATTAAAGACTGCGCACATTACAACGACTCCACGCCAACGCGGTTACGGAGCCACTCAAATGTAAGCATTCAATAAAGATCCTTATATCTTGGACATTACGGTTGAATTTCGAGTGTACACTTGAAAAACGTGGACTACTCCCCACCCTCTGCTCACCGACGCCGTTCACACTCGAAATTCAACCGTAACGTCCAAGATATAAGGATCTTTATTGAATGCTTACATTTGAGTGGCTCCGTAACCGCGTTGGCGTGGAGTCGTTGTAATGTGCGCAGTCCTTAAGGGAGCTATTGCAAACCAGCGGTTTTTATTCATGCTACTTAGGTATATATTATATTAACTGCACGTTAGAAATAGATGAATAACATTTACATCTATACTTGTAAACTTAGATTTTTTCTGGTGGTTTAAATAGTTCAACAATAATTGTAACTTTGCCAGATATTGCAGATTTCGTTGCCCCCACCAATCTGTAACGCCTGTTGGTAATAATTTTCTTATAAGGCGTAATTTATAAGTAGTTTGCAATGAAATACTATAGAAATGAAGACTTAATGAAAAATAATAATAAAATGAATAATTATAATGTAATGCATAGTTTTTAATTGGAGAAAGTGTAAGCAATATTAATTTCACCTAGTGTATCTGTGCCTTCATGGGATTTAACTTTCACCATCCATCCAGTCCATTAAGTAATATTTAAAGCGTCATTACATTACTAACATGAGATTTGTAACTGTAACATTTGATAAGTATTAAAACTAGGTTTAGGCAGTCCAATAATGATAAGCATTATTTCCTAAATTATGAAATTTTACACTTGAAGGCCTATTGTTAACGTTTTAAGCCTGGAGCCTATGCAAATACGCGATAGAAAATCTTGGTCAAACATATTATCAAGGTACCAGGCAGCCATCCAATAATTGTGATTCAATATGGCGATGATGGTAAGTGATGTCTAGTCTGAAATCAAGAGTCATATTATGTCAAGCGCGGATCCACCGTTGAGGGCGTGCTCAATCAATGCCGAGGCCTCGTTTATTTTGTTAACCTCTTTGTAGGACTTCAGCGTATCGATCGTAGGCGAGTCCGCACACACATATGCACTTGATCACCTGGAAGGGGACAGGGCGGTTGGATTCGCATATTTAGTTCATTCTCAGCGTAATTTAAATGAGTAGGCCTCAAGGTAACTTAACAATTAGCTGATTGGATATTCCCAGGTGTGTCGTAGCCATTGTATTATTTAGCTCCATCTATTTTGAGATTTCTTATGTAATCCTATTAATGAATAATTATTGGATACAATTGAAATATGAAATTTTTCACGAGAAAATGTTCAACATTCCAGATTATTTTTGTAGTTTTTTATGTGAACTGAAAATTGTTTTGTCTGATTACAATACTCCTCTCCTCATTGATTCATAATTATAATTTGTAGCTCCAGCTACCTTACAATTTATATATCCAAGTCCCTTGTGGTACTTTTCTTTCATTTATATTTTTTGAATTTGACAATCAAAATTGTATTCTTTTCTCAATAAGTTTTAAGTATAATTTTTTGTACGATTTTTTTTATAATTTGAGTATTTTGTGTAAAAATCACGGTATATTCATGTGAATAGAATGAGGAAATAAAATTATCCATATTTTGTATTTCATAAGACTTTTATTTCACACTTAAATCTTAATATTTAACTAAGTTGTTCAGTTGTAAAAAAATAAAATACCAGAATTGAAGGTGTTAGAAATTTACACATAAAGCACAACCACGACCACTATTTCATCGATCTAGTAAGACATTGACTTCTGTCGGGAATCGAATTCAGGACGTTTGACATGGAGACGTAACATCTTCATGAGACGTACGGTCTCGTCTTGTCAACTGAGCTGCATCAGTTTACCATTTTGATTATAAACATTTATGCTGAATATACTTGTTAACTACTTCCCCGCAACACAATGATTCCCGAAACAAACTATAAATAGAAAAAAAACTTACAAATTAAAATTCAATGATCATGTACATATTTACATTTATTTACCAACAATTATAAATTTACAAAGTATTCATGCGAAACAGAGTAAATGTTGGATATTGTTATAATATTAAATTTACATTACGTTTTAAAATCTATGTACCGCACTTGCAAGAAAGTCTTCCTATATCCATCTCCTTTCCCCAAGCGCACCCGCCAAGGCGGCAATAAATCGCCGTCTCTTTCGCACCGCTTCAAACAAGAGTTAGTCGTTATCGCCCTTATATGGCCGCCACACGCACTAATTGAACTGCGACACGTTTTCAACTAAAAACCCTATTTTGCCGCGGTGAAAGTACTTAAAACTACGTAGAACTTCAAAGTGATCTGTTGTTATATGTGTTGTGATCTATAAACATTAAGGATAACGTCTCCCGAGGAGCAGAAGACCAGCCACGTACCGAGGAGCCAACAAAGCAGCCATTGCAAGTAAGTGCGCTTGTCCTTTCCTTGTTACTGTAGCTGTATCGTCATCCACCTTGTCCTGAACAGCTGCAGATCCTCGACACTGACTTCTTGCAAGCTAGGAGTACATGGTTATCTTCTACTTTCAAACCTTGGAGATACACGTGTCCACTACTTCACCGCGTTCTATCGAAGGAAATTACGTACATATTTAAAACGCACCCCCATTTGGTGGTGGTAGGTATAACCAGCTACCATTTATCGCCACCAAAAGTTATGGTCCTTCGAGCCGGATTTTTTATATATATCAAAAGTTTGGTCACTTCGCGCCGCATATCAATATATTTATTTTTAAAGTATATATATTTATATCAATATTATATAATTATATAACCGCATAATACATACACATAATAACAGATCTGGTCCTTCAAATTTAATGTAACATTTATTATATACCGCAAACATTACGTTGTTAGTGTCTAGTTAAGGGATATTTATCAAATTATTTGTATTTATTCCGCATTGATAGATATCTATTCCATTTACTCAAACCGCATAACTGGTATCTGGCATACGTAAATGTAACCTGCAATACATAATTAATAAAGTATTTCGATTCATTGTTCATTTTTCTTACATTTGAAGGTGTACTAAAATCGACGCGCCCGCTTATTTCATTTTACCTCCTTGTGTTGCAGAATATTGTAGGTATCTCCCGCGCTTGTTTACCGCTCACGCGGCACGTAGGGTTGGTGCTGTGTCGCATGTCGCATACCGCAACGAGAACAATAAAGTTGTTCGTTCATTTTTTGTTATTTCGCTATTTTCGCCATTTACTTATTATTATTTTTTCGCTGTTTTCTCAAACCCGCATATTTAAATACTTTTAATACCCGCATATTTCACGCATTTTTAAAAACGACTCATTCATTTATTTACCGCATTATTAATAATTACTTAACGTGTATAATTACACATCGCATTTCATTAACAAGGCTATAGTTTCCTATTTTTCGTCATGGAAAAGAAATCTAGTGCTAGTAAAGGTGCTATGTGTAGCAGCCCTGAATTGCGTCTGATTGAAGCTAAACGCGACGCATTCTTTTCACGCTTGCAAACAATTTACGATTTATCACAACATGCTCTTAATGACGAAACGCAACTTGATATCTTTTTGAATAACGTCACTAATTTAAATAATTTACGCACTGAATTTGAACATATTTTGGACGAATATAACAGACAAAATTTAATGATTAATCCTGATTATGTAATTAACTATCAAAGTTGGATATCCTTTGATGAAATATATTGCCATATCAAACGTGTTCATGAGCAATGTATAGCAAACTGTCGTTCAAGTCAGGAAATAAAACCGCATACTTCAAGGTCAACCCCTAAATTACCTCCTATTGAATTAATGTCATTCGATGGGGACATTCGCAATTGGCCAGTGTTCTATCAGCAGTTTAAAAGTGTAGTACACGATAATCCTAATTTGACGGATGGTGAGAGGATTGTTTATCTTATTGGAAAATTAACTGAAAAGGCTAAATGCATTTGTGCTGGGTTACCACCGACGGCGGAAAATTATTCAGTTATTTGGTCCGATTTAATTCGTCGATATGACGATCCGCGCGCTCTGGCCTCCACATATCTTAATCAATTATTGGAATTCAAACCGCTTAGTAACGCCACCGCAGTTAACTTCGATAATTTTATAAATATTTTTAACGCATCTGTTGAAGCGCTTAAACAGTTAAAATTAGATGATTTGACTGACTTTATTTTCTTTCATATTGCCCAACAAAAGTTAGATTCGGAAACTGTTAAATTATTTGAAATTACCCATCGTGAAAATAAAATTCCTTCTTATAAGACTCTTTTTAATTTTATATTAGAACAAAATAAGGTCCTATTGCATTCGAAGCAAAATACGGTGCATAATTCGTCTTCGAACAAACCCCGCAACAAATATACGAGTATACCTACTCCAAAGATGACAAAATCCTTTGTTAATACTGATGGTCCAAGTCATAACAATTGCGCATTGTGTAAGGACATAAGTCATGATCATTTGTATAAGTGTTCGCGTTTTATTAATAATATGTCGCCCTTTGATAGATTTAAATTTGTTAAAACTAATAATTTTTGTCACAACTGTTTGAGTTCAAAGCATACAACATATAATTGTTCATCGAAAAGGAACTGTTTCTATTGTCTAGCCAGACATCATTCATTACTTCATTTCAACCCGCCGCAAAATAAACAATCATATTACGCACCCGCAATGAATTCCGCTCCCGCTCGCAATTCGCACCGCTTTGCTCGCGCTCCCTTGCCACATGGTAATGCGAACGTGCAGTCAGATACCGCGCATAATAATTTGAACCTTATATCGCCTTCGAATAAGGTTTCTTCTTCTTCGTCACAAAATATTGTAACTGGCAATAATAACACATCTGTGTGTAACATTTCTTGCGATAATATAGATCGCACCGCAAAGACTACATTATTAGGTACCGCAAAAATAAAGGTTTTAGATAAGTTTAACCGGCCGCATTATTTACGATGCCTAATCGATCCAGGTTCGCAAAGCGATTATATATCGCGCGCATGTTGCGAGCGTCTATCACTTCCAATTTCTACGCAAAATCGCTTTATTGAAGTTCAAGGCATCGGCGGTATATCGCAGGTAGTGCACGGTTGCACGCAAGTAAGATTTACATCGCGCTTTGATGGTGGTAAACAATATTGTATTCGGCCCGCAGTCATTGATAAAATAACCGGTTGTTTACCCGACGCTCAAGTAAATATAGCTTCTTTGCCTTTCATAAAAAATATACCACTCGCAGATGATTCATTTCATGAACCCGGTCCGATAGAAATGCTTCTCGGAGTAAAAATATACTGTCAAATATTACTTTGCAATAAAATAGTTAGTGATGTTTATGATGGTCCGGTGGCCCTAGAAACTTCATTAGGTTACATCGTCATGGGTGACGTGCCTGTAGTGACCGCGCTAAATTCCTCTCGTGCTTTCTGTGCCTTCACTCACGAGCAACTGAACCAGACTTTAGAGAAGTTTTGGCAGTTGGAGGAAGTGCCTTCAAAAAAGTTTATTAGTTCGGAAGATCAAGCTTGTGAAGAAAATTATGTTTCTAGTACCACGCGTGATATTAACGGACGGTATTCTGTTAGCTTACCTTTCAGCGATAGTCCGCAAAAATTGGGTAATTCTTACTCAACCGCACTTAAAAGATTTAACCTTTTGGAACGCAGATTTTTGAAGTCCCCCGGGTTACGTGACTTATATAACGAGGTCATTAGCAGTTATATTGAGCAAGGTATTTTGTCCCGCGTCCCGCCTGATCACTGCATCAGTCCGGGTTTTTATCTACCGCATTACGCAAACTGTCACCATTTATTGATGACAAAAATATATTAAGAGTTGGTGGTCGCTTACGCCATTCTTCGCTAGATTACGCACATAAACATCCCGCATTACTTCCTAAAAAAGGACATATAATTAATTTAATTATTGATGCTTATCATCAACAATACTGTCACGCTGGTCCGCAATTATTGCTTTCAATTTTGAGGCAACGTTTTTGGATTCTTTCCGCACGTAATATAGTACGACAACGCATACACAAATGCATAGCTTGTTTCAAATTAAATCCTAAACCTACTTTTCCTCCCATGGCTGACCTGCCTAAGTGTCGATTGGAAGAAAGTAAGGCGTTTGTACACACAGGAATCGACTACGCTGGTCCTTTCTATATCACCATGAGCAGAAAACGCGGCGCACGCTATCAAAAGGCGTATTTATGCATTTTTGTATGTCTTGTGACTAAGGCAATTCATTTGGAATTAGCTTCCGACTTAAGTTCCGCAACATTTTTAGACGCATTTAAAAGGTTTTTATCTCGGCGTGGCCCCTGTAACTTTTTATATAGTGATAATGGGACTAATTTTGTAGCCTCGAAAGCATACCTCAATGAGTTGTATGATTTTTTACGCACTGAGGAATATTATAAATCAATGAATACTGAGCTTAATAAACACCGAATAATCTGGCGCATGAGTCCTCCAGCTGCTCCGCATTTCGGAGGAATATGGGAAGCAAACATTAAAAGTGTAAAATCTTTACTTTTCCGAGTCATTGGAAAGCAAAATTTATCATACGAGGAGTTTCTTACAGTACTCGTTCAAATAGAGGCAGTTCTCAACAGTCGTCCGCTTTACGTTTTGAGCTCAGATCCATCAGAACCAACCGCACTTACCCCTTCGCATTTCCTCTGTACCGCACCACTAGAATGCCTTCCTGCTAGTGATGTCACTAAGGAACGGCCAAGTTTACTTTCGCGATTTTCTTTATTAGATTCCATTGTCCAATCATTTTGGAAGCGTTTCAAAGTAGAATATCTACACAATTTACAAATGCGTGAAAAATGGAATACACCTGTTAATCCTATCACTGTAGGAACTATTGTTTTGTTGAATGTCGACAACGCACCGCCCCTGCAGTGGCCATTAGGAATCGTTACAAAGGTTTTTCCCGGCAAGGACGGTATCATACGGGTTGCTGAGGTTAAAACTAAGAATGGAGTGTATGAGCGACCAGTTGTGCGGCTCTGCCCACTGCCCATAGACTCATAATAATTATTTGTAGTTCATTATCTTATAGTTTAATTTAATTTTTATTTATACGCATATATATCTATATTATACTTATATATTTCGCACCGCTATCGCGCTATTTTTGTACACCTATATGGTATTCCCGCAGTTTTTCCAAGTATTTTTTTGTTTTATTGAAGGAGGTTCCTTCAAGGCCGGGGGGGTGTTGGATATTGTTATAATATTAAATTTACATTACGTTTTAAAATCTATGTACCGCACTTGCAAGAAAGTCTTCCTATATCCATCTCCTTTCCCCAAGCGCACCCGCCAAGGCGGCAATAAATCGCCGTCTCTTTCGCACCGCTTCAAACAAGAGTTAGTCGTTATCGCCCTTATATGGCCGCCACACGCACTAATTGAACTGCGACACGTTTTCAACTAAAAACCCTATTTTGCCGCGGTGAAAGTACTTAAAACTACGTAGAACTTCAAAGTGATCTGTTGTTATATGTGTTGTGATCTATAAACATTAAGGATAACGTCTCCCGAGGAGCAGAAGACCAGCCACGTACCGAGGAGCCAACAAAGCAGCCATTGCAAGTAAGTGCGCTTGTCCTTTCCTTGTTACTGTAGCTGTATCGTCATCCACCTTGTCCTGAACAGCTGCAGATCCTCGACACTGACTTCTTGCAAGCTAGGAGTACATGGTTATCTTCTACTTTCAAACCTTGGAGATACACGTGTCCACTACTTCACCGCGTTCTATCGAAGGAAATTACGTACATATTTAAAACGCACCCCCATTTGGTGGTGGTAGGTATAACCAGCTACCATTTATCGCCACCAGTAAATATACCTAATATTTATTTATCATGGTTTCTTTTTGAGTATTCTGTAGGTGTCCTTGCTGATCAAGTAGCTTGCGGCCGATACTACCGTGGACGCCGCAGTGACTGCGCAGAGGGCTTGCAATGCAGGGTGATCCACGAAGCCGAACACGGGGGACGCGAGGGTAGTTCCCACCTGAGCAAAAAATATACTAAATAATGACTTGGTGTCAGTTTAGTGAAACATCCAAGCAACAACTTGTAATTTGAAAAAACGGAGTAGCCGACCGTACATGCCGCCGTACCGTACAGCCTATTATAAAAAGCTAAAATTTAATAAAAAAATATGATCTCTAGTAGGTATACTGAAATAAGAAACACTAGCATATTCATCCCATTGCTTCCTAATTCCTACTTACTTTACAGCACGGATTATGTGGTATAGAATGGTTAGAAAAGTTTTACAATAAACTCCTGTTTAGAAGCGGTGTGCGTGCGTTTCAAAATTAGCAATTTTAATGGCGACTGAGACCCTTTCAATACTAAGGCTTATAAGTAAACTTCTAATTTATATCTCTTTAATTAAATTAAGTAACCTGTACCACATCTACTTAGAAACAAATAAGAAACGATTCTTGGAAACTACAAAGACGTCCAACCTTACTACAATGTCTTGAAAAGAAAGTAGAACACGAACGGACTGAGACTGAGTAAATAAAGAGTGCTTGGCCTTAATAAGCCCGCCGTGTACATGGAGGGGCAATGGGAACAAAGGACTCGCGTCATGCTTTGACAATAGGGATATTAGTTTATTTTTAAACGTCACTGCATTGTATAAATATGTAGGTCATGAGGCTACTAAAACACCGATTTAATTATAATATTATTTGATATTAATTTAGCTGGTGAGACCAATGATAAATACTGAAGAATCAAACCGAATTTTAAAACTTTAATAGTTTGAAATTTGTTCTCTGCACACAGGATCCGAGTTCAAATCCAGCCTCAATTTTTAAATGTGCGGATAAATTAACTCAATAAACGCAAAACGGTATGTCAAAATCTGGTCAAAATGTTCTAAATACATGACTTGACTGAGACATGAAAAATGCATATTATTGTGAGTACCCGTATCATGATAAAATGTGTTTTTCTTTTAATATTATTGAATGTGTAGGACATTGCATTCACACAATCGGATTGAGGGAGTAAGACTAGACAAATAGCTTCGTCAGTAGTTGGATGGGTGACAGCTAGTGGCAAAATTTCTTGAGCGCTTCCGTGTTAGGCTAAGGCTAGGGCATCGGTACTGCGATGCGTACGATACCGACCTGTGGACGCTTAGCCTAAGCGTCCACAGGTCGGTATCGTACGCATCGGACGCATCGCATTAAACGGATCGTAGTATTCTTTGTATAGAAAATCATACAAGTGCGTCCACTGATCCGCATCGTACGGATCGTACTTTCTATACAAACTGCGATAATGCGATGCGTCCTATGCGATGCGATGCGTGCTTAGCCTAAGCGTCCACAGGTCGGTATCGTACGCATCGGACGCATCGCATTAAACGGATCGTAGAATTCTTTGTATAGAAAATCATACAAGTGCGTCCACTGATCCGCATCGTACGGATCGTACTTTCTATACAAACTGCGATACTGCGATGCGTCCGATGCGTACGATACCGATCTGTGGACGCTTAACTTAACGAAGAACCGCGTCATCATACACGTAAATTCGTTGGTCCCAGTTGTTATCGATACCGTTAAGCCACGTCGGACACCTTTGGACGGCATGAAAACTTCCGATATTCGGTTGGCCCTAACTCCACCAATCTGCACTGGACCAGCGTGATGGCCTATGGCCTTATGCTCTATGACTCCTCAATGATAAGTAAGGTTAAACAAATAATTACCAGCAATAGCTGCACGACCGTGTTCACTTTGCTGATGAAGGTTGGCGCGAGCTGCGCCGTGGCGTGCGTCACGTCGAAGTATCGGCTCAGCGTCCGCTGCAACCATGGAAACTTGACAATTTAGCCTGCAATTCGTTTCAACGATATACTAATCATAAGTATTATAATATTTCTAGAATTGAGGCCGCTTCGTTGTGGCGGGAATTTAAATCGTTTTCCTTTTGTATGAAGTTGATTGAGTTAATACTAGATATACCAAGGTAGCAAAGTAAGATTTTTACAGCGAGGGCGCTTTTTTGAATCCAGACCGAAGTGCTTGCTCCCGAGTGATACACTCTACTTTTCATCCCAATCCAAAGAAAGTCAATCGCTACGTTCAGGATTCTACTAAAGAATCCCTCACTACGCTCGAAATTCTACTTTAGAATCCCTCGTTTCTCTCTGGATTCAAAAAAGCGCCCTCGCCGTAAATATATTATTACTTTGCTCCCTTATTATACAATCTATTTATGTACTGTTTTGGTATTCAATTTCCCGCCACGACGGTGGGATCGGTAATTTGTGGTAGGAGTTAACCGGTATTAATGCTAGTAGAAATCGTAAGTTCAGTAGAGGTCAAACGAAAGGAAGTTCATTCCCGAAGGGGTTACTAGTCCGTAGTCGTTTTTAGTTCAAATTTCCTCGATACTTTTTCAAATCAACGAATATTACAAAATATTGCCACAAAAAAATTCTGTTTACAAAAAAGTAAATAACATTAAAAACAATAATCAATACAAGGAATTAAAAAAACTATAAGCTATGTCTGTTCTCAACATTGAGATTTATATTTCTCTAGTAAAAGTAGCCATTAAATTAAAACGTCAGTAAACAGTACTTAATGAAGATACTGATTTCCTTACACATTGGTTATATCTTCTTGAACAGAATATTTGCTTTTCTAACCATTGATGTATAAGTATCTAGATGGATAATCGAATCCGCGAAGACCTGTCAAAAAAGCTGCGCCAACTATTGGCGCAGAAGTACTTTCCCGCCAATTAGTGCCGATCGCGCCGCTTTCGTGTCACTACGTATTACGCGCGCAATTTAAATAAACAAATAAGAGGGATAACATGACGAAATGTGCTATTAAACTGTGCCGGAATTATAAAGGAAGGGTAAAAAGCTCAAAAAACATCACATATCATAGGCAAGTAACCAATAAACATATTTTTAATTAAATTTCAATTTTGATTTTTATTGTAACCAAATTACGTCATTTTTTTGTCAGTGTTGCTAGTTTCTATTTTTATGCTCCCGACTTAACATCATTTTTGTGGGTATATAAATTGGTTTATGGTTACGTGTATATTATTTAGTTCATGTACTTTTATAAATCGATTAAAGGTGGTGTTTACCAATACGTTTGTGTTTATTTATAATAATATAACATTAATATTCGTATGTTTATGAGCCCATTTTAATGATTATTTTTGCATTGGGTCGAATAAACCACTTTTAAAGGTACAAGAGTAATGTGAAAAGGAGACGATCCAAAATTGTATGTAGTCTGGGCCTGGTTTTGTACCAGTGATAAAATAAGATAAAAAAGAAAAATAAACCATTTTTGACTAATCAAATCCACGAACTCATCTTTATTTCATTGCAAAAAATATTTATTAACTCCACGTGACGAAATTATTCTACATAATGGCGGGCAGCAGACCAGAGGATTCATAATTTTTGACGTATGACGTTAGCTGTCAATATGCCTTCTCTATGCTTGAACAATGGCTCGAACTCAGAGTGAAGGACGCCATCTTGCAAGTGTTGCAAGTAGTACCTACCGAATAACTCGAAATTAATTTTATTTTAGCAAGTCATTTATTGCGATTTGTGAATTTATTATATTTTTAATGAACTTTCTGTATTTTTTGGTTTTTCATGGTTTAGTGTACAAGATCAGGCCCAAAATGGACCATCTCCTTTATTTATTGAAGTTTTTTTTAATGATATGCATGTAATTAACTTTCCAAGTAATTTTTTTATTAAATTAGATAGGTAACGTAAATAATTGGCTCTTCTTTAATTAAGTTACCACCTCAAATTAAGCTAAAAATTTGAGGGGGGGAGGGGGCTGACGCTCACATCTTCCCCCCACCATTTTTAAATCTAGGAAATGCATACTTTTTTTATTATAAAAAAATCAAGTTTCCAAAAATTATAAAGTGACTACCTCAAATTAAGCTGAAATTTTTTGGAGGAGAGGTTGGTGACTCCCCCAACTTTCCCCCCAAATTACTTTTTCGCTATTGTTAGTCCTGTTTGCCTGTTTGGCTGCATCTTCCGCAGCGCCGGAGATGTCACGATTCAAAATTAGGCCCAAAAATCAAATTAGATCTACTTAAGTTATTTATTTTTTATAATGTAGTTTAAAACACACACACACACACACACACACGTCCACACACACATATACATACACTTAAGACTTCGAGCGCTTACACATTAACCAATGAGACCACATAACCTTAAAATTTTTAGAGATTTAGAAAAATAATTTTAAAAAAGTAAGTACTTTATGAGAGCAATATTTAGTTTGGGGGGACGAATGAGAGTGTAGAACCCGTCCTCCCTTCAAATTTTCACCTTAATCTGAGACGGTAACTTTACAATTTTAGAAAAGGAGATGGTCCATTTTGGGCCTGATCTTGTACACTAAACCATGAAAAACCAAAAAATACAGAAAGTTCATTAAAAATATAATAAATTCACAAATCGCAATAAATGACTTGCTAAAATAAAATTAATTTCGAGTTATTCGGTAGGTACTACTTGCAACACTTGCAAGATGGCGTCCTTCACTCTGAGTTCGAGCCATTGTTCAAGCATAGAGAAGGCATATTGACAGCTAACGTCATACGTCAAAAATTATGAATCCTCTGGTCTGCTGCCCGCCATTATGTAGAATAATTGCGTCACGTGGAGTTAATAAATAATTTTTGCACTGAAATATAGATGAGTTCGTGGATTTGATTAGTCAAAAATGGTTTATTTTTCTTTTTTATTTTATTTTATCACTGGTACAAAACCAGGCCCAGACTCCATACAATTTTGGACCGTCTCCTTTCCAACTACAAACTGCGTAAAAAATATTAATTTAATTAACTTAGCTGGTTTATTACAACATTAACATAAACAACTGTAATTAAATTAAGTAGGGTTTTTTATTTATTCATGAAAATAACCACTCCATAAATTAAGTTTAATGTGTGATTTATGGGAAAATTTTAGTAACTGGTATCATTGATCACGCAACATAGACACTAGACGAACGTGAAAAACATCGCCTGCACGCACACATGCTTGATATTGTTGCCGTGTTTTTTTTTGTCTTCATTGTAGGGCGACGCTCAATCTACCTATTTATTGCATCATTGTTTCTAACATACATACACTTCTATACTCCTCTAACAGACTATGTATTTTCGGTGTATTCCTCGTCGTGCCAACAGTCGTACCACCAGTGGAACGACGAGGAATTTGACATTCCTCCTCGTACCACCGAATGTTTGCTCTACTTTAATAGTACATTATGATACAAGTGCGCGAAGTTGGTCATTACAGTCGAGGCGGTATTGCACAGCCCGAGCCAAGACTGTAATGAACAAAGCACACGCGTATCATACGACGTTTTTCAACACACTTGCGAGGAAAAAAACAATTAGGTATCGACATTTTTCAGTCACAAATCAGCAAATTATAAACGAACAAATGTTTGCACAAAATGGCGCGGAGGTTTATTTTATTTTTTCGCGCGCCGTATCTTTGGTTGAATAGGTAACTATGCGCGCGTAGGCGCGCAGGTTAAGTCCAGAGGCAAAGAACACCGCCATTCAGCCACAATATATTAAACTAAATAATTATGTATTTCTAATAGGAATTTACGGTAATTAATGATTTAAAATATTGTATTTTTTAAATGCTTTAATAGATAATTAGATGAAGTATAATCTTATCTTATCAGATTTTGACTAAGTACAACAAGTTTATTTATTTACAAAATAATAAATCTTTTGGTAACAACCTCTTTACGGATATTAAAAAAAAAGTGGAATAAGAAAAACACTAGTGCGGCAATGAAAAATAAAACGCACTAGTGTGTAATAAACCGCATTCCGGGCGTAAGACTAAAGAAAAAATAGCAACTTTACGAGCAAGTGTGTTGAAAAATAATGTTTGCTCTACTTTAGATAAATGTTTGCTCTACTTCAAATATTATTTTTATTTCTATACTTAATGCAATAAAGTGCATTTTTTATAGGTAAGGTCAGGGGGGCAAAGTGCGCCATACTTTTTTCATAGTTGACTTTGGTGCAATATTACTCGTTTTTAAGTTAACGAATGACACTTGTCGTAGTTCCATAACAATCTGTGATATTTTGCAATTACAATCAATGTCTTATCATTAGATAATTATTTACACGATACTATAACGATAAACAAAGACAAACGATTTAAAAAAATATTGTCCGTTCGGGATAATTTCCGGAACGAGAATAGAACGTAAGTTTTTGCTATTCAACTGCCAGTTAAATTACAAAAACTATTATTTGTCTTATACCCATAATTATTCATAAAGGCTAAATCCCGGAAAATGAAACGGTTTCTGCGGGATAAAAGATTTTAACTTGGTAAACTGATTTTAATCAATCATTTTTACTGTTTTTATGAGCTTTTTACTGTGTGTTATTTGGTATAACACCTATTGTTATTCAAAAAAAGAAACTAATTTCATATATATTAATTTCATATTTAAATGTAACACGTGAAATAAAAAGTTATTTGGTCACATTCCATTAAGTTCCTTTCATTACTTTCATTCATCAGTGTTTCCTTTTTACATTTAACTTAATACTTAGAGTAAACCCAACTTAAGATTGAAACGAAAGAGGCGCTGTCGGACGCATTTGACATTCATTTGACCAATCATTGCACACTAGTAACTGACAGATGAATGACCACAACGTACTTATGAATGACTTTTCATTAGTTCCAATTTTTGCCATTTCAGAGTTAAGTTGGGCGCACTGTACTCCTACTTAACATTTAAAAAATCAAATAATAAATTGAATGAATGAACGCTAAACCCAAAAAGTTACATAACATTGAACTACATATTTTGCGGCTATTTTATATAATGTTTTTATTTATTTATTTACCTTTTTTAAGTCCTTAAATTAGCCTAGTGGCATTCTCTACCAGCTAGCCTAGGGTTGTATTTTATTAAATAATAATAATTGCATTTAATTATTAAAATTAATTATTTAATAATTAATTATTTCTTAAAAATCTATCGAGCGCGGGAAAATGGAAACCATACAAAAATGCCGGGCGTGGAGACGTCGGAGACGGAACTTGTAACAATATTGGATGGCCCCTTTGACACTTTAAAATAGTGGCGTGAAATATTTTCATTTAGTATCGAAAAACTATGATTAGGTAAGTGTGAATCGCATCAATAAGTTACTTGGAGTCTTGATAAATAGGCACTCTACTATTACCTATGCGAAAAGAGTAATAGAGATATCAATTTATTTACTAGAACAAAAATAATAATATATAACAATAATAATAATTAATGTACACAATTAATTAGAAAAATATTAAAGTGACATCTAAAGTAGAGCAAACATTCAGTGGTACGACAAGGAGTAACAATTCTTCGTCGTACCACTGGTGGTACGAGGAGGAATGTCAAATTCCTCGTCGTTCCACTGGTGGTACGACTGGTGGCATGACGAGAAATACACCGTATTTTCTAGTAAATACTTACAGGAGGTGGCAAGCTCATGTATCTGATAACAAAGCCGGCTCCAACCAGCACAGCATCACGCCCCACAATCAGTAACGTTAGAGCCAGTGGTATTAACTCTTGCCATGTGAGTGTAATGAATAATGTAGCAATGAGTACTTTGTCTGCCATAGGGTCAAGGAATGATCCCATCTTTGTAGACTGTCCTTTCCAATTTCTTGCTATCCAGCCATCTAGCTGCAACAAGGTACTAATATTTAAAATACTTCAAAGGAAGTGAAACTATTAACTTCTAATAAGTAATGACGCTGAAACCATCATCATTACTTTTATTACAATTAAATTTGTAAGATCATTGTACCCACTTTAAAGCGAATAAATGAATTTGATTTGATTTAATTTGATAATCACTGCTCCTCTTACAATGTGTGTCATATTCCACCACACCACACACCACACCACACTAGCCGCAGTGGCAGATTGAAGAAGTGCAGATTGGACTTCAAATACTTTGAGAACATTATGCAGTTCTCTTCTTGTCCCACACCAGAGACAACTTTTTTACAGTTTTACTATAAGTATTTGAATACAATATAATACTCACCACACAATATTACTTACCAAGTCGGTAACACCGGCAAAAACTAACAATCCAAGGGCAAAATTGTAATTTTCTTGCAGGATTAGGTAGCCAAGGTAAGGAGACATGGCTATTCTGGTAACACACAGGATGTTTGGTATGGTGAATATGTTTTCTTTCTGAAAGAATATAGAACACCAATATATTTAATTTGCAATATTTTTTCACAAACATGGCAAAACAGTCATCGGTATACCCAACTTCTGATCAAGGGGGGATATATTGGACATTGGAAGCAGATTTACAAGAGGTTCAATAACTCTTGGTACTTTATACAAAGTTTATGGAGGGAGCTCCCCTTTCAGTACTAGGTTATGTCCATTTTAACTAACATAGCAACAAGTAGACTTGCTACCTCCTCAACTAACAACAAATTCAGTGTTATTAAATTCAACCACTAAGGTACCATACACCATGGCATATCTGCCTATATTTGTAAAAAAAAATATCCTAAAATCTTTCTTTTCTTTGTAGTAAAAATTATAATGTTAATCCATATAGATACTGAGACAAGATAATAAACTATTATGTTCTCAAATGATAATATTATAAACTATTTATATCTCAAATCATCAATCATGTCAAGTTCTTTTCTAGATACAACTTAATAGCAGGATTGTTGATTATTAAAATGTTTTAAGCCATACATAGGCAGCAAGCACTAATATTTACATTAATAAAATAAGCTAATTTTTATCCCTGTGATTATAGAACAAAACCTGCACATAAAAAATCGGAAATGGTCTCATTTTGAGGGGCCAGTCATAGACGTGTAGAAAAATAAAGTGAGAAATATTATTGGAAATCTGTTGAATAAGCTCTATTGGGTTAAAGTTTAGTATGTGGACCGTCGAATTTAGGGGTGTGGGGGTGGGGATGGGGTAGGGGGGGATGAGGGGAAGTTCCACCGCGAAGCCTGAGACGCGGAGCCTTATAGTTTTTTTTTTATCGAATTTTGAAATCTTTACCTAAAAAGTACTAAAACGACTAAAACACGAAAACTAGGTCCTCGAAATACAAGAAAAGGGTAAGGGGATGTAGGAGGTTGATTCCCGGTTACATCAATGCTACCCACAAAGCTCTGCGACGCACAGTTTATGAGAAAAACAAAAAAAAAACGATTCTAACCTCAAAGTGCTAACATTAACACTGTACACTACAGCTACATACATGGGGTCAGTTTTCTAATACGGTCTAAGTTTAAACTAGCTAATCCCCACCTATTGGGCAGAGAGTGTTGTAAAAATATGTCGACGGGACCCCCTCTCGGGGGTCCCTTTTTTCTGCGTGGTTCTATTACAGTCGAACCTAACCTATACCCAACTAGAGTGTGGTTGGCTTTTTGTTATTTTTTTTTATGGCGGGGGGCTTCGCCCCCCGACCCCCCCTTTACGGGGGGCCTACGGCCCCCCCGTCCCCCCGCTACCCCCATTCTTACCGCTATTTTTTCGTCATCCTACTCTATTGACCTAGTAGGTAATTGCAAGTATGTGTGAGTAATTGTGAGGCACACACACATACCCGCACGCACACTCACACACACTCGAGCGCACAATCACACACATCCTACGAAGCGGGGTTCTGTCGACATATGTGACAAAGTCATTTAATTGTGACACCTACTTGCTCTTGGATCGTCGTAACTGACCCTATGTACTTAGCTGTAGTGTTAGGTTAGAATGATTTTTTTTATTTTTCTCAAAAACTGTGCGTCGCAGATTGTTGTGGGTAGCATTTTTATAACCGGAATTCAACCCCCTACATCCCCACACCCTTTTCTTGTGTTTTGAGGGGGTATTTTTCGTGTTTTAGGTGTTTTAGTACTGTTTAGGTGAAGACTTTAAAACTCGATAAAAAAAAACTACTGATTTCCGCAGTCTGAAATTTTGCGTAAATATTCCTTATACTAAACTCTTTTAGATATAAAAATATGGTTACCCAATTCAACGGTCCACATACTAAACTTTATCCCTCTATTGTCAGGTTTAATAGTCTCCACACATTGAAAACAAAATAACTTAGATATAGAATAAAAAAAGTGAATTAAATCCCCAAACCTCAACAACTTCTTCAATTTTCTCTCTGACCTTGGCCTTAGTTTCTAGTATGTCTTTAATCAGATGATCTTTTTTTGCTTTTAATTTATGTTCCGTAACTTCTTTTTGTTGTCGTATATCTCGCACGAACTCGACCCCTTTTTGACGAATTCTGTGCTCCGTATCTTTTATAATTTCTCTTCTGTGGTCAAAAGCATCTTTTATCGCTTCAGCTCTCTTTTCTAAATTTATAAATTTTTTTTTGTTGTCGGATGAATAAACACACACTATCGATGAAAGTTTTAAAGGGAAACGAATTGCAGATCGTTTATTTGTAATGATTTTGTGAACCGTGAACAAACTGTACGATCTATAGTGATTACAACACGTTGTTTGCACTTGCTTGATAACACTGTACGTTCTAAATAACATTATTCCGGATTGTAATGTTTTAGTAAGGTGAAATGAAGCGACTGCTTTTTACAAAAATAATTTGATATTTTGATCCAAAGCTAAACAAACTGGTAGGAGGAAAAGAAAGACGAACAAACCGGCCCCGCGGTGTTAACTTTGATTGATGAACGACAGCGACAGTAACGATGGGCGATTACTACTTAAAAGAATCGAATTAGTCGATTGTTCAGGTTAGTCGATAAAAGTCGATAACAATCGACGTTATTCGATTGTTGTTAACAACTAAAAGTTGCAAGCTGCGGCGGTGAGGCGATCGGCGCGGCGCGATTTTGTGTGCGGGACTACTAAATTTATCGAATAATCGAGGCGATCGGCGCGGCGCAGCGTACGCGTGCGGTACTACTAAATTTATCGAATAATTGCTATACTCCTGCGTAGTTGCTATGCGTAGGTACTACTACTACTTAAAAAGTAATTACAAAAGATAGTGCGGCGGGCGGGGGTGCGTTGCATATTGCGATTCGCACTATATAAATTAGGTTATTTAGATGACTATTTAGTAGCCAAGTATTCATATTGGTATCACTGATACACTTATGCACGTAATTTTTTTTATTCTTCCACCTTACAAAGCCGGTATATACACGTAGCCAAATTATGCATCCTTCAATGATGTTTTAAATATCTAGATTGAGCGTCGCCCTACAATGAAAACAAAAAAACAAGGCAACATTATCAAGCATGTGTGCGTGTAGGCGATGTTTTTCGCGTTCATTTATTGTCTGTGTGTGCGTAATCTGTGCGTAATGATATAAAATTTGTGGCCAACAGTTGGCAACAAATTTTTGACACGTTTTCGCGGATTCGATGTTCCATCTAGATATTTAATACATCTTTGACCGCGTGTATTGTATTGAATTCGAAGCCAATTTTTGAACTTTTAATAATATATCTAGTAAGTAGGTACCCTATCTAAATATGAACATGATTGATTATTGTCTTAGAATTATTTTTAACCGACTTCAAAAAAGAAGGAGGTTCTCAATTCGACCGAAAAATATATTTCGGTCATATGCGTTTTTTATGTTTGTTCAGTGATTTTTTCGTCGTTTATGGGCTGATTTTGATAATTCTTTTTTGTTGTAAAGTAAAGCAATAATTATTATTATTTTAGTTAATAGTAATTTTGTGAACGTAAACAGTTTAAAACTTTAAAATCATTTTCCAGAGTTTGCAGAACAGACGCATTTAAATAATTAATAAAACTTTACATTAAAGTGTGCTTTTGTGTGTAGTTATACTTATAGGTATTATAATTAGGTTACTAGAACCTATAATCAAATTAAATTTATACTCTAACGAAATCCTTCTGCTCACCCTGGTACGAGTGTAAAAAACTTACAAGTGTCTATAAAAGTAAAATTTGCAAGCCCCGGATAAGAAAATACTTGCATAGGAAAATAGTCCGTACAGTATTGTATATAAAGAGCACACTCGTATTCATAAATAAAAACTTCCAAGTATTTTTCATGTATAAGATTGTGCTCCTTATATAGCATTAAAATACGGCTCGATTTCCTATGCAAGTATTTTCAACTTGGTTCGACACTGTAGCTTGGCGCGTTGGCGCGAGGAACGTGCGCCTCATATCCTACCAAATACTTTCAAGTATTTAAAAACCTGGTTTTCGACCCTGGTATTTTTACGTCCCCGTACTTTAAAGCCCTGGTATTGAATTTTGCAAGTATATCTCACCTCTATTTGTTACCTCACTTAGTTGTGACTAATGGTTAATGGTCTAACGGTTAGCAGCGCTAGATGGCGGATGGTGTTACAATGTTTTAAATATAATTCTTTGTATATGTTTACCCCATGAAGATACGGGAACGCAGGGTCAACTTCACAAATAACCACAACTGCTTCCAAACCCAAAATAGCAGTTTATTTTATAAAACCAAAGAAGTCGACACATTGCCCTTTACAAATTTTTCTCTTATATAAACTCCACGTTACACTCGTTAGCGCGTTTCACAAATTGGTACAATGCCATCTTGTTTACAAGTGAGGAACTATTTAACAAAAATAAAACATTAAACTTAAATTGCTTCCGCCTTCACATGACGGTTAGACAGTATAAATAAATTGTTACTATTATTTCATCCTTCTTCCTACTATACGAATGAATATTCACATTAAAATTATTTTACCACTCAAAGTCATTGTCACGTAAAACTTTCGCCCGTATACCGACTTTACAGGCAACCAATTTTTTCGCGTTCATTTATTGTCTATGTGTGCGTAATGATATAAAAGTTGTGGCCAACTGTTGGCCACAACTTTTTGACACGTTTTCGCGGATTCGGTGTTCCATCTAGATATCTAATACATCTTTGGCATCCTTCTTATTAAGCACTTATAACAGTCGCTGTTTTTTATACGCATTTATATTATTATTATTTCAAGCAAAAACTATAATTGTACTGTGAAGCTTTATGCCTAATTGTTTAAATTCCCGACACCTTAATTTATAAATAGCTCTAATTAGTACTTTCCTGTAATACAAAGATTTGTTATGTAATATCGCTTGCTTTACAACAAAGTAAAATGCCATAAGATATTATACTATGGAAGTAGGTATGCGAAGTAAACAAGCTAGCAGTTTCTACGTCAGTAAAGTTTCTTATTTTTATACCGCACAAGCAGTTCTACTAAGTTTTATCGCGACAAGTTGCTAAATGCGCGCCAAATTGTAATTTGTTGTTTCACCGATCGCACGAACTTAGCGTGCGTACAATTAGTAATAAAATTAGTAGTTAGGTCGATTGTTATTCGAATAAGCATGGCGGGGAACTACTAAATCGACAATCGAATGCACAGTCGCACAATTTTCGATTCAGTCGATAGTTTTTTTTGTAACAATCGCCCATCGCTAAGCGACAGTGACATTGACAGTGACTGATGTCCTCAGATGATAATAGGTATATTCCACCTATGTATTCCACTAACAATCAAAACCATCAAAACGCACATAATATTTCTTTTTCTTTATATACCAAAATGAGCAGTAATGACTAAGTGGAACACATAGAAATAAGACCACCACAGACTTAAAAAAAATTATAAGTCTGTGAAGACCACAAGGTACAGCCACAAATTAGATAATACAGATGTTAGGTAAGCTTCATACAAAGTGCCCAAAAACAACTCACACATAGACACCGTTCACTACACGAAAAATCGGAACATATCGGACCACTTGGATCGCGGTTGTTATTTCCAGCAATATGACATTTATAATACACAATTAAGATAATTTTCCTTAAAAAATGGATAAGAAATGGAATTATTATAACTATTATCGAAGCGATTTTTTTTATTCAACGTTAAATTGCAAATTAAAATTTTTTAGCCATCTAGTTGCTACAGAAAGGTACAATAAGTCCTTACTTGCTTGTAATTCAATGATCCGTTACTAAACACAAGTCAATGTAGGACGTAGGAAGTTCTTTGTACGTTAGAGTGTATATACCTTCGATTTTTAATAAATACATTAAATGAAGGATTATATTATTATACATGTAAAATTATTTTCTTAGTGTTAATTTATGTACTTAATAGGATTTTTAATTTGTTTCCAGTAGGTACCTCATATAGATACAAAAATATTATATAATACAAATAATATGAAATAAACGGATCATATGAGATCCCATCAATAAATATCATTATGATATTATTACATATTACCAGAACTGCCGCAGAGCGCGCTGGGTTTAGTTGCAAATATTGAGTTTACATTCACTATACGCAAAACGAAACAATTTTATTTCTATTATGAGTACCTATGTCTCCAAATACCTCCTCTCCACAAGTACGTGTACGTGCAATCACATGATTGCACGTACTTGTAATTATCATTTCGTTTAAAAAACATATTATTACAGATAACCTGAATTACCTGCTTTATTGAATTTTTCATCTAAGGACTCCTGTAATCTTAACTTACAATGATAGCATTATTATTGTAAATTAATTGTATAATTATTAGGCAATATGACTAACGCTTACTAAATTACATTACATTTTAATGATTCTAAACGTATACCTTTATTTTAATTTTCCCGTTTAATCCATATCAATAACTTAAATAACAAATCCAATCCACGACCTTTGCGGAGTCGTTAACCCTTAGGCTAACGCACACATGCATAACCAAAATCGAGGTACATACATGAGCTTAACTTCTGTACTATCCATATTTTGTGGTACAGCTTACAGTCATAGAGATATTACACTAGAGGGCAGAAGCCAGGCTTCAGAGCGTACCTCGGATAAAAAGAGATTCTCTTTCTGGCTCATCGGGATCGGAGAGAGATAGGTAATTACCGTTATCGTTGTTTCTCTTTCTAACCGGGGGCGATTGCAATGTATGGGCAGCCGTATCGCTCACCCACTCTAGTGTAATATCTCTATGCTTACAGTGCCACAAACTTATCTGACCCGGTACAGTGCGCCCAACTTATCTCTGAAATGGCAAAAATTGGAACTAACGAAAAGTCATTCATATGTAAGTACGTTGTGGTCATTCATCTGTCAGTTACTAGTGTGCAATGATTGGTCAAATGAATGTCAAATGCGTCCGACAGCGCCTCTTTCGTTTCAATCTTAAGTTGGGTTTACTATAAAGGGAGCGCTACTTCCTTAGTCTTTGTCTGACAACAGTACCTATAACATTTGCATTACATAGGTACCTAGTTTCAATTTTAGCCACCGGAACAGATAAGTTTGTGACATTCTTCTTTCTTCTATATCTCTATGGTTCTTCTACATGTCAGTTGTATTTTTTTGTAACAATCAGTTGTCAATTTCATAGATTAATAAGGTCAATTTGTCAAGTTGACAAATTTTTCTTGCAATGAAAAAAGGATAGGTGTATTAAATGTGAAGAGATAATGTGATTGTTTTGTTGTTTATTTATATTTGTTTATTTTGTATTCATTTATTGTTTCGGGTAATTTAAAACTATGTAATTTTATTGTGTGTAATCAAAGGTAAAGTTTATTAAGTTCCGTTTATTTACGTAGCATAATCATAATGTAACTTAATGTTGTATTGTTCACAACCATACAGACAAATATACCTATTTGCTTATTCAAGCGTAGCACTGTTATATTGTAGTCTTTATTTGAGGCACGATTTTATCATAATATAAAATCTTTCTATAATATGCAATGAAAGAAAGTAAATCGTTTAAGCAAACCAAGGTTATTGTAAGTAAACATCACATTGTCAGTATTCATATTTACTGTTTATATAATGTGACACAATTTATGTTATTATTTTATAAATTGTATAACAGGAACATTCCAGTTCTGGGTGCCATACTTACTAACAGTACTTACCTTATCACCTATGATACAATTTTAGAAAATTGCCATATTATTATTTATATAACTAATTACAGATTTCACAATGAAGGAAGAGGAACTGAAATATATGTTACGCCTTCTGGATCATCTAACTGTGGAAATATTCAATGTAAGTTAATTATCATTTTTTCTTTTTCTTATCTTTTAAACTCCAACTATCTGACTAAATATTTAAATTGTACTGTTCAATGTTTTTAATTGTTTATAGGAAATAATACAAGTTTTTAATCAGCTGGAAGAATCTAAACAAATCAAGGATCTATCTAATGAGACTTTAAATTTTCTTGAACAAAATTTGAAAAAAAATCCAGTGACAACATCAACAATAATATATTATATACAAGAAAATATATCTGATGATGAAGAAAATGTTCAAAAATTGCAGCTATTGTATATGAATATATTGAAAAATGAAATTTCTGAAAGTATCACCAATGCTGACAGACTTGTAACACTTTTATCACTTGTGCGATGGAAGGATAAATATATACAACAATTTATAAATGACATATTAAAGCAGATACCATGTGAACTATTTAGACAACACAAGAAACAAATATTGATTAGTTTAATGCTTCAAAACAAACCAGAACTACTAAGAATAGCATCGGATTTATTGCACACAAGTGAACCTCAAAAAAGGTTTAAATTAACAGCAGAGTACATGCTGGAAATGTGCTATCAAGATAAGACACATTGGCTGATGAAAGCAGCTCAAGTATATAAGCAACAATTACATGACATCAAAAATGTGTCTTTTGAAATTAATAATTTCACCAAACAAATTCTTATTATGGTGCTCATTGACCTCACGAATTGCCCTGAAACATATGACTTGCCATCATTGGTGCATCAGTTGACTAACATATTCTCAATCCTAGATAATTATGCAACAGTCGACCATCAACTACAATTCTATATAACTGAAGTTAAAAGAGAATTGACTGTGATAAAGTTTTGTTTAGAAAATAACTGCAAAATCATGACAACTTCGATATTCAGTCAAGTTCTTGCACAGAGTGCATTGACTGTCATATCCCAAGTTTGTAGGCTCTCTAAAGTGGACCGGTACAAAGTATCAAGATTACTAAACACAAATAATGACTACATTAATGAGTTGATAGCACTGAGCAATAAAATTGACGATAAAGTGCCAAAGCAAGCTGATATGAACTGGGATGTTTCCACATATAATAGTTACTGTGCAATTACAAAGATAATAGATGCCATAGTAACATCATCTGAAGGCGAAGAAAATGCACAAGAGATGAATACCACATTTGATGATATAAAGCGCCTCATTTTATCCATCCAACCCTTGCAATATTGTATTGAAGTTATAGAAACAATATTCTCATGCCTCTTTATAAGATATGAATATTTTTCATGTCCCGAACACAATCAAGAATATCCTTGTGGAACCCACTCAGAATGTTCATATTTTTATTCAAAAAAGCAAAACAAATTTCCCAAGAATATAAATAGTAGTAGCTCAGGATTTATGTGTTCCCCTTTAACTACCCAGATAATTCTGAATACTCTCAAAGTATGTTTAGAAACATTGTCAGAGAAACATGAAGGATTTGATGTACATAGGAATGAGCAAAATGTCATTGTAAGATTGAAGACAATTATGAATGTGGTGAATCACTCAATATGGAAGATGCAACTAGTATCTACACTCTCCCCCGATACTCAACCACTGCAACTAAAGTTATGTTTGGACTATGTAGAAGTGGATGAAAGCAGTGATGATGAAGAATGTGAGCTGTACATTAAACCAACGAAGAAGAAACCTAAAACCAGGAGACGGCACACTCATTCCAAAGTCGATGTTAACCAGGCAATGGTTGCATCGACAATTTCAGCTTCGGATGATGGTAAGAAAACATTTTAATAAGTTTTTATTCTTAAGTTCAATGATTTTCATTGTGACAACTTTTTTGCAAACCTCTGTTAATTTATAATAAGTATTACTTTCATATTTCGTAATATTTTTTACTATTGTTTGTCTTTTTCTACAGCTTACACAACAAAGGAAAACTCAATTGATTTCATCTCAATAATGCTGGCTAAACCAACATGCTTAGTAGCGTTGGCGCTTTACCATAACGACTTTTCCAAGGCAAACCAAATTTTAGAGGTAAATATTGTAATTTTAAGAAAACACCCAATGTATGAATAATGATGTTTATGTTATGTCGTGTTTATAATTATGGCATGCTGTTATGTATAATGATTCACTAGGTAATGTTTGGCTTGGTAACATCTGTTCACACAGATAACAATATTCTTAATGTACCTATGTATGTAGATATGTACTATACAATGTAGATACTAAGAATTCATGTCCCAATAAAATGTCACTAACCCCAATTCATTTGCAAATTAATGATTACAATTATTTAGATTAGTTTTTCTTTGTATTAACAGGAAATATACTTTGCCAAAAGCGTAGTTTTTTATCAAATGCTGCTAATACAAAGCTATTAATAATACGAAGATTTTCGAAAGGCAGTGAAATACTGTTTCTCTGTTCACATAATGATTAAATTCCGTATCTGTATTTATTTTAATTCTAAAAGAAATACCTAAACATAGGTATGCTGTGAAAGGTTCCCTGTAAGAACGAAATTCCTTAGATTTTTTTACTTCAATTCAAAATTTTAAAATACTAGCTGACCCGGCAAACGTTGTTTTGCCAAAAAATGTTAAGGGTGAACAACCCTTAGCACTGAGGGGTATGAAAAATAGATAGTAGCCGATTCTCAGACCTACTGAATATGCATATAAAGTTTGGTAAAAATCGGTAAAACCGTTTCGGAGGAGTAAGGTAACTAACATTGTGACACGAGAATTTTATATATAAGATTTATTGTTAGGATATACAAAACGACTGATACCACATAAGCAGTTACATAACTGACATACTGGGGATAAATAATAATACAAACAACAGAAATACTTGTGAGATAAGAATAATTATTGCCTGCGAACTGCGAAGTATCATTTAAATACCTACCTATTTATTTTACTTTCAGATGTTCGACTTAGCAGATTCTGAAATAGCGACAGAAGTAACGTTTACAGAACAATTGCGTCATTTGATAGCAAAGATCAAGAACATTCTCCATTATAGAGACTGTTCTCGATATTCTACTATAGAGCTGTCAGAACTCTCTGTTGTAGCTACTGAAGTGATGGGCCTTGTAGAAGGCTTTCTGGCTTCTAATAGAGCACCTAATTCGTTCGATATAATCGAGCTTGGAGTCCGACATCCACATTTACAGTTGTACAGTCACCAAAACGCACCGTTCATTAATGCTGTAGATATTCTACTTAGCAGTGGCCTTAATAGAGAGATTACGTATGGCCTAATAAATGTAGTAGAACGAAAGCTCGCTGAAGTGAGATGCAGCACAGATGTAGCTGCGGTGAAAAAGACTAATTATATAAGGTTTGTTGAGGACATAGCCAGTGTAACTTTTGAAATATTTGGCAATACAGAGAAGTCTTTTGATTACGTAGACAATATATGCGGCTTAATTACTGACTGTCGTATACCCATCAAACACAAAGAATTCTGTAAACTGAACCAACTCTCCAAAGAATTGAGACAGTCGTGTCAAGACCTGGCTGTTGTATTAAAGCCGACTGATGAAGTGAAACTAGATGAGAATTTACTACAAAAGTACCACCAGATTTATATGAATGTGGTCGCAGCATCGGATAAGGATCTTTGCAATATTGGAGAAGTGTGTCGACACGGGAATAAGAAAACTAGAGTCCATTATTTAAGAATGTGTTACATGTACTCGAAATCGGTATCCCAACTGGAACAAGAAGATAAACCCCCGGAAACCAATACCGAAGCACCATATTTCTCAATCTTAGAAAGACCGCTGCATGACATATTCGGGAACATGATCAATAACAAAGAAATTCCTGTCACACATCTAGAACCCATTTGTAGAAAACTAAACGTGAATCTGGTACCAAAACTAATCTTAAACTTTTGTCCATCTATCTCATTACCGGGGCCTCATAAGGAAGCCACAGAGGAGAATTTTATAAATCTACTTCAAGGTGTTTACGATTTTAAGAATTCTGAAGAGAAGTTATTTATTGAGCATATGGCGAATTTCGCTCCGCTACCAAGAACACCCGATCCTCAGTGCTTAACATACGTTGTGATGCACAACTGGGTGTTAGCGCACATAATCAAGAAAATCCATACGTCCCTTAACGATAGCAATATGCAGCATAGCACGGACGCCCGAACAAAATGCCTGAATAAGTATATGGATTTAGAGAGATTCGACCACACGAAAGTTTTGTTCGACGGCAACAAATATTTAGCTTCTCTCCACACTGTGATCGATTTAGACAAGTTATTCACATTTATGCCCAAACTAATAGAATCTGGGAAAATGTTGCAGTGTCTAAAGATTATCGATGCTTTATCTGAGCGACAACTGATGTGCAGCGCAAATTTGATGAACTTGCGGGATCTTATACTGTTTAAGTTGGCAACTAATCCGAAATTAAGTAACAATTGGAAATATTGTCAGTATCTCAAATGCCCGGAACTGAAGTTGGATTTGATAGTCAATAATTTAAATAATTGGCCTGCGGAAGGAGCCTTACAGGTTCTGGATTACTTGCGCTTTACTTTGAATCAGAGTTCCCTAGAAGACGGTCTATATGAAAAATGTACTAGTTGGATGACTAGGATACCCTTGTATGAACAGGTTATTATCTCCTCACAATCGATATACTAAATGAAAATATATGCTTGAAATTCCTTTCATGTTAATCTCTTATACTTTTTAGATATCAACAATAATGGGTGTCAACCATTGGTACAATATATACAAAATGTCAATCGAAAATCCTGAAGGTATCATAGAAGTTCTGATGGACAGTCAGCAGGTATGAATGTTTGTTATATTCTTTCGGATCATTGTTTCTTTCTCGCTTGTAATTCATGTAACATTGAACATACCTATATCCATACTTATATTATAAATGCGAAAGTCTGTCTGTCTGTCTGTCTGTCTGTCTGTCTGTGACGTTTTCACGGCTAAACCACCGGTGCGATTTGGATGAAATTCGGAATGAAAATAGTTGAAGACCGAGAGTCACATATAGGCTACTTTTTTTTTCAAAAATCAACCCCTAAAGGCTTGAAATAGGGGATGAAAGTTTGTATGAAAAATCTAAACCGCCTGACCGATTTCGATGAATTTTCCCAGGAAGATAGTTGATGACGTACCTTCTTCCCCACTTCCCCGATTCGCGATATAAACGAATTCCACGCGGGCGAAGCCGCGGGCAAAAGCTAGTTTATCATAATTCTTTTTTATTCACAGTTCAAATTGTGCTTAGAATGGGCTGATGTGCATGACATATCAGAACACATGAAGAATTTAATCGTAGTAAACTTATTACGACAATTGTTTGAATATCCAAACCAAGCCACCCCGGAAATGATTCAGAAACTTTTAGACAGGCTTTCAACTTCTCAAGCTACAGACTTGATTCGAGAAGAAATGTCCAAAGTGCGTAACGTTCAAATTCTTCAAGTCTGCGTCGATTTTATTTACGAAAACTTATTCGATTGGAAATCGTTTGAGAACATCAAAATTGGCTTGCAAATAATGACGGAAATAGACGTGAATATGAGGCACATGTTTTGGGAGTTGATAGAGAAACCTTTGCTCATGATCGAGCAGTTCCTAATGAACGGCAAACTGGATACTTTGACCGATATTATAAATAAAATCTCACCGAATCTTAAGAAAGATCCGATTGGAGATAACTTGTACTATAATATCAAGTCGATAGAATCGTTGGTGATATCTCAGAATGCTGTGGATGCGTTACTAAGATATTATGCAGAGAAAGCGTTGGATATGAGGAATCCTTCAAATGTATCCCCTGCGCCGTTGAAGCCATGGGATGATGCGTTATTACAGTCAATGGATTCTATAAACTTGGAAGCTGCGTCGAAACCGTTTGTGATGCCCGAACGGGTACCGACGAAGGAACAATGGGTGGAAGACTACACGACAGACCGCTGTATGTTGTGCAAAATATCGATATTTTCGATGATAATTCGAAGACATCATTGTCGACGCTGCGGAAGACTCGTCTGTCACGCTTGTTCAAGAAATCGAATGCACGTAAGTCGTTTATTTAATTTGTAAATTTGTTAAATTGTAAAACTATAATTTAAAGTCAGAGTGAGGTTTGGGGATTTTGAACGAATTTTAACGTGAATTGTAAATTGAAATATTCCGGACCAGTTTATAGATTAAAGTGAAACCAGAGATTTATTTTAATGTAGTTAAAAAATAGTTTTTATAAAATGAATAAGAGACGACTGTAAATCTATTTATAGGGATTAAACTGTGAGAGAATGAGAAAACTAAAAGCTAAACTATTTATATAAAACATATTATTCACTGATCTCAGGTCCCAACATACCCCAGCGGCGTGAAGTTCCGCGTGTGCGACGACTGCTACGTACAGTCGATGAGTAAGAAATCGATCCACGAGCAAGACGCCCTGGCTATGAGTAGTAACTCGGACTCGGGCGGCAGCGCGGCCAGCTGTATGGACTGGAGTCTGTCCGCTAATGACAAGAGGAACGAGGCCGTCCGAGCCGAGTTCAGCTACGAGTTCACGCCCAACGTCACTCTGTGCCTGTCTATCATGAAGATGCACAGCATCAATTTGGATTATCCTAGGTTGGTTGTTTGTTTTGTTTCAGTCGAAGTTCTATTAATGATATTTTACAGACATTCTTATTTAATTAAATCAATTGTAAATTATTATTTAATATTGTATGAATTATGATCTACTTGACGTTTATATAATTGACATTTTAATAATTAGATATTGACATAAAATTTGGATTTGGTATTTGGGTTTTGTTCACAAAGGACATAAAATTAGCATAAATGTATGTTTTTTTTTGTTGGTTTGATACTGACATTTTGCATACCTGAGAAGGTGGAACATATTAGACAAATTATGTACTGTACCATCCATTGTATAACTGTTTCTTGCAAATAAAGAATTATTATTATTATAATGTTACATCCTCATTTTTATTTCCATTCTCATTTTCATTTCGTCTAGCCTAGCAGATCTCTCTTTGTTCCCTACTATAGTTATGAAATGTTATCTGCCAGGTTCCTGCTGGACCGCAGCGACGAGGTGGCGCGCGAGCTGGCGCGCGGCGGTGACGCGCGGCTGCTGGTGCGCGCGCGCCGCTCGCTGTTGCTGGCCGCCGCCGAGCTGTACTCGCGCGCGCCGCACGACCGCTCGTGAGTACATATCTACTATACAGACGTGTACGCGGCTGCTGGTGCGCGCGCGCCGCTCGCTGCTGCTGGCCGCCGCCGAGCTGTACTCGCGCGCGCCGCACGACCGCTCGTGAGTACATAATATATCTACTATACAGACGTGTACGCGGCTGCTGGTGCGCGCGCGCCGCTCGCTGCTGCTGGCCGCCGCCGAGCTGTACTCGCGCGCGCCGCACGACCGCTCGTGAGTACATAATATATCTACTATACAGACGTGTACGCGGCTGCTGGTGCGCGCGCGCCGCTCGCTGCTGCTGGCCGCCGCCGAGCTGTACTCGCGCGCGCCGCACGACCGCTCGTGAGTACATATCTACTATACAGACGTGTACGCGGCTGCTGGTGCGCGCGCGCCAGATCAATAAGTAGAGATAACTCAAAACTGTCAGATGTCGCTCAAATTTATATGGGACCAGACGTGAAGATTTTTATAAATTCTGTTTATATTCGAAAGCTGAATTTTTGTTTTGGTGTTGTGTGCGTTCTTGTTTCAAGACAAGCAAGGTTTCTTGATTTCGTTATACACGGCATCAACGTCACGGAGTATCCAATGCTCTACACTACATTACAATACACACATACGCCACTTTCTACATAATTGTGTAAACGATACTTGTGTAGCAATATTCACCAGGTTCGTCTTATTTATCTTTGTTTATTATGTGACGATGACGATACCCGTGTTCCGGTGTCGGCAGGGCGGGCGTGCGCGTGGCGGAGACGGGCGCGGCGCACGCGGCGCGCTGCCTGGCGCACGCGGACGCCATGGCCACGCTCGTCAAACACCAAGCGCACCACCTCGTGCCGCACCAGGGGGCGCATCCCAGTATGTCGCTTTTATTTTTTAATTTTCATTATTATATCAGTAGATGTGGTTTGTGTTGTTAGCGCGAGTTTTTTTCCTTTTATATGTTTTATTATTAAATTAATTACTAGATGTGATTTGAGTTGTTAGAGCGAGATTTTTCCCTTTTTTTCTTTATTATTACTTAGATTAATAGCTGTATTGGTTAAGCGTGCGAGGTTTTCCTGTGTAAATCTCGATCAACGAAAATTCCGTGATGAAAAGCTTCTTGGTGTTATAATGGAAGTCCTAGACACAAATGGCGTGTCTAGTCTTATTAAAAGTTAAAATTAGTCTCGTTCTAATTCGGTCACAAGTGAAAATACGCTATTAATTAAATATTGTCTTAAAATACCTACCAATATAATTTCGCCCTCCATTCCGTTGGCTTGACGCACTGATAATAAATTATAATTAAAGTATAATATTTGACTTTGTCACCGACTGGAAAACTGCTACTGAATTAAAATCAAAGTATTAAGTAACTTAACGACACTCGTAATACCTACATCATTTTAAAACACACGACTCCATAATAAAAAGGCTGTAAAATTTTATTTTCAGGTCAGATTGTACGGTCGCTTCTAGAAGCTGAAAAGTGGGAGTTGGCATTGGAGATCGCAACGAAATCGGGTATTCCCCGGAACAGTGTTCTAGCGGCGTGGGGCAAGGCGTGTTTACGGGCGGGTTGCTTTAAGGAAGCGCGAAGAAAATTTGCTTTATGTTTTAAGAACGCGCCAAACGTGTCTTTGGAGTTGCAAGAGGACGTTGAGTATGGGAAGGAGGCTTCAGAGACGCTCGTGAACAAACGGACCCAGGGTCTAAGGTTCTCTGAGAGGACCAGCTCAATGTCCAGTCTGCAGTCTGAGGGACGGGCGAGGACCAACCCTCCGCTGCTGAATGAAATTATTAGCATGTTGGAGAACATGAATTATCCAGTCAATCAACAGCTGGTTGATAAAGCGGAGACTATTAAAGTAATTATTATTGTATTTTTTACAAGTTTCTAAATGTTAACTGTATTTCTGTCGTCTAGTTTCAAAACCCGCTAAAACACTTTTAACAAAATGTTCAGGAAACAAAAAATAAATGTATACTTCAAATAGTTGTAACTTATAGGAAACCAATCATTTTAAAAGCCTTATTAGACGTTTACAAATACATAAACAACTAAATATAATTCAAAACAGCTTTAATGATGAATCAGTAACTAAAAATGTTTTTGTTTTAGAGGGTTTTGTTGTGAACTTTTGGTTATGGAGGGATTTGAAATGAACCCTATTTATTTTGGCGGGTTTTGATACTGATAAAATTTGTCATGTGGATGGTTTTATTCCACATGTGGTAACGTTGATATAAATTTTAGTTTCATTGAAATTTGAATATGTGGGATTTTTATCTATCAACAATTTTGGTATAATAATACTATTTTCTTATCATAGTGGAGTGCCGTAAGCTTCAAACCTCGGAACCCAGGGACTATGAATAAATCTTCGCAAAACTGTCGGACTGTATTTCAAAATGCACAAATAGAAAAGTTAAAAAAAAATAATTTAACGATCTTTTTTTTATTTTTTTTTGTTTGTTGGTAAGTTTGTGACCCCATAACTTCGTGTTGGATACACCGATTTATTTAACCGTAACTTTTCTATTTTATTTCTATTTGTGCATTTTGAAATACAGTCCAACACTTTTTATGAAGATGAATTCATAGTCCCTGGATTCAGAGGTTTGGCAATGTTATAAAATTATTTTCAGTACATTAATAATAATAATAATAATACTCTTTATTGTACACCAAAGCAAAGTGACACATAAAAACAAGACATTTGTACAAAATGTGATACAAAAGGCGGCCTTATCGCTAAAAAGCGATTTCTTCCAGACAACCTTAGGGTAAGAAGTTATTACAAGAAGTTACATTTTCACAGTATAAACAAAAAATCTTCAAAATACTCAACTTATACCTAATATTGTGAAATATTGAATTAAAATCGGGATTTGAAAAACCCCAAAACCATTAAAATCCACGTAGCCATATTATGCAGTACGAAAAAAAATCAATCACTGCAACATTTTGCATAACACTTTCAAACGCCATGCAGAAGTAGGTTTTTGTCCGATTTGTACATAGCATTTTGCTTCCTTCATCGTGCGTCTCGACTTTGTTATATTGCATAACTTTTTTCGGGTATCTTTAGGATCACACTTTTGAATATAATACAATAAATCACCTATTTTTAATTACTTTAAATGATAAAAAACCATGACTACCCTTCGACCGTTTACCAAAACCCGCCATACTGTTTGAGCTGTCACGTGACTCGAATGCCGTGCCGTGATTGGTTCGTTCGTTTTTAGCGGATATTGAAACGCATCAATGCTATTTTAGCGGAGTTTGCAACGAATGTCTATTTTGAAATACGTTTTTTGAAAGGTTTAAACAAGTTTTACTGTGAACTGTTTTGTTTATTTAGATAACAAGTACATAAGAATTATTTTGCAACCATTAGCTTAATTTTTATAGAATTCCATTTTAGCGGTTTTGAAACTAGACGCCTCATTTATAGCAGTAAGATTTAGCCTTGGCTCAAATCCTACATCTCGAATTTATTTATTATTATAAAATGATGTGCGTATTAGAAGCTAATTGTGACTTGCTTGCACAGAAAAAGAAAAATATTATTCCAATACAATTTTATTGTACTACATCTACATATTCATTATTGTTAGCTTAATCGTTAAATCATAATTTCAGACGACAAACGAAAAACTGACATTGATGAACACGGGCAAGAAGAAAATACAAGTGACGGAGCCGGCGCTAAACATAATGCATATGATGGCGAGCGTCAAGAAGATAAAGCAAGGGGACTATAGCGACTTCCAGACGGCTACAGCGCCCCCAAAGAAGAGTCTAGCCCAAGGCTTGCTCCGGCGAAATAATAACCACGAGCCAAAACGCGATTTCCAACACTCGAGACTCGATCCTTTCTTCTACAGAGAATGCGTGTACTACCTCACTAACTACGGTTCGCACGTTGCCAACATAATGTTTTACATGAAGCATAGCACGCTCGCTGTCGTCATCAGATATTGCTACGATAACATGGTCGATAAGGAAACGTTCACCGAGTCCGTTTATATGGACTGCTTGAAGAAGGATAAAGTGAATGACCTTCTAAAGGCTATGAGTGATATTGACAGCACTTTGGAAATGTGGTCGGTGAGTATCAAAGATTTTTCATGTATTTATAAACACGAAAGGAGTGAAAAAAGCTTATTAAATTATTTTAATTAAATAAATTAAATTAAAATTAAATAATAGCAATAAATTATTGATTTTTAATTTACCTACAACTTTGTTATTGTCGTCGATTAGTTAGTGAACCAAAGTTGACGAAAAATGATTTTCCAAATTGTATGTAAGGCCAATAGTTTGTTGGATAACAGTAACAAACATCTGCACCCTTATTTCCAGGATAATGGCCACGAGACAAAGGCTGCGACGCCAAAAACTTGAATTTAACTTTCCACATAATCAAAACTTAATCATTTCAACATGCTATATAATATTCATGTTACCTTAGATACACTTCCTAGTTAGTTTAAACTTGACTCAATAAAACTGCCAAATAAATCTGCTTTTATTTTTTATTCAAATATAGTAAACCATTGTGTTCTACCAGGAGTACATAATGCACATCTGCCGCACTCTCGAAGCGGGCCGCCGCCTGGAGGCGCTGTACGCGCTGCAGTGCGGCACGGCGCAGCACGCGCGCGCGGCCGCGTCCTGCGCGCTGCTGTACGCGCGCCCGCCGGCGCCCACCGCGGCGCCCTTCGCCGCGCTGCACGCGCGCCGCCCGCGCCTCGCCGCCGCGTTGGTGCATCTCGGGAACTGCGTGCCCAGTGCTAGTAGTGAGTGGGGTTTAGAAGGGTGTGTGTGTGGAGGGGTCAGGCCGTGTCGGTGTATAGGTTACTCTATGTGTGCGCAGGTGCGGCAAAGGCAGTGCTCGGTACTGTCACGGTTACTCTGTGTGAGTGTGTATGCTTGTTTGTGCATGCTGACTGCCCGTCGTCGTGCTGCACTACCTCGACAACTGCGTGCTCGAGTATCAGCCAATATAGTTTACTGTGTGTGTGTGTGTGCGTGTGCGTGTATGTGTGTGTGTGTGTGACGCCATTAACCTTAAATTTTTTGAAGGCAGTTAAAAATATCGCTCCCCATAGCTCCAACCCAGGCTAGGGAAACCTTCAAAAGGTACCCTGTGCCGTGGGAGCGACACAGGGGTATGTGGGGGGTTTTACTCACTAAAACCCCCCCGGTGGCCGTCTTCGACGCTTTGTGGAGGACTCCGAGATCTCCAACGGAACGCAACCGGAGCCCTCCAAGCGCAGTGCCTTTCGGCTCCTCCAGCGCGAGTAGAACCCCGCGCGGCACCTTTTGTTTATGATGGTATGCGGCCAACCTCATACCATCATCCTTCCTGGGGCTGCTGATTGGCGGTTCGAGCTCCCACTCTTACCGCCTGCAGCCCCGAAAGCCCCCTTTTAGTCGCCTCTTACGATCAGGCAGGGGATACCGTAGCTCCAATTCTGTTCCCGAGCTATCTAGCGTAATTTTTTAAGGTAGCATTCTGATAACTTATAAATAAGCAATGTAAAATAATGTACTTTATTTCCAGAAACAAACGACCCGAAGTCGCTAAACTTCAACCTGGACAAAGCGACGATCGACAACCTAATGACGACGATGTCAAGACAAATGGAACTAGCCGCGTACCTAGCGGCGGCCGAGGCGCGCGGCCAGCTGACGTCACGGGTGCTGCATGACGTCATACCGGTGGCGCGTGACGCGGGCGACCGACCGCCCACGCTGTTCGGGTCGACGACCGATAAGATCAGACTGGTCGCGGTTGTGTTGGCTACTGGGCAGACTGTTGAGGAGGGGTTCGGACTTGCTTTTAAGTGAGTTGGTACTTGAAAGGTTTTTTGGTACTTTAGGCTGATTATGTATTTTGTGGAATGTTTTGTTATGATTTTAGTTGACAAAGTTATTGTAAACATAACTTTGATTCGTCGAGAAGGCATTTGTCAAATACTTGGTAGTGTAGGTACTTAGTTAGATTGCGTATGTATTATGTTGCATCCAATTCCCTTTTTAAAAAGATACATTTATATGTTAATCAATTAGGTTTTTTAAGAAGTTACTAAAGGTTAGAAGTTACTAAAGGCATAAATAAATGTTTGCGAAACCAGGAATCTAATCAAAATCATTCATTCATTTCATTCATAGCAGTCTGGACAACCAATGTAACAGCAAGTCAAATATTTTAGTAACGAATATTGTTGTTTCAGAATCATTACGGAACACAAGTTGGACTCCATGAACATATACACTCACGTGTCCAAATACTTGGTGAACACCGACAGGTTCATGGAAGTTAAGAATTTGGCCAAGTGCATTCGCGCTTCTAAGGAAACGGCGGCGAGGTAACATTTTATACCTACTTCTGTAACTATGACACGATATGGGAATTGATAGAAGTTAGTCTTAGTGTCCAAATAGAGGTTGTTTTTTTTTGGAACGAAGTTTCGTCTCACACGGAACGGACTGAGGCTGGAATAAAAAATGCTCATGCGGTTTCGCTTTAAATTCACTTGTTTTTCTTCAATCAACATCACCGATGACGTCATAATGCAAATGGCGAAGGAACAAAAATTTGAAATAGTGATGAAACTTTGCAACATTGTAACTTTGGAAATCCTCTCTCGATTTCGATAAAACAAAAACTATTGTTATTTGCACGAGTACGCGTATTAAATACATTAAACAATGTTAAAGTAATTATTTGATGTGTTGGTCTGTCTAATAACAATATAAAAAGTATGTGATTGTGGTGGCAGCCTGATGAGCGACCAGGTGCTGGAGGCGGGCGTGTGCGCGGTGGTGGCGCGCTGCGAGCCGCGCGGCCAGCTCTACGACGAGCAGGCCGAGATACTCATCGACGACATACACAGCGTCACCATTAAGGTATTCGTTTGTCTTTACTCGGATTTTATTCGTACCTTTTGGTTTACCAGTAACCTGTATGCTTCTCTAGAATACCTATGCCTTAGTACTCGAAAACAATTGCTCGTTATTTTTCATATGATTTTTTTAATTTACATTTCATTTCGTTTGTGAACTTATTTAATTAATGTAAATGTTATTAAAATTAAAGTAAAGGGTCGTTTCGTGTGGTCCCATTTTAACAGTGACGTCTGACGAATAATTTTTGAGTTAACCCTCATAATGCGTATCTAATCGACTCCGACTACGTTGCTAATGTCCTCAAGTCGATGTAAAACTCTGTTAACGTTCCAGATATCGTGCTACCTGGCGTGCCGCAACGTGAGCAGCGCGTACATCCTGGCGGCGCGCCACGAGCGGCCGGCCGAGCTGCGCCGCGTGCTGCAGGCGGCCGAGCGCCTCGGGAACGACCACGTGCGCAGCGCCTGCTGCAAGCGGCTCGCCTCCAGGGCGTCGCTCTCGTGAATGGGGTGATGGCTGGTAGGGATGGAGGCTATACACTAGCTCAACAATAAGAACTCACTGTCGTGATTATATTGAAGTCTGTAAAAAAGAGCTCTATACCCAAGACCCGCTGTAACGGGTGTATAAGGCGTTCATTGCACCCAGGGGGCGCGCCTATTAATAAAGAAGCGTTGGCCGCTGTAAGCGAGTGTGCAAAGCGTCCACTGCTTTCGGAGGCGGGGGGCCGACAAATGGACACACACGGATGGGCAGCACGAAATATTATTTCAATAAATGTGAACCAATATCAGCTTGGTAAATGAAATAACGACGACACGTGGGGTAATGCACGAAGGTACTCATGCAACTTGCGGCGGCCCTAACTATACTGGAATTCGTTCTGATTGCATCTCACACAAAAGCCAGCTTTCCGCGCCTGTGATTAAGTTTAGTACATTTGATTGACGTCGATAATTAATGTCGTAAGTAAAATTTGCATACAACCTAAAGTGAACTGTGGGAATAGATGAATTTTTTTTAGCGCGAAGTGGCTATTCCATATTTTCTCGTAAGTGACTCTGGTGACTAAGTGACTAGGGTGGGTCACTTTTGTATAGAGAAAACAAAATGTTTCTTTTTTAATACATAATAGTTATTTAAATATGTCTTATGGTCGTAACAACTAGCACAGACAATTTTGTGACAATCGAATAACATCTTCTGCCTCCGGATTGGCTCCAAAATTTTGAAACTTCGACTTTTTACTATGAAATTGATTGTAACAGTGGAAATCATCATTCTAATTTATAAAGAAGGTTATTTTGAGAGTAAAAATGGAGTGTATTTGTTTTTAAGATTTTTTAAATATCAGAATTTGTATTAAAAATATCGAAACTTTAAACGTGATCAGGAGGCAGTTATACTATACCGATTGCAATAATATTTTATACACGATATACCAGCACCAAATGAAAACTTAATATAAATAATTATCGCTATTAGAAATCAAATTAAAAAAAAATGTTTTTTGACCCACCCTAATACATAATCAAAGCCTAACTAAGATTCCCTGTACCATGGGTGTCGTGGACAACACGTAACTCAAGAACACACACCCAGGCCAAGAACGGAAAATTAAACTAGTCATTAAATTTACGCCTGACTGGAAATTTAATCTAGAATTCTTGGAACGGTGATCTGGCATGTAAACTGTTGCACCATTCACGTAGATAATTGCAACATAACATCAAAAATAAATTGAGAACATCATCAATTGAATTCAATGAAATACAATGTGTTTTAGAAATAACTCAAAAGATTAGTTATTGTACACACTGGTAACTTTTCCATTTACCAAACAACCTTTTGACAAAGACATGGGGTTGAACTTTGTTTCAACTGTATTTAAAAATACTAGTAAAACGCAATTCAACCTATTAGTTCTATGTATATGGGCACTAGCAATATGGCGTCTTTTTTACGTCTAGAATGATTTTTTTTATGGAATTAAGATAGCAAACGAGCATGCAGCACCACCTTCCGCTGCCGCCCATGACAACTGTGACCGACCCAGAACTAGACTCTGAGTCTCGTTCTAATTCGGTCACAGATGCGTTGCTACTCCTGAGGACTGAGATGGTCGCCTCTAAAAAAGTGTAACCGGCTCCACACCTTCCTATCCGGAACACAATTGTTCTTAAAACAATTATTACACGGTAGGAATGGTACTAAGTACCGTGGCGGGCGGTGGTACTTCCCCGGGTGAGCTCTAGGCCCTACCACTAGTACTATAAGCATTTTTCATTTTATCTATGCTTGAACTGATTTTTTAGGATAAAAATGGGATATGACCGTTAATTAGTTTTATCCAACACCATACAGACCAGCGCATTAGTTAGTAATAATAATTATAATACTTCATACTTTAATGCTGTTCTGAAATGTAATTCAGAAAACTATTATAGCAAGGTAATGTATAAAACATTATGTTTATTCAATAGATCATTATAATACTCCATATAGATTGCAATGTTATGTTTTATTGATAAATAAACTCAGTACCAAAAATGACTAACAAACATACATAATATTATATTATTCTAACTTCTATTGTGGTTCTGTGATGTCAGCATGTTGTACCAAACTTTAAACTATAATAGGCAACTTAAATTTTATCAGATTCCTGTACCATAAGCATTCCTATGACCATATACTAATAAACCCCTTTATAAAACTGTATTGGCAGTCTAAGTATTAGTAACAAATGATTTATGGTACCTAAGTGTAAACAATATAGTTAAAAATTTAGCTAAGTATTCTGTCTTAATGGTGTAGGTCTATTCCTGTCTATGTAACAGAATACAGTTTTATTGTGTTTATTAACACAGTATTTCATTAAGCTTCAAAAGTATTCTCTAATATGATTTTGAATGTGGACGACAAAAATCTTTGATTATTCTTATTACTAATCGAAATTGAATGTTTTGCCGACTGATACTTTAACATATTTATTATTGTATCAAATATGATGATAACATTGTTAAGGAATTTTTGCTAGAGTGATATTAATTGACAATTGTCACAAATGGAATGTTATGCTTTTAATGGATAGTTGGAATCATTAAGATATATTCTAATTTTACATATAAATATTATAGTAATTTTGTAATATAGTCATGTATTCAATTATCATAGTATTGGTCTCATATTGTGATATAAAATTTTAATCAATTGTTAAATTGTAAAATATTTACCTCTTGTATCTGTAAAGATTTATAAAATAAAGTTTTCTAGTAAAAGGAACAGATTTTTGTAATTGCTTTTTTGAATTCTTAAAACTAGGAAAATAAAACATAGTTGAGTTTACAGTATGACTTTGTTTATTATATAAATGTTTGTGTATAACTTAACGTTTATAATAATTAGGAGCATTGGACAGCTGGTCAACCACTAAAATGCACCATATCACTAGTTGGCTGAAGGACCAACTCTTCTCACATCGGTAGGAAAAGCACAGTTCAATGGTCTCATCGCAAACTAGCAAAAATTGCACAGATACACTTCCAATTCACATGTAACAAACAACTCACGAATGTGCAAATTACACTTATCAGTCTGATATAGCATTTAAATATTTATTGAGTTGCCATAGCTTTCTTCTTAGGTTTCTTCAAACGTTTTAACCCGTTTACACTTGTTTTTAATAAATTGGAGTATGCAGTGCTAAACTTCTCAACGTCTCTTTGCTCTATGACTGTTGATATTTTCTTACTCCTGGATTGTGCTCGGACTAAGCATTTGTACTCTGGATTTTTAACAGCGGGAGTACCATCTCTCGGATGAGGCTTCGTGCGTCCGTCATCTGAAAGATCATCACGATTTTAATATGAAAATATACTTTGAAGTTGAAGAACCTGAATTGATTTCTACATAAAAACAATACTTCTCATAAGTGACAAGGCATTGAATTAAAGTATCCTTCATTATAAATACAGCAAGAAAATGTATTTACAAAACTCTTTATTTAGTGCTCTTGTTTGATCAAAAACCAAGAAACATGCAGCCAACTGTACAAGTGAAGTTCAGAAGAGTGTAACTTATAATAAAGATATGATACTTACATCTTTTCATGGTCATTGTAACAGACCCAGAGGCTCGGGCTTTTTGAAACAATTTCCCTAATTCGGACAAGAACTGGAAAGACAAAATTATTATGAATAAATGAATTTATTTTAAAAGTAGTTTTGACAGATCGAAAAAGACCATACCTCGTCGTTACTCAATAAGACCATATTTATAAATTGTTTATAATTTTTTAATTTAACAATACTTTCTTGAAAATGCTAATTCAAAATAGCACATTTTTATTCTTGAACTTCAATCATTCCACGCATTACACGTTGACGAGTTGCTTTTTGTTGCCACAAATAGGTATAAAAGACAAAAGTCAAAAAGACAGTGTGTCAGCTTGGCATGTCAGATGTCATGCCAGCTGACAGGACAGCTTTGTGTTTGTCAATTTACTGGCATAGATAAGGTGAAATCGAGTGTTGTAAGCACAAAATATGGGTTGTAAGTGTGAAAATAAATGATGCGTACTGGTCATAGAGATAACACACTAAAGCCGAGAGCCATAAAATAAGGAGCGCAGAAGCCAGGCTTGAGGGCGTACCTCGGATAAAAAGAGGCGAAAGCGAAATCTTTAGTAATCACCTTTCTCTTTCTAGCGAGGCTTCAGAGCGTACCTAGAATAAAAACAGACGAAATCTTTAGTAATCACCTTTCTCTTTCTGGCTCATCGGGATCGGAGAGATAGGTAATTATCTACCGTTACCGTTGTTTCTCTTTACATTACAATTCCAAAATATAACAATCAATATCAATGAATTTTATGTTGATACACCAGTACCTACAGTACACACCGCGCGGATACACACTATGTAGGATATCTCTGTATGTAGGTACTTAAAGTGTGTTAGCAGTTCATGAAAGCAAAAATAGGCCAAGTGCGAGTTGGACTCGCGCTTGAAGGGTTCCGTACCATTATGCATAAAAACGCCAAAAAATCTGGTCTATTGTATAAAAGCCTCACTTAAATATTTATAGTTTTATTGTAGCCACATACGACGCACAACGCCATCTCTTGGACCGAAGGCGAAACTATCGCGGAGGCGTCTATTGTATGGGCACCCACTTAAATATTTATTTTATTCTGTTTTTAGGGTTCCGTACCCAAAGGGTAAAACGGGACCCTATTGCTGAGACTTCGCTGTCCGTCCGTCCGTCCGTCTGTCACCAGGCTGTATCTCATGAACCGTAATAGTTACACACTTTAAATTTTCACAGATGATGTATTTCTGTTGCCGCTACAACAACAAATACTAAAACACTGAATAAAATAAATATTTAAGTCGAAATATGGCTTCGACGCTTGAGCGATAAACCTTTCGCTCCAAGAGATGGCGTTGCTTGTGGCTAATATGCCTTTGGGCTGGGGCCCCGGCTTGCTAAGTGGACCCTTTTAACCGTATCCAACGGCGAGCTGTTCGTCTTGTCGACGATCCCAAGCTCACAGACGGTTTAGATACACTCGAACTGCGGAGAGATGTGGGCTCTCTCTGTGTCTTATACCGTCTGTATAACGGGGAATGTTCTGAGGAACTGTTTCACCTTAATACCTGCGGTTAACTTTCGCCACCGCACTTCACGGGATAAAGCCAGGTTCCACCAACACCACCTGGATACCTGGCGTTCGTCCACAGTTCGCTTTTCACGTCATTTTCTGCCGCGTACGTGTAAACTGTGGAACGAACTTCATCCCTCAGTATTCCCACAGTGCTATGACATGGGGTCCTTCAAGAAGCGGGTCTATCGCTTCCTTCGAGGCCGGCAACGCGTTGGTGGCGCCCCTGGTGTTGCCAATGTCCATGGGCGACGGTGATCATTTACCATCAGGTGACCCGTCTGCTCGTTTGCCTGCTTAGGCTATAAAAAAAAGCATGTAAATAAAAATAATACTGATTCTGATTAGTCAGATGCTACCTCGGCTGTGATCAGATGTAACATAACATTTGACTGAGACTGAGGAATTACAGTGGACAATGTGGATACATCAGTCGCTGTCAGTTACCTATCTAAAACTGGTTCTGGATACTTTATGTTAGTCAGCTCAGTTGCTCAATCTTGCTCTTGTTGATAAGTATTGACAGTCGACGATAGTCGCGTTAGTGGAGCTCAAATGTTTGTTGTATTGTATAACTTATATTTTATTGTGTATTAGTAGAGACGTGATAAACATGTTTAATCAAAACATTCAAGGTGAGATAATAAATATACTTGTATAAGAATAGTTTGTAGAAGAGATGCAAGATTTACCCGTTTAAGAAAATTAATTAATTTCTAAGCTACGTTTATTAAATATTACATTAAGTAAATTTTAATACATTTATATTTTATATTTATCATAAAAATAATAAAATACAGGAATACTAGATACTTAAGCAGCTAGTTAAATCAAACCTGTACGACCTAGATTTTTTTAAGATAAGGGTACTCGCGATAGCGGAAAGTAGTTCTCCATTCCGTAGGATTTCGTGCAATGTAGGTACTTAATTCTATAATCTGAGTGGTGGACCTACATGAAATTAAAATTTTATTGAGAAGGACTTTGCTTAAATTTGAAATGATATTTTATATAAGTGTCTGTCTTTATGGACATAATATAATATACAGGGTGTCCCGTAACGAATGGATAATACGGAACCTACGTGTAGAGGGCATCATGCCGGTTCAGATGAATAAATATTATGTTCAGTAAAAGTCCTTCCGTTTCCGAGATATTCGACATTTTCAACATTTTCAAAATTGTTCCACCCTTCGCCATTCTTTTTGGCGCCAGGACTACAAATGAAGACATTTTTTATATCTGTTTTTTGTATAGTACTCCTGGATAGATGTGCTATCGAATGTCATGAATTATTTTTATAACAAAAGCACAGATTCTTTTTAAATTAAGATTTAACACCAATTTAACGTTTTTTCATATTTCATTCTTGGCTTTTACTCTGCCCTGGTTAAAAAAAAAGGTATGGTGGCTTGAATGCCAAATTAAAAAAAAACTAGCCCATTTCACCCAGATTCCGAAATGGTATGTTACAGGGTATGGTCCACCTATCGATTTTAAATTATTTCCTTTTAAAACGAGGTCGACCCCATTTTTATGATATTACAAGTTAATTCCAAAATTTGGTTTGTTAACTTAATTAGCTTCAAATCCATCCAAATTCTCTTGATTCACCATTATTAGTAATTACAATAATTTTTAAGCCTAATACCACTAGAATAAGACTAAATCTGGTTAGTCTGGTACCACCAGATTAAAGAGAGCAAATAGCCTCTTTGAAAACTTATTCGAAATAACTAACTTTTAACAAAAAAATATACCGACTTCAAAATCGATATAACACAAAAACCACTCGCCAGGTGGCGCTCAAATTTATAACCGACTAAATGATAGGTACTACATAGGTACCTTTATGGGACCAGACAGCAGTCTCTACCTTTCGAATGGCGAAAGAATTATCGACATCGGTTCACCCAGTTCGAAGTTCTGAGGTAACACACATAGGAAAAAACACCTGATACAAATTGAAAACCTCCTCCTTTTTGAAGTCGGTAAAAATACTTATCAATGGAAATTATCATTTGATTGTTTTATTTGGTTACTGAAACTAACATTTTAAGGGATTTACGTATTCAGTAGGTAGTGAAGTATTTTTGACTTAAATCTGTTAAATTAGGGCACAAATTTAGCTCTCTTGACAAATAAGGGACAGTCAAGTGAATTTGGATGGTTTTAAAACTGATTAAGGTAACAAACCAAATTTTGGAATTAATTTGTAATAACATAAAAATGGGGTCTACCTTATTTTAAAAGGAAATAATTTAAAATCTAAAGGTGAACCATACCCTGTAACATACCATTTCGGAATCTGGGTGAAATGGGCTAGTTTTTTTTTAATTTGGCATTCAAGCCACCTTACATTTTTTTTGAACCACGGCAGAGTAAAAGCCAGGAATGGAATATGAAAAAGCGTTAAATTGGTGTTAAATCTTAATTTAAAAAAAATCTGTGCTTTTGATATAAAAATAATTGATGATAATCGGTAGCACATCTATCCAGGAGTACGATACAAAAAACAGATTCAAAAAATGTCTTCATTTGTAGTCCTGGCGCCAAAAAGAATGGCGAAGGGTGGAACAATTTTGAAAATGTTGAAAATGTCGAATATCTCGGAAACGGAAGGACTTTTGCTGAACATAACATTTATTCATCTGAACCGGCATCATGCCCTCTACACGTAGGTTCCGTATTATCCATTCGTTACGGGACACCCTGTATACCTAATCCGTAACGTTTGAAGTTCGACATTGGTAAATTTCTAAAATAATCAAGCTTTGCCAACGTTGCATTCGTAATGCTACCCGTTTTATGTGTAACGCGTTAATGACGTCGCATTTAGACACGGACGTTCAAATTAACGTTACAGTTTGTCTACATACCTACCTGGGTTACTACAACACCTGGGTTTATAGATTTATAGCTTAGTAGATATAGGTAAGTAAAAAGTCAAATAGGTTAGTAGTACCACAAATTAGATAATATCTTTAGTACCCATTTCAGCAGAAAAGATACTTACATAAAACATTTATTATAAATGCGAACGTCTTTGTTAATCATGTCATTTGCATGATGCAATTTTTTGTATAAAGATACCTAGTTGAAAGGTTGTAGAGTAACATAGGCTATTTTTTCGCGGAAAAATATTTTTTGTATATATTTTATCTTTCCGCTTCAGTCCATTAATGGCCCATTACTGAGCACAGCTAGGTCTCTCCTCATTCCTAAAGAAGCGGAGAGCGTCAACCACACTTCTTCACTGCGGTTTGAGCAAACTGAAATTACTTAATTCACATTTTGTAAAGTTAAAAAAAATCCTGAAGCGAAGTGAGAGACCATGCGAGTGCTGTCGCTGTCGTTGTCGTCGTTTTAATAATATCCAAAGTATGCAGCCTGTTCACACCGTGAGGCCCGTCCTCGACACAACGCAACGCTGATGAACGCGCCGAGTGGACGCTGCCTCAACGTAGATCGTCGATATGAATGCAAATTAATGTACTTAAATGTTAATTCCAGCTCATGCCATAGCAGCGGCAGTATCGACCGCCGGAGTCGTCGTTGCAGGATATGTCTACTACCAATACCAAAAGAACAAGCTACCAACAACGTGGGTCCGCGTTGGCAAACTTGACAACTTGTACGTCTATCCTGTAAAATCATGTGCTCCGGTACAATTAGATCAGGCGGAATGCACTTATCTCGGCCTGAAACAAGGATGGATCCGAGACAGGTAGACTGACATTATAATTATTGTTTACATCTGTATTGATAATACCTACTAATAATAGTTGGAGGTTAAATCTCTAGACAGGCTTTGTTATTGTGAAAAAAAAAACAAAATTATTCACCAGTCATCTTTGCTGTTCCTCTTTTAGAACCCTAATGATCGTCGATGAAAAGAACAACTTTGTAACTGCGCGAGTATACCCTGAACTTCTTTTAGTACAGCCCACTGTGAAGAGTTCTATTCTCAGCCTACGACATGTGGATATGGAACCTCTATATGTAAATTTAGCTGAGGTATGTACTTAATTGTATGAATTTATTTATCGATTGTCGACGCTATCATAGTACTTAGACAAAATGACAACCCAAAAGCAGATGATATCTATTTGTCGCATAATTGCTGCTCTGACCGAAAATCAAACCTGGGAACCCTCACCCTGCAGACAGAGCAGGAGCACTACCCACTTGACTTTAAAGTCGCCAGTGTCGTCACTTATTTTTTCCCCTTGTATCATAATATATCTTAATTTCAGGTTATTGAATCGGCGAAATCTTTAACTGCCACAGTATGGAGTTGCAATGTAAAAGTCCTTGATTGCGGTGAAGAGGCGAGCCAGTGGTTTTCGAAGTAAATATTTTCATACACAAATTTTTCTTAAATTATACAAGAATACTGTTTACTATCTTTTTATACGTATACCCTTTCTGTTATCACAAAGTCATTGTACGTTTACGAGATTAAGGCTCCTGTTGGTTGTAAGTTTATAAAGTCATTGTTATCTGTGAACTCTGTACCTATACCTTTTGCATACTTTCAATAAAATTGATTTTGGTTTACAGATTGCTAAATTGCGCTGGAATCAAATTCAGATTGGTTTATTATAATTCTCAAATATGTCGTATGGCAAGGAACGCGCCTCATTTCAACTTCTACAATTTTAGGAAAACAGATACTGTAAGTCAATACTTACTAATATAATTATTATTTAATATAATTATATAATTTATAATTATTTTATTTAATATTTTTATTAATATTATAAATGTGAAAGTGTGTTTGTTTGTTTGTGGCTCTTTCACGTAGCAACATGGCTATTATATGGTATGGTTTATGTGTGTGGGGATAGTTAGGAGGATAGAGAGTGACGTAGGCTACTTTTTACCGCGGAAAAACATCTCATTCCCATAGGTAGATTGATGTTTTGTTAGTTGCTAGATATTTAGTTCCGGATGTTGTTAATAGATGCCGTTAGTAAAATTCATTTGCAAGTTCTGAATCACGCTATCAATTACTACATGTTACAATTTACTTATGTCATAGGCAAATATATATATGCCTATAAGGCTACTTTTTAGCTGAGATTCCTACGGGAGTGGGACCTACGCGGCTGTTAGCTACGGGTCCCGAAGCGAAGCGTGGGCGGTTCTCTAGTATTAATTATTTTATTGAACTCTAGACTAGAAGATTTTTGTTTTCTGATTTTAAGAAGAATATAATATAATCTGGGCTTACCGACGCGTTTGTTTTGAATGCAATTGAGGAAGCTAAAATATAGTTGAAAGTGTCTGCTCTAATGGGAAATACGTTCTTTATAAATCTATATTGTTTCCGGTATTTGACTGATATCTGGTTTTATGGTTATTTTGCAGGGTGCTTTACCTGATGAAACTGCATTCAATCTGATCAATAAGGCGTCGGTCAGTGAGTTAAATTCACGCCTGCCGGACTTGCAAATCGATCACCGAAGGTTCAGACCTAACTTCACCGTGACTGGAGCCACAGAATACGATGAAGATAAATGGGATTTTGTAAAAATTGGTCCAAATGTGTTTAAAATCCTGAAGCCATGCACCCGGTAAGTCTGGTAATGGTACACATAAATTAACAGCTTAATATTCAGGTTATGTCCTGATCTGGAGTGGGATTAACAAGGAAGTACTTACAATGTAATACAATTTGAACCTTTCAGGTGCATTATGACTGTCATTGACCCTGAAACTGGAATGCGTGATCCAAATTCGCAGCCACTAGAAATGCTACGAAGGTATGTACAAAAAGTTACGTAGCTGTAATCTTAAGAACGAAAAAACGTGTCGTGGGCCTCGTGGGTGCCATGGACAACACACAAGACAAGGCCACACCACACACCCAGACTGATAATGGAAATTTAAACGAAACGAACCCAGGACACGGAACAGCGATCTGGCGTGTTAATCATTGCGCCATCCGGGTCGTCATTTAAAGATTATGAAGTTACTGTTTTTTCTTTTTTTCAGCTACCGCCTCGTTGAGACTCCAGAAGAACGCAAGGTTAGCGGCAACTCGCCGCGTATGGGCGTGCAATTGGTGTTGCGCTCGGGTCCTGGCGGCACCGTGTCCGTCAACGACGATGTGTATGTGGCTTATAAAAAGTAAACGCATTACGCAGATTGTTTAAAAATATAAAGCTGATGAAGTTTGCTCGAATATATATATTGAACAAATTGTGTTAATATGTAATGTAATTAGCGATAATACGTAATCACAGCACGTAACTTTAATTTTATATGATTTTACAGTTATGCCCGGTTCACATTTATTCCAGTCCAGTAATCCAGCGGTAATCCAGTCCAGTGCTGGACTGGATCATATCGTTCACATTTATTCCAGTCGTTCAAAAGCTGTAGATCGGTAACACTACAGTGACAATGCTTTCAAGAAAGGAGTTTGAAAATTGTTTTAAAACTGTTCAATTATTACTGTTAGAAGAAGTAGCTGATTTCTGATATTTGAGAAGAACCTTCTATTTGCATACCCTCACAAATATTTTGCAGGGCGGATTGGCGCATTGTCTTTGTGTCTATAAAATTCCGAAGTAATGTCCCACAAACATACATGTTCTCTATACAAAGAAACAAACTGAAGAGTTTGGTTTTCAGTTAACTTCATTATTAGGAATTAGTCACCACCTATTACCTATCCCAAAAAAACAACAATTCGTATTCACTCTTCAACGTGTAATCCAGCACTGGATTGGCCGTTCACACTATTCCAGTGGCGCTGGAATGGGCGCGCTGGAATGAAAAATAGACCGCCATTCCAGTCGACTGGACTGGATTGATCACTGGAATGGTACATTCCAGTGCAGGTTCAGCCCGGTTAACATTATTCCAGTAGCATTCCAGCGCTGGACTGGAATGCTGTACTGGAATAATGTGAACCGGGCATTAAAGACTAATTATATAGACTTACAGACGAATAAGTAATCATTCTCGATACAAAAATATTATTTATGTTTAGTTTAATTTTTTATCTCACTTTACTTCTAGTACCTACGCAAATGAAAACGGGGCAGATTTGTTAAGAATTATATCAATATTTTACAAAAAAGATGTACATTCGTTCAATCGCATCTTCAAAATCAAGTAAATCAATGAAATCATCACACCATTTTATCTACTGTTCTCGTGATTTCTTCAAAATTCATGATGAATTATGCTTGAGTGCCTTAAAATTAATAGACGTTTTTAATCGTGCCTGTATGTAATTATTTAGTTATTTATAATGTATTTATAATATTTTATTAATAAATTTTGTTTAATAATTTTTTCACGATGTTTCTGATAGATTTTGATGCGTTTTAATTCTGTTTAGAACTTGGTCTTATTAACGTTTATAGAAAGGCCTGCCAATCTGGTAATCTAATAATTATGACCTTACTCAATGCTATAATTTTTATCTATAATGGACGTTGTTGATACAAGAAATAATAATAATTGTAATTAGAAAGTGTGACATTAATGGATAGTTACTAGTTAAGTTACTGTTTGAAAATAGGGAAAATGTTATTTAATTTAATAAACATAAAATATTTTGTCACAAATATTTTTTTTTATTTTAAATGCGAACAATTTGCGCTGCTATTTTAGGTGTTTCGTCGTGACCAGAGATCAGCAGGCGGGCGAAGGTGCCGCCGCCAGTGCCTTTGGTTAAATGCTCGGGGTTTACCACGACGCACTTATTGACTTCCTGCAATTAAAATGTTATTCTAAAATTTCTAAATGCAAAGTCGGCAAGTAACTCTATATTTTAATTACTTAAAAACGGGAGGAAGTTCTCTATTCGACTGTATTTTTAAGTGTTTTGAATTGATTTTATATACGAAAGCTGATCCTTGCCGTCTCATCTCAACTGAATATGATCAACATCTGACGAGTAGTTTTGGAGTTATTCCTAACAAAACATCCATAGTAGTCTGCAACATTCTATTACCTTAGCAAAGTATCTGAAGTTGGATGGCATCACGAGCACGTGCGGCGTACAGGGCAGCTGCGCGTGCGCCGCCCACAGCGCGGCGTCGGCGGGCGCGGCGGGCGGCCACAGCGGCGCGTAGCACTGCTGTGACAGCGCGTGTGATGCTAGCCGGGAGAGCTTGTCGCCGCCCGTGCCGCTGGGGCAAACAAATCTTTATTAGATACAATGACCCACCACTGGCTTAACTTAAACAAAACCATTCAGTGACGACACAGTGATAGAATTGACATTGCAGAGTATGTATGAACCAAGCCTGAACGACGGAAAAAACACGTTTCTTATTTTTTTAATCTTTTGTGAACATTACAAGCTTCAACCGATTAAAATATAATGTAACTAGCTTTTGCCCGCGGCTTCGCCCGCGTGGAATTCGTTTATATCGCGAACCGGGGAAGTGGGGAAGAAGATACGTCATCAACTATCTTCCTGGGAAAATTCATCGAAATCGGTCAGGCGGTTTAGATTTTTCATACAAACTTTCATCCCCTATTTCAAGCATTTAGGGGTTGATTTTTGAAAAAAAAAAGTAGCCTATATGTGACTCTGGGTCTTCAACTATTTTCATTCCGAATTTCATCCAAATCGCACCGGTGGTTTAGCCGTGAAAACGTCACAGACAGACAGACAGACAGACAGACAGACTTTCGCATTTATAATATTAGTATGGATATGGTTCAATTGGACTTCGGCTCAACTATGAAAATAACTTCCAAATAAAATTTACACTTACTGCGATATTTCCTCCTTGCTGATGTCCATAAGTACATCTGAGCTAGTGACACCGACTATTATACCGTTTATATTGAGTGTGCTCGGGTCTGGTAAGAAGTTGATGTTATTGTATTTATTTTGATTCTGGTTCTTTCTGCGGCTCGAGTATGCCGGGGTCGGGTATATATTCACGTGGAAGGCGTCTCGTAGACTTGACACAATGTATATCTTTGTCAGTGGGCTACAAAAATATTGTATTAAGTCAATAGTCAATGAGGTATTCTGTTAACAGATGAAATCTTAGTAGGAAGTTCAAAATTATCTAATTAGGTTTACTTCAAAATTATATTAATATTCATAAAGTGCTAAAGAATGGGACAAGACTGGAATGAAATTAGCTAGTTTTCGTAGTATGCATAAATGAAAAAACATTTTTGAAACTCCTTTAATAATTTTGTATGGTGTATCCCATGATAAAATTGGAATTGTATTGGAAGGGAAAATATGCATGCGTGTGTTCTCTATGTCAGCATGATAAATATGTGTACCAATGCCTAATGACAGTTTTGTAGTACTAAGTCTCTGACCTACCTACTGCATTATACATCAAAAATACTAAGTTACCTTGTGGTAGCTAATTCACATAAGCTATCAATTAGCTTATTAAAGAAGGAATCAAAAGTCTCAGCCATTGAGTTGTCTTTAATCTTAGCATGTTCACAATCCATGAAGGGCCCGGTCATTATGACCACATGAGGTTTGTGAGTGGTAATGTATGCAATCAAATCCTTGAGGGGTTCATACGCCATGTTATCTGACGTGGTGTACGGGCCAGACACGACTACCATTGACATTGTACCTGCAAAGTACAAAAACAGTTTTTGCTAATTGAATTCAAAACTTTAAAATCTGGAAGACCTTGGAAATCCACCCAAGCATCTAGGTGGCGCCACTAGATTTTGAAGACATCGAGGGCACATTCCACTAAGCAAGCGATAAGCTCAAATAAACTCTTTTTCTGCAAAAAAGGTACATTTGCAGGTTTAAAGGTATGTATGTACAAAGAGTTGTTTGAGCGTTATAATCGCTTAGTAGGATGCACCTTGAATGGTGTGACATTACAATAGTTGATTAGCTTTTGGTAGGAAAAGTGATAGCAACTTTGACAATCTCTAGATAGTTCAAATAGAATCGCAAATTGACAGAACATTGAAAAAGAGTCTCAAGAGAGTATAATGCTCTCAGATAATGCTAGAATACGCTCGCTAACCTTTCAAAATATTCATCATGTCAGATCTGTGATCTGGCGGTGCATTGGAGGCATCGTGGAAGATTTCTTGCGCTAAAAACTTGTCGCCGCGAGGGTTTATGCCTCGCATCACAACAACTTGTCCAGGGAACAGAGAATATTGTTTTACACTGCAACCGAATATAGATTAAAGACATGGTAATGAATTTAAAAACAGAAAATAATAATTAATAATAAAATTGTTTTGCTATTTTAAAAGTCTTTACCTATCCAAATCTACAGCGACAGATTGACTTAGTGACTCCTCCCAGGTGCCTTGAAGTATGACGCTTTTGGCGTTGAGTCTGGCGTCCGCGTCGCATTCTATACGGCCGCATACGAACACCTCGGTCTACAAAATTAACCTGACATGAGCACACAACAAGAAAGTATATTGTCATTAAATGAAACTTCATATCAAATAACTACTACAAAGTAATTTACAAACTGTGTTTACAAATTTTACCAGAAATAACATTAAAGTGTCTTCTGTGATTTCAAAAATAACTATATTTTCTGAAGTGTTAAAAGTTTACACGATACTAAAACATGATCTAAAATTGTGTCTTTCTGTTTATCTGGGATAATATCCGAATATAATACAGAAGTGTGACGACCGCTGGGCTATGGGGCCACGCGAACAACGTCGCGGGCACATCAGGTTTTAATATTCAATGAAATTAATTCGACCTTGGTGTTTATAAACATTTTTCGAAAATTGGCCTTGGTAGAAGAAGCGGCAAGAAACTCCCAAGGAGTTTTTTTCCGACTCAATAGGTAAATTTAATTTCGGAACTTCTGAAGGTCTGGGCGACGATGCGTTTGCTACCAACTTACTTGCGATTTATGTCTGACCGATGTGGATTCTTTTATATTATTTTTCTTCATTATACACTGAGAGATGTAGCGAATGTGATTATCGAATGTTGTTGCCTTTTCGTGTAGAAGTTCGAAACCAAATCTAAAATAAAACATTTTGTTAGTTCATAAAATACTATGAATCGTGATAATCTAACTTGTCAAAGTAATGTTGAAGATGCGCTTAATAAATGTTGGTCGGCTGATTCGAGCGTGGGTGGTACCTAGAGTAGCTATAATAGCCAGCCCAGTTACAACGACCATCAAGAAAAAGTGTAATTCAGTAATTTCACTATCAAAGGATTATCACCTGTTGAAAGTAAGGGTGATTAAACTGTAATAGGTAATTTATATGTTAATAGTTAGCGTTACAAAACCCGTATATTTTTAAAAGCAGTTTTCTTCAAAGAACACTTAGGACTTCTTACATGGTTTACTTATAAGTGAACTGCTGACTATAACTGAGAAATTTCATAATAATCATAATCGACAACTGTTCCACTGCTAGGCTCGTGTTTCCGATAATGTGGGAAGGACTTACTTGCAATTAGTGTATAATTCGCCGTCATCATTAGGCACTTGAGCAATAGACGGGTCTAAAATTTCGGTGATTGTATTACAGGTGGCAATATTCTGCAATAAACTCTCGTCTCCAAAGGAGTGCACCACTGATCCTTGGTTTGGTCTCGAAGCGTACTTCGCTGAGCGATCGCTGAAATTTCATTATTGACAATCAATGCTCAAATATATTATGGCGAAGTTTTTAATAGGATTATAAAATAATTATCATTTTATTTGTGGGTTAATTCATAATTCGCGGGTCAAAATTATTTATGGGTTAAACTTGCATTTGAACTATACCTATTGTATTTCATAGTGGCCGACAACACCCTATATCAGTGTTTTTCAACCCCCGGGGTCTACAGATGCCTATATAGGGGAGTCAAAAGGGACAAAAAGCAGTGCCGCAGTGAAAAAAAACTTCAATAATATTTATCAATATATAAAATTATGAATTGAATATTTGTAACACGAATAAAGCAAAGGATCAGGGGTTCGCACAAGGGGAAGGGGGGGGGGGGGGGGATGTGTTATGAAAACATAATTTAAAAACACTGCCTTATAGCAACGTATTATTTCGTGTAACTGTCCTCCAACAAGTAACAAGTCTGCTTTGATTTTAAGATCGTTCATATCAATAGATAAGGTAAGTGTCCCATATTTCGGTATGTTAAGCCTCCGCCGACTTTAAGATTTTTTTTAAATTTTACTACATAAGATATCAGTCTGAAAGTTTTTGTGTAATGAATATGGTCTTTTGTTAGTAATTTAAGGTATGAATTATGCAGTTTTAGTTAGAATTAAATTTTTTATTAATTTATTTGTGGACCCCTTGTTTGAACCCTATTTCGTGACAAAATTTGGCTCTGTTCCTAAGTTCGTGAATTCGTGTCCCCTATTTCGTTACAACGTTTGTTAAAGTTTTTTTGGTAATTTCTAAAAATATATATATTTAAATACTATATTTTGATAATTAATGTCTATACTATATCTATACTAATAATATAAAGCGTAAGAGTTTGTTTGTTCGTTCGTTTGAACACGCTAATCTCAGGAACTACCTACTGGTCCGATGTGAAATATTCTTTTTGTTTTGAGGAAGGTTATTACTTACATAACGTTACGCTAAGACCAAAAGGAGCGGAGAAACAAGTCTCCGAAAGCGAAACGAGGGCGTCTACTTAATAATATAATATATTATGTATGTTGCAGGACGACATCCGCTTGTAATAATATAAAGGGGAAGGGTTGTTTTAATGCGCTAGGTAATGTCAAGAAGTACTTGGTTCAAATTCAAAAAATATTTTTGTGTTGAATAGTGTATTGATTGAGGAAGGCTATAATAACATCACGCTTAGAAAATATTATTAAGTAGACTCCCTCGCTTCGGGAAACTTGTTGCTCCGCTCCTTTCGGTAGTGGCATGATGTTATATATCCTATAGCCTTCCTCAATAATTGGACTATTCAAAACAAAAAGAATTTTTTAAATTGGACCAGTTGTTCCTGAGATTAGCGCGTTCAAACAAACAAACTCTTCCGCTTTATATTATTAGTATAGAAGTATAGGTAGGTGGTGCTGCCTGCTCGATTGCTACCTTATTTCTACAAAAAAGAAACCAATATAATCGCAAAAGCAGACTTTTTCACATTTGATGTTGAGTTACTATTAGGTCCTGTGCGTCTTTTATAAGACTTCCGAGATCTAACATGACTGCCAAAATTTATACCTATACAAAAACACCTATACGAAAAATCAGCTTTTTAGGTATTTTTCATCCGAGGTTATTTAATGATAGCATCACTACATAGTATAAAACAAAGTCGCTATTTTTGTCCGTCTGTTTGTTTGTCTGTTTGTCTGTATGCTTAAATCTTTAAAATTACGCAACGGATTTTGATGCGGTTTTTTGTAATAGGTAGAGTGATTCAAGAGGAAGGTTTTTATGTATAATACATGCATATATTCCCACGAGAACGGGATCCACGCGGGTGAAACCGCGGGCGGGCCGCTAGTCTCATATAAATTAATGATATGAGATCATATATAAACCTCTGTGGTTTCCTATTGCTAATCAATACCAAATTGTTTATAAATTGTTAGTGATGATTAAATAAAAAAAATTTACTACGCTAAAGTGACTGGAGCTACTTTAAAATTATTTGTAACGAACTAACGGACAAGGAACAAAAGATAAGTCCTTTGTTTCGTGTTATTGATTTTTCGAAATTACCACACTCAAGTAATGAGATTCTTTCTAGATTATATAAATTGACTATTCAGTACACTATTTATATAATAAAATATACGAATATTGGCAAAACAAATCGAATAACAAACGAAATTATGCTGCTAGTACCTATGCGAATTTAGTTCAAAATTGTAGAATTGGGTCATCTTTAAGCTCGTATTATCGATTTCCTAGTAAACAAAACATATACCGAATTTAGCTCACAAGTACTGAAATTAAATACCTTATTCGATTTTTTCATTTATATTTCAATTTTTTCAATTATAATATATGAACACGAACAACGAAAATCTATAAAACCCCTAATTCGTGAATGTCACGAAATAGGAGACACCCGAAATATAAAATGACCGCTATTTCGTCAGTCGGTTTATTGCTATTTTAAAAGCATTTCAAGCTGCATGGAACTTTTTCATGAGTCAAATCAATTGTTAAGGGACATATAAAAGCACTGTTTAAGTTTTTATTTGAATGGACTTACCGTTTCTTCTCTATGAGCTTAAGAACTTTGAGCGCCTGCCTTACGGTATAGGGAAGCATATTCACCTCTCACCGACGTTTGTGGCCGATGAGACTTCCAAGCGTTTTATTTCATTGAGTTTAGTAGGTAGAATGTTGGAACTTGGTTTTTTAGACAGGTTAGGAGATAGATATTTTATTCTGATGTATAATTTTAATGTATATTATGTACGTAGCTTATTTTTTGCGCCTGAAGCAAAACTAACGAAGTAATGTACTAGCACGAAGTTGTGGCCCTTTACCTTAACCCACTTAAATTGGAGTTGGGTTGAGTTTGTGCACACTCCAGTAAGCGGTCACAACACTCCAAACACTTCTTTTTCTATTAAGAAAGGAATGTTTTGACCGTTTGGAATGTGCGTGCGCCCCTTGAGTCACAGTCCACATATCAAATTGCAATGATCACGATCCAAACCGAACACTGCCAGACATACACTTGTTCAGAGTAGTCTTGTGTAGTTCGCGAACGAACTAGTTCGCAAGAACGACTCCCACAGGCGAACTACGCGAACTAGATCCCTACATTTCCCGCTTAACAGTTCACTCGTTCGTGACTCGTGACGAATGAGTGAGGTGGGTGACGGTTTAATTAAAGTACTTTAAAAGCATTATTATTGAAAAATATTATCCGTTCGCACTTCTCCTACATATACCTAAACTATAAGTATGAATTTCATACTCCTCCGTCCTCGCAATTTTCGTAAAACGGGGTCCAAAGTTCTTGCTTCATGTATTAATTTATAGATAAAATTAAATCGGCTAAAATTATGAATATTATGATTCATAGATTAATAAATATAATTTTTTGTCCATTGTTGATTGTAGCGATGTTTGTATTGTATTCAATAATCACGTGGCAGCAGGAACAATATCAAAACGAACGAGCGAACGAAATACATTCAGTTCAAGGCAGATAGTTCGCCCGTTTTGAAAACAGCTCCTGCTGCGAAGAGCGGGGAACAAAATACTAAACACGAACTAACGAACGAACAGAGCGAACTAGTTCGTTTCGGAGCAGCGAACTAAGTCGTTCGATCTCAATTGCGAACTATTACGCGCAAGACTAGTTCAGAGATGGGCAAAATGTAATCATGATTACAATATTTTCAATTTTAACCTCTATATTATTCATTAAAAATATAAACATGGTTACGGATTACGATTACATCACAAGCACAGAATTGCTTACACCAAGAACACTCCAACTACCTTTTCTCGAAAATCGAAGGCTCGGGCGGGGACATTTTGTAATAATTGGGGATATAGTGCAGCTTTACTTACACAGTAGGGGAGTATGTAGCTGGCCGCAGTTCCTTTTGAGGTACAATCTGTTCTGTCTCCTTCTTGATCTTCTGAAAGTGATATTCATTCGGAAATGTTAGCACCACTATATCTATTTTAATAGTGCGCATACCATGTTAAAAATGAAAGAAGGTATTTTAAAGAAAGGAAGTTATTAACTTCCCACAGTAAACAAACTAAAGAAATAAGTCTCATATCACTTTTTTACTTAAAAATATGTTTATAGAATATATATTTTTTTATTCTTAGCTTATAAGGAATGCATTTGTAATGCTACATTTTATTTACTGCTACATTAAGTTCAGTACATTCATTTTACTCAAATCAATCAATAAATATTAATGCAATATAAGGTAAATACTTTATTGTTCAAAACAGCTTGGATATAACAACACTAGGTCCACAACAAACTTATAAAATGATCTTTATCTTATAACAAACATACATTTTTTGTCTTCAATTTTTTTTTAATTCTTCACAGTAAAATAACAGACAACCATATATTATATAATAATCCAATTAGACCGCTTGAAGACATAGATTGAGTTGATGGCTGCAGACGAGTATGGATCTAGTCATGATGTCAACACATGCACCAGAGGCATACTCGCCCACAAATATCATCAAGTCAAATAAAAGTCTATTCTTCCACTATTCTTTCTTGATGCATTTCTTGACTACTCATATTTCTTCCTGTTTCTTTCCTAGATTTTATAATGTACACATGTAGAAAAAAAACAATTTTATTGATACTCTCACAGTAGAATAGATGCTAAAAAATTTAATTTATATGTTCCTTAAATTACAATTAACAAACAATAAACAGACTCAACTTTACCCTGTAGGTTAATGTTGTTTATAAAAACAATCAGACAATCAAGCAGTTTAAAATCATATGTTACAAGCAGACAAGCCATCTGACGATAAATGGCTGCCAGTGCCCAAGAACATCAACAACACTACAGGCACCAAAGATTCATTACCAGCCAAGTAAAACTGGCCCTCAAACTCTCAAGTCCTCGGCCAGTCTGGCTAACATATTGTTGAATCAGGTGAAGGTTACATAAAAATAATAAAAAAATACCCAATAAATTAAAGGGGTACTACGGTAACAGAACTACATTCCACTGTAGCCTTATTAATAAGGATTCAGTGCAAATGGATAATTGGATTATCATCAGTGGGTAAGGGTCTCCACTTACAAGTTGAGAGTTACATGGAGATTATAAGTGGAGTGGGTCAAAACAATAACCTTTACAAAATTGTAACCCAACTAATAGCATCCCAAGGTTGTACCGCATGCGACATTACATACCATTTTTATTATATACATTTAAATTGCCATCATTAACTTAAATTAGGAAGTCAGTTATATCGATTTTATTTTGACAGTTTTTTACAGTAGCATAAATAAATAGTAGTTCTTCTCTTCAATTGAATCTTCATCTTGAAGTTGATGCCCCATCTACATGCAATCAATGAGTGTAGATCTAGTCACAGGATGTAGGCACTGTGCTACTAGATTTACACCCATTAACCACAAGTAGATAAAATGTTTGGTGCCTGAAAAAGCCACTTTCAACAAAACTTAAAAAATATATATTTTTTGAGAGAGTATGCTGTCACTTCATATAGGTATTTCAATATCAAATCAGAACTCATCATAAAAACATTTAAGATACTAGGAAATGCTAACAAAATAAGAAACATACCTTGGACGAGGGAGACATGTAATTTGATAGAACATCATTTTCTGAACTACAAGTTTAGGAAATAATTTGTACACATAAACAAAAATTACTGTTATTTGATTTACACTAATCAAGACATAATACTCATGCATTCGCGCATTCTCGGATTATGTTCCAAGTGCTAAGTCCTTTCTAACTTGCCAATAAAGTAGGTAGATATTTCAAAATAATTAAACACGTGGAAAAGATTATTAAAAGGATACGGAGTAGAAACAGGTGCTCCATAAACGGCTAAACTAGAGCCGGTACATGCTTGTGAAGTATCATTAGCGTGAGCGTTGGATCTACTCGCTGACAGTTTGGAAAATTCCTTTTTTTCAAGTAATTCCAAGTTCTCCAAAGTAGGCGAGGCGCCGTTCAAATGAGTCAAGCTAAACGCCACCCATAGCTCACTAAAAGTTTCAGCGTCGACATTATATTCTTCACATAAAGTTACACCTTGAAAGACATGAATAGAGAAACAACCTTGAACAATAATTTTCTAGCGTTCAAGCTGACAACAACTATTTCAAAACTTTTAGAGTAAGTTTCTTCAAGTGGATCACGATGACTTAATCGTCCGTAGGTCTTTTTATGGGTACTCACATTTTACTAAGACTTCTTTTTCTACATCTATACCTAAAAATTGAAACTGCTCAGTCACCAATTCCGCGGTAGCCATTTTCTGTAAAATTGAAAGAGCGGAGCGAATGAAAGATTATAGGTACCTACTTAGTTCAGAGGAAGTAAAAGAGCGCCAATCAAAGTATGCGTCAGAAAGTTTTATCCACAGACAAAGTATTATTTTTCTAACGCTTTTTTGTTTAAAAGCCAGGGAAGAAAGGTTGTTGCACAAGTTGTTGTTTTATTCTGCCTACATTTTTAATTATATTTTTAATTTATATTTTTATACCATTTTTACTAGAGAATAATCAATTTATTCAGTAATAACTAACATCAATATAATAAATGGCAAATAATTATCTAGCCTTAGGTGAGACCAACTATTTCATAACGGTAAGGTAATACCGGTAAGTTCAATAAAAACTGAAATGGAATAATGAACTTTGTAGGAATATGTTTGAATCTAAACTCTTAGGGTCCCCGCAGACTTACTGCAGCCACCGGCGGCTGTGGCGCTTCTTTCCGGTCCGGCGAACAACCACCAGCTCCAATAATAATAGTGAGCAGAATAATTATTCAGCCGAAGCGGCTGTCGGCCATAAATATCACTAAAAGTACAGAGTCTAAAAACAATACGTTACCATAGATCATTATTGCCTCACGCGAGGGTAGGTAGAAAGTAGGGCCGTTTTAACATAGAGATATTACACTAGAGGGCAGAAGCCAGGCTTCAGAGCGTACCTCGGATAAAAAGAGACAAAATCTTTAGTAATCACCTTTCTCTTTCTGGCGAGGCTTCAGAGCGTACCTAGGATAAAAAGAGACGAAATCTTTAGTAATCACCTTTCTCTTTCTGGCTCATCGGAATCGGAGAGAGATAGGTAATTACCGTTATCGTTGTTTCTCTTTCTAACCGGGGGCGATTGCAATGTATGGACAGCTGTAAGGCTCACCCACTCTAGTGTAATATCTCTATGCATTTTAATCATAATTTAGGCTGCGTTCCGTAACTCAACCAAAACGCCCAAAATTACACTTTTTCATAGAAATTTGAATGTTTTGGGCGTTTTGGTCGAGTTACGGAACGCGGCCTTAATCTATGTATTAGGTCACATTTGACAACACTGTTTGTCTTTGCTTTATAGTGAGGTAACCTGCTGAAAAACATCGATTAATTTAATTAATTGATAAGGACTTCAAACATCTGTAAATTGAATGTGATTGTTATAAAAACTATTTTAATGACCGCACAGTTCAAACAATGACTAAAAAAAGGACAAAAATAATGCGTCTAATAATGGCGCGAAATGAAATCATGACTTTTTTTAACATTTCACGTTTCTGGATACTGGCTTTTGAGCCAGACGTTATATATTTAAATTAATGATTATAATTATATTTTTTAGCCTAAAATGTAAGAAAATTAATTCTGTTCCCATTAAAATATAGTTTATTTAGTAATCGTGAAATACTTTTTGACGATTAGTTCGACTTCTCGAATTCAACTTATCTACTGTTTCTTTTGGTACCATCCCTAATATTTAAAAAGAAAAAGAGTTCACTGACGTAACTTTGTAACGACATCAGTTCTTTACCTACTTAAAAGTGTAAAAATTTTAACAATATCTACCTAGTAGGGAATATTAAATAATATGGAGTGCCTCCCTTACAAGGTTACTTTGTAAAATTTTGACGAACTGTCAAATGTAGCCTATTAAAATGGGGTTACCCTTGTTTCGTATAACAACTTTTGATATAATTTTAATAAATCGAACAACGTATGATAATAATCAGTTTGTATAATATCGTTTGACATAATTTTCATTTGATCGATATTCATTTTGTGTAATATTGATTGACATAATTTTCATTTGATCGAATATTATTTTATACAATGTTCATTTCATGAAATGTTCAAGTTATAAACGCCCTAAAGTCGGTTCTGGCACTCGCCGGGTCGCCGGCCGCTGCCGCGGCACGCTCGCTTCGCTCGCTCGGCTCGTGCGATGGTTCCTGTTAACCTAACACGCTCGTCGCTTCGCTCCTCGCTAAACTAATTACTTTAATTAAAATTAGCGCATTTGAACATTCGATAAAAAGATATTATTCGAAACAAATGATGATAAGAAATAAAATTATGGCAATCAAATATTCGATCAAATGAATAATTATGTGAAATGACTTTATTCCAACTAAAATTAGTCGAAGCGATTTTCGACGAAAAGTTGTTATACCAAACAAGTGGCATCCATTAAAATGGCCCTACTATAGGTTTTTTTATCCTTTGAAGTTTACTTGAAACACAATATCCTTCAACATATTATTTTGTATACTTGTATCTTTGCGTGGTTAAAAGTCTCGTTAAACCTTTAGAAAATACTCATCAAGTTCAATAACGTTAATTTTGCTTCTGCTCGTTAGTTCAACGCATTGAGATACTATGTACTAAATCAATGGTTCAACGTGGTTCAATAGCTTGGCTGATCTCGACAGCTCGAATCATCGTCTATGTCAAATAGGTTGATTCCCATAATAAATCTTCGTCTGTGTAATAACTACTAAAATATTTTGAAAAAGGAACTTTGAAATACACAAACCAAAAAGTATTTATTTTATTGACATGAGATTGATGAGACAGCAAAAGATTCATATCAAAAGGAAGGCGGAAACCGATGTTTTTAATTTGATAGTTCAAAGAAATATTGGTAGTTCAATAATTTTCTTTCAATTATACAGTGTCTGACTCTTTGTGATGGCAAACGTAAGTTTATCTTTATTCATGTTTTGTTATAATAGACTAAATTTGCAAGAAATGTATCTTATATGCACCGTTAGGCCCACGGAGCAACTTGAGGCTACTATCAACTTTTTAAAAGTTTATTGTACCTTGAAACTTTAAAAACCGGTATAATATTTAAAAGTTGCTAGTTGGGGCAATTAGGAACTGACTTAGTCAACGATTACAGCAGCTGAAAAAAACTGTTGACGATTGCCGGAACTCGAAACTCGAGTTGCTGTGTGTGTGCAGTCCAATTGAAATGTATGTAAAGAGCTATTTGCCAGTTGCTGCAATAGTTGCTCCGTGAGAAAAGTGCCTTACCTACTGGTATTTAAAAAATGGTTAATTCGGGTTCAATTTTATTTCAAGGAAAATGCATACTTTCATTACAACTGTACTTCGTTCGTATTCGATCTGGAATTCGTTTTAATTGCATGGCACACAAATACCAGCTTTTTGTTATGCGATTAACGTACATTGAACTGTGAACCCTTGTAATAAATTAGGTTTTGACGGGGAGTAGCAATTCATTATGCTCGTTGACTCAGCTCAAGTATAAAGAGTCAACAAATTATAATCTTAACAGTGGACCCTTCAGACGTCGTCCTGAAACATATATCATTAAGTAGACGCCCTCATTTCGCTTTCAGAGACTTGTTGCTCCGCTCCTTTTGGTTGTAGCGTTAAATAGCCTATAGCCTTCCTCAATAAATGTACAATTCAAAACCAAAAGATTTTTTCAAATCGGAACAGTCTGTTCCTGAGATTAGCGGTTTCAAACGAACAACAAACAACCAAACTCTTCCGTTTTATATTATTAAGTATAGGTATAGCAATCAGTCAGATAAGTTGTTGATATAACTAGTACGTACGGCGAAGCTCTCTTACACCAATCAGTGAATAATGACCATTAGACCCGTGTCGGAGAATATAAAATTGGCACTTCCTACTGAAAACTTATTACATAATCATAATTGAGCTCACACAGCACACTTCAATGTATCTCGAAAGCAAACGTTACTTAAGTATGGTATTTCAAATTTCCCCCATCAATTTGAAATGTACCATGGTGAAAAGCTGGCATTAATGTGGGATGATTTTATATGAAAGCGAACGTAATATAACCTACTTAGGTACTTTCAGAGCGTCGCCAAATTGTTTTGTCGTAGTTTTCAAACATCGCCAGTGTTGCAACAACCAAGGAGCTTGGTGAAACTTAGAAAACTGCAAGCTGATTTTCAAGTAAGCGTATATTGTTGAAACCTATGTACGTAATTTATTTTTACCATAAAATTAACGTTAAAGATTAACACTTGAACACTCACTCCTAAGGCTAATTTACATTGATATAGTCATAGATTTAAATGTATGTCTATGGTTATAGTAGCTGGCGCCAGCACTAAGTACTGGAGTCCGATGGGCGATGCTGGATCAGTACTGGATCAGCAGCCCTTGCCAGTGGATCTGGTTCCGTATAAACACTACGCGCCAGTGATCGTGATCCACTGCCAGTGCAGTGCCGGAATCCAGTGATGGTAGCGCTAGCTACTTTAACAATGTAAATCTGCCATAAGCGTTTACGAATTTTAAACCTGGCGGGCTAGATACTACCCTCTTGCTTGAGTTGGTCGCCACCTATATACAAAGTTACTCTATGGTCGCCACTGAACCAACCAAAACGAAAGCATACAATATACATACATCTTTGTCTTGGTTATATAAGATTTTGTACTTGGGAGTCGGTTCGAAGTTGACCAGGAGTGGGTGGCTAGTACTTAGTACGTCCTTCAAGTATCTATACAACCGTAATACCCATGAGACAAGATCATAATTATTTGAAAGGTTTCATTTTAGTTGGTCCGTTGGCGTCGTTATAATATGCGCAGTGCTTTAGAAAACATAATTTCATAGCATTCGTGGTCTGCAACGTGTCCTTGTCAAGTTTAATCATTAGTCACAAAAAAGGTATGTTTAATTAGTGACGAATAGGTATTATACTTAATTCTTTATTTTTAGTGTGAAGACGGAAAACCCATCTGGTTGAAAGGCGGTTTTTGCGATAGGATACTCTACAGCAGTACCATAATTGGGTGTTACATTGGAATTATTATGACTTTAACATGTATTTATGACTTTGCTAAACCTGCGACATGGAAAACTGCTGATTCTTGTTAACTGAATGAAATCTATCAATGTACTTTGGAACAATGTAATTATTAAATAAAATTTTATGAAAATTAAGGTTTTATTTATTCCTTTTGGATGAACAAAGGAAATCTTTGTTGCTGACCACATTAACTTAGTAAAAGTAAAAAAAGTTCTCTTCTTGAAGACTAGCACATTATAAGTAAGAGGAACACGATAGCAATGCAAGCGAGCTATTATGCGGGTCCACACAGTGCGAGAAGCCTTTTTGCCTCGCGAGGAATCTCCCCGAACGAGCGCGGCAGCCTCGGTGTCATCACGAGGCTGCCGCGCGCGGCAATTCCGAGCCATTATGTTCGTACGTTCGTTCAGTTGAGAGTGGGTCCCCGCAGATTGACTGCAGCCACCGGCGGCTGTGGCGCTTCTTTTTAGAAGCGCGATCCGGCCAACAGCTCCAATAACAGTGAGCAGAATTCAGCCGAAGTGGCTGTTGGCCGGACCGCGCTTCTAAAAAGAAGCGCCACAGCTGGCTGCAGTCAGTCTGCGGAGACACTTAAAGTCGTCATGGTTCCATGATGCATCCGTTTTGTTTATTGTATTACATATACCATAATAAAGAATTGTTAAAATATTATTCATATCGATATATAATTTTCCTGCCTTATGCATAAGGCTACAGTGGGTGCAAGGGGAAATAGAAATTCCCCGTGCACCCACTGGTGGGTGAAGCTAGTGGGTGGACGGGTCGCGGCCCATCCGTGTTGCTGTGGCACCTGCTGCTTTTATCCTCATAAATAAGATTTAAAAAAGAGAAGACAAAAACTTAAAGACAATAATGGATGCAGACATATATTTAACATATATTTAATTAACATATATTTAATTAGGATCCGCTTCGGCGCAAAATGTACACAACGCAAAATGAACACAACACGCAAAATTTAAAAATCGCAAAATGTACAAAACGCAAAATGTGCAAAACGCAAAATGAACACAACGCGCAAAATGTACAAATCGCAAAATGTACAAAAAACCTCACGTTCACATCGATCAGATAAAAACTTAAAACTACACAATATATTTTTCAGCAAAGCGATGTTACAAATTTATATTTCTTGTAATTAGTATTTATTAATGTCAACTGCTCTTAAAAAACGGCTTTTCCAGAATTTTCCAACTGTCATGTAAATCTGGCTAATTGGAAAAAAGCCGTTGGCCAGACTAGGACAATCAATCTGGCCACTGGGAAAAACTGAATTTTTTGTATTGAATTACGAACTAGACATAAAATATTATGTCTTATTTATTTCACAAATAATTACTTTTTATAAAAAAATAACCAACTTTAACATCGACAAGCAGAGATAACTCAAAAATTACTCGCCATATGGCGCTCAATTCATCCCATCTAGGTGAAAAGTTCTCGTCAATAGAATTTAATCAAGCCCAAACATAAGATAACTGCTTCAATTGTTGAGGAGTTTTCTCGACTGTCTTTCGGCTTCATCAGATTGACTTCAGACCTTTATGAAATTGTAGTGCTTTAATATACTTAAACTAGCGGCACGCTATGATGGCCGGTTTGACGTTTGTCCGCTCATGAAGTTCCGTATTAATTGATAACGACTTTGAAGGAAATAATTGTATATACTTTATTGACGATAGTGATGTGCAGAGATTCATAAATTTTATCGAATGTAGTTTTAGGTTTAGGACTCAAAATTTATTTATTAAATTGATTTCTAAAATGTATACAAGTGTAGAAAAATCAGTTTGCACCATTTAAGGGGTGAATGTACTTGTGAATATGAACATTATTATTAAAATAAATTAATAATGTGAAAATAGATAATATTATAGAAAACGAACATATAATTATTAATGTAGGTGATGATAGCAGTGACGACAGTGAAAATAGTAGTATGGACGAATCTGATTAATTATGGCCTTTTGTGGCACCTTTTTTGGTATCTTTTGTATTCATATTATGTTTCTTGTGTGCATATAAAGTATGTATATTCATTTTCATTCAAATATTCAGTTCGTTCAAATAAATTAAATAAACATTTACATTTTTGTTTTATTAAACCTATTTAATCAGGTACAAAAACAAAACTTAATTGTTTTTTGTTCGAGAATAAATTGACATTCCACATCACTGTTGTAATGTGTCAAACCGGCCATCATAGCGTGCCGCTAGTGTAATGAAAAACACACTAGTCGGCCCTACAATTTTTGAAAATTCCCCTCGATTTCTCTGAGATGCCATCATCAGATCCTGATTGTGTCCTGATGAACATACATTAAAAAAAGCATATAACATACGGTCGAATTGAGAACCTCCTTCTTTTTTGAAGTTGGTTAAAAAAAGTCCTTCCCAAACTTAAGTTGCATGTCGCTGTAACGAGCCCTTAGTCCTTGTTGCACAGTTTGCGATTTGTACCTAAATTTTCCGTGTTGTGTTCATTTTGTGTTTTGCACATTTGGCGTTTTGTACATTTTGCGCCGAAGCGTTAGGATCACTTGCATTCCATAGCCAGGTGTTTACACCATAGATATAGATATTAATTTAAAGCACTCATCTTTATTCATAATTATTACGCTTGAGCGAAGCACGAAACAAAATATACGCGCGTACAGAGTGCGCGCGGAATTCGACCGAGGCACCTTTGAGCAAAACAAAAAACCGACACTCGGTGGCTCGCCCGCAGCTGCTCATGCTCTTTGTTCGGCCGAGGCACGTCTACATAGACCGAGCACTGCCGAACAACCTCGCGTGGCAATTGCTCGCGAGCTACGCTCGGACTACCTGCTCCGAGCCGTGACACCCGAGGCAAATTTGAAAAAATTGTGAGCGTGCCTCGTGAGCCAATTCCTGCCGTGCTCGGTCGGTCTGGACCCGGCTAATGACGAAGCAAACCTGTCGTTCGGACCGGCGCGGCGTGGCGGGATGGTAACAAGGTAGGGTCGGATACCAACCATTAATTTGGTTGAAAGATTCGTTTCTTCCCAATTATTGTCCTGTTGACAGTTGGGCATGATGGGGATATTATTTCGAATAACTACGCTCGCTCGCCTGCAGGTTTTGTAGACTCTTAGCATACATGTAAAGTCTATTTAATTCACCCCTAATGTACCGCGCGCCGCCCGAGGGCATCTTAAGATGCCCAGCCGCGCGATGCCTTATGTGCCGCGGGCATCTTAAGATGCCCAACGGTACCGCGGCGTATTTATATTTTTTACAGTGTATTAGACTTTCTTATCTGTGTTTAAAGTATTATTACTCTGTAGCCAAATAACCATTTCGTTCTTCTAAAACGTAATCTCTATGGCCATAGTACTGAAAAAATTAAATAATCCTTTGTTTCGAGGTTATTCACCCGAAGTGCGCGGTACTAAAAATAATGATTTCTTATAAAATACGGATAAAAAAGTGTAAATTTCGTTTAATATATTTAGTTTACAGTGTTTTAGATTGATATAAGTCAAAACAATGGTGAATTTTGTGTTTAATTTTGATTCAAAACATATATTTCGTCTTGGTGAGTAACCGTTACTTTTCGTCTGATAGGTATAAAAGCGAAATAAGTTTTAAAACTAATAGTTTCGTATTCCAATAAGAAACAACACATATTCCAATTGGAAAAATCGTGTAGAATCTATTTTTAACATTAGTTTTTAATGAAACTCACTCTTTATCGTGTTATTCATCGCAAATTAACGGAAGGTGTCAAATTACACTCTTACAATAACAATAACAAAAGCTTTGAGCTCGGTTTGTGATAAGACTTTGTAAGAGAACTGTGCTTGTATTATATATCAATGAGTTCGGAATATCATTTCCTAAATGAAAAATATATTACTTTAGCCAAAAATTACGATTACTAAACACACATTTGACTAAAACGAAACCCTTACGATTACGGGAAATTATCCTACCTTTGTGATGTTTACATTTTTTATGATAAACAAATGTCCTAAGTAACCATATGTAAGCATGTAATACTATTCTTGAATAGTTTATCTATAAGATAGTGTAAAAATATCTGAAGAATTCGTTATAATATTTTTACAATATTTTTTTGAAAATGAGGTAAACGCGCGTGCGGATTTCCGCGAAGTTCAAATTTTTTTCGCGAGTTTCGAAGACTTTGCGAGTGTAAATGAGAATTTATTTATTTCTTATTAGAATTTTTTTATTTCTTATTAGAATCTACATATTCTGTAGAAGAAAAGGGTGTAAAAATAAAGCCACTCACACAATTATTATATTTATAAGAAATATTTATTGTCAACATAACAGAGTTTACTAGTTCCCTCAGAAATAACGGCCTGTATAAAATTATAAACACGTTCTCGTGTTCTGTTTTTTGTTTCATCTCGTAGTTTAACTATTGGGCTCTTGAAATCGGCCGCCGGCACCCGTTATAACATAAACATTTCATCGTGAACGACTAAGTGTTCAAAGTCAAGTACCGCGGTGTCAGATTACGTTATCGCGCGGTACATAGGGGTTCGAGCGTTTCGAGCGCCAGGTACATTAAGGGTTCAAGGCACATTATAGGTGTTACTTTGTAGCACCAGCACAAATGAGATTGCAGTATTCCACATAATGGTGTATAGGGAAGATGCAAATAATATGATATTTATGAAAATTTTATGGTTAAAATGCTAAAAAAATATAAAAGAAAGACTACTTCAACGTTTTTATTTTATATTATGTTGATTTTTAACAATAATAACAAATTAAAATTACGTAAAACGAAACGCATTTCAAAACGCTAATCAGCTTAAAGTGACGTCACTGAGTCACTCCTGCTATGTCAACATTGTCAACTTTTTACTTTTAGAGGTTAACTTTGCGTGTAAAATTGTGTAAAATTGATTATTAGCAGTGAATATTATTTACGTTTTTAATAAAAATGGAAGCTGGTTTTATCAAAGCAGACTCCAGGAATCTACCACGAGTTAGTGTCGACGTGGTAGTAACTTTTTTTGCCGAGAGTCCAGAGTTTTCAAGTGTAGAAATGAAAGGGACTAAATTACTACGGTATGCCTGAATCATAGTTTTAATGCCGTGTTTCCTATTTTTGTTGCAACACCTGAATGAAGGGCTTACTGAAAATTACATAATAGAAGTGAAATGTCCTTCAACCGAAGCTGCCATACTTTCCTATGTGAAAGACAATAAAATAACACCAAAATGTTGGACACAAGTACAACTGCAAATGTTTTTCAGCAAAAGGAAAATAGCAATTGTCTGTATATTAGCACACTCAAATTTTGAAATATCAAAAGAAGAAGATATTTAACATGTGCCATATGATAACAGCCTTAGACCATAGCTTATTGGTCTGAGATAACAGCATTGTATCTGTTATGAATATTGCAAAGAAATGAGGGTCGCCGTTTTTGTACTCACCAGTTGGCGTCACTGGCGAGTGAGGTCCTGCTGTCAAAGCCCACCCATACATAAACAGTGACAATGATATTCAGACTAGTGAGAAGCGACAGTGCCACAAACTTATCTGACCCGGTGGCCAAAATTGGAACTAATGCAAATGTTATACTGTTGTCAGACAAAGACAAAGACAGTAGCACCCTTCTTACCGGGTCAGATAAGTTTGTGGCACTGACACCCAGACCTCACTCTACACTAGCGCCTCTAGCGGCGAATTCAGACGCCTTTACCGTCATTCTGGAGAGATGCTGTACTTCCAAAATTAAAAGATAATAATATATAATATTTAAGCTTAATTTAAGCATATTTTTTGTCTAAAACTTTTGTAAATTGATTAAATAAAACTGCTTTGAAAATATTGCTTTTTATTCAATTTTAATTGTAAGTTCACAAGCGCACAACATATATTATGATTACCTATACTATAGTCTAAATGGGGAATTAGAAAATGATCAACACAAGTATGTGGCTGTAGAAAAGCAAATTCCCGAAGTCTTCTAATTACTCTTTCAATGTGGATTCGAAGTTGTGTTTTTTTGCCAGCACTTCTTCGATGTGCTTGAAGCCTCCGTCTGCCATGATACAAGCTCCAGGTGGTAAAATATCCATAAATCCAGATTCTTCAAAGATTTTAAAGCAGAAGTAATAATAGTCATTCCTCTTTGCAGCTTGAAACCACTTTATTTTCAGATTTGGGTCAGAAGGTCCAGTCAAAAACAATATTTGGTTGAAGTCAGTTGAAGTAGATGGACACATCGGCACAAAACATGAGTCAACACGACTTTTTTTCGGTATTTTAGGGCTATTATTGTGATCATATTATTATTGTGATAGTTCATTTTAAATTATTACAAAAGTATTTTAATGGGTCCCCGAGACGATCAAGTGCGCTTGACAAGTCTACGTGCTTGAAGCGAATATTGATCGTTTACGGCGTTGACTTGACGCATTCCTTCAAGCGATCTACGGCTTGACCAGAATTGACAGAAATTTTGATTGACGCCGCTTGATCATAGATAAAAGAAGTAAAAGGATATGCCCTAAGGTCACGTGACGTGAAGCCAAGTATTACCCTAATATGGCGCCGACTCCGCCCACAAAACAGGGATGTTATTTTATAGTACAAAATATCGACATCGATTTAACGTTCAAAGATATAAAATCCATACTACCTTTCTAATTTTTAGTGACCAACCGTAGGTTCCGATTTGCTTTTTCCGATCCGTTTTGTTTTTTTCCGTAGTATTTGTATCTTATGTCTAAGTAACACAAAATCACTGATTTGACCAATAGTAATTTATGTGAACTCTCGTGTTCGCTGTTGCCACTACAAAAAACTCAATAAACTTAAAAATTTACGCGAAAATAAAAGATATTTACAACTAACCTGAAGAATGATAATGCTTTGTCTTTTTTCAGAGAACTTGAAGTCTCTCCCTCTAATACAACACTTCACCATGTTAGTTTTTGATAAATATGTTAATTAATAATAAAACAGAAAGTTTTTTTAGTCACAAGTCTCACTGTTTTTTGAATATATTTGTTTACGTTACAGATGACAGATCATCACTTTATCTGTATGGTCATTGTCAAAACTGTCAACCTAAGCGACCCCAAAATGGCGTCCCTTGCTTCAAGGCGGGGCTTCGGAGATATTTCTAAAAATGTTACCAGTTGAATGAAACGTGCGACATATATTGTACTTTTTCTTCAAACGCAAATTGTAATGTGTAAGAACGAGACAAATATATATTTGGTATTGTGGACCATATTTACATGATATTTGTATAACGTAAAATTATATAGGTAAATAAGGGCATATCCTCTTTTTTTCTTTAATCATTGCGCTTGATGCACCTACGCTTGATGGGACTTGACAGGACTTGACAAGCTTTTTTCATTAGCCGCCGAAACTTCGAAGATGGCGGACATGGCGGATGACGAAAACTACCGAGACGTGGCCTTGGCAACAAGCGCTGACATAATTACCGAGCGCGATTTTGTGCTATTGCTAATATCCCTTTACAGGGATTATCCTGTACTTTGGAAAATTAAAAGTAAGGAGTATGCTGACAAAAATAAACCTATAAAAAAATAAAAATACCCCATCGCCTCTTTCTTGTTTTTTTTCCTTAATAGATACCGCTAGAGTTACTTATAGCAAGGAATGCCATATCTGCGTTAGAAACCATTTTTGTTTTTGCGACCACAACTTTCATGGGCACAGGGCTGCATGCGACTAAGGCACACGCACTTGACGGGACTTGATGGCACCTTCAATAGGTGTCAAGTCCCTCGTCAAGTGAAACCGTCAATCACGTGAGACTTGTCCAGTGCGCTTGATCGTCTCGGGGACCCATAAAGAAAGTCGAGAAAATTTGCAATTTATGACAGCCAACGACGGCAAGCACGACCAGTGACAGACACGAGTGACGTCATCGGAACTATAGGTCCGTTTAGGCGCGAAAATTTAAATGGTCCGTTTATAACTGCATTTTTTGCGATTAATTAGACTGTTTTAAATTTTTTATATGTTTATGACCTATTTTACATGGAATTCTTTAAAATGAAAACAAAACTAAAATATTGCATGTTCCCTATTGGCACTTCATGAATGCGCTGTGTCTGTTTGGAAAAAGAGGCAGAACAAATGTCAGCAGAAGGGATAAATCAGCAATTTCCTTGTAGTCCCTTGTAGTTCCTTGTAGTACCCGATATATGATGTAGGAGTGTTTAGAGTACAATAATGGATAAAAAAAGTTTAGATAAAATTAAATATCTTTTTATTGTAACATTGCGAATATGGTTAAATAAGAAATATAAATAAACAGGAGTTTAACATTCCCAACTTATGTCCGCTGCACATGTATATGGAACTTGCAAGATGGCATGGTTTGCACCTCCGCAGTAACAACACTGTTGATGCTGAGATTTGCCAACCCTCCTCTAATTAGTCCACATGTATATGCAACATACTGAAAAAGGAATACACAATAATTACAAAGAGACAAATACAACTTCTAAATCTGACATCAATAATTATACAACAATTAATTAAATAATTAAAACAATATTTTTACCCTAGGAGCATATTCCAAATGACTATTTGAAAAGTTTGTCAAAAACCGGAATGCATTATCTTGAAGGACGTAGACACCCTGATGATTGGTGCGCAAATTATCTATCTGTTTCTTATAAATGCACGTCCAAAAATCTGTGCATATAAATTTCATGGTGTCCAACTCATCCTTGAATCTAGGCCATTCTCTGGTCAATCTCTCCATTATTTTATATCCTGCGGCAAAGCCTATATATTCAACTACAGACAAATCCAGTTCCTAAAAAAATTACAAAACAAATATAAAAATGTCACTACAATCGTATAGGTACTTTTGGTTGAGAGCGTGTTACCCCTTAACTTTACTAATAATTAACTTAATCTCAGAATTTGACCGAGGATTAAAATAAAATACGTAGTACCGATTTGCAGGCTACTTTATTAATGTCTCAAAATCAGTTACATGGTGGGCTCAGACGGTGGCCACATTCCGCTGAGCTAGCGTCTAGACATATTGTATCCATAGGTGGCTATGGTATTGTACATACTTAATTATACTTAATCTAAGGCTGAGGTTTGAGGGCTATCCATAACTCCTCCGACCTTAAGAGGGAAATTATCGGAAGGTTCGAGTTTAGAATCGTTCCGATAATTTTTCTTTAAAAATGAACATTTCGGCAATTTTCGCCAAATTACGTAAATCAAAAATATAAGGAAACTAAAAATTATTAAACTTAAAGTTACGTATCCTAAATTAACACTGAAGCTAAAGTCTTTCTGTCTATTCAAAACACTTTCTATCACTTCACTATGCTTTAAAGAAAATGCCATGTATTTCACTTCGTCTAAACTAACTCCTTACATATTAATTACACTTCCTTCGGGTAGAGTGGTATTCACGTTTAACTGGGGCAACGCGACAATCGGAATCTTTTCTACATCATCCGATTCCACAAAAACACGGCGACGTAATTTAATTCCATGGATTAACAGTTCACAGGGCTCATCCATTGTTACCAGGTAAGTACCAAATACAAGCTGTTTGCTAATCTCGTCACCACATTGCTTAGTGAGGGTTGTTCTCAATCTACTATAAAGTAACCAGCTATTCGCGTTGACTTCCTGGGCCCTGATCTCTTCGATTTGAATTTCACGCTGTTCACAGGGTGTATGATCTTTCTCAAATTTCATCAGCTGCTCTACACATGTAAGTTCATAGTATAGAGCTTGACTATCTGCGGTGCAGAGGTACTGATCTCCAGAAGATAATTGACGGCAAGGTTTTATAAGCGGTAAGTACTTCATCCCTTTCGCCAGAAGGTAAGGGTATTTAGGGATTATGGTTAAGGTTTTATTTTTGATCTCATGGAAAATTGGTAAGGAATATATCTTAAAATAATTATACAATGTTTTATCAGTAAACGGAACTTCCATTATAAAATTTATCTTATTATCTTTAATAAAGGATTTTACACAAATAGTTTCTTCAATTTTTAATAAATTTTGCTCTGATGGTGGATATATTAAATTTTCATGGTTGGAAATCAAATTTAGGTGATACAATAATTCTGTAGAGTTTACAATTGACGGATGTAATACTGAGATCTTACTTAATGCTAATGCTGTTTCAATTTCACTTAGCCTCGCAAAGATTGTGCGAAAACTACTCGTAAATATCGAAAATAATCCTGTGAGGTATGTTAGGAAAATCCAATTATTTTGCTTACTACTTAAATCTTTCATGAGCACTTCAATCTTTGTCAGGCGGTTGTGAAGATTTACAGTATTCTTATTTATGGTTTCAGTCACATTAATAAAACTGTCAAACATCTTGGAGACTATTGTTAATTTTTCTGAAGTAACAATTTGATCATGCTTTAGCTCCGAAATAAGTTTTTCATACCTTATCGCGTCTTTGTGATCTAAATTTCCCGTTATCAATTTTATAACAGAACCCAATGGATTTATAAGTCCTCTTTTAGAACGTTTCTGCGGAACTAGTTGTCGGTATTTTTCTACAGTTATGTCGCGTATAAACTCGGTGTGAATTTTTATGTCTGTAAATTCTTGAGAATATGATGCGTTCCAATCAATAAGTTTGCACATTTGTTGGTAGTTAATCGATACGCGATTTAAATCATTATAAATCTGTTCTAGACTTACAAGTTTAATTATAGTCCAGTGACCAACTTGAATACTTGCTTGGCCTTCTTTTACCGGGAATATTCCAGGGTTCTCTTCAAGATTTTGCAGATGAAGGGCCAGCGATGGCATCGCTATTAGTAGGACGCCACACCACCTGCGGAGGGCGTTTGATATTTTTAATAGGAGCCTTAGTAATTCTTTCGCCTATTCGTATGGGAAGAACATTCTTTTCAGCTTGACCTACAACCTTTGCCTTTACGTATCTAGGTTTATCCTTACTTTTACGCTTGTTAACATCTTTTGCAAAAATAGTCTCGCCTTCATTAAATCTAACATCTTCACCACCTTTCCTTTCCCTACGCTTTTCTTTCATCGTTATCATTTTATTTGCAAGATGCTTATACATAACCTTTATACGCTTTGCATGATCTTTAATAATTTTCTGGAAATATTGCTTTTCTAACTCTATACTATAGGGACTACTTGCGTCGGTGTGCCCGAACACAACTTCAAATGGAGTAAGTTCAGTAACAGAATGAATGGTATGATTATAAGCCATAACCGAATACGTCATTACGGATGCCGCATCAGTACATCTCTTTTCGTAATTTGCCAATCTGTATATTTCAATCAAAGTAGAATGAAAACGCTCGATTAAGCCCATTGAATTAGGGTTGTTTGGTGTACCTATGTGAAGCTCTACTTTATGTAAACTTAAAAATTCCTTCATTAATTCATTATTGAATTCCGTACCTGGGTCCGAACTTATTTTTCTAGGGATGCCATAGTAAGAAAAATATTTCATTAAAGCTCGGACAACCTCTGGAGTAGATTTGTTAGAAATTTCAATGGCCTGTCCTAGTTTGCTAAAGGCGTCTATAAGTGTAAGATAAATTTTACCTTCGATACTAAATAAATCTATAAATAGTTCCTGAAACGGAGCATTTTGAGTTTGTGTCAACTGTAAGGCCGGTTTGATAGGTCTTCTATCATACTTCATTTTCCGGCATGCCTCACAACTATTAATAATTGCTGTTACTGTTTCTTGCATTTTATCCCAATAATAATTTCTACGAAGCCTAACTAATGTCTCTTTAATACCACGATGGCACGTCTTTCCTTCATGGCATTTAAATACTATATCTCTCTGTTCTCCCTCATCTTCAACGTATATTACTCTTTCTGTACATTCATAAAGATCAAGACCTTCTTTAAAAGTTTGAATAACTACATTACTGAATAATCTACGGTGTTCCTTATCCTCAAAATATATGAAATATTTAATTTTTGGTTTTATGTAGCCTTTTAAAAATTCTTTTACTAACTCTGGATTATCTTTTGGAAGGAAAACTTTTAATACTTTCTGTTTTTTACTTGAGAGATCTTTTACTTGCAATTTATTTTTGAGCCATGAGAACACTAAAATTTGATTTGGCTTATTGTCTACAGCTTCATGTAAGATGGGTATTCCTGTCGACTCGTTCAATGCTGAATGGACTGTACATGATTTGCTAGATTCAGACACGGGGTCCTCATTTACAGTTTCATCCATGAATTCTATACTACTAGCAGTGGCTGTCCTACTCATGTCTGATATAGTTATAGTCGAAGAATCGCTGGGTTCTATTCGGTCTTTAGAATTTCGCTGCTCTGTCACTACACTGTTTAAATTATCATCAACATTAACTACTAGTGATTGATTATCGTCAACTGAATCTAACGCATTTAATTTTATTCTAGAGAAAGCGTCAGCGTTGGTATTTTGCTTGCCATTTTTATAAATTAATTCAAAGTCATAGTCTTGTAATCGAAGTCTCCAACGTGTAAGTTTACTACTAGGGTCATTCAGAGATCGAAGCCATACCAAGGGTCGATGATCCGTGTATATGTAAAATTTCCTACCATATAAGTAGGGTCGGAAATGTTTCACCGCCCATATTATTGCAAGCAATTCGCGTTCAATCGTACTATAACGGGATTCAGTATCGCTAAGGGTGCGACTAGCGTACGCAATAGGTTTATCAGAGCCAATTACTCCCTGCGACAAAACTGCACCAAGAGCTACGTTCGACGCGTCAGTCGTAAGTATAAAAGGTTTGTCATAGTCGGGGTCACAGACATAGTAACTATAGACAGAATCTCATGAAATCAAAAGTGAGGCAGGCTCTCTTTGCATGTGGTGCGTTTGTCAGTATTGCCATACTATGGATTTCAATTACCCAAACTAGTATAATAAAATTTTAATTGTTTATACTTTATTGTCAATTGTTGGTTTAGAGTAAGGTGTTACAACAAAAATAAAACAGTTCATAAATTTATTAAATCAATTTAATAAAATATTAAAATAACAAAGGCACCGCCATCATCAGTCGATCAATTCGCACAATACCTAAAAAGAAACACTTGCGAAGTTGAAGTGTTTCTACTGCTGTAATAATAGTTTTATGGAGCAGTTTTAGGGTTCCGTAGTAAACAAAGAACCCTTATAGTTTCGCCATGCCCGTCTGTCCGTCCGCTGTTTTACTCAGAGACTATAAGTTGTAGAAAGCTGTAATTTGGTATGAGTATTAACAATGGCAAAAAAGTCGTAGAAAAAATCTGAAAAAAAAAATTAATAATATAAATATCAATGCCTGTTGGGGGGCCCCGCTCTTCCCTATCGTTGACAGTGGTCAATAAAATAATTTACAAATATTATAGATAGGTACTTAAATCTAAGATCCCGAAGAGAAGGAAAATAAAAAGGAGTAACAAAGGAAAAGGTGAGGTAAGCCGCGTGATAGACGTAAAATGAATTCAAACACTCACGAATCATTCAGTACTAATAAAGGAAAAGGTGTTCGTTTTTGGGCTGACTCCAATATGATATTCCAAGCTTCCAATAAATTGGGGAGTATCTAAAATGTACTCATGGCAGCATTGGTTGACATTTTGTGTCAAAATAATAAAGAAATATTTATATTTTGATTTAATGTAAATATGAATTATTTTGTTTCCTTACTTGTGAAATGTGATTCCATCCAGCTTTTTAATTTTAGCAGTTTGATGTTCGCACCCTTTTATAACGCATTTCGTCATATTTGCGATCAAATTAAATTATTGTAACTGCGTCTATTAAATACGAATGACAATTCATATTGTCAATTTGGGCTTCCTTTTTTTTTCGATGTGTGAGTTCCGCCGTGTGTGTACAAGGTTAGGCTTCTTTTTTGCGGCCTCAATATTTTATTCCCAGCATTCCGTCTATAGTTACTATGTCTGTGGTCGGGGTATTGTAAAAGAGGGGCATGTGTCAATAGTTCCTTGCATTTGTTAAATGCGTCAATGTAATTTTGATCTATCACAATTTTGTTACGTTTTTTTAAACATGATGTCAATGGTTGGGTTATCTTTGCAAAGTCCTTAATAAAACGTCGATAGTATCCTATCAGTCCAAGAAAACTTTTGATTTCAGTCGTCGTTGTTGGTAAAGGGTATTTTAGTACAGCTGTAATTTTGTCATCATTAGGTTTCAGTCCGTCCTTAGTAATTTTATGTCCTAGGTATAATACTTCCTTACGTAAAAACTCGGATTTGTCTAGTTGAACCTTCATGTTAGTCGCTCTTAGTCTGTCAAAAACTGTTCTTAAATTTTGAATCATGTGATCTAAGCTGTTTCCATATATAATAATGTCATCTAAATATACCATACAGTGTAGTCCTTGTAAACCGCGCAAAATGTTGTCCATAGTCCTCTGAAATGTAGCTGGGGCAGTTTTTAGTCCAAACGGCATTCTGAGAAATTCGTAATGTCCGTTTTGTGTAGAAAAAGCTGTCTTCTGTCTATCATTCTCGTCTAATTCAATTTGGTGGTATCCGCTAGCCAAGTCAAGTGTAGTGTAGTAAGTGCTTTTCCCTAACTTGTCAAAAAGGTCATTTATATTTGGTAGTGGGTATTTGTCGTCCGTTGTAATCTCGTTAAGTCGTCTAAAGTCAACAACCATCCTATACTTTCTTTCACCAGTCGCGTCAGTCTTTTTAGGCACCAAGTGAACTGGGGCATTCCAAGGCGAATGCGATTCTTGAATAACATTGTCTTTCAGTAATCGGTCAACTTGTCTGTTAATTTCGTTTTGGACAAACGGGGCTTGTCTATATGGTTTCACATATATAGGGTCGTCGTTCTTAGTTCGTATGTGATGTTTTACCGAATTAGTGAATGTCAAGGGAATTTGGTCACAATAAAATATGTCTTTATATTCTTTACAAAGTCTATAAATTTTTTCTCTTTCTTCTTCGTTTGTGTGGTCAAGTCTAAGTTTATTCAAATTGTCTTCAAGTAATTTGTCTGTCTCTATGTCAGTCTCATTATGAATAAAATTAACTTTACAGTCAACATTTTCATATTTTGCTACAGGAAATGGATGTTTTATATTAAGTCGTTTTGAACTATTTGAACAATTTTGAATTACTGTATATGCATATCCATTTACACAGTTCACTAAAGCGCTAGGCATACGCAGACCATTCTCAAATTCTTTAAAATCAATTACAGCGTCACCCGAATGCTGATCGATTGGTAGCTTTACTCGTTTCTCGGTTCGTGGCGGTATATCAATTATATAATTTAAATTATTATTTATTATAGGAATATAAGTAGTGCTAGTTGTTAATATTTGATTCTTTAAATCGATTACTGCACCTAATTGCTGCAAAAGGTCATTACCAATAAGTCCGTCATATCTCGGATCAACATCGTATAAATAAAATTTATGCCAATTATCCGTTGCAAAAGTCGGTAAAAGAGGAATTTCTATTACCTTATCATGTACACTAGAAGCATGGGTGCTAACTACTACAAAGTTTTCATGTCTTATACAATGTGTTTCTTTTACACTTGATCAAACGAAGTGTGCGGATACTAGACAAAAAATCACCGACAAAAATATTTTTTTTTTTATTTTTTTTATACACTTTCTCGAAAATAAGAGCAATTTAATTTTTTATTATTAAAAACCGTTCTTTTTGATTACTTTTTTGATTTATTTGTCTGGGAACGGTGTATTTTCGTCAAAGTAGTCTCTTTTGAAAGCTAAGAAGTGTACCTACCTAAGCAAATAAAGTGAATAACAATATCGAACATATGCTTCGAAAAAAAAACATAAACTATTTGAAATAATAAAAATAAAACTTGATTTTTATTGATGTTTGACCTCTAACTTTAAAATGGGGTCGTTAACATAGTCGTTTTTGCACGTTTTATTAAAGTTCATGATCTAATGAACAAATACTCTAAAGTAACTATTGCTCTATCTATTTTCGTTGTTATGATATTCACCGTCAAACTGACCCTAGTTTGACGGTGAATATCATAACTTCTATCTACCTTTGGCTATCTGTGGCATCATAGCTCCCGAACGGATGAAGCAATTTCAATTTAGTTTTCTTTGTATTAAAGGGTACTTACGGGCGCGTATTTTTAGATATGTTTGATGAAAATCGGTTGAGCCGTTTAAAAGTTGTTCCCCAACGCGACGTATTATTTTAAAAGATATTATTTTTTACTTTTTAAATGTTTGTGTCGGGGGTTTTTTAAATTTTTAATTTAATTTTTTATTTTATACTTTTTCTATGTAAGAACATTCTGGGTTCAGTTATAAATATTCTCTTACTGTACGCTTTCATTTGAGACCCCACACGAGTATATTTGCATACATACGGCTATTCTTCCCCGCTTTCACCACCCACAACTATTAAACGGCTCAACCGATTTTCATCAAACATATTTTAAAACATGCGCCCGTAAGTTCCCTTTAATACAAAAAGAAACTAAATTGAAATCGCTTCATCCGTTCGGGAGGTATCATGCCACAAAGAGACAGAGTGAAAATTCTTCCCCACTTTCAACCCCAACAACTTTTAAACGGCTCAACCGATTTTCATCAAACATATCTAAAAATACGCGCCCGTAAGTACCCTTTAATACAAAGAAAACTAAATTGAAATTGCTTCATCCGTTCGGGAGCTATGATGCCACAGATAGCCAAAGGTAGATAGAAGTTATGATATTCACCGTCAAACTAGGGTCAGTTTGACGGTGAATATCATAACAACGAAAATAGATAGAGCAATAGTTACTTTAGAGAATTTGTTCATTAGATCATGAACTTTAATAAAACGTGCAAAAACGACTATGTTAACGACCCCATTTTAAAGTTAGAGGTCAAACATCAATAAAAATCAAGTTTTATTTTTATTATTTCAAATAGTTTATGTTTTTTTTCGAAGCTTATGTTCGATATTGTTATTCACTTTATTTGCTTAGGTAGGTACACTTCTTAGCTTTCAAAAGAGACTACTTTGACGAAAATACACCGTTCCCAGACAAAGAAATCAAAAAAGTAATCAAAAAGAACGGTTTTTAATAATAAAAAATTAAATTGCTCTTATTTTTGAGAAAGTGTATAAAAAAAATAAAAAAAAAATGTTTTTGTCGGTAATTTTTTGTCTAGTATCCGCACACTTCGTTTGATCAAGTGTAAAAAAAACACATTGTATATTCACCGAAATATTCATAAGCCTTTCTGGGACTTAAGAAAGATCTCATGCTTCCAGTGTCAATCATCATTTTTGCGTCTATTTCTTCTAAATAAATGTACGGAAGCTTTAAATTGGAATCACAATTTAATTCTAAGATTTCTTGTCCTTGCTCGAGGCATCTTTCCGAAAATTTATATTTTGACTATCATCTGTTGATTCTAATTCATTGCAAGGTACGTTAAAATTGTCCATGTCATTTAAGTCGGTAGATTCGTCATAACCATTTAATGTATTGTCACTGTAATTTTCGTCATAGTACTCGTATTCATACTCATTCATACATACATACGGACTGTATTCATACTCATAATCATTCATATTAAGTTCATTTAACGTAAAACCTTGTTGTGGCCTCAATGGGGCCGTCCTCATCGAAACGTCTTGGTCTTTTAAAACCTGAGGGGTATTCGACTGAATTTGTTGTAGCGGTTTGTTTCCGAATTGCTGCGGTGGCTTATAACCGAAGTGTAAGGGTGGCCTATAGCCAAACTGTTGAGGTGGCCTATAGTCAAATTGTTGAGGTGGCTTATAGCCAGCTGGTTGAAACGGTTTATAACCAAAGTGTTGTGGTGGTCTATAACCAAATTGTTGGGGTGGTCTATAACCAAATTGTTGGGGTGGTTTATAACCAAATTGTTGGGGTGGTCTATAACCAAACGGTTGTGGTTGTAAGCTTAGTTGCGGGCGATAACCGAAAACAGGTCGGGGCATTGGACTTTGACCAATAAATCCGGGTACTGATTTTTGTGCATTTTGTGAATTATTAAAGTTAAATTTTGATTGAAAGGGTGTCAAGGATTTGTTTCCTAACGTTTGGTTACTATCATGAATGCGGTTACGCATATTATATTGTTCTAGGAAATTAACTTCTTCAAGCACAATGCTTAAGGCTGCTTCAAGGGTTGTGGGCGCTTTAAGCCTTACGATACGCACCATATTTTCAGGAAGGTTATATAAAAATACATTTAAAGCTGTATTGTTGTAAATAATTGATTTAGCGCGTTTTAATTCCTCATCATCGATCGTATTCACTTTTGACATTAATAACGAACGAACACCTTGAATTCTGTTACAAAAATCCAAATAGCTTTCACTCGATTTAATTTTTAAAGATTCTAATTCGATATTAATACAAGCTTCACTACGCGGATCTCCAAAATGTTGAATTAACAATTCTTTTAAAGCGGACCAATTAACAATATCTTCGCGTTCCGATAAAAGCGCAGCTGCATCCTCTCTTAGTCTACTCGTTATGGCATTAAAAACATAAAGATTTTGTTCGGCAGTTCCCTTAAATCGGTCAATCACATATTGACATTTTCGCAAATAAAGGTTTAACTGTCTTTTGTCACCATTAAATATCGGAATTAATTCTATAACATCTTTTGGTATTTGTTCGATTGTAGTAGTCATGATTACAGAGTAGTTAACTATTAGAGGTAGCAACTCACTTTTAAAATTAAAATTCTATTGAATGACACACACACACATAAAAAATAAAATGAACAGTAGAAGCACAAAGGTTACAGTAAAAATATAAAATTTAAGGTAAAACACTTTTTTTTTTTAAAATTGTATAAAATTAATATGTATATGAAATATACCAAAAAGGCAAAAATGTATTAAGATCTCTTTACTAAAATTACCACTGAGTTTTAAGTGAATAATTATATTTGAATGTAAAATTACTTTAATAAAATTACAATATTTAATTTTAAATTGTTAACTCTCTAATACTGACTCTACTCTAGGCCTTGTTCTAAGAATTAACCAAGATAAGACCATATAATTTCATATAGACTAATCTTTCTATAATTAAATTACACACTGTTACATGAGCAAGGTTTGATCTCAAATATAACAATAAAAATTTAACACTAAAGAAAAATTAATATGGGAGGATTTTGGGAACAAAGGATTGGCGAAAAGTTGTACTCACCAGCCGCTTGCGACTCCCATCCTCGATGTTTCTCACACTCGTCGATACAAAAGAATATTTATTTGGTTCGTAGGATTTCTCTAATTTCGTACAAATTTGCAGATTTGATGCTAATAACGAATTTCAACGAGAAAATCCCCACCGGCTGCGCCACTTTTGGTTGAGAGCGTGTTACCCCTTAACTTTACTAATAATTAACTTAATCTCAGAATTTGACCGAGGATTAAAATAAAATACGTAGTACCGATTTGCAGGCTACTTTATTAATGTCTCAAAATCAGTTACATGGTGGGCTCAGACGGTGGCCACATTCCGCTGAGCTAGCGTCTAGACATATTGTATCCATAGGTGGCTATGGTATTGTACATACTTAATTATACTTAATCTAAGGCTGAGGTTTGAGGGCTATCCATAACTAGGTACATAGGCATTATAATTATTTACCTTCGAGTTTCCATTTTTCGAATGGTCTAAAGAATAATTAATTATTTCAGAGTGTAATAACTCTAGGAGTATATCGTCTGCCATTAGTTTATTTTATATCCGATGTATTAAATTACTCTTTGGTTTATATTTTTCCTTGTTGTAAAACAAACACTTGAATCAAATAAGGTAGTCAAGTCAAATCAAACGTCAAATTATTTCAAAAACCATAGAGATATTACCACAGAACACTATACTCCTGTCGGAGGATATTACACCTAGAGTGGGTGAGCCATACGGCTGCCCATACATTGCAATCGCCCCGGGTTAGAAAGAGAAACAATGATAACGGTAATTACCTATCTCTCTCCGATCCCGAGGAGCCAGAAAGAGAAAGGTGATTACTAAAGATTTCGTCTCTTTTTATCCTAGGTACGCTCTGAAGCCTCGCCAGAAAGAGAAAGGTGATTACTAAAGATTTCATCTCTTTTTATCCGAGGTACGCCGCTCTGAAGTCTGAAGCCTGGCTTCTGCCCTCTAGTGTAATATCTCTAAAACACAATATGAATGTCAAATGTCAATATTCATAGTTAACGGAAATGTGTTAAATCCGTCATTGTATACAATTCCTAGGAAATGTATACAATTCCTAAAATCGCCAGGAAATGTGTGAAATAAATTATATTGGACACATTTCCTAGGAAATTTATACATTTCCTAAATAGCAATCGGAAATGTAGTACATTAAGATTATAGGTGTTCGCAACGGCTATATAATTATATTGAAAACACGTTTTAAGGTTACGCTATTTTTATAACGCATATTATTTTTTACACTAGGTATAATATATTCATTAGCTTCGTAGAACGACGCGTTTTGATTTTATCGTTGTAGAGGAAGCCTAACAAAGAGACATCTTTGGCGACAGATGACAAATTATTAAATTTTATTGTGTGTTTGTTATTCATTAAGGATATTTATGGACACATTAACAAAAGGAGAATGGGCATTTTGGTCTACAATCCAATAATAATGAGTAGCAAGCACATTTTCAATTTGAGATAGAATAGTACATCAAATTTTACTATTGGAAATTTCCCCAAATATTTGTCCGTTTGGAGATACAACCATGCGAACATGAGCATGTCCGAGCCAGGAAATATTATTGTTATATTTTAATTAATAATATTATCAACACTATTGAACAATATTACTGTACCTATTTAAGAGGACGACGTACTATAGGTATTTGTGCTCATGTGCTATCAATAATCTGGTACTTAGGGTGTGCCCGTCATGAAGGGTTTAATGCACCTGCATTGTTCCTTAACGATGTTATCCTCGATGATAATGATGTTTAATAACAGGTATAATATTTAAGGTGTAGGTAGGTCGAATTGGTTACAGAACCGAATTAGCCTACCCCTACTCCACGTAGTCTTGTATGCCCTACCCCTAGAGTTTTTTTTAGAACCCGGAGGCGCGGAGGGAGGGCAGCCCCCGCCCGCTGTAACAAAACGCAGACACCCGGGCGAGTCGGAGCGGCTGAGGCTGGTCGCCGGCGACCAGCAAGCCGAAGCTGCGCAGGCGAGCGTGGGTGTCTGTGCTTTGTTACGCAAGGGCGAAGGGGCTGCACCTTCCGCAGCGCCGGAGACGTCACGGTTCGAAATTATGCCCTATATTCTGCGTTTTTACGATTTGGCCAAACGTGGATGACCAAACGTAGACGATTTAACGGTCTGAACAAACTGAGCTGCCCATTTCATGAAATGCGACCATATGAAGTTAACAAATCTACGATGTGGCCACGACATACACATTTCCTAATACGATATCGGAATTGTATACAATTCCTAGGAAATGTATGAATTAAATAATTTTTAAAACAATATTTTACACATTTCCTAAAGAGCTTAGGAATTGTATACATTTCCTAGGAAATACTAGATTTCATACATTTCCGGTAACACATATATTATGACATTTATCCATAGACGAAAATTATATCTATGGATTTATCGGAAAATTAAAAGGTAGGTACAGTCCGCCCAACTTATCTCTGAAATGGCAAAAATTGGAACTAACGAAAAGTCATTCATAAGTAGGTACGTTGTGTTCATTCATCTATCAGTTACTAGTGTGCAACGATTGGTCAAATGAATGTCAAATGCGTCCGACAGCGCCTCTTTCGTTTCAGTCTTAAGTTGGGTTTACTATAGAGTATAATTCAACCACAGATAAAACATCACAGAAGTTAGTAAATATACTAGGTATTATTCATAATATTATAGTGGTATAAGAAGTATGGTTTATGTTTATTTCTGTATTATTACATATTTTTGATTATACTGAGGCGGAAGCTAGCTATAGGATGGTAACTCATCCTATAATAAAATATCAAACAATTCAAATGTGGAAGAATTTATTATTTTTCTAAACTTTATCACAATTACAAATCACGAGTAAGATGGATATGGATGGAATATAAATTATTAGCTTACAAATTATTATAAGTAAAAGTAATAAGTTAAAAGTAATAAACTTTTAACAGTACGCCGAAATAATATATTTATTTTCTTTTGAACAAAAGGGGGGCTGGTATCCGCAATTTTGAATGTTGATTACTGTCACGTACTTTGTGATACTCGCAGGATTGACAGGAATCGATAGACGTATAAATCATCAAAATGGATCCTCGCGTTTAATTTTTAGCCTGCCACAAAAGAACATTGACAATGATGAACACATTACCCGCCTTTGCGTGCGCAGTCGGGTAAAAATAACAATTATCAGTATATACAACGTGGTTACCACCATACAACAATAAATTTAATTTTATGTACCTAATGATTACCTAAGCCCTCAAAAAAATTTTCAATCAAATACCTCCTTTACTTTAGCCACAGCAATTTTTTTTTCAATGTTAAAAATTTCAACACGCTGTATCTATTATTATTGTAATAGCAGAAGATTGTTGCCGCTCTTGTCAAAACTTCAAAAGTGAGTGACCGATGTTTAGATAGACTGTTCTATTTTTCCTGTATTTTTGTGCTATTTAATTTGTTTGAAAAAAAAAACATTTTGACGTGACAACGTCTTATAAATTGGTTTGCCGGGAGGCACTTCAAGAAACTGCGTTAGTAAGCTCCGCTCACGTTCCTTGGTGACAGTGTACAGAAAATGGTACAGCGCCATCTCTGGTTAAGTAGAGTAACTAGTTTGTTACCTCACTTAGTTGTGACTAATGGTTAATGGTCTAACGGTTAGCAGCGCTAGATGGCGGATGGTGTTACAATGTTTTAAATATAATTCTTTGTATACGTTTACCCCATGAAGATACGGGAACGCAGGGTCAACTTCACAAATAACCACAACTGCTTGCAAACCCAAAATAGCAGTTTATTATAAAACCAAAGAAGTCGACACATTGCCCTTTACAAATTTTTCTCTTATATAAACTCCACGTTACACTCGTTAGCGCGTTTCACAAATTGGTACAATGCCATCTTGTTTACAAGTGAGGAACTATTTAACAAAAATAAAACATTAAACTTAAATTGCTTCCGCTTTCACATGACGGTTAGACAGTATAAATAAATGTTTTAAATTGTTACTATTATTTCATCCTTCTTCCTACTATACGAATGAATATTCACATTAAAATTATTTTACCACTTAAAGTCGTTGTCACGTAAAACTTTCGCCCGTATACCGACGTTACAGGCAACCAATATTTTTTTTTTGTAAATAAGATGTTAGGCGTTTTTTACTAAATGTAATATTATGTTCCTTGCTTCATGCAAGCAGGGCTCGTGGTTTCATTTATTGTTGAATGGTGGTATCCACCTTGTATAATATAATAATATAGCAGAAAATAATATATTATCTGACGAGGGCTTATATCTAAGCCAACGAACTTGATAAATTACGGAAAAAAGGCTTCGATGCTTATAACCAAGAAAAACAAATAGTTAACTTTACAAAACGTATGAGTTATAGTACTACATAATTATATGGTATTTTAATAAGATATTATCCTTAGATGAGGAGCTAGCTACGCCCATGATAAAGTAGGGCCATTTTAATAGGCCACATTTGACAACTGTTTGTCTTTGCTTTATAGTGAGGGTAACCTGCTGAAAAACATCGATTAATTTAATTAATCGATAAGGACTTCAAACATCTGTAAATTGAATGCGATTGTTACATGGAGGATAGAACTAAGGAGGGTCATCTGTGTATATGAAAAGTGTCCAGTTGTATGCGCTAAATAACAGTTCCAAAATCCTCCACTGGTGGCGCTGGTGGATTCACAGGGTATGGTATGAATGTAGCAATCGTAGAGCTTTACATGGAGGATATCCTCCATGCTACTTTAGTCGATAATGACATTAAATTTTTTAACTCGGCATACTTCAATTCAATCAATTCATCTACGATTGCTACATTCATACCATACCCTGTGAATCCACCAGCGCCACCAGTGGAGGATTTTGGAACTGTTATTTAGCGCATACAACTGGACACTTTTTCAACTTTTCTCCCATATAAGATGACTCTCCTTAGTTCTATCCTCCATGGATTGTTATAAAAAGTATTAATAAGCGCACAGTTCACACAACGACAAAAAAAAGGACAAAAATAATGCGTCAAATAATGGCGCGAAATGAAATCATGACTTTTTTGTAACATTTCACGTTTCTAGATACTGACTTGTGAGCCAGACGTTATTATATAAATGAATGATTACATATTTTTTGGCCTAAAATGTAATAAAATAAATTTTGTTTGTACTAAAATACATTTTATTTTGTAATCGTAAAATACTTTTTGACGATTAGTTCGACTTCTCGAATTCAACTTATCTACTCATCATTTTCTTTCGGTACCATCCCTGATATTTAAAAAGAAAAAGAGTTCACTGACGTAACTTTGTAACGACGTCAGTTCCTTACTTTTAAGTGTAAAAAGTTTAACAATATCTGGTATGGAATGTATTACATACTATGGGGTGCCTCCCTTACAAGGTTACTTTGTAAAATTTTGACGAACTGTCAAATGTGGCCTATTAAAATGGCCCTACTATAATAATTAATATTTTGTACACAGAGGTGTATTCGAAGTTGTGAATGATTCTGTAAGTTTTTATAGTATGGCGTATAGTTTGACGAATTATAGCTTACGAAATAATATTTAAGATAATTTCGTTAAAATATATAATATGATTTTTCTCCGTTTAAGTATCCGAATAACATGATATTTCTAAAATAATAGGAGATAACCAGTGCTTAGTACTATGTATGTTACTCATACCTATTACCTGTGCCTATTACCTATTACGAGATAAGGCATACCTTCATACTATACCTACTTATTATTTACGCTTACGTAGAGAATGAATATTAAAAAACAAAGATGGCGAAATCGGCATTCTAACAAGTGCGGCTGAATAGTGGAACATTGTGTTTATGTGTTTGATAGTGTTGAAAAGCTTTGGACTAGTTTCTCCAAAACAGGGATTTGTTGTTTATTCATTTAACTAACAAAGTAAACAGTGGTGTAATTGCTGACCTATATCAAAAATGGATGTAAATATCATACAAGAAATAAAAGATGGCGATCCGACGCGATCTGTTGTGTTGTTGGAAGCGCCCTCTGTACGCGACGTTTCAAAAATAAAACCTGAAATAAACGTCAAGAAGAAGCGAAGACGCGGGAAATCTAAAAGAAAAATTATGAAACCGTTTTCTAAAATTCCATGGCAAGAGAGAAGAAAGGTCGATAATTGTAAAATAACTTTCAAAAGAAATAACCGTTTTCGGAAACTTATTGTTGCCAAAACGCAGGCACCGTTTAATAACAATCAGTTCCTCATGGAAATTCATAAACCTGAACCAGAAAATAGTTTTCAAATTTTAACTACACCATCAGCTCGCACTCGTGACTCAAGCTTTAGTGTGGATTCTGAGGATAACTATTTCTACTCCTTGCCTGAAGACGAAGAAGAGTATTTGACGAAGGAATTCTCAAGCGTTTATGAGGATGCACAAACCGAACGGTTGTCCAATATGTCTAAGAATGAACTTATACAGGAGTACCTGCTACTCGAAGCGAAATATGACAATCTTGTCAAACGGACAGAGCGTAACAAGGTAAAAGAAGTTGAAGACAAAGATTCTTCAGTGGACAAAGATACCTCAGCAACAGATAAAGAAAGCATGTTTACTGACAGGGACACTTCCGAAACATCTGCCATGTCTGATTCGATGGGCGAACCGTCATTAAAAGAGTTACTGCAACGTATAAAAGAACAAGAGGAACAACTATGTGAGATGCAGATGGTCAATGAAAAATTGAGAAACGAAAATGAAAGTTTACGTCAGAGAGCACAAGATACCAGTGAAGATTCAGAGAGTGATAGTTCATCTAGTTCAGACAGCGGGAGTAGTTCAAGTTGCAAATCTAGTCCAGCACGTGAACCAATACCAGAAATACAAAATGGTAACCATGTGACTGACAGTAATGACCTTGAGATGCCTGTAAACTCTCATCCTCCAGAGCCCCTCGTCAATGGGTTTCACAGCCCCCATTAGTTTGTGAGGTGTAATTTAATTTAAGTGTAATAATGATCTTGTGACATAGTTATAGAACATAGGATATTGTGTAATTGAGTATTTAAGTAGAACTGAGCATAATATAAGAATGCATTTAGCTGCTTGCCTGAATATTGTTTAACGCTAAGAATATTAGTTACTGTAAGAATGTAATTGTGAGATCTCATTAGATTTAGATTTTCTGTGATGCCCATGAGGATATTTTATCTGTAGCAATTATATTAACTTATAAAAATGTAAATAATATACCAGGAAGATCTCACTTTTATATTAATACAGTACAAAATGACAGGATAGATATAGTTATAATATATATTATTAGCCTTTGCAGTATATTTTATGGTTATTGTTGTTGATGTAAGTGTAACATATTTGATAGAAATACCAAATTAATTGTGTCAAGTTTGAGTAGGGTAAATGTGGGGTTGATGTTTTGTTTAAAGTTAGTTTTGATAAATGTATCTATATTGATATTGTCTTGTCTTTATTCACAAATGTTTTGGAGATGTGTTGAAATATTATATAAACAACATGAATAAAATAGATTGCATAATATTAATGAATTTCACATTGTATATAACAATATTATCTAAAACAAGTAATAATAATAATTAGGGTGACATAACTAGAATTGATGTATTTTTTCTAAAGTAACATTATGTTATGATTTTAGGACTAATAAATATTTCTACCTTGTCAAGCATGTATAAATATAAAATTATTATGTTTTTCAAGTCTTTAAATAAATTTATTTTTTTAAACATCTTGGAAACATGTCACCAATCACTTATGGGTCTAATGCATGTTGTCAAAGATACAATATTGGATAATATAACATTATATACAATGTGAAAACAGTGTCATTATGAATTGAGTTGGTAATTGTTTTGTATGTTCTGTTATTATTAAAATTGGAAATGTAACATTCCAAATTAAGGCGTTGACCATTACTGTTATTTAATTTATAAAAATAAGTACTAGGCATGGGCATATGGTCATTCAGTAATTTATTAGGCACAACATCTATGAACTACCATTACATTTTATTTTACTCTTTTATGACTAATTTGTAATTTTATATCACATTTTATAATTATCACAGTTGTTTGTGCCACCATAGTAAAGGTTTTTGTTTTAAGTATATTATGTATTTTTTGCCTGATTGTAACATTTTGAAAACAAAATAAAACAAATATTACAAATACTTTGATTTATTCTTTATCTTTAAACATATTTAAACATAAAACACAAATCTTTATTGTGTTTCATTTGTACTACTATTATCGATTTTATTTTTCTTTTTCACTTTATTTTCTGGTGCATTTGGATTGACACCTTTATAGAATTGTTTAAGTAACAGCATTGCTTCATCAGCAAACAAATTGCCAGTAAGGATATAGTTGTCATTGTAAAATTTGCTTACATCTAAAACGGTGTGGCCTCCAAACCTGTCATTAGCACAACCATAAATCACTTCATGCACATTTATCAACCCTAATGCTGCAGAACACATTATACAGGGTTCAACAGTAACATAAACGCTTAAATCTGCACAGTAAGTTTTGTAATCAATATTTTTAGATTTACAATAATCTAATACTGTGTCTATGCAATTCATTTCAGCGTGTCTAGTAGGATTCCGAGTAAAGTTTACACTGTTTCTTGATTCTGCTACTATATTTCCATTTATAACGAAAACACATCCCACAGGTACTTCATTGTCTTCTAATGCTTCTTTAGCCAGTTCTAAAGCTTTTTGCATGTAAATCTCCATTCTTTATTTTTAGTTGTAGTAATATAATTAATCACATTGAATTGAATATATAATTAATTGGTGAAATTAATTAGAAATTAGATTAAATTGTCTTCAAATCCTTCAAAATTTCAAAACATTTTGTAACCTAACCTAAAATTACCTACTTTAAATTTGTCATATCTGACATAACAAACAACTGACAGATAATAATAAAGACATTGACATTTACTCCCACAGATGAGGTTAAAAATAACAATAGGTATTAGAATTTGTGTTATTAGTAAATAAAATATTGTGTTGTGACAACCCTGGCGTATGTACTTCGCTAAACGGGAAGCAATAAACAATAATTCACACATATCAGTGAAGCAGTGTTTTCACTATAATGGTTTCCTTTCCCCATGCCTCAATTCCGATTTCCCCTTCTCAGGCCCTTTTTCCCCTCAAAAATTATTAGTTTTGGCACTAGTGTAGTAAATAAAAGAAAAAAAATATAATAATATTATTTACACTAAATACCTACAATACGTCAACAAAATCATCGACAAGATTTGTCAACTTTGCACATCATTACTTAAATATATAAAACCAGCAGCAGTATACTTTTACTTACCTTTTATTTCAAATCAGTAGCATACAGTATGCTGTATGCTAAAGCACAGAATAATATTTTAAGCCTCAAACAGAATGGGAATAAGGGTAAGTACAGTGCGCCCAACTTATCTCTGAAATGGCAAAAATTGGAACTAACGAAAAGTCATTCATAAGTTGTACGTTGTGGTCATTCATCTGTCAGTTACTAGTGTGCAATGATTGGTCAAATGAATGTCAAATGCGTCCGACAGCGCCTCTTTCGTTTCAATCTTAAGTTGGGTTTACTATATGCGTCATATGCATGTTGTGTTGGTTGTCACTGTTTCTTTTATACAGTTACACGCTAGTCCATAAATAATAAGGGTTTTCCCGTATGAAGAATCCGCTAGATGTCAATACGTAGGCGTGAGTTAACTGCAGCATGATTGGTTTTTTCGATATGACATTGTCAGATTATGTCAAAATTCACCAATCACGTGGCATACGCAAAAACCCTCGTTATGCAACATTTCAGGCGATTTAATATATGATTTCCTACAATTTCCCCTTTTATAGTATTTCCCCTTTTACTTCCCCTCTGGACCCTGATTACCCCTTAAAAGGGGAATTTCCCCTCATTGTGGAAACACTGCAGTGAAGTCACCGTTCCGTCACAGTTCCGGCAAATCTTTCATACATTATCGGCATTGTCAGTGCAGTGTCAGTGCTGACAATGCCGAGAATGTATGAAATATTTGCCGGAACTGTGACGGAATGGTGACTTCATTGATATGTGTGAATCGCCGTTAGGGCCATAAACATGTCAAGCGAACAATAGAACAATAAAGCGCGGCCATCTCGAAAGTACGCGCACGACGTTTCGACCTTACGGCAATAGTCTTAAAGGTTGAAAGTCGATTGCAAGGAATATACTAGACCGTTATTCCAAAAATTGCGGGAATATTCTAGATTGGCGTGAATAGTAGGCGAGTGGTATAAAAGGGGCACTTGGTCGAGTGGGTGGCATTCTAGTTTTGGAAGCGAAACCGGGAAGAACCAGCGATACCTACGAGCGATACCAGCGAGAAGTGAAGTGATTTCTACGGGCGATACAGTGTTCGATGAGTGTGTTTACGAGTACGAGTACCTACGTGCATAGTGTTTTGGTGTGTACTGTGTACATAGTGTAATTGTGTATCTACGAGTACAAGTACAATAAAATCTTTGTGGTAGGTACATTTTGGCATTTTCTCGAACCCATTACTCCTGACATGTAACAATATTTTAGCGACTCCATCAGCAATTGCTTACAATTTTATAAATTTCTAGCTTATTAGTAGTTAAAAAAACAGAGCAATGCGGTGGTATAAGTAATGGGTGGTGGGGTGGTGAGTGTGGTCCGCCCCGGCACCGTGGGTGATATCTATCAATACGAGATAAGAGGGTGACACCCAACCAACCATAAAGATATTTTTACGGATGTGAAAAGTCCCATGTATACAGATTTAGAAGAAAGGAGGGTCTTAGTAGAACGGCCCTGTGGGGCACGACAGTACGGTTGACAGATGGCTTGAAAATCGGGGATTGTCCTGGAATTATGCAAATTGTCTAGTGTCCAGTACATAATTACTTCTCTGTCAGGGATTCCGAAAGTCTACTTAGTCTTGTTTAAAGTTGTTTGTTTTTGTTTCGTGTTGATTTCGTTTTTAATAAATGAATTACTGAGCCATAAGATCAAGATATTTTATCTTAATATCATTACATAAACCTCAAAACACAAAACTAACAAGCAAAGGAGAATGGGCACAAATGTATGGAATCTGGTACCGGCACCAATCGGAGTAAATGATACGTCGTTGGATAGGTATTTTTGTGTAGATTATGAATAAAAAAACTGGTTGTCTGTAAAGTCGGTTTACTGACGATAGTTGAACGTGACAACGTCTTAAGAAAATACTGATGGAATGATTGACAAAAACGGATTTTCATGAAACTTTGCAGTAAAATAGCTTAGACCTCGGACTAACGTAAGAAGTAAAAGAAGGATGAAATAATAGTAACAATTTAAAACATTTATTTATACAAAGAATTATATTTAAAACATTGTAACACCATCCGCCATCTAGCGCTGCTAACCGTTAGACCATTAACCGTTAGTCACAACTAAGTGAGGTAACAAACGAGATTACTTACTCTACTTCTTCAGAGATGGCGCTGTACCATTTTCTGAAACACGCCAACGTGTGTACGCCGTAGCTACCATAAGTAATGTTAAGGATGTCTGTCTCTCTCGCTCTTAGGCGGGCTAACCATGCCCGAGTGGAAGGGACGCGTGCCTCTCACTCGCTCTCATTGTAAGCGCATAACGTGAGCGGCGGAGCGTGACCGTGACACAGTTTCTTGAAGTGCCACCCGGTAATCCAATTTATAAGACGTTATCACGTCAAAAACATGTTGTTCGATCGCAGTAATCTTACTTGAAAATTATATATTTTTGGTACTAAGTATACAACAAACTTTTTGCAATAACTCAGCGAACGACTGAAAGTGAAAGTACTCTTGAAAAGACCTTTCAAATGACACTAAAGTCATTTTGATTGGTCATGGGTACCATAACGCCCATCCTCCTTTAATTATAACTTCTGTGATATACAGAAAGCACCAAAGTAACTAAGAAAGGCAACCGATATTAGAGATTAACATTGGAACTTTAAAATGTAGTAAGTATTTTTGGAGAGAAGTAAGTAGATCAAAATAAATAAATGTGTATGAATTAATTTATTTATTACAAAAATATATCGAAACTAATAAATAGCCTCATATTGTCTTTTTTGTGTTCATTTAACAAATTAATACAAACATAGTTTCATCTTTTATTGAAACAGCGGGCAAATCACCCTCCAGGGTTGATCAACGAAATAAATGTGCATCGTGGTTATAGTTGGATTTTCAGCCAGCTCATAGAGGCACTGTGGGCCCCTAGGAACGATTGCCTGGAAATAAACAAATTTAATGTTAAGATTACGTGATAATAAGAATAACTTTTTCTTAGTACCTAACTAACTGCACTTTAATATTTAAAAGCTACGCGATGTTCTTTACTATCACGTGTCAAACAGTATTTTATACAAAGTGAAAAAAGAAACTTTTTAAGATGATCAAGGTATATTTACTTTGTAGAAGTGTGCTGTAGATATTTATTGAGAAATTTCAGAAAATTACTGATAATGCATCTTTTACCTGAACAGCGAATCGAGGAGGCCTTTCGAAATAGAACTTCTGTCCAGCCTTCTCCTCAATGGCTCCGAACGACACGAACCCCATGCCGATGAGTTTCCCGCCGCTGGTCAACGGGAACCAGTTCAGCATGGTGTCTGCCGCACATGTCGTCTCAGCTGACATCTTGTAGTAGTAATGCTGGCCTGCAATTTGAAGCGGAAATTGCAGTTATGTTAGGTAATGTAGGTAATACAGCCTCAGTAAAATGTAGGTATCTTTCATGGGCAATATAATATTTTTACCGTCTGATTGCACGATAATTCTCATACCGGAAGATACGTACCACTCTGATTTTAAATCAGTCATCGCGGATAGCAGGTAAACATTATTATTATGTTACGGGCACGCATCCAGTTGCATTAATCGAAATATCAGCATACAAAATACCCATTCTCTTGCTTAATGCTTAGGTAATGCTTTGCTGGCCACTGCATTAGGTATATACTAACTGGCTATGGGATCGACAACAGAAGTCCGTGTTGAGGTTAAATTCTCAACTATCCTTCAACTCCCTTACAGGCGCCAAACATTAACTTCTGGAAATCTAATAAGTAGTAGGTACTACTACTACTTACATATAAAGTTTCATAATCCTAGGGCTTCTAGTTCCATTATTACAGACTGCTAGCGTATTCTGTCCGTGTCTTTCAATAAACAGGTATGTGCACTAATAGGTAGATCGTATATCTTCTGCGTACTACTATTAAGTACCTACCCTTAGTACCTACCCTTAGTTCAATTCAGAACTTTAGACTATTAAAACTTTACCCACCTGGCGTAGTCGGGTAAAAAAACCAACATTTTATGAGTTAGTAGATATATGAGATACCCATGTATTTCTGTCAGTATTGTCAGATAAGTAGGTAAATCGGAATATGTAGCTACGTACATAATGTTATTTTATAGATTTTAATCTCATATCTTGTTAATCTAATCAATAATTTAATTAAGTAACCCGAAATCAACAAGATTATTTTTTTACTAAGTGGTACAAATCCTTATATTTTCCACTAGCGAACCGCCCTCGCTTCGCTTCGGGACCCGTAAGTATCAACCGCGTAGGTCCCGCTCCCGTAGGAATTTCGGGAAGATAATAAATTATCACCAAAATTAATTGAGGTTAAATTAAATTAAACTTACAAATAAAGCCTACGACAAAATAATAGCAAAGTAGCAAAGGATCACAGCAAGATTAATTCAGATTAAACTTGGAAACGCGGCAAGTTTGGTATGGCAGTGGGTTCGACCAAATTTGATTACCATAAAAACGGTTCTAGTGTGTTAATCTTAAAAGATAGACATATACTGTCGAGGACATTTTTTTAGATCATTTCAAGAGGAATAATTCTTTCATACATATATTTTTGGTATCTTGAATCGTTTTCGCAACGCATGCAACGAAAGCCCTCGAGAATGAATAATTTTCCCCGTTTTTTCCACATTTTCCATTATTTCTTCGCTCCTAATTGTTGCAGCGTGATGTTATATAGCCTATAGCCTTCCTCGATAAAAGGTCTATTCAACACAAAAAAAAATTTTCAATTCGAACCAGTAGTTCCTGAGATTAGCGCGTTCAACCAAACAAACAAACAAACAAACTCTTCAGCTTTATAATATTAGTATAGATGAGAAATGTGATGAATCACATTTAATTGTGTATAGATAGATAAATAAGTAGGTAGGTATCTATGATTTCTACTAGGTCACGTACGACGCGAGGTAAGGTAAAGTAAGGTTGAGCTACATTTTCCTGCATGGAAAATAATAATAAATCGAAATAATTTTCGCAGGAAACACCTTTCGCAGTTATTATTACCTATACTCGTATTTCATAAGTACGACAAATCGTTTTACGAGTGACTCAAGCAAGAGGGCGGTAGCTAGCCAGCCGGGTTTCAGCCGTTATCAAGCAGGTGCCGGCTTTTGTCGCCTGTTACAATAAGTAGCTAGGGAGCCCAAGAGGGGATTCTTGGATTTACTCGAGCGCGGCAGATTAAGGTAGGGTGAGTTAATTACATGCTAAAAAGTGTATATTCCACTAATCTGACAATTTGAGAATGACGCAATGAAAGGGGAGGGCTACAAAGTTGTTAAAAAAAAACGCCATCTTGACAGTCTCGAGCGTGGCTAATTTTTTTTTTATTTTGAAGGAAATTATTCAAGGATAACGAAAAATATATAATCTGACGATTTATAAGAGCCGAAATAACAAAAATTCGTCATTAAAGTTTAATGTTCAAAATCGATAAGTAGAGATAAATCAAAAAGTAAACGTCAGATTTCGCTCAAATTTATACGAAAACATACGACGAGCTTTCGATTAAAACAAAAGGATGGAAGGATGAAAATTTAAATTCTCAGTAAAAAGTTATGAGGTAGCGACCATAAACACACATTATTAAAAATAACTCAAAAACTGTCCATTAGAGGTCGCTCAAATTTATACAGTATCACAAGACAAGCATCAGCTTCCGAATAAAAAAAGAATTATAAAAATCGGAACACCCAGTCAAAAGTTATGAGGCAACTATCATAAATCCAATACACATTATTATGAATAACTCAAAAACTATCTTGAAGAATCGTCAAATTAAACGAAAGGTTAATCTCACAAGGAGGTTTTTAACCAACCTTCGGGAGAGTTTAAATAGTTTAAACTGGACTTGATCGATTATCTACCGTTGATCTTAAGAAATAATTCGTGACTAAACTCTGAAGCATAGTTTAAACTATGATTGATATTACGGCCCTTATATTATGTAAATACAAGTATTCTACTTAAAAACATACACTTTTTTATTTGCATGCTATTTCCTGAGCTTTTCTATTAATGAAGTTCAATGATATTTTTTTTTGGCAGATTAGGGAAATCCCTCTAGATAATAGTCAGATTAAGAGACAGCAAGTCTAGGACATAAAGATGAACCATATATATCTTAATCTGACGCGCTTGAGTATTTCAAAATGGCGATTTTTTTGCACATTAGTATAATGGCTGCGAGTTTGGGTCACATCGAAATCGTCAGATTATTGAATTAGAGCTTTTTTTTGGTGCACTTAACACCCCCTTAGAAAATCTGACGCGCTCGAGTAATTTTTTTTTTTAATCATTTTCAACCCTTACGATCACCCCCATCATGCAAACGGTCTGATTAACATACGTATATTATTAATAATACGTAGGCCATTGATGGTATCAATATCTGACGCGCTCGAGTATGTCCATGCGGCAGTTTTTTTTTACATATTTAAAGATCAATAGCCGCTTCTCCCACCGATGAAATGGTATACATTATAGGTATAACATTTTTTCTTCTTATCATCTAAGCTTTGCAACCCAATAGGTCTCTATGACGCTCGAGTAAATCCACATTCAGCATCATGGCCTCCCGTACACAACTTACAACACACTGCTCAGCCGGGACAATGTTGCGGTAAATATCTACTTAGAATATTTACGTCGCTACCACCCCACTACTGCCAAAATTCTTTCGACTTTTCGACTTTCTTTCTTTCGTGGATGCATAAGTTGTTACGTTTCGTTTCTTGGGCATTTAAGTAATACTTACCCATCCAAGGAATACAAGCTTGTTTAGTGAAACCAGTATTGAGGATGCCGTCAACGTCTCTGGGAACTTCCATGAGTTGCTGGTCAAAGCCCATTGGCCACACCGAATCTTCTTGCAGTACTTCTCTGGCTAAGGCCGCTTTCCGGCGCTCCTCCGGACTCTTACGTAGGGTTGCTAAAAACGAAAATTACCAATAATATAAATACTGGCTTTGTGGTGAGAAAAAAATGGTAATATTAAAAAAAAACAACCTTCAGATATGAAATACAACTGCTTGGTCATGTACGTAACATCATCGCCTCTAAGAGAGGGTGGCGTCCAAGGAATGAATCCTTGTTTTACCCAGTCGAATCTCGCATTGGCGAACTCATCCACAGGAAGCTGAAACAAAAAAGGAGCATTTTATATTCCACCTTAATTTTTTTATGGTTTCACAATATTAAGTGTAATTCACGTTGAGGTGTCTGACCACTTCTAATCTACACTTATATTAGAAGATAAATATTTTAGTGAGAAACATAGAGTATATAATTTTACAGACATTATACATTATAATACACATTACGTTTTCAATAAATGGAAAGTAAACCAGTAAAATCATGCGTTGGAATGATTCACCTGCCTTTCTAGCCAACAGACCACCCTACATCTAGATGTCAACATAATAAATAATTATAAAATTTGGTGGAAACCTGTTTTATACTTACAGCAATTTGAACGCCTGCAACGAAGCTGGTGTCCGGATCGTAGAGAGCGCAAATGACCATTTCGGGGGCGCAGTACATCACCAGGGTGGGCAGGGGGCTCTCCGGTCGCGGCATGGGCGACCAATCCTTAGCTATCGTGTCGTCTACATGACGTGGAATGTCGATGAAGAAATCTCTACCCGGAAACAGGCCGACATTGAACTTGACTAAAATAAAAAGACAATGTTAAAAAAATCCCACATGGTCCCATTTCAAATAATTATTTCATTGAAAAAGTACATTTTATAAAAGCGATCAGATTCCCTTGGGATGAAAATTAAAAGTTATGATGGAGGATCCATAAATAAGCAATTAATTTGTGGACAGTATTAGTATTTCGAAATCTAGTTTTTGCAATAAAAATTGTCCCATAAAGTTTCTTACCTCTCAATCCGGAATTTAGGGATTCCACTGAAAAAAGAAAAGAAAAGAACAATAATAATTAGAAGTAAAATAAAAGGACTATCCATCACAAACAATTTTTCAATTCGAGTCAGTAGATCCCTGAGAATAACCCGTTCAAACAAATAAACCTGGAGCTTTATATTTTTAAGTATAGCAGGTAAGGAAGTTCTTACGAACATAACTTAGGTTCTTACAAATATAACTCTAAAAAAATATTATTATAAAAACAAAAAACCCGACTGCTTACAAAATAATTCAAAAGAAAAAAAACAAGTGTCACAATATCAACATAAAATACTTCATGTTGCCGCATGCGGTGACAAACGTATGTAGTACTTGTGATCTTTTTTTACCCGTAGGTAACAGTATTGTTTGTCCCCGCCTGCAGCACCATGAAGTATTTTATGTTGATATTGTGACACTTGTTTTTTTCTTTTGAGTTATTTTGTAAGCAGTCGGGTTTTTTGTTTTTATAATAATATTTTTATATCAGACTTTTTAGTGGGTTCGCCGAAAAAATCTACTCTTTAGGATGGTTTTTGACAATTTGTGTTAAACGTGTGCCTAAACGTTACATGACATAATTATATAATTATTATATTTGAAAAGGTCTTTTCACGATCTTTCATCTATGATCATTGCTGGGTAATTAATGGAAGAATATTTCTCAGGAAAAAAGAAGGGTCTGGTGCTATTCATATAAGAGGCGAAGCTGACTTGAACAAACTGAGCAATCCTAGCAACTTGTGACTAACACTTGAAATCTGTTGTTACAAAACTTCCTATTATTTTTTATTGTCATCTTTTTATAATCAGTATTTCAATATTTTTATATTAGTTAGAATGTTATGTTCATGCTTATTTTTTATTAATCTTGTTTTGCTTACTTGCCCTCATGCTTGTCACTCAATATACCGACATAACCTACATAAAAAACACACCACACATTACACACACAACAAGAAGTGCTTATCAAAATTCCCTGTTATTATATTTACTTTAAGTGGATTTTTCTGCTTCGATACATTATATAGGTTCACTGGTTACATTATTATCTTTCATTATGGATTGTACAATTGAAATAGCTAATGACATTGAAAAAATTAAAGTCTCACAGTCATTCTTATGTTCACCTGAAAATTGTTCACAATATGTAACTGACTCTTCGAACTCGTTGACTGTTTTACATCTTAATATACGAAGCATTGGATGCAATTTTGAAGAACTACGGATATTATTGGAACGTACTAACATTCTGTTTGATGTACTTATTCTAAGTGAATGCTGGCTTAGCAAATGTCATCAATTACCAAAATTACCTGGTTACTCCTCCTACAAAACTAGTTTTACTAACCAAAATGATGGAGTAGTAGCATATGTCAAAGTAGGGCTGGCATGTACTGTAGCTAAGCCAACCATTGAAGACGCAAACTGCCTTATTTTAAAATTCTGTAATGATTTGGCTATAGTGGCAATCTATCGCTCTCCATCGGTTAAGAACATTTCAAATTTTTTATCATCCTTGGATGACACTCTCAAAACGATGAAATATTTTAAAACCTTGGCTTTAATAGGTGATGTGAACATCAACATAGTTCCTCAGAGCGGTGACCAGCACGCAGATGCGTACCTAAATGTTGCTGCTATGCATGCTATGCTTCCTGCTCATAGTTACCCGACTAGACTCAATAGTTGCCTAGATCATGTGTTGGTAAAAACTAACTCATCTTGCACCACACTGGTGCTTGATTCGTTTATAACTGATCATGCCCCTGTAATTTTTTGTTGTCACCGAAAAATAAAATATACTAATGCCTGTCGTACTAAGATTGTCACTGATGAAACCGCCTGTATCAATGATATAAGCAACTTTAACTTCTTACCAATAATGTCCATGACTAATGCTGAGGCAGCGGCTGCTGCTTTGGTCAATACGTTAATAACTATCATAAATAGTAATTCTCATACTACATATGTATCAAGCAAAAGGCGAATCATCAAGCCTTGGATGACTCCGGGCCTCTTGCGTTGTGTACGTCATAGGGACAAGTTACATAAAAAAACTAAAAAAGATCCCAATGACCTTACAGCTAAACTAATATATATACGCTACAGGAATTATTGTAGGAACCTACTTAAAAAAATTAAACGAGACTATGACCGAACTAAGTTTCAGGAAGCCAAAAATAATCCAAAGGCGACATGGAAAGTCATCAAAAACATCACCAATCTACATGATAAAACAGCATCTGTCTCTGATCTACTCAATATTGATGCTAGTCCTGAATGTTCTGTAAATTTAGTGAACGATTATTTTGTTAATATTGGGCAAGAACTTGCATCCAAAATCCCTATTCAATGTAATAACTTCGGCCCCCCAACCTACCTAAGTAAATCACTTTCAAGCTCCATGGCTTTAATTGAAACGGATAATACCGAAGTTGAAAGTATAATTTTAGGACTCAAAAGCTGTGCTGTAGGATGGGATAATATCTCCGCGTCACTTCTTAAAGGCTCTCGTCATGTTCTCGTACCTGTTATTACCCACATATTAAATCTTTGTTTCTCCACGGGCACCTTTCCTACAGTATTCAAGGAAGCAATTGTTCACCCGATTTATAAATCTGGAAGTAGAGACAGTGTCAACAACTACAGGCCAATATCGGTACTGTCAACAATATCAAAAATCATTGAAAAGGTTTTAAATAATAGATTAATTAAATATTTAGATCACTATAACATCATCTCTACAAATAAATTTGGTTTCCGTAGTGGTAAATCTACAGAAGACGCAGTTTTAGAGCTGACAAACAACATCGTTAATAATTTTAACTCCAAACTTAAGACAATTGGCATATTTTTGGACCTCTCTAAAGCGTTTGACACTGTCTCTACCCCTATTCTATTAAAAAAGTTAGAGCTAATTGGGGTGCGAGGTCATGTCCTTGATATATTTAAGAGTTATCTGAGTAACCGTAGACAACGTGTAAAAATTGACAATCTTACAAGTCACGAGCTACCTATATCATGCGGTGTTCCCCAGGGAAGCGTGCTCGGGCCTACCTTGTTCCTCGTCTATATTAATGATCTGTGCAACCTCGCTATACCAAATTGTAGAATTATATCGTACGCGGATGATACTGCACTTTTAATAAGTGCCTCCACCTGGGCAGCTGCAAGAAGATATGCAAATGCTGCAATGAAAAATGTAATAGGATGGTTGGATTCTCACCTTTTATCTCTCAATACAAATAAAACAGTCTTTACAACCTTTGCCGTTAAAGCTTCTGTTCTCCCAAACTTGACTCTAACTATTAAAGCACACCGCTGCAAATTCAATGAGGATAGTGAGGATTGTTCTTGCACAATATTGACGGAAACTGTTAGTGTTAAATACCTCGGCGTTTATATAGATCGACTGATGACCTGGAAAAATCAAGTAGAAGCGACAGTTGCTCGGACAAGGAAACTTATTTTTATCTTCAAAATCTTGAGGGAAGTTGTTGATCTACAGACTATGAAAATAGTTTATTTCTCCTTAGCTCAGTCAGTCCTGTCGTATTGTATTGCTGCTTGGGGTGGTAGTGGTAAGGCTGCTTTTCTTCGACTGGAGAGGGCCCAAAGGGCGGTGCTGAAAGTGATGCTGTCAAAACCTCTTCTTTTCCCGACTTCTGATCTATATAAGGTCGCAAATGTTTTAACTGTTAGACAGTTATTCGTGCGTCAAATAGTGTTGCGGAAACACAAATCCTTGCCCTTTATTAATGAGACTATCAATAGTCGACGCGCTGGACGCATCTGCGAACTTAAACCTTGTCGCACTACTCTTGCATCACGACATTATGACTTTCTAGCTTCCATTACGTATAACAAATTGAATAAAATTATTTTCATTTATCCACTGACATATAGGGAATGCAAAACCAAATTAACTAATTACTTATACAGCCTCACATATGAACAGACTGAAGCACTTCTCACTGGACGATAGGAATCAGACACACACACACACATACACACACACACACGCACGCACGCACGCACACATGCACACACACACTCACACGAACGCACGCATGAACACACACACACACACACACACACACAAACATGCACGCACGCACACGCACCATTGGCAAATGTAATCTAAACGTAATTTAGGCATGAACAACAAATCTGTTAATTTATCGATCTTTATGTAGTTTAGTTTTAACTTAGTTTATATTAGCATGTATAATTTGCATTACCTAGTGGTTACTAAGTAATTGAGATATTATTATGAGATGTATACTCCCTGTTTTATGTTTCGGGATGGGCGTAAACTGCTGCGACACAGTTTTTACTTTAGCAGTTGTTTACGAACAATTTTCAATTGTGCTAAATTGTTTTTATGTATACAATAAAAATCTTTAATCTTTAATCTTTAATCTTTCATTTCATACCCATATTGCTAAGATTAGAAAAAAACTCAAGATTATCCCCTCTTTTTCTTCCACTTTCGGGCGCCATTTTGAAAATTCATATAGCCTGTGCCTGTGCATGTGACACTTCCACAGTTCTGACGAATTCAACGATATATCAACGATACCTCATATGTCGAAATCCGTTCAACCGTTTGGGCTGTGGGGCCTCAGCCTCACAAATAAATGGAATGGACATATGTACATACAAACATACATACTTAAGTACATACACTCGAAAAACATAACCCTCCTTCTGACGCAGTCGGGTAATTAGAATTGGGTATGTAAAATGTAACTAACTAATGTTTGGACGAATAGCATGAAAATGGAGGAAATAACCTTTATATTTACGTACTCACCGGATCCGAAAGCCGCAATGGCCAGGAACGCTATCAATGCCCTCATAATGTGGAGGGTGTTTACCTTTCAAATTTTAATGAAATAATTAAGTTTGTCGTCTTATATATAGTACTAGCTAAAGTTTATCTTTGTCGTGAATTAATTGATTATCAATATAGATTACGAAAATTAAATTGAATAACTTCTTAATTCTTTGACTATCATAATTATCTCCCCATCTTTATTAACGAAAGATACCAAGAATTATATCAATAATGTAGATTTGATTTCTTATGTTTATTTGCTATGTCCCCCTGCCACCCATGGACACCTATGACCAAAATAATTAAGCAAATTATATAAATAAATAAAATCGAGTAATTTTAGTTTTGCATGTACAGTCGGATACATAATATTATTTTAACTCAGGTTCTAACGTGATAGCGTTCTAGCGTGTCAAGACGAAACATACTCATTTTTCTAAGATTAGGACTTCAGTGATACAACTGCAAAACCGCGTCAACTTTCAAGTACCTAAGTACTTTCTGCGCGATGCTCGGAACAACATCGTTTAGATCGAAGACACTTCATACAACGTGGTTACCACCATACAACAATAAATTTAATTTTATGTATCTAATGATTACCTAAGCCCCCAAAAATTTTTTCAATCAAATACCTCCTTTACTTTAGCCACAGCATTTTTTTCAATATTCATAACTTCAACACGCTGTATCTGCTATTATTGTAATAGCAGAAGATTGTTGCCGCTCTTATCAAAAGTGAGTGACTGACGTTTAGATAGGCTGTTCTATTTTTTCCTGTATTTTGTGCTATTTAGTTTGTTTGAAAAAAAAAAGACTTGTAAATAAGATGTTAGGCGTTTTTTACTTAATGTAATATGTTCCTTGCATGAAGCAGGGCTCGTGGTTTCATTTATTGTTGTATGGTGGTATCCACCTTGTATATTTTTATAACCGACGACAAAGAGGATTTTTTTCGTACATTGTATCTATTAATACATTTTTTAATTCATTGACGTTTAAAAGCACTTATAGTAAACCCAACTTAAGATTGAAACGAAAGAGGCGCTGTCGGACGCATTTGACATTCATTTGACCAATCATTGCACACTAGTAACTGAAAGATGAATGACCACAACGTACTTATGAATGAAATGACTTTTCGTTAGTTCCAATTTTTGCCATTTCAGAGATAAGTTGGGCGCACTGTAAGTAAATAAGTACCCATTTCGTCACATTTACTTATCTTAATATGATAATCAGATAATTATATCTCAAGATAAATCCGAAATTAATTCTAACTTCCATATTACACAGTAAATAATGATTATTAGTGACTAAACAGCACCCTAGTACCTACATTAAGTTTACTACGAAACGAGAGTACAAAGGTTACTTTTCTTTTATAAAATTATGTCATAAGTATTAATTCCGGATATGGATAATGGTAATGTATTATGAATTCAATGTATCCTATAAAAAGTATAAAAGTTAGAAGTATAGATCTTAAAAATTTAAAAGTATAGATCTTAAAAATTTACTCAATGAGGGTAAAAGCGTGTGAATTCGCCGCTAGAGGCGCTAGTGGAAAGTGAGGTCTGGCTGTCAGTGCCACAAATTTATCTGACCCGGTAAGTAGGGCGCTACTGTCTTTGTCTGACAACGGTTTAACATTTGCATTAGTTCCAATTTCAGCCACCGCGTCAGATAAGTTTGTGGCACTGTCACTTCTCACTTGTCTGAATGTCACTTGTCACTGTTTATGTATGGGCGGGCTTTGACAGTAGGACCTCACTCGCCAGTGGCGCCAACTGGTGAGCACAAAAACGGTGACCCTCATTGCTTGTAAATAAAATACATGAAATAAAAATGTGTGTTTTTATTATAAATTTTCAATTCAATAACAGCAGTCGTTAGTAACTTCTTCCGAACAATGTAAAGAACTTGGGTTTATTGCTGCACGCCGGGTGAATGCACCGGTCCGCGTCGCTGATCGGCCGCGGCTGGTCGAACGGTATGCACAGCGACTTGGCGCCCATCGCTGGTGCCTTTACCTCTGTTGTTGTGTCTTCGTCATTCCTGTAAACCAGTAAATTGTTTAGATATCTATACAAACGACAAAGTTTTAGCTTGATTGCTCTCTAATAATTTTATGCGAGAAACTTATTAGAGGCTTTAGATGACGCAATAGAAGGCAAAACGACGATATTTAGCTTTTTCTGTTTGTGCCTTCGTACGCTCTAATCTCAGAAATAGCTAAACGAATTTGATTGCGGTTTTCTCATCTTTTATAGTCAACTTTACTTAAAATATTGTAAGCATCTGTTTTATTTAAAGACATTAATACGCTATTTATCAAGTATGACATGAGTACCACTGTTTGTACAATCAATAGTCAACAAAGCATAATAATTATATAAAACAAATGCAACTATGTCGTAACCATCGTTACCTGGCACTGTCGTTCTTGATGTTGTCCTCGCAGGGCGTCTCCCCGCAGAAGGGCGCCAGCAGGATGTGCTTCAGTTCCAGCGCCTCCGTGAACCGCGCCCATTCCGTCACCAATGACATGCGCTCGTCACGTTCCTTTGTGGCCCTGTGGGCATTTAATAGCATATTGTATATGTTATATTATATAATTATTATATTTCTGTTTTCATTGGTGTGTATTAAAAAATAGAATTTATTTTTAATTTTTTATACTCATACCAACTTTTACCCAATAATTTCTTAGTGCTCCCAGATACCAAACGCCCTAACTTCGCTTTGTGGAATTTAAATATTTTCCGACATTTGCTTCTTGTTCTGCATTTGTTTCTTCGTAGCTTCGTTCCTTTTGATCGAGGCGTGTTGTTAATTTAACATGCTATTAAATAATTTTTTTTTTCATTTCGCACAAATAGTGCCAGCTAATAAGCCTTTTGAAACATACAAACTAATCAGCCTCGTAATATTAAGTATACATAGTATAGATTAGTGCAGATATCCGTACATAATATACTTAGGCCGTTCACACACAACGCCATTTTCAAGCGACTACGATCTTGTCCAAGTATGCAGGCGATGTGTCTACGACGTGTGTCCTGTCAGTGACCAGTGTCAATGTCGGCGAAATGAGGATTGGGTTGGAGTCGCGTAGCTAATAAAATAGCGTGGTGTGAGGAGGGTCTTACAAACCTTTTTTTTATAATGTGTAACGGACGTGACGTAAGCTGATGCACTGCCAGCTAAATTGTGCCTAAAGGAGCTGCCTGCCAACGCATCACGTAGCCTTAGCCTTAGTTAGAGCCAAAGCCAAGCCAAAGCCACCGCCCGCCATATTGATGATTCCCTCCAGCCACAGCCAGGCAGCCGTCACAGCCAGACGGTGGAGCGGAAGGTGTCAATATAAGCCGAAGCCATAACCTTAGCCTTATCTGTAGCCATTGACGATACTTTTTGCATGAACTGATGTTATTTGAAAAAGAAAGATGTGACGTTGACGAATTTGATTTGGTATTCTATTCGATGTATTGTCATTGAGCAGAAAATTATAAAATCCTAAAGTAAAAATAGTCGTATTATTTCCCTTCTTTTACATTCAGAAGTGGATAATAATGTTAAAAAACATAATACCTACGTCCTAAGAATGGAGAGAATAAAAAACAATGGTCGAAATTGAAAGCGATAAAAGGATAAAAGTATTAAAGAAGGGGAGACTTGGATGTGGACTTGTAATGCTTTGATGTGGATCAGCGTTTGTGGACATCAGGTGACCTCCGTATTGTTTTTACTTTAATGTACAGCCAGATAAGGTATTACGAGAACCTATAAATGAAATTTGGTAGTTGATTAGACTCTGTTGCTATTCGTCTACATAACTAAGGGATGTGGTTAAGAGTTAAGACAGAATAAATTAACTGGAGAAATAATATCAGTAGGTAGGTACATGGCTTCGAGACTAAAATTTTATTGAATTCAAGATTTGAAAGTTCGTTGAGGAGATTTTGAGAGTTTGAAACTAAATATAAATCGGGTCGGACGGAGACGACAGTTTGAAAATGCCGTCGATGTTTTGGAAACAAACATTGATCAAGTTGGCAGAGACAGGATTTCTTTTTGAAATGTCTCATGGTAGGTCTGGAAGGGTCGATCGTGGAGAGATACTCGCGTTTGTATTTTGTTGTTACAGATGATGTTCAATTCCAAGTGCGTATGCCATATTTACTTTACTTGAAAAGGAAGAACTGTCTAATCTGTCAGATAAAATTTGTGAAAGCCCTCAATAAGAATCCATAACCAGTCTGAATGAAGAGAAGAGCCTTGTCAAAATGTAAAGAGAAATCAGTGAATGCTTATCAGTTTTATAAAAATGATCATTACGTGAAGGAGTATATCTCAGCATAAAAGGTGATGTATGCCATTTCATGTCGCTGTCATCATGCTGTGCAAGTACAAGTTGTGGTTGATTTTGTTAAACTAATTTTAACACCGTGTGCGTTCCAATTGCGGGACGCAATTGTTGCAGGATGGCCGATTGTAACGGACGTGACGTAAGCTGATGCACTGCCAGCTAAATTGTGCCTAAAGGAGCTGCCTGCCAACGCATCACGTAGCCTTAGCCTTAGTTAGAGCCAAAGCCAAGCCAAAGCCACCGCCCGCCATATTGATGATTCCCTCCAGCCACAGCCAGGCAGCCGTCACAGCCAGACGGTGGAGCGGAAGGTGTCAATATAAGCCGAAGCCATAACCTTAGCCTTATCTGTAGCCATTGACGATACTTTTTGCATGAACTGATGTTATTTGAAAAAGAAAGATGTGACGTTGACGAATTTGATTTGGTATTCTATTCGATGTATTGTCATTGAGCAGAAAATTATAAAATCCTAAAGTAAAAATAGTCGTATTATTTCCCTTCTTTTACAAATGACTATTTTATTACTGTATTGTTAATAGGGTACTTTCCGCAATGAAAAATTAACTATGAAATTTGATAAAAATAAAAATTTATGTAGAAATATACTTTAATATTCTCATTTTGAGTCATAAAAGCACATAATTATTTAAAAAAAACAATATTAAAATTCGAAATTTTTAATCGGTATGTAACGTGACCTAAAACACGAGAGGCATTGGTGTGACGTCATGAAGGCAAACCTATTCCTCCAAGAACCAAACTGTCAGTTCAGTTTCGTGCTTATCAACTTGAATCTATGACTTGAATGATGGCGTAGCTTGACGTTCGGAAAGTGTTTGTAAAAACCTACTTCGAAGAAATAAATAATTTGAATTTGAATTTGAATGAATGCCGGTCTTACATACAGTGCTACAAACTTATTTGACCCGGTAAGGGTGGCGCTACTGTCTTGGTATTTTTCTGACAACAGTATAACATTTGCATTAGTTCCAATTTTGGCCACCAGGTCAGATAAGTTTGTGGCAATGTACAATTTGCCATTATTACGTCATCAAAATGGCTGACAAGTTCTGACAGCGTCCTTCCGGAAATAAAAAAAGAATTAATATTCTATTTTATTTTAAGGCGAGAAAGCGTGTTTATTTTGCCGAAATATATTTTTTATTGCTTTTTATTAGGAAAATCAAGTTTATTTTTCACTACCGAAAGTACCCTATTGTAAGTCTTGTTGCTTATCCAATAAAAATAAAATAAAACCTGGCGAGCATCTCGTCGTGCGTAGTCTCGAGCAAGTTCGCAAGGTCTGCGGGCGCGTCGGCCCGCTTCAGCGTCCGCTTGTCGCCCGTCAGCCGGCGCACCGCCACCACCTCGCCGCGCGACAGGTCCTTCGGGCCCAGCTCCACGCGGATCGGGACGCCCTGCGATACATTTAAATAAATAAATAACGTTACACACTCAAAGCCCCACACTAGGATTCCCTGTGTCGTGGGTGACTTGGAAAACACACAAGATAAGGAAACACTACCAGACCGAGAACGGAAATTCAAATTCATCATTCAAATCACCGCCTCGCTGGAAATCGAACCCAGGACCCTCAGAACAGCGATCCGGCGTGTTAACAATTGCGCCATTCGGGTCGTCGTTGCTATGTTAGTACAATCAACAAGCATCTTACATGTAGAACTTAGTAATCGATGTGTATACATGAAAGATGTTATTTTTTAACTCAACATTCCATAACAATTATTTTTAAAAGCTACTATTTTTTTATTCTTATCACTCTTACGCAATTTCCATACGGTTTTCAAAAAATATAGTTTATCGCTGCACTTGTGTTATTTCACTCAGTTGTTATGAAAAAGATTATATCTTCCAATCAACTTCTAGTATCCTTTCTAAACATTTATTCAAGTGTAATGAATTGTATAAACAATGTAATACGGCACAGTTTTCCCAAAGTAAGCAAAAGTGATCAAGATACTCCATTCGCATTCAATAAGGAACACACACACAAATGCTAGCTTTCCAACCTGTGATTAAGGTTCATTGTAAATTAACAGCGATCATTTAAAATGCCATAAGTAAATTTTTCTTAGAAGCTTTTTTACAAGCTAAATCATGAGCAAACTTAATAAAGTTGCTTATAGTGCGCATTGAACATTCCATCAGGAACTCAAGTATAATTTATAAATATACGCCAATAAAAAACACGCACCTTAAGCTCCCAATGATTAAACTTCCACCCGGGCGAGTAGTTATCCCTGTAATCTCCCTCCGCTCTGATCCCGGCCGCGACCAGGTCTCGCACGAGATCCTTGCAGGAGTCGATGAGGGTCTTCCGTTCCTCCTGTGTGCTGGACGCCGTGATGCCGCACGGTACTACGATCACCTGCACCTCGGCTACGCGCGGAGGTAGGACCAGACCGCGGTTGTCGCCGTGGACGAGGACCATTACACCTGGGGGAGTTATGTTGTTGTATTGCTATAGTGGTCGGTTGTTTTATGATAACCTTGAGGATAAAGCGGGGAGTTTTGTGTCTCGGGATTTTTATACGTGATGTGATTGTGAGCACACGCTTATAGCCCCACACTAGGATTTCCTGTACCATCGGTGCCATGGACAACATACAAGACAAGGAGATATACCCAGACCAAGAACGAAAAAAAACACATCATTCGAAATTCTGCCTCGCTGGGAATCGAACCAAGGACGTTCGGCCTAGTAGGGGTGCGGTTCCACTGAGGCGGAGCGGAGCTGTGCGCGATTCACCAATCACATGGCTTGAAATCCACACGAGGCTAAATGAGATGTGGATTTCAAGCCAAGCTCCGCTCCGCTGCGCCTCAGTGGAACCGCACCTTAAGCATTGCCCCACACGGGTCGTTGATCATGTTGTATAATTTCTAAAACAGGTCTACTAAACTGCTTCTCTGTTATGTAACTTTAAATGTTGAATGAGCAAATTCAAACACAAAGTATTTATAATAAGATTAATTTATATACACATTATAATCTTTTATACTTTTACTTTTGTATATGTTTCATTTTCCGTTCCAATTATTTTATTTATACCGCTCGTCGTGATTCTCTGTTTGGCCTAATGGTTAGCTGGTAGAGAATGCACCTAGCATTAAGCTCGCCATTTTGTACCGTAATATGTGTTTATTGTGGTCAATAAAGTTTTAAATAAATAAATAAATAAATACCTACCAATAGTCCGTGTGGTAAGTCCCCACGAGTTCTGGTACACGTATTTCTTCTCCTGCGTGTCGGGGTCGTCGTAAATGATCTCGAACATCTTCGAGAAGTTCTGCCCGAGGTGATGGCTGGTCGCGCCCTTTGAGAAACACGGTACGATTAACAAATTACTATTATTAGCCAATCTATATATATAAAACTCTTGCGTTACTGAGTGATTGAACGACAGACAACGCACAGCCGAAACTACTGAACGGAAGAAGTTGTTCGGCGTGTATGTTTCTTTGGAGAGTATAGGGAAGCACTAAGAGAGGATTTTTGAAAACTCCACTCCAAAGGGGGTGAAATAGGTGGGTGAAGTTTAAACAAATTCCACGCGGGCGAAGCCTGCGGGCGGAAGCTAGTTTTAAACAAAATATTACAACATTTTAAATTTTGACCAAAATGACTGGATTTTTAGCACTTTTCAATTGCACCTCCATTTAAGATAGTAACAAAGAAATGATACAAGTAAATCACTGTAAGTGTAAAGCACCTGTATCCCGCGGCCGCTGGCGGGCACGTAGGCCTCCACGGTGGTGGTGTAGGCGCCGCCCGCGAACTTCTCCTTCTCCGTCTTGCGCCCGCGCACCACCGGCACCGCCAGCAGCTGCTCGTACACCCACCGGTATTGCTCTGACCGACAGACACATGCCATGTTAATATATGTATACTCCGACTTTTAATTCGATTTAGTAAAATGACATTTCCAGTGTTGCCGTTTTTTATTATCACAAAAATAGTGAATTAACCTCTGGACGAAAATGATTCGATTTGATAAAAATATTAATTTGTGTATAATCGTTTTTCGCAAATCTCTAAAATATTGTATGACGTTATTACAGGATCAATAACTACACATAAAAATTAAATATTACCAATTTTCCCCCCAGATTTTTTATTCTACTGAAACCATGCATTCACCGGTGTTTAATATTTTTCGTTTACTAAATCATTTTAAATTAAATAACCTTTGCGTAATGTTCACATATTTTAAATTATAATTTTTTTTAACACACATCATAATAGACATATTGAGAAAAGAAAAATCGAATAATCAAAACATCGTTTGTTAATCGTGTGAGTAATCACTATTACTGAAAAGCCGGCAACATTATTTCGAAAAGTGACATTAGCGTACGTCAATTTACTGAATCGAATTAAAAGTCGGAGTATATATATATATATCATTGCGGACACGTTATAGATAAGTTTAATGTGGATTTTTCTCGCAGGAATCACGAACCATGCTACTAAGTGAATATCGATATATTAAACCAGTTGTAAGAACTTCTTGTAGAATACAACTGTTTGAAGCAACATTTAAATTAAAATTAAAGCAACCATTAAGTAAGTTATTGTAAAGGAGGGATTATACGTTATATTGATATGCATAGGAGATAGAGATCATCTATTTACCAAAGTGGTTTGTGATACGAATTAATTCCAATAATACCTAATATATACAGGACTTCCTCGTCGGCCTCCTCCTCAGTCCGGAAGGCGGTGTGGCCCTCCTGCCAGAGGAACTCGCGCGTCCGGATGAACGGCTGTGGCTGCTTGAACTCCCATCTCTGTAAACCAAATATTATATTTAACAACTTATACATATACAACGTTGGTGTTTTTCCGGTAGGTAATATCAAATCTTTGGTATATTTTGTTTTAAAAACTATCAATGAAGCTTGTTTTAATGTGCACTTGATTTCTCCCGTTATATACGCATCCACAACTCCGTCCTCCGAAGTTCGAAGCCTCGTTTGTTGCTTTGTATAAAGATAATTGAGAAACAGTGGGAGGCCCCAGCCCGACAGGGGGACAGTTATGTAATGAGTTTCCTTGGGGCTTCACCATACTACTGCAAATCTAGCTAGTACTATAGTATATACTATAAAAAAACGCACACTCAGACACCGTTCACGCACACAAAATATAGAACCACAGTTAACCATTATTGACGACTACTGAGCACGGGTTTCTCGTTATCATAGGGGAGTCTTAGAGCACACTCAACCACACTGCTGTTGTGCGGATTGGTGGAAACTTGGTGTTAGTGGCCAACCCATTTTGCTCCATGGGCCAACCCAAGTATCGGAAGTTTTGGTGTCGCATGACGGCCTCCAAGATGGCATAACGACTACTATCTTTGGATAAGAATCGGGACCGATGGCTTTACGTGCTCTCAGAAGCTCAAGAAATTTTGCCATTCGCGGTCACCCATTCAACTACCAACCGCGCCCGCAGTTGCTTAACTGTGTCGATCACTTGGGATCGACACGAGACGCCGAGCTATGAGCGATACAACCTACCAACCATACAACCTACCACAACATTATTCCACTGGTTCAGTTTGAGCGGCAGGTCTCGATGCGACTGTATCCACTTGCTGTAGGCGGGGTACATGACGGTCTCGGAGGTGGGGCGCACGGCGATGGGCTCGGCCAGCGCGGAGTCGCCCGAGTGCGTCACCCACGCCACCTCCGGCGCGAAGTCCGCTATGTGCGCCTTCTCGCGCTCCAGCGCCGCCTGCCGGGGATAACAGACACTTCAAGCTCAGACCAATAAACTATAGACGGAAGGTCGGGAACAAAAGAGTGAAGCAGGCAAAAAGTCAGCCTAGCCTTGTAATACACACGGGGGCACTCATACCAAAACGACTTTTGTGTTCTAAATAATAAAAAATAAATGAAGCTTAGTGTTCCAAAAAATAAAGTTTAAATTTGTTCTAGTTAAAACATAGGGCAATATATTGGTTTCGATGTGTGCTTTAGGCTGACTTTTGGCGGCTTCACTCGTTTGTTCACGGCGCTCCGTATATAGTTTATTGGCCTGAGACTTCAAGACCAAGAAAATAGCGCTGCCTGGGGGGACAAGGTTCACTTCAAGACCAATAAGGGCAATAGACTTGAAAATTGATGGTTAGACTGCGATTCTTGTTGTTTGGTTGTATTTTTACAAATTAACGACTTTAACGTTGATCTGTCACTTAGGAGGGTACTCAAAAACTGCTCGTCAGGTGTCACTTTTTCTGATCTCATTTCGAAGAGCTCCAGCCGTACATGCACAGAAAAAAAAGGACAGAAAATTGAACAAAAAAAACCGTAGAATAAACGCAAAGTTTCGCCGGCGACCCACTAGCTACTATTAACATAGAAAATTATTACCTATTAGTATGGGTAATTATAATTACCTTGGACACAAATATGGGGAAGTAGCAGTCCTTGACGCCGAGCGCGCGGAAGCGGTCGCTGAGGAAGCGGCGGATAACGTCCCAGATGCTGTAGGCCCACGGCCGCAGGATGTAGCAGCCCGAGATGTCGTAGTAGTCGATCAGCTCCGCTGTGTACCACGTTAATATTATTATTTACTTCTTTTTTTTATGGAATTAAGATAGCAAACGAGCATGCAGCACCACCTTCCGCTGCCGCCCATGACAACTGTGACCGACCCAGAACTAGACTCAGAATCCCGTTCTAATTCGGTCACAGATGCGTTGCTATCCCTGAGGACTGAGATGGTCGCCTCTAAAAAAGTGTAACCGGCTCCACACCTTCCTATCCGGAACACAATTGATTTTAAATAAATTATTACACGGTAGGAATGGTACTAAGTACCGTGGCGGGCGGTGGTAGGTACTTCCCCGGGTGAGCTCTAGGCCCTAACATCTAGGGTAAATGTGGGATAGATGCCATACCTCTACAAATGTACTTGTAAAACAAAAGGGATAAATATTTAAAAATATATTACTCTTGTTATGGTTAGTGTATTTATCGATGAAGAAAATAAATGAGATTATTTTAAATTATCTTCTTTATTTTTTTTGTAATAAAAGAAATAACAAAGTCTTATGAATGAGGATAGATGACTAATGTGTGGGTTAGATGCCGCAACGAGAATATGACCTTGGGGATAGTTGCCCTAAGGGAGTAATAAAAGAATTAGTTATTTTTTTAAACTTTAATTGACTTCAATCAAATGGCACAATCATCTTTGGTAAGTAGGTACTAAATTAAAATTGGTTTCTTTAAGTATAGTAATTCTTAATTTTCTTAACTTTAATCAATGGCACAATAATCTTTGAACGCGCTGTCCTCAGCATTTTGGGTTTGGGCTACTTAAAAATCTTATTATTCTTAGGGTGGTTGTATAGTCAAGCTTACCGCCAGCGCGGTTGACTCGCACCGATGAATGTCACCACAAATGTACGTCATGTGACAAATGGCACGCGCGGTTCGTCGGCGCGGGTCTCTTTTCACTATAAAACGGTACAAGAGACTTGTATTATAGCTCGTGACCCGCGCGTCGGTCAACTGCGCTGGCGGTGAGCTCGACTATGTAATAACCCTTAAACTTCTGAAAGGAATCCCAAAGCGCCGGATATTTCATTTACAGGGCATTAGTTTTGTCTCAACTCTTCAAAGGCAGCTTTAAGCGCATCTTTAGTTCATACGGCTCGCGGCTGTGTATGTACTTACTTTGCGCACGTACTTTCGTGGCATGGCCATAAAAAATATATAAATTTAATATGGGATAGACGCCCCTAACGGCATCTATACTCACTAATAGTGAGGCATCTATCCTTTTTCTTAAAACATATTAAAACATAATTAAATTATGTTAAAATTTATATATTTGATACATCAACTGACCATAAATACAAAAATATTATCACGTACCCTATAACTTTAAGAATTCCAAGCGCATCAAGGTTATGCGTACCATAAATTCGTAAATTTATCGCCTTCGACAAAGTGTTTCGCGCCATAACTCTCGATACATCCATCCCAGTGAAACGCTTGGTGTCGTCTGGTGGGACGGAGGGGGTACGCTTGTATTTAAAATTACTTTGAATGAAGTACCCCATCTATCCCCATAGGGCATCTATCCCACATTTACCCTATAGTATCTAGGTATAGTGATATAGTCTATACATATAAATAAAATTGAAGGATCTGTTTTTGATTTTATAATTTTGTCTGTCTTTTTGTCCGAGTTAACCTCTGGAACGGCTGAATGGATTTTTATGGGACCTTCTCTGTTAGGTAGATAAGGTTGGGCAGCAACATATAGGCTACTTTTTATCCCGGTATTCTCGAGGGATCGGGATTCATGCGAGAAAAACTATGCACGAACGAAGTCGCAGGCTCAGCTCATACTTAATAAAACGCTGCACATAGTAATGTTACATTGTGGACGTGATGCGTATTAATAAAACTTGTGTAAAACATATTGATATTATCTTGTAATTTATTCTTTATATTTCTGACTAATTATACTCGACGAGACAATGACGTCAAAATACATTATTTAACCTCAATATGAGCCTTCTGAATATACGCATGGTGACTTGCTGACTAAATATGAAGTAAAACTCGCAACATACTGTCTAAAAGTACCAGCCAACATGTGTAAGCAAGTTACCTTTGGTGATGACCTGCGAGTACCACTCGGAGAGGTCGGTCTCCTTGCAGGCCTCCAGGCCCAGCCGCGTCACCTTCTTCACGCCGCTCGAGCCCTCCTCCTTGCCTGGCTTCGGCGACTGGAACAGTTCACACATTCATTGTCACCGTTCAATTGTTTTATTACAATCAATGCATCAGTGGTACGTAACATTAAAGCAGTTTTCATGAAAATATTCCTTAAAAATACATAATATTTCTTTAATTTTATAAATTACGTTAATATTACTCTTAAAATTAAAATAAAGCTTTTTCTACGATTTATCCAAACATTTCAATCTATCTACAACTGAAATATCAAACCTTCTGAGAAATGAAAATTTTCAAATCATAACAGAAAATACTTATTATTCTTCTCCTCTTCCACCACTAACCTGTTCCTTAGGCTTGGCTTCCTTCTTAACTTCTTTCGGCTTTTCCTTCTTCTCCTTAGGCTTAGCGTCTCTGGGCTTGGCGTCCTTGGGCTGCGCGGGCGGCGCGTACGCCGCGCCCGTCTCCGCTTGGTACTTCGCCTTCAGTTCTAGCAGCTTCTTTACTTCTGCGTCTATTGTTGCCTGGGTTTGAAAAAAATGGAAATATCAAGTAAAAACTTCAGGTGACAATATAACCCACAATATATAAGATGAACATTTAAATGTCGTAGAAGTAAACCACATAAACGTTATGTATATAACTATGTACATTATCAAGTGATAAAAAATTTATCATCATTGCAACCCATAAGTGTTCCTACTTGGGGATATTAATTAGCTAAAGGCCCTTTTTAAAAAATCAATTATATTCAAATATCATATTTTTTCAGGATCCTTCACTGAACCAAGTGACATCTAATTTGTAATAGGCACATACATACATTTTATCTAATAAGCGGACAAATTTCACACTCTCGAGAGTTGAACGTTCCAATCACTTCGCTATTACAGCTTGTACCGTAATCAGAAGCTCAGTTCATAAATGTAAAACTTAATTTCAACTATGTTACCTTATCTGCCTTTTTGGTCTTGAGGTCTCTGACGAGGTCTCCTTGCTTGGCCACCTCGGCCGCCAGCTGCTCCGCGGCTGTACCGTTCATGTTTGGGGGAGGTGTTGAGCTCTGGTAAAGTAAATATTTACAAAAATTAATATGGTAAAAAAGCTTAAGATAAGGAGAAGTGTAGGAAACTCATAGTCATTAAAGAATATGTGAAGTAAAATATTATGGTTTTAATTCGATTGCGTCTGGAGTCTAAGTTTAAGCCATCTAAGTCCCGTACAAAGAATATGTCTGCCCACTTTAAACTGTTGTCTCATTCATATTATCTGCAGAGGAGTTTAAAGTCGCGTGCTCTAGTTTACACGATTGTTATATCCATAACCTTTAACATACCAATAAGAAGTTTACAGTGCCAAGAAAGGGTACCTGATTTGGAGTGTTATTCGTTGGTTGAGGAGCGACCGCGTTTGGACTCCAATCGCTGCCAGTTAGTGCTTTGTACTGTGCTTTGAGGTTCAGTAGATTTTTAACCTGAAATGTTATTAAAAATTCAGCTTAGCAAGGATACTTAAGTTGGTCTCAAAAGTTACTTAACTGAATTAAAAAGAAAATTACCTCGACATCGATGGTCCCTTTCTCAGCCTTCTCTCCCTTGAGTTTCCGTACTTTGTCACCTTGCGCCGCTATTTGGTTTAGCAGACTCGCCACCTGATTGTCGTCTGTCTTAACTGGAGCAGTTGTGGCTGGGCTTCCAGGCTTCCATTCCTAGTAAAAAAATATTTATATGTATAAATAGATTAAATTATATTGCACTGTAAAATAAATTGAAGTAGGCTAAAAAGTTACCGTACTATCTTTACACATGAAAGTCAATAATTATTATTATTTAACCATTTACACCATGCAACTACAAGAATATTAAAAAATATTTTTTTATTACTTAAAAAAGTAACTAATGAATGTCCTTGAGAGCTCCGACTAATAATCACAAAAATAAAATGAGAAATTCCAGCTTCATAAAAATTTAAGTTGACGATACCTCCGGAACTGAACTGCATTATATAATGATAGTATAAAATGCTCAGTGAAGAACAATTAATCATTAATCTTATTTGCTCAAGTGTTTCTCCTGTGATGTCAAATATATTTAGTATCGCGTAATACTATTTGTAAAACAAGCTTTAATTCATTAATAACGTCATCCCAGCCACATAATATTAATTTTAATTTAATATTGTATTTTGATTTATTGCGATAGTCGGTCACTTGAGACAAGCTATGAGCGCTTCAAATATTTTTTCTTTATAATTACCATAAAAACAGTACCTACTGTAAAACTTGATTTAGTAGAGTATATTATTATAAAAAATGAACACCCAGCACTATAGCTTGCTGCACCTCAAAAGTGATACGTAGGCGTGACCAAATAATGCATATTTCATGTTTGTATTTAATAAGTAATTTACCTGTCCAGTAGCAGCCTTGTATTTGGCCTTAAGTTCCAAAAGCGTCTTGACTGCCTCGTCGACTTTAGCCTTTTCAGCCTTGGCAGCCTTCAGACTCCGTACCAGGTCCCCTTGCTTGGTGATCTCCTGGTTTAACCCAGAAGCATCCACAGTAGCAGCTTGGGCTGGGACTGCAGTTGGCGTTGCGCCTGGTTTCCAGTCCTTCAAACATATTATATTATATATAAATAATTTAAATTCAGAATATAAGGTAGGTACTATGACTACATCGCCGCTTAATTATCAGGCAGGATAGGACTCAAACAATAGCTTAAGCAAAAAGTGGCACGCAAAAGTGGATTAATACCTATATTACTGTTTTTTTTAATAATAAGACATCTGATATTAATATTATATCCAATGGTTTCAATGTCATAAATTATTGTACTCGTACATTAATGTTTGTGGTAAGTACATGAATCTATTCATCGATTGTTGGTTGCTGTTCTTGTCGTCCTTTGGTGTTATTGATACCTATTTATAGATAACAGTGACTATTTACCATTAGTCAATCCTTTCGTCGGATATGTGCACATAAAATTACGATACTCACTTGTCCCGTAGCTGCCTTATATTTGGCCTTAAGTTCCAGTAAGAGTTTGACGGCTTCGTCGATCTTGGCTTTGTCAGCCTTCGAGGACTTGAGAGAGCGAACGAAGTCACCTTGTTTGGTGATCTCCTGGTCCAGCGCTGCGCCGTCACCAGATGGGGCTGCTGTAGGCGCTGGTACCGCGCCAGGCTTCCAATCCTAAGCATGTCATGGAAATATAGTTTGGAATTAATACAGTACCTAACAGTACTATACTGCAATCTACAAATGCCAGATTTTCGCCCGTATGATAGGTACATTGCAGATTGACGGCGAGAATTTAAACAGTCGTACCTACTAAGTAATTTTTGCTCACAATCTAAATTAAACTTTGAGCACAGGTAATAATTCATTTATTAGTAGCGAGAAGTACAAATCCATATTCTCGGCGACTCATCACTCAAATTTCCGCCTCGCTGTGAATCGAATCCTAGACCCTCGGAACAGCCATCCGGCGTGTTAATGATTGCGCCATTCGGGTCGTCAAAGCCTCACTGCCTGAACCTCGACCTACCTGCAATGTACCCTGCAATAATTGCAATGCAATGAATAAACCCCAGGAGACACTCACTTGCCCTGTAGCCGCTTTGTATTTAGCCTTAAGATCCAAAAGCGTTTTAACCGCCTCGTCAACTTTAGCCTTGTCGGCCTTAGCGGCCTTCAGCGACCGCACTAAGTCACCTTGCTTCGCGACCTCGTCGCTCAACGTGGCCGCGTCCGAAGCGCTGGACTTCGCTTGGACTGCTGGCTGGCTTGGCTGCTTCGCTTGCGTTGTTTGCGCAGGTTTAGGCTGTAAAGAATAATAAGTTTTCATTTTTCTAGGTACATACTTAGGTACCTACATTTTATTTACTAAGTAGGTATATAAATTTATAAAATCTATAAAAATAATAAAGTATAAAGGATATATGTCTCAAGATATTTTTGGATACATATTGTCATAGGTATAAAATAAATACTTCTTAATTGTTGATCTTATTACCTAAATGCTATTTAATGGATAAGGAAACCCTCGCATATTTTTTATTTAGGTATATAATAATATATTCAAAGAACCATTAAAAATGCCTTATTTTTTCGACATTGAAAAGCAACAAATATGTGTGTTTTCATAAAATTTCATTAGCCAATTTTTAAAGTACCTAATAAACATGACAATAGAGACTCCATTAGTTCTATTAATATAGAGATAATCCCTAAATATAAATAAGTACCACTCGAATTTAACAAGTATAAATATCAACATAACAATATTTTGATGAAAAAATATGCGTTCCATATGGAAAGTAAAAACAAAAAGTTGCATAAATAGCAAGATTTCATATACCTACCTGCCCTTTGCTATACTAAAAACACTGAAACAGATATAACGGGATGATGAATCCTAAAACACCACATACTCGCACCAAAATTTGAGGTATCTGTATAATATACGAGCGTGCCACATAACACAAATGTTGATACTAGCAACAATGACAGCTGAGATGTGACGCGAACGCGATACACGTGGACTCATTCGTGTATAGCACAACATGAGCACAACCCATACCTTTCACTTGCTTGTTTTGGAAAAAGTCAGCGGACTAAAGCGCCTATAACTTATACATCGACATTCATGTTATACCTCCCATAACCATTTTACAACTAAGCCGGTAATGAACTGTGCACTTATAATTTCATATTAAGAGCCAAGACGTTAAAACTATCCTATACGTTACGTTCATTCAGCGCATGTTGCATTTTTGGATCCGCTCATGATGACATTAGGTACTATAACTAAAGACGCAGAAAGATACCTATTATAAATTCGAAACGCATGAGACAGAAAAAGATTGCTAGGTACATAAAAACTATAAAAAGATTATGATTATATCTTCAGAGGAGCACTCCAAATCACTGATTAGGCAGGCAGCAGATTACATTACACCCCTCCTCCCCATCTCGTCATCAAGTCCGTAGATAGACCTAGAAATGTTTTATCGGACAAACAACAAACTCTCATCTAACCTGGACCGGCTTTTGGCCATCTCCAAAAAATCAGAAGGTACTTATAGGCAATTCCGATAGCGCTCCTCCTAATGAGAGCGCAAGTCCCACTCCAACATTGTAAATGTAACTTCTAAGCGGTTGCTCCCTAGGGAGCACCGCTAGCGCCCCGACTTTCCAATCGGGGTCGCTTCCGATGAAGGCTTTAGAGGTCAGAAGACCAAAGCCAACCTCGGGTGGTATTTAGTGGGGAAGGCACTTAGGTTTATTTAGTAAGTCCCACATAACCAGAGCAGCCGGCTGTTCTGGTATGCATGAGCATTCACCACCCCCCTCCCGCGCTTTCCGGAGGGTAGTGCTTTCACCTTTGTCTGGACGCAAAAAAAATAAGATTTTGCGCTTTACGAATATGGGAAGGTAAGGAGTTCCATAGACGTACAGCTGAAACAGTAAAGGATTTATGATAGGAGGAAAAATGAACTGGGGTTTTAAGTGTCCTTAAAACAGTTAAAAGGTTGTGTGAGGACTTAAGCATATGGTTATGAGTTAAGACAACGATATTCAAAATTGTTTTTTGTTGTGTTGTACACAGCAGAAAGAACGTGTGTATTTTGGTGAAGTAGGATAGGGAGCCACTTGACTTTATCACGAAACTCTGAAATATGGTCATACTTCCGGAGCCCAAATATGAACATGATGCAAACATTTTGGAGTCGCTCAAGTTTATTAACAAAGATGTATTAAATATCTAGATGGAACATCGCATCCGCGAAAACGTGTCAAAAAGTTGTGGCCAACAGTTGGCCACAACTTTTATATTATTACGCACAGATTACGCACACAAAGACAATAAATGAACGCGAAAAACATCGCCTACACGCACACATGCTTGATAATGTTGCCTTGTTTTTTTTGTTTTCATTGTAGGGCGACGCTCAATCTAGATATTTAAAACATCATTGTTTATTAAGTTGCTCTTCGGTTAGATTATAGTAGGTATCTAACAAATATCAGCATAGTTTAAATTAATAAAAAAACACTAAAAATCTAATATTTATACCCGAAACCTCTGAAATAAAAATAACCGTATGGTACCGATATAATATTGTTCAGTAATAGGTACCTACCCTACTATACCTACAATAATACATATCTATACGAAGTGTCATCCATAATATCCCTGTCAATACCTAGGGATGATGGGATGAACCTAGCTATGCATTGGATACCTATTACAAGACCTGTTTTATCGACTCGAAATATCAAGGGGAGCTGCGCAATACGATTGCACCCCACACCCATACGATATTCAATTGCAACTAAGTACAAGGGCAAGGACGCCGTTCACAATCAAAACAAAACTACAAAATAAATTGATATTAGTAAATTTATTGTGTCTCTTATGACAAAGGTGTTGTGTAGTGATAAATCAGGACATATTTTGTTGAGGCGAATTGGTCGTTTGGTAGGTATTAAATATTAAAATTGTACGTAAAATAAACCTATAGATACTTATAAAATTTATCCAATATTAATTTAACAAATTTACTGATTTCGGTGCAGTTTTTAATGTTAAAAACTAAGTTGGCATCTTTAATTATCAACTTTTAAATATTTACAGAACTCGTCCTGACATAAAAAGTATCAGAGTTAATTGCTAAATTGCTATACTCAGGCTATAGGCATCGCAAAAAAGTAGGTATATACATGGGGTATATATAAACACTTAACTACCTAAGGTCCGTGATAAGGTGTACTTAATCGAAAAAAATTACGTTATTAGTTGGTTATTAGCTATAATAAGTAGGTACCCACTTATTTCCATTTCGACACAAATATAGTGTTTTAAAAATTTCTAATTAAAATACAAAAGCTAAATTAACAAAAATTCGAACTTCCTAAAATAACTAATCTAGGTATCCATGAATTCCATGAATCTATCGTAATTTTTGTAATGGAGATCCGGTATTCCTGATAAACAAATACACAGAAAGACATGATGAAACTATAACTGTGACTTTAATGCCTACCTACCTTCATTACGTTGTATTTACTATTAGACGGAATATATTCAAAAAGCCAACGTCAATTTCGGCAGAAGTACCTACGTCCGGCATCGTTATACATAACATCATTAACTACATTACTATCTTCTTGGGAAAATTCAACGAAATCGGTCAAGCGGATTTTTTAAAAAGTGTGTGTCAGCTACGACGCACGATTGGAGTTTACTCCTTACGAACGATAATTATGATATATATCGAATAGAAAAAAACGAAATAAAACTTTATTTAAAACTAGTAAATCCGCCCTCGCTTCGCTTCGGGAAACCAGTCCCTTCAAAAATCTCTATAAATTTTAACAAATTATGTTATTCCGATGTCTTAGCTATATTACTGCAAAGTTTCATGAAAATCCGTTCAGTAGTTTTTGCGTGAAAGAGCAACAAACACACACACACACATACATCCTTACAAACTTTCGCATTTATAATATTAGTAGGAAGTAGGATTTCGAACTTGGCGAGGTGCACTACCGTGCAACAGATAAGAAATACGAAACGAAAAAACGAAATAAAACTTTATTTAAAATTTCGAACTTGGCGAGGTGCACTACCGTGCATTATTATTTAGGTGTCTGGGCGTAGGGAACAAGTATCCCTACGAGGCCACTGCGACCATCTCTGATCTATTGTAGCCAACCGTAGCACTACCGTGCAACAGATAAGAAATACGAAACGAAATAATTTAATGAACAAAACAAAACGGTATTTTTATGGAACTTGGCTCAGACACTACCGTGTCTTTGACGAAGCTAATATTCGAATATGAAATATATAAACTATACTACAGTGAGACTACGAAGTATCGCGCAAAGAGGAGACCCCGAGAATGAGATACGCTGTGTAATGTATTCCATCTCATTCTTTTACACGTTCAATCCTACAGATATATATGTTTGTCTCTTTCTACGTAACGCCTCAACTTTTCGTGTTACACTTGATTTTACTCCTCATAAAATTTCCGTACCGGGCCTTATAACTCAAATCGTTTCATAAGGAGTAAACTCCAACAACCTTTCATCCCCTATTTCAAGCCTTTAGGGGTTGATTTTGAAAATTAGTCGTCTACGTTTGACCCTTGGTCTTCAACTTTTTTCATTCCGAATTTCATTCCAATCGGGCCCAGTATTTGAGCCGTGAAAACGTCACATTTATAATTTTAGTATGGATGGATTAAACTAATTATTAATACGTGTCCTCATGTTGCTTCGGTAAAACTACGCTTTTTAATATGTCTAAACCAATAATCTAAGTAATTGATACCGTGTTTACATTGTTGATTAACATTTATAAGAAAAACAATGTTTGATGTCCTTTAAATTAGAAACATGATCATGTGGATGAAACGTTAAAGTAGATCGATTTTTAAGTATTAAAGCCTAAACACTCATTTATTACTAAAAACCGCATAAAAAAACTCGTACAGTCATTTTGAATATACTTAACACAAATAGACATAGTTTGTTTATAGGTAAATGAGTAAGCGGCATAAGGCATAATACTTAACAGTAAAGTACCTAATCATAAATCTAGCTTCGTGGATGGCCGGATGTAAGATCATGTTCCCGTGTCTACGGAATGTCGAATGTGCATCATGCTTTCATTGAAATTATAATATAATGCCTTTTTCTAGTCATTGATGCACCTTTTTACTTATAAAATGTCATTGTACTTCTGTAATGCTTTTTATCTTTGATAAATTACAAGCACGTTAACTTTAAAAATGTCATTTGTCAATAGCTAAAGGCTAAAGGTACAAAATTGACAATGTCAGCGTCGAACGTTGTCGAACCGTCGAACTATATCAATTTTGATTTCAAAACTCGAATGAATCATGAACTTTAAATCACTCAGGCAGGTACTCCGACTAGGTACTCTGTGTTTTATTCTAAACATCGTCAAACTTTTGAAGAAATTTTAGTTATGTTATGAAGGTATGTAAACATTAGTACGTTTTATTTGGCTTTTATAATATTCAAACCGAGAATAATATCATAATTAGTACTGTAAGTATGTAGTTAATTTGATTGTAAAACTGAAAGTTATCTTGGGTACCTACCTACCTACCTTCCTACTGCCGACATAAAATTTTACCGGCATAACCTACGCAAAATGATTTGTACTGTGTGTATAATGTTCCTTGGTACTGTGTGAGAATGTATTGATTTAGCAGTAGGTAGTTGTATCGGGTAGATCGTGGTAAAACTACGCCGTAAGTAATTTTACATAGATTAATATACTTAATTATACAGTAATTTTATTCTGAAGAAAATTTTGATCCATTCTGGATTGTTTCTTGAATCATCATTTACATTTATCGCAGGCAGTGAAACTCAACTAAAAGGTATTCCGATAAACTTCGTTTGTGTAAATGTGTTTCATTAGAATAAGCCTTAATTTGATTAGTTAAATTCTTATTCTTATGTTAATAGATTAATATTAATAATGAATTAATCACATTTTAAAGTACATGTATGAAATAATCGGACGATAAGATATAAAGTCCTTAAAACCATAATGTGAAATTGTAAGTATAGTCCAGCCAGTCAGTAAAGTTATTAGCTTGTAGAACTGTTGTAAAAAAGCTTAGGATAGAAATTGATTGAGTTTCAGAACTAAGATTGGCAGGTATCTTTAGCAACTGCATCAAGATTTTTACAACAAATCTAGTTTGATTTGAGATTTCACAATGTTACACCTCAGGTCTGCTATTGAAGGTCTCAGTAATGTGTTGGCTCTGTCATTTTAACTATGAAAATAAAAAATGCTAATAGTTACAAGTTGCAGTAGCGTGGATAGAAACAATGTTTTTCCTGTTTGAGAGCTAGTATTTACCTCCTTCATGGTCCAGTGTGGATTGATGGAAAGTGTGGGGACCAACATTATAAATTTTAAATCCACCAGAAGGTCTCCTTTTTAATGAATGCCATCTAACAACAGAATCTAAGATTAACATTGAACCTGCCTCCAGTAGACCATCAGTTTGATAAGTAAAATTGATATAAGCTATTGAGCAATTTTCATTTCAATACTTATGTAAATTCTTTGAATTTCTTTCTTTGCAGGTCTGTTGAAAAGTTTTAAAAGTTTATAATCATGGAAATAAGCAAATTGATAATATGCAGACAGGATGTCATTATACTCAGCGATGCAGACTCAGAATCAAATGATGTTAATTCAAATAGAAAGAAGAAACATAAAAGAAAAACAAAATGTATTAGGAATGTGAAATTTACAAGAATGACTGTTAACCGCATTGTACCTTCTTGTTTCCGACAAAGATGCAAAAGCGGTCACCATTACCGCAGACCAATGCCAATGAATACCAAATATCGGACAAGAAAAACAGTTCCTATAGATATGAAATATAATAAAAAACGTGAACCACAAACCAAGGTAGTTTTTGACATTCATAATATAATCTACATTTATAAAAATCATGTTAATGTAAAAAATTTTAAGTTTATGTCTGTTACATCTTTTACAGTGGACCAAAAATCTTGTTTATGGGTATAATTTTTTAACTATTTAATGTTTTAATAACATTTCATTTATTTGCCATGTGTTAAATAGGTGTTATGGCAAGCATGTATACTCTACTACCCGAAGGTTGTCTGGAAAAGATTGTTCTATAGTGATAAAGCCGCTTAATAAAGAGTGTTCTAGTCTATTGGTATGAGCTCGATTCTGGTGGGTCACAAGAAGCAAGTTATGTATTATGAGTCATAAATAATATTGCAAGGTTTTAAGGAACTCATGAACTTGGTTGTAGTAAGATATAATTTGCATGGTAAATTATTTCATGTTCTTTTCAAGCCCTTTCAAAGTACAAACTCAATATAAATATTCCATGTAAAATTAAAATAAGTCATTTATTATTATCACTGTGTAGATATTTAACAATGTGTCAGGAGGTACAGTGTCAATAATTCATATGGCATTCATTATGCTAACACTGCATTCAAGAAATTATGTTTAGCACAGGACATTGGAAATTGCCATTTATGCAATTTAGTCCAATGCATTCATTCAGATTATATACTTGTAATGACCCTAAGTTTTTATATGCTTAAATATTTGAGTATACTCAGAGATAAATACTAAAAATGACTAATTATTTGCAATAATTTAAATACCTATTAGCTCACATAACAGATATTGTTTTGCAATACATTTGAATAGGAGGACACATTATAAGGCATAAATTAAGAAGATAAATGGTTCCCGGGATAGTTTATGAACCCTATTGTTTGGGGTTTAAATGTGTTGTGGAAAAATTATTCAATACATGGATTTTTTTTACTTTCAGGGCACAATATGCAAATCTTACAAAGATGATAATATAAATATGGCATTAAATAGAGATTTATGTAGTCCAATAACTGTTGCATCTAGCAGCAATACATATGAAAATATCAGTTCATGTAGTTTCAACATTGCATCTAGTGATTCAGATGAACTTGAAGATTTAATTAGCTTAACAAGAAAGGTAAGAAAATAGTAATGGATTCTAGAGATACTTAATAAGTATGTTAGAGTAATAAATTCTGCTCTGGGCGGATTTTAAATATTTATGTACAATTGCAAATTGATATTAAAAATATTAAATAGTAAGGAGACACTAGATAATTAACAGGTACCTATGTTTATTTAATTTTTTTTTAAATTTTCAGCGAATGAAGAATGACAGTGCCAACTACAACAGTTTTCCAATTAGAAAATCTGTAAGTGCTCCTATTACTCAAGATGATTATCAGAACATCTCATCTAATGACGAGGTACTCAACAGTTCATTACACTCAATGGATACAGTTCTGCTTTACCGTGGGGACACAATGGACCCTCATCCAAGAAGTCCTGAAGATCTTCATCAAGTTCATCTTGAACACCTTAACAATAATAATTTGGATCCAACATTCATATATGCTGACCTCACACAGGATAAAAATAACCTTCTTTCGCAAAAAATACCAAGTCTGGTGACTCAGAATAATAACAATATGTCACCTCTGTATGAAATATCTGGAAAGGTATTCATGGAACACTACCTTAACACTAACTTTATTTGATTACTTAATAAATTAGTAGGTATAAGGAGAATAAGATTTTAATTAGATGAATAAGGTATTGTGATAAACTCAATGATCGTAAATAAATTACTGTCTTACTTGTGTGTGTGCAACCATCATATTATTAGTATGGTATTCTTGGGTATGCTATAAAGTTTATAAAACAACTATGTACTTTGTATAAATGTGTTGAATCACAGATAAAAATTTACGATAGAAAACTTTTTCCGAATGAACGAAAATAAAACTATGATTAGTGTTATATATATTGTGTTTTTTTTACTACCGACTTGCGTCTTTTTTCTACTATTAAAATACTGAGAATGCAGTCTATTGAAAAGGGTGATGTGAATGCCGTTGCCATATGGTGGCCATAAATTTTATAGTAATTTTTGTGTCATCTTCACTAGCGAGAAGTGATGAGAACAAACATTTATATTTCATGTTATAAATTAATATAATATTAGCACCGCAGTGCACCGACCGAGAATCGAATCCGAAACATCGCCTCACGGGATGTGTCACAGACTCACTGCCCATAAAATATGAGCTGTGAGTCTATATAGTATAATTTTAGAGTTCTCTAAAATTAAGGTTAGGCAAGTACCTAGTGGCAAAATATCTTGAGCGCTTCCGGGCTTCAGAGGGCACGTAAAGCCGTCGGTTCCGGTTGTTATCGATTGATAGCAGTCGTTAAGCCGTGTCGGAGGCCTTCGGGCGGCTTGAAAACTTTCGACACTGGGTTGGCCACTAACCCCTCCACCAATTCGCATCGGAGCAGCGTGGTGGAGGCTCTAGGCCTCCTCAGTAGTGGGCCATTAATGAGTTGTAACCAAGTACCTACATACCTATGCTTTGTGTATGTAACAAGTGCGAGTGATTAGAAGCTACGATTTATCGTTTTACTGTAGGTAAAAAGCTCCGTAGATCTATACAAAATACGAGGGGCGGCTGATAAGTTCGCGGCCTAAGGTACTTAGCGATTACTAATCACCTCATTACTACTGTCACTAATAGCAGCACTCTCTGGCAGTATATAGAGCCATTAATTATTTTGTTATGTTCATTAATAGTTAATCTATCGAACAACAACCATCGCCATGTCGACCGAACCTGACAATTCGTGTTATTTCGAGCATCGCGCTGTGATTAAGTTCCTCATTAAGAAAGGAAATACGCCGAAAGGAATTTTTGAAGAAATGTCATCGGTTCTTGGCGACTCTGGACCTTCATATACGATGGTTAAAAAGTGGGTTGGCTTATTTGAACAAGGACGAGAGTCCTGTGAAGACGACCCCCGACCGGGTCGACCCGTAACGGTAGTGACTGCGGAAAACATTCAAAAAGTAGAGAAATTAGTACTGGACGATCGAAGAATTAAATTGTGGCAAATAGCGGAGGAGTTACAGGTTAGTAAAGTAAGAATCGGAGAAAGGAGATGTTCAAAAGTGGGCCTTTATTCCGAAGAAATTTGTACAGCCGTGATTTATATTTCATTTGAAAGAATATTTTCTAATCTACTTGAAATTTTAAGACGTTTATTTTATTGAACCTCCATATTTTGGAAAATCGACGAAGTATGTTAGAAGGTCGATGAAAAGCAATGTTTATTTTCTAACAAGTACATCATACGTCTTTTTCACGAATTATGAACATATCTGAGGTCCCTTCTATTATTTATTATGTTTTCAATACGTAAATATTATATTAATTAACGTTGTAAATGTATTAATTATTAACATTATTAATTGTAAACCAAAAACCAGTCATGAAAAAACGGAACGACATAGTAGATTGATATTAGTAACTGTCAGTGTCAACTGTCATTCCTAGATCATTGCCGCAATCAAAATTCAAATTCAATTGTCAATAATGGCAATCAATATTGGTATACCTATATATTATTGATTATTAGTGTTTGCTTACGATAGTCGCCGACAATTTTATTTAACTAAACATTCAGACAGTACTTCTATTGTTTTATTACAATACCTAATCATTGAACATGCAAATCAATGCAAAATGTTTAAATGCAAAATAAAATGTCAAACTCAAATGTCAACGTTAATTCATCACTCAATGTCACTATTCAGTACTGTCAGACTGTCAGTATCAGGTTAGAGTTGCCAGCAGTTAAAATTGCCCAGTGTGGCATGCTTTTTATCTATCTACGAAAATTCAAACATAAATAGAAAAAAAAGGGAGGATCTCTTTTTTATTTTCGCAACCTTGTCACAATCAGAATAATTTTCTCTTTCTCCACATCTAAGTTTTGTTTGTGTACAAATTTAAAACCAGCCCCCATACAGTTTTTGAACATCTCCTTTTACATCAACATTTGCATATGAAAAAAATTAGTGCACGTTGGGTACCGCGAATGCTCACACAGCTCGACAAGCAGCGCCGACTCGCGACTTGTAACGAGTTTTTAGAATTGACTAAGGACAATTTGGATGAAATTTGTCACCGAATAGTCACCGTTGACGAAACATGGATACGTCAGTATGATCCAGAATCAAAACAAGAGTATGCAATGGATAAAAAAAGGAGAAAGGGCGCCGAAGAAATTCAAAGTGGAAAAGTCGGCGTCGAAGATCATGGCGACCATTTTTTGGGATAGCGAGGGAATTTTATTGATTGACTATTTACCAAAAGGGACTACAATGAATGGTCAATACTATGCTAATTTATTGGCTCAGGCACGGGAAGCTGTAGTGCAGAAGAGACGTGGAAAGTTGGCGCGCGGTGTGCTGTTTTTGCAAGACAACGCGCCAGTTCACACCGCTCGGGTTGCACGCCAGGCCCTGAAAGACACAGGGTTCGGAGAAATTGACCACCCACCCTATAGTCCAGACCTGGCACCTAGCGACTTTTTTCTTTTTTCGAAATTAAAAAAGGAGTTAAGGGGCCGAAGATTTTCCGACGATAGTGAGATGATGGCGGCCGTAGAAAGCCATTTTAACGAGCAAGACAAAGAATATTTTTTCAATGGGTTAAAGGCATTATATGCAAGATGTGAAAAATGCATTTCACTTGAGGGGGACTATATTGAAAAATAAAAATTTAAAAACCTAACTTTTCTTTCGTTAAGTACTTCAGGCCGCGGACTTATCAGCCGCCCCTCGTAAGTAGGTCGGTAGGTACCTCAAACCAGATGTTCATAGTTAAAGAGCTGTGACCGTTCATAAAATCACAAAGTGTATTTAAATGTAAGCGCTAGCCTAACATTTACAAGCTGTCGTTTTCATTTACAGTTCATGGTTTAAGTACATGACTGATATACATTGTTAGTAGGTATTTATTTTTAAGTAGTCTCATTCAAAGTAACCATGAAATAGGTACCTACCAAGAGCAAACGTTAATATTAACCTTAACATTGCTCAATGGTTAGGGTTTGGGTCCCGGGACTTTTTGTAATTTTAGTTGTCTCGAATCCCGGGACTTTTGGGACGAGACAAGATTGTCGAAATTGTTATGTAGGTAATCATTTTTATTTTCAAAACTTGCTTACGGTATAAAGCCATAAATTGAATACATACAATCAAACCGATGTCTGTTAAAAACGAGAGTGTTCTCCTTGTCCGGTGGCTTTATTACAAAAAATATCAGAAACAGATTGTTGGACAAAGCTGTTGACGCTCTTATTTTTTAAAAGCCTATTTTTTTAATCAGAAAAGAAGTCTAATTAATGTATTAGTTAATTATTTAAAATACCTATAAGTCTGTTTTATTATTTATATTTAGATTATTTAATTACACATCTGTGATTTTGAAAATTAACAATGTTGTGATACGACCAAAGATTAGATACTAGAATTACTAGATAATAGTAAAGTTACGGATTAGTATGATTTTTAACTAAGTTCTTTTTATAACTATAAGATTTAACTGCTTAAAAGTGAATCTGTATGTGACTAATAGATAAACGAAGCAACTATTAAGACTGAAATGAACGTTAAAGGTACAGTCATTTGGGGTAACTTTGATACATCATCGGCGTATTTTCTTAAAAAACTTTTACTACGTCGCATATGAGATAAAAGTTATGAGTTAATCAGTGCCCTCTTGCTGGTTTTCATACTGTCAAATTGTAAAAAGTCTTTAAAAACGACAAAATATATTAAAAATTAGCAATTTTGTTGTGTGTCAAAGTTACCACCCCTATATGGGTAATTGTGACACCGATGATATTTATCAAAAAATCTTCTAAACTACGTTACATAGAACTTTGATGTAACATTTATTAATAAGGTGATAGCCTGTTTTATGATAAGACAACAAAAAAAAGTAGTTTGATGAGTTAGTTTTCATGTAAAAGGCACTAAACTAAGAAAATTCAATGAAAAAATATTGAATTTTGGTTTTTAAATCTTTTTTGGTCTTCTATGAAAAAGATATTAAATGAAATGTATCATCAATTGATTACCTACATTGTTAGCTTTGAAATGAGACATATTTCGGCTTCCTAGGACGTCTACATCGATAGCAATGATTAAAACAGTACAGGCGCCCGAGCAGCTTCGAGGTTGAAAAAACAAAATGGCTGCAATTTTTTCATTTTATTTCTGGGAAAATAAAGAAGTCCCGGGGGCCCTGGGATGTTTGACTAACACTAAAATTGGTAAATCGCAAAAGTCAGGTCAGGATACATCTAAGGGATATGTACATACATTGATACTGTCAAAGTTACCCAGAATTTGTTCAAAATCTGACTTACCGGTATTATATTTTGTAATTTTAACGAAGATGCAATTGAAAATTAATAAAAATTGTTTATGTATCGAAAGTAGACATGTAAAAGATTGTATTATATATTATTATAACACACCTTGATAGCATTAAAGTTTTGAGAAATATCTAAAAAAATTTACGTCGGAAAAAAACACGAATAGTTACGCACGCTTTTGAAAGAAAGTTTTTTTATATTAGCTTTGTTTGAAAACCACTTTTTATTTAAGATTACGTTAACGACGTTCATTATGTACATAAAATGTAATAAATAAATTTAATGCGCCAAATGTTTTTCACGTAAAAAATAAAGAACTATTTTGGGAGCCGACTGTCAAAGTTACCCTAAAGAATCAAAGTTACCCCGATTGACTGTACTTAGTAAGATTTAATTTTCTGTTTAATAAATGTTGATTTTTATAAAAAATTGCCTTTTGTAATACGATTCACCAGAAGTTAACTCAATAAAAAATCTTCAAATAAGGAGCTTACTCCTCTTAAAAAAATTGTAATTTTTTTTCTTAAGTCTCGAAGTCCCAGGAAATCCCGGGACTTGAATTTGTCGGCAATTTCCAAGCCCTATCAATGGTACTAATGGAATCAATGGTAATGTACTTGTTAGAAATAGCCAATAGCAAGAGCCGTTTGTGGCCGAAGGACAGCGAACAAAACAATTACCTAACTATACTAACGTATTGGGATGCTACCTGTAATGTTAGTTGTAATATTAAGCTATGGAATAAATAAATAAATAAAATTAATGTCTGTGGACTCCCACAATCCTATCTCTATGCTCACAATGGATCAAACAAAATGTCAACGTCAAGTTTCAAATTTCAATAATTAACTGTCAATAATGTCACGTCACGTCTGGTCTGCTTGCTTGGAGCATTTTCTTTCGAGCGCTCAGCTCGAGCGTATTTGCAATTCGTTCATCTCATCAGTCAGACTTGAATTGGACACATTTACGGCAGAACGTGCTTGTAAAACTTATTTACCTAACTAGGTTATGTTTGTATAAAAACTGATTAAGCGCTATGCCGGCAACGTATACCTCGTACATAAGTGTCTGCCAACGTTTTTTGTTTTAGTTCGTATTTCACCGAGTTTATAAAGGTAAGGTTCTCTTTAAATTATTATGATGTTTTGTAGTTTTATAATACATCTATCTTTCTTGACGTGATTATAAAAGAAATAAACATGCGTCAATAAAATCGTTTAAGTAGATATCGCATACCTATACCTACTTATAGTATGTTCAGTAGGTACGAGTACGTTGCATCAGATTTGTAAATTGTTATTATTTGTAGATAGGTGCGTACCTGTAACTGGAACAATCTATCTGGAGAACCCTACACTTGGTATTATTTTTGTAAAATTCAACAAATTCTATTTTAGGGCAAGCATGAATAGCAAATATTACTACCAGTACGAAAGTCCAAATATTGTAATTGTTCCAACAATGTCGTGCAATCCACCCTCGCCGAAAAGACGAAAGATCGGCAACAATATCATAGTACCGATCGTGAATAATGCCGTTTGCGAAAATCTGATGTCGACCCACGAAAAAATTCCTCGAGACAATTCAAACGATAATAAGAAGGTAGATAAAAATGAAATATCTAAAAGTCCTGCGCAAAAATCTAGCTGGGCAGCGAATTATTTGCAAAGCATTGGACTGGATAAAACATCCTCAATTTGGGTGAGTAATTTTTCTACTGAACATTTTGTATTAAAAAACTCAGTAAAGTATAACAGCAATAGCAAACACTTATTAATTATTCGCATAGCACAGCCTGAATATTCCTATACAATGAATATACCTAACGAAAATCGGTATTGCAAATTGCAATATTACGTACCTAGTAGGTAACTATTTTCTAAGTAATCTGTGATATACTTAGGTACCTATCTGCTGGCAAATAGTTAGATACTATTTTTCAGTGTCGGTTTTCTAAATGCACTAATAATTATTAAGACGGCGATGTCTATCAGGTTGTGTTAATAATTTAAATCACACCAGCCCTGTTTTGCTAGGTATGCCTTTTACAGCTTTTACTACAATGCGTTCGCGTTGGATATGGAATTCGTTGTAATTGCATCCCACACAAATGCCAGCATTCCGTCAAATTCCGTCCCTGTGATTATGGTACTTAAGGTGTAACCTGATAGGTGTATTCATATAAAGATATGTAAGCATGTGGCGATAAAAAATAAGGGAGCCGTTATTGTCTAAATTGTAAATAAGAAACCCTCTTATCGCTCATCAGAATTCGCTGATGTCTCATCAAAGACAATGATACTACTTATTATGAACTAGCTTTTGCCAGCGGCTTCGCCCGCGTGAATTTCGTTTAAACTTCACCCCTTTATTTCACCCACTTAAGTGTCATAAACGTAAGAGTAGATAAAATATAGGTATACTTAATCAGAAAGCTTCGAACTGCTAAGCTATCGGGAGTTACACGTGTTATTGTGAGTCAACCATAAAAGATAGACATAATATGCTGTCGTGGAATATTTTTTATATATCTAATTTTAAGGAGAACATTTCCGTCATATACATGATTTCTGTGTAGCTTTAACCATTAAGGTTGCACACGCGACGGAAGCTTAAAAAATGGAGTAACTTCTCCCGTTTCCCCAACATTTCCCTTCACTGCTCTGCTCCTATTGATTGTAGCGTGATGAAAAGTATACTATAACCAGCGCGGGAGTATGAAAAATAATTGTACCAAGTTTCGTTAAAATCCGTCGAGTAGTTTTTGTTTCTATAACGGTTATACATCAGACAGACAGACAGACAAAAATTTTACTGATTGCATTTTTGGCATCAGTATCGATCCCTAATCACCCCCTGATAGTTATTTTGGAAATATATTTAATGTACAGAATTGACCTCTCTACAGATTTATTATAAGTATAGATTACGCCTAATTTTTACACAGTCCACCCTATGTTTCTATTACCGGGTATTTCAAATAGCCCACCATACGCGCGTTGTGCGCACGGCGGCATGTGTAAGATCGTTTGTAAAGCAATGGTCTTGTAAGCAGACAACCATTTTTTTCTACAACTAGCTACGATAGTGGAAACATTTTCCCAAACACATCTCATCTTATCAAGTCGTTGAAACTCTCGCTCTCTCCTTCAAGAATAAGTAGTTAAAAGGGTCAAGCTAGATGAACACAGAAATAATGTTAACTTAATAAAAAGTGCAGTTTTATTCAAAAATTCGACAACGACTCCCGACTCCTGGTCATAACAGTACCTACATTTCAGCTTGACGGCGAGAACTTAAAATACCGTAAATACAATCCATACTTCCATACTAATATTATAAATGCGAAAGTCTGTCTGTCTGTGACGTTTTCACGGCAAAACCACCGGTCCGATTTGGATGAAATTCGGAATGAAAATAGTTGAAGACCCAGAGTCACACATAGGCTACTTTTTTTTTTCAAAAATCAACCCCTAAAGGCTTGAAATAGGGGATGAAAGTTTGTATGAAAAATCTAAACCGCCTGACCGATTTCGATGAATTTTCCCAGGAAGATAGTTGATGACGTACCTTCTTCCCCACTTCCCCGGTTCGCGATATAAACGAATTCCACGCGGGCGAAGCCGCGGGCAAAAGCTAAGTAGTTTGTTTATAAGCTAAAGTGAACGGTAAGCACAGGTAATAAAATTGTTTTTAGCGGAGAGAAGCAATACCACATTTTTGGAGACTGAGCTATGTATAATGGGATCTCTTAGGTACTAGTCTCTCCATTCTGTACTTAAAAGCAAATAACAACATCTGAACATGTAGGTACCTATAGGCTATACTTTCGCAGAGCGAGCATCGCGTAACCGCGTAACGAAGTGAGCGTATTGATGTTTTTCCAAAAAGTTTTGTATTCCTTATCTATTGTCCCTTATTCTATTATGTTATTATTCTGTTATTATTCTATAGCGTCGCGCCGTTTACTTCATTATAGTTAACAAAAATATCATCACTCGAACTTATTAATTAATGTTTATGTAGGTACAAAGCATAACAGTGGTGTAATTCAACGAATGCAACATAGTATGTCAGCTAATATATAAAACGTGCTGACAAACATTTTGAACAACATTGAAACATTGTTAAGCGATCTGTGTCTTCAAGTGAATAGGCATATGAAATAGGCAAATAGGTTACTAATAACAAATAAACTTAGCAGCCTGAATGTTATAAAATGTATTATTTACAAACTTAAATTAAATGAAATGTTTTATTTTGTGTTAGGATGAAATCTTGAAAGCTAAATTAAAAAGTACTTCGTCGCTCGACATTCTGACGAGCTGATGAGTGTAAAACGCCTTACATATAGCTACGAAGCATCTCGATCCATTCGTTTATAATCTTCGATGAGATAGACATGCACACACAGAGACAGTTCGGGGGTTAAAAATGTATCGAACGAGCAGGATCTTTTCCATCATTTCGCTTGTGTGTCTTGTTACGTATCAATCCATAATTCGAAATTAAGTAAGACGCAGCATTACTGCTTCTCGGATTGTCTACAATTTATTTTAAAGGTAACAATGTAGCCTAGTTGGTAGCGACCCTGCCTGCGACGCGAGGGGTCCCGGGTTCGATTCCCGGCCGGGGCAGATATTTAGGGCGCTTTTAGTGTCACGCGGATTTGCTCACGCACGCGGGATTGGCCCGCATGCGTAGCACCCGCAAAGAACAATTTCATATATGAATTCATTTTAAAGCGTGATAAACGCACGCGGGACGCGGGGCGCTGTGCGGGGCGTCATCCCGCAGCGGGGCATCCGCATGCGTGAGCGTCCCTACAACTTTACTGCCCATTTTAGTGTCGGACGGGGCGCACGCACCGTATTGTACTAATCGTCTACGCAACCCGTTACGCAACCCGCAGAAGACTGAAACTTAAACTGCGTATGATCCGCAGCGTGAAATTTCACGCATGCGCGGGCAAATCCCGCGTGCGTGAGCAAATCCGCATGACACTAAAAGCGCCCTTATGTGGCAGATAAATATTTGTACTCGGGTCATGGGTGTAATTGTAATGTATTATATGTGTAGTCCATGCCACCCGCGACACAGGTACCTAGTAACCTACTGCGGGGGTATGAGTGTGTTAGCGTTTATTTATTATTTATTTATAAAAAAACTATAGGATTTCATCAGCTTTAACAATTGGTGGATCATTCTATAACATTTCTCTATCTAAATAACCTTTTTTTACTATGCTTTTAAAAATATAATGTGACACTTAAATGATAATTTTAATTATTTTGTATTTACAGAATCGTAAAATACCACGAAAACCTACATCGCAAACATGCGTTTTTTCTGCAGAGCTGCCTAAAAATACAAGTGTGCCTATTTCAAGCTCAACATATGCTCCAAAAATAGATATAAAAAAAAACGTTCAGTTGAACGTCCACAACAAAATGGAAACGGATCCAAATATTTTAAAAGATTCTAATACCAAGAATAAAGACGTTAAAGAAACAAAAAACCTTTGTATAAACGATGGATCAAAAAAGAGTAAACACTCGAATCAAGAATCCAACAAGCGTGTAAAAAATACAACTGATGTTAAAAACAACAAAACACTTAACATATTAACTAGTACCAATAAAAATATTTGTAATGATTTCAGTAAAATTAAAACGGAAAAAAGTAAGAAAAATGTCCATACGATAAATCTTTGCACCTCTGATAACTCACATAAAAAATCTAAACAATCACAAAAAGACACGAAATCCAAGCTTCCACTAAACAATCCATCAATAAAACAAAAATCAAAAAAAGAAAATAAAGTAGAGAAATCCAGCGTCAAGTCCGTAGTAGTAAAAGAAGCACAAGACAGCAGAAAGAGTAATGAAACAAAGCTAACTAGAAGAGACCGTGCCAATCAATCGACAAGTTCTTCTAGTATTTATAAAGAAAAATATAAAGACTCAAAATATTCTGTGAGAAAAATAACTCCTACTAGTCCTAGGAAAAATATTAAGGTCACAAAAAAATGCGACAAGGCTGAAGACTACAAAAAGGCACATGTTCTGAAGAAAACACAAAATAATATCGCAAATAACAGCAAGGAAATTCACAAGAAGAAAAACACAGGTAGTAAAACAAAAACCAAAGAAAAGTCATCAAAAATTAAATTAGATAATAAAATTATTAAATCCCCTATCAAAAGAAAAACCTCAAAAACAAAAAGTTACAGGAAAATTAAACTAGTTATTAATGTTATCTGCAATAAAAATCAAAGTCCCGTAAAATGTAATGAAAGTTTCAACAATGAAAAGAACAGTGGAACCAAAACATGTACACTTTCAAATATAGATCTTGACTTTCTTAATGACTTTAATATTGATGAAATAGTCGAAAGCTTAGATATTTGTGAAAAAGCTGAAAGCCAAAATATATTATCCAACCGTGAATCAAATATAGGAAACACTGCTAAACAAAGCATGATCTCAAACGTTCAAAATGTTAATATCAATAACACCGATGCTATTGACTTAATAAAAACATTAAAAGGCGAAGAAGATGATGATTTAATTAGGATATCCTCTGAAAATGCCAAAGAATTATTGTTCAGGTAGGCTTTATAAAAATATGACTTTGATATGCAATTATAAATGTAATATTTTATTAAACTCTTAGTTTGTTATTTTCATTTCAGGAATGTTGTAAATATTACACAAAGCAATAATAATTCTCACAGTATGATAAATAAAGTATCAAAAAGCGACAATACAACGATTTTAAATAGTTTTCCAACAGTCCTTATTAAAGCGGAAGAAAAAGAATTTGAAACAGTTTTATGTAATACACCGTGCAATGTAATGGTAGATAATAACGTAAGCCCTGTAAATATTGAACAATCCGTTGAAGGAATAGAAAAACATGAAACCATCATCATAAAAAAAGGAAAAGATTCTAAAATCGATGGTTCCGGATCTCCAACACAGAATGTTAGCAGAGACACTCTAAGATGTTCAGCTATGGTATTAGACGATAACAAAATTGAAAATAATATATTAGTAAAAGAAGAACAAGACGTCAGTTCATTTATCAGCAAAACAGATTCATTAAATGCGTTTAGTGAAGTAACTTACGATTCCTGTGAAAAATTTAAAATAGACGATGTTGTCAAAGATAATATAAATCAAGAAAATATTGAATACGATGATATTAATACAAATTCAAATAAACGATTAGATGAGCAGACTGTTGAAAGGAAAGAAAAGGATGAAAACAAGGATAAAAGTCCGATAACTCAAAATACTGTTGTTACAGATAATGCAAACGAAATAGTTGATAAGGAAAATTCCAGTTACCTATATTGTTCAAGTATGTTACAAACTGATCTGAATAGGAAACGTTATAAAACTGACAATGAAAGCATACAAAACAAAGAAACGGATCATGATCTACTTCAGCAAAAGCCAGAAACGTCTGACAATCAATTACCTAAATTGGCCAGCAAACAACAGGAAAATAAGATTTGTTATAATGATGACAAATGTATTAAAGCCAATAGTGAAAATGAAAATTGGACAATTAATAAAACCACTACCAACGTAATCGTACAACATAATGAAAACGTAATAAATAACAAAGACGAAAACAATACTGCTATAATCAATGATGCTGTAAATAAACAACCGGAAGTTCCTGATAGAAAAGTCCAAGATGATAAACATAAACCCAACAAAGAAGAATGCAATGCTCAAAAAGACTTTAAAGAAAATAAGCAAAGTAATTTAAAAATTAACACAAAAATCGCGGAGTCCCAAACAAAATTGTCGGATAGCGATGAACACCCTCGTGGCTCTATAAAAACAAAAGATTGCCAAGAAACTATACGTAAACTAGAAGAACGATTATACAGTACTTCTGGCTCCAAATACTCTATTATTTCCAATATACATGCGGGAAGATTCTCGAAAATATTTAAGTGTAAACATCCCAATGGAAAATATTATGCGCTTAAAATGCTAACAAAGTAAAGTATCTCGCTTTTTTATGTTAGGTATTTTTTTTCTAATAAATAAACTATACAGACATTTTACAAGTTACTCGATATATTTGGGACTGAACATCAACAATATTGATTTAATAGTAGGTACGTTTTGTTACACTGTTAATTTCATTAAATTCCACTATTTTCAGAAACAAATATAACTTGGGTAAGGAAAAGAAAGACATGCTCCACTGTTTGATAAGTGATATACCAAAAAATAACTTATTTATCGTAAATTTAGTAAAGGCTTTTAATTTGGGAGACAAGTGGTGTTTTTTAATGGAGTACTATCCGAAAAATTTACATCAAGCATTGGATGAAGCTGGAAAGTCATTTTCTATACATCATATCCAAGATTTCGCGAGACAACTTGTTATGGCTGTAATGGTATTAAGGAACAAAAACATGGTTCATTTAGGTAAGATGATATTATGTTGAGTTTGAAGTACCTTAAACTGGCAACAATGTAGGAATAATAATAATAATAATACACTACAACATTTCATATATTTTCTTTACAGATATTAATCCGAAACATATTCTAATTAATAGTTCAAATAATATGTTAAAACTGAGCGGATTTGATAATCTATGCTACGTAAACAAAATGCAAGTACTACCTAATGTAGGCACTGTGAATTATAGAGCACCAGAAGTGATTTTAGGATATCACTCCGGCCATGCAATTGATGTCTGGTCCACAGGATTGGTACTTTATGAAATGGCAACAAATATGAAACTGTTTCCGGGATTATATAACAACGACATCTTATACAAACAAATATGTACTCTGGGCTGTATACCATACGACATGTTAAAAAAATCTCGATTTAATGGTGTCCACTTCATTGGCTCAAAGTTTATGAGAAGGTCTGGATTTAAAGGGCAGGTGAGCAGAATCCTAGATAAATTATTTTATTTACTAATCAATTCAGTTTATGATCTTTTATTTATATTTTTTATATTACTATGTTACAGACTGTTAAAATTGTTAGCAAGTTTTACAAGAATAACAGACTTTGTGATAGTATTTATGAGATCTACTACGAAAATTGGGGTCAGAACAGAAGCGTATCTCAGCAGAATTTTGACATAGGAAAAATAAGTCTGTTTGTAAAGCTATTACAGAAAATGTTGACGATGAACCCGAATCCAGATTGCCGATCGAATTTGTGTATGCCAATCCATTTATTATTGATGCGTATTCGTGTCATAAGTGGTAGAAAACGAAAAAGTATTATAAATCATATTTAATGTAATCTTTTCTGCTTACGGATAAGTTCATTATTTTTCTTGTTAACTTCCTGTAAAGGAGATATTCATTTATTTATTTTTGTATTGTTGATTTCCCTAACTCTCTTGCATAACACCAAATGGTATTGCTAATTATGAAAAACATTTTCAGTTGATTTTATTTTGTTACTATGATTAAGTTTTTGTAAAAAAAGGAATATACGTTTTAGTTGTATGTCGTTAATAATGTGTATTAGGTACTTACGAAAATTTGATTAAAAATATTTGGATATTTAAGATTAATTTTATTGTCGACCCCAAAAATGAAATTGAAAATGAAAAAGTCAATAAAAAAATGAGGTAAATTTTAAATTCACTACTACGGAAAACTTTTGTATGACTAGCACTACAGTAAAAGGTTTTATACAATATTTGCCTTTTGTATGTCGTCAGTCAGTATGAATGAGCACTTAGAAAAGCAAAAACCAAGCGCGCAACATTAATAGACTCATTTGTGCTTCCCGTATTGCCAAATAAATATACTTAGTAAATAATTATACGAAAGGTTTGGAGGAACATTTAAAGGTTCCATCCGCAAAATACTCATGTAACTTTTTCATTAAATCTCTTTACAGTATGTGCCATACACACATAAAGATGCAGTTTTTAGTGTTGACAAGTTATTTTTAAATGAATTGGACCACGGAACTCTCAAATGGTGCTGTGGTCCAACTATTTTTAAAGTTGGACAACTGCCCCTAGTAAAACCCGTGGTCCAACTAGTTGGACAGAGCAGTTGGACCATTGCCCCGCACTCTAAATTAGTTACCTTTCGGTCCAAGAGATGGCGTTTGCTTGTGGCTACAAAAAACTAAAGTAAATATTTAAGTGAGGCCAAAAAAATCTGGTCTGTTGTATGAAAATACAACAGACCAGATTTTTTTGGCGTTTTTATACATAATGGTACGGAACCCTTCGTGCGCGAGTCCAACTCGCACTTGGCCGATTTTTATTATTCATGTAGGTTTCAATTGTAATATTTTTCTATTTAGTTTTGCAAAAATATACACATGAATTACATATCTATGCAAGTATGATGTTATTGATTAAATACTATTTTAGGAAGGGATTACAGGAATAAAAGTCAAAAAGATAAGTAAATATGTTTCATATATATTTATTTTAAAATATATCATTGCTGTTGGTTGGACTTCAGCTACGAAAATTCAAAAGCGTAAAATATTAGAGTAGTCTTAATAATACGATAGCAAAATACCAACTTAAAAAAAACAACAGCCTTCAAAGGCAAGATAACTCAAAAACTACTCGCCAGATGTCGATATCGAAATTTATAAGGGACTACAAGATAATCACTACCTTTCGAAAAAAAGAATCAACAAAATCGGAACACCCTGTCAAAAGTTATGAGGTAATAAGCATAAATTAAATTCACATTGTTGAGAATAACTAAAAAAAATATTATTTTTTTAGTTACAGCAACATATAAAGCAATCATTAACTTTCGAATGTTGAAAAAATTATCGATATTGGTTCACTCGATACGAAGTTATGGTGTGTGTGTGTGGATTGAGTGAGCACCCTAAATAAAATTAATGACATTATGCTAGTTATTTAGTAAAAGTATCAATCTCACAATTTGTAAAAAGATAAAACGTGAGATATATCAGTTAATGTACGAGTATGCTCACTCAGTTCTCACCTTAGACCACCCCCAAGTAACAAAATGTGGTCTTGTAGTGGTTCCGGAGCCAAGCCTATAATAGGCTTATAACAGCCTATAACAGGCTTATAAACGTTTATAACCACGGAAAAGGGCCCATTTTATACGCGTACTTTTGCTAATAAAACACTTATTGTAGATTTGGCGAGCACCACTTAGAGTCTTAGACCAATAATACACTTATATTTAGACTACGCAGAACTATAATTGGCACATAAAGTTGACTTATACACCCCTATAAGATCTAGTAACAAATGCAAATGGTTCTAAGTGCATTTTGTTCTGTAAATGTCTATTACTGGCGTATGACACTTATAGCGGATTTATAATTACTTCTTTTAGCCGATTAAAAGTGTAACTTACTAGAGCAAGTTTTCTCAAGTGTATTTACACCTATGCAACACTTTTATAGGCCATGTTAGCTTTTACTGCGACTATAATTTTGTTCTATACACGACTATAAGTCAACTTATAAGTACAGATGTACTATAAAACCAAAAGAACTCCGTGTAACCTGTTATAAGCTTGGTAGTAAACCCTGGAACCACTAAGAGAGAGGTACTAGTGCTGTGAGCCTGTAAACTGTGCACTACAGGAGAACTTTGTTACTTGGGCCCTGATCTATCAATCCGTGAAGGATGCATTTAAGATTTGTGTACTAGCTATTAGTAAAACCTTTGTAAAGTTGTCGTTTTTACTTCACATTCAATCTTTTTCTCAATCAACTTTTCACTCAATCCACACACACACGAAGTTATGAGGTAACCCACAAAAATATTAAGACGAATTCAGAACTTCCTTCTTTTTTTGAAGTTGGTTTAAATAATAAGTTGTAAAATCAAAAGTGTAATAAAATAATGGTATGGAAGACCATTTAAAGAAATCACTGAAAATATTATCAGTTTTGAAATATTAATATTAAAATATTGCTGCATATAACTGTATCATACTGTCCATTTTAATTACAATAACATGTATATTAAGGGAACGTCGAAAAATTATGATTATTCTGTTGTTAAGAGAAATTCCATAACACACAACTGGATTTTTTGGAATCACCCTGTATATTATTTACGCTTTAAGCGTAAATATTTTTAAACCATAAGATAAATGATTACAATTTTATACATTATAATAGTAATAAAAGATTAAAAATTGTTATTTGGCGATATCGGAGCGGTTCTTCGCTGTGCCATCTTGCGAATATTGAAGTTAATACTACTCCAATATAACAATGTCATTTATGAACATCATCAGCTAAGAATAAATGACGCAATTGCTTACTGTGTAAAAATAAACATAGAAAACAATAATTGTACTTGTGGCTGTTGTATTGTACATTGTAATTATAACGGTATTTTAAGTACATCCACATATTCCACATATTTTATATAAATACCAATGACAACGCGTGTGATGCGTGCGAATATGACCTCTAGTGTCTTTCATGGTCGGAGACACGTAAATAGTAGAGCTAATAATGGGGTTGTGTCACTTCTTTTTTCGCCGCCAACACATCGGTGATATCTTTGATGTTACTGATGTCGATTGGCGACGCGACGGTACCTCCTACCATCAGCCGACCTATCAACTGTCTCCATCAAACCAATTTCAAAAATTGTTCATTTTACTTCGACAAGTAATAAAATGAGAATATCATCAACCTAGTTGAAGTCAATTACATAACCACATGATAAAACCACCACCGCCAACTTATGATAAAAATTTAAAAATGTAAAAACGATAAGAAATATAAAAAAGAATCATCAAAATCGATGCAAATATGACGGAAAAATAACTGGACATAAATAAAAATAAAAATCTATAGAGGCATCGAAATAACACCTCGTCCTTTTTTTTTAATTTGATCAAAACCAAACAACCACTAACCTGTCCGAGCACTTCCTTGGTGCTGCCATCAGGGACGTGGAAGAGGACCAGCGGGGTGGCCTTGCAGGTGTAGGGCGAGGGCTCGGCCGGGGCGACGTCCACGCGGAAGAAGCCGCGCCGCTGCAGCTGGATGATGTCGCCTGTCTTCAGCTTGGCCAGCTCCGGCTCGCCCAGCATTGGGACTTCCCACTGTGAGGGAAGGGTTGATTAGCGATCTGGAGATGATTCTAAAGAACTGACAGTACAGTCTGTGGTACAGTTGTTGGATACTGCCAACAAGCAAATATTGATGTAATGATTACAATTAAAAATTAAATAAGAACTACTGTGCCTTGTTTCATTACATCCGTTGATGCATTTATCTAATATATTTTCATGTAACACACATAATTTATATATTTTTATGTAATAAATACTTCCTAGGAACTCTCGTTTTCAAAGACCTAAAAAAGAAAGAACAGCAGGGAAAAGTAATAAGTATGATTGAATTGTGCAGTCAAAGATTCCAAGACCTTGTACAAAATTATTAACCCTTCGAATCTGAAGATATCGAAACAATGGAGTAGCACAGTTGTCTAAAACTAGTAGCGCTGTCGTTGCGCATGTTTCCGATGAACAAATACTTAATATTACGCTACTAACCCTGGTCTGGTGACCAATATACTGCTTGAAGTCTTCGTCTTTCCCCAGCAGCGGCTTGGAGATGATGTGGTCGAAGTATACGCAGAACATTTCTAGCTTGGGCGACTGTGGCGAGTCGGCCAGCCAGGTTAGCTTGAGCGTCTTCTTGTAGTCCTTGTTCTCTAGGTTCGAAGTTCCGTCTACGCTGGTCACTTTGCCGTCGGCGTCCCTGAAAGCAAACGTTAGAAACGTTCTATGAATTTTCACAGCTTAGAAACATTATATGAATTTCCACAGCTTTGACAGCGGAGAATACCATGTATGTATGTGTCAAAAACTTTGCATATCATTTGCGAAGGGCCTTCCTACGGGTACCATACACCACATTGAATGCCACTACATCGAAGTTCATGATATTGAACACGTTACATCGAAAATTCATTAGATCTAATTTTCATTATATCGAAAGTTTATTACATCGACACCACAACGAACGCTTATAAAATCGAAGTATCATTAGATCGAATTACATCGAAAGATCATGAAATCGACGGCATAACAACGTATAGAAATGGACATGTGCTTCCAAAATAAATATAATGAATTACCTATGAATTTTATCAATCATGACGTTGCCATAGTTGATGAAGGTAGCATTCTCTCCCTCCTTAAGCGTGGCAGCGTCAGCCTGGTCTATCAACAGTCGCGGCGCCACCCACACCGTCTTGTTGCCTACCGCTGGGTTCTTGGGGTGCAAGGCCACCGACATCGAACTGTCCGACTTGACGTTCTTCAAATTAACCGGCACCGGGTTCATTTCCAGGGCTGTGTAGCGCGGCGCTATTGGGTCTATCACCTGAAAATATTAATGACGTTATTAACTAAACATTTTACACAACTCTTTTTCATGTAAAGTAAGTCCCTTCGTACAAATACCTATGTCAGGGATGGCGAACCGATGGCATGCTACATAATATTTTGGACATGGCATCGAAAAATTTATAGGCACTAAGAAAATAACGTGTGCACTCGATTATGACTCTACACGAGGTACTATTTATGATGAGCGAACGCGAGTGATCCTAAGCTAAACCGTAAGAAAATTTAGCTTACAAGCCAAATTAAACTCCGACCCCAGGCAATTAACTTGCATTCACCGTGGACGTCCACGTGACATACCTTCTTGTTGATGGCCCAGATCTTGTCCCACTCCATGAAGACGACGGAGCGGCTGGAGCCCTGCGCCGCGATGAACTGCCGCAGCCCCTCCACCGTCATGCCGCGCCGCAGCACGCCGCGCACCGTCGGCATGCGCGGGTCGTCCCTAATATACAATACTCAGTGTATTACATCTATACTAATAATATTAAAAAGACTGTTTTTGTGTCTCCGAGGTGTAGCACTGTAGCATTCAGGGAAAAAAAAAAACATTCTAAATAATTATATTAAAAGTATGCAATGCGAGTTTCACTTTTGGATAGGCTCTGATCACATTATTGGAACTAAAAGTGCTAAAAAGATCATTAGCGAACGGATGATTCAAAAAGAAATGCTAAAATGAAAAGTACACCGGCCTTTTCAGGCTTGTGACACATCTACTTCTTTTTTACTTTTAATGTGCAGTTTTAAAGTGTTAAGCTGAACTCAAGTGCGTTAAGTTATGCGTCATGAAAAAAACAATTAATTTTTTATTCCAATTTTTGTAACTTGTCAGAGTCAAAACATTACTATATAGTATGTCTATTTGTTGATATACATACCATCCATCAACCAGGCCTTGTTCGACGAACCAAGTCAGCTTTCTCTTCGATAACACTGTGTTCGTCATACTCAATCTGAAATGAATGAAACCAAAACATTGCTTCATTCCGTATACATTTATTCATATCAATAGGCCATTTATATCAATATAATTTATTTAAATATCACTCTTATATTGAATCGACATGCACCAGCTATCAAATAAGTAACTTTTTACAAATAATAACCGACTTCAAAGTCGAGATAACTCAAAAACAATTATGAGGTAACACACATAAGAAAAAAACATACAGGCGAATTGAGAACCGCCTCCTTTTTTTGAAGTCGTTCAAATCAGTGTCAAAATCGGTTCATTCAATAAAAAGTAATACAATCTAATTAAGAAAGTCTTCCTCTGAAGTTAGTAAAAAAACTTTAATAGGAACGATATTAACTAGTTCACATGGGATAACAGAAATGCAAATAAATAATTAACCACACCGAATCACCTGCTGTACTCCCATATATACGGCTTCCTTAGCCCCAGCGCGTCGATGAACCAGTAGAACTGCGGGTCGCGGTCGTGGTACTCCATGGTGCGCAGCACGTGCGTCACGCCCTCCACCGCGTCCACGATCGGGCACGCGAAGTCGTACGTCGGGTACACCCTGCGAGGGTCAACATTAAATTTATGGGTCTACCTGTGGTTTCAAAATAAGTAAATACTACACATAATATTACTACAGCATTTATTTACACGATAATGAAATAGTCAATAAAAAAAATTTGCCTGTCTTTCTGTTTGTCATGGCTAATTTATTGTATGGTTGAATTGAACTGAGAATAGAGGTTATTCAGCAATATAGGCAATTTAGGCATATAGGAAATATATATAGGAAATTTTTTATTCTGGAATATCATAGGATCGGGTTTTACGCTGAGAAAAATTCCCACGTGTTCAAAATCGCAGGCATAGATCGTATCTAATATTTTTAATTTTAAGTAAAGGAAATGGTCTTATCACTCCATGGTGTGAATTCTATACTTTCTTAGAAGCCAAGTGTGTGGAAGATGAATCCTAGTGGGGGACTATGTATGTGGAGCGTTTATTTATTCATTTATATACATACTTGTACTTCATCCCAGTCCGCGGATGCTGCTCGGGCTTGCAGCGGTAGATGGTGGGGTCGCGCAGGCAGCCGTTCGCCGACTGCATGTCGATCTTCGCGCGCACGCAGTTCTGTATGCCGATGTCCGAGCCTTTCTTCATCTCTTCCCACAGTTGAAGGTTCTTTTCGACGGCTGGACATTAATATAAATAAATGACATTTATACTCACGAATATCACAACAGATGAATTCGTAGTTATCTTTGTGCTCGTATGTTAGGCGTAAAAGCAAACAGATTAATCAGTGGAGTAATCGGGTTACTACATTTTTTATTTCATGTTAGAAATCGAAAAACCTAAATAAAAAATCTACTTACAATTATTCCTGTTCTTGCTCTCCACCTTTTGATCTCTTTCAATCTTCATTTGTTCGGCAGGAGTATCATCCACAAATGCCTTGCCTTCCTTGATGAGTTTCTCACAGAAATCCAGCATCATATCGAAGTACTCGGAAGTATGAGTAAATCTGTCTGGTTTAATCTCTAACATTTCTACATCTTCTAATATAACCTGGAATGCCATAAAATCTTGTTTAATTTACATGTATGTACATATAAAAGCTATTTGGAAAGATATTGTTACCTTTATAATTTATTTTTTTTAAGTCAGAGAGGTCCGACTTCAACTTCTTCTACTAGAATTTTTTAAATATAGTGAAAAATAGTGTTCGGCATTAAATACTATTCTCTTAAAAGTCATCCTGAAAATACAATACCTTTTCAAAATCAGCATTCTCCTTGGCTGGGTTTGTGTCATCAAATCTCATGATTAGCTTTCCGTCAAAAGCTTTCTGATAGTACTGGTTCAGTAGAGCTGCTTTGGCATGGCCAATATGTAAGTATCTAGGAACACAACAATGCTGTATCAGTTAATATATCTTTGTATTATAGTATCTCACTGGGTAATACTAGGTACAAGGATGCTAGGATTTTTTTTGCCTATCATTTATTTTAGTCGCAGATACTTTATTTATTTTTTACAATTTTATGCAAGACCTCACCATTTTGATAATTAATTAGATAATATTTGATTTTCCTATATATTTTAAGAGGCTGTTAATATATTCCAGAAAATATGAGTGAATGTATATATATAACAATAACATACCCTGATGCTTCTGGTGGAAACCTGACCACAACTTTGCCCATTTCAGCATGGGGGAGTTCAACAAACTTGCCCTCTTGTTTTGGACCTGCCTCCTTAGTCGGAGATCTCCTGGAATTAATAAAAATAATTTCATTTTAACAACATTATATTTTTGTCTTTTACTAGTGTTTCCCTGCAGCTTTATCCACGTGGGAGTGTGTAAATTACATAATTCTGTTAACATTATCCCAAGCAAACATATCTGAGATAAACACTTTCCTATGTCCTTTTTAGGGTCTCAAACTATTCCTGTAAGTACTATAATTTCATGTAAGTCAATTCTGTGGATTAAGTTTGAAACAGGAACAAACAAGTGGCAAAGTTATTTTCGCAATTTTAATACAAATACATACCATTACCATGGTGTAGAGTTATATATAAACAAAATGTACATAGATTTTGTTTACTTTATCATTATATGAGTAGGTAAATTATGAATGTTAGTACCTAAACCAATGTGATGATAAGATAAGGATATATGTATTACCATATGTTTACAATATAGAGTATACATTTTAAATTTTAAATAATTCAAAATGATCATTTAGATGGACTCAGAGCTAACTAAAAGTGATTCCAAGATTATTCAATATGTAATAGCATAAAACAGATTAACACATACTCCAAGAAAAACCAGTTCACTTTGATGCTATAATGGCTTATGAACAAAAGTATGCTATGGTTCTCATGGCCTGAATTATTATTTAAGCTTAATTTGTATCATGCAATGTATCTGATAAAGTGAAGAGTTTTGCTATTAACATAATCTATGCGGCTAGTTCAAATAATGGATTACAATAAGCATGATGTTATTACCTATGTGATAGTGAAGTAGTATAATTGCATTCACAAAATTTACCTAAAATTATTCAAATCAAATATGTCTAAGAGTTTTTCAATTAAACCCACCTTGCGGCAGCTTTTGTAAGGTTGTCCAACACATCAGATGGCAATTCTTTAAGCGCCTTAGCTACAGGTTCCTGAGCTTTGATGAGGTTCATCCACCGTAGGATATTCTTGGGAGGAGATTTTTCAACCAATTCCTTGAATTTACTGGAAACTGTACAATTAACTCAGATTATGCTATGCACATTATAGTAAATACTGTCATTGTCATTAAAATAATTTTCACCATCCTTAGTGGTTATTTATGAACATTATTTGTCAAACTATTTTATACTTGTGGGTTTTTGGAAATACTTCAAATAACAAATTCTTCTTTAAGTGTGCGGTTCCACTGAGGCGGAGCGGAGCGGAGCTGTGCGTGATTCACCAATCACATGCCTTGAAAATCACGCGAGGCACAATGAGATGTGGACTTCAAGCCATGTGATTGGTGAATCGCGCACAGCTCCGCTCCACTCCGCCTCAGTGGAACCGCACCCTAATGCTGCCTACCAGTGTTGTTAGATGTGAATTAACAAGCTACATCAATAGCATTTTATTTTAAACACAAGTTTTGCTTATAAAAATTCTGAAATAAATTAAATATTTATTTGCTTTATATACTTCACTGTTAATTTAGATACCAGAATATATTGTATGCTTTATCATACTCTCTCAGGACTATTAAAGATAATATACTTACCTATGGTCCAAAATTTAATAATTTGTATTGAATACAAATGTTGAGCACCTAAGAATTTAAAAACACTACTCACCATGCAGTACACTGAATACAGCCAAATCAGAAACTGTCAAGCTTTCTCCGACTAAATAAGTCAATGGTCCCAGTACTTTGTCCAAATACTCGACAGACTTAGATATTTCATCATCTAGGATTAGACTGAAAGATAGCCAATGGTTCATAGTAAGCCTTGTTAGAGGGCAAGCCGATTTATTGAAAGCATTCTCCAGAATTCGTATCAAGTCATTGCTGGTGCCATATGGCAAGCATTTTGAGGAGTTAGGAAGTGTCACAGCAGATTCTCCTTCCCAAAGGATTTCAATGTTCTTCGCTTTATTTCTATAGAGCTCCAGAGCCAACAAACCACCTGGGAATAGAACAAGAAAGTTATTTTCGGAATCATGAGTAAAAAATATTGTTTGATATGAAATGAAAATACCTAATGGCGGGTTGGATTTATTGCAAGTAACTTTCATGGTTTACGAAGTAATAACGCAATATTTTATCTTAATTCTAATTTAGATTTCGTGCACTTTCCGACCGCACACACGCTAAACACTAATGTCAAAATGACAACACACGCCTGTTTAAACGTCAGAAGTCAGGAAAATGTTCCTATCTCTATGGAAAAATAGTACTACGTCTCACACAGAGTATATAATTATATTCGTTAGAATAAAAAAAAAGTTCTATTACAAATTATGTGCCAACGTCGCCAAATGGAACCACGGAAAATCTTATGCAAGGGTTGCTTTGCTAATTGCAATCAAAGGGGCTGCGATAGCAAAAGTTGGATTTAACTGTGGTTAATATTCTACACCGCCTGTGGCTAACACGTGTTAACTCTCCCACAATCTCCGTATATTTAAGTTACTCTGTGGTTCACACCTATCTGGTCTGTGGTTAACACTTGACAGTTTTTCAAAAGGTCGTCTGCTCTGAAGTGCTCTGTGAATCTGTGATATTCCTATATTTCTTATATTTCCTATCTCTATGGCTCTGTGACTCTGTGATGTGAATGAAAAGTGAAAATGAAAATGAAAAGCTTCCGAAAATTCGGAATATTTGTAAAAAATTGAAAGTAAATAAAGAAATAAATTACTGGATATTTTAAAAATAGTCCCTAATATTTAAAGTTAAATTATTCGAATTTAAAAATACTTTCGCTTTCTTTATTATTAATCTGAAAAGCTATAATCTGGTATTAAAGTGAATATCAATATTCGCAGTTGTAAATATTGGTAAACATAAATTTTCGCAGGGTTTTACTATTATCCTCTTTGGGTTTTACGATATCGTGAGTGATCTGAGCAGTTAAATTTTTCGGAATGAAGATGAAACAGCAAAATGTTAGAACTCTGTCATTAGTGGTTTGTACTTTTACATATTTACTGATCGGCGCTGCTGTTTTTGATGCTTTAGAGTCTGATACTGAAAGCAAAAGATGGGAAGTTTTATCGGGTAAGTAATAAAATGATCTCATAAACTGTTACGAAGTTTACAACATTATTTCGAATATTTTTTGTTGTCCCCAGTGATCTCCGAAATGGCTTAACAGATTTGGATGCTATTTTCACTGTAGTAAGCTTGAGGTGTGCTTAATTTTATTATGGACTCGTGTAGCACAATTTTCTTGAGATTGGTTCCCATCCTCATTAGAATATTGTTTATAGAATATAATATTATGTTATTTTTTGTTATTTATTTTTCAGATATGAAGAATGGTCTAGTCCGGAAATACAACATAACTCCAGAGGACTACCACATGATAGAGATAGTAATAATAGAAAACAAGCCTCATAAAGCAGGTCCACAGTGGAAGTTTGCTGGGGCATTTTACTTTGCTACTGTCGTCCTTGCAATGATTGGGTATGGACATTCTACACCAGTCACTGTTGGCGGAAAAGCCTTTTGTATGGCATATGCAATGGTAAATATTTTGTATCATTGGTATTTTATAAATAATACTCATATCATTATAAAGAAATATTAAACAGCATAAATTTTGAATAATAGTTACTGTGCATCATCTCATCATAACACACTTATAACAACCATGACCCGACAACAAATATTGTGTTACACTAACATTTACTCTGGCCTAGAATTGAACCCTAGTTCTTTTGCTTTGCAGACATTGTCACTACAACTGGGCTTTGCTTAAATCATTTTAATTTATTTACAGGTAGGGATCCCACTGGGGTTAGTGATGTTCCAAAGCATTGGTGAGAGACTGAACAAGTTTGCGTCAGTTGTGATCCGTCGCGCCAAGTGCTATTTACGATGTGAGACCACTGAGGCCACTGAGATGAATCTCATGTTTGCTACTGGCTTATTGTCTTCCATCATTATAACTACTGGTCAGTGTTTATAAATCATATGTACTCTTTATAGATTGTTGATGAAATGATAATTGATAATGTTCAGTTACTTCAGTTTAATCATCATTCATATCCAACCAACCATGCATCCAACCATAAATTAAATTAAATACTACCATACAATATACTTCATTTTGATTTGTTATGTTTAAGATTACAACATAATAATATGGTGAAAATATTTATGTAATAAACAATTGACATGAGTTTTAGCTTAGCAAAAAATCTATTTTTCTTCATTAAAGGTGCTGCAGTCTTCTCACGATATGAGGGTTGGAGCTACTTTGATAGTTTCTACTATTGTTTTGTGACCCTTACTACAATAGGATTTGGCGATTATGTTGCACTTCAGGTAAAACTTATCAACAAATACCACAGCTTTAGAATATTGTTAAGTAAAAAAATTTGAGAATTCCAGGCTGCATTTATTTTCTGCCGTCTGTTTGGAGCCTTGCTCAGCTGGTGAAGTGTACTGTATTAATTATGAGCGCTGATATAAACCACAATTTCATGCAAACGATTATTGGCAGCAAATTATTACACCACACTCACAATAAGAGATCAGAAAAGTAATTAATGGCAGCTTCTTAGCACTACTACATAGTGTTGCCATATTTACATTTAAAGCTATGTACATTAAAAACTTAAGTGTTGCAAGCAACACCGTCTATCGCTACAATGTGACCTGTGTTCCAGAACGACCAAGCGCTGACAAGCAAGCCGGGCTACGTGGCGCTCAGCCTGGTGTTCATCCTGTTCGGGCTGGCCGTGGTCGCCGCTAGCATCAACCTGCTGGTCTTGAGATTTATGACTATGTAAGTTGTTCATGACTATGTAAGTGTTAATATGTAGGTTATGTTTATGCTCCGCTAATCTGCAGTGGTGCAGCATGTTTGAGTATGCTCTAGGTATTTGTGCTCAATATTGTGCTCTGGTTTTTCATTATAACTAAGGAGGCCCAGAATATAATCAACCACGCTGCTCCAGTGCGAATTGGTGGTGTGTGCAGTGTACTCGAGACTTACCCTCTATAAAAATTTTCGTGAGTCATAAAAAAGAAGAAAAGAAGTTTCGCTTATAAATATGTTTCAAATAACATTTCTAGCATGTTTTATTGACGTTGTCCAGGCAAGCAGAAGAGAACGCGCGTGAGGAGGACAAGGACGGCTCGCGGACGCTGCTGCCCATCGACGGCCACGTCATCACCAGCCGCCAGCGCTCGCACGACGACCAGGCTTCCGTGAGTAGAGCCTAATATTTCTTTACTATTTATAAGTATGTATGAGTGAATAAGTAAGTAAGTGTGAGTGAAGCCTAGAATCTATTGTTTTGGGTACTGTCCAGTTTTTGAATGGGCAGATACCGTTTCATAGTGTTTGTTTTTTTGTCTGTCTTGATATTTTTGTTCGGAAATTATAGTTATAAAAAGTTCTTTTTCATTATGGTTTACAGTTGTGTGATATAGATTTTGCGGATATAGACTAGCCTTCGTCAATTATGTCAAACGAGTAAATGCCAGTTTGTGAAAAGAGAAATAAAAATAATTTTGAACAATATGAGTTTATTCAAGCACACAAGCGAAGTTAGGTCAGTTTTCTCGCTTACAGCGTGACGCTCCGTTTTTACATTCAGAGACTACCTTTATAATCAAAGTTTGTCAAATTACAAGTACTGCACTCGAAGTAAACACTTGAGGACTTTTGACGACCTGAGTGGCGCAATGGTTATCACGCCGGATCGCTGTTCTGAGGGTCCTGTCCTGGGTTAGATTCCCAGCTAGGTAGAAATTTGAATGATGAGTTTAAATTTCCACCCACCTACCCTAAGTTCGCACCCACGACACAGGGAATCCTACATCTAGGACTACCTGTTGGGTTAGGTTAGATTTAGTTAGGTTTAGTTAGTTGGTTAGGTTTAGTTAGTGAGTGTGTAGCGTTATTTTTTATTTTATTTTCACTCGGTATCGTCCAGGTGTGCTCGTGCAACTGCCTGGGCAACAAGCAGTGCGAGGGCGGCGCGCTGCTGCCGGCCACGGCGCGCGCGCCGCTGTCGCTGCGCCGCCGCGACTCCATCACCACCGACCTCATCGAGCGCGCCTCCGTTTGAACGTACTGTTGGATGCGTGGAACGGTCGCTGTTAGCGACGCGCGAGTGAAATTAAAGAAAACTTCAATGGATTTTAAGGCGAGATGGTTGTAGAAGGATTAAAAATATATCGGCAAAATATAGTCGTAATTTTCTCTGTATTTACAAGAATGACAGTTCTGTCTTAACAATGTTAGTTTTTAAATGTCGCGTTTCCTTCAACAGCCAGTCTCTCCCGCTTTATTAGAACATAAGTAGAAACTATTTTAACATAAAATTAAATGAATTAATAAGACCACTTTACGCGTCGTTTACGTCGCCAACATTCTCCGCCCTAGTGCCGTCTGAAGGTTTAAGGCACTCATCATCCATCGGAAGTAGTGCGACGCGTGTTACCGGTCTTGTTTTTATTTCCACTACACGTACTTATACGACTGTCTTTCCCTGGATGAATTTGAGTTATTAGCCCTCGAGGCCAAGTATTTCTCGGTGAGTTAGGGTAACAAATAACCACCAGTCCATCCGATTCGATCCATGTGATCCGATTCCGACCGTCTAGGGCCTCTAGGGTGACAGGTTGCTTCGTGTGCCGCGGAAAGTACAGTGCTGCGTCGATTCGACCGCTGAGCCGGAGTAAGCCATCTTCGTCTAAAAAAGGCGTAAGTGACCGAAGACGACTGGTAATAGGCAAATTTTTGTTCATCGCAAGTGCCTGTATTACATTTGAAAAGACAACGGCTTGTGAGTAGCGCAGTAGCAACATTTCAGCCTTCTGAAGCAATTCGCAATTGATCTGCTTCACTCCAGTTTTATTGCATCTTTCGGCGAGTAATAACATAGCGGCGGTGCTACGGCGTAAGCGGATCCACGACGAGAATCGGTCCGGATCGGGCACCACAGGTACTACAGGTAAGTTGTTAACTTCTGCGGTATTAATATTTTCATTGCTGTTTAATTTTTGTATTTCTCTTTCAGGTAATTGCGGCCAAGCATCGGGCGACAAGTAAAGGAACGAAGGACCTTTAAACCATTCGCTGTCCGTGTTCAATTTATATTTGTTTACTTTTGTTGCAGCGTGTCGGCTATGTCCATGCACGTTGGAATATAATGGCTTTGACCCTTATGTAATTTAGCGGTTTCATCGAGGATTGCTACAGCACGTTCTTCGTCCTTGTTCGGTTGAGGGTGATTCCTTATACCAATTGTATCGAGGGCGAATGAGTTACTAATAGGATGGTCACTGTAACTCGGAAAGTTTCTAATTTGTTGCATTTGTGTAATCATCTGAGACTGTTCGCGATTCACGCTGGCGGTGGACGTCACAATCACTTGGTGCAACGCGGCTGCTAGCTTGTCGATGTCGGTAGGCGCACCGGCGGCGGCCGCCGTAGCGGGCATTATATTGTCATGCGATGCGCCGTGCGTAGGGCCGACCGTGTTTACAATAATAGAGTTGTCGATCCAATTTTCAACTTTATTTCGCGATCTCTTAGAGCACACACTATTCTCTTCCTCTAGTGCGGCTAAGTCTGCAGCCAATTTCTTCTCTATTAGGTCCTTCTCAATAGCAGCCTTAGCGACGGTGGCTTCCAGTATTAGTTGCTGTTTACGCGCCTCTACGGATGCACGAGAGCCACTACACCTGGAGCGTGCGCTGCCCTCCGACTTCACTACACTGCGGGCAGGCTTATTGTCCACCTTCACTTGCGTATCAACAGAACTAAATCCTGATTGTGAAGATCCCTCATCCATCGCTGAAGATTGTTCTGACTGCTCCTTTCGGATGGCTCCACGGGTTTTCATTTTGTGCGGAGTATGGAACATCTTCTGCTGTCACTCGGGTCGCTGGTTCGGATATGATCCGGCTCGAAGGACCAATTTGTTAGCGACGCGCGAGTGAAATTAAAGGAAACTTCAATGGATTTTAAGGCGAGATGGTTGTAGAAGGATTAAAAAATATATCGGCAAAATATAGTCGTAATTTTCTCTGTATTTACAAGAATGACAGTTCTGTCTTAACAATGTTAGTTTTTAAATGTCGCGTTTCCTTCAACAGCCAGTCTCTCCCGCTTTATTAGAACATAAGTAGAAACTATTTTAACATAAAATTAAATGAATTAATAAGACCACTTTACGCGTCGTTTACGTCGCCAACAGTCGCGTTCTCATTGTTTTTTACACTATAACCGATTTCGATTTTTTTTTCATTTTTTTATCTGAAAGCTGGTGTTTGTCATCTACAATTATATGAAGTACGACAGTACCGACTTAAAAAAAATCGAGAGCGACATCTGACAAGTTATTTTTGAGTTATCCCTACTTATCGATTTTGAAGTCGGTTATGTTTTGTTAAAAATGAAATTATTGTTAGTTGAACGCTTGAATTTTTTTGTAATTTAAAACCGAAAATGATTGTTGAATGCAAAATTTGCCATAATATGAATTTAGTCATGGTTCGTATGCGACCATAACAAATTATGAGACCGGTTGAGGCAGCAAACAATATGGATAGTGGATAGTAATTTGTGTTGTATTTATGAGAATTATCAATTTTTAAACTTTTACGGCGTACGTACGTAGATTTACTTAATTTTCACAAAAATACTGCCATTTAATATGAAGTAGAATTTTTATGGATTTGTAATCAACGTAACGTTATATAAGTACGTATTATGTCGCAGAGAAATAATGTAAACGTGAATTTAATCATTTATCTCTAATGGGTCGATTTTATTTTTACGTTTCAAATCAGTAGAAGGATAGTTTACAGTGTTTACACTATAGAACATACAAGATAATTAGTAGACAAGGCGTATAAAAGGGAACGCAGCGGTAACGGTACAAAGGGCAGTTTTTATCATATTTCTATTTAAGTTCATAGTTTCTCTGTGACATACAAATATAAGAAAGAAGTCTCAGTTTATGTAGCATTTCAGTAAATGGTGTGAATCAAACCTTTAAGTACATACTTCAGTATTCATTAGATTGTAATTTCTTCAATATTTAAGTGCCAAAGATACTTACTGTAAAGTCTTCCTTGCTCTTTAGGTTATATTTAAATTAATATTGTTACTTATTTTAAACATTATGTGTATGTGATAAATGTTGAATTCTAGTCATATTGTTAATGTGCATTTTATTTACTGTGATCTCTTAAGTATTCATGGACCATTGTGATAATATTTTTACCATCGATTTGTTTTTATTTATGTACTTTTATTGTATAATTATTTACCCAGGCATTATTTACACAAATTAGAAATTAGAAATAAACAATTTAATAAATTTTATTTCGTTTCATTTCCTTATTAAGTTGAACCAAAATTGCAGGTGATTAAAATTTACTTATGCTGTTGTACATAAATAAAAAAATAAATCCTATTGAACATAATAATAAGCACTGGTGGTCCTTTTTTGGCAAAATAGGTACAACCAACACAATGACTTAGAATTTTGTTTACGGGAGTATGATCCGGATCCGCACTTATTGCATAAAATGATGACACCGATTTTAGTGTGGTTTTCACTAAATTATTTAAATAAGCGTCACTTGATTTAATATTTATTGTTTTACAACAATCTGTTTTCTGTCTATAATAATTTATCCTAATATTATAAAGCGGAAGAGTTTGTTCGTTTGAACGCGCTAATCTCAGGAACTACTGGTCCGATTTGAAAAATTATTTTTGTTTTGAATAGTCTATTATAGTTGAGGAATAATATAATATAATAGTTGAGGAAGGCTATGGGCTATATAACAACACACTACGACCAAAAGGAGCGGAGCAACAAGTCTTCTTATTAATGTTGCAGAACGACGTCTGCGGTCTGCCGGGTCCACTAGTACAATATACAAGTTCCGAATATGAACGATCGGAGTGCGGCTCTCTCCGGAAATGGTGTAGTTATGAGCTTGGCGATACATCTCCCTTTACTTGGTTAGTTATAAGCAATGATGTTTTAAATATCTAGATTGAGCGTCGCCCTACAATGAAAACAAAAAAAAACAAGGCAACATTATCAAGCATGTGTGCGTGCAGGCGATGTTTTTCACGTTCATTTATTGTCTATGTGTGCGTAATGATATAAAAGTTGTGGCCAACAGTAAATTTGGCCACAACTTTTTGACACGTTTTCGCGGATTCGATGTTCCATCTAGATATTTTAATACATCTTTGGTTATAAGTTATTAGGCCATCCATGTATTAGGTACCTACTTCGAGTGGAAAAGAAAGTGTAAACATTATGTTGGTTAACGCGAAGGGTAGGTATTAAATTTGTTGTTAATTTATTACTGTCAGCTATAAAACATTTATCAAGAAGCATACTATTACTATTAGTCGGCCCAAAGATACAAAATCTTCAATGATTTCTAAAAAAGAGTAGGTACGTAAATTACTGTTGTATTATTAGGTGACGTTCACAATAGTTCACACAACCATAACTAGAGATTCGTGCATGGTTAGGTACTTTTTGTTAAATGTTATAAGCAACGCATTTTTTTTTTCTTAGAAATACCGACAAATATTTTCTTATCTAGTAGCATTGACCTATAACTAATTACCTTTAATTACCTCGGGACTAGGCTGCCCTATATAATATGTTGGTCACTTCATTTGACAATACAATACTTTCCAAAATGGACCTGAAGAAAGACTTATTAAGTTTTATTTTTATAGTTGTAGTTTTCACCGAAGTATCCGCGATGTTTTTTCACACTTCGGACCCTGCCATTGGAGTAAAGAAAGCAGCAAGATGTGAGTATAATCAACATAATTAAAAATTAAGGTTTAATAACAGTGGATGATCAGTTTTTGCCCCATAGGATGTTGTAAGCCTTCATACGTTCTGCTTCTCTTGATGAAAGGTTCTTACTAATTATGAGTTAACTTAAGAATGTGGGATATAAAGTACCACATGTCTCGGCTTACGAGAATCTTAATTTACTAACATAGCACAGGACACTACAAGAGTGATTGGTGTGTTTTGTTTTACCGACTGTGGGTGGGCACGAGGTACCCGCCGTACACGTACCATCCCCATGTATTTTCCGCGATTAATCATATTCGGTTATCCACCCTAGGGGTGCTCTTATCATTGGACTTCCGCTTGATACCAATATATGGGACTAACCGCTAAATAAAAATAATCTGTGTAACTAGTTAAATATTTGTTACACAGGGAACATTCCATGGCTCGGCATAGGACTATGTTGCAATGGGTGTCCGCCGGGAGGGTGCGAGGACGATAACGCAATCATACACGGCTACTGCTGCGGCTGTGCTCGCACATTGGGTATGTACCTACCTACTTACTTTAAGAAATTAACACGCGCTTAGATTTTTTGACAAGCTCTAGCAAAATTGTAATGTGAATTATAAAAAGGAGTAGACATTACCTACATTTTTATGTTTAGGTACGGTTTGCTTGGATAGGGAAAGCGTGAAAATGAAAAACGAAAAAACGCTCTTAGTGTTTATTGTTGGTTCTTTTCATTATCATCCCTTAGTTCAGCCCCATAAGGGTTGATTTTTGAAAAAAGTAGCAAAAGTAGAAGTCTTCAACTATTTTCATTCAGAGTTTCATCCAAATAGAGCCGGTGCAGACTTTCGCTTTTATAGTTACTGAAATCTAGTGTAACTTATAACATAACTTACTGTCATTATCGGTTTGTAGATCAACTGCCGGTTCTCTGCCCAGAGTTTCTGCAATGCCCGCTCAACCGGCACGGGCTCTGCCACGACTACGAGTACATGATGCGCTGTTGTTGCTAAACACACGATTGTGTCTAGTTGTGTGGCAATTTTGTAAATGTACCTACCTACCTACCTACTTTTTGTTGCTGGCAAATATGTACATTCTGAAATCGTTGTTGTAAAATCAACTATTATTGAAATATAATCCAAAAAGAGACATTTTTATTAGATTTACATATTCAGCAATTAATGCTTGAGCTTCGACATAGCCCAATGACTGTCGCATTGTGTTCTATTCTGATAAATAAATGAAAAAAGGCGAATAAATAAAACATCCTTTAAATAGCATACTGTTTTAATTTCTAAGAAACCCTTAATACAGAATTACAGTGGGTTAGCGGATTGATTTAAGTAAACTTAATTCCCGACACGATAGTACAAAAATAACAATGTACTTGTGTAACATACAAGGACGAGAAACAGGATAATAATTTTATGTATCCAATATTTTAAATCCCAGCCTTTATATCACGGCTTCGACAAAAATATATCTAGGATAAATACATAATGGCAATAATTTAAGATGAAATTTAACCAGTCTGGCATTTAAAAGATTGGATCTTCATTAAAATTATCACAATAGCGGTGTGATTTTCATATAATTTGTCTTTTCATAAATACTATGCTCGCCCGCTCGGTTGTAATCAATACTACAAGTTCACTATACATCTGTCTAATTCTCTAAGGCCGATCAGCTATATCTACAATTTTGTGTTAAAAATTACGAGTTACAAAGAAATTCTAACACAAAATTTCGAGCACAGCACAACCCCAGTACGAATTAATCGATACATTAAAATATATGGAATATTAACACTCGGTGCATACGAAGATATATGTTTATAGTTAGTACCTCGGTGAACTTTTCGAAATTAAAACGCAACATAAGCTGAATATAACTAAAATTAGCCTACGCTTCGTAATGGACAGCTCGAAGACAGCTTCAGCGTTCGACTTGTTCCCCGTCAGTGGGCGAGGTCAGACGTGAATGATACAGTTTTTTGTTATAGATAAAAAGTTGTGCTTCATTGCATTGCACCGATTTCGCAAATCTGACCTAGACTGCCCGTCGAGACCCGAACGCCAGGTGTCACCAGATCGTACAAAACATTTGGGAATTTCCGTCAACCGCGTCGCTATCGGCTTTACAAATCTGTATCAAAATTCACATTTTGGAATACAGCAAGAAATTAACCTACGATATTCATTATATATATAAACATGTATAATCATACACCCATCCATTTCACCTCGTTCCGTTTAACTAACAATAGCAACTTAAGAGAAGTTAGCTTACGACGAGCCGGTCGGCACTCGACACTAAATTATTTATACTTTATTTATATTAATAAGGATGCGACGATCATGAAACGTTTTGTGGTAATTGCATTTTAATTAACGGGTGTGACGGCCCGCGCCCCGCCGCCGCGCCGCGCCGCCAACCTGGAACATAACAGATCATAAATATCCGCTCCAATAAAAAATGGTCAAGTTACAGATAGCCGTACCGTATTAAACACTATACGTATATAGGTCAGACTTATCGGCGGTATTTGTTGATGACTTGAACAGCATATTTAAAACTATATGCGCAGTACTTATATGAAGCTTCATAGTGATTCCCTGACCAGTCTAACATATTATATTATGTTCAATTAGGGCGCACTTATAAATCTAAAATCGATTTTAAGTCACACCTTCAAGCATAAAACAAAGTCAAGTGCATAGAAAGAAAAGGAAAGTAACACAAGCTTCGAATCTTTAAGAGGTCCATCTCGAAGCCACTGATTATGGATCTCCCTGCAAAACTGAGGGGGCTTAGGGGATACTCTTCTTTACTGTTATAGTGCGGATTAGTGCAGAGTCGAAGTTTTTTTATGCCATCGGAAGGCCTCAGACATGGCAATACTATTGTTATCCAATAATAACCATCGGGACCGACGACTTCACTTGCTCTCCAAAGCATGAAAACGTTCAAGAAATATTTGCCACAAGCAGTCACCCACCCATCTACTTATCTGCTACTATCACCTACACTGATCGCAGTCGCTCAGTGGATCACTAAGGGTTGACATAAGTCGTTGCGTTATGAGCGCTTTGCTCGAAGCCACTAATAGTTCACAACTCACCGCGTGCGCTGTGTTCAGCAGCAAGACGACTTGCCGGTGTCGATGGGACGGCCCTGGTCGATCTTGACGGAGGCGCCCGCGGGCTGCGCGCCGGCCGACGGCGGGCCCACGCGGCTCTTGATCTCCGCCGCCATTGTCATGAACGCCTGCTCCACGTTCGATGAGTTCTTCGCTGACGTCTCCAGGAATGGTATGCCCAGCTGCTCGGCGTATTGCTGGGGAAAACATTTCAATTTTAATCATTGGTATCTCTTCTAGTATAACGTCCTTAACAGGTCTGTCCACATAACTAAACAAACAACAAAAACACGAGACCCTCAAAATGTCCTCTGTAGTAAAAAAAATATTGGTAAAAAAGGATAGGCATTTTATTGTTGATTTATAGAAAACTGAATGAAGACAGTCGCATAAATCAGTGTAATTACAACGACGCCCTTAATCATCGCATTGTACTGTGATTGCTCATTTGTTTATCAAACATTCACGAACTCGGCGATAGAGTAACATGGGCGTCTAGAAAACTGACGTCAATAGGAGCAAACGTGCATAAACGTAAATTGTCTGCAATATAGAGATAGACTGTATTGGGTATACAGTCTATCTCTATATTGCAGACTAATTTTACTACTGGAATTGTGAACAACGATTCATTGAAAGTTCATAGGTACTAGGATTACTAGGTACTTATTTATTATGTTGTACGATTTGTAAGAAGGCTGTTGAAAAGTTGAGAGATGTTGATACTATAAAGAGAGGGTAGAATTTAATGTACATACAAATATAATTTCAAATGCAATAAAATTGTTTGTTAATTTTTTTACAACAGAAGTGTTAGAGCTAGTAACATTCAACAATAATGTTTTAATAACATTCATATATTTTTTTAAGGAATTAAGGCAGCAAACAAGTACACAGTATCACCATCCGATTGCCACCCATATTTTATGCAATAAAATCCATGATCAATATCAAAATAATAAATAATTTAAGTTTGGTCGGTAGCTTTATGACCACAGACTTTTTTAGCGAGCAGTGTGAAATTATTTTCTTATTAAATATGAACAAATTCTGATGATAACAAAGTTAACAAAACATGTATCATATAAACATAAGAATTTTGCTATAATACAAATGATAAGAACATGCTCATAAAAATGTCACCAATAAATTACTCATGAATATCGAAAGTCATCAATAAGATTTGTCACCGAATCATCTCTGTAATTTCTTATGAAATATATCTGGCATGTTATTTACTTTGACCACATTAAATTCTTTAAAATTTCAGTTATTAACTTAAACATTGTATAATCTTGAATTATTATAGCATATACTTACATTGGCTGTGTTGTAGTCAACAACTTTCTTCGTGGTGAGGTCACTCTTGTTGCCGACCAGAAGTTTGTTAACATTGTCACATGCATAACGGTCAATTTCCTCCAGCCACTGCTTTACATTGCTGAAGGAATCCTGAAGTACACAGAGACAAAACTTAAGTTCTCCTTTTTTGTACACAAGTAGCACTCTACTAGTTGAATTCCTAGACATTATACAACAAGGTAATGAAATAGCACTCCAACTATTGTTTTTGAAGTAGTAAAATTGTCATATCAATTTAGTCATAAAATCAGTAAATTAAGTTAACAAGATAAAAATCTTAACATAATATTCTTTTATTTTAAAGATAATAAGTAAATATTGACATTTTTGTTGATAATTAACTTTCACTTGTAACAGAGTGTCACTACATAGTATAAAACAAAGTCGCTATTTTTGTCCGTCTGTTTGTTTGTCTGTATGCTTAAATCTTTAAAATTACGCAACGGATTTTGATGCAGTTTTTTGTAATAGGTAGAGTGATTCAAGAGGAAGGTTTTTATGTATAATACATGCATATATTCCCACGAGAACGGGATCCACGCGGGTGAAACCGCGGGCGGGCCACTAGTTGAGTATAAAATTTAATGAGCAATTGATCCTTTGTTTACATTTTGGAAGCAGCTGGTTTCTGATCTGGCTCAATGCCAACTCAAATAGATTTAGTGCCTGAATATTATGTGCCATGAATATTAATGACAGTCAAATATTTTATGTTAACCTCTTATTAAACACATAGTTGAATTTTGTAAGAATAATTCCTTTATAATCTCTGAAGTCATTATCTAAGTAATATCAAAATTGGTAAAGTATTCACTAAAAAAATTAAGAAGCAATTATTATAACTCAATCAACATTGTCTTTAAGTTTAATTTTTCACTATTTAACACACTAACATAAATAATTCAGATTGTATTGCAAACCAAAGAAACTAGGTGATTAGGAAGAGATATTAAGTAGTTAATAATTCACCTCCATTTATATCATGTTGTTCTTTTTATACAGCTACACAAAAGATATTCCTAATTAGATCTCAACAATTGTGAGTTACAATGCAGTTGAAAAAATGTGCTATTTATTTAAAGATTCCGTTTTAACTGAATTAAAAAGGTGATATTTACTTCATTGTCATATAATATCAAAGCTATTTGTAAAAAGTAGAGTTAAGTTTGTGGAACAACTATTGTTCTGTAAGTAACTTTGCTCTACATGCAATAAAGTATCAAATAAAAGTGAAACCAATCTCAATTTGTTGAACAGGGAAGATTAATAATTTAAATAATAATTGCATAATGTAACACCTTGGTACAATGAATGAATCAACAGTAAATGTATAATGAGAAAATCCTAATCAAATATTGTTAGCTAAAATAAACAAAGTGTAATGCAATATAACTCTTAAATGAATTAGAGCATTAGCTCTAATCTACACAATTAATTTGATTACTTCCTCTTTTAATTAGAGGCCAACTTGTAGTACACAGTTTTCAATAATACTGATTGTTGAGTGACACTGATTATAATCTTGATTTGTAATTCACTCTTTATGTAAGGTTTTTTTACTAATAGTGTGTTTAAAATGTCATAAATATCTAATTGATTGAAATGAAACAATAGAAAATTTTACCTGATCTGTGCAGTCATATACAATGATGATTCCATGTGCCCCCCGGTAGTATGATGATGTTATTGTTCTGAACCGCTCCTGGCCTGCCGTGTCCCATATTTGTAATTTTATTGTCTTCCCATCTAACTCAACAGTCCTTATTTTGAAGTCTACTCCAATGGTACTGATATAGCTCTCTGTGTATGTGTCATCTGCGAATCTGAGTAGCAGACAGGACTTTCCTACACCAGAGTCCCCAATCAGGAGCAGTTTAAACAAATAATCGCTGGAATAAAGTAAATTACGGAATAAAATAAAATAGATGTTATGACCACCAACCACTAACGTACTACGTCTACTTCTATGTGCGCGATGCGTCAACAACGATTCAATGATAAACACGGGCAGAACGACCGCCAAGGAGGCGTATCTTTGTTTGATTGAACAAAGAACACCTCCAAGGCTCCAAATTACGATAGAGTTGAAAATCGACAGTATCACTACCAGTTGTTCACAATAAGGGCGGAAGTAGGCAAAACTTTCGTGCGCCACTGTGATTTTTACGATTAAGATTCGATTTCGTTGGTACTATGAACACAATGAGTCACCAACTCCATCCATTGATTATTATTGCTACCAAATCAAAACTAACACGATAATCATCCCCGATTGAGGAAAGTTACACCAGGATTATTTGAAAGTTTACAAAATGAATGTGCTAAATTGAACAAATTTTTGCCCATCCTTGTTTCACACATCACCATACATAAAGGCACTTACTATTCTGGGTTCATTTTGTACTATAAACAAATTCTAGGCAAAATGATTGCGTTGTAAAATATCTGGAGTATAATTAAGTCCTTTGTTTCAAAAATAGTGCAGCACAAAACAGCAAAAAAATTATATTAAACGTAGAATAATGGCCGCCGACACTGAAACACCCACACTGACGTAAGTCAGACAAATTCACATAAATGGCAGAAGGAGTGCCACTTGGCAAAATTTTTAACCGTTCAGAAATGAAAATTAACGAATTAAAAATTAAACTTTTTAACGAGATTGTGCACATAGCGGTTGTGACAGCGGTCTATGGCTATAACATGCAAGTCAATTACGATGATAGTATTGTTATTGTTATATTTACGAACACGTTTATTTGACAAAGTACACCAAAAACCGTTTAAAGATTGTAGATTGTAACCGGTACTAAATACCGATATTGTGTCCAAAATCGGTCAGTCATAGATAATGTAGGAACTGTTGTGGTAAATAAAAAGGTTTCTGAATGAATACAAAAAATGGGTAATTACTAATTACCAAAAACCTATTAGATGGCCATTGATCTAATTGTACATTGTAGCTAATAGAGTTATGAATTGTAGGTAGTGTATAATCAGCCATTGGACGTAAGAATGGAGCACACGCGTCGAACAATATGGCCACCATAGAGATATTATGGCCACACAACGCAATGCGGTTTCATAAGTGAAAGTGTATATTTCGATTCGTGGCTCTCATGCGATTCAACCACAACACAAAGTTAGGTACGATTCAGACCAACCGGCTCGCATCGGAACGGAGCGTGCCGCGGCAGCGGCAGCCGTACATCCGTCAGAGCTGTACTGCTACCGCGGTATGCGTACGGCTGCCGCGGTAGCCGTACGCGTGCCTATCATATATTGTCTGAACTAAAGAAATTATTTTTTCTTCCGTGTCCATTTTTGACTTTAATATGTTAACTTGAAGAACATAACTTGCATGATTCGCTAGTTGCTGCACCGTAATCTCCGTTCGTATTCCACGACGCACGGCCGGGCGGCCGCCCGGCCCGACCCGATGCGAGCCGGTTGGTCTGAATCGTACCTTAGATGTGTTTTTTATACTCTGATGTTATGTGGTCATCGTCGCCTATGGACATGGGCAAGTCGAGGAGATTCACGCTGGCCCTGAAGGAGTTCTCTTTTCACGCCTTTCTTGAAGAACCCTATGTTAAAGCGCTCAGGAATACCTCAGAAGGAAGCTCATACTCATTAAAATTATAAAACCGGCCAAGTGCGACTTGGACTCGCGCACGAAGGGTTCCGTACCATTATGTATAAAACGCCAAAAAAATCTGGCCTTTTGTATGAGAACCTCACTTAAATATTTACTGAGTTTTTGTTACCACATATTAGCCACAAGCAATGCCATCTCGTGGACCGACTGGTAACTAAAAGCATGGACTACATATTACTATTAGCCACAAGTAACGCCATCTCTTCGACCGTAAGGTAACTAATATCGCTGAGGCGTCGAAAATATTATTTATTAACTTAAATGTTTATTTTATTCTGTTTTTTAGTATTTGTTGTTGTAGCGGCAACAGAAATACATCATCTGTGAAAATTTCAGCTGTGTAACTATTACGGTTCATGAGATACAGCCTGGTGACAGACGGACGGACGGACGGACAGCGAAGTCTCAGTAATAGGGTCCCGTTTTACCCTTTGGGTACGGAACCCTAAAAAACTAAGAATATTTACTTTTGTATGTACAGGGAACACTTATATACCAAATATCCTCTTTTCCTATTCTCTTTTTACCGAAACATGGACGAGATCACTACCTGAGCTATAAGAACGCCTTTATTGCGAAAGTTATCCGTGCATATACATTGATTATAAGAACTCGTTAGCACGATAGGCACAACAAAAACTAAGCAGAAATAGAAACCCGCGCAGTGGGGTTCCGGCGAGCTTCAAGTTGTCTGACAGTCTGTGTACTGTTTGACCATGAGCCATGGTTTTATCTACATTTATAAAATTATGTGGCCGAATGCCGTTTGTGCCTGGAAGACGATCCCACCTGATGTTCTGTCAACTTAGTAGTAAGTAGGTAAAGTAGCTTAGAAAGAAACCTATTCACTCTCGACTTAACGACACCCACATTTTCAATAAACAAAAACACCGACGCAGGCAATTCCAGTCCTTCGCAGTACGCATATTAAAAGACGGAACGTATCAGAGAGTTGTTTCTACGAAAGGATGGCTACCCACTAATATAATTTCATTTTGGTTTATGCACTTCTTCTTAGGACAAATATTATTAAATAGCAAAGTACGGAATCGGTTTTATTGAGACAACTGAAAAGTTTATTAACGATATATTACAAGAAAATCTTTTAACAAACAATGTACAAAACATAAAATATTTTTGCACATGGTACTTTGACATTTTATTAATAAACTATGTTAGATAAAATCTATGATGAGGGTAGAAGAAATCACCATTGTAAACTGTTTATTTTATGTTATAATAACACTATTATATACAAATATTACTAACTATAATATAGTGTAAATTAATAACTAAATACATGGAGAGAACCTGAGAACTTATACACCCTAGATTAAAAATTAAAGTATCATTTCTTGCAATATACTAAGCGGAATCTTCCATATATACAAACTCCTGTCTTTGTAGCCAGCAATAATCTGAAAAAGAGAATTCTATTTAACAAAGAGTACTTAATTGCATATTAAGTCTTTTCTGTGGTAGTTGGAAGGGTTTGATGTTTTTCGGGGATTTGGAAAACCTTCAAGCAAAAGGCGCAATTTTTACGTAGCCGCTGTCGACATAATATAATTTATGTAGTCGTTTATGCTGTTTTTGCGTTTATAAACAGCTAAAAAAATTACAATTATATTATATTTCAATATAATCATTTAATGCCTTTCTGGTCGGCAACGCGTTATCGACACCATAGGAATTGTGAAACGCCACAATCATCAAAAGGGGATAGCAGAAAGTCGCTGCCGAGATATATAAGTCACTACGCACTGTTTTGGAACCACTTTTACGTGCAGATACCTAGTAATGGGAAACCTCTATCCGTTTTGACAATACTTGTTTTTTTTCTTAAATTTGCCTTATCATAGTTTGACAGCCTGCATGATAAATACATTTTAAAATACTTAAGTTTATAAGTATTTTTAACAATAAAAATAAGCACAATCTTTGACAGTAATCATTTCTTCCATTTTATGATATCCCTTACCTTTTCTCTTGTTGCCCTAATCCGCTTTATTCTTATCCGTTGACATCCCTCACCTTCTCTCCTCTCCTTACCCTCAAAATCTTTATTCAAACACCTCCTTCCCAATCCCACTATAAACCAACGTTCACACCACCACCCACCTTGCTGCCGAGCACGGCGAGCGACAGCAGCATCAGACCGGGTCCACGCAGCTGCGCGAAGGGGCGGCGCTCGCCCTCGCGGTACACGTACACGCAGCCGTCGTAGCAGCCCGCGAACAGCAGCCCGCCGGCCGCGCGCAGGCACACCGCGCCCTTGCCGCCCTCGTGCGCGCCCACGTGAACGCCGCTCTGGAACGATTTTATTATGACGATTGGACTGTGTCAAGTTTTGGTTTGGGTCATGCAAGAATTCCTTAAGTAATAATGACTTTAAAAAATCATCTCTTTCAACATCGAGTTTTATATCGATTCTTATGGATCGATATGCAAACACCAGCTTTTAGATAAATAAAAAATCATACAAATCAGAAATCAGAACACTCAGTAATAAGTTATGAGATAACACACATAAAAAAATACAGTTGAATTGAGTTTTTTTTTCCAAGTCGGTTAAAATGATGTACGTATCACTTGCTTCAGTTAAAAATTGTGGAATAATTTAGCTTTGTTCTTATTCTTATAACGTAGCTAAACAACTTATAAAAATAGACGAAATCGAACAGTGTAACTGTGCACTGACTTTTTCTTAGATGTTATCAATAGGAGCATCTTTTTCCACCTTTCATCTATTTCCTTACCTGGTGAAGTAAGTGATATTTAAAAAGTACTTACACTATAATCAAACACATGTATTTGACTGCTGCTTGTTCCACAGTAGATCTTGCCGTCTTCATAAAGCAGAGTGTACACTGTCATCTTTGGTCCGGCGAGTGTGCGCAGTAGCAGGCCTGTCTGGGCGTCTTTGATGGTGACATCCTCGGACCTGGCTGCGACCAGCAACACCTTGCGAGCGCCTTCCTTCATAGCTCTCAACGCTAGTATAGATTGCTCTGAGAACTGCACTGTGCTGATTGGGATCAGCATATTGTTCTGAAAATATGTATTTTTTTTAACCGACTTCAAAAAAGAAGGAGGTTTTCAATTCGACCGTATATATGCTTTTTTTATGTACGTTCAGCGATTATTTCGTCGTTTATGGACCGATTTTGATAATTCTTTTTTTATTCTAAAGTAGATATGCGCAGTGGGGTCCCGTGATAAGGACACCAGGATCTGATGATGGCATCTGAGGGAAATCGAGGGGAACTTTTGAAAATTGTATGGACAACTAGTATGTTTGTTCATGTTATCATAAGTACATTAAAGCGCTACTATTTCATGAAGATCTGGAGTCGATCTGATGAAGCCGAAAGACAGTCGAGGGAACTCCTCAACGATTTACTGCAGTTATTTAGTGTTTGGGCTTGATTAATTTGTAGCGACGAGAACTTTACACTTACATGTTGAATTGAGCGCCATCTGGCGAGTAGTTTTTGAGTTATCTCTACTTATCAAGATTGAAGTCGGTTATTTTTTTTTTGTAAAAAGCAATTATTAATGATAAGAATAACACAATACACTCATAGTGTCATACTTGGATTCCGTGTCCTGGGTGAAGGGGACAATACACGCACACAAGAAAACATCCAGACTAAAAATGGTGATGGAAACTTAGTAATAATCATTCAATTTTCGACAAGGTTGGAATCGAATCCAAGACCGTTGAAACGCAGGTCCAGTATTGTAACATTAAAGGCATGAGGTAGAGTCATTTAAAATGTTCAATGGGAAACAACTGTTTTTACAATTATACTTGTAAAATAACACTTACTTTGCACTCAAACTGCAGGACGAAGCCAGTTCTAGTGCCAACAAAAATAGTGTCCCAAGCCCGATCCATGGTCTGTATAGGGCTTAAAACATTGCACTCTGGTCCCTTTTCCAGGCCCGTCTGAAAAACACAAGTTAACTTTTATGCTTTTTTTATATTGCATAAAAGAAAAATTTACTGCAACCCAATTATGTAGTTGACAAACAAACAGACGAGCCCTTCAACAGTAAGTGGTCATGATCGCCCATGGATATCAATAATAGCAAAGACAATTTGGGCTCATCAATTTCTTCTGTTATGTGAGTGACTGACAATGCTGAGCCGAACTCCTAGTATTGTAACTAATAGTAAACCCTTTTATTTATACTGTAAAATTTTAATTAAATGAGATTATACAATCTCAGCTACTGTTAGTAGAAGTAAGAAAACAAACTTACATCCAAATCATAATAACGTATCCTAGAGTCCAGGGATCCCGTGTAAACAGTTGTGCCATACTTTTCCTTGACAATTGTAATGCAGGTGACAGCTAGGTTTGATCCCCGCAGTGTGGTTATGAGCTGCCCATCACCACTGAAGTAGTAGACATTCCCATCGAGGCATGCCGCAATAAAATTGTTTTCTATGCACTGAAATATAAATCATATTTGAATACATATTTAAATATCATAATACACAATCACTCACAATAAATTATTAAGATGTTTATTCCAACTCATTTGTAAAATTAGTTTCGATTTATACAATAAATAATTTGGGTTTTTGATAATAATCTAAGTATAGTAAAGGAATAATATTAAAAATTAGTAACAATATTGAACAAAAATTCATACCTCGATTGCAAGTACGGCGTCGGCATTTCCGGTGACAACTACAGAGTCCCGACGCAAGCTTTCATCTGAGGAGTAGTCAAACATTCTACATTCATTCTCTTTTGGATCTGAGTTGGAACCATGGTTTTCCTCCATAGAGGACTGACTATTATCAAGTATTATTTCTTCAGTTATTGGAATATCTGTTGTGCCCAATTCTTCCTTATCATCTACACTCTTTATTTCACATATATCGCCTATCACAATATCTTCTGAGACATCAAGCATGTCAAAATGTATGTCATTAACAATAGGCTCCACTTGCAAATTGTTTTGTGGCTCAGTTACTGATTCAATATTAGTTGGTAAATCATTTGAATTATCTGTTTCTGTAGCAGGAAGGTATTTACTGAAATCTTCTCTTGTAACTATTACTGAACACTCTTTTAGCAAAACTTCCTTATAGTTGTTAAGAGGTGGTGGTTTCACTCTACTGGGACTCTTCCTCTTTGTTTTTCTTTTTGATTTTATATTTTTCGTCCGATCTTTCACTGGCGTATGTTCTAAATCGTCAAGAGATATAATTTCTTCTATGGGTCTCTCATCACTAATTATTTCTTCTATTAGCGATATGTTAGGTGTCTTACACTTCCTATTACTTTTCTTTTGATTATTGGGAGTAGGACTCTGTGATTTAGATTTATCTCTTTCTAACACTCTCAAGCGTCTACTTCTTACTACTGGTTTTGGATCTTCTATCTCCTTTGTTTCTATACTTTCGAAAGCTATTTGTTCTAGTTCTTCCGAAGGTATATTTGTAAAATCATTTACAATTGAATCTTCAGTAGGTGCATTTTCATCATACATATTTTCTAACAAGTTATCCTGAACTTCTTCTTGGCTTGGGGAACAATTTAATAATGTCATTCCTAAAGAATGCAAAGAACTTTGTCCAGAATCTTTGGATTCTATAGAGCTATATAGCTTGAACTTTTCTTGCAATAAAACTTGTATCTCCATATCAATTTCTTTCATTCTTTCAAGTGGATCTGTTATTATTGCTTTGGAATCTTTCTGATTTAATATTGAAGGGACTATATTAGTCTGAGTTGCTTTGGAAACATGTTTCTTCCTATCAGTTTGTGAAAAACGTGAACATGTGTTTCTTAATACCATTGTTTGTGTTTGAATTGAATGCATATTTCTTTGACCTAAAGGACTCTTTTTCTCTGTTTTACTTGGTTTTTTAGTTTTTGGTTCAGCCTTAATGGTATTTGCTGGTGTGAGTGCAGTATTTCTATGAGCATGATGTACTTTTTTAGGTTGTTCTGTAAACAAATCAAAAGTTTTTAAAGTTGTTTTATTTTCCATTTTGCTTTGTGCTTTGCAGACAGCTATATTATGATTTTCTTTGGGACTCACGCTAGAGTTAGAACTTTCTGTGGTATTAGACTTTTTACGAGGTTCATGATGGGTTTGTTCTGTCTTTCTTTGAATTTCTTTCCTTTTAGTGTGTTTTTCAGAAAAATATTGTTTATCCTGTTCTTTCTTTATCACTTTAGAAGAGGTTTCATTTGCAATAACCATATTTTTATTTGGAATTGGTTTCTCTGATTCACTAGAAACCGAGTTACTTTTCTTACGCTTTTCTTTTCGATGAGACGGACTTTGGTCAATCGATCTTTTACGTGACGATACAGCAGAGCTTATTGTTATAACATGGGGAGTGTCAGATTTTTCTATTTCTTTTCTTACTTCTTTAAATTCAATTTCTTCATTTCCCTTTGTACTAGGAGCCTTTTCCAAATTAGTGGTAGTACTTAAAGAATTATCATATTTTTTTCTGTCATCTCGTACACAAGGCAACTCTTTCTTTACTTCAGATGCTTGAAGTGTTATTTGTCTGTCAACATATGTGGGTAATTTTAAAGGAGAGTTAGCCATATTTTGAATCTGATGATCAATTTCTTGCTTAATGGATTCCTTTTCTGGGGTATTTAGATTTAAAGCAATATTTGTCTTGCTACTTGGTGACTTTGGCTTAACATAATCATTCTCCAGATTGAGACTAGAACTGTCATCATTGTCAATGAAAGAATGATCTACTGCAACATGATATTGTTTGTCTAGTTCTGCAAATGGATCATCTTCATCTTCTAAGGGTTCAGCATTAGGTACAAATAATGGTGGACTTTGTGGTTCCGGGCAATGTACTGGATTTTCTGAATTTGAATGAGTGTTGGCACTGAATAATTCATTAAGTCTGTCATCAAGGCTTTTTCTATTATATTGTGGACTTTGTGCTATAATTGCTCTGTCCTGACTTAAATTACGACTTCTTCTCCTTGATGGCTTCTCAAAGATTGGATTGTTTGTGTCATAATTATCACGTAAATCATTAGTGTCTACATTTTCATAGTCTTGATTATGAATTTCATTAGTCTCTTGTGAAATTTCAGTGGGTATATTGTCAATTTGCGAAATGGGGTACTTTTGTTCAGTATTATCAGAAAATGATGCATAATCATCATAGGTGAACATATTGTCATAATATTCGTTCCCATAATTTGGTTGCTCATATTGATGTTGATGAAGTTCATCATCACCTAATTCAAATTGTTGCTCATATTCATTTAGCTGTAAGGCTTTAGAAAGTTCTGCCATTACCATAGGCTTAATATCCTCAAACATGACTGTATCTTGAGGATCCAGTATACACTGCATTTGTTTCATAAATGTATCTTCATAAATAGTATTGTTGTCATTTTGTATGAAATCAATGGAACTTGAAGCATTCAGGGACTTTTCAGCAACAGATCTTAAATGCCGATTAAAACTGTACTGTGATTCTGTTATTAGACTACTGATTGCATATTCAAATTTAGATGAAGAGTTTGGATTGTCCATTAATTTATGTATTTTCTCTTTGTCCATCTTAAACAGTTGATTAACTATCTTACTTTTAATTTTGGTAAAAGATGTATCATTACATGATTTATTAGATTGTCTTGGCCTATTTACTTTTTTCTTTGATGGTTGTTCTTCATTATTGTTATGAACATTTTCTTTTGTCTTCTGCACTATTGGACTGTCAACAGTGTTGTGACTATAGTTAGAGTCATTGGCCTCCGAGTGTGGATCATTGCGGTTTAATAACCGTTTCCTGATTATATCTACGGTATCATCAACTGATCGATTGAATGACCCTGAATTATTAATAACTGGTGTAGGATTTCCCCCGTAATGATCATTTGATGGTGGTCTATGGCCAGTGTAGTCATATAAAGGGAGCTTACTGCTTTCACCACCGTCATACCTGTTGGTTTTATTGTGTTCATATTTTTGAGCTCTTTCATCATACTTATTTAGGTTGCTGTCACTCGACCAAGGCGGGATAGGATTTTGTCTGAAAGGCTCTCTTGCTTGACCATATCTGTCATCAATATCCCCCATGCTATTCATGTGGCAGTGCTTATTCACATCCTCATAGTAATTAGCTGGTTCAGGTGGATATACATTACTATTATTGTGGGATGCCTCCATTGATCGCATTGGGCGGGACATTGAATAAATATGTTTGTCCTGAGATTGGTGTCTATCCTCTTGGTTCCTGGGATAAGTGTTGTGGATATAATCTGATCTATATTTTCCTCTATCATGGTGATCATGTCGTATGCGGTCGTTGCTGCCTGAGCGGTGTTTGTATGGTAGCAAAGGTCTAGGTGGCCTTGAAATTGGTGGAGGGAATCTGGGAAAGTATACAATATAATGTTTTTATTGTAATAAAACATAAACATTATAAATCTATAAAACTGTCACACCTCAGTTTTTGTTTCATAATGTTAAATAATAATTTTACTAGCATTTATGTTTGAAAGGTAATATTTTGACATTTTAGGCGGCTACGACAATTTTGTATTGAAACTGTATTTTTTTGTCTCATATGCAAATCCGAATATTTAATAGGTGCTTACCTATGCTGATCTAGAAGACCGTAGCCTCTTGAGGGTCTAAAATGCTGATTGCCGCCGTTTCTTGGCCTGAAGTGTCTAGGATTCTCATTGCGCCATCCACCGATTCCTGGATGACCTCGTCTCATTATGCCACATTTAAAACACAAAAATATACTACAAGAAAGTTTTAAATACAATCACTCCACTATAATATTTAATTTGTTTGCTTCAACTCCGAAATTATTCTAAAACAAACAAGCAAGATTCAATCACAGACGAGGTAGAGGGATTCAATGAATCCTGAATAAAAACATTCACAGATAAAACAAAATAGCTTTGACATGTTCTTTGTTGCCATATGAATACAGATTAAATATGTGCTGTTAGCTCTCACGAAAAAAAATACAGTCTTTTTTTATAGAATGAAGCCAATAATGATTAATGTTGTATTGTTATATTTGTATGATTATAATAAATAATTAGGGCCTTTTTTTCAGACATTTTGTTCCTAGTAAACTGAGCGACTTGTCATGTTCTGGTGGTAATCAGTTTGTGGAAATTATATGGCAGCACCGTTATAGTTTTTATATAGAATATAAATCTTAGTTTTTTAATAACGTGTATTTATAGTAGGGCCATTTTAATAGCCCCAACAGACTCACGCGAGAAGTCTCGCCGTGAAATCTTGCCGAGAAATTGCGCGAGAACCGAGAAGGCATAGTCTACACTCATCATCATGCGACCTTCTCATTCGCATTCTCGATCGTCATCCGGAATGGACGTCAGTGCAGCGGCTTTGGTTTTGTGTGCATTAATATACTATAATCTTGTGAATACTAAAATAAGAAATAAATTAATATAAGTACTAAAATAATAATAATAATTGGTAACCACAGACAGTAGATTATTTTAACTAGAAATGTAAATTTTAAATACAAAAACACACAACGGTCCCACTGAGACCGAACGAGAATGTGAATACGGTTCTCTTTTCTCGCCCGAGAAACCCTTTGAAGCGGGCAAAAATACCGACATCGATCCGAGAACAGGCGAGCCCGAGAACGAGACTGCGAGAAACCGATCACATTCACGCTTCTTGGGTGTTCTCGGGGGTTCTCGGCGTGAGTCTGTAGCCGCTATAATATGGCTTTATTAGGCCACGTTTGACAGTTCGTCAAAATTTTACAAAGTAACCTTGTAAGTACCTACTAGATATTCTATCTCTATGAGATATTGTTAAAATTTTTACACTTTTAAGTAAAGAACTGACGTCGTTACAAAGTTACGTCAGTGAACTCTTTTTTTTACATGAGGGATGGTACCAAAAGAAACAGATCAGTAGATAGATAAGTTGAATTCGAGAAGTAGAACTAACCGTCAAAAAGTATTTCACGATTACAAAATAAAATATATTTTAATGGGAACAGAAGTAATTTTCTTACATTTTAGGCCAAAAAATATGTAATCATTCATTTAAATTAGACGCATTATTTTTGTCGTTTTTTAGTCATTGTTTGAACTGTGCGGTCATTAAAATAGTTTTTATAACAATCACATTCAATTTACAGATGTTTGAAGTCCTCATCGATTAGGTAATTAAATTAATCGATTTTTCAGCAGGTTACCCTCACTATAAAGCAAAGACAAACAGTTGTCAAATGTGGCCTATTAAAATGGCCTTACTTTAATTAATGGTCTTTACCTCATGACTTTCGACAGGATCTTCCGACTTTTTAAATTATTTTTTTATTCGAAAGTGGGTACTTGTAGTCTAATCCCATATAAATTTCAGCGTCACTTGACGGGTAGTTTTTTTTTGTGTTATCTCTACGTAACAGTTGTGATATCTACTACTACTGCCACTTAAACCGTTGATAACGGCACAAATTCTGCTGTTTCGTATACCTATATGTTATACACATATATTATATTATGTACCCTTATACTATTATAGTGAGGCCGCGTTGAGAATGCGTTCCTGACACATGTCAATTCGTCATGACTAGTACGTACTATAAATAATGTACTATAAATAACATTATGCGTTGTAACAAATAACAATAACAACATGCATTCATTATGCATAATATTTATTCAATTTAAGATATGTTGTTATTTTTATAGGCATTATATTTCAATAAATATTCGTTATGTAAATAAAATTTTAATGAATCAATTAATTGAATTGAATCATAATTTATGAATGTAATCAAGAGAAAAAAATAAAAATGTTTTATTTATTTATTTTATTTTCATTTGATTCATCTGAGCGATATTATAACCCAAATTTTCCTAAGCTATGTTTGGGCGTACCTTTATTATAATAATATTATTAACTTTATTGAATACTTAGTACATTATATAATATATTATAAAATTATAACGTTTTATTTTATATTTTACCGACATTGTATTAAGATTACAAAAATATTCGATTAAAATTGCCTTGTTATTATGTCACATCACTAAAAAAACAAAAAGTTGATGTAACATGGATATAACCTTGAAAGAGCGCCGTTTGACGTGGTTTTACTTTTAAAAGGTAATGTTTTTATATTTGTTATTTAAGTAATTGTAATAATTTTAGCCCAAGATTAATACATTTATTGTAAGCAGGTATAATTATTCGATTTAATGTTTGATTTTAATGTTATCACTCGTTAATAAGGCAATTAAAAGATATTATGAAAAAATTGACAATTAATTGTACGCCAGTTCAAAGTTACGTCGCCCAGTCGATCTTCATCACTATACTTCTGTCAAATAGATGGCGCTGAAATAAACGTAGAACGCTTGCGTACAACGAGCAGCGTGTAAGGCTAAGCGTCCATAGGGTTAAGCGTCCACAGGTCGGTATCGTACGCATCGGACACATCGCATTAAACGGATCTAGAGCAAGATCCCAGGGCCACCAGACGTCACGTATTTTCTGACGAAGGAAATGTGGACGATTGAGTAGTGTTAGTATGTACTATAAACGCATGCCTACCTGCTAGCTTGTTCAGACGGCCAATTTTCAGGTATCAGGTAATCAAGGTACATAAAAACATTACTTACCTCACGTAAATTCTCCAAGCTGATTTTTACGTATATTTTAGGCAATATCCTTAAAAATAAGTCGCCAATACTCCCAGACACTTTCCGTCGGCCGTATTGCTTTGCAGACGCTTTAAAGCTCCCAAAGGAGATGTTTCAAAATGTATGGAGCCCCGGCCACCTCTTTGTACACCATACTCAAAAATGGAGAAACACAATTAAAACAGTTTTCAATCATCCAATTCCTTTAAATTGCTTTAGTTTTGTGGTATAACACAAAAATGTACACTTAAAATTGCAACACAAAAACAAAAGTCTGTCATGGCGGTAAGCTGTCATCACACGTCATGTTGGTTAATTTGATAGAAGTTTGACATATGTACCTACAATTCTGCCATTTAAAGTGACAGTAGACAGTTCCCGATCTATGATCAATGACAACTTGGCAAGACGCCATGTTGAAAATTGATAAAAATGAATTATAAATACAAAATTTGTACCAGAAAAGTATGCATTTAAGCAATTTATCTTTATTTTTCCCAAATTCCATGAATTTTTCTCGATTTTTCGAGGTACTGTACATATTGTGGGCCGGATTTGAAACATCTCCTTTATTAGAGTCTCCAACGCCTGACGCATTTTAATTGCACCAATTTGCTTTACGCATCTCACGCAATGCGTACAAGTACCTACCGTATGTATGTTACTGTCTTTTATTATTCATTACAACTCTTTACCGTGAACTGTGTGGTTGTTTAATTTCATTGCCTTGTACCAAGTTTTACTTTAATACCTGGACAACAGCGGCTACACCTATTGAAACGGTCGGAGTTTTTATTCATACCTAGGACTTTCCTATTCGCCCACAATCCGTTCCTTTTAACCCCAAAAGATAATACAAAATACTTCGACTCGGAAAAGTTTATTGTTTTTAAAAATTGCTAAGTATTTTGACTTACCTTTGTAATTACCACGTCTAATATGAGTTACTTTATGTATTTAATAAACTTTTATCACGTAAACACTGAAAATTTTTGAAATATCGTACAAGTTTTGAGACCAAAAAACCGCCACTGTTTGAATACCTGTCTTCAATGCGTAATTATGACCATTTGTTGCTAACTTCATTTTCGTTTGGTGGTGCCATTTACAAAAGTAGATATTCTACTACAAATTAAAAAACAAAATATACCCTTTAGTAACGTTTCCGTTTGAATATCACGCATTGAATTACGTTTTCAGTTTCGTCCCTATTCATGCTCTCATGCCCTCAAAGAGAGCCCAAAAGACAGTAACATACATACGGTAGGTACTTGTACGCATTGCGTGAGATGCGTAAAGCAAATTGGTGCAATTAAAATGCGTCAGGCGTTGGAGACTCTAATAAATTTGGGAGCTTTAAAGCGTCTGCAAAGCAATACGGCCGACGGAAAGTGTCTGGGAGTATTGGCGACTTATTTTTAAGGATATTGTCTAAAATATACGTAAAAATCAGCTTGGAGAATTTACGTGAGGTAAGTAATGTTTTTATGTACCTTGATTACCTGATACCTGAAAATTGGCCGTCTGAGCAAGCTAGCAGGTAGGCATGCGTTCTTAGTACATACTAACACTACTCAATCGTCCACATTTCCTTCGTCAGAAAATACGTGACGTCTGGTGGCCCTGGGATCTTGGACTAATCATAGTATTATTTGTATAGAAAATCATACAAGTGCGTCCACTGATCCGCATCGTACGGATCGCACATCGGCAATGCCGACACCGATGCTCCGAGAGGCAACTTTTGCGATGCGTGCTGATGACGTCATACGGAATACCGATCAGTGGACGCGCGCCGTGCGCTGAAATGAAACTGGTGTCGGCAATCCGACTGCTGGTACTTGCGTCGACAAACCGATCGCTGCCGATACAGTAGACGCAGTATGAAAAAATAATGCGGTTGATGTGATCGGTCCGATGCGTACGATACCGACCTGTGGACGCTTAGCTTAAAGCTCGGCTCGTCTCTTTTGTTTATACGGAATGTCATTCTTTTGTATAGTAAACCCATAGAATATGTAAACCCTCTAAGTATATTCCTATCTCTATGGTAAACCCAACTTAAGATTGAAACGAAAGAGGCGCTGTCGGACGCATTTGCCATTCATTTGACCAATCATTGCACACTAGTAACTGACAGATGCATTGATCTATAAGGACAATCTATAATTTCATATGAGGTTAAGGCGTCTCTATCTAAGTAGGTATATTCCTATCTCTATGGATAGATGAATGACCACAACGAGAATGACTTTTCAATAGTTCCAATTTTTGCCATTTCAGAGATAAGTTGGGCGCACTGTACCATGTGTCTTGCTTGAGCGAGTAAATAGCCGAGAAACACTCGCCGTCTCGCCCGTGGTGGGACACCTGCCTAAGGGTGCTTTTCCACCAGAGATGTGCTATGCTACGTTTCTGTGGATGCGTTTGATATCCACCAATCATATTCATTGATGCACATAGCTTAGCACTGGTGGAAACGGATTCAACTAAGATATGTTTTTTATATGGAAAGATACGTGCAGTGGATGTGTGCTATGGATGCGTGCTATAGATGCGTGCTATGGATGGTCGCGAGTGGTGTAGCTATGTATGTGCAAAGCAGAGTACCTACAATAGGCAGTAGTCAGTTGGCGGCGCATCTTACTCGCACCGCTGCATAGCTTAGTATCGGTGGAAACGGTCACAATGTTTCACAGCTTAGCTATTACATCCTCGAAGCATAGCTGCATAGCACATCTCTGGTGGAAAAGCAGCCTAACACTGAGAATGCAGCCGGTGTTCATCGTTTTTATACGTTATTACGTTAAAAGTTAGTTATTTACTTATTTAAAACTTTGCTGGAGTTTGATAAACTTATTCTTCAGTACCTACCAGTAGCAGATACAATAGTTGTTCTCATTATTTTCATTTTAAGATGGAGTTCCTTCCATGGATAAAAATTGACGCGCGAAATCTTTGGATGAATTCATGCCCATGGGTCACGGTTCTTTCGATGCAGCATAAATTCATGTCCGCGGGTCTCAAGGGGGTTGACGTTAAAGACAAAATACTTGTCATCATACATGAAACACAATCACAATGTATGACGTCGTTTGTGGGTATCTTATCTTTTTCGTTCCATTGATTCTCAAAACAAAACAAATAATATGCACACGGGTTGTCGTTGTATGGTGTCGCTATGATTGTTTACCCCACATTTTCATTTGACGTGATGTGATAAATTGGATCGTTTACGCGGCATTTTAAATTATCTACAGTAAAATACTTATATTTTTTTCGGTAAATAAAAGTGTGTTTATAATTAAGATTATATTTCATGGTCATCAAAAAATTGTCCGATCCTCCGCTTCGGCGCAAAATGTACAAAACGAAAAATGAACACAACTCGCAAAATGTACAAATCGCAAAATGTACAAAACGCAAAATGTACAAAACGCAAAATGTACACAATGCGCAAAATGTACAAATCGCAAAATGTGCAACAAACACTAGGGCTGAGTTCACACGGCATTGTCCTGCACGCTTTCTTTGTATGTATTAGTTTTTTTAGCGTACTTAGCGTTATGGAACGAAATCAGGCCAAAGGGCAAGACTTACACCATTTGAAAGGGGTGGTGATGGGTCCATCCGAAGGACGAATCCGTCTCCGCTGCGGGAAGCGTAGGGTTTCCTAGAACCGTACTGATAAGGCCTGTCCTAAGAGACAGGCGTGGGGACCAAAGGCGGTAAGGCCTATGAGGTCCTGCGATAGGGACTGTATATTGGCTGGTTGCGGTGGCAACAAAAATGGTGAATAAGGTGAAGGAAGAGAGGAAATGCACGCGTAACTTTATCCCAGTCTTCGGCGTTTCTGCGTGCTGCCTGCAGCCACCTCCAGGTCACCTAGGCTTGTTCCAAACTGCCTCCAACACTTATTCACTCAACGTGATCGCGGGTCTTGTTTTTATTTTAGTTAAATAGATATAGAGTTATTTCGATTAGAATAATTATTTATAGAACTAACTTTGTTATACATGTGCATACAAAAGGTACTAAATCTTGACAGTCTCCAAACAAAGAATTTCGCACTTGGTCCAGGGGTTCTGACGCTAATGTCGCCTCTACACGTTAGCCAACATGTTGGCGAAGGTTATGGCTAATAGGTAATGGCCATCGTGTAGAAGGGGTGTTTGTGATTACTTTGGTAGGTATTGGGCCGTTGGCCCACAACTTCGCGCAAGATCCGTGAGGTGTCGGTTTTTCAACGCGGATCAAAGGGTTGTGGCGTGATTGTGGCACAGTTATCGGCGCAGCGTCCACACGTTGGCCACGATTTCAGTTAGAAACGAGCGCCCACGCTGAGCGCACGCACTTTATTCACACGTCGATATCTAAATTATGTCTACAATATGGCAACTATGAGTAATATAGATGTATAATAATGTGTATTATAATGAAATAAATGTGTATAATAATTTTTATACACATTTTCATTGTATTGTATGCTGAGAATAATTAAACCGCAGCAGCCGTTAGAACCTCAATATTCATTTTAAGAAAATATTAATATCGTCCGCACATTGGCCCGAACCGACGCAGACTGATCGACCTTCCAACGTGTGGACGCCGTCACAATCTCTTGGCAATCATCTTCGCCACAACATTGGCTAACATGTTGGCTATCGTGTAGAGGCGCCATAACCATAAAAGATTTTTTTTGTGGAATAAATAAGAATAATTTATCTCTACTTTGTATAATATCAATTGAAAAAAATCAGCTTTTCCTAGTTGTTAGATTGATTGTGGCCAACGGCATGCAGTAGCCAGATTTATTGGAAATCGCTGGAAAAGCAGTTTTCTATGAGCAGCTTACAATAATAAATACTTAGCAGAAATATAAACTTGTTAGATAGCTTTGCTCAATTCTTTTTTATCTTTTTATGCCTCATCGTTGTGTACGTGGGCTTTGTTGCACCATATTACTCATCTAGTGTAACCTATTACATCAATGGTTTTAACCTACTAGTTACTTGCGTTTAATATTCCGGACTAATGCCTAAGTAAAAATATTTTACAAACTGTGTGCAATTCTATGACATCATGCTACGAGCAATAGAAGCGATGTACTGCAAAAATGGGAAAAAGTGTTTATTATCTGTACTTAAACATAAAAATAACTTTCCAAAGCGAAGAGGAGGTGGATTCACAAGTACATTATGTACTTTTAAAGCTGCATTGATAATAAATATAAACTGTACTATTTACTGTGCATTGCATAATGTAACCAAAATGACCTATCATTCACTACAAAATTACTTCGCTTTATAGTAACATTACCAGCGGTTCCAATATCAAATCGAAAAAATATGTTTCCGTAATAAGTTGAAAACGTCCATACAAGGTTCATAAAATGACAGACGTCAATTGACGTCATATCAGAATCCTGAAATTGTGCCGACTATAGTGTAAAGTATGAGAGTGTTTGTTTCTTCGTAAAGCATCTCCCTTGTCTAATGTTGTTTATTAAAAATATCAAACCACAAAATGTCTGTTGTACGTCTATATTATAATTATAATACATTATATAAGTAATTACATAAATGTCAAAAAGCGCATAAATTCTGTGCGTTTTAGGCTAATTTATCATTTTCTTAGAGGCTTACGATATATTAACGATCATTTCTATATCCTAACGAGTTTTGACTCATTTTTCGTTTGACGCAACACTAGAGCCTTGGGCCGTTTACACGGTTATCAAACGCCAGCCAGTATGGAAGTGGGGTCTTCAACTCCTGACCTGACTTTGCGCAGGAATAGGACCGCTTCACGGCCGTCTATCAGCCGATGGTCGTAGGATAGAGCCAGGTACATCATCGGCCGTATCTCCACCTTGATGAGAACAGATAATGTAAAAAACAAATCATTTATAAGTATACAGTGAGTGTATAAGATTTGTGGAAGCTACTTACTTATCAATTTTAGGAAAAAATGGTAAGTAGTTTCTTCATCTACATATTATGTTGGCTGAATAAGAAGGGAAAACTTTGGATGATGCCCAGGTATAGAAGACATTCCGGGATATAAAGGATTTCTTGTTATCCGGTAAAACTGTCTTCTCAGTTAATTGACATTTATGGGAATCTTCTGAGAAAAAGATAATGAGGGTAACCGCGTGTGAATTCGCCGCTAGAGGCGCTAGTGGAAAGTGAGGTCTGTCTGTCACTTCTCACCAATGATAAAAGTTTAATCATTGCTTCTCGCTTGTCTGAATGTCACTTGTCACTGTTTATGTATGGGCGGGCTTTGACAGCAGGACCTCACCTCGCCGGTGGCGCCAACTGGTGAGCACAAAAACGGCGACCCTCATTGCGTGTGGATGTCATTTCTTATTCAGTAAAATTCTCTTCACATTTATCTATGACCATTGACATTCATAAGTATATTATGAGGAGGTTTAGAGGAAAAGTTAAGAATGTGTGTGTGTATGTCTATATATTTACCTTGCCAGCAATAGCGACTGGACGTTGGACGATGGCGTGCATGCCCAAAATTGCAGACTGTGGTAAATTTATAATGGGCATTGACAATAGCGAGCCGAACACACCGCCATTGCTTATCGTGAACGTTCCTCCTTGCATGTCAGCTGGAGTTAGTTTGCCTGTCAATAATAAATGTTCATTAAAACTTGATATTACCTACAGATGCCAATAAATTTCTTTGGTTTTTTTGCTATAAGTAGTTATTGATATCGTCATCGCTTGCTAGTCATATACCTATAGTAAAGTGAATTATATAGTATATAAAAATGAATTAATTATTAATTATAGTATAGTGTCAATTATAGAAAGTGCATTGGTAGGTACCCCGAAGCAAAACGATGACGATATCAATAACTACTTATAGCAAAAAACCAAAGAAATTTATTGGCATCTCATTCACATCTACCGCAACTTTTAAATATCGCCCAGGGTTGACTGGTGGTGAATGCCATTAGGCATAAAGTCCGCCCATTGTAATCTAGTTTTTTAGGTTCAATTAAGCGTGAATAAATAAATAAATGCCTGTCATAATTTTATAAAATGTAATCTTATTTTCGTAATAATTTTATGAAAGGTAATCTTATTTTTATTAAATGGCAACACTACTCGACCCCGCCACTCTTTTGTGACAACTTCCGGTGAAAGGATTGAGAGTGGTGGGGTTGAAACAGCGTTTGGATTATTGAGTCAGGAGCTCGGCCAGTCGTTCGATAATCGTCGAGGTGATAAGTTGTCTAGTTGTTGAAACTATGCTAGTTGACTAATAAGCAATTATATAATAATTGTTAAAAAGTGAAATAAAGTATTTACTGTGCTGAGAATTGGATTTTTTTCTGATATTTCAGAAGTGAGATGTAACTTCACGTCCCACACATGGCGGGCTAGGTTATTTAAGTTTTTCAGGTTATAATTGTCAGATGATAATATTGTGAGGCGTGGATGGCAAGTGAAGAGATGTGAAGATCATGCCATGGTAAAACTTAATAATTTTGAAGTTAAATGGCAAGTATCGGTATGAAGGATTTTCAAGTAAGACGGCGAGTATTGGTATGGCATAATTTTTATTTCATTACGTCCGAGGTGATATTTCAATGGTCTATAGAAATATGAATATTTCATTGCTTAAATTCTTGTGTAAACTGGATTGTGTGTGTGTGTCAAATAGTTTGTTAAACAATCTTGAGTGATTAATAGTAACATGAATCTCCGGTTATAATGGTTTAAGGCAGCACTGGTAGCGACTTTATTTTCTTTTGTTTTCTTTCGCTGAAAAAACAAATCATTCAAATACCTTGGTCGAAGCCAAAGTTGCAAGGCTTTGATTTAAGTGTAGTTTAACCAAGTGTCACACAATGAAAGATGGTAATAATTTACGTTCCCTTTTTTAAAATTTTATGAGGGTAAATTTGGGGTTAGATTACTAGGCTGCCTGAGGGTCAAGTACGATTTGAAGTATTGTGTTATAAGAAGTGAATTTGAGTAGAGTATGTAATAGTGACGAATATTAGTTCAGCTGATCGGCTCTTTGTGTTTTTTTTGTGAATTTGAATTTGAATATGTTTTCGATTTAAAATTGAAAATCTACGTTCACAAAATTGTTAAAGAAAAAGGGGGTAAGGTACTATAAGGTCGTGGTCGTGCCTAAAAATAAAAATAAACGTTAGATGTGATAGATTTTGTTATTCGATTATATATACATATATTATAGTATATAAATATATTTTCAATTGAAAACATGGTATGGTACCTATACAGTGCAGTAAGTTGTTTTTAATATACGTGTTCTTTCCTTTCGTGACATGTGTTAAATTCTTATCATTATAGCTTGGCAAGAATGAGTATCCTTTTAATGATTTTGGTGTGTGGTGATTTGAAGCGCCGCATATTGCTGAAAAGGGTTATTTTAAATAAAAACTCACAAAATAATTTGCTTTATTGGTGCTCAACTGGACGAAGTATTCGATTTAACGAGTACAAAAATAATTAGCGTACAATTTCAAAAACTGAACGGTTTCTGGTAACGTAGTTCGAATTATAATCAAAAAAAAAAATGTTCAATTACAGTACAGCTTATTTGTTTACGTTGTTTTAAAAGTGAAACACAATAATAATTTTCCAAGTTTTGTTTACTATGTGACGTAATATTTTGAAGCTGTCTTAGTTTTCAGTTCAGCTTTCGAGGATGTACAGGTTATTTCAATGACGATCGGAAACAAGAGCAGCTCGCGCAGGTTACACGCGTGTTATGTGGAACGGCACGAAAGTTGCGTGCGAGGTGGAGTGCATTCGTGTGACATTGGACGACGAGGTTTGGCAACCATTGTTCCGGGAAAAGGGTAACCCATTATGCCTGTCTGGAGTTACTGCTGCGGATCTGACGGAATATAGCAGATGATCTGTAAGTATTGTTTGTTTTCTTAATTAATCAGTCGAGTTCATAAATGAGCTTTGGTTATTGATTGTTGGTTGTCGGAATACTGGTTATAACAGAATATTTAACAGGAAGAATAACTCAATATAACATATCTTCGGGACAACAAATTAATTGAATTAAAGTTTTTTTATAACATAAGGTAAACACCAGAATTACGGACAGTTTAAGAAACTTTTTCTAGTATTCTTGAAATTTTACCAATGTTGTGAAAGTTACAGTACTGAATATTCTTAAAGCGTAAAGTCCGGTCATTTTTTTTAAATAATCAACTGTGTTACGCATGAGATACAGCAAAGCTGGTTGCAATTTATTTGAGAAAAAAAAAAAAAATCTAGTTTTTATCCAGTTATGAACATAACCTAGTTGTGGACATCCAATAATGAACATAATAAATCGGACTTTTACCAGTAATTTTGTTTAGCAAGTTTATTCTAGGCACAATACTTATACAACACATACAATTTATACAATTACATACAGTACAATACTTACGATTTATTTGCTGCTTCGGATAATTTTAACCTTTTTTTTTTACTGCTTCGATAGCGCCCAGCCCATTTGTTAAGGCGAATAATTTTCTTAGGAGACATTTTTTTTAAACAAAAAAAAAATCTCTATCATTTTATATCACAGTCCATTACAGGATTTCTATAAAATATCCAATAATGGACACATATGTCCATTACTGGTACATATGCGAATTTTTATAAATTGCAAGGAATAATATTTAGTTAAACTAGTTAATAATCAGAATACATGAAAGTAAAATTAAGTTTCGACACTTGTCCATTATTGGAACTATTCAATTACAGCACATCAGTTATAAACATCATTAAAATATATAAAAAAAAACCATTTCCCGGAGTAAGAACACTGTGCGTTGCTATCTTAATTTCATGGTTAATAAAAGAAATAAAACAGATTTTGATTAAAATACAACAATACTAGTTTCCAGACGAAACTTTTTTCTCACTACACCAACAAATTCCTTAAGAAAAGCTGCTAGTATCAATTGAGGATCACATGAACACTCACGTTATTTTGTCTATCTAACAAACCGAATTGAATCAAATTTTAAACTTAGAGAGCTCGATATCTATTGTACATATGTCACAGTGTTACGAATTAAAATAAAATATTTCATGTCCTTATTTTAAAGGATTAAGTACTTTATTTTTTGTCCATTACTGGTGCGTTTACGGATGGAATTACAACTAAAAGTACTCCATTAAGTTATTACTAGAGTTACCGTATGGGTTTTAAGGTAAAAAAGTAATCTGTTTACTATTATTTTGTCAATTGAGCTAAACCAAGTAGTCACAATTATTTTTTTTTTTGAGTTATCTGAGTTTGAATATTAATGAAGTGAGAATTTTGATACAATGAAACTAAAATTATCAATAATGGGTCTTGAAGTTTATCAATCAGTTGTACCTAAATATTAAGATGAGAAAGTAATTATTTGTTTTGATAATTTTGAAGTAACAAGTTACTAGGTATGTAACATTTGAGGTAGGTACCTACCGATCTGTGATATTGTCTCGAGGGGCATTTCATGACATAATTATATCATGATACTTGGCAGATTTAAGTTATACTTAGTGAGACGTCACAGAATCGATTTCTGAGTGAAGGCATTATATCCTGCAGTTAGTCATGATATGGACTAGTAATTTATTTGGACTATTTTATAATGATTCAGTGAATGGAATTTAATAGAAACTTCTATAAAATGTTCAGTATTAAATACTGATTTTTGAAATTATTACTAAATGATATAACAACGAATTACATGACATTATATTACTTTAATTTTTTTTTAAATTTCACACTTATTATTTATTTATTGAATAAAATTCAATTTATTCATTAATTATAGCGATACAATATAGGTATTATTTATTATTATTATGAGAATTTATTAATACGACAATATTTATACGTCATTACATTTTGTTTTTAATTTACTTGGCAATGGAACAAGTTAAATGCAATTGAATTAATAGCTGATAATAATCTGAAATTGACGCTAAAGCATCCTCCTCTCTTTTAAGTTGCCGTGCCCGACAGGGTCCATGATACTAATGTAAATAATTATATTATACTTACCACCTATTGTACCTATCATGCGGGATCTTAAAATCCAGGCATGTACGCCCTTAGGAAAAAAAAAGGGAGGAAACTGGAGTTAAAATTACATTAAAATGCAAAGTAAGTAAGTATAACGCTTGTTAAAATTTATTTTTATTTATTATGTACGTTCAGCGAATTTTGCGTCGTTTATGGGCCGGTTTTTATAATTCCTTTTTTTTGTTGTAAAGTAGATATACGCAGTGGGGTCCCCTGATAAGGACACCAGGATCTGATGATGGCATCTTAGAGAAATCGAGGGGACCTGTCGAAAATTTGTATGGACGACTAGTGTGTTTGTTCATGTTATCATAAGTACATTATAGCGCTACCATTTCATGAAGGTCTGGAGTCGATCTGATGAAGCCGAAAGACAGTTGAGGGAACTCCTCAACGATTTACTGCAATTATCTAGTGTTTGGGCTTGATTAATTTGTAGTGACGAGAACTTTACACTTCCATGTTGTATTGAGCGCCATCTGGCGAGAAGTTTTTAAGTTATCCCTGCTTATCAAGGTTGAAGTCGGTTATTTTTTTGGTAAAAAGGAATTATTTCGATACCTACTGTACAAATACGACACTATTAAATTGCATTTGATAGGGGCTACTCTCCGGTAATGCACAAACTGTTACACTGCTATTCTCCAAAGATGCAAATCATGCATATACATATGTTACATAAGACTTTTTATTGAGATCATCATTTACATCAATAATAAAAATATTTATTTACTGACTACTGATTTACTTTTAAAGCATTAAATGTGAGTTTAACTCGTAATTGCAATTTAATCTATGTATATTAAATGTATACTACCTATTTTGAGTTTTAGACGTTTTACGTGATATTTGGAAATAGAATATGGGTAATGATAGCATAGTTATACAAGCGAGAACCCCCAATAAAGAAAAACTAAAAGACGCTTCTATTTTATTATTTATGAGACTTTATTTTTGTGCGGGTCTTTTACTTACTTTTTAATTTTTGTATTGTTGTCAGTTGGGATTGAACGCGCTTTGAACGACTAAACAGTGGAGAACAAAGACGATCGCGGGATAATGATTGAGCGAACAATGATGTTCGCTGGATAATGATTGAGCGAGCAATGATGTTCGCTGGATAATGACTGAGCGAACAATGATGTTCGCTGGATAATGATTGAGCGAGCAATGATGCTCGCTGGACTGGAAGAAATTGGTCTGTATAGTTTTTAAATAATAATACGAGCAAACCACAATATCCATATTTATTACATGGTTTGAAGTTAAAGACAACAATTACATTTAATACAAATTTAGAACATATACATATGTTCGGAGTTGCACCGAACAGCTCATCGGTCGCGCGTTTTGCATGTTTGCATTTTAACTGCCGCGCGATCACTTGCCCTAGTTTTAAGTTAATCTTATAAGTAAAATAAGAGTTTTGAGTGAGTACGTGACCAGCAGCCACTCAGGCGCCTCGTATTCCTAACCATTTAACCATTTTACCAATTACCAATTTACCAGTTTAATATTAATGTCTAGTATAGTAACCATTTAACCAGTTGTGATATTTTGTCAATCTAGCTTAGTATACATAGTGTTAATTAAAACCATTCAAACCATTTACATCTTTCCCTATCTCTTCTAATAACACCTATTAGAAACTTTGGTAAAGGGATAGTCGTCCACACCATACCATACCAGAGACGCGCCCTTTACAATATATATTTTAAATACACCACAGAAATGAGTAAACTTTGATGTAAATAAGAGAGACTTAGACATGATTCTAGGGATTTAATGCATTTAGGTAAATGAAGTACTTGAATCGTAACATTTTTGATCTTATCATTATTTTTTTGTTTTATATCTAAATATAAGAGTTGAATGGATGGAAAGCTAGTCAGAGGAATTTTCAGATTTTCAGATATGACGTCATACGATGACCAAGTTAGAGGTACGCCACCTACGACTCCACCAAGGAAGCGTAAGGACGCAAAACGGAGGAAAGTTAGAAGGAAAAGAACTAAACATGAAGTGGAGAAAAAAGATGTTCACTGGATACTGATTGAGCGAACAATGATGTTCGCTGGATAATGATTGAGCGAACAATGTTCGCTGGATAATGATTGAGCGAACAATGATGTACGCTGGATAATGATTGAGTGATCAATGATGCTCGCTGGACTGTAAGAAATGAGTGAACTTTGATGTAAATACGAGAGATTCAGACAATTTGAATAGTAACATTTTTGATCAAACTTTTCATCATTATTTTTTTTTATAAATAGGAGTTGAATGTATGGAAAGTTAGTTAGAGGAATTTTCAAATGATGTATGCATACTTAGTACAAAATCCATACTAATATTATAAATGTGAAAGTTTGTTTGTTTGTGGCTCTTTCACGTCGCAATGTGGCTATTATATTATGATATGGTTTATGTGTGTGGAGATAGTTGGGAGGGTGAAAGGTGCAGTAGGATACTTTTTTTTTCCGGGGTAAAACATCTCATTCCCACGGAAAGATCGATGTTTTGTTAGTTGCTAAATATTTTGTTCTGGATGTTGTTAATAGATGGCGTTAGTAGTTAGTAAGATTCATTTGCAACAGGTAATTTGCTGAAGTCATAGATACTATAAGTTGACCAGAAATATAAAAAAACCTCGCCATATTGCGGTAAACTCATGGAACTAATTTATTTTACTGGCAACGATTAGTTTCTAAACGTCAATCGTAAATTGCTTGTCAGTGAGTTTGAATGTCACAGTTTGTCTCGTGTTTGTCTTTTTACTGTGTTTGTCTTTTTACTTTGAGTTTCTATTTAGTTCTAAAATGACAAAAACTGTTCATATTCGTAAAAGAAAAGTGGTTTTCTATGCGCTAAAATAACATTTCGTATAAATAACATTTCCGATATAGTTGTCAAAATGACAATAATAACACGAGCGTTACTATAGTTACAGTTGGCTGTGCTGTTGCCATATAAAATTAAACTTTAGAGCCCTCATGACAGGTTTTCTATTTTTCTGGTCAAGCAATAATAATATTCTCAATATTTCAATTTCAATATTTCATAGATACTAATACATCCTAATAAATTCAATTGCATTTTAAATTCGCGCTTGATAATTTGTTGTTTCGATTTTATATTGTTATATTGGAATGTAAAGGAATTAGAGTACTACAATAAGTACCTACGCTTTGATTTTGGTTTTGATTCACTTCGTGAATTGCTTTGGTTGACTGTTGTTGTTTTGGTTTAAAATAGAAATTAGTTTTATGGAAAAGTACTTTAGATATTTTATGAGATTTAATTTGTTAAGATTCAATAGATTTTAATTAGTTGTAGTCACTTATTTATCCACCAGAAAAATGTCATGTATCTTAAACAACTCATTGTTAATTCTCTTTGACCATGCGAGCGAATAATTGTATGTATAATTTAACAGTCACATGAAATCTTTTAAAATGTATAGAAGCTACCTTAATTATTTAAATTTAGACTAAAATATAGGTACTTCTATGAGATTATACTTGTTTAAATCAAAATTAAATTAAGATTTTATTCTATTCGCTTCAAAATAGTAATGAGTAACTTAAGTTAGTAAGTAATTTATTGGCAGAGTTCCTGATGTTTTTAGTGTGCCGGGAGGCTACACATTTCGTAGGATGGCCGAATGTCATAATTTTATAAAATGTAATCTTATTTTCGTAATAATTTTATGAAAGGTAATCTTATTTTTATTAAATGGCAACACTACTCGACCCCGCCACTCTTTTGTGACAACTTCCGGTGAAAGGATTGAGAGTGGTGGGGTTGAAACAGCGTTTGGATTATTGAGTCAGGAGCTCGGCCAGTCGTTCGATAATCGTCGAGGTGATAAGTTGTCTAGTTGTTGAAACTATGCTAGTTGACTAATAAGCAATTATATAATAATTGTTAAAAAGTGAAATAAAGTATTTACTGTGCTGAGAATTGGATTTTTTTCTGATATGCCGTAGTATCATTTTTTTATTTGAGTACCATTTGAAAGAAAATAAGCACTAAATGCTCCAAGTTTACCCAATACCTACATCAGTGGAAACCGAAAAATTTTTCAAGCCGTTTATGTTCCATAAATATCTACGGTATAAAGACTTCGATTACTTACTTTTATTATAGGTATGTGAAATTGAGGTCATATCGAATAGGGATGTAGGTAAGTAGATTCACACAATCAAATTATCCGGCGTAGTTTATAAAAAACTATAAGCTTACCGCTTCTAGCCTTTTCAGCAACGGCCCCCAAAGCTAACTCGATCCGGGGGTAGTCCATTGACTCTACATTGCGAATAACTGGCACCACCAAGCCTTTCGGGGTCGCCACAGCCACTGATATATCCACATAATCCCTGAAAAGATTACACTCAATAATTAACGTCTCGATAATCATGTCTAGATATTCTTGGGTCTTTATTGTATCTATAGGTGCAATATAAGAAACACTTGATGATAAAATTGATTTAGGTACCTACCTATAAATAATATCGTTGCCAATGATGACGCCGTTGATGACTGGCTGGTCCATCAGCGCGTTAGCCGCGGCTTTCAGGAAGGGAGACATGAAAGATAACTTCACACCATATTTCTTCATGAACGCATCCAAATTTGCTTTTCGAAAGGCCATTAATTTGCTGTAAAGAAAAATATAAATTTAATTGGCGTGTTACTTACCTACTAAGTGGACAATTTCTCCTTAGTTTACCCTGCATGGTACTAACGGCAAGCGCCCGAAGAAAAAGAATAGACATCTATTAAATATCCAGATCAAGCATGTATAAGGAAATTCAAGAGTTAATATTACCTACCTCATGTCACATTCGTTGAAAGTAGTCAGCATAGCCGTGGTATTCTGAGCTTCCTTTAATCGCTCAGCAATTCGTCGGCGCATCTTGTTCATGGGAACTGGATGTTCTGTCCGTGTCCCTGATATCGTTTTAGTGGGATCACCAATTCTCTGTGCAGCAAACTGAGGGGAAAGACAAATTAAATGTTGTAGGTTGTAATGTCGAAAAAACTATTAATCTCAAGGACGATGGGGTAACCTTTGTTTTGTTAGAGATGATTATCGATATCGACCACTATAACTAAGTATTGATTTAAGGCCCATTACAATACAAACTCTCTTCATTCTTCACCACTTTTAACAAAAATAGCAACATAACAAAACAATATCTAGTGATTTTATTGTTAAACAGCAATTTCTTCCAGACAACCCAAACAAGAGAAAGCTATAAAGGACAAAGATTGTTATGGCGAGGTAGCAGTTCTGTAGTCTTACGGTAGGACCAGCAGCAGGCTTCTTAACGACAGCAGTTTTAGCGGCAGCAGGTTTGGCAGCAGCGGGCGGGGCAGAGGGTGCCGGGGCGGCGGGAGCCGGGGCTGCGGGCGCCGGGGCGGCGGCCGGGGCGGCTGCGGGCTTCGGCGCGGGCGCTGCGGGCGCTGCGGCCGGCGCGGCTGGGGCCGGTGCTACGCCTGTTACGTCCACCTGGAGATAATCAGCAGTTAATAGAGTTTATAAATACATAACATGTAATGCCAGACACTCATAGCCCTTCAGAAAGATTCCCGTGTCGTGGTTGCCATGGACAATATACGATACGAGACAAGACGAGAACACACAAGTAAAGAAGGAGTCAGCGGGCCATCTTCTTTATAATAAATACCGCATTTTGCCGATATCATTAGCGCTGTTTTATGTAAATACAGTTCGTGGTGAGCAAATGAGGTTATAGTGAAACACCAAGTCAGTTAAAAAAAAATATAGTTCAAATACAATGACGATTCAGTGAAAAATATTGTTATTGGAAGATATCGATAATTATACTACCGAAAACAGAGGCTGCTGTGATTTCACCGATTCGCCGTCCTTCACTAACATCTTTACGATTTTGCCGTTCCCCGGAGACATGACGGGGAGGGCTGTCTTGTCTGTCTCTATTTCTAGAACTACTTCATCTATCGCCACTGCATCGCCTTCTTTCTTTATTAATCTGCGTAAAATATATATTAATGCCAAATGTAAGCCAAAGCTACGAAACGATAGGAGGTAGAAAACATCGGGTTCTCATACAGATAGTGGCGGCCCTAATGGTACCTTTATTGGTATAAAGGGTCTTGGTGGAGCCCTTGGACGGAAAAGTAACGCTGCTCCTTAATAGTGATTGGAAAGGGTAGCGCTTGGAAAAGATATAGGTAGAAAAAGTTAAAGGTGTCCAATGAAATCATGTTAAATCTTACTTGACATCGCCGCTGCTTACAGAGTCTGGAAATGTGGGCGCTTTCACCTCTTCCACCGCTCGATGGGAAACGGTGGTATGGATACATCGCTTCCATATACTTTGAAGTGTTGAATCTGAAAGCCTTCTCTGGTACCTATGATAAGATTTTTAAGTTAATTATCATTTCTGTGTACTCTATGCCTAATAATTTAATGTATTTTTTCTACAATGATACAAATAGCTTTCGACAATGATGGCATGGACAACGGTAACCACTTAGGGACATAGGGACTCGTCAGCTTATTTATCACCTTGAATACGTTAATAAGTCCATTCTCGTTTTCGCCCCTACAACAACAAGTCATCCTGTCAAGCAACACAAACAGGAAATGCTTTGTTCTTGCTCATCCTTATATAGATAAACTTGCAGATTTGGGTGATGCTGACTTCGTCCATTCGTCATTGAGTCGTACAAAACTCAGTGCCATCTTTAAGGCACGGGCCATCACCGCGGCAATCGTGAATGCGCGTATGAATCGACACTGACATCACTTACTAATTATAAGTATTAACAATACTTACTTGAAATTATCAAAAGTTAAAATTTTTCTGGGAGACATAGTTATGAACTGTGGATGCCAGATACTCTTTCCCTGCAAAATCTGAAATTAAATGCACAATAGGCTGAGAGGACCCAGCTCGTCTGGGAGTGGGGCCAAATATGGGAGACTAAGTATTTCAGTGGACTTTGAAAGGCTGATAAACATGTTCAATATAGGTTTACGGACTACACGGTCGTATACTTTCTTAATTCCTTTTTTTAGCAGAATTGTATACCTATAGTAAATTATGTAGAGCGAACGCACAAAAATGTAAGGGAAATGAAAACGTAGATTTAAAGATAGACCTACCTATATCACAAACAACATTGCACTACGATGACAACGGAAGACATGCACATCGTCTTACCACTAGACTAGGCCTCCAATGGCTGACATAAATTTGAATCAGTCCTATTTTGACCGTAACACATAAGATAATATAAATTTTAACTTACCAGTCGTGTTATTCGACGTCTGAGCATATTTAGGTAATTATTTAAAACTAAAACAACCAATCAAGTCATAAAATATGAACATTAATACAGTTAAAATAACATTATAGAAAATCAATCAACACTTCACTCAATAATTGAAGTAAGCTGATATTCTTTTAATGCTACGACTTCTGTCATAAATTGTTTAAAAAGAGGTTTGAATAGTTAGATATATTTAAATATGAAAGTTGATATTTTAGAAGATCAATGATGCCCCATTTTATTAGATATGTAAGTTGTTTCAATCTTCCCTGCTGATAAGCAGCGCCCTAATTTATTGTACCGAGTCTCATTCAGGGCTGGGCTCAGGGTAGAGTGAGAAGAGTGCTTGCTTTTGAGCGCCAGATGGCAATAGCTGTCACAACTAAGCAGATTCAAGGCAGTGCGCCATCCTGGGCAATCTTTTCTTTAAAGACGCCTCAGTTTTTAGGAGATCTCGCATCCACACACCTCTTAAAAACCGATAAGACTGAAACATTAAAAGCTTTATCAAAGGTGGCTTGTCGACCATGTCGCTCTATCATGATGAAAGAGCCTGATTTCGGGTGTCTGTTTTTGGGGGTTGTCTTTTTACTACTAAGGTTCTTTATCTGTTGCTGTTATCGGTAATCTTTAAAACCATCACAATTTGATACTACGACCGTTTTTCAGTAGCAGCGTTAAAGGCAAAATTTTCAGTGGCTTTATTTTATCCTACCAATATAAAGATTTTGTCCTATGTTGGGAAAATCTATTAAAGTAATTAAATATAGAACCTAACTGATGATTGGAAGCGCCCATCTTGTTATTCCAAAAAATTATGTGTTTTACTTCTCTTGCGGTTGATGACGTCTTATTCTAGTTTGCAATGAAAATAACAGATAATAAATACTTAATTTTCAAAAGTAAAATTCCATTATTTGTTTCACTATTAAAATTTACATTTTTATTAAAACAGAATTTCACCAAAGACGTCTCTCCGTCTGTTCAATAAAAGATGTCGTTAATTTTTATGTTCTTACAAACTCTTACCGAAAGATGTCAGTATAAAATGATATAGTTCTGCTATTCCATAATAGATGGCGTCATTTTTAATTTCACATCAAATAAAGGTCTTTCATAGTATGAGAGTGAAACTGACGTTTTTTTGTTAATAGAATAATTCTTAGCAACTCGATTAGTAACAGTATACAAAACTGCGATTTCATTAGGGGGGCGTAACAAATTATTAAAAAAACGGTATTCAGATGTTCTAAAATAGGTATGCAATGCAACTCGGTAGGCAGTAGGTATCCTTAAGGACGATGGTAAATGGACTAATGGTTAATAGTATCTAATAGTCATTCTGGTGCCACAATCGCAGCTGTGTCGTCCTATCATGTAACCCTTCCCTCACCTTTGTGGAAACTTTGTGTAGTTTACTAGCTGACTATCACCGCATGCTGCACCATGAAGTATTTTATGTTGATATTGTGACACTTGTTTTTTCTTTTGAGTTCTTTTGTAAGCAGTCGGGTTTTTGTTTTTATAATAATATTTTTATTTTATGTCTCCGTATCTAATATTTTTTTAAAGTATCTCTACCTAATTATCGATTAAAAAAAATAAAGTTATTCTGCTATGTAGAAATATCTAAGTAGGTAGCTACATCTTGGTGCAGATAATTATTTAACTGAATGAACAAATACCCACCTACAAGCAGTTATTACTTTGTGGTAAAATGTACTCAAATGTCTTTCCGGGCATCTGTAGATACTTAGTTATATTGTATACTTACAAGTCGGACAGCCCTTTGAGTGAGACATTACCAGCGACCACTCAAGACGTCCGTATACGCGTCTCCTTGACTGGTACAGGGTTGTCTATTACGAGTATTACGACTCAGCAATAATACTAATATTACTAGATGGATAAATTAATGAAAAACCAAATTGAATATTAACATTTTTCATTTATACATCATAAGTTTCCTCTACATTTTATTACTTTTTAGTAACAATTTTGTATTACTTTCCTGTACAAAATAAACTAGCAATTTTGTACTGTTTATAAAGGAAATCGAACATTAAGATTTAAGACAGTTCTGATTCTGATCATACCTATTTGATTATAAGTTGGTGTTTATGACATTTTGATTAGTAAACTTATAGAATTTACATTTTCAACATCCGGAAGAAAAGTCCGGTACAATTGTATACAAAAATAGATTTAGGTACAGTGCATTAGAAATTCTTTGTCGCAGTAGAGAAAACATTATGAATACCTAATCCTTTCTTCACACTGTTCTTAGAGGTGAGTGAAGTCTGCCAATCCACACTCGGCCAGCGTGGTGGATTCCTTACATAGTGAGAGGAGCCCTGTTCCTTGCAATGGGAGAAAAATATGGGATGCAATTAAAAAATTAAACCGCAAAAGTTAAGTTAAAATTAAACTCTAATACACACACTAAATAAAAACCGCCTGAAAATAAAATAAAAATATCTGTTTCATGTCCATTCCGACCGAGAACACAACGAGATAATTTGTACATAATTGAATAAAAAATAATTTTGGCAGCCCTACGACATTGGGGGAAGCTCCCCTACTAATTTGCTAAGATTCGTGGTACCCGCATCTTTGATTAGAAATCTATAGTCCCAAAGGGCGCCGTACCTAAGCTATCGACTGCTCATTTATCTACTCCAACTATTTCCTAATGAATATTTGCCACTAAAATATAATTGCGTTTCTACGACAGACCGTTTAGGATTTTGGAATGTGCAATGTTTGTCAAATACTGAGCAAAGTGATTTATGAGTAATTAAGTAAATAGTAGGTACTTAATTTGTTTCTAATTCTAATAGTACTTCTTTCTTAAAGGTTTTAATTAAAGTTAATAAACACAAACAAGTAGACGAGCCGTCTTATGGTAAGTGGAAAGTAGTACGATGTTATGCCGACTGAGGAAAAAGAAAGGATAGGGAAGACAATACTAAGTATACTCCGTTTGTGTTCGATATGGAGTTCTTTTCAATAGGAACCCACGCAAATGATAGCTTTCTGCACCTGTGATTAAGCTTCATTGCAGATTGACTTCTAGAATTTAAAATTGTTTGGTAGCTAACTCAAGTGTGAGCTGACAGAGTGGTAGCTAGTGTTCTCATACATACGTACTAACGAAATAACAAACGAATATTTTTAATAAAACCCTCTGCAGTGCCTCTATTATGAGTTGTTGTAGTAAACGTAAAGGACGTTACTATTGCAGGTTGACGTTTAGAATTTGTATGAGAATTGTAGTTCAGTATCGTAACCGCTAGAGGCGCTGTACGGATTCTCATACAAATTCTAAACGTTAATTCTGCAATAGTAACGTCCTTTACGTTTACTACAACAACTCATAATAGAGGCACTGACTGAACTAATAATCGGAGTCCGATTTCAGTCTCGTTTTGTGTTGCTCAAGATTTTCATGGGCTACTTGTTTGTTTGTTATCTGAAATCCATGAAAATCTAATAATAATATAATATAATAATAGACATTATAATGAAATATAAATATTAGCATAGTAACCGAATTTCATGGCGACTTTTTGCGTACTAATTTATCTATTAGGAATTTTAGCTCCAGTATACAATCTGTTTGTTTGAAACATTTTGGCGAGGGTACGAAGGCGGCGCTTCGGTCCAAGCGAAGTCTTAAAGTTATTAATACTTCCATGTATTGTTTAGGAGGCACTGGACACTGCTCGGGCACTGGACCCCGTTGTGTTGCAGAACGGCGCTACTGAAAATTTGAAAGCAATGTTATATACTTATTTAAGATTATTTCAGTGAATATTCAGGTATCTGACTTTATGAGACTGCGACTATTTTTTTTATAAAATTAGGGTAGCCAGCGAACACGGAGCACCACCCTTACAATGCCGCCCATGACAACTTTGACCGAGTTAGAACAAGACTCCATTTAGTTACGGGGATGGTCAGCCCATGTTAGTTGATGTTAGTGATAGTTCAGTTAGTAATGTTGTTAGTAAGATTCTCGTCCTAATTCGGTCCCAGGTACATTGCTCCCAGGTCCCAGGTACAGTCCCTTGAGGACTGAGACGGTCGCCTTTAAAATAGTGTAATCTGCTCCAATTTTTAAGGCGGCAGAAATGGCTGCCTCCTCGTACCCCTACCTTGTTATGCCCATGGTTGTATAGTTTAAACACATGAGTTAGTCTGAGCGCCTACTTCATTAGTTCAATGAGGTATTTTGGGTCAAAATTGTAATGTGTTTAATATAAATTGATTTAGGATAGTAGCTAGTGTAGCTACCTACTATGAATTTGTATTTACGTCCTTACGTCTTACGTCCTTATTTATGGTGGTCAGCGAGCCAGTCTGAGCAAGTTGTGCCGTCTCAGGTAATAAGTAAGCAACTGTTTCAGCTTAAACGCTCAACTTGCCGCAACCGCTATTATCCTACTAGGGATGTGCGGCAACATTTATCGTAGTCTGATAATTTGATTTACTCAGTAGGATGTTTGAAAGAACGTAAAATCACAGAATAAAGCACACAGTATCTAAAAAGATCTTCCTATGTCAAAATATTTTTTACGTATTAAACATTTAAACATGACGACCCTGCAGCCTAGTTGGTAGCGACCCTGCCTGCGACGCGAGGGGTCCCGGGTTCGATTCCCGGCCGGGGCAGATATTTATGTGGCAGATAAATATTTGTACTCGGGTCATGGGTGTAATTGTAATGTGTTATATGTGTAGTCCATGCTACCCGCGACACAGGTATCTAGTAACCTACGGCGGGGGTATGAGTGTGTTAGCGTTTATTTACTTACTGTTTTTTTTGGAACGAAGTTCCTTACGGCAGGCTTGGAGGAGATAGGGATTTTGCTGCGCGACCGAACTGAAAAAAATGTGATAGTAAATCCGTAAGAAAAAATGCGTGGAATAAAACCGTTAAATGAGACGTGCGCAGGCGCGACAGTCGTATACACAAGCGAGTAGTATACCTTTCTCTTTCTCTCTCTTTCTTTTCGTTATTTTGTTATTGTTATTGTGTTTTTGTTATTTTAGTTAATAATTTAATTTATTTTACGTAATTTATTATTTCCTAAAATACTGAATTTCCTAAATACTTTCCTGTACTTTAATAAAAACTAATCAGCAAAATTTAAGAGAAAAACCTAAATAAAATTGAGCACGATTTTTTTTTTGCAAATTGTGTCGATTCTACATTAGCCGAAGGAACTTCGTTCCTACCTGGTGTCCCACGACACCACATCTTTTTTATTTTTTATAAAAAATAATATTGACATCCTACGTTATTTGTGCAGGTACCTACTACAATTTTGATTACCTACTTAGTAGGTAGTTGATTATGTTTACTGTTATCTTGTTTTATTTTGTTGTGAAATAATTATATTGTCGGTATGATTTTTTCATGACCATATTCCAAATTCTCAAACTTAGCAACGCAAGCCATTTTAGCCAATGTGTTGAGTTACTATTAGTTCAGTCATGTGGCTATTTAAGAAGTTAAAAATGATTTTATAAAATATAAATAATTGCCTCTATCGAGTGTCCATCGAAGGAGCATCACTACGTTGTCCGTTGCGTCGTATAATGTCCAAAATTTTCTTCGTTCGTAAGTCCGGTCTTCGGAGTTAGCAACTTGTCGATTTATTGAATAAATAGTTTGCAGTATTTGCGGAGATTTATAGTTTGTCTTGGGCGGCAGTGCGCTATAAGCGATATTGTCCGAGTCTCGACAGCCTGACGCTAGTTGTGTCCGACAAATTGTTGAGAACTTCAAGTATTTGCTACGATTATGCTTTGGTCATTCGATTATTCTATTAAAGATTGCTAAGTAACATAGATAAAATACTGGTAAATATATTTTTGTCATTTGGTTTTGTTATTTAAACTTACAGCGTAGGTAAGTAACCTTTTTTATGTTTTGGTCGTAAAAGTTTAAATAAGCAAACATCACATCCAACCCCAAATGCAAGAATATGATAAAAAAAGTGAAAAAAGTTTCAAATTTGGCCCGCCGCCTGTTCGGGAGGCCATCGTTCAAATACTTACTTTTATAAAATTAGTTTATATCACATTTCTTCACAAAAAAAATATGTTATGTACACAATTCATATGGTAAGATATGGTAATATACAAATATTAAACTTTTTTAATTGTCCTATATGACACTTACAACCTTTGCTGATTTTCTAGAAATCCAATAAATAAATGTACCTTGTAGTCATTCGGTTATACGATTTTTTTTTATGTAAGTAGGTACCTAGAAAATTAAATACCTATTAATGTATTAATACTATGTACCTTTACAACCAATGTACCTTTGTACTTGTATATTTTTTAAATTTTTTCCTTTAATTATTCTTCTGTGTAACATAACATAACTTACGAATAAATAAAGTACATACATACATAAATAAAATTTTCGTAAATAAGTATGTTATCAAATATTCGTATATAATAACGAGAAAAAGTTTTCCTTTATGACATCAACTAAACAGTAAACTAGCCAAGGAACCAAACTAGCCAAGTGGTATGTTTCAGTTTTATGTATCCACACCCTTGTTAGCTGATTCTAAAGCCGAGAGTAGTAAGAATCGTGTAGCGATCACAATAATAATGCATTAAAAAAGCAACTTTTGCGAATCGCCGAATTCGCAAGTACGTAAGGGGGAGCTCCCCAAACCAAAATTACTCAATGAAACGAAAGCTGAGCGAGCGAGCGATGTAAATCGCGCACAATACGATACTAAACAACCCCAACCTCCCCTCGATATCAAAAATATAAAATGGCGTCTACGGCGTCTTGTCTTTATCTTTTCCTTATGTAAATGACGGTAGAATATTGGGAATTTAATGAGGTTAAGAACTTTCCCGCCGATTGTGGCGCCAAGCCTTGGGCGCTCGAACGATGAACTTCGGTACAATGCAATTTTATACAGCCAACAACTTTTTAGAAGACATTAGATATTGTTTGTGTGTTGAGCCCAAACTGATTTTGTATTAAGCTACTTCTTACCACTGTTTCTAGTTTTTCCTTGCATTTAAATTACTGACAAATAACCAGACGAGACTGTTAAATATTTCATCAATCAATAAAATTAAATAATAACGCTACATAGTCATATATTCCCACACTAGGATTTCCTGTGTCAGAGTGACATGGACATGGACAACACAAGAGAAGGACACACACCAAGGCTAAGGACGATAATTTAAATTCTTCATAAGAATTTCCACCTTGCTGAAAATCGAACCCAGGATCCTTCGATCAGCGGTCCGACGAGACGGTGACGTAGCCATTGCGTAATTGACATTGGACCTAATGGGGGTTTTACATTATACAATTTGCAGAGCGCTAACTCAGTGCACTAACTAGTGTTATCATACTTTACATTGCTCACGTTACTGTCTAACTGCCTTTGCACTATGCGATTTTAGCACGCTAGCTCAGTTAGCGCTCTGCAAATTGTATAATGTAAAGCCCCCATAAGTCTGCTAATTTAGCTAATTTAGAAATGCTTCACTTGTGTTGTGATCAAATAGTTTGACACATTTCGAATGCCAAATTAAATATCATAGCTACATAGAGATAGGAATAGGTATATCATAGCTACTATTCCGATGCGACGTAATTAAAGCACTTATTTTTTAGCACACTTGACCCCCCAGTATTGCCGTCAATTCAGTGTCAATGTCACAAAAACATAATTTTAACTGATTTCCAAAAAAGAGGTAGTTCTTAGTTCGACTGTATTTTTATGTGTGTTACTTCAGGTCTCAGCTTCAGGTATATAACTTTGCAGTGGTTAAACAGATTTTGTTAATTCTTTTTGTATTCGGAAGGTAGTGATAGTCGTCTTGTCGCTATCTGGCGCGCAACTTTTGAGTTATCTCTAATTATCGCTTTTGAGGTCGTTTATGTAAAGAAAACTTAGTTTTATTAAGAATATATGTATATTATGACAAACACTGTCTTTTCTATTATTCCAAACTGGAGCAATCTCACCAAGAAATAATTATATTTCATACATACCTACAAAGACCAAATACAATCGGGGTACCAGCGTACCCCGGCACTACTATCAGGATTATAATCCGCACAATTTACTACCAAGGAAGTTCTTACTATTCTCTAACTCAAGTGCGGTGGAAGCGGATCCAGCGCCATTGTGACGGCGGAAGTAGCGAAGACTTCCGCCGACCAATAAATCCTTAATTTTGGCAACCTCGGATCGGAGACTACGGGATACTGAGGGGACCGATTCTTGCACTTTACAGAAAATTTGTTTCATTGTACGTACTTATCACTTGTAAGTTAAATATCTTATCACCTTAGTAAACCTTCGTTAAACCAGCGTAGTGTCGCTACGCTGGTTTAACGGCACACAACAATATGTTTTTTTTGAGTGTGGACATTCATGTTGTAAGTTTGTAAGTAATATCCAAAAATAGGGCAACAACCATATACTTGCCGCAGTTTCCGGAAAAGTCCTAGAACAGAACAAAAGACAAAGTATGTGACTTTTTTTTAATAATATTAAATTCTCGATTTACCATTAACTTAAAGACACATAATTTATCTGTTTTAGGTTGTCTGGGAGGGATAAACTTTTACGATAATTTTAAATATTTTTGTATTGTATGTACGTTCCAAAATAAAAAAATATTAATATCTATATAATAAATATAATAAACGCTAACACACTCTTACCCCCGCAGTAGGTTACTAGGTACCTGTGTCGCGGGTGGTATGGACTACACATATAACACATTACAATTACACCCATAACCCGAGTACAAATATTTATCTGCCACATAAATATCTGCCCCGGCCGGGAATCGAACCCGGGACCCCTCGCGTCGCAGGCAGGGTCGCTACCAACTAGGCTACAGGGTCGTCAAGTATCAATATCTATGTATTTAATAAAAACAAAGATAAATGCTTACATTTTTTGTTTTATTTAAAGATTACCTACTTATCTTTTACCTGAGCAAGTTTGGTCATAATAAAAACTTATATTTATTTAATACATATCCATTGCGAAAATTGACCCCAAGTACCTACCGGCTTCCAGACTTCTTAACGGCCTGTAGTAATCTTTTATTGTAGTGATGGGAACAAAGTCAGTTATTATTAAACAATATCACGTAGGTATTCATTGAAAATGACGTATTTAATATTCATATCTATTGGTATTAGGTGACATGCTGTGTACTAAATTAATTCAAACTTTGCTAACGTTTCTTTGTCTGATAGTAACAACACGATACTTAGTTATCCATGAATATATTTCCAATAATAGTGGAGTATATTCACAACACTACATTTTGATATTTTATAATTTTTAGGGTTCCGTATTAAACAAGGAACCCTTATAGTTTCGCCATGTCTCATGTTTTACTTAGACTATAAGTGGTAGAAAGCTGTAATTTGGTATGAGCATAATTATTAATAACTGCAAACATTTTTTTGTTAGGGGTTATAGTGTCCCCCAATATATCTGCTCAACGGCTGTAGGTATGTGGATTCGTGAAAAAAATTACAGCAATAGTATATATAACGAAGTTTGAAGGAAAACTATCAGAGCCGAGTAGTAAATAAAAACTAATAAGTCATAGGCGACCAACTTATAAAATGTTTTTACGTGTACATTTTGTACCTAATATACTACTACTACATATACTATACTACTAGCTGACCCCGCAAACGTCGTTTTTCCAAAAAAATGTTAACGGTGAACAACCCTTATCACTTAGGGGTATGAAAAATAGATAGTAGCCAATTCTCAGACCTACTGAATATGCATATAAAATTTGGTAAAAATCGGTAAAGTCGTTTCGGAGGAGTAAGGTAACTGACATTGTGACACGAGAATTTTATATACATATAAGATTGATCGGCGATAACGATGGAATGCTTACGATTTTTTACTTGTTTCTGTACAAAATCGCGAATACCCAAAGTGATTTAAATTGTTGAAAAAGTTATGAAAAAATTGTCATCACTTCGTTAAATACTTCGATTAAATTGTAGAGTTACTCTATAATTAAAAAAATACCTACCTGCATCTTACTTTACATCTTCGTGCTTCTTACATGGTAGAATAAATGGACCTTTATAATGGTTTTCACAATATTACATTTGAGAAGGTAATTCATATTTTTCGTATTTTAACTCCGAAGTAGTGTTAGGTTGTCGAGCGCGGGAGTTTCCGAGGTTTCGGGTTCAAGCCAGGGCGGGGCAGTCTTTTATGTGACAGATAAAAAAATATTTTCGAGACAATGGAAATTATAACTCATATTGTCTCGTGGTAAAATTAGTAATAGGTACATATATGTATGTATAGTATGACCGCGAGATAATAGATACTCACTAGAGAACCGCCCGCGCTTCGCTTCGGGACCCGTAGGTAACACCCGCGTAGGTCCCGCTCCCGTAGGAATTTAGGCTAAAAAGTAGCCTACTACTCGCTCTCTTCACTCCACCCTGTCTGAGGTGTGTGGAGCCCTCGGGACAGTTAGTTCCCCTTTGGGGATGTCTCTCGCGGCCCGTTAAAACGGGCCAGTCCTTGGGTTGGGCCCTTGGTTGTCCATCTGTGGTTAACCAATAGGTCAAGTCCGGTGAGTGGTGACCTTTTTACAGGCCACATAGTCTTAAACGGGATGGGGTTCATCTTCGCGCCGCCCAGGCGATCGAGCCCCAACCGAGTGAATCCCGCTGGTGGGAAGCCCAGCAGGAGCCGATCAGCGTCGGGCGACGACTTACGAAGCCCCAGTATCAGTCAGTGCTAGGCCCGTCCCGCGCAACCAGCAAGTCGCGCGGGAAGGCCCAGCGGTCCGGTGGACGGGTGTGGAGCGGCGCCAGGTCCTGCAGATGCGGGAACCGCGACGCGTCGACACGCCCGAACATGTTGCGTGCCAATCGCTCGATGAAGTCGTCCAGGCTCTCGACTCGAAGGTCCCTCTGGATGACGGCGTTCCTGACGTACCTCGGCGCACCAGTCAGCCGGCGGAGCGCAATCGCCTGAACTGCGCGCATCCTCTTGCGCTGCTGTTCGCTGGCGAGCGCGTACCACGCCGTTGCCGCGTACGTGAGGCGGGGTCTGATGTAGGTCTTGTAGACCCCGAGCTTCAGTCCGAGAGGGAGGCTCGAGGAGAGCACTGGTTTCTGCCATCGCACTTCTGGAATTCGCGACGGCTTTCATAACCTGTGGCTTCATCGAGAGTCTTCCGTCGATTTTGCCCAAGTATTTGGGCTGTGGGGCCCATTGGATATCTTGTCCATGAAGCTCCAGAGTAGGGTCCCGCCTGTTGAGGTATCCTCCTATGTTCACAGCCAGCGTCTTCCCGACATTCACCGACAGTCTCCACGCGGCGAGCCATTCGGGGAGGGCATCAAGTGCACGCTGCATCTTGACAATGGCGTGGGTTCTATTCAGCGACGTGGTGATGTACGCCACGTCATCGGCATACAGGGCAAGCGACGCCCCCCCTGCCGCCGGGATGTCGTCGGTGTAGCAGGCGTAGCAGACCGGGGACAGGCAACTCCCTTGCGGGACGCCGGCTGCGATCGGACGCTCGGTGGATTCGGCGTCTTCAACCACTACTCTGAAGCTTCTATTTTCGAGGAAACTGGAGATCATCTTAACGGCACTCCGGGGCGCCGACGGCTGCGAGATCTTGTAGAGAAAGCCGTCGTGCCAAACACGGTCGAACGCCTTTTCCATGTCGAGGAATACTGCACACACGCGTTCTCTCTTATTCAGAGCCGCGGTAACGGTGTGCAACACACTCGACAGTGTAGCCGTGCTGTTCAGCGGCATCAAAAAGTAGCCTTCCACTTCTGTTGGCAGCTAGGCTATTCCACCCCGGATGCTTGCAGTTCCAGTCGCCCGCGCCCACCACCGGTGTCGGCGAGTCCAGCAACTTGCGGACATCAGCCAACAGGATAGTGCCAGCGGGCGGGCGGTACACTGAACACAGCCGGAGCGGGGAGTTCTCGAGGCAGAGCTAAAGTAGCCTATTACATTTGCCTATGACTTAAGTAAATTACATGTAGTATTTGATAGCGTAATTCAGAACTTGCAAATGAATTTTGTTAACGCCATCTATTGGCAACTCTGAAAATAAATATCTAGTAACTAACAAAACATCGATCTTCCCATGGGAATGAGATGTTTTTCCGCGGTAAAAAGTAGCCTACGTCACTCTCCACCCTCCTAACTATCCCCACACACATAAACCTTACCATATAATAGCTTTGTTGCGACGTGAAAGCGTCACAAACAAACAAACAAACAAACAAACAAACAAACAAACAAACAAACACACTTTCACATTTATAATATTATAGTATATAGTAAGGATAAGGATTGTCTCATGTTACCTGCTGTCTATAGATTCCTAATGCAGGAACATCTTAGTGTATATTTAATTACTAGCTTCCACCCACGGCTTCGCCTGTGTGGATTTCGTTTTAACTTTACCCACACAGTTTTTGTATTAATTTGTTAACCGATTTAAATGAAAAATAAACACTTCATAATCTTGAAAACCGAATACAAATCCGACAAGCCGTTTCTGATATAAGTGTACTCAAACATACATACAAAATGGAAAAAATGTAAAGACAGCAATCAGTTACAGTTTTATTATAATACTAGCTTTTGCCAGCGGCTTCGCCCGCGTGAATTTCGTTTAAACTTCACCCCTTTATTTCACCCACTTAAGTGTCATAAACGTAAGAGTAGATAAAATATAGGTATACTTAATCAGAAAGCTTCGAACTGCTAAGCTATCGGGAGTTACACGTGTTATTGTGAGTCAACCATAAAAGATAGACATATGCTGTCGTGGAATATTTTTTATATAATTTTAAGAAGAACATTTCCGTCATACATGATTTCTGTGTAGCTTTAACCATTAAGGTTGCACACGCGACGGAAGCTTAAAAAACGGAGTAACTTCTCCCGTTTCTCCAACATTTCCCTTCACTGCTCTGCTCCTATTGATTGTAGCGTGATGAAAAGTATACTATAACCAGCGCGGGAGTATGAAAAATAATTGTACCAAGTTTCGTTAAAATCCGTCGAGTAGTTTTTGTTTCTATAACGGTTATACATCCGACAGACAGACAGACAGACAGACAGACAGACAGACAGACAGACAGACAGACAGACAGACAGACAAAAATTTTACTGATTGCATTTTTGGCATCAGTATCGATCCCTAATCACCCCCTGATAGTTATTTTGGAAATATATTTAATGTACAGAATTGACCTCTCTACAGATTTATTATAAGTATAGATATGTATAGATATAGATTTTGATGCCCATGCACTATTACTCGTACTTCTCAGTGTATCTCCGGTATTGAAATTGTAAAGGGGGATGAGATACAAGTTGAGTAAAGACGCTTAGCTTTGAAGGCAGTTGTAATTTCAATGGACCCTATGCTGATTAATTTAGCCTAAACTAAGTATATACATATAACTAAGTGTACACTCCTCTGATCCGTATGCACCCATGAGTTGGTAATATTAGGTATCCTTCATTCATCCGATCAACTCAATGTAATACAAACAAATTTATAAGATGAAACAATCGTTTTCTATTAATACAGTTACTAGCTATTACGAACGCTGAACTTAATTGGTAACTGCGTTATTAGATTAGATAATAATAGTAAGTATAAAGTTATTGGGAATAATAAGTTAGTAGGTAGGTAAGTATATAAAAAATAGAGTCGTGGGTCGTGACCGCGTCGTCGTCGTGTCGTCGCCGTGTCGTCGTCGTCTTGGGTCGGTCTGGCGGCCGAGGGGGCGCGTCCGGAACCGATACGGAACACCTTCGTCTGTGATTGCAATCCGGCACTAATCACATTCGCTACGATTTCAACATTTTCAACGGAAATTCGGTTACATCATTCCATTTAATAAATTGATTACCATTTATTAGGTGCTCAGGAGTATGACTGAGTCGTCGATGTCGCCGCATGTAAAATTTTCTGTTATAAATGTTTTCGGGCTAAAAATGTAATGTAGGTATATATCTATATATGAAGATAATTGATTTATCCCTCTACTAAAAATAACTGTTTTTTGTAACGTGGCCAAAAAAATTTCAAAATCTTTTTTCAATTTTCATCGTTTTCTACTTTGTTATGTTTGATTCTTCGACAAAAAGTTACAGAACAAAAGAATTATAGAATTTAATTAGCAACAAAAATGTAGTACTCATCTTTTGTGTGGACAATTTTTTTTAATTATGCAATGTTTTATCAAACTGACAGAAAATGTTTGATTTGGATTATAAATAATAACAACGGATTTTATTGTTTTCGGGTTAACAAATGTCGGTGATTGTGGGTTGTGGTTAACCGCAAAATGCCTCGCCGATGGCTCCCAGTTATCTGGTTAATAAAAGTGAATACGAACAGGTACCTAACTACTGTTACGTAAATACAATTATCACGTTGGACCGCCCACAACTGTCGTACACTTTCTCTACAAATGGCTCCAATAAAATGCGACGGTGGGGAAAATGCGATTCAAGTTATAAGCGTACCCGTTGTATCGTTTATTGGTTGTTCAGCAGGATACTACTAGCTGGGAATTTAGTTCTAATAAGAGTCTCTAGTAAGAGGCATATTATTCCGCAGAATTAAGACTGATATGATATCCTAAACCTATTTCAAACATGTGGACGGAAAAGTATGAAATACGGGACAGAAAGTTTATCTGAGGGAGGAGCGGTAAAACCTAGGTTTTTGTAAAATAATGCATTACATTAATAAATAAAACATTTCACACACTAATCTAATCAATCACACTAATCTATACAATTGATATGCGATTGAAATATCGTTAATGTCCACGATCGTACTGTCAATGTGAAATCTAGATCTAATTTACAAATAATTTTGTGTCGCTATCGCTTACAATTTGGACCATTATTTGGACCAAGCAAGTGGTCTCAGCAGGTCGCCGACTCAATAGCAGACAAGATAGATTCATCGGGCCGTCGTGAACACGGCTTGACAGCGGGGGTTCCCCTAATGTGGGTTAAATCTTGCGTTATCATAACTATATGCGATAGTCATAAACTTCACCGGACGTCTTTTGAGAGTGAGTCAAGACAAGAAGTAGGTAAGTATTTTGGCAGCACTGAGTAAAGAGTTTCAAAAATTAATGTCTTCAATGTGCACAGACCTACTTTGTATGAGTACAAAATATATTTTCGTTAGATTTTAATGACCGGTTTTAATTTTAATTGAAATAATGTTACCGCATTAAGTAGAGGATTTTTGAAAATTCGTTCACTTCTGAGTAGGTAGGTACTATGATGGAATAATAGTGTCTTCTCTTTGTCCCTAAATGATAAAATTAGGGCTAAAGCTTTGTATTATATTTACCAACACATAACATACATACATTACCGACATTATAATTAAGAACATATAAAACGAAGTCGCGGGCAATCAATTAAAAAGTAAAACCAGAGACGGGCAAATGTTTGGGTTTTCAGTTTTAGGTACTGAATTTTTTGTGGGCATTTTTTGGTCCCAGACGAAACTGTGCATAGACGAAATACTACAAACATAAAGGATGCAAATATTGGCAACTATAACATAACAAAAAATACGAATACATCATAAGCATGTACTTGGTATGCATTTATTCACGTTACGCATCAACAGGATCCCTACTTTGATTTATTCGCAAGATATTAGCGGTTGCTCCCTAAATTCTGCGGTCCTTCCAAATTCAAATATTGAAATGGATCGGTTATGGATCCATCTTTCTTATGTTTGTTATGCGGGCTTTGTAATAAGAACATAAAGGTTAGTGCATACTGTAATAATTCACAAAGACAACGAAAATTGCCGATTTAACGGTAGAGGTAAATTCAAAGCTCAAGTCTAAACACTTTTATAAGCGAAAAATAACACGTAAATTCTAAGTATGTACATACTAAAAAAATGACTAGCTTTCTCCCCATGGTTTCCTCTGTGAACAGCTTTTCTTTCAGTTTTACCCCGTTAGTTTTATCCAATTAGGAGGGGAATTTCCAAAAATCCTTTCTTATCTTAGTGCTCCTCTAAGGAATGTACGAAGCAAGATACCTACATGCATGCTAAATATCAGCTTCTTTCGTTCAGTAGTTTCAGCTATGCGTTGTCTATCAGTCAGTCACTAAGTAACAGAAGAATTTCTAGAAAGCCTGACATAAAGTTGGAATATAATAAAATACAAAACTATTTTTACTTTGATTGTACTTTTTTCTATGTAAGTATTTCGAATTCTGCACTCATTTCTCAATAAAAAAATGTAGAATTTAGTTATCGCTTGTTTCGGTGACGTAAAACATCGAAGGAAAATCTACATCTACATGATTTTCTGAAAGGTAAACGTACTTGGTGTGGTGGACTACAACCTGTAGATACTTAGTATCCCACACATTGTAAGAGGTGGTTCGTGCCCACCTTCCGGGTTGCGATGACAAGTAAGCATACCTAACATTTAACGGACAGTTCTTTCAGATAGCATAGTGCAGAACGGAATCGAATTCAGATAAAAACTTCTTCATTGTGATAAATAACGTTTTATTTAAAAAGGACAGAAAAGTCCGTCGCTATCCAGATCGTTAGTCTTAAATCAAAAATTCATAAACCCCCACCCTTCGGCTTACTTATTCATCTTACAAGACGCACATCAAACGAATCGCGAAGGGTTACTTCCATCCGGGCCCTCTAGGGCAAGGAAAAAAATCACCAAGTAAAGACGCAATTACTTCTCGGCAACCTCGATCTGCGTTTACGTTTCGAATGTCAACTATTTTAGGTGGTTTTAAGGTTGATTCTCGTGCGGCATTTCGTGCCTGCGCGAAAATGTAAGTTTGTCGTGAAGTTCGCTAAAAGCATGGGCCGTATCAAAGAAATGCGTCTAATGAATGTATTGATAGCTGCGCTTATGCGTATGTCGGAGTATTTTTTTAAGCAGGACGCGCTAGTGTGAGTGAAGGAGGGGAGACGCTAAGAGACGCTTTCTTCGGCCCCTTGTTTCTTACAGAGCGCTCTGTGGGGCTTGATACTTCAAGTTCGTGATCAAATATTGGAAAATCATTTTTCTAGACGAAGCTTATGCCTGAGAGTACAAAAATGTAGTTACTAACCACAACAAAAAGAAAACCTTTTAGGTACCTACCTACTGATCTCGGGAAATTTTGGAAAAAAACATAGTTGTTTTTTTTAATTACATTCTGATTTACGTTTTGATTTACATCCTGTAATTACGTATTACAAGTTGGTACCTACGCCTACGTTCTAGTTAAAAAAATCTTAAGTTGAATGAAGTTGTAACTTTACGTCTTTATTGATCACTACAGTCTGTTTTTTCGCTACGGACTAAATTGACATAAGCTGTATTGCCAGTTTTTTGCAAATCATTAATAGTGATGTGCCTCTATCGTAACTTTACGTAATTTACAATCTAGTATACCTAGTTTTTCAGTAATAATAAAAAATGTGTCTTTAAAACAAAATGACCTATAGGCATACCTATTTAATGTACCTTAAAGTTGTTATTGCGTATTCTTTTACTAAGTGTAATACATATTTAAAATTAATAAATAGATACATTTTTTATTTGTGATGCTCCATAGTTACCATGATTTTTAAAAGAATCATCTATTGTCAAAAATTATAAAATTATGTGATAAAAGTAAAAAGTTACGATTCATGAAACCGGTATCCATTCGTTTTTATATAGGTTACTTGGAACTTAAGAGTTATAAGTATTACACTAACAGAATTCGGAAATTTTGTTATACCTACTCATACAGATGTTAATATTACAATGAAAAATTTAATCTATATTTCAAAGACATCTCGCGAGCTAAAGGCCAAGACCAGTAAGTCGCACTCGCAGCACAAATCACCCCTATTTCGCGGAGCTCCGTCGATCGTCTCAAAGTTGCGCGCACACATACACACAACACTATTCGCAGGCACACCGACGCACACACGCACACGCGAGCGAGGGGCGCGTGCCCTTGCAAACTCCTCCTTTATATTTTCTTTGTTATGTAAAAAAAATAATAATGGTAGAAAGGGGATCTCAAAATCGATACTCCAATTGCTGTACCTACCGCCGTTATCGGGCCCATTTGGGACGGGATGTTTTTTGGGTGCTTTTATTATGTACCTATTATAATACTTATATTTGAACTGGTCCTAATGTCCTAATGTAATTATCAAAATTCAAAACTAAGTATCTTTTAAGATACTTTACCGTCTAACCAAGTAGCTAATAGTTTATTCACTATAGTTTATTCAAGAGCTTACAGAGCAATATTTAGTTTGAAGTTGTTTTATTCTTGTGATTGTGAATAAAACCGGCTCTCTCTTTCTCCGTAAGGGTGACAACAGCTTACTGAAAAGTTTGGTGGTCTGACTTGCACATAACGCAGAGTGAGAATTTCCTTGGAGTTGGGCAAATAGGACATCTCTACTTCGATTCCCCTATTCCATGGATACCATCATCCTAGTTTCTAACTACAGGTTATTGGATAAATTGTAACTAACAAAAGTACTATAACTTACTAACAAAAGTAACATATCCGCATTGGAGTACCTATTATATGGCCACGCCTTTAGGGAAATAATATTTTTCAATGTGAGAAAGGCAATTTATGCGTTTTGGCTTACTAAACTATTTTTCTTAGAAGACTTGGCAGACTTGACCAAGAGTGCTCATTAAAAGAATTTAGGTACGAGTTAAATTTAAGAAAGTAGGGTAGACTGGGTACGGTTGAAACGATTTGGCTTTAATTGTTCGTAATTTTGTTGTTTATAAAAAGAACGATGATGATGACATACTAAATTGAAGAGTGGATCTTTACCTACAATAGGGCTATACTATTTAGTTCTGGTGGGTGCTATTTTTAGAGATATTTAGATTTGAAAATAAATTCCGATGTGTTTCTACCGTCCGCGTCCCCATGCCAGGGGCGGTTGAAACAGTGACTAGGGTCAGTTGAAACGCACGCGAAATATACAAAAAATATATAGCAACATGCTTTATTTAGCATTAGTTATAATTGTATTATAATAATCATGGCATCGTATGACAATATTAATCGGTCTTCAATATTTTAATAGTCCTAAAGTGTACGTAACCAGGCTTTGACGAATAATTTGTTGATAGTGCATAGATTTATCTCCAACTTTTACCTCCGTATATGTATATTTGTCTCAATAAACTCAATCTGCCCCATGAAAGTCTTTACTATGCGAATTCGGCATCGAGAAAACAAAACAAAATTATATGGTTTTTTTTACCTGTATCCACATATATTGTTTCAACCGTCCCCAACTCGAATTTTGGTAAAAGAAAGTTTATAGTAATGGTAGTAATAATAACTTATTAAAACTAGTCATCATTCCGTATTATAAAAACTTCACCTAAATCATAAATGAACACTCAATATTTATACTTGAATAGATTAACATAATAATAGCTTGAAACTCAAAAGAAAAATACTTACTTTTGGGTGCTAAAATACAATAGGCCTATTTATAAAAATATACAGCACCCGGTGACCAATGTAACACTTTGATTTAGGTTTGGACTTGTCACCTGCTTCTTTTTCCCCTTGAACCCTTAGGTACCTGTCGGCTCAACCATTCGCGAGATATTCGACTTGTTTCAACCGTCCTGTGTTTTAACCGTACCCAGTTTACCCTACCAATTCAGCAATATTATGTCTCCCTATCATTAATTTACATAAGGTGCAGAAATTAATATAAGTAAAATCATACGGATAACTGGAAAACTGCCTTTTTATAATATTATAAATAAGTCTTTAGGGATAAAAATATCGTTATTCACTCATATCGATAATTCAGTCATATTCCGCACTAGGATTCCCTGTGTTGTGTGTGGGCAGGATGGTTTAGGTAATCACCTAAATTAATTATATCCGTAGTACACTCATAATCCGAGGACAAAAAAAAAATTATATATTGTTAGGTATTTGAGATTACCCTTTTCCTTTTAGTTAATTAAGAAAACTTACCAAAGTAAAAACGGAAATGAGTAATTGAGATTTCAATCTTTAAAAGGAAGAAAGTAGGTACAGTTTTCAATCCTTAACGATTCAGTTTTGCATATAAACTTCATATGCTTCCAAATATCTAATAGACACATCTAGCTCAAAACCGTTTAGACTCTACAGACAGACTGAGTTTATCACACAAAAAATAAATAGATTGAAAAACATACCAGTTACGGAATACGATGAGGAGTAGGTACAAACACCAGCCGATACCAAAAGCAAACTGAATAGAAAACACGACACACGGATCCGTTGATGACCCAAATAGACTCCAGGGTCATCACAAACCGGTTTAAACACTAGATTTTGTCTTTCAATAGGTACACAAAGGTACGTCCAGATGGCGGATGCTGCATCCCTTCGCGGTCACGAAAAAACTGGTTTAATTCGTGAATAAACTTTTGTCCTGTGATCGGTTATATTTTGATTTATTCGATTTTTAGTACGAGCGCCGGTATGGGAATAAAAAGATGAAGTTCATTCAACAGGTACCGGCGTGGACAAACTGGATTGATGTTAAAAATTATTTTAGGTTAACATAAATAATGCTCTCATTTTAAAATTTCAACTTTCTTGTCTGTTAATCCATGAGAAGGGAAAGCTGCTATGACAAATATTAATTAGTGCAAAACATAATTTTTCTAATAACATAAAGACAGTAAATGGAATTTTAAGTTTTATTTCCATTAAAGTTTACTTAGTTTACACAGTTACACGAATATTAAAAGTTTGGGAAATAAAATAAAAAACAGGTATTTATTTGATATTATTTATTTTTATTTTTTACAGCAGCGAGTTACTTTACGTAGGTACAAACACAACTTGAATATTATAGATACGGCTTATTACTAAATTAAAGTAATGAATAATTAACGATCTATTACTGCTTTACACGTTTGTTATAGGTATGTTTAAAGACTATAATAAAAAAGGGGTTTAAGAAACACTAATTGGAATAACACAAAAGCTTCAATTTAATAACTATTATTCTTAACTACAAGTCAACTTTAAGACAATGTTTCAATAATGTTAAAAAGTTTAGTTTGCTCGAAGAAAGTTGCAAAATTATCATAAATTTTCGTAAACAACAAACATTTAAAATTATCAACGTGTCATTGATATAACGGTAAACTGACAATGTGACTAAAAGTTATACATTAAATAGGAAATTGTTACGGATTGTGTTCGCGACTGTACCGTGTACTTTTTATTCTTTCCTTGGTCGTCGGTCGATGTTTTCGCTTTCATATAAACCGCGTAAGTGTCGGTATTTAACCGCATACAAACGCGTCAACGATTCACTTTTAGTTTGATATGATTCGGAAAACAAGGTAAAAGAAACACCTTTGAGGTATTTTTACAAGGTTTGACACTCTCGGTCCTACATCGACTTTTATATGAAAAGTTGACGAAAATAGCACTTCGTTTTGCGAAACAATAAACTGTAAAATGCTTATTAAATAATTTATTTGTTTATCAAGTTAGGTACGATAATGGCATGTTTTCATTACCTTTTTCTTACACACAATATGTATAATACCATTTTATAACATGATATAATATTTAATTCCGATGTAATTATGTAGGTAAGTATATGTATTATGTAGGTACCTAAGTACTTAAATAATGTCTTTACAAACATTATAAATTATATGAGGTATAATTTTTTGTTAATGGTCAGGAGTCAATATTTTTAATAGATAAAATCATAATCAAGTTAGTTATTAATGATAGTAATTTATTTAATTAGTAATGTGTAGAGTAGGTACTTCACCCCCGTTATCTTACTTATAACGTAACTTCAGTAATTATGTAGCGGTACCTACCCAATTACCAATTTTGATATATTTAGAACACAAAAAGCGAAATAGTGACGGATAAGGTATTCAAGGAAAATACTTACAGTTACTTGAAGAAATCAACTTGGCAATCTTTTTCGACGTTGAAAATTTATTCGTGAATCATTAAATGGCTAAGCTAAAATTAATCTCAAAAACTTAAAATCTTGTAAGTTGTTTTGATGTTTTGGTTGGAGTGGATTTTTTTGGGGTGTACTGAATGTACTTATTTAATAATAATTTTTGTACAAATTGTCCTCATGTCACGAAAATATGGGCGCAGTAAGCTATACGTGTACACACTAAGAAAGATTCAGGACGTTTCTAAAATAGGAAAGGATATCAAGGCAATTGGAGTTCTTATATACCTACCTATATGCTCACATATTGATTTTGGACATAATTAGGTACCTATATCAAGACTCAATAAGAAAAATGTAAAAGATCATACAAGACGTGATTTATATAACAATAATTTTATATTTCAAGTTTGTGTGTTCACAAAAACCGATTTTTCAGTAAAACATATTCAAGAGTGAAACCATTGTTCTTTAAAATGTCTACTCCGATAAAATTTCTGTTATCCTTTGTTTAATTTCTTACATAATAAAAGTAACTTCTTATGAGTTAGGTTAGAATGTCTAATTATGATAGGTAAGTACATACGTAAAATAACTGATAAAAGTCTTTACATGGAAGACGTTTGTAAAGCTGGTATCAGGAGTATTTTTTAATTCATTGTATCTCAAAAAAATATTTTTAGTATTTCACATTTTATCTGTTCAGCGAAAAAGCGGCATTTATTTTACTTCAATCGGTTCACATTTAAAGTCTAAAAACAATTTTAAGTGTGAGTGCAAGTACCGTAAAGTTTAATGTGGGCGGTCGCTATTTCTTTATGAAAAGGATTTCTAGTTTTGATGTGTAAACTTTGACATTTTGTCTTTACCATAGATACCTAATTCTATAATCAGGAATACAGTAACAGAAAAGATAAAAGATACTGGACTCTAGTGTTTAATAACTTTCTAGTATATTTTATTATTCTAACGATTAGGACTAGAGTAATACGGTCAGTATCGACAATTGTCAATTTATCCCATTTAGGGTTCTGCTTGATCAACCGGTCCGGCAGCTGCCCAGATATTGTTCAATAAAGTACCCTATTTAATTTATTCTTATTTCGAGCGGTCACTTATCTATGAGGAACTTCGATGATTTGAGTTACTAAAGATAAAATTCAATAATAATATAAGTTTTGTAAAATCGTTCCATTGTAAAGCGGTGATAGCCTAGTGGTTAAAAATTCGGTCTCCAAGGTACTCGAGGGTCCAGTTTCGAATGGCACGCACTTCCGACTTTACGAAGTTATGCATGTGCGTTTTGAGCATTTAGGTAAATGTCACTCGCAATAATGTTAAGGAAAACATCGTGAGAAAACCCGCAAGTCAGAGCGTTGGCAAAACTCAAAAACGCGTGATGTCTGCCAATCCGCTCTTACCAGTGTGGTGGCCTTAACCTTCTCACTATTCTTTAGAATTCATCGACACTGGGTACCTACTGGTAATTGTTTTATTGAGTGAGTGCTATATGTTACCTATAGAGACCTATTAGGTAACTCTGAGAACCTTTTAGGATTACTGAATTGCTTCATAATATTAGCACCTTCGTTATTCTTTGGGCAATTTCCCTCAGAATTATGACATGTCAAAACGATACTATTGAAATTTATTGACAATTTACTAGATATACCTATCTATTTATTTACTTTTACACCCGAAACAGTTATAATCTCTTATTGATTAAGCATAATAATAATCTTAAATGTATTAGGTACAAAAGTAGATGTTTTACTATGATACGGGTACACACGATATGTATTTTTGTACGCCGATATTTCGACCCAGTTGCATGTTCAGCCGTGACCACATATCGTGTGTACCCGTATCATAGTAAAATGTGTACAATCCGCGATGAGTTAAGTTTAAAATCAAAAGTAGATGTTATTACATATTATTTTCTTTGTATCTACATAACATTAAAAGGACGATCATTACTGCAATAATCAAACCACACTACCCCCCTATTAGTTTTAAACCGTGTGACATTAAAATTTCCGCTATCACTCTCTTGTTAATAATAAACTAAAACTAAACCGATAGAATACGAATCTATTATAAAATGATTATTATTTTTTAAAATGATTTTACCAATAATTTTACAAGTAATTTCATTAGCTTTAATAATTGACTATAGGTACATATGCGGATTTTAAACTGAAATACCAATAGCTGGTTTTTACTTACAATTTAATAGATTGACTTTTACAAATAGTTAACGGATATCTTTATCATAAACTGAAAATTAATATTGTTATTTTTCGTTTACGAATTTCTAAAATGTTTCTCATCTACTCCTCACAAGATGTCACTAGTATAGGTCGACGGTAGCGACACGGTCAATTTGAAAACTATTTACTTGCAGTGCGGCATCTAGTAGCGAATAGATGGAAATACAATGATTCGTGCTTCTGTCCGACAGGTAGCGGTGCACGGAAATATTATTGTAAACCAATTTAATAATTATGATTTTTATGTCAAAAAATTACAAAATTTTAAAAAATGTTAGTGTTTGTTTTCCGATAGTCAAAAAAAATTGCATAAATTTTAAGAAACAGGCAAATTTATTCTCTACCTTCTCTAATATTCATAGAGAGTCCTCCATCCACTTTTTACATGAGAAGGAATGAAATACTCATTCATATACTTTGGCCGAATATAGAGATCAGATTTAGAAAGACGGGAGCAGTCATTTGACCGGAATTTCAATTTTAAAATTTGCTTATTCCAAAACTTTATGACTAAGTTTACTGATAATTTGTGACTTTTATTATTATGAATAAAATCTTAAAAATACATGACCAAAACATTCTCAGTGTTTTTGTTTACTGTTAAAAATGCTGATATACCTATAAAGACGGCGACACTCATTTGACTGCTGTAACCTAAGTAGTGTTTATAATTGTAATATGAGGGTATTATTGTAAACATCTAAATGGTTTTGTTTTATAAGTCAGTCGGTAGAGTGACAAGCTTCATATTGTACGTATTATTTAGAATATTTTGAATAAATTAGTGTAAAAATATCTCGAAGACTCAAAAATAACGAAATACTTCATTTACTGCAAAACCAACTTCACGATGAGTGGAAATGTGAATCTGAAAGTGCAGAAATTGACAGTGATGATGACATTTTGTTCCCTGCTGTTCGTTCGAGTTCTGATAGTGCAGACTCTGACCCAGAAGATCAGGTACCCTTTCGAATTTACGTTACATTAGCAATAACAATAAACGTTTTCGTGGCAAGAGTAGGGGTCACCTTTTGCTTGCCAGTACTGCTCACGAGCAGGATTGTCATTACACGGCCACAAACGGGACCTCATGGGTACTTCAGACGGTATCAACTCCAACTGATCATCGGGCTTGACAGAATATTATTACTGAGCAAGCAGGACCTACATCACTCACAAGAAGGAATTTCAAAGGAAATGTAGCAGATGCTTGGAGATGCATGGATGACTGTACAAGTATTTCTTTACATTTTAGATCTACCAGGAATCAATTCTTACATTTTGTATAAGAAATTGACAGGAAATAACTAACTGGACTATTACTAACATTAACTAACAGGACTAATTATCACTAATAACAAACTAACCAACTAATATTCTAACACCATCTACTAACTGGACTAACCATCCTAGTCCCTTTGAGTCTAGTTCTAGGTCGGTCACAGTTGTTATGGGCGGCAGGGGAAGGGTGGTACTGCATGCTCGTTTGCTATCTTAATTCCATAAAAAAAAAAATGGAGAAAATTTATTTTGGATTTTGCGAGTGCACAAAGTGCGAGTGAGTCTTTGTAGGTAGTTAAATTTTGCCGTCTTTCTAGTGCTAAATAAATGTGAAAAATGAAAATAATAATAACAAATTTACCTTCGCTATGTATTGAATTTGCCTTTTGATTTTAATAATTCGCCAATTACTCAGTACTAGTAAGACACTGGTTGGAACATAATTATTTTTAGAAATCAGTAAGCATTCTCCATTCTCATTCTAAACGAAATACCGCATTTATTTAATACACCTTATTAATTTGAAATTAAAGTCATATATTCGCCAATACATTTTATATCACCGATCACAGGAATGAATGTCAAGAGTTATCCTGGTAGTATCTGGCATGATAGTCTTTCGGTAGCTTCGATATACGCGCAATGTCCACATAGTTCAGACCAACAACGCCTTCCTTTGAAAAACACAATTTTTCGCGCCAATGGAGCGTTCTAAAGAAAATTACTGAACGGATCTGTTCGAAATACGTTCCACCAATATTTTATACAGTTCATTAACCTTACGAAGATGCTTATTGCCTTCATATAAGGCCTGATTTGGCTTAAATATGTTTTGTTAAAGTAAATTATATTTTTGGAAGCTTTAGGCATTATCTGTGCAACCATGACCTGTTAAACACTAATACGATTATTGGTCCCTATTGAGGTTAATTTTCAGTTATAAGTCTTTAGATCTGCGGCGTTTAAGTTTATGAAAATATTTAATTCATTCACAGAAACGACATTACCATAGCCTTGGTAGGTCGTGTTTTGGTGTTAGAGTATATTAAAGATGTCAACTTCGTACCCATTGGATTAATTAAGTATAAAATTAAGATAATAGTTTTATTTTTCATTAAATGTCTGGTTTTAGGAGGAATAGTATGTGGGTTCCCACTACTTCCAGGATTAATATAATATTGGACCCCAATGTATCCATGTTACATATTATTATATTTCTGCCCACATACCTAGTATTTAGGAGTTTTCGCGCGGGCCTCGGGTCGTCTGATTTATGTCCGTCTCTTCCGACGTCCGGCGTCATTATGCTAATGATGTTTAAGGGCCAATGTTAATTTTTCATTCATCCACCTACCCGCGAATCTAATCAAATAATTTTGTCCTCGTACACTGAACATAATATTTAAAAGACGGATGGCGAATGCGAGGGTAGTTTCGTCTTCGAATGTCGTTTATTAACGACCTACATAGGTAATACAAAAGACTTCATACTATCATTTTCATTAATATTAATTTCCAAATGTAGGTACTGAAAATTATATAAAAGCGTAACTGCAACTATCAACACAGTCCTAACTTTCATTCCATTATCTAGTTTTTAATTATAGATGAATGGTGGCGCCACTGAGGCTTTTAACTCCGTATGAAGCAAGAGTAGGTATTGTTTTAATTTGCCTGTGTGTCTGTCTATCTGTGTGTCTGTAGGTATTGTAGCGCCCATACAAATGGTTTGATTACGATGCGTTTTTTTCTGTTATAAAGCTAATATGATAGATATATGTAGTTTAAAACCATAATTAATGAACATTCATTCAGGCGTTTGATGATCAACTGTTCATTAGAAGATTTGGAGGATATTTTTATAATCTAGTTAATTAAATATATTATCATGGTTTCCTTAGAAAATTATGTGTCGTAAGGTTACGTAGGTACTAATTTTATTGCACTTTGTTAGAAGATCTTGTGTCGAAAAATCCTTGTTCCTATAATATTTTGTAACTTAGTTAATTAAATAATTGAAATAAGTTTGTACGCAAACTTATTTCAACATGAACCAAGGATCGCTGCATCAATGCGCAAGCATACCTGTGTCAATAGACTCAGCTTAGACTTTAGCAAGTCTCTATTTTGATGCACGTAACCAGTGTGATTTGCATATCGTATTAGATGTAGGACTAATATGTAATCTCTGGCCGCGTTTTAAGTTTTTTTTTCTGTACACTTGGGCTATAAACTTAATTGCAAACGGTTAGGAGTTTTGCGATGTACTTACCTCCGTATGCGCTTAGCGCTTAAATAAACGTCGAATTATCGACGAAAGTATTTTTTTATTTGTTATGATTGATATAAAAATTAAAAAGCATCAATATCAAAATGTGAATAATATAAACACACTAGTTGTTCATTTTAGTATGATTTCAGTGTACTATTTAGTAGGTACCTATATCACTGCTTTATATCTATGGATCCTGATACTTTCTACGGTCTTATTTTGAAATTAAAATAAAATTTACCAACTATAGGTATTTACCTGAATAAAATTTCATTGCAAGTCATCTATAATTTCCCTTCTACGTACCTACTCGTAGAAATGTGTTTTATCTGTATTGAATTGTAAGTCACGAATGAGGGTCGCCGTTTTTGTGCTCACCAGTTGGCGCCACCGGCGAGGTGAGGTCCTGCTGTCACAGCCCGCCCATACATAAACAGTGACAAATGACATTCAGACAAGCGAAAAGTGACAGACAGACCTCACTTTTCACTAGCGCCTCTAGCGGAAAATTCACACGCGTTTACCCCATGGAGCAAATATAGAGAGGAGACGTTGTTTGTACATTTTTCTATGAAAGATTGCGTGACGATTTGCGGGGCGAGGGGGATAAAGAAATGGGCGGAATAATCGACTTTACTACGTAGTTCAACTATCTCACACTAGATGGATTTTAAATACGGCCGTGTTTTTGTTGTTGTAAGTAGTTGTCGATAGATGGCGCTGTTTACAAAATGATTATAAAAAGTAGAAAAATAATATTTTGGTGGTAAAAATTCTTTAGGAATTAATGTAGGACGAATTTCAGTACGTATGATTATCAAGATATAATAATTGTTAGCTCTACGCACCTATGCATTTTTATTTCCCCTGATACAAAGTGTCGCCATCTAACGTCAAGTAGAAATTTATTTGGTGAGCGCCGTCAGTACACTGACTTAAGGCCACGCCCACTGTGATGACGTCAGGACCTAGTTGAGTTACAGTGCACAGTTGCTTAGGGCGTCTCCTCTCTATATTTGCTCCATGGTTTACCCTCATTGCTCTGAGAAAATTATGAATACTTATAATTTTATCACAGACGTCTATCACCTATCCAATTAGTGTTATCAGACGTATGAGTTTTAGCATTTCTCTGAAAGAAATTAGTTTTCATGCGAGTCGTCCTAATTCAATTATTCTTTGTCTGGCGCTTACGGAGTTTCAAATGACCGGGAAAGTAGGTACATACGTTATGAAATATGTCCCTAGATTTGTTTTACCTCAAATGTATTAAGACAACTGTTATCAAAAAAGGTTATAAGTATTTGATTAATTAAAAATAATAAATAAATAAATAAATGATTTACGAAATGGTTCCCAACTAAAAATGTAAATTGCTTTTCATTACTAGGGATAAGGCAGGGACACCGTTATAACTACCTTTCCAAATTGATGTTTAGGTACGTGTGTATTTTTATAATATTAGTGTGTAGTATTTTTGTAAAAAAAAAATAGAATCGTAAAACATAATATTGAATTTCAAGGAAAATTACTGTAGGAGCTCTGTAGATTTAACGTATTTTTTAGATTCAGTCTTATGTTTTTATTCTTATGATGATAAATACCCACATGGTTAAATGTAGGTATACTTAGTAGTATATTTGTAGATTATTTCATTAATAGTAATATAGTAGGTAGGTACGTATGCCAGGCAGTAATAAAACCTTTAAAACAACTCGTAGCTAAATGAAAAACATCGCGATTCTACGTATCTATAGAAACTAAATCCCCGAGTCTTAAAATAAATTATGTAAGATGTTTTTGCTGCGTTTCCAGTTTCCACTTAGTTTGCTAAGTGCTGCCACCAATCCGCTTTTTGCCGCCAATTGTGTAGCACTGCGATATATTTATTGAACTCCCAGTGAAAACTATGCTGGGATGGGATTGTTCATTTTCGTTCCATTTTTTTATAATTCTTAATATTAGATCTATATTTACCATTTTTTGTTTTATAGACAATACCCATTAATATAAAAGTTTGATACAATACTAAAGAAATAGTTTCTTCACTTTTCATGTGGAAATTGGAATGGTTAAAAGTCAGAAATGCCTAAATGTGTTCTTTATTTACATACCTAGATTGTAAAGTAATTAAATTAAATGATTCATGTTGCTTTTTGCGTCTTTATGGCAAAACTCACTTTGTTCAGAAAAAACTGCTCCCAGAGCAATAGATATTTGTTTATTCACAGTGGGGTTTAAAATTTATTTTAACGATAATTTATATCTTGTCTTTTGATATGAATGTATAAACTCTGATAAAGTTTTAAAAATATTGTTGCGCTTAAAATGCAATTTCCCTGCACTTAATGAATAAAAATTCATATATTTGAAATAGTTTTGAGACACTAATTAAATTACATATATGTAACAATAGCTTTACATACATTAGGATTAGTATAATTTATGAGTTATTTTAACGATTAAGGCATAAGCATGATAAAGCGGTAAACATTGTGCTAAAATAAAACATACTTCATACAGATGCCCGCGGGGAAAACCAGTGTGAAATAAAAATAGAAAATCGCTCACACTTTCACACTTCCCACAGTAACCGCTAAGTGTTTCCACGAGACTTTTTTAGTTTCTACTTTTTTCCTCACCGCCATTAAGTGCTTGGCGTTTGGATTACTTCGGACACACTTATTGGACTCATTAGCTAATTAGAACTACTTTTAGCGGGAATGTGGCGCGTGTAAATAGATTGGACTTAGAATCCAATAAGATTACTTTTAATTAACATGCTTTTTGACTTGACGATAGTCTTCGTAATTATATTTTTTTATTTCGTGTTTTAATTATTTAAATGTTATCAAAATGAATAAATTTGTAGTATTTGTTTCATATTGGAATTTTTCAATGCTCCGGAATGCTACGCAATAAAATATATACTTTTAGATTTTTATGTGCCTATAATAGTTGGATAGTGATGGATAGGCTACTATGACTTGACTACGTGAGAGTATCGAGAATATTATGAATATCAATTGTCATGAACTAGGTGAAAATATTTTAATAAAGAAATTATTCTGGTAGGTATGTAGGTACTTAACTGAAATATTACAGGTTCAGGTCTTAAATGATCGATCGAATTAACCAACTGCTGGTATGGTCAGAAAGTGAATGGATGACTGCTAGTAAACATAAAAAAAAATCGGTAAATAACTTTCCTTGAAAATCAATTTTACATTTTGCAATTCTATTTCCAAATAGGTATTACCGGTTCTTGCTAATTCGAAATTAGATTTTCACACTTTTAAATTTAGATTTTCACAGATCATCATTTACGAAAGTTGCGTGGAAATAATTTAACCCTAAAATACCCGCTGAAAGGTTTAGAACAATACTTGTAATCCTTCCATCAGGTTATGTAGGCTGAACTAATTTGTAAGCTATTTTAGACATCAAAATTTAATTTATATATCTATGTATAGTGCAATCGACCCGGTTATAGCAAAGGTAAGTTTAAAATGCAAATGACATAAGTAATAAACACACAATTGCTATTTTATCCGATTAAAAAAATGGGGGAGGCTCTCAATTCAATGGTTTTTTTTCATTTGGGTATTAGGTAGTTACCTCATAACTTTGTTCTGGTTGAACCGATTTTGATTTTTTCAAAAGGAACAGCTTGTCGTCTGATCCCATATAAATTCGAGTGACATCTGGCTCTGATTTTAAGTTTTCTCTACTTGTCGATGTTGAAGTTGTTTATTTTTTTGTAAAAAGTTAGTTATATACTTATAAGATTTTACTTTCTATGTTTGTACGTTCAGGTCAAATCTTGCTTGCAGAATTATTCGTAGAACTACTTGTTATTACTCTAGGGACTTTTTGCATAGTAGATATTATAGTTTCGATGACAAATTAATTTTATGACAAGCACTTTTTATGACAAATACTTGAAAAGCTCATGATTGGCTTCAGACAAAGGCAATCCTCAACTGTTTACAGCACCGATAGGTAGGTACTAAACTTATTCCTATGCGTTTATTTCTATTTATGCATAATAGGAAGAGAAAAAAGAAACAAAAGTCTTTCTATTGTACACCAAAATGTATAAGTATAAAGATGGTGATAGGCCTAGTAATTAAGTAGGTAGGTACCTACTTATATATTTTGTATTGTTAAGAAGTTAAAAATAACTTGAAATATATGTACCTAGCTATGAATTTGAAATTTAATAAGTTTAAACAGGTAAGTTTAAATTGTAACAGTAAAAAACAATAATTATTCCCTTCGAGAGTTTATTTCTTAACTAAGATGGTAGTAGGTATTCGAAGTATTTTAGAAGTGCAAAATTTTTCTTGGATAATTTATTTTGTAAATTGCTTTATTTCATTTAATTTTTGTCAGTCATAAATACTAAGGTTCTTTTATCCATCTATGTACTAAAGTCGAGCAACAATTTCCTAAGCTCCTCCAAAACCCTGAGATTAAATAATAAATCAGAAACATGCCTTAACGCACTCACACGACCAATAATAATTGAAAACATTTATTTGCCTTTCAAACCATTTCGGCTATCATTAGACGAGATAACATCTAACTTCGTATTGATAAAGGCCAGAAATTTAATATGAAATATTCCTTACACACACATACAGACCGCGTTCGCATTTGAACGAAACTAAACTCACACAGGCGTGGTAAAACTACACAAACACATTGAAGCGTAAGAGGGGTGTCTTTGTTACACATTAAGGAAGAAGGGCATAAAGACGGGGCGCGGGGCGCGGGGGGAGGGTGCGGTTAGGGTGGGCCGGGTGGGTTGAGTCTGTTTTGTATTCTACCCGGTTGGCCGTTTACGATTTCGCGCGGGACACTTAGAGATTTCCATGGTTCACCGTTTGTGACGATCCGGAATTTCTTTATTAGAGCCGGCCCGGTTTATTGTGAGGGGAATGCGGATTCTTCGCAGCGTTTCGATTTGCGTGAGAATATCTACTCTATTTGATTCGACCGATCTGTTTTGAGCGATCGCTGCGTGTGATTGGATCTGGGTATTTAATCAACAATGAAAGATGGAATTAAAGGTTATAATTTAACATCCTTTAGTGACGACTTTGATATTGATCGTGGATCTTCGAAATTATGGGAAAAGCATTTTCTGTTGTCAGATTTACATAATAAATATATTGAATACAAACTGAAAACATTAATTTAGAACATGATAACAACATTTTTACAATTCGAGATGATGTGAGAAGGTATATCAAATAATATAATACGATAACGAAGACAAATATAAATTTTTAACTTAATTATGAGGTATTCTCAGTGCAATCGCTAATGATACCTACATATATCTACTACCTATAGGTAGATATCATTAGCGCATCTAAAGTGAAGTAGAAAACTTTCCCAGCTTTGTGTAATTTTGATTTTCTCTTTGTCTTACATCAGAATCTTAGATACCTAATTATCTTTCGCTACCATAGTGTTGTATCATGTACTACGTCTAAAAAGAATTAAACAGGACGTCTAAACAGGAAATAAAATTTAGTACTTATTGCTCAGTATAAAACGACTTCGCCCACATCGGCTAGTTCTCAATAAAGTAACGGAACGTCCTTCAACAGTAAAATACGTGGACTGCTTAGTCTTGGTGAGATAAAAATTAAACGACACGAGTAAAAAGTGTAAAAAATAAACGGATATGCAAAGAAGCATTAGTCGAGGGACCTTATAAGAAGACAATTTCATGCAAATCTCTTTCCGCTACTTTAGCTTCGGGCTACAAAATTTTCTGTATGCAGGGCTGAAAAAGTATTTTAAGGTTCTGTTTTAAATATTTCATTTATTACATAATACCGGCTGGTTTAGTTTTGGCATTCATTGATGACACGAACTTCATAAGAAAATATTCCTAATAAGGGAACCGATAAAAAAATGTTGATTAGGTAAATATTGAGCGGACATAGATTTATACTCAATTTTTGTTTGGTTGAGAATTATCCAAATGAATTAAACTAATTAGATACGATAATTAAAATGCACAAATTATTTAAAAAAAAACTGGAGTATTACCAAACGGCACAATATAAGAAGTAAGAAAACAATTTACGATTATTAAAAAAATAAAAAATGATACGAATGTTCCTTACCAAATAAGAACCTTTTTGACAACACTATTAAATTTTTAATATCTTTAAACATTTGAAGATGTGACCCGAGCCTGACTTCTGTACAGTCAGGTATAGGTTGAGATTAAAAAGATTTTATATAACAGACAACATACCTAGATTTTTTTCAGAACATACTTCTTAAATAAATAACAGTAGGAATTGAACGTATACCTAATTGTGTAAACATATTTGTTCTATATTCGTTCTTTAGGTCTTTCTCTACCTCTTCAAACACTATTATTGCGTTGGAAGTAATTTTGTATAAAATGAATATAAAAAATCATTGTTTTTTCGCAAAAGGTTCTAAAATATCATCTAATAATAATTTGAAATACTACATGCAACAGTAATTTTTGTCTTTTATAACTTGTCTTTTATAACATATTCATTAAAAAATACATATAATATATATTTTAATAAAATTTGTATTATTATTACTTTTATTTCTTGTATATTATTATACATTTTAAATAACTGCATATTTTTAAACCTATTTTTAATGTAAAATTTTGTAAACGTTACCCATTAATACCTATGTATAGCTAAAATAAGTGGAAGCCAAACATATTGCTCCCTTTTTTGGAAATCAGAATGGAAACTGTGCGAGAGGCAGCCCTATCTCATGAGGAATGTGGTGAAATTATTTCTGCTCAGTTTTACTTACGGGCGTCTGCGTTTTATTTTTCCAGAACCGAGAGCGGAATAATTGAAACTTAGTTGTGGCCCGCTGGAGATACGATGTCACTTCTTTTTACTGCAATTACATTTTACAATGTATTCAAGAAGAACTCTGTGCGTCTTCATGATAATTTATTTATTTATTTTATTTATTCTCTCATTGCTGGGCAACAGTATAAGAGGTATATAATGTAGTTATAAGTTTAGAGATATGGAAATTTGGAGTATTCGTCCCGATGGTATTCTGACATAAAAAATATCTAAATTTCATCACATAAATTCGTGCTTAGATCTCCAAGAATGTGTACCTACCTACCGATGTGCATAAAATGAAAAAAAGTTGAAGGAAATTTTGCACGCAGGTTCTTTTAAAGTCATAAGTACAAAGGAAACTGTCTAGGCAAGAGTAAAGCCGGATTTTTATTTATATCCACCAAGATTCCTACGTAATAGGAAAAAAAACCTTTTTAAGTATTTTTGTGGGTTTTTCCTAGCTTCTATATTTAAATTGAAAAACTCATTCACTACTATGACCTTCTATGAGATATTTTTTGTAATTTGCTGATATAAAAACTAAAGTTGTTTACTTTCGCTTTATAATCTAAAATAACATTTAGGTATGACAATAATAAATTCGCATTTTTTTATGTTCTCAGAATACTTCCAAATATCGCGGGATATCGTCGTTTTAGCTATAATCGCAATTGCTTGTTTATTACAAAACTCATTCTTGTTTAAGGGACTTCCATATTTTTTTAAGCTTTAAATCAAAATACAGAACAATATCAATGTCAGTATCAACCAATAGTACATAGATGTTCTTATGGAATATGTTATTATATTCTTTGGTGGCAAATGGGTAATTATTTCTAGGAAAATAGCACATGGATATTAATTCCGAATTTAATACAAATGTTTTAAGTAAATGTTCTATGTAACTGACATCCTCATTACAATAAATGCTCCTTTGGATGTTTTTTCCTTATTTATGCAACTATCCAACTGAGTTAAATGCTTAACAATTTATTATAGACCGGTAGAGTGTGAAAGAGTGAAAATGGGGGCATTGTGAGGTAACATAAGTTGTTTGGAGAGTAGTATTAGTAATAATAATAGGTATTAGACGAAGCGATTCTTTGTGCCATGAAAACTTTGATGTCATTTTTGTTTTATATATTGATATTCAAATTGTTTCGTTGGTACATAAAACTTTTTACATTTTTGTAATTTTGCGAACAAAACCTCAATAAGTCAAATAACTCACCGATGACTAATTTTATAAAATACTAGTAAATCCGCCCTCGCTTCGCTTCGGGAAACCAGTCCCTTCAAAAATCTCTATAAATTTTAACAAATTATGTTATTCTGATGTCTAAGGTATATTACTGCAAAGTTTCATGAAAATCCGTTCAGTAGTTTTTGCGTGAAAGAGTAACAAACCTACACACACACTCACTTACATCCTTACAAACTTTCGCATTTATAATATTAAGTAGGAAGTAAAAAAAATGACATAAATAGTTAAGAAATTGATGTAATACCTACCGATCAAGCTAATCAAAAGCGATCAAAATGATTTAATCGTCAAATAAATATATTCCGGTTCTTACAAGCGCCATTACAGCTCCTCATTAAAATGATGAAGGCAATACAAGATTTTTAAGGGCACGTACAAACTAACACGATTACTGGAGTGTGTTTTTTCAGCGATCGTCTATTAGCAGTCGGGACACGTGGCGTTTTCACCATTTACTTCACTGCTTGAGAATTAAAGAAGTGCAGCTGGCGCGAGCTGAATATTAATATGGGGGTGGGGAGGTTTAAGTTAAGTTCTTATAAAGATGTGGTGTGATGTATAAATTAATGAATGTTTATGTGGATGTAGGAGAGACAGAGAGAAAGAGAAAATTAGATTAGGTACGTCGTGAAATTACGGTGCTGCGTGAGTCAATTAATGTAGGTAACATACGTTTTCAAAAGCCAAAAACTGTTTATACCTACCTACCTACTGATATACCTGCTCAACAATTAACAATTTTTTCATTGTCAAATGTCATCTGTCATACCTACTACAAAGAATTACTCATCCAATCAGGTCGAAATGGACGCGTACGAACTACTTATCGTGAGTACCTAGATGTGCACATAGATTTACTATTTATATTAGTGTACGCTAAATCTATTGAAGTGCATGGTACGTGATAATGGTTACTTTAAAGCTTAATAATAATATTTTATATATTTCATTAAAAAATTAAAAGACGATTTTTATTCCACACGTTATAAATTTTTAATTCGTATTGAACGCCAATTGAATATAATTTTAATAATAAATTGAATAAGATAGTGATTTTGACTTCTTGGGGCAATCCACCTTTGGTTTATTTTATCCTTGTGATGGATGTTGAGGTTAAAGGACGAATCGAATTGCAGTGGCACATTTATTGCATATATCGAGATACTATGAAGAATTCATATTTAATTGCGGACATACACTGAATCAACGAACACATAAAAATATTAACTATGCAATACGAATGGAAAGTTACGTTACTTAACAATGAAATGTTTTTTAATAAACATAATAATTATATTTAAAACAATTTTGTCGTCAAAATAAATTTAATTTCTTCTTCTGAATATAATTTATACCTATTCAGTATTATTTCTTTATTTCTGTGTTGCTTAAGACTCCGCACCGCACCTATAGACGCCGAAGCGCAGACATGGTTATTGCAGAGTTCACGAGAATAGGTATAACTCCATCTGTCTATTATCACGCTGATGTTAATGATTTAACTTAAACGCAGCAAAAGACTGAAGCTACAGATAGGTGGGGACGAAGATTTGACAAGAGGTTAAAAGTTTCCAAATCAGCACAATTCAACTTATGATTAAACGAATGTATAAACGCCCATTGCAAAAGTTGTTAACGTCCGATATAAAAAATGAAAGATCTAAATTCCGTTGTATTTAAAACCAACTTTAAAAATTCTAAATTCGACTGTATTTCTTCTATGTTACCTCATAATTTTTGTCCTGCGTAATTTTTTTTTTTTATTTTTTCGATTTTGATACTTAATTCTGTTTTTTTCGAAAGGTAATGCTTATCGTCTGGTCCCATAGTATATAAAGAGCGACATCAGGCGAGTAGTTTCGAGTAGGTACATGTTATAAGTACGGATTTTTTTGTAAAAAGTTACGTTATTTAAGTACCTTTTTATTTTAGAACTTAGTCATTTCTTTCTTGATTCGCGAAATAATTTATTTTACTTGAGAGGAAATACTTTTCGTTTTGTGTCTTTTTGTGAGGAAAAAACCACATGTAGTTAAGAGTGAAAAACGAGAGGGTGAAAAAAATGATTAAAAATCAGATTTTGTTTTCTTAAATTTTTCTACATAAATAGACTTAGACCTTTAGATAATTATTAATAGGGTATTCGTCACCTTTACTTTTTTATTTTGATTTACGAGCTACGATATACCTCGCGTATATTTCAAAGTTAAAAAAATTAAAAATATTGTATTAATTTCGTTAAAAATACTTTTCAAAGGCAACATTGTATGTATGTGCAGCACCAATAAATTATATTTTTTTCAGTTACATACAGATTACAATGTATCTTTGAATAAAATAATTTACGTTAATTACAACCAACAAACAACCGATGAACAAATAAGCGCGCTTTCATCAAACAAAACACGTACAGCGGTCCCTGATAACCATCTCCTCTAATGAAAAGCACTAGCTAGTTCTGATTGCGACCCCACTAACAGTCTTAAAGTTGAGGAACCCTACCCACACACGTATACTAACACCCCGAGCCCGACTCAACCCACCAAGGAAAGGAAGAAGATATAAACTCTGCCAGCGACCGGCGACCTCCCACGGCCCCTGCGCGCCTAGTAATAAATGACGCGAGAAAGCATCGCGCAATGAATGTTCAAAGTTCTCCCGCAACTGGTCGGTGAAACGACGTGGGGTACAGGGGGGCGAGCCAAGGAACGAAAGAAGAAACACCCCCTCGACCGCAACGAAAACCGGACAGTCCGCCCCCGTAAGAAGCGAGCCTTAAAGTGTGGAGACTGTATTATCGATCGCCCCTACCCAGTTCTTAATGCCCACTTTGTAGGATGTTCATTAATTATGCCGGACAGCGTGAAATGGAACCTTTCTACGATTGGGACGCTGCCCGCCGAAATTTGAAAACGGTTTCAAGGAAATTAGTTTGTTGTACAATGTTTAATTGACCGTTTGTATGGCAGTTTCGACACAATACATTTTATTACGCAACATGAATTGCCTTTGCTTTGTTTTGTTTCTTTAAGCTTTTTTATTTTATTACTAAATAATATATTTCCCAATTTCGTTTAACAAACCTTTAATTTACTATTTAATTGTGGCCAAATATCTTTAATTAAGAAAGTTGTTTTTAATTTTTGGATAACGTACTCAATACCTAAATATTTACTTACACGATCATGGAAGTCATAAAGTAGGCACAATATTGTTTGTTACAGATCACGTCTTGAACCAAGATTGTAAAAAAAAACCAATAACAAATCCAAATGTGAGCGAATAGAAAGGGAAACCAAAGAATAATTATTATTACCTATTGCTTTCTACAGTAAACTTTGTAACGTAGGCACAATATTGTTTGTAACAGATCACGTCTTGAACCAAGATTGTAAAAAAAACCAATAACAAATCGAAATGTGAGCGAATAGAAAGGGAAACCAAAGAATAATTATTATTACCTATTGCTTTCTACAGTAAACTTTGTAACCATCCATTTAACCCTTTTTTATTTTCTCTATTGCTTCGAAATTTGTAAACTGTCATTTAAAATTGTTGACTGATCGTAATTTGTTGTTTACTCTTTTATGAAAAACTACATCTAGCCTCTGAAACAAAAACAACATACAACACTCACTAAACAAAAATTGGTATCTTCTCCTTAATATTAGTAGATATCTTTTACAGTTCATACTAGTACAAAACCCAACAAACTGGGGAATTCACAACGTGTGCTTAGACATGAGTTTGTAGATATAATAAGTGGATATCAGTGACTCTTCGAGTGGTGATTAACTTGGTTGGTACACACATTAATCAAGCCGGGTAAGACGAGAGCGGCCCGACCGCCGTATAGAATTACACCCGGGGTTATTACGGGGTTTTAGGCTCCAGAAAATATATTATATTCTATATATTATACTAGCTGTTTGCATATTCTGACGTAGTTTATACATATTTTATAGGTGACGAATGATATTTGAAGGAATTGTTATGGAAAGTATTTAGCGAATGAGATTCCATTGGATGATATTTTTAGTTTATTTTTGAATCGCTATTGAATAAGAGTTCTGGTACAAAATGTTTTTTTAATTGGTCTAGCCGTTTTGGGGTTAAATGCGTTTGTGTGCGTAAATTAATAAACAACCTTTCACTTTAAACGCATATAATAGGTATGTAAGTATCTTTTCTACTTCATGTAAAGTTTTCGTTGAGTAGGTATAGTGTGCATTTTAGGGGGAAACCGTTCTGAATTGGTGTTATAACTACTTCAACGATATTAACAATCATGTTGCAATTAATTTCAACTTCATATATTGCTCGGCCAATGCGTCTTGAAGAATCGTGGTAGAGCATCTAGAACCTCCTCAGTTCTGAGGAGAGACCTTTTCCTTATAATAGGCCATCGATTCCCATTATTACATTTTTCGTGAAGATATTACTATATCTTTACAAGGTGTTCTTATACGAAGTTGTCCGCGTTTTATAAATTTAAATACCAAACAGTAGTATGTACAGTCGCGCATAGAGAAAAGTATAAACCTTTCTAGGTATAGTATATTTATACTGGATACTTTTCTCTGTTTGCGTGTGTACATACTTAAGTGAAAATTAACCAAAGCGCGTTAAAAAAAAACTTGGGAACACAATCCGTAACTTTGTGTGATACTCTACATACTATACATAATATTATTATATTCTAAGATATTATACTCATAGCAACGTACTTATGTGTAAATAATAAAAAATAACTTAAACATTAAGTTCATTAACATTAAGAAAATTTAATTAACATGAATTTATAATAAAGTGTAATTAAAATAACGTAACGTTTTCAGTATTACTAAACAGAAAGTTGTTAATAATTTAATTTATAATAAAAAATCGTGGCCTATGACATAATATGGACTTTTACATGAAAAATAAGTTTGTTAAATTATTTTCTTTGTTATCTTCTTAAAAAGTTACATGCAATTTAAAATAACATATGTTATTTTTAATCATAAACATTGTTCATTTATAATTATTGTTAACAATAACGTAATTCTCTTCATCTTTGATTATTTCGAGGAGAGTGTGAACACTGCTTAGATATGTAACGTTACCAACTATACTTACTGTATTAAAGACAAGGATCCTCAGAATGGAGCCCTGGAGGGGCGCGGGGCAAGTCACTCGATCAATACCAACCCGACTTTCAAACTGCTTTCACCCTCACGAAAGTCGCCCGGACGCTGCTCGAGTGGATTTATATAGAGTTGATGCAACGGCACATTTTTCATCCTTTTTTTCTTCTTTAGTAAGTTTAATCTTTTAAATTAATTTAAATGAATAATAATGTATAGCCTTACCTATTCGTGGTTTTTGGCAATAAAGTATGTAGATGGAGGTGTATTGATCAATTGTTGCTTCGCTTATGTTAGGTATTTAAAATAAATTAATTAACAGAATTTCAAACACCAAAGTCTGCAAAATTTTGGGCAGACTGAGAAAATGAATTTTTAAATGTATCATTTTCATGACATTCTTCCAACCGCAATAATGTTCTTTAATATTTACTGTTTTCTATATAAACCAATTCCTCTGTAATTATGAAATTGTATGTAAATGTACAAACATGACTGTAGTGTTCGAAAGATTTAAGGCACTTATGGTGTTCATCTTAAAGTATTTTGTCTTCAATTACTTTAGTTTTCTTGTAAGCCAATTGAGCATGTTTTTTTCAGCATCTGGAACAAAAAAATATAACTTTTAATTAGCAATTTAGAGACATACCTACAATGACAAAGAGAACATATTAATTACAATAATGTTATCTTTTTGGAACGAACAAACATTGTGTAAAAGTTTAAGTTTTAAAGTTGATTATGGACAGTGATTTGTGCGTACTGTAGAAATATTCGCATTAACAAGAAGTATAGTTAATGCGCTATTTGTAAACAAACCATAAAAGATTTTAAAGGCTTATTCTTACCTAATTTAAAATTACGGGATTTTAGTACGGGAATTTTTTAAATATTTAAGTAAAAACCGCGAATATTTCCGTAAGCGTCAGATATTAATGTACGTAAATATTACGCCGTTACATTTTATTCCTAAGTTTTTTACTATTAATTTAATTAATTATTTTTTTACTTTACGAACGTATAACATTCATTCATTATTCTACGTGTGACCGTCGTTGCAAGCACTCGCGTACAACGTTTTCTACGTAAATAAGTTTAAAGTGTGCGCGCTATAATCACCCTAGCGTCTTGAACAATTAGTACCAAGTCTGTGTGCAAAAAGTGCAGTGCAATATCCAATAGTTTTTTTCGCCGCTGTTTGTCTCGATCTCGTTCCACTGCTGGCGGGGCGCCTCACCTCCCCGCGTAAAGAGGCAATCTATTCTTTCATCTCGCTTCCCCTCATTGTGTGCCGGCCGTGTTGTTCTCGTAAACAATGGACGTGGACGAACCACGACGCTCTCCGATCAAGTTCTCCTCGAGCCCTGATTTATCTAAGATGTCGGTTGACAATGAACCGTTCGTCAATCAACGCAGGAGAAAACAGATGGGATGTGGAAACCATGATGAAATGTTTGCAATCTTTGAGCAGAGGATGGAACAGCAAATGAAAACTTTGAATGATAGCTTGACAAATTGTATCAAGTCGAATTTATGTGAAATCAATTTAACCCTAAAAAAACTTACTGAGGACAACTATAAAATTAATAAATCACTCTCGGAAACCACTGCACGTCTATCTGTTATTGAGAATTCACTCAGTTCGTCTACACAAAGGCAGGATTTATTCGAGAATCGATTGTTAGCGTGTGAGAGTGGTTCATCACAACATTCACAACCCACAGAGCTCCTCGCGCAAGTTCGGAATCTTGAGGGTAAAATGAAGGAATTGGAACAACAATCGAGACTTAACAACGTTGAGATTACGGGAATTCCTGAAAAAACGCGTGAAGATCTGTCATTGCATTTCCGTGCTATTACTAGATTCTTGGGAATTGAACTATCAGCAAATGACGTAATTCACATAACTAGGATTCGTCCGTTTAAGGCAGTCCCCGGTCGCCCCAAGGCAATTGTAGTGAAGCTGAGATCCCGTTTGCTGCGTGACTCAATCCTTGCTGCTGTGCGCGCTAAGAAAGGACTTCGACTTTGTGACATCGGTTTTCCTGACCAAGTTTCCAAAGTATACATTAACGAACATTTAACTCCGTCTAACAAACTTCTTCTCAAAGATACTAAGTTAAAGATAAAATCTGCCCAATATCAATATTTGTGGGTTCGAGACGGAAAAATCTTTGTCAGGAAAAACGACACTACTCGCTCGTTACATATTAAGGAAAGCTCAGATCTCTTAAAAATAATTTGACTTGTACTATATTTTGATCTACTTGTAATTTGCATCGTTCTATATTCATTTACGAGGGGTATATGTGTAGATATTGTTGTGTGCACAAAGTTTGGCTTTAATTGTTATGCACAGTATTATTATTTACCTGTTTTCATAGATATATACACTAAAACGTATATATATAATATATTATGTATAATAAAATTTGTTTATATTCACTTTTTCTTTCTGTATGTATTAAATTTTATTATGTATGAAAAATTCTTAAAATATATATGTAAAACATATAATAATTCATTATTGGTTTCATATTATATACATATAATTAACTATTTGTGTAGATATTGTTTACCTATTCTTATAATATACCATATTAAAGTAATTGTGTCGTCATCTGTGTTTGTTTCTGTTCATTATTTGTCTGCCTTTGAGGTATCACAAACCTGTAAACTTAAACGTACGTTTGGGCCTATTTTCACTACCCACCGTCCTCACTCATTGTTATCGCCGTGTTGGTTGCACGGAAATATCTTTAAAAAACTATATAGATACATATTCATTCCTTAATGATGTCTCTAGATAAGCAACTATGTTTGTTTTATCAAAATGTACGTGGGCTTCGTACCAAATGCCTAGACTTGTATAATAACATACTTTCATGTGACTATAACGTTATACTCCTTACTGAAACGTGGTTGCAAGACGATATATTTGACAATGAATTATGTGATGGCAGGTTCGATATATTCCGATGCGACCGGGATTTAGTAGCTACGAATAAAAGCTCGGGGGGAGGTGTTATGATGTGTATTCGTGGTGAATTAGGTGCGACCAAGCGTGTGGACTGGAGTTGTAGGTATTTTGAATCTATTTGTGTTAGTTTGCCGGCGCGAGCTCTGGGCTCACAAAACAACTTGAATATTATACTAGTGTACATACCACCGGATGATGATAAATTAGCAGAGTATATTAATGAGTTTCGAATTACTTTCGAGCGTTTTTATCAATCGTCCCAATCTGAGTTCTTTATGATTATTGGTGATTTTAATTTGCCTTGTTTGAAATGGAATAATGATGGTTGGTCTTTAGAACATATTGGTAAATCTGAAGTTCAAGTAGCTGCTAATACCTTGGCCGAGGATCTTAGCTTTTTAGGTATGTGTCAGTATAATTTTATTCAAAATCGATGTAATAATGTCCTAGACTTGTGTTTCTCAAACTTACACTTGGAAATAAAAAAATCAGATCCTCTTTCTAGACTCGACGATTTTCATCCTCCATTTACGATTGATATCAATGATCTCTTCATCATACCGTTTAAAGAGAAGTCTCAATCTAAGTATAACTTCCGGAAATGTAATTATACAATTATTAATGAATTTCTTTCTAGTGTTGATTGGGATGAGTTGTTGTTAAACACTGCGTCAGTAGACCATGCTGTTGACATGTTCTATGAGAAATTAAATGAATGCTTTCTTCTATATGTACCTCTCGTACCCTCGTTTAAAAATTGTTACCCACGTTGGTATAGCCCTGCATTGATAAATATTACGCGGGAGAAAGCAAAAGCCCATAAAAAATGGAAGAAATTTAAAAATCCTCGTGATTATGAAGAGTTCAAATTTCTCAGAGATAGACAACATCGTATACAAAATAACTGTTTCGAGTACTTCACGTCGAACGCTGAAAAAAATTTGAAAAAGTCTCCAAAATACTTTTGGCACTACGTAAAGTCGAAAAGAGGAAAATCTAGTTATCCTCAACACTTCTCTTTTAACAATAAAAAGTATTCTAGTGGTCTAGACATTTGCACAGCATTTAATAATTATTTCAAGAGCGTATTTATAGAATCAGTCTTACCATCCAGTAATTTTCAAAATAATAAAATTATGAGTATCGACCAAATTTCTAGTATAAAAGTATCCCGTGAGATTGTCTTTAGATATCTTAAAAACTTGGATTCATCAAAGGGAGCTGGTTATGACGGAGTGCCTCCTATATTCTTGAGATCATGTGCGGATAGCTTAAGTTACCCAATCTCTTTACTTTTTAAACTTTCTTTACAAAATTCAATGTTCCCATTATCATGGAAAAGGGCCCACATAATTCCTGTTCACAAGAAAGGCGCTAAAACTAATATTGATAACTACCGTCCTATTTCGATACTTAGCACTGTTGCGAAAGTTTTTGAAAAACTAGTTTTTGATAACATTTATTCAACTATTTTAAAAGGCATACCCAATTCACAACATGGTTTTTTAAAGAAACGGTCCACAACATCAAATCTAGCCTGCTTTACTGAGTATGTCCTCAAACATATGGAGAATGGGGGTCAAGTTGACGTGATTTACACGGATTTTGAGAAAGCTTTCGACCGTGTAAATCATGCTATCTTGCTAGAAAAGTTATATGCGCTTGGAATTCATGGGGATCTGCTTAGATGGGTAAAATCTTATTTGATGAATCGATCTCAGGCGGTTATTCTAGGAGGTTATAGGTCAGATTTTATAACTATCCCATCTGGTGTGCCTCAGGGCTCTCATCTTGGCCCTCTTTTCTACAACGCATATATATTTGATATATATAAATATATAAGGAATTCTCATCACTTACTTTATGCCGATGATAAGAAGATATTTCTCAAAATTCGTAATATTGAAGACTGTGAATCAGTTCAAAGAGATCTTGCCTCATTATATAGTTTTTACGTAGCAAACGGCATAAATGTGAGTATTTCTAAATGTCAGTGCATATCTTTCACTAGAAAAAATAATCCAATAATATTTCCCTATAATTTTAATAGTACTTTAATTAAGAGGGTCAAAGTAGTTCGAGATCTTGGTGTTATCTTTGATGCTGGCATGACCATGCGAGATCACATCAATAGTATTTGCAGTAAATCTTTTCGTAATCTCGGTTTTGTCACCCGCACATGTGCTCCATTCAAGGAACCACTAAGTCTTAAAATTGTTTATTATTCGTACGTAAGATCCATCCTTGAGTTTGCATGCCAGATTTGGTCTCCATTTTATAAAATTTATATTAATAATATTGAAAGAATTCAACGTAAATTTATCTCACATATTAACTTTAAATTTAAGCATAATAGCTCCTCATATCTTGAAGACTGTCGACACTATAACCTTCTTACGCTTGATGAAAGACGGAAGCTTTTGGACATGGGATTCCTGTACGATATTTTGCGTGGTGGTATTGACTGTCCGCACTTATTGAATTCTATTGGATTTCATGTGCCTAAAAAACGAACTAGAATCACCACCAAATCTATGTTTAGTATTCCTCATCACTCTACACTTTACGGTAAAAACAGTGTCATAACACGTTTACTATCAAATTATAATAATACTTTCAATGCTATTGATCCTTTTGTAGTCAGTAAAAGTAACTTTAAAAAAAAAGTGCACGCATGTATTTTGAACACAGCTCCTGTAGTTTGATTTTACATGGTTTGTTACCTAGTAACTTTTTCATTAGTACCTATATAGTTTATGTTGTACTTTCTAAATGATGTACTTATTCACATATATATTATTTGTATTTATTATTTATATATTATATATATTATTTATATTTATTATTTATATACTTAGGATGTATATTATATTTATAGATTTTAGAATATGTATTATATTTATATAATTAGAATGAGTAAATTTTATCTTCTGTGCCACTTCAATTCAATTCAACATATTTTACCTAGTTGTACGTAGTATTATGTTATAAGTAAGATGTGGATAACTATAATTGGCATAGGTTAAATAATATGTGTATACAAATTTGTAATTTACGCTGTTGTTATCCTGAATAAAATAAAATAAAATAAAACAGCTCTATGTATATACGCGTACGTCTTCGCTCTAATATCTTCGCGCTCTTACTCCCCCTAACACCCCCTTACGGCGTATGTCTTATCAGCCGCCTGTATTAGGTATGTTTACATAATTATGATGTACCCATTTACAGTAACTTTTGTTAATTATATTGCGCGTGTGCGGCTATTTATTTATTTTACGTATAACTCGTTACTGTAAATAAAGAGTAGGATATCTTAATCTTAATAATTATAATAGTACAAAAATGTGTCGCTTTTATTTCTACAACAAAAATTAACGGACAGTTATCTTATTATGTATAACTAATAATTTGTAATCTAAAGTAATCAACGAGATATTATTCGATTTTAAAGTTATCTTTTTGTGGACTTCTTTAACTTTTTGAATCCATCGGTGGAAGAAACCATAAAATATTATCGTCTCTTGAGTCTTCAATCTGGTAGTTGGAATTGGAGCATTTCTGCGATTACATACATTTTTGTAACGTACGTACGATTTCTTATTATTCTATTTGTAGGTGGTAGAGCCTAGAGTTCGCCCGGGGTAGTACCACCGCCCGCCAAGGTACTCAGTACCATTTCTACCATCATAATAATTGTTTTTAAGAGCAATTGTGTTCCGGATAGGAAGGTGTGGAGCCGGTTTCACTTTTTTAGAGGCGACCATCTCAGACCTCAGGGGTAGCAACGCATCTGTGACCGAATTGGAACAAGACTCATACTAATCATTACTAACTGGACAATTACTAATATTAACTAACAGGACTAACTATCACTAACAGTCCCTGTCCTCACACTTATTAACAAACTAACCAACTAATATTCTAACACCATCTACTAACTAGACTAACCACCCTAGTCCCTAAATTGGGTCTTGTTCTAAGTCGGTCACAATTGCCATGGGCGGCAGCGGAAGGGTGGTGCTGCATGCTCGTTTGCTACCTTAATTCCATAAAAAAAACAATAAAATTGGTACAAAAATATCCGTTAAACCTGTTACTGTGAGAATTTACACGTTATTATCACGAGATGTAACCCTAAGGATGCTGGATTCTCCGTGGGAACTCATGGGTTATTGAAGGGTTATTTTGACCTAAGGTCACTAACTGGTCATTCTGTCCTCATCGCGATGCTGTATATCTCAGGTGTGCGTGTATGATATAAAATATCTGTATATCTCATTAAAGTCTCATTACACACATTATTTCCATTTGCTAAAAAGGCATGCAAATGCTACACTTTAATTGTTAACACACTTTAATTGTTGTACATGTTGTTATATAGGTATTATTCTTGTACGCTCCTTTATAGCGACTTCGGAATAGTAGTTAAACTGCTTGTTGATTAAACGGTTTTGCAATTTATATATTTATTTCTTGGTAATTGTCTGTGCAAAATTAATGGCTATTCCATAACATTTCAGTTATTTTAATTAGTAATATAATCAATTATGTGGTTCATTTGCACGTCTTTAATTTATCTTATAAATCTTTTTTAAATGTATGTAATGTAATTTAAATATTTTTATTTTATTTTTTCACACCATAACAAAGGTGCGTTAGATTTCAGCTCCCTTCACAAAAAAGTAGGTCGCGTAGGTCATGCGGGTTAAGTCTTCGACCGGTGGGTCATTTTTAGCCACCCTGCTTTTGAAGGGTTGACGTTTGGAACTATTCTTTATAATAAATTTACTCTGAAATTGTTTGGCCTAATTTATAACTGCTTGGTCTAGTTTGTATGGCATTAAAGAATTTTATAAAAACTTGTTATTTACTTGTTAAGGACTTAACAAGTACCTTATTTTTCTTTAAGTGTCTATAATTTTCTTTTAACAATGTTCACTACATATTCATAAGTGATGATTTTCAGTAAAAACTATTTACAAGCAAGTAATGATTATATTATAACTAGATTAAATTTGTGAACAGGCATATACCTATATTAAGATAAAGGATTGCGTGATAAAGTTTTGCAGTAGCAGTAAATCAAACCATTATGAGGGTCACATTTATTGCTCTTTACTAGGTTATAGGTATACCTATAGCTAACACTTATTTACTTATTATTACTACTTATTATGAAACGTTATCAAAATCCCATTAAAGTTGTAACATTTAGGTATATTATGTACCAAAATTGAGCTCTACACAAAAATATATAATAACATTTTTGTATGTAACTGAAACAGAAGCTCAAGTTTCTAGCCTAGCGTGGGTTATCTATATAGCCACAGAGCTACACAAGTGTCCACTGTAAATAAGAGATTTCGCGCTAACCTAGTAGACGATAAATTTTAGAGCAATTTAGACTTAATCGTTGAGTACGAAGCGTGCTTGGATCTTTCTCGGGACTGCGATCGATAGCAGGGATGGCTAACCTTTTGCGTATTTGTCGCTACTTATCAGTTACACAGATTATGTTATTTTAAATATATTATTTGCTTTATGTTTGCCTTTGAGGCTATCTGATGATGATTTACAGGGATCTGTTGCTATGGCTTCGGTGGTTGCTGTGCAGGGGAGGTTGGCATTGGTTCAAGATGAATGGAACCCCAAATATTCATTTATTTATTCTCTTACAATAGGGGTTCCTTTGCTTAGCTCGCGCGGTTGTAGATACTTAGTTATAACATGTATTTAAAACTCTATTTTTCTAATAGAGTTTTCGGTAGTGTACCCAAATTCCGATTCCAAAATCAAAATTGTACATGTATCTAGGCTTCCTTAATTATGGATAGATCCCGGTAATTGCAGACTCCCGAAAACATGAGATAATAAAGCCATTCCTAATCAGTCCCAAAGTTCCAACACAGCCATATAAAGTAAACCCGTATTTTAAAGTGTTATCTCCAAAGGTTGCGTACCTCTCCGTCGTAGTTTATATGGTTCGGGAGGCGAGGCATTGTAATAAAATCTTTATGAATATTGTTTTGGCGCCGTAAAAGATAAGGCGTGCCAAGCCACTCGCGATTGTAATTCTTCGGGACGATCCATTGCTTTGAGAGTTGTGCTAGTTGGTCTAACTAACAAGTAATATGGGTTATATCAATTGTACCCTACGCATCCTATTTTATTTTCCTTGACCTACCTATGTCTTAACTTAGTTAGTAACTTAAGAAACCTTTGTTTGGAATCGTCCGCCAAATTTATTTTGTTTGTCATACGCCAATATTCCATCGTATGTGGAGTACAATAAACATTATAAATATGATTAGTGTTTTTTTTAATCTGTACTAATAGTATAAAGCGAAATAGGTTGTTTGTTTATTTGAACGCGATTACCTCAGGAGCTGCTGGTTCGAATTGAAAAATTCTTTTTATGTTGAATATATATGTCCATGTATTGAGGAAGACTATGGGCTATAACATAACATCACGCTATGACCAGTAGGAGCGGAGCAACAAGTTTCCCGAAGAAAAGTGAGGCCGTATACTTAATAATAGATATATGTTACAGGTGGTTTCTGTCGGGTCAGCTAATGTGATAACTCACTACTAACAACCATGGTCCAAAAAACATTTATCTTACACATCAATTTCTGCCCCAGTTGCGCATCGAACCCGGAAACTATACCTACTACTGTAAATTTAATTAACTTTGTATACTTACAAAAAATATATGAAAATCTGTTACAAAAGATTCGCTTTACATAGTTTACTAAGTGTTACTACCCCTGAGGACAAATCTATCGCCGCTAGAAAACTGTAAAAAGTAGTTGAGAAAGTTTAACAACAAAATGAAAAAGAAAATTTTAAAACAGCTTCAACATGAGATTCATATTTTAGCCGTAGTATCTGTAACTGTCTCCTCAATAATGAGGAGAGACCCGTGCTCAGTAGTGGGCCATTAATGGGTTGCACTCTTAGTGGGAAAAGAAGCTCCTTGCCACTTCTTCTTCCAAGACCTAGACACCTTAGGGATTTGTTGAGGCGATGGCATAGTTTGACTTTCGAAAAGTGTTTGTAAAAAGCTACTTCGAATAAACAATTCATTCATTTGAACAGTTATTACCGAATATTGCTGTTTTTCCTAAATAATTTTTAACGTTACTTATCGAATGCTTACATAACATGATATCTAAAGCAGAAGGACGCCCCAAAGACACGTGTAACACGAAATTATATAATAAGTCCTATTGTGTACAACCGGATGATTTTCCTGATATCTCCTATTGTTTTCAGACGATAATAGGAACGGAATATATACGTTGAAGCCATTCCGAGAGCTCTCAACGTACACATTTGATGGTGTTACTAAAACAATACTCACAAGAGAGTTCAGCCGGAAAAGCAGATTTATATTACGACCCAACTAAGATCATAAAAGTATACTATACGGACTCGGGTATTAATATCAAACCATTTATCATAGCCACCCTCTCACCCTCATCTTTTGTGTAAGAAACGCCCGCAACGTTCGAGCAAACAAGTTCTGACAGCGAAAACTGTTCGAACGTTCGCGGCTACGGCACAACTTGTACGCCACGTTCTTAACTCGACTGTTCGGTGCGGTTCTACGAAAATTAGAAAATTTAAGTTGCGATCTAAACTCGACTCTACGACGATACGTGTAAGGTTGAGATCCGAGAGTTGTTGATCAGCGACAGCGACGAGAAACCTCAAAGCGAATTGGGCTGTGTTTATATTAAGATTGAGTTTGTTTTCAAGTACCCGTTTCGCGAGCAGTTTGCCGGAAGGGTAGAGTCGTAAGGAAGTTCGACGATTATGTTTAGTCAGCGTTGGCTGTGTAATGGAAAGGAAGTAGGAATTGGGGCCTGTAAGATGCGGTCGTATAAGGCGGCCATTCGTGTTTCGCCCCCCCTAGTTGGGGGGTCGCCGAGGGGAGGGACGATTTGTTTGTTTCTAAGGTCCGCAGCTGCGGGTTGGATTTAAATTTCGCACTCAGAACGCTCTTTGTCCGTAATGTCCTTCTCAGTTGCTTGATGAGGTGCCTCTTTACAACTTAAATTGAAGTGCTCCGTAAATTGTTTTGAATTTACGGTGTCAGCTTACATGAATTTTCAGGGTAAGAGAATATTCTAACAAAAGGTTTTCACTCAAATAATTCTGAATTCGCGATACACCGAGTAATATCGCGTAATTTATATAAACTAAATAATCAATTTTAGATTGTTGAATTATTTACTGTCAGTTTGTATTTACTGAAAGATTGAATATCTATACTAGATAGTTTTTGATCACAGCTTTGCCCGCGAAGAAGTCGGAAAACGACTTCTGGGCTCTATGTTTTGAACGGAAATGAGTAATATCTACATTTGAAATTATTACAGAATGCGTGTTACTGGCCGCAATCACAAAAAGTTAAATTCCAAACGAGTTTCTACAATAAGGGTGGGAACTTTCTACATTCTACCTTATTATAACAAATAATTAGAGCTAACATCGCTTGGTGGTACGGAACTCAGTGTGAGTCTTGAAGGATTTTTACAGAAAGCCAACGAACTCCTAAGACATTATTTTTGTGGCTTTTAATTAAAACATAATCCTCAATGTTATATCAGATAATACGAAACATAGCAGCTGGAAGTACAGCAAAATTGCGTATAGTACTAAACGTATTTGTCGGTCATAAATTTCGTATTTCACCGCTACTGTGGAGCGAGCCTTGGTCGAAGTTTGAAAGTAATAGTTGGCTATATCGTAACCGCGAAGCGAATATAATAACGAGTCGTTCGCAAGAGAACTCAGTACCTACTAGGTATACACTTATATCAATCTGAGTTAAATATATAAATAAAATTCAAGTGTTTGTCTGTGATTTCAAAATAACTATTTTTTACAGGATATGACACAAACAAACGATTTTAAAATTTTTATCTCTCTGTCTCCATGTCTTTTTGTTTGTTCTTGCTGATCTCCGGCACGGCTGAACCAATTTTTATGGTACTTTAACTGATAGATAGACGAGGTTTTGGAGCGACATGTAGCATTTATCTTAGAATTCCCGCGGGATCGTGATTTACGCGATAAAACGCCTACGCGCGAACGAAGTTTTGGGCACATTCCGTAGCTAATACGTACGTAAATCAGAGATTTGATAAAAAGTGAATGGTTTCTGGAGGTTTAAAAACGTTTCTGCAGCACGTAAAAAGTTCAATAATTTAAGTCTAAGGTTTGTAGGTATCTGAATGTGTGTCTTTTAAGCTATTGCATAGCTTTTATCGCGGGCCTTGGGCGCGGGGACCGAATGCAAAAATTTCGTAACGAAAATTTATTACACCCTACACACAGACATAGTTACTATGTCTATGCACCCACACATCGATAAATACCAGAACTTTTAACTGAGTTAACTAACTTTTACTTTATAACGGCTAAACCGATTTGGCTAATTTTAGTCTTGAAATATTCGTGGAAGTTCAGGGAAGGTTGCAGCGATGAGAAAATATTAAAATTGCGAGCAAAATACTAAAAATGAAAATTTTAATTTCCCATACAAATCTTACCTGTCAAACATTTGATTTTCGCCCCGTCGGTTCGGTGTTTTAAGAATAATTACATGTAGATCTGGATTAAATAAGGCGTTGGAATCGACAACATGTATTCATAATAGTCGAATTATCGCGTATTTAGATTTAAAACATACAAAATAATAACATGACATAAAATAATGACACTATATTAATGACTTGAGGGTGATAGAGACAGTGCCATACAGGCAAGGCAAACTGTAAGGCACTGTCTCTGTCACCCACACGTCATTCACGCGCCAAAAGATCGTTGTAGGACTTAAATGTCAAATGACAATTTTCTTTTTAAAAATAATTATTTTGTCAACTGAAATAGTTCTTATGCTTATTTGTTCAGAATATTTAAATCTTCTTTGCACAAATTAATGCATTATCCGTTTCAAATAAAGATTAAAATGTCTTGCACCTATAATGTGTCGTTATGATGTACGTATTCTTAACAATTAGGCTTACGTCATTATTATGCGTCTCTTTCAGTGATATTGCCTATGAACTTTGATGTAACTTTTGATAACTAGGCAACTAAACGAAAACTGGTACACCACTTTCTTGGCCCACTGATGGCCCACTGTAAAACAGTGAATATCTGTACTCGTATAATTTGTGTACAAAGTGTTTTAAATATGAATAAACAAAGTGCATTTATTAATGAAGAAAGTCACGAAAAAATTGTGACAGAAAATTAGTTATTACTCTATATACATTCATTTTATTATTATTATCACAAATGCAGTATTATTTTTTGTTTTGTTAATTTTTAATTTATATATAATGATATGCAATAGTCCGTCACACAACAACGGAAAAGTTTAATCTAGGTATATTGATGACGAATAACCCTTAATACTAGCGGTGAATGTCCATGATCAAAGTTAATTCGTAAATGTGTTCAAAAACTTGTTGCAATAGACAATACCGTTACGAGCGGTTCACGGCGTATCGGCGAAACCAAGCAAGTTTTAATGAAAACGCCCTCTGCAAACTACTATACCTTCAACTATAAGCATTACCAGTATCCATAATAATATTATAAAGGCGTAAGTACGTTTGTTTTTTGTCTTTATTTAACATCAAAACGCGAGCAGGTGGTTTTGGCAAGAAGATAGGTGCAAGGCTGAAAAGTGATAGTAACTAATTATGAAGTTTTAAAAGAAAAGCACATTATAATGACTCTTACTTGATATTATTAAAGTAACTAGACTTAAAGAATAAGTTCGAAGCTAGTGCGGGTTCGCAAGTATATTATACTCGTCATGTAACGGTAAAACTATAAGTACCTACCCACATGAAGGTATACGTGTACTCAAAACACCACCTGTGATTTATTTCAGGTTTTTATAAATTACACGTTTAGCTCTGCTCATTGATTCAATCGATAAAACTTCTTGTTTTAGGCATAAGAACGATATTTAATTTATTGCATTATCCGACAATATAAAATTGTTTTCTGCGTTCCAGTTTTATATAAGTGTAATAAATATAACCCCTATGACTTTTTCCACTAAACCTGTATATGTTGATGTTGTTAAATATATATTAAATGAACAGACAAACGAAGTCTTCTACGCAATTACCGTTTAAATCCGATAGTTTGTAGGTAAGGCGGGTCTCGGATAAAATTACCACAAGATTGCTGCCATTCTTTAGGGCTCAGCCCAGGCCACCCGTAACCGTAGAACGTGTCCCGCCCGATATAATTTGTGAGGGACCCACACTGACATACAGGCAGATTCTTTGTTTTATACTTTATTCATTATATTATATTTGGGTAGGTACAAACAATAAAGAATTTATCTGTCTATTATACATATATTGGTACATACAACACCAACATAACAGAGCATACAAATGCTCTGTTATAGTAAAAATTAAATACACTTAATAATTACGCGCGGAAATTAACTAGGTACAACAAAAAAAAATGATTTATGAAAATAAATTTAATTTAATTACTTAAATCAGGAAAAGTGCGAAATAAAAATAAAAATTAATTATAAAAAAATATCTACTAGGTACCTACATACATACTGCAAAACAAGTGAAATTCAATGGTTTCTGGACCAACTGCTTTATACAAAATCACACGTAGGTATGTATAAGCATGGATAACTACGTAAGTATTTTAAATACCAAACATTTCGAGTTATGTACAAAAATAGCCAAATTACGTTTTAACTATATTAAGTTGATATATCGTTCATTATTTATTTAGAACAATAAACACGGCTCCAAAAACATAGAAAGTTTAGAACCGTTTTGTTCACAATATCAGGCTAGGGTTGGGCTTCACGGCCGAATGAAGGTTGTCCAAGGGTCGAAGGAACACTCGAGGAAATTGGGTCATTTGTCCCTAACTCCCTTAGTTTACACTTGTGCCCTGCCGACGTACAGAGTATTGATTTATGAAACCTTATCAATGTTTGATAAGCTTGCTACCAAGTAATGAATTAGATTGCTTATTTTCATGGAAAGTTTGATTATTTAACTTAATAAAATAAATAAATAACGCCGCACACTTACAGCCCTAAAATAGGATTAACTGTGCTGCGAATGCCTTCGATAACACATAAGACAAGAACATACTCAAACCGAGAACAGAAATTTAAACTCATCATTCACCGCCTCGCTGTGAATTGAACCCAGGACGGGGACCTATTGAACAACGATCCGGCGTTCTAACCAATGCGTCGTATGTTGTATGTCGTATGATGTCCACGTGTATATAATCAAAGGATGTCCAAGACATTGGTGACATAAAAGGCATCATCGATGTAACGTCGACCACGAAAGAAGGAAGAGGAAAATATTTAACATAATTACAATGCGATATTATAGTATATTAAATGAATATTAAATAAAATAACGTTGTTTAAAAAACTATAAAAGAAGTATTTCTTTATTTGAAAATATCTTGAAATATTATAAAATTATAACAAAATGCAAATAAATAGACCATAGCAATGTCATTATGCTTCAGATAATGACATACTATAACTATTTTTTGTTTCATATAACAGTTTAGTTGTAGTTAAAATAATGTTAACCGAAAACGTTAGGTAATATAATTTCATCCGCAGAGTTCTCGGGCTATGTACTCGTATCTATCGATCCCTACCCTTGCGATATTTCTCTACGGGTGCGAACTAATACCATTAAGTTTAAGACCTGCCACCCCGAACGAGATTCTCGCCCTCTTATCAGCAAACCCCCCGCATCTGCGTTCACCCTCAAAACTGGGGTCTTCCCGCCTTAAAATTGGGGGTGACCCACCCCCTGATTATTAGCGACGTCAATCCAAACTAGCCCAGACCGATATTGATATTTATTGTAATTAAAGACAATAAATTCATCTATTCAGAAGTCGAATAGATTTGATATTTGTCCTATTGCACGGCATTCGAAGAAAAATCAGTAGAAAACTTAGTTCTATGCTACTAAGGTGCTTATCAAAAGACGGGTTTTAGGTCCGACTCTGAATCAATTTAGATATTAAGGTGATAGTTTAAATAAATCAATACCCGACTGAAATCAGTCGGGTACTGATTTATTATTATTGATGTATATAGTCTTGTGTATATTTATGCTATGAGAAATTCTAGATTGTAATATGTGTAATTGTGTATGTTTAACTGTAATAGTGCTCAAATCATGAACTATTTACTACTTAATTTAATTTAATTCTGTCGAAAAAGTGTAATGGTTGCTCGCGCATTAAAAAAAACACCCTTAAATAATAAACTTCTTACTAACGCTCCAAGAGAATTAGGCACCCATGACTCCAAAAAAGATAACAAGCTATTGAAAGGAGCTAATATCATAACCAGCTTTTGAGAATCGTGGTAAGGGAACAGGGAACGGCGGTGGCAGCTTGAAGAGTCGACACTCGTCATCAAGTTGTAAGCGATCCTTGTGTTTTGGTGGAACGTCGTGATATCGAGCTAACCGTGATAACCCGTTTCATCCTATTAATTTCTTATTTGTTATTGATAGTAAACTGATTATAATATGATTAATGATTATATGACGTGTTGGTTTTTTGTCTTTTTTAACATTGTAATTATATGCAATGAATTATCTTTACGTCGGATGGAATTTGGAAATCAATTTATAGACATTCGATGAGCTATAGAAATTTTAAACAGTCATAATTAAAAGTCGAAGAACTTTAAAAGCAAAAAACTCGGGTTTTTTATAGTTCAAACTTTTATAATATCATTAAGGGCCCACTATGAAATACAGGTCTTATATTGCAACTGTCTAGGGCGTTGACACTTCTCTATTTTGGATAACTGAAAGAACGATTTATTTAAGTAAATGAAGTTTTTATGAGGCACAGACTAGTTAGATGAGGATTAATTGTTTGTAGGTATGTACAGTGGTGGACTATATTTCTATTCGGATCTGCGAAGCAAAGTAGTTCTCGAGAAATCTAATCTATCTCACGTTACCTGTAAAATATATCTACTTATTAAATATGTTTTTATATACCAATATTACTATAATTCTTATAATTTTAGTTTCCTTTGATTTATTTATATTATACATTTATATGCGTTACGTTCATCCAACACGTGTTGAACTTTTTAATTCGCTCCGATGACATTATATAAAATATGAATGCGAGGGTTAACGTATAAGTAAGAATGAAAATTAATGAAATTTTATTAATTCGGGATTATCTTTTAGGCGTGTTAGTGACATATAAACGTTTATAATGTAATTGAAGAAAGGAAAAACCCAAACATGCCAAAAGCTCAGTTATGCCGATTTAATAAGTAAAATTAGGTACCATCTACCCTTAATAGGCTAGACATTCTTGATATTTTGATGAAGACTATAGGAGATTATCGTATAGGTGTACTCTAGGTATAGCAACAACATTTTGTCATTTGTCTTTAAGTTACATCACCTAAGCAAATGGATAAACATAATTATATACACTTTACATGTAAGTTGTAACTGATCTATGTTGGCGAACGAATAAATATTTTTTCTTTCTTATTTATTTATTTGGTCCCCAAACAGCGAAAATGAAAGCAGGTAACACCAACAGTTTTTGTCACATAAACGTAGGTAAGTAGAGCATCGAACCCGGGACTACTCTAACAATTAACTACTTACTCGAACTCTGGATCCAACTACCAATTTTGATACGAAGTAAACCAAGTGAACCTATTAAACGAACTAAAACACATTTACAATTTAAATAATCGTTCTTGAATACAGGCGACTACAAAAGCGAACTACGACACACGCTCACGTATCTTGTGTATTATTTAGGTGTAAAATATTACCAAAAGTTGGACACCGCTGGTGGTAGTTAAGGAGGAGTTTCGATGAAATATGTCTTGGGGTGGCGGGGTGTTTCGTGGGGGCGCAAATTAAGGATGGAGCCTTAAGCGGGCTTGGGCCTTGGTCGATGAGAAACTTATTAAGGGGTGGGGGTTTTGTTGATGTGTCTAATTTTAGTTGAGTTTTTAGTCAACCGTGATGAAATATTTTCATTAGTTTGCTTTGATTGATTTTAATGAACTTTGATGTGAAGCAGGGTTGGTTCGTAAGAAATATTCGGTATTCGTAAGAAGAATAGATGTTCAACGACTCGATCAACGATTGCTCTAACGCTGCATAAATAGAGCTACATTGGCGCCGTACCAGAAAACAGCCGTGTCACAAGAATCCACCAATACATAACACGACCACTCTGCCAAGAGTCCGTGACGGAGAAGAAAAATTAATTCCCTTGCTTTCTGTCAATTCTGAATGTAGTAACCAGTTATGTTTTTTATATAACATTTAATTGTCACCAGAGTAATACCTAGTATGCATAATTTTGTTTGCAAAGTCAGGGAAAGTAGCTCAGTTTAAAAGATTTGACCTGAATATACAAAAATTATGAAGTTAAATATAAGCTTGCAAAATATTTAAAGGTTGTACTGCCACTTGTATATCCCACTTTTAATAAAGCATTAAGTAGTTGATCTGCCATTTCACTATCAGATGCTACATAACTAAGGGTCGATTCAGACATATCAGTGAAGTCTCAGTTCCGACACAGTACCGGCAAATTTTTCATACATTTTCGGCATTGTCAGCACTGACACTGAGAAGTGTCAGTGCTATTACTATGAAAGATTTGCTGGAACTGTGACGGAACGGTGACTTCACTGATATGTCTGAATGGACCCTAAGGGTGTTACCATACTGTCGGTTTGCGAGCGTTTTAAGGGGAGCGGGCGCGCAAGGAACTCGCTACGAATGCGTAGCGTATACATCACAGACGCATAGCTCATAGGGCGCGTGACGTCATTTATAACACTTTCTACAAAATCCAACTCACACCGCCTCATTTTAGGCAAAAAAAGTAAGTCACCTATCAACTGTATTTATTAAGTACATTGTACATCGCAAAACTCACCGCACAAAAGCGTCGAAAGCATTGCGTATTCGTTGCGAATTCCTGCGTCCGTGCTACGTCTTCGCTACGCTTCCGTATTGACCGTAATAATTATGTAAGTTGCGCGGCCGCTCGGCGTGGAAAACGCTCGTAAACGGCCAGTGTGTAATCACTGTAAGCCGACGACGTCCGGCACCTAAGCCAGGCCGTTAGCCGGCTCGTTAGCGGCTAGCAATTTGTCCTGAACTCCTACGTCTCCGGTAAACGTCTACGGCTAACTGTTTATACTGAATTAACTCTTTAGTTTATACCATACATACTTATAACAAAATACTTACTGTATGAAACATATACAATAAGGAAGATAGATACAAGATTTTTTTTTTAATTTACAGAAAAGGGCTTGATCACTTATGTAATTATGTTGTCCTGGTAAAACAAATTACAATCGGTACTCAGTCTATGTCATGTTATTTATAATAATACCTTTACATATTTTTTTTCACATTCTCCAAGGGAATTCTCCGTCCCACTATAAGATGCCGAAGCGGGCGTTTGAATAATGATTTTATGATTTTACTTTGTCCATAGCAGCATTAGCAACACGATTAAGTCCAATTATAGACAGTGCTTTGTTTTTGTTACATGATCCCTATTGTTTTCTTCCTTTTATGTGACAATACAAAATAATCACTTCAAAAATTAGGTATTCGGAAAAGTATAAGCTGAAGTGCTAAGAAAACCGACTGGATCGTGAGGTAAATTAACATAAATAAATTAACACATGATACACTTCAAGCCACAACCTTGTCAATTGTTCAGCAGTGTTTCATTCGTACTTACAACCTACCCAGGTTGTCTTGGACTCAAGATGGATCGCTCCTCTTACATTCTAATTACGGTAGAGAGTCAGTGAAACTTTAGATGGAACATAACCACGCTAAAACTAAGCAACTACCTCCAAATTATTCATAATCACACGAAGAAAATGTATTTTGCAAATGAAAATGGAAAATGTGGTGAAGAGAATTCGGCGTTAGCACTTGTCCTTAATTTGCGTAAGCCTTACATTTACGCAATCGAAGCTTAAAGTTGCCGCCTATTTATAAGCAAGCGAAACTAAAGGTGGGCACCGAAAATGTTTACAAAGCATTTGCTTAATAACAGAAACTTCGGGGGCGGTTGGGTTGAATTCTCCTAATACCTACTGTTTATACACACTTGGCGGTGTGTGTACCACTTTGAGCTGCGAATGTGTGAGTGCGTTGAAATAAGGGTTGCTATGGCAACGTATCTTAAAGATCTCCCCCTACCCGTCTCAGTTTTCTCCTTTCTCCTTTGCGTGCGTTTCTTGTAGGGAGGCATGATTGTACGGTGCGCAAAATAATATAGTTCTGTGATTATTCTTTTATTTTTAAATGTAAGTTTATTTTCAGTATTGAGTATAGAACATTATGTAAATAGTAAATAGAACGATATTGAAGCCAACCTTGGGTATTGTATTTATATCCAGATATTTAAAAAAAAGATTTTATATTCATATAAAACATTTTTTATGCAAATTAATCTGTGTTCGTATTTTGATTTTTTATGATTTTTTGTGTGTAGGCGACATGCATTAATATTAATGCATGCATAATTAATAACAGCAATGATTCATTAGAAATATTCCGCGTCAAAGCATTGTAAGTTAATTTACTTTAACTCCATATTCTACCTTATTTCAGAGATTCTTTATTTTCTTGATCCCAATGTCACCAGTTTGATAGTTTACTCGTATATTTTTTCAATTTCAACGATAGAAATCGACGTTAGAAACCGGTCAAATTTTATCATAGCTGTTATGTTTAATTGATATAATATGGAATGGATGATTCTGGGGATAAAAACGTTTCAATCTTACTTTCATACCAAATTCAAATTTCTAAGTGTCAAAGTACCCATCAAACAGTAAGATTTACTTTCGCATTTATAATATTAAAGCAACATTACTTACTATTCCATTTATGCCAGTGAATTCCTAAAAATAAGTTCAACTTTCAACTTAGATTATTATAACTTTGCCAGTGTGACGACGACGAACTTTATAAATGTTTTGTATGTAGATTAAGTTCTCATGTAAGTGACGTTTGATGTCTTTATGAGAATAAATGTCTTAAACCATTTAGGTTGAAGATCACTTGAGTAAAATGAAAGTTGTTTTTTAAATTAGCACGTAGTAACTTACGCAAGCAAAAATGGAGGTAAGATATAGATATTTACCCAAAAAATAATACATAGTTAAAACGAAAATGAAAAGTAAAAAGAAAAGCTTCTCATTTCTATTTTCCGAACGCTATCCTTGGGTCAAGCGGGGGCCCGGGCCTAATGGACCGCCCCCTGCGATCCCACAAGCCATAAAATTGTAAATTTGTGATGAGCCAGCCGCCGCGCGACGGTTATCGATTTATTGATAGTTTTAGTCACCCTTCAACGTGACGTACATCATGGGTGTCAGATTCGGTATATCACAAGCATTTTTACGTTTTAGTCCTTTCCATAGTTTCCGTCAAAGTTACGAATTAACCTGTTTAATGTCGAATTAACTAAGCACTCGCTAGTTTTAATAAATATCAGGGTTCATTTTCTGTTTGGATTAAATAACCCAGTAAAATGACAACTGATAGAAATGGGTATATACTAGGCTTTTCACAATGTGAATGCAATAATTAATTCAATCACTGTCTCTAAGAAAAATCAATTAAATAAATACCAATTGAACAAATTCTTGGTTTACCGGATATAGGATAGCATTAGGTACAAGTTACTTTTCATGTGTGGACCCGATTATAATGTTAAAGAAATCCGTCTTTATTGTGTATGTAATTAATTAATTATACGTAGACCCTAATCCAGCCTAGAACTTTAGGCAAACTAGTGGTACTTTTATAAAAAGGGCTCAGAGCGACGCGAAGCTACGACGTCTACAGATACGGCGTTCTTTTCTGACTTATATACTTATGACATATATACTTATATAGGAAACTTGTAAATGGTGTATAGATACTTAAGGATGTTTAATTATTTTTGATATTATATCACTGTATGTTTCCCAAATAAAGCAAAATAAAATAAAATAAAATAATTAGGTAAATAATTATTATATTAGGATAATTCTGTCTGACTTTATTGGCTTGTTACATACCTGTAAAATTCATAAGTTTTGTTTCGATTTAAAATACTTTTGCTTCGTACAATATTAACGAGGAACAATCAAAACTGATCGAAGGTTAGTGGAAATTGTAAATGTTTGACCGAGTTAACAAACTCGAGTTCGAGCGGTAACTACGAGTACTTAATATAGGTATATCAACAAGTACGATGTAGCTATAGTTATATAACTTTACTGTTAAGTAATGAACTGTGCCATAATAGTTATTTTTCTATAGTAAATAGAATGATCATTACCTGACAATAGAATGAAACCTTTTGTAACAATACCTAGATAGTTACTGTTAGAATTTCTGGAGCGTTTCAGAGCTTCAAAGGGCAGGTTAAGTTGGGTTTTAGTTTTTATAAACAAATAGTAATGATAATGATATCGTCGTTAAGAGTATGAAGTCACTCAATGAAGATTGTAATAAAAAATGTTTCACTAACCTTTCGACTGCTTCTTCATGTCTTCTCCACACTATTACACTTTTGTGGTCATTTCGACCAGTCGCCGCAGCATCGGCATTTAGACTAAAGTACACACCTAACGTAAAAATACGGTAACGATTTCATAAATATTGATGATAAGTCCAGTTGGAGTCTGGTCAAGGAGTTATGTTAATGGGCAATACTATTGTAACAGATCCGGTTTCTGTCCATCGAATTAAGGGTGCTGAGTAAGGGACCACGTTAGTAGTTTGTTGAAAAAACATCAAAAGACCGTAATAAGAAGCGCAAATGGTTCAAAATTGAATGGTACCTTATTTATTAAGTGAATCGATAACTTGGCTGTGAGGAAAGGTGTGTGCATATAAAATAAGAGCGACAGAGAAACATCCCCCCGTCGGATTATTCTAAATCTGAACTCTTGGTCTTTTTGACCCTTGGTCATTTTATTTCGAGGCCAGTGTCGTGGGATTGCTGGAGATATGGGATTCTGTGGGAACTTAACAGTCTCATACCGGGACATCTTTACAAATGTTTCACAAGAGACGCTTGCTAGTGCAAGAATTATCTCGTGTGTTAAGAAATGTACATCGACATAATAAAACTCGATTATGTATTGCAATGTGCAGTTTCTATTCCAAGTCTCAACCGCTATAATTATAAGTAGATATTTAGTTCATTTCAATAGCGCTATTATTATTAATATTAATAAAAATAGCGCTATTAATATTAATAATAATAATAATAGCGCTATATAGCGCTACCTTCCTTAAGGAAGGTAGACTATTTATAACATCACGCTATGAATTATAGAAGCGGAGCAACAAGTTTACCAAAGCGAAGCGAAGGCGTCTACCTACTAGTAATTTATAAAACAAGAAAATAATGATAGGCGAAATTAAATATTGATTTAATGGGTACTGAACATCTTAATTCCGTCTATGAGCATAATAAATGAGTTTAAGAAAGATCCTAATCATCTACATGAAACTGATCAATAATTATACTACAAAGTGTAGGTATGTATATTTAGCCTAGCAGTTAGCTGGAAAGATAATCTATTAAGCATTAAACTAATTGAATATTCACTTATTTTGTGGTTATAAAAGTTATAATAGATAAACTATTGTACAGAACTTTTCACAGTAAGTCTCAGTTTCAGTGTTCAACGTAGAAGGTGCTGAAAATTCTATTAACATACACTTGGCAAGCTCAAACTCAGGGCGTAGCGCTCGCATTCTTATTATTACACGATGCTTTCGTAGTTTCGTAGCGATTGCGGTACGACATAGTCTCGTAGCTTCGCGTTCTACAGCTACAAAAATTGTACACTTAAGAAACAATAAATTTAACCAGTAATGGGTTCTGTCAACTTTTGTTATTTAAACCGTTATACCGCGAGTACCCGCGAATAAATTAATTTATTTTATTATTATTAATTTTATCTTTAAATCCGACTACATGTAAGATTTTTTTTCATGAAAATGGTTGTTAACTTTATATTAATTAAATAAATAGTAGTATTAAATGAGAAATATTCTATAGTATGTTTATTGAACTTTGATTGCCTGTGAATATTATACTTGTGCTGTACCCTAATAACAGGAGTGAAAAGCTGTCATTTTTGGGATTCAAGTAAAATAAATTCCATATTCCGATTCCATACAGTGGTGGAGTGATATTCGCAAGTATGACAAATCGATTGATGTAAGAATTATCAAAATCTGTCCACTCGTTCAGTCCCTAGCTCGAGGCATATAGCAATTGAACACCATCTGTCTACCTCACCTGGTTTTTTGGCTGTTTAAGCAGGGTCGATAAGCGAGCGTCCAAGGCGTAACAAGTACCAAGGCGGCCAAGTACGCGGGGAGCACGCCCGGAGGGCGAAAAAAGAACCACGGACGCGCGGCACTAGATATCATTTAAATAAAAATAAACCGATAATTAATAGGTTGGTAGTTGAAGCGACGTGAGGGGGGGGGGGGTTGCTAAATGCTAAATACAACTAGTAGCGCCCCTGAATTTAAGTAAAAAAATGTATCTGTAATAGCGCTCGTACCAGAGTATTCAATATGCTTAAATTGAAGCGAATTACTGTTATATATGCACACGTCTCTCGGCAATTCAAATATTCCACAGACCTCGGCCACTCCTACCTCTGTTCGGGTTCATTTCCTGTCGCAAATCGTCTTCCACCCCGCAGCCAACGCTCTCTCGAAAATGTCTTTAAATTTTCAGACTGGACGTTCCAATATACAAGTTTCAACGTTTAAGTAATTTCAACGTAGTAGCTATTACGGTTATTACGGATGTTATTTAATGGTAGTGAACTTATGGTTTATAACGTTCTGTAAGCTATGTGAAACTGCCATATAACTTGATAACCCGAATTACTTTCATTTTTCTCCCAAAAGTTTTCTTTTTGGTGTCAAAAGTATTCAAACCAGCAGGAGCAGGTGAGGCGGATGGTTGGTGGTGACTACTTTTCCGAACGTCTAAAGCTCTACGGCACCAAAGGAAACATATCGGCTAAATGTTAAAATGTTCCAAACAGCCACAAAAAGAGAGAAATTCGATTTCTGACTAATAATGCCTAGTTAATACAAATATGTTTAGGTGACCATAACTTATTGGTCAATATTTACATAACGACTGCATTGTTACGTCAATAACCAATAAATATCCGATAAAGTTTATCGGTAAACGAGCGGATGAGCCACCAGTTGCTTATGTTCATCGCTGACAATAAGCATCCTAATATTAAAAATTATTCTCTGTTTTCCTACTGCTACTTAAGGCTACCTATATTAATTCATTTTATGGTATTTTCATTTGCTTTTTTAGGATTTTAAGATATTTTCTAAATAAAAAATCACTTATTTTAGACTAAATAACAGGATTATTTTTAATATCGTTATTCGTCTTTTTTCCAACATGGAATCGGTGATGCCTTTCATAGCACTGTTGTCTAACCATGACGGTAACCATCTAGGTATTATTAGGTACTTCGTCTCCTCGATTGCCGGATAATAGACACTATAAACACCAAATAAACACCACAGACAAGTTAGTTGCCATCAATAAACACGGAACTAGTTTTAAGCATCATGCTCCATAAATATAAACAGTAAAAGCATCGTAAAGCCAAGCGGCTAATGCGCTAAATTAATGCCCCAATGTTTCAGCTGAAGATAACAGTTTCCCTTCAGGCGAACTGAAATCTAACTTAGTAGAAACAAATTAGGAGTTTCCTCCGACGTAATGACCGAGCGGTACTTTACTATCGCCTCGTGCAAATTGCTTCTTGGCTTTCCAAGTCAAAGGAGTGCAGCGAATTTTTAAGTGTTACCGCTAAAAGTACTCGTAAATATCACTTTTAGCTCTTTTCTGTCTGAGTCAATAACGCATCAGTCATCCCTTTTAAATTAGTAATCTACATACATATATTAAACATAAAACTCTTGCGTTACTGGTGATTACCTGACAGACAACGCACAGCCGAAACTACTGGATGGAAGAATTAATTTGGCATGCATGTTCCTTGGGGAGTGTAGAGGAGCACTAAGAGAGGATTTTTGGAAATTCCACCCAGAACGGGTGAAATAGGGGGGTGAAATTTAAACGAATTCCACGCGGGCGAAGCCTGCGGGCGGAAGCTAGTGTTCAATATGTCCATGGGATTTGGTGACCATTTACCTATTAGTATTGCCTCTTCTGCTTGTCCTGTATATGTAGGTACACATGGGCGCAGGAGGAGGGCAAGCACTCCCCTTGGACCTCAGATGAACCACCGTAGGTTGTTGAACTTTTTAAAGGATTTGAAATAAACTTGCGCTTTGTGGTAAGCGGACAGGGTACTACCTACGTTTTTGATAGTCAAAATCACTTAAAAATATTGCCCTAAATGTCAAAATTGGTTAAAAACTAGTACTATCGTTATGTTATTGCACGGAGACAAAAATTTGAGAGAAGTAACTAATTGATTATGGGTTTTGGTGGTTAGTTGATACGAAATAATAGAAACATATCGACTAAGATCATGAAATCATGCTGTTGAGTAGACGAGTAAGTTCAGGATTGAAAGGGCCATTTATTGTTTTTTTAAGATTTAAGACAGTATCGTTAACATTAAAATTTTATGTGTTGTGTTATGTTATTCTCTCATTACTTGCACCACATGTTTTCCGGGCGTAGCCCAAGGCCCAGTAGATAAACACTTTATGTGCGTGTACAACACGTTTATGTACGTAGTTTGATCATTACCATTTGATCACATCCGAGATTAGTTAGCACCTACTTATATATGGGTTCTAGTGGGCCAAATAATGGTTAGGTTACTAATGGGGGCTTAACATAATGGGTGTATAAGTACACACATTATGTTAAGTAGATTTACAAGACTATCAATTAATATAATGTTTAAAATCTTCCGTTACTGAGTGACTGACAGACAACATACAGCCGAAACTACTGAACGCAAGATGTTCCTAGGGCCGTGTAAGGGTGCACTAAGGCACTTCTCACACAACGCTATTTATGAGGTACGCGACTGCAATGCAATCCAAAATTTGTATGTATCTGACATTAATTAATTAATTAATCTGACATTAATAATTTGTATGTGTCAGATCCATAGAATTTTGGGATTGCGTTGCAGTCGCGTAGCTAATGAATAGCGTAATGTGAGAAGTGCCTTAGAGAGATCTTTTGTAAATTCTCCCCCCTAAATAGTTAAAAGTTAAACTCAAACAAAAATTCTATTTTTTCTGTTGACAAACGAAAAGACGAGCCACGTGATGCTGAGTGGTCACCGTCGCAGTAACCAAGGATTGGTGCGTTTTTGGTCATGTGAGAAGAAAGAGAAGAGAAAGAAAATTCTCTCTCATACACAAGGCATTTGGCAGCTGACTCATGCGAGAGGGTGGTACCTGGCCATATTGGCTTAAGCCTTACCACAGAGTAGATTCTACCAGTAGAGTACTACGAGGCCAGCCTCGTGTTGTTTGTGTTAGTTTGTTTTACTACAACTATATAAAAAGCTTATTATGCGAGCCATTTTAGATTTCCTATTTTGATTATCAAAGTACTTAAAGTCAGAAATTCATCGAGGATTGCACATAATTTATTGTGATACGGATACTTATAAGTTCAGCCGTGACCACAATTCATGCGACTGGTTAGATTCCTGTGCGCACAAAATACAATCGTGAGTACCCGAGTCACAATAAAGCGTGTAAATATACAGCTATATACAATTACAAATGTACGAATACATACTTAACAATAATCTGTATTAAGATAAACACATCCTAAAGTTTTTACAAATACTACAAATGAATAAGACAAGTCCCCCACGCGACGTTACGCTCCGTCAGGTAACCGGGTCAGTGTGCAGGGGTACTCACGCACAAGCGTGGGGGCCCGGTTCAACTGTTCTAGCATTCTAAATACCTATACACATCCCTAGCACAGCCCTACCAGGAATATAGGGCTATTACAGACATCATTTAAAATTAAATTAACTTTAAATATAACATTCATAGCCTCATAAAGATTCCTTGTGTCGAGGGTGCCATGGTCATGTAAAGACACACATTTAGATTTAATACAGAAATTGAAACTCATCATTCGAATTTCAACTTCGCTGGGAATTGAACCCGCAACTCTTTGAACCAGTAATCCGGCATGTTGACCATTGTGTCATACGGTCTTCGTCGTAAGTTTTATGGGGTCTAATAATTTCCCTTTTTAAATTGAATTATATTAAACGCATTAATCCTACTAATATTATAAATGTGAAAGTTTGTGTATTTGTTTGTTTGTTTGTTACTCCTTCACGCATAAACTACTGAACCGATTTTCATGAAATTTTTTCACACACATAGAGGGCAACTTAGATTAACATATAGGATATTTTTTATCCCAGAAATCCCGCGGGATCGGAATTTACGCGGGAAAACCTTCTTCGCGTATGGGGTATAAATAGCTTCTAAACAAACATTAATATAAAACTAACAAGTCTGTCTTCCCGGAAATCCCGCGGGATCTGGAGTTACGCGGAATAAACTCCTGCTCGTAGTTGCGGGCTTAAATTTTTATGCGACCTTTACTAGGAGATTGAGGAAGTTTTGAAGCAACATATAGGGTACTGTTTGTCCCTGAATTCCCGCGGGATTAGGATTCACGCGGTAAAAACTCATACCCGGGAATGAGGTCGTGGGTTCAGATGTTTATGGGACTTTCAGTGGGAGGTAGAGGAGGTTATGGAGCATTATATAAGCTACTTTTTGTTCCAGACTTCCCGCGGGATCGAGATTTACGCGGGAAAAGCTTCCATGAGCGAATGAAGTCGCGGGCTCATTAATATCTATATATCGGGATATCTATACATTGTATGTCGGGAATCGAACCGGCTTTTTTTCTCATGATCAACTTTATGTTGCTTTTTCGAGGGTCAGCATCGCTTTAGCTGGTCTTTATGTTTTGGCACCCGAATGAAAAACTACCAATGTAGTTTAAAAATATAATAGTTTGGAATGAAAAAACCCCGACGTTTATATCTTAAAGTCTTTTTATCGATTTTCTCAAGATCTACATAACGGATTTTTGTACGGTATGACTAAAACGTAGTAAAAAATCAACTGTTCTTAAGATATGTGGTGTGTCTTAATATGTGTGGGGTCGGGATTAACGCAGGAATAACTTTGTGACACACTGAGTTCCACGCGGGCGGAGCCGCGGGCAACAGCTAGTAGTATATATTAATAGTATGGGGGAGAACGGAGTCAACATCATCCAGGCCCCAACTGCCAACCTCATCAGCGCGCGTCGGTGGTTCCTTCAGACCACCTACGGCGGTACCTAGTCTTCGTGTTACCACGAGGTCTAAACCAGACTTCACCGCGATACTTCGGTCCGGATTGGAGAAGAAGAAGAAGAAGAAGAGAGAAGTGAGAAGCTAATGAACTTATGACTTTACTACTACTACTATTACCAAATGTACTTTTTCCACAGCCTGAAGACTTCTGATATAGCTTAATGACTGTCAGATTCGAACTCAGATTTATGTGGAGGACGCCTGTGTGTGGAATATGACCATCAAATTATATTTTTATTATAGCTTAATTCTCGTTTGTCTTTCAATGATTTACTATACTAGGTACTTATGTTTGTTAAGTACCTACCTATAGGTGTCTATCTAAGTAGAAATTCCACATTTCTGTAGTAAGTTTTAAAACAAGTTTAAGCTACAAGAATGTTTGCTACCCAGAGATTAATGCCTTATAACACCAGTCTTTGTGAGATCATGAAAATGTACCTATCGTAACGAAAAGCCATATATGGCCCATAATCATTGCTTTACCTATTTACCTTAACGTCTATTGTAAAACCTAACACAATTAGCTTTGTACAAGACAAATCCTGAGTTTGACCCCTGTATCGCAGGTGGCCAACTAAACTCAACTGGCCTAAACTGGTTATAACAAGTTAGCGGGGGCCGGGGGCGGGTTCTAACTAGATTCCTCCCAACTTTCTCGTGCTAGATAATGATCTTCGGTACGTGGGTGCTGCGGAGTTCGCAAACCCAACGACGACGGTCGATGATTTGCCCGCCTGTGTTTTACTTACTCAAGTTAATATTCAAATTACTTTTTTAAATATTTAAAGTTCCCTTTGATATGTCTTCTAAAAGTAAACAAACGAAATTCGGAACGCATGGATGATTCGTGGTACGTGGTACTACCGGTTTTGGTAGGCAGTTAACGATTTTTCTAGTAATTTTTATAATATAAAAAATATATAGGTAGGTTTTTATTTACTTACTGGATTAAAGGTGTGCCATAATCGAAAATTATTACTTAACTTAAGAGACAAAATATAAAGCATTACAAAAAAGAAAGAATGAAGAAGAAGAATTCAATTCGGGAATCGGAATTGGAATCATTTGGAAAAGAGTTGATTCCTGTCTCAAAGTTGAAAGTTCTCAAAGTTGAAAGTCTCTCAAGTACTCGTACATTTCTTCAAACTGCTGGACCTATTTATACCAAACAAAGTTAAAATTTAAAAAACCGGACTCAAATCGGATTACTCATTGAGGAGTAACGGTGCCATGGACAGATACACAGACACACAGACTGTCAGGCCAAAAATATTATACTCCTAAATTTAAGTCAGCAGGCCTATTATGAACTCTTAATTTCAGACAGTTCACGTTCACAAGGTGTGGGTGACAGAGACAGCGCCTTATAGCCTATAATAAGTCTGAAATTAAGAGTTCATAATAAGGCGCCAGGGGTTAAATATAGATAGATATCCTCCAGGTACCCTCGCCTGTGATGTTACTGTTATCCAATCAATCCAGTTAAATGATCAGTTACTATTTTATTACAAGTAGGTATAAAAGTCACTGTACCTAATAGTTTAAGATGGGCGGTAATAAATGAAATATACTGTCGGGTTGTATTAATAATGAATATCTATTAAATTAATTGTTTTCACAAATGAGCTTACAGCACAACCGGTTGCAATAAGCGTAAAAGGGCAAGAGAGGGGGGCAGCCCAACGATATTTCTTAAGTTGTCCAATCACTACATTATGACACTTGTTACAGATAATACAACGAAATTTACTACAGATAATACAGTCACAGTGAATATATTAAACAAAAACGAATAGGTGTAAAATAAATGAAGCGATATTTTCAAACGTTACTGAAACACCAAACATACAACACTATTAAACTATTCCGCAACGAAAATTTACATTCTCGTATCTTCATCACAGAAAAGGCGGGGTGAAGATGATTCGGCGAAATGTGCGGGTGGTTCAACCCCCGGCCGAGGGTGAATAATACTCGGGGGATAATTGCTCCAAGAGAGCGCATGTCTTCATACCACTTCTGTGACATTCGCTGAAGATAATTCGATTGAGTTTTGGGATAATTACGTGAAGGACCGCTTTGTTCATTTAAATGAAACGTATTTGGCGGTATAATGTCCTACCAACCCATCTTAGTTTCCTAACCCTTCAGATTCGATTTGGGTCTAACGCTGTATTTTGCATGGCTTATTTTCCTTTGTATGGTAAATAGGGCCGCACTTTTGCAATGTCAGATAGTGTTAAATTTTAATAGCGTTTCAACTAAAATTTGAATATAGCGTGTACTTGCTTAAAATTTTGCTTGTAAGACCAGTTTATGTAGTTAGGTTCATGAAAGTGGTATATAAGTTACCTGTATTGCGTTCGCTTTCGATATGGAAGTCGTTTTAATGGCAACACATAAACACCAGCTTTCCGGCCTTGTTATTAAAGTTCAATGTAAATTAACGGCGAGGATGTAAATTTTGCTTACTTTGCGAGTGGCAAAGTTTCTTGGCGACTTAAGTATAATAAAATGAGTACCTAATTATATAAATTGTATCTAATGTCTCTCTTCTCGAAAATTGTTATGTAATGATGGGACAGCCATCTTGATTATTGGAGTAAAAGTTAGGTGTCGTCGAACTAAGCAATTGTTTTAATTTTATTATTGTGAATACGTCGTAATAATTAATTTATGATATAATTTCTTATTTGGTCACCTGATTACATATTCTTAATAGCTTTGCGCTCAAAATTCGACCGTAATTCATTACTTCCAACTTTAATTTGTTATTTCACATTGAAACATGAGCCTATTCCTACATTTCGAACCTCACGTCACGTCATGTAAAACGAATGGTATAGTGTGAATGGACTAACATTTTGTTTGTGTGATGATTAATTGTTATTTTTGTTTTTTTTTTGTTTTTGGAACGACCATCGAAACCTCAAATTTTTGTTTCACCTAAGGACATTTGTTGCCTAATTTTGAGAATCGGCATTTTGAACCAGTGTAAGTTGGGACGTACATTAGATATCAACAGCAACACTTAGCCGAAATACCTACATATTATAGGTAATTATTATAATAATGTAGTAATTCTATCTCATGGGTTCTTACAATTTAATTTTCACTTATGATTAGGGACCTTAAATATTTAGCCAGTATTTGAATTATAACTCACGTGTTAGTTATGGACGTATTACCTACTTATACTTTACAACTACATATTCTGCAGCTATGAACTTCATGTAGGTTATTTTTTCAGGTTCACCAAAGTAATATTTGAAGAATAAACGACCGTTATATTACAATATCACAAATGGCGCCGGAATATTTTCAAAAATGTTTTTATTTTATATTATACTTACCTGTAAATAAAACTCCTTACCTTTAACAAAACAATGTCATAGAGTTATTGTTTTTATTTAATGTGTAAGTTATCATATTTTTTAAGATTAAACAGAGAAGCGGATTTTTTTTTGTGATTAGATAAAGTACCTATCTAACAAGATTTTTCTTATATGAATTATAAATATTGTAACAAAAAATAGTGTTACAACTGTAACTGAACAACGAAAAACTCTCACTAGAGTCATCTTATAAGACGAGCATGCCCGTTGTTTCCAATGCAATTAGAATAGTGATGAATTTTAAGTTTTATAGTGTCTTACATTTAAATTATAATACTAGATTACATTACAAGATTGGTATTATAAGGATGTTTTGGTTAGGTAGTTACTTGATTCGGAATAGGGTTAGAGGGTTTACGAATTCCATATCAGTAATCAACTCAAATTAAGACTTAGTAACATTGCAGTCATTATATTTATAGTCATTATATTGGAGTTCACATCATTACTTGTTAATTAGAATCTAATCTCTTCACTGTGCACTTCAGAGCCGATATGGATCAGAAGTCTACATAAAAGACATACTCTGCCATCTCGTGTCGAATAGCAGCACTAATTATGTTTCATATATAATCATTATAATAAATTATTATTATAACAATCATATTGTGGTATCTTTTAATCACAATACTGCAGGAATATTTAAATCTCTTAAACATTTAATTGTCAAAAGTAAGATCTAGGTTTTGCATTATTGTCTTTTTTATTTAATGAAAATGGAAAATATATTTTATTTATGAAATTACTCATTGAAATACAGCGCAAAGTAAAGTATTAAAGATAATATGCAAAGTTAAAATAATTTATAATAATAAAATAATTTTTAAACGTTTGTAGAGTTTAGAATGAACCGTCAAACTTTTTACTTTTTCTACTCGATAATAGATGGCGTTGCCATTACAGTATTTATTTCGAACTAGGTGAACAATATTAAAATAAAGTTCTTCGAAATTAAATTCAACGGGGTTTTTTTATTTTATTCTCTCTTTGAACTTATTTTATATCCACTTTTATTAATACATGTATTATTATGATGATGACAAACTTTGGCAATTGATTTGTTTGAAATATTGTTAATCCCCGACGCAAAAAAGGGTGTTACTACTAGTTAGACCTGTCAGTCAGTGTGTCTGTTCGTCTATCTATGGCACTATAGGCCTTGAATGAATGAACCGATGGGAGTGTGGGTTTTTTATCGAAAGCCATGATTAGCTTAACTTGACACTAATCGGTCCTGTAGTTAGAACACTATCTATTCTTTTTCAAAATAATGTAAAGCACATTGGACATAAACCTGATTTTTATCGATTTTAACTTGTAAATAGTGTCCGACCGAAAGTTTCGGTTTCGGTTTCGGTTTCGGCCAGTTTAAATCGGCTTCGGTCAAAAAATGGACGAAACTTTCGGCCAAGCCGAAACTCGAATGTTCGTGAGGTATCGTCGAGGTGCGTCGTTCAGTAAAAGCGTATGCCACATATGGACCGAGGATTTCGAGAAAAACAATGTGGCCCTAGCCGTCTTCCTCGATGTTTCGTAGGTCTTCGATAGATTATAGGTATATGGCTCGCTGGCCTTTTAAGCAAGCTTTCAGCGTACGGTATATTCTCAGGCCTTGTTGGCTGGGTAAACGACTTCCTGAGTGAACAATCTCTAGGAGTTGTGATCGTTGTTCGGGTCAATCGATGTTAACAAACGCAAGATTTCCTCAGGGGTGAGAGAGAGAGAGAGACAGTACCGACATTAGTGGAAGGGTATATATCTGCTAACAGCTCGAGCCGGTAGGGAAGAAATATATTCTGGAAGAGAGGCCATGATGGAACCTATGAATCTCACACTTCGGACAGTGTTCGATTGGGGCGATATCAATCTTGTGAGATTCAACACCACAAAAATAGTACCTAACGTGTCTGTTTACCGTCAAAAGGAGCCCGTTTACCTTAGCTCCTCCTTTCCAGAATGAATTCTTGGAGTGCACTGACCACCTTCAGTTGTTGGGAGTTGAAGTTTCCACGAACCTCAACTTCAGCTCATCGAATTCAAGGCCAAAGCAGCTGCAAAAAAATTTGGGATCCTTGCAAAAGTACTTCACATCTGAACAGCTTTTGACCCTGTATAAAGCCCAGGACCATGTGTGGAGTACTTTTGTCACATTTAGACTGGCGCTGCCAAAACTAACCCGGCAGCCTTGAATTCGATAGAGAGGCGTCTAAAAAGACTTATTGGAGACCAAAAATTGGTCGACACCAATCTACAAAGTCTCGAGCACAGACGTAGGGTAGGTAGCCTCGACGATCGATCGATTGGTCTGGTAACACCCTAATGGAAGTTTTCAAGAGTGTGACATATACCCAGACCTGGAATGGAAATTTAAACTCATTATTCAAATCTCCACCTCGCTGGGAATCGAACCCAGGACCCTCAGAAGAGCGATCCGGTGTGTTAACCATAGCTCCATTCGGGTCGTCATGGTATTTAGAATTTTTGTCTATTTGTCAGTGATGATGTTCGCGCAAATTTCAGGAATGGCTCAACAAATTTTAGTTCTTGGAAATAAATTGTGGCAAGCTTCACTCATTGTGTTTGTTTTACTTAAATCGGTTAACAGTTTAATGAATCACGTCTACGTCACGTGAGTTTCGGTTTCAGTTTCTGACGACCTGTAGCCGACCTGTAGACGACCCTGTAGCCTAGTTGGTAGCGACCCTGCCTGCGACGTGAGGGTCGATTTCCGGCCGTGGCAGATATTTATATGACAGATAAATATTTGTACTCGGGTCATGGGTGTAACTGTAATGTGTTATATATGTAGTCCATGCCACCCGCGACACAGGTAAATAACCTGCTGCGGGGTATGAGTGTGTTTAGCGTTTAGTGTTTAGTTTCGCCCGAAACTGAGAGCGAGGCCTAAAGTTCACTTTCGGTTTTGGTTTCGGCTGGAAAACCAGTTTCGGTCGTATACTACTTGTAAAGGACTTCAACTTATGTACTACCTACATACCTACTTCGTAGACTAAATCAAATAGTAAGGCCGATTGGATACAGATACACCTTTTCACTTGATTCGTGAGCCAAATGATTTATTGTGTGCCCCGGAAGCTTGAGAGCTAGTTTTTTTTCTTTTTTTCCTCTTCTCTCTTTCTAGGCCAGGAACCATTGGCGAAGGTTCTCTGTAAAAAAGTTGACAACTTAGTAAAAATATTGCTGGTGAGAGAAAAAAAACGGAAATTAAATTAAATTCAAAAAGAAAATTTAAGTAAAACCAGGTAGTGGAAGTTTTATGTCGATGTGCGAAATTATTACAGAGGTAAATAAATAATTTGGCATCTTCAGTAAAATAAATACAAATCTAATTAGTTAATTAGGTACCTACTAATATTTAAAGTATTTTTTATATTTTATACATTTTAGCTTTTTGAAATTATCTCAATACCTACGTCATGTAGGTTTTTAACTATTAAATATATTTTCACTAGAGAACCGCCCGCGCTTCGCTTCGGGACCCTTAGGTAACAGCCGCGTAGGTCCCGCTCCCGTAGGATTCTCGGGATAAAAAGTAGTCTAAATGTTATACTGGAACATTGACTTAAGTAAATTAACGATACATGTAGTATTTGATAGCGTGATTCAGAACTTGCAAAAGAATTTTACTAACGCCGTCTATTAACAGCATCCGGAACTAAATATCTAGCAACTATCGAAACATTGATCTTCCCATGGGAATGAGATGTATTTCCGCGGTAAAAAGTAGCCTACGTCACTCTCCACTCTCCCAACTATCTCTAAACACATAAACTACCTATATCATATAATAGTCATATTGCGACGTGAAAGCACCACAAACAAACAAACAAACAAACACACTTTCACATTAATATGGAGTAAAAAGATCACAATCAAAAGAAATTACATATAATATTATTTGTCTGTGCTTAAATTTTTTCTACCTACTTACAAAATATTTGTTTAAACTCAAATAGGGCTTCATTCTAACAGAAAATTTTAATTATTTTTTAACCGACTTCAAAAAAGAAAGAGGTTCCCAATTCAACCGTAGGTATACTATAATTATGCTTTTTACGGTGCGACATCCAGCAGTGGCGGTGGTCCGCTGATAAGGGAAATCAAGGGGAGCTTTCGAAAATTATAGTGACGACTAGTGTGTTTGTTAATTTTTTCATTAGTTGGTACATGAAGGCACTACAATTTCATGAAGGTCTGGAGTCGATCTGATGAATCCGGCAGGCAGTCGAGAGAATTCCTCTACGATTTACAGCGGTTATCTTATGTTTGGGATCGACTTATTTGTAGTTACGAGAACTTGACACCTAGATGGGTAGAATTGAGCGCCATCTGGCGAGCACTTTATGAGTTATCTCTGGTCGAAACTTTGCTAGCTGAATTAAAAAATAGATAGGTATGACTATCATATTTAAAGCAATTAATACTTATTAATAAAGATTTTACCGCTTTACTTTAATTCGTTAAACTTTTATAATGTTAAAGGCTTTCATGAAAACTGTTTTTCAGAAACACAATTATTGTTATTACCGTTATTTCATAAACGAAATAATAATCGCAACTTCTCGCCAAAATCGCCTTCTCGGATTAGCCAACTCTCGCTTCATCAAGGGTTGGCTAATCTTTGAACCAATAGGATTGACGTCCACCGATCGTAATTTTTTTACACTGAAGTGTATATGTTACCGTTAAAATGCATAATAAGTTAATGTGCACATTAACTAGGTAATCTGCAGATACACTAATACGATACGTTAAAGTGTAAAAAAAGGTCTTATTTGCACTTTACCCAGTTAGTCTGAACAGTAACGGATGGTACATCGTTAAATTGCGGAAAACTGGCTACCTGAGTTCCAATTTCTGTTGACATCGTGGCCACATCGTAGATTTGCTCACACCATGAAATGATCGATCTGGCCGATCGATCGAGATTTGGTCGAATCGTAAAAACGCGGAAAATAGGGCATAACTTCGAACCGTGACGTCTCCGGCGCTGCGGAAGGTGCAGCCTCTTCGCCCTTGCGTAACAAAGCACAGACACCCACGCTCGCCTGCGCAGCTTCGGCTTGCTGGTCGCCTTCGGCGACCAGCCTCAGCCGCTCCGGCTCGCCCGGGTGTCTGCGTTTTGTTACAGCGGGCGGGGGTTGCCCTCCCTCCGCGCCTCCGGGTTCTAAAAATCAATCTAGGGGTAGGGCATACAAGACTACGTGGAGTAGGGGTAGGCTAATTCGGTTCTGTAACCAATTCGACCTACCTACCTTGAAGAATTTGACTGAGTAGTAATGGAAATGAGTATTCATTGTTTTATATCCAAAATCAACTCAATTTTTATGTTTCCGTTCAATGTTACTCGTTTTTAACAATTGACGTTCAAACAAGAACCTATTTTATAGACTTTACCGTATGCATGGTCGTTAGTCTGCAGATTAGCTAGGAAGTCTGCAGATTAACTAGTGTATGAACTCAATAATTTATTATAGTTTTTCCACTTTAAGTGACTCAGCCAGATAATCTGCAGAATACTTCGTTAATCTGCATTCTATCTGATTTACGCAAATTAACGGTAACATATACAAAAAAAAACAAATTAAAAAAAAATAAGAAAAACTTCAAATACCTAATCTATTGCAATACGAAAGCAGATGTTTATTCCGTTTCTGTCATTGCAAACAGTTAACAGTAATTTGATAAATCTATAAATTTTACAGTAAGATACTTAGACAAACAAGGGGAGCCATGTAGTGAATCAACGAGCCCCTATTACGTTACCTTGCAACACGTAGGGGAACGCTCTCATACCGAACGTACTGCTACGTTCCATTTTGACCCACTCATGAGCGGCGAGACTGTAATCTTATTATCGCTCGAATACGAGGTCATTATCACAGATGACTTGCTCTGGTCCTATTGGGTATTGAAATTCTAAATTTCGTTCCAAGAAATAATATTTAGATAACTTTTTGTTAAGTACAATTACTTTATATTTTTAATGATCGAATTGAATGATTTCATCGTGAAGAGTTAGAAAAAGAAGATTTTTAAGGGAATCCACGATCTTCTTTGTTTTGGAGAGAACATGAGAGAAATTACAGGGGTATTTTTATAGGCACCTATTGCCTATTGTGATGTATTGTGAAGCAAACCCAGCTGGAAGTCGGACAAGCCGGGGTGGAGTAAGGCCATTTCGGTTTAATTAGAAGCTGTCACTCCGAGAATGCTAACAGGTAGGTAAGGAGATATTTAAAAGAACCTGTTTTTTTGGCCTTTGGGCATCGTGTAGGAATGGGTGTCCTCAGATATCTCGAAGTTTTTTGCTTGCTCTAGTCTAGATGATCATCGAGGGGGTTTAGCGAGTAAAAATCTCACATAACCCGTAAAACCTCGGGTACTTCAAAAAGATTTTACCCTCGGTAAAAAGGATACGTACCTAATCTTATTATACTCGTATTATCTTATAATCTCATTATTATGTTACTTCATATTTTTTGGCATTTTTGCTGGCCGAGGTTTGATAACTTATAGAAGAAAAAATATTTTCCAGATGAAGGTGCTATTGATTTAATCTAAAAAATGGAGGATTTTAGGATTATTCTGTTACTCTGTGACTTACATGAATGACACAATAAGGCCCAATTTGCTTAATTTCAAGCTAACTGTATTTGATCAGTGTAAAAAAGAGTTTCTCAGACTTATTTCGTCTACTGCCTATTTAGAAAGTGAAATATTTTTCAAGGTCCCCACCCAGTTTTTTAAATTTACCAAAACTTAAGAACATTTTTTGAAGATCCCTGTCTCCTCTAGACCCATCGCCCACTTTGAGTAAGTCTAATTAAGAATACTGACCCAAATCCCATATCAGAAGATTAGGGCGAAGAAAATATCGACAGAAGCAGGCATCCTTTGCTTTGTGGTAGTGCTTCACATAGAGTATCATGGATATTATTAAGCCAATTTGGAATTTTCAAAATTCATAGATCTGAGTTTCAGACTTCAAGTTCAGATAAAAGATAAAATTATCTAGGTTTTTAATTGCATAATAGTTCCGAAAAATCTTTTACAAATTCTACAACCTAAAAAAATTCTACAATCTAAAAACTTAATTACTATGTGACAGATAAATACTTCTAGAAGGGTCCTGGGTAGTACCTAATGTCTAATTTGCGTGTAGGGAATCTTAAAGTTGGGTGTGTAAGTTTATACAATAGATATTATTATTGTTACTATAATATAAGTTTTTTTTTATTATAATGATAAATAATTACTGATAAATTCTTTAGCTTTAATAATGTATTAAGCATAACTTAATATATTATGTAAATAGACATGATTGACCCAAAAAGGCCCAGTTCTTTATAAGGCCTATTTTTCAAATATCCCTCTCCACAAATAAGGGGAACGGAAAAGTAAGGAGTAAAGTAAGGTGTTGAGAAGTCACGCGATGCGAAGCGCTTGCTCGTTTTATAGCTTTTTTACACAGGAAACAGTGAGTAGGTACCTATTTATATTAACGGTGTGAGGTCTTTTGTATCTGATTTTGTTGTTCGTCTTTGGTCTATCTTCAAAGTCCATCTCCACATATAGCTTTTGTATTTTTTGCATATTCTAAGGAAATCATTTTTCCTCATAGGCATAGTAGGTAGGTATGTACAAATAAATAATAAAAATCGCGCAGGCCTTGTTAAGATTTATGTTAATTGTACATAAAAAATATTAGGTTTGAAATAATTAATAAAGTTAAAACACACAAAAAAATCAATTCTTTTCCCAGGAAATCTATTTTAAAACATTAGTGCCTCATTGTTAATAAACTTCTTGTTACGCCCTGGTATGATGAAGGTAGGCCTTTATTAGTCGCCTTGCTTAAAATTGTTAATGATTTGTTTAAAATGTAGAGCTAAATTAATTAAAAGATGGTCACGATGGATTGTACACATTACTACTTAACTAGTAGACCCGCCCTCGCTTCTCTTCGGGGAATCCGCCTCATAGTAGAAGATGATTGCTCTCATAGGGCTGATTTTTTTTCGACTATTTGAAAGTTATAATTATATTATGACGAAATTAAAAAAAAATCCGTAAAAAAATAATGTATCATGTTATTCCGATATCTGAGCTATATTACTGCGAAGTATCATGAAAATCAGTTCAGTAGTTTTTGCGTAAAGAGTAACAAACACCCACACACACACATCCCTACAAACTTTCGCATTTATAATAATTATTATTAGGAAAGGATAACAAAAACGTCACCGATTATCACCGCTTTATCGGTAAGGAGAGAAGGAGGAAAAACAAACTACCTACTCTCTCTAAGCTCCCAAAGTTTCAGACGCAGCGAATCTGTTGGCGGATGACTCAAGTGGGTAGCAAGCTAGACTTCACGAAAAAATTATATGATATGGTAATAATATTAATAATCATGGGTTACTATCAGAATGCCCACGTAGAAAAATGACGAAATAAATAATCATGATACAATCCATACCTATACGAAGCGCTAACCCCACCTAATATCAGAAACAGCTGAACAATTTTGAATGAAGTTTTTATTTATGTAGGTAAGCTTGGCGTAACAGTTACCTACTGTTGGTGTACCTAACCAACTTACTTGTATGTTATACTTATTTGTATGTTCCTCGGGTTCTGTTAATGTATGTAGGTATATTACCTATTTACCTTCCTACATTAAACATATTTAGGGTCTATAATCTATTTATACGTATGTCTATAATAGTATCTACCTACTTGAAAATGATTACATATTTCCATTAATAGATACCTACTCCAATTTTGCATTAAAAACCTAATAAGGCCTGCCATATCAAATTATACCTACAGGTTCTATTGTTTGCATTATTAATAACTAGGTATATATGTATTTGTCACCTAGGTAGGTACCTACAAAATAATACCTAGTAAATACCTAATTGTTATTTGTTACAAGATCTTAGTTTAATTGAGAAGTGTAATATAATATTATGCAAGTACTATCTGTTATCCTAGTGAACTACACATCTAGCGTCCTGATTTTTAATTCACTGAGTCCCCGGTAACCTCATCATCATTTCTAATCTCGTGCAAATCCGCTAAATCAGCAATAAAATTCTTGAAATCGACGAATGAATTAAGCCGAAATTAATACGAGTCTTCGTCCGCCGTCGGAAGCAACATGGCCGCCACTATCAGCTCACCCCGACTCACCCTATCTGATCTAACCCCCTGCACCCCAACAGAGCTTGCTTTTTTGCGAGCGAGACAGACTTCCACTCCGGAATGCTTTCATTCTAAAATATTTTCACTGATCATTTTTCTGTAAATAAATCTCAACTTTATTACCAACACATAGAGTTAAAATCTCCAAGCGAAACTCACGGCGCTTCAAACGTTATCGAGCTGGAGCGGTTAGATGAAAAGTGTGAAAAAGTGAAAGAGACGGATAGAGGCGGCCGTCTCGGGCGGGGCCCAAGTTTTCGTGAGTCGTTCGTGGCTTAGGCATGGATCCGCTCGCACCCATTCGTTTCGTTCATGGCAGAGCGAGACCATGATATTTTTCGCGTTTTCTTTTTTTATTTGCTCTTTATCTTGGGGAGAAAAATGTTGCGTGGGGTGGTCGGTGGGGCCGCGTAGTTGCGTGTAATGTTTTAGGGGGTGAACATCACATGCACAATAGTATAGATAATGAATAGTGGTGTAGAATGTTTAATCACAGTTTTTGGAGTACTTAGCCCCAACGCAGCGGAAATATGAGATAATTATGGCCGAACTGATATTCGATTTTGTTGATGGAAATTACGAATTGAAATTTTTAATGATAACCCGATCGCGTCGCTAATGAATTACCTACATACGCATTAAAGAACAAACATTGTGCAATATTTTTGATAATTCGTCGATATTTGTCAAATATTTATCTGCGCTTAATTCGTTTCAATGTTTTATGAGGGTCGGTAATTACCCGTTTGGGAAATAGCTCAAAGAATTAGCATATTTTATATCGAATATTTTGGGAATATTTAACACATTGCCGGTCGGTTGGAGAGGACTAATGAAGTGGAATTTTCCACCTACATCAGCGTTGTTGCGGGTTCGATACTGAAGGATATGTTTCATAGTTTGCAAATAGGTAACTCTTATTTACGTAGATACAACTATTACCTATAAATAGGTTGTTGTTGTTTAGATCTGAATGTTTTAGCTAATGGAAAAAAAATACAAAAATCGTGGTCTCAAATGGAAAATGAAGGCTCAGGTAGTTCATTGCTACAACTGGACAGTCCTAGCTTTGAGTCCATGTTCTTCCGTTGGGAATTGGTCAGCAATGTATGAACGCGCCCTACGGTGATAAGTTTCATCGTCATCATCAAAACCAATAACTGTCTCACTGCTTAGTTTGGATGTACCTAACCTTTCACAGACCAGACAGATTTTCGCAGACCAAGTACCTATACCTAGGTAATATGTGAGTCGCCGAGAATATGGAATTGCCACTCTTTTTTTTAACTTAAATTAAGTTAATGCTTGAAAATTTAAATTGTTATCCCAGCTAAAAAGACATTACTCATAGTTCAATTCAGTTTGCAAGAAAAATTTACTTAAACATTTTCAGTTCACGCCGCCAATCTATTATGGACCTAAATCACAGAAGCGGAAAGCTGATATTTCTGTTGGTTGCCGCTATTAAAAATTTCGTTCCGACCGCGAACGGAACGTCCACCACGCTGTCCCAGTGTGAATTGGTAGTCTTCTTACTCCTCTGTATGAAATTCGATGTTCTTCGTAAGATGCCTTCGTTCATTTAGTTCATCTCAGTTCGAATTCTACGCTCACCTCTTATTTCCAGAATCACGTGTCTACAAATATTAATTATCACCTGTTACACCAAAGGAAAATATCGTAAGAAAACCTGGAAATTCTCTTTAGGCTCTCAAAGGTGGAAATCTGCTGCACTTATCCAGCGTGATAGAATAGGAGATAAATAGGTAGGTACCTACTCCCCTTTTTCTCTTCAGTTATGAGTCGGTAGGTTTTTTATTTTTCCCATTGAGTGTCTCTCCATGAGATTTTTTAAATAAAACGTGTTTTTTTAATTTCGTTGTTATGGTCGCTTCTTCCAAATGAACTGTTTTTTATTGTCAAAAGGTAAAATGGATAGATAAGTTAATGTATGGTCACAGGCATAGGTAGGTCAAAATTCAAATTAATTAATGTTGTACCTACCTATTAGGAAAAATAAAGAACAATAATACATATAGGTACGTTACGATTTCCTAAAATCAACAATAACTAGGTATTACCTTATCGATATTTAGGTAGGTATGTTAAAATGGCGAAGAGAAAACTTTTCCTCTCAAGAGTAGTAGGTACCTACATATCTATATAAGTGTGAGTATGTATATAATAATTAAGATACCTAAATAATAATAATCATCTATTTGAAGAAAAAAATAAGTATTTTTTTATAGAACCACCGGATGGCAAATGGTCATGTATGTAGGTACTAGATTTGTCGTCTCCATGTAAGTATCCTCGATTATATCCTCGAAAAATAAGTTAAAAAAATTAAATAAGTTAAAAAATTAAATGATGTGAAAAATAAATAAAAATTAAAAACAAGTTATAATCTAAAAAAGATTTTAATAATAAGTCTTACCCTATCTAATTTAGCCCGAATTAGATAGGGTAAGACGAGCACAATTCTTGACCCCGGCCGTCAACCGTGAGAATGAGGGGTCAGGGGTCAAAACGACCTGTTCAACGAACATTCATTGTACCGGAGAGGTCAAGACTTTTAACCTCACGTCCGTTGTGCCCTGCATAAAAGGATCTTAATTTTATAAATTTTAATCTAATTTGCATGAAGCAGAATTTGAGGTCAGGATATGAAGAAGGTCCAAAGATTTAAAATTTTAGCATTGAAGGGTTGAATTTTGAATTTTCGGTTACCTAGATTATTTTTTAATTTGTATTGTATAGTAATACAAACCTGATAATAGAATAGTATACGATAGTTTTATTATTATTTTGGTGTCAGGTCATGGGGAACTGGTATCCCCATGAAGCCACTGCGACCATCTCTGATCTATTGTGGCCATATACGATAGTGTAGGTATGTTATAGTGGCGACGATGGCCTTACCAAAAACATTAAAAACAAAGAATCCAGTATTAACCTGTATTGTCCATTGGTCATCATAACCAATATATTGGGTTAGACACAACGATGTTCATAATATTTTAATAAACTTAACTAAGGTCTCAAAGTGATAGCGTTTGTTACATAATTCTACTTTTTGTCAATCCAATTCGTCTAGTAAATTTTCAACTATTCTAGCATTCGGTAGTTTCGGTACTGAGCAAAGCAATTATTAATTAATTGTCTGAAGTTTTTATAGTTTTCATATTTTTTAGACAGTAATTTATTAAAATCTTCTATCGTGAGAAAGTGTCCACATCTGCAATTATAATGACAAGATGTTGCAAAGCTTGCTGACCCCTTTATCTCGCTGACCCCACCTGCTAGATAGTTAATTATTCCGAATTAGCATGCGGTAAAAGTTCCCAAGCTGTTCTCACGTACGCGGATTATTACCGTTTAAAACGACTTACGAACGTAGTGGACTTTTGCAGTTCTATTGGGAGACAGAAATGAGCAATTGATGGGTCAAAATTGACCCCGGCTGGTTACTAAAATTAACATTGGCATATAGCTTTCACTATCTAAAGCTAACGATGAATTGATTTCAACTATTTTGTTGAAGTTACAGTTCTTGAGAGGCTAAAAGCAGATTCTTTCTTTAAAGAACATTCTCCTTTCTAAAATAGATTATTTTTACTTACCATGTAAATGATCTTGTTGTTGAAAATGTACTGGTACTGTTCAGGTGACCACTTAGTGTTTGCCGTCTTTGTAGTGTATCCATGTCTTCTTGTTTTTATCGTCCAGCTAAGCTACGAAATCTATTTCTATCTGTCAATAGATATCGGTTCCCATCTCTAATTGGCTGAAATAAGCACTGGACACGTGATTCATATTCATAGTTCATAGTTTCCCCTACCAGCATTGTAAGTATTGATCCTGAGCTTTCTATATCTATTTGACCTGTTGCCAAACCTTGTGTCAATCTCCCAGTCTCAGTCTTCTGTAGTAGTAATTGATTATTATGGGTTTTTACCAACTAATTCCATGATGATAATTTTTCAGATTATGCATTAAATATTTCTGGCGTTTACGTTTATAATTATGCAAGACTCAGAAGCCCTTTGAAGTCGAATAGGGAAGATGACCCCTTTCTGCGACCCACCTTCTAGTTGGTTTAATTATTCGGAATTAGCATGCGCTGAGAGTTTCCCAAATATTCTCACGTTCGCTGTTTATTAGCATTTTAAAAGAATCCTTGCCGTCGCATCTCGTGGCAGTTCGCTCTTGCCGCGAAATGTGGTCGTTACGAAACTTATTAAAAGTTTACCGCGACAGTGCAGTGTTGTGTTTTTAAAAGTTATCGCCCGATTACACATGTTTGGCTTAGTTATATGTTATTTTAATAGTGTATAATTTTAATATATCATGTGAGTTTTGTATTATTTTTTGGTTTATAATTAGGGCATGATTGTAATGCTTTTAACGTGTATACTTTAAAGTAAGAGGATAGGCGTTTTTTAAATAACTTAATAAGTGAAAAAATTTGTAGTTGCTCGATATTTATATGCGATGTTAGTATAAAAACGTGTCTGCCAATTCTTACTCCTTGGTTGAGGATAGACTTTATAACGCATTGCATCTTAAAAGACATCCCAAAAAAAATTTGACTGGATGTGAACAGTTATTGAGTTCAGAAAAACTTCGGTCGGATCAACCCGTTGACTGCTCTCGAATCCCGAAACTCAATATCCGATGATATTTAATAACCGACGAGATTAATCTCACTGCAAGCTTATCTATTTGTCAACTGCGTTTACAAACTGGCGGTACGAGCAATTTACTAACTGTACGACTTAGATATAAAGTTGTGCGACCGCAAAGGGGGAGTAACAAGATCTGGCGATAGATTTGTTCCGCCCGCTGGTCGTTTGTATCCGATTTATATCTGCATTTTGCTGTTAATCGAAACGACAAAACGATTAGTTCGCGCTCGATTCCTTTCCACTCGTTTCGACATATTGACGGTAGTTAATTTATTAGATAATTTGGTTTCCGATTGAATTGCGCGCCCGACGAAACGATTCCATTATAAATAGATAATAATTGGTATTCGGTTTTTGGTAACGAATTGTTCGTACGTAAATCGTATGAGTAAAAATGTTATCAATATTGCATCAGTTATTAATAGATTAAAGAGTGGTAGAATGTTTTATGTTGGGGAAAATAGCTTACGGGTCTACTCTTGATCATAAATGGTTGTGAGTGGTCACGATTTTCGCAAGAAAATTGCAAAACTAGGAGTATCACCAACGCGTTGCCGCACCAGAAGAAAGATTTAAAACTGCCATTCTAAAATTGCAACTAAACTTACAAAAGTTATAATCATGCTTGATTTTGAAAAGGCCGAGTAGGTAGGTACTTGGCTGATAAATTATGATACCTGAAGTCGTTCATATAAAACAGCGTGATGATATTATGACGGCGAGTGAAATATTTTTAACGTTATTGGTTGTTACTTGTTACCTTTCTAATTTAAATAAGCCTCGTTTTTATAGAAGGCTCTTTCAAATCTTTGGTCTCGATTGTGGGCGACGTTATTATTTAAGTGCTATGTAAGTATGAACGTAAATCACAAAATAATAATATTATAATATTTATATGTAAGTATATTTAGCGCCATATTGCAGGTACCCTATTGGAACGACGCTAGAACAATTAGGTATTATGCAAATCCATTCTGTGTCCGCTTAAAACTAAAGTTATCTTTTATTTGATTCTCGTTTGAACATTACATTGCAATGTTCAATGAACTGAACGATTTAGCGTTTTCCATGTCATTTGTTTTTAATTGCCAAATACAAAAGCGTTAATGGCTATTTTTTGAATATAAATATTTTATTGTTGTTAGTGGTACTAATATTACTTTGATTATCATTACTTGTAGGTATGTGTGATTATATTTAAAATTTTCGTTCCTTAAGTAGGTACCTATGTAGGTATTTATTGAATTTTAATATTAAGGAAATAACAAGACGTGTCTTTACAAAATTAAAAAAGAAAATGAAATAAAAGAAATATCTAACGTATTAAATATTTCTTCATGTACCTACCTAAGTACGAAAGGTAATTTAATTGTATGTCATTAATTAATATTGAAAAATATTTTTATATAACTAATATTTCCATAATAAAACCCTTCACTTCAACACACAATGACAAAAAAATTGTAAATAGAACAATAGCTCAAAATCAAAATGTCCGCCAAAATTGTTTTTCGATGCGGTAACAAATCGGTCGGAATGCTGTCGGCGCCAAGAATGACAGTCTGAGCCGAGCGGTAATGACATCTCATTATCAACTAACAAGTCAGCCAAATGGAATTTCGATAGCGACGTGGAATTCGAATAGCAGCGAGACATTCTCCAACTGTTATTTGACGAAAGGATTTTTGCGTCAGTTCTGTTGTGACATTTCAGTTAGTGTTCTCGCTCGATAACAATAGGGTGTTCGTGAGAAGCGTGATTAGGTTTTTGCTTAGAGCTGATCATTTAAGACTTTATTGCTAGTTACGATTACATGGGATAATAACAAATCATTTACTTATAAAAATAAAGAAGGAAGTGAGGAGTTAATTACTCAAGTTACGTGGTAACAAAGATTGACTCATTAATGGTCCGCTACTGTGCACGGGTCTCTTCTAATTTTTGAGGAGGTCTAGAGTCTAGAGAACACAGGGATAAAACATAATCCAAAAGCAAGAACAGTATTTTTAATGAGTTGTGTCCAGGGTACCCCCGTGAGACGAAAACAACTACTCTTGAGCCCCTTGATTTTAGTAGGTACGTAGTAAGTATGTAGCCATATAACAAATACCATAAATAGCGTGCGCATCAATCGAAAGACGGCATCGAACTGTCCCACTGAACCCAACACAAAGCGAAGCAAGCAACACTTTCCGAACGCTATGATTCTCCATTCAATATTCGAATTCGAAAAAAGAAGTTGTAGTGACGTGACCTTGCTTTTCGTCGGTTCGTTTTTCGTTTAGCACGCAGGCGCGTTGGGGTCCGGATCAATGCCGAAAAACGGGGGTCCGATCCCCCGCGGCGTCCCTCGCCGCAAAGTAAGCGGCTCGCGGCATCTGAAGGGTTAGACGGGCTCGTTGCTAGGATACCGCGACTTTGTATTTGGACGGTCGATAATGCCTAGCGTTATAATTTTCTTTAATCGGCGTAGGGGTATGAGGGGGTTGGCCCTAATGGCCGACTCCCCGGCCCCGTCCCGAATATCTTTGTTAGGACAAGTCGGAATTACTTTGGGTATTAGCCCATTTTCATTACGCGTGGATATGAAAGCAACATGAGTCAGCTTTATCTGCTGTTAAATGCTCGTTTTATATTGATTAGAAAACGTTAGGTAGGTACTTATAATTTTATATCGTGTAAGTGCAGTTATACATACCTATTAAGAGTTACTCTTTAAAGTACCTTACTTGCCACTGTATCTATGGGTATAATGTATTTACCATTACAGAAAAAAGTCGTTTGATGAAAAAATTTTGGTTTTTCACAAAGTGTCAAGGTGCAGCATTAGGTAATACAGTCATGTTTGGGAAAGATACTAATCTTACTTACATATCAAGTACTTACTTACATAAGGCAATGACACCGAATAACAAGTAATAACTTGAAACGGTACATTTTACATTTTAAACTTATGTATTTCGAAATGTTTTAAACTCAATTCACTCATCACGAAATATCGATAAACGCTTAAACTCAACGTATAAAGATGTAATTTACCAGTAAGATAGTTTATAGTTAGGAGACGTCCGCTAAGGTCCGATTTTGTTATATTCCACTTCTAAGATGGAAAACAGCCGGGAATTCCAGCTAGTCATACATAATTTTCATAACTTTATAACCATTCGTGACACAATAAATAAACTCTTAACATAAGCGTGAGGATTTGTTTATTTACTCATCAGCAAGATCATATTAAATTGCTAGATAAATATAGATAAAGAGATGCAACGTCATGCATAAATCCATAAAAAATCGTGCAAAGATAGGAACTGGCCGAAAAATGTCTACATAAAAAAGTAAAAATGAAAAATGGCGTAGCTCAGTAATTTGCCATAGCCTTTGTAGCCACCGCTGCGTCGGATGATAGTGCGTGTGCCATTGCATCTGACGTCCGGCCATTTTGTAGGCTTCGTTTTGTTATGGGGCTTCTCCGACAGTCTTCAAAAAAACCACTTTTTCCACTGACACTGACTTTATTTAAAACTGTGTTGTACAAGGCTATGGCTTATGTTAAAGATTAGTAGGTATGTACTAGTCGCGACGGAGTCCGAGTTCTAACTAATTAATAATAGTACATTATGATGTAAGTGCGCGAAGTTGGTCATTACAGTCGAGGCGGTATTGCACAGCCCGAGCCGCTAGGCGAGGGCTGTAATAGAGCCAAGACTGTAGTGAACAAAGCGCACGCGTATCATACGACGTTTTTCAACACACTTGCGAGGAAAAAAACAATTAGGTATCGACATTTTTCAGTCACAAATCAGCAAATTATAAACGAACAAATGTTTGCACAAAATGGCGCCGAGGTTTATTTTATTTTTTCGCGCGCCGTATCTTTGGTTGAATAACTATGCGCGCGCAGGCGCGCAGGTTAAGTCCAGAGGCAAAGAGCACCGCTATTCAGCCACAATATATTAAACTAAATAATTATGTATTTCTAATAGGAATTTACGGTAATTAATGATTTAAAATATTGTATTTTTTAAATGCTTTAATAGATAATTAGATGAAGTATAATCTTATCTTATCAGATTTTGACTAAGTACAACAAGTTTATTTATTTACAAAATAATAAATCTTTTGGTAACAACCTCTTTACGGATATTAAAAAAAAAGTGGAATAAGAAAAACACTAGTGCGGCAATGAAAAGTAAAACGCACTACTGTGTAATAAACCGCATTCCGGGCGTAAGACTAAAGAAAAAATAGCAACTTTACGAGCAAGTGTGTTGAAAAATTATAAAACGTGCAGTACGGTAAGAGCGCTGATTTAGCAGTAATATACGGGGTTATAACAGCTCCCCCTTTTTGACGAAGCTATATCTATTTATTTAGATATAGCGAAGTTGACAGTAGTATATAATAAAAATAGAAAAAAAAATGTCAAAGAACTTGTTGATTACAATAACAATGTTTCAAAAGAAGACAGTTATAAAAAAGGTACAAGGATAGAAATACAGGTGCAGAATATACGTAGATTATAATTATTAATTTACTTTAACAATAGCTCAATTATAAAGTTTTCAAAAGTTTAGGTTTCTGTTTGATGAATATTGCTGTTTTTGTTTACATTTAAAATTATGGTTTTCTATGGGCAAGGACTGTACAGATTTTAATTCGTCGTTAGTTGAAGAGGACATCTCTGTCATAACAATATTCGATATTCCTGATTTTGGTTTATTACCTTTCTTTTTGCAACAAATATTAAAAATTTGGAAACAACATCCGGGTTTATTAGAATTTTTGTTCCTAAAATACTTACAGATTTTATAAGCTATGTATAAAAATATTAACACGATTAATATATATGTAAATATCGAATAATAAGGGCCATACTTAATAAAATGGGATTCTTTTTCAATATTGTTCAATTCCTGATCTAAGTTATCTAGTTGATTTGAATATTTTAAAGTGTCTAAGTTAATTTTATTTAAAGATAGTGGTGACAAACGCGGTAAACTTTTATTGAATATGTCCCTTTTACAGCAATTATCGGTTGTTATATCAAAGTTAATATCTAAGGGTGACTTTATTACAAACATATATGAGCTACTGGGATTTAGTTGCATAGTTTTAGAATATCCTATACAATTTGAAGTTAATTTCACTATGCCTGTGCCAACAATAGATTGATCAATGATTTTGTCCTTACAATGAATAGTTAATTTCGTTGGTGTAGACTGTACAAAAATCCATCGATTGTTTTTTAACTTATGCCAAATATCGATTGTGCCATAAATCATTTTGGTATTACATTCGGGGGGTAACGATAATGTTACCTCAGTCAAAATTTTGGACTCACAAATTGGACTACTTGAACAAGAGTATATAGTAATAAGTTCACAAATTGAATAATTTCCATTAATAATTATACACTTATCTAAGGTGTCCAGCATGGCATAATGCATCCTGTCATCACTTAATGCAACATAGGAACTGGAAGGTTGAATTAACGCGAAAGTTTTGAATGAGTCATCATGTGGCGTAGGTAAAGGTAAGACTTTATAGACCATGAACCTGTCAGCTGTTATCAGTGGAATTTGCAATACAAAAATAACCTTATTATTATAGTAATAAGAACTAAGTTTCGATACATCTATCAGGGAATGGATATTAGAAATACTTAATGATACTGGAAAATCTAATTTTTTATTTATTTGACTACTATGCTTATATTATAATTCATTATAAAGACTTACGGGACTTATTACACTAGGATGAAGTATATTAAGTTTAGAGAATAAGATAGAGTTTAACGTTGTATCTAGTATATTAGAAATAGTAAGTAAAGAACCTTCAACTATATTAAGTAAGTTATTTAATTTAGAAGTATATAGTAATACATTGTCTGTCTTAGTGATCTGAGAAAATATCTCATTGAGACTATTTATCTGAGCATTCAATTTAATTTCATTTTGATTAAGTTTATAAATAGTAGAATTAAAGTCATTAATTGTAGATTTTACTACCTGAATATTATCTCTCATTAAATGAAATATTTCTGTTTCACTCTTTTTGCATGACTCAATTGCAGCATCATATTTTCGTGCATCGTCAGCGTCTAAAGTACCGAAAAAGAATTTTAAAATTTCACCACCAAACTCCAAAGATCGTTTGGTTTTAATAGGCCTTTCATTGATAATATGTGATAAAGATATCAATTTAGTGTTGCTAGATTGAATTAGGACTTCAATAGGGTTAATTATATCATTACAAGAATTTAAATCGTTTGACTGGATCGTGTTGCAAAGTTTAACGATATTGCGTAATAATGATTCTATTTTATTAAGATACGGTTCTAGGGACACTAAGTCAACATGGGTGATTACATTCCAGTAATCATTATAAAAATGTATATATGTAGTTGGTTCAAAATATATACCGGGACTATGTGAAATAGGAATAATGCTTGCTTGAGTACCGCCTTGGCCTGATGTACCGGGACAGCACATAAGTCTGAAAGGGTAGAAAATAGAATGCATGAGATTGAGAAAGTGAGTAATTAAGATGTAGCGGGTTTAATTTCATTTATGTGATACTTTATCTTTTTACGGCTTACTTGTAAGGTCACGTTATGTTTGTTATGAACTTTAATTATTTTATATGGGCCTTTCCAAATAGGTGATAAAGCTTTACGGAGTCTGTGATGATGTTTGAGATATACCAGATCTCCTACCTTATATGTGGATTCACGGGAACTACTGTCGTAGTACTGCTTGGATTTTTCCTTACTATTAATGATATTTTGAATAGCTTTTTCCCGACTGAAACGCATTCTATATTGCAGTGCGCGGATGTATTCATTGTAAGTAGTGTTACCTGATGTTTCATATAAAGAATTGGGTATAAATGGTTTATAACCATATAATAATTCATATGGAGTGAAGTTAGTAGTGCAATGAGGTGTAGTATTATAAGAAAGTATTGCAGTAGATAAGAAACAGTGCCAATCATTTTGATTTTCGTTTACGAATGATTTTAAGTACTCCTTCAAAGTAGCATGTGAGCGCTCAAGGGCTCCGTTAGTTTGAGGATGGTAGGGTGTGGTAAATGTAGCTTTAACTTTTAATATATTTGTTAGTTGTTTAAATAAATCAGACGTAAAACAGGTGCCAAGATCGGTTAAAATAGTTTTAGGGAAACCAAAAAGAGATATAAAATGAATTAGGTTTCGGGCTATCTCTTCACTAGTAGCCGTAACCATCGGATAAGCATTAGTGAATTTACTAAGATCGTCTTGCATGGTTAAAATAAATTTGAACTTTTGGAGGCCTGAATCAGGTAATGGACCTACGATATCAAGCGCTAATCTTTCAAAGGGTCTAGTAGAAGTGGAAGTTATCTCCATTGGAGCTTTATTTGACAATCTGAGGGGTTTGTTAATTTGGCACAATTTACATTTCTTTACATAATTTTCTATATCAGAGCGCATGCCCTTCCAATAATAACTAGACTTAATACGTTTATACATTCTTTGTGAACCTGGGTGACCGGCGATAACCGAGTCATGGTTTTCCTTTAATATTTTAGGGACTTCTATAGGAGTAGGGTATATCATTTGATTTTTATAAATGTGTATTTTAACGTTAGTATTGTGGAATATATATGAGATAATGTTATAAATTTTAGTATATACTAATTTAGAGAAAGGGTCAGAGAAATCGGAAAGTGCAATATCTGTAACATCTGGGAATTCAATTAACATATTTCTTAACTTCATCAGTAAATTATATACGTCTTTATATTGCGTCTGTTCGTAGTGATGAACCTTAGTAAATAAAAAATAGTAATTTTTACTGTTGTTAGTGACGTGTAGTATTGTATAGGGCTCACGTTCTGTGTTAAGTATAACGTCTTTATTATTTAATTGAGATAAGATTTCCTCGCAATGAGGTATAGAATAATCAAAATCTAGAGAAACTGGTAACGCGATTGTGTTTAATTTTGATAAATGCAAGCCTTGAGTGAATTCTTCAATGTTAGTATTAGAGTTAGGAACTTTGTTATGAAATAGATTTTTAGAATATTGTTCATAAGAAAAATTATTTAAATTATTAATATCTATTACATTGACGGGACAGCGAGATAACGCGTCGGCATTAGAGTTGAGACGACCTTGTTTATATACGATTTCGTAGTCATATTCTTCAAGTTTAAGGCGCCAGCGGATGAGTCTGCTGCCTGGATCCTTGACGTTAAATAATAGCCACACAAGTGGTCTGTGGTCCGTTACGATTTTGAACTTATTACCGTATAGATAAGGACGGAAAGTTTTTACAGCAAAAATAATGGCTAACAGTTCCTTTTCCGTTGTAGAGTAATTTCCTTCAGGACGATTCAATGTTCGCGATGCGTATGCGATTGGTTTGTCCTTGCCTACAGGTCCTTGAGATAAAACGGCGCCTACCGCGTAGTTACTGGCGTCTGTAGTTACTACGAATGGCTGTGTGAAGTCGGGATATTGTAGAAGCGGGGCTGTTATTAATTTTTCTTTTAGGTTATCGAAAGCAGTTTGCTGTTCAGATGACCAGTTGAAGATTGCGTCCTTCTTCAGGAGAGAGGTAAGGGGTTTGGTAAGTTTTGAAAAATTATCAATAAATCTACGATAATATCCTATGAGACCTAGGAAGGATTTTATCTGTTTAGGATTTTCAGGGACTGGAAACTGGGATACGGCTTTGACCTTTTCAGGATTTGGAGAGACACCTTTGTCGGTGATGATATGACCTAGGTAAGACACTTCGCGTCTTAGGAACTCGCATTTGTCGGGCTGTAACTTTAAATTGAATTGACGAAATTTATCGAACACTAATTTTAATTTTTCTATATGATCTTGAAGGTTTTGTGAATATATTATACAGTCGTCAAGATAAATGTAGCAATGTAAACCTTGTAGCCCAGACAATACGGTGTTCATAAGTCGTTGGAAGGTAGAAGGGGCATTTTTCAACCCAAAAGGCATTCTGGTAAATTCATAGTGTCCGGATATGCTAGAATTACTACTTATAGTGAATCCGGTTTTCGCTGCGTCCTTGGTAGACATTTTTATTTGATGGAAGCCACTTGCAAGGTCAAGTGTGCTGAAATATTTAGAGTGACCAAGCTGGTCCAGAATATCTGTGATAAGAGGCAATGGATATATTTCGGAGACAGTGACGTCATTAAGGCGACGATAATCGATAACTATCCTCCATTTTCTTTTGCCAGAGGCATCTAATTTTTTCGGAACTACCCAAACTGGGGCGCTCCAAGGCGAAACAGAAGGACGAATTATGTTTTGCTTTAGCATTTTACGGATTTGGGTTTCGACTTCCTCCTTGTGGCATTCTGGGAAACGATAGGATTTGACATGGATAGGAGGGGCATCTCCGGTATTGATAGTATGTTCTATAGCATTGGTACAAGATAAAGGATCGCCTTCTATGTAGAATATATCGGTATATTTAGTGCAACAATCTAAAAGAGCTTTTTTTTCTTCTTTGTTTAAATGAGAGCAACGAATTAAATTTAAAACTTGATCAGTGCGAGAAGTAGAAGATGGATTTTGAGGATTAATAGATGTAAAATTAATATTTTGATAAGACTTAGAATGATTAAATTCTTCAAGGGGCGTCAAATTAACGTGATAATCGTGTATTGTGAGGTCAACGTCAGTTGTGTTTAGTACTGATATATTTACTTTTCTATTAGGTTTTATAAAGACAATGCAATTAGCGACATAAACACCTTCACTTAAGGTGTGATCTAGCACTAAGGCTTCATTGTTTTGATAAAACTCGGGGGAGTAATTTGATATACTGCATTCAATAACAGCTTCAGTGCGCGCGGGAATAATATAAGTAGGCTGATCAAATAAAATGGGGACCTCGTGACCATACAGGGTCATTATTTTGGAAGTGTAGTCTATGTTAGCGTTAGAAATTCGGAGAAGATCTGAGCCTATAATACCATCAAATTTTAGGTTGATGTTATCATCTACTATATAAAAATTATGAATATATGGCGTATCGTTTAAAAAGAATTGTAAATTTAAGGATCCCAAGGTTGAATAAAATGTATCGGTGTCATTTATGCCTTTTATTTGTACAGTGTTAGTAAGTAGCTGTGGTTTATCTTCTAGGCTAGATAATTTCACGATACTGACGCTTGCACCAGTATCAATAAGGAAATTAAGATTTTTATTAGAATGTTTAGTAAACAGGTGTGTATATGGTAATGAGATTTTATATTTACATGTATTAATTTCAAATATAGGTACCGGTTCGGTAATTAAAGTCTCGGGCGTCACAGGGACCTCTGGAGGTAAGTTATTCTGGTAAGTATTATTAAAAGTATTAGGTATATTATTAGAAATAGAATATGAGTTTGTATCTGTGTAAGAGTTAGTATAGGGTTTAGTAGCACACAATTGCACCTCGTTGGGTGACTGAGATGTAGATTTTATGATATTCTGTCTGACCTTACAGGGCAGATGAGATAATGATTTATGACTCAACGATTTAGGTTGAGATGTAGATTTGGGACTCAACAACCTTGGTTGAGATGCAGATTTGGGACTCAACGACCTTGGTTGAGATGCAGAATTAGGACTTAACGACCTTGGTAGAGATGAAGATTTAGGACTCAACGACTTAGGTTGAGATGTAGATTTGGGACTCAACGACCTTGGTTGAGATGCAGATTTGGGACTCAACGACCTTGGTTGAGATGCAGATTTGGGACTCAACGACCTTGGTTGAGATGCAGAATTAGGACTCAACGACCTTGGTTGAGATGAAGATTTAGGATAAGATTTAGCAGAGATAGTAGTTATATTCGTGTCATTTATGTTACGTGATTTCGGCAGACACGGCACCGAAATCATATTTAGTTTAAATTACTATCATCATTACAATTATCGTTATTATATTCACCATTAGATTGACATTGACACATATGTATTGACGGTTTAAAGGATGAAATTCGAGGCGAGCTGCCTTCAGGTTGCAAGTTGTCGCCATTCTCACGACGTAGATTGTTATAATATTTGCGTTTACGACATTCTTCTATAGTGTGGCCACGATTTTTACAATAATTACAGGATTTTTGGTTATCATTTTTGAAACTAGGAATAAGATCAGTTTGAGGATTAATGTGATATGATTTTTGATAGCTATTATTAGTCCTTTTATTTTTAAAACATTCAGATGAGCTATGTCCGACTTTATTACAAATTGAACATTGTTTCTGTGACCTTGAATAATTTTTCGATAAATTATATAATTTCTCCTCATCCGTGGCGTACTGAATAGCATCACTAAGAGTAGACGGGTTTCTGCAACGGACAATAGTTGATAAAGCAGGATTTAAACCTAGCAGAAATGTGTTTAATGCAAGGTCTTCCATGGCAGCTACTCTGCCTGGGAGCTCCTTTTCGTCCTTGCAAGTGTAATGGATATCGGAATGAATACGTGTAAGTATACTTTCTACTCTAAGTGAGTATTTAGTTACGTCTTCGTTGGGTAATTGTTTAGCGTGTTGTAGGTCGGATAATAAATGTGTAGCGTGTTTTTTCTCCCCAAATGCAGATTTTAAATATGTTTTTAGTTCGTCCCATTTGGAAAAGCTTCGAAGGCTACACGCTGTTTGCGCTTTGCCTTCCAACTGCGATATAATAAATTTACACAAAATTGGTTGCTGATCTGAGCTAGCTAGGTTCATGGCATTATCACAGTTAGTCAAAAAGGCTGGGAGTGATTCCCTGTCGCCACTAAAAGGTTTTATAAATTTAGTTAAAAATGATAGTGTTATTTTCTCGGCCATTTCGATTTTCCTATCTGAAGGCTCTCGTTTATGTGACATAGATGTTAATTATGTTATGCTGGACTAAAAATATTAATTAAAATATGAATAAGTAAAACGACAAATAATTAACTAGGATATTAACACGTAACACGAAAAGATGAACGAAATAGTGAAAAGAACTAGAGTTTTAGATAATTGCACGAATTTTAACCGTAAACGCGATTCACTGAAAATTGTAATTAATTAGGTAATATTGCACAAGAAACACTCACAGTAACGCGATGAGTTGCACGTGCATCCTCGTGGCGGCCGGTGTCCGGTTGCAGTTACACGTGGTGATTGCGCCACGCGGCGCGCTCGCGGCGAATATGTAGAATTTCTTGGTTGAAGATGAGTTAGACCTGGACCCCTCTCGTCGCTGTCGTGATGGGCTGGAGCGGGCTCACGCTGATGCTGAGGCTGACCGTCGTCCAAGATGTAGATGGAGCGGGCTCAGGCTGACGCTGAGGCTGACCGTCGTCCAAGGTGTGGCTGGAGCGGGCTCACGCTTAAGAGCGGAGTCTTACCGTCGTCCTCGTGGCTGACGCAGACTTGGCCTTGGGCCAAGGTTCACTGTCGGTCAGGGACTGTCGTGGAAGCTCGGATTCGGATACCAGCGTCTGACGGACTCAAAAGTCGTTAGACCTCTCTGGTATGCCACTTCTGACACCAGTTGTTATGGGGCTTCTCCGACAGTCTTCAAAAAAACCACTTTTTCCACTGACACTGACTTTATTTAAAACTGTGTTGTACAAGGCTATGGCTTATGTTAAAGATTAGTAGGTATGTACTAGTCGCGACGGAGTCCGAGTTCTAACTAATTAATAAAATTATAAAACGTGCAGTACGGTAAGAGCGCTGATTTAGCAGTAATATACGGGGTTATAACAGTTTGCAGGATATTCTATTATAAAATGGGCTTTTGCTGCGCATAGACAATATTTACCTACCTAGTGTTTCTATTATTGAATAGTTGTTAAATCATTTTGAGACAGATTTTCGGTTGAGAATTACTTCCGCGACATTAGTTTTCGAACAGCAGTCAGCCATTGTACCCATTAAATATGTAAAATAGGAATAGATTAAATGTTTATTTCTGTCCACATACAAATAAGATAGATATATAAAATTAAACAGAATAAGCTTAAAAAAATACAGATCTAACCTAAAGTAATAATATTAAAAAAAAAACAGAAAATAAAGCTCACTCTAGTTACAGCGCTGATTTTCAGCGCCATGTCTCATCGAGTTTGAAATTGTTTAGTATTTGTTTCGGTTTGAGTCCAGGTTCTAAAGTGAATTGCTTGTTCCGTCTCTTTGTGACTTACGTTACGCAGTTGGAGATAAAACGATATGTGTCGGTTCGTGAGCTGTCAAATTGTTTGGATATAGAGCATACACAAAGCGTATGTAACCGAATCCTCCAATAAATTTTTATTTAGATACTAGTTCTGTCGTCTAGTTTTTCTCGCGTTAATTTTGATCCCGAAGGAATTCGTCGATGAAAATTAGCTTAATGTAGCACTACAACCTCCTCAATCTTAAAGTGAAAGTCCCATAAACATCGGGTTAGCCGTTCCGGAGATTAGTGCGTAAGAACAGATTTTTTTTTAGATTCGTGTGCTATTAATAAGTACTATTAATAATCCTCCTCCGCGCCCCAGAAATATTTTTTTGTAAATATGTATATTCAATGTACAATCGGCCAAATTGATTCGTACACCATTTCGTCGACAGTTCGTTTGAACTTTTGAGGATGTCAAATTCGTTTTCTTTTCGAGCGTGTCTGTTGCACATATGACTTTTTAAATATTAAGCTCACTCCGTCAAACGTCGCTCAAAATTTCTGTCAAGAGTCAAAGTTCAATGAATTACTATTTATCTTGCAGACATTGTTTTTGCTTTTGTATTAACTATATAGTTGTTTTTCCCGCGGCTTCGCCCGCGTTCGAGACAAGCAACAACAAAATACGGTTAAAATTATTCCATGGAAATTTATTAAAAGGAATAAGTAACCCATGGACCAAATTTATCACAATCTGATAAGAACAACTGTGATGAGTTTTATATCCCTTTAATACCCTCTTCATCCTGTTAAGAGTTGATTTCCGAGAAAAAATATCCTTTGTCTTTTCCAGAATTTCAAACTATCTCCATTCAATGTTCTGTAATGTAATGTATTTTTTTGCAATATTTTGTATAATTGCTGTATTTGTAATGAACAAATACAGCATTCAGCCGTTTTAGCAGATTCAGCAGTTTAAGCGTGAAAAGTCAATAGACGGACAAAGTTACTTTCACTTTTTAATAATATTACATATCAGAAATCGTTTTTGCAGATTAGAATATATTTAATTCATGATGGACAGACAATGTGTGTAATGTGCATATATATTACAGTATTCTATATGTCAAAGTATTCAAATTTCAAATCTCGATAAACACTTTGATGATCTAATGTCTAGATGGAACATCGACTCCTCGCAAACGTGTCAAAAAATTGTGGCTAACTGTTAGCCACAATTTTTATATCATTGTATCATTGATCACGCACACATAATACCTATAGACAATAGACGAACGTGTAAAACATCAATATCAAGCATGTGAGCGTGCAGGCGTGCACGCTCACATGCTTGATATTGTTGCTTGTTTTTTGTAGGGCGACGCTCAATCTAGACATTTAGATCATCAAAGGATAAACAGTAATTGACAATGTCATGTAGAATAATAAACTGGTTTGTTTCCAAGGCAACGAATGTTTAAACGAATTTCGACTTAATTGCACTTGACGTGCTGTAAGAAAATAAGCTGAAGGTGGTGTATGAATCAATTTGGCCGATAGTACATACTTCACTACACAATTTTTTTACAGGTTTATTATTATTAGTAGGTATTGGTTTATGTAGATTCAGCACGCATCATTTAAAGTCTTAGATATCTACGCCTATGGTCAATAGTAGATATCTACGTTTTGGAATGAAGTAAGCTCAGACCTGTAAAATTAATATAAGTACCTTCGGAGTATTCGGACGCAGTTGGTATTTTCTAAGTTTGTTTAACATTTAAAGTAATTTTTCTGACCATTTATTTCTAAAGACGTAACGTTGTTTGCATAATCAAAGGTGACACGAAATCTTCATTCCCAAACAACAAACATACTGCCCACCATCAAGAACAAACATTTGTCCGTCACACAAACATCAGTCCCTTCCGGAAATCGAATCCGGGACGGGAAAACCAATAATACGTATCAATAGAAACGTTGGGAAACAAAAAACCCATCAATGCCTGTGGGCAACGGAATGCGGATGGTACGGGACGGCCGTATTGGGGTGGACAGAAATACCTTCTGACCCCAATCCCACGCGCGCAGACCGGGATGTCATAAAACGGGACAGCATTTTTTTAATAATACTATTTATTTAGTTACTTATCTTAATATTGTAAAGCTGTTTGTTCGAACGGGTTAATCTCAGGAAGTACATGTATACTAGTGCGAATTTTAAAAAACCGGCCAAATGCGAGTCGGACTCGCGTACGAAAGGTTCCGTACCATTAAGTATAAAAACGCCAAAAAAATCTCTGTTTTATAAAAGCCTCACTTAAATGTTTAATTGTTTTATTGTAGCCATATATTACCCAACGCCATCTCTTGGACCGAATGGTAATTAAACTTACGTCGAATGTATGGGCACCCACTTAAATATTTATTTTATTCTGTTTTTTAGTATTTGTTGTTGTAGCGGCAACAGAAATACATCATCTGTGAAAATTTCAACTGTGTAACTATAAGGCCGGCTCCACACGTTGGCGCCAACGTTCGCGCCAACGCTACTCGCCCAACGTGTGGAGCTAGAAAATCGTCGTTGGGGCGAGCGTTGGCGTTGGGAGTTGGCAGGCGCTACTCGGCCAACGTGTGGAGCTAGAAAATGGCGTTGGCGCCCACGTTGGACCGTTGGACCGTAAGGTCGGCTCCACACGTTGGCGCCACGCCAACGTGTGGAGCCGACCTTACGGTTCATGAGATACAGCCTGGTGACAGACGGACGGACGGACGGACGGACGGACGGACGGACGGACGGACGGACAGCGAAGTCTCAGTAATAGGGTCCCGTTTTACCCTTTGGGTACGGAACCCTAAAAAATTGTGTTGGATAGTCCATTTATCGAGAAAGGCTTAACATCACGCGTCGACCAATAGGAGCCGAGCTCCTATGAAACATGTTGAAAAACATTATTTAATTTCCCAAAACGAAGTGAGGTGTTCACTAGTTTCGTACAAGATATTGCTTGACTATGAAGTACACACCAGATTTTATCATCATTAAATCAAATTTACTTAAGTATAATCCCTACGATTAATATAACACTGCCAGGGAAAAACTGTTCAAAGCAACAATTTAGTGTTAAGAACATGTTCATAGGATCAGCGTTCTAATAACAAGAGATCAAAATAACATTGTCAAAACCAGCCAGACCTTTAACAATCAGGACAAAAGGGCTTACAAATTGTCGTTCCCAAGACAAACTGGATATTTGCATACAGCTATCTTGCAAGGCTCACGGCGCTCCATGCAAATCAACATTGTTCAGACTTCAACATGTGTACTCCATTACTGGACAATCTTCTTGAATATTCCACTGATTTAATCCGGTTAACCGTTCAACGCTTTTAAACTTATATACAAACTCAGGGATGTTTTCAATAGGTATTAAACGCAAGGGATTTACGTCTGAATTTGAAATATATATATATGTAGAATTCACATTTGATCTCAATGTTTCGGGTCTAACGGTATTCTATTTTTGAATTATTTTTATTAATCGAGTTGACAAGCTCAGGTCAGGCTATACATGGAGTACTATTTTCACCTCTGGGCAGGGACGCCACAATACCAGCTTAGTCCATTTGACGCCGTGCAAAACGTGAACTTGCAGGCTGTGGAATGAGCTTCCGTCTGAGGTATTCCCGGAGCGCTTTGACATGGGGTTCTTCAAAAAAGGTCTAAAAAAAGCTCTCCTTCAGGGCCGGCGTTCCACTGGTGACTCCCCTGATGTTGCTAGTGTCCATAGGCGATGATGACCACTTACTATCAGGTAGCTCGTCTGCTTTTACGTCAGTCCCTCAGGCTATAAGAAAAGACTTTAACATTTTGACTTTTTTATGTATACCTAATTAATGCAAAAGGACAAACAAGTGGACCAGAGGACCAACTTTGCTAAGATAATATATGTTATTTTCTTCAGTATTGACAACTTCGTCTTCATCTGCATTATTGAACATACTTCCAATGTTTGACAAGATTCTACAGTTTATTTGTAGTTTTTGGCATCTGTTACTGACACCAACAGGCTACAAATACTACTTAGTCTAGTTTAGTACTGACTTCAATATCGACAAGCAGAGTTTATTCAAAAACTACGAGACAAATGTCTTAAATTTAATTACCAGTAGAACCACACGCACTTGCTTTCGATTAAAAAAAATCTCAAATCGGTTCACCGAGTAAAAAGTTATGAAGTAACACACAAAAAAACATTCGAATTGGGAACCTCTTCTTTTTAAAAGTGGAATAATAAAAAACGATACGACAAGTGCTTTGACCAATATAGTATCACAAAACATACAAGTACGAAGTTGTGTGCTATTACGATTGGCAAAAAAAATAATTCTCCATCAATATGTAAGTATAACTTAGTCTCGCTCCAAAAACCACAGGGGTGTTTCAAAATAGCTGTCTCAGACTGGTTATAGAGCTTTATGCAAATTAACGTATTGCAGGGCTGTCTGTGTGTGCAATAACGAGAATATATTGTCGTACTGCCCGATACTCACCCTTGTGATCAACGCATAATGGGCATGTGCGAATATGAGTGTATTGTACCTACCTATGTTATTGATTTATTTATTTAGGACACCTAATACACTTTACACAATCTAAATAGAAAAATTTACTGAATGACTGATATATCAACGAATAGCCTAAAGTATCGGGATTAGAAAATTGATATTTTGCATTTTTTGTAAAAGCTAGTTGGGTTATAAAAGTAAGTTTATAATTTAATTTATTTTGAGTAACTGGTTATTCTTAGCAACGAAGTTTAACTGGCACATAATGTCAATAGACATTAAGTCTCTTTTTATTGCCTAAGCAGGTAAACTTGTACAGTCCTACAACGATCTTTTGGCGCGTGGATGACGTGGAGGTGACAGAGACAGCGCCTTACAGGGAAGGCAAACTGTAAGGCGCTGTCTCTGTCACCCTCACGTCAGCCACGCGCCAAAATATCCTGGTAAGACTATATACTTATAGATAGATCACTTACATTCGTAAGTGATTACTGTCACCCATGGTCACTGGCAACACCACCTACGGAAAGAACAGATCCTCTGCTCTTACACTCCACCAACTTTGGTAGGTACTCGTTTTCTTATAAAATTATATTTTTTACTTCACTTTATTTAAAACTAGAAAGAAAAAAAAATATTTTTTTTTAATAATAGGTACAAAATATATTCGTTTGTTATTAGTCAATCTTGTAACGTACAATCCATTGGAATACTGCTATCCCTCAACCCTCAGGGCACATGAATACAGCTATCTATTCCCAAACATAACTATTCATGTGGTTTACACAGCTTGTCCGCACCTCAACTAATCAAAGACAGTGAAAGTGACTGCCTATCACACTGTTAGCTAGGAACGAGTAACGATAGTCGTTTCAGTGAAAATGGTTTAATCACAAACAAAGACAAGCAAAATCAACCATGCTTATTTTAAGGAATTTCATATACGTTCATCTTGTTCACTTATGTTTTAGATCCCGTGGTATGTCATTCTTTATTTGTATGCCCATGCCTCACCATGCCACCTACGACACAAAACGTCCTAGCATGGGGCCTTTGATTATATACACGCATGGGGCTATGAGTTTGTGCGTAGAAGCCTCACTGAAAATATATTGTTAAGACTAAATTCTTTACGACATAATAATACAATTACCTATTGCTTGACCAGAAATATAAAAAACCTCGCCATATTGCGGTAAACTCATGGAACTAATTTCTTATACTGGCAACGCTTAATTTCTAAACGTCAATTGTAAATTGCTTGTCAGTGAGTTTGAATGTCACAGACGTCACAGTATGTCTCATGTTTGTCTTTTTACTTTAAGTCTCTAATTTGTGCTAAAATGACAAAAACTGTTCATATTCGTGAAAGAAAAGTGGTTTTCTATGTGCTAAAATAATATTTCGTATAAAATAACATTTATTTCAATAAATAACTCTGACGTAGTTGTCAAAATGACAATAATAACATGAGCGTTACTATAGTTACTGTTGTCTGTGCTGTTGCCATAAAAAAGGAAACTTTAGCGCCCTCATGATAGGTTTTCTATTTTTCTGGTCAAGCAATATATACAAATACAATTATAAGTCTAACATCGTTAATTTATATTTTACCTTTATAAATCACTACTTTTTGCCAGCGGCTACGCTAGTGTGATAGACAAAGAACGTCAAAATACCGGAGAAATTTAAACGCGTCATTTTGCGAAAAGATCGAATGATTTTTCTTACCACTGCTGCCATCTACCTTCGTTATTTTAATAGTAATCAATAGTAGATTGTATGACAAGGGTGCAAAGTAATATTTTTTCGGCGAGGGCGTTTTTTGAATCCAGAGCGAAGTGAGGGATTCTAGAGTAGAATCCCGAGCGTAGCGAGGGATTCTTTAGTAGAATCCCGAACGTAGCGAGGGATTCAAAGTACGTCGCCCGAGCCAAAAATATACTTGCACCCGAGTGATACACTCTACTTTTCATCACCCACTATGAGAAAATAATATATATATATAATAGAAAATAATAGAAAATAATACGTAAAAATGCACGAAAACTTAATTTTAATTTGAAAACGAAATCTTAATTTGATTTCTTTTTTTATTATTCAGCTGGCGGGGCCCTCGCGTCGTACCAGACATTCTTTATTCAAACAATATTTGCGTTCGATTTCTTTAGCGCAAAATACTAAAATGTTCTAAATTCAAAATAGGACGGAAAAGATCTAGCCGGCAGGAAAAGTTGTATGAAAATTCATTCCCACCCGCTGAATAGAAAACAGAAACTTTGGAACCCCGTAAGTCCGAACCAAGTCGTCTTTTTCGAATAGGTGTGATGAAAAATATATTATAATATTAGTAGGAAATTTAATAGGAGAGATAATGTCAAAGATATTTTTTTATATAACATAATCAAGTTTTTATATTTTTTGAAATTAATTTCTTTATCGTATCGGCAGCAATAAATTTTGATTCTTTTGTAGGTTATTGGATCTCTGTACGACAAGTCGTTTACAGACGACAAATAGAGCCCGTACAATATACGCTATGTAAGACAAATGACGGAGAAAGTGACTGCATATGTATATGACGTAATAAATGTGTCTCCTTAGCAAGCATTTATTGGCGCGTGGGTGACAGTTTGCCTTACCTGTAAGGCGCTGTCTCTGTCACCCACACGCCAAAAGATCCGTGTACGAGTTTACTAAATTGTATTAAGTAAATACTGATGGCACGTCTAATGTCTTCAACTTCTTCAAGTCGTTTCAATATACATTTTTAACCGAGTTCAAAAAAGAAGGAGGTCCTCAATAGATTGAAAAAATGAATACAGTTAGTATAAATCATTACAGGTACGATCGTTGTATAATTGCTTTTTATTAAAAAAAAAACTACACGTCAAGGGGCGCTCAATTCAACCCATCTACATAGGTGTAAAATTCTCGTCACTACAAATGAATCAAGCCCAAACACAAGATAAGTGTTGGAAATTGTTGAGGAGTTCCCTCGACTGTCTTTCCTCTTCGTCCGATCGACTTAAATTGTAGCGCTTTAATAAACTTAATGAAAATACTTACAAACACATTATATTAGTTTGATTTAAAAGATGAGCACCTTTTGAAACGTCGCGCGTCGATAGATTCCATGGAGCAAATATAGAGAGGAGACGTTGTTTGTACATTTTTCTATGAAAGATTGCGTGACGATTTGCGGGGCGAGGGGGATAAAGAAATGGGCGGAATAATCGACTTTACTACGTAGTTCAACTATCTCACACTAGATGGATTTTAAATACGGCCGTGTTTTTGTTGTTGTAAGTAGTTGTCGATAGATGGCGCTGTTTACAAAATGATTATAAAAAGTAGAAAAATAATATTTTGGTGGTAAAAATTCTTTAGGAATTAATGTAGGACGAATTTCAGTACGTATGATTATCAAGATATAATAATTGTTAGCTCTACGCACCTATGCATTTTTATTTCCCCTGATACAAAGTGTCGCCATCTAACGTCAAGTAGAAATTTATTTGGTGAGCGCCGTCAGTACACTGACTTAAGGCCACGCCCACTGTGATGACGTCAGGACCTAGTTGAGTTACAGTGCACAGTTGCTTAGGGCGTCTCCTCTCTATATTTGCTCCATGATAGATTCAAAAAAATTACGTGTATAACTGTGTAACTAAAATACCTACAATACCTACATGAATAAATTAATTTGACCTTGACTTTGATTTAGTCGCCCCTACAATTTTCGAAAATTTCCCTAAGATTTTTCTAAGATGCCATAATCAGCACTTGGTTATCTTAACATGGGATTACCCTTGGAATATCTAATAAAAAAAAAGAATTATCAAAATCTGCTCATAAACGACGAAACAATCGCTAAACAAACATAAAAACATATAGAAATATGGCCGTATTGAGAACCTTCTTCTTTTTTGAAGTCGGTTAAAAATTAAGTCTTCATTTGAAAGTTATTTCTTGGTAGGCCTGTGTCTCAAGGCCATCTTGATGGTTCAATGTATCCGTCTGCGTGAATGAAAGGCCAGTGACCCAATGCATCTAATATAGGACAAGCAACGTATGTACTTACTAGCGTAGATGCCATCGGTGATAGTGAGAGTGAGTTCCGTACATCGTATTAACGCCACATTGTTGGCCAACATAACACCACATAGGTTTATGTTCAGCTATGCCCGTTTGTCGAAATTGGGCAATCACTTCTGACAATTTCTAATCAATGCACGAGCTTGAAATTCGCGACAATGTCTACTAATATATTAATGCGCAAGTAACTCTGTCTATTAGAATTGCACACCCTAACCACTGAACCGATTTTAATGTTTAGTATATAGATCTAACGATATGAAAGAATCCATGTTCTTTACAAAATACAAAATATCCATATATCCATATATGTGGATATTTTTATTTGTTTAATAAAATAAGCACTGTATCTCTAGACCCGCAAACTAATGTAGCGCTTACCTAACCGGTAATGGTTAGGTACCTACCTTACCTAGCAGTATAGATGTGCGACCAGTATCCACCTTCGCATGAGCGACGACTCAACAGGTCTCCAAGAATTATGGCGCCTGTTGGTTCTATTGGCTTGCTAATAGCTTCGTAGCTTTGAGATTTGACGACGTTCTAGGCAATAATAAATCATTAACGTAGCGCTGTGTGTCTATGGAAGATATATGAGAATTATATTATTGGAGGTCTTCATTTGAAGCAATAGGACCCAAAACGTTTTTTAATTTTTTTTCTGTTTGTCTGTCAGTCATCTGATAAGGACATCAGGAACGCTAAAGGCATTATTGATGGGTTGAGGAAATAAGAAAAAAAAGCCTTGATGAAAATCCCAAAATACCTATTTAGTTATCGTAATGACTCCCTCTCTCATATAACTCTATCAAACCTTTAAGATATAGGTTCCATATGTCTAGACGAAGTCTGGAAGAGTCTTCTGTCACCCATAACTAGATGCTTAAGAGCTAGGTACCTACTACATTTTTTAGAGGTGACCATGTCAGTCAACGCATAATTATCTATGTGACCGAATTATAAGGAGATTCTTAGTAACAACAAATACTAACTGGACTAATACTAACAAATTAGCAGGACAAACTGTCCCTGCGCAAGTCCACACAGTTAGACTAGGATTTACTAGTAGTAATAGTCCCTTTAGGAATATGAGTCTTGTTCTAGGTGGGACTCTGGGCCGCAGCGCAGAAATCGTGTTTGCTCGTTTGCAATTCCATTAAAATAGAAATTTTCTGTAATCTATATATCTAATTTGTTAATAAGTCTTGAATGATACCAAGAATTCTACTCTCGTAGACTCTCGTAGACCATAGCCTACGCAGGCTGAGGTCATGATAAAACAGTCGATACCTCATGGATGGTCCGTTTCCCAAGTCTAACTTTGACCGTCGGTATTTAGGCCTGTGGCCTGTTGCGGTGAAAGTGAAGTCACTGAGCGCAGTATATGGGGCATTAACCATCTAGTTGGGTACTGGCAGAAGAAAAAGTACGAATTTAGATTTAGTTTGTAATTTAATAAATTAAACATTAAAATGCCTAGCGCGATAGATGTATGTGTTAAAAAAAAAAAGAAAAATGACGTGTTTTTTTACCAAAAAAATTATAGTACAAAAATGCAGGCCGTTTTAATAGTGTTTAAATAAAAATTTAATAGCTATATATATGAATTTATTTATATTTTAAATCTGACACATTACAAGTACCCGATGTTTTATTAACGTATCGGGCTTTATTTACTTCTATGTATTTTAGCTCCACTGTATAGGTTTGTTTTTATATACTGTATCTCCTTGGATATTTGTTTAGATTATCGCTAAATTTGAATCCATTTACCTACACAAAACCGTAATAGATTTCATACCGAAACCTTCCTCTCGGATCTTTCTCTTTCTCTCTTTTGTTGAAAATCGCATGAAAATCAGTTCAGTAATTTAATGCAGACAGACAGACAGGTATGCTGAAATTAATATTTGGTACTTTGATGTTCATGATGATGTCATCGATGGCGCTTCAACTTTAATTTTATAATTTTCTACACCTAGTATTACCAAATATTTTTATTTCCACGTCAGAATCAAAATGTTAAATGTTCTACATACTTATTTAATTATTAATTTAACAAAATTGTTACTATCGATAATATAAAATCACCTATTGTTTAGAATGACTTTGCTGACCTTACATATTCTAAGCGTCCTAGGCCAAACCAATACGTATTGATAATCGCCTAACCCTACACTAATTATATTGCTCGCATTCCTGGCAAATTCCTGTGTATTTCATGGAAGGTAAAATCCACTGAATGCTTAGTTTGCACGGCCGTGTGCTGTAACCTAGCAAAACCGGACTTCTATGATGAACATGTGCAAATGTTAATATTTTGGAAAGCATGGAAAGTAACCTAGTGAAATTCTAAGCTTCATTGAGCAATAACATGATTAACTAATTGTGGTAATATTACAGGGGCTTCATGTTATTAATTACCGTTGTTTAATAGAAAATGTTCACAAACTTTGAACTCAGTAGTGACGTAATTCGTAACCAATGACTTTTCGTAATTATTTAGATTGATTAAGCTACGATTAGGTTAAGTTTCACGTATTCCAGTGTGCATTAAAATGACAATAATTTCACTTCAAATGTGGTTCATTTATTTATTTACTGAGGTAGGTGTAATAAGTATGTTGTTGATGTGGAATATTTAACCACACTGTAAATTATTATCCCATAAATCAAATTTCCTTTCTTTTGGCGATCGAAGGTTTTCACGAATTTATCTTCACTTAACTTATTAGGTACATGGGAAGCCAAGCCTATATAGTGGACTATTTATCCGCCTGCGGCTGCGCCAGCGTGGAATCCAACTTTTTTTCATTTTCATCCCTTATTTTAGACCCTTAGGGGTTGGTTTTTGAAAAAATATGAAGCTTATGTTTGACCTTGCTTCATCAACAGACAGACAATATTAGTATGGATTTTATTATATTTATAATATCAATATAGATGTTTATACTAGACAGTAGGTGCACTTTTATCTCATACTCGCGCGACCCATATTTTCCAGTCTCGTCACGTTGTATTTCTATAGACATACCTATAGACATAGGAGGTATGTACCCCGTGTATTCGTTTGAAAAATTCCCTTTTCCCCAGGGTCCGTTAATATAATTTCCCGATGCGCCATCAATCACTGCGGAGGGCGAGTTAAGTCGACACATGTAAATTTCGGCCAAATTACATGGAAGGTAGCTGGTCGTTTGAAAAGGGGCTTGCGTAAACAAATTTGTTAAATTAAATCGTTTCAAGGAAATAATAATTAGGGCTTAAAGAACGCTTCGATAATTAAAAGTCCTATGTTATTAATTGGGCACAACTACAAACAACAATTACCCGGACTAACTGTCAGTAACAGTTCCTGCGCCTGTCTTGATTCTTAGGTACAAACAAACTGGGTAAAGAATTTCCTGGTTTGATTTTTAAACGCACAAGTGCTACGAGTATAAGTGCCGACTGTTGGTTAGAATCGTCCGTTTATGCTAAATCTATGGTTACGGTTGGCATTTTATTATGACTATCATTTAACATTTAGACAGAAGAATTGACACACGAAATAATTAAAAGCCGATCCTAAGTAGTTATGTAAAACCTCTACCCAAGCAACAAGCTGGTATCATTCAGAATTACCTCATTTAAGAAAATTTGTGAACGAGGAAAGGTGAATCGCTTGACGTTTTTCCTTGCTTGTTACCTCTCTACAGAAATGTTGACTGGTATACAAAAATCGTGATGTAAGCAAACTTCATCCTGTTAGGTAGTAAAATCAAGATTTCTATTGCCTGATATCCCTGGACAACCCAATTACGAATGTACAAAGGCTTGCGGGCTCTATCGCATTTTGTAATTATTCCATTACATTAGATCTCTCCGATAGAAAGAAAATTAAATGCCTCATTCTTTTCCCCTGCCACACAATTATAAACCCGAGCCATTCTGTTTAGAGCCGATAATCGCTTGACTGATACAATTCTGCGTGTAACTGACGTTATGAAAGGCTTGGCTGAAAACCCAAAAAGGGTTCGAAACAAAAACCGAAAAGATATTTCACTCCAGAGAGGCCATTACAGCGGTCTTGGCAAAAAGGGGTACAAACGGCTCGCATCAATTAGTGGAGGAGGTGCGGGTAAACATGGCCGGTTTAGGGGCAAATAATCGGTAGCTCATTTACGGAGCGTGCCCAACCTCCCCTGCCTTGTTTACTACTCATTAGGCTTGAAGATCGGTACACTAAACCTTGATAGAATATTAACAGGGCAGCTTAGCTTTGTTTGATATAATTTGGCGTCTACTTAGGTACAAGTTACTCGTACCATAGATAGGTACTTGTTTTTATGATAACTTTAACGATAGAGACTAAAATGAAGGGAGTTATAAATATAGGGTGTTTCAACAAGAACTTTGTTTTTCAATTGCAACAAACACCGACGACATGACATTTTTGACATTTAGTTTTTCGACGTATTCTTAGTAGATGCATTGACAATTGTTACAGTGAATTCAATTTCGCTCGAAATTCCCATTAAAATAATCAAAATCCACTATGAAAATGACTAATTCTGATAGTTACATTTCGTAAAAATCGTGATATTTTCGGACAACATAATAGTCCTTCTGAGCGGTAATAATATATGTAGGGATTTTAAAAATCAGGCACTTGCAAAGCATGTATTTTTTGTAGTGCAAATGACGATAAGACAGACTGGAAAAGTCAGTTTGGATGTTTTGTACGTACCTACATAATATATATAGTAAAATGAGCATTTTCCATACATTAAAATTTTAATAACTCTCTTTATCACTAGGTACTCAGTTTAAGTTAGGTTTAAATGAAATTGCTAAACACAATAAAAAAGAAAACACCAACGAGACATACTTTTCACCATAGAGTAAAACAGTTTCATGTGAAAAGCCACTATAGGAACACATAAACCCACACTATATAGGTACACATAAAACTTGAGAGAAACATTTTAATATTGCATTTTAAGCAAAACTTCTGCTCATTATCCGAAGAATCCGCCCACACATTTGCGCGCCCCTTTATACGCGTTATCACGCGACTGTACGTTGGCGTAATTTTTTCTCGCACCATTTACTCAAACGTCCATCATTTCGGAGAGTTTTCTGCGCGAGACTGTACAGCAAAGGGGAAAATGAAGGGCCGAAATGCAAATCATGAGCCGCGGTATTAATATTAATATGGAGATGTAGACGTTGAATAAACGGACTAATGTTTACACAACCCACCACCTGACCTGCCATGGGAAAGTACAGCAATTTATTTCAATAGCTGATAGGTAAATAAACTGACGAGCTCTCCTTTGGTTAGGGGTTATCCATGCCTACGTATCTCCTTACAACCAAAGACAAAAAAATTGGTATTCTGCTAACGAAATAAAACCATAATTAAATATAATAAATATAACTATACAATAAATGGTTTGGTCGGACTATCTCATGAGCGACCTTCCGCGCGGCCTGGTGTTTTCTGCTTTGCCCTTAACGACAAGCCGTTTCTAGGAGTCGTTTTCGCCTCAAGACGTTTCCTAAGAATGTATCGTGAATTAGAGCCCAAAAGGAAAATACACCAGATGAAATTGTAGTCTGTAATCTACATAACATTTTGGCCATCTCTGGGTTACTATATAGCGAGGTATTTAAATATGAGTCAGTAATTTGCAATAAATTCGCAGAAAATCCCAACCCTAAAACGCCAGGCCAGACCCTTTCCCGTCCATTTACCGCTGAAGATGCACGCTCCAGATAGTGAACGCCTAATGGCCGACGTTTAATGCCTCCAATGGCGTCGTTACGGCCAAAATTAAAAATGACCGTGATGCAGCGTATTCCTTTTTGCTCCGAAGGGACGGAGGTGAATTTTGTTGAAAGAATATTTTGAAGGGACGTAACGACCCCGGTAGGCGTGGGGGGTTATTATATTACAGGGTGTGGAGGGTCCCCGAGGATAATGAGTTCCTTTTTAATTTTACCCTAAAATCCTATCTTTATGAGACAATAAACAAATTTTCAAGGATTCTCGTTGATTAGTTTAAAAACAATTTTATTGGAAAACTCTTAAATATTTTGAGGGAACATTATAAGTTTTTCAGTATTAAGAAGAAGAAAAAGAAATGAAAGACGCCTACGCCCTTATCTACTAATACTGTTGAAGCTAATTTACTAACCTGAATGCAAGGTATGATTTAGGATTATCACCAAACCCATCTTTAACCAGAAAAACTCTGAGACTCTTTAGAAGAACCAGCGTTCTCAAAACCACTGCCAAACCGCCAACATATTCCAACTCTCTCACTATCACGGGAAAACTGTCATCGATTGAAAATTGGAAGGTATCAAAAATAATGGATACTTCAATACTTATCATAATCATTATAATGGTGTTTCTTGCTCTGAAAATTACTTTGAGGTCTGGATTTAAGAAAGCGTTCGCTAAGCAACGTCGAAGGAATAGCTAAATGAAATGGTGCGATAATTTTGGTAGAATTTACCGTTTGCTATCTTTTAGGGACATAGGTAACTGCTTCTTCACGATGTGTCGGTATGCTTTTGGCCTTTTGGGTCATTTACTTCTTGACGAAACTTGAGAAAACTCGGATATAAGAAGAGTACCAGGTACAAGGAGAGCAACATACCCTACAGTGAGTTGCTAATGGGTTGAAGCCATAAATCATGTGACCGCTTTGTCTGAGGACACCATTTACGAGTAAGTTGCCCATTAATTTGCGTTGAAATAACGTCACGTTGAACAAAAGCTCCCTCGGATTAGCCGTTTACATAATCAACTGAAATTTTCAGGTAATAAAGAATTAACGGTAAAGAGTGGGGAAAATTATTATTAATGGAGTGTTTGGGATACAGAACGGACACTAGTTAGAAACGGCATGTTGATTTGGTTTCACGACCATTTTTATTGTAATTAAGTACTTTCATTATTTTTCTTGTCCGATAAAGCATCGTGATATTTTGTTTATTTTATGTTAATAGCCGTCATACGACCGAATGAGCCTGATGATAAAAGACCATTCATTCATTTCTGCCGCAGATCATTTTTGCCGCGAACTTGCAAGCTGTGGAATGAGCTTCCTTCTGAGGTATTCCCGGAGCGCTATGACATGGGGTTCTTCAAGAAAGGTGTAAAAAGAGCTCTCCTTCAGGGCCGGCGTTGCACTGCACTGGTGACTCCCCTGGTGTTGCTTGTGTCCATAGGCGACGATGACCACTTACCATCAGGTGGCTCGTCCGCTTTTTCGTCAGCCCTTCAGGCTATAAAAAAACCACAGTCGCCAACGGACATCAGCAACATCAAAGGCGTCACCGACGCGTTGTTGGGAAAGAGCAATGTAAGAGGAACGAAAGAATGTTTAGTTTTATTAATGTCCATGGGCGACGGTGACCATCCATCAAGTGGGGTTTATCAGGCCTATATTCTATAATAAACAATCTAAGTATGTATGTAATTTTATAATCACTCAAAAGTAAAATTTTGAACATTTCACTAGGAGTTTAGGTCATTTCTAATAGCAAGGTAGCCTTTGGCCTGGATTGTCTGGAACAAGAATATTTTTGGGCGCGCGGCCTAAGCTCGCCCAAAGCAGGTAATTTAGAGTGTCGCGCCGGTGGGCGTTCATTAGTATTCCAATTAAAATTAATAGCTGATTATACAGTATATTTTCTGTGAGAAAATGTAAGCGACTTATGTATTCGTGTTGTGACGCAACTAACTTTTAGCTTTATTTTTGCTAGTTAGCGTTTTAAAGTAATAAGGTAATCATCGTATTACGGTAAAAAAATATCTTCTTTACCTAAATTCTAACCATAATATTCTACCCATTCCTTACCGCGGTCTCTCACATGCTCGGGAACGTTTGTACATTGTAGGTACGAATCGAATTCAAGGTTCGTGTTTTAATTGGCTGGCGACTTAAAATATTCACCGTAATTATTTGTTTCAATTTTGTGAACATTTTGACTTGGAGGTCTAAATGAACTTATGAGCATCAATGCCTAATCTATAACAATGATTAATTATACTACCTTACACCTACTACTACCTTGCGGAGAAAGATAGAATTGAAATTATCCTAGATACGAATAACCTAGGAACTATACTTACTTATGTTTAAATATAGGTACTATCTTTCCAGTAAGTATTTCTCGCGTGACGAACCGGACCACAAAATTCAGAAATATAAATCTTACACACGATGTTTTAAATTTTTTATCGATAACAAACTTACGCATATTCATATTTTCGAAAAAAAATGAGGTACTGATTTTACCGTTCATTTTAATTATGAAATATATTTGTGGATTGAAATATACCCCAGTTGGTGCATTGTACCTCTCAATAAGACCTTGAACCAGGGCCGTGCAATGTCAGAGTTGTTTGGCCGCATATGTAGGTCAGACAGAAAACTTATTGGGGTATGAACTATAACATAACGACAACACCTTACACTATCCCTTAAGCATTATAAAGTACATAGATACATACATACTTATATTAAGACTGAAATCTTGTAAGCGTCATGGTCTTTTTCTATTACCTAGTGGCTGTGTCGCTTAGGCTCATTATAAGATGATTTACCGATATACTCGTACGTAAGACATGATATTGATTTAACCCTCAAATGTTTCTCTTTTGTCTCTATTCTAAACATTGAAGTCTTAGTTCCGAACTTACGTTTTTCACCACTTGAAACACAGCAAGCCTTGTGTATGAACGCTCATGAATGTTTATTCACTTCTGCTCTAGTTCTTCCCGCAGCCTTCGACCCGTTTCTTATTAACCCGCTAAAACACAAACCGCTTTGTGACCGCGTTCAAACCGCGGCCGATGCCAAAAAAGCCAAAATTCTCACGCGTGAAAGTGGCGCTCTTCTTTTACCTTTTTCCAATGGCTATCGACGAACCGCCTTTCGATTTCATTACGGACGTCCGACATTTTTATTTTTAAATCACAGCGTGCTCCGCGCGTTTCAGTTTTTTATTTCCCGCCGTTTTGTCTGTATTTTTCGCGCTCGTATCTGTTTTTTATGCACGCGGCCCGCAAACAATGCCATCGCGGCCACCGAATTAACTTCCAACTTTTCGCCTTTCGCCGCCAATAAAAATATTTTAATTCACCGACGGCGAGTTAATTAATAATTAATATTTTTCGACGTCCGCAATTTAAAGCCGCCGCTTAACACGTGTTCCGATGCGATTGTTTTTTTCGCGTCGTTTTCATGAATGGAATGATGACGTAATAGGATAATGTCAGTGTCGGCAATTTTACGTTTTTATTGGACAGTGTGTTGTTGATTTTTTTTTCGTGTCGGCCGCTCGCCGGTCAATGGGACGAGTGCATTGGGTTTTAATTCTCAATGTCATTATCACTTTCACAATGAGAGCTCATGATTTTAAATATATACGAAGCGATAACGTAACCGAACGTTAAAAAGTTCAGAAATGTGAGAACATTTTTATTGGAATTCGTTTGCGTGTTGTGATAGTTTATGGGGCGTATTGGAGATGTTATAAGTGGGTTCTTTTGCTGTAAGGTATGGTGCAGTACGTTGTTTCTATATACGGCGTGAAGGTCTGCGTCGCGTTCAGTCAAGGCGATCCACTTCATTGCCTAAGATAAAGCACAGATTGGCATTATTCTGATTCTTTGACACTGCGACTCAACCATGTCAAAACAGGTACAAAATCTTAACACTATACTGGTATACCGCCAGGATTACAACTTCTAATTTCTGTTAGTCCTCTTGGTTACAGAGTGGTTGCTGTTGCTACTCAATGGTAATCATCAAACGGGTTCATCAAAATGAAATAATCTAAAGCGTGTTCGGTTTACTTTTAACTGTTATCAATTATTATTATTTAGATGTCCCCTTTTCTTAGAAACGTGTAGCCTAACTAAAATGTCAACAAACTGTCAACAGATAATAGGGCAAACTTGAATTTAGAACGTTTGGAACGTGTAGGGTCAAATGTCGTGACACTCGTGACCCCAGCGCCGTTTTTTAATTTAGAACGAATTATTGGAACCGGTTGGTCGTCTTATTACTTTAACACTAACTTGTCGTTAATATGTTAGAATATTTGGGATCTAGATAATACGCATTGACCTCTTAGGGCCTTATTAATAAACAGGGCCTAAAATTACTCCTCAGCTTAAAGTTTTTGTCTTTTTCTAACGTTGGACTTTAGAGAATCACATGATAGGGACGTATAGAGTACGTTTACATGATGTAGGTACAACACTCTAATATTAAAGTACGGTTGGCAACCCTAGTCCTAGTGTCACTAAGAGAGGATTTTTGGAATATCGCCCTAAAGGGATAAAATGGGGGTAAAGTGAAATTCCACGCGGGTGAAGCCGTGAAGGGACAGCTAGTTTACGTATAAGACAAAATTGTAAATGAGTTTATTCGTGGCAAGATACGAGCACAATACAATATTAACTTAGTTTTTGTAACTGTGGTATAAAAATACTAGCGTTTTAAAAGTTTTGTCAGTGTTGTTGTCAACAACGACCCCCAAGGGTGCGGTGTGGGGTAGCTCAGACGGGTAACAAGTCTCGATTCTCTACGACGTTAATTAGGGTTCCGCAAGCTATAGTCATTCAAGGTTCAAAATTTGTATTTTTATGACCCTGTGGCAGTTGGTAGTGACTTTATAAGTGATGAATTATTTTCCGATCCAGAAGTCACCTTTATTCTCAATACGTGTATGTTTTTGTATTTTAATATAACATTATAAGCTTATGTCCGTTTACGCCTTCGCTATATTTATGAAAGTATTGTGCGGGGAAATGATTTTAATATGTAATTAGTGAAAAGATGGTACGGGGTATGAGTACGAGTGAGTTAGAAGACGTAAATCAGAAATAAAAAGAGCTTCATTGGATATGCGTCAATAGAACTTTACTTGCAAAAATTAATAAGAATTTCTGTTTGGTCAAAAATACATACATAACCAAACGAATGTAGCACAAATATCCGTTTTTGAAGTCAATTGAGGAATGTGACAGTATGAAATAGTATAATTTTTTACTATTTACTTGAAAAATAGGTTTGTTGCCTAATCAGAGTGCAATATTTTTTTTATTAAAAATTATAATTTTCTACGGAACCAAAAAGTTTGAGAAATGAAAGTTCAACGTAAATGATTTTTTCAGGAGTTCTCTTGGACATCGTAAAGTGCAATTCTCTGAGGGATCGGTAGACTGAACCAGTTAATTCCATGTTTTTGAGAAAAAGTTAATGTCCTCGTTAGGAGTCCCGGGCGCGGCTAGTTCGGGATTGCGGTCGGTTTATTGCTATTCTTTGTTCAGACTCTGATATACATTTACCAGATAACTTAAAACTAAACAATACCTTTTCCATCTATACCCATACATAAAATAACTGGAGTTTTACAGGTGCGTATAGGATAGTTATTTATCCATAGTTATTTATACGATATTAAACCAAGTACAATCGAATTTAAACTTTTGTCGGTTTATCTGTCCGTCTGTCTTTCACTTTATCCGAGGTAATCGGCATCGATGAGGCTGTGGAGCAACATAATTTGGACACATACAAAAAGCTTTTTATCCTGGTACTCCTGTGAGATCGGGATTAGTAACGCGGGAAACACACATGGCACAGCTATACTTGAGTAGCTGAGAATATAGAATTACCGTTCCCCGCTAAAAGCAAATTTATTAGGTGCGTATTCTCAGTTTAATTTAGCTGGTAGGTATGCAAAATTTACTTAAGGCATATTATCTAATTTCTCGCCGTCAATCTCCAGTAAGTCTTAATAAAGGTAGATTTTAAATAAAAATACATTTGAAATACATTAAAATAATAAGCAAAACGTTAGGTACATGTTCATAATGCGTATTTAAGTATAGCGTTATTATGAATTAAACATTTGGTGGACTTCAAAATTCAAAATCATTTAAACACATAGACATCAATAAATACAATGATGCACGTCACGTTTTTGAGTCTATACTCAGAAGTAAATACATAGGTATTTTAATTTTACTTATACCTAATTAATTACGTCGTTAAATCGGCACATAACCTTTTTTGTATGATATATATTTATATTAGTAACATTGTGTAGATAGATATTGGTACGAGTATATGTATAATACCTCGGAGGGTGTATAATAAGGGCCGCGTCTCCCCCGCTGGCGCCTTTTACGACGTAAACACGCGCTTGAGCAGCGGTTCTCAAAGTTTCGTAATCAATTTATTAAATATATTTTAATTAATTGATTAGGAAACTATAGGTTTTATTTCGGTTGGAGGCCAAACCAAGTATCCAATGTTTTTGGCCGCCCAAAGACCTCCAACATGGCCAAATGACTGATATCACAGAAGGGATCAAAAAAATTTTGTATACATATATTTACTATACATGTAATACACTAGTTTAAGTGTTCAAGGGTTTGCATTAGGTAAGATACAGTACTAAAAACACTTCTACAATAATTATAGATATCATCGTGAATACCTACCCGTAATGTAATAAAATTGTGTTAATTAACTTTCAAGTTAGTTACCAAGTTCATAAGGTCCCTTTCATATTTTAAACTGTTTAAAGAAGTTTTATAACTTTTGTTGAAACGCTTTAGCAAAGTATCAAAGCCCGTCTGCAATTGATTTCTTTTCTTTCCAACAGCCTCGTTGGCACTGACCTCCAAAATGCACACGTTTAATGCATTTTTCATACTGTCAAGATACTTGTTGTCAGCTTAATTTCTTTATATTACTATTTTATATTCACGCGTCATGTCAATTTTAACATCACTGTCATACAAGGGTATAGCGGGGATGTTAGGGACAAATCGCCGTCGCCCGCGGCCAGGCACGCAGAGCCGTTTGCAAGACGCACCCTTCTAATCCCCTTTCTCCCCACCCCCCTTATTACATATAAGGACAGTTAAAATTGCCTCAATCCTCCCAAATGGCAGGGTTTTATGTCTTCAATAAAGCGAACGGATGCTGTTCGCATTTGATACGCTTATTTCAAATGAATGCAAATTAGCATTTTACACTGGCCATAGAAATTGCGATGCGAATAAAAACAACGTTAAAATTAGATACCTACATGATCTGCATTCCATGCTCCGGTGGCCCTAAATAGGTGCTGTTGTTAAACGCCATTAAATTAACATTTAATTCTACTTACTCCTATTTCATTACGCTCATTTAGTTACGCTTGCTATATAGGTATTTTTATTAATTTTTTCATTAATCGCTTATGGGTCCCCGAGACGATCAAGCGCACTGGACAAGTCTCACGTGATTGACGGTTTCACTTGACGAGGGAATTGACACCTATTGAAGGTGCCATCAAGTCCCGTCAAGTGCGTGTGCCTTAGTCGCATGCAGCCCTGTGCCCATGGAAGTTGTGGTCGCAAAAACAAAAATGGTTTCTAACGCAGATATGGCATTCCTTGCTATAACTCTAGCGGTATCTATTAAGGAAAAAAAACAAGAAAGAGGCGATGGGGTATTTTTATTTTTTTATAGGTTTATTTTTGTCAGCATACTCCTTACTTTTAATTTTCCAAAGTACAGGATAATCCCTGTAAAGGGATATTAGCAATAGCACAAAATCGCGCTCAGTAATTATGTCAGCGCTTGTTGCCAAGGCCACGTCTCGGTAGTTTTCGTCATCCGCCATGTCCGCCATCTTCGAAGTTTCGGCTGCTAATGAAAAAAGCTTGTCAAGTCCTGTCAAGTCGCATCAAGCGTAGGTGCATCAAGCGGCGTCAATCAAAATTTCTGTCAATTCTCGTCAAGCCGTAGATCGCTTGAAGGAATGCGTCAAGTCAACGCCGTAAACGATCAATATTCGCTTCAATCACGTAGACTTGTCAAGCGCACTTGATCGTCTCGGGGACCCATTACACTTTGTAGGCGACCATCACAGTCCTGAAAGATAAGCCCATCTGTGACCGAATCAAAACGTGACTATTACGCAGAATATTACCTACTAATAACACTGACTATTACTTAAAGTTTTTGCCCCATTTCTTTTATAACGTTATTAATTTTACCCTCTTCGAATTAACCATCCTAATCTCCCTATTTAAGTCTTTATCTGCGTCGGTCACAGTTGTCACAGCAGCCGAAGGGTTGTGCTGCATGTTCGTTAAAATCATTATATTTATATTGACTCACATACAAGTGCATGCAATATAATATGTAGTACATAAGTGGTTTGTCACTTCTCTCTTAGACAATAGGGCTTCGGTGAAGCCTGTAAGGTTAAGAACTCCTATGGCGACGGTGGCCATTTAACATCAGAGGTACGAGTACCGTCAGGTAGGTTAAAGTCCAACACCATCCAACAAAAGGGAAAATGGTTTTCGGTAGAGTCAAGAGAGTTGGGTGGATTAGAATTAATGGAAAACCCTTTGACGTAACCCTACTATATAATTTTCAGGAACCCTGATCACCTTAAAAGTTCTTTGTCAAAAGTTAACTTTTATAATGTAAGTGATAAAATACATCTATAAAAAACTCTGTACTCAAGATGACATAAGCTGGTAATAATACGAAACCACAATATTCCTTTCTGTAAAATATAACATTTTATTAAGGTACCTACTCCATGTATACACAGACCCCTTTAATTTTGTCAAAAGATATATCTTTCACGTGGAAATGTCCCTGTAGGACGAAGACCGCAATCATCCACACACAGCCCTACGGATACCCTTTGCCAACCCGGATTATATGCAGGGAAGATAGTTAAAGCCTACCCTGAATAAATTTCGCTCGTCAATAAAAAGGGCTTTGTCCCTTAGAATAAAGGGATGTTTTTGTTATCTTGAGGATTGGCTAATTTGACAATAACAAAAGGGCTTCCGTTTTGGGAATTGCGTACGGCGATGATAATCAACATTTTTTAGAAAGTGGGAGGCGAGTTTTGCAATTTGCCGAGGGACGAACAAAGGTCCGACAAATATGGCGAAACGAAACCGCTCTTGATAGCTGATCCCCAGATAAATTATTCGACTTGCTTTGTTATATCATTCGTTATCTGAGATCTTTTGATTGTTACAATGAAGAATTTTAACTGAATTAATGTACCTGTATAATACAACAATGATTGTGTCTGTTTTCCTCCACATACCTACGCTGAATCAAAAGCCTGATTGCTGTAAAATAGGTATCACCCGAAAAAAAGGAGGCTAACGGAGAGAAGTAAGCAGAAGTCTTATAGTTTCGTGCATGAATTAAAGGCATTTAAAACAGATCCTTTAATATATACATAGGTTGTTTACATAATAATAATATAAGTATCGGTAATTGAAGTATATATCGGTTAGTTAAAGTTTAATAACACACAAACAACTTTACAAACTTTTACCAATTTTTTTGCGTTTTTATTTTTAGCCATTGGTTCCTCGAAGCGAAGCATGGACAGTTACTGGTAGGTATACTAATATAATTAATGTAATTATAGCAGTTAGGAATGTAACTTTAATTTAAAATCTAGTAACATTTCAAAGTTCAGATATTTTCGCTAAAACCACGCCACTTCAAAGATAGGCAATTTGGCGTTGAAGGGCAAAATTGACGTGTCAAAATGAAAAGAATTGTGATACTCAGGGTTAAGTGTTATGGGTCCGAATGGACACAGAGAGGCGCCTTCCGTAGACACTGCACTCCAGCTGCATTTGCGCCCTTGCGTTCACTAAAAATGACAACAGAAAGTATTCGCGTTTTTTTAAACAACATCGAGGAGTTTGATGGGATCTATTGAGCTGTGAATATTGAAGTGTGGAAATTCAAATTAATTATCTTTGTACCAGAACGAATTAGTAAAACCGGCCTAGTGCCTGTCGGAATTGCAGGCGAAGAGCTCTACCTATACTAGGTGCAATATTCATGTGAGAATATAATTATAATATTTATTCGAGAATACATGTTTCTTGCTGCTGAACATAGCTTTTAACTATTACTGGATCAAAAAATTATGAAATTACACTTAAAATTACACGAGAAATGCTTACATTATTGTATTGTATGTTGATATGGATACGTTGAAACTTTGTAGGTACATCTCACACTGGATATAGTGAGGTAGCTATAAGACAAATTAATTAATGTCTGTCAACATCCCATCGCGACACTTGAGGAGGGTCGCCGTCTCGTGCCCTCGTGCACCTGACATCTTCGATAACCCTCACCTTCTGACACGCCCCTATTTGTTGACAACCCTATATAGGGAGTCATATTACAGAGTAATAGGTAGGTATGTTGTTTATAAAGATTTGTGAATAAGGTACAGTAATATGTGTATAAGGTTGAAATGAAATCTTTGAAATGAGTTGAAATCTTTTTTATAGGGTAGGTACCTAAGTAAATGTCTATAAATTCTTGATTTGAAGACATCAATATTTTAATTTATTCCATTCTTTAGGGTCAGGACAGTCAGGTCTAAATGAGAATGTTGTCGGTAGTTGGTAGTAGGACAATTTCCGTAAAAGATTATTCAAGAACACTTCTAAACTTTGGAGGAGCATACAATCGTCATTTGGGATTGATAATTTATTATTGGACTCTATCGTAAGTTTCCAGAGGAAACAAAAAAGATAAAGACATGGTCAAAATATTATTTACTAAGTACTAGAAGTGTCTACACTTATGTAGGTAGTTATGGTGTAGCTACGTACGTACACCATAACGTGACACGGTAGGATACGCTCCAAATCATCTAAATTACGAACAGCTATGCTCTTTATAAGCCCCAAATTGAATAAAATCACGTTACATTTTTCCTCGTAATTTGAATTATTAGTACCCTACCTACACGTATGAGAGGGACGTACCTACGTTTCATCAAAAGATATTAATTAATGAGTCGCACAGTACATCTTCTCTTTCGATTCAAACATTTACATATCAATTCTCCTAATTCGTCCCATTCATCTCGAAGTACGGTACGCAGTTCAAAGGACTGTGAGCGATTGGCTTAAATAAATAAAGTTTTTGTACAATCCGGAGATAAAACATCAAACACCCGACCCGTTTCCCAAATCGCTGTACATCGCTACATTTGACTAGATTAACGACGTAACCCGTAAGGGGGTACCTCTGTCGACTTTATTTTGCTCATCGACATTAAAATCTAAGCAGGTATGTAGGTATGTAATAGCGCCTACCTATCATCATTGGAATCAGTCAGTGCTTAGACTTTCTAAAGATTAATGGTTGAATTTAAGTTTTATTGACCACAATATAATAATCATTACGGTAAAATTGATAGGGTCATTGCTTTTATTCTTTTTGTCTGTATATTTCTTGACGAGAATCCCACCTGATGGTAAGTGGTTATGGAGTCTTGGATGCTAAAGCGCACTAACTTATTAAAAGCCTGTTCACTCTTAATTTGAATAGATAGATTAACATTACATCTATAAACACCGATGCAGGCAATTTATTCGACTCTTTCGCCCTACGCATAATAAATGACGAACTGAAGTCGTCGTGTTTCTTGCCTGGTAACGCATTGATTGGTGAGAGCTGGGGCGTTATTAAAGACCATGGGCGATGGTGATAATTTATGACCTAGTATCTTGTATGATTCTCGGCTCTTGCTTTTTTCGCTGTTTAGATTTTAAAAAAGGTCTTGTCTACGAAGAGACAAAGAGCCAACGTGATGAAGTGGTCATCGTCACAAATGGAATGAGAAAAAAAATTACTTTACCATATTTTTCATACTAAAATCTGAATTAAAAACGTTTTTCCCTTACAAAACCTTCACTCGTAATTATCCCTAAAACTGGGACGAGTTAAATCTTGTCTGTTTTTCGAGCTATTTTTCTCAAGGGCCCCTCATTCGGGGTGAGTTATCGCGGGGGTGAAATGATGAAGGGCGGATGGATGGGGCGGGGATGCCCTAATTTTTAATACCTGCAGAGTTCAGCAACAATTGTGTTTGTTTGTATAAAACATAATTATATAACTAGGTATATCTGTTATAACTTATTTCATGGTACATACCAGTTGATACGTAAATAGAAAATGATGTAGGGTACCTTTCCATTCTTAAAAAAAATAATGGATGTAAGGTTAAAATATAACTTTCATTTGATTTCTACCGCAGAACTAACGTCACTGGTACATAAATATTATCATTATAAACATTTATTGTTACGAAATTGTTAAAATGTTAGTTAGAAATTAAAGTAAGTACATGTCCGTTGCAAAGAAATTCATTCAATTTGCTTTTATTACAAACCATTTAATTGTAAAACCATCAAAACATATTCACGTATTTTAAAACCAGGGAGCTATTTATTTATCAATACAGAACACATCACACTAAGGTACGACCTAATACAGAATTAATACTACAAAAACCATAAATCACACCCAACACATGGCACGCAAACTCGCCCATAAATAACGAAGATTTAATTAATATAACCGAACGAAATCTTACGGCGGCCATTTTGAAAACCCTTATCCTGCTCCCTCCCCGCCTAAAACAGATTATTACGCCTCGACAAATTTAAATTTGCAGTCCGTAGAATAATTACAAGAGGGATTGTGTCCTATTTTATTGAGCAATATTATTGTGATCCCTCGTCGAGTTTTAGGTATGGCTGCAATATAAGGTTGTCTCTTAGTGGACCGAGTCCTTCCGGGAGCATAATTAGGGAATAGGGACGTACCCGCGCAGATGAGGTTTTGGTTCGAGTTTAAATTGATTCAATCTAGGGCCCATGTTTCGCGAGAGAATCCAGTGTTACCGTTTTACGAAACTTTACGACGTAAGGAATTAATTGCAGCGAATTTGTGACGTAGAGTTTTGGGCGTGTCCCAATTATTTGCGTTGGGATTCAACGTGTATGCATGTAGAAAAGTATTTATATCAACTATCTCTCCAATTTGTAGTTTCGAGCTAAAATACATTCAGTACTGATTTATAGTCTAAATTGCTGACAGTAGATTTTGTTCATGATTTTTACCGGGAACAATTTTGATTGAGTACGATTTTAGTGTTGCGCAAAACTAAATGATACAGCTTACTAGGAAAATTTTGGAAATATTTAAATGAAATCTAAAGGTTCTATATTATGTATTTTACGATAGTAGGTCTAAAGTAAAATACCTAAATGTATGTAACTACAAGGAAACTAAACATTTTCACGTAGTAACTAAATCACTAAAATCTTTTACTGGCCCATAAGTCTCGTGGAAGTGTAAAACTAGAAAAATAATATTCCGCAGTAAGTTAAACTGATTAAACCGAAGCATACCTTCCCAGTATATCCAACTAGGGGTAATTCCGCAGGCAAGTGAAGCCACACGGATAAATTATTTAACATGAAACTCTCGGCTATTTCCCGGCGGAACAAAAGCTTGGTTTAGAATTATATATGAGCAGAGCTTAAAGTTTAGAAGCTAGCTGTGCAAGTCTAAAAGCTTGGGCGGTGCGTATATAGAATGAAATAGACAGGGCAAATTTAAGTTTATTGATTATAAAAATAATATGCGTGAAACATGAAGTACCTACATATGAAAAGTACGAAGAATAACACTGAAACAGCTGGATGGTATGAGTAGGTGAATTTTATGTAGAGTCTATCTGTACAGGTGTAAACTAATTACTGTAAATTGTGTTTTAATTTTTATTGTTATCTGTTTAAAAACAAGTAAGGTTGTCAACATATTTGAGGTTAGATTCAGTTGTCGCAGGATCTGGCTGCTGCCGAACCTGGGTGGACCGTCGGTCGCATGCCGGCGGCTGTACGCCGGGGTGGTGCGGTCGATGGCCCTCTACGGGGCCCCGATCTGGGCGGACACCCTGATCGCCCAGAACAGGACCCTCCTGCGCCAAGCGCAACGGGTCATGGCGATCAGGGTGGTGAGAGGTTATCGCACCATCTCGTGCGAGGCGGCATGCGTCCTGGCCGGGACCCCACCGTGGGACCTGGACGCGGAGGTGCTCTCGGCAGCGTACTGGCGCCGCAGCGCAGCAGCACGAGCCGATGAGGTGGATCCAGAGCCGGAGGAGGCCGGGCGGCAGGGGCGACTCGACCGCCAGGTCCTCCTCCGGAAATGGAAGGAAAGGCTGGCGGAGCCGACCGCCGGCAGAAGAACGGTGGAGGCGATTCGGCCCGTCCTGGAAAGGTGGGTCGATCGCCGACACGGGGCCCTCACCTTCCGCGCTGTGCAGGTCCTGACGGGGCACGGTTGCTTCGGCAGGTACCTGTGCAGCGTGGCGGGTCGAGAGCCGACCAGCGTGTGCCACGCTTGTGGGTGTCCGGAGGACACAGCGGAGCACACGCTGGCGGAGTGCCCGGAGTGGGCGGAGCCGCGGGCGAGCCTCGCGGCGGTTATTGGGGACGACCTGTCGCTGCCGGGCGTCGTGAGAGCCATGGTCGGCAGCGACAGAGCGTGGAAGGCGGCGCTCCGGTTTTGTGAGTGCGTCATGGCGCAAAAGGAGGCGGCGGAGCGGGCGAGGGAGGACGACCCTCTTTCTAACCCGATCCGCCGAAAGAGAGTTGGGCGGAGGCGCCTGGCGCACGAGCGCCGTCTTCCCCCATAACCGGGGTCTCCGGGCGGTGGAACCGGGGGGTACCATCGCCCAGTTGGAGGAGACCCCCGAGGCGGCTGGCGTGTCCCGTGTTCCGGCACGCCAGTTTGAATGGTGAGTGGCGCCAAAGATTAGCGCCCCACAAGTTGGGCCCGAGTCCCGGGCAACCGTCGGCGGAGCAGCGGAAGTGTGCGAATGCGTCCCCGCAGCTCCGCCGGAAGACGGTGAGGAGGAACACCGCTGGTTTTTAGCCGGTATAAAAAAAAAAAGGATTACATTGCCTAAGGACAAGAGCTGTAATTATGATTTTATTTAAAGTATCTCAAAAGCTACTAAAACGACAGTTTTTCCGCTTCCTTTATTTCATCTGACATTTGCCATTAAGTATTTATTTAACGGATATTTATTTATATGATCTATGTTGCTTATGCTTATGTAAAGATGTAGTTTTAAATAACTATTGATGAAATATCGTAAAAATATGATATTTAAAAACGGAAGATATAAAAGAAGCTACATTTAAACAAAATGTATATGAAAATAATAATTTTGTGTTTTATACAAAAATATCAGTTTCATTTTTATAACTTCAAACATGGAATGTACCCTAAAATTAGTATGACACACACATACACACACAAAGCATTTTTACGTTAAAGTCGTATAACAGCGCTTGCTTGCGGATGTCTTATTATTGCGATTTATCTGCTTATCCATGTCTATACATTGTTAATACTATGCGGGGTAAAGTGGGCACAACACTAGCTCGCCGCGCCCTGTCAGCCGGCAAACCGAACGGGCACGTCACTGACGTGTTCTCTTATTTGGAGATAATAAATAACTATTTATGGGATATAGCTTAAATATTAACTGTAGTAGTCTGTTTGATTCAACTTGGTTTTCTAATTAAAGCGTGCTCAACTTGGCTTCGTAGAATACCAGGTTGTATCCTCTGAGAAACTATCATAAATAGGTACAATTTTAGTAACTCCTGCTGTAAGTTTTTTAATGTTAATAGCTGATAAACGAGCCGACTACATGATGATATTGATAAATGGTCATCGTCTTTGGCGTATAGACTTGTAGAGAAGGTAAAATAAATTGCTATTATTATTGTTATGTGAGTTCATGTCATACGCGATACGATCGATGGAACCCCATTGAGAGTGATTTTTGTTAGTCATTTTATATGTAGTTTGTCCCATAATCATCAACGTATAAGAATCATGGGTGGTATAATTAAACTCTACATGCCATAAATTCGTTTCAGAGTATTTTTCTTTATCGAAACAAACGAAGCATCAGGCATACAAAAAAAACTTTCAAGAGGATAATGATGTAACTTTAAGGATTCAACCCCAGAAATTCCACGAGGACAACCACTCAACTATTTCTATTATACCTACATAGTAACTACGTGAGAAACAACATGCAGTAAGAAAATAAAACATAAAAACAAATGTCCCAAGCCCAACACGCGAATGGTATTTAAGCGCAAGCTGCCATAATTTCGTATTATATCTAATCCGTTAAATAAATATTAAAAAGAAAAGAATGGGAGCAAGCGGGCTCGTGCTAGCAAGCGAGATTATTTGTTCTCGTTTGTAATACCAACGGCTTAAGGCGGTCCGGAATGGAAATTACTACCCGCAAGAGAATTTGAGAGAAAACGCGTATGTGGGATAAAGTTAAGTGACTTCAGAAATAACACGGTCGAATATCTGTTTTTATTTATTTATTATATAGACCAAGATGAACATTTCACAATATAATAAATAAAATGAAAGAATAATCACAATGGTTAGGTCGAATTTCAGTCGTTTTACTTAAAGTTTTTATATCATACTTATCACAATTAAACCATAACTTTATAAAAGGATCAAATAATTACAATTTTTTTTTTTGGAAAATCCTATAAAACAAAACTGGTAAAAATCTTCATCACAATTGACACCAGTAAGTGATCACCAAACAAACTAGAACAAAACGATACATCTGTTTAGTGGATATGATCCCACAAACAAACACACAGATACACATGTTTAAAAGTAACCACAGCTCTGTTATTGCTTCGCAGGCTTAAAATCAACCAGCTTGCTTCATGTCATGTAAAATTATAAATACCGTGATCGATGCACTCGGCACTGCATTGAGTACAACCAAATTAAACATTAACAATGGTAAAGTCTTCAATGAATTAACCAAAACCCCATTACTGTCTATTCTTTACACATTTCCTTTGTTTGCTACTAAAGATAAATTAGAACGCAGCTTTTAATGTAGAAAATTCATCCTTGTTTTTGTAATGGTACAACGGCTTAAGCATTTAAGCCGTCTTTTGCTGTTTCATATTCATGCGGTTTTGCAGATTCACCTAAGAGCTTGTATTTCGTTCACAATTAAGATAAAAATATGAAAAAATTGTTACGATATTACTAGGATTACGAAAGTTAGATTTTCTATTTGTAAGAAAAAATACTTCAACCCATATAGGACAACTTTATACTATTGTAGCTGACCTGATCAAAATTTTTATAATTTAATTGTCGACCTTTGATTCAAAAAATCTTACAGAAAGGAGAACTTCCATTTTTGACCCAGACCCGACATGAAAGAAACATATCCCAGTTTTTTTTGTTATGTTGAGTATAACAAATATCTATTATTGTTATATTCGAAATAAGTGGCTAACAACAAAATATTTCACTTTTTAAATTATTCATACTTAAAATAAATGTTTGATATTTATTTGCACAAAAAACTTGTAAAATAAAATAATGATTGGATTATCCAGATGACCTAAAGTTTTAGTAAATAATAATACGTAACTATTGCGGTAAGAACTCACGATGCGGAATTTTGCCGCGTCCGCTGCGGAAACGGAATTGCGCTACGGCGCACGTCGCGGAGCTAAAACGCGTCGTGAGTTTTTAGTTTGCTTTTATTTTATAATTCTATTTTTAAACTGCAATTAAGTTATATCAATCTAGTTAAGCTTCATTTAATTTTAATCTTCGAAGGTAAAGAATAAAGGTACCATTAAAAAGGTGGGAACTTGATAGTGGAACATAATATTGATTGCTCTAATGGAGATCAAAGTTTGGTGACTGTCTAAATTTCCTATTTTTGGTAACTTTGGGTCATTCTAAATGGATACTATTGCTATTAAGTGAATAATAAATGGTTTTCAAATATTTCGCCTGAGTAAAGTCACATAGCTACATATAGTTGTTAGCCACTGTTATTTAAAAAACTGTTACTATATTTTTGTTATATGTAATATAACAAAAAAACTGAGGTACTTTTCATTACTGTCGCTTATCGGTACTGCCCCCGTATTATTAGCTCTTAATTCCAGACAGTTCACGTTCATAACGTGTGGGTGACAGGGACAGCGCCTTATTACCTGTAACTGTAAGTAATAGTGTAGTAGTAAGTGGTCCGTTGACATAACATCAAGTCGGAACTTGTCGGCGCTTATGGGCGCTTATCGGCGCTGGTTCGGCACAAAGTATAGAGACTACCTGCGCCGATAAACGCCTTAAGCGCTGGCAGATCGGCGCCGGTAACCAGCGTTCTACTTGAATGCGCCCTTACGATAAAAAATTTAAATGCCGCCATCTATTAACGCCATCTATTATCAACTCTTCAAACTAAAATAAACATTTCCTTAGTACACAAGTACAGTGTACGCGGCACCTGTTACTAAATAAAAATAGAACAACAATGTTACCAGGTAATTAAATATTGTTTTAAGAAAAATAATGTGAAAGATGTATTTTAAGTAACACTTATTAAATTACCAGCAGGCATGACACACAGCATTTTGTGGAGTCCCAAAGTCATCGGTATCCTTCCCTGCTCCCGAAGTACCAACCCTGGTTGAAAAAGAACAAAGCAAATATTATTTTAAGCAACGAATTAAAGCCCGACTAGAAATAGGTATAGAAAACCTTACCATATAGCGATAAGCTCATGGAACTACTGGCAACACTTACTTTCTAAACTTCACTCGCAAATTGTTTATCAGTGAATTGTTTTGGTTTATTTTGTAGCTTTGGGTGATTATTTTGTGCTAAAATGCCAAAATCTATTCATAGTCGTACAAAATTGTTTTTCTTTGTGCTAAAATAATAGTTAATTTAAAACATCATTTATTCCGTTAAATAACATTCCTTAATTAATTAAAATTGGTACCTACTGTTGTCACAAAGCAGGAAACTTTAGCGCTCTCAATGCAAGTTCACTATATTACTGGACAATTACTTTATCATCTTAGAAAAGGTAATTTTTAGCAAATAATATTTTAAGAGGTTTGTTGGTGGGTTTGGTGGAAAAATCTTAAAATAATGGCAAACTTAGCAAAACGGAATAAAATATTTTTATATAACATTATTGCCTAATTATAAAAATATTATTACAAAAACAAAAAACCCGACTGCTTACAAAAGAATTCAAAAGAAAAAAACAAGTGTAACAATATCAACATAAAATACTTCATGCTGCCGCATGCGGTGACAAACGTAGTACTTGTGATAAATCTTTTTTTACCCGTAGGTAACAGTATTGTTTGTCCCCGCTGCAGCACCATGAAGTATTTTATGTTGATATTGTGACACTTGTTTTTTTCTTTTGAGTTCTTTTGTAAGCAGTCGGGTTTAGTGTTTTTATAATAATATTTTTATTTCAGACTTTTCAGTGGGTTCGCCGAAAAATTCTACTTTTTGGGATGATTTTTAACAATTTGTGTTAAAACGTGTTCCTAAACGTTACATGACATATATATATGATATATTTGAAAAGGTTTTTTCACGAACTTTCATTTGATACCCATATTGCTAAGATAACAAAAAAACTCAAGATTATCCCCTCTTTTTCTTCCACTTTCGGGCGCCATTTTGAAAATTCATATAGATAGCCTGTGACACTTCCACAGTTCTGACGAATTGAACGATACCTCATTATGTCGAAATCCGTTCAACCGTTTGGGCTGTGTACACTCGAAAAACGTAACCCTCCTTCTGACGCAGTCGGGTAAAAATTATTCTCTACTATGAAATTATTTAGTGGATGACGTCTACAAACAGGCAGGTTTCAAATAGGAAATTTACTCGGCCCTTAATAGGTACATATATATCTACTTATTATTTCTACTTTTAAAAATCACGACGAAATAATCTAAATCTATAATGGCTTGTTTTTCCAACCATGACCATATTAAGTCCTTTATACCAAATTAAGCCATTACAAATACCCACCTCTGAAAATATCTATACACTATGTAGGTAAGCGTCAAATAGACTTAATGTACATTATGGTACCCGGACATAATACAAGATATTTATCGACAAATGCACTAGAGGGGCCCAGATGTTCTAGATTTAATTGGATCCAGCCGTCGGTCGACTAATAGTAGTGTATTTATTCACGTCTTGTGCCCGGACTTAATACGAAAGCGTGGCCAATTAATGAGTGCATGAGGGAAGCTACACTATACTTAATTAATTATGCTTGCGTTTAGTTAGGCGCTGTGCCCACGGAGCAACTCAAGTTGAGGCAACTATCAACTTTTTAAAAGTTTCCTGTAAAAGTTGATAGTTGCTACAACGTTTACGGTTGCCGCAATTTTATAGCAATTTGTGAGCAACTTGATTGATTGATTTGCGATTGACAGTTGCGGAAACCGGCAACTTTAAAAACCGGTATTATATTTAACAGTTGCTAGTTGCGGCAATTAAGAACTGACCTAGTCAACGATTACAGCAACTGAAAACTGTTGAAGAATCCAATTGAAATGTATGTATGTAAACAGCTAGTTGCCAGTTGCCAGTTGCTGCATAGTTGCTCCGTAGGCAACGCGCCTTACTCAGAGTTTGTAGGGGTCATGTAATATAGAAAGCAAAGAGTATTATATTTCATTATAGGTAGGTATAATTTCATACCTACATAAGTAGTAGGGTCTGCGCTGGGTTGTTCCCTATCAGCTCTCAAGAAGCTACTGGAAATGATCTTGTCGCGGAAATGCGGTGTCGGTATTTTGAAACCACGGAGGCCTCTTTAAAACCCCTTTGGAGCAGCTCAGACTATTTCAGGCATCGTCCGTTCTGGATGCCCTGAAATGATGTAAGCTGTGAACACAAAAAAATAGATATAATATAGTATTATAAAAATAAAAATGCTACAAACAAAGATGATGCCTAACTTAGAGTAATCATGGAGATTTGTTATCATCGCTCACAAGCAGATGATTTTTCAGAGTCTTTGTAATGACCTGAAATCTTTTGAAACTGACATTGGCCTAAAAATCACTGTAGCCATAGAAGACCACAAACAGGTAACATATTAGATATAGATATGCATATTAGATACTATATCCATCTCATAAATAATATGTCCACTGACTTAACAACCCATCTAACTAATGATGCCCCGGAAGGGTTCAAACTGTCGTCCCTTTTTACTTCAGTCTTTTTGTTAAAACGGAGTTTTTGTAAATAAAAATAACACTAGAAGTAACCCACATTGCCGGGACGAAAAAATTTCAACTTTTTATACCTTGCAGCGGTCGCCGGTCGTTCTAATGAGGTCGGAGGACGTTTTCAATTTGCGTCACACTTCCAACTGCCCCTTTTGTTCAAATGAACTTTAGTGAATTAACAAAAACAAACGTTTCTATATTTTACTCGGACAAGGAGTGAATGAGGCTACTATCGGTTGTAATTCGATGTCTGGTTCGTGGTATCAAAGGTTTGAAACGTATTTAGCCTTAAAGGTCTATCATTATTTATTAGGTAATTTAAAGACGTCTTTAAGACACTAAATGCCCACTTTAAGGCGTTAGTCTCTATTCATACCTAAATTTTAACATAACTGGTCCACAGTAAGGCCTCTCATCATAATTGAGGAAGACTAGAGCGTACTCCACCACGCTGCGTCAACGCTGATTGACGACAAGATTAATGGCTAACGCACGTCGCTAGTTTTTATGCCGGCCGGATGACATTAACAGAGAACTGAAGCAACCGCGTTAAATAACCCTATAGATTCCCTTCGAAGGACCGATATGTGCTATTTGTTGATCATCGGAACCCATAACCATATCCTATTTTTTCCTTTAGTGTGACATTTAAATGCTTTAAACGCACATAGCACCAAAAAGTCAGAAGTGCGTGCTCTGGGATTCGAACCCGGACCCCAGAGTAAGGGCTACCGCAATTGGATTATCATCAGCATCCTTATTAGAATCTCGTTCTAGATCAGCCACAGTTGTCATGAAGGCACCGGAATGGTAGGGCAGCATGTTTGTTTGCTACCTTAATTCCATAAAAAATGTTTTTCCGAACAAAATATACGCGAAATCACTATTTTCGTAGTTTCTATAAGCGTGCCAGTCGGTGACGCTGTAACTGGCGCGCTCAGCGTAAAGCGACTCCATCCACGGGATATCAAAGCGAAACTCACTTTGTTACTTTACGTATAAAAATAAAGAAGGGATTTGTCTGTATGTTTGTACAGTTTTTTTTCTTATTCATTTTTGTTTCGCTTTAAATGTTCATAATTTTTTAGTTTAGGGCTGTACTTCCATACTTAAAAAACTTTTTTTTACTTCAGGTATATTTATTTTTACGGCCATTATAACATAGGTACTCTGTAAAATTTCAAGGGTCTGCCTGTTACGAATCAATCGATACAGTCCTATACCTACACATGGTTGTTCATTTTCATCCATCCGTCACGACCACTTATTTACGGAAGCATAAAAAGAATTGAACCATGGAGTACCTACCTATAAGAAACAACAAATGTTGGTAAATAGTTAAATACATTAAATATTTTGTCTTGATTGTAATACCTCCTCTAAGTTTTGTCTCATTTGTTAATACCTACCGTTATTACGTCATGCACGCAAGCAATCCCAGGAGGTTAACCTAGTGAGGTTATAATTAGCATTTTCTGCGAGCGCTCGCAACGAGCTACAAAACCCGTCATCGAACGAAGTCCCGTGTTTATTTACCATTCCTTTTGTCTCCCCGTACAGCTTTCCCTCAATTGAAGGCTTGGCGGAAAATTTATATCAATTATCCCTTCTCATAATCGCCACAGATTAACTACAATATTACAGAACTTGCTGAAATCTTTCGCTTCTATTATCTTTTTTAGCTTCAAAGCCTTATATTTCCTTACGTTCTTCATCCTTTTTTTTTAGAATATGCATGTCTTCGGATTGTGACGTCCAAGAAGAACGGGACCTCTTGGTTGGGTTGGTTATTTTAGCCATCAATAACTTAGCCACTCTGACATCCTGCGCCTTATGAATTTAGCGGATACCAGCTGTCTTTTTCAGGTCGTGAGCCTGGTCGGGTCGAGAGGCTTCCTATATTCCTTTTTCGAGGCTGATTATTTAAATTAAAAAAATCTGAACCAATTCAAATGATAGTCCCCAAAATCTTGACGCCTGGGTACTTGGCTACCAGCAAGCAAGCGGGTTACTTTATCGGCCTTTTAAGACTCCGCTGAGGAAGACGATAATCCGCCGGTGTCTTGAGAGTCAGGATGTAGGATATCTTGATTTCCTCTTTTTTATTAGGTATATCGGTGATGCCTTGATATAGTATGGCTTATGACCATTAGTGACGAATCTGGCGCCATGCCGTTGAAACTTAACGGCCCGTCTGCTCATCCATTAAGAAGGTATTTACATAAAAAAGTAAATAGACCAGCTGCACATCAGTTAAGCTTTAACAATATACCGATCCAGTTTGTTTTCTATGTAAAAATAAGCGCCATAATTTCTCTGTTCATTAATTACACTGCGCATTCTCTGAATTCATAATGTATTTTTTCATAAGATATTTCAGGTTTCCCCGTCCGGCTCATTGTTAATGTAGGAAGATAATGCCTCTCAAGTTGCGTTATCACAACGCCTCCTGACATTTTGAGTATAAAATATTGTAAAGTGCCAAGAGCATTGTGACACCTAGCGCTATTATTAATTATTAGTAACGGTGCGAGAAAGAACGGAAAAAAAGAATTTTGTAACTATGAGACGAAGTGAAACGACTACCTCGGTAATAGACTGTCAGATTTTTTTTGTTTTGTTAGGGCAGCAACGCATTAGTAACGCCTTTGGAGTTTCTGATGTCTATAAGTGACTTTGACCACTTGCCATCAGGTGGGTTGGTTGATAACATAAGCATAATATTCAGGAAACAATAACAAAATATCTTACAAACACTGTATAAAGTATAAAGCAAAAAAATCATTACATATATACCTAATAAATGAAAGGTAAATGACTGTTCATATACATACGGCCACTGGCCATGGAAAAAAAACCGTTGGCATAAAGTAAATTCATTAGCATTATGTATGTACCTACCTGTATTACCAACGGAGCATAAATAGACATTTGACGCGTTGGCACAAAGGTATCTTCAGCAATGTGTGGTGTGCTGTCATTTAATGAGGAATCGTGTGCCTCGGCACAATGTGGTGTTTGGTCTAAAGTTGGGCTAACTACGTTGTTTATAATTTCTCAAAGGGACGATTTTTCCTTGACGTTGCATGATATAATTTTTGTATAATTTTCGATTATATCTTGGTGAGATGTCGATAGATTAATATATTAGACTACAGGCCCATGTCGAAAATGGATGGGTCATATGAACCACCAGGTGATGTACATATAAAGGACGATATAAGAGCACCACATAATAAGATTCAGCACTATGACGCTACTTGTAAGCTGTCCAACTGAGTGCTGGTGAGAATTCAAAAGTTTAACCCTCGATTTTTTCCCCTTGTCGCATGATTTTTGTACGGCGTTGCGTAATAATGGATTAGAAGCTGTATTGAAACAGTATGAAACTGATGCCGTATAGAATCAAATGACCAAATTTACCCTGGAATTGTCAAAAAATCAAAAAAAAAAATACCGACTTTGTGGCGCACCATTTTTTACGAGATTTATATCGTCCTATATACATCAACTGGTGGTTCATATGACCCATACATTTTCGACATGGGCCTGTAGTCTATATTCCAATTTTTGAAATACCTACTTATCATTTGTGTAAGTAGTTAATCAGTGCTCAATTTATTAAAAATATTATTGTGTAGAATTTAGGTTTTTTAAGTATTTGTTTACAGAAAAGTAGTTGTTGTAAGTTTAATTTTTCATAATTTATTGCGAGAAAATTACATGATATTTCTTGCGATTCCCCCTTTCTCGAACGTGAGATTGGGTGTGATTTATCTTGATCTTCCTAAATAACAGACAACCCACAGCTTAACTACTGAACGTAAGTAGCCGAGAACATGTACCTGTACCTATGTTCCATGGGGAGTTTAGATATGGGAGCACTAAGAGACAATTTTTGGATATTCTCGCACTTAAGGGATAAAAAGGATAAACTTAAACTTTTTATTCTTTTAATGGATTAACTTGTAACTTTGTATATAGGTTCCTCAAGTGACATAAGTGAATACAAAGAAAGGATCTTGCAAATACACCAGGACTGTAATACACACAACAAACAAAAACAACACCGTGATATAAATCCGCGTGTGCGGAGCCGCGGGCAAAAACCTAGGATACTTCCAGTAAATAATTTGAGTTGTCATAAAGTGACAAATTATTCATACATTGTTTATAACAAAATTAACTCGCTCTTACAAATTCAAACCGCTGTCTCTCATGAATTATACGTTTCACAATTCAGTGAAGTCAAGCACACGAGCATAACGCGGGGATGATGGGCTTACGACGGAGTTTTTTTACAACAAAAGATTTAAAAAGGATGACATGATCATTTTTTAAATACAAAGCTTTGTTGAGGTGTAGATAAGTTTTTTTGGGTTCGGAAGAATGATGTTTGTGTTAAGCCTATTTTGCGCGTACAGAAGGTATGATACAGGAAATCATTCGCCGGTTTTGTTTTTATAAAATATAATAAAAACTTTTTTTGTATTAAAAAGGAGGAGTTTAAGACATCTATTCACTTAAGAAATGTGAAAACTAACGGGCTTCAGAAAATATCTCAAAGTTTACATGTTACTATGACAGTATCCGTATATAAGCATACTCAGGGAGAATCGAAAATTCTTCCATTAAAAGTTAAAAGCAAACGATATCAAAATGTTTTTAAAATAGGTACTACAGTATAAATGCTATGTTAATTTAAAAAGAACAGTGCTTGTGTAAAAAAGTTTATTTATCAAAAGTAAAGTTTAACGTTTCAGACTATTGATATATTATTCTGTTTCTGAACTCAAGTGCCACGAATTTATTATAAGCCCAAGGATATTCCAGCCGATAATTTCATAGCGACCTATTTTCATCGGACCTTTGCGTTCTTATTTTACATTTAAGTCTTCCACGATTTATATTCAGCGGGCACTCCACGGGACCCGAGAGGGCCATAAATAACCACTGGTCTGGTCCCTCCTCGACGTCCCTCCCTCCGCCGCAAACGGCTAAGGTTACCCAGAGGGGGAAGATGAAAGAACACCCTAATATATCTTTTTCCAAGTGCGGATTTGTTTGAGAATTTTAATTTTGCGAGCGGAAAGGTCGAAGGTGTGGGGAGAGCGTTCACATTTGCTTTAGCGCTTTTTGTTATTGAAGTGAAGTGTATGGGGAATTTATGGCCTTTCTAGTGTTTGAATGAAATATTATCTTTTTGTTACTGTAAGAAGTTAATGCCAACTGTGTTATATTACGAAACCTTAAGAAACCCTCGGGTGATTCCTAAGTAGGACCTATTATTACTTACTTTATTGGATTGGAGTGCCCTTTCAAAAATGTTTTACACTATAATGGGTTTTTTAAATAGGTATTATTTGGCAATCACACAATGTCTCAGGTGATTTGGACCAGACTATAGTGTCGCAATATACGTAGGCAGTAGTCCTTCTCTAGCTTTCCTTAGAGTGTGCCTATAATAAAGAAAGTAAAGCCGCGTTTTAACTCTACAGATATCAGTCAGATATGAATTTAATTTCTTAGTTTGCATAGAATTAATATTTTTTTCAGAAGATATTTGCAGAACCTTGTCTAATACTTCTTAAATTTAAAACAACTTGAAAACATTATACATCAAAGTTGGTAATCGCCCTAAGGGTGCAAAGATCCTCATAAAATTTTCACATCCGCTCCAACAATGTGCTTGGTGTGCCTGCGGCTTTACATGAATTCTAATTTAACCTGAGCAAATCCCAAGGAGGGTTTTATATACCTAATAAAACAAAGTACCTTTCCCTACATTTCCCTACATTAGGTATTATTTATTCGCGTCTATTTACACGTCGGTTTGCCTCAGGGATCCAAGGCAAATAAACCCTCTTTATTTGGTCTACAGCACACATTTTAATGAAGTACCCTTGTAGAACCTACACTTAATTAATTACATTGGGTTTTATGCAGAAGCAAGCGGTTGGAGGACTATTAAGTATACTTGCTTAGGTTATAGCATCGTCTTTGTGTGACGTCAGACAGCAGTAACGTCGACCACACTGGAATTAATCAAGGTGATACGCGCTCTAGCTTATAAGATTTGCTAGGTAATTAAGTAGGTGCTTAATGCTTGATTTGATAAGCTTGGCTATTTGAGATACGAATAAGTTAGTAGGTATACCTACCTATAGATAAACAAATAAGTGATCGCCTGTAGTTTAAAATTAAGAACATATTTGGCGTACCTAGGTGTATTATAAATATTAATGACATTGGTACTGGTTTAAGCAAAATTGCGGTGCTTGCTTTTTTTAGCAATCGGTGATGATTTTGTTGTTCGTATGCTCGTTTGTCGGCAATGCATATTAAAAATAATTCGCTTTAAAGATTTTAATAATTATAGGTTTAACACAGTTAACAGGTACTTTCTTCGAATAATATTCACTGGAATACCGTAGAATCCAACTCAGATGTCGCCCAACTTTTACTTTCAGGTAGCCTTTGACGATGCGTCCATTTGGAATCCATTTGGAAGTGCCTCCATACATTTAGAAGCATTCTAAATGGACATATCGTCAACGGCTTCCAAAATTTCAAAGATTTCCTTTGGAGGTAATTTCATACGGATGTCTTCCATTTGGAAGCACTCCAAATAGACGTTTCGTCAATGGCTACCTTTAGAGAAAGAAACGTGTTTCCTGAATATTTGCAGTTTATTTGTAACAATTGTTTTGGATTAAAGGCATGATCCTCAAAGATCATCGAGCACCTCTCGTTCAGTGATTCTATGAAAATGTAGAGCAGAGACACAAATGCCCAAATAACGAAGTGGCATGCTCCTAATTATGAAGAAAGTTCTGCAATATGAAGTATCCTACTAAAGTGAGTGATAGATAAATATCTGCATTGAAAATAAATCTTAATTGATTTTAACAAACCTTATATAGGTAACCATCGCGCCTACCAATAGCGGCAATTCTAACCGGTCCTTGAAATAACAAAAAAACAATTCCTCTCTAAAAATACGAAAAACCAAAAGGTTAAAAAGTTGTCCTTATTTGAATTTTCATTAAAACTTTCTCCCGTCAGGAACAAAGAACATTTATATTAAAAAAGTCCGGCCCCGGCCAGATAAATATCAGTAGTCTCGAGAGCGGACCCAAATTTTAGCTCCGCACATGAAATATATAGCTCCAGAGCGGTCATTCTAGTTACATCGGTGTACTTACTGTTGTGGCGATGTCATCATGTTACATGGTGACGTCACTTCAAGCCTGTATTACGGTGTCGAAGTTTTTACACCACTCGCATATAGGTATACTTATCTGAATATGATCAGTTGGAGCTTACCACTTGCTCCTAAGGTATGACATCTCGTCTGTCGGGGGATCTCCATTCTAGAAGTACAATTAATATAATAATATGTATTATATTATGTGTTATATTATATATATATGTATATATATATATATATTTATATACATATATATATTGATATCTTCAATTATTGCACTGTACACCCTACCAACATTTCTTGATCTTTCCCTTTGTCATTTCCCCAAAGGTTATCTGGAAGAAATCGCTATTGAGCGATAAGATCGCCTTTTGTGCACAACTTACGTGAATTGTAGCATAATTTCTTTATTTGTAACTGTGGTGTATAATAAAGTGTAATAAATAAATAAATAATACACGCTTACAAGGTCTTAACCTTGCACAAGGATTCAATACGTCGTGGATGAGATGTACAATACAAATAAGATATCATAAACATTCATGACCCGTTAATAAAATCTTTCAAAAAAATAAATGGCGGCCTCGGCCGGTGCCGAACCTAAGTCTCATCGCTCAGCAGGTAGTGTTTCGTGTTTAGAAAATAAAAAGAATCATTAAAATTGGTATAAGTACAAGGTCCAAAGGTGAAAGCTTAGATGTAGGTACACATACACAGACACACACATGGGTCAAACTTAAAGACTACAAAGCAGCCCGAATAAGGCCTCATCAAAACCTGGAAATCTCATGACTATTCTATTTTCGAAAATTAGGGAAACCAATAATTTTCCTAGTATTTTTAAATCTTCAACTTTATCACCAAGAAGATCAAAATCATCATTTCTTTCGAAAAAAAAATTTTTTTTTCATCTTAAAACACTGGCAACATAATTATAAACGAAAATACGAAAAAAAAACATTCAGGATTGTGAGAAAATACAGTGTACAAAAGAGTTATAATACCATGATACCAGTGGACCTTCTACGCAGACGCTAGTCGCTCGCAAGCCGAACTCATTACGCGGCGCCGCAAGACCCGCCCAGCCCAACTTCCATCCCAACTCCTCTCGGACTCGCCGTGTTCACTTTAGGACTTGTACTCACAAGGGTTTTTTGTAATTACGAGTACGGGTTTAAAGTGACGACAGATATTTTTAAGTACTTGCAGATACGAGCGATAAAAATTAAGTAGATGTCGATAGTCATATTTTGAACGAATTTATTATGGATATCTATGTGTTATTTAAGTTACAATCAGTTTTACGGAGATGAGTTTTATATTAAAAAACGAAAAAAATCTTGCACCTTTGTTAGTCTTAAGTTGTTCTTAGTCGAAACGACGTCAACATTGAGTCTAGACTATAAAGTGAGTTAGCTGAAATTTTACACACAGATTTCTCTCCAGTAGGTATTGGTAGTTATAGAATAATTGGCCTCCACACTTATTTACGTACGATATGTAGATGTGTGTATGTACTCAATATTTCTACTCTAGGCCTTCTCAGTAGTTACTGAAAAGAGCGTTTTGCCTTGTAGCGAGCCACCTTTAAGCTTAAGCTCTATTGTGCTTTTATTTTTTTTAGATTTGTAATAAATTTCCAAATCCGCGCGCATTGTCCGAAATGTGTCTACCTATAGTAATTATTATTGTTCATAATTCAAAAATACGACTGTGTGACGTAACAGTTGCTGGCTCGCAGTTCCAAAGAACCTGGGTTCGATTCCCAGCGAAGCTAAGGCTAAGGCACTTCTCACACAACGCTATTCATGAGATACGCGACTGCAACGCTACCCAAAATTAGTATGTATTTGACACTATGTACTGACAGGACGATGCGTCTTCTGTCAGTTAAAAGTGTCAAATACATACTAATTTTGGGTAGCGTTGCAGTCGCGTATCTCATGAATAGCGTAATGTGAGAAGTGCCTTAGTCTTGTGTGTGTGGCACCACTAGTAGGGCACTGAGCGAGTAGCATTCTTAAAAAATGACATAAGTTTAAAAACAGAATCGCTAAACGCAAATCTCATTTCAGTCGAGTGTAATCCGAATGGCGATTACGGGCACCCCGATCGACGATCACAATCTAGGTAATTCAATTGCAGACGCGACTGCCCCTTTTTGATTTTTAATGGAGTTAAGACGACGATTTCGACGCTCGATCCAATTAGGAGATGATGAGTATCAATTTTGATCCATTTTGGTTTCTAATTAACTGTGTAAAATCATAAAATGTAAAAGTGGAATTTTATATTGAAGCTTTTTATGTAAATGCCTTAGAAAGATTTTTCTTCCTGGAAAGAGAATCAAATACTTTTTTGATTGTTAAGTAGGCAAATAAATGTTTTTTGTGAAGTGTAATAATGCGTTAGGGGATCTGCGTGTTATATTTGATAGATGGATAGTGAATCTTCTAAAGACTTTTTAACTCTGAGGATTGACTATTAATGGTCCAAAAATATGTTAATAATTTATAAACATTTATGTACTCTCTTTTAGTTTCGTAAATATTACTACAGTTACAGTTATTCTTCTATTAACATTTTTGTACGTATGAAGTTCAAAAAAATATGTTCACCCTTTAATTTTTAACATCTACGTATAATCTAGTGATGTGGTATGAAAAGGAGCCATGTAACAAATTCAGTGCGGCCGAGGATCGGAACTTTTGTACAATTACGGCGGCCGCCTCCGAGCTTTGCTAGTACGTACCGTCAGCAGAAAAGTCCGACTAACGATTAAATTAAAAGGCTTTATATCTGGAGAATGGCTTTACATGTTACGAGCTAATGATCTCATGAGTGGTCTCAAATGTAGGCTTTTAATTGCTGTTAGTAAGTATAGCTACGGTTTAGTGATATCTACCAAATGAACATCCATTGTTTTTATTAAAGTAAAAGTAATTACTGTGTAATTTCGGAAAATCAGACAAGATTGTAAATCTGCAAGTTTTAACATTGAATGTAGTACAATTTCTTAATAAGTAAAATTTTGTGAAATTGTAAAATTTTATAATTTTGTCTCGGACATTTCTTAGAACATTTTAAAATTATGTTATCAAAAATCCATACGGTAAGGATTATTTATTATCGCTTTATTTTCGAAATACTAGTACCAGACTAGTACTTAATATATATTATGACGTATAATTTCTTGGTGACATCTAAACAGTGGCCAAACATACTAAAATTTAAGACGGTACGCTTTCCACTGCTGACGCTCAACATAGTTCGTATAAATTATAGCCGCCAAAGGATAGCGCTGTCTAACTTTGCACTTTACTCATATTTTGCGCGTAATGGATATATATGAGCGGTTCAAACTCCGGCGGACGCGGTAATTGCGAGTGCGTTGCGTCTAGGACTTTGTCCGTAATGGCTTCCAACTTTGAGTTCCTGTAGTTCAGGAATTAGATTCGTTGGTTGCTACGAACTACTTAGGAAGTCGAGCCAAAGCCTGTGGGAGGAGTCGGTAGTTAGTATGGCTGGAACTACATAATATATGCATTTCGGTGTACCGTGAGCCTTGTACATGTTTGGTTGTTGTACCTACTAACAAATAACGAGTTATTCCGCGTCGTATCTTTTTTTCTTGCAGATGATTTCATAGACTTTAGACGATTCATTTTTTATAAAGTCATTGTTATGTAGGTAATCGTAGTTAATGGTAGACATCACATCTGAAATGAAGTTAAAACGTCTAATACTTCAGGATAAAATATTACTAATTGTCCCTGTCCCAGTTCTCATACCTGCTGTAGAGGTGACCAAATAAAATTATTAAAAACACTTTCTGTTAATTAGACTAAAAATCTTGGTGTCCGGATTTGAGTTTTGTCATGAAGGCAGTGGTTGGTACTGCTTGCCAGTATGCCATTATATTATAGGTATATTTTTTCCATTTTCGATGGGTGAATTTAAACAATAAAAAAACCCAGGAAATGTTTTATGTGATTCATAGTTGGCAATAATTAGGTAGATAGCTATTTTATAAAAAATATTGTAACTCTCACACAGTGAACAGTGATATACAACTAATATAAATATTTCGATACCAAAATAATAATTTAAAAAAAGCTGTAATAAAAAACTGAAACGCACGAGCATTATTTTATTTATTTTAATTTAACTCAAATGCAATGTGATTGACTATCGTGTAAACATAGGTAGGTATATTATGCTTGACGTTTATCGTTCATACTATTTTTTCACTGTTAACAAACACGCAGGAAATAGTTTTATATAATTCAGCATAACATTGTAACTCTCTTCAACATACCGGCAAAATAATTCCAGGGAACGGTAACGCAAGCGCTGTATTAATTTGGCTCAGGTTTTGAATGCAACGTTTTATACCAGGTTGTTACTGTGGGAATATTCCTGTGGCATTTATGAATAGTATCTCAACTTTGAAGCCTCCACTAAACTGATAGAGATTAGTAAATTTTGTAATTTAATTGTTTCGTGAGCGAAGCAGTTTGTAGCTACGTACGTAGTTATCATTGTCGAAACCATTTTCGTGTAGCTATTTTCCATTCCCAGAGGTGCTAACGTAAAACATGTCTTTTTGCTTAGATTTAATTATTACCAAAATAGTTCATGTGATTAAAATAGAGTAGGTACGAACCCCTTGGACCTTTTTTCCATTAAGGTTTATTAATAGCCTAAGTTTTTGATTCAGTTGTATTATTTTTTTGTAGATCGAGGTCGCACTACAGTTTTTTCAAACCGTGAAACCGCGTAACCTCGCTAAATGCATACGAGGACGCTATCAGTCTCGGTAATAAATTTAAATCTTGATTCACATTACAGTAGTGCGGCCTCGACCTAAGAAAACATTAAAAAAAACATTTTTTAAAAGATAAGATTATATAAAACTACTAACAATCATCATCATCATCTTCCTGCCCATTTCCCAATTTTATTTGGGGTCGGCGCAACATGTTTTTCTCTTCCATTCGTCCCTATCAGCCGTCACTTCTACACTGACTCCTTTATCTTTCATATCATCTCTCACACAATCCATCCATCTTTTCTTTGGTCGTCCTCTTCCTCTTCGTCCACTCACATTCATATCAATCATTCTTCTTGTCACATGCGTTTCCTCTCGCCGCATCACATGCCCATACCACGACAATCGGCTCCCTTTCAATTTTTCTGTGATTTGTGCTACTTTAAAACTACTAACAATATGCAAAATAATTAAAACATTAACGAGCACGTGTGTGTGGTACGGATTTCGATATGGCCGGTTTCACTTTTTTAGAGGCGACCATCTCAGACCTCAGGGGTAGCAACGCATCTGTGACCGAATTGGAACAAGACTCATACTAACAATAACTAACTGGACTATTACTAACATTAACTAACAGGACTAATTATCACTAACATACCCTGTCCTCGCACTTATTAACAAACTAACCAACTAATATTATTCTAACACCATCTACTAACTGGACTAACCATCCTAGTCCCTTTGAGTCTAGTTCTAGGTCGGTCACAGTTGTTATGAGTGGCAGGGGAAGGGTGGTACTGCATGCTCGTTTGCTATCTTAATTCCATAAAAAAAAAAAAAAAAAAAAAATGGTCAACATTTTATTGCCCCCAATATCAATTCATTTATTTACTACTCATACAGAAAGCAATCTTACTTAATTCCTTTTCCCTGTTTTGAACGTTGATAAAATACAAACTATAATAACATTGTTTCGGTCTTAATGAGTTATCTGAATTAATTAAATAGCTTTGTTGTACTACAATAGCTAATGAATTCTTTGAATGGGCTAATTATCTATCTAACAATAGTTAATTAGTTCTGGACTACTTGTAATTTGACTTTTTGTTTTCCTTACACAATAAGTAATACCATTATGTTTGAGAAGCTCAGTAGGTATCTACTTCTTTTTATACAAGAGCTCGGAAATCTATATCCACGTACTAAAAAATTACACAAAATTAGTACCAATTTAATTAAAAATAAAAACTATTTTTGTTCATAAAAATAACGATAAAAATCAGCGATTATTAAAATTACAAACAAATGTTTTCATGAAACTTAGGTATGATCGTAAAGTTTTTAACGACAATTTTCAGACTGTAACTGCCACCTAGCGGTCTGCGTATGAACTTGACAGCCCCGGTAAGGGTCCCACGAACTGGACTATTAATTTCCTAAGGGAACTCCACACCGCAGGCCGGTACCACGATGCTCGCAAGGAAAACTGTGTACGATATTTCTTTATGTTTTCACAACAGCTATGGTTTGATTAAAATAAATGTAAAATATTTTTACATACAATTATACATTTAGTTGTCCTTTAAACTGTTAGAATTAATTTGTATTGTTTGTTATCGCAAGTTAGTTTTGCAGCAAACTATGCAAGCATTAATTCTTCAATTCCGGTAAATTTTTCAAGGCAGTAATTTAATTATTTATTTGAATTATGCTTTTAATTTTAAGATACCTAATGTAATTTACACACGTAGGTATATATAATATTATTTATTACTAACAAACAACATAATTATCTGAATTGACGCTAATTTAATTTGTAACAAAAATTTATTTAATAAATTATGAATTATTTTCAATGTTTAAGATTTAGAACTGAATCAAGGAGATTGGATTGATTAACACTTATTTAAAATTTCATCAAATCTACACTATACATGATGGTAAATTGTTATTTCTGTATTGAGTATTACTTTTATAATAAAATATTGTATCAGATTTTTTGTATTAAGTAGTTTAAAATTGTAATGCAATTCAACATTTTTTCGTAACAGGCACTCAACTTATGTGAACGGCGTGCGGCATGTAGATTGAAACAAATAGGTAGGGAATAAACGTAGATACATTACAGTAAAATATAGAATAATAATGAATAAACAGTAATAAAAAAACATCAAATCCCTACTAGACAAAAAAAAGATACTAGCAAGCCGCTTGATTTGATTAACAAGGTTTTAATCGAACGAATGATTTAAGATTCAGAACGCCGCGCCGCGCCGCAATGAAACAAAGGCTTACTTTTTATCGTTTTTGTGTCGCTCGTTCTTGGTACGAGGGCGGGCGGCTCGGCTTATCTTCACGCGCGCATGACTATTCTATGGTAATGTAATGAAAAATTACGTCCATCTGATACCAGTGTCTCCGACTTTTTGTTACGCGACGTATCTACGTATTCTATAATTGAGTCTTTTGTATAAGTTGATTGTACGTTCGCAGCTGCAAGTTCCGTTTTTTGTTGCACGTGTTAGGTTCGACGGCGTATTGATTAATTGTTTTAAACGTATTAAAGAATACGGACGCAACTAAATAAGGCAGTATTGCCGCAATGCTCTAACCATATCAGATTTATGAGACATTGATATATCTATGTGGTTATTGTATGTCGTGTTATTTCTTTTTGATGTCTGATTCAAAGGCATAAAAAAATTCTTGTACACTTTTGTTGAAACCGTTGTGTTGGGCACTTCACCACTCCATTAAGCTATCGCCTAATTTTGTATTATCGACCGCTATATACTTTTAATGTGTTGCAGTGTCTGATAGCTAGTTTAAAGTGATACCTTTTGTGTTTCAGATGTCCTTGTCCAATGCTGACTGTCGGTGGCCACTGTCTTAGCCAGCTGTTGACGTGGAGACAACAAGAACAACCTTGACTAAACACCAGAAAATGGAGAACATTATTTTTTATCGTAGGCCATTATAACTAGGCTAGATTTGGGGCAGAAATAACCAATATGTAGCTCTGGGTGTTCACTTAATAAATCAAAGAGTTCGTAATGGAATTTATATTCAAATCCGAATGAGTTGTATGTTATCCTTCTTTCAGGCAAAAGTACTACCTATTTATTTTGAAACGTGAGAAATAGATATTTCTCCGGTTTACTTGTTTTAATAGTGTAACTTTTTATTATTTCTGACTGTAAGACTTTTAGTTTATATCAACCTCTCTCTTTTCTACTTTCCGTGTTTTACCGTTTCATTTCAAATTGTTTTTGTTAAATTCAATTATCGAACTGGCAAATGTTTCTAATTAATAAAGTGGATTTAATTATCACTTGATTTATAATAGCCATATATGTAGATCCAGGTATAGCCTAGGACTAATTAAAGATCGAGATTGCCGTGCAAATATTTTTGGTCATTAACTAAAACACATGTATGTGGACGGCGTAATAATAAAATTCGCGCAATAAATTGCTGGCAGCTGTTTAACGGTAACTAAATTGTGCGGTCGCTCGCTGAAGGCAATAGCCGTATGTAGGTATAATGCGTTTATACATATGTATCTATATCCATAATAAAATGTGACTGTTTTATGTTTGTACACATGACATATTTGAGAAAATGAAAGATGGGTTTTTAAGAGGTTCGAAAATAAGAGTTAGTATGTTACTGCTCATTGATTTTAAAATTGTTATTATATTTATTAAATTATTACTTAACATTTTGCCTTGTTGGGCCTTGCTTAACACATACCATTCTCTATAAAGATCATCGGTGTAACAAGTATGTTTCAAGTAGGTACCTACTTGTGGTGTTACCTAATCATGTAATTTAATTTTAAGATTTAAGATACCTAGATATTTGTGTTAACACCTTTACCTAGCAAACTAGCTATTTATTAAATATCTATAGTTAAACTACCTACTAATTAAGTCCTTTTTCCACTCATTAAATCAACCTGTATGCATAGGTAAGTATATTATTGCAAAATTCAGTACCTACTTAATATTGGAAATAAAGTAAAATACAATGTTAATTTTAGGTCCGTGCATTAGAGAATACATTTAAAATGGAAACTAAAAACATAGTGGGCTTGTTACCACAAAATTAGCTATGTTTTCAATTCATCAAACGAAACGAATAATCAAAAACTATTCTAATGAGACCGGTTAAAACTATCGAACTGTTCAATTATTTACATGATCATTATCATAAATGTTTACAAATGCCTGTTATTTGCTGATTTATAATTCATTTTAAATAAATTTTGTGCTTAGTGGCTATATTTTTTATGGTGTCGATTTGCGTAAAAACAAAATTTTTAATTTTGTTATCAGGGATTAGACCCGAAAATTAATGGAAAATTGTTGATCTAGTCTCCTCTCAAAGAGTGACTGAAGTCCTCCACGCTGGCCAAGTGGATTTTGGCATTTCACACAATATTGACAACTTTCTCACAATACTTTTCTTTATTGAAGCATGTGACAATTTATTTTAATCAGGTACGTAGAAATAACAGTAAAGAAGCATGCGAATTTGAACTTTAGTCATTCGCACGGCAGACCGACTTTCAAACCAACGTCCTATCGCTTGTTACCTTGTTGTCAAAGTAATTTAAAGACGGCACAATCAAGAAAGCTATCCTCACTTAAGTGTCTTATGCAACTGAGTATGACTAGCATCATTCTTTCCACAGGTCTTACAGAGCAGTGCGTCTTTTCCCCTCGCGTTCAGCGACTACACCCCGTCCCCACCAATCCACCCTACTCTCCCTCCAACGGGTGCCCTTTTTAATGTTCACCGCCTTTACTCAGTCTCATCTGTTATTGCCTCCACGATTCTTAAAAGACGAATTTCCTGCACAAAAAGAAAAAATAAATTCGATTCTGAAACATTAACATAAAACTCATTTTCCTTTGATAAAATAATTGAAGTTAGATCCATATCTAATGGGACAACAGATCAGCAGAACTATACGTTCTTTGGAGAATTTGTTCACACGAGTGTACTTGTTTTATGAAAATTGCGTTCTATTCTGTTAGAAATAGTATTGACTTTTGTTTGTTCGCCGTAGGTACAGTTATGTCCAATCCTCTAGAGTTGGAATGGAGGTGCAATAATTTAAGCAAAGGGTGGAAAGCGATGGAGAGTTCTTTTTGTAGTTTGTGCGAGTGAGACGTGCGTAGAGGTCGAGAGGGTGCGGGTTAAACGCGTTACAGGGCCGCACTACGACTTTTTTGTTAGAATAAAAAATGTTTTTTTTTTTAATTACTATCCCATGTTTATAATTTGTTTTAGGTAAGTTGAGTTCAATAAAAATACTGGTTATAATTTCTGTAACATTTTCATTTTATTGTCATAAGTTATTTTCTATTAGGTAAACGTGTCTACTATTACAATTACGTTTGATTTGTTAGTCTAGTATTACATTTTACTGCGGTTCACTTTTTTAGAGGCGACCATCTCAGTCCTCAGGGGTAGCAACGCATCTGTGACCGAATTGGAACAAGACTCACACTGTCCTCACACTTATTAACAAACTAACCAACTAACATTCTAACACCATATACTAATTGGACTAACCACCCTAGTCCCTAAATTGGGTCTTGTTCTAAGTCGGTCTCAATTGCCATGGGCGGCAGCGGAAGGGTGGTGCTGCATGCTCGTTTGCTACCTTAATTCAATAAAAAAAATCTATAATTGTAAGGTTTGTAAACACATAATGTTTCAACAACCGCTCAAGGGGCTAGTACTATCAATATCAATATCGATACCACGGCTCATGATTTCAGCTATAAATAGATATAAAAAATTACTTCTTAGCTATCAGTTTAGTGTGTGTATGTTTCATATTTTCATTGCCAGGTGTCATGAGTTCGTTTCTAGGTTTTGATTTGCGAAATAAAATTATTTATTTTGCAACTTTTAAACTCCTCAAGAAATCATTAATGTATTAAATTATTTAGAGAAACTAGTAAATTATTAAAAAAAGTATTTATAAAGCCAAAACGCCGACTTATTGCAGAACAGACAATTAAAGAGCAAGGTCGTAGATATACCTATTATACATTTTTAAAAATAAAGACGCTGAATATAATTACCTGCATAAATTAAGGTACAGGTAGTAGAGGTAGATGCACACAGTGGTGCTCTTGAAGATATTGCGCTACGTATCTGCCCTTTATCTGAAATACACATGAAACATCCTGTTAGTAATAAAGAAAAAATACCAATTTTATTAATAAACAGTTATATTAGGGCGTTTTTAGTGTCATGCGGATTTGCTCACGCACGCGGGATTGCTCCGCATGCGTAGCACCCGCAAAGAACAATTTCATATATGAATTCACTGTAAAGCGTGAAACACGCACGCGGGATGCGGGACGCTGTGCGGGGCGTCATCCCGCAGCGGGGCATCCGCATGCGTGGCCTATCCATACAACTTCAGTACCCATTTTAGAGTTGTGCGGGGCATACGCACCGTGTTGTACTATCAAAATGAAAATTGACACACAACGATTAATCATTGAAGTTCATCTGCGGCCCGTGTTGTGGGATAAACGCAACGAATTATATAAAAACAGGTATACTTCAAAACAGTGCATATTATATGTGCATAAAAATTTATAATAAATTGCCTAGTTACATAAAAGACGCAAGTGAAAAAGTATTCAAAACGAAGTAAAATTTTTTCTGTTACAACATAATTTTTATAACATTCAGGATTTCTTTAATTATAAAAATTCTTAAAATGAATGTAAACATTACCTAATAAACTGTATAATATTAATAATTATTTAAACAATAGTTTTAAGTAAATATAATAATGTAAAAATGTGTAACAAACGCTCCAGCAAGAAGCCTACTTTCTAAAAAGGGATCAACATGTACTCTTGTCTTCTTGTTTCGTCGTTTGTAAAGTATGTAAGCGATACATATTCTTCTGACATTAATCATTTTTTCACACGTCTATACCGTTACGCAACCCGCAGAAGACTGAAACTTATAGTGCGTATGATCCGCAGCGTGAAATTTCACGCATGCGGAGCAATCCCGCGTGCGTGACCAAATCCGCATGACACTAAAAACGCCCTTAGAGCATCTTTATATTTAGAGTTGTATAAAAACTGAATGGTATACAAATTATACATTTTCGTAAAACCCGTAGATCACAAAACACAATACCTATCAGAAAAAAGGTAAGTAAAGCCACTAGGTACTTCATGCCATTCTGCATTAGAATCGCAAATCATTTTTCTAACACCAAGTCATGAATGAACTCTAAGATGTTTACAATTTTAAAAATAAAAAATAAAAAACGAATTCGCCCCTGGTGGCCATCAACACCCGAATAGGCCGACGCTGCGAACGCTAAAAACATTCCCCGACTCCCTCTCCCCGATTTTTAAGCCTACTCCCGCCACCCCCTCTAACTCCCGGGTTAGCCAGAGGTACATTTATGCGCAATAAATTTTGACCGCCGACATCAATTCAAAATGGCGTCACTGCGCTCATTTCCTCCGAACGAATTTCCACTCTGCACACAACGCACAAAATTCAAATTATCTCGCAAACAAATATGCTCTATGTAAAAGAAACGGCTTTGAGTTTTGAACACGATTGTAATGCTTAGCAAAATTTCACCGTATACGTTTCAATTACGGTTGAATTTCAACTGTTTATAGGTGATTGCATAAAAGAAGGCGCCAGTTTTGCGGGCGGATGGGACGGACAGGAGTAAATAGGGTAGATATTGTCTATTTCTCATTTGTCTTGGTGATAGTGCTGTAATAAAATCTATTGTTCTGACGACCTATGGTGCTTTTGTAAGGTCCACAAGAGCGTAGTTTTGTAAACAAAGAGATGCACATACAAAGGCTTTTTGATTAAGACTACAGAATTATAGTCGGCTTTGAGGCAAAGCATTCAGTAATCTCATGTTTGCGTTATGAACATAAAAATATGTTTTAATTAGACAGGTTTTAACAAAAACGTATTTACTTTACTGCTGTCGGTGGAGGCAAACATGACGAAATATTAGTTGTAGAATAATGCGTTGTAGGTATCTCTATTTGGAATAATGTCAATACCAAAGTTCCAAACATTGGTCGATGTACAACCGTAGTCAGAAATAAAATGTAATTATGACATTAAACTAAATCATCAAAATGGAAGGTAATATCTAAGGATCTTTACGATCCACCTGGAGGGTAATCAGTAAGTGGTCACCATCGCCCACGATCATTCATCGCATCTTGACCGATCATGGTCCACTATTGAAGATGGGCCACTTCTCGGAATGAGAAGATTAAGGCACGCTGGCCGAGTGTGGACTGACAGACTTCGCAAACCTTTGAGTTTTGCCAACTCTCCGGAAAACAGGTTTCCTCACGATGATTTTCTTCACCGTTATAGCGAGTGTCAATTAAACACTTTAAACGTACATAAGTCCGAAAAGTTTTAAGTGCATGCCCTGGGATTGAAACCCGGATTCCCGAGTAGGAAGCCAAGTTCTTCACCAATACAGATATAGGTACGTATGGAAATTAGCAACACTACGCTTTGGCTTTAGCAATACACAGCCGGCTAAGGAAGAGGAAATAAAGAAAGTACTGGCTCTCCAGTTCAAAGTCCAAAGACACTTAGTCGTTTGGCGGCTGACTGAAGCCAGAGGATGGAAGCTAAGCAGCTAAGAAGATGAGCAGCTCTATCACCAAGCAGGGGGTGACTTCTATCGCCTCTAAAACTTGGTCAGCCGACAGGAATAGAGAAGTACGAATATATGATTTTATTATTACACAACCACAAAACAAAAATGTACTTAAATAGGTATGTTTCTGAATTATTGTGACATTATGTTTTGTTCTTAAAAATAATATTCGATACAGATGCTTCAAAATAAGACTTACAAATCAGTATACGACCACTCCGCCATTTTCTAACTAATAACAAAAAAATATGCGTTTCAGTAACGCATCACCGTCTTTTTGGAATAGGTACTTAAATAAAGTAAAACCTACATTGAAACACTAATCGCAATGAAATGGTGAACCTATTAATCGCCTATTCGGTGCAGGAGAGGCGCACATCTCGTATTTTTGGCATTTTCTACCATTCAACAATTCCTATAGGTATATTATGTAGGTATAAATAAATGATAATTATATAATCTATTACCTAATATAGAAACTATTCTGAGCTTTTACTGCAGTGACTATGTAACGGTCGATATTCGGCATTCCGATACCAGAATGTACACTGTAAAGCAATTGCACTTTTTAACCAAGAGTTTTGTAAAACTCGAGAAAACTTTTAAATGAAACGACATTCATTTTTTCTGTTTAAAATCAGTTTCCTAGTGTGGTTTCCTTCTTCCATTGCAGACGGGGTTTTCCAAACTTTGTGGTTTTTTTAACTACTGGCAACAACTGCTACTCGTAGTGAAATTGTTTTTATTGCTTGGGAATAAAAATTTTGCCATGTACTTTACCATATCTATAGAAGATATTTTCTGTACGCTCATAACTCGGGCTTGCATTTTTCCTTCGGTGCTCAATCAGTAGGTGCGCGAGCTCACAAGTGTAGGACACACATTTGCAAAAGATTATGCGAAGTTTTTGATACATTCGTAGTTTTCCTAGCTTTCAAAACAATTTGTAAAATGTACAAAAAATCAACCGCGTTAGGCAACAAACACCGCAATCGGTTAGATGTGTCACCACTAGCGGTAAACATTTCTTGAGCGTTTCCGTACTTCGAGGGCACGTTGAGCCTTCAGTCCAGGTGTTACATAGCCTTAATCCTTAAGCCACGTTGGGGGCCTTGATAAGTCAACACGCTCAAAATTCAATTTAACTTGTTCTGTAGGCATTTTCATAAACAATAATTAATTAATCTTTTCATTAATCTTTATTTCAGACAATAGGTAAACATAGTCATACAATATAGATTATGCATGTACAGAAGTCCAGGTCATGTCATAAATACCCGTAATTATAATGAACATTTTATACAATCTCAGAGCATATATCTTCATTAATTTAATTTTGATAGCAAATTAATTCCGTATAATTTAAGACAGTCCTTAATGTGTTAGCAACTGTCGAGTTTTATAATACATAGAGTAACTTCCCTCTTAACGTGGAATAGCTCCGAGCGACTCGGCGACAAATCAATGCGTTAATGATGTCTGTGTTATGTTAAAATCGTTCTCATGTGGTTTCTATCTGATCCACAGTAACGCTACTTCAACCTTTTACAAACTCACGTTTGAACACAAATCGTGTATTAATAAGTAGGTGTTTATAAATACACTTACAGGCATCAAATTATGTTTGTGAAATGTGCTTGAAAAAAGAAGACGAGGCTCGTGGAAAGGAATTTCGCAGTACGTATTTCATTACCAGGATTAATTTTATTTACATCAATGACGTATACTTTTTTATATTTATCTACATTACTTTACATCCTCTTTCTCCGGAGCTATATTTTCACGTGTTTCTTGTGTAAGAACTGAGAAAATGTTCGATTTCCTGCGAAGCAGATTTTTAAATGATGAGTTAATATTTCTGCTTTCGGCCTCGACGTGTCGTCCATGGCACTCACGACACAGGAGATGATCAGATCAGCGGGACTCGCATGATTTAACTTCAAATGTTGAAATTGCTGACCTCTGAGGAGCTGAAATTCCTAGCCTCGACCAAATGTCTTACGTTTACAATAGAGTTACTATTTTACTACTACATTAACGTTCATTTATGTTTCTAAGTTTCATTTGCACTTTCATGAAATTAATATAATGCCAGTCGCGCGTCGCGTTCACGAATTACACCCTTAAATTAAAACCTTTTCATATTTAAGGGAAGTTCATAGCAGCGGCATGGTTCTGTTTACTGTAAGTTGTATTAAATTAATGAGCTGCGTTACGTCATGAGCTCATGGCTCCTGTCGTGTCGAAAATATGGAAGAGGACTTGGTGTAATAATTTGATTTGGTGTTATAAAGTTCGTGCATTTTTATTTTATTTAACTCCTTTATTTGATCAGCAAGGAGAAAAGGTGACAACAAGAAGATAAATGAGGTAAAAATAAAGGTATTCAATAATCGAAATCCAATAAAAAGTTTTCATATCCATTATGTTTAGTATTGAGGATCCTGTAGCCGTGTACGTAATGGCCCAGCCGGCGAAGCGACAGGTTCTGAGTTCGATTTCCGGCTGCAGCAGATATTTATGTGATAGATAAATGTTGGTTCTCGGACCGCTGGTGATAGTGATGTGTCATTTACGGTGTCTATGCCGCGACGCAGTGAATCCTAGTGCAAAAGTATGAGTGTTAGCGTTTATTTATGTATCCCTAATCTCGGGATAAAGTTAAATAAATAAAAAAGCTACATACTTATAGCCCCATACTAGTTCCCTGTTACGTAGGTGCCACGGACAACACACAAGGCAGACAAGCACACACACACACAAACAGAGAACGTAACTCAAACGTAACTTAAACTCATCAGCCAATCCGCTTGGCTGGGAATCGAACCCGATCCATGGGTCGCCCAATAATAACTAATACTACAATGCTGTAACACTAAAAATGGGGTACTAAATGGAAAATTACTTACATCAACTATAATAACTGGACTAACTATCACAAACAATTCCTGTCCTCATACTTATTAACAAACTAACCTAGTAATATAAAATTATAAAATTCTAATACCATCTAATAATTAGACTAACCATCCCAGTCCCTAAATTGATTTTTGTTGAAGGTCAGTCACAGTTGTCATTGGCGACAGCGGAAAAATCCCGCCCGAAAATCGAACCTGGAACCCTCCAGACAAGTGCATGGGATCGTCGCTACATAATAATACTAGCTTTTGCCTTGCTTTTGTCATCAACTATCTTCCTGGGAAAATTCATCGAAATTGGTCAGGCGGTTTAGATTTTTCATACAAACTTTCATCCCCTATTTCAAGCCTTTAGGGGTTGATTTTTGTAAAAAAAAAGTAGCCTATGTGTGACTCTGGGTCTTCAACTATTTTCATTCCGAATTTCATCCAAATCGCACCGGTGATTTAGCCGTGAAAACGTCACAGACAGACAGACAGACTTTCGCATTTATAATAATTATTAGTATGGATATTGGAAACGGAAGATAGAGACTCTAAAGAAAGTAGAGTAGACATGCTGAGTTTCTTTTTCTCCTTTCTCCTTAATCTACTAAAAGCCATCAATATAGCCCAGTAGTAAGACATCGGTTTCATTCAAACCAATTCTCGATTTAAAAAGATTGATGATTTTAAATCGATTGCTTTTCAAATTCCTAAAAAGCTTTAAAACCCGGATAAAAATGCGCCATCACGTATCGTTATTTCAAACACTTTGTCATACAGGTATTTGATAGTAAATTGTTATACAGAAGCATCTCGTAAAGTAAATATGTGCAGCTGAATTTGATCGCACTGATGTTATATTTGATGAGATAAATGCGTACAGTCATTTGACCGGAAATTATCTGTAAATATACCCACATTTTAATACACGTTACACCGGTATCGATCGAGCGGCTTTCCGATTATTTCCCCGGGCAACACCTTGTTTTAGCTTCGTATTTATTTCAAACAGCTATCCGATTTGTAGGTAGAAAATGCACGCGTTTTATTTATTCGTGTGCGTTTAGGGTGGCGGGCTTGGAGGCTCGTTCCACTATGATAATTACAGGTAGTCGCTTATGTATTTTATGTAACGTGTTTATATAGGTTAATAAACACTGTGCAAACTTTAAGGAGTGTCGTTGGACTATAAAGTTGGTACTACTTAATTAGGTTACCTTACGAATTAACGTACAGCTTTTCAGTTTATATTACGCATGGTAAATCTGTGTACATTTTTTTTCGGAAGCGAATGAAGGAGTAAGTTTTGAGAGATGCTTTAATAATTTATAAACAAGAATCAAAGGAAGATAAAAAAAGGTATTGTTAGATAGCATAGTAATATGAAATATTGAAACTGCTCACGCAAACTTCTGGTAAAAACAGGATACTACTCTTGGCCGGTTTTCCGCCACAAGTCGTGAAAGCTTATTTCGCGTACCTACGCATCTCGACTCTTTGTCCGCTCACAGGATTAAAGCACACAGTGAAATTTTCACTCAACGAAACGCTGCATGGCCTTTCATTTCTACTGTGGAGTTATGAAGAATGGTTTTATTTGCCTATTTTCGTTTTCACTTACAATATTCTCTGATAATTTTATTAAATTGTATTTATTAAATTGTATTTAATTATTAATTTATTATTAAATTGTAACAATAATTAATTAATCTTTTCATTAATCTTTATTTCAGACAATAGGTAAACATAGTCATACAATATAGATTATGCATGTACAGAAGTCCAGGTCATGTCATAAATACCCGTAATTATAATGAACATTTTATACAATCTCAGAGCATATATCTTCATTAATTTAATTTTGATAGCAAATTAATTCCGTATAATTTAAGACAGTCCTTAATGTGTTAGCAACTGTCGAGTTTTATAATACATAGAGTAACTTCCCTCTTAACGTGGAATAGCTCCGAGCGACTCGGCGACAAATCAATGCGTTAATGATGTCTGTGTTATGTTAAAATCGTTCTCATGTGGTTTCTATCTGATCCACAGTAACGCTACTTCAACCTTTTACAAACTCACGTTTGAACACAAATCGTGTATTAATAAGTAGGTGTTTATAAATACACTTACAGGCATCAAATTATGTTTGTGAAATGTGCTTGAAAAAAGAAGACGAGGCTCGTGGAAAGGAATTTCGCAGTACGTATTTCATTACCAGGATTAATTTTATTTACATCAATGACGTATACTTTTTTATATTTATCTACATTACTTTACATCCTCTTTCTCCGGAGCTATATTTTCACGTGTTTCTTGTGTAAGAACTGAGAAAATGTTCGATTTCCTGCGAAGCAGATTTTTAAATGATGAGTTAATATTTCTGCTTTCGGCCTCGACGTGTCGTCCATGGCACTCACGACACAGGAGATGATCAGATCAGCGGGACTCGCATGATTTAACTTCAAATGTTGAAATTGCTGACCTCTGAGGAGCTGAAATTCCTAGCCTCGACCAAATGTCTTACGTTTACAATAGAGTTACTATTTTACTACTACATTAACGTTCATTTATGTTTCTAAGTTTCATTTGCACTTTCATGAAATTAATATAATGCCAGTCGCGCGTCGCGTTCACGAATTACACCCTTAAATTAAAACCTTTTCATATTTAAGGGAAGTTCATAGCAGCGGCATGGTTCTGTTTACTGTAAGTTGTATTAAATTAATGAGCTGCGTTACGTCATGAGCTCATGGCTCCTGTCGTGTCGAAAATATGGAAGAGGACTTGGTGTAATAATTTGATTTGGTGTTATAAAGTTCGTGCATTTTTATTTTATTTAACTCCTTTATTTGATCAGCAAGGAGAAAAGGTGACAACAAGAAGATAAATGAGGTAAAAATAAAGGTATTCAATAATCGAAATCCAATAAAAAGTTTTCATATCCATTATGTTTAGTATTGAGGATCCTGTAGCCGTGTACGTAATGGCCCAGCCGGCGAAGCGACAGGTTCTGAGTTCGATTTCCGGCTGCAGCAGATATTTATGTGATAGATAAATGTTGGTTCTCGGACCGCTGGTGATAGTGATGTGTCATTTACGGTGTCTATGCCGCGACGCAGTGAATCCTAGTGCAAAAGTATGAGTGTTAGCGTTTATTTATGTATCCCTAATCTCGGGATAAAGTTAAATAAATAAAAAAGCTACATACTTATAGCCCCATACTAGTTCCCTGTTACGTAGGTGCCACGGACAACACACAAGGCAGACAAGCACACACACACACAAACAGAGAACGTAACTCAAACGTAACTTAAACTCATCAGCCAATCCGCTTGGCTGGGAATCGAACCCGATCCATGGGTCGCCCAATAATAACTAATACTACAATGCTGTAACACTAAAAATGGGGTACTAAATGGAAAATTACTTACATCAACTATAATAACTGGACTAACTATCACAAACAATTCCTGTCCTCATACTTATTAACAAACTAACCTAGTAATATAAAATTATAAAATTCTAATACCATCTAATAATTAGACTAACCATCCCAGTCCCTAAATTGATTTTTGTTGAAGGTCAGTCACAGTTGTCATTGGCGACAGCGGAAAAATCCCGCCCGAAAATCGAACCTGGAACCCTCCAGACAAGTGCATGGGATCGTCGCTACATAATAATACTAGCTTTTGCCTTGCTTTTGTCATCAACTATCTTCCTGGGAAAATTCATCGAAATTGGTCAGGCGGTTTAGATTTTTCATACAAACTTTCATCCCCTATTTCAAGCCTTTAGGGGTTGATTTTTGTAAAAAAAAAGTAGCCTATGTGTGACTCTGGGTCTTCAACTATTTTCATTCCGAATTTCATCCAAATCGCACCGGTGATTTAGCCGTGAAAACGTCACAGACAGACAGACAGACTTTCGCATTTATAATAATTATTAGTATGGATATTGGAAACGGAAGATAGAGACTCTAAAGAAAGTAGAGTAGACATGCTGAGTTTCTTTTTCTCCTTTCTCCTTAATCTACTAAAAGCCATCAATATAGCCCAGTAGTAAGACATCGGTTTCATTCAAACCAATTCTCGATTTAAAAAGATTGATGATTTTAAATCGATTGCTTTTCAAATTCCTAAAAAGCTTTAAAACCCGGATAAAAATGCGCCATCACGTATCGTTATTTCAAACACTTTGTCATACAGGTATTTGATAGTAAATTGTTATACAGAAGCATCTCGTAAAGTAAATATGTGCAGCTGAATTTGATCGCACTGATGTTATATTTGATGAGATAAATGCGTACAGTCATTTGACCGGAAATTATCTGTAAATATACCCACATTTTAATACACGTTACACCGGTATCGATCGAGCGGCTTTCCGATTATTTCCCCGGGCAACACCTTGTTTTAGCTTCGTATTTATTTCAAACAGCTATCCGATTTGTAGGTAGAAAATGCACGCGTTTTATTTATTCGTGTGCGTTTAGGGTGGCGGGCTTGGAGGCTCGTTCCACTATGATAATTACAGGTAGTCGCTTATGTATTTTATGTAACGTGTTTATATAGGTTAATAAACACTGTGCAAACTTTAAGGAGTGTCGTTGGACTATAAAGTTGGTACTACTTAATTAGGTTACCTTACGAATTAACGTACAGCTTTTCAGTTTATATTACGCATGGTAAATCTGTGTACATTTTTTTTCGGAAGCGAATGAAGGAGTAAGTTTTGAGAGATGCTTTAATAATTTATAAACAAGAATCAAAGGAAGATAAAAAAAGGTATTGTTAGATAGCATAGTAATATGAAATATTGAAACTGCTCACGCAAACTTCTGGTAAAAACAGGATACTACTCTTGGCCGGTTTTCCGCCACAAGTCGTGAAAGCTTATTTCGCGTACCTACGCATCTCGACTCTTTGTCCGCTCACAGGATTAAAGCACACAGTGAAATTTTCACTCAACGAAACGCTGCATGGCCTTTCATTTCTACTGTGGAGTTATGAAGAATGGTTTTATTTGCCTATTTTCGTTTTCACTTACAATATTCTCTGATAATGTTACAATTTGTTTAACTGTTATGCAATATGTTTTGTATTTTTAATTGTTTTTTATATGCCACTAAAATCACTTTTCTGTAAATAACCGACAACCATAACCTTAACTAATGCGTTGCCGGCCAAAAAGAAAAAGTACTGGTCCTCCAGACCACAGCCGGAATACGAAAAGTCGTTTGGCGGTTCGTATAAGCAAGAGGTTGGTAGACCGTTTACACCAGATTAGAAATAAAAACCTTAATTTAATTAAATAAAACCTTGATTTTTGGAGACGTATGACGTAGGTATAACGTAGTTTTTACGTACCTACTTAACATTAGAAACACATAGAGATAAGTCTAGTGGATTTAATGTTGGCCTCTCTAGCCGACCGAGTCTGGGTTAAAATAACAAATTGTCACTTTTTTCTGTTATTCTCTGGGACTATAAACTCTACCAATCCGCAATTAGCTACAACTCACTAATGGCCCACTACTGAGCACGGGTCTCTCCTCATTACTGAAGAGGCCTAGAGCATACTCCACCACGCTGCTCCAATGCGGGTTGATGGAGGGGTTAGTGGCCAACCCAGTGTCGAAAGAAGTGCCGCCCGAAGGCCTCCGACATGGGTTAACGACTGCTATCAATCGATAATAACCGGGACGCTATGAGCGCTATGAGCGCTTCATCCGCAGTTACCCAGCGTGAATATGGCCTGTAACCCAATAGTAAGAGAATAATTACAACTGATTCCAATACTGGTGCAGTTATGGGTAAAGGGAACCATAAGCGATCCTCTCCCGATCTCAAACTAAGTGCGGGGATACCTTAAGTTAAATCGTAATAGTTTTTTAAGCATTACTAAGCTAATTCGGCTTCAATTAAATGACATATTGGATTTATAATGCTGATTATTCATTGCGGTTTAATTACATTAACATAAAATAAATTGAACTAATTGGCTAGGTTAACAAAATGCATACATTTTATACATTTTTAAAATATACTGACTTCGTGCTTGTATCGGAAATATTTCAAAAGCTCTAAAATCCTGTAGACAGGTAGCTGTCCCGTGTAAATACACAAAAAACAAAGGGCCATTAGTATCGGAAGTGTGAGCCTCATCAAGATAAATAGAAATGTCACGATGATGGATTATAGCTCGAGGCGGACAAGCACCGCCATAATTTAGCCGTATAACCTTCCCCATACACCCTTAGTGTGTAAAAATACGGTTGCTTTTCGAGTGTTTTCGTTTAAAATTTGCAACAAAACACCCGGTTCCTGTAAGGCTGCGTCTATTGCTATCTGCAGTAAGTAAATATAACTCTTATGTATGAGAGCCGCTTTTTTAGGACAATAAAGGGTGGATAATATATAATTCGCGATATGTAGTGGGGTATGAGGCTGTTATAGATTTTTAATACCTGTTTTTTAAATGGGGTGATTTTAGTGTAGCATTTGAAAAGAAACGTCATATGTTTAGAAGTCTTTCTGATCATGTTATCTGTAAGTAATAAAGTGATTTACGGCGTTATGATGTCAAAGAGTGGTGTGATTTCGATCATTAAGCTCAAGTACAGTTAAGTAATGATTCATTCTAGGCCTGAGTTCGATTTCTGCAACAAAGAAAAGTTCGATTTTGAATGTTTTTTGAAGTCTCCTTATTTTAAACAAGCCGACTGATGTTCTAACACCATGTAGGTACTTACTGGACTGACCATTCTAGTTTGAGTCTTGTTCTAGGTCGGTCACGGTTGTCATAGGCGGCAGTGGAAGGATGGTGCTGCCTGCTCGTTTGCTACTTTAATTCCATAAAAATGTTTCTCAGTTTCTCAGTTTTCGTAAATAAATATTACTTAACTACTTATTTGAGAGGAGGTAGTGTAGGTACCTGTCTTACTAAAGATTTGTAAAGAATAATGACCATACTGAAGTCTTTTACATTGTGTTTCGTAGAAATTTTAATTATTTAGTTATTAAAATTGACCGGGCAAAATATAACAGGATACCTATTTAAAGCCACTAAGCCTATCTGTGTAGGCATGCGAAAAATTCAACAGAGTTTTAAGTAATGAATAGCAGGTATGTTGTTTGAAATAAATAAAATGGAAATATTGAAAACAACAGACATGGTAGTTTATATGAACAACGAAATAACGAAACAAGTACATTCCGACACAATGGCTTCAATATAGTAAGAGCTTTAAAAGCATTTCCCAGCATTTTAATTACAATGAAGTTAGTTAGAATCCTTTGGTTAGATAATAGAGTTTTCAATTGGAAGGCCCTATTAAAACAGTTACCTATAGCGAGAACTAAAAATATCCGGAATGAAAAAAGTAATGACTGCGGAAAAACAAAATGGAAGGCTAGCTTAGGTATAACCGGGCGAGATTCAATACGCATGTGCGTCCGCCCTCGAAGGGAGACGGGGCGAAACGGCACTTGGGGCAGAGGGTGGCTTATTTTCGTAGGCATACTGTTTTGTCCATCTTTCTTGAGCATCCTACTTTGATATACGGATAATTTGATGCGGTATGTATGTACATACGTACAGTTACCTAGATTAGGGGCCTTTGTGTTAGTAGAATTAATTAGGCGCATTTTCATTTGTGGGCGCTTACGTCGGCGCATATTAGGCGTTTGTTATAAAAACAGCGCTTTCTTTTTTGTTTAGGGTTAGCTTTGAAAACAAACGAATTCCTAATGAGTTGCGTTGTGCGCGGAATACAGAGTAGGAAGGTGAAAATATTTTCCTCCTTCAGCGGAGTGATTTGAATATCTCATTTTGGTGGCGAACAGACTAAATGAGATATTCAAATGTTTAAATCAAATTTTGGTTTATTATTAATAAATATTAAGAGGCGAATTAGATTGTTTCGTGTTGTAATAAATTACAAAATGCACGTTAAAATATATACTTACCTACAATGTAGATAAAAGAGCTACATATATTGTTGTTGTGTTATTTACCCTACTTCCGCGAAACATTCGTATAAATATGAAATACTTTCAGCTTTTCACGGATATTATATTAAACATTTATTTTACTCTGAATACCTACTAATTGTTATTAGGAAGGTACCTTACTATCCATCAGAGTACAATATACGTCTAACTTAAAGTAATATGAAGAAAACCAGTTAGTCATTAAATCAGATGAGACGACAGATTAACTACATTTCATCATTTTAATAATGCCTTCTAATTATTTTTTAACATAAACTAAATCCGTGCATTTGTAAATAGATATCATTATAGGCGATGGAAATAAAACACGAGAAAATTCAGTATAAGAGCGCGTGAGAAGGCCGTTGTTGGCAGCGTCTGTCAAAGTTATTTATTTCTTTACTTATTTAAATAGTAGAACATATTGAACTTAAAAATAGGTTTTATAACACAATATTTATTATGTAGTGCGTCGCCTACAATATCTGCCTCCTTAGTGCTAACTATACCAAAGTTGGTTCGACCCTGTGTGACATTAATTAGGTACATAAAATAATGCAGTAAACATTTTATGTTCGAACAAACATAAAGTTGGAACAAAAACTTAAAATTATAAATGCGCTTCGTTCATACAACTAATAAAATAATAACGCTATATGAAAGGTAAAACAATTAGCAAAGTTTAAATTTAAAGATAAGATTATTTACAATTTGCCTAAGTAGGATAGTTAGCACTACAGTCCCGTGGTGACAGTAGAGCGACGCGCGTAACTGGACGTCGCAACACGCCCGTACGTGTGCGCACATCAACGATGCGGACGCGACCATCCTTAGCCGCATGGGTTGCACTCACTACTCCGTGACGCCAGCAGCCCCTTTCTAGATTAGGGTCTACAAGGATGACATAATCACCTACCTCGAGAGACCTCGCTTCCTGTGACCATTTCTGGCGCGGCAGCAACGTTGGTAAGTATTCTTTCAGCCAGCGCGTCCAGAACATGTCTGTCAGCCTCTGTGCTACTCGCCATCTTTTTCTTAAACAGAGATCAGAATCGTCATACTTACCAAATTGTGGGCCAGTCGAGGATGTCCCGATTAAAAAGTGATTGGGCGTAAGTGCCTCAGGGTAGCTAGGATCATCCGATACGTGAGTGATTGGGCGGCTGTTGACCAGCGCCTCGACTTCAGCTAACAATGTAGCCAAAGTATCTGGATGAGGAGCGCGTTCTTTTAGAATAACCTTCAACGAAGACTTTACCGTACGGATCATCCGCTCCCAGCTGCCTCCCATCTCTGGAGCACCCGGTGGGATGAAACGCCACTCAACTCCGCGAATAGCGCCAGCCTCTCGAATCGCCTCCGTGTTTATTTGGGCGATGCTTCGCCTCAGCTCCACATCGGCGCCTCGAAGGTTCGTGCCGTTGTCTGAAATAATCACTTGAGGCATGCCACGTCGCGCTGCCATTCTGCGGAGGGCCATTATCGTGGAGTCGGCTGAGAGATCTTCGGTCAGCTCTATATGAATGGCACGAACGGTGAGGCACGTAAATAACATACCGTATCGTTTGTGTCGTCTGCGACCGACTGTGACCTCTAATGGACCGAAAAAATCCACACCCGAAAAACTGAAGGGACGCCTATTATGCTGTAACCTAGCAGCGGGCAGATCGGCCATGCGTTGAGGTCGAGGCATGGCACGTCTGTAGCGGCAAAATAAACAACGAGACGCAACAGTACGGACTGTCGGCCTGAGCCGCAAAATCCAATATTGCTGCCGCAGATTATTAACAACAAGTTCGTTAGCGCCATGCATTGCCTGCTTATGATGGTACTCCACTAACAACCGTGTTATTTTATGGTTACCGTCTAAAATGGCTGGGCGCCGAGCGTGATGGTCCACACCTACCACCTTGTCTATGCGGCCGCCAACCCGTAACAAGCCTGAGCTATCGATATACGGTGATAATTGTAGCAAGCGGCTGCTACTCGGTAACTGCTTATTATGTTTTAAATATGACAGTTCGGTACTAAAGCTGTCATATTGACATTTTTTGATCAGTAGGTCCTCTGCCTCCTTCATTAGAACAATGTCTAAGCTGAGCTGCCTCCGCTGACATTTTCTAATGAACAGCAAAACCCTAGCCGTTGCGCGCACAAGTGTGATCCAACTTGAGATGTTGTGTTCACTAGGCAATGATGACCCGGAGTCATGTTCAATTACAACATGAACGGTTCGTTCCTCACACATTGCTTCCGGTAGGGATCGATTACGTTGGAGATCCTTAGGCCATTGATCTTCAGTGCGACGCAGAAAGGAGGGACCCTGAAACCAATCACTACCGTAAACCAGCCGAGGAGCATCTTCTCGCGTAGCTATGTCTGCCACGTTAAGGCCGGTAGGTACATGACGCCACTCGCATGCCTTTGTGAGCTCATCAATTTCGCCTAAGCGATGAGCAACGTAAGGTTTATAATTGCGTGGGTCACTTCGGATCCACTGCAACACGGTACTTGAATCCGTCCAAAAATACCTTTTACTAGGTTGCATGTCTCTGTGCTCGCGCTGAACGGTAGCTGCGAGCCGAGCGGCCAAGACCGAGCCTTGGAGTTCGAGCCTGGGAATCGATATAGGACGTAATGGACTCACGCGGCTCTTACTGGTCACAAAACAAATAAGTATACGACCATCGGAACGTATAAAACGCCAATAAATAACCGCCGCGTAAGCTTTCGACGAAGCATCACAAAAAATATGCATTTGTGTGTCAATTATGTTATTATGATCGGTGTTATGCGACATTGACTTTGGAAAGTCCGAGTAACATTCGACCCATTCGTGTGCATCTAAATAATGTCGTGGAATACGCAGCGAACTTAAAGACTGTAAATCTTCAAGCCAAGTTACGAACAAAGCGTGTTCCTCGGGATGGACGCGGCAATTCCACTCGACACCGCTACGATGTACAAGTTGAAAAAGAATTTTACCTTTTATCATGAACGGAGAAAGGAAACCGTGTAAATCATAAACTGACATTATTATACTCAACATTTGAGCCTTTGTTGGAGGTTCTAATCCATTCATAATACTAGGCGAAATTCGATCCATAGTAATTTTAAAGCCGAACGAATCCTCATTAGGATGCCACATCAAACCGAGAGTGCGCTCAGTTGTATTCGTAGCTCCATGTTTAAATTCTATGGCAGTAGGCGCGAGTGCCTCCGTAGGGATAGACTGCAACACATTCCTACTGTTACTCGTCCAGCGCGTTATTTCAAAGCCACCGGACTTATGAATAGCGGTTATATCCCGCACTAATTCTATAGCTTTAGCCTCATCGTTACACGAATGAAGACAGTCGTCCATGTAATGATTGTTTAAAATTACATCGACGGCTTCGGGGTGTAAGTCTTGGTACTTGAGACCGTTTTTATTTCTAATATATTGTGCCACGAAAGGCGAACAAGTTGCACCGAACAATAAACTTTGCATGACACATTTTTTTACAGGTTCCTCAGGACTTTCTTGCCAGAGAAAGCGAAAAACGTGCTGATCTTCTTCACGAATTTTTATTTGAAGAAAAAAATCTTTAATGTCTCCCATCAAAACTATTTTATGTTGACGAAATCGTAACATAATTCCTAATAAGGAATTATATAAATCAGGACCCGTCAATAGGAAATCATTCAAACAAACACCTCTCACTTTTCCCGCACAATCAAAAACAACACGTAATTTATCGGGTTTGTTTGGGTTTTTAACCCCAAAGTGAGAAAGATACCATATGTGACTGGCTGAGAGTTCAGATTCGCTTAGCTCCCGAGCGTAGCCATTGTCAAATAACTTCTGCATTTCCTTCCTGTATCTGTCCGCGTAATTATTATCATATTGAAATTTTTTGACAATACCTGTTAATCTGGAACGTGCGTACTCGAAGGTTTCAGGCATGCAGAAGTCGTCCTTCACGAAGGGCAAGCCGACTTCCCATTGGTTTCCTATTTGACGTGCAGTTTCGTCTAGGATACGTACCGCTCTAGTATGCGCCGTATTGTCACGCCGTAAAGTCGAAACTCCAATGGAATCTAATTCGAAGGAATTTTTAACTAAGCTATTAATTTCATTGATAACAGATAATTCTTCGTGCGCCTCGGTGTGAGCGAGATGGAACGTGTGTGCATCCACGGAAGAGTGAGTGAGACCGTAGCAACCATGAATGGACCACCCTAACCGGCATTGCGTAGCATATGGTTCCTGCTTATTACCGTGCAGAATTTGCAAAGGTGCAATGAGATAATAATTATCTTCACCGATTAGCAAGCGAGGCACTACACATTCTTTACACACAATATCTTTAATAGGTATCAAATGCTTACAATTAATATAATTAATCGATGACAAATTTTGTTTCGGTAACTTTAATTTATTAACTTGCCGTAAAGATATATCATAAAATTTATTTTCATGAAAACCGCTAATGCTAGTACATACTTTAGGAGCATCAGATTGAAATATTTCTAAGCCGAAGGCGTCAATAAATTTAATAGGGTCGCGCTCCGACGGCCTAAGACCTAACTCATGTAATAAATCTTTATCAATCATAGAAATAGAAGCACCATCGTCTAATAAAGCATAACAAGACACCATACCTTTAGGTCCACAAAGATTCACCTTTACCACTTTAAGTAGCACTGCACCGGGGGCGGGGGCGGCGCGGGCGGAGTCCGGGGTGCTCCCGCGCTGCTGCGCCTCGCTCGTTGCCAGGGAGTGGGCCACGGTCTCGCGGCCCGCGGACGCTGGCTCACCGGGCTGGCTGTTGGGTGACGGCGTCTGCTGCACTACACAACCATCAGTTAACATTGTCTGCGTAGGGCGGGGCTTGTAATAATGTAACAAGCGATGATGCGCAAGTCCACAGTTATCTATATCGCATACGGGTGCCGTGCAATCGTTGCGTTCGTGCTTTTCTTGCAAACAACAATAACATAAATTAGTAGATTTAACAAATCTCCATCTATCTTTTCGCATGGCTCGCTTGAAAAGTCGACATTCCGGCAATATATGGACTGATTTTTTACAAAAGTGACATCGCTCAGAAGAAGGCTGTGCAGTTGTAGCGAACACAGGTTGATTGCAACTACTGGGACGAGGCCTAACAAACTTCCGACTTGGTTGTGGTTGTAATGGTTCCAGTTTTTTGTATTCTCGAGCATGCGCAACACCCACAACAGAAATCATTTCTGCCTCCTTCTTTAAAAATGCAGCCAGTAGTGTCAGCTTCGGTATGTCTGTGGACAGCCTGGTATACGCATAGTCAGTCCACTTTGCCAACAGTATACAGGGCAATTTGGAGGTGACAGCTGCTGATAATTCAGGACTGCGTAAGTAATCATGTTGATTCAGTGAATGTAATGCGGCAACACAATTATTTATTTTCATAGAAAATGCTATTAACTCATGTTGATAATTATTTGGTAGCGGAGATAGCTTTTTAATCTGTGATGTCAAATGTTGAATAATTAAATCAGAATTGCCAAACCTCAGTTCCAGTGCCTCAATGACCACAGCTGGCGCAGTGTTACCGATGAGCAAGTCCGTTACTGCCTCCTTAGCCTCACCTCTGAGGGCTCGTCGTAGCCTCCACAAGTTCTCAGAGTCACTGAAATTACATATGTGAGTGGATTCTTCGTAGGCATTTTTAAAATGCAGCCACTCGATACAGTCTCCACTAAAACTGGGTAATTCACGCGGTGTTGACAGTCTTGTGAGCAATCGTTCTTCTTGCTGAGTCGATGAGGTCACCATGATATCCTTCAGAGTGTGTGCGAGCTGTAGAATGCTGTCGACAGGGGGGCCCTGGGCCAGTGCGCTGGTCGGGTTATCATAAGGTACCTGCGCTGCCTCCGTCGTCGCTGCCGCCGCTGGTATCGGTGGCTGCTGCATCTTGTTCTGCTGCATCCAATCGTTCACAACAGATTTACTCCTCTGACTGTGAGTTTTACTACTGTTTGAAGGACACCTTGATGTACGTTTGCTATCAACTTCCGCTTCATCCATAGCTAAATCGTATTTTAGCTTCTTCTCGATTAGCTCTAGTTGGATTTTTGCCTTGGCTTGGGCAGCCTCCAACTCAAGCTTCTTACGCCTGACGTGTGATGATGTCGTCGACACGGAAGACCCCGCCGTCACCGACGCGGCTTTCTCTTGTTTAACATCATCTGCGTGTACGTTATCGGTCACACTCTCTAACTGTTTATGTTCTTCTCGGGTTTTAAGATGCCTCAAATTATAACGTGGCGGCGTAGTAAACATAGTGCCGGTAAGATTTGGAACGAAGGACCAGAATTATAGGCGATGGAAATAAAACACGAGAAAATTCAGTATAAGAGCGCGTGAGAAGGCCGTTGTTGGCAGCGTCTGTCAAAGTTATTTATTTCTTTACTTATTTAAATAGTAGAACATATTGAACTTAAAAATAGGTTTTATAACACAATATTTATTATGTAGTGCGTCGCCTACAATCATTATTGGGTCATATCGAGTTCTTGTCGTATATTTTATTTGCAAAGCATAATATGTTATACAAGATTGTAACTAAAAAGATTAAAAGTTGTTAAAGTGATAAAAATCTAAATATTTTTTAACCATGTCAATTTAAAATGTTTTGTAGAGAAAAGTCAAATTGGCTAAAAACTCAAACAAAAAATACCACTAGGTATATTATAACCTGCACGTGGTGAAGCACAATTATTCACTTTGACGTTGGTCGTAGATAATCATCTGTCATACAACACAGGACGAAGCACGCCCAATTTACCCCGACCTCCCATTCTGCGTTTCCATTCCAAATTTTTAATACAAATCCTATTCGATTCGCGGAAGCTACGAGGTCTACGTAAACTGGATTTTGTTGAAGTAAGGACGCTACCATATTTTGAGTTGGGTTCTATCTGTGCGTCACATAAGAATGTTTGAGTGACATTTTTTGTTATCCGAGAGACAAAAATGTTTCGTTCAGGACAAGTGTCACACCTTCTCACATTTTAAGCCCTGTCGTAAGTAGGTACCTGTCATGGATAGAGTAGGGATGGGTTATATAAATATTTTATTTAGGTATATAATTTTATTATACGGTCTCACAGAGTGGAACTTCAATAGAGCTCGTTCTTTTCGAATTAATTTAACACTGGCTCTGAATGCGTCTTCGACTCTGACAGGGATTCCAACTTATACACAATACATAGAACTTCCTATTTAACGTATTACGCAACTTCCGTTTAAAAATCGGCACATTATTATTCTTCTTCATTAAAATTGACCACAGTTTACAAAGGCTTCATTATATTTAAGAACGATTTATTTAAGATTAAATTGCTACATTGTTCTTTTAATGCACGGATCCTTCTATTTAATTAGCGGTGAAAGCCTTGAGTAGTCGCCGCACCATGAACAAATACCACTAATGGACTAGTCGCTATACTTACCGATTGTATACTGCTCCTATATTGAGTCAATAATTGGTAACCGATATGACTTTCTGAGTCAATTTGCTTAGCTGTCGGAAAGTTCTACATTTCATACAGCAAGTAAAAGTATTAATATCTACTCATACATATCTGTTTGTCAATATTTATAAGATGAATAAAAATAGAGCGAATAGAAATGGAATATTTTCATGATTTCATGCGAAATCGATAGTTTATACGCCCATGACAACTGCGACCGACCTAGAGCAAGAATCAAATTAAGGACAAGAATGGTTAGTCCAGTTCACTGATGGTGTAAGAATATTAGTTTGGTTAGTTCGTTAGTGACAGCAAGTCCTGTTTGGTGATGTTAGTAATATGGTATATTGTGTTCCTTCTTCAATTAGGTACATGTCCTTTGGCCGATAGATCCAGTAATTACATTGCGTATTTTTCAATGAGAGCCAGCTAGCAAACTTAAGTTCACAACATTTTTACGGCGTTCGTTAGCTTTAAAAAAGAATTACTCCGCCTTTGTCAAGCGTAGGTATACACGCGTAGAACTTTTATGTAATCCGGAAAGAGCGAATAAAATTTTAGCACGTTACCAACAGAACAGAACCTCACAAACAACCCTTATGCCGGGAAAAAAGGGAATATTTCTTTTTGATTACAACAATACAAACTGGACCTTTCGAGATGCTCTAAGTTACGAGCGATACAGGAAGAAACAGCGGGAATGCAAAAGCATTGTTTGAATGAAAACTTATTCGTCACATCGTCCTATATTTTGTGTCCATGTCTTAAATTCTCAATAATCGTGATGGTTATTCTCAATAATAAAAAAAAAAAGACGTGTGGCACTCGGAGACTGCCGCGGTAAAGCTATTGCATAGCATTATATATAAGTTAACAAAACAAAAAATAATACTGCATTTGTGATAATAATAATAAAATGAATGTATATAGAGTAATAACTCATTTTCTTTCACAATTTTTTCGTGACTTTCTTCATTAATAAATGCACTTTGTTTATTCATATTTAAAACACTTTGTACACAAATTATACGAGTACAGATATTCACTGTTTTACAGTGGGATAAGAAAGTGGTGTACCAGTTTTCATTTAGTTGCCTAGTTATCAAAAGTTACATCAAAGTTTATTAGAAACGGATAATGCATTAATTTGTGCAAAGAAGATTTAAATATTCTGAACAAAAGCATAAGAACTATTTCAGTTGACAAAATAATTCTTTTTAAAAAGAAAATTGACATTTGACATTTAAGTCCTACAACGATCTTTTGGCGCGTGAATGACGTGTGGGTGACAGAGACAGTGCCCTACAGTTTGCCTTGCCTGTATGGCACTGTCTCTATCACCCTCAAGTCATTAATATAGTGTCATTATTTTATGTCATGTTATTATTTTGTATGTTTTAAATCTAAATACGCGATAATTCGACTATTATGAATACATGTTGTCGATTCCAACGCCTTATTTAATCCAGATCTACATGTAATTATTCTTAAAACACCGAACCGACGGGGCGAAAATCAAATGTTTGACAGGTAAGATTTGTATGGGAAATTAAAATTTTCATTTTTTTAGTATTTACCTCGCAATTTTTCATATTTTCTCATCGCTGCAACCTTCCCTGAACTTCCACGAATATTTCAAGACTAAAATTAGCCAAATCGGTTTAGCCGTTATAAAGTAAAAGTTAGTTAACTCAGTTAAAAGTTCTGGTATTTATCGATGTGTGGGTGCATAGACATAGTAACTATGTCTGTGTGCAGGGTGTAATAAATTTTCGTTACGAAATTTCTGCATTCGGTCCCAGGCCCGCGATAAAAGCTATACAATAGCTTAAAAGTAAGCTGGTGCAAACATAAGCTCAAAAGCTGATATTTCCTAATAAGCTAAATTTTTAGTAGTGCCATTCTATGTAGGTATGGGTGTTACCAGACCAATCAATTGATGGTCGTTCGACGCCATTGATCGATATTGCAATGGATTAGTTTATGTTGATTGGTCTAGTAGAAACTTCTCAGAAAAACCCTCAGATGAACTCAGTTGAATCTGTTACTTATTTCAAGTATCTAACAAACAACTTCACAGATAACTGGAATCTGGCTTCTAAAAATTAGGAAGCTGTGAGGTCTTCGCACTCCGCCAAAGGCGTTGACTTACACCGCCTTAAGCAACCCTTTTCTGACTATGGTAAATTAACCAGGGACGCCCTTTGCGGCTCCAGGCAAAATTCAATTACAAACTTCGGACCCATCCCAAGAGCATGCCTAAAGGGTGTACGCTTTTTGCCTCTAAATTTTTATGTGGCCCTTTACAAGGCCGTAAACGGAACCTTTTCATGAATATTCCATTTAATCGAACCTCTAGGGTGAAGGCACATAACATTATATACACAATGCCCTCTATATTTTATCGTGGACACGACGTAATAACAAATATGTGTATGCTTATACGATTTTTAAATTAGAACCTCACATTAGCATGTTTTATATTTTTTATGTTCTTTTTTGTGTGTATACTTAGGTAGAAGTTATTTCAGCATACCTACCTACCTACTGTTGTAACTCGGAAGGATAATTAGAAATTGAATAAGCATAATGTGCATCATTGATAAATTACAGCGTGGAATTGTCAGTATTTGCCTCTAAAATATAATATTATGTATTTGTATTAGTGGATGCCCCTTTATGTTCCATTGTAAAGTAACGGTTTTACGCGGGGCGCTCCGAGGTATCTAATTCTCATAAGGCATAATTAAATTAAAATTAGCCTATTTTTTAATATAATACATTTATTACCTAATAGTATTAAATTTCATGATTAGTAAAAGCCCAACAATCATCAATTGATACCATACATCCATCCATCCTCGCAAACTATCGCGTTAACATTATTCGGATAAAGGTCCTCACAAAATAATAATCCAATGCCCTAGGCAGCACACATCCCTATAATTTATCTCTATGCCGTCCTAATTACACCGCACTGTAATAAAACTCTAATTCTCGTACAAAAATCCAATCTTATTTAAGCGCGCCATCACTGCAAATCACCTAAACTTGCCGCAAAAAGCTCCTCACATTTACATAATGACTTTATATTATACTCGCGAGTCGCCGCCTGAATTTTAATGGCCCTCGTTTTTATATATGTACATCTAACGGCACAATGGGTCATGTGTTTACTGTAAGTCCGTTATATACTGGACTTGTATCTATGGCATGTGTTTGACTTATAGATATAACTAAGGACAAACTAGATGGTAACAGTTGAATGATTAAACATATAAGCCGATTAGATTTTAATTGGAACCAACTTATATACCTATATATTTGGTTTATTTATCATATTACAAGTAAGGTCGAAATAGCTAAGTTGCACATTTCTTTGAATACTTGAGATGCAAATGCTTGAATTCCTACGAAACCTATTTTAGTAATCATTAAGCACCTACTCATATATATAACGATGTATTAGGACTAGGTGTAAATTAAATTTAAACAAAGTTAACTTAAAAAAAAACTAGACGTGACAAGTAGTACGCCACAGTGATACCTAGTTTAGTAAAAGCTAGCTACGCAATAAAATGTCTGTGGTAGTGCCAATACGCAGCGCACAGTGAAACCGCGTCGACCACTGCGTCGCGCCAAGCGAAATCGATTCATCACTTTCTTTTAGATTTAACGCGGTTTAACCACTAATTTGATCCTTTATATAGACGTCCTGTGTGCTATTTAAATTGAATACCTAGTATATTAAATGGTTATAGGGAGTGAATTGAATTGTTGGGCCGGCTAGCTCGCTACCATTGTTTTGCTTGAGTAACTTTTTTGTTTAGGTTGTGGGTCAGTTGTGGCGCGGGAGTTCAGAGCTAGTATGTTCTTTCTTTTCTATTCTCTTTGTTTTCTACTTAAATAAATGATGTTATCATCATTTATTCAAGAAGAAAGTTTTCAGCTATTAACATAAATAATGTATTGCTAGGAGCGCGTAAAAAGGCATTTGCTCTCACGTGTAAGCTAAAAGTAAGATTTAATAGGCTGTCAATAGCGTTCCATAGCACTGAAAGAACGGAACAAAGGACAAAATTAAGCGGTTAGGGTGAAAGAAAGTGTTGAACCGATTCCAATACGCGCTACAGGCAAGCGGTTCTTTGAACGAATCCGAACCTTTTTATGTTTTCACTTTTTCTCGCAACATTTACCTGAGAACATGACATATCAATTTATGTGTGTACTTTGTACCTACGTCTCTCAGGAAAATCCGTTTTCGATTCACTTCGAGAATCATTTTTAGTTTGTAGTTACTATATAGTATCTAGCTAATACAACCCGAAATTATGATTCATTGAAGTACGTGGATATCTTCGTCAATTTTACATGTACGTAACTATAACAATCATTTTACTATTATAAAGTATTAGTCCATAACATACTTCATTATGATAGTAGGTATCTTACCTTAAGTGGCATTAATACAGAACAAACCGAAAATATATAGTACTTGTTAAATAAATAAAAATTAATTTTCGGAGTACTTTGAGAATAAGCCTTCAGACACCCATAAAAATCAAAGACCTCATTAACACACCGCATACGACTACAAACATTTATCTGTCAAAAAATATTTGCCCCGGCCGGAAATAAGACTCCGGTACCCTTAATAGGTAGATTCATTAAAACCTACACTTACTACATACACTACGGGGTAGTCAAAGTAAAAGTTTGCCAATAATATTTAATACAAGCAAAACCCGTGCGAATTAATTCGCACTACGTTGAGCTAAAGCGCCACTCAATGATTTAAATATCTAGATTGAGCGTCGCCCTACAATGAAAACAAAAAAAACAAGGCAACATTATCAAGCATGTGTGCGTGTAGGCGATGTTTTTCGCGTTCATTTATTGTCTATGTGTGCGTAATCTGTGCGTAATGATATAAAATTGGCTGCCAACTGTTGACGGCAAATTTTTGACACGTTTTCGGGGATTCGATGTTCCATCTAGATATTTAATACATCTTTGGCGCCACTATACGAAAAGTGTTATATGTGAGTTGATTTACTAACCGTCATTAGATGGCAGCATTGCTGTATTGTTTCTTAATGTAACAATCAATTATTTTGCAAAAACAAAAGCAACAATAAATTTTTCAATTGTTGATGCCGGTAGAGCAAGTAATTATCTATAAGATGATATAAAGTTTATGCGAAGTAATTGTGTGGTTTTTTCGAAAAAAGGGAGGCAAACATCTTAACCTAAGCGTATTAATATATATAATATTTACCGTTAAATGTTAAATAAAAATTTAATTAAACTCACGTGGAATTACCTTGTGTTGCGTTTAGCAAACAGTAAACAGAGAGAACGAGTCTTGCAAAAACAGTGCTGTGAAATCGTTCCTAACCTAAACAAACAAACAAAAACGCTTATTGGCTTGTATGTTTGTCCCCCACTTAATTAATTTTCTCATTTCCTTGTACCCGACGGGGACCAAAGCAGTGTTTATATTCCGCTGTTGATTATGCGGTTTTATTAAGATTTTTCAATTTGTTCATCCTTCTCGATAAAATATCGCTTTGTGAATATCATATTAGACGAGAAGTTCAATTATTGTTTTATATAAGAAAATTGTGTACACAGAATGAGAAAATTATATAATATGTACTTCAGACTTCTGCACCTTTTCGCTTTGTGCGGCAAATCTGCCCATTGGTACCTACACTCGAAAATTTTTAAACCTGATTTTTTAACCGGACATAACATTTTTAATGAAGCGTAAGGATAGCTGAAACTAGTCATACAAATTATGTTGAAATGAACTAAAACAGTAAAATTCTATGGTATTTCGTGAATGAAAATTAACAAATCCGTAAAAAATCTACACAAAAAATATAATTAAAATGCACGCTTAAATATTTTATTCGACGACAACATTACGAAGTTAGGACGCGGTGCCTACTAACGAATTAGCCTCACGCACTTTTACGGCAATTTGTCACAAAAAGTTGGTGCTTCGCCCCCGACCGCCGCGTCATTTATTATCCAACCCTCCCCTATCTCCCTCAAGGGCCAGTAATTTTACCTTCAAAGCCTTAGCGGGAATGCGTAATGACTAACGACGTGACGTAAATCGCAGGGATTTGCCCCTTATCTCCCAGCAAGTGGGGATCTGAGGATATTTATAGATATATTCGAAACGAGCACATAAATATAGGTGTTACCTACAATGTGTTTTTATGCGAGTAAATGAAAAACGAGAATTAGGGTCTCCGCAAACTGACTGCAGCCACCGGCGGCTGTGGCACTGTGGAGCTTCTTTTTAGAAGTGCGATCCGTTCGGCCTGTTCTGTCACAACCCTCCCGTTCAGTAGTGTGATGAGTTTAATCCTCCAAGCAACTAAGCAATAGCCCGGTGTACGTATGCCCCCTGTTAAGGGTTTGCTTCTATTCGTCAAACTAGCTGAACCCTCTTTACAATTTTGCTATAAGTTCTGTTACCAACACTGATTAACCCTGTGTTCAATAATCTCGATCATCAATAATCAATCATCTCTGGATAGGAAGGGGTAAAGTAGGAACATCATGCACTATAAACATATCATGTTCTAATACAAAACAGTCAGGCAACTGACTTTCACCTTACCTATGGACATATTGATCTGGTAACTATGTATATAACGAAGTTATTATACACTAACCATAGAAACGTGTACCTAATGCTTACAAACCCGTCTGTATGTATGTACGATAAAAACTTACCTAACATTTAACAATATGAAAGGCCTCCGTGCGTACTTACCCGCACGCCCATTAATTGTAACCTCAAAACATAATCCTTTGTGAGGCGGGCGAGCGAGCTCAAACGCACGGTCCAATTACAAAAGGCGGCCTCCCCCAAAAACCCTCGGAATTACGAAAAATAATAAAAAAACAACAGTTATTTAAATAAAACCCGGCACCCACGCTCTGTGTCGCATAAATTGCCTTCATTAATTTCCTGCCCCGCGAAATATTGTCTTGAAAGGATAATCAAATACAAAAACAGGGAAATGGCGGTGCGTCATTTCCATATATTTCCCCTCCCGTTTCCCCCCTTTTTCGTTCTATTCGGTCCCCTTTTCCGGTCCCTCCGACCCCTTTATGAGTCCTCCAATTACAGTCCAACGACTGAGCTTAAGGCAGCATTAGAGCGGACCGTAATGGCTGCAATTATCAACGTATATGTGTGGTCTTTTAATTTTAATACGCAATTATTACAACGCTCGTTTAGCTTAGTGGGTAACGAGGATAGTGCTCTGCTATAGGCCGGTAAACGCTCTACGATTATTGGTAGAGTGGTTTCTATGCTATGCTTATTTAACTATTCTCGTTAGTTCTATAGTTATTTAAGTTCTATACGATGTAGGAAAGATAGTTCGGTGTTTAAAAACCAAATTATTTATTAACTTCAAAAAAGGTACATACCCAATTAGACTGTATTTTTCTGTGTATTACTTTGAATCACTTTTTACGTGGGAAATCGATTTGATTGGTCTCTTAAAAGAGCGATATCTGACGGGTAGTCTTTGAGTTCTTCTTAATAACGCATACCTAATTTATGGTCATGACCTGATAACTTTTTACTGGCCGTTCCGATTTTGTCCATTATTTTTAATTCGAAAGCGGTAGGTACTCGTCGTGTGGTCCAGTAAACATTTTGAGCGATATCTTTGGTAATTCTAATGACCAAAGGTGATAATGACCATAATTCACCAGGTGGGTAATTTGTTCCTTTGGCAGTTGTTTACATTAAAAAATGTGATACATACCTACTCTGTTACATGTAATAACTAAGTTAGTTTCTGCTATTGTTACTTATGATAAAGTCACAAGTCTCTGTGCTTAAAGATTTTTGCAATGTTTTGAGGGATTCAGTAAAGCCAAATGAATCACGCTTAGATGTGTTTCCGACCAAGTAGGGACAGAGAAAAAAGAAAGGTTATGGAGAACATAGTTTGTGTAACTAGGTATGACAAAATACTTAATATCTTTATTATGTTTATGGTGAAATAATAAATTAGATAATATATAAGATTTCAAGGCAATGCTAAGTTATGTAGGAATATTTTGAAATTTCGTGGCATGGAAAAAAACTAATCCCTTTAAAATTATTCTGTAAACTATCGACTGCTAAAATTGTTATAACAATACAATAATACAATACAATACAATACAAAAATATTTATTTTATCTCCATACACAGAATTACAAATAGTTGTAGACATAACATAAATAGAACTTACAATTATTAAAAGATAGTTTGTAATCTGCGGGAGATCTGGTGTCTAAACTAACATTATTGAAAGTGTAAGTAATCTATCTCTAAGTTTATAATTATTTATTTTCTATAACAAAATAATTGAACATTAACCCTTCAGTAGATACATTTTATTTGAAAAATATATCGGTGTACTCAATAACATTTCCGGTTACAAGCAGAATTTACGTATCTAAACTACTGATAAATTAACCCTCAAGTGTTTATCCATACTACAAACCCTCCACTGTCCGTGCATGCACTTGTCCTTTTATCCCTTCTTTCTAAAACCAGTTTTGGAACTTCAGCTAAGTTTTGCAGCGAGCGCCACCTCGTTGCAAAATGCTTGCAATCAACCCTTTTATGTCCGTTCTGTATAGAGCCGGTTCAACGTTTATGTATGTAATTCATACTTATTATTTACTCACTGTGCTTAAAGGTAATGTTGGGAGTAAATTGTTTTATTTATAACTAGCTGCAGCCCGCGGCTTGGCCCGCGTGGATGTATTTTTGGCTATCTTTCATACAAACTTTCAACTCCTGTTTTACCTCTTTGTATGACAAAATCCATTCTTAATGGACGTCTAGTAACTAACTATATAAGCTACTTGCTTCCTAATTTCACCGGTATAAGTCAAGCGGTTCTCGATATTTTATGATGAGTGCGTGAACTTTCGCTTTTATATGTTAAGTTTTAAGATGTGGTTGGTGTTAATTTATCATTATCATTAATAATTTTTTATTGAAATCATGCGAGTTTCAAATGATTTTCGATAATTTAATTAGCTTCCCGTGAGAGATTAAGTTTACACAACACATTACATAGGTACCTACGCAATTGAGTATTAAGCTGTTATTTTACTACATTGTTAATAAATCTTAAATAGTTTTTTTAAATTACAATACCTTTTTTATGGACTCCTTCAATTTGGCGTCATTGATCGACTTCCATCTTTACAATTAGTTTCAAATGACTTACTACTAGCTCTTGCTGCCCGTGCATTGAATAAAGTTATTTGCATCGAGTTGAATTTAATAGTTGAATAGAGTATATCAATGACAATCAAACTAGTTTAGGCAAGGGAGAGCACAAGTTTTGCAACATTGCAAGGTCTGCGCATGCAGAATTGAATTGAGCTGTCGATCATACAAAAAGAACACGTTTTGATAAAACGCGAGTAACGTTTTATACTTTTTTCCGTAAAGTGTATTAAAACGTATTTATTGTTCGTAAAGTTTGCTTTGTAAATTGTTGGACTGGTTTAATGGACATTTTTAAAATTATTTATTATTCTTTATTTTTTATCATTTTAATCGTTGTGATTTTTAACATTGATAATTGAAAGACGAATAGGTATATGACACATGAAATTACATACATGTAAGTTTACGGATTATAGATGTTTCTGATATCTGATTAGTCTAATACCTACTCATAAAATCCACCTTGCATTTAGGTACAAAGTTGACCACATACAAATAGGGTATTTCTAACAACTTTCAAAATAATGATAAGGTAGAAACGGACCTATGATTTAAAAACAATCTTACGGTCTGAAATAATACTCTTTCGTCGTAGTGGAGTAAAACTTTTAATTTTCTCAAACAGCTACAATACTGCAGAAATGGAGACTATTAGATGACGACGGATAGTCCAGACATAAATAAATTCAAAGTTTTATAACGACTATGAGAAGCAATAAGCAAGATTGCATTAAAACAAACAAGTTGTGCTCGTTGTTTTAAAAAGCTAAATGTGACTTTCGCGTTTTCTACTAAGATAACGCTTCGCCGAGCAAAATATGAAAGAGTTATCAAACGATCTCCGTCACACTAAATCACTGTATATAAGGGGAAGAGGAGTCATATTTACTCGAAAACGGACAAAATAAATGTTTTTATTACATAACGCGCATTTTCTCCAAGGCTCGTCCTTTGAACAAATAAACTCAGACTTTGACCGCTTGGGAATAAAGCTGAATTTTTCATGAACCGTGCACTAAACCGTGAACCGTGCCTGTTCGAGGGTGTTATTTGAAAATGGACTTTGTTTTTAGAGGGATTAGACAAAGTTTGAATTAATAATTACCGCAGATGGCGACACTTGTGAATACATACAAAAAGGGATGGTGCAAATTTTTAAGTAGAGGGCTTTGGAGGCAGCCGGCCAGCGGTAGGTAAATTCAACGGCTCGGTATAATCCGCAATCGTAAGCGAATATTTGCATTGAACATCGTGAAATTACAGGTTAAAATCTCTGATAAAAAGAATGCAGAGATCTTCATATAGCGTCAAAGCCGTTGTCTTGAAATCGCTGCACGTTTTTAACAATTCATAGATTGATCTACGAAATTTTAGACATGTGGTTTAAGTGCTAACGTGAAACAATTTTAAATCGCTTTTAGATAAATATATTTTATGAACTAAAGGATTATGTTCGCTTGAACCACTGGAGAAGTACCTACTAAGAGAAGGTACCTACGTATTAAACTTTTAAAAGTGAAAATGTCTTAATTAGGTATATTTTTTTTGTACCAAAATACAATTTAATAAAAATCCGTCCGTGTGATCGCCATGATATTTGGAAGCATAGTTATTTATGAAGAAACATAATAACATTAAAAAAATAATAATATTGGCCACCGTAAAGTAATTTGCCAATTGAAATTTCAATTCTTACTTATGCAGTTTCCCTCATACTTTTTATTTTATTTTTAACTCATAATAATGATATTATGTAAGTTTTAGACAGTTATGATATCGTTCACTACACAAACACGAATGTTATAGAAGATTAATCCTGTCAAACTCTATCACGAAGAGCGCAGCTTTTGATTTCTATATTATAAACTGGTTTGTGCCCGAGGCTACGTCCGTGTGATAGACAACCAACGTCAATAAAAGACATAAAACGTTATTTATTTCAATATACAAAAAATAATATATTAAAATAAAATATGATATACATATTACGGTAAAAATATACCTAATATATTTTTGGTAAGTAAAGTTGCCTTCACCACAACATCCGTTTGCATCCCATTAAGCGATAATTTCGGGATGAAAATATCCTATGTTCGTTCCAAAGATCAACTCTACATTTCATTAAGATTGATGTAGTGCGCGGTAATTATTAAGGCGTGAATGAAAATAAACAGACGGACTCACTTTCACATTTATAATAAGTATTTGCAAGGATGACGAGTGAAGTCTTCCACCATAATGATATGACTAATATCGCAAAAAAACTAGTAGGTACCACCTACATCTGTACAATTGTTCTGACGCTACTGACGCTAGTTATTCGTATTTTTACGTCCACTGAATGGTTATTTTACCGTTTAAATGGACAGAGTTAAAAAACGATAGATTTATTATATTATAGTAGGTATTAAATATGGATGCCTAAACTGGTATCTTTAATAACATAACAACTATGAATGAAAATTCCACGCTACGAAATGAATAACACACGCAGTTGTAAAAACGTAAGCCATAAACCAAATGGCTAGGCAGATTCTAGACTTACGTATTTATAGAAATGTTAAGCGTTGCCATGATGACGTTCGCATCCCGGCATTAGTTTGCCATTAGCCCGGCGACGTCCTAACGCGGACGAGATAAGGTACAAATTGCGGTGGCAGAGCTACGGTTCATTTGCATTTAGATTAGAGCTCCGATGTTTTCGCTTTGCCGATTTGATGCGTGCACGATATGTCGATGGTGGCTACCAGTTATTGTTACATTATAACTAACACTCCTTATATCTTAACGCAGTTTCTGACATTTTTAACAGACTTCAAAAAAAGTGGAGGTTCTCATTTCGACTGTACGTTTTTGTCATAACTTTGCATAGTACATTAGCTACTGCTGATTAGACAAACCTAGGCTACTCGTGCACCGTTTCTCAAATAACTTTATTCTATTGACAATATTAATTTACTGAATCCAGCTTCTTTCGAAAGACATCGAAGTGTATAAGACGTATAAGGTTTTATGTATGGCACTCACACAAGAAAAGGAATAACTAACGCCAATGACAAAACAGGCAGAATGACATGGTCTTATTATGTCTTGCATTGCGTGACGTTTTTTTTCTATAACGGAAAGGAACTTTGCCGGACAATTTGTCCGGTTCTTGTTTTATATACAATTTGTGTTCTATATATACTCGTGCTATCTCATGATTGGCACGCTAATCAGAGGGCTTTTCGTTCTTATACCTATTCCTCTTAAATATGAAACGCTCATAGACCGGAAGTTTGCGCGCGTCGTTCTTAAGTGATCGCAAAGTTAAGCAACTGCGGGCGCGGTTGGTAGTTGGATGGATGACTGCTAGTAGCAAATTTTCTTGAGCGCTACCGTGCTCCGAAGGGGACATCTAAAACAGATAGCAGTTGTTAAGCCATGTCGGTAGCCTTCGGGTCGCCTAGGCATAGGGATTCAAATTGTGAAGGTCTATGCCTTGCCTATAAGGTATCTCTTATTTTTGTTGTAAACTTTTGGTAGTTATGAGGGTGACATAGTCACTGTAGTGAAAAAACCCTCCTTAAAAAATAAAGAGAAAAAAACTTTGGGTAGTAAAAGACATTTTATTTATTTACGTGCGAAAGAGTTAAGTAATCCTAGTTTTCACAAGCCCACGGCACATGGAATCCTAGTCTAAAAGCTAGTGGCACAGCTTGTGCATAACAAGGGTGTTTTTTTGTTTGTAAAAATTTTATTAAAAGGGTACCCTTAGTTGCGCAAATAAATTAGGTAAACTTATTAGGGATCTGTTCATCAATCATTATGCCTTTATTATTATCTACTAATTATTATCTACTATATTACTATTATCTACTATATATATACTTTATTATTATCTACTAAGCCAGAAATCAATTCTACCAAAATATTCCTTTTTTAAACACCTCGTTCTCTCAAAACGTATTGCGTATTAGAACAACAATACCCAAGCATGTAAGCATCTACAATATCTACACCCTCTTATAATTCCACCTATGCATCGCGAAAGGGTTGAACCCTTCGCACCGAGCTCAGTTTTGCACCAAATCGCTGCAAGCATCTATGTACCTTATGTACGTAATGCTTGGTATAACAAAGGATTTCGCACACAAAGAAATGCTTCGCAAACCTGTATTAAGCACTTTGAATTGTATATCCTCCGTGTACGTTATTCAAAGTTATTCCCTATTTTCATACATGTACCTAAAGTTCGCAGGTCTTCCCGTAGCAACACAAAGCTTTAAACATTTTTACGTTCCCTTAAATAATTTTTGTATTTTTTTTTGGTGTAAATAAACGTCTTCTTACTTTCTTGGATAAAGAAAGGGTGAAAGGAATAAGTACCTAGTTCGAACTACTACCGCGTATGGGTGTTGGGGTTCTTCCAGTATCCACCATAAGGATGATCCTTCGATGTTTATTTACTACAACATTATATTATTATTATTATTACATTGATTTAGTTTTGGCATATTTAAATAGGTTTTTGCAATAAAATCGAAGGGAACATGTCGATGGGTCCTATGTATATGGGCCAAAATGTAAAATTAAAACTTTACAGGAGAGGCTCCCAAAGTTTCAATTTACTATAACTTTAAATTGATAAAACCGAAGTTACCGAATCCTTGCTTATTTGCTAAGAAAACTATTTCCCTCATTTACACTGTAGTATTTTATACATACATTTATCTGGTTTTTTTTAATGTCACATTGGCCCTTCTACGTTAGTTTTTGTTAAAATTATTTTTTTTGAAAACACCCTAAAAGGGCCGATATACCAGGTTGGCCATTATACGCGTATTACCTACGCTAATTAGCATAATGTATATATTTTTTTAATTTTTTATCTATAAAATCAATAAACGATTGAAGTAATTGATAATTCATTAATTAGAAGTACCTGGTTGACCGAGCTTTGCTCGGTTGAAAATTATATTTAGTATGAATCGCATACTGATAAAATATGAATAATGTTCTTCGATCTTTCCGACATAATATGAGTTTAAAAAGAATTGCGTGTACTTATGTACGCACGTAAGAAGTTATACTTCTTTGGCATCATTAATAATAAATATTCAACGTTAATAATTTTGACAGCTGTCATCCGAAATGTAGGTCTCAACCAGACCTACAACTTTCCCAAAGACACCAGTGCTCCAGGAGCAGCCGTTGCCGGGATATCTCGGTTCGAAGTTTGACAGCTGTCATTGGAAATGTAGGTCTTGACGAGACCTACAACTTTCCCAAAGACACCAGTGCTCCAGGAGCAGCCGTTGCCGGGATATCTCGGTTCGAAGTTTGACAGCTGTCATTGGAAATGTAGGTCTTGACGAGACCTACAACTTTCCCAAAGACACCAGTGCTCCAGGAGCAGCCGTTGCCGGGATATCTCGGTTCGAAGTTTGACAGCTGTCATTGGAAATGTAGGTCTTGACGAGACCTACAACTTTCCCAAAGACACCAGTGCTCCAGGAGCAGCCGTTGCCGGGATATCTCGGTTCGAAGTTTGACAGCTGTCATTGGAAATGTAGGTCTCAACCAGACCTACAACTTTCCCAAAGACACCAGTGCTCCAGGAGCAGCCGTTGCCGGGATATCTCGGTTCGAAGTTTGACAGCTGTCATTGGAAATGTAGGTCTTGACGAGACCTACAACTTTTCCAAAGACACCAGTGCTCCAGGAGCAGCCGTTGCCGGGATATCTCGGTTCGAAGTTTGACAGCTGTCATCCGAAATGTAGGTCTCAACCAGACCTACAACTTTCCCAAAGACACCAGTGCTCCAGGAGCAGCCGTTGCCGGGATATCTCGGTTCGAAGTTTGACAGCTGTCATTGGAAATGTAGGTCTTGACGAGACCTACAACTTTCCCAAAGACACCAGTGCTCCAGGAGCAGCCGTTGCCGGGATATCTCGGTTCGAAGTTTGACAGCTGTCATCCGAAATGTAGGTCTCAACCAGACCTACAACTTTCCCAAAGACACCAGTGCTCCAGGAGCAGCCGTTGCCGGGATATCTCGGTTCGAAGTTTGACAGCTGTCATTGGAAATGTAGGTCTCAACCAGACCTACAACTTTCCCAAAGACACCAGTGCTCCAGGAGCAGCCGTTGCCGGGATATCTCGGTTCGAAGTTTGACAGCTGTCATTGGAAATGTAGGTCTTGACGAGACCTACAACTTTCCCAAAGACACCAGTGCTCCAGGAGCAGCCGTTGCCGGGATATCTCGGTTCGAAGTTTGACAGCTGTCATTGGAAATGTAGGTCTTGACGAGACCTACAACTTTCCCAAAGACACCAGTGCTCCAGGAGCAGCCGTTGCCGGGATATCTCGGTTCGAAGTTTGACAGCTGTCATTGGAAATGTAGATCTTGACGAGACCTACAACTTTCCCAAAGACACCAGTGCTCCAGGAGCAGCCGTTGCCGGGATATCTCGGTTCGAAGTTTGACAGCTGTCATTGGAAATGTAGGTCTTGACGAGACCTACAACTTTCCCAAATCGAAATGATACATTAAAAAATATCGATATTTCTTGGGTGATATATATCGATACATTTGAAAAATATCGATACGATAAATATCCATTTGCCCACATAGAGATTACAGCGCCATCTAGTTTCATACTACTGAAATTTCAACACGTTACAAACAGTACCTCATAGAAGTTATCCTAATGTTTCATAGATGGCGTCAGTATGATGTTTTCAAAATTTAAAAAAAAAAACCGAGCTTTTCTCGAACCTGGGACCTTGATAAATCGATTCCTTGAGCTGAAAACCCCCTAATCTGTAACTTTCATGAAAATCTTTGCAGCCGTTTCCGAGATCGTGATTATATATATAGGTATAAATAAATAAATAAATAAATAAATATACAAGAATTGCTCGTTTAAAGATATTAGATATAATATAAAATCTTCGTTTTAATTGTTGTTTTCATTTCCCAAAGCCAAATTCACAAAATTCCGACATCTAGACATCTTAGCGTGATAATTAGATGTCATTTTTACTTATTAAACTAAATTGTAACCCAAAAACACAACAATTACATTTCATATTCATCTTTATTCATCACAGTGCGGCCGATGCTCCGTTCAACGTACAAGTGTCAAATTGGCTGATTGGTCCAAACTATAAACAAACGCGCGGGAAACTCCCCGCGTATAAATCTCTAACTACGCTTAGGAACTTATACGTTTAAATTCATGTTACATATGCCGTTATACCGTAATAAAAAATCGTGTTTCTATGCTGAAATCCCTTTTTTTTAATAGCTCACATGATTCATTATATCGATAAGATGCGTTACCCACAAAAAAGCCAAAATCGCCAAATTGCTAGTTTGGCCCATATACATAGGACCCATCGATGTATAGATCGACCTGACTTGTCGCTCGCGATTGTCGCATCTGTTTTCTTATCTTCTATCACCACACCAGGTATAGGTTGGGATAAGGAGCAGAAAATAACTATAAAAAAATAATACAAAATTTAATTGTCGTATTATATTAATACGTCAAAAGTGTCAGCGGGACCTCATTACGCGGGGCTTTTTTCCGAGTAAATAGGTATAAAAGCTGAAAGGTAATCGAAACAATAGGTATAATGGGTAGATATATTAGTAGATATATGATTCTGTTTGACTTACGACCTTCTCCTAAGTTGCCAATTAAATAGAAATGTTGAATTGAAAAAAAAATTATACCTTTTTATTACTTATGAGTTAATGCTTGCCTATAATCCCACAAAATGGTAAGTTGTAATGTCTCGCTGGTAAAGCGTAATATATTGACATTAACCTTAATAGTCGTAATTTACCTCGGCGAAGATACAAACGTCCTAAGTCATAATACAACTCCATCCTTAGTAAAGTCCGAGTTCAGCCGCTTACACGATGAAACAAATTGAATGGTATTCGGAACTGACGGAACCGTAACATCGATACCACATCACGATGCGAACGGTAGTCTTTTTATCGTACCCTTGGCCCAGTTCAATGGCATCCAGGCAGTCGAGTAACCGTAGTAGCGAAGTGTTTTCCAATTTCTATTTTTATCTGTTCTCACCAATTCAGTCACAATTTTGTCTGCGAGCTTGAAGTTTCGATAAAAATTATTGATTTGTCAATTTTTAACCTAGACGAGGTTGGTAGGTATTATTTCGCGTCAACGATCCAAAATAAAAAGTTCCAAATTCAAAAGCAGAAATTTTATATATAAGCAGATATTTTTTGAAACACAAAAATATTTTAGCTTTTGAAATTAAAAATACCGCACATTAAAAATACATATAATCACTGAATTTAAAAAAATACTACTATTATGACTATTGAATATACTTCTAGTTCTGTTATTACCTTAATCATAACAATTATTACCTACTTTTTATGTCAACATCCAAAGGTCAACATCATTATAAATCCGTTATCATTTCGCTTTTATTAGTCAAATAAGGAAAACCTTATAACAAAATTTAGATAAAGATTTGTAAGGAATTCTTGGATTTTAAAAAATTTTCCGCATGCGGTTATTTGTCCACATACTGTTTACCTAATTAAAAATACTACCTATCAATAGAGACGATACGATAACATTTAAAAAAACTAACAAATAGACTTCAAATAAATACCTAGACAAAAGCATAATACGAGGCCGAGGTTAGGACAACAATAAAACAGAAAAAACCTTAGATTGATTTTCCCATTAAGTTGGTATCAATGGAATACCTATGTTAAGCGCGCCAATTTGACCGGTGTGCCAAATTGGCGGCATCGCAGCATCGATACACATCAAGTGCGCGACGCTTCGGTTGTCTTTTTGCCGCGCCCGTGGCCCAGTTCAATGCTCGTAGTGTTTCGAATTTTGAATACAGACGCTTTATTTCTTTTATATTTTCAGCATGTCTGGGTTACTTTCCCGCAATTAAATTGAAAAGGTTTTATGAGTCCACATTTTGTTTTAAAATTAAAAACTGAACGATATCTCGGATATTTTACCTGATCAATATAACGTGACATTCTCAAAAATATTCTGCGATATTATTAGGCTAATTCTACATAATATTATGCATAAAAATATTTAAGTAGGACCTATAAAGTTAAAAAATAAATAAAATGTGAAGCTTGTTATGAACGTACCTTTGAAATTGGAACGTACATATAATTATAACTTATCACATTCTGGTATGTAGGTACCTATTTTAAATTTTTATTTTCTTAGTTAATTTAACATTTAGTAAAGCTGTAGTATGTTTGTATGCTGGGAATTAATTTATTATGATTTGTGTTGATGAAGCTTGAGATATTTTTTTTTTATTTTTTGACATAAATTTAAGTAGTCAATAACAGCAAACCAGACTTAATTAACCCTTCTCATTCTGAGACAAAAATTGGATCCACAGGCAAGTCACGAATTAGGATTGAAAAAAAAATAAACTGATGTGTAGGATTTTGTTGTTCAAAATAATTTTTATTTCACGTTGTAAAATATACTTTAAAATATTACCTACACAGGTAATGGCTTACATAAACGGATTATAAAGAGTTGACTTTTTGACACGTCCGCGATTTTTTACAGGCGAATATGAAATTTATCACGGAATACAATCGGAAAATGTGCCTTTGAGCTTTGAAGGACTTAATGCACGAATTGCAGTACTTTCATCAGCGTTATTTAGCAACCCATAACAATCCCAGGGCTGCGCGCAGATCTGCTCTAATAGTGGCAGTGGGAGGAGTACAGGCCACTACGCCACTAAGCCTTAGTACCTACACCAAGCTGGTCAAGTCCGAATTGGCGGATTTCACACACCTTTGAGAACATTATTATTATAGAGAATTCTCAGGTGCGCAGTTTTACTCACGATGTTTTCCTTTACCCAAGTAAAAAAAAGCTAAGCTACAACCCACTAATGGCCCACTATTGAGCACGGGTCTCTCCTCATTACTGAGGAGGCCTAGAGCATACTCCACCACGCTGCTCCAATGCGGGTTGGTGGAGGGGTTAGTGGCCAACCCAGTGTCGAAAGTTTTCAAGCCGCCCGAAGGCCTTCGACATGGCTTAAGGACTGCTGTCAATCGAAAACAACCGGGACCGACGGCTTTACGTGCCCTCCGAAGCACGGAAGCGCTCAAGAAATTTTGCCACTAGCGGTCACCCATCCGACTACCGACCGCGCCCGCTGTTGCTTAACTTTGTCGATCGCTTAGGATCGACGCAAGCCGCCGGGCTATGAGCGCCCAATAAGTACCAGTACCCAATTTTACCTAAGTTTACCCAAGTAAGTGGTTTTTAAATATAAGCACAACTACAGTTGAGGTCAACTATTAATTCTAAAACATATTTATCAGTTTCCTTGAAGACCGTGTAACTTCTACGTGTGTACAGTAGGTACCTAATGCTCCAAAATATATGTGCTGTAAATCAAATTAATCGATTTTGGGGTCTAGTGGAACGGGTGAGAACGGGAATGGGTGTCAACGGGAATAACCTCTAAATAAATAGCTCTGTCGCTTATGTTCTGTATAATCTTAGATACCTAACAGAAACTGAAACATAACAATTAGGATTGTTTTTTGATACCTGGACGACTAACTCTAAGAACCTGTATCGTATTTAATTTTCTCTATTCTTCGGTTTCATTAAAGTTTACTGATAAAAACACTTAACTAAATGTCATTATGACTCTTTCGACTTTTACCTACCCTGATCAAGAATTACACTCTTTCTCTTTCACACTCCCTTACTTACTCCTTACTAAGTAACTTTAATTATGAAGTTATAAATTTAATTTAAGTTCAGCTTAATCTCAAAGTTAGATAGTAGGTAATGTAGGTATGTTATGTTGTTCATTAAAACGACCAGCCAAAGTTGTAAAACCTCGCAGCACAACAATGTCTAGTCTTGATGGCGGATGATTTTCCTATAAATAAATTAACCCCGGAAGCGGCTGGCGTTCCATCATAAAAGCGAGCACACCAAAAAGTACTAAATGCCACGGTATTACTTGGCAAAGTACACAACAACAATATTGTCGTATTGTTGTCATTTTGCGTACATCGGCATCAGCCATATGGCGTGCGTTTGTTCGGATGCGCATACTCGTAAATAAAATAAACGTTTGGTTCAGACTGATGGTTTTTCTCTTACTGGTCTAAGCAAAATCTTCATTGCTATTTTGCTGTCGAAATTGTACGACAATAATATATAAGTAATTATAATCCGTTTCCGTCTTCCAATTCACATTTGGCCTGTGCGGGGATTAATAATCCGTACCTACCCCTCACATTGTAAGAAGGGACAGCTATGACTTTCAATGATGATTTTTGGTACCTACTTAAGAATGTTTAACATTATTAAAGCAACTATTTAGGAAATACATATTATTTATTTAGTTTTTGTATCATAAAAATAAAAAAGTGTTTTTCATCCAGTATTCTTAAAATATTATAAAGAGTTTAAATAAATGTTACTTTTTTCAATGAAAATTATTGTAATAGAAGACTTTTATTCAAAGAACCTTAATTTGACTTCGTAGTCGTCAATAGACCACTTCAAACCAGCAGCTGTTAGATCAGCTTCTCTTAATATCGATTTCAAAACCAAACAGTAATAGAACCTCGTTTACGTTGTTGATACTTACCTAAGAAAACAAAATTTAAGTAGGTAAACAAAAGAAATGTACCTAGTGGAAAAGGTATTTCATCTTTATCTACAGTCTACTGGTACTTATTCGTTCAAATGAATCAATCTGTTTCAGTGTTTCCTAATAAACTCGATAATATGAAACTTTCAACGATTTTAATTTCTTTTGTCTACTTCATACCTATGTCTAAGTAATGAGTAAAATTTCATAAGAATAATTTATTATGATTATGATTATTTAACGAATATTCCAACTCAGCACCTAGGTACGTACCTTTGATGTTTTAAATATCTAGAAATCTAGATTAAGCGTCGCCCTACAATGAAAACAAAAAAAACAAGGCAACATTCCATCTAGATATTCCATCTAGATATTTAAAACATCTTTGGTACGTACTTACATACCTATATTTCATGTAAAGGGCTTAATTGGTAGAGAATGCCATTAGATATGTGTAAGGTAGAACCAGAGTGGTCCAAGTGACATTTTTGAAAAAAACCCGATTTTGGCAAAAACATGTCCAAAATTCTATATTCTTTTATTCCACTTTGATTAAATTGTCATTCAGAAACATTGTCTAGGAAAAAACGCAACCTCTCACTTTGGACTTAATGGAATTTGGAAAATCTTAGTGTGCCAGACTGGTCCAAGTGACAAATCTGTACTTGGATGATTATGGTTCTAATTTTGTGAAAAGACTATTTGATCAAAGTGCAATGTAAGGGCGCATTCAAGTAGAAAGCTGGTTACCGGCGCTAATCTGCCAGCTCTGGTCCGTCGAGATAACCTCTACATAAAGTTTTTGAGTTACTCTTAATAATGTGTATTTAATTTATGATCGTTACCTCATAACTTGTCACTAGATGCTTCGATTTTGATATTTCCTTTTTTTATTCGAAAGCTAGTAAGTACCTACTTGACGTGTAGTCATATATAATTTTCAGCGACATCTGACGAGTAGTTTTTGAGTTATCTATACTTCTCGATTTTGAAGTCGGTTATTTTTTGTAAAAAGTTATTGTATTATTTGAAAGCTGGTACTTGTCGGTGGTCCCGTATAAATTTGAATAGCAACTGACGAGTAGTTTTTGATTTATCCTTAATGTGTATTTATGTTTGTTATCTCATAGCTTTGTACTGAGTATTCCAATTTTGACGATTAAATACACATTAAGGATAATTCAAAAACCAATCGTCAGTTGTTGTTCAAATTTACACGGGTCCACCGACAAGTACTAGCTTTCAAATAATACAATAACTTTTTACAAAAAAATAACCGACTTCAAAATCGAGAAGTATAGATAACTCAAAAACTACTCGTCAGATGTCGCTGAAAATTATATATGACCACACGTCAAGTAGGTACTAGCTTTCGAATAAAAAATGGAATTATCAAAATCGAAGCATCTAGTGACAAATTATGAGGCAACGATCATAAATTAAATACACATTATTAAGAGTAAGTCAAAAACTACTGGTCTGATGCCGCTCAAATTCATATGAGACTACAATGATACTTGCATTGAACCACTTGCACTGTACCAGCTTTCAAATAAAAAGAGAATCATAAAAATCTAAACACAGTAAAAAGTTATCAGGAAAAAAACATAAGTACACAGTACAAAACATCCTTACACATTATTCAAGTTAATTCGAAACTACTCGTCAGATGTCGCTCAAATTTATATGGGACCATACCACAAGCACCATCTTTCAAGGATATAAAGAATCATCAAAATCGGTTTACCCAACACGAAGTTATGGGGTCACAAACTTACCAACAAAGATAAAAAAAAATAAAAAAAGGATCGGTGAATAAGTTTTTTTTAACTTTTCTATTTGTTTGTAGTATGTTTGTGCTTGCTGATCTCAGAAACGGCTGAAGGGTTCGTTATGGAATTTTCACTAGATTCTTTTTTGTTCGAAGGTAAAGTAAAAGTAGTGCTTGTCATAATTATGGTACCTTGTACATTGGAGCGACATCTGGCCGGTGGTTTTTGAGTTATCTTGACTTTGAAGTCGGTTATTTTTTTTGTAAAAAGTCAGTTCTGAATCATATTAATATACTAGCTGTGTCGCTGTGCCCGAGGTTTCGCCCGCGTGAAACTCAATATGTCACAAAATTCCGGGATAAAGAGTAGCCTCCATGTTGCTCCACAACCTCCTCCATCTCCCAGTGAAAGTCCGCAACTTCATTCGATAACAGTATTTTTTCCCGCATGAATCCCGATGTGGCGGGTATTCCGAATAAAGAGTAGCCTGCTTATGTGTTGCTCCACAACCTTCTCTATTCTCCAACGAAAGTCCCATAAAAATCTGAAACCGCGACTTCGTTTGAGAATAATAGTTTTTCCTGCGGGAATCCCGAATTCCGGGATAAAGAGTAGCTAATATGATTCTCCACAACCTCATCTATCTCCAAGTGAAAGTTCCATAAAAATCTGTTCAGCCGTTTCTGAGATTAGCGTGCACAAACATAAGTAGATTACGGACATATAGATAAATTTGTTAGAGTTTTTAATCTTTGTTTGTGCCAGAGTGGTCCATGTGCAAGAATTTTTAAATTTTTTAAATATTTGTTTGTGCCAGAGTGGTCCGTGTGCATTTTTTTGTGAAAAACCATCAATTTGTTATACTAAATACAAATGATTGTGATTAAACATATCTTATTACTTTAATCTAACTTGTTAGCTGTAATTTCAATAAAGAATTACAAGTTAAAAGTTATTAGTTTCGCTACAATAAGTACAAACGCGTTTCCCTCGTTTTCTCGAAAAGTTAAAATTGTCACTTGGACCACTCTGGTTCTACCTTACTGCCGTCCTAACGAAGAGTGCAATAACTCGTGTTTTTGAGCAAATTGAGTTAATAACATATCCATAATCAGGAAAATGAGCTCTATATTTTCTTCTTAGACGTCTTTTTTGTATCTTCATTAGTTTTGGTTTTGTTGGTTATCATAACTGCAATATCTAAAGTTACGGTTTTTAAGCAGCAAATCATAACCGAAATATCTTGAGTTATGACTTGGATAGCTTTGATATTTTGTCGTATTACTTAAAATAACGGCAATAAGTCTCAGTTACTGCACTTATGACTAGTACGTTTTATAAATTTTTAATACATTTACTAGTTATAAGCGCAACATTTAAAGAGTTATTGCATTTATCATAAGGAAATTTGTTACGTAAAATGTCTAGCTTACTAAATGTACTACTAGTCTTACTACTTACTGACGGGCCTGGCGAACTTCGTTCCGCCAAACAGTCAATGATAGAATATTTGAAAAATTTAATACAAATTGATAATGTTAAATCCTTCATTATGAAATAATGAAATTGACAACATCAAACTCTTTTATTTTCGTATATTTCGTATATGTTCGTTTATTCCAACTGATCGTTTTTCCACTCTGAAAAAGACTTTGTAGTCATCATTTGACATGCGCTCCAAAGCAGTCTTGAATATCCTAACCAATGCATGATGTTCATGAAGTCGTTATTGCATGTCTGGAAGAATCGCTTTTTTCATAGTTGTATTAATCTCTAGACGTCAATTAAGTTGTTTTCCCATGTTGTCCATGAGGTGTATTTGTAAAAAATATGTTGTGGATCTCCGAGAGACGGCAATGATCCAATTCGATGGTGAATTTTCCGTGCATCTACAGAATAAAACGCAAAGTCATTATCCAATCATTTTAATCCCATTTACCTATGAAACAACATGTCAGGAAATTTATTTATTTAAATATGTATTTATGCTATTTTGCTACTTTGCCTGGTGTCATTCTCTACCAATATATAATGTTTTATCTTATTTTCCTTCAGAAATAATTATAAAAGTTACTTCTGATTTGTGCGTAAAAACAAAAATATGTAAATACCTTCAAAATTGGATTAAATCCTGGTTCTTCAATAATTTCTGTCCCAAATGAAATCACTTGGAAATAACTATTGTAGGTTTGGTTGTTGGCTAGAAAATGTCGCGATTCTTTTGGTTTGCCACGAAACAGAAATGCAATGGTTCAGATGGCGGTGTCAATACTGATAATTTCGTTTTGCCACTAAGGCAGCAGAATCCTGGCATTTCTTCGAAAAACTTATTGAATTTGTGGTGAATTGACACCACAATGATCTTCGCAAACAATGTCCCAATACAAACGTAACGTGGATTATATCTAATTATCTCGATTTTTTAGGGATACATGATTTTACTGTTTTTATATAAGAAAAGAGATAAAAAAAGAAGTTGATTGTTAAAAGCGTTTTTTCTATTGATATGACATGCGAATTACCAACTACAGTTTCTAAGTTGTGATTTTATTAATTGTTGAATGTAGAATGTAAGTAAGAAAACGCTATGTAGTGATTTCATTGATAAAATTTATTTAGACTTTTACAATTTCATATAATTGTACTTTATAAATAAATATTTTCATACCAAATATATTGTTTTAATATATTTTGGTATAAATTATTATGTTCTTACAATTAACCATCTCTGCCTTATATCTAATTAAAATATTTTACTATGGAAAATCTCAATAACTAGGACAGTTATTGCACTTATGGTTGGAAGAAACTGTATTTTGTGCTACATAAAAGAGCAATATGTCAATAATACGTCAGTTTACTAAACAAAACTGCAATAAGTAGTGTAGTTATTGCAGTTATGATTAGGAATACTGTATCAAAACAATTCATATGTCCCAATGACATATATAAAATTGCGTTTAAAGTATATATATAAAGTTATATACAAATATTATATACTACATAAAATTAAGAATTATTTTATCTGTCGTATAGTAAAAGTTTCAAACCAACAGCTTTTATGGTTACGAAGAGACACACAAAACAAAAATTTAACTTTTAACCGCGATTATCTCGAAAGTAATCAAAACCTAGTTATTGCACTCTTCGTTATGACGGCAGCTTACCTATATTAAGTCCGCCTTTTTTTATTTGAATCCCGAAAACTAGACTACCCTTTACACAACTAAGCCACAGGATTTCCTGCTAAACATGCCTAATTACCGTAGGAACGTACCTAACTAGGTACATACTAAATAGTTAAATTTTCTCTGCAGTTAAATACGAGCAATCTAAGCAAATTAAACATTTTTTCTTATATCGTAGCGTTAAATTAATGCAATAATTAATGTCCCCGCGCGTGTCACAAATTACAGATAAGCAAACAGAATATTTTAAGCTCAAAAGTCTCACGAGAGAGGTTAGGTAATTATACTAAAAATTCCCCACACCAACGCGCCGCCATCTTGGATTCGCGAGGCGTCACAAGCGACCTTTTTGCAAAAAAGGCCTAAGTACGAGTATAATACATACATATTATGTGGGAGACAGCAGTGATTAAGTATAGAGGGTGTTGCGGAGGAATACTTACCCTATTGTTCCAGAGCTAAAGCTGCCTTTTGTTTGTATGGGTTTTTGTTGTTTTTTTTTGCGTTTTAGCGCGTAGGGATCGACGCGGTGCCACCCCAGCCGGGATGAGATTTCTTATATGGTGATATATTATTAATATCTCTGGGGTAGAGCGGAGAAAAATTGTGCGCTTTGAAAAGGGAAACGGTGTACTTTATTGCCTGCTCGGATATTCCGAATGGCACAGATTAAAAATGGTGCAATGTTAAAGGTAAGGCGAATGTACACCCACCCTTTGTTTCCGTTGTAGTGAAAGTTCTATTTTTAAGCTTGGATTAGCGACTTATGCTTTTAAGTTATTTTTTATATTAGGTATTGAGTTGTTTAATGATAAAATAATTAATGAATGATAAAAACAGTGCGATGGCATGTTTTGACTTTAAAGAATAAAATTGTTCGTGATGTTCCCTGAAATGTTATTAACAAGTACTAATAATTAGGTAGGTACATTATTATAGTTGATGATAAAAATTAATTTATTATAGCAAAGATGGGCTTGGGTAACCTTTGATAATATTAATATACCTACCTATAATAAGCTGTTAATTTATTCCAAAAATATTTAATCGTCCAAGCAGTTCCTCTTTTATTTTTTTTTAGTCGTTTTATTTTGGTAATTAAAATTAACGATTAAACCCGTGTGGCGCAATGATTGTAATGTCGAAATGAAAGTGGAAATTTGAATGATGAGTTTTTCGTTTTCGGCCCAGGAATATGTACTAGTAAACCCGCCCTCGCTTCGCTTCGGGGAACCAGTCCCTTCAAAAATCTCTATAAAATTTAACAAATTATGTTATTCCAATGTCTAAGCTATACCTATTACTGCAAAGTTTCATGAAAATCCGTTCAGTAGTTTTTGTGTGAAAGAGTAACAAACCCACACACACACTCACTCACTCACATACATCCTTACAAACATTCGCATTTTTTTTTTTTATTGAATTAAGGTAGCAAACGAGCATGCAGCACCACCCTTCCGCTGCCGCCCATGGCAATTGTGACCGACTTAGAACATGACCCAATTTAGGGACTAGGGTGGTTAGTCCAATTAGTACCTAGATGGTGTTAGAATGTTAGTTGGTTAGTTTGTTAATAAGTGTGAGGACAGGGACTGTTAGTGATAGTTAGTCCTGTTAGTTAATATTAGTATTGTCCAGTTAGTAATGATTAGTGTGAGTCTTGTTCCAATTCGGTCACAGATGCGTTGCTACCCCTGAGGTCTGAGATGGTCGCCTCTAAAAAAGTGAACCGGCTATTTATAATATTAGTAGGAAGTAGGATAGGATCTACTTCTCTTTGAGTGTTTTCCGACGACATTGGAAAGGTGGGCACAATCCATAGCAAATCTTAAGCAGGTACCCATAATATGTAATGTATACATATACCTATATCAAATGCAGATCTTTTCATGGGAAACTGAAGAATATGTTCGATATTTTATAATCAAATATTTTCAAAAAATATTTTGCAAAATAAACTCTAAAGAAAAAAGAACAAACAGCCAGAAAGTCAGCTTCCTAAAACATGGCACGCGGGAAGGTTTGTGGTTACGTGGCTCTACTTAGCCACTCCAAATATTTTTACAAACTAGGCCAACTTAGCTTTAGTTGAAACTTTCACGGTTTTCACAGCATGAAAAATGGCGAAACTTTATTTTTAAATACATTTTTTCACTTTACTAAGTTTACTAAATTAATAAAAAGGTACTTGACGCTACTTTACCTCGTTATGTTCTACAATACCTACTCGTAGATATAGAATCCGACCAGTTATGTTTGAATTTGTTTCTTCTATTTAAACAATTTAGGTACTAAAACACTTAAAGGTAGGTGACAGTCTTGCATTGTAGCCCAAAGCAATTTTTGTAAACTAATGAACAAGACCAGCCTATTGTGCTTGCCATGCGCTACCTAGAGTTTTGTAGTTGCTTAAGTTAACGTTTATATAGTGCTACTCGATGGTGCTTTTTTCGCTATGATCTTTTTACTACATAATATGTATGTAATTTTTTATTTGTAACTATGATATTTGAAGTACCTATTACATAAATGTCCGGTACTGGGAGAACTCGCCCATTCTACATTTTAAGAATACATAGTTGATGGAATTATTGTGGAAATAAAAACGAAAATATAACAAATTGTAGTAGCAACTTACCTAATGTTGTACGATTTCTTGCTTGCTTTTTGGTCGACAACGCATCAGTGATGCATTTGATGTTGATGATATTGTTATGCGATGATCAGATGACTCGATTACTCGTAAGTCGGTTATTCACACAAAAATACTTTTACACAGTAAGAACTAAGAACTCCCATACCTTTACATAGACCGATACCCTAGCCTATTTATTATTTAAAATAGGTACAAATAAATATAAGACAAACATAGTGAATGATAGTTACCATCAAAATCAACTTTATTTGTAATTGAAATAAGATACGATTTCCAATGCACCCTTTTTGATTTATTCCGCCTTGTAACCGCCGACACCCTTGTCTAGGATAGGTGAAAAAGGGCGACTATTTCTTTATAAGGGTCCTATTTGTATATTTTATGTAAATGTAATTTATGACGGTAATGTAGTAAATGCGTGTATTGTTATGGGGGTGAATTCAATTTAAGTAGGTACATGCTTGTTTATTTAAAGAAGATATTGTGATTATACATAGGTACAAAAGATAATAGGTAGGTATACCTGCCTAATAAAACTGATCGTCACGGAAGAGGTTTGTTAGTAAGGTAAAACAGTATTAAATTGACTATTTTTTACGTAAAACAAATAATCGACTTTAAATTCGATAAGCAGAGATAACTCAAAAGTAACTCGCCAGATGGCGCTCAATTCAAACCATCTAGGTGGAAAGTTCTCGACAATACAAATTAATCAAGCCCAAACACAAGGTAACTGCTGGAAATCGTTGAGGAGTTCCCTCGACTGTCTTTAGCTTCATCATCAGGTTGGCTCCAGACGTTCATTAAATTGTAGAACTTACAGACCCTTAATGAAAACATTAACAAACGCACTAGTCACCCCTACAGTTTTCGAAAGTTCCCCTCGATGATGCCATCATCAGTGATCAGTCATCGATGATGTCATCACCGATATCAGTACTTAATGATGAACAACTAAAAAAAACATACCTACCATTAGGAACTATATAAGTAGGTACTCTCACTATCTGTTACTAGATAGTTATTACTACTTCCCACTAGGTACTACTACTACAACTCCTAGAATCTATGCCTAATATACATCATTCATACATAATAGTTCAAAATATTTACCCATTCAAAATACATTAAGTTCACATCATACTACATTTCTGTGCGTTTAAACTGGTTTAAACCCAGGTGAATCAATTTGCTTCGATCGTGTAATATCAGTATAACATTGCAGAACTATTAAGTCGAGTCGTGAAGCAATATCTCAGCTATTCCACTTTCACTCTCGCAAAGCTGAAGCAAGTTAGTTTGGGTGCAAACGGCGCAAATTGACGTAATGGGCGCAAATCGGCGCGAGTCACGCATGTCTCCGCTCAGTTAATAAAAGGGATTGTGGTTGCTCATGCTGGTGAAGATATATTGCTTTCGGCGAGGAAAGCAATTGTACAGCAACAGAATGTCCTATATAGCCGAACGGCGATACTTCTCCGATCACAAAAGCAGCCAATTTCGCTAGTGCGTCTAATGTTTTACATATATGAGTATATACATTTTTTATGCATTGACAATTAAACAGGTGTTATTATATTGTATTACTAGTAAATCCGCCCTCGCTTCGCTTCGGGGAACCAGTCCCTTCAAAAATCTCTATAAATTTTAACAAATTATATTATTCCTATGTCTAAGCTATATTACTGCAAAGTTTCATGAAAATCCGTTCAGTAGTTTTTGCGTGAAAGAGTAACAAACCCACACACTCACTCACTCACTCACTCACTCACATACCTACATCCTTACAAACTTTCGCATTTATAATATTAGTAGGATAGTAAAAAGAAAGTAGGATAGGATAATTTGGTATATTAATTTATGACACCCTTGTAGCTTTGAAAGCTTAGATTAAGTGCAGTGTCACTATTAAATAATAAATAACGCTACTCACTCCTATATAGAATCATTAAAATTCCCTTCTCGCTGGGAATCGAACCCAGAAACCCTTTGAACGGCATTCCGAAATAGTAACCTTATTATACAATACCTATTGGTCGTAAAATGCGTGATAGGTATTCTTTGATTATGAGATTGGCCAAAATATTTACCCCATTGTCATCAAACTAGGGTGTCCCAAGAAACGACAGAAATAGGTCACTGATTGATAGTAGGATTGAAAGCTTCTGTTTACTTACTTACCTCTTGCTTAAATCAGCCGCCAAACTACTACGAGTATACTGGAGTCGACGAGAATATAATATATTCTCGTCGACATATTATGTAATATTGCCAATCCCTTTTAAAAACAAAAATTGGTCTTAACCTCTTAACAGGTTTAATGACCTGCTTATTCCCGGAATCTATGGGTACGCAGATGACAGCACAGTAGTGGAGAGATACCTGCCGAATGTTAGGGCCAGTAGGGCGGAGATTCAGGCTGAAAGAGAGGCTATGGTGGAACGTGTGAATCTCACACTTCGGGCAGTGTCTGAGTGGGGCGATGCCAATCTTGTGAGATTCAACGCCACAAAAACACAGACGTGTCTATTCACCGCCAAAAGGAGCCCGTTCACCTTGGTTCCTACTTTCCAGAATGTGCCCCTAGAATGTACTGACCGCCTCCAGTTGCTGGGTGTTGAAGTTTCCTCCAACCTCAACTTTGGGCGGTTCATCGAATCCAAGGCTAAGGCAGCTGCAAGAAAGCTTGGGGTTCTTGCGAAAGTGCGACGGTACTTCTCGCCACATCAACTTTTAGCGCTGTACAAAGCCCAAGTCCGACCGTGTGTGGAGTACTGCAGTCACATTTGGGCTGGTGCTGCAAAGTCACACTTATCGGCCTTGGATTCGATGGAGAGGCGTGCTTCGAGGCTCATTGGTGACCCCATGCTGGTTAAAACCAATCTACAAAGCCTCGAGCACAGGCGTAGAGTTGCCAGCCTCTCTGTCTTCTATAGGGTACATTTTGGGGAGTGTGCGCAGGAATTGTTTGATATAATTCCCCCATCCCCGTTCCTCCATCGCCCGACACGACGCACGGCCGGTATCCATCCATACGTAGTGAACATCCCACCGGTCCGAACGTCGAGGTTCGCCTCGTCTTTCGTTATACGTACCGCGAAGGATTGGAACAACTTGCCTGCGTCAGTGTTTCCGCATACATATGACGTGGGAGTCTTCAAGAGGAGAGTGAATAGGCTTTATCTAAGTTAGTGCGCTCATCACTATGGCTTCATCTCCACTTACCATCAGGTGGGATCGTTGTCAAGCACTATCTTATAAGAAATAAAAAAAAAAAAAGGTATTTCATTCTGGGGCGAGTCTATCTACAATTCTTCAAACTAACTTTCTTCATCGATTTTCTCAATGCTATGACATTTAATAAGCGGACCCAACGCTTTCTTCTTGATCGACAAACTATAATTGGTGACGTTCTGAAACACCAGAGCGTCACCATTGAGTTAACATTTACAACAGCTAAAGTTAACGGGCGACTATGATACTTACCATCGCAAGACTTGCCTTCCAATTTTCCTGAATGGATTTTTTCATTTTTTTTTATTGAATTAAGGTAGCAAACGAGCATGCAGCACCACCCTTCCGCTGCCGCCCATGGCAATTGTGACGGACTTAGAACAAGACCCAATTTAGGGACTAGGGTAGTTAGTCCAATTAGTAGATGGTGTTAGAATGTTAGCTGGTTAGTTTGTTAATAAGTGTGAGGACAGGGACTGTTAGTGATAGTTAGTCCTGTTAGTTAATATTAGTAGTGTCCAGTTAGTAATGATTAGTGTGAGTCTTGTTCCAATTCGGTCACAGATGCGTTGCTACCCCTGAGGACTGAGATGGGCGCCTCTAAAAAAGTAAACCAGCTCCACACCTTCCTATCCGGAACACAATTGCTCTTAAAAACAATTATTATGACGGTAGGAATGGTACTGAGTACCTACCTTGGCGGGCGGTGGTACTACCCCGGGCGAACTCTAGGCTCTACCACCTATGAAGTAGAAACTTGTACCTATTAACAAACGTAGTACTTGTGATAAATCTTATTTACCCGTAGGTAACATTATTGTTTGTCCCCGCCTGCAGCACCATGAAGTATTTTATGTAGATATTGTGACACTTGTTTTTTTGTTTTCAGTTCTTTTGTAAGCGGTCGGTTTTTTGTTTTTATAATAATACTAGTAAATCCGCCCTCACTTCTCTTCGGGAAACCAGTCCCTTCAAAAATCTCTATAAATTTTAACAAATTTATGTTATTCCGATGTCTAAGCTATATTACTGCAAAGTTTCATGAAAATCCGTTCAGTATTTTTTGCGTGAAAGAGCAACAAACACACACACATACATCCTTACAAACTTTCGCATTTATAATATTAGTAGGACTAGTAGGATTTTTATTTCAGACTTTTTAGTGTTTTCGCCGAAAAATTCTACTTTTTGGGATGGTTTTTGACAATTTGTCTTAAAATGTGTGCCTAAACGTTATATGATATATATATTTTTGAAAAGGTCTTTTCACAATCTTTCATTTGATACCCATATTGCTAAGATAAGAAAAAACTCAAGATTATCCCCTCTTTTTCTTCCACTTTCGGGCGCCATTTTGAAAATTAATATGGCCTGTGACACTAACACACATACATACATACACTCGATACAAACAAACATACATACACTCAAACATACATACATACAAACATACATACATACATACACTCGATAAACATAACCCTCCTTCTGACGCAGTCGGGTAAAAATAGGTTATTTAACTTACAAATTGCCAGAGCGGTTTATAATTATTCGCCTGGTATCGAAAAAGACACACAGACCATTTTTGTTCTTACGATTATGACGATCAGCTCTGGGACTATCTATAGAGGGAATCCAAAGGCTCCTGCGTGGAAGTAGATATACTTAGGTAATTCGTTTCATTCTTTTACCCGCTTGCCTAGCCACTTCTTAATTTGGATTAATAAATATTTTTTTATTCACACATCATGGTGGCAGCTACTGAAGTCTATAGTGTATAAGTGTAGGTACTTCCTTGTACACTTGCAAGTAAAATATTTAACACAATAATTTAAGGAATAGGTAAAAGTTTTATCAAATTCACTAAAATGTAGGTAGGTATCTAGGTACTTACCTAACGTTTTTAATATTTAATCCCAGATTACAAACAGGCAGAAAATGACATCAGTAATACAAACAGGCAGAAATTGACATCAGTAATATAAAAGCATCAATTATGTTTTCATGCACTCAACAGAGAAGAAAGACAGGAAATAAAATACAGGCTCTCATACTCCCCGCTTCAACTCAACTCCTTTGGCGGCTGACTCAAGCGATTGAGTGTTAATTAGCCAGTCGGACCGAATTCCTACCAGAAACAACCATCAAAAACGAATTGTTCAATTTTCAGTAATATAAAACAAAATTTAAATTTAAAAAATTGTCATCCTAAGTCACACCATACCAAGGGAATATGTACATTTTCATAAGCGCGGGCTATTCAACACTAGATGGCGCCATGCAACAATTACAACTATTCTTAATAGCTACATTAAAATAAAATGTATTACTGTTAACAAAATATATGAGCATTAAAATAAATTTTATAATCCTAATCAGTTATTCAATTGAACACATTAAACACGTAGATGACCCACAACTATGCTATTTTTGTTAGTTCAAAAAAGTTCCACTAGATGGCGGGGTAAGTTGGGCAAAATTCTAATAAGAATTTGATACGCGCCTGATAGGGAATGCGTCAAAATAATTACTAGCAATTATTATCTACTGTTCGAAATGTGGTTACTTTTTACATCCATTAAAAACTTAAATGATTTATTTGTGGAATGTGTAACTTTTATCATGCAATTTTAGGTTTTTAATGACAGTCCACCGAAAAATTATGTGCAAAAATGAGTATTTTAATATTCATTCATTTATAACTTTTTCAATAACTAAGAATATGTGTCATGTAAATAATTTAGAGATAGGGCTCCTATTTGAAATGCAAACGGATCTCAAGTGATTACATTGTTTAATGATAAAAGAAAATTAGTTAAATAATTGACAATCGTGAGTACCCGTATGCATTTTTGTGTCCGCGAATTCCGTGATGATGTTTAAAATCATAGAAATCGCCTTTAAGTTAATGTAGACTGAAGTATGACATGTACATATGTATTAGGACTGGCCATACATTAGAGACTACACTGGTGCTGTTCATGTTCACAGACCAACAACATCAACATCGACCGCTTATTCATACCTATCAGGAAGCCTGACAGGTTGCCCGTCAGCCGGTAAATAAATACATAATTAAGTCGGCGTTTACAAAAAAATTAACTAATATTGATTATTCCTATTATTATTAATATTGATAGTCGTTACGGAGAACTGATAACTACCTGGCGAAGATAACTAAACACATCTTTCACCTAGCCGCTTTCTTGTGTTAGTAGATACCTACTAATATAGGTAATCGTCATATTCATAAAAATCCAAATGCTTGGGTATCCTTATTCACTTCTCTGAGTAGGTAAGTACGAGAAGCTTTTTAACCGACTTCAAAAAAGAAGCAGGTTCTTAATTCGACCGTATATTTATGTTTTTTTATGTTTGTTCAGCGATTTTTTCGTCGTTTATGGGCCGATTTTGATAATTCTTTTTTTGTTGTAAAGTAGATATGCGCAGTGGGGTCCTTTTAAAAGGATCACCAGGATCTGATGATGGCATCTCGGAGAAATCAAGGGCAACTTTCGAAAATTGTAGGGACGACTAGTGTGTTTGTTAATGTTTTCCTAAGTACATGAAAGCGCTACAATTTCATGAAGGTCTGGAGTCGATCTGATGAAGCCGAAAGACAGTCAAGGGAACTCCTCAACGGTTTACTGTAGTTATCTAGTGTTTGGGCTTAATTATTTTGTAGTAACGAGAACTTTACACCTACATGTTGAATTAAGCGCCATCTGGCGAGTAGTTTTTGAGTTATCTCTGCTTATCGAGGTTGAAGTCGGTTATTTTTTTTTGTAAAAAGCAATAATAATCCACTTCGCTTCTTATGGCCACCCATCAACTACGCGGAGAGAGAAAAAAAATGCAGTTGAAAAATATTTTTATAGTACCTACGAGGTTTTATTCAATTATAAATTCGGAGTTATGCCTACTATAGCTAGAATAAAATCTACAAAGTTCACAAGGTACTCACTTCCCAGCTCATCAATTCCCATCGTCTCTCCAAAGAAACATTAAAAGTACTTAGGTATCACCTATCCAAAAACTAAAAATGTTATTTCTTTATTTTTCCTTAACGGACCTCTACTGCTTTCTTTCTCTTACATTACTAAAAACTGGTTTCCTAGATCCAAAAATATCATAGTACCCAACATGTCTATAACCTATAACCAACCGTCTATGCTCACAGCAGCATATTATTAATAGTAGTAACCTGCCCTTGCTTCGCATCAGGAAAATCAGTAATATGGCTAACTGAAACTTATACCCTATAGTCTTTCACATTTGTGTGGATATAATAGACAAAAAAAATCCAAATCCAACTGGCCGTAGGTACCTACTAGACATTAAGACATTTCAGGATTAAGTAGTTCTATTTTAAACAAAAGGTTTACATTAGAGAAAGATATAAAATAAAAAGACAAAAATAATAAAATTACCAAAACGAAAAAAATGAAATACGAGTATGAAAATAAAAGTTGCTTTTATTTTAGCTAATTGTTTCAAAATTAAGGCACGCGAAAATTCCAAATTTTTCCAATATTACCTAAAGGTGTGTGAAAAAACGATTGGGATATTTAGTCAAGTTTTTATCTCATGTCGTTGGCTGTATGTTCTATGAAAGCTTCTGAAAAGAGTAAGATTTAAATTATAACTCCAATTTTGATAGTCTAAGCAGGCCAACGAGTAGAAGTGTCATCTGATGGTAATTGATCGTCGTCGCTCATGGAAATTTCCAACACTAGGGCGTCACCAACGCTTTGTCGGCCAGAAATGTAGGGGGTCCATCCAGTTTTAGCGCACACGGACCTCTCCTTCTCGTAGTGCATCCTAAACAACATTTTGAAGAACCTCTCAAACCCTCATGGAAGAGGTCACTGAATTTTTAAACGACTTCATAAAAAGAAGAAGGTTCTTCATTAACCTCTATTATTAGGTATTTTTTCTTGTGTGTTAGGTACCTCATAACTTTGCTCTCAATGAACTTGATCGATTTCGATAATTCTTTTTGTATTCGAAAGCTTGTGTTTCAGAGAAAACTGACGGGTAGTTTTGGGTTAATTGTCTCTACTTGTCGTCTGATCCGCTATGAATGACATCTGACGGATAGTTTTTGAGTTATCTAACTCATCGAGTTTGAAATCTGGTTGGATTTTTTCCAGCCGTCAAATACTAGTTGTGTTTCAGCTGAATCCTTGGGGGCCAGTTTTTAGGGTTCCGTACCCAAAGGGTAAAACGTGACCCTATTACTGAGACTTCGCTGTCCGTCCGTCCGTCTGTCCGTCTGTCACCAGGCTGTATCTCATGAACCGTAATAGTTACACAGTTGAAATTTTCACAGATGATGTATTTCTGTTACCGCTACAACAATAAATACTAAAAAACAGAATAAAATAAATATTTAAGTGGGCGCCCATAGTGGACGCCGACGATAGTTTAGTTACCTTTCGGTCCAAGAGATGGCGTTGTGGCTAATAATATGTGACTACAATAAAACAATTAAATATTTAAGTGAGGCTTTCATACAACAGACCAGATTTTTTTGGCGTTTTTATACATAATGGTACGGAACCCTTCGTGAGCGAGTCAGACTCGCACTTGGCCGGTTTTTTATTCCCCCCCTGTTTTGGTTTTCTAGCCTGCAACGCAATGGTTTTAGTAATGATCCGCAAAATGAGCATCTATAACTTGCGGTACCTTCACGAAGTGGTCGTTGCCATCTATGATCCACGTTCGTCCAAAACGCTTAAGATCCCACGGATGGCATGCCGGTCCAAAAGCCTGGAAGGCCTTTCATCCTTGGAGCCAGACTTACATTAACCAAATTTAAAATTGTTCCCATCCCGTCCCATTCTAAAATTTTAGTTCTTTTATTTATTAAAATATGAGTTATTTTTATTACCTACTTATCAATATTATCAATCAAATACTTACGAGTTAAGTTAATTTGAAAAAGTTTCTTCCGCGCCAGAACAACTTATGAAATTATAAAAGTTCATCCTAAAGAGACATAAAAATCCCCGAACTAGTAAAAGTCTCGTCAGTAAAGTTCTACCTCATCCCATTAAATTAATTCGTCGAACGATCGTCCATCGCAATCATAATTTTTCTATCCGCAAATACGCAGCTTGTTATAACGGAACAATTATGTAAAGCCATGATTAATCACAACATCAATAGCGGCTGCATAGCTCTATTTACTCCGCATAGCGGTGACATCTCATTATATACTTACCGTGTCTATGTGTATCTAGGACGTTTGCACGCAAAAATCTAGCACTAGGTGCTTGCCCCCGGCGTCCAGTACCTACACACGCAACCCATTCGCTCACACACTCAACGAACGCCAAGGAGTGAGACTGCGTGCGAGAAAAAGACAGGCACAAAAAACACCCGATGGTGTGAGGTGCTGCCCCCAAAAAAAGCACCAAAAACGCAATCTGCGCAACTTTCCGGCGCAGAATCGTTAACGACTCCCGCTCTCTTTATCGTGCACGCCGTGCCTCCTATATTTCTATTTTTTCTCCGCCCGCTATTAGGCGTAAGACGACTTTGACTGCAAACAAAAACAGATCCTAATACCATCGCACACGGAATACTATTCAGCTCGAATGTAGTGGCGGATAACTTTGGCGTCGGGCGCGAGACGCACACATTCGCACCGGAACAGAAAATAACGATCGCATTTTTGACCGAAAAGGACGGACAGATGGCTGAAAAGAGAAGAAAAAAACGACGACCATTTTGCTCGGCGCACCTACGACGCGGCGAGGTGAGGTTTATGTATGCGATCTTTTTTTGAGAAAAAAACCGAACCAAAACAAATGCACGTGGTCGGGTGTTATGACCGGCGCGGGAAAAATTCGCCCGTTTGCTAAGAGATGCCGTTGCTGGCGCATTTTTTCCGAGGGCCATTTAGTTATGAAAAAAATACTGTGGCGGCGCGCGTGTCGCGTGTGAACCTTATCATTATTAGGGTCGCTACACGTAGTACGAACGCTATCAAATTTTCATACTGATGATGTAGTTTTGTAATCATAAGTACATGATAAAGTACAAATGTATTATGACATAATAGAATCTAAAGCATTTTTTTTCTTCCTTTTCTTTCACAAAATGTAATTACAAGATAAAGTATGTTAAACGCATTCTACAGAAACGTGTAAACTTTTTCCGAGATACTTTGTATCAACGTTTTACTTGTTTTCAAAACATGCTGCATTACTAAAAGCGAATTAACTCTTCTTTTGCAAACGAATTACCTAGGTGATATTGGCATAATATATAATATCACGTCACTCACTTCTGGGTAGGTATATCTAATACCTACTTAACCCAGAAAAAAGATTAGGCATGGGTAGATATGGACACACTAGGGAAATTTTTAAAGAAAAACGCATCTATTTAGAGAGGTGAAGCTGTTAAAGATGTAGGTATTGTTTGTGGTAGCAACTTGTCTTTGTTCGACTGTTTCAAAATGTTAATATCTATTTATACACTGTGAATATATCACAAAGCGTAATAACTTTTGCAATTAAAAATGTTTGAAGCTAGGTTAGTGTTGCTCAATAAGCCACACTCGGATATAAATAAAACAACCGATTTCATTGACATTTTTATTCCAAATATCCATAACCACACATCCACCAGTTTTTTAACGCCCCTACAAGCATTTAAATGGTATTTTTTGAGGCTTATAATCATTCATCATTTTATTTTTGATTATAAAAAAAACAGAAAATTAGGAGTTTCCTTAAATGTTTTCTTACTGATATCGCTACACATCCTAATATACCTAGTTCTGTGTGAGGTAAAATATTTATGTTGTTTTTTTATTTATTTAAGAGTAGGAGAGACTAGAGGTAGGTACCTACCTAGATAAATGTTTTCACGTTTAAAAATATTCCTCTTATCACTTAAAATGTCATCAAAAATTTCTGTTATACTGAAAAATATCTAAATACATGATTTTCGAATAAAAAAAACTATTAAACATCGAAAAGTATTTGTCAGTTAGCTTCGGTTAAAATAACTGTCCTTCTTAATTTGTTGGAGATGTACTTATTCCCTATTAACAATGGTTTTTTCTTTATTTCGAAACAAAATAAAAAATATCTATTTTTTATAAATTTCATTCTACCTAGTAAGTGATATAGTAATGTTATTTTTTTACTTTTTAAATTGGTTTTATAGTGGGCGTAGCGTAAGCAGAAGCGTTGATGTAAGCGGTCACAAGATGCGTAAAACGGACCTTACGCAGTGGAACAGGTTGTAGATAGGAACCGTAGGACCAACGAAGTAGCCAGTTCAGCTCCTGGAAATACCAAAATAACAATTAATATTGGTTAATCATTATTTTTAATTAGTAGGTAGACCTACGTAAACCCGTCCTCGCTTCGCTTCGGGGAACCAGTCCAGTAGTAGAAAATAGCTCTCAGAAGGCTGATTTTTTCCGACTTACTTGACAATTATGATTAGGTACCTATACATATTATGACAAAAATATCTCTACGTTCAGTAGTTTTTGAAAGTGTAGTGTGTAGTGTAGTGTTTGGAAGAGAAACAAACACACAAACACACACACACACACACACACACACATCCTTACATACTTTCGCATTTATAATACTAGTAGAACTGTCATTTAATGTTACCTACAATGTAAATTAACAATTAACATCCTACTTCCTACTATCCTACTTCCTACTAATATTATAAATGCGAAAGTTTGTAAGGATGTAAGTGTGTGTGTGTGTTTGTTGCTCTTTCACGCAAAAACTACTGAACGGATTTTCATGAAACTTTGCAGTAATATAGCTTAGACATCGGAATAACATAATTTGTTAAAATATATAGAGATTTTTGAAGGGACTAGTTCCCCGAAGCGAAGCGAGGGCGTAGTAGAACTGTCATTTAATGTTACCTACAATGTAAATTAACAATTAACATTTTATAGATAAAATTATTTTTAACCCCCGACGCAAAAAGAGGGGTGTTATAAGTTTGACGTGTCTGTGTGTGTGTGTGTGTGTCTGTGTGTCTGTCTGTCTGTCTGTGGCATCATAGCTCCCGAACGGATGAAGCGATTTCAATTTAGTTTTCTTTGTATTAAAGGGGACTTACGGGCGCGTGTTTTTAGATATGTTTGATGAAAATCGGTTGAGCCGTTTATAAGTTATTGGGGCTGAAAGGGGAGAAGAATTTTCATTCTGTCTCTTTGTGGCATCATAGCTCCCGAACGGATGAAGCGATTTCAATTTAGTTTTCTTTGTATTAAAGGGGACTTACGGGCGCGTATTTTTAGATATGTTTGATGAGAATCGGTTGAGCCGTTTAAAAGTTATTGGGGCTGAAAGGGGGGAAGAATTTTCATTCTGTCTCTTTGTGGCATCATAGCTCCCAAACGGATGAAGCGATTTCAATTTAGTTTTTTTGTATTAAAGGGAACTTACGGGCGCATATTTTAAAATATGTTTTATGAAAATCGGTTGAGCCGTTTAAAAGTTATGGGGGGTAAAAGCGGGGAAGAATAGCCGAATGTATGCAAATATACTCGTGTCGGGTTTCAAATGAAAGGGCACAGTAAGAGAATATTTATGACTTAATCGAGAATATTCTTACCTATAAAAAGTATAAAATAAAAATTAAATTAAAAATTAAAAAAACCCCCGACACAAACATTTAAAAAGTAAAAAATAATATCTCTAAAAATAATACGTTGCGTTGGGGGACCGCTCCATTTACTTCTAACTTTAACACAAAAAAAATTGATAAAATATGATAAGTCTTGGGTAAATAGGCATGTGATACTTATGAAAAAAATCGTAGATAATGAGTAGTTAGGAGCGGTCCCCCAACGCGACGTATTATTTTTAGAGATATTATTTTTTACTTTTTAAATGTTTGTGTCGGGGGTTTTTTTAATTTTTAATTTAATTTTTTTATTTTAGCATTATTTAAGCTGTGATGGCGTAGTGGTTAAGAACTTGAGAGTTCGGGTTTGAATCCCAGGATTACACTTCTGGTAGAGAAAAGATGGTGAGGAAACCTACACGTTGGAGAGTTTGCTAAACTCAAAGCGTGCGATGTCTGCCAGTCCGCTTGACCAGTGTGCTAAATTGTAGCTTGACCTTCCCATGACAAGATTTAAGACATTTTCCGACAATAACCGTTTTCAATAGAGGGCCATGATGGGTTGAAATGATTTTTATTTTATTTCTCTTTTGAAATAAAAATAACCACGCGTGGCACACTTAAGTAGGTACGTGAGGGTTTTATTGATACCTAAAAGGTATTTTTTGGAATTATTTTTATAGCCGATGTATCAACAGAAGAGCCACTAATTGATGGGACGTGGTCACCGTCGACCTTTGACATCAATAACACCAAAGACATTGGAAAATTAAGAAATAAAAAATATAATTAAAAAATACTTATTACCTGTTTTACGCAAACTGAAGTCAATTTTTTTGCACAATAATCCCGACCGCGTTGCCTGCACCAATATCCTGCCCTCGTTCTGAAAATTGTGAAAAATTACATTTTAGGTGTAATTCGGTAAGTGTAGGTAAGTACACTGTTGTGAAAATAAAATTCGAATAGATTAACTTTTTAATGTATGATCATAGCTATAGCTATTCATGTTCATAGCAGCTACAAGTTACAACTAATAGTCACGTTACAATTAATAGTTCTGCTTATTTATAAATGTGTTAATTTTGATGTCCATGGGAGACGATGATCACTGACCATCAGATTGCTCGTTGTAACGCTCTACAAAGCCGTAACTAACCGATTATCACTTTCTGAATACCGATGTGCATTATTTCTTGCCGGGTACTGTAAATAGTTTGCCAGGTATGTACATAGTTATATAAAAAACATCGTTTAAACGACATAATATCTAGCAATACCTACCAAGTACAAAGATCTGCCTCATAAAAACAAGAAGTTCAAAATAAAAAATCTCAGAAATAAAAACATACATAATATAATAAATAAATACCTACCTTCACGTTTGCCAATTTTAAAATCATGAGATTTATGTTGTGGAAACTTATGTCTGGTCCAATGGTTTCATCGTTAAAAACATCCCGATCTGAAACAAAATAATAAATACATAGTTTACAATGGGGTGGTTGTACAAGTTACAGGGCATGACATCGGAACTATATTACGTTATTTTACACGTTACCTAAATTATTAAAAAAACTATCTTTATCATCATTCAACGTCAATGAGTATCAATAATATATATTATCAATATTATAATATTGCATTGGCGTTAATTTATTTATTAAATGATATTTTTATTTATTTATTTATTTATTTTGTACACACAAATATTTAAAAAGAAACAAAATATATAAGACAGTTTGTACAAGGGCACTACTTATTCCAATTTTATATTTTTCCAATTTGATATTTTTATGTAGAGTTAACAAGACCCCTAAAATAAATACTCTATAGACTAAGATCAATATAAACTTAATAATATCGTTTATATACAGTACAAAACTACATTAGCAAGGTTTCAGGATGAATCAAAGTTATCTTTCATTAAAATCATTATAATTAATATACCATAACTAATAGGTATAAACATTTACGCTCACAGTTAGAAAGCTATTACAATTTCCTCGAGGGACATAAAGACATTTTCCATTTAGAGAATTCTATGATAAGGTTTCATTTGAAATAGGTAGTGCAGTAATTGTATAGCGAATTTATCATTGTTATGTTGATTAAAAGGATGTCTAGAACATTACCCGTTACTATAACGAATGCTATATAAGTACGTAGATTTATCTTTAGATATACGTATTTTTATAGTGTATTTAACTAATACAATAACACTGTGATCGATATAGATCTAGGAAGATTTTTGAGAAAATCACGGAACACAGACACCAGTGTGTTCCGTGGAGAAAATCCATTGTTAATGCAATTATAAAAGAAACGTTAACGTAAAGAACCTTATAACAGGGATTGTAACTTATAACCTTATTAACCTGACCTAACTATTAACCTTATAACTTTGGATTTTTGTCCATTAGTTTGTACAATTGTAAACGCTTATCTTTGAAATTGCTTAACCGATATGGATGCGATTATTTAACTTTCATTCAAAATTCCCAAAAAAGAAAATTAATACACCATACGAAATAGCTAAAAATATGCATCGTGTCATATCAGTAAGAGTATCAGTTTTTATAAGGACCTAACTTATATAGTAAAGAATCTGAAAACATAAGAACTTTGGATTAATTAGGCAATAAAATCATGTACTTATCGGCAAAAGGGAATTATAGCTCAAACGAGCTTTAGAAGATAAGTATCATTCGGTACTCTTCACAGTACACTCCAAACGGCCGCCTTAGGCCAGACTCTAGCAAATTAGCGTCTGCAAAACTCCATAGCTAGATTAATTGCCGTCAACCGATCGAATCCGCATTAAGCCGATTTGCCGCCCTACACCAATTCGATTACTGCCTTCCTCACATAAAATTGTCGGTCGGCACAATCAAAACTCATCCAAAACACCACCTTACAGCCTATACTTACAGCCTTATCTCAGCTTTCATTTTAGTACTCATTTTAGTAAATTGGGGCTGTTAAAGACGCAAATATGATTAGTCTCGGGCGTCTAATATTCAAATTTTGAGACGACTATAATAAACGTCGCATGTAAATGACGTCTACGATGAAAACATGCAATTTTCATTTTAGTCCTTTTGTATTATACGATTTGGAACGTATCGCTCGTAGTTAATATAAAATAGGCTTAGAAAATTTTTAATTCATCGCGATGATAACGGACCAATGGGGTACATTTACCCTGAAATTTTTTGCTCTCAATAACACCAAAGTTCTCCTTTCTATTATAAACTATTCTAAATTATTCACTGTAGGTACTTTGATTATATCAATGACTTTTGTATACCTACCTACCAATGACAATCTTTTTAAAAAACCCCATGTCCCTGTCCCTAATTTGGAACCTATAGGCAAATTCATTCAACACAAAAATTCAAAATTAGAATAATTTCATTGATAAACCACCCAAGTCCCCACGATGCACAAATTCAAGAAGTGAATTTCATACGCGACTTTAACTTCGGATATGCATGTTAATAATTCACGTCTAATGTTGACGGTAGTACGTAGCTTTAGGTACCGCTAGGGTGGCCGTGAGGGGCAAATCTGCCGTACAACTTATACACGACGACAAGTTGGGGATAAAGGGTAAATATATCGAAGTGTGAGTGTAGTTTTGGCCAAATTCGCGAGTGAAATGTGGGCGTGAGCGCGGACATTATAGACAATGGTAAAAGCGTAGATAAAACATTATGTAATCACGCTTGAGTAAGAAAAGCGGTTTAAGAAATATACCGTCTATTGTGTAGTACCTACTTGACCGCGTTGAGTGTAAAATTCTATGGATATTTTTTATTTTTATACCTACCTAGCCTAAGCTTCGTGTTATCAAACAATTCATTAATAGTAACTAAACTGACGGTTAATAAGTTAGAATTTTATTTCGAGCATGCCCATTCAATGCCCATGATAGTAATTTCTCGTAATAGACGTAGTAGATTTGAAACCGTGTGAAAAATAAAATTTTTGAGATTTGTATTCAACGCGGTGCAGTCGTCGGTAAATCTACATAACTATAATAAAAAGATAGATTAAAATGGAAAAAGAATAAATTTGATAACCGTACGGAGCACAGAATCCTTTCAAGAAACCGGTTAAGGCCCATCGGAGATCTCATTGTACCTCGATGTTCCCATAATCAGCATGCTGTGACCTTGGGTCAGTGTCAGCCCCTCTGACTTGACCGTTGATCTTTTATAGTGTGCCGGTTCAAAGGTGTTCTATCATTCCCATTTGAATTTGAACTGTAAATTGTCTAAGGGTTGCAAGATCGTAAGATGAAGTGAATATTTATTAACAGGAAAGACGTCAGCGTCACCTTAGATTTATAAACGACCGTTTTATAATTTAGATACATTGACCAGAAAACAACATTACAAACCGATAAAAACAAACTTTGTTTTTAGAAATATTTTTGTGTATTTCGTAAATTTTGTGGAACTCATGAGATATTGCCGTTTCATAGATTTGTTTGCTGCTGATTTGTTTTTTAAATTATTTTTTTTGTTAGTAAACCACAGACATTCAAAAAGTGATTAAATGAAAAAAGTGAAATAAGTGAATCTGTCCATTATCCATAGATAGTTTGTTGAGTTTATTAAATAGGAATTTAAAACTACCGTTTTCTTCTTCATTGACACAAAAATATACCTAAGGCGAAAGTAAAGATATTTTTATTCCGGAATTCATCCCTTAAACGGGGTGAAAAGAGTGGAAGTTACTTACTTTACTTATATTTTTGATTTTTATTAAATAAAGGAAGTAAGGTGGCCTGTGCTGCCAGGCAATCGTTCGATCTTTTCCCACAATGACGATGTTTGTCTCTCATCCGGCGAGGCCACTAGCAAAAACTAATGATTATTAAATCAAGGCAGTAATTTCAGGTCAAGTTAAAAAAAATCTACACTTATGATACTCAGATTTCTTATCCGAGCGTAGTCTCAATCAACGTTTCATCTGCGGAATGGGTATATACTTACTATGTCGGACTGCTTGAATTCACATGATGGTAGTAGTGAAGGCGGTACACTTGAGCTGTGTTGGTGTGTGTGCGTCCGTTACATTTATCATAGATAAAGAGAATATTCTATATCACATCTAATACATAATATTGTACCTACTGGTCTTTCTATGAAAATTAATAATAACTACAACGTACGTATTGCGTAATAATAACAACGAGTGCATTGTATGAAAACCCATGGGTTCTCACTTTTTTATGTAATTACTAAGTGGTTAAGTACTTTTTTTTGACTTATGATAAAGTTTGTAAAATCGATATGCATAAGTTTTCATACGACAGTTCGTATTATCAAAATTACTAAATTAAGAGAAGATGTTATCTCATGAAGTCAGGGCAGCTGTTCCTGTTGTATGTCTTAGCTGTCTATACTCAAAACCAGCGAGTGATTTTTGTACTCACCTAACTTTTTTAATTCACCTTTACCTAAATACTGAGGTGTTTTTTTAAAGGATTTATTACATCGTCTGATTGCAGTCAATAATCACACCGTCGCTCGTCGATTACAAAGTAGGACCTATTTGTTATTTTATTCATCGCCCTTACATTTGAATTTTTAAATACACTTACATATAAGACAAGATATACAAAATTAGAATTAAACCATTCGGCACTAATTATAATATTTCCTACCATTACTCATATCACCGAGTGACTTTAAAGCATCTTACCCAGAAATAATTCTAATTTCGTACAACACACACACAGACATTGCGTGTATGTGTCTCGTCCCGCGGTACGTCGTCGCGCGTGTGTGCTGAGTTAGATCGCCCGCACTTCACCCAGCCCGATAGAAACGGTACATCCGAACGCGATACTGGATTACATAAGACAAAGGGTAACGGATCAAAAGATGTGTGATAAAATTAATTGTTATTTTCTCATGCATTTGCATTTTTTTGACGGTGAATATTTTTTGGACTTGTTTAGTACTTACATCTATTCAGTGTAGTTGCTCTTTAAATAGAATTAAGCATGCGCTACACGGTTTCAAACCGTGGTTTGAAACCGAGGTTTAAAACAGTGTAGACAGTAGTTTCAAACCAAATTTCGCTTGACCTTCAAACGCCCTTGGTAGAAAGGCTTGTGTTTCAAACCACTGGCAGAAGCGTTGGTTTGAAACCGTGTAGCCGTCTGTTTCAAACCAAGCGAACGCAGTCTGCCTGCAGCGGCGAGCGCGGACGCACGCATCAACGACAACGACGAAATGTCACGAGAGCAGAAAGAACGAGAAGTGTTGACTGAATTTCTCGAGTTGTATAGAGACTTGCCCTGCCTTTGGGACCTCACATCAGAGTCCTATAAAGATTGTATTAAAAAAATGCGTGGAATATTTTAGCCGACAAATTAAAAGAAATTGACCCAAGGGCCAACGCCGCGTCTGCCAAAAAAAAATTGACAATCTAAGGATATCCTATCCTTATCCTACTTCCTACCTACTAGTCCTACTTCCTACTAATATTATAAATGCGAAAGTTTGTAATGATGTATGTGTGTGTGTGTGTGTTTGTTGCTCTTTCACACAAAAACTACTGAATGGATTTTCATGAAACTTTGCAGTAATATAGCGTAGACATCGGAATAACATAATTTGTTAAAATTTATAGAGATTTTTGAAGGGACTGGTTCCCCGAAACGAAGCGAGGGCGGGTTTACTAGTCTTATATAGGTCGAGCGTAGAGACGTGATAGTCGCGCGACGGTCTTTTTACACTGATGTTTCAAACCAACACTGATTGGTTTGAAACCGTGTAGCCGGCAAAGCGCAACTCGTGCTGTTTCGGTTTCAAACCACCGTTTGAAACCGTGTAGCACATGCATTAAGTACCTACTTATCATTAATGGATATTTCTTATTATTGTTTCATTACAACCACTCCGGCTTCGATTTAGGATACTTATATAAAATATATTACCATGACTTGAAGAAACGGATTGGTATAATTAGGTACCTACACGGGATTCTTCAAATTAAAATAACTGTTTTTATCGTCCCTCAAACACACGTTCAGGTTTAAATCACCTAGAGTTTTTATATCTACCTATAGATGGACGAATTCATAGATATTAATATCGTTTAGCCACAAACAAACTTATGCCACTGTAACCACGCAGTACCTATTGCAAATCTCATCTGTTTAGATTATGGCCAGCAATCCTAGCGGATGTACTTTGGTCAGCTTCTAACATCATTAATCTAACTTTCGTGCTACCCTTTATAATAGTTCGGCTCCCCCGACGAGGGTGGGGCCTGTGGGGTGTATTAACATACGAATTTGGCCTGCCTTCTTCTTGGGGGGTTTAAGTTTTGCGTATTGATCCAACGTTTTCGCTAGTGTAATGATCCGTGCGGATCCGTCGTATCTCGACTGCGATGTGCGTTGATTCTAGATGTTTAGGATTCAAGATTTTGACGCAGGATTCATTTTTATAATCATTGTTGTATTTTATTTAATAAGTTGTTGTTCATCCTTCACTTATTTTTGATAATATCTTATACTTGCAGACGAAAATGTTTATGTTATGATGGTATGATGTGGTCAACAAGAAATTCATCCTTGGTTTTTTTAAATTATATTTATAACTTCAGGTTCACTGTAGGTTCAATAATGTAATACTTAAAGAGCTCATAGCCCGGCGGCTTACGACGATTCTAAGTGATGTACCAAGTAAGCAAGTAGTTGCTTGGTTGTTGCATATCTGACTGATAGTGGCAGAACATGCTTCCCGTTTGTTATTATTAGATATTGGAAAGCCTTTGTATAAATAACACGGGTACATTTTTTTAGATGCGACCATCTAAGAAGACCTTAAGGATAGCTACCTACTCATCTGTGACCGAGTTATAACGAGACTCTTCATTCTTGTTCGTGGTCGGTCACAGTGTCATGGGCGGCAGCAGAAGGCCGGTGATGCTTGCTCGTTTGCTACCTTAATTCCTATAACTAGGTCTTAAGTAGGTATTACAACTCAACATCTCATTATTTTGATTTAACTATTAGATAGGTGCCTACCTAGGTAGGTACTGTTATCGAATGCTCTGTGATCATACATGTGACCAGTGTGAAAGTTTCAATAATATTATTTGTTGAATATTTATTTTAAATTTAAGATAACATTAGGTATATTCACTCATTAACTCACATAAATTCACTCATTAACAAAAAGTGCAATTTTTGAGTTGTCTCAGTTTAGATAAAGGTGTGAGAATTGAGATATGAACGTTGAAAAATTCGGTGGCCTTTTTTATCGAGCTGGAGACGTCGATACCGACAACCTCAAAACAAGATAATTATAATAAAGTATAATTAATTCATTTGATTTTATTCATTTGAAGACGTGCCCAGTAGCGAGCCATTAACGGGTTGACTTCATAACGGAAAACAGCCAAAGTAGTGCCAAGACTATATTTGTTTTATGATACATAGATATAAAGTGGCCGGTGCCGCCACCCGGTGCGAATTGATTCCATATTGGCGTGGTCCTTTTGCATCATTTCCTCTCCACTGAGATCCAATCAGTGTTATCTTGCTTCACCAAGACTTGCATCATAGGTTGTACCTATTGGTAGATATCTCTATATCGATTGCAAAGTAAAACTGGCGTAAATATTGAAAAATCTAAAAATACTCACGGATATATCACGTTAATGCCTAATGAATGTAGGTATATGTCAAAAATCTACCATGTGCCTACTTATACCTATTTATCTACCTGTCGTCCATATACCTACTAAATCGATTTTACCTATACATAGGCATATAGACCTAATAGTAAAAGCACACATAATGCCACCTAATTTATAATGACAAGCTCTAAACAGTTGAAAATATCAATCGAAATAAACGAAAAGTTGTACGTATCAATCCTTTGATGAATATTCAGCACTGAACCGCTGAATACGTATGACGGGTCTAAATACCAATAATTGTCCACAAAATGTGTGTGTGTGAGGTCATTAAATAAAAGCAATGTTACATAGAATTTTAAATAGGCGTACTCCCGACCACCGGACGATTCGATTGCAATAGGTACGTATAATCGCTCGTTTTGGTATGTTATTTGAATGTGTGAACTACATATAGAATCAATAAAATAAAGCGATGATAGACTAGTTAAGAACTCTGCCTTATGTTAGGGAATTCCGCGTTAGAAGCCCAGTGGCTGTATTCTTGAAATGGCGCCTGGCGACGAGCGTTCGATGGTCGACGTTCAGTTTTCAGTCGCATGACCCTGATTTTGTGCATTTTAGAACTATTCGTTTCCATTGTAATTGTCAATTGTCAATTTAAAATGAACTAATTATTAAAAAAAAATCTCGGACGACTCCAGGAACTCGAGAAAGTTTGGTCGAGAATTCTCGTGTCTCGAGAAATAAAAAAGGGCGAGAAACTAGAAACCCTACTCATGATGGGTTGAAATAATGTTAATGATGATTCTGTTCTAATCACAAGCTAGAATACTGATAATTCGTAGCATCGAGTTTTATTTATATAGACTTACAGTCGACCTTAAAATCTTAATTTTATTTTCTTAATTGATAGCATAATAAAGCATAGCTACGTTAATTTATAGTGCAACCATACCTTAACGTAACGATGCTTGTGAAAATCGTCTCTCGGTCGATTAGACTCGCGGGTTCAGTGAGTGTGGTGCATCTGAGATCAAAAGATACCTACCGTATGTACTGAGCAGTTCACTCGCGCAGCAGCAGCGCAGGGTATCTGATTATAATCAGATCATCAGTAGATATGTAACATTAGATGCTCCTGGTTATGGCTAGGAGAGGCTACCTACGATTTAAGAGTTTACTGCAATTAGCAGAAACAACAAAATAAAATATTTAAACACCATAAGATCATCTATAATAAAACGTAAAAGGAAATAAATAGGCACAGTTTCTAATCTAGAAATAAGCTATCAAGTACCTTTGTAAAACGGTGATAAAATGATTTTAAATTTACAGTGAAACTGAGACGAAGTTTTTTTCCAACCCTACCAGCCAAAAATTAATAATCTCATCTTTACGTAGCAATGATCAAGAGTTCTTAAATATCAACAGAATTTCAATGGAAGTCCCTTGCGATTTCACCCTTGCAAATCCCCGACTATTCAAGAAATTGTCAACCCACCCTTTATGCCTAGCGTCATTTCCTTCACCCTTCCGCCCATAATAAGGGTAACCCTTGAATTCCTTGCACGCTTCCCTTACCAATTTATATTCGTATATAAATAAGGCATGTGTAAGTTTATAGAACACTCGCCCATTAGGCAGCGTCGTTTTGCAATTTGTTATTGACTAGTCAATGGCCTTGCTTTGCTTCAAGATACTCTTTCATGCTAAAAAATGTCGAAGTAGAACTCTTCATACTAACATGCTTGGAGGTTAACCTGGGTTAACCTATCAGATGACAAAAATGCATCACTAACTAGCTTACCACAGGTTTGAAAATTTGACCTTATTCATTTTTCGGAAATAGAGCTCTCCTATGCTACATTTCTTTGCCAATTAAACAATTGAGCAAATAATCATACTTTATCATACTTTCTCCCAAAAAAGTTAGTATATTTATCACTAGAGAACCGCCCGCGCTTCGCTTCGGGACCCGTAGGTAACAGCCGCGTAGGTCCCGCTCCCGTAGGAATTTAGGCTAAAAAGTAGCCTACTACTCGCTCTCTTCACTACACCCTGTCTGAGGTGTGTGGAGCCCTCGGGACAGTTAGTTCCCCTTTGGGGGTGTCTCTCGCGGCCCGTTAAAACGGGCCAGTCCTTGGGTTGGGCCCTAAGGCCCTTGGTTGTCCATCTGTGGTTAACCAATAGGTCAAGTCCGGTGAGTGGTGGCCTTTTTCAGAGTCTTAAACGGGATGGGGTTCATCTTCGCGCCGCCCAGGCGATCGAGCCCCTACCGGGTGAATCCCGCTGGTGGGAAGCCCAGCAGGAGCCGATCAGCGTCGGGCGACGACTTACGAAGCCCCAGTATCAGTCAGTGCTAGGCCCGTCCCGCGCAACCAGCAAGTCGCGCGGGAAGGCCCAGCGGTCCGGTGGACGGGTGTGGAGCGGCGCCAGGTCCTGCAGATGCGGGAACCGCGACGCGTCGACACGCCCGAACATGTTGCGTGCCAATCGCTCGATGAAGTCGTCCAGGCTCTCGACTCGAAGGTCCCTCTGGATGACGGCGTTCCTGACGTACCTCGGCGCACCAGTCAGCCGGCGGAGCGCAATCGCCTGAACCGCGCGCATCCTCTTGCGCTGCGGTTCGCTGGCGAGCGCGTACCACGCCGGTGCCGCGTACGTGAGGCGGGATCTGATGTAGGTCTTGTAGACCCCGAGCTTCAGTCCGAGAGGGAGGCTCGAGGAGAGCACTGGTTTCTGCCATCGCACTTCTGGAATTCGCGACGGCTTTCGTAACCTGTGGCTTCATCGAGAGTCTTCCGTCGATTTTGCCCAAGTATTTGGGCTGTGGGGCCCATTGGATATCTTGTCCGTGAAGCTCCAGAGTAGGGTCTCGCCTGTTGAGGTATCCTCCTATGTTCACGGCCGGCGTCTTCCCGACATTCACCGACAGTCTCCACGCGGCGAGCCATTCGGGGAGGGCATCAAGCGCACGCTGCATCTTGACAATGGCGTGGGTTCTATTCAGCGACGTGGTGATGTACGCCACGTCATCGGCATACAGGGCAAGCGACGCCCCCCCTGCCGCCGGGATGTCGTCGGTGTAGCAGGCGTAGCAGACCGGGGACAGGCAACTCCCTTGCGGGACGCCGGCTGCGATCGGACGCTCGGTGGATTCGGCGTCTTCAACCACTACTCTGAAGCTTCTATTTTCGAGGAAACTGGAAATCATCTTAACGGCACTCCGGGGCGCCGACGGCTGCGAGATCTTGTAGAGAAAGCCGTCGTGCCAAACACGGTCGAACGCCTTTTCCATGTCGAGGAATACTGCACACACGCGTTCTCTCTTATTCAGAGCCGCGGTAACGGTGTGCAACACACTCGACAGTGTAGCCGTGCTGTTCAGCGGCATCAAAAAGTAGCCTTCCACTTCTGTTGGCAGCTAGGCTATTCCACCCCGGATGCTTGCAGTTCCAGTCGCCCGCGCCCACCACCGGTGTCGGCGAGTCCAGCAACTTGCGGACATCAGCCAACAGGATAGTGCCAGCGGGCGGGCGGTACACTGAACACAGCCGGAGCGGGGAGTTCTCGAGGCAGAGCTAAAGTAGTTACCTATGATTTGCCTATGACTTAAGTAAATTACATGTAGTATTTGATAGCGTAATTCAGAACTTGCAAATGAATTTTGTTAATGCCATCTATTGGCAACTCCGAAAATAAATATCTAGCAACTAACAAAACATCGATCTTCCCATGGGAATGGGATGTTTTTCCGCGGTAAAAAGTAGCCTACGTCACTCTCCACCCTCCTAACTATCCCCACACACATAAACCTTACCATATAATAGCTTTGTTGCGACGTGAAAGCGTCACAAACAAACAAACAAACAAACAAACAAACAAACTTTCACATTTATAATATTAGTAAGGAAGTAAGGATTATCACTTATGTTATGTTCATCTTGTTGGACACCCTGCATACCTTCGTAATCCTTACGTTGGTCTATACTTTCTAAAGTCTATATATATCTACTTCCTTAAAATAGAAGCAGTTTCCATTAAACTATCAATTAAGTTCCAAATATCTATCTCAGCTCTTTACAAACACTAACTGAAGAACGGCTTTAAATTAAATCATCCGTGCTAACTCGATCCTCAATAGATCGCTGTGTGGCGCTAACACCTCGATGTAAAACCTAAAATAATTAAGCGAAAACCCTGTAGAATATATAATAAACCTATTTCCATCCACACTGGACAACGCCGGCTGACTTGTGGTATTCATTAGCCCCCTAATACGTGTTACTTTGTTCTAATCTTCTTACAAAGCAAATTTCCAACAAGCCGAAACCGACTCAATGTTGGTAGCAAAAGAACTGAATTCTGAATAAACGAAAGCCATTATAAGTCGATTTAATAATGAAACTACGTATTTTGCCACATTGTTTCGTCGTCAGCAATATAAAGGACATTTGTTGATGTCTAAATGGCAGCGAGTAGTGGTCGAGCCCGAATTTGTTACCCTACTACAAATGCAAATGGATTGTTTGAATAATTAGTTTTTATAGAAATTATATTTAAAGATGCGCTAGTCGCATTCATCATTAACATATTAATTTGTCCGTCTTTCGATTAATATGACCTCTTTTCAGAAAGAGAAAGCTACCGTAGAAGATCCCGCTTACCTATAGGTAAGAGTTCGCAAATAGATATGAATATTGAAGGGTTTTCAGAAGATACATCTGTCGTTTAACCTGTTCTCTAATGATGTTATATAATGCCAATTTACTTGTAATTTCATTGTTTTCAAGTCTTGACTTTATGCTATTACATTTTTCAGAGACGAACATTTTTTATTCCTCAAGGGTACAATTCTATAACCAAATAAGCACAAGACTACAACTACAGGGGCTGTAACAACAACTACAAGGCTAACTATCACTAACGTCTACACTAACACTAGTCCCGATGGTTTTGAGTGGCAGTCGAAGGGCGATGCTGTACCTATGCTTAATGTCTACCATGAAAAAGTAGGTATCTACATAAATACACTCTTCTCAAGCGTCAACTAATATTTTGTGTAAAAATCCCGACGCAAACATTATCTATTCATTGAGACTATTACAAAGTGTTTTGATTGAAACACAGTAGGTATCTGTATCAGTAAGTTAGTGGATTTATTTTTCGTAAAGGGCCGACGAAAAATATCTGATGGTGAGTGGTCATCTTCATCTATGGATTTGAGCGATACCAAGACAAAGAATGCAACGCAATCTTGGAAAACCCCGTGCCGTATGTAGGTATATAAACCCTATTTTTTATTTTTATTTATTGGCCAAACCAAGTATGAAACGATTTCATGCCACCCAAAGGACTCCGACATGGCATAACAATAGCTAATACAATAACGACGCCCCCTGAAGCACGTAAACTTAGAAGAAAAAGATTGTATAATCATACTGTATTGAACTCGTTGGTAAGGAAAACAAAAGACTTAAATTACCTAAACCTTGGATCATCATAAATCATTATGTAAATCGTTTCGGAACTACGACTATTGTGTAGGTATACGGCGGCCCGGGGCCCGAATGGCGTAAATTAATCAAACGCACACATACACACCCCCTGCCATCTTTACCCACACTTTATTCGGCGTTTTCGCCAACTAACATTGTACGAACATACAAAGTAACTAGAAGCGCTGTTGGTACATATTTTAAAAAGAAAACCCTCAAGCAAATATTCTTACAGTTCCCGGAGAAAAGTCGTGCACATTGGACGTTAGAAAAGATAATCGGCTAGTTATGGCTTTGTAGAGCGTTCTCTCTCGCACATTGCACTAATAGTGCAATATATATTAAGAGGTAATAAAGCGCGCGACTTACTAGTTGCGCGGGGGGAGCCTGCGGACTGACTCCGGGGCTTCATGAGCCGCCGCTCAGTCGCTGATCAGCTCCTACTGGGCTTCCCACGAGCGGAATTCACCCGGTAGGGCTTGATATCCTGGGCGGCGCGGCGTGAAGAACTTACCCACGCCAAAGAGACTCCGCGGCCGCAAGGCCGCTTACCACTGGACAGGCCACCACGGGGGGGAGCCACAGCTCCCTGACCCGAACCACCGATTGAGACCACGAGGGGCCTTCAGAAAGAAGGCCCCCACTCCAAGGACCGGCCCGTCTTAACGGGCCGCCTGAGCAACCTCACGAGGGGGCACATAGCCCCAGTGATTCCTCGAGTCCCTTGCGGGACTCAGAGAAGATACGCGATGACCCTATTAAGTACTTATAAAATAATAATATTGATGTTCCGTTGGAGGTTTAACAACTCTTTATATTTATTTTATGAGTGAACGCGACCGTCTTCTACCGAATTCGAAAGAAAAGTGACAATAGTCAGCGGTAAGGACTATGTAGTAAGGACAAAGCTCTACAAAGCCGAAACTAACCGATTGTCTCTTTCTGATTACCGATGTGCATTATTTGTTGCCGGGTACTGTACATATATGTATACCTAAGTCATAAAAGATTATGGATTTACACCAGCTCTTAGCGGCAATCTGTAATCCCACCAAGAACATAAATGTGAAAAAGGTGAGCCTAGTTCAATACTAACATTATGCTTAGCTGTGGGCTTCGCCGCAAAAAGAATAGAGCTGATCTAAATGAGTGCCACGTTCTGTCCAAAGCAAAATATACTTATATTTATAGGAACAAAATAACGTTAGGAACAAGTACGAAACTCTATTTCTTTGTTTTATTGGGTACCTATAACAATTGCAGTTATTTAAAAATGTGAGATCTAAAGAAGTTTAGATTTAACTTGGCCAGTTTTCATTACCTACATCCGTCATTTTAGAGTTATTCAACTTATTTAATTATTTTTGATTGTGATAAAAACTGGCCAAGTAAGATGAGATTGATGTAGTAGGTATGTGCAAAAAGTCCTGGACTGATTTTTTTCATTACACACCCTTTCTAATAGATGTGTTTAAATTTCCAAGAAGGTAATGTTTTGTAATGAAAAGTTACACCGAAAACACTATAAAAATTTTAAAATATGAACAAAAGCAGATCCGTCACTGTTTTATGACTATGACGATATATTGTCCTACAAGCATCTTATACGTGTGGGTGACAGAGACAGCGCCTTACAGTAATATAGGCTTATAGGTAAGGCTTACATTTTATAATAAATAATTATGTTTTTTTTTGTGATATCCATAATATAGTTGATCATTATAAACAATGATCCATCCGATTTATACTTAGTGGAAACAAGCCTATTAGTGAATTCTAGATCGAACGCTCTCCACATTTAATGCACTGCGCGTATCCAGTACAACGTTCTATGCTACATCAATGTCCGAACCCACACACACAGGCGAACGCCAAAGATAAGGATAATGAGGCCGGGAGTCACAATTAGAGAGGGAAGTGCGTCCGGATGATCTTGGAGTCATTGAGGAGGGTCCACCTCCCTGTGGGTTGGCTGGAGATAACGCTATCCACATAGGATCGCTAAATTGTTCGAGAGCCATCTGTGTTGGTTTGGAAGCGCCGAAGATTTATCTTGGAGAGTAAAACATAAGAAGAACATGTTTAATTAATATTTTATTTTTAACTAAAATATCGTGAATCACAGCTGTTGTAGTGATCTATCGATATTTGAACCCAGTGACATGGATCATAGCAAAAATGGTGATGGTGGGGTCAATTAAAATTATGTTATCGTACTGGATAGGGAAAAGGAACAAAAAACAGTATTATATTATAACTTCTTAGTCCCTTGTCTTAAAAGACTTTGCCTTAATAGACTTCCCCTGAAAAAAGTCAATATTTTGGCCTCAACCCTCAAGTTTTACAGAATCGTATCTCAATGTGGCCTAAATAATCTCTTATGTTACTAATCGAATTGAAGTCGGATTTGTCCATTATGTGGTTCTTATGTTTGTACGTCAATTCTTCAATGTACAATAAATAAGGTTACATAATATAAAATGATTGAGGACTTAAAATCAAGTATGTCGGTTTTATATTGTGACAACCCTGGCGCATCGACTTCGCTACGCCGAAAACAATAAACAATAGGGGCCATAAACATGTCGAGACAACAATAGAACAATAGCGCGCTTGCCCGTCTTCAAAAGTACGCACGACGCTTCGACCATTACGGCAATAGTCATACGGGCGAAAGTCGGTTGCAAGGAACGTTCTAGAACTTTATTTCGACGCGGGTCCGGACTTAGCGGGAATGTTCTCGATTGCCATCAATGGTGCGTGAGTGGTATAAAAAGGGGGCGATCGGTCAACCGCGGACATTCTAGTTTCGGAAGCGAAACCAGGAAGATACCAGCGATACCTACGAGCGATACCAGTGCGAAGTGAAGTGATTTCTACGAGCGATACAGTGTTCGACGAGTGTGTTTACGAGTACCTACGTGCATAGTGTTGTGGTGTGTACTGTGTACAGCGTGTAATTGTGTTTCTACGAGTTCAATAAAGTCTTTGTGGTACATTTTGGCATTTTCTCGAACCCCATACTCCTGACACGTAACAATATTTACAGTACTGTGAAGTACTTATAGATGACTTATAGCAATGTAATGCTCGAAGCACCTGTCACAAAGCAACTTTATATAGAGAACTGGTTTGGCCAGATTTGCTTTTTAAATTATCACTATTTATATTTAGGTATCTCGCATCAAAATGTATTGTTAGAACTGTTTGAGAAAAAACCTAGCCTAAAATCTCCTTTTAATACTTCCTTTAGTGAAAAGCCGAACTAAAGCAGAACTTTGCAATGCAATTTAATTACATCCATGCAACAACTTGTAACTTTAGTTCAACATCAAAGCGTTAATTTACCAAACCCGCCCAACCCCACTATTCCGCCATTATAATTCCAAATTGCAAAAGTTGGTAGTAATTAATCTGCTTCTAAATCTACCAAACTTCGTTCATAAAACTGAGCTAGAAAACTAAACTTTCTAAATGCAAAAGCCAATGCAGTTTCAAACGAGTTCCCTTGCAGCGGCATTTTATCCGACCACACGCAGCTCAACTTCGCTTGTTTTCTTACTCCATAGGACTTTTCCAACTCATTTGAATTCAAAAGCAGATACGCTGATGCGCAGATACGGCAGCGCAACGTACCTTTGTGGTTTCTATAGTCTAGAAAGTTCTAGAGCTCCAGTTCCGCTAGAGTGGCAGCAGTTGCCAACTTTCCTAGAAGTTGGCGTAATATTGCGGCAAAAAGCGCGCTCACGCTGGGTTTAACAATTACCTAAGCAGCGCAAAGTTTTGCACGTAGTTCCCTGTTTGTTCCGTTTTTGAACACAGCTTGTAATTTACAATGTAGATAGCGGATGCGTTATTTCGAGCCTTACGTAGCCTTTGTGGAAGACATAAAGAGACATAAAAAGGAGAGAAAGAAAAAAGAAATTTTATTTCATATTTAAAGCGTCATTTTCTATTGTGCAATCAGAATGAAGTTAAATTAACATAAAATAAGTATAGGCCCAACCTATATACGCTGTGTACCTATATACGACATAGGTCCAGTAATCAAATAAGTTAGTCTTTTTTGTCAGTAAAAAAATAAAAATGGACAAGTACATATTGAGTAGGTAATACCTACCAAAGCACCACCGACACGTTGCCGCTCAAGAAGGAAGGAAAAACCAAGTAAATAACCATAATGTCTCCTTCATACCGACGAGAGTCGTTGTAGATTTAGTGTTACGTATAAGCTATTGTGGATGTAAGCAGGAATTCTAATGAATGTTTTCCCTAAATAAACCGCGTTATCCAAGGACGATTTAAACTGTCGGAATACACTATGTTTTCAATTACTAGAGGCTCGCGAAATATTCGCTGTGTTTAGGGTTGGCGCAATTGAAATAGAAGTAGGTTAAACGTTCTATCAACTTTAGTCTTTTTTATTTTAGTACCCTGGCAAACATCTTTCGAAATGTACCCTTTAATCAATTCTTCAGCTAATAAATTGTACATTCGTATAAAATGATAGGTAAAAACAATATTATTACACCTTTTTAACAGTTTAAAATCTAATGATTTTACCACTAGAGACTATGTCGCTATTTATATACCACCAATTGGGATTGATTATTACTAACTTATATAATTAATAAAAATAAATATAGGTACTGAGTTCATAAAACTCTGGAATTAAGTAGATAAAATAATAAGTATATGAGTTGACACCTAGATAACTTGACCCTATTTATTGCATTTATTACCCATCAAGAATTCATCTGTTAAATGGTCATGGATAATCTGCGAACTAATTGTATCGGTACCATTCTACATTTTGGATTCATATTGGGAACTTGATTTATGAATGAAACAAGCTCGTTAAAAAAAGAATCTATAGCCAATAGGTACACTTGCGTCACCTAGAATATGTAATTGTCATACCCCGCTAATGACAAATTCACATGTGCTCAAAGTTCAAAATTCAGCTTGTATGCAAAATTTACTTAAGGCAGTTTGAATTATCGCCGTAAATCTGCAATGTCCTTCCTCCCTTGCGTGGGATACCAAAAAAAAATTTAAAAAAATTATTTATTTTTTACATTTCCATATAAACATTACAGATAAAACTAATGCGTTTATACAGAGACAATGATTTGAATATACCTATTATCTAACGCGAACTCAGTAGTAATAGTGTTTATTATGTAATTTGCCAGTGGCAGCCCTGACTCGCGTTGCTAGCATGCCTCTCCCGCTATCCAACATCGTCTCTCGCACCATTCGCCACCAATGCACCTTTCACCTTCAGCCCCCACACAAGTTACAACTTATCTAATATCAGTATTCGGGGAAGTTACAGTAGTCAGATATTACGATTTTATGTAACATCGCAATAAGGGTGCGTCTCGCTAGATACATCATACCATGCTTTATGTTCAGATTATGAAACAGCGTTTAAAAACAATATTATATTGTTTGAACCTCAGAATAATAAACTATCGACGGAGCGCCGCGCCGGGAACAAAAGAGTGAAGCCAGCAAAAAGTAAGCCTAGTCTTTTATACACACGGCGGCTCTAACACCAATATGACTTTTGTGTTCTAAATAATAAAAAATAAATGAAGCTTTGTGTTCCAAAAAATAAAGTTTAAATTTGTTGCGTTCAAACTGTCAACATATAGCATTCTATTAGTGTTGATGTGTGCTTTCGGCTTACTTTTGCCTGCTTCACTCTTTTGTTCCCGGCGCTCCGTCTATAGTTTATTGTTCTGAGGTTTGAACTACATTATAATATTTACAGCAATCGCAGAAATCATTGAGAAGTTACACAATTACTAACATGTGCACAAAGTAAGTACCTACCTACCTAATTACGGTAGAATTTGTAGTTATAATTATAGTTGTCAAATTAAAATGTTAAACACATCACACACAACAAAGGATTCATATATTATGTTTAAGTTTTTGGTATTTAAATTTTTGAAGATGCTATTGGTACTATATGACAGTATGTGATAGCTATAGGAGACTTCGAGAATTTTTTTGAAATTTGTTTGAGAATTAAAAAAAAAGACAAAAAAATGTAGGTAGGTACACTTCCAGATCATAGTGAAATTATATAGGTAAGGGCTTAGGCTTAGGTACCTTCGATAAGGTAAAAGTAAATATATTCTAATAATGGTACCGTACCGTCATCGGTTAGAACGGTGGGCGGCTACAAAAGTTCCCAGTAGTTGGGCTTCAGACTTAGAGCCCGCCCACCCTTCTAATTTAGGAATAGCTAGAATTGTATTTTGTCGAATTGTATGTTGCTGGAGAGAACTGAAGCTGAAGTTCTTATTATTATTCGTACAATATTAGTTTGTTTAATTGAGAAGAGCCTTACTGACATAAGACAACGGCCGCATTCCACTTGGCAATGAAAACGCTCAAAACTTTTTTTCCTGAAGTTTTATTTTTAAAATTCAATACTATTTTTTTGATACTTACTATACCTGATGTTAACTAGGTATTAGAGTTTACTGTTATTGATAGTATTATGTTATTTACTTTTTAAGTTACTTTATATGATAAATTATCTTTAAACTGTTCACGTTATTTCATGTCAACCCACAAATTAACACTCATTAGCTCGAATCTTACAATGACGACCCGGATGGTGCAATGGTTAACACGCCCGGCACGCTGTTCCGAGGGTCCTGGGTTCGATTTCCAGCGAGGCAATTTGAAAGTAAGTTTCTCGGTCTGGGTGTGTGTCCTTGTCTTGTGTGTTGTCCAAGGCACCCACGACACAGGTAATCCTAGTGTGGGGCTTTGAGTGTGAAGCGTTATTATTATTACTGAATGTGGAGAAATTGACACACACCCACACACATCTTTGAGATCATAAGTTACGACGAATTGTACGATAAATTTTTGTATTAATGGGTACGCAACGCAAGTGACTTAGTACAATGCTATTGAACTAATAACTTGCTGCACCACTGTGCTTCTATTATGGTAAGTTTAAATCATGATAGAAATGTTACCATAGTAAAATAGGGTAAAAGATAACACGAGCTGCGCCGAGTATCTATCCACAATGGCGGCAAGAGAAAGTAATTTATAAAGTTGGATGACTAGACGACTCTCCATATTATTTATCTGGCTCGCTATTATTTCTGATTCTATTTCGTTATTATTTTATATCTTGTCAGGATAATTAAATATCAAGCATTGTTCTGTTTTGTTATATTCCGAAAATATTAATGCTGAAAAGACGCAATACGGTATCCTGAACTGTTTTTTCTCCTCGATGTTAAAGCATCTCTCTGAAAAATAAGTAAAAAAATACGCGCATAAGCGTACCAATGATACCAAATAGGTAACATAATGTTTTTGAATTTGTATCAATATTTCATAGCGGTATCGCATCATCGTGAGGAAATCGCCGGCCGAAAACGAAGACTCACTTTAATTTCATCGTTGAACGCATATTAATAGTCACCCTAGGAATAATTTCTCGGGGAGACAACGATTTCTACCCTTCTCTCCATCTTAATTCGGGTTCAGTGACCGAACCCCCACGAGTAACGGCTAAGGGGTCAGAAAGACTCGCTAATACAGAGAAATTAAGAAGACCCTTCCAATGCCCCCCTCGCAAACGGAACGAATTCTGCAAATGGCCGAAAGCACCGTAAGATCCCTCTTTGCTGCTTTAATTTCACATTTCTTGCAGGACATTAATAAGGGTCCAGACATTTTATTTCTGTATAGGTATATTGCATGTTTTAAGTAATTTAATGGCTAACAATGTTGAAATAAAATAAAAATAGCTATCAAATTGTATTTAAGAAGTTTTTGTTTTGGCTTGCGCCTTGAACCTAAACTTAATTTGTTGAAGTAAATATAACGCATTTGGCTCGAGGAAGGATAGTATAATAAATGTTTTTCTTTCGTTCTTTCCTATTTCTTTCCAATAACATTCACGTATCAGTGAAGGAAATTTTTCTTTTTGAATTAAGGCAATCACGACACACAAAATCGTAGTTCTGCGGTAGTATGGTGCTATCAGTTTGTAGCGGTAAGTAAGATTTGTTATTGTAAAAAGTAAAATATGTTATTCTCACGACACTTATGTAAGATTTATAAGTATCGTGAGAATAACATATTCTACCATCTTTCATTGACTTTACCTATTTCCATAATTACATCCATAATTGAAACTCAATTATGGATGGATGGATGGAACTACCTACCTACGCTGTATCTACATAAAACTTAATTAAAATGATTTTGGATAAAATTAGATCATTTTATCATTAGTGTGGTTGTTTTTAATAGCTTCCGCGTAATTTGTGCGTTTTATAGAATATGGAAAATTTGCTGCAGCATCATTAAAACCCCTTAGGCGTACACATAGTTGACAGGCGCGCTTGTTGGTGAAATATGAAAATAATTAATATTTAGTCTCGTAAATGAGCATCTACTCTAGCAGTTTTTTACTGGGGCATTAATTAATTTAGTTTAGCATGTCATCATTGATTACTAATTCTAGAAAATGACCTAAAAATAAACATGTATACCTATGTAAGGAATACCTATGAAATAAATAAAAAATTGGTTGTCTGTAAAGTCGGTTTACTTACGATAGTTGAACGTGACAACGTCTTAAGAAAATACTGATGGAATGGTAGCATAATCACTAATAGTCATCCTAAACTATCTTTGAATACTTAGTTATAATTTATTTACTCTTATATTGCAGTTAAAAACCTTTATTAAATATTTTACCAAAAAGACTAGTCGTTGCATACCGTATAACGAAACATTAATCTTTAGCTAGTCTGTGCATATTATGTCATGTCAATGTGCCACAAACAAGTCAAAACAAACCTGGCTGGTTATAAATAATTTCGATAAAAACTAAAGAGACGTCAGAGTTACATTGACAAAGGCCGATTGTGCTTCTTTGTCGCTCGTTCCGCGTTCTCGCTTGCACTTCAAGCTTTAAATGGGACGCCTCATCACGCCTCATGACGTCAGATAACGACGCATAGACGTCATGTTTTTCGTGCGTGCAGCCGGGTATATCGATTTATAAAACGTAACGTTGTCACGTCAAAAAACTGACGACTTTTGTAGATGTCTCTAGTTCGATTCCTAGCCGGAATAGATATTTATGTGACGTAACTATGCCCTCAGGGTGTGATCTTCAGTGATGTGTTAATTGTTTTGTCCCTACCACCCGAGTTCCACGGAATTTGAGGTGAGGTGGGTGAGGTGAGGTGACATTAAAAGAAAAAAGTTCAAATATATCAGGAAATGGGAATGTACCTATTGACAAAGAGAATAATTATGCTATTGGGATAACGAAGTAATTTAATTGAAGACAGACTTAACGCACACCATCTTGCTAGTATTTATTTGTTTCCTGTACCATAGACGATAATATTATCTTCCACTTTCTTGGGTACTTAGTTACTTACCCCTACATAATGCGACGATCTTAGAGCCCAATAGTCGGCCTACATTGAAACAATAGACTTGATACTATATGACTGTAAAAATGATTAAGACCTGTGCGAATAAATAAGTAGGTACCTACTGCTATACCTATGGCAATATTGATATAGCAACTTGAAACTAATTAAATTTTAAACTTAGTCCATTCTCGTAGCCGGTTGTTATTTGTGAGGGAAACAAAGACCCTCCCTTACTATCGGGTTGTTTGCTTTTGTAACTAAAATTAGTTTTCTGCGCGACCCTTCTCGCAATGAAATTACACCTCCCCTGGCTACGCCTCACAGACGAATAACGTTTCAGTTATAATTCATGATAATATTCACTCTGCAAATGTTCTTAATGTTTCGGGTGAATTGATTTTTATGAAAGAAGCTTGTAAAGGGGTTAGGTAAATTACTTTTAAAATTAATCATTTATATTTTAGCTAAGTACCTATTAAATAATGTATTCCACCAATTTTTGGAAAGTGTTTCAATTCGATTAAAAGGTGCTGATTTAACACTAAAAAAATACAAAAAATTCGAGCGATAAGTGACATAAAGCGGAACATTTACATCTTCAAATTTCGTGCGTAATATGACGAAAACGCTCTGGGGTTTAGACTTTTTTTGGCGTCACTCGATCTTGTAATGATTTTTTAAAATTAATAGGTAGATACATGTACATACAATACCTACTATAGAATGATTTAAGAAAATTTTAATTATCTAAATACATTGGGAAAATTTATCTTTGTTTCACCGCGCCATGCGTTTTAAATTCATACTAATTAACTTAAATATTATTTAATTTGTACGTTCAACGAGGAAGTTTAAATGTCCTTAGTACGTCGGCTGCAACCTTCGTCACATACTGCCAAGCGGAATAAAGTTTTCCAATTACAGACTATATCGAGTAACCGCCTATACCACTATGGGCTATGGGCGTGAATTTTATTAGAGACTAGTACCTAAACCCGCCCTTGATTCGCTTCGAGGAATAGGTAGTAGCCACTAGTAGCCACATTTTGAAATTGTTATGTGCGATCATGGGTGTGATTCTTTAAACTCTCTGAACTCTTTTATTTATGAATGCATTGAAAAATAACAAGAAAATATCATACTAAAATATATTAGCGCCGAAAATTTTTGTTCTAATACAAAAAAAAATCCAACTGGCTCTCTCTCCAAATTATATATAATTATACTCCAAATTAGCGCAATAAAAACCTTTCTTTATGGTTTTGATACTTGGAGACCTTCAATAATGATAAATGATAATTACGTTAAGCAAATCAGGTACCTACCTAATAATAATAATCAATACGCCTAATTAGTGGAGTGCCGTAAGCTTTTAACCTCGGAATCCAGGGACTATGAATGAATCTTCATAAAAACTGTTGGACTGTATTTCAAAATGCACAAATAGAAAAGTTAAAAATAAATAATTCACCGATCTTTTTTTTATTTTTTTTTATCTTTGTTGGTAAGTTTGTGACCCCATAACTTCGTGTTGCGTAAACCGATTTTGATGATTCTTTATTTACTTGAAAGCTGGTGCTTTTGGTACAGTCCCATATAAATTTGAGCGACATTTGACGAGTAGTTTCGAATTAACTTGAATAATGTGTAAGGATGTTTTGTAGTGTGTACTTATGGTTTTTTTCTAATTACTTTTTACTTTAGCACCAGCTTTCAAGAAAATAAAGAATCATCAAAATCGGTTTACGCAACACGAAGTTATGGGGTCACAAATTTACCAACAAAGATAAAAAAAAATAAAAAAAAAATCGGTGAATTTTTTTTAACTTTTCTATTTGTGCATTTTGAAATACAGTCCAACAGTTTTTATGAGGATTCATTCATAGTCCCTGGATTCCGAGGTTTTGCCATTTTTATGTCTTGCGGCACTCCACTAAATCTAATAAATTTTTCTTTTAAAATACGAGCATTAAAACTATTACATATTTCATTCCAATCAACAAGGCACACGTCGACAAGGACGTCCAACCCAACACATCCATATAGAATATAGAAACGTTACTGCACCGCCTCAAGTAACCTTCATCATTGCCGTCGGGTGGAGCTAAACTTTTCCAATTATCAACTTTATCAAGTGACCCCACCTCCCCCGCCGGCCAGCGGCACAAAGAAGTTTTAATTGCACGCCTACGTTTCAGCAATCACCACGAATGACCACTATTTAGATTGCAGAACTGTAACGTTCTGATGACGTGTTATGGTTCTCGGATGTCTGGATGTGTTTTTTACGTGAAAATAATCACAATATGTGACGTGTTATGGGTTGCGAATGTGTGAATGTATTTTTAGCATGACAATAAAGTGACTTGTACTTGTATGGTCCTTCTTGAATATTTGCAGTAATTTTTTTTTTGACAATAAAATGACAAACGTCTACTTATGACTTGTTAGGGTTCTTCAGGAAAGTCTGTGTGCATTTTTTACAAGAAAATAAAAGTAAAATATTTTATAACCAGTTATTTTACAATGTCTAGATGATTTTTCTAACTATCACTATTAGTCCCTGCCCTAGTCCTTGTCCTTAAAAGACATGAAGATTCACATATGAACGATAATGCGAGGGAATTTTCAACCGATATCATTTAGGTACTTAAATTCTCTGCATCATCTCAATTCTAATATTAATCTTAAAGATGCATAATAAATCTTATGCATTAGCAGCTTATGTGCTTTACTTACAATAATTATATTTTACAGTTAAACTGAAATTTAAAAAATTTATAAAAACTTTCTTATTCAAACGCGCCACGCAGCCAACCTCGCCGCGATTTCCGAATACCTTACTACTAATCGATTTTAAAACAATTCCAAATAATTATAAATCGTCAATATTAGATACATACGTATACTTACCTACCTACTTGCCTGTCTCTCTTCTCAGCACCAAACAATGGCTATAGAACATAGAAGATCCTAACCCAGATATCGAGGGTGTATTCATAGTTATTAAAAGCCACTTTAGTTCTCTTAAGACAATAGGAACGCTCCAATAGGCTTCGCGAGGACAAAGGAGCCAGTAATGAATAGGACACATAATTAAATCACTATAACTACAGCAACCACCGTCCTCCTCTGTTTACAGAAGAAGAAAGGAGACGGCCGTCCTTGGGAGGTACGGCTGTAAGATACAATTGAAATTGAGGCACTTGGAAGGCTTTGGGCGGTATTATGTAACAAGATAGATGAAGAATAGGTGCTTCTCAACTAAAGTGATCGACTAGTGTTTGTTTTTGTACAAAGGCTACAATGAGGGCTTTCATGTTTCAGGGTTTCGTAGTAACAGACAGAACTCTACATTAGACTCTACACTCTACATTAGTGCCTCAGCTGTTGACCTATCTTTTTAACGGAAATAGGTAACATCACAGAATGCGTCTTACTATGACAGCTATCATAACAAATCATTTTCAAAAAGTTAGTTCCCAATGTAATACTAGTAGTTAATCTTTCAAAAAAGGGTAGATATTGCTATATTTCTTAAAGATCTTGGTCTTCATCTAAATTAGAATTACCTAATATCGTACGGTGGTACGGATTCCTGCGATCCACACTTGGCTGATTTTTATATCACCACCATTGATAACTGTTTATGTAAGAACATACATAATACTTATAAAAATTTTAATAACATCCAAACGCACATATTTGTGAAGTTATTTATAAAACTTTAAAACAACTTTGGGCAAGGCCGCCTTTTGTGTCAATTTATCTAGCTCACGGCTTCAATCAGTTTATACAAATAATTTTACTTACGCTTGTATTAAATGAGATGTATTGTTTACCAGAGCCAAACAATGCTAATATCAGAATAGACCGCGATTACTTGATCAAATACAACATTTTGTAACCGTGCCTTCGTTTACGTATTCTGGTACAGAGTCACTTATTTTCCACCCGTTAATTGTTTATTCAACAATCAACACAAATAAAGTTATTTAACAATATTGTTTGTAGGAGCTAGTGTTTAATTTTACGCTATTTGTACACCGACAGAGGGAAACCGTTATGCCTGTTATAAACCTGAGTTATACACCTGTGTCTATAACCATAGTTACAACTGATAAGTTTCCATCTTCCAAACGGTCAAGCTGTGACGGTTTTTGATCAAATCGAAGTGCGCGCGTTGTTCGAAAATGTTTCGAAGCACATTTGTAAAACTTAGGTATAAATGTTCACGCTCATGTGAGTGGCAGTAGTAATAAACTGAGATGGTACACCTGCCTCTATAACCTTAGATAAAAAAGAGAAGGTTCTCAAGTCTACAGTGTTTTATGTGCCTTTTTACTGGGTGTACCAATTTTAACGATCCTTTTTTAATAAGAAGACCGGTGCTTGTCGAGTGATTCCATTTAAATGAGCAATATTGATAAGTTCTTTTTTAATCGTCCCTAACAATGTGTATTTAAATAATGACTACGTTGAAGACATTCTCATATTGTTATTGACACTGCTAAAGTAGGTTTTTTACTCGTATAAAGCTATATATAGGTATCTTGCATTGTCGACGTGACTGACTCGACAATTTTCGTTCCAGGGTATAAGACCTTTACGCTATAATAATATATACGTAGATACATAGGTACCCAATCCAACGCAGCTTCTGAAACTTTGGTCTAATTCATTACGATAAATTTCCCTCGCCCTTGTTAAACTAAGGCCCCAAACTACCAAATTAATTATAAAACACGTCAAAACAAGGCATAAAGTTCGGGCTACCCATCTGAGACGCACAAAGGCCGCCCTTAATTCGGGACAGGCCCAACCCTTATCGCAAAGTAAAATCTCCCCACCATCGATCTTAAGTAGGGTGACTTATCCCCCCCGAGGGGAGGGATGAAAGAAATAGCGAGGGTGGTTTTAGATTGTTTTTGGGGAAGCAAGCCCATGCTTCGGAAGATTAGAAGGGTTAGTTTTCGCTCGTCATGTTCAGTCGGAAATGTTTATAAGGGATTTTGTTGGATTGGCCAAAATTCACGCGAAAGCGACCCTCAGATTAAAATTTAAACAATAAAAACAGATTAAAATCTGTTATAAGTGTTTAATACTAAGATTAAGTTGGTATAGATACAAAATGGGCACACCTTCAGTGGAGAACACTTCAAAGAAAAACAAACTTACTTTAAGAAAAGACAGACAATAAAAAAAGACAATGGCTTTTTCTGCAGAAAACAACGTGTGGAATGCAATAATATCTACAAAAGTTACTCATGCCACTTCTCTGCTAGCACCTACAACGTAGATAATTTATCATTTGCGTCAGCCCACGCTTCTCTCTGGAGAATCTAGGTATGCTTCAATACACACACTAACTCAAAAACATCTTTCTTCTGCTTACTCAAAGCTGGAAAAGTATACTTATACTTATCCTTTTGTATAAAAGCTGATATTCTTTCTTAAAGACATGTACAATTATGTGTGATATTATTATCACAGAAAAAGGTAAAATATAATTATAAAGTGAAAGCAATATTTCTTATTGACGGCGTAATTAAGTATGTAAGTATATTACACAATATGCGTACACGGGTTTGTGTTTTTAAGATCGCGATCATTTTACCGAATGTTCTAAATAGTTCTTCTGTTGACATAACATTGTAAATTAATACAAGCTATAGAATATTCCTTATTATGTAATTATAAAGTATAATATCATAATTACCTATGCAAAAATTAGTAAATATAGAATTGAACAAGTCTAGTCGTGCTTCGTAAAACTTTAACATTCACGTGCGTGTGGCGACTAATAACAAAATTGCTAAGCGAGTCACGAATCCAGTTCGTATGAAAATTGTCCAATATACTCGGGCGTCATCTTAGTGTGGGTGGGACGGGGTGGGAATACGGGGCTTTATTATAGGGCCGTCGGTTTGCGGGGGACGCACTTCTTACAGACCGAGGGTTGCCATTTTGAGATGATCTTTGTTTGGTCAAATTTTTTTTTCTCCTGTGTTGATTGGAACATAGTATGATGATGATTTTAAAAGGACCTCCTTATTGAATGTGTTATCTCGCATGCCTGATTAATATTCATGTACCTACTATAGGTAGGTACAGGTACCTACGGTTATTCTATAGCAAATTAACCCGCCACGGTACTTAGTACCATTCCTACCGTGTAATAATTGTTTTAAGAATAATTGTGTTCCGGGATAGGAAGGTGTGGAGCCGGTTGCACTTTTTTTAGAGGTGACCATCTCAGTCCTCAGGGGTAGCAACGCATCTGTGACCGAATTAGAACGAGACTCATACTAACAATAACTAACTGGACTATTACTAACATTAACTAACAGGACTAATTATCACTAGCAGTCCCTGTCCTCACACCTATTAACAAACTAACCAACTAATATTCTAACACCATCTACTAATTGGACTAACCATCGTAGTCCCTTTGAGTCTAGTTCTAGGTCGGTCACAGTTGTTATGGGCGGCAGCGGAAGGGTGGTGCTGCATGCTCGTTTGCTATCTTAATTCCATAGAAAAAAATTAAATGACAAATAGGTACTTAATTCAATATCTCTTCTTGACGTTGGTTCTGTTCAGTCTTGTCTGTTTCTTGAAAAGTCGTTAAAACATACCTAACCTAATTTTATTATTACTTAACTTTTTCTTTGAGTGTCTACTTTTACTCAATGTAGCTGAGTTACTGTACTCAATGAGCTAATTATATTAAAAGTCAAATCTAATTTAAAAAATGAATGCTATGAAAGAAATAACAAGATTTGCTAGTACACTACACTACAGCGCAATATTTAAGCGCAAAACCGAAACACAAAGCCACAGCCCTGCGTCTAGTGCGTAAACAAAATGCCTCCCCATTCGGGCAAGAAATTACATACTTTAATCTTATCGTCGGAGTAAAATAGAATATTAAATCGAGCTGTCGCCGACGAATGGACGCCGACCGTACTAAACAGAGGACAGAGCGGGATAAACACATTCGATCTAACGGGACTGCGCTCATTGCGGGAAGAATGTCTTTTCAACCCTTCGGGTTTTTGAAACGGGCCTGGCTTTTCTTTGATCATAGCCTTACTTAACGATTGCCCGATATTACAATGGTTTGTCACATTTATTACATTTGTAAGTCTCGGTCGCGGTTCGTGTTTTCTCTACAGCTACAGACGAAAGGTTTTCGTTCAGTTTGTAAAATTGGCAATGTTTTTTCTTACTTTCTTTAACTGTTTGAACTTTTATGATATTACCCTTTTTATTAAGATAAATTGGCGGTTATTCTACAAAAGAGTCAAAATATTATGTGGTTAACCAAGTATTTAATAATAAGGATTTAATGAACAAAATATTTTTTCCCGAATAATAATATCATTAACACTAAGCAAAATATTAGCATATTAGCAAACAGTTTCAGTAATACCTACCTAACAGGCAGATGCACAGAAAAGTACCTATAGCATCATTCACTATCTAATTCTCAGTGACTATCTACGTTTCGTTGTCTAATTTTACTGTTTATTTATAAATAAATAAGAATAATTAATATACCTATTTGTGTACCTACACAAATATGTATATTAAAAATAACGGTCTAAATTTTGTACATTACCTAGGAGGTACGCCACCAACATTTGTGAAATATGTCCAAATTGCTACAGTTTTCTATATTCCATAGGTACTTTCCAAACTTTAATGTCCATGGTCCTTTTATAACCAAGAGCGCGTACCCTCATTATATTACAAAGCTTCCTAAACAGAGTCACGAGAGAATCGCGCACACAGGCTCAGCGATCCGTATCTTGGAGGGTCGGCAGACACAAATATATCTAAGTGCCGGGGGTCCACTCCTTTCCTTATCCTACCCCCTTTCGCCACTATATCCCCTCCCTCATCCCCATAAACACGGCTAAACATTGGAGCAAAATTGTAAAATTGGCGCTGGCTTGCTAGTCCGGCGTCAATTTGTTAAGATAACATTGTTACACCCGTTAGACATTATTTACGATTGGGGAATTAATTAAGAGGATAGTAATTAGAAGACGGGTAGACTGTATGATTCCGTATATTAAATTTGCGTCCCATCTTGGATATTTGGCGTCCTTTGGATTTACGGTTTCATTTTGAACTTTGAATCCGATATTTTAATTAACCTCAGATTTACTTAGATATTTAATTGTCATCGGACTTTTTTATTCTAAGATAATCTCTTATTCATTATATTGATTTTCATTTTAAAGACATCCTCATTTAACCATTGAATCCGTCAGAATAGTTAGGTAATATAAAAAGTAAGGCCGCGGCCTCGAATTTTGCGGGCAGCGGCGCGGCGGCGGCGGCGGCGCGGGCGCGCAAGATGTTTTGCATGTTATCAAATGGACCGACCCTCGAAAACTGCGGCGCGGCGGCGGTGTAGGAGCGGGTAACGAGCGGTGGTTGACAACGTCAAGCGGTGACCGCTCTCGCGTCGTGTGCGTCAGAATGGCGGGTCTGCTCATATTTAACGTTGATGTAGATTTAGAAAAAAAAATCCTAAGTATATTCGAACACAAAAAGTTCTTTTATTTATACCGTGTATAATCAAAATCACAGATAACTTTCCATTTAAAATTTAAGACTTGATATCGACTACGATACTCTATAGTATACCGTACGCTCAATGTACTCGTATATAGGGATACTAGTAAACCCGCCCTCGCATCGCTTCGGGGAACCAGTCCCTTCAAAAATCTCTATAAATTTTAACAAATTATGTTATTCCAATGTCTAAGCTATATTACTGCAAAGTTTCGTGAAAATCCGTTCAGTAGTTTTTGCGTGCAAGAGTAACAAACCCACACACACACACACTCACTCACATCCTTACAAACTTTCGCATTTATAATAATTATTGTATAGTTAGTAGGATAGGTTAGATAGGATAGTAGGAAGTAGGATTTATATCGGATTATATTATAGAATAAAATTATAACATTGAAATCCCAAATGTGGGCACAATACAGAAATTAATGTCTGTCATTTATGTGCTTTAGCTTTAAAACCCAAATAGTATAGCACATATTCAGCAGATTGAGCTTTAGATAAAGAAGTATAATTGTTAAATTTATATTTTTCAAGATTTTTAATATATATATTCTTACTTATTTTGAATGTAGTTTGTTTTGAATAACTTTTTTCTTCTGCAATGATAAAATAGTGGGTGTTCAGAGTTTCGTAAACGGTTTTTGTTAATGACTATTTATCCTTAAAAGCTACGGAATCCAGACTACTAGGTTTTTAGGAAGCAATTAGGTAGCAATTAATAGTGAAAATAATATTTTAATTATAGCTATAATTATAATAATATTTTATTTTGATAGTTCATATCCCTCTCGCTGTTCTTGCTAGGGTAACGCACACGGTGACAGCCCGCGCAATCGCATTGTAGTGTTGTGCAATTTATTTAGGTGTCGTATACGTAATATTTATTTTATTTACTTCTTTACTCCTTGTCTGTCATCTTTATCCTCTTTATCTTCTTCCTTGTTCACTTCCTTTAATATCCTTGCCTTTCTTTATGACTTGTTATTTTATGTTATTTTACCATTGTTAATACTTTTACTTTCTCTTTTAACTGAAATTGTAAATGTTTTAAGATTATATTGATTACTTTGGAGTTAGGTATTTTGATAATTAATCTAATTATTACTTTGTTATTTATTTGTCGGGACATTGTCTCTGTTCTTCACAATTTCGATAAAACTCGCCTTTTATTTTTCTTGTCCTATAGTAGGTATTCACTTCTTCATTTGCCCACAATAAAACGAGTGTAAGAAATAAATTTGAATCGAAAAGATGTTGTCTCCGTTGTTCAGACATTTCGTTCGCGAATAAAACAAATATCTCAGCGACACAACACTACGCCGCTATAGCGCCGCCGCGAGTTTCGAGAACTAGCCTGCGTTGCCCGCGCCGCCGCCGCCGCCGCCCCGCTGCCCGCAAAATTCGAGGCCGCGGCCTAAATGATTAAATGGATGTCATACCTCCGATTCTCCAAAATAGAAACGTAAAATTAACGTCCATAGTTTCAAGAACTGGAAATGCGGGTGTTAAATATTCAACTAGGACTTAATTAGCCGTGGAAATGGCTGAGTTCCGTGATCTAAATTTATGAATATCAAACAGTCTAAAATGGTCTCGCGGACAGCAAACTGATCAAAAAAAATCGATAAGTCAAAAATATTCAATTACGTTTGAACATTAATATTCTAGCATCGCGGTCGTCAAGTATAGCGGAGGGATAGTGCGGGCGGGCGGGAGGCCGCCCACAAAAAAGGGGGGTGCGGAATCATGGCCGAAATTCACGTTTTTAGGCCTACCAGGCTTTTTAGTATGGCGTCCACGTACGCTTTGTGGAAAATTTCACGTGTTTATTTATTAACTATAGCTATGTGTATTAGTTGATTAGCGTTTGATGAATCGGCCTCGTCCACAATAACGAGCTATTTGCCAATAAATAGTGAAAGGTCTGGTTTTTAAATTGTGGTTTTATGGAATTATTGTCGCGATGGATTGATTGTTCTCCTTTATGAACTATAAAATGTTTTAAAATGGAGTTACCTATATAATTATGTAGACAGCCTGCAAAAGCTAATAAACTTGGCGCAATGGTTACCATGCCGATGCCGGGCTACTGGTTAAAGTGTCTGGGTTCGATTCCCAGCGAGGCGAAAATTTATATGATGAGTTTGGATTTCTGTTCTCGGTCTGTGTACGTACCGTGGTCATAATTTGTTACCTAAGGCATCCAAAACACAAGCAGTTCTAGTGTAGGGTTATGAGTTCGTATCATTAAAAAATCCTTGTGAGATAAGACCCAGCAGTACGAAAATTACGGCTTGCGACAACAACTGAAACCTAAAACTCAGACATACAAACATATTATCCTAACTTATCTATCTACCTAAATCCTCTAACAATCAAATAGTTTTATTTGCTGTTACCATTACCAATACTTTAAAGACAGATATTTAAGCAATACATAATTAGCAATGACTAAAAACCAAAGGCACCATCCCAGTGCATCGGTATTTAAATACCAACTAATGTACATCATCAGAGTACCTACAACATTCAGCGTAGTGACGCGCCACTAATAATCATAGAAAATGACGTCGCGCATTGTGTGACTCCGCTCGACTCAAAATTGTGAAAACCTATCCCGACGCAGCGCAGGCGAACTAATAACGAGGCCGCTCACACTTCGCAAATGCCCGATAGGGGGGTACAGTCCGACAAATAATATCTATACTTAGGCTATCGTTAATCAGTTTTCTTAGCTTAGAAATGTAGTGTCTAACTTTAGATTTAACTGTACAGTAGCCCTGGTTTAGAACTTGTTAAAGACTTGATGCCAATTGGCATAAGGTATCATACCAATTGACGTTTTAAGTTACCAAGAGTACTACTGAACGATAGAGTTGCCTTATGCCTTGAATGATAAAAATAAAGCTACTAATATCAAGCGTGAGTTTTTAAGCGCACCTGAAGTTCGGAAAGAAACTAATAACGAATTTGTTGTTTCCGTCTCAACGGAGTCACACAACAGGTACAAATCACAAAAGACAACAGGTATGAAGCACCATTACAATCAAGATTTTAAAATATTCCTAATTGATGAACTAAGAAAAATATTACGAAGTACATGAAGTCATGTATTGGCATTTTTGTGTAGGTACCTAAATCATGATGCTTAGTTCTGGAAGTGGTAGTAGCAGTTTCTTAAAAAAATCTAAATGATCTACCTACTTAAATTAAAATCTATGTCGACGTTCTAAATATTTTATAAATGTTAAATTCACGAGTAAGATATCCAATTTAGTCCATTTGCCAGCGCGATATGCTATGACCAAAAAAACTTCTCAAAGTGATAAGAAACCAAACCATCGGAACGGTGACAGAAAATAAAAAAATAAAAATAAAAGTTTTTTTTTCTCTTTTTTTATCCTGACTGTACATCATAGAGCTTGACGATGACTGGATGTGTCTGTGTGCAACACGCGTGTGTGCGTACGCGTGACGTCCTGCAACCAACGTGATATATTGAGAACTGCGCCAAAAATCGCTTCTATTTAGTTTATGTAACGTAACATTTTGCTGTGTTTTATGTACGCATGAGATGCTCCTGTATCGATTAACCGTTGCCATAGCAACGTAGAAGGAGCAACTGGGTATATTAGATACCACAAACCAACGATTCAATAATAATCTCTTCTGTCAGTAGGTATGTTTATTTCGATTTGGAATCGAACCGCGGACTTTATTAGGATCTGAAGAAATTGGGTTACAGTCATGGTTTAATTTTAAATATACCTACTATGTTTTAAGATGAGCTAGTATACCTAGTGCTTAAAATTGAAGAATGTAGGGCTGTTAACGATTATACAAGTATCGATTGTTAAAAATAAGTTATTTATGATGATAACATGTAGATACGTTTTACAAGAGCGTTAAAAGCGACTGGGTATTTATCAATTTTCTTTTCTCCTTAACAATTAAAAATTCCCATAACTCTTCTTCAGTAGGTATATCTACCCACGAAGTTCAACCCTTTATTGTATCCAAGAGGGTTAAAAACATAAAGATAATACCTATATCCCGAAAAACCTAGGTGTTCGCAGTTCCTTGCGAAGACGTAGGTATAAGTATATTCTTTAAAATCTAATATTGAATTTTTTTTCTGTTAATGTAATTTACTCCATGATTGCACTATAGAACGTGAGTAAGATATTAAATGAGCGCTCTGAGAGTTCCAGCAGATAATATGACCTGACAACTGTTACTAAGTATACTAATTGATACTATTATGCCTTAATGGCCCTAAGGCACGAAGCTCTTCTGAAGTGCCCGTATTCAACTACCAATCGCATAAAACTATGACTTCATTCTGTCACTTATGATTCTCATCTTACGAAACGCGTCTTCAATATCGCGCGAAACCCTGCATATATTACAAAGTGTCCTCACGATTATAGATCCATTGTCTAATTGGCATTGCGGCAAATTAAAAGCTAAAATAAATAACGTAGAATGCATTCGTTCCAGTTTGCCAGCTATCTCATTTGTGGTTCTCAGAGGAACACAACGGCTATGTACCTATATTTTCGAATTTTATGCCTACCGCGTACAGGCCCCTTTCTGTCTATGTGAGTGTGATTTTTAACCAGTATATTTAGACTCGCCGATGTACAGTCGTTCCTTGGAGTCGTGAACGCCGAGGGGGGCATGACAGGTCTAGTTAAAATGGAATTCGCGCGCGTGTGTGAAAGTAGTTGAGCGATAGTGAAGGGGTAGTACCAGTTTCCACCCCCGTCGCGTCATCGGGCTGACTATTGCGCCTGTGTTAGAGAATGAACATTTAAAATGCCCTCCCCATGACGATCACTGCACGGCCATTTTTGTTTTTTTTTTTTTGCAGTAATGATTTTATGCTCCAAATTAGATTTATACGCGAAACTATGATTATTATCTAAGTCTTTGACATTTCATGCGGAAAAGGTCAGTTATACAACGTAAGATAAACTTAATAGATTTTAGCTAATGTATCTGTCATATTCTATTTTTTTACTTCTTCGGTAAGTACCTAGATATTGTAGTAGGTACCTAATCATAATAATAATGCCACACACTCAGAGCCCCGCACTAGGATTGCCTGTATAATAGGTGGGTGCCATAGGCAACACACAAGACTTATTCAACCGCATCGCTGGGAATGGAACCCAGGACCCTTGGTACGGCGATCCAATATTTTAAACATTGCGCTATCGAGTCATCTTACTTACCCGATATATAATTACACAATTATAAAGTTATTTAAATGTTCGGTAGGTACAGGACGATATCGACTTTCAATTATTTTACGTAAAATCGCCATTAAGCATCATAGGTAAGTAGGTAGGTTTTCGGGTTATTCTCAGAGTACTCCGTTCTTTTGTTCTCAAAAAATTTAAATCTCTAACATTGATTCTCAAAATACTCCGAAAAAATTTTAATAAAATTAAATACCTATTTTTAATTCTCATCCTCCTCCGCAAGGTGTTACGTTTATTCTCAATATCCTCCGACGGTCATTTTCGTCAATTCTCATTCTCCTCCGCGCGTTAAAAATACAGTCAGATGAAAAATAACTACTACTCAGCAATATTAAATTACTAGTAAATCCGCCCTCGCTTCGCTTCGGGAAACCAGTCCCTTCAAAAATCTCTATAAATTTTAACAAATTATGTTATTCCGATGTCTAAGCTATATTACTGCAAAGTTTCATGAAAATCCGTTCAGTAGTTTTTGCGTGAAAGAGCAACAAACACACACACACACACATACATCCTTACAAACTTTCGCATTTATAATATTAGTAGGATTTTATTATTTTCTATGGGCGCTTACCTAAATATACAATCATTCCATTATTAGGTAGTCATTATTGTTGTAAAAAATAATAGCAAACCCTAGTGCTACAGAGACAGAGAACATGGCGTGCTTTAATGTTTCACTAATGATCTTGGGTCTCCGAGGTCAAACTGACCAATAGGGTTATAGTTTTATCTCAGGTACCTGGGACTCTAAGTAAAATGCACTTTTTAATCCCTATTAGCGATGATAATGTTATGTTCATTATAAGTCGGAAGTCGAAGTGAATTAGTCTCCTTCTTATGTTTACTTAAAAAAACCATGATTATGGAAAATTTCAGTGAAAGTGAAGATGCTGGAGTTACAAGCTTTAATTTTTTGGACGGAAAACGTAAGTAACTGATTAATATAAATTATTATTAATTAAAACGCTGGCAGATCGGCGGCGGTAACCAGCATTCTGCTGGAATGCGCCCTTATTGTTGATTAATTTTTAATGTTTAATTGTTGATTTTTTTAAGTCTTAATCCAGACTGATTCTTTTATACATATTTTTCACTTATATTTTGAGGTTGATTTTTGTATATTTTTATTTTTTTCTTAGTTTATTTTTAATGTTTAATTGTTGATTTTTGTTTATTCTTAATTCAGACTGATTCGATTATAATTATATATATTTCACTTTTATATTCTGAGGTTGATTTTTAATGTTTCATTGTTGATTTTTGTTTAGTCTTAATTCAGACTGATTCTTTTATACATAATTATTTTTCACTTTTATATTTTGAGGTTTATTTTTAATGTTTCGTTGTTGATTTTTGTTTACTCTTAATTCAGACTGATTCAGATATACATGTTATATACTAATATAAGACATAATGAATCAAAATGACTGGATTTTATTTAGATTTTCCACTTGCTAAAACTTGCCAAAGACACTTGCTTCTGACTGTACCGTTCGTAAATATTCGGAGTAGTTTGAGAATAGATGTATGGGTTAGTTATTTTTCACAAATTAAGGGACGGAGTATTTTGAGAATAATAATAATAATAATAATAATCTTTATTTAATTCCTTATATTCAGTACAAGTAGTATCTTATACTAAGCTTATTCTATATTACCAATTTCTCTTACGTGATGTAGCAGCTAATGTCTATGCTAGGATAAATCCTGTGTTATAGCCATTAGCGCCCCACCCTCGGAAGTAATAAACTTATAGATACAATAAATAAGCTATTTAGTACATCCTATTGACTAATACTCGTAAAGTTTGTGTGTTCGCGTGTGTGTGTGGGTGTGTGTGAGTGTGAGTGTGTGTGTGTGTGTGTGTGCGTGTGTGTGCATGTGTGTGACCTGTGTTGCCCTACGATAATAAAATCTTGGGATCAGTTAACCTTAACTGCAACACAGGTCTGATAGTTAGTAGATTATATTTTAAAGTAAATTTTCAGTTTCATCATATGTATGATTTGATAACCATTCGGTGATCAATTTTTTACATTTATTTTTGCAGACGGAAAAGATTGCTAATTTTTTATTTGCCTTGTTATATAATCGCGTACCCAAATGACAGAAAAATTTGTGTGCAAATTTTGTTTTATAATGTTTAGACTCGCAAACAGCAAAATTGCGCCTTTTGTTCTTCATGTAGTGAGTCTCATCATAATTATGATAACATTTTATGTTGTTTTAGCAATATATTTAAAATAAATAACTGCCTAACTGATAGTACCTTTGCATCCTTGTATAGTAGCTTGGTAGGGTAAAGTCTAGGTTTAGACATACAAACTTTTAAGATTGTTCGTTGAGCTCTTTCTAATTGTATTAAATGTGTTTTACATGCTCCACCCCACACCTCTATACAATATGTAATTATAGATTGGCAGAGGGTCTTATATGCCATGTTTAATATTTTATTGTCAACTACATTTCGTAATTGTTTGAAGATATATGTCAGTTTATTTACTCTTTTTGAGGTGTAATTTATATGATCTCGGAACGTTAGATTTTTATCGATTATAACTCCTAGATATTTAATTTTTTCAACACGTTCTAGACTTGCGCAAGAGCAGCTATCAGGCTTAGAGAAGTTCATAGAACACTTGTGAGCAATAATTTTGAAGTCTTTCGTTAGATCTACTGATGGATTTCTGATAGTGAAAGGTATAAATTTAGTTTTGTCTGCATTGAGGGATAAAGAATTGATATTAAGCCATTTAATTATTAAGTTTAATCCTGCCTGTGCTTTATCGAATACTTCAGGCCATGTATCAGAATAAAAAGTTAGAGAAGCATCGTCAGCATAGGCAATGATTTTACAATCCCCAAGTTTTAGACGACACAGCTCGTTTATATAGATTAAAAATAGGCTGGGACCTAGAATGCTTCCCTGTGGCACTCCGTAGAGGATACGAGATTCATCACTTATTACGTTGTCTAATTTAACGCATTGCACTCTATCTAAGTAGCTTTTGAAAAGTTCTAGCTGAAGCCCTCTGATGCCTATGTTCTCCAGTTTATTAATAAGGTTTGTTGTACATACTGTGTCGAATGCTTTAGCCAAGTCTATAAATATTGTGATGCATTTTTGTTTTGCATCTAACTTTTTCACTATAAAATCTGTCAGATCGTGTACTGCATCCGTAGTAGAACGACCAGAACGGAAACCATATTGCGCGTTCGATAGAATTTTGTTCTTTTCAAGATACTGCGTAAGTCTATTATTAATTATTCTTTCCAAAATCTTAGATAAAGACGGTAACATTGCAATAGGACGATAATTTGTTATGTTATCTTTATTTCCAGCTTTATAAATAGGGTAGATTAGAGCTTTTTTAAATGGTTTAGGGAAAATACCGGTTTTTAAAGATAAGTTAAAAATGTAGTTCAATAAGGGTGAAATGACAGAGCTAACGTGTTTTAACACTTTGGGGGGGATACCGTCGGACCCTGGTCCACAATCGATTTTGAGAGTTTTAATCAGACTCTCAATCTCATGACAATCAGTTTCCAAAAGTACAAATGAATTATTTTGTTGAGTACACATTGAGTATTCAAGTTCGGTAGTGTCTGCAGACATCATAGGAATTTCCTCAGCTAATTTTTTGCCAACATTTATAAAGTAAGAATTTATTTTATTTACTGATTGGTAAGGTGTAGATTCAATAGAAAGAAGATTAGATGGGTGCAAATGTTTTTTGTTTGTGTTTGTGATTGTTTTTATTTCTTCCCATAGTTTCTTAGTGTTATTCCCTGCTAATCGTATTTTCTCTCTTTCATATTGCATTTTCAAATATTTAAGTATTTTATTACAATAATTTCTGTAGCGTTTGTATGTTATCTGTAGAATTATATTATTAGGTTCCTTCTTGGCTTTTTTATGCATACGATCCCTATTGCGAATACATCGTAGGATTCCTAATGTAATCCAAGGTTTAATGATAGTTTTTCTGTTTGAGGTACACGTTAAATACGAATGTTTAAAAATTATATTATTCAATGAGCTTATGAAAAAGTCGGTTGCAACGTTTGGGTCATTTAAGTTATACAGTTCAGAAAAGTTATAGTTTATGCAATCATTTAATACCCCTTGTAAGTTGATTTTTTGGGTATATTTAGAGTGACAAGTAGATTTAATTCGTTTAGTTTTTAAATGGAATGTGACCGTCTGGTGGTCTGTAACATATGTGTCAAGAATGCAAGTGACCGAGGATAATTTTGTCTTTAAGATCACATGATCAATACAACTTTTATCCCTGGTAGGTTTAGTATATGCCGGATGTAGCCCGTAATAGTTTATAAGATCCAAATAATCTATGATCCTGTTATCATTGTTTGTGTCCGAAATATCTATATTTATATCCCCAATAATTATTATATTTTTATAACACATTAGACTTGAGAGCGTAATCTGCAACGAGGAAATGAAATTGTCAGTATTTTTCGAAATTTCGGTTAATGCTACGAATATTTTGTGATATGATGTTTAGGTACTTATTTATGTTAGGTAACAAACCTTTACATTGATTGACATCACAGTTTATGACTTCAGATATCTGATATTGGTCAACATTTTCAATAAGATCATTGATTTGCGCGAATTTTGATGTTAAGTATATTAATCGTTTCTTTTGAGAAGAGCTGTATTATTAACGTTTTACAGTACCTTTTATTAACAGAATTATATTTAATGTACTGCTCCAAGTAATATACATAAATAAACATGACCAGAGTATCTAAAATATGTAGTGAAATATTGTATTGTACCTTGATATTTTGTTGAGTTGATTTTATTAAATAGGTGTATATTTGTTGTTTTAGTATAACGATATAAGTGATATAATCTATGTGTTCCGTAGGTGATGTAGTTAATATATATAATTTAGTGTGGTATGTATAGTGTGGAGGTGTGTGTGTATATTTAAGCATAATAGTTATGAAATTATAATTAAGAAGTACATTTATCTTTCTTTTACATATTTGTTTTAGATTAATGCTAATATAGATTTTAGAAAACAAGTAACCTATAGTCTTGCAAAACTTGATAATTTGAAAGTTGTTTAGCAAATAGTTATAATTATGTATAAAATTACGAATACATACCTTTATCAATAAATATGCTATAATTTTACAAAACTTGACAGTGTGATAACTGCGTAGCAAATAAGTGCAAACAATTATATGTATAACCACAATATCCTAAATTTAACAACCGATGTTCCAACGTTTTGCAAAACTTACTAATATTAGAGATGGTTAACAAATATAAATAAACAAACGTAAATAGTCATATTTTTTGTTTTAAGTTGTCCAGATCTAACTCACTTTGAATACGTATGGCATTGTCACCTTCCTTCTTTCGTAAATAAATTTTCCCGTGTTTTATCCAGCAATACTTGTAGCTGTGATTTCTGGCAAAGTCCCGAGTAAGAAAATGTAGTCGTTTCATTTTTGAAGTTAAACTTTGAGATACATAAATCTTTCTTAGGGGTCCTGTTATTTGCAAATGGGTGGTATTTAAAGAATTCCCGTTATTTCTCTTCTTGAAGACCGTCAGTGCACTGAGGAAGTTGTCTTTCATCGCAACTGTAGAGAATTCTGCTATTATGGATTTATATTCACCAGGTTTAGAGTTTATACGAAATATGTTTTTAATATGGGAATGATCTACTTCGATATTTAGAGCTTGTCCCAATTTTTGAACGATGTTTAGCAGATCATTTACAGTTTCGGATGGCTTGGATGGCACATTTCGAATTTCAAGACTAAAAGCTCTGGCGGTTTTTTCTAGACTTTCGATCCTTTCCTCTAGGGTACTTGAATGAATTTGAATTGCCTCGGAGTCAAGTGCGAGTCGATTCTTAAATCATTTTTTTTCGCGGAGGAAACTGAGAACTATTTTCGGAGTATTTTGAGAATAAGCCGGTTTTCGATCTGTCAAAATCTCAAAACGTAAAAGATAAAAGTAAAAATCATACATATACTTAATTGTAGGTATAAAACATTGCTCAATGTTTTGTCTAGATATACAGTCAATCGGGGTAACTTTGATTCTTTAGGGTAACTTTGACAGTCCGCTCCCAAACTAGTTTTTAATTTTTTACGTGAAAAGCATTTTGCGTATAAAATTTATTTATTACATTTTATGTACATAATGAACGTCGTTAACGAAATCTTAAATAAAAAGTGGTTTTCAAACAAAGCTAATATAAAAAACTTTCTTTCAAAAACGTGCGTAACTATTCGTGTTTTTTTCCGACGTAAAACTTTTTAGATATTTCTCAAAACTTTAATGCTATCAAGGTGTGTTATAATATAATACAATCTTTTACATGTCTACTTTCGATACATAAACAAATTTTTATTAATTTTCAATTGCATCTTCGTTAAAATTACAAATAATACCGGTAAGTCAGATTTTGAACAAATTCTGGGTAACTTTGACAGTATCAATGTATGTACCTATCCCTCAGATGTATCCTGACTTTTGCGATTTACCAATTTTAGTGTTAGTCAAACATCCCAGGGCCCCCGGGACTTCTTTATTTTCCCAGAAATAAAATGAAAAAATTGCAGCCATTTTGTTTTTTCAACCTCGAAGCTGCTCGGGCGCCTGTACTGTTTTAATCATTGCTATCGATGTAGACGTCCTAGGGAGCCGAAATATATCTCATTTTAAAGCTAACAATGTAGGTATAATCAATTGATGATACATTTTATTTAATATCTTTTTCATAGAAGACCAAAAAAGGATTTAAAAAACAAAATTCAATATTTTTTCATTGAAATTTCTTAGTTTAGTGCCTTTTACATGAAAACTAACCCGTCAAACTACTTTTTTTTGTTGTCTTATCATAAAACAGGCTATCACCTTATTAATAAATGTTACATCAAAGTTATAAGTAACGTAGTTTAGAAGATTTTTTGATAAATATCATCGGTGTCAAAGTTACCCATATAGGGGTGGTAACTTTGACACACAACAAAATTGCTAATTTTTAATATATTTTGTCGTTTTTAAAGACTTTTTACAATTTGACAGTATGAAAACCAGCAAATGGGCACTGATTAACTCATAACTTTTATCTCATATGCGACGTAGTAAAAGTTTTTTAAGAAAATACGCCGATGATGTATCAAAGTTACCCAGAATGACTGTACCTACCTATTTAGTTTCATAGTCTATGCCGGTAACTGTAACTGTAGGTAGGTATATTATAAAGAACTCTTATAATAATATTATATAATCATGTATAAAAATCTTCGGCTGCCCAATACCTACTTATACTTCTATTTCTTCCTCACATAAAAATCGCAAAATTTTTCGGAGATCAAAAAGTTTTTGTTTTTACCTACAAAAAAACATTCTACTGCCTAGATTGAGTAGCTATAATTGTTCAAGTAATTCCATAAAAAATGTTTTAAACTGACAATAATAGTCGTAAACTTGATTCATTCGAAATTAAAAGACACGGGAAACCCAAGGATAATTTTATGCTACCGACCTTTTTTTAAATTATGAATAATGACTAGGTATACCACTTAAAATAGGTGTTTACTTATTAATTAAAAATTTAATTTAGAATCTAAATTGGCCGACGTGTTTGTTCTGTAGAGAAGCACAAAGAGACATACATAGGTACATTACATACACGTCACAAAACAAAGATACTGACCTTAAGCACCGTTTAGACTCGCAGTTCATAAGATCGTATTTATAAGAACTTAACATTCACTGCACAACACTATTTTCTTCATAAAGGCTTCGTCACACGTCCACTAATACAGTCGTTTTACCAAAGATAAAAACGAATCAAAGAGTGTTACTATATCTTCCGTACACTTCAAGAGAAGTCCATAGAATGCGAACAAATAAGGCCAAGTAGGGGCAACGGTCATCTTAATTTCACACATACATTTGTATACATTAACATTATTTGATACTTCACGCGAGATTTATCACTGGGGTCAATTCAGGTGCTGGGGCGAACACCGGTTTCGTGGGATATGTTTAACAAGAGAATACTTAAATTTTTATACTTACTATAGGCATTTTTGTTGATCGTCTATTGAAGTTGTTCATCAAACTATTTTTACCAGCTTTTAATTAATTTATTAAACTATAATTATTTTGTGTTCCCCCCACTCGGTGTTCTAACTTCAACCTCACACAGGCTTAGGTCACTTTTATACTGCCCCGTCGCGCCCCCTATGGGTGCTGCCCGCGTGCGGTACACGCTTTGCGCGCCCGCTTTCAGCAACCCTGTTCATTATATACTTAGATACATTCGTGCAGATTTTACTAATAAAAGAGTGTTAAAAATCACTCACTCATCGCACATCTACAAAGCAAACTTAAAGGTATGCGAAGTTGTTTTACTATCACAAATGTCTCTGTTTACGGGGTGTCCTACGTGAGAAACGAATACGATGCGACGCGGCGCGACGTAATGCGACGAGATGCCACACGCGACAAGTGTCCTACGTGAGTAGTCCTACGTGATTTTGATCATTACTTCTCGAATTATGGAGAAATACCATTCTACTTTGCTCGAAAGTTCATATTTAAAGTACAGACTTTTAAAGAAATATCTTAAGCACAGAAAGAAAAGAAAAATAAAAAAAAATGTGTGCGTGTACTAGTGTACACACGTATGAAGTGAAACTTCTTAAATATTTTACCAAAAATACTAGTCGTTGCATACCGTATAACGAAACATTAATCTTTAGCTAGTCTGTGCATAATATTATGTCATGTCAATGTCAAGCGAATATTTTGTTTTGATTGTATTCTAATAAGATTGTAAAGTTACAATTACAAATAGATAAAAATCACAATCTTATTAGAATCGTAAAAAGAAAATGTAGGTTTTTTCTAATAAGATTGTGAATAGATAGAGGTCTGTGGTTGTCTTGGTTTTGTTATTTTAAACACAATTGTATGGTGTTTGATTTGTTCGTGTTTATTTCAATGAAACTCCCACTTTAGTAATTTTGCTCCGAAATACTTTTTCTAAATAAAAAAAGTACTACTTCGTCTGAACCAACCGTAAGAGGGGCAAAATAAATAATAATAACAAAAAAATGTGTGCGTGTACTAGTGTACACACGTATGAAGTGAAACTTCTTAAATATTTTACCAAAAAGACTAGTCGTTGCATACCGTATAACGAAACATTAATCTTTAGCTAGTCTGTGCATATTATGTCATGTCAATGTCAAGCGAATATTTTGTTTTGATTGTATTCTAATAAGATTGTAAACTTACAAATAGATAAAAATCACAATCTTATTAGAATCGTAAAAAGAAAATGTAGGTTTTTGACGTGATAACGTCTTATAAATTGGTTTGCCGGGTGGCACTTCAAGAAACTGCGTTAGTAGCTCCGCTCACGTTATGCGCTTACAATGAGAGCGAGTGAGAGGCACGCGTCCCTTCCACTCGGGCATGGTTAGCCCGCCTAAGAGCGAGAGAGACAGACATAAAAAGTGAAAGGCACGCGTCCCTTCCTCCTTAACATTACTTATGGTAGCTACGGCGTACACACGTTGGCGTGTTTCAGAAAATGGTACAGCGCCATCTCTGGAGAAGTAGAGTAATCTCGTTTGTTACCTCACTTAGTTGTGACTAATGGTTAATGGTCTAACGGTTAGCAGCGCTAGATGGCGGATGGTGTTACAATGTTTTAAATATAATTCTTTGTATAAATAAATGTTTTAAATTGTTACTATTATTTCATCCTTCTTCCTACTATACGAATGAATATTCACATTAAAATTATTTTACCACTCAAAGTCGTTGTCACGTAAAACTTTCGCCCGTATACCGACTTTACAGGCAACCAATTTTGTTTAATATCACACTCCTGGCAATAACCAAACCAAGATGTAGAAAGAATTTTTTTCTAATAAGATTGTGAATAGATAGAGGTCTGTGGTTGTCTTGGTTTTGTTATTTTAAACACAATTGTATGGTGTTTGTTTTTAACCGACTTCAAAAAAGAAGGAGGTTCTCAGTTCGACCGTATATATGCTTTTTTTTATGTATGTTCAGCGATTTTTTCGTCGTTTATGGGCCGATTTTGATAATTCTTTTTTTGTTGTAAAGTAGATATGCGCAGTGGGGTCCCCTGATAAGGACACCAGGATCTGATGATGGCATCTCAGAGAAATCGACGAGAACTTTCGAAAATTGTATGGACGACTAGTGTGTTTGTATATTTTATCATCAGTACATTAAAGCGCTACCATTTCATGAAGGTCTGGAGTCGATCTGATGAAGCCGAAAGACAGTTGAGGGAACTCCTTATCAATTAACTGCAGTTATCTAGTGTTTGGGCTTGATTGATTTGTAGTGACGAGAACTTTACACTTTCATGTTGAATTGAGCGCCATCTGGCGAGTAGTTTTTGAGTTATCTCTGCTTATCAAGGTTGAAGTCGGTTATTTTTTTTTGTAATGTTCGTGTTTATTTCAATGAAACTACCACTTTAGTAATTTTGCTCCGAAATACTTTTTCTAAATAAAAAAAATACTACTTCGTCTGAACCAACCGTAAGAGGGGCAAAATAAATAATATAATAACAATAAAAATAAAAATACACTTAAAAACTAAATACAAACATTACGCCGTTTATTGTCCAATAGTCGCCGTCTTGAGTCCAATAATAAGATCCCAAAATTAGGTACCGTTATAGTGCCACAAACAAGTCAAAATATACCTGGCTGGTTATAAATAATTTGGATAAAAAACAAACTAAAGAGACGTCAGAGTTACATTGACAAATAATGTCATCAAAGTAAACAATCAAAAGAAATCGTATTTAAAGTTACAGAAATGTATCAATAAAAATAAAGAAGAAATACAGGAAACATTAAAAAAGGTAACATTTAAAATTTATAAATAGTCCCAGAAGTCAATAACAAAGTAATAAATAATTGTATACATTACCAAAATATCTACCTCCAAAGTAATCAACATAATCTTGACATGGCGCGCGTCAAAAGCCAACGCGTCAAAACGTAACGCGTCAAAGCTTAACCTGTCAAAGCGTAACCGAAAAATGTGACGAAAATTATTTTCCAACGCCGATAAAGAAGTTTCACTTCAATAAAAATAAAAATACACTTAAAAACTAAATACAAACATTACGCCGTTTATTGTCCAATTGTCGCCGTCTTGAACTCTTGAGTCCAATAATAAGATCCCAAAATTAGGTACCGTTATAGTGCCACAAACAAGTCAAAACATACCTGGCTGGTTATAAATAATTTGGATAAAAAACAAACTAAAGAGACGTCAGAGTTACATTGACAAATAATGTCATCAAAGTAAACAATCAAAAGAAATCGTATTTAAAGTTACAGAAATGTATCAATTAAAATAAAGAAGGAATACAGGAAACATTAAAAAAGGTAACATTTAAAATTTATAAATAGTCCCAGAAGTCAATAACAAAGTAATAATTGGATACATTACCAAAATATCTACCTCCAAAGTAATCAACATAATATTAACATGGCGCGTAACAGAAAAATGTGATACGTCAAAGCGTAACGCGTCAAAGCCATGTCAAAGCGTAACCGAAAAATGTGAGGAAAATTATTTTCCAACGCCGATAAAGAAGTTTCACTTCAAAAAAACTAATTGGTTTTAATGAGGTGACGCTTATCGAGCCATTAAAAGGTGGTCGATTTCAGCTTATTTTGTTGTGTCGTTTTAAAAGTAAAGCACATTTTATTGTTTTGTGTCGTATTCTAAATACCCGCGTAGTTCATTGTTAATTTTAAATATTGTGTAAGGGTTATCTAATGATCCAAAACATTGCCATTAGAGGTATTACAGACAAATTAGTTGGATTCTTACCCGTTTTAGTCACTATATTTTTGAAATAATTAATATAGTCGCCATAAGTGCACACGTCGGATTTATGCTACGTTTAGGAAGCGTTTCTAGGTTATAAGGAACTGGAGACCAAGAACTTTTCTGGTACCTGTCTGCAACCAAAGGGTGACATCACTTAGGGACCGTGGAGCGAGAGTAGCACACAGTCCCGGCACTATGCGGCAGCGTCGGCACCTTCAGGTTTTAGTGGGTAGGTCACCGCCGTGCTTACGGCAGTGAGAGTCCCACATCACCGTTCGTTTCCTCCGGATAGGAGCGGACGGTATGCGTAACTGCATTTCCTGAAGTAAAAAAAAAAAAAATTTGGTATGACAAACTTTTATTTCATAACATCTGGTGTGTTGGTTTTATAACTTCCATTTTATTTCGTTTCTTGTGAAAATCTAACCTTTTGTTGTGTTTTGTAATTAGTGAACAATGACAAAAGATAACAAGATGTCGGAAGTTCTGTAATATTTGTTAATTTTAATTTAAAATCTTTCGTCATTTTCTATTTGCTGAAAAAAACAATAGCATTTGTGGAAGTTCAGTGAAATTTTTAATTAAAGTAGCAGTTGGATACAATCAGTTCCCTAATTATTTTATTTACAAGTACAGCACACTTCGATGAATGTGTTTTGAAGTTATCTCACAACTGGCGATGCAATGTGCATCGATTTCTGGTTTTCCAGTTAAGATTTGAAGATGCACAGGACTTTTATTTGGCGTTCGGGAACAAAGGCAGCACAGGCTGGTTACACGCATGTTATCTGGAACCGCATCGACAGCTGCGTGCTTGCACTCGCGCGCTCTATGGAGTTCATTCGTGTGACATTGAAGAAGGAAGCTCTGGCAAACAATAATTCCTCGCACCTCTTCTGAGGGTTACTGCCTCGGATCGAACGCAACGTAACAGGTGATCTGTATTAATCAGTCTGTTTTGTGATAGCTTGAAGAAGTAGTAAATTAAAACTTTTCTTTTCGAGACGTAGTTCATTTAATAAGATTCTCTATCTTTGAGAGATTTAGTTTTCGGTCAACTTATCGAACGGAACTTTTGAAATTGTATTTGAACGGTTTTGTTACTTTGAAAAATGTATAGTCCTTATATGAACACTGGAGATAGGTGTTCTCTGCTTTACTGGAGTGGAGGGTGCCAATAGATTTTGCATCAGGACGGACCTTGCAATGCAGATTAGAGCTATGTATACGGTTTGAATTTTATTTCTGGACAGAAGTACTGATTGTACTTGAGTACCGTTCGATAAGTCAATTTATTTGAGAAATGATAACTTTTTAAGAAAAGTAGCTTTTATGAGAAATATAGAGTTTGTTTTGGATTAATCTTTGGTGACCAGTTAATTTATTTTGAGCACAAGCTATTATGTTTTGAGCTGACGAAAATTAAAAGTTATGAGATTAAATCTGGAGGAAGTCCACTAGTTACTTTGATATGGGGGATATTGTTTAACCAGTATGTTTGACATTGTTTATTACCTCGTATAGTTTAATGGTGGTTTTTGATAACCGTGACATTGCGATGAAAGTGCCTGAAGGTCAAGTTGTTGAATTTTATGTGACAATTAGTAATGAGGAAGTTTAGGCAGATGGGCTTAGTGTTGGTCAACACGATGCTTGGTGTTGTGCTCGACATAGGCACAGCATGTAGAATAGAATAGAATAGAATAGAATAACATTTATTTCTTCAAGTTAACACTACAGTACAGAATAAACTTAATACTATGATTATTATATATATAATTGATTTTACAGTAGTACAAACTTGATGAAATGGGGGCACACTCAGCAATGGCCGCAGAAAACCACGGCCGCTGGTTTTCAGGGTAACCCCAATTCGTGCAGTTCGACCAGTGACATAATAAATATACATATATATTGACGTGACAACGTCTTATAAATTGGTTTGCCGGGTGACACTTCAAGAAACTGCGTTACGCTCCGCTCACGTTATGCGCTCACAATGAGAGCGAGTGAGAGGCACGCGTCCCTTCCACTCGGGCATGGTTAGCCCGCCTAAGAGCGAGAGAGACAGACATAAAAAGCACAATCGGCCTTTGCGTTCGGCAGCTTGATTACTTTGGAGGTAGATATTTTGGTAATGTATCCAATTATTACTTTGTTATTGACTTCTGGGACTATTTATAAATTTTAAATGTTACCTTTTTATAAATGTTTCCTGTATTCCTTCTTTATTTTTATTGATAAATTTCTGTAACTTTAAATACGATTTCATGACGTTTGTTTACTTTGATGATATTATTTGTCAATCATTCCATCAGTATTTTCTTAAGACGTTGTCACGTTCAACTATCGTCAGTAAACCATTAAACCGACTTTACAGACAACCAGTTTTTATTAACTAAATGCTTAACTTATGGAATAGAACACAATAACTAAACAAAACACAGCAAAAAAATGGAACATTTCAAAGAACCTACACATGAACCTCATATTTTACCTAGTACCTACGTATTTACCTAAAATTAACTTAAAATTTAAAATAAAACCAATTTATAATTTATATTAATATTACGAAGCAAAACAAAAAATAGCATACAGTAATTTTTCAACAAGTTCTGCTCAATCCGACAGATCCCGCAATCCAGTGTGTGAACGTTGTGCGTGTGTGTGTGTGTGTGTGTGTGTGTGTGTGTGTGTGTGTGTGTGTGTGCGTGTGTGTGTGTGTATGTGTGTGAGTGAGTGTGTGTGTGTGTTTGTGTGTGTGCGTGCATGCGTGTGTGCATGCGAGCGTGTGTTGCGCGTGCATGTGTGTGTGTGTGTGTGTGTGTGTGTGTGTCTAAAAGAAAAAAGAATCAGACTGCTCCTACGAGATCACCTCATGCGATTTTTGCAAATCCAAAAGATACCTTTTATACGATCTCTTGAAACCAGAAGCAGTCTTTGCTGCACGAATGGGTGGTGGAATGTTGTTCCAGCATTTCGTGGCGCTATATTTAAAGCTACCACGGAATGCTGCTGTGTGGTGCACAGGATATGCGAGAACAAAAGAAGACGCCCTTGAGCTAAATCGGCTATTGGAATCTTTCAACCATATTAATTTGTCATACAGGTAAGGGGTCCGGACCCGTGCTCCACCTAGGTTCTCCACCTGGGTGGAGCACGGGGACTTATAAGGTCCCGTGCTCCAACTGATGGCGTTAGTACAGTGAAACAGTAAATTGTTTTCCTTAAATGATTCAAAAGATCTAAACAATTATAATAGGCTAGCTAATGTGGTGCACAGAACGGAGTTAAAGTATTATTTACAAACCTTCTTGGTGCACAATTTTTAATTAAAAATAAATTCAACGCGTCTGCTTTCTGCTTTTCAACTTTTATTTCTTTAAATCGCTGACAAAAAGAGACACACAGAGGTTACATTTAGCCATAGCTAGCCTATTATAATTGTTTAGATCTTTTGAATCATTTAAGGAAAACAATTTACTGTTTCACTGTACTAACGCCATCAGTTGGAGCACGGGACCTTATAAGTCCCCGTGCTCCACCCAGGTGGAGAACCTAGGTGGAGCACGGGTCCGGACCCCAGGTAAGGAGGGGACTGACGTTTTATTATACCAAATAGCAAAGAGGAAAGGTGAAGCTGTCTGCGGTGTTTCATTTTCAAAATGTTTGCGCTATTTAGATAAGGTGTTATATGATCTCTAGGCGGTATAGCAAAGCAGAATCTTGCGCAGGCGTTTTGAACACGCTGTATCAGACTCTGTGAGCGCATTAGCAGCCTTGGACCAATAACAGTGTCGGCATAGTTAAGTTTAGAGAGCACTAAGCTATCACAAAGTCTGATGCGTAGGTCTTGACTTAAGTACTCTCTTATCCTATACAGCACTTTTAAGCGGTAGAAGCAGTTCCGAACGATGCTTATTACGTGGTTCTCAAAGCGGAGGGACTCGTCCATTATGACTCCAAGGTTCCGTGCTTCAGTAACTCTTATTATGCTGCTATTTCCAACGATTACCTTAGGGTCATTTGCGGCAATTTTATTAACTTGTTTCTTAGAGCCTATTATTAAAAAGGTGGTTTTTTGTGGATTAAGTACGAGAGCATTTGCCTGTGCCCAGTTAGAAACGCGTGAAAGGTCATCGTTAAGTTTTTTTACAGCTAAATCTGTCTCAGTTGGATCAAAAGAAATGTATAGCTGTAAATCGTCAGCATATATATGATACTTACAGTTATTAATAATATTTGTTACATCGGCACTGTACAGAATGTATAATAGCGGCCCCAATATAGAGCCCTGTGCAACGCCCCTTTTTATCGGCTTAGAGCAAGAACAACTCTCCTCATTCAAAACAACACATTGCGAGCGACTCTGAAAGTAGCTATCGAACCACTTCACTATATCGGTGGTAAGCCCGTAATACGACAATTTTGACAGTAACAGCGGAATATTAATGCAATCGAAAGCGCGAGTAAAGTCAAGCAGGACAAGGATAGATCCCTTTCCCGAGTCCTGAGCGGTAAGCAAATCATCGACGACATTTGTTAGAGTTGTGACTGTACTCCTGTTTTGCCTAAAACCAGACTGCATTTTGGGGAGGATATTATTTTTATCTAAATAATTAGTCAACTGGTTACAGGCGATTTTTTCAAGTACCTTCGACATGTTTGGCAGGATACTAATGGGTCGAAGATCTTTTAACTCGGAAACATTATCTTTTTTTGGGATTGGTTTCACAAGCGCTTCCTGCCACATAGCTGGAAACGTGTTGGTCTGAAAGGATTTGTTGATAATGCTTGTAACAACCTGAAGAGAATCTGGTAACGTTAAAAGCAGCATGTCCAGCGATATCCCATCCACCCCAGTTGCGTTAGAATTAAGAGACTTAATTACTTTTAAAACTTGCTCCTCCGATACTTCATTAAAATGAAATGATGAGGAGCCGAAACGATGGTATTCGAAGTATGTAATTTTGGAGAGAGAAACGCTATTGTCTCCTGGAACATCTAAAAAATGGTTGTTAATTTCGTTAGCATTGGCTAAAGTTACTGGGAGCTGAATGTCATTTTTAGATTTAATAGTTATAATTTGTTTGAGATTTTTCCACATTAAATTGGGTTTATTAAGGTTGGAGTTAATATAATAGTTAAAATAAGCTTTCTTTTCCGAGCATAAGGCTGTTGAGACAATTTTTTTTAGATCTGTATAGAATATCCTATGAGAGTCACTTTTAGATTTTCGACACCGATTACGTGCTTCGTTCCGCTTCCTCATCATTAATCTGATGTTATAAGTCACCCAGGGATGCCGAGAGTCTCTAACATAAATAGATTTAAATGGAGCATGAGCATCAAACAGGCATAGTAACTGATTTGTAAACTGAGTAACCATTTCATTTACGTCAGAGAGTTGCTGTATGTATTCCCAATTTACAAGTAATAAATGCTCACGAAATAGGTTTAAATCTATTTCCTTAATAGGTCTGTAAATAATTTTTTTTGAGGGTAGGCGATGCTTAACAGTATTAAGTTGACATGTTACGAGAGCATGACTACTCAACTCTTTAATGTGTGAAATTTTGACGTGATAACGTCTTATAAATTGGATTACCGGGTGGCACTTCAAGAAACTGTGTCACAGTCACGCTCCGCCGCTCACGTTATGCGCTTACAATGAGAGCGAGAGGCACGCGTCCCTTCCACTCGGGCATGGTTAGCCCGCCTAAGAGCGAGAGAGACAGACATCCTTAACATTACTTATGGTAGCTACGGCGTACACACGTTGGCGTGTTTCAGAAAATGGTACAGCGCCATCTCTGAAGAAGTAGAGTAAGTAATCTCGTTTGTTACCTCACTTAGTTGTGTCTAACGGTTAGCAGCGCTAGATGGCGGATGGTGTTACAATGTTTTAAATATAATTCTTTGTATAAATAAATGTTTTAAATTGTTACTATTATTTCATCCTTCTTTTATTGATAAATTTCTGTAACTTTAAATACGATTTCATGACGTTTGTTTACTTTGATGATATTATTTGTCAATCATTCCATCAGTATTTTCTTAAGACGTTGTCACGTTCAACTATCGTCAGTAAACCGACTTTGCAGACAACCAGTTTTTTGTTCCAGTTAAAGGGGCATCCGAGCAAATTAAATCAATTAATGTCTCACTATAATTTGTAAAATGAGTTGGCTTCTTGACGTGAAGGATTAAACGATGAACTTTTAGAAAATCTAATATAATTTTGGAGTTTACATTATTCTCATTAGATAAATCGATATTGAAGTCACCCATTAATATTGTGTACTTATGCCATGCAAAAGATGATAGGGAGTCCGTAAGCGCATCAATAAATACTTGCAAGGGAAGCCAAGGTGGCTGGTACGCCGTGCCTATTAGTAATGACTCAACGCCGACAACAGCACTCAGCCACATTTGCTCGACCATACTCGTCACCGGGTGCGTAAGAGCGTGATACTTTATACCTCTTTTAATGTAGAAACCTACACCGCCGCCCCGCGAGTGGACCTCGGCCGGGCGCGGAACATGGGTCAGGCGGTACCCCGGCACCACGGGCGCGCGCCCCTCCTCCCCCCGCCGCAGCCAGGTCTCATTGATTGCGAGAATATCTACTGCATGGTCTAGTACCGCAGCTATGAACTCGTCGTGGTTGGTTCCAAGCGAGCCAGGATTTAATAGACCAACTTTTAACTTTTTTAGTTTAGCCATAAATAGAGAAAAAGACGTAATATGTAGGGCAGCAGGTAACTATAAATGGTAATAAAACAAAACATATATATTTATCGTTATGGGATATATTTACGGATAATATTATGTATGTATGTAGTGTGTACGCTCGATTTAGGCGTTGGAGACATATGCTCGACATAGACACAGGTTTGACGTTGTAGTATTAGTATATGTAATATATTTACTTTATTTATTTCTTGAATTCCTTGTCTATCTTCCTTGTTCTCTTTATCATCTTTATTTCCTTCCTTTTGTTTCCTTTCCTTGTAATCCTTTTATCTTGCTTTCTTTTATAATACTTGTAATGTTTTATTAGCTGAAATTTATGATTATGTTGATTACTTTGGAGTTAGGTATTTTGTTAATGTATCCAATTATTACTTTGTTTATAACTTCTAGGACTATTTATAAATTGTAAATGTTACCTTCTTTAATGTTTTAGTACTTATTCCTTCTTTATTTTGATGAATTCCTGTAACTTTAAATATGATTTTTATGTTTATTTACTTAGATGACATTATGTCAATGTAATTCTTACGTCTCTGTAGTCTTTGCTTTTTCTAAATTAAATTTATTCTGTATGTATAATCTACCAACCTTCTTAGACTAATGATAAACCAGAAATTTAAAAAGAGATGTAATTTGAAAGAAGAACGCCGGCTCGAGAAATTCAAGCGATCGGGTCAATAGGGCAGTGTGGAGACAGACATCGCGGTGTTCGGAAGACTTCTTCCGAGGAGGTCTTTCTGATTCGGTGGCGTACACAGAGCCGTCCCGTGTCTCTGTTTCGCGGACGCGTGCATCTATTCTCGACTCCGACATCGTTCCGGACGGGCGCGCTGCTTGGAGCGCCCTGGGACCTGCCGCCGTGTACCACGTCGGGAGGCTTGCCGCGCGGGACGCATCTGCGTGCAGTGCTGCGCGCCAGGGTCGCGCTACCGTTTTTTGCGCTTAGTAGCGCACCATCTCCTACGCCTCCCGACCTCTTATTTGAGAGACGCACCCGCCTCCGCCTGTAAGAGCACTCCAGGTCGTCTCCCCTCTCATATAAGTGACTTTTCCCTTGTGTCTGTGCCTTTGTTTAACTCGCTTATTTTTTATACAGTGTTTTGTGACCCACTAGGAAAGATAAGTAAATCTTTTATTTCCTTCAAAATTCTTTTTATTTATTCTTCCCCTTATAACGTTACAACGTCCGTGCTCGACATAGGCACAGGTTTGACGTCCACGCTCGACATAGGCGTTAATAACATTTCGTTATGATTATAATTCATATAGAGTATACCAAGCAACGTGATGATGTTAAAGACTTGAAAAGTTATCTGATGATGATGTTGAGTTAATGACCTTCAGCCATTTGAGTTCATGGGTGAACTGACAATTTGTGTAATACTGGTTGGATTAAAACTGTTATGTGGTGTAAATACTGGTTTGACGATATCTCGTTGTTTTGGAATACTGGTTAGTCACATGAGATGAACATGTTGACGGGGTTGGAAACTAACTACGAACCAAGTCGGACAGACGAGATTTTTAGGAATGCAGTGGCAGACGCGGATCGATAGCGAATTGATACTCTGTGGCGCGCGGGAGAACTGTCATTAATGGAGAAATATGAAAAGAAATTAATATCGCATGCGATCGGAATTTTGTGCTGTTGTGCTTGTAAAAAGTTCCTTATTAATTTTAATGCCGTGAATCTCTTAAATAAAGTGTATCCGCGAGTGCGAGTGGTTCGATCGATAAATCAATATCGTAATATCGCAAAGCAAATCCAATCAATACCAAAGCAAACCCAAACCGAATATTCATAATAAGCCATACATGAGCATTGAATAAAGTAGCTGGGTGGCTGGTTGTATGTTGTTGCGTGGCTCTGAACTCTTGTGTTTTATTTGATATCCTGACAAGTGCCCCCGTCATATATATTGCCGTAAAGAAAAATTTGAAAAATTACAAATAGGTCCATGTCAAATGAAACAAAATGGAACTTGAACACATTTATTGAAATAAAAGTATTTAAAAAAATGAAATATAAATCATTTAGAAAGCTATATTATCATTATAAAAAAATAATTACGGAAGATATTGTTAACAGTTAACACAAACTTCTCCTTTCCTTCCAACTCTTATAGTGTACTGGGTACGGGTGAGCTGACAGGCTTGGCGAATTCTGGATTGCCCATAACCACCTGCAGTAGTTCCACCGGAAAATGCATCATTCACACCAGATGCTACTGAAGTAGCAGCGGCTGAAGATGTTGCAACTGCTACTGTTTGTTGTGGTCCGGTTGGTCTTTGTGGGCCTTGTGGGCCTAGTGGTCCTTGTGGTCCTTGTTGTGGTCCAATTGGTCCTTGTGGGCCTTGTGGGCCTTGTGGTCCTTGAGGTCCCTGTAGTCCTTGTTGTGGTCCGTATGGAACATAGGGTCCTACTGACGCATTAGCTGATGCTGCAGCCGATGCGCTTGGTCCGCTTGGTCCGTTTGGTCCTTGTGGGCGTTGTTGTCCTTGAGGGCCCTGTAGTCCTTGTTGTGGTCCGTATGGAACATTGGGTCCTACTGACGCATTAGCTGATGCTGCAGCCGATGCGCTTGGTCCGCTTGGTCCGTTTGGTCCTTGTGGTCCTTGTGGTCCTTGTTGTGGTCCGATTGGTCCTTGAGGTCCTTGTTGTGGTCCGATTGGTCCTTGTGGGCCTTGTGGTCCTTGAGGTCCCTGTAGTCCTTGTTGTGGTCCGTATGGAACATAGGGTCCTACTGACGCATTAGCTGATGCTGCAGCCGATGCGCTTGGTCCGCTTGGTCCGTTTGGTCCTTGTGGTCCTTGTGGGCCTTGTGGTCCTTGTTGTGGTCCGATTGGTCCTTGTGGGCCTTGTGGTCCTTGAGGTCCCTGTAGTCCTTGTTGTGGTCCGTATGGAACATTGGGTCCTACTGACGCATTAGCTGATGCTGCAGCCGATGCGCTTGGTCCGCTTGGTCCGTTTGGTCCTTGTGGGCCTTGTGGTCCTTGTTGTGGTCCGATTGGTCCTTGTGGGCCTTGTGGTCCTTGAGGTCCTTGTTGTGGTCCGCTTGGTCCGATTGGTCCTTGTGGGCCTTGTGGTCCTTGAGGTCCCTGTAGTCCTTGTTGTGGTCCGTATGGAACATAGGGTCCTACTGACGCATTAGCTGATGCTGCAGCCGATGCGCTTGGTGCGCTTGGTCCGTTTGGTCCTTGTGGTCCTTGTGGTCCTTGTTGTGGTCCGATTGGTCCTTGTGGGCCTTGTGGTCCTTGAGGTCCTTGTTGTGGTCCGCTTGGTCCGATTGGTCCTTGTGGGCCTTGTGGTCCTTGAGGTCCCTGTAGTCCTTGTTGTGGTCCGTATGGAACATAGGGTCCTACTGACGCATTAGCTGATGCTGCAGCCGATGCGCTTGGTGCGCTTGGTCCGTTTGTTCCTTGTGGTCCTTGTGGTCCTTGTGGTCCTTGTTGTGGTCCGATTGGTCCTTGTGGGCCTTGTGGGCCTTGTGGTCCTTGAGGTCCTTGTTGTGGTCCGCTTGGTCCGTTTGGTCCTTGTGGGCCTTGTGGTCCTTGAGGTCCCTGTAGTCCTTGTTGTGGTCCGTATGGAACATTGGGTCCTACTGACGCATTAGCTGATGCTGCAGCCGATGCGCTTGGTCCGCTTGGTCCTTGTGGGCCTTGTGGTCCTTGTGGTCCTTGTTGTGGTCCGATTGGTCCTTGTGGGCCTTGTGGTCCTTGTGGTCCTTGAGGTCCTTGTTGTGGTCCGATTGGTCCTTGTGGGCCTTGTGGGCCTTGTGGTCCTTGAGGTCCCTGTAGTCCTTGTTGTGGTCCGTATGGAACATAGGGTCCTACTGACGCATTAGCTGATGCTGCAGCCGATGCGCTTGGTCCGCTTGGTCCGTTTGGTCCTTGTGGTCCTTGTGGGCCTTGTGGTCCTTGTGGTCCTTGTTGTGGTCCGATTGGTCCTTGTGGGCCTTGTGGTCCTTGAGGTCCTTGTTGTGGTCCGATTGGTCCTTGTGGGCCTTGTGGGCCTTGTGGTCCTTGAGGTCCCTGTAGTCCTTGTTGTGGTCCGTATGGAACATAGGGTCCTACTGACGCATTAGCTGATGCTGCAGCCGATGCGCTTGGTCCGCTTGGTCCGTTTGGTCCTTGTGGTCCTTGTGGGCCTTGTGGTCCTTGTGGTCCTTGTTGTGGTCCAATTGGTCCTTGTGGGCCTTGTGGGCCTTGTGGTCCTTGAGGTCCCTGTAGTCCTTGTTGTGGTCCGTATGGAACATAGGGTCCTACTGACGCATTAGCTGATGCTGCAGCCGATGCGCTTGGTCCGTTTGGTCCTTGTGGTCCTTGTGGTCCTTGTGGTCCTTGTGGTCCTTGTGGTCCTTGTTGTGGTCCGATTGGTCCTTGTGGGCCTTGTGGGCCTTGTGGTCCTTGAGGTCCTTGTAGTGGTCCGATTGGTCTTTGTGGGCCTTGTGGTCCTTGTTGTGGTCCGATTGGTCCTTGTGGTCCTTGAGGTCCTTGAAGTGGTCCGATTGGTCCTTGTGGGCCTTGTGGGCCTTGTGGTCCTTGTGGTCCTTGTTGTGGTCCAATTGGTCCTTGTGGGCCTTGTGGTCCTTGAGGTCCCTGTAGTCCTTGTTGTGGTCCGTATGGAACATAGGGTCCTACTGACGCATTAGCTGATGCTGCAGCCGATGCGCTTGGTCCGCTTGGTCCGTTTGGTCCTTGTGGGCCTTGTGGTCCTTGAGGTCCTTGTTGTGGTCCGCTTGGTCCGTTTGGTCCTTGTAGTCCTTGTGGGCCTTGTGGTCCTTGTGGTCCTTGTTGTGGTCCGATTGGTCCTTGTGGGCCTTGTGGTCCTTGAGGTCCTTGTTGTGGTCCGATTGGTCCTTGTGGGCCTTGAGGGCCTTGTGGTCGTTGAGGTCCCTGTAGTCCTTGTTGTGGTCCGTATGGAACATTGGGTCCTACTGACGCATTAGCTGATGCTGCAGCCGATGCGCTTGGTCCGTTTGGTCCTTGTGGTCCTTGTGGTCCTTGTTGTGGTCCGATTGGTCCTTGTGGGCCTTGTGGTCCTTGTGGTCCTTGAGGTCCCTGTAGTCCTTGTTGTGGTCCGTATGGAACATTGGGTCCTACTGACGCATTAGCTGATGCTGCAGCCGATGCGCTTGGTCCGTTTGGTCCTTGTGGTCCTTGTGGTCCTTGTTGTGGTCCGATTGGTCCTTGTGGGCCTTGTGGTCCTTGTGGTCCTTGAGGTCCCTGTAGTCCTTGTTGTGGTCCGTATGGAACATAGGGTCCTACTGACGCATTAGCTGATGCTGCAGCCGATGCGCTTGGTCCGCTTGGTCCGTTTGGTCCTTGTGGGCCTTGTGGTCCTTGAGGTCCCTGTAGTCCTTGTTGTGGTCCGTATGGAACATTGGGTCCTACTGACGCATTAGCTGATGCTGCAGCCGATGCGCTTGGTCCGTTTGGTCCTTGTGGTCCTTGTGGTCCTTGTTGTGGTCCGATTGGTCCTTGTGGGCCTTGTGGTCCTTGTGGTCCTTGAGGTCCCTGTAGTCCTTGTTGTGGTCCGTATGGAACATAGGGTCCTACTGACGCATTAGCTGATGCTGCAGCCGATGCGCTTGGTCCGCTTGGTCCGTTTGGTCCTTGTGGGCGTTGTGGTCCTTGAGGGCCCTGTAGTCCTTGTTGTGGTCCGTATGGAACATTGGGTCCTACTGACGCATTAGCTGATGCTGCAGCCGATGCGCTTGGTCCGTTTGGTCCTTGTGGTCCTTGTGGTCCTTGTGGTCCTTGTGGTCCTTGTTGTGGTCCGATTGGTCCTTGAGGTCCTTGTTGTGGTCCGATTGGTCCTTGTGGGCCTTGTGGTCCTTGAGGTCCCTGTAGTCCTTGTTGTGGTCCGTATGGAACATAGGGTCCTACTGACGCATTAGCTGATGCTGCAGCCGATGCGCTTGGTCCGCTTGGTCCGTTTGGTCCTTGTGGGCCTTGTGGTCCTTGTTGTGGTCCGATTGGTCCTTGTGGGCCTTGTGGTCCTTGAGGTCCTTGTTGTGGTCCGCTTGGTCCGATTGGTCCTTGTGGGCCTTGTGGTCCTTGAGGTCCCTGTAGTCCTTGTTGTGGTCCGTATGGAACATAGGGTCCTACTGACGCATTAGCTGATGCTGCAGCCGATGCGCTTGGTGCGCTTGGTCCGTTTGGTCCTTGTGGTCCTTGTGGTCCTTGTTGTGGTCCGATTGGTCCTTGTGGGCCTTGTGGTCCTTGAGGTCCTTGTTGTGGTCCGCTTGGTCCGTTTGGTCCTTGTGGGCCTTGTGGTCCTTGAGGTCCCTGTAGTCCTTGTTGTGGTCCGTATGGAACATAGGGTCCTACTGACGCATTAGCTGATGCTGCAGCCGATGCGCTTGGTGCGCTTGGTCCGTTTGTTCCTTGTGGTCCTTGTGGTCCTTGTGGTCCTTGTTGTGGTCCGATTGGTCCTTGTGGGCCTTGTGGGCCTTGTGGTCCTTGAGGTCCTTGTTGTGGTCCGCTTGGTCCGTTTGGTCCTTGTGGGCCTTGTGGTCCTTGAGGTCCCTGTAGTCCTTGTTGTGGTCCGTATGGAACATTGGGTCCTACTGACGCATTAGCTGATGCTGCAGCCGATGCGCTTGGTCCGCTTGGTCCTTGTGGGCCTTGTGGTCCTTGTGGTCCTTGTTGTGGTCCGATTGGTCCTTGTGGGCCTTGTGGTCCTTGTGGTCCTTGAGGTCCTTGTTGTGGTCCGATTGGTCCTTGTGGGCCTTGTGGGCCTTGTGGTCCTTGAGGTCCCTGTAGTCCTTGTTGTGGTCCGTATGGAACATAGGGTCCTACTGACGCATTAGCTGATGCTGCAGCCGATGCGCTTGGTCCGCTTGGTCCGTTTGGTCCTTGTGGTCCTTGTGGGCCTTGTGGTCCTTGTGGTCCTTGTTGTGGTCCGATTGGTCCTTGTGGGCCTTGTGGTCCTTGAGGTCCTTGTTGTGGTCCGATTGGTCCTTGTGGGCCTTGTGGGCCTTGTGGTCCTTGAGGTCCCTGTAGTCCTTGTTGTGGTCCGTATGGAACATAGGGTCCTACTGACGCATTAGCTGATGCTGCAGCCGATGCGCTTGGTCCGCTTGGTCCGTTTGGTCCTTGTGGTCCTTGTGGGCCTTGTGGTCCTTGTGGTCCTTGTTGTGGTCCAATTGGTCCTTGTGGGCCTTGTGGTCCTTGTGGTCCTTGAGGTCCCTGTAGTCCTTGTTGTGGTCCGTATGGAACATAGGGTCCTACTGACGCATTAGCTGATGCTGCAGCCGATGCGCTTGGTCCGCTTGGTCCATTTGGTCCTTGTGGGCCTTGTGGTCCTTGAGGTCCCTGTAGTCCTTGTTGTGGTCCGTATGGAACATTGGGTCCTACTGACGCATTAGCTGATGCTGCAGCCGATGCGCTTGGTCCGTTTGGTCCTTGTGGTCCTTGTGGTCCTTGTTGTGGTCCGATTGGTCCTTGTGGGCCTTGTGGTCCTTGTGGTCCTTGAGGTCCCTGTAGTCCTTGTTGTGGTCCGTATGGAACATAGGGTCCTACTGACGCATTAGCTGATGCTGCAGCCGATGCGCTTGGTCCGCTTGGTCCGTTTGGTCCTTGTGGGCGTTGTGGTCCTTGAGGGCCCTGTAGTCCTTGTTGTGGTCCGTATGGAACATTGGGTCCTACTGACGCATTAGCTGATGCTGCAGCCGATGCGCTTGGTCCGTTTGGTCCTTGTGGTCCTTGTGGTCCTTGTGGTCCTTGTGGTCCTTGTTGTGGTCCGATTGGTCCTTGAGGTCCTTGTTGTGGTCCGATTGGTCCTTGTGGGCCTTGTGGTCCTTGAGGTCCCTGTAGTCCTTGTTGTGGTCCGTATGGAACATAGGGTCCTACTGACGCATTAGCTGATGCTGCAGCCGATGCGCTTGGTCCGCTTGGTCCGTTTGGTCCTTGTGGGCCTTGTGGTCCTTGTTGTGGTCCGATTGGTCCTTGTGGGCCTTGTGGTCCTTGAGGTCCTTGTTGTGGTCCGCTTGGTCCGATTGGTCCTTGTGGGCCTTGTGGTCCTTGAGGTCCCTGTAGTCCTTGTTGTGGTCCGTATGGAACATAGGGTCCTACTGACGCATTAGCTGATGCTGCAGCCGATGCGCTTGGTCCGCTTGGTCCGTTTGGTCCTTGTGGTCCTTGTGGTCCTTGTTGTGGTCCGATTGGTCCTTGTGGGCCTTGTGGTCCTTGAGGTCCTTGTTGTGGTCCGCTTGGTCCGATTGGTCCTTGTGGGCCTTGTGGTCCTTGAGGTCCCTGTAGTCCTTGTTGTGGTCCGTATGGAACATAGGGTCCTACTGACGCATTAGCTGATGCTGCAGCCGATGCGCTTGGTGCGCTTGGTCCGTTTGTTCCTTGTGGTCCTTGTGGTCCTTGTGGTCCTTGTTGTGGTCCGATTGGTCCTTGTGGGCCTTGTGGGCCTTGTGGTCCTTGAGGTCCTTGTTGTGGTCCGCTTGGTCCGTTTGGTCCTTGTGGGCCTTGTGGTCCTTGAGGTCCCTGTAGTCCTTGTTGTGGTCCGTATGGAACATTGGGTCCTACTGACGCATTAGCTGATGCTGCAGCCGATGCGCTTGGTCCGCTTGGTCCTTGTGGGCCTTGTGGTCCTTGTGGTCCTTGTTGTGGTCCGATTGGTCCTTGTGGGCCTTGTGGTCCTTGTGGTCCTTGTGGTCCTTGTTGTGGTCCGATTGGTCCTTGTGGGCCTTGTGGGCCTTGTGGTCCTTGAGGTCCCTGTAGTCCTTGTTGTGGTCCGTATGGAACATAGGGTCCTACTGACGCATTAGCTGATGCTGCAGCCGATGCGCTTGGTCCGCTTGGTCCGTTTGGTCCTTGTGGTCCTTGTGGGCCTTGTGGTCCTTGTGGTCCTTGTTGTGGTCCGATTGGTCCTTGTGGGCCTTGTGGTCCTTGAGGTCCTTGTTGTGGTCCGATTGGTCCTTGTGGGCCTTGTGGGCCTTGTGGTCCTTGAGGTCCCTGTAGTCCTTGTTGTGGTCCGTATGGAACATAGGGTCCTACTGACGCATTAGCTGATGCTGCAGCCGATGCGCTTGGTCCGCTTGGTCCGTTTGGTCCTTGTGGTCCTTGTGGGCCTTGTGGTCCTTGTGGTCCTTGTTGTGGTCCAATTGGTCCTTGTGGGCCTTGTGGGCCTTGTGGTCCTTGAGGTCCCTGTAGTCCTTGTTGTGGTCCGTATGGAACATAGGGTCCTACTGACGCATTAGCTGATGCTGCAGCCGATGCGCTTGGTCCGTTTGGTCCTTGTGGTCCTTGTGGTCCTTGTGGTCCTTGTGGTCCTTGTTGTGGTCCGATTGGTCCTTGTGGGCCTTGTGGGCCTTGTGGTCCTTGAGGTCCTTGTAGTGGTCCGATTGGTCTTTGTGGGCCTTGTGGTCCTTGTTGTGGTCCGATTGGTCCTTGTGGTCCTTGAGGTCCTTGAAGTGGTCCGATTGGTCCTTGTGGGCCTTGTGGGCCTTGTGGTCCTTGTGGTCCTTGTTGTGGTCCAATTGGTCCTTGTGGGCCTTGTGGTCCTTGAGGTCCCTGTAGTCCTTGTTGTGGTCCGTATGGAACATAGGGTCCTACTGACGCATTAGCTGATGCTGCAGCCGATGCGCTTGGTCCGCTTGGTCCGTTTGGTCCTTGTGGGCCTTGTGGTCCTTGAGGTCCTTGTTGTGGTCCGCTTGGTCCGTTTGGTCCTTGTAGTCCTTGTGGGCCTTGTGGTCCTTGTGGTCCTTGTTGTGGTCCGATTGGTCCTTGTGGGCCTTGTGGTCCTTGAGGTCCTTGTTGTGGTCCGATTGGTCCTTGTGGGCCTTGAGGGCCTTGTGGTCGTTGAGGTCCCTGTAGTCCTTGTTGTGGTCCGTATGGAACATTGGGTCCTACTGACGCATTAGCTGATGCTGCAGCCGATGCGCTTGGTCCGTTTGGTCCTTGTGGTCCTTGTGGTCCTTGTTGTGGTCCGATTGGTCCTTGTGGGCCTTGTGGTCCTTGTGGTCCTTGAGGTCCCTGTAGTCCTTGTTGTGGTCCGTATGGAACATTGGGTCCTACTGACGCATTAGCTGATGCTGCAGCCGATGCGCTTGGTCCGTTTGGTCCTTGTGGTCCTTGTGGTCCTTGTTGTGGTCCGATTGGTCCTTGTGGGCCTTGTGGTCCTTGTGGTCCTTGAGGTCCCTGTAGTCCTTGTTGTGGTCCGTATGGAACATAGGGTCCTACTGACGCATTAGCTGATGCTGCAGCCGATGCGCTTGGTCCGCTTGGTCCGTTTGGTCCTTGTGGGCCTTGTGGTCCTTGAGGTCCCTGTAGTCCTTGTTGTGGTCCGTATGGAACATTGGGTCCTACTGACGCATTAGCTGATGCTGCAGCCGATGCGCTTGGTCCGTTTGGTCCTTGTGGTCCTTGTGGTCCTTGTTGTGGTCCGATTGGTCCTTGTGGGCCTTGTGGTCCTTGTGGTCCTTGAGGTCCCTGTAGTCCTTGTTGTGGTCCGTATGGAACATAGGGTCCTACTGACGCATTAGCTGATGCTGCAGCCGATGCGCTTGGTCCGCTTGGTCCGTTTGGTCCTTGTGGGCGTTGTGGTCCTTGAGGGCCCTGTAGTCCTTGTTGTGGTCCGTATGGAACATTGGGTCCTACTGACGCATTAGCTGATGCTGCAGCCGATGCGCTTGGTCCGTTTGGTCCTTGTGGTCCTTGTGGTCCTTGTGGTCCTTGTGGTCCTTGTTGTGGTCCGATTGGTCCTTGAGGTCCTTGTTGTGGTCCGATTGGTCCTTGTGGGCCTTGTGGTCCTTGAGGTCCCTGTAGTCCTTGTTGTGGTCCGTATGGAACATAGGGTCCTACTGACGCATTAGCTGATGCTGCAGCCGATGCGCTTGGTCCGCTTGGTCCGTTTGGTCCTTGTGGTCCTTGTGGGCCTTGTGGTCCTTGTTGTGGTCCGATTGGTCCTTGTGGGCCTTGTGGTCCTTGAGGTCCCTGTAGTCCTTGTTGTGGTCCGTATGGAACATTGGGTCCTACTGACGCATTAGCTGATGCTGCAGCCGATGCGCTTGGTCCGCTTGGTCCGTTTGGTCCTTGTGGGCCTTGTGGTCCTTGTGGTCCTTGTGGTCCTTGTGGTCCTTGTGGTCCTTGTTGTGGTCCGATTGGTCCTTGTGGGCCTTGTGGGCCTTGTGGTCCTTGAGGTCCTTGTAGTGGTCCGATTGGTCTTTGTGGGCCTTGTGGTCCTTGTTGTGGTCCGATTGGTCCTTGTGGTCCTTGAGGTCCTTGAAGTGGTCCGATTGGTCCTTGTGGGCCTTGTGGGCCTTGTGGTCCTTGTGGTCCTTGTTGTGGTCCGATTGGTCCTTGTGGGCCTTGTGGTCCTTGAGGTCCCTGTAGTCCTTGTTGTGGTCCGTATGGAACATAGGGTCCTACTGACGCATTAGCTGATGCTGCAGCCGATGCGCTTGGTCCGCTTGGTCCGTTTGGTCCTTGTGGGCCTTGTGGTCCTTGAGGTCCTTGTTGTGGTCCGCTTGGTCCGTTTGGTCCTTGTAGTCCTTGTGGGCCTTGTGGTCCTTGTGGTCCTTGTTGTGGTCCGATTGGTCCTTGTGGGCCTTGTGGTCCTTGAGGTCCTTGTTGTGGTCCGATTGGTCCTTGTGGTCCTTGTGGGCCTTGTGGTCCTTGTGGTCCTTGTTGTGGTCCGATTGGTCCTTGTGGTCCTTGTGGGCCTTGTGGTCCTTGTGGTCCTTGTTGTGGTCCGATTGGTCCTTGTGGGCCTTGTGGGCCTTGTGGTCCTTGAGGTCCCTGTAGTCCTTGTTGTGGTCCGTATGGAACATTGGGTCCTACTGACGCATTAGCTGATGCTGCAGCCGATGCGCTTGGTCCGTTTGGTCCTTGTGGTCCTTGTGGGCCTTGTGGTCCTTGTGGTCCTTGTTGTGGTCCGATTAGTCCTTGTGGGCCTTGTGGTCCTTGAGGTCCTTGTAGTGGTCCGATTGGTCCTTGTGGGCCTTGTAATCCTTGTGGTCCTTGTGGTCCTTGTTGTGGTCCGATTGGTCCTTGTGGGCCTTGTGGGCCTTGTGGTCCTTGAGGTCCCTGTAGTCCTTGTTGTGGTCCGTATGGAACATAGGGTCCTACTGACGCATTAGCTGATGCTGCAGCCGATGCGCTTGGTCCGTTTGGTCCTTGTGGGCCTTGTGGTCCTTGTGGGCCTTGTTGTGGTCCGATTGGTCCTTGTGGGCCTTGAGGTCCCTGTAGTCCTTGTTGTGGTCCGTATGGAACATAGGGTCCTACTGACGCATTAGCTGATGCTGCAGCCGATGCGCTTGGTCCGCTTGGTCCGTTTGGTCCTTGTGGTCCTTGTTGTGGTCCGATTTGTCCTTGTGGGCCTTGTGGTCCTTGAGGTCCTTGTTGTGGTCCGATTGGTCCTTGTGGGCCTTGTGGTCCTTGTGGTCCTTGTTGTGGTCCGATTGGTCCTTGTGGGCCTTGTGGTCCTTGAGGTCCCTGTAGTCCTTGTTGTGGTCCGTATGGAACATAGGGTCCTACTGACGCATTAGCTGATGCTGCAGCCGATGCGCTTGGTCCGCTTGGTCCGTTTGGTCCTTGTGGTCCTTGTGGGCCTTGTGGTCCTTGTGGTCCTTGTTGTGGTCCGATTGGTCCTTGTGGGCCTTGTGGTCCTTGAGGTCCTTGTTGTGGTCCGATTGGTCCTTGTGGGCCTTGTGAGCCTTGTGGTCCTTGAGGTCCCTGTAGTCCTTGTTGTGGTCCGTATGGAACATAGGGTCCTACTGACGCATTAGCTGATGCTGCAGCCGATGCGCTTGGTCCGTTTGGTCCTTGTGGTCCTTGTTGTGGTCCGATTGGTCCTTGTGGGCCTTGTGGTCCTTGAGGTCCTTGTAGTGGTCCGATTGGTCCTTGTGGGCCTTGTGGTCCTTGTGGTCCTTGTTGTGGTCCGATTGGTCCTTGTGGGCCTTGTGGGCCTTGTGGTCCTTGAGGTCCCTGTAGTCCTTGTTGTGGTCCGTATGGAACATTGGGTCCTACTGACGCATTAGCTGATGCTGCAGCCGATGCGCTTGGTCCGTTTGGTCCTTGTGGTCCTTGTGGGCCTTGTGGTCCTTGTGGTCCTTGTTGTGGTCCGATTGGTCCTTGTGGGCCTTGTGGGCCTTGTGGTCCTTGAGGTCCCTGTAGTCCTTGTTGTGGTCCGTATGGAACATTGGGTCCTACTGACGCATTAGCTGATGCTGCAGCCGATGCGCTTGGTCCGTTTGGTCCTTGTGGTCCTTGTGGGCCTTGTGGTCCTTGTGGTCCTTGTTGTGGTCCGATTGGTCCTTGTGGGCCTTGTGGTCCTTGAGGTCCTTGTAGTGGTCCGATTGGTCCTTGTGGGCCTTGTAATCCTTGTGGTCCTTGTGGTCCTTGTTGTGGTCCGATTGGTCCTTGTGGGCCTTGTGGGCCTTGTGGTCCTTGAGGTCCCTGTAGTCCTTGTTGTGGTCCGTATGGAACATAGGGTCCTACTGACGCATTAGCTGATGCTGCAGCCGATGCGCTTGGTCCGTTTGGTCCTTGTGGGCCTTGTGGTCCTTGTGGGCCTTGTTGTGGTCCGATTGGTCCTTGTGGGCCTTGAGGTCCCTGTAGTCCTTGTTGTGGTCCGTATGGAACATAGGGTCCTACTGACGCATTAGCTGATGCTGCAGCCGATGCGCTTGGTCCGCTTGGTCCGTTTGGTCCTTGTGGTCCTTGTTGTGGTCCGATTTGTCCTTGTGGGCCTTGTGGTCCTTGAGGTCCTTGTTGTGGTCCGATTGGTCCTTGTGGGCCTTGTGGTCCTTGTGGTCCTTGTTGTGGTCCGATTGGTCCTTGTGGGCCTTGTGGTCCTTGAGGTCCCTGTAGTCCTTGTTGTGGTCCGTATGGAACATAGGGTCCTACTGACGCATTAGCTGATGCTGCAGCCGATGCGCTTGGTCCGCTTGGTCCGTTTGGTCCTTGTGGTCCTTGTGGGCCTTGTGGTCCTTGTGGTCCTTGTTGTGGTCCGATTGGTCCTTGTGGGCCTTGTGGTCCTTGAGGTCCTTGTTGTGGTCCGATTGGTCCTTGTGGGCCTTGTGAGCCTTGTGGTCCTTGAGGTCCCTGTAGTCCTTGTTGTGGTCCGTATGGAACATAGGGTCCTACTGACGCATTAGCTGATGCTGCAGCCGATGCGCTTGGTCCGTTTGGTCCTTGTGGTCCTTGTTGTGGTCCGATTGGTCCTTGTGGGCCTTGTGGTCCTTGAGGTCCTTGTAGTGGTCCGATTGGTCCTTGTGGGCCTTGTGGTCCTTGTGGTCCTTGTTGTGGTCCGATTGGTCCTTGTGGGCCTTGTGGGCCTTGTGGTCCTTGAGGTCCCTGTAGTCCTTGTTGTGGTCCGTATGGAACATTGGGTCCTACTGACGCATTAGCTGATGCTGCAGCCGATGCGCTTGGTCCGTTTGGTCCTTGTGGTCCTTGTGGGCCTTGTGGTCCTTGTGGTCCTTGTTGTGGTCCGATTGGTCCTTGTGGGCCTTGTGGGCCTTGTGGTCCTTGAGGTCCCTGTAGTCCTTGTTGTGGTCCGTATGGAACATTGGGTCCTACTGACGCATTAGCTGATGCTGCAGCCGATGCGCTTGGTCCGTTTGGTCCCTGTGGTCCTTGTGGGCCTTGTGGTCCTTGTGGTCCTTGTTGTGGTCCGATTGGTCCTTGTGGTCCTTGTGGGCCTTGTGGTCCTTGTGGTCCTTGTTGTGGTCCGATTGGTCCTTGTGGGCCTTGTGGGCCTTGTGGTCCTTGAGGTCCCTGTAGTCCTTGTTGTGGTCCGTATGGAACATTGGGTCCTACTGACGCATTAGCTGATGCTGCAGCCGATGCGCTTGGTCCGTTTGGTCCTTGTGGTCCTTGTGGGCCTTGTGGTCCTTGTGGTCCTTGTTGTGGTCCGATTGGTCCTTGTGGGCCTTGTGGTCCTTGTGGTCCTTGTTGTGGTCCGTATGGAACATAGGGTCCTACTGACGCATTAGCTGATGCTGCAGCCGATGCGCTTGGTCCGCTTGGTCCGTTTGGTCCTTGTGGGCCTTGTGGTCCTTGAGGTCCCTGTAGTCCTTGTTGTGGTCCGTATGGAACATTGGGTCCTACTGACGCATTAGCTGATGCTGCAGCCGATGCGCTTGGTCCGTTTGGTCCTTGTGGTCCTTGTGGTCCTTGTGGGCCTTGTGGTCCTTGTGGTCCTTGTTGTGGTCCGATTGGTCCTTGTGGGCCTTGTGGGCCTTGTGGTCCTTGAGGTCCCTGTAGTCCTTGTTGTGGTCCGTATGGAACATAGGGTCCTACTGACGCATTAGCTGATGCTGCAGCCGATGCGCTTGGTCCGTTTGGTCCTTGTGGTCCTTGTGGGCCTTGTGGTCCTTGTTGTGGTCCGATTGGTCCTTGTGGGCCTTGTGGGCCTTGTGGTCCTTGTGGTCCTTGTTGTGGTCCGATTGGTCCTTGTGGTCCTTGTGGGCCTTGTGGTCCTTGTGGTCCTTGTTGTGGTCCGATTGGTCCTTGTGGGCCTTGTGGGCCTTGTGGTCCTTGAGGTCCCTGTAGTCCTTGTTGTGGTCCGTATGGAACATTGGGTCCTACTGACGCATTAGCTGATGCTGCAGCCGATGCGCTTGGTCCGTTTGGTCCTTGTGGTCCTTGTGGGCCTTGTGGTCCTTGTGGTCCTTGTTGTGGTCCGATTGGTCCTTGTGGGCCTCGTGGTCCTTGAGGTCCTTGTAGTGGTCCGATTGGTCTTTGTGGGCCTTGTAATCCTTGTGGTCCTTGTGGTCCTTGTTGTGGTCCGATTGGGCCTTGTGGGCCTTGTGGGCCTTGTGGTCCTTGAGGTCCCTGTAGTCTTTGTTGTGGTCCGTATGGAACATAGGGTCCTACTGACGCATTAGCTGATGCTGCAGCCGATGCGCTTGGTCCGTTTGGTCCTTGTGGGCCTTGTGGTCCTTGTTGTGGTCCGATTGGTCCTTGTGGGCCTTGTGGTCCTTGAGGTCCTTGTTGTGGTCCGATTGGTCCTTGTGGGCCTTGTGGGCCTTGTGGTCCTTGAGGTCCTTGAGGTCCTTGTTGTGGTCCGTATGGAACATAGGGTCCTACTGACGCATTAGCTGATGCTGCAGCCGATGCGCTTGGTCCGCTTGGTCCGTTTGGTCCTTGTGGGCCTTGTGGTCCTTGAGGTCCCTGTAGTCCTTGTTGTGGTCCGTATGGAACATTGGGTCCTACTGACGCATTAGCTGATGCTGCAGCCGATGCGCTTGGTCCGTTTGGTCCTTGTGGTCCTTGTGGGCCTTGTGGTCCTTGTGGTCCTTGTTGTGGTCCGATTGGTCCTTGTGGGCCTTGTGGTCCTTGAGGTCCTTGTTGTGGTCCGCTTGGTCCGATTGGTCCTTGTGGGCCTTGTGGGCCTTGTGGTCCTTGAGGTCCCTGTAGTCCTTGTTGTGGTCCGTATGGAACATAGGGTCCTACTGACGCATTAGCTGATGCTGCAGCCGATGCGCTTGGTCCGCTTGGTCCGTTTGGTCCTTGTGGTCCTTGTTGTGGTCCGATTGGTCCTTGTGGGCCTTGTGGTCTTTGAAGTCCTTGTTGTGGTCCGATTGGTCCTTGTGGGCCTTGTGGGCCTTGTGGTCCTTGTGGTCCTTGTTGTGGTCCGATTGGTCCTTGTGGGCCTTGTGGTCCTTGAGGTCCCTGTAGTCCTTGTTGTGGTCCGTATGGAACATAGGGTCCTACTGACGCATTAGCTGATGCTGCAGCCGATGCGCTTGGTCCGCTTGGTCCGTTTGGTCCTTGTGGTCCTTGTGGGCCTTGTGGTCCTTGTGGTCCTTGTTGTGGTCCGATTGGTCCTTGTGGGCCTTGTGGTCCTTGAGGTCCCTGTAGTCCTTGTTGTGGTCCGTATGGAACATTGGGTCCTACTGACGCATTAGCTGATGCTGCAGCCGATGCGCTTGGTCCGCTTGGTCCGTTTGGTCCTTGTGGTCCTTGTGGGCCTTGTGGTCCTTGTGGTCCTTGTGGTCCTTGTGGTCCTTGTTGTGGTCCGATTGGTCCTTGTGGTCCTTGTGGGCCTTGTGGTCCTTGTGGTCCTTGTTGTGGTCCGATTGGTCCTTGTGGGCCTTGTGGGCCTTGTGGTCCTTGAGGTCCCTGTAGTCCTTGTTGTGGTCCGTATGGAACATTGGGTCCTACTGACGCATGAGCTGATGCTGCAGCCGATGCGCTTGGTCCGTTTGGTCCTTGTGGTCCTTGTGGGCCTTGTGGTCCTTGTGGTCCTTGTTGTGGTCCGATTGGTCCTTGTGGGCCTTGTGGTCCTTGAGGTCCTTGTTGTGGTCCGATTGGTCCTTGTGGGCCTTGTGGGCCTTGTGGTCCTTGAGGTCCCTGTAGTCCTTGTTGTGGTCCGTATGGAACATAGGGTCCTACTGATGCATTAGCTGATGCTGCAGCCGATGCGCTTGGTCCGCTTGGTCCGTTTGGTCCTTGTGGTCCTTGTGGGCCTTGTGGTCCTTGTGGTCCTTGTTGTGGTCCAATTGGTCCTTGTGGGCCTTGTGGTCCTTGAGGTCCTTGTTGTGGTCCGATTGGTCCTTGTGGGCCTTGTGGGCCTTGTGGTCCTTGAGGTCCCTGTAGTCCTTGTTGTGGTCCGTATGGAACATAGGGTCCTACTGACGCATTAGCTGATGCTGCAGCCGATGCGCTTGGTCCGTTTGGTCCTTGTGGTCCTTGTGGTCCTTGTGGTCCTTGTGGTCCTTGTTGTGGTCCGATTGGTCCTTGTGGGCCTTGTGGGCCTTGTGGTCCTTGAGGTCCTTGTAGTGGTCCGATTGGTCTTTGTGGGCCTTGTGGTCCTTGTTGTGGTCCGATTGGTCCTTGTGGTCCTTGAGGTCCTTGTAGTGGTCCGATTGGTCCTTGTGGGCCTTGTGGGCCTTGTGGTCCTTGTGGTCCTTGTTGTGGTCCGATTGGTCCTTGTGGGCCTTGTGGTCCTTGAGGTCCCTGTAGTCCTTGTTGTGGTCCGTATGGAACATAGGGTCCTACTGACGCATTAGCTGATGCTGCAGCCGATGCGCTTGGTCCGCTTGGTCCGTTTGGTCCTTGTGGTCCTTGTGGGCCTTGTGGTCCTTGTGGTCCTTGTTGTGGTCCGATTGGTCCTTGTGGTCCTTGTGGGCCTTGTGGTCCTTGTGGTCCTTGTTGTGGTCCGATTGGTCCTTGTGGGCCTTGTGGGCCTTGTGGTCCTTGAGGTCCCTGTAGTCCTTGTTGTGGTCCGTATGGAACATTGGGTCCTACTGACGCATTAGCTGATGCTGCAGCCGATGCGCTTGGTCCGTTTGGTCCTTGTGGTCCTTGTGGGCCTTGTGGTCCTTGTGGTCCTTGTTGTGGTCCGATTAGTCCTTGTGGGCCTTGTGGTCCTTGAGGTCCTTGTAGTGGTCCGATTGGTCCTTGTGGGCCTTGTAATCCTTGTGGTCCTTGTGGTCCTTGTTGTGGTCCGATTGGTCCTTGTGGGCCTTGTGGGCCTTGTGGTCCTTGAGGTCCCTGTAGTCCTTGTTGTGGTCCGTATGGAACATAGGGTCCTACTGACGCATTAGCTGATGCTGCAGCCGATGCGCTTGGTCCGCTTGGTCCGTTTGGTCCTTGTGGTCCTTGTGGGCCTTGTGGTCCTTGTGGTCCTTGTTGTGGTCCGATTGGTCCTTGTGGGCCTTGTGGTCCTTGAGGTCCTTGTTGTGGTCCGATTGGTCCTTGTGGGCCTTGTGAGCCTTGTGGTCCTTGAGGTCCCTGTAGTCCTTGTTGTGGTCCGTATGGAACATAGGGTCCTACTGACGCATTAGCTGATGCTGCAGCCGATGCGCTTGGTCCGTTTGGTCCTTGTGGTCCTTGTTGTGGTCCGATTGGTCCTTGTGGGCCTTGTGGTCCTTGAGGTCCTTGTAGTGGTCCGATTGGTCCTTGTGGGCCTTGTGGTCCTTGTGGTCCTTGTTGTGGTCCGATTGGTCCTTGTGGGCCTTGTGGGCCTTGTGGTCCTTGAGGTCCCTGTAGTCCTTGTTGTGGTCCGTATGGAACATTGGGTCCTACTGACGCATTAGCTGATGCTGCAGCCGATGCGCTTGGTCCGTTTGGTCCTTGTGGTCCTTGTGGGCCTTGTGGTCCTTGTGGTCCTTGTTGTGGTCCGATTGGTCCTTGTGGGCCTTGTGGGCCTTGTGGTCCTTGAGGTCCCTGTAGTCCTTGTTGTGGTCCGTATGGAACATTGGGTCCTACTGACGCATTAGCTGATGCTGCAGCCGATGCGCTTGGTCCGTTTGGTCCTTGTGGTCCTTGTGGGCCTTGTGGTCCTTGTGGTCCTTGTTGTGGTCCGATTGGTCCTTGTGGTCCTTGTGGGCCTTGTGGTCCTTGTGGTCCTTGTTGTGGTCCGATTGGTCCTTGTGGGCCTTGTGGGCCTTGTGGTCCTTGAGGTCCCTGTAGTCCTTGTTGTGGTCCGTATGGAACATTGGGTCCTACTGACGCATTAGCTGATGCTGCAGCCGATGCGCTTGGTCCGTTTGGTCCTTGTGGTCCTTGTGGGCCTTGTGGTCCTTGTGGTCCTTGTTGTGGTCCGATTGGTCCTTGTGGGCCTTGTGGTCCTTGTGGTCCTTGTTGTGGTCCGTATGGAACATAGGGTCCTACTGACGCATTAGCTGATGCTGCAGCCGATGCGCTTGGTCCGCTTGGTCCGATTGGTCCTTGTGGGCCTTGTGGTCCTTGAGGTCCCTGTAGTCCTTGTTGTGGTCCGTATGGAACATTGGGTCCTACTGACGCATTAGCTGATGCTGCAGCCGATGCGCTTGGTCCGTTTGGTCCTTGTGGTCCTTGTGGTCCTTGTGGGCCTTGTGGTCCTTGTGGTCCTTGTTGTGGTCCGATTGGTCCTTGTGGGCCTTGTGGGCCTTGTGGTCCTTGAGGTCCCTGTAGTCCTTGTTGTGGTCCGTATGGAACATAGGGTCCTACTGACGCATTAGCTGATGCTGCAGCCGATGCGCTTGGTCCGTTTGGTCCTTGTGGTCCTTGTGGGCCTTGTGGTCCTTGTTGTGGTCCGATTGGTCCTTGTGGGCCTTGTGGGCCTTGTGGTCCTTGTGGTCCTTGTTGTGGTCCGATTGGTCCTTGTGGTCCTTGTGGGCCTTGTGGTCCTTGTGGTCCTTGTTGTGGTCCGATTGGTCCTTGTGGGCCTTGTGGGCCTTGTGGTCCTTGAGGTCCCTGTAGTCCTTGTTGTGGTCCGTATGGAACATTGGGTCCTACTGACGCATTAGCTGATGCTGCAGCCGATGCGCTTGGTCCGTTTGGTCCTTGTGGTCCTTGTGGGCCTTGTGGTCCTTGTGGTCCTTGTTGTGGTCCGATTGGTCCTTGTGGGCCTCGTGGTCCTTGAGGTCCTTGTAGTGGTCCGATTGGTCTTTGTGGGCCTTGTAATCCTTGTGGTCCTTGTGGTCCTTGTTGTGGTCCGATTGGGCCTTGTGGGCCTTGTGGGCCTTGTGGTCCTTGAGGTCCCTGTAGTCTTTGTTGTGGTCCGTATGGAACATAGGGTCCTACTGACGCATTAGCTGATGCTGCAGCCGATGCGCTTGGTCCGTTTGGTCCTTGTGGGCCTTGTGGTCCTTGTTGTGGTCCGATTGGTCCTTGTGGGCCTTGTGGTCCTTGAGGTCCTTGTTGTGGTCCGATTGGTCCTTGTGGGCCTTGTGGGCCTTGTGGTCCTTGAGGTCCTTGAGGTCCTTGTTGTGGTCCGTATGGAACATAGGGTCCTACTGACGCATTAGCTGATGCTGCAGCCGATGCGCTTGGTCCGCTTGGTCCGTTTGGTCCTTGTGGGCCTTGTGGTCCTTGAGGTCCCTGTAGTCCTTGTTGTGGTCCGTATGGAACATTGGGTCCTACTGACGCATTAGCTGATGCTGCAGCCGATGCGCTTGGTCCGTTTGGTCCTTGTGGTCCTTGTGGGCCTTGTGGTCCTTGTGGTCCTTGTGGTGGTCCGATTGGTCCTTGTGGGCCTTGTGGTCCTTGAGGTCCTTGTTGTGGTCCGCTTGGTCCGATTGGTCCTTGTGGGCCTTGTGGGCCTTGTGGTCCTTGAGGTCCCTGTAGTCCTAGTTGTGGTCCGTATGGAACATAGGGTCCTACTGACGCATTAGCTGATGCTGCAGCCGATGCGCTTGGTCCGCTTGGTCCGTTTGGTCCTTGTGGTCCTTGTTGTGGTCCGATTGGTCCTTGTGGGCCTTGTGGTCTTTGAAGTCCTTGTTGTGGTCCGATTGGTCCTTGTGGGCCTTGTGGGCCTTGTGGTCCTTGTGGTCCTTGTTGTGGTCCGATTGGTCCTTGTGGGCCTTGTGGTCCTTGAGGTCCCTGTAGTCCTTGTTGTGGTCCGTATGGAACATAGGGTCCTACTGACGCATTAGCTGATGCTGCAGCCGATGCGCTTGGTCCGCTTGGTCCGTTTGGTCCTTGTGGTCCTTGTGGTCCTTGTGGGCCTTGTGGTCCTTGTGGTCCTTGTTGTGGTCCGATTGGTCCTTGTGGGCCTTGTGGTCCTTGAGGTCCCTGTAGTCCTTGTTGTGGTCCGTATGGAACATTGGGTCCTACTGACGCATTAGCTGATGCTGCAGCCGATGCGCTTGGTCCGCTTGGTCCGTTTGGTCCTTGTGGTCCTTGTGGGCCTTGTGGTCCTTGTGGTCCTTGTGGTCCTTGTGGTCCTTGTTGTGGTCCGATTGGTCCTTGTGGTCCTTGTGGGCCTTGTGGTCCTTGTGGTCCTTGTTGTGGTCCGATTGGTCCTTGTGGGCCTTGTGGGCCTTGTGGTCCTTGAGGTCCCTGTAGTCCTTGTTGTGGTCCGTATGGAACATTGGGTCCTACTGACGCATGAGCTGATGCTGCAGCCGATGCGCTTGGTCCGTTTGGTCCTTGTGGTCCTTGTGGGCCTTGTGGTCCTTGTGGTCCTTGTTGTGGTCCGATTGGTCCTTGTGGGCCTTGTGGTCCTTGAGGTCCTTGTAGTGGTCCGATTGGTCCTTGTGGGCCTTGTAATCCTTGTGGTCCTTGTGGTCCTTGTGGTGGTCCGATTGGTCCTTGTGGGCCTTGTGGTCCTTGAGGTCCTTGTTGTGGTCCGCTTGGTCCGATTGGTCCTTGTGGGCCTTGTGGGCCTTGTGGTCCTTGAGGTCCCTGTAGTCCTTGTTGTGGTCCGTATGGAACATAGGGTCCTACTGACGCATTAGCTGATGCTGCAGCCGATGCGCTTGGTCCGCTTGGTCCGTTTGGTCCTTGTGGTCCTTGTTGTGGTCCGATTGGTCCTTGTGGGCCTTGTGGTCTTTGAAGTCCTTGTTGTGGTCCGATTGGTCCTTGTGGGCCTTGTGGGCCTTGTGGTCCTTGTGGTCCTTGTTGTGGTCCGATTGGTCCTTGTGGGCCTTGTGGTCCTTGAGGTCCCTGTAGTCCTTGTTGTGGTCCGTATGGAACATAGGGTCCTACTGACGCATTAGCTGATGCTGCAGCCGATGCGCTTGGTCCGCTTGGTCCGTTTGGTCCTTGTGGTCCTTGTGGGCCTTGTGGTCCTTGTGGTCCTTGTTGTGGTCCGATTGGTCCTTGTGGGCCTTGTGGTCCTTGAGGTCCCTGTAGTCCTTGTTGTGGTCCGTATGGAACATTGGGTCCTACTGACGCATTAGCTGATGCTGCAGCCGATGCGCTTGGTCCGCTTGGTCCGTTTGGTCCTTGTGGTCCTTGTGGGCCTTGTGGTCCTTGTGGTCCTTGTGGTCCTTGTGGTCCTTGTTGTGGTCCGATTGGTCCTTGTGGTCCTTGTGGGCCTTGTGGTCCTTGTGGTCCTTGTTGTGGTCCGATTGGTCCTTGTGGGCCTTGTGGGCCTTGTGGTCCTTGAGGTCCCTGTAGTCCTTGTTGTGGTCCGTATGGAACATTGGGTCCTACTGACGCATGAGCTGATGCTGCAGCCGATGCGCTTGGTCCGTTTGGTCCTTGTGGTCCTTGTGGGCCTTGTGGTCCTTGTGGTCCTTGTTGTGGTCCGATTGGTCCTTGTGGGCCTTGTGGTCCTTGAGGTCCTTGTAGTGGTCCGATTGGTCCTTGTGGGCCTTGTAATCCTTGTGGTCCTTGTGGTCCTTGTTGTGGTCCGATTGGTCCTTGTGGGCCTTGTGGACCTTGTGGTCCTTGAGGTCCCTGTAGTCCTTGTTGTGGTCCGTATGGAACATAGGGTCCTACTGACGCATTAGCTGATGCTGCAGCCGATGCGCTTGGTCCGTTTGGTCCTTGTGGGCCTTGTGGTCCTTGTGGGCCTTGTTGTGGTCCGATTGGTCCTTGTGGGCCTTGAGGTCCCTGTAGTCCTTGTTGTGGTCCGTATGGAACATAGGGTCCTACTGACGCATTAGCTGATGCTGCAGCCGATGCGCTTGGTCCGCTTGGTCCGTTTGGTCCTTGTGGTCCTTGTTGTGGTCCGATTGGTCCTTGTGGGCCTTGTGGTCCTTGAAGTCCTTGTTGTGGTCCGATTGGTCCTTGTGGGCCTTGTGGGCCTTGTGGTCCTTGTGGTCCTTGTTGTGGTCCGATTGGTCCTTGTGGGCCTTGTGGACCTTGTGGTCCTTGAGGTCCCTGTAGTCCTTGTTGTGGTCCGTATGGAACATAGGGTCCTACTGACGCATTAGCTGATGCTGCAGCCGATGCGCTTGGTCCGTTTGGTCCTTGTGGGCCTTGTGGTCCTTGTGGGCCTTGTTGTGGTCCGATTGGTCCTTGTGGGCCTTGAGGTCCCTGTAGTCCTTGTTGTGGTCCGTATGGAACATAGGGTCCTACTGACGCATTAGCTGATGCTGCAGCCGATGCGCTTGGTCCGCTTGGTCCGTTTGGTCCTTGTGGTCCTTGTTGTGGTCCGATTGGTCCTTGTGGGCCTTGTGGTCCTTGAAGTCCTTGTTGTGGTCCGATTGGTCCTTGTGGGCCTTGTGGGCCTTGTGGTCCTTGTGGTCCTTGTTGTGGTCCGATTGGTCCTTGTGGGCCTTGTGGTCTTTGAGGTCCCTGTAGTCCTTGTTGTGGTCCGTATGGAACATTGGGTCCTACTGACGCATTAGCTGATGCTGCAGCCGATGCGCTTGGTCCGTTTGGTCCTTGTGGTCCTTGTGGGCCTTGTGGTCCTTGTGGTCCTTGTTGTGGTCCGATTGGTCCTTGTGGTCCTTGTGGGCCTTGTGGTCCTTGTGGTCCTTGTTGTGGTCCGATTGGTCCTTGTGGGCCTTGTGGGCCTTGTGGGCCTTGTGGTCCTTGAGGTCCCTGTAGTCCTTGTTGTGGTCCGTATGGAACATTGGGTCCTACTGACGCATTAGCTGATGCTGCAGCCGATGCGCTTGGTCCGTTTGGTCCTTGTGGTCCTTGTGGGCCTTGTGGTCCTTGTGGTCCTTGTTGTGGTCCGATTGGTCCTTGTGGGCCTTGTGGGCCTTGTGGTCCTTGAGGTCCCTGTAGTCCTTGTTGTGGTCCGTATGGAACATAGGGTCCTACTGACGCATTAGCTGATGCTGCAGCCGATGCGCTTGGTCCGCTTGGTCCGTTTGGTCCTTGTGGTCCTTGTGGGCCTTGTGGTCCTTGTGGTCCTTGTTGTGGTCCGATTGGTCCTTGTGGTCCTTGTGGGCCTTGTGGTCCTTGTGGTCCTTGTTGTGGTCCGATTGGTCCTTGTGGGCCTTGTGGGCCTTGTGGTCCTTGAGGTCCCTGTAGTCCTTGTTGTGGTCCGTATGGAACATTGGGTCCTACTGACGCATTAGCTGATGCTGCAGCCGATGCGCTTGGTCCGTTTGGTCCTTGTGGTCCTTGTGGGCCTTGTGGTCCTTGTGGTCCTTGTTGTGGTCCGATTGGTCCTTGTGGGCCTTGTGGTCCTTGAGGTCCTTGTAGTGGTCCGATTGGTCCTTGTGGGCCTTGTAATCCTTGTGGTCCTTGTGGTCCTTGTTGTGGTCCGATTGGTCCTTGTGGGCCTTGTGGGCCTTGTGGTCCTTGAGGTCCCTGTAGTCCTTGTTGTGGTCCGTATGGAACATAGGGTCCTACTGACGCATTAGCTGATGCTGCAGCCGATGCGCTTGGTCCGTTTGGTCCTTGTGGGCCTTGTGGTCCTTGTGGGCCTTGTTGTGGTCCGATTGGTCCTTGTGGGCCTTGAGGTCCCTGTAGTCCTTGTTGTGGTCCGTATGGAACATAGGGTCCTACTGACGCATTAGCTGATGCTGCAGCCGATGCGCTTGGTCCGCTTGGTCCGTTTGGTCCTTGTGGTCCTTGTTGTGGTCCGATTGGTCCTTGTGGGCCTTGTGGTCCTTGAGGTCCTTGTTGTGGTCCGATTGGTCCTTGTGGGCCTTGTGGTCCTTGTGGTCCTTGTTGTGGTCCGATTGGTCCTTGTGGGCCTTGTGGTCCTTGAGGTCCCTGTAGTCCTTGTTGTGGTCCGTATGGAACATAGGGTCCTACTGACGCATTAGCTGATGCTGCAGCCGATGCGCTTGGTCCGCTTGGTCCGTTTGGTCCTTGTGGTCCTTGTGGGCCTTGTGGTCCTTGTGGTCCTTGTTGTGGTCCGATTGGTCCTTGTGGTCCTTGTGGGCCTTGTGGTCCTTGTGGTCCTTGTTGTGGTCCGATTGGTCCTTGTGGGCCTTGTGGGCCTTGTGGTCCTTGAGGTCCCTGTAGTCCTTGTTGTGGTCCGTATGGAACATTGGGTCCTACTGACGCATTAGCTGATGCTGCAGCCGATGCGCTTGGTCCGTTTGGTCCTTGTGGTCCTTGTGGGCCTTGTGGTCCTTGTGGTCCTTGTTGTGGTCCGATTGGTCCTTGTGGGCCTTGTGGTCCTTGAGGTCCTTGTAGTGGTCCGATTGGTCCTTGTGGGCCTTGTAATCCTTGTGGTCCTTGTGGTCCTTGTTGTGGTCCGATTGGTCCTTGTGGGCCTTGTGGGCCTTGTGGTCCTTGAGGTCCCTGTAGTCCTTGTTGTGGTCCGTATGGAACATAGGGTCCTACTGACGCATTAGCTGATGCTGCAGCCGATGCGCTTGGTCCGTTTGGTCCTTGTGGGCCTTGTGGTCCTTGTGGGCCTTGTTGTGGTCCGATTGGTCCTTGTGGGCCTTGAGGTCCCTGTAGTCCTTGTTGTGGTCCGTATGGAACATAGGGTCCTACTGACGCATTAGCTGATGCTGCAGCCGATGCGCTTGGTCCGCTTGGTCCGTTTGGTCCTTGTGGTCCTTGTTGTGGTCCGATTTGTCCTTGTGGGCCTTGTGGTCCTTGAGGTCCTTGTTGTGGTCCGATTGGTCCTTGTGGGCCTTGTGGTCCTTGTGGTCCTTGTTGTGGTCCGATTGGTCCTTGTGGGCCTTGTGGTCCTTGAGGTCCCTGTAGTCCTTGTTGTGGTCCGTATGGAACATAGGGTCCTACTGACGCATTAGCTGATGCTGCAGCCGATGCGCTTGGTCCGCTTGGTCCGTTTGGTCCTTGTGGTCCTTGTGGGCCTTGTGGTCCTTGTGGTCCTTGTTGTGGTCCGATTGGTCCTTGTGGGCCTTGTGGTCCTTGAGGTCCTTGTTGTGGTCCGATTGGTCCTTGTGGGCCTTGTGGGCCTTGTGGTCCTTGAGGTCCCTGTAGTCCTTGTGTTGGTCCGTATGGAACATAGGGTCCTACTGACGCATTAGCTGATGCTGCAGCCGATGCGCTTGGTCCGCTTGGTCCGTTTGGTCCTTGTGGTCCTTGTGGGCCTTGTGGTCCTTGTGGTCCTTGTTGTGGTCCGATTGGTCCTTGTGGGCCTTGTGGTCCTTGAGGTCCTTGTTGTGGTCCGATTGGTCCTTGTGGGCCTTGTGGGCCTTGTGGTCCTTGAGGTCCCTGTAGTCCTTGTTGGGGTCCGTATGGAACATAGGGTCCTACTGACGCATTAGCTGATGCTGCAGCCGATGCGCTTGGTCCGCTTGGTCCGTTTGGTCCTTGTGGGCCTTGTGGTCCTTGAGGTCCTTGTAGTGGTCCGATCGGTCCTTGTGGGCCTTGTGGTCCTTGTGGTCCTTGTTGTGGTCCGATTGGTCCTTGTGGGCCTTGTGGTCCTTGAGGTCCCTGTAGTCCTTGTTGTGGTCCGTATGGAACATAGGGTCCTACTGACGCATTAGCTGATGCTGCAGCCGATGCGCTTGGTCCGTTTGGTCCTTGTGGGCCTTGTGGTCCTTGTGGGCCTTGTTGTGGTCCGATTGGTCCTTGTGGGCCTTGTGGGCCTTGTGGTCCTTGTGGTCCTTGTTGTGGTCCGATTGGTCCTTGTGGGCCTTGTGGGCCTTGTGGTCCTTGAGGTCCTTGTTGTTCTTGAGGTCGTTGTTGTTGTCCGTATGGTCCATTTGGTTCTACTGAAGCAATAGATGATGTTGCAACCGACGAACTTGGTTGTTGTTGTTGTCCCTGCTGTGGTCGTTGTTGCCGTGATTGATCAGCAGCTGCAGTTGAAGAAGCGGCTGCTGATGAGGCGTTGGTATTTGCTCCAGCAATTGAACTAGCTGATGCATGTGGCAATCTTTTGATAATTTTATCCTCTTCTTGAATCGTTGTATGACCTTTATGTGATGTGATGACTATAGTCTTAACTTCTACATCATCGCCAGTTATTTCTGGTGTAGGAGTTTCTCCCGTCGCCGTATATTCCGTTATACTTGTCTTTTCTTCGTACACTTCGCCTTTGTTGTCGACTTTAAATTCATCTGATAACGTGCTATTCGTTTCTTGGAGATTTTCTGATGTTAAAAGTGTTTTTAAAGATTGATCTTCGATTTCTCTTGCTGCAACATACTGCAAAATAATGTAGGTTATTAGATATGTAAATAAGAGTGTAAGGCAAAAAAAAATGTTTTCATGTGATGGAAGTAAACAAGCCAATAAACTATCTCGTCGCAACCCATAACTGTCCCATTGCTCGGCACGGTTTTCTTCTCAGAGTGAGACGGTTGTGCGAATTCTCCAGTATGCAGGTTTCCTCATGATGTTCTCCTTAGGAAGCCGAATTCTTAACCACTAAGCTGTCACCGCTTTCAATAAACTATTAAAGCGAGTTGTTGCTTAAATTACGAGAATAATAAGTGCCAAGTTTTTAGGTGTTTTGACGGTAAAACAGTTACGAACTGTAACTGTATTGATAATATGATTTTCAAATTGCAGACTGATCCATAAGTACACCTAGAGTGACCTAGATTACGCGCCTCGATTGCTTTTTCTATCGGCTCACCATTTTCAATAACTTTTGGATTCCTAGCAGCCACTAAGTCAATTTGCTTCCTGGTACCAATTATAAAATTTTTGTTTTACGTGGGTTCAATGTGAGTGTTTTATTATAGCGACCAGTTACAAAAATATTTTGATAGATACCTAGATCTCTTTTTATTTTTAACATAAAGTACACACACATACAGCCAAAAAGTAAAACAAAACATTACAGCATGATACAACCCTGATTTGTAGGTACCTAATATTACAAAAAGGATTCTGCTCAGCATTATGCTGGTGATACACAGTCAACCAGCGCTAGTCTTCCGCAGGATCCCTTAAGTGACTACACGGACAGGCCCGCGCAAAACTTAATCTAAAAAACGTATGTCATTTAAAATAACATTACCTTAAAGGTATTAATGAAAAGTTACAACGAAAAGTAACAATAAGCTAAATAAAACAAGAAGGAGAAATAATATTAATGATAACAATAATTTAAATTAAAACGAGAAATGGAATTGGCAACATTGTAGATGACATAAATACAATAATAAATCTGTGCTGTGTGACAACATGCCATACTCTGTGACATTCAAGTTATATCAGTCATTACTGACAGTCATATGACAAGGACTATCCGGACTATTATCTTAGAGATAAGAACTGGAGTTCAATTTAATGAATTTGTTACCTACCAAAGCACAACAAAAATGAACAAAATACAAGATATAAACAAAGAAACATTTTATTAACCGGTCTATCCTCTCATATAGCACTTGTGTCAAGTAAGAGAGTTTCCGGACTCTTTTGGCGTTTTATTAAAATATCTTTTAGTTTAACTTTAAATCCATAAACAGTTTGCAATGCATTTTGCAATGCATTTTGAGTTTCTGACGGTTTGAAAGAAAAGTATAATTGTAAGGCGTCTGCATAAATGTGGTACTTACAGTATTTAATTTGTCTAAAAACATCGGCAGTATATAATATTAACAGTAGCGGTCCAATTACCAATTCGATTGTATTCATTATTTTTGCGAGTATTCGGTCGTTGAGTGATCAGTGTAGGTATTTTATGAAGATCCCAAAATTCTGGTCTTTCCTGATTTGCCCTTGTATTGTCAATGCCTCCAAAAATTGGAATATTGTTTAAATTATTTTTTGACCGACTTCGAAAAAGAAGGAAGTTCTTAATTCGACCGTACGTGTGCTGTTTTATGTGTATTCACCTATTTATTTTAAAAGCTGATTTTGATAATTCTTTTTTGTTGTAAAGTAGATATTCTAAGGGTGATCCCATGATAAGGACACCAGGAATTTTGAAAGTTTTAGGGGTGACTAGGGCGTTTGTTAATGTTTTCATTAAGTAGGTAATATATCAAGGCACTACACTTATAAAGGTCTGGAGTGGATCTAATGAATCGGAAAGACAGTCGAGGGAACTCCTCAACGATTTACAACAGTTACCTAGTGTTGGGGCTCGATGTATTTGTAGTGATGAGAACTTTATACCTAGATGGCTTCAATTCAGCGCCATCTGGCGAGTAGTTTTTCAGTTATCTCTCTCTGCTTGTCGATGTTGAAGTCGTTTACTTTTTTGTAAAAAGCAATTTTTAAAGTTAAAAATGTTTGTACTTAGAACAATTTTATTTATGACTTAGTGAATAGAAGTTGCATTTTATTGTACATCTAGCTAGACCCAGCCGAATGCTGAGAGTGAGCAGTGAAACCATTCTTAGATAATGGAATTTTATATGGTCTAAGATCCGAATCTAAGTCGACTTTCACCGGCTTGATAATAGAATCAAACTTATTTTATAATAAATTTCGTATCTTAGAAAATATATTAAAAATGGGTTGACAACAAAAATCCTGGACAGAATATTTTTTATTATTTTTTAAAAAATAATTTTTAAAAAATATTGCATGATGAAGATAATAATAAAATTTTATACTGGACTTAAAGTATAGAACATATAGAATGTGCAGACTATTATCAAATCGAGGGAAAAGTAACTAGTATTGACATACCTGTTTATACCTGTCTACCCAGTAGTTCGTCCAGGTAAATAATAGTCTACCCTATGTCTGCACATTCTATATGTTCTATACTTTAAGTCCAGTATAAAATTTTATTATTATCTTCATCATGCAACATTTTTTATGAAAAATATTTTTTTAAAAAATAATAAAAAATATTCTGTCCAGGATTTTTGTTGTCAATCCATTTTTAATATATTTTCTAATATACGAAATTTATTATAAAATAAGTTTGATTCTATTATCAACCCGGTGAATGTCGATATAGATTCGGATCTTCTACTAATAGTAGAAGAAAAGTTGCAAATATAATAATTACAATCTTACTACCTAAGTCTTACAAGATTAACATAATTTATCAGACTTTAGACTCGACAAACTTCAATTCATGTAAAATTAAGTGAGTAAGAAAACACAGAATCTTCACTTTAACAGCATGGTGGAGTATGCTCTTTGCCTCCTCAATGCTGAGGGAAAACATGCTCAGTATTGGTATTGGGTTTAAGTCAAGAAAATAAAAGTAAAATACTTCATTACAAAATGCTAATGGTGTGACTGGTGATCAATTCACTGCCAGAACGGTCCAAAAATATGAAATTTTGTCCAAGGTAGGTACAATATAGATATTATACATTGTACGGCGCATGAAAGGAGTAGGTATGTTCAAGAATTCATTTACCAACAGAACATTGAAGGGTTCGCTCTTTATTTTATGTTAAAGATACTTAAGTGATATTAATAAAGTTGAAGCGCTCACAGCCCGACGACTTGCGTCGATGCTGTAAGTCAGCGTTTCCCAAATATTATTCTGCCATTTTTACACTGTCCCTTCATGCCCACTTAATAATGTTAAGCCCAAGTTGATTTCATAAGGTAAAATAACATTAAAATAACACATTGGGATTACCTATTTAAGCACTAAATTTTAGACCGAAGTATGAAGCTACTGCCTATTTTTTACTAGAGAATCAAAGTATTTATTGTCAATAGATATATTTTTTAAATAAGGCGGAAATGTTGCGTTACCGGGTCGTAACCCGGCAAATGGGGAACGCTGCAATAAGTGATTGAACAAATTAAGCTACAGTAGGCGCGGTCGGTAGGTGGATGGGTGACCGCTAAATATGTAACAATCATTAAACCATGCCTTAGGCCTTTGAATGCCATTATACAGGGTGATTTGTAACTCGACGTATTCCTCTTGGAATGTGGTAATACAACCAATTTCCAACAAAATTAACCATAAGTTCCCTAATACCAAGTCAGCTGGTTATCGAGATATTCCTTATTTTTGGTTTTGGTCAAACACCGAATTTGAAAAAATCAATAAATAAAAAAGTAGTGGTTTGAATTGAGTTATGTGCATTTCTATCAGTGACCAATACATCAACAATCATTTATTAATATTAATGCAGGCACAAGTGTTACACATTTTAAAATAACAAGTGAATTCTTGTAAAAAAAATATTTTCTTACGAATGTGGTCGATAGAAAAGTAGATTTATTTAAAAAAAATCTAGTATACATCAAGCGTACAAACTACATGAAAAACATCCGCGTTTCCATCACAAAAGACATAACAATAAATAATATCGGCATACTCGGAATTAGAGTAAGCCGTCATACTTATTTGGCACGTGCTCTACATACGTTTTTTTCTGAAATGTTTTGTTTGTGTCTTAATAATTTTACTTGTTTGGATAGCTTATAAAACAAAAAAACTTATAAAACAAGGAGGACAAAACATCCTTGTTTTATAAGCTATCCAAACAAGTAAAATTATTAAGACACAAACAAAACATTTCAGAAAAAAACGTATGTAGAGCACGTGCCAAATAAGTATGACGGCTTACTCTAATTCCGAGTATGCCGATATTATTTATTGTTATGTCTTTTGTGATGGAAACGCGGATGTTTTTCATGTAGTTTGTACGCTTGATGTATACTAGATTTTTTTTAAATAAATCTACTTTTCTATCGACCACATTCGTAAGAAAATATTTTTATTGATTTTTTTGTAGTCAAATTCGGTGTTCTTTGACCAAAACCAAAAATAAGGAATATCTCGATAACTAGCTGACTTGGTATTAGGGACATTATGGTTAATTTTGTTGGAAATTGGTTGTATTACCACATCCCAAGAGGAATACATCGAGTTACAAATCACCCTGTATAAAGCTTTTGACACATGGGCAGACCACTAACCCGTACACCAGACCACTCTGGAGCAGTGTGGTGGAGTAGCTATGGATAAGGCCTCTTGGCCTCCTCGATGATGAGGGGGGAGAAATGCTCGTAGTGAACCATTATTGGGTTCAAGGCAACTAATGTATTACAATGGATCATATTCACTTAAAGACAAGTAACGTATCAAAATGGAGCCAAGTAATATATCAAAATGGAGCCATGTAATGTATCAAAACGGAGCCAAGTAATGTATCAAATTGGTACTCACCTGCAGTGCGCAGCACAGGATCACGAAGGTTGTAGCTCTCATTTTGTGGAGAGTTCGAACCGAACTGATGCCACTGTCCGATTTTTGGGACCAATTTATACCCCAAAAATGGTAACAATATTGACATTTAAATCTACGTAATATGTCTGTTTGGGACTTATTTAAATATTTACAAAATTAACAATCCTTATGTTTTGAACATATGCGAGTGACATCGTAATTAAGAACAATGTTATAATTATTTAATGCTTGATTGGTTCTTATTGTTCACGGTTAACTATAATTAAATTCTCTGACTATGTTTTAAAATAACTTTTGACAAAATAGAACTGATTTTAACGCAGCAAACTAAAAATCGGTTCAGTTAAACGCGGTTAATATTACTGAATCCGTCTCCTAAGTTTAATAAACACAATGCTGAAAACCGTATCAAAATCGGGTCAGCCAAACGATGTGCCTAAAACCTTGTCCTAAGTCTGAAAAATACTATGCTGAAAACCGCTCACAAATATACATACTTACATACATACATACATACCTACATACAGGTCAAACTTAGAACCTCCTTTTTTTGAAGTCGGTTAAATATCGTTAGACTGCGTAAGAGTTAATTCAGTCAGTAAGGTGGTAGGGCCTAGAGCTCACCCGGGGAAGTACCACCGCCCGCCACGGTACTTAGTACCATTCTTACCGTGTAATAATTGTTTTAAGAACAATTGTGTTCCGGATAGGAAGGTGTGGAGCCGGTTACACTTTTTTAAGGGCTACCATCTCAGACCTCAGGGCTAGCAACGCATCTGTGACCGAATTAGAACGAGACTCATACATACTAACAATAACTAACTGGATTATTACTAACATTAACTAACAGGACTAATTATCACTAACAGTCTCTGTCCTCACACTTATTAACAAACTAACCAACTAATATTCTAACACCATCTATTAACTCGACTAACCATCCTAGTCCCAGTCTAGTTCTAAGTCGGTCACAGTTGTTATGGGCGGCAGCGGAAGGGTGGTGCTGCATGCTCGTTTGGTATCTTAATTCCATAAAAAAAATTAATTATGTGTTAAAGTCTTATTATTAAGACAAGCAGGTACCTACATGTCTGATACAGGGTGATACAGTACCTACATTACGGTTACTGTATCACACGTACCAAAAGATAAGTATGAGGCTAAGAAAATAGCTTAACAAATAACTTTTTACTAAATGAATAACCGACTAAAACATACGTAGACTAGTACAGATAACTCAAAAACTATTTGCCAGACTGATGTCGCTCAAAACATATATTAGACCACACGACAAGCACCAGCTTTTCCATAATAAAGAACCCTAAAAATCAGACTTCAGCAAATGTTATGATGTAACGACCATAACAATCCGCCAGATATCGCTTAAATATGGGACTAGGCAAGAAACGCTACCGTTCGAATAAAAAAATTATTATCCAAATCCGTTCACCCAATACAAAGTTATTGTAACACTAACGTTACCATTTTGCTTTTGGCTAAAAACGGGACATCGTCTATGTTCGTCACTTTCCAGGTTTTGTAAAAATGAATACCAACTCTTAGCGCCCGCGAGCAATACTATTTTGCCCCTCGCCCCTCCCTCCTCGTCACTTTATATGTAAGCTAAATAACGATTTTAAGGGTTCTCCCGTGTACCTATATAATAATCACGGAAATCACCCGAATCACGACAAAACAAGGCCCGGCCCACATTTTTGCGTCCCAAGGAAATCGTTCGGGACACCGGAGCAGAAAACCTGAAAACCGGCCTGTCCCGTTAAATACGGGACGTCTTGTCAAGATTGGTAACACACAATATATAAAAAACAGTGGAATTGAGAGTAACCTCCATTTTTAGGGTTCCGTAGCCAAATGAAAAATAACTAATCTTACAGCAAAACCAACCAACCTGTGATTAAGGGTTATTTTTAGATTCACGGTAACAATTTAAAATGCCATAAGTAAATTTTGCTTACAAGCTTAATTTAACTATGAGCACAGGTCATATATTTAATTAGTTTTTAACAAGATAAGTTTTGTTTGTCTTTTTTTAGTTCTGAAAAGTTTTTTTAACTCTGGTGAACAATTTGCCTTTATCAGTATGTACGATAAGCTTTCCTTTTGAACAAAAAAAGAATCATCAAAATCGGAATACACAGTCAAAAGTTATGAGGTAATGAGCATAAATTAAATTCACATTATTGAGAATAACTAAAAAACTGACCAACAGATGTCGCTCAAATTTTTATAAGATTTTTACCAAACGGCAGTCATTGCCATTCGGATGGCGAAAGAATTTGTGTCCCCGCAGACTGAATGCAGCCACCAGCGGCTGTGGCGCTGTGGCACTTCTTTTTAGAAGCGCGATCCGGCCAACAGCCAACGGCTCCAATAACAGTGAGCAGGATTCAGCCGAAGCGCGTGTTGGCCGGACCGCGCTTCTTAAAAGAAGCGCCACAGCCGCCGGTGGCTGCAGTCAGTCTGCGGTGACCCTTACAGAAATCGGTTCACCCTGTGCGAAGTTCTGAGGTGTTACCTCATATCTGAAAAAAATATTATTAACCGGCTGACCCGACAATATATTTTATCAATTTCGATACGTGGTAAAAGCCTAGAGTTCAACGGGTGAAGTACCATCGCCCGCTACTATACTTAGTACCATTTCTACCGCCATAATAATTGTTATAACAGCAGTTGTGTTCCAGATAGAAGGGTGTCCGGTTACACTTTTTGAAGGTGACCATCTCATTTTTCAGGGGTTACAACAGCTGGCAACGCATCTCTGATCGAATTGGAACGAGACCTCATACTAAGGCCGGGTTCCCATTAAGCCGGACCGGCAGATCTGCCGGAAACCGGACACCGGACAGAGTGTTCACATTACACCGGATCCCACAAGAAAATCGGACAAGCACCTCAGTTGAATTTGGACCTGTGCCCACAATGGACGCCTATTTTTCGATTTGGATATCGTTCATGACGTGTAGCGTCTACTTTACTCAGAAAATGCGAGCCGAATGAAGTGCGGGGAGCACGGGCTGCACGGGCGGGGCGGGGAACACAGGCCAGAACTGGTTCACATTACTCCGGTCCGGTGATTTTACCGGCATTTTGTAGTGACAAAACGCTCGGTAAAAATGCCGGACTCGGCGAAAACGCCGGATCCGGGATAATGTGAATAGCTTCATACAATTTGTACAGCCACTAGGCCTTCCGGGAGTTTTACCGAGCCGGCAGATCTGCCGGTCCGGCGTAGTGGGAACCCGGCCTAATAATTACTAACTGGACTATTTATTACTAACATCAACTAACTATCACAAACAGTCCCTGCCGTCACACTTATACATAAACTAACCAACTAATACTTATTCTAACACCATCAGATCTCTAGTCTAGTTTTTGGACGGTCACAGTTGTCATGGGTGGCAGCGAACTTGCTACTTGCTAATTCCATAAAAAAAAAATCTCAGTGCCTTATTTACAAATGCGGTTTAAAGTTACTCCGAGTTCAAATGTTTTTGTCTTTTTGTAACCTTTGACTTTAGAGAATCACATAACGGGGACAGCGTAAAGCTTCAGTAACGCTGCAACATGTAGATTCTGTGGTGGGGCAGAGGAAATCTCCATCCATATCCTCTGCGAATGCATGGCAATTACCCACTGCAGGAGTTTTATATTGGGAGGGCATTTAATTTCACCCGACCAAATCAAAGACCTGGACCCCAAAAACATACTATGGTTCACCCAGACCGTAGGAGTAGGGGACCAGTTCTAATTTCAATGGGATAGCCACAATAGATCAGAAATGGTCGCAGTGGCCTCACGGGGATACTTGTTCCCCGTGCCCTACAGGTATCACCGAATAATAATAATAATAACGGGGACAAAAAAATTTAAACCTGGAGTAACTTTAAGCCGCGTTTATTAATAAAAATGTTATACCTACAGTATTTTTTTCGTGATACCTTGACAAACATACAGACAAAAATTCTAAAAGTAATTATGTATTTTTGGCCTATTTTGGGCCCTATGCAGACCCTCCATATTTTTCCTTAAATATCTTTGATGTAAACAACATACAGGCATAAACAAGTTACATTATTATTATATGTAAAAACAGATATAGATTTTTAATTAATTTTACAACTGTGGTTGTAACACACATACCTGTGTAAACATTGTTGATCACCTCTTGGACGCGCCATAATTCCGCGTAATGTTGGATAATAATTTGCGCTTAATTGTTCATCTTGTTTGAATTGGCTGACGTCTTGGATTTAATCAATTTTCATTTCACACATTGAGATATTATGTACTAAAGATTTCACATTGAATTATCAAACGTTATGTAAGATTGTTCTATTTATTTCTGGCATTTGACTACATAAATCGTTTCATGGAAAACTTCTAGTTATTACCGACTTCAAAAAAGGAGGAGGATCATAACTGGACTGTATTTTTTATAAGGTGAATAGATTTTGAAATTTTATTAGTCGAAAGCTTAAACTTTACGTCCGTCCCATTTAAATTGAGCGACATCTGATTATTACTTTTTGACTTATCTCTACTTGTTGATGTTGAAGTTGTTTTTAACCAATTTTACTGTATACACTACTACTTACTATTATAATTCACAGGCAGTTTTTGATTTATTCTTAATAATGCGTAATTCATTTATGGTCATTACATCATAACTTTTGACTAGTTATTCTGATTTGTATAATTCTTTTTTAATCAAGAGCTGGTGCCTGTCGTCTGATCACATGTAAAGAGCGATATCTGACGGGAAATTTTTGAGCTATCTGTAAAAAGTTACAAGATTGCCCAGCAAAGTACCTACAAATCAGAAACTTGAATCTCGCAATAAAATCCACCTCAGATTATAAAATTCTTAATACGTCATAATATGTTATTATGGTGATGGGCATTGTAAAATTAGTTTTTCTGAAGTCGTTTTTATGACTGCCCACCTTAATATCACTACATTTGTTGGGTTTTTTCCGTTGGCTCCCATTCCCGTTCTCACCCGTCCCACTAGACCCTGAAAACGATTAATTTGATTTATAGTTTGTTAGTACTTTTGCCTTCTTTTTTCAACATGTAGGTATAGTCGAAAGAAAAAGAAAAAGTGCTTTAAAGTAAGATAATGTTTTTAGCTGGGGAGTATCAGCCGTATCAATGATGCGGAGCCCCCGGGCTACAGGGGCCCACAGCGTGTGTAGGCAAAAATTAGTAAAATGTTATCCACAATGTCACTTAAACTCGTAGTTCCCGGGGAAAAAACATCAATCAATAGGTACTAATAATAAATCTGTAGCTGGTCGCTGTCTGTATAAGCCCCGCAAGTTGATATTGCGATGGAACCTTGTTACAATAACAGCTGCGTGACGTCATCCGTCGCAAAAAAGTACAGATAGCAAAAAAATTGTAACAAAAAGTAAATAAGCTAGGGTTATGGGTTTATTTGTAATGGGTTTATTTCACGAGCACGACTGTTAATTAATTTCTTACTTATTTTAACGGGTAACAGGTAACAAAACTAAACAACAAAATTCAACAATAAAACAGGATAACAAAAACAAAAAGCTATTAGGTAACAAGTACTCGATGCGCGTAAGCACGTAAGCGCGGGCTTTCCTTGCGAACGGTACTGACGGTGCGCGTCAACTACGTCACCAAGATGGCCGCCAATCGCAATATCAACTTGCGGGGCTAGTACTTAGAGGATAGGTGTATGAGATTTTATTTACTAAGGGTTTTTATTAACGTAAAAGAACCTAAAACAATAATTTTTAAGATTTTTTGTCTATTTGTCTGTGACTTAATTACTTTTATTGCTGTTAATTTAGCAAATTATTAAAAAGGTATATGAAAATAGTACCACTTATTTGTTTATTAAATTTAATTACCTTTATTGTGAAACTAAGTAGTTATGGATAGCCCTCAAATCTCAGCCTTAGTACTACTATGTAATATGTAATAAGACATAATTATGCAGTAGGAGAAATTCTTCATTTAAATTTATCAGACCACCACACGGGACAACTCCTTACTCTACCCTGCGAACATAAATTAATACAGCCTAAAGCACAGTTTATAAAACGAAGAAATTACAGTGTGGATAATATGCAAAAGTTTTATTACTGTATTAGCCAATTGTCCTGGGCAGACATATATGCTGAAACTGATGTTAATAAAGCATTTAATTCTTTCCATGATCTATTCATATTGTTCTTCAATCTATGTTTTCCGGTTCAAAAAATTAAAATAAAACAACACTGTAACAAGACACGTTGGATAAGTAAAGGCATAAAAATATCATCAAAAACCAAAAGAAAATTGAGGTTTAAATACTATACAACACGAAACAAGGACACCAAAAGACAATACATTAATTATAATAAAACTTTGCAGAAGTGTATTTTACAATCACAGAAACTAAATAACCGAAAATATATAGAGAACGCGCAAAATAAATGCTTGGCTTCTTGGGAAGTTATAAAAAATGATACGCTATTGATACGAAATGATAAATATATAAACAAAATTAAACTATTTGTAAAATATAATACATACATGACATCACCTACTGACATATCGAATAATTTTAATAAATATTTTATTAACTTGACATCTGACAATACAATGACATCACATTCTTATAATTATAAAATTGACATCAATAATCAATCTTTATTTATTTATCCCACTGACATTAATGAAATTTTTAGAATAATTATGAATCTTAGAAATACCAATTCAGTTGGATATGATCACCTACCGGTGAAAATAATAAAATTGACTGCTAAACAAATAGCTCCACCCTTAAATTATATTATTAATTTATCTTTCTCATCTGGCACATTTCCAACAAATTTAAAAATATCAATCGTTAAACCTATATATAAAAAAAATGATAGAACATCTATGGAAAACTATAGGCCAATCACTCTCGTTCCAATATTTTCAAAAATAATCGAGAAAGCCATGCACACTCGAATACTAGATTTTATTGAAAAGCATGACATAATAGCACCACAACAAAATGGATTTCGTAAGAATAAGTCAACGACTCTCGCAACATTTAACTTAGTTAGAAATATATTAGATAACGTTGACAGTAAAACGAAAACAATTGGTATTTTCTACGACATGAGCAAAGCATTCGATTTTGTTTCCCATAAACTACTATTGTGGAAATGCGAGAGATACGGTATCCGAGGACGAGCATTGGAATGGATAGAGAGTTATCTTACCAACAGAACACAATGTGTAGAGGTGAACAGTGTTAATTCTAGTCAAGAAGAGATATCACATAAATCAGAGTCACTATTATATATTAAAGCCAGTTTCCCGCAAGGTAGCATTTTGGGACCATTACTCTTTATTCTTTACATCAAGGACCTACCAAAAATTACAAATCATCAATGTTCCCTCTTTGCAGATGATATTGCAATAATTGTGACTGACAAAGATTCTACAAATGTTAATAATGAAATAAATAATTTAATGGACAAAGTTTCAATATGGCTTAAGAATAATAATCTGCAAATGAATGTAGAAAAAACAAAATATATGCAATTTATTAATAAAGGATGGAGAAAATTAGACTTAAGTGTAAAATGTGAAAATGACACAGAATCGATTACGTTCTTAGGTATTGTGTTAGATGATAAGTGTAGTTGGAAAAATCATATTGATAAAGTCTGTACAAAAATAAATAGGTTCATATACCCACTATGGCGCATTCCAAAAATTTGTGATAGAGCAACGGCACTAAAAGCGTACCATGGATACATCGCGTCAAATCTAAGATATGGTATAATAATATGGGGGAATGCAGTAACTATAAATAAACTTTTTATAGCACAAAAAAATGTGTGCGTGCAATCTGTGGGTTAAGCCCAGAAACTAGCTGCAAGCCTTTTTTTTAAAAACTCGAGCTTCTGACATTGCCTAGCTTATATATATATGAGTCATCAGTAATTGTTAAAACAAATATACATTTATTCGAAACAAAGGGGCACTATGGAAACTTCATGAGTAGGCATGCTGAAAAATTGCGTTTACCGCAATCTAAAACGAGTAAGCATCAAAACAATTGTTATCATATGTATGTGTATCAAAATTTATAATAAATTGCCAAACGATATGAAGAAATTAAATTTAAATAGATTTAAAAAAGAATTAAAAATGGTTAATTGATAAGTGTTTTTATACAATTAAGGAGTTCAGTAAATAAGTTTATTTTGTATTTATGTTTTAGATATAAGTTGACAAATGTATAATTATAATTTTTAATTTAAATATAATAATTAATTAATTTTGTATACTAATTGTTCTAATAATTACTAAGTAAATAATTAAATAATTTATTTTAATAAAAAAAAATTGCATGCCATGACAGTAGATGGCTGATTGTGTAGATCTAATATACCTTGACCTAAGACCTATGTTATAACCACAATTATTGCAAATAAATGTTCATTCATTCATTCATTAGATTAAGTATCTATAATTAACTATGTACAATACCATAGCCACCTCTGGCGACATGTCGTAGACGACAGCTCAACGGAATGTGTCCACCGTCTGAGCTATTTATTATTATTTTTTTTATTTATTTTATTTAAATCCTCGGTCAAATTCTGAGAATAAGTTAAATATTAGTAAAGTTAAGGGGTTACACGCTCTCAACCAAAAGTGGCGCAGCCGGTGGGGATTTTCTCGTTGAAATTCGTCTTTAGCATCAAATCTGCAAATTTGTACGAAATTAGAGAAATCCTACGAGCCAAATAAATATTCTTTTGTATCGACGAGTGTGAGAAACATCGAGGATGGGAGTCGCAAGCGGCTGGTGAGTAGGTACAACTTTTCGCCAATCTTTTGTTCCTAAAATCCTCCCATATTTTTTTATTGTTATATTTGAGATCAAACCTTGGTCATGTAACAGTGTGTAATTTAATTATAGAAAGAAGTGTATGAAATTATATGGTCTTATCTTGTTTAATTCTTAGAATCAGGCATAGAGTAAAGTCAGTATTAGAGAGTTCACAATTTTAAATTAAATATTGTAATTTTATTAAAGTAATTAAACATTCAAATATAATTAATCACTTAAAACTCAGTCGTAATTTTAGTAAAGAGTTCTTAATACATTTTTGCCTTTTTGGTATATTTCATATACATAATTATTAATTTTATACAATTAAAAAAGTGTGTGTTTACCTTATATTTTATATTTTTACTTTAACCTTTTTGCTTCAACTGTTCATTTTATTGTTTTATGTGGGCGTGTGAAATTAAATAGAATTTAAATTTTAAAAGTGAGTTGCTACCTCTAATAGTTAACTACTCTATAATCATGACTACTGCAATCGAACAAATACCAAAAGATGTTATAGAACTAATTCGGCTAATTCCGATATTTAATGGTGATAAAAGACAGTTAAACTTTTATTTGCGAAAATGTCAATATGTGATTGATCGATTTAAGGGAACTGCCGAACAAAATCTTTATGTTTTTAATGCTACAACGAGTAGACTAAGAGAGGATGCAGCTGCGCTTTTATCGGAACGCGAAGATATTGTTAATTGGTCCACTTTAAAAGAATTGTTAATTCAACATTTTGGAGATCCGCGTAGTGAAGCGTGTATTAATATCGAATTAGAATCATTAAAATATAAATCGAGTGAAAGCTTTTTGGATTTTTGTAACAGAATTCAAGGTGTTCGTTCGTTATTAATGTCAAAAGTGAATACGATCGATGATGAGGAATTAAAACGCGCTAAATCAATTATTTACAACAATACAGCTTTAAATGTATTCTTATATAACCTTCCTGAAAATATGGTGCGTATCGTAAGGCTTAAAGCGCCCACAACCCTTGAAGCAGCCTTAAGCATTGTCCTTGAAGAAGTTAATTTCCTAGAACAATATAATACGCGTAACCGCATCGATTAACTACCAACAAATGTGCAAACTTATTGATTGGAACGCATCATATTCTCAAGAATTTACAGACATAAAAATTCACACCGAGTTTATACGCGACATAATTGTAGAAAAATACCGACAACTAGTTCCGCAGAAACATTCTAAGAGAGGACTTATAAATCCATTGGGTTCTGTTATAAAATTGATAACGGGAAATTTAGATCACAAAGACGCGATTAGGTATGAAAAACTTATTTCGGACCTAAAGCATAATCAAATTGTTATTTCAGAAAAATTAACAATAGTCTCCAAGATGTTTGATAGTTTTATTAATGTTACTGAAACCATAAATAAGAATACTGTAAATCTTCACAACCGCTTGACAAAGATTGAAGTGCTCATGAAAGATTTAAGCAGTAAGAAAAATAATTGGATTTTCCTAACATACCTCACAGGGTTATTTTCGATATTTACGAGTAGTTTTCGTACAATCTTTGCGAGGCTAAGTGAAATTGAAACAGCATTAGCATTAAGTAAGATCTCAATATTACATCCGTCAATTGTAAACTCTACAGAATTATTGTATCACCTAAATTTGATTTCCAACCACGAAAATTTAATATATCTGTTACCGTTAAAATGCGTCATAAGCTAATGTGCACATTAACTAGGTAATCTGCAGATACGATACGTTAAAGTGTAAAAAAGGTCTTATTTGCACTTTACCCAGTTAGTCTGCACAGTAACGAATGGTACATCGTTAAATTGCGGAAGACTGGCTACCTGAGTACCAATTTGTGTTGATGTCGTGGCCACATCGTAGATTTGCTCACATCATAAAATGATCGATCTGGCCAATTGATCGAGATTTATTTGGTCGAATCATAAAAACGCGGAAAATAGGGCATAACTTCGAACCGTGACGTCTCCGGCGCTGCGGAAGGTGCAGCCCCTTCGCCCTTGCGTAACAAAGCACAGACATCATGGAGCAAATTTGCTCCATGACAGACACCCACGCTCGCCTGCGCAGCTTCGGCCTTCGGCGACCAGCCTCAGCCGCTCCGGCTCGCCCGGGTGTCTGCGTTTTGTTACAGCGGGCGGGGGCTGCCCTCCCTCCGCGCCTCCGGGTTCTAAAAAACACTCTAGGGGTAGGGCATACAAGACTACGTGGAGTAGGGGTAGGCTAATTCGGTCCTGCAACCAATTCGAACTACCTTACCTACTTTGAAGAATTTGACTGAGTAGTAATGGAAATGAGTATTCATTGTTTTATATCCAAAATCAACTCAATTTTTATGTTTCCGTTCAATGTTACTCGTTTTTAACAATTGACGTTCAAACAAGAACCTATTTTATAGACTTTACCGTATGCATGGTCGTTAGTCTGCAGATTAGCTAGGAAGTCTGCAGATTAACTAGTTAATGTATAAACTTAATTATAGTTTTTCCACTTTAACTGACTCAGCCAGATAATCTGCAGAATACCTCGTTAATCTGCATTCTATCTGATTTACGCAAATTAACGGTAACATATCCACCATCAGAGCAAAATTTATTAAAAATCGAAGAAACTATTTGTGTAAAATCCTTTATTAAAGATAATAAGTGTTACGGCTCATTCACACGAGGACGAATCGTCTTTTTTCACGAATCGTCTTTTTTCACGATTCATTATTTTTTTTGACGGCGGCAATGCTTTTTAAATACTCATGTTCACACGCTTGACGAATCGTGAAAAAAGACGAATACGGATACGTCTTTTACAAATCACGAATCGTGAATGTTTTATGATTATGACGGATACGTCTTTTAGAAATCACGAATCGTGAATGTTTCTGAACCAATCTGAAATGAGCTAAATCACGAAATAAATGTGAACTTCAATGCGGATATTTTGACGAATCGTGAAAAAACACGATTCCGTATTCAATGTGAACGTCCATCCGTCAAGACGTATCGTGTTTTTTGACGAATCGTCAAAGACGTATGCCGTGGGAATGAGCCCTTAGAAACATTAAATTGCTATATAACTTATTATCTGTTGATCTGGGTAAATAACTTGTCTTCTATTATCTGTGTACTACTTCAATGTCTATGCATTTATTGTCTATGTTGTTGTTGCAATAAAATCTCCGACCCGACCGCAAGCGTTCTTTTAATTTAACACAATAAGGACTTTTTCAATAAGATAAATTTTATAATTGAGGTTCTGTTTACTGATAAATCATTGTATAATTATTTTAAGACGTATTCCTTACCAATTTTCTATGAGATCAAAAATAAAACCTTAACCATAATCCCTAAATACCCTTACCTTCTGGCGAAAGGGATGAAGTACTTACCGCTTATAAAACCTTGCCGTCAATTATCTTCTGGTGATCAGTACCTCTGCACCGCAGATAGTCAAGCTCTATACTATGAACTTACCTGTGTAGAGCAGCTGATGAAATTTGAGAAAGATCATACACCCTGTGAACAGCGTGAAATTCAAATCTAAGAGATCAGGGCCCAGGAAGTCAACGCGAATAGCTGGTTACTTTATAGTAGAATGAGAACAACCCTCACTAAGCAATGTGGTGACGAGATTAGCAAACAGCTTGTATTTGGTACTTACCTCGTAACAATGGATGAGCCCTGCGAACTGTTAATCCATGGAATTAAATTACGTCGCCGTGTTTTTGTGGAATCGGATGATGTAGAAAAGATTCCGATTGTCGCGTTGCCCCAGTTAAACGTGAATACCACTCTACCCGAAGGAAGTGTAATTAATATGGAAGGAGTTAGTTTAGACGAAGTGAAATATATGGCATTTTCTTTAAAGCATAGTGAAGTGATTGAAAGTGTTTTGAATAGACAGAAAGACTTTAGCTTCAGTATTAATTTAGGATACGTAACTTTAAGTTTAATAATTTTCAGTTTCCTTATATTTTTTATTTACGTAATTTGGCGAAAATTGCCGAAATGTTCATTTTTAAAGAAAAATTATCGGAATGATTCTAAACTCGAATCTTCCGATAATTTCCCTCTTAAGGTCGGAGGAGTTATGGATAGCCCTCAAACCTCAGCCTTAGATTAAGTATCTATAATTAAGTATGTACAATACCATAGCCACCTATGGCGACATGTCGTAGACGACAGCTCAGCTTAATGTGGCCATCGTCTGAGCACACCATGTAACTGCATTAAGACATTAATAAAGTAGCCTGCAAATCGGTACTACGTACGTATTTTATTTAAATCCTCGGTCAAATTCTGAGATTAAGTAAAATATTAGTAAAGTTAAGGGGTTACACGCTCTCAACCAAATGTAAGTACTTTTTATTTACTCCCAATTCTTTTAGTAAATAACGACACACAAATAGCCTCATTCTCTAGGATTCCGTCACATTGGTTCCATGGGCATTATAACAGACCAACCAACTAGACCAAAGCCAAACCCAGGTTACTTAGAAGGGCAATTCAAGTTATCCGATCAAGTCCGGCATGGTTCAATTTTTACTTTAAGACTTTTTCTGATGACTGTACTTTTAAGCAATGTTTAATTTTATTTGACGTTATCAGTAAAATCGTAATTCGGGGTATAGTGGGACGGGTGAGAATGGGAATGGGAGCCAACGGGAAAAACCCGTATAGTTATTTACAGTCGTACAAGAGGTCTTTTGGTTTGCCTTACCTACCTCACTTCCTGTAAGGCGCTGTCTCTTTCAACGTCGGCCACGCGCCTAAAGATCCTTGTAGGACAATATTGTAAAACAAACCTTTATGACTGATTTATTGTCTCATTATTTTTTGACTGGCTGTTTAGATTTTCATGATTTTTTTTATCCGCAAGCTGGTGCTTGCTTGCTGTCTTGTGCCCTATAAATCTGAGCGACATCTGACGGATAGTATACTTATTATTAACTACAAGTGCAAAGAGATGTCGCTTACTTCTGATAAAAGTCGATACGAATCATTACCAAGGTGATAGTACATTAGAACATACATAGATGGCGCTCTTGGAAGGAGAGCGATGATACAGGAGTTCAAACTTTATGCCATAGATGTCACTGTTAAAATAATTCTTTAAAAATAAGAACGCGTGTTACCCGCGTGGAGGTACTTTTGATTGATTGTCCAATTAACTTTAATCCTTAGGTTTAACACCCTGGGAGTTGATTTATACCAATAAAACTGACACCAATGTTTCATTATTTTTAATCATAATAGACCAATTTTCAAAAGATTTGGATATTGAAATCTATACCTAAATATAACTTCACGCCTGTATTTCCTCGCAGATTTAGGCAGAGGTGTGTAGTACCATTGATGTTTTAAATATCTAGATTGAGCGTCGGCGTCCTCCTACATCCATCCATCCATCCATCAGCCTTTCGATGTCCACTGTTAAACCTTCGACTTCAGGCACTGAGGTATTTTGGACGACAAGATATGACGCAGTTTCCCGAACGCAGCCCATCCGAGTTGGATTCTACGAGTGACTTCTTTCTCGAAGTTGGACTTACCCATTTGGATCACTTATTGGTCCCAGGTAAATGTACTCGTCAACAACTTCGAGAGCAGCGCCATCAACAACAACCGGTACAGGTGTGACATGGAAATTCGACATGATTTTCGTCTTGTCCATATTCATCTTAAGACCTACCCGTTGTGAGGCGCTGTTCAAGTCCCCGAGCATAGTACTAAGTTCTTCCATGGAACTCGCCAGAATGACTAGGTCGTCGGCATATCGAAGATGTGTTATGTATTCGCCATTGATGTTAACGCCACGTCGTTTCCACTCCAACAGCTTGAACATGTCTTCCAACGCAGAGGTGAACAGTTTTGGGGACAAAACATCCCCTTGCCTGACACCCGTCTGCAGTTGGATAGGGTTCGTCACTGTGTTGTGTACCTACTCTGACGGACATGGTGGCTGATGCGTATAAACATTTTAACACCTCGATATACCGATAGTCAATCCGGCACCGCTGGAGAGAACTTAGTACCGCCCAGGTCTCGATAGAATCGAAGGCTTTCTCATAGTCCACATAGGCAACACATAGTGGCAGATTATACTCCTCGGTCTTCTGTATTATGTGGTCCATGGTACTGTAGCCTTTTCGGAATCCTGCTTGTTCGGGAGGCTGGAAGTCGTCAAGCCTGCGTGCAATGCGGTTAGTGAGCACCCTCGAAAACAGCAGTCCTACAATGAAAACAAAAAACAAGGCAACATTATCTAACATCACGCTGCAACAATTAGGAGCGAAGAAATAATGGAAAATGTGGAAAAAACGGGGAAAATTATTCATTCTCGAGGGCTTTCGTTGCATGCGTTGCGAAAACGATTCAAGATATCAAAAATATATGTATGAAAGAATTATTCCTCTTGAAATGATCTAAAAAAATGTCCACGACAGTATATGTCTATCTTTTAAGATTAACACACTAGAACCGTTTTTATGGTAATCAAATTTGCCGCGTTTCCAAGTTTAATCTGAATTAATCTTGCTGTGATCCTTTGCTACTTTGCTATTATTTTGTCGTAAGCTTTATTGCTAAGTTTAATTTAATTTAACCTCAATTAATTTTGGTGATAGTTTATTATCTTCCCGAAATTCCTACGGGAGCGGGACCTACGCGGTTGATACTTACGGGTCCCGAAGCGAAGCGAGGGCGGTTCGCTAGTACCTTATATATCTACCATTATAGTACCTACAGCTACACCTACTTTATTGGATATAAAGTGGGTGGTAAAATTTTATCCTACGATTCGATCAATCCAACGACCGTTGTACAAGGCTGAATGTGTGTGTATGCGTAAAACTATGTGAGAACTTCTTGAAATTCTTATTGAAATTCAGAAATATGGATATCTAATAATGTTTATAAAATTCTCGTGTCACAATCTTACTCCTCCGAAACGGTTTTACCGATTTTTACCAAATTTTATATGCATATTCAGTAGGTCTGAGAATCGGCTACCTACTATCTATTTTTCATACCCATGACCCATAAGTGATAAGAGTTGTTCATCCTTAACATTTTTTTAAATTGTTTGGCAAAATTTTTTATTTTTCTAATATCGACCCTCGCAACGTTCATCATCGAAACTGCAAAAACGCGTTTTTCATTTTATTGCTCTAAAATAACATACTAGTCACTGTTTATATAATATCAAAAAATTAAAAAATTTTGAGCATTATTTAGCCAATTTTCGAAACGAACACTATCGATACTGCACTATTTAAGCACAGAATATAATCGAATGCGTTACTTTCGATTATGTTCTTGACTAGCGAGGGATGCGAGGTGGACGAAACTGGTAGCATCGACAGTGTTCGCCGGGATGTGACTTAGTGAGATTGCATTAACGTTTTATAAATTTTTTGATGGTTTTTCATTTATTTTTCTTTGCTATGTTAAAGTTTATAGCCGTGGCAGAAAGTTAGTTAATTTGATCAAACCAAACATTGATTATGAAGAAAGTATTACTGATAAACCTGGTAAGCAATTTTGCTCACAGTGTTTTTGTGTAAAATATAGTTAACGTAAACCCAATCATCGATAGCTAATGCCTTGTAGTACCTATAATCAACTTTTAGTGATGTTTTTATTATACTATTAATCATGAATCTTATCCACGAAATCCATATTTGGGGTTAACAATCTACAACATCGAAAGTGGTAGTTTCGGTACTATTCATATATACCTAATTGACCGTTCTTAATCTACAAGATAGTATCGAAAATGGCACTTTTGATGTTGTACCAAGTTGAAGTAATATCGTATTTACCACTTTCGAGGTTGTACGTTGTAATCTCAATATCGAATTTGCCACTTACGATGTTGTTCTGCGTAATACTTATCATTTTCGATATTATGGCAACTTAATTATTTATTAAAACACTTATGATATAGGTCAATTTAAAGTTTATTGTATATTTTTACTACACGTGTGCTATATTGATTCTTATATGTTCAGAATCTTCAATAAGGTACACCAATCGTACACAAGAAGAATGGAGGGTTTTGAATGAAATCTATGATAATACCTGTGATAATGTTGTAGATGATAATAATATACATGACCATTTAATAAATGACTCTAACACTCATACTTGGTCTACAACATCGAAAGTGGTAGTTTCGGTACTATTCATATATAATTGACCGTTCTTAATCTACAAGATATTATCGAAAATGGCACTTTTGATGTTGTACCAAGTTGAAGTAATATCGTATTTACCACTTTCGAGGTTGTACGTTGTAATCTCAATATCGAATTTGCCACTTACGATGTTGTTCTGCGTAATACTTATCATTTTCGATATTATGGCAACTTAATTATTTATTAAAACACTTATGATATAGGTCAATTTAAAGTTTATTGTATATTTTTACTACACGTGTGCTATATTGATTCTTATATGTTCAGAATCTTCAATACGGTACACCAATCGTACACAAGAAGAATGGAGGGTTTTGAATGAAATCTATGATAATACCTGTGATAATGTTGTAGATGATAATGATATACATGACCTGTAGGGTTCGCCCACAGCTTACTAGCCGAAGACTTGAATGAAAATCACGATGACGATAATATTCTTTATTCCTTTTTCATAGGTTCACACAGTGCATTGCTCTTCGGTACAATGCGAAGAGGATTGGTTCCGTAGACAGAGAGTTCCAGTTTCTTGAAGAGGTATCGGGAGCGAGCTTCTTGGAGCAGTAAATTCTACGGCGCTGTGCGCTTATTTTATATCCTTCCCGATACCTCCCCACCACCGGTCTATAATAAGATACATCTTAACTCTAGCCAATTAGAGAAAGCGTCACTTGCCATCTCTTTCTAATCTACCTATCTCGTTCTAGCCGCGCAGGACTAGCTTTGTCTCATGTAACATAAGGCTATCTCTTTCCTCGAATATATTATCCTTTATTTCAAGTACATAACATTAATGTATTATCATCTACACATGGGTATTGGATTCCTAACCCCTAATAACACAAACCCGCAGGTGTTACATACTTCATAACGTAATATCTTCCTTAACAATTGAGATATAAAGTTGCGATCTAAACTTTGCCTTAACGACCACTCTTTACAATCCTGGGCCGTTTTGCGTACATAACGTTATTCTGTTATGTGTTTTCTATTCATAATAACAATTTCAATGACCTGACATCACTCTTATAAGAGTTATTCGACTTATAAGATTCTGATAAGAAATTCACTAATTTCTTGTACTTATACATATGACATTTACATAGAAACTCTCTTAATCTACGGATAAAACTAACATCTGCCCTTTACATAAGTGGCAAGATGATACCTAGCTAATTATTATATGAAAACAAACAATTTACATTCTACAGGAGTGAGCGAGACACAACATGAGACAGCAATATGAATACACAATACTCGCTCCTCCACGCCATCTTAAGTGCTACATTCATTGCACGGCGTTCAAAATTATTCTAACTAGATTCTAACATGAAAACGTTATATTCTTATACAAAATTTACTATTTTACAACCTAAAAGACTCTCGTCCGTAACATGACCATTTAATAAATGACTCTAACACTCGTACTTGGTGGCAATGAGTACACGCCCAATCCACCTCAAACTCTATCCAACATTTTTATAATGATTTACAGTGTTCGACGAGTGTGTTTACGAGTACCTACGTGCATAGTGTTGTGGTGTGTACTGTGTACAGTGTGTAATTGTGTATCTACGAGTACAATAAAGTCTTTGTGGTACATTTTGGCATTTTCTCGAACCCCATACTCCTGACACGTAACAATAATATAGGTATGAGTACTAAACAATAGTACTCACTTCGGAGCGCTGTAAAACCTTAGCTATTAACTTAATGAAAAAATGATGCAAATAAAAGTTGTTCCTCAAAAAACGATCTACAAAAATGGTCTGATATTATTTTTTCGTAAAATGATAAAAAAAAGTTACATCGAAAAATATAAATTTTTTTCTAGAATTTCTGAAGATTTTCGCTTATAACTTTTTTATTTATAGTTCTACGATAAAAAGTTACTGGACCAAAGTTGTAGAGAATTTAATTTGCAACAAAAAATGTTATCATAAAAACCGTTTCAACCCCTATTTTCAAGATGGCGGCCGTGGGACAAGGGTGGCGACCCCACAAACTTGGTTTTAGCTTTACACTGACCCCCCCTACACATCAAAAAAATAAAATTGCGTCCTCTAAAAAACGCAAGGTTAGGCCTAAAAAATGTAACATTTCAATGGACTAAGAACCGTATTCACATTCTCGTTCGGTCTCAGTGCGACCGTTGTGTGTTTTCGTATTAGGTACCCACATTTCTAGTTAAAATAATCTACTGTCTGTGGTTACCAATTATTATTATTATTTTAGTACTTATATTAATTTATTTCTTATTTTAGTATTCACAAGATTATTATATATTAATGCACACAAAACCAAAGCCGCTGCACTGACTATTCTGTCTATTCCGGATGACAATCGAGAATGCGAATGAGAAGGTCGCATGAGTGTAGATGCCTTCTCGGTTCTCGCGCAAATTCTCGCCAAGATTTCTCTGCAAGACTTCTCGCGTGAGTCTGTTGGCGGTATAAGATTGCTTTGCGGTGTCTTCTCTAGTACTTTAGTACATAGTATCTCAATGGAATGACCATAAATTAATACTATTAGTGACGCAAGAGATTATTTTAAATTTCATTTTGTAATATCGTTTATTACCGGTATTATTATCAGTTACTTATGTCATTTTTAAGAACTAAAGATAATCACTATGATTTGAAAGTTGGCAATATTATTCAAAGAAATGACATTTCGATGTGTCAGTTTACTTCTTTATAGTATACATAATAGTAAACCCAACTTATCTCTGAAACGAAGAGAGGCGCTGTCGGACGCATTGGACCAATCATTGCCCGCAATTCGACAGGTAGTAGGTAGACAAACTGACAGATGAATGACCACAACGTACTTATGAATGACTTTTAACATGGCGGCATTAGTTTAAATTTTTGCCATTTCAGAGATAAGTTGGGCGCACTATAGGTACGAGTATAGTGAAATTTTCACTCGCTGCTCGCTGCCATCCCACAGCTTTCAGTCAGTGGCGTAGCGTGGGTTCGTGCCGCCCGGGGCGGAGAGACAATTTGCCACCCCTACGTAAAAAAAAAAAATTACGACCCCCATAAAGTGGGATAAAAATCAAATAATATTTTTTTTGTGTACATATATACAACCTTTTTATTTAAAAATAATAGATAAATCATACTGGACGCAAAAAAATAAAATAAATATTATTGCATAGCATTTTTTATCAACTTATGCAATTACAATTATATATTTATTTTATTTATTATATCACAAATCAATTCTTATATAGTGCTGTTATTAATATTCGTCTTGATTCCTCATAACATCATTAATCCCTTTGATTATATACACGGTTAATCCATATTCTACCACAATGTTTCTCTTGCTCGGACATCCACATAAATTTTTTCTGACACATAATGTCATTATATTATTTGAAATCTTCCTTTCAATGGAAAGAGCTTTCAGTTTCGGCCTAACTACCTCGCTTCTGCAGATCTCTTATCACCACCTCCTGCTGATCTTGCTCCTCACACTTGTTTTAGTAGAGGCATAAAATTCCTCCATTATAATAGGTCATTAATTAAAACAGACACAAATGGAGTTATCTTCAGCTCCCTCCAATGTATTGCTGCGTCCCGTAGAAAAATCTATTTCGAAAAATAAGTGTAAAGACTGCTATAAGTTTTTAACCTATTTGTTAACCTATTTGATGAATCTTCGTTTCGTTATTTCTCTTGTGGCTGTATTTTGTTTTTCATTTCAATGTGATTTTCTAATATAATCGTTAAAATATTTCTACGGATTATTTTGAGGATTTGACAATTTTATAAGCTTAAAACTAAAAAAAGGAACCAGTTTGATAACAGAAAATTGTTACGTCATAATGGGCGGACATCTCACGGGGCGATTTGACATAATATGATGAAGAGTAAAGCAAACTATACAAAATATATTTCTGAACGCACGCAATACAACAACCAAAGGTCATTGATTATAGTGTCATTATTTTATGTCATGTATGTCTATATGTCTATGTTATTTTGCATGTTTTAAATCTAAATACGCGATAATTCGACTATTATGAATACATGTTGTCGATTCCAACGCCTTATTTAATCCAGATCTACATGTAATTATTCTTAAAATACCGAACCGGCGAAAATCAAATGTTTGACAGGTAAGATTTGTAAGGGAAATTAAAATTTTCATTTTTAGTATTTTCCTCGCAATTTTTCCATATTTTCTCATCGCTGCAACCTTCCCTGAACTTCCACAAATATTTCAAGAATAAAATTAGCCAAATCGGTTTAGCCGTTATAAAGTAAAAGTTAGTTAACTCAGTTGAAAGTCCTGGTATTTATCGATAGATGTCACGAGTAGGGGGTGTTAGGTTTTTTCGTTACGGAATTTCTGCATTCGGTCTCCGCGCTCAAGGCCCGCGATAGAAGCTATGCAATAGCTTAAAAAATCGTTTTGTGTATATCCTTTTTATTTAATTAAAAACTAGCTGTGCCCGCGGCTCCGCTCGCGTGGAACTCAGTATGTCACAAAGTTGTTCCTGCGTGAATCCCAACCCCGCGAGAATTCTAAGATAAATAGTGGCATATACCTACATTGCTCGACAAAATATATTAAGAACAGTTGATTTTTTACTATTAGTCATACCGTACATCCATACAATAATCCGTCATCCGTTGTCCGATCTTGAGAAAATCCATAAAAAGACTTTAAGATATAAACGTCGAGTTTTTTTACTCCAAACTTTGAGCATAAGATTAACCACGATAATTAAAAAATATATTTTTTTAAACTATACTGGTAGTTTTTCATTCGGGTGTCAAAACAAAGACCAGAAGCGACGCAAACCCTCGAGAAAGCAACATAAAGTTGGTCATGAGAAAAAGAGCCGGTTCGATTCCCGATATAATATATGTCGGAGACACTTGTCAGGATAGTGGTATAATGCTCCGATCATCAGGTTGTAAGGTGAAAAATAAAACACAGTGGGCGTTCAATACGTTTCTTAATGATTTAAATTAGGTTTCAGGTTACACAGTTCGATTTAATTTGATTAAAGCCTTTAGGTTAAATTAAAACGCGGCACAACTGAAATACACTTAGAGAAACGTTATGCCGTCGGGCATAGGTACAACGCAGTATAGGATTTTATTACAAAGTACACTAGTTAACTTAATGCGACCGTTCAGCTCGACGTCTGCTCGAGAAGTCCGCGCTGTTCGTAAGTGACTGCAGAGCTGCCCTCTGTTGGGTTCCCCCTCTCCGATATCCCATCGAGTGACGTTTACAATTCGCATTCGCACAGAGTTGCCATTTAAATTACAGTTTCCGGATTTACGTTTTATTCAAAGTTTAATGATTTATTTAGTTTGATTTTAATCAAATTTTATTTCCGTCTCCGACACGGCCATTCTGACAAGCACACGTCCTCGTGTGATGATTTTTATTTTAGGTTACAACAAAGCTCTAATTTTATTTTATTCAGCAAAAGCTACCAATTTTAAACGAGACTACAAATTTAATTTGAGCAACAAGTTTTTAGAATACTTAAAATTTCTTTGATTGAACGCCAAGTTTTTGTTTTAATTCTTTTTCTTTTTTTTCTGCATTGTTTTAGCCCTAACTACCTACCTACTCCCGCTGCACCGCTTCCGGTGTCGCTATGGAGAAGAAACGGCAGAACAAACTCCATAACATTACACTTGTTTAGAGCAAAATTACCAAATTTATTATTAACGCGGGTTTTTTTTTTTGTCAGCTGTGATGTCGGAATTTACCTGTAACAATAAACACAAACGAAAGTATCTCTTAAAGCTCGGCCCTTCCTGACCTAAGTGGGCAGGGAATAAAAACAACTTTATCAAATCATTAGAAATTTTGAAAATCATAACAGATTATTTCTCTCAAAGGCCAAAGCTGACATGTCGATCAACACCCATACTCATTCAAATAATAGGAAACTCATTGAAATATTGCAGTGCTCGTACCCTGACCTCCATCCGGTCCTGATCATCACCCTTATAACCTCCATCCAATCACAAGCAACAATCCAATAGGTAACCTCTATCCAGTCACCCCCGCATGCAACCTCCATCCGGTTACAAACACCACACCACAAAGACGATCATTTCGAGCCTTTATCAAAAATAATCTTAAAAAGGTTTGTTCAACATGTCGCTTTATTTATCCTATCACATTACAGATTAATCCAAAACAAACTCTACATTTCTCATTAAAGCTACTTTTCTTAAAAAGTTATCATTTCTCAAACAGGTTGACCTATCGAACGGTACTCAAGCACAATCATGCACTTCTCTCAAAAATAATAACCGTATAAATAGCTCTCATCTGCATGCAACGTCCGTCCCGATGCGAAACTGTCCATTAGCACCCACCAATAACAGCACAGAACACTTCTTTCCAGTGCTCATTTAAGGGCCATGCATTTTTCAAAGTAACAACACCATTCAATTACAATTTCAAAAGTTCCGCTCGACAAGTTGACCGAAAAGTAAATCTCTCAAAAATAAAGAAATCTTTGAAATTGAATGAACATTACGTCTTGAAAACAAATTTTAATTCATTTCTCCTTTAAGCTATCAGAAAACAGATATGACGATACAGATCACCTGTTTCGTTGCGTCCGATCTGCGGCTGCCAGTTGCCAGAGCTTCCTCCTTCAATGTCACACGAATGAACTCCATAGAACGCGCGAGCGCAAGCACGCAGCTGTCGATGCGGTTCCACATAACACGCGTGTAACCTGCGTGAGCTGCTCTTGTTCCTGATCGCCATTGGAATAACCTGTGCATCCTCGAAAACTTATCTGAAAATCAGAACAGAACGATGCACATTGCATCGTCACATGTGAGATTACTTCAAAACTCATTGGTTCCACAAGGTAAATTAATAAAACCAATCGAAGTGTGCTGCACTTGTAAATAAAATAATTGGGGAACTGATTGTATCCAAGTGCTACTTTAATTAAAAATTTCACTGAACTTCCACAAACTGCTATTTTTTTTTATTATGTAACCAAATCACAAATGGATTACAAAACAACATTGATAACAAAATCGCCACTAATTCATTACACGTAAATTCTACAGCCATGAGCCAAGTACCATCGTCGTTATCATAACCAAAACTGTACGCATACTCTACCAAAATAACAAGTTACACTTGAGTTTATTGAAACTGAAACTTCCGAGTACGAATGACCTCTATCGCCACGGCTCTCCCGCCGAACAGCAAACACGTTGCTCTCTCTCAGTACGCATATCCATCTCGTGGATCGCACGTGTACAGCACTCCTGCTGCTACACGATACGGTCTAAATAGACCACGACCTCGGCCAGAGTTAAACGCACACCGCGCACCCACGGACTACTCGAGTTTCCTCGAGAGGCACCGATTTCTACCGGGCTACGGCTACGAAATAACTACTGGTACGGTCGAACTCACTACGGCCGATAGAGTCATTCACGGGTCGCACGGATTCTTCCGTGGTCTATCCAAGACCCGACCAACCGAACTAAGATTCATCACTATTACTCGACTCAAATTCACTTTTTATATCACAATACTTCAAATGGTACTTAGCCCTTGGGCATTCTAACAAACTAACCACAAATCTACCCACATTAAACTTCAACAAAATGATCGCATGATAAAAGTGTGTTCCGATGTTGTACTTGGTTAAATTACACTAAAATAAAAGGGTGTAACTTTCCCTTCATAATAAAACAGAGGTCATAATAAAAACGATTTCTTTTGTTTTTCAGCGATTAAACATCAAAATAAGATTACAATGAGGAGCGATTTGTTTTAATTACGGAGCTGCGTTAAATGATTTTATCACCGGAAATTGATGTCTTTATTTTCACACACGATTATCAAACAAACTACGCACACACACAATATAGTTTACACAAAAATTAAAATTTAAGCAATGAAATTGTATCACCTCAGACGCAATGGAATAAAAATAATGCCATACCCATACTCGCTGTCTTACTTGAAATCCCTTTACCAAAATTCGAGTTTTTCCGTGTCAATCCTGATCGCGCGGGAATTCCGGGATATAAAGTAGCCTATAATACTTCACAACTTCTTCTATCTCCCAGTGAAAGTCAATCTAAGCTCGCGGCTTGGTGCACAGGAGGTTTTCCTACGAGAATCCTGATCCCGCGAGAATTCCGGGATAAAAAGTAGCTTATAATTATGTTGCTCCAGAACCTTCTGTATCTCCCAGTGAAAGTCCCATTAAAATTTAAGCCCGCGCATTCCCGTAAAGAAGTTTTTCCCGCGTGAATTCTGATCCCGCTGGAATTCCGGGAATAATAAGTAGCCTATGATTATGTTGCTCCAGATCCTCCTCTATCAGCCAGTGAAAGTTCCATAAAAATTTAAGCCAATTGCTCACAAACAAAAATTATTGCATTCTTTAATATTCAAAAACATTTCAATGGATTGGTTGATACTTGCAGATTTCATTTTGATACCTTGTGATGTACATCACTAGAAAATTGCCATGTCAACTTGTAAATTCCTCTTTTAAATTTCTATCGCTTTTCATCGAAATATTTCTCGCCCAATGTTCCGTAAACTAAGGTCTCCTTTCCATGAACTAGAGATGACAATCGCTGCCATGACAGATGGCAATCTAAGCCTTTTTTCACAAAAAAAAAAGACATGTGGCACTCGGAGACTGCCGCGGTAAAGCTATTGCATAGCATTAGATACATTGAGATACTATGTACTAAAGTACTACAGAAGCAATGCTCATATTAATGCGTTCTAAAAAGTGTAGCCACTTTTAAACCGCAATGACGTAGCTTTTGAATATGGAATCGCGGAATGGGGTTGCCTACCCATGTGAAATTTTGGTTAATTTTCCCCACAGAAAACGCTGAATACTTCATATAAATAAAATAAAGTTTAAAATAATCGATTTATGTATTTATTGGAAATATTTAAGGAATTAAATAAATAAGACACTATTTTTTTATTTGTTATTAATTAGCTACCAGACCCCGAAAACGTAGTTCTGCAAGAATTATAATGTAGGTATTTATTGTAACTTACTAACAAAAATATAAATCGTAAAATTTTAAAATATACCATACTAGTTTTTACCCGACTGCGCTAGGAGGGTAATGTTTTTCGGGTGTATGTATGTATGTTTGTATGGATGTTTATTTCTTTGTCAAACTCTACAGTTCAAACAGCTGGACAGATTTTGACATATAGCCGTACAAGGATCTTTTGGCGCGTGGATGACAAAAGATCCATGTAAGACTGTATGAGTTGTTGTTGAAATGTTCAGAAAAGTGTCATCGACTATATGTATATTCTCAAAATAACGCTCGCAGATAAAGCAGTCGGGTTTTTTTTATTTTTATACATGAGTGAGTTATCATAACTTTTATTACTTTAAATCGCTGACAAAAAGAGACACACAGAGGTTACATTTAGCCATATCTATGCAGTTGATATTGATTTATGTAGAGTAACGTTTTCATTATAAAGAAAAAGTATACAGGATTAATGCATTTAATTCTAAAGAATTATGATTTTCATAATCATATACATATAAATAGAGACTTAAATTAACAATTCTCCTAGTCCCCCAGCAGATACATTTTTTAATCGGCAAATTATTTTCCTCATTTTTTGTTTTCGTGGCGATTCAGTGATTTTTATTTCTTCGTTGGTTTCCTCAGAATCGACATCCATATTTTGTTCCCTTTTGCGTTCCATCTGCTCCTCAAAATAATGGTCCTAAAAATATACAATTTATTACAGCTGAAACAGCAGTTTAATTTTTTATTTTATTTCTACATACTTATTGCAGCGTTCAGGTTCTTTAGGCACCCTGCAGCTTTGTTATTGTTAAAGCTTAAAATCATATACTTTATAATTTACAATTTTTCCCATAAATATGCGGAACTCAAACAAAGTTTTATATGGTAACACTGAACCTAATGAAAAATCGATCTAAATTGTATTTATTTTATTGCGTTTTTTCGTAGATAAATAACAAAGAAATAATAAACTTACTTGTGAAACGTGATTCCGGTTGACTTATTAACCGTTTGTGACGGTGAATCTCATTCTTTCACGGTGCATTTAACCAAAAATTTAAAGAATTTGAAATTTTTTCGTTCCGACGTTATTTGTCAAGCGTCACACGGAACACTAAACTGACGTTAGCTTCACATATGTATGTCCCTGGACATATGTGAAGTGGCGACGCTTTTGCGCGAAGATTACTCATCTATACATATACATCAATGATTAGATATATGTATATAAATTAACAAAACAAAAAATAATACTGCATTTGTGATAATAATAATAAAATGGATGTATATAGAGTACTAACTCATTTTCTTTCACTATTTTTTCGTGACTTTCTTCATTAATAAATGCACTTTGTTTATTCATGTTTAAAACATTTTGTACACAAATTATACGAGTACAGATATTTTCCTAGTTATCAAAAGTTACATCAAAGTTCATAGGCAATATCACTGAAAGAGACGCATAATAATGACGTAAGCCTAATTGTTAAGAATACGTACATCATAACGTCACATTATAGGTGCAAGACATTTTAATCTTTATTAGAAACGGATAATGCTTTAATTTGTGCAAAGAAGATTTAATATTTAATATTCTGAACAAATAGATTTAATATTCTGAACAAAAGCATAAGAACTATTTCAGTTGACAAAATAATTCTTTTTAAAAAGAAAATTGACATTTGACATTTAAGTCCTACAACGATCTTTTGGCGCGTGAATGACGTGTGGGTGACAGAGACAGTGCCTTACAGTTTGCCTTGCCTGTATGGTTCTGTCTCTATCACCCTCAAGTCATTATAGTGTCATTATTTCATATCATGTCTGTGAGAGACATAGAGAGATGTATTAGGTGTAGGTTTGCCACCTTTTTTTTTGCAAATAAAGTACATTGGTGAGAAAAAAAGTACTAGTATCAAAATAAAGTACAATTTATTTTTCTTTATTATTATACTAGAGAACCGCCCGCGCTTCGCTTCGGGACCCGTAGGTAACAGTCGCGTAGGTCTCGCTCCCGTAGGAATTTAGGCTAAAAAGTAGCCTACTACTCGCTCTCTTCACTCCACCCTGTCTGAGGTGTGTGGAGCCCTCGGGACAGTTAGTTCCCCTTTGGGGGTGTCTCTCGCGGCCCGTTAAAACGGGCCGGTCCTTGGGTTGGGCTCTAAGGCCCTTGGTTGTCCATCTGTGGTTAACCAATAGGTCAAGTCCGGTGAGTGGCGGCCTTTTTACAGGCCACAGAGTCTTAAACGGGATGGGGTTCATCTCCACGCCGCCCAGGCGATCGAGGCCCTACCGGGTGAATCCCACTGGTGGGAAGCCCAGCTGCGGTTCGCTGGCGAGCGCGTACCACGCCGGTGCCGCGTACGTGAGGCGGGATCTGATGTAGGTCTTGTAGACCCCGAGCTTCAGTCCGAGAGGGAGGCTCGAGGAGAGCACTGGTTTCTGCCATCGCGCTTCTGGAATTCGCGACGGCTTTCGTAACCTGTGGCTTCATCGAAAGTCTTCCGTCGATTTTGCCCCCAGGTATTTGGCCTGTGGGGCCCATTGGATATCTTGTCCGTTAAGCTCCAGAGTAGGGTCCCGCCTGTTGAGGTATCCTCTTATGTTCACGGCCCGCGTCTTCCCGACATTCACCGACAGTCTCCACGCGGCAAGCCATTCGGGGAGGGCATCAAGCGCACGCTGCATCTTGACGATGGCGTGGGTTCTATTCAGCGACGTGGTGATGTACGCCACATCATCGGCATACAGGGCAAGCGACGCCCCCCCTGCCGCCGGGAGGTCGTCGGTGTAGCAGGCGTAGCAGACCGGGGACAGGCAACTCCCTTGCGGGACGCCGGCTGCGATCGGACGCTCGGTGGATTCGGCGTCTTCAACCAGTACTCTGAAGCTTCTATTTTCGAGGAAACTGGAGATCACCTTAACGGCACTCCGGGGTGCCGACGACTGCGAGATCTTGTAGAGAATAAGCCGTCGTGCCAAACACGGTCGAACGCCTTTTCCATGTCGAGGAATACTGCACACACGCGTTCTCTCTTATTCAGAGCCGCGGTAACGGTGTGCAACACCCTCGACAGTGTAGCCGTGCTGTTCAGCGGCATCAAAAAGTAGCCTTCCACTTCTGTTGGCAGCTAGGCTATTCCACCCCGGATGCAGTTCCAGTCGCCCGCGCCCACCACTGGTGTCGGCGAGTCCAGCAACTTGCGGACATCAGCCAACAGGATAGTGCCAGCGGGCGGGCGGTACACTGAATACAGCCGGAGCGGGGAGTTCTCGAGGCAGAGCTAAAGTAGCCTATTACATTTGCCTATGACTTAAGTAAATTACATGTAGTATTTCATAGCGTAATTCAGAACTTGCAAATTAACGCCATCTATTAACAACTCCGAAAATAAATATCTAGCAACTAACAAAACATCGATCTTCCCATGGGAATGGGATGTTTTTTCGCGGTAAAAAGTAGCCTACATCACTCTCCACCCTCCTAACTATCCCCACACACATAAACCTTACCATATAATAGCTTTGTTGCGACGTGAAAGCGTCACAAACAAATAAACAAACAAACAAACAAACAAACAAACACACTTTCACATTTATAATATTAGTAAGGATTTAAAAACATATTTTGACGTGATAACGTCTTATAAATTGGTTTACCGGGTGGCACTTCAAGAAACTGTGTCACGCTCCGCTCACGTTATGCGCTTACAATGAGAGCGAGTGAGAGGCACGCGTCCCTTCCACTCGGGCATGGTTAGCCCGCCTAAGAGCGAGAGAGACAGACATAAAAAGTGAAAGGCACGCGTCCCTTCCTCCTTAACATTACTTATGGTAGCTACGGCGTACACACGTTGGCGTGTTTCAGAAAATGGTACAGCGCCATCTCTGAAGAAGTAGAGTAATTTCGTTTGTTACCTCACTTAGTTGTGACTAATGGTTAATGGTCTAACGGTTAGCAGCGCTAGATGGCGGATGGTGTTACAATGTTTTAAATATAATTCTTTGTATAAATAAATGTTTTAAATTGTTACTATTATTTCATCCTTCTTCCTACTATACGAATGAATATTCACATTAAAATTATTTTACCACTCAAAGTCGTTGTCACGTAAAACTTTCGCCCGTATACCGACTTTACAGGCAACCAATTTTTTATTGCTTTTTACAGTTTGTATCAAATTAGGATCTCGACTAAACAATTGCACAGCATCTTTACAATCTATATTTGAATTAAAATTAATAAGTGATTCATTTTTTATTACAAAGAAATCAAATCATGCGAAATAAAGTATTTTCGTGTGCTTTATTGTTCTCATAAAGTATAGAGTACAATTGCCTAAAATAACGTGCAATGCTTTATTATAAAGTACGGGTGGCAACCCTAATTAGGTGTTATAAACGTTTTCGTTACGAAATTTCTCAATTCGGTCCCCACGCCCAAGGCCCGCGATAAAAGCTATGCAATAGCTTAAAATTCAGGATTCTTTATCTACTTCTGAAATCGGGTCCAGTAGTAGAGTGGGCGGTCATTCGTACTATTTACATTTCAGATAGGTATTCTCGATTAACTAAGCAATGTGGGCTTCTTTCATACGTCAGGACGTGAGCTCACAGGATATCAAATGAAACACAGGATTATGAGCCAATCATACGTAAACAACTGCTTTATTCAATGATCTCTTCGGCTCAGTATAAATACTCGTTTTAGGGTTTGTTTTAGTATTGAGACATGTTTGATTTACTTTACGGCATTACGATATTGATTTATCGATCGAACCACTCGCACTCGCGATTCACGCGTTATTTATCAACAACTATTAGAGATTCACGGTATTACAATTAATAAGGAACCATTACCAGATTTCACGCCGTTAGACATTCATTTTCGTACTTTATTATTTTCCAATTCTATTGACAGCTATCAGAATCACTATTAATCATCGCGTACAGATTTAATCACAATAATCGCATCAAACCAGTATCATAGGTTTACTACTTACCTCCGTCATGTATATTTGTCTTACTCCTACTTAAAGAACTTTACAAGTTAGAGCCTCCCGCAAGGAGTGAAACAACACAATTCTAGTCAACGCACAATACGAAAGTCCTGTAGAGATCTGATAGATCTCGTAACGCAGAGAACGTGTTAAATACCACGATTTCAATGTTTGGCACTACGTTAATACTGTCAGATTCAATGTAATAGAACTCGGATCCGGCAAGACTCAGAGACATGCGACCTAGTACATGGAAATGCATAAAATACCTAACCCTTCTATTAACATATTTTTAGAAGTCTGTCAAAAACAGTTTGGCGATGACTAGGCTGCTATACAATGCAGTAGTAGGATCGAGAAAGGAGATGGGCACTACCCAATGTTTGGCACTACCTAAATACTGTCAGATTCAATGTAGTAGAACTCAGATCCGACATTCCGACAATACCCAGAGACATGCGACCTAGCACATATGCAACTGCAAGTACATAAAATAACCCTTCTATTAACATTATGACTTATTTTTATTGCAAGGTAGACCAGCTTCCATACATTTTTGCCCATCCTAATTTAAAAAGGTCAACAACAATCTTTTGGATTGAGATAGATCAATACAGGGTGATTTGTAACTCGACGTATTCCTCTTGGGATGTAACCAATTTCCAACAAAATTAACCATAATGTCCCTAATACCAAGTCAGCTGGTTATCGAGATATTCCTTATTTTTGGTTTTGGTCAAAGAACACCGAATTTGACTACAAAAAAAATCAATAAATAAAAAATGTGTGCGTGTACTAGTGTACACACGTATGAAGTGAAACTTCTTTACGACAATATATATAATAATATCATAATATAAATATATTGTTATAATTATAAATAAATTTAATTGTATTGTATTGTTCATCATCGTCATTGTTCGCAACTCAGTGCATCAATCGCTAATTATACATTTCTCCCACTCTGTTTTCATCTGTGAGGTGAGGAGACTGCACTGTTGTATTTCTGAACGGTAAGGTCTGGTGGTGCGAGTAGCTCCACTTAAGCGACATGCTATCCCTACTCCACCGGAGAAATCACTAATAGTCATCCTAAACTATCTTTGAATACTTAGTTATAATTTATTTACTGTTATATTGCAGTTAAAAACCTTTATTAAATATTTTACCAAAAAGACTAGTCGTTGCATACCGTATAACGAAACATTAATCTAAAGATTAATGTTTCGTTATACGAATATAACGTTATACGGTATATAACGTTAATATAACGTTATACGGTAGTACACTAGCTAAAGCTAGTCTGTGCATATTATGTCATGTCAATGTGCCACAAACAAGTCAAAACAAACCTGGCTGGTTATAAATAATTTCGATAAAAAGCAAAACTAAAGAGACGTCAGAGTTACATTGACAAATAATGTCATCAAAGTAAACAAACGTCATGAAATCGTATTTAAAGTTACAGAAAATTATCAGTAAAAATAAAGAAGGAATACAGGAAACATTGAAAAAGGTAACATTTAAAATTTATAAATAGTCCCAGAAGTCAATAACAAAGTAATAATTGGATACATACATAATCTTAAATAAATTTTACATCAAAGTTCAAATTTGACAATGATTTAAAATAAAGATGGCGCGTAACGCGTCAAAAGCGTAACGCGTCAAAGCCATGTCAAAGCGTAACCGAAAAATGTGACGAAAATTTTTTTCCAACGCTGATAAAGAAGTTTCACTTAAAAAAATTTGTGGTTTGAATTGAGTTGTGTGCATTTCTATCAGTGACCAATATATCAACAATCATTTATTAATACTAATGCAGGCACAAGTGTTACACATTTTAAAATAACAAGTTACTAAGGGTATAAGTTTATAAGGGTCTAATAGACAAACGACAAACGACAATAACAACTAAAAAGTTTGCAACTCAGGAACTTATACCGCGGTACGATAACAAAGGGTTTTACGTCGCACGTGCTCTACATACGTTTTTTTCTGAAATGTTTTGTTTGTGTCTTAATAATTTTACTTGTTTGGATAGCTTATAAAACAAGGATGTTTTTCATGTAGTTTGTACGCTTGATGTATAATATATTTTTTAAAATAAATCTACTTTTCTATCGACCACATTCGTAAGAAAATATTTTTTTTACAAGAATTCACTTGTTATTTTAAAATGTGTAACACTTGTGCCTGCATTAGTATTAATAAATGATTGTTGATGTATTGGTCACTGATAGAAATGCACACAACTCAATTCAAACCACAACTTTTTTATTTATTGATTTTTTTGTAGTCAAATTCGGTGTTCTTTGACCAAAACCAAAAACAAGGAATATCTCGATAACCAGCTGACTTGGTATTAGGGGCATTATGGTTAATTTTGTTGGAAATTGGTTGTATTACCACATCCCAAGAGGAATACGTCGAGTTACAAATCACCTGTATACAAAGGGCGCCCACGGCCCACATAAGGCCCGCGGGCCGTAGGCTGACTATAGCTGGTCTACATGAATGAATAAGTTTCGATTTTGAATTTGTGTTAGTTGTACCTACGTGGGAAAAAAACTGCATTAAATCTTCAGTAAATTTATTAAAATATTATGTGAAAAGATGTATCCAAGGAAACAATAAAAACTTTAAAACCGAACCTCAATTGTTATCAATTGAGGAAACTGCATTTAACAATTAGAACAAACTCCTTTTCTTCCAACTCTGATGCTGTACTGGGTACGGCTGAGCGTACAGGCTTGGCGAACTCTGGATCGTCCATAACCACCTGTAGTAGATCCACCAGCATAAGCAGCAGCCGAAGCAGTAGAAGCAGTAGATCCATATTGACTTTGGCTTGCAGGAACTTGAGGTCCTTGTCCCGATGGTCCGTATGAACCTGAAGCGTATGGGCCATATCCTGCTGCGGCAGATGCGGCTGCAGCGGCTGATGCGCCTGCTCCTTGTGGGCCACCTGGTCCTTGTGGTCCTGCTAGTCCTTGTGGACCGGCTGCTCCTTGTGGTCCCTGTGCTCCTTGTGGTCCCTGTGCTCCTTGTGCGTATGGGCCATATCCTGCTGCGGCATTTGCGGCTGCAGCGGCTGATGCGCCTGGTCCTTGAGGTCCTGCTGGTCCTTGTTGGCCTGCTGCGGCAGATGCTGCTGCAGCGGCTGATGCGCCTGGTCCTTGTGGGCCACCTGGCCCTTGTGGACCGGCTGCTCCTTGTGGTCCCTGTGCTCCTTGTGCGTATGGGCCATATCCTGCTGCGGCATTTGCGGCTGCAGCGGCTGATGCGCCTGGTCCTTGTGGTCCTGCTGGTCCTTGTTGGCCTGCTGCGGCAGATGCGGCTGCAGCGGCTGATGCGCCTGGTCCTTGTGGTCCTGCTAGTCCTTGTGGACCGGCTGCTCCTTGTGGTCCCTGTGCTCCTTGTGCGTATGGGCCATATCCTGCTGCGGAATTTGCAGCTGCAGCGGCTGATGCACCTGGTCCTTGTGGTCCTGCTGGTCCTTGTTGGCCTGCTGCGGCAGATGCGGCTGCAGCGGCTGATGCGCCTGGTCCTTGTGGGCCACCTGGTCCTTGAGGTCCTGCTGGTCCTTGTCGGCCTGCTGCGGCAGATGCGGCTGCAGCGGCTGATGCGCCTGGTCCTTGTGGGCCACCTGGTCCTTGTGGACCGGCTGCTCCTTGTGGTCCCTGTGCTCCTTGTGCGTATGGGCCATATCCTGCTGCGGCATTTGCAGCTGCAGCGGCTGATGCGCCTGGTCCTTGAGGTCCTACTGGTCCTTGTTGGCCTGCTGCGGCAGATGCAGCTACAGCGGCTGATGCGCCTGGTCCTTGTGGGCCACCTGGTCCCTGTGGACCGGCTGCTCCTTGTGGTCCCTGTGCTCCTTGTGCGTATGGGCCATATCCTGCTGCGGCATTTGCGGCTGCAGCGGCTGATGCGCCTGGTCCTTGAGGTCCTGCTGGTCCTTGTTGGCCTGCTGCGGCAGATGCTGCTGCAGCGGCTGATGCGCCTGGTCCTTGTGGGCCACCTGGTCCTTGTGGACCGGCTGCTCCTTGTGGTCCCTGTGCTCCTTGTGGTCCCTGTGCTCCTTGTGCGTATGGGCCATATCCTGCTGCGGCATTTGCGGCTGCAGCGGCTGATGCGCCTGGTCCTTGAGGTCCTGCTGGTCCCTGTTGGCCTGCTGCAGCAGATGCGGCTGCAGCGGCTGATGCGCCTGGTCCTTGTGGGCCACCCGGTCCTTGAGGTCCTGCTGGTCCTTGTTGGCCTGCTGCGGCAGATGCGGCTGCAGCGGATGATGCGCCTGGTCCTTGTCGGCCACCTGGTCCTTGAGGTCCTGCTGGTCCTTGTCGGGCTGCTGCGGCAGATGCGGCTGCAGCGGCTGATGCGCCTGGTCCTTGTGGGCCACCTTGTCCTTGTGGTCCTGCTAGTCCTTGTGGACCGGCTGCTCCTTGTGGTCCCTGTGGTCCTTGTGCGTATGGGCCATATCCTGCTGCGGAATTTGCACCTGCAGCGGCTGATGCGCCTGGTCCTTGTGGTCCTGCTGGTCCTTGTTGGCCTGCTGCGGCAGATGCGGCTGCAGCGGCTAATGCGCCTGGTCCTTGTGGGCCACCTGGTCCTTGTGGACCGGCTGCTCCTTGTGGTCCCTGTGCTCCTTGTGGTCCCTGTGCTCCTTGTGCGTATGGGCCATATCCTGCTGCGGCATTTGCGGCTGCAGCGGCTGATGCGCCTGGTCCTTGAGGTCCTGCCGGTCCCTGTTGGCCTGCTGCGGCAGATGCGGCTGCAGCGGCTGATGCGCCTGGTCCTCGTGGGCCACCTGGTCCTTGAGGTCCTACTGGTCCTTGTTGGCCTGCTGCGGCAGATGCAGCTACAGCGGCTGATGCGCCTGGTCCTTGTGGGCCACCTGGTCCTTGTGGACCGGCTGCTCCTTGTGGTCCCTGTGCTCCTTGTGCGTATGGGCCATATCCTGCTGCGGCATTTGCGGCTGCAGCGGCTGATGCGCCTGGTCCTTGTGGGCCACCTGGCCCTTGTGGACCGGCTGCTCCTTGTGGTCCCTGTGCTCCTTGTGCGTATGGGCCATATCCTGCTGCGGCATTTGCGGCTGCAGCGGCTGATGCGCCTGGTCCTTGTGGTCCTGCTGGTCCTTGTTGGCCTGCTGCGTCAGATGCGGCTGCAGCGGCTGATGCGCCTCTTCCTTGTGGTCCTGCTAGTCCTTGTGGACCGGCTGCTCCTTGTGGTCCCTGTGCTCCTTGTGCGTATGGGCCATATCCTGCTGCGGAATTTGCAGCTGCAGCGGCTGATGCACCTGGTCCTTGTGGTCCTGCTGGTCCTTGTTGGCCTGCTGCGGCAGATGCGGCTGCAGCGGCTGATGCGCCTGGTCCTTGTGGGCCACCTGGTCCTTGAGGTCCTGCTGGTCCTTGTCGGCCTGCTGCGGCAGATGCGGCTGCAGCGGCTGATGCGCCTGGTCCTTGTGGGCCGCCTTGTCCTTGTGGTCCTGCTAGTCCTTGTGGACCGGCTGCTCCTTGTGGTCCCTGTGCTCCTTGTGGCCCCTGTGCTCCTTGTGCGTATGGGCCATATCCTGCTGCGGCATTTGCTGCTGCAGCGGCTGATGCGCCTGGTCCTTGTGGGCCACCTGGTCCTTGAGGTCCTGCTGGTCCTTGTCGGCCTGCTGCGGCAGATGCGGCTGCAGCGGCTGATGCGCCTGGTCCTTGTGGGCCACCTTGTCCTTGTGGTCCTGCTAGTCCTTGTGGACCGGCTGCTCCTTGTGGTCCCTGTGCTCCTTGTGGTCCCTGTGCTCCTTGTGGTCCCTGTGCTCCTTGTGCGTATGGGCCATATCCTGCTGCGGAATTTGCAGCTGCAGCGGCTGATGCGCCTGGTCCTTGAGGTCCTGCTGGTCCTTGTTGGCCTGCTGTGGCAGATGCGGCTGCAGCGGCTGATGCGCCTGGTCCTTGTGGGCCACCTGGTCCTTGTGGACCGGCTGCTCCTTGTGGTCCCTGTGCTCCTTGTGCGTATGGGCCATATCCTGCTGCGGCATTTGCAGCTGCAGCGGCTGATGCGCCTGGTCCTTGAGGTCCTACTGGTCCTTGTTGGCCTGCTGCGGCAGATGCAGCTGCAGCGGCTGATGCGCCTGGTCCTTGTGGTCCTGCTAGTCCTTGTGGACCGGCTGCTCCTTGTGGTCCCTGTGCTCCTTGTGGTCCCTGTGCTCCTTGTGCGTATGGGCCATATCCTGCTGCGGAATTTGCAGCTGCAGCGGCTGATGCGCCTGGTCCTTGTGGTCCTGCTGGTCCTTGTTGGCCTGCTGCGGCAGATGCGGCTGCAGCGGCTGATGCGCCTGGTCCTTGTGGCCCTGCTAGTCCTTGTGGACCGGCTGCTCCTTGTGGTCCCTGGGCTCCTTGTGGTCCCTGTGCTCCTTGTGCGTATGGGCCATATCTTGCTGCGGCATTTGCGGCTGCAGCGGCTGATGCGCCTGGTCCTTGAGGTCCTGCTGGTCCTTGTTGGCCTGCTGCGGCAGATGCTGCTGCAGCGGCTGATGCGCCTGGTCCTTGTGGGCCACCTGGTCCTTGTGGACCAGCTGCTCCTTGTGGACCGGCTGCTCCTTGTGGTCCCTGTGCTCCTTGTGGTCCCTGTGCTCCTTGTGCGTATGGGCCATATCCTGCTGCGGCATTTGCAGCTGCAGCGGCTGATGCGCCTGGTCCTTGTGGGCCACCTGGTCCTTGAGGTCCTGCTGGTCCTTGTTGGCCTGCTGCGGCAGATGCGGCTGCAGCGGCTGATGCGCCTGGTCCTTGTGGCCCTGCTAGTCCTTGTGGACCGGCTGCTCCTTGTGGTCCCTGTGCTCCTTGTGGTCCCTGTGCTCCTTGTGCGTATGGGCCATATCCTGCTGCGGCATTTGCGGCTGCAGCGGCTGATGCGCCTGGTCCTTGAGGTCCTGCTGGTCCCTGTTGGCCTGCTGCGGCAGATGCGGCTGCAGCGGCTGATGCGCCTGGTCCTTGTGGGCCACCTGGCCCTTGTGGACCGGCTGCTCCTTGTGGTCCTTGTGCGTATGGGCCATATCCTGCTACGGCATTTGCAGCTGCAGCGGCTGATGCGCCTGGTCCTTGAGGTCCTGCTGGTCCTTGTTGGCCTGCTGCGGCAGATGCAGCTGCAGCGGCTGATGCGCCTGGTCCTTGTGGGCCACCTGGTCCTTGTGGACCGGCTGCTCCTTGTGGTCCCTGTGCTCCTTGTGCGTTTGTGCCATATCCTGCTGCGGCATTTGCGGCTGCAGCGGCTGATGCGCCTGGTCCTTGAGGTCCTGCTGGTCCTTGTTGGCCTGCTGCGGCAGATGCGGCTGCAGCGGCTGATGCGCCTGGTCCTTGTGGGCCACCTGGTCCTTGTGGACCGGCTGCTCCTTGTGGTCCCTGTGCTCCTTGTGCGTATGGGCCATATCCTGCTGCGGCATTTGCAGCTGCAGCGGCTGATGCGCCTGGTCCTTGTGGTCCTGCTGGTCCTTGTTGGCCTGCTGCGGCAGATGCGGCTGCAGCGGCTGATGCGCCTGGTCCTTGTGGGCCACCTGGTCCTTGAGGTCCTGCTGGTCGTTGTCGGCCTGCTGCGGCAGATGCGGCTGCAGCGGCTGATGCGCCTGGTCCTTGTGGGCCACCTTGTCCTTGTGGTCCTGCTAGTCCTTGTGGACCGGCTGCTCCTTGTAGTCCCTGTGCTCCTTGTGCGTATGGGCCATATCCTGCTACGGAATTTGCAGCTGCAGCGGCTGATGCACCTGGTCCTTGTGGTCCTGCTGGTCCTTGTTGGCCTGCTGCGGCAGATGCGGCTGCACCGGCTGATGCGCCTGGTCCTTGTGGGCCACCTGGTCCTTGAGGTCCTGCTGGTCCTTGTGGTCCCTGTGCTCCTTGTGCGTATGGGCCATATCCTGCTACGGCATTTGCAGCTGCAGCGGCTGATGCGCCTGGTCCTTGAGGTCCTGCTGGTCCTTGTTGGCCTGCTGCGGCAGATGCAGCTGCAGCGGCTGATGCGCCTGGTCCTTGTGGGCCACCTGGTCCTTGTGGACCGGCTGCTCCTTGTGGTCCCTGTGCTCCTTGTGCGTTTGTGCCATATCCTGCTGCGGCATTTGCGGCTGCAGCGGCTGATGCGCCTGGTCCTTGAGGTCCTGCTGGTCCTTGTTGGCCTGCTGCGGCAGATGCGGCTGCAGCGGCTGATGCGCCTGGTCCTTGTGGGCCACCTGGTCCTTGTGGACCGGCTGCTCCTTGTGGTCCCTGTGCTCCTTGTGCGTATGGGCCATATCCTGCTGCGGCATTTGCAGCTGCAGCGGCTGATGCGCCTGGTCCTTGTTGGCCTGCTGCGGCAGATGCAGCTGCAGCGGCTGATGCGCCTGGTCCTTGTGGTCCTGCTAGTCCTTGTGGACCGGCTGCTCCTTGTGGTCCCTGTGCTCCTTGTGCGTATGGGCCATATCCTGCTGCGGAATTTGCAGCTGCAGCGGCTGATGCGCCTGGTCCTTGTGGTCCTGCTGGTCCTTGTTGGCCTGCTGCGGCAGATGCGGCTGCAGCGGCTGATGCGCCTGGTCCTTGTGGCCCTGCTAGTCCTTGTGGACCGGCTGCTCCTTGTGGTCCCTGAGCTCCTTGTGCGTATGGGCCATATCCTGCTACGGAATTTGCAGCTGCAGCGGCTGATGCACCTGGTCCTTGTGGTCCTGCTGGTCCTTGTTGGCCTGCTGCGGCAGATGCGGCTGCAGCGGCTGATGCGCCTGGTCCTTGTGGGCCACCTGGTCCTTGAGGTCCTGCTGGTCGTTGTCGGCCTGCTGCGGCAGATGCGGCTGCAGCGGCTGATGCGCCTGGTCCTTGTGGGCCACCTTGTCCTTGTGGTCCTGCTAGTCCTTGTGGACCGGCTGCTCCTTGTAGTCCCTGTGCTCCTTGTGCGTATGGGCCATATCCTGCTACGGAATTTGCAGCTGCAGCGGCTGATGCACCTGGTCCTTGTGGTCCTGCTGGTCCTTGTTGGCCTGCTGCGGCAGATGCGGCTGCAGCGGCTGATGCGCCTGGTCCTTGAGGTCCTACTGGTCCTTGTTGGCCTGCTGCGGCAGATGCAGCTACAGCGGCTGATGCGCCTGGTCCTTGTGGGCCACCTGGTCCTTGTGGACCGGCTGCTCCTTGTGGTCCCTGTGCTCCTTGTGGTCCCTGTGCTCCTTGTGCGTATGGGCCATATCCTACTGCGGCATTTGCGGCTGCAGCGGCTGATGCGCCTGGTCCTTGAGGTCCTGCTGGTCCCTGTTGGCCTGCTGCGGCAGATGCGGCTGCAGCGGCTGATGCGCCTGGTCCTCGTGGGCCACCCGGTCCTTGAGGTCCTGCTGGCCCTTGTTGGCCTGCTGCGGCAGATGCGGCTGCAGCGGCTGATGCGCCTGGTCCTTGTGGGCCACCTGGTCCTTGTGGACCGGCTGCTCCTTGTGGTCCCTGTGCTCCTTGTGGTCCCTGTGCTCCTTGTGCGTATGGGCCATATCCTGCTGCGGCATTTGCGGCTGCAGCGGCTGATGCGCCTGGTCCTTGTGGGCCACCTGGCCCTTGTGGACCGGCTGCTCCTTGTGGTCCCTGTGCTCCTTGTGCGTATGGGCCATATCCTGCTGCGGCATTTGCGGCTGCAGCGGCTGATGCGCCTGGTCCTTGAGGTCCTGCTGGTCCTTGTTGGCCTGCTGCGGCAGATGCGGCTGCAGCGGCTGATGCGCCTGGTCCTTGTGGGCCACCTGGTCCTTGTGGACCGGCTGCTCCTTGTGGTCCCTGTGCTCCTTGTGCGTATGGGCCATATCCTGCTGCGGCATTTGCAGCTGCAGCGGCTGATGCGCCTGGTCCTTGTTGGCCTGCTGCGGCAGATGCAGCTGCAGCGGCTGATGCGCCTGGTCCTTGTGGTCCTGCTAGTCCTTGTGGACCGGCTGCTCCTTGTGGTCCCTGTGCTCCTTGTGGTCCCTGTGCTCCTTGTGCGTATGGGCCATATCCTGCTGCGGCAGATGCGGCTGCAGCGGCTGATGCGCCTGGTCCTTGTGGTCCTGCTGGTCCTTGTTGGCCTGCTGCGGCAGATGCGGCTGCAGCGGCTGATGCGCCTGGTCCTTGTGGCCCTGCTAGTCCTTGTGGACCGGCTGCTCCTTGTGGTCCCTGTGCTCCTTGTGGTCCCTGTGCTCCTTGTGCGTATGGGCCATATCCTGCTGCGGAATTTGCAGCTGCAGCGGCTGATGCGCCTGGTCCTTGTGGTCCTGCTGGTCCTTGTTGGCCTGCTGCGGCAGATGCGGCTGCAGCGGCTGATGCGCCTGGTCCTTGTGGCCCTGCTAGTCCTTGTGGACCGGCTGCTCCTTGTGGTCCCTGAGCTCCTTGTGCGTATGGGCCATATCCTGCTACGGAATTTGCAGCTGCAGCGGCTGATGCACCTGGTCCTTGTGGTCCTGCTGGTCCTTGTTGGCCTGCTGCGGCAGATGCGGCTGCAGCGGCTGATGCGCCTGGTCCTTGTGGGCCACCTGGTCCTTGAGGTCCTGCTGGTCGTTGTCGGCCTGCTGCGGCAGATGCGGCTACAGCGGCTGATGCGCCTGGTCCTTGTGGGCCACCTTGTCCTTGTGGTCCTGCTAGTCCTTGTGGACCGGCTGCTCCTTGTAGTCCCTGTGCTCCTTGTGCGTATGGGCCATATCCTGCTACGGAATTTGCAGCTGCAGCGGCTGATGCACCTGGTCCTTGTGGTCCTGCTGGTCCTTGTTGGCCTGCTGCGGCAGATGCGGCTGCAGCGGCTGATGCGCCTGGTCCTTGTGGGCCACCTGGTCCTTGAGGTCCTGCTGGTCCTTGTCGGCCTGCTGCGGCAGATGCGGCTGCAGCGGCTGATGCGCCTGGTCCTTGTGGGCCACCTTGTCCTTGTGGTCCTGCTAGTCCTTGTGGACCGGCTGCTCCTTGTAGTCCCTGTGCTCCTTGTGCGTATGGGCCATATCCTGCTGCGGCATTTGCGGCTGCAGCGGCTGAGGCGCCTGTTCCTTGTGGTCCTGCTGGTCCTTGTTGGCCTGCTGCGGCAGATGCGGCTGCAGCGGCTGATGCGCCTGGTCCTTGTGGGCCACCCGGTCCTTGAGGTCCTGCTGGTCCTTGTTGGCCTGCTGCGGCAGATGCGGCTGCAGCGGATGATGCGCCTGGTCCTTGTCGGCCACCTGGTCCTTGAGGTCCTGCTGGTCCTTGTCGGGCTGCTGCGGCAGATGCGGCTGCAGCGGCTGATGCGCCTGGTCCTTGTGGGCCACCTTGTCCTTGTGGTCTTGCTAGTCCTTGTGGACCGGCTGCTCCTTGTGGTCCCTGTGGTCCTTGTGCGTATGGGCCATATCCTGCTGCGGAATTTGCAGCTGCAGCGGCTGATGCGCCTGGTCCTTGTGGTCCTGCTGGTCCTTGTTGGCCTGCTGCGGCAGATGCGGCTGCAGCGGCTGATGCGCCTGGTCCTTGTGGTCCTGCTAGTCCTTGTGGACCGGCTGCTCCTTGTGGTCCCTGTGCTCCTTGTGCGTATGGGCCATATCCTGCTGCGGCATTTGCGGCTGCAGTGGCTGATGCGCCTGGTCCTTGAGGTCCTACTGGTCCTTGTTGGCCTGCTGCGGCAGATGCCGCTACAGCGGCTGATGCGCCTGGTCCTTGTGGGCCACCTGGTCCTTGTGGACCGGCTGCTCCTTGTGCGTATGGGCCATATCCTGCTGCGGCATTTGCGGCTGCAGCGGCTGATGCGCCTGGTCCTTGAGGTCCTGCTGGTCCTTGTTGGCCTGCTGCGGCAGATGCGGCTGCAGCGGATGATGCGCCTGGTCCTTGTGGGCCACCTGGTCCTTGAGGTCCTGCTGGTCCTTGTCGGCCTGCTGCGGCAGATGCGGCTGCAGCGGCTGATGCGCCTGGTCCTTGTGGGCCACCTTGTCCTTGTGGTCCTGCTAGTCCTTGTGGACCGGCTGCTCCTTGTGGTCCCTGTGCTCCTTGTGCGTATGGGCCATATCCTGCTGCGGAATTTGCAGCTGCAGCGGCTGATGCGCCTGGTCCTTGTGGTCCTGCTGGTCCTTGTTGGCCTGCTGCGGCAGATGCGGCTGCAGCGGCTGATGCGCCTGGTCCTTGTGGTCCTGCTAGTCCTTGTGGACCGGCTGCTCCTTGTGGTCCCTGTGCTCCTTGTGGTCCCTGTGCTCCTTGTGCGTATGGGCCATATCCTGCTGCGGAATTTGCAGCTGCAGCGGCTGATGCACCTGGTCCTTGTGGTCCTGCTGGTCCTTGTTGGCCTGCTGCGGCAGATGCGGCTGCAGCGGCTGATGCGCCTGGTCCTTGAGGTCCTACTGGTCCTTGTTGGCCTGCTGCGGCAGATGCCGCTACAGCGGCTGATGCGCCTGGTCCTTGTGGGCCACCTGGTCCTTGTGGACCGGCTGCTCCTTGTGCGTATGGGCCATATCCTGCTGCGGCATTTGCGGCTGCAGCGGCTGATGCGCCTGGTCCTTGAGGTCCTGCTGGTCCTTGTTGGCCTGCTGCGGCAGATGCGGCTGCAGCGGATGATGCGCCTGGTCCTTGTGGGCCACCTGGTCCTTGAGGTCCTGCTGGTCCTTGTCGGCCTGCTGCGGCAGATGCGGCTGCAGCGGCTGATGCGCCTGGTCCTTGTGGGCCACCTTGTCCTTGTGGTCCTGCTAGTCCTTGTGGACCGGCTGCTCCTTGTGGTCCCTGTGCTCCTTGTGCGTATGGGCCATATCCTGCTGCGGAATTTGCAGCTGCAGCGGCTGATGCGCCTGGTCCTTGTGGTCCTGCTGGTCCTTGTTGGCCTGCTGCGGCAGATGCGGCTGCAGCGGCTGATGCGCCTGGTCCTTGTGGTCCTGCTAGTCCTTGTGGACCGGCTGCTCCTTGTGGTCCCTGTGCTCCTTGTGCGTATGGGCCATATCCTGCTGCGGAATTTGCAGCTGCAGCGGCTGATGCACCTGGTCCTTGTGGTCCTGCTGGTCCTTGTTGGCCTGCTGCGGCAGATGCGGCTGCAGCGGCTGATGCGCCTGGTCCTTGTGGGCCACCTGGTCCTTGAGGTCCTGCTGGTCCTTGTCGGCCTGCTGCGGCAGATGCGGCTGCAGCGGCTGATGCGCCTGGTCCTTGTGGGCCACCTTGTCCTTGTGGTCCTGCTAGTCCTTGTGGACCGGCTGCTCCTTGTGGTCCCTGGGCTCCTTGTGGTCCCTGTGCTCCTTGTGCGTATGGGCCATATCTTGCTGCGGCATTTGCGGCTGCAGCAGCTGATGCGCCTGGTCCTTGAGGTCCTGCTGGTCCTTGTTGGCCTGCTGCGGCAGATGCTGCTGCAGCGGCTGATGCGCCTGGTCCTTGTGGGCCACCTGGTCCTTGTGGACCGGCTGCTCCTTGTGGACCGGCTGCTCCTTGTTGTCCCTGTGCTCCTTGTGGTCCCTGTGCTCCTTGTGCGTATGGGCCATATCCTGCTGCGGCATTTGCGGCTGCAGTGGCTGATGCGCCTGGTCCTTGAGGTCCTACTGGTCCTTGTTGGCCTGCTGCGGCAGATGCAGCTACAGCGGCTGATGCGCCTGGTCCTTGTGGGCCACCTGGTCCTTGTGGACCGGCTGCTCCTTGTGGTCCCTGTGCTCCTTGTGGTCCCTGTGCTCCTTGTGCGTATGGGCCATATCCTGCTGCGGCATTTGCGGCTGCAGCGGCTGATGCGCCTGGTCCTTGTGGGCCACCTGGCCCTTGTGGACCGGCTGCTCCTTGTGGTCCCTGTACTCCTTGTGCGTATGGGCCATATCCTGCTGCGGCATTTGCGGCTGCAGCGGCTGATGCGCCTGGTCCTTGAGGTCCTGCTGGTCCTTGTTGGCCTGCTGTGGCAGATGCGGCTGCAGCGGCTGATGCGCCTGGTCCTTGTGGGCCACCTGGTCCTTGTGGACCGGCTGCTCCTTGTGGTCTCTGTGCTCCTTGTGCGTATGGGCCATATCCTGCTGCGGCATTTGCAGCTGCAGCGGCTGATGCGCCTGGTCCTTGAGGTCCTACTGGTCCTTGTTGGCCTGCTGCGGCAGATGCAGCTGCAGCGGCTGATGCGCCTGGTCCTTGTGGTCCTGCTAGTCCTTGTGGACCGGCTGCTCCTTGTGGTCCCTGTGCTCCTTGTGGTCCCTGTGCTCCTTGTGCGTATGTGCCATATCCTGCTGCAGCATTTGCGGCTGCAGCGGCTGATGCGCCTGGTCCTTGAGGTCCTGCTGGTCCTTGTTGGCCTGCTGCGGCAGATGCGGCTGCAGCGGCTGATGCGCCTGGTCCTGGTGGTCTTGCTAGTCCTTGTGGACCGGCTGCTCCTTGTGGTCCCTGTGCTCCTTGTGCGTATGGGCCATATCCTGCTGCGTCATTTGCGGCTGCAGCGGCTGATGCGCCTGGTCCTTGTGGGCCACCTGGTCCTTGAGGTCCTGCTGGTCCTTGTTGGCCTGCTGCGGTAGATGCGGCTGCAGCGGCTGATGCGCCTGGTCCTTGTAGGCCACCTGGTCCTTGTGGACCGGCTGCTCCTTGTGGTCCCTGTGCTCCTTGTGGTCCCTGTGCTCCTTGTGCGTATGGGCCATATCCTGCTGCGGCATTTGCGGCTGCAGCGGCTGATGCGCCTGGTCCTTGAGGTCCTGCTGGTCCCTGTTGTCCTGCTGCGGCAGATGCGGCTGCAGCGGCTGATGCGCCTGATCCTTGTGGGCCACCTGGTCCTTGTGGACCGGCTGCTCCTTGTGGTCCCTGTGCTCCTTGTGCGTATGGGCCATATCCTGCTGCGGCATTTGCGGCTGCAGCGGCTGATGCGCCTGGTCCTTGAGGTCCTGCTGGTCCTTGTTGGCCTGCTGCGGCAGATGCGGCTGCAGCGGCTGATGCGCCTGGTCCTTGTGGGCCACCTGGTCCTTGAGGTCCTGCTGGTCCTTGTTGGCCTGCTGCGGCAGATGCGGCTGCAGCGGCTGATGCGCCTGGTCCTTGTGGGCCACCTGGTTCGTATCGTCCATATGGGCCAGACTCTTCTGGTAAAATATTTTGAATAATTAGCGGTTGTTGTTGTGCGAAATACGGGTAATAGAAAGGTAGTAAAGAATTTTGGGGCTCTTGTTGTACTTGTGGATAAATATTTGATTCGTATAGACGTTGTTGTCCTGCTGCCCCGGCTGCAGACGCAGCAGCAGTAGTAGATGCAGCTCCTTGACTAGATAATTGAGTACCTGTTGTGGCGGCAGCAGCTGACGATGTAGCTCCTGAAGCTCCAGCACTTGCAGCCGCGCCTGCTTGTTGCACTCTTTTAATTATTTTGTCCATTTCTTGAATTTTTGTATGACCTTTTGCATCTGATGTGATGACTATAGTCCTAACTTCCACATCGTCGCCAGTTATTTCCCCTGAAGGAGCTTGTCCCGTTGCTGTATATTCCGTTATACTCGTTTTTTCTTCGTAAATTTCGCCTTTGTTGTCAACCTTATACTCATCTGATAACGTGTTATTCGTTTGTTTGATGTTATTAGATTCTAAAAGATTTCTCACAAATTCATCTCTGTACTCGTTTGCTGCGACATACTGGAAAACAATTATTTTATTGTTAGGAACTATCATCGAAGACTTTTAATTTTTTTGAGACTTTGAAGTACTTTTGTATACTTTGTGAATGGTTGAAAAGTTGGATTACCTGAGTACTTTTAACAGTATGACAATCGATAAACATAATATTCTAATTAACTGTAGCTTAAATTTCTCTTCTACTTCTACATTGTATTTATTCTATTTCAGTCTTTAATCTAACAGACCTCATATATTAAGATACAGTGGAACAACATTTTGAATTCAATCATTTCTATTTACCGAAATACTCGTAAATATCTTATATCTTTCATAACATAAATTTTAAACACAAAAGTTGTGGATATACTAAGAAGAATTAATAGTGGATCGGCAGTGATCACAAAAAAACCAAAAACATTTAAAATAAAATGGTAAATTTTGTTCATTTAACAAAGATTTTTAATTTTAGAAGAAATAATAAGATCAATCAAATGATAAAATCTATCAGTATATCTTTATCGTTACATTAGTAATTTTAAAAAATGTTTATCGGAAACAAATAATGACAAAATGAAAAAAAAACTTTTTTTGAGTTCTTTTGCGTATATAAAAGCCAAATTGTTATAAAAAATATATTCACTTGCTGGCCTATCATTTTAAGGTAAGATGGTTGGGGGAAAAAACTGAAGACTGCTAACATAAATTTGTAAAAACCGCATTGAAATTGTTTCTGTCGTTTCTAAGTTACGGGAACTAACAAATAGACGAACAAAAAACATGAAAGGCGTCCGCGCTATCGTGATGGTAGCGAAACGGTGAAGCCATACATTTCTACTGAGATGTAGATTTTGTCAAGTTAGGGTTGGTAGAGGTAGGGCGTGCAGAGTCAGCAGCTTGGCTCCTGCTTGGCTCTACATGAGATCATCTTTTTCAAAGGGTCCATATGCAGTCGTCTTGGCAACACTTTACATGAAAACTAACTTTTTGCAAAAAAATTACCGAATTCGGTTATTTTTCACAATAACCGAATAACCGAATTCGGTTATTTAACCGAATTCAAAGTCGATATAAAAATCAAAAATCGCTCGCCAGATGCTCAAATTTATAAGGTACCGCATGACAAGCACTACCTTTCAAACAAAAAAAGAATCATCAACAACCTTTTTTTGATAGGATTGTTATTGTTATTATTAAATATGGAACTTACCTGCAATGCGCAGCACAGGATCACAATGGTAGTGGCTCTCATCTTGTTGAGAGTTGAACCGGGACTGATACCTTTTTGAATTTTAGGGCCCAATTTATACCAATATTAATATCAATATTGACATAGAAACTGCGTAATATTATTTTTCAAAATTGTTTCAATATTTACAAAATTTTAACGACAATAACATTTTAAATAAAGTGTTAGGTACATCGCAATTCTGAACAATATCATAATTAATGCTTGATTGTATTACATTGTTCGTGATCACGTCGTATTTAAGCTATAGACAATTCCTCTGACTACGTCCTTATTATATTTTAAAATAAGTGTACATATTTTGATATTTACCTGAAAGTTTAGAATATTAGTAGTTTCCGGGGAAGTAGGTACTAGGTACTTATGCCCGCCACAGTTACTACCTACCATTTCTACCGCTATAATAAAAGTTTTCAATTGTGTTCCCCATAAAAATGTGTGAAGCCGGTTACACTTTCTTAATGCGAACATCTCAGTGTTCAGGTGTAGCAACGCATCAGTGACCGAATTAGAACGAGACTCATACTAAAAATTACTAAATGGACTTTTACTTACAGGAGTAATAGTTAGTTTTGTTGGTTGATGTTAGTCCCAAGTAGTGATGATTGTCCCAGTTTTATTAAAAACTAACCATCCTAGGCCCTAAATTGAGTCTTGTTCTATGTAGGTCGGTCACAGTTGTCAAGGGTGGCAGCGGAAGGGTGTTGCTGCATGCTCGTTTGCTATCATAAAAAAGTATTTCTTACAAAAGTCACTAGGATTCATTGTCATAGGAAGTTCAAGAATGTTGTCAAAGATAAATTACGCTAATTTACCACACATAATTTTAGATGGCACACATGTACCTTTCGCAGATAAAGTTAAAAGTTTAGGGTTATATATTATGGACAGTAATTTATCTTGGGGTCCTCAAATCAACGAGGTGAGTAGAAAAATATTTGCGGCTATGGGATCTCTCCGTAGACTTCGTAATTTCCTTCCAGTTGCTACCAAAATTACGCTTTCTTCCACACTACTTCTTCCGATCCTTGACTATGCTGATGTTTGCTATCTAGATCTAACTGAGGAGCAACTAAATAAACTAGAGCGCCTCCAAAATATTTGCATAAGATTCATATTTGGTGTTAGAAAATATGATCACATCTCTGAGTATCGGACTAAGCTCAAGTGGCTCCCAATTCGTCTTCGCCGGAATAGTCATATTCTTTCTGCTTTATACTGCGTACTGTATAATCCAAATACGCCTGATTATCTAAAACAACGGTTCCAATATAAATTGTCAAATCATCAAGATCGCTTTCTTCGCTCTAATGAAAACCTTTCCCTATCAGTTCCTTCTTGTACTTCATCCTTCTACAGTAACTCCTTCAACGCAGTAGCTGTTCGATTGTGGAATTCCTTACCAACCACAATCCGACGAGCGCAGACACTTGATACTTTCAAGAAAAGTAAAAGATTTCTATCTTTCATCTTAATCTTGACTCATACTACTCTTTTCTATCCTCTTGCATCGACTATCCTTCTTGTATTTACTGTTTTAAAAGACTTACTCTTCTGTCCTACTGACTAACTGCTGACAAACAAATTTTTATAGCTCAATTGTACACCCTACCCTGTTTCCAAATTTATTTCTGTATTCAGCTTAAGAGGTTGTCTGGAAGAGATCGCTATTTAGTGATCTATCTATCTATCTATCTATCTATCAGCCTATCGAAGTCCACTGCTGGACATAAGCCTCCCCTAATTGGCGCCACTCCGACCGGTCCTGAGCCCTCTGAATCCAGCGGTTTCCTGCTGTCTTCTTCAGGTCATCAGTCCACCTTGTCGGGGGGCGTCCTGTGCTCCTTTTACTAAGGCGTGGTCGCCATTCGAGGACTTTTTTGCCCCATCGGCTGTCTGTCCTTCGAACGATGTGGCCTGCCCATTGCCACTTCAGCCGGCTAACTCTGAGAGCTATGTCGGTAACTTTCGTTCGTCTACGAATTTCATCGTTACGAATCCTGTCTCGTAGCGAAATACCTAACATAGCTCTCTCCATAGCACGCTGTGTGACTTTGAGCCTTTTAACGAGGCCAACTGTAAGAGACCACGTCTCAGATCCGTATGTTAACACTGGCAACACACATTGCTCGAACACTTTCGACTTCAGGCACTGAGGAAGATTGGATGACATGATATGCCGGAGTTTCCCGAACGCTGCCCAACCGAGTTGGATTCTTCGAGTGACCTCTTTCTCGAAGTTGGACTTACCCATCTGGATCATTTGTCCCAGGTAAATGTACTCGTCAACAACTTCGAGAGCAGCGCCATCCACAACAACTGGTACGGGTGTGACATGGACATTCGACATGATTTTTGTCTTGTCCATGTTCATCTTAAGACCCACCCGTTGTGAGGCGCTGTTCAGGTCTCCTAGCATGGTACTGAGGTCCTCCAGCGTTTCCGCCATGATGACTATGTCGTCGGCAAATCGAAGGTGTGTGAGGTGTTCGCCATTGATGTTAATGCCGAGCCCTTTCCACTCCATTAGCTTGAACACATCTTCCAATGCAGCAGTGAACAGTTTCGGGGAGATAACGTCCCCTTGCCTGACACCTCGCTGCAATTGGATCGGGTTCGTGCTTCTGTCGTGTAATCGGACTGACATGGTGGCCGATTTGTATAAACACTTCAACACCTCGATGTAGCGATAGTCGATCTGGCACCGCTGAAGAGACTCCAGCACCGCCCAGGTCTCGATAGAATCAAAGGCTTTCTCATAGTCCACATACGCAACACATAACGGCCGGTTATACTCTTCGGTCTTCTGTATAACCTGCCTGAGTGTATGTATGTGGTCCATGGTACTAAAGCCTTTTCGGAAACCGGCTTGTTCGGGAGGCTGGAAGTCGTCAAGTCTGCGTGCGATCCGATTAGTGAGTACTCTTGAAAACAGCTTGTAAACATGGCTCAGAAGTGCAATGGGCCTATAGTTCTTCAAAAGGGTTTTGTCTCCCTTTTTGAAGAACAGTGTCACCAGACTTCTGCTCCACGCTTCCGGGGTTGTTCCACTGCTGATAACGGAATCAAACAACTTCTGTAGCACGACCAAGAGAGGCTTCCCTCCGGCTCGTAACAGTTCAGTTGTGATTCCGTCATCTCCCGGTGCCTTGTTGTTTTTTAGCTGTTTCAAGGCCTCCCTAATCTCATACAGACTGACGTCCGGGATATCTTCGGTATAGTGTCGGGTTAGCTTGGCTCGTTTGTCGTTTCCTTCTATGGGAACAGGAGCGCATGAGGAGGTATACAAGCGTCCGTAATACGTCTCGACCTCTCTCAGGACTTCGGGTTTTGACGAGACCACCGTGCCAGACTCGGTCTTCAGCCTTGTCAGTTGGCTTTGCCCAATACCCAGATCTTTGGCGAACACTTTTGAGCCGCGATTCTGCTCTATAAAGTGTTTTACACGACTTGTATTATGAGCACGCAAGTCGTGTCGCCTTCCCTGCGAGATCTGTTTATTGAGCCGCCTGTACTCTGACAAGGAGGCTGGAGACTGCACACGTAGTTCTCGTCTATCCCTCATAAGATCGAGTGTGCGTTCTGAGAGAACTCGAGACCTACCACTGGGGCGGGTTTTGAAGAACTTTAACCCTACCTCGTGGACCGTTGCAACCATCCTATTGTTATAATCGTCCACTGTGTCGCAAGAGTCTAAGCACGCAAAACGATTTCGCAACTCTAACTGAAAGCTTTCGGAGCCTTGGATCTGGACAGGTGTTGGGCGGAGAATAGATTTCATAAGGCGAGACCTTTCGAGCTTTATGTTGATATTTAATGTGCCTCTTACCATTCGGTGATCGCTTCCGGTTTTAAGCCTGCTGATCACAGAGACATCATTAAATATGTGCCGTTTGTTTGCCAGGATGAAATCTATCTCACTTTTTGTGGAACCGTTTGGACTTATCCAAGTCCACTTGCGCTGTGGCTTCTTCTTGAAGAAGGAGTTCATCATATAGAGGTTCTCCTTCTCCAAAAAGTTAGCCAGCAAGTGGCCTCGGTGGTTCCGACGTCCGATACCAAAAGGCCCCACTTTCTCTTCGTCACCATTTCGCGTGCCTAGTCTCGCGTTGAAGTCCCCCATCACAACGGTGAAATGAGACTTTGAGGTGTGTATGGCTTTACTGATATCCTCATACATCACCTCAACCTCATCTTCAGGATGTGTCGATGTCGGCGCATATACCTGTATAACCTTCAGCGAATATCGTTGAGATATTCTGAGTATAAGGTACGCTACCCTATTCGACACACTCCCTACTTGCACAACATTGTTGACGAGGGACTTGTGGACGAGAAACCCGACACCACCTTGGGACAGATGTTCGCCCTCCCGGTGATAGAACAGGTTACCGGATTTGAGTATTATCGTGTCCTCCCCCTGTCTTCGGACTTCGGATAATCCCAAAATGCTCCAGTTTAACCTGCCTATCTCTTCTTCCAGCTCATATATCATGTCATCGGTCCTCAGTGTCCTGGTATTGTATGTTGCCAGGTGCAGAGGTCGTTGGTAGTGGTAGCCCGATCTCTTCCGGAGATTCTTAGCACCCCCTGCCCCGCCGTTACCGTGACCGCTACCATAGCCAGGAATAGCGGGGCCGCCGGGGACTGGGGGCCGGGGTTTTTTGGTGTCTGCCATAAGGGGGTGTTAGCCATAGTCACCGCGCTTGGCAATTGCGAGTTGGTGACCGCAGTTAGTGATCATAATACACAGTTAGATGCTGCTGCCCATCTACTGGATTTACCTATTAGTCGCCTTTTACGACATCCCAGGAAGAACGGGAGTGGTGCTATTCTACGAAGTGAACCCGGACACCACACGGGGACTATTTAGTGATAAGGCCGCCTATTGTACTCATCTCCGTGTGATAATATGATAATGTAATCTGTTTTGGTGTACAATAAAGAGGATTTTGTTGTTGTTGTTGTTAGGATTCCCTGTGGCACATACTAATATCTTCAATAAGTTATAGTTTTGATGATCGAAGACTTACTTCGTGAATGAACACCCATGAATACTATGTAGATATGGAGTCATATTATGTAGATATGGAGTCATTACGTAACCGACTTCAAAATAAATAGGTAATAAATTACGCTACACCTTCATAGCCCCACTCTAGGATTCCCTGTGCCATGGGTGCGATGGACAACACATCAGACAAAGACTCACACCCAGACAAAAAAGAGAGGGAGTTCTCAATTTTGCTGTTATTTTTTTTAGGCGAATCAATGTTGATGAATCCTTCTATATATGATACCTGGTGCCTTGTCACGAGGATATAGGACGAGATATGACCGCTATTTAAAAAGCGACATCAAATTTTTTCAATTATCCCTTAGTTCTCTTTTTATTATTTGTCGATGTGAAAGACCTTTTTTCTGTTTTAAAACATTTACTTATTTATTTATTTATTCTTTGTTGAACTTTACATAATTATGTAGAACAAAAGGCGGACTTAAAGCTAAGTGTAATATCTGCCAATCAACCTTAGGGCAAAGGGAGAATGAAGAGGCGGTAGAAATAAAGGGAGGTAGAAAAAGGAGAAGTATTAAAATATGTATGCCTAAATTCTTATGATATTAATTCTCACGATCTGATATCACATACTTACTCGTATTTTAGTCTTCAAATGTATCAACACGCACAAAATTGTAATGAGACCACAGCAATTACTAAGTAGACTCAAAGCAACTGACAGTCCCTTATTGGTAAGTACTTAGGGTAAAACCCGGATAGTCACCTCGATCGAATACTTGCCTCAGTTTCAAATGCAATGTGCTTCGGAGGGCACGTAAAGCCGTCGGTCCTGATTGTTATCGATTGATAGCAGTCGTTAAGCCATGTCGGAGGCCTTCGGGCGGCTTGAAAACTTTCGACACTGGGTTGGCCACTAACCCCTCCACCAACCCGCATTGGAGTAGCGTGGTGGAGTATGCTCTAGGCCTCTTCAGTAATGAGGAGAGACCCGTGCTCAGTAAATAGTCGTCCCACTTTTAAACAAAAGTGGGGCGACTATCCGGGTTTTACCCTATAAAGGAACTGATCATCTAACCTTCTTATTTTGACTACAACCCATTAATGGCCCACTACTGAGCGGGTTTCTCCTCATTTTTGAGAAGGCCTAGAGCATATTCCACCACGCTGCTCCAGTGCGCATTGGCGGAGGAGTTAGTGGCCAACCCAGTATCAAAAGTTTACAAGCCGCCCGAAAGGCCTTCGACATGGCTTAACGACTGCTATCTATCGGTTACAAAAACGTTCTTATTAGGTACTTATTATTTATTAGCACCCACTGCTAACAGCTGGACTATCCTATCCTAGCTCTGATTAGAATCTTGTTCTGGGTCGGTTGCCGCAGTATCAGAAAGATGCTAGCTCGTTGCCTGTTTAAAATCCGTAAAAAACATTGGTCTGTCACAAATGTTCGGCTGAGAATCGAACTCGGGACCCGTGTTTAGAAACTTTACCCCGTTCGCTTTCGTTATGGAATAGTTTTAATTGCATCCTTCACAAAGGAGATGACCAGTTTCAGGCCAAGACTTGACACGTGTCAATTAGGTACCAAAAAAATTGTCTTATTTCCTTGATTAACATAAATAAATATTAGCTTTTTTTGCAATGGCCAAATGGAGATATTAATTTTTTTTAAGTATTTATCGCTATCTCCGTAAATGTCTGACATATTAATATACGTATGTTTTTCGTATTTAACAATCTTCGTAAACGCTTACCATAGTTCACGAATAGAGCACTCTCGTAGAGATGGGAACACTTAACGTTCCTTTATGTTAACTATCGATTAAATAATCGATTGATGAACGTCATTCTCACGGTAATACGTCTTAATTAAAATAATAATTATGATTAAATGTATTATCATATTGTTTCTAATATACAATTATATGATTGTTATTTTTAATAAGATAGTTTGATCAGTTTGATGTGTAAAATAAATAAAAAATCGATACTGATTGCTTCAATGAATCGATTAACAAAGGTCGTCTATTCTGTCAATGTCAATACGTCATATACGTCAAAATGTCATATTATTCCTGTATAACCTTTAACCATAGATAAAAGAAGTAAAAGGATATGCCCTAAGGTCACGTGACGTGAAGCCAAGTATTACCCTAATATGGCGCCGACTCCGCCCACAAAACAGGGATGTTATTTTATAGTACAAAATATCGACATCGATTTAACGTTCAAAAATAAAATCCATACTACCTTTCTAATTTTTAGTGACCAACCGTAGGTTCCGATTTGTTTTTTCCGATCCGTTTTGTTTTTTTCCGTAGTATTTGTATCTTATATCTAAGTACCTAACACAAAATCACTGATTTGACCAATAGTAATTTATGTGAACTCTCATGTTCGCTGTTGCCACTACAAAAAACTCAATAAACTTAAAAATTTACGCGAAAATAAAATATAATTACAACTAACCTGAAGAATGATAATGCTTCGTCTTTTTTCAGAGAACTTGAAGTCTCTCCCTCTAATACAACACTTCACCATGTTAGTTTTTGATAAATATGTTAATTAATAATAAAACAGAAAGTTTTTTTAGTCACAAGTCTCACTGTTTTTTTAATATATTTGTTTACGTTACAGATGACAGATCATCACTTTATCTGTATGGTCATTGTCAAAACTGTCAACCTAAGCGACCCCAAAATGGCGTCCCTTGCTTCAAGGCGGGGCTTCGGAGATATTTCTAAAAATGTTACCAGTTGAATGAAACGTGCGACATATATTGTACTTTTTCTTCAAACGCAAATTGTAATGTGTAAGAACGAGACAAATATATATTTGGTATTGTGGACCATATTTGCATGATATTTGTATAACGTAAAATTATATAGGTAAATAAGGGCATATCCTCTTTTTTTCTTTAATCATTGCCTTTAACATGTTTGCTTTAGATCTTAGAACTAAACATGAATCTGAGCGTAAATTGTGGAATAGCAATCAATCGTTGCAATGCTACTGGAAGTAGGACATTAGACGTTGACGCCATACTTGCCATTGTACGGGAATGGATCGCGCCTCAAATTGTAAGTACTTACTGCTTAGTTATACTATTATCTCTACACTATTACTATTCTTATTCAGAAAGTGTTTTCACTAATAGCTTCCCATTGCAATAATTTAAAAACATATTTTGTACAGTTTATGTACAGTTGTACAGTTTAGGTACAAATGTTTCATACAAACCTACATAATGTAATCTATTTCATACCCCTGGCCATTTATTTGCATTATTTATATTAATAGAACCAAATATTGTTTCAGGTACATTCTAATGATTTTGTGTGCCAAGCTTGCTGGAATGTCGCCAGCCAGTGAGGAAAGTAGACCAGAGGTGTCACCTATGGGGCACCATCGAATCTGCATTCTCTGTGGACACTCTCTTCTAAGAAGAATATGATTTCATCAATTATGCACTTCAGTACAAGAATGCAGACGTTATAAAAGAATCGATTTTACCAAGAACGGTTTTTAGTTTTAAAGCATTTATAGTTTATATTCATTGATAATAATTTATTGATGAGTGTAGCGAAGTTACTAAATCACAAATGAGATGTTGAATTCTATCATCTAACTCCGATTTGGTATATAAATAATATTTATTTTGTCCTGGGTGTTAGAGATATTTAATTTGTAATGTCCATGCCACCTGCAACACAGAGATACTACTGTGAGGGTATGAGTGTGTTTGTGTTAATTAATAAACGCATGTTTAAAATAATATATTTTAATAAGAAGCATTTTCACACTTGTTATTTATTTTTATGTTGGTGCTTCAAGTGTTTACTCTTATTTGTCACTCTTGTTGGCAACACTCTAAAACAGTGACCAGATACTTGACCGATCATTTATATATTATACTCATCTCACTTGGTACACACCAATTGAAACAGGCTCGGTCATATTTTGGGGACTATATAAGAGCAAATGGCAGATATATGATATAAGTGTACAGAGAGGTAGACAGCTCTCTATTACAAGAGCTGTCAATATTGGACACCACATGGTTGTTAAGAGGCCGAATACAGTCTAGGCACATAAGTGTAAAAACATATTTTGTATATGTTTTAATCGATGGTACAAAAAGTGGAAGAGATACTATTGTTCAATATTATTGCAACTGTGTGGTAGGAAAAAGGACTGTTGGTTGCTGTGCTCATACTATGAGCATTATATGGTACCTTGGTTGGGTGAAGCAAGGTACCAAGAGAATATAGTGCCTCCTGCAAAGTCTCTAGACTGTATATTAATAAACTATGATGATGATACTGATTAAATGCATTAAAAAAACTGGTTTTTTATTTGAATTCTCCGATAGGTCATAAAATTAGTTCATGTTTATAATAGTAATAGCAGCGTCAACTTAACTACCTTTTACTACTATTCTAGCTACAAATGCGTGAACTCGCTATGTGTGCAATAGGTTTATGTAAGTATCTAATCCATCGTAATAAATTAATAGACACCTAATGATATTAAGTGTTATGTACGTAGTAAGTACGGGTGTTAATACCCGTTCGTAAAAAGTATATTATACTAAAATTATGTACAATGAAGGTAATTATCCAAGTGGACTTAGTACCATAATTATTTAATGATATTTTCTTCATTAAACACGTAACCAGTGACACTCGCAAGTACCTAGTTTACGACAAGTATAACCTAAAAATCTCGAAGTTTATCATAAGAATACTTTTAATGGCCATTGCAGATTGTTGTGAAAATTGGGCAACATAAAATTAATATTATGTTGTAATTTATGGCAAATTTTCAGTTCTGTAACGTCGGGCCTGAGTTTGTATGGGAATTGGGTTTGTCCTTTCAGCTTTCCGCCTCTGTGATTAAAGTTCATTGTGGATTGACAGCGAAAAATTAAAATGACTTAAGTAAATTTTGCTTACAAGTTAAATATAATTGTGAGCACGTAGTAAATGTATTTTAAGGGCTACTCGAGCGACGAATACGACGCGACAACGACGCAAGTAGGGATACCGTTGATTTGATCGCGTTCGTCGCGTCCGCAACGTCGCGTAACGCGTTGCGTCGTTTCCTTCGCTCACGTAGGACACCGCCTTATAGGGAGGGAGGATTTCCATATTCCCAGTGATTTAAGTATAGGTTCTAATTAGGCACATACAAGTTAGTGAACGTCATTGATAGTTCATAGGTATCGAAAATTCCAGCAGATTTATTATGATTATCATTTAAAATTTAAAAGTCATTAATTGCGTTGCGGTTTAACGAAAATGTAAAATGCGTCAACATTTGTCATGTAAAGACGGTGTTATTCGGACGTAACACACTCGGAAAATTGCGGCCAATTGGATTTTTGTAGGATTCCTTAGTTATTGTCTTGACCCCAGCAGTAGTTAATCTTCATAGGTGTGGATATTTCAAATTAATCTGTATTAAATATCGAAATAAGAATCTTCGACTTTGTTTTTGAACGGTCTAATCTCAGGAACTCAATCGATTATTGATATCCCGTAGGAAATAGTTGTAAAAATTGGTGGAAAATAGGTGGTAGACTCTAAAGTTCACCCGGGGTAGTAGGAACCACCACCCAACACGGTAACTACTTAGTGCCATTTCTACCGTGTAAAAATTGTTTTAACAATAACGTTCCCATTGGAAAGGAACGGCTCCACGTTTACTCTGTTTTAGACTTTTTATTTATTTATTACGTCACACCAACAAGATATACCTACACTAAACTCATTTACATAACTCATTCCCTATTCAAAATCATAGTGTTATCTCAATGACAGGTAGTACTTAAATAGTGCTCGAGGGTGACTGACCAGATGATATTTTTTTATATTTTATATTATTAAGTTACATGAAAACTAACATTACAGCTTAAACTAATGCGTTTACTTTACTTACAAATTTTCTACGTATTTACGAGCTATTTGGCGATGATAGTGATACACGTAGGTATACATATTTAAACGAATAGAGATGAAATAAATATTAATTGTTTAACCACTACTCTTGCCCATATCTCCTACTGGCACTCTATTAGATAGTTACCTTGTTCTTGATGCCAATAAAACTAAATGCGTGGAATTTTCTTTACCATTATTATGTTAAAAACTGCACTAAGAACATTAGATTGAATAATGAAGTATTATATATAGATAAATCTACAGTATCTACCGTATCACCGTTATAACGAGCGACCTTTGAATCCTTAAAACGCAAATAACTCCAAATAGTCGGAAGTGCGTTGGTGTCTTGGGATTCGAACCCGGAACCTCCGAGCGTTTACTTAAATACTTAAAATGTGTGACTGATGTATGTAATATACAACTGTCTGTTTTTTTTATTAACATAAAAAAAACAATTTACAAAGAAGCCACAAAAACACGATTTATGAATTCTATATACATATCCAGCCGTCATATAAATTAAAGTCATCAAATCCACTTAATAGGACTACCACCTGAGCACACTAATTGTAATTAATGCTATTGAGATGTCAGGTCTGAATAGACAATGAAAACAAAAGATTTTACAGACGTAAGGAAAAACAAAAGGCTATTATGTTGCATACAATATAATACCTATATCGTGTTTAATGGTTAAACAAATGGTTATTTAATTCTTGCGATATTATTATAATCGATGAACATTTTATTTGGAGTTCAGTTGTTGCCAATAAGCGTAATGTAAGTAGAAAAAACAACACAAGGTGAGATACAATTCCAATACAACCCAATAGCTCTACGCCATACAGCGAAGAAAGCTGTCCAGTAAGTACAATTTTAACAATCAGATTCCTGCTCATTATTTTTTAAAGGCGAACCAAAACGTCTTTTTCGAATACGTGCGTTGAAAAGTTCTTTGTTTCAAATTGCGGCGTTCTAAATACAAGCCCACCAAAACGCCATGTCTTATATATGTATATATATCTATCTAAACTAGTTTTTTCATGCATAAGTAGGAGAAATTGACGTGTTATTGGCCACTGTTAAGATATTGGCTATTTGAAATTTCAATGCATTTTATTATGACACAGATAATTACAAGATTCTGTAACTTCTTAGAGATAACGTTAACTATCATGGAATTCATATTTAAATGCATTGAAATTTAAAGTAGCCGATTACTAAACGATGCGCGATGGCCAATTTCTTCTGAATTTACCCTGCATATTTTAAAAGATAAGTAAATAAAATAAAACACAAATAATAATTAAACAAATAGGGATAGTACGGTCATTCTCCAATTCGGCGTTCTTTGCCTAATTACCATAACCTTTTTTATTTTTCACTGAGTTGACTGGAGCACATTAAAATATGAAACAATTCAAAGATACAAATTCAATAATTAATTTGGCATGTAACAAATAATGGTAGTTTTCTAGATAATGAGACTTAAAAAAATTATGAGTATGGTAATTAGAAAGAATAATTTTTAATGCAACGGTAATTAGAAAATATCATCAAATCTATGTAAAATATGATACTGAAATGATATTAACGCACATTAATAATTTATACTGATATAATAAAAATTAAAGCAATAGAATTATCGATGTCCCATTACACAATGCAATGGATGATGGTACACCAAAGCGGCATACTACCTCCTGGACAAGTTTCTTGACCACGGTCTTCGCCTCTTGGTTCAGAGTTGCAAACAATGGCCGGAACATTTGCTGAAGTAGTCTTGAACCACGATGATGAATCTATTCCCGTCTTCAGTCTGAGGGAATGGCCCAGCGATGGCGATTCTTTCCCAAGAGGCTCCGACGTTATACAGCTGTCGTTCCCCCTGGGATCTAGTGCCGGGCCGTATTCTCTTATCTTTACGAGGGTTTTCTTGATGCCGAGGAGCCCACCGGAAGTGCCATCGTGTACCTACTAGCTTCAGCAAATCAGCCACCTTACTCCTAGGAATAACCATTTGCAGGGTTTTTTTCCATTCCGTTGAGTGACTCCCAGCTCCGATAAAGCACGCCATTCTCCAATATAAGGTTGTCCCACTGAGCCCAGTATGCCTAAGTCGTTGCGCTTGAGGTTGACACGTCACTCCCCAGGGGCCTCTGTCCTTTGGCTTTCCATTCCATGATCAGGCTGAGATCTTTGTCTTCCTTCTGAGCTTGGCTTACTTGCTCCCTTGCACAAGAGTTGTCTAGGTCCTGCATCCTTATCACCCTAACCTCTTCTTTAATTCTTTCTTTAATGCTTGATGCAATGTCGACCTTCAGAGCATGGGCGTCGTGACAGGACGTCAGCATTCTTCGGCTTGCGCGCCGTCGGTGGCTTCGGAGGAGGTTTGGCGGTCTTCTTAGCGGCGGCAGCGGTGGCGGCGGCTTCTAGCTCCTGGCTGTTGACTTGGGTAGCCGTCGACACCAATTTCGGTTGTTTCCGAGTCCGGCAGCTCATCCTAATATAACGCATCCGTAACATATAGGCCCAGTACGAGGTTGAATCGCTGCTATGACTTCGTGCACCTTACGACCTTTATAGTCGCTTCGTACCGCTTCCACTTCAAGGGCATGCGCTAAAGCTGCTTCCTATGTTGCGTGATGACCCAAGCGCACCGTTGCTCTCACCTCGGGATCCTGTATACCGCTGACAAACACCTCTAACACTTTGTCTTCGACCGGTGTGGAGCTCGACGCATAGGCTGGGCGTACGAGGTGCTCGATGTGCTGTGGCCCATTGCTGCAGTCCTTCACTCGCCTGCCGTGACCAGTCTTTAAGCTGCGCGCGATACACGACCTCGAGGTGCTTTTCCCCGTTCGAGCTTCCAAGGCCTTAAATAGCGACTCCAAGATGCGTCGATCGGCGGCAGGTTCTCAGGCACCAGCAGTGCCTCCCCTTGAAGAGCTAGGGTGAGTGCCGCTAACGAGTGATCGTCCTCCCAGCCATTCCCACTTGCAACTACCTCGAACTGGTGCCTAAATGCTGTTCACGAGGTCGTGCCGTCGAAACTCGGGACCTTGAATTTCGGGGCCCCAGGGCATGAACTGGTTACTGCCGTGCCCAAAACCTTTATTTTTTGCAGCTTGTTCTCCAAATCCATGAGCCTAGTTTCGTGGGAGTTGATTGCCGCGTCATGGCTTTTGAGGGCTTGGTCATGCTCGGATATACGCACCTTTACCACGTTTAAGGTCCTCCTTCACGACGTTCAAATCTCCCTGGAAACCATCCAGCTTTGCATCGATTGTCCCTAGGCCCGCCGCCATGGTTTTGCGCTGGCTTTGTAGTGCGTTGTAAAGAGTATAATAGGAAACAGTTCGTAAATGTGTATTAATTTTACATACAACGGTAATTATAAACATATGGTAATTATTATAAGGTAATTAGAAAACGATAGAATTTCTTAAAAATTTCGAAAACCGACACAGTATGCAAATATTAACTTATTACAACGTGTAAAGGCCAAAGTATTGTCTCAATTGCTATGATCAATTCGGGTTTAACTTAAAAAATCAAGTATTAAAATAAATAAAACGGTAATTAGAAAAGTTTTTAACCAAGGCTACGGTAATTATATACTCACGTGCTTCATTGGCGGTACACTAACGTTAGAGACGTGCGACTGTATATGGGCCATGGTACACACTGAGGAGAAGCGGCGGGTGCGGTAGTGATGTGCCAAAAATACTGTTTTAGGGATTTACACCCGAGAACACAAATGGTCACGGCAATTATAACTTTAGTGCGGACATGTGGTTACTTAATGATAATTATTTATAGACTGGTTCTATTGAATCGATATTTTGTGATGCGATACACAATGTATAATACCGTTCAACACGTTGAATGGATCAAAGTTAATCTGTACGTTATAAAAATTACAAGCAAGTTTTAACATAAAGTTGGTGTGCGGAAACGCCACGGTAATTAGAGAACACAGGTTCGCTGAGTATATTTAAATTAATTTGGTCTTATCTACTTAAAACAGAAGCCAATATTTTTGTATACAGCTAGATATGGATGCTAACTAACATATAAAAAAAAATCATGTTTGAATCTGTTAATACTGTGGATTTATCAAGCCCGGACAAGTAAAACTTGCTAATCGGAGAATGGCCGAGTAAGGTCATTTTAATAGGTCACATTTGACAACTGTTTGTCTTTGCTTCATGGTGAGGGTAGGTAACCTACTGAAAAACATCGATTAAATTTAATTAATCGATAAGGACTTCAAACATCTGTTAATTGCATGCAATTGTTATAAAAAGTATTCTTAAGTAAGTGCACAGTAATTTGCACAACGACTAAAAAGACGACAAAAATAATGCGTCAAATAATGGCGCGAAATGAAATCATGACTCTTTTGTAACATTTTCACATTTCTGGATTTGGCTTTTAAGTCAGATGTTATTTAAATAAATGAATGATTACATATTTTTTGGCCTAAAATGTAACAAAATTAATTTTGTTCGTATTAAAATATATCTACCTATTTTATTTTGTAATGGTGAAAAATACTTTTTGACGATTAGTTCGATTTCTCGAATTCAACTTATCTACTGATCTGTACCTTTTGGTACCATCCCCAATGTTTAAAAAGAAAAAGAGTTCACTGACGTAACTTTGTAACGACGTCAGTTCTTTACTTTTTAGTGTAAAAAGTTTAACAATATCAAATAGGAAATATTAAATAATATGGGGTGCCTCCCTTACAAGGTTACTTTTTAAAATTTTGACGAACTGTCAAATGTGGCCTATTAAAATGGCCCTACTATAAGCATTGATTTTCCTCAATTTCAAAGTTTCCATAGATCCTAAATTTTTTACGATTAAGTATAATACACAAGTTCTCCTTTTTCTACTTATTTACTTTGTTGCTACTGCAATAGGCACTGCAGTATTACTTACTTTTGGCTCTTAGCGTTAAATGACTTTTGTTAAGTATATTAGTTAAGTAAGGTAAAACAAAGAATAAATAAATACATTTTCAAATTCGCGCATACCTTTGTACATACATTACACGAATTGTCACATCTTTAACATCTACGAGTATTAATATCACGAAATTGTCAAAAACTTCGCATAGGTAGGTATTTGCGATTATCCGTCCTATACTTGCAGGTTCGCCTCCGTGTGTCTGTCTGTGCCTTTCCAAGTCCTCTTCTTCTAAACCACGCAACGAATTTTGATACAGTTTTCACGATTAAGTAGATACAATGCGTTTAGTCGCCTGATGGGTCAAAGACGTTTGATAAAAAGTAATGTAAACAGCGCTGCTCGTCACTTTTATTAAAGATTCTAGTTGCAATGTTCCTTATCAGTCGCAGAAAAACGAAACACCATTAACAATGTTACAAAAATCCTAAGAGGAAAAAATTTGATAAAATATACTTAGCTAATCAGTTCGGAAAATAGGTATGTTACCTACCTAACTGGTTTAAATATAAAATAGAAAAGAAAGAAGAAAGAAAGAAATAAGTTTATTCATAAAAGGTACACTTGTCACTACATAGTATAAAACAAAGTCGCTTTCTCTGTCCCTTTGTGTCCTTAAATCTATAAAACTACGCAACGGATTTTGATGCGGTTTTTAATAGATAGAGTGATTCAAGAGGAAGGTTTATATGTATAATAACATCCATTAAATAGTTATTGCACCCGTGCGAAGCCGGGGCGGGTCGCTAGTAAATAATAAAATTAATCATAGAGTGATTTGATAAAAATGTGTTACCATTAATTATGTACAAGTTAATCGCTATAACAAAATGAGTACGTAATGTTGAGGTGAAGAAAACTATTTTTCACCTCTTTATTACAAATTTTAGACCAACCTTACTTCTACATAACGTACCTCAGTTTAACGAATTACTTGATATAACGATTTTTATTTGTTCCTTTCCGATTTATTATATCGAGGTTGTATTGTAATACATAACAAGCAAAATAAAATGCGTATTTATGGAAAATAATATCACTTTTACACGCACAGTAAATACAGTTTTTCGCTCTTTTTTGCTTTAGCGGATCCGGTGTCTGATCCGGCGCCAACTCACCGGATCCGGTAGGCCCAAAAACACGCTGGATCCGCCGGATTACCGAATCCGCCGGACCGGATTGCAATCCCTAGGCACGAATGAACACATAAAATGATAAAAGAAAAACCGGCTTGTAAGAAATATAGGTAAGTAAAAGTTCACCCATTACGACAATCGAGTATAGTTATGGAAATTAGGTATATAAATAATGTTTATTATAATGATGTTACAAAAAAACGTAATCTTTCCTTCTTTCTGTACCTACTATAAGAAGTTACGTGGTACGGGTCGTACCGAATTTCAAACGTCTGAGTTCACGGGAAGTACCCTGTAGATTTTGATTTCCTTGCGAGTTTAGAAAAGGTGCAACATAAACGGCTGTAGGTATCTTTTGATTGCGTTGGCTTAGAAACTTAAATTTTTTCACAGCTCCAAGGTACAGTATACTTGAGTATTTGATTTAAAGTTCTGCTTGATATGATACCTCCGCGCGTTCCTGTGAAAATGAATCTTGAGAAACGAACGGACAGACAACAGAGTGATCCTATAAGGGTTTTGTTAGTCCTTTCGAGGTAGGTGGGTACAGAACACTAAAAACAGATGAATGGGAAACCTCTTCCTCCTTTAAGGGTTAAAAATGAGTATCAACTCTATTTACCTAGGACGGTTTTTTACACTATTTTGTTAACTTGATCCCCGTGTTTGAAATATATATATTAAAAATGTTCAAAGATTAACAAAAATATCTCCCACTTTTCTAACGTGTTTTGGTTGTATCTCGAGTTCTCGAGCTTGAGATTTTGTGTGTGATACCTAGATTCACGGGTGATGTCCACTGATCAACTTAAGGTCTGTCTTATTGGTGATCAGTGCAATAACAGCCATACTTTATCAGGCCGTCATCATGAATCACAAATGATCATAAAGCCAATATTTTGTTGTCTAATGTAGGATGTTCGGTAGAGGGTATTAATCCGTCTTGTATTCAGTTAATTAATGGCTGTTTTCAACAAAATCAATGAAGAGAACGGGTATAAGATTAATCCAAGAAATCCGTAATAAATTATAAAAAAAATTATAACGTAAGAAATTAAGAGTTTACCAACTTCAAAAAAGTTGGAGGTTCTCAATTTATCGGGCTTGTTACTGAGTCAAGAACCTCGTATTATAAAGTCCTGACTAAACCGATTTTGATAATTTCAAAACGCTGGTGCTTGTCGTGTCACACGACTATGTGGTCCCATTAAACTTGAGCGACGTTTGATGAGTCATTTTTAATTACTCCTAATAATACGTTTCTAATTGATTTCGACTACTTTGATGACGTTGTCATTTTATTAGGTACTACAGTCGTACAAGGATCTTTTAGCGCGTGGGTGACAGAGACAGTGCGTTACAGTTTGCCTTACCCGTAAAGCGCTGTCTCTGTCACCCACACGCCAAAAGATCCTTGTAGATTTATACACATATCGATGTCACATTTTGTTTTTTAAATAATAGGTAGATATTATTTATATTTTTAAGAAGTTATTTAATGATTTATGTACAAAATCAAGGGCACCTGCAGAGTCGCCGTAAGTGGGCATGCAAGGCGTGCACCGCACCCGGGTGGCACGTCCAGGGCGGCGGCTAATGGACCACGGAGGGGCGGTACGAGAAAATTGTTTTAATAAAAATAAACTTATATCAGCTTGGTAGCTGAAGCGACGACAACGGGCACTCGGGTGCTCATGCAGCTAGCGGCGGCCTGGGTATCATGTAGACCGCCATGTGGTGAAGAAACCAAATTAAGTCTCTTGTGAGTGACCCTCTGCAAAACCAAAATGACCACCAACAGAGCAAATGCCACATTATATGACGACGCCAACAAGAGGTTTAAGAAGTAAGTATGTAATAAAAAAAATTAAAAGATATTTCGTACATCTGCTCATTTTTCTTTTTTGTCCTTTTACTTTTATCGTCAAGCAGCATTGATTATAATATAATACCTTTGTTATAAATAACCAACGTGACCATTTTTTTAACGTTTTAAGGACTGCGCACACGCAGCGCACATTAGAACGACCCGCCAACGTAACAACTAGGGAATGCAATCCCGACTCGAGATCGTAAAGTCGAGATCCCTCGGAATTAGAAAGGTCAATCCCGCGGGATCCCGAACTTTTCGGGATCTCGTCTAGTTATAAAACACATTACCTACTGAATACGATGAAAACTCTTCGTTTGTGATACCTAGTCAGGTTAATTAAAACAAAATATTATTTGAAAGAAAACAAAAACGTTCATCCCTTAATATTTCTAACTAAATAATTTACAGTTTTACTAATATGAACATAATCAAAACAAAAATAGGTATAAGGAGACTCAAGGAGATTAAAAGTAAGTTAAAAGTAGTTACGGGTGATTTTGAAAGTAACTTCTTAAAAAAACATTATTATAAAAACGGGTTACAGGTGGGGACAAACGTAGTACTTGTGATAAATCTTTTTTTACCCGTAGGTAGCAGTATAGTTTGTCCCCGCCTGCAGCACCATGAAGTATTTTATGTTGATATTGTGACACTTGTTTTTTTCTTTTGAGTTCTTTTGTAAGCAGTCGGGTTTTTTTGTTTTTATAATAATATTTTTATTTCAGACTTTTTAGTGTTTTCACCGAAAAATTCTACTTTTTGGGATGGTTTTTGACAATTTGTGTTAAAACGACGTTATATGATATATATTTTTGAAAAGGTCTTTTCACGATCTTTCATTTGATACCCATATTGCTAAGATAACAAAAAAACTATCCCCTCTTTTTCTTTCGGGCGCCATTTTGAAAATTCATATAGCCTATGACACTTTCACAGTTCTGACGAATTCAACGATACCTCATATGTCGAAATCCGTTCAACCGTTTGGGCTGTGGGGCGGTCCAAATAAATGGACATACATACAAACATACATACATACATACATACATACATACATACATACATACACTCGAAAAACATAACCCTCCTTCTGACGCAGTCGGGTAAAAACAAAGTGTATCCAGAGTCTACTATCTGCTAACCGGCATCTAATACCTATTCGTTGCAATGTAGCCAGCTGCTTTAGTAGGTGACCACCGAGAAAAACAATTCTTACTGGTAAAACCAGTATGACATTCCAGTATGACCACCGAGAAATGCCCCCTCCGACTCAATACTGGTTGGGAACAGCGTAACTAATATGCAAACTACAAAAATCTCCCCCTTGTTGCTGTACACCCAAATAAATGCATTTCTTTTTTGTTACTAATTATAATGTAGCATCATTGACCATTGTCGCCCTATCCCGTCAATCTCGAACGGGATCTCGTCATATTATGTATGCTTCGGGATTGATCCCGAAAAATTACACGGGATCTCGCGAGATCGGGATCCCGCGAGATCGGGATTGCATTCCCTAGTAGGTACATACTACTACCAACTAAAACAAAAGCATTCAAGTAGGTACGATCTTTGTGTCTTGGTTATTAAGCTTAAATTAAGATTCTTTACTTTCTGATCTCGGTTCAGTGTTGGTCAGGAGTGGTGTCGAGTAGTAGGTACGTATTTCAAATCTACAATCGTAACAACCAAGACATAAAGATCATAATTGAATGCTTTCATTTTGTTTGGACCTTTTGCCTCATCGATATGACGATGATAGAATATGTAACCCTAATCTTGCTGATTTTGTATTTAACTGTATGTATTTCTCTGCTACGATGAGTTAAAAAATATTTTTTACGTTACAAAAATATCATAAATATCAATCTTGAATGCATAATCCTTCACTGACCCTTGTTTTACGCCGTGTTATTATTGATTAACCTTGCAATGCAACTTTACACAGATGTAAAATTGATTGCTTGCATTGTACTAAGTCAGTCATAAGTCATTCAATTGTCTGACTCATAGGTACCAACAATAACTGTCTTGAGTAGGTATTATATTTCATTCCTTTTCAGTCACTGCTGTCCACCTATGGAACTCCCTACCTTTACCAATCCGTCTTGCTGGCACCTTAAACTCCTTTAAAAAATTAGTTAAAGATCATTATCTACAACTCTGTCAGTAGAATTGTTCCAATTTCCTTCAATCCTTCTTGCTTTTCGCTATCTTTCAGTTACCTCATGCTGCCATTTATTATATAATATTATACTTATACATACATGATTATATATTCTTTTACTGTTAATTTAATGTCTTCTTTATTAGCTTTAAATCTATTTAGTTTGGTACACCCTGCCCCCTTTCACTATACTTACTGTCTTTTACTTCTTACCCTAAGGTTGTCTGGAAGAAATCGCTTTTTAGCGATAAGGCCGCCTTTTGTATCACTTTTTGTACAATTAATGTCTTATCTTTATGTGTCATTTTGCTTTGGTGTACAATAAAGAGTATTATTATTATTATTATTATATTACTAACATCAACTAACAGAGTTAACTATTACTAACAGTTCTTGTTCTCACACTGACTAACAAACTAACCATCAAATAGGTATTATACACCATCTACTGACTGAAATAACCATCCTAGTCCCTAAATTGAGTTTTGTTTTAGGTCGGTTACAGTTGTCATGGGTGGCGGTGGAATGGCGGTACTGCATGTTCGTTTCCTACCTTAATTCAATAAAAAATCGGCCAAGCGCGTGTCAGACAGGCGCACCGAAGGTTCCGTACAAACCTGTAGGAATTCCTATTAATAAAAGTTCACCCAGCAGTCGTCAATCGAGTCATATTATCATCCATCTATTACAACTCCACCACGCTGCTCCAGTGCGGATTGGTGGAGGGGTAAGTGGCCAACCCAGTGTCGAAAGATTTCAAGCCGCCCGAATGCCTCCGACACGGCTTAACGACTGCTATCTATTGATAACAGCCGGGACCGACGGCCCTCCGAAGCACGGAAATATGTGCATAATATATATTATAACTTACTTTCATTTATTTCAGAAAAATGCGAGGAAACCTGCACCCCTGATATTTCTCCATGATGTTCTCCAAGTGTGTGAATTGAATTATTACCAATCCGTACCAGGCCAGCGTGGAAAATGGCCCGTACGCCCCACAGTATGTGAGAATTGAGCCCAACAGTGGGACTATTAAGGATAGTATCTAGGAAACACTACATGAAAAAAAAGCATTACACGTATAGTCTCCATCGAAGTACCGAAGAGTCAATAACGAAGTGAAATGCAAATATTTGTCTAATTTGGTGAAGTCTTGTCTAAACTTAACCCGTGTTTGAAGAGGTCGGCATATATCGTAACTGTGTTCTTCGGTCATAAACACACCCTCTGTTGTTTCGTCCATCTCTTCAAAGCTATGGAGGGTTAATTAAGTGACCGAGAGATTTATTATTATTGGTATTACTGACTTGAGCAAGCAAATGTACAAAATATTCTTACAGCCTCGTTTTATTTGAATAGGATACGGGCACTATTTGTGGAAATAAAAATGGATAATTATATTAAACTTGGTTGCCAAATGAATTCTTACCACCTCATATGAAATGAGCCTCATAAAAAATAACAAAAAAGTAACCCAACACAAAAAAGTTGTTCCTTTATATTGCTTTTAATTACCCAAAAAGTCTATCGTCGGTAACGGTGAAAATGATAAAAAATTGATTAGGGCCTCATTATTTCTTTAATGTGAGTATTTGAGATTAATGATGTCACACTTGGAGCTCGTTGAAAAGTAGAACAACTTAATCCACCATCTGCTGTGTAATTCGACAGTTGTCAGAGTGGATTAGTTCTAGGAAACTTGTTATGGTAGTTCCATCAATAATAAACACATTGGATAACGTTGCCGAATATTGAAATAACAATCCGTTTTTCAATTAAATTACATAAAATGTCACAGAAATCATTCGGAAGCGTTCCCGGGAATCATGGGCTCTTTAAATAAGGTGTAAATTATAGGGTTGTTCCAGTAACGACTCGTTTAGTATTTCTTGTGGATACAAGCGACGGTAACTTCTTATCATCAGATGCTCATGTGGTTTTCGTCCAGCCTTTAATTTTTTTATTAATAAAATGTAGCGTTTTGTCGTTTTTAGATATACGTCAGAGACTAGCAACTTCTATCACAAAACACAATAACCATAGATAGTTGACGACTTTCACTGCTCCAACATTGGTTGTCTGGCAAGTTATCTTTTTCCGTCTAAATCGGTGACATATTGGTATAGTGCCACCAACTTATAATGCCACCAACTTATCTGTTCAGTAGAAAAAAATGGAACTAAAAAAAGACAACGTCAATTTTGAAATGTTATGTCCGCTGTCAATTCTTTGAAGAGCGAGTGCTCTATGTGTTTCAATTCGATTTTAATTGAAAAAAGTGATTAAATATGCCTGAGCCTCTTAGAAATGATGCACGATTAGTTATTTTAAAAGTTTTAGATTTTATAAGGGAAGAAAATCGCCTGCTAACTCCGAAAATAACGTTTGAAAAAGTAGCAGAATACGTCGCCGTTACAACAGGTTAGTGTTGCTATTGTAAGTTAATTAGTAGTCCCGCTTAAATATTTCAGTTATTTTATGTTCCTCACTTATCTATGCATAATCGATTAAAGTATTACTGAATATATTTGGTATCTAATTTTTTTTATACTTCATATAATATTGTCTTTGTTACAGGCGTTAGTGAACAATTTGTTTACAAGCTAATGAGTGAAAAGAAAAAAGCTGAAGAAATTTCTCTGGCGCATCGGCATCATTTTCCCATGTGGAACCCCTCAAAATTAGAGATCACGATGACAATTATTTTTATAAAATATATAAATAATTATAGTCAATAACAATGGATCTTTTATTTCTCTTGTCCTGAAATTTTAACTTTTATATGAAAAAGTAAAATTTTACTTGTTGGCCTACGTAATTCTTTTATTTTTGGATGTTTACGAAATTTATTTTTTAAACAAGACAAATACACTTGAGAATTATTCATTGCCATTATAATATCCTATTTTAGGGCGGTGATAACCAATTGATTAAAAATTCGGCCTCCCATTCGGAGGGTCCGTGTTTGAATCCCAGTGCACGTACCTCTGACTTTTCGGAATTATGTACGTTTTAAGCAATTAAAATATGTCTCTTGCTATAACGGTAAAGGAAAACATTGCCAATCTGCACTTGGCCAGCATGGTGAACTATGGCCTTAACCTTTTGATTATGAGAGGAGACCTATGCCCTGATGGATTGAGATAATGATAACATCCTGTGTTACTGCAGTCATTGCATGGTAGGTTAAGTTAGTAGCCTAAGTTGTGTATCTATATTCGTCGGAAAGGCTTTGTCATCATTTACCATCGAATTATGTGCAACATCTGGTAAAAATCATAGGTCTCAAAGTTGTTGAGCTCCCTTGACAGTCGCCAAATTTTATTATTTATGGTAACATTGTAGCTGCACTAGCGACATCCGTTTACTGAACAGATATAATGCCACCAACTTATCTGTTCAGTAGAAAAAAATGGAACTAAAAAAAGACAACGTCAATTTTGAAATATCATGTCCGCTGTCAATTTTTTGAAGTGCGAGTGCTCTATGTGTTTTAATTCAATTTTAATTGCAAAAAGTGATTAAAAATGCCTGAGCCTCTTAGAAGTCATTGCACGATTAGTTATTTTAAAAGTTTTAGATTTCATGAGGGAAGAAAATCGCCTGCTAACTCCGAAAATAACGTTCAAAAAAGTGGCATAACGCTTCGCCGTTGCTACAGGTTAGTGTTGCTATTGCAAGTTAATTAATAGTCCTGTTAAATAATTCAGTTATTTTATGTTCCTCACTTATCTTTGCATAATCGATTAAATTGTCACTGAATATATTTGGTATCTAATTTTTTTATACTTCATATAATATTATGTCTTTGTTACAGGAGTTAGTGAACGATTTGTTTACAAGCTAATGAGTGAAAAGAAAAAAGCTGAAGAAATTTCTCTGGCGCATCGGCATCATTTTCCACAGGGATTTCTCGTGTGGAACCCCCTCAAATTCAGAGATCACCATGACAATTATTTTTATAAAATATATAAAAATATTAACAATTATAGTCAATAACAATGGATCTTTTATTTCTCTTGTCCTGAAATTTAAATTTTTATATGAAAAAGTAAAATTTGACTGTGTTGGCCTACGTAATTCTTTTATTTTTGGATGTTTCCGTTTTTTTAAGTTATGTGCGTTTTAAGCATTTAAATGTCACTTGCTATAACGGTAAAGGAAAACATTGCCAAACCGCACTTGTTCAGCATGGTGAACTATGGTCTTTACCTTCTCAATATGAGAAGAGACATGTGCTTAATAGTGGGCCCTGATGGATTGAGATAATGTTAACATCCTATGTTACTGCTGTCATTGCATGGTAGTTTAAGTTAGTAGCCACAGCCCAAATTGTGTATCTATATTCGTCGGAAAGGCTTTGTCATCATTTACCATCGAATTATGTGCAACATCTGGTAAAAATCATAGGTCTCAAAGTTGTTGAGCTCCCTTGACAGTCGCCAAATTTTAATATATGGTAACATTGACGCTGCACTAGCGACATCCGTTTACTGAACAGATAAGTTGGTGGCACTATAAGTTGGTGGCACTATATCTGTTCAGTAAACGGATGTCGCTAGTGCAGCTTCAATGTTACCATATAATAAAATTTGGCGACTGTCAAGGGAGCTTAACAACTTTGAGACCTATGATTTTTTCCAGATGTTGCACATAATTCGATGGCAAATGATGACAAAGCCTTTCCGACGAACTTGGCTTTACAGAACTTGGGCTGTGGCTGCTAACTTAAACTACCATGCAATGACAGCAGTAACATTATCATTATCTCAATCCATCGGGGCTCACTATTAAGCATAGGTGTCATCTCATAATGAGAAGGTTATGACCATAGTTCACCATGCTGAACAAGTGCGGTTTGGCAATGTTTTCCTTACCGTTATAGCAAAGTGACATACTTATAAATGTTTAAAACGCACATAACTTAGACAAGTCAGAGGTAGGTGCTCTGGGATTCGAACACGGACCCTCCGAATAGGAGGCGGAGTTCTTAACCACTAGGCTATCACCGCTACAATTTTAATCTTTATTTTAATCTATCAATATAATTATGTGAATAGAATTATAAATTTAAATATTCAAAAGTTGAAAAGTTTCTCAATAATTATCTATAATAATAATATTAAAAAAAATCGTAAACATCCAATTTTCATGTAAAATTAAAATTTCAGGACAAGAGAAATAAAAGATCCATTGTTATTGACTATAATTGTTTATATTTTTATATATTTTATAAAAATAATTGTCATCGTGATCTCTAAGTTTGAGGGGTTCCACACAAGAAATCCCTGTGGAAAATGATGCCAATGCGCCAGAGAAATTTATTCAGCTTTTTTCTTTTCACTCATTAGCTTGTAAACAAATCGTTCACTAACTCCTGTAACAAAGATATAATATTATATGAAGTATAAAAAAAAATTTTGATACCAAATATATTCAGTGACACCTTAATCGATTATGCAAAAATAAGCGAGGAACATAAAATAACTGAAATATTTAAGCGGCACTATTAATTAACTTGCAATAGCAACACTAACCTGTTGCAAAAGCGACGCGTACTGCCACTTTTTCAAACGTTATTTTCGGAGTTAGCAGGCGATTTTCTTCCCTCATAAAATCTAAAACTTTTAAAATAACTAATTGTGCAATAACTTCTAAGAGGCTCAGGCATTTTTAATCACTTTTTGCAATTAAAATCGAATTAAAACACATAGAGCACTCGCACTTCAAAAAATTGACAGCGGACATGACATTTCAAAATTGACGTTGTCTTTTTTTAGTTCCATTTTTTTCTACTGAACAGATAAGTTGGTGGCATTATACCTACTTAACCCTATAAACAGAACTGACTAAATGTTATTATTTATAGTCATACAATAAATAATAAGTACTTACAGGTTTTATTGTACCTACGTACTATAAGGAGGTGAAATAAACAGTTCTTTCTTTCTTCATGCCTTTAGTGTTGATGCTCAACAGGTCAAAAGTTTTCACTTAGCATTTTAAAATTTCAGGTTATCTGTGGCCGCTTTTAGACCGCCTAACACACGCACCGTCCGAGGGTCGATTTTTTTCTTTATTCAGGTCATCAAACACGACGCAAGGGTTACAAAATTACCGACAGGATACTATATATTATGTTACTATATAATGTTTGTTATATCGCTTACAACACCGCACCATCGATTAGGGGAAAAATAATTATAGCAAAACATTGATTTTTTTTTGTTTTAGATGACAGTTTAATTTTTTTCGTGGACATGCTGGGGAGCCCAAGAGGGGATTTTTGTACTTACTCGAGCGCGTCAGATTAAGGTACAGGAGGTATCTGGCACCCAGTTAAGTAGCTCCACCAAATATGAGCCCCATATATGAGGCCGCGCCTCAAGAATAAAGGATCAGATTAGTAAAAAAAAATTGATCATCAGACATTCTCGAGCGCGTCAGATTAAGGTACGGTGAGTTAATTACATGCTAAAAAGTGTGTATTCCACTAATCTGACAATTTGAGAATGACGCAATGAAAGGGGAGGGCTACAAAGTTGTTAAAAAAAAACGCCATCTTGACATTCTCGAGCGTGGCTAATTTTTTATTTATTTTGAAGGAAATGATTCAAGGATAACGAAAAATATATAATCTGACGATTTATAAGAGCCGAAATAACAAAAATTCGTCATTAAAGTTTAATGTTCAAAATCGATAAGTAGAGATAAATCAAAAAGTACCCGTCAGATTTCGCTCAAATTTATACGAAAACATACGACGAGCTTTCGATTAAAAAAAAGGATGAAAGGATGAAAATTTAAATTCTCAGTAAAAAGTTATGAGGTAGCGACCATAAACACACATTATTAAAAATAACTCAAAAACTGCCCATTAGAGGTTGCTCAAATTTATACAATATCACAAGACAAGCACCAGCTTCCGAATAAAAAAAAATTATAAAAATCGGAATACCCAGTCAAAAGTTATGAGGCAACTACCATAAATTCAATACACATTATTAAGAATCAAACGAACTTACCTAGTGAAGTTTGATATCTAATTATACGAGTGTCTTGACCGAAGATGATTACAGATTACATGCAGCAGCACGCGAGATGATGCCGTCCTAATCACACATTTAGAGCTAAAAGAATAAATAAATAAACATTTTATGACTAATTTTTAAAAGTTGTTGTTTTGACTCATGACCCCACCATAGCTAGCCCGCCGCCATACTGTTTCCCGCTCTCGGATCTCATTTTTTAGAGCCAATTTTTTCGATAGCTTTTTGGGAGTTTCAAGGGCAGGGTGGGAGTGTAATCATCTTCGGTCAAGACACTCGTATAATTAGATATCAAACTTCACTAGGTAAGTTCGTTTGATTCTTAATTATACTTCGTATCTCTCCCGAAGATGATTACAGATTACATGCAGATGTTTAGAGCATCGAAAAAATGAATTCAAGACTGAAACGATTGTTACAAGAGTTTTATTTAGATTTTGGGCACAAACACACAGTATAATCAGTGTATTCAATAACAATACTGTTCAGAACGATCGAAATAGCGTGAAATTATAGTGAAATCAGATAGTGCGTGTACATAGTTTTATTAAGTAAATAGTGCGAATAGAATAGTGATAGAATAGATAGGTATTTGCTTATGTTATAAGTTTTACTTATTTTACTTGTGTTTTTCATAGTTTGTTTTAATAAATATACGCTTTTTTGCCTTTTATTTACCCCGTAGGATAGTTATATAGTTAGGTAAATAGGTACGATAGCGTGTAAATAGATTTTAGATAGATTTCTAATAGATTGTGTAAGAAAATAAGAATTATTTTCTTAGGGGTCTCAATATGGTATTGCTTCCGAGGTGTAAATAGGATTGGGGTTTCGATATGGTCTTGCTTCCGAGGTGTAAATAGGCCTCATTTAGGAGTGAAAGAGATAGCATATAGTCAAAGCAAGATAGCAATACAACAAGATTGTAAGACAGAAACAGTTGTATTGTAAGAGAAAGATAGAAATAAAGAACTTTCTAGAACGCGCTCGAAGCCACGCCCCCATCGGGTATAAATATAGTGAGCTTGCCGTGCGAAATCGCATTCGGATGGCATTCGGGATCCAGAAAACAGGAAGAAAACAGGAAGAAAAATAGGAAGAGGCAACAGTACATAGTGAACAGTGTATAGTGCAATAGTAACGGGCGGCGGCAGACAGGCGCGGGCTAGACAAGAACAGAAACGTCAAACTAGTCTTTTATTTCTCCCCCCGCACCTCATTCTCCTCATTCACCGGCACCGTGGTAGGTAGACTGGCGCGTCAATCACCAGCAATAGCAAGGTGTCTATACGCGTTGAATAGTATAGTGTAATAGTCTGGCACAAGGAGCGTCCAATAGTAGGTGCCCGGCGTGTATAGAACATTTTCTGGTCCTTCGATAGCCGGATAGACCATTTTTTGGTCCATCGATAGTCAAGATAGTCAAGATAGTCAAGACGAGTCAAGCATGCCTACCACGCGAAGCGGACGCACGGCCACGCCGGTCGAGGAAGAATCGGAGCAGTCGTCGGGTACCACGGCAACGAGCACCAACACCGTCACCGCCACTACGACGACCGAGCAGTCGGCGGGAACGACTGCAGCCACGTCGGAGCCTGCGGTCACGAAGGAGGCCATCGACGCTGCCATGAAGAATAATAGCAAACCCGCGACCATCAAGAGTGCTACGTCGAAGAAGAAAGAGAAGGCGCTACGTATAGCCCGCGCCAAGGAAGACCTGCTTGAACTCAAAGTCAAGCTCGCCGCCGCTCGCCTCGCCTCAATAGAATTAGAAGAGTCTGATAGTGAAGACGACGACAGCGTGCACACCGACGCGGACGCCGCTTCGAAGCGAGTCAACCAGTGGCTCGAAGAGACAGATCCTGCCGAAGCCCGCGCCACCACGACTGCCGCCGTCCAGCCGCCGCACGAGAAGCGGACGGAGCACGCCGCCGAATGTGATAGTGATAGCAAGAAGGACATCGCCACGCACCCAGCTCAAGTGAACCTGTCGGACCTGGCGTCAGCGATCGCCCTCGCCGCACGTACCAATACGTGCAATAGTTATAGGTATATGGAGCTGCCGACGTTCTCCGGGTCTCATCAAGAATGGCTCTCGTTCAAGACTGCCTACATAGAAACAGCGAAGATGAACACGGAAATAGAAAACATAGCAAGATTACGTCGTGCGCTCACAGGACGAGCGAAGGAAGCCGTCAATAGTTTATTGCTCTACGGAGCGAAGTCGGAAGAAATAGTGAACTCGTTAGAAGCTCGTTTCGGTCGACCGGACTGCATAGCACTATCGGAAATCGAGCAACTACGAGCCCTGCCGCGCCTCACAGACAACCCACGTGACATATGTGTGTTCGCCAGTCGCGTCAACAACATCGTGGCTACACTGCGTGCGCTCAAGAAACGCCACTACCTCTACAACCCGGAAGCAACCAAGACTACGATAGAAAAATTCACGCCGACTATTCGATATCGTTGGTTCGATTACGCGGCGGAGCAACCGGAAGAGGAAGCGGACTTGGAAAAATTGGCGCGTTTCTTGGATCGGGAAGCAACGCGTTGCGGACCCTACGCACAGCCGGAGCAGTACGTCGAAGCTACATCGGGACATAATAGACATAATAGAAGCCAGCGGACGTACAACGCAGTGAAAACAATAGAAAAGTGCATCATTTGCAACGAGGAAAACCACGATGCAGTCAAGTGCAAGCGAATATTGGAGGCGACGGTCGAAAATAGATGGGACATAGCCAAAGAGAAGAGGTTATGTTTCGCGTGCCTGCGCTATAGATCGAAGAACCACAGCTGCAAGAGGAAGCGATGTGATATAGACGGATGCAACTACTGGCATCACCGGCTGCTACATAGTAATAGAAACAAGATAGAAAAAGCGGCCAACGAGACGGTGACGTCAACCTGGGTGTCCGGATCCACCGCCTATCTGAAAATAGTTCCGGTTCGCGTCTCCGGACCGGTGGGAGTAGCAGACACGTACGCGCTCCTAGACGATGGATCAACAGTCACATTAATAGAAGAGGACATCGCTAACCAAGTTGGACTTCGTGGACAGCTGCAGCCACTGCGCATAGACTCCATAGGGGAGCAGAGTGTCTCCCATGCATCGCGTCGAGTCACAATGAAGATACGAGGAACGTCGAATAGTACCTACAGGATCCAGGCCAGGACCATGAAGAACCTCAAAATAGCACCGCAGACCATCACGGAGAAAGATATAGATGGATGCAAACATTTGGAGGACCTGCCGCTTCGATATAGCCCAGCTAAGCCGCGAATATTAATAGGTCAGGACAACTGGCAGCTGCTGCTATCCCAGGAGGTCAGGAAGGGCTCCAAGCATCAACCGGTCGCGTCACTCACTCCGCTGGGATGGGTCCTGCACGGCGCTCGGTCCTACGGTACTCAACGGGCACATAGAGTGAATTTCATCGCCAGCTGCGAAGAGAACATGGACGCGCAACTTCGGGAATTCTTCACCGCCGATATGATGATGATAGAACCCAAGCAACCGTCGACGAGTGAGGAGCAGAAGGCGCTCCGACAGCTGGAAGAGGGAGTTGTGAAAATAGACAATAGTTATCAAGCCCCGTTATTATGGAAAAAAGGTGACGTTTCCCTGCCGAATAATTACGAAAATACGCTACAACGTCTGCGTACAATAGAAAGGAAACTCGACCGCGATCCAGTGTTAAAGGAAAAATATAGTCAACAGATGCAAGCGCTAATAGAAAAAGGATACGCCGAGCTTGCACCCGCCGTGACGTCGAATCGAACCTGGTACCTCCCGCACTTCGCCGTCGTCAACCCACTGAAACCGGGAAAAATAAGAATAGTGCACGACGCCGCAGCCAAGACTCGAGGTGTATCACTGAACGACCACTTGCTCAAGGGACCGGACCTCATACAGTCATTACCGGGTGTGCTTATGAGATTCCGTCAACGAAAAATAGCAGTGACAGCCGACATCAGGGAGATGTTCATGCAAGTTAAGGTCAAGCCGGAAGATAGAGACACACTTCGGTACTTGTGGCGGGGCGATCGACGTGACGACAGGCCGCCGGAAGAATATAGAATGACGTCACTCATTTTTGGTGCATCGTGTTCGCCTGCAATAGCGATTTATGTGAAGAACATCAACGCAGCGCGATATAGAGATCAAGATCCGCAGTCCTATGATGCAATAGTTAGAAATCATTACGTCGACGACTTACTCAACAGTTACGACAATGAGAATGAAACAATAGAGGCCGCACGTCGAATAGCAGCGATACACAAGGAAGCGAACTACGAGTTGAGGCAGTGGGTCTCAAACAGTCAGCGAGTGTGCGACGCGTTGGCGCCAGGGGTGGCGCAACCCGACGTCGCGTTGAACGTCGATCAGAAGATAGAACGCACACTGGGCATCATCTGGAGACCGCGAGAAGACACGATAGGTTTTAACCTCAACTTGGCCCGACTTCCCCCCGACGTGATGGAAAGTGACAACCCTACGAAGAGGGGCATGCTACGTGTACTCATGTCACTGTTCGACCCGCTCGGACTCGCCTCACCGGTCACCATCAGAGCGAAGCAGCTACTCCAAGAAATCTGGAGGAGAGGAACCGACTGGGACGAGCCCATAGATGAAGATCTCGCCATACAGTGGTCTACGTGGGTTGAACAGCTGAAGAGATTACGTGACGTTCAAGTGCCGCGATGTTACCCACGCTACAGTGAAGCTACGTCGCTCCAACTGCACGTCTTCGTGGACGCCAGCGAGGCCGCCTACAGCGCCGTGGCCTATTGGAGGATAAAAACACCGCGAGAAACCCACATAGCGCTCGTGGCCGCCAAGGCGAAAGTGAGTCCACTGAAGCTGACATCAGTCCCAAGATTGGAGCTCCAAGCTGCTGTAATGGGAAGCCGCCTGGGTCGCACCATCTGCGAGGAGCACGATACGAAGCCGGAGTCCACGATATACTGGACGGATAGCAAGACCGTAATTACGTGGTTGAAAACAGGACCCCGCTCGTACAAGCCGTTCGTCGCACATAGGATAGCTGAGATAGAAGAGAATAGTCAGCTGAGCTCCTGGCGCTGGATACCGACTCGACTGAACGTCGCCGACGACGCTACGAGGCACGTACCGCCGGACTTCAACTCGTCGCACCGATGGTTCCAAGGTCCTCAGTTCCTGCTGGAAGAACCCTCATCGTGGCCATCTGATCAGCCAGCCCTCGAAGCGCGCACCGGAGAAGAGCGAGTGCATCACGCGCGCGTCGTGGACACGTCAATTGAATCGGCTGTACCGAACCCGCTGTTATTTTCGCGATGGGAACGCTTGTTAAGAGCAACAGCGCGCGTACTGCAGTTCGTTGACCTGTGTCGGCGACCCCGAGTTCAAGCCCACTATAGGAGGCATAAGAAAAATAAGGAGCAGGACCCGACTTGGAACAAGAATAGAACCCCGGCCGTGAAAAATAGTCATAGAAAAATTCACGTACAGACGGATAGAAAATATATAGAAATAGACGTGAAATACCTACAGCGGGCCGAAGAATTATTACTACGCGTGTCACAGCGAGATTCATTCAATAGCGAGCTCCATCACATAGAAAATAGCAAGAAGGGGTTATTACGCACGCTAGCGGTCGAAATAGTGAATGGAATTATCAAGATTAAATCAAGAATAGACGCGGCTCGGAACATAGACGAACAGACACGGCACCCTCCTGTCATGAGCGGCGATCATCACATAGCAAGATTATACATAGAATACGTACATAGAAGATTACATCACGCGGGAGTCGAAGCCACTATAAACGAATGTCGGACGAAATATTGGATAACTCGGATTCGAACCGTGGCCCGCATGATTATACATAGATGTCTACTATGCCGCATGCGCAGGAGGTCGCCGCCCGAGCCGTCAACGGGTAATCTACCGCTCTGTAGGTTAGCACATCATAATAGACCTTTTACCTTTACAGGGGTGGATTACTTCGGGCCAGTGACAGTCACCGTCGGTCGCGCAGTCCAGAAAAGATATGTGGCCCTGTTCACATGTCTCACCACTCGCGCCGTGCACCTGGAGATCGCGCCATCACTCACGACGGGATCCGCGATCATGGCGCTGCGTCGGTTCATCGCGCGCCGTGGCTGTCCGACAGAGATCTGGTCTGACAACGGGACCAACCTCCATGGAGCCGACCGGGAACTGCGTCGAGCCATAGATGAAGCAACCTCACACGAAGCCGCGACCCGCGCCATCAGCTGGCGCTACATACCTCCTGGGGCCCCATTCATGGGCGGGGCCTGGGAACGCCTGGTGAGGAGCGTGAAGACCGCCCTCAACGCCACGCTGACGGGCCGCCATCCGAGCGAGGAGGTCCTCGCTACACTGCTCGCCGAGGTCGAATTCACCGTCAACAATCGACCTCTCACCCACGTCTCGGTGGATCCCCACGATCCCGAGGCACTCACGCCGAATCACTTCCTGCTGCTGGGTCCAGCCCTCAACCCGGCGCCGGGTACCTTCATCGACGGCGACCTGATACACCGAGGACACTGGCGGGCGTCCCAGCGCCTGGCGGACCTCTTCTGGGAGCGGTGGGTCAAGGAGTGCCTACCTGACCTGCAGCGACGACGCCAGCCTCACGGGAGAGGCGAACAGCTGACCAACGGCGACATCGTGCTCATCGTGGACAACACCCTGCCGAGAAACGTGTGGCCCATAGGACGAGTCATAGCTACGTACCCTGGAGGGGACGGAATAGTGCGAACAGTGGATGTGCAAACAAAAGGTGGAGTGTTGCGTAGACCAGTGAAAAAACTTATAGTGATTACTCAGGACGATCGTTCTTCCGCGAGTGATTAGTGAACCTTGTGATGTGTATACTGCGGTTCACGGTGGGAGGAATGTTCAGAACGATCGAAATAGCGTGAAATTATAGTGAAATCAGATAGTGCGTGTACATAGTTTTATTAAGTAAATAGTGCGAATAGAATAGTGATAGAATAGATAGGTATTTGCTTATGTTATAAGTTTTACTTATTTTACTTGTGTTTTTCATAGTTTGTTTTAATAAATATACGCTTTTTTGCCTTTTATTTACCCCGTAGGATAGTTATATAGTTAGGTAAATAGGTACGATAGCGTGTAAATAGATTTTAGATAGATTTCTAATAGATTGTGTAAGAAAATAAGAATTATTTTCTTAGGGGTCTCAATATGGTATTGCTTCCGAGGTGTAAATAGGATTGGGGTTTCGATATGGTCTTGCTTCCGAGGTGTAAATAGGCCTCATTTAGGAGTGAAAGAGATAGCATATAGTCAAAGCAAGATAGCAATACAACAAGATTGTAAGACAGAAACAGTTGTATTGTAAGAGAAAGATAGAAATAAAGAACTTTCTAGAACGCGCTCGAAGCCACGCCCCCATCGGGTATAAATATAGTGAGCTTGCCGTGCGAAATCGCATTCGGATGGCATTCGGGATCCAGAAAACAGGAAGAAAACAGGAAGAAAAATAGGAAGAGGCAACAGTACATAGTGAACAGTGTATAGTGCAATAGTAACGGGCGGCGGCAGACAGGCGCGGGCTAGACAAGAACAGAAACGTCAAACTAGTCTTTTATTTCTCCCCCCGCACCTCATTCTCCTCATTCACCGGCACCGTGGTAGGTAGACTGGCGCGTCAATCACCAGCAATAGCAAGGTGTCTATACGCGTTGAATAGTATAGTGTAATAGTCTGGCACAAGGAGCGTCCAATAGTAGGTGCCCGGCGTGTATAGAACAAATACAATCAGTTCAGAACAATACAATCAGGTTAATTTCTAGAATGATCATTTGAATAATACATCCACAAGCTCAGTATCTGTAGAGGTACAAATATTCTTATTATAATATTTTAGGAATACATGAGACGAGTCGGCCCATCCGGCAGTTTTTCGGATTATTTCTAGGTTGACGCCTGCTTTATGAGCGGCGGAGGTCGATGCGTGTCGTGTACTATGTGCACCGTATAAATTTATGTTAATGCCACTTTTTGCTAGGATTGATTTTACCCAGTGAGATAAGGTTTGAGAGCCCACCTTTTTATGTGGTTTTTGAAAACTAATAAATAGGTAATCTTCTTGGTTACGTAAGGCGGCAGTCTTATCGATATAATATTTCAAAGTTAAAGCTGGACAGATTTTTAGGTTTTCTTTAATATAGGGTAAAACAATTAGGGGTTGGAAACCACCTGGCTTAGAGGTTTTTATTAAATCATCGATTCTAATTTGGATTTTTTCTGGTTCATAATGGATATTTTTTAATTTGATAAGGCTTAGAGTCTGGATTCTTTGTGCAGATGCTAAAGCTAACAACGCTATGGTTTTTAGTGATAGCTCTTTCAGTGTAATTGAATCATTAGGGAAATAATCAGCTAGATAATTTAATACTAAATTAGGGTCCCAGGTCGTGTTGTATTTGGGTGCTGGTGGTTTTAACCTATAGATACCTTTGAAAAATCGTTTGATATTATCATTACAAGTAATATCCTGACCTAATAATATGGATAGCGCTGAGCGGTGACTGTTAAGTGTACTGTAACTAGCACCAGCATGAAATTTTTCTGTTAAGAATTTTATTAATTGCGTAGTGTTAGAATCACAAAAATTTATACCCTTATTATGACAATATGACCACCATGATTTTAAAGAGCTGTTATATTGGGTCAGTGTATTCGGGGAAAAGGAGGCCATCATTATGTCAAGAGCATCATTAGGCACTCCTCGTCTTAGCAGCGATTACCTGATAATTTCCCTGCCATCAGGATTAGGTCTGCATGAAGAGGGTGCTCCTCCCTGAAAGGTGAGAATAACAAGTCTTTATTAGGTCCAAAATACAGAACTTTTGAAACAAGCAGACTTGACCATACCGGGTACCACGGTTGAGTGGGCCAATATGGTAACACCACAATACCTTTTGCTTTATCACATTTTATCTTGTGCAAGACTTTAGAAATTAGACTAAAGGGCGGAAAGGCGTAAAACCTTATGTGTTTCCAATTGAACGTAAACGCATCAATAATTTCCGAATTGGGATCTAGTTTCCATGATGCGTATCGAGGGCATTTATGGTTTTGAATACTTGCAAACAGGTCAAATTCTGGAATACCGAATGAAAATGTTATTTGAGCAAATGCGTAGTCTGCTAATTCCCACTCAGTATCAGGATTCCAAGACTGACGGGATTCAAAATCTGCAACTTTGTTTTTACTGGATTGGATATAAGACGCGAATATATATAAGTTAGATTTTTCACACCATTGCCATATGTCTCGTGCAATGTTATTCAGGTGGGTAAATTGTATGCCGCCCATTTTATTGATGTAAGCAATGGCTGTTGTATTATCTATTCTCAATAAAATATTACAGTTTTTGAGATGTGATGCGAAAATTTTTAGTCCGTAAAATGCTGCTAACAATTCTAGGGTATTTATGTGTAGTGACATTTGAGAAGAATTCCAATGTCCATGAGCGGTTTGGTTGCCGCACGCTATACCCCAACCTGTGGTTGATGCATCGCTAAAAATTTCTATAGAGTAATGATTGTTTTGAATTGAACAAAGTGCAGAATCAATATGATCTCGCCACCACATCAAGTCGGGTTTTATGTGCTTTGGTAAGATCATGTTTTTATTATAGTTATCAGAGAAGTTAAGCGCTAGGAATTTTTCTCTTTCAAACGTCTTAGTATATACCCATCCATATTTAACGGCGGGGCACGCAGATGTCAATAAACCTATGAATCTTGCAAATTCTCTTATTGTGCATTTCTTTAGATTTAGAATTTTATTTGTAAATAGTTTAATACGATTTTTCTTCTCAATAGGTAATGTCAGACACATTTTCGTGGAATCAAACACAAAGCCCAAGAATGTGCACGTTTGTTTTGGTATAGGTCGACTCTTAATATCATTGATTATAAAGCCCAGTGTTAATAATAACTCTCTTGTCACTGTTACATTTTCTAAGCAGTTATTGAATGAATTACCAATGCATAAGAAATCATCTATATAATTTACTGATAGGTAGCCTAGTGAGCGTAAATAATGTAATGCGGGTTTCATTAACTTCGTGAAAACGTATGGTGCAGTACACAGCCCAAATGGTAGGACATTGAATTCGAATACTTGATTGTTAAACTTTTTAGAATTCCATATAAATCGGAGGTATATTCTATCACACTTAGCAATAGGTAATAAAAAATAGGCATCCTTTAGATCCAAGGTAGCCATAAAACAACCTTTATCAAGTAGTTTTAGAGCAGTTCGGTAATCTTCCATTTTAAAGTGATTGACGATAATAAATTTATTTAATTCTTTCAAGTTAAGGATAAATCGATGTTTACCGTTCGGTTTGGAAACTGTAAAAATGGGTGAGATAAATTGTTTGTTACATGGAGTACATGGTGAAATGAAACCTGACGAAAGTAGTTCTGAAATGCACTCGTCGATTATGTTAATTTCTGTAGGTGTATAGGATCTGTGCCGGTGTACATTGGACTGATATGGTTTACACTTGAATGGTATGCGGTAACCTTTAATCCACGATAAAATTGTTTTATCATTGGTGATTTTAAGCCATTCATCAAAGTAATGCTGAAGTCTGCCAGCTACTATGCGTACCTCCGGAACGTTGTTTAACGGCGGCGAGGTTGTGGGTAGTTCCGCGGGCGTGAAGTAGTCCCGCGGTGACTCTGCGCTGGCGCCGGCGCCGGTGGTGGCGGCGGCGGCGGCGGCGGCGGGTGGCGCCGAGACTGACCGGGGTACACTCGCGGCTCGGCGGCCGGTGCCCGCGGTGCCCCCCTTGCGTTTAAAGTCCCACTATTGCGGGATGTCGAAGTATTTTGCAGTGGTCGCTGGGTTTTAAACCTTAACTCTGAGGCAGATTGTGATATAGCCTTGGAGGATTTTAAATATTCAGATAGATTGGAACCAAACAGGTGATCATCTATTTTAGTGTTCTTTATAGTTTCTCGTTTTTGTTTGCTTAAAACATTTACAATAGCATATCGTCTTGAGATAGACTCCCTGTAATGTGTGTCACATAACAAGCGGCCTGCGTCACTCAGAGTCTTTATAATGTCTTGAGGGACGTCCTTCGTGTGAGACAGGGCTAAATTCAATGCTTTGCCAATGGCTGCAATGCAACTGGCCATTTGATTTTGTTTTTGCTCGCTGTATGAGTCTCTCTTAGCGTGAATTTCGGAAAGTGCAGATTTTATTTCTAGATTTAAAGTAGGTGCTTTCATATATGCACAGTTTTCGGCCGGGAGGTATTGTTTTAGAAGGTCTACTTTTTCATCCTTGGGCAGGCCGTTGATAAGAATATGTTGCCATCGTATAGCTAGATCTTTATGTAATTTATCTCCAAATGACTTGTTCTGTGCGGGGTTTGAACCCAATAATTCCAATATGTCAGGGGCAAGTTCATCATCTTCACCTTCTAATGAAGCCTCGATAGTTGGGATCTCATCTGTAATGATGGAAAATGCTTTGAGAATAAGTATCGTTACTTATTTCAAGCTTATCGATATCCACACACATTACGTCGGGATAATGTAGATGGTATTGTATGCGTGAAAATTTTTTTGTCATAGTATCCACACACAAAAACGTCGGGATATCACAATGAATATACTATTCATTTTATGACAACGTTGATAACATCCACACACGATATACGTCGGGATATATTTTGTAATAATAAAAGTATGAATATTAAATTCCGTAGGTGGGTAGGACTGAAAATACTTACCTTGAATTTCTAGATCACTAGCTATATTATTGGCTTGCGGTGAGTGTACAGGAGATAACTCCGACGGTGTATCGTTCGACGATGAGGATATAATTCTCCTTCGCTTAACCAATTTTTTCACCTTTTTTAGCAATTTATCGACGTTGTCACTATCCTTACTCGATCGTTTCCTTTTTCCCATTGCGGAGTAGAACTAACAATAACACCAGGTATATAAAAAAAATTTACGTGTGACTCGGACTGCACAAAATCACGTAATGAGATCCGAGAGCGGGAAACAGTATGGCGGCGGGCTAGCTATGGTGGGGTCATGAGTCAAAACAACAACTTTTAAAAATTAGTCATAAAATGTTTATTTATTTATTCTTTTAGCTCTAAATGTGTGATTAGGACGGCATCATCTCGCGTGCTGCTGCATGTAATCTGTAATCATCTTCGGGAGAGATACGAAGTATAATTATGATTATGAATAACTCAAAAACTATCTTGAAGAAACGTCAAATTAAACGAAAGGTTAATCTCACAAGGAGGTTTTTAACCAACCTTCGGGAGAGTTTAAATAATTTAAACTGGACTTGATCGATTATCTACCGTTGATCTTAAGAAAATATAATTCGTGACTAAACTCTGAAGCATAGTTTAAACTATGATTGATATTACGGCCCTTATATTATGTAAATACAAGTATTCTACTTAAAAACATACACTTTTTTATTTGCATGCTATTTCCTGAGCTTTTCTATTAATTAAGTTCAATGATTTAATTTTTTTTTTGGCAGATTAGGGAAATCCCTCTAGATAATCGTCAGATTAAGAGACAGCAAGTCTAGGACATAAAGATGAACCATATATATCTTAATCTGACGCGCTTGAGTATTTCAAAATGGCGATTTTTTTTTGCATATTAGTATAATGACTGCGAGTTTGGGTCACATCCAAATCGTCAGATTATTGAATTAGAGCTTTTTTTTGGTGCACTTAACACCCCCTTAGAAAATCTGACGCGCTCGATTAAATTTTTTTTTTTCATTTTCAACCCTTACGTACGATCACCCCCACCATGCAAACGGTCAGATTAACATACATACATTATTAAAAATACGTAGGCCATTGATGGTATCAATATCTGACGCGCTCGAGTATGTCCATGCGGCAGTTTTTTTTTACATATTTAAAGATCTATAGCCGCTTCCCCCACCGATGAAAAGGTATACATTATATAACATTTTTTTCTCCTTATCATCTAACCTTTGCAACCCAATAGGTCTCTATGACGCTCGAGCAAGTACACATTTAGCATCGTCGGCTCCCGTACCATGAAATAAACCCTTACACACTGATTCTCTGTCGCGGGATGCTTAACATTATTATCTACTGCACTACTAATATAACTAACTACAACGACCTGTCAACAAATATTTATCTGTGACATAAATATTTGATCCTGCCGGGAATCGAAGTCGAGTCGAGACTCTTTCACAAACGGCCAATACCAACTAGACTACGGGGCACATAAATAAAATAGGTAACATAAAAAAGTGAAGGTAAAAGATATTATGTTGTAGTGAATTGAGTACAATCATCATCGCATGCCATTACTCTTAAGCCATTCTCATGCAAAGCTATTTGCAAGCTCGAAGAATCTTGTCCATGCGGCGCTCGTTGGTCGACGCCCTATACAGGGTGTTTTGGGGAAGAGTGTAGGCATTTTGCAGGTCTGTGGATAGGGTAGGTTGATCGCGACCCGTCCATACGATCATTTTGTAGTATGGGAACCATGGTCCGATATGCTTATGGGCAAAAAACTGATTTTATCAAAAACTTAACACTTTTTCGGTTATCAAGCTAAAAAATAAACACAGTTTCGAATTAAATATAGTTTTTTATTATTTGTCAATTCAAACACATAACACATGATACATTAAACGTGTAACAATTATTTACTTAATAGCGAAAACAATCAAGTTCCACACTCGAGGCGCAGCAAGAGCAAAGCCATGGAGCTGCTTCTCAAAGGACCCCTTATTATAGCACTGTGGGAACACCGACGTACAAAGTAATTTTTACAGTTCAAAAATACTTACACTTACTTCACACACTTTTGAGTTTAAGGATGACCATAGTACACGCACATATTTCAATCAAAGCATGGAGGAGACTAATTGTTAATTTTTCTTACAAAGTATTGTCGGTTTAATTTAGGTATGAATCTCATCTCATTATTATTTGATGGATTTATTTGTATTTTTTTGAATTGATGTTTTTGTATTTTACCTTGCAAAAACCATTATTATTTTTGCTGAACAATATAGCTTTAAAAATCCGTTATTTTTAAATAGAACGTCTTAAGAAAATAGGGTTGTCAGCGTTGCGTAAAGCATTTCCTGTCCTTTACCTTCTACAAACCAAGACAGCGCGTGCGCAACATATGGTCCACAATCTTTTAAAATCAAACTATCGGCCTTATTCCGTGGTGCATAAGGGTGATATAATAGGGTGAAGTATTGTTTAAAATGGAAATTAGAGACTTCCGTTCGTGTGACTAGCACGCGACTGATGTGCGACGAATATCACAGGACGTAGTGACCACGTCTTACCAGGTGTTAAGGGAGTAATAAAACATAATAAAAATACTTAGGTTTTATAATTATGTACGTACATAACTATAATTAAAAGCTTAATTTAGAAGTTATATGATTTTCTACTATTTTACAAAAAAAATAGCCGTCTGTCGGTAAGTGGTGACCGTCACCCACTGACGTCACTAACACTTATGGCGTTATCATCCATCTTTACATGTCCTCTGCCGGACATTGATCTCCTCTAACTTGGGCTACTCTGAACGCTTCTGAGTCTTCTAAATCCAGCAGACGCCCGCAATCTCCTACAAATCGTTAATCCACCTGGTTTCCTATGCTGCTGTTATGATGCTTCCAAGACGTGGTCTCCATTATTTTTTTCATGGCTTGGCATGGGTTGTCCATTAATGGCCCACTACTGAGCACGGGTCTCTCCTAATGAAGAGTAATGACTGAGGAGGCCTAGAGCTTACTCCACCACGCTGCTCCAGTGCGAGTTGGTGGAGGGGTTAGTGGCCAACCCAGTATCGGAAGTTTTCAAGCCGCCCGAAGGCCTTCCGACATAGCTTAACGACTGCTATCAATCGATAATAGCCGGGACCGACGCTTTACGTGCCCTCCGAAGCACGGAAGCGCTCAAAAAATTCTGCCATTAGCGGTCACCCATAATTTTTTTCATATGGGAAGTGAATACCTACACGTGCCTACACTTAGCAAAAGTACGTTAAGAAACATACGCACAGTACGTCGCGCACGAGCGAGTTAAGACGCTTGCACACAACTAGCGACACGTAACGTACAATATGCAGGGGTACAGCACCTATGCCTAATGCTACACTATGGGTAAGCCAGAAGTTAAGGACAAGGTCAAAACAAAAGTCTATGTTAGAATATTACAGCTTACAGCTTACAGCTAACTTATCACTATTTTACTTCTGAGTACTTATCAATAAAGTACTAGGTAAACATAAATGGATTATTGTTAATATATATTATGTATCTTAAGCTAAGTTAGTAGATAGGTAATAATTAATAAGAAAAATTACGCTTTATCCTGGAAAGTAGTTTTATTGACAAAAAATGAAAATGGTGTCATTGCATACACGAACACAGTTACTTATTATGACCAATGGATATTTTTTTTCATCATCACAAACTAAGAACTTATCTAATAATACAATTATTATGAGACTCAAAAACACTAATCAACCACAACTATCATCATCATCATCATCACCATCAACATCCCAACGACATCGTTTTTTACTCATGTACCTAGTCGTTAACAAGTTTTCAGTGTGCCGAATAACAAAAATCGTTGTTCTTAGAAAAAACTAAAAAAATTATAGTAAAATATTGTAACCAAATGTTTTGTGTCCCTATGATGGTATGTGCGCGACGATATGACCGTTAAAAATAAGCCACCGTGCAATACGTCCCCGGACAGGGCCGGATTTTAAAATTAAGATAAACTTAAGTACTCAGTATTTGTTATGAAACAGAAGAATAAATAAATAGTAAATTTTATACATCTCAAATTAATTTAATATTTCAAATACACTTTTAAGAAATATAATATATCTACAGCTAAAGAAATAATTCACATACGTACGATATAAATGATTCTTGAATATCGATGCTTAATTCTTCATTTATTCAAAAATATTTTTTTTTACCATTAATGAATAAATTAATAGTTAATAAATATATAATTCATTGTACTCTGGTACTAAATCTGTAAAAATGCCCATAAAATTAGTAACAATTATTTATTCCTCTAAAACGATTTATATTTTGTTCATAAAAATAATTTATAAATTAAAAGTAGATATCGTTTCATGTATCAGTTTTTACAACGCCTTAACTTATTCTAATAAATAAAAAATATCATATTTTAAAAACAGCCCATGAGTGTAAATACAGCCCTGTAACCTATTGTCGTCTTTTCAAACTAAAGTAATGATCGCTAAGAAAGCTCACCCTTCTAAATAAACCTTCTTTTACAGGTATAATGTAGTTAAACGTTTAATCTCTATGGCATGTATAAACAGAGCTCATTTTACACCAGCAATGAACGATGTATGGCCAAAATTTTTTGACGTAAAAATTACGACCGTCGTCGTTCGTATTTATTTATCTTGGCATGCTTTTTCCTTTTTCTGTTAATATTTTCTATTTTTATTTAATGTAGGTACCTCTTTTTGTTAATTTTGACATTTATTTATTACTATTTTTTATAAAATAATAATCACAAATATGCAAACAACACTTAATACTCAACAACCATTACCTAAGACAACCATTAACAAACAACATTTACTTACTTATTAATAACTAAAAAACATTATACTTATGTCAAAATAGATAATTTTGTTTTTTAATGTTCTTATTGAATTAAAAGTCTTATAAAGAAATTGCTAAAGTTATTTCTATCCCTTACACTTTACACTATTGATACTGAGATGAGACCAAATTTTAACAGTCTTTAGCCCGAAATTTTCTTTTTAAATCGTTACAGCTAAAAAAATTCATTCAAACCCTACGAGTAAAATTATAACTGCCACTACAAAGCAACACGCTTTATCATCCTTCAAAATAAACGAAGGGGAACCAAGGGTCCGCGTAACGTCTTTTCGCCCTCAAGACGTCGAATCGAAGTTCCTTGCAGACCGCCGCCGTGAGTGCGGGCCGAGTGCGCCAACCCTGCGCTTACCCGCCAAAATTCAAATTTGGAACACAATACAAACAATTTTGTTCGCGATTTTTTTATCGGTACAGAATTTACTTACCTACTTACGCAAAGGCTTTTTGATGTTTTAGTTGAAGTTTTTTTTATTAAGTTTTAATTCGTGCAATAATTACGTAACATAGTGATTTTAAGTCTGAGTTGGTGCTTTACTAGGTAATTAGGAATTGAGTGTTAGTGATTTTTTTAAGTGGTGATTTGTGTGGTGATGGTGAGTAATTGTTTTTTTTTTATTACGCTACGCAATATCACACAATCAGACAGTATGGCATGGTAACTGGTAACCGCTACGCCATTCGGACATTTCGGACGTTATAGAATTTCTTTGAGAAAATGTCAATTTATTTTAAGCTTACTTAGTTTGCTATCAAATGATAAAAGCTGTAGGTAACAATGATTAATTGTAACATTATGTTGAGAAATTTATTCTCTTTAGCTTTAATTCCATAGTATAATTATATTGTGGCCACATCGTAGATTTGCTCACATCATGAAATGATCGGCCATATCATGAAAATGGTCGCATTTCATGAAATGGTCAATTCAGATTATTTTGATGGTCAAGACCATTTCAGGAAAAAGCCGCGCGTTTAGTTGCCCATATCGAGAAACGATTTCTTATCATTGATCTGCTCAAACCACATCATGATGTGGCCATTAAACAGTTGACCATTTCATAGATATCGAATTCTTTAACTGATCCACATTTTTTGGAACAATATTCTCTAGAATCTGTATATTCTCTAGAATCTATAGCATAGGTACTGGAGTCGCCGAGACTGAGAACTGCCACTCCCCGCTTAAACAAAATTACGTGTGCTCACAGTTCAATTTAGCTTGTAATCAAAGTTTACTTAAGGCATTTTAAATTCTCGCGATCAATCTACAAAAAACCTTAATCTTAGAGGCGAAAAACTGGCATTTAGGTGGGTTGACAATGTTGCCATTTAAGGCAAGTGTCCCACCACCATTGAATCGGCGAGAGAATCCAGGCTATTTACTCGCTCAAGACACGTACAAAAGATATGACATTCCGAGTAAACAAAAGGGACGCATTATGTTGGCGACTTCTAGCTGGCTGTTTACACCGCCGGCGAGTACTCGCTCGCACATGCATCTCTTTTGTTTAAGTACACGGAATGTTATATAATTCATATGTCATTTGGGTTATTTTCTTGCCCAAGAAAGGGCGAGAAAATAACCCAAACTGCTCGCCACTCGCCGGCGGTCGGATATCAGCCTTACTCGCCGAATCGCCGGTGGTGGGACACCTGCCTTTCTTAGTTATCACGAACTTTGCATATGCACCAATAGATGGCACACGCACAGGGGTGATTCCTCGTGGTTCAACTATTTGTCCAACTATGACGTCACAGTTGGACCATGAGGGGTATCTCTTGAATGGAATAAGGTTGTCAATTGGTATTTAAAATGCCGGCAGTAAATTTTTCTTACAAGCTAAATTGAACTGTAAGTGTAGGCAACAAGTTTGGTTTTGCCAGGGAGTGGCATTTTCAATGGAATTGAGCATAAAAATAATTAATTAAGTAAGTATAGTATCTGTCTACCGTAATTATTATTGTTTATAAGTAATTACATATAGTATTTACAATAAGTAAGTGCCTTGAACAACAAACAAAAACAATAACACACTCACACCCAGAAAATAAATTTAAATTCATTCAAATTTCCATATCGCTGGGAATCGAACCCAGGGCTACCAACCTTTGAACAGCGTTCCGGCATAGTAAGTCTTGTCGTATTGGTATTGACAGACATTTAGCCTGGACAGAGATGGATAAAATGTACCTTATCATGATTCATCATCATCATCATCTCAACTCATCATGCCCAGCTATTGAGCACAGGTCTCTTCTCAGAATGAGAAGGTTGTTATAGATATAATAGATAGATAGATCACTTTATTTGTAACATAAAGTACATACATCCAAAAAGTAAAACAACTATTACAACATGATACAATACAACACTGAATTGTAGGTACCTAACGTTACAAAAAGGATTCTGCTCAGCATTATGCTGGTGAAACAAAGTGTTGCTTTAGCTTTTGTCCACCACAGTGCAGATTGGCGGACTTCACACACCTATAGATTTTTGCGAACTCTCCAGCATGCAGGTTTCCTCACGATGTTTTCCCTCCCGTTTGTAGCAAGCTGCACATCTATCTATTTGCCAAGATTTGTATCGTAAACAAATTGAAATATCAGGATGTTCTACCATCTACAACTAAATCGCTTTTTCATCTTCCAATGAAGTAGGTACCTTTACATATCTAATTATCAATCCACATATTAAAAGATGTTAGGAAAGTACTTTAAAAGTAAATAGGTGAACAATAATATATTGTAATGTATTATCATCGCGCTGAATGCCTACCCGCTACGTCACGCACCCCGTGTGACGTCATAATTGGCTCGCGATACAACCTTCACCCAATAATTGGGGCGGTCGGCGCGAAACGCGAAAAAACGCGTTATTTTTAAACGTTAAACGAAATAAAAGAGTAATGAGTTATTGATTCGAGTACGGGGTTAATGGCCGTCGGTAATGACGTTATGGTATTCAGTGTCAAGGTCCTTGTTCGTTTGCAAACAGAATAAAATGGGGTTTTTATCAGTTTTATTTCGGTGGCGCACTCATGATTGGTTTTTAACCTCAATGTTGTTGAGTGCCGTTTAATCGCGCTGTGTTTTGGAATGCGTTGAGCCTTACTATCGCATCTGTAAGAGATCGTTCTACGTTTAGATTTTGAATTAGAAATATAGTGTTCCTATGTAATGGAATTTGAAATAAGAGTATTAATGGCCAGTTACATAGTAGGGATCAAAAATTAGATTGGTATTGTACTTACCAGCTTTGAAAATTTTAAAAGGTACACTGTAATTAAGTACTTCTCTTAATTTCTTTCTTTATCCTCGGACAACCGAATATTTGCCATCAGGTCGAATGTCTACTCGTTTCACAGTTACATTCTACTAACTTAAGATATAAGCGTTATAAAATACTATTATAATGTATCAAAGTATTGTTACATTGTAAGTAATTTGTACAATGTTACATTGTGATTGTGACATACATTACGTTGTGTTACGTAGAATACGTTTAAAATCACAGGCAAGGGCAACTATCGCCATCTGTTATAATCGAACGAGATAAACAATCTAAATTCAAATTGCGAACATGGTGACCGGTTAGGACGGCTTAGCGGGGGCAGAGGAACCGCAAGGAACGTCTAATTGTCTAGAGATTTACGGCTTCGGAACGTGTTAGCCAAATTGAAAGTTCTCTATAAATTAGACGGCCGAACCACGGACGCCGGACGGCGCTAATATTCGTGCGTTGGACAAAGCTGAGACCAACATCAGGAGATTTATAGATTTCTGCGTCTTATACCCGACAGATAGAACTCTGGATTTCGATTTAACTTCGTCGGTTTCTGTTTTTTGGTTAGAACGAGAAAATATTGCTGCACTATAATTCTAACATTTGAACAGCTGACATACCTCACCTGACAGCTGACTTGACTAACCTGACAGCAGGCACCTTATAGGCTGCAATTAATAAAACTTATAAACCAATAAACGCGCATCTATGATTGGACTCAACCAACAGTAGACATTCCTATTTCCGTGACGTAAAAGTCTCACACTTTTCATTTTCTAGCTTCCATCCATACTGTACGATAAAGGACTTCGTTCTTATAAATAAGTAAACGCATACACATATTTATATTACTTACATACTCGTACCTACTCCTACACATGTCGAGAGTGGCATAGAAAACACAAATGGCATAGGTAATACCTATTAGGTATTACTGACTCCTGCGACACAAACAATATTTTTTCTGTGATATAAATGCCTGCCTCACTCGGGATTCCAACCGGGGACACTTCGTTTCACAGGCAACGCCACTACCAATTAAGCTAGATCGCGTTCTTATTAACGTTTCCCAACTTAAACGAAATTATACAATATAATAAAAAATAATGGTACAGGTCTACGAGTACAATAAGATGTTTATAAAACCCTTGTCCGAAGACAAAAGAAGTGTAAGGGGTAATAAGCCACGTTGTAAGTACACAAGTTACTGTAACGAAATAAGTTCCACAAAGAACGTCCGAGGATTGCGGTTCTTTCAGTTTGAACTTGCCCTAATCGGTTTGTAAATGAGAAAATGTACCGTTGTAACGAGGGTCTTAAAAAGTTCGCTTCTTTTGTATCGGCCACGAAATTGGGCCCTCCTTTGGACTTACGATAGGGTTAACATCTCGGAACTTGAAGTCCGGACATTTACCTACAGGAATATTATTAAAATCTCTATCGTTATCTATGTTGTAGCACTTGTAAGCCAGATCTTAAAATTGGCCACTTTATGATAATCTTATCTATACTAATATTATAAAGCTGAAGAGTTTGTTTGTTTGTTTGTTTGGTTGAACGCACTAATCTCAGGAACTACTGGTTCGAACTGAATTTTTTTTTTGTGTTGAATAGACCTTTTATCGAGGAAGGCTATAGGCTATATAACATCACGCTGCAACAATTAGGAGCGAAGAAATAATGGAAAATGTGGAAAAAACGGGGAAAATTATTCATTCTCGAGGGCTTTCGTTGCATGCGTTGCGAAAACGATTCAAGATACCAAAAATATATGTATGAAAGAATTATTCCTCTTGAAATGATCTAAAAAAATGTCCACGACAGTAGGTATATGTCTATCTTTTAAGATTAACACACTAGAACCGTTTTTATGGTAATCAAATTTGGTCGAACCCACTGCCATACCAAACTTGCCGCGTTTCCAAGTTTAATCTGAATTAATCTTGCTGTGATCCTTTGCTACTCTGCTATTATTTTGTCGTAAGCTTTATTTCTAAGTTTAATTTAATTTAACCTGAATTAATTTTGGTGATAGTTTATTATCTTCCCGAAATTCCTACGGGAGCGGGACCTACGCGGTTGATACTTAGGGGAAGTGCGCCCAAAGCGAGCACCAGCCTAAAGCGGGCACCCCAAACGGAATCAACCTAAACGAACTCGATGTGGTCTTAGGTCTCATAGACGTTACCTCCTACCCCGCCGCTGTCCATGACAGTCGCCGGTTCCACCTCGGACGAAGGCTTCGGCTCGTATGAAATAAAATATAATTTTGAAGTTATTATGCAAAAAAAGGAAGGCATGTAAATTGTGTTTTGTCTAGTTTTAAGTGATCAATGCTATTATTAATATATTACTTGTATATTGCTTTTATCTTACTTTAATTTAATCATATTTGCTTTTAAATATGAACATAAATTTTAGGTTAGGCCGCACAAAAACATGCGCGTGACACAAAAGGCAAAGCGAGCAGGGCAAAGCAAGCATGCCCACTATGCCCTCATGATCCTGTACACTATTAAAAAAAACTTAAAGGAGTTACAAAAAATCTTAAAGGACAATTAATGAAAAGTCAAAAGAATAAAAGAATTAAGAAACCAAAAAAGACATCAATTTCAAAAGAGATGGTCCGAGAGCTGGCACCAATTTTGGGTAGGTATTTGAGGCAAGCTGAAAACTTGTCACATAGCTCTCCTATCATACCCCAACACAGTAGTGCTGACCTGGCTGGTCAGTAGCGGGGTTAAACCGACCATAAAAATCGGCCAAGTGCGAGTCGGACTCGCGCACGAAGGGTTCCGTACCATTATGTATAAAAACTCCAAAAAAATCTGGTCTGTTGTATGAAAGACACACTTAAAACTAAGAAGTAAGTGAGTAATATTAGCTACAACGTCATCTCTTGGACCGAAATGTAACTAAACCATGGCTGAGTCGTTGAAAGTATGGGCGCCCACTAAAATATTTATTTTATTCTGTTTTTTAGTATTTGTTGTTGTAGCGATAACAGAAATACGTCATCTGTGAAAATTTCAACTGTGTAACTATTACGGTTCATGAGATACAGCCTGGTGACAGACGGACAGACAGACGGACGGACAGCGAAGTCTCAGTAATAGGGTCCCGGTTTACCCTTTGGGTACGGACCCTAAACTGCCTTCCTAATGTTTTCATAGATTTATTTCTTCTTATCTAACCAACGTAGCGGTGATACCCTAGTAGTTAAGAACTCGGCCTTTTATTCGGAGGGTCCGGGTTTGAATCCCAGGGCACGCACCTCTGACATTTCAGAGTTATGTGCGTTTTAAGCATTTAAATGTCACTTGCTACAAACGGTGAAGGAAAACATCGTGAGGAAACCTGCATGCCGGAGAGTTCGCAAAACTCAAAGGTATGTGATGTCCGCCAATCCGCACTTGGCCAGTGTGGTGGACTCCTCATGGCTTTAACCTTCTCATTCTGCTCAATAGTGGGCCATGATGGGTTGAGAAGATGATGATGATGATCTAACCAATATATATTTGCAAGCTCGCTTTACCGTTGCGTGCCCACTTGCCCTAATGCTCATGCCCACTTTAGGCCAGCCTCCGGGCAAAGTGAGCATTTGGAAGACTTTCATATTTTTGATATTAATTGTAATTTATGAAACATATGAGTAATTTATATGTTGGGTATGAAACTACGATAAATTAGGCATAGAATAGCATTAAAATTATTATTCATCTATGTATTTTTATATTTTTTTCTCTTGCTTAAACTTAAGGTGCCCGTTTTGGGCGCACTTCCCCTACGGGTCCCGAAGCGAAGCGAGGGCGGTTCGCTAGTAATATATAAAATTCTCGTGTCACAATGTTAGTTACCATACTCCTCTGAAACGGCTTGACCGATTGTAGTGAAATTTTGTATGCATATTCAGTAGGTCTGAGAATCGGCTACTGGCTATTTTTTATACCCCTAAGTGATGTTCACCCTTAACATTTTGTTTTTTCAATTTTTGGACAAATTTTTTTGTTTTTATTTTTGTATATGGCATTAAAAATACATACAACCCTAAATTTTCACTTTTTTATCACCAACCCCTATTTTTTAATAGCCATTTTAGTAATGTAGGTAATAATTTTTCCTAGAAATAATTTATATGGCAAAACAACGTTTACCGGGTCAGCTAGTAATATATAATTTCTGCCATTTCATTAACCTAGTAGTAAGTATTATAAGGCTAAGAACATTGTTTTAGAGATATTATTTTTTACTTTTTAAATGTTTGTGTCGGGGGTTATTTAAATTTTTAAGTTAATTTTTGTAAATTAATTAAAGTACACCTCAATTTTAGTAAAAAATATTTCTTCGATCTGTCATCTGAACTTCATAATGTAATAATTGTACAACAAAAGGAAGAACGTTGTACCTCTACCTAAGTGTATTTAAAATAGGTATGTGCACAGAACTTTATCTGTTCTGTGGGTATGTGAATAGGTACATTTACCAGTTCATGAAGAAATATCGCCCAACACAATAAAAATTAATAAGGATTGTTATTGTTCAATTTGATTAAAAAATATTTCGCCACTAATCCTATGTAAATGATACAAATATAACGTCATTAGTGCGAATTATTCGCACGGGTATCGCTAGTTACATTATAATGTATTAAAAAAAGTCAACATTTCATGTAAAATCTACTTTTGTTAACTTAGTCCTAACCATGTCCTAACTATAATAAAGATATACTTACAGAAATCAACCTTTTATATAAAAAAATAGTTTTTAACCTTGGCTTTTAAAAAAAATTGGTATTAGTTGGGAATAGATTAGGTTACTAATTTTTATTTTTATTTTTAGTTAGTTTTTTAATTCGTTCGGTATCTGGGATAATAAACCAGTGGTATTAGTTTGTGGTAATAAAAAGGAATAGGTCGTAACGTTATGTACCTACCTAGTAAGTACTTATAAAACGTATTTATAAGTACGTCCGTTTTTTAAGGGTCGCCTATCATTATATTTATTATTGTTCATGTAACGATTCCTTACATTATACATTTATTGTGAGCTAAAATAAAACAAGAAATAAAATCTTCAATTCGTTGTCATGCAAACAGAGGTCTCATAGACGTCATAAACGGACTTTAGATTTATCCCCGACATTATAAGTCCAAAGCTTTGTACAACACATCAAAAAGGACTGCACAATTTTCTAAAACAAAATACGCGAAACTTGACGTTTGTTCAAATCACTGTACTATAACGTCCATATCTCCCTGTTACACTGCAGACGATATTGAACTCTAATACATCGTTACAACGTTGAATTCCAAAACACGAACCGTTTGAGTTCAGATAGTATCGTTGAAATCATTGTAAAAGTTTTTATCTATCAGCGACATTCAATTTTTAACACCTCACGTTTCAAAACAGACTTTGTTGCGTAGCATCAAGATCCTAAACGGCTTGTTTGATTAGGATGTCGGTAATAAAAACGTGTCGTACTCAAAGTTCGAATGCGAACCAGTTAAGGTGTGGAAATAAAAAAGGAGTTAGCTTCTTGCATTACGCGCCGTTACAAGGTGTGGATATGGGCCCAAAGGTGATGATTTATTTTGGTTTTACGTTCCGTTTTATAGGTGGAAAAATTGGTGCTTAAGTCGATACAGAATGCAGGGTATAAAAATGTTGTTTACACGACTACGGTAACTGTAAAATAGGATTTAGTGTAAGCGCCTATATTTAAATTTATTTCAACTTAAAATTGTAGCATTTTAGGCAACTGTTGATACTCAGCTAGTGACAAGTCTATCGCTTATGGCATTATTACACTTATTATCCGGGAATAAAATTAAATTGGCCCGCCTAAGAACTGAACTAGGAACCCTGTGTTTTTCAGATAGGATATACTTACTGCCAACTAACTGTGGTTTTTCTTTACAACATCACTTTTTGTACTACAATACTCACAATACATTGTACGCGTGGACTTTTTAAATCCCAATCTAATCTGACGGATACCTACCTACAGAAATTGTAGAGTGCGAATTTATTTTCGGGTTCACAGTTATAGCGAAGTACATAATTATGTAGTTTAAATTGTACGTGGTTTGGTTTGACCTGATGATCATTGCGTCGATTTTTTTTTTTCTTTTATTGAATTAAGGTAGCAAACGAGCATGCAGCACCACCCTTCCGCTGCCGCCCATGCCAATTGTGACCGACTTAGAACAAGACCCAATTTAGGGACTAGGGTGGTTAGTCCAATTAGTAGATGGTGTTAGAATGTTAGTTGGTTAGTTTGTTAATAAGTGTGAGGACAGGGACTGTTAGGGATAGGTTAGTCCTGTTAGTTAATATTAGTATTGTCCAGTTAGTAATGATTAGTCTTGTTCCAATTCGGTCACAGATGCGTTGCTACCCCTGGGGACAGATGGTCGCCTCTAAAAAAAGTGAATTTTTTTATTACTTAGAATTTTAAATTTGGATTAAATAGTGGCTAGGCTATTGTGGCTAACAACTCTACTATCCTTATCTGTGGTATTCAAGAACAACTCCCTGCTTACCTGGTTTCCCTGTGTCTTGGGTGCTATGGACAGCACACAGACAAAAACACATATCTACCTATTAGCTGGGAGTCGAACCCAAGACCCTTCGATCGGCAGTTCGGCAAGGTAGTCAGTGTGTTATTTTAAATGGATCATCAATATAAATAAATTTCTTTGTAGTTTTTGTCAATCGACTTAAAAAAAGGAGGAGGTTCTTCATTCGTCTGTATGTTATTTGTTTCTTATGTGTGTTACCACATAACATCGTACCTACTGGGTGAACCGATTTCGATAATTCTTTCGACATCATAAGCTAATGACGTGCATTATGGTCCCATTTAAATTGAGCGACATCTGCCGAGTGGCTTTTGAGTTATGTCGATTTTGAAGTCTTTTTTGTAAAAAATTAGGTCTTTATAAAAAAAACCTATTTAAGTTACAAAAACCGATCACTGTAACGAGCTATCAACATTTAGTGATCCAACATACAAAGTGTATCAACTTAACAAGTCAATCTGTCGTTAAGGTAAGATTTGACAAGAGTTTTATGGCCGCTTTCTGTTTAAATTACTGGGGGACCTTTATGGGCTCCCCCGTGTCTTTACATCACTGAGCTGTACTCTTATTACTGTTGTCGTAGTAGATCCTACGCGGTCCTGTCCTTCGAGAGGTTACGAAATGTTCACTATTGTACGTTTTAACATGATATAAATTTTGTTTCAATAATATTTCATATGCCATACTGGTACAGAACCCGTCATGCGTGAGACTATATAGATGATACACTTATACATACGCGTCATACGCGTGAGACCGACTCACACTTGGGATTTTTTTGTATCCCATGTAGGTACTTACAGTACCCGGCAACAAATAATGCACATCGGTGTGCGGAAAGAGATAATCGGTTAGTTTCGGCTTTGTAGAGCGTTGTCCTTACTACACAGTCCTTACCGCTAACTTGTCAATTTTTAACCGACTTCAAAAAAGGAGGTTCTCAATTCGACCGTATATGTATATGCTTTTTTTATGTACGTTCAGCGATTTTTTTCGTCGTTTATGGGCCGATTTTGGTAATTCTTTTTTTGTTGTAAAGTAGGTATGCGCAGTGGGGTCCCTTGATAAGGACACCAGGATCTGATGATGGCATCTCAGAGAAATCGAGGGGAACTTTCGAAAATTGTATGGACGACTAGTGTGTTTGTTCATGTTATCATAAGTACATTAAGGCGCTACGATTTCAAGAAGGTCTGGAGTCGATCTGATGAAGCCGAAAGACAGTTGAGGGAACTCCTCAACGATTTACTGCAGTTATCTAGTGTTTGGGCTTGATTAATTTGTAGTGACGAGAACTTCCATGTTGAATTGAGCGCCATATGGCGAGTAGTTTTTGAGTTATCTCTGCTTATCAAGGTTGAAGTCGGTTATATTTTTTTTTTGTAAAAAACAATTATCTTTCGAATTCGGTAGAAGACAGTCGCGTTCACTCATAAATAAATATAAGGACTTGTTAAAACCTCCAACGGAACATCAATAATAATAATATTATTGTTATAAGTACTTAATATTGCCCTATTAGTGCAATGTGCGAGAGAGACAACGCTCTACAACACCGTTACTAGCCGATTATCTGTTTCTAACGTCCGATGTGCATTATTTTTCTCCGGGAACTGTATATAATATAAATGAATACATTATTCATTTACTTAAGTCTCTCTTGTTATTGTGTACTATGTAGGTACCCAAATTTATTTGTTCAGCATGAGTATTCAATGAAACGATAACAAAGAGATTTACAATTGATAACTAAGTAAACGTCATTACCGCGAATTCACCCATAGTTCCACCCATAAGGTGTTGGTTTGATGCGGTTTATTTAAAATGAGTAATTGTAGCGTTTTACGGTGTTTTTAGAGTACATTCTCGGAAAATACTTGTTTAGAAATGATCTTAATGTTATAACAGTGTAAAACATAAACCTTTCTCGTACGAAACAAGACAATGTTATATTAGTAAAAGATCGGCTGAAACGTACTTAGATGAGTTTTTTTTGAACTTTTGTTTTCATTTAGTATAATATACTAGGATATGGTTCGTGAGACCCTATTAGGTTTGATTTTAAACTCATAGGGGTTCAGATTAATATTGTCTGGATTTGTCAAAATTTTAATAAATTTAAAGCAGAAAATAAGCATGCAGCACCACACAATGATTTTTATAATGTGTCTTTTTGTCGATTACCTACTACCTATGTTTCACGATTTGTTTGCTGCGCGACCGAACTGAAAAAAATATGATAGTAAAACCGTAAGAAAATATGCGTGGAATAAAAGCATTAGGTATATTGTGCGCAGGCGCGACAGCAATAAGGAAGTGTAATAGCTTTTGCGTGAAACGTTGATTCTAGACCTAAAATTCGAAGTACTTACTAAGTGCTGTGTAATAAGAAATCACCCGCATTACTGCAAATTATTAAACATTGCAAACGTTTGATCAAGACGCGTAAGCGTGTTCGAAATCCGCATCACATAGGTCCTTTTCACTCGACGCCAAGCGTAAGCGGGTGTATCGGGGCATTTATTGCTGTGCATTTTGGACTGCGAATATTATTGATGTGAAACATCTTATGGCTCACTGTAAACTGAATTTTGGCGTGGCCTACGCTTCGCCCGTGGCGACGCGACGCTCATTCTATCTCACAATGCCTCATCTTTTATCTCACTCACTCGATGGGTCGACCTCCGTTTGGTTTTTATATACATATTTCAAATTCGAATATTAGCTTCATTAGAGACACGGTAGTGTCTAAGCCAAGTTCCACAAAAAATACCCCTTTTGTTTTGTTCATTAAAATTATTTTTTCGTTTCCTATTTCTTATAATACTTGGTGCACGGCAGTGCACCTCGCCAAGTTCCACAAAAATATCCCTTTTGTTTTGTTCATTAAAATTATTTTTTCGTTTCCTATTTCTTATAATACTTGGTGCACGGCAGTGCACTTCGCCAAGTTCGAAATTTTAAATAAAGTTTTATTTCGTTTATTATTTATTTGGTCGTTGGTTAATAGGGTGCTCGGCAGTGTTCAAGCCAAGTTTATATGAAATACAATTAATAAAAAAAATGTGAGCCGTCATGGGACGCCTGGCAGATGTGAAACACACACACACACACACATATATATATACACATATTGTTATGTATATATATGTGTGTATATATATGTGTATATATATATGTACATATATATATATGTGTTTCACATCTGCCAGGCGTCCCATGACGGCTCACATTTTTTTTTATTTCCTTGAGACAGTTAAGGGGCATTTGTTACTATGCACTAACATTATTATTTTACGTAATTTATTATTTCCTAAAATACTGAATTTCCTAAATACTTTCCTGTACTTAAATAAAAACTAATCAGCAAAATTTAAGAGAAAAATCAAGAAAACCTACTACATAAAATTGAGCACGATTTTTTTCGCAAATAGTGTCGATTCTACATTAGCCGAAGGAACTTCGTTTCTACCTGGTGTCCCACGACACCACATCTTTTTTTTAAGGTTATAAACTCATATTGCCGCACTAGAATATCCTGTGATGATGGAATGGAAAACACAATCACTGACACCCATGGTAGTCCGTGGGGAAGGGGGACGACGACAGTTGCCTCATCCTGGACCTTGGATAAAGTACTGTCACAGGAGTGAGTATTGGATAGGAAAGAACTAGGCTACAGTCCGTTTTTCAGACTTGCATTACTTGTAGCAAACAAATCACTGAGTTTTCATTCAAGTTTGACATTTCCACAAAGTTACTCGCGTCAAACAACTTAGAAACAATTAAATCGGTTCACTTAATATATTGCTCTTTGATTTACACCAAAAACTGCTTTCAATTTACAATTTTAATGCATTAATTTCATTTATTTTGCAAATCCATTAGAACTCATTTGCACAGATGAAATATTTCAACAAGAACTTGACTTGTCTGATATTTGCAGATGACAGATGAGAAAGACGAATCGATTTGTAGCATTGGTTTTACGATCCATTAAGTGACATTTATCTATGTTCGATTAATAAAATTAAATAGGTCGAGATATTACTATTACAAGGGGATTAAAATATAATTCGAGCATCTATGCCACTTTAATTTAAAATAATATTTAGCGTGACATTTACTTATTTATTATAAGTTGCGGCCATTTTTGCGTAGGCACACATAGTTTATCATGTACAGAAAAAAATAGCTTTAATTTGTGCTATAAATGATCCAAATAACAGATGGGTGTAAACTTTCACCAGAATAGCACCTCTTTATGCCTGGCTGCCAACAGGTTGCGGCCATGTGCCTAATGGCACACCAGACTATTCAGGACCTCTAGGTGTATATCTTGACCTTGGAGTATATTTTATATAAATAATAGATGCATGTAATTTCGCCCCAGAAAGTCATTTTTCTTTCGTTAATTAAACATGCTAGCGGCCATTTTTCGATAGGCACACCAGGAAAAACATATTGTTCGTTGCCTAATTGAACATAAAAAAATGATTTTAATCAAATACTCGATGCATGAAGCAAAAGTGTTATGGGATCTTAGACCAACTGTCCTTTTCAAGTTCATAATCTCCTTATACGAGTATACCTACTCCTAATATCGAACGCTAACATTCGAAATTTAAACATTTTTTAAGTTTGGATTCGTTGAGAACAATCAAGAAATTCCAATTTTATATTTCATCCTCATTCCAATAAACTATAGACGGCGTGCAGTGAACAAAAACGTGAAGCTGGCAAAATTGTGCCTAAAACACACATCGGAACCAATAGAATGCCCTATGTTGACAGTTTGAACTAGAACAAATTTAAACTTTATTTTTTGGAACACAAAGCTTCATTCATTTTTGAAGTTATACTTCTTTAGGCGCGTTATGGAAAAATCATGAGAGTGAAATTTTACGATGCGCGCGCATCTGTGACACAAAAATTAACAGTATGAAGTTGCCGGCTAAACCACTCATTGGCCTTTGTCAATGTAACTCTGACGTCTCTTTAGTTTTGCTTTTGCTTTTTATCGAAATTATTTATAACCAGCCAGGTTTGTTTTGACTTGTTTGTGGCACATTGACATGACATAATATGCACAGACTAACTAAAGATTAATGTTTCGTTATACGGTATGCAACGACTAGTCTTTTTGGTAAAATATTTAATAAAGGTTTTTAAGTGCAATATAACAGTAAATAAATTATAACTAAGTATTCAAAGATAGTTTAGGATGACTATTAGTGATTATGCTACCATTCCATCAGTATTTTCTTAAGACGTTGTCACGTTCAACTATCGTCAGTAAACCGACTTTACAGACAACCAATTTTTTTTAGTATAATTAATACTAAATATTATGAAATTATTAACGTTGAATATTTATTTAATGATGCCAAAGAAGTATAACTTCTTACGCGCGTACATAAGTACACGCACCTCCTCTTTTTTTTATTATTTAGAACACAAAAGTCGTTTTGGTGTGAGTGCCGCCGTGTGTATTACAAGGCGAGGCGTACTTTTTGCCGGCTTCACGCTTTTGTTCACAGCACGCCGTCTATAGTTTATTGGTCTGTGATTTCATCTATCTTACTCGCAATCGCAACTCGGAAATTGTTAGGCGTGATTATTTAAACTGACATAACGTTTTAATTTAATTAGGTAGGTGCTTAGCACAATTGGTGTAAACCACAACCAAATTGGTTAAACCTATCCTAAAATAATAATAAAGTCTACCGGTAATAATTATTTCTGCACTTATATCTTCATGTACCTACCTACTAAATGCAATCAGTCTGTCTGTTACGCTTCCCGTAATCATAGCTTCAAAGTAACTAAAGAAATGGGGTGACACATAGTCTTTTTTAGGGTTCCGTACTCATGGGGTAAAACGGAGCCCTATTACTGAGACTTCGCTGTCCGTCCGTTTGTCTGTCCGTCTGTCACCAGGCTGTATCTCATGAACCGTAATAGTTACACAGTTGAAATTTTCACAGATGTTGTATTTCTCTTGCCGCTACAACAACAAATATTAAAAAGCAGAATAAAATAAATATTTAAGTGGGCGCCCATACTTTCGACGCCTCAGCGATAGTAGATAGTTGTGGCTAATATGTGGCAACAATAAAATAAATGTTTGAGTGAGGCTTTCATACAACAGACCAGATTTTTTGGCGTTTTTATACATAATGGTACGGAACCCTTCGTGCCCGAGTCCGACTCGCACTTGGCCGGTGTTTTCTGAATTCACCCCTAGAGAGTTGATATAGGGGATGAAACATTTGCCGATTTCGATGAATTTTCTCAGAAAGATTTGATTACGAATGGTCCAACACAGGTTACTTAGTTTTTTAAAAAATAACCTCTATGGGGCAGAAATAGGGGAACTTTCAAGTTCCCAAAGCGAAATGAGGGTGTTCACTAATTTAAGTAAGTTTAGCACTAAAGAAAGGAGGAAGTTCTTAATTCGACAATGTACCTACATTTTTATTGTGAGACCCCAATTAACTTTTACTGCGTGTTCTAATTTTTTTAATCGAAAGCTGGTGCTTGTAGTCTGGTTCCATATATCTACATTATCTACATTAAAGCAACATCTGTCTAGTGGTTGATAAATTACTTATATTATCTCTCATCGATTTTGAAGTCAATTATTATTTGTTTTAAATAAAATTATTATGTTATTACGAATATTTTTAACACATAAAAAATGGAAAAATAATGTATTATTGTAATAAGCATGCTAAGAGGCCTTCTCTGGAGTGGAAATTAGACCACTTACGAGAATTTACCACTCTTTCACACCATCTGTAGGCTCGGCTGTTCAAATATCATCAATAATTTCTCGCGTAAATTATCAGACAATATCAATTAATTATTCATTCCCAATTACATTTATGTGTAAGATTAAATATTTAATATGCGTTGGATACAAATAATTCTTATAAAGAGGCAATCATAATTATTAAATATACATCATTACAAACTGTTAGAATATTATCTTATTACTATTTATTTTTAACCCCGACCTAAAAAGAGGGGTGTTATAACTTTTAACAAAATAGAACCGACTTTAACACCGAAAAGTAAAAATCGGTTCAGTTCAATGGGGTTAATATTCCTAAATCATTCTCCTAAGTCTGATAAACGCGATGCTCAAAATCGTATTAAAATCGGTTCAGCCAAAAAATGCCTAAAACCTTCTCCTAAGTCTGACAAATACAATGCTGAAAACCGCATCGAAATCGGTCCAACTAAACGCGGGATAATCGCGAACAATTATACATACAAAATACTGAGAACCTCCTTTTTTGAAGTCGGTTAAAAATGCTCCGGATACGAATGTTCTAACTTCTAACTACCTGTTTGAAAGGCGCCCGTGGAGGTATTTTCGGGCCTCCACATGTAACTTTTACTAATCAGGTATAGTTACTTTTCTCTTCGTACGCTAATACGCGCAGGTTTTTTTTTAAATTAAAAATTATCTAACTGAACATCTATATCTATAAAACTCAAAGGTGACTGACTGACTGACTTATATAGTGATCTATCAACGCACAGCCCAAACGACTGAACGGATCGGGCTGAAATTTGGCATGCAGGTAGATATTATGACGTAGACAACCGCTAAGAAAGGATTTTGATCAATTCTACCCCCAAGGGGATAAATAGGGGATGAAAGTTTATGATTTTCGACTGATTGAACTGAATGTACAGCCCAAACCACGGGACGGATCGGGCTGAAATTTAGCATGCAGGTAGATATTATGACGTAGACAACCGCTAAGAAAGGATTTTGATCGAATCTACCCCCAAGGGGATAAAATAGGGTATGAAAGTTTATGATTTTCGACTGATTGAACTGAATGTACAGCCCAAACCACTGGACGGATCGGGCTAAAATTCGGCATGTAGGTAGATATTATGACGTAGACAACCGCTAAGATAGGATTTTGATCAATTCTACCCCCAAGGGGATAAAATAGGGGATGAAAGTTTATGATTTTCGACTGATTGAACTGAACGTACAGCCCAAACCACTGGACGGATCGAGCTGAAACTTGGCATGCAGGTAGATGTTATGACGTAGACATCCGCTAAGAAAGGATTTTGATCAATTCAACCCCTAAGGGGATAAAATAAGGGATGAAAGTTTGTGATTTTCGACTGATTGAACTGAACGCACAGCCCAAACCACTGGACGGATCGGGCTGAAAATTGGCATGCAGATAGCCACCATGATGTAGACATTCGCTAAGAAAGGATTTTTCAAAATTCATCTCCTAGAGGGGTTAAATAGGGGGGGTGAAGTTTAAACGAATTCCACGCGGGCGTAACGAAGTAACTTTAGAGAATTAGCTCAGGCACTTTTTGTAGAGTTATACCTAAGTAATCTAAATGTTTCGACCACTTTTGTACACAGTAAAGATAGCTATCTAATTAAATCTATATCTATAAAACTCAAAGGTGACTGACTGACTTATATAGTGATCTATCAACGCACAGCCCAAACCACTGAACGGATCGGGCTGAAATTTGGCATGCAGATAGCCACTACGATGTAGACATCCGCTAAGAAAGGATTTTTCAAAATTCATCCCCTACAGGAGTGAAATAGGGGGTGAAGCTTAAACGAATTCCACGCGGGCGAAGCTGCGGGCATAAGCTAGTTGTTTAATAAAAGGAGATCCGCCAAATCCCATACAAAAAAAACCCAGGCCCGGCGCTAAAGCAATGTATGTCAGTTTTTAGAGTAAATATAGTAAAAACATTATATATATTCGGTTTTGCTAAATTCACATGTTAACATATATTTTTTTTGCCCATTGAATTTACATAGGCGCTCTATGTGAAAAATATATTTTTAAGAGAAACGTCATTATTCATTGTACAATACCATTGTAATACTGTGATTATGGCATATAAGCATGTATATTATATTGAAATAACTTTTATTTGCAATTTTTCATAGTCCATTATTTTCCACTTTTTCATAGTTTCGAACTTCTAGGTAATTTTTTCATAGTTAATTTTTTTCTAAATAAAAATATAACTGCAAATGAAAAATATGTAAATATAATATAATGTATAGGTACATGCTTATATGCCATAATCTCAGTATTACAATGGTATAGTACAATGAATATAATGACGTTTCTCTTAAAAATGTATTTTTTACATAGAGCGCCTATGAAAATTCAAACGGCAAAAAAAAACGTGTTCGCATTTGAATTTAGGAAAACCGAATACATACAATATTTTTACTATATTTTCTCTAAAAACTGAGATACATTGCTTTAGCGCCGGGCCTGGGTCAATTTTGGCGGATCCCCTTTACTTGTAACAGAGTCTCTTTACACTGTCGTCATTCTCTTCCTGTGCAGTCTATGTAGTGAACATCAATTATTAAAAAATATAATTATAATTAGGTATGGATACCACTGCTTAACACTTTAAGTCTTGAATGTAAGTGGGCCCCATCATTTGGAAGGCATGCGTGGGGTACAGGTCCAATCCGTAGTAAAAGGGAGCCCAGAAAACAATTATTTACTGTTTAACTTGTTTATTTAATCATTCAAACATACATCTTTTCCCATAGTAAAATATTCGTGTTCTCCCTTTATGTCTTCATCTGACAGTTGTATTTTTAATATCCTTTTATAAGTAAACGGCCTGTTACTCCTTCTTGTTGACATAATTAGTGATTGTCCAAAAGGAGTTCCTTACAGTCGGCCTTCCTGATACACTTCGCGACCCGCGAAGTTTAGTTCATCATTATATTCCATTTATTTAGCTGAAAATAAACTCACCTCTGAAGGTGATTTACTGAAAAGCAAAATTAAATTAAAACCAAGTCTTCTTAATGACTTGTTTAAGTAAGTCTTCTTGATGACCTACAACACCAAGTCTTCTTAATGACTTGTTTAAGTAAGTCTTCTTAATGACCTACAACACCAAGTCTTCTTAATGACTTGTTTAAGTAAGTCTTCTTAATGACCTACAACACCAAGTCTTCTTAATGACTTGTTTAAGTAAGTCTTCTTAATGACCTACAACACCAAGTCTTCTTAATGACTTGTTTAAGTAAGTCTTCTTAATGACCTACAACACCAAGTCTTCTTAATGACTTGTTTTAGTAAGTCTTCTTAATGACCTACAACACCAAGTCTTCTTAATGACTTGTTTAAGTAAGTCTTCTTAATGACTTACATGATATTATGTTGAACTTATAGTACTTGATCAAATACCAATATAAAATTCTTAATGGTTTATAACGGATACAGAGCTCGATCGATTTAAATAGCTTATGACAATAATTGGTTATTAATCATTAATCATACTTCTTTAAGTTAAACAAATTAATATGCTGACTTCTTAATGTCAATAAAATAAAAGTCGGACTTCTTAATGTCCATAATTAAGTTATAATACGGACTTCTTAATATCCGTGAATAGTTATATATTAATCAGACTTCTTAATGTCGATTAATGATTAATGCTTAATTAACTTCTTAATGTTAATCAATTTCATATATTTTATTGCGATATTTATTGTGAATATATTTTAGTTCTTATAATTATATAATTAAAGTTAATACAAGTAGCATGCTTTGAATTTGAATCATGAAACAATTTCAACTTATAAGTATTTGCGGTCACCATGATGACATTACATATAACGCCTCTCAAGGCTCAGAGGTACCTCTGTGTTACATAACAATATTGATTAAGATATCAAAAATCATTGTCATTGCTAATATTGCATCGAATCAACTAAGTCAGCAATAGCTGTATCTGTCTCCGAAGACAATAATTTTTAAAATCTTTAAAATTTAACGTCTTACCCATGTCACTGATAATACGAAAAGGCAAACGTTTTTTTTGTAATTAACCAAAGCAAATATAACATATTTATAACTTATGTCACGAACAGCCTCCGATCATATATAATTTATACTCATTTTGTTAGGGTAAATAAATCAATAATAGCAAGAACGATCATATTATTAAGTTATTACGAGATTATAGACGATTAAACAATGAAATTATTTTTATAATTTTAGCAATAATTTAACGCGCTCTATATGGGCGAGAGGGATAGTAATCAAATAAAGGAATATGAATTTCTTTGCCATTCGAGACTACGGCTTATACACTTCCCAGCTGAATTTAACATATGTGCTGATAGGATGTGTACAGACACGTCGGCGGCGCCCACCGGCGGGCTCGTCCTCGTTATCAAAATTGGTTATTGTTTGATAAGCCAAATACTGGCCACATAATATATAAAGATATGGTTGAGTCCAGAAGGGTCCTTAGGTCCAAGCTGAGATGGCGCCAGAACAATCAGCAACAAATTAAAATGGACATAATTGCTCAACACCACAACGACAAGGACCCCAGACCCCTCCGGAAATCTACTAACAAATTAGACCCGAAACCGGGTCCGCCGGCGACCGCCGCCGGCCTGTATGAGCCTAAAGATATAGCCGATGCGTTCCAGAAGCATTTTAGGGTTGACTCGCCACTAGGGTCGACGGGTGTTATACTGGAAGATGAGCAGTATATAGGGCAACCTGTACAGCTCACCACAAGGTTTTCGACCCACACCGTGGCCCGTGTAATTAAGAGAATGGTTCGAGGTAAATCCCCAGGGCACGATAGCCTCAGTATTGAGCATTTACAGCACGCTGGCGTCCACCTGCCTAGGGTCCTGACACTTCTGTTCAACCTTTGCATGAGTCACTCACATCTACCCGATGACCTTTTGAGGACAATTGTTGTGCCAATTATCAAAAATAAAACTGGGGATGCCTCAGATATGACAAATTATAGACCAATATCATTGGCTACTGTGATCGCCAAGGTACTGGACAGTTTGCCTGATGGATACCTCGAAAAATATTTAAAAGTAAACGATGCACAGTTTGGTTTTCGGCCAAACCTATCCACGGAAAGTGCTATATTTCCTCTCAAGCAAACTGTTCGGTACTACACTGATAGAAGTACACCGGTCTATGCCTGCTACCTGGACTTGTCCAAGGCATTTGATCTGGTGTTTGCTGTGGGAAAAGCTGGAGAGGGAGACCGCCCTACCTAACGATGTGACGACAATTCTACGTACATGGTATAAAAATCAAACCAACACAGTAAGGTGGGCGGGCTCCCACTCAGGCGTGTATGGGTTGGAGTGCGGAGTGAGACAAGGGGGGATTACCTCTCCGAAGCTCTTCAACCCATATGTTAACCGTCTGATCGAAGAGCTTAGTAGCACTGGTATAGGGTGCCATATTGATGGCGTTTGCATCAATAACATAAGTTATGCTGACGATATGGTGCTTCTAAGCCCGTCGATTGGAGCTCTGCGTAAATTATTGCGCATCTGTGAAAGGTATGCGAAGTCCCATGGGCTTAGATACAATGAAAGCAAGAGTGAGTTTATGATCTTCAGAACGGGTAATAAGCGAGTTCTAAACGCACCTCCCGTCTCAATTAATGGTACTCCTCTTAAGCGAGTTTCGCATTTTAAATATCTGGGCCACTGGGTTTCCGAGGACATGAAAGATGTCTTTGATATTGAACGGGAACGCAGGGCGTTGGCCGTCCGTTGTAATATGCTGGCTCGTAGGTTTGCTCGTTGTACCGCTGAGGTAAAGGCGACGCTTTTTAAAGCATACTGCCAGTCTTTTTACACGAGCAGCCTGTGGGTCAGCTACACGCAGAGGACGTACAACTCTCTGCGTGTACAATATAATAATGGGTTCAGAATGCTGATGGGGTTGCCGCGCTTTTGTAGCGCCTCCGGGATGTTCTCAGAGGCTCACACTGATGGCTTTCATGCCATCATCCGGAAGCGATGCGCCTCCCTCCTAAACCGCCTGCGCGACAGCACCAACACCACACTGGGCACACTAGTGGACAGGTGGGACTCACCATTTCTCAGGCACTGGGTAAGTCTACATGCACGTGGTGCAGTACAGACTGTGCCCGGGCGTGGAAACCCCCATTTCCAGTCCCCAGTTTAGTTAGTTTATAAGTCTTATTTTGTCAGTATTTACTAACCCCTAGATATAAGTACAAAATGTTACTAACAAATATTGGCCTGAACCTGAAATAAAGAATTATTATTATTATTATTATTATAAAATCAAAATGATGACGGCACCGATACCTCAAGCACTACCTATCAGGTAGAATATTACGCTTTTAACATGACACTGTCAAATCGGCATGATTTTCAATCCACCAAATCTATTTATAACGATATTAGGAAAGACTTTTTTTTGAGCAAGTGACTGACTTACATTTGTTTACCAAGACCTACCAAAATTTAATAAACCGTAGGTACACATTATGACAATCATAGGTAAATGTTAATAGTAACATAATATTTAGAGATAGATTTATTTATCTAATATTTGGTGTATCATGCATTACTTGTCACCTGTTCAATTTCGAGATTTTAACTTCAAACACTCGTCTTTAGTATGACCAGTTTTATTACAATAACTACATTTTTTTATTTTTAGTAAAACAATCATTTTCAACATGACCCCGTTTCCTACAAAATGAACAGACTAAATTGTTTTTATCACATTTGCTTTGTACTTTAGTCATACATTCAGATGTAATATGGCCAAGACCCTTACAAATGTAACATTGAGGTTTGTAAGTGTAACTGACTTCTTTCTGACGTTCAGCTTCATTTAGAACCGGGTGAGCAAATGATGATAAATATTTCAAGAGCGTTGGAGGATCGTGACATCTAGCAGAAATAGCGCCAACTTGTATCAAATCATTGTTAAGAGTTCCTATGATAGCTTCCGTAATCAGTGACTCGGGTAATCCACATGCGTTACCTAAAGCTAATTTATTATAAAAGAATTGTATATAATCTTGATCAAAGCGTCTTAATGCATTGACCAAGTCTCGCATCATATTTAATCTACTACGACTGGAAGGAAAAGCTGTTAACAGCATTGCCCTCCAATCGGACCAACTTAAATTTGATTCACATATAATTGCTCATACCATAGTCGAGCATAACCCTTCATCTTAGAAGTGCAATTAAATTTAAGAGTCTTTTCATCCCAACCATACATATTAGAAATGCCTTCTACTTTTCTTATCCATTGCTCCATAGTGGTTATTGATGTTTGTGGGTCAAACTCTGGCAATGGATCACTACGGCCCACATATCGAAATGTCGAAGAACACGATGATGGTCCGGGCATAAAATAAGTATACCCCGGTAATGATATATTTTGTCGAGATGCAGCATTATCATGGCTTTCAGCCAACGACTGTGCAATATGTGATGGAATTCTGTCATTGTTGGTTACCACCTGATCGACCTTATTGGACGGTGTTGATGTAGACGGTACCTCATTAGGTTCATATAATTTACGGGTTTCGACCGCCTTCAATAATTTACGGCGTAAATAAGCTTCCCGATTATCATCATTATTTTTACATTTCTTATGACGGCCCATTGTTCGTGTTTAAAATTTTCATCTTTGACATAACAAAATCTTTACTCAATTCAAAGTATGTAAATGCATTTTGTCAGGACTTACGTGAGTTATTTCCCGCTTCTGAGCTAAAAGGGAGCCCAGAAAACAATTATTTACTGTTTAACTTGTTTATTTAATCATTCAAACATACATCTTTTCCCATAGTAAAATATTCGTGTTCTCCCTTTATGTCTTCATCTGACAGTTGTATTTTTAATATCCTTTTATAAGTAAACGGCCTGTTACTCCTTCTTGTTGACATAATTAGTGATTGTCCAAAAGGAGTTCCTTACAGTAGGGATATAATTATAAGGCTTTAAGATACTTTTTGTTGTGTATATCTGGTTCCCAAGGCGGATTTCATCCTCGATTACACAAATCGTAACAGTTTAAGATAGTCTCATTGTCATGTACCTATTTTCAGGTAATTGGATATACGGATACATGGCGCAAGCGAGTACCGGCAGTACGCGAACGGTGGAAAAACAGTGAGCTGATCTTCCTCATCGATAACTGGAGAATTTGTCGACAGCCATCATTCTCTGTGATGATTCAAGCTGTACTAAGGAAATAATTCGGAGTAAGTTCCAAGGCAATAAATTAGTTATGTGTATCCATAGGTAGGTATTGATAATTGTATGTCATAAGTACCTATAAAAAAGCTACAACCCACTAATGGCCCACTACTGAGCACGGGTCTCTCCTCATGACTGAGGAGGCCTAGAGCATACTCCACCACGCTGCTCCAATGCGGATTATTGGAGAACTTAACGACTGCTATCAATCGATAACAACCGGGACCGACGGCTTTACGTGCCCTCCGAAGCACGGAAGCGCTCAAGAAATTTTGCCACTAGCGGTCACCCATCCAACTACCGACCGCGCCCGCTGTTGCTTAACTTTGTCGATCGCTTAGGATCGACGCAAGCCGCCGGGCTATGAGCGCTACTATAAGTACCTACTCACTAAGTAAGTATTAGGTATATTCACCAATGGATTTGGGGTGATTATGGTATTGTGATCAAGTAATATTTTTTATAGAATTAATTATTAATTTTATCATTAAATACATAATTATTATAATAATCTTAGCGACCTAAATTATTTAAAAAAACAGTATTTGGGATGCGAGATTTTCATCCTCATTGAGTCTGCTCCTGAGCTTTAGTCCTGTTAGTGCTCATTATTTTAGTAGAGTTATTTTATCGGCCTCGCTAGTTACCATGTTGCTAAAGTCAACCGTGTTTTTGTATATTAAGTCTTTCGATCTTGTGTTAAAGTTTATCAGATATAGGTAATGCAGATTCGATTTGTTTTTGACCGGCAACGCTGGTGATAGAGGCCTTCGGTGTTATACTCGTAGATGTCTAGGAATGAGTGAACGCCGTAACACATTGTTGTAGTTATGAAAATGTGCCGGTTAACTATTGGCGGTTTAGTATTTAGTGAAAAAAAAATAATCTTATAGTTTATCTCACACACCGGTGGGCTCAGGCCCTAGACAGCAACGGGGAAGCACTGGCAGTCAGCCTAGATATCGCTAAGGCCTTCGACCGGGTCTGGCACAGGGCTCTTCTCGCGAAGTTACCATCTTACGGTCTCCCTGAGAGGTTATGCAGTTGGGTAGCCAGCTTTCTGTCTGAGCGACATATAAAGGTCGTTGTCGACGGTTGTTGCTCAGATTTGAAACCCATAAACGCTGGTGTACCCCAAGGGTCTGTGCTGTCTTCTACTCTGTTCATTCTGCATATCAATTATATGCTTGGGCGTGCAAACGGCATTCATTGCTATGCGGATGACAGCACGGGAGATGCCTATTATACAGGCCCTGCAAATGCCTCTCGGTCACAAGTGGAGGATAGCAGAATCAAATTTGTGTCTGAAGTAGAGAACTCTCTGGAGCAAGTCTCGGAATGGGGTCGACTTAATTTAGTCGAGTTCAACCCCACGAAGACACAAGTTTGCGCGTTTTCCGCTAAGAAAACACCACTTGTCATAGCGCCTCAATTCCAGGGTACCGCGCTCACCGTTGGTAAAAGTGTTGGGATTCTGGGCGTTGACATTTCGAGCGACGTACAGTATCGGAGTCATCTGGAAGCTAAGGCCAAATTGGCCTCCAAAAAGCTTGGTGTCCTAAACCGGGCGAAGCAGTACTTCACTGCGAGGGACCTACTGATGCTTTATAAAGCACAGGTCAGGCCTCACGTGGAGTACTGCTCTCATCTCTGGGCAGGGGCGCCACAATACCAGCTTAGTCCATTTGACGCCGTACAAAAGCGCGCGGTTCGAATTGTCAACGACCCACGAGTCATTAACAGGTAAGAACACCTAAGTCTGAGGAGAGACATAGGATGCCTCTGTGTGTTCTATCGGCTTTACAACGGTGAGTGCTCCGAGGAATTGTTCGATTTGGTGCCAACTTCACCCTTCCATCATCACACCACTCGCCGAAGATTGAAGTTCCATCCACATCGCTTGGACTCGTGGCGAACGACTACGGTCCGTTTTTCACGATCGTTTTTGCCGCGGACATGCAAGATGTGGAATGAGCTTCCTTCTGAGGTATTCCCGGAGCGCTATGACATGGGGTTCTTCAAGAAAGGTGTAAAAAGATTTCTCCTTCAGGGCCGGCGTTGCACTGGTGACTCCCCTGGTGTTGCTCGTGTCTATAGGCGACGATGACCACTTACCATCAGGTGGCTCGTCTGCTTTTACGTCAGCCCTTCAGGCTATAAAAAAAATAATAATAATAAAATTTCTGATTTCATAGTGTCTTGTTCTGATACCTACCATAATATTTTATTAAATGAATGAAATGTTTATACACAAAGTACGTTTTTTACAAACACTTTACAGTCAAACTACGCCATCGCTTCAACAAATTCCTAAGGTGGGTCTTGAAAAAAGAAACAGGAAGAGTCAGGAAGACACTCTCAAGGAGCTTCTTTTCCTACAGATTGCGCTTACCTACTAGAACTTACGCCTAAAATACGAAACTCAATCAAGCTGTGATATTTTTATTTTATTTATTTATCATGTCACTAACATAGTGTTCATCACTACTTACTACTTACACATAATTTTACAATAACATGATTTATCTGATAGAGTCAGAGATAAGAAATAAAAAATGTGCTCTTCATGTTCTTTAATTTCATTGTAATCTTAATTGCCGAGGCGTAAGCGTTACAGTTTTAATAAGTTGTTAATTTGTGCAAAAAGTCCGTATTTTATAAAAAAAAATGGTACACAAAAAACCCTGTTTTAAATTGAAAAAAAAATTGAAACTTACTAAATACTGTTTATTTTGGCTCTTGGGCCATAATGCAATTACTTCTTTCGCGACTCATAAAAAGTTGGCAACTGTACCTACCCTATTACTATTTATGTATTTACGTGCTGTTTTATGGTAATTACTAACTTTCTAAGTAAATTATTGACTTTATCTATCTTTACAACTAAAAATAAAAATCCTAATCACTGTGTTTAGAACTTGCAGCGCCATCTATTATAATTAGATGAGAAACTATAATAACATATTAAGTAGTAAAAATATAATTAATGGATAATGCATTGTATATTATTAAATTTACTTACAATGCCTATTCAAAAGTATACAAAGATTCATTCAAACGTTTCACATTGTATTGAATAACAATCAATTCAAGGTGTCGCGATGTTAAACACGGTACATTGTATGTCACGTACCTATTCGGCGACATGATCAAAACGTCTGTAAAAACCAATGAAAACGAAAAAGAAACAGCGAACGAAAATGGCCGTTGAATGCCCGGCGAAGTGAACGTTGCACTTTCACGATTAAAATAAAAAAATAAATAAACGACGCCCTAGAAATGAACCATGCGCTTCGTACTTGCCACGAGAGAATCGCGTGAGGGCGTTAGTGTCGTGCCGGATAAAGGTGATAATAATGGCGCGTACACTACATACGATTAGTTCCGCTACCCGACGCTAGAAAGTTATGGCAGCACTAGTATTGGACAATACAATTCTTTTTTTGTTTTTATTCATCAATACATACATTATATCGTTATCAGTATCAGTAAAATCGTTTAGTTCACTACGAATTAGAAACATGAATGTTTTAAAAAAAATTGCAAAATAAAAAATGTTGTTTATTTTTTAAATTTTATTACCTCGATATACAAGCGTTGGTTTCATATCTACTAAGTTCTCAACTTGGAAAATTACTTCTTAAAGCTCCAGATTAACGACACAGTTAAAACTGTATTGCTAGAAAAATTGTATATCTAATACCGAAGCACATGGAACCATAAATGAATATTTTTATTTTTTAATATTTTTACATTTTTATTTTGAAAATTCGAAACTGCAAGTGTTGTCGGAATGTAATCATACACGCGATAAAAAGAATCGAAAACCGTCGATCATGTGATCGGTCGACAGATCGAAACGGGTCAAGCACAACAGGTGAGTTGCGGGGCGCATCAACTAAAAAATAAAATATCGAAATGCGAAAAAATAATAAAAATCGCAAATATAGTAAATTGAAAAAAGAATAGTCGCGTCCTTGTCACGCGGGAGGGTCGGGCATGTTGTCGTTTCTTTCGTGAGTGCGCGCACGTGGTTTTCGGCGGTCCAGGCGGGCGGGGGGGAGCGGGCCGCCGAGTCACACGACGTCGCGGCCCGCGCCGACCGGCTGCGTTGCCCGTAACCTCCGATTGACCTCATTTTTTTTTCTTCAATGTAAATATTCGGCTCGTTTTGCCGCATAGTCTATAAGTGGTATTAAGTTCCTTCAGCGCGTTTCATCTTTTTTATCCACTCCTCCCTAATTAGTAGACGGTCCAAATTAACTTTGGCAGTGTTCCGGACTTTTTATTCGATTCGAAAAAAATTTAAGTGACCGAACTTCAATTTCTGAACTGTGTTATCCATTTAAAAACTTTGTAGTTTTCAATTTAGAACTGTTTGTTGTTACTTTTATGGTGCTCACGAAATCGCCGAAATTCATCAAAACTTCATTAAAATAACAAAGTTCCGTGATTCCTTCCTTAGAAGATAAATGAAGAATAATTGTGTACAATCTGGTTCAGGTAAATCGTGGCAGTCAACATAATATGTTCTGTTTTTACGTTATTGTGAATTATTTTATAATTTTATTCATTGTATTTGTGCTATCAATTTTTAATTGCATTTTTGTTATTTTGTTATCTCTGTATTGTAAGTAGGAAATCTTGTCAGACAAAATATTGTGCTTAATTCAAATATGTATTCTCATAATAATATAAAATGAGTATAACGGCTTAATAACGAGAAATCTCTTTGCAAAAAAATCTTTTGACATAAAAAATCGTTTTAGACAGATGTGACGAAAGCACACGGTTTCGTTTTAAATAATTAAGATAAAATCTAAACGTTCTCATATATTTTAAAAACAATGGCCCTTTGATAATAGTTTTTTTAGTGGAATAAATATGACAAAACTAAAGACTAATGTATCTTTTCGGTTTAACTTGTTACCTTTAATAATGCGGTGGAAATTGCATTGAATTGTGCTACCTAGTTTGTGTAATTATAAATACTATAAATTGTGTAACGACATGTACTTATAACGAAAATATGTAGTATGTTCAAATATTTTTCTAAGTTCTTATACAACCAAACATTGGTACTTGAAGCATAAAATACCATACCATATTTCATTTAACTTAGTCCAAGGATTATTTGACATCCATCAAAATTGTTTACGCGTTTGACGCCACTTTTTAATGGTGAAAATCAAATACATCCATTTCGGATAATATTTATAGGTAGATAATGTATGTACATAAAATAATGATACCGTCATTTACATCGAACAATCTAAACTATCCTCCTAGTCATCTTCAATAATTATACTTCAATCCGTTACCTATTCAAAATGGTGTTTCACTGACATATTGTTTTATCCCCATTAAAAATATCATATTCAAATTTGTAAGCCGTGTTCTCGAATCTCCCTTCTATAGTGTTGTTATCTGTCCACTCGTTTTCGAAAATCAATGTCTCGTTAAAAATCGGCTCGAGTTCATCGACCCGTGGATGATGCGACTGATGGACCGCGCTGAGTTAAAGAAATATTAATTCATTAACGATCAGGAGATTGTTTACGATAATTAAGTTGTTGAAGAAGATTCATTACGAATGTCGTGTACAAAAGTAGTCCTAATCGTAAATTACAGAAAATATCGAGACAACACAACGCTATTTCAACAGTTAAATTTTAATGAATGGTTACCGAAATGATTTTGGTAATTTGATACATATTGATCATAAAAAGTAATAAGAAGGCTTATAAAATGCCTAATTTGATAATGAAACAACCAACAAATGATGTTCATGTATTATTAATTGGCTTATTATTCAAAATATTCGCCTGCATTTTGTCGATCTTTAACTGAAAATCTTTAAAGTGATTTATAAATCTGAATACCTGTATGTATTCCTAAAACAATAATCATATTTTGAACTGAAATCTCTCTTATAGCAAAAACAAAAACGGCTTTTGACTATATAATTAATAATCAAAGAGTATTTTATCTAAATTAACTCAAAATAGGTCTTTGTTTTCCTCCGAGTACCAAGAACTTGCTAAGTTTTAGTGTTATTTCATGGGGAATCAGTCAAAGGTTTCAAGATAAAAAATAAAATCATACTAAAATAACGTTTTATAGTATATTTTTTGTGCAGAGACATGCCTCGCAATTATATTTTTAAGAGATACGGTCTCTTCGTGATGCTAATTGTAAGGCAAAAGATGAAGAGTCGTTTCACATTGAAAATAAAATATGTCAACGGAAAAGATGTCATCTCGTAGAATACTTCAATTTAAAAAAGTAGGCTTCAGATTCTTTCTTATTAATAGATTATAAAAATAATAGAGACAGGTTAGTTAATATATTTATCACTATAAACCTACACAACATGTGTACGCTCGTAACCATATGAAACTTTTCGTTTCATGAATGACGATAAAAAATTTGCACTCACTGGCTTCCATTATTATGCATATAAATGTGCTTTAAATACGTATCTCTCATTGATATTGTCGGGTGCCGATTACGGGGATTTTTTGCGATTGATTGAATTTTATTTACAATTAACCCGGCCTCGGCGTCGTCGAAAGCGAGAGTGACGATTAAATAGGTACCATTTAAAAATAAAACAGCCCGCCGCCATAACATTGGAATGCCGATAATTTACCTACAGGTATTTATGTTGCGTGTGTAATGTGTGTCAGTAAACAAAACCACCGCTGATGCTGTGAATTAGTTATTTAGAGATTAGAACGCAGTGATTCGATGTGGTTTTGCGCGTGTTAGGGCATTCATGTATTGTGTCGCGGTTTTCTGAATGTAGAACACTTTGTTTGGTAACAGAAGGCGGAAGGTCTCCGATGACCCGGAGTTAAGTAGTAAGGCGTGAACAAAACGTCTCTGTCTTAAGAAGCCGCCCAAAGGAAAAATTGTGGTGGGAAGCGGGCGCGGGCCCGCCTAATTTGTCTTAGGCGGAAAAATCGCGGGGCGATTACAAGTGGCTCGTAACGAAGTCGGCCCCGTAGCGGGGGGGGCGGGCAGGTGGGGTGGGGGGGAGGCAGGGTGGCCGGGGTGGCGCGCCGCGCCGCGGACAGTCTCAGTCGTCCGTCTGGAGTCGCGGCGGCCGGCCGGGCCGCGCGACGTAATACACGTTCCTCGTGCTCTTGTGATTATAAATTTAAAAAATACAAAATTCAAAAACTAAATTTTAAATTCTAACCGCGTGTAATCGAAAATATTTTTAGGCTAAATTCCCCGATCCCCAATTTTATGACCTAACTCTTGGCAGCGGAAAAAGTTTTGCGAAATTTTTTATATTTATGTCGGTTACATTAATTGTAAAGAGATTAAACGTTTGGCCGTTATTGAAAATATTTTTTATTTAAAGATTTATTTTTCGTAATGAGCGACGGCTCCAGTGAGCACATGATGATACATGAGAATTAGTGTTAAGCGTTATATTAATAATAAGAAGTTAGTTGTAATACTTCAATTGACTGCAACAAACATTTGTCAAATGTAATTAGTTCTTGTTAAATAGGACATTGTGGTTTTACCGGACAGTTCTAGTTTTGTGCTCAAAACAAGAGAAGATTTCTTTCCGCATCAAGGTTGTGATTTCTGATTACTTAAATTTGTTGGTTTTTGTGGTAGTTTTATTTCTTTTAGTTTGTAGAACAGTTTTAATTAAATTATAATTTTGCACTTGTAATGTAGGCAAATAGTTTTTATAATTTGAGACACCGTCGGTTATGATTAGACTTTGCTACAATTAATTTTAGTTTTAGAGCTTTTTCTGTATATGTGTAGTAATGTAATTTTTTTATTCGTTGTCCTTTGTTTTGTTTTTAGTGATTTTTGTAGGTTTTGTTATTTATTGCACTTATTTCTTTGTTTTGACTTTTTTAAATAAAGATCTTTATGTTTTTGTTTTTTATTTTTATTTTATTACAAACTTTTTAGGCATGTTTTTAATTTTTAGCGTAGCTGTGTAATGTGTGAACAAATCAAGTGATTTTATTTTTCCAAAATTATAACTTATTTTGATATTATCTAACCCACAAAACCCCTTGAGTGCAGATTTTTTATAATATATCTAATTGTACTTAATTCTGTATTGTAGGATGTTATAATATTTCATGGGTAAAGCAATTTTACAAACATGCGTAGCTTAAATTCGAACAATACTGAGAAGTTGATTGCGAATATACCTAGGTACTATGCCATGATGTTAAGGTTTTTTAATAAAAAATGGATATTTAATATTATGCCGGATAAAGTATCTGCAAAATACGTTTGGCTTCCAAACAAACAAAACTTGTTTGGAAATACATTTCAAGGGCTCTAATAAATGAAGAAATGGCGTACCTATAAGCATTTAGTAGCTGAAGAATAAATTGTGATTGGCTTTACCTACCTTGGCTGGCATCTAAAATAATAAAATGGTCACGTCAGTACGTGACCATTTTATCATGAGAGTCAGTAATCTTCATTTAGATATTTGCTTGGTCTCGTATAGTTTCGACCGATAAATATTCACTAATAATCTTTGTACCTAATCCTACCGAAATTAAACTTGGTTATCCGCTCCGCTTTCCCTAAGAAGCTTTTACACTTCTACCATTTTTACCGCATATTCATCTAAGTCGTTATTTTCTTAATTTCATCATTTAATCTTGCTTAAGGCCTGTGGTCATTTTCGCTTTCTTCGTGACATCTTAGGTCTTTTCATCTCCGTCGGCTCATAGCTCGCCAACCAAAGTATTTTCATCGCTATTGTTAAAAGATTGTTACACTGACATAATGTAGCTTGAAATAGTACCTATCTATTGTGTTAATATGTGTGAATATTATTGGTTTTTTGGATAATTACGACACGATAGCATAGGGTCACATTTCAATAGATAAAAAGTTTGAAGAATAACCAATATTTATATTTGTTATTTATTTGCATACTTCTTGTATCCTATCTAATTTCATTTTGGGAAACGACCGAAGTGAAAGAAGCTGTTGTAATGTTAGTGCTAGTTAAAACAGGTACATATTACAGTTAATCTCAATAAAGCGATGTTGAAAGAAACATTCTCATAGTGATTTGATATAATATGTGTTGCAGTAGTAATAATAAAAGTGCAGCTTGAAATACGCGTAAAAATGCTATTAATAATACATTTTAGGTACAAACCTTGGAGGATTTCGATTCATTACACGGGAAAAGGAATTGGATTTGATTACCTTTGACATGCATTATTAGAGGATAATTTGCGTGTGTAATTCAATATAGGTACACTTTGTTTTATCTGCTCATGACGTTATAAATTATGATTTGCTAAGTTACGCTCATAGTATACCTATACCTGGTAAAGTCTGTTTATATATTGGCGGCATCCTCTACCGCCATGGGTAGATTAATTTTCACCTGGGTACACACTATTCCTCGGCGGTACAGGTACAGAATGTTTCGCAACAACCTTTGGTCTTCTCTTGTAGGACCGATTGCGTGGCTCTTTCATGGTTGGCCGTTTCTATTGAGGGTTTGAGTTGGGTTTCATCTGATACTCACAGTAGTAGTGGATAACGCCCATAATATCTGAGCAGGCCTTTAGTATTTAAATTTACAAAAAGAAAATATAAGAGTATGCCGCTATACCTACTAAGAAATGGCGAAACAAACTTAACACCGAACATAAATTTTCTATCCATCGCAAATCGATTAATTATAACTTATTATTAATGAAAGTTATGTTGTAACTGTTTATTAATATTTATTGCACAATTACGTAAGTAGTCACATCGGATATTAAAAAGTTAGGTATAAGACACAAAAAATGGATTATCAAGGTTACAGATGGAACATAGCAAGCAAAAATCTGCAAAACAATAATTGTAGTAAATAGTTAGGTATTTATTAAAACAGGACAATGTTAAAGATTTAAAAAATATTTTTAATCACTTTGTTTCGTACTTCAAAAAATCGTTCTTTTAAGATGAGCAACATCGCAAACGAAACAAAAATGCGCGTGAATTTGACTAAGATGCACGTCACACTCATAATAAACCTATGCTTTAAAATACTCCAGTTCAAAATGTGCTCAATACAACACGTTAAACTGTTACGATCTTTTTGTTAAAATCATACTTTCACGTTAGTTTGAAAATTTAAATTTAAATATTATTGTTTGCACTCGAAACTATATTGTTAGATGGCGCTTTTTGGTGAAGCGCAAACGCATATTTATTATTCTAAATGACAGAATTACACAGGAGTGCTATAAATATTAGTAATGCAAAGTAATGTAAGTAAAGTGTCTGTTATTCGTAAAGTAAGTTTAAAATTATTTTTAACTACTTTGCATAACATACAAACTTTGGCATAAACGAGGGTCTAGTATGACATGTGTGCAATAGATGTCGCTGTCGATATTAGTTCTTAAAAGTTTGTATAGATGGCGTGTATGTGTGAGGATCGCAAGCGCAAGTATTATGTTTCCAAATATTAAAATTGGATTGCGTTACACAGACCTATTTTGCGGTAAAAAAGTATAAGTATAATTAAAAAGTATATACAATACATTACACAAGTCATGGAATAAATCCTTGAATTAGTACCAAAAATCTTTTAATGTAACCTTGCGTTTAAATTGTTACTTATGTTTTTTATTATTGATATTATAAGAATTGAACCTAGTCGAAATTTACTAGCAGCTGGTAAGGATGTAGGCGAAGCTAGACGGCACAAGTTCTAAGAAAGTGGGCGTCTTAGAAGTCGGTTGAGACAATGAGGGTCGCCGTTTTTGTGCTCACCAGTTGGTGCCACCGGCGAGGTGAGGTCCTGCTGTTAAAGCCCGCCCATACATAAACAGTGACAAATGACATTCAGACAAGCGAAAAGTGACAGACAGACCTCACTTTTCACTAGCGCCTCTAGCGGAAAATTCACACGCGGTTACCCTCATTGAGATAGGTAATAAATAATTAAGGAACCTCAAATTTAGTTTCCGATAATTTAAAAATTATTTCTTGTTTCACTACTAGATGGCGTTGTAACAACGCAAGCGCATCAGATTAATTTGCTATATAGTTTATCAGATGTCGCTGCGATCGCCTATCAATTCATTGGTATTTTTATCACAATATAATATTTCATTTTGTAGCGTAGATAATTTCAATAGCTAATTTATAAATTATTGCTTGTAAGATACCTACTACAAAGTAATTATGTTTGTTTGTCAATAAATGCTTTTTATCGTTATAAGACGATTGGTACGCGAAGCTTAGAGAAACGATTGGCTACAAATCGCGATTGTTTCGTAGGTAAACTGCTGTGAGAGTGACTGGTTGAGAGTAAAGAAGTGGGCGTTACAAGGCGTTAAACTTCTAAGAAAGGGGGCGTGCGAAGACGTAGGCGTAACTCACGTCGCGATAAGCATTGTTAGAAAGATCCAATGCCGGAACCGTGAGGAGAGGTCTTATTGTATTCATACTACATTTGTTAGAAAATTGGTGCGGCTCATTCTTAAACGTTTAACACGTTTGGTGCGTTAGCGGGTTGATTATATCCGATGCTCATCTTTCCTCCGGTGCGGGGTAAAAATTACTGTACTTACCGCTGGTGCGGGACAGATATATTTGGTCTCCGTGTGAATAAGAATGAGATGGTTAGTGTTTTGGAATTGCCTCGTTAAATAGATAATATAAATGCGAAAAAATTGCATCGGGTTCTTACGACCCGATGCCGACTGAAGCTAAAATTTTTACGTCTAGTGCGTCTATCGGTTCTTAACGACCCGATGCCCGATGACCCTATAGCCGCACTAGATTATATGCTAGTTGAGCTAGTAACGTCCATATGGTTAGACAAGTTTTTTTGCAAATAAAGAAAAGACAGTGTATTTAACATGAAACGATCCAGGAAAATGTTGTCTAAGTCATGTGAATGTGAAAAACCTAATAAAAACAAAGTAAGTGAAAGTTCCCCAAAACAAACAATGATCAGTAAGTGGAATATGTCCGATAATTTATATATACTAGCCCGTCAACTGGTCACACATTACAAATCTTGCGAACTGCAGCCATCAATTCCCAGCTACCAGATTCACCCACACCATCTACCAGTAGGTGTAGCTCATAATGATCAAATACAAATATTAGAACACAAGATTATTCAACCAGCCTAAAATCAAGTGAAAAATATATTATTTTATCGCTATCGATGTTTTTTATCATGCTCAACACTAAAAATATATCGACACTTTTATTAACCAGTGCGGAGAACGGGTCGTTACGATCCTCCAAGCAATTCCTTTATTTACTAACAAACCATGCAGTGTATCTACCTACGATTTCAGCCTTTTATTTAGTGTTTATTTGTCAACATATTGCTATAAAAAATTCGCTCTAAAACATTATGCCTATGAAGATAAATCCTCCTAAACAGATGGAAGTCAAACGGATCTTTTCGACCCATCGACGCACCAGAAAAAAGTTGTGCTTCGGATATAATAGACCCCATTCCGCACCAACTGAAAGTCATCAAATTTGACTAACGCAGTGAACGTGTTAAATACGTTTTATAATCCACAAATGGATTAGTATTGTTGGATTTAGTAATTATTTTTTTAAGGCTCTAGGCCTCCTCGTGTGATGAGACACCCGTGCCATGTAATAGGAGATTAAAGGGTTAAGACCAATACTTACATTAATTGAAATAATCAAGTTGCTCCAGTTATATTATTTAGACTAAGTACCATTGAGGTAATTACGTATCTACCATTAAATTACTAGGTACTAGTAAATCCGCCCTCGCTTCGCTTCGGGAAACCAGTCCCTTCAAAAATCTCTATAAATTTTAACAAACTATGTTATTCTAATGCCTAAAGTATATTACTACAAAGTTTCATGAAAATCCGTTCAGTAGTTTTTGCGTGAAAGAGTAACAAACCCACACACACACTCACATACATCCTTACAAACTTTCGCATTTATAATATTAGTAGGATTTAGCTTACTAAATCTATATTTGGAGCCTTATTTATTTTGGGAGGTATTTTTTATGTTATATAAAATAATCAACGCGCAGCCAAGCCATCATGTTGAAGTGTCTCCGTCGCCTATGATTTAGGTAGGTACCTATCAGTTAAAACAAAAGCATAAACGATGTGTACCTACACCATGTGTAACTCCTTGTGTACACCAAGAAAACTGACTCAAAAAGATTGCGTTCCAACTAGGGAATGCAATCTCGCGAGATTGGTGCTCAGGCGAGAACTCGCGAGTTTATAAATATCAATCTATATCTATATCTATCTAGATTGGCAGTTTTGGGTGTTTGTTTTTGCAAATAACCATTATATTTGAATAAATTTGGAAAAAGCAATGAAAATTCAAGATATTTTGAAATATAAATTAATTTTTACGATTTTTTTCAATAAAGTTTTGGGTATTTTTTACATTTGCTAGATGTTAGACGCATCCGTCAATTTTTTCATAATCTTTATCAAATTGGAAATAAAATAAACAATCCTTTTTTCTCTTCTCACTTTAAAAATATATATAAATCAGTTTTTTTTATAACAAAACAACAATATGTTAAAACAAAAGTAGATAACAAATTCATTAACAAAGTTGAGTTGACTCTATTAGACATAGAGATTATTATAAATTAAAGAAAACTTTACCCACTGAGGGATCTATTAGAAGATAGAATAACTAACAATACTTATATTATACCAATCAAGTTGAATTCTTGTTCAGTTTACCTCATACGCTATTATCAAGAATAAGTTTGATAGTAACTTAACATACCTACATAATGTATTTGATTTGCTCCAATTCCCTGAAGGCATTATTTGTGGAATTTCTTGTGTACAATTAGGCTTTTTTTGTTTAGTTTAGTTTATTTTAGAGGTGTTCACCCTGGCTCCATGTCAATTCGCGCTCTGTCGCAATTACAACACAATGTTTTAATGCTTGTAAACAATCTCGTTAATCTCGCGAGATTTCGCCCATTTTTCGACCGAGATTCAATCTCGTAAAAAAGGGCCGAGATCTTGCGAGATTGCAACGAGATTGCATTCCCTAGTTCCAACCCTAGCTTGCAATACGAAGCCGGTACGAAGCAAAGCTGCTGCAAAGCTGGTTTTGGTGGCTCACACAAACGATAGGGTTACCGCTACCCAGGCGGGCACACAAAAAATACCAATAACATTCTTATACATGGAGGATAAGTATAAGAAAACTTACTACAGAGGGTTTCTTCTCTATTAATGCAATAGAACACAAAAAGTGGTTTAGAATTTTTAATCTATTTATCTGTTTGTGTTTGGTTTGCGCTAATCTAAAGGTAGCCATTGACGATACGTCCATTTGGAATGCTTCTAAATGTATGGAGGCACTTCCAAATGGAAATCTTCCATTCAGAAGCACTCCAAATGGACGCATCGTCAATGGATACCTTAAGAAACGGCTTAACCAATTTGGGTAAGGTTTTCACTAATATACCTACCTATTGTCGTAAGTTTTACATACTGCGTGTGTTTTATTTTTGTCGGTTCATAATAAAAATATTATGTCAATGTAAAGAAACATAGGGGAAATGTGGGATACCTAGATGCCATACCTCTACAAATGTGCTTGTAAAACAAAAGGGATAAATATTTAAAAATATAGTACCTACTCTTGTTATGGTTAGTGTATTTATCGATGAAGAAAATAAATGAGATTATTTTAAATTATCTTCTTTATTTTTTTTGTAATAAAAGAAAAAACAAAGTCTTATGAATGAGGATAGATGACTAATGTGTGGGTTAGATGCCGCAACGAGAATATGACCTTGGGGATAGTTGCCCTAAGGGAGTATAAAAGAATTAGTTATTTTTTTAAACTTTAATTGACTTCAATCAAATGGCACAATCATCTTTGGTAAGTAGGTACTAAATTAAAATTGGTTTCTTTAAGTATAGTAATTCTTAATATTCTTAACTTTAATCAATAGCACAATAATCTTTGAACGCGCTGTCCTCAGCATTTTGGGTTCGGGCTACTTAAAAATCTTATTATTCTTAGGGTGGTTGTATGGTCAAGCTTACCGCCAGCGCGGTTGACCCGCACCGATGAATGTCACCACAAATGTACGTCATGTGACAAATGGCACGCGCGGTTCGTCGGCGCGGGTCTCTTTTCACTATAAAACGGTACAAGAGACTTGTATTGTAGCTCGTGACCCGCGCGTCGGTCAACTGCGCTGGCGGTGAGCTTGACTAAGTAATAACCCTTAAACTTCTGAAAGGAATCCCATAGCGCCGGATATTTCATTTACCTACAGGGCATTGGTTTTGTCTCAATTCTTCAAAGGCAGCTTTAAGCGCATCTTTAGTTCATACGGCTCGCGGCTGTGTATGTACTTATACCTACTTTGCGCACGTACTATCGTGGCATGGCCATAAAAAATATATAAATTTAATATGGGATAAACGCCCCTAATGGCATCTATACTCACTAATAGTGAGGCATCTATCCTTTCTCTTAGGGATAGATGCCTTCCGTCATAACAAATAAAACATATTAAAACATAATTAAATTAATTATGTTAAAATTTATATATTTGATACATCAACTGACCATAAATACAAAAATATTATCACTTACCCTATAACTTTAAGAATTCCAAGCGCATCAAGGTTATGCGTAACATAAATTCGTAAATTTTTCGCCTTCGACAAAGTGTTTCGCGCCATAACTCTCGATACATCCATCCCAGTGAAACGCTTGGTGTCGTCAGGTGGGACGGAGGGGGTAAGCTTGTATTTAAAAAAAAAATTGGTTGCCTGTAAAGTCGGTATACGGGCGAAAGTTTTACGTGACAACGACTTTGAGTGGTAAAATAATTTTAATGTGAATATTCATTCGTATAGTAGGAAGAAGGATGAAATAATAGTAACAATTTAAAATATTTATTTATACAAAGAATTATATTTAAAACATTGTAACACCATCCGCCATCTAGCGCTGCTAACCGTTAGACCATTAACCATTAGTCACAACTAAGTGAGGTAACAAACGAGATTACTCTACTTCTCCAGAGATGGCGCTGTACCATTTTCTGAAACACGCCAACGTGTGTACGCCGTAGCTACCATAAGTAATGTTAAGGAGAAAGGGACGCGTGCCTTTCACTTTTTATGTCTGTCTCTCTCGCTCTTAGGCGGGCTAACCATGCCCGAGTGGAAGGGACGCGTGCCTCTCACTCGCTCTCATTGTAAGCGCATAACGTGAGCGGAGCTACTAACGCAGTTTCTTGAAGTGCCACCCGGCAAACCAATTTATAAGACGTTGTCACGTGTCAATACTTTGAGTGAAGTACTCACACAAGTCGCTCCGTGTTAACATAGGCATCTATCCCCATAGGGCATCTATCCCACATTTACCTTACCTACCTAGGTACCTACTGTTCAATTTCCCAATGCGACTAGTTTCTCGAAGCAAAGCGAGGTCGGATTTACCTACTTACTACTTAGTGATAAAATTATGTTTGATAGGTAGGTATGGCAGCTGCATTTATTTTCATTACTGTCAGATATCTATACCTAAATAAATGTTTGACTACGATCCCATCCACCGAATGGTAGATCCGTGGTAAGCTTGTGTTTAGTGTGTAAGTACCTTGGTAGGTACACCCTAACCTACCTACGCAAAAACTGCTGAATGAGATTTGATGCGGTTTACCAGTTATTTATAAAATAAATTAGGAAAAATAAAAGTTTATTATTATAGATACACCTACCTACCTACCTATAATTTATTTTATGCTGTCTATACGAAAGCAACGCCATTAACAGCTTGGAATAATTACTACAGATAGGTACCCAATTGCCTTAGATTAGTTTTGACACAACAATTAGGTATATCTAAGTACTTATATTGACAGTAATCTGAATATTTAGAAACCTTTATTATACAATTACGTAGCTAAGAACATTATTGTGAATGTAGATACTGTATTGTATTGTATATATTGTGAAAGAACAGCTAGTTATAAACAGATTGACTACAAACGTAAACGAGCTGCGTCAGAAAAGCTTAAGTCATAAGACGGTGGGCGTGTCTAAGGAGCTTACGCGTGTGGGACGGTCTAAGACGTTGGAGGCGGGGCTAAAGTTTCTAGTGACTAAAACTTTGCGTTAAGTTTGTTTCAGTTGGAAATCTCGCTTACTGTACAATTGTTATGCTTTATAATATCTCTATGAGGATTACTTATATTTATCCTTTATGATTTGTAGTCTGTGAAATGTTATGAATATAACTTTTGTTTTAAATGCTTTTCTTTTTATATCTACGCGATGTCGGTATGTATTAGATAGATGATGGTACTACGAAGTTCAGTCACATAGGTAAACGTTATTTGTGTACTAACAATACAGTAATATAAAAATAATATTTTCAGACAATCCCATTGACTGGCATCGTCCGTGCGAATTCTTCGTTATTAGGTAAGTACCTACCTAACTATACCTAATTATCTTAAATTCTTAAATTGTGCATAGAAATGTAAATAATAGATTTATGAATTTCCTTTCAATTAAAGAACTACTAACCTATTTATTACCATAATCCGTAATTATCCCAGGGCTAGAGCAGTGTTTCCCAACTTTTTATGTGCCACACCCCACTTTATTATTTTCAAAATTTCTATGTCCCCCGCATAGGTAGGTACCTACATGATTTAAACGTAATTTTTTTAAACTTTAATTAATAGGGAAATTACCATGATATCGTCATCAAAGCATTGTAATTAAATTTTCAACACACTTGCTCATAAAGTTGCTATTTTTTCTTTAGTCTTACGCCCGAAATGCGGTTTATTACACACTAGTGCGTTTTACTTTTCATTGCCGCACTAGTGTTTTTCTTATTCCACTTTTTTTTTAATATCCGTAAAGAGGTTGTTACCAAAATATTTATTATTTTGTAAATAAATAAAGTTGTTGTAGTCAAAATCTGATAAGATAAGATTATACTTCATCTAATTATCATCATCAACGCCAGATCACGCAGACCAAGCGAGGATTTGTAGACTCCTTTAATTGTAGGTAGGTACCTACCTACCTGCTACGAAGAACTCCCAGTTTTCCTCAAAAATTTCCACTATCGAAGAACTTGTTATTAATATTAATTGGGTGTGCATAAAACTAATTAATCAGTGAGTGTTATATTCGAATCCAGAGCCCAACACGGTACAGCAAATCGAAAGTTTGAAATCTAAAGTCATTGAACACAACTCGAAATTATAACGCGATGCCTACCACCTAGATCTTGATAGGTGCTTCATAATAATTTCTAGTGGTTTTAGTGGTATCTGCTCGTAGGTAGGTAACATTGCAATCTAGCTATTCCTCTAGGTAATCTCTTCGCTTCCAGATCCCCGAAAGTCAAAGTTTGAAATTATAAAGTAATGCCTACCATCTAGATGTACCTACTAGATAGGTACTTCATAATAATTTCTAGCGGTAACTACATCTACACGTACAAGTATTCTTGTGAAGTAGTGACAAGCACGCGATCACCGACTTCAAAGGCACTCGCAACAACTTCAACAAATGTTATTCTGAATATCTATACCCACAAAAGCAGCATTTCTAAAACCGAGAGGAAAAAGTCAGAAAAATATATATTTCATAAAGCATAAAGGTGGCAGACATGACACCGCGGCCGCGTTCCGTTGCGGTAGGGTTGTCACTTTGAGTTTTTTGATTGTGACGATTTTATGCGTAGACAGCGGACGTCGTTCACCGCTCTAACAGAAGAAAACGAGAGAGAATGATGCTGTTTTATTTCGCTTTGCGTGTCGGTTTTTTCAAGAGAAACACAGTTATTTACCCCAAAAAAGTCACTTGCCCTTGCCGTGGTCGTGCATCTATTTTCTTGTTCTCATTCATATTGGCTACGCTTACTAGATATCTAAATATATGATTCTCTGATACACTCTTGAATTAAGTACCTACCTATATTTTAAATATTAACTTAGGACATGCAGGGATTTGAATAACAAATCTTTCAATGTTCGAGTAAATGAATTTAATGATCTATTACCATATTATCGTATCTCTATAACAATATTTTTTGTTTTAATTTAAAACGGATAAATTTTCTTTCAACAGTCCAAATCTTTATTTTATGAAACTCCGTACCTATTACCAACCATTAAAATATATTCAGATACAAAACTGTCAACTCAAACAACGCACGCAATCACAAAACTCCAAATTCCTCCGTCGACAACCCTACGAACGTAATGATCGCTAAGATTCTCGCTCCATCGCTCTCAGTTCTTAATTCCGAACGTTGCCTTAATGAGATCCACCTTCATCGTGTCTGCCTACAATGGGCGCCGTGCGTGTGTTTTCTTTTTTTATTTTCTAAACCGATTCAAGGACCGAACCCATTCAGCCTTCAGGCGTTTAAAAAGATGCAGTTTAAGTAATGATCCCACATACTCGCAGTTTCTGGGAAATGAGGTTGCATACGCCGCTTTTATTTCGTTAGTGGGTTATTGTGAGAGATTCCATAGAAGGAGTTCGCTCGTAAGAATAGCTAGCTCGGATAGATAGACCAAGAAAAGCTGGGCTTGTAACCGAAGTGTCTAATGAAAAGGAATGGTTTGTTGTTTAGAGGTTTTAAGTCGCGTTGAAACGTAACTGACTCATTTGAGGATGAATTAAAATGATTATTAGATAGGTACTATTGTCTTATTTGAGCCTTAGTAAAGTTTGTTAAGTATGTAACCTACTAGCTTGAAATTTATTATTTTAAAACAATGGAAAAAAGAATTCTGTGGGTCAGAATATAGGACAACCAATCAAATTGTTGAGAAATCTTGAGGATACTATTAGGTAATGCAATATGACTAAGACAAAAGTTGAAATATTGAAGTTATATTCTGATTAATATTCAATACAACAGAATATTTTGCATGTAGTTATCCTGATATGACCAAATGAAATACCTAAGTCATATTCAGCAAAAATGCATTTATCATTGTCTGATTTACGAGTAGGTAACTATAACCACAGGATTGTTATTGGTAATAAGTTTCAAGTAATTAGGTACCTAATTTATTTGCAACACCAAATCGAATCTCACGGTAACCATGTCGTCGTAGGTTCGATTCCCGACAAAGTAAAAATGTTAATGATGATTTTAAAATTCTTGTCTTGGTCTGGGTGTTTATGTTTTAGCCTTATAGGTATGCCTGTGGCACCTATCACACATGGATTCCTAGACTGGAGTTAGGTATAAGTGTTGTTATAATTCATGGGTGTTAGGTACATAATTATTATAACACATTTGAACGGTGATAACCTATTGATTAAGAGTTCGGTCGCTTACACGGGGGGTCCGGATTCGAATCCCCGGGCACGCGATTTATTGGAGACTGACTGGACGCAGAATTTTTGGGGTTACGTGCTTTTTAAACATTTAAATTTCACTCGCTATATCTAATGGTCTGTAGGGGGTGAAATAGAGGGATGAATTTTAAGCGAATTCTACACGGGCGAAGCCTGCGGGCGGAAGCTAGTCAGTCTATAAACATCTATTTATGAACTTGCTGTTACCCGCGATTTTGCATAGGAGTTTTTCCGCGTCAATCCCGATCCCGCGGGAACTTCGGGATAAAAATGATCCTATATAGGTACCTATCTCCCAGTGAAAATCCCATAAAATCCGATCAGCACTTTCTGAGATTAGCGTGCACAAACATGCAGACATACCTACAGACAAAATTAAAAAACATTATTCTGTGTTTGCGTATAGAAAGGCCGCCTCATTTTTGCATATATTTGCCATGTACCTACAGCGATCAGTTACGGTTTTATTATATATATATAGAACATTATGAAAACAAAGCGCAATAAAAAACAGACTTATCCAATGCTTGTACACCACTTCCTAGACTTGACTTGACTGGATCCGAGCGAAGAAAGTGCTTTAGGAAGAGCAGTAAGCGGTGTGCCAGTAAAAGACAATTTGAAAAGGCAAAACGTCCCCAAAGAGGTACATCTAGCTCTCCATTAAGCCGCGAGGCGGCGATGCGGCTGTGATTACCGGCTTAAGACCCAGCCAGCAATTACGCGATATTATCAAACGCACTTTGTTCCACGGAAATGTATATTAAGAAGAAATGAAGCGGAGAACTCGTTTTGTCAGTAAAATGTGACGTTTATTACGGTTTCGTAAAGGACACACTGAATCCTGTTAATATGCTGTGTCTCAAGGCTGAATATCCTGAACGGATATAAATTGACCCATGGTGTTACACAGAATACTAATTTGTTACTTATGGGAACCCTATTTAAGTAATGTCATTTTTCGAGATTATATTTTGTTATTGGTCAAATTAATTAAAGTTACCTACCTAAGGTACCTACTTGAAATCTCTTTTAGTGGTACGGTACTCAGTACCCTACGTGTGCATCGGACCCGCACTTACCTAGATTTTTACTATAAGTAATCTAGTATTGATTCAAATCACCTATAATGTAGTAATATCAATTGCTAATCAATAATTATAATTAATGGAATTTTATAAACGTGAGATAATAACAAAATTTCTGTGTTGATACCAGAGCAGCATAGTCAAAAGACCTATTTGAGTTGTCTAATGATATACATAAGTGGTAGGGGAAAAGATACATTATAACGTTTTTAATATAACAAACAATTTATTTAGGTACCTATGTATAAAATTCTTGTCTTAATACTCATTTCAAACGGAAAACAAATGCAAATGCTAGGAAATAGCCTCTCAAGGTGTTACACTTAGGAAAACAAGGGCTTAAGTTGTTTTCCCACTCAAGCAACTCGGAAAAGAACAAAGAACGTGAAAGAGCACTCGTTGCTTCAAAACTAGGCACGAAAAGGACACATATTAATGTACTGTTCGAAAGCGAACTGCTATGCGATAGGCGATGAACTATTCTACGAATTATACCTATACAAATTTAAATAGAATTATTATTAGCATAAAATATTATTAACAAAAGAAGGTTACTTAATTTAAATTAAAAAATACACTTAATATGGTTGGTGCTCAGAAATATGACCCGAGTTGTTTATCAGTAGGTAGATAAATGTACCTACTCAAAGAAAAAATATATTATCTTTGGAAAATTACATTATTAAAATGCAATTTTTCTATTCACTCGTTTATATCGCATCGTTTACTCGCTCGATATAGAACAAGTCCTTTTCCTATCCTTTCATAACAATCCTTAATAACACACAATGGCCTGCAGTAATTGCTGGAGTATGGACTGGACGATGTAATTCTGTCATTACTGTAAATGCTGTATTTCAAGAAAGAAGCAGAAAAGAATATGGTTTCAGCTCTAGGTATAACAGCATACATATACTTATAGCTACATTGATTTTCTAAAATATATGCGTATCAGAATGTCTATGTATGACATATTAGAATCTTGCTTCCATTAAGGAAGACATCGTGTTAATTAACCCTTCATGTTGTAAGAGGAGACCCGTACCTAGCAGTGGGGCAGTTGCAAAGTAGATAAGGAATTTACTCAATTTAATTTATACCTTAATTCTACTTTCCTTATATTATATTAACAGTAATGGAACGTAGCACAAAAAGTACCTTCTAAGAAGTCTTGGATACAATAGCAAAAAGACCAGGGAATTCCGTCTAAAACTCAACTAAAATACAATCTAATGGTGAAAATTAATTCGGTAAATTCCTCACGTACACACGGGACAAAAACCCCAAAGACGTCCTAATTACTTGTTCGCTGTTATAACGGTGTTAATGCGAAAACTTTAAAACTCTTTACCACGCCTTTATATACGCAAGTGACGACGCGTGAAGTGTTAGCACCCAAGTTGGCGTGTAAACGTATGCCTTCACTTAACTAGGATACACACGGTCGGAAATTACACGACTTAACGCTGCGTTTTTAAAAACGACACGTTGCTGAAAGTACGTAGCACGGGAATTGTTATTGTGATTTATAAAAAAGCATTTTATTTAGTTACAACAAGACCTAAAATCTAGCATAGATGTAATTAGTAAAAAGTTCAGTAATAGAAAAAAATATTTACAAACTTTGCAGTGTAAATTAATGATTCGTTTGTAATTTTTACTTAAAAAATTAATGAATTGACTATTAAATAATTAGAAACCTAGATTCTTAATATGAATAATTCTGCTCTGACTTAAATTATAATTCGTAATATATTTTTGATTTCAATCAATCAATCTTCCTTCATGGATTGTTGTAATGAAAATCTACATAGGTACAGCTACATCTCATTATTTTTCATAGGTTCTACCTATTTGTGGCGGATAATTTGTTATTAATCATTTATGATCGGAAGCGTGCACAATTTACCTGCGTGTGTTCCTAACCTCTCTTCTCAGTGTCTCTATTGAATTTGCAACGTCTCGCGAGTAATTTTCTAGTCGCGGCAACTTACAGTATTAAATGTGGCGTTTCTTTTGTGTAGAAACGCAAGCTCACGGCACTCGGAGTGCTCAGAATTTCTTGAATAGTTCCTTGGAAATTCAACGTTTATTTATAGTAGCGGCGTTGGGCCTGTTTAATAGTTATTTGTTTTTCGACGCATTTTGTATTTCACAGGAAAGGAAGCTTGTTGTACGAGATTATTGAAATTATTTTTAGGTAGATTTTTAAATACATAATTAAAAACACGTTAGCCTTTGTTAATTGGTTTTTGTGAGAGTAACTGTGAGCCTATATTTTTATATTACACATTACAATAATCAAACTTACGTCATATACCTACGACGCAAGGATATTACAACGCGATCGCTGCCCAGATAAGTGCCTCATAATTACCCCAATTATGCAGATTCTATTCAAACATCCTTATATACAGGTGCACAATAACCTTTACAAAATAATAGCCGATGACTTTAGGAAACGGAAGCGGCTGCCCAATGGACGCGCGTCACGGCCCACGCTGACACATAATGTGTGTATATGTAGTTGAGTCGCCGACAATATGAAATTGCAACTCCCCGCCAAAACCAAACTAATTACCTGTGCTCACAGTTCAATTTAGCTTGTAAGAAGAATTTACTAAGGACATTTTTAGAGTCTGCTTTCAATCTTAAATCTACCTTAATCACATAAGTGGAAAGCTGACATTTGTGTGCCATACAGTTATAACGAATTCCAGACCTATCACGAACGGAGTATACACGGCCAATTGTTGTAAGATATTTAGCATAATAAACGCTAAACTATCACGCTTGTTAGGTTGTTGGTAATTGTAACAGTAATAGCCTTATTTCGCGTGTATTCTGTGGCGGACTGTATGAAATCCTGCGCACCTCATGAAAAAGGTTTCACCGAATTAAACCAGACGAAATAAAAATTACTAATTGGATAATTTTGCCTGAATAACTGCTTTTTAATACTAATAACAACTAACAGGACTCACTTTTATTTACAGTCCGCCTCTCTCCCGTCACTCCGTTGAATCACTTACAACCCGTGAATTTGCCACATTCAAAAATTCAAAAAATTCGTAATTTTGCCAAGTGTTCGTATTTAGAAAGGATAAAATTAAATTAAATCTTTTTATTGCTATAAGAGGTATGGAAAACACTCGTATGTGTAACGCGATTTTGATTGATTTGATTTTGACAAATGGTCGGAATATACGAAGGAAAATTACCAGGAATCGCAGTTTTAGACACAAGATATTAATTTGGGATTATAAAAATACTTACTTAATATACCTAGTAGAAATAATACGTAAAGTCAATTTTTTTATGTAAAATTCTATCTATTGCACTCAAATACCTTAGTGAATCAAAACCGATCGATAAGTTACTCTAACCACTTATTCCTTTAATCACACGATCTTGAATCTTATAAGTAGTGTCGTATAAAATTATAAGTATAATATTAGTGGCGTTACCCACGGGTTGTCCAGGTGCGGCGGCAGATGGTGTCATGGTGTACAGGGGTCGCGTGCGGGTATTGTGACGGAATGCACTTGGGGTCGCCGTGCAATACCGGGTTACTGCCACTGAGCAGGTTAAGTTAGATTTCTCTCCTTTTCTCTGAATAATCGATTACCATAATAATTTGTCTACTAAATTGTGTTTCTTGAGTATTATTTGTACTGTCGTTGGTCGGTTTCTGTTACTTGTTACTCGCTTCGATCGGTAAAATTGTTTTTTTTTTAATGTTTTGTTTTGCTTGTTTTTGAAGATATGTTTTAGCATTAAACTTGATAAATAATAAATAAAAGTGCTACGCCCTTAAACCCCATATTAGGATCCCGTGAGGCGTGGGTACAGTACAGGACAAGAAAACATACACACCTTGATTCATAGTCAACAGTAAACTCATCATTCACATTCCTGTCTCGAAACCAGGACTGGGGTGGTAACAGTGCCGTAAAGGAACGTTTATGTACATAAAATAAACAACCTAAAACATTATCATCCAATGCTAATTTCTCAGTTTTCCGGCACTAACTCTCTAACCGGGAAATCATTTGCGTGAATCGCTCGGCCTCAGAAAAATAAAAAATATGCCAAGCAGAGTTTGGCCAGCATTTTGCTGGTTCTATCGTCGTCGGATATCGGTTTACGATTCGATATAATTATGGTTTCTTTAATAATCTTTTATTAGTGTAATATATTATTCCAGTTTATAGCGAGGTTTTAAGAATAACTATAATATTATGTAGGTATACGTAATTGCAGTGATGTAAAAAAACCCTTTAAAGCCGTATATGCAAAATAATATTTTTGATTATATCGTATATTAATTAAGTCTTAATATCAAAAGTAATTTTAATCTATTATTTCATCAATAAACTTATTCACTTATTTTTTACTATACATTGATTCTATTTTGGGTATACCACTTTCTCCATTTGGATGGATAGATGGATGAAAAATAAATGTTAACAAAAATTAAGTGGATTATTCTCTGGCCACGTTGTAGAGAACCTCAAGCATGTCGTGTCCTGCGGAACCCTATAAAATAGTAATCGGCAGAAGCTTTGTGGGGTGGCGGTCGCGTGTCGCCAGGTGCGCTCCCCCTGTCATCTCTTTACAATAATACTTATTATTATAACTCCTTATTATTTCTTGTTTTAATTGTGCCTCGACTTGCCTTTTACTCCTTTTGTTCCCGGTTAATGGCGTTTATTGTTTTGTGTTTTTTTTTAATGCGTGCGCGTGCCGGCTACGTCTGCAAGATTTTCAAAGGCAATTTAATTTTTCCTCTCCTCTATTTTTGTAATAACTCAGTAATTATGGCGGCCATTGTGACGTGGACGTGAGGGTTACGGTCATTTTTGGACATTGTGCAGCTGAGTCGAGGCTGATGATGTTTTAGCTCAGATGGTATAGTCAAGGGTCTCGGGTTTTGCTTAGGCAGGTGTGCTTGCTGTAGTCCTAGTGATTAAAGCGGCGTAAATGCGTCAACTCCCCTTTTTATTTTTTCTATATATTTTTTTAACAACTATAATAACAATCATGTAAATTTATTGGTAGGTAGGTACATGATGACGTGGACGAAACTTTAATGCATTTACGCAAACATTTCTATTAAGAACATGTCTTTTATATTGAATTTTTTTAAATAATTAATCTGGGTGAAAATAAATCATGTTATAATAATAGGTAATAATGTTTAGGTATGCATGTGAGTGATTGATTCTTGGCCTGCAATCTCAAGATGTTGTCGGAAAGTTAAATTAGTTGAATGCCGATGGCTGGGGCGTGAAAAGATGGACCCCGCGTCCCCACATGTCGTCAACTTGTAATTGCTTACAAACTTCTTCGATCGAAGATTTATTCTCAATTAACACAAGTATGTTGATGGTACGACGCGGGACGCAGCCATTTGTTTAGGAAACGAATCGTTGTTCCAATGCTAGATGGCAATGTAATCATAATAATTTTGAATTAGTTCCCTAACGCTTTAGTTATTAAATAATTTAAATAATCTTTATTTTCAGGTATACACCCCTAATAATATACACAAAGCTATAATACTATAATAGTAAATAGGCCGATTACACAATTCAAATTGACAAGTTAAAAAACAATTTTAAACAGTTAAAAAAGTTGGTAAATTAAAATTAAAACTAATAGATTATTAAAATTGAAAACAGTTTAAAATATTTAAAATTTTATAGGTAATATTTATAAAGTGTATAGGCAATGTTAGTTGTAAACTATGTATTGAAAAATAAATAAATATTGTTTTGTGTTAATTAATTGCTTAAACATTAAGAAATAATAACTATTTGATCGTGTCTGCTCAGACCAATAAACGCGTCGTTTCTTCGTCCTTTTGTCACGTCAAAATGGAGCAATGGAACGATTACAGTTTTCCAGGTAGAAACACATTAAAAAAATAAGTTTAACACAATAAGTTGCGTTATGTTACATAAACAATATTTTTTATTATGAAGTTTCCCGAATAGGCGTCCCAAAGTGAAGCAAGGGCAGGTTTACTTGTATAATAAATATTGTCTGGTACCCATATCACAATCCTATAACTATATGAACCGATTACTGTTCAATGTTGATAGTAAATTTCATCGCTAATTAAAAAAAAATTGCATCTCGGCCAACTAAAAACATGACAGTTCTAAATCATCGAACCAAATCATATGGTTCAAATACCTTTTTAATTTCTGCAGTTTAGTTTTCCAACATCATGCACGATATGTCGAATGAGAGTCGATTTCGACAAAACACATTTCAATGTAGTTTCCGACAAATGCGAAAAGCCTGTTACAGTAGGCGTGCAGCTGTTATAAAAATAAAACAGTACGCAAGCATATGAAATGTCCAAACAAGAATAAAGATAACGAATGGATCAACGTGGTGTAAAAAGTGGCCAAGTTCGTAATACATCTGAATAGGGTTGGGTTCCGTGCTTCAAAATTTTCCAGGTTTTTTCATTCCAATATTCATTTATTACCTAGGCGGCAATATCGGTATAACGATTAAAAATCGCGAGTAAAAAATGTTAAATGTTTTCTGTCTGTGATCTGAAATGTCTTTAATTTAAAATCTTACTTACCTAGAGCTATTCAGTGAGAGTTTGCATTTATCAATATTCATTATATAAAATGCTTAGGTACATACATTTATTTTTGTTAGGAATTTCCAACAAAATATATTATAATCTATAAGAAAAAATAGTATCCTACAACCATATGTCATTGGTGCAAAAGCTTCAATTTATTCCTCAAATTAATTTGTAGAAAGACAAATACGCGAACATATACAAGAAAGGTTTCAACTATTTCATTTAAATTGAGGATCCCTAAACTGAAGTTCATCGCCCTTAAAAGTGCCTTCTGCCGCAATGTGTTCCTGTTTGATGTATCAACATTGAAACATTCGAAATATGATACTGATAGAAACTGAATAAACGAATTTACTCTTCTTAGTTCTGGTAATAACGGTTATTGCTAACTTACTAAGTTATAACGATAAGTGCAATGCAAGACATCAGAAAGGTTTTTTATTCAAAGGCAACCAGAGAGATACATCGCGAGTCGCGACACAATGCTAAAACGATCGGAAGTTAAAGGGTAAATAAAAATGGTTCGACGAAAAAACACCATCAAATTTGCGGTTCGGAAGTAACTAAAAAAGAGGCAAAAACATTCTAAAGCTGATAGTTTGCAAAGTCATAGCACACCTTAGTTTAGAGGATTTTTTCTGATCGCAAATGTTTGGACCAATGCTGGGTCAGAGAGCCCTTAATGGGACACATGTCAGATTAAAGCGCGTGCGCTCCGTGAAATTGAACACCTTTTGCCTATTTGCAATCTTTCTATTTTTTTGTTTATTGAACATTTCGTTGAAACATCAGTGCGAAACATAACGTAAATATAACGTAAATAATATAATAAAATGACTTATTAGAAAAAGTAATTATGTCTAATTGGGGTGTGACCGTGCATTTTATTTGCAATTGAAATAAGTAAAATTGACTTTGATCATTTTTTAACATTTTAGTAGGCAATTACAATTGCATCTATCTTAAACAATTTTTAAATTGTTTTCGTATTTTTCATAAAAGGAGTACAAGTTTTTGCTTCGCATAGTATTGAAAGACTTTTCGTCTCATATTTTTTTCCTATACTTGAACTGTTTGTATTTTAATATGCCTGTATAAGACATGGCTAATCACCGCCACAGAATTCCATCGAGTAGAACTAACCCTCCCACAGGCTTGTTTGAGATTCACATGTCGCGCTTCTCCAAGCAGAAAAGACCACTTAAGGGTTAAGTCATGCGCTGAGTAATATAAAAAGCGTTTTATACTTCAAAAATTACATTTATTTGTATTACTTATGACGTTATATAAATAAGAGCCTTTAAGGGTTACATTGATGGAAACATCAAAAGAACTTTAGTAATTAAATTTAGATCCTGCAACTCAGTTAATAGCAATCCTGCCTGTCAAAATGTGGGACTCAGGTTTGATCCCTAAATAGGATTTCCATTTTATACCGAGATGAGAAAGCCTAAGATTCTGTTGGAATTGATTCTTGGTTACTTTTGTGTATGGTACCACGTCCATCTCTGGAAATTAAAAAAATAACCATTCTAAAGCCTCGAAGCGTTATTAGTAGATATATAATACATAAGTTTGCATAATACATAACCATTGGTTAATTAAAAGTAATTGCTTCAGTTGGTTGCTTCGTTCTTTCAACATTTTGGAAATAACAATGATTTATTTAATCGCGATGCTTACCGGTTAACCCCACACCATGCTAGTAACCTTACCCGATTACCCCGGTGTTTGCTTGAGAAACATGGGGTCTTAAGACGTTAGGGTGGCTAGGGCTGTCACGCGATCGCGTTGCGGTCATTTGTTCGCGTGACCGTCTAAATGGTTACGTTTTCACGCTTTACGATTTCGTTTTCAGTACTTAATAATTTAAGGGCCTTTATTAATAAATTTTGTACTGCCGAGTTCGTGTAGTTCACGTGAGTTAAAAAGCGATGTATTTTTATTTAAAAATCTACAATATTGAAAAAATACTTTTTTTTATCAGTCTTTTATAATTCGAGAATTTGAGATCTTGAATCATTTTAATCACTTTCAGTCTTCATATTTAGAAAATGATATTTCTAGATAGAAAGATATTTATTTATTTATTTTATTTCTTTATTGTACACCAAAAACAGAACATTACATATAGAAAACAAAAAACCATAATAGAGTACAAAAGGCGCTCTTATCGCTACATAGGGCACTGGTTATCCTCTTAATTGAAACGGAAATAATCAAACAAAAATACAAAGTGTATACTATAATAAACATAAAAATGACTGAATGATAAAGCGGCAGCCCTACAAGACGTTTATCATAATACTCGACAATCTTACAAGATTTCCTCTCTTGAGGCCAAGACCCTCGTGAGAGGCCGGCGTCTTCTCACTCAATTGCATCACTTTAGTATCCTCGAGGGTTCCTTGTTTTTATATTGAGTGTGAAATTCACTTGTGGCTTTAAATTTAACAAGAAAGCAACAGTCTTGCGATATGCTAATATAATATTAGTATAATTGGTGTGAAAACCATACTAATTTATTCAATTAAATAAGTAAATAAATAAATGTCAATTCCGGTTGACTTTTAAAAAAGTTAAACTTGGCGAACTTCGAACGCAGTTGCGTTAAACGTTTAATGCAACAGTTTTGGGGCAGCATGAATTACGGGAATGAAAAGTTTGTTACAGTAATCCAATTGTTAAATATCATAGATTTGGATATTCCGTCGCATTGAACTTTAAACAACATGTTCCAACTGTTAGTAGTTCGTGATGTATTTTAATTATTGTAATACCTACTCATAATATAAATTTTGTTTTTTTAATATATTACAGTAGATAAATACATCAAGATATAAATTACATTCATTAAAATGGTCTCAACCCTATGTTTGATTAATTGACTTCCGGTGAAAGTACCTGACTTTATCTTAATACAATCGAATCAATTTCCTCTTGACTCACCATCTCCTTTTGGACCATTCCCGATATATTATCAGTTTATCATCCTGTAAATCTTTGTGTACCCTGATCATCATTTTATGGAGAAAGTTATATCGACAAATTACGTTTTTAAAGTAAATTGCTTCGATCAACAAATACTAAGTAGATGTCGGCTCAGTGCTAGAAAACCGTCTACAAAAATAATATCCCATTTCATATATTATGTCGGCTCTTATTTTGTTTATAGTGACGAATGATCGTAAGTATAAGATATTGTTTAAATATTTGTGACTTTATTGCTAGCTAACATGGTTATACCGGAATGTAAAACTTGTGTCTTTTTGTTAGTAAACAGATAAAACTGTTTAGATGGGATCTTATTTACATGAACGGTTTTTAGCTTTGGTTTTGTAGGTGAGTCGTTATGAAGTCGGTATTGTTGACGACTGTAAGGCACTTCTCACACAATGCTATTTGCAAGCGACTCGGATCTTGTCAATGTATGAAAGCGACGCGTCTACGATGCGTCTTCTGTCAGTGAGAAGTGTCAGATACAGCGAATTTTGGATTGCGTTGCAATCGCGTAGCTAATAAATAGCGTAGTGTGAAAAGTGCCTAAAATGTAAAAAACAAGAAGACGTTCGCTGATTAGTGTGTTAGCGACCTATTTCTGCTTCGCTGACTTCAATTAAAGCGTGTACTTAAACCACGGTTCATCTGCAAAAGGCTAAGTGACTACAGAAATAACTAACGCTGCCATCAAGCACAATAACCAGTCAAAATTGACTGAATGATAAGTTGTTTATAACTGTATGAATGATCAATGAAAGACATCTGAAACATTGAGTCATTACATCCAATATGCTACGAACCAACACAGCGCATACAATCCATTACTTACACGAGAGTAGAATAAAGCTATTTTAAATAAGCATAGCAAAATAGCATCTATGACGTCACCACAGCATCTATATTACAAGATCGTCCCGCAAAAGGCAGAGCCGCAAAAAATGCACACAATAATAGAAACAAAACAGCGGCGTGAAAGTTTCACGTAGCGGCACATTTTACGCATTATCTAGCGCAAATTGTGAACACGAGCGCAAAATTCCTAGACCAGTGGCTCTCAAAGTTTTGAATGTGAGGTTTAATTGTGAGCAATTGGTTTTATGTTGGTGTACAGGACCACGCAACTTTGCCTACAAGATGGGTATGTAGTCAAGCATTGTTCTGGCGATGACTAAAAAAAGTCATGCTATAGTTTCATGACGAAGCGAGTACGATTTTATTGAGTTAGGGGTCACAGAAAGGAAGATGAATTTTGTGTTTCATAAATTCCATAAAATTTAAGATGAAAATATAATCAGTTACGCGATGGCTTTTTTGATTTGTCTGATAGAATGCTAAGTAAAGTCAATGGTTTCATCTATTTTAAGGTCTCTTCGAAATCCTCTACTTCTAGTTCCTCACATAAGTAAATAAGGCAACACAAAGAATACCATTAGGACTCTCCATAAGAAATATGTAAAACCAAATCATTAAACCAGCGTCGACAGCAGTAACCTCAAAGGTCCGTTCCAGGGGACAGTGCATCTCACTTTGAAAAGCACTGCCCTACTATTTGCGGATCGAGAAGACAAGCTTTTAATATTCGAGGAACGGTGGAGACAATCCTCTTAATCAGGGAGCAGACAATGCGCGAAACGAGGCCACGCACATACGAGATGATTAGCCGCTTTGTTGGCGAGTGTACCGCGCACTTTTGTTACCAACTGTACCGGGCCCGGGAAACTTTTAGCTCATATGGATTGTGACGCGGCGAGAGCCCGTAATTGCTCGGCTTTATTAAAAATGTTAGTCTGTTTGTAAGAAAATAATTGTAGCCAGCTCGCTAAGGCGTGTATGTGTAAGCGGTTGATGGACAGACGGTAATGAATGAGGATGCTTATTGTCCTGTTTAGATAGAGGACACTCGCAATTGACATTAGATAGTTACTCGCTCGCAAACCGTTCCTATTGGATTTCACGACGACCTTCTGTAATTAAAACGCTGCATAGATACTGGAATGTTTAAGAAAAGTCCGCTTTAAATTTGCATCAGAATTGTACGAACGGCCGTTTATAAATGTAAACTTTTTATGCAATCTTTTCAGCTCTAAATTTTCACATTTGAATATTCTCGTAAAGCCTTACAAAGCGAGTATTTCTTACTCATACAATGGAGGCAGAGAAAAGACCATGTTATTATGACACCACGCATTCAAAAGATAACGGAAAGACACACGAAAAAAGTCCAACACACGTCGGGTATTAAATCTCGACACGACAACGGCATCAGAACTTCGTCTAATTAAAAATAAATCGGGTAAAAGACAAAGACTCTGCGAGATTTCGTTTTATTACGGGGAAAAAAATGATACAGCCATAGGAAAGAAAGAGGCGGGTAAAAAACACAATAAAGAAACAATGTAAACAAGTTAGGGTGTACTTGAGTAGCTCATTACGTAGCAGATGCGGCCGCATTAGCCGGTTGGCTCGTTTGAGCGAGCGCTGCGCTACGCCGCTACGCCGCTACGACGAGCTACGAACTCGAGCCTACGAACTACGGGTGGCTTGACGGCGCACTGACAAGAGACGTTATACCTTTGTTTAACCTATTTCGGTTTAGATTACGCTTTCATGTGATCCCAGCTTAATTAATTAAAACTAAAGTTGATCATTACCAACTATTCTGTAACGTGCTTTGTAGTCACGAACTCTCGAGCGAGTATCGAGCGTGGAAATTGAAGCTCGAATTCGCATACATATTAAGTGGACGTACGTAATTAACAAAACAAAACGCGACTCAAATTCGGTTCCAAATAAAAGATTCGCCCCATTAGAGGAATCTTCAAAAAGCGAATCGCACAATGGACGCAAAAAACGACAAAACAAGCCCTCTAGAAATAATTAGTTACCTATGAACATGTAAAAATCCACGCGATACCTACAAAAAACAGTATCGAATCTGCTCTCAATCATTTATTCAAGGTAACGAATTGAATTGGGTTTTTGTTCGTTTCCATATTAGCGACAAAACGTGCATACTCGAATTTAGACACTCGATGCACTTTCGTATGTTTCGGATTGTTCATTCCATTCCATTTTTCTCCTTTTGTTTTCGATTTGAGGACGATCTGTGGCTCGCTACTTGTATCTACAATGTTTTGTTTTGTCTGAGTGCCGCGATTGTGTTATTGTGCGCCATGTAAACCTATTCTTACCTATATTTAAAGTGCACCTGCTTTTGATTCCATATTTTTTTTTAATATATCACAATTGTTTGAAAAAGGAACGCTTTTCAAATTAGGACTATAGACGGGAAGACGTCCCTAGCCTGTGTTTTGTTTATCTTATCTACATAATATGTTTGAGATATTGTCCATGAAAAGGTTTTTTCTTATTTCCTTGATGCACTCGTCTATGAATAGTGGGTTATAAAAAGATTATACCTATTTATTCTCTGATGATGCCTTCCGTATAGTTAAATCGATATTAAAATTTATTCAAAACTAAATGGTCTGTTTACATTACAAAAACATTATTAGGTAAGTTAAATTTATGCTGAGCTGTTTCTTTCAGTTATACTAAAATTAAAGTTTTATTTGAATTCTTTGTAAAGTATCATCATGAATCAACCCTTTTTAATTAATTTTCTCCTCCTTTAAAATTAACCGAAAAAACCTATTTTATTTCACAATATTTTTATGTATAAACAAAATATCATTAACACCATAATAATAAATAATAACAAAATAAGCTATAAACTTTTTTATTTTACATCAAATCTAATATTTCCGATTCAACAGGGACATGGTCGTTAAAAGAAAAGGGTCTGATGATAAAATCATAAACAAAATCGCGATAAATGTAAGCGGAAACACGGAGGCATAACGCACGGAAACACTCGACACAGTGACGCGACTCCGCTTCCGTTTCCTTCTAGTCACGCACGGGGGGCTTTCGTTTGCTAGTGTTAATCATCTACGTCACTTTATATTTGATTACCTAAACTACTCTGTTTGTTTGGGGGTTAGTTACGTTGTCTGAACGTCGATAATATGAACTAATTAATAAATGTGATCACTAGTGGCAAAATTTCTTGAGCGATTCCGTAATTCGGAGGGCACGTAAAGCCATCGATCCTGGTTGTCATCGATAGATAGCAGTCGTTAAGCAAGATACATATATCGGAAGGCCTTCAGGCGGCTTGAAAACTTCCGATAGTGAGTTGGGTACTAACCCCTCCACCAATAAGCATTGGAGCAGCGTGGTGAAGTATGCTCTAGTCCTCCTCAGTAATGAGGAGAAACCCGTGCTCAGTAGTGGGCTATTGATGGGTTGTAGCCAATATGAAATATCTAACTCTAGGATTCTGGCAGTTAAAATAAAATAAACGCTATTATTCAAGTAAAGCTTACGAACATCACAGAGAAACAAAAAATTTAAAAATCTTTGTTATTACTTTTTACTTTACTTTACTTTTTACTTTTATTTACTTACGTTCTATTACGTTCTACTACGCTAATTAAAAACCCCTGTTCATAATTTTTCTCATGAGTCAATCGATTACAGATGTATTATATTATATGTAGAGATATTTCTTCAATGGTACAGAATTGTTGTGCGTGATACTTTTTAACCCCTGAATACCTGTCATTCACCTGTATTCGCGGGTCCATACAATTGGTAAAGGAAGCAGCAAGTGAGACACTTGCTCGTATCCGTATCGCGACGGATCTACGCCTAGTTCCGTTATATGATCGCGTAATTATATGTTTTCCGCTCATCTCTTTTGTGAACGGCTTGTGTACTCGCCGCTTCCTGTCTTGTGTGAGCGATGGTGTGGCCTAGTTGTTGAGTGATAGCGATTAATGGCATTTATGTTAGGTGAAGAGAATGTTGTGTCGATTTATAAGGTTCTGGATCAGTTTTAGTTGAGTTGTAGTTGTTTTATTAATAGGTTGTGTTGAATATGATTATGTTGTTTTATTAAATAAATCGTTGTTTATGTGTCAACAAAAATATTTATTTTTGTTCATTAATTATTTATTTATGTACCAGAGTTTTGATTCTGTAGTTTTGTTTATATTAACGTATTATGAAATTAAATTAAACTATATTCAAATGTTTATGCGATTAAATATTTTTTTCTAGACAATAGGCAAATTTAAATACTTAATAATTGTTCATTAAAAATATTTTTCTAATTAAATAGTTTTTTTCCTTTTTAAAAGGAGTAAAAATTGGTGATTAGTAAAATGAGATTAATGTGGTGTTGGTGATTAGTAAAATGTGACTAAAATTTGTAACTAAAATGACGATTTAGAATTGGCTTAATTGTTTAAAATTATTCCAGTTCCATTCCTAACAAAATATACGTAACATAACATCAAAGTATTCACAATTTATCTGCTACCCAATAACATTATTAAATTCCCGTAGGTACCTGCTGCATTCCGTTACTTAGACCAAACCAAACAGATATGTATACAATGTAATTGAATGGGGCGATGTGATTCATGTTATTTTATTGGTGAACAGCGCTCGGTCGCTACTTTCACATTATCGTCACTTTTCGATTGCGCCGCTACGGGCTTATAGTACTTTGTTTGGGGAATTTCGCAACCGTATTGTGGGATGTAAATCAGTGTCATCAGTAGCGATTTTTATGTAATGGAAGCCGCAAACGAGCATGCAGTCAACTTGATGTAAGCGAACTACACGAAACGCTAATTGATTGTGGACTGGACCACAGGCTAACATGATGCGAGCCTTGAAATATTGCTGATGCGTTTTTGATATTTTTTTAACATTAGTGATATTGTTCTATGAGTATACTTAGACTGTTACAAGATTTCTGTAAATGGAAATGTAAGAAAAACTACATATTAACTTTAAATCTAATCTAATCTAAATGTCTATTTGTTCCTGCTAAAGTCAGAAACGGCTAAAACGATAAAATTTCGACCTATATATTCTAGTCTACGAAATAAAACATTCAGGAAGGAAAAAAAAATCGAGAGTAGACTTTCTTTTCTCAATCAATTATTCAATACAATGAAATAAGATTTATGATTAAAGAAAAAAAGAAAAAATGAATCGTTATTATTATCTATCTATGATCACAAAACACTTGGTCGGATTATCATTGTTACATGATGCCACATCATTCTTCATGATTTAAGGTCTATCAACAATATAAAGGTCCATCCAATAACAAAATTGCTGCATTTTTAAACCTCCGAGTACACTTAAACGACCGTTTAAAAGCATAGCAAATGTCCCCGCTCCCTCTCGTGCAAACAGATGCCGATTTATTTCATGGAGATCCGTTAAATGTTTTTATCAATAAACACATAAGGTTAATCGGTTGATTTACATTATGGAATCGTAAAATGAAGCGCTTAAAGACTTGTGCGAGCGGTTGAATTGATAGGTTAGCTCATAGCCTCAGTTGGTAGAGATCATGCGAGGTTTCAGGTTCGATTTCTGTCCGGGGCAGACATTTATGTGAGAGATGAATGTTTGTTTCTTCACTATCGATGGCAAATGTTTTTGGTAAGTTTTGTAATTTAAAAATGGGTGTTGTAAATTATTGTGAACCACGGCACGATTCATTGCTGTTTTCAAAAATCTATGTATGTAAGTATCCATATTATATTCTCCAGATCTCTCTAGATCTCTAGATCAAGGTTAGTATAGATAGATAAGTAAAGTAATAACAAGTTTAGTGGCTAACTTTTATGTCGGACGTTTTCACGCGTCCGCCATGGCCTAACGATTGTTATCTTATGTGCCCTCCGAAGCATGGAAACGTTCAATAAATGTCTCTCTACCAACCATGCTTTTCAGTCAAACACTAAAGATCGACGCAAGCCGGGCTATGAGCGTTTATGTATCCGTATAATACAAAACAATATCTGTGACTTATCACTTCGGATTATTTGTGGAAGGCATTGAGGAACCTGTAGACATAAGCCTCTTACTAGTGTAGGTCTTAATACTGTAACAGAGGATGGAATAGATTACAGCGTCCCAGCGACTTGATATAGCAGCTGTGATATTAAGCGTTACTCGGAATCGATCGTTGTTTGATGGCAGTATACCCTATCAATTTTAATGAACTCATGAGATACTATATTGGTATCAACGATAAAATTATACATTTTGTCCGATTACAATAATAATTATTAAAAATTTATATTCATTTATTTCAGACATCTAAATTTATCAATACATAAAAAATATGGCAACATATGAATGAGATTGAAGACTATATATTTTTTACATTTTAAAGTTCCTACGGTTAAGGTTACTTAGGGTCGATATCGGTGCTTACTTATGAATTTCCTATCAACTGCCTTTTAGGTTTTTGAAAATTTATAGGCAGGTATAGGTAATATTTGGGGCCAGATGCGATAAGTTTTTATTTACCTTCTACTTAATATAATATCGTATCGTAGCTCTCACTACTGAATTCCGTATTTCAATGGGTAAAGGTAACCATTGATATTAAACTTCATATCCGACATGATGGACCAGCAAAAAATATAAGGTGACCTACTTCACGATTTGCACCTTTCCCCCAAAGATCTCTTTTGTCAAATGCAGCACCTTGCTCGCCATATGTTACCCGCATGTCTTTGATCGGCAAGATTTTTTGCTATTAAACTCATTGCCTTTGATAAATAAGTAATTTATTTATTTATTTGGGTCACCAACAAGACAAACATTAATTTATTTTACAATATAAACCTTATCTAAGATATTAAACTAAATGTTGTCTTAATTATAGGTAACCACGGCTTGCAAAGTGGACGTGGTTAGAACTTAAATATACAAAGTTTATAATAAAAAAAAATTAAATATAATTTAAAATACACAGGCATTCTTTATATTTTACTAATCGTAATACTAAAAGTAACTAAATGGTAAAAGAATTTTAATTGACAAGTAGAGAAAAAAAAGAACTAATGTTAATGTTATGTTATGTTATGTTATGTTATGTTATGTTATGTAATAATGTTAGGTTAGTTTTTAAGAAACTGATTCGGACTTGCGAACGTTTAATAGAAGAAACGATTTGTTATTAGGAGAATTGAACTAAAATTCATTCCAATACTTTTTCAATTTCCATCTTACGATGAAATTGCTGGATAAATTACTAGGTAGAGGGTAGAGTTAACAACTAACTCTGCGATCTTATGACATTTTGGCAGTTGCTAGGTAATTGACTTATGTATATACCTACCATTTCTTCTTCCTAACCTAGAACTATCCCACTGCTGAGCTTCGGTCTCCTCTTATAATGAGAATACAGGTCATTTGTAAAATTCCTTCGAAATATCGCGAATAATATCGTGAGTACATTACGAAACAAAATAACAATATTCGAAAATAGAACGTATCAATATTGCACCAACTATTCAAATTTGAAATTAGAATTCAAGATTATACTTATAATTTAGCTGGGGAAGGTTGTCTATTGTTTGAGATTCCATCGATTGTAAAGACCCTGCGCATTAAACACTTTTCTAGGGTCGATGAGGCGATTGTGGAGCGTAATAATAGAGGAGAAAGGGGTGTATTGCACCTTTATGTTCGAATGTCGCGTGCTGGACCCTATGGCTTCAATTTTTTTCTGTTTCGAATGGGTTCTTCGCAGCTTGTACGCTAACTGTGATGAACTTTTACATCTTTACATATATTTTTTGTATTCCTACAAATGTTAGTAAATTTATCCGGTACTCTACCTGTTAGTGTATTTATTAATGCAAGTCCTCACACTTATTTACAAATTAACCCTAGTCCCTATTTGAGTCTTCTTATGGGTCAGTCACATTACAAGAAAAATACCACATTAAAATGTTATTCACTTTCTAAATCACCTCCGAAATGAATACAGATCTGATACAACCAATCGCTAGACGACAGATGTGAAATCAATATGGCGATAAATTTGCATTTATTTTTATATAAATCGGGCCTATTCAGCTTAATGACACGCGATATGGGGTAGCCAAAGAGTAAAGATGTTCTATCCGCAGACAGCGTTTGCAATTTGAATTTAGAACGCATCTGCGGCGCGTGCGCTCGGTGCGAAAGATGTTTCGCGATGATCGATGGAACTTTTTGTTATTTGTGTGTTTTGGTAATTTTTTGAATCTGGCAATATTTTTTTGTCAAGCTATTAGCTAAACTTGAAAATTCATTAATCTTTTTTAAGTATATCTCTATCAACAATCTGTTTTCGTATCATCCATCCATCATCCATCCATCAGCCTTTTGATGTCCACTGTTGGACGTAGGCCTCCCCTAACTGGCGCCACCCTAACCGGTCCTGAGCCCGTTGAATCCAGCGGATGCCCGCCGTCTTCATCAGGTCGTCAGTCCACCTGGTCGGGGGGCGTCCTATGCTCCTTTTTCCGAGACGTGGTCTCCATTCGAGGACCTTTCTTCCCCAACGGTTGTCGGTCCTCCGAACTATATGGCCGGCCCATTGCCACTTCAGTCGGCTAATTCTCTGGGCTATGTCGGTTAACCGTGTTCGTCTACGGATCTCATCATTTCTGATTCGATCACGCAGAGAAATACCGAGCATAGCCCTCGTTTATTTTCGTATATTTTTTGCAAATTGATAGGTATGTACACAAAAGCGAGCAAAAATATACTATTAGATGTACATATTATAGTAAGATATAAGGCCAGGGTCTCAAGCTCACTGCATACCAATTATAACCTAGATTTATTCATTAGATTGACCATAAATATAATTATAGCAACAGACTGATTAACGTTGAGAGCCACTTTCGCTTTTAAAAGTCTACATTGTCGACTTTGAAATCCCATTTAGTTGTTATTTGGTAACTGAATAATAAAGAGTTAAATATCTAATATCTTTAAACGAGCAATTCTTGTATATTTATTTATTTATATATAATCACGATCTCGGAAACGGCTGCAAAGATTTTCATGAAAGTTACAGATTAGGGGGTTTTCGGCTCAAGGAATCGATTTATCAAGGTCCCAGGTTCGAGAAAAGCTCGGTTCCCGAGATAAAGAGATTTTAAAAACATCATACTGACGTCATCTATGAAACATTAGGATAACTTCTATGAGGTACTGTTTGTAACGTGTTGAACTGACGCCATCTATGAAACATTAGGATAACTTCTATGAGATACGGTTTGTTTGTTTCAGTAGTATGAAACTAGATGGCGCTCGAATATATTTTTGTTCGGCTAATCTAATATACTAATATTAATATTCATTCTTACGTTGAAGCGCTATTTTTGCGTTATACCTACCTATTTTCTGCTTGAATAAAATTAAAAATCAGTGCGATTATCTCGCTTGACCTCGCAGGACGCGTAGTGATAGTTTAACGTGCGTTTGTGATATTTACGAGAATATTTGTAAATAAATGTTAGTTTTGTTATTATCGATTTAATAATATATTTTAATAAAGTTTTAAATAAATAATGGTCAGATCGATGAAATTACTATTGTTGTAAATAGAATCAATAAAATTTTAAGTACGCCTAACAACTTGCTCATTAAACTAAAAGTATATTTATTTATGTTGTTTAATTATCATAAACATTCAATACATTTTATCGCAAATAAAAATTTCAGTCGGGGACTGCCTAAGCCTGCGAAAAGTACGAAGGAAAGTTCAATGAATTTATCTAATTAAGTATGTACCTATTTAAAATGCAATTAATTCGCTCACACAGTTAACTTCTATGAGGTACTGTTTGTAACGTGTTGAAATTTCAGTAGTATGAAACTAGATGGCGCTGTACAACTTTGTGAAACACGCTGTTGAGATCCTTTGGCCGTAACATAAGTAAAATGAATTTTGTGCTCAGTGAACAGTTGTATGATTTGACTCCTGAATAGATGGCGGAATTCCTCGTATTTCTTGCGATTCATACTAAATATAATTTTCAACCGAGCAAAGCTCGGTCAACCAGGTATTTATCTAATTAAGTATGTACCTATTTAAAATGCAATTAATTCGCTCACACAGTTAACTTCTATGAGGTACTGTTTGTAACGTGTTGAAATTTCAGTAGTATGAAACTAGATGGCGCTGTACAACTTTGTGAAACACGCTGTTGAGATCCTTTGGCCGTAACATAAGTAAAATGAATTTTGTGCTCAGTGAACAGTTGTATGATTTGACTCCTGAATAGATGGCGGAATTCCTCGTATTTCTTGCGATTCATACTAAATATAATTTTCAACCGAGCAAAGCTCGGTCAACCAGGTACTGTCCAATAAATTGTTAAAGACAGGAAAATGAAGACTGGTTTTAAGTATAGCATTACTAGTAATTTACCTAAATTTAAAAGCATCGTAAAATATTGGCATAATTGGAAGTACAAGATACTTAACGTCCTATTGTGTTCGGTAAGCGAAAATATCGATCGCGATCCACTCCCCTACGGCGGCCATCTTACTCGCAGCTGCTCTGACGCAGGGTCAAAGGTGGCAGAGGGGCAAGTACCTTTTGTACGATCTCTAAAGCATCACATTTTCGTCCTTACGCCCTTATAAATAAAGACAAGCGGTGCTACGGGAAAACAATAAGTTTTAGGCGCGTGCGTCTAGAGGATTACGAGTACGAGTTGCGACGATATACGCGGTTTCGATCGATACGCGTTCCAAATTTGCTTTGGATATCTAGAGTTAGATATTATTATTCATATATTTTAATGCTCGTAGTAGCAATGAATATTATAGAGACAACTTTCAAGTTGCACATTTTGAAAGCGAAGCGGTGACGTTTATTTATTTACCACTTATCACATGGTGGGATGTAGTTATGTATATACCTATAGTTTAAAAATAAATGTCTGAACCTTATATTTAGGGAATATTTAAAAGTACATTTTTAGAAAAGTTTGATTACTACGAACTCTTAAAATAAAAATGTAACATGGATCAATCTTACGTCCATAAGAAGAAACTGTTCAAGGGTTACTTGTACGCAATTGCAACAAATAGTATCCTGCCTACTTAAATTACGCTCATAATTATTCAAAATCGCAAATTATTAAACGATAACATATTTTAATTGAAATGCCATATTTTTTTCATATCATTAATCACCAAAGACGCAACTTACTATCTTTCGTATCTTAATAAGTTTGAAATAAGTTGTCAGTATAATTTAAAGCATTGCAAATTAATCATGTTTGCTATTGCATTTTTATGAGGGGTGTCACACGAGCTACTATTAACACGGTTAAAAATGTAACCACATCGAATCAAAATAATGATTCTGGCAACCCTATCTCGTTTCGCTTCTGATGCAACATGTCCTTACAGTATTTTATTAAGATAGCCTATAACTTCTTGTGTAAACTTCTTATGTTTTGAATTAAAATAAAATAAACATTTATTTTCTCGTACTCGGCGTGTTAAGATCCCAAGAGTTGTAGAGTCAGTACCTAGGTATTTTCTTTCTTCCTCTCTTTTTCTGGTATCTAGTTTTATCGATGATTTTTAAGAATTGCTTGTAGCGTTACCTGTGTTACTCATGTTAACGGTGCGGTGATAGATGCTAAATATTCGTTTTTAAGTGTATTGATAGATGGGTATCTACACTCGCTACAAATAAATGATTTGAGTTTGAATTTGATGTCCATGGGCAACGGTGACCACTGATCAGGTGGTTCCCCTGCTCGTGTCAAGCATTTACATAAAAAAGGTCCGAGATCGACACCTGGTTCTAAACTAAGTTCAATATTTTTTGTCTTAGGCGCCACTTTTTACCTCAAAGACATTTAATACGCCCACACAACACATTAAATCGCCGGATCAAACACCATCTGTGATACCTTTTACACGAGCTACGATTGCCACGCAAAATTCGACTGTATTTCTAACTGCAGACGGCAGTCGATTTTTTGTCGAAAGGCTTCAAGAATCTAAGTACCTTGCAAGAAGGTTTAATCTCCAGCCGATTTCAAACATTAACAACATTACTTAGAGCTTATTTTTCGACGACATCTTTTTTATTACGGTAAGGTGCAATCAAGAATCAGCTGTGCGGTGCATCTTTACAATTGTAAGTTAGAAACGAACGGATGTGACTCTTAAGGCTTTGTGTTAGGGTTTCAATGGATTCTTACAAGTGTTCCAGTCGGCGACAGAAAGCTGCTTTGGGAATAACCTGAAGACAAATCTGTTCCTTATTCCATTCATTATAAGAAATCCATTGACATTTGAAGTGTCGATGCAGACTTGTTACTACGGTTCGCCTTTATATTGTGCCTGATGAATCACCATTTTCTTTTGTGACATCCAGCTGATTTTTATTACTGCTACTACTGAAGTACAGTTGAAATTAGAAAGATCATTTTTATTTTCGCAACAATCGTTTTAATTTTCGATATGTTGACGATCCAAAATAAAAGCGAAATAATAAAACGTTAACAAGGAACCACTAATGTAACCTTCAAATCCCCGAACAAAAGAAAAAGTAAATACAAAAACAGTAAGAGCATTACATTACGCACTTTCGAATAGGGTGGCGGACATGTGCGCACGCGCCGCCGACAATCACAGTAATAATATCTAAAAAATAATAATAAATCCGGGTGAAGAATAAAGAAAATCACCCCCTAGCTCCCCTTGCCTTTATCTTGCAAACAGACTTCAAATGTTAAAGATAATAGGGGTGGTTCCCCTGCGTGTGCGCACCTTTCGCGGGGGTCGTGTCGAGGCGTCATGCGCGTGCGTCGGTTACGTTCAAATTTTAGTTTGAGCTGGTTTTGTTATGCTTACGCTAAAATCAGATTGGATGTTTGAATATATTGGTTAGACGCAAGAGGTACTACAGTAGGTACTTGCGGCTTTTTCTTGCAAAAGTTTAGTGAGGATTTGTTGAAGCGATGGCGAACAGTGGATTTTGAAAAGTGCTTGTAAAAATGAACTTCGAATATTCAAACATAATCGTATAACATATTGCATGAATTATAAATAATACGAACTTCAATGCTAATAATAGTGTTATTTACTTACAGGCACGATACAAACATTCTTCCTCGATTAATTTAACATTTTTGAACGAGGTTTACTTTACCAGTTAATAAATATATTTTCAAGTAAATAGGTACTTAGTTGTAAATGATCTCTTTATAGACTAATGCTTAAACTTAGACAATCATGATAAATATTATTGTCAGTGTGATTAAATATTATCTTCACATAAATAAACACTGATACGTGATTATTTTTAGCTAATATCAATTCAGCATCTACCTATCTACCTGATTTAATCCTTCTATTCTTTCTCTACCAATCTTTCACTGCGGGGACGTTTGCCCCAATTAAAGCAGTAGGTTGTGGCTTGTAGCCAACATTAACATGATACCAATATAAAAAAGATCTTCATTATAATTGCTTTTTACAAAAAAAAATAACCGACTTCAATCTTGATAAGTAAAGATAACTCAAAAACTACACACCAGATGGCGCTCAATTCAACATGTAAGTGTAAAGTTCTCGTCACTACAAATTAATGAAGCCCAAACACTAGATAACTGCAGTAAATCGTTGAGGAGTTCCCTCGACTGTCTTTCGGCTTCATCAGATCGACTCCAGATCTTCATGAAATGGTAGCGCTTTAATGTACTTATGATAACATGAACAAACACACTAGTTGTCCATACAATTTTCGAAAGTTCCCCTCGATTTCTCTGAGATGCCATCATCAGATCCTGGTTTCCTTATCAGGGGACCCCACTGCGCATATCTACTTTACAACAAAAAAAGAATTATCAAAATCGGCCCATAAACGACGAAATAATCGCTGAACGTACATAAAAAAAAAGCATATATACGGTCGAATTGAGAACCTCCTTCTTTTTTGAAGTCGGTTAAAAATACCTACTAGTTGAAATGAAAGACTATGTGCATACGATAAGTACAGAGTTATATATGAGACGAAAGGATTGAAAAGATAGTCATGGTAGTATAGACTAAGTAGATGGCAATGGATTACATAAACTATATTTTATACACAATACCTACACAGCGCAGCGTTCATATTCGTTATGTGCACAAGTAATAAAGTCCTTTTTTAACGGGGAGCAGCGATTCCATATCAAACGCTACTGCAATACGCGAGTAAAGCTACACGTATGACAAAATTATGTATTTTCAATTCGACTTAAATTACATTCTCTTTGTATCACGAATAAAAAAGATTTACCAACAAGATTCAACGAAGATATCCACGAATATGAATAAAAGCAAACAAGCTAACAAAAGGGAGTATCAAAATCGAAGGCAATTAACGATATGACGCGACGCAGAGGACTGACTCCAAAAGCTGACGCTTTGTACCTTTGATTACTTGCGCCGGACAGAGCAAGACAATGTGTGGATAAAATGAAATGAAAGGTCGTGCGGTATCTATTCCAGGATCTATACTTTGCTATAACTCAGCCCTGTCTGCCTTCCGACTGGCTCATTGAAAAATATACCTCTGTTGTAGATAATAGAATCAATTACGTTATTCTGCGCGTATGTTTATCAATCAATATTAATATTATAAATACGAAATAAAACTTGTTTGTCTGTCTGTTATCTAGACACACTTTATCCCGCGAACTGATTTTGAATGAAAGGACATAGTATGGTTTTTATCCCGATAATAGAGTCCTTTGGGACAAGTTTAACAGTAACCGAAACCGCTAGCCAATGCTAGTAGGGAATAAAATCACTATTTCGACCACCTTCCTGTAATATTAGAATGTACATTTGACACAACTGTTACATAACAGTCTCATCAAGGTTATTAACATAATTTTAACACACAAATTTTTAAAGTTACTTAACACGGTCTGGGCCGCAGTAAAATCGTCAGCGCGACTTGACCTAAATAAGTTAAGATTTTTAGGTAGGTACTGTTACGATAAGTAATACTCTAGCGTTCAGTAGAGCGTTACTTTTACTAACTTTTAGGTACTTTAAGTACCTAGATAAGTGCAAAATTTTCTCTTTGACTCTTAATTGAAAAAGCTCATAAAATAACCTCGTTAAAGAAGCTTCAAACAGCATAGTAACTAAGATTGGCAGCATAAATAATGTATTAAAATTTCCAAGTCCTTCATCTCGCAACTATTAATTAGTAGTCCCCAATCAACTCTTAATCAAGCATAAAATTAAACCTTGGCACACGCCAAGCGCCACAAAAGTAAGGGTGTGTCTATACAGTGCCTTATGGCACAGCAATTTGTTCAAGACATCTGGCCTCACACCTGCCCGCGCACCCCTCACCCATACCGATAGTGTGACGTTCAATCAAATACAGTTCTAATTTCAAAACATACGTCTTAACCCATGGCAATAGAGCTCAATATACCAATATCTTTTTTCACGAAGTGTTGCCACAAAACGCCGGTGTATTATGGTTTTGGCACAGGGTCCAATGCTCCTGTCATTCATCGTAATGTTCGCTCATTAAAATTCGGAAATGACGAACAGTTTTTCGACTCCAATTGTTCTATACGCGGTCAAGTGAGACTTTATGATGGGGAAACGATTTGTATGTTCCGTCATTAGACGTCGCTAGTTCCGAATGCGCTAGAACTTTTAATACGCTTTCCGTCCGCAACAGTAACTGACATCATTCAATTAGTTACACGTAGACTATGAAGCTTGTTTGTCCAGTAACCGTTCGCACGTCAATCTCAATAGTGGTTCACAAGTCTCACAATACTACCACAACGTAAACACCGAGCGTACGTTCATTCACATGCGTACATACGTAACGTCTTGTCCGTATACCACAAGGATGTGTGCGTGCCCCATTCAAGACGCGGTGAGACGACCTCCTTGCGTCACTTCCGATGACGTCACGCGTCTTGCAAGTGGGCGTATGAACACACCCTAAACATTTATGCTTTGACAGGTCGTGGTTGAAACGTCGCAGTATCTGATGACGAGATAAGTGAAGGGTTGTACAGTTTCGATAACATATAATTTGGCAGCTATAAAGAACTTAACATGATAAAGAAGCTTTATTCATGAGTTGGCTGGCGTGAGACCTGTACTCAGTTCTAAATATAAAAAGTTATATCAAATTACAGATCAGGTGGTACACTGTGACACTTATTCAGAGCAATTACAAACGTCACATCTTTTTGAATATGGACTTCCGGATTGGATCTTGGGTTCTGCGAAAAAACCTGTCTAGTTAATTGGTATCGCGGCAGGGGACTAAGGATGCGGGATACTGGTAATTTGGGCCAAGTAGACCAATTCTACGGTACTATTGTGGTTCAAGGGGCTCTAAGAATAGTTCCTTCAATCGTCGCCCGCATGTCACTGCAAATAAATATTAATGGCGAGCATTGGAGTGCTTTTGTGCCTCGGATCGGACATTCCTTCCGGATGGTGTAAATGCTACTTATTATTTATTGATGCCGCTTTAAAATAAGTAACATTAAGTGAGGAGGTATTTCTATTAATTACTTTCAGATTTTTTATGCTCTTATATTGTAAGCGGATTTTAATAACACCATGTGTTTCTTTTGCTAACTATTATATTAAGTGTATGTTCATCAATTATTTATTATATTTTTTACGTTTGTAATTTCAAAGCGCAGGTATGCTGAATCTTTTATGGCCTTAAGACAGCAAACGAGCATGTTATGCCATGCAATTAGGTTCTCTTCCGCTGTCTTCTTTTTTTTGAACTAATTGCTATAAAGTTACAAGGTGAAAAGTGAATATGGATAAGCAAAATCGATTGAAACACAATGATCGTTCAAGAAACACACCTGCCCGAAACGCTTAGATTTTTGTACATCTTGCACAAGTATTATCCACGAAACTAAAAATTTGGCACGTAACCATTTTTGTACAGTATAAGACATCAATACGTGACTCTATCTTGCTGTGCTGTGTGATTTACGCGTTATCGTGTGAAATCGATGCTTCTAACTTTGACTTTTAAACAAAAATTGCAGGCGCTTTCACTTTCACTTATTGACGTATAATGAACAAACTAATTAATTATTAATTATTATAGATATTAAATAGTAAATAAGTCAAGCTTAAACATACGTAGTCTGGTAGATTGTGGTGTTAATATAAGCAATGTCGAGCAACTGTTTTGGCTGTATTGGGTTGGCGCGAATACTTCCCAATTGCAACAGGCACACAAGCATTACGAAGAGCCAATTGCTTTTATTTCTAGATAACCAGATGGATAGTAAGTGATAGATTAGATAGTAAGTGATATAGATAGAAATAGTTAGCCCTTATCTGGCTGAGGGCTTCAGAACCAGTTATTTCTGTTTCCTCCTCATTCTGTCTCGGTTGGCAACACATTGGTCATGCCTATAGATTTGACCATGGGCGAAGGTGACCTACTATCTGTTGACTCGTCTGCTCGTTTGAAAGTTTTACAAAAAAAATGTAGAGTGAATTAGTGAACTTTAAAAGCTGTACAATAACAAACAGATGCCTCTGATTTATCTGATATTTGTATTGAACATCATACGTCCGCAACACAAACCAAATTACGTACGTACTTAAAACTTCCGTTCCTCAAGGGCTGTATTGTAGTGCAGCGCATGCCCTCAACACCTGGACATCAATTGTGCGGACCTTTTGAGGTTTCAATGTAATTACTGGTGATGTTAACACGTTTAAGATTTATTAGCCGCTTGTTGGTTGTGGAAATAAATGAAAAAACTACACATTAACAGCATTGTTGAATAGGAAACTGTCTAATAGTATAAATAAAATTGTAACCCGACCTAATTTGTACCTCTTATTTATTTAAATATACGTATAAGTCATTTTATCAATCTTTCATTCCAGATTTTCAGTCTTTTATTTTTTATCAGTCAGTCAGTTTTCTGAGTCAGTAATAAGTCTAGTCTAGATGTTTAAGTTGATAACGTCTTCGCGACCTAACCTATACATAATCGACTAAAGTTCCTCTTAAAAAAATATGTCTGTAATCAAAATGGTTTCTAACTTCTTATACGGGTCCATAGATTAGGCACATCGGATGCTAGAAAAAAAGAAAAAACTCGTAGATCTATCGTATCGTATGCGCACGCGCTCGCACCGGGAGGTCCTCACACGTGGCGGCCCCTATAGATCCTATCGATACGTCTTATCGATAAGGGGAACGGGTGAGGCAAGGTAGCTTATTGAACGTTTTTAGTGATTGGGGTGTCGTCACTAAAAAATCGATTATTAGATATCAAAGATATTAAAGCTGTGGATGGGTTATGTTCATACAACCCGAGTTGTTCTTTTTGACTTAATCTGATGATATTGTTGTAATTATGAATTTGAAGATAAATATGGAGCGTATGAGATGGAAAGAGCTATATTAAAATTACGCTAATTAACCGTATTTTACTGTCTCACTTTTTGCACAATACTGACATATCTACATTAAAATAGTGTACTTTGTGTGCTTTGGTGTATGAAAAATTTGTATGAGCGAAAGATACTCCATGTAAGAACACAGTGTTTACAAACAACAAACATAAAATCATTCTCTAAGTTAGCTTGAGTCTTGGTCTGTTATATCCATGTTATATCTCAATCTGAATTGACTTAAAAGAGTGACAGTTAATGATGTTTTCTTTATTTAGGTACTTCTTCTTTTATTTACAATCAGGTGACTGGTATGCTTATTTGTCGACTTACAAGGAACGAAATGTGAAGTTTTTTTTTCAAATTTCAGATCAATCGGAGAGCCACGGGCAGATTTTCACCGGATAAGTGTCAGAAATCATATTAATGGTAAGTAATAGTTGAACATAAATGAATACCTATGTAAAAATGCAACTTTCCAAATTACATCTTTATAAAGTAAGTAGGTATAGGAGATACTTTTGTGCCGTATGCCGTTAGTCAGGTTCTTATTTGTGTTAAATATTTTTTAGTTTCAAGTTAATGTGTATTAGTTAATCAGTTCCTTATAAATAATTGACACTGCATTTTCTTATATATACAAAAAAATCAAACAAATAAAAAAGATAGAATCTAAGTGCTTCACAAAAAAAAGTAAACGAAAATGACCTTACGTGTTATCACGTATCTACGTTCAATAATTATTCACAATTAAAAAACAATAGGTATACAGTTCCGGCGCGATTTTTATTGATAGATTAAAGGGAACTTGCGCCTAGTAAAGTTATAAACAAAATACAAAAACGCATGACAAAAATTTGTGACAATAATTTTATTTACCGTGCGTGCGGTTACAATTTCTGCAGGAAAGCATCAGATTTCTCCCAGCAAATCCAGAACAGGTTTTTATGTAGTAATAAATAAAGTACAAAGCAAGACGTGATACTAATTAAAATGTGACTTTGTATACAGCCTCACAGATACAGATAGACGGTTTTAGACGTAAGCATTACACTATTTTACTCAGTAGAAATGAACACATTGTACTTTACAAATACTAGTTCGCAGCATAAGTAGGGCATTCAAATGTCTGTTGCAACACAATACTACAGAAATATTGCCATAATAATACCCGCACACTTGTTTCTAAGCTCACTCAATCATTGCTACTTTCTTTTTTTAAAACAAAAGAACGAATATCAAAAATATCCACATTTTGCATCGCGGATAGAAAACTGCTATTACTATCCCAATGTTGGGATAGTTACAGCGCTTTTCTTTATGAGAGGGTTTGCGGAATTATTCGCGGTTCGAGTTCGCGGGTTTTTTTTTTCTTTTTTTCTGTAAAAATGAAGTTGCGGGCAGTATGCGTCGGCTGGTGTTAAGTAGCCAGTGTTATTCGCGTCCGGTGAATCGAGTTGACCTTACGATTGACATTCGTTTTTTTTTATTCACTCGAATGGACTTTACAGTTTTATAAGTGAGCCGGTAAGTGTTTTTATTAACTAGAGGCGGGATAAGCTTTTTATAACCGTAATGTACCTAACTATTTTATATTTATAATTTTGGGTTAACATAAAATAGTGATTTATGTTTACTATAGGGATTTTAATTCAAATGATGCTACTTAGTCTTTAATGTAATTTTCTAGACAGATGCTAAGTAACTTACTGTTGATTATGAATAGATAGTACCAACATGCATTGGGAACGGCTAAAAGCCATATTAAAATTAGACGTTCCGACGAAGTAACTTAAATTCCCTTCGTCCACTTTGGTAACTAAAGTTACGTATCCAGTTACAAGAGAGGAATTTTACAATGTAGTATGTACGATGAGTTATGTTCTCAGTAATACAATAATAATGAATGTTAGTGTTTATTTTGTTAAAATTATAACTAAAGCACCAACAATGCAATCGGCTTTCATGAGTCACATTCACCGTGAACACGGCTTTGTAGCAACGCGTATAGTTTTACAAAATTTAATCATCATTTAACCGGTTTTGCATACAGCCTACGGGGTTTCAACTAAACATACTATACTATCCGGTTCCGCGTATTTCGCCCGGTTTTCGCTAGTCTGGTATAAAACCGTTCGAATTTCGTACATACCCGTATTTTGTCTGTGGGTGGACGCTGGGGTGGACAGCACATGAATTTTCAAATAATCAGACGTGCGTGTGTCTATGTAATAAAAGAGCACGGTTTTATACCGACGTTGCTTTTTGTGATTCTCATAGAATTGTTCGCTATTGTGAACTCTTTTTTTCATCAATACAACATAGCATCGGTCGCGTTATTTTTTTGTAGGTAAAAGATGTTTGGATAATTGAATATGTTTCGATTTTCAAATTTCGTTGATTGACATCCTCTATATTTCTTGTCTTTTTTTTGCTGTGTTATTTTTAATAACGTCATATATGTTATTTTTGTATTAAAAGTATACACTTAACATCAGTTATGAAAACTATAGCTGAAATATTAATAATGAAGAAAACATCGATAATAATTAATTTTATTGGTCAAAACTTCAAAGGTAGTCTTCTACCAATGCCGTTCATTTCAAAATACACTCGGGAAAGATGTTTCCCGATAATCGGTTCCCTTACTTTTAAAGTTTTTTTTAATAGGAATTAGTTAGGCTCATGCTAATACTGTCAAGTAAGAAGGAAGAAAAGCATTTTTTTTAAATTAACAAAAAGAAATGCCTGAAAAAAATTTACGCAATTCAAAGATTTAAATAGTTTTTAAATCTCTGACGCAAACAACTTAGAGATACCTCAATATGCAAGGAACTCACGTTATTTACCTATTGAGTTACATACATTACATTTTAATGTATTGGTTACTTACATTATAATAATTCAACTGTACCAAGTGATTCACTGTGTAATACTAACGTTAAAAAAGAAGAATTTTAAAAACTCTCACTAAAGTGCACTTTATTCTATAACAGTCAGGTCGGTTTCAACGAAATTATAGGTCTGTCGTACATTCTATGACAAAAATAGGTTCAGAGCCATTTAACAGAATTGAAGAAAACTGCATTTTATCTTTTTTATTTCCGTATCCTTCAAGTTGTATGTGTTTGCTTTGCTGTAGTTTCTTGAAAAAAAAATTACAATACAATTTAAAAAGGGAACAAATCAAAATAGTAAAAAAGATGCTTTATAGAATAGACATCATACCGATTCTCAGATAAAAGTTGTGGGATTCAAATTAGATCTAGGTAGGCATAGGTATAGTTAGGTCTAGCAGTCCGGTTTTTGAACTAGGCCTGGTAGCTGGTACGGGGCAGTTGTGAATATTTGATCAGTGAATTTCGCGGCGGACGAGGCGCGATCGCAGTGTTGACTTAGCGTAGTGCAATGTAATAGCTTTGTACGGTAAAACTCCCAGGGCCGCCATTTGTTAAATTGTATATGCAACATAAACTGCGTGATAGATACACATACGATTCCTGTGTTGAAATGTTTATGTCGACCAGTGTCGACCACTACTTTTAGAATTGCAGACAGTCAATTCAAAAAAAAAATCGAAGCATTTGACATTGAGACGTAAAAAAAACAATAAGTATTATGTAATTTTCATAAAAAATAAAAAATTATACGATTTGAGAAGAAAAAAAAGATAGAAAAGATTTTGTTTTATTAATATGGCATAGACTCTTACTATATTCAGCCAAAGACAAAAACATGAATTTTGAATGAAAAAATATAATTTCGATTTGGAATAAAATTCTAAATTCAAATTCGAGTAGCCGGTTAACACTAGAACGTAGCCAATAAAGCGCACATTAATCAGGAACAACGCAGTTTTGAATATCGAACGCCAGAAGCGAATAGCGTATCACTGTACTGTACTACTACGAGAGTTGTTTCATTTCACAAATAGGTAGGCGTCACGTGAATTTGTATATTAGCACTTAAGGTTCAAATTCGGGTCGTCGCAGTTGAATATTATCTGCAGAGGTCAGTGTACCTAACGGTAAGCTTTTTTCGGTTCCAATGAAAAACTATACCTATAACTAATAATACCTAAGTGTATTTATTATGTTCCTATGTAAATACCATCGTTAGTACGTGCGTAGACTTTGACCGAAGACTTACATTAATGTCCAACACAGTATTATTGTCTTACAGTTAAAACTTATTGATTTTTTAAATCAAATGTCTTAGATTTTTTAAGAAAAAAAATGTTTTGTCATACTTAAGTTCAACGAAAACTTTTTTATATCATTATTTGACGGTCATATATAAGATTACATCACATGCTTAGCAAAATCACTCAACACTTATTACTTTGTAAGACAAAATATAATTATTTTATTGTGTTACAGAATTTGAAAATGGCTGCTGAATGCTAAAATAAGGAACTCAGTTTTGAATATCGAACCCCAGTAACGATGCTATCGGCTATCGCGTATCGATATGGCCGTTATGTGGATTCAAAACGCATAGCGTTGCAGTGTGAATAAGAAGTCCTAATATTAGTTATAAGTTAGTTGTTGTAGTTACCTGTAAGATAACAGAGAGAGAATATTTCCTATCTTGACTAGATATTACCTTAAGTTATGCTTTTTGTATTATTAAAAAATAAATTACTTATTTGAATTTTTTTTCTTTGGATTTACTTCTTTTGTGGCCTTGTTTGGTCTTACCATCTCTATAAGTTACTTGTATCCTATTTAAGCACTGTGACAGACAGATACACAAACAGCATTTAAAAAGATTGCGTTTGTTTCCCTTAATATAAAATGGCCTTTGTAGTAGGTACGAAAAATAAAATTATAAAAAACGTGAATGTAGGTAAGTATCTAAATATTTTAAAACATACTGAACTCAATTTTCTAACAAAAAGTTCTATTGAAAATAAGTGGCAAGAAGCTTCCGTTTTTCGACTCTATCGAAAATACGAGCCAATACCCGCTTATTTTATGGCCATACTTTTCGCCGGCGATAAGACTGACGTGTCCGTTATGAGGTTCTGATCAACGCTTAAGCGGCAACGCCCACCGTCTGATAGTATTCGGTATTGCAATCGTTCGGTTTCATTTTCAGGGTTTAATCGTCGAACGTACCTACAGTACCTACAATTATTGCTGTACCTACTAAGTAGGTGCGTACTGTAGAAAACATTATTCAAGCTTTGCGTGTGAGTAATTCTCTTTTTAAATTTGCGCATTCTTTAAATTTTTGAATTAGAATAGAATTTAATTCGATTTTTTATTGGCTTGCTTCTTAATCTTTGGTGAATACAATTAGAATTAAATAAAGCATTCACTCTAAACATTTGATAACAAGTTATTGTCATAAATAATCATGCATTTACTTTTGTCTATATGTCTACATTGTCGGAATATACGATATACGTACCTTTGTCAGTTATTTCGTTCACTATTGCACGAAATCCGTAACAAAAACTGTTCTAACAAATTTTCATCTCCTTGCATACGTTTCCGCATTAACAAACTAATCAATAGTAGTTATACGTACTTATTCAGATGGTATAATTCCGTTAATAAAAATACAGAGAGGACGGCTTAAGGGGAGGCTGGGGGTGCGATGGGCTTCGGAAAATTCACCCGGTGAATGGGAAAACGCGGCGATAGACAAACAGCCGGCTGACCCCTGCCCCCTCCCCCTAACGTACATTTTGAAATAATGCCCCCAAGTTGCGTTACGGCAGGCGTCCGTTTTTAACCGACGCAAAAAAGAGGCTTAATGGCTAGTTACGTGAATTTTTTTTCAATCCTGCAGTTGGTTTTTTTTGTTTATTCATTTCGCACTGAAATTTTATTTAGAGTGAAGGATGTTAAGTTTCGTCTGTCTTTATCTTTATGCTGTAGGTTGCAGTGCTGAGAGCCGATTATGAGGGTGCTTGAATTTTTACTCCTTATGGTTGAAAACGCTTCTGTGACGACAGGTTTCAAATATTTATCGACAGTGACACGTATTCTGTTTTTTTGATCGACGTAATGATGACACATTTGCTGTAATTGCTAAGAACGATATACGTTAAAGTTACAGTGATTAGATATAGAGAGATAGAGTTTGTTAGACTAAATACGTATTTTGTACACGTACATATTAAAAACGTCAACGAAGGCATGGCAGGAGATTTTTGCGATGTGGGCGGAGAAGATTTGATTCCGGAATTCTGAACTGAAATGCTATTTTGTTAACCTGTTTAATACAATATTAAAATAGGCTATGCAAATACAACCTATCAACAATTCATTCATTCAGTTACCCAACAGCTAAGAAAGCGCAATCATACTTAGTAATTAAAAGCGTTTAAAGTAATTCTAGATTTCTCTATTCAAGCGAAATGTAAAAGTACGGTGGAACGCACTATTTCTTCTTGTATTGCACTTGACCGATTTCTTTGAACGACGCTGCACCTTCCTGGTTTGTGTAATGAAACAAAAACACTGCTTTATACGTCTATAAGTATAAATATAATTAAAGGGTCTGTTAGTGATTTCAAAATTACAGTGTTTTTCCCGTGCATGTAGTATGACATAAACAAATGATTTAATTTTTTTTCTCTCTATGTTTGTCTGTATGGCTCCCGAATGGCTAAAAAGATTTTTATGTGTCTTTCACTGGGAGATAGAGGTCGTGGAGCAACATATTTTTATCTCGGAATTTCCGCAGATTCGGGATTCACGCGGGAAACCTCCTAAGTGCGGACAAAGTCGAAGGCTCAGCTTTTTTAATATGGTTCATGTTAAACGTTAGTATTTTTGTTGACCAATATCTAGGTAACCGAATTCCTTTCCATTTAAATGATTATTCCAACACATTTACATGGATACAATCTCGCGCGCGCACACATTCAAATAAGGTCTACCTTTAGAAATATTCTGAATCGCTTCTTGTTCTTCTTCTTCCTGAGACTTCATAGTAGTTAAACCATTCCGTTATCATATTCTCTTTGATGAACATGGGGATTAATAGAGGTAGACAGAATCTTAAGCCTTATTCCGCAATTCCCCATTGGAAGTCCCCAAATAGGTGCTCGATAAATTGAATACAATATTGAAACCGCGAAACGTTTTGATTACATATGCGATTGGATCCCATAAGTTTAATGGCAAACTATAAGGCCTAGAAATACCGGATTGAAACATTTTGCCAACTGCCACTAAAATAATTTAACGCAAAAAACATACTTTATTTCATCGAAAAGAGCGTAGTTGAATCTCTAAAGTCATAACCATTACGGACAGAGCTACGTCAGTTGCAAATGTACAGCACACAACAGTGTGAATTGAATGCGTCAATAGTTCGAATGAGTGCGCAATTCTAGACCGTAATAACGCACAACAAACGCCAGAACAGCGCATACAAATCTGACAGGAGCCGTGGATTGGCCCTGTGTACAATCTTAGCGAAGTTAGCCCACGCACTGAGGTTGTAAATCTCGTCGACTGAAATGGCTGACCATCCCCCTCCCTCCCCCTGCACTACCATTCGCTGCAAAAGTGTGCGCTATAAATTTTATACAAGCGCCAGTGTACGGAAAACTGGACTAGGTATTCGCCATGTGTGTGTGTGCGAAAATTCGTAACGTCCCGCAAGTGCGGACGACATCGGCAGTTTTGCTTTGTTCGTACGTACCGTGTACTCGGAATGGTATCAGTCTACCAGGGATGGTGTCAGCGGCTAATCGAAATAAATTGATGGCAACCCGCAGGTTGGATCTCGTAATTAAATAGGAAGCGGATCTACAAGTAATGTTTATTTAATGTTTGATTGTTGCACACGATGTTCAGTAAGAACTTATTGACATTGGTATTGTTTGTTGATGTACGAATATCTTCTAAGTTCTAAGTAATTGTATTAGCGAAACCTGAAATTTAGCTACAGACGCGCGGCCTTTTTATTAGTTAGCCTTCTCTTCTAAAAATGCATTGAGTTTATTAATTGACTACGGCGAAGCCGAGTTATAATTTCAGCCCATACAGTCCACCTATGCCCCCAAAAATCCTTAACTTTTTAACTATTCAAAGAATTATGGCTATATGTCAGATATAAGCTAAATGACGTCAAATTAAATTCAATAAATTACCAAAAAATAAAGATACTTACTGTGTAAAGTATTTAATGAAAGGGCTTATTGGCTTTAATGGACTTACCTATTGATCTGTCCATCATGACAACTTATTTTATTGTTTTCATGTATTAGATATAAATAATTAAAAACTCCTCCGAAAGATTTCACGATTGGAACATCCTTAAAAAAAACTTCCTTTTAATATTCAAATGTTCATCGTATGTTATTGACGTTAATTTTAATCAGATTCTAAATGATTTCTATTTATAAGTATTCGCTATAATATCTACTTGTATTTGCAGCAGTCGTTTTACGTTCGAACGAAGGCTTAATAAAATCAATTAATCAGTTCTTTCACTTTGTCTTATTTCTGGCTTGCAGATTGTTTATTGCAATATTGATTTGCAATCTTAGTTAAATAATTGGATTTTCCTTTGAGCATTAAGCTGCTTATTAAAATCCAAACTCAGACTACTGATAAATTTTATTTTTATATATTTAGGGAATGTCTATTCATCTTCGTCTATAAACTATAAAGGCGGACTAAAGGAATCGCCAAAGCTAGTCCTGCCGAAAAGACGAGGTATTTTTACGGCTTATTTGGAGAAACTATAGCGCTCGGTGAATGCTTGGAGTAAACCTCATTCCATTCAATGATGCCTCCAATTCCAGACTACGTACTCTTTATCAGTAATAAGCTTAAAACGTAGTTACATAAAGAGTCCATCATTTGAATCGTGCCAATAGCCAGTCACATCATCCGTTCCTATTTGACGAATCATTCCGTCGCCGAAGCGTTCAAAACTGCAACCAATTAAAAGGGCAAGTGAGCTATCAATTTTTGAGTACCCGCTAGAATAACAACCTGTTTACCTTACCCGACTAAGCTTTCGGCGAGACCGTTTCGGACGGAACCCAGTGATTCCAAAAAGCCCATCAGCTCGCACGATTCCCTTTTTTAATTTTTTTCTTAGTAACGAAGTAAGCGGCGCCCTTTCATGTAGCTTTCCGTCCGTCGGTTCAGAGCGCTGAAAGAAGTGTTAACCGGCCCGTGATCGGCGTCAGTCAGGTGTGGTTAATACGTAGGAACGATGGACTCACGGAGCCACTTAGTCTGCTTGTGTCACTAATAATACCTACTCGTTTTATTTTTAAACGGCCTACCGTACGTTCCGGGCGCGACGGCACAGCCTATACGCCGAACGCATTTTATATCTATACGTATATCAACATGGTTATTGTGGTACTCAAAAACTGAACGACCATGGTCATTCGACTAGCCAGGAAGGTGACATCTTTCGTTACCGGTATCAGGCTAGATGTCGCGTCCGGAAAAACGCACACAGATAACTCTTATTAAGGACGTATCGGTTACGCACTTATATTTACCCGTGAACGTAGCTAAAGCGGAGAGCTCTGCACAAAAACGCATCTTTCCCCCCATCCCACCCCCAGCGGCCGGCGGGCGAACGAATACATTCGACTAGCCCATTTGCAATATCGCATTGTGTGAGTGACTGTCTATACGAATGGCGCGAGTGTGGGTGCGCCACACAACGAGAGTTTGCTTAGCCTGTGCGTAGTTTTACCGACGTATGTACGTGTACCGTGTACGCGGTATTGGTTTTCTGTAGTACTGGGCTTTAACAAATTTCAAATTCACAAAATCGTGATTGGTCGGTATTTTGTTTGGATAAGCGGACGCACCGATGCCGGGCGGTTTAAAATTCGCTAGATAATTCGTTTAGGTGTAAAATGATGACTTTTATCCGATTCTGTTTGCGTGACGGCGTGATTGCGACACGTCGCTGGGTGTTATTTGCACTTGTTTGTATTCTGGAACGACATGCATTGTACAATTATCGCGGTGTGTACTAAGAATAATGCGTTCCTATCCGAGCGGAACATCTCAATGTAAACTATAGGGTCGTTCCGTCGATCATTGAATCTATAGACAAATTATCGATACAAATGAAGCAATTAACTGAGGACGCACGCGCCACTAACCGTCGACAACCGGAAGACAGACGCTCTAATGGCCACCTAAGAACCCAAATATCAATTTCTAGGGACCCGCTCGTGCGTAGACGTCACCTTAAATTTCAACTTTCGAATCCGGAAGTGCGCTACAAAAACTCGAAACCAATCAACCCGAATTTGAAAATCGAAATTCAAACTTGTCATGTCATGGTTCCTTTTGCAGCATGACGCGGATAATTTGAAACTATGGAATGAAATGCCTTCTTGAAGACGGCATTGTTTAATTGGAATGGGCATGGTAACTGAAGGCTACGTTTCTTCTTAATGAAACAAGCGATTTTAAGCTCTAAGTCAATAGACAAAACAAACAGTCCTAAATAGAGTTTGTGAGAATATTCAAGTCACTTCACACATTGAAATAAACATAATTATGGCGTTAGGAAAGTGAGAATAGCAATTTTAATTAATCGATTTGGTAACCCCAATCGAGATCATAATTGGAAGTGTTTAGAATATGATACCTTTCTTCATTTGGTAAACATAATATAATTTATTATTTAGGTGAGTAATTTCCTAAAAAACTTAATAATTAAAAAATAATTAAGTCAATAACTTTTAGCTCGGAAGTACCGATAACGGAAATGATTTCCATTAGATCAACTGAGCAGTGCAACCGTTGAACTTTTTGAAATTTGACTTTAACGGTACATAGTTAAATACTTATTCACTCAATGACAAGCTTTTCAAAATCTATCATTCTTTAAATTCAATTGAACGTAATCTTATCTCTACGGTCTCTACCACACATTTTCCACGATCTTGCAAAAAGAAAAAATCTTAAATCCAAACGTAACATCCAATATGAGTTCATTTAAATAATGTGGAGCCAAATATTAACGATAAATTAGGGCAAGTTCACATTTATTCACTCAATGATACCGTTCTTAAAATCTATACTACATTTCTTTAAATTTAGAAACCTAGGGTTGTCTCTACCACACATTTTTTCTTATCTTGCAAAAACGAAAATCCTAATTTGAAGCATAAATTCCAATATGAATTCAATTAAATGACGTGAAGCAATATAATAACGATAAGTTAAGGCAAGGTCACACAACAGATGCACGCCGACCGGCCGGTACGCCACGCGACAGCTTGGGAGTCCGTTGCAGACATAATTAGAAACTCCACGAAAACTGAAGGAGGAAGAGTTACAAACGATATATTTGTAGAAAGGTCTAGGTAAAATTGGAAATAAGTTGTAGGGACTTAATTAGGAAAAATGATTAAATGTTTAGATATAATATAGATAATATGATTAGATTGACAAGTGTTAACAGGTAATAAATATTTTAGTTTATTGTAGGTACTTTTTTTGGTAATTGGCCTTCAACTCAGATATGTTATGATATATGTATACCTGTTCAGTTATATTATTATTATGTATTTTAACGTACTATAATTTTGAGACAAATAGTTACATAAATCCAATAACGCACTTCTCATTGAGCAAGCAAGTACGTGATGCGCAATAGCCCAAGCGGATAGTGGTCAATCCTAGTGTCGCAACTTCAATTTTTATTTTAGACACAAACGTAGGATTTTTATTTTAGGCTTTCAAAACAGCTTAACTACTGCTTTCTAATGTTAACAACGGGGCTGTCTTCCCTGAGGCAAGAAAGTGCTTAAAAATTTCACCATGTCAGTCTAGCTGCATAATATAACTATTGAGTTTTCGAGATTAAAGAATGTTGGATAAAAGTTCGCTACATATCGTTTCTATTCAATCAATTTTACTACAGTTCGAACAGTCCATAAATTTTGTTTTTAAGTTATGTAATGTAAATACGTCTGTTCTATACATTCTTGGCTCTCTCGTAACGGTGTTTGTCCAAGAGGGTTGCGCAATTATTTATATTTTGAACTCGCCCTAATGACATACAAACACGCCATACTCAAGATTCGCGATTATGACTGTTATCTACATATATTATACGTAAAAATTTGTAATTTAAATTAGTCATTCAAAATTATATTTTTAAACATTGCATAACCCTTTATCCTGTATCCTAATGAATCCGCCCCATACAATAATTTCTTTCCATTTTGAACAGAACATAATTTTTAACTCTGTTCTATAAAATATATTTCTGGTATACTTATGTATAAGGTATGTATAAGGTATAAGGAATACTGACAAATATATCTTGTTTTACAAATGGCCAAATAAGAAAATAATTATAACGATATTGCTGCTGCCGTTTCATATATAGGTATATGGGAGTTTGTAGCCGCTAAAAGTAAAAAAGTACCCAACTTTCCCTTGCTTTTGGTTTGATTTTGCCAAATAAGAACTAGCCCGTAAAACATTGTCATCAGATAAGCTACTATCCAACAAAACAATAAAGAAAATGAAACAACGACTCAAACTCCCGACAAATCACTTAATCTGTTAGATGCACTATAAAACAATAAGGAACACCCAGAGCCCTTGTATCCCATGGGAATATTAGCCAAGTTAAACAATATGCACAGCACAAAGCGGTGGCATGACCTGTTTGCTCTCAAGACGAGGGCCCGTGGGACTGGCCGGGTAAAACAATAGGGTCCTTAACCGCAACTACAAAGAAAGAATTAAAAGTGGAAAGAAATCGGGCAAGACAAAAGTCCTCGGCAGAAAGAATGAAACTTTATACCTTTAGAAACACTACTCGCTCAAACGCAGCGAACACTGCGGAATATTTTATGGATTCGCAAGAGGAATGAAATGCAAGTATATTGCGACATTCATTCCTTTTTACTTTCCAATTGTCATCCCCGTTTTAAAGTGGCAACAGCTTGGAGCCGCATCTGATTTATTTATGCCTTTCGTTAATCACTGCTGGATGCGATGATGATTTTTCAAGTACTAGAGTTTATAAATTTTCGCAACCCCGGTAAAATATGGACATGATTTTTAACGGTGTTTTACATTTCATCACGAGGTTCGGTAAAATATTATTAATGATAGCTCCGAGCGATTAACTCGTTCGTCGCCGCGTCTGCTGAGATCATATTGAAAAAGATAAACAAACAATAATTCCATTTTATTGGTTGTAAAATAAGTAAATACATATATGCAAATTATTTAATTATATCGATTAACCAAGTGGTAACATTTTTCTTCCTTGATTTGTTAATGAGTTAGTCCAATAGATTAATGTAACATGTAGGGCGGAGGTACAAATTCAAATTAGTTACAACGGATTGTGGATGCCACTTTGAAAAAAAATTCAACAGTACGCTATTTAAGTAATACTGGTCAAAAACGAAAAGCTTGATATCTATCTAACCTTTGGTAAATATTTAGGAGAAGTACGGCATTTCCACAAGCCACTTTTCAAAAGTACTATAGTGATCGAGATTTATCTTATAATGGCAATATTTAGCAATCTAAACCCTTTAGCTCCCACGATAATCAATAAAAGTGGTCAAAGAATACGAGATGTTAACTACATAATGTGCGCTGGGCAACAAACTTCATTAGAGACAACCCTTTATTACACGCCCTTAACCCATTACCGATTTCCGATTTCCTGGCATCCTGAGCCATAGTTCTCACAATCAAAAAAAGATTTGTCACTTAAGCAGTTAAGGGGCTAAGTCCGGAAGGCACTGTTCCCAGGCCGCGGCCGGCCAGCAAACGATTATCACCCTTGGTATCGGTTACAGCCGCGGCGAACTATGCGTGGTGACCCTACAGGGCGATGTGTTCGGATACTCGTTCAATAGTAGAGTTTAGAAATGCTCGATTGAAACATTACAAATTTTATTAAGCTTTTAGGCATGAATTAGTTATAATTACTTTTGGTGTTTTTTTTTTCCTGTATATTTTCAATTATGATATTAAATTTTTTTCTGCAATCATTTTTATAGAGTCGATTAATGTGATTTTTATAATTTATTGACAAAAAGTATAAGATTGTATGTTTTTATAGCATTTTCGTTAGTACCCAATGACGTGAAAGTTTGATACTTACAATGATATTATTAGCAAATTTAAATTACTCGCTCTGTACAATTCCTGGCAATGCATTATTGTTATTGTATATATTACCTACATATTTTAAAAGTAATTAATGCCAGAAATGACAAATAACAGGCTGGATATAAACAAAAAAACATGTCAATCAAGTTAACAAGTACGAGTATCCGAACGCGGTGATGCGCAGACGCATCGGACGGAAGGAAGTGTAAGGCGAGCGCGTGAGAAGTACGGGGGCGCCGTGAGAAACCGGCCGGCTTGCCGCACACCGCAAATTGATACTTGAACACTATTGTGTTACTCCTTATACTAATTACACACGCTTTTAACACCCTTCCAATACAACTTAAGTCGATTTAAGTCCTGAATAATGTCCTGTAGGTACAGTTCTTAACAAGTCGCCAAGGAAACTAACTTCGGCGGTTTTACGTAGAGATCTTTATCAGACTGTCGAAATGAAATTTCTTATGAGCATACTATTGTCTACAGTAAACATCTATTAAATTATTACTTCATAAGTAAGTTAGTTCTTTGCATCTTAGTAACTTCACTACGACCGAATCTCTACATCTTCATCGAACCATTTCTGTTTTCGAACCATTTGTTTTTCTGTAAACGATCACCGTTTCACACCTTTCAACAGTAGTTTCTTAGTTGTTAATGGTCCTAGCCAACCACGTATCCCCAACGCGTTGCCAGCCAAGACGGAAGTAGTTTACCACTTGTCCAAATGAATATCATCTCGTTGGGTAAATCAGTGCGATATGGCAATGAGTCACGGACGACGGGTACGACACACATGACGGGCTCAATAAAAAAAGATCACCAATCGTTCCATACTAAAGATCAGGGTGCGACGACCTGGTGTAGGACAAGTGAAGAGAGTTAGCGTGGGCACGACATTACTCCGTGTGAGGTGCGCAAGCGGTGCGCTTTGTAGTGACAGTTTTGATGGTACAGTGTGTTTACACTTAACTACCTACTTAATACCACTTGACAAAAATAAAAATTATTAAAAATGAAATTTTTTTATGAGAACTTATCGAATTTTGTCAACAATTGTTTTATTAAAAAAGATTATTCCCTTTTTAGTTGGTAATTTAAAAAACATTTATTCATTTTAATTTCATTTCATTCGCTACAAAAATTAACTCATTCATTCATTTTTAGATGACCAACAAAAGGTAAAATATTTCGAACTGATTTGTCGCATAAGGCAACACCTTCACTAAGTAAAACTTAATAAAATATGCCAGTGCCATTTATTTCTAAGTATACCTTTGTGGTCATGTACACATTGCCAATACGGGCCACAGTAGCCGCGGTCAACGGGCCCCGCTCGCTCTCCAGTCTTGCGTCTGCCGGCCATTGGAGTCACCGGAAGGAATCAGGGGCTCGGGCCACAATCTCGACGTCCGGTGGCGGCTTCCGGTACAGCAAGGCGTGACGACCTGCGCACGCGCATTGTTCGTAATTAGGTGTGTTCATTGTTGAGGTAATTCGTGGGTGTAGGGCTTTCGACGGATTTTGTAGTTAGCGCGTTATAAGTAGTGTTTTTTACTTGTTTTTTTTTATTTGCTTATCTGGAAGTCCAGTTGATTACCTAATCTTGGTTGGAACGGGTTTTAATTCAATATTAGACGGTTGTATAATATACTTATTTATAATTTTTTTTTACCTTTTTTGCCTTGTTAAGTATTATTGCATTACAAATTAAAAAACTCTTCTCAAATACAAATGTACCAAATATGAAAATTACTTACCTCCGTTTTCATTTTTTTAATTTATATGCTGTAAATTAAAACTTTAAAATGGATTTCTATAGGTAAAATATAAACATATAGAATGCCACTTTTAGAAAGCAACAGTAACAAAAAAGGGAAATCGACAATTAGAATAAATTCTAACTTACCATTCTCTCTTCTCATTGAATGTTTTCGCAAGAGCAAGAGAAATAACGCAAACTCACTGCTTCAAAAATCTCCTTAAATTTACTACAGGCACGAATGATTACTTCAAGAATGGCAGCAGGTCGAAGATGCAATCCTTTATAAAGCCCAGGTGGATATTTATGCACACAGCATTCTCCCGCTAAGATCTTAACCCAAACTTGGGTGCTCGCGGGAGCAATCACCATAAATACTCACGTCATTATGCATTTCTTAATGATCCCTTTGTTAGCTTTGATTGTGTCTTCAATATGATTTGTGCTTATATCGTGTATTTTTACAATTAAGTAGGTAATATTTAAGTTTGAGTCTATTTTTCGAAAATACATAACTGGCTTCTAAAGGGCTTGTAGTTATTGAAAAGATACTTGTACAAAGAGATTTTTTTATTTGTCCGTATGTGTGTCTTTCTCTTTGTATGGCCTAATCTCTGGAACGGCTGAATCGATTTTAATGGACCTATCATTGAAAGATAGAGGAGGTTACAGAAAAACATATAGAGTATTTTTAAGAGCTTTCTAAGGGTACCAAAACCACTTGCGTTGTCGTCCAAAAAATAGAAAAGAAAGATGTTAAGACCTAATATCCTCATTTAATATCGGTCATATTACCAAAATCCATTAACGCCCTCGTCCAGTAACAGAAAATTAACATCTTTTTTACAAAATACCAAAATTACAACGTTAATAAAATTCGCCTGTTTACCCCAGGTGTGAAAATTTACTTTAACCCTTCAACACTTGCCGGGTCGTGAGCCGCTGTTTTTATACGTTTTATAATATATTCTGCACTCGAATAACATTGTTGTATTAGATAAGTTCATGGAATTTTAAGTTTTTGGTTTAGATAACATAAGCCTAGATTGGCTTGCATTTTTATGGACCCTAGGTCTAGGGGCCCCGTTTCATGTAAATTTCCGCTTATGCACCTAGTCGTACGGATCCTAATTGCTTTCCTTACGTAATTATAATTGGCGAGAAAAGTGTGTGCATTAATTATTCATTAAACTCACCCCTCATTTGCCGTGACTTGAGACACGGTTAAACAACGGCGTTGATTGTTTTTTCTTGATTTTTCTCAATAAAAAATAATTTTATTTATTTATTTATTCTTTATTTATCCTCATAATTATATCTAATGGAATGAAAGGGGGACTTAAAGCTAAGAGAATTGTTATATTCTTATGTACTTACCGTGTCGTGAGAGAAGGAAGAACTAAATTATATGGGAAGACCAAATGTATGAAATTTTTCTAATGTTCCTGATGTCTACAATGGCTCATGTGCTAGTATCGAGTCAGCTTTGAACATAAGAATTATATGCACGTATACTTCTTATTGTTGTTTATCTATAAAAAGGGAAGATTATTTTTACAGAAACAGTTTTATACACATATACTTGATCGACATCTAAAACCAAAACCCGGTTTAGCCCCCACGTTTTATGATTTAAAATTATTTTGTTATACAAAATAATTATAGTCTGTACCTACTATTTATACTCTTGAACCTAAACATCAACTTTTTGTACAATTAAAAAAACATTAATCCCCGCAAAACTTCCCAAACACAATAACCTTGTACCGGCGCACAAGATTAGAAAACCGAGTCAATTCCGCTCATCAGTCATTTACGGTGAAAACTACGTATGGATTAAAATTGCACGTGTAGTCTAAAAAACGAAGAAACAGTACAGAAACGGCGGGACAAAAGAGTAGCAGCAAGGTGCGTGAAAAGGGCAGACAATGTCATGTATCAAGTTCACTCTACGGAGGTTAACCGACGTACACTCGCACGCTTAAAAATGTGCACTGTGCGTGGGGACGTGTGTCGATGACAAGGAGTGCTACATCGAACTTCATCTTACGCTGGTGTTAGTTATAACAAGATTGCATGTAATTTTATAGCGAGGTGGATATTTTTTAGAACGAATAAGTGCGACTTTTTAAAAAACTAACTTTAGCTACATCAGGGGTTTGAAATCGTAAAAAATATAGTTACAACTGTGAGTGTATAGAGTATAACAATATGTATCTCTTATTTGGTTTATACTTATCTTATTTGCTTTATGTTTTTTACAAAATATAAACTTTATACGTTTTTCATTAAATACTACTTTTGGGATTCAATAAACTTAGAATACCAAAAATATTGTATTTTGACTATCGAATTTCAATTTCAATTTAAAGTTTATTACATTGTAAGGTAAAACAATACATTTTTTCCGATCTGACTGTACAACAACGGCTACTTTCCTGAGGTAAGATTTAGAAACATTCACAATGGTCGAAGGACAATACGTAACGCGATATCAGATCCAAGTGTGGGAAATAATTAGAGCATTGCCTTGTCTTCAGCCTACAATAGGGTTTTGTTTCTCTCTTTTTATACTTTTATACCACTTGGATTAGTACCAACCAGTCGCTTACTGTGGATATGCTTGTACTTACTGTATCTACATAAAATTAAAATACGATAAAATTAATCATAAAGTTGCGCTTCAGTAAGTTCAAATTTTAATGTTTAAAGTAATTTCGGATTGTGCACATTTTTATGGCATAAGATAATGATATTTCACGCTATCTATGTATAATTTATAAGTACAATTATGTCAAATCGGCAAAAATATATGTATGTACCTACCTACCTATATATATCGTGAGTACCTATATCATAGTAAAAACGTGGTGGATTAATTAAAAATATTAACATGGCATCTAACCGGCATTTAACCATGTTTACAATTTGTAGCATACGAAAACTATATTTTTAATTAGAATTCAGATTGAAATAGCCGTGACGAAATAGGCTAAAAGGACGGCATTCAAATTGTTGTTAGTAATATAAAAAAGTAATTACAACTTTGAAACAAAATAGCGGATTTAAATATTCAATACCTCGTACTTTTCAGTATTTTCTTTAACACATTCATATTGTCAGATATGTATTATTAACAAAGGTATAACTTGAATATTAACCAACAAGAAGCATACGTTTATAAAACAAATATTGTCAGTTACCAGCAATATACAGATCCAACAAGTAATAAAATATGTCCTTCGATATTCAAATAGAAATTTCAAATCAACATCGTAATTTAAAAACACAAAATCCGATCTTTCGGTGAATCCCAGCGCTACCTACGGAAGCAATGATTATCCGTGTCCATTCTTAAAAAGGAAATTCGTAAAATAAGAAAAAGACGGTGGAACAAAGCAAATTTCCAATTACCTGGCCCAAGAACAAATTGAGCGGAGCGTTGATACAGACGGAAAGTGAAACCACAGACGGTTCTCGATTGAGTATCGCTGTCCTTTTCTCGCATTATTTTTTCTTCCACTAAACTCTAGACTTGGGGAGTCTGTCTTACCCCTTTTGGGGGGTACTTGAGACCCTTATCTGTTGTAAGTTTGTACAGCGTAGTGGATCGTAGGGGACCCCTTTGGTGATGCATCTTGAGGCGCGTGCCGTGTTAGAGGGAATGGTTAGGTTTCAGACAATTGTAACATTACTATTTTTATGGATGTTTTAAGAAAAGCCCGAATTTTTATTTCAGATTATTTCATTTTTATATTGTTTTTAAACGAATCTCTAGGTACTTATTGTCTTTTAACTTAATTCGTTTCATTCTTTCTTTCTCTTTTCTTATTTGACCGGGTATGATGATAATTCGATGGTGATGGTTTACGAGCGATGGCGATGACTTACCATTAGTGTCAAATAGGAGTCACTCTAATAATAATAATAGGAACTTTAATATTAAAACAAAAAAAATACTATTCTTTTTCAAATACTTACCTGTAAACGTTACCTATCTGTAATATAAGAACAGCTTGAAGAAACGATTTATAACCGACTCTAACATAACCGTTAAACGTGTAGTTACTAGTTCCTTAAAGTTCATAACGGCTCTTATGAAGGCACAAACTTGCTAAAAGGTGAAAAGTTTTGTAAATTTTCCAGTCGAATTATCGAAGTTCTCCGCTCAAACGTTGCATTCGACTGCAACATCCGCTACTAGTTATGCGTGTATGCAAGTTGAGGTTATTTTTTTTATTCCTTCCCCCTGGTCTGTCTGGTCTTCTCATTTTCACCGCCATCAAACAGCTACCACGACGCAATGATTAATCCAGAGTCGGACTGCAAATAGCCTTCCCCGGTCCCTATTGTAAACTAATCTTAGGCACCATTTTAAATTTAAACATAGAGCAAAAGGGAATTTAAGAAGGGATTTGAACGAGATTTTCGAATTCAGAAGCTCATTTTGAATCATCGTCATCATCGCAAAATAGTCCTACAGCTGGGCTTTGGTAGCCTTTTATAATGTGAGGTGTACAGGCCATTGTCCACTGCGCTGACCATATAATATGTATTTAATGAGTCTAAAGGTTAATATAAAAATGATTTTTAATATGGCCGGTATTTCATACCTAACTGTTTAGGTAAATATGTATACATTACAAAATAGCATATCTAGTTAAAGCAGTATTTACGCTATATAAAGGTATTTTACATACACCGAGCCATGTGTCCGGGCAATATGTAAATGTAAACAAAACACGGCGCGCTTTTATTTGCCTTTGTGCTACCAATATAAAATCATAATTTGTGCCGTTATGCAATTCCAAGTAAAAAACGAAACGCATAGAGTATAAACCGCAAAAGTTCAACCACCAAGTATTGTTCTGCCGCAAAGCGAGATCAACAAAAATCGGATTTATATCGATTTCGCTCACAGAACAGAAATGTTCCTTTGAAAAATTTCTCGAAAGCCGCAACTTTCGCTCGAATCATCGATTCTGAGAATTCGAAAACCCTATTAGAGGCTGTACGAAAAATAAAAAAATGTAGGCCCACTACTGAACGTAGCTTTCCCGCCTTGTAGTTAAGATTGACAGACAGAAGGGTTGAGGAGGGGTGCGATAGGGGGTGAATTGAAAGAGAGTGGAAAAAATTATACGTGGCAACCGACGCATCTTAACTTCCGAGCCGCCTTCTGAGGCGCGTTCGTTTGCGCCAGTTCGCTTGAAAGATTCACTACGCAACTGTTTAGCATTCTTGTTTACACTCAAATAAATGCAAAGCATGTATGAACTATTTGTGCTGATAGTATTAGTTTATGAATGGTTTATTTATTATGCTGTAAGAAAGTGATAAATTAAATCCAGAATTACTATTATCTAGGTATTCTGAATTTCACGATCAATGAGCCTATTAGTGGTTGTACAAAATATTATATTAAAATAATAAAGTCTATATTTTAGATATTTAGTGTTTTATTTCATGTTATTAACAAAATTAACATTTAATTTTGATAAAAAATACTTTTCAATAGATACATATCGGGCTATTTGTTTTTAATGTTATTTGTATATAGAGATGCACTTTCGTGTCAGTAAATGCGATAAGGTAGGCATACGAAGCGAAATAATACAAGAAGTGTCACCTCAGCAAAATTTTAAGTTATTAAAAATTTTCTGTTTTCTTTTTATACTTGTTCGTCTGCTCTCTGATCGAAATCAGGTCAAGTTATCTTTGACGTACTGCAGTGAATCCAATTATATATTTTGTAGATACTCCGACGGTTTTCTGAAAGCGTCGTCAGCCTTCTCAGAATATGCACTGGAAGAATTCAATACAAACTTAACATTGTTTTCGAAATGAACGTCATAAGAAAGTACAACAATGCAATGTTAATATTGTGTTGTATTGTATGTTATGTAAAAATTTAATATTCAGGTTTAATAGTAGGTAGGTATAGTTAATAATTCATAAAAAAATATATACCTACATTTAAAATTAAGTTAAAATAAAATTTAATCATTACAGAAGAATTTGGAGACAGACAATCTAATATGTATGTGTAATGAGTATTTTTACTCACTATGTAAAATTTACTATACAAGTAAACTACATAATTAGTCGCCAACCTTTCAAATGTCACTAAAACCTATATACAACATAATTCATAAAAGCTATCAAATCCCAAAACATAGTGCATTTGTAACTTAGATCGTTATAATTTCTCAACAACATAATATTAACCCTTTACCTCCACATAATAATTAATTCACTATTATTCCTCCATAATAAATCAGGTCACACTCAACACATCTGAACGGTTGCATTTCCTGGTGATTATTTTCCGCGCTAACTTGCAAGTAGAAGTGCACACAGTAACAGGCTGCGCAGGGAGAGTTGATAAGTCCCTGTTTGCGGTTTGCGATACGTCTTGTGATATGGCTATTAATTTTGAATGTACTAGCATATAATATTTTTTTATTCACATAATTATCTGCTTATGAAATGAGCTAAGTCCGTCATAATGCTCACTAATTGGCAAGTTCTTGTATCTAGAACGTATTGTATTTTAATGGTAAACGATCCGTTGCGTAAATTATTAGCAATGTTATCGAAAGTACAGTCTGTACCCATACGATTGTACGTAGGTTTATTCACAAACAAGATTATGAAAATTCATAACGTACTTATTTCAGTAACAATAATCAAAGTTATACTTTGGCATTACGGACTACGCGACCGTGCTTCAATGCAATTAAAAAAAAGGAAAAAAAAAACAAAAAGTCCATGTCAACTCCTTCCTTGCACTTTCCTAAGTATGAATTATGCCGCTCGGTGTATTCGTTAAGGGGCGGATCCATTCATTCTTTTTGTCCGCTGGCAGCAGTTAAGGAGGTCCGCAGGAAGGGTAGGCACCCACCCACCCCCACTGAACTTGCGACTCGAGAATATTTTTTTTCTAGACTCGAGGACGTTGAAAATCGACACACTTGGCCGTAGTTTGTTCCGCTCGCAACGGCGCTGATAGTTCGAGTGAGTTCGCGATGGGGATACTTTTTCGTAATTATCATTTTTTTGCCCCGTCTCAGTTGATCTTCACTCCCCCACCCGATTTAATTACATCGATGTCGTGGATTGCTTCACGAATTTCGGCTCTTTTACTTAGTTTATACACTTGTATCAATTTGGGCATGCTTTTTGAATTTACGTTCTATAATAAAACTTTGTTTCGTCCTTTCTGTGCAATATAGTTTGCTGTTGAGATTTTATATCAATGCAACTTCATTTTCGTCTCTTTGCTTTAATAAATTAACGTTAAAGTAATTAAAATTAAAAATGATTTGATATTTCCTTCTATATTTATCTTAAATATCGATAGAACTATCAGTACAAAATTCTCGTCACTAAACGGACAAGCTTGTAAGACGGTAATGAACAGAATTCTTCGCTCTTTGAGTTTCTGCCTCCACCTCTCATCTTAACTTGTCTTGAGATGCGCATTTTTATTGCGGCTCACGGCAACGTGAAACCGATTTACACGGGCCAGTGACTATGAGACAGTTTAACTTAGTAAGATAGTGGTTTAAAGACTTTCAGCCTACGTTCTACACTTCAGAGTAACATAAATAATCAAGGGAAAGTCAAAGAGCAGACTTGGGATCATAATAGTGTTTTTCAGGTGCTTATGAATGGGAGTTGAGTGCTTAAGATCCCGAGCGATATTAAAGAAGCCGAACGATATTAAGAATCCACGGAAAGGAAAATAAATTATTAACGATTACAATAAGTTAAAGTAAAGGAATTAATTTCTCAAATTAATAGTCGTTAGTAACCCTCTTGATAATACCTATTTAAAAACTGGCCTATAGAAAATATTTTCAGTTTTTTGTGCAACGTTTGTTCCGCTACTAAAGATTTTGTTTTATTGTTTTTGCTTTAGTTTGGATATAGTTTTTTATTAGAAATGGCGTAGAATCCATACTAATATTATAAATGTGAAAATGTGTTTGTTTGTGACTCTTTCACGTCGCAACATGACTATTATATGATATAATTTATGTGTGTATAGATAGTTGGGAGGGTGGAGAGTGACGTAGGCTACTTTTTATCGCAGAAAAAATCTCATTCGATCATTTGTTATTCATTCATCGATGTTTTGTTAGTTGCTAGATATTTAGTTCCGGATGCTGTTAATAGATGGCGTTAGTAAAATTCATTTGAAAGTTCTGAATCACGCTATCAAATACTACATGTATCAAATACTACAGGCAAATGTTATATCCTAAGTTCCAGTATAACATTTATATTATAGTTAGGCTGCTTCTTATCCCGAGAATCCTACGGGAGCGGGACCTACGCGGCTGTTACCTACGGGTCCCGAAGCGAAGCGAGGGCGGTTCTCTAGTGTCAATATAGTTTTTTACATTCGCCAATCCAATGCCAGAGGTAGAAAGAATATTAATTATTGTTTGAGACGCAAAAATACAGACACAGTTATAGTTACCTTCTACATATTTAGGTACAATACTTTACGTGTATTACCTATAGTAGTTAATACCAAAGACAAAAATTTGGTTAATTATAAAAACGCTTTTGAATTATAAAGGCTACGTTCCCGAACAGTATTATCGTTGAAAATCGTTTTAATCTAGGGTTGCCAACTTTTTTCGGATGCATTATAATAAAAAAATATTTATTTAAAAATAAAAAAGTAGAAACATTGTTTAGCTTAGACACATTTTTTCTTTGTTATTCTACAAAATAAATGATTACACGCTGTATTTCGTAGGTGTGTAATGAACTATTTATTTAGGTATAATTTTTTTAATAATATTTTTTATATTATGTTTTATTTACTTTATAATTTTTACATTAACTTTGATTTAAACTCTATGAGTAGATACTAAAACATGGTAATTTTTCATACTATGTATATATTTTCTTTAGCGGTACATGTACCTACTTACCTACTCGAAACATATGTAGTAGTTAGTGTAGTTACTATACTTTTACAATACGATACTAAGTATATTTTTTAGTACAGATTACAAGTACTAACAACCCTTGTTATCTAGCATCAGAAGCAATTCGTGAAAGTACTAAGTGTTTCAGACCATTCAGATCACAGATAATTGCCGTTCCCAAGAATTGTTCCAGAACTGATAGTGTAGAAAGGTACTTAGAAAGCTATGCAAGCGATTTTACGCGCTTCATTCCGAATGTTTTCAAAACCTCTTTAAACGTTTAACGTACATAGTCGTAGATATACCGTTACATATTTTTTTTTTATTATAGATCGTGTACTGAATTCCAAAAGTATTATTTGATGGGTACTTTAAAGAAGCTGTCGAATTTCCGTTTTATATATATTTTCTTATTATTTCATTCCCAGTATGTAGTTTTTTTAATATTAATACCTATAATCGATATCTAAACTTGAGAGTATTTTTATCGACTTAATTTAAATATAAATTAACATTATAAAATATCGAAATTAAATTGCTAAACAAGGACTGAATTGCAAGGACAAGCTTAGCAATAACATTGTTAACTTCTTACAGCTTATCTGGCCACTCTGAAACTTGGCCAAGTCGATACATTTATTGTCCCTTCGAGCTCACTTACACGACTTACACAAGTTTGCTCACGAAGATTTAGGTATCTGTTTCACTACCGGTTGTTAAGATAGGCGATATTATACCTAAGTATAACTCTGTTGTTATAAAATTTATTTCACAAGTACATATACATATTATACTTACTATATTTCTCTATAAGTATAATATGCTTGACGACAATCCCACTTGATGGTAAGTGACGATGAAGTCTAATACAGTACAGTATGATATTAGATGTTGGACCTGAGGGATTGGTGTCAGTGCAGAATTAGATTTTTTATTGTCATTGATGCGCGCAAAATTGTCGTAAATTTAATTGACAAAATAATAGATTTACATATAAACAGTTTATTTACAAATTCAGGAAGTCGATATTAAAAATTTTTGATTTTCATACATTATTTTGGTCACCCTCAAAAAACACAAACAAAAAACGAGTACATCAAAAACAAAAACACACAAGAAGATCGCAAAACAGGAAAGTGTTCTTATGAAACAGTTACAGAAAAGAGAATACAACAATGGGATGAAAAATAAATAAACAAAAAAAATTAACATCACATCACTATAATTTAAGCTACTCGCACGAGGTAAGACGAGTGTCTAAACGCGTCCACAAGCAGACGAAGTTCTCTAATAGTCCACGACAGTAGACTGTAATTGTTGAAACTTGCTCAATAAGATCTTAATCCGTTGCAACTGGATCGGAAATACTTTAACAAGTAAAGCGTACAAAGTTTAAGATGACGATTAAGGAAACAACACTAAATACTCGTACCCATGAGTACCTATTACGGATTCATTGCTGGATTAAAGTATATAATTTTCTTATTAAAGAAGAAACATCGTATTTCAGGATTGATCAATATAAAAAATAAGCAATCATAGCAAGAAGCAGGGGTTGACCGAGCAAGGATATATGAATAAGTAGATGCATGGATGATGGAAATCTTATGAACTCGTCTACAACCCATGAACTATGGGTAATTTGATTGATAAGATGACAAGTAATTTTCAATCACAATAACTTTTAATAAAGCGTACAAAGTTTAAGATGACGATTAAGGAAACAACACTAAATACTCGTACCCATGAGTACCTATTACGGATTCATTGCTGGATTAAAGTATATAATTTTCTTATTAAAGAAGAAACATCGTATTTCAGGATTGATCAATATAAAAAATAAGCAATCATAGCAAGAAGCAGGGGTTGACCGAGCAAGGATATATGAATAAGTAGATGCATGGATGATGGAAATCTTATGAACTCGTCTACAACCCATGAACTATGGGTAATTTGATTGATAAGATGACAAGTAATTTTCAATCACAATAACTTTTAATAAAGCGTACAAAGTTTAAGATGACGATTAAGGAAACAACACTAAATACTCGTACCCATGAGTACCTATTACGGATTCATTGCTGGATTAAAGTATATAATTTTCTTATTAAAGAAGAAACATCGTATTTCAGGATTGATCAATATAAAAAATAAGCAATCATAGCAAGAAGCAGGGGTTGACCGAGCAAGGATATATGAATAAGTAGATGCATGGATGATGGAAATCTTATGAACTCGTCTACAACCCATGAACTATGGGTAATTTGATTGATAAGATGACAAGTAATTTTCAATCACAATAACTTTTAATAAAACGGTAACAAATCGAGGTCTGTACTACGAGGATATTTCAATTTTTTTTATAAATCCCATAACAATATTTTTCTAATTTATCTTTAAGTAGGTATTTGATCTCGCCAAGCTTAGCAAAACTTCAGACAGAATTTTCACTCATGTTTATATATATATTTTTTGTTTTGATTGATTTCCCAGCAAAAATTAAATAAAACGTTAATTTTAACTCCGTCTAGACATTTTATAATGTAATACAATCAAAAGTTTTTCTAAAACGAAGTCAATGCGGCCTCTAATATCAAAACTACCTACATAATAACACTTTGGTTTGACTCGCAGTAATTAAAACGATGACTCAGTAATTGTCTAAGAAATACTCTTGTGTGTACTTCCTGTGATTCCCAGTTGTATCCGTCTGTATGTCACAACTTAACTGTTAGGTCAATTGTACCTAGTTGGGAGAAAATTAATCTCTATGACACATTTCGACATACTCGGATTAGGTACTACTAATTTACTTTTAATTAAGTCTTCTTTCATTGTTTACTTTGCATTTTTACCATGTTTGTGTAACTAATATAATTTAATTGTTAAATTTAAGAATTTACTACCCGCTTAATTCAAAATATTGTTTGATTTTTGTGGTTATTCGTAGAAGTGAACGATCGATGAAAATCATTATATTGAGCTCAATCTTTTTAATTATTTTATAAATAACATCAATAACGATACAAAACCAACTTTCCCAAATCATCGTGAATTCACTAGGGAGAAAAATTGGTTCAATTTCTTGATATGTAGTATAATATGTAATTTCTTGGTAGGCCCATGAACAGAAACTCAAAAAAATAGTTTAGCAAGGGTGCGTCAGTGAGAGTAATTAATCCTCGTTCTATTTGCGTCACGCTAAGATGTAGGACCGCTGGAGGTTAAATCCATATCATCACATCCTCGTGATCTTTGCGCTTCCTGTTTAAACCGCTAATTGCCGCTGCGCGTACAGTTATGGACACTCGGCTATTGTCCTAAAACTATTTTCTATAACTACAGTACTCGATAAAATGACATGCCATAAGTGTATTGACAAAATAGTCACATAAATTATATGATTTTGACTTTGACTATACGCATTATTTTTTTATCTTTTCGTGTTAAATGTTAGATATATTTTTGTTACACGTTTTTAATTTCATTCTATTATTTTGTTAACATCCCTCAGGTCCTTACTCTACAGTGCGTCTATACAAAAGTATTTTTGTAACAATTTCTATGTATTCGTATTTGATAGATAGATACTATTTTATGAAGTTAAGGTAGTAAATGAGTTAGCACCCATGTCAACTGCAACCAACCCAGAACAGGACTAGGGATGGTTGGTCCAGTCAGCAGACGGTGTTAGTGTTCATTAATTGTAATACTTAATATATTATACATAGAACTTCCCAGTAATTCAAGATTTAGACCCTGAACATGTCAAAAGGATGATATTGTTTGTTTTATTATCTATGAAAACAAGTTATTAAATTTTAAATGCAGTACTTTCATATTTTGTTATTAATAGTTTTCTTGCAACTTGTTACTTTTTATTCGTCTTGTCATTTTTTCCTAAAAATTATCTACTTTAGCGTTCTATAATACCTATAGATTTATAACAATGTGGGATTTCCTACAGTGAAATCCAAATTCAAATAATTTTATACGTCTTAGGAACTTACAATAACACATTATAATAAATACACCCATAGATAGGTATACACAATTATACCATTATTATAATGTGGCTAAATAAAACTCCAATATCATGATGGAATTTCCTCAATTATAATATTAAGAACCTTCCAACGTTATATTATCCTCTTATTATCGCAGTCTTAGACCATTTTAGGTAAATGTATGTCGCATATCCTTATATGTACAATCACTTGCAAACCGTACTCGGCGTGAATTGAGCGCGCATATTAATTGGTAAAAAGGATATATCCTTAATGAGTGATTAAGCCACAAGACAGACACGTTTAGCGTCGCTTAATCGAGCCGAGTGCATTCATGCGCTTAATGGACCGGTTACATTTTTTAAAGGGGACCATCTTAGACCTGAAAGGTACCTGAAATCCTTTGGCTGAATAAGATAGAGCTTCTTACTAATCATCACTAAATGGACTAGTAGGCATTAACAGCAAATAACAGTCTCATACTTGTGTACTAACAAACTAACCAACTAATAGATATTTTTCCCCGGTATGCTAACTGGACTTAACAACCCAGACCCCATTTGAGTTTGAGGTCGGTCATAGTTGTCATGGGTAACTGTGGAAGAGTGGTGCTGTATGCTAGTTTGCTTTTTTTATGGAATTAAGATAGCAAACGAGCATGCAGCACCACCTTACGCTGCCGCTGCCAGGTCTTTAGCGACACTCGTAAGATTTAATTAAAACAAACTGCTTGACGTAAATATAATTAAAATCGACTCATGCATCTATTTCATATCACATAATAAAGAACATACCTACATTACCTTCCTTTGCATCGCGCGGCAAAAAAAGTTCTATTAATAGAATCGTAAACGATTCGCGCGGACGTTTCGCAGACAAGTTGCGGTACAAACTAGCCTCATATCCGCTAATTATAAGCTTCCGAGGTCATATACATTAAGACACCTATAGTGTTACTTCATTGCTGACGCGATCGGTCGACAAACTAGTTGCTCGACAAGTCGGGATTTCCGTTCGTCTATAAATAACTCCATCGAAGTGAGGTACCCGTAAATTAATTAGAACACATGTTTTTCAGTTTCAGCAAGAAACGACCAATTCAACGCATTACCTCTAATTGAGATCATTTGGCTTATTAAAACTATATTTATGGTACTTTTTGTAGGTCATTTGTAAGTAATGAAATTAACAAAGGAATTGGTATGTGGAAGTATGTATTCATTTCCTTTTTATATTTTCACTATATTTCTTTTATGATTAAATAAAACACTTTATTTACTTGTCATGTAAAATTGAACATTAGGAGAAGTGCCTAGATGATCTAAACTTATAATGCCATTTACCATCAGGTAGATTTGAAATATAATATTATTGTATAAATAAATATATATTTGTTTTTGCTTTGTGGAACCTACTACAACCTCTCACCAGCTCCCAGGGTTGACTGGTAGAGAATGCCACTTGGCATTAAGTCCGCCCTTTGTATACCTTTAAGCTAAGGTTGCAATAAAGAATAAAAATAAATAAATAAATAAATAGATTTGTAGACAAATATCAATTGGGTAGGTTGTACTTATGATAGGTAGATACCTAAGCACGTGAAAATAGGTGGTTTTGTTTTTAGTATTAAAATGATAATAATTATACTTGTAGTACATAATCTATGAAGTATTTTTAATATTTTTGTTCAGCTACGCAAAGAATGTCTTATTTTGAATACGGACAAAGCGGATGGGTAATTTTTGTTAATTGTGTGATGCGTAAATAAATAGTCTCTACCAGTGTTATATTGTCATAGAGTACTATCTTAGACATGTTACACAACTTCGAAACCGGCTGTTATTATTGCAAGCAAGCACTATAATGGGCTATAGGCAAGCGGGATATAATTTCACAAACTTCGTCTAACTCCTTACGGGAGCGCTACCAAAGGTACGCGGCACAGAGCCCCACAACAGTTATTGCTAGATACCACTTATGAACAACCTCCATTAAACTGCAAGGGATCTTATACCGTTACATATGCATGCAGTTGCGAGTTTTAACTAAAGTCATTCATAACCCCAAAGTCTAGTGCGAGATACACGGTTATAGACGAAAACATGCGAATGATATTTTTTTTATTAGTGTCACTCAATAACAAAAAATGGCTTATTGAAATAATATAGCTTGTCAATTTATTACGATAAAGGGAATAAAGAAGAATTTTTATGGTATATTGTCGCCCTCCGACTATCAAGCTTGCGATCCCGCGGGCAGTACGAGTATAAACTCTATACTTATTATAAATCATCCTCCAAATACCTAAAATATATAAATTGGATTATAAGGTTGACTTAAATTAATTAATCCACAAATAGCCTTTTGTATTAAGATCGAAATGCATAACTCAATTTATTCATTTGGCAATACTTACACGTGACTGTTGTTTATTTGTAAATTTCAATTAGAAACATAATTAAATTATTTAATTAAACTTATGCAATTGTGATCTGTAAGGAAAAAATCTTAATTAGTTACCAATGGTATTAATTTAAACATGGTAGATATTATCATAATATGAACGTCAAAACTGAAGCTTATATTTTCCCACATCCCATAAATGTACATACATATATTTAAATAATAATTTCGAAGATTATCGGCTCTTTTCCAAAATGATGTAAAGCATTTTTAACCGACTCCAAAAAAGAAGGTTCTCAATTCGACCGTATAATTTGCTTTTTTTATGTACGTTCAGCGATTATTTCGTCGTTTATGGGCCGATTTTGATAATTCTTTTTTTATTGTAAAGTAGATATGCGCAGTGGGGTCCCCTGATAAGGAAACCAGGATCTGATGATGGCATCTCAGAGAAATCGAGGGGAACTTTCGAAAATTGTATGGACAACTAGTGTGTTTGTTCATGTTATCATAAGTACATTAAAGCGCTACCATTTCATGAAGATCTGGAGTCGATCTGATGAAGCCGAAAGACAGTCGAGGGAACTCCTCAACGATTTACTGCAGTTATCTAGTGTTTGGGCTTCATTAATTTGTAGTGACGAGAACTTTACACTTACATGTTGAATTGAGCGCCATCTGGCGAGTAGTTTTTGAGTTATCTCTACTTATCAAGATTGAAGTCGGTTATTTTTTTTGTAAAAAGCAATTATTTGACATAAAATTGAATTGTTTGCTATAATTTATGGAATTTTAATGTAGTGTTTCGTTTATTCATCATCATTTCATCAGTAAGAGTAATGAGTTTTTCTTAGTCGGGGGGTTTTTAAATTTTGAATTTATATTAACAAAGAAAACTATTGTCGCAATGTACATACATTCGTTTGTTCGACAAACTAGCCACCAATGTGTCAGATTGATCCTAGGATCAGAGGCATACTTTCGTATACTTTGGACGCTGGCCAGAAGTCTTTTTGGCTTCAAGAAGTCGTTTGCAACTTCTGTAATGCAATGTATAAGTTTAGTGAACTGTTGTATAATTGCGATTGTCTCCGTCTACAAGTTGTGTAGTTCCACTCTTATTTGGCAAGGCGTAAGGTTCAAAACTAACTTGATAATCCAGGGCATGGTAAAATGCAGACACATTAATTAAATATGTCTACGAAGCCTAGAATGTCCAGAAACGGCTCTTTGTATAATTATTTTGAAATGTGTAATGAATTTCTCGGTTGAAGAAAACTTTGAGATTAAATTCCATTTTGAACTTTAACGTACAGGAATAAGTATTATTGCAAGGAAGAACCCGCCGTCTTATTTGTAAGAGTTTTGGTATAAAAACAAAAAAGGAAATAATTGACTGAAACTTATTGCTATGGTTTTGCTATGTTATTTGCCAAACTGCTAGGATTGATGGGGAACACTTATACCTACTGGAAACTCCGAAAATATGAAAGTGCCACTCACTCACTTCGGCAGTATTTGTAGGAATTACCCTGGACTGTAAACTCCAGTGGGTGGGGAACCCATATAGCGACTCTTGCGGGTAAGCTCAGTAAAAGCTGTTTATGCTATAAGAAAAATACGACAATTTACTGACGTGGAAACAGCAAGGCTTGTTTATTTTGTCTACTGTCATAATAATATAATATTATGTCCTATGGTATATTACTTTGGGGTAAGTCTGCGGACATCGATACAATTTTTGCATTACAGAAACGAGCTATTAGAGCAATATATAAACTAAAATCACGTGACTCACTGATACAGCAATTTAATTTTTATTAAGAAAAATTTAGGTGTTTACAAACAAAAAAGCGATATTACCAATCGACAAATACGAAATATGCACCATTTAGTAACTTCCTCGTACCGCCTGCGTAAGGTACAGCGGTCTTTTGTGGGGCTCGGTGTACGCTTTTATAATAAATTGCCAAAGTCCATTACTGATTCGTACATACAAATATTTAAGAAACATGTTAAAACGCGACTTATACAGAAAGGATATTACACAGTCGATGAATACCTATTTAAATGACAATGATGCTTGGAAGTAGCCATCCGCAACTAGTTCCGCTTCTGTTAGTACGTAAAAAAACTGTAGGTATGTAAGTGGTCTTATAGAAGATGCCGAGGAGTTTTTTTTCGTTATTTTTTTCTCCTCCATTACAAAGGAATATAAGGCACCTTTGCAAAACCGCTATTTTGTTATTCTACCGCCAGTAGAATCAAAAATGACATTCACAAGCGTATTTGTAAATACCTACGTGAAATAAACGATTTTGAGTTTGAGTTTGACTGCTTAAAAGAACCTTATGACGTGTCCTAACAGTTCAATTTAGCTTGTAAGCAAATTAACTTATATCATTTCAAACTCATGCCGTCAATCCACAATGTACCTTAATCACAAAGCCGGAAAGCTGGCATTAGTGAGGATTGCCACTAAAACACGACCTCCAGTAGCTAGACGGACAGCAGTCGATAAATCTTATCGGACAACTTTTCGATGGTATACTTTTCAACAGTGCGTTAGTCATTCAAGTTTAAATAGGATGAATTTCATCCACTAATGAAATAAGAAAGGTGATATCTATACTTAGTTAGATTAGTTCTAGATAAGTTTGTTTTTTAATAATATTTTTAAGTTATACACTTGGAATAAGAAAGGTGATATCTATACTTAGTTAGATTAGTTCTAGATAAGTTTGTTTTTTAATAATATTTTTAAGTTATACACTTGGATGTGATTTAAAGATTGAAAAAACAAAATCTTACGGCACGATATTTCTCTTGCGGTTACCATGGGAGTTGAATGTAATAACGATATTAAAATTATCGGGAATTTTCTGTAGTAACGGGGAGAACGCACTAAACTTGACGGAAATGGGTCAAAATGTTGCTTCGTGGCAAATCTATTATTGAATTATCTTTTCTTGTTTTTAAAAGTACATGTTTGAAAGTCAGTTAGGTAATACACAAAATACACAATGGTTTTGGAATATATAAATAGCTCGTGTCACGGTGTCCGTGTGTCTGTGGTCGCACTCTTCCGAAAGAGCTCGATCTTTTTGGTTTTTTATTTATTTAGTAGGTAAAAAATTGGTCGTAATTTATATTTCATACCACTATATGACTGGGGTGACCTTATACAGAAAAAAACATTTTTGACAAAATATTTTACATCATCAAAAAGGAACATGAAAAAGGCATCAAAAAGGAACGTACAAAGCCAAAATTTTATCCTAATACGACTTCCAAAATATTTAAAAATATGTTAGGACAAAGTTCTCCAGCTAGTTCATTTTATTGTTTAACACAATTTTATGTGGTTTTAAAACTCGTGTCTTTCAAATTCGATACATACTTAGTTATTGTCTTCGGAAAGTACTTAACCATATTTCGAACCAAACCCCCTGATGCTGAATGGTCTTAAAACGCTAAGCTACGAGTATAATCACTGGGTATGAATATTCACAGATGATAGTTTTTACCAACGCGTATTTATCGCTAACCAATTTCTAAAATAGTTTATCACAAAAAGGATAATCCCTACTGTGATAAGCTTTGTTTCAATGAAGTTAACGAAACGTTATGAAAAAATCCCAACAAACAATAGAGTTGAGTTTCGGATAAACAAATACATGAGTGCCATCCAACGTCCATATTATATTGTTGTACAGCTTCAACTCATTCATGGCCTTTTACTGAACACGGGTTAATAATGACAATCATAACTGATGAAGCCTACCCTGCATTCCGCCTACGATGTGGAACACAAATGCCAGCCTTCCTTATCTGTGATCAAGGTTCTAAATTTAAGCATGTGTTCTTGTCTTTTGTGTTGTCCTAGTGAGAGATTAGTAAAAAGTAAGCATAACTACAGATTACCATTACAATGATAATATTTTCAGCAAAATGCATCAGACAGAAATTGTTTATATTTGCCCATTACTTTTCCTACTTTAGAGCTACGTGGAGCTTTTTTGTTATCATTATTAATAAAAAAAACTATATTTAGTTTAGGATCGCGGTGCACTGTACGTTATGGCTGCACTTGAGCCAGCAATTTAGCTATTAGGGCCGAGGTTCCGCAAGGAACGGAACTGCCTGCTCAATTGACGGCTAACGAGGAAACAATCTTGTACGCGTACCGTTTGCGACGGAACTCTAGTCAATCTCGGCCCCTGTATGCCCGGACACACTACACGCTTCAATTATATAACAGATTATACGTACTAATGTTATCTACTTGTTAGTCGTAACTTTAACGAAAAAACCGGTCTCGATAGGTAATAAAATGGAAATAGCATCAACGTATTATGATAGATAACGTAAAAAAACTCGTCAGATCCCACTCAAATTTAAATGAGACACACAAAAAACACCAAGTTTCAATATAAAAGAATAATCCAAATTGGTCCACCCAGTAAAAAAATTAGCGGTAACACATGAAAAATCTGTCAAATTGTGAACCTCCTTTTATTGGAATCGTTGGACACGTTGTATAAAATAGGGTCTGGGATGGAAATCACGCGTTTCAAGTTGTTAAATGAAAATATTACTGATCGCCTGGATAAAAATTTTGATAACTCCAGACCGTCACTATCAGGGAATCTAAGGACAGCATTCACTTAAAGTTTAAACAAATAGAGGTCAAGTTAGGCGCACAATTATAAAACTACAAAACAAAAGGGTTTCCTTATCCAGAAATCGAACCCGGCACAATTCACTTGGCACAAGCTCGCAATCACTTCTTAAATAACAAGAAGAGTGTATCGAGTATTACTTACAACAATGTAGATGTCCCCAAAGTTCTCGTTATGTGTGTCATTCCATATTACTCACTACGTAACGCTACGTATAATGAACTTGTCGGATATGAATCATATCAGGGAACCTCTTTTAAAATATTCACGATAAAACCAACCAAACTCCGGTCAATGGAAATTAAAAGACAATTCAATACGTATGCCATATTTTCATCTGCGCTGTCATCACAATACACGGTACCTTACATCAATGTACAGTTACTGATGTAAAAGGAGAAACGATTGAAAATCAAGTAATGTTCTTCAGCTATCTTTAAAAAAATAAAAAAAATGTTACATAGTCTTAGGATTTTCCTGTGTCCTTTTAAAAGACAATTGAATTAAAAATTAAGCAGACAATTTATTATATTGAAGTAAAATATCGCAGAAAGTCACACGATGTTGCATCCAAATTAGTTAAGTTATTCCTGTTAATAATTTTATATTTTTTATATGGTATAGTTATAAAATAAGATAAATCTACGATTCTAGAGTCGTGTGTTCTGTCCTTAGATATGATTTGAGAGGAAGAGACAATTGTATCCGAGTCGCGGTGGAAACATTATAAAGCTTTGCCTAAGAAAAAGCGGAATATTTTTTCAGTGTTTTGTAACTATTTTGTCAAGTATCCATAGTATTACATGGCTGAAACACAATTTTGCATGCGGATCTTTCCTAATAACAGAGAGATTTACGAAACAGCTTCAGATGTATCTAAAGTTTGATATAATCCATTAAAAATCAATTGTAGTTAAATCGTAAGTAACCGTTTGCATTTAAAATATTTAGCGTCCCCGACGATCTAGGTTAAAATCGTATCATTTTTTCTGATACTATAATAAGCAATGTAACGTTGCTCATTTTGTAAATACCTAAACATAAATACAAGAATAATTTTAAATCATACGTGAAAACCAGAGGGCATCAAACAAACGGATGAAACCCGCTTAACGCTATCACCACTCGCTCCGCCAGTATTTAACCGTGGCGTAACAAGCCACGAGGCAGTGTGTTGTGACGTGGAGTACCGTCGCAATTGAATAGCTAAACTGTTTACTGCTTGTCAGTTATCTTAGATTGCCGGATCTGTCTATCAATGCAGTTATATTGAAGCGTATCCTCTATTGTACGACTTCATCAAACAACATTTTGTAATAGTTTTGATCCCACCCGCTTTACACTAGCTTACGAAGAAAAATTAGATGGAGTCATTATATTTTTTCGAAATAATTCATAATTAATCTCTATAGCTCGGTAGTTATACGACACTTGAATAATAATACTAAGAAAGTGATTTTTCATAACTAATTATAAATTGATTCTTAACTATGTATAATCCCATCTGATGGTATGCTATGGTAAACCGCACTGACTTAATGAACTCTTGATTCAAAGACATGCATGCCTATTCTTAACCGGGAACACCGACGCAGTTACATGATTGATCGTACAGTAGGTTTATATGTTTACGTATGATGCTTTTTTGAGATAAATACTTAACTGCTGAAAGACGATATTTTAAAACTAAATAGTGATGATGATCTGAAAGACAGAGTTTGCAAACATACCAGCAAGACATGACCCCGATTTTGCTAATCTATAAATGCTTCTCAATTGCAGCTCGATTGAATAGTTTGACACATTTTTGACACTTATCCCATACAAAATATGTCAAACAATTCAATCGAGACCCAATTTATCCAGTTATAAATTAGCAGAATCGGGGCCCTGTATTAATGTCGTTCGCCAAAAGAAGAAAAAATCAAATACTCAAGATGGTACAGTTATGTTATTAAGTTTCTGTCTACCTAAAAAAATCTATTATATAGTAGTATAATGAATCATTTTACCATACAGTTTTTGATATTTTAAACTTGTATCATTGCAGTAGGTAATCATTGTAGGAAATCGTAACGGGTACTTACGTTTTAATATTTTTAATATTTTAGTTACAACTAGGTATATTATATCGTGAGAACCCGTTACAGTAAAAATACCAATACTAGCCCACACACAGACGTCAAACATCAATCTTCACAAACCGGCTACTAACTTGCTATCTGCAGGAAACAGAAAAAAAAGAGTTTGTTGTTCTTACAAGTTCTCGATAAATTAACATTTTAATTCCCTAATGGCCGTAACTTAAGGACGGAAACACGAACAATATAATTGAGATAAAATCCAATGTTTTCCTTCTAAACACAATGATGTGTGTTTCTGTTCCTGATAAGGAGCCCGCCAGATGTATGCCCAGTGTTGTTGAACGGCGGTCCAAGCAAAAAACGGATTGGTGTTAAACACAAACTAACCACGCTGTTGGACATCAATGTTAGTGTCAGACAGACAGACAGATGTGTGTATAGTAAACCCAACTTAAGACTGAAACGAAAGAGGCGCTGTCGGACGCATTTGACATTCATTTGACCAATCATTGCACACTAGTAACTGACAGATGAATGAACACAACGTACTTATGAATGACTTTTCGTTAGTTCCAATTTTTGCCATTTCAGAGATAAGTTGGGCGGACTGTAATATACAATACAAAACAATAAACTTTCTTTGTCTATAGCTTTGGTGCTGCTACGAGTATGTCCATAGGATAAGAATTTACTCTCAGCGCATCAAATTCAAAATCAATTATTCAAATAGGATATCTGTAACACTTACGTACGTATTTTTTAAATTTTACCGTCTTCTTCTTTTTCTGTTTCTATTAAAAACATACTATTACCACGAGTAGAGCTTATACTCGAAGATATGGGTCAGTCATAAGACAATAATAGGCAGAATTAAACAGCAGACACGGGTTGCGTATGGACAAATTTGTAAATCGGGAAGTGTAAATCTGTTACTCTATGTATATTATCTTATTCGTCACGCTACGTTAGATTTTTTCAGTTATTAATAACCTGGCTTCACATGACTACATCTGTTTTTTTCTACTGCCCGTGAATAACTAACAATCAGTACCCCTATTATGAGTTGTTGTAGTAAACGTCAAAACTGTTACTATTGCAGTTAACGTTTAGAATTTGTATGAGAATCCGTACAGCGCCTCTAGCGGTTACGATCGAATAGTCTAATACTGTAGTTACATTATGAGCTATTATGAGTTTTGGAAATGAAACTACAGCGGGTATCGTAAAGACGTGAGACGGTACAGTTTCCGTTACGTTATGTTGGCATCCATGAGTAATACCTCTCTCATTCTTTTATTATGATGTCAACAAGGATAAAACGAGACCCTGGCCAGCGAGCCAACATTTGTGAAATTAAAAAAACAAGTCTATGGATGCTCTATAACCCGACTAAATTAGGAAATGTGAAAGAAGAGTGGAATTAATGGCGGTTTGGTACCTTTTCAATTTAATTACATTAGCGTTCTGCGTCAGTCGCATTCAGTGTCAAACTGTGGTGTCAAAGTGTTGCTAACTTTGATGTTTTAAATATCTAGATGGGACATCGAATCCGCGAAAACGTGTCAAAAAATTGTGGCTAACTGTTAGCCACAATTTTTATATTTTTAGCAACTAGAAGTGAACGCAAAATAAAAATCACATTTAACAATTAATTACACGCAAATTTAAATGACAGGATATTTAGTTTAACCATTCAAACGAGCAGTGGTTCCCCTTGCCAAGTGAACTCGACGTGAATTGCCCGCAGACTGAGCTCGCCAACGCTTATATAGACTTCATAGCTTCATACTGACAGGAAATACGTCACTCTTCTCCTAACAATATCATTACGCACACATTACGCACACATAGACAATAGACGAACGGGTAAAACATCGTCTGCACGCACACATGCTTGATAATGTTGCCTTGTTTTTTTTTGTTTTCATTGTAGGGCGACGCTCAATCTAGACATTTAAAACATCAAAGGTTGCTAAATATTTTGTTGATCTCGCAAGTTCAAAATTTCATTATTTTCATCTCTACGTTCGGTTGCGTGAATCATTTGCCAAGCAAAATAGTGCCTAGCCATGATTTTGTTTAAATATACAGCAATATTTAATGACATTTAATTTCGATAGTGACTTTTCACCTTAGAAAATAGCGTGAGTGCCGTAACTACTACGGGTAACGTAATTTACTATAGCATCTGTCAAATTTGTGACTCGTAATACCAAATTGTAAGTAAAACATGACCGCAAGTACTGTAGAGTTATGCGCATTTACTATTAAAGCAGCGTTTTCACGATAGCATCAATAGTAACGTTTTTTGCGTTTACTACAACAAACTCATAATAGGGGTACAGAGAGCATTTCAGCATGACATTAAATTTAATTTTCTACTTTAAATATCTAACATCTTAGTCCAATGTCTATAAATATAACAACACAATCAGCAGTATACTGACCACGGTAATTTTGTAAGTAGCATATTATGGTAGAATTCTACCACAAAATCCTTTCCGAGCGTTATAAAATGTGGGTTGCAGTCAAAGAATTTTTAAGAAGCGGATAGTTCTTTGTGGAATTGCTCTATTCGCTACAATGGCGATAGCCTGCCTTCGGGCAACTTTAAAGGTTTGCTTAATATTTGGGAGTCTTTGAGAGAGTACAAGGGAACGAAGTGAAGTAGATAACGCCGCAAAGAGCACACTAGGCCGCTTACGCTAAAAAGAAAATGAAAACTACAATTTTTTGGTCTGAGCCGTACATGAGTGTAAAAAAAACTTTGTTTGCTCATTACAGGAAAACGTAGGTACGGAATGGATGTCAAGTTATTTATTTTTTGAGCCGTAATCACCGCGGACCGTGTGTGAGCCGAAAATGCCAAATTCAATTTACCAGAGCTAATAAAAATGCTCATTCGTCGTTATAAGGAAATACCTTAGAAGGAAGTTTATAATGAAAATGATTGGGAATATTTGAACGTCAATTACCTAAAAGTAGGAGTGTTATTAAAAGGAGGGTTATGTCATCAATTAAAATTTACAAATTCTTCCGTTACTGGGTGATTGTCTGACATGTCTGGCATAGCCGAATCTACTGAACACAAATACCGTTCGCAGACCGCAGTTTGACAGCCATGGGACTAGACCTAAACTAGGTATACCATTCAGGGATTCCGATAGGTATCACATGGATAATGATAAGGTTTTTTATTCAGTCGTAGAGTCCAAGAATTATAAATAATGGGTACCACTTCGATGTAGGCCAGCAATGCATCGCCGATGCCTTTTTGACTAATGACTATAAAATCTAGATTTAATAAATCTAGACTTAAGTTTATATGTTGAGTGGCATCTCTTATCTTATGGCATACTATGATACCCCATAAGATCAACGTTTCACTATTTTTGTCAGCGCCAGCCAGCGTGCTGAACTGCTAGTCGGATTTGAAAATTATTTGGTGTACGGTAGCTTCATTGTAAAACGACATTATTAAAGCCATTAAGGAAGTTTAACCTTATATAAGAACTGGGATATCTTCTGCAGACAATCAATAAAAAAATTCAATTATACAATTTTAATATTTGAACACTTCAGTAGGCATACGTCGCCACTCATGAATTGGACGGTAATGTAACGAGATACGTTTATCGGTTTTCTGTGCGACAGACCGACACAGCGATAAGACAGCGGGCGTTTCGCAACTCACACTTAGTCATGCACGCTAGATGACGAATAACAGAACAAGTACTGCCCTCTACGTCCACCCAGGACTTTATTAGAGAGCCATTAGGCATTAAATTAGCCCTTATATACGAGTACCTTAGTTTAAGGTGTTACAATATAAGCAAATATTCTAATATATCAAACTATTGAGAGACTATACGAAGATGTTCGATGTTCTGTCTGTAAGTGATGTCTTTATCTTAAATACCATCCGAATAGCCGACAACTGATCAGACGAGCCCCTTGTTGCTAAATGGCTACCATAAAAGTCACCGTTTCGGCGACCAATAAAATAAAGGACCCGCATGATATTTGACTTTCTGACACTAGAACCGGAATACGTAAAAACATTTTACGCCTGATTCTTGGGTGATAGCTGGCCAGCGATAAATATCGATGGCACTGGAGGGTTACATCAATGGCAGTGGTGGAATAGAGCCGAGAGATCTTTATAAGGAACCTAGGCACATACACCATAAGTATCGGCTAGCTTGGACTCAATATAGACAGATTCCCTTGCACCCTAACCTGCTGAAAAAGGTCCAAGGTACAAATTTGTCACAGAACCATAAAAATTAAACAATAAACAAGATTTTCAGCCGTGTACTAACTTACTAGGGCTGCCCACTCGACACAGTTTTGCAAGTACAGAAATAGAGTCGTTAATTTATTTCTGCACCACCTTTTGTTTAAGGCGTCGCTTGTTCTTGTATTGTTACGTAACGAACAAGGCGGGGAAACTTAGTGTATACTTGTTTATATTATGAACATTTACGTGTAGATGTTTATGAGGGCGGAGTTCCATGGAAATTAGTCTTGTAACAACTTGGATTGTGAATGAATTTATTTAGCTCGGTCATAAATACAGTATACGTGATGTAAATGCTTTAAAGATTAATATATTGAATATTAAAATAACAGTCACTGTTCTGTAGTACTAACGTAAATGTATCTATTATTTATTACGAATAACTGTAGTTCATAGACTGACATACGTTTATAAACGGGTATATAATTATATAGCTACTTTGTTGATAATTGTTCATGAACCGTAATTTCTTATATTGCCTTAAATGATTTCAGATATTGTTTGCTTGCTTCCATAAAGAGGAAGCTGTTTGAAATATATGCCCACTCTAATCCATGAGGACGATCTTAAATAAACTCTTACACCTAATATTCTCAGAAACACGTCATCAATAACACAAAAGGTGGGCATTTCCAGTCTTAACAAACTTGCGATGCTACAGTAAACAAAGTATAATTAAGGTTTTTGTGGCAAAGTAGTGGCGTGGTATACTCTCGCATGCGCCATCGCAGATATGGGCGTCGTGTCCAATACTGCCATATGTCACAGCGATATCGCGTTGTAGATAATGACTAATAAGTGCCTGTCTTGCCGCGCTAGTGATGACCGCGTGTCGATAATCTATTTGTCATTTGTACAAAAAATAAAAATGTACTTTATTTTCAAGTTATTGGAGAATACTGAGTCCAAAGAATTTAATAATTATTGATTTACTTTCGGATGCTTTGATTATTACCAAAGCAGTTATATCGACCTACTGCTACAATACCATCTATCCCCGAACGTTACACACAGGTATAGTCTAATATTATGTACAAAATATAAAAAAACCGTATTTACATGTAAAATATACGTAGGTACAATGAATTAAAACATACAGGTACCATGGAATGGTTTGATGTAATAACAATAACAAGCAAAACCTGTGCGAATAATTCGCACTACGTTGAGCTAAAGCGCCACTATACGAAAAGTATTATAATTATGTGAGTTGATTTGAAATTTACCAACCGTCAATCCATCCATCCAATATTCCATACTTATTATTTATTATAAGTAGCTACGTCTCATTTGCGGCAAAATTCAAAAATCTGTCAATTTATGTTTCGGTCATCGTATGCCTAAATCAATCGTGTCCATTTCGTACGTACAACGTAGTACGTACGTATTATATTATCGACGTCGATTATGCGGAAGCAAGCCATTCGCGGCGTGATCTTATCGCCAGTTTTTATTCTCGTGATATCCAGCGATAAGCTGAAATGTCCTTTTTCATAGAAGCCTGGTAATGGCTTAGAAGGCACGCTACCCAGCGCTCATCACTTATTCATGCTGATTGTCACTTCACCCTTACTGGCCACGATTCAGTTGTATTATTGTTAATATTCTCCAAATATTGATGGATTATACGCGTAATTTACTTAAACTAATATCGTTTAGAGCAAGATTGTTTTAGAATCAATCTTCTTTCTATTTATATAACCTAAAATATTTGTTTTTATTACAGTTTTTGTTATTAAAAGTTTTACTATTCTATACACAGTCATTTAAAAAACGACCACAATTATACTTATCTAGTATTAATATAAATTATTTAGAATCTAATATAATAATTAATAGTACCTACTTCATATCCTCAGGTAGTACAGACCTACTCTTACATACTATTATGACTCTATCTAAACGGATAAAGGATGACAATTACGATTTTTTTACATATTCTAAAGATGTTTAAACATCTGATATTAAATGTTGGTTAGGTACTTACCTAAACTATCCTCTAATCAACAAACAACGTACAGAAAAATGTAGATCTTCGCTGAAGTTTTACAGATTCTCTAGAAATTCTAACATCGCGTAATAAAAACGTCCTTTAGCAGGAAGGCGTTTTTAAAAGGGATAAATTATTTGCGATGCATTTCTATTGAAAATTTAAGGTTTTATGAAGTTTTACAGTTTTGATGTACCATTCGGTACGATAGGTAATCTGTAGAAACATCGCTGTTATATTAATGGGTGGCACGCGACGCAATAACTACATCTCAAATGCATAAGTATCTTGTCATCTTCTACCTTGGGCGCCATTTTGATTCCGTTAGATTATACACGAACAGGGAATATTTTTCCATTGTCCATTTTATATAAGATCATATGCTGATTAAACTGGAATGTTTTTTATGTATAAGGAATGATAAATGGATTTTATTCATTAATTACTTATTGCATTTAGTTCGGCCCCTTTAGGGGTGAAATATGTCAAAGTTCGTTCTTAGCAGAAGTCCACTATCTGTTAACTACCAGTTTGCCAAATTTGGGAAACTGAAATTTGGCAAACTTTATACATTACTAGTAAACCCGCCCTCGCTTCGCTTCGGGGAACCAGCCCCTTAAAATATTTCTATAAATAACAAATTATGTTATTCCGATGTCTAAATTACTATTAGCTATATTACTGCAAAGTTTTATGAAAATCTGTTTAGTAGTTTTTGCGTGAAAGAGTAACAAACCCACACACACACACACACTCACATCCTTACAAATTTTCGCATTTATAATATTAGTATAGGATTAGTAGGGAAGTGGAATGCAGTTTTCGATATTTCGTGATAAGTGAGTGAGTTTTTTTACTATCCTAATTATCTTGTTTGTTTGCTTTCACCCCTTACTTACTTTACCTTATTTGCTAGCTTTCGATAAGCTTCAGTATTAAGTAGATAACTATGCTACCTATCGTAATAAACAAAAAAATCTTTATTTTATGGTTGTCCTTGTCGTGATTCCTACCAAAATACGATATTATAATGAAAATAAAATAATTTAATCAAAATTTTGTACGTACTACTTGTAGGTAGAGGTACATACATTTATCTTTGTCTTTACATTTTCATACTAACTGTCAGACGCAATATCGTAAAGCAGATAATGCGCAATACTACGGCCATACCGATATGACCCCATATACACACACACTAGCTGGAAGATGACAACAAGACTTGCCGGGCTTTTTTCCATGAAAAACTGTCTCGTATGTAGATTAAATTTGTTATTAAAATACAATATTTTATGTTTATTACAACATGTACTACTTAATTATATTTTAAGTACCAATTTAGAATAAACTAGGCAAATAAAAAAAGTATAATAATAGGTATAGGCAACTTACACTTTTAAATTTTATACGTTAAAAGTAAATTGATGTAATTGTCTTCGACCCTCATCGTGCCATATGGCCGACTGACCATAAGTCACCAGCGAATTAAGAACCCTATAAACAATAAATGCAAAGGTGTACGCGAGGGTGAAATGCTTTCCCACGCATTCCTGTACTTCCCGTGAGGGCGAGCTATGGTGTATAGCAAATGACTACGGTGCCATATGGCTGTGTGATCGTATCGGATAGTCTTATTATTTCATTGTCCAAAGGGGTTAGTATTTAGTACTAAGTATTTTGTATCAATTGGTCTTTATTCGGTTTCATCCAAGTATCTTAGTAATTGAAAAGCGCGAATCGCGATGGGCGGTACCTATAGAACTGTAAGAATACACTTTTTACGCTGGTGGTTTTATATTTCATGTAGGTAAATCATTATTAGGGATTAACTCCGCCCTTTATAAATCTAGATTAGTAGGTATTACAATAAGAAATAAATAAAAAATAAAAATATTACTTTTGAGTAAAGCGGCATGGGTCGTTAGGTAAATGCATTTTGTTTTATGAAATAATATTTTGTTGTTTCTTTTGCAATGTTATGTTGTTTTTTATTATCGATTTTATCATACAGTCATACGCCACTTGGTTCAAAATTTATATAAAACGCATAAGTAGATTAGTGGACTGACTGACTGATCTATCAACGCACAGCCCAAACTACTAGACGGATTAGGCTGAAATTCAGCATGCAGATAGCCACTATGATGTGGGCATCCGTTAGGAAAGGATTTTTCAAAATTCATCCGCTACGGAGGTGCAATAGGGGTGTGATGTTTAAACGAATTACCTGCGGGCGAAGCCGCGACCGGATGCTAGTCTTATACGTTGGTACTTCGATTGATAGTAAAAAAAATTTTGGCAACTTTTTTTTCTTCCACAAAACTCTACCTAATGTCCTTTGATTTATGTACAATTTATGAACATTTGAAGATTATGTTAAGGTAAAGTTACTTAATTTCTTAAACATACGTACTTAACCATGACGCTGGAAGGGCAGTGCACCCCTAGCGTGCGCTATGGATGAAAATCAACAGGTCGTGTCGGGAGCACATGTATGCCCGTACACTTTTTATAATATCCGATGTTAATGTACCCATATTTAACATGCATCAATATCGCATTAAAAAGATAAATGATTAAATCAGTCTTAAAACACACTGCAATAATAATCATAAAATATAAAATGGAAAAAAGATAAAGCCAAAATTAAAACCTAAACTTATGGTTTCAAAATAACATATATTCTCCTTTTTATAATGTACTTTAGAGTTAGAATAAATGGTAAATAAAATGTAAGAATTATTCGTCTTAATTTAAAAATATACATTGCTTATTTACCTCTTACAGAAAGTAATTAGAATAGTCTCGTGAGTCTCGCCTCTCTAGAGTTTTTAAAGACAAAAGCAAGAGCGTTATTTTCATCCATGTTAATAATTTTTATTGAATCGTGATCGTAGCGTAATCGTGTCGCTGGACATAAAGATCTCAGCAGTCAGGGGTTGAGCGGTCATAGTTTGACAGTACATTGCTTATTCATGACTCGGTAATTATCGAAATCGTTTCGTGCGTTACGATGGAATTACGATACACGACTATTTTGATACACATGGGGTGCCCTTTTGTTCTTTTATAGCGTATTTCTATTTTTATCGATATTTTTTTAAATTACATGTTCACGGTTCACACGCGCAAATTGCTGTTTTTTTTACTAATTTTGAGTAACAAAATGTTATGAAAGTTATAAATACTCGCAATCATTTGAAATTTAAAAAAAAACACTTCAAATCTCCGTTTCGCTACTTATCATATCTCATTAATCTCATTACAATAGAAGTATTTTCAAATTTAAAAATAAAATCTTAGTAAAGTTATGCTAAGAAATTTCTTAAGAGTCATTCCAATTAGTAATGAAAAATGGGCAGCTTCTACGTATTTTCTAATTCGTAATAACTACGAATACTTAACCAATAAAAATATCACTTGGTTTCATATCAGATAAGTTTCCATCACCAGTTGTCCAACATATGTGAGGGTCATCCGCAATCATTGCAGCCTTTCCATCCATGATTCACCAGCTTGAGCAACGAAAACATGAAAATCACATACCAATTACACGCAGCCACCGTGACGGCAATCGCAAGTGGTCGCAGCATCCACCATCCGCCATTGATAGCATCTCATTGTCCGCAAATAGCGGATGCCCGAGACGCGATCAACACGCAGACCAGTAGGTATGTTTCCACGGTACTCGGAACGCGAGAACCTTTAAAAATCACTCCTAATTGGTTAATAGTTAATACTTAGTGCAAATAGAAAATATGACGATATTTTTTTCTAATATGTGGAGATAGTGTCTTTTTATCTTTTCTTCGTGATGTTCAATGACGACTAAGAGAAGAGAAAGAACCCACGATATTGATTTTTTTATAACAGAGATTGCATTGGTTATTTTATTTTAACTCTACTCTACCTTACTCTAACCCAAACGTAGGGTTGAATCTAGAGCCCATGGCCGTGGATTTAGTAAAAATATAAATTATTTTAACTTTAAAATCATTGACAAATACTTAACTATTAACATCGTGCCTTAGTCAATATTGACGACATAGTTAACAAGAAATAGGTTCTATATATATGTTCAACCTCTTCATCACCTTAGTCCGTAATTCATGTAAACGAGGCAGCCTAATAGGAAACCACGATATTGTTTTTTATATTTTTAATAGGTATACAAGTAAACCCGCTCTCACATCGGTTTGGGAAACTTATTTTTTACGTTTACGAACATTAAGTAGGTAGCGTTTACGAACATTAAGTAGGTAGGTACCAGATGAATTGTCCCTGTAGCTCGGGACCAGAATACGAGCTTCGGTATCCCCTGCCTGTCGTAAGAGGCGACTAAAAGGGGGTTTTAGGGGTTGCGGGCGGCTAGAGTGGGAGCTCGAACCGTCCATCAGCAACCCCGGGAAGGACGACGGTATGTGTGGCCGCACACCGTTGTACGGAAGGCTAGCGATGGGGCATTTAGTCTCTCGCGGGCAGAGCCCCAAGGGCGCCGCGCTCGGAGGACTCCGGTTGTGTTCCTTTGGAGATCCCGGAGTTCTCCACAAGCGCTGAGGTAGGCCACCGGGGGGGTTTTAGTGGGTAAAAATCCCACATAACCCTGTGTCGCTCCCACGGCACCGGGTACCTTTTGAAGGTTTCCCCCTCGATAACAAAAAAAAAAAAAAAAAAAAAGGTACCAGATGAATAAAAATTGCAAAAATAAATCGTCGGATCCTATTGGACCTCCAGAAAGCTTATGCTTCTTTCTTAAGTTCTGCTTGTAGACAGTTGACAATTTGTGCAAAGTCTTTTCCACAGGAAAACTTAAATGAAATCAATAAACCGTGACGTGTACATAAGTGGAATCGGACAAAAACCGCGTGTCTCACAGAATTATTTCTGACATTTTTAGACTCATTGTCCACCCTGAATACGAAGTCACGCTCCAAAAGAAATTAATGTCGGTGATACATACGGCCTTTGTTATATTTAAATGTAACTACTATGTACTTGTACTAACAAAAGAATATTTACGTGAGTTTGTTTATGGACATGTTCATATGTTTTCTTACTTTGGTACCTACCTACCTACAATTTATTGAGTGACTTTTTATCATGAGAAGACGACGAAAATACCTATTATCTTATTCTTCGAGAACCAAACAATTTCTTACTCTTTTCTTTAAAACTATTTAAACGTACTACCTAACAAAAATACATAATTATATTGGTAATATTTTTTATTTACCAAACTTAGTTTTTTTTTATAATACTAATTAAAAAAAAATCAAGAATTTTACCAATTACTTAGTGTAGGCACGTCCTAATTTTTGCTTTCCTTACAATTACTTTAATTAAAGTTTACTTTATTACATTTTTAAACTAAGTAAACTGCAATAGATACCTACCTACTAGGCGGATACAGGTGTAACATTTTATTGACGATCGATTTCCAGATAACTATCTTCATACAAATACAAATAAAGGTAGGTAAGCTAACATGACCTGGGTAATTTTCATGTTTGAGTTCGTCATGCTATATCACATGGCGGTAATTAAGTACCTGCTACGTAGAAAATGAAAATTGCGACGTTTATTTCAACGTAGGAAATGTGTGACATTATTTGGAAAGTTGCATTTTATTTTATGTTCGTTAATAAAAATTAAACGCCACCATATTCACAAGTAGAAACGATATCATAATTTTTGTACTTGTAAAAGTTTATAAAAGTTGTTTTAAGATGTTAAGAAGTGCATTGCGGTCGTGAAGGCGTACGACTAGCGGCGCGCACGACGCTCGTCGCACGAGCAGGTGTGCTGATCGCTCCCCTCCCTGTTACAGAGCGGGCGATGCGGCGCGAGTAGCGCGGTAGGGCCCTGCCCGCCGCCGGTCCGGCCAATTGGGGCCCGTCTCGCCTATGATGTCATCGGAGGAGGAGGCCGACTCACACGCGCCCTACTCGGATAAGCTCCTAAAGAAACAGAAACGCGTCAGACAGCGCGTGGACGCCGGCGAGCCGCGCAATTCGTACTCGACTCTCGTGACGAACGGACCCGCGCCCGCGCGCACCGCACTGATGAGTGGCGGACTTTACGGCGCCATCTTCGAGGGCCGCCAACACTTCGGCCTCTTCGGCCCTGGCTACGCTCCGGCCGAAATGTTGAATGAACTGCTCGGTCGTGCCCCCAGACAAGAGGATGCCGGCGAAGAGACGGCAGCCGGAGATATCGCGCATCGAGTTCTTCGCGACATCTTACAGAGCCGCAAGAAAGAACTCTTAAGACTTTCTCCGGATAATAATAATGTACATTTAGCGAATAATAACAACGACGAACCGAAGGAAGAGAAGCGATCTCCTGAGCGACCGGTCTCCAGTGATTCTCGGCAGGACCTCGATGACGCTCTTTTAGCGCTCGAAAGCACCGGTAATTCGCGAACTTCGCCGCCGCCCGCGCCTTCGCAACTCGAGCCTCTGCTCGATCCGAAGTCCGAACCTGAGGACCGCGATAGTGACGCCTTACGTTCCTCGCCGCGACCTTTGGATGTGAAACGTGCTCGTGTTGAAAATATAGTGTCGACGATGCGTGCTAGTCCTGCCCCCCAGCAGCCACAAGTGAATGGCTGCAAGAAGAGAAAACTGTATCATCCGCAACAACACGACGGTGCAGCAGAAAGGTATGGTACTAGTCACGGTAGTAGTGCTCAAACGGTATCTGATGACTCGGAAGACGATGCCGATCGACCGCCTATTGAAAAGAAGGTAGAAGAAAAGAATGCTTTAAAAACACAATTAAGAACTTTGCAAGAACAATTTGCAGAAATGCAAGAAAAATATGTACAGCTGTGCAATAGAATGGGACACGAATCTGAGACAATTGATAATGATGGTGCTTCAAGTGATGTAGAACATAACGACGAGCCAGTGCCTAAATTGGAACCTTCGTCGCCTATAAAGGAAGTACCACCTTCGCTGCCAATTCCTAATAGCAGTGCACCGAACATGTTGTCTCAAGTGATGAGTAAAATGATGTCAGCAAAAATGCATGGTCATACTGCGACCCATCCGCACCTGCCTCCTGGTTTTAACGGTACGCTGCCAATGATGCCACACCTTCAACCGCCTGATCATATGCACCCTCCGCACCCACACCAACATCTGAATAACGCAGCGGCAATGTATTTAAACGTTAGCCAAAAATTGTTCCTAGAGCAGGAGGCACGTATGAAGGAAGCAGCGGAACACCAGCAAAATAGCCAACAACAAAGGCCACAATCCAATCAGCATTCGCCACAACAGCGACAACACGGTCCCACGCCGAAACCCTTACCCCTATCTTCAGAGTTAGCGGAGCGACTAGATGCCCTTCGTGTCAATGCAGGCTCCGTGGGACCTGTTTCTGGAGCTGATTTGGAAGGCTTAGCCGAGGTGCTCAAGAATGAAATCACTGCATCGTTAGCGAGCCTCATCGATTCTATTGTGACTCGTTTTGTGCATCAACGCAGAATCATAGGAAAACAATCGGAGGCTGCCGCCGCGGCTGCCGAGCAACTGAATAAGGATTTGATGCGGGCAACGAGATTGCTAGATAGAAAATCACCGACACCGAAACCACCTGAGAGGCCACCGGGACAAATGCAAGGTAACCCATCCATTCATCATCCCGGCGCACCGAACGGCGTGCCATTTATGACACATAATCCAATGTTAATGAACATGAACGGACCTCGTGCGCCTGGCGGCGCGGCGTTTCCGCTGCACGCCGAGGCGAGCGGGCCCGGGCACGGCTCTCACGTGCGGCCTCCGACAGGAATGTTCCAGGCGCCGCCGAAGCCGATGGGCCCCATGTACGGAGCGATGAACGGCCACTTCGAACGCGAGCCGAACCCCGAGCAGAACGAGGCCCTCAGTCTGGTGGTGACGCCAAAGAGGAAGCGGCAAAAGGTGACGGACACCCGCGTCACACCGCGCACCGTCAGCCGCATCTTGGGGGAGGGAGTGGGGCATTCGCCTGAAAGCAAGTTTCCGGAGTCGCCTTCGCCGAGGCCTTACCCAGGGGGAATGGCGCTGCCGACGTCTGTAGCGATACCTAACCCGTCGCTACACGAGAGCCAGGTGTTCTCCCCGTACTCGCCGTTTTTCGGCGCAGGCGGAGGCCTGGCGCGGTCGCCCCCGGCGCCCGAGCGCGACTCTCCCCCGCTGCCGCATGCGCCTGCGCTGCTGCACCCGGCGTTGCTCGCGGCAGCGCACCACGCATCGCCGGACTACATGCGCCACCACCCCTCGCATGCGCCGCACCACCCCGGCATACCTCATCACCCTCAGCACATGGACGCTCAAGACCCACATTCCGACTGCAACTCTACCGACCTGCCTTTCGAGGGGATTCCGCCTACTATATCCTTTTTAATAGAAATTTTACTTTTTACTTTACTTTTTTTCAGCCTTTTGTGTAAACAAACTTGTAGGTACCTATAAGCAAGTAGTTGTCGACGTAAATCAAAACCTTACGTGTGGTCGGCCACAGATATCTTATTTCTGTAGTATTTAACCTTACGACTGCCGCCGCCTACTTCCGACTTAACTGTTAGATATTACACGACTCTGGAAACCCCACAAGTGTTGCGGTTTCTACGTTTTACGATACTTGTCTAGCGGTAAGCCTATATGAAGTCCATGAAGGAAAGAGCCTTTCAAGCAAAAATAATGCCTACTTAATTCATTCCGAACTACGTAAGTTCAATCCAATTATGTATGAGTACCTACTAGTACCTAGCTTGGATACATAATCGCTTAATTTCTGTGATTTACAACTACCACTCAAGTCAGTTTTAAACATAAAATGGACATAGCAATTTTTCTTCTAAGCTTCGTAACATATTGTTTGCAGGCTTACGAGTGAAATTAAAGCTTTGACATTAATTTACAATAACACGTTCATAGCGACATATATGCGATTTCTGCAGCGCTAGAGGCTAAGGTATACTTTATAAGATTAGATGGAAACGGATTAAGACTTTGTAGTGCTTCACATTGAGCCTACGTAATGCAAGGATCTAATCAGATTTGCACAACCGTTTATCTAGCACGGCTTTAGATTTCTTGTCTCCTTTATCTAGCATCACAACAACTATGATTCAAACATTCCTAGTTTAGGCGAATATTCAGTTAGAGAGACTAGACTTGAGAGAATGTCTGACTTAAGACCTTTATCAGAATAATGTAACTGTCGGTTAAAATATGAATAACCTACTTCATGAACAAGTTTATTTAACCAAACACTATTAAAGATTGAGGAGTATCGTATCTATAGTCTATACTGTATTTCGAAGATGTGAAAACACTGTTATAATTATTTATCTGTGTTAACTTTTACCAATGTGTCCTTTAACTCCGTTGCACTCTTCAACTCTCACCCCGATGCACCTGCGCAAGGCGAAGCTGATGTTCTTCTGGGTGCGGTACCCCAGCTCAGCGGTGCTCAAGATGTACTTCCCAGACATCAAGTTCAACAAGAACAACACTGCTCAGCTCGTCAAATGGTTCTCGAACTTTCGGTAAGTCTCCCACATTTTCATATTTACAGGCTTAAGATGTTATGGTGGATGGATGCAACGGGTCCTGGGTTCGATTCCCTGGGTATGGGTTTTTGGTATATCAGGTCTGGAATTCACAAACACACATAGATATAATCAAGTCGATATATCTATTTTTTGAATACAAGATTTTCTAACCACCAGCCAAATATTAATATTTAATATGATAATAATATTTATCATTTAACAAAGAAAAACTACACTTTAACCTTCACAAATCGATTGATGAAGAAATTGTAAACAATAAATTCAAATTTTAAGAGAATCATTCATCTGGCAATTCCATCGCAGTCACTATTATCAATGAAATTATAACAGCAGCTTTGTGTTATCTCCACGGGATTTCCTGGCAGTAGTTGTATCTTCTCTTAACTTGGCATCCTGAAAATTATATGTATTATAATTATCTACTTATTAATTTCCTGTTACTAAGTCAACGGATGGAAAATACCAATGATAAAATATTATGTTAATGCCTATAATAAATTTATAAAGACACACGACCCGTAAACGTACATTCAGCTGTTATATAAATATCTGCTCCGGCCGAGAATCGAACATGCGACACTTGTTTTGAAGCTGTCTTCACTAACAACTACTAAGTTACGAGTCGAAAACCCGAAAATATAAAAAAAAACAAATCAAACATAGCTAAACACACTATTGACTAATTGCATATGTTTTCTAACATACAAAACAAATAAATCATTTATTGACCTATTAAACCCAATCATAGTTTCTTGGTAGCCATCGATAATTTGATCGTCCGAATAATTCGCTCAAGGGTTGGGAATTCACTATTTCCTAATTATCAAATTTGGGGTGCCTCCCCAAATAGAATGATTCGAGACGCTTGCAAATAAACGCACTCTTAATTTGAATGGCGTCACCGTTTTATTAGATGGTTAAACATTTATTACTCTATTAATTAGAGATACCATGTTTAGATTTATATTTAAATATTTACTCTTTACCGCTTTTATATGGGAATATTCAAGAAAAGAGTGAATTTAGTGCACTGTTCCATCCAATTCTCGCAAAGAGTAGCGTTAAGAGATTATTTTGCAGCTTGATTTATGAGTATGAGACTTTATGATATAATAATATATTTCGTAATACCATTGGCTCCTTTCAAAATTAGTTTTCAGTTCGATTAATATTTCCTTATGATTAATTATTTACTTTGTGGTTCATAATTAAATTAGCACTTAATTGGAATTTAAATTAAAGTATCGCATAATTAATAGATACTCCGTTACAGGTAAGATATTGTAAATTAACTAATACTATTATTAAGCATTTACCTAAAGCAAAATATTGTTGGTCTGTTATGTCCTTATTCATCGCTACTTCATTAAAACCCTCTAAATAATGTAGCAATTTTTACATCATATTTCATCTATAAAGCTAGTGTACACGATACACTTGAATAATTTAAAAAAAGAATTTCACGATTGTAAATATAAAAAGACGTGCAACATAAATCTCGTAATATGTCATCGCAAGTAACGTTGTTAGGCTCAGTATTGATTTCTACTCGAATAATTCCACTATCTAAGTCCACTGATAACGGCCACCTGCCACGGGCCTCGCGAATGATAACTCCCCTTCTTTACATCAACAGATTTCCCCCCTTTCCTCAAACACGCTATCGTATATTTGATATTGATATTACTAAATATGGGCTTTTTACGTTCTATTTTTTTTATCTGTATTGTACACATATACATAAAAATTGTTGCTTATGTTATTATTTTTTTCTGATGAAAATAAACAGACAAACAGTGTTATAGTGTGTTGGAAAATCATCTACATATCAATATTTAAGAATACACCGGGCAAGAATGCGACTGCAATCATGAAGACCACGCGTCCGCTCTGCGACTGAGATGTAAAAAATTATATGTATTTGCTTTTAGTAAGTTTGCTCATATTTAAAAAACATCTGTACTTTACCATCTGTAAAGATTGTTGTTAGTTCTTTTAACAAAAAAAACAGTACAAATAAAAAAAATCTTAACATGCTTTTGGTTATGTCTCAAGTACGACATACTAATAAGTTATTTGTAATAACTAATGTCATCTTTGCTACCTTCTATTTAAACCAAATAGGTAGGTAGACAATTCTTTTTACATAAGGTCCTCTCTCCATATGCACCTCTTAGTTTAAGGGTACAATAAAGTAAATAAATACAATAAATAAATAAATACAACTTATTGATTAATTGTTATAACTAAAACTGGTATCATGACTACATAATTTCAGTGTGTACCCAGCACTTGAACTGATATATCAACGCTCATATTGAAGCTTTCTGCTGTAATCTCAAGCCAGCACTATCATATCTAAGTTAGATAAGGGAAAACTTGTAAAAGCCTTGATAAGATTATTTTTATTACATTGTACCTGCGTTGGGCACTTAATATATTAAAATATTTGTATAATTTAGTGCGGTTCTGGACACACTTTTGTTTAGATGAAGTTTACCTCATAAAAATAGTTGAAGAAAAAAGCTTTCTCTGAGAAACAAATCTGGCAGTTCTTAGCTATATTATTTTACTTAATTTTAAAAGAATAAAAACGTAAAACTCTTCCCTTTAAAATTTCTCAACGCCTACAATTAACTCTGCCGATTTTGCATTTGTACCAAAGAAACAAGACGTAATACGTACATTTTCTTCAAACAACTTGGCCCATTAGTATTGTCCGCTAATGGCGCGTGGACAACGGAAAACGGCCATTTCCTCGCGATAAACATCTGAATGGACCGAACGGGTGAGGGCGCCACAATCGCGGGCAATTACAACCAAGGCGCGAGCTTCGACTACCTTCTATAATAAATGACATTTTAAATTTACGGAAACGTCGATTAGTAGCCCCCTTATCGAGCTCGCTAGTAAGTTTTATTTTGAAAGGTGCTTGGAAAAGTAAAATTACATTTACATTGGGACGACATCAAGTAATGTTGGGAAATCTTTGTATCACGTTAAAGACTGTTCTGTGTTCACCTCCCTTAAGTTTAAGTCACCTTTGCCACTGCGTACAAAATCGTTTTGTACCATCACAAAGCTACTTATTTTCGAAACTTATATTAACATTGTATAAAAATAAATTATCTATCCATCGAATTACCAGTGTGGATTGGCGATGTAAGCGGCGATGTACTCGTAAGTCTAAGTCAATCCATGATCATGGGTACCCGGCATAGCAATGGATGAGGCTAAAGGTAATAGTATAGTTATTTGTAAAATAAGCAAAATATAACGGCTAGACCAAACTTAAACTTTTTACCTTTTTAATCATTTTACTTCTTAATGTTTTTATGATAAAAAATGGAAGTCATCTAAAAACCCTCATTAAAAATTGAACCAATTTTAAATTATCGTTGTAGGGCGTTATCGGAATATCGCTGTTGTTAGCGGAAGATTGTGTTAATGAGCATTTTTTCAAACATAAATAATTATGTTTTAATCTAGTAAACGATTGTAAACTTGCGATAGCCTTTAACCACGGTAATGCACAAGTTAAATATGACCAATTAATAAACGGTAGTTATTGAGTTATCGTGTTGGAGCCGGATAAGAAAGGCGTGAAAGCGTGTTGTAAAATAATTTAGGTACAACGTGAGTACAAGATGTAGTAACACTTATAATGCTTGTTGTACCGGCTCTTGAGGGCACTACGTGTAAGAGTGGAGAGCTCTCTCCTTACTCGTCTTTTAGAGCCGTCTCGTTGCAGGCTGTTGCAACACCTCAAACATCAGTCTTTCCAGAAATTATATTAAAAACCGGGTTATTAAAAACGTTTGTGTTGGTATGAGATTACGAATATTTAGGGCATTAGAAAAGTTCTAAAATATCTATCCATACCTACTTAGATTTTTTTAAATTCAGTAGGTACATTAATTTTGGGTGGATCGAACATTCTTCCATATAACTCACAGTAGAGAAGAATGTCAGATTTGCATAAAATAAATTTTCGAAATCAATAAGCTTCCAAGATCTACAACTTATTCCTTCCTATCTTATGAATTGTATCCAAACTTTAAAAGTTTTGAATATTACTACACTTTTTGTCATCAAGTAGGTAAGATCGATTCTTTTCATAACTCTACCATGTGCTCGTAGCGTGCATCTCAATTTGTGTAGTTTTTCTCCGTGCTACTTAAAGCGCACACAGCTTTACAACTGACAAAATTAAAATGTTTCTCCGCGAAGTTACTCTACGGCACATTCCTCGATTCTCGTCATGCACACAGTCTTTGTAAACTCTCCGGGAGCAAAACAAACCTCCTTCACTCAAAGTCGATGCAAAGACAAATTCTTTTGGTGCACGAACTCAAAGAAGTGCGCGGGCCTGCAAACAAAGACTCACTCGTAGAATTAGCCCGGCGACGATAGCACTAATTAGCACCGGTTACTCGTTAAGTTATTTCGCTTAATTAAGTTGCACAGAAGTGGTCTGCGGCCGGCCCGTCACAAGGCGTCGTAAATTGTTAGAATACGGGCAACACTCCAATTAATCTTTTTACACATCCAACTAGTCGTATGAGGGGTTGCACTTAGACACAACCTTTTTAAACGCTCACACGAGCGACTGTTACTTCACAACAACGCTGCGCAGCCGGTCACTGATGACACTTCTGAATAACTAAACTACCTACTGCTTATTTAATTCAAACGAATTTTAATTACGCACTCGTATCAAAGCAGTCAAACGAAACATCTCGCCAGCCACCCGCGAACACGCCTTACCGTTAATAAACGCCGGGAAATAACGATTTGCGAACGAAAATATTAATTATGACATTAATCATATAATCTGATGTTTTGTTAATTCAACTGAGAATAAATTCTCTCGTTCGTAAGGACTCTCACAGTCGGTAACGGAAATGTTGCCGACCTTACGTCGCAATTTTCACATGCCTTTTTAACTTACCGTGCTAACTCGCTTCGTACATATTTAGTTCAATATTTAATTTTTGTAATTAAAAACTTGAGTGCGCAATTTTATTTTGAAACACTCGAAACGTTATCAAAGTGTGAAGGAAAAATATTGCGGACCTCTAAACATAGGGTAAGAGTGTAAGAGTGTAGTTAGTGTATGAAATAATCATCCCTCGACGTGTGAAGTCACCTTGTAGGTTATTGTATGCGTTGACTGTGAAATTTAATTGGTTGGCTAATACACTGCACCGCGGAGTCTAATTTACGTGTTAACATTTTTAATAAGGCCCGGCGAGGCTAGGGCGACAAGTGGCCGGCCGTTTATATCGCGCACCACTCGTACGAACACCTCCAGTAATTAATACGACCCTTTCGAGAAAGCTTATGAGTAGGTTTCCTTCTGAAACGTTGCTAATTACAGCATAGGCGCATTCACTTCTTATTATAAAGAAATAGTGCCTAGAAACGCGTGCGTTACTTTATGCTCGTAGCTTTTACGTATGTAAAGGAATTCGAATTGGACGTAACCTAGAAAGAATGTCACGCCTCAGTACTAAATTGTGGCTAACGTGTCTTACTTCCGAATGTTAAGGTTTACACGCACGCGACGAGGCAGCTAATAGGCGTGGGCGAGGCAGAATATTTACATATCATTGCGATACGCCGCCATTAAAAAAAATTAGCCTTTCGCCGACCATCATCGTTAATAATATAATTAAAACATGCGAAGGCGCGGTCCTACTTATCGTTGTAATCAAGAAAAACATAGGTATGTGTACATTGTACCGTTTTGTACTGCTGCTGTAGAACGCACTCTTGTTTTATCTTTGTATATTTTTTTATCGGTGCTGATCGGTTTGTTTTATGCGGAATTTTAATATTTTGTGTTATTGATTACGATACATACTCTTACAATTAATTCGACATGTAGAAATATTAAAAGTTGAGAAAACCATTACAAGATACATATTAACCATTAGAATTAATTAGAATTAATTAACCATTAGAAGTAAAGTGTGTTTACACACAACTACATACACACATACATGCCGAACTTATAATACCCGTATTTTTCAGGGTTTAAAAAGGAAGATCGTATAATATGAACTTTAAAAAATCCAACCTTAAACCATTTTTGAGATATACAGATTTATTAACACATCACACAAAATTCAAGGAAGCAAAATAATATTAACGCAACACTCCAGTAATCTCAAAATCGATATTCCGTATTCGCTATTTCGAAGCCAATATTCACATCACTAGTCATCCACGTGGCTGCTTCACTGGCAATACGAGCGTGTGTAATCCATCAACTAATGAAAGAGTAATTAGAAAAGTGGAGGTTTCTTCCGACCGCCTACCTTATCTTGTCTTCGTTGGGCCATTACATTTTTTAATTACCCCACCCTACACGCACGGCGATCGTGATTACGATTACGAATTTAGGGTTAATAAAATTGTATAGTATATTTCTTTACTTTAGTAAGAGGACGGGTCAACTGTGGTCAACCCTAAAATGGGCATCTCAATTTAGACTTTTCTTAAAAGACAGATTCGTTCCTCTATGTTTTGCATGGATTCCAAAAGGGGTTTATAACCCGAAGTGTTAATAATTTTAATCGCTCCTATTTATTCTTAAGTATGTTTCTTATATTTTTACCTAAGGATTAGAAGACACAAAGCACGGTTCATTTAAAATGTTTTTTGGGTTGCGGACAGTTATGTATGAGTACTTATAATTATAGTAGAATACATATTTTTATATTCTACAAACCTTTAGCCCCAACAAAATAGTGTTTGTAACAGAAATAAAAAAATAGCAATAAGAACTAACTCGCCAGCAATAACATCAAGTCGTGTTAAGCCCGCTTCTAGCTAGACAATTATTTAATCCCCTAGGATCAGATTAAGTGACCTTATTCGTTAAGTAATAACATTTAGAAGCAACGCGAGGCACACCTCGGGTCTCGAAGGAGCGGGCGCGGCTTCTTTCATTAGCAGCCTTAAAAACCTTAATACGCTTCTAATGACAATGACACACACGGATAATGTTGGACAGACTTTAGGCGTGCGTCACGCGATGTTTTTTTTTAATTTGGGAGGAGCGATTGCAAAGAATGAGGGTAAAGGCGTGTGAATTCGCCGCTAGAGGCACTAGTGTAGAGTGAGGTCTGGCTGTCAGTGCCACATACTTATCTGACCCGGTAAGAAGGGCGCTACTGTTTTTGTCTTTGTCTGACAACAGTATAACATTTGCATTAGTTCTAATTTTGACCACCGGATCAGATAAGTTTGTGGCACCGTCGCTTCTCACTTGTCTGAATATCACTTGTCACTGTTTATGTATGGGTGGGCTTTGACAGCAGGACCTCACTCGCCGGTGACGCCAACTGGTGAGTACAAAAACGGCGACCCTCATTGTGACTTCACGGCCATTACTAATGTTATCTAATTAAATATTAAAATTAAATTTATTCTGTATGATATGTTTTGGTCGTAATTATGAATTCTGTGGCTGAGGGAATCACATTAAATTGGTTATTTTCAGGAGTAAGTAGTGCATGTTTAGGCTACAAAATGAAAAATATTATTTCAAGTTTCATGTTTTTTAATGACTTTGATAACACTATGATACCTATTGTTCCTAATGTGACATAAACTAAAGAATAGGTATTTAATTATTAATAATTTTATCTACATTCGCGTTTATTTCTAGTGATTGTATGCTGTGATAATTGCCAGCTCTTGATATAACTGAACGTATATTTGTATGTATCAAAACTATCTATAGGTACATGGTATCATTGGCCTGTGTAATTTACGACTATGTAAATAAGACTTAGAAAGTACAATGGTCCAATACCGTTTGAGGAAGAATAATTGTATTATTTTTCTTTAGTTCAAACAACAATAAACCATTACCAGATATAATTTATTTTATTTCAGAGTAGGATTTAATAAAGGAAAACTATATTTTTTGTCTATGATAATGGTAATTTTTCACATAATTATTTGTAGAAAATAGCAATACATAAATTAGTAGGTAATGTCCAAAGATAGGTACGAGTATATAAACGGAGCTTCAGTTAAGTTACAGTTAGAACGATCTTGACATCGGACGATATTCGAATAATAAAAGTATTATTTTGCCACTTCGTTATCTGAGTGTTGTCCTTGTTTTATCCTCGACCAGTCTTCGTTCCAACGGCCACTATCGTGTTGGAACGGAAATGGACCAACACTCCCGTATCGCTCCGAAGTCCTTCCTTAACCGACCAATCGCTTTAGATCTCTAACACTTCGTCATATTTATATCCTTCGTTAGCCCCTCAAAGTATCGACGGCTCAGCCATAACTGGACGTATAACCAAGACAACGATAATGTATAAATTGTATACCTACTATTAATGATGGCGTTTTGCGACTTTGTTTTAATTAGCGGCGACACATGTTATTGAACTTAAAGGAAGTCATGGTTTCTTTTGATAAGAATGGTGTGTTGTAAACAATAATATAAATTATAAATTGCATTAATGCTGAATGCATAACACTAATGCCTAGATAATTTAATGTGACTGACAGACAGACAACTCATGTAGAAGCTTGTAACTACATACATATGTAGGATTGTAGGTGCAGGTATTCCTCATAGGTGAGGTGTACCTTCCTACTGTGAAAGGATTGAAATACATTGTATTAGGTAGGGACGTACTAAAATTCCATGATTTTTTTTATTCAGGCCTGAACTGCTTTAATTTCGTATTATAAAAATATAATTTAATTGTGAAAATTCAACCCTCAACTCATTGTAACGGTATCCTAGATGTTACATTAAAGCTAGGCAGCATTGCGCAGGCATTCGAAGTAAAATGTTAAAATCCAAAAGTTTTGCCAATACGCCGTCGATTTGCACATTTCGCAGATACTAGACGTTATAAAACGTGTCGTAAGAAATGACAGTGACAGGTGTGAAAAGGCGCGGTAGGCTGCCCGCTTGGGAAATTATGAAAGTGCCGTAAATAAACGACAAGTTTCTGGCCCGCCCTAAGACATAATATATTAACGGATGCCACACAAATATATATACGTATGTTTGCTATTTAATTTCTAGAGATACAATATTAAATGCCTGACTTTGTGTTTTTTATGTTGACTAAAATACATGATATATTTATAGATAGATTTACATGATTTTACTGTACACTCTCATGGTTAATTCTTTTCGTACGTTCATCGGAAATCTCTCTGACACTAAGCTATCTTATAGCATTCGTGAAGCCACGTCAAAGGCCCTCGAATAGCATAAAACATCCAACACTTCATTTGGCCACTAATTCCTCTACCAAAGCGTGATAGAGCATGAATGCTCGAAGCCTCCTCCTAAGTGTGTATTAAAACTACACAAAATGTCTAAATTTGAATGATAAAGTATTCTCGAATGTTAATCCGAATAAAATTTACCAAATAAAATTCGATCAACGATTCTTGTTGCAGCGTACATTTAAAAGGTCATAAGGAAAGACTATTAATTAGAACTATGCCTAGTGAACATGTTTCCGTGAGACTGCGTAAATAAGTAACTGATGTACAGGCAATAACACAAGTGGGAACATACGCTACATAGGAAATCTTAGTATTAAATAGCAATGTCGAAGGCCCCTGGGAAATAACTTGAGTAAAGTAAAAATGCGATGGCAAGCAGACGGTTTGACGTAATGACGCCTCCAACACTACTAGTAATTATCGTTAGACACGTGAACATTGTACATATTAAAAATATACCGGAAACTATACAAAGTTGGCTCCGCTGACGATGCTCTACCATTTTTTTTATCTAACGAATCATTACGTAGCATGAAATAATTCGTCATTTCAATGCATATCGCATCAAAAGTAGACGTATTGGGGACTTATCTATATTACATGGGTATTGTCATGTCAACAAATCCTTACAGTGAGTGATCTTGTAAGAAGAAGCGGCAAGAACTCTCAAGGAGCTTCTTTTCCTACTCACAGTTACATACTGCACTTACGATTGCTTACGGCTAAAATATGAAACCTTTCGTCATAAGAGTGCTTTAACATAAGTTTTAAATCCACTGGGCTATCACTGTTTCACATAGATCTATGGTAGAGTAGGGCTCGCTGGTAGTATTAAAAAGTGAACCATATTATGTTCCCGATCGCTATTCAATTATGTCGAGGCTCATGTGGAGTGATATTTTGTAGCTACATTTTTTAGAAAGGGTTACTTCCATACCTAAATGGGACAAACTTGTGCCATGGAATTGTGTTCAAAAATCATCTATAAACATCACAAGTAGGTGTATTTAAATTGACGTTACATATCAATATATGTAGTATTTATAAAATTTGCACTATGTAACATATTATTATTAATGACCGAAATCCTCGATAGTCATGACCCTGGCTGGGAAGCGATCCCAGCTTTTATTGCCGGCAAGGGCATACATTTATGGTGCATTTAAACTTTTGTTGTTCGGGTCTTGGGACTGATATGTTATGTTTTGTCCACGTCATCCGTGAGGGGAACCCTACTGCGGAGCTTCATCATCAGACGATAAGCTTATCTGCCTGTTTAGTAGAAATATACGCAGAAAAAATACTAGACAGGGCGGAAGATATCAAAGGGCAGTGATATTCTCTAATTGAACTGAAACGACCGTTTACGATATCAAAGAAAAACTTTACTTACGAGCTTCCGAAATAAGTACTCATTCAGTATTTCATCAGAGCATTTATTTCCTCGGTACAAATACGCTAACAAATTTAATCGTATTATCAGCGATATTTTTACAAGCTTGTTACTTTTAATTTTTATTCGACTCTCCAAAAGTTATGTCTGAAATATCATCTTGTGTGAATACGCAGGATTTTTTGCTTGCACGTGGATTTATTCGTACAGATTCGAAAACCATCAAACGACTTGAAGTTTTTATATTTTTTAAGTAGGTTTGTACTCGGGATTAAAAAGGAGTCCTCAAAACGAGTTTTGAAACTGTCTCATACAGTAATTAGCGAACTAATACTGAAATCAAGTATCCGTTAACGGTCAGCTTTGTGCGCGCCCTTAAACGGCATCGTCTGTGCAACCCTTTTTTTCGAAATTTTAATACCGAGTATAGTTGGGGTAATAAAATCTCCGCAAGCACTCAAATGAGCTGAACTTTTGAAGCGTGGGGTACAAGACAGAGGCAGGTCAGCGGAGGGAGTCATTTACCAGGGCCGCATTCCGACTGATTGACGGGACGTCGATTTCTGTAATCGAATTTCCTAAACGAACTTACTCTTTACGCGTACCCGTCTATCTTCGGTTCTCTCATTTTATGCACGCTTTTTTCAATGGGACGCTAACTATATACTATGTAAATGTTATTTTGTATGCCGTTAAAGATAAGGGAATAATTCGCGAGAAAGTTGCCGGTTTTGTACAGAGATATAGATAATTGTCTCCAGCCCGCATGGTTTGTGCCGAAATGTACCTACTTACGAAATAACGTTAGATTCCGTGAGTGTAGGTACAAGTTTCCCGTTGTTGATAAGGCTTTTACAAAAAACTAAACGCATATATGATATTTTTGTTTTCACGAAACATTGATAGTACCTAAAGTACCTACCTAAGTAAACATCAAAATAATAAATGTACCTATCGTGATTTAATATAATTTGCACGAAAAAGACTGAACTCAACTGCAAATCTACAACTACAATGATAAACACATTTCACCTCTACATTCCTGCACGACACAAATTTCGTTTGTTAAAAACAATCTAAAATGCAACATAAAATAACGTTATCGCGTAATGAAAGTACGCTGTTACGTCACAGCGAGCGAGATAATAATTTACTTTGACGTTTGTCTCAATCCGGCCCTGGCTGGACGGCGCAGTCTGAAAAAAAGTTTTTTCACTAACTGAAGCATTAATCCGGCCCGGTATTAGTTTACTCGCTCTTACACAGGCCTATGTGAGCGTGATGCGCGTGTGTGCTACCGGCTGACTTTCGCGCAGACAGCGAACACATAGAGGCGTCGCGTTACACGAAAACTCGCGATTTTTCGTCAACTGCGCAAAGTCAACTTTTTCAATACAATATAGGAAGCGCTACAGTTCGGAATGCTTGCAGGTCGAAGTTATTTTCGGCATGTAGCACCAACAACTTTCACGTGGAGCGCCAGAAAAGTGTCTCTGACTTTGTTGCTGTCAATTATAAACTTTTTCGAATTTTTAACATGAAAAACGCACTCCATTGTTGTCACGAGTAAGCTGTATGAAGCAGTCGGTAGAAAACCTTGTATTGAGACTATAAAATTTAATGTGAGACCAGTTGACATGCAACTTATTAAAAAAATCTGTCGCGTAAGGTTGCTCTGCTTGGTGTAGTCTGTGGCCGCTCACTCTGGCGTACTTCGCGAGAACTGGACGCCGTCCACTCACCCACACACCCCGCCACCACTACATGCACACCTAGTACATAACGCGTAATACCTCCCCCCTATCATTTGAGCGACTCCGGCCTGCATCAGGTTTTAATAACCATTGTATTTGGCAACGATCGAAATGAGTATGTTTGGAAAAGTCAGTAGATGTCTGGAAACTATTTTTCGGTCGGGAGCCAAAGTTGCGTACGGTTTATGAGTTTTTTGACTGCTATGTAAATATATGAAGGGACTGTAGTCTTGTATATAAATTCGTGTCTGAATTTTTTTTCGGTATTGGATTTGGGCGAGTGCCGTCAATAGTAGGAACAGGTTAATTCGAGCTCGCGTCGCCATTATTTCGAGACCCCTTTATTTGGAGAACATTGGAAAGTTTTTTTTCACCTGAAATTTATTTTGCTCGCTGTGTTGAACTCTATTTTGTGAACATTCGTCACAGTTCTGATGAGTTGGACATTGACAAGAAAATTGCAATTTTTAAATTTAAAGTTTTTTTATGGCATTTTCGTGATTTATATAATGTTTGTATGCTTCTCGGTCGTTGTTTTAAACGTATGAAATGTATCTCTGAAATGAGATTAAGTAAAGTACCTAAATCAAAATATAAATAAGTAGTGTAAATAAATTAATGCTTCAGAATTAACAAGGATGCTTATAAACAGACATTAACAACCGATTCCGGTAAAGTTAGTATGCATAAGGTTTGTAATTAGTATTACCTAAGTATTGTTTTTAAAAGATGTGTCGACAAGTATCTTTGGCCCTTTCTCGTTATAAATGGCACATTTGTGAAACAGTGGGAGATGCAAAATATGACAAGTCGATGTTTTCCCGTTATATTTCCATAGACTTAGAAACCGGTAAGGTTCTTACCCTCTTATCACTATTACGGTATGCGGCCCGCATTGTACTACAAAGCAGACATAAAAATAAGAACCAAATTACCGTTCGTCACACGCAGTGACCCATATTTTGCAATTCTTTAGGTATATAACCACATGTTACTTCTTACATACTCGTAGCAATCTCTTTAAATACAACGACAAATTATATAAAAATCGTTATCTCAATTAACTTCTCAATTCGACTGTATTTTTTTTACTTAGGTGAACCGATTTTGCATATTTTTTTATTCGAAAGCTATTGATTGTCATCTGGCCATTTAAAAATCTGACTAGTAGTTTTTGAGTTATCCCTACTTTTCTATACTGAAGTTGGTTTTTATAAAATGTTAGATATTGTTTTAACCTCATCATCCTTTAACATAACCTCCAAACACAACCGTAAAAAAAAACTAAACTGCGCGCCAAATTTAAAAATTAACGGTCGTTGCAATAAAATCAAGTTTGGTACAAAACTGTCGTAAGCATTCGCACCGAACAAGTCAACAATAGAAGGAAGACTTAAAAAAAAATAAACAATAACCTGACCCCTCGAGCAACGTCTTAGCGATTGGCTGGCCATAGATTACAAAGGAACAGATATGGCCGTACGCTTAAATCGGTAGCATTTAAAATGCTTGTAAACAGAGCGCATATACCGCCAATGAGGGTAACCGCGTGTGAATTTTCCGCTAGAGGCGCTAGTGAAAAGTGAGGTCTGTCTGTCACTTTTCGCTTGTCTGAATGTCATTTGTCACTGTTTATGTATGGGTATGGGCGGGCTTTGACAGCAAGACCTCACCTCGCCGGTGGCGCCAACTGGTGAGCACAAAAACGGCGACCCTCATTGGAAATAAATGCGTGAAACTTTTACAGTTCATATTTTTTTGTAAAATAACAAAAATAAGTGTCTAGTGAGTAGCGAATTTTATTTTTAGCATAAATGTACATATTTTGGATATTTATAACTAACATATTAGTAACGCAATTCGATAATCTGTAACAAAAAGTATCGCTTTTTTATTAATTTTTAAATAAAAAATATTTCTTTTTAAATAAATGCTGTAATTATTATGGGGATATCACAAAATTATATTAATTTTATTTGAACTTACTTAAAGACATCTGATCCACGCTCTATGTTTTTGTTACGGGCAGCATGAACAACACAAATGACATACTATTAACCGAGCTACCAAAAAGCTACAGATCGTCAATGAAACTATCTATACGTTTTGTAACTCTGTGCAACATTATGGTTTCACACGGGAATCCAATGTTTTCTTGAGGGGAACCGGCAAGACGGCGAGATGTGCTCTTACCCCACATTATGGGTACATTACGACTGGCAATTTGCGCCTTTAATGACGATTTATCTAATTTGTTTAATAATTTGAATTGATTTAAGAACCTAGTATAAAAAGTAAGATTTTTGTACGCAACTGTATTTTGCAAGCATTTATTTTACTTGCTAAATTATTCGGGTCTAATCTTTTCAGTTGAATTAGAGCTACTTTCTATGACTCTACAGACATGGTGTTTTACATATTGCTTTAGTTTCGATAACCATGCAATACAAAACTAGGAGAATTGGATTATCTGATCAGGAATGGCTTTAGACAAGATACTTAACATCTAAACATCACTGGGACTACAATATGTATTCGCTAAGTATTATAGAAACGTGTTCTTGAAATTGTTCATTTATTACTATGTCATTTTTTGGGTCTAGTTTTATAAGGGACAAGTGTGAACTGTAAGAAGTCTTTTAGTTTAAAAAGAATCGATTAAACTTCTAATTACCTTCAGACAAACCAGTATTCAAAGTTGTGAAAAATATTCTTTCAGTTTTGAGATTGAAACAAAGAAGAGTTTTAATTAGGTTTTGTAGAGCCAAGTTTAAGATTAAAAGTATTGAGATTCGGTCTTATTTCTTGAGGAACAATACCAACTTCGCTGGACCGAAGAAACTCGTATTTCCTCAGTTTCAATTCCGTGCCATTTTACGTTGCTTTAGATTTCAAAAGATTGCCTAAAAAAAGCTCCAACAGCATTCACCAAACAATGAACCAAGACGTTCGTTTCCAGGTAGACGCAAGATGTCTTAAGAAATAAGGAGACAATACGGGACTGTTGCAAGTAAATCACAACTTTACTCACTTAAGTTTAGCGTCCAAATCCCAATGGGAGTCATTGCAATTTTTTCGCAATATCACCATTGCAAGGCCCAATCTGGAATGCTTGGTTTGGTGCCGTTCAGCTATTTGAGAACTTAAATTAAAGAAAGTAAAGTCCAGTATAGTTCAGACTGATCGGGTACAATTCACAATAGAACAGCTGATTCCCACAGTAACGGTTTTAATTCAAAATGATATATTTTATTCTATTTGACTGGTAAAGATAAAGAAATGTCGGGCGTGCTTTATCGGAACTGTGGTTAAAGTTGTGCTCGCACACTTATTCAAAACAAGTAACCACTGCCAGGAAACTTATGTCCTAGATTCCACATTCAAAATTATGTTTGTATACGGAGTACTTCAACCTCAAACAAGACTCAAATGGGGACTAGAATTTACATGTTTATCATATTACTTCTGAAGTGATTGAAAAAAAACAATACCCCGAGCTCCCTACTTATCCATTTCAATGATTAGTAAAAACAAAGACAAACACAAAGACAGACAAACAAATAAAAAATACAAAAGTCTACACAATTATTGTCCTTACTAAACGTCTCCGTGGACAGACTACGAAACTGCGATGTGTTAGTTCTTTACGAGTGTATTGAAAGTATCGAGACCTACTTACGGCCCGCATACGGGCAGCACGCAAACTGCTTATAAATGACGAGCAATGGAGATCGCAATCTTAATTATGACGAGAAACTTGAGTGCATACCAAAACATAGTGTACTTGCACCATTGTGATCAAGTGTTCTGGAGGCCAAGCCAACCTCGACTACAAGGCTGGAAAGACCATTTTTATTCTCCTGTTGGAGGTTGCTGTCGTCGCTACCACCTAATTTAATCTCAAGATCCTCGTACTAGCTTGAGCGGTTACTAAATGACTAGGTACTACTTTCTGGGAGTCTTCAAGAGGAGAGAATAGGCTCAATAGGCGAATAGGTTCAACATATTAGATTTCATCGCCACTTATTGTCATTTAGTCATCAATAAATGTAGAGTCAATATTGTAAGCTTGTAGTTTATTTCGGTGCAGGGTCGGATAGTAGGTAAGTAATATTGGCCATAGTCCACTATACCGTCTCGGAATGCAGATCGTTGGTCTACTAACACCTTTGAGAAAATAAGAACTCTATGAGAGGTATAGGGACTTAATTTTTGAAAATTATGTGCATATAGGAATCGTCGTCAGTCAAATATTCATAAGTTCATCATTCAAACCACTTATTCTATTACTTTTTACCTATTTCTGTAAACTATCACTGTTTAGTCACCCAATGTCACCCAATTATAGTTAGTGTTGCATAATACTAAAATTCATTTTGCTAAATAGTTCATTGACATCGTAAGATCGAGTCCGTGGGACAGTTCACTATCTAAAGAAGAGTGATTCCAATAATCTCTTCACTCAAAACACTCAACATCTTAACGAGTACCGACGTTTTATTGCTCCAGCTGTGACTACTTATCACAAATATATTGTCGCTAATGACTCTTATGACCATCGGAGCTGTAAGCATGTGAAGATCGTAATAATTTATTTTTTATTTTACCACCCATCCTCACTTCTTGTTTAGATAGTTCGTATTTGTATGTACATATACTATACATATAATTAATCAATTAAAATATCAGGCTTCTGTAAACATATTTATATTAAACATTTAAAGTGTTACATTTATCTCTATATGTAAAAAGCGTTCAGACAGACCGAGAGATTTATTTTTTGTTTCGCGTGTACGTTTTTACATTACAGGGTAATTAACCACCTTTGTCCAGAGAAGCACGTGACAGCTAATGCCAAAAAATCTCATTTCTGAAACATTGAATGCAAACCAAAACGTCCAAAAATCACAAGCACTTGTGAGTTAGGTTTCGACATGCAAACATTTCTGAATACATTAGGGGTTAAAATTCCGTTTTATAACAACATCCGTCTAATTCTCTACGCACGAGTGTTATTTTCCCCCATTACATCTACGGATCTCACAAGTTTTTAGGTACAAGTAGCGTTGTAAGTGTTCTCCGCAGTACTTACACCATCCTAATTAGATTCCGACACGTCAAGGTGTAGTCACAACGTATAGCTCGGTTCTCGCCAGTTAAAAAGACATCTAATTATTAAGACACTTCATTTACTTACTCAATTAGTAAGGCTGCGATCTCCCGCAGAGTGCCAATTAAAAAATAATAGAGACCCCGGTGTGAGCGAGAGAGTCGAGAGCTCTCGCTCGCGCAAGTGGCTTAGAGATGATCCGCCTCGATTGATGGCTCACTATTGAGTGATTTGGTTTTCCACGGATCCAAGAAATTTTCTTTTTATTTTTTTATCCTGCCGCTGATCGTGCAAGTTTTTAATTCTACCGACCGTCGAGGGAAGTGATTACGGTCGCAATTTTCACACTTCGAAAACTGACGTCAACTGTTTGATGGTTTTTAAATATCTAGTTTGTATCTGATATCCTCAATATATATGAACTTGTTGGTATTTTCGCGTATTGAAGGTATTCGTTATATCCTTACATCTCTTAATTCGAATATCCAATTATACAATCATAGTTGCACCAGCAGCGATTAAAATCGACAGTCTTGCGTGCAATTCTGTAAAAGGATTAACTATCTTATATAATAAGCATAACGAACCCTAAAACAAGTCGACAATTCAGAAAGTAACGCGTCACTCGACGTCGCGAAAAACCGAATTAGCGAATTACCCAGTTAGCCATTTGCTCTACTGGACAGGAGGAAGCGATATACGATTACCTGCTACCATCATTACCACTTTTATTTTCTCTGGCACTATCATTTACGGTTTACAGATAGTAAAAATGCGATCCATAAAAAACCTAACAAAAACTTTGTTACGTAGATACTTAGTTATCGTTAAATGATTATATTAATTTATACTTCTAAGTTGTTTATTTGATATAATACTCGTTATTAACATTGTTTACGGTAGTGCATCAATCAGTTCATTGACATCCCTAATTGCTCACGATATTCATAACTGCACAGTGAACCTACAAAAACATTACATATAAGCCAATACAAACGGGCGCAGTACGATCATTTATTCTCAAAACACTCGCCAGTCACTAGCGATCCGTACAACGCGTACCCAAGCCTCTGAAAGCGAACTCGTAAGTAATTAGCCTCGCGAGACACTCCATTCGCGTCCTCACAAGCGATGCGAAGCGAAGATACCAGTGCGTCGGGACGACAAGCGAAAATGGCTAATCAAATCGACTCCCGCTCTCGTTTCGAGTGCTTTTTATATTTTCATTGTGCCGTCAAGTGTCACACTGCAGGTGAATTCAACAGTCGACGCTATGGATACGCCCACAGCCCACAGACATACCCGATCAGTTACGTTCAAGTGCTTGCGTACGAATTTCAATCAACCCCCATTTTTATATCGCGCCGCTGAGCCTCTAATAAATGTCACGGTGCAATGAAATTCAAATGAATCTTTCAGCTCCAACTCACGTTATTAACGCTGCACTTATTTTTTTGATCTTTGTCTCGTTACTAGAATGTTAGATTTATGACGTGCTAATGTTTGTGTAGTGAAGCGGTCAGCGACTGATAAGTTACCATCTAACTCTAGATCGAGAACTCTAGATTGATTAGAGAATTAGATTGAGAAAACTTGAGATTGAGTCAAGGCTATAGACATCCAAATTTGATAGGACACAAAGTGCCATAGAATTTCTAGGCGTTCTAATATGAGGTCCACCAGTGCGCATACACCTATAGCCAGTACGACCTTAACCTGCTTAGTTCTGAAGAGAAGATAATTAGGTAATTGAACATTTGGTGGTAGTTGAATATTACGTGATAGTACTGAAAAAAAAAATTCCCTTTAGAACTCAAATAATTTTGAACTGAATGGTAAATCGTATGGAAAATAAGGTATGAAAGACGCTAATTAAATCTTTATTCATCACACATTAAATTAGCCGGCATAATATTTAAACGGCGTGTGTTAAAGAGGCAAACGATTAGTAGGTATTTGTACGAAGTTCCAGTGCATCCGACTCTACATAGACGTGAATCAAACGTTTGATGTTATTAATATTTCTTATATTTTCGTTCAGTTTAATGAAGGAGAGAAAATTATGGCTCTTTATCTTTTATACTTCTGTATTAAGTATTGCAGTACAGTATTGAAAGGAAGTAAATCATTTTATTGCAATGCTAATGTTATCTACTTATCCACCGTTGTGAAACCAACCTCAAAGATTGGTTGAGCACTGTATCTAGCGATGATAGTAAGTAAGCAGTATACAAAGGTTAGGTTTACACCACACAGTCCAACAAACATTTGCAAACCATATCACTAGACATTATGTATTGTGTACAATACTAGTACTGTTAACTACGTTATAACGTGAACCAACAAGAACACAATTAATGTGACAACGCAAATGGCCGGGAATCCCCGTCTTAAAAAATTTTTTCATTATGTACAGGATGTCCAATAAAGGCGATTACCAAGCTCCAGGAGTTCCCATTGTTAATGAGTATTTTCTATCTTTGCAGGGAGTTCTACTACATTCAAATGGAGAAGTATGCGCGGCAGGCAATCAGCGAAGGTTCGAAGGTGGCAGACGACCTCCACGTCGCTGGAGATTCTGAGCTGTATAGGGTGCTCAACTTACATTACAACAGAAATAACCACATTGAGGTAAGAATACTTTTCTAAGCAGTTCTCAATACTCTTCCTAGAGTAGATTAGACTATTTTTGAAAAAAAAATTCCTAGAATCTACTTTACAATTTATTTATAGATATTAATTTATTATAAGATTTTTAACGTAGGTAAAACAACCGAAGCAATTCTTTATAATAATAATAATAGTATAATTTATTAAAATGTAAGAACGTGATGATAGATAGTGACATTACAATATTATAAATATTGTTACCTAATTTCTAACCCGTAACTCACATGACATGTTTGCTGTGCCCTATCAGGGTCATGTTGACACTATGTACCTAATACTAACACCTGAATGTAACACAAGTTTTAAGCAAATAAATAAATATGAAATATGAAACAGTCGCAGCATTGCCTAAATTTCTTGGACAACATTCAAAAGCAATGAAAAAGGATCCCTGCATCTAAAATTGTTTCCGAGTATTTCGTTTTTTCTTTTGAATCGAAGAATTAAGAGATGAATCATTAATTCCAGGTGCCACCAAACTTCAGATACGTGGTAGAGCAGACGCTCCGGGAGTTCTTCAGAGCCATCCAGGGCGGGAAGGACACGGAGCAGAGCTGGAAGAAGTCCATCTACAAGGTCATCTCTCGGCTCGATGACCCTGTGCCGGAATACTTCAAGTCGCCGAACTTTCTCGAACAGTTGGAGTGAGCGCTGAGACTCGACGCACAACGTTTTCGGCAAAACAAAATTTAAAAATGAACGATATCCATTGGAAAATTGTTTCGCACACCAAAATTTTACGACACTCGCATTTAGGCCTTCTGATTCAAAATTATTGATAAAAAAGTTTAAGTAAATTATTAAAGAAATTGAATTTGTACGTCGAGCGGCGTGGCGAGCGACTCGCCACGTCTCTGCCCGCGCTCTTCTAGGAAATTCATTAGTTTATACGAGTAAGAGAAAATTTAAGTCACCTAGAATTTTATTTCTGCACATAATATATTTCGCTATATATAATTATTATTATATTATTATTAAGTATTATCTTAAATGGTTTTTATAGTTATGTATATCTTAAAATCATTTATTGATTTATTCATTAAGGAAAAAACGATTAATATATTAACTGCTTAAGTTTTAATTTTTTTGTTGTTTTTGTTTTATTTCTCGGTCCTTACCTTTGTCCTAGTCCTTCGGGGTATTGTTTTTGTTGAATTTATTTTGAAAAATATTATTATTTGGCTCGCTTTGCGCGGCCGAAAATTGTCAACCTTTACCTCGTCTTAATTATTTTAGGGATAATTAACGTTAACCATAGACATTAGTACAATAGAGCAGGGTTATTTTTCGATCCACAGACAAAGAATTAAACATTATTTTTATACTGATAGCCGGTTATATGTTCGTGCAGATTTTTCAATAGCATAAAGATGCAGATACCAAATTCGAAAATGAGTAAACATCCTAAGTTACAGATTAAAGTAAACATCCTTGGTTATGGTTAAAATATTTCGGCAAAGTTCGGCAGAATGTCTTCAGTTGGTCCGGACCATCTGCGGGGGAACTCGCTCCGGACATAGGGTTAAGTTTATTTGTTAGATAAATATTATATTCCGAAATGCGTGGGCGCAGATCCATTCGCCGCTGATACTCCGCGAAGCATTCCTTCTTGTCAATATTTTCGTAAGTAATCATATTTCCTTTTCCGATAAAACTGTATAAGACGGACTTTTAGCACATTTAACCAAACATTAAACACACTAATAGAAATAAATACCCATAATCCGAAGTTCTGTATACTATGATATATATCCTGTTAGTTTTCTATACTTGGTAGGTACGTTAAGTTGAGAGGTGAATGCTTCGCCGGCGGGTGCCTTGGGGTTACTGACGCCTCCTCAGCCAGAAACCCACATCAAACAGGCGCAATAGACGAAGGCATACAAATCAATAGACCAAAATTCCAACAAAACATTCAAGTACCAAACAGAAATAAAAGAAACCTCACAATATCCAATCCACTGGCCCAGCTCGTCCGAACAGAAGTGCCTTCAAATATGTTGATATTTTACGAAAATTAATATGAAATTACAAAAGGGCCCCCAATAGAATTACGCCCAACCGAAGCCAAGGCGCCCGCGTCAACACCACGCCCACGCATACAGTTCGCCGTATCGAACAATCAGTATACATACACACACTTACTATTATACTATAGAAAAATAATTAGTTTCATTCGTAGATATACGTATGTAGCGCGAAGTACCCGGTTGTTGCTTCCGAGCGTTCTTACACTCGCCTTGACGCACAGTGCGTCACCAACACTCGACGATGACTTAATCACTCGACGAAACGCGTCGGAAGCAAGGGCGGGTCGATCGCACATCTCGATGTATTTGTTATAACGTGTAGACGCCGGCCGTCGACTCCGTACCGCGAACGCAATTTTAGTTTCCATCCTCAGTTCGACAGGAAACCAAATAAAGATTAATTTATCGCTTCTTAACTAGATATAACATAAGGTAGATAGTTGTACAGAGATGAATAGTGACGTGTATATAATACTGTAATTTTAATACAGAAAAGATAAATCGAGATAGAACTATCTTAGCGCTAAAGGTATTTAAGTAAGGCTCAATAGACACACGGCAATTGAGATTTGATTTGCGGAATTGTAAAACGTTAAACCATCCTCAGTTGTATGTTTAGGTCCGAACGGAGAGGGCGGCCGGCCCTAGCTAAGCAAGTGTAAGCATTTTTAATTTTGGATTACACTTTGTTAATGTTTAATTTGTAACCGTTTGAACTATTGCGATAATATAAGAGTACCTCAGTTTAGGATGGACCAGGCGTCGACTGGTGTGCTTAGAGTAGAGTTCAGGTTAAGACAGCGATGAGACAGAACCCTTCAGAGACATCGACACATACTTGCAGCCTCCCCCACTGTTCGTCGTACAGGTTTTCAGTTCTAAATTCCCCCTCCCCGACACTAGTGTCACCACACTCACCCAACCCTTCAATGCAATAGCCCGGTTTCAGTTTATGCGATTCACGGTTCGTAGGCACGTTTAACAGTCGCCGCTGGGTATTCGAACGAACAACGTTCAATGTTGCGTTTAGATTTTATTCTGTTAAATGTTATTTGTTTCGTTTGTACCAGACACTGGCTTTTTAGAGCTGACGGAACGCCCATCCGATACTTCCTTGTAGCAGTAGAGTTTATGGTAACGAATACTGAATTGAAATATGGAATTGATTAAATTTTTAATGAAATTACAATCACGACCCGTTTGATTCCTGTTAGGATGCACAACAAAAATATCGAGCGCACTTCCGAGCTCTAAAAAGTCAATATTCCTCGTAATTCTTTGTATAGTAAGTAATGAATCCGTTATTCCGATCTCTCAATAGATTTCTTAATTATTAGAAGTGTTAATGCAGGCTACTCACACATATTACAATAGCAATGTATTGATTTCCCATCAACAGTATTCAACCGACATGCCGTTATTTGCAGATACTTGGAGCCGTTTAATTGTTTTCATTCTATTTTCAGGCAGGTAAGAGCGTTCATAAGAATAGTTTGTTATGTAAGTGTTTGTTTGTAATTTTGTCCGGATTTTATACTTGAGTGATTCACTGTGCAGCAGCCGTAAAGACCACATGGATATAGTTGATACACGACACGAGAGCCGAGTACGTTATTCGATTCTTCGTATTATTTATAAGTTATCGGTTGACAATTTTTCTAAATTAATGTAAAGACTCAAGTTTGAAACATCGAAATATTTAGTCCACAGTGATCATGGGGCGATCCCATAGAAAAAGTACAAAATTCGGTGTTGAAAGATCATGTTTGTAACTATATGTATTGTAGATTATAAAATTGTCCTTTTGGCGACGTCAGTTCATATTATTTCAACATTTTGTACCTAGATAATAGTTTATTTGTGTTTCATAAAAAGAATTGTATGTAATGTTGGTTTACATTTTTAGTATTTTCGAATCCGTCTACGAAATGTTTGGATTATCATTGTAAAATGAAATGAATATGTATCTAATTATTTTCAAAATTAATTATAAAACAAAAACAATATATGTAGAATATATTTGGTTCCGCGTTTGGGTATTATGGTTCCTAAATTTTCGAAATTGTAATAGACTCTATTGTATAGCATTTCATTTTTGGAAGTTAGAAAACTTTTAGGTGTACCAAATAGCTGTATCAATTTTCTATACGAGAAAAAATTCAATAAGGAAATGCTGAAACGTTAGGTAGTTATGAAATAAGTATCATTCGTTTATATATGTATATGTATCTGATAAAAAATCAAAATTGAGCACGGATATACTATTAGGATGTCTCGAAACCAATACTGCCGACGCTTATCATTAAAGTAATTAAGTACGTATGATAAGCCGAACGCCCGCTCCCTTACATTATGCCATGGTGTCCATCTATCGGAGAGCCATAGAGCGTTCGTAATTTTGTATTGAAAGTAAATCGATAGAGAATTAACAATATTTTCAATATCCTTGTGGTCTTCATTCGTAACAGCGATACACGTTCATTTCGTAATCTTGTGTGTTTGTATGTAACGTTAAGTTAATATATTTCGTTAGCGGCATCGACCGCTGCCGCCGTATCGTATATTTGTAAAAGACAGAGCAGACGCGGTGTCGGTGATAAAATTAGTTACAAAATTAAAAAGTCAAAATTAAATATTTTAGTATGACGCCTCGCCGTCTCGCACCGGCTACTTTTTTGACCCACATTGCTTTAAACTAAATTTTTGGCGGCCGAGTGAGAGAGGGCGAGATGGTAAAATTAAAATTTTGAATAGTGTTTAGGCATTATTTTCGATATCCTCGCATTTCGGCTAAGTGATGGGCCCGCGTCTGCTTCGTTCGATATATTTAGTACAAATTTCATGATGTTAAGGTTACGAGGCTCAAAGCTTTTCTTTGGAGGCTCCCCCCGCCGCCCCGCGCCCCCTCCGCCCTTATAAATGACTCGTGTATAAAATTTTATTCAAAAGAGTATTTTTGTATTGAATATTTCTAAAGTTGGTGTAAAAATCAAAATTTCATAAATTATAGCGATGGCAAAAAGGGGGACATTAGGTAAATTTAGAATGTCATGCGTTTTTTGTATTTAATTTTAAGAATAGTATCGGATATTAAACGTTTAGGATCATTAACCATTTGTAAATAAAAAGTCGGACGGTGAGGGCTTGGGGCGGCGGGGAGTTGCCGGTTATATAGATAAAAAATATATAAATGACTAAAAGATGTTTATATGGTTCTGGGTGTAAAAAGATAACTTTAAAGGCATTTTTAAGATGAAAGTGGAAAAAATTGTAAACGATTCCTCGGTATTTGTCTTAGAATGGCTGCTTGCGGGTCACTATTGTAATCTGTGGGCCTCAGACAAGTCATATACCTAACGTCACAAAACTAACCTAACCTAATACGCATTAATTATTACAGTAAAGTAACTAATAATATTAGTATCACATCGTCATAATGCTTATAATTTACGAGAGCGCGTGTCTTTGTCCGTCAATGTGTAGGATCCAACGGCCGTTTGGTGTTTAGACATAAAGTTTGACTACCTAATTGTGGAAAAGTAACATGTATGTACCAAAATTGTGTCTATCTGTCGTGTGACCGGTAGATGATTGCGAATTGCGTTCATATTGGTATAAAAATTGGCGGTTCTAAAATCTGTTAAAATTAAATCAAAATTGTTCGATTGAGTAAATACGATATCACGTGGTAGCTTCAGACTGGCAACGTCGAGAGGTTGGTACCAGTGAGGGATGTTTCTTCGTGAATATAAGGAGTAATAAAGCTAAGCTTTTATTTGACATCACGACTTTTATTTACCACCCTTTTTAGTTCATCCTGTCTAAGTAACGATATAAAGTAGGTAATTACACACAAATGAACACTTCCTAGGTACACCAGGATTTAATAATGTCTGATAAACATTTACAAGGTAGGTACCTACCTACCTACTACCTGTAATAAGGACTAGGTACCTACTCATTTCTACGAACAAAGACGTAACTACAACTTTACAGAAGACAATATAATTTAAAATTATGATTATGATCCATGTAGGTAGGTATTACTTTTTCGGGCTCAGACCGGAATAAAAAATAATTAAAAGTATAGCGATCCATTCTCGGGATCTCTTTTCAAGTAGGTATCAGACCGGAATAACTCGATATTATTTGCAATAATTATTACCATTAAAAAAAAGTCATCAGATTACTGTTGGATTATTTATTATATTGGGATCTTAAAAAGTATTTTTTGTTTTATTTAATGTTCCTGCGTAATTTACTTAAGGCCTTGCTCGGTGGACTGCAAATGTTTTGTTCGATATAAAAGCTATTAGGTAAGCCAGTTTTCTTCACAAAACCATCGCAAACCGGACTACATTACCTAATATCGTGTAGGTAATAGGCCCAGGAAATATTTATTTGGGAATATTTATTTGTATTTTTTTTTATTGAATTAAGATAGCAAACGAGCATGCAGCACCACCTTCCGCTGCCGTCCATGACAACTGTGATCGACCTAGAACTAGACTCAATGAGTCTCGTTCTAATTCGATCACAGATGCGTTGCTAGTTGCTACCCCTTAACTGAGATGGTCGCCTCTAAAAAAGTGTAACCGGCTCCACACCTTCCTATCCGGAACACAATTGTTCTTAAAACAATTATTACCGGTAGGAATGGTACTAAGTACAGTAGCGGGCGGTAATACTTCCCCGGGTGAGCTCTAGGCCCTACCACCTGCAATTATTGCTTGTATTTAAAAATAATAAATCTCACTAAATTCTGTAAGTATTTTTTACGGGGTTAGTAAATTATTGAATGTATAGATACATTATAAATTATTGAAACTTACCTAACTACAAATAATGGAATTTGTTGGTTTTCGGACTCTGATACTGATAACTTCATCGTCATCTCTACCTATAGGTACTGTTCCACTGTTGGGCGCGGGTCTCTTCTCAGAATGAGAAGGTTAAGACCATAGTCCACCGCGTTGGCCAAGTGCGGATTGGCAGACTTCGCACACCTTTGAGTTTTGTGAACTCTCCGGCCTGCGGGTTTACTTAAATGATGTTTTCGTTCATAGTTATAGCGAGTAACATTTAAATGCTTAAGACGCACATACTTAATTTCGAAAAGTCAGAAGTGCGCGCCCTGGGATTCGAACCCAGAGCGCCCGAGTAACAGGTCGAATTCTTAACCTTAGGTAAGTTAAAAAAAATTAAAATAACAAATCCTGAATTTTACTGGCATCTTTACAAAGTATGAAAGAAAATATTCCGTACTGAAACCATAACCATATTTGAAAATTAATTGTCTCAATTTCCCCGCCTTACCTTAGTTAGAGCCTTTGAAAATATCAATGGTTACCTACTTCTTTATCGACTTCAAAAAAGGAGGATGTTTTTATTTTGGCTGACTTTTTATGTGTGTGTTGTGTTACCTCATAACTTTTTAAACGGATTTTTATAATTATTTTTTTATTGGACAGCTAGTCTTCACGTCTGGTACACAAGTCCCAGGACATAATACCTACTATAAAGAGCGACATTTGACAGGTAATTTTTGAGATGTATACACCGATTTACCTATGTACCTATATATTTTAAAAATTTTACAATCGGTTATTTTTTATGTTAGCTATCATAATGTTAAGCATCGGTAGGTAGATTATTTTTCGTTGTAGGTATCCTATTATCGATATTAATTACAGCTTCAAAATAAAGTTTTCCCTTATTACGTTCACAAACTAATTAAGTCAAATATTTTATTAAAAGAAAGACTACACTACTACATGTAATCTGAAGATACAGTCTTAGAGCTTAATTTTAATCATGTTCTGGACAAACAGACGATTTGACGAACTACCGATTTGACCAATTTCAGATTTGACGAATTGCCGATTTGACCTTTTCAAAAAATTATATTATTTTGTCCATTATTTGTCTCTGACAAATGGACAAAATAATATGTCCATTTGTCTCTGACAAATGGACAAAATAATATAATTTTTTTATTAGTAAGTTCTTATTATTTTCAACCTTTCAAGCAATTATTTAAAAAATGAAATAATTATAAAGAGAGTAAAAATAATACTCCATAATTTTACAATAACAGTGACATCTCTTATTGAAGCTTCGTACTTCAATAGCTTAAACAAATGAACACGATTCCCGTGTGTTCCCGTGACACGGTATGTAGGTACGAGACTGACAAGAGATGTAGTTTTTAATTTTGTTCCTAGATGACACTGTCAGTCACGGTTATTATTAAATTATACCTATATATTTTTAACAAGCATTAAAATAGCTTTTTAACGAATTTAGATTTTAGATTATTAGCGGGCGAGTAAGGTTTAATAATTTAAATTAAATAAACTGGCCGATTAAGCTTATGATTTCGTTTAATATTTTAAGGTTTTAAAAATAAAAAAAATATAAAGTGTTTTATTACAAAATTAGAAAATGCTTTGAGCAACCCTAAAACAGTCTTAATGCTAATTTTTTCAACTTCTTTCCAACCGAATGCCCGTAATCTACGACCCCTGTGGTCTCGAGATCATCAAGTATTCAAATTACCCCTAATTTGTCTGTAGAAGCTGTGGTAGAAGCTAGAGCAGCAGGATTTAAGCTGATTATAGTCTCTAAGACCTAATTGAATTCTTAACAGTCACTTCAGTATGCACCGCATAATAAGACCTTTTATCTTAAGGAGTTAAATGGTATAATAGACAAGAATTTTCCACAAGAGCACAAAAGTACCTACCTACTTAAAATTTACTTTAATTAAAATGAAATATGAAAAGAAGTAAGTAGGTATGGATGTATAGATAAGTACTTATGTACCTACCTAAGCAATGTACGTACTTACCTTACTTATGTACGTACCTAAGCAAGGTTATTTGATGTAAGTATTTGGTAAGCATTGTTTGTTAATTATTTTTTACAGTAGGTACCTACCTACCTAAGTACCTAATTAATTAAGTACCTAATAGTTCAAGAAATTCTATTACGATACGATATTACCCATATACCTAAGCATAGTAGGTAGGTATATCCGTAGGTATACTTATACTAAACTTCCGCAGTAGGATCCTCTGTGTCAAAGTCAAAGTCAAAGTCAAAGTCGAAGTCAAATACCTAGTTTATTTAATTTGGGAATTTACAACTTCACTTAAGAACGTCAATTTTTTGATTCTACCGCCGTTATGGAAAAGTGCTTAAGGAGGAGAAAAAAAACGAAAAAAACTCCTCCGCATCTTTTAAAATAAATATTACAATATTTTTTACTCGATACAGGTAAGCACTAACCTAGCGGAGCTGGTCGCAGAGCTGGTAATTTCCATGCCTTTTTGTCATTTAAATATTCCTTTATACTATAGTACTTAGCCCTTGTCTACGAGTTGCGCTTTTACTTAGCAACTACCTACTGCTTCTTAAACAATACACCAAGCCCCATAAAACAACGCTGCACTTTACATAGCCGATATGAAAACGTCGCCAAATTATGCATCTTTCTTGTTAAGCGATTATGATAATGACTGTTTTTATACGCATTTATGTTATTTGTTATAAAAACTATAGGTACCTACTTTTTACTATATAAATGTACTGTGAGGTCTGTGAGGCTACTGTAAGTAGGTATACCTAATAATAATAACCTAATTCTTTGAATTTATAACGGCACGATTCCCGATACCGTAATTTATAAATAGCTCTAATGACTCTCTTCTGTACCTAATACAAAGTTTTGTACATTTTGCGCCGAAGCGGATTTGTTGTACCTACTTATATCGCTTGCTTTACCCCATAGTAATATGCCATAAGACATAACACTATGAAATTATGCAAAGTAAACAAACCTACTTAGCAGTGTCTACGTAAGCGTAGCGTACGTAGCGCTATCTTATTTTTCTAACCGCATAAGTCTGTAGCCCTACCTACTGAGTTTCATCACAAGAGTTGCTAAATGCGCGCCCCATTGTAGTTTACTATCCAAAGTAATTCCTAAAAAAACGGTGGATTGTTCCATTTTTAATGCTTAATTATTTAATTTAAGTGTCTTATCGACATTCTTTACATTTGGTAGGGTAATTCCTACACATTTAGTTTTGTTTGCATTTAGGAGTAGGTAATTAATTGTAAACAACTTTGAGACATGCGACAAAGCATTGTTCACATCGTCAAAATTGTGTTTATTTCTGTCCGTTTTAAATAATAATGATGTGTCATCAACAATGTCTGTATGTTTTTTACATAATATGGTAAATCATTTATATATATTATGTACTAAGAAAAGAAAAGGACCTAAGATTGAGCCCTGTGGAACACCCATAACAGCCTTAGACGGATTAGACCCTGGTGATTTAGTATCATTTATACTAGCTTTTTGGACTCTTTTACTTAAGTACGATCTAATCAGGCTAAGCGACTTGTTTTTTACCCCATAGTAATTAAGTTTTAACAGTAAAATTTCATGCTCAACACAAAAGCTTTAGATAAATCACAGAATAAGTACCTACCAATAGCATTCTGTGATCCCTCCCATGCATCGAAGATATGTTTTAAAAGTCAAGCCCCAGCATCAGTAGTAGGTAGGTACTACGACCTTTTGTGAAACCGTATCGTTCGGGGTGTAGTAGTTTGTTGCTGTTGAAATGAGCAAGCACTTGGCTTTAGAATGTTAGCAATATAGAAACTGGCCTGTAATTATTAACATCGGTTTTGTCCCCAGTTTTAAAAAGTGGAATAATTTTGCTGCATTTCATTAGATCTGGAAACGTGCCTAAATGGACACATTTATTAAAAACTACGGCCAAAGTTGGAGCTATGAAATCTATAATATGTTGCATTATTTTTGTCGAAATGCCCCACAAATCTAGTATTTTTTATTTTAAGCGACTGAAAGGTTTGTGTCTCACTGCTGATAATCCTCCAAGTAGCTTGTATTTTATATTCTGAATTAACAATTTTATCCTTTATGTACATTGACATCGCCTGAATACAAACCTTTTTGTCGCAGGGTACCTATAAGTACAATAACACCGCGTTGACATGACTGCACTTATTTTTTAAGGATTACTTACCTTTGATGCAAAGCTTACTACATATTTATGTATTCTATACCTACCTACCTGGTGTAGGTATGAGTATTTTAGTCGGATACAGTATTACCTAATAAATAAGTGAGTCACCTAAAGCATATCACGCACATAATGGGTGTGTCTTTCTTTCCTTTACAATTTACACCATATTATTTAACAAATATTACCTATCGAAATAAAAAAAACGCGCACGGAAATAATCAATCAATAATAACTGACGAATTAACTGCCTACATCACTCATTCTAAATAAACTGTGACAAACCCTAGTGCAAGTAGTAGTATACCATACTATATCCAATATAATAAAATAATATGTATTCTCACTTATATTCTGCTCAACTAACTTTTAAGCTTTTAACTCCATAATAATAAATAAATTGGTGACCCCAATGTGATAAACTAAAACTTTGCTGAATTACACTTAGCTAAACGGTTTAAAAATGAAAAAACTAAAGGGTTTGTAAATATTTTAATATTGTTGTACAATAAACATCGAAGAAGAATATTGATTACATTGTATAATACCTCTTATAATATTCACATTAACCTTTATTATGATACATAATTACTTAGTTTCGAAAACACATTTCCACAGGAAAAAACCTACATTACAACAATGATTCAAATTACAATTAGTACACAACACCGATACTTCACATATTATGTAACACTTACATAATAAGAGACAAATATTGTGCTTAACACCATTCATTACTAACTGTTCTTGTTATCATCATTAAAAGTCTTATTCAATCCTGTACTTGTATAAATTATGAAGTTTTCTTCTCTTTCTGCATCTCTCGGAGGCCACAGAGCATAAATTTTATATGAGCTTTAGTTTCTGCAGCTTTAAACCGAATATCTGCTGATAATTTCTCAAATGCCGCTATTCTTGCGGTAAGATATGTAATAGCTTCTGCTAAAGTCAGTTCAAGGTAATGATTCAGTCCTATATTCATGAGCAATTTGGAAGTATCAGGCACTAACGCTTCCATGAAAAAGTTACACCCCAGATTCACTTGGGTTTTGAATCTTGTAGGATGATCACCTTTATCCGTGAGCACTTTCAATGTGAGCTTCTGTTGTATGAGGTTCTCAATTTCATTATTTACCACCTGTAACCTGGATTCAAGTTTTCTCAAGTCCTCTTTCAGCACATCGTTAATAAACGTCTCGTACTTCGCGATAGCTTCGTTTATATTTTTCTTTGCCATTTTTGATAATTCGGTTTTTATAATAATCAATATAAAAGTTTTTAACTTGCTGTTTGCTTAATATACAAGAAGCATCCACATATGTTTATTTTCATGGATATTAGATGTATTGAAAACAATCTACGCATTTACTGTCCACGTAAATTATACGGCAAAATTATGTCTTGGTATTTACGCAAACGTAAAGAGAGTAGGTAATTTAATAAATAAGAATTCGAAATTCGAAATAACCAACGTAACTTTTCGATTCCACTCCACAAAGTTTGACTTGACATAAATGACATAACATAACATAATCTGACTGATAGGCTTGCGTAAAAAGTATCGATACATTGTAATATCGATGTCTTCTGGAAAATTAATCGATGTAATTTGTCTATATCCATATTTTCGTTATATCCATCAGGGATGTTATGGATATCCGTAACCGAAACCGAAACTATCGGATATCCGAAATAAAAATATATCCGTAACCGTAACCGTATCCGCTAAAAAAGTTTCGGATAATTTCGGATAAGGGCAGAGTCTAATTAAAACCCGTTACGACAGGTTTTTGTTTCACCACTCACCATGTAAATATGGCATATTTGTTATTTTTAGTCGTAAATGAGTCAGATCAATATTTTTTGGTATCACCCTATCTAAATAGTAGGTAAGTAGGTCTCATTAACAGAGATGTTCGCATTGGCCTCATGGGAATACTAGTTCCCCATGCCCAGACACCTAAATAATAATAATAATAATATTAAAAACCGCATTAACAACCTAGTCAATTTATTAGTTAATATTGAGTATTTCACCAATAAAGTGAAGGAAAAGATTTGTACTGCGTACTAAATTAAGTATAATTAAGGGCAAAATGCGTCCAAAATCAAGTTTAATGTGGACATTTTTTGATCATGATAAACTTCTTCTTAATATAAAAAGCATTGTAATTTCAAGTGTCCCAAAATTCTCAGTTTCCCCTATCTGACTTATTCATTGTATTACCAAATGATAACCCAGACTTGATAGTAAATATAATCAAATTATTACATACTATTTTTTTACTTTAATGTAATATCCGTAACCGAAACTATCCGAAACTTACGGATAATCCGAAATAATTAATATCCGTAACCGAATCCGAAACCGATATAATTTTATTCCTATATCCGTATCCGTATCCAGATCCGAAACTCCACATCCGTAACATCCCTAATATCCATTATTTAATATTGATTTCTGCTGATCAATTTCCATTGTTTTTTAATATAAACAAATCAAAAACGAAGTAAATTCAACGAAATAATATTTTCTGGTGTCTACGTCTTTTTCATTAGGTAACTACTGATATTCAATAATTAATCTATTGAGTGTCGATGTAATTTTTTTATGTTATTTTTTTAACGTTACAAAAACAAGATACACACCATTCTCATTTACAAGGTCCATGCATTATTCTTAATATATGTGTTATCTCAATTACATGTGTAAACAACGGATTGAGATGTAACGATAAACAATTATTTATCAAAATAAATGTTAAAACCGTATCATGCATGAAATTAGATTTGATGAAAAATAAGTAAGAAAGTTAAGTAAGTAATTTATTACCATCAATGACGTCATAGACATGAGAATTGTGAATGATGTTGCAGCTTCTTACGATTCTGTTTATCGGGGCGTTATATTCCAAATGAGACCTTGCCAATTTAGAATGAAAAAGGACATAATTTGTACACCTGGGCGGATTTCTAGGTCCACGGATTTTAATTTGCGACAAGAGATAAGGAGAGTCAACATACCCATTGACGTACTTCTTTCTTGGCAGATCACGAATAATATTATGTGATTCCTTAAATATTGCCTATGTCCATAGGCAACGGTTATTCGTTACGGTTAAAAATCGAAATATCGATATTTTTGACAAATGATGAGATATTGACTATTTTTTGTATGCACATGCCTATAACTGTTATGATTGCATAACAGTTACCTATTATACATTAGAAAATAATGTCATGTCATGTCATAATTTGATAAGGTAGGTATAACAGATGAAATTTGACATTGACAATCTCAAGTTATCGTTACAGCCTACCTATGTCTTATGTAGTCATAATAACATGTCTTTATTCCAAACCAAAGTCCTAAACATATAAAACATCCTTCTTAAAAATGTGTGATTTAAGTTCTAAATCGTTAAAATAATAATTCTGTTCTTTATAACTTTATTACTTACGCCACCGCCATACCGTTTATTAAATATTGTTACAGCGCCATCTGATGTAACTTTTAAATACTAACTTTTCGTTTACTACAGCACTTTTGATGGAGATTTAGTTTAATGTAGGTCCAATAGATGGCGCTGTAACTATACGTGCCATCGCAAATAATATGAAATTTTAAAATCATCAAATTACTGATATAATATTTCAAAGTATTATACTTAATCTACATTGAATGTATATTATTTTATTATGATCTGACTTTGTTCATGTTTGGTTTCTTGACAACCAGTATTGACTGGACTTGTGATAAATGTTACACAAACCTAATGTACTTAGTAGGGATGTTACGGATGTGGAGTTTCGGATCTGGATACGGATACGGATATAGGAATAAAATTATATCGGTTTCGGATTCGGTTACGGATATTAATTATTTCGGATTATCCGTAAGTTTCGGATAGTTTCGGTTACGGATATTACATTAAAGTAAAAAAATAGTATGTAATAATTTGATTATATTTACTATCAAGTCTGGGTTATCATTTGGTAATACAATGAATAAGTCAGATAGGGGAAACTGAGAATTTTGGGACACTTGAAATTACAATGCTTTTTATATTAAGAAGAAGTTTATCATGATCAAAAAATGTCCACATTAAACTTGATTTTGGACGCATTTTGCCCTTAATTATAACTTAATTTAGTACGCAGTACAAATCTTTTCCTTCACTTTATTGGTGAAATACTCAATATTAACTAATAAATTGACTAGGTTGTTAATGCGGTTTTTAATATTATTATTATTATTATTTAGGTGTCTGGGCATGGGGAACTAGTATTCCCATGAGGCCAATGCGAACATCTCTGTTAATGAGACCTACTTACCTACTATTTAGATAGGGTGATACCAAAAAATATTGATCTGACTCATTTACGACTAAAAATAACAAATATGCCATATTTACATGGTGAGTGGTGAAACAAAAACCTGTCGTAACGGGTTTTAATTAGACTCTGCCCTTATCCGAAATTATCCGAAACTTTTTTAGCGGATACGGTTACGGTTACGGATATATTTTTATTTCGGATATCCGATAGTTTCGGTTTCGGTTACGGATATCCATAACATCCCTGGTACTTAGGTACCTGTTACTTAAAATTACAGGCGATCAAGGCCTGTTTTACCACTTCCTGATAAAGTCCCTAATAGCATAGCAGGAACTTATTTGCCATACAAAATACAACTTTTGGTTTCACAGATGTTAGATAGAACTACCTGGCAGGGCAGATTAAAATAGGTACCTAAGTTATCAGCGCTTGAAGTGGCTGATAAAGACGTTATTTGGCAGATATACATATCACTGGCGTTTAGTTTCCCCCTGAAGGGATCGATGTTCAAAAATGTAGCAAAGGTTTCTTACGATTATAATCGTTTTACATGGTCAAGATATACTTTCAAATAAGTAGATATATAAAAAAGTTAACTTGAATTAGGTATGTATTTTTAATCAAAAGTAGGTATTTGATTAGCGTCCCTGTAGCTCGGGAACAGAATTGGAGCTACGGTATCCCCTGCCTGATCGTAAGAGGCGACTAAAAGGGGGCTTTCGGGGCTGCAGGCGGTAAGAGTGGGAGCTCGAACCGCCAATCAGCAGCCCCGGGAAGGATGATGGTATGAGGTAGGCCGCATACCATCATAAACAAAAGGTGCCGCGCGGATTTCTACTCGCGCTGGAGGAGCCGAAAGGCACTGCGCTCGGAGGGCTCCGGTTGCGTTCCGTTGGAGATCCCGGAGTCCTCCACATAGCGTCGAAGACGGCCACCGGGGGGGTTTTAGTGAGTAAGAACCCCACATAACCCTGTGTCGCTCCCACGGCACAGGGTACCTTTTGAAGGTTTCCCCCTCGTTAACAAAAAAAAAAAAAAAAAAACATGATAAAACGTGACGATAGTTTTCGTAGTAGTAAGGAACCGCAACTAAGCGACGTTGCTGCTCCGTCAACTCATTACCTATCAGGGAGTTTGGTGGTGAAACAGAAGAAAGTTATCAGCGGCCTTTATGTGGTGGATAGTGGTAACTGTCATATAACTATCTCACACTCAATCAGGAAGTGATGAAACAGGGCCTAGGTTTCGTATATTAATTGTCTTTTTTTAGTTTAAATAGCCGATAATCCAGCCGCCTAGCCTGCTGATAAGTGCAGAAGAAAGAAACTAATTATGTACCTACCTAATATTTGTTTCACTATTAACAATAAAACACAACCTAAAAATGATCTCTGTTTTAAAATACATCAATGCAAAAAAATAGACTCAAATAATTGTAATTGTCCTAAAATAGATAAAGTGGAACATACTAAATATGATTTAGGGGTCATTCTTGATCAGCGACTATCTTGGCATCAGCATAATTATTATACATAGGTACCTACTTATACCTAAATGATAGAATAAGAAAATTAATTTGGGTATTCAAAATTCTAAGAGATATTATTCCTAAGAAACAACTCAACCAAATTTATCTGGCATTAGCACAATCTGTAATACCTAAGTCATTGCATTACTTACTATACGGGGAGGGGGGGAGCTACAAAAACTAAATTTCTAGACTTAGAACGTGGACAAGGATGTTTACTCAAAGTAATGTATCGTAAGCAATGTGTCGCCGTTGACAAAAACAAAGACAGTAGCGCCCTTCTTACCGGGTCAGATAAGTTTGTGGCACTGACAGCCAGACCTCACTCTACACTAGCCTCTAGCGGCGAATTCACACGCTTTTACCACGTTTTACGCAGACACCGAAATATTGGGTTTAACCACCGTAACCACGCACTAGCAACTAGTAGGTATAAGGAGAAGAAACAGAGTCATTGTTACACCTCACATAAATCAAAATCTTGTTATTTATACCTTGACCACACGAGAATGTAAAAAAAGTCACAAATTAGGTTCAGTTTCTGAATTAGGTAAATCTCCACTGTAAATCTCATAAACCACATGTTCATTTTCTCTTACTCTTATTAAAATTTTGCAGCCTACTAATTTATGCAACGTTTGTGTTTGTGCTAAGGAAGAGTGAGGCACCCTGCCACAAGTGCAATTTATCGTGCGCTTACTAGGTTGCTTCATCAACGGTATTATGTAAAAGATTGACTGAATAAAGTGTAACGGAGGATTTTTATGCCTGTGCTATACCTAACAACTGTGAGGAGCAATGACTGCAGGAGGTGGTGATATGAGATGTGCTGAAGCGAGGGCAGTTTTGGCATAGGTACCTACTGGTGATGCCCAATATGGAGTGGAGAGGTGCTATTGAGAGGAGCGGTGCTTTTGAGGATAGAAGTGTTTTAGTGGAGTGGAGAGGAGAGGAGAGGGGGGAGAGTTCTTTATTTTCAGGTTTTATATTCAAACTAGCTTCCGGCGAATTCGTTTAAACTTCACCCCCCTATTCCACCACCTTCGGGATGGAGTTTCCAAAAATCCTCATACATGCCAAATTTCAGCTTCTTCCGTTCAGTAGTTTCGGCTGTGCGTTGTCTGTCAGTCAATCACTCAGTAACGCAAGAGTTTATAAGTCCTATGTCTAAAAGATTTTTTTTTTGCTTTTTTGAATTATGCTCTTGCTCTCATTTCGCCAGCACACTATCATATCAAATCATATTTGGGTCAGATATTTAAAGGGTACAACAACCGTACTTATGTCTTTTATCAGAGCTCAGCTCAGAGGGGGAAGCTGCCTCTTGCCCTACCTGCGTACACCCATAGATGATACAAACCTCAGTGACCTCATAAGAGAGGAAACGGGCGAAGTACCTACCCTCAGCGTTACGTCGGAAGGGTGCAACACGAGAAGGGGGGATGGGCGGCAAGGCAAGGCAAAAGACAACTCAACTATGAGGGTAGTAAAATAAGACTAAAGTAACGATCATTGCTATCGTTTATTTGACAAGAAATAGTTAATAAACATCACTTGTAAAGTTGAATAAAACACCAGCAAATCATCTATCTACCTTTAACACCGAGTACAAAAAATAACAAAATAAATGAAGTCAATGTAGAGATAGACCAATCATATTTTTATTCATCAGAGTTTTCGCTGAAGAGTGGAAAATTCCAAAATTGGCTCAGGAACTTACGAATTTATTAATAAATTCAAACAAGATAGAATAACAAATCTAAACATACCGGAATAACATTTAAAAATATAAAATTATGAATGTTTTTGTAATACTATTGTGATGTACCTACTGTAACCAGAGATTCTCTGTTGTAACAACTTATATTGTACTTTTTCAAATATTTACTCAGAATAAATAAGTATAAGTAACAAAAAATACTAAGTCCCTGGAACAACTTTGTTTCCTCTATTCATTACAAAATACTTAGGTACTCTATGTACCTACCAACGTTAAACAATGTGATTAAATTAATCTGTGCTATCTGTATGTAGATGTCACTAGTATTCACATGTCAACCCAAAGTGACAGCTATAACATAACCTTAAATCTATCTAAGATATTTAATTTGAATTTGTTATAGGTACTAACTGCGATGGACTGTCGCTTAATTTTAAAATGTGTCTCTATGCCTACGGAGGAGAAAATACCATGCAGCATTTTGGAAGTTTGTGACAAAAGCACCTATTTTATTGGACGATTTATTAAAAACTAAAAAATGAAAGCAACTATGTTTAAGAAAACTTTGGCTCCATAAAAAATACGATTAAAAGACTCTTTCACGATTTTCCTACATTTATAAAAATGGACATTCGGACATAAGCTGTCAATAAAATAATATCACAAAATATTTTAATGTAATTATTAGATAACGTGTACTGGGCGGATATCGTAATGTTAGGGGACGTCACTAGTCTAGAGCGGCAAAACTGGGTGGATCCATCACTAAACTAACTTGAAAGTGGGATTTAGTTTGCAAAAATAGGTAGGTATATCGGATATATGTAATAAAATGATCTATTCCAGGCTAATTACTTTCAGTAGGTACTTATTATAATATAAATGTACCTATTCTATAAAACCGGTATTGATTAAATTTTAGTTTGGTCTTCTTTTGGTTAAAAAAACATTTTTAGTTCTTTCTTTCGAGACAGAACAAATTTAAACTCCACTTAGAAATATTGTATACACGGACGAAATAATTTCGACGGTTCACAAATTTATTCGAATCGCAAGAGAGCCACGTGGGGAAAATTTTTTAGTGAAACTACTTTGCTTTGTGGCCTATGTTTTCGCTAATGACCGATTTCAGCATTTCAGCCGAACACATAATATAGATACGACAAAATTTGTTTTAACTTTAAATCGTTAAGGCATTATCTATAGAGACAGCGCAAAACTAATACATAGAACAGATTTAAAATTTCTTAAAATTACTAGGATTCATTCGCAATATACATTTACAGCTAAACCATTACATAATAAATATGTTTTCAGTTCTCGAGTTCTCTATACAATATTTTTGAATGCTTTTACCTGAACGGATATACCTCGATTATCGAAAGCTGGCATGTACCTACAACAAATAAGCAACAAAGATGACGCCATATATAGCATATTATACAACACTAAAAACCATTTTGTCTGTTTCATACACAGCAAAACTATACAATGTTATGGTTTTTTGTTTAACACTATTAATGTAACGGTACGATTTCTTTTAAAGGAATTATTTAAAATAAATAAATAGATCTGGCAAATCATTAAAAAGTATAATGTTGGGGAAAATGTTGAATATTCTGTGCTTAATCATTAAGCTTCCAATTGTTTCAGTAATAAAAATTTTAAATAATGGATTCATAATTTTACACATAATAATTTTCCGAAGTTGTGTAGTAAAAACCATTTAATGTTTTATTTATTTACATGGATAAAAAAACGTGAAATATACTGTATAATAAAAAAAATATGTGTGAGTACCTACTAGGTGGATGCTAACGTGCCAGCTTTCGTTAACCGATCTATGACAATAAAACGAAACACTTCAAACTCAGCATAGGCAGGGTCCATCCCTAGTAATATAAAGGTAGTCTTATTAATTATATCGATACATCGTTGAAATATTGCTTTTAGACTGTTGTTATTTTCATCTAAAATTTCTTGTTTATGAAATAAATGTTTCGTTACATGTAATTGTGATGAATTATAATGACATAGACTTTCATATTATAAGACAATTCTAGAACATAAATATGAAATTTACACAATAACTCATAATTTTTAAACAGCTTTTTACAGGACCTACTTAAAATAAACTTTCGCTACTTTTAAGTAGGTTTACAATATTTTACACAGGTGTATACAAAAGTAGGTAATTAGATGCGTAATTAATTACTAATTTTAAAATATTCTATTCAACTAACTATGAAGACACCGACTCTTAATTAAGTAGGTATTAATGAAATATATTCTTTATGTAATAACTAAATCCCTTCTTGACCATACAGAGTTACGTCTAACATAATATATATTTACACTATATTTACATATATACTTATAATTAATAGCCAGTAACGATGTAGCCTTTAAATCCTCCAAAATTACTTAAACCCTTACAAGAATTATAAATTATTAAGATATTTTTAGGATGAATAAAGACGGATTTTTACAGACAAGGACGAACTTTATATATTGAAAAATATTACATTTAATTGTTTTATTTACGCCTATAATAATATTATAATTATGAGAAAGGGGGTAGCGATAGTAAGTAAATATCTCTATAATTTTAGTGTAAAACCATCTTGGAAGATGAGATACCTAGATTTTAATTAGGTAACTAGGTACCTATTATGAATATCATAACAACATCGAATGTCATAAAATGAACTGAGTTACGACTTTTCCTAGTTACAACGCTAGAAGTTCATGAAATTGGTGTTAAGGTTGTCGCACAACGTTTGGCACCTTCTGTAAGCTATAAAAATAGCGATGGAATGACAATAAAATTAGAATAATCTTGAAATGACCACCAAGTGAAGATGATTTACGATACCTTATGAGGTACAGGTATTAGACTATGCGAACGCCAATTTTTGTTAATTCTCGTAATACGTAGTCATCGGACCTTGGCCTCTGTGCAAAATATCAAGAATCAGACTACATGAAATTAGTAAAAATTATACAGAAAGATTTCGTTACATACACATGGGCCAAGCTAATAAGTTTGGTAAAAAGCGCGATATCGACTCACTCGTTTCAAAACGCAAAAACGTAAAATTGAGCAAAGCGTGTGATGAATTCCTATAACGAGCATTTGACTGTAAATTACGAATGACATACCGAAAAAACTTTGGTACTAGCAGTTGTATCTTCGTTGTTTAGGACTAACACTTTAAGGTTAGGTATAACTGCTGTACAACTATAATGTATAAACCTTAGAAATGCAATGTCGGTGTACCTATTCTTAAATTTCGGCTGATATTCCCACGCACCGGATTAAACATTCACTGGGCCCAAGTCTGCTAATTTCTAACTAATTTAACTGAGATATGTTTGAATAGTTTGACATACCTATTTTTAAGGCATAAGTACATATAAAATGTATCGAACTATTCAAGCACCACAAAATTGATTGGAACATTTACAAATTAATAGAATTAGGCCCCATATACTTCGCTAGAGTAGACGTCTGTCCGCATCCGTGTGTGTCATAAGACTGAGGCTAAAGATAGAATAGACAACTATCCCCCTCTACTCGTGGGAATGTGATGACGTATAGCTTACAAGCAATGAAAAGTTTTTCGACAATATTTCGTAACGTCACTAAACTTCGTCGTAACTTAAAAAAGAAAATTTAACTTATCAGTATATCAACAGTTTCCCAATTAGTTTGCTTATAACAAAAAAAAATGTAATTTAAAAATTTTACATGAGATCAATTACCTAACTTAAAAATATGAAATTCCATTTACTTACACTTACTCACGTGAAGTTTATTTTGTTAATTTTCATATTTAAATTATATTTTGTTATCTCCGTTAATCTTGGACCAACAGTTAATAAGTTTTCCTTTCTTTTCAACATAGGAGTGCTTGTGCCCTGCAGTAGGTATCAAAAGTAAGACGTAATAAAGTCTAAATGTAAAGAATTGTATGGAATCATGGATTTCCGCTTTACAAATGTTTAAATATTTTAATAAATAAGGTTTTTAAATGGACGCATATTTAGGACCAGTCAAATTATTTCAATGTGAACAATTGTATTGCCCCATTATTTGCACGTTTGTGACACATCCTCCTACTCCTGTAAAATTAAAGCATTTACCAACCTTACCTTATAATTAAACATTATAATTTGCGTACTTTAAGAAAAGAATTGGAAAAAATAATAATTTATTAGTAAAGTTTTTTTCTGAGGAGTTTATTTTCCTGTTCCTTCTCCTTATTGATAGATCATCTGTAAACGTTAGTGAAAAGATGAATCGGTTATAGATAAAAAAACAACACGTGTACATTTGGGCCAAATCGACAAAATACCCATAACAATAAATGATTTTGAATTTAAAAATGGAAATGGGGAAGTATAGTAACTATTTTGGCACACCAAAAAAGATCGGTGTGAGAATCAATTTTGAAACGAAGTCATAGAATCTGGTACAATTTTATTAATAATCAATTCAAATCAAACGCATGTACGATGACTTTCCAGAGAAAGGAGTGCTAACGTGAAAACAAACATTCACGATTTCCTATTCGAGTTGTTTCGGGAACCGGTATGTTTAAAAATATTTTCAAAAGTGGTACCTACAGGCAAACGGTCGGTAGTCGGATGGGTGACCGCTAGTCGCAAAATTTCTTGAGCGCTTCCGTGCTTTGGAGGGCACGTAAAGCTGTCGGTTCCGGTTGTTATCGATAAATCGACGACTGCTCGTTAAGCCGTGTCGGAGGCCTTCGGGCGGCTTGAAAACTTTCGACACTGGGTTGGCCACTAACTCCTCCACCAATCCGCACTGGAGCAGCGTGATGGAGTATAGGACTCACTGAAAATCAGCGCCGTAGCCTACACTACGGCATCGAGCTGAGTGGGCTCCTTTTTCTAGGCCACTGGACACATGCGAGCGTAATGTAGAGCTATGCAATAATAGTGTATTTATAATGTACCTATCTGTATATTTTTGTTTTGTTGTATTCACACTTTGTTGTTTTTATTGTGTTTCTATTTTTATTTTACTCCTGTGTCTACATGTAATCTTTGTTTATCCCTGCTGTAATGTTCGTGGCCTTCGAAATAAATCTTTTCTATTCTATTCTATTCTATGCTCTAGGCCTCCTCAATAATGAGGAGAGACCCGTGCTCAGTAGTAGGCCATTAATGGGTTGTAGCCAACAACAACAGGCAAATGGTATTTTATGGTATTTAAGTATCAAACGGGCAGGCAGCGCCACCCTTCCGCTGTCGCCCATGACAACTGTGACCGATCTAGAACAAGACTTACCTATGTAGTAAGAGTGCCGTTCTAATTCGGTCACAGATGCGTTGCTCATCTTGAGGACTGAGATAGCAGCTTTAAAAATGTTTACCCGGCTCCACACCATTCTATCCGGAACACAATTGCTGTTAACGCAATTATTATCATGGTAAAAGGAAGGGTTAGACGTTGCTCTTTTGACAATTCAAAAGAGCAACGTATGCAATTAGCCTACTACAAATTCTAACCAAATGTCCGTAGCTACAGAATTCATTGCACTCACAAAAATATACTGCAACTCTCTTAACAAGTAAAAGTACCTAATGTGTTTGTATTTTTATTACGGAATTAAGACAGCAAACAAGTTTAGTATGCAGCACTACCCTTCCACCGCTTCCGCCCTTGAAAATTGAGACCAATAGGTACAGAAAAAGACTCAAATTCGAATTATGATGGTTAGTCAGTGAGTAAAGGGTGGTTATTAGAGTTAGTTGAGCAGTTCGTTAGTTTAAGAAATAGGGCACAGTATGATAATCACTGAATCAGAGATTAGCGAAATGTAATCATTACATAGGTAATCATTTTCATCTAGTACACTTTGCCCAAAATGATAACCAAAATAATTATGATACATTGCCCAAAATAATTACGATACATGGATATGCTCCGGCCAGGAAGGCTTATTTGCTCGAACGACGCTCGCGAGGGCATTTCCAGCCCTCTAGTAACCTTCAATTTTTTCACATGATTACATTCCTCTTCCATCTCTGCAATAACTTTATAGTATTAAGTAAGGTAATTCGATCGGGGCGGTGTCACACACGCTCCGCCCGACGCCTGCGTGGTGCGATTACCCTAGCTATAGCCCTACACTTAGGTTGTATAGAAACCTAAAGGCATACTACTTTTTACACCTTCATGATGAGATTTCTTTATTGCCGTCACTATTGATATTTTATGAAATACTAGCCGACTGGTAATAAGCAGTTTTAAAGTAAGACCTCCAGCAATACAACTGCAACACCGCATGAAATTCCGTTCAGTAGAGTTTGCACAATGCCCGGACAAATATACAAATAGACAGACAAAAATTAAAAAAAGTTAATGTTTTTGGCGTATATTGGCCTTTTGAAAACCTTTCATACATTTTTTCTTAAATATCTGATAAGTACAGATATAAACCAGTTGTATTTTTATTATAATTATAGATTCGGTGCCGATATAAATATGATTGCACAATTTTTAGATTATGTTCATATTACTTGGGTCTTGCTTAGGGTTGTCCCCCGGGCTATATTTCACTGAACTGTACTATATTGTTGAAAAACTATATTGTAAACAAAATACTATATTATTTGAATAATATTTTCAAACCTAGCTAAAGTTTCTCTTTTTATTATTGTGCCGTAAAATAAAGTTATGAAAAATAATGATTACGATTATTTTAGCATCTCCGGTTTTTTCAATATCATCTTCAGGTTTCCCAGAACAAAAAACAAGCAGATAAATTAATGTTCCAATACACAAGATCATATCCGATGAACCGTGTAAAATTTATGTGATGGTCACACCACACGTACAAAATCAGTTCCATTGGATATCAGCTACGCACCATCTTGAATCCTCGATTTTACAGAATTCCTTTTTGAATCTACACCCACTAAACTGTTCGGTCGTGACTACAAACCTTTGGTATTTCATCCTCATATTCTGTATTTTAAATGAGCCGAGAAAATCGCGCTTTACATACAATTGAATATGAAAGATTAATACATTAATATCCATTAATTTGGATACAAAGGGAAGGTATAATTAGCTTTAAATAGTCTACGGACTTCATGAAAAATGTTACATAAAAATTTATACGTTAAGTTTGCACTACAAATGCTTTTCTTAAATAGTTTGAACTTCGATAGAAAATTTTTTATTAATACTAAGGGCTCATCCTAGAGAAATTCTAGTGTTGCTATAGTGAAAAGATTGAATTGAGAATTGGCTGTTAATTTTTTTTAAGAAGGATTTTTTTAAAAGTAATTTTACTGACAATAGGCTTTAATGCTTCTTAATATAAATCTGTTGTTATTAAATGACAAGCAGATGCGCTAGTGCCTTCTTTACGAAGGCTGTTACTGAGAAAGGCGGCTGCCAAACTTTGCTAAGTAGATGGCGCTACAAGCTATTGTGATATCGTTATATTTTATATTCTATTAGAGCTAATAATTATGTAAATTTTTCACATAATTTGTTTAGTTAGCATGATAATATCCGACCTAAATGAATTGAAGAACACGCCCTAACATAACAAAATACTCATCTTTAGACCTTTTGAGTGTCTGTATGTATAGGAAATTAGGAATTGATTTATTATAAAAAAACTTGATAATGAAAAAAAATCCTGGTACAAAACATTCAAGATTATGTTTTTAAAACTACAAGCCCGAAGCGTTCACAAACAAAACAAAAGGTGTTGTCACAAACACCTGTAGCACCATTTATGCAGAGCTTAGCACCAACATAGGCTATTAATTTAACTAAACATCGCACTGTCCACTGACACCAAGATAGATACTTAACAGGAACAAAAACGCTTACTTATCGGTAGGTCGCTACCGTTCTTATAAATATTAGGTACTGTCCGTGATGTCTCCGATACACATATATATGTACATAGCTATTTATACAGATCTAAACTACTATCACTATGGTAAGGTTCACAGTGTCCATCACTAGGCGATTCACGCGTCGCCGGCGCTCTCGCCTGCGCCTTCCCTCGCCGAAGTGGACGGCGAGTCGGTGGGATGGTGCCGCGTCTGAAAAAGACAATTAGTTCAATTAAATAGTGCATTGTTGGTTGTTAACATTACTGTTCGAAGAATTCGGTTCGGTTTCTAGCGAGGTGGAAATGTCAATGAGTTTTTCGAACCCGACACCGCGCCGGTGTACTATGGGTATCTTGGGTTTGTGTTAGCCTGGCACGACATTGGGAACCCTGGTGTAGGGCTAAGAACGCAGCGTTTTTTTCGCCCATTAAGATTTGTAACATTGTAACGAATGAATTCAAAAGTTACTGGAGTAGTCTCAAACAACCTGTTAACATTAAAATGCTACATTACCTACCTCTTGGTACATACATACATTAGAAGAAAAGAGGGTGCTTACTGAAATATCTTAAATACATAATATATAACACAATGAGTAAAAACAGGAACAAAATGTCTTTTTTGTACAAGATAAAAGAACATAAATGTTCGTGCGAAACCGGGATGGGCTGGTAGTGGCGGTGGTATCACCACACTGATCAATATACATATAACTTCTTATTGTCAGATCACGCTTGGTGTAGGTGTTCGTTAGACTCGAAATATAATTTCAACAATACATGGTGGCAGGGAATTTCACCTACCATAATCATAAAATAACACTTTGTATTCCCAATGCGCAGATTGAAGTATTACACAGTAACATTTTTATGACAAATCATATCGAAATTCAAAATGCAGCCTTTCTAAAAATGAATATATTTTTTATTTTACTTTCAAAAACTTAACCCTTGATAACAATTTGTTTATTCTGTCTCTTTACCTTAGCATGATTTAAACCACGGAACACAGACACCAGATTTAAACCTTAATTTAATTAAACGTCATAAAAACTTTCACATGGTCGTTACAACACTGAACGTAGAAGAAATGGACGGTTATATTCTAGTCACGTAAGATTATAAACGGAATGCAAGCGAGGCGAGAATGTACCTATTTCTCAGTTAGTGTCAGCCCTGTCGAAGTCATGCGTGTGACGGGGGTCTAACGAGAGCAGTCGAGGTGTTGTATAGTTATGTGTAGTCTATAGCAGGGCTGAGAGACCATGACTCGAAGCCATGAGTCCTGGTTTCCGGAATGGACTTTTCACAGATTTGACATTATGGGTTTGAAAAAATAAACTACATAGGTATTATAATTATAGTTTCAATAAATAAAAACACAAATGGTTAAATGCTTTTTAATCCATATTGATAGGTAAGTAGAGACGACTCAAAGACTACCCGTCAGATGTTTATTTTATATGGTAGATATTAAAGGACAACCACATTCGAAAAACTACCGGTCAGACGTCGTTCAAATTTAAATAGGATTTAATTTTTAATTTAAAGCGTTACTTAGTATCAAACTTACCTATTTACATTAAAGTTAATTAAACGAAAAGCTCACTTATTTGGGCAATGTCAACTTAAGTAAGGCAAGTAGGTAACTTTGATGTGTGTTGAAAATGCATTTGCTATTTAACATAACGCAGTAACATTAAGCGATAAATAGATAAATATTAAAAGTATTAAAAACCCATATTACTAAACTGGTTAGCAACATATTAAACTCGACTCGGCGCTAATTAAACAGGCCAATTAGATTAATTAGATTTTATCAATATTAGTATCTGAGCCGCCTGCTTGCCCGGCGCTTTTAGCAAAGTGATTCAATTCACGATTTATATCACAACTCAATTTAACTTTGTACTATTTGCAGTACAAGTTTTATCACTTCACAAAAATGTTTATGTTAATTAACTATTCATACCAATATTGTAAATGCTTAATAATTATGTAGTTTGTTTGTGATTTGTGAAACGGTGCAAGGGATCATTTTGTATTTTTTGGTAGATAGCTATCTATAAAGATAATTGGAAGCTTGGGGTGTGACATAATTAGTTCTTCTTTTTCCAGAAAATAACTTATTTTCACGGAAAAACAAGTTTGATGCAATGAAGTGTTATTTATGGCGTTACGGACACAATAATTACTGGGTATTTGTAAACTAAAGAAATAAATTTCTTGCAAAGCAACTGCGGTTTAGGGTCGGGCCACATTGATCGATGGCCTTTCGCATTTTGCCGATTGAATGAAAAGGAACACACTATTACGCATAATGCCGTACGGAAGCGAACGCCTCCGTACAGCTCACAGCCGTCAGCCGTCAGCGTCAGCCGTCGATCGCCGTCGATCGCCGTCGATCGCCGTCGACGGCGCGTTCGGCTCGTCGATGCGAAAGGACGCGTACGGCTTTCCATACTTTACGCTCTTTTTGTATGGGCAAACCGTCGATCGCCGTCGATCAATGTGGCCCGACCCTTAATCGTTGTTAACCAATCTTGAAGATAAAACATATAACTTCCAGGATATTTTATTAAGGTCCCTATCTATTGGCGTAATCACTTGTATGCAAGTGTTAATTTAATAATATTATTTATTCACAGTATTTAAGTAAGTTTTAAAATTTGTCAACAGATGGCACTACATGTAGGAAAACCAAACGTTGGGGTCAGTGAACTATATTTCTATTATTATACAATTGAGATCTTTTTTATTTTTATATACAAACACTAAATAAACTGATTATTGATTATTTATGAATTGATTTTTATCAAATATTACACTTTTTAACTAGTTTGTACATTTTTCGCTAAGCATCATCAAAACATTTAGTAAAAAAATATATTATTATGTAAAGAGGAAATTCTCCAAAACTAAAAAAATATGTATCCTTTAAAAAAGGACAAAAACGTCCTTGTTAATAAAGTCTTAATAACTTTTACTTAATCTTTCAAGACATAACTTCAAATAACGGTATATTATTACATTTATGAATGATTGAGTTAATTTTGAAATGACGTTGAAATGTTACAGGAGTTCATATGCAAATAATTATAATAACGTCTCCTGTTATAATCTTGAAACTGTACATTGATGCGTTGCTTTCCGCTGTCGGTTTATTTATTTGATCTCGGTCATTAGGCCAATGCACCGTGGCAGCACTATACAGTGTCGGGGGCCGTATTCATACTCACCGTCCCAATATTATATTTATTATGAATATTAGTTTATAATTATTATGAACCTGATGAACATTTTAAAACTTATTTACCTACTTGTTTTATTATTTTATATATCGCAAATGTCTTGCCTGCTATTAAGTATTTAGATTAGGTACCTACCTACTGTTATTCATTGCTTTATTTTAATTTTATACTAGAATTTATCATTTTATTTAAAGTCCTTTAACAAAAACATTCCGAGTAAAGTATCGAGAAAGTTTCATTTTACAACACAAAAAAAACATTTTGTTACTGATGTCAAATTAAAAAAATATTTAAAATTAAATTTTAACCCTCAAAAACATCGAACGAATCAGAAACAATTGAAAACGGTGTAAGTGAGTCACTGCTCCTCCGAGCCAAACCACCCCGTTGAATACGGGCCTGGATAGCCGCGGCAGTACCACAACGGTTGCGTAAAAAAACAAAACAATTACTATGCGATCTGCAACAATGTTGCAAACCTGTCCTGGTGTCCGTCCGCGCCACCAGGGACGGACTCGGTTCACGCGACGTTAATTCCGATCAGTTTCTTCAATCCAACTTCGATGTTTCGTTCGCACTTGTTTTTGTTTTTTAACGCAAACGTCACCGATGCGTGCATTAAGGCGTCAAGTATTATTTTACACTAACTTTATTATAACAAAGTTGTCCAGATTTTATTTTTGAGATCGCCTGTTTCATTTTAAATATTGATTTGTTGTTGCTACTTTAGATGCCGTATTTAAATTGTAAGTGTACATACATTAGTATTAGTTTAGTACGTAACGTAACGTTAGCTTTCAGTTTCCATTAATGATATTTTTTCGTTCTGGTTTATCCAGAGACGACCTGAATGGCGCAATGGTTACCATACCGGATCGCTGTTCCAAGGGTTCTGGGTTCGATTCCCAACGAGGCGAACTCCGACTGATGGGTTTATTTCTGTTTATGTTTGATTTATTTATTGCACAGGAATTTTAGTTACTGGCAAAATATAACCTTAATTATAACTACGAAAATCAGCTTCATTTATAGTTTGTAGATAGCAAATAATTACAAATATCTGTGGGACATTTTATTGCAGTTACGACATTTTAGAATGAAATCACCTGTGTTTAAATAATTTTCCTATTTACAAGGCAAGGATTTGAATTTACCTGCCTAATAATTTTAGTTCATTATTGGGCCGAGTTTTGTAATTTACTTGATATACTTACACTGTTTTAGTTACATAAAAACATGTCTCATTTTGTATGCTTACTTACACATACCTAGTTACTGGAGGTAAAATTGTAACTAATTTTAATCTGGCGTTTTTATTCACTGACTTCAAAAAAGGTGATGGTTCTCAAGTTAACTGTTTTTATGTATTACCTCGTAACTTTTATTAGGTGAACTGTTTTAAATATTTTTTTATTCGAAAGCTAGTGCGTGTAGTCTAGTCCTGTTTAAATTTGAACAACTCCTGACGTGTAGTTTTTGAACTATCTCTGATATCAAGTCTTATAGAGTTACTCGCTGCTCGCTGGCGGTCGGACATCTGCCTTAGTGTTGACATGGTGCAATGAGTACCATGCTAGACTGTTGTATAAAAATAAAAGGTGCAGTAGGTAGGTACCTACCTAGTAGTAGTAGGTAGGTACTACCTACACGCGAACGAAGTCACGGGCTGAAAGCTAGTTATATAAAAGATTGATAATATACGTATGTATATTAAGGAAAATGATGTTCATTCACTGACTGAAAACAAATCCCGAAACTATTTATTATTTATTTATTTTTCTAGGTCAACAAAATAAATGTAAGAAGACAAAAATATGATCGTTATAAAACTTTATTGCTTTTTCTGCAACACAATGACTATAAAGATCGAGGTCAATCTGCGAAAAACCTTTTATCTGGAAATAAATAAAACCTTACGCGTTATTTACAGTAAAATAATTTATCATTTAGAAAAAAATAAATAATTTATTAAATATTAATTATAGTGTATTTATGTTTGAACTAGTAAGGTTTACTATCTAGTAAACCTGGCCTCAGTTAACTTCTGAAAATTTAACCCACACTTCGTTGCGGGAACCCAAATCAAAAATTTTTTTTTCGAGAGTTTAATTTAAAAAAAGGTGTTTTCTAGAGATATGTTTATATTTTTTTGAATACAAAGATCCTATGCTATGACAATCTTCAGCATTACAACCATAGTCTATACCAAAAATCATATCGATTAATCTCCCTCTTGACGTAAAAGAAGGACCAACAAACATACTTTCATCTTTAAAACATTAATAAATAAGTAGGTGTGGATTGTCGTCTTTTTTTTTTTTTTTTTTTTTTTGTTATCGAGGGGGAAACCTTCAAAAGGTACCCGGTGTCGTGGGAGCGACACAGGGTTATGTGGGATTTTTACCCACTAAAACCCCCCCGGTGGCCTACCTCAGCGCTTGTGGAGAACTCCGGGATCTCCAAAGGAACACAACCGGAGTCCTCCGAGCGCGGCGCCCTTGGGGCTCTGCCCGCGAGAGACTAAATGCCCCATCGCTAGCCTTCCGTACAACGGTATGCGGCCACACATACCGTCGTCCTTCCCGGGGTTGCTGATGGACGGTTTGAGCTCCCACTCTAGCCGCCCACAACCCCGAAAACCCCTTTTAGTCGCCTCTTACGACAGGCAGGGGATACCGAAGCTCGTATTCTGGTCCCGAGCTACAGGGACACCGGTGGCGCTATGTGCGTCCACCGCGGCGCCGTGCACGGCGCGTCCTTCTCCGGGCAGGATCAGCGCGTTCCCTGGCCCGCTCGGCGTCTTCCTTCGCAGACATTACGTCACTGCAGAAGGTGATCATGCCGTTCCAGGCAGATCCGCGCGTTCGTTGCGTTCGTAATAATAAAGTGCATACAGTTCTCTATATGAATGAAACATTTACGAGGAAGTTAGAAAAAAAACCAGCAATGATTTGTAACTTTTTTTAGTTTCAGCGTAAATTTTTCAATTATAATAGCTTCATTTTCGCCTGGTTATCAAACAAAGTATGTGGTATCAAAGTATATAACATTATGTAACGTTTAAAAGATGTTTTGAAATTAACCTCACAGAGCTCGGTTTTGTCCGACCAACCTTTACGGTGTCATTTTTCATTTCTCGAGTTGTCGAAACACGAATATAACGGCCGGTTTGCTAATTGCTGTACCGATAGGATAATTTATCATCCGCGCGGTGCATAAACGTCTTAATATATTGATGGAACCCATCGGGGATAAACATAAACGTCATATTTTATGTTTTATCCAGCCTTAGTAATTTTAAGGGCATCTAAACGCTAAACGCTACACACTCATAGCCCCACACTAGGATACCCTGTGTCGTGGGTGCCGTGGACAACACACAAGACAAGGACACACACCCAGACCGAGAACGGAAATTTAAACTCATCATTCAAATTTTCGCCTCGCTGGGAATCGAACCCAGGACCCTCGGAACAGCGATCCGGCGTGTTAACCATTGCGCCATCCGGGTCGTCATGCATCTATACACCATATCTAAATAAAATTTAAGTGTCTCTTATTTTAAAATATTTATACGTCACTGAAACACAAATAAAAGATTTTTTTTCGTCTGTCTGTCTGTGTTTTAATTTGTCCGAGCTCAGTTCGTCTATTACGCAATATTTATTTGCGAAAGTAACTTTGCCTGTCTGTTTGCTACGTTATCATGCTTAACCTACTGGACTAATTTCGATTAAATTTATTATGGAGATAATCGGAGACCATTGAAAGGACATTATTCCAAAAAAATTTATTCCAGAAATCGTAGTCTATATATCCATGATCTGACCAGAAATCGAACGCGGAACCTCTCATTCTTTCCTCTCATTGGTAGGTTTAAAGTTGTTTAAAAAACCTGAAAATTAACAGTAATCTCCAATCAAGTCAGGCCCTGCAACATTTCTTTATATATTTCGTATTAAAAACGCTCGAAACGAGTCGACAACTTATAACGGTTCAACGACGATTACGTATCGGTCATGAGATAATAAAAATGAATGCTTCAAAAATTAAAATGCTCAGTACCGGAGCCCCACTCGGATAATTTATAAATGAATATTTTTTTATTTGAATAGTCTAACTAAAACATTTTGTATACGAAATGTGTTAAAATATTCAATAAATGGCCAAAGCATAAATAAGCAGAGAAAAACTCACGAAATAAAAAAAATGCTCTAGAAATGCTTTTACATTTATAGATTATGGAGTAAATTATAACATAATAATTAATGAATAACAATCATATTGCTATATTATCGTATAAATTGGTCGGATCTAACCCTGACAGTGCTACACCCTTTCGGAGCGGAGATAAGAATAACATTTTATATGTATGCCCAATTCCCATCACTGAACGATAAACATGACAAAAGCTTACCACAAAACAGTGAAATTGGCACCCAAATCGGTTAAGCGGTTTCTTATATCAGCACATATAAAACCACAGACAAACAGAAACAAATTCTTAAAGCCATTGTTTTTCCATAATATGGATGCCATGTGCACAATTTTATTATAGTGTGCCCAACTTATCTCTGAAATGGCAAAAATTGGAACTAATGCCACCGTGTTAAAAATCATTCATAAGTACGTTGTGGTCATTCATCTGTCAGTTACTACCTCTCGATGATTGGTCCAATGCGTCCGACAGCGCCTCTCTTCATTTCAATCTTAAGTTGGGTTTACTGTATGGTTCTTTTGCTTTAGGGAAGTAACGTAAAGATTTTTATTTTTTTTCATGACGTCGATCAATTACAGTTTTATTACTTTTATGTATCGATTTAACGTGAAGTTAATACCCATATTAACTTATATTATGAAGTCACCGCTAAAGCGCGAGTATGATCTGTCAGATTACAGAATACTCGTGCTGATCGTAAAGGAATGGCGGCACAAATTTACGATTCTCTTTCTCTACAACGACGTTGAGTTGGAAACTTTTTAACGTCCGATATTTTATGGGTGACCCATGAATTACGTTATTCATGAGAATTTTAACGTCCATAACTTTTAAATAAGTTATCTAAGGTGATGGATTAGACCACAATGTCATTTCAGGTTCGAATACGCTATCGTAGGTAGGGGTTGTAAGGACACACCGGTTTCATCGTTTTATTTTGCAGTTGGTTAGCTTAGTTAAAGCTTTAGGTAAATAATATTATAGTACGTACCTAGATAACAATATAGTATAGTTAGATGAGGGTTTGTACTACTGTTAGGTCTCAATTAAGTGCAATGAGCCGGGTCGAAGACGTGATAATAGAATTACTGTATTTCACTATATCAATTTATGTATAATGTTATCATCTGAACCCATTATTGTTATAGATCCACTCGATTTCAGGCCATTGTTCACATTGTACGCTATCTTCCATAACACGTGACAATAATGTGGGTTGTTTCCACAATTTTCTCCGATTGTCCTACTAGTAGGTAATGTATGACGATGTTTCTCAAATAACTGCCAACTCTTGTTTAATAATAGTCTCGTATGATTTACATTAAACGGCAAATGTTTGAGACGTACTGTAAACACGCCTGAGAATGTTACTAAACGTTCGAGATCATAACTTGTGTTACGTTTAACGGAAATATTATTTTGAGACACGTCGAATTATCGGTGTATGTTCAGATTTCTGTGTAACAATCTAGCAATGTTAGGCCTCACTCACATTCACGCGAATAACCCACAAGTGCAAGTCGGACCTTAACAAATGATTATGCGGAGTGTTTGACACATTCGTGGTAATCCAAGCAATGTCACTTTGTGCAATGTGCAAAGGTTCACGCGCATGTGAGAAACCGCGGTTATTTTTGAGAGCTATTTGTAGGTTTTTTATCAGACTACAGCGAAGCAAAAAGGCAGGTTACGATTCTCCGTATATTCTACTTACATGCACTTCTGTTTCTCTGCTTTATAATTACTAGGTACGTAACAAATGGACGTAACGCTCGTATACCTAACGCTCTGTAGCAGCGCGGTGGAGTATCTCCTCAATTACGAGGAGAGGCTCGTCCTCAGTAGTGGGCCGTAAATGGGTTGAAGGTTGAATTAGAGGTGCGTGCAGGAATTCAACCTGAACCCCCATCCGCACATATTTTTTGAAAATTAGAGGTGCGTGCACGAAATCAACCTGAGCCTTTTGTTCGGGAGTCCAGCGTTACTACTCTACTCGACTATCACTGCTGTCTGCTGCACTAGGATATCACGGCTTGACGGCATTGACTGATTGAGCCCGAGTGCCACATGAGTTACCTGGGCCTTGAAAGTTTATGCAATCTTAATAAATGTTCATCACTCTTTCCTTTGCGGCATTTCGATAAGTCTAACAGTTTGGGTGATCCAGTGAAATAAGGTGAAGGTAATTTGTACGATTACTTGATTTAATCAAGTTAATTTTGAGAGGGCTCGATAAACATATTTTGTGAGTACGGGATGTTTAATTCATCACAGATGTATATCATGTATACGAGTGTTCAAGAGAAGCCGTGTCAAGGTTAAAAGAATTACAGGTATTTCTTGGTGAATACAGTGAAACAGATGGTGCTTTTGATACATGATTTATTGATTTCGCTGTTACAAGGCCGTGGAATTGTGAGTCCGGTTACATTTTTATACAGGCGACCATACTTTAGACCATACCTTAATACTCAAAGGTACCAATACATATTTAATCCAATTACAAAGCGATTGCAACTAACTAACAGTATCTACTATCCCTAGGTGCCCTTTTCCAGTCCTCAAACCAGCGAATCAAATCAAAATCAATCAAACGAACAAATTAACGCATTAAACGTTCTAAAACCATGTGCAATCGGAACTAAAATGGTTCACGGCTTCACAGAAAGTGAGATACATGAAAGTGAGTCATGTTCCGTATCCAAGATCCTACCACAGACAGACAGACACAGATAATCTATGTCATCTCAATGCGGTCAAACTTTTGATACATAGGCTCGTCTTACACATTAATACGTTTAGGGTGAATTAGACATTAATGTATTTAACGAGGGGTCCTCGTTTGATCCTAGTTCGTAATTTTTGTATTTTTAATATTATATTTTTTATAGAATGTCCGTATGGAATGTCGGTCAAAGTTGTAATTTCAATAATTTTACCGTGTTAGTGAAATCTTATTTCTGGTTATGGTATTGCGGGTATTTGAGCGTGTTAGCGGTTATTTATTTCATTAATTAATTTACAGTATTACGTGTACATTGTGAGATTTGTGAGAATCCTTTAATAATTATAAAGAAACTCTTCTTGACATTTCTGTATTTCTATCAACGATAACACCTGAATTCACTTGAAAACACCATTCTTTCTGGGTACCTATTCCCGGAGCGCTATGACATGGGGTTGTTCAAGAAAAGTGTAAAAAGAGTTCTCCTTCAGGGCCGGCGTTGCACTGGTGGCCCTGGTGTTGCTCGTATCGTGGCGAAGATGACCACTTACCCTCATGTGTCTCGTCTGCTTTTGCGTCAGCCTTTTAGGCTATAAAATAACTCAAAAAGAGGGATACAAAATATGATATTAATTATGAAACATAAAATGTTCTCGAAAATTTAATTATAAAAGGGCACTATGTAAAAGTTCCACGAAAGACCACAGGTTTAGTTGAGTTTGTCATTACACGGCATAAAATTTACGACTCGAAACGACCTAAATTATAATATCCAAGGAGTTTTACGATCGACGTACGACTTTATGTGATTGTGACTTTTTAAATTATTTGTTTACCGAATCCGTATTAACTTCAACATTTATCCCGCACTAAGCAGTTTGTTTTATTAACGGCCATTTTAACATTCGCACTGTCGTAACTCAGTTTTATATAAGGATTAGAATTCATTAAAATATGAAGGCTCCTATTGTAATAATTCTCTTTACACATTCCCATAAAAAGTAGATTTTATTACCCAATAAAAACTACCTGTCATTTTAGTTACGTTATTCAATTAAAAGAACGTCAAATATTAAATTTAAAAATTTGTCATGTCAAAAGTATAGTAATTTGTTGAAAGCCGATAAAGCCAGAGTTTTACAGGTTACTTTGAACCGGGCTATTAAATCTTATTCATGGTGGTGCCAATCAGAGTAGGTACCTACCATGGGTAATAAAGAGCGTGAAATAAACCACTTCAAATTAATCTTGGCAATTGTAAGTTACGAGTTTGCTTAAGGTGAATCTCTTAGTCCCGATGAAATTTAATTTAGCAGGATTATATTGCAGTATTGCATAGTTTAATCATGAAAACCGTGTATAGTATGGGAGTTATACGAACCCAACAAACATTTAACAGGTCGCCACAACGTGCCAGCGATAACTTTTGGTTCTATAAGCTTGTCGCCGTTACGTCGCTATATCGTCGGTATCACCAAGAAAAGGCCCATTTTATACGACTCAGAGTCCTATAAAAGTCATATAGCAGTCGCGTAAGTTACTTTTTGGTCGCATAGTGGTCGTATAGAGGTCGTGTAGCACACTTTTTGTCGAATTAAGGTGTTTATTACCGCTGCTTTACGACATTTGATCGAATACGAGTATCCAGCGCGCCTCTTTATACCGCAAAATGTATATTAGTTGTCAAAGTGACAAAATATGTAATTAATATTACTGTTGAAAGTGAGACTCGGCCATTTTACTTATTCATCTTTGTTTTTACTTCGAAACTCAAGTTCAAGGACGGTTGATCTTATGGGAAATTAATTTCATCGAGTCTTATGTGCTAGTTTTAACTATATAATAAACGCGCCAATGTAATTCATTAAATAAATAATATTTTACAGTCATTTTTGAAAGAACGTGTTTACAATTACCTTTATACGATTCAAAGTGTTGGAAAAGACCGTTATACAACTTCTATACGACGTTTCAATTTATGTCATTATTGGATTTGTAAACATTCCGCCATAGAAACAAAATTAGGGTTCAGTTTAGTAATTTTCCAGTGTGTAAAACCTTATTAATCACTATTGTTATTATCATTATTGTGTTGTTTGCTGGTTGAGCTGTCATTAAAAAAATACACGTGATGATACTGGATACAATAGACATCGATAAATTCTTAACGAAATTAGATTTATTAATTTGATACGTATTGCTCAAAATGACCATGGAAATCTACACATTTTGTACGTGCTGATTGTTGTTTCGGTTGCAGGTTTTATACTAGTGACGAAACCGAATCTGCACATTTTATACTAACTGAAGAAACTGTTATATATTTTGATAAATTTTGATTTTTTCTGGTGTCCAAGTTGCACTTTTTGCCATAGGTATACTATAATTACCCAGAAGATGAATGTGAATTCTGTAATTAGAAATGATTTTTTTATAAAACTAAATATTTTTCTTGTAACTTGTACAGTAGGTATAGGTATAATATAGTACCTACTGGTGACGGCGTTTTAAAAAAATAAAGTGCTGTTTACGGAACCATCTCCAGTTGGACTACAGTTAACTTGTCGCATACCTACTTATATTCCGTAGTTATATTCAGTTCGTATAACGGTCGTAAAAAAGTGTTTGAATCGACTGAAAGTCGTATAGGAGTTTTATATACCACTCTAATACGACGTCGTGTAAAGGTAGTTTTCGAACCTCTAATACGACTAAAGTCGGTATAGAAGTCGCATAGACGTTTCTACTGCCACAACACTGCTTACACGACTGAATGTCGTGTAATAGTCGTATAGGGCAGAATAGGCGTTTCTACGACGTTTTTACACGACTACAAGTCGAATAACTATAGGGGGCACTAAGTCGTATAACAGAATGAAACTACTTCTATACAACGCTTATACCACTATGAGTCGCGTAATTCCTTCTTATTCGACTAAAATGTTTGTTGGGGAAGTCGCATAAAGCAGGACTATAAACGCTGCTTCCACTTACTTTTATTGCTAAGAACTACCTACGTGGATGTTTCGTCGAAAATCAACTATTTTATAACTTTACCGCCCCGTGCCGGTAAGTGAGTTTTTCTTATTAGTTCGCGAAACCGAATTTATTACTAACGGGTCAAAGATCGGACGGGCAATGAATTTGTGGTGATGGAGTGTGCTCTAGATCTCCTCAATTATGAGCAGAGACCCGTGCTCCATAGACGACCATTAATGGGTTGCAGCTTGCAGCCGAATCCAATGTTAATATATAAAACTCAAAGGTGACTGACTGACTGACTGATCTATCAACGCACAGCCCAAACTACTGCACCGATCGGGCTGAAATTTGGCATGCAGATAGCCACTATGATGTAGACATCCGGTAAGAAAGGAATTTTCAAAATTCATCCCCTAAGGGGGTGAAATAGGTGGGTGAAGTTTAAACGAATTCCACGCGGGCGAAGTCGCGCGCGGAAAGTAAGTATAGTACCTACTTTATACATTATTATGTCACGTCGCTAAACAAATGCTTCATTATTAAGTACACCTACCCTATATTTTCATTATGTGTGCACATAAGTAGGAATTCAATCGTTCTTTAACTTGTTCCTGACTTAATTGTATACCACATATATATTATTCTGTTTTGTATACCTTAATAAATAAATAGGTAAATGAATTGGTTGTTACTTTAATAATGAAGAAATACAGACACCATTCTAAATTGCAGATTACATCCTCGTGCATGCGTTTCCTATTGCTTATTATATTGCTATTAATAGGTATAAGGTATGCTATTAATTCGATTATATGCAATTAAGTACAATGTAATCGAATTTCGTAAATGTAATAAACGTCGATAATTAAAAAAGTATACATTATTACAGCAATTAGTGGCCAAATGCCATATCAGTCTTGAATCACGCAACATTTTTAGGTGAGTAGACAATAAACCAGAAATCGATCGGTAATTGATCATGACATGACATGAACACCATCGCGCCTATATGTTTGTACTAACTTAACACTTAACTAACTAACTAAATAGTAACGCCCATGGCCCGTCGGCTAAGTCGCTCCTAATAGATCGACAAAGTTCTTAACTGCGAGCGCGGTCTGTAGTTGAATGGATGACCGGTAGTGGCAACATTTCTTTAGTGCTTACGTACTTGGGTCATACGTAACTAATTAAATAGTAACGCCCATGGCCCGTCGGGTTAAGTCGCTCCTAATAGCAACTGCGAGCGCGGTCTATAGTTGGATGGATGACCGCTAGAGGCAGCATTTCTTGAGAGGTTACGTACTTCGGAGAGCACGTAAAGCCGTCGCACCCGGTTGTTATCGATAGATAGCAAACGTTAAGCTATGTCGGAACGGAAGCCATCGGTGGACACGATAACTTCAGATACTACTTGCGTTGGTCTCTCCGCCACCAGTTCACACTGGATCAACGTGGTGGAGTACCTATGCCCTATGTATGATCTATGATGAACATAGACCCGTACATTTGAATTATAGGTAGGTAGATAATAATTTTAATTTTTTATTATTCTGCAACTACTTAGGTAGGTACCTACTTACATAATAATAATTATGATTTTTTATGCTCAGTAGATACAATATAATAGGTACTTAGCATTTAAGTAAATTTATCATGCACATAATATTTTGCCCCAAATATTCTCCTTATTATTAACATCTACAATTATCTATATGAATCAGGAAGTCTAAAATACTTTACAAAGAGCGTCGCGGCGTCGTAACCGACGTAATTTACAACTTCAAATAAAACCGTAACAACAGAATACGACAATGGCCAAGTCCGAGACGTACCTAATACCTTAATTTACGATAAGCAGACGAGTTAAATCAAATCGTTGTTAAAATTACTCCACACCTTAGAATCTTGGAATCAATTAATTAACATTCAAATCCGAATTGATTTATTATGACTTTTTATGTAGCTAGTCGAAAAATAAGCAGATGAACTACTTATGGTGTGTGGTCATTATGGATCTCAAACGTGATATAGGTATCTGGCCGTACCAGAAACACTAAGAAGAAGACTGAACAGAAAAGAAGCAGAAGAAAAAAAATCGTGAATATTGTGGACCATTTCGTTGGCACGAATTTATACTGTTGCACTTTAACTGGGACACCTACCTGACGTCATTCTTATTCGTTTATATTATCTGATACACCTCATCTGACAGCTGACATGCCTGACCATGGGCGTAGCCAGCCTTGGGCTCAGAGTGGTGCAACTTTCTGAAATAATAGGTATGGCCTTAACTAGCAAACTATACCCATGGTCTTCGTCATGGCAACCATTACTGCTGTTCAATATTTCCTATAATGGGGGCTTTACATTATACAATTTGCAGAGCGCTAACTGAGCTAGCGTGCTAAAATCGCATAGTGTAAAGGCAGTTAGACAGTAACTAGTGCAGCGGAATGTATGAAAACACTAGTTAGTGCACTGAGTTAGCGCTCTGCAAATTGTATAATGTAAAGCCGCCATAAGTTAGAACTACCCATCGACGTCCGACAGAACTGTTTCAATTTATGACACAACAGAGGAATAAATGAATCTTTTTAATCGAGGTTGGTTTTTTGAGCTTTTATTTATTGATGAAATGAATCCTTCTCCGAGGTTTTGTGACGTTTCAAATGTGTGTGTCCATGCCACCCACAAGACAGTTCTAACAATGTTCATAAATACCTATGTTATTTAATTTAAATCGTATGTAGGTACTATTGATGTGTTCTCAAAGTTCTTATTTTCAGCGAGTATTTAGATGACTGATGAATATAAAAAGTGCTAAGCTTACAATTTTAAAGACTTAATAATTAAAACAACACTGCTTATGAAGCATTTATGGAACGCAACATGTGTGGATAGATCACATCATTTTAAGCTTTAATTGATTCTACGAGTTGCATTTAAAATGAATCAATGGGACTTCCATATCCATTTTTACAATTACGGTGTGGCTTAAGGCCACTTGGTGTGTGTAATGTTTACTTATACATGTTGTTCAACTGTGTTTCAGAAAGGTGATCTGATTAATTATGGATGAAGGGTGTGGGGCCACACCAGACAAAGACAAAATAGTCGATCAAGTCGATTGAATAAATGTCGAAATAAATAAACAAGTACAAAATATAAAACGAGAAAATGACAAGGACAAAATAGTCGATCAAGTCGATTGAATATGTTGAAATATATAAACAAGTACAAAATACAAAACGAGAAAAACGATGATTTGCCGTAAGGGGCCACATGTCTCAGATGCCGTCAGGGGCTGAAATCTGAGTTGCCGTAAGGGGCTTATAAATGGTGCATTTTAACCCTCAATTGCCGAAAAAGGCTAAAATATATTCAGATGCCGCGAGGGGCTAAAATCTGAATTGCCGTGAAAGGCTACATATAACAGATGCCGTCAGGGGCCGAAATCTGAGTTGCCGTAAGGGGGCCACATGTCTCAGATGCCGTCAGGGGCTGAAATCTGAGGTGCCGTAAGGGGCTTATAAATGGTGCATCTTAACCCTCAATTGCCGAAAAGGCTAAAATATATTCAGATGCCGTGAGGGGCTGAAATCTGTACTGCCGTGAGGGGCGAATAACCGGATCCGGGGCTGTGTAATTCAGATGCCGTGAGGGGCGAACGTCTGAAGAGTGCCGTGAGGGGCTGTGTATTTCAGATGCCGTGAGGGGCGAACGTCTGAAGAGTGCCGTGAGGGGCTGTGTATTTCAGATGCCGTGAGGGGCGAACGTCTGAAGAGTGCCGTGAGGGGCTGTGTATTTCAGATGCCGTGAGGGGCGAACGTCTGAAGAGTGCCGTGAGGGGCTGTGTATTTCAGATGCCGTGAGGGGCGAACGTCTGAAGAGTGCCGTAAGGGGCTGTGTATTTCAGATGCCGTGAGGGGCGAAAGTCTGAAAATTGCCGTGAGGGGCTGTGTATTTCAGATGCCGTGAGGGGCGAATGTCTGAAATGCATTGAGGGGCACCATATGTCAGATGCCGTGAGGGGCGAGATATCTGAACTGCCGTGAGGGGCTGCGTATTTCAGATGCCGTGAGGGGCGAATGTCTGAAAATGCATTGAGGGGCACCATATGTCAGATGCCGTGAGGGGCGAGATATCTGAACTGCCGTGAGGGGCTGCGTATTTCAGATGCCGTGAGGGGCGAATGTCTGAAAATGCATTGAGGGGCACCATATGTCAGATGCCGTGAGGGGCGAGATATCTGAACTGCCGTGAGGGGCTGCGTATTTCAGATGCCGTGAGGGGCGAATGTCTGAAAATGCATTGAGGGGCACCATATTTCAGATGCCGTGAGGGGCGAGATATCTGAATTGCCGTTAGGGGCGTAAGTCTGAAATGCCGAGAGGGCACCGTATTTTATTAACCATTAAGGATGGATATCTGAAATGCCATGATAGGCGAATATCTGAATTGATATTTCATCAACCGCTAAAGACGAATATCCGAAATGCCGTAAGAGGCGAATACCTGAAGTAATATTTTAGTTACCGTTAAGGACGATTGTCTGAAATGCCTTGAAGGCCGAATATCTGAATTGATATTTCATCAACCACTAAAGATGAATATACGAAAAGCCGTGAGGGGCGAATACCTGAATTGATATTTCAGTAACCGTTAAGGATGAATATCCGGAATGCCGTTAGGGTCGCCATATTCCAAATGTCATGAGAATCAAATAGCTGATATTGCCATTGGAGGAACCATGTTCTAGATATTGCTGGTCCGAAATGCCGAGAGGGGCATCAGATTTGAAAGGCCGGTTGGGGCGCATTACTTATACAGCCGATAGATGGTTTTGTTTCAATTGCTGATTTGAGTGTACGATTATGTTGCCGAGAGAGGAACAAGGCTTCAAATATTGTTAAGGATACACACTGAAATAGCCTAGAGAGGCACTTTGGTATCAAATGCTGATAGAGACGCATGCTTATACGTCAGACAGAGATGGGACATTAAATGCCATTACAGATGCACATTATATTGTTCAGGAGAACCTCTTCATTACAGTGCCATTAAGAGCGGATGCGCAGAAATGCCGTGAAGGGGCTCATGCTTACAGTAACTACAAAAAGCTATGGCTTGAATGCCTACAACTAATAAAAGGAAGAAACAAAGACACAAACAAAAAAAAGAGAGTAACTACAATTGGCCGTGAAAAGGGTTCTAATTAACTATCGCATGGAGTATGTGTACAATGAAGCCACGGGGAGCTAAGTAACACATATTATGCTATATGTGAATTATATCTACGCTATGGTAATTATAGCCTTCTCATTCTGACAAGAGATTCGTGCTCAATAGTGGGCCATGATGGGTTGAGATGATGATGATGAAGTAACATAATTATGATATAATGCAAATTGAATGGTTATTGCAAGAAGCCGAAGTTACTAAATTGAAGTTGCGGTCATGAAGCATAATAAGATTCTACAATGTTGTTGCTTACATCAATGAGAGTATCCTTCGAGGCCGAAGGATTGCCAGGATGGCCGAACTGTTAGATGGAATATCGTAATAGCCGATAATGCGCAACACTATGGATATACCGAGATGGTGGACATCACTAGTGGACGCGGCCGCTAGACTTCCCGCGCTGTTGTCAATGTAAAGATTGTAAAGTTGTATAAAATAAAGACATTGTTACAAATACAATATTTAGTGTTTAATAAAATATATGCTTATAACATGAAGACAATATTAATTAATAATTGACCACATTAATTTGTACGCTATGGACAATGATAGCCAATAAACATAGGATGTTATAGCGAAATGGTTCTTTCATGTGTTGTGCATTGTTGCATGTTAACATTATTTTGTAGCCTATTGTGCTGTTTTGGTTGTTATTTCTATTTTTTTGGATGCAAAATTGCGTTCTACAAATGCAATTGCTGAGATTGAATTGAAAAGCAACATTTTCATAAAATATTTTTTTCATTTCGTATCAGTAGATAAACAATATTTTAATTGCGGACCTGTTAAAAATAATTGTGATGAGTTTTAAACCACTAATATGTTTGCCTAGGCAAACTTCCATCCTCTTCTCATCCCCATAAGGGATGATTTCCAAAATAAAAACTATCCTTTATCAATTCAGCGTATTTAGCGTAGACAGAAATGCTTTCGGATGTAAGTGTAAAAGGAATCAGAACGTAAAACGAAACAATACTAAAAATATTCTATGCTTAAAAAGTTAAACGGAGCTTTAAAGACATCCGCCCACTCACGTTACAGTTTGACAAATAATTTCTTTGTTCACGCGGCACCGGCTGCGCAGGCGCATACCCTTGTTTACGTTAAAATCACGCGCGCGTGACCGCTGCGGCGTTATTGCCAAAACAAACCGTCCGGGATTCGAGTTGTGCTGAGGACATATTAGCAACAATATGTGATTAATTGTTGCTGTTGTACGTTGCTAGGCCAAAGAGGTAAGAGTACGGCGTTTGACTTAAAATCACAAAAACACATTTTTTTTGTCTTTTTGTCTGGCTTTCTATTTGTACGGGCTAATCTCCGGAACGGCTTAGACCTATAATATTTGAAGAGTACGATACAGAAATCTCATTAAAAACAACGTTGGTTCGCAACGTCTTTTTGTGGCTCCTTTTAGCAGTAGGTAAAAAACGCTGCGTTAAGATAGGTATAACACGTGCATTGTACAATGACGAGTAAGTGGCGCTTAGCCTAACATCAGGTGACCCGTCTGCTCCTTTGCCTGATTAGGCCATAAAAAACATTAACCCATGTCCATGGTAACAAATATTACAATATAACTAATTAGCACCAACACAATACTACCGTTTCTGTGAATTAAATAATTCATTATGAACCACTTTTTACTATGGCCACTGTTTTGGCATCGCATACGATTCGTATACGTTGCTTATCTTACAACTAATTTTGTTTTTCTTTCTTGGGGCACAAAGCTTGTTAACAAAGGTAAGATTTATAATAAAGTCTGATTTAATGGTATTAATTGGGTATTTGTTGTTTTGTTTTACCAATTAATGCACTTTGTTATTGTGTACATTCACACGCTTAAGAATATTAAAAATGTAACTGCTAACAGAAGTTTCACTTAAAATCTCTGCCCCAGTACATACCTACCTACTTACCGACTGACCAAATTTAATAATAGGTAAGTATTCTTAATAACACCCCCTTACTGACCGGACTAAAAATACTAGGCCCAATTTGAGTCTTGTTCCAAGGTGGTCATAGATTTTTTATTGGAAATATCACGTAATTATTTAAGAACAGAAATAAGTATTTTAAGTTACCTCATATAAAAACTAAAATCGCTTGTCTTGAACCAGAACTGATGCGTAACTGCGTAAAGAGCTATACAAAGGAGTGACTCGTCAAAGAAACGTTTAATGATCCGAAAAAATACAAGTTTTCTTCTTCTTCAAACCCATTACTTACAACATCCATAGAAAAAGTGCCATAAATGTCAGTTCAATGCGCGTAACTTCCCTTATCAGACATGCTTGACGACGTTCATAACAGATATTGTATCATTAACGTAATTGCAACATTTACTTTTTCTACACACGATTAACACCTACATAGAATAAGTATTACGTTATTTGCATAGAATAACTATTACAATGGGTTCGGATCAATAGACAGAACAATGAAGTCGGTTCCTTCGTTGCTTAATTAGTGTAAGACCGAATACTCAGACTCACTCGTATTCGCGTGAATGCGCAAACTCACAAGTGTAGGACAACCGTCGCCAATGATATTATTCGAAAATTTTGACATATTCACATTTGTTTCTAATCGTAAGCTGTCAAAGCTGGTAGAGTTTTTTGTGGGAATGGTCGCACATCAAAGCGCGTGCACCTCAAACTTTTGCGAAACCTACCACACATTTCGTTCATACTACCACGCAACGTTCACACGCTTGAGAGAGACCATGGTGAGCGCTGAGTCTTGAGTTCTATGAAGCAGATGGGGACGCCATAATACCTACATACGGTAGGACCTATAAGGATAAGTGCAACTATATAACAAATATTGCACAAATCTGCACAATCTAGGCGCGTTCTTAGTGTGCAGTTTAAGATAAAAGATGTTGTTCGGACCATCACATAAATATATGTTTTCTCTTTAATTCAGGGCCAATTGGCATAAATGCGATGATAAGATATTTTGATCTCTACTACTCTCCTTTCTCCATGTTTTGTAAATCACAGCGCTGTTTTATCACGCTTCAGCTCCGCACATTCCGTGTCAATATGACCTCCCCTTAGGCGGTTTCGTTGATTTAAATTAGTGTTTGTTGTTCGACGTCCGGTCTGTAGCGATCGAAAGCGATCAGTAGTATATTAATGCTTGCAATGCTAATGCAACCGTAAATTTGATTTTGATCTCTTAAATTAATTTTTAAAAGGAATCCAGAATGTACTAAGTTGCGAATTGTGAGTGATTAGCGCTCCCTGTTGTTTTTTTTGTAAAAAAAATCCATGACAAATCGATTCCTTCATACAAAAAATCTTGTAAGTTTCATCAAAATCAAAAACTATACAAGAATTACTTGTTTAAAGTACAAGATAGCACACAATAAAGCGCAGATACTTCAAAGAGAGTTGCAAGAAAATTTATTTACCGAACAAGAACTGGTTTTCTCGTCCAGTTTCCTGTTATTTAATAGCCCTTAAATATCAAACACATATTATAATCTCCGTCGCGTCTCGCGTCGCATGTGGCCCGAAGGTGACAGGGTAATAAAAACATGGCCGTTAATTTTAACGACACAACTAAAGGACCCGACACTCACAACGCTACCAAATAAATATCTAAGGAACGTCAACAAATTCAAATTTTATTGGAGATGAATACAGTGGAATAATTGTAAATTCACACCCGACTAACTCGACGTTACCCGGACAAGATTATTACGTAGCGATGTGTCATACCGCTTAAGATAAGCTAACTAACTTTGGGTTTATAAAACACAATCATTCATTTGCTTCGCGGAATCTGTATCCACCTCCACAAATTTGCTACGAATTTCTATGAGATGTTACACATCTAAATTTTAATTCATGTCCACATTAACGTAAGTCAGTTTTAATTTTAATTAGAAACATATTTCCTTACTTACATAAAATCAGTTTAAGCATCAATTAGTAACGTAACGTAACGTCTCATAAGTAGGTACCTACTATGTAGTTTTTACACAATGGTATTAGTAAGTTGTATCTCTTACTACGCGAGATACCCTTTTTTCCAGAACATAAAAAATACCTATAAAATAAATTCAAACAAAGTTATTGTAAACAAAAATTTAAGGTAGGTACGGTTTTGGCTCCTTCAGTATTTTACATTTTTGTAGTTGTTATTGACAACGTTTACAATATTATTTAAAGACCTTAGCCAAAACAATTGAGCAATCGACCGAGCGTATCGATTTTAAGATTGAGTATCGACTACGTTATTATTGATCGATCGATAAAGTGAGTGATCGGCAGCTTATTAGATTTTAAGGTGGAGCAGGGAAAGAGTTATTGACCCAATGTACGAATTTATCGTTAAATATTTTATTAACGCTTTTTTAAAATAATAATAAAGTAGAGCTTTGCATAGGTAAGTTATTGTCACCATTGAAATTATTTGATGATCACCTTAACCAATGTTGATGATGATGATACCTATTTATAAACCTAGAGCTTTGATCATTCATCGCTGGAGTTTATCAACTTAATTAATCATCCAAGTTTTTCAGTAACTCTACCAATAATAACTCTTTTGAATGCGATCATCTTGATTGTGAGGAGATAAAGAAACAAAAATACCAAAGTTCATCTGAATGTTTATATGGTACAATCACGCACACACATCCACATGCAAATACACTGTCGCACAACTGAATAAGAAATCAATTGATCACTTAATTGCATAATACAACTCGCTTGTCGATAATCGTTGTCAATGAATTTCGGCAAGTCATGCGTAAGATAAAGGATGAAATGCGATATTGCTTTTTGTAAGAAAACTGATTGCCATCATTAATCGAATGATCTGGTAAAACAGATATTGCGTTGCTAATGAGGTCGGTTACGACTCTTTCTCTTTTTAAGTAGGGGCCATTCATAAATTACGTCACACGTTTAGGGGGAGAGAGGGGGTCGATTAGTGTGACATTGTGTGACAATCAGGTGGGAGGAGTCGTAAATTTCGCGATCTCATTTAAAGTTGTTTGAACTTCATATTATTTTTTATTTTTAGATGTAAAATTGCAAAATAAGTGACGTCACACCTTTCTTATAAATGTGACCAGCCGTAACAAGGATGGGAGAGAGGGTCAAAAATCATGAAATTCGTGTGACGTAATTTATGGATGGTCCTTTGTATGTAAGTTCGGGTCTAATCTAGCAACTTCAATTGGGACTATTTTCTCTTACCCTACGGAATTATAAATTTACAAACAACTTCACTTCCCAAGCCATTTCAATCTTATGAAAAGCATGCCTGGATTCTAATAGAACATGTATGTAAAACGTTCATAATACAAAATACATATATACAAAATCATTCACAAAGAACAAAACTAGACGTCCTTTGGATTCTGAGTATTTTACCGTTCAGCTTTAAATTGCTTTTATCAGCTTAACACATTGACAGTTCACGACCGGGATGCTTACCTACAACGTCTCCCTTCTGTAAATTACGCAAGATTGACGCGCTTCAAACTTAATTAAACGTCGAATAAGCCGCCACTGTTCGTCACTGCCTATTCATTTGAGCGTGAATGTAAACTACTAAAAAAATACATAAATTACATTTTTTGTGTAATTACATGATTAAAAGTTTACATTGAAATAAAAAATAGCACATTTTCTGGATAAAGCCATTGTGCCCTTACGCAATTATACACAGGACTACATAGTCGTTTATTACCATAATAACATAGTAAAAGATAAAGTGCGGTGAGAGTAATTAGAGCATGGCAGTGTCGTGTCGATAGAATTATATGTTAAGGTTTTGTTTGAGGTGGATAAAGGCATCAATGAGCTGACACTTATCGCCAGGCCCTTAACCTTTATGGGCTCTATTTTTGAATCGTTCGTCTATTGGCGAGGTCTCGTTTCGAGTTTTGATATGGATCTACTGGAGAATTACACCATATTAGGATTCCCTGTGGCGTGTCGGGTGTCTCGAAATCGCTTGGAATTAAACTCAAGACCCTTTGAAGTTTGTACGTCATTCCAGCATGGCGGCTATTGCTCTTTACGGGTCGTCAAATACTAAGTTGAAATATATTTTACTACATAAACAAGAAGAAAAATATCGTTGCAACTAATGGTTGAAATCCTCGCTTATAGTGTCGCGCGTGGATTAACCGGCCGTGATTTGAAACCGTGTCGCCGATACGCATTAAAAACAAATAAAACTACGTACAACATTGAGAACTTTTGTGTTAACACGGAATGGATTAGGCGAGACATCGTAAAACACACTGTTCTTTGAGAACACGTAAAAAGATGACGAAAATGATTGACAACTGTGACCGAGTGGCGCAGCTGACGGGATCGTAAACTCTAAAGAGGATTCAATGCTTAGTTTATAACCAAAACGTTATTACAGTTTAAAGGCGATTGACGGCAGTTTCTTTGGGATTGACGTTATTTTATGTTTTAAGTTAATGCGCTCATACTTCTACCTTGTCTCAATCTCAATGGCGAATGGGGAACATAATATGCCTATATTCATTCACTTATGATTTTGACGACGATTGCGCAATGGTTTCTGCCGGTCCATAGTTCGAAAAGTCCTGGGCTTTATACAGGACGGTCTGTCCTCGGTCTGGATATGATCTTGTCTTTGTGTGGAAAGCTTCATACATTGCGCGCTCGAGCAAAGCACACAGACAATTTTTGGAGCTTTATATCTGTAATAGTGTATGATTTGTGCTATGACAGTGTAGCATTATTTATTATTGACTGATTTTTATGTCCCGTGTTTTTTAAATACTTTGTCGAATTTTGAAAAATTCAGCCCCCTAACATCATTCTTCTAGAATAAATTGTTTTGTAAAAAAATGATACTTTAGGATTCCGTATCGATATCCAATATCATTAAATACATTAAACATATTATTTATTAACGCAATCAATTTGGTAGGTACTGTAACGCATTTTAGATTTATAACTAGACGGAAGATTAAAACTAAAAACGCAATAATTAAAAATACAACACTTAATTAATAATTCTCTTAATATGATGATACATCATCGAATGTATATTGTTTAACAAAAAATATTCATTAATATGATAATTACTATGGCGACATAACGAGTGGGAACCTTCATTCGCCAGCAGGGTTGCCAACAGTGCGGAAATATCTGGACTAAATGGTATCTAACGCGTATGTTTTTTATTTTTTGGAATTGAAAAAAATAAACAAAAAATATAAGAATGTTATTAAAAAACTAAAATTAAAATGATTTACAAAAAAATATAAACTTTATTTTATGACAAGAATATCTTGACTTTTTTCCAAATTTTTCGTATTTTTTCAATTGTTTTTGCGTTTAAAAAAATGCTAACCACTCATTGTCGTCACTAGAATTAACTATCATGAATGCCATGGACAGTTTGGCCAACACAAAGACAAGAGCTGAATACCTGAGAATTCCGAGTTGGCAACCCTATTCACGGCTGAAAAAGCCGGTAGAACAAATCTGGCGCGACAGCTAGCAAGTTGTGGATTTATCGTCAGCTATGTACGTATGTAAGAACTTTAAATATTTGCTACGATACGTTTACGTCGACTAAAGATTCAAGAATAATTTTCACAAATGTTTTTTCAACACACTTGTTCGTAAAGATGATATTTTTTCTTTAGTCTTACGCCCGGAATGCGGTTTATTACACACTAGTGCGTTTTACTTTTCATTACCGCACTAGTGCGGTAATGTAAAGTTTTTCTTATTCCACTTTTTTTTAATATCCGTAAAGAGGTTGTTACCAAAAGATTTGTTATTTTGTAAATAAATAAACTTGTTGTACTTAGTCAAAATCTGATAAGATAAGATTATACTTCATCTAATTATCTATTAAAGCATTTAAAAAAAACAATATTTTAAATCATTAATTACCGTAAATTCTTATTAGAAATACATAATTATTTAGTTTAATATATTGTGGCTGCGGTGCCTTGGACTTAACCTGCGCGCGCATAGTTATTCAACCAAAGATACGGCGCGCGAAAAAATAAACCGCGCCATTTTGTGCAAACATTTGTTCGTTTATAATTTGCTGATTTGTGACTGAAAAATGTCGATACCTAATTGTTTTTTTCCTCGCAAGTGTGTTGAAAAACGTCGTATGATACGCGTGTGCTTTGTTCATTACAGTCTTGGCTCTATGACAGCCCTCGCCTTGCGGCTCGGGCTCAATACCGCCTCGACTGTAATGACCAACTTCGCACACTTGTATCATAATGTACTATTATTAATCTTTTAATACTTGCAGAGACAGTGAGGCGAAATTTAACGCAAGAAGATTTAATTACGAATGTTATAAAGCTGAAGTGTGTTTGTTTATTTAAACGGGCTTTCAGGAACTACTATTGAAAAATTCTTTTTGCGTTGGATAGTGCATTTTTTGAGGCAGGTTTTAATCTACATACAACATCTTGCTTTTATCAATTAGAACGAAGCAGTAAGCTTCCCGAAGCGAAGCGAGAGCGTCCACTACTTGATATAGATTATTGATTACTTGATTAGATTTATACTGTGTATGAGCGTGTGTGTATGTGTATGTGCATGCGATTCCTATAAGAAGTTCCAGTAAGAAGTGCTTCAGTCTGCTCATCAGTGAGGTTGTACCTATAAGTAATTAGTTATTTAAACTTAGTATTCCCTATATGTCAGTGGACAAATGTTTATAAGTTAACTCAATTTATTATACATTCTAGAAGCTAAAAAATCAAAATGTCGTGTTGCAAGGGTAGTAAGACAAGGATTGAGTTCGCAGATGCGTAATAAATTTCTTTTTTACAAAAATATAACTGACTCAATCAATACTATGCTGAAAACCGCATCAAAATCAGTTCAGCCAAACGATAGGTGTACTAAAACCTTCTCCTAATTCTGAAAAATACAATGCTGAAAACTGCATCAACATCGGTTCAGCCAAACGCGAGATCATCGCACACAAATATACATATATACAGGTCAAACAGAGAACCATAGAGATAGGAATATACTGAGAACCTCCTTTTTTGAAGTCGGTTAAATACTGTATGACAGTATTTTTTTTTGTGGAATTGAAAACCGATGCCACACCTTTCCAGCCAGAATTAAACGATATTACACGGCAGAAATATTACTAGATGCCGTGGCGAAGGGTAGGCTCTACCACCTATTAAATTTTTTCCCATAAGTAAGCAAGTAACTTCAAAGTGGGGTCAATATTCTTGATCGTATATACCTAGTTCTTACTATTTTGTTTTTATTATTGTTTAACATTCAGTTCAATATAGACTAGTTGACTTTTGAATAGATCTTGAAGGATGGTTTATTTACATTTAACGATACTTTGTGTAGGTTATTATAAAAGCTTTTGTATGTAGTGTAAAGGAATAAGATGAACAAAGTTTTGCGGAAAAAATACGAAGATGTTGCACTGAAATATTTTTACAGATCTACGAGATAAAGTGATTTTTTTTTAATTAAGAACCATGCCATCAAATAAAATGAGACAAATTATAATGAAAAGAACATATCGATATGTTTAGATATAATCTATCTCTATATACATATAACAACTACTAACACTTACTTTGCATGAGAACTTCGTGGGAAAATCCATTTATTCGTTACCTACTTAAAATATTGTTTCTTTAGCTCACTGGTTGAATTCACATAGCTTAGCTTAACTCATAATAACGAAAATACCCAATAATAATCCAATAAGTAATATTAAAAAAACCGACTTTAACACAAGTACACAAGTAACGATAACTCAACAACCACCCGCCAGATGTTAATAAAATGTACATGCGACCAAAGCCAAACTGCAAGCACTACTTTTCGATAAAAAAGAATTATCAAAATCGGTTCACCCAGTTCAATGATAGGAGGTAACGCACATAAAAAATACTGTTGAATTGAGAACCTTCTCGTTTTTTTGAAGTCTATTAAAATAATAACAATCTATTAGTACCTAATAACTGTACGGATTTTTGCTGACTGTACTTTGTATGAGAACAGCCAACAAACCTTACTACGACAAGGTTGTTTCAGGAAATTCAGATGAAAAATCAATCTTTTTGCAATTCTAGATAATTAAAGGGCTTAATGACAGCACGACAAATATCTTTAATTGCTTGATAGGCTTGACAGCCTTGCATTAATCTCGGCGCACGCGAATCTATTCCAAGGGAGAATTGACACAAATCATCTTGATTATTGATACTTTGTTACATTATCAAAATAGTATTCCTTGTCGTCTATCCATCTATCTATCTTGACTATTCATAGTATGTATGTGGTAACACTGATAACTTAAAAATGCAGTCAAATTAAGAAACTTTGCCCTTTTTGAGGTCGATTAAAAAGCGTTCAATATTCAATGAACTTGTAAGCAACAGAGTAACAACTGAGGTCATTGGGCTAGGTCCACCAGTCAACCTGGCTCCACTAGGCCAATTGGATCAGTTTTGTAGTTAAATGTTGCAGATCTACACCTGTTCGACGTAATTTTCCAGTATGGTGCAAGTAATGAGCAAAAACCGCTATAATTAATATGAATTGCTCTTTATTTGTAATGCCCATATGGTTTGCTCCAAGCATTCAAAGAATTTTTAAAGTTAATTCCCGATAATTCCCATAAAAATTCCGTACTCAAGTAATGGGTTTGAAAATTTAGGATGACGAGTGAAGAACCAGGTTACTTCAATAAAAAACCTTATTAAACAATGGGCGGTAAAGTTTTTATTAAATCAGTGAAGCAGGCCGTATTGTGCCCTAAACATAAGTCGCGCTTCAACCGAATGTCTGTGCGTATCTGAATCGTCCTTAAATATGGCAGAAAGTTGTAATAAGTTTTTTTTTTTAATACGCTCCCATGTTTCAAATTATTTGCGGTTGATTATGATCTGCTGATAATAAGATGCCAAAAAAGCACGTAAAAAAATAATCACTAACTATTTTAGCCTCTAAATGACGTAAGGCAAGTAACGAAGAAGAAACGACAGCAAGCTTGTGAGCGTTCTAATAGTTATGACAATGACTGTATTGTATCGCAGAAAACGTGAACTTCCATCTAGACAGCTTAACATACATTTCATAATTCTAAGCAATTTATAATCTCGCAGAATTGATACCTATTGAATGCAGCCAATCCTTAGTGGATGAATAAATTCAATTGCTCGAATAGTTATTGTGATCAAACATAGTTGCCACACTTAATAAGAAATAGATTAAAAAAACAGAACAAAGGAAAATTAAGTTTCAAAAAATTCTGTCAAGTTTGCGCACATAAAGGCTGCAGCATGGAAAGTTCCTTGTTTGAATCGTGCACCATACTGCTTCCATAAAACAGAGTGAAGTTGTGCTAATTCAAAAATTCGCAGTCTAACACTTTTTGTGTGATCAGCTCAGTAATGTTGATGTGTGGACGAGTGATAAGCGAGCGGTCGCCGTGACTTAGCGTACAATTAGAAAACAATATAAAAGGGGTTATTCCCACTGGTCAGATTGATGGTCAGACCAATCTGACCAACGGGAATTTTTTTTCCCGTTGGTCAGATTATGACGTACCTAATTTAATAAAGTACTATTGAATACAAAAATCCGAAGACGTCATAATACATATTTTTTAAATAAGTTTTGTATGTGAGATTGTGAAGTTCTTTGTAAGCTGTTTCATGCAAAATCTTAAAAGTAGGCATTTATTCATTCAGTATGTTACATGAAAATTTTGGCTCAATATAACCAAGTGTTCGAGCTGTTATAAATTCGAACACTACAATATTTTATAATTATTATGTCCACGCATTCAAAAAACCACAATAAAAGACTTAGAAACTGTCTCCAATTATTTATAATCTTGGATTCTAATAATTTACAACTTTTCAAGCGCGACATTAATTTAACGTATTCCATTTACGCGGAGCTAGCGTCCATCGAAGAGAGCGTTTTTTGACCACAGATTACACACTGGCCATCGATTTAATAGGCCGCACGGTACAACCACAGATAACACAACAGATTCAATCGTCCGCACGACCACAGATTAAGCGGCGCGAACAGTCTAAAATGTATGTCATTCTGTCAGTGCTGCCATCTGTAATTCGAGAGAAAGTGTGTCTAGTCTACAATAATAATAAGTATGTAAATTAACTTAAAATGCAAATGAATAAAGCCGTAATGAATTTAATTGATTAAATAAATGTCATACAACAATGCAGTATCATAATAATTATCATTGGAGCCAACATTTGAACCAACGTTGCACGATTTTATGGGTTATTCCCACTGGTCAGATTGGTGGTCAGATTGGTCTGACCAACGGGAATTATTTTTTCCCGTTGGTCAGATGCGTTATTTATAAATAGAATGTTATGCACTTGGATAAAAGGACCTATTTTGAGATCAGATTTAGTCTCACGTATATTTTATTTAATGTGAATTTTGGTTGTGATAAAATCCTTTTATAGCCGTATATCGCAATGGTTACCTTATCGGACTGTCGCTCAAATTGTCCTTAGATTCCCCACGATAATTTGAATAATGAGTTTAAAATATCTGTTCTTGGTCATGGGTATATGTGTAGTGTAGTATAGAGTGTGTAGAGTATGTACTAGTGTAGAGCTATGCGTGCCTAGTGTTAATATGTTATTCTTACATAAACCTTATTAAATCGTTTTCTAATCTGATTCAAATCCAAATGTTATTATATCGGATAATGCAAATAAGGAAATTGATTCAAATGAACCAGTATTGGTGTCGCTAATCGCTCGGCTCCCCCACCTTGGCCCAGATCGGATGCAACAATGTTGCAGTCCACGCTGCTACAAGTATGGCATTCGGAATGTCATCCGTCGTTCTTTTTATAAATATCGCCGATGCGACCAACAATAAAAGCGCGTTCGATTACACAAGCCTGTTTTACTTAAGTATTGTGAACTTCAATATTGATAAGGTAACTTAGATGTATTGGCTGTTTTATTACTGGCAGGTAGCTTCGAATTCGTAAACTTCATTTAGCATCCGTATCCTGTAAATTGTTTCGACGGGTTTCTTTAAAGCATATCTTTGTTTTTGGATCGATAGAAATAAAATAAACATGCATTACATTTTGATGACCCGAATGGCGCAAATGGCGCAATGGTTAACACACCGGGTCTCGGTTCGATTTGCCAACGAGGCGGAAATTTGAATGATGAGTTTTTTCTGTTCTCGGTCTGGGTGTATGGGTCTTGTGTGTTATCCATGGCACCCATGACTCAGGGAATCCTAGTTTGGAAGTGTTAGGCGTTATTTGTTTAACACTTACTAAGTGTTAACTACTTACTAAGTTTAGTGTTAACGGATCGTTTAGGCAATCATAATACCTTCAATAATATTACTTCTCAAATTTCTTCCATGTTGTATACATGTGACGCGAAATTAACGGTTGATGTACCCTAACCACCAGCTCCCAACGACCATCATAATCATAGGACGGTATACCATGACCACTCTGACAAGGTAGTACTACTGAGGAGAGTTTTATTCTCTCCTGTTTACAGAAAAGGTCTGAGAATAATGGGATGCTTATGAGAATTTATCACGATAAACAAATTAAATTTATTTCGCTTTGGTAGTGTTGAATTAAATGTTTAATGGCTTTATCAAAATAAAACGTTTGAGACTAACCTTACGATAATGTAGCTTTGAGTTCATTAAACTACACTCTGGAGATTTTAAACATTCTGTTACGCATCTGATTGATATTTTGGCATGGATTGCGTTAGAAACGTAACCCGAAATAATCTGAAGGCCGAGTAAGGTTATACGGAACCGGCAATAATAATCGCATAATATAACAGGTATGGGCTCCCCAGCTGTCTTCAATCCTGTTCTGAGTTAGTACCTAAATATCGATTGTTGGTGAACTAGTCATAAATCGATACAGCTATCGATAATTTGAATAATTTTGTCGACAGTTCTATCGATAGCACATTGATCTGACGGCTGATGATGATGATGATGATGATGATGAGAGTGAGTTTCATCTGTGAAAAGGCAGTTATGTATAAAAGAAAGAAGATAATGCTATGTAAATGGGTGTTGAATTTTATTTGGCAAAAATAAAAAGTGATAGAATAACAAGTATTACAACCGTACAATTTTATAATGAATCAATACCTACCTACGTTCCTCAGATATATTTTATACGTACCAGGTAAAAAAAGATTGGGTTTAGTTTAGTGTATGTAGTCTATTTCAAGAGAAAAGTAAAACAAAATATAAGATTCATAACGGTAACAAGAACTGTTATTGCTCTCAAGAACAATTTAATTATAACTCGGTGTAATAAGTGAGGTGCATTGCAATGTAGAATACATTACAACCGACATCGAGAGGCAATATTAAATTATATACATTTATATGGACCAAAAATTTGAAACAACTTAATGAAATGAAGATACTTTTATATCATTACCATTCCATTATAAATAGAAAACCGAAAAAAGAACAATTGTTACAATGGAAAAAAATTTGAGGCAAAATCTATCTATAAAATAATACGTGAGGCAAAATGTCTTTCCCCTTGTAATAAAGTACAGAGTATGAAATTTGGCACATATGTTTAAACGGATTAAGTGGTATAATATTAAAATGGACTTAATATAGGTACTAATATTACACATTAATATAGGATACTCTACGCACACTATCACACGTTGTTGTCACGACATGACATGACGTTTGAAATGTGTACGTTCAAAGTGTCAATTTCATAGATTTTTACAGAACGAATAACGGTTGAGTTTCGAGTGCGAAAAAGGAAAAAAATTAAAAAAATACTGATGGAACTAAAATGCTTCTTTATCTGTATAGACAGATAAAGTTTAGTGTAAGGTAGTTTATGAGTAGAAGACATCAGCTAACAACCATTCCTATAAAACTGCAATAAATGTAGGTAATATCTTAAGAACTATTAATTACTTTTGTATGCAGTGTTGTTACGAGGAAACCATCTCGTTCAATATATATGACTGGCAGATGTTTATTTCTGCTTAAATTAAAAGTTACTTCCCGCTTCAATTAAAAATGCATTTCTGGTAGGGCCATCTGCTTAAAGAAAGATCTCTAGAAGACATTGACTAAAAGCATGCCATAAGTAGTAACAGGTACTTAAGTGTTGTCTGTAACTGTGAGTTGGAGAACAAGTCATTGAGAATTTAGGAGTTTCTTGCCGCTTCTTCTTTCAAGACCCCTAACGGCACCGTAGGAATTTGTTAAAGCGATTTCGTAGTTTGATAGTTTGTTTTTAACCCCCGACGGAAAAAGACGGGTGTTATAAGTTTGACCTGTATCAGTCTGTGTGTGTCTCAAGGGAACCGGAGCATTCAAACAGATCGACCGATTTCAATGCGGTTTTTGTCATTCGAAATTAATTTAAATTCATGGTCTTTACCTCTAAACTTTCATTGGGTGCTGCGGTTTGTAAAAATATTTTTTTAAAGAAAATAAGTGTTTGTCGCCTGGTCCCGTATAAATTTGAGTGAACTTACCTCTACCTTAAATTCAAACGTAAGCATTACGAAATAAAGTTTATATTTCAATGGTTTCTATGAGTTGAACCAGAGTCGAGTCGGAGTAGAATATTCATGTAATGAGCGCAATCTTGTGTATTAAATTTAAAAAGGGCGAGGCTCAATGGAAAGGAGCAATTAAAGATAAACAGGACTTGTTGGCATGACAGATATAATTATCTTGTTTGACTCGTCCATACCTGATCTGATGTTTCAAAGTTACTATTTACTAGTATTAACAAAAAGAGATTAAAACTCGTCTGGGAATAAAGTAGCCTAGAGTTCACCCGGGGAAGTAGGTACCACCGCTTGCTAAAATTTTTACCGTCTTAATAATTGCTTGAAAAACAATTGAGTTCCGGATAGAAAGGTGTGGATCTAGTAAACTTTTTTAAGAGGCTATATTAGTCCTTAAGGGTGGCAACGCTTCTGTGACCATATTGGAAGGGGACTCTTACTAACAAATAGTAACTGGTCTATTACTACTTAACATTAAATTTATCTTGTATAACTATACTAGAAATTGTGTTATACAGACGAGCGGTTCGATCGATGAAAGCAATTTAAAATAACAACCAGTTACAAAGCCCACAAGCTCAGCTACCAATCATAGCGTGGTCTCTGTTACATAACTAACCTATCCAATGCTGTGGCTCTATAATTTTCAGTATGCCCTATGGCCAATGGGTGGGTACTGCATCGGATTCTCACCAAACATAGAGCTATTTTTCTACTCTGATGTTGTTTGTTACATCATCACGTATGATGATAATACCATGTTGATTTGCTGAGGCCTGATTTAATTCCTTTCTGAGGCCACCGAGTTCCCCAAGTGGTAATTTTAAGGATGAGTTTTTTTTTGTATCGGTTTGGGTTTATTTTTATTCTTGTGTTTTTATGGCACACATTGTTTCTATGTGTGGGGTTATGAGTGTGACACATTTTCTTTGTTATTAGATATTTATAATCTCATCTCTCACTTCTACGCTCGAGTCTTCTCTTAAAATGTGAGGAGTACAGAGACAGTCCATCATGCTGGCCAAGTGCGGATTGGTGGTCAACACACATTTTTGAAAACAATACGGAGAGTATGATTTTTTCATTTAAATTCAAATTCAAATATTTATTTCTTCGAAGTAGGTTTTTACAAACGCATTTCGAAAGTCAAGTTACGCCATCGCTTCAACAAATCCCTACGGTGGGTGGACTTGGAAGAAGAAGCGGCAAGAAACTTCCAAGGAGTCTTTTTTTCTCTTTCTCCACTCACAGTACAGGTTGCACTTAGTACTAATTACGGCTAACTTCTAAAACAATACATAGCAAATAGATAGATAAAGCATGCAAATGATACCTAATTACTTTCCGTATTTTCATAAAGCCTCACATTAATTTAACATTAATAAAATTATCATATCGTCCCTTCAATGTACAGACATAAGTTACAGTTTTATGAAATGTATAGATGCAGAGTATTTTGTAAATCAATTAAAGAGAGACCTGTATAATTATGCAGCAAGCATCCGATCGTGGCAATAAATTTAACTGCGTGTCAAAGTGAGTGACCGTGAATAAACTTGTCTGAACTCACCAGATACGATCAATGGAGTTAATACAATTAGCGCATCATCTGCGTGACACCATTTTTGGGTTCCAATTACCTCAAATTTTGCAACATTAACACTACTAATTTCCCGCGGCTTCGCCCGCGTGTGTGTCAGAAACTAATTAAAAAAATACTTTAAGAGGAAGTACAGTACAAAGTTTTTATTTTCTAACACAACCTATATTAGAACTAGTAGACGACCGCGCTTCGCTTCGGGAAACTTGTCCTATTGGCCGTAGCGTGATGTTAGATAACCTAAAGCCTTCCTGGATGAATCGACTATCCAACACAAAAAGAATTATTCAAATCGAACCAGTAGTTCCTGAAATTAAACCGTTCAAACAAACAAACTCATCAGCTCTATATATTGCTATAAAATGACGAACGGCAAGTAGGTAATTCATAACATAGCGACATCGCATACGGTGGTCGGTGCTCGTTATGACACGCGATACTTCAAAGATGTCGTCGGGTTATTCTAGTACATTTTAGTGGATAATTAAACACGCCACTTTTATGACACTCAGGACAGACTGCGGTTAAGTTTTCATCATAAAACCTGACGGGAAGGTGATTTTAGACGATATTACCGTTTGTTAAATTCCGGTGCTGTGCTCATAAATTTGGCAGAATTCTCGAAGTTTAATGTCATAATAATACGTATCGTCTAAACATATTAGGTGTGTCATGTTTATACCAGTGATGGCTAGTTCGAATGGAGGATCCCCGAATTGGGGAGCCTGGATTCGAATCCTGGACACAGGTCTCATTATCACAAATTATAGGTATGCGTGTCAGAAATTAATTATAAGGTTGCTTCAGTTAAAACATCGTGAGGGAACCTGGACACTCGAGTTTTCTATAATGTTCTCAAAGGTGTTGTAAAGTCCTCCATTCCCGGCTAGCGTGGTGGGCCTGTAACCACTACTTTGTGGGAGAAAACTTGAGTCCAGTAGATAATATGGTGTGCTAGATAATGTAGCTGCAGAATTATAGAGATTATAGTCATACAAGTGGATGATGGATACAATTATTTGTAATGGATTTAAAAATAACGAACTTGCAGAACTACTCTTCCGCCGCTTATGACAACTGTGATCGAGCCAAAACAAGATTTCAATAGAGACTAGTTAGCAAAAGGTGTTATTAAGAATGTTAGTTAGTCACTTCGTTAGTACATATTAGTCGATTGACAAGTTTTTACTGTTTCTCTGTTCATTTATTTAATACCGATGATAAATAAGAATTGTTTTCTAAATGCTAGGAATAAAAAACACACCGAATATTTATTTATCTTATTCAAACCTTAGCTTATAATTTAAGTTACATATTATGCAGCGACTGTTGCTATACCCGGGCATTTTTATAATTGTGTCTTTTTTCATTCGTGTATTAATTTTTTGTATAATTTTATTTTCCATCTCTTTCTGTTGTATACGACTGACAAAATGGAAAAAAAGTCTTTATTTTTTCAATTACAAATATTAGTGAGTCAAATTGCAAAATCTTCATAATCTTTATGAAACATTGACGGTAAATTACGAAGGTAAAACTCGCACAACGCAACCGCTCAGTCTACATTCCCAACTCATCATCATCATCTCAACCCATCATGGCCTACTATTGAACACGGGTCTCTTCCCAGAATGAGAAGGTTAAGGCCATAGTCCACCACGCTGGCCAAGTGCGGATTGGCGGACTTCTTCACGATGTTTTCCTTCACTGTTTGCAGCAAGTGACATTTAAATGCTTAAAACGCACATAACACCGAAAAGTGCGTGCGCTGGAATTCGAACCCGGAACCTCCGAATAGGAGGCGGAGTTCGTAACCATTAGGCTATCACCGCTATTGCACCACATTCCCGACTACAAAACAAACATTCTTAAATTGAAAATGATTACCAAAGTTCAAACCACAATCATTTATAAACCCATAACCCATACACACTGAAACCTCCATAAAATAGGCTCTAGAGGTAATATCCAATGAGACCGAATGAGTTTCCAGTAAGCTTGGCGGGTGGAGATAAATTTAAATACTCAGACAATATTTTATGGCTTATTTTAGGAACGTTTTACGACTCGAGACGGGGACGGTTGGATGTCTGTCTAGATTTTATATTACCTAGTGCATGTTCCGAGACTTCCGAGATAAAAGAGGTATTGGTTCTGTTTCTGAGAGGGATGAATTTATCGTTATTTTGAAGGATTGCCATGGTAATTACTTAGATTAAAATGTTTCAGAAAGACAAAAATAAAATAAAAATGAGACAAGATTTCCCCATAATATCCTCAAGACTACGTAAAGTCTGGTAGTCACTTAATTTCGTCTCTACATCTTTATAGGTCTTACGGCTCATTCACACGAGGACGAATCGTCTTTTTTCACGAATCGTCTTATTTCACGATTCGTTATTTTTTTTGACGGCGGCAATGCTTTTTAAATACTCATGTTCACACGCTTGACGAATCGTGAAAAAAGACGAATACGGATACGTCTTTTACAAATCACGAATCGTGAATGTTTTATGATTATGACGGATACGTCTTTTAGAAATCACGAATCGTGAATGTTTCTGAACCAACCTGAAATGAGCTAAATCACGAAATAAATGTGAACTTCAATGCGGATACTTTGACGAATCGTGAAAAAACACGATTCCGTATTCAATGTGAACGTCCATCCGTCAAGACGTATCGTGTTTTTTGACGAATCGTCAAAGACGTATGCCGTGGGAATGAGCCCTTAGGTCTTTTAGGCCACCGGTGTCTATTTTCTAATATAATTAAGATCTCTCGATCTGGTTACTGACGTGGACAGCTGATATCCACTCCATCAACCATCAACTGATGAATGCTTGCAGTCTTTGGAAAACCGCTAACTCTCCCTATAAGTATACAAAAATCTTAAAACCTTTTTAAACTAATTTTAAAATCAATCACATTAAGCGATTAATAACAATATTGTTATTGAACGGTAGCAAAACAAAGGAAATGCGTATAGCGCTGCAGCTGCTACCTAATGCCAGCGATGACGTTTACGTGCGACAAGTTTTACGATCAGCAGACGACCACATCAAAAGTTAAGTGATGGTCTTTGTTTATATCGGTAAATGCATCCAAACTTTGTTATATTTTTGCCTTTTTTGCATCTTTTCAGGAATTCGTTCGTAAAGGATAAAAACTGGAACCCTGATTATGTGTGACCTGAAATTTTCATTGAATGTGGGTTAATTTACTGTGGCCGCTGTACCAACAAATAAAAAAAAGTTTTTACCCTTTAACTATGTAAATATCACAATCGAAAGCAACAACAAGCAACTAATATTGACGAATATGTATTAATAAATATACATATATTGATGAAATCATGAATTTACAATATAATTAATTACATTATTATTATTATACTATATAATATAATTAATTATAATTTGAACTTATAGTTTAAATTAAATAGTTTCTAGCAGTTAATAGGTATACATTTAATTCATTAGAAAAAATATTGTGTAAGGGAAAGCCTCTTATTCCATTCAATCACGGATCAATAAAAACGCATGATATATATTTCTTATGTTTCTTGTCATTAATAGTTCATTAGCAACAGTATGCCCTCTAAATATTTACCTAACGTATTTTGAGATTTTTTACTCCTGTAGGTTTTATGGGCAACGTACATATCTGTGGCGTCGGAATTGTCAATGATGACAAATGATGTTTATGATAAAGCGGTGGTCATGGATTTTTAAATCAATTTATAAAACAGAAACGAAATTCGGATGGTTCTAAGCTTATACGATAACTTAGAAAACGTAAATGTCAACGTGCATTATTCATTTTTCCTTTGTTATAAATTTAAGTTGATTCTATCGATAAAACGCTCACTCATCACTACAGGGACGTTTTACGATCGTCTCGTCTCGTATCCGAGTTCCATTTTTAAATAGGTCTTTTGTTGTGGTAGGTCATTGGAATAACAACGTTTACTTAAATTTTCCTTAATACACATTTTCCATCACTATATTTTTTGCAAGTTAAATTCGTGTTCATGTTTTTATCCAAGCTCTTGCTTACTTGTACGTCATACTGACAACTGACGACTTATGGGGGCTTTACATTATACAATTTGCAGAGCGCTAACTGAGCTAGTGTGCTAAATTAGCATAGTGTAAAGGCAGTTAGACAGTAACTAGTACAGCGTAATGTATGAAAATACTAGTTAGTGCACTGAGTTAGCGCTCTGCAAATTGTATAATGTAAAGCCCCCATTACCGTCTCCTTGGGCAACTCAATTTTGATTGTCATGTGATCGAGCAAGCTTATGTCTTTTCTACCGACTTCCAAATTCAAATATTAATAATGTTTAACGTGTGTTATCATTAATTTAACATAACATTAATTTCCTTAAATTTTAACGCTATCTAATAAACGCCGAGTTTATGCTCGGAAATAGAGAACGTTAAAATCCACAAAAACTGTTGCTATGGTTTGTTCTAATTAATTTGGTTTGCTTAGTTTATTCCATAATTTTATTAAGTGAAATTTATCTCTTCGAATGCTACCTACAGAGGTTCGGTTCTGGTAGGGCGATTAACTAGAAATACATTGAAACTGCTTATTTCTCGGACAACAAAGCTTTATAATACGCAATATGACTGTGTTTCTATGGAAACTAAAAGAATAATGAATCGAGTTTGAAAAAATTCGAGTGAGTATTTTATACACTCATTCGCATAAAATCGGTATGTCAATGAACAGGTGCAACCTTTCATGATCTAATGTCTAGATTGAGCGTTGCCCTACAATGAAAACAAAAAAAACAAGGCAACAATATCAGCATGTGTGCGTGCAGGCGATGTTATACACGTAGTCCAGTCAAAATAAACATTTGAGTAGGAAAAATTCGCATTCGAGCTGAAAATTGGTAAAGACGTTGAATAAGTCATTACCAATGAAATGTCAAAAGTCCCCATCGATCCTATGTGAGCAAAAATTTTTATTCAAGGTCAAAGGTCGCAAATTCCGGTTTTTCCCGTTTTTCTCTGAAACCAGAAGTATTATCGTAAACATAGGTTAAAAAAAAGTTGGAGATTATACAATTCTCTACAATAATTGTTTCAATAATTTTTTTCGTACGTATCACCATTCGCGAGATATCGCGATTTTAAAAGTTAAAAAAATGCGCCAAGTACATTACTTCATAGGTGGTGTGTAAATATGTGCATAATATGAAGAATATAAGTTTTTTTCTATTGTCTATGTGTGCGTGATTAATGATACAATGTTATAAAAATTGTGGTCTTCATCATCATGCATCATTCATCATCATGATGGATGCATCATGCTTTTTTGCTACATTAATTGCGTAAAAAAAGACGACAGGATGTTTGGTTCCTGAATCAAACAAGGGGATAGGTAGCCAGTTAGGCTTCACTACTACCAACATGTGTGTACCCAGCTCCTATTGCGGGAGAGAGGGAAGCTCCTGATCCAGAGGGCAATTTGCTTTTTCGATCTAAATTTTTACAGGATACCACAACCAAGTTACTTCATATGGGGATCATCAACCTGCGCCTCCCACCAAGTTATGGCCGGATTTTGATGTCTCATATGACACGAAGATTGAGGTCAGTGTTCTAGGGAGTCCAATCCGAAAAAAAGCGTGAAACCTTTTTAATGAATCGCTAAATTCCGACCGAGAATATCCTTGTTTGCGACAACCCTAATCCTGTGCAGAAGCTACGGACTTTTATTGCCGCTTTATACAAAACGTTTTATTAGACCGCTTGAAATTAATTTACTTACAAATAGCAGCTTGCATTAAATAAAGTCCTAGATCTTTAATGAGATGCAAAATATCCTTTGTGCATTTTCTCTTCTCGCGTATTGTTTACACTTTCTCCGGAGACTTCGAATAAAATAAACACAGGTGTTATCATTACTTATATTACGAAATCAATTGCCTCCACCGTGTTTATCTTTCTGTAAGCAACAAACACATAAACTTCCGAACAGATTTTCAGGCTGATTTCGTCACATTAATGACCCACTTGAGTTAAGCGCAGACTCTCCTAATCCCTGAGGCCTAGAGCATCCACCATGCCGCTCCAGAGTGAATTGGTGAAGTGGAAAACCCAAGTATCGGAAATTATATGCCACCCCGTGTATAATTAATTACAAAACGATAATCGGACAGAAAAACAATGTGCTTTTTATTTGGTATCATGCGAAAATGATGGATAGATGGACAGTGCGAAGCCGTGGGTGGTTGATAATTGATAACAAGTTGATAGGCTAAAATAAAGGCTTGAAAATATGTGACATTAAGTGGCATTCGAAAAAGATAAACATTAGCGATTAAGCACAGCACGTATCTACGGGTGGATTTAATATATTCTCTTCAAGCGTTCTCCATGAAAATAGCCGTCTGACGATCAGGCACATCACCTGGTCAGTAATACCAAATGCATCACCATTTATACCAGTAAGAAAACGGAACTTTAAAAATTAACACTGGAGCAGCGTGGTGGAGTATGCTTTAGGCGTACTCAGCTATATTCAAAGACAAGCCCTGTAGTGGCCCATTAATTAGTCGAAACCAATAAAGGAAATGGAGAACCCGCATTAACTATTGACTCTCCTACGCTGCAACTGAGATAGGTAGAAAATATTTCATGGTTGATATTAGATACTTAGATGGTGATGGTGATGGTCCCCCGTGTGGTGTCCGGGTTCACTTCGTAGAATAGCACCACTCCCGTTCTTCTTGGGATGTCGTAAAAGGCGACAAATAGGTAAATCCAGTAGATGGGCAGCAGCATCTAACTGTGTATTATGAACACTAACTGCGGTCACCAACTCGCAATTGCCAAGCGCGGTGACTATGGCTAACACCCCCTTATGGCAGACACCAAAAAACCCCGGCCCCCAGTCCCCGGCGGCCCCGCTATTCCTGGCTATGGTAGCGGTCACGGTAACGGCGGGGCAGGGGGTGCTAAGAATCTCCGGAAGAGATCGGGCTACCACTACCAACGACCTCTGCACCTGGCAACATACAATACCAGGACACTGAGGACCGATGACATGATATATGAGCTGGAAGAAGAGATAGGCAGGTTAAACTGGAGCATTTTGGGATTATCCGAAGTCCGAAGACAGGGGGAGGACACGATAATACTCAAATCCGGTAACCTGTTCTATCACCGGGAGGGCGAACATCTGTCCCAAGGTGGTGTCGGGTTTCTCGTCCACAAGTCCCTCGTCAACAATGTTGTGCAAGTAGGGAGTGTGTCGAATAGGGTAGCGTACCTTATACTCAGAATATCTCAACGATATTCGCTGAAGGTTATACAGGTATATGCGCCGACATCGACACATCCTGAAGATGAGGTTGAGATGATGTATGAGGATATCAGTAAAGCCATACACACCTCAAAGTCTCATTTCACCGTTGTGATGGGGGACTTCAACGCGAGACTAGGCACACGAAATGGTGACGAAGAGAAAGTGGGGCCTTTTGGTTTTGGTATCGGACGTCGGAACCACCGAGGCCACTTGCTGGCTAACTTTTTGGAGAAGGAGAACCTCTATATGATGAACTCCTTCTTCAAGAAGAAGCCACAGCGCAAGTGGACTTGGATAAGTCCAAACGGTTCCACAAAAAGTGAGATAGATTTCATCCTGGCAAACAAACGGCACATATTTAATGATGTCTCTGTGATCAGCAGGCTTAAAACCGGAAGCGATCACCGAATGGTAAGAGGCACATTAAATATCAACATAAAGCTCGAAAGGTCTCGCCTGATGAAATCTATTCTCCGCCCAACACCTGTCCAGATCCAAGGCTCCGAAAGCTTTCAGTTAGAGTTGCGAAATCGTTTTGCGTGCTTAGACTCTTGCGACACAGTGGACGATTATAACAATAGGATGGTTGCAACGGTCCACGAGGTAGGGTTAAAGTTCTTCAAAACCCGCCCCAGTGGTAGGTCTCGAGTTCTCTCAGAACGCACACTCGATCTTATGAGGGATAGACGAGAACTACGTGTACAGTCTCCAGCCTCGTTGTCAGAGTACAGGCGGCTCAATAAACAGATCTCGCAGGGAAGGCGACACGACTTGCGTGCTCATAATACAAGTCGTGTAAAACACTTTATAGAGCAGAATCGCGGCTCAAAAGTGTTCGCCAAAGATCTGGGTATTGGGCAAAGCCAACTGACAAGGCTGAAGACCGAGTCTGGCACGGTGGTCTCGTCAAAACCCGAAGTCCTGAGAGAGGTCGAGACGTATTACGGACGCTTGTATACCTCCTCATGCGCTCCTGTTCCCATAGAAGGAAACGACAAACGAGCCAAGCTAACCCGACACTATACCGAAGATATCCCGGACGTCAGTCTGTATGAGATTAGGGAGGCCTTGAAACAGCTAAAAAACAACAAGACTTAGATGGTTATTAGGCGGTTGAATACCATACAATCATGCAAAAATACCGTCGGATGAAACTGTATGAAACAAAGCCAGCAACCTCCAATATATATCTCCGATAGAACTGCTATTGCACCATCACCAGATTTGCTTGATGCTCTTCAGAATGTATCCCGAACAGGGGAGACTTTATTGGACTCTAAGGATAAGGATAACTTAATATAACTAAGGATAACTTAATAATTATGACACCCCTTACTCTAATCAAAAACAGAATCGAATCTTTTCAAATCCTGGCTCTTTTACAGTATGAGATCCTGAAACTTCTGCGCTACGCTGAATTGCTTAGTACACGATGCAGCTATAAAGCTACTTGGTATTACGTAGCTAGCTGTCTCGCTTGTGTGCGCTCGTAAACCGGCATCAGAGTAGGACGGCGATTTTATGGGTTTTTCTACAAAAACTTTTATTGCACTCTATCCGGGAAGCCGTTAATGCATACATCGAAAAAACTCGTATTTTCCGCTACTGAAATTCACAAATGCGATAACTTCATAATGGTATAGCAGTAGTACTGAAAGTTGGATGCCTTTGTTGGATGCGATGCTTTGTACCTATAAAAGTAACTAGGAAGGTAAATACCCCCTGGACCTCAAATGAAGTAACTACTATTGTCGATAAAATTTCTAACTTTGCATGGCACTATTTGTTAACCCTTAACTTTGACTCGTGCATCAGAATCTCCCCCCTGGATCAGTAGCTAGGTGCACCCATGAATGGACTGTGAGCTTTGGTCCACTTCATGATAAATGACATTTACCTATTTTCAAAGTTGTACAGCTTTACCAGTAACCTGGTAGAAACAAAGTTGTTATCATAGCGAATGGGTTCAGGTCTATTGTCTAGTCAAACGTACAATTCCACCTAAGGCCAGGGTTTTGTAATTAGGAATCATCCATCAATCCATTCATCAGCCTATGTGCGCCCACTCCTGTACATAAATAAGCCTTTCCTAACTTGCACCTCTCTGTCCGATCCTGTTTCTTCTGACGCAGGAATTTTCGCACAGAACTATTTTTGTTTCCTTTGCTGCAATTTCCTTTATGACTGCGGTAGTTTTTATATTTTTTAAATTGAATCATACCTCAAAGCACTTTTTCCTTAGGGGCTTGAAGCACATTTTCCTTAGGGGCTTTGAGAACTTTAAGTAAGTATATAAATAATAATCAGATCGGTAGTCGTTGGAAACTTTGAGGCTAAGTTGAGCAGCGTAGTAGAAGACCACAGCTACGTAACTTGGTATGTAACTAGCCATCTTGCACACGCTCGTAAAATCGCGTCAAAGGAGCTGAGTTTTATAGCGCCTAGCCGCTTTTCACTGCGAAAACTTTTATCGTCACTCGTAAATTATACGCAGACTTGTTTAGGAAAAGTTTTCAGCTACCTATATTTTTATAACCTATTTTTTGTTTAACGTTTCATTGCAATTTTACACATTCATTTAAAGCAAGCTATACTTTCCTGTTTAATGGTCCACTAAAGGAGATGGGTCCCTTGTTATTTCTAAGGCAGCCTGAAGCATTTGTAGTACTCGGTGGAGGGGTTTCTCAACATTATATTAATGTAATAAATAAGTAGTAAATAAATAAATTACCTTTTAGGTACATTTAAAATTTGCAGTAGGTGCCTGCCTACCAATGTGTAATAATATAAACTTATTAAATTTGGTAAATATTTAAAGATATAAAAGTTAGCATATTGTAATATACCTAATTAGGTATAGTATGTACCTACATTTTTATTCAGGGCTTTTTGTGATAGCTCCCAGATACCTCATATATAATTTACGAATTTCAAATAATTGTAGCAATCATACACTAATTATGTTTACGTTTCAATATAGGTAAAGAAAATAGTTTACAATAAAATTAAGTTGGCGACTTAACTTCACGTTATAATCGTATTATTCTATGTGGCCTGCTATTTTCTAAAGTCGCGTTGAAGACGGACTCATGCTCATTCAATTATAACTTCGTGTTTATTATTCCGCACCCTATTTTCAGCGTACATTTGAAAAACCTTCATAATATTTTGAATACACTTTAAATACTTGACAATTTTAAAGAGATTAACGCCTCTTACGTTTAACATATTTTACTGAGAAATTTGTAATTGGGGTATAAGAGGCTCGTTGAACCCAAGTCAAACTCGTTTAGTAGGTTGTTGCGCACGCGCTGAACGAAGTATGCATGTCTTCCCTACTGTTCAGTTTTTTATGAATTTTTTATGTAAATAGACAATTTACGAGAGCACAATTCATGGTTAGGAATTATCGTTATCCATAGATATCAGGAACACCAATATCACCTGTTGCCGTTGAAAACAGAAGCGAGCAATCCGCATAACGACTTGACTATCACGCATATGTTTATGTTCCCGTCGGGTAATAATATGCGTAATAATAAAAAAAATGCGTGATAGTAAGAGGAGAGGCATTCTGTGGCAGCTATATTATATTGTCTAATTATCTGTACAAACTGAAGTAAGTATTAAAAGGCTCATTAAAGGGATCATTCACAGCAACTCTTTGTAGCGATAGTGTAGTGCGACTGCAAAGACAGTAGCGTTACAGTAACGCTACGGCATCTCTATAGATAGTGTCTGGTGAAATTCACGGTGTCTGTTGCCTACGCTACATCGCGACACTTCTGTCCCAACCCAACTGTGTCTCGCGTCCCAACTGTGGTAACCTGTCCCTGAGAGTATCGCGACTGTACTACGACGTTTCCCGAGGATATCTACTCTACCTCAGCGCCACAAAAGTTACCATTTTTGTTCTCGCATGGTTCAACCGCACTCGCGATCCAACGCACTGTCGCGATATCGCAGCGTGGTATTAAATAGTGTGAGCACCGCCTTACTCCTACACAGTTGCCAGGTACGCGTGTAAAGAACCCCGCTAAGTGCAACAGAGTAACACGTTAGTATTATGTTAACATAATAATGTTAATCTCTACAACTATTCCCGTAATGTTTATACTGTCAATACTGTCATACTATAAAGTCATCACTGAAAAGAGAGAAAAGAAAAGTGGTTTTATCTTTTTCTTGCCTTTGACTTCAGAGACTCATGCCATAAGGACAACTAATTTTAAACATGTACCTACCTAATAACTCTATTAGTAAGACATAGAATCAATACAGAAAGTCGTTTTATAGGCAAATTATTAGATATTTTTATAATTTGGTTAAGCTACATATCTAGTGTCCGTTTACAAACGGCCCTAACTCTAAGCAGGGATCGACTACTGTCTGACCATGGTCACATAGGATTAGTTATCATTATCGCCCCCATAAAGCCCAATAATTTCACTTTATGTTAATTTTGACGTAACATCCGGGATGTAGTCATATATTCCCTAATTGTGATAATAAATCACTACCGCAATTCTTGCTTGCCAAAATCTATTTTACCTCTACTATAAATTATTTTGGTTGATTAATTGTGGTTATGCCTTAGTGGACATTTGGTTGTATGAGAGCCGACTTGACAACATCACCACGAAGTATGTCGCCCAGGTCGCCCTCATTTTTATAATAAAGAACTTTCTATCTATTTATTATCATTACCACTAAGGAAAGTTAGTCTATTAATTATATGTAAGACTAGTTTCCGCCCGCAGCTTCACCCGAGTGGAATTTGTTAATATCGCGAATCGGGGAAAGGAGGAACTACTACCCTACAGTCCCCAAATAACATATTTACATCCCCTCTCAGCATCTTGCGTAAAGCGGTTTAGATTTTTCATTTTCATCCCCTATTTCAACCTCTTTGGGGTTGGCTTTTGAAAAAACAGTAGCCTATGTGTTCACCCTAGGGCATTAAGAATTTTTATTCCAAATTCCGGGCCGGTGTGGTCCCATGTGGTTTAGCCGTGAAAGCGTCACAGACAGACACGCTTGCGCATTAAAAATATTAGTATGGAGTATGGATATGGTCACACCAGGACACCCGTTAAATGAACTAAAAACCATACAGGCTATACTTCACTAATGTCTCTAGACATTAAAGTAAGTATGCACTATGCATTCATTAAAACATTGTAACAAAAACAATGCCTCACCAATTACACCTGATCATTTCACAAATGTTAATGACTTAGTATCAATAACATAAGGTTTGAAATTGACTAACACGTGGCGTGTAATAAAAGTATTGAGATGGGTTATCTTAAACTATGATGGCATGATAAATTATACTATCGAATTAATTATTGAAAAACTGCATTAAAAATTCTTATAAGAGCGTCGTCCTGTCGTGTGACTCTACAATTAACTTGACGTATGAGTACTGATCACACACCACGTGAAGCTAATTGATCACAAAATTGCAGGAGCCCAAGTCTGCTAATTTATAAATGCTTTAATTGCTTTGTTGGAATAGTTTTTGACCCACTTGTGTTTGTCAAAGTATACAATAAGGCGCTTTGCCGACGGAGCAACTATTGCAGCAACTGGCAACTAGCTGTTTACATACATTTCAATTGGACTGCGCACACAGAGCAACTCGAGTTTCGAGTTCCGGCAATCGTCAACAGTTTTCAGTTGCTGTAATTGATGACTAGATTAGTTCCTAAATATTATACCGGTAGTTAAATATTATACCGGTTTTTAAAGTTGCCGGTTTCCGCAACTATCAATCGCAACGCGTCGGACGATTTCACACCCTCCTTCCCTCTGCCTGTACCCGGAAATGCGTAGATTGAGCAACTCGCATAAAAGTTGCTCACAAATTGCTATAAAATTGCGGGAACCGTTAACGTCGTTGTTGTTAAAGTTGATAGTTGCTATCAACTTTTTACAGGAAACTTTTAAAAAGTTGATAGTTACCTCAACTCAAGGTGCTCCGTGGGCAAAGCGCCTTACAACGCAATTGAATTTTTTAATTAGCAACCGTACTACCAATTAGTGTAGTGTTTGTTCGAAGCAAGGTTGCATGTCCTCAGATGTAGCAATGTTGTCTTCTGAAGAGCCCAAGTCTCGTCTGGGCTTGGGACTCTTTTTGAAGGTACCAAGATAAATATGTGGTATCTTATAGGTTCAGTCGGGGAAGTACCATCGATGTCCACGACATCTACTTAGTATCATTTCTTCAGCCATTAGTTCCGCCATTATGTTTTAAGTTATAAATACCTAGACCAAAATGTAAGCAATTGGCCAAAGGCCAACTTACTTTATTTTGGTATTGTTATAATAAGGTATGATATTAAATTTTTACCATTACGAGTAAGATTTATTAGCAATAATATATAAAAGGATGCCCAGTGGAAATGAAATTGAAACCAAACTATTATTAGATACTAATTAAAAATATCAGGTTAATCTTCTATCATAAATACTTGAGTGTTTAATTTGCATGCATGCATTTAAAACAATAAACAAATGAATATTAATAAAATTAAACACACGCTTATATAATTCGATGTTTAATAAATGCAAAGCAATAAAAGTCATTGTGGTATTTACCGTTGTGGAGTTCCCTTGTTTAAAGAAAATCCTAAGTAAATACGACGACGTTGATTACAATATTGTATTGCATTGGAACTATAGCAACATCCAAAATTTAGGTCCGTAGCGTTAGGCCTTTCACTTACATTCCATTTTCTTTCATGCAAAACATAATGTCACATTACAATCAGTTTATTAAATACTGGCTGTGTCCGCAACTTCGTAGGTTGCCTACATGTTTCTCTACAAGCTTCTATATCTTGCAGTGAAGGTCCCATAAAAGTTGACTCATCCGTTCCGGAGATTAGCGTGTACCTACCTACTGTTTCTAAACGCACCTCTGTTTTTTTTTTGTAAAATATTAATTGTACAGACCCAACTTTTTTACACTTTTACTATAAGTACAAATTAATATAGGCTACCTTGTTAGACGTAACACTTTGAGAGAGAGGCTGACTTTTATTGCGCTTCGCTGATTTATGTTTTGCTTATCTTTGTGAATATTTTTTTATTAAATATCAAAATTATACCTAATAATGATGTACCTATAGTAATTTATATTTGTTTATTTAAATATTTTTATGAATAAATTATATTATGTGTCATTCAGGGACTGAAGGGTCATATACATACAAACGTGGTTACCACCATACAACAATAAATTTAATTTTATGTACCTAATGATTACCTAAGCCCCCAAAAAAATTTCAATCAACTACCTCCTTTACATATGCCACAGCAATATTTTTTCAATATTCAAAATTTCAACACGCTGTATCTATTTATTATTGTAATAGCAGAAGATTGTTGCCGCACTTGTCAAAAGTGAGTGACTGACGTTTAGATAGGCTGTTCTATTTTTTCCTGTATTTTGTGCTATTTAGTTTGTTTGAAAAAAATTCATTTGCAAGTTCTGAATCACGCTATTAAACACTACATGTAATTTACTTAAGTCATAGGTTAATTTTATAGGCTACTTTTTAGCTGAGATTCTTACGGGAGCAGGACCTACGCGGCTGTTACCTACGGGTCCCGAAGCGAAGCGTGGGCGGTTCTCTAGTTGTTAATAAAATTAAATACCTTTTTTTAATTCTCATCCTCCTCCGCAAGGTGTTACGTTTATTCTCAATATCCTCCGACGATAATTTTCGTCAATTCTCATTCTCCTCCGCGCGTTAAAAATACAGTCAGATGAAAAATAACTACTTCTAAGCAAGATTAAATTATTTTATTTCTCTCAGAATTTTTTCTCAGAAACCAGAAGTATTATCGTAAAAATAGGTGAGACAAAAGTAGTAGATTATACAATTCTCTACAACAATTGTCTCAATATTTTTTTTCGTACGAATCACAATTCGCGATATCGCGATTTTAAAAGTTGCGCATGTGCGTGAGCGCGATAAGACGAAGTAGTTCTAATTTAGCTTACTAGATTTGACCCTAACATACAAAGTTTGCAAGTGAAATAAAAACTTCCCTTACTATTACTATTATAAATGCGAAAGTAACTCTGCCTGTCTGTCTGTCTGTTAGGCTTTCATGCCTAAACCACTGAACCATAGCCTTCAAGTTGCACAAGCATGCTTATTCACTAATTAAAACATGTGTGAAATTTACATGATAGGTAAGTTTTTGTAAAATGTTAACGTTAAGCGTGTTTGCCTGTTTAATTCATTATAATAATACCAACAACAACAGAATTAATTGTGCGCAGTGTTTTTTTAGTAGTCCACAAATGAGCAGACCAACCTGCCTTGATGGTAAGAAAGCAGCCATCGTCGCCCACCAATATAATGTATGACCAAAAATATCACTGACGCGTTTAAATTCGGTTATTGCAATATTTAAAATTTTATAAACTATACAAAATCTGCTAGGATTTTTTTTTATTTAAATTATGACATTTTCCTTCATTGTTTAATTAATCCTATTAACCCTGGTAGCAAATAATTTTGTATTTTTTTTTTCAAAATTAAAATTTAGAAATTCACCTGTCTCAGCGTGTTCCAAGGTCCCAACGCTACAAGTGCACGGGGGGCGCTACAAGTACTCGGGTGCCAGCACGTACCGCGAGCCGCAACACGTCTTAAAAGCCCTCCGCGCACTTGTAGCGTTGGGACACAGATGAGCTATTGTTCATTAACCCTATTAAACCTCTTCTCAAACAATTTAGTTTTTAATTTTTCAAATTTTAAATTTAGAAGCTCACCTGTCGCGGCGTTTCCCAACGCTACAAGTGCGCTAAACACACAGGTGAGCTAAATTGCTCTATTAATCCTATTAAACCTCTTCTCAGACAGTTTAGTTCTTTTTTTTCAAATTTTAAATTTAGAAGCTCACCTGTCGCGGCGTTTCCCAACGCTACAAGTGCGCGGGGGGCGGGGAGCGGCGCGCGGCGAGCGGCAGCGGCAGGAGGTGCGGCGCGTACTCGGGCGCCAGCACGTACCGCGAGCCGCAACACGCCTTAAAAGCCCTCCGCGCACTTGTAGCGTTGGGACACAGGTGAGCTAAATTGCTCTATTAATCCTATTAAACCTCTTCTCAGACAGTTTAGTTCTTTTTTTCAAATTTTAAATTTAGAAGCTCACCTGTCGCGGCGTTTCCCAACGCTACAAGTGCGCGGGGGGCGGGGAGCGGCGCGCGGCGAGCGGCAGCGGCAGGAGGTGCGGCGCGTACTCGGGCGCCAGCACGTACCGCGACCCGCAACACACGCCGTACGAGCCCTTTCGCGCCTGCTCCAACAGCGAGCACAGCGACTGCTCGTACAACTGCCATTGGTGAATCGCCCAGCGTGCTGCCGAAGTTATTTTAAAATTAATTTTTGAAGCACAAATCTTGCGGGTTCGCGTCAGCAACATGCTTAGGGTGAGCACACGCAGCGGACTATGTACGCGCATACGCATCTTTACAAAAACTTTTTTATTACCGATTGTATGCGTGTGCGTTATACGCTCTTGAATGGGTAAAAAAATATGTGATTTCGCGTTAGCGACATTTGGAATAATAGTTTTAATTATGTTCTCAGTTTTATATTAAATCAAATTCAAATAACTTCGTTATTTTGGTGTATGGAAGTTTATTGACTTTTTTATTATTTGTTGCGATGGAGGCCACGACCGTACTTTATTATAATTAAATTATAATAGTAACTATTGTTGTAATACATATTCTGTGTCATTTTAGTGTTTTTTCTTTTCAATCAGTTCACAAATATTATAGTTTCCCGAAACGCAGGAGTGGGTTTAATAATTTTCAATAAAAATAATAATTGCACACTTCCTAAATAAATAATAATTGATAAATCTATTTCGGTTGATCGTTTTGCATACCATCAATACACGTGTAGTACGGTGGCGGCCTGCCAGCTCCCTATTTCAGATCGAGATAGTGTCTTTGAAATAAACTATGACAATACGTTTATTTTACAAAGTACTTGACAATTAGAGAGAGTGATTGTCATTTACTTAATGAATAATTACAACTGCATTTGTTATAGTCATTAATTAGAAACTAGCTGATTTGGCAGATGCTGTTCTGCAACATAGAAAAAAGAATGAAGGACCTTCATATGGTCAATAGAAGCCAAAACATTTTTGTTTAATTTTGTCTGTTACCTATTTGATGTGATTTTAATCATAAATGCTCTTTAAATGTAGCCAAAATATTCCTTTTTATCATTATTTATGTGGAATAAAATAAATATTAATGAAACGGTTATACATACATAACTTAACCATCTAACACGATCAGATAACACCAAGATGGAGTTATTAAAATTCTAACAAAGCTTGGGAGGCGCATAAAAATATTTTTTGGTCGAAGAAATGTTAGCACATTATTCAGACACGGCGGGCATACAAGTTAGCTAAGTTTGTCGAATAAAAACATTATTCTTTTTAGGGTTCAGTTCATAAAGCCTCAATAACTGATCAAAACTTCTGTCCCATAGGAGACTAACTTGTCCCTCGCAGTTTCACCCGCAAGGAATTTTTATTTCAGTTAATCCCCTTTTTGTCCCTTTAAAAACCAACCGTATTTTCAAAAAACCTCACTTAGTGCCCAGCACACTCGTTCAGTAGTTTCGGCCGTGCGTTGCTGACAATCATCTATTAACGGAACGTTCTGTATTCATACTTATATTATTAGTTGGAGCACATAAGTAGATACTTTTTTTTGTAAATAGCCGACAAATAAGCAATTAATATGTAAGAGAGTATGAGACCTATTAAATCAAACCTCTTGACATCTCACCAATCGAAATAGAAATAATGTCAAAATCACCATATGTAATTAATGAACGCCCATATGCGACAATAAACTTGATCTTCATACAAATTAAGAAATTGAAATTAAATTCCAAATATTTATTAAGGAAAATAATAATTCCAGAACCATACGACGTAAGCCCGATTCGGTCTTGACTGATTTTTTGCTATTGTTCAGTTTTGTACAATCTTGATACTTTATTGCTTTATTAATCTTACCGCTAGCTTCGCTAAGCAGTTAACTAAATAAAATTAATGATGAAAAAAGTAGGCTGTATGTCACATGGACATCAAATGTACGCATTTATAAGTACCTACCTACCGCCATGAATTGAAAAAACGTTCACTAGCATCCCAAATTATAATATTTCTTTAAATAGGTCAGACCAAATAGGAAAAGATATAACCTATCAAATAGATTGATACTTAGTGAATGAGTAAGTCAAAGGTAAACCCTGTAAATATTTCAACTTAAACAAAACTATCTGTTCTTATTACTAATAATTGGACTGACATGGTAACAAATAATTTGTACAAAGAGATTTAGTATCGAATTATGTACCTACTGTAAATATTATATATGTTTTGGGCTTTACGAACCACGGAAACAAACATTTTTTTAGGTTCCGAGATATTCAATAAAATAATAAAATCAAATGGGGGCGGTATTTACTCGTATTGTCTAGTATAAATAATAGATACAAATAAACATAAAAGCAGTGGTAACTTATATATGCGAGAATAAAAATAAAATAGATGTCTGCCAATCCGAGTAAGGTCTGAAGCCCGGTGGTCACAGAAAAAGCTTGTAACTTTATTGATATTGTGATGAATAACATCAATTGCTCTCAAACGGCTCGCTTATAAATTTGAGATCGTACATTTTCTCGGAACGGATAAATGAGCAAAAGATCGATTTAAAGACTCAATAGGCGATTCGCAGACGACAGACTTTTTGTAGACTGATTGTCCGTTTATCGTCGGAAGTTTTGTTCAGTTTTTACCGAGCTTTGAGACAAAGCTCAAGTTTGAATATCTCTATGACCATTCAGGACGTGTAGGGTAGGGCGGGGCTTAAAGGTCCGCGGGTATAAAGGTCCACCATCAATATCTAAAAAACTAGTGGAATATTGTTCGTTCTAACTACGTACGCGGAATGAAGGGGGTGCGGGAGGTGTAACCAGGCATCGCCGGCAGTCGAACAACGTCACTAGCCGGAGATATACGACCACGTCTAAAAATTTTAACTAAAGTAAATTTTTTCATCATTATTCTTTTTATTTTCGAGCAGTGGTTTTTTGTTTATCACCCCTAAACATAGTTTATTAGTATACGTGATTTATTTGTTTTTCACGATTTATTATTAGTTTTAGGCTAGGTTTAACGGTAATTTCGTTATAACCTCTAAAAATATTTACACGTGGTTGGGGTAAAAAGGTCCAATGCGGTCTTTTTCAATTGTGACTGATTAGTGATTAAACAATTATAAGCTCAACAAAGTTAGAAATTAATAGTAAGACTGTTGCTGTTGTAATATGATGAGAAAAAATAGGTTTTAATCATTAAACAAACATTTTCTTTTAGCTTAAAGACTATTTAAATCTTGGAATTATAATAAAGATTTTTTTGCTTAAAAACTACAATACTTTTGACTTTTTGTTTTTTGAATAAAAATAAACGACTGAATTTTATTGAACTAAATATTGTTTTAATTCCATAAAATCATTTATAAATAAAAAATAAACACGGAACTTTTGCCTCCTGCCTGTCCCTTTTTACCCCTACCATGGGGCAAAAAGGGACAGACGACAAGGTCTAAAAAAAGTCGTAAAAACACATATTTCTATTATAATAATTAAACTAAAAATTGAGTTAAACATAGTCAGATAATTGTTTGTTTGACTAGTGTTATACATTTTGATATAGTGGGGTCAGTTTACGCAGTATAATTCGAAATAGTCAAATTGGCCCTTTAAGCCCCGCTCTACCCTACGTTATGAATTTGTAATGACGAACAGCCATATTCATTTTTAATCGACGTCATAAACGAGGAGGTTCTTGATTCAGTTGTATTTTTTTAATGTTTGTTGCCTCAGAATTGGATAATTTATTAACCACTTTGATTTTTCATTGTTTGCGTGGATATACCTACGTTTTGTTTGAATCCATTAAAATTTCACGAAAACTATCACTTCTAAGGATAATAAACGACGAATTTTATAGTTATAACTTAAAATTTAATTGAAGTGGGTTTTATCTTATAAAAGAAGTTTTTAAGACCAACTTTATGGGATGTTAACGTTGACGGTGTTACTTTGAGATCATTCTATGGTTTTCAAAGTATGTGATCATTGCGTAGTGTGTAAAGACCCTTACAGTCAGGATTTAGTTCCCAGTAAAGATGTCAGCAACTGCGGTCTACTGAAACAATGCGTCGTCATCTAGTCTAGTCTAGTCTAGCGGCGTGCATACCGAGTCACGAGCTCTGTCAGTTGTTTTTAATGAATTACTATCAACCCACCCTGCTTCGCTCCAGTAAGTCTTTGCCTTTAAGTACAGGTACCCAAAACATTGCTTCTCATTTATCCGGCATTACATAAAATTGTTTTATGGAACAATTTTTTGTTTTATTAATTTAAAGTACCTACCTACTTAATTGCAATAGCTGCACCAATGTTCTTAAAGCTTTAATTGTCAACCTTCTTTTCATTAAAAACTTGATGCTAATGTTTACCATCCCCGGTGAATATCTTGGGATGAAATATTTATCGTCTGGACAGACCAGCTATTTAAGCTACATTACTAGTATTATGTTAATATCTATCTATTCAATGATTTTGATGTGATTCGCCACCTAAAACACAGTCAGATAAAAATTTCTAGAGAGTATGGTCAATTCCCTTTAAATCTCCTTTACAAAAAAAATCAAAGCAAATCTAAACAAAACGATTTCGATTCGACGTCGAAGTCCTAACGATCCGACATCGTGCGACCGTGACGTTTGTTTGAGTTCTGCTCATAACTCAACTTTGTAATCATAATCGCGGAGTAAAGTTTCAACTCATGCAGGTGTCAACTTATGTCTTATGTGTATTAACCACAGAAGAAATGGTTTATAGAAATGTCATTTTAAAGAAAGTTTATAATAATAATATTGTTTGTGTTATTAGACATTTTATTCACATAACGGTACATTGTCACTTATCTATTTGGTGTTTATTTATGCTGCTGGTAACAGAAGCGACGACATCAGGCGACTGTGACACACCGTCTATTTCTGCTATGCCGCTGGTCTTTATCTAGACGTTAATTCACCAATGTTAAAACTGCCTTTGTCAGTACCATTCAGTCAATCAGTTGGAGCTGGTTTCAGCTAAGTCACTTGTTCTCGACTTTTTTCGTCCAGATTGGCAGACATCAATATCGAGACTTCGAGACTGATGAAACTTATCGGTTAAAATGTCCGATACATTTATTAGTGGCCAACTCCAGTTACAAACGGGTTTAATGCTGTCTCTATAGCTTAACGACTATTATTTATCTAATGATATCTATTAGTAACAACCGGGAGCGACTGCTTGACGTGCCGTAAATAAATACTATTTCTATTGATTATTAATTCTGTGGCATTAATCGATAGATATCAATGCTTGGACGTGCCGTAAATAAATACTTTTTCTATTGATTATTAATTCTGTGGCATTAATCGATGGATATCAATGGATATCAAACTTGAAGAGATACATGCGATATGACATGAACGCAACTTTGTGTGTCATTACTGGCTTTCCAACGATTTGGTTGATTCGGTTTAATTTCGGTAATTTGTTGAAGGATTCACGAATGTTATATTATTAAGCTGTAGCTACTGCAGATTTCTCATGGGTTTGTATTGGGTAGGGATCCTTTTATTGATTCATAACTAAATAAAGATCTGAATAAGTGCACGTTGCTTTCTCACACTAGTTTTACAGCATCGGAATTAAAATTTGAAGTCGTTCAGATTTGTAATAGATTTTTAAATACAATAATATATGATGGCGTAGTTTGACTTTTGAAAAGTGTTTGTAAAAAATCTAAGTCGAAGAAATAAATATTTCTATTTCAATATAGGTACCTACTTTTGCGGTCAACATTACACCACACGGTTTCTGTTTACGTGTAAAATCAGATCTGGTATTTACTTATTATTATATTATAAAATGAGGTATAAGACGGGAACTCAGTATTTTTGTATGTCGACATTTCGATCCTGTTGCATGGATCATAATTCATAGTCACGCACGGCGAACGCTTTAGTTTGGACTTGGTTAGAAATATCGTAGTAGAATAGCTGAAACTACGTAAATTCCTATATTTAAATTCTATAACCTGCATAATATCGAATACTGCGCCAATTTGGTGTGGTCCCGTGATAGGACATAACACATACCTAATATTATATGACACAAACATACATAAACACAAGCAAAATAATCTTTTTCCGAACGCAAATAATTTTATCGTCATTGTTATCAAGAAAATAAGGAAGCGAACGCCATAAACTGTCGAACAAATAGCAACAAGTCTGCAACAATGTCGTCGAGAGTTGCATTTATTTAAATCTACAACGCAATGCTACTATCGCGGTCTATTTTTATTACCGTGCCCACACATCTAATCTCTACCCATCACTCAATTAACTTCCTTATCTCGACGGCAATAGAACGTAAGTCGTTCGATAATATTGCGGATAAAAGTCCTTTTGCAGAACTTAAGTAATTGTCGCGTGTGTGCAGCCATATCAATGATACGCCAGCATTAGTGTTGCATGTACAGACCACGCGCCAGACTATTTATATGTAGACTGACATCAATGCACACGTTTCAAGTACAATCCAGTTTTACTAGAGCCCTATTATCGTAACGCATCGCCCCTTAATTACCAGAAACATTGCGAAAGAGAGGGGCACAATAGGCCAAAGAATACTGGATGTGTCCCAGAGAATTATGCTAAAAGCTATGCAGATATCGTTTTATTACAATACCTATGAATAATTGATTTTGATATTTTATAACAATCTTAGTTTGAGATAGATGTTAAATCAGTAGTTAAGCTTTTTTGTGGAACCAAGATAGGTAGCAAATAAGCATACAGTACATAGGTACCTACATTTATCATGACGTCTTTGACCGACACAAATCGGGAGCAGGATGGAAAGCCAGCAAGAAAACGTTGTTAGAACAATAGTCTTAGTTTTTTAGTAGGTAGGAGGACATGGACAGGGACTATTAGTTATAGTTAGTTCAACTAGTAGTTGTAGTAATAGTCCAGTTAGTAGATGTTAGTAAGAGTTTTGTACTAAGTCAGTCACCGTTGGGAAAATTGTGACCTGATCCAAAATTTACAGTCAGAGACACCATTAAATTATTAATGCAGAAGAAAAATCCCGGTCGTTTTCTTTTCTACTAAAATAATTAAATAGTTAACTGTAAACTGTAAGTCATTGCCGTAAAGTTATAGACGAAGTTAAAACATTGCTGTTAGGGTACCTAGGTATTTTGCTAAATAATTTAATGAAATTGATTTCAAAATAGAAAAAATATGAAATGATATGAGAAATTTAATAAAACATACTAGGTACCTACGTGCCTAAGAAATAAATTTTCCTACGCTAAATGTTTAGAGAAAACTGAATTTAGAGACGAGCACAACTTATGCTGTAAAATTTGTACAATTCATAAATAAAATTTATACAATAATTGAGACTTATGTGTATGTGATTTGTCTCAAGCATTCCAATTCCAACTATTCCAAGCAACTAATTTAAATACCTAAGTCACATAATCTGACTCCAAATATTAAAACTCGTTTATCAAGATAATTATATTCAGAATGATTTAAAGTAACATCAAAGGAGGATGCAAGGTCATAATCAATATAACGAATTCATATCAGCGTTAGTAGTGCATATTAATTAAATGTGACAATTGAGTTAGTATCTTATATCCCGGTCGTCGCATGACTATTCAGACATACTACAATCTCATAGCAATGACAAAAAGTCGACCAGCAGTCTGCAGGCATTTTTATTCAGTCATCATCATCATTGTAATCCATTCTGTCCCTATGAGGTACGGGTTATCATCGACCACGCAGGCCAAGTGCAAGACTTTTCTAATCTTTAAAAATTATGGAGAATTAATTATCAGGTTTTCCAAACACGTAGAGATATAATTGCACTCACACAAGGAAAGAAGCAACTTATGCTAATGACATGGAAAAACAAGACAGTTGCATTGCGTGACGGTTTTTCTGTTACAGCAAAGAAATGTGCCGGACAAATTGTTCAATTTGTCTTATTTCCAGAAAAATTATGCCACATAAAATTGTACCTTCTCGAGCTTTCTCATGTCGGGCACTCTTACTGGAGATCTTTTTTTTCTTGCATCTAATAAGGTTTTAGCAAGCGATAGGCACCTTATTAAATTGCAATAAATGACTTTTGAAAATTAGTTTGGGGGACCAATTTTCAAACCAATCTGCTATCATTGTTATTACTGTAAACGCTGAACAGTTAACATTTACTACAAATATTTTCACCTTTTATTTTTGTTAATATTATGTCTACTTTACTAGGCCGTAACATTGAAATAGTGCCTAATGAGTACCAACAATAATGACTTCAAGTTGAAATTTGAAAAAGTTAATAATAGTAAGCGGAGATAGTCTAGTCTAGTGGGTAAGAATTCGGCCTCATGCCACCTCCTCTATCACTTGCACCGGTGAAGGAAAACATCGTGAGGAAACCTGCATACCAGAGTTACCAAAAGTCAAAGTTGTATGAAGTCTACCAATCCCAAATTGACCATGAGACGACTAGCCATGTGATGACTAGTAGGCCATGATAGGTTACGATGAATAATAAGTAATGACCTCAGCTTGACTACATGTAAAAATACTACACATTTTACCAAATATTTGAATTTTATATAAACGTCGAAATATTTCAGAAAAATGTTAAGAGCTGTGTCGCTCCGTTTGTTACTTTTAATTACATTTCACACATATTTTATAATTACAGTTGAAGTGATATAAGACTTACAATTCCTTTAACCCAAGACTATTCAAAGTGAAACAAGTTACAAACACTTTGAGTTAAGTGCCTACCTATTATACTGCAATTACTCGTAAGTGATCCTGTGTCTGAATCTCTTTTCGTAATCTGTGCAATTTGTAAACATATTCGAACAAGAATTTGTTTAACCGTATCGCAATTTTGTTTACTCGTACCTTCTTACTTTTAGAACTGTCATTTGTTTTAATGTTTATATTATCCGGGATGAATTGCAGTAAGCTTAGGTAAGTACCTAAATGAACCTACCAAATACATAGATACATTACCCTCCTTCTGACGCAGTCGGGTAAAAAAATTAAAAAAACACTTTCAGACTACTACCACTACAAACTATTACGAATGTAGGAATTTGCTGAAGCAATGGCGTTGTTTGACTTTCGAAGTATTTGTAAAAATCTACTTGAAATAAACATTTCATTTTGGCAAGCCTACCAGCTAATAATATACTGTATAGGTGTTTTTGTCTATTTGATTGCAAAACGGTTGATGTCTAAATAAACTTTATAATAAATATAAACATCTAATAAACTCAAAAAGTATCCATATAAATGTAAATTCACTTTCATTCTAAAGAGTTTGAAGAACAGAGTTCAAATAGCTTAACCTTACAGATTGCGTACACCAAGTGCGAAGACGTGTTAAATAAGTGATATAAATACGAAACTATTATATTATGATAATATGAGTAACATTCCGCAACTTTGCGATACTATCTGTGAAACAGTGAGAATTGCAAATACCTATGAGTATGTTATCTCGCGGGAAAATGTTCAACTATCCTTATATGGCCTCTACCGTATCCAAGACTAATTTTGATGGAAATTTATCGAGAAATGAATTAAAAACTTTATTAAAAATGCTACACAGTCAACGTTAACTAACTCTACATGAAATGACTTAAGAGTAAGTATGTTGCAATGCAATCAATATAATATCGGGTAAAATGGTAGGATTTTTGTTAAAATATTGGTGTTTTTATATCAAAGTAATAAACTGAATTGAATTGAATAGAAGTAAAAACACAAATTTCAGCTCTATCATTCTTTTTGATAGCCCAGATTTTTGATAGCCAAGAAAACAATTTATAGTTTAAGCTGTTTATTTGCATATTTAAATACAATATGTATATTTTTCTTGCAATGAAAACCAATACTAACATACAGTGTCCAACAACTGACAGTGATCGTCTTTAAAATCGTAACATTAGTAATCGGCCTGTTACTTCTTGTTTACATGAAATGTTACTGTTTAAAAGGAGTTTCTTACAATTCTTACACTGTTCATTCATGTAGGCCTACGATAACACTTTACACTTGTTGTATTACACTTTAATATGTAGGTACTGTAATGTAATAATACACTTTAATATTTTAATGGTGAATCTTGGGTTTTAATAACTTTTAACAAAATAGAACCCACTTTAACGCCGAAAAGAAGTCTGATAAACACGATGCTGAAAACCGTATCAAAATCGGTTCAGCCAAACAATATGCCTAAAACCTTCTCCTAAGTCTGTCAAATACTAGGTATGCTGAAAACTGCAACAAAATCGTTTGAACCAAAGGCGAGATAATCGCGCACAAATTATATACATACATACATACATACAGGTCAAACTGAGAACCTCCTTTTTTGAAGTTGGTTAATCAAAACGAATTTAAACTAGAGATGGGCAGAATGTAATCATGATTACAGATTACAATTCAATCTATACTTGCGTCGCCGAGGATAAGATATTGCCATGCCCAGCTAAAACTAAACTAATTACCAGTGGTCACAGTTCAATTCAGATTGTAAGCAAAATTTAATTAGGGCATTTTTAGATATCGCCGTGAATCTTAAATCTACCTTAATCACAACGGCGGAAAGCTGGTATTTGTGTGCCGTGCAATTATAACGAATTCCGGATCGAAAACGAACGGTGCATAGAGGCCCAGAAATGCCCCCGCGAGGGCCTTTGAAGAAAATCTTGGCGGTGTCATTTCAGTCCCTTCAGTTAATAACCCAGTCATAGCTCCACATCAAGCCTCCCTGTGACATGGGTGCTATGGAAAACATACAAGACAAGGGTGCCTACATACCCAGAATTAGAACGGAAATTAAAACTCATCATTCAAATTCCGTTCCCTAGACCCCTAGGACAGGGATCCGGCGTGTTAACTAACCATTGCGTTATTATGGTTATATTATGAACAAATTCACTGGATGACATTGTAATCTATAGTGTGATTACAATTAGCCTATCAAGACATGTACTACACTCAAGCCAAGTGAATGATAACTTTAATCAAAGAAACAACTTCAACTCTGACAAATAATAAACTGAGAAGGATAATTGGAGTCAATTATATAAACTTTGTTAGGGATAACTGGGGATAACTCAAAGTCTACCAACCTCCTCAGATGTTGCTTTTTAAATGGATCCGCGCAACAGGCACCAGCTTTCGAATAAACAAAGAATCGTGAAAATCGAAACACCCAGTTCAAAGTTATGAGGTAAAACACATAAAAATAGAGTAGAATTGAGAACCTCTTGTTTTTTTTTTATTCGGTAAAAAAAGTTAAAAAACATTATAATAAAGCATTAGATCAACCAGTTTGTAACCCTAAGATAAATATTTGTCGTTCGTACAAAAACTATACGTAAAAAGTCTCATAAGAACACGAGAACACAACCTTTTTTTGCATCCATAAATTTAAAATTTACATATTAAAGACTACTACAAAGTCAGTTAGGAGCGATTTTGATGTATGGATCGCAGCAACGTGCGTTCACAGGCTGTATGTGATTAAAGGGGTGTTTTTATCGGAATATAATGAGGTAGATTGTCCTGGAGTTAGTCGGATACTCGCTACCATTTTTATACGAGATACCTTTTACGCTGTAGGGGAACGAGGGGCTTATTGTAACAGAGGTAAGTAGTAACAGACCTTTTTCAATAGGAATTCAAAATCTTTTAACGATTTTTTTTCACTTAATATTACAATTATAACGCGCCACGTCACTTTACCACAGCCAGTATCCCGCCAAGCGACGCAGTGAGTGGGTGTGTGAAATCGCTTAGTTGTTGACAGGTAACCTATAATTTCATTCACGAAATTTTTGGGTTAGCATTACTTTTTTTGACTAATTGGAGCTTTAAATATTTTATTTCATGCTAAAATATACCTATATATGATGTTGTGTTAAAGTTTTCGAGATCATTAAGTTGATTTAATAGTTATCTTGATAAATATTAAAAACTATACCTAGGGGCTTGTTGTAACAAAATCTCGGGGTTTGTTGTAACATGTTACAACTTGCCCCCAGATTGCTGTAAATTACTGTTATTATTTATAATGTAAAATATCTTATTTGTTTTCTTTTACAATGAGAGTGTATAAGAGAAAGATAGAGCGGGCAAAACAGAGTCAGGAGGTATACAAGTTAACTGCAGCTGAAGTATTACAAAACAAATGTGGCATTCGGAAGGAAAGTAAGAATTTTGATCTATGTCATATATCTCTGTCCAGATAGATGCATTAAGAAGAAAAAGAACCACCTCGGAAAACAAATATCAATTGCAGACGGAAAAGGAAGTTTGCTATTCTGACAGATACTCCTGAAAAAGAAGCTTTAAGAATGGAATATAAAGAAAAAATTAAGAAAAAGCAATAAAAGATGATTAAGATAAGGGAAAGGAAAAGGGAAAAGAAAAGGGTAAAAAATTGTGAAAAATAAATATGCTACAAAAAGAATAAAAAAAAGATGAATCTGAAGATTGGCATTGTCTTGTTTGCGATGATGTGTATAGTCATTCAAAAGGTGACTGGGTAGAATGTATTGTATGTAGGTAAGATGTGGGAACATGTAGGGTGCACTATTACATGTAGGGGACACTATTTCTTTTGTTTGTATGAACTGTGATTCAGATGTAGACTAAATTCTTTGATGAAATCATTGCAAGGCTGATTATTGTAAGATTTAAATTTAAAAAAAATAATTTACTGTGCTTGTAAAGTGCCATATTGAAGTACCTATAATAGTAGGTACATTAGTGTAAAAGAAGATAGATAGTTAATAAAAACTAAAATGTCTAATTTGTTGATTATATTAAAAGTATGTTTCAGTTGATTATTAAATAAGGAATACATATTATTATAGAAATACCTAGTTCACTATTGTGGAAAACAAATAAAAATTATTTAAGTTGTGGAAAAATAAATGATTGAAGGTGTCACATTCTTGTTTTTATTGTTGTTAATACTTGCCCCAGCAGTTGTTACAACAAACCCCAAGCCCGGGGTAAATTGTAACACTTCCCATTTTTTAAAAAAACATTAATTGCAAAATAGTTTACTGCAGATTTGGTATTTTTTCGATCTGAATTAATAGAAGAATAGTTACAGTATCAATCAAATTTTAGTTAGTGGTAGTTTTGCCAAAACATTACGAGATATAAAATCATTTGTTAAAATTGTTACAACTAGCCCCTCGCTCCCCTACACAGGCACGCGAGTATAATCATTATCTTAAGTTATACTCCGCTTTCGATACGAAATTTGTTTTAATGGCAACCCACCACCAATGTCAGTTTTCCGCCCCTGTGATTAAGGTCCATTATAGATTGACAACGAGAATTTAAAATGCCTTAAGTAAATTTTACGTAAAATTAAATTTAATCGTAAGTGAACGTAATAAATTTGTTTTTAGCAGTCGTGGCAATTTCATATTCTCGGCGACTCAAGTATAGTGTAGAGATCTCGGGATAATCTTTTTTTTTTTTTTTTTTTTATGGAATTAAGATAGCAAACGAGCATGCAGTACCACCCTTCCCCTGCCGCCCATAACAACTGTGACCGACCTAGAACTAGACTCAAAGGGACTAGGATGGTTAGTCCAGTTAGTAGATGGTGTTAGAATATTAGTTGGTTAGTTTGTTAATAAGTGCGAGGACAGGGTATGTTAGTGATAATTAGTCCTGTTAGTTCCAATTCGGTCACAGATGCGTTGCTACCCCTGAACTAACTAAGTGTTAACGTTTTGTACGAACTGATAATTTGAAGATTACGATGGTTAAGTGCAGATTGGATATTTCACAGGATGAGATCTTATGAGAAGCTTCATGGAATGTTCCGATTTATCTCCATTACATATGATAAGTATCAGTAACACACGCGCTTTGCTTCATCTTTACGTACCGCGAAGTACTGGAATATCTTGCCTGCGTCAGTGTGCCCAGTTATGTCAATTACAATGTTGGTGTTATTCAGGAAATAGTGAAAAGCTTTTTTCTAAGTTAGAACGCGCTTTAACACCAAAGGTAGGGTGGTAGTCAAGCTGTTAATTATGCAAAAAAACAAACCAGATTCTTGAAAGAACGGGTGTGATATACAGACAAACAAATAAGCTTTAATGATCATACGAGAATATAAATTTTTCACTAAAATTGCAGAACTCTCAAACATACCTGCCTATTTCATGTGAAACAAAACCTGAGAGTACGCTATATTGACTGACTCGTGCGCTTTTAATTTGCGCTTTTGTTTTGCAAAGCTCAAGCTCGTTTACCCCCGCGGTCATGGATGTAGAAAGTCTAGATGGGCCCGTAACATACATAAGGCGCACGGCGAGTGGTCAACATTGGGTTGTGTGATTGAGTGATTGATCAAGTCAGTCTGTTGTAGACAGCATCGAGTTACACATCTTCCTTACGCATAAGTTATTTCAGATTACGACCGCAAAAGTATAAAATATGGCTTGCTGTGCCTTCAAAAAATGTTTTAACAATACAAGAAACACAAATAAGTCCAAAGGAGTCACTTTTCACACGTAAATATTGGATTATTATTTAATTTCATTATTTCTAAAACACTGACTCTGTTAAAATTTATTTCCAGTACGTAAAAGTATGACAGAGACCGAACTACTAAAATTACAGTACGCGGAAGCGAGATATCACTATGTAATTTTTTCGCTTTCACACAGACTAATAAAAACCAAATTCGATTGTTAGGAATGGAATGCAGACTTTTTTTACCGAAACCGAAATATCGTACCGGTATTTTAATTCATTAAATCGTTTCTATGCGAGTTTTTGGTTAATTTTGTTTCATTTTGGTTAACGTTACATAAAAAAGAAAATACGTCATTTTGACTACTTTAATTATGTATAACGGTTTTACTGATAAAGTGCTTTGGTTGTGAAATCCCTATTCCCGCCATTAATAAGATCGTGCGCCGTGCGCACGCTTTGGTACCGTCCGCATATAAATTTGCATTTTATTTTTTAATAATTATTTTGATTGATTCCTTTTTTTCTTACTTAATTATTTCTTTTCTTAACTAGGTTCCCTCGAGAACCGATTATTAAAGAAAAATGGATTAAAGCGATTCAAAAAGAACACGAAGATGAAAATATGTCGCAAGTATGTTTATAACACTATATTATATTATAAATAATATCTAATTATGTAATAAATAATAAGTTTATTATAATATGTACAATAAGTATATAAATAATATAATAAAAATATATAGTAGGAATTGGAAGATAATTATGGTTTTTACAGCGATATTTTATTTGAGAACTAAAAGCAAACCGAAATACCGGTTTCGGAAATCAACGGAAAAGAAGAACCGGTTATCACAGCGTTTCAGTTGTGGAATCCCTATTCCCGCCATATTTTATATTATTGTAATCTGTGGTCATGCGCCGCGATGTGTGCGCGATGTCGCAAATCACGGAAGCACGGGCCCATCTAGGTGTTTATATCTCTGCCCGCGGTAGATTCCAGAGATTTCAAATCAATAGATGTACGGTCTCTGGCACATTTGGACGTGCTGGACATAATTTTTACAGTGTTATTGTTTTAGATATAGTAAAAACAATGAATATCATATGAGATGTGATTCCTTTGAACTTATTTGCGTTTCTTAAAATGTATTAGAACACTTTTTGAAGTCACAGGGAGCCAAATTTTATACTTTTGCGGACGCACCGAGCACCATTTGCTGCTTGCAACAAAAAACTATGACTTGATGTATAAAAAAGCTTAGCTAAGCTACAACCCACTAATGGCCCACTACTGAGCACGGGTCTCTCCTCATTACTGAGGAGGCCTAGAGCATACTCCACCACGCTGCTCCAATGCGGATTGGTGGAGGGGTTAGTGGCCAACCCAGTGTCGAAAGTTTTCAAGCCGCCCGAAGGCCTCCGACATGGCTTAACGACTGCTATCAATCGATAACAACCGGGACCGACGGCTTTACGTGCCCTCCGAAGCGCTCAAGAAATATTGCCACTAGCGGTCACCCATCCGACTACCGACCGCGCCCGCTGGTGCTTAACTTTGTCGGGATCGACGCAAGCCGCCGGGCTATGAGCGCTTCGACTTGATGTATGAGTTTCATAAATCCCGAATATATCCAACCTTAAATTAATTTGAAAAATGTTCTATGGACCTGTAACCCAGAGCCCATGTTGTGTTAGGAGACCCGGATTCGATTTCCGGTTGCACTAATAAGTAACTTTTTTCGTGAACATTTTTCTGAGTGCAAACACCCAGTATTGACCCAATGTCCTAGGAATTTCTTAACTGGTTATGGATACTGGTTAAATCTTATTTGTGTCTATACCACCCGCAGTATAGCTACATAAATCAATTCTGTACTGCGGGTGGCTAAAAACCCCAGATAAATCTTATCGTGGGGATATAAATGCGTAAGTAGCAATTAATTTGTAATTTAAGTTGATTTGTCATTAATTATATACATTTTGTAATTTCTGCATAAAACTGATATTATGTAACCGAATCTTATTTCAGAAACATTTTATGTACCTACCTAATTAACCCTTTCAAGTCAATTGTTACTCATTTATTTCAGGCATTAATTGCGACCAAATAATGCATGTGCTTTAATTATTTGATTATAGTAGGGCCATTTTAATAGGCCACATTTGACAGTTCGTCAAAATTTTACAAAGTAACCTTGTAAGGGAGGCACCCCATAGTATCTAATATATTCCATACTAGATATTGTTAAACGTTTTACACTTAAAAGTAAGGAACTGACGTCGTTACAAAGTTACGTCAGTGAACTCTTTTTCTTTTTAAATATCAGGGATGGTACCGAAAGAAAATGATGAGTAGATAAGTTGAATTCGAGAAGTCGAACTAATCGTCAAAAAGTATTTTACGATTACAAAATAAAATGTATTTTAATACAAACAAAATTTACTTTATTACATTTTAGGCCAAAAAATATGTAATCATTCATTTATATAATAACGTCTGGCTCACAAGTCAGTATCTAGAAACGTGAAATGTTACAAAAAAGTCATGATTTCATTTCGCGCCATTATTTGACGCATTATTTTTGTCATTTTTTTTAGTCGTTGTGTGAACTGTGCACTTATTAATACTTTTTATAACAATCGCATTCAATTTACAGATGTTTGAACTCCTTATCGATTAATTAAATTAATCGATGTTTTTCAGCAGGTTACCCTCACTATAAAGCAAAGACAAACAGTTGTCAAATGTGGCCTATTAAAATGGCCCTACTTTAACAACATTTTATTCATTGAACTCTGTATTTCTCATGACGTAATATATCCTAAATCTTAATATCCATGAAAACCACAAAATAACAAATAAGTGTACCTAAATATGCCAAATGTCATAATGAGTAATCGGATCAATGGTTTTCGTATCATGCCCGAATGGACAGACAATCATAAAAAAAAGAAGTCAAGTTTTGTTTTTAAACTAGCTCATAAACATTTAAGATAAGTTCAGCATCGTGTGTGTTCTAGATAATTTTTGATATCAGATTAGATAAAATAAAACGTTTTCGAAAATCGAAAACTTAAAGTAAAGAGTGCCGTGTCGATTAAAATTTAAATATTCCTACGCATAATTGACTATGCGAATATTTGCGGTCTTTCGGAATCATTCAATTAAATAACTTTGCAATGTTATCTGTATGCTTTCAGAGCTGAGTGCAATTGTGTTATGAAGTATTAATTAAGTAGATATTATTTATAGATTCAAATGACTTTGGTCTGTATACGATAAAGGATATGAAAAATGTGCCATTTTGGTTTGTTTTTCTACAAAATTGCACTTTTCACAATATTTATAGCAAATAGGACTTATACTCGTAATGCCTTTGCTTTTTATACTGTAAAAAAATATATATGTCGGAGAAAACTGTCAGGATGGTGGCACAATGCGCCGATCATCAGTTCAATACTTTTCTTAATGATTTAAATTAGGTTTCAGGTTACACAGTTTAACTTACTTTGATTAAAGCTTTTAGGTTATGTTAAAACGTGGCACAACGGAAATACACTTAGAGAAACGGTATGCCGTCGGGCATAGGTACAACGCGGTATAGGATTTTATTACAGAGAACACTAGTTAACTTAATGCGACCGTTCAGCTCGACGTCTGCTCGAGAAGTCCCCGCTGCTCGTAGTTGACTACAGAGGTGCCCTCTGTTGGGTTCCCCCTCTCCGATATCCCATCGAGTGACGTTTACAATTCGCACAGAGTTGCCATTTAAATTACAGTTTCCGGATTTACGTTTTATTCAAAGTTTAATGATTTATTTAGTTTGATTTTAATCTAATTTTATTTCCGTCTCCGACATATAAATAAGAATGCATTCATAATAAGGGCATCAAAACTTTAATTTCATACCAATTTTAACAGCTGATAAGAAAATACAAAGATAGAGTTTTATAATATTATTCACAAAATGTCTCTTTTTAAATTTTTAACAAAGATGACGTGGGCACGACGAGTACTGACAGGCGAGAAACTAATTGATTCGCGCCAAAAAACCGACGAGTTCTTCGTTCATTCTTGAATGAGCAAACGAATACCCGCAGCTAATATAAAGCACGAATGGGCCGTTTACAAACATAAAAGGAGCAATTTTGTTTCTTACGTTCTTATAATATTTACCTAAGCAAAAGACGTTGTTAATAAACTTAGGCATGTATTAAGTTTTTTTAAACAGTCGAGTCAACATATGATTTTAAACTTAACTCATCGCGGATTGTACACATTATACTGTGATACGGGTATACACACGATATGTATTTTCGACGCCGATATTTCGACCCAGTTGCATGGATCGTGGTCACGGCTGAACTGCGGTGGCGCGGAGTCAATAAAAATCAGTCGAGTCAAGTCAACAGAAGGTACTACTAAAAATGATAAGTAATTAAAAGTGCAAACTAAATCCGTCCTTAAACTAAATTGTTCGCATGTTTTACAAAACCGCGTAACTCTGTACCACGATGCGCCTAATGTGACGCAGACCTTAGATAAATTTGCATAATTAAATGGCTCGGCACGGCATGTCGACGTTCGGTTTCTATGTGCTCATATTTACAAACCTCACAAAGTCAGTTTGCTGATAAAATGTTATACCTGACTACCACTGATAGTCCTTTTTTATGCTACCACATTCCGTCTAAAATCAAAGGCCATATTTAGGGTTCTGTGACCACGAGGTGACGAACGGAACTAAGTATTAATATGCTTCCGCTGTCATTCTATCTGTTATTATGTCTGTCACTGGACGCTGTTTCTTCAACAGAAATAGATATTAATTTACAATTTTCCCAAAATTAGAATTACTGTGGGCTGTAGCCGCAATCACACCGAAATGAGTAGATATACCTGTATCTTAAAAAAGTTGGATCCCAAAAGGGGACCTACAACCTCAATACGAACCAAGTATCTATCTTGTTAATTATTATTGTTGAATCGGAACCCAACGAACCTGACTCGCACTTGGTCGATTTTTGATTTTTACTATTAGGCTTATTAATTTCCAAGGGCGACAGTGTCCACTTACCATCATATGGCTTATCGGCTCTTTTGTCGGCTATTCATAAAATAATGTGAAGTGACAGTTATCGCCTGACTGTAAACTCTTTGTTTACGCGTAACTTTGTATCGCATGTATAAAATTTCGTCTCGTAATACAATGAACCACTTGTCCTCGTAAGGGTCACCTGAGTCACCTCTGATAAACATGATCAAGAATGCCTGCATTGTTTAACGGTTACTATTTAACCATCAACGTTGTATTGGTCTCGTGTGTGCTTAATGAAGCGATCGATATCCATTCGAAGATTCTTTAGTTTTTTTATGTATATGAATGATGCTTTTGTTTTTATCTACAGGTGGTAAGAGCCTAGATTTCATCCGGGTAAATACTACCGCCTGCCACACAGTACCATTTCTATCGCCATAATAATTACTTTAACAAACAATTGTGTTCCGGATAGAAAAGCCTATTACACTTTTTTAGTCTCAGTCCTCAGCGGAGACAACGCGTCTGTGATCGAACTTGAACGAGACTCGTACTAACAATTACTAACTGGACCATTACTAACACTAACGAACAGGACTAATTATCACTAACAGTCCCTGTCCTCACACTTATTAACACACTAAGTAACTAATAATTTAACATCTACTAATCATTAATTGGACACACTAAACATCCTAGTCGCTAAATAGACCTATAGCTAACTGGACTAACCACCCCTGTCTCTATTTGAGTCTTGTCCGGTCACAGTTGTCATGGGCGGCAGCGGAAGGGTGGTGCTGTATGCTCGTTTGCTACCTTTATTCAATAAAAAATACAGCGGATAGACATGTAAATTAACCACCGGAAGGTCAGTAGACCCTGCCACCCATGGACAATGGATTATCAGTAACACCAAAGAGATCACCGATGTAAAAATTAATAAGTTAATTAATACCGGCATTTTAACAAAATGATCAATAAGTAGTCCCCAATTAGTTCTACCATGTCGGGTGCGTCATAGAAATTCTCTAGCTTAGTTGGTAGGTAACCTTGTCCAAGCGAGCAGTCCCGGGTTCGATTAATGGTCGAGGCTGACATGTATGCAACAGATACCTAAATGTGTATGATCTGTTCATGGGTTTACTTATAATATTACCTATGAATCTCTTATATTTTTAAATTAATTTATATTATTACAAATATTTATGGGCATGAGTTGCCTGATTGAATAAAATGAAATTAGTGTAATATTATCGGTCGTCTATGTCACCCACGACATAGGGAGGTTTCCCTAATTAGGTATCCCATATCGCTAATTAAAGTTATATGTGTTTATGTATTATAAAAGAAGAAGTTTATTTAAAGAAGATTCGCCTTCAGAATGGATGAAATTGTTACATTCGACCAGTTCACCCAAAGATCCCGAAAACGATTAACGATAAGGACTTGATTTTGGATACCAGAGGTCAACGTCGCATTTAGGTATGTATTGTGGCAATTTAACAGGTTTTAACAACAGAGTTTAGTTCAATAGCTTCATCCCGATTACTCAAAATCACGCTCTGTAAGTTATGAAACTATACTTGTGTCGTTGAAGTAATGGAATTTCCATTCCCCTAAAGAAATATTACGTGTGCTCACAGTTCAACTTAGCTTGTAAGGAAAATTAACTTAAGACATTTTAAATTCTTGCAGTAAATTTTAACAATTTCTACATCGAACAAGGTGTTTAGAAAATATCCTCGTCTGAAATCGTTTCCTATTCAAGTGTGAGAATTCAGACTCAAGTGTTTTGAACGTTGGACTCGCGAACAAGGGGTTGATTTTTGAGTTATCGCTACTTATCGAGTAATATATTTTGAAGTCGGTTATTTTTTTGTTTAAGGTTCAATCACTAAGTATAAACATTTACAGTGATTTTCTAGATAGCCGTGGTCGGATATATCTCGGATCGCGAGTAAGCCCGTCAGCCTTCAATGGCCATCAAGCGCGCGTCAGTGAACGCGGCTCTTGTTATTTTCCAATACAAACATGCGAGTGTAGCACGCTCCGTGCACCCGCGAGAGCTAAACATACGTTGCTACCTGAGTCCCGGGAATAAGGCATTGCTCTCGCCGTCGCTCGTCACATACTTTATTCGCAAGGGCGGAAAGCTGGCATTTGTGTGGGATGGGATTAAAACGTATTCCGTGTCAAATGCGATCGCAGTATAATATCGCTACTTTAACGCACACGTGGGCAAAATCATGATTACAGATTACAATTACATCTGAAGGCCCGGAAATGCCCCGAGCAAGAATGCCCTAACTACCTTGTCACGAAAGGCGCCCGCGGGCCCGCGGCAGCATTCCTGTAACTCCAGAAATAATTGTAGCCCACTTAAGTGAGCGTCCACATAGCGCGTTGCGCTGCACCTTCGTACCTTTTCAACACTAACTTATTTAGTTATTGTGTTTCACCTACGCACCTTTTTAGTTATTAGTTAAAGGTATGAAAAATGATGCAGCGACAGCGCTCGCGTCAACGCAACGCTGACGCATCGTGCCGTTTGACGCACATTACCCTAATCGGTAGATGATATTAATCACATTCTAATAAGTACTTCCATTTTACAATATGATTTATATTACTTATTAGACTGTGATATATGTATGTACCTAAATATATATGACAGAGGTGACATATTATCACATTTATTTATCTTTTCCGTACATATTACTGACATTTATGTTTTAGAACACCTGCCAGATAAAAATCTGCCCCAGCCGAGAATCGAACACGGATCCCTTGCTTTGCTGGCAGGATAATGTTATAATTAGTTTAGTGTTGAGTGTATGTGAAGGTATGTTAAAATAGTTGTGTGGAGTACAAAGTGAGTGACACGCCGATAACATTTCAGTGCAATATCGGAGGCGAGGCGCGAGGCGTCGAAGTGACAAATAGTAGCCGACACGAGTTGGACTACTGCCAAGTATGATCAGTCCGGGCCATGAATGCCATGATACGGCTGATTGTAATGACCAAATAAATATTTTGTTATTACGCTGATATATTAAGTAAAAGACAGCTTTCAATTTATGAGTTATTAGGATTATTAGGATATCCATCTTCTATCTATGCATACATATCTATTATAATAAAACTGTAACTGATCGCTGTCTGTACATGGCAAATATATTTAAAAAATTATAATGGAGGGCCTTAATTTTATCTATTTGAGGATGATTCTTAATTTTATCTATTTGTCTTTATCTTTGTGCACGCTAATCTCAGAAACGGCTTATTCGGTTACAATGCAATTTTCATGTATAATAATATTCATTCTCCACTGTCTCTTAATCTATACGGATATATTTTGATACGGTGACTTGATGTATTGATATTGAATGAAATGTTTCTCTGCTGTTTTGCCGAAGCTGCGCTGGATTCGAATAACGACAACCGTACTAAGAGACATAACAAAAAGCTCATCTAGGAACAAAAAGAAAAAAATATTACGAAAAATATAAACCGTTAATATAACTGTAACCCTTAAATGCCCTCATTAACGTTCAACGGTAATTATAAAAACCCTGATATTTATATAATTATATCACTTTAAGTAAATGTAATTGCATAAAAACTTCACCGTTATTGCGTAAAGTGTGTACCTAGTCTAGCTTAACAATTAATTTTAATAAATAAAATAAACCGTTAAATAATATATAATTAGAGGGAGTAAGTAACCTATTATGGTAGCTCCGTAATAAGCAGAAAAAATTATTACAGAAAAAGATTTTGCTATTTGTTTGTTGATATAAGAAGCCTTTTACTTAATACCTATCCAAAGTATTATAACGGACGTACTTTATATAGTTAAGTACCTTATATCGTATCATTCTGATTATATACGAATTATATGCTTTTCTGTTTTTGCTGCAGAACAAAATAATTTCTTTCAATCTATCCCGTAGAGATAGGTAGGTACACAGTCGCAAAGCCTACACTTAATGGATAATCATGGTGTTACTAACAATCACTAACAGTCCCTGTCTTCACGCTTATTAACAAACTATGTAACTACATAATAAATGATCTAACAACATCTTCTAACTGAACTAACCATGCATCTAAATTGACTATTGCTCTAGGTCGGTCACACTTGTCATGGGCGGCAGGAGAAAGCATGGTACCTACTGCATGCCCGTTTGCTACCTTAATTCCATAAAAAAGGATATCGTATTAATGTCGCAATTCGCAACGATATAGTCGTGATAATGATTATCCTACTAATATTATAAATGTGAAAGTTTGTGTATTTGTTTGTTTGTTTGTTACTCCTTCACGCAAAAACTACTGAACCGATTTTCATGAAATTTGGCACACACATAGAGGGCAACTTAGATTAACATATAGGATATTTTTTATCCCAGAAATCCCGCGGGATCGGAATTTACGCGGGAAAACCTTCTTCGCGTATGGGGTATAAATAGCTTCTAAACAAACATTAATATAAAACTAACAAGTCTGTCTTCCCGGAAATCCCGCGGGATCTGGAGTTACGCGGAATAAACTCCTGCGCGTAGTTGCGGGCTTAAATTTTTATGCGACCTTTACTAGGAGATTGAGGAAGTTTTGAAGCAACATATAGGGTACTGTTAATATAAAACTAACAAGTTTGTCTTCCCGGAAATCCCGCGGGATCTGGAGTTACGCGGAATAAACTCCTGCGCGTAGTTGCGGGCTTAAATTTTCAGTGGGAGGTAGAGGAGGTTATGGAGCATTATATAAGCTACTTTTTGTTCCGGACTTCCCGCGGGATCGAGATTTACGCGGGAAAAGCTTCCATGAGCGAATGAAGTCGCAGGCTCATTAATATCTATATATCGGGATATCTATACATATGTATATCGGGAATCGAACCGGCTTTTTTTCTCATGATCAATTTTATGTTGCTTTTTCGAGGGTCAGCATCGCTTTAGCTGGTCTTTATGTTTTGGCACCCGAATGAAAAACTACCAATGTAGTTTAAAAATATAATAGTTTGGAATGAAAAAACCCCGACGTTTATATCTTAAAGTCTTTTTATCAATTTTCTCAAGATCTACATAACGGATTTTTGTACGGTATGACTAAAACGTAGTAAAAAATCAACTGTTCTTAAGATGTGTGGAGTGTGTCTTAATATGTGTGGGGTCGGGATTAACGCAGGAATAACTTTGTGACACACTGAGCTCCACGCGGGCGGAGCCGCGGGCAACAGCTAGTAATTGTAATAATTGTTAATGAAATCCACGCAACATAGTCGCAGTTCACTGAGGGCGCTGCTAATTGCGTACAATGCGCTAATGCATTTGTGGTGCGCTACGCCGGCATGACCATCTGATATCGAATTTATTATTTACTTTCAAACTGCCTGGACGAATTCAGCTTTACAGAGGTTAGTTATAGAGTTTGTGGAAATAGTTCCTCCTAAAGCAGTAAAAAATAACGTTTTACGAAATTGCGTCCATCAACTCTTATATAGTTAAGTAAACTAAAACAAAACAGATCTCCCTTTTCTTTGTTTGAAACTGATTGTTCTGCACAATTTTTTTAATTAAACCAAACTCTACTAAAGAGCATTAAAAATTAAATTAAAAAGGTTTGAAACTAATTGATTCTTGTGAAAATCGAAAATTTCAAATGATTTAGATTTATTTATAATAAGGTACATAATTTTACCGCTTAATTAAATAGAATGACGCATATATGGACATTAATTCCAGAACACATAATATGTTACATTGTACACACACCATCCAATATTATTTGTAAAATGCACGGGAAATGTAAGTGGTCCTGCTGTTTAACGCACAGCCACGTGTAAAACAAGGTCGAGGCCGGCATAGATAGTTGCAAAGATGTTACATAAACGATAAAACAAACACTATAATTTCCGATGTAGTGATATCTATTTTATTAAGTATATCAATACGAGAAGAGGATTTGCGATCGTTCAGCGTATGCGCAACGCGAGCACGCGGAGCACATAACATTCTGAGATTTGGTTTATTTAAATTTTATATGGAGAAGCGTATTAAAATAAATTTGATATTACATTATGTGCCTGTTTTATTCATTAGGGAAAATGTAGATAGATAAATATACTTTTTCTTTTACATTTAATACATTTAATGATACATAATTATTTTTAATGTTCATTTAGTAACAAAGCCAGATGCCCAAGTATACCGACTAATTTATAAATGCTTTATTTATGTTACATTTGAATAGTTTGACACATTTTGTATACAAATAGGTACGTCAAACTATTCGTCTAAGTACCAAGAAAATATGTTTGACAAAACATTGACACATTTCGTATAGGTACAAAATATGTGAAACTATTCCGAAATAATTGAAACATTATATAAATTAGGAGAGTTGAGCCCCACATAAAAAAAAAATGTGTGCGTGTACTAGTGTACACACGTATGAAGTGAAACTTCTTTACGGCAATATATATAATAATATCATAATATAAATATATGTTATAATTATAAATAAATTTAATTGTATTATATTGTTCATCATCGTCATTGTTCGCAACTCAGTGCATCAATCGCTAATTATGCATTTCTCCCACTCTGTTTTCATCTGTGAGGTGAGGAGACTGCACATGTATTTCTGAAGGGTAAAGTCTGGTGGTGGGAGTAGCTCCACTTAAGCGACATGCTATCCCTACTCCACCGGAAAAATCACTATAATAGTCATCCTAAACTATCTTTGAATACTTAGTTATAATTTATTTACTGTTATATTGCAGTTAAAAACCTTTATTAAATATTTTACCAAAAAGACTAGTCGTTGCATACCGTATAACGAAACATTAATCTTTAGCTAGTCTGTGCATATTATGTCATGTCAATGTGCCACAAACAAGTCAAAACAAACCTGGTTGGTTATAAATAATTTCGATAAAAAGCAAAACTAAAGAGACGTCAGAGTTACATTGACAAATAATGTCATCAAAGTAAACAAACATATTTAAAGTTACAAAAATTTATCAATAAAAATAAAGAAGGAATACAGGAAACATTAAAAAAGGTAACATTTAAAATTTATAAATAGTCCCAGAAGTCAATAACAAAGTAATAATTGGATACATTACCAAAATATCTACCTCCAAAGTAATCAACATAATCTTGACATGGCGCGTAACGCGTCAAAAGAGTAACGCGTCAAAGCCATGTCAAAGCGTAACCGAAAAATGTGACGAAAAATTTTTTCCAACGCCGATAAAGAAGTTTCACTTCAATAACATTATTTAGAAGTATTTAGCAACTTATGTAGTTGAAATAAGAACCTTATCATTATCTATTGGAGAAAATTGTCGCTTACAATTTCTATGGGATCACGATTCTCGATCCTCCCGACACTAAGTCACGACTAAAAATCTTAGTAAAACAACGATATGATAAACTGAGGTCTGCAACATTAATATGTATCTACTTCAGTTTGATGGTTTTAAATAATTTATTACAATTTTACGACACCTGCATCTATATAGCCTTATACAGGTATAAAAAGTGAAAAGTCACTCACTCATCCCGAAGTACCTATAGAAAACTTAAGATGTAGATTAATAGTATTAGGCACCTGCATGTAACTCAATTAATTTATTTAATAAGAATATTAAGGCTACCAGATAACCTGCGCAGATTACGTTAAGTGTTGTAAGTTGTAATGATAGCACTAGTTCTAGTAATCATGCGAAGTATTTCAATGTTGCGGAAATCTGTTACACAGTAAAGGTGTGTGCACATTACAGGTCTGCGTAGAGTACATCAACTCCGACTCGACTATGGCTCAACTCAAAAGATCAAAAGAAGAGAAAAGTATTGAAATGAGCTTTGTTTTATGTCTGTTCAACATTGTTGCGATTAAAGGGTCAGTTATTTAAACGTTTCTGCACCTTGGAGGATATTAAATACAAGCTTAATTAACTTAATCAATAAGTAAGAATGCTAATCAATGACTATGTCAATCTTAGGGAATGGGAACCCATTGTAGGCAATCGGACAGAACAATTAAAAACGGTAAGAGAAATATGTAGGTAGGTAAATATGTACTTAGGTCAATACTGTTTAAACAAATATACTAAAATAAATAAAATAAGCAACGACGATCCGAATATTCGCTTATCAAAGGAACTACTCTGGTTCGAGTCGAAAATAGTAGATTGTATGACAAGGGTGCAAAGTAATATTTTTTCGGCGAGGGCGTTTTTTGAATCCAGAGCGAAGTGAGGGATTCAAAGTACGTCGCCCGAGCCAAAAATATACTTGCACCCGAGTGATACACTCTACTTTTCATCACCCACTATGAGAAAATAATATATATATTATAGAAAATAATAGAAAATAATACGTAAAAATGCACGAAAACTTAATTTTAATTTGAAAACGAAATCTTAATTTGATTTCTTTTTTTATTATTCAGCTGGCGGGGCCCTCGCGTCGTACCAGACATTCTTTATTCAAACAATATTTGCGTTCGATTTCTTTAGCGCAAAATACTAAAATGTTCTAAATTCAAAATAGGACGGAAAAGATCTAGCCGGCAGGAAAAGTTGTATGAAAATTCATTCCCGCCCGCTGAATAGAAAACAGCAACTTTGGAACCCCTTATGTCCGAACCAAGTCGTCTTTTTCGAATAGGTGTGATGAAAAATATTTTTGTGTTGAATAGACTATTAATTGAGGAAGGCTATACAATATCACGCTACTACTAATAGGAGCGGAGCAACAAGTTTCTCAATAAGCGCGTCTACTTCTTATATATAAAATTCTCGTGTCACAATGTTAGGTAGTTACCATACTCCTCGGAAACGGCTTGAACGATTATAATAAAATTTTGTATAGATATTCAGTAGGTCTGAGAATCGGCTACTGTCTATTTTTCATGCACTAAGTGATAAGGGTTGTGCACCCTTAACATTTTTTTTTAATTTTTGGACCAAAAATTTTTATTTTTATTTTTCTATAATAAGGCATTAAAAATACATACAACCCTAAATTTTCATCCTTTTATCACCAACCCCTATTTTTTAATAGTAATTTTACTAGAAATAATTTATAAGGCATAACAACGTTTGCGGGGTCAGCTAGTAATAATATATGTCGGAGGTAGTAAACTTATGATACTGGTTTGATACGATTATTGTCATTCAATCTGTACGCGATGATTCATCGTCAATCTGATAGCTGTCAATAGAATTGGAAAATAATAAAGTAAGAAAATGAATGTTTAGCGGTGTGATATCTTGTAAAAGCTCCTTCTATGTTGAAATGCCGTGAATATCTAATAGTTGTTGATAAATAACGTGTGAACCGCGTGTGCGAGTGGATGATCGATAAAATCAATATCTATCGTGAAGTAAATCCAAGATGTCAAAATAGCAAACCAAATCTAATAACGTATTTACTGAGCCAATCTGTTTGATTCAATAAACGGAGATGGTTGTGTGTTTGGCTTAGAATCCTGTGTTTCATTTGATATCCTGAGCTCACGTCCTGACGTATGAAAGAAGCCCACATTGCTTATTTAGTCAAGAATACCTATCTGGAATGTAAATAGTACGAATGACCGCCCACTCTGCTACTGGACCCGATTTATATATTTTACAGGACGACGGTTGCCGGGTCAGCTAGTATTTCATATTTCAATACTTTCTATGGGACGAACCGGAGTAGAGTTGTAGTTGTATCAATATAATGTGGCGAGATCTTTAATCTGATCGAAAGCAGCGTGTCCGATCTAATAACTCTGTCGGCCAATTCAAGGTTTGCTAGACGATATAAATGTACTTCACGACAATCTAACGGATTGATCGGTTGCAACTACTTGAGTAAAAACTACTTACTTGATATTATATTAAGTAGTTTATTCGATACAAATGCTATATTAGTAATGAATTCAATAAATCTTTACCGGATAGCTAACCACTACACTGTAGTGTTAGGTCTTTTACACACTTTGCGATTTGAATGCTATTAGTTCTTAAAAAATAACAAAGGAGTTCTCAGTTCGGTTTATTTTTAAGTAGGTATGTTAGTTAACTCAAAACTTTGTCTTTATGAATAATTTTTTTTTCTCTATGCAAGTTGGGAGAATATAGTTCCCGTTTGGTGACACTGAATAAGATCACCTCTATCATCTTTGTCTCATCACCTCTAAGTGGACAAAATAGGGAATGAAAAGTTTGTATAAGTATAATTTATTGATGTCGGTTTTTATTTTGTGTCATTAAGTTAAACTTTCTATAGATACAACAACTGAGCGAGCTGTCAATTAATAAGATAAAATAATAAATTTTAACGAGCGGGCAACTTGGTCAAAAATAGAAATATAAATCGGATCCAGTAGCAGAGTGGGCGGTCATTCGTACTATTTACATTCCAGATAGGTATTCTTGACTAAATAAGCAATGTTGGCTTCTTTCATACGTCAGGACGTGAGCTCAGGATATCAAATGAAACACAGGATTCTAAGCCAAACACACAACCATCTCCGTTTATTGAATCAAACAGATTGGCTCAGTAAATACGTTATTAGATTTGGTTTGCTATTTTGACATCTTGGATTTACTTCACGATAGATATTGATTTTATCGATCATCCACTCGCACACGCGGTTCACACGTTATTTATCAACAACTATTAGATATTCACGGCATTTCAACATAGAAGGAGCTTTTACAAGATATCACACCGCTAGACATTCATTTTCTTATTTTTATTATTTTCCAATCATGGACGTATAAAGAGAAGGACGTAGTGTCATTATGACAAAACTGTGACCCTGTAATGGCGGCGGTTAGATATGAGTGAGTGAATCATGGGGTTGTCAGGTTAGCTAAATATTTTACCAATAAAACGCAGTTAAAAAGAAGAAAATATTTTAATTGTTAAAAATTAGTTTTTACAAAAAAAGGGACCGACAGAGACCAGCAGAGATAACCCAAAAACTAAAAAAGGTGTAAAGTTCTCGTCACTACAAATTAAAATTAAACATAACTCAACTGCTGTAAATCAGTGAACAATTCCCTCGACTGTCTTTCGGCTCATCAGATCGACTCCAGACCGTCATTAAATTGTTGAGCTTTAATAAACCTAATGAAAACAGTAACAAATACATACACTGGTCGCCCCTACAATTTTCGAAAGTTCCTCTCGATTTCTCTAGGATGCCATCATCAGATCCTGGTGGCCTCAGGCGTGACAACAGTACCAAATAAAATCAAAGAAATTAGAAATATTTTCAATAAATTAAAACATCAAAATACTGCAATCGGCCATTGTGTCTGAAACACGAAAGACAGCCATAACTTGACGATGACGTCAGTCTTCAGTGAGCGATCAAACTTCACTATATTTAGTTGTTGTTACCGTATTACAGCATACTCATCTGGAATGATTTTAATAGTTTATTATGTATGTTAAATCAATTCTACTCGATTTAATAATAATGAAAATAGGCTTTGATAATAATAATAATAATAAATAACGCTTCACACTCAAAGCCCCACACTAGGATTCCCTATGTCGTGGGTGCCTTGGACAACACACAAGACAAGGACACACACCCAGACCGAGAACGGAAATTTTAAATTCATCATTCAAAGGAGAATGGGCACTTTTGTATGGGGTGCGTACCAACCCTTGTAACAAGTTGCGACTTGTATAAACATGTTGTCCTGGGACTGTTATATGGTATGCATACAAAAATATTTAATAACTGAATGCAGGTAAAGAATTATTTGCATTCCAATGTTTTAAAAGTTTTGTAATAATTAAGCCCTATTTTAGGGTTTCAATGAAATAAAAATATGTGTTACACACATGAAGCAAAAAAATATAGATAGGAGACGGCCTAAGCAACTGTGCACTGTGACTCAACTAGGTCCTGACGTCATCATCACAGTAGGCGTGGCCTAAAGTCAGTTTACCGTCGGCGCCTGACTTGTGCACAACGTTATGGACGTTTACATTTTCAAAGAAAAGGATGAAGTGCTGTCTACTCGACATTAGATGGCGACACTTTTCTTATATTTTGAGTCCGTCCCTGTTATATCCTACATTTATTGACATCTAGTGTGAGATAGTGAAACTACATAGTAAAATCGATATACAACGAAGCGAGTAGTTTTGCTATTGACCGTTATGCCCGGGATACACGAGGCTAGTTTTTCAAGCTTGGATAGCAAGCTAGTGTCAGTAAGCTAGCAAGCTAGTACTTCTGGCTTCGTGTAGACAAAACTAGCTTCATTTATAAGTTATATTTTATGAAGCTAGAAGTCAGAAGTACTAGCTTGCTAGCTTACTGACACTAGCTTGCTATCCTAGCTTGAAAAACTAGCCTCGTGTATCTCGGGCATTAGATGGAAAATAAACAAGTGGGCGGATGGTGGGCGGGATCTAACACCCCCTCGCCCCGCAAAGTGTCACGCGTTCTTTCTTAGGGAAATCTACATACAACGTCTCCTCTCTATATTTGCTTCATGGTTACACATGATTTATTAAGTTTTTTTGTTAGTGTTATTACTCGTATATAAGTCGTTTACATACATATCTGTAACTATACCTAAGGTAAATAAAATTAAGTAAAAGAAAAATTCTCCGGCCATTTTTTTATTGTTCATCAATAATAATATCGTCTAGAAACGTAGCAGGTAACAAAACGCTCTGCTGGTGTCTTGCCCAACCGAGATACCAAATAATGCTCAATAAATGAGCGCAGGTTCCCACCGTTCGTTTTCCTGTCAAACAGGAGCAATAATAATTACTTATTGCTTCTCTTGCTGTTTCACTGCGAAACTCGGTCTTGCATCTAACACCTCTCTTGACAATTCGTGTCTCACTCGCTGTCGAATCAAAGAGCGTCTACAAATCACACAATGTTGATTCATAGTTCAAAATATAGAGGTCGTAATCAGAGGTCCATAAAACAAGCGTAGGTCAACGGTTTCCACTTAAACGGTTAAATAAAACTGATATATTATACACAGCGCAGTCACACAACGAACGAACGATCGTGCACGACTGAGTAGCCAGCCACAACTCACTTGACGATATCGAGAAACAACGTGACAGGGTTAATTAGCCAATCATAAAGCACATTATACTCGTATTAGACAATAGCTGCGGGTAGAAGTTTATTTACCTCTACCCGCAGCTATACAATTTAGCTGCGCGGGACCATCGACTGGTGAGTGCGGGGCGAAGGGGAGTGAGGTAGCGGCGGTGCGGTGCATAAATGCGCGATTACGAAGCGCGCGAACGTGCTGAATTGCATGATAGCGCGCATCATAGAATACGCTATATCTTTTTTCCTGCACTAGATCCAGACTTGCTGGCATACAAAAAGTTTTAGTACTTTTTAAGACCTTTTTAATGACATACATCATAAAGTGTTACAATACTTGGTACGAAACCGCCCATTCTCCTTTCCGCCTCGCTGGGAATCGAACCCAGGACCCTCGGAACAGCGATCGGCATGTTAACCATTGCGCCATTCGGGTCGTCCATTTGATAAGATATATGTATAGCTCAAATTTGCCCAGGATTGATATATTGATATATTGATAAATCAGTCCGGAGTCCTCCTTTAGTCGTGTATAAATCTTTAGCTTTAAAATGGAGACTGCAAGTAACACTATATTTGTTTGGAACCCAATTATTTTCGCCGTTACAATTTCGAATTATTAAAGTCGTTTCTCCATATTAAATTTGCCTTAGAAAATCTGGTAAAAAATAAATAACTTATAAAAGAATTTATAAAATAAATAACTCAAAGTGACCAAATTTCCCACAATCTCGGTAATATGCTTACGTGAATACTGACAACACTGAACTTTAGTTGTCTTTATGATCGTCGAAAATGAAATTTTATTTCGATATTTTTTAAATAGATAAAGAGAATAAATTAATAAATTACCTATAAAACGTGATTCCAGGATTTTTTTCCCTTTGGTCACTTTGGTTTTTGCAGAATTTCACCACGCAAGACATCTTTTTTGACCTACTATTTTCTCCACGTTACGTATCGGCCGCGTTGACGTTCAAACTCGTAATGGCCGACTGGTGTGTCAGACTGTGTCAATGTGTGTCATGCTGGCTTGTACGGATAGCGACCTGCCCGACCTGACCGACACAGCTTGTTGTTTAGCGAGGCTCCGTCCTTCTCTTTATACGTCCATGTTTCCAATAGGGTACTTTCGGTAGTGAAAAATAAACGTGATTTTCGTAATAAAAAGCAACAAAAAATATATTTCGGCAAAATAAACACGCTTTCTCGCCTTAAAATTAAATTAAATATTAATTCTTTTTATATTTCCGGAAAAACGCTGTCAGCACTTGTCAGCCATTTTGATGACGTAATAATGGCAACTACAAACTTAACTGACCCGGTGGCCAAAATTGGAACTAATGCAAATGTTATACTGTTGTCAGAAAAATACCAAGACAGTAGCGCCACCCTTACCGGGTCAAATAAGTTTGTGGCACTGTATGTAAGACCGGCATTCATTCAAGTTGTTTAGTACGAAACTGAACTGACAGTTTGGTTCTTGGAGGAATAGGTTTGCCATCATGACGTCACACCAATTCCTCTCGTGTTTTAGGTCACGTGACATACCGATTAAAAATTTCGAATTTTAATATTGTTTATTAAAATAATTATGTGCTTTTATGACTCAAAATCAAAATATTAAAGTATATTTCGGCATAAATTTTAATATTTATTAAATTTCATAGTTTATTTTTCACCACCGAAAGTACCCAATTCTATTGACAGCTATCAGAATCAGATTCACTATTATTCATCGCGTACAGATTTAATCACAATAATCGCATCAAACCAGTATCATAGGTTTACTACCTCCGACATACCTATATAAATAAATAAATAACAAAATTGATATTTACAACTTAAATAAATAAAAAAATACTGGTTGTCTGTAAAGTCGGTTTACTGACGATAATTGAACGTGACAACGTCTTAAGAAAATACTGATGGAATGATTGACAAATAATGTCATCAAAGTAAACAAACGTCATGAAATCGTATTTAAAGTTACAGAAATTTATCAATAAAAATAAAGAAGGAATACAGGAAACATTAAAAAAGGTAACATTTAAAATTTATAAATAGTCCCAGAAGCTGCCGAACGCAAAGGCCGATTGTGCTTCTTTGTCGCTCGTTCCGCGCTCTCGCTTGCACTTCAAGCTTTACATGGGACGCCTCAGAGCGAGGTAACGGTAACGACGGTAACGCCGCATGACGTCATCTTTTTCGTGCGTGCATCCTGCTATATCGAATTATAAGACGTTGTCATGTCAAAAACTGTTCTTAATGATCTTTTGTAACTGAAAACAGGTAGACAAGCATTTCTAGAATTAGAAAGTTTTTGATTTCTTAACCGGATGACGTATCTCAACTCCCCATCCGTAAATATCCTTATGTATGACGTGCAATAACTGAATTACATTACACGATTGTGTTGATCGGTGGTCGACAGATGTAAACAGACACTGACGCGGGCGGAAAGTAGCAAAATTCCTTAAACTTTACATTGTTAAGGACACATCAAGGTCATTAATTAAATAGCAGTCGATGTCATGTCAACGGCCTTTGGCTTTACTTCCTCTTGGGAACACTAAATCCTTCAGCAATACGCGTCAGAACAGACAGAGATCGAGTAGGTACGAGTTAGGCCGTTAGGAATAAGCCGGGTTCATATCGAGCGTACGGGCAGCGTCGCGCGCGAGTCGAGAGTCAAGTTCTCGGTCTGTGTGGACCCGTTGCGGTTTAAACGTACAGTCCGTTTTTTTAGACGAGACTTAACTACAAAACAATCACTGGGTTTCCGAAACACCACTTTTCCACAATGTTACACGCGTTAAACAACTTACAAACAATTAAATTGATTCACTCGGTTATCGCACTTTGTTTTACATCAAAAGCTTTGAATTTACAATAATTATAATGCTTATTATCTTAAATCGTTCAATTCCATTACAACTCATTTTTATAGATGAATAATTTCAACAAGAACTTGACATGTTTGACATTTGCAAATGACAGATGGAAACGACGAATCGATTTGATGCATTAGTTTTACGATTCGTTATGTCACTTTTATCGATATTTACTCGATTAATAAAATGATAGTGGAGTAATAATTATATTATTATAAAATTTAAGTGAGATTGCATTCCTCACTGAAAATTGGCGAAAAGCAATTGATATTTAAAAAAATATGGGATTAAATTTGTAAGTAAATGCTGCATCAGAACAACCAACTTCAAGTTTTGTTATACACGTATCAGAGTCGAGCGAAGAAGACTCTGATAACAGTGTTAGTTTGTGTAGTGTGTCTGATACTGATTAAATTTAGTGTGACATTTATTTAAACATTATTTAATTATATTCTAAATAATAGACATTTGTTTCATTCGAATAATATCGTTGAGCACAATCGATATCGATACGACTCGATACGACTCGACACAACAAATTCGCGGTAATGTCAGTGTCTTATTGACTACTATGACTTTGACAATTGTCGGCCATATTTATTTTGTAGTTAAGTCCCTTCTAAAAAAACGGACTATACATACATTGCCTCAACTGAGCGTGCCTCGGGCCCGAGACGTCAGCTGTCAGTATACAGGACGTGCTCAAATGTGCATCAGTGCAAAAAACATACTAAGGCAAGACTCGCGAGGCGCACATCGAGTCTGCTTCGTGAGGCAAGGTAATGCCGCGCCAGCCCGTGTGCTTTCGCTTATTTGCGACACAACTGATGACAATACGATCCTTTGATTTAGTTGCTCAATTAATCAAGTTCTATCATATCCCCGAGGGGTCCCGGGTTGAATTCCTAACCGGGACGGACGTTTATGTAACAGATAAATATAGGTAGGCAAGTATGTATGTCGTAGCTGTTAGTAATGTGGTATTTGTGTTGTCCGTAACATTCGCAACAGGAATTTCATAGTATGAGGATACGTATGCACGTGTAAGCTTTTAATTGTTAAGCCATTAAATTCAGAAGGAAACGTCCATCCTCGCGTAGTTTCCAAGTTCAAGGCGATCTTAGACCGATGGAAATTACCACCTAAGTTAAATCCTTGACCCAGTCGCAAGTTGATATCTTATCTCCAGTTGCATTAACATTTATACGTAACTAAACAATCTGACACGTGTATGAATGCTTTGATCCACATTGACGTGTTCATTAATCATATTATGTTGTTGAATATCATAATTTATTAATAACACAACCTTTACTTTATCTGATTGAGGTTAGAGGTTCATCATTAAATTTAATGTAATTGAAGTGTAGAGATGTACAAGAACAAATATCCTACTTGTCTTACATTTCTTTCTACCTTCATTTTCTATCCTAGTCCCTTTGAGTCTAGTTCTACGTCGGTCACAGTTGTTATGGGCGGCAGCGGAAGGGTGGTGCTGCATGCTCGTTTGTTATCTTAATTCCATAAAAAAAAAAAAAATTGCGTGTACTTATGTACGCGCGTAAGAAGTTATACTTCTTTGGCATCATTAAATAATAAATATTCAACGTTAATAATTTCATAATATTTAGTATTAATTATACTAAAAAAATTGGTTGTCTGTAAAGTCGGTTTACTGACGATAGTTGAACGTGACAACGTCTTAAGAAAATACTGATGGAATGGTAGCATAATCACTAATAGTCATCCTAAACTATCTTTGAATACTTAGTTATAATTTATTTACTGTTATATTGCAGTTAAAAACCTTTATTAAATATTTTACCAAAAAGACTAGTCGTTGCATACCGTATAACGAAACATTAATCTTTAGCTAGTCTGTGCATATTATGTCATGTCAATGTGCCACAAACAAGTCAAAACAAACCTGGCTGGTTATAAATAATTTCGATAAAAAGCAAAAGGAGACGTCAGAGTTACATTGACAAAGGCCAATGAGTGGTTTAGCCGGCAACTTCATACTGTTAATTCGCGCCTAACTTCATACTGTTAATTTTTGTGTTACAGATGCGCGCGCATCGTAAAATTTCACTCTCATGATTTTTCCATAACGCGCCTAAAGAAGTCTAACTTGAAAAAAAGTCTTACATTTCTTTCTACCTTCATTTTCTATCGGTCGAATGTATGGGTTATGCCGTGATGCCTTTGATGCGACCATCGCAACTGTTACCACATAATATGAAATGATAGTCTCGTTTGATGGTAATTTTCGTGAGAAAGCCATCGATCTGTCGTGGCCACATTGTAGATTTACTCACTTCTTGAAATGATCGACCATAAATTATCATGAAATGGTCGCATTTCATGAAATGGTCAACTGTCTATGGGCCACATCATGATGTGGTTTGAGCAGATCAATGATAAGAAATCGTTTCTCGATATGGGCAACTAAACGCACGGCTTTTTCATGAAATGGTCAAGATTATTGATCATATCGTAAAGTAGTTACATTAATTATCGGTAGAGGCACTGCAAGCGCTTTGTTTATGTGTGAAGATAACTGCCGCTGGCGAAAATGTTGTTTCTCTTGTCAATTTGGCCTAGAGTAGGTAAAAGAGTAGCAACAAAAATTGCGCTTTGCAGAAGACAATTTTTATAGGTGGTAGGGCCTAGAGCTCACCCGGGGAAGTACAACCGCCCGCCACGGTACTTAGTACCATTCCTACCGTGTAATAATTGTTTTAAGAACAATTGTGTTCCGGATAGGAGGGTGTGGAGCCGGTTACACTTTTTTAGAGGCGACCATCTCAGTCCTCAGGGGTAGCAACGCATCTGTGACCGAATTAGAACGAGACTCATTGTTGAGTCTAGTTCTGGGTCGGTCACAGTTGTCATCGGCGGCAGCGGAAGGTGGTGCTGCATGCTCGTTTGCTATCTTAATTCCATAAAAAAAAAACTTTAAATTTGTCAAGCACTTTAAATTTGTCAGCCTCAATGTTCCTCTTAGGATATACCTACCTAAGGGTGCGTACAGATTATGTAACATGTTATATAACTTCTGTTTTATAACACGTCCACACTATCTAACATTGTTGTCTAACAATGAAACATATAACAAGACACAATGGGTTTTTGTAAGACATATCGTCCACATTTATAAAACATGTTATATAACTGTGTTTTATAACATGTTTTGTTATATAGTCTGTACGCACCATAATGTCATTAAATCAAGACTGACTTTTACTAACTTAGTGCTATTTAGGTATCTTCCAAGACTACTTACCTTACTATCACTTACCATCAGGTGGGATAGTAGTCAAGTAATAGGTACGTTAGCTATGGGTACATACATAGGCTTATATTATGAATGTAACTGATTTATGTCTGTACATAGGAGATATTTGAGAAAAAAAGGTCTTCATAATGTCGATGGAAGCTGCAAATATTGTAGAATTTTTGGTTGTTTGTCTGTATGTTTATTCAGCCATCGGGCATCACGAGAATAGTACCTACCTACTGAATAAACTTATGTTCGGGTTTCTTAGTTTGTGCACCTTGCCCTCTGAATCTTTTGTTTCATTTCTCCAAGACCGGGTTGTCTCGGTGAGATCGCTCTCAGCGATAAGGCCGCCTGTTGTCTACAGTGTAGACTCTACACCTAATCGTGTTTAACTACGAGTATATTTCCTACTATAAAATTGTAATTAGTAATTTTGTAGTGCAATGCAAATGTCGAGTGTAATTTTGTAGTGCAATGCAAATGTCGAGTGTATGAACTTTGGACTTCCGAACCGGGGAGCCTGGGTTCGAATCCTGCATGCACATAGGACACTTGGCCAGCGTGGTGGCCGGCAGTGACCCGTGCCCAGCCGTGGGACAGTTATGGATCGTGATCGATCGTATCGCATTGTAACTAGATAACCGCAGGGAATCATAAGGTTGTCATTTTTCACAACATTCCGTCTAATTTACATACCTACCGATTTAATTTATCATCACAAAACTAAGTTGTCTCGTTGATAACGCTAAGCGCTGAACAATATTAACCTAACTTAGTATTACAATACCATTTGTCTTCGAGATTCAGTTAACTAATATAAAATATTGACTCAGCTTATTCAAACCTTTTGTAGGCTTGCCAATGCCAACACATGTTGCATTGTGTCTTTTGTGCGTGTAATACGATGTAGATATACCTAATTATTTTGATTTACTATTATACTAGTAAATCCGCCCTCGCTTCGCTTCGGGAAACCAGTCCCTTCAAAAATCTCTATAAATTTTAACAAATTATGTTATTCCGATGTCTAAGCTATATTACTGCAAAGTTTCATGAAAATCCGTTCAGTAGTTTTTGCGTGAAAGAGCAACAAACACACACACACACACACACACACATACATCCTTACAAACTTTCGCATTTATAATATTAGTAGGAAGGATTCTTGAGTAGGTACATAAATGATAACACTTTTTTAAAGTCAACAATCTTAATGCTCAAAGCAACACATCAGTGACTGAATTACTTACAGTCCCCGGATTACTTACAGTCCGCCAATCTAATAAGCTAATAACGAACTGACCAACTAAACGTTAGTTGGTCACCCTCTCATAACTAAACTAACCAACCACGAACCGATTTGAGCGTTGTTATGTGTCAGTCACAGTTGTCATGGTTGGCAGCATAAAGGTGGTTCTGCAAGCTCATTGGCTAAAACTCCATAAAAACTAGGAGAAGTGTAAAATAAGATATAAGGTTAAAATCTAAATCTTTTTAAATTCTTTTATATCGTTAGAATCATGCAGTTATGTCTGGTCTTGACATAGACGAGAAGTCTGTCTTTACTCAAATATGTAGCGTAAAAATGCAAATGCCTTCCTTTACCCTAACTGAGATCCAGTGACTCAGAACAACAAAGTTGCAGTGGCCTTGACATTGCAAAGTAACACGCGGAAACCATTTACGCAATAACACAATATTATCCTACTCCTTTTGTTTGTGGATGGATAGATGGATTAACATTATCTATTACCTTATCACCTATGTTTAATAAGTTAATTGCCGACAAAAGAACAAACAAGCCATCTGATGGTATGCTTACTGTCATGGGTATATCCAGTATTAAGAAATAAGAATGTCTTCTCTGATGCATCGTGCGCCAACAAGAAAGAAAAATCAAAAGTGTAAGATTTTCGACGCTGACCTGACAGAGTAACAACAATTTTTTTTATTTGACAACAGCGAGAAAAACTTTTGGAAGCTTTTAACGCTGAAACTTTGTCATATTTTTAAATACCTACTACATGAACAAATAATATTTATGACTCATTCGTAAACCTAAATCAAATACAAGTCATTCGACACTCAATTCCTGACCTTGGCAATGAAATATCAAAAGTGAAAAGGCGGTTCATGACTTTTGTGACAAACAGGTTACAAATTTAAAAAGCTTCACAATTTGACAAGTTTTTCTTCGCTTGCGCTGGTTCTGGAGTCAATAGGTACACTGCAACATTGTTGCGTTGCTAAGAAAGTGAAACTCGACATAATAAACTTGCGTGTTCAGCGCATGCTATTAGTTAGCAAGCGGCATTCCTTGTCCTCATTACTGTATTAAAAACAGCTGGACAATTATGTGGGCCAACGACTAGTTCAGTCACCTTGTCAATATTTGACAATTAGGATACCGAGGTCACTCAAGGTTATGTATGGTGTGCACAAAAAAATGTAGGTTATTTTCATACTCGTTGGGCCGAAGATTGTGTGCGCAATATGTTGTCAAGCCGTGTTGGTACCTTGTTTGAAGATTGGTTTAATCTTTTCATTTTTTATTTTCATTTCCACCAGGTAGTCTTCACGTAAGGATAATAACGCCAATAATAATATCAATCAAAATAAAAGTGATAACCCTAATACCTACTAACGCAAAGTACTACTATCAAGTAGTCTGGTTCCTATCATCTTTTGCAATACCTTGGTCTACATGATATGGGGGACAGTTCTAGGGCGCCCTCTAACAGGTTCAATATGGTGACTGTGGGAAGCCTTTTGGAGCCTATTAGGCCCCCCCTGATTTGCCTGCATTAATTGGGGTCAATATTCTACACCACACACATACCTACAACCAAGTTTTGATACCATATCTATCATGCAGTAGCTTATTAACTGTTACAACTTTTTAGTTTTATAGATATTTAATTTTATTTCCTTAACCTGAGAACATAATATAACTTCAGTCACTCATAATAATTTATCACTTCAGTCCTCTAGGGCAGTGTTCCGGAACCATTTTGTGTTCAAGCCGTTCAAGGTACATCTAATAAAATGAAATTTTTTGGAGGTACACATCACATTAAAAATCAATTTTTCAGTAATAAATCAGCAAACCTGAACTTTATTTCTTTATGGTATTCAAGTAGAAAATGAGCATGCAGCACCACTGCCGCCCATGACAACTGTGGCCGAAAAGGCATTTAATATGAAATATGAGCTAGTTTAATTGAGCATAGACTCTATAGTGTAATCGTTAAAAGGGCTGTCATATCAGTTTATAAGATAACCATATTTTTCCGAGGCACACCGACTTCACCCGTGTACCGTGGTACACATTTTGAGGAACACTGCTCTAGGGAACTAACTTTATTACCAAATTAGACTGTTACTAACAAGTCTAACTGCCTATTATAACAACTAACACAGCTAATTAACAGTAACAGTCGCTGTCCTAGTACTAGTAGGTACCTACTAACGAACTGACCAATGAAATTTTTTAACACCCTTTACTGACTGGACTAACCATCCTCCCGATTTGAGTTGCGTTTTGGTCAGTTATAATGGGCTTGCATACTCGTTTGCTATTTGTATATGGAATCAGACGTGAAAAACTAGAGTTCGAATTTAAATATATCAAATTCCGTTCACCTAGTACAAAGTTATGAGGTAACACACTTGAAAAAAGTAATAGAATTGAAAACCTCCTCCGTTTTGAAGTCGGATAAAAACGTCATGAACGGGTTAAAATTTCAACCGCGTAGCAACAAAGAAGCAGCTCATTAACACCTCAACATTGTATCAGTAGGCCAAAGACCGCGCACTAGTGGTCCTAACCTTGACAATGATCTCAACATTGTAAGAAGCGTTCGTTGCGAGGTTTACAATTTTTTATAAGCAACAGTAGCGAAGTGACGTAACGTTGTAGTTCAGTGGACCAACGTCCTGCAACATTGTTAAACTTCCCTTGACACCGAGATCAACGTACAGCCGTACGGTTAGCTGACTGCACACAAATAAATCCGTACTGACATTATAGATGCAACGGTAGCTCTGTCTGACTGTCCACTCTTAAGAATCACCGACATTATAGATGCAACGGTATCGCTGCCTGGCTGTCCAAGTGTCCACTCTTCAGCATCTGAAGCTATTTAGATGTTTTGTATGGAGATTGTGATCCGGCAGTGCAAGAATGTTTATAATATCCTGATAATCCCTTGGGAAATTTTTAACGGTATTTTATCATTTTCCAACTCCCACACGGGCTAAAGTCGCAAGAAAAAACTACGTACTCAATATAACACAGGATCACCCAAAATATAATTCAATCAAACGCGGGACCTCTCACTTCGTAACCGGACTTATAAATCAATAAAATTATGGCTAATACCCAGGGGCTGCGGTCCTTGTAGGCATAAATGCAGTGCATTACTTGCCATTTACGATATTTTAATATAACGTTTGTACGTTTTAGATGACTTTAATTAACAGTAAATAAATGAATATACAAAATATAATAACTTAAAAACTCCTAATATTTTATAAATAACACCTATTTGTAAACACAAACGCCTGCCGTTTGATGATAGCAACAACTAATTTATTATGTATTATCTATGAACTAATGCCTGCCACCGCGGTCAGCAGGAGATTTGTTTGCATGTGTGTAGTAATTTTGGTGTCCGTACACAGTTCGCAAACGCACACATTCATATAATATCTATAGCAAGGCATGCTGCAGGCTTTCGAACCGAACAGTGCCGAACACGTCCTCGGAAGTAATCAGACATTTTCGTGCTTATAATCCGAGGAAATCAGGTATGCACATTACGCATTTTTGTTTAGTAGGGTTATATTTCGCGCCAGCCATGTTTAGCCACTTTTCATGTGACGAGCTTACGTATTACATAATTGTTTTCGAATTGCGAGTTATTAATATAGTTTTCATATAAGATTTTTTCATTTTAACATTTGAAAGTGCGTACATTTAATAGTTTATTACTGAGTTACTATAATAATTGTAGTGATTTGCTTTTACTAGTGCTAGTCTGTTGAATTTTTTAAAATGTTGGATTGTGAAGTTTGTGTGGATAATGTGTGTTTACTAAAACTTAAAAATAACAAGTTCTCACTATTGTCATTCAGTGAAAAGAATCAAATTGTGTCTAAAGGTAGGTGTGTACCCGAGTTACAAAATTTAAACCAGCAAAAAGGGAATGTAACTCGAAAGTTTCATGTCAAAAGTTATGAAACGTATAACTGGCTGTGTGGTTGTGTACACACGACTAAATTATATTGTTTTCCTTGCATATTGTTTAGTAATTCTAGTACAGTGTGGACTGATTCAGGATATTCAGATTTAAATAAATAATTGCATTAATTTACATCGGGATTTTTAGTAATCTCAAGTAACCAGAACCTTGAATATGTGAAAATTGAAGCTGACTAGGTGAGTAATTATAATATTTTAGCTTATTATTTTATTTATCAGAATTTCTTCCGCTGCGACGATCGATCGCTGTTTTGTCTGCGTTGCCGTAGAAGATGTACATGAATAGTATTACATAAACTTCTTCTATTGGAACGGTTTCCGACTTAGAGATCCTTAGCGTGGCTGTGCCTATGCCTAAAATCTATAAAAGAAAATGTTTTTGTGACCGAGTACTTCGCCGCATACCCTGTGTCATAATCCTGTGCACGCCACTGCTACTACCTACTTAATTCGAAAATCGCAAAATTAAAAAAAAAATTGCTGGGGTATATTCGGTAAATATCAGTCTTATGTTTTGGATAACATTGAATGTTTGGCCATCTAGGTACAATTCCTTAATTCCTAAAATTCTGTGGTCTTTACCTGGCCTTATGCGAATGAAATACCTATTTATGTATGTCGTATAAATTATAATAAATAATTGTTCGAAGCGCATGTGAATTATTACACATTTTTATTTATGCCTAAACTTCCGTTCATTTAAAGAAGATAATATTTATTTAGTATTAATTTTGCAACATTTTATCAATAGCCCTTTTTGAGTCCTTCAGCATACCTATGCCTGTAGATTCAATAAAATTTACATTGAGATACTACGCAATTTTTATATCACATGGTTACAAACTAAGACCAATAAACTAATTACAAAGGAATTAGTTGGAACAACCCAATTATTCCGTTACACATAATTACAACTTTAAGTGTGAGGCTGAGGAATAATTCGTCATGACATAATTAAATTCTAAAGCATTCAGTGTATGCCCATAGCTAAGTAATTATTACGATTAACACAATTCCGTTAATACTCTGATCTAAGACCCTCTTGGCCTTAATAACAGTGCGAGTTGGCCTTGATAATGAATGGCCTTGAAAACACCAATTTGCATGCTATACATGCCTGCTTACAATGTTATCTGAATATATACTGAGCGTTACACGTGGTGCAGACATTGTCACAGATTGTGTAATAGTTGGTAACCGAGCCAATCACTTATTCGTCCAAAGTCTGCCCGAGACTCGAGACGATGCTGACTCATTTCACTTGTAATCGGTTATTCAATCAAATAATTAATTACTGCTATCAAAAAATCAGAAGGTTCATGTTTGTAAGTTATTACTCCTTTTAATGGACGTAAACAACACCGGATAAATTTATTATGTCATTACTGGCTTTGAAGATAAACAATTTTTAAAGATTTTTTAACCGGAATTTTGTAAGAACTCCCTAGTTTCATAAATTATAAGCATTTAAGATGACAAGAACGCCAGAATATTCAAAAGTTTACTGAAACGGATCATTACACCGACCGAATACATAGTGTCGGGCATAATACAGATTTTTGAGGGATGCCAACGTTCATTGATTTATTTATCTATTTGAGCAAAATTGTCGACGGCAATCTTGACACATCGGTCAGACAAAAGACTCCCTTATTACAAAATCTTCCAAAAGGCCCGTAAGATACGAGTTTCTTACAGAGGACTCTAATCGAGACCAGATCGAAAGCCTTAGCGATGTCCAAGTAAAAAAGCAAAAGATATTTTAAAACGAGACCAACGCGGAAAGGTCACCATGTCTATTCATTTGGATACTAGAATATAACATGTTTATTTTGTTTTGTGATCGATCGGTCGCTAATATGTATATTTTGTAAATTTAAATATTAACCGGTAGAAGTGGCATTATATTTCATGGGTTCAGTAGTTTTTTTTATGCTAGTGTCAGATTAACAAACTTCTGATAATATGCAGTGTTTTGACCACAAATGTATGTAACTCGATTGATTAATTTTTTTTTGGGAATAGCCGACGAATATCTAACATATTAATATAAAATGAATAATTTGGTGTTGGCTACAAAATACCTACTTATTTTAATCGAACTGTTCGTAATTTAACCTTGTGACTTTACGACATTTTGTTTCATTCGCTTATCATTTTTATTTATTTATTTATTGTAGTCTTTGGAAAACTTACAGCTAAAAACAGTAACAGTTTAAATAGTTAAAAGTTAGTTACTTCCTAGCTTCGTAGCTCTTAAATGTAGAGGCTTCTACAGGAAGCATCATACCTGCATCTGTTCTCCCGTTCGACATTAATGTGAATGTATTGAAATCGATTTAACCGTGAAATATATCAAACTCATTAATAGTTTATCATGTCCCGCTCGAGTAGAAAAAAAATACTAAATAGTCTTCCACCTGCATTTTTACATTGCACGAAGTACAAAGTAACGGGCTAGCACCTTTTACATATTATCGCTTATCAACCTTTTGAACATCGTTGAATTATCCACCCACTATTGTACCTACTGTTGTACATGTATACACGTCTGAAACGTTTTAAATGAACATTAAACCAATTTGACAGCTGTTCTTCTTTGTTATTTAGACAATAAAATTCTTCTTCAAATCCGCTCAATCAAATAAATTATTGTTATCGTTAAAACATTGGGTCGTTCTTATCGTCCCGGTGCGGTGTCCGAATTGGCCTTTCGTGAATAAAATCGAGTTACTCCTGTCCGATCCACACAAACGGATCCACTTAACTAAGGTTAGTTACAAGGAAATGTTAATTAAAAGTTACATTATAATACAATACTGGTAATGAGGAGTTTGTATTTTTTATTAATTAAGGAATAACACGGAATAGTATTTCGAAAAAAACGTGTAGCATTGTTTTTTTATGTTTTGTAATAGGGCTTTTACCACCCACTTCATTCAATTTAAACCGATTATTTTAAGCCATAAATTAGGTATAATTGACTCTCAAACAAAAGTTTCAATAAATGTTATAATTTTCAGAAACATTCACATTCTATTAAGCGTATAGGAGAGCTTACATAATTTATTTGTATACCTACTTTCATACATATAACATTAATTAAATGTAAGTACCAAACAAATGTCATTTTATTTATTACCTTAGATATCAATACTTTTGCTTTATCTGCCCAATAAAATGACCACATGATGTTATCATGTTTGTGAGAAAACAGCACCAAAAGCTTTTTGCGATAAAGAATACCGTCTCGGATATCATTACATTTTATTTTTACTTCAAATAATAAGTTACTTTTTTGTTCATATCGATGAACACAATTTATTATAAATTAATCTAATAGTCCAATTTTACGTAGGTACCTAACGATCGAATAAATTCGATCAGATTTCGCTCATGAACAATTTTGGGTTCAATCAAGAATTAAATGGTTGACAGCTCTATCTATCAGCTCTATCTATCTTTGCATACATACATAGAATTGTCTGTGATTTAAAAATGTTCTGTCTGTGTTTTCTCAATCTGCATGATGTATTCCGTCAACAACAGAGGAAGTATTCCTACGGTATCGGATTTTACACCCGAAACTTATAGAAAAAAGTCCCGGGGATAGCTAGTTGAAAAATAAGCCTTCGAATCCGGTTGTGATCAGTAATCGTTAAAACAAGTCGGAAGCTTTCAGGCAGCAATCTTCTAAGCCTTGGATTAACTATTTTACCCATTTGTATAAACTGCTAATTTTAAACTTTAAATTTTAAATATTTTTCTTTCATTATTTATTTGCAAACTTAAGTAGGTACCTACAGCATGAAGAAGTCCTACGCACTTAGGCTCTCAATTAGATTGATTGATGGAAGAGATTAAAACTGACCGAGATATGTTCAAGACTGTATGGTCAGATAACTTAAGGTAATTCCTTATGTTTTTAATTACTCTCAGCGTAGATGAAATATTTGAGTACGGATTATTCGAATTTTTTACTTACATGTGTATTACGTTACATATCTATTTAACATTTTACAAAGTAATCGAGCAATATTATCCTGCAGTAATTTGCTAAAAATAACATATTGATGCCGTCTAAATCAGCAAAGGAATCACCTAATGGAACCGCCGTCATCCAAGGAAATTATCAAACTCTAGGGGCGTCATATACTTTTCAGGCCAAAAAAGACTCCATGGGCCTTCTTGAAGGACCCCATATCATAGCACTGTGAGAAACATTTACAGATTTTTACAAATCATTATAATTTTATTGTTTCATTTCATAATATTTAGTACTAATTCATAATATTGGAACGAAGTTCCTTACGGCAGGCTTGGAGGAGATAGGGATTTTGCTGCGCGACCGAACTGAAAAAATGTGATAAAACCGTAAGAAAAAATGCGTGGAATAAAACCGTTAAATGAGACGTGCGCAGGCGCGACAGTCGTATACACAAGCGAGTAGTGTATAATACCTTTCTCTTTCTCCCTTTTTCTTTTCGTTATTTTGTTATTGTTATTGTGTTTTTGTTATTTTAGTTGATAATTTGAATTACGATTTTTTATTTGACGTAATTTATTATTTCCTAAAATACTGAATTTCCTAAATACTTTCCTGTACCTAAACTAAAACTAATCAGCAAAATTTAAGAGAAAAATCAAGAAAACCTACATAAAATTGAGCACGAAAGAACTTCGTTCCTACCTGGTGTCCCACGACACCACATCTTTTTTTACTGTTTCAGGTTAATTTGAGCCTCGTTCAAAATAATTAGCCAACAAGAGTGAATGGTCAGATAACTTAAAGTAATACCCACCTCATGTTCCTTAATTACTCTCTGCGTGGATGAAATATTTGAGTACGGATTATTCGAATTTTTCACTTACACAAGTATTACGTTACATATCTATTGTATGTATTTAACATTTTACAAAGTAACATAAGTACCTACGTTACATAAGTAAGTTACAGAGTAAACGACAGAAATATCAGGTAAATTTGGAGGGTACCAAGTCGCACGATCGTGCGAGTTTTTATCGTGCGAGATGGCGACTAAGCCATGGTGTCAACACCAGGGGCGTCACATAATTTTACAGCCAAGAAAGACGCTATGGGCCTTCTTGGAGGACCCCCTATCATAACATTGTGAGAAACGTGTACAGATTTTCATAAATCATTGTAATTTTATAGTTTCATTTCTTAATATTTATAGTTGCAGAATCATTTGAGCTTCGTACAAAACAATTAGCCAGACATTGTTACGGGGAGATCGGGGTCAATCGCAATTAATAGGAACGAGGACATAAGGAGACCGGTGCCCTTAGCAACACGTTAAAACATAACTTGTTTCTTTCTTTTCCCATCGGACGGCAACGCATCGGTGATACCTTTGGTATTGATGTGTCCATTGTTCATGTAAGTACGACGATAACCACTTCTCATTAGATTGCTCGTCTTTTAATAACAACTTACTTACTTAAAAATATGTATTCTAAAATACATAAAATCAGGTATTTTACTCGTACTATCCTACTAATTGACATTTCTCTACTTAACGGTTAAAAAAGCCCTCGCGACGCAAATCCGCAAGTAAACAAGTCCCCACGAGTTCAACATCCTGCAACAATGTAACGCTTAGGCACGCCGCATACGGACGACAAACCGACACCAATCGCAATCCGACACCGACACCGACGCAAATCTCAGGATCGGACGCGTGAAATGCGTTACTCTACCTCTATTGTATTCGGCAAGTATCCGCTGCATTTGCGCTGTAATAATATCAAGTCTTTATTGTACCTATTATGAGACTTATGAGTATGTCAAACCATAATCAACTGACCATCTTGATAACGACTTTCATTTGTTATTGATTGCACTTGATTGTAGATTTACGAAATTATTTAATACGTAGTTAGCAAAGGGCGATATCCTGTTCGACGAAATTTTTATAATATGATTTTTATAGGTCTAATAATTCTGTGATTTACCTATTTCCGTTTACAGCCGTTGAATTACGGTCATTTATTGATTTTACTTCTATCCATTATCGATGCTATATTTATTGAACCAAAAACGGACGTATCTTTATAAATATAATTCTTCTATCCTTGTGCATCTTACACTACTAGTAAACGGAGTTGGAGATATCCAAATGCTGCCATAAAAAGTATTGCATTTGATAAAAATTTCCCCAAAATATATAAAAATTTAAGGTCTGCATTAGAATATAAAATATATCCTAGAAAAACGTCTGGCGGGTTAGCTGGTTATAACTATGAAATATGGTTGGTATGGTATGGTTTTTATTTAGTAGGAAATAAAAACGACATCGAATCTAAGACAATGTGAAAGGTTGTATCGGCAGCCTTATTGACTAGTCCACACTGGAATTCACGGCAGAAGTCATAAAAATTCAAGGCTTTGGTGTCACCCTACACCCTACCATAATCAGAACTATAACCTTGCTACCGGAACCAACAAGTCTTGTTCGATAATACGTACAATATGTACACCTAAGCTCAAGTATTTTTTAAACGCCTTCATTAAAAGAAGGTTCTCAATTCCACTTTATTTTTACGTGTATTCCCATATTATTTCTTACTAAGTTAGTATATCGTTCTGATTATTCCTTTAACACTTGATAGCTGGTACATGGCATGTGTCTCATTGAAAGAGTAGTGTCTGACGACTCACGAATATTTTTTAAGTTACACGTAATAATGTGTAATTGATATACTTCGACTACGTTGACGAACTTTTGACGTGACAACGTCTTATAAATTGGTTTGCCGGGAGGCACTTCAAGAAACTGCGTTAGTAAGCTCCGCTCACGTTCCTTGGTGACAGTGTACAGAAAATGGTACAGCGCCATCTCTGGTTAAGTAGAGTAACTAGTTTGTTACCTCACTTAGTTGTGACTAATGGTTAATGGTCTAACGGTTAGCAGCGCTAGATGGCGGATGGTGTTACAATGTTTTAAATATAATTCTTTGTATACGTTTACCCCATGAAGATACGGGAACGCAGGGTCAACTTCACAAAACCACAACTGCTTGCAAACCCAAAATAGCAGTTTATTATAAAACCAAAGAAGTCGACACATTGCCCTTTACAAATTTTTCTCTTATATAAACTCCACGTTACACTCGTTAGCGCGTTTCACAAATTGGTACAATGCCATCTTGTTTACAAGTGAGGAACTATTTAACAAAAATAAAACATTAAACTTAAATTGCTTCCGCCTTCACATGACGGTTAGACAGTATAAATAAATGTTTTAAATTGTTACTATTATTTCATCCTTCTTCCTACTATACGAATGAATATTCACATTAAAATTATTTTACCACTTAAAGTCGTTGTCACGTAAAACTTTCGCCCGTATACCGACGTTACAGGCAACCAATTTTTTCATTCAAACTTAATGCTAGATGCTGTATTGCGATTTCTTTCTATTAAAGTTATGATTTTAAACCTTACCTAAGCTTTTTATCGTCACAGATAGTAAACGTTTAACATTATCTCTGAAGTAAAGAAAGAAAGTCGTGAGGTCATTAATGTCGGAGGCCTTCCGGCGGCTTAACAACGACACTTGGGCAGGCCACCAACCTTTAACCTAATCCAGGCGTGGACTTTTGTATAACCTGCATGGCTTCTGTGTAGAGACCCTAGCCCTTCGATGGTCATTAGATAAGCAATAAATTAAATGTACCTATTTAACCTATTGTATTGTTTTATCAAGATTTTTATGTACGTAAATAAATAATAGTGGTGGATAGTGATAGCCGATACTACTTGCTTAAGAATTCTGCCTGTTGTTGTGGTGGGCATTTTAATGGAAATAAAATAATATAAAGCTCTTCGCACGAGAACTTATTACCGGACATAATTATGACAGAAAGAAGAACCTACTAGGTACATTGGGAAACTTTAAATTTGGAAAATTATTTATTCATATTATAATCAGAATGTTTTAAATAAAATACATTAATTTTTTTAAACTAGATATGCTATTTATTAAAACTCTTTATTTATTTCTAATTGAACTAGTAAGAAAAAACCAAAAGTAACGTTATTGACGTGAAAGAGGCTAAAAAGGGATTCAATTTAGTATTCACACCTCCCGAGGACCGCACGGTTCGCATTGGTTCTCAGAATATTATCTCGTAAGCTCAGTTACATTAGTATTCCAAGATCTTTATCTAATCTGTGATTCGTTTTCTTTAAAGCGACCTTTGATTTTTATTTATTTATCGTATTTCAATTACAACGGCACATGGCCAATCTACTTAATTATCCGTACTAGAGACCTCTACGTTGACGTTGACGGAATTCGATTTGGTATTCCATGTGATGTATTAGTATTGTCATTGAGCAGAAAATTATAAAATCTTAAAGTTAAAATAGTCGTATTATTTATTATTATAGAACTAGACTCAATGAGTCTCGTTCCAATTCGGTCACAGATGCGTTGCTACCCTTGAGGACTGAGATGGTCGCCTCTAAAAAAGTGTAACCGGCTCCACACCTTCCTATCCGGAACACAATTGTTCTTAAAACAATTATTACACGGTAGGAATGGTACTAAGTACCGTGGCGGGCGGTGGTACTTCCCCTGGTGAGCAAAGATACGCTAGTTAAAGATACTTGAAAAACTGATAAGGAAATTTATTCTGTTTGTCAGTTTTTAACTAAATAGGAAGAAATCAAACTTATCTCTACATAATTAGAGCATAATTTGATAAAACATTGTACCCAAGTGCCTCAAAAGATGCGATGGCTGAAATATGCGCGAATTCAAAAATTCCAAATACGAACTTTTGATACAATCTTTATGACAGGCACAAGGGATCAAGTTGAAATCTTTTTATACCTATTATATCATACATTTTCATGACATGTGTTCCTACATGACAAAAAAATATAGGATTTAACATCGCAAAGCGATCATTTAATTGTGTAAAGCTGATAATAGCATAATTATATGTGGACAATGAACACTTAAAATTAACACAATTCTACAATTACGACCACAATTACATTGAGGGATCAATCATGGCCACCTACTGCGGTATGTTGTTTTTATATCACGGAAAACACCTGGTCTGGATATTAATTTTAATTTAAGGTATGTAATGTAGGTACGTAATGTTATAGATAAAAAATAAAAATAATATTTTAAAAAAATTTGGGGTTGATATAGCCTCGCTACTGACCAGCCAGAACTGCAGTTTTGTGTTGGGGTATAATAGGAGAGGTCTGTGACAAGTTTTCAGCTTGCCTCAAATAACTACCCAAAATTGGTGCCAGCTCTCGGACCATGAGAAACCTTGATGTTAGTTTTTGTAATCCGAGTGCTCCGAGGAATTATTCGATTTGGTGCCAACTTCCCCCTTCCATCATCACACCACTCGCCGAAGATTGAAGTTTCATCCACATCGCTTAGATTCGTGGCGAACGACTACGGTCCGTTATTCTCGATTGTTTTTGCTGCGAACTTGCAAGCTGTGGAATGAGCTTCCTTCTGAGGTAGGTATTTCCAGAGCGCTTTGACATGGGGCTCTTCAAGAACGGTGTAAAGAGTTCTCCTTCAGGGCCGGCGTTGCACTGGTGATTCCCCTGGTGGTACTCGTGTCGATAGGCGACGATGACCACTTACTATCAGGTGGCTCGTCTGTTTTTACGTCTGCCCTTCAGGCTAAAAAAAAAGCAATCCTGTCTTCAGAGGTGGCAACGCATCTAAGAAATCTATGACCTAATAAAAACGAGACTCATACTAACTAATATAATACTGGATTAACTATCACTAACAGGACTAATTCAAATTCAAATATTTAACTGACTATAACTAACTGATATATTTATTTGACTAACTGCCACTAACAGTCCCTGTTCTCACACTTATTAACAAAGTAATATTCTGACACGTCTGATAAATAACTGACTCACCGTCCTAGTCTTTAAATTAGGTGTTGGTCTAGGTCGGTCACTATTGTCGTGGGCGGCAGCGGATGGGTGGTGCTGCCCGCTCGATTGTTACCTTAATTTCAATAAAAAAGTTAATGTTATTGAGAAACTTTAATGTTAATTTTTATAATAAATTGGCGACTGATCCTTCACTTCATGTAGCACCGCACCATAAAATAGACGTAATACCAGCTTAAGGCAAAGCTAAGAAAAAGCTGCCATCACGTTTTTCTACATGATTTCACGCACAAAATGTTGTTAAATTTCCAAATTTGCCAAAATTGCTAATGCCGGGTTTGCGTATGCCCTGTTTGTGTGGCTAGTATGTCCGGGTTCGATTCCTGAACCTTACATAGCACAAGCACCTGCATTTTGCGACATTTAATTAACAATACAACATCGATAATTTTTCGATTTCATCGTCATCTTTTTATTAGTGACAGATCTAACACAAGAAGCCATAATTATTCGATAAAAACTCATAAAACATCTCAACAATCAATTAGTAATTGTAATTGCTTCAAATTGCCCTAAATCTTTAAACGAACGATAATTGAGTTGCGAGTAGCGTAAACTTAGTTAAACACGCGCGCACTCAATGTGACGGCTGAGTTGAGGCGTAATAAATTGTCGCGCCGCGCGCTTCCTTTCCTTAATGTATGCTCTTTGTACCGAGATTGATGGCCATCCGATTAAGCGTGTGACGGTGGGCTGTTCTGGCTTATTATGCGTATAATGGTGGTTGATGATATAATGATTCAGGCAACTTCTTATACTCGTAGGAATAACGAGAGATATCGTTTACGACATTTTCCGCTATGCTATACTAGTATTATCTCTATCCTATCTATTGCGTGAGAGGAAAGGTTTTATTTATCAAAACCCATAACTATCCCACTGCTGGACATGGGTCTTCTGTCACAATCTGAGATGTTAGTGGCCATAGTCCACCATGCTGGTCAAGTGTGGATTAGTGGACTTCCCATAACTTTGAAATCTTTATAAAGAACTAGCAAGTGTTCCGATTCCCTCACGATGTTTCCCTTCGCCTGATTATAAAACTTTTATACATACATTCATATTTTCTTAATCAGAGATGCAAGAAATCAAACCCTGGTCCTCTCGGTTTGGGAGTACAACATTCAAACCTCTCAGTTACCAGTTATCGCTTATTATCCTTATCCAGGGACATCGATTTCTAGAGGTAAACTAGATGCCCAAAAACAAGAGGATCGTAGTTCTACGAATTAATCTTCTATTGAATTAATTAGAATTAAAACCATCAAAACATCAAAAGCAATACCACACACTACATTTAGGCGAGTAGAATACCTATACACGTGTATAGTTCATTAAAACAGTTCTACTGACGCATTGATAGCGGAAATAGATCGGCAGGTCAAGGTTCAACTACATTGTAGCTGCACACGAGTTGCATACTGAATTACTGAGCAATTACAACATACGAGTATGTAGGTACGCGATACGTTTGAAAGTGAAACATAATAACGTGGTTTCGATCGGCGGTAAAAACCACATCCCGGTTTTTTCCTAAATTTAAATGATTACAGACTACTCTAAAAGCCTTCGGGAGATTATTCAGGACCATTAAAATGATGCTATTTCAGTTTTGACAGTTGTATGTATCATCTCAACTCATCATGTAGAGACGAGCTTTATATATTTTATGAATGATGTTTTTTTTGCAAAAGGATGAATTGAAAATACCGATTCGCGTAGAGATATCTATATTGTAAAAAAACAGAAGTGGTAGGTACAGTCCCGCGCGAAAACACCTCAATAAATTATCTTAAATACCTATTGGCTAAAAATTTAAAAATCGATAATAATAAAACGTGATAACTGAAAAATGTAAAACTATTTTCTCTTAAAATGTCTAGGGGCTACGATTGTTCAATTTATCATTTGTGCGTGCCATGAGCCTTACAATTATGATAGCTTTGCTTGATTTATTCACTGATTTATAAATTTACATTTAACTAATTTATGGTTGATACAACACATATTTTTATAATAAGTACTCTTGTGATTTATGTGTTATCTAAGGCGACCCATCCGTATAACTGGGTGTTCGCGTGAAACGGTTACACATTTGATTTAATTACGAGTTAATTACAGTGTAGTAATGTTTTTGTATGTTTATTTCTAAAAGACACTTTAAACTTTGAATATTTAGTAGAGCATAAAGCTCCCTTTAATAAAAAATCGATAGCAAAGTCACAAATTAAAAACTAGCTCACTTTTTAAACTTAATAGTGGAGATATTTACACAAGAGCTTGAGTGATTGAGTGATTTCAAACTTTAAAATTTCTAAATACCAAGTAATTTTGTCCGGATCACTGTATTCATAAATTGATTGGCACAAAGAATCAATCACTTATCATTTTCCGCACGATTACACCTCCACAACAGTGTCATGAATAGTTCAAAGTAATAGCAAACATTGTTCGTGTCGAGTTTTTCACGTGATTGTATGTTGATTGCTTCGGTGATTTATTAGAAAATTATAGATATGTTTTAACCTGCGCCTGACTGTACGATACAGACCACTCACGGTTCATTCTGTCATTGAAATAAACTCACGTCGACTCAGTTTAAGGGAAGAAATATAATTTTACCCTAAACAACTCTTCAACCTGTAGGTACTTATTTTTTTGTGTCCATATACCTACCTATGTACTTCTTTACATGTCTTCAAGTCAAGGGATTATTAATTACTATTGTGACCGTTAGATGGCAGATAGTCGAAAGTCATAAATGGATAGGTACTTATATATTTTGTGGTTAGTTTTTATTAATTTTTATTTATAAGTGTGTGCATTGTATCCCTTAGTATGCTTCGGATGTTATAACTAATTAAATTAATAATAAAGTAAATGATATATTCTTTACTTGTTACAATAAATGTTTTAGGGTTCCATTATGACGGTGGTATCGAAATAATAACAGCGAGAATTACCTTTTTACATTCCTTCACCTTTTTGAGAGTGAAGTTGAATGAAGGGCCTATCTACGTATTTAAATCTCTCCCTAAATCTAAATTTTTTAAAAATATTATCTTTGTGGATTGTAACGCTTTTCAGAAACGACAGTCAATTGTAAAAATAAATAGCGTTAGCCATACACCATACAAAATATTCATTTAATTTCTTTATTTTAAACACAAGACCCTCAAGAACAGTTGGACTCCCACTTGTCCACAATTTTTTTACGTTGTAGTCGTCCTGGCGATAAATCGCCACTGCCAGTATTCATTAATTAAAAGTTAAAGTTTTTCGTCGCCACCGGTCGGTAGTCGTATTGTTGTCGCCGAATAAAAGTGTGCATAAATTTGAACAAGATCATCATCCTCGCACCAATATTAATCAGGCGTTCATTAAATCAATTCAATTAAAAACCATATTGGGTAATTAACCGATGTGTTCGACCTAAACGAGGCTGTGGCCGGAAAAAATCTACTTAATATTTGCAAGTGTAACGCCCAAACGAGTTTTGGTCAAGGTAAGTTTATTTATGTGATGGTGATTTATACGTAACGGTGGTAACAAATGAGTTCAGCCCTGGTGTTAATTGGTAGGAGGTGAGTACTGCAGTCAATGATCTGTATAATAAATACTTTGGATAGCCTATCATGATTTAGTATATTTTTTGTCTTATTTTGGGCAACTGATTTGCGTTGGTAAGTTCTCACACTCGACTTCCCGATGAAGGTTAAAAGAATATTGTGTTGTTACTTTAAAATAACATTTGGTCATGCTAATATCAATTATTATGATACGCTCTATTATTACTCACAGTTCATTATTGATTGATCAACGTATGATTTTTTTATTTAGGTACTACTTCCAACGCGACATCTAACTCAATAAGCAAATGTTAATGATTTGACCAATATAATATGACCTACTTAAATATACAAAACTTAAGTTTCTTAGTTTGAACGAGCTAATATCAGGATCTGCTGGTGGTGGATTTGAACAATTTTTATTACCCTACGACCACTACCATTATCACGCTACGACCAATAGTGAAGCGGAGCAACAAGCTTCCTATTCCTAAATGCACAGATTCGATGAAAAACTTATTGTCATTTTGTCATCAAAATAAACATTCAAACAACTCGAATCTTTTGTGAAAAGCCTGTCCGAAGTATTCCTTCTACTCGTACTTCAATGTGTTTCAATTACAGACATTGCAAATGATATGCAGTTTTGTAATTTTAGTCACCGCCTTGCGCCCGTTTCATATTGATGACGTATGAAAATGTATTATTAAATCCAATTTTTCCTTCTTACGTAGTTGTTATACGGAAATAAAGAATAAATTAGATGCTGTATTTTCGTTTGCATTCCGTTCTGATCGTATTTTTAGTCAGGATTATTTGAATGGAGATACCTACTATATCATAAATTGTAATAATTTTTTATGGAATTAAGGTAGCAGAGGAGCATGGAGCGCCACTTTTCCGCTGCCGCCAATGACCACTGTGACCGACCTACATTGTTGTAGGGCGGTCAATAATTCAATTTATTTTATGGGGCTGGCTTCAATCTCAGTAGCCTCATTAGGTAGAGAGGAGAGCATAACACTACGCTGCTTAGATTTCAGATGAGGAAGAGTTAGTGAACACTGAACAACCCTATACGTATGTAGACACATCCTATTAGTAAGGCAATAAAAAAAAATTATCGATAAAAATCAGACATGTCACCTGATGATCAGCGATCACCGCCACTGACATTCATCAGTAGGTAATGCTAAAAATATCACTGACATATTGCCGACTGATAACCCAGGGTCTAAGCTAAGAGCATAAGGCACAAAGAGCATAAGATACTATTTACGAAATAGGTACATAAAAATATTTCACACTCTATTTTAGAAGCAAAGTGCTAACTTTGTAGGTTCCATCACCATGCAAGTACCTATCGTTGGGATTCAACTGGGTGAGCCTTTGGTAGAAGAACCTCGGGGACAATAAATTTTTAGCCAATAATAGCTACAGCCCACTAATGGCCCACTACTGAGCACGGGTCTCTCCTCATTACTCAGGAGGCCTAGAGCATACTCCACCACGCTGCTCCAATGCGGGTTGGTGGAGGGGTTAGTGGCCAACCCAGTGTCGAATGTTTTCAAGCCGCCCGAACACCTTCGACATGGCTTAACGACTGCTATTAATCGATAACAACCGGGACCGACGGCTTTACGTGCCCTCCGAAGCACGGAAGCGCTCAAGAAATTTTGCCACTAGCGGTCACCCATCTACCCGACTACCGACAATAATATTTTATGTAATAGGTAGTTACTTATTATCTTAACCAAAACGACTTCAACGTCGACAAATAGATTATATTATAATTTTTGCAAAAATTAACGGAATTCAAAATCGATAAGTAAAGATAACTAAAAAAATCCCGTCAAATGTCGCTCAAGCAGGCACCAGAAGTGAAGCAGTACCTTCGAATACAAAAAGAATTATGAAAATCGGTTTACCCAATGCAAAGTTATAAGGTAACACAAATAAAATATACAGTCGAATTGAGAGCCTCCTCCTTTTACTGAAGTCGGTTAAAAATGAGAACATCGAGTAGTCGAAGTCAATTAGATACGCCTTATTAGGGATAGATCAAAAACGATTCGTCATAATGTATGTATGTCGCTCAAATTTAAACAGGAGCACACGACAAGTACGCTTACGAATATAAAGTTAAGAATCATCAAAATCGGGAACATATTATTATAAAAACAAGCCTCATTTTATGCTGCGTCCGTATCGACTTATCAAGCAAACTAACAATTCACATACAATTAAACACCGCAATACATATTAACAGCAGAGACTGCTATAAACCAGGACGCTATAAACTTAATACAACGAACGCGAGTGGATTTTCGCGAACTAATCAAATTGCGCAGTTAGCTCTAAAGTCACGCACCAAATGTACTCATAAAACGAAACTCTTTCCCGAAACGATTTGACCACGACGTTAGCGTTCAAAAAAGCTTTCCTTTCTTGACATTTGACTGAATTCGGATTAAGTGAGTTATTAGTAGCCAACGGAAGTCCAGCTTATGAAATTGGCCACCAGGAGTTTTAATCTAGTTCAAATACTGAGCACGCGCCTCTTGTGGTACTTACCACCAGCATGGAGGATTTTGGTTCGAATACTGAGCACCCATCACTGCTTTTCTAAGCCCTTTTAAACGTAGAAATTATTCATCAACTCTCTCTATTTAAATCCGGCTTAAATAAGTAACAATAAAAGGCTTTACACGTCTCACCCAGGGTATTCATCGCTTTAAACTTGTTTAAATGTGCAAGCGCATTTGTAACATTGAAAGAAGTTTTTGAGCGGGCTCAACCTACTTTAGTTAAATATCGATTAATACCACAATATGTCTCAATCTATTAAAAGAACTAAGCAAAGCCATGTTTATACAACTTATATAAAAAATCTTTAATAAGCCCTAGCACAAATACGCATCATTCGCAGTGCCCAAGAGACTTAAAATACTCGCAAAATAACGCAAAAGCGTAACTTAGATAATAATGCAATTACTTATCACCTAAGAAAGTATATGCAATAAAAGGTATCTATCAAACTATTTTAAAGCTAAAAATCTATGAACATCTAACATCGAAAACTATTTCTAAAGTTTCTAATCAAAAATTTTAATTAAACCTATAAACGACGAACGAATCTTTTAAAATGTCGTAAGGTGGCTCGGCTCGGTCGATACCAACCAAAGTACTAGGAGCGCAGGACTATAAAACGAGTTCGTAAGTATAAACCGAACGCTCGGTTTGCGTCGTCAGTGCACTTGCGCGAACTAATCAAATCGGAGACTTAGCTAAAAAGTCACGCACTCCAATCCTGAAACATGGTCATAACCTAACACATTGGAACACTCGTAAAACAAATATGTACTGTTGCTTTTAACAAGACTGAGAAATATCGCATTTCAGATTTATATTTAAGTTTACCTTGACCTTAAACACTACAGGGAATTGAACTATCCTAATAACTGACGGGACGTAGAACAAAGCCCGAGTGTATAGAATTAAGGTAACAAACGAGCATGCAACACTTATCTTCCGCTGACGCCTATGACAACTGTGACGTCTGTGACCCCCCTACAACAAGACTCAATTTAGGGACTAAGATGGGTAGTCCACTCAACAAATTAATATTAGTATATTAGTTAGTTGAGACACCACGTTACTTCTATTTCCTATATGACGTTTACTATAATAATATGTAGGAGTAGTGTGTGGTGACCTGCTTATGTAGATTTAAACGTAAGTTGGCCACCTATATCTATGTACATAAAATCGATAAGGGCTTGACGCATAAATATAAATGATAAATGTCATTCTACCTGAAGGGGTAAAATAAAGGGCGAAACTTCGTTTGAAAATCCGTAAAACACACTTCTACGCGGGCTACGCTACGCCGCTTGCAACAGCTACTTAATATATTTCTAAGTTCTAGGCACCTTTCATATTGTAATAAATACCTATCTAAACGTTACTTTCCACGAAGATATCCTATAGCTACAAAGGAAAACATTTTTACAGCTTATTTCAGTGAAGCGGCAAAGGTGTGAGTTTACGATGGGAGTGGAGGCAATTAATAAGTTTTAATTGATCATCACGTCACACTCTTGCCGGCAGGGTAGTTTGTTACTACTGGCATTTACTACTTCCGATTTTATGACCAACAGTACTAAGTTATAAGGTTAGCTATACAATCCCGGAAAAACAACGGCCTTAAAAGACTGTTTTAAGATTCAGACTTTTTAAAATTAAGTTTTGAATGGATTTTTCGATCTTTAGCCCAAATAAAATATCCCGCGCAGAAAAGGCGTTTTTCATGGTTTACGCACCCACACATATTTAAGTACTGCTATTAATAAGTATACATTGTATTATTTTAACTTCATTTGACACTCAAATACAAAAAAAAATTAAATATTTAAGTGAGGCTTTCATACAACAGACTAGATTTTTTGGCGTTTTTATACATAATGGTACGGAACCCTTCGTGCGCGAGTCCGACTCGCACTTGGCCGGTTTTAACTCACATACGTTTTAAATCTCGCGTTGCTTGAAAAAAATATCTGACAACGATTTTTATATACAAAGTGTAGATAATTATCATAATTATGTACTTACACATTAGCAATAATGTATGCAAACAAGACATGTACAATAATTCACTCTTTCTACGTATTACTAAAATTTCCTGTGAATCCGTGTAGAACTTTTGATATTATTATTGTGTTAGACGATTAAAGGCTTGTTTATCGTAGCTGCCGAGGAAGCTTAACTCTGGAAATGACACTAACTATAACTGTTTTATAAGGTCCTAACAACAATATAGGTACTCATAAAATTCTATTTATGAGCCTTTTAGCAGCAAACAAGCTGTCATACAGGACAAAAGCTTTGTATGTAAGAAAACTCACTTTTAACTCACTCTTTTTACAAGGATTATTTTCAAGTTAAAGAGGAGCAACAGATTTTGATATAAAAATAGATGAAGGCTTGTATATGTAGTAATAATCTACTTTTTGGCACAAAACTATTTCATTTTCACGCGAAAACACGATTCAATCAATTATGATCATCATCATCTCGACCCATCATGGCCCACTATTGAGCACGGGTCTCTGCTTAGAATGAGAAGGTTAAGGCCATAGTCCACCACGATGGCCAAGTGCGGATTGGCGGACTTCACATACCTTTGGAGTTTTGCGAACTCTCCGGCTTGCAGGTTTCCTCACGATGTTACAATAAGCCATTGCACAAGGGTAAGGTAGATCCAAGACTTTAATAATTTAAGAAAAGACAAAAATAATTTACCACGTCAAAGCATTATTAAAATTAAAGAATTACTATCCACGATGAAAGATTACCGACCATTGTTTTAATTAAAGCGTTGATCGCTCAACGCACCCGTATATCATAACCGGCTTATCGCCCCTGAAGCATTACAGCATTTTCCATAAAGTAAAGCCTCGTAAAACCGCGTTGCACATATGTTTACCGTCTGTAGAGCCGAGGTGCAGCACCTTAAAAGCATTGGTAATATAACAAACGTCTGAACCGAAACTGCCCATAAAAGTCCAACGTTTTCCAACTAAAGCCATGAAACTGAAACGTTGGTGGAATTCACAATGGTCGACTCTGGCTACATGTAACGCTGAATGCCTTAGTTTAATTAAAATACCCGGAACGCGAATCATTTGCAAACTGAAATTACGACATATCTATCTATTTTTTGTCGCAGTTTGTAAATAGGGGAACAAGAGCTGTTCAGTCTTCTGAATATAAGTGATTAGAGTTGCCCAAAGCCATGACATACCTACTTAAGACAAAATCGATGTAAGAATCCAAGAAAGAAGAGAAAACGGGGGGGGGGGGGGGGAAGAGAGTCCCAAGCCTCCTACTGGAATCCGGTGGGGCTCCAAGCGAGGTGGTAATAGTAAATCAAACAGGTGTTACTGAAAAATAAAAAAACAATACCAATAGTAATAAAAGCAATAATGCAAAATACAAACAAGCGCAAAAGAAAAAATTGCACCTTAACAAACAATTAATAATAGTTGTTCGTGTAATCATGCAAATTACATAATTCAAAGTAGCAGTTTAAACTAAAGTTTACGCGTTTTACGTAAAATCGAAGTTAATAAAGAAGTAAAGTTATGCATCGTGAGAGCGCAGTTACGAGGTCCGATGTAAAAAGCGTATAACCGAATGCGTCTCATTTTATGGCCGGAATATATTTACGAGAATACGCTGCAGAAATTGCACGTAAAGTACGCTACTGTAGATTTTTTCATTACTTGCTAACTAAAGATATTTCGCTTTATCACATCATATTATTCGTAATACGTTTGAATAAATTATTCGGTTTCAAACTTATTGGACACGAATAATTTTTATTTGGGTTGAGTTAAAATAGAGTATAAGTACCTACTTAATTCAGTAACAACATTATTAAAAATAAATTTATTGGATTGTTAAACATTATTTTAAAACTATCGGAGAACTTGGAAATTGGAGAACTTTTAGAGAATTAAAAGTATATTATATTTAATTTTATTAACTATATTTCTGGATGCAGTAAATTATCGGAATTTAGACATCAGGCCAGGTTTCTTTATCGTTTGAAGATATACGAAAGGTGAGAAGCAGAATTTATTTAGCACAGTTTAATTATTTCTTTCAGTAAGTTTGTACAAGAATAGTGAGGGTTGTTAGAGACTTCATTATCTTTTATGCAAGTAAACAAACTGAGCTGAACCAACTCTACTTACGTACTGAAAGGTCAATACCGACATTCTTTCCTATTTCTTTTAATTAATATTTTATTTTTACACTAGCGGCCCGCCCGCGGTTTCACCCGCGTGGATCCCGTTCTCGTGGGAATATATGCATGTATTATACATAAAAACCTTCCTCTTGAATCACTCTACCTATTACAAAAAACCGCATCAAAATCCGTTGCGTAATTTTAAAGATTTAAGCATACAGACAAACAGACAAACAGACAAACAGACAAACAAACAGACGGACAAAAATAGCGACTTTATTTTATACTATGTAGTGATAAATTAGGTATATCAGCGTTCCGTTTACTTATTCACTATGCACTGATTCATTATTTGGTTCGTAAAATAAAATAGTTTTCGTGACCTACATAATACAATAAGCACCTAAGTGCAGTTGATGCGGTATTTCCTTAGAAAACGTTCAAAAGCTTGTCAGAAGCAATCCAAGTGACGCAATAAAAATATGCGACGCTGCAGGCCCATAAAACTTGCAACGACAATGAATTCCTGAAAAAGATAGTGCTATCGCCGTCTCTTTACTGCCGAGTTAGAGTGAGCAGGACAAAAGCTGGTAATAAAAGTTTTGATAGGATCCGGGGGAATCCGGAATATCGGACATAGCCCGTTTTACAGTCGAGCCTGTATCGTCTTAGTTTTACGCGTTTTGAAATTTTCCTTTTTTTTATTTTTCCTCTTAAGGGATCATTCAACACATAGTTTATTGTAGTCGAAGAAAAATGAGTGGGGTGGATTTGAGGCGTGGACCGCATGAAGTGCAAAACGTATTAATTATTATTTTTTAACTTTAATAGGTACATAAGAATCTACGAGAACATAAGAGGAAAATTTCAAGCTATTTTTAACATATTTCAAAAAAGTGGAGGTTCTCAAATTGACTGTATATTTTTTTGTATATATTTTCAAAATATAGGATATCACCACCCTGAAGACCAGCCTCGCGGAAGAGGTGCTGAAGCTGGAGGCCCCTCAAGATACCATCGGTGATCTACGGGCTGAAGTGGCGGCATTACGCAACACCTTAGTGGCTAGTAGGTCACCAGCTGAGGTCAACAACATCAACACGCGTCGCGGGGCACGTGTTGCGTCGTCAGCGAGTTTCGAGTCGGCGAAACTTGACTCATCGGCGGCAACTGTTCCCGCACAAGGTAGCGATGACGTGTGCGTCACCCGTCCCGCACCTTCCACCGCGAAGGTGTCGCCTACCATAGTTACATCTACAATAGGTATAACTATGCCGCAGTTGTAACCCGTCCGCAACCCGAAAATCGGATTCAAAAGAGGGCAGAAAGGAATAGCGGAACCGACCGCATCGAAGTTCCTCGTAGTATGATGCCCATTGGCCAGCTGGACAAAGACGGCTTCACTAAAGTGGAGAGGAAGAAGAAGAATAGGTGGTAGAGCCTAGAGTTCGCCCGGGGTAGGACCACCGCCCGCCAAGGTACTCAGTACCATTCCTACCGTCATAATAATTGTTTTTAAGAGCAATTGTGTTCCGGATAGGAAGGTTTGTGGAGCCGGTTTCACTTTTTTAGAGGCGACCATCTCAGACCTCAGGGGTAGCAACGCATCTGTGACCGAATTGGAAGAAGACTCATACTAACAATAACTAACTGGACTATTACTAACATTAACTAACAGGACTAATTATCACTAACATACCCTGTCCTCGCACTTATTAACAAACTAACCAACTAATATTCTAACACCATCTACTAACTGGACTAACCATCCTAGTCCCTTTGAGTCTAGTTCTAGGTCGGTCACAGTTGTTATGGGCGGCAGGGGAAGGGTGGTACTGCATGCTCGTTTGCTATCTTAATTCCATAAAAAAAAAAAAAGAAGAAGCCTCTTTATCGCAACCAATGTAGCACGGCACCGACAGGATAGAACCATCTCCTACGTCCCGCCGTTCCAGCGTCCTACGTGTACGTCTCCCGACTCCATCACACCACGAAAGCGTCCGATGTCGTGGACTCGTGGAGTATTTGGAGAAGAAGACCAAGTACCGGTTGCTGGTAGAAAAGTTAAACTCGCGCAACGCAGTGAACTTCAACTCCTTTGTTGTGCGTGTTCCAACCGAGCGCACCTGCCGACGTTTTTGAAGGAGGAGCTGTGGCCAAATGGGGTCGTCTTCAGGAAGTTCCGTGGACGTCGACGACCACCGAGAGTCACCGAAAGCGTGTCTCACTTCGTGACTAAGTGAACTAGTTTTAAGATAATATTTTTATATGTATGTTAGTCTCTAAGGTGTATATATGTTATGGGTCTTTGTTACTTCTACCTGAAGTAAATAAATAATATATTTATAAAAAATTACAAAAACAAAAGTTATCTGTTCTGAAACTTTATATTTCATTAAAGGAAAGCGAAGCGTCTAATACAAAAAAAAAACACAAAGATACAGTTAGAGATGAGGAGATTACAGAAAACGGAAGTCGTCAGAGAAGCGTCCGCAAAAATGTAAAAACATTCAATTAAACCATTCAAAACATAACAATATTCATGCCAACAGAGTCGTACATCAGATACTGTGAGCAGACAAATTATTTATAATATTACCGTGTTTGAATAAACACGTTATTTTAGTGCAGTTGCAGATTTATTAACGACTCGAACAATATGTATTTTGGGATGAAGAACTCTCTCCTTTTCAGTTGCATTGATAATATTGATATCTACGAAATAATTTTGGCCTTGCATATATGTGGTGGCACTTCTTAAGTTATTTTTGTTGCGACTTTTCCTTCCCTTAAAATGACTTTAATTTAAATAATTAAAATCTATTGTCAGAGTTAATCAAGTATGTCTTAGTAACAAAGACAAAATGTTATCTATACTGTACATTTCAGGTGTAGGTAAACGTGAAAACCGCAACCTACTGCAAATAAATTCGGTCGAGTGTGTTTGAGTATTGTTTTACGAAATGTGGTCCAGTCGTCCATTTGCGGTCCAACAGTTTGCGAACTCTGCCGCTAAAACATATTCTATATTTAAACATGCCAGTTGAATGTAGACCGTTCGAGCTATAATTTAAAGCAGATATTTCTATTTACTAGTCACCGTCAATCTAGCAGTTTCGAACCCGAAAGACTGCGATAATTACCGAAAAGTACCGAGTGTGGCTGAACCAACCGCAATGCCGCAAGGGGACAAACTTTACCGAGCAATTTTGGGAACAACTGTTGCTGAAACTTGTTTCCTAGTTACTGACGATTTGTTGGTAGACTGACTAACAAGGACGGGAAAATGTGGTGATACTTGTTATACTCAGAGCTCTAGCTCCGATAAAAAAGAACTTGCTAAATAAAAAAAATAAAAAAAAGAGTTGCTAAATGAGAAGTAGACATAGACAAGTCATAAGTGCGACAAAGGAGTTCGCCAGGAAAAGAACGCAAAGAAATTACCTTGGAAAAAGGTGGTTTACTGACCGCTGTAAACCAACGGAAATCGCTGACACGTTGCCTGCCAAAGTGAAATAATTTTTTCTCACGTTTCACTAGTGCGGAAAAGATTAATGTTTATGAAATTCTAATTTTAAATATACATGACAGCACGTTCAATGACCTACTACAAAAATCCTGCTTTCATGAGATACAGCTTGGTGACAGACGGATGGACGGACGGACGGACGGACGGACAGCGAAGTGTCAGTAAAAGGGTCCCGTTTTACCTTTTGGGTACGAAACCCTAAAAACTCTACATGATACGTATACCAAAGAAAGGATACAATTAGGTAATAATCCCCGTTTTTCTATTTGTAGAATGTTATTGCTTATTTTTTAAAACAATTATTATTATTTTGTAAAATGATTTTTAAACCACCTTATGAATAATCTTATTAAAATTACAATTAAAACAATCTTTTGGATAAAAATACAAACATACGCCAACGATTATGTTGTTAATTTGTTGCAAAATGGAATTTAGGGTGAAAACCGCAGCTAGATTGGGTACAAATAAATTTACTTTTTAACACACACACTGATAGGTATGTTGCAAAATTGATCACATGAAATAGAGTTTTCCATTCATTATCAACATTGACCCTTGTACACAATGAGTATTATACAACTGGATAAGACATTCAATTATATTAATAGGTAGTTAATATTATTACTAGACTTTTTAACTCTTAAGAGAGAAGAGGGGGGTGGATATATGTATTTCCCAAAAAAAAACTATTAAACTAACCGGTCAGTAACTATTTTCCGATCTCTAAATATTTTAAACGTAACTCTAGTAAATTGCTATCAAGAATCTTATTAATCTTTCTGCATAATTCATTATTTTTGGAATATGTTAAACAGTCATTACAACAAAACTACACGCTTCATCCAATAACACAGGTCATATGTTTAGTTTTAGTGCATATTCTAACGTTATAAGACCAGAATAGACATTAAGGCGGTGTCTTACGTGAGCGACGAATACGACGCGACGCGATGCTGCGAACGCGACAACTCAACGGTATCCCTACTTGTGTCCTATCTCCTATGTGACAGTCTGCGACAACACGCGACGAACGTGTACTTGTTTTGAGGGCGATCAGACGCGTCGCTTCGAACTACGAAATGATTTCCCTGTAAAAATATTTTATTTCTTTTCTTTCTGTGCTTAAGATATTTCTTTAAAAGTCTGTACTTTTAATATGAACTTTCGAGCAAAGTAGTACAGTACTTCTCCATAATTCGAGAAGTAATGATCAAAATCACGTAGGGCTCTCACTTATCGCTAGACTACTCACATAGGACACTTGTCGCGTGTCGCATCGCGTCGCATTACATCGCGCCGCGTCGCATCGTATTCGTCGCTCACGTAGGACACCCCGTAAGACAATTCCGGAGTAGTGCTTACCAGTTCCAGTAACTTTATATCAGCAACCGGTGTTGCTTGCGTTTGACACAAACAAATGAACCGTAGGGATGGGACACTCTGGCCGCGTTCATTTAATACCTTGTAATTATTATGCCGGCCGTAATTGAATATTGCAACTACTACTACCCGAATGGAGCAGTGGTTAGGCCGGATCGCTGCGTCCAAGGGTCCTGGGTTCGATTTCCAGCGAGGTGTAAATTTGAATGATGAGTTCAAATTTCTGATGTTAGTATGAGTGTATGACCTTGTATTATGTGTTGTCGATTGTCCATGGCACCCACGACACAGGAAATCTTAGTGTGGGGCTATGAGTGTGTAGCGTTATTTATTTATTCATTTATAAAATAGTAGACTTGGGCCTTGAGCTATTTTAGTGTAAAGTATATATTTAGGACGGAGCGCAAGGAAACGACATGGTTGCGGTGTTAAGACTGGTTTATTCTCATGTACCCACAATAATATTTATAATAATATGACATTAGAAAAGCAAGTTTATTAAATTATTGACTTAAACTTCAAGACAACTAGCCTACTTGTGCGTGTAATATTTTTTTTGTCAAGAACGTAACAATCTATTTAAACATCTACCTATCATCAATTTGTACCAAGATGTGTACAGACAAGAGTAGACGAGCTATGTGATCTGAGATCTCACCCATTGACTCTAACACCAAAGGTATCCACGATGCATTGCCGATTCATGAAAGATGAAAGTAAGACACTGCCTGTGATGCGACCAGCCGGAACAAAACAAACTAAAATAGGATGATATTTGACTATCTACAATTCTACAACTTAGTGATCGAAAGGCGTTTTTGGGTTAATAAATAAAAAAAAAATAACTTATATCTGTCACTTTAACTAAAAACATTTCGATAAAATAGGTAGAATAAAAAAATATTTATGTTTCCTATTAACAAAAACATTAATTTAAAAAAGCATTCTGACTATTTTTCCTCCGGGTACCTACCTACAGCAAAGAAAATAAGCTTAAAAATTAAGTTTAATATCTCATTTGCCAAAGAATAAAATTAACAAAGTGCATCTGCTAGTGAGCCGGTTACTATAAAAAGACGTAATTGGTACCTACTTGCAAAATAATTTGTACATACCGAACTAGTAATATCGAACTACAATAATTTGTTTCATTATAATGCGTATAAAACATGCAATAAATATATTATCCTTTCATCATTAAGGGTTCAGGGTTATAGGTAGGTGGTATCTATGTCAAAATGTTACATTAAGTTTAAATGTCACAACAATATTTTTAACAATGATTTAGTAAAATTGTAGATTTATTCTTGCGGGGTGGTGTCGAACCGGAATAACTCGTGAAAATGGATGAGCGCTGCTTAAAAAATTGCCTGATTAGATATGTTTTGGAATAGGGTCGAATTTAAAAAAACGCCCAAGTGCGGGTTGGATTCACAATTGGTACTGTAACATCGAGCAATATTAATCAATAACCAGCTGAATGTAGAAAACTTTATTTTAATAACTTACCTACACGAACTTTGCGACTTAACTACAAATGTTATTATTTTTTGTGATATCGGTTCTTTACTTATTCATGTGATATCGGCCACAGCCAAGAGCATTCTGTAAAACTTGTTTTGATTCAAGAATAGAACACGCTCACAGATAGACAGTCAGCAGAGGTACCTACATTAAAAACGGAACCCTAAAAACGAATGTATGAATGTCATTATTACACGTGTAAGCTTAGTACGTAGTATGCGGAAATGCAGGCTGACCAATAGCCTACCATCATCTTAGGAGGCGTTCGTTATAATTCATTTAATTACCAGTTAAAGGTATTAATTACTTGTTTATTTATGGTAAAAAATAACAATAAATCAATATAATATGCAGACGGCAAAAGCAAAGCAACCAAGATAATTTATAATACAGTGTTGAAGAATTTATGTTTTTATTTATTTGGAATTAATTGTTTACTTATTACCCTTTAAGATCTCATAGCAAACAATGCAGAGCATTTCATTGCAGGTAGGGAAATATGTTTTGGGTAATTTATTATACCTAATATAATTTCCTTTAAAAATGTTTTTAATATATACTTCAACACATTTGACACTCATTAGGTATTTATTTGTATCGGTAACTACCTTTTTTAATTTATTGTTACTTTCCGTCATGACTTTCCATAAATACCTGTAGGTAATGAAATAACTAAATAAAAGTTCCTTAAATATACGCACTCTCATTATGTTGTGTCTATTTGAGCGTAAGTTCCTACCGGAAATTAATGCCCTATTTCTTCAAGTAACTATTTACATAAATGTAGTCGACACGTTTTTTTGCAGCTTAAAGCATACAGATTAAAGCTTTACTTTAAGTATAAAGCGCCTACTTGTTTGCGGTTTAAGTGATAGTTATCTCCCTGAATCAACTAATTAACTAAACGACAATGTAACCGCATCAGTTTGGCGCGAGATAGTGGACAAATTGGCTTATCTATCTGCACTCAGTGGATCAAATCAACTAAATTATCCAAATATGTCAATTTATCCGTCATCTTGTGCTTCCATATTAATCTCTGCCGCAAAGCTTGTTAATCATCATTCATCGCACTGCCTCATCGATGCGACAACTCACACATACAATTTATTTCAGTCAACAGATAATGGATTCGTTTGCAAACATTGATAATATTTTATTATTGAAATATAACTTTTATTTCGACTCGAGATAAATTTTGTGTAGGATAAAATCAACAAGAAAAAAAAATAGAAATATTTTCTTTGCAATTTTTACCTATAATATTTTTTACTAAATATATTTATACGCCTATCAAAAATAAAACATCTGAAATCTGAAATCGACAAAAATATAAATACATAAAAGTAAGTTCTTTTAATTATCGCATTCCAATCGCGATTGTCCTATCTGTTTTATTGCAGCGATATATGTAGATACAAAGGAGTCGAATACTATTACTTATTTATGTCTAATAACGATCTTCTTGAAGTACCTATTCATGAAACGAAAACTTATTCATTAGCAGAAAACGATCGTATAATAGTTATAAAATTTGTCGAGTAATATAGAATTTCTCGGAACACCTAGGTTACATCTGGGTTGTTGGCATAAAATTAGTCACAGAGCAAAATAAGCAATGAAAGCGTTTAAAGCCCTTGAAGCTATTCAGAACGTATGTCGTAAAATTTTACACACATCTCGCTCTAACATTGGAAAATAAGGAAAGTGCGAAAGGAACAGCTCTGCAACTTTGTAAGAGAAATCCGTGACAAAAGCGGAATAAGAGATAGCGATGTTGCGTATTTTAATGCGCTTAACTAGGTAATATTCAATTCCCTAAGTATCGACGCGAGTGACGAATATGTCCTATAGGTATTAGACAGTAAAAAAGTTTATAAATTGAACAAAAAGTACCGACAAGTCACATCACAACAACACGTCAACTATTTTGTGAACTCGCGCTTCGAGACATGAAATAATAATTGCTGAGCTAAAAAACATAGGCATGCCTAGCTAGAACTAAGTATACTCTACGTCTCTACCTTACGTAGGTTACTCTCTTAATCTCATAACTTACTGTGCTTTTGATCAAGTTGTATAATATTATTAAAAAATAATAATTAATTAAAATATTTTGTATTTATTAACAACTGTATATGGGACGGGTGAGAACGAGAATGGGAGCCAACGCGAATAACCCTTCATAAGAGGTAGGAATAGATAGGTGCCCTTTTGGAAAATAAAAAAAATATTTTTACTCTGCGTTACTTATTTTGTAAGTTCGACAAGTTCCTTTGTTAAGGGAGTTTATAAAACATCAGTATAATTAAAATCATAGTTTGTCACTCTCAACTAAGTTACATTTTTACAGCCAGGGACTTATAAAACTCTAAATAATTTAATGTATTTAAATGAACATAGCAATTCAATTCAATTTAAGTAGGTATTTTACTCAACTGAATTATAAAAAATATATTTTGTACAATAATGAAGTAGTACCTACCTACTCTGTAAATATAAAAATATATTTCCATTTTCACGAGTATACAATCATATCAAATCGCCTTTACTTATTCTACCAATTCCTTACCTACAAAATTTATTAATATTTTTTTCTACCTTTAAATACCTATTATTACAACTATGTAACAGTAATACAAAGATAAACGTCACCAGTCACCACACATCATAAAGCTACTCGCCACATTTGTCCGGACCCCCCATGTGGACAATATCGGTTACCTGAAACTGTCCTTAATTCAGTCTAGAACATCTAACGCATAGGGGATACGGGTAATCAGTTTTGCGGTTAAAAACCCAGGGAATTGTTTTCACAGATATTAAAAAAAGAACTTGCGCATATCGTGTGAAAGAACAATGATATTAAAATGTGTAGTGTCAAAAAATCCTGAATGACGTAATATTATCATCACCCAGTTTTAATTTTATCAAAGAAGAGAAACTAAATGTCCCGATATGTAGTCTCAACAGTATAGAAAATTCATCGAAATCAGTCAAGCGGTTTAGTTTTATCCTTCAAACTTACGTCCCCTTTCGAGCCTTTAGAGTTTAGAGATTGATTTTGAAAGAAGTAACCTGTGTGTGACCTTGGGTCTTCAACTATTTTAATCGTACATCGTGATGTTTTAATCATGAAAGCATCACAGACATGCTTTCGCATTTATAATATAAGTATAGTAAGTATGGAAGTAAGTATACTGTATTCACCGTTTGTAACAAGCCTCCATTGCCGTTTCTGATTGTTATCTATTCTATGTACAATTTACTGCAACACTGCTCAATGTTTTTCTATTGGTAGGCGTACGTTTTAGTATTTTACGAGACGACCAACCATAATTGAAAATGAGCTATTATGTTTTTTATTACAGTTACCTCGTACGTGTTGTGTGGGTTATCGAAATTCAACATTAAAAGGAAAGTCATAAAGTTTAATTTTGTTTACACAAATAAAAGCATTAAAGCGTTACAAACCATGACGACTGTTCACAAATTCGTTGATGCCACTATAGTCCGTTTTTTTCGCTACGGACTAAATTGACACATGCAAATGTCAATTTTCGAAATAATGATACCAGCTTTTTAATAGTAAGTACCTAGTGTTGTACTACGATACCGGTTTTATGAATCGTAACTTTTTACTTTTATCAGATAATTTTATTTTTATTTGATAATAGAAGAATCTTTTAAAAATCATGGTAACTATGGAGTATCACAGATAAAAAATATATTTATTAATTTTAATTACGTATTACACTAAGTAAATACGACAATTATTGACTTGTTGTTGAAGAATACGCAATAACAAGGTTAAGGTACATTATATAGGTATACCTGTCGGTCATATTATTTTAAAGACACCTTTTTTATTATTACCGAAAAACGATACTAGATTGTAAACGTGGTAGGTTAGTTGTCTTTTTAATAACTTCATAATAGGTCTACATCATGTCTACATTGACTTATAAAATAAAAGCTGTTGTTGTATGTGATTAAAATGAAAATATTATTAAATAAATATTTTAAATATTATAAGCTCAGTAGATTAAGTGGATATCCTTACCTAAATAATCATAGTAATAGGTTTTTTTATGCAGGCCAGAATAGTAATAAATAATGAAAAACAGTGCTTACACGACTTTTTGTCGTGAACTCGTGAACAGAATAAGTATAAACCTGAGAACAAAATAATAAACAAAAATATCTGCTCCGATCAAGAATCTAACCTGGTTCCCCCTGCACTGCATGCAATGCTAATTGGCCCTAGTCGCAATGAGTTCTCATGTAGGTATAAATTACACAATGATACAAATTCAGCTCAACCTTGGCTGCCTGAAATCCACCTTGCGAATAAACCTGGACCGCATAAAACTAACGAGCAAACGACCCAACATAAAATATACGTATAACATAATTGCAAAAATTTTATTACACTTCTGCGAACCTACGAATAAAATACAATTTGCCTACACGCCACTCATTATACAGCCATCTTTTACAGGGCACTATTACAGAGATTCCGCTTAACATTTTTACAATCTCTAATTGCGGATTATAAAACAGTAAACGGCTGTAGTTATGGCGCAGCTACAGAACGCAGAGAATACTAAGACTGTGTTTCACCATATAGATAACTAAAGCTTAACTTACCGTTAAACCTCGATCAAGGTAGTTGTTTTAGTATTATCGAAAAATATCAATTGCTCAATGTCGATAATAATAATACAAGTATTTTGTCAATAAAAATATAATTTTTGCTTTTGAAGAAAGTCGACAAAAATCAATAAACAAACACACCAAAATAAGTTTTTAACGTCCTCTCCAAGGGTTACATACCTTTTATTATTTCAACCGAAACCTGTTAATAACGCTTATTTACTTAACAATAAAAGAATTTGTAGCATAGATTAAACTATTCAACTAATAAAAAACTTCAATTTAAAAAAGTGGGAAAACGCTTGTTATAGCTATTTTCTTACTCTCTGTCGTTTTCTCTACTAGTGGTTCTAATGGTAAAGCCTAAAGGAAGAGCTATCTAACTGCGTTTTGCTCCCGGATGATATACTTTAGCAAACGGTTATCGTGGTTGGTGCAATCGACCTAAAAACTACAGGGATAAGGCGCAGTTGGAAGTTTACGACTTTTGTATTACAGACAAGAAATTAGAAATGTGAACCTGCTCTCTAATTTAAACAATGCTGCCAAAATAAACGCGGATAAATTTTATGTATTTTAAAAGCTTTAAAGCAGCAGCTGCAAGTTGTAATTTGTTGGTTTGAACGCAAGGAGTGAATATTCAGAGGAGGTACAATATATTAAATACAAATTGCTTCACCATTCTAGAAATACACAGTAAACAATTTGATTCTCATTTTGGGAAGCATAGTAAATTTTATAGGAATCGGTTATTTTATTTAGATACCTAAGATTAAACAAATTATTGTCCTCACACGTTATTTGCAAACTAACCAACTAATTCTTCTATTAATTCTTTCTAGGTCGATCACAGTTGTTATGGCCGGCAGCGCAAGGTAATGCTCATTCTCGTTTGGTACCTGAATAAAAAAAAGAATTAAAACTGTCAAATTATGTAATTTTTTAACTTTTCCTTACTATCTGAATACTTGCGTTGCCTTTCTTGTTGTCTGTCTGGCTGTCTGTCTTATCCCTGGAAGTCACTGAAATTCTGGTTTAGATTTTTTCTTTTTAGATGTTTGCTTCTTGTTGGATAAATCTTAACATAACAGAATATGTCGTACGAATGTGGAATAGAGAGCCCTACAGCCGGGGCAAATATCTCCGTGACAGATACATGTTTATTTGTGGCGGCCGACCGTGCATGCCACGATAAGATGTATTGAACATGTCCCCTTGAATACAATCTTCACCTTCTAACTTATTTTATTTTTTACCTTGTTTTTATGTCTATGTAATCTCACTATATAAGCCTAATAAAATGTCATACGGTAAGGGTAAGGCAACGTCTTATTGCTTGGTTAAATGAATGAATGAATGGAATGAAGTTTAATTGAAGTACGCTTTTAGCACTTTCTGAAAGTCAAACTATGGCATCGCTTCAACAAGTCCCTGCTGACTTAGAAAAAGAAGCGGCTAGAAACTCCAAAGGAGCTATTTTTCCTACTGACGGTTACCCGGGCCAGATGAGATACAACCCAAATTATTGCACTAATTACTACTACCGACTAAAATATAAAACTCGTGGCGTGTCCAAGCTAAATGTTCACGTCCGTGAAAACTCGTATCAAAGTATAATTATTGTAAAGTAATATTATTCATTCCTCATTATATAATGACTGATTACATTGTTCTACGAAGTACCTGTTAGTAAGCTAGTTATTGTTCATCTTTTCTCTCCTTATATGAATGGATTATACACAGGTATGATTTTGTAACCAAGTATACATTTTATTCTCATTGTGAGGTTGAATATGCAATACTTGTTTGCTTAGCTTTAAATTAAGAATCACTTTTCCTCTTGTTCTACGCAATTAAGAGATTCCACAAAGTGGTTGTACGGTTGCACCTAATACACATAAGACCTATATGGCGCAATGCTCAACATACCGGCGGCCGCTCACAGTCCTGGGTTCGATTCTCAGGAAAGTGAAAATCTCTGTGCTTGGTCTGAGTGTGTTTAAATCTTTCTGTTATTCATGACACCCACGACATTATTAATAATAATAATAGTCCGTAATTAATTTCACTACGAGACCTGAGCCTGAACTGTTTTTTAATAAAATACAACCTTTATATCCTGTGTTAATCCTAACCTTAACCTATCCTTTATATCCAGGTTCACTTATGAATACTAGTATTAGTAGGTACTTAGTACTAAGATTTACCTTAGTAGGAATTGACGACTCCGCTGCGTACTTCGGTCCATAAATAAAGCTAAAAATAAACGAAGAAGCCTGTAATGAACCTCTAATGTTATGTAGTAAAATAACCTACAATGTCAAAGGTTAAGTTTTAAGATGTGTATTCATGATATTTAATTTACATAGACTTTTATTAGTATCTAGTAAAATTGTTGATACCTGTATCATATTACACGAACGGGTGAGCAAAAACGTAATTTAAGTATACGAAGTACTGAATAAATCCTGTTCTCCTTTGAAAAAAATATTTTCCGCGAAAATCACATTTCTTCTTACTTTACCAGTTAAACCTTAGTCCATGGTTTAAATGAGGTTTAGACCTGGTCTAAAGTTAGACCGTGTTTTGTATTAAGACGGTAAAAGACATCTACTACAACCTTGTTTCCAAAGTGGCGGCAGCGGGACAAGAGTTGTGATCCACGAACTTGTTTGTACCTATTTAGCTTAACACTAACGCCCTCTCGAAATAAAAAAATGGTAGGTACTCTAACAAACGTTAACTTAAATGTTGCTTTCAATGGCATGCAATGAGGATGATTTTGACAAGCAACAGAAAAAATGTCAGAATCAGATGGGGCTGAAAATTGCAAACGGCAAAAAATAAGAATTTTGTGGATCCGGTTAAACTTTTTAGACCGTCTCAGTCCTCAAGGGTGGCTATGAATCGGTATACGGATTAGAAAGAGACTCTTACTAATAGAACTATTACCTACTAGCATCAAAAGCATCTTACTAACAGAAACTAACATCATAACAGAAGTAACAATTCTCTTACCTACTAACAAACTAAATAACACCGTCTGCTAACTGGTCTAACCATCCTAGTCTCTATTTGAGTTTGGATCTAGGTCGGTCACAGTTGTCACGGGTGGTAGCGGAAGGGTGATGTGCTCACGAAGGATGTGCACTGTGTATGCTCGTTTGCTGTCTTAGTCCCATAAAAAAATCTTTACATAGAGCCTATCCTGGGCTCCACAATAATAACAATAACAGTTTTTGTCATCATGGATTCCATAGAGATCTGTTAGAGATTCCGTAATCGTACTTTATGATGGAACGGTTTTATTCGGAACCAAATACACAATGCACAATATTATTAGATAGGTATATTAAATGGAAGTTAAAGATGATGGTATCCTACTTAGTATTTCATCATCATTAATTTGAGTTTCTTATACCTATTTGAAAGCATAATAAAGAATGTTCAGATAAATATATTATTATGCAGGTGTTGTAATAAATAATATTTTCCCTTTTTTCCCTCTATTCTATTCTAGTCTAAGTATTCAAAGATTAAAATACACGTAGGTACTCTTTGCATTGATTATGTGTGGAGGTACATACCTACTATTAAAGGCGGTATACACCTGTTGTTGAGTCATTAGAATTTACCCCATTTATATGATTATTTCCTATTATTTTTTATTTTATTTCTTTTTCAGTGTGGGTAAACTCAAATCGTGACTAAGATGGTTAATCAAAATCAGAACATTAGTTTGTCAGTTCGTTAGTGAATATAAAAGAATGGAGTACCTAGGAGCAGAGATATATTTATATTGTTAATTTATAGAGACTTTACTTAGTTTGACATTACATTGTTAAAATATCCCATAGTGCAGTACACATTCGTACCTACACTAACACTATGGTACACTAAAGTAGGGCCATTTTAATCATAGAGTTAGTATAATAGAGTGGGTGAGCCATACGGCTGCCCATACATTGCAATCGCCCCCGGTTAGAAAGAGAAACAACGATAAGAGTAATTACCTATCTCTCTCCATCCCTATGAGCCAGAAAGAGACAGGTGATTACTAAAGTCATTTCGACTCTTTTTATCCGAGGTACGCTCTGAAGCCTGGCTTCTGCACTCTATTATACTAACTCTATGATTTTAATAGGCCACATTTGACAACTGTTTGTCTTTGCTTCATAGTGAGGATAACCTGCTGAAAAACATCGATTAAATTGAATAAATCGATAAGGACTTCAAACATCTGTAAATTGAATACGATTGTTATAAAAAGTATTAATAAGCGCACAGTTCACACAACGACTAAAAAAAATGACAAAAATAATGCGTCAAATAATGGCGCGAAATGAAATCATGACTTTTTTGTAACATTTCACGTTTCTAGATACTGACTTTTAACCCAGACGTTATTATATAAATGAATGATTACATATTTTTTGGTCTAAAATGTAATAAAATTAATTTTGTTTGTATTAAAATACATTTTATTTTGTAATCGTGAAATACTTTTTGACGATTAGTTCGACTTCTCGAATTCAACTTATCTACTCATTTGTTTCTTTCGGTATCATCCCTGATATTTAAAAAGAAAAAGAGTTCACTGACGTAACTTTGTAACGACGTCAGTTCCTTACTTTTAAGTGTAAAAAGTTTAACAATATCTAGTATGGAATGTATTAGATACTATGGGGTGCCTCCCTTACAAGGTTACTTTGGAAAATTTTGACGAACTGTCAAATGTGACCTATTAAAATGGCCCAACTATACACGGAGCTCCAAACTTAATGATACTTTTTTTTATATTTATCTTGTTTCATTGGCTGTACTATACATTTTTTATGTTATTACATCACAAGAGTAGTTTTATTGTAAATTACATGGATTACACCCGATATGGAAAATTTGTTATTATTTTATTCAGGTATTAATTGGATGCAATAATGACTGGTATTATTCATAAGGTATTTTTATTTTACTAACGTAAAGATTTAATTACAGCAAAAAGGAATTGTTTAATTGTTAAATATCTTGTCTGTTACATGCTTTTTATAGCTAACATATTATATATTTCTGTTATGTATGTTAAGGGTTATACCACCTACCTACTAACTAATTAATCAAACATATATTATTATAGTTTTGCAATGTCCTAAGAATATGATTATGTATTTATATAATAGTTAATTATATTTTGTAATTACTTCGATACTGGTTATTGTTCAATAACCTATTACATAAATGTATTATATGTTTTATACGCAATAATTATAACGTATAGATATCTACTTATTTAATAGGTACCTACAATAATGATAAATGAAAACGGTTTGAGATTCAGAAAAATGGTCTTTATAAATAGGTAAGTCGCAATTTAAAAGACTAAACAGATCCGTTATATTATTTTTTCTTTTATTTTTCATAATTTGAAACCCAATGTCTAACTAAAGTTGGCATAATTTTGATATCTACTTCCAGATGCAGAGAAACCCGCAAAAATTTTAACATTGTAAAGAATAGTCTTTTAATTGGCGACTTACAAAATAATATAAAGTATTGCTCACCAGTGTCCGTGTATGTGAACAGCCATAATGTCCGATGATAAAATACACAGCATCGCACGCAACGCACTCCCGAACACATAGTTACACCGCACTTGTAAAACATAGTATCATTCGCAAAACAACTTCATCGACGAGGATACTACACCACTTATATTATTTATTTCGCTCAGCAATTTCCTATAAAAAAGAAAATGACACTGTTTAAAAAAATGGAATTACACTGGCCACAACACTCGATAAAAAAAAATTAAACGTCACTGACATTTTATTTTAAATTTAGAACTTGTCCAATTTCGTCCGATCACTGTCAAGTGGAAATCACTACTGGTTAGATGGTGTATGAACAGTGTTGATTTTGTCGAATCCGCTGACCATTTACATTTTCTATTGTCGATGTGTGGAAGCAATATTCTTGTGTGTAGTTAAAATGTAATCACAATGTATTCAATGGAGTATTGTTTGTTGCTAAATTATTATGTTCTGTGAGGAGAGAGAATTGATTACAGTCCTTTAATTAATTCGTTATGCGTAATCCCTCTCATACTCATACTAAATCCCTAAGCATACCTTGATTGATGAAACGGGGAAAATTACGTCATTAAGTACATACTTAGGGAAAACTTAAATAAATAAAAGAACGAGCTACCTATCATTTGGTATATTAAAAGCTAGCTACTACACTCCGCTGGATTCAAAGGGCTCAGGACCTGTTAGAGTGGCGCCAGTTAGGGGAGGCCTACGTCCAACAGTGGACGTCGAAAGGCTGATGGATGGATGGATGGATACTGCACTCCATTCAATTTAAGTTTAAATGTTTAATTTTTTAACAAATTAATGTTACCGTAAATGTTGTCCGCCGTAAGTGTATTGTAATTTCCTTTTTCTTTTATAAAATAAAACCTTGTAAAAAGACGGCGTATTAGTTCGGTAGTAGGTAGATATTATTCAATAACTTATCATAATATGGCGGGATGTAAATAATAACTGTTTATCAATATACATATCGAACAATGAAATAATTATGTGATGGTATCTTACACCAAATTAAAAATACGCTATCGCATCATCAAATTATTATTTGAAATGGGTCGTTTTTGGGGAGGGGAAGATTGGTGCTACAGTGCGGAGTGACCCTAAAATTACAACAAACAAAACTTACATTTGGGCTGTAAATTTAATTTGTTCTTGTGGCGTAGGAATGTTTTGAATGATTTAGTTTCAGGAATTCGATCGGCTTTGGAATCAAGAATGCAATCTAACTCGCAAAAACAATAGAACCATGCATCATCACCTTAGGTGGTAAAATGTAGTGACTAAAGACTCACAAAGAATAAGAAGGAATGTTGTGTTTCCCAACGCTGGGAATACTCTATACTTACTTAATGAAACATTAATGTTAACAGCTGAGTTTGAATTTAAAGAACCTTGCGTTATAAAACGGGGATTCTTGCGTCCATATTGAATGGTTATAAAAAACAAATTATCCGGCCTCAAAGGCGAACTTTCATGGATAATTTAAAGACCAGGGTTCTTTGTTACGCATTACGGTTGAGGCAAGCCCTCAGGGGTGTTCACCAAAGAAATTTGGAAGAAAATTTTCCCATACGAAACACATTTTAGTAAGTTATTTCGTGAACGCAATTACCCCCGGAACCCGAAGTTTTTGAACAGTATGCCTGCTAATGTGTAGGTATAGAAATTGATTTAATTTATGTTCTTAAATGTGTGTTGGAAGGTGTGTATGTGAACATGTATGTGTGAAAGTGTGTGTATGCGCGTAAATGTGTGAGATGTCAATTGATGTGAGTTATGCCGTCGCATTAATGATGGTTGTTTCAAACAACAAATATTACTGTATTAAAGTCCGTACTGGCGCGTACTGGAGTTCCGCAGCTCGAGCCCGTCAAAGATGTTCAGATTGTGCTTCTTCGCGTACTCATTGATGATCACTTTGCCTGTGAACAAGGAACGGTGCATCTAGAACGCTGCGCTGGCCAATCGCTATGCAACACAGGGAGAACTGCAAATTGAATTAAGAATGGGTTGCTGGATCAAAATTTTCGCAAGTTCATAATAAAAAGCTAATTTATAAAATCATTCAGGTAGATATTAGGTTACAAAAAAAACAACTAGGATTTTATCCATATCTCTAGTTGTCATTAGTCTTGTTGGACGTTTAGGGCTTTTGGATAGCTCAAACAATTTTTTGGGACATTAAAAAGCCGAAATGAAAATATTTTATTATATTATGTATTATGAAGTCATAGTTTCAGTCAATTATGATGTTATAGCAATTTGGCAAAAAGTACAGTTATTCTTTGATAAGATAATTACAATGGCATTAATAAATAATGGTATTGTAAATGGTTGACAGAATATTTTAAAATAATTCTTTAGCAGATATCCAAGTTGCAGTTCTAATAAATTCGCACGCTCGCAATTTTTTACTTAAAACCATAAGCTGCTAATATTTAGCTTAAATAGCGACGGTAAAGAGTTTACCAACAACATTTCGAGGAAATAAAAATAGAAGGTAATTAAAGATTAAAGTTTTTAATCTTTAATTACCTTTATAATGATTATAATGCAATGCAATGAGATGCAATAGTTAAGACTGTGTCGCGGCCATTGACGCCCACCCCGGGAACCCGGAGGAAGTAGGATGTTCATAAGTATATTCAGAAGCACATGATAAAAAAAAATATTTTTGTCAATGTATTAAGTTAGGTAAATAATAAGAAGATACCTATAAAATGCTAATGAAAAAAGTTTAACTTTACTCATATTTTCGAGTTATTCCGGTCTGATCCGCGCGGCGGATCCTGTATAGGTATATTTTCCGGTATGTAATTTGACCATTCCGGTCTGATCTCCTACAAATTTGCATCTAACATATGACATGGCTCTCATTAAGGCCCATTATAGAGTACTGGGGCCTTATTATAAACTCTTAATTCCAGGTACGTAGTTTACGTTCAAAACGTGTGGGTTACAGAAACTGCGCCTCTCGACGGAGCAAACTCGAACACGCGGCTCCAGCTGATATTATTATAATTTTTAATTAAGTTTTAATGGGCCAAATAGGTGAATTTAATTTTTAAAAACAAATTTTAGAAATCAAGTATTATCTAAATAATTAAGCTACATGTTACATCCTTTTTTTTACTTTTAAATCCTAGGATACTAAATACTTTACATAATCGATTTTAAATTTCATGAGCACGATTATTGTGTAAATCAGAAACATTCCGAATAACTTTGTTTTAATAAATTAACAGCTTAAGGTTTTGAATCAAAATCGCAAAGCTTTCCTAAAAATAAATCACATGACCCTAACGCAAGCATTAGCACAATCCATCATACAATTATTCATGAATAGTTTGAGATATTCCCTGAAAATTTGGTAACTTTAAAAACCTAGCTACTGTTAATTCCTATAGTCCCTAAAACTCCGATTTGATACAATGCGAAAATTAAACTATCTGCTAGTTCTTGATATAGGTACAAGTTATATTAGAAGAACAAAAGATACAATTGAAATATATTAAATAATATCATATATATTTAAAAAAAAACTAATCGACACGTATGTGTACCTACATAAATTAATTATTTGAGAAAAAGTAAATGCTGTTATATTTTTTATAGTATCACAGCTATTTCTAGATTTTTGTGTCCTGTACACTAGTTCCTGTTAATGTCAGTAAATATCAGTAATTGAATGCGCAGAAATTGTATTATTTAAATAGTTCATTGTAACAAATAGTTCCTTTAATTTATTTCAATTGGTTCACAAATAAAAAGGATATGATAAGCATCCCGTCTAGAAATGTTTTCGAGTGCTGATACTAAGACATTGTTTCCCCTAAGTACTATTAGGTAGGTATAAATATTCCCCGGACTAACCAAATCAATTTCAAGGTACCTAAGGTAAGGTAATAGGTAGTAGGTATAGTACCGAATCACTTTATTTATTTATTACTATTTATTCAATTTCACATTTTCCAAAGTTCCAAAAGAATGGTATAAAGTAAACAGTTTCGTAATAAGACAGCACATCGAAGGTCATATTAAAATATTGTGGAATACCAGAGCAAAAAGATCAAATGGCATAAATATAACGATAAAATATTGAGCCTTCCATTAAACATTCTTCGGCGAATAATTGTGATGGATGGTGCATCGTACCGGTTAAAGTACTTATAAAATAACACAAAAATATTGATTAATAAAACGCTAGCAATAAATTACAGTAAACATAAATATTGCAGTTGCATAATAATAAAATATGGTCAATATAGCATGCCATCATGTTTATTCCATATTGAAAACAATAAACTTTATGAAACATAGTTTTTAATTAAGATTAGCAGGTGACTAATGGGACGTTAGGAAAACATATTATAGATTCTATTTAAACGAATTGAATATTTAAAATGGAATAAACATGAAAATAAATAACAAGATAATTATAACTTACAGTTATCACGACGATAGCAGAGCATTATAGATTAATAATATAGATTAATAATATCTCAGATGACTTTGAAGAGTCAAGTATCAAAAACATACATATGAATCGAACTATCCTTACTTTTAGTCTCAGTGAGAACGTTACACCACACCTATGCGTAAAATTAAAACAAAAATTTTATCAAATTTTAATATTCTTAGCAATAAATACCTATTCTGTTTTGTTGAGTATTGTTGATTTTTCTCTTTTAGTAGGTACACCAAAACATCATTCAGGGCAAGTAGTAGGTAAGTAATAGTAATTCGTAATAAGAAATAATTAATCATTTTTACGCATTTACACGATTTTTATTCGTCGTCGCCTTTGCCAATGACAGATAGTTATAATCTTTGTAAAAGGATTCTAAAATTGCACTTTAAGTCCATGTCACCTTTTTTTGGTAGAAATATGAATCTAACGTTCTAGTTTTAAGTATCTAATCTACTCCAAAGATTCCGCTGTTCTGACACTTATATGTGATCTGAGCTATCTATTTTAATCTGTGTGTGTGTCTCTCTCTCTCTCTGATCTTTCTGAATGAGCGTGTGGTGCGCGTGTGATTGTCTGAATATTAAACAGAAACAAAAAGACCCATCAATCTATAAAATGAAGCTTTTTTGACCGACACAAGCAATTTATTCCAGTCCCCGACTCATGATATTAGACGAAGCGAAGCGCGTCGTTCGTACCGGAGAGATTGCTGGCTAAGAAAAGAAAGAAAAACTTGCTCTTATGCAGAACACTGTCGTTTAGCGGCGGATTCAATTAAGTGACTGGTAGATAGACAAGTTAGCTAAATGTTGGCGTAAATTGTGCACTTGACATTGGCACCTAAACTTGCCCGTATCTGCAGACATGCCAATCTTTTATCAAGTTCAATCATTAGTCGGTTACTAACATTATCTTCAGTGGTCACCGTAGAAGGATATCTGTCGATCAAATAATCACTGAGATTGCTTTCAGCACGTTTTAATTGATTAACCCCTTTATAAATGGTGCCTTGAGATAGAGCTTCAACATGAGATGCCAATCAAAGTTTATTTTAACATGTATGTTGATTAAGAATGTGACGACATTCATACCTAATAATTCAAAAAGTAAAAAAACCTGAAGTTTAGGTTTAAAGGGCACTTGTTGTCACCAATTTTTAAAAATTTGTTAACGAAAGAATTTTTTTGTTTGAAAATTTAATTTTTCACTGGTAAGGTTTTCTTTCCGGTCAATTCTAAAAACTTTCAATGGAATCTGCATTTTTTCTTAAAATTAATTTGTGTATGAAACTTCAAATTTTAACGTACATAATTATTATGTTAGGGCTTACGATGTTAGATAGGTGCTATAAATGTGATTGCATTATTATCGCCGTACTTTTACAAATAATTCTTCAAACTGCTTTGGTTTGGTTAAAAAGTACCTACTGGAATAGTAAAAACTTTTACACTACTTTTTAAATGTTTAACTGAAATAAGAAATTTATTTTGTAAGTTTGCAAATATTTTAACGACTTTGTGTGTCGTGATCGATCGTGTCTCTTTCTTTTGTTCTATGTGAAGCATTCGTCTTTAGGATAATGTTTAGGTAATACGGTCAAAATTTGAATGTAAGATCTTATTGCGTAGGTTAATGATGAGTAGGTAATAAATACTGAAGTCCATCTCAAGTTAAGTAGTAGTATTACTAGTAGTAGTAGTAGTGATAATAGAATTTATATTCTTTATTATACACCAGAGCATGAAAACAAACCGTGGAGAAAAAGACAAGAATTTGAACAAGGGCGGTCTTATCGCTAACTAAACTGCGATCTCTTCCAGACAACCAGAGGCTGATAAATTGTCAATTTTAATAAGTTAGTTAAGCATTTTTAACCCATTTACAAATGGTAGCTCTACAAAATGTCTGTTCTTGGATTAGGTGTATGTTTCAAAGTAAAATAACTGTTTTCGCTTTTTTTTTAGTTTTCGCCACTATGTATTTTTTAGTATGGAAAAATTAAAAATGTTGTTTAAGTTACAATTTTTATTTCGGATGAACTGATGTGTATGTAATGCTACTTCCAACATATTCTCCAGAACTGGTGCCTTCGGATTATCATTTGTCCCATTCGCTGCAAAATTTTTACTTGAAGTGAAGAGGTCAAAAATGACCTGTATCAGTTTTTTTGTCAATAAAGACCAGAAAGGTGGCACCAGAAAGATGGTATTCTACCAGAAAGATGGCAAATAATGCTGAACCAGAATGGCTAATGTAGAATTTACTTAAATATGTATTTTTATTCATAGGAAAGTTGGCTTTCAATTTCATATTAAAAAACGAAATGACTTTCCGAACAACCTAATAAAAATAAAAAAACTTCATTGTTTATTTTAAGGACTTAACTTTATCAGGTGTTCCAAAAAATAATGTCAAGCGGAAGCACACAGACATAGCACCCCTAGGGGTACCCGATTGACCCCCATATTACTCAAAGTTATGAATTTTCCACTTGAAAATTCATCGTATTCATTCATAAGCATCGATTAATTTATGTAGATCTTAAGTTTTCAATTTTTATTAAGATCATTTCCTAAGGGCAACTATCCGCAAAAATAAACAGGGCAACTATCCTTTTTGGTACGGATACTTGCCCAAATAAATAAAAACTACTGAACAATAAAGGGTAATAAACAATGTTATTACAACCCAAATGCACGTAAAGAAAGGCAAAAATCGCTTCAATCTTAATTAGTCATAAAAATATTCGACTGAGATTACTCACAAATATGACTTCAACGCTCGTAAAAGCTTAGTAGCGGAAGATAGGTATTTGCTCACACAGACAAAATACATGAGCCTATTTCAAAGGCTTTATGTGGCATTGAGGCCTGTTTGGGGGGTACTTTTGATTATAATCAACCGCTAACACTTCCAATAAGTGCATCATAGTGCATTCGAAACTGAGGCAAGTATTCGATCGAGGAGACTATTCGGGTTTTACCCTATATAATATTAGTAAATTAAAAACATATGTATTTGCAGTACTGTGACTATAGTAACGTTTCATCAAAGTTAGAATTATGAATTGATAAAAAGCAAAAGTATAATTATTTGGGTCTTTTTGACCTAACATAGTCCTATTAGGTACCTACACAGTACAGTGACTTGGCTGGGCCCATGAGTTAAGATATTGTGACAGCCCTGGCGTATCACCTCGCAAAACAATAAACAATAGGGGCCATAAACATGTCGAGTCAACAATAGAACAATAGCGCGCTTGCCCGTACGCACGACGCTTCGACCATTACGGCAATAGTCATACGGGCGAAACTCGGTTGCAAGGAACGTTCTCGAATTTTATACGAATCGGGTCCGTCCGGAATTAGCGAGAAAGTTCTGGATTGGCGTGAATGGTGCGTGAGTGGTATAAAAAGGGGCGATCGATCAAGTGCGGACATTCTAGTTTCGGAAGCGAAACCAGGAAGATACCAGCGATACCTACGAGCGATACCAGTGAGAAGTGAAGTGATTTCTACGTGCGATACAGTGTTCGACGAGTGTGTTGACTAGTACCTACGTGCAGAGTGTTTAAGTGTGTACTGTGTACGTCGTGTAATTCGTGTATCTACGAGTACAATAAAAGTCTTTGTGGTACATTTTGGCATTTTCTCGAACCCCATACTCCTGACACGTAACAATATAAATGCTTGCGTAAAGATAACACGCTCTTCTTGACGTGGATATAACGTACGTCGATAGTAGGTAGATTCTTTATAAAGAGCATACATAATACATATTTTCAGGTGAATAAAGTAAACGTCTAGACAGGTCATGTGATATGAAAATGGAAAACGCGTTACTAACTTAGAATTGAAATTCCACATCTTCAACACTAAATCTCTAAGTCGATATCATCCATGTAAAGTGCCTACTTATTTTGCTTTTTTTACTAAATAAAGGTACATGCATGATATTCTTACTATGAATACATTCCTACGTAGCCCTATAGCAGAAAAAAAAAATATCGAATAATATTATAAACATTAAGATTGTCTTTGGTGGCAAAAATTTTATATTTTAGTTAAAAGGTATGCGACGCCGATTATATACATACTTCAAGAATAAAAGTATTAAAACTAAAACTTAATATAAACAGATAGGAATATAAGCAACCTACTTCTACTTAACCTTCTATCTCGTATAGGTTTTGTATACCTATGTTCCTATACGAGATAGAAGCAACATTATACAAAATAAGGTAGGTAAGGTACTTATCTAATAACTGACTTACCTTCATCAATCTTGCGCGAAGCCTCCTCAAGGTCACTGCCCGCGTAGTTGAGGATGACGAGCACAAGTGGCATCATCTCCCAGGAGTAGTGGAACTTCTCCAACAGCTTATGACAATTCTCCACTAGTGTCTCCAATGACACCGCTGAAATAGAAGATATTGATTGTTTATGTCATTGAATAATAAAAAAAAAAAAAAAAAAAAAAAAAATCATTTAATTCAACCACAAAGGATCATATAAGATGTTAGTAATAATACAAAATCTTACAGCTAATGTTAGTAGACATAATGGAGACATAATGGAGGTTTGCAATAATGTATTAGATTATCTCTAGATAAGTCACACTAGGTAGATGCGAGCAGCGAGGATGTCATCTACCCTACCCATACCGCAATGAGGGGTGTACAGGACATAGTCCACCACGCTGGCCAAACGCTTATTAATGGACTTCATCTTCGAGAACATTATGGACAACTTTTAAACGTCCAGGTTTCCTGGCGATGAAGTCTGTCACCGAAACAAGTGATAAAAATATGTTCATAGGCACAATTAATCAGATGTGCGTGCAGTATTGGAACCCAGACGCATTATTTTGGGTCCAACAATAATAACGCTACACACTCATAGCCCCACACCAGGATTCCCTGTATCATGTGCCATGGACAACACACACCGAGATCGAGAACAGCATAATATAACCATTGCGCCGTACGGGTCATTAATGAGCCGGTAGGTACTTGAGCATAAAATCTCAAGAGATTACCAGGAAACGATTTAATATACAAACATGTCACTAAACACTCCTGAATGTTTGTCTATAGCGGCCGTAACCCGTAGATTGATGTATTAATGAGTTATGTTACTCTACACTTCCTGCGCGACAATAAATATTTATATTATGTTTGTATGAGTAACATTAACAAGTTCTTGGGATGCAATTTGGATTTCGAAGCAGGCCATAGGGTTATGTCAGGTTAGGGAGGGAGTAAACCATATAGCACTCTGGTAAGTATATTGAATGAATAGGTCTGTAAACTAAGAATGAGTTAAAATGAGTAAATGACTTAAATTGAGTTTTAAATATATGTGTATATGTATACCTAAATGTGTAATTATGTACGTTTATGAAATTGTATGTACAATAACTCCTACTTTAGTTTTTTTTCACTGTATTCGACTGTAAATTTATACATATACCTACTAGATGTGTCCGCTTCGTAAGCTTTGGAGTTTTCCCGTGTACATTCCTATCTGTAGCTCCATAAAAAATAGCCTATCTGTTACTCCATTGCCACCTTTATCCTCCAAGGAACAAATTAATCGTTTTCGGGGTCTAGTGAGACAAGTAAGAACGGGAATGGGAGCCAACGGGAAAACCCCGGTAACAGACAAACAGTCAAACTTTTTTTTAAAATTCGTGTTCTATTACTGTTTCGTAACCCCTCTCAATATTTTTTGTAAATATATTACAGATACAGACACAACTTTATTATATTGTACACTGTTATTAAAAGTATCGATATAGATTTATATTTGATTGAAAAGTGTTTTAATGTTATTATTTTTAATTTTACAATATATTTTATTATACCTAAATTATCGTTATTTTAGACACGCTGTATAGGAGGACATTGTGGTTAAAATATACCTTTAAGAACTTGTAACAAAAGTTGTTAAATTCTTGGTTAAGCACCTACCTATAATTGAATGGCATATTAAATAAAGATATAAAATACGCAATTAATCACACGAGTTCCATGATGAATAGTTTAATTAGTAGTTCATAATAACCTATTGGTATGCTATTTACTAGCTATCTACTAAGAATGATTTAACACATCGTTTACATAAACGTTTGCAAGTTATTCATACTACTTATTGTGTAGAGGGTTATTTATGACCTCATAAATAAGCTGCAAATTACATACTACATAAACAGTTTAATATTTATCAATATAATACTTCATCGTCGGAAAACCATGGATTATCGAATCTAAATGCTTAATGGCTATTACAAAACTAGTAAATGGCACCAAAATTAAAGTGTAGTAACAATAATAAGCTTAAGTAAAGAAGAAGAGAAATAACAGTTGTTGGAGTGTATCAATCCCCCAAACTCAAACCCTTGAGTACAAATAATCTCCCCCATAGAAACAAGTTAATTTAGATTGACGGATGTGAAAACCAAAAGTGTTTTAGCGATGTTGCTACGATTACGCTACGACTGCGCTACGACTTTTTTTACAAGAAACTGACAATTACTGATCCCTGCTGAAAATCTTTAAGATTTTTACCACTTCCTTATATCAGAAATGAAGTATATTAGTATTGGTAGGAATATATAGTATAGTATTAGTAGCCCTAGTTACCTTCCTTGGTAGTTACCATTTAGTCGACAATACCCTATCCTACCGTTATTGCGTAATGCATTCACTCGTTTGTGCGTTACTTACCTATATAAAAAATATTTTGCTTATTTTTTATCTGTTAATAATTGTCGACAATCTAATCTTTATTTTAAGACTGCAGCATTTGTAGTTTTGAATAGTAAAAAAAACTTACATAAAATAATGCATTCTAAACATAAAGAAATTAAAGTTATGAGGGTTCAAAAAAGACTAAGCACTTCGAGACAAGGTAGCAAGTACCTACCTACCCTTGCGCTTCGCTTGGCTTGTCTTGGCGGGGGCACGACCGTGCGTCCAGATACTCACACTAAAGGAACATCCATATTTTTGGATGGTAAAGCGCCCTAACCCACAAAATAAACTTTTGTAGTTTAAACGAAATGACATTAAAATTAAGAGAAAAAGTTGTTTGCATCCAGCATGAACTGCAATTAGCTGTAGGTATGCAAACTTGCTTGGTAACAAAGAAATCCGTGTTTGAGGGTTTATTGAACCAAATCGCTTGTGGTTAGTATCGTGTGACGTTGCGGTTCCGGTAATACAACATTTGAAAATACCATTACTGTACTGACACCATGGAGTCTGAGCTACGAAGGACGGTTTCCTTAAAATGCAGGATTTAATAAACACTTATGTGTCTTTTTAAAAAGAACTACAAATGACAAAAAAAATATAAACTTACACCTTTTTCAATCGTGTTATGCCTACAAGTATGAGTTTTCCGTTTACTGCAGATATGCTAGCTACGCGTCTTTGATAGACATCCATGGACATCGATGAACATTTATCAATAAATAAGCGGATGTCTTCCACGTGACATAAAAAATCGGCCAAGTGCGAGTCGGACTCGCGCACAAAGGGTTCCGTACCATTATGTAGAAAAACGCCAAAAAAATCTGGTATGTTGTATGGGCGCCTACTTAAATATTTATTTTATTCTGTTTTTTAGTATTTGTTGTTGTAGCGGCAACAGAAATACATCTTCAGTGAAAATTTCAACTGTGTAACTATTACGGTTCATGAGATACAGCCTGGTGACAGACGGACGGACGGACGGACGGACGGACGGACGGACGGACAGCGAAGTCTCAGTACATAATAGGGTCCCGTTTTACCCTTTGGGTACGGAACCCTAAAAAGGAACTTCGTTCCAAAAAATAAGCCTGTCTTCGATTAATGAGAAACACGTTTAAATCTTAGTAAGTAAATATTTAAGTATTCGTTAAGTATAAATAGTTAAGTAGGTTAAGTATGTATTTGTTAATTTGTTACTTTATTCATTTATTGATGAGTAGGTACCTACTTGTTATTAAACATGTCCTACCTGTTTGAATATTGAATATCTTTATATTAAAAACTTTATTAATGCTCAAACCTTGTATCATTTTAATTGTGTTTTAATTCGTTAAAATAATCAAGGTATCAACATACCTATATCATATTCTGTTAGATTGAGATGAATTAAGGTGTTTTATGAATATTGCAGCATATTTATTATTTATAACAAAACGACAAACTAACAGATACCCAGTTCGTCTAAAGACGGTGCACGTAAAAATTAATCTTGAATGAAAGTATAATTATTATAATATGAATTAATTTAGAAAAGCTGGTTCCCCTTACTTCATAATAATGATACAAAGATCTAGTTACACTTGTCTTGTAGGTGTTGGTTGCAACCGCAAACTTTGTGCCTACATTTTGGTTGATTTAGTTTTATTACTTTGCTAGGTGTGGTAAACGGTACACCTACTACAATATAATTACAAGTAACTTGAATGTATGATTTTCCATTGAATTAATCTCTGTATACCTACTTTGTGTTTTCTATAAAATAAATTTAAAATTTATTTTATCGAACGATACCTATAGGTTTTATGAAGAAATGATGGGAAAGTGGGTTGGAAGTTCCAGTATAAAATACTGCCGTATTTGAAAGTGATAGCTGGGATACCTCCCTCTAACATAATCTTGCCATCTTCTCATTATCTTCATCATCTTTGAACATCTTGCCCATCCAGTGGATTGGATTCAACTCATCATTCAGGAAACCTAGAGCATCCCCTTCAATGTCACTCCGGTTCATATTTGTGGAGGAATAAGAGGCCATAATTATAAGTATTTGAATGGCGCCTCAAGGCCATAGCTATGGTTTAACGATAACAACAGAGAGCGACGGTTTTATTTGTCCTCCGAAACACAGAGTATATTTGCAACTAGTCACCCATCTTAAAAGGTACCTATAGGTACCTAACGAATGCGCCTGCTATTGCCTCACAGTCGATCAGTTACGATGGACGCAAGCCGCTGAGCTATGAGCCCTTTAATATTAGATGTTTATTATATGGATTCATTCCAGTAAACTTTGGCGTGGTTTATCGACTGATATTTAACGCTAACAACTTGTCAACATAGTTCTCCTCAGGCTCTCACTTCGCACGATTGAAGAGATGATTAAGAATTTACTCTTTTTAATCGACCTCAAAAGAGGTTCTCAATTCGACTGTATTTTTTATTTATGATACCTCATAACTTCACACGCATTTGAGACCATTATGAAAAAGCTTTAGACGCAGAATTCCTAACGATGTTTTTCTTAACTGAAGCAAGAGATAATTAGTTTCTATTTACTTACTACTATTCTCTTACTACTGCCTACGCCAGCTAGCCTACTAGGCCTTAGAGTTTTTGGAAATTAAAGATACGTGCAGAATATGACCAATCTGTTCCAAAGTCCGAAGTTAAAAATTGACTAGCATTGTTTTTTTGAACTCCTGACTTTACATGTGACATTACCTACCTAGATGGTGTTTCGAGAATGTAACATCTACACAAAAGTTTCCACATACCTACTCACTGTAACTCACATTAATTTAGTTCCGCGCATGGCAATATCCTTTGTTATAGCTTAGGTAGTAAATACATTTAGAAGCGTTTTATTGCGTTCTCCACCACTGAGTGCAAGAACAATGGCTAAGCGTCCATTTTATGGATAAACACAACCCACTACTTAGTTACGAATGAGTGGCGTTAGTTCTAGTGAGGTTGAGTTTCTTAGAACGATTGTATTAGAGAGTTACCTACGTGTTAAAGAAATTTGTTCTAAAGTATCACACCCTATAGGTACCTACTTGAGTCGCCGAGAATGTAGAATTAATGTTCCCCGCTAAAATCAATTTATTAATAATAATAATAATTATAATAACGCTTCACACTCATAGCCTCACACTAAGATTTCCACAAGACAGGACACACACCCAGACCGAGAACGGAAATTCAAACTCATCATTCAAATTTCCGCCTCGCTGGGAATCGAACCCAGGACCCTCGGAACAGCGATCAGGCATGTTAACCATTCCGCCATCCGGGTCGTTTATTGTGTGTGCTCACAGCTTAATTTAGCTTGTAAACAAAAGGAGAACATCAGATTTGGGCCTGGAGCGAACAGCCTGTTCAATACCCTCAAATAATCTTGCATATCCTTACAACCATTTCATATTTAAATATCTAGTTACATCATAATTCATTAAAACATTATAATTAAAGTAGATACTTGTATGTGTGCGTGTTGCGTAAGACGACAATGTTTCATTATTCCAATCATTTTCCGCAAAAACGGGATATGCACAATGACTGTGGTAACAATATCCTCGATCTAAAAATCGATGTTTCATGCATGTTCATATTCCAGGCCCAAGCTCCTTAAGAAAGTTGCTGCTCTCCTTTACTTTAGTCGTTTTAAATATCTTTGTCATATGGATCATTAACGAAGTACCTAGTTAAATAATGATTGGGACAGTTTTGATATTTACGGATACTATGGTGTTTGTAATAATAACTAACATGTTTAAATTAGGTATATAAACTATTAAGAAACATGATTAACTTACTGAAAGTTCCTGTCCCAGTTCATACTCCTAATAAAACTCTTAAGAACACCATCCGACTAACCAACCTATTTCAAAGAGCCTTGTTCTGTGTTGAGCACAGTTGTTGTGGGCGTGGGTGGGTTCTGCATGCTCGTTTGCTTAATGTAACCTAGCTATAACCATAATAAATTATGACCGCATTACCACCTACTAAGGATACCACGGTACTAGGTTACCAGGGGACCAGGGTGCCGTAAGAAACGATAGAGACTGACCTGCATGGAGGATGGCCGATGGATCGATAAAGGATGACCCTTTAACGGCGTGTTTCGGTTGGTGGGCTTCAAAATAGGTACTGTACATACCTACCTAATAACTATCCATTTTAACTTTCTTATTTTTCTACGTATTCTTTCAAAGCCGATAAGGGTGCGGTTCCACTGAGGCGGAGCGGAGCGGAGCTGTGCGCGATTCACCAATCACATGGCTTGAAATCCACGCGAGGCACAATGAGACGTGATTTTCAAGCTATGCGATTGGTGAATCGCGCACAGCTCCGCTCCGCTCCGCCTCAGTGGAACCGCACCCTAACGATTTCTGACCACTTACCATCAGGTGGCTCGTCTACTCGCTTTTGACCGTTTGAAAAGCCAAAAACAAACAACATCTTATCCACTTTTTAAATAAAAATAAAAAAAAATAATTAGGCCAAGACTCTACCTACCAGATAATGTTCCATGTTTGAATTATCTGAATCAACCTGTATTATTGTATTTTTAACTTTTTTCGAAAAATTCAGCCATTTTAGGAGTCTGCCTTTGTTTTAATTTGATAGAGATTATTTAACTTAAAAAAATCATGCAATTTGAATCTGGACCCATCTACAAAAATTAATTACCTAGGTAAATGATTTTTGCATGCGTCATTGAGCGTGTAGTAAACATGATGCAATATTTTATTGATTTTTCTATCTAAGTACCTACCGCACGTTATTATAAAATAATTAGACCTACCTGAAACTAAGTAGGTACCTACCCACCTACTGGCTAACAAATACTTAATTATTATTAGAAAGTGCCGTAACTTAAATATGAAACATAACGACAAGTCAACAAAAAATACTTGTTTTAAAGAGTTCATTACATGAACAGCGGAAATAAAAATATAATGCGTATGAAGGCGTAAACGCAAAATAAAAACCTTTTTACCGGCATAACGCATCATCGACGCGCACTTTGCCGCTTTAGTAGGCGACCAAGTAATCGAGTGTCGATGTGTGGCGCAGTAACGGCCGGCCAATAAGATCGCGCCGCCACGCCTACGGCTCACGCGATTGGGCGATGAGCCAACTTTGAATATAGAACCACTTTTTTTCTCTCTAACGCCTACGTAAGCTCAGCCAAGCACGTAGACAATTTTCTGCCCACAGCCGCGTAGCCTTGCGCGGGGAAATCGTTTATTTCGAAAGGCGTTCATGCGGAATGGAATGTTGATTGCTGTCAAGTGAAGTGTCCACATATACGGAAAGATAATAATTGTTGGTTTTCTTACTTGATTTATTCTCACTAGACATAATTATAAATAATACATTTATTTATCGTTTTTTGTATCAAAAGTAAACACTGAAATGACTGTGATATATGTAGAGACTGGTAGATAAAATCAAAATTACGAACTTATACCATAATTGGGTAATCATAAAAGTAACTGAGAGGTACCTAAATAATCCTAAGTTTGGCCAGTTTGGCGTTAAAAAAATGACTTAAAATATTAGTAAGTAATCAGTTACTAGCTTTTTCCTTTTAGAATAACTATAGCCATGCCGATAGAAAGCAGATAGGCACCAATAAAAATTCAAACTCCCTAGGGAGATTAGAAAGAGCGACAACATTGTCCCATTTATACCTAAATTATACTTAGGGGCCCTTTTTCCTATCTACAATGAATTTTTTTATTAAAATAAATTTATGAAAGAGACAATATCATACTTTATTTAGTATCTAATCCACCTACCAATAGGTAGGTATGTAAGAATAAGATAATGTGAAGAAAAATTTAAACATGTAGATATTTTTAAACTGTAACAGAACTGTTAACTGCTACTTACTAAATACCTACATATGTGAATCATATTCAATTCAATTCATCTAATTTATAATACAAAAACGTTCCCTTTGTGGCTCCTCTCCCTTACTTTTCTCGTTTTAGCAAGAAGAAAGCATTTATTTAAAAAAGGTAGGTCCTACAAATTCGAAATAATCTGGGTACCTATTCCGAACAAAAATAGGTTTATTGACGTGACAACGTCTTATAAATTGGTTTGCCGGGTGGCACTTCAAGAAACTGCGTTAGTAGCTCCGCTCACGTTACTTATAGTAGCTACGGCGTACACACGTTGGCGTGTTTCAGAAAATGGTACAGCGCCATCTCTGGAGAAGTAGAGTAATCTACTTTGTTACCTCACTTAGTTGTGACTAATGGTTAATGGTCTAACGGTTAGCAGCGCTAGATGGCGGATGGTGTTACAATGTTTTAAATATAATTCTTTGTATAAATAAATGTTTTAAATTGTTACTATTATTTCATCCTTCTTCCTACTATACGAATGAATATTCACATTAAAATTATTTTACCACTCAAAGTCGTTGTCACGTAAAACTTTCGCCCGTATACCGACTTTACAGGCAACCAATTTTTTTTTTTTCTCGAAAAAAAGGATATCATTACCTAATTACCTACTCACCGTACAATACAAAAGACACAATTACCGTGACAAAATCCACGTTGTCTATTATTTAAAAAACTTAACAGCCATTTTGAAACGTGGCCATGCCCATTTTTATTGTCCGTAGACTACCTAGTTGCTTATCTGTGGAAGGTTAAGTTGGATCGTAAATGTTTATGACCATCGCGACACCCAAGTTTAAGGTTTGCTACCTGTATTGGCAGTTGGCACTTCAGAATCTATTGGTCGCTACTTGTAACCAATGGCTACTATTAGGAAGGAAGAGGGTTTCTTTTAGCTGATAATAATTACCAATAAAAATAACACTTACCTTTACGTCCACTACCTGTCTGTGACTGGGCTCTATTTTTTAAACTAAAATACATAGGTAGAGGTAGACACTTGAAATGTGTACGAAATAATACCTAACGATATTTTCAGATCTCAAAATACATAGTTCCCCATAGAAATTAGGTATTTTAGGCAGGAAATTATTTATTTATTTCTCTATCAACTCTACATGTGTCTGACTCGCACTTGGCTGGTTTTAGTGTTTTTATTTGTGAATTTGAAGTTCAGATTCATGGCAGGTACCTACTTACTAGAAACCCAAGCGTTAAATTCCGTTAAGCTTTCAGTTTAAGAGTAAAGGAGCTGCTTTATTATACCTAACAAACTCTATCGTGCCAGGGTTTACTCAAAAAATATTTTATTGTAAACAACATGAACTACTAAGAATTCATGTAGAGCCAAGCCAGCCAACCTGTTGTTCACAATAAAATATTTTCTCTATGAACTCTACTAAGAGTTCATGTAGATCCAAGCTTTTGAATCTACACGCCCTAGCTCTACCAACCTTAACTTCACAAACTCTACATCTCAGTGAAAATGTATGACTTGACTGTTTCCACTTCAGAAACTAAATATTCAGACTAAATAGCTTTAGAGAATTTATCATTAACATCTTTTATCATTATCACAGTTTTTTTGGTTTAAATTAAACTCTTATTGAAACTTCTATTCCGAACTGAAGTTCGACTATCCAAATTTAGAAACGCTTTAATAATTTGAACGGTATTCTTTCCCAATTTCAAAAGGAGCGAAGCCGCAATAAATACCTAGAAAAATATAGTATGTTTTTACGATCTAAAAAATATAGTTAGGTACCTACCTATTTGAAAGACATTTAAACACCTCGTTTATGATCGTTACCTTCACGAATCTGCATTGCATCACGATTCACACGAGTCCACTCCTTCTAGCAAACGATTCGTCGGTCCGCAATTCTGTTACTATGTAAGCACAATTAAGGTGAGTTATGGCCGCCATGCAAAACCCATAAATTTTGCTGCAAGGCCGTTCGTATGTTTTATTGCTTGTAATGACGTGATCTGTAAGGCACGCTTTGATATTTACCTACTTCTAATCCATACATACACACATATTAGGTACATACATACCTTCCTTCTTAGTTATGTTGTTTAAAAAAATTGCATGTTTCAAGATAACTTTGGACCAACAATGACTTTTTGCAATAAAAACTATAAAACAATCAATTGACCCTACTACAGGCCTGAAACTTCTCACTAAATTGGAAGGTACCTACTTATATCACGAAATCTCAAAATTAAATTGAAAAACCGCCGAGCCGAGATGAGCCGAGATGAACCGGTTTTGAAGCGCTTTGCAGAATTCGACGCCGCTTTTTTAGGAATTAGAGCTTCCTCTCTATATATTTTTTTATTTAAATGGCTAAAAGCGAAAAGAAAACCTAGAACTTACATAAAGAGCCATGATTCAAGTTATGGAAGAAATAACAAGCAAGCGGTTGGGGTACTTAAGAGCATCAAAACAATTTAGGCCGTTCTCACACAACGTCCACGTCTCACGCAATGTTGTCCAAGTAAAGAGGCGACGCGTCTACGATGCGTGTCCTGTCAGTGAAGAGTGTCAGTGAAGAGTGTCAGTTTCGGCGAATTGAGGATTGCGTCGGAGTCGCGTTCCAAAAAATAGCGTAGTATGAAAAGTGCCTTAGAGTTTACAAGGAAACTCCAGAGCGTTATGTCAAGAAGGATGCCCAAACTGAAATACTTTACTTAATCCAAAAATTAAGAAAAAAATGTTAAGGGTGAACAACCCTTACCACTTAGGGGTGTGAAAAATAGCCAGTAGCCGATTCTCAGACCTACTGAATACCTATGCATACAAAATTTCATTACAATCGGTCAAGCCGTTTCTGAGGAGTATGGTAACTAACATTGGGATGGGACACGAGAATTTTATATATAAGATATATTAATTTATTGTATGTTTATTGTATGTACTATATATAACAAATATATTAGTTAATATTGTATATTATTAAATACCTATCTATAATTATGTAGTTCTAACTATATACCTATAATAATAATAATAATAATAATAATAATTCTTTATTTGCAAGAAAACAGTTATACAATGGATGGTACAGTACATAATTTGTCCAATATGTTCCACCTTCTCAGGTATGCAAAATGTCAGTATCAAACCAACAAAAAAAAAACATACATTATAACTAATTTTATGTCCTTTGTGAACATACCCCAACACCAAATTTTATGTCATTATCTAATTATTAAAATGTCAATTATATAAACGTCAAGTAGATCATACAATATTAAATAATACTTTACAATTGATTTAATTAAATAAGAATGTTTGTAAAATATCAAAATGTCAAATAGATGAAATAATTAATTAGTTATGCTTATTTATTGAAATACCTACAACTACATAATATTATCTAATATTGATAGTGTTATCTAAATATTCGCGTATACTATAAAACTGACGGTCCTGTAACCAATTTCCAAATTTATTTTTGAATTTGTCAAATGTCATATTCTGAAAAATTTTCGGTAGTTTATTATATATTTTTACAACAGAGTAATAAGCATTTCTTTCACACATTTTAAGTCGACAACTAGGAACAATTAGGTGATTATTAATTTTGACAGTTCTCGAAGGTAATACACTAGAATTAATTTCAAAATGATCTTTATGTTTTTTAACAAAAACACAGGCTTCTTTTATGTACATACATGGTAGTGGTAATACATTTAATTTTTTAAACAAAGGCCGACAACTGTCTAAAGGTCCAGCGCCACATACTGCACGAATACATTTTTTCTGAATTTTAAAAGCTTTGCTCGCGTCTACAGAGTTGCCCCATAGAAGGAGTCCATACAATAGCACAGAGGATACGTATCCATGGTATGCGTTTAATGCTGCGTCTTCAGATACTACTGATCTGATTCGCCTAATAGCGAACACAAATTTGTTTAATTTATCACATATTGATGATACATGTGCTTTCCAATTACAATTTTCATTAATTGTAAATCCTAAGTATTTTATTTCCCTAACCGTATCTATTATTTCGCGACCATATTGTATGTTAAGTGAAGTGTCGTCTGTAATTTTAGTAGTAAATTTAATTATTTTAGTTTTACCTACATTTAAAGAAAGATTGTTATAATATTATTATTGATATAAAATAAACTATTGGCTTCTAAATACTTAAGTTTTGCACCTCTACCAACGATTTTTTAATGTCTGTGTCCTCGGCCTTAAGGTTGTCTGGAAGAAATCGCTACTACAGCGATAAGACCGCCCATTGTGTTTATAATAGTTTACACTGTTCTGTATAAAATGTTCAGTGTGCACAATAAAGTATATTGTACTGTAAAACGGGATATGATGATAATATATGAAGTTAGCAGTGGTAGACGAATAAAAATGTGCTCTAATTCAAAAAAGGAAATTCTTAATTATATTGATGACCACTGAAGTTAAGGAAATGGTCGTGTACGAAACCTCTACTATTCATATTAACAATTTAAACCTTTCATCACGTATTCGTCATACAATCCTCAGGGTACATGCGAAATCACTGGAATGATGTGTCCACTGTAGAGGTTTCTTAGGTAACCCGTTAATACAGGTTGGTCCTTGGGTTGGCCAGTTAAACCCTTACCTTTCAACGAACATTTTAAAAGCAAAGATGGTGTTTCTGAAGGCACACTCACAAAACACCCGATAGAGACGCCCTAGCACGAAAGTGCCACGCGGTCGGCTCTGCTACAGTTTTAATTGGGAACCAATTTTTAGACTGTCAATCAGACCAATATCTACAGAATACTATGAACAGAATGCTACAGAATATAGCATACCCACTCGGCCACCGCTACCCGGCAGCGAACACAGCGCACATTTGAACGGACCTTTACTTCTATTCTTTATTCGATAGTTTCAGTAAATACACAAAAAGGTATAAACAAACTCGACTCCGACCAAAGCTACCGATTATTCGCGCCAATAAAGTGACGTTGCGTCCGGGCGATAGCGCACAACGGGCTATTGAGCGCACAGGACGCATACATTGTGCCTTATACGCCGTACGTGACCGCAGGGAGAACGCAAAGGAAGTGCCGATAACACTCACCAATGTTCTACTGTTTTTAAATAAACGTTCCCGCCAACTGCCGGCTTGGAATTGAGGAACTGTCGGCTAAGGACAAAAATGTTCCGCCTGAGACGAATTGAAAGTGGTAAAGAAGTGTAAAGAAGCTTGGGGAGATAAGGGACCCATCGAAATTATGTGACTTGCGCATGGGTTCTTCCTTATCACTCAGGAGACCCAGAACTTACTCCAATGCTATTTCTTTGGGAATTCAGAGTCAACCCAAGTGTCGGAAGATTTTATGCCTTTAGGAGACCTACAATTTGGTTTTTAACCGACTTCAAAAAAGAAGGAGGTTCTCAATTCGACCGTATATATGCTTTTTTTTTTATGTTTGTTCAGCGATTTTTTCGTCGTTTATGGGCCGATTTTGATAATTCTTTTTTTGTTGTAAAGTAGATATGCGCAGTGGGGTCCTTTTGAAAGGATCATCAAGATCTGATGATGGCATCTTGGAGAAATCGAGGGCAACTTTCGAAAATTGTATGGAAGACTAGTGTGTTTGTTCATGTTATCATAAATACATTAAAGCGCTACCATTTCAAGAAGGTCTGGAGTCGATCTGATGAAGCCGAAAGACAGTCGTGGGAACTCCTCAACGATTTACTGCAGTTATCTAGTGTTTGGGCTTGATTAATTTGTAGTGACGAGAACTTTACACATACATGTTGAATTGAGCGCCATCTGGCGAGTAGTTTTTGAGTTATCTCTACTTATCAAGGTTGAAGTCGGTTATTTTTTTTGTAAAAAGCAATTATATAATTTAAGAAGTTTATGAAGACAATATGACTTTGTGATCCTTTTTACAACCGCTATCCAACTACCTCCAGCAACCGTGATGGTCAGTTTACCCTAAGTGCCTGCTAAGGCGCGGCAGCGCTGAAAAATGTTTGCCACTAGCGGTTAACCCTTCCGTTATTGCTTTTAACTCCATCACTAAATTTATACACGCTCCTAATAATAAATATTATGTAGGTATTATTTCTCTCTCTTCATACCATAACTAATAAAATAATTACTGATTACTAAAAACATTTTCAAACAATGAACGATAAAATAAAACTGAATCGGTTATTAAATGAAGAAATATCGGTCCGTTATTAAGACTTTAATGATAGAGATAGAGCATAGAGTAGATGTAATTAGTTATCTATTTAGGTAGGTGTATTGAATTACGGAAGGAGTACTACTTAAGTTTAATTTTTAGCGCCCAATAAAAATGTTCATGTGCGCAAAATTAGTAGGCTTTACATTTTCAAGTACGCCAATGTACATATGTACGTAGGTTGGTACCTACTTTTAGCGAAACGTGCATTCGAATGTGTTATCTCTACTCACGAGCTCCAGGTAATAAGAAATGTACATTTTGTATGTATGTATAAATTAACTATCTACACTAAAACAATTGCAATGAAAAATCACGAATGGCATTGCTTCTTTGTTTTAAAAAAGTAAAATCAGACGAGATATCCAAAGGCGAAACATTATACAGACCGCTAGAAGTCATTAATATCTGCCAACAAACCCCGCCCTATGCGCAGTTACATTACGACTGCGTAGATACAATCTTACCGTGTATTTAACGTTATTCTACGCTATAGACCTTAGTGCGATAGTAATAAGATGTTAGCGAGTTAAAGTTACCGCCTCGCTGACGACGCACTGATAAATGATGCACACACAAAATGATTAATGTTCTTTTATGTACTACCTCGTATAATTCTTTTTGGACTTGTGTATACATACCGCAGCTAGTTTTTAAGGTAGAGGTGTTAGCGAGAAAGTGTGCTTGCTCTACATAGCTAGAGTTGAGAATATGGAATTGCCACAGTCCCCGCTAAAAACAAATTTAGAACGTGTGCTCACAGTTCAATTTAGCTTGTAAGCAAAATTCACTTAAGGCATTTTAAATTCTCGCCGTCAATGTACATACAATGAACCTAATCACAGGGGCGGAAAGCTGACATTTGTGTGGGTTGCTATTTAAATATCGAACGTGAAAGGAGTATATTATATTGGACACTAACCCCTCCACCGATGTGCATTATGCTAGTATGCAATGTTCATTTATCTAGAGCAGCGGTTCTTAACCTTTTTGGCTGGCGACCCAAAATGAAAAAAATTTTGAAGTCCGCGACCCTGACATTTTATTGATTTTCCAGTGATAATAAAATAATAAGAGTAAAAGTCCGTAGTTTTCTCAAATTAATTTCATTACGTTGAGTAACTTAGTGGCGAAGTGGTAAGCGCGCTCAGCTTGCGATTACGTTTGCTAAGCACCTTTCGCAGAGGCTGGTCAAAGGTGGGTGACCGAAATCCTTAATATCTACTCCGTTAAGTATGTTAAGCCGTTGGTCCCGGTTGCATTTGCAGTCATTAACACCCACCAATCCGCACTGGGCCCGCTTGGTGAGTTATGGCTCATTCTCCTTGTGCGTTTCTATCAGCAAGGAAGGCCTGTACCCCAGCAGCGGGGACATTAGAAGGCTGGTGATGATGAAGATGTCATTACGGTCTCCCTGAGAGGTTATGCAGTTGGGTAGCCAGTTTTCTGTCTGAACGACATATAAAGGTCGTAGTCGATGGTTGTTGCTCAGATTTGAAACCGATAAACGCTGGTGTTCCCCAAGGGTCTGTGCTGTCTTCTACCCTGTTCATTCTGCATATTAATGATATGATGGAGCTTGCAAACGGCATTCATTGCTATGCAGATGACAGCACGGGAGATGCCTATTTTACAGGCCTTGCAAATGCCTCTCGGTCACAAGTGGTGGATAGCAGAATCAAACATGTGTCTGAAGTAGAGAATTCTCTGGAGTAGGTCTCGGAATGGGGTCGACTCAATTTAGTTGAGTTCAACCCCACGAAGACACAAGTTTGCGCGTTTTCCGCTAAGAAAAGCCCATTTGTCATGGCGCCGCAATACCAGGGTACCGCGCTCACCGTTAGTAAAAGTGTTGAGATTCTGGGCGTTGACATTTCGAGCGACTTGCAGTATCGGTGTCATCTGAAAGCTAAGGCCAAATTGGCCTCCAAAAAGCTTGGTGTCCTAAACCGTGCGAAGCAGTACTTCACTGCAAGGGACCTACTGATGCTTTATAAAGCAAAGGTTAGCCCCCTTATTATGAACTCTTAATTCCAGACAGTTCACGTTCACAACGTGTGCGTGACAGACAGAGCGCCTCACAGGTAATAAAGCGCTGTCTCTGTCACCCACGTGTTGTGAACGTAAACTGTCTGGAAATAAGAGTTCATAATAAGGCCCCATGCCACACATGGAGTACTGCTCTCATCTCTGGGCAGGGGCGCCACAATACCAGCTTAGCCCATTTGACGTCGTACAAAAGCGCGCGGTTCGAATTGTCAACGACCTCGTGGGACTAACAGGTTAGAACACCTAAGTCTGAGGAGAGACATAGGATGCCTCTGTGTGTTCTACCGGCTTTACAACGGTTAGTGCTCCGAGGAATTGTTCAATTTGGTGACAACTTCACCCTTCCATCATCACACCACTCGCCGAAGATTGAAGTTTCATCCACATCGCTTGGACTCGTGGCGAACGACGACGGTCCGTTTTTCACGATCGTTTTTGCCGCGAACCCGCAAGATGTGGAATGAGCTTTCTTCTGAGGTATTCTCGGAGCGCTATGACATGGGGTTCTTCAAAAAAGGTGTAAAAAGAGTTCTCCTTCAGGACCGGCGTTGCACTGGTGACTCCCCTGGTGTTGCTCATGTCCATAGGCGACAGTGACCACTTACCATCAGATGGCTCGTCTGCTGTTAATGTATTTTTAAAATTCCCGCGACCCATCCCAATACCGCCCGCGACCCGGATTTGGGTCGCGACCCGAGGTTAAGAAACGATGATCTAGAGAGACCCCTGCTCAGTAGTGAGCTATACTAATAGCTCACTACTTGTTGGTTGGAGCCTATGATATTTATCATGTAGTAAAATTGCTTGTAAAGTGATGTGTCGGAGGTCAGCGGAGCGATGTATTATCACTTATAATTTACGTTATTTTTAACCGACTTAAAAATTACTTTTTGCAAAAAGTAAATAACAGTCTTCAACATCGGCAAGCAGAGATAATTCAAAAACTTTTCGCCAGATGGCGCTCAATTCAATCAAACTACCTACTTACATAGGTCAGGTAAGGCAAGTTTTCGTCAATACAAATTGTAGTGCTTTAAAATACATACTCAATGAAAAAATTAACAAACACACTAGTCGCCCCTACAATTTTCGAAAGTTCCCCTCGATTTCTCTGGAATGCCATCACCAGTTCCTGGTATTCTTATCATGGGACCACCCTTGGAATATGTGTTTTCCAACAAAAAAAGAATGATCAAAATCGGCTCATAAACGCCGAAAAAATCGGTGAACACACTTAAAAAGAGCGAATTGAGAACCTTATTATATTTTGAAGTTAACCTACTTAAAAGGAGGAGGATCTAAAATCGACTGAGCGACATCTGACGTATCATTTTTGAGTTATCTTGTAGATATCCGAGCCAGTTTTCGTGTAAAAATATTGGTTTTTCATGAAGTGCATCGGGGTATGAAGGTAGAGCATTGATTTTTTAATTTAAAGTAAAAAATATTGGTCATAAATGCTCTACATTACCCTTCCCCGCCTTCCGCCAGAAACTTGGTGGCAATGACTCCTCCAGCTTTGACTATACGATCGATGGCGCCATTGTAGGCCTCTAAGGGAACATACCCATACTACGGGACCCGTCTAAGGCTGGGGAGGGTCTTCCAAAATACCACGCATGATCCCTCAGAGGACGGGCAGTTTCAGGTTTTATCACGTAGTCAATATTCAGTGATACTATAGAGAAATGTTTCGCCTTTTCGAGCTATCGATTTTTTTTAACTTTTTGATTTAAAACCGTATACAGAGTGTCCCATTAGTTGTACGACAAACTGAAATGGAAAATAGCAGCAAGTAACATAATATAAAAAATATATATATTCGAGTTGATTGATAGAAAGGTAAATTGCGGTTTACTATTTATGAATTTTGGGTGGTAGTTTACATCGTATATTTTTTTTTAGTTTTATCATTCTCTTATTTTAGAAGTTACAGGAAGGGGGGCGACATTTTACCACGTTGGAAGTGTCTCGCGCGCAAACTATTCATTAAGAAAAAAAATAATATTAGAAACCTCAATATCATATAAATGTAGATAGGTGTCCCACACGCATGGGTTTGATGAAAAAAAAATTGAGTTTCACTTCTTAGTACTATGGGGAACCCCCAAAATTAATTGCAATCTTTCTATTTTTGTGTGAAAATCTTAAAGCGGTTCACAGAATACATCTAGGTACTAACCAAGTTTCAACAATATATGTAGTGCTAATTATTTCGGAGAAAAGTGGTTGTGACATAGGACAGACAGACAGACATGACGAATCTATAAGGATTCTGTTTTTTGCCATTTGGCTACGCAACCCTAAAAAGGAACCCTGTGACAAATTGAGTCAAAGTAAGTGTTAATTAAACTGAAAAATGCAGTCGAGTTCGATATGGAATTTGTTTTTATTGCATCCCACGCTAATACCAGCTTTCCGCCCTAGAATTAAGGTTAAAATATTTCCGGCAAGAACTTAAAATGTGCTTGCAAATTTTGCTTACAAAGTACAAACTAAACAACTTTGAGCACAGGTGATTTTGTTTTAGTGGCAATTCCACATTAAAGGATCGCAGTGAAGATAAAACACCATAACATCTATCTATGTATCTATCTATCTATACAAAAAAATAAAATAACTAAAATTGTAACTGATCGTATGTCGTATCCTTTGTATCTTTTAATTTTTTTGTATTGTATGTTTGTGCACGCTAATAACAGAAACAGCTGAACGGATTTTTATACGACTTTTACTGGGAGATAGAGGAGGTTGTGGAGCAACATATAGGCTACTTTTTATCCCTTAGTTCCCACAGTATCCGGAATCACGAGGGAAAATCTCCTATGCACGAACAAAGTCGCGGGCACAACTAGTAATAAACTAAACTAGCTGTTCTCCGCAATTAATCTTCCTTATACTTGCATGGTATATGAGTTAGGTTGAACTATCTACTTTGGAATCATAAAAGTAAGATAAACTTAAGCTCAAGAAAAGCACTATAGCTAACGCAGCTAATGAAAAGTTTTTATTACCGCTATGAAGACTTCACATCAAACTTAGGTACCTAACTAAACTAACTATAGTTAACATTAATGCGGATGTATTATAATAACTATTATTTATCCACTTCTAATAAGTATCCAGTTATAATATTTAACTAACTGTTAAATAACGCAACACACTCATAACCCCACACTAGGACTCCCTGTGTCGTGAGTGCCATGGGCAAGGATATACCTTTTGACCACACACAATTTTAACAATTTCATCATCATCTCAACCCATCATGGCCCACTATTGAGCACGGGTCTCTTCACGCACGGGTCAGAATGAGAAGGTTAAGGTTCACCACGCTGGCCAAGTGCGGATTGGCGGACTTCACATACATACATTTGAGTTTTGCGAACTCTCCGGCATGCAGGTTTCCTCACGATGTTTTCCTTCACCGTTTGTAGCAAGTAATAATTAAATGCTTAAATGCTTTAACAATTTAAATTTTTAATTTAAAAATTTTGTATTAATTTATTTGATTTGATTTGATTTTAGTTTTTTTACAATAAACGGTAGGTACCTTACTTATTATTATAACTATGTCTACTTATTATTATAACTACTCGGCGATCTGAATAAAATTTTACGATCCTAAAGAAAGCGTGTTCAGACTTATTAGCATGTCTTGTTCAGATTACCCATAGTACTATGCATTGTGCGCAAATATTTACAAACATTTAGTACCTACGGATGTCGTAATGGCCATTGTAGAATTTCTTAATAGAATGATGCAACCCATTATCTAACACGCATTACGTACGCACTATATCTACAAGACAAAGCAATTGTAAACCAATTATAATTGTATGTTTATCTTCACTACAGATTGTAGGCGATTTTCAGACTGGGCACAGGGTCTCGGCTTCGATTCCTGGACGAATGTTAATTGAAAAAAATGGCCATAACAGTGAATTTTAATGTGGAGTTGTAAGGGCTTAGGTATTATTATTTATGACAATACGTACCTATAGTACGAATAATACCAAACTACTATATATATACCCTACTATAGGTATCATGGAATATAAATAAGAGGACGCTATCGTCGACCTCATAGTTCGTAGCCTAGTTGATATGTCCCTTCTTGCGTAGCTATGTTCCCCGGTTCGATTCCCGGCCGGTGCAGATGTTTATGTAATAGACGAATTTTTGTTCTCAGGTCAGGTGGTTAGTCATGTATTATTAGTATACAAAAAATCGAGATCGATAAAAATTTTCGACAAAAAAATGAACCCAGTAAATAAATCTCAATCAATCCGCAATGGAGCAGCGTGGTGGAGACCAGTGCTCAGTAGTGGCCATTAAAGGGTTAAAGCCAACAGAGTAGCTATTTTTCCTTGTATATCAATGATGGTGTTTACATTACACTCCATCATACACCCAAACAAACGCACGTACTAACCCTCGATGTGCATCAATCAATTCCAGTCACACACGCGACCAACGACACAACATCACGATGCTAAACGGTTCCAAAAAACCATTTATACCATCAATAACGCGACCACCATGCGGAGTATGGACCGCGAAATGTTCCTTTCCGAGGCATTCACGGAGCGCTATAATAATGGAGCCAAAAAATGCGTCGCTGGCTCCTTAGCTTCTCACAGCCGACAACGTAAGGTCTTAACCACATTAGTCCGACCCGATTTCAAACTCACTCCACCTGAACTCGTTATCAAGCATTGAATTATGAAGCTTATACCGCTTTGCTTACGGTTTAATTTTCAATATTTACTCGAAAGAAGTGAAGAAAAGTTATCAATAATTAGAAGTCTAAAGCCAACTTTGATTTGATCGAAATTCAAACGTAAATAGTACGACTTTAAAGTCATATTTAAATGTCTTCTTAAGAGAAGAATTGAAGAGAAGTTAGTTTCAAGTAGGCGTAATGTGCGGAGACCTTTAACCAATTCATTGGCGTTGCCATACGCGTCGGTTCCAATCGAGGTAAAATAAATTAAACGAAACACGCATTTTTAATGCATATTATCGCTTCGCCCCGACCGAAAGCAAAAATTGTATTCGCTAATAAAGAAAAATTAATTAATTATGTCATTAACATTTCAGTGTTTCGAAATTTGTGAAGCCGGTTTTTGTTTAGTGTTAATTTATTTCTGTATTTACTCGGGATTGTATACCCTATTTATAATCAAAACTTCTCAGAAATCTCCATCTTTATACTTAGTGCAACAATATCGGGAAAACGTTAAAAAAATAAGGTCGAGTGTTTGCTAGAATCGTGTGTAGAGTGAAAAGATGGATTGCCATACCACATTTGAACATTTTGATAAGCGAATAACATAAATGAAACTTTATTTCGGTTCTTTGTGTTTCATTGTCAATGATTATTTCGTCACTTTATTCGCAGATATAGATAGATGTAAAACATATGTATTTTACATACATATACATTAAAAATATCATATAATATAAATAATGACAGAACTTAACTTGAAGTTCATTTGATCATGTACATTAATCAAACAACTAAGTACCTAAAACATAAAAGTGCCACTAGCCACCACCACAATACAAATCCATAGAGTAGGTACTTATACGTATTATAAATGTGAAAGTCTGTCTGTCTGTCTGTGACGCTTTCACGACTAAACCACCAACCTAATTTGGATGAAATTCGGAATGAGTAGATTTGAACACCCGGGGTCCCACATTTCATAAATCAAACCTAAAAGGCTTGAAATAGGAGATAAAAGTTTATACGATAAATCTAAACCACTTGACCTACGTCGATGAATTTTCTCAGGAGATAGTCGATGACGCAAAGTCAAATTAGGCTACATATTATTTCAAAAACCAACCCCTAGAGACTGTAATTGGGAATGAAAATGAAAAATACGAATTCTACGCGAGCGAAACCGCGAAGATAACTAGTATTGTATAAGTAGGTAGGTAACTTTCAATTATTATAATTAATTTTCTGCACGACACCTTTTTGTGTAAGTCTTAAGTTGATGGCTCAACGCGACCTCCTTAAAATCATAAAAAATCAGCTAACTATAGGTATGTCGGTTGAGGATAACTGCTTTAAAATTCAGTTTTCATATTATATGACCCCAATATACACACAACTATATATATTCTTTAAAAACTTACAAAAAATTATTACTCAATTTCTGCCTCTTGGATTTCGTTAAACTTGGAAGATCCCGTAAATCAGTAGTTCGCAACCTTTTTTTGGCGAATTTCCGCTTTATTTTTATTGTTATTAATGAAGATCTCGTAGATTATCGTGTAAACAGCCAAAGAGCGGGCGACCTATCTGAATGTGTGAAAAGAGAAAGAAACAGCTTTTGAATGCAAAATATACCTACTTATCGAAATCGGTTCACCCAGTCAAAAGTTATAAGGTAGCATGAAAAACATACAATGGAATTGAGAACCTCCTCCTTTTTAAAAATCGGTTAAATACTATCTAATAAAAGCTAACGCTAAACGCACCACCGCACACAATGCTCTTAAACCAATCGATCAATTCTAGTCACAACACATTCTGAGTACCAACCGATTACAATACAAACGATACGCAGAAACTTTTCAATCTGTTTCCGATCATCCAGATAACACCAGGTGCCCTAGTCTCAAGGTTCCGTAGGGTCGGAATGTTTAGTATGCGAAATGAAGACGATAAACTATTTTGCATTGTAATACGAGCCTAGTCCGAAGTGAGTTCAACGATTGCTAACATGGTAATCTATAAATAGAGTGGTACAATGTCTCTATTCATCAATTCGTAACTGAGTAGGTATTTTTTGTTATTGATTGGAGAAAGAAGAAAGAAAAAGTGATGTTCATAAGAGCAGTGTGAAACACTCACATGAATAATGATTTTGAATTTTTATTCGAGATATTTATTAGCACATTAAATAATTATTATTCAAATAAAAATGTTTTATACGAGTAGATGTTTCCTTTTGTAAGTTAGTTTGTCACTTTATCTGTTTAATTCAATCACGTAAAAATAAATTAAAATTATCATATCGCCTAAACATTTTTTCAAGCCCTACTAATTCATAAGTTCTGATTTTCTAGTCGGTAGTTAAAACACACTAGAGCTACACCATAATCTATATCTAACATTGTAACATTAATTTGAATAAGAATCACATGCCAACTATAACATGAATATTATATTCGCGCTAATAGAAAATGATTTCTATGAAAATATTATTCAAATTCGACACCGGACGCAAGGGAGACACACAGTCTCATAAAACGTCGAGCATTTTCTGACTATTCCGACCGTGTCGCGTATATTAATACAAAACAATACTTTAATGATAACCCCTAAATGGTACACCAGTCGATTCTTATATTCTAACGCACAATGCATCCGTTGTGTCTAAATGCATAATTTTATCACCTCGTGTGTTGAATTCTCATTGCCGCTAATGTTATGATTATGATACAGTTCTACTGAGAACTTGATCTTTGTCACTTGAATTTTAATGTTTCGTTAAATACTTGCGAAACTCACTTCTTGTAATAGACAAAGATAATTTGGCTTATTTCCAGATTAAATTTGCAGGCACTTGGTACTTAATTAAATTATTTTTTTTACTTTTTCCAAATTTTTATTAAAAAATCTTTGTAAAAATTTACTAAGCAATGGAAAATAAAATATTATTTAAATATATCTCATTTTCCTATTACTTTTCCGTGACATTAAATTTTTTGTAGACGTTAAAAACAATAAAGTTTAACAAAAGTCAAAGCGATGATATTATGAAATCAAATCAAAAATATATTTTTCAGTCCAAAAGCAGTCCAAAACTTTAGCAGACTAGCATAGAAGATACATGTAATTATGGTAACATAAACAGAACGATCGACTGATTTAGAATTTACAGAGCGCATAGCACTCACATATTTTTATGCGGCTTTCCGACCAATTAAATCCACCCTAACGTCAATCACATCTAAACCACGACACCCCTAGTCCATCAGCGAGTTAAATGGGCCGACAGTTTTTCTTTTGCCCGAGCAACTTTAATCGCAGTTTTACGATCACCAACAATATTTTACGACTAGCAGTGTATCGCAATGAGTTGCATCGGTTCTATAATACTTTTAATTTCACCGCCAGAAAACCGTAAAAATATGCAAATGCGATATAAAACTCGTCCGCTGGCAACAATAAAACGCGATAATCCCGTGGAGATAGCGGGAGATACGTGGGTGACCTGCGCCGTATTTTGGTAGGTATCTGAGGGAAGATTCCAACGATACTCAAAAACATTTCAGGAAGAGCTAGTTCTCTCTCATGCGGTCTCTCCTTTCCAAAATTTGTTCTTCGACTCTTGGTATCCCCTTGGTATATCTCCATCCTGTAAAATTAAAGATCTCCAGGAAAAGATCCTGTGAGATCAAAGGCCTCACCAGCGCCATGCCCAAAGGCCTTAGGTATACCAAAATTGTTACTTAACAACTTTTCATGCATTAAAACCTTCTATTAATCCGTATTGGAGCACGATTAAAAAGTATGGGATTACAAAGAGAGAACCGTTGCCTGCAATGTGTAAACAAAATCACCGAAAGTTGGGACGGCAGTCACATAATTAAACCATAAACTTTTGCTTACATTATGTTATTCTGGTTATAGTCAAGATTAAGCGTAATTGAGTAAATTAAAACCTCGTAAAAGTCTCTTAATGTTAAGGACGGAACGATTCGGATTTTAACAGCAAATTTGATTATGACCTACCGCAAAGTTGGAATATTTTTAAAATTCTTCCTCTTTTAACATCTCTGTCAATAACCCGTTGAATTTGGGAATTATTAATAATTAATAATAATTATTCATGCTCCCAATATTATTATCCCATAATTTTTGTATGAATTAAGGGAATGAAAATGAAATTGCTTTTTATTTGAAATGAAAACTCGGTCGACCACTTTACTTTCTTCTATCGACGCACGCCGCTTGTCGACTTACGAGTGATATTATACTCAAATAAGCCAAACGAAACATTAAGTACGTATACAATCTTCTATAACAAAGTGTACTTGATTTATCTGATAGCGAGCATTATTAAGGCTCGTTCAGACAGGTGGTTTCAGCTGCCGCGTTCATCGCGTTCGCTTTTAAAATGGAACTCATTTTAACAGCATCCCAGACAAAACCAACTTTCCGCCCCTGTGATTAAGGCATATTGCAGATTGATAGCAAGAATTTAAAATGACGTAATACCGCTTACAGTTGGATTTCGCTACATGCGACTGCAAAGGATGCTACACTTGAAAAGGCCCTTAGACAGAATACAGACGTACAGTCTGTAGATAAAGTAGCGATTTATCATTTTAACTATATTACCTGTCTCCATGACTGATAACTGTTGCTTCCTTGCGAAGTACTTAACTGTTACACGTGTAAAGATAATAGATATTTGTAAAGTCTTGGACTTGTTGATATTTTTTTTTTTAATAAATAAATTCACACAACACCTCATACATTGACCTGACCCGTGGTAAGTAGCTAAGCACTTGTGTTACGGATGTCAGGCAACAGAGGAAACACAAATATAATACTTAAATACATATATTACACCCAGACACAGAACAAACACAAATGTTCATCACATAAATGTTTGTCCTGAGCGGGAATCGAACCCACGACTCTTGGCGTGCATGGTAGGGTCACTACTAATTGCGCCATCGAGCCCGTCAAACTAGTACAACGCGTGCCGACACAAAAAAATCGGAATTATTTTTTCAGTAAAATGAACATTTTCCCTGTGGAAATGAGGTATTCCCAGCCCTTTAACTCTTTATGGAACAAAGGTAGCAAACGAGCATTCAGCACTCTACTGATGCCGCCCATGCTAAAGTGATCGGCCAAGAACAAGCCTCAAACATTGGCTAGGTTACTACAAGAATTTAGAACACAGAGAGTTAGCAAACTACTATACATATATTTACATCACTCAACTATTTTGATGTAAAAGAAGGACAAACAAGCATTTATGAAAATACTATTTACCTCTCCCCATTTCACCCCGTTAAGGAAATAGTTTCGGAGATACAAAATATCCCATGTTCTATCCCAATATCAATACTCTACATCTGTGCCGAATTTCATTTAAATGTTTTTTGTGGTTTAGGCGTAACTGGTTAACAGACGGACAAATAGATAGACTTTTGCTTTTATAATATTAATAGAGATATTTGAGATTAGTAGGGAATCGTATCGTAGGGAATAGTATCGTTTCACATAAAACATTATACTAACGTAGGTACTCTAACTCTAATACTTAAATATTGAAACGGGGATTCTAGTGAACGTTGTAGACGATATTTGACATAAATAGTGTATAATAAACTTGTATTTGTAACATAGATTCGAAGTTTCTTTAATTAGATTGTCATGAAAATTTGATCACACAGTCGCATCTCACATTGATACGTTCAGTTGGACAGTTGAAATTGAACTCAAGTTTCAGGGAGTCAAGGTTTGAATTAGCACGGTCGATTCAAAGTAGCAGTGGGATTTGCTTGGACAGTCCCACCACAATTACTGTTCAGTAGTGACCCAGTGCCAGTAACCTATTTGGTATGAAATTGAGTTTGTCCAATTCCATCAAAATTCGATATCCACTCTTGCATTGTAAATATCTGAGCTACGCTCTCGGTCTAGACTACAATAGTAGACTGTAGATAAGTTATGTATAACCTAATACAGTTTTCAACTATGACAATAGTAATAATGTTGTTACTGATCGTGAGAATATTTTTTTTTGTTTTGAAAACTATTTCGAAAGACGGTAGGAAAATAGCTTAAATTTGTTGACTACAACAGGAACATTGAATTATTCATGTATGTTCATTTTCTGGACATACATGAAAATACTATTTTTCTGTTTTTTTCCTTCTTGTACCTTCTTCTTGCTTTGATGGCAACGCATCGGCATTTACACATTTGCTTGTTTGTTAGCAATTATGTTTGTTTGTCAGCTATCACCAAATAATTATTAAAATATCAAGTAAAGTGATTTAATATTCTTCGATAAACACGCAAGTTGATACAGAAATACGCAAAACATACAAATAGATTCCATAGAGATCGTATTTTTCATCTTAAAATTTTCAAGGAAACTAAGCTATAAAACCTCGCGAGATAGGGCTGGCTACGCGTACCTAATTAATTACGGAGATTTAAAAATGTAGTATCTAAATGTAGGGCACGTAAGCTCTTTAGGAGATTACCTCGTTTAAGAACAGCAGTGACACCGAAATTATCACCGACAACCACTAAAAAGTACCGAGAAGAAGAAATATAGAGTTGCAAACAAACTTCCAATGCATTCGCGTTCCATATGGAATCCGTTTTATTGCCTCCCACACAAATAACAGCTTTCCGCCCCTGTGGTTAAGGTACATTACAGTATGACGGTGAACATTAAATATGTGGTAAGTAAATTTTGCTTACAAGCTAAATTGAACTGTAAACACGAGTGATAAATGTGTTTTTAGCGGGGAGTGGCAGTTCCGTATCCTCGGCGACTCACGTAGAAATAAGGCACTTTTCACGCTACGCTATTTATTAGCTACGCGACTGCAACGCAATCCAAAATTCGCTGTATCTGACACTTCTCACTGACATGAGACGCATCGTAGACGAGTCGCTTTCATACATTGACAAGATCCGAGACGTTTGCAAATAGCGTTGTGTGAGAAGTGCCTAACTCATTCGATTCGAAATAAACGAAGCGTAATGACATTTATTAACAGGTGCATATACACTGGTTACTTCTAATTGAATAACAAAAGGAATTTCAATTTATATACAGTCGTATGACACTATTGCCATCCGACTTATCAACAAACAATTAAGAGCAGTGTCTAAGTAAAACATTATTTTCAGTTATGACGTGAAATAATTATGTGTTTACCACAAAGTAAAGTAGGTTATCTGTCGGTACTAAAAGATCAGCTCAGGGGTTCAAGATTTAGCTACAACAGTTAACCTCTGTGACTATTTTTAGATATGTTAACGGAAATGTGTGTAATCCGTCATTGTATAAAATTCCTAGGAAATGTATGAAATTCCTAAAATCGCCCGGAAATGTGTGAAATAAATTAAATTAGACACATTTCCTAGGAAGAATACATTTCCGAAATAGCAATCGGAAATGTAAAACATTTAAGATTTTAATGGGTACGCGGGATATATAATATGAAGATATTATATTTTACGGTAGCGATGTGCCGAGTACGGTTTGACTCGAGTCAGACTCGATTCCTGCTTTGAACTCGCCTACTCGAATACCAATTTATTTTGATTCGAGTACGCCGGACTCGATTCTGGTACTCGAGTCAGGAAGAACAGATTCATACTCGCTAACTCGATTCTATTTATGCGAGTCCAACTGATTCGAGTCTCGTATTCGAGTTTCGTTTACTCGCTCGTACTCGCAAACTATTTTCTTTCGCAATGAAGTGGCGCGGGCCTAATAATACAGATAAGTTTTAAACCTGCATCTTTACGTTTTGATTTCTTTGTTTTGTGTCAGTTAGCACTAGTTAGCAGTTATTGTGAGCACTGAGTTTAGTCCAGTCGGCTGGGAAAAAATATCAAGTTTGCTTACGACTTCCAATGTAGACTCTCTAATTTGAAAATTTTTTTTTGAAATGGACTAGTTCTACTGGATGAGTTTATTTAATTGTTTATTAATACCGGAAGTGAAGTGATTAGATTGTTGTAATTAACTTTATTATAGAATAGCGCCGACAAAAACCTTACGTGTATGGGAGAGTTTTGAAAAAGTGGACGGTGGTAAATAAAGTGCAAAAACTGTGACTCCGTTTTTAAAGATTTCAAAAACTCGTTCTGGACTAGAATTTTCAGACTCGAATTCCGGACTCTAAATTCTAGACTCGAGTCAATATTCCAATACCAAACATAGAATTCGAGTACTGGTCTCGAATCAGGGAATCGAGTCATGATTCGAATACCGTATAAACTGACTCGAGTCGACTCGATCCATCAAAACAGCGACTCGGCACATCATTATTTTACGGTATGATTTTTACCAGATTGCCGAAGGCGACCAGCAAGCCGAAGCTGCGCAGGCGAGCGTGGGTGTCTGTGCTTTATTACTCAAGGGCGAAGGGGCTGCACCTTCCGCAGCGCCGGAGATGTCACGGTTCGAAATTATGCCCTATATTCTGCGTTTTTACGATTCGGCCAAACGTGGATGACCAAATCGTGAAACGTAGACGATTTAACGGTCTGGCCAAACTGATTTGCCCATTTCATGAAATGCGACCATTTGAAGTGAACAATCTACGATGTGGCCACGACATATACATTTCCTAATACGATATTGGAATTGTATACAATTTCTAGGAAATGTATACATTTCCGAGGATATGTATGTATTAAATACTTTTTAAAACAATATTTTATACATTTCCTAAGTAGCTTCGGAATTGTATACATTTCCTAGGAATTGTATAAAGTTCCTAGATTTCATACATTATCCGGTAACAGATACATTGATGGACTGTTACTAGTTGCAATATATTATAGATACGTGTAAAAATATGTTTCAATAATCTGCATTTCAATAATATAAACTGTAATTATTATTTGTTTGATAGACGTTTATCACAACCAGAAAACCTGCTCTGCGATCAAAATTCGACCGTAATTCATTTTGTCTAAGGGTTATGTCATAATGAAACGAACACATTTCAAACGTAATGTTTAAAGCGTAATAGTATGCACATATTAATTTATATTATTAGTTATTCATTTAAAGTTTTTTAAATGCATTACAATATGTATTCACGAAAAGTAAAGCAAGATTAATAGAACCCAAATTATTGGGTGAATAAAAATCGATTAATTTATTAGACTAAGATTGGTCACCCCTAGCGATTAGTACATACCAAATCTACTTTATACATTTTTTTATCTGTGACATTGCTAAACGTAAATCAAGTTTGATTTTTTAATCAATCTCAGCAATTACTGGGTCACATGTAATTTGCTCCGACACTAAAGCGGGACCAATAACCGTGTCCTGTGCTAATTGCAAACATGACCATAAAAAATTAATTAACGAACCCAGGGCTACCAACTTTCAGTTCGCTAATTGGATATATATCTTTAATTATTTCCGTTTTTGGTATCTTTTATTATATCCGGTGAAAAACGGAAGTTTTAACTAGACTTACCATCGTAGCTCCGAGTTGAGTCTTATTCTGCCGGTAGGGTAGTTACGTATTTATATATTCCTTTAACCCCTTCACAGACTTTTAAGATAATATATTTTGTTATGCATTCTGATCTTGGATATAATATAATGAAACATCCCCTGATCGACGTCTGCACACGTGTTCTTTTTAGTATGGCACTTATAAAAAAGGAATTTTAAATATAAGCAGTATATTTTTTCAGTGCGGGTAACATGGCCTAGAATTCTCGTAACGAAATTAATGTGACCAGTCATAGGTATATGTAGAAAACCTGCATTGAAGGTGCTAAAGCTTCCGTTTTTATGGCAACAGTAATTATAGTAACGCTGATGTTATACGTCGAAAATGTTATTTATGGGAATAAATGTTATTTTAAGCAAATTTTATTGTATCACATATAAACCCACTTTTCTTTCACGACTATGATTAGTTTTTGGCAAATTTAGTACAAAATAATTACTCAAAGCAACAAAATAAATCACGACAAACAACTTACTTGATATTTACGAGTGACGTTTAGAAAGTACATAAGTGTTGCCAGTAAAACAAATTAGAGCCATGAGCTTACCGCAGTATGGCGAGGGTTTCTTTATTCCTGGGCGACCTACACTGACACCTAATAACAAGAAAGTTACATGTCCGGTCAAGAAAGCGCAACAATGCTATTGTCGCCTCAACTTTGCAAGCATCGTCGCTTGAATGGACAGCAATAAAAACCAAAGGGCGGTAAAAATGACAAATTCGCGCGGACACGCACGGTATTCTATCAGTAGTTGCTCTACCGACGCCGAACGTATCAAAAGGGCTTGCTGTAACAATTGGAATTTTTTATCACATTGCAAGTGTTACCAATTTGGTGTCATTTTGTATTATGTTATTTATTAATTAAATTCCCAAGAGGTAATATTTTATTAAAAATTTGCTATATGCGACTCATATACAGGGTTCTGTATCTAAAGTTGTTTAATATGTATTTTATTATCAAGATTGAGCAAAATTTGTTTTTTTTTGTTTATTTTTTTACTACTACTATGATATAACAGACCAAGATAATAAGGCAAAAGTATGGAATTTGTAAGACTTGGAATTTCATCTCTCTATACTAACAATATACAGTATTTTAATATTTAATATTGTTAGTTTATATGTATATACTTTCACAAACTTTTGTTAAACTTGCAATGTTTTTAAACAAGTAGGCATATCCGGGTCAAGTCTTGGAAACTGAAAGAACTACCTCTTACGCTACTTGTTCGCACTGGCTACAAAAAAGGAAGGTCCTCAACGATTATAGCAGTGCCATTTCTTTTCATTATTATTTACATTTATAACTTAGCATTATAAAAGAGTATTTTTAATTTCGCTACCTATTTACTTATTAATGAGCAAGTTCCTTTCCTAATTAAGTGACTTATTTAACATCATTAGTATTTTCGTAAGGTAATAAGTTTACCGGTAATTTGAACCACATAAAAGCGGGTCAGGTTGAGCTACTTTTTATCAACGATAAGGTTCTAAGTTAGAGTGTTGTGAACTACAGAATAACTTATTGCCATAGATGGTGTAAAAAAACTCACATAACATCTCCGAACTGCCAACCTTAATGTATATTGCGAAATTAACGCAAGCTTCTATCGAAGTGATTAACATACATGAAGATTAACTTAATTACAATTTGTAATACGTACTGATGCGTAACACTTGTCCGTCCTAATCTACATCACTAATAATAAATATGTATAGTTTGACCAGAAATATGGAAAACCTGTCATGAGGGCGCTAAAGTTTCCTTTTTTATGGCAACAGTAGTTATAGTAACGCTAAGCCAGTAATTCCATGACCTTACCGCAATATGGCGAGGTTTTCTACAGGTATTCCTGGTCAACCTATATTATTTTTATTTTATTATATAGATTGGATACTTGACGTTTTATGTAAGTATTTCACTTCTAACTGTGTTTATCGAATATTATAATTGAATTGGTACTTTATGAACGGTTGTAACTTAAACCACGGATTTTTGTCTAGCCTAGCTTTGTCCAGAATACTTTCATTATGGAAAAAATCTTATCACTATCGGTTTTGTCAAAAAATTAGTTAGGGTCATGAAATTTTTTCTAATTTAAAGAACAATAAAAACGTATCCCTGAAATAGATCTTAATATAATATATAAATAAATTAAGTACCTTTATTATTACCTATATAAAATTTAAATACTATAAACATATTAAAGGTTAAGTTGTTACTTAACAAAGTATAACAATTAAATTATAGCACAACTTGACGATTCTCTCGGAATCTCCACTTCGCATGTCATTCATACCTTTTTAGTCAAATTTCAGACGTCAGGCTTCGCGTGCCTTCAATTAAATAGTTAAAATAACCCTTTTATTAAGGCGTAAGAGAACAATACCAAACGAATTACAAGGCGTTTTGCCACAAGACGCGAATTGACGCGAGAAAAATTCCATTGCTACGCTGGCACCAGCAATGGCGCGCAAAACGAGACCTGTCCGAAAGAGATGGAGCATATTCCACGAACATCAAGTTATGGGCTCACAAAACGTCAGGAGAATCATCAATGTTTAAATCGTAATATATTGAAGAATTTCGCAATTATCATATTTCATACAAATTTACGACGTCTAGGCTCGCCAGACTGACATCTATCCGACGATCCTGGGAGGTCATAAAACGAATAAACCTGGTCGTAATAAACGTGTTTCGTTTTGTATGTAGTATAATTATAAGGTATAATGTATTTGTTTATGTTTTTTTTGTTTAGTATTTTACGTACGGTGAACGTTTATGGTCCTATGCAGGAGAGCTAACTTACTCTACTTACCCTCAATAGCGAAGAATTGAACGGAATTTCAATTTCGTACAATTTATCTCTTCTGGAAAACTAACCAGCGCCGACACTATTTTGCAATAGGAAACTAGACTGTTACATCTAGGTATTGTCAGTCACTTTGGTACGCAACCAATCCATCAATCCGCACTGGAGCAGCATAGTGGAGTATGCTCTAGGCCTCCTCACTCAGTAATGAGGAGACCTGCTCCGTAGTGGGTCATTAATGGGTTGTAGTCAGGTACGCAACACGTTATCGTGCAATTAACATGCAATTTTACATGGGAGTAACTTTCGTTTACTACTGTCTCCCATCTTTGAATCTTTGAATTGACTCTTTAAATCGAAGAATGTTAACCACGACCTACCTACACTTCGCTCGCGTTTAATATACAATTATTCGTTTTCGTGGCAACCCACACAAATACCAGCTTTCCGCTCCTGTGATTAAGGTTCATTGTGGATTGACGACGAGAATTTAAAATGTATTAAGTTTTTGTTTACAAGCTAAATTGAACTTTTAGCGCACGTAATAAATTTGTTTTTAGCGGGGTTTGGCAATTCCGTATCCTCGGCGACTCACGTATAGTTTGAGAACTGCCAAAGATATCGTGAGGCAGCTTTACGATGACGCTTTGGTTTTCATTGGTCGCTCGTGGTCTACCCGCGTAATTCAAACAGTTACACCCCGGGCATGTCATATTGTCTACTGTTCTATTATCTAATAGAATAATGAGGAAACAAGCGGTATATATAGAAAAATTAAAAGCCAGTATTTTGTTTTTTCTTGCGCAACTCATCGGTGACACTTTTAATAGGTATGTTTTGTTTGTAGTCCATGTGCGAAGCCGACAGTGTTTATTTCGTCAATTCTTATGTGCTTGTTTGTAAGCGATAAAAACAACGGGATCAAACCACGGACAACAAACCATCGTATTTGGTGTCTACGACGTAACTCCTAATCCTAATAAGTGTCGTAAGGTCTTTGCAAATTATGTCAAAACAAAACTTGGTAGAGACCATGTTTGCAAAAGTTGGACACATTTGGCACCCATGCAAAATGTGTAAAAAAATTCAAACTATCCAGATACGATGAAATTGAAGGATTTATAATAGACTTCATCCCCAGTACAGAAAACGCCGAGCGGAGACTGCGACGAATTTAATAGTCCGGAACAACTCACTAAAACACTGTCGGTGAAACGAATTTTTATAAAAGAACACTCATTTACAACTGACTTTACTCGTAAAGGGTCACACATGTAATTACAGGAGTGAATGGGCTATTGTTGTGGTGGAGAAAAAATAAATAACGCACCACAAACAGGGCTGTGCAGCTTATTATATTATGACTATTCGATATTGTATCATCATCATATTATTAAAGTGAGGATATCCGATGCGCGCCAATTGTAAGTAATGGACTACGCACACTTACAAATCTCAGATACGGTTGAACGGATTTTTATGGGACTTTCACTGGAAGATAGAGGAGGTTGTAGAGCAACATAAAGGCTACTTTTCATCCCGGAGTTTCCGCGGGATCGGGATTCATGCGGGAAAAACGAAGAACGAAGTCGCGGGCCACAACTACTTGTAAAATAAGTTTCATGCGACACACTAAAGCGCAACTACTACCTACTTAAACTGTCCTAGAATGTGTTGCTATCACAGATATAGCCGCTGTCATAACGCAGAACACGTGTTAAAACAAAACAAATGAAATCAGGCAAGTAGTTTTAAAGCCATCAACTGAACTCACACTGAAACTTTCACACATTCACCACGTACACAACTAAAAGACCGACTGTATGTATCTACAGACAGTAATTCTTTCTGGTATCTACCAGAAGGAATTACTTGGCTGTGCTTCCAGAAACTTATGCCTTATCATCCACACTTGTAAAAATGTAGAGACGAAATTCTTTAAACATGATAAACTTAAAGTTATCCCAATTTCATTACGATTCATGAGTAAAACCTCATTCATCTCCCCCTCACACCCTCATTCTTGTCCTAATAATTATGTTTATCAAGTTAGCAAGAATAAATGTAAGTACAGTCAGACAAAATTTCTTACAATTAATCTAAAACGTTAAGAAATACCACTAATTATAGTTTTTCTTAATTATTTCGCTATATGGCTCAAAAGAAATTAATTTCAGAATACAAACTTTTAATCAAATTTGAAAAAATAGCACAAAATATTTATAGCAGATTAGATATATACCTAAACAGCAAACAAGATACACTACACACCAAAATATTCCAATCTTTAAACTTGTTCCATATTAAATACTTCTAAATTTATTCGAGCAGAACAAAACGACCTGTAAAACAACACCTCAAGCTTAAACGCGCTCAAACTTTCGCCTTATGGGTCGAGTTATGATAAAACAAAGAAGATCTATAACACTGGTAGAAAATATCTTTGAGACTTGAGCAAGCAACGGTCAAAGACTTGTTTTATTATTCATGTACACACAGGTAAATTACTCACAGAAACATTGAATAAAACACATTAATATAATATGTAAAATAACTAATTTGCTAAGAAATATTTTCTAACAGTCCTACGATTGAACAATGTAAGCAGAAAGGTATTGTTACTTTGTTGTGTTTTTAACTATATTATAGTTGCCTATAAGTTGGCTTCAACCCATTAATGGCCCATCTCTGAGCCCGGCTCTCTCCTCATTTTAATCAATTGGCTATTTTAAATATATGTACATACTTTACCGTCCTCACTTCAATGTTAATGGTTGAAGCTATATTATCTATGTGTGCATAAATTAATAATAAATAAATGTATACTGTTGATTGTAGAGACGGAATGGTCGGTAGACCATGATCACACCTATACTATCACAGCTACAGGCTCACGCCGTAAATATGGAATTGCCCCATTCAAAACATATTTATTACCTAGGTTTGTGAACCTATTCAATGTTCAATTTAGCTTGTAGGCAAAATCTTGCTTCAACACGGGGGTAGAAAACTGGCTAGAAAACTGGCTGGGGGTAGAAACTGAAAGATAAAATTAAAACAAATTCCATATAATAGTCACTGAAGTTGTGTTTTAAAACTCACAACTTAGAAGAAGCCTTATCACGAAAAAAGTCGAATCGAACTCGACTTAAATAATCGATTTTTCGGAGGTTATCGTTTCAAAATAATTAACATTTCGATTGACTACATGTTAATCCCTTGCAAGTTTATTTAAATAAAGGTTAAGCACGCAAAGGGCAAGCGATAAACAAATTGAACCAAACGGCTCTGTCGTATCGATTCGGCATACTCCCGTCAACCGTATTGATGCTCAGCTGGCTTTGACGGGAAGAGTTATGGCATTAACAACACTTTCGTATAGATATGTATGGTAACTCTTCTGCATTCCATTTTCAATGCAACAATGTATGATGGTGCAAAATAATTTATACTCTACGTCGTAGAGTTTTCAATCGTAGAGTCTACGATATAACAACTCCTTGTTTATGATAAACGTTACGTTACGTTGCTTTGAATTAGTGGTAAGACAGTAATGAAAGCTTGGAACAAGGTTTAATGCACGGTGCTGCATTGTTTCTTTCTTTTCTTTTCTATATTTTTATTTTTTATTCGATTTCTTTTCTTTCTTATTTAACGTACAACGGATATTGACGTGTTAGGTGATTCTGTTTTCCATGAATGACGTTGACCAATTGCCATTGAGATGTTCATCTGCTAGTTTGTAAATAGTTGTTGATACACTCTACTATTGTTTTAAGAGATCTATTTGAAATTTATTTTCCTCGTTTAATTGTTATTAGTTGGAAATCATTACATAATAAAACAACAAAATATCCTCAACCAATTGGTTGCAAAAACCTAAATCAACCCTTCTTTTTGGTTTAATTGTCCTTACATCTTCAACGGGTATCAAAATATACTGGTCGCTCCCTTAATTATTATTACAAACAATTACGGTAAGAAAATAACCCCCAATTCGCGTCCGCTAATTGTTGAACTGCAGACATTCAGGGCCGGCTACAGACATTTTTAATTAGCGAACCATCTTACATACATATAGCATAGCACCCCAAACCCTTTTAGCCGAATGGGTATTATCCTGACGGTCGTAAACGGCCTTTATGGTTCATAAAACCAAGTGGAGATACACATCCGAAGCCAGTATACATTTCGCATACTTGTTGCACTTTTATAACCAATATATTTCGGTTTGATTTGTAACTTCTGGACGTTGGAAAATGGACCTAGCTTTTTTGGTCCGATTGTATCTGTCTCGCGTGTCACACTGTCGGCAGCCGATCGATATCCTAATGTGGGGTTATCAGGCGATATCATACCTTATTGATGTCATTGATTAATTCTTCTGTTTGTCAAGAGGACAAAAGGTTAAGTTTTGGTCATATTTCTGAAATTAAAAACGTCAAAATTGCAATACGCTAGATACACTATACTGCGAAATACGCTTCAGCATTTCAGCTCTCAATAAGCAAATTACTGAATGACTTGTTATTATTAAGTTATTTGATCTAGTAAATGAATTAATGATGGCATAGATAATTAGATTGGCATCTATCTCCATTGAAGCTCGTAAGTAACCAATGAAACGCAAAACTGTTAGGCATTCGTTGACAATACAGAAGTTTTTCGAAACCAAAAACTGTATATTTGTGTTGTATAAAATAAAACAAACAACATGTAACTATCTAAAAAGTACAAACATTTTACTGCCATAAACATGTGCCACAGTTTTGAAAATTGAGAGCCTTCGTAATACTCGTGTGCTGAGAGGCTTATGTGTTTGAGCGAGATAGTTTTAATAGTTATTCGTTAGCTATTCTCGTTGCGACAAGTACCCAAAGTGCGACGATATGTGCATATTTTATAGTTTTATTGCACACGCAGGTACAAATGCGTACGTGATAATAAAATATGTTTATAGGACAATTCGAGTGCAGTACTTCGGCTTGTACTGTCCTTTGTTAATTTATAGCAAAACCAATAAAAACTTCTAAATGTACCTATTTCAAAACGTTTTTATAGGAAAACACTAATATTGTTTGGAACTTTGGTTTTGTTCAAATTTTAACTAAGAAGTCCCTCCATTTATGACATATTTAGGACATATCTATACCTATAGGTGATTTATAAATCAGCCATGATAACCAGAAAGCCGAAAGGAATAAGTTATCAACTAAATGTTGTATTCAGGATGCATGTGGCGCTATAATTTCATTTTTCAGCAGGGATGCACCCTGTTGAAAAATATCACACACAAGCTAGGGCGGTCAGTAAAATCATCGCACTCCTCAATAATCATACCAACCAACAACTAATACGAACCAACTATGAGACGTCATAAAACATTTTGCTTATTTTAACTTTAATAGTCTAGTGTTAATTTTTAAACCAACAAAAGCAAGGTGACTGAATTTAAGTGTCCCGGAGAGAATTTTCTTTATTTTTAATATCTACGATATGAACTTTGTCGCGTTTTATTTAATTATTTAGTCGTAAAGTTTACGATCGCATAGTAAAATAACAACTTCTTAATATCAATAAATACTTTTATAACCTTTAATTAAAAATATCTTTGTAGATTCCTATACAAAATGAAGTTTGTTCAATTAATGTGCCTTGACTTTCGGTATTTTGATCTTTCCCATACATAATACGTCGACCAATCTGAATTTTCACCTTTATCGCTATGAACATAAGTCCATACGCTTTTAAGGCGATCTATTTCAGCTCTAGGGATGAACACGACATGAAGTCTAGGTTTGAGACATCAAATGAAACTTGCAATTCCTAGCTTACGAAAATTTATGGATGACAGGCGCCATATTCATGAGGTGGTCTGCATGTCTATTTTTAATTGCCATTTAATTAAAATACTTAATTACGATACTAATTCTGACCATAAAACCTCACCTCATTCGCGTCTCTCTCCTCACCTCTGACCTCAAAACTATTCTCCGTATATGGCTTTTTTTTTATGGAATTAAGATAGCAAACGAGCATGCAGTACCACCCTTCCCCTGCCGCCCATAACAACTGTGACCGACCTAGAACTAGACTCAAAGGGACTAGGATGGTTAGTCCAGTTAGTAGATGGTGTTAGAATATTAGTTGGTTAGTTTGTTAATAAGTGCGAGGACAGGGTATGTTAGTGATAATTAGTCCTGTTAGTTAATGTTAGTAATAGTCCAGTTAGTTATTGTTAGTATGAGTCTTGTTCCAATTCGGTCACAGATGCGTTGCTACCCCTGAGGTCTGAGATGGTCGCCTCTAAAAAAGTGAAACCGGCTCCACAGTACCTAGTGTGAAGTTTGCTTTAACCTAGTAACAGACTTGCTAGACACTTGAGTCGCCGAGAATATAAAATTTCCACTCCTCGCTAAAAACAAACTTATTTCGTGTGCTCACAGTTCAATTTAGCTTGTAAGCAAAATTTACTCCAGACATTTTATATGCTTTACAATGAACTTTAATCGCAGGGGCCGAAAGTTGGCATTTTGTTTGTGTGGGTTGCCATTAAAACGAATTTCATATGGAAGGCGAACAGAATATACACAAGTTAGTATGATTGTGCAAGCCGCTGTTCCAAGGGTCCTGGGTTCGAAGTGAGGCACGCATTTTGGCTAGGGTGTTGATTGTGTAAAGTTAGTGCTTGCTGAGTTTACGCGTGTAGAGTTAGAAGCTTGGCTCTTTATAAGATTTTATAATTTTGACAGTACTAGAAACATTGTCTTGACTTGGCAATATTTCACATTACATGTTTTTGGTGGGATTCCATATTCAAGGCGACTTAAATATAGATATATTATTTGCTTTGCGTATTTTACCTCAAACGCTCATACAACGTAGAGGTGCTCTTGCGATAATTAAATTACGAGTAACAGACTTGTAGAGCTGTAGTCGTGTTTGTGGTGTAAATACATTACAAGCGAATACGAACCAGTGCACATAATGTAGATCAAAGATGAAGTGTATTACAGAAGACTTCACGCATAATCCTTACTAACATTATAAATGCGAATGTAACTCTGCCTGTCTTTTAGGCTTTCGCGGCTAAAACATTGAACCGAGTACGATGAATGAAAGGGATGTATTATTTCATAAAATGTTGCTGCATTCAACTCTATCTATATTTTTGATTTTTATTAAAATAAAGAAGGTAGGTGGCATGTACCATCAATTGCTATCTGAACTTTGAATTTTGTAATTTTTGTCGTTTTTCAATATCAAAAATGGCTTAACCTTGTGTTGCAGTAAACTTAATGTAATAGTTAATTTCAATTTTATCGGATTTTTAGCGAGAGAAACTAGTATGCACACCAAAATTTCCAAGATATGAATAACATTGTTATGGATAAGTTTATTATTCCAACAAATACACTGAGTTTACAAAGTTATTCTTGGGACTGATAACCGGTGTGGTGACAGGTAAATGTTGGAGATTCGTCTGCTCACACTGATGTCCGACTTCGGAATGTGTGCACAACTGAAGGAAAATACTGGGTTCACAGTGTTCTTATTGTTAATTCAGTCTAGCAATAACTTTTAACAAAATAAAACCGACTTTAACGCCGAAAAGTAAAAATCGGTTCAGTTAAACGCGGTTAATACGCCTGCATCCTTCTCCAAAACCGTATCAAAATCGGTTCAACCAAACGCGAGATAATCGCGCACAAATATACCTACATACATACATACAGGTCAAACTGAAAACCTCCTTTTTTGAAGTCGGTTAATCAGGGCCCTTACCGTGTTAATTAATAAATGCTTCAATTGCGGCTCGATTTTTGACACATTTTTGTCGTGGTCAAGCATTAACTTATGAGAAAAAAAAATGTTGGTTACTAGGTCACTATAAACAAGGCTACGAGATCGAAGCATTACATACATACTTAAATCCATATAAATCTACCTTAAACCCAGTAACAAACGGTTGACAACGCTACAATTCAGTTTTATGCGCTGATAGTGATACACAATATTGTTGACACGACGCGCGACAGCGGGATTGCCCAGACAAATGTAGCTTTGCAATTGTCGTAGCGACGTGGCTAGTACTACTGACTAGTACACTGAACAAAACGTGCAAGTACCGTTAACCAAACCTTATTTGTATCTTTAAATAACTCATATATGGCTAAGTTATTATGTTATTATGGATAAAAATATCCGTAGGTCGTCGTCGGTCGTAGTCGGACTTCGTATTCATAGGGTTCCGTAACACCGAGCGATGAAGTTTATTTAATAAATTTTATGTACATTATAATAAGATTATTTGGTCCATAACAAAATAGAATGTACAAAACCCCCAATTCTTACTGTTCATTATATTTGGACCCCTTTTCTAATCTAACTTTTTTTTGTATTGGATGAAATTGATTGAACTGATGTAAATTTACGATCTTTTAAAATTTCTATTGCCTACCTATTTTCATTCAAGAGGTAGAGCCTTGTGACAAACAAACTTTCAGCGAAAACATATCCTACTATCCTCCTTCCTACTAATATTATAAATGCGAAAGTTTGTAAGGATGTATGTGAGTGAGTGTGTGTGTGGGTTTGTTACTCTTTCACGCAAAAACTACTGAACGGATTTTCATGAAACTTTGCAGTAATATAGCTTAGACATCGGAATAACATAATTTGTTAAAATTTATAGACATTTTTGAAGGAACTGGTTCCCCGAAGCGAAGCGAGGGCGGGTTTACTAGTCTATTATATATTATGTTTACCTACTATCTTTTTGGGTAGGTACGTGAGGAATACTATAAATGTATGAAGTACCTAATCCCCCTTCGCAAATCAAAATAAGGACAAGACTCTGATATCAGTATTCCTGTAAAATATGGGAGAACTGAGAATATTAGAAAAAGTAATAATCTATACTTATAATAAATCTGTAGAGAGGTCAATTCTGTACATTAAATATATTTTCATCACCCCTATTCGAAAAAGACGACTTGGTTCGGACATAAGGGGTTCCAAAGTTGCTGTTTTCTATTCAGCGGGCCGGAATGAATTTTCATACAACTTTTCCTGCCGGCTAGATCTTTTCCGTCCTATTTTGAATTTAGAACATTTTAGTATTTTGCGCTAAAGAAATCGAACACAAATATTGTTTGAATAAAGAATGTCTGGTTCGACGCGAGGGCCCCGCCATCGCCAGCTGAATAATAAAAAAAGAAATCAAATTAAGATCGCTCGAACTATTTCCCGCGTTTTCGTGCATTTTTACGTATTGTTAGAAATTTTGTTTTGTTTTGAAAAAATGAGTTCTTCCAACGATAGTGAAAGTATCCTCCTTATAGTATAAAAACTGAAGCGAGTAATGTGATGAATAGTTTATTACCTGCAAAATCCCGGGAAAAATATTTGAAAGCCTATGATAATTTTTTGGATTGGAGAAATGCAAGAGGCGCCAAGAATTTTTCAGAAACTGTGTTTTTGGCGTACTTCCAGAACTTAGCCAAAACTAAAAAACCTTCCACCCTTTGGAGTATCTACTCAATGCTTAAATCAACAGTCAGTTCTAATAACGATATAAAACTGGACACATATTCGAAATTAATAGCATATCTGAAGAGGATGTCTGATGGATTTAAACCTAAAAAATCCAAAGTGTTCACAGTCAAAAATGTGGAGACTTTTCTTAATGAGGCACCCGACGAAATCTTTCTTGCCGTAAAAGTAAGTAACTATGTATATGGTGGAGTGGACTATTATAGTAAAATATAGCCATAGTGTTTTAAATAGCTGAATAATAAAAAAAGAAATCAAATTAAGATTTCGTTTTCAAATTAAAATTAAGTTTTCGTGCATTTTTACGTATTATTTTCTATTATTTTCTATTATATATATATATATTATTTTCTCATAGTGGGTGATGAAAAGTAGAGTGTATCACTCGGGTGCAAGTATATTTTTGGCTCGGGCGACGTACTTTGAATCCCTCGCTACGTTCGGGATTCTACTAAAGAATCCCTCGCTACGCTCGGGATTCTACTCTAGAATCCCTCACTTCGCTCTGGATTCAAAAAACGCCCTCGCCGAAAAAATATTACTTTGCACCCTTGTCATACAATCTACTATTCCAAAATAACTATCAGGGGGTGATTAGGGATCGATACTGATGCCAAAAATGCAATCAGTAAAATTTTTGTCTGTCTGTCTGATGTATAACCGTTATAGAAACAAAAACTACTCGACGGATTTTAACGAAACTTGGTACAATTATTTTTCATACTCCCGCGCTGGTTATAGTATACTTTTCATCACGCTACAATCAATAGGAGCAGAGCAGTGAAGGGAAATGTTGGGGAAACGGGAGAAGTTACTCCATTTTTTAAGCTTCCGTCGCGTGTGCAACCTTAATGGTTAAAGCTACACAGAAATCATGTATGACGGAAATGTTCTCCTTAAAATTATATAAAAAATATTCCACGACAGCATATGTCTATCTTTTATGCTTGACTCACAATTAGGGCATGATATCCGGATATCCGGATATCCGTATTATCCGGATATCCGCCCGAAAATACTATCCGGATAATAGGTCTTCTATTATCCGGATAAAACGGATAGTAATAATTTTATACTATTTTGACCATTTGGAGACATTTTGTTTGCTTAATTATTACGAAAATATAATATTTTATGTTTTATTTGGTTATTTGGAGATTGCCTCAACTTCTACCACATTTTTTATGGTATATGACCCAAAAAATAGTTTAACTGAATTTTCAACTACCTTTTTATCTTAGCCTACGTCTCGGAAGCATTGCTTAGCTTACGTGCTCGACAGACAACGACAGTTCATAAGAACCGCCCAATGTTGAGGTGCGACGTAACTATAATTCCCAACAACTAAAGGCGGTCAGAGCATTCAACTGTTATATTTTAAAAGCAGAAACCATGATGAATGAGCACTTCTTGGTGGTAAACTGATACGTCTGTTTATATGGCTTTAAATCTCACACGATTCTGAAGATTCAGTATCGTCCCATTGAAACACTACCCGTAATATGGAGCTCTCGTTCAGATGGTTTTTCATCCCTACCAGCCGGATATTTGTAATAGAAATAGAGTGGCGGCCAGAGTCTTCAAGGAACAACAACCTGGAGGAAAGGTTGCTCAAGAATTCCGATAGGGGAATAAACAAATCGAGAGCTTCCTTAAAATGCCAAGTAAGCCTATGCTTATTAGTCCCGAAGAAGGTAGTTTGGTTTTGGCATTCAATAAGACACAAGTTTAATATACCCTCCTTAAGCTTACAAAGTGGTGGGGTTATTGAAATTGGCTAGTAATGACAAAGAGCGATACAGCTGCCTTATTTGTAAACGGGCGGCGCGGCGCGCTAGCAAGCTTCCAGGATTTTGATAATAATCCAATTTTGGAAGTAAGGCAAAATAGGCGTATCAAGTATACAGGTGTAGCGGCGCCATAACTACAGTGATATGAGCGCGCGCCGCACATGATGCTGACCACGCAACCACGAGCGATGAGTGCAGTGTTTCATGCAATGTTTTCATAGACTACGTCATACGCGTAATACTGAACTGGCCAATCAGGAGACGTATCCTCAACCGCGCTATCAAGATTTCAAGATATACAAACTATATATACAAATGGTCCGAGTTAACATTCAGACCGCGGTCCCCAGGCAGTGACATCGCCTGGCGGGAGATCTCCCCTTTTCCTCCAAACAGGCTTTTAGTACATTCATTGGAACACCCTCACGACCACTGGCTTTTTTCACGTCTAGACACTGTAAGGATTTGAGAACCTTTAACAGTCCCTGTCCAAGTCTTCACACTAACCGACTAACATTCTATCATCATTTCTAACTGGACTTACCAACCTAGTCCCTTAATTTAATCTTTGTTTGGTCACAATTATCATGGATGACAGCGTGAGGGTGGTGCTGTTTGCTCATTTGCTACCTTGATACCTTTAAAAATCTCTTTCTTAGTAAACCGAATCTTTCAGAGGTACCCTAATGAGGTATTAGTGGAGCTACATACGTTATTTCTAGCATCCACCGATGGATCTGTGGCAATAGACACGCGGTTGATCACAGAATTTGGAACCAAGATTTTTGGATGTGACGGGGAAATTAAAGGCTTTCTGCTTCGCACTTATATCGGACACTTTGCAAACTCATGCATCAACCCGGAAAAATATATGACACGAAGTCTCGCAGTTATGTTTAAAAACAGTTTTAAAATTTTTAAGCACTTTGCTGATTTGAGAGATTATGGAACAAAACTTTACAGTATTTTGGAAGTTATTAGACATAAACATCACTTTAATTCATTTTCAATTCAATACAATTTGCAGAAAGTTAAAGATCAGTGGATATCTTTCAAATGGCATCAACCGCAATTCAATTGGTCAAGCCATCAAAAAATAATTATGAGAGGTTCACATAAATAGACACACACAATATAATATAGACCATCGCGGGGATAGTCAGAATAGTGTCCTATGATCCCAAAACGTGGATATCTGAAGAAAACTCGATTTTCGGAAGATTAAGTGAGACAAATAACTTTCAATTTTCGATAATTTTGAATTTTCTTAAGAGGAAGTCAAAAATATGCAAAGGTTTATGATTCGTTCCACTATAGGTAACAGAAAAAGTAAAATTAATACATACTATGGTTCATTTTTTTAGAAAAACATTAACTATCCGTATTATCCGGATAATATCCGGATAGTAAAATGAACTATCCGTATTATCCGGATAGTAAATTCGGGCGGATAATTGCATGCCCTACTCACAATAACACGTGTAACTCCCGATAGCTTAGCAGTTCGAAGCTTTCTGATTAAGTATACCTATATTTTATCTACTCTTACGTTTATGACACTTAAGTGGGTGAAATAAAGGGGTGAAGTTTAAACGAAATTCACGCGGGCGAAGCCGCTGGCAAAAGCTAGTAATAAATAATTTGGGAGAATAATAGAAGATTTTTCCAGCAGATATGCATTTTATTAATGATGTAGGTAGACAATCATAATCTACATAAAAACTTCCTAACGATAAGAACATTTATTTTGATAAGAGTTTAAGATTACCCACTTAAATTACTGTCGACCGTTCTAGGAAGAGTAACTTTGCATACGTTATATCCTCGACCCAGTGGTTTTAAGTGTCGTTCGAAGCAAGGAAGGAAGTTACCTAAATGCTTTTTAGCTAAAGTAAATTTGTAGGTATGGCTCATGATAACACCAAAAACTCAATTAATAGAATAGAATAGAATAAGTTTATTCATAAAAGGTACACTAATAATAATAAATTAATCTAAAGTAACTTAACATAAGATTGTAATTAAAGTGAACCTCTTACAAAATGGAACCTGCTCAGCATTATGCTGGAGTCAGGAGACCGCCAGCGCTGATCTTCCGCAGGTGCCGTATGGTTATGCCACGAAGGTCTACCAGCAAACGTTCCTAATATTTTTAATTGTGATAAGCCACGACATGAATTACCATCAACATGAATTACCCACTAGCACAAATACATCAACATTAATTACCCACTAATAGGTATCACATATAAGTAAATAGATAATAATAATGAAAAGTTATACGCGTTTAAATAAATAAATTCCTAAATAAATACCGAAAGAGATATTATATGTATAGACTATGTAGAAGAATTATAGTTATATAATACTGCTGTCATGCCTTAATGTTCTTCTTTTATCTGATGATACAGAAAAAACATTGTTAGTTTTCCTTTAAAATTTGACAGATTTTGCAGGTTCCTTATCGGAGGAGGTATATTGTTCCAGCATTTAGACGCAGCATAACTAAAACATTCTAAATATAGTGAAAAAATATTTGAAATCGTATGGATAGTAACAAACATTACTCCCAACATAACAAAGCTACAAACTGGACCATTTTTAATCAAAATGTGTTTTGGAACCAACAACTTAACCTCACATAATTTTTCCCTTTACAAACGCATGGTTAAATCTATCCATTAACGAATTACAAAATTAAATAGAACCATAAGTTGGAACCGTACAAAACAAAGCTCTAAAGTACCGGTACATTTAAGACTGCGTTCGTTTCACCGCGCGGAGCGGCGCGGCGGCGCGTCGTCAGCGTTTTTGTAACACAATTTAAGGATTCCCTCCCGAATACGGACGAAGACTGCACGTCTAAAATATTTATTGATTAATTTAATACACCAGCATGTACGTTTTTGTAGATATCATCAAAAACGTTGAGAAATAACACGCGTTTGTTAAATACCAAGATACTTTCTTTAGGCTCCTGCTACGTTATAGTGCGAGGCATGAGAATTAAATTTTTAGGGGTAATGGTCTGAATTAGGGATGTTACGGATGTGGAGTTTCGGATCTGGATACGGATACGGATATAGGAATAAAATTATATCGGTTTCGGATTCGGTTACGGATATTAATTATTTCGGATTATCCGTAAGTTTCGGATAGTTTCGGTTACGGATATTAAAGTAAAAAAAATAGTATGTAATAATTTGATTATATTTACTATCAAGTTTGGGTTATCATTTGGTAATACAATGAATAAGTCAGATAGGGGAAACTGAGAATTATTGGGACACTTGAAATTACAATGCTTTTTATTATAAGAAGTTTATTATGATCAAAAAATGTCCACATTAAACTTGATTTTGGACGCATTTTGCCCTTAATTATAACTTAATTTAGTACGCACTACAAAACTTTTCCTTCACTTTATTGGTGAAATACGGAATATTAACTAATGAATTGACTAGGTTGTTAATGCGGTTTTTAATATTATTATTATTAAGGTGTCTGGGCATGGGGAACTAGTATTCCCATGAGGCCAATGCGAGCATCTTTGTTAATGAGACCTACCTACCTACTTTTTAGATAAGGTGATAACAAAAAATATTGATCTGACTCATTACGACTAAAAATAACAAACAAATATGCAATATTTACATGGCGCGTGAGTGGTGAAACAAAAACCTGTCGTAACGTGTTTATTTTTAGACTCCGCCCTTATCCGAAATTATCCGAAACTTTTTTAGCGGATACGGTTACGGTTACGGATATATTTTTATTTCGGATATCCGATAGTTTCGGTTTCGGTTACGGATATCCATAACATCCCTGGTCTGAATCCATTATGGAGTCAGATCAGACTTATTTATTAAGCTTTCTGGGCCAGTGCCTAAGGCCCTCTTAGTTTGTACTCAACTTAAATTATTTAATGCTAAGAAAAAGCTGTTTGTTCAAATAGAAAAAAATAAATTTCGACGTTATTAAAATAAAGTTATGTAAATAAGCTGTCTGCATTCACTTATGGCACAATGATTTGGACTGCTGTTCGAAGGGCCCCAGGTTCGAATCCTGAAAAATGGCTATTAATATTACCATTTATTTTTGCTCTAGATTCTTAGTAAGTTCTTGTTTTATGTGTTGTCCATGGCCCACACGACACTTAGATTTGACCTTAACGAGTACTTTACGGCTATTCTGTAATAAACAAATTCGATATCGAAGCTCACTCAGGTGAGTTGTGTCACTTCGATTGCGGGCTTAATTGGCGCTGCCGTCGGTTTTAATTTTAACAAAACGCAATGTACGTCAAAATTCAAAATCTCACCGCGGATTCAGCTATCGAGATGTCAAAGATATCCTTACAGAATAGCCTAGCTTATCTGACCCGGATTTTTACGCTTCTCTTTATGTTAGAAAATAATGAAACTAATTAACGCTATCCTTATTTATCACGTCCTAAGCGGGCGGGATCGCATTTAAATCAAAGTGAAATTTACTTATGTATTAAAATGTCTTTCAGAAACACTGCTGATAAATAAAGCTGTGTGAATGTATTCAATTGGACAATAATCAAAATTGAACACAATCATAATATTGACACAAATAAGCAGAATTTAACCTATTTTGTGCACGTCTTACAAAGCTCCAAAAGATACACGTGTCAACCCTGATTTCCTTCCGAAATAAGGAAGGTTTAGTTTTAGTACAGTCGTAAAACGTCAAACGGTGGATAGGGTTGCACACAACAGATGCACTGCAAATTATACAATTTAAAGTTATTTGGACGCCATGTCTGAAATAATTTCTTACCTACCTTCTTACATACGAGTACCATGTTTGTTTGTATGTAAGGTAAAATTTTGCAAGCTGAATTAGAACTAGATATGTAATTCCTCTAACTATACGGACTTGTTTCCCATATTGCTTAGGTTCCGATTACAACAAAATATTATGACAAGCACGCCCTAGTACTATGCTTACATAGAATTAACTGCAGACAAGGGAACTCCTTGGCGATTAACAGGACAGCGACTAAATTAATTTCTTTGCATAAACAATTTGCTTAGAATTTTAGAAGACAGTTTTATATATTTGAAACAATTAATTCATTTTTTGTCAATGATAAAACATCTATCTTAAATGACTGTTTCTATGAAACTTACCTTTGAAATATTAATTTAAAACACACAATCTATGTACAGAAGAGAGAATGTTTCCAAACTAATAAAGAAAATAAATGAATAAAAGTCAGTATGAAAGTCGACAACCCTACGCTTGCGCTAGTACCTACCCCGGTAACCTTGCTTGCTAACATTTCCCCGTCTCCATCGCTCAGTGCACAACTCTTTTTACTAGACTCATTCTAATTGAACTTTGAAAATAGCTTAACTTAGCCTTTATACTACTTTATTTAAATACTTGTAGCCGCCCTCGCTTTGCTTCGGCAAACCTATAGCGAGATGACAAAGTCGAAAAATAAGTAAACAGAATTTAAAAAAAATGTTATACAGGACCCCCTCCGCAGCTCTGGAACTCAAACTGTACCTACCCATTACCGGTTACCATTAACTTTTTATCCGAGCTTGTATCTGGGAGAACTAATGTCTCCCAGTAATTGAGTAGACACCATTGTTAAGAGTGTTGAGCAGGGTTCGTATCATCTTCCTATGCACAGCTGGGTGCCGTAGTGAGATTTCCCTTTGATGGTCAGGCTGGGGCAGGGCTCGCCTGCCTCTAAGAAATCCCGCGGATGCCGATAGAAAAATTTTACAAAACCCTCGGAAACAAAAAAAGGATGCCAACGTATTAGTACCTACCTACTATATACTTATGTTGCATTGGTCACCTCAGATGAACTACAAGCAAAACCTAGATACATATTTAATTAGCGTATCGCTCATGTTTCGTTTATCGTACGACTTGTAGGTGTAACGTTATCGGGCAAGTTAAACAGTGTTCTTCACATCAAATAAAAATTATTTGTGTATTATGCAACCCGAGCGTATCAGTGTCGTATCTCGCACAACGGTGATAACCTTGGTGTAGGTCTGTATCCGAATTACGTGTAAGAATAAAGAATTTAGATGAGCGTTAGGCCCTTTTCACACTACGCTATTTAAGACCTACGCGACTGCAACGCAATCCAAAATTCGCTGTACCTATCTGACACTGTTCACTGACAGAAGACGCATCGTAGACGCGTCGCTTCTTTACTTTGACAACATCCTAGTCGATTACAAATAGTGTTGTGTGAGAAAGGCCATATATGCGCGTTATATTTGCAGCGCGACAATTTTCGCTTTTTAACCGACTTGAAAAAATGAGATTTGCAATTCGACCGTATATTTGCTTTTTTATTAGCCAATTTTGATAATCCTTTTTTTGTGTCAAAGTAGATGTTCCAAAGGTATCATGAGAAGGACACCAGGATCTGATGATGGCATCCCAGAGAAATCGAGGGGAACTTTCGAAAATTGTAGAGGTAACTAGTGCCTTTGTTTATGTTTTCATTATTATTTTAAAAACCTGCAATTGAATGAAGGTCTGGAGTCGATCTGATGATGGAGCCGAAAGACCGTCGAGGGAACTCCCCAATGCTTTACAGCAGCTAATTTGTGTTTGGGCTTGATAAATTTGTATTGACGAGAAACCTAGGCTTGATTTGAGCGCCAACTAGCGAGTAGTTTTTGAATTATATCTGTTTCACGATGTCGGTTATTACTCGGTTATTTATTAGTAAAAAGTTAGTTATCTATAAATTAAGTTTCGCAGTTGTATTGGTGGAGGTCTTACTTATTATTTTATTACTTATTATTATTATTTTAATACCTAATGAATGTTAATGAGTAAATTTATTTTTGTAAGTTTCTTAAAAAACCTTTTTTTTATGATCCATTTTTACAAGCTTTTATTTTACTTGCAATATAAGAATGTTTCGAGTAAATTTTTGTAAGATGAAACAAAGCTACTCCTCTTGCTTTACGGACTTCAAATTTCATATTGTTCAAGTTCCGATTTGCATAATTATTGTTTAGTTCCGATATTTAAGATCCAGACAAGAAAACTGACCAATGGTTAACAGCACGGTACATACGAAATGAATGATATTATTTTAACCAGGTATCTTTCGTGTGTCGTACCTCTTACTCTTTATTGTGTCCTCTGCCCACAGGTTGTCTGGAAGAGATCGCTCTACAAATATGGCCGCCTTTTGTACTATGACTCTATAAACAAATGTAAATGTTACCTTTTAATGTGTGCAATACAGAATATTCTATTCTTCATAAATTGCTCTACATTTCTCGTTTACCATTTTAAAAGCGTGTTTTAGTTCTTTAAACTATTTTATTAACCGACTTCAAAAAGGAGGTTCTCAGTTTGACCTGTATGTACTTATGTATATTTTTGCACGATTATCTCGCGTTTGGCTGAACCCATTTTGATACGGTTTTCAGCATCGTGTTTATCAAGCTTAGGCGAAGGATTTAGGAATATTAACCGCGTTTAACTGAACTTTACTTTTCGGTGTTCAAGTCGGTTCTATTTTGTTAAAAGTTATGTACCTATACTAAATTTCGTTGGATCCATTAGGTTATCGGAGTAAGAGAGAGGAGGTGTGACCACGATAAACCTTCGATTTAAGTAAGTACCTACTTGCGTGGTGATAGATACTAGGTACGGACGCAAATAATTAATTGTTATTTGTTATCAAGGGAGATATAACCTTTCAATTTTAATAGCAAAGGTTGTTGCAAATTGGTCAGTTTATCAGTGAATTACATTTAAACAATAGGTACCTATTAGCGAGGATAAAAACATTTTAACTACCTACTTGGTTAACTTTAACCTGTAAAGCAAATTGTTCTCTTTGTACCTAATAACTACTTAATATTTGTACCTAATACCTAATACCTTTTTAATGGAATTAGGTAAGATAGCAAATGATTTTGAATTGTTGACTAATTCGATGCTCAGAACGTTTACACTTTGTACCTCTACCAAGGAGTTTTTTTATGTTTTACCCTAAGGTTGTCTTGGAAAAATCACTACTACAGTGATAAGACCAACTATTGTGCTAATTGTATTTTATCTATCTTAAATATGTCAGCTATACCCACTTGTCTCCACTAATTAGACCCACTTCGAAAGGTAAAGTAGGTAGGTAGATACCTACCTGATTAAAGTATTGAAATTGGTCAATATTAAAAACTTTCCAATAGTTGTCTCAAACTTCTTTTAACCTTCATCGGCTACCGGTGGAGATTCAAACCTCTTATCTTATCCCTAGTGTAAATTATGTTTACATTTCAATCAATACATACGTGCATAAAAAAATTAAACACATCAAATCAAGTTTGAATAACTTAGGCACTTCTCACATTACGCTATTCATGAGATACGCGACTGCAACGCTACCCAAAATTAGTATGTATTTGACACTTTTAACTGACAGAAGACGCATCGTCCTGTCAGTACATAGTGTCAAATACATACTAATTTTGGGTAGCGTTGCAGTCGCGTATCTCATGAATAGCGTTGTGTGAGAAGTGCCTTAATAGTAGTAGTAGGAAGTAGGATGGTTCACTGCAGTACATCTAGATGGCACTGAAATGCCAATGTCTTACATCGTTTTGGAAAAGAGCTGATATTCTTCAAATTGCTGGACTGATGTGTATCTAACATAGCTATGTTGAAGTAGAAAAAATTAAATGTGGAACCACCGCAAGAAAACTGGCTTTCATAAAAAACCGCAATGAAATCGATCAATACGTTTGAGAACTACGGTGTTGTGAGACAGACACATAGATACACGGACAAACAGACCAAACGTTTAACACCCCCCTTTTTACTTCAGGGTTTAAAAATGTTCCTCGATAGATGATAATAGATCAAATAAGAGAGATATTGTTAGATGGGTAAGGATAAAGAGATACCATAGGTAGACTTTTGGTAGAAAGAAGTTGAACTGACGAGATTTTTAGGGTTTAATTTGTAAGTAAATTGTTTTATTAATCCCACTCAAGCATTACTTAAGCTGGTCATCATTGCAACCCATAGGTAAACTGTCCCACTGCTGATCAAGGCGTATTGGAGGATTCACTTTTGAAAACATTATGGAACTCTCAGTGGTGCAGGTTTTCCCACGATGTTTTCCTGCAACGAAGCAAGTGATAGTTGAATTCTGATATCAAAGCAATTATTTTATTAATTAGTAGTGCGTGCTAATAGCTCTCCGCCCCTTTTTAGAGAGTCAAATATTATATTACATTATGTATAATATACTAGGCTATTACGCTAAGTCATACACCAAAACAAAATTGTACCGCGTAACAACTAATTTGAATTCCAAGCAATGTTAGAAACCGCGTTTTCTAAATTAAAGTTATTTCTTATTGTACACTGCCACTGCCCATATTGTTCTGCATAAATACATCAGTAAATATATCCACAATAAAGTCTCAACGACCGTCCAAACACGATACCATTTCGTAACAACCACAGGCACAAAACAAGTCACAAGCAAGTTCTGATTATATGTACAAACCACATTTTCGGTCTTACGGCGTAACTTGGCCCGCCTTTTGTTCCCCCAACCCTCGTCCGAGGGGAGTAATCCGGTTTCAAGGTAGAGCGAGATAGCAGAATAACTCCAATATAATAGTCTATTACGTTAGAATATGAATGATAAGGATAGAAAATAAGATGGGCGTTACTTGTAACGCAATATTTGTAACGTGTTTTTCTGTCCGGCGGGTCGGCGTACGTTTTCCAGTATCTATTTACGCTGACGTATAATGGCGGCAGACTTTTTGTGTATCGTTGAGTATGCAATTAATGTATTTTTTGTTAAATACACCCTACTTATGGTACAATTAACTGTTCAAAGGTCTGTGAAGTAAGATGTAGCTTGTTCATTTATAATTGTAAAATTAACGGGTTAGGTGCTAAATGATGGTAGCTGAGAACATAATAAATTACTTTAAAGTAATAATCAAAGTATTATCATGAGATGCCCTGCGTTGAGCTCTCCGCAGGTTTGCCGCCTCATTGGAATGACAGCTGTCAAAAATAAAGACAAATTATAATAGGTATGGTATAGTCTTAGAGTATAGTACTGTTGTACCACGTTTATTTATTAAATTAGAGAAAATTTATCTAGGACAGCTATTGGTGTTGATAATTTAATTTATGTGTAGATAATTTTGATTTGATAAAAAAATGTTTTTAACCTCTGAAGCTAAACAATGTATTTTTTGTGGGATGGCAGGTGTCACACCGCGGCCGAGTCAGCGAGTGCATCCCGCTTATTTACTCGCTCAAGTCACGTACAGAAGATATGACATTCCGTGTAAACAAAAGAGACGCATATGTCAGCGAGTAATGCGAGAAAACAGCCGAGCTTTACTCGCTGCTCGTTACCGGTGGGACACCTGTCTAAGCGTTCGTTCTCTACGAACGAGCTGAGCAAGATTCAATTTAGGGACTACGATGGTTAGTCCAGTTAGCAGATGGTGTTAGAATACCTATTAGTTTGTTATTAGGTAAATGTAAGGAAAGGGACTATTAGCGTTGGTTAGTCCAGTTAGTTGATGTTAGTAATAGTCCAGTTAGTAGATAAATAGTTAGTATGAGTTTCGTTCTAATTCTGTCACATGCGTTTCTACCCCTGACGACTGAGATTAAAAAAGTGTACTTAACCCGCTCCATACCTTTCTGTCCGGAACACCATTCTACCTCGTGCTGTACTTGAAGCACCACTTATGAAATTAGGAGGTGAAACAGAAACAGTGAACAAATGACTATGTTAACACACATGTTATACAATTTGTTTAATTCTATAATCAACTCGCAAATATTATCATTATCAACCCGTTGACACCAGGTTATCAGCTCTACTTTGATTACCTACATTGCAGACTTCAGTTTGCATTATCAATCTCGCCAATATATGATCTCGCCAATGATATTAAATGTCATTGGGACGCAGTGGAAGGTTACTTTTGGTAAACTCGCTTCAGAATAGACGTCCTTTGCTACTAAAGTAACTGTAAGTCTATAATGTAAATTTTCTGGGGACTGAAATAAATATTTGCCCGACTCGCTAAAGCCTGGAGAACAGATATCAAATGTAAATTTACGTGTGTTACATAAACGGTGTAATAATAAAATTTATACCCTACATTAATGTACTTAAATAAAAAAAATTGGTATGGGTGTGTCAGTAATTATTGATTTTGTTAAATTTCCGCACACTCAAATTTCGAAATGTTATCAATCCAAATTAGGTATTTAATGGATAAATAAATAAGTAAAAAAATAACTTAATAGAGTAGGTTTCAACATAGCTTAGAAATATTAAGTGGATAAATACAATTGGCTTTTATAAGTGTAAGTATTAACCAATAGATATTCTGCTCTATGTAAAAGAAACCTTTTGTTATTCCGAATAAAAAAATAAATAAAAAAGACGTGTGGCACTCGGAGACTGCCGCGGTAAAGCTATTGCATAGCATTATATATAAATTAACAAAACAAAAAATAATACTGCATTTGTGATAATAATAATAAAATGAATGTATATAGAGTAATAACTCATTTTCTTTCACAATTTTTTCGTGACTTTCTTCATTAATAAATGCACTTTGTTTATTCATATTTAAAACACTTTGTACACAAATTATACGAGTACAGATATTCACTGTTTTACAGTGGGATAAGAAAGTGGTGTACCAGTTTTCATTTAGTTGCCTAGTTATCAAAAGTTACATCAAAGTTTATTAGAAACGGATTAATGCATTAATTTGTGCAAAGAAGATTTAAATATTCTGAACAAAAGCATAAGAACTATTTCAGTTGACAAAATAATTCTTTTTAAAAAGAAAATTGACATTTGACATTTAAGTCCTACAACGATCTTTTGGCGCGTGAATGACGTGTGGGTGACAGAGACAGTGCCTTACAGTTTGCCTTGCCTGTATGGCACTGTCTCTATCACCCTCAAGTCATTAATATAGTGTCATTATTTTATGTCATGTTATTATTTTGTATGTTTTAAATCTAAATACGCGATAATTCGACTATTATGAATACATGTTGTCGATTCCAACGCCTTATGTAATCCAGATCTACATGTAATTATTCTTAAAACACCGAGCCGACGGGGCGAAAATCAAATGTTTGACAGGTAAGATTTGTATGGGAAATTAAAATTTTCATTTTTTTAGTATTTACCTCGCAATTTTTCATATTTTCTCATCGCTGCAATGCAACCTTCCCTGAACTTCCACGAATATTTCAAGACTAAAATTAGCCAAATCGGTTTAGCCGTTATAAAGTAAAAGTTAGTTAACTCAGTTAAAAGTTCTGGTATTTATCCATGTGTGGGTGCATAGACATAGTAACTATGTCTGTGTGCAGGGTGTAATAAATTTTCGTTACGAAATTTCTGCATTCGGTCCCCGCGCCCAAGGCCCGCGATAAAAGCTATACAATAGCTTAATAATAAATTGTATGGTGCTGTGTTACAATTATAACATTTATTTTCTGATCATCGAATATTAATGAAATGTAAAAAATGGTTTATTCTGTAAAAATATCTAGGTAAATCCGAAAACTAAATCGAATAACATAGAAACTTTGTGGTTCAATCAACTCACAGTGCAAGCAAGAACAACAAAGTCACTGTAAATTAATAAAATAACTCATACAATATAACCACTCGACGTACTTACTTCTCGTCTATCACCGCGTACTATCATAATTACTGTAATTCAAGTTAAGATAACCTTCCAGTGAAACAGTGCAGTGTTACCAACCAAATAGACGGTCAAAAGCATACACTGTCACAAATTGTATTCAGTATCAATTGCACTTAAACAAAAATAATAATATTAAGATAAAGAATATTAACTTTCAATTTTATCATAATTACACCGGTCCACATTATATAAATGAATGTCACATGTGTGTGACAGTTACTCATATAAGATATTTGTGTCATTAGAAAATAAACAAACGACAAAAGACGGATTCTTGGACAATCTCGAGGCCTATGTACGCCCTGCCTGTGAAACAAAAAGTCCCAGGTTCTAATCTCAGCTGGGGCAGATATTTATGTCATAGATAATACTTGTTCTCAGGTCATGGGTTTATCATCTTTAGATAGTGAATTTTCCGATTTATGTTTTCAAAAAAAAAATTTTTGTTAAAAGTGAAAGTAAATTTTCCGTTGAGGATTTTCAGCCTTGAAAATAACATAGTTCGAATTTTTTTCTTAAATGTTAAAAGTGATTAGAGGTAGAGTAGTTCAATACGCTAGTTTATCCTAGGGCTATAATTGTTACAAATAAAGTTTAGAATTGACCAAAATTCCTTCCAAAATTAAGCTAATTCAAGCCCGTTTGACGGCTATAACCACAAAAACACAATATATGTATTACTTTTTATTTCAAAATAATTCAGAAATTACCTCTCTATTGGGAGACTTTATGCCAGGGAGACTTAATATCATTTGGTACTTAGACCACAAATAGTCACACGGGAAAAATGTAGCTGTACCTAATCAGTCGCAAAAATAATACGTAAACATTAATACAATCAAATATGACTAAAAAGAGTTTCGGTGACGGAATATTGATTAACCGTGACTGGTTATCGATACCAATAAAGAAGTTTAACCTTTGACATATATATAATATCGTCCAAAACATCATTAAAGAGGAAACCAGATGCAACGCAAAAAAATAAGTTTTGTTGTAGATTTTAATATAATAATGCAATGTACATTTTATAAGCGATAACGTAACACATATTTAATATGTATGTTAAATTATTAACTGATTCTCAAATATATTAACTAATAACTTGCATTAGTTTGTTTTGTTGGTTATCATAACTGTGTGACATAACATAACATATTAAGTGATTTGTGTATGTATTTTTAAGTGACGTTTTTTTAATATTCTGAATTATTTTATTACCCGTTGAGTAAATTCGCATGAGTTAATTTTTATTATCTATTAAAACAAAAATAACGTTTTTTTAACGGAAGTTGCGTTATTCGTTTTTTAAACAAAAAGTAATGCATGGCGTAGTATGCGGTAGAAAACAGGACAACACAGTAAAGTACTTAGAATGGAGTTAAATATGAAGCAGTATGCGTAATAACAAACATTACAAGTTATAGGCGTATAAAAAAATAAACAGATTTAAATTCATACGAAAGAAAACAACATGCAAAGAAATTTCACTGAGTAGTGTGTTGCGCACACACTTTTTATCTGTATGCATTTGTTGTTTGTTTTAATTATTCGCGGTAAAATTTATTTCTTATTTATACAAATAATATAATGCGGAAGAGTTTGTTTTTGAAGGCGTTTACTTAATAATATTGTATGTTGCAGGACGATGTATGCCGGGTCAGCTAGTGTAGGTATAAGCAGTAAGTCCGCCCTCTTTTTTGTTTTGGGAAACCTGTTTCTTAGTAGATTATATTCTAAAATTGGTAGGTTTTATTGTTTATTATTTATTTAAATAAAACAATCACTCAAGATTAAGTGAAGTTTACCACAATATATTAGTGAAAGCTGCATGCAAATCCACCAATCCGCATTGGAGCAGCGTGGTGGAGTATGCTCTAGACCTCCTCAGTAATGAGGAGAGACCCGTGCTTAGTAAATCAGTTAAGCCGTTCTAAGATTAGCTCCTATAAAGTCACAGACGGATGGACAAAAATTAGAAAAATCTTTTTTTTGTGTTTAATACTCGTACGTTATAAAAGGCCTCCAGCAGTAGGTAGTGACAGTTGTGTATCTATCATATACAGACAGCAATCGATATCAGTTTTATTGGATGTATAGAAAACAGACGCTATTAATGCAATGTAGGATTCTAGAGGCCGCTTTACATCATAGTTACCCAGTTCCTGCAACCTGCAACGAACCAAAGTACTGAGGTTATCGACCTGTTTCGTAGGTATCTATTTATTAATTAAGTCTTACTTATGTCTTGTAGATAAAACATGCAAACTCGTCCTCCTGCTCTAGGACTCTTTTATAAAAAATAGTTATGTCTTAGCAAGTCAAGATCCCAGTTAACGGAATAATAAACAGTCATTCACATTATTACACAGCGAGAGTTAATCATTAATGATGTTTTAATAATGACAAGGTGTCGGGACAAAAAGAAATAATGATTTACGTCAGACTTCGTGAATACACGCAAACGCGACCAATATAAATATTATTGTCATGCAAAAATGTAAAATAAATTACTGATCAACTGTTGACAATATTGATTGCTTATCTTTTAAAGTTTATTTGAAGGCCTTTTCCATAATATATCCATCCATAATCTCTTGTACTTGTATGTCAGTTACACAAAAAGAACTATCACTATGTACCTATCTTATTAACTTTTTGTCAGTTTGGGCAGATATAATTATGGAATGGCCGATATATCTATGGCTAGTCATTTTGGAAAGTAAAGTACTTTTTGTATTGTAAGTAAAGGACTGTATTGTAGTGTATTTGTTTGGGAGTCGGAAAAGGACCAAATATCGTTAACATTATCATACGAGAGGCTCTATCGAGAGTATTGTCGAGATAAAAATTATCCTATATCCTTAAGTCTTTTCCCAGATAACAAACTCTCTCTCTTAATCTAAATCGATTTAATTTAATTGTTTGTATTAAACTCACCTTTCTGTACTCGAAATAACTACCGATCAAATTTTTGTTTAAAATATAAAAATCTTTAAAACACAGAACATTTAAAATTAAGTCATCTCCAATGTCATGCAAGCAAGAAATTATTGGATAATAACACCCATCCCAGTAAACGTGTGCCACTTTGTGACGTAACACCGTCACGTACGGGCCATCAATCGCTACACTACACTGTCACGCGAGTGAGTGAACGATTGAATGAACGACATCATGGCCTGGCCTACATTGCTCATACCATTAGCCTATATTCGATGAAGTCAAATTATTCAGACAGAAGTTTTGATCAAGGACTGCACAGTGCCACAAACTTATCTGGCCCGGTGGCCAAAATTGGAACTAATGTTAATGTTATACTATGGTCAAACAAAGACAAAGACAGTAGCGCCCCCCTTACCGGGTCAGATAAGTGTGGCACTGTAATTATTGATTGATTAGATTAGGTGGTAATGTCTGAAAGAATGAACGAACATTAATTTACCATAATGGTGATCTTACAACAATTATACGTTGATAAATAATTGTCTAATTTAAATATGAGGTAATCAATTAGGTGCTAAATAGAAATATTCTAGGTACCTACTATTAGTAAGGTTTATCCTATTTAATATTTTTGCGTTTTATTTAATTATGCGATTAGGATAATTTTCCGAGCGTGTAACAACACGATAAGAAAATAATATTTTTCGTATGAAGTACCTAATATCTTTCATTTTCATAGTACTTATTGACGTAATAAATGTTATTTTGTGTGTATGTGTACAAGAACAGGTGTGAGAAACAGTTGGACATACTTATTAAATATAATGAATACATACGTATTATAAATGTAATTATATTAAAATTTTAGAGATTTTGAAAAATATAACCTCATGCAACTTACTTTATTTACAGTTTTAGTTATACGTACTATATGAATCACGCATTTGTGTGTTATGATTAATTCAAAATTAAAATTAGTGAAGGATTCCTTCATCAAACTCGTAATAGTCCCGTAATAAACCCGTTGATAATCGTCTTTTTAAAATACTGACTCGTGTATAAAGCTTGTGACCTTAGTCATATCTAGGCTAGAATATGACAGACAGCAGGTAGTATTGAAATAGTTTTGAAACTAATTTACAAGTTTATGACGCCCCACCTCACTCTCGAGATTGTAATCTGCAAGTCTATGTATATTGTCACCATTTGGAGTGTGATTTTCTCACGAGACGTGTTTGAACTACCTAAACATGTTAAATTAATATAACAATGATAGTTACATAATATTATATCATGAATAAATTGCTTTGATTAATTATTACAAATCTGCTTTTTTATGCAGCAATTATCCAAATGTTCAGCACGCCTGTCACTGTCAACATATTCTGCTGCTTAACAAGCTGATAAAATCAAATTGGCAGACTTCACCGACGATAAATGGAGACGGGGCGAAAGTGTTTGTCTGTTTGTTTGAACACGTTGATCTCAGGAATTACTGGTTCGAATTGAAAAAAATATTTTTTTGTTGAATAGCCCATTTATTGAGAAAGACTACATACAGTCAATAAGAGCGCAGCAACAAGTTTCCCGAAGCGCAATGAGGGCGTCTACTTAATAATAAATATTGCAGAACGACATCTGCCGGGTCAGCTAATATACCTATGTATAATAAAAATGTAACCGAGTTACGTCTGTATATAGGAGATATTTAAGAAATAAATTCTTCGTAGACTAGACTTCGTAGGGCCCTAAGAATAGAAGCTAAAAATAATGTTTTTAAAATATTTGTCCTACCTTACTTAATACCTACTTGTTCATCACGCTAAAACTACAAGATGAAATTTGATCTGGTTTTCACAATTATAATATACTAGTAAATCCGCCCTCGCTTCGCTTCGGGAAACCAGTCCCTTCAAAAATCTCTATAAATTTTAACAAATTATGTTATTCCGATGTCTAAGCTATATTACTGCAAAGTTTCATGAAAATCCGTTCAGTAGTTTTTGCGTGAAAGAATAACAAACCCACACACACACTCACATACATCCTTACAATCTTTCGCATTTATAATATTAGTAGGATTGCTGGAGGTCTAAGTTAAAAAATGTTTGTTTAATTTTGATATGTTTCTTCAAACCTGAGATATAAAAAATACACGTTTCCTGCAAGACAACGTCTGCCGGGTCTGCTAGTTAATATTAGAATCTAGTCTAGTACTCTAGTTAATAATTCTAAATAACTGCTTTTATATATACCAACTAGAACCTAGTTGGCATAACCTTTCACAGACGATTTTGTAATAATTTTGGTAAAACTCTAGAATCACGTTTGCGTTCGACATGAAATTCGTTTCGATTAAGGTACACTGTAGATTGACGGCCTCGAGTCCTCATCTCGGCCGTGGTTCAGCAGGAAGTGCCATGAGGAAAGTTGTACTTGGACTCAATATGGATTAAGTCTTTACAACCGAATAATTTTTTTTATAATATACAATATTATAAGGCACTTTGAGCCCTAATTGTCACAATATTTTCTACTCAACATAACTCTATCATAATAAAAATATGCATAATATTAAAAATTTGAGCCTAGATGCCTAAAAAAATATCCAATTTAATGTAAACTTGCTCTACATCATTTTTGGCTTACAATCTTTCTGTAGCAAAGGTGTAAAATATCATTGATCCGGTATGTAGATTAAATATTGATAAAAAAGGATCTTCAAGATTTTATATACAGACTAAAATTCGTTTTTTTTTTCATTTTCATCTCCTATTTCCAGGGCCTTAGGCGTTGGTTGGTATGTTTGACCTTGTGTTATTAACTATCTACCTAAGAAAATTCATCGAAATCGGTCAAGTGGTTTTCATCCCTCATTTGAACTCTTTAAGGGTAGATTTTTGAAAAGAAGTCTGTGTGACACCGGGTCTTCAACTATTTTAGTTTCCCATATAACCTAAATCAGGCTGATGGTTTAGCCGTAAAAGCGTCACTGACAGACTAAGACACAAACAGATAGACATACGGACAGACTTTTGCATTTATAATATTAGTACGGATAAGTTTACCGGCATACTTGTAACATTTAACCTTAAATGTAACTCAATTAATTAAACCTTAAACTGATCATAGGCCATAGCCAAGTTTATCACATTTTCATATATGAGACTGCGATAAACTTAATTTTGAATAAATAGTTAAAATACAACCACAAATTCCTTCATTAGATAAGAATATTACATTATAAAATCGTGTAATCAGTCGGGAAAATTTGTAAAAATATTATTATCAAATCAGTCGGGAAATTTATTTGTAAAATCGTATTGGTTATACTTGAAGCGAGAAAACTTGAATAGGTAGCTAGGATAATTTGCCTACCAACAAATTGTAGAGACACCCATATGCCTTTTGCGTAGCAATAAAATTTGGTAGAGTCGCATAAAGGTAGAGCATGTGTTCCGAAGTTTACCTCGTGATAAGACGCCACATTATATTAATATCTGATAGGTTTAAACTAGTTGATCGACAAACGTTACTATATTAATACCGAAATAGAAATTGCAATTTTTATTATAGAGTTTGTTATAATATGTATATTATGTAATATAGTATTGTATAGTATTGTATACAATGTCTTGTTGTAAACTACTAAATTGTCTCTACACGGATCGGAATCAAAAACATTACCGATAACGTTAAATCTAGATGAAGAGTTAATTAATATAAAGTTAAATAAATTGTATTCAAATAGGAATATTCGAGCAACAGAGAAGTGTGAACTGCAAAGTGGAAGGTGTCAGGATCTAAACTGAGAATTATTTTAAATTATTTTTACGATTGCATTTATCTTTCAGACGCATAGCTAAGAATTATTATTATGTGGAAATAAATTTCTCCATGACGTTTTCCAGTAAGAAAATTATACTAGGCACAATAATTAAAATTAATCAAGGCAAGAGTGATTTTCATTGCTGTTAAATCATGGTTATAAATTAAGTAGGCTTAACAGAATAACTTCTTGGGTTAATACCTTTTCAATTTATTGTATAATGATAAACTAATTATAAATTATTTTTAATATATTATTTTGATTTAATAATGTACCACTAGATTAAAGTAAGCTGTATAAGATAATATTATGTTGTATAAGATAAGAAGGTGATTTAATGAGGTCTAAAATGTTGCGGATGCGCAAGACACATTGACTGCAGAACCTATTATAAGATCACGGGTCGGGAATAGCGCGGTTGGACGTATTTATACTGCAAGATAGTCACGACTTTTAAACAAATTACACTTGACACTGCAGTTCGGAGTACCTTCTCTTCCGTACGCTTACTAATAATAGAGCAGGCGAAATGATAATGTGCACTGCGGATATTCTGATACTGATTAATATCAAGGCCGCTTTGTATGAAGTGCACTTTATCAACACGTGTGTCTTGGATCTAAACGCATATTTATATGATAACTTACAAAACTTACAATATTTACAATATTTCTATCGAACCGCACCAAACGTACACATGGGTAGCAATAATAATAATAATAAATAAAACCGCATCCCATCACTGTTGCTATTGAAGTCGTTGCGCGGGCGCATCTTAGTACCGCTTATCGCTATCACTTATCTTATCACGAATTAAACTCACCAGGCTGCTGCGGCGGGAGGAGGGGAGGCATGGGGTGCTGCGGGGGCACCGACGGCGGCGGCGGCGCGTACGGCGACACCCCGGGGGAGTCGGGCACGGAGTCCATGCTGGGGGAGCCCATGGACCGGGCCGGTGGCGGCGGGATCACCGGGCTTCGGGGCGCCTTCACCACGGGAGGCTCGGGCCGCTCCAGCTCCACCCCTGGCGCTTGCAAGCCGTTCTCCATCGCTCTCGCTCTGGCTTCGTCCTGCGCCTGCGCACGCCGCAGCGCGGTCTGCAACGCCATCACCCGCTGCCGGTCGGCCGTCAGCCGGCACTTCTCGCACATACAGTTGCGGTACTTGCAGTACCGCTTGTGGCCCTTCAGCTCGACCTTGAGCCGGTGATTGCGGCAGCGCGCGCAGTTGGGCGGCGCGCGCGGAACCGCCGAGCTGGAGGCGCCGGGCTCCGAGCGCTCCTCGCAGTCGTCGGGGGTGCGGCGCCTCCACGCGCCCACGGACACCATGGCTCGGAGTTCGCGGACTGTCGCGAAACCGACACAAACGACGCGCCGCGCGGACACGATGCGACTGCTCGCCCCGGCCGCCCCGCCGCCGGCGATCCTACCCCGCCCCGCTCCCCACTCGCCTCGCAGATGCATTTGTTGCAGTGCGCTATGCAATTCTGTGTTCTTATAATCTGATCGGAAGATTTTCTGATTGGAATTCGCAGGTTAATATGGAGTGTAGTAGTACCCTGCCTTTTCCGTGACCTTGTCTAAGAAAAAGAAGGCGTTACTTATTGCATCATAAAAGTTTACAAATAAGTAGAACTTGTAACTATAAGCCTCTTCTTAATGAAATCGTATTCAACTTTTCGCTACTCTACATTTAAAATTTTTAAAAATAATTTATACCCCTATGCATTTACCAACTTCAGTATGCAAGAAAATGTTTAAGTTATAAGTTTCAACTTTCAACAACTATTCTGTTACAATATTGTTTGCAAGTTAACATTTAAGTGGACACCCAGTTAATTGCTAGTTTTTTCGTTTACTTAAGCGATTGGTACAATAATTTATGCATAGTTAAGATGATAGGAATCAATAACTTTTCGTTTATTACAATTTGGTAAACTCCGCAAAACCATTAGTTAGAACTAATACAGTTAATTTGTGGTTTCTTAGAAGCTAAAATAAGAAAGCGTAAGAACAACAAATAGCAACAGCAATAGCGAAAGTATAATAATTCACAGATTGTTGATCATTATAAACGAAATAGCCGCTACATTTTATGAATATTATTCGCATTGTAAAATCGCACAGTAATAAAGGACCCATACTGCGTGTGGCTGCACTTCCATCCGATCGCGTGCAACACCGTACACTTGCAACTCTTGGACACGATGCATTTCACGACGGCGCGACGTGCAATCGATTTACAACCTTATCAAATCAGCAATAAAGATCATCTGACCCGTGATCACTGTTTGCAATGCTATAATCACACTACTCATATCTGTGTGAGTAAACAAACACAAACTTGTGCACATGAAAGTAAATGTCAGTGACGTTTCTACGTGTGCTCAATTCGCACTTTGAATGCGTGTGCGTACTCGTCTGTCAATTCACAAATTTTCCGAGTTATATTGACATACAAATTTAGATTCGCTTATGTTCTTCGATTTGATATTAATTTGAACGACTTTTGATATTAATAAAATTAATTTGTGGAGAAGTATCTCTACTGATCTGTACTATCGTAGAGCTAAAGAGTTGGTTTGTTTGAACGGGCTAATTTCATAAACTACTATTGCGAATGGACAAGTTATTGTTGTGTTGGATAGCTCATTTATAGAGGAAGGCTTTTATAATATTTCTTTTATTAACGTCACACTGCGACCAATAGGCGGAGCTACGATGAAACGTTGCAAAAATGGGAAAATTTAAAGTTTTCCGAAGCGAGTGAGGGCGTTCACTGGCTGGCTACAACCCATTTATAACTCTACTAAGCACTCATCATTGGGGAGGCCTAGAATATACTCTACTACGCTGCTCCAGGGCGGATTGGGCGTTCACTAGTAAATTATAATCTGCTCTACATTATCTCACATCTCTATATTATCTTTTTCAATAATTTTAAAAATCCAATTGTTTATCTTTTTTTGTTTCTCTTGCTTTTTTATTTGCAAAAATGGTTCTGTATGAAATGTTTATGTAGTGGATATATAATATAATGCCTTTAATATTACTAATGTCCAAAGGCGATAGTGACTCGGTGACACTTATATCAGACTAGAGAACCGCCCTCGCTTCGCTTCGGGACCCGTAGGTAACAGCCGCGTAGGTCCCGCTCCCGTAGGATTCTCGGGATAAAAAGTACCTAGCCTATATGTTATACTGCAACTTAGTCTATAACATTTGCCTATGACTTAAGTAAATTTACTATACATGTAGTATTTGATAACGTGATTCAGAACTTGCAAATGAATTTTACTAACGCCATCTATTAACAGCATCCAGAAAATATCTAACAACTAACAAAACATCTTCCCATGGGAATGAGATGTTTTCCCGCGGTATAAAAGTAGCCTACGACCCTCTCCACCCTCCCAAACTATCTCTACACACATAAACCATATCATCATATAATAGCCATGTTGCGACGTGAAAGAGCCACAAACAAACACAATTTCACATTTATAATATTAAGTATAGATAGGTGGCATGAGATGACAAATAAGCTCGTTTGCTGGGTGTACATGTAAGTCATATTAAGTCAATTGCTATACTATCGAAGGCATAGATTTGTTATATAAACGTCAGTGTATGCTAAATTTATGGTCGAAGGTATGTTGAAAAATGTTTTTTTTTTCAATGTCAAATAATATTTGCAATATTCAGATATTTTCAAAAGAACTCTCCTAGAATTGCCATCAACCGCGTTTCAAAAATTGTTAGAGATTTACACACATATACACACACACACCCAAACACACACACAGTCAAAGAAAGAAGAGAGACCTACAAACATCATTGTAGTGATAGCCTAAATAACGTCATAGGACCTGAAAACGCAGATTCGATTTTCGTTGGTAATGTTGGCAAACCGATCGTCGCCGGATCGAATCGAGCCAATTCATTACGCGGGAACATCTTGATCGATGCCTAGGCTCTCAAAAATAATCTATACATACAAATTAAATTGAAATGTCCGTCTAAAATTCAAAATGTGTTCTCAATTGCTACTACACGAACATGAAAAAGAAAGAAAAATGTTTCTGTTTGTCTAAGCTAACCTCGGCCATTTAACATCAGGCATGTAAGCTCAATATTGTGGATGTTTTAATTTAAAATAATGCAAAGAACGGTATAAATATTTTTAATCTATCTCATATCATATGCCTGACCTGGCCAAAACTCCAAGCTGACCCAGTCCTCACCGACTATAGGTGATAAGTAAAAGATAAATATTTATCTCTTACTGACAGCTGTATAAAGTTTGCAGTAATACCTGTGAGATATTTTTTCTCGGTACAAGTTTGCATATTGTATCTTATTATGAGTTTATCTGTCCGTTCACGGTAGTATTTGGGGTCTTTAGGAAGTTTGTACAAGTAGGTATGTATACCCGCTAATGACGCCAGGTTCAATAACATAAAAAACGGGACAGAAAAAGTTTCTCGTTGCAGATATTGTAGTAGAGAAAGGTAAAGAAGAATTTTTAATTATACAGCGCTACGTTTCTAGTCAACAACTAGTCTTTTAATGTCCATAGAAGACGGTGCCCTGTTATCCTTATGTGGCTCGCTGGCTCATTTTTCCGCTATTTTTATGAAAATATTTTGGATATGTTTTGTATTATATCTCCGTCATGGCGCATTGGAGAGCAACGTGGTGAAATATGCTCCATGCACCTAAATCATAAGGAGAGACCTGTACTCAGTACTCAGTCATTACTGGGTTGCAGTCAATTATTGGAACAATTCAAGTATGATTCAGAAATATTGTAAAAAAAATTATAAATATTGCTCATGCCACATGCTAGGTAGGTATCTAGCATCAGTTTTTTGTCTTTGAATACAATTTCTCCATATACTTAAATCACTTTTCCCCGTATAATAAAAAATTAACGGTTACTTACATACCTAGGTATCTGCGCTGAAGCCGTTGCGTCGCGATTGACATGGTGAAACAAAAAAGACGTTATAAACCTTCGCGACTCTTAGAACATTTCCATAACCGTTACAAGTCGCAAGTCGGAAATCAGGACATCCCGCGTATATCGGAACCCCTAGCGATACTACTGCCTATCTTAATCGTCAGTCTCCTGGTCACCTCTAGTCGACTTCCACTGACTTAATGGCATCATTTGATAAAGGACTGTATGTATTTCAGATACGAAACGGATATAAAAGTAAATAGATTAAGTACAAACCGGACAGGATATATCAAAAATTGCATTTTAACAAAACTTTTTAGATTTGAAAGCAACTCACAAAAAGTGTAAACCACTTTGATCGTATCAGGGCAGGCAACAATGGTATGGCTTGGCTTGACTTCAACCCTTACTTACAATGACTTACTGAGTAAGGGTTTCTCCTCATTATAACGGAAGCCTAGACTCTAGGCTTCCTCTCTAGACCCTTGATAATATTCCACCACGCTGCTTTGTGGATTGGTGGAGAGGTTAGTGGCAAACCCAAGTACCTATTAGATGTTATTATGACGACTTGCTTAACGACAACTTTTTAACGAAAATAACCGAGACAATATAAATAACCTTCCAAAACAAGGGCATGTTCAAAAAAATGCACCAAAGGTCATCTTTCCAAGTACTGATCGCACTTGCTTAGCTTGGTCGATCACTGCAGTCCAGGGCATAAGAGGCGTCAGAAGCCTGTGCCTACTTAGTGGTAATGTTGAAAATCAATCCAGAAATGTACTTTTATGTACCTAATTAAGTAATAGCGAGATTCTTTATACAAGAAATCATCCCTTAAGGAGGTGAAACGAGGAATGGAGACAGGAGATATAAAACTCGAAAATTATTCTTATGGATATCACATGACTTAGACAGGACATAATATGATCCTTATCTCTGGTGATAAGTTCCCATGGACATCATATTCATGCTATAGTAAACCCAACTTAAGACTGAAACGAAAGAGGCGCTGTCGGACGCATTTGACATTCATTTGACCAATCATTGCACACTAGTAACTGACAGATGAATGAACACAACGTACTTATGAATGACTTTTCGTTAGTTCCAATTTTTGCCATTTCAGAGTTAAGTTGGGCGGACTGTATTTTGCCATTGCTTGTCTCTCACACGTACGAAGCCGCAGCCAAAAAATAGATACTTATAGTACACTAGGGCCATTTTAATAGGCCACATTTGACAACTGTTTGTCTTTGCTTCATAGTGAGGATAACCTGCTGAAAAACATCGATTAAATTGAATAAATCGATAAGGACTTCAAACATCTGTAAATTGAATGCGATTGTTATAAAAAGTATTAATAAGCGCACAGTTCACACAACGACTAAAAAAAATGACAAAAATAATGCGTCAGATAATGGCGCGAAATGAAATCATGACTTTTTTGTAACATTTCACGTTTCTAGATACTGACTTTTGAGCCAGACGTTATTATATAAATGAATGATTACATATTTATTGGCCTAAAATGTAATAAAATTAATACAAACAAAATTAAAATACATTTTATTTTGTAATCGTGAAAACTTTTTGACGATTAGTATTCTCGAATTCAACTTATCTACTCATCTGTTTCTTTGGGTACCATCCCTGGTATTTAAAAAGAAAAAGAGTTCGCTGACGTAACTTTGTAACGACGTCAGTTCCTTACTTTTAAGTGTAAAAAGTTTAACAATATCTAGTATGGAATGTATTAGATACTGTTACGTGTCAGGAGTAATGGGTTCGAGAAAATGCCAAAATGTACCACAAAGACTTTATTTGTACTCGTAGATACACAAATTACACGATGTACACAGTACACACTAAAACACTCTGCACGTAGATACTAGTAAACACACTCGTCGAACACTGTATCGCTCGTAGAAATCACTTCACTTCGCACTGGTATCGCTCGTAGGTATCGCTGGTATCTTCCTGGTTTCGCTTCCGAAACTAGAATGTCCGCACTTGATCGATCGCCCCTTTTTATACCACTCACGCACCATTCACGGCAATCCAGAACTTTCTCGCTAATTCCGGACGGACCCGATTCGTATAAAATTCGAGAACGTTCCTTGCAACCGAGTTTCGCCCGTATGACTATTGCCGTAATGGTCGAAGCGTCGTGCGTACGGGCAAGCGCGCTATTGTTCTATTGTTGACTCGACATGTTTATGGCCCCTATTGTTTATTGTTTTGCGAGGTGATACGCCAGGGCTGTCACATTGCCCCCCTCTTAGTCATGCTCGTCCCGAGCATTATTCGATCCATGAAATGGTGCCAATCTGTCCACGTGCACGATCTTCGGCTTTCTTCTGTCCCCCTGTCTGATCCGGTAGGTCACGTCGTTAATCTTCGTGACAACTGTGTAAGGGCCTTCCCATCGTGCTTGTAGCTTCGGAGACTTCCCTTTCCTCCGCAGTGGATTGTGCAACCATACAGAATCTCCCTCCTTGAAACCATGTTTCCGAGCATCGCGATCGTACCGGGTTTTCATCCTTTCGCTGGTCTTCAAACATTGCTCCCTTACAAGATCATGTGTCTCGCCCAATTGTTCCCGTAAGTCCGCGATGTATTCAACGATTGGTTTCGGGGCCTCTGGCGGTGTTCCGGTAAGCAAATCCATCGGCAGACGCATTTCTCTTCCGAAGTTAACTTTAGCCGGTGTAAATCCCGTAGACTCGTGTATGGCAGACCGATACGACATCAGGAACAGAGGAATGTACCGATCCCAGTCTCGCTGATGTTCCTCGACGACCTTGGCCAAGTGATTTTCCAACGTTTGGTTGAATCTCTCCACCATGCCGTCAGATTGAGGATGCGCCGGTGTGGTACGTGTCTTATTTATTCCCAAAAGATCACACATCTCCTGGAATAACGTTGACTCGAAGTTCCTGCCTTGGTCGCTGTGTAACTCCAGTGGTACACCAAAGCGGCATACTACCTCCTGGACAAGTTTCTTGGCCACAGTCTTCGCCTCTTGGTTCGGGGTTGCAAACGCTTCCGGCCATTTGCTGAAGTAGTCTTGAACCACGATGATGAATCTATTCCCGTCTTCCGTCTGAGGGAATGGCCCAGCAACGTCTATGGCGATTCTTTCCCAAGGGGCTCCGACGTTGTACAGCTGTAGTTTCCCCTTGGATCTAGTGCGGGGCCCTTTTACTGAAGCGCACACAGTACACTTTCTGCACCAATCTTCAACGTCCTCTCGACATCGCACCCAATAAAAGCGTTCTCGTATCTTCACGAGGGTCTTCTTGATGCCGAGGTGCCCGCCGGAAGTGCCATCGTGTACGAGCTTCAGCAAATCAGCCACTTTACTTCTAGGGATAACCATTTGCAGGGTTCGTTCCCTTCCATTGAGTGACTCCCAGATCCGGTAAAGCACGCCATTCTCTAATACAAGGCTGTCCCACTGAGCCCAGTATGCCTTAGTAGTTGTGCTTGAGGCTGACACATCACTCCACAGTGGCCTCTGTCCTTTGGCTTTCCACTCCATGATCGGGCTGAGGTCTTTGTCTTCCTTCTGAGCTTGGCTGATTTGCTCCCTTCCCCAAGACTCGTCTAGGTCCTGCATCCTTATCACCCTTACCTCTTCTTTAGCCTCATGCTTGATGCAATGTCGACATTCTTCGGCGCATGGGCGTCGTGACAAGGCGTCGGCATTCGAATGAGCTCTTCCGTTGCGATGCTCTATTACGAAGTTGAACTCTTGAAGCTGTTCGATCCACCTCGCGACCTGGCCTTCCGGGTTCTTGAATTGCAGAAGCCACCTCAGAGCAGCGTGGTCCGTCCTTATTGTGAACTCGCGTCCCAGCAAATACTTGTTGAAGTGCTGAAGGGTCTTCACCACAGCCAGTAATTCTCGCCGAGTCACACAATAATTTCTTTCCGGTTTCGAAAGGGTCTTGCTAAAGTACGCAATGACCACCTGCTGGCCGTCCTGATCTTGTGATAACACTCCTCCGATGCCAGTATTGCTAGCGTCTGTGTCTACTGTGAATCTCCCTTCCCTTCTGGGATAGCCAAGAATCGGAGCCGAGCACAGACGTTCCTTTAAGCGAACAAACGCATCTTCGCAATCGGAATCCCAACTGAAGATTCTCTTGTCCTCCGTGAGACGGTGTAATGGCTTGGCTATCTCTGAGAAGTTCTTCACAAACCGACGGTAATAGGCACATAACCCCAAGAACGCTCTTACCTCGGTCTTGTTCTTTGGTGTCGGCCATTCTTGAACAGCTCTTATCTTATTTGGATCAGTGTGAACACCTTCGTCCGATATGATGTGTCCCAAAAATGATACTTCCTTCTTGAAGAAGTCACATTTCTTCGGATTGAGCTTTAGGTTGGACTCACGGAATCGTCTGAATACCTTCTCCAGATTTCGCTTGTGTTCCACGAAGTTTCGTCCCATGACTATGACGTCATCGAGGTACACCAGACAAGCGTCCCCCAAAAGTCCCACCAACACTCGCTCCATGAGACGCTCAAAAGTGGCAGGAGCGTTACATAATCCAAAAGGCATTACGCGAAACTGCCACAAGCCATTTCCGGTTCCGGTGGTAAAGGCGGTCTTCTCCTTGTCTTCTGGCCGGACTTCTACTTGCCAGTAACCACTCTTCAGGTCGACCGTTGAAAACCACTTCATGCCACCAAGCATATCCAATGTGTCGTCAATCCGAGGCAGAGGGTAGCTGTCCTTCTTGGTAACGGTGTTAAGCATCCTGTAGTCGACACAGAATCTAGTACTGCCATCCTTCTTCTTCACGAGTACCACAGGTGAACACCAAGGGCTAGTTGACGGCTCGATCACCTTGCTGCGCACCATGTCCTCGATCATTTCTGCAACTTCGTGTTCCTTTGCCAATGGTACTCGTCTCGGTCTTTGCTTGATCGGTGAAGTATTGCCGGTATCTATTGGGTGAGTGACAAGATTTGTTCTTCCAAGGTCGCTATCTCCTCTGGTAAAGATGTCCTTGTAGTCCATCAACAACTTTGCTGCCTGAGTATATTCTTCAAAGCTCAAATTCCTCCTGGTCGCCTCCAGCAAAGATGTCATGTGATCCGTTGATCCAGGTTTGTCCGAGTATTCTTGGACCTTCCTCAAGCTGTCCACGGCTTCACATCGGCCGATAACCGTATTCTTCGCGAGATGTATCGGCGTGCTACTAAGATTGATGACCTTTAACTTCGCGTCACGTTTGGTCATGAGCAGTGTCCTTGCCGTGATCCAACTGGGGTGATCTCCATAGTCTTCCACTACGACACATCGATCCATCTGTATCCTTTCGGGAAACCTAACCTTGACCAAGGTTTCCGACCTGGGTGCTAGCTTCACTGTCCTCAAACAGTACACTGCTCCTGAACATGAACCGTCCAAGAAGACTTCTTGATCCTTGAAGCTTAACACTCCTCTGGCTATATCAACTATACAGTGATGTGTCCGTAGAAAGTCCAGTCCGATAATGCAGTCGTCAGTTATATTCGCTACTAAAACAGACTTCTTGTAAATGTCACTTCCGAGTTTCAATCTTGCTTCCGTAACTCCTAGGACGGTCACTGGCTGGCCTGTCGCTGTCTGAAGATTGCATGATGGTCGTCCATTTTCCCACATGATAGTCCGCTTGAGTAGTTCCGGTCGAACGATGGATTTCGATGCTCCCGTGTCAATCGTAAAGCGACAGGGTATGCCATTTATTTCTCCAGTAGTTACGAGGCTGTTCCCGTCACAAGCTTGTGATACTAATACAGTAGGGGCTCGACGAAGTCCAGCCAGTGCCCGCCCCGCGGCGCTGGCGCCTCTTAGTTTAACGGCTCCTGGGTGTCGACTTGGGTGGCCGTCGACACCGATTTCGGTTGCTTCCGAGTCCGGCAGTTAATCCTTATATGGCCTCGTTCACCGCATCCGTAGCAGATAGGCCCGGTACGAGGTTGAATCGCTGCTACGACTTCGCGCACCTTGCAACTCTTGTAGTCACTTCGTACCGCTTCTACTTCAAGGGCATGCGCTAAAGCTGCTTCCAGTGTTGCGTGATGCCCCAAGCGCACCGTTGCTCTCACCTCGGGATCCCGTATTCCGCTGACGAACGCCTCTAGAACTTTGTCTTCGACGGGTGTGGAACTCGACGCATAGGCTCGGCGTACAAGGCGCTCGATCTCCGTAGCCCATTGTTGCAGTCCTTCGCTCGACCTCTGTGACCGGTCTTTAAGCTGAGCGCGGTACACGTGCTCGAGGTGCTTTTCCCCGTATCGAGCTTCCAGGGCCTTAAATAGCGACTCCAAGGTGCGTCGCTCGGCGGGCAGGTTCTCAAGCACCAGCAGTGCCTCCCCTCGAAGAGCTAGAGTGAGTGCCGCCAACGAGTGTTCGTCCTCCCAGCCATTCCCGCTTGCAACAACCTCGAACTGATGCCTAAAAGCTGTCCACGAGGTCGTGCCGTTGAAACTTGGGACCTTAAACTTCGGGGCCCCAGAGCATGTACTGGTTGCTGCCGTGCCCATAACCCTTATTTTTTGCAGCTTATGGTCCAAATCCACGAGCCTAGTTTCGTGGGAGTTTAGTAACGTGTCATGGTTTTTGAGGGCTTGGTCGTGCTCGGATGTACGCACCTTCACCAATTCTAGCTCCTCCTTCACGAGGTTCAAATCCCCCTTTAAACTGTCCAGCTTTGCATCGATTGCCCCTAGGCCCGCCTCCATGGTTTTGCGCTGGCTCTCCATGGTTTCGCGCTGGCTCTTTATGTCTTCACGCAGGCTCTCCATTGCTTCGCGCTGGCTCTCCATCGCTTCGCGCTGGCTTCCCAATAGTTTATTTTCCAGGCGCTCCATTGCTTCGCACTGGCTCCGCTGTATGGCGGCTAATAAGGAGGCCATATCGAATGCACTCGGTGTCGGTACTGCTGCGGCTGATGTAGTCGGTGGTCCAGCGGTGGTCTCCGTTTCCATGCGGTCACGACCCGGCGACTCCATCCGCGCGGCATCTAATGCCGTCTGCCGTCGCGTACGAATCCCTTCTTCACTCTGCGGTACTACAGGCATTCCGCTTCTGTCACCAATTGTTACGTGTCAGGAGTAATGGGTTCGAGAAAATGCCAAAATGTACCACAAAGACTTTATTTGTACTCGTAGATACACATATTACACGATGTACACAGTACACACTAAAACACTCTGCACGTAGATACTAGTAAACACACTCGTCGAACACTGTATCGCTCGTAGAAATCACTTCACTTCGCACTGGTATCGCTCGTAGGTATCGCTGGTATCTTCCTGGTTTCGCTTCCGAAACTAGAATGTCCGCACTTGATCGATCGCCCCTTTTTATACCACTCACGCACCATTCACGGCAATCCAGAACTTTCTCGCTAATTCCGGACGGACCCGATTCGTATAAAATTCGAGAACGTTCATTGCAACCGAGTTTCGCCCGTATGACTATTGCCGTAATGGTCGAAGCGTCGTGCGTACGGGCAAGCGCGCTATTGTTCTATTGTTGACTCGACATGTTTATGGCCCCTATTGTTTATTGTTTTGCGAGGTGATACGCCAGGGCTGTCACAATACTATGGGGTGCCTCCCTTACAAGGTTACTTTGGAAAATTTTGACGAACTGTCAAATGTGACCTATTAAAATGGCCCAACTATAAATAATAATTTTATGACATCAAACAAAAACTGTCGGTATTAGTTATAATTTTTTACTACGTATTATTACAAAGTTGTTCAAATCCCGCCGTGTCTTGGACGCAGTGCGTGGATTCCCCACTTTTTGTCATCACTTGGACTAACTTTATGGGGAATTTGACTTTAGGTTGTTAGACATTCTATCGACCGCTCTTCAATTTAGTATACTTATTTAATTACACTTAACGTTTTTCAAACTAGAGATGGCCTGTGTCCTGGTTTGTATGTACCTAATATCGATATTATATTTTTAGTACCTGGTTGACCGAGCTTTGCTCGGTTGAAAATTATATTTAGTATGAATCGCAAGAAATACGAGGAATATATTATTAAAATATATTATTAAATCGATAATAACAAAACTAACATTTATTTACAAATATTCTCGTAAATATCACAAACGCACGTTAAACTATCACTACGCGTCCTGCGAGGTCAAGCGAGATAATCGCACTGATTTTTAATTTTATTCAAACAGAAAATAGGTAGGTATAACGCAAAAATAGCGCTTCAACGTAAGAATGAATATAGTATTAGCCGAACAAAAATATATTCGAGCGCCATCTAGTTACTACTGAAACAAACAAACCGTACCTCATAGAAGTTATCCTAATGTTTCATAGATGGCGTCAGTATGATGTTTTTAAAACATCGGGAATCGGGAAAAAACGGGAACCGAGCTTTTCTCGAACCTGGGACCTTGATAAATCGATTCCTTGAGCCGAAAACCCCCTAATCTGTAACTTTCATGAAAATCTTTGCAGCCGTTTCCGAGATCGTGATTATATATATAGGTATAAATAAATAAATAAATAAATAAATATACAAGAATTGCTCGTTTAAAGATATTAGATTTGAATGGATACCGCTGTGCATAGGATTTTTTATACCGCGTCTGAAATTTTAGTGCGCAATAAGTAGGACCCGTTCCAATTAAAATGTTTTACAGGTATTAATCATGTATATGGATTGTATAGGAATATACGATGGCAAAAGTTCAAAATTGCAATTAATTTAACCAAATACGTAAGGAAGAAGTGATTGTTAGTTCTTTTGACATCAACCTATTAACGATTTACTACAGGGCACGGGTCAGCCTTTATCATGGAGCCTGGAATAAACTTCACTACACCTCTTTAAAATGCGGATTTGTTAATATCATTAATAATATTCTAGTCAAAGCCCTCCAACATGGTTTAACTATTGGTATCTTACCATAAGAACGAAGCCAGGTTACTTAACATTCTTTCCTCCTCCAAAGTAAGGAAATGCACAAGATTTCTTTAGCACCAAAGGTCATGCATTCAACAAGTGACCGCGTCTAACGTTGCCTACATAACTCGCTCGGTTACTTATGATATATATTTTTTTTTGTTATCGAGGGGGAAACCTTCAAAAGGTACCCGGTGCCGTGGGAGCGACACAGGGTTATGTGGGATTTTTACCCACTAAAACCCCCCCGGTGGCCTACCTCAGCGCTTGTGGAGAACTCCGGGATCTCCAAAGGAACACAACCGGAGTCCTCCGAGCGCGGCGCCCTTGGGGCTCTGCCCGCGAGAGACTAAATACCCCATCGCTTGCCATCTCCATACGACGGTATGCGGCCACACATACCGTCATCCTTCCCGGGGTTGGTGATGGACGGTTCGAGCTCCCACTCTAGCCGCCCCCAACCCCGAAAACCCCTTTTAGTCGCCTCTTACGACAGGCAGGGGATACCGAAGCTCGTATTCTGGTCCCGAGCCACAGGGACAATGACTCGTTAGCCTATGAGCTCTACACTTCTTTTCATACATTTATTCATGAATGATGCATATTTAATATGTATGCAACACACACACAATCCCTCATAAAATACAAACAGAAATTAACACATTAAACAACATTAAGAGAACAACATTATCTTTACAAATCAACCAATTTGTAAGCGTCGCAAACCAAGCGAATCTGACCTTTTTTAATCTGAGTCGAAATGGTATTTTAAAATCCAAATGTGCCATTGAAATTAAAAGGTAGTGCATTATTTTTAATTGGTTTAGCGACATAGCTATGACATGCCTTAGGCCTTATATCGGGCAAAATATGCCCGACGCGTGGAACTTCAAACGGAAGTTGAAAGACCACGATCGAACTGAATGTTATGGCTAAAGTAATAAAATTAATTAATTACATAAAACTCTTCCGTAACTGACTAACAGTCAACTTACAGACACAGTAGGAACTACGATACTATTGGACGCATGAAACTGAAATTAGGCATGTTTGTTCCTTGGGTAAAACATTCGATCTGGAATTCGGTATCATTACCTGGCACACAAATTCCTGCTTTTCGTCTTTGCAATTAAGGTACATTTAAGATTGACAGCGGCATCTAAAAATGCCCTTAGTAAATGTTGTTAACGAGCTTAATTAAACTGTAAACACAGATAATAAGTTTGGTATTGGCAGGGAGTGGCAATTCTTGTTCTATGTAGGTCGTAGGTATGTAGGTCGGTCACAGTTGTCATGGGCGGCAGCGGAAGGGTGGTGATGCATGTTCGTTTACTACCATCATTTTATTTAAAAAAATGGTCCAGTTAGTAAGTAACTGTTATTAAGAGTCTCGTTCTGTCTGGGATTGTCGTCTCCAAAAAGTATAACCGGCTCCACTTTCTACCTTACTTCTTACCGATAAAATGGTCTAACTACTCTCAAATGATACAAAGCTTACTACTAACCTAAGCTATCAAAATCTTAACCGTATATTACTATAGTGGTGTATGTACATAATATTAAAGATAGCTATTAAATTTCACAAGCATATTTATCGCGATCATATTTACGGGCTATAGCCAAGAGAAACAATTTGCCCTTGCAACCCCGAGCTGTGGTAATCAGCCATAAATAAAATATTATTAATATTCTATGTAAATAATTTGCAGTAAAAACTTTTAGTACTTACCTACCTCTATCATAACCACATGTCTAATTATTTTGCTTACTTTTTTTTAAGTAGGTATAAAGGCTTACACACACTTTATATATACCCAAATTCAACTTCATCTCAAAAGTAAGCCTAAGCTTAAAAGCAGTTTTACTAAGTACTTGAATGTTGAAAATATAACCGAAATGAACTCGACATAAGGCTCTTTTTTCAATGTTTTCTTATGAGGCCAATTGGAGTTGAGTTGATATAGTAATGAGTATAGAGTCTATAGAGCTTTAAAATTCAAAGCTTCTACTCCAACCTTTCACCATCCAACGTTCACCGTCATCTGAAAAAAAGTTTAAGTATCGTACCTAGATCACTTGGTTGGAACGAATCGTTCATTATTTGATTTATATTTTTTCTTTTTTCAATTTCTGAGCTCGGTGAGATAGATAACATCAAAATGCAACAAATCTGTGGCTGAACATCAAAACTTTTTTCCTTTTTGATGATCATCAGCTCTTTAGAGAATTATCTTAGAATGGGTTGTTTTTTTTTATTTAATATTAATAGTGGAGTGTCGTTAAGTGATTGAAGAGTGTGATCAATCTCTTCATTAAATGCGTTGTAAGACATCTACTACCGAGTCTGCGGTTGTGGACAATGGGATCAAATTTCTTCACACTGAATGTGTGCCGGACGACTTATACTGACACGTCTGACTACACAGTGAAAATACTAAGTTAGATGAGATAGTTACATTAAAATCGAACTAACTAGTAGAAAAGTTCCGAAAAATACTCAATGTCAACATAATTGCTTACATCTGCTGTCTTTTTCCTTTAATCTGCTTCTCCGATTTGAACGAAATTTGCTTATAAGATAGTTTGATTTGAGACCGTGGAAACGATGTAAGATTATTTTTATTCTGGAAAAATAACTTATAGACGTGAAACGAGGGATGGAAGTCGACATACGGAATAAATAATTTCTCACGTAAGTATACTTATACCAGTAATTAATTACAGATAGGTAGGCTAGGTAATTAGAATCAATATTTTATTCACATTACCATATAATTTATCTCTAGAAAATCAAAATTATATCACGTGAAACTAGGGAAAATAGTTATAGTATGTCTAATAATAACTTATAAAATTTTATAAACATACAATGCTTCGTGTATGATAGCCATCTTGCTCGAATGTACGTAAACTAATTATTTGAAATCATGCTACAAATGATTACAGGGTTCAGTTTCAGCTTTATTTGAACTGACAAAATATAACACGTCGCAATAGATAGGTACTTCCATTAAAATATTTAATTGAAAAAACATAATAATAACCAAGATAATCAGGATATTTAATTTTTAAGTGAGAGATTTTGGGCAAAACGGCCCACTGGGAAAACGGCCCGCGGGCCGTTTTAACATGTTTTTTGACAGGCTTTTTAGCATGCTATTGTTACTTTCACTAACTTCAAGAAGCCTGATTTAACTTGAAAATCTGCACAGAGGTCGATGACATGATAAACCTAGCCAATGGCACGCTCAGAACGATCTCCTTAGGCACTTCTCACATTACGCTATTTATTAGCTAAGCGACTGCGACGCAATCCCAAAATTCTATGTATCTGACACTTTTGACTGACAGGAGTCGCATCGTAGAAGCGTCTCCTGACAGTGAAAAGTGTCAGCAAGGCTATTCTGTAATAAACAAATTCGATATCGAAGCTCACTCAGGTGAGTTCTGTCACTTCGATTGCGAGCTTGATTGGCGCTGCCGTCGGTTTTAATTTTAACAGAACGCGATGTAAGTACGTCTAAATCAAAATCTCACCGCGGATTCAGCTATCGAGATGTCAAAGATATCCTTACAGAATAGCCTAGCAGTTACATACAAATTTTGGATTGCGTTGCAGTCGCGTAGCTCATAAATAGCGTTGTGTGAGAAGTGCCTTACAAGGAAGCTCACAGAGGACATTTATCATTTTTATGCATATTAGGCTGCGTTCATAGTAGGCAAACTATTCGCCGCCGACTTAGTGAGCCGCAAAGTCGCGCACCGAAATTTATTCGAGCCAACCGGCAACACATATCAATTTACCGGCGTCCCATGTGTAACTGTTCGGAGCTGTCGCTGCGTTTTCCTGTGCGTCAGCCGCTCACTGAGATTGTCGGCGCACATAAGGCGCTTTGCCCACGGAGCAACTATTGCAGCAACAGCTGGCAACTGGCAATTAACTGGCAACTAGCTGGCAACTAGCTGTTTACATACATTTCAATTGGACTGCACACACAGCAACTCGAGTTTCGAGTTTCGGCAATCGTCAACAATTTTCAGTTGCCGCAACCAGCAACTGTTAAATATTCTAACGGTTTTTAAAATTGCCGGTTTCCGCAACACTCAATCGCAAATCAATCAATCAAGTTGCTCACAAATTGCTATAAAATTGCCGCAACCGTAAACGTTGTAGCAACTATCAACTTTTACAGGAAACTTTTAAAAAGTTGATAGTTGCCTCAACTTGAGTTGCTCCGTGGGTAAAGCGCCTAAAGCTACAAACTGCGAAGAGTGAGCTAACTCAGTCGGCGGGAACAATTATTTACCTACTGTGTGAACCCAGCCTTAGCATAAATGAAAGTCAACTATTGCCGACAAACGAGTAGACGTGCCAATACGTGGTCACCGTCGCCCATGGGAGTCAGTGACACCAAAGGCATCACAGTTATGTTACTGGCCCAGAATGAAGGAAGAGGTAAAGAAGAACCAGGGCCAGGGCTGTCGTAAGCGGAAGTGCAAGGCGTGCACTAAACGCGGGCAGCTCGTGAGAGGGTGGGCGGAAAATGGATCACGGAGGGGTGGCACGAGATATTATTTAAATAAAAGTAAACACATATCAGCCTTGTACATCATCATCATCATCTCAACCCCTCACTGCCCACTATTGAGCACGGGTCTCCTCTCAGAATGAGAAGGTTAAGGCCATAGTCCACCACGCTGGCCAAGTGCGGATTGGCGGACTTCACACACCTTTAAGTTTTTGCGAACTCTCCGGCATGCAGGTTTCCTCACGATGTTTTTCCTTCACCGTTTGTAGCAAGTGACATTTAAATGCTTAAAACGCACATAGCTCCGAAAAGGTGCGTGCCCTGGGATTCGAATCCGGAACCCTCCGAATAGGAGGCGGAATTCTTAACCACTAGGCTATCACCGCTATCAGCCTGTAAGCGACTAATCATTTAGTGGTCGACACAAGTCGGCGAGTAGTAGTCAGTCAGCGAGGGCTCTTAACCAACAGGCTACCAAGGAGTCGGTCACTGTCGTTTACGACAAGACATTCCCGACCATACGCAAAACAGCGTAAAGTCCTTGATCTCGGGATCAACACTAATGATTTGACCCACTACAATCGCGTCAATCGCCCGCTTGACCAATCTTGTCGATATTGCATTTCCGCTACCAAAACGTACTGAACCTCACAATCATTCCGTATGTTCGTGTTTTAATTTATTTTCCACAGTCATTAACGCGCGTGGCTTTAATTAATGAATAGGATAGGAACACGAATATTTCTATTCACAGCGCAAACTATTTAACGCTGCCATAGAAGCTAGAACAAACGAATCTAAGCTGTTCAATATGTCCCAAAATCAAGCATGGTGGTATACTTATAGAAGGGGACTCTACAAGCCTCGCCCGAGAATGAGTGTGGAGATGATTGTGCGAAAGGCTTTCGGCGCCACATTGAAAGAATATGTCCAATATGGGTCCATTCCTGGCATCAGACAGATTTGCGGACAGGAAAGAAGTCGTAAGGAGCGGTAAGGTTTCCTGAAATTAAAATAAGGCTGCTTATTGACAGCTATTTTTTTTGTATCTTCCACGCCTCTACCGGATTTTCAGAGAATCAAAAAACATTTTAATGGTCTTTGAGAATTAACTGTCAGAAATCTTTTTAGAGCACTCTACGCAATCTTCCTCTTTACGATGTTCTGTGTCACTATCCATTCGTTGCGCCATTCCTGGCATGAAAATCTCAAGAATCCTCTGATAGTGACTATGGACTCTGCGACTTATCCCATATCAGAGATTGACTTTCCTGCTGTCGCTCTCTGTAACGTTAACAGGATCAGCAAGAATGCTTTGACAGACGCTGCGAGAAAATCGTGAGTATAAGGTTTTATAGATCATTTGAAATGTTTAAAAAATTAAAATACACCCTAAATGATAATTCAAAAGTAATAATGTTTACATACCTAAGTACTTACAGACAAATCCAATAATACCTACTGTATTTAACATAGTTTATTGACCTTTTTCTTTTTCTGCTTGCCAGTGGTCCTCGTGTTGTATTTAAATGACTCGTCTCGTCTTTAGTGAAACTAGGTAGTCTAGGGACCAAGATATATTTATAGAGTCATCAGTATCGGCCCATACATCGATTGTCTATTTGGAAAAGATATTAAACCATTTAGCTTCAACGACTGCAGATCAACTTTAGCCTTTTAACTTACCTACATGTCAGTTGAACTAGTGGGAATCACCCGTATTTTGTTTTTTATGCTATGGAGATGTTGCTAATGTTCTCTTAAATTTCAGTTCTCTATTCTTATCGCTGAATAACGAATCAAGATTGTCGGAAGTGGAATGGTTTTTGTTACAATCAGGAAGACTCATCGATTATACATATGATCCTGCTTTAAGAAATCATCCATTTTTAAATCTCCTTAAGGACACTTGGGATGTTATTGATTATATGAAAAATGTGCGTTACCTTTTCTCTCTCCCATCATATTTTTATCCAACATATCTAGGTAAATGGAATTAGTAAGTACCTACTCGCGCGTGCTGAAATATTTTTATGGAACTAAAACTAGAAAGCAAACTTTTGGAGAAAATATTTGTTATCTATAAAGAGTGATTTTTGTTATGTTGTTTTTCTAATTCATAAAAGTGAAACCTAATTCTAGATGTATAAAATGAAATAGACCTTTTAAAGTAAGAATACATTTCTGGTTTTACATAATATTTGTCTGTCCATTTGTTCTTACTAATATCAGAAAGAGCATACCTAACACATGATTTTTAATGACATAATGTTGAATGTTACCTAGCACGATATTTTATAGGAAGTGACTATTTGTACGGGTACTGGACGAATAAATTATATTTATTCGTACATTTATTCAATTTTTTTTAATTGTCTTCTTAATTGTCACTATGACAATTAATAGATTCAGCCTATTTTATATTATAGAGCCACAAACTTATCAGACCCGGTAAGGGGGGCGTTACTGTCTTTGTCTTGGTCTGACAACAGGATAACATATATGCATTAGTTCCAATTTTGGACACCGGGTCAGATAAGTTTGTGGCACTGTATTCTAGCATATTCACCTGAAATACATGATCATTAAGGGCGTTTTACATGATGAAAAAAATTACCAACCCTAAGTAACAACTAGTAGTGCCATCTAGCGGCTAGTTGTGGAAACAACTTTCCCCTGACTTCTCCATAACAAAATTTGTTTACAGTTACAACCAAAGTGTGAAGATATGTTGCTACGTTGTGCGTGGGGTGGTGAAGTGGTAAACTGTACTAGCATTTTTACAGTACGGCGGACGGTATACGGCCATTGTTGTGCATTCAACTACGTTCTAGGATATGAATCTGCTGGAAAGTGAGTGAAAATGCCAATTTACAAAATGACAAAACTTATAACAAGTCAACAAACGGTAACAAGCTACAACACGACTGCCTATGTTAAAAGTACCACAAAAACTCTTACCACATGTCATTAACATATACAGTACCCGGCAAGAAATAATGCACATCGGTATTCAGAAAGAGATAATCTTAATAATTACTACACAGTCCTTACCGCGGATTTGTCACTTTTCTTTCGAATTCGGTAGAAGATGGTCGCGTTCACTCATAAATAAATATAAAGAGTTGTTAAAACCTCCAATGGAACATCAAATTATTATTACTATAAGTACTTGATAGAGTGCTTTATCAGCTCATAATAGATATTGCAAAATTAGTGCAATGTGCGAGAGACTCTACAAAGCCGTAACTAACCGATGGTCTCTTTCTGAATATCGATGTGCATTATTTCTTGCCGGGTAGGTATGTACTGTATGTTATTTAAAAAGGCTACTTCACAATTTTTGCCTCTATGGTAGACTCTACAGAAAAATAATAATCACATTATTAACGTGTTCAGTTAGTAACATTAGTATAACGGCCAGATATATAATATAAAGGCCAGAGAGTCAGTCCATATCTACTTCTCTTACTTCTTACTTTTCTTCCATTCTTGCAGGGCGACACACTGGGAAGTCCACTTACCATCATATGGCCTGGACTTTGTCGATTTTAGTAATACCTTCAACGTTACAAATCTTTAAACATCTTATCTCCCCGTTTATTGGCTACATACATAAGACAAAATAAGGACCGTAGATCAATGGCAGCACCGCGCAATTTCTATAAGTTCAGTTGTAAAATAAAAACCGTTTACATAATTAATTCCAAATGCATAAGAGTTGTACTTACACATGCTACGGTTTACATCCGCATACCTATTTCTCTTCATGACGGATGAAAGACTGCGCCAAACCTTTTAGGGAAGCGAGAGAGTTATGTGGGGTTTTTATACCCCGTAGGTGCAAAACAAGGCATTCTAGCGAAGATCCAATCAATTTTAAATTTTTTGCGGACACCTCTATCTTGTTAGTGACTATATATTCAGTTGATTAAGAGTAATTGAAATTATACAATGAATAAAACAAAATTACAAGTTACAAACGGTTATTAATTGATCTTATTTTTATTTATACATTTTATTGTCTGTGGTTAGCTGGTCTTAGATCGCGGGTTTCTTTGTAGTCTATCGATAGGAATATAGAATAGAATAGTTTGCCTTTTAATGAATCCTCGTTTCTGTAAAGCTTTCTAATAAAACAAAAATAAAATGAAGCTTAACGAGTTCATGAAAAACTTATGAGTTACGTAATTTCAAATGTTAACCAGATATTTTTGTTTTTATGGACGAATAAAAACACTCTTGCACTTAAGCCATTAAAAATATGCATATTAAATACTAAATATCAGGATAGGAGAAGAGTTTAAGAGATAACTTAAATGGACATTCATCAACCGTAGTAGGTACTTACCTACTATTAGATACTTCGTTGCTGGCAAAGAAGAACTCGCACCGATTTAGTCTTCAGTATAAAAAGGTCTTACGTCCAAAAATAAACCAAATAACAATCAATTTATTCCACAGCCCAAATGAAACAATCGCGCCTATAAAAAGACAAACAGAACCAGGCCACTTCACAGGACTGACAGTCCTCTTGGACCCCATGGCCGATGACTACGCCTACCCAATGTACCATATGGTTGGTATTGAGGTAGGTTTCCTAAAAAGAAACTTTTTCTACCCTCTGCCGACCGGTATGACCATGTTTACCATATTCGCCGTTCCGACGGTTCTGGGTGCGATTCCCAGTTAAGCAGAAATTTGAATGATGAGTTTTAATATCTGTTTTCGGTCTGGTATGTATGTAGACGTTATTTTGTTAAGAGTATAAGTTGCTCTATCTGATTTAAGTTTTGAATAACAATCCAAAGTTCGCTTCCCGACTAAGAGCAGACTTGTATCTAAGGGATGGGCAACGATCCTGGTCAAAGATACAGCGGGGAGGGGCTAACCGGACTTTCGAGGCAGATTTACAATTACAGATTGACAACCATAGGTACTTTTAACGAGGTTCAGTAAGGAGCAATTGACCTGCTCCACTCATTGCCGCTACTTAATTAGGCATAAAGACAGCGATTAACATTAGTACAATTTCCAGGTGTTGATATTTGACCCAACCCACTTCGCAGACCCTACAGGAGGACGAGTCATCCAACGTAACGTTCAGCCCGACCAGGCTGTGTCTATCGAGATCCAGTCGACCAAACAGGTGGCTACTAAGGAAGTACGGAAATATCCCTTGGATACGGTAAGAGTGTAAGATATTACTCCTCAACTCTGTTGGATGTGAGCAAGAATCTACAAAATGTTACTCAAATTCAATGTTAGTACATGTCAAAGCTACGATGTTTTACCTACATATCCAATTTCTAACGGACACCTAAACATCTAATCTTCAAATTTTCCCGTCTCGTCTGACTATTTATATTAAATACAAATAAAAAAATGTGCAAATAAACGTACCTACTAGTGTAATAAGAAAGTTTGTATGAGCACAAAAAGCATCCTTGAAGGTACCTACTCACAGGCATGCTTTTTAAGCATGCTTAAAACTAGAACGCTTACACCTGTTTACATTTTTTACACATGTGCTAGCAAATTAACAACTCTTAATTAATGGCATGCTTTCATAGTCGTACTAGTAAGTAGTAATTAGTAGTTATAGCATGTCTGTCAGAGCCCCCAATGTTGATAGTACCTAAGTTCAGTTTTAATTTTAACCCTAGGTTTGACTGCATCATAGTTTTATTATTATCAGTTAGGTAGGTTGCCAACAACGAAAAGGGTCTACGAACATTGCATCCCACCAAAAACATTCTGTAAAAAACAGCCAAGTCTCGATAGAGCTGTTTGTTTATCTTTAAAAAGTAGGTAATGAAATCTCTTGACCAAGTTGAACCAAGTCTAAGGTTCCTTATTTGCTATTTCTTATTATTATAATTAATGTTATATGACTGGTCGTTAAATAATTTTTACACGTTAGTGGGTACAAGTTAACGACCAAGTCACATAAATATTTCGAGATCAACTCAACTCTTGAGTCCGCTTAGATTGGAGTCATAAGAAAGTATTAAAATGGGTGCTTTATTTCGCGTTATTTACAAGCGAATATTCGGCCATATCAGAATTGGCCGTAGATTTATAATGCCTTCATCTCACGTGGAGCAGTTATTCAAAGTACCTAAAACTAAATGTTGGAAATTCAACCTCACTTACCGCGCATAAAGCTCATATTTCAATGCTTTATTGAGCGTTTAATCAGAGTCGAATCGGATTTTACTTGTTAAAATGTGTGCATTCTTTATGTAGCTCAAGCTGGGATCACGCCCTTACAAAATTATGCAAGGACGCGACGCGGTCAGCGCTTGCGCAGCAAAAACCGCCTATTGTGAGGAACACCTACGATGACAGAGAATTCCACAGCTCGGCCGCACATACAAGAAATGATATATTACATATTTAAGCTGAATTGTTTTTAGAACGTAAACCAATTAATATTCAAAAAATTCGCAATAATAATCCGACATTAATACGGATGAGAACAGTTGTGATGATGAATGATGAAGCGGTTTATTTAATTATCTCTAGTTTTAACGCCTTCTTGCATTGCATCACGGTATCATAGAAGTTGTCAATCAGATTTATAACTATTCTCCATTGTCCAATTTTCACTGGCGAATTCTCAGGTTTGCAGGTTTCCTCACTATGTTTTCCTTCGCCGAAGTAAATGATAAATAATTTTAATACTGTTACGTGTAAGGAGTACTGGGTTCGAGAAAATGCCAAAATGTACCACAAAGACTTTATTGTACTCGAAGATACACAATTACACACTGTACACAGTACACACCACAACACTATGCACGTAGGTACTCGTAAACACACTCGTCGAACACTGTATCGCTCGTAGGAATCACTTCACTTCGCACTGGTATCGCTCGTAGGTATCGCTGGTATCTTCCTGGTTTCGCTTCCGAAACTAGAATGTCCGCCGTTTACCGAGTGCCCCTTTTTATACCACTCAAGCACCATTCATGGTAATCGAGAATATTCCCGCTAAGTCCGGACCCGCGTCGAAATAAAGTTCGAGTATGTTCCTTGCAACCGACTTTCCCCCGTATGACTATTGCCGTGAGGTCAAAGCGTCGTGCGTACTTTCGAGATGGGCACGCGCGCTATTGTTCCTATTGTTGGCGCGACATGTTTATGACCCCTATTGCTTATTGTTTAGCGAGGTGATCCGCCAGGGCTGTCACAATACGCATATATTTTTGAAAATTAGAGGTGCGTGCAGGTACTGAACCTGGGCCTCCCGATTCGGGAGTGTAACATTCAAACCACTCGGCGATCACTGGCGGCATGGCTGGAACATTTACCTATAATCCTTTATTATGTCCATTATTTCAGAGGAACTGCCTTTTCCACGATGAGAGCAAAAAAGACTTCGGTAGGATGTACTCCTACAGCGCATGTATCGTCAACTGCCGGATCAGAACGGTACAGTCGCTGTGCAAGTGCACACCCTTCTACCTCCCGACTGACCGTCGCAGGCCTATTTGTACGGTCAACGACCTACGATGCCTTAACAAACATAAAGGTAACAATAGAGTAGTGTTCTTAAATTTTATCCAACTCCTCCCGAATCTACCTAATACCCTCATTACATAATATTAATACATACGTCCTTCTCATCTTTACGACCTGGATGAATTCTGATTCATCCAGTATTCATCTGGTGAACGTGACCAATATGAGATAACATGAAAAAGACCGATCGAATGTGGCACAAGAAAATTTTGACGGTAGCTGCCATCATACAAAGTCATTAATCTTTAGTTTGTTATAATGGAGGTCCGCAAAGTACAGTAACGCCTGCAACAATTAACTCTTCTGCTTATTTTTAGAGAAGCTCATCTACATATTCCCGAAGGGTGCAGCCAACGTGGAAAGCTTAGAAACAGAGGTTCAGGATTCTCTCTACTGCCCCAACTGTCTACCTGATTGTGAGCTAACCCAGCACTCGACCAAGTACTCCAAAGTACCTATACATGACAAGCTCTGGGACCATAAGTACTTCAAAACTTCAATGTTGTAAGTGTTATGAGTGAGAGTTTCTCTTAGGTACATAGATGGTAAGAGTCTAGAGTTTACCCGGAGAAGCACCACCCGCCACGGTACTTAGTACCATTTCTACCGTCATAATAATTGCTTTTACAACAATTATGTTCGTGATAGAAAGATTTGGAGCGGATTAATTTTTTATAGGGGCGATCATCTCAGTCCTCAAGTGTAGCAACGCATCTGTGACCGAATTAGAACGAATCTCTTACTAAGTTGAGTCTTGATATAGGTCGATCACGCTTGTCATGGCCGACAGCGGAAGGGTGGTGATCTGGTGATGCTTGCTCGTTTGCTGCCTTGATTCCATAAAAAAAGAACATTTTGGATCAAAAGGCCTCAAAACATGAGAAGCAAACATTACAGCGAAAACCAGGAGAAAGAGAACGGTCACCCAAATTGAGCATAAATAAATAATAAATAAATAGCAGTGAGCTATTAGACTGTAAACATAGCCAAATGAGTGTTTTGAACTTCCCAACAGGGGTTGCTACATTCAAATCCTGTACGGACGTCTAATGTTCTAAAATTAAGTAGGTACTTTGCTGAAAGTAAATAGCGCGAGAAAACCTGCATACTTGAGAGTTCTTCTGATGTGTATGAAGTCTACAAATTTAGCAAGATTAGCAAAAAAGATTACCCCACACATTGTAAAGGAAGACTCGGGCAAAATTTAAATTCTTTTTCTTTTGTAAAAAGGGCAAACGTGAACGTGTCCAAGAAAAGCATCCTGAGCATTTACCAGCTTACTACCGACGGAGTGCTAAATCGTTTGGATGTCGTCTCCTACTGGTTTGAGTTGTTAAGTAAGTGGGTACAGTAGGTATTATGTACAATAATTAATAATCACTTCGTTTCGATAAATATAAAAATAACATCGTTGTTAAGAAAATTATTTCAAGTATAGACGTGTTCATTAATAACTTTTCACGGAACCTCGCCATTCTAATACGAGATATAAGAGAATGGATAATACTTAACAATCAGTGAAATTAAACATGTGTGCAAAATGTTACAGTGTGGTAGGTGTAATGTGTGCACATTTTGCCCAAAAATAAAAGTATATCATTGCATTGCAGCTTCAATACTTTGTGATTAAATCTAGTATTCCAACAAATCGATTTCCGGAATGATACTACATCATCCTACTTATAAATAAGTACCAATTATACGCAGCGTATTTTGTTCGTTTTGCTTATTTATTTATTTAATGTTATCATATATAATGTTATCATTATTATTATTTATTTAATGTTATCATTGTTTACAGGCAATGTTGGCGGTATTTGTGGAGTGCTAGTCGGAATTTCTTTTACGCCTTTATTAGAGATCGCTTACTACTGTATAATTCGATTTCCCATAAGAGCAGTACAATTATATCGCGATGATAAATAAAATTTAAGCATTTTTTTATTATCATTTATTCATTTTTAAGTACAAATTATAACGATAACATTCATTAAAAAGTAGGTATACTTAGGTAAAGAGAATTAGGTACTACAAAATACCAAAAATACCAAATTCTGTGAGTTAATAAAAATAAATTCTATATGTCATAAAGTTTGCGTTTTTACTTGCATTTTATGGAGGGAAATATAATATCATGAGGTCTGAGATTAATACTCGTGCACGGTCTTCCATTCAATGGAAATGGTTTAATCATCCAACTTTTCTAAAAGATGACTAGGCTGAAGCCTGGATGAAGCTGGCCAGTAACATTTTTAATCGCCTCCAAAAACAGGAGGAGGTTCTCAAAATGTCTGTATGTATTTTTTCATATGTTTGTTATGTACCTACCTCATAACTTCGTACTGGATGAACGGATTTCGATAATTCTTTCGACATTCGAAAGCTAAAATGACTGCCCTCTGGTTAATTTGAGCGTAATCTGAAGGTAAATTTTTGAGTTATTCTCAATATTGTAAATTTAATTTATGCTTACTTTTGGCTGGGTGTTCCGATTTTGATGATTCTTTTTTTGTTCGAAAGGTAGTGCTTGTCATGTGATACCTTATAAATTTGAGCGACTGGAGAGTGGTTTTTGCGTTATTATCATTTGAATCCGTTATTTTATTTGTAAAAGGTTAGTTATTTTGTTGACTGGCCAGAAGAAATTTGTCACACCTCTGCTCGTCTCCGCCGCACTCGCCTTACCACTTCCTCCTAATCCTGCCCCTCGTTGTTGTTTTAAAAAGAGCTTTAAGGACTGCGCACATTAATGAACCCAAACATGAATTTTCAGGTAGTTCAGCCAAAATCAACTTTGTAGCACTACGGTCAACAGATCAGCAAACTCACAATAGGTCCGATGCGTCGCGTCATCATAATATGAGAAGACTCTTACCTACCTAGGTACCTACTCCTCAACAAGTGGACAGATGCGTCCGCAGACGTTGACAGCTTCTGCAGATTTATGGGGGCTTTACATTATACAATTTGCAGAGCGCTAACTGAGCTAGCGTGCTAAAATCGCATAGTGTAAAGGCAGTTAGACAGTAACTAGTGCAGCGTAATGTATGAAAACACTAGTTAGTGCACTGAGTTAGCGCTCTGCAAATTGTATAATGTAAAGCCCCCATAACTTCTGTACTATCCTTATTTTGTGTTTTTATGCTGTGTTTTTATGTTAACCTTCCTCGTTCCTCGTCGCGGCGAAATAACACCACAAATTAGATAATATTATCCTACTATATAATATAATATAGGTACTATCCTTGTTTTGTGACAACACTTATACCATAATTATTCTGTGGTTAAGAATACAGTGGGCTGAGCTCAGAGTACCTAATGACAAAACGCGCTCGCTAGGTACGTAACTGCGAGTTACCTACAATTTGTATGGAATCGGAGCAGAGCCACCTAGCGGGACATAAATGGCTCAGCTTGGATCCCATACAAATTTTAGCTATAGTAAACCCAACTTAAGACTGAAACGAAAGAGGCGCTGTCGGACGCATTTGACATTCATTTGACCAATCATTGCACACTAGTAACTGACAGATGAATGAACACAACGTACTTATGAATGACTTTTCGTTAGTTCCAATTTTTGCCATTTCAGAGTTAAGTTGGGCGGACTGTAACTCGCAGTTACGTAGCGAGCGCGTTTTGTCACTTAAAACTCGCACTCAGCCCACAGATTAAAACAACATAACATTTACAAAGAAAGTCTTCTCACAATTTCGTTAAAGTACTTATCTGAGCTCTTATAATGTTTCATTATTATATCGGCAATGTATTTTATTATCTTTTCGTCTTAATATTTTAGTTACATATATTTAATTATTTATTTAGTAAGTTTCCAAAGTATCATAATAGGTCTAACTATGTAGGTATAACTATTTTTAGGACGTTTAACATAAGCAAGCCAAGATTAAGACGTCATGTAATACGGTAATACCCATAGAGATATTACAATAGAGTGGGTGAGCCATACGGCTGCCCATACATTGCAATCGCCCCCGGTTAGAAAGAGAAACAACGATAACGGTAATTACCTATCTCTCTCCGATCCCGAGGAGCCAGAAAGAGAAAGGTGATTACTAAAGATTTCGTCTCTTTTTATCCTAGGTACGCTCTGAAGCCTCGCCAGAAAGAGAAAGGTGATTACTAAAGATTTTATCTCTTTTTATCCGAGGTACGCTCTGAAGCCTGGCTTCTGCTTCTGCCCTCTAGTGTAATATCTCTATGGTAATACCAATGTTTTACAACATCTGAGTTTATAATATCTGTGAATTTAGATAGCAGCAACTTCCAATCCAAAAATGCACGTCAGTCGGTCAGTGTATCATCTGTCAAAAAGGCCGTGGCAAAATTGGACAAAGATTTGGAGTCGCAATAAAAGATTTCATGTTACAATGTCCGCTAATTTGCCACCGGGAAAGAATGATGGTGAGCATAAGGGAGTTAGCACAGTATATTTGTGAAGATAATGTGTTGTGTTATGTATTAATTGTGTTTTTAGGAGATGACCCGTCCGAGGGGTCTGTCCCGCCAAATCCTATGGAAAGTCTCGCTTCTCAAAAACCTAGAGACCTAGACGTGGACTCTATTAGACGTTACTTGGCCCAAAAACTTGGTTTCTACGAACCAGCAGAACCCTCTGCTCCCGTCGAAAAAGTTTTAGACGAAGTGAATTTGGACGGCATAGTAAAATGGATTAAGAATGAGAGATGCAAAAATGTCATTACACTGTCTGGAGCGGGAATATCCACATGTAAGGCTTTTTTAATTTCATTTAATGTATGGCTGAATTTTTTTACAAGTGCTTGTATTACAACAACAGCGGTCCACTCCACTGGCCCAAAGATAATATATAATAATATAAACGATTCATATCCATTTATAGAAATTTAATTATTTAGATATTTATTTCATAAATAATTGCTGTATAATATTTTTGTATAATCCATGCATAGTGCCTGTATACCAATGTGAAAAAGGAAAATAAAATGATTGGTTGAACATAATGAGAATTTTAATATTTCAGCTGCTGGCATACCAGATTTTCGAAGCCCTGAAACTGGACTCTATCACAACCTTCAAAAGTACAATCTACCAGAACCGCAGGCAATATTTGATATCAATTTCTTCCGTCAGAATCCAAAACCGTTCTTTACATTGGCAAAGGAACTATTTCCAGGCAGTTTTAAACCTACTATATCACATTATTTTATCAGATTGCTACATGAAAAAGGTAATTTAGTACTATAAATAGGAAATTCACTTATTGTTCTGCCACAGACAACATACAAAGACATAATATGTGTCTGTGGCACCCTTGATTTAGGAATTCTTATGTTGGAGTTTGAGTGTTAAGCATTACTTAGTACAATTTGTTTCAAAATAATCAAACAAAGATGACCAACAATATAAAGCAGCGGTATGATCTGTTAATATTTGGATTTCTATAATGCTTGACCACTCAATGTTGTGTGCAAGTGGCATTCAGATCTCACAGCTTTGCTAATGTGAGTGGAAAACTGAGTTTAGTTTGTCTAAAAGCAAAAGCTGGTAAGTTTTGCACCTGGTTGGCTAGTTACCACCCTCTTACTAGAATCACTCACCTAATTGCTGTGTTTGTAATGGAGGTAGGAGTGCCAAATTTTTATTGTTTCCTCTTTCTTTCTTGGACAGAAACATTAGGTGTGCCTTTGGTATGTCCGATGTTCATTGGCAGTAGTGTCCACTTACTTATCATCAAGTGGTTTGTCCGCATTTGTTAGATTTTTTTTATTAATATAAAAAACAAATGAGCATTGTAAAAGCTCTTAACTAAATTATTGCATTTACCAGAAAAGGAGGATGGGCGTTTTGGTACCCATGTCCAATCAAAATGACTTTACTGTCATTTTAATAGGTCTTTTCAAGAGCAAAAAAAATTACTATGGCGACAAACCCGTACAAATTGTCCGTTTAGAAATATAGCCTTTAGAAGATACGAAATATTTAGTTCGAATTAGAATTTAAAAAATCGTATCTTTGGCATAGTTCCACTGATTTTGATGATGTTTGTACAGATTTTGAGTGTATTCAATTAACAAATAAAAATCATCATCATCATCACCATCTCAACCCATCATGGCCCACTATTGAGCATGGATCTCCTCTCAGAATAAGAAGGTTAAGGCCACAGTCCACCACGCTGGCCAAGTGCGGATTGGTGGACTTCACCTCTGACCTCTGAGTTTTGCGAACTCTCCGGCATGCAGGTTTCCTCACAATGTTTTCCTTCACCGTTTGTAGCAAGTGACATTTAAATGCTTAAAATGCACATAATTCAACAATATTTACAATATTTTATAATGCCTAAATGTAAATCCTAAGATTCATCAAATGTATGGTGGAAAAGCCCGAAAAAATTGTCACTTTATTGTTATTTCAGACAATTACCAACTCGTGTTGGTGAATCTTACAATTGACTCGTAAATCTTAGGATTTACCGTGGTTCGGGCTTTTACAGTACCATATCCATACTAATATTATAAATGCGAAAGTCTGTCTGTCTGTCTGTCTGTCTGTCTGTCTGTCTGTCTGTCTGTCTGTGACGTTTTCACGGCTAAACCACCGGTGCGATTTGGATGAAATTCGGAATGAAAATAGTTGAAGAGCCAGAGTCACATATAGGCTACTTTTTTTTCAAAAATCAACCCCTAAATGCTTGAAATAGGGGATGAAAGTTTGTATGAAAAATCTAAACCGCCTGACCGATTTAGATGAATTTTCCCAGGAAAATAGTTGATGACGTATCTTCTTCCCCCACTTCCCCGGTTCGCGATATAAACGAATTCCACGCGGGCGAAGCCGCGGGCAAAAGCTAGTACGAGTATATATAGAATAAACGATAAAACTTATTTCGAATAGCATTATTTATACTGATAATTAAAAATATTTTCAAGTAACATTACTATGATCGGACAATGAACCGGCACTAGCGCCATGGTTATTCACAATCTATACAAAAGTACCTTTCCAACGATGTACCATTTACTCCGATTCGTGCTGGTACCAGATTCCATACATTTGTGCCCATCCTCCTTTAAAAATTGTTTTATGTTAAAAAAAACATGTTTTCCAGGTTTACTTCTCCGTCACTACACACAGAATATAGATACACTGGAAAGAGGAGCTGGAATTCCAGAGAGCAAATTAGTGGAAGCCCACGGAACTTTCTACACATCACATTGTTTAGAATGCCGCAAGGTGTACCCTCTGGAGTACATTAAAGGTTTAAATTTAATTTCACTTTACTGAAAACTTAATAAAAATGCTACTGATAAAACTATGACATCACTGAATCCGTATAAGAGTAATTTGAGCATTTTGAGTGTTGAGTGGAACACATCAGACATGTCAATAATTGCTGTAGTCACTTCCTTTTTAATAATTTTCAATTTCCCTACTTTATATAAATTAATAATTTTGACTTTATGGTGTTTAATTAAAAAAACCTCCCAGATTTGTGAGAATACCTAAGTAGAAAAAACAATAACATACAAATTTATAGTGTTCTTGATTGGTATGATTTATAACATGCCTGTCCAACTTTTCAGAGATCATATTTGCAGACCAAATACCAATCTGCACAGAATGCCCAGGAGTTGTGAAGCCAGACATTGTTTTCTTCGGAGAGAGTCTGCCAGAGCGATTCCAGCAGTGTGTCTCGGAGGACTTCCAGAAGTGTGATATGCTTATCATCATGGGTTCTTCACTTGAAGTTCAACCATTTGCGTCTTTGATTGACATGTAAGTAAATGCTGATGATGACATTCTTCTGATCCCGGCTTGTACTATGCTGGAAAGAGATGGGTAATTTGTAATCATGATTACAGATTACATCTGTAAGCATGAAAATGCCACCACCAAGAATGTTATATAATTGAATTGCCCTGGATATGGAATTGTCATCTCCCCTTTAAAAAAACAATTTTCAAATTTTCATACCATACTTGAAATCCTCGCCGTCAATCTACAATGAACCTTAATCGCAGGGGTGGAACCCGCTATTTGTGTGGGCTGTAATTGAAATAAGTTCCAGATTGATCATTGAATGCAAACAAAGTATAATTACCTTTTATCAAAAGGCATTCACAGTAGTATTTCTGGGCCTCCACATGTAACTCTAAACATGATTACATTTTGCCTATCTCTAATTCTGTATAATAGAAGACACAGAAGTTTTAATAGAAGCTTGAATTTTTACACAACACTGTTTCGAAGTTAAACTATTTATGTTATGACTTCACAAATCCTTGCAATATTTGGGTTCAGTTGAAACAACAAAAACCTACTAAATAAGCATGGTATCAATCAGGGTTCCAGACTGGTGTCCGCGACTCCTCATCAATAGAGAGAAGGCAGGACTGCGGTCGCCGTTGCTCCGGCTGTGGGGGCTCATGAGTGGCGGACTGCAGTTGGATGAAGATGCCGTCAGGGATGTGGCCCGGCTCGGAGACTGTGATGATGGTTGCCAGGATCTAGCGGACAGGCTGGGTTGGGGCGTGAGTATAACGTCTATTGTTATATCAGTTCAGTATAAGTTTGTGACAAGAATTTTATGAGTGTCATACTCATACCATACACCTAATAAAAATAACATAAGTTACATAATTTAATTTTAAAAATTAAAAATGTTAAAGTTCATAAGATGGTTAGTCTTATCGTTTTTGAGATTATCACACTCATACCGACAATCGAGATCAGTTAAAAAATTTCTGAGTCCAACAACACCACGCATATAGAACTACAAAAGAATAAGGAAAATTGTACACTACTCAAAATATTATACACAGGACGAGTTGCGAGCACTAGTGGCCAGTGAACACGAGAGGTTGGAACGAGAGGGCAACCTCACTGCCCCGTACGCCCCGGTAGCGCCCAAAGTGGTGCCCGTAGCCGGACCCAGCGAGACTAAGCCATGAACACATCTGTCCTGGTATGCTGTAATGCGTTTCTACATAGTTCTCCTATATCTTTGTTATATCTTCGAAATTCAATAGTGAAGTTTATTGCTGTGGCTAATTTGCTTTCTATCAAGTGCAAAGTTAGTTGTGAGTAAGTTGTGATAGATTGAAGTAAAATCTTAATGCCCTTAAACATAGTATTCAGTTATTTCGTGTTCAAATTATTTGTCTTATGATTCTCTGAAGTCAGAGGTAAGAAAAAGACAAAATGAAGTAAACATGAAATAACTTAATACTGCGTTTATTAGTAAGACAGTAGTTTTATAAAAGCAAAAGGTCACTCACAAAATATCGTAAACAGCTTGACCTATAAACATGAAATTTGGTAGAGAAGTACCTTAAGTTAGTTAACGCCTGCTAAGAATGGATTTTGTAATACTCCACTCTTATGGGGGTAAAATAGCGATTTGGATTTTGTTTGAAAGTAAGTCAAAAATATTTTCAAGCGGGCCAAGTCTATTTTAATTATCAAATCCCTTCAAAACTTAAATATTAATTCTGACACTTCTGTAAAGGCAGTCTGGGTAGAACTTCTACTTAACCCTATGTAAATTAGTCATAAAATGTATTATTTACATGGTTTAAATATTTTGAAGACACTATAGAGCATGGTGAGAATTTCTGGTTATGGAAGCACTGGTCGAATATGAAACAAATTGTTTTACAAAATTTTGATGATTTGTTTTTTTTATTTTAAATTATGATTTTTTAAGTTATGAATGTTGTGGCCAGCTTCCTCCACAATTAATAGATGCCTTATTAATTATTGCTATGCAGGAAAAGGCATTTTGTATGCCACTCTTTATATAGGGTGATTTGTATTCAGAGCTTCATCCGCGTTTCCATCACAAAAGACATAACAATAAATAATATCGGCATACTCAGAATTAGAGTAAGCCGTCATACTTATTTAGTGATCAAAATCAACGTAAATTTGGGAGATCGCGTTGGTAGCCAGAAACAAAACACTGCTGCTGTTTAATTTTCATTTTAAATGATCAAGTGGGTCTAATAGACAAACGGCAATTAACAACTAAAAAGTTTGCAACTCAGGAACTTATACCGCGGTACGATAACAAAGGATTTTACGTCGCACGTGCTCTACATACGTTTTTTTCTGAAATGTTTTGTTTGTGTCTTAATAATTTTACTTGTTTGGATAGCTTATAAAACAAGGATGTTTTTCATTTAGTTTGTACGTTTGATGTATACTAGATTTTTTAAATTAAATCTACTTTTCTATCGACCACATTCGTAAGAAAATATTTTTTGTTTACAAGAAATCACTTGTTATTTTAAAATGTGTATGTATTGATCACTGATAGAAATGCACACAACTCAATTCAAACCACTACTTTTTTATTTATCGATTTTTTTGTAGTCAAATTCGGTGTTCTTTGAACAAAACCAAAAATAAGGAATATCTCGATAACCAGCTGACTTGGTATTAGGGACATTATGGTTAATTTTATTGGAAATTGGTTGTATTACCACATCCCAAGAGGAATACGTCGAGTTACAAATCACCCTGTATACAGTAATCAATAATAATTGGTATTATAACTGCTTCATGGCTTCCAATACTCGAGAATTGAGAAAACTTTTAAGTAACTTTTTTTTCATATTTTATTCTTAAATATTTCCTACATAAAATGCTTAAATGAGTAATGCTTACACTTATGAGAATGTAAAATTTTACACTGTTTAAAACCAAAACGTGCTATAAATGAGAACAATAAGCAATAGCCTTGTGATTCCAATATATTTCTGGGGTCATAGCCACAGAGTAATAATAAAAAACCGGCCAAATGCCGGTCGGACTCGCACACGAAGGGTTCCGTACCATTATGTATAAAAACGCCAAAAAAATCTGGTCTGTTGTATGAAAGCCTCATATTGTTTTATTGTAGCCACATATTAGCCACAACGCCATCTCTTGGACCGAAAGGTAACTAAACTATCGAATGTATGGGCGCCCACTTAAATATTTTTTTATTGTTTTTTAGTGTTTGTTGTTGTAGTTGCAACACAAATACATCATCTGTGAAAATTTCAACCGTGTAACTATTACGGTTCATGAAATACAGCCTGGTGACAGACGGACGGACAGACGGACAGCGAAGTCTCAGCAATAGGGTCTCGTTTTACCCTTTGGGTACGGAACCCTAATAAGTAGCTTCATTTGTAGGAGTTAAAGCAGGCACATTAAACTATTTTAAATTTACCTTATTTTACTTATAAAAAAATTCAAATTGGTATGAAATAGAACTTAGAATGATAAAACAGCAATATTTCGCCCCAATTTAGTACTCTGTGGTTTATAGGTCTCCAGTGTAGGTGTTTGTTCTAGTGCCTCATAATATTATGCTTATTTATTATATTTAGGATTTTATAAGAATTTTAGGTTAGATTTAATGTATTGTGACATAATTGATAGTTGATGATGTACTATTGATAGGTGTATCGACTAAATAAGTTTCCGTTTAAATAATCGATTTTGGGATATACTATGATTTTTATGGATTCAGTTATTTTAAGGGCTTTCAGTATCTAACGTCTCACATTAGGAAATTGTTTAATATTTAAATTATAACAGTCACTCATTCGATGTCAACTGTAGTTACTAGTTTTGAAATGAAATGAAATGACATAACAATCAATAATCATTTACAATAAATAGTTTTCCCAAAACTCAGCCTTTAGTGCGAGGCCGCATTACGGTTTTTTTCACGCGGTTGTAAACCGCGGAACCGCGTAACCGCGCAAAGCGCACACACTACGAATAAAAACCGCGACCATAGAGATAAAAAGTATATAGACATGCTCTATTCCTAAACTTCATACGAACTTTGCCAAAACATGTAGCCATTTGACCTTACCAAAAAATTGCTTGTTATGTTACAGTTCTTGACAGTTATTGAAATTAACAATGAATGACAGTCATGGGGAATCAGATGAAAATTTTCATATCCATAATTATCATAGGCACACTTTCTTTGCATAATCTTTTATTTAGAAAACTAAATATTTATGCATTAACTTATTGTTGTAAATTAATCAGCTATAAGTATTTGGATGCTTTAGCGACCATAATAGTAAGAGTTGTTTAATAAATACAAAACAGTGACAACTACAAACAATGACTCAACATCATAGAAGACAGTTTATGTACGTAGGTACTCTATGGTTTCTGTCTTCTCGCTGACGCGACGTCAGAAGATTGACCCTAAAGTGCTCGCGCTATGAACATTTTGCCGTCCACGGCTGTGTGTATATATTAAACATGTATAGGAAAGGATGTCCATCCAAAAAACAGAAGGACCAAAAAAATAAAAAAAGGTTGCAATAGACACAAAGTTACTATGCAACGAACATTGTATGTTTATGTGGCAGGCAGGACTATTATGCTCAAGTACATAATATTATATCGTAGATATTGAAAATGTTTCATTTTGTTACTAAGTTATATAATTTAATTTTTAACGTAGTTTAAGGTAAACATTATGCTGAAAGTAAAAAAAGTGAAAGTAAAATAACTTATATTATATCCCACTAAGTACAAAACTATATCAGAAAGTACTAATGTAACTATTTACTTTCTGATAGTTTACGTTATAGTTTCTTCTTTTTGTAAAGTTATTTAATTATAATTAGCAAAAAAATTATGTTTGAACATGGGCGACAAAATGCTCCCCACGCCATCATTCACGTTTCATGGAAAGGCGCGACTATTCTGGGGTTAATATTGTCATTGTCATGTCTGTTTTCTGTAAGCCAAAGATATAAAAATAATAAATATGACTACCATATTTTAGGCGCACGAGAAAGGGACATAGTTGGAATGCATAAACCACATACATGAAGTCGTAGTATTTTGTAGGCAGCAGCGAATGGTGCGCGTTACTTACATTTCAATTGTTTTTAGTAATTACGTCCTCAAAAATATAGAATATGGATTTCTGTGCCTTCAAAAAGTGTTTTAATAAATGAATAAACACAAATAAGTCCAAGGAATCACATTTCCTAAGTAAATAAGTGAGTCATCAATTATTTTCACTATTTTTAAAACAGTACTTCTGTTAAAATGGTTAATGTGACAGAATTACGGTACGCAAAAGCGAGATACCAATATGTATTTTTTTTCTTTTTCTAATATAACAACCAAATTCAACTGCGCGCCAAGTTCATGCACATAGGAATAACGCGCAAATATTTATCGGGAGTGCAGGGCCTATTTAGTATTTTTAAATCCTTGACAGAAACCGCTCGCGGTTTCCGCGTCAATTTGTGTGCTCCAATACAGGGTAGAAGACCCAGTAGTCAGTCTTTAGAGGATTTCTTAATTTGGATCGCGTGTACTATTTTGGTAACCAATGTATTAATAAATCAGTTAACAGTTATCAATAATTCTCAACGTTTTAAGTGAAAATAAGAAAAATATTTAAACCAAAAAAAAAGAAATTTTTCTCCAGTCATCAACCTGCAACATCCAGAACTCGGCTGCCTTATACCCACTGCTCAGCTTCTTACACGACAATCAGTCTCAAAGTGTAAACCAACCAAGACAATATAATACTAACGATTAATTAAAAATCATCATCAACATCCATTCGCCTTTCTGCGTCTACTGCTGGACATAGGCTTCCCATAAGTTGCGCCATTCTGACAGTTTTTTAGGTCGTCATACCCTTCCTACGAGACCACTGTAGGTCCTTTGTCCAAGACATTATTATTCGACATAAAAGGCAGAAAAGGCCGACTACTGGTACAAGTACCTAGGCAAACCGCGAACAAATCTGTAAAAAATCACGGTTTTAAAATCAGTCGCGGGAGGAAACCGCATATGCGGCCGCTTGCTTATGTTCCCTTGAGTTACAAAATTAGCGGTTAACTGTCAAACCGCAAAACCGCCCGAACCGCATACACTATCAGTCGCGGGAGAGCACCGCAAGTGCGGCCGCTTGTATGGCTTTCCTTGAATCACAGAATTACGCGGTTAGAAACCGCGGCGGTTTAGCCGTAATGCGGCCTCGGCCTTATTCGGAACACTTATTTATTTTCCATTTTATTTATTTAAATACTATTATATTAAAAATATTTAGAAATTAGCTGTATGTGTGTACTTATGGATATTATTAAATTAATTATATTTTCAAATGAGCAATAATAATATTCATCGATGGAATAAGGTATGTAATTTATGTTATTCTGTTTAAACTGGTTGGTTGTTAAATACATACTATGAATATCCATAAATGTTTAATGTTTATGCCTGTCACAAAACGCTAGAAATCTTTTTTTAAACATTTGCATATTCTGTGCTCAGGATGTACTTGATAACTAACGTTTTACAAAAAATAACCGACTTCAAAGTCAAGATAACTCAAAAACCACTCGCAAAATGGCGATGTTGTTATGATACGGGTACTTGAGATACGTATTCCTTTCCAGTTGCTTGAATATAGAATGGATGGAAACTGACAGAAAGACAAATAAAAATAGTTTATATAATATAACCACGATTTATTTGGGTCTATCTATCATAAGTACCCGCATCAAATGCAATAACAACAAAATATGTGCCTGCACTAAAGTAAGTGGATAACATATGTGTGAGTTTTGATAGATAATGAATTTTCTTAGATATACCCAAGCTGCATGATCAAAATATTACAATCTTAATATATAAAACTCAAAGGCGACTGACTGACTGAGTGATCTATTAACGGACAGCCCAAACTACTGGACCGATCGGGCTGAAATTTGGCATGCAGATAGCCACTATGATGTAGACATCTGCTAAGAAAGGATTTTTCAAAATTCATCCCCTAAGGGGGTGAAATAGACGGGTGAAGTTTAAACGAATTCCACGCGGGCGAAGCCGCGCGCGGGAGCTAGTTAATGCATATTTCTATTTTGTAATTGAAATGCTGTAATGCCGTAACTTTTGCAACTGATTCAACATTTTATGCTACAATGAATTTAAGTTATTTTTATTGGTATATTTTAATGTGTGCAAGACAACTTTTATGGGGGCATCTCCACCCATTAGGAAATAGCCTCAAAATATAGATAAAATGTATTTACCTAGCATATGATAGAAAAGGCCTTATGTATAAGCATCGTCGAACACCAACTTGTAACATGGTAATGTTTATTGTACAACCTTGGGCGTAACCAACACCCTTTAAAAAAATCTGTCTCGAAAAGGAAGGAAATATTTTCAAGGCAGATTTTAAAATTCAAGAAATAGAAATAGGAATTTTTCCTATGAGTCAGGAACTGGTTACGCCCCTGGACGTATATGTATAATGCTAATACCCGAAGTGCGGCTACACCTAGTTCTAGCCGGCTACAGCTAGGTGTAGCCGGCCACGTGTTGTTAGAACTAGGTGTATCATATTTAATCAGTTTGTATAATATCGTTTGACATAATTTTCATTTGATCGAATATTCATTTTGTGTAATATTGATTGACATAATGTTCATTTGATCGAATATTATTTTATACAATGTTCATTTCATGAAATGTTCAGGTTATAAACGCCCTAAAGTCGGTTCTGGCATGGTTCCTGTTAACCTAACACGCTCGTCGCTTCGCTCCTCGCTAACCTAATTACTTTAATTAAAATTAGCGCATTTGAACATTCGATAAAAAGATAACCACCGGTGTACGGCTATATCTAGTTCTAGCCGACGACAAATAGGATACACCTAGTTCTTACCGCACGTGGCCGGCTACACCTAGTTCTAGCCGGCTACAACTAGGTGTAGCCGCACTTCGGGTACTAGCCGTAACATATATAACTAAATGGTTACTTTTAAATATAGATGAAATTACTCTGAAAATCGTAGAAGAGATGTAGATGTAGAAGAGAGACAAGAAACTAAGGAATTTAAAATTACTTTGAAACCAGTTGTTACTGGACAAACAGTATCCAACTTGACATTGTATTGTGGTCAATGGTTGTACATCAGTAAATGTCTTATGATACAGATATACTTAAAATATATTTAGCTTATATATACTTATATAATTAGAGGAAGTGTGCTATTCAGAAAATCAGTATGTAAAATGTCATAAAACTAGAGTATAACTTTTGTACGAATAATACACATCACGTCGCATCGCATTGTAATATATTATTGGAAAACTTCCGTAATTAGGTTTATTCGAATAAAATTTATTCCTTGTTTGTGGAATGTAAGTTTGTGGAATGACAATCTTATATATAGTTCTCGTCACATACCTACCATTAAGCAATTGTAAAATTCAAATGGCCTTAGGATTTTTTATAACATAAAAAATCATACAGTTATATTAAAAAAATCAATTAATTGATAAATTCCTGTTTTTATTTTAATATTACAATGCGATGCGATTCAGCGCATTGAGAGCAATGTAAATGGATATAAGACAAAGCAAATCTGTTTTACTATAACCTTATTGATGAAACGTTTTTATCTACTTCCAGTTTTCTTCAATAAGTAGGCGTATAAATAAGATCTTATTACCATTTTGCATCGACATTAAAACGAATGAAAAGTTAATTTTAACTTTGTATTTGTGGACATCTAATGAAAATTACCTTGAAATGAAGATTTATGTTAATGATATGAGATTTGCAATTTGTCCTATATTCAAAAAAAGCATTTGTAAGAAGTCCAATACCTGTGGTGGCAAACAATGCATTTCTATAGGTTTAATGTTTCTTTATATATTTTTAGACATTCAAAATTTACGTATGTCTTAATTTTTTAAAGTAAGTACAAGAATATACTTTCTGTTAATTAATTGTTACAGTTATATCCTCACATTGTTTATATTTTTCGGTTTAGTTTGATGATAACTTATTATATTCTAATCAGTGTTATGAAACTTTATTCAAAGCAGATTATTATCAATAATGTAATATCTAAATCGAGACTTAAGTATATAGGTATTGTTAAAATGCATGTCTTCCTCTATAGTCTAAGATCACAGGGCCCCCAGACGTTACTTATTTTTGAAGTAACGAATTTTACGGTATAGACACTCTTCTATGTGTTTAAGAGTATGTGTGTACTAACTAGTTAGACTAGGCGGCCCGTTCACGGGTAGCAGGTAGAAAAGGTAGATAAAAACATAACTTACTTTTGTTAAATTCGAAGTGCTGATTTTTATATTTATGTCACATAGAATGTTATTAAAAATAAATATTTCATATTGACAGACCGTTTCTGTGGGCGGTAATTCCTCCCAGACGCTTGAAACCTCATAAAAAAAGTACCGAACTTTTGTTATATTCGAAGTCTTCTGCTTTATATATGATGTTTGGGGGGCTATTTTAATACCTTTTGTGTACAGCCAGACCAATCCGAGGGGCCAAACATTGTCCCAGACACAATCAAAGTTCTGCTGTAAGTGCGATTGTAGGGGCATTATGCAAGCGCCTGAGCGTGACCGAGAGCAATATATTATGTTTTCAGAACTACTCTAGTAGTTATGAGGTGTTTAGTAATTTAGTTGTTCAGTGCAGGGTTGCAAAACTTACAAAACTTCGAATTTAACAAAAGTAAGTTATGTTTTTGTCTACCTTTTCTACCTGCTACCCGTGAACGGGCCGCCTAGTCTAACTAGTTAGTACACACATACTCTTAAACACATAGAAGAGTGTCTATACCGTAAAATTCGTTACTTCAAAAATAAGTAACGTCTGGGGGCCCTGGGATCTTACCTAAAAGTGTAAGAAATAAAACAATGGTGAAGTAACGAACTCAGTTAAACAATTGATTTCTACACACCAGGTATTGGATATACTAGATGAAGGTAATTTTAGAAACCGGTTTTCAATGTTACGGTGAGAGGTTTTATTGAAGCTTTATTTATTATTTTTTATACTCGTGGGGTATTTTAATGTTATTGCTTAGTTCAGTTGGAAAAATAAGTAAATATTCTGCCTGAATCTGCAGTTTTTATATTGCAAAATTCCCTAATCCATATATCTATAACGGACTAATCATCTACTGATTCAATTTGAATTTTTTTTTGTATTAAATATGCTATTTTATTTTTTATCGCGGAAGGCTATAGAATATATACCTAACAGTTTTTATTGTAACGAAAAAACTCAAAATTACAAAGCCGATTTGTAAATTTTCTTAAACCGTTACAATGCCACATCACTTCAGAGTAACAGGGGATATATTTATTATAGAATCACATTGTCTACTAATAGCCGTGTGAAGCAATTGAGAGCGAGAGAGCAAGAGTAACGAAATGAAAAGTAATTGACAGCAATCGTATGATAATAGTGTGGCGATAAACTCCTATAAGTTGAACGGGTTAAGCACACTAACTTACGGAAAGCCTATTTCTTTCCTCTTGATAACGAGGCCCGAGTCTGCAGTCACATTCATTGATGGGATGCGGCCAAACCTAACTGCCAAATGTCTGAGACATCGACAAGGGCCTAACGAATGCTATTGAACTAAAATATTTTATTAAAATTAATTGGCTAGTGAACGAAACAGTAAGAGAATTAAAGAAATAAGTATAAAATTGTATTTTCGAAGGTACAGAAAAAGAAATCGTACATTGCAATTTATATTTATTTAACACAAGCAGAACATTTCAGAACTCATCACTACATAGTATAAAACAAAGTCGCTATTTTTGTCCGTCTGTTTGTTTGTCTGTTTGTCTGTATGCTTAAATCTTTAAAATTACGCAACGGATTTTGATGCGGTTTTTTGTAATAGGTAGAGTGATTCAAGAGGAAGGTTTTTATGTATAATACATGCATATATTCCCACGAGAACGGGATCCACGCGGGTGAAACCGCGGGCGGGCCGCTAGTTAAATTATAAAGATAAACTCTTAAAACTGACGATTCTAATTTGAAGACAGCACTTATATTGTCAAAGGCGGACACAAAAATATGTACGTAACTAGGTATTCAATTTTATAATTAAAAATCATCCTCGCGTGCAAGAAAATTCATTAGGTACAATCTTACAACCAACGTCAATTGCAATGGCAGTTTCAATTCCGTGGAATGGAATGGTTCAATGGAAAAGACACGAGTCCGAATCCTTGGCTTGATAGGGAAAATGGAAATGCCCTTCATTATTTAGATTGTAAAACGGAAACCTAACGACATTGCGACATTTCAATACGTTAAAAATAGCGATCAAAATTGTATAGAGCCTTTAAATTAATTTTATTTTTAATTTAAAACCAATAACTTATTAATATAAATATGCAATGTACTTATAAACGTTTACAAAAAGGGGCACATTTTTGACGTTATTTTTCATTAAGTGTTTAAAGGGCTCCAGCCTCCTGTGTCCTATGAGGCCAAAAGCACCTCAGAAGATTCTATACTAAATTGGATTCCTTGAGTACGTTGATCGGATCAATATAGCACGATAATCCGCCTAATTATTCCTTAGCATCAGTAATTCCCTCAGTACTAATCGCAAACATGGCTTCCGTTTCCGGTAAACAAGGACTGTCATATATCTTGCATACTCTATTGTCACCCCTCCCCTTACGGAGGTATAATCTCGTTGTTGACGCGTGGGCGATAATATGCCCACCGATGGGCTTCTTTGTATCCGCGTTGAATACTCCTACTGCGTCCACTTGAGCTACCACTTGGTTGGTTATTATTACGGCTACACCGAACTGAAAAATATGGTATGTTAATCAGAAATATAATAATTGAACACAGTATTGAACTACTTTAAAACTTTTCTTGTAAAAAGCGGCACGCAATGCGAGACAAAACATATTATTATTCTGTCTCGTTTTTTCTCGAGCCATTTGCGTAATTTTTTACTTTATTAGTGTAAGTGGGATAGATAGCATTTATTCGTCTCCATCTTCGAGATAGCCAGATATAAATACACTGATAAAATAAATGATATATACCTCATCGGCGAGTCTAAGCAACATCCGCATGAAGCGGCCGAGATGCAATTGTCTAGAGTTGAGCTCTCCTCTTCCAGAATAGTCGGTCCTGTATAACGCTGTTGCACTGTCCACTATTAATAACGAATATCTGAAAAGTTTACAATCAGACTGTCAATCACCCAGCAAACGAGTAAAAAATGTCTTTCCACCAGAAAAGCTAAGCTGTCCTGTGGGGACAGGGTCCAGGGGCGAGGGTTAAGGCGTAGTGAGCTCTGGTGGAAAGGCACCCCAAGGGTCACCTCATGGTAACACATACGAAATATAATAGGTATATAATAAGAAACCATCAACAATAAATTCATCCTAAATTCCCAGTAGGTAATTCAATTTGACTCTCCCTATGATATCCTACCTGGACTCAGCCATCATAGCACAAGCCTGCACCAACAACTGCGTCTGATGGTCGGTGTTGTATGCTCTGGCGTACGCCACATTGTCTAGCACGGCAGCCCCTTCCATACCGTACCGCTGCGCCACTGCCAGCAACCGCTCCGGACGGAAAGTGCCTTCCGTGTCTATGTACATACATTTGCCTTCACCTCCTGATTGTTCTATTGGTAGCTGAAAAACATAAATAACATACTTTATTGTAAACACTACAACAAAACAAAACAAATGCAAATGACAAAGTGAATTAACGTTAAGGAAACACAACAGGCAGCAAAAATGTGCAATGTTATTTTATGTACAGCACCAGGGGCGCCAGAGCGGGCGTGCAAGGCATGCGGGGCACGCAGACGCCACGCATGGATTGTACAACATATTATCTTTTCATCGGTCTTCATTTAATTGTTTAATTTTTTATGAATTTAACTCTGACCCCACTTTCGAGTTTTTGACCCAGCTTGACTCCCTTCATTTAATTGTTTAATTTTCTATGAATTTGACTCTGACCCCACTTTTGAGTTTTTGAACCAGCTTGAATCCCACTCTCACCCTTTTCAAAATCAAATTAATCCTATCCCTGCCATACTTAACGTCACTGTGGTCAATTCTTAGGCCGTGAGAGCTTAAACATATAATTCGAAACAAAAATTCTTGGTAAAGATGCGTTACACAACTTCAATATAGCTGGTACACTAAAGTAGTTTGTGAATACAAGCAAAAGTGGACTCTATGCAGCAATACATATTTACCTTCAAATGTCCTGTTCATTTGCTGGCTATTAACATTTAAAAAATCAAACAATAATGATGTAATACCTTATTATCTTAATCTGGGCTGTCCTAAGGCACCTTGTAGACATCCGTTTTTTTTTTCACCGGATAACGAAACATCAATAACCGGATATCTTCCATATGCATATTATCATTTTTTTACCGGGTGGATGTTAGCTTGGACTGCCGTTTCTATGCTTGTCCGGTGAAAAAAAACCAGACATATACAAGTGGCCTTATAAAAGACCACTATGCCATTTTGAAATTTACTATGAAAAAAACTTTCCCAATATAAAAATATTTAGGACACTCAATGTAATGTATTGTTGTGCCATCACAAATATTTTATTTGTGTGGCAACACTCACGTGTGTATTGTTTTCTGAAACTACATATAGTAATATGCTAATTCGTGGAAATCAAAACTTGAACATAATTTTATTTGTGTCCCAGTGGTAGACATTGTAATTTTAACATCTGTCTCAAACAGCCCAATAGGCTTATTATTAACTCTTAACTCCAGATATTTCATGTTCAAAACATGTGGGTGACAGAGACAGCGCCTAACAGGTAAAAAAGCACTGTCTCTGTCACCCACACGTTGTGAACGTGAACTTTCTGGAATTAAGAGTTCACAATAAGGTGCCTGATCGAAAGAAACAATGAATTGTTCACCTGACATGTCACAGCCAATGTATGACATAATTGTGTTTTTCCTGTTCTGAACTCTCCAAAAATTTCTGTTATGGATCCTGTTTCAATGCCACCACCCAGCAGTCTGTCCAGCTCTTTAGACCCTGTTGTGAGTTGGATTATCTCTGCCCTGAAATTATATAATTTATACGCTGATTAGCCAAGTCGCACACACATCATACTGTGATGTCATGACATGCCTGAATCACACTATGAAAGTTTTCATTATACTGGTTTCAACTGTAAACAGTTGGAGCTCAGGGTGCCTCTAACTTTGCTTCAAATGTTTTGGTGATACATTTTCTCATATTATTTATGTGGTGTAATTCCCAAAAACCTTCATACAGTGCTAAATAATTATTGTTATGTGCTAAAGTTGTGAACATTCATCCTTACTAATATTATAAATGTGAAAGTGTGTTTGTTTGTTTGTTTGTTTGTGACGCTTTCACGTCGCAACAAAGCTATTATATGGTAAGATTTATGTGTGTGGGGATAGTTAGGAGGGTGGAGAGTGACGTAGGCTACTTTTTACCGCGGAAAAACATCCCATTCCCATGGGAAGATCGATGTTTTGTTAGATGCTAGATATTTATTTTCGGAGTTGTTAATAGATGGCGGTAATAAAATCATTTACAAGTTCTGAATTACGCTATCAAATACTACATGTAATTTACTTAAGTCATAGGCAAATGTAATAGGCTACTTTAGCTCTGCCTCGAGAACTCCCCGCTCCGGCTGTATTCAGTGTACCGCCCGCCCGCTGGCACTATCCTGTTGACTGATGTCCGCAAGTTGCTCAGCCAACAGGATAGTGCCAGCGGACCAGAGGGACCTTCGAGTCGAGAGCCTGGACGACTTCATCGAGAGATTGGCACGCAACATGTTCGGGCGTGTCGACGCTTCGCGGTTCCCGCATCTGCAGGACCTGGCGCCGCTTCACGCCCGTCCACCGGACCGCTGGGCCTTCCCGCGCGACTTGCTGGTTGCGCGGGACGGGCCTAGCACTGACTGATACTGGGGCTTCGTAAGTCGTCGCCCGGCGCTGGTCGGCTCCTGCTGGGCTTCCCAACAGCGGGATTCACCCGGTAGGGCCTCGATCGCCTGGGCGGCGCGAAGATGAACCCCATCCCGTTTAAGACTCTGTGGCCTGTAAAAAGGCCACCACTCACCGGACTTGACCTATTGGTTAACCACAGATGGACAACCAAGGGCCTTAGGGCCCAGCCCAAGAACCGGCCCGTTTTAACGGGCCGCGAGAGACACCCCCAAAGGGGAACTAACTGTCCCGAGGGCTCCACACACCTCAGACAGGGTGGAGTGAAGAGAGTGAGTAGTAGGCTACTTTTTAGCCTAAATTCCTACGGGAGCGGGACCTACGCGGCTGTTACATACGGGTCCCGAAGCGAAGCGCGGGCGGTTCTCTAGTCCATACATAATAATATTTTGAGGCAAAAGTAATGCTGTGCATCTGCCTGCTGCATTCTCGGGCTGACTCCTCAAAACTTATTTGGATATAATTTAACATTCAAAAATTATATACCTTTTCTGGTGGAATTCCGTGGCTGTAGTAAACCCCATGGGGACTAGTTTAGAAGCTTCCGCCAATATTTTGTCCGCTTTTGCTTCTGAAATACCTTTGATCGTAATAAGCCATTTTTTGGGTGCATACGCCACTGATTCAACTGTGTGATATCCTGCCTCTTCCAACTTCTTAATATCTCCTGATGTTATACCATTGCCCTAAAAATAATTTGAAATATGGTAAACAAAACAACAAATAGGTAACGGGTTATTGACACGCTTCTTACAAAAACATAAATTTACTTCGAGTTTATTGATCAACTGTGGTCCACACTCATCCACATCTTCATCCACCGAAACTGTAGCCGTTGCTGCTGATGCAGTTGCAGTCATTTTGTTATAAATAATTATTCATTGGAGGGAAACACTATGCAGTACGCAAACAATATAACAATCTTTTTGAATTTGAATCATTGATGATCGATCTGACATCTGTCTGACAGCCAGGCTTGTTGATTGTTGAATATATCGATATTTTTTTCCGATTCTTTTAGGATGCGATATATCGAAACAAAATATTCGAAAATCGTCTACATCTAAAACTATTTTTTGACGTCTTAAAAATCAATTGAAACGAAAAAGATTGAAACCAAAGAGGCGCTGTCAGACGCATTTGACATTCATTTGACCAATCATTGCACACTAGTAACTGACAGATGAATGACCACAACGTACTTATGAATGACTTTTCGTTTGTTCCAATTTTTGCCATTTCAGAGATAAGTTGGGCGCACTGTACACAATATTGATTTGCCAAATATAAAAATAGCTTTCATAATTACTATTATTATATACCTACTAACTGACATATATTTTTTAGTAGCCGCCATCGCTTCGCTTCGGGAAACTTGTTGCTCCGCTTTACACAAACAAACTCTTGCGTTTTATATTATTAATATAATTTTGTTTATGACAAAGCTTATATTTTGTATAAAATTTACAATTTATTCACGATTTTATTCAGCTGCGCTGAACTAAAGTATAAATCGCATTTTATAATATGAATTATACATCGATATTGTTCTCTCGATGTATCGAATTAGATATTGAAAAATATATAATCGATACGATAATGTCTATTTTTCCCATTCCGACATCCCTAAAATAATACTAACCTGACATGTCAAAACACTCAAAACAAGCACGAAATTGTATGGTCCACAGCGTAGGTACAGAAATCTACAGAATGTTTCAATTTTGGTTTTAATTCAAAGCATGGATGTGGCTTGGATTCAAAGTTTCATGTAACGCATAGACTTAAAAGAATTAAAAATAGTACCTACCTATAGTCCGTTTTTTTCGCTGCGGACTAAATTGACATTAGCTGTGTTGCCACTTTTTTGCGAATCATTAATAGTGATGTTCCTCTACGTAATTTACAATGTAGTATGGTTTTTCGGTAATAATAAAAAATGTGTCTTTAAAATAATATGACCGTCAGGCATACCTATATAATGTACTGTAGCCACGCGCGACACAGCGACGCGATAGCTACGTACCTACAATGCACACCTGCGCCAACTTGCGTTGCCATAGCAACAGAGCAGTGCGCGCTACCTAGTTACCGTGCACGTATACCTACATACCTGATACCTATACAAACCTATGCAACCTGTGAAGACCTGTACCTGTACCTGATACCTCAAAACCATACCAAGGATAAGTACCAGGAAGGGAAAGGAAGATCAATATTAAATAACAACACAACTCAGGATTTAATATAAAAGCAAGCGACTCAATGACGTTCCGCATCATGATAATTTCATCTTGAAAAAGACGCAAGATCATGCCAGAAACATGGAGGCGAGACGGAACACTTGACGATCTTCAATCTTCATCTGCAGCACAGGATCAACTACTTCAGGCTTGAGTAAAAGTATACTTCTTCAATCTTCAAGATCGCGAAAATGGCGCGGCGCTGGCCGCGCGCGAGACAACTTGTTCCGTCCGCCGCCGAGTAGAACTGAGAGGCCCCGCTAGGTTGCCGCCTATATTTATAGAGTCTGGAATTTACGTTGCTATGCAGCGCTCGTAGTACGCGTTCATTGATAGACCAATAGTGACTTGTGTATATTTTGTTTTGCATGTTGTTTCAACTGATTTTTAAAACGTAATCTTATTGGATTGTAAATTAATGTAGACCTTTTTATTGGCTAAGGACTTTTGTAATTTTTGTATATAAACCGTGTATTTTTCCGAATAAATCAATTCAGCTCAGGACCACTCTGAAGAAAGATCTCTCATTTCAAGAAAACCTCTCCAGCATCTGCAAGCCTTCAGCTCCAAAGTAAGAGACCTGCCAGGTTATTCTCGACCTGGCAGACCACCTCTTCAGTACCTTAACCTTGTTATTGCGTATTCTTCAACAACAAGTCAATAATTGTCGTATTTACTTAGTGTAATACGTAATTAAAATTAATAAATATATTTTTTATCTGTGATACTCCATAGTTACCGTGATTTTTAAAAGATTCGTCTATTATCAAATAAAAATAAAATTATCTGATAAAACTAAAAAGTACGATTCATAAAACCGGTATCGTAGTACAACACTACTATTAAGCTGGTATCATTATTTCGAAAATTGACAATTGCATGTGTCAATTTAGTCCGTAGCGAAAAAAAACGGACATAAACATATTATAAACTTGAAACATAATTATAACGGCCGCGTTCCGTGACTCGACCAAAACGCCCAGAACGACACTTTTTCATAGAAATTTGAACGTTTTGGGCGTCTTGGTCGAGTTACGGAACGCGGCCAATGATACCCATTGACCACATTCACCATCAAAAGCGATAGCGCTTCTATTTTTTTCTCTGAGGGTAATATAACTTTCTTCACGTTCCATTGACTAATCATAACGTTCAAAAATCCCACAAACTATTCCACTTCGTGACTATGATCGTTCTGTGCGGCGATGATGATGACAACAGCTGCAGGTTGGTACAGAGAGGTTTCCAGTAGAGTACCTACAAAATTGCAATTTGCAACATAAATAGTTACTTGAAAACAAAATACGTCAAACCATGGTCATGATAGTTCTGAAGTATTAGTGGAACGCAGCATTTATTATTGGCAATAATTGGCAATTGGCATTGAAACTGTCATGTCATATCAATATCCAATGTCCATGTGACAATGTCAATTCGACCAAATTACAAAAATTAGGTAGGTATATAGGTACGTACGTACGAATTCGAGTAATAAACGTCCAAAGCCAAGGAACATAATATTCAAGATAATATTTGTGATATACCCAAGGGTCCAAAACCCAAAACTTCTCCAAAACAATTAGTAGATTCGGCTTGTTTCTCTCCTTCCACTTTCCTATTTTTTGATCTCCCGCATTTTTAGCTTTAAGCTCTAATTCAAGTGTAACGTTGATAAACACAAAAATGGATAACATTACATTGGTTATACGTGGTCAAGAGTTCAAAGCCTCAAAGGAAAAGCTCGCTGAATTTAGCGATTATTTTCGCGCTATGTTTAGTGGAAATTATGTAGAAAACGAACAAAAACAAGTTAAAATAGATGTAAGCCCAAACAAGCTGCTACAATTATTACAAGTTAGCTTTGTAAATTGACCATGTCTTGATATTTGTTAAATTTCAGGTGATAGATCCAAACATAATGGGCATAATATTGCACTACATAAAAATTGGTCTAATTGACCTCTCAGACCATTCTCTAGAGATTATTGAAGAGCTAGCTGTTGCTGCAAACTTCTTGCAGATTATAGAACTGATCAAACAAATTCAATACTATCTAGAAACGAATCTAAGTAATTCAAATTGGTTACAAATAATCAAGATAGCCGAATCAGCTGCATTTATGGAGCTGGAGCAGGAAGCCGTTATTCACGGATTAGTTTCTTTTAAACATATGAAGACTGAATACATTCCTACGATACATAAGTTATTCTGGTATCTCTCACACCCATACTTAGATGCACCAATGGAAATTGATGTTTTTAAATTTGGTCATGAATGGATTATGCATAATGAGAGTGGTGGAGATGCATTATTACTTATTCTCTGTTGTCTAGATTACACAAGACTTATTATTGATGATTATAAAAGTATAGTGGAGCTAGTTCAGGGAAAATACACTAACAGTCTTGCTGAAAAAATAATTGATTGTCTCTATAATTATTATGGTGAAAACAAAGAATTATCATATTTCACTAATCGGAAATCTAAAATATGTGAAAGGTATACAGAGAGAGTGTACAAGGAAGTGTTGAATCTAATAACGTCAACAATAAACCGTAAGCTTGAGTATATTCCAGCAGTACCCATGTGGGTGATGGGAAATGAGAAACTGGACAATGTGCCTCATTGTCTATACACATTCAAGAAAGAAATGGGATTTGAGAGATGGTTGGAAGTAGCAGATAAGGATTTATGGGGATGGAGTGTGATATCATGGGGAGTAACGAAAATTGTGGTGGTGTGTGGGGAGCGTGGCAGAGGTACCGGAGCATTTATGAAGGATGTCAAGGTGTATGATGTTTTAAAAAAGGAATGGACTCAGCATGGGGTGAATTTACCTCCACGACGCCACGCTGGACTGATTATCATGGATGACTCACTTTACTTACTGGGTGGAGTCGGTGGATATAGGTAAATTACTACTTGCTATAACACTGTTTAAACAAGCCACTGTTTTCTTTCTGAAATAACAATGTTATTTTCTGACATTGTGGGGAAATCTGCAAACCTCAGACTACTCCATAATATTTTCAAATGATCTTCTTAAGTACTTCAAAAGTTCTTTATAGTATTTTAAATACAATGAAAGATCTTCATGTTCCAATTTCTTACAGGGTGGTGTTGGATTCAGCCATTGTATATGATTTAAAGGAGAGGACTTACAGAAAAATAGCATCATTGCCTGATCCAATCCAAAGCCCCGCAGCATGTGTCCACAATGGTGAAATCTATACATGTGGACATAGAAATATCTATAAGTACGAAAGTGACAATAACTGCTGGAGAATGGTTGTGAATACAGAAATAAGGCCAAATGCTATGATATCTTTTAGAGGGCACATATATATTACTCAGAATTATTTTAACAATATGTACAGATTAGACTTTGAAAATAAGGAAAACATTCATATGATCAACCACTTTACCTGCCCCCCAGCAGAAGTATGCCATTTAGGTAACATCATTAACTAATGTTTACAACATTATTTTTATTATATATATATACACAATATATACTATATAGTATTAGTGTGGATATTTTTAATTGAGCTTTATGTATTGGGCAGCCTGGAATATTGACTTCTATACCATTTTGGCTCCGGGTCATAAGAGGAGAGTCAGTTAATCTCTACTTGCTTCCAGTAAAGTTGAACCCCACGGGCTACCTACCACCCTCTTGTAGTCACCCACCTAACAACTTGTTTCCTGGCTTGAAGCTGGAGAGTCAATAATTTGTTTCTTTCCTCTTCTTTCACTGCTTACCATCATATATTATAATATCTATTCATATACTGACCATTAACAACAAAATAATTTAATTGTAAAATAATTTAATATTATATGTATTTTATCAGGAGATCGAGTGTACGTGTTCACAAGGACAGTTTGTGCTCACACTGATATTATCTGCACAGTGGAGGAGTATACTCATGTGAATTTAAATGGCGCGCAGCCACAGGTGCTATGGACGGGGACATATTCGGAAATCAAAATCAACGATGCCGCCGGTTCCTGTGTGGTAATCTTGAGCAAGCCCTCAGTGGATAATGAGATATCCCAGGCTCACAAACGCTACCTAGATAGGTTCCCTACAGATTGAAGTTTAACTAATGTTCACCAATTCACACTGGTATTTTGATCTCTATTTAGTTATTTAGTTGGGCTAAGTTAGTTAATTTATGTGTCAACTTGTATTTATTTTATTGTTGTCCCAGACATTGCAAAAACTAAATTTTAGTATTCTCTGCATCTACACTAATAACAAATCAATCCACCTAGTGGGCCTTAGTGACTAAGGCCCACTTAGTGACTAAGGCCCACTAGGTGGATTGTCCCAAAATAATAGTACATAATAGTTTTTATGACTGGAGAAATTCCAACGGTGTTTTGTCTACTTTAAATATATTGTGATTTTGTGTATAGTTTTCCAGTTTAAGTGAATGTCTTCAATATAATTATTATTTTTATTAATTGTATAATATCTTTTTTACCACACAATTGCAAATACAGAAGTTATGTTCGACTGTGTCTGTATTTCTTTTCAATTGGAAATATAAAATTTCCCATATTACAAAGTTTACATCAGAAAGTTAAGTCACTATCTGTAGTTATCTCTCGATTGCTTATTTGTTGTTCACACAATTGCACCTGCAGTAAATTAAAATGGAAAATAAGGGTTAGCTTAGCAGTTTAAGTGACATTTAATCATATAAACGTTAAAAAAACTCGCACTTGTTATTCATTTACATTTATTTAGACATTCATTTACAAACATAAACATACTATTTTATGATTTGTGTACATATATTTTGTACAATAATTTCTACTTTGAAAGAAATTCAAAAAATGTTGTTAATACTCGTATTAAACTACTCATTACAATTTATATGATAGCATTTTATGCGATTTTAATGAGACTAGTAGTAAAATATCAAATTAATAAAATAAATCTTTGCATTTATTAGGTATACATTGAAGCGATCGAAATAAAACGTGGTGAAGATCTATTTTAATTATATTTAGTTATTTACAATACATAAAACTTACGAAGAGACAAGCAAAACTAAATTAATCTCTTAAGTTAAGGCCACTCAACATTCCTACATAAATATATTTTATAAAATATGTATTATTATAATTATAATAAAGCACCATGCTGAAGTCATTCTGACGTGTTTTATAGAAGTCACAATGTATGAAGTCAAGATGGCACTAGTCAACTTTACATTAATAATTAATTTATACTTAAATGGGTCAGTTGTGCAATAAACTTTATAATTATTAATTATTCTACATAATAATATATCTATTAAAAAGCTCATTTCCATCGCATTTATTCCTAAACCTACCTTTAATTGACATTTAAATAAATCAGTTAAAACCAGTGATGTACAAAAAGCTCTATAAATTATTATACATTCTGCATCAGATATTTTTGGCATTTAAGTATAACTATTATTGGAAGCACTACATGTTATAAATGTCTGAAAGTTTGTTTGCATTGCAGTAACTTTGTGTTATAGAATATATCTGTTGTGCTTAAAAAAGTTATTTCGTTTTGTAAATTGGTAAAATTGTGTTCAAAAATATATTAAAAGGCAGTTTACGAAAAGGTTGTTAAAGGCACATTGTCAAGGCTTAATATTGTTTATCGGTCTGGTAACATATTATGTTACTCAGAATTCCATTTAGGCACGAATTTAATTCTTCTTATGTTTATGTCCATCCCCCAGTCAGTTTGTGGAATAATTCTTCATCTAACGTTTGATTCGCGTCCTTCGATCTCATTGAGAGGAAGATGTATCCTCCAATGAACTCATGCACTACTTTGCAATCAGCTGATTTCACTGAGAAAATGATATTGCCCTCTTCAAATTGGACCATCATATGTTTGATTTCCCAGTTGACGTTCCATGCCTGAAAAAATACAAATAACACTTAATACAGTCTGAACTGGTGGTCTTATAAGCACGACACTTATTACATGGATTCCATATATTGCATTGAGGAATCACTCTGAGTGATGTATAAAAAAGGACCGCCTAATTGATAGATTTGTTAAGATGTTTTCTTAATTATTTAATTAGAGGTAATTAAAATGTTTCGGTCCATTTGTATGAACTACTATTTTGTGACCTAATAAATATAATCTAAGGTTTGGCATAATATATTTATGTACATAATATGTATGTATATTTACATGTATGTATGTATATTTACATTTGATATAAAAAATATTGAATTTAGTTTTGTGTAAGACACAAAAGATTTATGATAATTGTTTGTTTATGATAATTGTTTATAAAGTAAAATTTTTTGAAAATCCTTCTATATTTTTAATGACTCAGCAATTTAGTTTAGAAATTGTATCGAATTTTGCAGATGGGTGTTAGTAACAAACCCGACATGGCTAAAAATTGCTATTCAACACACAATACGGGGCTGACGCCGGACGGCATTATATGCCCATCAAAGCACGGAAAAATTTTACCACATTTTACCATCTGCTAACTAGGCTAACCATCCTAGTCTCTAAATTGAGTCACGCTCTCGGTAATCACAGTTGTCATGAGCGACAGCGGAAGGGTAGTGCTGGCTGCTCGTTTGCTACCAAACCTCACCCTAAATATTGGTTTCAGTCAATCACTTAACATCGACACAAGTCGCATTTATAAACGAATTAAATTAAAACCAACCTTAAATTAAAACAAACCAACTCACCTTCATGGTACAAAACCTCCAAGTCTTGATATGATCCCCAGTATTGGGATCCAGTCTCATGATCCGGTTGTTGGCGATGCTGATGATCTCGTCCTTGCGGTGGCCCATGAAGCTGACCACGAACAGCGTCTGGCCGTAGTCGGGCAGGTTCTGCCACGTCTTGATGTACTGAAGCTTCGCTTCCAGCAACGGCAGGTCTTTCACGTTCGCGTGACTTTCCAGTACGCGTTGCGTGAACTGTAAAAGAAAGATTTATTATGTTTCTTATTTAACTGCTTAAGGAAATAATTATGTATGAGACTATTTTGTTAAAACTAATCATGTTTAGCATTGGGTTCTAGTCCAGCCAAGGGATTCCAGTTTAGCGATACATGAAAATATGAGTAATTTACAATTTTGACAAGTCTGATTTCTTCTAAATTCACCACATTAACATGTTAAAAGTTAAAACGTAGGTGCAGTCAAACTGTTAGTGATAGATGATTGTTTAGTTTCTTGATTTTTTTAAATTATTTCATAGTTTATTTCTTTCTTCCACATTAGGGACATAGAATTTCGATAATTTGAGAGTTGCAAATGGTCCAAAAAAAACAAGAGACGTCTTCATTCACAATCATAAATAAACATTTCAAATTATCCAAAGAGACTTAGATTATTCCCCCACCCCCTCGTTACACTGCATCACAACCATCCCCAAACACACCCCCCCTCACCTTCCCCTTGAGCTTCTTGAGGAACCGCGGCGCGACATAGTTCTCCGGCTGCAGGTGGTCGAGGTGCGGCAGCGAGTGCTGGTCGAGCGCGGCGGCGGGCCGCGGCCGCTGCAGCGCCAGCAGCGAGCGCACCGCCGCCGCCTCCGTCGCGAACGTCGGGTCGGCGAGCGAGCGGCCGCGGGACCCCAGCCGGCACGCCGCCACCCAGTCTGCGTATTGGTCCTCCTGGGAGTATATAATTTATTTTTAATGTCTATAACTAGTGAAATGAGGGCATCGATTTAATAGGCTTTATTAAGGATAACTCAACAAGTACTTGTCACATGTCGCTCTGACTAAACGATAAGCATTAGCTTTTGGATATAAAAATAATTTTCAAAAACGTTTCCACTATTCAACATCGATAAATAGTAAAAAGAAGGCATCATCAATGTGGTCACTTATACATATACGCATACATGTATAACTCAAAAACGACTCGTCAGATGTCGCTTAATTAAATGTGACCACACGATAAGCATTAGCTTTGGAATATAAAAACGATGTTCAAAAACGTTTCCTCTAATAATAAGATTCTTTATCAACATACATTTTCACACTTTAGCCACAGCTCGTGCATGGCATCTTCGGACGGCACCTCTAGCTTGATGCTGTACCTCCCCGACGCTGGGTGCGCGTCTGGTGTTACCTGTAATTAAAATATAATTTTATATCTGTCTTTCAAAGCGAGCGATAACACCCTTAGTGGGTGATAAAGGCGTAAACCGCCTCCGTAAGAGGCCATGAAAACATTTTTTAAGTTTCAACGTTTTTAAAGTTATGGATAACATTTAATATTTGTAAAGAACAAGTCTCGGCATACACTAGTATACGAGTCATAATATATCAAACTCAAAGGTGACTGACTGATCTATCAACGCGCAGCCCAAACTACTGGACCGATCTGGCTGAAATTTGGCAAGGATTTTTTAGTAAATAATAAAGGTATACCTCAGCGCCCCGCAACTCGACGCTGTAGGTCGGCGGCTGGTTCGCGGCGGCCTCGCGCGACGGGTGCATGCGCAGCGTGCCGTCGCGGCACGACACCCAGCACCGCTTGTACGCCTTCAGGGTGAAGCGCTTCGGTCTGTGGGACGGCGTGTGGGGGGTTAGTGTTGTATTGTGAGTTGATGGTGGGGTAAGTGGACAAAGGTAAGTGGACGCATGTAAGGTAAATGGACAAAGGTAAGGTAGATAGACAAAGGTAAGGTAAATAAATGGACGCAGGTAAGACGAATTGACGAAGGTAAGGTAGGTGGACGAAGGTAAGATAAATGGACGCAGGTAATGCAAATAGACTAAGGTAAGGCAAGGAGGAAATAACCCTCATTTGGGAGTAAATGGATACAGGTAAGGTAAATAGACGCAGGCAAGGCAAATAGACTAAGGCAAGGAGCAAAATTTAAGTGTCATATAAATTAATAACCCGGTAGGAAATGAAACCTAAGACCCTCGACAGACAGTATTACTGACCAGCCAAGTCTAAAAAAACGATTAGCAATTTAAATATTTTCGTAAATAAATAAGCCATTAGTTATAAAATCAATTCCATATCAAATCAAATGCAAATACTTGTAAAATGATTAAGTGAAAATTGATTACTAAAACTAAATTTCGATGTCTTGGAGACACGATTTTCTATGCAATAAATGCTATCAGTATTACCACATTAGGTATGTGCGTCTAAAACGGTCGGTAATGATAATATCTATAGTAGATAACTCGGCTAGACCCGTCGACCATGCCGTTTAATTGGTCCCCTCGCTACAATATGTTAATTGCTTGTTGCTACCAATTACTCATATACCCTTGTCGGTTGATTTATGGACGGACAGTACTTATTGATATCTAAATATGGAATCAAGGTATTGTAACTGCGCTAAACACCGAAATAACAACGTTGCATAACTTGCATTTCAACTCAAACTTAAATAATTATACCTAGTTTGGATTGTAAATAAAATAGATTACACAAATAGAGCTTTGGTGATAATATGAATTGCCAGGTGTTCTGGTATTTTCGAAGATATGGTAACACTTCCGCATGTATATATTATCATGATTTTTTTATTTATAGGTAATTGTATTTTGCTATAACGCTTTTTCATGAAATAACTACATATTAAAAAAAAACTATTATTTCGTCTCATTTGACTACCGAACCTGGCAACACGAGTTATCACAAACAAGTTCAATGCCTTAGATACAAAAGGATTTATTACATAATAACACTTTAGTAATCTAAACAAATAAAAGTTTTAGCAATAAACAATATAATTAAATATAGGTTGTTTGGGATATTATATTAATAACAATAATTATTAAATATTATTGGGTTCTGACATATATAAAATAGCGTGGTTATGGTGTTCTGCTAATGCATAATGTTGTGTATTGAAGGGATTGGGGTAAAGAACACCTCTTACGCGATAGCACAATACTGGTTTTGACACTTGCTTTGTCGTACGCCGCGCGTCCAACGGGAGGATGAAAGAAGAAATTATTTAATAAATATACTAATTATTTACATAACAATATTACGTATATAAAATATACAGTATATAGTACGATAACCATGCCAGTAGGTAAAATATAAAAAGAAATAGACATAGACAAAGTTTTATTACATAACCTTTAACCCATATTTCATCCTATTCCTAGGTTACGACTCCTACGATGACTAAAGAATGAGTGTAGTGAGTTAAACGATGATTAAAGATGACCAAAGCTAGAGATTCTAATTTCTATTACATAATATACTTAGGTACCTACTTACTTTCTTTATTTAGATTTATAAATACAAATATATTATACCAAAATCTATTTCATCTTAACTGTGTTTTGTTCAAGGTACTTAATTATATGAATAGTAAATTCTTGACATTTAAAATATTAAGTCTGTATGTCCAATTTACTGTCCGTTCAGTATTCATATAATAGACCAATCACTAACTGGCCTGTTACTAACATCAACTAACAGGACTATTAGGTACATAAACTAATCAACTAATATTTTAACACCATCTGCTTATTGGACTAACTGCAATTATAACGAATTCCAGATCGAATGCAAACAGTATAGTAACCGTACCTAAGTCACTGAAGCACTCATAGACTTAAGTCCTAGATTATTAGACATAGATCCTAAGTGGTAAAATTTCTTGAGCGCAAAACGGAATTCTGCGGAGGGCACGTTCAGCCTTCAGTCTCGGTTGTTATCGATAGATAGCAGTCGTTAAGCAATGTCGGAGGTCTTCGGGCGGCTTGAAAACATCCGATACCTACTGGGTTTGCCGTGTAAGCCACTAAGGCCTCTTGTAGACACACGTTTTTTTGGCGTAAAAATCTACGGTAAATTCGCCGTGTGTAGGCACGGTTGTCAGTGTTGTATGGATTACTATGAGAGCTTGTAGACGGTCGCGGCTGCATTACGGCACGGCGCCGCCGCCGTATGCACCGTGCGTCCCCCTCGGCGTGCCGCGTCTACGCACGGCGTGATTTTTATCAGTGTTGTATGGCAGTCTTCGTGAGTGTGTCGACGACGCCGGACATTTTCACGGTTTAGTGACCGGCTGGCTACACTGTTTTTAACTGACTTCTATCTAGTTAATAAAAATGATCCCAAGTGAGCGGCACCTGGCCGTTGTCTTGCCCGTTAGCTTTGCCGTGCCATGTACACGCTAGCACGTTTTTTTTACGGCACGGCAAACACGCCGTACGGTGAAAAAAACGTGCCATGTACAAGAGCTCTAACCCCTCCACCAATCCGCGGTCGCAGCGTGGTGGAGTATGCTCTAGGCCTCCTCAATGAGGAGAGACCCGCGTTCAGTAGTGGGCCCTTAGGGTGATGGCATAGTCAAGCTTACCTCCAGCGCGGTTGACCGGTGCGTGTCACGAGCTTATACCTAAGTCTCTTGTATCGTTTTATAGAGAAAACAAACCCGCGCGGATGAACCGCGCAGATGTAACGTGTATTTGTAGCGCGGTTCATCGGCGCGGGTCAATTACGCTGGCGGTAAGTTTGACTATGCAATCACCCTCAATAGATTATAGCCAGTATCCAACCTACCTGAGACACTTGATGTAGCCGGCCAGCTCGGGCACGCTGGTGATGTCGTGGCGCGGCGGCGGGCCGCCCTCCAGCTGCGCCTGTAGCTCGCACAGCGCCGCGTCGATCTCGTCCTCGGGCGCCGGCGCCGCCGACGTTTCAGGCGGCTCCGCGCTGCCGCCCGCCAGGGTTTGGAGTTCTATTTGAAGCTGGAATGTGGGGAGATGGGGGATGTTATAGGAGCTATCATGATGATAGAGCTGGACGAAATATAGTTTGACTACAGATTACTTTTCAAGTAGTGAATTTTCAGCAAAATGTTGTCTTTTAACGGCTCTTTTTTATATCTGAAGGCTGTGGTTTTTGTGTGGTCCCGTTTGGGCGACATCTGACTAGTAGTCTTACAAGTTATGACGCACTGAACAGCAGACTTTTGTAAGAACTTTTTATATTAAGCCACTTGCTCTTACTTAACTGCTTCAGTAACAGCCTTCAAATGCGATGTCATGTCATCAAATCATTAACATCATTAAGAAGGCCTGAGACATACTACCCCACACTGCTCCACTACAAATTAGTACTAGTATACACCAGCATTAAATCTTTAACTGTAATCCATCTATTGCAAACACTAATTCACTTTTAGCCCAATTTTTACCTGCAAAGCAGCAAACAACAGCATCTCCTCCTCGGTACAGTGGACCTCCTGGTTGAGGATCTGCCAGCGCGCCTGCTGGTACAGCTGGTTGAGCCGCGACGCGTCCTGCGGCCGCGGCGTCAGGTCGAAGAACGAGTAGAACTTGAAACGCAACTGGAGAGTGTCCCATTCTCTGACGTACTGCTCCATGATCGAAAGGGAGGAATCCAGCCAGCTGTTAAAGGAATGTAGATGTTAGCATTAAACTTTGATGCAGATCCATGCTTAGGTGTGTTCAGATTCCTAATCCTATTTTATTTAACGACTTAAAAATGAATAAGGTTTAAAATTTTATTTGTGCAAGGTACCTTAACACTTTGTACTGGTTGAACCGATTTCGAAACATCATTTTATAAGCGGTATAATTACCTCTTTTCAGAATCATGCAGGAACGCAAAACGTGGTTTTAGAATTTTAGCAAATATCCCGATAAAGTAGTTATTAATTTGTTATTTAGTATAGGCGCGGACTAGTCAACTACAAAGTCGACCCTATCGTTAAAGAATCATAATCCCAGTAACTTTTAATTTTTTATTCACAACTATTTGTTAACTTACCCAACATTCATCCTGGCACGTTCCAACAGAGATTTAGGCGTGAGAAGTGTTTCCCTAGACTCTCGGTCAGGTTCCAAAGGTGAATCGGCTAGCGAGAGATCAGCCAAGGAATCGATGGCATCGTAAGATGCGGCGCGTGGTGGAGTGCCGCAATAACCACCATCGCTTGACCCGTCGCTCTGTGTGCTGTAGATGTGACCACCATAGCGGCGTAGAGTTCCGTTCTAGAAAGTATTATTTTCTAATTATTATGTATTTTAATTACAGTAATAGCATTGAAGATTTGTATAACAGCTCTGTTGTTAAATTGTTGTATTTCTGATAAACTGGTGATGCTCTAAGCTTAAGAACTTTAGAAGAAAAATATTAGATCAATATTTTTCTAAAAATAAAAATAGAAATATATTAAAAAACAAAATATTAAATGTGATAAGTGGAGAGGTTAAAACAAAGAAAGAAAGAGAAGAACACGATGGAAACTAGAAAGAAAAATCAAAAGAGAGGATCATATAAGGATGACATTATAAGGCATATCGCAAAAGGCATGTGTCGCCGAACTTGACTCTTCCGTTTATCTGAATGTAAATATATGTACATTTACATAGAGCAATTTGATAAAAAAATAATTAACGCAGTATAAATAGGTACATATTTGCTAAGAATAGTGCACGAACATCATAACGTCGAATCAAAACATAATACATATTCGTAATACGTAAGGAATTATAGAAAAGGAAATTGAATCAAGTAACAAGTCTTTCATGAGTAACTGCATTTAAGCAAGTAAGTCGTATACCCAAGTAAGTATATTACCTGTTGTGATGCTACTGGGGTAGCAGAGAGTGATCTGGGAGGCGGAGGAGTAGCCGGGCAAGGCAAGCTCCTGTCTAAACTATTCGAAGACCCTCTGGTGGCCGCTATGAAAGTATTCGTGTCTGGCGGTTGCGTAGACTTTATCCTCTTCGCTTCTTTTAAATTTTGATAGTTCTGCTTTAGGTGGGAAGGTTCCAATGGATAGCATAGTGACAGTTCTTCGGGGTGACGGATGCCTGAAAATGTAAAAATATTTTCTGCAATCTAGTTACTAGTACTTTTGGGACATTGGATTTTAAGCCACAACGTTAAAAATTAGAAAAAGCGAAGAATGAAAGCGTTTTTACATGAGCTAAGTGTAGTTGTATGTTGCCGTACAGTATAGAGGAAATGCAAACTTTTGGTTTTTAATGTCATGTATTTTGAATTTGTTCTAGCCAAATTAATGCAAGGATGTAATTTTAAAGAGTAGCAATCGAACACTTCGAAATTTATTTCCATTTAATAAGTACTTCAAAATTGTAACTCTCCAATTGTTGAATTTATTAGTTAAATGGTAATTTCCGGCTCCGTTGATTGATTTTCAAGATAATTCAATTTCTATTAATTCCACTTACTGCAATCATTGGGAAAAAGGCGTTAAAGCAATATAACGACAAAAGGTTTTTAATTGAAAAACTGCAATAATCGTTCGATATCAATTTGAATGATAATGACTAGTTAAGACTAGAGGAAAAATACGAAAAGTCCATTTAGACATAAATGTTGAATTTTAGAGCTTTAAATAAATAATATAACGTAACGTTGAAAGTTTTATGCTCCGTAATGTTTTAAGTCGTAAAGATAAAACTTTTAGTGTCGGGTTGCCCATCACAAAGCACATTTACTAAACGTTGTAAGAAGATGATGTAGTAATGCTTAAAATTAGAAAAATACTTTTGACCTAAATTTTTTAAACACATTCCTACCAATAGCTTTCGAAGTGGAAAAATTCACACTTTTTATGGCGGTAACTCACATACGCGCGAATACGCGAATCCATAAGAGTGTAGGACGGACCTTCAAAAATGATTATGCAAAGTTTTTTGACATATTATTCTTATTCAAAGTTTCCTGAGCTGTCTAACCTGTGACACTGTACAATGTACAAAATATATTCGTGATTGATCGCACTTAGAAAAATGCAAATAAATTGAATGAACTTGACCGCTTTTTGATCAGTAGGTATATTACACAGACTTCAATTTAAAAATATTTAACATGACACGCAGATATGCCGCCTCATGGTAGATAAGTGGTTACCGTCGCCAATGGACATCAGTCCAAAAAATCATATGTCATATGTCGACCAAAAAAAAGGCATAAGAGAAAGAAAGTGGTGGCTCTCGAACCAAAGCCGTATTATAACCTAGCTTGGACTATAAATGGATAAAATGTAAAATAACAAATTCTTCCGGTGCATTTTGCCCAAAACATAACCATAATTATAGCCCCCCCCCCCCCCCCAGGGCTCGCAAAAAACCTGCGAAGAACGCTTTGTCCAAAAAACCTTCACAGGAGCATTACCAGGCCTCCAGATATATATTATCATGATTATTGATTACATAACGTCCATCTCCGGTCTGAACTTATCTAATTACGACCCAGCATTCAAATACGACAATGACTCACCAAGACTTTTACAAAGCTGCATAACAGCACTGAACGTGTCTATGGAGAAGTCGATCTTGCAGTCGATGTATCTGAGGTCTGGCAACTGGATCCGGAGCGGCTTGTGCATGGGTGTGAAGTGGAGCGCGGCGTCCGCGTGTACTCCGTACTGGTCCAGGGTGTGCTTCGGTCTCGACAGCCATTTGTTGCGCGTCGGCCACCAGAGGGCGTGGTCTGACCAGTCTTTCTTGAATTCTGTGGAACAAACCAGAGGACTAAATCAATGATTATCTAATACTACTCATACTTATTGGAGTTAAAATTTTATATAGGTATGCACCGTAAAAATGTGGCTGACCGGGCTAACGCTTTTTAAACTTTATGTCACGTCGTGCGAATCGCATGGTAAGGTGCGCAACTAATATTTGTGTATGTTAACTTTTATTTATATGAATTGTATTTATTCCTAATAAATCATTATAAAATATTAACTTTCTGCGCTGTCATTCCACATACCTACATACATACAGAGTGTATCACTGTACTTGTAGGCAACTATGCCGAATATTATAATCCTCCATCCGCGTAATTTGGTAAAAACGGGTAGGTAAGTACCTACTTGATAAAGTTTTTTCTCGACGTGTTAAAAAATACCTTTATTAAGAAATCCGAGACCAAAAACTTGTACCAAATCAAGCGTGTCAATGTTTCGCGTGTTCAAGTAACTCCGCTCCAGTCTATACACAATTACAATGTACCTATCTACAGTCAGGCCAAGTGAAATAAAAAATCTTATCATCCGGTCTGAGAAGCGTTACGGGTTGTCGACACCACGAGAAAAAAGTCTAGAAAGCGATCAGTAGCCCCATGACGTCACCTCTGGCATTGCACATGAGTTGACGCGTTAGACGACCCTTCAAGTTTATGATTATCTTACCTTCTCATCTTTATTTAAAGGGCCCAAGACCGAACTCGGTAGTTCAAGATAGAATGGACGACTCGTTCGTGAGCGTTCACTTCGCTTCCTTTACGCGTGACTCATAGCTTCTGGTTCAAGAGACATCGTCAGTACAAATTGTAAATCTAATTAAACAGTTGTACGATGATTCATAATGAAGTAGAACAAATCTGAGTTTTCTTTTTGACCCTTTCTATACGAAATGATATAGGTTTGTTGGTGACGCAACTTTTTTGATTACAATTGAAGATGTGTTCCCCGAATAGGACATTTACGAGCAATATAACAAAGGCAGCCGATAACATGTCGCACAGAACTATCACAAACGAAATATATTGCTTCGTAGCGGCGATAAATTCAATGATCATTCACGTATTGTGACTGGCTTTAACAATATAATGAGATGGTGGCCAACAACTGACAGACGAATTTTAAATCACCGCTTCATCACCCACAAACTTCGATAGATTCTATAGGTACCTACACTACCTTTTTTTTTTTTTTTTTTGTTGACGAGGGGGAAACCTTCAAAAGGTACCCGGTGCCGTGGGAGCGACACAGGGTGATGTGGGATTTTTACCCACTAAAACCCCCCCGGTGGCCTTCCTCAGCGCTTGTTGGTCGAGTGGCATACGCATACGACTACACTTCGCAGTGAATCAACGATACGCGAGTTCAAACCTACACTACCTAGTAAATTAACTTGCAATCTGAACTGAATGAGATTACTTAAATTATTTGCCCATATTCCCGCACTCATATCGTCGGAGTCGGCATGGAAAACACATATGACACATCACCAACACTCAGGTTCCGAGAACAAACATTTATCTCTCTAATAGACCCGTACCGGGTTTTGAAGCCGGGAGCGGGACCTGTAGCTTCGAAGACAGGTTGAATACCGTTATGATCTATATACAGTGATTCCTCTTCATCTACTGCAGTTCTAACATCACAAATACACAATAGTTCATTATTGCTAAGCTTGTTTATACGACAATGGACATAAATGGCGTTCTCGGTTCTATCGTGTCCGCGCTCTGCATCCATGTTTGTCTCGAGATGCATCTCACACCCATACTATGTGTGTGCTTCGTGTTATTTTACTGTCCGATCGCGTGATTTGTTATGTTGTAGTTTGTGATGTTTATTTACTTTGTTTTTGTTTCCAATCAAATCACATCCAATTTATTTGTAAAATTCAGGTGTCCTCATTGTTTTTTTATAAAATCATTACATGAAATTACTTTGAATTTTATCATCTCATAAACATATTTTATATACATGCATATTCATGTTGAAAAGGTCAAGCAAACTTTTGCCAAATATAATTTATTGAACATTAAATGAACTGAATGTTTAACAATTTAAAATTTGTTATTTAATACAAGAAATCTTTGCTAAATTCTCCTCAGTGCCTTTTCGATCAGTATCCATTTTGAAATATGTAAATGGTATTTTAAGTTGTCTCAATATTTTATAAGACTTGACGTTTTTACGTCGATAAATACTTAAGTGTCTAGGAAAATGGAAACATGATTTAGCATCCATACCTAAACCGCGTCAATGTCATGCGGTTTATCTTGTAATGGACATACGTTTTAAACAAAACTGCAAAAACTACGCCCATAAAAAGTAAAAGACCTCCGTCTGTCTGTTGCGATCGTTAAGTTTCTAGTGTCAGTAAATATTTCAACAGATCGTAAAAAAATTACCTCCAACAAATTTTTGTTAACAGCCAATGGAATTGGGGACACGAACTGTAAACATTCCAATGCTCGTTACGATTTGACGATTCTAATGTTTGTTAAAGATTAAATACAGAAGAAAGACTTGTGTTTAATTAAGACTTGACTTAATTAGCATATAAAGTACAAATATTGAATTTCAGATAAGAAAGTAATAAACTGATAACAAACAAGACTGGATTATGTCGAGGACTAAGATAACGCAATGATCTTCAACAAATCTACAATGAACGCTTACATAATAAGACTTGTTGATTAATAATTCAAATCGTCATTCGCTACCATGAATGGTGGTACACTCGATGACAAGGCGCCAACATAATGTCTAAACGGTAGGTATACATATTCAAATTGATTTGCACATACCATGTCTAGCAACGACGCAATGGATTGTAGTTTATTCGAAACTTATGGATTATATTTACGACCACAATGAAATGTTTATCTTGAATGGAATGTTAATAAACCAAGTATTGGAACAGGAAAAATATAGCCACTATAAGCGTATATTTCTGAAGACAACGTTTGTATTAATTGGTTAGTTCTCCGTTTTATCGGCAATTATGTGGAGCAAGATATTTCTGACATGGCGCGACAGTTTCTGCGCCGGGCGTCGCGATCGCGACAACAGACTGGTGTTATGACGTCTAAATATATCTAGTTTACATTGTACATAGGGTGATATAGGTACTTACATCTTGGTATACTTCATTGATTTTATCTCACGGCTTCAAGCGTCCGAGAAAAGGAAAATAGTAGGATGTTGTTGACTATAATGGTTTTCCTCTTAGAATTTAAGGAAACCCTAAAACGTACTTAGGTACCAAGCGATCATTAACGTGCCTCATGTTACGTAAACTGTCCTACCATTGTCACACAGCAGCAACTGGACAAATAAACGAACCTACGCTTACCTATGCTTACTTGTAGTTATAGCGTAGGTACTTACTAGGTATTTCAAACTTTACTAAGTTATATTATGGGCTTACTGCAAGCTAACGCTCTTATTTTAAAATGGATTTTCACCATGCTGCTCCAGTGAAAATGAGCCATAAATTTTGATTACAAGATTTGAAAGATCATAAACTACAAGTGCGTTGGTTCTCATACATCTTTTCTTAAATAAGAACGTATAGGCGCCGTTACGTACAACAAATAGGTATTTAAATCTGTGACCTAATTTCAAGAGTACACAAGCAGACTGACGGAAGTTTACGCTCTCCTTGGTCATTACGGTGCCACGACTCACGAGCAGTTAGCATTGGCAAACATCGCTTACGAATACATATTGATAATTCTACATGTTCGACATCTTACGATTATATCACTTTTAATAAAGTAGACCATAAACAAATGTTATTTATTTATTTTAGATAATGAAACTCACAAATAAACAATGTCGTTCCTAGGACGCTCCCCTGTGACACTCCCTTTGATCGGAACGTTTTTATGTAGGTTTAAGATAGTATCATCCTGAGATATAATATGGCGTATGTGTGTACATTCGCGTAACTCATGTTTCAACTAATGTTTCCGCCATTGCAAGTAAATTTAGACTGACTGAAAGACTGAAACTACCGTTCCTTATAGGGTTCGGTGTCGAATGCTGTTTAGTATACAAAGGTGCATCGATCTAAAGTCGTTTCTATTTGTTTACTACAAACCGCTACTACTGATTAATGGATGGAGCGCATGCGCATCCAGTTGCTCGATGCATATTAATAGTAACTCGTTTCGACGTAACCACGAATTGTGTATGACCGAATTGCTTACTGAAAATTTTAACGACATGTTGAATATAAAGAAACAGATGTGCGATAACATCTCAGATCCGGAGCACGTCAATTTTTACATGCAGGCCAAGCCCGATGTTTCATAATTAAATATTAAATAATTAATGCAGTGCGATGATTACTAATTCATTTTTCATGAAGATAAACATTATTTATTCATTAAGGAAATATTAATTAGCAACGACGAAAATAATTAAGGAAACGAGATTTCATTACGACATTGACGCTTAAATTAAGGCCGAAGCCTCATAAATAAAACAATTTAACTCTGGTTATGGTAATACAATTTCAAAACACAGGCATGTCAAAACAAGATTTGAAACAATAGGTGGCAAAATCTTTTGACAATTAGCTTGGGGCCAGACAGCCATCAAGCGGTTGATTCTGACTTGTTGTAATTTGCTTGCGGCTACGTGATGCCGTTTTGAGTACTGGTGAAACACTTATAAATTAATCTGTCCTCAACAGCAGCAATAAATCCATCTCTCAATTAAATTACAACTGTTGTCCTGTTTATTATTGGATAAACACATCCATGTGTAACAACGATCACTTAACCTGAGGTGAACTATGTATGGTGATTTGTTTACTGATGGAGTAATAATAATAAAAACACTCAAGATTGTATCAAACGGTACCTATCTCTAAATTCTGCAATCAAAACACGGTAATTTCGTATATACCCTACTTTGAACAGATCGGTTTAGGAATATACGCATTCGTTGATACCGTAATAGTAAAAACCTCAGTGGAATTCGCATCAGTCCTTATAAGATCGGTATTGGTGACACAAGCGATTTGGATTGTGGAGTGTCGAGTGGGCGAACATCCCGCCCACGGCTTCCGCAGCGGAGGCGGCTGCCACCTGATAGCGCTGGAGGTGAATAGGGTATGATGGTTCTTATGCAATTCTGTACTCCCAGTACTTGCAACTGATGGCTTTAAAACTAACTACAAAGGGCAATTTAGCTAACGACTGGAATGAAGAAATGATTATTTCACATGAAGATTAGGTATATGGAAAATGAGCTATTAACCAATCATTTTTAATCACGAAGTCACTTGTAAAGGCTTGATGCTGTAGCGGCGCGCATTCCTGCAGTAACATTTGGACCGCGGTCCCCAGGCAGTGACATCGCCTGGCGGGAGATCTCCCCTTTGTAATAACAAATAATGTAAAATATCTTTTGTCTTCAGAAAAATAATATATAATGACTAGTTTAAAACCTGGGAAAATTAAAGTGAGTGTGAATTTGTTTGTGAAGTGAATTTTATTAAAGACAAAAATAATTTTTTTGTATTAGGTTTAATTTTTTTGTATAACGAATATTTTCTAATTTAACTTAATTCACTGAACATAAAATGAAAGTGAAATTTTACCTGTATTTTTTTATATTAAAAAAGAAATACAATAGTAACAGAAAGTAGTAGCACACATAAGTGGTATATAAGCACACGCAATCTTGCAAAACATTACTCTGTTAACGATGTTGACAGTTCTATTTTTAAAATAAACAAAGATATCGCCGACGACGCCGCTTCCGTTGAGTGTGATATTTCAGCGCACCAATTTAACCACAGGCCATAGAGATCAGAACAGGTGAGCAATAACGGTAACCATTGGCATATTGCCAATGCATTCGAAACCCTTTGCGATCTTTATCTTCGCGCTTTCGAAACGCTTGCAAGCAGTGACTGTTGTATCATAAATTTTAATAATACAGTCGTGAATGATTCTGAGAAACACAAATCATCTAACGGATACTCATTCTGCCGAGATTATAAGAGGCGCTTATAGAACGATGCTATCTTAAGATTCGTAAATGATAACCAAAATTGAACCGAGTCGTACGCTGGAACATGGAACCAAATAAGAATGGATAACCCTTTAGTTAATTCGATATTCCTGGATAAAATACAAAAATAAATGGAACTTCGATTCAAATGTTTCTGTTATTATGGCGGGTTTTGTGTCTAAATGGAGAATTTCAAGACCGACTGAAACGCTAATGTTATAATTTGAAAAAATATTAACTTGTGTTACTGATACGTCGAATAAGTTGCCATATAGGAAATACCTGCCCGTGCGGAGTACGGGCAGATTGTTAGTTACTAATAACATTGACACTGAAAAAGATTACCACATTTGCATTGCATGATTCATTACAGGAACTGGTACCGTATCCGTTTATAGTTTATACCATATAGGGAAACAATACTGTAGTCGTATCTTCGTGACGACGCCGAGACGCGACCTCAGCAAAATTATTATCTGTGCTGTTAGCATATGCAGGATGTACAATTTTACGGTCTATTGAAATACTAGCTGACTTGGCAAACTTATCTGTCTTCAAGTTATTAATGGCCCACAATAGCTATTTAAGCAACACCTACTTAAATATCTCAAGAGAAGGATTTTACTACGTTAGTGCGCTCAACAACATTAAAGACATCATCAACATCAAGGACTTCACCGCTTACCGATTTCTATTTTGCGTCCGAATAAAAATTTACATTAATATTATTTTAATTATTGATTTTACTAACAGTTATAATATTAGCAATATTACATGATTGATTTGCATTACGACGACCAGACGATATCAAAAGCGGGATCTAGGCCATATTGCTGAACATTCGTAGAGAAATATTAATTTGCTTAGGCCATTAATAACGTAAGATAAAATAATATGGAGTTATAGATCATTAATCGACTCCGCTCTCGAACCGTAGATAATTGATTATACAGACGTGGTCTGGACGTAAATCTAAGTTCGAAGACCAGATCAGTCCACAAATGAACAATATGAAAGTGACCCAGTGTTTGTTTAACATGATTGTCGAGATATGATGCCGGGCTTCAGCTGGGTGGATCTAGCGTTGCCAGGCGTCCGAATAAAGCCGAACATAGAATTTATGATTGTGTCCAGTCTGTCTGCTTTTTACATTTGTGATACAGATATTGACTGTTTGCCCCCACCAACCCCCCACCCCGGTCGCCGATGCCTACAAGTACAACTACCAAACTGACATTATGATACCGTATAGGGTGTCCGGCTTGTTTTAATCAAATGTCTGGCCAAACTGGCTGATCTGTCCGGCTTTTAAATTTGGCGACCTGGCAAACCTGAGCGGATCAGAGTACTATGGACTAAACTTGGTACTCCAGCCTCCTTCATTATTCAGCAGAGAACACCACAACACAAGCATTGGATACTAGCTTAGACTAAGATGAATGGCGCTAAATTGGTCGTCAAATATTTTTGGGTAAGTAAGTATGCCTGCTGTTTTCTCACAAAAAAGGTTCCAAGTGCCATTTGAACCTCATTCCCCAAAAGGTCCTGATAATATACAGCCTATGTACCTAGCATATACCTATGTACTATACCTAGCATAGTAGAGCAGTAGTACCTAAGTATTTGAAATGTAAGTTGAAAAACGCATTGTACTAAAGTTTGAGTCGTACATATCAATAAGAGCTTGGATTATAATTTAATTCCTTTGTTACGACAAAATTGATAGTTCCGAAACTACACCTACGCGGGTTCCGTACCTAGCCGAAATGTAAGAACTACGTAGGTGTTCTATAATGAGTGAACTATTCAGATAAAAACATTAAAGTTTATGAATGGTTTTAGTTCTTGCTCACGTGCCCCAGCAACAAAAAGACCATTCATTAATCAACAGTTTGACAAACACAAAGAACCTAACAGAATTATTTTTATTTTAAGTTTGCAACTACACCGACATGGTTTATACAAATGAGAATTATACGTAATTTTTCGTTTATTTTTGAAGTCCTTAATGTTAAAACGGGCAATGTTGGAGGTCGAACAAGTAAGTTTACGCCTTGGCCCACACTTCAGTAACTTTTTAATGACATAATTAAACTGACAACCGACAGCTATAAATCGAGTAACGTAAAGTGGTCATCAATAAAAAGGTAAAATCAACTTTATCAAGCGAAGCCTTTCGAAGGAGTTAAATGAAAGTGGATCTTATTACGAGGAAATTGGTTTAACTTTAACAAAATCTCAGTGAGATATTGATAAGATCGAACTACTTACCTGAGATGGAGATAATAAATTCGGCACTTTACTAGCTGATTCTCAGATCGAACATATGATAGCGAGCGGTAACGGTTGATTGTGATTTTATAAGATCTTTTAGTAAGTTAATTTTAAAACTTTAAGTAAAGGTTTCGAGGTTCAAATACATAATAAGGTGGACGTTAATACAGCATAGTAATAAAATAAAAATATATGTATGTAAAGCATACCTAATAGCCCAAATAATTGTTTTTTTTAGGAACAAAAAGCTTTATTTCACCAACATATAGACACTTATTCCACTGTGATTTCGTTGTGATAAACCCGCAATGAAATCGAAATATTTACGTAAAGTGAAAGCGTCTAACCAAAGGGCCCTGAAAGAAAATTTCTCTCTACGCTGCGATGGTCATCATACACGTACACTAGGGTTAGAACTGCAAGCGCCCACCAAATAGAGGAATCTGGTGCCATAACCCCATCCGTCATAGAGAAAAAACCTCACACCTTAAAATCGATATGAATGTGTTAAATATTATATATATATATAATATATATAATTATATATAATAATATATATATATATAATAATATATATATATACAATGTGTTTTTTTTACACTTGATCAAACGAAGTGTGCGGATACTAGACAAAAAATTACCGACAAAAACATTTTTTTTTATTTTTTTTTATACACTCGAAAATAAGAGCAATTTAATTTTTTTTTATTAAAAATCTTTCTTTTTGAATTTCTTTGTCTGAGAACGGTGTATTTTCGTCAAAGTAGTCTCTTTTGAAAGCTAAAAAGTGTACCTACCTAAGAAAATAAAGTGAATAACAATATCGAACATAAGCTTCGAGAAAAAAAGTAAACTATTTGAAATAATAGAAATAAAACTTGATTTTTATTGATTTTTGACCTCTAACTTTAAAATGAGGTCGTTAACATAGTCGTTTTTGCACATTTTATTAAAGTTCATGATCTAAGGAACAAATTCTCTAAAGTAACTATTGCTCTATCTATTTTCGTTGTTATGATATTCACCGTCAAACTAGGGTCTCTTTGATCTCCATTATCATGGCATTTATTATTTAAGTTTAATCCTTTTATTCATGTGCATATGTATGCCGATTAGACTTAGAAATTATGAAATAAAACAACTATTTGAATGACTTCTATTGTTAATTAATTTTTTTAATTTAATTAATTTATTCAATTTATTTGGAGATCAAAGAGACCCTAGTTTGCCGGTGAATATCATAACAACGAAAATAGATAGAGCAATAGTTACTTTAGAGAATTTGTTCCTTAGATCATGAACTTTAATAAAATGTGCAAAAACGACTATGTTAACGACCTCATTTTAAAGTTAGAGGTCAAAAATCAATAAAAATCAAGTTTTATGTCTATTATTTCAAATAGTTTATTTTTTTTCTCGAAGCTTATGTTCGATATTGTTATTCACTTTATTTTCTTAGGTAGGTACACTTTTTAGCTTTCAAAAGAGACTACTTTGACGAAAATACACCGTTCCCAGACAAAGAAATTCAAAAAGAAAGATTTTTAATAAAAAAAAATTAAATTGCTCTTATTTTCGAGAAAGTGTATAAAAAAAAATAAAAAAAAATGTTTTTGTCGGTAATTTTTTGTCTAGTATCCGCACACTTCGTTTGATCAAGTGTAAAAAAAACACATTGTATATATATATAATTATATATATATATATAAATATAAATATTTATACACATAAATATAAACGTATCTTATTTTATTTACCATATTATGCCCCCCACAATCATAGCACAATTTATATTCTACTTTTGTTACTTCTCCTTTTGTAATGTTAATGCACTATACCTAATGCATGCTGTGGTCGTCTGTAAGTGAAAATACTCGTTTTACCTTTATACAGCCGATTGTTACTTCTAAGCCAAATGTACTTGTATTTTTGTTGATGACCCTCAATAAATAAATAAATATCATTAGTGTGAAAAATTCACAAATTGTACACGTGGTATTTCGACTCACGTCACGTCAAATATGGCACGTACAGGAGTACATAACATAAATTAAATTAAGGGATATTACTGTTGTCACGATTATTTATTCTTATCATAGCCCAAGCGCGTGAGTAAGTGCGCGTGGGGAGTCGAATATTTAGTGTTTATTAATCTGTATTGTTGCCGAAAAACGGAAGGCGTATACAAACTGCCTACGCCGATAAGAAATATTGATACGTAAAGCAATTGAATTCGATTTGCGTGGATATTATAACATTACAAGCAGTAGTAGCGTGAGATCGGAAACACTACCTAGTCATTTCTGATCGGACCCTTAGATCTCAAATGATCCTTTTCTGCCCACTCGCCTGGTTGTGGAGCTTGAAAATAAACTTTAATGTGTTCGTTTCGTAACAATCAGCGCCATTTTAGAGTATTCTTGCAGTACTAGCTTGGCCCTGAGGATGAAGTCGAATCATTTTTATGCAAAGTCCCTTTCAGACGACTATTAATTTGGAAAGACAAAAATATCCCTAACAGTAAAAAGATTCCTTGGTTCCACCACAGATAGAAGGAGGGTATGTATACTAATGCGCCTATTCTTTAGGAACACGAGCTTGACCGTTCCTCACATATTCCAATATTTTCGTGCAGAAAGTACTCTCATGGTTCGGATACATTGCAAGAAGGTTGCAAGACTATATGAAGAAAGTTACGGCGATAGGCAAAATTAAGGACAATAGACCTCGAGGCCGTAACCCAGACCAGGTATTATAAAATTTGGAGATATCAATTAGCACGGCACTCCACTAAGCCGCTGATCGCCACTGATGGAGACAGGCGATCCAAACAGTTCACCAGCAGAGTCTAACTATTAATCGGGTCCTTGATGCCGAAAGAACCGTACCTTCAACTTCAACATCAACGAAAAATAATGTATTTTATAAAATTCTCTATTAGAATTAGGTCGCAGTCTCGCAGTCCACTTGTTTTAAGCTATTAACACATTACGCAACGTGAAACTGGACTGTGGAGGTCAGCCGCAATAACAGGTCCGATTGCCTTTGGAACTATGGTTTTTGACCATTACAAAGAAACGATTGTATGGACTTTAGATCATCAACAAAACCTCATGACTGTTTATATCGGGGCTGCAGAAGGGTTGGGGGCACAGGACTTAAAAATATACCTTATCATTTACAATAAATATTCTAATTTGACCGTTTATGATGCATTGTAATTAAGAATTTAACGTCTTTGGTAAACCACAAATCCTCCAAGTAAACGAAGTTTACGCAGCAACATCTAATGTATGAAAAGCCCCTAACAACTATTATAAATATAAAATGTGTTAAATAACAACCATGTTCATGTCGCAACTGGCGCGAAGAACAATTGAACACGTGAATGTATGTTTTGTTTCAATAAAAAGAAGTACGGAAACATATCGTCCAATGAAAATAAACTTCAGATTGCACTGTATACCTATTGAAAATAACACGTAACCGCCCTCTAGAAAAAATTGTCATTTTTCCTTATCTCTCACAGTATGTAGGTACCTACGTACGATGATTTAGGGATAGGAGGGATAATTAAAATTTAAATTAATCGTTTAAATTTCCATCTCCCTGGGAATTGGACGTAGAATTATTGGTCCGTCAGACACAACCAATGCAATCCGTCATTGTTTGAAACTTTTAAGATGTACGATTTATCCGCCTAAGCTTATTAAGTTAAGACATGTCCGTGAATGACCTTGAGCCGCAGTAAACAACGTATAAAACGTCACTACCATTTGCATAATTACCAAAACAATTCCGACCGTAGAACAGTAGAACAGTAAAGGTCAGTTGAATAGTCTCACAGACTATATTTTAGTCACTCGCAGATAATACCAGGAAACTCATCTGGAATAACAGGATGAGGATCATTATGCAAGCTTGCGTGTTCCTGTAACGGTTTAATCGTAATTACTGTGTGAGCTTCAAATGACACGTCGGTCGATTACCTGCAGATGGCACCTTAAGTATATTTTAGTCCGGAAATGATAATCGAGCTACATCGCATGTTAGATAATGATATAGGAAAAAAAATTGTATTGTGTGTCTTTTTTTCATTTCTTTGTGTGCTGTTAGGTACATCAAATGAGAGCAATTCCATTATCTAAATAACACGAACTATGCTCGAAATTCGACAATTTACTTCTAAAGTTAACGCATATGGATGTGTCCATGGATGTACCCTCTATATTTGCTTCATGGATATACCAAACTCTTTAGTCAGGGACTCTTTATCCAGGGAGGATAGGGGGTAGGGGTTTGCAAAGCACATGATCCATGGGGGAAAATCGGATTTTCGAGGCGGATATCTAAAGGGTACAACAATCGTAGAAAATGTGTAGGGGTTCTATTCTTTAGGTCTAGAGGAGTGTGTACCTATCGACTTAGAAAGGATTTTTGAAAATTCATCCTGTCGAACGAAGTCTTGCGTATGCACCAGCTACCAAAGATATCTATAATACTATCTATAATATACCTACAAATAATATAAAGCTAAAGAAGAAGTTGTTTGAATGCGTTAATCTTAGGATCTACTGGTTCGAATTGAAAAATTCTTTTTATGATGGATACATATCGAGGAAGGCTTTAGATAACATCACGCTACGACCAATAGGAGCGGAACAACAAGCTTCCAGAAGCGAAGTGAGGTCGTCTACTATAGTAATAAACCCAAACCATAATAGAAAACTTGTAGGCAGATAATAAAGATACCATCTAGCGGTGACGCCGTCGACGTACCGATAGCAATACCCTTCTAAAATCATTAAGACCGCAACAAGTTGCGACATGGCAAACGTATTATTGAAAGAGGAACGCCCACAGGCAACGGTTAGTCAAAGGGCCGCCGTAAAAAATATACTCTACTTACATGACTGCATGTAATAACAGTTTCAAGTTTAACCTTTCACTCTGGTGGTCTAGTTTCGAGTATCGACTCTATTTTCTGGAGGCACCGAAGTAATTTGAAATACATGAATATTGATTGATTGGCGGTGATGCTTTGCAAATCATTAAATTTAGTAATAGTGCTGTTAAATGCTGAGTAGTTAGGGCTTGTAACTATTACCCTGTCCTCAGCGGTGTTTGTCATAAAATAGCATTGTCAAAGGAACTTAAGCAATATACAAATTTCCAAGCCTGTAGAGTTAGAGGAAGTCAGCTTGCAATATTAGACCCGAATACATATAGAATAGAAAACGTTTATTCAAGAAACTGCAATGCTAACATAAAAAGAAGAAAAAAAACTTATATGACTATAAACAATGGATTGCAGACAATCTATATGAAAAAGGGACCGCACTCAGCAATGGCCGCAGTAAAACTACGACCGCTGGTTTTCAGGGCGACCCTGACCTCGTATGCCTGTGGTGTTACACATCTGTTACTAATAGATTAAACAATGATAAAATATAACATAAAATCTACTTAATTATCCTTATCTAAAAATACATATACCTACCTAAAATAACAAACCATCAAGAAATATTAGTGAAAAATAAAAGCTGTAAAAACCAACTGAAGCTTAATCCAACTGTCTTGACGTGTAATTCATTGCCGTGTGTGTTACGGAAACGAAGGTACAGAGTTTTAGGTTTTTTTTAAGGTTTATTTTTTAATTTACATAGTGTTTAACCGTGCAGACGAGCATTCGATGACACGTAGAAGGACATCCAGTTTGTAAATATCTGAACTGTAAAATGTTTTAATCCACCCTTTATCTTGATTGATAAAGACACCGTAGTACGCCACCGATATGACAAGACCAGGACCCATTGACAACTGGTTCATTGAGACGTGACAGCTGTTCGTAGTGTACCGCCTTCGACAATAACAAGATTAGATAAGCCAATAATACTCTACTGGAAAAGTGTGTTATTCTAAATCCGTTCCACGTTAGGATACGAATACCTATAGTCACTTGTTTCACAAACGTACTAAACGTTTGCTTTGGTGGAAAATGCCAAGTTCGAATTTAAGAATAGAATACATGATAATCACTTTACTGGCGAGAAAATACAAAAGAAAACAGAAACAATCAGAACAAATTTGTACAAACTGATTAAATAAATTAATGTTAAATTATGAATCTCCTAAAACGATTTCTTGATGAACGTATCGGTAACTGCTCATACTGGACTTTCTGACAATTCACTGTGCATACCATGCTACTTGGAGGATTTGAATATTTTTATCACATCGCTGTTACTTTCAAGTAGGTACTTATAAATTTAATGTCCAAGCAGTGAAGCGTGTCCGAATATGTCTAAGGCCATCAAAGGTGCCGAAGCGTGACAAACCAAAGTTTTCATGGTGAAATAAAAGATTGTCTGAATGACAATCATAGCATCACGCTCACATAGGTACGTGGTACTATTATTTATTCTGTGACACAGGCTTAATCAATAACAATTCCTTACACAATTTCCCTACACAATGTCATTGCGGGTAATATATGAAAAAACTAGAGAACCGCCCGCGCTTCGCTTCGGGACCCGTAGGTAACAGTCGCGTAGGTCCCGCTCCCGTAGGAATCTCGGCTAAATAGAAGCCTATTATATGATATACTGGAGCATCAGATATAACATTTGCCTATGACATAAGTAAAATTACATGTAGTATTTGATAGCGTGATTCAGAACAAAATCCGGAACTAAATATCTAGCAACTAACAAAACATCGATCTTCCCATGGGAATGAGATGTTTTTCCGCGGTAAAAAGTAGCCTACGTCACTCTCCACCCTCTTAACTATCCCCACACACATAAACCATACCATATAATAGCCATGTTGCGACGTGAAAGAGTCACAAACAAACAAACAAACACACTTTCACATTTATAATATTAGTATGGATGTATACGACTCAAAAGGTATTACAAATTCGAAAATCAATAACCAATTTTCAGCACCAATATAATATTATGAACTGGATAATAATTCGCTAGTGATTCATGATCTCCAATCGTCGTACAACGATAAACTGAAATCACATTTCAATTACGTCTCATGGAAGTGTACGTCTCACTCGATAAGGTAATCCACTTACCACTTAAGGATTCATATTCACGGCAACAAACTTGATCTCCTTACCTTTACCTGAAAAACAGAGAAATACATTTAGATAATTATTACGTATTAAAATTATGGCACACCAACTTGAATACAAAGTGTAACAATCGGTGCATTATATGTAAGAAGGCATCACCATGATATGTATCTTTGGGTTTCTATTAAAGGTACGAGTAGATAGATAATTCTACAATTGTCGTAGTTATTTTATAATGGATTTTTTTCAAAATCGCGATTTAGAATTCGATGTGAAGAACAAGTGACAGTTAAAAGAAACAAGCGCATTCATCTAAATTCTAGGATTTAGTCTGCGTGAGAATGAGATACCTATTAAACAATATATCATTGTCATATAAGTACCTACTGGCTGTTACATAAGAAAGAAGAAGTCGTGAAGAAAAACAATGTAGTAGAAAGTGAATACACAAAAGTCAGTCGGTCAATCGCAATCGGAATTCTTCGAGCAGGGTAAGTGTCATCCAATATTTCATTAGCATAGCTGCATAGATCGACCCACGCCATAAAAGTAGTGGGCGAATAGTGAAAGTGTTCCTGCGTGATACCCTGAATTATCTACTTTTTTGGCTCATTATCGGTTCATCAAAATAATAAAACCCCATGGGAATTCGTTCTAAACGATGGGTTTATATCCCAAGGCCTATAGGCACTATACAACAGTACATCCACGCTGCTTAAGTTACGAAATATGAAAGACGGTGCCTGTTCAGAGCGTAGGAAGAGTATGAGGTTTAATGGTGATGTCTAATAGAAAAAATAAACTAAATTCGTCGAAAATCACGTCCATATAAGGAATATAAAGTTTTAAATTATGTATTTAAATCCCTTACTTTGCCTAGTCTTTTATTCTTCATTTGGTTATAAAACATGCAACTAAAGTAATTAGGTAGGTATCATCAAAATGCATTGCTCTGAAATCTGTGATGATCCAAAGTTTTGCAATAAGGTAATGTGATATCCAGTCTTACGAAGTTAGTTAATTACATATTTGCACTACATACTGTGTAACAACTACCAGTAGCCCAGTTCCAAGTAATTGATTTCACCATTAAACGTTGCGAGCCGTTCGAGAGCTTCAAACCACCTGATTACACATCTTTCGATTGCACAAACCATTTGTTCTTAGGCCGCTCACTCACATTCGCGCGAATATACGAACCCACAAGTGTAGGACGACCTTTGCAAATGCATTTTGTGGTTTTCATACCTGTCAAAGCTGTGGCAATTAAGTAAGGCTCGTCACTCACGAGTGTAAGGATTATGCGCACATGATTATGCGAAGTTTCTGAAACATTTGTGGTTTTTCAAGTTATTAAAATTACAATGTTTTTTGGCGCGCATCAAAGCGCGAGAACCTCATACCCTCGCGCACACATTCGAGCAAACATTCATGCAATGTACAAACGTTCGCGTGCATGTGAGTGGCCACGGTTAGAACGAGATGGAATGTTGAATTGAATCTATCATCTTCGCTGTAAGCAGCTATCTCGCTCCGATACCAAGGAGCCGTACAATTAAACGAGGCTAGAACAATTATCAATTGAGGCGCGATCTGGTCGGTCCATTAGCGTGCTCTGGCTAAATAATCATACCTATCGAAGCCCCCAAATTAGGAGAGGTGCCGCATACAGAACATTAGAGATCAAATTCGACACGAACAAGCTAAGGATTGTTAAAAGAGTCAATGAACTCATGATTATTTCAAATGTTTAACACGGTTAAAAAGGAACGGAATTTGAAATCTCAGCAAGATAAAAGTTGATAATCGATAACAATCTCTTTACAGTATGATAAAAAGTAGCATGCGAATTTCTATCAACACAAACCCTATCTTATCTTTGTACAACATCATAGGTAAATCTTAACACTCAGCTTACCAGTAGAGGTTTCATAGCGATGAACAGACAGATGGCATGCTGGTATTGAAATGTCTATTTCATTATCTAGAACCGCAATTCTAATTTCGAATAACGACAAACTTCAGATTCCATAAATTCATTAGCATTACTAGGCACCAAAGCTCGCAAACTTAGTCGTGCACAAGTATCCTTCAGCTGGCAATAAACTAGAAGTCTTGGCATAACTGGATACTGTCCATCGTTGAGTGGAAGCGTTAAATTAGCGAGACAACTGCCATCATCCACTTAGCACGCTCGCGAATCGCCGTCCCGGCCAATCAAGTCGTTAACCTATGCCAGAGAGCTCAAAGTCTTCACCACCCTAAACCGTTGTGACCGACATCACAAAGGCATTAAAAGCTATATTCAAACATTTCAAACTTCACAGATTGTTTTCACACATCCATTAAACTTTGCCTTTGATAACTTCACAACTCGTTTACAACAAACAAATCTTTACAATACTGTTCCACAATAATCTACTTTTGTATAACCATGGCCATATGGTAAACGGTAGGTATTAGCTATGCAACGTACATTCAATGAAGACCGCAAATGCAATGACGTCACGCACAAATATTCAATATGGTCACCAGCTGTTTAGATTGCATTGTGATTCTAACATTAGTGCATATTAATTCAATGACCGAGGTATGTTAACATCGCGGACCGGGATATACGTGTTGTGATTCCCGCTGTATTCAAAAATATTCTTCATCGTAATAAAAAGCTTGTCTGTAGACAGTTGATCATTATTGGTCTATTAGGGGGGGCACGGGTCTCCTCATAAGGCAGTAGATCTATATACTCTGCCACCTTCTCCAATGCGGTTTGGTGAAAGGGTACATGGCCGGCTCACCCAAATGTTGAGATTTTGTACGCCGCCTGAAAATCTCCGATAACTTTTTGGTACGCCCCAAAGTGCAGAAACACTCTAGAAAAGTTTGCCACTGACTAACTGCCCTCGTTGCTGAACGGTCGATCACTTAGAATCGCCGGAAGCCCACATGAGCTGTGAACTATTCTGTACTACTCACAGTTCAATTTAGCTTGAAAGCAAAATTACTTACGAAATTTTAAATTCGCGCCATCAATCTCCAATATACCTCATTAACAGGGGTGGAAAGCTGGCATTTGTGTTGGATGCAATCAAAACGAATTCCATATCAAACACGAACGCAGTGAACCTTTATTATTATATTGAAGCTAGATTCTTTAAATAAATTAAACGTACATTTTACGTAACCAAACCGACAGTACAAATCAATTGTGCAATTGAGAACAACAGTAAAACAATGTCGCCAATCATCAAGACTAGATCCTGAGATGAAACTATGGTATGTTTAATTTTCTCTTATCTTAATAGCACTATTAACTTTAACAAATACGGCGATTTACCAACAAAATTACACGAAGATATAGCTACGATGAGAAGCCCGTAATTTACCCGATACTTACAAATCTTTAGCGCATTTCGAAGACGTGGGAATCCGTGTGCATCATGTTTCTCAGTAGTTGATAGGTTGCCTAACAAAATCGTTCATCTGCCATTAACTTACATGGTATAAAGAAGAACATTGCTTATGGTAACAAATGAACCCTTTAACAAACAATGACCCAATTCACAGTATCTAACCGGAATAGAAACTATTTAGAGCGTGACATCAAACCAAACTATTACGATATACGAGTAGTAGCAGTTTATATATACTCGTACGTACGAGTACTCTATGCAACTATTTTACAAGTAAATTAAAATTCAAAATCATTTATTCACTGATATATTTATGCACGTAATTTTTTTGATTTCCTCATACATTTCATTTGATACTCACATAGCGTCATTTTGAGCCTCAATGCATGATTGATATAACAAAAGTAATTACGAAAAATTATAAAAGAGGTATACAGTGCGCCCAACTTATCTCTGAAATGGCAAAAATTGGAACTAACGAAAAGTCATTCATACAGTCCGCCCAACTTAACTCTGAAATGGCAAAAATTGGAACTAACGAAAAGTCATTCATAAGTACGTTGTGTTCATTCATCTGTCAGTTACTAGTGTGCAATGATTGGTCAAATGAATGTCAAATGCGTCCGACAGCGCCTCTTTCGTTTCAGTCTTAAGTTGGGTTTACTATAAGTACGTTGTGGTCATTCATCTGTCAGTTACTAGTGTGCAATGATTGGTCAAATGAATGTCAAATGCGTCCGACAGCGCCTCTTTCGTTTCAATCTTAAGTTGGGTTTACTATACAACAAAATACGCTGCGAAACATCCGACATGATATCTTTATACTTGACAGCTGTCATACAATGCCTGAATGCTGACACAACTGTCAACTACGCAGCGACCTATTTGGCTACAATTGACCAATAACATTCAAACTTAAATAACCACCTTATTACAGTCGTACATGAATCTTTTGGCGCGTGGATGACGTGTGGGTGACAGAGACAGTGCCTTACAGTTCAGTTTACCTGTAAGGCACTTTCTGTATCACCCTCACGTCAGCCACGCGCCAAAAGATCCTTGTAGGACTATAGGTTAAACCTACCTGACTTCTACTACTTAAAAAATTATGCTGACGAGTTCCTTCTGGATTAACCAATGCCGTTCATAAGTGTACTGTTCATAATTAAACATTTATAATTAATTTTATATGATTCTTATTTTTAATTTATTTAGAAATTATAATACATTTGTCAAAGTAATGTACACTTCGTCAAAGTCTTGACGTGAATGAAGTCGCGAGCTCAGTTAACAATCAATACTTATTACGGCTTCAATAATATAGGGCGTCATAATAGAACAGTTTCATATTGGGCGTGTTGTTTATTAAATCGGTTTCTCTCTGAGGTCATAAATTCAAATTAAAATCTTTCCCGAACGACCAAGCCGAAGCTTTAGGTCATCCATTATCATGATGCAAATTTATCAATGACATTTTTGAACGATTATATTTTGTTATTGTGCCCGTGTCCGACACAATCAAATGTTTAATTTTAGACCGATATACAAAAATTCCTAAGAAATATTTTGGATCATAACAATGTCATGAAGTCATGACCTACCTTAATTTGGTTTAAATTCATTATTTAGGGTTTGATTGCAGGTACTTATATAGAATTGTTGACTTATAAATTTAGCATTTTTATCTGGCGTAGGTTTTGTGAATCTATTCGTACAAGTACCTGCTACTAGGAAAGTACTTCTGACTGTACGTTATCAATGCTTTCCATTTTAGCGTAAGTGTATCTCGTTATCACCTTATCACCCACAGATAGCGATATTATATATACAGATAATAGTGAATGATCGATTACTTAACACCTACATTTTATACTCTTAACTACAATTACGTTTAATAGTGATTTCACGACTGAAATACTGACGTGTAATTTGCCGTCAGTCAAGCTTTACTGGTTTTCATTAGAAATAACTAAACTAGCAAAGTTTACGTCTTGTACGTCTCAATCGTTTTCAGGAATACCAATACATGAGTGTATCCCATCCAGTCAAACAAGCCTGTGGAGTAGATCCATGTTGAAGTCTAAACCAACGTCTCGTGATGTAGGTAGTCTCGTGAACAACCCTTGCAGTGACCAGGATATTTGAAGTATATTACCACCTAAGTTTTTCCCGATGGTAATGATAGTGGAAAGTTTTTAGTACCTGCCTTGGCTAGCTACCATCCTCTTGCCTAAATTATCCACGACGTGTTTTTAACTATGCTTTAACGCACTCAGGTCTAATCCCTCGTCCCCCACCGAAAATAAGTTTTCTTTCAAGGTAAATATTGCACAAACGTTACATTGCAGTATTTTTATACGATTAACAGCTATACGTAGAGGAAATCATTCAAATCCTTATTTCCTGTATCTTACATTTGGTCATAGCCATAGCCGTGTCGGCAACGTTCACTAAACACACGGATATGGTGGTGTGGCGTTGGTTTTTTATACGTTTTTTATTCATGACCGTCAAAAAAGGCGTAGGCCGTCCCTATAAATTATAACAGTGTTTACTGTACGTATTAAAAATAATTATGTTCGTATTTACACACAATGCCGTGCTGTATGTAGCGTCGTACGGAATTCTATGTTGCTTGTCCATAGTAAAATTACTGCTTGTTATCTTACACTAAAGTTTTATCAAATCGAATCCAACCAACATCTTGAAATTTTTAAACCATCCAAAATCTCAAAAAGGAGTCATAGAGATGATTGCAATTTTATGAAAGCTAGTAGGTTAATAGTTGTTGTACCTGCTGCTTGTTTCAATTGATTGAAATAATTTTCTAAATTCCAAGTGTTCGAAATAGTTTAGATTTTTAATATTTGACAAAACTCAATAACATTTAAAAAGACCTTTACTAAATTATTTAAATATTTATAGGGAATCTGAACCACAAAATCCCAAAACCGACTAAACGATATAGTTTGTAAGTGCACTTCCGCATTTCCACTTCATTCATAGTTATTTGTTTCGCTATTAAAGTTTCTTTCCAATAAGAGGTTGGATTTCCTGTAGGCACCTACTTTCATAAAAAATAACAACATACCTACATCGACAAGACGTAAAGACTCAGGACATTATACGTTACGCCACAGAATAAAACGCGTCGGCGATGGCGAAAAAAATAAGAGGTTATTTTGGTCTGTATTCTCAGTACGTGACATCAGCTTGGAAGATGCAAAGGTTGTGAGACATCGGCCGACGAGGTTGGCGTCGGACCGTGACCTGGTTTACATTATTCGTGGAGTTGAATCAAGTGATCGGCACCAAACCAAACAATAACATAACATTCCGCAAAATGTAAACATTGATACGTGTTAGCGATAAAAATATCTCGTAAATTTTATCTTGTACAAAATCAATGCACGATTGATAGGGGTTTTCGCTATGGCTTAAGATGGATAAATTAACATTGCCTTTCTTCTTTCGTTCCTTTTGTTTTGTTCTAGCATCGAATCTCCGTTTAATTAAATTGTGTTTCAACTCGTATTAGACGATAATATCTTACCAACAATGTAATTAAATAATTCTTAATTACATTTACCACATTAGTACTATGCAATTTTGCATCTACAAGTCTACAACGTGGACGATCAAGCGCATCAAATCCATTCGCAAGTGGCAAATTAACCTAAGTCTCTAGGCTAGGCGTATCACGTTTTTTCGCGTTGTGTTTGCAGTGTATCGTATTTAAGGACGTATAAATAAATAAATGAGTCTTTCAGCTCTCACTACTTATTGCTTACAAATAAATAAAAATGTACCTCCCTATTTACCTCATTTTTCATAGCAGCGGCACGACAAAAACTTATTACATGAAATTTTAAGCAAAAAGTTCCATTGAATTTAAATTTAGTGAAGCGTAAAATATCTCGCCACAAAATCAGTTCTCAAGAGCGTAAAAAAACGAACCAGCTGGCTTGGTCAATGTCATAATTCGAAATGGTGCGAGTTTTTAAAACGTTTTATAAATAGACTCCTGATAGCGTCACCGTATGTTACATCACTTCGCTGGTGTTTGCTATGTTTATGTTGATCCTTCCAATTTTATTAAGCGATAGGTGTATATTTTATATATCAACTAGAGGACCGCCCTCGCTTCGCTTCGGGACCCGTAGATATCAGCCACGTAGGTCCCGCTCCCGTCTGAATCTCGGGATAAAAAGTAACCTATGTGTTACACATAAAAATATTGTCCAATAGCTGAACCCGCTACTTTGTACGCGCAGGAGTTTATTCCGCGTAACTCCAGATCCCGCGGGATTTCCGGGAAGACAGACTTGTTAGTTTTATATTAATGTTTGTTTAGAAGCTATTTATACACCATACGCGAAGAAGGTTTTCCCGTGTAAATTCCGATCCCGCGGGATTTTTGGGATAAAAAATATCCTATATGTTAATCTAAGTTGCCCTCTATGTGTGTGCCAAAGTTCATGAAAATCGGTTCAGTAGTTTTTGCGTGAAGGAGTAACAAACAAACAAACAAACAAATACACAAACTTTCACATTTATAATATTAGTAGGATATACAACAAAAGAGAAGACAGGCTGTCTAAATACAAAGGATACTACCGACAAGCCCACGAGAAAGGATGGAATACTTATACTATTCGACACTGCAATAGACGCAAAAAAATCACAGTTCTTTCTAGAAGTGACAATGTATTTGCAAGACAGTTGAATCAGGATAAGCTTGCAAGGTAAATCGTGGATGGTGCAGAGACCATTCATCCCTCAAGGGCGACAGCCTGTTATGGCTCTATGAGTCGTACCGCAGAATGCATTGAACGAATTCACCAATAGCTTGGTTAGGCCTCCACGAAGCAGGGGACCCTAGCACCATTAATTACCGATTTTACTCCGAATGCCTGCTAATAACAATTACAGATTAGTAATACTGATGTCTGACCACTAATCCGCACTTGGCCAGCGTGATCTATGGCCTTAAAGTTCTCAGTTTGTGAAGAGACCTGTGCCCAGCAGTGGGACAGCTAGGGGTTGCGATGAATACCTTCTTTTAAAGATCCCTTATTGGTGAACAAGGCTTGACTCCAAATTGTGAGATGATTTCATATTGTGATATAGGTACAAACAGAAGTGAAAAGAAGAATTTGACAGACGATATTTTTAATAACACCATGGCAATTTAAAGCTATGGAAGAATATGGACATTTCGACCATCTTTCGAGGCTCAATCATATAGCACAAATTCATTGAAGTCCAGATAAAATATTGTAGCTGGACATGGATTGGTGCTGGATTGTAGGTGCGGGTGGCCGTCCATTTTATCAGTGTTCCACTGCTTTCCGGAATAAATTATGATTGATGGAGTGAATCCGGTTCTTCTGAAAGCCTTACTCATATATTACTCTTTCTTTTGTAACACGCAACGTTGTAGGCATAATGGCTTTAACCTCATTTTAGCATGAATATGGCATGAGTATTTTTGGTGCACAATTTTGAGAATTGAACTTAATTGAAGATAATTTTAGGTGCATAATATTTGTAGGAAAATATCTTAGAACCAGGTAGATAAACCTAATAATTAGTGGTTAAAGCCAGACATAGACAAATTGGCATTGTCACTGTGCACAACAATGAAGGTTTCAACTAATTATAAATTGATAGAATTATGTAATTCCAAGTATTAAGCTATTAAGTACACTAGAAATTCGTACTAATTGGTAGTATTCTTACTTCTTAAGTTTAGTGTTACATTAGATAATTGTAAGTTATGGCTTTTATGCATATTATATACCTAATGATGCCATATAAAAATAAGGCCGAAGTTATCATAAATCAATTAGTTGAAGTAACTTTGTCACTTCACCATTGTAAAGAGTCAAGAAAGAGTCAGAAAACAAGGTTCAAAATACAAGCATAAAATCATAATCATACTTCCCCATGATTGAATCTGTGACTGCGGGCGTGCTCGCGGGTGCCATAGCCACGCTGTGCGTGCGCAGGGCGGATACACGTTATAATAATAGCCTTGTCTATTTTAGTCGGGTCGGGTCGGGCCTTAGCGTCCCGCCATGTGCTACTGAACGCGTCTGGGATTAAACTTATTGAAATTAATTGAATTCCACCAACAGTGATTCACGGTACAATTGGTATTCGGTTTCAATCTCGATGAATTCTGCGTTGTGACGTTTCATGTGTACGAGCACATGTGCCTCTGTTAAGGATAATGTTTGTTTTCGTTAGAAGCGACGTCAAACTATTCTTAGGGTACCGTACGTTTCATGACAAAGCTACGTAATGGGTTTGTCGGTGTGATATAAAGTTTCCATCTCTTCTGAAAAGCCCATGTGATTCCGGGAATTGTCTTCCGAGCTCCTCGAACGAACCTTTCTACGGTTTTTAACATAACAGCAAAATTTATAAGTTTCGTCACGTATAAAGATGAATCGAGCCGATCACCCACTTTTACATTTTCGCAAAAATTCGGTACTTTAGAGAATTGGCAACCCTACTGATATCTTGAGACATTTGTAAAGTTTAGAATATAAAAGTAGTGATTATATAAAATATCTATATATTTTACTTCATACGTAAGATTAAAAGTACATAATACTTACATCAAAAAAAATTTAACAGTAGGTTTTAAATTTTAACCTACCAACTTCATCTACTAAACCAGCTAGTTTGTAAATCACAACCTTAAACCGTTAAGTAAGCAGTGGTAAGTAAACTCAAGAGGCAAGTGTAAGTGAAATGTCAACTAACCTATTTACTTATCGCGGAGTACAATAGAACAGAATTCGTGTGCCACGTCATTATACGCATAATGCGTCCTCTAAACAAAGCCGGACCATTCTCATGACATTTGTCTGCGCTCAGGCGATGTTAAGAACTCGTAGTTTACAAATATTTATCTCCCCACTTGCCACCAACAATTTTCGCGTGGGAACTTATGTTGGCCACCGTATCACTTATCACTGGTCTGTACATAGCTGACGAATTAACACTCGATCAGTCATTATCACATTGTAATAGAGCTTAGAATTGAACGTATTCGATTGAGGTTACCTCGGCATCGAAACCTGTGTTACTACCGAGCCCTGACGCAGACATGTTAGGTTTCTTTCTCAGACAAATTTTAGCGCTTCAGTCGAGACCAGTCTAACAACTTTCATTTTTAAACAACTGGTGTTTATTAGTGATGATTACATTCTTATTGACATGAAGAGTAAAGCAACAACCATACAAATAATGATGACTTTTTCTTGCAAAGGTGGTTTCAACGCTTTGAACGTTGTCCAAAAAGAGGCGACCTAAATTCGAATCTGGCCTTCACATTTCCAGAGTTATAAATTAAATCATTCGCATCGATAGAAATAATGTTTTGAAGTCTGCAATATTAAAGGTAAAAGGCCAATTCCTCTTTTCCTCAATGGTTTCTTTCCCCTATAGTTTGGATCCTCACTGAAAATCGCTTTTGTGAATATAACGGTATTACAAATGTTAATTACATTGGTTGTAATTTATTTATTTAATCTTTATGCACTATACAAATGTACAGATACAAAGGCGGACTTAATGCTAAAAGCATTCTCTCCCAGTCAACCTTTAGGAAGTACGAACACAGCGAAAAGGCGGCATAAATATCTATAGCTATATACTGAAAATAGGTATTGAAACAAAAGAGAAAAAAAAACAAAAACATAAAAAAATAATTGTAATAATAATAGTTGTAATTGTAATAGTAATAGTTGTAATGTGAAAATTAAACAAACATTTCTATACCTATATAATTAATAATTATATTGCAAGAGTAGGGTAATTTGTTAGTTTTGTTAATTGTTTCAATCGTATCTATAGATTACAATACAAGACAAATTCAAATAGGCCTTCAAGAACATTATACCAATCGTCAGCAGCTAATGAATAATGATCTAATGACTATTTAGATCGATGCGTCATCGCATTGCTCGTACCATCGGCATCGACTCGAATAGAAACATCGTAATACATAATTTTAAACATACCAAGAATTGTAAACAACGCGTCCTCACATCACGTCGGTGTTTCGATGTGGTTCAATGCACCACAGATTAAAAACGATTACTGCAAATATTGGGACACAGATTAACATGCGGGTGGTCATATCGAAGGGTTAATATCAACCAGAATCAATTTCGACAGCAAAACTCTATCTCACTCATTCACTCGTTCATTACATGACTTGCGTTAGTTCTCAGTCGTGCTTGAATAGGCTCAAAGAAAGTGCTGATTAAAATGAAAATAAAAACACGATTCATTTCAACAATGGAAGGCTTTTATTTAACTAATAGAAGCCTGACTTGCACGAAACTTATCAAAAGGTGCAGTCAACCTTGGGCGCGACTGAGTAAAATAGCATTTAGTTATATAAAAACTTCATTGATTGTTTCGATTTATAAATTATGCTATCTTAAGGCTATCCTAGCATATTGATCGACGAAGCAAGAGTGTCGACATTTAAATGTGTTATTTCAATACTTGATCATTCTACCTATTTTTATATAGAAACAAAGATATTCAATATCAATTGTTTCTATATTCTACCTACAAAGCTTCTATATGGACAAGGTACCTACGGAACTACAAACAAAAATGTCGAAATATCATTTCAAGTATCATATTAAAATATTATTGTACTGAACACTCAAGTAATTTTAATGATCAGATCTCAAGTATCCCAATAATGCTAGACTTGAGACCGAGCCTTTGATAAATCTTGTCTTATTCTTTCTAGTTTCGGCATAGCCATTACATTACATTTTACATACAATTATTATGACATTGTCGGTTACGAAAGGCTTTTAGCAATATACTCGAGTCTATAACGACATTAAAAACAACTTCATTCTCTTTTGATCGGAAACTCTTCGGTGATGATGATTATAATTATACATATATAATATCCATTGGTGACGGCGACCAATTACCATCAATGGATTCGCCTGCTAGTGCTAGCTATTTACTTAAAAAAACGAAGATAGATCATTCAATAAAACATTGTAAGTAACATCAATCTCAGCTGTATGAAACCACACATTAAATGTGCCAAAAAGTGGGTGCACCCAAATCATCAAAGAGGTTTGAGAAAAATATTCCAAATACATTCCAACCACATACCATGTGGCTGAAGACTGGTGTAATTTTAATGTTCTGGTGCATTGACCCGCCTCAACGAACCCTCTTACAGAGACCGAAGACGCTTCGAGAGGGCTTCCTTGCGAATTGTCATATCCAAACCGGATTCGATGAGCGCTAAATTATTTTAAATTAAGTTGTGTAAATTTTTTTGATCTGACGTATTTTTCCATAGAAAATATAATTTATTGACAACAATTCCCTGTGTTGTCAATGGCAAGTGAAGATGAAGTCCAGAAAGATAAAGTCACTGATAATACAAAAATAGCGTGATGTTTTATAGCTTACAGTCTTCCTCAATCAATGGACTATTCAACATAAAAATATTTTTAAAATTCAACCAGTAATTCCTGAGATTATCGCGTTCAAACAAACATATTATTAGTACAGTGAAAAGAAAATTCTTTATAGTTAAAATATTATTTGCGTAGTTTGCAATTTTCTTCTGAATTCCATTCCTACGGTGTATAAATTTAATATAAACAAATCATTCAACCACGAGTATAACAGTTCAGTCCTGTGAAGTTTCTTGTTCATATTGATGTTTACAGCGGAATAACTTCTGCTACCATCTGTTTCACCTTACATATATTTGAAATAAATGTTTTCACTATCTACAAAATGTTTGATACTTAGAAACTGGCGTTATTATATCGGTGTTAAGTACGAGCCCCGATGCAAAATAGTTCGTCTAGTACGAAAAACGTAGAGAAAGATTTCTTCTAACTTAATTATTTTTGTCCAGTTACAACAGAAATCTATTCTACCATCTCATGATCGGGTACTTATGCACTATTTAATGTTGAAGCAATAAACTATTTCAGCCTTTTAAATTAAGAGATATTCTGCTTTTAAGTCGAGCAAATGGTAAGCAAAATAGTTCATCTAGTTCTTAATCGATGCAAAAGAGTTCGTCTATCATTGAGTTAAATACATTTTTCCCTATTTTTTAAATTTATTTTTAGAAATTTAAGTTTGGAAAAGTGATTATGCGTCATTCTGACAAGTGGGATACTATAAATTCTGAAAAATTCCGTTAATTTCTTCATTTTTCAAGAAAAATGGGTCGTGGCAAACCAGTGGGTGAAGAACTTCGAAAGCGAGTTTGTGGGATTGAGGCGGGCAAATCAAGTTACCAAATCTCGAAAGACTTGACGCTGCCTAGATCTACACTGCAATCTATCATACAGCACATTGCCTTATTCGTTATAATTTTATACACTATATTGGCATTGTATATTTATTATTGAACAATCTCAAGCGCCAATTTTAGCTAGCAAAGCCAAATATTTATTCATACTCTGCAATCATCACAGTTATATCTCAAATTCTCAATCATCCTCAAATCTACATTCTGCAACGAGTTGAATTTATTTACCAACCAATTTACGAGTATACTGACATAATGCGTCCGTCAGTCTTGGTTTTCACTACGTGCTATTGCCACATATGTATGTATAGCTTGACGTGTTTACTCCCCTAAATTCTGACCTAATGAATGATATATCGTGCAAGATAGTTCAAGTCGACACCACGTAACAAAATTGTACATAATTTAGCTTAAGCATGATTAGCATTAAAGGATAGTGATCACTAAACTGCACTAAACTGCACTAAAGGATAGTGATCAGATTTAACAATAATAAACATTTTCACTTTGTAATTATGTATGTTCAGCATTCAAACAACGACACTTTATAATCATTCTTGTGCTTGACAAATTTTAGGTAGGTGCCTAGGAAGGATATTCTGTCTCGTCTGAACCTGGTTCCAAAACGCATGTTGCATCATTCAGTCTTATTTCTAGCTCTTACAACTGAAGTCTACAGCTTGTTGGCTTGTATCTCATAAACAAAATTTAATGAATGACTATTCATCGATGAACGTTTGGCTCCGCGTCTTCGGTTACGCCCTTAAAACTAAGATTAGCACGAGCAGAGAAATAGATTTACTAACATAATGGAACAGCTATTGAAATCAACATCATAGTACATATTTATTTTATGTACCTACTTATCCTTACTAATATTATAAATGTGAAAGTGTGTTTGTTTGTTTGTGGCTCTTTCACGTCGCAACGTGGCTACTATATAGTATGCTTTATGTGTGTGGGGATAGTTAGGCACTTCTCACATTACGCTATTTATTAGCTACGCGACTGCGACGCCATCCCAAAATTCTATGTATGTGACACTTTTGACTGACAGGAGACGCGTCTACGATGCGACTCCTGTCAGTCAAAAGTGTCACATACATAGAATTTTGGGATGGCGTCAGTGAAAAGTGTCAGATTACGTACAAATTTTGGATTGCGTTGCGTTGCAGTCGCGTAGCTCATAAATAGCGTTGTGTGAGAAGTGCCTTAGGAGGGTGGAGAGTGACGTAGGCTACTTTTTATTTATTTATTTATTATTTATGTACACACAACAGATTATAATACAGAAATTACATTAAAGTAAGGGTGTACAAAGGTACTGCTTATTCCTTAAGGAATTTCTTCCAGCAGACCTGCGACTGGAGAAATCATTATAAGAGGTAGGTTTGTCGTGCACACACTTAACAATATAGAATAGAAGATTCATACCATCATATACTTATGGTTCTCAGGCTGCGGATATCGGGTGGAAGTGCATTCCATAATCTCACTGCATGCACGGTGAAGGAATGGGAGTAGGCACAGCTTTTATGGGAAGGGAATTTAAGTAGCGTCCTCAGATGTGTTCTACAGGGAGCAATGGATGAGCGAGCGAAAGAGAAACGCTCGCGTAGATAGGGAGGGGACTTTGGACAGTGAAGGATATTGAACAACATACATAAAATCCTAGTGTTCCGGCGAAAACGAATCGGGAGCCACTTGAGCTGTTTGCGAAGATGTGAAACATGGTCGAATTTACCAATACCAAAAATAAATCGAATACACAAATTTTGCATTCTCTCAAGTTTGTTTAGGAGCTCCTCAGTGGCATCCAGGTAGCAGGAATCAGCGTAATCTATAAGCGGTTGAATAAGAGTTTGTGCAAGAGATATCTTGGTATTTATGGGCAGAAATCCTTGGAGGCATCTGAGTGAATGGAAGGTATGGTGGACTCTACTACTAATGTAATTTACATGAGATACCCAAGACAGATTGGAGTCAAAAATTACTCCAAGATCCTTGACTGTCTCGGTGTAGGGTATAGGTAAACCATCTTTGGTTATTGGTGGCAAAAGGGAACAGTCAACTTTATTACGATTATATCTGCTGCCAATAATAATAGCTTGTGATTTATTGGGATTTATTAGCAGGCCAAATGACCTAGACCAGTCATTAATACGACGTAAGTCATCATTGACAGCAGATAAAGCCGAGTTAGCGTGGTCAGGGCTGAAGTGCAAGTAAAGCTGTAAATCGTCTGCGTAGAGATGGAAGTTTGAAGAAATAATAGAAGTTATGGAGTTAATGAAAATAGAGAAGAGTAAAGGAGAGAGAACACCACCCTGAGGCACGCCCGCAGACAGGTCACAAGAGTCAGAGAGTATTCCATCAATCTTAACACGTTGTGAGCGGCCTCGAAGATAGGAGTAGAACCATTTAGAGGATTGAGAAGAAAAATTTATTGATTTTAAAATGCCATTTAGAATATTGTTACGTGTCAGGAGTATGGGGTTCGAGAAAATGCCAAAATGTACCACAAAGACTTTTATTGTACTCGTAGATACACAATTACACACTGTACACAGTACACACCACAACACTATGCACGTAGGTACTCGTATACACACTCGTCGATCACTGTATCGCTCGTAGAAATCACTTCTCTTCGCGCTGGTATCGCTCGTAGGTATCGCTGGTATCTTCCTGGTTTCGCTTCCGAAACTAGAATGTCCGCACTTGACCGATCGCCCCTTTTTATACCACTCACGCACCATTCATGGCAATCCAGAACGTTCCTGTTAAGTCCGGACCCGCTTCGAACAAGATTCGAGAACGTTTCTTGCAACCGACTTTCACCCGTATGACTATTGCCGTAATGGTCGAAGCGTCGTGCGCGTGCGTACTTTCGAGACGGCCGTCCATTGTTCTATTGTTTCGCCTGGCATGTTTATGGCCCCTATTGTTTATTGTTTAGCGAGGTACGCCAGGGCTGTCACAATATCATGGTCCACAGATGTAAACGCAGAGCTGAAATCAAGAAGGACCAGAAGAGTTAGTTGCTTATTTTCCACAGCCCATCTAATGTCGTCGGTAACTTTAAGCAGCGCTGTTACTGTGCTGTGGCCGGGTCTGAAACCAGACTGGAAAGAGTTAAGCAGAGAATTTGATAAAAGAAATAGGGACACCTGGGTGTGGACAATATGTTCCGCAAAATTTAGCAAGGTAGGGTAATATGGAGATGGGTCGAAAGTGGGAAGGAATAGATGGCGTAGAAACTTTGGGAATAGGGACGATGTGCGCCTCTTTCCAAGTCGTGGGAAATGCACCAGATGACAAGGAATAGTTAAATATATGTGTGAGGATAGGAAGAACGACAGGAAGGATCAGCTTTATCATTCTGGAACATAAATATTGTCCACACCAGCAGATGACGAAGCAATGGCAAGAAGGGATTTTTTCACACTTTCATTTGTGACAGGAGAAAAATCGAAAGATTCGAATGAATGACGTGTATTGGACTAGGTAAGCAGAAACTTTTTACCGCGGAAAAACATTTCATTCCCATGGGAAGATCGATGTTTTGTAATATTAGATATTTAGTTCCGCATGTTGTTAATAGATGGCGTTAGTAAAATATATTTTTCAAGTTCTGAATCACGCGATCAAATACTACATGTAAAATACTTAAGTCATAGGCAAATGTTACATCTGATGTTCCAGTATGTATAATTATAACATTATAGGCTACTTTTTAGCCTAGATTCCTACGGGAGCGGGACCTAAGCGGGTGTTACCTACGGGTCCCGAAGCGAAGCGCGGGCGATTCTCTAGTATCTAATAAAATTTATTGCCCGGCGCTTTAAATACGTCATTACAATTCCGTATTCAGAAATGAGATCACTTCTAAGAAATCTCTCGCTGATTTCACCCTCTTTGTACTAAAAGTGCGTTGAGTGTATGTATGATGGAACAAGACCGCAATGCAACGCTGATTCAATAATTAAATCGAGTAACGATGCCAGAGTCGCCGAAAATAATTATGGAAGTGCGACTCCCCGATAAAAACAATTACCTGCCCCCGTATTATGAACTCTTAATTCCAGACAGTTTACGTTCACAACGTGTGGGTGACAGAGACAGCGCCTTATTACATGTAAGGCGACGGGTGACAGAGACAGCGCCTTATTACATGTAAGGCGACGGATGACAGAGACAGCGCCTTATTACCTGTGTTATTACCTATAAGGCGCTGTCTCTCTCACGCCCACGTTGTGAACGTGAACTGTCTGGAATTAAGAGTTCATATTAAGGGCGCTGTACAATCAACTATGCTGACTGAGTTATTCAACAAACTACTGAACAGAGTAAAATTAATGAGAGCAACAAACCGGTATAAACGGTATATAGATTACGTTAATATTAAGTACATTGAATAATATAATAATTAATAAGTATGGTTATGTAGTTAGTTAGTTACTGACGTAAGTTAAATAAGTTAGGTACTTACGTATCTACTTACATAGTAGACACAAGTTTTCCTTATAAACTTACAAGCTACAAGGATAATTAACAAAATTATTCATCATCGTCGTTAATAAAGTTGTTATTATTCCAGTAAATTTTATTCATATTATAATGCGACTAAATCAAAACCTTGTGGCACTACTCAAGTGTTCATTCAGCTCTATTCAGCTCTACACTATTACAACCTTAATATAATAAATAATAATAATAATATTATGGAAATATTTTCACATTGTATTATGAAGCCCCTGATTCCTGAAATACTAATACATACTAAAATATTCTGCCATAAAATGTATCAGTCAAATCTAGCAAAAGTTACAGTCCTTAAAATATCAGAACTTCTGTTCAATTTATCGTTGAGCTGATCCCGGCACACGTACAACTATACATACATAATTAAAATTATTTATAAAACCTTTTTTGCATAATGCTCGGAAAAACATGCTGACGAAAATATAACAAGATAAATTAGAGGCCACTTATCATGTTTGTTACTTCAACAAAACCAATCAAAGCCTGGTTGCCCCATATTCCTGTGCAATAAAACTTCACTGTGTATTATGAATATTCCATTAAATTCAATTATCTACAAAATCATCAAAAATATAAATAAGCAGTCTGAAACACAACGATTACAAATTACATTGCATGAATTCTTTATGATTTATTGTGTGGTATCATCATAATTTTTCATCGTTGTCCTTGGCGAACATAATTTTTTAAAAGACAACAAACATCACGCAAGCCGATTTCGTGTTATAATGTATGCTACATTAATACCATGGAATGGCGTGATGACACTGCATAGGTTGGGTCGAGGCTAGCCATGCGAAACGTCAGCATTATCTTTACAAAATTGGATTTACAATTAGTGTAATGCAAAATAATTACTTAAATGGCGGTACAGTGACCATACGTGCCAAATCTAAAATCATTTGATGTTGACCATCCTCATTTTTACGTAGTGTTGACCATTATCACGAACAAAATAAGAAATAATGTATATTATAATTTAACACTTACTCTAATAAGTTTCAGTGAATTTTGTTACACCTAAAATATGATTTTCATAATAATATATAATAACATTAGTGTTTAGGCTAGACCGTAAACAACTTGGCCTGTTTTGTCTAACGTCTAAAATCTAGACTGTAAATAATTTTCCTACTAAACATGAGCTGTTGGTTAAAATTTAGGATATTCTAAGATTAATTCCGAAAATGTGTAGGTGTAACAATAAAGATATAGAGATAGAAAAGATTCTCTAGGAATTACTTACATCATTAATATTATCTGCTATATCAATACAGATATGTATGTTGCAGTTGTTTCCTTCAATCATCAAGTTTATATGATCAGTTTGTTGATTTATAGTTTAATTATAATTAATTAACAATCGTTCTCAATATTCTATCTACCCTTAATCTAGAAGTCGATTATCAACTCTCAGAAGACAGCAATATAAGTTGTTGTTAATTTATCTTTTTAGGGTACCCAAAGGGTAAAACGGGACCCTATTTACTGAGACTTCGCTGTCCGTCCGTCCGTCACCGTCACCAGGCTGTATCTCATGAACCGTAATAGTTACACAGTTGAAATTTTCACAGATGATGTATTTATGTTGCCGCTACAACACCAAATACTAAAAAACAGAATAAAATAAATATTTAAGTGGGCGCCCATACTTTCGACGCCACAGCGATAGTTTAGTTACCTTTCAGTCCAAGAGACGGCGTTGTGCGTAATATGTGGCTACAATAAAACAATTAAATATTACATTTACTTCGTTCCTCCAAAAACCTTGCCCTTCTTACTCCTTCTCACAATTATTATTCATCCTTCTATCATGACTCCTTCAACGTGACTGCTATCCGCCTATAGAATTCCCTACCTATTTCTATACGTAAGTCCCCTAATTTAACTTCTTTCAAAAAGTCACTCAAAGACTACTACCTTTCTTTATAATCTCGTGTAACTGTTTCCCTTCTCTTTTAAACATAGTCCTTCAATGCTCATGATAGTATGATTGTACATGTGTTAAGTTTATGTTCTCTCTCTTTGGTGTGTATACCTCTAACCCTTCTACTTGTCTATGTATCACTTTCCTAAAACCTTGGGTTGCCTGGAAGAGATCGTTGTAGCGATAAGGCCGCCTTTTGTATTGTGTATCTTTGTTGTATTGTTTTAAACATTTGTATTTTGGTATACAAACAATAATAAATAAATAAATATATTTAAGTGAGGTTTTCATACAACAGACCAGATTTTTTGGCGTTTTATACAGAATGGTACGGAACCCTTCGTGCGCAAGTCCGACTCGCACTTGGCCGGTTTTTTTTGTTTGTTCAGCAATTTTTTTGTCGTTTATCGGCCGATTTTGATAATTCTTTTTTTGTGTTTACGATGATTAGGACACCAGGATCTGATGATGGCATCTCAGAGAAATCGAGTTGAACTTTCGAAAATTGTAGGGACGACTAGTGTGTTTGTTAATGTTTTCATAAGTACATTAATTTATCATTCATAGGTATCAAAGACACAGGTAAATAACTTTAACATGACAGATGTACTAGAGTCTGATTCTTTCGAGCAGTAAATTTCAAAGCATCGCGTGCCAACATGTTAACAAGGACACTACGGACCCCAGATGTGTTGTATACTAACGGAGTCTTGTAAAGATCTACTGACGAGCTGACAGCTGACAGCGGACGAGCCATTCAAACGAGATCAAAAAATAAATACCAGTGCGTAAAATATAAATCGGGACAAACGATATGCGGTGCTGTTGATTACATATATCTCAAACCAACATACATACAATACTACATATCTATAAATTAAATTGAAGCGTCTTTCTGTGATTTCTGAATAACTGGAGTTTTCTTTTGTTACTGAGTGGCTGTTTCGTATAATTTCTGCTACAATCTATTTTTATAGGAGTACCTATATGCGTGTTATCTCAATGTCGAATAAATAGGGTGTGAGTGTGATGAACTTTCTGTGTCCATGAGAACTAGCAATAATTGGCAATAATTATTTTTAAATCACTATAATATTGTGACAGCCCTGGCGTATCACCTCGCTAAACAATAAATAATAGGAGCCATAAACATGCCATGCAAACAATAAGAACAATAGCGCGCTTAGCCGACTCGAAAGTACGCACGACGCTTCGACCTTACGGCAATAGTCATACGGGCGAAAGTCGGTTGCAAGGAACATACTCGAACCTTGTTCGAAGCGGGTCCGGACTTAGCGGGGAAAGTTCTGGATTGGCGTGAATGGTGCGTGAGTGGTATAAAAAGGGGCGATCGGTCAACCACGGACATTCTAGTTTCGGAAGCGAAACCAGGAAGATACCAGCGATACCTACGAGCGATATCAGTGAGAAGTGAAGTGATTTCTACGAGCGATACAGTGTTCGACGAGTGTGTTTACTAGTACCTGTGTGCAGAGTGTTTTAGTGTGTACTGTGTACATCGTGTAATTTGTTTATATACGCGTACAATAAAAGTCTTTGTGGTACATTTTGGCATTTTCTCGAACCCAGTACTCCTGACACGTAACAATATAAAGCTAATATTTCGCTGTGTTCTAATAAGTTAAAGACGAAAGCTATTTCACTTCCCCCAAATAAATCGAACAACAGGTTAAAAACGAGGCCGATTGCCGAGAGCCATTAATGAAGTGGACACTGTAAAAGGATACAGTTACCCTGTGGCTTTTAACGTCGACATTGAACCACTTTTTAGCCGTTTTCGTGAACAAAGGTTAGGCTGGCAGCCGGGTCAAGGTCCCCGAGCAATGGATACGACGCTCCTTTTATTTACCGACCCATTAACGCTCATTGTTTTTCCCGGGGCCTCCTTTGTTGAAAACTTTATAAGCTAATGGGGCCTTTTATTATGCAATGCCTTGAGTGCGTTTAAAAAGTACCAATATCAGGGAATACACAAATAATTTACTTCATTTGAAATCTCAAGATTCATCCCATTGTCTACTTCAGACAAGGTATCCCTACTAATCCGTTGTTACCCCTATTTTAGCACATTTTGCAGAGATGTCTACTTCGTTATAAGTTCGAACATCACTACCAACGCCCTTTTTAACTGAATAGGACAAAATAAAAGGTAGAGCTAGCGTTATTTTTGTTGACACCTCGTCCTTCTTAGCCTTTTTTCCCCTGTTTATGAGGTCATTATAAATAAATGTAAAGGAAAATAATAAAAAACATAAAGGACAATACATTAAATAGTAGTTAATAAACTGAAGTCAGACTTATAAATAAGTGTAGGTTAACAGTTTCCACAATTATGACGCAATAATAAATGAGCTTACTTTATTTTAATAGAGTTACGTTTAATGAGCATTGGTAACTTCTTTTTTATTGCAAATATCCAAGATTTCTATGGATGGACTGATGTCAGGGTGTGCCATATCCACCAACTCTTCTCATAATTAAAAAAATTACATTCTTTCTCTTTCTATTTTTTATTCTATTTTCAACAAGCTCCACGTCAAAAACCGCCTTAATTTAAGACGTGTGGCAAATTGATAACCTTATGCAATTTCATTACCAAATACAAACAGTAAAATCAATAGCAGCTAATGCCTTTTTTACCCAACTTGTCAAATGTGTCAGCCGACTGAAAGACAACTCATTATGACAGGCGCAAGCAAATCGTTAATGCGATTATTACACGTAATTGGTTCCTTTCATAGAAATATTACCAGAACAACCACTACGACCAGACGGGTCATAAGTGTCATAACTAAATTGACCATAAATTTTTCGTGTCAAAGCGGGACGCTCATGGAAATGCCTACTGGAGTGCATAAGTGGACGCGTGGAAGAAAACGTATTGGCGACCTTTCCGCCGCTCCTTCTGCCTGCTTTGCGTAATCCGCCATGAAGCTTTTCCTTACTTCTTTGCTTTCTATGCTATTCTTGATATTTATTAAGAGGGGCTTTCTTTGTCAAAGCGTAACATTATGGTTTCCGCCGAGGACAGCTGGACCGACCGCTTCAAAGCTGGACGTATGGTCAGTATAGTCATAACTTGATTATGGCCACATAAGCGTCTAAACCTTGGATTTTTATCGTGACGTCATCCGCGTCTGTGGCAGAAAAACCGGTCCGAATCATACAACCGCTACAGTCATTCTCTTGAATCACACGCATAGTATTGTGGTTTTTGTAAGTTGTTAAATGCCTAGGCTACGTCATTCATCCATCCATACTGATATTATAAATGCGAAAGTCACTGTCTGTCTGCCTGCCAGACTTTCACGTTTAATCTGCAAAACCGATTTTCATAAAATTTGAGACAGTTTAAGAACTTGGAAAGGACAAATTGGGATGTTTTTTTTATCCTGATAATATGTACATTCCCTTGGCATAATTTCGTCGCTATCGTTACATAAAGGCATAAAGTTTTTGGAGATACTATAATAAATAATGATATCGACTATTTCAGCGACATTGTTTTCGGACTTCAAGGTAGGCGAAGCAGCGAGAAGACTAGTATAAAATAAAATATCTCGTAAATTAACTGGGTACCTATGCACTATGCATGCATAGCAAACCTATGCAATATGACACCGACGTATTTCCTAGAATACGTGTATATTATTTTAAAATTGCTGATATGATGAGTATTTATTATTGCACAGTATCATCACGTTATAACCCATATATTATAATAATTTCAAGTGGTTAAGTATTATAAAAGCCACAATAGGTACACCTTATCATCAAATGATATACACACAGTAAAGTTAAATCAGTATGACTTTAAATCTAGGTAGGTATACTCATGTAACTGCACACGGTACACCAAAACCTGTAAATATTTCTTGTAACAAAATTCACAACTTATTTTTGCGATCAGATTGCAGTCATTTGCAGGTGGAACCTGAGCCCATATCGACAGTTGTATTACAGAATGCACAACAAGCAGGGGAATTAATATTTTTTAGGCAATAAGTAAATGCTTGACAACAATCTCACCTGATCCTGATTGAGGTCATGAACCCAAAGATGAATAAAGTCCTTTACACCTACACGCTATGTAACTTGTTAATTTCAAATAACATAACCAAGAGTTTCCAGTAAGTCTAAACGGAGCTGATTATGCCGCTAAGAATATCCTGGCGCTAACGTCTAGATTTATAAATCTAACAATAACTTAAGCATACCGTACTTAGCGTTTTGTGAGCCAAAGCGCGTGTTAACTTTGAATAACAATGGGTGTTTAGATGGGTTTGACTTTCCTCGTACGGCTATAACGGGAGCTTCTATTTACAAAATCGCGCACGCGCAGCCGTCACATGGAAGTGAAGTGAAAACGTTTTATTTGCATCCTCATGAGTTTATCTACGTTTTCTTAAGGTTTTTGAAAACGTGCCGTGAAGGCGAGGCACCTGGTGGTAAAGGGTCACTTGACATCACCATCATCGTTGACACAGTCACACCGAAGGTTTATAGGTACCGACCCAAAAAAGGAACTACTTTTTACCTGATTTAACATTCCTGATGCTAGTCGGGTGAATCCAAAGAATGTGAAGGTGTGATAAACGTGTGAAAAATGTGAAATAATCCGCCGTAATAACACGAACGAATCATTCAGTCTTCATTCAGTGCTACAGTTAATTTTCTGGACACTATTATCAATGATGATGACCCTAAGACACGAGGTGGCCAGGTCTACATTAAAACTATGTGAATAAGGACATATAATAACAATGGAAGAAAAGTTTAAAAAGATCATTACAACAAGATGTATTGAAAGTTAATAAAACATTTAAGTACAAAGATATCGATTTTATAAACACATCGATTTTATCGTAGCGTACAATTTACAGCGAATACGATGAAAAATGCATTACGCATTATAACATTTCCTCCGTGACATTATCAAATTGATATATTGGCGGTATTGGCAACGAAATGCGTAAATAAAGATTCAATAGCGGATACTGATGGTCGGATGAACGCACTCTATATCTTATTTATTTATGGCCCTTGAAATATTACTGTTATTTTTAACTGGGTTTGTTTAAATGTAGCTGGCAAACGAGCAGACGAGACTCCTGATGGTAAATGGCCACTCATGGGAAACAGTAACACCAAAGGCATTACCGGTGCGATTCGGTCAAGAGATAACTGGAAATTGAAAATTAAAAAACCCCCCACTAAGACCAATTTCACATCAATTAAATTAGGAAAAGCGCTGATACTTTTAAAACTACTGGACCGATTTCTATCAGCTAAGAACCACCGCGATGAAAGAGACTTACGATAAAAAACTGCATTCAAATCGGTTCATTTCAATCGGTTTCGGCCTATGGACACGAGCAACACCAGGGGAGTCACCAGTGGAACGCCGGCCCTGAAGGAGAGCTCTTTTTACACCTTTCTTGAAGAACCCCATGTCAAAGCGCTCCGGGAATACCTAAGAGGGAAGCTCATTCCACAGCCTGCAAGTTCGTGGTAGAAACTATCGTGAAAAACGGACCGTTCTCGTCCGCCACGAATCCAAGCGATGTGGATGATACTTCAATCTTTGGCGAGTGGTGCGATGATGGAAGGGTGAAGTTGGCACCAAATCGAACAATTCCTCGGAGCACTCACCGTTGTAAAGTCGATAGAACACGCAGAGAGATCCCATGTCTCTCCTGAAACCTAGGTTTTCTAGCCTGTTAGTGACTCGTGGGTCGTTGACAACTCGAACTGCGCGCTTTTGCACGGCGTCAAATGGACTAAGCAGGTATTGTGGCGCCCCTGCCCAAAGGTGAGAACAGTACTCCATGTGAGCCCTGACCTGAGCTTTATAAAGCATCAGAAGGTCCCTCGCAGTGAAGTACTGCTTCGCCCGTTTCAGGACGCCAAGCTTTTTGGAGGCCAGTTTGGCCTTAGCTTCCAGATGTCACTGACACCGATACTGCACGTCGCTCGAAATGTCAACACCCATCCTTACCTTATTGCATCAATTATCTAATTTTATTTCTGCCATAATCATTGTAATTTTTATAGCTTGTTTCAAAGCAAATTTACCACTTGACTGAAGTGGTGACTTTCAACAGTGCACGTTTCCTTCCTGATATATCTTTTGTTTATTATATTACATTAGAATCAGAATAGAGCCAGAAATAATGTAGTAGAATGTATATTATATTAGTAATCTGTACACAAACAACAAACCACCATACATTAATCATGCCGAGTGGCTATGGCAACATTGACAGCAGTCTAACCTTAATGGAACCTAAGACAGGACTGCAGTTTCTAGTTTCACGAACAGATGGTCATACAAATAAAGCCTCATTTGTAAGTGTCGATGGCCCTAACATATTGATTGTAACTAAAACGCAATGGATGTGGCTATAACACGCTGACACGTGTACAAAATAGCTGAGGCATAACAGGAAAATTATAACGCCACTTCATTAGGTACAGTGGAATGAAGTGGTATATTTCCTCAATTAAAATTAAAATATGTGCCAGGTATTTTGATGTAACGTCTGTGTGTGGGGGGGGGGCGCAACGAGAGAATAGTGTGCAATATGGTATTGCACTCAGGCGCTCATATAGCTAGCTAGCTGTAGCCCAGATGGCCAGAAAAGAATGACTACTGTCCTGGAGTGCTGGCACCTATATACAAAATTAGGTAAACTTGAGGTACGCAGGGAACACGTGCACGATTTTAGTGTACACGCTGAAGCTTATCTGTACATTTCAACTTTCATTGTTGTTGTTGTTACATTTCAACGGTTGCATGTAAAAACTTCATGCTTACTTGTTAAATTACTGAGGACAAAATAAAATACTCCTGTTACGTCTTCCGATCTTCTGATCACCTTTTCTCTCTATGGCTATTTGCTAGCTATTGTTATAAAGAAAATATACTGTACCATAGGCTTGGTTTCAACCCGTTAATGACTCACTACCGAGCACGGAGTCATATCTGTACCTCTAATTTTTTAATATACACGCTAGCGACTATCGTTTAGAATTTGTATGAGAATCCGTACAGCGCCTCTAGCGGTTACGATCGAATAGTCTAATACTGTAGTTACATTATGAGTTTTGGAAATGAAACTACAGCGGGTATCGTAAAGACGTGAGACGGTACAGTTTCCGTTACGTTATGTTGGCATCCATGAGTAATACCTCTCTCATTCTTTTATTATGATGTCAACAAGGATAGAACGAGACCCTGGCCAGCGAGCCAACATTTGTGAAATTAAAAAAACAAGTCTATGGATGCTCTATAACCCGACTATAGTTGGGCCATTTTAATAGGCCACATTTGACAGTTCGTCAAAATTTTCCGAAGTAACCTTGTAAGGGAGGCACCCCATAGTATCTAATACATTCCATACTAGATATTGTTAAACTTTTTACACTTAAAAGTAAGGAACTGACGTCGTTACAAAGTTACGTCAGTGCACTCTTTTTCTTTTTAAATATCAGGGATGGTACCGAAAGAAACAGATGAGTAGATAAGTTGAATTCGAGAAGTCGAACTAATCGTCAAAAAGTATTTCACGATTACAAAATAAAATGTATTTTAATACAAACAAAATTAATTTTATTACATTTTAGGCCAAAAAATATGTAATTATTCATTTATATAATAACGTCTGGCTCAAAAGTCAGTATCTAGAAACGTGAAATGTTACAAAAAAGTCATGATTACATTTCGCGCCATTATTTTGACGCATTATTTTTGTCATTTTTTTTAGTCGTTGTGTGAACTGTGCGCTTATTAATACTTTTTATAACAATCGCATTCAATTTACAGATGTTTGAAGTCCTTATCGATTTATTCAATTTAATCGATGTTTTTCAGCAGGTTATCTTCACTATGAAGCAAAGACAAACAGTTGTCAAATGTGGCCTATTAAAATGGCCCAACTTTAAATTAGGAAATGTGAAAGAAGAGTGGAATTAATGGCGGTTTGGTACCTTTTCAATTTAATTACATTAGCGTTCTGCGTCAGTCGCATTCAGTGTCAAACTGTGGTGTCAAAGTGTTGCTAACTTTGATGTTTTAAATATCTAGATGGGACATCGAATCCGCGCAAACGTGTCAAAAAATTGTGGCTAACTGTTAGCCACAATTTTTATATTTTTAGCAACTAGAAGTGAACGCAAAATAAAAATCACATTTAACAATTAATTACACGCAAATTTAAATGACAGGATATTTAGTTTGACCATTCAAACGAGCAGTGGTTCCCCTTGCCAAGTGAACTCGACGTGAATTGCCCGCAGACTGAGCTCGCCAACGCTTATATAGACTTCATAGCTTCATATTGACAGGAAATACGTCACTCTTCTCCTAACAATATCATTACGCACACATTACACACACATAGACAATAGACGAACGGGTAAAACATCGTCTGCACGCACACATGCTTGATAAAGTTGCCTTGTTTTTTTTGTTTTCATTGTAGGGCGACGCTCAATCTAGATATTTAAAACATCAAAGGTTGCTAAATATTTTGTTGATTTCGCAAGTTCAAAATTTCATTATTTTCATCTCTGCATTCGGTCGCGTGAATCATTTGCCAAGCAAAATAGTGCCTAGCCATGATTTTGTTTAAATATACAGCAATATTTAATGACATTTAATTTCGATAGTGACTTTTCACCTTAGAAAATAGCGTGAGTGCCGTAACTACTACGGGTAACGTAATTTACTATAGCAACTGTCAAATTTGTGACTCGTAATACCAAATTGTAAGTAAAACATGACCACAAGTACTGTAGTTAATAGAGTTATGAGCATTTACTATTAAAGCAGCGTTTTCACGATAGCATCAATAGTAACGTCCTTTGCGTTTACTACAACAACTCATAATAGAGGTACTGAAGAGAACTAGTGCATACTCCAACACACTGCTCCGGTGCGGATTATCCTTGAATTATGTGGGCCTACCTTATCTTTGATATCTCTCATTTGACGGAACTCAGTATTCCATTAGATAAACATTGAGGTCGTTTATAATCTGTCTTCAGAGTAATTTATGTGCAATCCGATCAGGCTTTGCATTGCAAATGGATTGCGTTGATAGCGGACGGAGGCCAAGTATACCAGCTTATGGACCTAAAAATCGTGTTCTCATAAATATATATCGGAACTCCTTCACTTCATATGTGCTTTCTGAACTATCATCATGCACGTAAAATTATAATAATTTTCACCAGTCCTTGAAACGACTCGTAGTTGCACGGAAACATAGTAAAATAAGATTTATTCTTATAATAGATTTATATAAGAGATATCAATTCTTATTTTACTATGACGGAAGTGAAAATATGTGTAATTCGGACGAAAATCACTCAAATCAAATTATCGCCATAATCTATATCTATACTTATAATAAATCTGTAGAGGTCAATTCTGTACATTAAATATATTTCCAAAATAACTATCAGGGGGTGATTAGGGATCGATACTGATGCCAAAAATGCAATCAGTAAAATTTTTGTCTGTCTGTTTGTCTGTCTGATGTATAACCGTTATAGAAACAAAAACTACTCGACGGATTTTAACGAAACTTGGTACAATTATTTTTCATACTCCCGCGCTGTTTATAGTATACTTTTCATCACGCTACAATCAATAGGAGCAGAGCAGTGAAGGGAAATGTTGGGGAAACGGGAGAAGTTACTCCATTTTTTAAGCTTCCGTCGCGTGTGCAACCTTAATGGTTAAAGCTACACAGAAATCATGTATGACGGAAATGTTCTCCTTAAAATTATATAAAAAATATTCCACGACAGCATATGTCTATCTTTTATGGTTGACTCACAACACGTGTAACTCCCGATAGCTTAGCAGTTCGAAGCTTTCTGATTAAGTATACCTATATTTTATCTACTCTTACGTTTATGACACTTAAGTGGGTGAAATAAAGGGGTGAAGTTTAAACGAAATTCACGCGGGCGAAGCCGCTGGCAAAAGCTAGTTATATATATAATCGGTAGTTTCAAAAATCGATTTCACATCCTTCCACGACTGTTTTCCAAAATTTATTTTGTGCATAGACTAGAAAAATACCAAAGGAGTGTAAAATCACTCTCTTTACAATCAAACATCAATTAAATTTTGCTCTAACTGAGCGACAACCCTACCTCCAGTTTCCCTAGCAGCATAAAACCATCGTCAAGTTCCCAAACAGATCCTGTGCAAGCAAAATAGTTGCATTGAATCGTAAAACTATTCACATCTAATAGGTTGCAAGCAAACCCTCCCGCTGCGCACGTCGCGACACCGTCTTGTCCATAATGGTGTGAAGTGAATGCATTAAACGAAATGGGTTTCTTGCCTCGTTCCATTTCTAGTTGACAATGTGGTTTTATGTAGGGATAATAGGGAAGACAGTGGTTCAAAGAAATGGCACGGGCAGATTCTTATTGCACGTAAAAAGGCTTGGAGGAAGAGACATTTACGTACTAGTTTGTTTTGATTTTTAAATAGGCGACGTTGGCTATCCACGTATAATAAAACTGACCGGCTCTATGTCTGTAAATGATATAAAATATTATGGGCGTATCTATTAACGAAATAGATCTTATTAGGTATACAATGTTTATGAAATTAGTGTCTATTTCTTTGTGCGTTTGTTACACCTTACCTCACAAACGGCTTAACTGATGTGGGTGCAAAACTGAATGCATTTGTGTTTCAATCGGTTCACGAATAAAAAAGATAACTTTACTATTTTAAATATAGGTAGTGTATTATTTACTACTTTTGCATGGAGTTCTCAAAGCGAAGCATATACGGTCAGTCCTTAAGATTTCAATATAATTTACCAACGTGATTATACTGAAGACAATATAAATATCCTTACACCGAAAGCCGGAGGTAGACAATGGTTTAAAATGGCAAGACATTCGCATAAGAAGCAATTAGCTGTTAGGGAGAGGGCCGGAATGCGCGCGACCGTTAGTCTCGGCAGGTATCCCTAGTTGGTGACACTCGGTTGAATGGTCGCAGCCTCGCTATGAGATCCTGACATTCCCGAGCCATTTGTGACGTCAATCCTGGTCAGTACGTTTGGCGGAATGCTCCGACCTCTACGTGTGTGATAGCAATGTCTTTGCGTTTGATTTGCAAAGAAAATCTTTCGTTCTAAGCATCAGGGGATTAAATGCGGTCAATTGCGAGTCAGTCTTGCACATTTAAGATTCAGTGCCACCGAGGAAGGCTGACTCTTAATTTGACGACCCGGATGGCGCAATGGTTAACTCGCCAGATCGCTGTTCCGAGGTTCCGAGGGTCCTGGGTTCGATTCCCAGCGAGGCGCAAAATTTGAATGATGAGTTTAAACTTCCGTTCTCGGTCTGGGTGTGTCATTGTGTGTTCATAGTGTAGTTCGTAGTGTGTTCATTAAATAACAAGATAAAATATAAGTAGATATCGAAAACTCATAATTTTTAGGGCGTCCTTTCGCGTCTAAGTTATTTAATTGTTGTGATAGTAGCCAGCACACGCACAGCCAGTAACACGCATTCTGTAAGAATTTCAGGTGTCCACGAACTCTCGTACAAAAGATAGAGCTGTGACGAGATAGTTATAGTATAGAGAGTGACGCTGTGACTGACAGACAATCGAAATATATTAAAAAGTTTCCGTTTGTCAACCAACCACACCACCAGCAACAATTTTTTACGACACAAAAAAGGTGTTACACGGATAGCAACTTTCGGTATTCAAACTTCAAACCAATTAACCAGTTAACAATTCCGCATTGATCAAATATCCATCAGGTCGAACTCGGGAATAATACAGCCACTTTACTTTCATATTACGGCCACTGCGAATGGTGCAATTCAAACAGATGTTCGTTTATTTATCAAATGTAAGCGGAGTCCATGCTGGGTGATTTACGCAACTCGAACACCTATTGTTGATGAGGCTGTTATTATATTACAATGAGATTACCTCGCTGTTCAAGCTGCAAAGTAGCTTACATTTGAATTATTGCAACGCCTAACAAATTTACTTGCGCTTAGACATTTATTTACGAGCAAACTATGACCACAACCAGCTACAAATATTTTTAAACGTATCTTTTATGACAATTAGGTAGGTTCCTCTTTTCTTCAAACTTGGGAGCCACAAGACATTGTTAACCCCCGACGCAAAAATTATAAGTTTGACCTATCTGTCTGTGTCTGTTTATCTGTATGTCTGCCTCGTGGCACCGTGCTCAAACGGATTGACCTATTTCAGTGCGGTTTCAACTCAGTATAAGGCGGCTCGTCTGCTCTTTCGTCGACAATTAACGTTAAAAAGAAAACCGTTCAATTTGTTAAATTAGATTAATTAAACAATAGACTATCGACAGTGCCTCTAATTTTAATTTTTCACACATACGAGTATATGTTTATTTTTATATGTAAAATGTTAAAGGTAATTTAATAAACATAATGTAATCATGATTGAACATTAAAAAAACCGTAGCGAAACATTGCATAAAAACAGCAAAAATTCTCTACGCGGCTCAAGTCGCCAAGGATGTTAAACGTGTTTTAGAGGTGACATTCCGGAGATAACCAACGCGTGAATATATCGAGTGTCCCTGACAAAGGATTAATTCATCTAGGCACTCGATGCGGGCTATCTCCCCGGAACCCCCCGTGTTGACATAAGGGCTTAGTAAAGTGGTGGGGTGTCGCTCATAATGAACACGAGATAGCTCACGCAACCCAACCTACCAGATAACATTATTATAACATTTTATAAACAGAAATGAAATTCACCGTTTTGGTAAACGTGTTTGCTTCGCTTCGGCAAACACACAAAAATTATTAGACATTACTGTTTAAAGTTTAAAGTGTTTCATTTATGACCTGACTAGCAGCTAGTCGCCCGCGGCTTCTCTAACGTGATATTTTTTTTTTCATTTTCATCGCCCATTTCAACCCCATAGGGGTTGGTTTTGAAAAAAAGGTAGCCTTTGTATGACCCTGGGTCTTCAACTATTCTCGTTCCAAATTTCGTCCAAATTGGGCCAGTGGTTTAACCATGAAAGAGTCATAGACAAACAGGCAGGTTTTTGCTTTTATAATATTAGTATGTGTTTGAACAAAAAAACGCACAAAACTTTACAATGTAACCCTAATTCAACATTAAAACTTTTGTATTTAACTTTTTTCACGTCAGTACCTCGATAGATTAAAATCCGACTGTAAATATTTGAATCAACCTTCGAATAGAATAGAGGATTAAAGGGTTACTCCTCGTGATTTCGTAAGGTTAGATATGCCAAACCAAAATAGGATTTTACCACTTAAGGATTTGTGGTAATTAGTGAAGCAAGTGTTTCCATACAATAGTCAGGAAGCTACTTATTTAACGACCGCCAGATTTGGTATGTCGTCAGTTAGATTTAGTTACAAATTAGGTAAATAAATTAATTGTCGGCGGATGCTGATGCTGATTTTTTCAGATTAATATCAGCGGATGCTGATGCTGATATTTAAAAATACCTAAAACTAAATTTACTTGTACTATAAAATTATTATCAAATAATATGATATGTTCGCGTTAATTAATTAAAGAAAATGTATATTATTTATTTTGGACTGATAATAGTAGATTGTATAACAAGGCAGCAATATTTTTACGGTGAGGGCGCTTTTTTGAATCCAGAGCGAAGTGAAGGGTTCTAGAGTACACTCTACTTTTACCCCCCCCCCCCCCCCCCTATGAGAAAATAAAAGGCGCCACAAGTTTAGGAATTATACTTTCAAAGTCACTTAAAGAACTCATTTTTCAAAAGAATTTCTAACAATCCGAACTTACTTAATTCAAAAAGTGCGCGGGAAAGATAATTGCGGCGCACTTAATTCAAAAAGTGCGCAGAAAAGATAGCACTTAAAGGCGAACCAAGTAAGTAAGTACCTATTCCTTTTCGAATAGGTGGGATGAAAAATATATACTGGAAGTTTAGTAATGGTAAGATATATTATAAAAACAGAAGCTAAGATGCCTTTTCAGCTTGGAGTCTATTTCGGGAAGGCCTGTAGATAATTCCAGCACTGCTAAATCCCGCCTTCGCCGAACACGTTATGACTTGAATGTCAGCATTAAAAATCAGCATCTTTTGTTGCGGATGCGGATGCTGATGCTGATATTAAAATGAATGCTGATAATCAGCGGATGCTGATGCTGATATTCGCAACATCCCTGGTCGAAAGAGACGATTACTTCAAAATTGTGTACCACACAAACTAGTATTGCAAAGAACCTAAGTCTTCGAACTCGATTAAGTATACAAATTTTTATATCTAAAAAGCTCCGAGTCAGAAATTAGACCTGCTCCTGCCCGAATCGAAGATTTGTCGTCGATCTTAGTTCTCTAGTCTTGGAGTATTATTGTAATCAGTACAGTCTTTATTTCAGAGTTTATACTCGTATGAATGAATTATGAATCATTCATTCAATTCAAAAACTTTGTTAATGTTATTAACACTACTACAAACATTGTTATATGTACAAGTATTATGAATAACTTTTTTCAAAAAAAAAAACGACTTTATAATCGATGACAGATACCTCGCTTAAAACAACAGCCGCTTGACCTGTAACTACGTTACCGAGAAACTTGTTACCTTACGAGTCGTTACGGGTTTAAACTGGGATAATTATTTATACTTCCTTATATAAAACAGTAAGAACCTAATAACGCCTAAAACTTCAATGAAACCTGTAGAAGATGTTTCATCAGTCCCCGACAGACAACATCACACTTACGCATATACCAACTTTCCTATGCCTGTCTACACGCTAAAAATACGTCCAAGTCAACGCCCTAACAGTAGGTGATTGCATGGAACAACAATGAGCGGATGATAACGCCTTATCTACTGAAGGAGGGAGGGGGGAATGCGCCGGAAACACGCTTGTCTGATCGAATACGCGAGCGCATCGTCAGGAACTTATCTTGTCTAAAAATGGAATCGAAGGAACATTAATTTTAAGAATTAATTGTTTAGTTAAAACATTATTGTTACCATACGTACATTTGCCATTTTGCAGCAGAATCATTTATTATGGTTTTAAGGAATAAAAGCTGCGTCGTTTCGTATGCAAGGTAGCGTTATCAAAACTATATGATTTAAGGTAGTTAACCTTAAATGTTCACGTTTGTTATCTACAAGCAGAGACAAGTGCTTAGCGACTCACGCATAGAAAATGGTTGTAAGCCGTTGCAGCAAGAGCAACAAAAGGAAATAAAAAAAATAAACAAATTTAGTTTTTAATAATTCTTATATACCTCGGATATCATAGCATAATAAAGGTAACCCAACATAGTCCTCTTTCTGAAGATAAACAAATGCCGTAATATCCAAGATATACGACACAGATGTTATATGTCTATCTTATCTGCAGCAAAAGGTGCTTATGAAGAAGTGTTGTTTATGAAATGTTTGCTCGGATTGTCGCAAGAATGTTGAGATAAAGTGTTTCATTATGGACTAGATTTGCTGCAAAATTCATTAACACTACTCACATAGCCACTTTAGCTTTATGTAATCATATCGTACAAATTACTGAGAAAGGAAAATGATTAATATCGCGCACAATTTTATTCTTGTGATTAAAATCGAGTCTAATTATACCACTTTATATGCTTATATAAAACCTAGCCATTTATGATTCAAAAAGATCAATTCCACCGGAAAATTACTACTTATTATGTTAACAAAACAGAATTCCAGACAGACCAAACAGAATCCACAGTATTTAAATGTGACCGATGGACTGACAATGATTCTTGACAATTAATCGTAAATCCACAGTAATAACATAATGCAGTTTGCTTCCCAATATAAAATAACTAAAAATGGAGTTCCACAAGGTAGTGTTCTAGGACCTATATTATTCCTGGCATATATAAATGACCTTCCTAGCATGACTAAACACAAAATAATCTTATTTGAAGATGACATTTCTATTGTAATTAAATCCAATAATAAAAGTGATTCTGTAAAAACATTTGAAAATGAAATAAATTCCACTGTCAAATCAATTATTACATGGTTAAATACGAATAACTTAACAATTAATGTAACAAAAACAAACTACATACAATTTCAAACAAGAAATAAATCAATTCATAATTTAAATGTTCATTATGAAGGCCAGCAAATACAACAGGTGGATAATACAAAATTCTTAGGTATCATGATAGACAAAGGTATAACTTGGTATTCCCATGTTGATATGGTTTGCAAAAAAATTAACAGATTTGTATACGTACTATCACGGCTCAGACTTACTGCAACAACTGATACTGCACTAGCAGCGTATCATGGCTATGTAGCTTCTAACTTAAGATATGGAATATTACTTTGGGGTAACTCGCCACACGCTAAAAGGGCTTTTGTTTTACAAAAGAAATGTATAAGAGCAATTTGTGGCGCATCTCCACGAGAAAGTTGTAAGCCACTTTTTAATAAATTAAAAATTCTGACATTAACTTCGATATATATTGAAGAGATATGTAACTTTGTAAAAAAGCAACACTCTTTGTTTAAAACTGCCGATAAAATTTACCCGTGAAACACAAGAAATCCGTGTAGACTAGTCTGTGAGGAAATACCAAGAACAACATTACTTCAAAACAGTGCATATTATATGTGCATAAAAATTTATAATAAATTGCCTAGTTACATAAAAGATGGAAGTGAAAAAGTATTCAAAACGAAGTTAAAATTTTTTCTGTTACAACATAATTTTTATACCATTCAGGATTTCTTTAATTATAAAAATTCTTAAAATGAATGTAAACATTACGTAATAAACTGTATATTAATAATAATTTAAACAATAGTGTTAATTAAATATAATAATGTAAAAATGTATAACAAATGCATAACATATTATGTCATTGTTTTTTTGTCATTATAATTGCATGAATTTTTTGGAACTTTAATGTAGCAAATTTAATTAAGCTCAAAACTAAATAACTATTGCATGCTGGAATCAGCCAAATATGTCGGTAACAAATTGTATGATAACATTTAAACACCTGTATGAACCATATTTGTGCAATAAATCATTTTCATTTTTTTTTAGCTGCATGTATGTAAACGTTTCTTATTTATTTATCGTCTAGGTATTAGTCTAAGATCCGAATCTAAGTCGACATTCACCGGGTTGATAATAGAATCAAACTTATTTTATAATAAATTTCGTATCTTAGAAAATATATTAAAAATGGGTTGACAACAAAAATCCTGGACAGAATATTTTTTATTATTTTTTTAAAAATAATTTTTCAAAAATATTGCATGATGAAGATAATAATAAAATTTTCTACTGGACTTAAAGTATAGAACATATAGAATGTGCAGACTATTATCAAATCGAGTGAAAAGTAACTAGTATTGACATACCTGTTTATACCTGTCTACCCAGTAGTTCGTCCAGGTAAATAATAGTCTACCCTAAGTCTGCACATTCTATATGTTCTATACTTTAAGTCCAGTATAAAATTTTATTATTATCTTCATCATAAGTACAACATTTTATGAAAATCATTTTTAAAAAAATAATTAAAAATATTCTGTCCAGGATTTTTGTTGTCAACCCATTTTTAATATATTTTCTAATATACGAAATTTATTATAAAATAAGTTTGATTCTATTATCAACCCGGTGAATGTCGATATAGATTCGGATCTTCTACTATATACATTTAACAGATCTGGAACCGATCGATTCATGTACATGGAAGATATAGGAGAAAAACTATCACAGGGAGTCTTTGTTAACGCAGTTGAACCCAAATCAATGGTTTTTAGAATTCCTGGTCTGATTTTCTGTTTTTCGCCCTAATCTCATACACAGCTCTATAGATTTCGGTGGGTTTCCAAGAATACATTGTGGCAAGTGACACTTAACTTATAATATTTTATTTATTTCAATCGGTTTATTGATAAAATTTTGCCAGTTTAAAGTTTAAAGAATCAGGCTACAATTTACGAATTTAGTTAATTAGGCACTAGTTTCCCTAAGCGAAACGAGGACGGGTTTTATATTAAGCATAGTATATCTATCGAGGAATTGATCTATTTTATGTAACAAGACTACGTAATCAGAGCTCAATCAATTTTGCACTTAATGAAATGACTTTGCAATTTGCGTAAACGTCGGTTATCGATCACTATTATTAAGAATGCGGATACTTTCCAAAGAACATTGGCCACTGTCCATACATGCCATGACCTGACTACAAAATCAGGCGACCATGAAAGATGTATGTGTTAATTGGTTACTCTATAGGCTATCAATCTAATACTCAAATGGAAATATTTTTGAAAAGCAGAGCAACATAGCAAATTAGAAGTTTGCATTTGTATTTTTTAAGGTTATGATTCGCATTACATGTAGCTATAACAACTAGATATCCTTACTAATTCAATAAAATCCATATTAGTAATATATAATTTTTGGTTTAGTGTTTATAAGTTGCTACAATTTAAAAATAAACTGATCTGTATAAAAAATAAACACAACGAAACACAAGATATCGCACAGTACGGAACGACCACAGAGTACTTTTGTATATGTAACGACGCAAGAGCAACGCACGAAGGACGTGTATGATCTATGCGAAGGACTGCACACAGTTGGTTTTATGGTTGGTTTAAACGCGGTTTGACAATGACAATTGACAGTTGACAGTTGTCGACAGAAAACACGTTTTGTTTTACCTAATAGCACAAATTATAAAAATGTTCAATAATGATAAAACCATTTCTAAAGCAATCATTAATATTCATTTTACTATTTATCAAACACTGATTATGATAAGAAATCACAGTATAGTAATTGTGTAAAGAAAAAACGAAGAAATTCCAAGTTCTTTAAAAAAATGTCATAATGTAATATGAAATATAAGAAACAGATTATGTATAAAACGGTTTGGATGAGTTCAAAGTTAATGAAATATAGAATGAAAACGACTTTTATTGATATTTTATTATTAAAGTATTCCGGCTTCGATAAAAAAACATAATACCCAAAATTTATTATATAAATAAGTGCCTATTTTTTGAGCGAACAATCATTAATGGTCGTTTCGAAATTTAGTCAGGTCATAAATGGCCATTGTTCTTTGTAGTTCTCTGGCGATAATTTTAAAAGACTTCTTTAAAAATAGGTATACACTTACGAAATCTGATAGCTTTGCAAAGAAACAAATTCAATCTAAAATCTATTGAGCGATAAGATCGCATGTTGTGCGCAAATAATATGAATGTTGTAGCTTAATCTCCTTAGATAATAACAATTCTAACTATGGTGTACAAGAAAGTGTCATAAAAGTAATTGAAATTTTTAAGACCTAGTATTCAAAAGAAATAAATAAGAGTGTTTTAAGACTTATTTTTTGGAAATGCCTAAGAATTTATGGAAGTGGATTAAAATGTAAACGCTGGAGCCTTGACGACGCGTCAAAATTTACACTTATATCGTGATTCGTGAGAACCCACATCACAGTAAAATGTGTATATATTATACTTAGATGAATTAAGCATGCGATCCATCCACAGCCCATCTAATCGAAAGATTCCGCATTGCCGTAGATGATAGTCTTCCATATTTCCGCCCCTTACCAAATGCCATGGGCTTCCTCAACTCTTGATACAAGAGGAGGGGCAATCGCAAGGAGGTTGCAAATCGGCATTTCGAAGCGGATTTTTAGAGGACATAACAACTAAAGGTACTCCATCCAAGGTCCAAAAGGACGGCTGTTTCTCCCCGCCGTATGATGAACGCTGGTAACGCCCTTGACTTATAAAAAACATTTTGTTTATACCACACGAACTGAAAATTACAAGTCCCTATTTCCTTATGCAACATTTTATTACAATAATCTTGTTGATAAGTTATGCGATCGATATCAGCCTGTCAAGATCTGGTTGATTATTCAAAGTGTCAAAACATGGTCACCCAAATCCATTGAGTGCTAACAATGCTGCTCAATCTAAACTGTACAGTGTAACAGTCTACACTTGAATAATTTATATGCATTCGATTTCAGTGGGCGAATTTCGACCGCCATTTTGAAAGTTGATTCGTATTAGCGTAGGTGCACGGCAAAATTATATTTACAAAACGTTAATGTTAGGATTTAGTAACAAAAGGGGATTTCTCTTATAAAATGCCCGTGTCACTCCTGTTTTATTTTCATATATTATCTCTTTATATCTTGAAAATGTTAGTCTAAAATCCGTAAAATTTAATCTATAAAACTGAAACAATACATGTTTATTATAATATTAACATATTGTTATGTAGGATAGAAAAGAAACGATCATGTTAGTACCTAATTTAGATCAACTCCTCCCTATCTTTGCACCAGGAAGGAAGAACTGTACCTATAAGTTTGGAGAAAAGGGTATAATTATAATCTTATATTAAATAAAAATCTCGTGTCACACACAATGTTAGTTACCATACTCCTCCGAAAAAGCTTGACCGATTGTAATGAAATTTTGTATGCATATTGAGAAGGTCTGCTGAGAATCGGTTACTATCTATTTTTCATACCCCTAAGTCATAAGGGTTGTTTACCCATAAATTATTTTTTTAATTTTTGGACAAAAAATTTTGTGTTTATTTTTCTTTAATGTGGCATTATAAAATACATACAACCCTAAAATTATTTATTTATATTTTTTAAATCATGAATATGAACAAAAACGGTTTACTTCTGCCGTACCTGTTACTTCTGTCGTATTAACGTTTTTTAGGTTTGATCATTATTAGATGTTAGGTACCAACAAGGTAAATATCTAAATTTATAGAGGGCCTAAATTACATGAAATACGAGTTTGTTACATAACTATAGTAGGTATGCAAAGTTATCCAGGTATAAATTTTTGGTTATGTAATAAATTAGGATACTTATATTTTTATTTTTACCAGAACATCGCAGTTGAGTTGATTTTAACTGTCCTTGTTGAATAAAAACTGGTATCGTCCGCGAAGGACGCGTGCCTGCGTACGCGCATCTCTCGTCTTATTCTCACATTTTATTGTCTCTGTCTTTCCGCCCGCAAATCAGGTATATTGCTTTTATTTCTATCACAATATCACAAACCAGTTTAGGGTCTGGAATAGTAGCCAGAGCATAATGAATATTGTTATGCAAACCTGCATATTCTTTATTGCACTTCTTATTCTTTATTCTTTCTTTAAGTTCTTAATTAATTCAATTAAAATAATCAAAAATGGCAATAGGTTATCAAAAGAAAGCTTGATGTTTGCTTGCTTGTTAATTTACTTGTTTGTGCTTGTTTTAATAAAGACAGAGAGATATATTAAAAGTCTGAAACTAAACTGCATTTTTTTACTTTTTTTTGTTAGCTATTGCTGAGCTTTTATGACATGCAAAAAAATGTATACATATAATTGTAACGACAAAATTTTGGAAGCAACAAATTATAAGCATATTATAAAAACAACATTGGCCCTAAATTTTCAAAAACATTACAGTTAAATTTTGACAAAATGATCATTTGTAAGATTTTATTTTCCTTTAATTAATCAGTGTCATTACATTTTCTACCTTATAATTTTTTCTCACATTTATTTTGAAATAGAGTCCTACTTAATTAATGGCACTAATAATTAAGTATGCAACGAAACTGTGATGTAATTTTCTAAAAATATTTGAACAATAACACGAAAGATTTATAATATTTAGATCACTGAAAAACCAGCAGTGACTAAGCAAAATACCTAATTTTATTAGAGTAACAGGATATTTGAAGGCATTTTGTGTTGTAAATTGTACTATAGGAACAAATTCTAACAATCAGTGTATGACCTGGGCCCCGATTCCACTAACTTATAACGCTTCAATAGTGTCTCGATTTAAAAGTTTGTCATATTTTGTACTAGTAAATCCGCCCTCGCTTCGCTTCGCGAAACCAGTCCCTTCAAAAATCTCTATAAATTTTAACAAAATATGTTATTCCGATATCTAAGCTATATGATAAAGTTTCATGAAAATCCATTCAGTAGTTTTTGCGTGAAAGAGCAACAAACACACACACACATACATCCTTACAAACTTTCGCATTTATAATATTAGTCGGATAGGATAGGATACGAAAAGAGCCAAAAATTTGTCGAAAACTATTCAATTTTGTATAATGAATGTTCCAAAATGTGTCAATGTATTCAATTCTGTATAGGAAATATGCCAAAAATGTGTCAAACTTTTAATTTCGTATACATACTTAATGTGTGAAACTTTTCACTCAACACACTATTGAGGAATTTATAAATTAGCAGAATCAGGGCCCTGACTTAGTTTTGGAAAACATGCATCCTTTCAAAGATTTTGAATGGGGATAGAGGGCAGCTTGCTACTTTGCTTTTTATTTATATTAATTATTCATCACTTTAAATACTGTAGATTGACAGGGAGGATTTAAAATACCCTAATTAAAGTTTGCCTACAAGCCAAAGTGTGAGTACACATAATAAATTTGTTTTACTGGATAGTGGCAATTCCATGTTCTGGGCGACTCAGTTATAAATAGTATAACTTTTCAGTGTTAAAACTTAAGCTTCCACTGCTAGTGGATCCAAACTTGCAAGAACTTTTTAACTTTCAGAGGAACATTACATGCAAGTCACTGGCATCAACAAGAAGTCTATTCAAAAGAGTCACTAATTTCAGGCGAGGGAATGTTAAGTATTTAAATGATTCAAGTCTATCTTAGTGGATGAAACCAGTTTGAACTAACAATAATCTCTGTTCCACTCATTTACCTCTTGATCATCTGCCTTTATGTAATGGAAGCCCTTATTTATGATAAAATACAATAATTAATGCCTGAAACACTTTTAGATATTTTAATTTAAAGTCTATTTATCTTGATATATAAAAGCGAAAGGATACTTATTCATCACAAAATATCAAAAACTGTGTAACATATTATAAAGATGAAATTTGACAGAACGGTTGTTTGTAGTCAGCAGATGTCTGCTAACAAAGGATTTTTTCATACGCCACCTCTAAGGGTGGCGTTACTAAAGGGTATATTTTGTTTTTTAATTTGTAGACTCTAATAATATACACTTTAATAACGTTTCCTTTTGAATATCACGCATTGAATTACGTTTTCAGTTTTGTCTCTATTCAACCCGCAATCTCTATTCACCCCGTTCTACTGTACTTAAGTATCCAAAAACTTAAATTATTATTATTATTATTTTTTGAATTAAGGTAGCAAACGAGCATGCAGCACCACCCTTCCGCTGCCGCCCATGGCAATTGTGACCGACTTAGAACAAGACCCAATTTAGGGACCAGGGTGGTTAGTCCAATTAGTAGATGGTGTTAGAATGTTAGTTGGTTAGTTTGTTAATAAGTGTGAGGACAGGGACTGTTAGTGATAGTTAGTCCTGTTAGTTAATATTAGTATTGTCCAGTTAGCAATGATTAGTGTGAGTCTTGTTCCAATTCGGTCACAGATGCGTAGCTACCCCTGAGGTCTGAGGTCCAAAAATACTCCTCTTATTTAAGAAGAAATATCAACTTTGTTTCTCTATAAGTAAACTATGACTCACACGATGACGATAATACAGCAAAACTGTTCAAAGTTCCTTAGAAACTAGTTCGATGTATCATGTATTCAATTAACTTACCGAAGCTCTCAGTCAGTTTCAGCATAACCCCACCGATGTGCATGTCTCCCTTCACGACCATAGTGCGCTTTTCGTTCAGATCCGTCACGTAGATCGTGAGGTTCCATGATCCGTCACCAACTATTTCCCCGTCCGCGAGCATTTTGCACTAGTTCGATATCACTTCCACACTTAGTCACTCGTGGTGGCTCATCGCGACACAATTAAAGTTCAAAATAATTATTCGTTCAACACACCCGTATCGCTCAGCTTTACCAAGTGACTGAAGTGAAGCTGAACTGAACTGAAGTCTGAATATGCCAAGATTGTCAAGCTAAAAATTATGCATGTAGGTACCTACTGAACCGCTGATGCTGACTGACTGATAACTGAACTGAACTAAGGACTAGTGATGTACTCGTTACTATCGATAGTGAGAAAATCGATAGAACTATCAATAATATTGAAAAATCAATACCACCGATACTATCGATAGTATAAATTATGGTAATACCTACTATTGGTTATCTACAATAGTATCAGTGGTATTATCAGCATTTAATAAGGAATATCTACAAACTGAATATGACGTAATGGTCAATCAGTGGTAAGCTGGTAAGGTCAGTGCAGTAATAAAATTAACAAAACATATGAAAATAGTCTAATTAATAATGTACCGTACAGTTGAAGTACAGTATATTATACTATCGATAGTATAATACTATTGCAGATCATCAATACAATCGTTACATTTTTTGATGTTTAGTCGTTATTACATTTAAATAACGTTGCTCAATAAATTTAACAAAGTTTTAATATTAATCCCGCACTAAATGTCTGTGATAATATTAACTAAGACTGCAGTAACAATTCGACTACGCCGAAAAGGAATCGTGAAGAGGACAACTCGATTATTATATTGGAATATGAAAAAAGAGCTAAGTAAAACACGAATCAGGATAAAAGGTAGTATCAATGCCTTACCAGGTCAGTGTCTTTTCGAATACTTACTACCTATTATAAATTACAAATGTATGCATCAACCATTGATTGTAAGTACCTGATCCTGGATAATAATATTTATAATAATGGCATCTAGTAAATGTCAGTAAAAATCATAGAAAATGAAAGGCCAGTTGAAATTTCTTACATCTCTTACATTAATAAATCACGCCTTAATGGTGATTTTGTGTGATAGATTTTGACAATTTAAAATTTATCAAACTATCAAGCTTTCTCAAAGTTTTCACATTTATACAACTAGTAGGTATATTGTAATTACAAGTATATCAAAATCAATATATTTGATTCACTTGGGTATTAAAAATACACTTTGGAAGGTCGGTTTTTGATTCTACCGATTTGAGTATATACCTACTTAGTAGTTATAAAAAAGTAAATAAGTGACTACTTATTAAATATTTCAATTGTCTGGTTTTCTGCGATTAAAAGATAAACATGAAATCGTGTTGTCTCTTGGAAATGCACTGCTTCAACAGAGGAAATTTACTTGTAAAGCATTTTTAAATTGATAATCGGGATGGTGTATTTTTATCATTCTGAAACCATATACTGTTTGTTTCCGAGATACCTACTTACAAATATTTTGAAGGAAAGTTACAATTAGGTATTTAATGATAAAATGGCTGATTAATCAGTACAAATATATCACTAATTATGTTTCAAAAATTATGATATAAATTAGGACACAGATAAATAAATATCCAAGTGTCTTACTCACTAAGAAACTTTAATTTGATTGATCGGCTCGGACATCATTTATTCCATTTATGCATCAATCTTGGGTCTTTTCTGTATTTAAAAAAAAAAGAAAAGAAAACTGTAAAAAAAAAATATACAATCATAGAAGTAAAGAAAAAAAAAAGTTTCTTGTCATAATTACCTACCTCTCGGTTTAACAAGTAGGAATAATTATTCAAGATACGATACAGGCATCGCTGGTGGGCTACCAACTTGGTGCCACCTACTTGATAATGTCCGCAATTTTGCAATTGACCTTACCTTCTTTGATGATACCTGCCGGAAAGGTAGTGATAGAATTCTCCACATACCTCCAGTGATCCATGAAATATAACAATAGCATGTCATAATTACAAGCTGTTTTGTGTAATTATGTACACTCTTTGAAAGTAGTATGATGTAACTTCTATGCTTTCAAGTTTGACCTGCGAAGACTAAGATCGCGAGAATGAAACATTTCTAACAAATTTTCAACCTGAATAGATATTTTATAGCGACGAACTTGCAAGTAAACATTTGGGTCGCGGAGACCTTTAATGTAAAAACGTTGGGTCGCGGAGACCTTGCAAGTGAAACTGTTGGGTCATGGAGACCTTGCAAGTAAACATTCGGGTCGCGGAGACCTTTAATGTGAAAATGTGAGGTCGCGGAGACCTTGCATGTGAAGGAATGTCGGGTTCTGCGGTCTATCCCAGACGACATTCCAGTGGTCCATTGGGACCCGTCCAAGTTAAGTTCTCAAGTTGCGGAAACTGTGAGGCTCTTGGACCACATGGGCTGGGAAGTCAATTGGCGGAAGTGAAAGTCTAACTATAAACAGAGATTTGTTAGCAAATAATAGCATAAAGTACCAACAAAAGGGATGAACAAATTACAATACATGATGTTTTCGCCAGTTACACAATTTGTTAGTTAATATACATCTGGTCAATTCCAAAATACCAATGAGAAGGTTGTCGACATTGTGTAAGATGTTATTTACGTACGTTTGGAACGTATTTCCACCATCCCAGCCCATCCCTCAACCGGTCCACCGTGTACACCTCTACAGGTTCGGTGATGTGGCGCAGAGCCACATGTTACATAGTTTAAAACTGTCACACAATCTTTTATAACAATATTATATGCCGGTTGGGGGGCACAACTAGATGTAATTCTAGTGTCAGGGATATGGCCCTTTTTTACTATAATGATGGCACTAGCAATAATAATTATAAAGATTGGATTTGAAACAAAATCACGGGCTTACAAAAACAACAAGGATATTTCGACAGTCCTAGTAGCCATCATTTGGATCTGAAACATACTAAAAGACTAATGTTTTAGTTTTATTAGATCCAATAAATTGGTAATTTTATAAAAAGGAGGGAGCAGAAAGTATTTGGAGTTACTGGTTTGGTCATTATGATTGCTAAATGTCATTGACTGATTCAACTATGTTCTATGGGCATATGACCTCCCAAGGAGATGCACCTTAATAGCGGACAGAATAATGGGGTATCCAACAGAATGGAATTTCTGGCCCCAAATCACTACGGACGTATTCAAAAGCGCGAACGGTTGGACGGTTGCTATGGACAGCAGAGATCCGTCAGAGAATTTCAGAGATGCGCTCAGCCGACCAAGGACACGCTTAACTGGGGTAAACCCCTACCTGATCAACTCTCCAGAGTTATGTTGGAAATCTGAAGTACTCAGAAAAAATAATTTTAAAGACATTAAGATGTAACCTAACAACTTACTTTAACACTTTTTTGATTTGAGATGTGCAACCATTCGGAGATAAATTCCAAAATGTCGTGATTCCACTTCTATTATTAAAAGGTGGAAATTGGGCATGGTTGGTGTTACCAAGGGCCATTGAGCCGTAGCCATTGCTAATTTTTTTTAGCAGCCAGCCCCATGGATATAACATTCGGTCCCCTGGACCTATTTAATATCTGTTTGTGGATCAATAAAATATGGAGCGTATATCGCCCTTTATCACATATATAAAGCAAATGACGCAAACTGGTAATACATAATAATAAACATAATGACAATAATGATACAATGTTTCATACAATCCTCACTAATAAGGGATATAATATATAACTTTGAGAACGATTTTACCCAATCTACCTCATATATCTGTTAACAAAATAGCTCGAAAGTCAGCAATAGTCTTGCTTAAAGGTATTTTTTAATAATTATACTGTTTTGTATTGTAAGTTGTTGCTAAATGCAACATTTTGTTTTTTCCGATACTGGCCAAGTTTTCCCCTATTCTATCATTCGATTCTGAATTTAAAATAAACATATTATGTCTACATGATTGCCATTCTGCATTGATGCTTTCAGTACACGATAATTATGCCAGTGCCTTTCTTTCTTTAATAGAGAAAGTCGGAACTTAACGAATGAAATAAATGTTGCATCTTGGTTACGATATCTTACCTAGCAACATAGGGGTAACCAGGTACAGATAGAAGGATGGAGAGACAAGTGTCTCCTTGAATGGTGTGACTACAGTTGGTGAACACCTTAAATCTGCCTCGGAGATCCGATTTGCTTCCGCCTCCTCCCTGATCAGGAGGAATAGCTGCTTGCGAGGTTCTCCTACTGCCATAGCAAACTAGATATTGTTTATTCTTACAAGATAATTTCATTCATTCAGCAGTATGAAGCTACAGATCATCAGTGGTTTCACTGGGTTAGTTAGATAACCAGCTAATAGAAAAAAAAAGCAATAATAATAATACGTTCAAAAGGTAACTGATAAAATAGTTCCTAAGGGCAATTGGAAATCATTATGAACTCTCGTATTACTATTGTCATACAGTAAAGTTGTCGAGAGATTTTTCTTACTCTATAAGTGGTTCTTGGTTAGGAAATCAAGAAATACTATACATATTATATAAGTATGTTCCAACAGTAGCAAGCAGAAAAATAATTTTAGTTTTAAGTTTATTGAAAACTGATACTATTAATGAGAACTAAATAAACTGAATTTTCAGGTTTTTATTTAATTTACTTACATTCAAAACGTGAATGAGATTTCTTATCACGATTTTATTATATTATGTATGGTAAGGTAATAATTAACCTTTTTTCTGTAATCATCATAGCGTTGTGTCTACATTAACACCAGCAGATAACAAACACGTCTTCAATCAACGTATCGTGTTTTCTGGAGGCATATAATATGACGGTTTTACAAAACGATAAAACCGATATTATGTGCCGAAAAGGAAAACACGATACGTTGCAGGAAGTCCTTCCTGGTGAAGACTATGAAAACAAAAGACAGCGGAAATTTTTAAAAAATCCGCGTTCTATCTGGGAGCCTGCTAAGTGAAAAAGTTAAACCAAAGGAGAACTCCTTCATGCAAGCACAGACTATCCAGCGGCCACAGATAAGTATACAACTGCTTCTTCAATCAACGTATCGTGTTTTCCTTTTCGGCACATAATATCGGTTTTATCGTTTTGTAAAACCGTCATATTTTATAATATCGATAGTCTTATCCATATTTCGGCATCACTACTAAGGACTGACCGAACGACATGAATATCTACTACGACAAAGGTTACATTCCGGGAGCCGCTCATAACGATCACGCGATCAACGTCTGTATTTCGAGTTCCATTATATTTTTAACGTCATTGTTGTAATGGAACGGATTTGGGCGTTGATGTAAAAATTACAAATAGCGGGCTTAAAAAATAAAGTGGGAAATTAATGATGTTAGGTAGCAATTTGTAATTCCTAACGGTAAACCTGAAAATCTATTGTTTAACTTTACGTGCAGTTAAAATTATACGCAATTTATTTTTCCGCTAAAATGTTTGAGACAAAACTTCATAATATAAGACCTTTTTTTTGGAATCAGTGATCGGAAATGATGACGGATTCCATTACGTCACAAACTTTTTGAGATGTTTTGAGCGTTATGATTAGTTCCCGGAACGCAACCAAAACTGTCAGATCACAATTGGATCACAACAACTTTGGATCATAGATCATAGACGAAAGTTGCTGCGTTCCGCTAATCACGCCCCCGTCGTCTGAATTTCGTGTTCCATAAGCATTTTGTGTTACAAAATGTATCCTCGTGGAACAGATTTCAGCCTTTGTGTAAACATTACAAATGGCATGCTTGAAAAAATAAGGCGGAAACATGATGAGGTTAGGTTATAATTTGTAATCCCTAACGATAAACCTCAAAATCAATTTGTTAACAATAATTTTTTCAGCTTTAACGTTTGAGAAACAATTTCATCTGCAACTTTTTTTTCGGAATCATAGAAAAATATATTTTTCGCTGCCATCTTACATGTTTGTGATGTGTATAAACACATGGTTATAAAACCAGCATAAAAAAGAAGGGGGTTCTCAAGCGTTTATTGCTTTTTTATGTGCGTTCACGGATTTCTTTTTCATTTGTGAACAGGTTTTGATCATTCTTTCTTTGTTAGAATGTACATATTTCAAAAGTGGTACCCTGATAAGGACACCAGGATCTTTCAAAAATTTTAGGGGGATTTGTGTGTTTGTTAATATTTTCTTTCTAGAGTTAATCTGATGATGAAACCAGACCAGTTACACCTAGATGGGTCGAATTGAGCTCCATCTGGCGGGTAGTTTTTGAGTTATCGCTGCTTGTTGATTTTTTATTCTTTTTTGTAAAAAGTTAGTTAAGTATTATGAGCGTTGTGAAGGTACACTGGAACGCGGCCATAATATAATTAATTCTCTATGGTTGATCTTTATGGTTGGTTATCAATTTGTCAGGACAGGACGTCAATCAAACGTCGTCAAAATGTCAAATTGTTATTGTCAATGAATCCATCCATCCACCACAACCTCAAGGCAAGGCACCAACCAAATCACCAGGTATATTCCTATCTCTATGAAATCACCTAATGAATCAAATGTCAACGTCTTCAAAAGTCCTAACTAGGTATATACTTAATTCATACTTAATTATCTATGAGTCCTAAACAGATAAACCCTGGTGAAATCGGCAATCAGCAGTTTACTTTTCATTTAATTTTAGTTTTATGCTATTTATGTATTTTAAATCATTCCTACTTTTATAAATAATTATATTATATTACATGAATATTTTCAGCAAATCTAGTTAATAGTAGGATATAATTACCGGAATCGTTTTTGGTGAACATAGAAAATCCATATTTCTTACTTGTTATTGCATTAGATATCTTGGTGATGTGATTCGTCATACCACAAAATATTGATCCATGAGCCGTAGACATAAAACTGCAGAAATGGTGGCCAAAAGTAAAAACAAAGGTAAGTTTTCAGATTTTATAAAATAGTAACGATTATATTTCTAAAATAGTCTTAGGTAGCAAACAGGGATACAGGACCATTCTTCCCAGATGCCTGTGTAATCTGTAAGCAATCCAAAATAGGCACTAGGATGGTTAGTCCATTTAGAAGGTGGTATTATTATGTATACTTTTAACCCAAAGTACCCCCTCAATCCCCAACAAAGTGAACATACATTTGGTTCATGACATGAATTCATGTCGTTGGGGATTAAAGGTTTATTAAATATAGAAAGAAAGAAAGAAAGAAAGAAAGAAAAAAATATTTATTTGTTGCTGACACAACACACTGCAGCAGAACTATAAACACAATAATAAATTATACAAAGTAAAAAAAAGACTTACAACCTAAAAAACAAACAACAACATACTTAGTAACACACGCTAAAATTAAAATTAAAAAACTAGATAAAGATAAACTCAATATAAGTAATACCTACATAATATATATATTATGTCCGTGCTACAGCATGTCCGCTTCGTCCACTTTGGTAACTAAAGTTTCGTAACCAGTTACAAAAGAGGAATTTTCTTTCGCTGTTTGGTAACTAGTTGTGAAAAGAGAATTATTTTTCCATTTTCGTAACCCTTCGTCCACTTTGGTAACTATGGGTGCCCTGCCCATTCATTAGTTGCAAGCATGGAGCAAATATAGAGAGGAGGCGTTGTATGTATATTTTTCTATGAAAGATCGCGTGAGGATTTGCGGGGCGAGGGGGATAAAAAATGGGCGGGATATCGACTTTACTACGTAGTTCAACTATCTCACACTAGATGGATTCTAAATACGGCCTTGGTTTTTGTTGTTGTAAGTAGTTGTCGATAGATGGCGCTGTTTACAAAATTATTATAAAAACTAGAAAAATAATATTTTGGTGGTAAAAAATTCTTTAGGAATTAATGTAGGACGAATTTCAGTACGAATGATTATCAAGATATAGTAATTGTTAGCTCTACGCACCTATGCATTTTTATTTCCCTTGATACAAAGTGTCGCCATCTAACGTCAAGTAGAAATTTATTTGGTGAGCACCGTCAGTAGACTGACTTAAGGCCACGCCCACTGTGATGACGTCAGGACCTAGTTGAGTTACAGTGCACAGTTGCTTAGGCCGTCTCCTCTCTATATTTGCTCCATGGTTGCAAGACTGTTTTTCCGAGGATCTATACTACTAATTTTTATGTATAATTGCAAACACTTTTAACATTTAACATTTACCAAACAGCGAAAGAAAATTCCTCTTTTGTAACTGGTTACGAAACTTTAGTTACCAAAGTGGACGAAGCGAGCATGTCGAACAACGAATGGGTCTATACTCAGCTTTTGCCGTGTGTGAGCACAGCGCTGATATTTCAGTCTAGACCCCGCCTTCCGTGATGGAAGCCCGATCAGTCGTTCATCCTCGGTATTTACACGAGCACAAATTTAATTATGATATACAGACCATTAATTTATTACCATTAGCATTAATTAATTATTGACAATAAGTGGGTACATGTTTACTGAATGTTTACTGAAATATCTAGATGGAACATCGAATCCGCGAAAACGTGTCAAAAAGTTGTGGCCAAATACTTAAATGAACGCGAAAAACATCGCCTACACGCACACATGCTTGATAATATTGCCTTCTTTTTTTGTTTTTATTGTAGGGCGACGCTCAATCTAGATATTTAAAACATCATTGTTTTAACCATACTTAGTAATTTTGTTTGTTTTTTTCAGTATTGTCAACACCAGACCATACATTAGACTCCCCGTCTAGGGATAGCGATTCTATGTGCGACTCTGAAAACGCCAGCCCAGTTCCATTTCTTTGCACCCAAGATGGCGCAGAAGGCACTGCAGATGTTGTATGGAATTACTATGGTTCAAACTCAAAAACTTCTCATCCAAAAAACTCCACACCCATGAGTAAAAAATCGAGAAAGTCCCATCGACTAAAATTCCCAGAAAAAAAACCACAAACAACACATCATAGGCGCACTAGAGGAACACAGAAAAAAACACAGCTCACAATGGAGTTGATGGAATTAAATCAATATGTTGATAAATTAATGGAACAAAAGTCAAAAGGTGATGTTGCTGAAAAACCACATTCTGGTAGTGAGGATGATATATTTGCTGATGTTCCCGATCATTCCCCAAAAAGTATATTTAGAAGTAAAAAGTGTCTAAGAAAGAATGTTTTAAGCTCAAGATTTAGTAAGCCTGAGTCTGAAACAGGATTAGAATCTGACGATTCAATCAACGAATGTCTACTGATGGCCAGTCAAGCTGTTGAAGAGAAGATTCTGAGCAAAAAACCTTCAGCTCTTGATTTTGACGTACCCCCAATCTCCGATTTAAATATGAATGATGATTCCATGGATACAATCTTACGCGGTGTAAAATCACCATATGTAAATAAGTTTAAATGTGAATCGCCTGGATTAAAAAATGATTCGTTTGATAGTTTACTAGGAAATTTAAACGATAGTGCATTGGAACGGTTATCACACATGCCTGTTGTGGATAGGAAAAGGAAAAGTACAGATAAAAGTAAACTAAATGATACAAGTTGGAAAGTGGAAGATGTAGTTGCCCACAACGATAGCCCATCTTCAAGATTTACCTTTACTCGTCATAGTTCCATGCCAGAATCACCATCCATCCCGAATCATAACAATATTACAAATTCCAATGCTTTGTCACTTGGAAGATACAATTCAATGCCATATAATGACAGCAAAGAAAAACAGACAGGTAAGGTTTTAGTGTGTGTATATTTATACCTTGTATTTGCTATTGGATCATGCAACACTAATTTGAGGAAGTTTTTATGTCATTTGTTGTTTTAATTTAACTAATCATCGTCATCGTTACTTTAATGAAATATTTTTATTTCATTAAAATTTAATTAAGTCACTCAGTAACGCAAAAGTTTTATATATATAGATTGACTCCTCGTAAATTTGGTCGAAAGGACTTGAGCAGTGTTGTTTAGTATCTTAATTACAATGAATAAATTAATCTTAATTGCAATATACTTTACTTCAGATTAATATGGTAGTAGGTTAAGCGATGATTGCCTAGTGGTTAAGAAATCGGCCTCCTACTTGGGGTTCCAGGTTCAAAAACTAAGGAGCTCTCTTCTCATTCATTCTTCTTTCATTCAGGTGATTCTCCCATAAGATGCACTCCATTGGAAATTCAGAAGAAACGTCAACAGGCACGGGAAAAGCTTCTTGCTAAGAGGCTTTTACCATTCACACAAACACAACAGTCTGTTGTTCAAGTTCCTTCACAATCAAATGCACCAAAAGATTGCAAATTTGAGCTTAAAGTTCCTACACTGAGTCGCCCCAAGATTGATGTAATTAATCAGAAACCTGAACCATGTCCTTTAAAACAGACTGTTATACCTAATTCTAATACCAGTGTGAATATACAGTCAATAATTGAAAAAAAAAGACAGGAAGCCCTTATGAAGTTGAGACGTAAACAACTCCAAAAATAAATTGTGCACTTTGTTTACAAGAATTGTAATCATGACAAAGTTTTGACACTATGTTAATAGTCTAGAATTGAAAAAAACTTCAAATTATTAGTTTTTAACTCAAACTTTTGACATGGCTATTAATGTAGATAGAGGTGGTTTTTCTGTGTTAATAGCAAACAAGCAAGGTGATGGTAAATGGTCAATGTTGTTCATGGACACTGTTAATACTAATTTGTCCCTTGCGTTACTATGATTAGCCAGCATGAAAGTGGGGTCAACATTCTAGGTCTTAGTAAAGCATAATAGTGATTCAATCATGTTTGTTAAAAAATTTGAAGTGTGTTTCTTAATTGTGATTACATTAGGCGTCTATCACACGGCACCGCGCACCGCCGCGGTAGGCGGTGGCGGTAAAGCGGATTTCGAAGCGGTGGCCCGCGCGGTAAGGCGGTTTATGCGCGCCTGTACGCGCGGATGGATTTAACGCGGTTTTGATGACGGCGTTTGAAACTTTTATGACGTAGAAAGAAAAAAAGAAGATATTGGTTTCATCCATTATTACGAAGCAGAACTTTTAATGGGGCATTCATTTTATTCTATATCGACATCGAATTCCATTTTTAACCGACTTCATTAAATAGCAACACGTCCTGCACCAACAATGATCCGTGCGGCTATGCAGTCAGCGCGGAGGGGCGGTGACGGTGAGAGCACCGCTCGACCGCGCGGTGATTCGGTGTACGTGTGTTAAGCATCAACGGATTTCTTAGACCCCAATACAACTTGAAATCCGCTTCAGCGCTTACCGCGGCGGTGCGCGGTGCCGTGTGATAGACGCCATAGGGTGCGGTTCCACTGAGGCGGAGCGGAGCGGAGCTGTGCGCGATTCACCAATCACACGGCTTGAAATCCACATCACATTGTGCCTCGCGTGGTTTTTAAGGCATGTGATTGGTGAATCGCGCACATCTCCGCTCCGCTCCGCCTCAGTGGAACCGCACCCTTAGTGTTAAAATATACATAAATAACTGTTAATGATTTTACTTTAATAATTTTTGCATGTGGGAACACCAAACTGTATACATTGTGTCCCCTGTTTTGATTATTATTATTACCTAGAGATATATTTTGTAGAATAAATAAACTATGTAAATCTTGCTTATTCAACTACCTGTGTAATATTACAAATGTTACTTATAGTATGTTGATGTATTTTTTTGCCTAAATGCTTAAACAGACCTGGTTCCTCAAATGGATAGATACCCCTCATATGAGGGGTATTTTTGCAAGAATGATATTAAATTAGGGTAGCTTTGCGGGACACCTGTTGGTAATAAAAAATTATAAAATGAATTTGCATGCAATCACAGTTTTCAATGGTATTCAGGGTTATGATTTGTAGTCTTATTTTTAAGACAAGAGATAATGCTGAAGACAAGACCTCAGGAAATCAGGACCATACAACCATAAGAAAACCTGGACTGGCCTATGGCAATGGACTGATCTCTTCCTATACATTATTGATTATTAGTGTACAAGTATGTTATTTTTTTTAATTAACTTAACAGCTTTGTCAGTATTTGGCTTATATTTGGAAACATTAATTATTATGAATATAAAACATTTAAATTGATACTATGTTGTTTATTTTTTAAATAGTCTTTTTATATTTTTCTGGGCATTGACAGGTATACCTGTTATAATCCCCGTAAAATGATCAAAAGGAAGTTCCCTTGGGAACTTTTTTCTGGGATCGAAGCAGAGCCATTTACGTCCGCTAGGTGGCTCTGCTTCGATTCTATACTTTGGGCCTGAAGCGAACACCTTGTTCAATACCCTTAAAAATAATCTTGCATATTTTAATACATCCATTTTATATTTAAAAAAAAATTGGTTGTCTGTAAAGTCGGTTTACTGACGATAGTTGAACGTGACGTCTTAAGAAAATACTGATGGAATGGTAGCATAATCACTAATAGTCATCCTAAACTATCTTTGAATACTTTGTTATAATTTATTTACTGTTATATTGCAGTTAAAAACCTTTATTGAATATTTTACCAAAAATACTAGTCGTTGCATACCGTTTAACGAAACATTAATCTTTAGCTAGTCTGTGCATATTATGTCATGTCAATGTGCCACAAACAAGTCAAAACAAACCTGGCTGGTTATAAATAATTTCGATAAAAACTAAAGAGACGTCAGAGTTAAGGTCTGCGCAAATTACAACGACTCCACGCCAACGCGGTTACGGAGCAACTCAAATGTAAGCACTCAATTATGATCCTTATATCTTAGACGTTACGGTTGAATTTCGAGTGTACGCTTGAAAAACGTGGACTACTCCCCACCCTCTGCTCACCGACGCCATTCACACTCGAAATTCAACCGTAACGCCTAAGATATAAGGATCATAATTGAATGCTTACATTTGAGTTGCTCCGTAACCGCGTTGGCGTGGAGTCGTTGTAATGTGCGCAGACCTTTACATTGACAAAGACCGATTGTGCTTCTTTTTCGCTCGTTCCGCGTTCTCGCTTGCACTTCAAGCTTTAAATGGGACGCCTCATCACGCCTCATGACGTCAGATAACGACGCATAGACGTCATGTTTTTCGTGCGTGCAGCCGGGTATATCGATTTATAAAACGTAACGTTGTCACGTCAAAATCTAGTTACGTCATATCATTAAAATATTAAACGACTAAAGTAGATACTATGTGTGCGCAGTGCGTAAGACGATTATATTTCATTACTAGCGAACCGCCCTCGCTTCGCTTCGGGATCCGTAAGTATCAACCGCGTAGGTCCCGCTCCCGTAGGAATTTCGGGAAGATAATAAACTATCACCAAAATTAATTGAGGTTAAATTAAATTAAACTTACAAATAAAGCTTACGACAAAATAATAGCAAAGTAGCAAAGGATCACAGCAAGATTAATTCAGATTAAACTTGGAAACGCGGCAAGTTTGGTATGGCAGTGGGTTCGACCAAATTTGATTACCATAAAAACGGTTCTAGTGTGTTAATCTTAAAAGATAGACATATACTGTCTTGGACATTTTTTTAGATCATTTCAAGAGGAATAATTCTTTCATACATATATTTTTGGTATCTTGAATCGTTTTCGCAACGCATGCAACGAAAGTCCTCGAGAATGAATAATTTTCCCCGTTTTTTCCACATTTTCCATTATTTCTTCGCTCCTAATTGTTGCAGCGTGATGTTATATAGCCTATAGCCTTCCTCGATAAAAGGTCTATTCAACACAAAAAAAAAATTCAATTCGAACCAGTAGTTCCTGAGATTAGCGCGTTCAACCAAACAAACAAACAAACTCTTCAGCTTTATAATATTAGTATAGATTTCCATCATTTTCCGCAAAAACAGAATATGCACAATGTGGTAACAATATCCTTGATCTAAAAAGCAATGTTTCATGTATGTTCGTATTCAAGGCCCAAGGTCCATAAGGGGCTACATCCGAAATATGGTAGTTTTAGATCTAAGATTATTTTTAAAGCTTACTGTCTATATCCCCGATATTTAGATATGTATCTTCACTATATAATAAAGAATCTCATAAGAGCAAAACCAGTAAAATCCGCAGTTTTTGATGATATAAGCACGTATATGTGTCTAGATTGAACATCACAATATCATATCCGCGCAAATGTGTCAAAAAAATGTGGCTAAGGGTGCGGTTCCACTGAGGCGGAGCGGAGCGGAGCTGCGCGCGATTCACCAATCGCGTGGCTTGAAATCCCCGCTTATTGTGCCTCGTGTGTTAAATAAACAAATAAGAGGGATAACATGACGGGATGTGCTATTAAATTAAACTGTGCCGGAATTGTAAAGGAGGGGTAAAAAGCTCAAAAAACATCACATATCATAGGCAAGTAACCAATAAACATATTTTTAATTAAATTTTAATTTTGATTTTTATTGTAACCAAATTACGTCATTTTTTTGTCAGTGTTGCCAGTTTCTATTTTTATGCTCCCAACTTAACATAATTTTTGTGGGTGTATAAATTGGTTTATGGTTACGTGTCTATTATTTAGTACAAGTACTACTTTTAACAATCGATTTCAAACAGATTGAGTTTATCAATACCTACGTTTGCACTTACGAATGTTCGCATTTTTTTGTTTGTGAACCCATTTTAATGATAATTTTTGCATTGGGTTGAATAAACCACTTTTAAAGGTGCCAAGAGTAAAACTTTGAAGTGAAAAATATGGATGTATTTTCCAAGTTTTTTTTTAATTAGCTAGGTTACGTAAATAATTTACGTGGTACCGCCTTCATAGCTACGCACATTAATTTTAGTAATTATTAACAAATGGCAGTGATAAAAGTTATCTGACTATTGAATAATCCACCCTTATCCTACTTCTTAATATTATAAATGTGAAAGTTTGTATGTTTATAAATTTGTTTGTTTGGTCCTCAATCACGAAAAAACGGACGAATGGATTTAGATGAAATTTGGTACACAGACAGTATATAACCCAGAATAACATATAGGATACTTTTTATCCCGGAAATCCAGCGGGATCCGAATTTACGCGGGAAAAACTCCTACGCGTATAGGTATAGTTTCTAAACAAACATATTAATATAAAACTAGTCTGTCTTCCCAAAAATCCCGAGGGATCGGTAGGTTATCCCGAGATTCCTACGGGAGCGGGACCTACGCGGCTGATACTTACGGGTCCCGAAGCGGAGCGAGGACGGTTCGCTATTCATACATAATTATTTGATGAGTAAAATATGGTGATCAACATTATACCTTATTTTTTTAGAATACCAAGTAATCCAATTATCAGTGATCGATGGATAGATCGCATTCGAAAAAGCCGTTGAGATGCCACGTGGAAACCATAAAAAATACGTTAGTTTGTTCCGATCACTTCCGTAGCAAGGATATGTATATTGCCATCAAAACAGGGCGCCGTAGACTAACAAAGGATGCAGTGCCAAGCAAGGTAAATTTTTCTATAAACTTACAATTTGTTCTATTTTATTTTATTATAATTTTTGTTTGTTTTAATTTTTTTTCTTACAGGCATTAATTTTATCATCAGTAAAGTCCAGTGAAAGTGAGGATTCAGATAATATTGAGATAGCGGAGGTACTTTTAAAATGAAATTAAATTGTGTGGTTTAAAAATATAAAAGGTAAAAAATATGCTATACTGCTACTACTACTATACCTTTACCATAGCTAGACTTTTTTAGTATTCATGTTTTGATTGCAGATTGTAGTAGCTTGATGTGCTGCTGCTGGCGTATGTATATGAATGGTTTTATTTTCAGACTAATTCTAATTAAGCTTGGTAGTGGAAAAGTATTTTACGATAAGATACTACGACAAATTAAAATTAGACCATGTGAATAACGTAGCTTCTAAGCGAAAACTGTTCAAAAAACAAATACAAAGAGATGGTCATTGAGTTTGGTTTTGTTTTATTTTATACTCATAGATGCCTTCGCTTCGCTTTGGAAAACTTGTTGCTCCGCTCCTATTGGTCTTAGCGTGATGTATAAGCCTTCCTCAATAAATGGACTATTTAACATTAGCGCGTTTAAACAAACTCTTCAGCTTTATAATATGATTAAATCCTACAATACTTTCTACTATCCTACTCCTACTAATATTATAAATGAGAAGTTTGTAAGGATGTGTGTGTGTGTTTATTACTCTTTCACGCAAAAACTACTGAACGGATTTTCAAGAACTGCAGTAATATAGCTTAGATATCGGAATCCTTACTAATATTATAAATGTGAAAGTGTGTTTGTTTGTTTGTTTGTTTGTTTGTTTGTTTGTTTGTTTGTTTGTTTGTGACGCTTTCACGTCGCAACAAAGCTATTATATGGTAAGGTTTATGTGTGTGGGGATAGTTAGGAGGGTGGAGAGTGACGTAGGCTACTTTTTACCGCGGAAAAACATCCCATTCCCATGGGAAGATCGATGTTTTGTTAGTTGCTAGATATTTATTTTTGGAGTTGTTAATAGATGGCGGTAATAAAATTCATTTGCAAGTTCTGAATTACGCTATCAAATACTACATGTAATTTACTTAAGTCATAGGCAAATGTAATAGGCTACTTTAGCTCTGCCTCGAGAACTCCCCGCTCCGGCTGTATTCAGTGTACCGCCCGCCCGCTGGCACTATCCTGTTGACTGATGTCCGCATGTTGCTCAGCCAACAGGATAGTGCCAGCGGACCACAGGGACCTTCGAGTCGAGAGCCTGGACGACTTCATCGGGAGATTGGCACGCAACATGTTCGGGCATGTCGACGCGTCGCGGTTTCGCATCTGCAGGACCTGGCACCGCTCCACACCCGTCCACCGGACCGCTGGGCCTTCCCGCGCGACTTGCTGGTTGCGCGGGACGGGCCTAGCACTAACTGATACTGGGGCTTCGTAAGTCGTCGCCCGGCGCTGATCGGCTCCTGCTGGGCTTCCCACCAGCGGGATTCACCCGGTAGGGCCTCGATCGCCTGGGCGGCGCGAAGATGAACCCCATCCCGTTTAAGACTCTGTGGCCTGTAAAAAGGCCACCACTCACCGGACTTGACCTATTTGTTAACCACAGATGGACAACCAAGGGCCTTAGGGCCCAGCCCAAGAACCGGCCCGTTTTAACGGGCCGCGAGAGACACCCCCAAAGGGGAACTAACTGTCCCGAGGGCTCCACACACCTCAGACAGGGTGGAGTGAAGAGAGCGAGTAGGAGGCTACTTTTTAGCCTAAATTCCTACGGGAGCGGGACCTAAGCGGCTGTTACCTACGGGTCCCGAAGCGAAGCGCGGGCGGTTCTCTAGTAACATAATAAGTTAAAATTTATAGATTTTTTCATAATTTGCTCATAATATAATGGTACCTGTCAAGTAAGTCGAAAAAAATCTGCTTTCTGTGAGCTATTTTCTACTAAGGGGCTGATTCCCCGTTTCATTTGCTAAAAAAAACTACGTAGCTGAGCTTGCGACTTCGTTCGTGTAGGGAGTCCCGCAAGAATCCCGATCCCGTGAAAATTCCGGTATAAAAAAATCCGTTCAGCCGTTCCGGAGATTAGCGTGTACAAACAGACAAACGTTTTAAGATTCATGTTCTATTACCGTTTCTTAACCCGCCTCAACATTTTTTGTAGATATATTAAATGTACAGGCAAAACTTTTTTACACTCGTATTATAAGTAAAAATAAAAGTAAAGATAGAAATATTCATTCGTAATATCTGTGATCTTTTATTTATAATTTCCAACAACTGCGTAAAAAATTTAATAGTATATATTAATTTAATATTAATTAACTTAGCTGATTTATTACAACATTAACACAAACAACTGTAATCAAATTTAATTAAGTAGGGTTTTTTATTTATTCATGAAAATAACCACTCAATAAATTAAGTTTAATGTGTGATTTATGGGAAAATTTTAGTAACTGGTATCATTGATCAGGCACACATAGACAAGGGCGACACTCAATCTAGACACTTATACCATCAAAGTCCGGAGTATAATCTTATGTTTATTCGTGAAAACTTTGTAATTAACTTCTGTAGCTGTAAGTTGTCCATAAAAAATAAAATAAAATAAAAATATTGTACCTTTCGGTAGCAACTGCATGTCTAAAAAAATATAATTTGCAATTTAACGTCGAATAAAAACAACCACTAAGATAACAATTTATTATAATAACTCCAATTCTTATCCATTTTTTATGAAAACTATCTTATTTGTGTATTTTAAATATCAAATTGCTGCCAATAACAACCGCGGTCGGAATGGTTCGATAAGTTCCGAATTTTCGTGTATGTGAATGGTGTCTGTGTGAGTTGTTTTTGGGCACTTTGTATGAAGCTTAACATCTGTATTGTCCATTGATCTAATTCGCTAATTCCTATCTCAATGGTATTATTTAATTTGTGATGTACGACTTTAAAAAATTCGGACACTCTAGAAGAGACTGAAACAATATTTAATTTATTAGATAATTTATAAATAAAGAATATAATAGGTATATTTTTTACTAAATATAATTTTTAGGGGGTTTTCTACACGGGTTTTCTAAATATTTGAGGCAATTTTAGGATGTTATGATTATGAATGGGCTTAGGGATGAATATTTTTTAGAGTTGTTAACACTGTGTCTGTCACTGACGTGACGTCACTGACTGACAGACAGGTGTATGTATGTACAATGTACAATTTTGCTGTGCTGTGATCGATCTTTGAAATAGGTTAGTTATGCTAAGTTTTGTTTGGAGTTGAAATTTTAAAACCGTTGTGTATGTACGTACTTTGAGATTACAAATAATCTTCATAGCTATATCCAAGTTTCTAGCGTTAAAACAATATAGTATACAGACCTTATAACTTCACGTACGGTTTGGAGGTGAATTGAAGAAAGTTACGAATACGAACAGGCCAAAAGATCATAATTAAAATATATCATTAATATTGTTATCAAGACAAGATGACATTGAACTATGCGCGACACATCTCTAGGGCAATATGCGCTGGAACTTACAAATGTAATAATATCCAAGTAAGATTGATACAAACGACGCAGTCTGCTAGGCTTGGCATGATACCAATCGTAGTTGAACAGACAGGGAGAGGTGAGCGCGCATACGACATATACTCCAGATTACTTCGCGAACGAATAATTTGTTTAATGGGACCTATAAATGACGACATTAGCTCATTAGTCGTGGCTCAATTGCTGTTTCTACAATCAGAGTCTAGCAAGAAACCTGTGCACCTCTATATTAATTCCCCGGGTGGTAATGTTACTTCAGGCTTAGGAATATATGACACAATGCAATACATAACTCCTCCGGTAGCAACATGGTGCGTCGGGCAAGCTTGCAGTATGGCATCACTGCTTTTAGCAGCCGGAGCACCTGGAATGCGTCACGCTCTCCCTAACTCTCGGATCATGATACATCAACCTTCAGGGGGAGTGCGGGGGCAAGCAACGGATATTCAGATCCAGGCTGAAGAAATTCTGAAGCTCAAAGCTCAAATCAATGGACTGTATGTTCGGCACACAGGTTTGCCTGTTGAGAAGGTGCAGACTTCAATGGAGAGAGATCACTTTATGTCTCCGACTGAGGCTAAGTCTTTTGGACTGATTGATAATGTTTTGGAACATCCTCCATCTCATGCCATGGAAAATGAATGTACAACAGCATCAGCAAATACAACTGGAGGGAATTAGTTTTGTTGCCTATTTTGTTACTGTTAAATTGTTTTAATAGATACTAATAAATTCTATTTATATATAAGTTAATTTGCTATTTTTTTACCATAGTATGGACATAGTGTGACTTTGCAATAAGACTGCTCTCTAGACATTAAAGGAGATCTCATATAAAATTAACCCAGGCCCGGCGCCAAAGCAATGTATCTCAGTTTTTAGAGTAAATATAGTAAAAACATTATAATTATATTTTCGGTGAATTTTGGCAGATCTCCTTTGTACTCTTTTTTTATAGAATTCTCGACAAGGGTGATTGATAGCTTCCCTATTTTTGATTTCAAAATTTCCTGCAAAAAAATGGAATAGCTTCACTAAATAATTTGTCTTTGCAATAAAAAAAAACTGGTACTCAAAAACATTTTATTAATATATGTAAATGTAAATAAATAGAATTGATAAAGAACTTAATTTTTTTTCTAAATATGACTTCTAATGACACTTTGTATAAATCACAATAAATTATTATACATAACATTAAAATCCAAATTTTTTCCTGAACAGTAAAGTTTTTTGGTTGCTTTTTGGATCCATGAGTAGTAATAGGATACATTGGTGTATACTACCAAACCTTTGTGCTGGTATTCATTTCTGAATGAAACAATCCCCAACATTTGATGTTTAGTTGTGATGAGGGCACTCCCAGAATCACCTCTGAAATAAAAAAAACAGTGTAATTACGTTAAAAAGGAATACTTTCATGCCCGGCACTCAAGCCCGTCGCAAGCGGGCGTGCACAGCATGCACCGCACGCGACCGGCACGCATGGGATAAGGGGTATGGACCATGAGGGAGCGACAAAAGTAAACCTGTGGCATAAAATTGAAGTGACGAGGGGAGGGGTTTGCAAAACGGTATTGCTTGTAGGCTCTCATACCGCTAGGAAGTGGGCCTGTGCCCACGCCTGCTGGACTTATTGCCAGACTGGTTGCACAGGTGGAGGATAGCCGTCAATGTCGGTAAGACGGTCCCCATCATGTTCACCAGAAAACGCAAACTGCCGCCGCCGCTTAACTTCCGAGGTCGGACGTTGGAGTGGCAACTTACCGTCAAGTATCTGGGATGCACCATCGATAGCACGCTGCGGATGAGCCAACACTGCGACCTAATGGTCCAGCAGGCCCGAGCCGCACGTGCTATACTCCGACCGGTGTTGGCATCCCGGATACCAATTAGGCAATTACTGCCAAACGGATGGTGTACTACGCCTACGTTCGATCACGGATGACCTAATCGGCGCCGGCATGGTACGCATTGACCAGCAGGTGGCAGCGCAAGCGCTTGCAACAGCAGCAGAACCTGGCTCTGAGGGCTGTCGTGGGCGCGGGACGCTACGTCAGAAACGACGTGGTGGCGCGCGACCTCAAAGTTCCACCAATCGCAGAATTTGTGGCCCGGTTGGCAAAGTCGATGTTCGACCGAGCCGACAACGGGCCACATGAGTCGCTGAGGGGTATCGCGCCCCTCCACGCTCGTCCACCTGAGGGCCTCCCGCTTCCGCGGGAGCTCTTAGAGTCATAGGCGAGTCCCCCGATCACCGGGGGGGGGGGGGGGGGGGGCTGACTGCGACTCTAGCTCGGATTACGGGATATGATAGGGTACCCTGCTCTACAGCGGGGCCCATTAGCTCACCGGGAGGCAATGGCCGAACGAGTTCAAGCCCGGGTAAAAAGGAGATTCCTTGAGACCCGAAGCCCCCTTCGCAATGGATGGCAAACGCATTCGCGAATGGAAGACCACTCTGCTGCCTGTGCCCATGCTGCACTGGTTAGTACCTTATTGCTTTGTTGTTGCTGATATTCAATTCAAGGGCTTTGATGACTTACCATCAAGTTGCTTGTGCAGACAACTAGCAGTTATTAGCATAAAAAAATATGTAGGTACACATAAGTCTAGATGAATAGATAGTCGAGGTATGGCTGGATAGTCTAGGTGAGATTTTGTACCTATTTATTTGCATTCTATTAAATGATATTTTCATTTGCATTCTAATCAAGTAAACCAATAGAATGAGGCTTGCTAAAATACACAACTATTATTCATTCATTTGTCATTTAAAAACGTAGCGCGACTAAGTACCTACTTAAAGGACGTAGTTTCTTAGTCACGGAAGATGTGTAAAGACTGTAAAGTAACGTAAGTCTATTATTTACAATAGGATAGGGCTGTCCAAGCCATCGCAGGTAAATGTCAATAAAACAATCATAACTATGCATGCAGCACGGCTGCAGAAACAAAGTTGTTTTCATTTTCAGGGAATTCCCCTAATAATAGTAGCAGTAACAGATAAATTCATGGTTCACTTGTTAAAAGTGTTGCTATATGAATAAAATATTTGTGTTGTCACTAATTCACAACCAAATACCTACCAGTTAATGTATTTAATGAAAAAAAAACTATTTTTGTATATAAGTATACTTAGTAGAATTTAGATTAAAAACATGCGTCGCGGACAGCATAAAAGCAAACCGCAAGGGGGCTGCGTCAAGAATTGTAGGCAGGCACGATTATAAGTCTTGTGTAACGATCATCTTCCTAATTAGTGTGCATAAACCGAATGAATTGCAAATTGTGAAAACCTTGGGTTTCCATTTGGGACGTCCTCCATGAGATGTACGCTTCATGATGGTCGTTAAACTAAGATTAATATGTGTGTGGTGACAGGCGATTCGCAGACCTTTGTTCTTCCAATGGACTTAATAGAACTCTTTCCCCCTATGGGATGGGAGTATGACTTCGCTTTCGCCAGATAATTAATTTTCCATCACAGACAAAGCATGTAAACATGGAGTCGTTTGTAAATGTATAATTTTCTGTGTTAGGTATCTAGTACTTCATGATCAGTCAATACAGAACATGGTTCGCATTCTCAGCGTAGAACGGAAATTTGTTATGAGTAGGTAGGTTTCTGACGTAGTTACGATTGGTGTTTAGGTAGCCACTTAAGTGGTTCGACTACCTACTTATCAGGTACTCGTTATGATTATTCCATGTTTAGAACTATATTTCTTTTTCATCCCACCTATTCGAAAAAGACGACTTGGTTCGGTCTTAAGGGGATCCAAAGTTGGTGTTTTCTATTTAGCGGGCGGGAATGAATTTTCATATAACTTTTCCTGCCCGTTATTTAAATAATAGTCGGGTTAGTCGGGTAAGTCGGGTTAGTCGGGTAAGTCGGGTTAGTCGGGTTAGTCGGGTAAGTCGGGTCAGTCGGGTCAGTCGGGTCAGTCGGGTCAGTCGGGTCAGTCGGGTTAGTGACTGTGACAGTATTATTTCTGAATTTGAGGCGCCTTTTATTTTCTCATAGGGGGGGATGAAAAGTAGAGTGTATCACTCGGGAGCAAATATTTTTGGCTCGGGCGACATACTTTGAATCCCTCGCTACGTTCAGGATTCTACTAAAGAATCCCTCACTTCGCTCTGGATTCAAAAAAGCGCCCTCGCCGAAAAAATATTACTTTGCACCCTTGTAATACAATCTACTATTTAACCAACTTCAAAAAATACTATAAGAAGTGTAATATGTTTTTTTAACGTGCGCTCACGGATATTTTCTTCGTTTATGAGCCAATTTTGATAATTCTTTTTTGTTAGAAATTAGATATTCCAAGAGTAGTCCCATGTTAAGGACATCAAGATCTAATGATGGCATCTCAGAAAAATACAGGGGAACTTTCGAAAATTGCAAAGATGACTAGGCGTTTCATAATGTTTTCAATAGGTAGATATCGTCGTTGATACTGCAATACCGCGTAAATAACAGTGGATAACACCGCGGAAGTACAAAATTATCAAATTTTAGATTTGGCGCCAGTGAGTTAATGATGGGTTTTTCCCGTTGGCTCCCATTCCCGTTTTCACCCGTCCCACTAGACCCCGAAAACGATTATTTTGATTTATAGTTTATTAGTACTTTTGCCTTCTTTTTTCAACGTGTACAGTCGATAGAAAAAGTGCTGTAAAGTATAATAATGTTTTTAGCAGGGGCGTAGCTACCGTCATATCAGCCATATCGATGATACGAAGTCCTCGGGCTACAAGGGCCCCCAACGTTGTGCTAGCAAAAATTTGTAAAATGATATCCACAATGTATCTTAAACTCGTAGTTCCTGGAGAAAAAACATCAATTCCGTCTCGTTGGGTCCATGGGCATTATAACACCCAGACCAAACCCAGGGTACCTACTTAGTAGGGCAATTCAAGTTAGTAGTCCGGCATGGTTCAATTTTTACTTTAAGACTTTTTCTGATAACTGTACTTTTAAGCAATGTTTAATTTTTTTCGACGTTATCTGTCAAATCGGAATTCGGGGTATAGTGGGACGGGTGAGAATGGGAATGGGAGCCAACGGGAAAAACCCTTAATGATGTCGATTGGCTACGAGTCACATTTACACTTTGGCAAATCGCTCATTCAATATACGACCAATCACAACTAGTTAAAACCGCGTGAGCGTACTTGTCAAAATAATTTGACCAATACCGCGTATTCTCGCGATCATTACAAGAAGACTTACTGTTATTGTATGGTGCTCCGGGAAAAAAGTGTTTTCAACGATACTACGAAGTTGATCGGTAAGTTTTTAGTATTGTTTTAATGCTTGTTGATCTATCAACTTGGTTACTTATTATAATCTGTAAATTTACTTGTTTTACAACAAAAATTTGCATTTATTTTGGTTGTAGTAGTTCCGCGGTTTTGAATTTGTGTTTTACGTAATATGTAAGTTAGTTACGCGGATTTGTTAACTTTGTTTTGATTCGTATAATAATTGTATTTAGTAAATATTTTTAATTCTTGCGCAGACATGTAGCGTCTGGTATTTATAATTATAATAATTTGTGGGTAGTCTTCGGGTGTCAATATCTTTTACTTTCGTTTTAGGTGACCATGGAAGAAGAGTCAATTGTCGACGAGTCTATAGTATGGAAAGATGCCTACGTCAGTAATAACGTTGTCATTCTACAAGACCTTAAAAATCGACGCCAGGCACTTTTAGATAAAAGGAACCGCATTTTAAATCAAATGCCCGTGGGTAATCGACTCAAATCGAATCAAAAACCTGTCGAACAAATTACGTGTGAAGGTACTATTGCTGATGCTGATACTTTGACCACAGTTTTCGAGCCTGTCCCAGGCTCATCAGCTCTTCCAAAAGTTGTTGCTGATTCACAGTCGGATTTTTCATCAGATGACTCGGTTGTTGACCCTGACTATGTTCCACTATCACAAATCACAAATGTGCAACCGATCCAATCATCTGATCACATTGAATGGTTTCCTGAGAGAGATACTGAGGCAGAAGTTGGGAGACAGTCAAGATCGAGAAAAAGAAAAGCTGAACGGTTATCATGGAAACGAGAACATAGCAGAAAAAATAGAATGCTAGGGAAAGAGTATATTGGATACAAAAAGTTTGTTAATAAGTACCGTCAAATAGAATCTAAGCCTGAGAGAACCATGGGTCCTCTATGCAATTCACAGTTTTGTGCGCGTAGCAAAGTATTTTTTTTTGCTTACATCTAACGCACGAGATAAGACTATCCATTTTTAATAAATTTTGGTCCATGTCATGGTCAGAAAAAAAGATGTTTGTGGCTTCTATGGTGAATAAAACTGAGACTCAGAGGAAAACCAAAGGTACTGACTCCAGACGTTCAAGCTCGAAGGCGTATTATTTTCAAATAGAAGGAAAAAGAGAAAGAGTCTGCTTGACAACATTTATAAATACACTTGGTATAAAGGAATGGACGGTTCGCTATTGGCTTGGTGATGGAGGAAATAAAGAGAATCAGAAAAATATGAGCACGTCTTTAGTAAATACAGAGAGTAAGCGAGATTCCATTAGAAGCTATCTATCAGCCTTGCCTAAGTTACCATCGCATTACTGTCGTAAATCAAGCACAAAGCAATATTTGGAACCTTTAATTCAGTCCAAATCACAGCTCTACAATTTATATGTGGATTTTTCATCCTCATTATCAAAACCTGTTGCTTCAAGGAAGCTTTTTTGTGACGTTTTAGAAGAATAAAACATAGGTTTGTTCCTACCTAAGAAAGACGCTTGTGACCTCTGCTGCGCTTATAAAGTGGGCAATGTCTTAGAAGAAGATTATCAACGTCATATTGAACTCAAGAACATGGCTCGAGAGGAAAAGAGCAAGGATAAACAAGCTGCAAAAAGTGGAATCATTCACACTGTGGCTGCTGATTTACAAGCAGTAAAACTATGTCCTTCTTTGACGGCAAGTGCTCTATATTTCAAAACCAAGTTAGCTATGCATAACTTCACTGTTTATAACCTTGGAACAGACGACGTCACATGCTATTGGTTTGACGAAACTACATGTGACCTAAAAGCTACCACCTGCGCTTCTTTTTTGTGGATTACGTAACAAATCTGTTAGTAAAAGATGCAAAAGACGTAGTCATATGGACAGATGGTTGCACATCGCAAAATCGAAACAGTATCGTTTCAAATGCGCTACTTAGACTAGCCATGGATAAAAATATTACAATAACACAAAAATATCTCGAAAGGGGACACACACAGATGGAGGTGGACTCTGTCCATTCTGTTATCGAAAGAAAATTAAAAAACATGGAAATATTTTTGCCATCGCAGTACGCAACATTAACTAAACAAGCAAGAAAAAAACCTTCTCCATACAAAGTTATTCAACCGGATCATACTTTTTTCAAGGACTATGGAGTTAAAGAATATCAAGTATACGACTCCATACGACCTGGTCGTACTGCTGGCGATGATTGTGTCGTAGACCTGCGAGTATTAAAATATAATCCTGATGGGACTATTCAATATAAAAAACATTTCAATGATATCTTCACCCCATTGCCACGAAGACCACGAAATATCTTAACACTTACAAATAGTATTCCATTGCTATTAACATCTAGGCTTGCTATATTAGAAAGTAAATATTTGCACTTACAGCAACTAAAAAATGTCATTGCTGGTGATTGTCATCAGTTTTATGATAGCTTACCTTACAAGAAAAAATAAGTTCTTTATTATAATTAATATAATTATGATTATAAAGCAATGATCAATGTTCCTATTCCTCCTAGGTATTTAATTATTATGTTTTGATAGACATATTTAATTTTATTTTGACTGGTTCTTGAAATTCCTTTAATTATTATTTGATATGTAAGGTCTTTTTTGTTGTCTTTGTAGTAAGATTATTTAATTATGTTAAAATGTTACTACCAAGTTTTTACAATAATGAGACTGATTTAAGCTAGTAACTTCCAAATTTGAAAGATAAAACTGTGATTACTTGAATTAATATAACTTCTTTCTATTAATATTTTGTTTTATTCTCCCTCCAATTCCGCGTAAATGCTAAAAAATCTCAAATATCAAATACCTTTTAAAAGGGAATACAGCGTAAGTGTATTTTCCAGTTAAATATTGATGGGATTGAATTTCATATTAATATATAAGTTCACTAATACACTTTTCTAAATAGCTTAAAGTTCAGACACGTATTTGATAAGTACAAGCGAAGATATTTAGTTTTTTTGTCCTCTTGTAAAATTTGACACATCTAAGTTACGCGGTATTGTTGTTGTTAGTTACGCGGTATTGCAGTATCAACGTCGATATGTGTTTTATAGCACTACAATTTAACGAAGGTCTGGACTCTGGAGTCGATCTGGTGATGATGATCTGAGGATGGTAGGGTGTTTCAACAAGAACTTTGTTTTTCAATTGCAACAAACACCGACTTTTGACATTTAGTTTTTCGACGTAATCTTAGTAGATGCATTGACAATTATTGTTACAATGAATTCAATTTCGCTCGAAATTCCCAATAAAATAATCAAAATCCACTATGAAAATGACTAAGTCTGATAGAGTTACATTTCGTAAAATTCGTGATATTTTCGGACAACATAATAGTCCTTCTGAGACCGAAATTTGGGTCGACAGGCTCGATACAAAATGTGATTGACAAGTTAAAAGAATGTGATTCTTAATAGCGGTCCCAGAAGGACTATTATTTTGTCCAATAAAAATATTATTATAAAAACAAAAAACCGGCCAAGTGAGAGTCGGACTCGCGCACGACGGGTTCCGTACCATTATGTATAAAAACGCCAAAAAATCTGGCCTGTTGCATGAAAGCCTCACTTAAATATTTAATTGTTTTATTGTAGCCAAATATTACCCACAACGCCATCTCTTGGACTGAAAGGTAACTAAACTATCGCTGAGGCGTTGAAAGTATGGGCGCCCACTTAAATATTTATTTTATTCTGTTTTTTAGTATTTGTTATTGTAGCGGCAACAGAAATACATCATCAGTATGAAAATTTCAACTGTGTAACTATTACGGTTCATGAGATACAGCCTGGTGACAAACGGACGGACGGACGGACAGCGAAGTCTCAGTAATAGGGTCCCGTTTTACCCTTTGTGTACGGAACCCTAAAAACCCGACTGCTTACAAAAGAACTCAAAAGAAAAAAACAAGTGTCACAATATCAACATAAAATACTTCATGGTTGTGACGTTATGATGTACGTATTCTTAACAATTAGGCTTACGTCATTATTATGCGTCTCTTTCAGTGATATTGCTTTAGTACATAGATTATCTCAATGTTGCCTATGAACTTTGATGTAACTTTTGATAACTAGGCAACTACAGTGCGCCCAACTTATCTCTGAAGTCTGAAATGGCAAAAATTGGAACTAACGAAAAGTCATTCATAAGTACGTTGTGGTCATTCATCTGTCAGTTACTAGTGTGCAATGATTGGTCAAATGAATGTCAAATGCGTCCGACAGTGCCTCTTTCGTTTCAATCTTAAGTTGGGTTTACTATAAATGAAAACTGGTCCACCACTTTCTTAGCCCACTGTAAAACAGTGAATATCTGTACTCGTATAATTTGTGTACAAAGTGTTTTAAATATGAATAAACAAAGTGCATTTATTAATGAAGAAAGTCACGAAAAAATAGTGAAAGAAAATGAGTTATAATCTGGCCGCGCTGACTTTGCGTTCCTGAAGTCTGTCATTCAACTGGGCGATGTAACTTTGAACTGGCGTACTATTAATTGTCAATTTTTTAATATCTTTTAATTGCCTTATTAACGAGTGATAACATTAAAATCAAACATTAAATCGAATAATTATGCCAACTTACAATAGTTGTATTAATCTTGGGCTAAAATTATTACAATTACTTAAATAATAAATATAAAAAGAATACCTTTTAAAAGAAAACCACGTCAAACGGCGCTCTTTCAAGGTTATATCCATGTCATGTCAACTTTTTGTTTTTGTAGTGATGTGACATAATAACAAGGCAATTGTAATCTAATATTTTTGTAATGTTAACACAATGTTGGTAAATTCAAATTCAAATATTTATTTCTTCGAAATTGGTTTTTACAAACACTTATCGAACGTCACGCTACGCCATCGCTTCAACAAATCCCTACGGTGAGTGGTCTTGGAAGAAGAAGCGGCAAGAAACTCCCAAGGAGTCTTTTTTTTCTCTTTCTCCACTCACAGTAACAGGTTGCACTTACTACTAATTACGACTAAAATACAAAACTCATGTCCAAGCTGTTTTATCATTAAAATATTCATCAAGTTTGTAATAACCTTTCGTCATAAGAATGCTTTTGACATGAGTTTTAAGTTTACAGTACGGCATTTCTGTTAATTGTATCGGAACTTTATTATAAATTTTAATGCAGTTACCCATGAAAGAGCCACCAGTTTTGCTAAGTCTGAATTTTGGTACAATCAGTTTAGCCTTATTTCTAGTATTTATATTATGAACATCACTTTTTTTAAGAAAACAGTCATGATATTTTTTTACATACATAATATTATCCAAAATATATTGTGATATCACAGTTAATATATTTATTTCTTTAAACAAATGCCTAAGCGAATCCCTTGGCCTGAGGCTGTAGATGGCACGTACTGCTCTTTTCTGTAATATAAATATTGACTCTATATCTGCAGCTGAGCCCCACAACAGCAGACCATAGGACATTATACTATGGAAGTAGCTAAAATAGACTAATCTTGCTGTTTCCACGTCAGTCAAAAGCCTTACTTTTTTGACAGCGTAGGCAGCAGAACTAAGTCTCCCCGACAAGGCTTTGATATGAGGACTCCATTGCAAATGAGTATCTATAGTAAGGCCTAAAAATGTTGTTGAATCTACTGTTTCTAATACCTCCTTATTCAGCACAATGTGTGTAGGAACCTGTTTAACGTTTGGTAACGTAAATTTAAGACATTTGGTTTTCTTTGCGTTTAACAATAAATTATTGTGTGTGAACCAGTTTAGTACTTGTGAAAGAGCATTATTTACATCGTCAAAGCATTGTTTTCTCCTATCTACTTTAAGAAGTAAAGAGGTGTCGTCAGCAAATAAGACAGTTTCACACAGGTTCCTAGTGAAGTAGGGAAGATCATTGATATAGATTAGAAAAAGTAGAGGTCCCAATATCGATCCTTGAGGCACACCCATAGTCATGTGTGTTCCGGTAAAATATAAAATAAAACGTTATAATTTTATAATATATTATATAATGTACTAAGTATTCAATAAAGCTAATAATATTATTATAATAAAGGTACGCCCAAACATAGCTTCGGAAAATTTGTGTTATAATATCACTCAGGTGAGTCAAATGAAAATAAAATAAATAAATAAAACATTTTAATTTTTTTCTCTTGATTACATTCAGAAATTATGATTAAAATCAATTAATTGATTCCTTAAAATTTTATTTACATAACGAATATTATTATTGAATATATTGAAACATAATTCCTATAAAAATAACAACATATAAATTGAATAAATATTATGCATAATGAATGCATGTTGTTATTGTTATTTGTTACAACGCATAATGTCATTTATTGTACATCACTAGTCATGACGAATTGACAGACTTCAGGAACGCATAGTCAGCGTGTTTCTACTATAGTACTCTATATACATACATTTTATTATTATTATCACAAATGCAGTATTATTTTTTGTTTTGTTAATTTATATATAATGCTATGCAATAGCTTTACCGCGGTAGTCTCCGAGTGCCACACGTCTTTTTTTATTTTTATTGTTATTATATTATTTATTTTGCCCCTCTTACGGTTGGTTCAGAGGAAGTAGTACTTTTTTATTTAGAAAAAGTATTTCGGAGCAAAATTACTAAAGTGGTAGTTTCATTGAAATAAACACGAACAAAACAAACACCATACAATTGTGTTTAAAATAACAAAACCAAGACAACCACAGACCTCTATCTATTCACAATCTTATTAGAAAAAACCTACATTTTCTTTTTACGATTCTAATAAGATTGTGATTTTTATCTATTTGTAAGTTTACAATCTTATTAGAATACAATCAAAACAAAATATTCGCTTGACATTGACATGACATAATATGCACAGACTAGCTAAAGATTAATGTTTCGTTATACGCGGTATGCAACGACTAGTCTTTTTGGTAAAATATTTAAGAAGTTTCACTTCATACGTGTGTACACTAGTACACGCACACATTTTTTTTTATTTCAGACTTTTTAGTGTTTTCGCCGAAAAATTCGACTTTTTGGGATGGTTTTTGACAATTTGTGTTAAAACGTGTGCCTAAACGTAGTATGATATATATATTTTTGAAAAGGTCTTTTCACGATCTTTCATTTGATACCCATATTGCAAAGATAAGAAAAAACTCAAGATTATCCCCTTTTTTTCTTCCACTTTCGGGCGCCATTTTGAAAATTCATATAGCCTATGACACAAACACAGTTCTGACGAATTCAACGATACCTCATATGTCGAAATCCGTTCAACCGTTCGGGCTGTGGGGCCCGACAAATTAATGGACATACATATATATGTTAACTTATTATGCATTTTAACGCTAACATATATGTTACACTTTAACGTATCGTATCAGTGTATCTGCAGATTACCTAGTTAATGTGCACATTAACTAGGTAATCTGCAAATACACTGATACGATACGAGAAAGTGCAAAAAAGGTCTTATTTGCACTTTACCCAGTTAGTCTGCACAGTAACGGTTGGTACATCGTTAAATTGCGGAAGACTGGCTACCTGAGTACCAATTTGTGTTGATGTCGTAGCCACATCGTAGATTTGCTCACATCATGAAATGATCGATCTGGCCGATCGATCGAGATTTGGTCGAATTGTAAAAACGCGGAAAATAGGGCATAACTTCGAACCGTGACGTCTCCGGCGCTGCGGAAGGTGCAGCCCCTTCGCCCTTGCGTAACAAAGCACAGACACCCACGCTCGCCTGCGCAGCTTCGGCTTGATAGTCGCCTTCGGCGACCAGCCTCAGCCGCTCCTGCTCGCCCGGGTGTCTGCGTTTTATTACAGCGGGCGGGGGCTGCCCTCCCTCCGCGCCTCCGGGTTCTAAAAAACACTCTAGGGGTAGGGCATACAAGACTACGTGGAGTAGGGGTAGGCTAATTCGGTTCTGTAACCAATTCGACCTACCTACCTTGAAATTGTTTTATATCCAAAATCAACTCAATTTTTATGTTTCCGTTCAATGTTACTCGTTTTTAACAATTGACGTTCAAACAAGAACCTATTTTATAGACTTTACCGTATGTATGGTCGTTAGTCTGCAGATTAGCTAGGAAGTCTGCAGATTAACTAGTTAATGTATGAACTCAATTATAGTTTTTCCACTTTAACTGACTCAGCCAGATAATCTGCAGAATACCTCGTTAATCTGCATTCTATCTGATTTACGCAAATTAACGGTAACATATACATACATCCACTCGAAAAACTTAACCCTCCTTCTGACGCAGTCGGGTAAAAATATCACGATAATAGATTTTTTATTTAATAACTGCGCTTACTTTGAAGGTCTGTCTTTTGTAGAATGTGGTGTCCCTGCACACAACATTCCTGGCAACATTGTAAAATACATTGTGCAATCTTTGTGGGAACGTAAAGGTACTTTGACCATCTTCAACTGCAATGATCTTGATCTTGTTTCATCCTAAAACAGTTTAAATTAACAAATGAAAATTGATGACAGCGTTTAGGTCTGTCCTGTCTTTTATTCGGGCTGGATTTCGAATCCCCTATTTATATACGTCGTACATTTGACGAATAGAAGCGAACATAATAATGAGCAATTTTGTAGCAATCTGCCAAACCTTGGGGATATGAGAATGTGCGGTAGGCTTGTAAAGAGAATTTAACATCTACATAGGTATTTAGTGTAGCGAACCGAACTATAAATATACGTACCTAACCTACGTACTATAAATTATTCTGCAGTTTTTTTTATCACTTTTTAATTAGGTAAAAGACAACATCGTGAGACAAACTCTAATTTTGTCCATAACGTTCTCGAAGGCGTGGTTGATGCCAGCTAGCAACTCCTATAACAACGTGGTCTATAACCGATAACAGAGCGAATAGCGCGATAGAGTTTGGAATCGAATTCTAATTTCAAGTTTATCTTAATATTTTAGAATAACAATACATTACTAGATATAAGTTAGTACTACAACATAAAACACAAAGCTATTATATAGCAATAATTTAAACTCACGTTAGTGATCCCCCATCCAGCAACATAGGCAAATTTATTTTGAGAATATCTAGGTTTAATTATCACTCGTTTGATAGTGTCACCTAATGGCAGGTTTTTCGACAAAAGTAATAGGCCAATATCGTTTATAGAGGTTGTTGCATTATAATTTCGATGAGTTTTCATCTTGATAGCTGTCCTTACTACAGTTACCTGGAAAAATAAATATTCGATTACATAGTACCTACCAAGTACCTACCTACCTACCTATATGCCAATTGCCTTGCCTTGCATGCTTTGATTATTTAATACGTACAGATAGGTATTCATAGTAAATGATGGGCTAAACCTACTTATGTCCAGCTAAGGTTTTTATAACTGCTAAATTCATCTTGCAAAAAATGCTCTTTTAAAGATTATTCTGACAACATTATTTAGTCATATGACTGATATATTACCTACCCTGCCAACTTTGGAGTAGTGGGGTTGTTGGTGACGTCCATGTTTGGCTTAATTTGGTGACCATCCATGAGATGAGGCGACCATCTATTTTTAAGAGTGCCCGACTATACCTGTTTTTAATAGGTACTTAATAACTAGGTACATATTAACAAAAGAAAAGAAAACATACCTGTTTTAAATTTTCGTGTCCTGCTTTTGCGCTTATGATAAACGATTTTTCTTTTTGACATTGTAAGATTTGTAAGCAATGTGCTGCCGTTACTAATATGATCTGGTTGATAATTGAAGAGCCACAAATCATACTAATTTCGCCACACGTCATTGTCAGAAACACAGCGTGAGGAAAATCTGAAATCTTAGCGTAACTTCCACCAACTACCTTTCCCTCCATATGCCCTAAAGTTTTCGGCCGATCAACGGCCTTTGTATAAATAAAACATAGGATTATAACTTTAAAACTAGCCACTAACAATTTAAAAGCTCGTTCAGTCATGATATTGTTGAGGTATACTTTATATGCAATCTTTATAACTCCTCTTTCAATTAGCTATTAAGATAACTAATTGCCATAATGTGTAATTAAACATGAATTGATTTTATTTTACGAGTTTTGAGCAGTGGGGCATACAAATTGACCGGAATTCGTTTGGCTTTACGTTCTTTCTCTTTGATACATCTTCGTCGTATCTACTAGGAATATGGTCCGATATTCGCGATATAACTACGAAGACATTTTCACTTATTAACGCAGCTCACAATACGGACCTAAGGTTAATGTTAAACCCACCTATGTTTAAGTAGGTACATTTTTTAGTGCGTGCCTACCTTAATAGTAGATTGTATGACAAGGGTGCAATAAGTAATATTTTTTCGGCGAGGGCGTTTTTTGAGTAGCGAGGGATTCTTTAGTAGAATCCCGAACGTAGCGAGGGATTCAAAGTACGTCGCCCGAGCCAAAAATATACTTGCTCGGAGGGTGAAGCACCCCGCCATAAAAAAGATCATACAATCAAAATGGAGGAACGTTGAATTAAACGCATAGTAAACTTTGAAAAAGCAACTGTAGCTTGTGTGTGTGTGTGTGTGTGTGTGTGTGTGTGTGTGTGGGTGTGTGAGAGAGAGAGAGGGGATGTGAGTGGGTGTGTGTGTTTGTAGGTATGTGTGTTTGCCCTCAGAATCTCGAAAACATGGCTTTCACGGTGTTTTACGATGTATTATGATTTCTCGAAAAAAATCATAACTCGGAAATTATATCTCCACTCATCCCCCCCACTTCCAACCCCAAACGCAGGTACCTTAGATCTATAGCGCAACCCTTTCTGCTCCTAGTTTAATATAAACATATGTATAAGTATTGAAGTAAGTAGGTATATCATGCAATATATCATTGAAGTATAGCAATGGGGTCAAGGATTAAGAATGGATGAAGAAATAAATAAAACAAAATCTATCTATCTACACGATATCGATTTTATTAATTGACCTTTAAAATGAAAACTGCATACGACTGAATTTTTTGTAATTTTTTGCTTCACGTGTATACTGCTGAGCCATTTTTGTCGCATTTCTTCATTTATTTGGAAACTGTATAACCTTACTCAAACACACAAAACAAGAATTTATAATTAATGGTCACCACAGTTGTTAGATAGTGGACTTAATATACTAAACAGGACTGAGCACTCGCAGCTGAAAAGCGAGCCGAGCGAGATAGTTAAAACAGGGGTCCCTGTGTCCCTTTTTAATAGGGTGACAATAAGATTTTATTATTGTGAGACAAATTCAATCTTGCAAAATTTCTACGGGTGTGGGATCTAAGGTAGGTACCTGAATTTGATAATGAGTTGCGAGACGTAGCCAGGGTTTAGTGTGAACGATTGAAACCATTTTGAAATCAAGGTGACGCGTTTTAAATTAACTACGACGAAAATAAATTCCACAAAAATTGCGTATTACGATTGACATTTCTTGTCAATTTGATCTCGAGTAAGAGGGTACTTGTCAAAAATTAGTATTGAATGAACCTCATTCAATACCTTCCCTGTCTTTTATTTTCAAATTTCCTGGTAGAGAGTTACAAAATATAATCGCTTACACTAAATAATTTGTCTCAGCAATAAAAAAAGACGTGTGGCACTCGGAGACTGCCGCGGTAAAGCTTTTGCATAGCATTATATATAAATTAACAAAACAAAAAATAATACTGCATTTGTGATAATAATAATAAAATGAATGTAGGTATATAGAGTAATAACTCATTTTCTTTCACAATTTTTTCGTGACTTTCTTCATTAATAAATGCACTTTGTTTATTCATATTTAAAACACTTTGTACACAAATTATACGAGTAGGTACAGATATTCACTGTTTTACAGTGGGCCAAGAAAGTGGTGTACCAGTTTTCATTTAGTTGCCTAGTTATCAAAAGTTACGTCAAAGTTCATAGGCAATGTCACTGAAAGAGACGCATAATAATGACGTAAGCCTAATTGTTAAGAATACGTACATCAATAACGTCACATTATAGGTGCAAGACATTTTAATCTTTATTCGAAACGGATAATGCATTAATTTGTGCAAAGAAGATTTAAATATTCTGAACAAAAGCATAAGAACTATTTCAGTTGACAAAATAATTCTTTTTAAAAAGAAAATTGACATTTGACATTTAAGTCCTACAACGATCTTTTGGCGCGTGAATGACGTGTGGGTGACAGAGACAGTGCCTTACAGTTTGCCTTGCCTGTATGGCACTGTCTCTATCACCCTCAAGTCATTAATATAGTGTCATTATTTTATGTCATGTTATTTTGTATGTTTTAAATCTAAATACGCGATAATTCGACTATTATGAATACATGTTGTCGATTCCAACGCCTTATTTAATCCAGATCTACATGTAATTATTCTTAAAACAACGAACCGACGGGGCGAAAATCAAATGTTTGACAGGTAAGATTTGTATGGGAAATTAAAATTTTCATTTTTAGTATTTTCCTCGCAATTTTTCCATATTTTCTCATCGCTGCAACCTTCCCTGAACTTCCACGAATATTTCAAGACTAAAATTAGCCAAATCGGTTTAGCCGTTATAAAGTAAAAGTTAGTTAACTCAGTTAAAAGTTCTGGTATTTATCGATGTGTGGGTGCACAGACATAGTAACTATGTCTGTGTGTGTGGGTGATGGGGGTGTAATAATTTTTTCGTTACGAAATTTTTGCATAAATAAATAGAATTGATAAAGAACTTAATTTTTAAGCTATTGCATAGCTTCTATCGCGGGCCTTGGGGGCGGGGACCGAATGAAAAAATTTCGTAACGAAAAAATTATTACACCCCCATCACCCACACACAGACATAGTTACTATGTCTGTGCACCCACACATCGATAAATACCAGAACTTTTAACTGAGTTAACTAACTTTTACTTTATAACGGCTAAAACGATTTGGCTAATTTTAGTCTTGAAATATTCGTGGAAGTTCAGGGAAGGTTGCAGCGATGAGAAAATATGAAAAATTGCGAGGAAAATACTAAAAATTAAAATTTTAATTTCCCATACAAATCTTACTTACCTGTCAAACATTTGATTTTCGCCCCGCGTCGGTTCGGTGTTTTAAGAATAATTACATGTAGATCTGGATTAAATAAGGCGTTGGAATCGACAACATGTATTCATAATAGTCGAATTATCGCGTATTTAGATTTAAAACATGCAAAATAACATAGACATATAGACATGACATGACATAAAATAATGACACTATAATGACTTGAGGGTGATAGAGACAGTGCCTTACAGGCAAGGCAAACTGTAAGGCACTGTCTCTGTCACCCACACGTCATTCACGCGCCAAAAGATCGTTGTAGGACTTAAATGTCAAATGTCAATTTTCTTTTTAAAAAGAATTATTTTGTCAACTGAAATAGTTCTTATGCTTTTGTTCAGAATATTTAAATCTTCTTTGCACAAATTAAAGCATTATCCGTTTCTAATAAAGATTAAAATGTCTTGCACCTATAATGTGACGTTATGATGTACGTATTCTTAACAGTTAGGCTTACGTCATTATTATGCGTCTCTTTCAGTGATATTGCCTATGAACTTTGATGTAACTTTTGATAACTAGGCAACTAAATGAAAACTGGTACACCACTTTCTTGGCCCACTGTAAAACAGTGAATATCTGTACTCGTATAATTTGTGTACAAAGTATTTTAAATATGAATAAACAAAGTGCATTTATTAATGAAGAAAGTCACGAAAAAATAGTGAAAGAAAATGAGTTAGTACTCTATATACATACATTTTATTATTATTATCACAAATGTAGTATTATTGTTTGTTTTGTTAATTTATATATGTAGTATGGACGCGGCAGATCGCCAAGAAGATGGACTGACCAAGTCAGAGACGTGTTGAACGAACCCCTGCATCAATGCACGAAGAAGGCAGCTGTAAGAGAGGAGTGGAGACGTTTGGTTAAGCGTGCCACAACCCTCCAATGACGACCACGACCGTTCTGCCAAGAACGAAACGACTAAGAAGATAATGCTATGCAATAGCTTTACCGCGGCAGTCTCCGAGTGCCACACGTCTTTTTTTTCCTAAATCTGACTTCTAATGACACTTTGTATAAATCACAATAAATTATTATACATAACATAAAAATCAAATTTTTCCTGTACAGTAAAGTTTTTTGGTTGCTTTTTGGATCCATGAGTAGTAATAGGATACATTGGTGTATACTGGCAAACCTATGTACTCGGGTTCATATCTGAATGAAACAATCCCCAACATTTGATGTTTAGTTGTGATGAGGGCACTCCCAGAATCACCGCTGAAATAAAAAAAAAACAGTGTAATTACGTTAAAAAGGAATATTTTCATGCCCGGCATTCAAGCCCGTCGCAAGCGGGCGTGCAAGGCATGCACCGCACGCGACCAGCACGCATGGGATAAGGGGTATGGACCATGAGGGAGCGACAAAAGTAAACCTGTGGCATAAAATTGAAGTGACGAGGGGAGGGGTTTGCAAAACGGTATTGCTTGTAGGCTCTCATACCGCTAGGAAGTGGGCCTGTGCCCATGCTGCACTGGTTAGTACCTTATTGCTTTGTTGTTGCTGATATTCAAGGGCTATGATGACTTACCAAAGGTAGTCTAAGTCTAAGTAGTTAAGTCTAGATGAATAGATACTTAGTCGAGGTATGGCTGGATAGTCTACGTGAGATTTTGTACCTATTTATTTGCATTCTATTAAATGATATTTTCATTTGCATTCTAATCAAGTAAAACAATAGAATGAGGCTTGCTAAAGTACACAACTTTTATTCATTCATAAGAGAGAGGGTGAGAGAGAGGTAGTGAGAATTAGATGATTAAAGATAACAATTTGATCTGTTGTATTTTGCCCGGATTACACTATTAAACCTGGAGGCTCGGAAATGCCCCCGCCCAAAACGCTGTATTTGAACTTTTTCTCTGCGGTTTTACACATCATTAATACCTTAATTACCATGTCATTTAAAAACGTAGCGCGACTAAGTACCTACCGTACCTACTTAAAGGACGTAGTTTCTTAGTCACGGAAGATGTGTAAAGTAACGTAAGTCTATTATTTACAATAGGATAGGGCTGTCCAAGCCATCGCAGGCAAATGTCAATAAAACAATCATAACTATGCATGCAGCACGGCTGCAGAAACAAAGTTGTTTTCATTTTCAGGGAATTCCCCTAATAATAGTAACAGTAACAGATAAATTCATGGTTCACTTGTTAAAAGTGTTGCTATATGAATAAAATATTTGTGTTGTCACTAATTCACAACCAAATACCTACCAGTTAATGTATTTAATGAAAAAAAAACTTTATTTTTGTATATAAGTATACTTAGTAGAATTTAGATTAAAAACATGCGTCGCGGTCGCGGACAGCATAAAAGCAAACCGCAAGGGGGCTGCGGCAAGAATTGTAGGCAGGCACGATTAGAAATCTTGTGTAACGATCATCTTCCTAATTAGTCTGCATAAACCGAATGAATTGCAAATTGTGAAAACCTTGGGTTTCCATTTGGGACGTCCTCCATGAGATGTACGCTTCATGATGGTCGTTAAACTAAGATTAATATGTGTGTGGTGACAGGCGATTCGCAGACCTTTGTTCTTCCAATGGACTTAATAGAACTAACTCTTTCCCCCTATGGGATGGGAGTATAACTTCGCTTTCGCCAGATAATTAATTTTCCATCACAAACAAAGCATATAAACATGGAGTCGTTTGTAAATGTATAATTTTCTGTGTTAGGTATCTAGTATTTCATGATCAGTCAATACAGAACATGGTTCGCATTCTCAGCGTAGAACGGCAATTTGTTATGAGTAGATAAGTTTCTGACGTAGTTACGATTGGTGTTTAGGTAGCCACTTAAGTGGTTCGACTACCTACCTATCAGGTACTCGTTATAATTACTCCTTGTTTAGAACTATAATTCTTTTTCAAAAAATACTATAAGAAGTGTAATATGTTTTTTAACGTGCGTTCACGGACATTTTCTTCGTTTATGAGCCAATTTTGATAATTCTTTTTTGTTGGAAATTAGGTATTCCAAGAGTAGTCCCATGTTAAGGACATCAAGAGTGATCTAATGATAGCATCTCAGAAAAATAGAGGGGAACTTTCGAAAATTGTAAGGATGACTAGTGCGTTTCATAATGTTTTCAATATGTGTTTTATAGCACTACAATTTAAAGAAGGTCTGGACTGTGGAGTCGATCTGGTGATGATGATCTGAGGATGGTAGGGTGTTTCAACAAGAACTTTGTTTTTCAATTGCAACAAACACCGACTTTTGACATTTAGTTTTTCGACGTAATCTTAGTAGATGCATTGACAATTATTGTTACAATGAATTCAATTTCGCTCGAAATTCCCAATAAAATAATCAAAATCCACTATGGTAATGACTAAGTGAACTATGTCTGATAGAGTTACATTTCGTAAAATTCGTGATATTTTCGGACAACATAATAGTTCTTCTGAGACCGAAATTTGGGTCGACAGGCTCGATACAAAATGTGATTGACAAGTTAATAGTAGATTGTATTACGAGGGTGCAAAGTAATATTTTTTCGGCGAGGGCGCTTTTTTGAATCCAGAGCGAAGTGAGGGATTCTAGAGTAGAATCCCGAGCGTAGCGAGGGATTCTTTAGTAGAATCCTGAACGTAGCGAGGGATTCAAAGTATCTCGCCCGAGCCAAAAATATTTTCATCCCCCCTATGAGAAAATAAAAGGCGCCTCAAATTCAGGAATAATACTGTCACAGTTACTAAACTGACTAAACCGACTAACCCGACTAACCCGACTAACCCGACTAACCCGACTAACCCGACTAACCCGACTAACCCGACTAACCCGACTAACCCGACTAACCCGACTAACCCGACTAACCCGACTAACCCGACTAACCCGACTAACCCGACTAACCCGACTAACCCGACTAACCCGACTAACCCGACTAACCCGACTAACCCGACTAACCCGACTAACCCGACTAACCCGACTAACCCGACTAACCCGACTAACCCGACTAACCCGACTAACCCGACTAACCCGACTAACCCGACTAACCCGACTAACCCGACTAACCCGACTAACCCGACTAACCCGACTAACCCGACTAACCCGACTAACCCGACTAACCCGACTAACCCGACTAACCCGACTAACCCGACTAACCCGACTAACCCGACTAACCCGACTAACCCGACTAACCCGACTAACCCGACTAACCCGACTAACCCGACTAACCCGACTAACCCGACTAACCCGACTAACCCGACTAACCCGACTAACCCGACTAACCCGACTAACCCGACTAACCCGACTAACCCGACTAACCCGACTAACCCGACTAACCCGACTAACCCGACTAACCCGACTAACCCGACTAACCCGACTAACCCGACTAACCCGACTAACCCGACTAACCCGACTAACCCGACTAACCCGACTAACCCGACTAACCCGACTAACCCGACTAACCCGACTAACCCGACTAACCCGACTAACCCGACTAACCCGACTAACCCGACTAACCCGACTAACCCGACTAACCCGACTAACCCGACTAACCCGACTAACCCGACTAACCCGACTAACCCGACTAACCCGACTAACCCGACTAACCCGACTAACCCGACTAACCCGACTAACCCGACTAACCCGACTAACCCGACTAACCCGACTAACCCGACTAACCCGACTAACCCGGCTAACCCGGCTAACCCGGCTAACCCGGCTAACCCGACTAACCCGACTAACCCGACTAAACCAACTAAACTAATTAAACTAACTAAAGAACTCATTTTTCAAAACAAAACCATGAATTTCTAACAATCCGAACTGAATTTACTTTTCCTCCCCGTTATTTAACAAACGGAGAGGAAAAGTAATATGAAAATTCATTCCCGCCCGCTAAATAGAAAACACCAACTTTGGGCCCCCTTAAGTCCGAACCAAGTCGTCTTTTTCGAATAGGTGGGATGATGTCGGGTTAGTCGGGTTAGTCGGGTTAGTCGGGTTAGTCGGGTTAGTCGGGTTAGTCGGGTTAGTCGGGTTAGTCGGGTTAGTCGGGTTAGTCGGGTTAGTCGGGTTAGTCGGGTTAGTCGGGTTAGTCGGGTTAGTCGGGTTAGTCGGGTTAGTCGGGTTAGTCGGGTTAGTCGGGTTAGTCGGGTTAGTCGGGTTAGTCGGGTTAGTCGGGTTAGTCGGGTTAGTCGGGTTAGTCGGGTTAGTCGGGTTAGTCGGGTTAGTCGGGTTAGTCGGGTTAGTCGGGTTAGTCGGGTTAGTCGGGTTAGTCGGGTTAGTCGGGTTTGTCGGGTTAGTCGGGTTAGTCGGGTTAGTCGGGTTAGTCGGGTTAGTCGGGTTAGTCGGGTTAGTCGGGTTAGTCGGGTTAGTCGGGTTAGTCGGGTTAGTCGGGTTAGTCGGGTTAGTCGGGTTAGTCGGGTTAGTCGGGTTAGTCGGGTTAGTCGGGTTAGTCGGGTTAGTCGGGTTAGTCGGGTTAGTCGGGTTAGTCGGGTTAGTCGGGTTAGTCGGGTTAGTCGGGTTAGTCGGGTTAGTCGGGTTAGTCGGGTTAGTCGGGTTAGTCGGGTTAGTCGGGTTAGTCGGGTTAGTCGGGTTAGTCGGGTTAGTCGGGTTAGTCGGGTTAGTCGGGTTAGTCGGGTTAGTCGGGTTAGTCGGGTTAGTCGGGTTAGTCGGGTTAGTCGGGTTAGTCGGGTTAGTCGGGTTAGTCGGGTTTGTCGGATTAGTCGGGTTAGTCGGTTAGTTAGTTTAGTGACTGTGACAGTATTATTCCTGAATTAGAGGCGCCTTTTATTTTCTCATAGGGGGGGATGAAAAGTAGAGTGTATCACTCGGGAGCAAATATTTTTGGCTCGGGCGACATACTTTGAATCCCTCGCTACGTTCAGGATTCTACTAAATAATCCCTCGCTACGCTCGGGATTCTACTCTAGAATCCCTCACTTCGCTCTGGATTCAAAAAAGCGCCCTCGCCGTAAAAATATTACTTTGCTCCCTTGTAATACAATCTACTATTTTACCCGTAGGTAAAAGTATTGTTTGTCCCCGCCTGCAGCACCATGTACACACCAACATCACAACACAACCATGAAGTATTTTATGTTGATATTGTGACACTTGTTTTTTTCTTTCGAGTTCTTTTGTAAGCAGTCGGGTTTTTTTATAATAATATTTTTATTTCAGACTTTTTAGTGTTTTCGCCGAAAAATTCTACTTTTTGGGATGGTTTTTGACAATTTGTGTTAAAACGTGTGCCTAAACGTAGTATGATATATATTTAAGTTTGAAAAGGTCTTTCCACGATCTTTCATTTGATACCCATATTGCAAAGATAAGAAAAAACTCAAGATTATCCCCTCTTTTTCTTCCACTTTCGGGCGCCATTTTGAAAATTCATATAGCCTATGACACTTTCACAGTTCTGACGAATTCAACGATACCTCATAATTATTATGTCGAAATCCATTCAACCATTCGGGCTGTGGGGCCCGACAAATAAATGGACATACATACAAACATACATACATACATACATACATACATACATACATACATACATACATACATACACTCGAAAAACTTAACCCTCCTTCTGACGCAGTCGGGTAAAAATATCACGATAATAGATTTTTTATTTAATAACTGCGCTTACCTTGAAGGTCTGTCTTTTGTAGAATGTGGTGTCCCTGCACACAACATTCCTGGATAAATTGTAATTATCATTGTGCAATCTTTGTGGGAAAGTAAAGGTACTTTGACCATCTTCAACTGCAATGATCTTGATCTTGTTTCATCCTAAAACAGTTTAAATTAACAAATGAAAATTGATGACAGCGTTTAGGTCCTGTCTTTTATTCGGGCTGGATTTCGAATCCCCTATTTATATACGTCGTACATTTGACGAATAGAAGCGAACATAATAATGAGCAATTTTGTAGCAATCTGCCAAACCTTGGGGATATGAGAATGTGCGGTAGTCTAGAAAAGAGAATTTAACATCTAGGTATTTAGTGTAGTGAACCGAACTATAAATATAGTACCTACGTACTATAAATTATTCTGCAGTTTTTTTATCACTTTTTAATTAGGTAAAAGACAACATCGTGAGACAAACTCTAATTTTGTACATAACGTTCTCGAAGGCGTGGTTGATGCCACCTAGCAACTCCTATAACAACGTGGTCTATAACCGATAACAGAGCGAATAGCGCGATAGAGTTTGGAATCGAATTCTAATTTCAAGTTTATCTTAATATTTTAGAATAACAATACATTACTAGATATAAGTTAGTACTACAACATAAAACACAAAGCTATTATATAGCAATAATTTAAACTCACGTTAGTGATCCCCCATCCAGCAACATAGGCAAATTTATTTTGAGAATATCTAGGTTTAATTATCACTCGTTTGATAGTGTCACCTAATGGCAGGTTTTTCGACAAAAGTAATAGGCCAATATCGTTTATAAAGGTTGTTGCATTATAATTTCGATGAGTTTTCATCTTGATAGCTGTCCTTACTACGGTTACCTGGAAAAATAAATATGTACCTACCTAGATTCGTATTACATAGTACCTACCTATATGCCAATGAGGGTAACCGCGTGTGAATTTTCCGCTAGAGGCGCTAGTGAAAAGGGAGGTCTGTCTGTCACTTTTCGCTTGTCTGAATTTCATTTGTCACTGTTTATGTATGGGCGGGCTTTGACAGCAAGACCTCACCTCGACGGTGGCGCCAACTGGTGAGCACAAAAACGGCGACCCTCATTGCCTTGCCTTGCATGCTTTGATTATTTAATACGTACAGATATTCATAGTAAATGATGGGCTAAATCTACTTATGTCCAGCTAAGGTTTTTATAACTGCTAAATGCATTGCATTGCATCTTGCAAAAAATGCCCTTTTAAAGATTATTCTGACAACATTATTTAGTCATATGACTGATATTACCTACACTGCCAACTTTGGAGTAGTGGGGTTGTTGGTGACGTCCATGTTTGGCTTAATTTGGTGACCATCCATGAGATGAGGCGACCATCTATTTGTAAGAGTGCCCGACTATACCTGTTTTTAATAGGTACTTAATAACTAGGTACCTACATATTACTTAACAAAAGAAAAGAAAACATACCTGTTTTAAATTTTCGTGTCCTGCTTTTGCGCTTATGAGAAACGATTTGTCTTTTTGACATTCTATTAAGCAATGTGCTGCCGTTACTAATATGATCTGGTTGATAATTGAAGAGCCACAAATGATACTCTTTTCGCCACACATCATTGACAGATACACAGCGTGAGGAAAATTTGAAATCTTAGCGTAACTTCCACCAACTACCTTTCCCTCCATATGCCCTAAACTTTTCGGCCGATCCACGGCCTTTGTATAAATAAAACATAGGATTATAATTTTAAAACTAGCCCCTAACAATTTAAAAGTTCGTTCAGTCATAATATTGTTGAGGTAAACTTTATATGCAATCTTTATAACTCCTCTTTCAATTAGCTATTAAGATAACTAATTCCCATAATGTGTAATTAAACATAAATTGATTTTATTTTACGAGTTTTGAGCAGTGGGGCATATAAATTGACCGGAATTCGTTTGGTTTTACGTTCTTTCTCTTTGATACATCTTCGTCGTATCTACTAGGAATATGGTCCGATATTCGCGATATAACTACGAAGACATTTTCACTAACTTATTAATGCAGCTCACAATACGGACCTAAGGTTAATGTTAAACCTATGTTTAAGTAGGTACATTTTTAGTGCGTGCCTACCTTAAAATAGTTTTTAGGCAATTAGACAGCGCCAATCAAGTAGGAAGGTATCTACGTGCATAGTGTGTTGGTGTGTACTATGTACATAGTGTAATTTGTGTATCCACGAGTACAATAAAGTCTTTGTGGTACATTTTGGCACTTTCTCGAACCCAGTACGCCTGACACGTAACAATATGTAGTATAGAAACCAAGTCAGCGCGGCCATTTTGTAGCACCTTCATTGGAGCCAAATTGGCTCCAAACACCGTTCCGCTCCGTAGTATTCAATGTCAATGCACGCCGAAAAAAATAATTATTACGATTTGTGCTATTAAATTTTGTCACAAAAGCGAAACTTCCGAAAAGCAAAATAAATGTAATAACATCACTTTTCACAGGTTAGCTTTCAATATTTCGTAGTATCTTTTAATTAAAAAAAAATTAAATTGCGTGTACTTATGTACGCACGTAAGAAGTTATACTTCTTTGGCATCATTAAATAATAAATATTCAACGTTAATAATTTCATAATATTTAGTATTAATTATACAAAAAAAAATTGGTTGTCTGTAAAGTCGGTTTACTGACGATAGTTGAACGTGACAACGTCTTAAGAAAATACTGATGGAATGGTAGCATAATCACTAATAGTCATCCTAAACTATCTTTGAATACTTAGTTATAATTTATTTACTGTTATATTGCAGTTAAAAACCTTTATTAGATATTTTACCAAAAGGACTAGTCGTTGCATACCGTATAACGAAACATTAATCTTTAGCTAGTCTGTGCATATTATGTCATGTCAATGTGCCACAAACAAGTCAAAACAAACCTGGCTGGTTATAAATAATTTCGATAAAAAGCAAAAGAGACGTCAAAGTTACATTGACAAAGGCCAATGAGTGGTTTAGCAATGGGTTTAGCCGGCAACTTCATACTGTTGCGCGCGCATCGTAAAATTTCACGCGCCTAACTTCATACTGTTAATTTTTGGTGTTACAGATGCGCGCGCATCGTAAAATTTCACTCTCATGAAATTTCCATAACGCGCCTAAAGAAGTATAACTTCAAAAATCGGTTAGTGCTTCATTTTAGACCGAGCGCTTGTATGACTACTGTCATTCTATACCTACTATAATTATTCTAAGATTCCGTTTGAATTCGAGCTGGAATTAGTTATCATTGCATGGCACACAAAGGTACATTTAAGATTGGCAGTGTTATCTAAAATGCCCTCAGTAAATGCTGACAAGCTAAATTGAACTGTGAGCACACAGGTTATAAGTTTGGTTTTGGCGGGGAGTGGCAATTCCATTTGCTGGGTCAGCGACTCAAACATTTGCTGTTCTATGGTTGGATTGGAAGTAGGGCTAAACCCCGGTCGGCCAGTTACAGCCCTTTGCTTAGTCAGTCAACAAACTAGGTACTTGTCGTTTTTACGCTAAGGGCAATATTATCTTTCATATCTCTTCTTTCTTTCTCCCACAACGCATTTGGTGATGTTGATGTCCAAGGCGGCGCGCGGTGACTATTTACTGTTGAAGGCTTGAAGGGCTGGCTGGCTACTACGATAGATAGATAGGTAGATAGGTAGATATATAAATAGGTAGACACCTATCAACTCATGGAAAATTTAGGTGTGCTGGTTTCCTTTCGGCGTTTATTTCACCAAAGCAAGTGTCTACTAATTTGCAGCCTTTATATTGTACTGCCTCTATCTATTCGTTTTAACTCTATATCTATCACAAACATTCTTTTTAAGTTCGGAGAAACAGATTGCAATGTAAAACAAAGCGTTTCACAACCGTACCTACAGAATGTTATTATGACTGGTTTGATTAAGTGTGTCTACTAGGTATTAGATAATTACAAATTCAAACAAATGAACTTTGTACCCTTATCGCAACAAAGTTAGGTACTTTGTTCTTTTTGGTCTTAAGAACCTGAGTGAATAACGTCGAAACAAATTCGCTGACCTGTTGATGTAGAATTTTATAAGCTCAAAACTGTAAATGCTGCTAAATTAATTGACAGTGAATTACGTGAGTTAACTGGATTTATATTATTTATGACATTAAATTTAAAATAATATAAAAGGGTTTCAGTATTTTGTAGAGGTGACAATTGACAATATGCTCCAAAACTTAAGATATATTTTACATACCTAGATAATCTTTTATTAAGAACAAGTAATCAACGTTTAATATTGGTGTTAATAAACGAAAATGGGAGAAAAGGAGAACATCGGATTTGGGACGCGGGAGCATCTTGCCAGTAGGTAGGTACATTCGAAAAATCTTGCATATTTTAATACATTCCATATTCCTTCTTCCGTTTCATATTTCCTTTTCATGCTACACCATGGCAATCAGATTTAGTAGACAAACAATTAAATAACTTTTAACAAAATAGAACCGACTTTAACGCCGAAAAGAAAAAATCGGTTTAGTTAAACGCGAGATAATCGCGCACAAATATACATACATACATATATACATACATACATACATACATACATACATACATACATACATACATACATACATACATACATACATACATACATACATACATACATACATACATACATGCATACATATTTTTCCGATTTTGATAATTCTTGTTTTGTTTGAAAGTAGATATTCCGCTGATAAGGACACTAGGATTTTGATGATGGCATCTCAGAGAAATCGAGGGGAACTTTCGAAAATAGTAGGGTCCCCCTAAGCGTGTTTGTTAATGTTTTAAATAATTATATTAAAGCAGTACAATTTAAATAATTATATGTTTTAAATAATTATATTAAAGTAGAGCGCTATTTGGCGAGTAGTTTTTGAGTTATCTCTATTTGTCGACGTTGAAGTCGGTTATTTTTTTGAAAAAAGAAACAATTATCTACTATTTATTTCCGACACATCAAACAAAGTTGCCGTAACAAAAATATGTATACCTATCGATATATCGATTGGTGGATCGAATAAAAATATAACTAAGTATACTGTTAACTTGATTTTAAAAGTCACACAAAAATGTACATATAGTCCGTTTTTAGGGTTCCGTACCCAAAGGGTAAAACGGGACCCTATTACTGAGACTTCGCTGTCCGTCTGTCACCAGGCTGTATCTCATGAACCGTAATAGTTACATAGTTGAAATTTTCACAGATGATGTATTTCTGTTGCCGCTACAACAACAAATACTAAAACACTGAATAAAATAAATAATTAAGTCGAAATATGGCTTCGACGCTTCAGCGATAAATTAGTTACCTTTCGGTCCAAGAGATGGCGTTGCTTGTGGCTACAAAAAACTAAAATAAATATTTAAGTGAGGCTTTCATTCAACAGACCAGATTTTTTTGGCGTTTTTATACATAACGGTACGGAACCCTTCGTGCGCGAGTCCAACTCGCACTTGGCCGATTTTTTTCGCTACGGACTAAATTGACACATGCAAATGTCAAATTTCGAAAAAATGTTACCAGCTTTTTAGATATAGTGTTGTACTACGATACCGGTTTCATGAATCGTAAATTTTTACTCTTACCACATAATTTTATTATTATTTGACAATAGACGAATCTTTTAAAAAGTCGTGCTGAATATGGAGCATCACAGATAAAAAAATATATTTATTGATTTTAATAACTTATTTCACTGAGTAAATTCAACAATTATTTATTTATAATTGAAGAATACGTAATAACATACATTTAACAATATTAACAATATTAATATTAATATTAACAATATTAATATTGTTAAATGTATGTAATTTAACAATATTAAAATTTCAAAGACACATTTTTGTAATTATTATCGAAAAACGATACTAGATTGTAAATTCCGTAAGGTTACGTTCGTGGCACATCACTATTAATGATTTGCAAAAAAGTAGCAACACAGCTTATGTCAATTTAGTCCGTAGCGAAAAAAACAGATTGTAGATATTTAATTTTACAAAATGGCCTGAAAACGCAACATGCTGGCAACATTTGTTTTTATTGAATTGTTAAATAATGCGTCATATTTGGATTCCAGTTTATATTAGCTATTATATTAAAATTAAAAATAGGCATAGATTAATATAAAATCTACCAAAATGGTAGTAACTCAAAATGTTATAAAATGGCAACACTAAGTTAGATTGAAACGTGGAATTCACCTGCATTTTTCTTATCTCAAAACAACTCATTACTCATTTTAAAAGTGGCAGACTCACGACTTAGTACTCACTGCACAGGCCAGAACTGCCAGAAACAGTTGTATTACACGCTTGGTTTCATCTAGTAGGCAGATTCAGTGAATATAGGCAGGGGAGAAATTAATAATATTTTGACTGTTCATCGTTACTTGTTGCGCGAGCGCGAGCTGAGTTAGCCATTTTAAATAATGGACACGGACTGGGATATACCAAAAGATTACAAAAAAATATATTCCCGAGGTCTTCGTGGGAAACATATCGATGCTGTAAATAGCAAATATGTTGTGCAATTAAGGTAAGTAGAAAAAGGTCATTTTTTAGTTTTAACAATTATTTTTGTGCTATGGAAGATAAACTAGCATGCATCACCACCTATTCGCTGTCGCTTAGGCCTAGGATAACCGACCCAGATCAAGACTCAAATCGGGACTAGGATGGTTAGTTCTGTTAGTAGATGGTGTTACAACATTAGTTGTTTAGTTTTTTAATAAATGTGAGAACTTGGACAATGGCAGATAGTGATAGTTAGTCCTGTTAGTCGTTGTTAATAATAGTCCAGTTGGTGGTTATTAATAAGAGTCTCATTCTAATTTGGCCACAGATGAGTTGCTACCCCGTAGGCCTCTAAAAAAGTATAACTGACTCTACATCTTTTTATCCGGAATACAATTGCTGTTAAAGAAATTATTACGACGTAGAAGTGGTATTAAGTACCGAGGCGGGCGGTGTTACTTCCCTGGGTGTAGGATTGTCAGGTCGCCAAATATTCAGATTATCATGATGAGACGGGGGTCTCATCATGGAAATCTGAATAAGTAAAATATAAATGACTTAGTATTACTTATACTTGAGTCGCCGAGAATATGAAATTTCTGCTACTCGCTTAAAACAAATTTATTACATATCTACATGTGCTCTTAGTTTAAGGCAGCTTAGTGTACTTATAGTGCGTTATTGTTCGCGGTGGTAGCAATTACAATGACGTCATTAATTCTTTGTTTTGTAAGTGTAGAAACATTCAGAAATAGCTTCCTTACAGTGCGTTTCCGCTACTCATGTTACGTACCTATTTCTTTCATAACAATCATAACATACGAAACCTACCTACCGCTAAGGATAACACGGTCTTTTGTTTTCTCAAAATAAATGTATATTGTATATTGTGTTCGGAGAGTGCAAGGGGTTTTCAATAATCTGCTGCACTGGGCGAAGGGCCACAACTTTTATTGTGGTTTAGACAACTCTTAGATTCACTATCAATGCTTACAAATCTACCTCATAGTGCTATAAGCACGTACCTACTTATTAAGGTAAAATATGCGCCAGCTTTTCAGATCTTTTTTGACTGATTCCAAGCTCTAAGTTGTCTACTACAGAGCAAGGATTTATTCTCATAAGTAATTATACTGAGAGCATAATTCACCACTTTCAGTCCAAACCCCCTTCACCAGTCCCCTTCGGCATAGGTAGGTATGCATATTGCCGTGAGGTCTTGCAATATGTCTTAAGTATTTGAGAATGCAGAATATGCAGACACTCGCTGGAAAGACTGAGGAATCGGCGAACTATATCTCGTTGAGGATCGAAGCATTTAATTTTGTACGGAGAGCTGTCCAGGGAATTCTTAGAAAACGTCGCTAAACATTTTGTACGCGTCTGTAGCTTACCTATTTAATAATGCGGTGCCAAGATGCCTAATAAAATATGAAAAGCCCTATGACTGACAGACAGCGGAGGCATATTTAATAGGGTTTCGTTGGTCAACATTTAGCTAAGGAACCTTAAAATAATAATCAGATATCACTACATGCTATAAAACAAAGTCGCTCCCGGCTCTGTCTGTGCCTTTCTATGTCTTCTTCCAAATGACGCAACGGATTTTGATTCGGTTTTATAAGAAAAAGACAGTAAAATTATAGATCAATATAAAAGATGAGAAGCAGTAGGAATATAAACCTTCCGTTTTGACCCTGGTTGATTACACTTTATTACTTTGACCATTGTTTCAGAGAAACACTTTCAACATTAGATGAAAAGACGTATGAAGAATATTTCCATCACTTATTATGGTTTGAAGAAGCTGCAGCAAGGGATTGCCTACAGGTATTTCAGATAGTTGTACTTAGGTATAATGTGTGGTATAATCCGTGCGCGATCAGGGAGGTAAGGTAACCTTGTCAAATTAAATCGAAAATGAAACTTCTCGGATAGCGTTGAGAAAAAAGTGCTGAAAAAAATTATTATAGATACTATTTTTAGTATTAATTACTTAATAATTAATTATTTTTACAATTTCTCATAGGATTATTAAACACAAAAATATTTCATGGATGAAATCGATTTAATAAAATATTTAGGTTCATTATTTTACACTTATTGCAACTTTTCGATGCCACTCATATTTAATTCATGGGAATAACCACTCATAAGTAATTAATTGCTAATTATCTCTTATTTAAAATAAAACGCAATCAAAAATCCACGCGTACAGGAAACGCAATTACATAGCATAATCCGAGCTTCGACGTGAGTTTGCTATCGCTACAGCTCACCGATAAGATGAACGCTTCTCGGTTCCAAAAAGTAGTAAGTATACAACTGTGGTCGCGCACGTTTTCCCGTTGTGTTAAATGGTTGTGTTGCATTGATCTTCGTTTTTATTGTGGATCTAAGTAGTAGAGGTTTCTAGTCAATATACAGTTACAATGTACATATAGATATCTACTAAACTATCGTTACGGAGTGAATGTGTGATTGGCAGACAACCCACAGCCGAAACTACTGAACGCACGAAGTTGAAATTTGGTATTCCTTGGGGAATGTAGGGGAGCACTAAGAGATAATTTTTGGAAATTCCATCCCTAAAGGGGTTAAAAGGGGGATAAACTGAAATAAAAATTCTATGCGGTTGAAGCGCGGGGAAAAGATATTCTTATTAGGTTTGATTGATCGATACCGCCAATAGTTTGGCTGTGCTCTTCCGATATCTCATCAGGGTCACCTGGTAGGTACTCAAGACCTTCTAAGATCCCAGTTTTGATAGTTTTTCCTTAATGTGGGCGTAAAACTCTATCTCTGTACCAAATTTCAGCGCTCTAGGTCTATGGGAAGTACCATTTTTATTTTGATGATCATGAGTCAGTCAGTCTCGAAAATGCGAAACTTTGCATTAGCTTAACTTTGGAGCTTAATGACTTATCGACTTGAAATTTTGGATTTCTAGAGTGTGATTATAGCTTACTGGGTGACCATAATTTCAGCGTTCTAATCCTAGCCAGAGGTTCTCAAATGCGGCGAAATGGTTCCAGAAAAGGATGGTACGGCAGTGTTGCTTCGCGCTCGACTTGGCGGGGGCACTGTCGTGCCCCCAGATAATTATAATGTCATTGCATCAAGCGGTTTTCGATATTTCGTTATGAGCAAGTGACCTTTCCCTTTTATATAGTTACCTACCTTTGATAGATGTAGTAGGTACTGTGAAATTAATGCATTAAATTATTTTAAACATAATAATTATTGTACTTATCTAATTTTTAGAAACAAAATGTGGATAGCGTCACTCTCCAAGATGCTGAAAGAGATCATGAATTTACTATTACTGTACCAGGTATGGAACAGAAACAACGTTACGTCCGAATAGGTTTGTACTTGTGTTGTATTTTCATTATGATATATTCATGATAAGTCTCGTTGTTAATGAAAAAAGAGCAGGCATCTTTGTAATAGGTATTATATACTATCCATATTGTATATGTACATATACTAATAATGTAAAGCGAAAGAGTGGTTGTTTGTTTGTTTCAACGTTCCTACTAGTTCCTAGTTCCTAGTCTCAGGAGCTACTGGTTCAAGCTGAAAAATTATTTTTGTATTGTATAGAACACTTATTGAGAAAGGCTATAGGCTATATAACATCACGCTACGACCAATAGGAGCGGAGCAACAAGTTTCCCGAAGCGTAGCGAGGACGTCTACTACTATAAATATGTCATCTACTAGTATAAATATACATAATATCTTCCATGAAGGTGCCAAATGTAGTATTTTTAAAAAACTGAATATAGGTAATGTTGTTCGTTTTCAGACGACGAACTGATGCTAATATCATTATTAGAACCAACGCAACGTTTACGAGCACAAATAAAGGATATAAAACATAATCAACTAATCATTACTATTCGAGGAGCTCATTTCGTTCGTTTAAGGTGAGTTAAATTACATTACCTACCTGTAAATCAAAAAATATCCGCTAGGGGTCGCTATTGCCAGGTACTTATTAGTTGATATTATGTTTACACACTTAGTGGGTAGGGATAGTGTTATGAATTATCATTTTATGTTATTTATATTTTTTATTTCAGGATAAACCTAAATCAAAAATTCAAATTAGTTTTTTTGTTCTCAAATCACCAATACACGTGTATGCACGATGCAATATCTGATGCATCAAACAAGAGCATGACCAAAGTATTTCCCAAGAAGAACATTAAATGCAATAAAATGATGCCTATTAAAAGGTAAGTTTACCTTTATCAGGAAACAAAGGGAAAATGGCGACCGTGAACAATAACAAAATATTTAAATTATATTTTATTTGAGTTGAAATACGATAGCTTTCTGATCAAAAGTACCCAACTCATTGTGGTATGAAAACCATCCAATAAAAATAAATAACGCTTCACACTCATAGCCTAGGATAAATAGGATAACACACAAGACAAAAACATAAGGCCAAAAACGAAGACGAGAAAATAGGTAAATAAATGTATTCATTCAAATCTCCTCGCCGGAAATCAAACCCAAAGAAGCGTGCCGGTATGTTAACTCTGTTAACTATTGCGCCATTCGGGTTGTAAAACCGATGCGTTATTGAGTCAACCGAACTACAGCAACGGGAATACGGAATTGCTACTTCCCGCTAAAAACAAATTTATTATTTACCTGTACCCACAAATTAATCTGTGCCAGCCAGCCAGTAAGGAACCTTAGACTTGGCTCAACTTGGTCTAGAGATTTCATTACTTTTTAGAGATAAACTAACAGCTCTATCGAGACTTGGCTGTTTTTTTACAGAATGTTTTTGGTGGGATTTAAATTATAATATTATAATCTAAATTAGGCTGCAACGCATTAGTGGCCCACTACTGAGTCTCCTCATTATTGAGAAGGCCTAGAGCATAGTCCACCGTGCTGTTCCAAGGCGGATTGGTGGAGGGGTTAGTGGTCTCCAACACCGTATCGGAAATTTTCATGCCGCCCAAAAGCCGACTTGGGAACGACTGCTATTTATCGATAACAAACAGCCGAAATTGACGACTTTATGTGCCGTCCGAAGCACGGAAGCGTTCAAGAAATTGTCCCCCTAGCGGTCACCCATCCTACTACCGACCACGCCCGCTTCTTAACTTTGTCGATCACTCAGGATCTCATAGTTCTCTTCATCTCTTCAGTTCTTCTCAAAGTGGTTGATGAAAAGTAGAGTGTATCACTCGGGTGCAAATATATTTATTTTTGGCTCGGGCGATGTACTTGAATCCCTCGCTACGTTCTATTAAAGACTCCCTCGCTACTCTCAGGATTCTACGCTAGAAACCCCTTACTTCGCTCTGGATTCAAAAAAGCGCCTTCGTCGTAAAAATATTATTTTGCTCCCCCATTAGGTATACAATCTACTATTGTGTGCGTTGTCCCGCCGCACTGGTGACTTTATATACACACGAAAAAATCTTCGTTCGTTTTTGTCAACCTACTATTTTATACTCTGCTATTAATCAGCTTCCAGATGTTTTAAAAGCCGTGAGGTCTCTACCAGTCACACTTGTTTAGCAAATTGCGAGCTCAGTATTGTGTTTCAGATGGTATAACCCAAATATAGCAAACAACGTTGAACAACGGACTGCGGTGGAACGCATTGTATCAAAATCGTGTGTTCCCGCACCTTACATCTTACACGGGCCCCCCGGGACTGGAAAAACAGCCACTATTGTGGAAGCAATATTACAGGTAAGTATTCTATAAAATCATGATTGCGGTGATAATCTAGTGGTTGAGAATTTGGTCTCCTATTCGGGGGGTCTGGGTTCGAAACTTAGGGCACGCACTTCTGACTTTTCGGAGTTATGTGCGTTTTAAGCATTTAAATGTCTCCAACTACAACGGTGAAGGAAAACATCGTGAGGAAACCTGCATGCCGGAGAGTTCGGCAAAAAACTCAAAGGTGTGTGAAGTCTGCCAATCCACACTTGGCCAGCATGGTGTACTATGGCCTTAACCTTCTCGCTTTAAGAAGGGACCCGTGCCCAGCAGTGGGACAGTTAGGTATGGGTCGCAAAGAATCTGTTTATAGGCCGCATAGTTCGAAGGACCGATAACCGTATTGGGAGAAAAGGTCCTCTAATAGAGTCGTCACGGAAAAAGGAGCATAGAGCGCCTCCCGACCAGATGGATTGATGACCTGAAGAAGGCAGCGGGATTCTGCTGGATTCAAAAGGCTCAGAACCAGCCAGAGTGGCGCAAGTTAGGTGCAAGTTAGAGTAGGCTTATGACCAGCGGTGGACGTAAAAAGGCCGCGGATGGATGGAATTTCTGTATTAATACGTGAATGCTTTGCATCACTTTCTAAGAATGAGGCACACTTAGAACAGAGATGTGCAAAATGTTATAATATCATGATTACGCATTTGGAGGCTAAGAAATACTCCCGCCAAAAGTACTTGAACAATCTTTGGTTCTTTGGAACAACCTTATCTTTGCCTATAAAATATAGGTACCTACTGAAAAATATACCTAGTGATCGGTAATAAACTTAAGTGTTTTTTGTAGGTATTGGCCATGGAACCCGCAAGTAAAATCATGGTCTGTACACCTACAAATTCGGCAGCCGATGATGTTGCCTGCAAACTATTAAAATATGAATCTCTGTTTCCCATGGAACTATTACTATATCGCCAGAACTCGTCAAAGAGGGATTGGTATGCTTATATTTTGATCTGAATACTTTTTACTTCAATAGTAGGGGGATTTTCTGTATTTTGAGCATGCAGCACCCACCCCTCCGCTACCGCCCATGACAACTGTGAGTCTGTGACCGACATAAAACAAGACTCAAATAGGGACTAGGATGGGTAATGCGGTTAGTCAATGCGTATTATTATACTAGAGAACCGCCCGCGCTTCGCTTCGGGACCCGTGGTAACAGCCACGTAGTTCCCGCTCCCGTAGGATTCTCGGCTTTAAAAATAGCCTATTCAACATCAACATCAGATATAACATTTTCCTATGGCTTAAGTAAAATACATGTAATATTTGATGGCGTGATTCAGAACTTGCAAATGAATTTTACTAACGCCATCTATTAACAACATCCGAAACTAAATATCAAGCAACTAACAAAACATCGATCTTCCCATGGGAATGAGATGTTTTTGCGCGGTAAAAAGTAGCATACGTCACTCTCCACCCTCCTAACTATCCCTACACACATAAACCATATCATATAATAGCCATGTTGCGACGTGAAAGAGGCACAAACAAACACACTTTCACATTTATAATATTAGTAAGGATTACAATATGAGTTGGTTAGTTTGTAAATAATTGGGAGGACATGGACTGTTAAGAGTGAAAGTTAGTCCTGTCAGTTGTTGTTTATAATAGTCCAGTTAGTTAATGATTTTAGTAATTCTCGCACATTATCCTTCGTCAGTATACTAATAAGAGAAAATATTTGAATAGGCACAAATTAATACCTACTTATAATCTATACTAACATATAAAGCCGTAAAGCGGAAGAGTCTGTTTGTTCGTTTGATCGCGATAATCTCAGGAACTAGGTACTGCTTCGAATTGAAAAATTCTTTTTGTGTTGAATTGTAGGTACATTTATTGAGGAAGGCTACAGGCTATATAACATTATGCTACGACCAATAGAAGCGCTATTGGTCGTAGCATAATGTTATATAGCTACTGAATATATTATTCAGTAGCGCGAGCGAGAGCGTCTACTGAATAATATATGTTGCAGGACGACGTCTGCCGGGTCAGCTAGTATAATATAATGGTCAGAGCCGATGATAGCTTTAGAGGCGCCCGCGTGCAAAACCGTTTTACACTCCTCCCCTCATCTTTTCTAATACCAACCTCACTAATATTTAATTTTAACCCGCCCCGCCGTGGTCTAGTTGCCGCCCCCATGCTTGCAGCCCGCGTACGGTGCACGTCTTGCACGCCTGCTTACAGCGGCCCTGATGATGGCCATATTATCAAAATGTTAAATATTAAGATTAGGCTCTGGCATTGCAAGCTACGATGTGCTACTGTGTGCTGTAATACTATAATTTTAATTTCATTGTTACCGTAAGCTTGGTAAACCTTCCGAGATAGTGCGTTTGTCTTTATCATCATTTTAACAATTATCATAACTACATTATAATATATTATTTACTTACTAGAGAACCGCCCGCGCTTCGCTTCGGGACCCGTAGGCAACAGCCGCGTAGGTCCCATTCCCGTAGATATCTCGGCCAAAAATTAGCCTATAATATGATATACTGGAACATCAACATCAGATATAACATTTGCCTATGAATTAAGTGTGGAACCTAGCAGTGGAACCAACGGTCCGAAAGGAATTACATGTAGTATTTGATAGCATGATTCAGAACTTCCAAATGAATTTTACTTACGCCATCTATTAACAATATCCGGAACTAAATATCTAGCAACTAACGAAACATCGATCTTCCCATGGAAATGAGATGTTTTTCCGCGGGAAAAAGTAGTCTACGGCACACTCCACCCTCCTAACTATCCCCACATGTTGCGACGTGAAAGAGTCACAATCCAACAAACAAACACACAAACACTTTCACATTTATAACATTATAGTCGGCACAATCATAAGATTCCGATATGACGTCTGTCATGTATGAACACAAACTAACCTTGTATGGACGTCTTCAACTTACTTATTACGGAAATATATTTTTTTTAATTTGAACCGCTGGTAATGATACTATGAAGTGAAGATATTTCGTAGTGAATGATAGGCCACTTTGGTTAAATTATGCAATGCACTATTTACTGTGCATATACAGTATACAGTTTATATTTATTATCAAATTCAATGCAGCTTTATAAGTAGGTACATAATGTACTTGTGAATCCACCTCCTCTTCGCTTTGGAAAATTGTTTTTATGTTTACAGATAATAAACACTTCTTCCCATATATTAATAAATTGTATAAATAATTTATTTTTATTTTAATCAGTTTCCATCATAAATTGTGTAAAATTGAACAAATATTTAAGACGTCACTACAATGTTTTAAAAGGAGGCTGGATTTATAGTTATGTGACCTCTTGAAACAATTTATGAATCAACCATAATCGATACATTACTATAATCGAAAGTATGTGCTACCATGTCGCACCCAAAATACAAATAGTTCTAGATTCCTTAATATGTCTAAAGCATTGCGATTTTTCTTAGCTATTATAAATTCCCGATACATACGTTTTTAAGCCTTTTCCACTCAAATCGGATAATTATTAACCGTTTAATAGTTTCTTCGTTTTCACTAGATTAATGAAATTTCCATTTTAATAACTAATATAATTTCCTCACCTTAACTTACTGGTCAAATTGCCTTATTATCCCTTTCGGTGTTAATCTCAACGCCACATCTGTTTTAACTGATTTTAAGAAAACAATCAGAGATCGGTTTATAAATTATCGTTCCGAACTTAATTAACGAAACGATTAGAAAGTCTTATTACTTATAATCGGTTAAGTTTATAAATCGGTTCATTTAATGCATCGATTTTTGTTGTACTTCACTATTGTCACTGTGATGACAGCCTTCATATCGGAATCTTATGATTGTGCCGACTATAGTAAGGAGTAAGGATGATTGCTTATGATATTAATATTTCAGGGACACTTTACCAGAATGTTTACGTGAATATTCAAATCGTCCACTTAAAAATCATATGAAAATAATCTTACAAGAAGTTCGAGAAGAAGAGAAAACGAAAAGAAGACGTTGCAGCATAACTATTAGTACAATTAGTTACGCACCTTGTGCTGCGCGGGATATGTAAGTACATCCCATTAGTTTTACGGCATGTCCGCTCAAAAAGTGTCTTAAGTCAAAATAAGTTGAAAAATGATCGTTTGAAAATAATAAAAAAGTTTTTTCTGATTTTTTTTTATTTTATTCGATAAAATAATCACAATATCACAATAGTCACAAAATTTAAAATGTGCAGTTTTATTTCCGATAAAAGTAGATAATGTAACTAAGGGAATGTGTTTTATTGTGACAGTGCGCAACACTACACTCATCTGTTCATCGACGAAGCTGGACAGGCTACAGAACCCTTATGCCTAGTGCCACTGGAAATGTTGAAAGCTGATGGGCTCCTAGTCCTATCTGGTGACCCGCTGCAACTAGGCCCCGTGCTTACGTCACAACACGCTAAGGAATATGGCTTGGGTAATCATTATTATACCTACATAATGTGTGAATTATGATGAAGGTTTGGCATTGGTTTTCATCTGCTTGTTTATCTTATAGTAACATATAAAGTTAAAGAATTTGTTTGTTTGTGTAAACGGGCTAATCTTAGAAACTGTTGGTTCGATTTGAATTATTTTTACGGCTACGTAACATTGCGTTACGACCAATAAGAACGGAGTAACAAGTTTTACGAAGCGACGCGAGAGTGTCTACTAGTTAATATAATAAAATTAAAGAGTTTGTTTGGTCAGGCCAATCTCAGGTACAACTGTTTTGAGTTGAATTTTTTTGGGTACTTCATTTATAGGAGAAGAGGCTTTATTACATTAAGCTACCACTAGGAGCTAAGCGTCAATGAAAAATGTTGCAAAAATGAGACAAATTGCTAAGTTTCGTTTTTTCTATCTGCGTAATACCTACATTACGGATAAAAAGTAGCCTATCCCATGCTTCATAATCTTCCTCACACAATCATCTATCTTCCAATGGAAGTCCCGTCAAAATACGTCCAGCCCTTAGAATAATTATAATTATTAAAGAAACCAAGTCAGCGCGGCCATTTTGTATTAGCTTCATTGCAGCTAGGCTCCAAACACCGTTCCGCTCCGTAGCATTCGCGTATTATAGTCTCGCGAAAAAAAATAATTATGACGATTTATTTTGTGCTGTTAAATTTTGTCACAAAACTTGCGAAAAGCAAAAGAAATTGAATAATATCACTTTAAAGAGGTTAGCTTTCAATAAGTATTTCATAGTATGGCCGGCTCCACACGTTGGAGCCAACTCGGTTAGTGCTTCATTTTAGACCGAGCGCTTGTATGACTACTGTCATTCTATAGGTACTATAATTATTCTAAGGTTCAGCCATTTTAGAGATTAGCCAGAACAGATGGGAGTTTTTTCCGCGTAAATCCCGATACCACGGGAATTCCGGGATACAAAGTATGTATTTATAAGGTAGATGACTTAAATTCAACACAAAATTACTTTTAGGTATATCACTAATGGAACGTTTGATGAAGGATAAACTATACAAAAGCAATGATCCTAACTACACGGTCATGCTAAAGAAAAACTTTCGTTCCCACGCAAATATACTTCAAATACCAAATGAGCACTTCTACAACGGGCAATTACAGGTATGTTATTTTTTTTTTGCTGAAAAATCGCACCCTTGGTAATATAAGGGCACAACTCATAATTCATCAAACTTAAAAGTGCCACATTTCCGTTTTTTTTTTGGAATAAAAGGGCCCAACTTGGAAGTGTCTTTTTGTTACTCGTCATCAAGGGTATTTTTTAATCGACTTCAAAAAAAGGAGGAGGTTCTCAATTCGTGTTTTGTTTCTTATGTGTGTTTGTTACCTCATAACTTTGTACTGGGTGAACCGATTCCGATATTTTTTTGCGACATTCGATACCTGCCGTCTGGTCCCATTTTAATTTGAGCGACATCTGACGGTCAGTTTTTGAGTTGTTCTCAATAATGTGAATTTAATTTATGCTAACTTTTAACTGGGAACCCAATGAATGGAATTGGCTTGTCATGTGTGTTACCTACCTTATAAATTGGGGCGACATCTGGCGAGTGGTTTTTGAGTTATCTTGAATTTGTAGTCGGTTATTTTTTTTTGTAAAAAGTTATTTTACTTACAACATTTTGTTCGTGGTTTTTAATATGGAGCAATCGAAAAACAAAATTGCAAAATTCACATCTATAATTTAAATAAGAAACATTTTATTCAAAAAATAAACTCACAATAGGCATCCCGACTCATTAAGATGCAAAATTCCCAAAATATATTTTTTATTATTACGCCTTTACGAGTATATGACTAAGGGTGCGATCTTCCGCATTTCATTTCATATTTCACAGTTAGTACCATATTGTACTCGGATACAAATTAAATGTCAATAGTTTCCTCAAAATAGGAAATCAATGTTTTTTTTTAACAGTACAGATTATTAGACAAATACTTAGTATTGTAATTTACTCTGGATCTCTTGATAGCGTGAATCGTGATTAACTGTTATACGTGAAACGACATCCTAAATTCCTATCATAACACTTAGCTTCTCCACAATGCATTGACTGATTCGGTTTTGCCGCCAGATCCCTTTCTCTCTCTCAGTCTCTCGAGTTCAAAATAGTATTAATATTAATTACTTCGAAATACCTAGTGACTATTGGTTTAAAATAGTTACTAATAAAGTGAGGGGTCAAAAAAGTAAATCGATGGATTTCTTCACAGCATTACATCGGGTATTTTACATTACATTTAGTTAATTTCTTTTTTTTATAGTTGGTGGAACATGAAACAATTTTAAAAATAAGCTCATCAATATTATAATTGGTCATATCTTATTATAGGCGTGTGCGAAAGTAGATGTCGTTAGCAGCAGAGACATCCTGAATAACAAGAATACCTGTCGCGCCATTGTTTTCTATGCAGTATTTGGGCAGGAGGCGCAGGCGAAACATTCGTCAAGGTAATAAGTATAATTAATATTAGGCTCAGACCAATAAACTATAGACGGCGTGCCGTGAACAAAAGCGTGAAGCCGGCAAAAAGTACGCCTCGCCTTGTAATACACACGGTGGCACTCACACCAAAACGACTTTTGTGTTCTAAATAATAAAAAATGAGCTTTTCTTCACGGCACGCCGTCTATAGTTTATTGGTCTGAGATATTAGGTATCCCAAAAACTCCTTATAGGATCACTTTGTTATTCGTCTGTTTGTCTATCTGTACCTTTTAACGAAAAACGATTGTAGCTATCAAGCTATATTTGATATCAAACATTTAGATCTGTAATCCCAAAAAAATGTAACATTTAAATAAACTCAATCAAAATATAGGGCCGCTATGCTCCATTTATTCTGCTTAATGAGGGTAAAAACGTGTGAATTGGCCGCTAGAGGCGCTAGTGGAGAGTGAGGTCTGGCTGTCAGTGCCACAAACTTATTTGACCCGGTAAGAGGGGCGCTACTGTCATTGTCTTTGTCTGACAACAGTTTTATATTTGTATTAGATGACACTTTTTTGTGCATCTAAATTATAGTAGGGGCATTTATCATTTTTTATATTATATCCATGTGATCCATGCTATTAAAATGAGATCGATAAATATAAGGGAAACAAAAAAATCTCAATCTCTCAAGCGGAGCAGATGACTTGAGCAAGACAAGACCAAGAGTTTGCAAACAAATTACCGATGTATTTTTTTATCGATATGTACTTTCAACGATTATTTTTTTTATTTTTTTCATAGCTATTTCAACGATGAGGAGCTAATAATGCTGAAATACTCCATAAAGAAATTAACATCAGGTAGCCACAAGGAAGAAGCTGAGAATATTGGTATTATCACACCATATACGGCACAGGTGAGTACTGAAGCGTCCCTAATAATATTTTTCAGTACCAAAATACACTTTCTCAATATGATTAATAATCAATATCATTAATAATCAGGATGTCAAGTTAGTAGCGGCTTTATTATATTCAATCCTTAAGGGGGTAAACTAAGGCATGAAACAGCAACTTTGGGCCCCCGTAAGTCCGAACCAAGTCGTCTTTTTCGAATAGGTGGGATGAAAAATAAATTTCGGACGTACAAAAAACATACAACAAATCTATCTAAAATCTAAACATAAAACAAATCTATGCACGTGGCATGTATGAATGAGTTAGCGATGATCGATAGGGTCATTCGTTCATTCACATACAAGTCAAAGTATTAAAGCGAGCAGGGAACACCGAGGGAACATTGGCTGATAGGCAAAGTTTCGACAGCGCCGTTACTGACATGTTTGCAATCCCTGCGAACTTTTCTATTCAAACTTTGTTTGAAATGGAATTCGATTAACCATGAAAATTTTCTGTTCGAAATTCGAAAATTGTATATCTATACTTACAATTGAATTGTAAACGCGTTAAGGTACTCGCTGACAGTTAATGTCGAAAATTCTGTATAATGAACCTTAATCACAGGTGCGAAAAGCTGGCATTTGCGTGCCATTAAAACTAATTTCACATCGTATGCGAACAGAGTATACGGGCCATGATAATACGTTCCATTGGGATAGTTTTAACGGTATTAAGTCGTTCTCTGCGGTAACAAACGCTATCCTCCATTTGTTTTCGAATCGAATCCGTTATTGCATGGCATACAAATGCCAGCTTTCCGCCTATGCAATTAGAGTAGATTTAAGATTGACGGTGGGATCTATAAATGCCCTTAGTAAATTTTGCTTATAAGCTAAATTGGGCTGTAAGCACGGGTAATAAATTTCGTTTTGGGGGATGGGCAATTCCATATTATGCTCGGCGACTCAAGTTTAGTTGTTCATCATACGTGATTCTCGCAAACTGTAACAAAGTCCCTCCTACCATGAATGCTAGGAGTAACTTCATGACAAACAATACAACTTACATAATATCTACATACAGGTATTACCTACGCAAGTCTATTCAGTCCAGCTCACTGGGCTTATATTTCGAGTTCTATAGTTAAGTCTTAGGTGTTACTTTGAAGATATAGTCTATTGTTATTAAGTTCGTAAGTCTGTCTAGCAACATTCCGCAGGCACAATGTACTAAGGCTTATATCTTTAGTTTTTAAATATGGAGAAACTCATTGTGATATGCAAAATTGAGACCAATGACTAATAACGAAGGCCCACTCTATAAGATTACCAGACCGACAGAAAGTAAACTAAAGATAAATGATTAATGACGAGAGAGATAAAGAGAAAAAAGAGAGACAGACCTTAATAATAACCCAATAAGTAACATAACTTTTAGGGCTTTTACCTCTGTCATGTGATTTTCTAAACTCAAAGGTAAAAAAAGACAAAAACAATGTTATTCAAATGTCTAAGCTATATTACTGCAAAGTTTCATGAAACTCTGCTCAGTTTTGGTGTGAAAGAGAAACAAACACACACACACACATCCTTAAAAACTTTCATAGTAGGATGTGCAGACATAACCTTATAATAAATTTTTTATTCCCATATTAATTATATTAAAATTAAGATAAGATTACCATCATAATTATGCAGGTAAAGTATACAATATTATGTTGTATGTAATGTTAGAGGACTCAATATCGTACATGAACAGGCAGACAGTACAAAAGCCAGTCTTATCTTTATTGAGTGGTTCTTCCAAGCATCCTTTGGGCCAAGCATACAAAAGGTATAGAAAATAACGTTATCGGACCATAAGTTACGTAAATAAAATTAGGCAGAAATTAGACTATAATTGTGTTACTTCATAATGATAGATTCAGTGAACGTACACATCATGTCACGTCTGCCAAACGCAAGGTAGTGTGAATAACTTTTAATGATTTATTTATTAATTTAATGAATTTATAGTGTATTATTTCATTAAAATATTAGCTTTTTCAGTCCTCTATGTAAGTTTAACCATGTTTAAAAAGAAACAATAATGTTTTTATAAAGTAAAGTATTGTACTAGTATATTTACATATCACTTCAATTAAGTTTTTTTTTATTTGTGCCATTAACGATCTTAAAGATAATAGGTATTCGCCAAATAAATTTCTTAAAATAGAATAAGGCATCTTGACATACAGTCCCTAACACATATTCTACTTTATTTGAAGAAACTATTTGCCTATTATTAACTCACCCTTGGGAGACTGCTAGTTGTGATAATGATACATTTACTGTTCAATATAAGTAACCTCTCATGGGAAATTCCTTTTCGTCACTGGCCTAATATTTTCTAAATCAGAAATAGATTTCGTTTGAAAGAACATTTATATATTTCTGTAATAATTTAACCCTGATTATCCTTACTAAATATTAGGAAGCTATCATTTGGCAAGTATAATTATACTGGATACCAAGTTGTACCATGAAATCTTTAAAAAAATATTTTAGGAAACCTCCTCTACTGTGACTTTTAAGTAATTCTCTCCTCTGCATGTATATGCATGTATGTATATACAGGCCGGATCCGTCCGGATACGGTCGGATTAGCGAATCCGTATTAGCGACTCAAGTATGCATAGTTACCTATCGACAGTGACCAGTTACCTAATCCATCAATTTAATTTGGTTATTCGACAATTTGAAGCGCAGGTGGTAGAGCCTAGAGTTCGCCCGGGGTAGTACCACCGCCCGCCAAGGTACTCAGTACCATTCCTACCGTCATTATATGTAATTGTTTTTAAGAGCAATTGTGTTCCGGATAGGAAGGTGTGGAGCCGGTTCACTTTTTTAAAGGCGACCATCTCAGTCCTCAGGGGTAGCAACGCATCTGTGACCGAATTGGATCAAGACTCACACTAATCATTACTAACTGGACAATACTAATATTAACTAACAGGACTAACTATCACTAACAGTCCCTGTCCTCACACTTATTAACAAACTAACCAACTAACATTCTAACACCATCTACTAATTGGACTAACCACCCTAGTCCCTAAATTGGGTCTTGTTCTAAGTCGGTCACAATTGCCATGGGCGGCAGCGGAAGGGTGGTGCTGCATGCTCGTTTGCTACCTTAATTCAATAAAAAAAAATTATCACACCATATACGGCACAGGTGAGTACTGAAGCGTCCCTAATAATATTTTTCAGTACCAAAATACACTTTCTCAATATGATTAATAATCAATATCATTAATAATCAGGATGTGAAGTTAGTAGCGGCTTTATTATATTCGACCCTTAAGGGGGTAAACTAAGGCATGAAAGTTTATTTGAAAATCAGTTTAAACTTTTAAAGTAAATAGGTAGTAATGTAAAAAGCTTAAAGTAAAAAAAATAATAATGGCTAAAATAAAAATAGCTTAAAGTAAAAAGCTAGTAATGATAAAGTAGGCAAGTGTATTTACTATGATTTACAATGATGTTTTTTTCTATGATTCCGTTCTTGATTTAGTCGTCAGTGTCATGGGTTAATATTTATTGACGTTTTTTTAAAAAGCCAACAGCAGCCAAAAGCCAGTTGTCAGAAAAGCTTAAACAAGTAGAATTAATGTCCATGTTTTGTACCATTTCGTTTTAAGTGAAAATAAATTAAGCTATTCACAAAATTCGTGACTTACTTAAGGTTTTAATTGTAATTATTCCAGGTTGAGAAAATAAAGAAGTGGTTGGACAAGAACGGGCTCAAGAAAATTGAAGTAGGCTCCGTGGAGTCGTACCAGGGGAGGGAGAAGAAAATCATTTTGATGTCAACTGTTCGCGGACAAGGGACTCATAATACTAAGCAAGTGAAACTGGGGTTTCTCACAGATACCAAGGTAAGTTGACAAATGGGGCGGAATAAATCATCTCCAGTCCAAGACAACCTCTCTTGCTCGTGCATTCTCCTAAAAAACGGAGGCGGTTCTACCCAGTTTGATAAAATTATGACATTCAGCTTTGTACCAACCCATTTAATCTCGTGGGATGAGTGCATGTATCAGCGTAAGGCCCTTCACACACAATACTATTTGCAAGCGCCTAGAGTCGGCGCTCGTGAGTCGTAAGTCGATATAATATACCCTATCTATATAATAATTTATCAAGTTCCACACACGAGGCGACACGTCTACGGTGTTCTGTCAGTGAACAGTGGTATCGGCAAACTGTGCATTGCGTCGGAGTCGCGTAGCTAATAAGAAGCGTATTGTGTGAAGGGCCTAAGGGTTATGGCACACAACGACATAATGGCACACATTTAATGAATGAGGTTCTAAATCTATATATGTCGTACGGATCTTACTATACAATCGTCAAAATACTTATTTTCTGAGTTTTATAGTGAACTAAGAATAAAAAAACTGTGTTCCCTGGCCTTGGACAGAGAGAGTTTAATGGAACTAACGACCAATCTTCAGTAGTGAAGTCTGAAGAGGCACAATAAAAAGAAAATAGCAAACGTGCATGAAGTATGACCCTTCCGTTGCAGCCCATGCCACTTAAATTGAGACTGCGATGGTTAGTCCAGTGAGCCGAGGGTGTGAGGTGAAGAGTTACTTTCAACAATGCTGTCCGACATTTGGTCAATAGAGCATACAATATTCATAATATTTTAAATCGATTAAAAACTCAGAGCTATGTTGAACAGTTTCATGGCATTAATTTAGTCTGTATCTATGTGCATTTATACCTATGTATGTATTCAATAATTTATGATAGTATGTACGAGAAATGAACACGAAATTTGATTAAATTTTTTTCAGGAATTTTAACTAAATTACGTTCTCTGTCCTAATAATTATGTTGAAGCTTTTAATTTTATTTTCATAAATATTTTTGATTTCAGCGGTTCAACGTGGCGCTGACAAGAGCTAAATCAAAATTAATTGTTATTGGCAACCCCAACAGTCTGCAAGCAGACAAGATGTGGCGAATTTACATCGATACCTGCAAATCATTCGGCAGCTATCATAAAGTAGCCAAAGCAAATGAGGATAGAGATGAGATGGTGAAAGTTACTTCACGTTTGCGATTACTTCAGATTAATCGAGAAATTAATAACTTGTACTTTGTTAATTTTTAAACTGATTTTAATCTCATGTTTGGCTAGTCCAAAACATGAGATTGAAATCAGTTTAAAATCTAGATTTTACTGATGGCATAGGTACTTGATTGATACTGTGATAATATATTGTAATGAAACCTGAAGAGTGAATTAATTTTAAACGTACAATTAATTATAATGTTAAGTTCAATAAGTATTGAGGATCTTTATAAATAAAATCAAAACATTCAAAACGTTAAATAATACCTAATATATCCTTTGCTGGAATTTTAATAGTTGATATCTTTAAAAACGCTAATAACTGATACCTACTGTCCAACTTAATAGACCTTACTTACCTACCTATTAGTTATACACCTACCGGTACCGTCAGAGCCGCCGCTGGCTGCATGAGCGCCTGTTTACTTTTATTCAAATAATATCTCGTGCCTCTTCCTCGTGGTCCATTTGTCGCCCCCCTGGAGGTGCTGCTCGCGTGCAGTGCACGTCTTGTACGCCCGCTTACGGCGGGCCTGAACATTGCGTAGGGTTTCCTCATAAGACAGTTTTAACACTAAGGCAGTTAAGCTGAAAATTAGGTTAACGTATTTTAGTTTTTGATCGTCTATTGTGTAACTTTTAACTAAGTAGTATGGTTAGTACCTACCTATTAGTTTTTGTTGTTTATCGTTAAATTTTCCTCGTTTTGTTATGACAGATGTACCAAAAATAAATATTTTGTGCCAAATAATGTACGTGAATCAATATTACTATGTAAGTTGTTTGGTACTGTGTAGAGGTTGTTATAGAATAGATTAATTCATATAGTAGATTATGACAAATTATATGACCATAGTATTAGGTACTTCACGTTATGCGTCTTTGATAAGAGCAAGTATGCTTATTTTAATTTAGTTATTAAATACTAAATAGGTGAATATTATCACAATGAATATTTGTATCACACTAAATTTATGCTTTTGTTACCGATATGGAAGCAAAATATATATTTTTTCAATTTTTGCCTATTTTTCTTTTACCCGATACGTCAATTGATTGATTTGAATAATGTTTGCTAGGTAAGCTTATAAGAAATATTAATTTCATTCATACATTCATTAATTGGCCATTATTTAGGAAACTATTCCGAAAAATGTAGATATCTAAATAAACTTTTTATCGTTTGTACAACGGGAATTAAAAATGAAGAAACTAAAATAAAACAAGAATCATAAAACAATAGGCGGCCTTATCGCTGTAGGTATAGCGATTTCTTTCAGGCAACCCAAAAAACCGGCCAAGTGCGAGTCGGACTCGCGCACGAAGGGATCCGTACCATTATGACTGTATAAAAAAGGCTAAAAAAATCTGGTCTGTTGTATGAAAGCCTCACTTAAATATTCAATTGTTTTATAGTAGCCACATATTACCCACAACGCCATTTCTTGGACCGAAAGGTAACTAAACTATCGCTGAGGCGTCGAAAGTATGGGCGCCCACTTAAATATTTATTTTATTCTGTTTTTTAGTATTTGTTGTTGTAGCGGCAACAGAAATACATCATCTGTGAAAATTTCAACTGTGTAACTATTACGGTTCAGGAGATACAGCCTGGTGACAGACGGACGGACGGACGGACGGACGGACGGACAGTGAAGTCTCAGTAATAGGATCCCGTTTTACCCTTTGGGTACGGAACCCTAAAAATAGGAAATACAGATATCACTTAAGGGTAGCGGCGGACCTACATAAAGTAAACAAACTTTAATATACAAATAAACGTACCATTACAACAGCAGTGAGAGACAAACAAGACATTGTATTGTAGATTGTAGGAAGCATAGAAAAAGAAAAAAAAGAGAGATTGAGAAAAAGATGAATCAGGATGTACTTTAGTTAGTAAGTACATAGGTAATTATATTGTCTCATTTGGGAAAAACCCCTTACAAAATCATCAATTTCAATTTTTACAGTTGCTGCAAAACAGTATTAAGTCACGAGTGAAAAGAAATTTCATTCCACAATTCGACTTTTCCAGTACAATATCGGTATCAAAGTGCAACTTGCAAGGTGATTATGATATAATGTGAAAAGCCTAAGAAAAGCGGGACAGGCCGGACATCGTTTATTTTGCTCGCACACGCACTGAAAAAGCCTAACAATCCAGACGTCTACATCCAGCATATCACGCATCGTACTGTGTTTGAAGAGTGTGACACTCATTAAATTCAGTACTAATTGCACTTAACTTTGTTTCATAGGAACGCACTCACTGTCGCTGGCGGTGTAGGTGTCGAGTGCATCTGGACATTCTGGAAATACAATCTTGCCATAGAAAATTTCAACTTTGTAATGATTAATTAGGTATACTATATCTTTGTAAAGTGGCTTAGTAATTGTATAGAGTAGGTGTTTATTTGTAGTACAATGGAAGGGTAATGTTCCTATAACCACATTATAATGTATAGGTAGGAGAGAGAGTATCATATACCTATTAGGTAGGTAATCCTTGTCGACTTACATACTTTAGTCACCTTAACAATTTCTTGCATATTGTGATAATAATCATCTTCATCTATATATGTATATAACTCAAAGGTGACTGACTGACTTATATAGTGATCTATCAACGCACAGCCCAAACCACTGAACGGATCGGGCTGAAATAATTTGGCATGCAGGTAGATATTATGACGTAGACAACCGCTAAGAAAGGATTTTGATCAATTCTACCCCCAAGGGGATAAAATAGGGGATGAAAGTTTATGATTTTCGACTGATTGAACTGAATGTACAGCCCAAACCACTGGACGGATCGGGCTGAAATTTGGCATGTAGGTAGAAATTATGACGTAGACAACCGCTAAGATAGGATTTTGATCAATTCTACCCCCAAGGGGATAAAATAGGGGATGAAAGTTTATGATTTTCGACTGATTGAACTGAACGTACAGCCCAAACCACTGGACGGATCGAGCTGAAACTTGGCATGCAGGTAGATGTTATGACGTAGACATCCGCTAAGAAAGGATTTTGATCAATTCAACCCCTAAGGGGATAAAATAAGCGATGAAAGTTTGTGATTTTCGACTGATTGAACTGAACGCACAGCCCAAACCACTGGACGGATCGGGCTGAAATTTGGCATGCAGATAGCCACCATGATGTAGACATTCGCTAAGAAAGGATTTTTCAAAATTCATCTCCTAGAGAGGTTAAATAGGGGGGGTGAAGTTTAAACGAATTCCACGCGGGCGAAGCCGCGGGCGAAAGCTAGTTTACCATAAAATTTAAATGAATATCTTAGGAGTTATCTCAAAGTTTTATGAACACGTGAAAATGAATTTTCTCTGTTGCTTATGTGACTATATTATGTCTTATGTACCTACCCGTGCGAAGCAGGAACAGGTTGCTAGTCGCTAGTGTTATGGAAGATTAAAAATGAAAATTCGTTCAGAGCGTAACTCAATTCGGTTTGTAACACTGAGGTACACTATTCAGATTAAAGGCATTTTAAACTTGTGTGTTGACCACAGGGCAATGTGATTAGTGATTATTATCGCCGTTGATAAACGCATACAGGATTTTGTCGTCCACCGGAAGGTGCAGTAGTTAAGTAAGTCTCCTGCCTGAGCACATTCAAGTTCCACGCCGCTACGCCGATTGCTCTTGGCACAGGCCTTCATACTAACGCGTTCGTTCTCCATAATTTAAAAGTGACTTTCATTCAGCCTTCATAACAGGCATTTTGGTAGTCTTTATACGACTTTGCTCTTGAGAGTTGACATCGACTGTCCGCAGTAACAGGCAGATTCTGTGTCAAAAAAAAAAACATTCAGAATGGTTATCGAAAAACTACACAACGCGGGCGTAGCAATGACTGTAGCGAGCTTCGTCGTAGATTTAACAGCTGTTGTTAACAGTGATTATTTGTTGGACGTTTCCGGGGATAAATTGTTAAGTCTTGTATGTCGTTACAAAATATTCGGCAAGTGCCGTTCAAGTGATAAATTAAGACAAAAAAGCTATTCAGTAGAATCACTTTCGTTCATGTAAGGATGAAAAGCCCTGTCAATTCTTTTTTATAACAGCAACGCGAATGGTAAAAATAAATACAAATAGGGCGGAAGCAATACGCGTCTACCCGGAGGATTGGGATGCATTGGCCCACTATAAGGTCAAGTCGTAGCGTATATCGCGTAAATGTAGGTTGGTTCGATTCAAAACATCGTATAAGCTGCAGTTCTTTCATGATCTGTGAAACGACCGACTCTGCTAGGACCGATCGTGCTTGGCCAATTGCTGGCGCATGCGCGGTCCCCGGGTCGATATACAGTGACGTCAAGAGTGGTAGGGCCTCAGTCAGCCACTGCCGGCCACAGCGCGAACATGTGGTTGCAATGTTTGGCTGCGACGGTGCTGATTACCGCGGCCGCGTCTCGCGAGGTCTTTACGAACTCTTTCCTAGTGCGGTTCAAGAGATCGCTGCGCCACGACGAGGCCCACCAGGTCGCCCTCCACCACGGCTTCGACAACCTCGGCCCGGTGAGCGGCCACGTGATTATACGTAAACATAAGCTTACACCCGCGCTGCCAAATCTTAGAAATATGATTGGCCTCGTAGGTACACTGCTGAAATTTTCCATACCAATTTCGGCTATCGACAATACTCTATTGAGGACGTTGGTAATAGAATTTGCAATAATCGTAAAGATTAACTATACATATTACGTTTAATGTTGTCGGAGTAGAGTAGGGCTTCTAATCTGATGATAGAGTCATTAAGATTTAAGGTCTACACATTTACGTTTGATGCTTTAGACCAGTTTTTAAAAAATCAATACACTATTAATAATAACTAAAACTCTAAGAGAACGGCGCTTATTTTATAAAATACTTACAATAGATTACTGTGAAATTTTTAGGCTGGAAATCCTACTTTTTGTTATTTAAGATAACAAGATTAGTATGTACAAGAACATAATGTTGATTAGCTTCTTCTAAACACTACTTTAAAAAGTAAGTAATACTCTGTATTTATCTCTTAGAATTGTAAATTTTCTTAGCAACATACAGCAAAAGGAACCTCATTCTTGGCTCTGCTTTACGTGAGAGCCAGGTGTAGGTATTTTGTAGTGGTTGTTTGTCATCACGTTCTCCAATATCCTTTGTACTTACCTACTTCTACAATTTTGTATGTTATGTAGACGATAAATATTGAAGTAAGTTTTGGAGGTTAAGTTGATATTTTACATTTGATAGCTACGTGCCCAGAAAAAGGACTTTCTTTTGTTTTTGATATGCTATGGGCAGGGCCACTTAACGGGTGAAATTCACATATTTGCTTATTACAAGTTGGAAGTTCCTCCTCTTCGTCTGATATTCGGGTTATTTATGAATCCACGTGTTACGCTATGTATGTCGGAGGCCGGCATGAAAACTTCCGATACTTGGCCACTTACCCCTCCACCAATTCATATGGAGCAGCGTGGTGGAGTATACTCTAAAGCTCCTTAATGATGAGGAGAGACTCGTTAGTTGTGGGCCATTAATGAGTTGAAGCTAAGCTGCGAATCTTTTGAATTTCCATAATATTATTAGCGGACTGTGTAGATTCTGTAGGTCATTGGGCGGCTGTCAATGTAATTTTTACAACACACGCGCAGGATACGATTTTGTATCTAATAGGTACTTGTGTTGCAGAGGATGTGGTTTTGTCACTCCACCCCTAAAAACCAATTAATTATGTGTGCTTTTCAATTCAGTTTAGCTTGTAAGTAAAATTAACTTAAGGCATTCTTGTGCATTGTTAATCTACAATCAATATTAACAACAGAGGCGGAAGGCTGCTATTTGTGTACCTACGTTGCAAGTTGCAATTGAATCGAATTTGAGATTGATGGCGGACAAAGTATAATTTTAATTCGTCTTACTTATTAAGGTAAATGTAAAGATAGAAGTCTTTTTAAGAAGCGGTTTATTTGTGGTGCTTTTGTTATTTGCACTTTATTGATGTTCCGTGGGCCTTATTACGTATCAATTAGGACATGAGAAAAATGTCAGTAATGAAATGACCATCTTGATTTATGTACGACATGTATTTAAGGCTCGTATCAGAGTAAGTTAAGTAGGCGTACTATGGCGTGTTTGTTATCGATAAGTGGATATGAGCGATACGCAATGATGGCGGGAGATAAGACACACTTCCATGACATTAAATAGCTACTGAAATGCGGGTTAGTTCAATGTACCCACGCGTTTTTGACTGCCAAGTAGGCAGGTAGGACGCGCTACACCCAATAGTAAGTCATTTGACATGGAGCCAAATATTGTTACATTATTTGTTACGCTGGCAACTGCATACTATTCATATGCTAAGTTGTACAAACAGAACCTGTTTTAATTTAGATAGTAAACGAGCATGTAGGACCGCTTCCGCTGCCGCCCAAATCAACTGACCACCATGTCAATTGATTGTTAATTATTATTACTGGCTCCGACTACTATTATGATACGAGCTTACCTAGAAAATTTAGTTTTTATTCAATTTCCTAAAATTTTTGCGAAAAATGATCAACGGTAAAATATTATAAATTGAGTGAGCACAGGTAATAAATAAGTTTGGTTTTGACGGAGAGTAGCGATTAAATATGCTCGATGAAACAATTTATAGTTATAGGTATGTGATTGTCGCAGTTCAGGCAGATATTTCAACAGTGCTACTTTCCCATAACTTTCAAGATTTTAGCATTTCCGGAAGGAATTTGAACAGTCCAACATTTGTCATATTTCACAAAGGCCATGCAAAGGGGAGGGTGATGCTTTTACGAACCTTTATTTAATCTGCCCTTTGGTAAGTCCTCAACGTTTTAGAAATCGTTAAGCTAATAATAATAATAGTTCGTTATTTCTATTTGAAGAAAAACATATTATTATAATTAGCAAGTGTTTAAATCTGTCCAGAGATATTTGTACTTTTTATTTTACATATTATATTCAAATTACCTATGCTTCAATAATTCAAACATGATTAAAATAACATGTGATTTGGCGACGACACGTCGAGGTTGAACCACGCTATAGGTAATAGTAGATTGTATAACAAGGGATACACTCTACTTTTCATCCCCCCCCCCCTATGAAAAATTCTGTCACTTAAATAAGTCATTTTTCAAAACAAAACCATGAATTTCTAACTATCCGAACACTAAGATGTTAAAATTAATTCAATAAGTGCGCGGAAAAGAAAATTGCGGCACACTTATTTAAATAAAGAGGATGAAAAACTCATTCCTGCCCGCTAAAAGTTTCTTATAGAAAACTTCAACTTTGGGCGTACTTAAAGGCGAACCAAGTCGTCCTTTTCGAATACGTGGGATGAAAAAGTTTTTTACGCCACTCCATTTAGGCATAGATGCTCCCCAGGCTTAGATTAGACACTTGAAAACATGAGTTCTCGCCTAACAGATGTTCTTTCGCTAAACCTACTCTTACAACGATTTTATTTATCCAAGGATTACACGGTACACCGAAATTATTATTACTGAAGGAAATTTAGCCATTGTCATTTGTTATTATATTACTGCCAGATGCTACTGATCTAAAAATCATAAAATTAGCTAGCCTTTGCGTTACGCCAGTCAAGTCAAAACTCGACTTACATTTGCTCGCCGAGAAGAGCCGCAATTTAAGATAAAGTAATGGAACCACCATTACTTTTAGCCTCTTTCTTTTATATTTTATTTCCAAACGACAAAAATAACTTTGAAATTTGAGTGGGCTTGATAAAACAAAGACGCCTTGAAAGATAATGCGTCTCGGAATAAAAATTAATTATATAGATTCTTAAAGATACGACGAAAATACAATGTCTAATTTGGGTTTTAAGTGTTTATCAGTTTAATAAGGTTGGTGTTATAATAAGAAATAATATACCTAATATAATATAATACGTACAACATGCGATGATCGTATTACCAGGCTAAGGTGTTTCTACCCGACTGTGTCAGAAGGAGGGCGATGTTTTTCGAGCGTACGTACATATGTTTGTATGTATGTATGTAAATAATAATATGTCCATTTCTTTGGCACGCCCTGCAGTCCAAACGATTGAACGGATTTTGGCATAATTATGAGGTGTCATTGAATTCATCAGAAATGCGGACATAAGCTACAATATAAAGTTTCAAAATAGCGCCCGTAAATGTAAAAAAGGGGATTTGGGGGCACGGTAGTAGCTACAATAACACGCATTCTGTGAATATTTATGGTGTTTACCTATTTCCTTTTAATACATTTTGTAACAGACTCATAGCCAGTGGATTCAGCGGATATTTTATAAAGTTCCGTTTGTTGCTTTTGATCAAGGAACCTTACAAACGAGACAAAGATACTACCCACTTTTATCAGGTACCTACGTCATTAGGCAGGATGTGGTAGGTATGTACTGTAGTCATTGTTTTAGCGTTTGAAAGACAAGAGTTGTCATCGCATCGCATCGCATCATCTATTCTTTTCATACGACAACTTCACTGTCGGGACAAAAAGCTTTTGGCTTGTGTGTGCTTAGGGAAACAGTTTTTTTTGTACATATTTACATTTGTTTCAAATTAATTTTAACTGCATCCCACACAGATGCCTGCTTTTTGCCCTGTGATTAAGGCTGGTGGATTGAGGAATGAAATATGTAGACTAGCTGACAAACAGACAAAAATTCGAAAAGTAACTGCCATTAAAAGTTACAGCGGTCCGTCATATTTGTTATTGTATAGATTTTCATGATTTACACCGGTCGAAATATAGGTTTACCAAATATATCTATGTATTCTGTTAACAAAGGCATTGAAATACCCAGAACATGTAAAATTTTTCACGAACAAGGGAAACTTGTATAAACTGTGACCGTGAGAGCCTTAAAAGTTACAGTATTAATATTTTAATAAAAAATACTTCTATCATAATATACCTACAATAGCGTTAAGTCACTTACTCATGATGAGGTGTCGAAAATGCTTGGTTTCAGGGAGTTAATTTATACTGAGGTAGTAGACATCCGCTACTAACTATAAATATATTAAACGGATTTTGTAATATTCCACTCTTAAGGGCGTAGAGTAGGGGTTGGGAGTTTGTCTGAAAGTCAGTCATAAAAACTTCCACGCGATCAATTTAGGCATCAGGTCACCTTTTACGCGTCATTATAGTAGGTATGCCCGATTTAATCTTCAAAGTAATAATTATAATGCTTTGAGTGTTTATAGTACGTTCGTATTATTTTAATCGCAATAAGAAATAGAAGTCCGCTCTGATTTTTTGGTTATTTGCCTTCGTGGTTCAATCCATTAATTGTATAGCAGAATGAATTGAATCACGAGTCACCGTAAAGATTCTGTTTTTCCATCTTATTTACGGAATCCAAACAAATAAACTCGTTTGTGGATTCGGATACCCTTCATAAGCCTTCATACATTCGTATGTATGTACTAATGTAATAAGAGGCTTGATCGATCCCAAGTGTAAACGAAGGGGTCATGTTGCTTATTACTTGGTATATATTTATTATAGTAGGTACCTACCTACTATGCCATCGCTATGGGAAACTTTTTTTTAATTTGCAAAGTTATATCTAATTTTAATGAGTATTTAAATCAACTAAATAATGGGTAAAATGTTTTTCAAACTTATATTATTTGTGAGATTAACTGTGTTACAATAATTATTAAACAAGACTCAAATAAAGAAACAGTAGTTACTGACACACAAATAAACTATTTAAGTACTGAATGATTCGTGGGTGTTTGAATCCATTTTCCGTTTATAACTCGGCTTACCTCACGTACTGTTTTGTCGGATTCGCCCGACTAGTTTCGAACCGATTCCGAAATAAACTAGTTAATAAATACCCCCGACAATAGTGTTCCTTAAATATGTATAGAAATATTTATTTATTTATTTTATTTTATCATTTACATATGTACACGAAAAAAAGAGATATTAACAGGCAAAAGAGGTAATGTTGTACAAAGGTACTGCTTATTTCTAAAAGAAATCTCTTCCAGCAGACCTAGGAATGGAAAAGTGATGGAGATTGGAATTTAGCGTGCACTCGTCTTAAATAAATATTCATAATATAATAATAAATATCTATATAAATAAAACAGAAAAACGTTTAGATACCTACTAATTAAATAGATATACGTTTAGATTTGCTTAAAAGATGCAATATAAAATTAAAAACGAAGCGGAAGGCTAGAATTTCAAAATACAGGCTAAAAATTTTGAGTATTTTGGGCTACATTTATGTACTTTCCACAATTTAATCTCTTACGACATACATGTATAGATTGTTGGGAAACTCAATTTGCAAGAGAAAATCTATGACCCTAAAAGACATATTCAAATTTCTTCAACTAATAAACAAGTATTATCCAACAGTATCCAACGTTAACCCAACATGTGTCTATAGACAAGGGACAGTAGGTGTCAATTCCATTACAGTATAGTGACGCTAACCACATTACTGTTATTAGTTAGTGTGCGAAGAACAGCTCCTATTTCCACAAGCGATATAAATAGACAAATGAAGGTTATCGCTACGAGGTCTCGTTTGCAATAGACGGACAAATTGAGCGCTATTTCGTTCCGGGACGATGTAAGATGTGTCATTTTCTTATGTGCGAGTATTAGGAAACTTCAGTAGAACTATTATATTACAGTAACCTGCTTATTATCATTAGGTATTTTGTATTATATTATTTATATCTGTTCTTTTTATGTTTGCTACCTCATAAGGTTAACTGTGTGTTCTGATTTTTATGATTCTTTTATTATTAGAAAATTGGTACTTGTCCTGTCGACATAATTATGAAGAGGGGTTTTTGAGTTATTTCTATGGGTCGAAGTTGAATTTTTTTTGTAAAACGTTATGTATCATTTTTTGAAATCGAAGTAACACAAACTATATTCCAGTTACGCACATGGGGTTACACTTTTTTATGAGATATTTTACTTTAGAAGGTTAGCAATGCATCTGAGACCGAACTAGAACGACACTCATAATATCATTTACTAGTTAGAATATTACTAACAACGACTAACACGACTAACACAACTAACTTTCACTAATTACCATGCTCCTGTTCTCATACCTACTCTCTAACGAAAGTAACTTACTAGTGTTCTAATTTAAAATATAGTCTGCTAAATGGACAACGCATCCTAGTCCCTATTTGAGTATGGGGACTGTATCGGTCACAATTTTCATGGGCGGCTCGTTTACTATTTTAATTCCATTAAATTAAACTAATGCTACTGCTACATCTGTGCATGCGTTAATGTTGGTGTTAAAGTAGAACAACGCGTGAAAAATGCACGTTGGCTACACCTGCGAATTAATGTACTTATTCAATCACTCCATTGTCGTAATTCCCTATGTCCCGTTCCCGCCTAAAAACAAAGAAGGCATACCCCCTTATCTTGCTACATCGTGTCGTCTCGCTCTATCATTTAGCGTACTAAAAACTCTTTGATCTTTGTGTTAAAAAACCGACATCCGATCAGTAATGCCATATACAAATTAGCGAGCAATGTTGGGCATGTCTGCGCAATGTCAAAGGAGATGTTTCAATCTTGGCCAGGTATTTGTACACCATCTCAAAAAATCGACAAAAATCTCAAGAATCCGAAAAAAATACTTAAAATTTACTAAAATGTGTACTTTTTCGGTACAAAAACAATTTAAATGAAATATTTTCAACATTTTTTAATATGGCGGAACAACTGATTTAGACAGTCAAAGGATAAAATTGAAGTCAATATTATTTTTGTCAGCTGTCAATGCTGTCATATTGATTCTTTTGAAGGATCCAGTGAAAATAGCATAGAGATAGGAATATAGAAAATAGAAATCCAGTCTGACACCAAAAAATACTGACACTGTCCGTCTATCTTGGATCCTTTGCTTGGATCCAACCTCTGTTGCCTTCATGTTGACTTGGTTTTCGTTTATTGGACTGTTGATCGTTTTACCCATTGACTTGGCTAGTGAAAAAAAAAGACTTTGATTTATGCATACGATTTGGACTTTGTTGTTATGGCGGACTTACATTGATACAGTAGCTGGCGCCAGAATCACTGGATTATCACCGCTAACTGGATATACTTCGATCTTCAACCCACAGACATGCTGACAATAGCCTTTTATGCTGTGTGTGTTGGGTTAGATTCACACACATTGTGTCGGAAAAAACAATAAGAAGTTGAAATACTACAAGAAGGAAGAACCAGTAATACAAAATATTTGTGTGTGGTGCCTTTGTTCCTTAAATACGAGTATAAAGCGAAGTCGTTCGATACCAGATGGACCAGAAGTACCAGAACGAAGTGAATTTATATGAAATGAAGTTATATAAAAAAATTATAGGATATTATTATTGCAGCTGCATTGCTGGAAAACGAACAGTAGGTTGCTGTGCTCACTCAATTACTATTGTCTGGTATTTATGCTGGGCTCGCCATCTAGCTAGTATGGCAGCACCTGTTTCATTTTTGGATAATATATTGATAAGGGAAGATTTGGGTTAAGCAGTTGTTTTATTTACATGATGATGGCCCACAATATTTGAAATATAATTTTAAAATGAAGTTTTTGGAATGTAGCAGAATACAATGTGCTTGATTCTTATTGAAGTAAATTATTACAAGTTGGTAAATTGAGCAGTTTCTTTTCCTATATTGTTACAATCTTGATGCATTACTTGTTTGGTTTTTAATATAAATTAGCTACTCAATGGTTTCAGACAAATCTTCTACCCTTGTATAAAATACTTAGTAGTAATCATGTTTTTGTATCAATCATTGGCTAATAAATAACTGAGAGCAGTAGAGCTGTGGAATTAATGTGTTAAGTTCAAGGCAAAAGCAGCACATATTTATGAAACTTAATTTTAATAATATAATTGCACTAGTGGCCTTCCGGGACTTTGTCCGTATTGACTTTAGTTTTTTGCCACCGAGTTTCATAGCTTAACCCTACTAATGCGAAAATAATAAATGCGAAAGTTGGTAAGGATGTAAGTGAGTGAGTGAGTGTGTGTGTGGGGTTGTTACTCTTTCACGCAAAAACTACTGAACCGATTTTCATGAAACTTTGCAGTAATAAAGCTTAGACATCGGAATAACATAATTTGTTAAAATTTATAGAGATTTTTGAAGGGACTGGTTTCCCGAAGCGAAGCGAGGGCGGATTTACTAGTGTTATATAAAGCCTATAAAGCTTTCCACAATAAATGGACTATTCAAAACAAAAATAATTTCAGACATTAATATTCAATAGATTGGATCAGACGATCACTGTCAAGTGTGAACCGATTGTCACAGTTTATTAATTTCAATTATCAAAATAACATAGGTACATATTTCCTTTCCGCCATTATGTTTTTCTTGCTTATTGTGTTACAATTCTAAGTTACAATTTTCGTTTTGTACCAAAAAACTGAGTCGATTATAATACAATGCTTAGTAAAAAATAGTTTTTTTTGACATAGAAACATTTATTCTATTAGTTCTATACTACATATATTTTCATTATTTTTATATGGTGTACTAATACTTACCTGGCCAAAGGTCCATACATTTTGAAACATCTCCTTTATTTAATTTAATACATTAATGCCGTTCTCACACTACACCATTTATTAGCTACGCGACTCCGACGAATCCACAATTCGCCGACACTGACACTGTTCATTGACAGGACACGCATTCTATAATCTGAGGACACGCATCGTAGACGCGTCGCCTCTTTACTTGGACATGATCCTTGTCGTTTGCAAATAGCGTTATTGTGAGAACGGCCTCAGACGCATAGCTGTAGCCGTAGAGACGCACTTATTGCTCGTAGTAACGCATCTACGAGCTCGTAGGACGTAGACACGCAGCTACACATCGTAGCCACACGATAGTTTCGTAGCTTTAGGGCGCTTTTAGTGTCATGCGGATTTGCTCTGCACGCGGGATTGCTCCGCATGCGTGAAATTTCACGCTGCGGATCATACGCAGTTTAAGTTTCAGTCTTCTGCGGGTTGACGTGCAGGTTGCGTAGACGATTAGTACAATACGGTGCGTGCGCCCCGCACGACTCTAAAATGAGCACTGAAGTTGTAGGGACGATCACGCATGCGGATGCCCCGCTGCGGGATGACGCCCCGCACAGCGTCCCGCGTCCCGCGTGCGTTTTTCACGCTTTACAGTAAATTCATATATGAAATTGTTCTTTGCGGGTGCTACGCATGCGGAGCAATCCCGCGTGCGTGAGCAAATCCGCATGACACTAAAAGCGCCCGTAGTGATCTCATAAAAATTATTATTAAAATTATTAAAATTATGTATTTATTTTATCGCGGTCACACAATGCACGCAAAAGTTCATACATTGAACATTTATTTATTTCATTACGCCTTGGTAAACATTATGCAAATCCTTATATACAAGCTCTAGGTATAGATTATTGTCATTAATATATTTAATCAGGAATTTCATTTTCGTGTTAAATTTTTTTATAATTATTTTACCCAATTATTTATTTTATGGAATGTATGCCATTAACTGCCATGACCAAGTTTTGTAGTTTTATATGTACTATAGGCCAAATTGATTCGTACCCCACCTTCAGCTCATTTTCTTATAACACATTAAGTGCAATTAAGTCGAAATTCGTTTAAATATTCGTTGCCTTGGAAACAAACCTGTTAATACTCTACATGACATTGACAATACATTATTTAATTTTATATTTCGAGATTTGTGTTTCTGAATACTTTGACATATTATATAATACAATAATCAACATAAACATTAAACACATTGTCTGTCCATCATGAAGTAAAGGTATTCAAATCTGCAAAAACGATTTCTGATGAATAAAATTATTAAAAAGTGAAAATAACTTTGTTCGTCTATTGGCTTTTCCCACTTAAACTGCTGAATCTGTTGAAACGACTGAATGCTGAATTTATTGAAAATTATATGGAGGAGGTTTGAGATTCTGAAAAAAAACAAAGGATAATTTTACTAACTTTACTCCTCTAAATAAATTCCCATGGAATAATTTTAACGGTATTTTTTTTGCTTAGCTGGTAAGCCGCGGGAAAAACTTGTATATAGTTAATACAAAAGACATAAGGATTTCTGTCAAATATATTTTGCAGTTATCAGATACTAGCTTTTGCCCGCGGCTTCGCCCTCGTGGAATTCGTTTATATCGCGAACCGGGGAAGTGGGGAAGGGGGTACGTCATCAACTATCTTCCTGGGAAAATTCATCGAAAGCGGTTCAGATTTTTCATACAAATTTTCATCCCCTAATGCAAGCCTTTAGGGGTTGATTTTTGAAAAAAAAAGTAGAATATGTGTGTCTCTGGGTCTTCAACTATTTTCATTCCGAATTTCATCCAAATTGGACCCGTGGTTTAGCCGTGAAAACGTCACAGACAGACAGACAGACAGACTTTCGCATTTATAATATTAGTATGGATTGTAAAAAGTAAAACATTGCACTTGACAAAAATTTAGAGCGACGTTTGACGATTTGACGGAATGAGCATAATAATAAGAAAGTCATATGTGCAGCAGACACGCTTGAAATGAAAACGAATTTAAGAGATTTTTATGTGTCATTTCGGTGTTTTTTTATTTCAATTCTATTTAGTAGCAAATAAAGCTTTAACCTTTTTTGGAACACTGTTTTAGTTAGTGGACATCACATAGTTACATAAATACTGTTAAATTATGAGAGTCCACCGACATGATAAAAGTGACCATCTAACTTGCATCTATGCATACTTGAGTCGCTAATACGGATTCGCTAATCCGACCGTATCCGGACGGATCCGGCCTGTATATACATACATGCACAGCATACATGCATATACATGCAGAGGAGAGAATTACTTAAAAGTCACAGTAGAGGAGGTTTCCTAAAATATTTTTTTAAAGATTTCATGGTACAACTTGGTATCCAGTATAATTATACTTGCCAAATGATAGCTTCCTAATATTTAGTAAGGATAATCAGGGTTAAATTATTACAGAAATATATAAATGTTCTTTCAAACGAAATCTATTTCTGATTTAGAAAATATTAGGCCAGTGACGAAAAGGAATTTCCCATGAGAGGTTACTTATATTGAACAGTAAATGTATCATTATCACAACTAGCAGTCTCCCAAGGGTGAGTTAATAATAGGCAAATAGTTTCTTCAAATAAAGTAGAATATGTGTTAGGGACTGTATGTCAAGATGCCTTATTCTATTAAGAAATTTATTTGGCGAATACCTATTATCTTTAAGATCGTTAATGGCACAAATAAAAAAAAACTTAATTGAAGTGATATGTAAATATACTAGTACAATACTTTACTTTATAAAAACATTATTGTTTCTTTTTAAACATGGTTAAACTTACATAGAGGACTGAAAAAGCTAATATTTTAATGAAATCCTTACTAATATTATAAATGTGAAAGTGTGTTTGTTTGTTTGTTTGTTTGTTTGTTTGTTTGTTTGTTTGTGACGCTTTCACGTCGCAACAAAGCTATTATATGGTAAGGTTTATGTGTGTGGGGATAGTTAGGAGGGTGGAGAGTGACGTAGGCTACTTTTTACCGCGGAAAAACATCCCATTCCCATGGGAAGATCGATGTTTTGTTAGTTACTAGATATTTATTTTCGGAGTTGCCAATAGATGGCGTTAACAAAATTAATTTGCAAGTTCTGAATTACGCTATCAAATACTACATGTAATTTACTTAAGTCATAGGCAAATGTAATAGGCTACTTTAGCTCTGCCTCGAGAACTCCCCGCTCCGGCTGTGTTCAGTGTACCGCCCGCCCGCTGGCACTATCCTGTTGGCTGATGTCCGCAAGTTGCTGGACTCGCCGACACCGGTGGTGGGCGCGGGCGACTGGAACTGCAAGCATCCGGGGTGGAATAGCTTAGCTGCCAACAGAAGTGGAAGGCTACTTTTTGATGCCGCTGAACAGCACGGCTACACTGTCGAGTGTGTTGCACACCGTTACCGCGGCTCTGAATAAGAGAGAACGCGTGTGTGCAGTATTCCTCGACATGGAAAAGGCGTTCGACCGTGTTTGGCACGACGGCTTTCTCTACAAGATCTCGCAGCCGTCGGCTCCCCGGAGTGCCGTTAAGATGATCTCCAGTTTCCTCGAAAATAGAAGCTTCAGAGTAGTGGTTGAAGACGCCGAATCCACCGAGCGTCCGATCGCAGCCGGCGTCCCGCAAGGGAGTTGCCTGTCCCCGGTCTGCTACGCCTGCTACACCGACGACATCCCGGCGGCAGGGGGGGCGTCGCTTGCCCTGTATGCCGATGACGTGGCGTACATCACCACGTCGCTGAATAGAACCCACGCCATTGTCAAGATGCAGCGTGCGCTTGATGCCCTCCCCGAATGGCTCGCCGCGTGGAGACTGTCGGTGAATGTCGGGAAGACGCCGGCTGTGAACATAGGAGGATACCTCAACAGGCGGGACCCTACTCTGGAGCTTCATGGACAAGATTTCCAATGGGCCCCACAGCCCAAATACTTGGGCAAAATCGACGGAAGACTCTCGATGAAGCCACAGGTTACGAAAGCCGTCGCGAATTCCAGAAGTGCGATGGCAGAAACCAGTGCTCTCCTCGAGCCTCCCTCTCGGACTGAAGCTCGGGGTCTACAAGACCTACATCAGACCCCGCCTCACGTACGCGGCAACGGCGTGGTACGCGCTCGCCAGCGAACCGCAGCGCAAGAGGATGCGCGCAGTTCAGGCGATTGCGCTCCGCCGACTGACTGGTGCGCCGAGGTACGTCAGGAACGCCGTCATCCAGAGGGACTTTCGAGTCGAGAGCCTGGACGACTTCATCGAGCGATTGGCACGCAACATGTTCGGGCGTGTCGACGCGTCGCGGTTCCCGCATCTGCAGGACCTGGCGCCGCTCCACACCCGTCCACCGGACCGCTGGGCCTTCCCGCGCGACTTGCTGGTTGCGCGGGACGGGCCTAGCACTGACTGATACTGGGGCTTCGTAAGTCGTCGCCCGACGCTGATCGGCTCCTGCTGGGCTTCCCACCAGCGGGATTCACCCGGTAGGGCCTCGATCGCCTGGGCGGCGCGAAGATGAACCCCATCCCGTTTAAGACTCTGTGGCCTGTAAAAAGGCCACCACTCACCAGACTTGACCTATTGGTTAACCACAGATGGACAACCAAGGGCCTTAGGGCCCAACCCAAGGACTGGCCCGTTTTAACGGGCCGCGAGAGACATCCCCAAAGGGGAACTAACTGTCCCGAGGGCTCCACACACCTCAGACAGGGTGGAGTGAAGAGAGCGAGTAGTAGGCTACTTTTTAGCCTAAATTCCTACGGGAGCGGGATCTACGCGGGTGTTACCTACGGGTCCCGAAGCGAAGCGCGGGCGGTTCTCTAGTAATCTATACTTATAATAAATCTGTAGAGAGGTCAATTCTGTACATTAAATATATTTCCAAAATAACTATCAGGGGGTGATTAGGGATCGATACTGATGCCAAAAATGCAATCAGTAAAATTTTTGTCTGTCTGTCTGTCTGTCTGTCTGTCTGTCTGTCTGTCTGTCTGTCTGTCTGTCTGTCTGTCTGTCGGATGTATAACCGTTATAGAAACAAAAACTACTCGACGGATTTTAACGAAACTTGGTACAATTATTTTTCATACTCCCGCGCTGGTTATAGTATACTTTTCATCACGCTACAATCAATAGGAGCAGAGCAGTGAAGGGAAATGTTGGGGAAACGGGAGAAGTTACTCCGTTTTTTAAGCTTCCGTCGCGTGTGGAACCTTAATGGTTAAATCTACACAGAAATCATGTATGACGGAAATGTTCTCCTTAAAATTATATAAAAAATATTCCACGACAGCATATGTCTATCTTTTATGGTTGACTCACAATAACACGTGTAACTCCCGATAGCTTAGCAGTTCGAAGCTTTCTGATTAAGTACCTATACCTATATTTTATCTACTCTTACGTTTATGACACTTAAGTGGGTGAAATAAAGGGGTGAAGTTTAAACGAAATTCACGCGGGCGAAGCCGCTGGCAAAAGCTAGTACACTATAAATTCATTAAATTAATAAATAAATCATTAAAACTTATTCACACTACCTTGCGTTTGACAGACGTGACATGATGTGTACGTTCCCTGAATCTATCATTATGAAGTAACATAATTATAGTCTAATTTCGGCCTAATTTTATTTACGTAACTTATGGTCCGATAACGTTTTTTTCTATACCTTTTGTATGCTTGGCCCAAAGGATGCTTGGAAGAACCACTCAATATTTAAAGATAAGACTGGCTTTTGTACTGTCTGCCTGTTCATGTACGATATTGAGTCCTCTAACATTACAACATAATATTGTATACTTTACCTGCATAATTATAATGGTAATCTTATCTTAATTTCAATATAATTAATATGGGAATAAAAAAATTATTATAAGGTTATGTCTGCACATCCTACTATGAAAGTTTTAAAGGATGTGTGTGTGTGTGTTTGTTTCTCTTTCACACAAAAACTGAACAGAGTTTCATGAAACTTTGCAGTAATGTAGCGTAGACATTTGAATAACATTGTTTTTGTCTTTTTTTACCTTTGAGTTTAGAAAATCACATGACAGGGGTAAAAGCCCTAAAAGTTATAGTTATGTTACTTATTGGGTTATTATTAAGGTCTGTCTCTCTTTTTTCTCTTTATCTCTCTCGTCATTAATCATTTATCTTTAGTTTACTTTCTGTCGGTCTGGTAATCTTATAGATTGGGCCTTCGTCATTAGTCTCTGGTCTCAATTTTGCATATCACAATGAGTTTCTCCATATTTAAAAACTAAAGATGTAAGCCTTAGTACATTGTGCCTGCGGAATGTTGCCAGACAGACTTACGAACTTAATAACAATAGACTATATCTTCAAAGTACATAACACCTAAGACTTAACTATAGAACTCGAAATATAAGCCCAGTGAGCTGGACTGAATAGACTTGCGTAGGTATTATGTATGAAGATATTATGTAAGTTGTATTGTTTGTCATGAAGTTACTCCTAGCATTCATGGTAGGAGGAACTTTGTAACAGTTTGCGAGAATAACGTATGATGAACAACTATACTTGAGTCGCCGAGCATATGGAATTGTCCATCCCCCAAAACGAAACTTATTACCCATGCTTACAGTCCAATTTAGCTTGTAAGAAAAATTTACTAAGAGCATTTTAGATCCCACCGTCAATCTTAAATCTACTTTAATTGCATAGGCGGAAAGCTGTCATTTGTATGCCATGCAATAACGGATTCGATTCGAAAACAAAATGGAGTATAGCGTTTGTTACCGCAGAGAACGACTTAATACCGTTAAAACTATCCCAATGCACAATGGAACGTATTATCATGGCCCGTATACTCTGTTCGCATACGACGTGAAATTAGTTTTAATTTAATGGCACGCAAATGCCAGCTTTTCGCACCTGTGATTAAGGTTCATTATACAGAATTTTCGACATTAACTGTCAGCGAGTACGTTAACGCGTTTACAATTCAATTGTAAGTATAGATATACAATTTTCGAATTTCGAACAGAAAATTTTCATGGTTAATCGAATTCCATTTCAAACAAAGTTTGAATAGAAAAGTTCGCAGGGATTGCAAACATGTCAGTAACGGAGCTGTCGAAACTTTGCCTATCAGCCAATGTTCCCTCGGTGTTCCCTGCTCGCTTTAATACTTTGACTTGTATGTGAATGAACGAATGAACCCTTTCGATCATCGCTAACTCATTCATACATGCCAAGTGCATAGATTTGTTTTATGTTTAGATTTTAGATAGATTTGTTGTATGTTTTTTGTACGTCCGAAATTTATTTTTACTAGTTGCCTGAGCTGCGGTCGAAATCATTCATTCATTCTGTCCAACGGTTACTATAGTAAAATTGTTACTTGGTTAGAATTAATCGTCGTGTATGGCAGTGTGAATAGACATAGAGTAACTAACATTAGTAGGTATAAACGCTATAAACGCTAACACACTCATACCCCCGCAATAGGTTACTAGGTACCTGTGTCGCGGGTGGCATGGACTACACATATAACACATTACAATTACACCCATGACCCGAGTACAAATATTTATCTGCCACATAAATATCTGCCCCGGCCGGGACTCGAACCCGGGACTCCTCGCGTCGCAGGCAGGGTCGCTACCAACTAGGCTACAGGGTCGTCAAAGTGTGTGTAATGTATTATTTATGGATTTATCTATTTTACTTTGTAAACATTATTATTGAAATATATTTGTGGTCAATGTGAAGCTAATCATCATAACAATCAGCAATCATACATGATAATTCTTGTACAAGGACAAATAAGAAACACAATTATAGGATACTAAGAGGAACTCCAGATAACGCTGACCAAAACGCATCACGTGGATCATGATGGATCTTCCCACTGAAACGACATATTTTATAGTGGTAATAATTAAATTTTTGACAAAATATAACCGATTTCAAAATTACTAAGTAGAGATAAGTGAAAACCTTCCCATTAATGTCGCTCAAATTTATATCAGACTTCATAATAAGCTTCCGAACAATTAAAAAATCATGAAAATCGGAACATCCAGTCAAAAGGTATGAGGTAACGACCGTAAGTTAAATAAGTTCTAATTATTAAAGACAGTTCAAAAATTATTGGACTTACAAGAGTGTTTGTAAAAATTCTACTTCGAATAAGTAAACATTTTTATTTTCATTCATTCGTTCATTCATGGTGAAGGTGAAAATGTGTGGCAGGCGACAAGTGTCATAAATTAAACAATGTACAAAATATACCTATAGAATATAAATAAACCTACCTTAATACTTATTTATAACAAGAGAGTATAAATAAATCAGAGAACATAAGATGTATTCATAAGAAACTCAAAGGTCACCCCGAAGGTGAACAATTTAGTGCAAACAACCCATCACATTATAAATATCATGTCTCAAACCCCGTGGTGACATCACGATGACGTCATTGCTCTGAATCAGTCTACCCACGTTTTCATTCGCAGGCGTAGGTTGTTGTTATGAATCTATGGTGCTAACAGTGTAAATATAACTACATAAATGTTTACATGAGTCGCCGAGGGTATCAAAGGAGATGTTTCAGAAATGTATGGCACCTGGGCGGGTACACTGTACATTCAGTAGGAAGTAGGACATATTATTTATTTGAAAGCTTTCCATATCATCGAAATTCTCGATTTCACCTTAGTTTGGCGACAATAATTCAATTTATAGAGAATATATTGTAACACTGAGACAGTATGGTGGACAAATCGACTGCTGATGACGTTGATAAACTTGATTTATTCTAATGTCATATTAGGAGTGTCAACATGACGTGTCAATGTCAAAAGCATAGTCAAATATAAGCCCTACGATCTTTTTGGATTTGGTTTGTTCAGTTTGTTGGATCCACGTTGGATCTATCTTCTATTATTAACATTATTATGCGTATCTTATCTAATTAAACGGTGCAAATCGTCGCTTCGATTAATCCGAACAAAATTGCAATGTCTGATGATGTCTGAGGTGTAAACACAACATAAAGTAGGGACCTTTTATAATATAAAGTAACAGAAAGGTATAACTAAATAAAGGCGAGTGCTGTATGGGTACAAGATATAGAAGAATGATAAAATAAAAATTATTTGTATCAGTGTCAGTGCTGACAATGCCGAGAATGTATGAAAAATTTGCCGGTAGGTCCTGTGTCGGAACTGAGACTTCACTGATATGTCTGAATCGACCCTAAACAAGCATTGCGAAATTCAAGAGTTCAAAAAACAAAGCCGTAGGTAGATAATATGCACTTGATCACTTTTGATATTTTTCCGTGAATCAGTATATTTTTCTCTTTTTATGCTGGAATGTACAAAGACCCCGCCCAAAAAGAAACATCTCCTTTGCCGCTCCCCGTTAAAAACAACTTTAGTACGTATGTTCAAAGTTCAAATTAGGAATTTATTCATAGAAAAAGTTCCTTGAAGACCTGCGAAGCATCGGCAACTCTGGTGTTAGGCGACGCGACGGTGGCCACTGATCCCTGGGTAGCCTATCTGTTTTTTTCATCAGCACTTTAGTAGTAATAAAATAACAATATCATGAGCAAAACGCGTGAGTGTCGTTGAACACTCGATGGAACGAAGTTCTATTGGAGAACTTTAACAGTTGAAACTCTGTCATACCTCACCGGACAACTGGCACCTTATTGCTTATTTTCATCACAGTTACAGAAAAATCTTACACTTTTCTAGGTTCCATCTATGTCGTACGATAAGAAATTATCGAACGATAAAAACTTATATCTGGTCATAAGAAAGCCTAGCCTAGCATTATGTCGGAAAAGTTGAATAAGTTGATTTGAGCTGAAGCGTGTATGAAGCTTCTTTGTAATCAGTTATAAATATTTTCTAATTTATCAAACATTCACAGTATCCAATTCATTTTGTAATAATGCTTTTGAGTGTAGAGATTATATTCCTTTTCCCTGAATATGAATACAGAGGTGGAAATATTTCGGGGTGTTATTATACATGGACGTTTGTGGAGTGGTGAGCGAAGTTGTGCCACAGTCCAAAAGTTTATAGTAGTCCAACTCCTTTATATTGGACAACATCATCTTGTCAATGCACAATTACAATAAAATTTTTACTTAATTTGTCTTATCTTATTTGACTTACTGTTAATGTCGATTAACAGATATGATATGTATCGAAATTTAATTCTTATTTAAGTAGATATGTTAAATAAGTAGGTCATCACAATTTCTTCCATTACCTACATAAAATCAGATGTCAAAAGACAATGTATTTTGTTTTATTGAATGCATTTCGCCTCTTTTTAGGGTTCCGTAACCAAAGGGTAAAACGGGACCCTATTACTAAGACTTCGCTGTCCGTCCGTCCGTCTGTCACCAGGTTGTATCTCATGAACCGTAATAGTTACATAGTTGAACAGTTTACACAGAATAAAATAAATATTTAAGTGGGCGCCCATAATTTCGAAGCCTCAGCTATAGTTTAATTACCTTTCGGTCCAAGAGATGGCGTTGTGCGTAATATGTGGCTACAATAAAACAAATATTTAAGTGAGGCTTTCATACAACAGACCAGATTTTTTTTTGCCGTTTTTATACATTATGGTACGGAACCCTTCGTGCGCGAGTCCGACTCGCACTTGGCCGGTTTTTTTATTAAAATATATTTCAATGCTTAACTACAATCCCACTTGATGGTTAGTAGTGATGTAAATTATGGACTATTTATTCATTTAGCACAACCAACAACACTAATACATGTTCACTTTGGAGATACATTTTCATAGATTGTTAAGTGTAGTCTTTAACAATGCGTCTCACTCCGCAAAGTATTTTCGTTGTCTAACTGTATAAAAGACGATTGTTTGATAGGCTACGGTTGTACTGTTTATGTACCTACGGTACCTCATAAAGTATGCGAAACAAACACATATGTTATGAAGTATATATGTACATATATGTTAGCTTAGGTTAATACGTGAGCTTTGTGGGGTATTTTAGGACGAGGGAACGTTTAATTTTCTGTATATAATTCAAAGCTGACGTATATGGGTTGCGGTATATTTAGTAACTTGGTACCTACTCATTGAATATTTAAGTTCATAAATTATAATGTTTAGTAAGTTGTATAATAAGCAACTGAGCATTATAATTATGAATTAGGTAGGTATGTATTAGGTAGCCACATTTTTTACTTTCTTTGTGATTTCACTTTTTTAGTGTCGAGTTTTGCTATAATTGAAGTAGTTACAGTCGGTAGTTAGATAGTTACCTACCTACTTAAATCCGGATAACTTTGAATTTTTCATTGCGTGGGAAACCTGTTTATTAAGTATATTTTTTAAAGAGATATCGTGTTTGTAATTGAAATTCCAGAGTTACTTCGATATTTCGGAACAAGTGAGTGACCTTTCGCTTTTATAATATAGGTACCTACATAGATTTTGACTTTTCCCACTTCCGCAACTTTTTAATTGATGCTCGTATTAGTCGTAACGTGATGTTTATGTGCATATAGCCTAACTTGATAAATAGACTATCTAACACAGAAATATTTTTCAGTTCAAACCTAGTTCGTGAGATTTGCCAGTATAAGCAAACTCCTCAGCTTTATAATAATAGTATAGGTTAATATACGACTGAAAGGATTAACTAAGATGTTGCAGAGTTCAGTCACTCTTTGCACCAAATTTCTTCCACCTTTTTACCTTAAGATATTGGCTGTACGTATTGATAACGTATGGCCAATCAGACATAAAATCCGGTTTCTTATCCTTATTCTACGAATCCAGAAGAAATAATCCGACTTTTCCATTAAGGGCTATTCAAATAAACGCGGTAAGTATTAGAGTGAGGAGGGCCTACGCAGACCGAGACGGCATGGTAAGGGATTTTGCCGTCAGTCAGCGCACACTAGCCGTTTATTCCGTGGCATTCCAGCGCCTTGCCACGGCATGCCGCGGCACAACAATCACACCTCGGCAGTTCCTGCTGCCCGATACACTTTTAGTTTTTTAGAGCGCGGGAGTCCTTGGCATGCCGTTGCCCACCGCAGTATCAGCAGTATGCCACGGTATCCCGCCGCGGGAGCCCGCGGCGCGTCTTTCAATGCCGTGCAGTGAAATCCCTTTCGATGCCACGGCATCATTTTGAAGCATAGCAATTTGTATTTTATTTCTATATCAATACGTCAGAATATCCATTAGTAAAAATTTAAATCCTTTGCCATGCCGTCCCGGTCTTCGTAGGCTCTAAGCGGAATTTCTTGTATTTACCCATACGAGAATATCGCTACCGCTACGTTGGTAATAACCTAATTATTGTTTGTTAAGTAGACTTACCTACTGGTGGATGTGGTAGGTACTGTGGCTAATTTGGCATTAATTGGATCCGTGAACACGAGTAACACATAGCTCAGACAATTAGCCTGTTGAAGTGGCAATAGGCTGGCCGTATCTCGAAGGACCGACAGCCGTTGGGGATGAAAGATCCTCGAATGGAGGCCCCGTCCCGGAAAAAGGAGCATAGGGCGCCAGCCAAGTATTCCGACGATCAGAAGAAGACAAGGCATCCGCTGGATTCCGAGGGCTTAGACCAGTCAGAGTAGTGCATGTTAGCCTCTTCAGAAAGAGGCTAAGCTGATTTTTATGACACTTTCACTGACAGATAGAGGAGTTTGTGGTGCAATATATTATTATATGCTACTTTTATCGTATAATTGCCGCGTGATCAGGGTTTACGCGGGAGAATTTCTCACGCTTTCAATGTAGCGGGCACAGCTTGTTTACTTCACAAATATTCCTACGTATAGAAGATCTGCACCTTTGAGGTTTCTCCATGTTATCAAAGTTAATGAAGTATGCTAATTTGCATTTGATTAGCGTTGGCACCTACACTGTGTTTGCGTTCGATATGGAATTCATTTGAAATGCATCCCACACAAATGTCAGCTGTCTAGCCCTACGATTAAAGCACATTTCACATGATGTGGCAATTTCATAATCTCAGCGACTGTTGTGGGGTCTGGGTCCTTAAAGTAAATGACTCAAACCCATGCATATGAAATGTGCCAAACCATTCAAACACGACACATTTGAAGCATTTATAAATTAACAGACGTAGGCAGTAGACAGACGTAGGTAGACGATAAGGCATCTAATAAAAATACTTAATCGAAAACAATAAAGGCAATGACATGTCTCTATAAAATTAATCTTCTAACAGTTGCTAAAGGGTATTTACAAGTTACAAGAACTGTTATAATCCTCCTAATAGCTAATAAAAGCAGTGCTCTAGTTATTGACAAGCGATATGGGGCACTACGACCCCCCGTAGGGAATAATACCTATCGTTAAAGTCGATACGCCCCCGTGCCGACCTGACTTTAAAGTAAGCAATATGTGTTTAAACGTCAGCGTTTATACGCAGAAAATGGTTATTAAACGCACCTTTGTGCTTCTAAAACGTTGATGTGATGCGGTGTTTATTGGGAAACTAGTAGACCGCCCTTGCTTCGCTTCGGATAATCAGTCCTTTAGGAGCCTCAATCGGAAATTATTAAGCATGATTCTCTGAAATAACTTAACTTTGCTATTTGTTAACCAATTGAACTAAAACGAACACTATTTGTTGAGTGAAGCTTACCACATTATATTATGTGAAAATCGTAAGCAACTCAATTCATGAACCTGTGGCGACGTGTTGATAGACGGACGTGCAGTCCAATTTTTATATTAATGCCTGGCAACTCGTTCGGGTGGTTTCGGCCGCCTTCGTGCCGCGCGCCTCGCGCGCCCGCCGTGCGCGCATAGGTATAGAGCAGTCGCCGAAAATCGCTCAGCTCAGTCGCTACGAACGATCCTGGACGCCGGCAGGCTGCGCATGCGCCCTCTCGCTTATTCCCGTCGCGATAACTTTCAAGTTTCAATATATTTACTGTTATGTGCTTGCTAACTTTCGCATTTCAAATAGTATATGTTAACAGTGTGTTCTATGTTCTTACAATAACTTTCTAAACTGTGTGTAATACGTACTAACTCGCTATACAGAATTCATCTGTCTTGCATACCTAACTAATCGCATTAAAAGAAATATGTACGGTGCTTGAAGTGTTTTCATTTAATAGACAGTGCACCCCTACATAATTGGTGACCCAAAGTCGTGCAGAACACCGGTTTCAACATGTCAAAAGACGACGGCATCAAGCAGAACAGTGGCAAGAACAACGAAATGGCCGACCACGAGTTATGCCGCGTCGGCGTGAAGATGCCGCCATTTTGGCCGAACAAAGCCGCGTTATGGTTCGCGCAACTCGACGGACAGGACAGTTCGCTTTATCCAACATTACATCGGATACGACCAAGTTTTACCATGTAATAGCGATGTTGGATATTAAATACGCTGAAGAGATCGAAGACGTTATAACGAATCCCCCGGCTACAAATAAGTATGAAACTGTGAAAAAAGAATTGTTAGCCAGACTGTCAGCCTCAAAAGAGAACCGCGTGCGACAACTTTTATCGAAGGAGGAAATCGGCGATAGAAAGCCCAGCCAGTTCCTGCGCCACCTCAAAACACTTGCTGATAAAGAGGTTACTGAGGACTTTTTACGAACACTGTGGGCAGACAGGTTGCCCAGTTTCGTACAAGCTATAATAGCCACGCAGGCCGACTCGCCGTTGGACAAGGTCGCGCAGCTCGCCGACCAGATCATGGATGCGTCACCTCACTTCACGACATCGCAGGTGGCCGCAGCATCTACGTCTACTCCGCTAGAGGATGTGAACAAAAAACTCGAAGCACTTACCTTGAAAGTGGAGTCGTTATTTTCGTCGCGAGGTCGGGCGTATCACCAGTTCCGCCCGCGGTCCAGGTCGTCGAGCAAACGTCGTCAGCAGCACAGGAATCGTTCCAGGTCGTCCAGTAGTACAGACTGCTGGTACCATCGCAAGTTCGGAGATAAGGCAGCTAAGTGTAGACCTCCTTGTTCATTTTCAAAAAACGATCCAAGCGGTCGCTAGTTGCGGCGAGTGACTGTGTTAATTCTGTGCCAAGCCGCTTATTCGTTATGGACAAAAAGACTAATATTAAATTTTTAATAGATACCGGATCGGATTTATGTGTTTATCCAGTTAAATACTTACGTAATGAACGTCGGTTTAAAACAAATTATGAATTGTACGCAGCTAATAATACTGTTATTTCTACTTATGGTTGGATAAGTCTTAGTCTAGATTTTAATTTACGCCGTGCTTTTAACTGGCGCTTTGTAATAGCGGATGTAAGCAAGCCTATAATAGGTGTGGATTTTATATCGTTTTACAACTTGCTCGTGGATGTCCGTAACTCACGTCTGATTGATTCAAACACATCGCTTACATCAGCCGCCGTAACTGCTTCCGCTTACCATTGCCCTCAAATAAAAGTAATTGTTGGTGACAGTCCCTACCATAAATTATTATTGCAGTTTCCAGATATAACACGACCGGTAGGAGACCCGCGTGAGCGTATTGTAAAACATAATACCCAGCACTACATACGTACGACACCCGGTCCGCCTGTTTCATCAAGGCCACGACGTTTGGCACCTGATAAATTAAAAATTGCTCGACAGGAATTCGAGGACCTGGTACGTACCGGTGTCGTACGTAGGTCGGAAAGCGCATGGTCGTCTCCCTTACACTTGGTACCTAAGAAGGATAAAGGATGGCGACCATGTGGGGACTACAGGGCACTTAATGCTCGTACGATCCCGGACCGGTACCCTGTAAGGCACATAGCGGATTTTTCACATAATCTTTTCGGTTGCACAATTTTTAGTAAATTAGATTTAGTACGCGCGTATAACCAAATACCTGTGGCACCTGAGGATATTCCCAAAACGGCTATAGCTACAAGTTTCGGACTTTTTGAATATAAATTTATGAATTTTGGATTACGAAACGCGGCGCAAACGTTTCAAAGATTTATGGACGAAGTTCTGAAAGATCTAGATTTTGCCTTTCCGTACATTGACGACGTATTAATAGCCTCTGTAAATGAAATCGAACATAAAAAACATTTAAAAATTGTTTTCGAACGTTTTAGTGAACATGGCATTTTACTTAACACAAACAAGTGTATTTTCGGCGTGCCAGAGGTCGAGTTTCTTGGTTACTTAGTGAGTGCGTCAGGGACTAAACCCCTTGAAGACAGAGTACAGGCAATATTAAATTATTCCAGGCCGAAAACTATTAAAGAGTTACGCCGCTTTTTAGGAGCTCTCAATTTTTACCGACGCTTTATAGCGCATGCTGCAAAAGTACAGGCACCTCTTCATGCACTACTCTGTGGTACATCGATCAAGAGCAATAGCACCATTGAGTGGACTCCAGTGCTGGAGGAGGCTTTCAATGCTTGCAAGTCAAGTATTGCTAATGCTACGCTTCTAGCGCACCCGGACTCTTCCGCTCCTCTGTCCATTGTTACCGACGCGTCGGATACTGCTATTGGCGCGGTTTTGCAGCAACAAATTTCTGGTATATGGCAGCCGCTTAGCTTTTTCTCACGTAAACTAAACACGGCGCAAAAGAAATATAGTTCATACGACCGGGAACTTCTAGCCATTTATGAGTCAGTGAAGTACTTTCGATATATGATTGAATTAAAACCTTTCTTTATTCTCACTGACCATAAACCCATAATCTCAGCTTTCAAAAAAGATCTCGACAAGTGTTCACCCCGCCAGTTTAGGTATTTAGATTTCATAGCACAGTTTACCACTGACATTAGGTATATCGCAGGTGAGGACAACGTGGTTGCCGATGCTCTGTCGAGGACGGACGCCATAACAGAAATAATTGATTTAAATTTATTAGCTAATTCCCAATTAACAGATACAGAATTAAATATGTTAATTAAAAAAGGTTCGTCGTTAAAATTAGAGAAAGTACTTTTTGGTAATGTTAAATTAGTTTGTGACGTCTCGGGTTCGATTAAACGACCTTTTCTTACAACTGAGTTCCGGAAACAGGTTTTTGACGCTTTACACGGGTTGAGTCATCCCAGTGCTAGGACAACCGCCAAGCTTGTTTCGGAACGCTACGTGTGGCCCGGCATTCGTAAAGACTGCAAAGCATGGTCGCGTTCGTGTATCGCTTGTCAGAAGTCAAAAATCTCTCGTCATGTGCACTCACCGACTCACGATTTCACAGTACCTACAGCCAGGTTTTCTCACGTACATATTGATTTGATTGGACCCTTGCCCATCTCGAATGGATTTAGGTATTGCTTAACAGCGGTCGATAGGTTCAGTCGTTGGCCCGAGGCAGTACCGCTTACCGAAATCACCGCTGAGAGTGTTGCAAAGGCGTTCCTTAGTACTTGGGTGGCTCGATTCGGCTGCCCCGAAAAGATTACAACGGATAGAGGTAGACAGTTCGAGTCGCACCTATTCGAGCATTTATCATATTTGTTAGGGTCGCGACACATTAAAACTACCGCCTATCATCCCGCCGCCAATGGCCTAGTTGAACGGTTTCATAGGCAATTAAAAGCAGCTATCATGTGCCATGCGAATGACAGCTGGTCGGAAGTCCTTCCACTAGTACTCCTAGGTATACGTAGTGCCTGGAAGGAGGATTTGTCAGCGTCCACCGCCGAACTAGTATATGGTGAAATATTGCGACTCCCAGGCGATTTCTTTAATCGTAGTCACGATACTAACATCGTACCCGACTACTCCGATTTTGTGACACGTTTACGGTTACACTTCGAAAAGATTAGACCATCGAAGGTGGCTCGTCATGGTTCGTCTAACACGTTCGTGTACAAGGAATTATCATCCTGTTCACACGTCTTCGTACGGCAGGACTTTGTTCGTAAGTCTTTGCAACAGCCCTACGCTGGGCCATATAAAGTAGTTGAACGCACCGAAAAGTATTATAAAATTGAAATTGCGCACAAAATTGTTACCGTTTCCATCGATCGTTTAAAACCTGCATATGAACTTAATAATGAGACTAAAAAACCGTCTGAAGTAGTAGATCAGCCTGTTATAAAAACTACGCGCTACGGTCGTCAAGTTCGTTTTCCTAAACATTTCTTATCGACCCTAAAGGTCTCCAGGGGGGCTGATGTGGCGACGTGTTGATAGACGGACGTGCAGTCCAATTTTTATATTAATGCCTGGCAACTCGTTCGGGTGGTTTCGGCCGCCTTCGTGCCGCGCGCCTCGCGCGCCCGCCGTGCGCGCATAGGTATAGAGCAGTCGCCGAAAATCGCTCAGTCGCTACGAACGATCCTGGACGCCGGCAGGCTGCGCATGCGCCCTCTCGCTTATTCCCGTCGCGATAACTTTCAAGTTTCAATATATTTACTGTTATGTGCTTGCTAACTTTCGCATTTCAAATAGTATATGTTAACAGTGTGTTCTATGTTCTTACAATAACTTTCTAAACTGTGTGTAATACGTACTAACTCGCTATACAGAATTCATCTGTCTTGCATACCTAACTAATCGCATTAAAAGAAATATGTACGGTGCTTGAAGTGTTTTCATTTAATAGACAGTGCACCCCTACAAACCAATTGAAATAATGTTTACCACAATATTTCAATGAAAACTGCTCTCAAATCGGGTAAACCGTTTCTGAGATTATAGCGCGAACATCATCACAGAAAAACTGAAGAAATCTAAAAATTATTGTTTTGGGCTCTATTACCTCTTACGTAATCGGTTACAGATATTATATTTATATAAAGATCTAGGTAGTATTTATTATCTTTCTCTGAAGTATACTTGTTACTAGGTATATACCTAGTTATATCTAGCAACGTTGTAGCTCGGGACCAGAATACGAGCTTCGGTATCCCCTGCCTGTCGTAAGAGGCGACTAAAAGGGGACTTTCGGGGTTGCGGGCGGCTAGAGTGGGAGCTCGAACCGTCCATCAGCAACCCCGGGAAGGACGACGGTATGTGTGGCCGCATACCGTTGTAAGGCGCTGGCAAGCGATGGGGCCTTAGTCCCTCGCGGGAAGAGCCCGAATATAAGGGCGCCGCGCTTGGAGGACTCCGGTTGTGTTCCTTTTGGAGATCCCGGAGTTCTCCACAAGCGCTGAGGAAGGCCACCGGGGGGGTTTTAGTGGGTAAAAATCCTACATCACCCTGTGTCGCTCCCACGGCACCGGGTACCTTTTGAAGGTTTCCCCCTCGTCAACAACAAAAAAAAAAAAGGTACTAGCTACTTCAATTATGTTTGAGTCAGCCGCTACACCACTCGCCATTATCTTTGAGAGTCAGTATGTACGAGTAAGTATTTTCATTCTTTCTTCTCTCGTGTCAATGAGCAACAGTGACTAGTGACTACCTACAATCAGGTAGCGGGTCTGTATGTTGGTTGGTTATTCACATAAAAAATGTTAAGGTTAGTCTACCAAGAATTTCAAAACAATACCGACAGTTTCTTTGTCTTGTGTCTTTTAACTTCAAAACTTTTTAAGTTAAAAGAGAACTTCATACTCTTAACTTCAACTTTCGTTCCTTATCCTAATGACCTTATCCTTATCTTGAAAGACAAACAGAAGTACAGTCAGCATCGCGGCAGTCGAACGCTAATAAACAAAGGGGGATGCCCATCCCTCATAGAGAGATTGGCTCTAAATGCACAATAGAAAAATATGCTACATTGTTAGTATATGATAGTATGAATTGTTTTGTGAAAGATTATTACGAAACAAAGTTTGGGTGTAGAAGTTATGCGTATTACTGTTCGACTTACATGCGTACAATTTTCCCCTATTTAAGAAGAGTTATTCTTGGTTGGGAACTCTATTTTATAGCACCGTTACGCCTTACATGCTCACTATTATATGCAAGTGCTTGTATTATTTGGTATAAATCCTGCAAGAAATATAATTATTATTGTATCATTAGGTATACGCCAAAACAAGAAAATCTGTTTGACATTCTCAGACTGACAAATTGACAAACGTCCATAGCTTTCGAAGTTACCATTACTACAAAAATCAATAATAAAATAAAATTGATCGATACAAGTCCAATTTGTATGTGTAGGATTAAATATATGTATGGTTTTTACATATTGTATAATTTCAGTCGACCATTATATATTTAAAAAATTACAAGACAAGCAAACATTTTATTATTACTGAATTTTGTCTACGATAATATTTTATCCGGCAGAATGTTTTTATGATGGCAACAACTAACAATAATCAAAACTGACGTAAAAATATAAATATTTATTAAATCATTTCCATTACTTTTTATTGTACTGCAATGTTAGGCAAACTTCCTATATTGAGATATTATACGCACATATTATATTTTTTTAATCTTTTTTTTTCAACATAATTTCATTTGAGTGCGTTTTAGAGCCAATACCGGGCATCCTCCTTTCAAATAATGGTTTTCCCAATGATGCAATAAATAGGTAGATTGAGCGTCGCCCTACAATGAAGACAAAAAAAACACGGCAACAATATCAAGCATGTGTGCGTGCAGGCGATGTTTTTCACGTTCGTCTAGTGTCTATGTTGCGTGATCAATGATACCAGTTACTAAAATTTTCCCATAAATCACACATTAAACTTAATTTATGGAGTGGTTATTTTCATGAATAAATAAAAAACCCTACTTAATTTAATTACAGTTGTTTATGTTAATGTTGTAATAAACCAGCTAAGTTAATTAAATTAATATTTTTTACGCAGTTTGTAGTTGGAAAGGAGACGGTCCAAAATTGTATGGAGTCTGGGCCTGGTTTTGTACCAGTGATAAAATAAAATAAAAAAGAAAAATAAACCATTTTTGACTAATCAAATCCACGAACTCATCTATATTTCAGTGCAAAAATTATTTATTAACTCCACGTGACGCAATTATTCTACATAATGGCGGGCAGCAGACCAGAGGATTCATAATTTTTGACGTATGACGTTAGCTGTCAATATGCCTTCTCTATGCTTGAACAATGGCTCGAACTCAGAGTGAAGGACGCCATCTTGCAAGTGTTGTAAGTAGTACCTACCGAATAACTCGAAATTAATTTTATTTTAGCAAGTCATTTATTGCGATTTGTGAATTTATTATATTTTTAATGAACTTTCTGTATTTTTTGGTTTTTCATGGTTTAGTGTACAAGATCAGGCCCAAAATGGACCATCTCCTTTTCTAAAATTGTAAAGTTACCGTCTCAGATTAAGGTGAAAATTTGAAGGGAGGACGGGTTCTACACTCTCATTCGTCCCTCCAAACTAAATATTGCTCTCATAAAGTACTTACTTTTTTAAAATTATTTTTCTAAACCTCTAAAAATTTTAAGGTTATGTGGTCTCATTGGTTAATGTGTAAGCGCTCGAAGTCTTAAGTGGTATATGTGTGTGTGGACGTGTGTGTGTGTGTGTGTGTGTGTGTGTTTTAAACTACATTATAAAAAATAAATAACTTAAGTAGATCTAATTTGATTTTTGGGCCTAATTTTGAATCGTGACATCTCCGGCGCTGCGGAAGATGCAGCCAAACAGGCAAACAGGACTAACAATAGCGAAAAAGTAATTTGGGGGGAAAGTTGGGGGAGTCACCAACCTCTCCTCCAAAAAATTTCAGCTTAATTTGAGGTAGTCACTTTATAATTTTTGGAAACTTGATTTTTTTATAATAAAAAAAGTATGCATTTCCTAGATTTAAAAATGGTGGGGGGAAGATGTGAGCGTCAGCCCCCTCCCCCCCTCAAATTTTTAGCTTAATTTGAGGTGGTAACTTAATTAAAGAAGAGCCAATTATTTACGTTACCTATCTAATTTAATAAAAAAATTACTTGGAAAGTTAATTACATGCATATCATTAAAAAAAACTTCAATAAATAAAGGAGATGGTCCATTTTGGGCCTGATCTTGTACACTAAACCATGAAAAACCAAAAAATACAGAAAGTTCATTAAAAATATAATAAATTCACAAATCGCAATAAATGACTTGCTAAAATAAAATTAATTTCGAGTTATTCGGTAGGTACTACTTGCAACACTTGCAAGATGGCGTCCTTCACTCTGAGTTCGAGCCATTGTTCAAGCATAGAGAAGGCATATTGACAGCTAACGTCATACGTCAAAAATTATGAATCCTCTGGTCTGCTGCCCGCCATTATGTAGAATAATTTCGTCACGTGGAGTTAATAAATATTTTTTGCAATGAAATAAAGATGAGTTCGTGGATTTGATTAGTCAAAAATGGTTTATTTTTCTTTTTTATCTTATTTTATCACTGGTACAAAACCAGGCCCAGACTACATACAATTTTGGATCGTCTCCTTTTCACATTACTCTTGTACCTTTAAAAGTGGTTTATTCGACCCAATGCAAAAATAATCATTAAAATGGGCTCATAAACATACGAATATTAATGTTATATTATTATAAATAAACACAAACGTATTGGTAAACACCACCTTTCTTTAATCGATTTATAAAAGTACATGAACTAAATAATATACACGTAACCATAAACCAATTTATATACCCACAAAAATGATGTTAAGTCGGGAGCATAAAAATAGAAACTAGCAACACTGACAAAAAAATGACGTAATTTGGTTACAATAAAAATCAAAATTGAAATTTAATTAAAAATATGTTTATTGGTTACTTGCCTATGATATGTGATGTTTTTTGAGCTTTTTACCCTTCCTTTATAATTCCGGCACAGTTTAATAGCACATTTCGTCATGTTATCCCTCTTATTTGTTTATTTAAATTGCGCGCGTAATACGTAGTGACACGAAAGCGGCGCGATCGGCACTAATTGGCGGGAAAGTACTTCTGCGCCAATAGTTGGCGTAGCTTTTTTGACAGGTCTTCGCGGATTCGATTATCCATCTAGATACTTATACATCAATGGGTTTTCCATTCTATGTCCCTGGGTGTTTTCCCTCCTCACAGTTAGGTACCTAACATATCCTCTGCGATTGCGTAGCAATTACCCACTACAGAAGTCGTATACTTGGAGGTCACATAATCAAACCTGACCTGATTAAAGAGATGGACCCCGGAAACGTACTACGGTTTATTAAGACTGTAGGCCTGGGGGACCAGATCTAACTAAAACTGGGATGGCTACAATAGATCAGAGATGGTCGCAGTGGCCTCGTAGGGATACTTGTTCCCTACGCCCAGACACCTAAATAATCTAATATCTTTAAACGAGCAATTCTTGTATATTTATTTATTTATTTATATATATATAATCACGATCTCGGAAACGGCTGCAAAGATTTTCATGAAAGTTACAGATTAGGGGGTTTTCGGCTCAAGGAATCGATTTATCAAGGTCCCAGGTTCGAGAAAAGCTCGGTTCCCGAGATAAAGAGATTTTAAAAACATCATACTGACGCCATCTATGAAACATTAGGATAACTTCTTTGAGGTACTGTTTGTAAACATCATACTGACGCCATCTATGAAACATTAGGATAACTTCTATGAGGTACTGTTTGTAACGTGTTGAAATTTCAGTAGTATGAAACTAGATGGCGCTGTAATCTCTATGTGGGCAAATGGATATTTATCGTATCGATATTTTTCAAATGTATCGATATATATCACCCAAGAAATATCGATATTTTTTAATGTATCATTTCGATTTGGGAAAGTTGTAGGTCTCGTCAAGACCTACATTTCCAATGACAGCTGTCAAACTTCGAACCGAGATATCCCGGCAACGGCTGCTCCTGGAGCACTGGTGTCTTTGGGAAAGTTGTAGGTCTCGTCAAGATCTACATTTCCAATGACAGCTGTCAAACTTCGAACCGAGATATCCCGGCAACGGCTGCTCCTGGAGCACTGGTGTCTTTGGGAAAGTTGTAGGTCTCGTCAAGACCTACATTTCCAATGACAGCTGTCAAACTTCGAACCGAGATATCCCGGCAACGGCTGCTCCTGGAGCACTGGTGTCTTTGGGAAAGTTGTAGGTCTGGTTGAGACCTACATTTCCAATGACAGCTGTCAAACTTCGAACCGAGATATCCCGGCAACGGCTGCTCCTGGAGCACTGGTGTCTTGGGAAAGTTGTAGGTCTGGTTGAGACCTACATTTCGGATGACAGCTGTCAAACTTCGAACCGAGATATCCCGGCAACGGCTGCTCCTGGAGCACTGGTGTCTTTGGGAAAGTTGTAGGTCTCGTCAAGACCTACATTTCCAATGACAGCTGTCAAACTTCGAACCGAGATATCCCGGCAACGGCTGCTCCTGGAGCACTGGTGTCTTTGGGAAAGTTGTAGGTCTGGTTGAGACCTACATTTCCAATGACAGCTGTCAAACTTCGAACCGAGATATTCCGGCAACGGCTGCTCCTGGAGCACTGGTGTCTTTGGGAAAGTTGTAGGTCTCGTCAAGACCTACATTTCCAATGACAGCTGTCAAACTTCGAACCGAGATATCCCGGCAACGGCTGCTCCTGGAGCACTGGTGTCTTTGGGAAAGTTGTAGGTCTCGTCAAGACCTACATTTCCAATGACAGCTGTCAAACTTCGAACCGAGATATCCCGGCAACGGCTGCTCCTGGAGCACTGGTGTCTTTGGGAAAGTTGTAGGTCTGGTTGAGACCTACATTTCGGATGACAGCTGTCAAAATTATTAACGTTGAATATTTATTATTAATGATGCCAAAGAAGTATAACTTCTTACGTGCGTACATAAGTACACGCAATTCTTTTTAAACTCATATTATGTCGGAAAGATCGAAGAACATTATTCATATTTTATCAGTATGCGATTCATACTAAATATAATTTTCAACCGAGCAAAGCTCGGTCAACCAGGTATACCTAATAATAATAGGTACCTACTTCTCAGAATTAAGTAATAATGGATAAATCAAACTAAGCAATTTAGTTTATAATAAACTTCATTTTTATATCGCTTGTCGCTCAGATTATAGAACCAAAAGGCAGATGTAACATTCGCAAAGAAAAGGAACGAATAAAGTGAAGTCACTTTTTCGCTATGTGTGCATGACAACCTTAATGTCAACTAGCGGTGCACCGTATGGATACGTAATTCTTTGTGTGTGTAAGGTTGCCAAATGAAAAGTCATAATCTCCCGCAATTTTGTAAACATTGATCGCCATATTACTAACTTAAAACATTATGCACAATTCAATTGGCAAATTATGGCAAATTATTTATTACTACTGAACGACCTTGTTTCCAATCCCGTAAGCCCATAATCGATAAAATATGAGGGATGGTTTTCTTTAAATTGACGTGATTTTTTTTATTTCTGAACCGCTTCAAATAAAACAAACACTAAATGTTAACCCACGCTCATCAGAATACGCCATGCGCCAGTGAAAACTGCATCTAAATTTGTTAAGCCGTTCCTGTGATTAGGCGGAACAAATGCACAAAACTTTAAAGAGACAGACAAAAAATTAAAGTTTTATGAAATGTAATAATAATAATTGATTTTAATTATTTTAGTACTTACTGAATGATTCGTGAGTGTTTGAATACATTTTACGTATATCACACGGCTTACCTCACGTTACTATTTTGTCTTATTATATCACTAGGTATCAAAAAGTACATTATAATATGTGTAAATGTCATTTTAATATATTGAATTTAATAAGTTAATTTTTTAAATATGTTTAATTGTTTTAATTAACCTATGGATATTTTCTTTGGGTAGATATTTTTAATAAAAAACATCAAAATATCAATAATAACATATTTATTATAACAAAAATTCGGTTTTGATGCTTTTTAATCAACCAACGTCCTTTTTTAGTGAGATACACGTCACCCTCACTAAATGTAATGAGCAAATCACGCAAAATTTGAATGGCAGCCAATTAATATCTTGCCTGCGCTTCCGAATAATATGAACCCATTTTTTCTCTTTTCACAGCATCTGTCGGTAATCTGCAAACATTATAATTGAAATCATTTTAGTGGCTAAACAGAAACTAAAATATTATATATTCATCATACATTTATCGTGGGCAAATGTGACATTTTCAAATAACTCGGTTTGCCTATGTTAAAATGCTAATTTTATTGGCTGTATTTCCTGATTTTTAGGTTTAAATAAATAAAACTATTTACTTTTAAACTATATTTTTTTCGTTATAAATCGACCAGTGCTCAAATAGCCCATGCATATTTCCCCAAATTTAGGGTAACCGATTTTCATATAAAGCTGTTATAGAAACGAATGATTGTCGAGGTTTTGTGTTCCGAGCGGACCGCAAAAATATTATTATAAATAAATAATAAAATAATGAAGAGTTACCTGTGAAAAGACATTCCATATCCTTTTCTTTGGTTTTGCGAACAACTTTTACAGAGTTTAAAAATGCAAGACGGCATTTTAGCTGATAAAATTATATTAAAAAATTTGACATTTGCGACGTTTATGCTATTTGACGCATTCCTTAGTACTGACACGAGATTGTATTAGCTTTTTATTTTGTATTTGCTTTGGTAGCTTCACTTTTATACTAGAACGACTACATCTGCCTTTTGGTTCTATAATCTGAGGCTTGTCGCTTGTCATAAACGTTATTCACGTGTCACTAACAAAACATAGATTAATTTTCTTTGTTCGCGTGCGACTTTTTCCTTTTATTTTTGTACAGTAAATACCGCGTGTGACACGCCATTACGTCACATATATGTACTCTGTTTCTGTTATGTAGTTAGTCAACTGCAGCCTTCTATTAGGAGGGTCATTAACCCTCCTACTGTGCACGGTGCTAGGTTTGACCCTCGTCGAAGCAGACATTTTTTTGACAAATGATTATTGATCGTCAGTGATGTCTGAACCAATAGCTTTGGGATAAATTTAAAGAACGGAGATAAGACCCTTGGGCAGCTATTTGTTATACCTGCTCTACACGTCGACAGATGCGTCCGAAGACGTCGAAAGATGCGTCTTAAGACTTGTCTCGATTCTCGACCTGGGTCTATTTCTAGAGTGTAAGGTTGGACACAATTGCACGGTAGCTCGAAAACAGGCGCTGCCTGCTCGTTTGCTACGTTCATTTCAAAAAGAGAATTTAGAGCCCTATTTATTTGTTTGACTTGCTAACCGTACAAGCCTATTTCTGTTCTTTCTCTTCAAACTAGTGAGAACAGTAAAACTTTATACCGCTCTCGAGGGAACAAGTTTAACATTATTGAGTAAAGAGCCCCGAGCTCCTATGTTGTCACAAAGTATCACTTCGCCTCTTCTGTGGGTTTTGTGTCGGAAATTCGTCAATACATATTTATTTTCTTTAATTTTAGGTGTCTGTTTTTTCACAGACATTTGTGTCTACATACTTTTTATTTATTTATTTTTATGAATAAATAGTAAACTATATAGGTATAATATATTTGTAAATGTTTGCTGTTATTACGTAGAACGTATTTTATAAAAACTATTGCTGGTGGTTTTTAGATTCGCAATAAAACACAACACTAAGATTTTTATAATTTTGTCTGTTCAAATGTTTGTCTGTAGTTTTGTAGGCGCTAACCTTAGAAACAGCTTGACCGATTTGGGTGTATGGTTTTCACAAATACATTTTGAAAAGCTTCACTTAACATACAGTGTTTGTTTTATTTTGATCGGTTTATAAATAAAGTTATGTAGGTAAGAATCACATCTACCAATTTCGGAATGTGTGGACGTAGGGGACAGGTTTTCCGAAGTGAAGCGAGGGCGGGTTTGATAGTGAATAAATAGTAGCCTTTTAAATATGTAGACATGTATATCTATAGATAGACATATGCCTACACAGATTATTTATTTATTGAATCGTGAATAATGCGGGGCCCACGCTTTGTCTGTCGTCACCGAGTTGGTGATGCCTTTGTTAGCTACTGAGGTCCATAAGACGGTACCTATTCTTCGGACTTCTGTATTGTGCTGCAGACCTTTTCTTCTTTTCCTGTTCTTTAGCCAACTTCTCTAGGCAGTTCTGTTACTTCGCGGGTAGTTTTGTATTTGATTTTGCAATTCAGACTGTCATGCGAACATAGTTGCGTCTTCTTCTAGATTATGAAGCATAAAAGATGGCAAAGTTATCACTAAGAACGCACTAAACGACGTTTTCTCGAAAGACGCTTAAGCTCTGGTTTCGTAGAATAAGTAGTGGTCCCGATATAAAGCGGCCGTCATATTACGGACACAAGAAGACGGTCATCTTTACGGTGACGATATGTGGAAAGGTCCACGGTCGTAGGTGTTATCACACTGTTGGTATTTTTTTAAACCACAACTTTAACGGGACATTTTCGGACTCCAAGATATACCTACAATTATTGTAATCTGTAATAAAGACTGGCCATCCAATTGGGTACAAAATTTCAGACGCATAAGGTTAGACACAAATAACTACGTGATATGCAGTACTCGTACCCTGGTCCCTGATATACAGTACTTGTACCTAATATACAGTACTTGTACTCCCCTTACAATGTTAGTAGTTTACTGGATGCTTATTATTAAACTTGTCAAACTGTCACTAGTTGAACGACTGAACTGTGTCTTCGGAATTGACGTTTTGCGCTCCAATTTACAGTCCGCCCAACTTAACTCTGAAATGGCAAAAATTGGAACTAACGAAAAGTCATTCATAAGTACGTTGTGTTCATTCATCTGTCAGTTACTAGTGTGCAATGATTGGTCAAATGAATGTCAAATGCGTCCGACAGCGCCTCTTTCGTTTCAGTCTTAAGTTGGGTTTACTATAGTAAATGTTATCGGGTATTCTTGAGGTAGATTAGTTACGTCCTTCAAGTGCCAAAACTTATTAAACATTATTAAAGCTACGTTTTCGTTGCTCAAATATTTATAATTACCTCTAAACCCGACCTCGCTTTGGTCCGGGAAAGTTATTTGTTATGTTTGCATATATTTAATATCTCTAGATCTAGGTAGGTACTCCGTTTGCATTTAGCAATGCATATGCATATGCAATTAGTTCTAATGGCAACCCAAAGATAGGTATGTCCGTTTTCCGTGTCTGTGATTAACTTGTTGGAAAGGCTATTAGATAGAGCAAGAGATGATATGAGCTGTTTCTTGCCTGAATTACCATCATCATCCAAACTTACAACTGTCCCATGCTGAGTCGGGTCTACAATTACAACGTGCTTAATTAATAAGCGAAAATTAGACCGAACTTCAGCCGCGTATCAAGTATTCTAAAGCAGTATCAAAACGAAGATACAAAAAAGATATTAAATGTACTGAAATGGAAAAGAAAATGTATCTTTTGATAGCTGTGATGACTCCGTTATATAATTCAGTAATATATTAATAGTATATATATTTATAGTTTAGAAACTCGAAAATTCAGTTTACTTTGGGAAAATGAAAATGTACACACGAATAGAGACGAAAAATCATTTGCTCCGTCCCTGAAAACCGGCACCGTCCCCAGAGAAAGCGAGTATTCTTAGTGGATAGTTAAGATTTACAAGTAATTGTCATTTACATACTCCTAATCGCGCGTTCTCGCCTCTGCTCACCGAGTATTTAGATACGGGGCGTAAAATGTTGTGACTTTTTTGAGCAGTCGTGGGTAGTCGAGGTTTCCAGATTACGAATCGTTCGACAATGACGCGAACACTTCGGATCCAAGAGCAATGTAAAGGTCAAGCATATTACATCAAATCTCACTACTCGACTCCAATTCAAGCCCAAGAAAGCAATAAAATATGAGCTTTATATTGTTTTTTTATACGGTTTGTTTTCAAAACTCAATTGGTGTCGTTTATCTACAGCCAAATAAAACTATCGGTTGGATCGAAGTCGATAGCTCGTAATTCAATGAATTCCTATGAGTAGAATCCAAAGACGTACTTAGAAGAGTTCAAGACGTATAAATAAACGTCATCTTTCCCACTCACGCAAGTAGAGGAGCTAATGGATTCGGATTCCAATGGCATGGGAAAAAGAGAATGTGCTATCTTCTGTCTTATTGTGTGACTATGACGGCAAAAACTTTTCCGGACAAATTGTTCTTGCGCCTCATACAAACGTGCGTGAGGCCGCGGCCTCGAATCTTGCGGGCAGCGGGGCGGCGGCGGCGGCGGCGCGGGCGCGGCAAAATCTTTTGCGTATAATCAAATGGACCGACCCTCGAAAACAGCGGCGCGGCGGCGGTGTGGGAGCGGGTAAGGCCGCGGCCTCGAATTTTGCGGGCAGCGGGGCGGCGGCGGCGGCGGCGCGGGCAACGCAGGCTAGTTCTCGAAACTCGCGGCGGCGCTATAGCGGCGTAGTGTTGTGTCGCTGAGATATTTGTTTCATTCGCGAACGAAATGTCTGAACAACGGAGACAACATCTTTTCGATTCAAATTTATTTCTTACACTCGTTTTATTGTGGGCAAATGAAGAAGTGAATACCTACTATAGGACAAAAAAATAAAAGGCGAGTTTTATCGAAATTGTGAAGAACAGAGACAATGTCCCGACAAATAAATAACAAAGTAATAATTAGATTAATTATCAAAATACCTAACTCCAAAGTAATCAATATAATCTTAAAACATTTACAATTTCAGTTAAAAGAGAAAGTAAAAGTATTAAAAATTGTAAAATAACATAAAATAACAAGTCATAAACAAAGGCAAGGATATTAAAGGAAGTGAACAAGGAAGAAGATAAAGAGGATAAAGATGACAGACAAGGAGTAAAGAAGTAAATAAAGTAATATAACGTATACGAAACCTAAATAAATTGCACAACACTACAATGCGATTGCGCGGGCTGACACCGTGTGCGTTACCCTAGCAAGAACAGCGAGAGGGATACGAACTATCAAAATAAAATATTATTATAATTATAGCTATAATTAAAATATTATTGTCACTATTAATTGCTACCTAATTGCTTCCTAAAAACCTAGTAGTCTGGATTCCGTAGCTTTTAAGGATAAATAGTCATTAACAAAAACCGTTTACGAAACTCTGAACACCCTGATTTTATCATTGCAGAAGAAAAAAGTTATTCAAAACAAACTACATTCAAAATAAGTAAGAATATAATTATATATTAAAAATCTTGAAAAATATAAATTTAACAATTATACTTCTTTATCTAAAGCTCGAAATTCATGTTAGTGCAAGTATAATTTAAAGTTTAAGTGTTTTAGTATACAAACAGCGCTTCAAATATACGTCGTCACTAAGCGTCACATCGTTCACACAATATACCTAACCTGAGACTGATTTAAGTCATAGAATATACAATGCTCAGATTATAGAACCAAAAGGCAGATATAAAATTCGCAAAGAAAAGCAACGAATGATGTGAAGTCGCTTTTTCACTTTGTGTGCATGACAACCTTAATATCAACTAGCGGTGCACCGTATGGATACGTAATTCTTTCTGTGTAAGGTTGCCAAATGAAAAGTCATAATGTCCCGCAATTTTGTAAATTTAAATTTTCAACGCGACGTATTTTTTTTTAGAATTATTAATACACACTTACGTGCTTCAAGATTGAGTTTCTTTTATTATTTTTTACTTTTTAAATGTAATTTCTTGTGTCCGGGGGTTTTTTAAATTTTTAATTAAATTTTTTATTTTATACTTTTTATTGATAAGAATATTCTCGATTAATTCATAAATATTCTCTTACTGTGCGCTTTCATTTCAGACCCCACACGAGTATATTTGCATACAAACGGCTATTCTTCCCCACTTTCACCCCCCACAACTTTTAAACGGCTCAACTGATTTTCATCAAACATATTTTACAACATGCACCCGTAAGTTCCCTTTAATACAAAAAAAAACTAAATTGATATCGCTTTATGATATCGATTCAACCGTTCGGGAGCTATGATGCCATAAGGAGACAGAGTGAACATTCTTCCCCACTTTCAACCCCAACAACTTCTAAACGGCTCAACCGCTTTTCATCAAACATATCTAAAACATTATATTTGCATAATTCATTATACATTTTACTGTAGGCAAACGTGACATTTTCAATTATGTAATTTGGTTTACCCATGTTACAATGATAATTTTATTAGCTGTATTTCCTGATTTCTAGGTTTAAATAAATAAAACTTTTAAAATATTTTTTTTCGATATAAATCTATAAATCGACCTGTGTTCAAATAGCCTATGCATATTTCCCCAAATTTAAACATTAGACATAGACATTGGAATAACATAATTTGTTAAAATTTATAGAGATTTTTGAAGGGACTGGTTCCCCGAAGCGATGCGAGGGCGGGTTTACTAGTATAGTATATACGAGTACATTGAGCGTACGGTATAGAGTACTATAGAGTATCGTAGTCGATATCAAGTCTTAAATTTTAAATGGAAAGTTATCTGTGATTTTGATTATACACGGTATAAATAAAAGAACTTTTTGTGTTCGAATATACTTAGGATTTTTTTTCTAAATCTACATCAACGTTAAATATGAGCAGACCCGCCATTCTGACGCACACGACGCGAGAGCGGTCACCGCTTGACGTTGTCAACCACCGCTCGTTACCCGCTCCTACACCGCCGCCGCGCCGCAGTTTTCGAGGGTCGGTCCATTTGATAACATGCAAAACATCTTGCGCGCCCGCGCCGCCGCCGCCGCCGCGCCGCTGCCCGCAAAATTCGAGGCCGCGGCCTAACGAGCGGTGGTTGACAACATCAAGCGGTGACCGCTCGCGCGTCGTGTGCGTCAGAATGGCGGGTCTGCTCATATTTAACGTTGTTGTAGATTTAGAAAAAAAAATCCTAAGTATTATATATTATTTACTTCTTTCTTTTCTTTAAAACACTTAAACTTTAAAAATTATACCTGCGCTTGCCTTTCTTTATGACTTGTTCTTTTATGTTATTTTACTATTTTTAATACTTGTACTTTCTCTTTTAACTGAAATTGTAAATGATTTAAGATTATATTGACTACTTTGGAGTTAGGTATTTTGATAATTAATCTAATTATTACTTTGTTATTTATTTGTCGGGGCATTGTCTCTGTTCTTCACAATTTCGATAAAACTCGCCTTTTATTTTTCTTGTCCTATAGTAGGTATTCACTTCTTCTTTTGCCATAATAAATCAAGTGTAAGAAATAAATTTGAATCGAAAAGATGTTGTCTCCGTTGTTCAGACATTTCGTTCGCGAATAAAACAAACATCTCAGCGACACAACACTACGCCGCTATAGCGCCGCGCGAAATGTCAGATTGGTTTCGAGAACTAGCCTGCGCTGCCCGCGCCGCCGCCGCCGCGCCGCCCCGCTGCCCGCAAAATTCGAGGCCGCGGCCTAATTTCTATCTCATGTTGAGAATTTTTTTCTTACGTCTATGGTTGATTCTAAATCGAGTAGGGAATATCTTAGGTATGATGTGGGAATTTTTAAGAGGAGAATGAATAGGCTTTTAAAAGTTTGTACGTTCATCATCGTGGACATCATCGCCAGTTACCATTATTACGGTAAAAAAGGAGTTGCGATGATGTAATATTAACAGACCATTTAAATTTAAACTGCACATTGTCTATGTAGTTACTGACCCGAACCATTCCTACAGTAAAACCAACTTAACCTTGAAATGAAGAAAGGCGCTGTCGGACGCATTGGAACAATCATTGCACGCAATTCGAGAGGTTCAACTGACAGATGAATGACCACAACGTACTTATGAATGACTTTTTAACATAGAGGCGTTAGTTCCAATTTGGTTTGCCATTTCAGAGATAAGTTGGTGGCACTGTACCGTGTTGAACTGTTGACTCGGCCTAGTTGAGCACGGACAACTTTAGCTTCAACTTTTTAAAGTGCCGCGCGTTTATTTTTCATGCCAGTTTATTTGTTATTCACCAGGATTATTATTGTATTAATTGGACGTGTGGGTGTCAGAGACAGTGCCTTAAAGTTTGCCTTACCTGTAAGGCGCTGTCTCTTGCACCCACGCGTCATACGCCCGCCAAAAGATCCTTGTTTAAACCATGTTTAAACGACAATATATTCATAAATGACAACTGTCAAATCGGGTTCATTAAATAAAAAAGAATAGAAAAAGTACAGAATATTAATTCAACCACACCCATTCGTGCATTTTGTCGCAAACTAGGTGTGTAACTGTGTATGATCAGGAACCAGCGCTCAATACAGTTTAATCCGTGGATTATGGTTATGTGCGTAATACGACCGATAGAAACCCCATCGTCGGTTAGTGGAGCACGTATCTGGATTACGTATGAATCGATTAAACATGCTGACGTTACTGCTTACTATTATCGTGTTTAGATTATTGTGCACAATATTATGGTGTAGGACTATCACACGGGAATCACGTTGAAATGATCACACGGGAACGTATCCCCAGGAATAGTCTCCAATGTTAGGCCATGTCAGTGTCGTTAGAGACGTTTAGGTCGTGGTCTATCCATGTGATAGGAGAACATCAGATTTGGGCCTGAAGTGAACAGCTTATTATTGGGGTCAACCCAAATACAAACACCTTTTCCTTTGTTACTCCTTTTTATTTTCCTTCTCTTAATTCCAATAATCAATTCCTCATCTATTATAATATTTTATGCAACTAATACAGCGTAAATAATACAAATATTGTTTTATGGCATAGTTCAATAGTTCCCTCAAAACCTCAGTACCTAGTCAGTACCCATACTGTCGCTCCTCTTTTCTTTCCCGCCATTATTCACTTGTTTTTTTTTATGAAAACACAAGGCAAAGATGGCGCCGGATGCAAGTCATTCCAGGCACTGCATGATATTAAATTACTTGTATCACAATAAATTAATTATTAAAGTTAAACCTAATCATGTATTAAAAAACAAATATTCTTTGATACTATTTTACAATCTTAGATACATATTATTTTTATTCAATCAAACAGGAACAATTCATATAAACATGGCTATAATATTCTTAAAAGAGAATAATCAATTAAATAACGCTAACAGCTCGGCCATCCTGCATATCGCGAGTCCCATCGCGTCAGAATAAAAAAAAGTGCCAACTTATTTAGATAATAATATTCTCGAACGTGTTTTCAAATAATAATCACTTTTATAAAAAAAATAACGTAACTCCTTGAAAGAATGAAAAATACATTAAATATAAAACAATTAATGAACAGCTCGGCCATCCTATATATCGCGAGTCCCATCGCGTTAGAACCAGTCAGCACAGACAATAGGTACGTACCTACTTTAGATAATAATTCTATTACCAGACTCGTCTGTGGCAGTACCTAATGTATATTACTTATTTATCGTCAATATTTACGACTGCAACATCATTTAAGTAGGTAATTCATTTCTTTTTACAATATTAGCAAGTCCACCACATCATTCGTTGCATCAACTGAACTTTTACCAAAATTTCGATCAATGGTCCAGGACTGAATTTTGTCTAAAAGCTGCAATGCCTTCATAATCTACTACAGCCTCTTGAGACAGAGAGTCGGTACCTAATACTACAAATATAATATCATGTTACAGCTTTACTTTTATGTATCATTAATTACGGAACCAAAAAAAAATTAAGTGACGACGCTATAATTGCAAGGTATGTATGTAGTTATGAAAAAAGTAAGGGTTTCTTACCTTTTTCCACCACGGTTTTACAACTGTTGCGACAAAATATAATCCTTATCGTCTAACCAGATTTGCATCGATACCTCTACTAGCTTGCACAACTCCATAATAATTCCACAATTTTTGTATTACTTACATCGCTTTGTCTCATTAAAGTAACCTGGCTACATAAATCAAATATGGCACTTAAAATGATTTCATTGATTCATATTAAGAAATAAAACATTTTGATAATCTAAAGGAGAACATCAGATTTGGGCCTGGAGCGAACAGCTTGTTCAATACCCTCAAATAATCTTGTACATTTTATATTTAAAAATCATCCATCCATTTCATATTTAAAAATCTAGTTACATCATATCATTATTAAAACATTATAATTTCAAGCCTATACGAGGCACCATCCGATATTTTTGATTAAATATACTTATCGGCGAAGCGTTACGTCTAAATGTCGTACGTTTACATCGAAATAAGATACCGTCGTATCGATAGGTACCTATACTAAAACATCGTTGGCGATACGTATTGGACATCGCTAAGTCGCGACACTATGTGTGTGCGATGCGTAAGACGACTATATTTCATTATTCCCATCATTTTCCGCAAAAACAGAATATGCACAATGTGGTAACAATATTCTCGATCTAAAAAAACGATGTCTCATACCTACATGTTCATATTCCAGGCCCAAGGTCCTTAATAAAGTTGCTGGTCTCCTTTTACACATTACATTAGTTATTCACATTATAAATTAAGAGCCAATACACATGAGCTTCACATAAACTTTAACTTATTCGACCAACCCATCGTACCTATTGCGCAAAAGTTAATAATTACTTTCTCCTTTAAAATAATAAAAAAAACATCTATGACGTTAGACCAGGAATGGAAGCTCTCAGTATCATAATTATTTACAAATTAAAACATTACTCAACATCGATAAAGACTAATATTTTAACATGTCAGTACCTACATTCGATGTAATTAAACAGATAAAAAAAAATCTAATATAAGTACCAAAAATGTATAGGCTCGTCTTACTAAAACTAACAATTATTAGCTGACATGTGTCGGACATGACGTAGTCCTGATGATTCTGATAATCTCTGTGCTTCCTCTGATGTCCACCCATTCTCCTTGTAATTACAGTTGCACGAATGTTTTTATCTAATTCCGTTTCTTCTGTCAATATCGTCCATTGTCTCTCCATCGATATGCCGTCCCTATTCACCATTTCGTTGCCTCAGTGCTTGTTTGTCCTATCTTTAACCCTTAACCTCGGGTAATTTCCTTATAAATCCAGCCCTTGACCTTGGGCATGATCCATATTTAACCCTTAACCTCGGGTATTATCCTTGTGAAGCCCTAAACCTTGGACATAATCCATATTTAACCCTTAACCTCGGGTATTATCCTTGTGAAGCCCTTAACCTTGGGCATGATCCATATTTAACCCTTAACCTCGGGTATTATCCTTGTGAAGCCCTTAACCTTGGGCATAATTCGATCTCAACCCTTGTCCTTGGGTTTCCTTACTGCCGTTTGTCTCTGAAACTCAAAACCAATAAGCTTAGAAACAAGTAAGACTAAATTTTATTCGTAATTGTTCATTTGGGTTTCACCAATTTATTATCTATACTAATATTATAAAGCTGAAGAGTTTGTTTGTTTGTTTGTTTGGTTGAACGCGCTAATCTCAGGAACTACTGGTTCGAATTGAAAAAAAAATTTTTTTTTTGTGTTGAATAGACCTTTTATCGACGAAGGCTTTAGGCTATATAACATCACACTGCAACAATTAGGAGCGAAGAAATAATGGAAAATGTGGAAAAAAACGGGGAAAATTATTCATTCTCGAGGGCTTTCGTTGCATCCGTTGCGAAAACGATTCAAGATACCAAAAATATATGTATGAAAGAATTATTCCTCTTGAAATGATCTAAAAAAATGTCCACGACAGTATATGTCTATCTTTTAAGATTAACACACTAGAACCGTTTTTATGGTAATCAAATTTGGTCGAACCCACTGCCATACGAAACTTGCCGCGTTTCCAAGTTTAATCTGAATTAATCTTGCTGTGATCATTTGCTACTTTGCTATTATTTTGTCTTAAGCTTTATTTCTAAGTTTAATTTAATTTAACCTGAATTAATTTTGGTGATAGTTTATTATCTTCCCGAAATTCCTACGGGAGCGGGACCTACGCGGTTGATACTTACGGGTCCCGAAGCGAAGCGAGGGCAGTTCGCTAGTCACTAATATTATTTAAGTTTAGTTTTAGTGGCTCCCAATTCGTCCTTGCCACAATGCTCACATTCTCACTCTTCTCTATAACATCTTTATTTGATCCAAATTATCCTCCATACCCAAAACAAAACTTCAAATTCTTCTACCTAACACACGACAAATCCCTCCGCTCCTTTAAAAACCTCCTTAGTACCACAAATTAGACAAATACAGATGCAAAGCTTCATACAAAGTGCGCCAAACAAACGCGCACATAGACACGGCTCACATACACCAAGAATCAGAACAATTCGGACCACTCGGACCCCGGCTGCTACTTCCAGCGATATGACATTTACAACACACAAATAAGATACTTTTCCTAAAAAAAATATAATTATTATCTTAGTAGCTTTTTCCATTCCACTCTAAATTGCGCATTACAATCCCTCTGACATCCAGTTGCTACAGAAAGGCACAAAAAGTCCTTACTTCCTTGTAATTCAATGATTCATTACTAAACACAAGTCAATGTAAGTATGAGGCAGGAAGTTCCTTGCATGTCTAAAGTGTATATTTGCCTCCGATTTCTAATAAATATTAACTGAAAGGATTGTTGGACAATTTGCAAAATTATTTATTTGAGGGTTAATTTATATAATATGATTATTATTTTCTTTCAAGTACTTAATAGACGTACAAAAACATTATAGAATCCAAATAAATTGAAATAAATGCTAAGTTAGCCAAATGAGTCAATACTCACTACATACAAAACCGAACAATTTTATTTTTATAAAGAGCACCCATCCCCCCAAGTCCTCTTCCTCCACAAGCATGTGCAATCAAAACGATTACGCGCAAGCACCATTATTTCGTACAAAAAAATATGTTACTACAGATAACGTGGATTACCTGCGTTATTGAACCCGCCATCCAAGGACTCCCACGATCCCAGTCTACAATCACAATACAAACATGAACAATGGTTACCAAATTACACCCTATGCCAATGACTCCAGTCATACACTTCCATTTCCACTTTCCCGTTTAATCCATATCAATAAATTACATAACAAGATCCAATCCAAGAACATTGCGGAGTCGTCAACCCCAAGGCCCACGAACACATACGCAACCCAAATCGAGGTACATACATGAGCTTAACTTCTGTACTATCCTTATTTTGTGTTAGTACTCCTTTACACTCCACATCCTTCTATCAACATTCCTTCTCAGTTACTGCTGTCCGCCTCTGGAACTCCTTAACTTTATCTATTCGTTTTGCTGGCTCCTTAACTCCTTCAAATGTCAAATCACTACGCAAAAAGCAAGTGAGTGGGCTCGATCATTAGGGCTTCTAATTAACCCAAAAAGAAGTCTCAGGCAATAATTATTGGTTCGAAATATTATCAAAAATCCTTAGACTTATCTAAATTACCATCATTATGTCTGGATAACACACCTTTACAATATGCTACTACTGTTAAAAACCTTGGCTTAACTCTGGATATTAATTTATCTTGGAGGATGCACGTTGGGGAGGTCAGTCGTAAGGTTTTTCATACCATGCACTCGCTTCGACGCTTTCAGAGTTTCTTGCCGTTTAAAACAAAAATCTCTCTATGTCACTCTCTAGTTCTCCCGATTTTAGATTATTGTATGCTATTTGGATGCCACAGAGGAGCTTTTAAATAAACTTGAGCGCTTGCAAAACTTATATAAGGTTCATATTTGGGTTACGACAATTTGATCGTGTGTCGCAGTTTTGCAAGAATCTCAAGTGGCTCCCAATCCGTTTTCGCAGGAATACTCGTATACTGTGCCTCCTGTATAATATATTGAATAACCCTTCCTCTCCCTCATACCTCCGCAACCGTTTCACCCATGCACGCCCGTCTGGCGTAGCTTGCAGAACCCACATTAAATCCCTCCTACACTTTCCCCGTCACAAAACCTCGTCTTATTCCCACTCCTTCACAGTACATGGTGTTAGGCTGTGGAACTCACTGCCACCTAGCATTCGTCAGTCTAAAACTTTGTACTCGTTTAAGAAAAAAAAAGTCAAAGAGCACTATCTTTCCTTATGTTGTTTCTTTTTTTATTTGATTTCATTCAAAGTACATAATTAGGTTTCTTTTTTTTTTGTTTGGTACACCCTGCCCCTTATACTGTATTTCCAATTTTCTACTTCTACCTTAAGGGTGTCTGGAAGAAATCGCTCTTTAGCGATAAGACCGCCTGTTGTATAACATTTTGTGCAAATGTCTTATGCTGTTGTGTCCTTGCTATGGTGTACAATAAAGCGTATCATTGTTATTGTAATTTAAGTGCTTGGTGCCAGAAACTACTTTCTCTCCGGATATAATTTTACAAAAACAAAATAACCGACTTAAACATCGACAAGCAGAGATAATTCAAAAACCATTCGCCAGATGTTGCTTATTTTAACCCATCTAGATTTAGGTGTAATGTTCCCATCAATACAAATGAATCAAGCCCAAACACAAGGTAATAACTACTATAAAACGTTGAGGAGTTCCCTCGACTCTCCCTCGGCTCCATCATCAGACCGACTCTAGACCTAATTTATTTATTTAACACTTTAATGTTTCAACACCATACAATAAAATACACGAAATTCCTTCATCAAAATGTACTTAGTTCTTTAACATATTTAACGAAAACATTAACAAATGCACAAGTCATTCCTACAATTTGTGAAAGTTCCCCTCAATTTCTCTGGGATGCCATAATCAAATCCTGGCGTACTTATTATGGTACCACCTACGAAATATCTATTTTCCAACGACAAAAAAAAAAAGTCAAAATCGATGTAGTCCACGAACACATATAAAAAACATAATATATCTATACGGTCGAATTGAGAACCTCCTTTTTTTTAAAAGTTGGTTAAAAATGGAAGTCCACAGAAATTATTACGTAAGTTATCAATTTACTTGTCGTAGTAATAATCCAAAATATATCTACCTGATATACCTTTTTAGTTGTTTTCAATATAAAGATATTTATTGTATAATTTAATACTTTAAAACTTAGAGTTATCTCCTACATAAATGCATAAGAATGAACTAGCTTTCCGCCTGCGGCTTTGCCCGCGTGGAACCCGGCCACCTCGCGCACTTTCACTGAACTGGACAGCGCCCCTTCCCTGGACCCATTCCAAAATCCTTTTTTTTTTAAGCTGAAACCCTATTACAATTTCAATTTAATATTGAGCAAAATCGACCTTGCAGTCCAATACCTGCTGCTTCCCTTTCATAAGAAAGTCCGACTCCATCCCGGCCCGGAAGCCACCTTTAATGAATCCGCATTTTACGATCCCGCGGAAATGTCCTCTTCAATTTTAAAGTTTAGGGGTGATTTTGAAAAAATACTGAAGCACATATTTTTTTAAGCTTAACCAAGAGACTGGACATTAATTTTCAAGTTCCTAACTTGGAAACTACCGAAAATACCATAGAAATTTTCACCCCGCATGTTTAGGGGTTGGAGGGTTATTTCGAAAAAAAAACACTTAGTTTTTTTTTTATTTACAACAAAGAGTATGTATATACCAATTTCTATCTTGAAAATTTTATTAAATCCGATACAATCTTTCAACCCCCTTTTGAAGGGGTTGAGGGTTAACTTTCAAAAAAAAAAAAAAATCTGATACACGTACCTATTCATTATTTTGCAGTAAGCAACCAAAATCCAAATTCCCAAGTGACTAACTTCAATGGTGTAGAACTTTCATGTAAAAGTTTTTCACCCCTTTCACCCCCTTCAGGGTGGAATTTCCAAAAATCCTCTCTTGGTGCTCCCCTACCCTCCCCAAGGAATAAATATGCCAAATTTCATGTTTCCAACTTAGAAAATGACGGACTTCTACATATATAAACTTTCAATCCCTATTTCACCCCCTTAGGGTTATAATTTCTAAAATTCCTTCCTTAGTGGGTGTCTACTCAATAAAACGACCCTACTCACCAAATTCTATAGCTGTAACAGTTTTTGCTCCCCGATGATGAATCAGTCAGTCAATCAGGACATGTTATTTTATAAGCATAGATTGAAATGTACATACATACCTATACATAAGTTAGGTCCAAAGTAAGAAATAACGGTGCCGAACATCATATTTTAATATCTCATTATTATTAATTTTAAAATATTAGGTACTTTATTTCCATAAGCTATTTTCTCCTAAACAGTATTAATCTTTATCCGATAAGTAAGTATATTATTTACATGGACTATTTAATGTAGATCAAAATAATATCCTTTATTGTTTATCATTTAAATGAGTGTTCACAGATTAAAATTATACGCATACAATACAACCCATACATCGATGATGCAATCAAAATTCCTTACAGCGAAACGGCTGGTGCCAAATACGTAAATAAATGTAATTGTACTAAAAGTCTCAATTTAATGTTTTATTTTCCTATTTGCACTAATAACCAAAGCTTCTAAGAGAAGGAAAAATATTGTGTTAACCACTATTATGCTTGTAATAGTTAAATCGTAACACGAAATAGTATAAAACTGTAGTCAGTTAACCAAATCTCTTTATGTTTAATAGGTTTAAATAACGGCAAAAAAAAAAAAACAATTCATACTTACTAATATACATAGGTAGGCGTGGAAGGAAATTTTATATATCCTTTTCGAAAATCCCGTCTTCTGAACTATTGGGGTCAACCCAAATACAAACACCTTTTCCTTTGTTACTCCTTTTTATTTTCCTTCTCTTAATTCCAATAATCAATTCCTCATCTATTATAATATTTTATGCAACTAATACAGCGTAAATAATACAAATATTGTTTTATGGCATAGTTCAATAGTTCCCTCAAAACCTCAGTACCTAGTCAGTACCCATACTGTCGCTCCTCTTTTCTTTCCCGCCATTATTCACTTGTTTTTTTTTATGAAAACACAAGGCAAAGATGGCGCCGGATGCAAGTCATTCCAGGCACTGCATGATATTAAATTACTTGTATCACAATAAATTAATTATTAAAGTTAAACCTAATCATGTATTAAAAAACAAATATTCTTTGATACTATTTTACAATCTTAGATACATATTATTTTTATTCAATCAAACAGGAACAATTCATATAAACATGGCTATAATATTCTTAAAAGAGAATAATCAATTAAATAACGCTAACATTATTCAATACCCTCAAATAATCTTGCATATTTTAATACATCCATTTTATATTTAAAAATCTAGTTACATCATATCATTAAAACATTATAATTTCAAGCCTATACTATGTGTGCGCGGTGCGTTCGTCTCGCTGTGTCCTGCGTGAGCGATTTGGATGCGAATGCGAAGCGGCGCGGTGCGGCGCGGTGCGGAGCGAATTTAATGCGGTGCGGAGCGAAGCGGCTACTCTGTCCTACGTGCGCGCGAACCGCGCCTGACGGCGGCAGTTGGCATTACATTTGTCATGGACGGACGGAGGCAAATGTTGTTTGAAAATTCATATCTTAAATATGAGATATTCAAGAAGTGTGTACAGCAGAGAAATGGAACTAATACTGTCTACCTAAAAAGGCATAATATGCATGGGGAATTTCATAAATTGTACGAGGATTTACGTACCCAACCCTTGTTGTTCAAGGAATATTGTCGAATGATACCTACTACGTTTGACTATATTGTGCAAGCCATTAAACCTGTTCTGCAATATACTACTACTCTTGGATAGCATTAATAAAAAATTCTACTTCCGACATTATTTTTTTGCTTGATAACGGGCGGAGCAACGCGTCCAGTTCGCGCGAACAAATCAAGCCAACTGATCGCGTTCGCTTTAATTCGCGCCGCGTCGCGCTGCACCCTACGTGCGTTTTGTCACGTAGGACACTTCAATAGACATCGACTGTTTGTTGTTTTCGCGCCGCACCGCGCCGCTTCGCATTCGCATCCAAATCGCTCACGCAGGACACAGCGTTAAGTCTATATTTTATTATTCCCATAATTTTCCGCAAAAACGGAATATGCACAACGTGGTAACAATATCCTCGATCTAAAAAGCGATGTCTCATGCATGTTCATTTTCCAGGCCCAAGGTCCTTAAGAAAGTTGCTGGTCTCCTTTGGTCACAATCCGACAAAAATAATTATAATTTTTAGTTTCATATCCCTATCACTTCCAGACAGACAAAGTTACTTTGGCATTTATAATATTACCTACTAGTATGGATTTGTCCGATGTCAAGGATGCCCCTGTGATTGAGGTACAGTGCAGATTGACGGTGAGACTGGTGATGCCATAAGTAAATTTTGCTTACAAGCTTAATTGAACTGTGGGCGCAGAGAATTATTTACGATTATTAACGATGGCTCAGGTATACTCGCAGGTTATTACGCTATGATGGAATTCTTCGTTTGGAGTAAATAAATCTAACATTTGGATTGGCCACTGGCTGTAGGGTCCAGTGACCTTTCAATGGTAGGAAGCCACAAGACTACGGGAGATTAGTTTGGACTCCAAAATAGATGGAGCCTCTTATACCTACCCAACAAAATAACCTTAGCCCCTTAAAGATTCACATTAAAAAACCACATGAAAAATCCGCGTTGTAATTTTAAATTATCTCAGGTATCGAGAGAAATACAGACAGAAGACTTTGTTTCATATGTAGCGATTGAAACAAGGAAAACCAACGAGGACTGAAAATATGGAGGCGTCTGCGATTACGACACACCCTATCGTATTCATAAAGCTATATGCTCACATAAGATTCGCATTATCCCTCTCAGGGTTGAAGCATTCATTTGTATGCGTCACTCAACTGCTCGGCACCGATTTTCCTGAGTAATAGGGAAATAGGTTTGCTCTGGAATCATTATCCATTTATATTGTATTTTCGTGTATATTTTCACGGACTCGAGATCTATACACGTAATAAATCTGTAACTGATCCGTGTGTATACTGAAGTTATATTTATTATGAGCAAAACTATTATTGGGGCCAGACTCCAGACCCGCCGCAAGCCGACGCGTAAGCGGGCGTAGAAGCTGTGCATTGCACGCAGGCGGAATCCACGAACGGGCGGCAAAAACAACAACCCAATAGTTAAGTACACGTCCGCCAAATGGATTGATTAGGGGATGTAAGTTTGTTTGAAAACCAGTGATTAAAAAACCCCGCGGGGCAGGCCGCGGGGCAGGCCGCGCGGAACAGCTAGTAGTTAATACTCGTTTATTCATCATGAGCTGTTTGAAACAGGGAAACAGCCTGTTTCCCATGTGAAAGTACCTAATTTAAACTTTTTGAAACAAACTTTCAATCCGTCTCGTTAGGGGTGGTGATTACAAAACTTCAACAATTTTTAGATATTATAAATTTACTCCCTGTCAAATTTCATCTTCATTATGATAAATAGTTTGTGAGATTTCGAATTTAATTTGTGAGAAAGTTTCTCTTTTAGTTTAGATTAGGTAAAGAGATCAAATTCACTAAAGTAGGAAACTGAACTTTGCTGAATTTGAAAAGTTTACTAATTAATATAACGATAACTTCAATTTATTTCATTTCATTCTCACCCCTTATTGAAATTATAAATGAGAAAGTGTTCGTCTGTCTGTCTGCCTGTCTTTCCGTGTTAATGAATTTTTTTTCACACTATCTTTCAAAAATAGCGTCAAAAGGGGAGATATTATCCCTTATTTCATAATAAGGAATGATAATTTATAGAAGTTAGTCATTGTTAGAAATGAAACTCTATTTAGGTGCTACATTATTTTCACACTTAAACTGCGGAACCGATTGATATAAAATTTGATGTGATCATAATTTAAAACCTTAGAACAGACTTGGGATTGTTATATCCTGGAAATTAATAAGCCCCTGAGATAATAAACGGTGTTTTGCAGTCCTCCAACTTCCACGCGGGCGAAGTCGCCGCCAGAAGCTAGTAGTATAAACATTTTTATAAGAATATTAATAACTAAGTTTTAAGCAATTTCAATGAACTTCACAAACTCGTCGGGTTAATCAAAATTGTTTTATGCAAACTCGCTGAACTAATGAGCAGTTCTGACATGTTTTATAAAAGTATATTTTACTCCAATAATTAGGTACTCGTTAGTATGAAGATGGGGTTCTTCAAGAAAGATGTAAAAAGAGCTCTCCTTCAGGGCCGGCGTTGCACAGGTGACACCGCTGGTGTTGCTTGTGTCCATAGGCGACGATGACCACTTCAGGTGGCTCAGGTGGCTCGTCCGCTTTTTCGTCAGCCCTTCAGGCTATAAAAAAAGAAAGTTTCATAATGAAAGGAGAGACACACATAAGTTATATAATAATAATGACTTAGGTGCGTATAAATGCCGATATGATGTAGAACATTGCTATTGTCACTCCCCACTAAAAACAAATTTGTTACGTGTGCTTACAGTTCAATTTAGCGTACATTATGCATATGCTTTACTTCCGTCATTTTAAATTCTCGCCGTCAAACTACAACGAACCTTATTGAAAGTGGCGGAAAGCTGGCATTTGTGTGAGTTACCATAACGAATTTCATATCGAATGCAAACGCAATATTGGTAAGTGTATTTTATTTCTATCTTAATACTATAACAACACAAAATATTGACTGAACTTTAGTTTCCATCAGTAAAAACTACAGACCAGTGAATTATTTTCAGAGATTATCTTGTTCACAGACACACAGAAAAATCGAAAAACTGGTGTTTATAAATATCTTTCACATGAATACTCATCAATCAATGAGAGTTTAACGAGGTATATGAATAATTGAGACCGATAAAAAACTTATTCAATGAAACAATTTTATAACGGTAAAACAATTTATTTCATCGAGATACATAAGCTATGTGTATACTCCATCCATCTCAGGAGTCTCAGGTAAACATTGGTATTGCATAATTTATGTACCAACGCTCGCTCGGATGATGAGTGGTAATGCGAAAATGTTTGCGTAAGAGAAAAGCTTCATGTTTACGTTGCTATCAAAATAGTTCGTTTATTGCTTAGAATGTAACATTTTTATTTAATCTCCTTTGCATTTTACACTTCCTTCGACAGTACACATACTAAAATTGGAACGATACATAGAAGATTAGCATTGCCCTGCACAAACCGGAGTGTTCACAAAACTCAAAGGTGTGTGAAGTCTGCCAATCCGCTCGTGGTCAGCGTTAAGCTTCTCATTTTGAGAGGAGACCCGTGCTCAATAGTGGGTCATGTTGGGTTGAGATCATGATGATGATGATGATGATGTGCATTTTATAAAGTTATGTCAGTTGAACAATCACGCCCAACAATTATCAAATGTGGACTGGTTTTTCAAGCGAAGCGAGGCTTTATAACAAATACTAGTGACCCGCCCCGGCTTCGCACGGGTGCAATGCTGATACTAAATACACTTATCACTACATAGTATAAAACAAAGTCGCTATTTTTGTCCGTCTGTTTGTTTGTTTGTCTGTTTGTCTGTTTGTCTGTATGCTTAAATCTTTAAAATTACGCAACGGATTTTGATGCGGTTTTTTGTAATAGGTAGAGTGATTCAAGAGGAAGGTTTTTATGTATAATACATGCATATATTCCCACGAGAACGGGATCCACGCGGGTGAAACCGCGGGCGGTCCGCTAGTTATACATATAAACCTTCCTCTTGAATCACTCTATCTATTAAAAACAACCGCATCAAAATCTGTTGCGTAGTTTTAAAGATTTAAGCATACAAAGGGACATAGGGACAGAGAAAGAGACTTTGTTTTATAATTACTATGTAGTGATTTCCATTCAAAAATCAAAGGTACTCATTAAATCCAGTCCCAACCCAAGTATGGAAATTAACTAACCTAATCTTATTTTACATTAACAATAATTTATGTAAAAACCCAGTTACTAAACGAATTATTCTTAACCTTTTGAAAATTTAAGGAACTAAGCGATCGCTTGAGTAAACTTTTAACTTTATTCAAATTTATTATGATAAAGAGTTGTCCTACCCTTTGCCGAAAAATGGCTTAGTGCTGTCTGTGGGAAAACCCTTTCTGGCATCCCGAATAATTTAGGAGCACCCAGCCCTTTTCTAATGTTAGGGAACAAAAATGTGATAGGTATAGTTATTCGTATTAACGTATGTAAGTATATACGTAGGTATACTTATGTTTAAATCATGTAAAATTTGTGCCTGCTGCCGATGACAACTGTGACCGACCTAGAACAAGACTCAATTTAGGCACTGGGATCGTTAGTTAGTTAATAACTTGCATACTTTCTTATACTTTAAATACTTAACATGCGGTGTTTAATAATAATTGTTGTATAATTTCCGCGGCTTGAAAGCCTCCTGAAGAGGATGTTTAAAAATGTAAATATTAAAATTTCAGCGTGAATATTCACTACACGTGCGTAATTTTCTTTTCATACAACGGAACTCGAGAAACCTTTATGCTCGTGAGTTTTCCATTATGTTCTTGTTTATTCCATATTCTACAGCGATTATATTCTTTTTGTTTGGTTCATTCCATAATGTTTTCTTTACGTTATACATTTTTAATAGCAGTAAATTATTAACTGATTATAAAACTATAAATAAAAGCTTGAATATTAATGTATACCTAATACACTAATAGCGCTTACCTTAATAATTAAACCCTATCATACTATCTTACTAATATTATAAATTTTGTGAGAATAGATGTTTGTTACTCTTTCACGAAAAAACTACTAGACTGATTTGGATAAATCTATATAAAATATATAGCTTATGTTTCAGAATAACACATAGCCTAGTCCCGAAGTGAAGCGAGGGCGGTTCACAGTATGACCACAGTATGACATACATCACAAAATTTTGAGTCTAGACAATTACCTTAAATAAATTATTTAATTAAAGAATTCGGTTTTCAATCCTTCGTTTTAAGTTAAGGTAGGTATTGGAATTAGAAATTAATTGATTTTTGAGAGGAGGTTGGAACTTACGATTGTTGAACAATTTAAAAAATCTGCCTCGAAAATCTGATTTAAATTTAATTACATCAGGAGCTAGTTAGTTCATTTTTTGACAAAAGTTTAAGAAAAAATAAACATTAGCATGTTCACGTTTTTATTCAGAGCTAAAACCGTTCAGAAGGCCAAAGGACACGTCCGGACAAATTCAGTTTTGTGTCGCTATTAGCATAAGTATTTAAGTTTTTTAATGGCCGTCAAACTAACCTCTAGGAGTCTAAGGTTTCGATAACCTGAAGTCTGTCAATATTATCTTTTAAGGTTATTTAGTATTACAACTGTTATGGCAATGGTATGAGAATAAACGCAAAGCTTTATAGTATAGCACCTGCTCAGTTTTGATAGGCTATTTTTGCAAGTCAGGCCGCTGAAAGGGTTAGTACTTGGTTGTATTGTATGACGCCATTGTTACCGTAATCGCCCTATCGACGGCTGGGAATGAGAACTCACATAATGCATGACTGGTTGATGCTCCATTATGTTAGATCGACTTTCGCGATTATATCTAGTTTGAAAGAGCATTTTATTTTAATATTCAATACGACCGTTATGAAGGAATGAACGAATGAAATGAATGAAACTTATTCGAAGTCAGTTTTTTAAGAACACTTTTCGAAAGTCACTACGCCGCCGCCGTCGTTTCAGTAAATCCTAACGGTGAGTGGTCTTGGAAAAAGCGGCAAGAAACTCCCAAGGAGCTTCTTTTCCTACTCACAGTCACAACTTGATGTAGTCTCTTTTATTCTGCCAAATGATTGTCAGAGCAAATTATAAGTGGGTATCGGAAATGTTAAAGGAAAGAGAACTAGAAGACGATCGGCGGACATTCGGATAGCGGATTAAAGCGTGAAACATTAACTTGCATTTTTCATAAGGACTGTCAGGTTCAGAAAAATTTAATTCGGTCCATTCTCTTAGAAGCTATGTTTTTATAGACTGACACACAGAAACACAAAAACGTAGACACGTGAAATTTATAGCACCCCGCTTTTTGCGTCGGTTTGAAAGACACACATAGGGGCACGTAAAACTTATAATCGAGAGGGTTAAAAGTCGTTTAATTATATACAAATAGCCTTTTGTGTGAGGTTTAAAAATCAGAGTATCATACATCGCCGACAAAAATTAGGTATATCCATGGTATATCTATGTCTTATCTCTATAGTAACAAAGAATGTTAAAGTCTATTCATTCGGGTAATTGAAAATTCCGATATTTATTGTTTTATTTCAATTAACACGGTAAAACCAATTACCTTAATTAAAAACAACATCTTCAAGCGCTGTTTGCGCACGGAATTATAGACCTACTGGCGATATTTACGTTCATTATATCCAAAACAATCGGTTGTTTAAAAATTAAAATTCTAATAGGTTACCTACGCACATCCAATTGAATGGAATTATTTTGAACATTATTAAGGTATCAATATCATAAACACAAGTTAAACAAAAAAACCTCCTTTTTATCATACATACCTACATATTTAATTTTTTCTTCATATAATAAAAGGTAGTTTGACATGTAGTATGTAGGTAATTTTATAGCATTTCAGCCTAATTTTCTCTTCAAGAAGTCTTGCACAGAGGTGAAGTGCCTATGACAATGCAATGTTTTAACAAACATGGTCAATTAGCACGCTCAGAATCGGCTCCAGACGTGGGAAAATCGAAATTTGGGTGGACTGTTTAAATATAAATAGTCGCATTCGAACACTCCGAGCGCGAACACGCCTACAAATTTATGGGTGATTCCTCGTGGTCTAACTATTTAGTCCAACTATGACGTCACAGTTGGAACACGAGGAATAGGACGTCCTCGTGGTCCAACTGTCAAATCACATTAATTTAGCAGTTGGACCACGAGGACGATCTATTCCTCGTGGTCCAACTGTGACGTCATAGTTGGACTAAATAGTTGGACCACGAGGAATCACCCAACTTTATTATTAAAGGGCGATTACAGCACTTTAAGGCGTCAGGGTACCTAAGGTTTAAAATTACACTAACGTATTTTTATGTCGTCAATACTCCCGGTACGTGCGAAAATAAAACTACAAAATTGTATTCGGAGCCAATTCAAAAAGCGACTTTATTGTCCTTTACTTAAAGCTTCTACAACAAGGTTGCGTTAGCCTGATTCAGTTAGTTGTGTATCGCCATCTACTGGTGGCTTAAGGAACTATTAGCATAAACGGCCACAAAACACCTGAAAATAAGTATTGGATTGTGCATCTGGTAATACTACATCGATGAGTAGGTAATTATTTTGTATCATCATTCTTAAGCGGCAGTTCTATTGACATTCATCACATTAGATTGATGTAGCCGATGCCATGGTCACAATAATTTTGTTTCTGTCGCGTAAAGAATCAAAGTTCGCTAGTAATACTCTACATGCAGTGTAGCCATATACGTGAGCATTTGTTAAGTTGTTTTAGTCGTTCATGTGTCGCAATTCGCGTCGCGGCTTAATGTAGCCTCAGCCTAACGTCTCCACACTTCTAACCCAAATACAACTGTGCTGTTAAAACAATTATTAGGCGATATAAATGGAGCTGGGTACCCTTGGCGACCTCTAGGCTCTACTACCTGATACATACATATTACTTACTAGCGGTTGCCCGGGACTTCGTTCAAACATAGGAGTTTTTCTGGCATGCATCCCGATGCCGCAGGAACTCCGGGATAAAAATGTAACCTATATGTTGCTCCACAGCCTCTTCTATCTCGCAATGATGCCATAAAAATATGTCGAGCCGTTTCTGAGATGAGCGTGAATAAACATACGATCAGTTACGGTTTTATTTTATGTATAGATAGAATAGAAGAAAGATAGAAGATAGACAGATAACCAGCGGTCGTCTCACGGTTTTGGCCAAGGCCCATACACCTAACCCTATATTGTATAGGTACCATCAAGACCGCCCACATTCAATTTCGTTTTATTCTAAAGATTATGTTTAAAGAGGAACAGTACTAGTAGTAGTAAAATTAGAATAATTCTTTTCTTTGCTTTTTGTTGTGTAGGTATAATTATTTGATATAAATAAACATATTTTTCGTCTCCTCGTTTTAGGCTCATAGTAACGCAAGGAATTAGATTATTATACGCAAAATGTATTTAACCTTTTGTACCTGTTAAATAATAGTACATTTATTATCTATATTTGAATCCATAAATAATATCTGTATGTATTCATAGGGCAACATTCATTGTTCGCTTCCGTTTCCTTTCTCTCTTCGCTGGCTCTCTGGCTCTCTGCAATGTCTCTGCGTCTCGATGTAAAATGTTTAACTTAACTTTGTTTGGTCATAGTGAGAAATAAAAGTAAATTGATATTTAATGCGTTTAATTAAAATCCTGCTACCATTTTTAACAGTACCCATAAATAATTTCAATAATATTTTCTTGGGCCGCGCGAGCGTAACTCTAGTCGTTACAAATTGATTACATTCACAAGTCAATCTTATTTTTGATTAGTTCTTGAATATCAAGGCTAAAATTGGATTACCTAGGTACTTTTTTATATCAAACGGCATAAAGTCATGTTAATAATTTAGCACAGCCCTTTGATATAAAAATTAAAATGTTAATAGGTGGCCTAATAACTGAGTAATAGAGCTATGATTTTAAATAAATTATAAGTCTTATCAATACCTATTAGTTATTACCTATTGGCTCGTCTTGATATGCCGCCTGACTTTTTAAAATATGATAATTTAATTTTCGAACACAGGTTTATAGGGCCAATGGAATATATATGTAGGATATTTGTTTTCACAATTTTATCTGTACCAATGTTGTTACGTTGACAGTGTTGATACTTAGTCCTGGTAGTTATAATAGTAGCTATTTTCTATTCGGTCACAGATGTCTTGATACCCTTGGGGACACGGACTATCTAAGCATGGAGCTTGACGACTACGATGTTCGCCTCTGAAAAAGTATAACCAGATCCCAACACTTAATATTTGTAAGCATAAAAATTCAGTATCGAGTAAGCGAAACGAGGATGGGTTCATTCGTTGGAATATACCTAAAATATTTTTACAAAACTTTTACCAAAACGACAGTTAGGGCAAGCATGGGAAAGTGATCATTCGTTGCATTATGCGGGTACCTAAGTACTAATGTCACAGCCAAGTTCACGGGCGGATGTCGGAAGATTTACCTGTAGTGTAACTTTTAGTTTGAGAGTATAGTTTAATTAATACATAGTTGGTCTCTATAATAATATACAAGTTTTAAAATAAAAATGTCGCGTTTCACATTTTCATCATATTTTTCAGAAGCTTTATAATAATCCAGCTTCGATTTTGTTACGTACCTGAAAGGTTGATATCTGTTTATTATAGGCAGTGATATTTACCGCGTTTCATCGATTTGATATTCACGAAACATTGTTCAATAGTGGTTCAAAGTGGTTCATTGTACATAATGCTCGGTCATTATGAAAAATGCCTCTAAAAACACTCTAGGGGTAGGGCATACAAGACTACGTGGAGTAGGGGTAGGCTAATTCGGTTCTGTAACCAATTCGACCTACCTACACCTTGAAGAATTTGACTGAACACCTGTCGGTCTTCCTGAAGGAGGAGCTGTGGCCTAAGGGGGTCGTGTTTCGCAAGTTCCGCGGGCGTCGACCACCCACCACCCGGAGGTCACCGGGCCAGCGCCAGCGCTTCACGTCGCCGCGAAATAGTGATTCGTAGTTTTAAGTTTTATATTTTTATGTATGTTAATCCCTAAGGTATTTATGATATGGACCTCTGTACATACATATTACTTTGTAAATGTATGTATATTGTCTGAAATAAAGATTTATTATTATATTATTATTATTAATAATGCCCACATTAATCACCTGGTCCATAACATTTACATATTTGCAGCCAAACCACTGAACACAAGAAGCTGAAAATTGGCATGTATGTTCCTTGAGAAGTGAAGAGGAGCACTAAGATAGGATTTTTGGAAATTCCCTCGTTAAAGGGATGAGAAAGGGGATAAAATCAAAGGGGATAATAACTCGCGGACGAAGCCTAGACAGGTCAGTTATTCTACATATAAAATGACTTTACAATTAAAGAAACTAAAACATATATTAAACTAGTAAATCCGCCCTCGCTTCGCTTCGGGAAACCAGTCCCTTCAAAAATCTCTATAAATTTTAACAAATTATGTTATTCCGATGTCTAAGCTATATTACTGCAAAGTTTCATCAAAATCCGTTCTGTAGTTTTTGCGTGAAAGAGCAACAAACACACATACATCCTTACAAACTTTCGCATTTATAATACTAGAAAATCTGCCCTCGCTTCGCTTCGGGAAACCAGTCCCTTCAAAAATCTCTATAAATTTTAACAAATTATGTTATTCCGATGTCTAAGCTATATTACTGCAAAGTTTCATGAAAATCCGTTCAGTAGTTTTTGCGTGAAAGAGCAACAAACACACACACACACATCCTTACAAACTTTCGCATTTATAATATTAGTAGGATTAGTAGGATAGGATAGGATAAGTACTTATTATTATTAAGTTTCCCAAAAAAACTTTATATGAGTATATTACGACCCGTTACTCGTATAGACGTTCTTACCAAGGAGATATAAAAATAAGCAACAATTTCTACAATAAACATGTATTTCCACAGAATTCCCGACAATAGTAACATTATCCTTCGCTGTGTTAGAAATATTTACGCAATCTCTCCAAATTTAGCCGCAAATAGCCGAAAGGATGGATATCATTTATATGTAATGGTTGATATCTTTATATCAACCCCATGATCATTGATATACTCGTAGTTAATTTATATTATACCTATTTTTGCTGGCTTAAAGTTGGTAAGATGTGCAAATAAATGAGCCCCAATTCTTCTAATTTATAAATCACCTCGTGTTAAACGAGGTGTAGTGTACATAGAGTAATTTATATTAAGTTGTATCATGATTTATTTACTAACCAGCTTTTCCCCTCACGACTTCGCCTGCGTAGGTAAGATTTTTCCTTCAGTTTATCCCCATTTTTATCCCTTTAGGGGGGGGGGGGGATTTCCAAAAATCCTCTTTTAGTGCTCCTCTACACTTCCCACGGAACATGCTTGTCTTTTAGCTTCTTGAGCCTACTTTATCAAAAGTAGATAATTATAATTTTCAGCAGTGTTGGCTATAGTACCATAGAGTAGTATCGAAAACTAAGCGAATATTCACAAACAAGACATGTTGATGTTCCCAACATAGACATTTACTCGTATGTTGGGAACATCAGCATATTCTGCTAATACATCTATGGTTCCCACAAAGGGTCAGGGGGTGACATGTAGTGCTTGGAGCTTAGCTCCGGCATTACTAATGGACGAGTTGTGGAAGCCACTGAAGAAGAAGTCACTTTTAAGTACCAAATTAACATTATGTTGGTGTTTTATTTTGGTTGATTACATGTTGTCCTAAAATAACAACAACCATTTATATTAGCTACGCAGTCATTAAAGTTCAAGCGATCATAAATCACAGACTTAGAAAATGTTTGATCATTTCGTATTCAGGAGGCGAACGGTTATACTGTGTCTAAATAAATACCCTCATCAAGTTATGGATATCTGGCGGTTTGGGTTCTATCCCCATAGCGCTACATGGTCTTAGTTACTTCATAACTCGTGGTGGGTGAACCCTACTGAACAACGACATAAAAAAACTAAGCAAATTGTCAAGTTGATCATCAAAAGCCTGAATATACCTTCTTTAATGAATATAAATACAAGTACATAAAACGCTTCTGTTACGTTCTGTGAGTGACAGACCACATACAGCCGCAACTACTGAATGCAAGAAGCTGAAATTTGGCATATAAGTTCCTTGGGCAGGGTAGGGTATATTAAGGTAGCAGGCAGGTACAGTAATAGGGAGTATAGGGTAAATTAGGCGCTAAGAGAGGATTTTCTGAATCAACTAGAGAAATAAACAAAAAAAAACCCGCAACATAGATCCATTTGTTAAGGAGCTACTATGCACACGGACAGGCATACAGATATACACAACTGTCAAACGTACATAATAAGACCGCTCTTTCTGCGATAATATCGCTTGCATGGTTATACGTGTGGTTGTTGTAAGTTCACCGTGGGTAGTAAGGTACTACTCTTTTTAAAATGGTTTGTGAAATGTTTTTATATCGTTTGTTCGTAGTGTTGAAGAGTCACTAAAACGAATTTTCTAAAACTCGGCACTAACAATCGCCAGCAGATATTTTTGTAATTGTTTTCGAAAAACCCGAAGTCATTAAACTTAATATCTTCGCACGATGAAAGCTTACTGTTGGATTTCTTGATTAAAAGACTGTTACTACTACTATTACTACTGTTTACTGTTAGTATTTGTTCGCATGAACACTTACATTATTGAATTTTTCCATTCGCTTGGTGCCAAAAGACCGGGATTGGAAACAGTCAAATAAATGTCAAATTTTATTACTCACGCTGTATACCTACTTTTCGTCGTTTTGTTTAATACGGCTTCATATCGGCTCAACAAGGAGATATTGAGCGCAATGAAGGCAATTTGGCCTGGCCGGAAAACTGTAAGCCATTCGGAGTTTACTACACGCTAATAAAGTTTGTTTGTCGATGAGTAATAACGGATCGCGAGCAGGCAATAAACGCGTTCCATTAAGGATTTAAATACTGTGTTAATAAAATGGAGACAAAAAAATATATTTCACGAATTTACCTAATAAAAATGAATTGACTGTTCGGAAACGAGTTTCTCGCTTTAATTTTTGGTCGTATTTATACACCCATATTACTCAATATGTATCACAAACATATGTAGGTGTTGTGTTGTTAAATAGGCGAAGACTGTACATCATCAGGTGGCATATATTTTTATTGTCCTTGTATTGGATAACGTTAACATTCTCTCACCTCTGTACTTGGTTTTCTTGTGTTTTGGGTGTCTTTGTCAATACACAAGACAAAAACATGCATCCGAACTGAGAACAGAAACTCATTGTTCATACAGTTTCACTGGAAATTGAAACCAGGACCCTCAGAATGGCGATCCAGCGTGGTCACTGTTGCGCCACACATGTAATTAACAAAATACAAGGTACAGAATAAATACATATTTTATCTGTCACATAAATTTCTGTTCCCGGGAATCGAAACCTGCATCCCTCGCTACGCAGTCAGTGCCACTGCCAACGAGGCTACGTGGTCTTCAAAAGCTTTACTTTACAAAAAAAAACACCTCTACATCAACGACCTTCTTCTACAAAAGGAAATCCAAACGTATAAACTTTTGTTTTTATTCGCGTTTCGAAGGGAAGAAATAACATTATCCCGCTGACTCAATTTAAGGCGTGTTTGTTGCCAGAAACCAATTGAGTATACGGTCGTAACTTGTTTAATAAAATGTGTGGTTGTACCACTGCCTTATGAACTCTAATACAGTCGGTTACAATTTGCAGAGTCTTTTAATATGTTTACTGGCAACTGCGGATTGGCCAACTTTATCTTTAAGAATATTGTTGATAAATCTTAGCCCCGTCGAGTCGTCGCTTATCTTTTGATGTTTTCCTTCAGCGACTTTTGCCCTGTTAAGAATTTAAACTTAAAATAATTGTGATGTGATAAAACCCAAATTATTGTGGGACAAATATAACCCATATTGGGATGATGATGAGGAATTTTGATGAATGATAGTGTGTTATTTTAATGTCAAGTAGGTAGGTATACCTACTGAGAATTTAATAAATCTTAAATAAGGCTGCGACCGACCATGTTAGAACAAAAATTTGTTTTCGACTGAAATGGTTTTTCAGCCGAAATCGAAATTAAAATTTCGGTCGGTCCATACCAAAAATAAATATTATTAAAAGTTTGAGAAACTAAACACATCTTACATATTAAATTCTCGTGTCACAATGTTAGTACCTAACCTTACTGATCCGAAACGGCTTGACCGATTTTTACCAAATTTTATATGCATATTCAGTAGGTCTGAGAATCGGCTACTATCTATTTTTCATACCCCTAAGTGATAAGGGTTGTTCACCTTAACATTTTTTGGCAAAACAACGTTTGCCGGGTCAGCTAGTAGTTATATAACTATTAGGTGCTGCCAAGCAATAAAATTGTTGCTTGACAATTATAACTCTAATGCTATGAGGTACTTACTTATTGCTTCATAAAAAACCAATTTCTAAACTAAAAATTGGTTTAGGCAGTTAAAGCCTCCTAGGCGAAACGCGTGAGTTTTTGATGGGCGAAACTGAAAAGGTCACTTAAAGAATTAATGAAGGTTAAATTAAAGCCGACAATTGGATTACAGCCTGTATTGTTGTTTTCATCGTTTCACAACCCAGTTTGAAACGAAATTAGTTTTTAATTGGTTTTTAATTATTATGTGAAATCTTAAGAATTTTCCTTTACCTATTTTGAATGTCAATTTAGCGTAACGCTGATAAAGGTAACGAGGCATATAACATATATCTATTTATTGAGTTGATATCGATTTGAGTTAATAAAACTTTTTATTCTAATAGGTACATACCTATAGAATTTTAAGTTACTTAAATGATAAATTCCTTTACAACTTCAACCTTCTTAATTACAAGTTCATATAAAAAATGTCTTCTTTGTATTCACATCATATTAATATTTATGAAAAAATAATCCAAGTTTTCCTAACTTATTCAAACTTTACCTAAAATAAGTGCGGTATTGGTTGTTTGGTGTGTAAGTACTAACTTTATTGGCCCTCCTCAAGGAAATATTTTATCTTCACTCTTGTTTTTCTCATTATTGATACGATAAAATGTATATTATTCAGCCAATTCCTATAATTTTATTGTACGGCTTTGTGCATTGAACTTCTATTCCTGCGTGCAGTGAACTATGTTTTTAAGTCTTGGTAAGATTTTTTTTTATTTCCCAATAAAATTTTAAAACTAAGTACTGTGTTTACTATTTTGGTTACTGTGGTATAGGTATATTATATTTCTTTATTTTCTAAATTGTTTCATACTTGATCCGATAAGCTCAGGTCGGGTTTGTTAAGTTATTAAAAGATGTGCTAAACTCATGATGTCTGCAACAGTTTTTATATCTTAACGAAACCCACCAAGAACTATTTGAGCCACAATCATTAAATTTAACTTTTCATATATCTTGTAGGTATGGAAATCTGAGTCTTCTGTCTTCTGAGAAATCTTTGAAGTACTCCATAGTGGTTTTAGTCACTTTTCACAGCAGTGATTCAAATATTTAAATCGCACTAACATTTTCTCGAGAAGCTTGAATTTTGCAATATAGGTATTATACGTGTTTCATTTGAATTTTATTACTTCTACGGACGGGGAAAGGTTTCTGTTGCTTGTGAATCGAATCAGAATATTTATTGGTTTTATATTCACATTCTTTAGTGCGAATTCTAATAGTCCTTCATCGGATTGAGTGTATGTGGCTAAAACAATAATATCAAAGGGTTCAGGAATGTTTATGAAGACCTCGGATGAATAAAATGTTTGAATGTTTCCGTTTGATAGAAATTGGGCTTGCGATTTATATAGGTATTTTCCTACTATTACTTAGTACATTAAACTACTTTGTAACAAAATTATTAAGAGTAGTATAATTTTTGTTTAAGATTTCGTAACAACTTAATATATTTTAAATTAATGCTATACAATATCACAATAGTTTCGCAGGCTTATGGCATATAATATGGTCTACCTTACTACACACTAGAATCCACGTTATGGGTGCTATGGACAACACAAAAACAAGAACAGACTTATCTTATCTACACTGAGAACTGAACTTCAAACTCGTATAAATCTATCTCTTTGGAGGGCGCTTCGAGAGGCGGTTCTTCATTTTAGCTATTGCGCCATACGTGTCAAGCCAGAGATTTAAAAACACAACATAGGTATGCCCATAACATACTTTAGGAACATGACAATGGGTCAAAGTTGGGATGTACATATGAATCATAAACATCAAGTCGTCGTTTATATCTCTGGGTCACGCATTTGAAGTGTTTGTAACCTATTATGTTTGTCCACAGGTCTTGGGCTCTGACACCGAATGGCATTTCACACACCGAGGGCTGCCACATGCTCGCCCCCGCCGATCCATCGCTCACACCCGGATACTCAAACAGCATCCACTAGTAAGTATAACTTCTAGGGGCCTTATTAATAAATGCGAATTAAAGTTACTCTAGGTTTAATTGTTCTTGTCTTTTCCTAACCTTTGACTTTAAAGAATCACATGACAGGACAAAAAAAGTGTGCCCAAAGTGAGCCAAGTAATAAGACTCCGATAACTTTAAAAAAAAAAAGTTTTTTTATGAAACCGACAATGTTTATTTGTCACAAGCTTCTTGACTTACCATGAGGATTACCTTAGGTATGACGAAAGTATTGACGGATAAAGAAAGAGGGTAGAAATAAATAATGGCATTTTCCCTCCAAGCTGGAAGACGACAAGACGTTTAGCGCCCGACTCAAGCAAAAGGGACTCAGCCATATCTCCAAGTGGGGGGCTTGTTTCTTAGGGTGCGTACAGACTATAATTATAACAAAACATGTTATAAATAAAACACAGTTATATGACATGTTTTATAAATGTGGACGATATGTCTTACAAAAACACATTGTGTCTTGTTATATGTTTCATTGTGATACAACAATGTTAGATAATATGGACGTGTTATATAACAGAAGTTATAAAACATGTTACATAATCTGTACGCACCCTTACGGACACCCCTGTTTACCGGCATTAGTTTAGTGTAGCAATGGTAGGGTATATCTTATACGTATAAATATAAGAAAAGCTCAGGGAAAACTGATCAAAGTTACATCAAATGATTACTCGTGCGAAGAGGGCCCGCTATTGTGAAAAAAATACCTATAATTGCGGTTTCCACAGGCGTTCAATCCATTATGACAATTTGTTTGTTACTGATCTATTGAATATTTTAGGAACATTGGACTATTGAGCCATAAAATTTTATTTCTTGAGGATTTTTCCTTTTACGAGGACCTTTTAATGATCAGTAGGTAATGTTAATAATATTACGTTGCTACCCGTGAGGACTGAGATAAGAAAAGATTAATCGGCTCAATTATATTTCTAGTATTATTATTACGACTATAATAATATTAGAAACATAACGCAATAAATTATATTAGGTAGTACCTACTGTAAGTTCTCAGTAGTTTGCCTGTATGTCTATCACCATTTTGCTCTATTCAGACTTTTCGTATTCCGGTTGAAGGTTTGAGAATTATTATTTTCTTCTTCTTCTTTCTTAACTGGCAACAAATTGGACATGTCTTTTGTGTTACCGACGTCCTTGGGAAATGTGGTGGACGACGTTTGACTTGTATCTATTTTTTGGGCTATTTATAAAAAAAAAATGGTTAATAGCCAAGATTTCTACACTAAAGATGCTACGATAAATTTAAATAAGTAGGTACACTGAATAACGATCCCTTATTTAAATTGCTTTAAGTATTCTATGGAAATTGTGAGATAATTTGAATTACAAAATTACTTAGTTACAGAAGCTTTTAGCATTAGAATTTTCGTTTTAAATAGAAGAGAATTCTGATGTTTACTTATCTTACGCTTTTTATTTACTGAGTTGTTAGTGTCTCTCGTTTTAACCACTGAATTAAACATGAACTGTCTTATTAATAAACGAGGTGTAAAGATACTCCGAGTTTAAATGTTTTTTGTCATTTTCTTACCTTTGACTTTAGAGAATCACATGACAGGAACAAAAAATTTAAACCTGTGGCCTGTTCATAGAGATAGGAATATACCTATGGGCCTGTTTAATAAACGCGACAATGACAGGTGACAGGCGACAGGCGACAATCCGACAATTTTACAATATTTTTTATAGTAAAAATTATCACTGACAAATATGTCATGGTGGAAAATCTTCAAATACAGTGCGCCCAACTTATCTCTGAAATGGCAAAAATTGGAACTAATGCCGCCATGTTAAAAAGTCATTCATAAGCACGTTAAGGTCATTCATCTGTCAGTTACTATCCTCTCGATGATTGGTCCAATGCGTCCGACAGCGCCTCTCTTCATTTCAATCTTAAGTTGGGTTTACTATACATATAATTATGTCGAATTGTCGTGACAATTTCACATATTATTTTGATTAAATAGCGGCTACAAACTCACGCCGAGAACCCCCGAGAACACCCGAGAAGCGTGAATGTGATCGGTTTCTCGCAGTCTCGTTCTCGGGCTCGCCTGTTCTCGGATCCGTGTCGGTATTTTTGCCCGCTTCAAAGGGTTTCTCGGGCGAGAAAAGAGAACCGTATCACATTCTCGTTCGGTCTCAGTGCGACCGTTGTGTGTTTTTGTATTTAAAATTTACATTTCTAGTTAAAATAATCTACTGTCTGTGGTTACCAATTATTATTATTATTTTAGTACTTATATTAATTTATTTCTTATTTTAGTATTCACAAGATTATAGTATATTAATGCACACAAAACCAAAGCCGCTGCACTGACGTCCATTCCGGATGACGATCGAGAATGCGAATGAGAAGGTCGCATGAGTGTAGATGCCTTCTCGGTTCTCGCGCAAATTCTTGGCAAGATTTCTCGGCGAAACTTCTCGCGTGAGTCTGTTGGCCCTAAGAATTCCTCTTGACAGGCGACACGTGACAGTTTGTCCGGAAAAACTTGTAAAATTTATTTTATAATACACTAGCTACCCGCCCCGGCTTCGCACGGGTGCAAGTTAGATTTACCATAGCAGCGCCATCTATTGATTACTTACTCAACCCAGTCGAAAGGTATCGACATCTGTTACATATAATTGTGACTGTCAAATAATAACACTCTTAATTTAGTTCTCTTGTGTGGCGCTAGGTGTCTGTTCATCTGTGAATAAAACTGCCATGTCAATTGTCATTACTTGCAAAACTTACTGTCAAATAGTAAGAGACAAATAATTAGAAATAAATTAAAATTGCGACTATAATTTGAGATTTAAAGTATCCTATCTCTCAAGTTGGATCGAACTGCACATGGTGTGCGAATTTTATTATAATCGGTTAAGTGGTTTAGGAGTCCATCGCGGACCAACATTGTGACACGAGATTTATATATATTAAGACTAAATTGTCATGGCACGCAGACATATTTGTCTATTTGTCAGAGATTCTTGACAGGCTTTCAATCCAATGTCAACGCTATTCGGTTTCGGCAGTTAAAAATATTAACTTAATATAGTACGCCGTGCGATTAATTAAAAAAAAACGGTGTTAACGTCTTCAACGGATAGCAGTAGTAGTGAAGACGAGAATTTGGTGCAAACTGTACGACGACGACGTCGTATATTTAAGCTAAGAATAAACTTCACTTTCGATGGAAAATTCGTGGAACGTTTCGAGTATCTAAAACTACCGTTGAATACTTAATAAATAAAATTGGACAGCAACTTCAACACACAACAAGAAGAAATATACCACTCACACTTATTGACATAATTGTCGAATTGTCACGTTTATTAAATAGGCCACTGGTGTAACTTTAAGTCGTGTTTATTAATAAGGCTCGAACAATTTATATAGATTCGGTTTGTTGGTGATGGGTAAAATGTAACATGCAAGTATAAAATAATGTATAAGTGCAATGTCAAAAATAATGGAGAGTGAGCTTTGGAAAATTTCCAAACAGCAAATGAGCGCCACATTTCAAGATTAAAACCCCAGTAAATTACGAAATGGACTAGCGTGGGAATTGTCATTAGAAGTATATTTCAATTTCACTAAGTAGGTATAATTAATAATATTCTCAACCCGAAATAACAGTAAGTACCTACTTTACTATTCCGTGGTAGGTACAATTACCTATATCATGCGTACACTGCTATAAATCTAACCCTCCCATTAAATTGTAGGATAAATGTACGATGATGTTAGCAGATCAAATGTGTAACAACACTTTGTTCGGCCGAGTACTTCAAATTCGTATAGGTATCATCTACCATAGCAGGGTCAAGTTTATGGTGTTTTGAGAATAGTATGACAGGATCGACAGATAGGTATCCTTATATGTATATGTACATTTTATGTTTTCTTGCACATAGAAGTAAATCTCTAAAATACAAAAATGCTTAAAGTATTAAGCTTTCACGTAGAAATTTTTCATATAAGTAAACAAAAAATTTGAAACAAAGAACTTTTTAAGTCCTTGAAAACAATGTCTGAAAATTTTAAATGACTTTAGGATAAAGAAAAAACACTCACTGGAAAAACACATTTTATCATAAATCATAATGAATTTTACTTCACTAACTACGTTATTCGTTAACTTTTACGTTGAAAAATGCGAAATTCTATTCGTTTGGAAATACTAGTGGAATGAGCCTAATGTGATTAGGCCTTTTTAACAAGTTACACACCTAATTCAATAAGACGTTTTGTACCATTTTATAAAAAGAGAAGAGAAACACGTTTCTTTCAGAGGATCTGGTTTATTTTCTCAGTAGAGTGTAATCCATTTTGTGTTTTGTAACTATTATCTCTTCGAAACATGAATAGAAAGCAATTAACTAATTAAAGGGTACAAAGCACTATTTACCTTCAGTTCAAACTAAAATACAATACAAAAGAGTGAACGAACAACATTTTTCAAAGTTAATAGTTAGCTTTATTTTACCTTAACCCTTCCGCTGCCGCCCGTAACTACTATAACCAACCTAGACAAGACACAATTTAGAGACTAGGACAGTTAGTCCTCTTAATAGATGTTAGATGTTGATGTTGATGTATGATGTTGTTGCCGTCTGACCTGCCTTGAAGACAAGGACCTATCCATTTTATGGACACGCGTGGACATGGGCGGCCACACTCGTGTTTACGCGTGTGTCTATAGGTCCTATAGCGGAGACGCGGAGACGACTCGACTATTTGAGCACGTCCAGAGATCGGCTGACAGAGTTTTAGAGCAGTATCCCTCGGCGGAGTTGGTGATTTTGGGGGACTTTAACGCCCACCACACCGACTGGTTGGGGTCCAGGATCACCGACTTCGCCGGGAGAACTGCTTTCGACTTCTCCCTGGCCTACGGTCTCACTCAGGTAGTTACTGGCTTCACCAGAGTCCCTGATGTTGAGACCCATACTGCTTCTTTGCTAGACCTACTGCTGACTTCTCACCCAACGGACTACCGAGTGGTGGTCGGGGCTCCTCTTGGATCTTCCGGCCACTGCTTGGTAAGGAAAACTGTGCCCTTGACGCGGCAAGAGGGTTCTCGGTCCGCTGGCACGCGTCAAGTTTGGCACTATAAGTCAGCAGACTGGGACGGACTTAGGGAATTCCTGAGTTCGTACCCTTGGAGGCAGCTCTGCTTCGCATCCGGGGACCCGAACGTGTGCGCTGATTCAGTAGCTGATGTGATACGACAGGGTATGGAATGTTTCATTCCTAATTCTGTCGTATCCATCGGTGGGAAAAACCAACCCTGGTACAGTGGTTCATGTGCTGCGGCATCTAACCGCAAGCGGGCCGCATACCAGGCCTGGGCATCAGCGTACACTTCGAAGAACCCATCAACCCCAGAGCTTACGAAAAAGCTCAACGCTGCCTCCCGGTCGGCTAAGAAGCAAATGTCCAGGGCGAAGGCCCAATTCATCGGCAGAATTGGCGAGCGACTAGTCAGCTACCCCTCTGGGAGTAGAGAATTCTGGTCGCTGGCTAAGGCTGTCGAGGGCAACTTCTGTCGGTCTTCTCTCCCACCACTGCGATTACCGGATAAATCCGTTGTCCACACGGCAAAGGGGAAAGCCGATCTCCTTGGTACCCTCTTTGCCGCCAACTCGACTCTTGACGATGGAGGGGCCATACCGCCTAACATCCCACGGTATGAGAGCTCGCTGAATGACATACTTTTTACTCAAAAGGCTGTCAGGCGAGCTCTACTGTCTCTCGACACCAAGAAGTCGAATGGGCCGGATGGTATTCCTGCAGTGGTGTTAAAGACGTGTGCTCCCGAGTTGACTCCCGTCTTAACGTGCTTATTCTCGCTATCCTACACCACAGGTATAGTACCGTCTTCGTGGAAAGTAGCCCTAGTTCATCCTATCCCCAAAAAGGGCGATCTCAGTGACCCGGCCAACTACAGGCCTATAGCGATAACTTCCCTGCTTGCGAAGGTGATGGAGCGTATCATAAATACACAGCTCCTAGGATATCTCGAAGATCGCCAGCTGATCAATGATCGGCAGTACGGTTTCCGTCACGGTCGTTCAGCTGGCGATCTTTTAGTTTATCTCACGCACCGGTGTGCTCAGGCCCTAGACAGCAATGGGGAAGCACTGGCAGTCAGCCTAGACATCGCTAAGGCCTTCGACCGGGTCTGGCACAGGGCTCTTCTCGCGAAGTTACCATCTTACGGTCTCCCTGAGAGGTTATGCAGTTGGGTAGCCAGCTTTCTGTCTGAGCGACATATAAAGGTCGTAGTCGACGGTTGTTGCTCAGATATGAAACCCATAAACGCTGGTGTTCCCCAAGGGTCTGTGCTGTCTCCCACCCTGTTCATTCTGCATATCAATGACATGCTGGAGCGTGCTAACGGCATTCATTGCTATGCAGATGACAGCACGGGAGATGCCTATTATACAGGCCCTGCAAATGCCTCTCAGTCCCAAGTGGAGGATAGCAGAATCAAACTTGTGTCTGAAGTCGAGAACTCTCTGGAGCAAGTCTCGGAATGGGGCCGACTCAATTTAGTTGAGTTCAACCCCACGAAGACACAAGTTTGCGCGTTTTCCGCTAAGAAAACCCCATTTGTCATGGCGCCTCTGTTCCAGGGTACCGCACTCACCGTTAATAAAAGTGTTGGGATTCTGGGTGTTGACATTTCGAGCGACATGCAGTATCGGTGTCATTTGGAAGCTAAGGCCAAATTGGCCTCCAAAAAGCTTGGCGTCCTGAACCGGGCGAAGCAGTACTTCAATGCGAGGGATCTACTGATGCTTTATAAAGCTCAGGTCAGGCCTCACATGGAGTACTGTTCTCACCTCTGGGCAGGGGCGCCACAGTACCAGCTCAACCCATTTGACGCCGTACAAAAGCGCGCCGTTCGCATTGTCAACGACCTACGAGTCACTAACAGGTTAGAACACCTAAGTCTTAGGAGAGATATAGGATGTCTCTGTGTGTTCTACCGACTTTACAACGGTGAGTGCTCCGAGGAATTGTTCGATTTGGTGCCAACGTCACCCTTCCATCATTACACCACTCGCCGAAGATTGAAGTTCCATCCACATCGCTTGGATCCGTGGCGAACGACTACAGTTCGATTTTCACGATCATTTTTGCCGCGAACTTGCAAGCTGTGGAATGAGCTTCCTTCTGAGGTATTCCCGGAGCGCTATGACATGGGGTTCTTCAAGAAAGGTGTAAAAAGAGATCTCCTTCAGGGCCGGCGTTGCACTGGTGACTCCCCTGGTGTTGCCTGTGTCCATAGGCGACGATGACCACTTACCATCAGGTGGCTCGTCCGCTTTTTCGTCAGCCCTTCAGGCTATAAAAAAAAAAGAATATATTTTGGCCAGTTTGTTAATCAGTGAGGACAATGATTGTTAGAGCTAATAAGACCTGTAAGTTGATGTTAGCAATAGTCCAGTTATTAATTTTTAGTATGAGGCTCGTTCTAATTCGGTCACAGATGCGTTTCTACCCCTGAGGGCTGAGATGGTCGCCTCTAATGTTAACGAGTTCCATAGCTTTCTATCTGGAACATAATTATAGAATTGCTGTCAGGACAATTATTTCGGCCGTAGAAATGGTACTAAGTACGATGGCGGGTGGTGGTAGGTACTTCGCCGGGTGAACTGGAGGCTTTTAGGTACCTACGATACGATACATACAGAGGATACACTTACATACAAACATACATACGGGATTGATGAGAATTATTAGTTTATTTTCGTGCAAAAAATGTTCGAGTCTAGGTACCTGATACAGGTCGCTGCGCTCTATATTACCTACCCAATTTAACTCCGATGGTACCCAAGCATATTACAATCGTTTTTAAGCCGACTTAAACAAGGAGGAGGTTTTTTAAAGTATGAGGTTGCCTAAATACCTAACTATAGCTACTTGGCTAAGCCTTGCCATCCCCAATACAGAAAGTCCTATAAGCGTTTTTTTAGTAATAACGATTTAATTTTAACTTACATTTTAAGTGTTGAAACGTTCAATTAAAGAGTAATTCATCCCCAGGTCCACACAGCAATCCAGCAGACGGGATTTAAACGAGTGAAGCGTGGGTTCCGTCCTTTGCGGCTTCCAGAAACGGAACCTGCTGCCGAGCCTCGCGACCCCTACTTCCCCCTACAATGGTATCTGAAGAACACAGGCCAGAACGGGGGGAAACCCAAACTAGATCTCAACGTCGAGGCAGCCTGGGCGCAGGGGTACACCGGGGTTAATGTCACCACTGCTATTATGGATGATGGTAAGCTCTTTTTTACCTGCATTTAACGATAAAATCTTCTAACTTTATAATATCCTAGTAGAACCTATATACAAAAGTGTATCCTCGAAGTAATAAAAAGTGTTTTTTTACATTGTATCATAATTGCTAGACTACAATCCCGACTGATGAAAAGCAGCGATGTAGTGAAAGTAAAAAAAATAGTATAAGTTTATCTCCTTTTTTATTCCTTTAGAGGAATTTTCAAAAATACGCTCTAAGGGGTAGGTACCTAATACTCTAGACTCTCCAAGACGCATAAATGTAGATAGGATAGTTTAGGATGAGTGTTGCCTGTCGTTAGTCACTGAGTCACAGTCAGACAGATTATTTTAAATGCTCAAAATTCCTTCATAGTTACACACATTTTAAGCTTCGGCCATCTTAATCCTCAAGGGTAGCAATAGTCCAGTTCTAATTCAGTAACTGCTGTTGTTGCATTTATGTATATCGGTGTTTATCTTTAATTTGTAAATAATAAAAACAGACGGACCTAATTTGTGTTACTATTTCAATAAATAAACAATAGTAAAGAACATTACAGAAATGTTTATATTTGTTTACAGGTGTCGACTACATGCATCCGGACTTGAAGTATAACTATGTATGTATTATTTAATTTATTTTTCATCCCACCTATTCGAAAAAGATGACTTGGTTCGGACTTAAAGGGGCCCAAAGTTGGTGTTTTCTATAAGAAACTTGTAGCGGGCGGGAATGACTTTTTGAGGAGTTTTTCAAAATTCAGGAGGGAGGAAAATTTTTTAAATTCAGTTCGGATTGTTAGAAATTCATGGTTTTGTTTTGAAAAATGAGTTCTTTAGTTAGTTTAATTAGTTTAGTTAGGTAGTTAAGTTGGGTTAGTCGGATTAGTCGGGTTAGTCGGGTTAGGCGGGTTAGTCGGGTTAGTCGGGTTAGTCGGGTTAGTCGGGTTAGTCGGGTTAGTCGGGTTAGTCGGGTTAGTCGGTTTAGTCAGTTTAGTGACTGTGACAGTATTATTCCTGAATTTGAGGCGCCTTTTATTTTCTCATGGGGGGGGGGGGGGGGATGAAAAGTAGAGTGTATCACTCGGGAGCAAATATTTTTGGCTCGGGCGACATTCTTTGAATCCCTCGCTACGTTCAAGATTCTACTAAAGAATTCAAAAAAAAATAAAAAAATTCAAAAAAGCGCCCTCGCCGTAAAAATATTACTTTGCTCCCTTGTTATACAATCTATGTAGGTACTATTTTAGTAAATAATGTAAACTGTATTGTAACCTACCAATTAATTAAGACATTTTTAATGCTAAGGAAAATTTTCAGTGCTCGGTACAATTAATACTACTTAGTATGAAGCTATAAGTGTAGGTTATTTAATTACATTGTTATTTTATTTTTATTAACTTAATTTCGCTTACTGCATCAGTGACCATCAATTATCAAGAGGCTCTTTAATCGGTTGGTAATGTAAAGAAGTGAATAATGATTCTTTATTATTTAACTTCAATTCATTCCAATTTTGTTTTGATATTGCAGCTAAAGTTACTACATAGTACCTTAATTAGGCTTTAGACATAATGTGAGCGTCGTGAACTCGTGAGTTTGGCAATTAGAGCCGAGTTCTGAGCACTAATCGCATCTAATCCGGAATCAGGGCACCTGAGACTTCAGAGGGAATTAAGTATGTATGATGAAACAATTTGCCTGGAAATCTCATTTACGTTCGGAGGTACTCAGTGTTCAAAGTATACTTTCATTATGAGTTTATTTTATGTTTAGGTATTTCATTGCTTAAAAAGGACTGCGTTGTCTTCATGGTACTTGTAACTATGAAGTAGGGTACTCTTACTTGTACTATGGGTGTCTCTTATTTATGCACTATAAATAAGAGATATAAATACATAAGTATGTATTAATATTATGTTGTTTTAAATAAAAATTTTCATATTCGAATATACAGTGATTTGTTGTACCCGAAGCCGACGGTAAAAACTCGACGGCTGTATAGATCAATAAAGGTTGGGTAAAACGCTATCAATCACAGTTGCGATCTCTCAGGGAAATAACGTTTTGTGTATGGATTGATGGGATATTATGATGTACAAGACATGAAATATCAATTTATAATAGGACTTAAGGGATGATTGAGCGTTAAGGAAGGCTTAAAATTATGGTTTTGGGATCTAGGTTTATTATGGCACTTACGGTATAAATTTTGGCTTTAAAATTAACTAATAATTATGTGTTATGACACATAGTTTGTAGACATCATATGAGTTCTCATTAGTACGGGTTGAACGGTGAACTACATGGGGTAAGCCGCCGATATACCTATAGGTACGTAAAGTATTGTCTTACAAGGATCTTTTGGCGTGTGGGTGACAGAGACAGCGCCTTACAGCTTACAGGTAAGGCAAACTGTAAGGCGCTTTCTCTGTCACCAACGCGCCCAAAGATCCTTGTACGACTGTATTCAGAAAGCGTATTGACAAAATACCTACATCAATTTGATTTTCGCGTCGACTTTGACACTCATGTCAAAAACACCAATTTAAAAACCGTTTTGTTCCAGAATGCCGAAGCTTCTTACGACTTCAGTAGTAACGATCCGTTCCCGTATCCAAGATATACAGACGATTGGTTTAACAGGTAACATTATGTTTTTAATGTAATATGGTACCTACCTATTTATTTATTTATTTTTACCAGTAGGTAATAGCCGAGTGGTTTGAACGATGAACTCCCGAAACGGTGGGGGAAAGGGGGACGAGTCTGCATGCACCTCTAATTTTCAAATATGTAATTATTAGAATTTAAGAATCACTTCTGTTGGCGAAGAAAACATTGTGAGCAAAGATTGTGAAAGAAAATTAGTGATGATGGTGATGGTAGGTACAGTCCAAAAAATATTTGTGTGCTTTTCTACCCAAAATCTCAGAATCTCTAAGTCCAATGACAACAGGTAGTTACGTCCCCTCTCATTAGTAACATACGTACATACTTAACAAAACTAATAAAACGTACCCAACTTCTTTATATTTCTAAAGGACTTGTACCTATTCATAGATACCTTTATGTAGTTATACTTAATACTATACTTTTGGGCATCGATTTAAAAATAAAACTAAGAAATGTATTCATAATAAAAACTTATTTTGATCGCTTTACTTCATTAAATATTTCTGGAATGCCATAAATAACAAATTACCTACGTTTTTTCCTCAAAGTTATTTTTCTTATCAGCAAACTCCAGGAAAAACTGTCGCTAATCGACTGTGTAAACTGTTAATTAATCTAAAAAGAACGCTCTTTTACGGACTTGGTGTAGGATAAAATAGCTAAGACAAACTTACTTTGAACCCATTAATCTTTCCTGGAAACAGCCGTTCTGATTTTAGTTAAAAATCGTAAAAATAAAATTGCTCGCAAAACGATGCTATGCATTGTATTAAAAATTTAGTATATATGTACCTCCTTTCCTCTCAAGTGTTGTAAATCGATTTATTCTGGAGCGAAATTAATTAGATTAATTACTGCGCAAAGATTTATTCACTTCGTGGGTGAAAGTAATTTTATTTCTCTTAAATACCCCAAACCGTGGCCCGACGACAAATTGCTTTCAAATGGAGAGTAAAATTAACTTTTAATTACTTTATCACTGGGTTAATACAGTATCTAGGACGTATCGCTGGTAATTTGTTTATGGGTCACCTAATCTAATGTTATTGCAATTGTGCGATTTAAAGAATATAAGTATAACGTCGCGCATTTGAATTGTACAATGTCGTACTTTTTAATGACTCAGTACATTTTCAAACTAATCACTTCCCGTCTTTGGTTCATGTATGAAAAATCAATAAAAGAAACATGTCATTGGCCCAACTAAAGCTATTCTAAAACAAAAATTAAGAAAATACGCCACCATCAGTATTATGGGTCTCCGCAGACTGACTGCAGCCACCGGCGGCTGTGGCCTGTGGCGCTTCTTTTTAGAAGCGCGGTCCGGCCGACAGCCGCTTCGGCTGAATTCTGCTCACTGTTATTGTAGCTGTTGGCTGTTGGGCGGACCGCGCTTCTAAAAAGAAGCGCCACGGCGCGGCGCCACAGCCGCCGGTGGCTGCAGTCAGTCTGCAGAGACTCTAAGTCTTAATTAATCATAGTACGGTATGCATACGGTATAGTACGATGGCGTTGAAAGTTAAGATGGCTTCACATTTTTTTTCGAGGTTGGTAACCATACTTCCAATCTGCACTGAAGCAGCTCGGGGGATTATGCTCTAGGCTTTTTTAATAATGAGAAGAGACCCGAGCTTAATATTGGGTTATTCATGTGTCGAAGCCAACCATGCTTCCGAGAAGGTATTCTCTATACGTAAATGAATATAGAGCAAATTACAAACTCTGTAAATTAATTTTGGACGATTTAATTTTAGTGGAACAAACAAATAGTTATAACGACTTTGAATTTCGATAAATGGCATAGTAATTTGACTTTTTTTGACAGCCATGGAACAAGATGTGCAGGGGAGGTGGCAGCAGCGAGAGACAATGGAGTTTGCGGCGTGGGGGTCGCGTACCACTCCAAAGTCGCTGGTGAGTAAGATATTTAAGGTATATCCATCGACAGGACTGATGACTTCTTCGGAGTGTTCAAGCTCAAAGCTTGTCTCAGGAATGACTAAGGTGTGCTTCTTATCTTGTCATTCGTTTCGTGTAGGTAAGTACACTTACGTACAACATAATACATAATAATATATACAACATTTTAACCGACTTCATATAAGGAGGACTTTGTCAATTCGATTTTCGTTCGTAATAAAAGTAGTGCTTCAAGTCTCTTCCCATTTAAATTTGAGTGACTTCTGACGTGCAGTTTTTGAGTTATCACTGCTTATCGCTTTTGAAGTCAGTTATTTTTTGTAAAATGTAAGATAAGAAAGTAATTCTATTGTATTCTAAACCGCAAAGTCATTTAAGATCCAACTAGAAAAAATTTAAAAACTTTTCACCACAATGTTGGTAAAGTTAACTAAAACTGTAAAAGTAACTTGTTGTTTCTCGAAGTTGTACCTACAGCGCGCGGTTACAAAGTTGTTAATTTTACAAGTTAAGGTTGTATAATTATTCGTATGCTAAAATGTTAATTTATTTTAATGAAGTCATTCATATTCTATTCTGATTTAAATAAAATTATTAATTGCTGCTGTCTTACTGCGTTGTAAATGTTGAGTTGAGGCTGCGAAATTAAAGTTGTAGTTGTACCGGTGGCAAAAATGTTCAAAACCAATTTCATATTGTAACGGAAAATTAATTGTAAATTTAATTTAATTTACTATTTATTAGTGAGCAATTGCTCATTAACCAAGTGATTATTAAATCACTGTTTATAGTGAAAGCGTATTACAGTAGGAATTTATATTATATATTCACAGACGAGGTAGGTAGGTATGTAGTACGAGGATGCTTGAAAAATTTGGAAATAGATATCCACAACCGGTGACATTCCAAATTAATATGAAATCTCTTGTTATTAGTAAGTAGACAGGTATATCTTTCAGTAATGTAAAGAAGATATCATATTATTCTATTATATTGCGATAGGAGTGGAGTATATACAAGTTCATTATTTTGTTTTTTGTGCCTGAAAGACCCTCAGTAATTGTCATTCGTTACGCTTAATGATTTTTACGGCTCGCAAAGTTTCTCTTACTTAATGGAGATATTAGGTATCATAAATACTTGTCGACCTTCTTGTCGCACTCACAGATTTAATTATCAGCTTAACTTTAATTTACTCGAGGGATTCGTGAGGCTACGTCCCAAAACATTTTATGTGATGGATAAAATATTGCGCTAAGATGTAATGTTATAATGTTATATTGCATAATACTATGCACAAGTAACGTTAAAAAAATATATATATAGAATAATGTATAGAATAGTCGGTCGCTCAGCGTGCGCATCCTTTGTGAACACAGGCGTACTCCTTTATTCACACTAGTCACGCATCGTACGCTATAGCGTATCGTCGGCTGGGTGTGAACGTATCCTGCAAACTGAGTACACGTTCATATTAGGGCTGTCAGTAAGTATACTCACAGTCGGCTGCGGACAATACGTTGGTGTGAACGATCCCAAAAGCTCGGAATAAAGGAAGGGTGTCATCGAAATCATTCGCGGGCAGCGCACAGTCCACTAGGGAGCCACGCGTGGTCGACGCGAGGTAAGCGTGCGAACAGCGAGTTGTCAACGAGTGGTCACCCGCGGGCTACGCGTGGCCAGCTTGCGAGCGAGGCGATCCGGTGACGTTACGGCGTTGATGTAATGAGCGCATGTCCATACAAATTCATATAAAGAATACTAACCACGCAAGGCAAGGCGGTGCGGGCTGGATTCCGGGTGGCTCTAATGAGCTGTGACCCTTATGACGTAAATATGTAAACGAACCCTTGCGATATAGTGGCTATTAAAGTAACTTTAAACCTCGTGAAACCCTTTGAGTTACCCTATGAGCAATCAGATCGCTTCCATAAATAACCATAAGCTTACAACGTAAACTCTATGTTCGCTAACAGTCCTCCGCAAATTATACAATAATACTCATTTGAATAAGGCGGTTCGTTTTAATAAACACTATGTTTTTATGAGTCCGTTTCCGCAGGATTCTGAATAACAAAAATATAATTAACTTATATCAAATCTGCAATATAAAATCCATTTAAAACATTTATCTTTTAGCAGAAAGATAACCTATCTAGATTTCATTTTTATAGCATTATCATCTTTTAACGCAATTTTATCGCTTTATTTTACGCTCAGGGTATCCATCGAAATACAAAATATTATGCATATTCTCGGGTACAATGATACAGGATTAGTACATTATGATACAAGTGCGCGAAGTTGGTCATTACAGTCGAGGCGGAATTGAGCCCGAGCCGCAAGGCGAGGGCTGTAATAGAGCCAAGACTGTAATGAACAAAGCACACGCGTATCATACGACGTTTTTCAACACACTTGCGAGGAAAAAAACAATTAGGTATCGACATTTTTCAGTCACAAATCAGCAAATTATTAACGAACAAATGTTTGCACAAAACACAAAATGGCGCGCTTTATTTTTTCGCGCGCCGTATCTTTGGTTGAATAACTATGCGCGCGCAGGTTAAGTCCAGAGACACCGAACATTCAGCTACAATATATTAAACTAAATAATTATGTATTTCTAATAAGAATTTACGGTAATTAATGATTTAAAATATTGTATTTTTTAAATGCTTTAATAGATAATTAGATGAAGTATAATCTTATCTTATCAGATTTTGACTAAGTACAACAAGTTTATTTATTTACAAAATAACAAATCTTTTGGTAACAACCTCTTTACGGATATTAAAAAAAAAGTGGAATAAGAAAAACACTAGTGCGGTAATGAAAAGTAAAACGCACTAGTGTGTAATAAACCGCATTCCGGGCGTAAGACTAAAGAAAAAATAGCAACTTTACGAGCAAGTGTGTTGAAAAATTAGTAGTGAAGCTGCTACGAGCAGCAGCTTTTTATGTCTGGTGCTAAATAAAATTGAGCGACATCTGATGAGTAGTTTTTTGAAGCTGGATTTTAAATGGTCACACAACTTTGAACAACACGGAAATATGATATGTCGTAAAAAAGTTTGGTTCCGAACATTTACGCAAACATTTTTAGGGACATTTGTAGTTTATCATCGGCTAACTAAACGATCCGTCTAGATTACTGTAGGTAGATACCGAGCTGTAGATTGCTTGATAAACCTGTTATTTACAGGTCACAACACTAATAGACATTGCAACCGTCTGCAATCTACACGAGATTGCATGTGTTAGTGACGTGTTTGCAAACGAAGGGCTTTATGCAATGATAAATTGAAAAGGCAGTTTTATGCCGTCTCTCATAATAGACTTTGAAACCTGTTCTGCCTCTGTTATTGTTATTAAAACCATCCATAATCCAAAAAGTGGGCCTTTGGGTGTCATAAATACTTTTAATACATAGGTTCTAACTGCGCTGTAGATTCTCACTGGAACAGCAAAAACGTTCTAAGACTCTTTAAGTCTTATGTTCTGTATTTAACCATAAATGGGTTGCAGTCAGTTCATAATGTGTTATAAATATTCTGATCCCATTGTACGAACTTTTTAAAAGCTTTTGCCGTTACAAAGGAATGGATAGGATGAAAGGACAGGAAGGAAGGAGAGCAACAAAGGCATATACAGACATTGATATGGCTGGGATGGTGGAGGGTAGAACACATTAGGGAGATTTGGAGCGGGGATGAAATGTATAGTCCGCCCCTTATAATACTTCGATCTGGGACATATTGCATAACATTTACAATGAGAATCCTATTATCATTGTCGTAGAAATAAGGGTTGAACAGGTCGCATTGCGTTGCGGTTAACCGCGAGAGGATTACATGGCACGTACTACCTACCTACTGTTGTACATCAGATGAATTTATGACCCATTCAACAAGATACAAGTTTACACGTTAAGTAAGTACTAAACTTTTAAAACTCTTACCTATATTATCTATGTAGATCCCAAATGATTATTCAAATCAATTAAATTAAAAGAATCGTAAATTATACCAAGACAAAAAACCTAACGAAAACGAAAGCTTAATATCAACATTATTTTACTGTTATTATTATTGCTAATACCTACCTTCGTGCTTAGGCTCAAGATAATTATATGGAACCCCTTACAAATGTTTCTTCTATAAAAATGCATTTTTTCAAATTAGATTTTTTTCCAAACACCAAAAACGTCACCAATGCTGGACAAAAAGTTCATAAAAAATTAATACAGAATTCGAAAAAAGCGCTTAAAATGCACGCATTTTAAAGTGTGGTAAAAAAAATAGCTAAATGCTGAGGCTCGACTTTTATTATGATTATGCTTTAACATACAGAAAAAATGTATTTCCTTTAATTTCATTAATTGAATATAATTTTAGTTTAGGTGTGTGGAATATGATAAGGTTAAGTACTTATATAAAATTAATTTAGACACAGCTATTGTAGAGTTATACGTCCTTGTGGATTTTATGGCTCGGGTTAGCGGAAACGTACCTTATGTATAATTTTATTTAAATGATAGGAAGTAGGTAGACATTTAAATAGCTTGTATTTAAAGAGTGAGAAAAACTGACTCGGACATCAACAAAGAAGTTATTTTGCTCAATAAAAATTTAGCATAGCGGAAAGTGTATATATGTAGTTACAACATGTGTTATGTTTTACTTTTATTACATAAATAATTTCTTCTTAAATGTATTCTTTAACCCCCGAGTCCCAACCTAAAAAAAGGGGTGTTATAAGTTTGATCAGTCTGTCTGTAGCAACGTAGCTTCTGAATGAATGAACCGATTTGAACCGTTTTGTAGCTATGTTTGACAGAAACCAGTCCAGCACTCTGAAGAGTATCAGCTCCGTTCTAAAATTATGTAAGGCATTGTTGGCATAAAATTGAATTATTGGCGTAAAATTCAATTGATTAGCTATTTTATTCAAAAAACTGTTCGGGCGTTTGATGATTATCAGCTCATTAGAGAATTTTCTTAGTCGGGTTTTTTTATTTTTTTACAGTTGTTGATTATGTAGGTATGGGTAGGTGCTTGGTAGAAGTTATTAGATTATTACTTGATTACAATCGGTCTAATAGCGATAAGACCGCCATTTATAGTGTACTATAAGTTGTAAATATAATTTACTTTTCTAATTAATGTTACCATATTTGACTGTAGAATAAGGCACTTCTCACACAACGCTATTTATGAGCTACGCGATTGCAACGCAATCCAAAATTTGTATGTATCTGACACTTTTCGCTGACAGGAGACGCGTCAGGCACTTCTCACATAACGCTATTTATGAGGTACGCGACTGCAACGCAATCCAAAATTGACACTTTTCACTGACAGGACTTTTCACTGAAGCACTTCTCACATTACGCTATTTATTAGCTACGCGACTGCGACGCAATCCCAAAATTCTATGTATCTGACACTTTTGACTGACAGGAGTCGCATCGTAGACGCCTCTCCTGTAAGTGAAAAGTGTCAGATTCATACAAATTTTGGATTGCGTTGCAGTCGCGTAGCTCGTAAATAGCGTAATGTGAGAAGTGCTTCAGTGAAAAGTCCTGTCAGTGAAAAGTGTCAATTTTGGATTGCGTTGCAGTCGCGTACCTCATAAATAGCGTTATGTAAGAAGTGCCTAAGACTGTACAATAGACAAGGAGAATACAATACAATTTTTAAAGAGAAAAGGTTAAACTCTATAATATCTATGATAAGTGGCGATGTACTCTTTATAATAATATATTACATCAAGTAAAATATAAAACGTTTTATTTTTTGCTTTCTTTTTGTTTAAATAAACGTAATTATACAAAGCACATATTTGTAGGTACTCATTACTTTATTATTATTATTTATTCTTTTTTCCAGTGTCAAAAATATGCTGTTATGTATACAGAAATACATACTTTTGAGACTCTTTGATGAATACGAGTAGATTATTCATTCGCGACATTCGGATTTCTAACTGGAAATTTAAAGGAAATTAAATTCTGTAGCAAAAGTCAAAATTTTTCTGATCTCAACTCAACAAAAATTTAATGTTAGTAGTTTACAAACTATTCATCCTCCGCATTGAACAAATCATTTTATTTACCGAAATAGCTTGAAATATTGGCTAGGACGATTTGATTCGTCGGGGTAGGAAAATCTCTTCGCATTACGGCCCATAAATCTCTTCGCAACTTTAACAAGCGAGGATAAAAGGAGATATAAATATGCTTTCGAAGCGCTATCAAATCGGTACAGCGTTGGTATTGAATATCGCGCCGATATTATATGTAACTGTGGAGAAAATAAACTGCTGTAGGTACTAACATCTGCTCCTCTCTTCGCTTGGGAAGACTCGTGCCTTTTTGGCTGCAAGTGCTGCAACCCATTAATGGCCACTGTTGAACACGGGTCTCTCCTCATTATTGAGAAGGCCTAGAGCATACTCCACCACGCTGCTAAACTGCGGATTGGATCAAGGGGTGCCTTATTACCCTTGATCAAAATACTTTGTATCCTCTACACCATTTTTTTAAATTTGTATAGTACATAGGGATCCGTGGTGATTTATCCTAAGGGTGAGAAAATGCAGCAACCAACTTAGTGTAGAAGCTTAGTATTTTTTTTAAAACATCCACATTTTGTTGAATGAAAACAACGATTCTAATCTATCGAAGACATAAGATATTGCAGTCCAATTGAGTTTAGACTGATAGGTTTCAGGCTGTATGGATGCAAAAAAATATTAATATCGTTAACGGATCCAAGTCAAGGTAGTGATACCTATCTGTGCAGGCCCGCCGCCTTGACTTAATTATGTACTTATTGAGCAAAATGTTTCCGGCGATATTTGCCTGGTTTTTTTAGTTACGACTTGTAAAGAAACTCGTGACTCGTAGTTTTAAGTTTTATATTTTTATGTATGTTAGTCTGTAAGGTATTTATGATATGGACCTCTGTACATACATACATATTACTTTGTAAATGTATGTATATCGTCTGAAATAAAGATTTATTATTATTATTACTAAATAATTTTCTAATAAGTACGACGGACTGGGAACGACATATCAACGTTAATGAAATGGCTACAATACAACCCATTAATGGCCCACTACTGAACACCGGTCTCTCCTCATTATTGAGGTGGCCTAGAGCATACTCCACCACGCTGCAACAATGCGGATTGGTGAAGGGGTTAGTGGCCAACCCATTGTCGAATATTTTCAAGCTGCCCGAAGGCCTCCGACACGGCTTAACGACTGCTATCAATCGATAACAACCGGGACCGACGGCTTTACGTGCCCTCCGAAGCACGGAAGCGCTCAAAAAAATTTGCCACTAGCGGTCATCCATCCGACTACCGACCGCGCCCGCTGTTGCTTAACTTTGTCGATCGCTTAGGATGGACGCAAGCCGCTGGGCTATGAGCGCTTAATGAAATACCTACTGTCAATCTAGTACCTATAGGTGAGTTTGGGAAGGAAGAAGTGAATTTGTGTTATCCTCTCGTATTGATATCGACTCTGTTTGAATTTGAAACAATAAATAGTATAGTTAATTAAACATTACCTAAATTAAATAGTAATTTTAAATATTTATTAAGTACCTAATGTCATAATAAATGACAATTTCAATTAAACTGGTGAATAGATAAATAGAACTGGTAAATAGATGATCTTTTACGACCCTTAGAACTTTATGTATTTATTATAAATCTATACTTATGTTCAAGACATAATATTCTTATTAGGTATTATATCTCATAATCTAAATAATAATTAATAACAATTATAGACATTATAATAATACTAGCGAACCGCCCTCGCTTCGCTTCGGGACCCGTAAGTATCAACCGCGTAGGTCCCGCTCCCGTAGGAATTTCGGGAAGATAATAAACTATCACCAAAATTAATTGAGGTTAAATTAAATTAAACTTAGAAATAAAGCTTACGACAAAATAATAGCAAAGTAGCAAAGGATCACAGCAAGATTAATTCAGATTAAACTTGGAAACGCGGCAAATTTGATTACCATAAAAACGGTTCTAGTGTGTTAATCTTAAAAGATAGACATAATATACTGTCGTGGACATTTTTTTAGATCATTTCAAGAGGAATAATTCTTTCATACATATATTTTTGGTATCTTGAATCGTTTTCGCAACGCATGCAACGAAAGCCCTCGAGAATGAATAATTTTCCCCGTTTTTTCCACATTTTCCATTATTTCTTCGCTCCTAATTGTTGCAGCGTGATGTTATATAGCCTATAGCCTTCCTCGATAAAAGGTCTATTCAACACAAAAAAAAAATTTCAATTCGAACCAGTAGTTCCTGAGATTAGCGCGTTCAACCAAACAAACAAACAAACAAACTCTTCAGCTTTATAATATTAGTATAGATGACAGAGAACATTCCTTGTCGACGTTTTATATTCATAATTTGCACTAATTTGATCTTAGTATAAATAATGAATATGAGTCTTATATACCACACTAGCGACCCGCACCGGCTTCGCACGGGTGCAATGCTGATACTAAATACACTACAGAAAAACTGTGAACGTTGTATATGTTACTGTTAAAATGCATAATAAGTTAATGTGCACATTAACTAGGTAATCTGCAGATTCATTGATACCATTCGTTAAAGTGTAAAATTTGCACTTTAACCAGTTAGTCTGCACAGTAACGGATGGTACATCGTTAAATTGCGGAAGACTGGCTACCAGAGTATCAATTTGTGTTGATGTCGTGGCCACATCGTAGATTTGCTCACATCATGAAATGATCGACCATATCATGAAATGGTCGCATTTCATGAAATGGTCAACTCAGTTTGGCCAGATCGTAAAATCGTCTACGTTTCACGATTTGGTCATCAAAGTTTGGCTGAATCGTAAAACGCGGAAAATAGGACATAACTTCGAACCGTGACGTCTCCGGCGCTGCGGAAGGTGCAGCCCCTTCGCCCTTGCGTTACGGCGGGCGGAGGCTGCCCTCCCTCCGCGCCTCCGGGTTCTAAAAAACACTAGGGGTAGGGCATACAAGACTACGTGGAGTAGGGGTAGGCTAATTCGGTTATGTAACCAATTCGACCTACCTACACCTGTTATTAATTTTTTTTATTCAAACAGGAACCTATTTTATAGACTTTACCGTATGCATGGTCGTTAGTCTGCAGATTAACTAGGAAGTCTGCAGATTAACTAGTTAATGTAGGAACTCAATTATTTTTTTTCCACTTTAATTGACTCAGCCTTCACTTTATCTGCACTCTATCTGATTTACGCAAATTAACGGTAACATATATAAAAACATAGCGGCCCGGTCTGGCTTCGCACGGGTATAACATGTAATTATGGCCTATGTCACTCGCCCCGGCCGGCCAGTACCGCCGCAAGCGCTACGTCCCGCAATTTTAAATCTGTAATATCTTCGAAAATATTCATTTAATTATTGTGCTGTGAAGGACCATATTATAGATCTATATTAAATCAACAATGTATTTAAGCTATTTAATTGGATAAGGATTAACGCTGTATTGGTTAAAATCGCTTCGAAAATTAGCCATTATTTGTCGTAAAAAGTAAATGACAAAAAAATGTTATCGTGGGATATTCATAAGAGATAGACATATACCATCGCGGAGTTTTCTGTAGACCTTTTCAATGTGTACAAATAATTCGTACATTATTTTGATAAATCTCGTAGGGTTCAGCCTGCGTTTGCAATGTAAGCGGAAAAAAATTGATAATTAACGACATCACATTAGAAACCTCAACAACAACAGTATTTCTCCACTATTTAATGGATATTATTATACATATAAACCTTCCTCTTGAATCACTCTATCTATTTAAAAAAACCGCATCAAAATCCGTTGCGTAGTTGTAAAGATTTAAGCATACAAAGGGACATAGGGACAGAGAAAGCGACTTTGTTTTATACTATGTAGTGATTTAACAGAATTAATATAAACATACACAAATTTTATAACAGGCATTAACTATAATAGGCAATCCTTATTTATAGACACTTTAACAAAGGCAGAGGTAGTTTATTATAAAAAAATATTAATAATTAATATAACTGATTAACGAAAAAATGCAACAAAATAGTACTTATTTAACCTGGCTGCGAAGAGGTGTGACCAAACGTCGTCGGTCGAATAAGCTACAACTTTCAAATCCTCAGCGTATATTTCATGCTTATTATAGTTCCCTGATTTCAGTAGAATGGAGTTATTTTATTTCATCAACAAGTACATAAATTCCACAAAAGTACTTTTTGTTATATTTATTAAAAATACTCACTAACGTGCATAACTTTAACGAGTATAATTGAACCTAAAAATCGACTTTGATTTAAAACTCTATAACGATGCAATTGTGTTGCAGGATCTCGTACTATTGTTAATTAAGGCATTATTTAATTACAACTGTAATTCTGAATTAAACCTCGGTTAACGAGTTCGTGGGCTGAATGCCAACCCACTTAATTATGTTCATTACTTAGAACAAAAGTACTCTAGCACAATGGCAAATGGAACTGGAATGTTACGTGCCAAATTTTTGGGCAAAATGAAATAATAAGACGATTTTTTACCAAAATTGTATGTAGTTTGGAAAAAAATTCGGATTACTAATTACGTCAAGGGAATGGAAAGTGTTGTATGAAGAAGCGAGACGAGGAAGTAGGGGGGCGAGTTATACACTTCATGACGTCATCACATATTTAAATTCAAGTACTAAAATTCTTTCGCTTAAATTCCAACGCAATTAATTAAAATTACGAAATATGTTACATCAAATAAAAGAAGGGAGTGTCTAATGGGTCCCCGAGACGATCAAGCGCACTTGACTTGATTGAAGCGAATATTGATCGTTTACTGCGTTGACTTGACACGTATGTACCTTCTAGCGGTCTACGGCTTGATTGACAGTGTGAGACTTGTCAAGTGCGCTTGATCGTCTCGGGGGCCCAATATCTGTCTGAATCCTGTCTTTGATAGCGTGCGATAAATTATTAGTAAGAAAGAAAGGATTCCCAAAAATAATAAAACTTATTCAAAGTAAATTCACTAATACGATTTCTTTTAAGCTTCGGGTTTCTTTAATATCAGTACGAAATTTTTGTGGTAACACGTGGCTAATTCGTAACCAGTTTCTATGACATCTCCTAGCGAAATTTTGTCACATTCCCTATAAATTTGAAGCATTTCTTCCTTTGTTCCATTAATAGGGATCATTTTCGATGCTCCTTCGTAGTTAATATGCCCGTCTTCAACAATATAATTGGAATGTAACAACGTACAATACACGAACTGTTTGTAGACTTTGTCACCTGGCAAAGTCCAGGTTACAATTTTACTTGTGTCCTTTGGGTCGAGTCCAAATTCATTTGCACAAGTTTCACCATTTTTTTTAAAGGCAAGGACCTCACCAGGAGCCACGTATAGCGCCATCTGAAAAATAAATGATATAGTTGATTATTCTATCTTTTTTCATATCAATCAACATATTAACAAACATAAAACTCTTCCGTACCGAGTGATTGACTGATATGCATATACCTACTATTATATATATATTGATTATATATAATAGTATAATTATATATTGATATGCATATACTTGATTGTATAACAAGGGAGCAAAGTAATATTTTTACGGCGAGGGCGCTTTTTTGAATCCAGAGCGAAGTGAGGGATTCTAGAGTAGAATCCCGAGCGTAGCGAGGGATTCTTTAGTAGAATCCTGAACGTAGCGAGGGATTCAAAGTATGTCGCCCGAGCCAAAAATATTTGCTCCCGAGTGATACACTCTACTTTTCATCCCCCCCTATGAGAAAACAAAAGACGCCTCAAATTCAGTAATAATACTGTAATAGTCACTAAACTAACTAAACTGACTAAACCGACTAAACCGACTAAACCGACTAAACCGACTAAACCGACTAAACCGACTAAACCGACTAAACCGACTAAACCGACTAAACCGACTAAACCGACTAAACCGACTAAACCGACTAAACCGACTAAACCGACTAAACCGACTAAACCGACTAAACCGACTAAACCGACTAAACCGACTAAACCGACTAAACCGACTAAACCGACTAAACCGACTAAACCGACTAAACCGACTAAACCGACTAAACCGACTAAACCGACTAAACCGACTAAACCGACTAAACCGACTAAACCGACTAAACCGACTAAACCGACTAAACCGACTAAACCGACTAAACCGACTAAACCGACTAAACCGACTAAACCGACTAAACCGACTAAACCGACTAAACCGACTAAACCGACTAAACCGACTAAACCGACTAAACCGACTAAACCGACTAAACCGACTAAACCGACTAAACCGACTAAACCGACTAAACCGACTAAACCGACTAAACCGACTAAACCGACTAAACCGACTAAACCGACTAAACCGACTAAACCGACTAAACCGACTAAACCGACTAAACCGACTAAACCGACTAAACCGACTAAACCGACTAAACCGACTAAACCGACTAAACCGACTAAACCGACTAAACCGACTAAACCGACTAAACCGACTAAACCGACTAAACCGACTAAACCGACTAAACCGACTAAACCGACTAAACCGACTAAACCGACTAAACCGACTAAACCGACTAAACCGACTAAACCGACTAAACCGACTAACCCGACTAAACCGACTAAACCGACTAACCCGACTAAACTAATTAAAGTAACTAAACTAACTAAAGAACTAATTTTTCAAAACAAAACCATGAATTTCTAACAATCCGAACTGAATTTAAAAAAAATTCCTCCCTCCTGAATTTTTCTGAAAAACTCATTCCCGCCCGCTAAAAGTTTCTTATAGAAAACACTAACTTTGGGCCCCTTTAAGTGCGAACCAAGTCGTCTTTTTCGAATAGGTGGGATGAAAAAACTATTAAACCAATTAAAAAAGTCTGCACTCAAAATCAAAGTGATGTATCCTTTTTAAATAATCGTATCTATAATTAGGTGTACCTATTTTTAATAATTTTTACTATTACATTTTTAAGCATTTGTATATCGTAAACATTTTTAAATTTCAACAATATTTTATTTATCTTATTTTTTTACATTGATGTGTTCATAACTTGATTTTTTGACGTCAGTAACACAAGAGATGAAAAACAAATAGATCTCTGCCTTCCGGGTTTCACTCAAATATCATTCACACATACATAGGTATAGTCCCGGAAAATATCCCCTTAATGAATGATACCTAGTATTTTTTACCTTGATAGACAATCTGTATTTTACAAACTATCTATGTACTTAATTTAGAGATTTTAGAAATAAGTACATGTCTCACCTTATTTTCTTGACCCCAAGCTGTACACAAAATGACATAGAAGATAGACATGAACAACATTTCGGACTTAAACATGTTGCGACGTTTGTGTAATCACAAAAAAATTAAACAAAATAACTTAAATAGTTATATTAAGCCACAACATATAACGTATGGTATGAATTAGCCGAATAACAACTTCAAAGTCAAACAATCTTCTTAAATACTTCTCGGTTGAACCATTTTTCACTCACGTCATATTGATGTAAATCTGCTTTTTGTTTGCTATCATTTTGGTGGGCTATTAAATTTTTACAGCTGTTAGGTTAGTGATTTTAATCTCATTTCTCGCTTGAGAGACACGTGTTTAAATGCGTCACTATTTTCCCATAACTTACGTATTTTGTCAGTGAAGCTATTTGCACTTATTAATATAAAAGATTTTACTTTATTAGGTAATATTACCGATAATTGTAAAAAAGTATAATGAAGTAAAGTAGGAACAACTGTAACGGAAATAAAAAAAAGGTACAATTATTTATTAGGTAATATAAAACATGCATGTGGTCTTAGTCTTAAATAAGTTATTATTGGATAGCAAAAAAATTATATATCTTTACAAAGCTGTTTGACAAGACAGTAAGTATCAAATCTAACGTGGAGTCATGCCCCATCACTATGAGTTGTATTTAACGCAAAAAAATTATTGTTTAACATGGAGATTACACGGAAAATATTTTGCAAACTTTTATGTTAATTACTGACTTGCATTTTGTCGTAATTAAATTTTTAACGATTATAATGATAATATGAGTACAAATGACCCTTTTGTTAAAATAGTAATATGAAGTGCTATGAAAAAATTGAAATGAGGTCACAGCATTCACAGCAGTCAGAAAATTCAAGGGGAACTTCCTACTTATCAATAAGTATATCATCGGCACCGCACGTAAGCTTAGCGATTAACAATAATTCGATCTTGTAGGTCTTTACTGTTGCTTTTAATATCACAACTATAGTGAGGCCGCGCTAACTATGCGTTCCTGAAGTCTGTCATTCGACTGGGCGATGTAACTTTGAACTGGCGTACAGTTAATTGACAATTTTTTAATATCTTTTAATTGCCTTATTAACGAGTGATAACATTAAAATCAAACATTAAATCGAATAATTATGCCAACTTACAATAATTGTATTAATCTTGGGCTAAAATTATTACAATTACTTAAATAACAAATATAAAAACAATACCTTTTAAAAGAAAACCACGTCAAACGGCGCTCATTCAAGGTTATATCCATGTCATATCAACTTTTTGTTTTTGTAGTGATGTGACATAATAACAAGTCAATTGTAATCGAATATTTTTGTAATCTTAATACAATGTCGGTAAAATATAAAATAAAACGTTATAATTTTATAATATATTATATAATGTACTAAGTATTCAATAAAGTTAATAATATTATTATTATAAAGGTACGCCCAAACATAGCTTAGGAAAATTTGTGTTATAATAAGTGTCACTCAGGTGAAAATGAAAATAAAATAAATAAATAAAACATTTTAATTTTTTTCTCTTGATTACATTCAGAAATTATGATTAAATTCAATTAATTGATTCCTTAAAATTTTATTTACATAACGAATATTATTATTGAATTTATTGAAACATAATTCCTATAAAAATAACAACATATAAATTGAATAAATATTATGCATAATGAATGCATGTTGTTATTGTTATTTGTTACAACGCATAATGTTATTTATTGTACATCACTAGTCATGACGAATTGATATGTGTCAGGAACGCATACTTAGTTAGCGCGGCCAGATATGCCATATAATAGCCATATAATAGAGACACGATCTTGATTCTTGTAAAAGTAAGATTAAGTATAAAGCTGAAGAGTTTCTTTGTTTGTTTGAACGCGCTAATCTTAGGAACTACTGGTTTCAAATTCAAATTCAAAATTAAAAATGGTTTATTTTAATTTAGGAATTTACAAATTCACTTATGAACGTCAATTTTTTTTTGATTCTACCGCCGTTTTGGAAAAGTGAGTTAGGTAAGGGGGAAAAACGGCAAAAAAAACTTTTAAAATATCACGCATCTTTTAAAATAAAATCGTTCGAATTGATAAATTATTTTTGTGTTGAATATTCCATTTACTGAGGAAGGCTATGTCCTCTGGGCTATAAAAGCATCACGCTAAGACCAAAAGGAGCGGAGCAATAAGTTTCCCGAAGCGAATCAAGGGCATGTTGCATGATGACTTCTGCTATCAGCTAGATTTTCGTGGGTAATACAACGTTCTATGTATGTATATTATTATAATTAGGTATATTTTTATAACTACGTACTTCGAATACCTATTATTATAATTAGGTGGGTAATATTATATCACTATAGGTTTCTTTTTTATTTTAATTTGGTTTTCATCGCGGTTATTTTTAATGCTTTTGGGGTTTTATTAGAGTCACAAACTAAAAATGTATAGAAATACTCGCTTGTTAAAATCCTTTGACTGTACCTACATACTCGTAATAACCGGAGTGAATGCAGATCCTAGTTACAAATATTAAACGTTCATATCAACCGATTAAACATATTACATAAAAGTAAGAACATAAATGATATTAATTTCTAATGTCTTTTGTTTCATTAAATGTACTGTTTACGATTTCATATACAAAGTGATTTGTAACTCGACGTATTCCTCTTGGGATGTGGTAATACAACCAATTTCCAACAAAATTAACCATAATGTCCCTAATACCAAGTCAGCTGGTTATCGCGATATTCCTTATTTTTGGTTTTGGTCAAAGAACGCCGAATTTGACTACAAAAAAATCAATAAATAAAAAAGTTGTGTTTCGAATTGAGTTGTGTGCATTTCTATCAGTGACCAATACATCAACAATCATTTATTAATACTAATGCAGGCACAAGTGTTACACATTTTAAAATAACAAGTGAATTCTTGTAAAAAAAAATATTTTCAACACACTTGCTCGTAAAGTTGCTATTTTTTCTTTAGTCTTACGCCCGGAATGCGGTTTATTACACACTAGTGCGTTTTACTTTTCATTGCCGCACTAGTGTTTTTCTTATTCCACTTTTTTTTTAATATCCGTAAAGAGGTTGTTACCAAAAGATTTGTTATTTTGTAAATAAATAAACTTGTTGTACTTAGTCAAAATCTGATAAGATAAGATTATACTTCATCTAATTATCTATTAAAGCATTTAAAAAATACAATATTTTAAATCATTAATTACCGTAAATTCTTATTAGAAATACATAATTATTTAGTTTAATATATTGTGGCTGAATGTTCGGTGCCTCTGGACTTAACCTGCGCGCGCATAGTTATTCAACCAAAGATACGGCGCGCGAAAAAATAAACCGCGCCATTTTGTGCAAACATTTGTTCGTTTATAATTTGCTGATTTGTGACTGAAAAATGTCGATACCTAATTGTTTTTTTCCTCGCAAGTGTGTTGAAAAACGTCGTATGATACGCGTGTGCTTTGTTCATTACAGTCTTGGCTCTATTACAGCCCTCGCCTTGCGGCTCGGGCTCAATACCGCCTCGACTGTAATGACCAACTTCGCGCACTTGTATCATAATGTACTATTTCTTACGAATGTGGTCGATAGAAAAGTAGATTTATTTTAAAAAATCTAGTATACATCAAGCGTACAAACTACATGAAAAACATCCTTGTTTTATAAGCTATCCAAACAAGTAAAATTATTAAGAAACAAACAAAACATTTCAGAAAAAAACGTATGTAGAGCACGTGCGACGTAAAACCCTTTGTTATCATACCGCGGTATAAGTTCCTGAGTTGCAAACTTTTTAGTTGTTATTGTCGTTTGTCGTTTGTCTATTAGACCCACTTGATCATTTAAAATGAAAATTAAACAGCAGCAGTGTTTTGTTTCTGGCTACCAACGCGATCTCCCAAATTTACGTTGATTTTGATCACTAAATATGTATGACGGCTTACTCTAATTCCGAGTATGCCGATATTATTTATTGTTATGTCTATTGTGATGGAAACGCGCATGAAGCTCGTCGAGAGTACATTCGTCGTTACCCTCAACGACGAGCGCCTTACATTACGGTCTTCAGTTCAATTGGAAACTGGACAATTGCAACGTCAACAAAATGATGGCGGTTGACCACGCCTTTACACTGCTGAAGATGAATAAGTTGTTATCCAGCAGGTAGTTGACGCAGTACTAGGATCGTCAACGAGTTTCAGTCGCGTTATCATTATAAAAGGCATAACAATAAATAATATCGGCATACTCGGAACTAGAGTAAGCCGTCATACTTATTTAGTGATAAAAATCAACGTGAATTTGGGAGATCGCGTTGGTAGCCAGAAACAAAACACTGCTGCTGTTTAATTTTCATTTTAAATGATCAAGTGGGTCTAATAGACAAACGACAAACGACAATAACAACTAAAAAGTTTGCAACTCAGGAACTTATACCGCGGTACGATAACAAAGGGTTTTACGTCGCACGTGCTCTACATACGTTTTTTCTGAAATGTTTTTTTTGTGTCTTAATAATTTTACTTCTTTGGATAGCTTATAAAACAAGGATGTTTTTCATGTAGTTTGTACGCTTGATGTATACTAGATTTTTTAAAATAAATCTACTTTTCTATCGACCACATTCGTAAGAAAATATTTTTTTTTACAAGAATTCACTTGTTATTTTAAAATGTGTAACACTTGTGCCTGCATTAGTATTAATAAATAATTGTTGATGTATTGGTCACTGATAGAAATGCACACAACTCAATTCGAACCACTACTTTTTTATTTATTGATTTTTTTGTAGTCAAATTCGGTGTTCTTTGACCAAAACCAAAAATAAGGAATAGGTATCTCGATAACCAGCTGACTTGGTATTAGGGACATTATGGTTAATTTTGTTGGAAATTGGTTGTATTACCACATCCCAAGAGGAATACGTCGAGTTACAAATCACCCTATATGTATAAATATCAATATTTTGTTCATTCCTGATCATAAAAATTTAAGGCCTGGATTAACAACCGTGATATCCATAAGTCATTAACCGGTTCCCGAAATTAAATGGTTAAAATGGGGTACTACGAAAAACCACATTGATTATTTTTTGTGTATTTATTTATAATAACGTAATTTTACATAGTTTCGAAAAAATATCGACACAAAGTTAACAAAGTTTGAAAGTTTGTAACATTAGGTATATAAAACTTAACTGCTAAAATACCAAGCTTAAACTCCGATGCAAAACTATTAAAATAACAAAACGTGTAACGTCATACAAATAACAGTGGTTGTATTTAACCCTTTCCAATCAGGTTTCTTTTATTCTTCAGGTTTTTTCAACATCACAGTGAAATGTTTGTGGTAACATGTGCCTAATTCGAATGCAGTTGCCACTGGATCTTCCATTGGAATTTTATCACATTCCTGATAAAATCGTTGCGCTTCATCCTGTGTGGCATTGACCGGGATTATCTTCGACGCTCCTTCGACGTTGATGTGTCCGTTTTCAAAAATATAATCGGTATGTAACAACGTACAGTACAGGAATTGTTTGTGAGGTTGATCATCTGGCAAAGTCCAGGTCATAATTTTACGTAGGTCCTTCGGATCCACTCCATGTTGACTGCCACAAGTTTCAGCACTTTTACGGAACGCAGCCACCTGGTCTGGTGGAAAATAAAGTGTTATCTGAAACATCAAAAATAGTTCTATATTATTATTTTGTTGTGTTCTTTCACTAGTCGCTTTGTTAGTTCGTTCTACTTAGTTTTTATATCTGTAAAATAACTTTTGATTTTAAATGGACGAAGATGCACCCACTACAAGAATAAAACTGTGGTTAAACAAATATTTAAACGTTAGTTATAAGTAAACATTTGAGGTTTAATTTCGCATTTTTTACATATTGAATATTGAACCTAGCTTCGGAAATACATTTCGATCGACACGTACCTACCTACCTATTAAAGTCCGTAACATGAAGACTTCTATATTTATTTCAATGAAATCTTTACTGTTTGAAGCAGGTTTGAAGTAATTGTAAACAAATGAAATAATGACGATCACAAACCGAAAGAAACAGTGCTTAGATTTCTGTCATTTAATTATTAGGTACAATATTTATTATTAGGTACAATAATTATTAGTTACAATAAAGTGTAATAAATGGATAAAATAATAACACACTAACACATTAACATTTAGCCAATTAGTTATTTTACTGACTATTTTATAATGTATAGAAAAATATATTTGGCATGATAGAGGTAGTCAAATAAACATGTGGATTATGTATGTCCATGTGTGGTTTTGCGGCTATTGCATTGCATGAATGTGTTATTGTTTAATAGTAATTATTATTCCAAAGATATTTTATTAAAAATTGTTAAATCGATAACCGTCCTTTTTGAACATTAAAATGCATTATGATTAACATTAAGCTCAGAAAACCGATGTGTAAATAAAATTTGAGTCGTAAGGATTGTCTAAGTACCTAAATGAATTTTTTCAACTTATTTTTTATTTATCTTAGATTTATCTATTTCATAACAATACTGATGGAACTGTATTTTTATTTCCAGGGCTCGAAGATTGTTGTTTCTCTATTTCTGTCATCTAGTAAGCAAAGGTTAAGTTTTAAAATCAAAACACTACCTACAAATCCCACAATTTTGCGCACAAACTAAAAAAATATTGTCAATTTTACTTTTTCTGAAAATTAAATATAGAAACCTTATAATAAATAATTATGTAAGTACATTGTATACCTATTCATGTATATTGAACTAAATAAATAACATTTTATTTCATGGCATTGAATTTCCGGTCGTCTTCTAAAGAAATTTTGTAAATTAAAACTATTCTCTTTTGTATCATTCTGCTGCAGCGATAGATTTTAGAAATAGTGAGAATTAAGTAGACTTCTTACCTTCTTTTCCTGACCCAAAACTGTATATAAAATTACACAGAAGATATACATGAACCACATTTCGGATTTAAACATGTTGTCCCGTGTGTAGTCTTTATTTATTTCAATAAATTAAATATTAAAAATAAAAACTCAAATACTTTTTAAGAGCATGCAGCGTCAAAGTGGGAATAAACCAAATGAAAGATTTAACGCAAACACCTATTTAAATACTTTCCATTTAACCTTTGTCCACTGACTCATTACCGTAAATTTTTTGTTGAGTAGCACATTGCTACGCATAATTTACCACAGGTACATAAATATGATAGACTATTACTAGCTCTAACTACATACTACTAGCTAAAAGGGCAGTGACTATTACTAGCTAAAAGGGCAGTGCGCGCAATTTACAGCTTCAGACCTAGGGACTCGCTGAGAGATCTGTTTAAAGAAGTTAATATACTCACTGTTATTTATATCTATTATCTTGCATAATATTATGTACCTACGTTAAAAAGTACCATGATAGTTTTTTAAAGAAAAGTGATGTCCATTAATACTAGGAATAAGGCTAAGCTGATTGTACCAAATTTTAGGCTTTGTAAAACTGGTGGCTCGTTCATGGGTAGATGCGTAAAAATTTATAATAAAACTAGAGAACCGTCCGTGCTTCGCTTCGGGACCCGTAGGTAACAACCGCGTAGGTCCCGCTCCCGTAGGAATTTAGGCTAAAAAGTAGCCTACTACTCGCTCTCTTCACTCCACCCTGTCTGAGGTGTGTGGAGCCCTCGAGACAGTTAGTTCCCCTTTGGGGGTGTCTCTCGCGGCCCGTTAAAACGAGCCGGTCCTTGGGTTGGGCCCTAAGGCCCTTGGTTGTCCATCTGTGGTTAACCAATAGGTCAAGTCCGGTGAGTGGTGGCCTTTTTACAGGCCACAGAGTCTTAAACGGGATGGGGTTCATCTTCGCGCCGCCCAGGCGATCGAGGCCCTACCGGGTGAATCCCGCTGGTGGGAAGCCCAGCAGGAGCCGATCAGCGCCGGGCGACGACTTACGAAGCCCCAGTATCAGTCAGTGCTAGGCCCGTCCCGCGTAACCAGCGAGTCGCGCGGGAAGGCCCAGCGGTCCGGTGGACGGGTGTGGAGCGGCGCCAGGTCCTGCAGATGCGGGAACTGCGACGCGTCGACACGCCCGAACATGTGGCGTGCCAATCTCTCGATGAAGTCGTCCAGGCTCTCGACTCGAAGGTCCCTCTGGATGACGGCGTTCCTGACGTACCTCGGCGCACCAGTCAGCCGGCGGAGCGCAATCGCCTGAACCGCGCGCATCCTCTTGCGCTGCGGTTCGCTGGCGAGCGCGTACCACGCCGGTGCCGCGTACGTGAGGCGGGATCTGATGTAGGTCTTGTAGACCCCGAGCTTCAGTCCGAGAGGGAGGCTCGAGGAGAGCACTGGTTTCTGCCATCGCGCTTCTGGAATTCGCGACGGCTTTCGTAACCTGTGGCTTCATCGAGAGTCTTCCGTCGATTTTGCCCCCAGGTATTTGGCCTGTGGGGCCCATTGGATATCTTGTCCGTGAAGCTCCAGAGTAAGGTCTCGCTTGTTGAGGTATCCTCCTATGTTCACGGCCTGCGTCTTCCCGACATTCACCGACAGTCTCCACAGACGGTGTAGCCGTGCTGTTCAGCGGCATCAAAAAGTAGCCTTCCACTTCTGTTGGCAGCTAGGCTATTCCACCCCGGATGCTTGCAGTTCCAGTCGCCCGCGCCCACCACCGGTGTCGGCGTGTCCAGCAACTTGCGGACATCAGCCAACAGGATAGTGCCAGCGGGCGGGCGGTACACTGAATACAGCCGGAGCGGGGAGTTCTTGAGGCAGAGCTAAAGTAGCCTATTACATTTGCATATGACTTAAGTAAATTACATGTAGTATTTGATAGCGTAATTCAGAACTTGCAAATGAATTTTATTAACGCCATCTATTAACAACTCCGAAAATAAATATCTAGCAACTAACAAAACATCGATCTTCCCATGGGAATGGGATGTTTTTCCGCGGTAAAAAGTAGCCTATGTCACTCTCCACCCTCCTAACTATCCCCACACACATAAACCTTACCATATAATAGCTTTGTTGCGACGTGAAAGCGTCACAAACAAACAAACAAACAAACACACTTTCACATTTATAATATTAGTAAGGAAGTAAGGAAATAAGGATAAGGATTCCGTTACAATTGACGGAAATGCCATACCGTAAGCTAAAAACTCATGTTAGGGACATTCTTATGACGAAGGGTAAACTGGATGAATATTTTAAGATGAAACAGCCTGGACATGAGTTTGAAATATAGCCTTAAGTAGTGATAAGTGTTCTCTGTAACTGTCAGTGGGGAAAAAAAGAAACTCCTTGGGAGTTTCTTGCCGCTTTTTCTACCAAGGCCATTCATCGTAGGGATTTGTGGAAGCGATGGCGTAGAGTGACATTCGAAAAGTGTTTGTAAAAACCAAGTTCGAAATAAATCATTTCATTCATTCATTCATTCATGCTCTCGCTTCGCTTCGGGAAACTTTCTGTTGACGTTTACAAATCTATACCATCTATACTAATAAAAAGCTGAAGATTTGTTTGTTTGTTTGAACAAGCTAATCTTAAAACTGATAGGAGCGGTCATCAATGCACATGATGCAAATAATGGGAAAATAATAAATATTTGTCCCTACATGTTACATATTTCCCATTTTAAATAACATTGCTCGTTGATGCTCCACTCCTATCGGTCGTTGCATGTTGACTCAGCAGTTGTCGTTAGTTGTGTTTAATGGAGCCACAGGGAAAGCACTAGCGTTTGAATTAAGAAAGGATTATTAAAATCTGTTCATCCAGTAAACAGTTATGACGTAACATCAAAAAATAGAGTCGAGGGGTCCCGGGTTCGATTCCCGGCCGGGGCAGATATTTATGTGGCAGATAAATATTTGTATTCGGGTCATGGGTGTAATTGTAATGTGTTATATGTGTAGTCCATGCCACCCGCGACACAGATACGGTCGGCCGCAAAAGTCGCTTGACAGAATCTAAAGTGCAAAACACCTGAACACCCAACGAACCATAAGTCAGTATCGTAACACGGACGCAAATTTACCTTAACTTACAGACGTTCATAATTATCGTAGCTTAACGTAACTGTTTCATAAGTTGCTAAACGCTTTCATTCCAAAAGTCGCTGAACATCATCAATGTCAAAAGTAGATTAACAAGTTACATTCAATGTTACTGCTTAAAAAACTAAATAAATTAGGTAGGTAGTTGTTTTAAAGTTTTGCCCTCGGTTTATGAATATTCTGATTGTTATTCTGATGTTCTCAGATACTTTAGACCAATTTGTAGGTATTATCGTCAAATTTAATACCGTTGCTCGTCAATAGTGTAACTATATCGAGTTTAGTTATACTATGAGCCTTATTGAACCAACCTTAATTACGAACCTAAAGCAACCTGTTGCGAATGTTTCATGTTACCGCACGATTTGGTAATCAAAAAGCATGGTTTCGTAATCAAAATTCATATGAAAAAAGTTGTAGCAACCAAAGAGATTTTATAATAAGTATAATAATATCTAAGTCTTGGGCCTGTTTCACCACTTCCTAATAAAGTCCCTAATATCTATCAGGAACTTATTTGCCATATAAACTACAACTTTTGGTTTCACAGGTGTCGGATAGAACTATCTGGCAGATCAACTGTCTGTCTGATAAGTTATTAGCGCTTCTAATGATTGATAAAGTCGTATTTGGCAGATATCACTGGCGTTTAGTTTCTCTGAATGGATAGTTATTCAAAAATGTTGCAAAGGTTTAAAAATCTTAAAATTTTCGTTTTACATGGTCAAAATATAGTTGCAAATATATAAAAAAAGTTAACTTGAATTATTTTGAACTAAAAGTATTTGATTAGTTAAGTTTTTTTGATTCTTCTCAAGTGAAGATACATGTAGTTTACGTAGCAGTAACGAAACGCAACTAAACGACGTTGCCGCGCCGGTGATGAAACTGAAAAAAATATCAGCGGCCTTTATCTGGTGGATACCTTTATCTGATGGTCTTTTTTTTTTTTTTTTTTTATTGGAATAATACAACAATCTTCTTCGGCAGGACCGAAGACCTTCCTTGCAGTTACAACAATTGTGTAAAAATGGGTTTACATACCGGATTATCTGATGGTCGCCCTAAGCCATCAACATTGCTTTGCTAATTCGCCGGGTCCACCAGTATCCGATGCTTATCAGCGTGGACTGCCTTCTCCGCCGAGTTCGACTTTATAGGAAGCGCGGGAGGTAGCCGCATTATTGGGAGATGGGAATGGGGTTTGGGAGAATAGGGAAGGAAGAAGGTCGTGGGATACTGTCGTCCTTCAAGAATTGGATTAGGCAGGGGAAGGATTATAGGATTTAGGATATTAGCTCAAGTGTCCGGGGTCGCGCAACCGTATCCCCCCAGAATGATACCGGACAGGCAACACACTAGGGAGACCTCTGAACTATGGACCAAGATATTTGACCAGTGGAATACAACTATTATTGTATAAAACAAGGTATTGTATAAAAATCTTAAGTTGCAAATTCTAACTTAAAGTTAAGCATAAACTCCGTCTTTATTTTTATGGTTGAACTCTTATTAAGGTCCGATGTTCTTTAAGTTATTCATAATTTAATCTTCAGGTTTTTTTACTGTCATTACGAAATGTTTATGGTAACACGTGGCTAATGCGAACGTGGTTTCTATGGCGTCTTCTTCTGAAACTTTATCACATTCCTCGTAGATACGCAGCGCTTCTTCCATTGTTCCATTCAACGCGACAATCTTCGCCGTTTCTTTTATGTTCATATCGCTCGTTTACATGAATACTCGCACAAAACAAAATTTTGAAAATAACAGTTTATAACACAGCCAATTCCAAAATAGTGCTTATTTCATGCTCAGTAAGACTCACATTCATAACGGCAAAACCGGCATAATGGCGCGCAAAAATGTTGTTTTGTGATTGGTTGATTTATCACGCCATATTTGTGCAACAATCTATGTTCGCCAGTTGCTATTATTGTTTTCGCGAGAGCACATGAAACTTTCTAGAATATTATCTTATTTCCAAATAATCGAGTGTTAAAAGTGTTAATTTAGGCAATATTTTCTACAATATTGATTTATTTTGAGTTGCTTGAATATTGAAGATAAAATTGTGTCTATTTTCGATCATAATATTTTTAATAAAAAGTGCTGCATTTCATGCTATTTTGATTTATGTTCCTATTCATGATAATATACTAAAACTCATTTTGTAACAAGTCGAATGACGTGCAGTTTTTAATTATTAATTATGGTACTTGATGACAAAAACCAAAATATTTCGATTTTGATTAAACTTTGATTAATGCCCTTTCAATGTATATATTTTATTTTTCTATTGATAAAATACATGAAAAGATAAGAGAATTAATATTTTGTTTAATTTTTAAATGGCTGCCCTGTAAAATGTGTGTTTTTTGGATTGTGTGGTTATTCATGTAAACGAGCGATATGTCCATTTTCTTCAATGTAACCGTCTTTATTTAATACACAATGTAGAAACTGTTTGTGGGCTTTGTCATGTGGCAAAGTCCAGTTCATAATTTTAAGTACGTCCTTTGGGTCGACTGCGTATTGATCGCCACAAATTTCACTAACTGTTCGAAAGCGAAGAACCTGCTCTGGAGACAAATATACTGTTATCTGAAAAAGATAATAAACTTTTAAGATTAATAATTAAGTTTAAGCTTGAGATTTTGTCATAATTGTTTATTCATCAGTCGTTTCTTTTACTAAGTTTCTTTGATAAGTTATTTTGTTTGGGAATTTTAAATTAGTCTATAATAATATATATACGTGAATGAATAAAAGAGTGGGCTTAAAATATTTAGGTAGGTTGTTTTATTTTAAGCAAAAGATGAAAACAAAAGGTATAAAACATTAAACATACCTATATGTACCTACCTACATAACATTACATTTTTGAACCGATTTTATTTTATTTTAGGATAAGATATAGGCCAAGGCTTTTACCGATTTCTAGGCAGACGCTAAATTTCTAAGCTACCATGTTAAGAGCCCCAGAGTCCCGCGAATATTTCCAGATCCAGTTAATATTAAGTTAATGTTAATGTTAAGCATCGATGCTAGATAGAGAATTATGAGTAACTTGTATCATTCGCAATGAATCCTGATAAAATGTGTGTAGGAGTATGAGTGTGTATACGGTGAAAATACATATTGTTTCTAATTATATTCATTCGTATTCATAAGCTGATAACCTTCTTTTTTGAAGTCAGCACAAGCGTAAATGATTTAAATTTTAACCGACGTGTAAATAATATATTATGTTACAACGTTACAACAGTCCCTGAAAATGGAAAGTGTTGAGATATTTTCCTAATTTTTATTACATAATAAAACCAATACTGTAAGGCCAAATTGAACTTTATACAAAATTATTATAGGTAATTTGTTATGTTGTTATTCGTTTATAATATAATGAACTACATTTATGTACCTACATATTATGTAAAATAATAAGTAAGTATTTTTACTTTGTGCATATTGTGCATGCGTTATGACAGATTTGAAAAACATGTGAACTTTAAGTTAACTTCTTACATCTTACCTTATATTCCTGGCCCAAAACTGTACACAAAAATATATGGAAAATACATATAATCAACATTTTAGATTTAAACATGTTGCTGCGTTTGTAGTCAATAAAAAATAATATAATTTAAATAGTAGAATATGTAACAATACACAACTTCGAGTATGAATTAGTAAAATGTAAACTTAACCGTAATCATCTCTTTATATACTGCCCTGTTTAACCTTTGTCCACGGGTACTGACATAGACTTAGTTTTTGTTAGATTTAATTATTCGAACCTTTTTTCGTGTTAGCCTGATAAAATTTATGAAATCTGACCATAAAATGCTGATAATAATGATATGCAAATTATTATTAAATTATTCAGATACTAGCGCCAACGTGCACCACAATTTTTTCCAATGTCTCAGAGTAGTATTTTAAGGGTGAACAACCCTTATCACTTAGGGGTATGAAAAATAGATAGTAGCCGATTCTCAGACCTACTGATTATGCATATAAAATTTGGTAAAAATCGGTAAAGCCGTTTCGGAGGAGTAAGGTAACTAACATTGTGACACGAGAATTTTATATGTATATAAGATTTAAACTGCCTTTACAGTGTCAGTTATTTAAATATAGATGCTTTTTGCGCGTGAAATAAAAAAAACTCGTTACGTATTTTAACTTCTGTAGTAAATTACATTACAATTTTTACAAACACGATACCTACCTATAAATAGAAAAGTTACGTTAGGTCTTGTTAGATTTACGTTAAATCTGTTAAAATAAATTGTTAAATAAAAAATTGCATTAAAAACTAAAGGAACATTTTATTGTGTAATTAGATAATGTTACTTGACCTACGTACATTTATATCATCATCTCAACCTATCATGTTGAACACTATTCTTACTTATACCTATACTAAGTGATATGAATATCAAAATCATAATACCTACTTCTTTCTTCTGCTTTGTGTTAAAGATATTATAAACTATTTTTTCATCTATTTCTTACGGGAAAAGATGTAGAGATCATAATGTCATTGAAGGTTAAATTAATAAAAGAAGTGTGAAGCCAACGAGCGTGAGTTTCATTTCTTAAATCACTCTAATCTCTTAATTTATTACATTGTATAATGATATGACATGTAGCGACATCGCACACACGTTACAAGCTGACATCACGAAGCTTGAATCACGCTTTTGAAGTTTTGTAGAACGAACGTGTAGGTACATATGTTTTATACAATTTCCGTCCTTGTACAGATCGAGCTCGGTTGCTCTCCAGGACACTTACCTTGATAGGAGATCTCCCTTTGCCAAATACTTAACATTTTGATGCGTAAGACAGTAAGAATAAATAAATATGATACGTCGAAAAACAGATACAGTCCTACTGTTATAAAACCATATACCTAAGCCATTAACATTTTTTTTTTAATTTTTGGACAATTTTTTTTGTTTTTATTTTTCTAAATGTGGCATTAAAAATACATACAACCCTAAATTTTCACCAATCTATCACCAACCCTTATTTTTTAACAGTAATTTTCCTAGAAATAATTTATATGGCATAACAACGTTTGCGAGGTCAGCTAGTTTTATTTAAATATACATAAGATGAATCTAAAATCATATCTGTTCGCTTTTGTCTTTATCATAAATCGGTTAGCAAACTTTCTAAAAATCGATTCATTTAATCAAATATCTGCTAAAATATACCTAAACTTATACATTACGTCATTAATTAAAGATATTAAATTTAATATACATAGGCATAGATATCCTACGCAATTTCATCGAACATTGATATGGTTTCCGAAAATCTTTAAGCTTCAGGTTTTTTTAATAACAGTATGAAGTGCTTGTGGTAACACGCGGTTACTTCGTACGCAGTGTCTAATATATCTTTCTTTGAAGTTTTATCGCATTCCTCTAAATATCGTCGCGCTTCTTCCTGGGTCCCATTGATTGGGGTGATCGTCGATGCTTCGTCTATCCTCAAATGTGCGTCTTCCGTAATATACTTGGATTCTAACAATGTACAATATAGGAACTCTTTGTAGGTTTTTTCATTTGGCAAAGTCCATGTATAAATTTTTCGTACGTCCTTTGGGTCGACTCCGTGTTTGTTGCCACAAGTTTCTCCTTTTTTTTGAAGTTCAGAACCTGCTCAGGAGAAAAATAGAGTGCCATCTGAAACAAAAGTTGTAGTTAAGGTTGTTAATATTGTTTTATTAAAATATTTTTCTGACAAACAAGAAGTTTAGTTAATGAGTAATGTTTGGTCATACCTATCAATTTATTCTGTAACGCGGTTTACAGGTAGGTAAATTAGAAAAAATATTTGAAAAAAGGTGATTTGCCATTTTGTGTTCTCACGTGCACTAGTCTACAATCATCCAACCTTTGGAGAAGTCTTTCAATTGAAAATATTAGTTCATTAAATTTATTAAACTTATTATTGCATCGATTTTAATAAAATTTTATTATTCCCTACGTAGAAGTAATTGCAGAAAAATAAGACAACTTGGTCATAATCCCGTTACTGATTTTGAAGATTTTTTTTTTGTTAATTTTGAAGAGTTAAAACTAATCATATGTCAAAACTTTACTATTCCATAATATTTCGTATATCGATGTGGGATTAATATCTCAATTTTTTAAGTAAGTTAACGTCAAAGCAGATAATTTTAAGAAAATCGGCGACATTCACACTAGTTACCCAAAATAAATAAATAAATATCAAAATTGGTTCACCCAGTGCAATGTTATGAGGACACACAAAAGAAAGAAAACATACTCTGGAATTGAGAACCTACTTTTTAGGGTTCCGTAGCCAAAAAAAACGGAACCCTTATATATTCGACATGTCTGTCTGTCTGTCTGTCTGTCTGTCTGTCTATCTGTCTGTCTGTCTGTCTGTCTGCCTGTCTGTCTGTCTGTCTGTCTGTCTATCTGTCCGCCCGTATGTCACAGCCACTTTTCTCCGAAATTATAAGAACTGTGACAACCCTGGCGTATCTACCTCGCTAAACCGGAAGCAATAAACAATAGGGGCCATAAACATGTCAGGCGAACAATAGGACAATGGAGCGCGGCCGTCTCGAAACTACGCGCACGACGCTTCGACCTTACGACAACAGTCTTAAGGTCGAAAGTCGATTACAAGGAATATACTAGAACCCTATTCCAAAAACTGCGGGAACAATCTAGAATGGCATGAATGGTAGGCGAGTGGTATAAAAGGGGGCACTTGGTCGACGGCGGGGCATTCTAGTTTCGGAAGCGAAACCAATAAGATACCAGCGATACCTACGAGCGATACCAGTGAGAAGTGAAGTGATTTCTACGAACGACACAGTGTTCGACTAGTGTGTTTACGAGTACCTACGTGCATAGTGTTTTGGTGTGTACTGTGTACATAGTGTAATTGTGTATCTACGAGTACAATAAAGTCTTTGTGGTACATTTTGGCATTTTCTCGAACCCAGTACTCCTGACACGTAACAGAACTATATCGTTAAAACTTGGTGAGTAGATGTATTCTGTGAACCGCTTTAAGATTTTCACACAAAAAAGAGAAAAAAAATTACCCATAAATATAAAACCCATATATGTAAACCCACCAGCGCCCACCAACCGTTAGAAAGGCGTGAAACCGGGTACACTTTTTTCATTTGAATCCTCAAGGGTACCTATATTTTTGAACGTAATAGAACGAGACTTTTACTAACAAGTATTAATCGGACTATTACAACAACTAACACTACCTACCTACTAACGATAAATTATCACCCACCGTGTCCTCTCACTTACTAATAAATGAACCAACTGGTGTTCTAATGCTAATCGGACTTCATATTATATTATCTTAGCCACCATTTGAATCTTGTTCAAGATCGGTCGAAAGTGTCATGGCCGTAGAGTAGGTGTTGCATGCACGTTTTTTGTCTTATTTCGATAAAAAAGGAACCCTGCATTTTTATGTACAGTAGGATAACTTATATTGAAATATTAATTAGTTACTAAGTTAATTAGTAATTAATTGTCATGAATTTACGTTTTTTGTTCATAAAACGAATAATAAATCACGATGCGCGGAATAAATGAGTATTCAAAGGTTGTAGATTATTAACGAAATGGAGTAAATAACACGTTAATTGCTTTCAAAAAGAAGGCCTAAAAGACTTTGAGATATGTAGAAATAATTAAAAAATAATTAATATTTAAAATAACTTCTTAACATTAATGTTGGTAAATTAGTTTATAATTTTTATTAAATTTCGTAGAATATTTAAATAAAAAATACAATATTAGCCGGTAAGCGGAAAACGCGATAAGAGTTAGTCCGATATGGCGATGGGTCCTATGTATATGGGCCAAAATGTAAAATTAAAACTTTACAGGAGAGGCTTCCAAAGTTTCAATTTACTATAACTTTAAATTGATAAAACCGAAGTTCCCGAATCTTTGCTTATTTGCTAAGAGAACTATTTCCCTCATTTACACTGTAGTATTTTATATATACATTTATCTGGTTTTTTTTAATGTCACATTGGCCCTTCTACGTTAGTTTTTGTTAAAATTATTTTTTTTTGAAAACACCCTAAAAGGGCCGATATACCATGTTGGCCATTATACGCGTATTACCTACGCTAATTAGCATAATGTATATATTTTTTTAATTTTTTATCTTTATATAATAAACGATTGAAGTAATTGATAATTCAATAATTAGAATATAATATAAAATCTTCGTTTTAATTGTTGTTTTCATTTCCCAAAGCCAAATTCACAAAATTCCGACATCTAGACATCTTAGCGTGATAATTAGATGTCATTTTTACTTATTAAACTAAATTGTAACCCAAAAACACAACAATTACATTTCGTATTCGTCTTTATTCATCACAGTGCGGCCGATGCTCCGTTCAACGTACAAGTGTCAAATTGGCTGATTGTTCCAAACTATAAACAAACGCGCGGGAAACTCCCCGCGTATAAATCTCTAACTACGCTTAGGACCTTATACGTTTAAATTCATGTTACATATGCCGTTATACCGTAATAAAAAATCGTGTTTCTATGCTGAAATCTTTTTTTTTTAATAGCTCACATGATTCATTATATCGATAAGATGCGTTACCCACAAAAAAGCCAAAATCGCCAAATTGCTAGTTTGGCCCATATACATAGGACCCATCGATGGATTTCTTCTAAAAGTGTGTGAGAAGTAGTAGAGAATCGTAAGTGAAACGCTAAGTCATCTACCTATCACTTTCCGAAAATGAATAGGTAAAATAGGGCTACACCAAATCTTTAAAATAGTTTAACACGTGTGTAGGTAATTATTGTTCTTAAGTTTGAAGGAAAAATATAATATTTCAGATATTACGATGGGTCCTATGTATATGGGCCAAACTAGCAATTTGGCGATTTTGGCTTTTTTGTGGGTAACGCATCTTATCGATATAATGAATCATGTGAGCTATTAAAAAAAAAAGATTTCAGCATAGAAACACGATTTTTTATTACGGTATAACGGCATATGTAACATGAATTTAAACGTATAAGGTCCTAAGCGTAGTTAGAGATTTATACGCGGGGAGTTTCCCGCGCGTTTGTTTATAGTTTGGAACAATCAGCCAATTTGACACTTGTACGTTGAACGGAGCATCGGCCGCACTGTGATGAATAAAGACGAATACGAAATGTAATTGTTGTGTTTTTGGGTTACAATTTAGTTTAATAAGTAAAAATGACATCTAATTATCACGCTAAGATGTCTAGATGTCGGAATTTTGTAAATTTGGCTTTGGGAAATGAAAACAACAATTAAAACGAAGATTTTATATTATATTCTAATTAATGAATTATCAATTACTTCAATCGTTTATTGATTTTATAGATAAAAAATTAAAAAAATATATACATTATGCTAATTAGCGTAGGTAATACGCGTATAATGGCCAACATGGTATATCGGCCCTTTTAGGGTGTTTTCAAAAAAAAAAAAATTTAACAAAAACTAACGTAGAAGGGCCAATGTGACATTAAAAAAAACCAGATAAATGTATATATAAAATACTACAGTGTAAATGAGGGAAATAGTTTTCTTAGCAAATAAGCAAAGATTCGGGAACTTCGGTTTTATCAATTTAAAGTTATAGTAAATTGAAACTTTGGAAGCCTCTCCTGTAAAGTTTTAATTTTACATTTTGGCCCATATACATAGGACCCATCGATTAATTAGGTAGCTTCCCTTGTGTTTCAATCTTAGTATATACGCTACAGCTCAATATAAGTATGACATATTTACACAAGTTTTGAATAATGTATCTGTTACGGCTAATAGCCGAAGTGCGGCTGCACCTAGTTTTAGCCGGCTACAACTAGGTGTAACCAGCCACATGCGGTTAGAACTAGGTGTATCCTACTCATCTTCGGTTAGAACTAGGTTTAGCCTTCATCATAACGGATAGAACTAGGAACAGCCGGTCACCGGTGTTCAGGTTATAAACGCCCTAAAGTCGGTTCTGGCACTCGCCGGCCGCTGCCGCGGCACGCTCGCTTCGCTCGCTCGGCTCGTGCGATGGTTCCTGTTAACCTAACACGCTCGTCGCTTCGCTCCTCGCTAACCTAATTACTTTAATTAAAATTAGCGCATTTGAAAAATAGGATACACCTAGTTCTAACCGCACGTGGCCGGCTACACCTAGTTGTAGCCGGCTAAAACTAGGTGTAGCCGCACTTCGGGTATTAGCCGTAACATATCTACATATTAATCTAATTCTAGTTCGTAGGGTACCTATACGAGTATAAAGCAGTTGCTTCCGACTGTAACCATTAGATATCTATAGTAACGCCATGTTCACAGCACAGTTGTCATGATAATGTAACTCCAAACCTTGGATTGGAAACCAAACTCTTCACTAATTTGCACTGGACGCATGGTGGAATATGCTTTAGTGTGTGTGTGTTATGTGTGAATATGTTTGTGTCTGTAGTGGGATCTCTTATAGATTTTTTGTTTTACAGCTGGAATATAAATATGATAATGATATTTAAGTTTATTGTAAAGGTGGGAAGAGTATACCTGAATAAAAAAATTTTTTGACAGGTCAAATTTCTTACTAAATATTTTAATATAATAGGTACCTACTTAATTAAAATTAATGCTGTGTTACTGGTAGTCAATAAACCTAAAATAAGTCAAAACCAATGAATGATGGTGATTATAATCACGATCCACTAAATCTACACGATCCACGATCGACAAAGTTAAGCAGCAGCGGACGCAGTCAGTAGTTGGATGGTTCAAAAATACTTATTAATGTTTTTATAATAAATAAGATCAACGTATTATTAAGGTGAGATATAATTACAAAATAAAAGACAATTATCATGTGGTTAACCTCAGTATAACTCTTAGCTTTTTATTTATCAAAAGCTGAGAATTAAATCGCTATATTTGGATTCGATTGGAATCGATTACAGTGGCTGTGTTACCTACACATAAAATATTTTTATTTCGTAAAAAATAACCGGAACATTCAATAACATTAGAGTACTCATAAGAATAATTATCTTTTTGAAAACTTCTGGAAAATAACTAATTATTTATTAATAAGTCTTAATTTAAAATATAAATTTTTGTAGATATTAACTTTGTGTCCGAGTGATTTTATTTTTAAAAGTTGTGTTGGCCGAAACCTGACATTGTTCTTTATTTATTATTTATTATTTATTATTATTATTGTTAATAAGAACGGCTCGAAACCAATTACACTTATTAACAAAGAACATTACTATTACATAGAAACATTACATGAAACAGTGGAAAAATAAATCAATAAAATTAAATCATATAAAGAAAAAAGTGTTAAAATTAGGTAAAAAAACAATAACAATTAAAAATATGTGAAAGTAATTAATTAATACATAAGTTAAAAAAAAATAATAATAATAAAAATAAAATAATAATAAAAATAAAAGTCACAATTCTTAAGTCAAGTCACATCAAGTAGATCGTCGTCATAAGAATGAATTATGTCATTTATATAATAATAATAATATTTAATACTAAACAAACAAAAGAAAAAACAAAAAAAAAAAAATAAGTAAATAACTGTCAAACTGTTTCGCTGTACTTCAGGCAAACACTCAAAACTTCCTTCCACCCATCCGCAAATAAATCAAAGTCCGGAAAGGCCGCCAGAAGAGTGTTTAGTGCAGAGAGGGTACGCGGTATGGGTGAGTTGGCCCGTGCAACTGTCCGACAGGGAGGAACAGCAAGGAAACTATGCCTCCGAGATCGACAATAGTTATCAGGGGTGTAGAATCTGGCTAACTGATCATGTAGATGCGGAGCGTCAATTAGGCCACGGATTATTTTGCAAGCTATAACCAATTGATCATTCACTCTCCTGGTCCTAAGCGAGTTGTATCTGAGGCACCCCAGGAGGAATGCTGTAGGATACATGAATGGGTAGAATCCAAAGTTATGTTTGTATAGAAACCTGAGAAAGGTTTTTTGGACCTTTTCAAGTAGCCTATCATACGTTGAGTGATGCGGGTTCCAGACGCAAGAGCTCGCCTCTAATTTACTGCGAACTAGCGCATTATATAAAAGGCGAAAAACACATTCCGTTTTAAAATTACGTGCATTTCTCAAAACGAATCCCAACCGCTGGAAAGATTCCTTTGCAACGGTGGCTACATGATCTTTAAAGGTGAGCTGTTGGTCAAATGTGACACCCAGATCCTTCATTATTGTAGTTCTGATTAATTTAGTGTTACCAATTGTGTAGTCGAATAAGACTGGGTGCCTCAGACGACCAAAGCTCATCACATAACATTTGGATGGATTAAATTCCATGTCATTTGTTGTGCTCCACTCATGTACCGCACGAACATCCTCCTGAATTGCCTTGCAGTCTGCTTCCGATCGGATTTCAGTGTACAATTTAAGATCGTCAGCGTAAAGGAGACATTCTGTATGCCCAAGAACCGTCGGTAAGTCGTTCACCATAATGAGAAACAGCAAAGGACCGAGTATCGAACCCTGACTCACACCAGAGCGCGTATGGTAGGGTGCAGATTCATAAATACCCAACCTAACAAACTGTTTCCGGTCTCGCATATAATCTGCTAGGAGTTTCAGGAGCCCCGGTGCAAATCCAATGTTGCTAAGCTTCTTCAGCAGTACGTCATTGTTTACACGGTCAAATGCTTTTTTTAGGTCAAAATAAAGTACGTCGACCTGAAGACCGCGGTCTAACCGTGCCGAGATGTAGTCTACGATAGTTAAGAGATTGGTATTGACCGAACGTTTTGCTCTGAATCCATGCTGGGCATTTGTAAGATATTTTTCCACTTGCGAATAAATTAGCCTATGCAATACATTTTCGAAGACTTTTGCTGGTGACGACAGGATAGCTATTGGCCGATATTGCTCTACAGCAGATTTATTACTAGACTTCGGAATTGGAGTGACTCTGGATATTTTCCATTGAGGAGGATAGGTACCCGTTCTTAGAGCTAAATTAAAAATGTGGCGTAGGGGCTCACATATATACATTTTAGTCTGTTTTAAAATCACAGATGGAATGTTATCTGGTCCTATGGAACTGCTAGATTTAAGTTTGTTAATACCAAACAAAACATCCGACGACGTAAATTGAAGGATGTTGACATAATTACTATCGCGACTAGAATCCTCTCTCGATACAAGATTCGCATTTAATTCAGGTACCTTTGCCGAGAAAACACTTGCAAAAAAGCTTGCAAAGGCTTCCGCAGCTGCTACTCCCGAGAAGGGTTTACCCTGATATGTAATTATAGGTTCAAACCCTCCTTTCGATCGTAGAGAAGTGATAAAACGCCAGAACTCACGAGGGCTATCCTTTATTTTATTTTCAATATGTTCAAGGTGATTTTTGTAAGCTAACTCTACTCTATACTTTAATGAAGCCCTTATATCTGCAAATGGCCTATAAGTTTATCTTTATTTAATGATCGAATTTCAATAACAAATAAGAAATTCTGGGTAATTAACCAAAAATCGTTAATTTGCAAATATCTTGACTACCATTTTTATAAGAAAGTAGCAGGCTTTGCAAGCAAAGTGGTAGGCTTTGCCTGCGCGAAATTTCTTTCTAATGCGCCCTTTATAGGGGAAAGGGGAGGTCAATTTCCCAAAACCCTTTCTTACGGTGGCCTTAGTGCACATTTGCTCACTTGAGAAATCAAATTATAATATATACAAAGTTTTAAGTTAAGCCGTTGAAGAAAGGAGGGAATTTCTAAAAATCCTTCCTCGGTGCTCCCTTATACTCATATTATACCAAGAATATTACTCGGTAACAGAATAATTCTAATATACTGATATTGAATATTTATGATTTTATTATATTGTGTTAGCAAGAACCCTGCATATTTTATGTACAGTTTAAATAGATAATATGTGGAAATATGTATTAATTACTAGATACGTGATTAAGTAATTATTTGTTTGATAATTAACGATTTCTAATTATTTCTACTTATATTATTAAATTTAAATGTTGTAGTTTCTTAAGGACACGGAGTGAATAACACATTAATCACTTTGGAAAAATGCTTAAGTAATTTACTTCACTTTTATTGATAAGTGGTTAGACCTTGAGTTGACTTTGAGTTGGACATAATCAGTCTTATTACAAAACGTGGTCTTAATATTGGTTTAGACCAAGACTATGAGATCTTGGTTTATCTTTTGTACCTACCTTGGTCTAGACCTTGTTTCATATAAAAGCTACATTCAAAAGCACAATTCTTATTACAAAGCATGGTTTTACGCTAAACCATAGTTTATCTATGGTTCTAAAGATAAACCTGCTAGACCCCCTGCACTGGATCAAAAAAAAATACGCTTCAGTCTTGAAGGTATCAGTTTTTAGTATTTAGTTTGTAGACGTGAAATTAGTCAGTTATAAGAAAAAATTAATTAAACAAACGACTTCAACATCAACAAATAAACACCATTAACGTATTCGAAATCAACTTAACACCCATTATGGGGTACAATTCGTAAGATGTCGCTCAAATTGATATGGAACTACACGACAAGCACCAGCTTTCTAATTGAGAATATCCTCCTTTTTTGAAGTCAATGTTACTAATTGCCTTTTACCAAAAAAAAAATAACCGACTCAATATTGAAACGCAAAAATAACTCAAAAACTACTCGCCAGATGGCGCTCAAATCAACCCATCTTGGTAAAGTTCTCGTCACTACAAATAAATCAAGACCAAACACATGGTAACTGCTGTAAATCTAGCTATTTCTTCGACTGTTGTGATTGTGAAACATCTGTAGAAAACACGTGACCATTTCGTGTACGGTTTCAAAGTGATTTTCCCTTGTAATTTTATTGCAGTCCTCGTAAATTAATTTAGTTTCTTCAAGCGTTCCATTAATGGATTTCATCGTTAACATATATCTATCTTATACAGTATATTCATTGGTAAAGAATACAATTGATGATTTTTTGTATGTCATTAAGATTAATTGAAGTCAACATTTCACGTAGATCAGGTAAATCGTTGGAGTCCACTCCATAATTTTCTCCACAAGTTGCAACAGAGTTTCGTATTTCCAAGGTCTGCTTAGGAGATACGCTGAGGAGTTTCTAGAAAAGAAAAATGCTTGTTAAACTAAAAAGTCTTGTTTTTATATTTTATATTAACAGACGATTTACAGGCCCGTGACCACCTTTCAGTGGTGGAAGTAATATTTTTAGAATAAAAACTATTCAAGTGCAAGTCGGACTCACATACTTATGTAGAGTTCTGTATCACCGAGCGATATTAAGCCTAGTCTAATTAGGTATTTAGACCATATAAGATTGACGACGAACGAAAAATGTGAAGAAAAGTGAAGATCTCGTAAACTACCTCTACAATTTCTCTAAAATTAATAAATCTACATTAATTTTTCTACATAAAAAAAATGATTAGTTTCTTTGATTAGTATTGATAATTATTAAATTGTAAAGTTTTCAATTTATGTTTCTTGCATCCAATCTTATTGTTCCTTACTGTATTACTCTTCTCTGTTGTCTAGCTGCAAAATTGTGCTCGATGTGGCACCCTATAATTATGGGTACACTAATATATTTGTTCCACTTAGCATAAAAGTACTTTAGATTTGTATTAAGTGTTATCTGTGTTGGGAGTCCTATTATTAAATAAATAAATAAATACATATTATGTAACTTACCTTTTAACCTGTAGTACGCGATAATTGGTTTGAACCCGTCCAAAAATCTTTGAAGCCAGTCTTCACATTTTTCCTTTTTTAACACCATGTATTTTGTCACCAGGTATCAGAATGCTGGACCAGCCGTACATGACGGACCTGATCGAGGCGAACTCCATGGGCCACGAGCCCCATAAGATCCACATTTACAGCGCGTCGTGGGGCCCAACTGATGATGGGCGGACGGTGGACGGTCCCCGGAACGCCACCATGAGAGCTATAGTGCGAGGAGTCAATGAGGTAACATTTATAGTTTATACTGACCATATTTATCCGATTTTCAAAAAAGGAGGAGGTTCTCTGTTCGACTATGTTATGTGTGTTAACTAATTGAGAGTTACTTTGTAGTATTTTCTAAGGTGACTTTAATGATAATTATTTACCTACCTATGTTGTTTTAAAGCTGATGCGGGGAAAGTTGTCCCATTAGATATTAACATGAACGAGATCTGACATGTAGTTTTTGAGTTATCCCTGATAATGTGTATTTTAATGACTTCGACTACGTAGATAATGTTCTCAATTTATTATTTGTCGATATAAAATTACCAATTCTTAAGTCGATTTTTAGAACGAAGTTCCTTATTTTTAACGGACTTCAAAAAAGGAGGTTCTCAGTTTGACCTGTACGAGTATGTATGTGTATTTGTGCGCGATTATCTCGCGTTTGGTTGAACCGATTTTGATGCGGTTTTCAGCATAGTATTTGTCAGACTTAGGAGAAGGTTTTAGGCATATTGCTTGGCTGAACCGATTTTGATGCGGTTTTCAGCATCGTGTTTATCAGACTTAGGAGAAGGATTTAGGAATATTAACCGAGTTTAACTGAAACGATTTTTACTTTTCGGCGTTAAAGTCGGTTCTATTTTGTTAAAAGTTATTGAATTAATTATGTAACTAACCAACACTCGAGTAGGAGACACCTGATGTTAGGTGGTAACTTCCCCCAATGGACATACTCGTAAGTACCACCAAAGAGCACCGACGCGTTGCCAATCGAAAGGAAGAGGAATCCTACAATATTACTGCCTCTTCGACACTGTGACCGAAACACGGTTAATTATTACATTTCGAGGTATATTTTAATAATCTCGCAGTTATGATATTTAAATACAACTTCAAAAACAACTCGTAGGACTTATTCAGAACTCTATATAAATGCAAAGGATTTGCTAGTGCTTTGTGTATAATGTAATGTTCATACATAATGTATTTCAATTTATTTGTCCACTCTATTCAGAACCTGAATGAATAAGAAAATACGAATGGATAAAACATGGAAATCGTAGGTGTAAAAAGCTTTTGGGGGTCATATCTAAATTACGTCATGAATTACGTAAGACAGGAGTCCCCTGTCCTGTACTACGCATGGTCACATGGGTATTACTTCCTGTTGTGGTGTGACGACACATGTTCTACAATTTGAGTAGTATATTAATAGTGTAACGTTCACGGGATATATGTACCTATTTAATAAAACTCAACAGTAAATGACAAAAATAAATAAATAATAATATAAATAAATAACGTTTCACACTCACTCACTGACGCCTTCAAGTTGTAATTGCCCTTAGAGTAATAAAGTTTAAGGCGCGTTCGCGCTCGGAGCGTTCGAATGCGACTATTTAAAAAGTCCACCTAAATTTCGATTTTGGCGCACTTTCAGTGGGCACACTTTTCGAGTACTGATTGTGCATCTAGTATATTCTACATCGATGGTTGGAATACAAAATGAGAGTTTCAGCATTAGAAATGTGGCATCATGATGCTCATGTCATGACCTTGTATTTTTTTACCCTTCCCCCATTCTCTTTTACAGCGTGACCTCATTCGTCAATGACCTTTTATTTGATTTGAACCTAAAGTTGTTCGGTTTGTTAGGTTACCTCGGAATAATTCGTATATTATGTTTAATCTGAATTAATTTATCAAGATAAATAAAATTAAACAATTTACATATCAGCGCCAGTTAAATATTTAATGATGTATCGATGTACATAGTTTGTTCTATCATTTTTAAGAGATTTGTTAAAAATCCCATACTATTTCTACATTATCGCATCGAGAAAGCGATCGATATATTTATGAAGATATATCTTTTTGTTTGACAAACTGTGAGTTACGAAGTTATGCGCGATTTTTTTATTTATTAACTACACCGTTGCTTCGAAATGATGTTCCTAAATTCTATTATAAAACAACGTAATTTAAATTAACTTAATGACATAATTAAAAACTTCTCTTGTAAATAATTGCTCCTTTGAGTATAAGAGCGCCTCGCCTTTGTTGAATAATTCTGCCATCCGTAAAATAAGTGTTAGCGCTGCGTGGTAGATTAGAAAAACAACCCCTTAAAACAATAGAGATCTGCTCGTTTAAGTTTTAATGGAAAAGTCTTCAAGGGAAAATGCTTTTTCTTAGCCTTTATACCTATTAATGTTTTAGCGCACTCATAATATGTAGGTGTTCTACGATTATATAATAGTAGAATATAATAATTGCTGCTTTATGGATTCGTTATATCAAAGGCATCAGTCATTTATTTACCTACGCCAAAAAGTCGGCAGTCAGTTAGGCAATTATTTGGATGTTTAAAAACAAAAAAAAACCTTCAACATCAACAAGTAAAAAAATGAGAACATCACCTACGTAATCGAAATCATTATAAGCATGATGATCGAATATATCAAGTGATTGTTCGGCACTTCTCACACTACGCTATTTATGAGCTACGCGACTGCAACGCAACGCAAAATTAGCTGTATCTGACACTGTTCACTGACAGGAGACACATCGTAGACGCGTCGTTTTCTTACATTGACAAGATCATATATAAGTATATGTATAGTAGCTTGCAAAAAGCATTGCGTGAGAAGTGCCTTGGAGTTATGCAACTGCGGGTGCATTCTGTAGGGCAGATGACCGCAAGTGGCAACAACTAACTTTTTACAAAAAATAACTAACTTCAAAATCGATAATAACTTTATAACTCAAAAATGTCTCGTCAGTTATCGCTAAAATTTATATGGGATCGGAAGATTGGCACCACCAGTTTTCGATGAAAAAAAAATGTACAAATCGGAACATCCAGTTATTTATGCTGTATAGACCATAATTAAGATTAAATACTCATTATTAAGAATAATTTTATTTAAAACTACCCGTCAGGTGTCGCTCAAATTTAAATTCAAATAAGGAAATATGCCGTGTCTGTGCTCATAATATGTGTGTGTAAGCTACAATATTATGCCCTTACAAAATATTATCACACATTACAAATTATTATGAATAAAGCATACAAATTGCAAACTTATAAAAAACACACACACACACACACACCCACTCAAACACGCGCACTCACTCACGCACGCATAATGCACGATCATGTTTATTTACCTACATAAATACTTAAAACGCCTCTACAGCCACATTCACACTCACTCTTACAACTTCGCCGAACAAAACTATACTATACACTATTGAATTTTCTCATTGTAAGTGACAATGTACTATGTCTTATGGGAAATAAAGTTCTTTAAACCGAAGCTTTGATGATCTAATGTCTAGATGGAACATCGAATCCGCGCAAACGTGTCAAAAAATTGTGGCTAACTGTTAGCCACAATTTTTATATTACTGTATCATTGATCACGCACACATAGACAATAGACGAACGTGTAAGGCACTTCTCACACAACGCTATTTGCAAGCGACTCGGATCTTGTCAATGTATAAAAGCGACGCGTCTACGATGCGTCTCCTGTCAGTGAGAAGTGTCAGACACAGGGAATTTTGGATTGCGTTGCAGTCGCGTAGCTAATATATGTATAGGTAGCGTAGTGTGAGAAGTACCTAAAACATCGCCTGCACGCACACATGCTTGATATTGTTGCCTTGTTTTTTTGTTTTCATTGTAGGGCGACGCTCAATCTAGGCATTAGATCATCAAAGGAATAAAGTAAAAAGCACTATGTTTTGGGTATTTACCAACCAATGAGATAAATTAACAACGTTTAAAGGCAGTTGCTATTTAAATTAAAAATATGAGAATAGGTCTAATAAAATTATAATATTAATGTTAACAAATTAACATTTATCAAAAATTATCAAAATATAAACAAATAAAAATAATTATTATACCTATATCATTATCAATTATGTATATACTTATATTATAAATATTACAATTAGGTATATATATTATAAATATTACAATAACCTACATACATTACCTACATACAGTTCAACATGAACTGAATCTTATTCCCATACATTTAAGTTTGCAAACAGTTTAACCTACTGTACGAAACATTTCTCCACGATTTGATCATAACGCAAGTTTTGATCAAGTCCTCATTTTGAAACTAATGAATGAAATTCCTAAAAGTCATTTCATTGTTGGTTTCAAGAAGAGAGTTAACGTCCGTACGGATCAACCAATTTTGAAAGGCTTTGCGATATTCGACGCTATTTTTAGGGTTCCGTACCCAAAGGGTAAAACGGGACCCTATTACTGAGACTTCGCTGTTCGTCCGTCCGTCCGTCCGTCCGTCCGTCCGTCTGTCACCAGGCTGTATCTCATGAACCGTAATAGTTACACAGCTGAAATTTTCACAGATGATGTATTTCTGTTGCCGCTACAACAACAAATACTAAAAAACAGAATAAAATAAACATTTAAGTTAATAAATAATATTTTCGACGCCTCAGCGATATTAGTAACCTTACGGTCGAAGAGATGGCGTTACTTGTGGCTAATATGTAGTCCATGCTTTTAGTTACCAGTCGGTCCACGAGATGGCATTGCTTGTGGCTAATATGTAGTCCATGCTTTTAGTTACCAGTCGGTCCACGAGATGGCGTTACTTGTGGCTAATATGTAGTCCATGCTTTTAGTTACCAGTCGGTCCACGAGATGGCATTGCTTGTGGCTAATATGTAGTCCATGCTTTTAGTTACCAGTCGGTCCAAGAGATGGCGTAGCTTGTGGCTAATATGTGGTTACAAAAACTCCGTAAATATTTAAGTGAGGTTCTCATACAAAAGGCCAGATTTTTTGGCGTTTTATACATAATGGTACGGAACCCTTCGTGCGCGAGTCCAACTCGCACTTGGCCGGTTTTTTGACTAAAAGAGCTGATGTAAATATGTAACCGATTTATCCAGAAGTTTGAAAGTAACTTATTTGAAAATCATGCATACCCTTTAAACATTTTTTTAATTTTAAAATCTTCGGGGCCGGTTCGTGTAAAATTTTTAGTAAGTCTACCTTTAGTGAAATCCTTAGAAATGCCGTCAACCGCATTAGGCGTATTATATTCTGGCGTGTTTTTCATGGCACCCTGTGTAGTGTGAGTGTGTAGCGTTTTTTATGTATTGTCTAGACTAGGTCTGATCCTATCATCTGAGCTCAACGCAACATGTCTTCCATTCATTCCTGTTCCACCATTTGTCAAAAGACACTCAAAGTCTTTCTTCGCATCATCTTTTACACAATTCATTCGTCTTTCCTTCGCTTTGGCTTTCGCCTTGCGGTCTTCCACGCTCATATTTATATCATAAGTCCATTAATCACTAGCTTAATCCAATTTTTTCCGGGGAATCTCAGCGAACGTTGACTTTGAAAGGCAGGATTTTGATCCTTGACCTACTATTGTTATGAACGGAAATAAAAGTAACAAATAACGGTTAAAATTAATGTTTAAAATAACTGAAGTCTATTTACTAGGTAAAGTATTTTACTTTGAAACACTACATTATCAAGTGTTACGTCAGCTAAGTGCTACATTGGCTAAGTGCCAAATTGACCAAATTGTGGTTTGGCACATTTCACACCTTTGCATACAATATCTAATAGATAGGTAGTCTACTCTTCTAACGTATTCTTCTTGGGTTTAATTCTTGCCTGGGACAGACATGTACACTTTCTTACTGTTAAGCTTGTGTCTAATATGTCGGTATAGTGTACGGTCGGCCGCAAAAGTCGCTTGACAGAATCTAAAGTGCAAAACACCTGAACACCCAACGAACCATAAGTCAGTGTCGTGACACGGACGCAAATTTAGCTTAACTTACAGACGTTCATAATTAGCTTGACGTAACTGTTTCATAAGTTGTTAAACGTTTTCATTCAAAAGTCGCTGAACATCATCAATGTCAAAAGTAGATTAACAAGTTACATTCAATGTTACTGCGTAGAAAAGTAAATAAAGTAGGTAGTTGTTTTAAAGTTTTGCCCTCGGTTTATGAATATTCTGATTGTTATTGTGATGTTCTCAGATACTTTAGACCAATTTGTATTATCGTCAAATTTAATACCGTTGCTCGTAAATTGTGTAACTATATCGAGTTTAGTTATACTATGAGCCTTATTGAACCAACCTTAATTACGAACCTAAAGTAACCTGTTGCGAATTTTTCATGTTACCGCACGATTTGGTAATCAAAAAGCAAGGTTTCGTAATCAAAATTCATATGAAAAAAGTTGTAGCAACCAAAGAGATTTTATAATATATCTAAGTCTTGGGCCTGTTTCACCACTTCCTGATAAAGTCCATAATAGCTATCAGGAACTTATTTGCCATATAAACTACAACTTTTGGTTTCACAGGTGTTGGATAGAACTATCTGCAGATCAACTGTCTGATAAGTTATTAGCGCTTCTAATGGTTGATAAAGTCGTATTTGGCAGATATCACTGGCGTTTAGTTTATCTGAATGGACAGATATTCAAAACTGTTGCAAAGGCTACAAATCTTACAATTTTCGTTTCACATGGTCAAAATATAGTTGCAAATATATAAAAAAGTTAACTTGAATTATTTTGAACTAAAAGTATTTGATTAGTTAAGTTTTTATGATTCTTCTCAAGTGAAGATACATGTAGTTTACGTAGCAGTAACGAAACGCAACTAAGCGACGTTGCCGCGCCGGTGGTGAAACTGAAAAAAATATCAGCGGCCTTTATCTTGTGGATAAGGGTAACTGTCATATAGCTATCTCATACTTTATCAGGAAGCGGTGAAACAGGTCCTTAAACTTTTTTTGTGAAATAAGTGACTTTGACTTCAAAAATATTTTAAAATATCAAATATATTTCGTATAATATGTATAATATATGTATATTTATAGTGGACATTTAAATATTGCAATTATAATGCATAAAAATATTGAATTTATTTAAAAACAAATAATTGGCTGAATAGACAAAAAAATAAATAGAAAAAAAATTAAAAAAGTGACAGCGCGTCATCTCAAATTGAAAAAAGTCGCCATTCTTTTCACACACACATGTCATTGATGATGTTCAGCGACTTTTGGAATGAAAGCGTTTAGCAACTTATGAAACAGTTATGTTAAGCTAATTATGAACGTCTGTAAGTTAAGCTAAATTTGCGTCCGTGTCACGACACTGACTTATGGTTCGTTGGGTGTTCAGGTGTTTTGCACTTTAGATTCTGTCAAGCTACTTTTGCGGCCGACTGTACCACGTCGGCCAAAAGCAGACCTTAAACACATTTAGTACAAAAAAGAGAACTCTCAGGCGTATATACATTTGTTCACGACGCGCTATGTTCTTCTTCACCTAAGCAAGTGATAATATATTCTTAATACGATCCTATTTTTTGTTACTCACACTTACTCAGGTAACATTCAATACCAGACCCTAAACTTTCAGACGCACTTAAATCACAAAGAATAAAAATAAATTGAAAAACATTTATTTCTTTACTTTCCTGTACTTTTTCCTTCCATCGCTGCCATTTGTTTCAGCGTAACTTGATTTCCATTTAAAAATAAACAACGTTATTGTGATTTCCTATTGTAATAAGGCAAGACTTTGCCGAGGGGTGTTTACTCGTGAAATTAATGTTAGTTTAGTCTGTTTTTATTCGTAATGGTGTTTATATCTAAGTGAATTTGTCGGAGTTCATTTGCTAAGCAAATTCTTTTGTTCTATAGGTTTGTTTGTTATACAACTAATAACGAAATGTCACTCGCCATAACGGTGAAGGAAAACATTGTGAGGAATCCTGCATGCCGGAGAGTTCGCAAAACTCAAAGGTGTGTGAAATCGGCCAATTCGCACTTGGCTAGCGTGAGACACGTAGAAACCCGTGCCCCAGCTGTGGGACAGTTATGAGTTGACATGATGATATAATTAATACCTAAGCCCGACCGGTGCACTTCGGCAAATCTGTCTCTTGATTTGACACTTTACCTAAATTGTTTTACGCGATTCTCTAAACTAACATTTCACAATTTTTCAGTGTAACTCACAACTTTACACTACTGAATACAACTTCGGCACTCTAACTTTCAAATTACTGTTCTATCCCTTCTCATTTAAGAAATAAGTGTAACATTAAGGTGTAGAAAAATGAAATGAATAGGCCAATTTATATAGAAGTTGTGATTAGAGTATCTACTTATAACGGACGGCAAGTAAACTTCGCATGACCTTTAATCTGTTGTATCCTGTGTAAACCAGGCTATAAGACCATTCTATGTATTTTGTCATCTTGCTCAGTGTTTGTTAAAATAATTAAAAGGATCACGATATGATATTTTGATAAATATTTGGCGCGACTTATTCCCAAGACATCCAGGAAAATAAAGGTCTACGATGTGACCTTGACCAAATCTCGCCGGCAATAAGTCTTTCATCATACGAGGAAACTTACAAATTTCCCCTGAGCCTACCAAATGACGCCTCTGCCTAGTGTCAGGCTTATTCTTATTATCTTTATTTTTAGGGCCTTGGTTTAGACGTCTCTATATTTATTTTTAAGGTGATTTATTATTCCTACATTTTTTTAATGAAATTAAGATAGCAAACGAGCATGCACCCTTCTGCTGCCGCCCATAAAAACTGTGACTGACCTAGAACTAGACTCAAAGACTAGGTTAGTCCAATTATAAGATGGTGTTAGAATATTAGTTGGTTAGTCCTTTCAATCTGTTTATCAAAGCATCTTCTACTGTCTTAGAATTTAGGACGTTGTTTCATCAATCAACCCAGTTTCACGCGAGCCAAGCCGCGGATAACAGCTAGTTTACATTCTAGTTCGTTTGAAATCATTCAGTATATTTTACAGGGCAGGAACGGCCTGGGCAACATCTACGTGTGGGCGAGCGGCGATGGGGGTGAAGACGACGATTGTAACTGCGATGGGTACGCGGCTTCCATGTGGACTGTCTCTATCAACAGGTATGAATTGTCATTTGTTTCCTTTTACATATCTTTTTTCATGGAATTAAGGCAGCAAACTTTGGCTTAGGCGCCGCCCATGACAACTGTGACCGACCTTCAACAAGATTCAAGAGACCAGGATGGTTATTTCAGCTAATAGATGGTGTCAGAATATAAGTTTTCTATCACGAACAAAGTTATATCTGTTCTTACTGCGGACAATCACGTGCGCGAGAATGTTTGTACATTGTAAGAATGTTTGCACGAATGTGTGGGAGACTTCGCGAAGGTTCGAGATTACGCATCGTAGACGCGTCTCCTGTCAGTAGACAGTGTCAGACACAGTGAATTTTGGGTTGCGTTGCAGTCGCGTAGCTCGTAAATAGTGTTGTGTGAGAGAGCCTTAATGTGCGCTTGAAAATTGTCACAGCTTTGACAGCTTATATGTACAACCACGAATGTTTCAAAAACTTCATAATAATCCAATAATTTTCAAAGGTCGGTCTGCACTCTGCACTTGAATTTTCGCGTATTCGCGCGAATGTGTGTGACTGTAATTATAAAACTTTTAAACCCTCCATAATTAGCTGCCTCTGTAAGTCATATCAGTTTGTTTATTAATCGTTGCGAATGTAGTCATGTAGGTAATAAAATAAACGACTTAATGTCTTAATTATGATTAGGTACTATACTCGTGCATTGCGATTAAATGAAGCCGTAAAAAAGGTTCGTCATACTGGGTAGCAATCATAGATTTATTAGTCAGTTTATGCTAATGCTAGCAATAAAGAAGATTAGGTAAAGGCCTCGTGGTAATAGAGAGGAGGAGGTCAGGCTAAGTAGGAGGCGCCTATTTGCTTGAATTCTTGAATCTTCGGAAATTTTAAGCATGCAATTTGTGGAACTAAGCATATGAAGGCCTAAATTATTTTTACTACGCACTACGCAGGCTGTTCGATTAGGAATGACCCATATCTTCAACGAATACCTTTGAGATATTCTGAGTACGCTGCGTTTCCCGATATCTGATATGCCCAAGGGACAAATGTCCGTGCCCGTAATAGGTACTACAAATTACTTACTGGGAATTACTTTGAACTTCGGAAGGTCTTTTACATCTTTTATAACTCAATATCCTGATAATATAGTTACGGATGTCAGGTAGTTAAGTGCCAAAGGTTTAAAAATCTAATCTAATTGGTATTTAATAAGTGAATATGTTTTTGGCCTATTTTAGCCGTGTAATGGATTTTGATAAAGCGGAAAGGTACATACTTTGGATATTCGTTTTTATCAGTTTATTAATACCATAAGACAAACCAAACAACGGTAGATATCAAATAACCTCTGGCCGGCTCTAGAAAAACAATATAGATTGATATCTTAATAAAAGAGCCACGTAAAACAAAAGTCAATTAATCTCCCTCTACACAATTAATCCTTCAGTAGCGAACGCTAACAAGCACTTAGGACTAGAACTCGTCTAGTGTTACTAGTTTAACACTAATAGTTACAAGCTGCTAATAATAAACGACTTACTGTTCCATGTACGTACACTATTATATCTTTTTAACAGCCTTAAAAAAGGAGGAGGTTCTCAGTTCGAAAAATTAATATGAAGAATTAAATACTTTGGCTGCTAACTATAATCCGAACTGGAGCAGCGTGATGGGGTATACACTATACTCTAGTCCTCCTCAATGATGAGACCTAAAACCCATGCTCAGTAGTGGAGTTGAAACCATTTAAATCTATTAAATAAAAAGTTTATCTACCTACTTATATGTATGGAAGCGAAAGAATACTCACTCATCGCGTATTGTTAAACGCCTGACGTATAAAAATTAAAGGCACGGTGGTTGTTTATCTTTACGAGACGTCCGCTAAGAACGGATTTCATCATATTCAACTCTTGAGAGGATTAAATAAGGGGTTAGAGTTTGCTTGAAAATCTCTCAACCGAGACCATATATGTATTATTCAAATGTATCTAAATTAAGATCCACCGTGTAATTAAATAAACCAGTAAAAACCAACCACGTCATAACCGTATTTTTTTGCATGCGTAAAAACTTATCACGCGAACTGAACATGAGGGGATGTATCGAATGATAACATCTCTTGTAATATTAATTATTATTATGTTAAAAAATTCAAGTTAAAACGTCGCGTCGTATATAATTTATTCTGTTTGACAAATGGTTTATTTGATTTCGATTTCAAATAAAATCGAATAATTACTCTACTCAGCTGCTAGCTAAGGGTTGCAGGAAAAGAAAAAAACATTAAGTAGGTAGTTTGAGTATTTTATTCTATGAAAAGAGCAAATGGCAATTTACTCATAATAATGTGATGTAGTCCAATGCGAGAACAACCAAACAATCAGTATCACCACCCACTAAGCTCCAACCAAAACCTCGTACAACCTAATTCAACCTATCCAACGTTCCAGCGCGATCAACGACGGTCAGAACGCGCACTACGACGAGTCCTGTTCGTCGACGCTGGCGAGCACGTTCAGCAACGGCGCGCGCGACCCCAGCACTGGGGTCGCTACCACCGACCTGTACGGCAAGTGCACCGCGACCCACTCCGGGACTTCGGCCGCCGCGCCCGAAGCTGCTGGAGTCTTCGCGCTTGCTCTGCATGCTAAGTAAGTTATCTGTTCGTCGACGCTGGCGAGCACGTTCAGCAACGGCGCTCGCAACCCCAGCACTGGGGTCGCTACCACCGACCTGTACGGCAAGTGCCCCGCGACCCACTCCGGGATTTCGGCCGCCGCGCCCGAAGCCACTGGGGTCTTCGCGCTTGCTCTGCGTGCTAAGTTATCTGTTCGACGACGCTGGCCAGGTGGCCATTACGTTCAGCAACGGCGCTCGCGACCCCTATACTGTGGTCGCTACTACTGGCCTGTACGGCAAGTGCCCCGCGACCCACTCCGGGATTTCGGCCGCCGCGCCCGAAGCCACTGGGGTCTTCGCGCTTGCTCTGCGTGCTAAGTTATCTGTTCGACGACGCTGGCCAGGTGGCCATTACGTTCAGCAACGGCGCTCGCGACCCCTATACTCTGGTCGCTACTACTGGCCTGTACGGCAAGTGCCCCGCGACCCACTCCAGGACTTCGGCCGCCGCGCCCGAACCCGCTGGGGTCTTCGCGCTTGCTCTGCATGCTAAGTTAGTTATCTGTTCGTCGACGCTGGCGAGCACGTTCAGCAACGGCGCTCGCGACCCCAGCACCGGAGTCGCTACCAACGACCTGTACGGCAAGTGCACCGCGACCCACTCCGGGACTTCGGCCGCCGCGCTCGAAGCCGCCGGGGTGTTCGTGCTTGCTCTGCATGCTAAGTTATCTGTTCGTCGACGCTGGCCAGTACGTTCAGAAACGGCGCCCGCGACCCTAGCACTGGGGTCGCTACCACCGACCTGTACGGCAAGTGCACCGCGACCCACTCCGGGACTTCGGCCGCCGCGCTCGAAGCCGCCGGGGTCTTCGCACTTGCTCTGCATGCTAAGTAATAAGATAATATAAAAATAATTATACATTATAAGTAGAGTCATTCGGGGTAACTTTGATACATCATCGGCGTATTTTCTTAAAAATATTTTACTACGTCGCATATGAGATAAAAGTTATGAGTTAATCAGTGCCCTCTTGCTGGTTTTCATACTGTCAAATTGTAAAAAGTCTTTAAAAACGACAAAATATATTAAAAATTAGCAATTTTGTTGTGTGTCAAAGTTACCACCCCTATATGGGTAACTTTGACACCGATGATATTTATAAAAAAATCTTCTAAACTACGTTACTTATATATAACTTTGATGTAACATTTATTAATAAGGTGATAGCCTGTTTTATGATAAGACAATAAAAAAAGTAGTTTGACGGGTTAGTTTTTATGTAAAAGGCACTAAACTAAGAAAATTCAATGAAAAAATATTGAATTTTGTTTTTTAAATCCTTTTTTGGTCTTCTATGAAAAAGATATTAAATGAAATGTATCATCAATTGATTACCTACATTGTTAGCTTTGAAATGAGACATATTTCGGCTTCCTAGGACGTCTACATCGATAGCAATAAGTACTTACATTGATACTGTCAAAGTTACCCAGAATTTGTTCAAAATCTGACTTACCGGTATTATTTGTAATTTTAACGAAGATGCAATTGAAAATTAATAAAAATTGTTTATGTATCGAAAGTAGACATGTAAAAGATTGTATTATATTATAACACACCTTGATAGCATTAAAGTTTTGAGAAATATCTAAAAAGTTTTATGTCGGAAAAAAACACGAATAGTTACGCACGTTTTTGAAAGAAAGTTTTTTATACTTATTAGCTTTGTTTGAAAACCACTTTTTATTTAAGATTACGTTAACGACGTTCATTATGTACATAAAATGTAATAAATAAGTTTTATGCGCCAAATGCTTTTCACGTAAAAAATACAAAACTATTTTGGGAGCCGACTGTCAAAGTTACCCTAAAGAATCAAAGTTACCCCGATTGACTGTACTACTATTTTAGTATTTTTTTTCTTTCTCTCTTGGTATCAGCGAGGTGGCAATTTGTGATTGTCGCAAACAGTCACGAACAATCTGACATTTGAAGGACAGGTTATTATGAAACCGTGGAATTCAATATCCGATCTTATACATTTAGAATTTCTAATGTTTAATGTGATTATTTATGTACTAGCTTTTGCCAGCGGCTTCGCCCGCGTGAATTTCGTTTAAACTTCACCCCTTTATTTCACCCACTTAAGTGTCATAAACGTAAGAGTAGTTAAAATATAGGTATACTTAATCAGAAAGCTTCGAACTGCTAAGCTATCGGGAGTTACACGTGTTATTGTGAGTCAACCATAAAAGATAGACATATGCTGTCGTGGAATATTTTTTATATAATTTTAAGGAGAACATTTCCGTCATACATGATTTCTGTGTAGCTTTAACCATTAAGGTTGCACACGCGACGGAAGCTTAAAAAATGGAGTAACTTCTCCCGTTTCCCCAACATTTCCCTTCACTGCTCTGCTCCTATTGATTGTAGCGTGATGAAAAGTATACTATAACCAGCGCGGGAGTATGAAAAATAATTGTACCAAGTTTCGTTAAAATCCGTCGAGTAGTTTTTGTTTCTATAACGGTTATACATCAGACAGACAGACAGACAAAAATTTTACTGATTGCATTTTTGGCATCAGTATCGATCCCTAATCACCCCCTGATAGTTATTTTGGAAATATATTTAATGTACAGAATTGACCTCTCTACAGATTTATTATATGTAAGTATAGATGAGGAAAATAATGCAAAGACCAGCACATAAATAATTTAATACATTAAAATGATAAGATACTTTCTGACCCTGAAAATGGATAAACTCTAGCGGAGCAGAAGGTTAATCGTTATACCTACAGCAATTTCTGTAAGTATACAAAAAATACGATACCAACAGGTAACTTAGACTTATTAGTAAAACACTTAATTTGTCAGTTAATTAATGAAAACACTTAGTTAAACTAAACCACTTAATCTGTCTTGATTTAATTTAAATCATTATAATTATACAGTCAATTTTCATTTTCTCATTTTCATTTTCATTTTCATTTTTCATTGGTGATCGTGTATGTACCTAATTAACCTATATGAAAAACAAAATTACTCGACATTTCTCGTCCAGCTTCCACCTTACGACTAAGTATGTGTATAAAATATATCGCCACTATTATCATTATACTTGTATTTATGTAAGTCTTAACCCCCGCGTTAGTAGAAAAGTGCTGTTAAAGTAAAGTGCAGTTAAGGAGCACTTTATTTTATATCGCCATTGTACTCGGAGATCTCCGACACACGGCTATAAACTACATTGTGTGTGCTGTGTTATCCATTATTGTTATTAAAGTTTTAATTTAACAGATTAAGGGTGGGTTGCACCGTAGAAACAGTTATGAGTAGTTAGCGTAATAATAAAAGAAACTCAATCTTGAAGCACGTAAGTAATATCTACTAAAAAAAATACGTCGCGTTGGGGGAACGCTCATAACTATTCATTATCTCCGTTTTCTTTTCATAAGTAAGTATCACATGCCCACCTATTTAGTATTTTACGGAAGACTTTCGGTTATGAGGTTACATTAGTTACTATTCGTAATTAAATTGTTAAGGTTGGAGCGGTCCCCCAACGCGACGTATTTTTTTAGAATTATTAATACACACTTACGTGCTTCAAGATTGAGTTTCTTTTATTATTTTTTACTTTTTAAATGTAATTTCTTGTGTCGGGTTTTTTTTTAATTTTTAATTAAATTTTTTATTTTATACTAAGAACATTCTCGATTAAGTCATAAATATTCTCTTACTGTGCGCTTTCATTTCAGACCCCACACGAGTATATTTGCATACATACGGCTATTCTTCCCCGCTTTCACCCCCCCACAATTTTTAAACGGCTCAACCGATTTTCATCAAACATATTTTAAAACATGCGCCCGTAAATTCCCTTTAATACAAAAAAACTAAATTGAAATCGCTTCATCCGTTCGGGAGCTATGATGCCATAAAGAGACAGAGTGAAAATTCTTCCCCACTTTCAACCCCAACAACTTTTAAACGGTTCAACCGATTTTCATCAAACATGTCTAAAAACATGCGCCTGTAAGTCCCCTTTAATACAGAAAAAACTAAATTGAAATCGCTTTATCCGTTCGGGAGCTATGATGTCACAGACAGACAGACAGACACACAGATACACAGACACACACACACACACAGACACGTCAAACTTATAACACCCCTCTTTTTGCGTCGGGGGTTAAAAAGTAAGTTGCCAGTGTTATGTTAAATTTATTATAGGGAGTTCGTTTTTCGTTGTAGTAATTTCACTATTTCAGAATATGTCTTAATTTCAGCTGTGTCACTGTACGTCAATAAGAGTTTTCATTGAAATACAATTGACATTAACAAAAACTTTAACCGACATATTATTATGACACTGTTTTTGTTTACGTTCTCACGTTCCTTTAAAATGTTTTATTTTAAGTCACCGTCATTCAATCAAGTTATAATATATATAAATCGGATGTCAAAAGAAATATAGAGATACATTTTTAAAATTAAACGTAAAAATAATAAATTACAAAACTTTCTTACTCTTAGTTAACAGTTTACTCGAAAAGCTGTGATTATGTTAATATGACATTTCACAAGATTGTTCTCTTTTTATGACTTAAAATGTATGAAAGCCCCTATCCAAAAAGTTACGAATACTTTGCACGTTATTCACAAGTAGATACTTAAGCAAATTTATATACAGTAAACCCTTCGGGCAATAAAAAACAAAATTGTTTGCTCAGCAGCTCAACCGACGTAGAGATAAATCCATTTAGGGGTTGTATATTAGATATTTTGTCCTCGCCTAACCGTTATTGGTAGTATTGTTATGTTAACGTACGGTAAATAATTCGGCGAAAAGAATATATTGGAGTTGTAAAGCAAAATCGGATTTTTATTCAGTTGTGTGGACGCTCATTTATTGAATAGTATTTCTACTTAGTTAAAACACTTAGGAAATAGGTATAATTATGTACATTGTAATTCAACATAATCATCATCATCCCAAGCCATAACTACCCATAATCATCTTACTGGGGACGGTTCTCTCAGAATGAGAAGGTTAAGGCCATAGCCCACCACGCTGGCCAAGTGCGGATTGGCAGACTTCACACACCTTTGGAGTTTTGCGAACTCCCCTGCCGCAGAATTTCAGGCTTCTTATGAATTTTTCCTTCACCGTTATAGCGTTATTAGCGACATTTAAATGCTTAAAACGCACATAACTCCGAAAAGTCCAAAGTGCGTGCCATTAGATATTAACCCGGACCCCCGAAATAGGAAACTGAATTCTTAATTCCACTAGGCTATCGCTGCACCGCCTAGTGTTATCAACGTTTGAAGTTTGTAAACAAGTATTTTATATTATTTTGGGTTAACTTTAATGTTAAATGCAGTTAATATTACGTAGTCCTGAAAAAAATCCGAGTACCGAATAACTTGCCCTGCAACAAGATATCTATAAACTATAATAGCCTCTGAAATTACAGATAAAAAATATTTTCATCCCACCTATTCGAAAAAGACGACTTAGTTCGCCTTTAAGTGCGCCCAAAGTTGGTGTTTTCTATAAGAAACTTTTATCGGGCGGGAATGAGTTTTTCGTCCTCTTTATTTAAATAAGTGCGCCGCAATTATCTTTTCCGCGCACTTTTTGAATTAAGAGCGCCGCAATTATCTTTTTCAACACACTTGCTCGTAAAGTTGCTATTTTTTCTTTAGTCTTACGCCCGGAATGCGGTTTATTACACAGTAGTGCGTTTTACTTTTCATTGCCGCACTAGTGTTTTTCTTATTCCACTTTTTTTTTAATATCCGTAAAGAGGTTGTTACCAAAAGATTTATTATTTTGTAAATAAATAAACTTGTTGTACTTAGTCAAAATCTGATAAGATAAGATTATACTTCATCTAATTATCTATTAAAGCATTTAAAAAATACAATATTTTAAATCATTAATTACCGTAAATTCCTATTAGAAATACATAATTATTTAGTTTAATATATTGTGGCTGAATAGCGGTGCTCTTTGCCTCTGGACTTAACCTGCGCGCCTGCGCGCGCATAGTTATTCAACCACAGATACGGCGCGCGAAAAAATAAAATAAACCTCGGCGCCATTTTGTGCAAACATTTGTTCGTTTATAATTTGCTGATTTGTGACTGAAAAATGTCGATACCCAATTGTTTTCTTCCTCGCAAGTGTGTTGAAAAACGTCGTATGATACGCGTGCGCTTTGTTCACTACAGTCTTGGCTCTATTACAGCCCTCGCCTAGCGGCTCGGGCTGTGCAATACCGCCTCGACTGTAATGACCAACTTCGCGCACTTATATCATAATGTACTATTCCGGGCACTTTTTGAATTCAGTTCGGATTGTTAGAAATTCATGGTTTTATTTTGAACAATGAATTCTTTAAGTGACTGTGAAAGTATAATTCCTGAATTTGAGGCGCATTTTATTTTTCAACACACTTGCTCGTAAAGTTGCTATTTTTTCTTTAGTCTTACGCCCGGAATGCGGTTTATTACACAATAGTGCGTTTTACTTTTCATTGCCGCACTAGTGTTTTTCTTATTCCACTTTTTTTTTAATATCCGTAAAGAGGTTGTTACCAAAAGATTTATTATTTTGTAAATAAATAAACTTGTTGTACTTAGTCAAAATCTGATAAGATAAGATTATACTTCATCTAATTATCTATTAAAGCATTTAAAAAATACAATATTTTAAATCATTAATTACCGTAAATTCCTATTAGAAATACATAATTATTTAGTTTAATATATTGTGGCTGAATAGCGGTTTTCTTTGCCTTTGGACTTAACCTGCGCGCCTGCGCGCGCATAGTTATTCAACCAAAGATACGGCGCGCGAAAAAATAAAATAAACCTCGGCGCCATTTTGTGCAAACATTTGTTCGTTTATAATTTGCTGATTTGTGACTGAAAAATGTCGATACCTAATTGTTTTTTTCCTCGCAAGTGTGTTGAAAAACGTCGTATGATACGCGTGCGCTTTGTTCACTACAGTCTTGGCTCTATTCCAGCCCTCGCCTTGCGGCTCGGGCTGTGCAATACCGCCTCGACTGTAATGACCAACTTCGCGCACTTATATCATAATGTACTATTCTCATAGGGGGGGATGAAAAGTAGAGTGTATTACTCGGGAGCAAATATTTTTGGCTCGGGCGACGTACACACATCAAAAGTGTCTAGGGATCAACATATATTTTTGCAATAACTTTTCTCCTGATTGATATTAATTAAAATTTTCTTTAAGGATTCATCAAATAAAGTGTTTTCGTTTGTCACAGTAACGATAAACCAAGTCACCTTTGCATTAATAAAGAAATTTGCCATTTTCCTAATAAAGGGATTTTTGACATTTGAACCACTAACATTAAAGTTCGAAAAAAAGACTGAAATAACAGTTTTCTTTAAAATTTTATTGGGTAACTTAAACAATTAATAATCCGTGTTTCTACCGCGAACACTAACAACACAAGAACATCGGTTTGGCATACTCAAAATGAGTTCATCCAAATCACGCTGTGGAATGGCCGCCCATGTTCGTTGCAACAACAAAAAAAGGTCTTCTTGCCACTGGATACCCTCCATATTCGGCAGAGCTCTTCTCTGTAGCATATCCCATGCATGCTCAATCGGGTTCAAGTCTGGCGACTGAGCAGGCCAGGGCAGGACATTGATGTTAGCTGCGGCGAGAGTCTTTCTTACAACTCTTGCGGTGTGCGGTCGTGCATTATCATGCATTAACTGAAATAAGGGACCGATTTGCACTTGTAGAGGAACGATGACGTCTGATACAATCGTCTCAGCATAAATTTGAGCGTTGAGGTTGCCTCTGATCCAAATCAACTCAGTTCTTCCGCCGATCCAAATACCCGCCCATACCATGATGGTTCCACCACTATAAGGATGGACTTCCTGGCAGGATTTTAATCGCTGTTGGCGTCCAGGGGTTCTCCAGTGTCGTATACGTCTTGTATCCGGTCTCATACCAAAACGAGACTCATCAGAAAAGCACACGAAACGCCATTGTTCTTCTGCCCAATTTCTGTGTTCAAGAGCCCATTGATATCGAATCCTACGATTGTGCATTGCTATAGGTGGTACCCGTAGCGGTCTTCGGGAATGAAGGTTCACTTCATGCAAGCGGTTTCTGACTGTTTGGTCGCTAATTAAGTTCCCTGAAGAGTGATGAAGCCTCACGGCTAACATCATGGCGGTTATTGTTGGAGCTCTTCGAGTTAAGATTTGAATGTATCGGTCTTGTCTCCGTGTGGTGCAGCGATACCGTCCTCCATGGCGCTCAGCCACGGTACCAGTGCTTCGGTAACGTGTCCAAAGTCGACTGATAACACTCTGACTTGTATTCAGAGCTAAAACCACAGTACGTTGCCGGGAACCAGCTTCTATCATTCCCACGGCTCTGAGCATTTCTTCCCTGCTTAAATGACGTCGCCGCTCCATAATAACGTTGGTTTTAATCAGTAGTAGGGAAACAGTAGCACTAATAATGTCTTCAATGCGTTGTATGTTTTTATAGGGAAAATATTGACAGCTCATTTTCATCTTTTACTCGAATTTGATTGACAGTTCCTGATTCAAATTATGAAATGCACCAAAAAGGATCCATATAAATTTATAAAATCATAAATTTATTACAAAGCCACATCTCAATCTCAAGAAATCCGCATAAAAATGCTTGATCCCTAGACACTTTTGATGTGTGTATTTTGAATCCCTTGCTACGTTCAGGGTTCTACTAAAGAATTCGAAAGATTCAAAAAAGCGCCCTCGCCGTAAAAATATTATCTACTTTGCTTCCTTGTTATACAATCTACTATTAGGTATCATTTGCCTATCGTTTAGTAAATAAACAAGTGGCACGTAGAGTAGCTTTGTTTTAAAGTTATGAATAATTGTGTTAAATACATTAAAATATTAGTATTTACTAAAGCTTATAATCGCTTACTACTGTGAGATTGTTTTGTGGTGTGTTGGAGACCATCATAATCCTATTATCAATTTGAAATAACACTATACTTAGACCCGTGACTTAGATTTACTTATAAGCACATTGTTCAAACCGACTGCAGTGTGTATATTATAAGTACTTACAACATATTTTTTTTTGTTTCAGCCCCAATTTAACATGGCGGGATATTCAACATCTGACAGTTTTAACTTCAAAGAGAAATTCACTTTATGATGCAAAGGTAAGGCCATATTTATATAGATAAGTTATTCTCGTATTATGTTCATGAAATCCGTGTATCTATTATTCAATTCTATACATATACAGGGTGTCCCGTAACGAATGGATAATACGGAACCTACGTGTAGAGGGCATCATGCCGGTTCAGATGAATAAATATTATGTTCAGTAAAAGTCCTTCCGTTTCCGAGATATTCGACATTTTCAACATTTTCAAAATTGTTCCACCCTTCGCCATTCTTTTTGGCGCCAGGACTATAAATGAAGACATTTTTTGAATCTGTTTTTTGTATCGTACTCCTGGATAGATGTGCTATCGAATGTTATCAATTATTTTTATAACAAAAGCACGGATTCTTTTTAAATTAAGATTTAATACGAACTTAACGTTTTTTCATATTTCATTCTTGACTTTTACTCTGCCGTGGTTAAAAAAAAATGTATGGTGGCTTGAATGCCAATTTCAAAAAAAACTTGCCCATTTCACCCAGATTCTGAAATGGTACGTTACAGGGTATAATCCACCTTTAGATTTTAAATTATTTTCTTTTAAAACGAGATAGATCCCATTTTTATGATACTACAAGTTAATACCAAAATTTGGTTTGTTAGCTTAATAAGCTTCAAAACCATCCAAATTCTCTTGATTCATCATTATTGGTCAAAACAATAAGTTTGAAGCCTTATACCACTAGAATATTACTAAGTCTCGTTACTCTGGTACCACCAAAATAAAGAGAGCAAATAGCCTCTTACCCTCTAATAGCGAAGAGAGCAAAATAACCTTTGAACACTCATTAAAAATATTTATTAACTAAAAAATAACCAAAATAATTCAAAATCGAGATAACTCAAAAACCACTCGCCAGGTGGCGCTCAAATGTATAACGGACCACATGACAGGCACTAAGTACCAGGGACCAGACAGCAGTCTCTATTTTTCGAATGGCGAAATAATTATCGAAATCGGTTCACCCAGTACGAAGTTCTGAGGTAACACACATAAGAAAAAACACATGATACGAATTGAAAACCTCCTCCTGTTTTTGAAGTCAGTTAAAAATACTTATCAACGGAAATTATCATTTGATTGCTTTATTTAGTTGTTGAAACTAACAATTTCAAGGGGTTTAAGTATTAAGTAGGTAATGAAGTAAAATAAGCTCAAATCTCTTAAATTAGAGCACATGTTTTGCTCTCTTGACAAATAAGGGACAGTCAAGTGAATTTGGATGGTTTTGAAGCTTATTAAGCTAACAAACCAAATTTTGGTATTAACTTGTAGTATCATAAAAATGGGATCTATCTCGTTTTAAAAGAAAATAATTTAAAATCTAAAGGTGGATTATACCCTGTAACATACCATTTCAGAATCTGGGTGAAATGGGCAAGTTTTTTTTGAAATTGGCATTCAAGCCACCATACATTTTTTTTAACCACGGCAGAGTAAAAGTCAAGAATGAAATATGAAAAAACGTTAAGTTGGTATTAAATCTTAATTTAAAAAGAATCTGTGCTTTTGTTATAAAAATAATTGATAACATTCGATAGCACATCTATCCAGGAGTACGATACAAAAAACAGATTCAAAAAATGTCTTCATTTATAGTCCTGGCGCCAAAAAGAATGGCGAAGGGTGGAACAATTTTGAAAATGTTGAAAATGTCGAATATCTCGGAAACGGAAGGACTTTTACTGAACATAATATTTATTCATCTGAACCGGCATGATGCCCTCTACACGTAGGTTCCGTATTATCCATTCGTTACGGGACACCCTGTATAATAAAACTGTAACTGATCGCTGTCTCGCTGTCTGTTCTGTGTACATGCCATATACATGCAAAAGCCTTTAATGCCTTTATTATACGCAAGGGAACCAAAATTTTTTTTGTGTTCCTTAACTAGCGGAAAGTAGGTACAAAGCATATGCCAGGAATATATGGATCTTGAAGTAGAAATTCAAATTGGGAAATATTTTTTAGCGAATTTATAAACACTATAAAAATATTACGAAGTTCGTTTAAGAAAAATGTCGATTTCTACAAGAACAATTAAATGTATTTACTGAGTAGGTGTTGTAGGTAGTTAGGTAAGCACGAACAATACCTAATCATAATTATGTAATTATTTTAAATAACAATAAAATTAAATCTAATTTTATTTACCACACGAACTTGCATAAAGATTATTTTTTAATAAAAAACTTACATTACTGAAATGAAAAATGAGACAAAATACGATTTATCAAGAAAACAAACACCATTACAGTCTCTATTAAGATTAAAATTATGATATAAATGTTAAAAAGTTGGTAACCTCAGGCTGGTTTATTAATTAATTTTTAACATGCTTGAAAGCCAAAGACCTATTTTAAAGTTACGACGAGATGTAATAATTAAACCCTAGACGAGTCGGGTTCAGAGGGTAGATAGTGGTACCATAGCATAATTTATTCTGACGAGACTTGTGTGACGTGCGTGGTAGCAAAGTTAATCTCAATTCATTAATTGTATCAAGCGTTACTGTGAGGAACTCAATTAGAGATACCTAAAAGATTAATCTACTTCGCAACAATTCTCTAGCAAACTCATATTATTGTGTTGTATAGATATTTTCACGCAATCCGCAGGTACCTTCCTCCGGCACAGGAAAATGCATTGAAACCTAGAAAACATAGGTACCTACATCAACATACAATTTTTCTCCCGGATCTTGGCAAAGTAAATTATTAGGTTAGTCTAATACCCATTTTGAAACCATTGTAAACTCAGTATACTTATTACAAAGCCCGTCTTTTTTTCGCTTTCTGTTTTAACAGGGCATTCAGAGGGGCTCAAAAGTCGCATTTTTACCCAGGCATGAATGAACTAGGAATAATTAATGCGAGGAATCCTATCATTCAGTCAGCGACCCGCAAAAAGGTCGAGGGATTGCTCGACTCCAACTGCGCTCACATGCTCGCGAATGTTTGTACCACGAAATTGTAACTATCTTGTGGGTTTGCGTATTCGCCTGAATGTGAGTGAGAGCAACTCCCACGAAAGCGGATAGCCCTGAGTAGGACATACACACGTATAAGTAGGTACTCTGCGACGGCGACGCGACGGTCGGAACTTCAATAAATTAAAGTGTTTCCCAATACGCCCCTATGATGTCAAACATTTTCTTACGTGATTCTTTGTCGGATATTATGTGCTTCACCATACATGATGGTCATTCACCATCAGGTAGTTCGACTTCACGTTTGTTACCTAGTCACATAAAGGCCATGTTATACAATAAAAACTCTACGGACATTCCGAGATAATTTAAGAGGAATTCTGCAGATACATTTTAATATCTAGATTCTATGTACCTAGATAGTGCGCGACGCGGTCGTATTTAATGACCTCATTCTTAACCCGCCACTGTCACACCACTAATGATAACTCCAGTGGTTCTTCTTAAAGTTTTGACATCTGTCTCTCTCAGTATCTGTCACGGGTATTGTTCTTATTAAAATACCCAGCTGAAATGTTATGCTTTGTAGCGGTTAATTGACTGACTTATAATTTAAAGGACCATTAAATTTGTCTCCTCTGACATCTAGTGCTGATGTTAATGTTGTCATTAACAGTGATAAAGCTTTAAAATTATATCGTCTACTATATCATTTATTGATTACTAATTTTCTGCAAGTGAAAGATCGTACCACTTCAAGTTGATAAAAACCGGTCAAGTGCGAGTCGGACTCGCGCACGAAGGGTTCCGTACCATTATGTACAAAAACCCCAAAAAATCTAGTCTCCTAAAGCCTCACTTAAATATTTAATTATTGTTTTATTGTAGCCACATATTACGCACAACGCCATCTCTTGGACCGAAATGTAACTAAACTATCGTCAAAATGGGCGCCCACTTAAATATTTATTTTATTCTGTTTTTAGTAAGTATTTGTTGTTGTAGCGGCAACAGAAATACATCATCTGTGAACATTCTTTATTCTGTTGCGTCGCTTGCTTAGATAAGTAATATTTTATTTTAAACTAGAGTTTTCGAAAGACTTTTCCGGAATAATTTTTTATGCGAAATTGCCGACAGTGTTGCAATAAAATATAAAAACCGAATTCCGGAAAAAAAAACTTAGAAAAAGTCACATACATACCTAGAATATATACACTACTTATTTTACTTAACTAAATGTTCAAATGCTTTAATATGGATATTATCAAATTGTTTATTTTTTAATTTACAAATTATTTAATCACTCGATGATGCGGGTCAAATTAAGGAGAAAAAACTGAAATAGAGCAGACTACCTACATTTTTGTGGATCTAAATTCAGATTAATTTCGTATTTGTACCTCGCTTCCAGTTTCAGATTTCATGAGCGCACAGCGAAATCTAGATTTTTGTACCTGTACAGGCGTTTTATAAAAAAAGTTAACTGGCTACGTCCACGTGTTCCAGGGCCGTTTCCACTGGACGATGAACGGCGTGGGTCTGGAGTTTAACCATCTGTTCGGGTTCGGGGTCCTGGACGCGGGCGCCATGACTGCGCTGGCTGCGAGCTGGCGGTCCGTGCCGCCTAGATACCACTGCGAGGCCGGCTCCGTCAACACACACAAGTATGTACCTAATTATGTATATTATGTATACGGTGTATACCTATTATAGTACGACGATGTGGTGAAATGGTTACCATGTAGCCGGACAAAGGGTCCTGAGTTCGTTGGGTTCAAGGCGTAAATTAGAACTGATCTGTTTGTGTGTGTTGTTCATGGTGCCCAGGACACAGAAAGTTCTAGTGTGAGGCTACAAATGTGTATCATTAAATAACTATATTATACGCATTATGAGCGTAACGAGGGCGTAACCTGGAATTGAGATAAAATATATTTGTTGTATTCTTTAAAAATCTGCCTTCAAAATTTGCCCACCCCCTTGTAAAGCTTTGCCCCCTCTAAATCAGGAGGTGAAGAGAGACCCATGCTTATTTATATGACAGGTAATGGTGACAACGCAAATATGCTTCGAAATAATGTTTTCAACAAGCTTAGATAGCATCCCTTTCATAGAATTTAGATAGCATACACGAATGAGACACCATTCTTCCGCTGCTACCCATGCCAACTGTGGCTGACACAGATCATGACTTAAATCGGGACTAGGATGGTTAGTGCAGAATCCAGAGTAGACGGTGTTAGAACATTAGTCGGTAAGTTTTAGTAAGTACGAGGACCGGGGTTGGGAATATGTTAATGGTAATATAACTTTTGTTTTAAGTAGTCCAGATAGTAATTGTTAGTAAGAGTCTCGTTCTAATTCAACGTGTTGCTAACATTCAGGACTAAGAAGGTTTCCTAAAAAAGCATAAGGCCAGATTCAAAGTGTATTGTGTGTGTGTGTGTGTGTGTGTCGTCACGTCTCTAATTTATTAGAATTTGAACTTATCTACATTATTATCTAGGAATTTTGGGAATATTCTTCGTAATGTTAAGCTAAAGACCTAAAATTCGTACATACTCGATCAGCTTGTTGAACGAATAACGTACTTGTAGTATTGGAACAGAGCAAAGGACATCTCTCACCATGCCAGGTGTCATGCCAGTGAAGTGTCCGCGCTCCGACTTATCATATGCGAGAGGTTCAGAAATGTTCCATAGCGTGATTCAAGTCAATCGTTACGTCTCTGTGTTATAAGTATGCAATGTCGGCACAGGATTATACTGAACTATCTATAAGCTCTTTATGGATAGCCCTCTGTTTCAGTGAAATCCCGTCAGAAGGCAGTATAACCCTGCAGATCGACACGACTGCGTGTGCCGGCTCGCCCAGTGAGGTGCGGTATCTTGAACATGTGCAGGCAGTTGTCAGCGCTAACTCGACACGGCGAGGGGACTTGGAGTTCTTCCTCACCAGCCCTATGGGCACCAGGTATGGAACTGATTTTTTTTTGGTGATACCTGGTGATGTAAGTAGCTGATAGGTTTACAATGTGTGTGTATACTTACATACTGGTGGCAAGTAGTTGTTGGTTTGTATGACGGAAGAAAAATTACAAATTTGGAACGTCCTTGCCAACAAACAATTTTTATATTTCAAGTTATAAAACACTTTAAAACCAAAAAACAAGCAACAATAAAAAATGGTTGTTTCAATCACCTTTAATAAGAGAAATGCTTTGACATTTTTATAATAGACCAGGGTAAAATAATAAAAATAATAAAAAGTGAAAAAAAATAATAGTAGGATGAAACCCATTAGAAAAGGAGGGGAATATTATAAAAATGAAAGGAAAAATAATTTACGGGCGATCTGAGGTCGGGAAGGGGATGGGGGTGAGTTTTTAAGGGTAAAAAACGGTTTTTCTCGATTTCCAGCAAAACTAAAAGTCCTATCGAAAAAAGTCAAATGGCAAAGTTGTAGGTAATAAAAAGATCTAAAACTTTTGCATTTACACTTTTTTCACATAACCTCAAAATTTATGTGAAAAATTCAAAAAACCAAGTTTTTGGTTTTTTATTTTTATCTTTTACAAAAATTCTTTTTTTTAACGAAATTTGGTGAAAACTTACCTTTTTATGTCCCAAATACGCTGTAATTTATTTGATTAAAAATATTTATTTTTTCACCTTATTTTGAATTAATATCGAAAAAACTCCCTAATTTTCAATCGAAAACTCACCCGTCAAAATATCAGCTTTTTTCAAAAAGTTGGTATGTTATCTGTTCGTTGAAATGTCTACTTTCCGATGGTGAAAAAAAAATATATGTTACTATAGTACCTAAATCTTCTCAGAAAATGCAAAAATACAAATACAAAATACAAACAGATTCATCCATACTGATAATCTGAAAAGACAAAATCGAATTAATAATGCCTTCACTATTTTACCATGAAAAAAAAAATTAAAGAAATAAATGTCAAAATGTATAAAAAATATATTATAAATATATTAAAAATCTATTTAAAATGTATAAATATATAAAATATATATCGTAAATATATTTGTAATAACAAACTTTTGGCCGATTTTTATATATATTTTTTACATTTCAAATATATTTCAGATATATTCAAAATATATGAAAAATATATGAAAAATTATCGACCCTGGTCTATAAGTATTTTTGTCATTCACATTGTTAATGCATAGATAAGAGATATACTTACCTAATAACAGACACTGCAGGGACCTGATTTCTAATGATATAGGTAAGATGATGATCTGATGCGAGTTGTTTTGGTCTGAATGTTTCAGATCGATGATTTTAAGCAGACGTGCCAACGATGACGACAGCCGGGATGGTTTCACCAAGTGGCCCTTCATGACGACACACACCTGGGGCGAGTACCCACAAGGAGTTTGGACCTTAGAGGTAATATTGTATAGCAGAATTTATTTTAATTTATTCATTAAGACTGTAGGCCTGGGGGACCAGATCTAACTAAAACTGGGATGGTTACAATAATGGTGTTAACGCTAACACCGTGTTAACGCTTACTCTGTGTTAACGCTAACACCGTGTTAACGCTAACTCTGTGTTAAGGCTAACTCTGTGTTAAGGCTAATAATTCGCCTCATTTATGGAAAATGTCGGTCGGATGTCATGTCCCTATGAAATTCCAAGTGATTACTTTGACCGAGAACGATTAAGAAATTTTGGGGTTGTTTAAAAATGGTACGATTTTTTTTGTGGCTACATTTCTTAGAGTACAATACCATTTTGTAATCTTGGTTAGATGCGTCAACTTTTAAAAAAACTGGCCACAGTAGTGTTCATACTTTTTTTTACACAATGATGAGTGAAAGTAGACTGAAAGTAAAAATCTTGTAAAATTTTAAGGGAATTTTGGTGTTTGATTAAATTTCGTGTAAAAACTGCAGGCTTTCTGGGATTTTTAAGAATTGTGGTGAATAGTCTTCTTAGTTTGCCGATACAAAAAACAAATCTGAAATATTTGAAAAACTGTGGACGTGGTAGTTCAAAATAGCACAAAGGGTGTAAATTTTCGAAAATTTATTTATTTCTATTTTATATTTCGAAATTTTGTTTTCATAAAAAAATGAAAACAAAAAGCGCTGGATTTTGTTCTCATTTTTCCTGAAGTACTCATGAGTAAGTGCACAAAGTTGAATTTTAGGACACGTTGTACTTACATATATAAAAATTAACGTTTATCTGTAGACACATAGGTATTTAATATTTATCTTTTAAGGATGACTTAAGTATAAAATTCAAAATTTTTGAATTTTGATTTTTATTATACACATTGTAAATTCTAAAAAAATGGTAACGTACCTACAATGCGATAATTAGAAAGTTATTTAGACGGACATGTGCAGTAGTACTTATTAAAATGCTTGGCCGGATCCTGTCCCAAGGGTCCTGCCCTTGGGACAGGATCCGGCCAGATTCGATTTCCAGCAAAGTGGAAATTTGAATGGGATTTTTTTATTTTGGTCCGGGGTGTGTTCTTGTATTATCTTGTCCATGGCATCTACTCCACGTAATCCTACCGTGTACCTATGACCACACATCACTTAACCCCCTGTACACCCCGCCAGGCACGTTTCAACAGCGCCGAAGGCTCCCCAGCATCAGGCTGGCTGCGCGGCTGGTCGCTGGTGCTGCATGGCACGCGCGCGCCGCCGTACGCCGCGCTGCAGCCGCAGGACCCGCACTCCAAGCTGGCCGTCGTCAAGAAGGCTCACGAGGACAACGCGAACAACTAGGACGTACGGGTTGAGGCTACAAGTGAGGGGATTTGATGTTCGATACACAACTCTTTTTTGGTTTTAATTGTAAGTACAATTAACAGAATTGCAATATCAATTATTTTGATTGTTTTGTCAGGCGCCTAGGCGGTTAAATCATCAATAACAGTTAACAGTATATTTGTATTGACTTATGTAGAATGCGAGCCGACTACTAGACAATGACAAACACCCTGACAAAAGTATTAACTCGTCAGATTTTCCCGCCCTCTAGGTATCCAACCTACCCTTGCAAACCCTTGCAAACTTGCTTGCCCTTGGAACGGCAAGCAAGTTTGCATCATAACTCGTAGACAGATGGCAACTTAAATGAAAACGACATTCATAATCCACAAGAATTAACTTTTTTCTCTATTTTATTATAAATCCCCTCATTTGTAGATTTAAAAAGGGCAGAAAATTCCACTTTTTATTATAAGCGATTATTGACTTATTTCATCAATGACAAAATATATTATGTAAGATCAACAATATTTTTAGATGATATATTTATTCTCAAAACAAAGTTTCATTTATTTATTTATTCATTAAATAATTTTTTCTTCTTACTGTTGTTCGTTCCTTTTCCTTAATTTCATTATCATACGTGTTGTCTCTTTCTAAAATACCAGCTCAGAAAGAGATAACACTTATACGTTCGTAATCTATATTATTTTTGTGAAATATACAAATATTGTTTAGTCATTTGTTCAATATATAACATCTTATTGTTTTAAATATACCCTTGCAAACCCTTGCAACAATTGTACAATGATGAATTATTCTAAACTAATGTTTTGTTATTATTATCTAGTCCAATTTTTTTCATTATTTAGGTATTGTATTTTAGGGAGAGCTTATTTTAAATGCGTTTTTAACAAAATGAGGATAAAGTTGTTTATTGAAGTAACATGTATTTTTGTTGATTATCTTTTTTATTATAAACTTGTTGATTGTATATTTTAGATCATTTTAATTATCAAATGAATATTTGCCTGTAACGTGACAAATTAAAAATTATTCTTATCTCTAAGCTTCAAAGAAATATTTAACGCGATCTAGACATTAATTTTAGTAATAGTACACAATAATACACAATATGTTTACGTTTAATTTATTATTTTTCCTAGGATTGTATTAAAAACTAAATTTTGTTCATCTTCTTTACGAAAGAAAAATAAAATATGTATAATTTTATCGAGCTCGTACATATCAAATATGGAATACGCAGCAAGTAGCAATTTGGTGAATATCTATATTTTGTACAACATTAGAAGTTGAGCAAGATTTAATACAAACTCATTAAAATAAAATCGTTCTATAAAAATTTATAACATTTATATTACCTTATCCAATAAAGTAAAGTAGATACCTATAATGATAAAAATTTAAAGGTATATAATTTATGACATACATACGTAGTAATTGCTAGAACAACAGTTGTATAATATAATTTCAAATACCTTTCATACTTTTGAAATGAGTGTATTTAACCCAGCTAAATACATTCTTTTCAAATAAATGAAATTCACGGTCCATACTATATTGAAATAGTATGCCCCTTGAAAATATTTCGTATGAGAGAATATACAAAAAATATAAAGAAATTATCGATATAAAGTAAGATATAATAAATAAATATGTTTACATATAATACGCGATTAAAGAACTTAATTTGGGCCCAGCGACCGTAGTAAGGTTAAGAGGCTCTTTATAACTATTTTCGTAAGGAAAAGAAATAATATAAAAATACATAAATAACTCCACCATATGTTTTTTATTAAATTTTTCCAGTTAATACTATGTCTACTTTAACATAGAGAATATTCATATTCTTGTTTTGATTTTGTCTTATAAAAACTTGAAATACGGTTATTACCACCGCTTCTTTACTTATTTTGCTTTATTTAAAATCAAAATTTTCTGTACTATTAGGTCTTAAATCTTTGCAATCTTTAGGACTGCAAAGTCCACGAGTAGGTTAGTTGTTTATCGCATACGATCATATAAAGAGAACTCTATTAATGTATTACAATTATAGAAAATATAATGTGATTTGGTGTTGTATTTGAATTAAACGAAGTTTTTGTAATTATTGATCCTTTCCCTTTATGATATCGACGTCAGACTAACTATAACAAAGACTTTAAAAAGCGTTTTTATTTACGTTAAATTGATTTACAGCAGTATTTTGGATCCAACCTAGTGAGGATATATGTGGAAACAACAGATCCAAAACCTGAGTAGGGGAGAGCAGGTAGGATTCGTACAGTGGGAGCATTCGTACAGTTGTCATACCTTCATTACGCGACACGATGAGACAATTGTGTTTGTGTGTCTGAGAGGCCGATACACGTCTCTATGCTCATAGCTAAACGTGGCGGCAGTCGCGCCTCGAGTTTCGCCGGGACGAGTTAATATCTACGTGTTTTCACTGGTTCATTCCCATTAGTTCTACTGAACAGTTCTACCGTAGGACTAATGGGACTTTTTTTTCCCACTAGTTCTACTTATAAATGTTCTATCGAATAGTGGAACTAGTGAGAACATTATTTCTCAGTAGTTCTACTACATTTTATTTTAGACAAAAAAAATATTTACTTCAAAATCAGTCGTAACTTTCTGGGGGCACCTCATCATTAATAACATCATCATTCATTCATCATTTCAACCCATCACGGCCCACTATTGAGCACGGGTCTCCTCTCAAGATGAGAAGGTTAAGATTTTTTTTCTTTAGATTTACGTAATTTTTTCTTTCGTCTTTTTTCTTTAGATTTAATATAACGTTAATAGCTTAGTGGTTAAGAATTCGGACTCCTACTCGGGGGATTCCGGGTTCGAATCCCAGTGCACGCACCTCAGACTTTTCGGAGTTATGTGCGTTTTAAGCATTTAAATGTCACTCGCTTTTCAGTGAAGGAAAACATCGTGAGGAAACCTTCTCATCTTGAGAGTAGACCCGTGCTCAATAGTGGGCCGTGATGGGTTGAAATGATGAATGAATGATGATGTTAATAATCATGAGGTGCCCCCAGAAAGTTACGACTGATTTTGAAGTAAATGTTTTTTTTTTGTCTAAAATAAAATGTAGTAGAACTACTGAGAAATAATGTTCTCACTAGTTCCACTATTCGATAGAACATTTATAAGTAGAACTAGTGGGAAAAAAGTCCCATTAGTCCTACAGTAGAACTGTTCAGTAGAACTAATGGGAATGAACCTTTTCACTCCTCGTAAGTAATTTTTCGATTCATCTTTAAAATCATTAATTCTTAAAAGTTTTACTCAAAACGTTTAAGTTATTTATAAAAGATGTTGAATTAGTGCCTTAGATTAATAAGCAAACATTGATTTTGGTATAACATTAACCATATTTTTTAATTTGAATTTATTTCTTGAATGTTTGGGTTGGGGTGCTTTCGTGCGGTTTTGAGCGGGGTAGATTCGTACTGCACGAATGTACCCCGTATGCATTAGAAATTTTTCGTCATTAAAAATACTATTATATCAGGAAATATATGTAAAAAACGGAACAAGAACAGGAGAAGTAAACGAAGAGGCTGTAAGTCAGCCCAAAAACCAACAATTCTTCAAATGGACAGGAATGCCACCAAAAAGAAGACAAAAGGAAAACTGCCTGAAAAAATAGACTGATGAAAATAGAAGAAGCCAAAGAGGTGAATAAAAAAGAACAAGGGAGAAAACAGAAGGCTTGTGATAAGAAACACTCATTAAATATACTATCAGATACAAATAACGAAACCAAACAAAAGAAAAAAAGAAAAATATAGAGGCTAAGACTAATAGTTACAATGAGACTGACATAAATAAATAAATAACGCTTCACACTCATAGCCCCACACTAGGATTCCTTGTGTCGTGGGTGCCATGGACAACACACAAGACAAGGACACACACCCAGACCGAGAGCGGAAATCAAACTTATCATTTAAATTTCCGTCTCGCTGGGAATCAAATCCAGGACCCTCGGAACAGCGATTCGACGTGTTAACCATTGCGCCATTCGGGTCGTCAGTTATAAGTTTGAAAGAAAGTTGTTATTCTCCCTTCGAAGAGAGATCAGAAGGATCTGACGTTGAGAACGAAATTCCAGATTAGTATTTATCAGATGTGGTCTGTGTATTGCTGCCGCCTAAATCTGCTTCTACAGCAAGAACAGCTGATATAATTAGGTTTGAAAAACAGATCACTATGTATAACATACAATTTAACAGAGTTATTATGTTTTTTTAATACATTATCCTAATGGTTGAGTGAAATGTTGATTTTATGACTTAGATTTGACAAATATGATTGCAAAAGACTATATTGTTAATTACTCCTACATCTAGAGTACATTTTGTGTTAATTTAGACCTCAATAAATAAATAATTTCTTATAAAAAGATTATTTATTTACAGTGTATGAAAGCTCCCTACTATGTACGAATGTACCTTTCCCTATGTACGAAACTACCCCGCGTATGGGGTAGGTTCGTACGTTTTCCATTTTTTAGAAATGTTGCTGTTACTTCAAAATACTATTATGGTATCAGCATTAAACTTCCTGTAATTGTAGCCAAATACACAAGGTATACAATAGCATTAAAGTTATTTTGCTATACCCAGAAGCTTTTCTGTTACACAGCTAAAAGTGAAAAGTGCACGAATCCTACCTGCTCTCCCCTAAAGTTTGTAATTCCGTATTCCGTATTCATATTAAGTTTATGTATAGTTATACTTGGTAAGTACGTAAAATTGTGTATTACAGCAGCATTGTTCTGTTCCTTTCGGGCCCATAGCACCACCGGCTTGCACCACCGGTAGTGTAATGGGTACTTTTTTATACCCATGGCACTACCAAGGTGATCTGTTTCTGTTACCTCTTCACTCAGTGGGGAAAAAAGAAAACTATGCTTTTATACCTATATATTATAGCATAAGTTATTTCAATGTTAAAATTTTGGTTTTAAAATTAAGCTGATTTTGAATAATATTCAATGACACTTCTAAGTTATCTGCAGAACTAAAATGCTAGGTTTCAACGAGTTACAAAACTGGTGTGCGATCGTTCCAATTTATGTATACATTAAAATGAAAAAAAAACGCCAATTTTTACAAGAGTTGTAATTTAATTATACAACTATAACAATGTGGCAGTTCGTTGTTAAAATTAACACAGGTTACTAAAATGAGAAATAACTTAAGTATATAAAACATAAATTCAAAAGAATAATGACAGGTAAAACAGTTTTATAATATACTAAGATTATATTATACAAACGCTTACTATATAATTATTATTAACATTATTTACAATGTAAGTAATACGAGAAAAATATGTTAAAAAACATGGATTCAGTATGAAGTAAAGATTCAGTAATGATAAAATGGAATCCAGGGTTGAGTCAAAAATATATATAGGAATGTTAATAATCTCTTTGTGTCAATTTTATTATTAGTAGGTACTTACATTTATTTATACACACGCAAAAATTTTGTGTGATGGGTGGCAGTTGGCACGGACAACACAAATTAGACATAGGTACTAAAACCGGGTTATTCCCACTGGTCAGATTGATTGATTGATTGACCTTCTGGTCCTTTTATGTGGTTCTTTGAGTCGTTTGCGTCAAGTGCAATGTAAAATAGCGTAATAACATAGTAGATGAGAAAAACTGTTACAGGGTATTTTTTTTAGCGCCTCAGGACCCAAAACAATATTATTTTGAGAATAAATTCTAAGTTTGTTTGTTTTGTTGTTCGCGCTATGGACAGAGACTGCTTAATATGTTTGATCACCTTCAGTTAACAAATACTGTATGTTTTATTCGAATCGGTTCGTAAATAAAAATTTATGTCAGTTAAAAAAATTACGCTTAACAATTTTCGAATTTGGCTATTAAGGTGCTCCCTCGCCGCGAGCATTCGCGTGTGCTTGTCCTGTTAACAGGACTACTCAACAGGACAAGTGGGAATAAACGGATGTAACACTATTTGAATTTGCGAGTATTCTTATGACACTGCGATTAAGGTACCTACATTTAAATTTGATGGCATTGATTGGAACGTTACATTCCACGCGAATGCTCGCGGTGAGGGAGCACCTTTATGAGAATGGTGTCCCGAAGAGAAGGGAGGGCGGGTTTTCTAAAACATTAATATTTATACAAAAATTCTTTCGATAAACCACATACGTTAATATACAAGAAGAGTACTCTAATATCCTTTCAAATAAACATTGTATTTTTAACCATTTCTCATTCCAAACCCTTCAAACGTTTCATGAGAGATACAGATACCTAATCACTTAACAATTATACTAGTAATAGCAACAAACCTTAATATTATCAAACACCTGTCTTTCCCCGCACTTAAACTTAGTTCATTATAAATAAATAACTATTTATATACTTCAACGCATCTTCCAACGGGAATAACTAGCACTTAACACACAGTTCTGAATGTCTTGTTGATGTGAAGTGTATTATACTGTAGATATAATACAAACATTGTATAATTATACACCCATTTCGTTGTACGTCCGTCCGTTGTGGTCGGGTACGTCGATGCCTCGCTCTGATATCCCGTTGAGCCCATTCCTGTGCTCACGGGAGCTTAATTGTCAAAGGTCTGTAAAAAATAATGGTTAAGTTATTAGACTAATACTTAAATAGGTGTCCCAACGCTGGCGAGTTAGCGTATTGGCTATTTTCTCGGCCATGAAATGAACAGAGGTATGACAGCAAGTAGGTACTCACTGACTGTCCACACTACCGGAAAGTACTCGCTTGCATATGAATCCCTTTTGTTAACACAGAATGTCATAACTTTTTTACGTGTCTTGGGCGAGAAAATAGCCGAGCTTTACTCGTCGACTCGCCAGCTTTGGGACTCTTACTTACTTGATTTTGATATACAATAGGTAAGTACATTATATATTAACTGTTAAATTCATATTTAATATGAATTATAATTGGCATGTCGTTACATACCCATGGTTTCCTGCTGTAGTTCCAGTTTATACGCGGGGTTGTCATACGGAGGCAGTGAGGAGTCCCGCGGAGCGGATGGCACAGCTGCAACAAATTTAAGGGAACTTTCTGATTACGAATAACGAGGTCAATACTTAATTGAAATGCTCATAGCTCGGCGGTTGGACTCAATTCTAAGTGATCTATCTAAACAACTACAGGCGCAGTCGGCATTTAGATGGGTGACCGGTTAACAAAAAAACTGGTGCGCCTGTGTTTTTGTTAGTTCCGGATTTAGAATAGCATGAAAACTTCAGATACTTGGGTTGGCCACTAGCCCCTTCATCAATTCGCACTGGAGCATCGAGGTGGTGTATGCTCTAGACCTGTTCAATAATAACGAGAAACCCATGTCCGTAACCATTAATGGGTTGAAGCCACTCAAAAGTTTTGTTTTGTCGTTTGACTGCCGAAGACATCTCAATTATGAAGAGCCTCAACCCTGTAAACCCCCACTTAGCAGCTTCAAAGTAACAGTAACATACGAGTGATAGGCACGGAGCGCGGTCGATGTCTCCGCACGACGACCAGTAGCAGCAGCACCGCGGTGAGCGCCGCCAGCGCCGCCACCACTCCCACCACCACCAGCGCGCCGTAGTAGTCGCCGCGCGGCGCGCCGCGGCTGCCTGATACTGACGAGGCTTCTATTACGTCTGTGGAAGAACGGGTTAAGGGTTACTTAGACATTGGATATATATTTTTTTTCTTTTCAAATAGGTTGGATGCTCTTTGTTGTGTGTCAAAGTTTCCACCCCTCTATGGCTAACTTTGACACCGATGATATTTATAAAAAAATCTAAACTTTAAAACATGATTATAGTACCTACATGGAGGATTCAGGAGGATATAGATATGTGTAAAATATTACTGACTGTCTTTATTACTGCAATAGAAGCCAAAACAATTATTTTTAGAAATTTTGTTTGCTTGATTTAAAAAAATGTCCGTCGACCCTTAATAGATATGCTTACTCTTAGTATTATGTTATGTGATTACATACATTTTATTTCTGGGAAAATAAAGAGGTCCCGTGGGCCCTGAGATGTTTGACTAACACTAAAATTGGTAAATCGCAAAAGTCAGGATACAATCTAAGGGATGTACATACATTGATACCGTCAAAGTTACTCAGAATTTGTTCAAAATATATTATGACTTACCAGTATTATTGGTAATTATTTTAATGAAGAGGGAATTTAAAATTAATAAAAATTGTTTATGTATCGAAAACTAGACATGTAAAAGAAAGTAATTTATTACTACACACCTTGATATCAGTTAAGTTTCGAGAGATATCTAAAAAATTTTACGCCGAAAAATCACGAACAGTTGCACGCACTTTTGAAAGAAAGATTTTTTATATTAGCTTTGCTTGAAAACTACTTTTCATTTATGATTCCGTTTACGAGGTTTTTTATGTACACAAAATGTAAAAAATAAATTTTATGCGCCAAATGGTTTTCACGTAAAAAATAAAAAACCTTTTTTGGGATCGGACTGTCAAAGTTACCCCGATTGACTGTATATGTAGCAGTATTATTTATATAGGTACTTATTGGTATGACAATAAAATGTTTTTATCTAGTCGTTCATGGGTAGGTACTTACTGTCAATAGGTTCTGAAGAGTCGTGTGACTTGGTATGGATCTCAAGTACATTGCTTGTCTTGATTTTACCGTTCGTTAGGAACAGCTCCAACCAAACGAGGCATCTGCAAGTTGATAAACTAAATGTTAAGTACACCGGCCTTTAATACGGAAAATGTGGGGTGCTTGTAGCGGTAACATATGAGACACTTATGGAGCTTTTATGCTCTACTTCAAAGTAGCCTATCTTATTCCGTACAAAGTATAATTACATGAATAAGTAAAAAAAATTTCAAGAAACTATTTTTTTTTGTAAATCCCATTGAAAATTGATATAAAAATTATTTAAAATATTTACCGAACAAATTAATCAAAACTAATTTTGGAAATTCTTGAAATTTTTTATACACGACGACGTATCAATTTTTTATCTAGATTCGCCCGGGCTCGGAATTTTTTACTTCTAAATTTTTTATTTTATTTTAACAATGATTAATTGCTACAGCAGGCTACAAACAAGTCAGGTGAATGATAACAACATAACCCCAATAACACAACATTCCCCTGCACCAACTAGCACATACTTAGCATCAGCCTCAAGTCCAGTCAACGTGATAGTCGGCGGGGAGTCATGGACGGCGAGTCGGAACGAGTCGTGCTCGTTCCGGGAATCGCCACAGGCGTGCGCGATAACAATATAAACCCCAACAACACAACAGTCCCATGAATCAACTAACACATACTTAGCATCAGCCTCAAGTCCAGTCAAGGTGATAGTCGGCGGCGAGTCCCGGACGGCGAGTCGGAACGAGTCGTGCTCGTTTCTGGACTCGCCACAGGCGTGCGCGGCGCGGTACACGCGCACCCAGCGCTCCGCCGGCGACGGCACGCCGCGCCACGTCAGCTCCACCGCCTCGGAGCCCACGGATTTCGCTTCCACGATCGCTGACCAGTTGTATGGGTCTGGAAATGATGAAAGGAAATTTTCAATATGGTCACTAATTCAAGAAGTATGGTATAATCCGTGTAATCACTATGATAAATATTGAAAAACCATATTGAGATGTTCGAGCGGTCCAGAATACTGATCTCATTCCGGCAGGAAAAGATTTTATATAAGGCTATAAATTCCAGTCTGCTTAGGGGAAGGCTTCAATGTAAGGATTATTTATCTAAATTATTAATAAGACGTTTACTTTAAAGATTGGAATGTTAGCCAGAAAAGGTTTTCAAAGAAACGACAACACTGTAAACAATGCTAAAAAATCCAAAAAGTGTCGTCAATGTTACTCAAGAATCAGAAAATAACAGATTAAGATTTAGGTGAAGTAAATGACAGGTAACGTAAATAAATTCTAACAAAGCGTTTAAATTCCCAACAAACCAATATAAGGCGACGTGGTAAATTCAACCCTCGCTGGGTCCAGAAGTTCAGTGGTGGTCCGTAGCGGAGGAATCAGGATAAGCGACGCCTCGTAACGAGTTGCCGGCCGCAGATTCTGCAGCTCAGCCGTAGACCGACTGTGATGTAGCAATTCTGTCATACTGTATATCGGAGTTCCCATGGGACGGTATCTGAAATTAATTTGTTGTTTCTAAATAATATATGCTCTTCATACTTACTTTCTTCCATATTATTATGGGGTTGACCTAAATTTGAACCTATTACCTACCAAGGTCCAACGTTTTTTTTATTAGGTATGCTACCAGAAGGCGTCATAAATATTAAACGACTTATCTATAACAGCCTCCTTGGTCATCCAAGCTTGACGGGGTAACGTCTCCAAATCCCGGAAGCCCTTAAATATGTATTTTTAAATTTCGGTCACGCATCCAACTACTGACAGTTTCCGAGCTAGGGTAAGTGCTCCAGTGAATGAACACCCCCCAGTGAATGAACAAAACGCAGTTTTTCCCAAAAAATAAGAAATTAGGGGGTTTGTACGAAACGTAGTATTTTTTTTCATTATTGCAACTCTATTTCCTACACTAATATCAACATTCATTCCTAATGACATTGTTCATTTCAAAATGACGAGCGTCTAAAGTGGTCGGTTATAAGAAACTGAGAATTTGTTCGAGCCAGAATTTACGAGTCAGGTATGATGACTTGTGTTTGATTTGAGATTGTAACAGTAACTGCAGTATTTTCGTGAAGTTAGTTGTTTAATAATAAAATAGAATTGTTTAATATTGTATTTCAAATCGATTAAGTTGGGATTTTAGCCAATTATTTTAAATTATTACGTGTCCCAGCATTGGAACTAAAAATCGTCTGAAACCCAATGAATGAACGGCCGTTCATTCACTGGGTCATCGTCAAATTCAGTTTTTATTAAATAATATAATATATTTTAATGCTATAAGGCCCGTGTTTTGGGAGTTACTTTATGAATGGATTTCTGACCTTTGGGCTAGTATTGGGACAGGCATGTTCATTTATTGGTTTTTGAAATCCAGTAAATGAACAAACATTTTTCATTATATCCAAGTGGAACGCCGGCCCTGAAGGAGACTCTTTTTACACCTTTCTTGAAGAACCCCATGTCATAGTGCTCCGAGAATACCTCAGAAGGAAGTTCTTGGTAGAAACGATCGTGAAAAACGGACCGTTCCCGTTCGCAACGAATCCAAGTGATGTGTCATCCGCATAGCAATGAATGCCGTTTACATGCTCCAGCATATCATTAATATGCAGAATGAACAGAGTAGGAGATAGTACAGACCCTTGGAGAACACCTGCGTTTATAGGTTTCATATCTGAGCAACAACCGTCAACTACGACCTTTATATATCGCTCGGATAGAAAGCTGGCTACCCAATTGCAATAACGTCTCATGGAGACCGTAAGATGGAAGCTTCGCGAGACCCGGTTGAAGGCCTTAACGATATCCAGGCTGACTGCCAATGCTTCCCCGCTGCTATCAAGGGCCTGAGCCCACCAGCGAGTAAGATATGCTAAAGGATCTCCAGCTGAACGGCCGTGACGAAACCTGTTCTGCCGGTCACTGATCAGCTTGCGATCCTCTAGATATCCTAGGAGCTGAGCATTTGTAAAACGCTCCATTACCTCAGCAGGCACGGCAGTTATCGCTATAGGCCTGTAATTGGCCGGGTCAATAAGATCGCCCTTTTTGGGGATAGGATGAACTAGGGCTACTTTCCACGAAGACGGCACTATTCCAGTGGTGTAGGATAGCGTGAATATGTAGGCGCGTTAAGACGGGAGTCAATTCAGGAGCACACGCCATAAGCACCACTGTAGGAATGCCATCCGGTCCACTCGACTTCTTGGTATCGAGGGACAGTAGAGCTCGTCTGACCGACTTTTGAGTAAAAAGTATATCGTTTATCGTTCAACGAGCTCTCACACCGCGGGATGTTAGGCGGTATGGTCCCTCCATCGTCCAAGGTCGAGTTGGTGGCAAAGATGGTATCAAGAAGTTCGGCTTTCCCCTTTGCCGTATGGACAACAGATTTATCTGATAATAGCAGTGGCGGAAGAGAAGACCGACAGAAGTTGCCCACGACAGCCTTAGCCAGCGACCAGAATTCTCGACTCCCGTAGAGGTAGTTGACTAGTCGCTCGCCAATTCTGACGATGAATTGGGCCTTCGCCCTTAACATTTGCTTCTTAGCCGACCGGGAGGCAGCGTTGAGCCTTCTCTTAAGCTCGGAGGCAGATGGATTCTTCGAAGAGTACCTACGCTGATGCCTAGGCCTGGTATGCGGCACGCTTGCGGTGAAATGCCGCAATACATCATGAACCACTGTACCAGGGCCGGTTTTTACCACCAACACATACTACAGAGTTAGGAATAAAACATTCCATACCCTGTCGGATCACATCGGCTACGGAATCAGCGCAAACATTCGGGTCCCCAGAAGTGAAGCAGAGCTGCCTCCATCATCGGTACGAACCCAGGAATTCCCTGAGTCCATCTCAATCTGCTGACTTATATGTAGTGCCAGACTTGATGCATTCCAGAGGGACGAGGGCCCTTTTTACGCATCAAGGGCACAGTTGTCCTTACCAACCAGTGGTCAGAAGATCCAAGAGGAGCCTCAACCACCACTCGGTAGTCTGCTGGAAGCTTTTTGTGACGTAATTAATAAAGAAAAAATATGTTCATTCACTGGATTTATTTCGTTCATTCACTAGAAAATTTCGTTCATTCACTGGGATTTTGGGGATTTTTCTGTTTATCGCTAAATATCTAAAAGACTGTTAATCACGTATGGTAAAACGAACCTAAACCTTATTTTTGAATGTATTCTTTACACCAAGAACTAGCTATGGGATGTATGCATTAGAGGGAACATATAGTAATTATTTTTTAAAGTTCACTAGATGCTTAAGTGTTCATTCACTGGAGCACTTACCCTACTTCACTCGATCACATTTTAACCCAGCTATTGGGCTGAGCATTATCTGTATTAATTTCTGTAAATTCTATCTCGTAAATCGTACCATACTCGTATTACCCAAGTACCCACTTATAGTACTATAATTATATCATGATACAAGATATAATAAATAACTAACCTGACTTGTATGCCATCGATAAATTGCAGTTCCTCTTCCGTGAAGTGCCTCCAACTAACATGAGCGACAGTGTCATTAACGTCGACTACCGTCAATTTACTGTCGATTTCTATACGTTTTTCTTCGACTGGCGGAAGCTGTAAATGTAATTATTTATTTAGTTTTCACATATTGTAATGGAAGTCACGATCGAAACTCATAACTGTCCCACTTTGGGTACGGGTCTCCTCTCAGAAGGTGATGGGTGCAGACCAAAGTCAACCACGCTGGTCAAGTGAAGATTGGCCTTCTCACACATTTGAGAACATTATGTAACGGTATAGGTACAGGTTTCCACGCGATGTTTTCCATCAACGAAGGAAGTGGTAATTAAGTATGAATACGCACATAGTTTTGCAAATAAGTACCTACCTCTTAATCCAGAGACGTAACAAATGAAGAAAATCTAATTAGGTAAATAAATGACTTGTAGTATAGAAAACTTACCGTCGGCAAATCTTGTGTTCGGATGGAATAGATATCACTCTCTGGTTCAATAGGAAGATTATGAAGGTACAGTTTACCACGGATCTTATAGATTGTAGATGGCTTTAAGCCCGTTAGTCGGAATTCTAACCGAGGAGTAGTAAGGACTTCATCCGCTGGAGCAAATACCTGTGACACCCAGTGAGACACATCCTCATCTCTGAAAAAAAGAATTAAAAAAAAGACTGTAACGAGGAATCGTCATCTGTAGGTACTGTGTAATTATACTGATGTAGTAAGTTCTAGAATCAAATCTCTTAATTCAAAAATTTGTTAAAACGCGTTGAATATCATCGGTAGAACAATACAAATCTAAATAATTTCACTGTTTAAACAATTTCAAATACTTACGCAGAATCAGTAAATCTCAAATCTACACTTCCCCGAAGTCCCACCAACACCGATGGTAAACCAAACAGCATTTTCACACTTGTCGGAGAATCAGATTGCAATGAAATCACCGTCAGCTTCTTATTATCGTCACCATAGTTTGGAGGTCCGGTTAAGCCTGGTGGTAGTCCAGCTAAGGCAGGGTCCAAAGGATTATTAGGACGATGAATATTATTCTGGTCATAGTCAGGAATCTCTTCTTGAGGATATCTTGTTCCTGGAGGAACAGTTGGGAGGAAGGAAGGAGGTCGGGGCGCGTTTTGTGGAAAAGCTGGTATTTGACCTGAAATTATTCAAAATTATTTGTTGTACTTTATTTAGTGCTATCATTAAATGTAAAAAAATACCGTGAGTGTACTTCTGTACGCATGTATGAAGTTATACTTCTTCGGCGTAATTAAGACTTACTTATCTGCATTAAAATTTACGTGATAAACTTCAGGCCACTTTCATCACGAAATATTCAATAATACTACATCACCTTCCCAATTAGCCATAAAAAGTATAACTTCCAAAAACACAAATTAAAAACAAGGGTTATAACAGCTGAGGCATGCTTGGGTGATGAAATTTATTATGACTTATTTTATCATATAGTGGAGTAGGGTGTGTATAAGTCGACAAATACTACGAAAACGTTATTTTTTGTTAAAAATATTAAAGAAGATCATTATTTTAGTTAATACATCTACTTGGTTCTATCGAAAGGAAAAATTAAGTCAGTCGTAAACAATAATAGTTAAAGTCAGTCAAATTGTCTACGATACTACGAAGAATTTTCAACACCATTTCGAGGCCACTGACCTGCCGCGGTAGTACCGTGGCTTTTTTCTGCTGACCGTCCAAGATTCCTATTTACTTCTGATTCGACCTCCATGTTGGTTACTAGTTGCTCAAGTTCTAAAGGTGAATATGTTTTGCCAGGTACTCTTGAAGCCTCAATATTGTCAGACTTTTTTATAGGCAGAACTCTGAACAACATCGTCTCATATGGATTTGGAGTTTTAGTCAGCACATGTTTTTTACTGTCTGTTTTTTCCCATACATCACTATTAGGTTTTTCAGTTTGCCTCAGTGCGTTCAAATCCTTATGTCTCAGTATAGTCACTTGTTTTCTATGAAAGTCATTTGCTACGTTGTGAGTTTCTTGTTTATAGGGAATTGTTTGGGGAGGTTTTGACGCTTGGTAGCTGAAGGAATGATTATTATAGGGGAACGGCTCAAACAATTTTTGACCCATATTTGGAGAGTTTACAACTTTGTCTGATAACTTGAATGGAATTTGATTCATTTGTTTGTCATAAACAGGTAAAAAGTGATAAAGATTATCCACCTGAGATAGAGGAATTTTCTTGACATTGTCGTGCATTTGTTTAACAAAAATATCATGAGGACTTAAGGAATTTGATTGTAAAGCTTGATTCGAATGTGGAAGCCAAGCATCGTGCATATTGCTATCAGATAAAGTTATATCAAAAGGGTTTTTGTTTTGTGAGCCAGAGCTCGTTGACAATGTTACACCGGTCTGAGCATTGTAATACTTATTCGGTGGTTGCACACGTGAATTAAGAGTTGTATCAACTTCCCAGTTTTCGTTATTTTTCATAATATCACTAGGGTAAATAGTTTTGAAAGGTGAACCACTGTCTTCTGGCGTGAATACCGTAATATTTTCAGCCTTATTTGGTTTAGGTCGTGATTCTTGATACATATTAGGTTTATTGGGAGTTGCACCAGGTATTGTTTTGGGTTTGAACATTTTAGGAAAGTTTGTCTTTGTTTGAATGTGTTTGTACATATTGATACTCTCAGTGACAACTGGAGGAGTGGGTAATATAGATTTTGTGAAAGGTGGTAAGATAGGTGCGACTGGAGTTACATAATTCACCATTGGCTCGTCACCAAGAGTCGGCATGCTATATTTCTGAAATGATCCTTTTGTTTCTCCAGCTGTAAGCAATAATAATGTGTAGATGAATGATTTGATAACATGCAATGTTACATGAATGTGACGTAATGATAATGAAAATAATTTCATGCTTTCTACGACTGATGTATTTGAGACTTAAGCTAATTAAATTTATATGAATGCGTTCTGTGTACCATGCAATGATGCAGCACGTTTAGAAATGAATCGGTATCAAGTACCCTCTGCCTTACCATGAGGTACACAACCCCATTGTTTACAACAATCCTCGTCAGATATATTGACTGGGGCAGGTCGATGCATTGGTGGACAACGAAGAGTTTGCGGTGGAAGAGGAGACAAGGGAGAGCAAGCTTCTTGGCAGTCAAGTTCGCCATTTTCGCAGAAACAATGTTCTTCACAACCAGTAAGAGTCAGAGGTACTTCACTCCAATTTGGAATCCTAAAAAAATAATTATCAGATTTTAAATTTCTCTTCTGAGAAGAGACTTGTGCTCAATAGTGGGCCATGATGGGTTGAGATGATGATGAGGATGAAATTTGTCTTCAACAACAACAACAACATGATTATCATGATTATTCTATTCATTTTTATGCACCTTTTTACATTTTTGTATTATACATTTTTCTGGTTTTATTAGAAAAGTGACAAAAACTGTAAAACCTGCATAAATTAAAAAGCAAACATAGAAGAGATGAATAAGTTTGATTAAGAATATTGTAAAAAACAAAGACAAATGAATTAATTATTCTCTAAGTTCCGTCATAAAGGAAACGAAATAATGAAAGCATTATGTACTCAATTAATCAATTATTACTAAATAACACTTAACTACTTACTGTTAAAAGGCATGCATGTTTTAAGGAAAGAACAGAGGTAAATAAATCGATTTTAAGAAAACTTACGCAACTCCTTTGTAATGACAGGTACCATCGCTCAAACATCTAGCAGTTCGCGGGCAGCAGTTAGGCGGCTGTGACGGAGGGGTTGGCGCCCATCGTACACAACCCTTGGACACTAACTCCAGACCCACGTGGTTCGGACACACCAATGGAGCACAGTCTTTGGTATCTGGACCAGTGCACTCACAAAGTTCTGTACAACCTATGTGGAATTCTTCACCTGTAAATAAATTTGAAATTTTGAAATTTGAATTTTCACAAGACACATTTTATGAAACAGCTGACAACATAAAGAAAACATTAAGTAATTTAATTAAGAAAACATGAAATTCTTAAATACAAAACACAAGTAAAGACCTGTCTAAATGTAAAAGCTTTAGTTTTATATATATTTTGATGTAATAAACGCACGAGTAAAAAATGCGCGACGTACTATTTAACACATGATTGCGTTTAAAATGAGGGTAACCGCGTGTGAATTTTCCGCTAGAGGCGCTAGTGAGAAGGGAGATCTGTCTGTCACTTTTCGCTTGTCTGAATGGTCTGAATTTCATTTGTCACTGTTTATGTATGGGCGGGCTTTGACAGCAAGACCTCACCTCGACGGTGGTGCCAGCTGGTGAGCACAAAAACGGCGACCCTCATTGTAATTGTTGTTTTATAGAAATCGATATGTATCAGCAACCTTATTGCCGTGTGGTGTAAATCAATATGTAAAAAGATAAAAAAAAAGACGTGTGGCACTCGGAGACTGCCGCGGTAAAGCTATTGCATATCATTATATATAAATTAACAAAACAAAAAATAATACTGCATTTGTGATAATAATAATAAAATGAATGTATATAGAGTACTAACTCATTTTCTTTCACTATTTTTTCGTGACTTTCTTCATTAATAAATGCACTTTGTTTATTCATATTTAAAATACTTTGTAGGGGGTATCGTACGTCTTATGCATTAATTTGTGCAAAGAAGATTTAAATATTCTGAACAAAAGCATAAGAACTATTTCAGTTGACAAAATAATTCTTTTTAAAAAGAAAATTGACATTTGACATTTAAGTCCTACAACGATCTTTTGGCGCGTGAATGACGTGTGGGTGACAGAAACAGTGTCTTACAGTTTGCCTTGCCTGTATGGCACTGTCTCTATCACCCTCAAGTCATTAATATAGTGTCATTATTTTATGTCATGTTATTATTTTGTATGTTTTAAATCTAAATACGCGATAATTCGACTATTATGAATACATGTTGTCGATTCCAACGCCTTATTTAATCCAGATCTACATGTAATTATTCTTAAAACACCGAACCGATGGGGCGAAAATCAAATGTTTGACAGGTAAGATTTGTATGGGAAATTAAAATTTTCATTTTTTTAGTATTTTCCTCGCAATTTTTCATATTTTCTCATCGCTGCAACCTTCCCTGAACTTCCACGAATATTTCAAGACTAAAATTAGCCAAATCGGTTTAGCCGTTATAAAGTAAAAGTTAGTTAACTCAGTTAAAAGTTCTGGTATTTATCGATGTGTGGGTGCATAGACATAGTAACTATGTCTGTGTGTAGGGTGTAATAAATTTTCGTTACGAAATTTTTGCATTCGGTCCCCGCGCCCAAGGCCCGCGATAAAAGCTATGCAATAGCTTAAAAACAAACGTTACCTACCAACTGCATAAAACTGTCCATCTTGATAACAACCTGTTTTGGTCGTGTTATTAGAATCTTCAATAGGCACCTCATTCACTTCCGCATCGGTGCTTGTTATCGTGAAATTAAACTTTGTACCAGTTTCTCTTGTTTTCAATATATAATCTTTGCCTCCATCAAGGTTGAGAATCAGATTAGAATATTTCAATTCGATGTCTTTGTAAGATTGTCCGCCATCGTCGCTTAGGAGTAGGTGAACGGGGTCATCAGTGCTGTTCGTATGAATAAGATTTACTTGAACGCTGTTGTTGTGCAATACTTTGATTGAGCCTATAGGCTCAACTAAGACGAGTGGCCTTGCTGAAGATTTATGTGAAGTAATTACGTCGTCAAGTTCTGTTAGAGCTTGCTGGAAGAAAAAATATTTTTTATATTTTACCATGATCGTTATTCTGGTATTATGATCGTGCAATTTGATGTTTCTTAAGTTTAAAATCTATGGTAACATGTTATAAAAATGGTTCGCCAAAAAGAAAACATTATATTGAACCTACATTCATGATATAAGTATAAGTAGGTACATACTTAATGAAGATAGGAATATTGCTAACCCATAAAATATATTTTTTTATGTTACCTCAGTAGTTGTTGTGGAGGTGGAACTGGTGACATTTTCCATTGGCTCCTCATGATCGTCGTGTGACACGTCACACACTTGAACCTCGCAGCACTCATCATTAGGGTCCTGCACGTTTATGCATTTATCTGATGGTGGAAGGCGGGTGCATCTAAAGGTAAAAAGGTAAATAAAAATTATGTAGGTATTATTGATAAAAAAAAATCTTCCGGACAACTAAATTAAATCGAGTCTCCTTTTAAAAAAACTTGTTTTCGATTTTGTTATCGCCGTATTTTATAGTCTGGGTTATTCTTTAGTATCTGGCTGCACGATTTCCTGGACAAATTTGGCTTTAATCAATAGGTATTGATGCCCCGAATCATAATCTAATTGCTTTTTGTGCGGAAATGCATCGTTTTTTTTATCATAATTTAAAGTTTTTAAGGTTATGTATAAAATTTGAAGACAAATATTGAGCGTATTTGGGAGATTTTGGCTTTAACTGATAGATATTGATGGCTCCAATCATAATATAATCGCATTTTGTGCGGAAATGCGTCGTTTTATTTTAATTTTATTTTTTAGTTGTTATTTTCAAAACAACACAAATATTGAGCAGTTTACAGATCTACCTTCAAAGTTTAAAAATAAATCTTAAAAACGAGGGTATCCGTGATTTTTACGTTGTGCTATGTCAACTATCAATTCGTGCCGGCAATATAATAGGCTATAAAAAAAATGTCGAGGGAACCCCGCTGTGCGGGGTTCCCCTTTTTTTCTTGAATTAAACTGTCAACCTAACGAACCTAACCCAACCCGTCTGTTTGAAAAGTTTCTTTTTGTTTCTTTTAAGGCGGGGGGCTTTGCCCCCCGCCGCCCTCTATTCGGGGGCTTCGCCCCCGAAACCCCCCCGCCTTCCCTCCTTTTTAACGGATCTATAGCTCAATATTTGTCTTCAAATTTTATACATAACCTTAAAAACTTAAAATTAAGATTAAAAAAAAACTATGCATTTCCGCACAAAAAGCAATTAGATTATGATTCGGGGCATCAATACCTATTGATTAAAGCCAAATTTGTCCAGGAAATCGTGCAGCCGGATACTAAAGCCAACCCATAGTCTGTTCTGAAAATTGTTCTTTATTTCAATTTAAACAAAAAATAGTAATATTCGAGATACCAAACCTAATCAGAGATTTAAAAACACAAGATAACCCTTACCATATTTTTAAGGCCCACGAGAATGGGTCAAAGTTGGGATGTATGTATCACACACATCAAGTCGTAGTCTTCTTTATGGAGCAACGAATGGTCCACATTATTTATATTTAACTGATTTTAGTGATTATGTCCGCCAAAGTACAAATATGGCTTTCTGTGTCTTCAAAAGTGTTTTAATAAATCAAGAAACAGAAATAAAGTCCAAAGGAATCGCATTTCATATTGAATTACAAATTATTTTCACTATTTCTAAAACAATCTGTGTTAAAATGGCGTCTGCCATGTGTAAGTGTGACGGAGACAGCACAATGTAGTAAAACTCCGGTAGGTACGTACGTAGAAGCGAAATGTCACTATGTAATTTGTTCGTTTTCAAATGTAACAATCAAATTCCACTGCGCCAAGTTCACGCACAAACCGATTCGATTCGAAATTCGATTGTGCCAACTTCACGCACATAGGGATAAGGCGCAAACATTCTCAGGAAGCAAAGGACCTATCTAGTGTTTTATCTCTGAATCTAATATATTAAAAATAATAATATAATAACCAGGTCCCTATATATGTATAAAATTAACATTAATATATATTCAGATAGAGATAGAATACACTTTATTGCACCACATACAAGATTGATACACATACCAAGAATAGTACAGGAAAAGGAAAATGTTACAGTTCTAAATAATATAATTTTTACTCGCTTTTTAAAAATTTCTAGTGACTCCGAAACAAAAAAAAGAACACCGAACAGAAAGAGGAAGAGCATTCTATAGACAGACAGCAGTAGGCAGCGAATGATTTATGGAAGAAGGAATACGCATGGATAGGTGATCTAAGACGCAAATTCCGGGTTGAGCGAAGGAATCGGTCATGGGAAAAGCAGAAATAGTCAAAGCGATCTTTTAAGTAATGAGGATTGGTAGGTTAAAATAGCATATAGAACAAAGCAGAAATTTATTGAGATACAATACAACAAATTATAGATATCATTTTGTTACAGTAATGAGAACCGTATCGAAATTAATAAAAGCTTCACCTAGGCTTGCAGGTGACAATAGAATTCCTCTCACACACACACGTCTGTTCACAGCCGACGTTCCACTTGGCTCCAACCGGGTGCGTGTCATTTCCATACCGACACACTTCCAACATTGTTGGTTTCGTCTCTGTAAACAATTCCAATTCCATTGTTATTTTGTTTAGCCGGCAAGCGAGCAAGTGGTTTGCCTCGTCATCTTAAGTCCAGGTGTGGAATAGCTTGCTGGCAACATCATTTTTACCCGACTGCGTCAGAAGGAGGGTTATGTTTTTCGAGTGTATGTATGTATGTATGTATGTTTGTATGTATGACCATTTATTTGTCGGGCCCCACAGCCCAAACGGTTGAACAGATTTCGACATAATAATATTATGAGGAATATATTCTAACGAATTCAACGATACCTCATATTTGCGCGCCCGAAAGTGGAAGAAAAAGAGGAGATAATCTTGAGTTTTTTCTTATCTTAGCAATATGGTTATCAAATGAAAGATCGTCAAGACATTTTCAAAAATATACATATCATATAAGGTTTATGCACACGTTTTAACAAAAATTGTCAAAACCATCCCAAAAAGTAGAATTTTTCGGTGAAGGCACTAAAAAGTCTGAAATAAAAATATTATTATAAAAACAAAACACCCGACTGCTTACAAAATAACTCAAAAGAAAAAAAACAAGTGTCACAATATCAACATAAAATACTTCATGGTGCGGCAGGCGGGGACAAACAATACTGTTACCTACCGGTAAAAAAGATTTGTCACAAGTACTACGTTTGTCACCGCATGCGGCAGCATGAAGTATTTTATGTTGATATTGTGACACTTGTTTTTTTCTTTTGAGTTCTTTTGTAAGCAGTCGGGTTTTTTGTTTTTATAATAATATTTTTATTATGTCGGAACTTTGAAGAAAGAGAATTGAGTACACTTTTAAGTACACTAAGACTCCATTTCGACTTACGATCAGGTAGTAAGATAACTATGAGATTAAATGAGCCGAGTGATAGTCGTAGGCACCGCTAGTAAAAGAATCTGTAGCGATATATCACAAACGCGTAGTCAACCAAAAAAATATCTGAGAACCCGCTCGATAATTTTGAGTTCTACCAAGACTATATCACACGAAGAATAAAGTTCAATTCCCAACCGGAGCAAGTATTTATGTGACTAGTAAATGTTAATTCACAGGATTGTAAATCGTGTCCGTCTATGCTAAACGCGAGGGAATCACAACACAGAGTGTGGAATGAATTATAAATACTCCAAAATTAGTTGCTACGTAAGTATTTACTTTTAGAAATAACTCACTCGCGCTTCGCTTTGGGAAACATATTATTCACGTTTAAAAGACTTGAAACATAACATTAACTGCTATGAAAGGCACAGTAAGGCACTGCTTTAGTAGAAGCTCTGTAATATTTTTATTGACAGCACTGTAGCCTCATTGGTCGACCCTACATGCGAAACGAGAGGCCTGGCTGGATTCCTGGCTGGGGCAGATTTTTATGTGGCAAATATAAATTTGTCATCCAGCCGCGAGTGACAGCAATTTATTTTCCTTGTCCATACCACCCGCGACACAGAGGATATGAGTGTGCAAGATTTTTTTTTATTTAGAAACATCATTTTACCTCCATTTCCCGTAGCACAAGCAATTATAGAACAGCATTCATCGACAGGTGACTCAAAACACAGGGGATCGTCGAGACGTCGACCGCGGCGGATGTACGGACGCTTGCATCTAGGGGAGCAGTCGAATGTACCCCCAGGGGAACACTCGCATATCTCTTCGCAACCTCGGTCGATGTGCTCACCAATCTATGATGACCAAAAAAGAAAATAATAAAATCTCCTCACACTTTTTTTCTATTTTTGTACAAGGTGCAATTCTGAAGCGTTCTCGATTTACATGTAACAATTATTTCTCAGTTCAGGCTCTCAAAAAACATGCCGCGAATACTCAATCATTAACTGATTTAAAATCGTGCGTTATTTTTAATGATATTTTCCAAGTTACCGTAACTGCTAAGTAAAGTATTTCTGTTGTAAAAAATTGACAGCACTGTTTAAATATCGATAAAAATGAAAGCTTCCGCGATATTCATATCAATATGAATAAATAAGTAAATGAAGTTAGAAGCCTTACCTTATAGGATATACCATTTTCTACACACGTCCCGATTTCCTCAGAAGCTTTCTCAACTCCCAGCAATGGATGAAATGGAGCTTGTAAATTACTATAAAAGTTGTCAGGTATGTGTTTATGTTTCGTGTCATTATCGATCAGTCTTGAAGGTTCATCATCATCATCACCGTCTAAGTTGACATCGCTAAGGTCCACAAAACTCTTCTTTGGTCCTTTTTGATTTGTTTGATTATGCAAAGCATTAGCAAAGTTTTGTAGCTCGTCGACGTTTAGGTTCAGTAATCTAGGTTTAGGTTTAACTAATGTTTCAGTCACGTCTGTTTCATCTTTACTCGTTGTCATTTCTGTGTTTTTTTCAGTGACAACATTGTTCGTGTTTTGTGTAGATCGTGTAGGAGGTAAAGTGGAAGTCGATGTTGTAGTTGGGATTTCAGTCTCTGTGACAGTTGGCGATGCAACTGTTGATGATGACACTTCTTCCTCTTCGTTAGCTAGTTTACCTGTAACAAATTAATTTTTTTTTTTATGGAATTAAGATAGCAAACGAGCATGCAGTACCACCCTTCCCCTGCCGCCCATAACAACTGTGACCGACCTAGAACTAGACTCAAAGGGACTAGGATGGTTAGTCCAGTTAGTAGATGGTGTTAGAATATTAGATGGTTAGTTTGTTAATAAGTGCGAGGACAGGGTATGTTAGTGATAATTAGTCCTGTTAGTTAATGTTAGTAATAGTCCAGTTAGTTATTGTTAGTATGAGTCTTGTTCCAATTCGGTCACAGATGCGTTGCTACCCCTGAGGTCTGAGATGGTCGCCTCTAAAAAATAATAGCAGATAGTAACATTTTTATTGCAAAAACTTTAATTGTAATATTTCGGGCTGCAACAATTCTCTTGATATGAATTTACCATCTTATACTTAGTGATTTTTAATTTATTTTTCTTCCTATTTTATTTTTCATAATTGCCGCTAAACATATTTAGACTTTTGATCTTCCTATAGTAACAGCTATGCACTTCCCTTTTTATTGCTCCCTACTACTAAAAATCCCATAGCACATTTCAAATAGAACTGTAAAATACCATTCGAATAGAACAAGAAAAGAATCATAGATTTGCTCGGGGCTACGAGATTGGATCGCGGGTAAACACGTTCCAAAGCTTGTACACAATCCTAGCAGTTACATCCTGGGATTGCATATGGAGGATGCATTGAGACGGTAATAACCTCGGTTGGCTAACCAAACAGACTTGTGTAAAGTCTAGATGCATCTACGCAATTCACAAAACACCTAGAAGCTTACCACATCTTACTGTAATCGCAATAGACTTCCGTCGTTGTAATCTTAGCTATCGCATAATGCCATAATGCTCTTTTAGAGGTATCCGAGAATCTACCTACCTATCTATCTCATAACGTCTCCAATGCTTACATAGTCTCGGGTAGAAAACGAGAACAAACATTTATTTGTTGTATAAATATCAACCCGGTCCGGGAATCATGTCGGAACTTAGGACCCCTTGCCACGTATAAACGGTTCATTTCATTAGAGTTAGGATTGAGTCAAATATTTACCTTCTTATCTCTTAGCTGGCAACACATAGTTGACTATTTACATTAAACCAACAATTTTGTTAGTAAGTATGTATAATTTTATTACCTATATCAAGTTTAAATACCAAATAGTGAAGCATGTATCATGTACCTATATGGATTTTAAATTGAAGGTCGTAAATAAATAAATGGTCCCTAAGAATATTTATTTGGATTAGAGAAATCGCTGCGTGACTATCCAAAGGTCAGATCCGATAAGGTATGATCATCAGTGGCATTTAAAATTGAACGATGGCGTAACGTAACACAAACGGTACTGACAAGGTAGTTAATCTATTTATATGATAAACGACATCACGTTTACAAGTAGGATATTGCACTATTAATGCCTGATGCAAACATATTTTCCCGTGGAAATAAGATATTTTTTCGTAAAGAAAAAGTTGCTTATGATACTCACCAGCCCTTCAACTATCTGCACGCCAAAAAAAACGCATTGAACAGTTTGATTAACGATGAACTCTAGTAAATTACCAATCCTCAATATCACCGAAAAATTCACTAACAGATATCACTTAATTAAGTATACTTTCTACTACCCTCCTTCTAGAAACAACTAAGAAATCGTATCAGTCTTTAGCCGATTTAAAAAAAAGGAGGAAGTTCTCAGTTGGACTATTTTATGTGCATACATTTCTTAACTTATACTCTTACTTCTTAACTTATACGGTACTGAATGAACCGATTTTGATATTTAATTTTTAATTCTAAAGCACTACGCTTGTCGTCTGGTGCAATATAAACTTAAGCGACATCTGGCGAGTAGTTTTTGAGTATTTTGTACTTTTCGATTTTGACGGTTATTTTTTTGGAAAAAGTTAGTTATGTAGTAGGTAATATTGGAAAGTCGCTTCAAAATATTCCTCACTTTGTAATCGGTCATCACGTTGGTGACACCTTCTGTGTGAGAAATAACTGCTCGTGACGTATTGACGTATAAAAAGCAATATCACGGAAGAGGATGTCCTTTATTACAAGGCTTCAATAACTTCCTGCTCTAATAAAACCGTGTGACATTAAGCTATCTCAACAGATGGGGACCTCGTCATAACATTCAAATCACAATATAACAGGTGCAATTTAGAGCAGTCGATAATCAGAGATAAAATAATATTATGGTCCGCTACTCTACACGAGTGACGACCAGATGATTAGGTAAGAAAGAAAGAAAGAAAGAAACATTTATTCCATCATTAACACTTCAACAAATACAGCAGAAGAATATTAAAAGTAAATTGTTTAAATTCGAATTTGCAGAAGTGCCAACGTGACGGAATAGGGACGCACTCAGATTATGGCTGCGTATAAACGCGACCTCTGATTTAGGTAACTATAGGAATTTAAAAGAATACCTACCATGTCAATGTAAAAAATATTTTCATATAAAGTTATTAAGCATACGAAATAGTGTTCGAAAAGAAATCAAGTGTAACATGCTTGTAACATTATTTGGACGGTATTGTTAATCCTTGTTTCTTCATTTTGCTACTGATGACGTCATTTCTTTTTGATAGTTTTACTCACTGTTCTTGTTGCAGCTGGAATGGCCATAATTTATGCTGGTACCAAATAGAATTTAAAAATAAATGAATGTTTCATGTGGCCGGGGTTCAAACACATAATCAGTAGTTTAATAAAATAACACACACTACACACTCATAGCCCCACACAGGATTCACTAAACGAAAGAAAGAATACACACACCTCGACCGAGAACAGAAGCTTTTTTAAACTCGTTATTCAAATTTTCGCCTCGCTGGGAATCGAATCCAAGACCCTGAGAACGGCGATTGGGCACGTTAACCGTAATCACTCAGTCAACATTTTGAATGAATGTAAAATAAGTATATCAAGTGTTACAAGTTACAAGTGTAAGAATTTAGGGTAGGTACGTTGTACGCAAATAAATTACGCATCATTATAATTTTCTTTTAACTAGGCAGGTACCTAGTACCTACTTTGCATAACGATGATTCATGCGGAATATTTGTCGCATAGAAAATTAAATGAAAGTGTTACCTATTTTACATGCTTTGCATTCAATTCGCCTCTTTTTCTTTACCTTTATAACTTTTTAAATCTATTTAAAATAACATTGCTTAATGAAGCATTGAGGTCGTCAATAAAGATTCAATTAAAAAAGCATTATTAAATCATAACAATCCAATTAATTTTTACCTATCTAAACTACTTGAGCCTTTAAGGATAATCTCAAGACCAATAATCTCAATTTATTTAAACGAAGGTAGGTAGTAGGTACCACCTACCACCTACCCACCGGTTACCGGTTTCTAGATTCGAATCCTGCGCGCACTTATAATTTTCAAAAAAGTATTACTTATCACTTTCTTCGGAGAACGACAAAACGATGAGGAAACGTTGTCCACCGTGGTGGACTATGAACCTTTACATTTTGAGTGGGAATCCGTTCCGGCTGTGGGTCAGTTACAGTTACGATAAAGATGTAGGTCTTGACAACACTTATGCCATCCTTGATGTTGTGCGCACTAATTTAACTAAGCAAACATCTAACTTAATCAATATATTGATTAAGTTATTATAATTATCTAAATATAAATAGGTGTATGTATAAAAGCAAAAGGTCACACACTCATCACGAAATATCGAAAATTACTTGACGTATAAAAATGTTTGACAGGGACTTAGTTTATAGTTAGTAAATCTCCATTAAGAACGGAGTTTCCATTATTGCACCCCTAGGGGGATGAAGTGAGTGATGTTTTTTTTAGTTATTAAAAAGTACTTCCACGCTGGCGATCCCGCGGGCAACATTAAAATTATACGTCCAGCGTTTATCGCATTTTTAGAAGCTTTATGACCTTATAAAAGTGTAATAAAAATCAATCAACGAAGTACGAGTAAATGGTAAGGTTTACGAACGGCCTTACTCGCCTTTCATGGCTATCCAAATGTAGGTTAGCAAAGGACGTCGGACGCTGGTGCAACCGGTTTCTTGTAAACAACATAGCAATTCATTAATTAAATCTTATCTACTAAACTAAAACATTGCAGATAAAATAATTAGCAGTTATTTGATGAATGAATTCATCGTATGTATGTAGATGGATAAGATATCTTTAACTATACCTACTTAGTTATTACTTAGTTAACTACTTACTTATATCTAGCTATTCACTACATTCAGGTATTTTAATATGACTTGCAAAACCCGCCTAGAATTACATACCTATATTGGATATCTCTTTAAATGTCTCTAAATGTTAGTACACGAAGAGAAAACTACTCCTTTTTAGTATTATGACGGCACAAAGAACACAATTATGACATTCATATTTATTACATTTATTGGAAACATTTAAACATCGCCCATGCTGTTCATATCCCAGCTTTTACCCCAACTAGCAGTGATAGCCTAGTGGTTAAGAATTCCGCCTCCTATTCGGAGGGTTCCGGGTTCGAATCCCAGGCAGGGCAAGCACCCCTGACGTTTCAGAGTTATGTGCGTTTTAAGCATTTAAATGTCACTTGCTACAAACGGTGAAGGAAAACATCGTGAGGAAACTGGCATGCCGGAGAGTTCTCAAAAATTCAAAGGTGTTTGAAGTCCGCCAATCCGCACTTGGCCAGCGTGGTGGACTATGGCCTTAACCTTCTCATTCTGAGAGGAGACCCGTGCTCAATAGTGGGCCGTGATGGGTTGAGATGATGATGACCCCAACTGTAGCAGCCAACAATGCTGGTGCTAAGTGTTGCTATGATCCATGCTATGATCTTGCAATGTTTCAGTCTTGGACGGACATTTCACTTGACGCAACATGACGAATGAGTTGACGATAAAAAGAAAATACCGGTAAGTAAATGCGAACACGATGAAAGTGCAAACTAATTAGAAATAATAGAGTTGAGAACATTTAAGTTTTTAAGACGATTTAAATAAGATAATTAAGGTAGCTACCCGATTAACAGAGCTAAGCATGATGATTCTAAAAATTTCTACGGTCAAAATCATCTCACAGTACCTAAATTCTGTAATGTAATGATTTAAGGTAATACAACAAATAGCATCACCCTTCCACTGCCGCCCATGTCAGCTGTGACACAGAACTAGACTCAAATTGGGACACAGTGGGTATTCGGAACACAGTAATTGTTAGTGAAAGTCTCGTCATAAGTCAGCTACAAATGTTACATCCCCCTGAGGACTAAGATGGTCGCCTTGGAAAAGTTAAACCGGATTCTATATACGAGGTGCAAGATAGAAGATGTAACGCAAAAAAAAACCTAATTAAGTAGATATTCAAAAGATGCGACCAAGGAGAAATTTATTGGAAAACAACATTTCACACCTTTTTAATAAGACAGACCCTGTGCTAGTTTCACCACAGAACGTAAATATAGTGTGTATTAATATTAATCAAACATTGAACTGTGTTATTCAAGCCTGTCGACATAATTTCGACACCGTGAAACCCCAAATCCACTGAATGACTAACTTGCCAGGTGTAGCGCGTATACATCGCGAATGGGTGGCACACATCCGTTTCACGCATAATGCTGACCGAACTAATAAGTTGAGAAGTTCAGTGATCTAAAAGATCCTTGTGCATTTATGTTCCTTTGGTGTAACTAATCGTTATCATACAGGTCCCAAATTGTCAAAATTTGTCCCATTGTTGGGCTCAGCTCCCGTCAAATACCTTAATAAGGATTAAGGTCATTATAGCCCACAGAACAAATAAAAATAAATATAGACTACGTCCACCTTCGCAAACATTGTGAGTATCTCTCATCCTTTATTCTTCAATGCGACGTTTTCCTCTCTAACACAAATACAAGTCTCTCGTAACTGAGGAGGCATACAGCATATCACCACGCTGCCCTTGTTCGGAGTGTTCGAAGTCTCAGTGACCAAACAACAATCCGAAGCTTTTCTACCGCTCGAAGGTTTCCGGCATGCTTTTACTACTACATTTTAAGGATAACAAGTGCGGCGCATTGCTAAACGTACCCTCTAAAGCGTGGAAGCACTCAAGAAATTTTACCGTTGCGGTCACCCATCGTACCTTCTACTAACCGTACCCGCAGTTGTCACAGTTGACCGCTTACAATCGATGCTAATGCTGTGACTGTGAGCACTTCCAAACAGATCAAATATGAAAATGGGTGCTCTGAATTCATCGCGTCACTCACGTTCACCCACCCACGTTGTGAAATTATCTCTAAGGTGTATTACAAACTTCTTTAGGATTTTTTAAATTGTATTTAGCTATTTGTAAAGTATCAGTAATGTGCAGTACCTATTCAATCTGGAATGTACCATACGAGAATCCGATGCTGAATCTAGGCTACTTATGTGTCGCCGTTAGTACATTGCTAACATGTTATTAAAATCGTGATGTCAGAATTTAGAGTGAATGTCAAATGCGTATAAATTTATAGAGGTTCTATCATACAGATAGTTTAATTTTATTCTTGCTATTTTGTTGAGTACTTACCTATCCATTGCCCATTTCTATAAAGGACTTCAAACAAATGAATTAATTCATTATAGCAGTAAGATTGATAAAAAGTAAAACACTAACGCTCACACATTCGAGTCGTTCTCTGAGTCAAAACTCGCCATGGATTATATATTATTATTTAAATATACCATCAGTAACACCCATCACCCCAGAACAAACATTTATCTGTCATATAAACCCTTCACAGTGAGCTCTTGTACATGGCACGTTTTTTTGACCGTACGGCGTGTTTGCCGTGCCGTAAAAAAAACGTGCTAGCGTGTACATGGCACGGCAAAGCTAACGGGCAAGACAACGGCCAGGTGCCGCTCACTTGGGATCTTTCATGAACTAATGTAATTAACAATATTCGTTATTTATGTTCATTTTACTAAGACAGAAATCAATTCAGTCAAAAATTAACTACTAGTTGCATCTATTTCTTTCTTATTTATGTAACTTGTCTTTCAAGCTCTTAATAGTATGTTTAAGTTTTAGTTGATTTCCAATTTTTTTTGGTGTGTATACTGTATACCTCTACCCCTTCTATTTGTATTTCTTTCCTAAATGTTACGTTGCCTGGAAGAAATCGCTATATAGCGATAAGGCCGCCTTTTGTGTTGTGTTGTTTGTACCCATGTATTCTGGTATACAAACAATAAAGTGTATAACAGTATAAATAAATTAAAAATAAATAGAAGTCAGTTAAAAACAGTGTAGCCAGCCGGTCACTAAACCGTGAAAATGTCCGGCGTCGTCGACACACTCACGAAGACTGCCATACAACACTGATGAAAATCACGCCGTGCGTAGACGCGGCTCGCCGAGGGGGACGCACGGTGCATACGGCGGCGGCGCCGTGCCGTAATGCAGCCGCGACCGTCTACAAGCTCTCATAGTAATCCATACAACACTGACAACCGCGCCTACACACGGCGAATTTACCGTAGATTTTTACGCCAAAAAAACGTGTGTCTACAAGAGGCCTAAGCATTGATATCAATGACAGTAAGGCAGTTTCTTTATCACCATTTTTCTGACACCTACGGCTGCTTCGTGTATGAGCTGAACAGTTTGTTAGATTTCGTATTCGTATGACAAGGTGTGTAAAAAGTTATCGGAAGAGGCGACGACGCAATTGAAGTATTAGCAAATTGGAGACCCAGGTTCATCTTACAATCCCGCCTGGATCGAAAACTCCAGAGAACCGTTGTTGAGATGACAATCGTAAGAACAAGACCGAAGTAGTGTCATCACTACCACGGTTCATGAACGTATCGCGGCCGTCCACTTTCACTGCACTCCATATGCCGGCATGTCTAAGAAGCACAAGGTCACCGCACAATGGACCTTATGACACTCGCATTATAAATCACGCCGAGTCTTCAATGAATGGAAGTCAATAGCTTTCAAATGCCAACAGTTGAAAAGATTTGGTTTTGTCGGTGAGAACTGTGCATTAAATATGTAGATTCTAGGATTAGTTCAGACGTGAAGGCGTCAAATATTTCACTGCTTCAAAAGGTTACATCAACTTTTTTTCGTCTTGAAATACACTCGAATAGGAAGGTAATCCATGATCTTGAAGGCGAACAAAAACAAACGCCAATTAGTGTGGTCATAGACTGATAAATCTATGGAAGTGATAGGTTTTGCCTGTGTCATTTCATCCACATATTTAGGTACTATTGGATGTATCGCTACCGTATTTTATTCTTAAAGAATTAGTACCTACCTAATAATAATTTTTATTATAATTGGCGGAAACAAATGCACAGACAAACTGACTAATGTTAGGATCTATTGCATTAACAAAATTATAGGTGGATATAAATACTAAGGTAGTTAGTAACCGGATAAATGCAATTTATATAGTTTTACATATTCACTGCAACCATGGACATCATTTAATTTTTGTTTAGTATTTGGGCACAAAACTTTATAAAATGTATGGTAGGCATTGCTCATTGCTACACTCAGTATTAAAAAAAAGAAACTTCGAATTCGCATCATATCATAATACAACAAGCTTGCAACAGCAAAGTACAATAAATCTATCTAAGCCTCAACTTGGACGTATCAGCGCAATCAAGAAACAAAACAAATTCTTTCTTTAGCTGTTTTACCAGCCCAGTTATCAGTTTTTATTTTATTTTCCCGAGTATTGCGACGACGAGGAAAAAACGACTTCTTACGTTTTTACATAACTTCACGGTAACAGCATTAGGCTTACGCCGGCTTCATTGATGGCTGATTATAATCAACGTCAGTTGTATTGAAGCATTTTTAAGAAAGTGACTCAACTGAGTGTAATAATTTCGGATGTTAAACTAAGAACTATTGAGATTTTTAAAACACATGCATGGGATACCTAAGTGAGAATTAGCTTTAAATTAAGATATAGATATACTAAGTAATCTTTCTATGTACAAAAATTATCACAAGAAACAATTACTACAGATCTGTGTTTTCGTAACAACACTTGACATCAAAGATAAAAAAATAACCACAAATCTCACCATCTTTAACAAAATAATAGTAATCGCAATTGGTTCAAACGTTTGAAATTCTTTATGGAATTACATAAATCTAAAGACTTTAGTCTTATTGCGAAAGTGTAACTAACCTGTTGGATGTGGTCAAGTGGTCATCGTACCCTATTGGTATCAGTAACACCAACAAATATAGTAGGGCCATTTTAATAGGTCACATTTGACAGTTCGTCAAAATTTTAAAAAGTAACCTTGTAAGGAGGCAGCCCATATTATTTAATATTCCCTACTAGATCTTGTTAAACTTTTTACACTTAAAAGTAAAGAACTGACGTCGTTACAAAGTTACGTCAGTGAACTATTTTTCTTTTTAAATATTAGAGATGATACCAAAAGAAACAGATCGGCAGATAAGCTGAATTCGAGAAATCGAACTAATCGTCAAAAAGTATTTCACCATTACAAAATAAAATATTATCGCATTCAATTTACAAATGTTTGAAGTCCGTATCGATTAATTAAATTTAATCGATATTTTTCAGCAGGTTATCCTCACTATGAAGCAAAGACAAACAGTTGTCAAATGTGACCTATTAAATAAAATGGCCCTACTTTAATAAGCGTTGCCGGCAAAGATAAAAACAGGAAAATAGAATACTGGGAAAAGAGAAATAGCTCTTAAGCCTGAGGGCCTGAGGGCTCAGGCTGAGGCCTGAACAAGAGAAGGCGTTTGGTGGTTCACTCATGCCCTTCAGCCCTACTACCAAACAGGCTGGAGTTGGCTTCTGTGGCCTTTTACGACGCCTTGGTCTGTCAGTATTCTAAGCCGCCCTAATACGGCAAATAATATTTTAGGCGCCTACCTACTAATGACTTATGATGAAGCGCTATTAAACCCCGCAATATAATTCCCTGTGTCGAGGGTAGCATTGACAACATAAATATTACAGTCATCATCAACACTCATGACCCGAAACTACATTAGCTACTCTGGCCGGGAATCGACACCGGGACCCCTCACTTCGATGACAGGGCCTCTCCCAACTCGCTACAAGGTTTTCAAAGAATAAGATACGAATGAGGTAGGTATTATAATTAATACCTGCTCCTTCATTCGTCGATGATAAGACAAAATATTATTACTTTATCCGAATAAAGCATCAGTGAATCACGCTTCCAGTATTCGGTTTCGTCCAATTTATGTTCTTTTTTCTCCAGACCTGTCGACGTAACGAATGATATCGATATGGCGATTTGGTACACACCAAAACTGAGGTCTTAAGACGAGCGGTATATTTTTTTAAAGAATTTACCTGCGTCGTTCGATGTGCGGATATTACAAACACTTCTTTTGACTCATTTTCAACCGACTTTTTTGTGTGTTAGGTACCTTATTACCTACTGGATAAATCGATTTTTATAATTCTCTTTTTATTCGTCGTATAATTGTTGTCTGCTCTGATACCGTTTATAAACGGTAGGTTACGAAAATATGATTTAAGATTTTTTTGTAGAGGTAAGACTTTTACTAATAAAACTTGTCGAGTTTAGGCTTGTAGAATTAAAAGGCTTTCAGCTTTGTAAAGTTACAGTCGTAACTATTAGTGAAACCTCATAACTATATATTTTTAACAACAAACTTTTAACTAAATATATTTCACAACGATAGGCAACCTACTTTACATGAACTGTTTCTTGTAGGATTATCCTTTCCACATCACACCTAAAGCCTCAACCTTTACCTTTAACCTCAATAAAGCTTAAAAGAGATAAGTGCCTAACAATATAGTGGATTAAGGTCTGGTTGGTTATTAAAATATTACTTTAAATCTAATTTAATCGGTGGGTTAGTGTGGTGACAAACCGTTAATTCATATAGTTCCCGTTCATTCAATAGATATGTAGGTTATTTCGAATTCCAAATTCACGAAATTTATACTTATACCTAATAATATCACATAATATCATATATCACATTGATGACGGTAACGGTAAAATGGAAAATTTAAATTCAAATACACTAATAAAGTTATTTTTATGACTCAAATATCGGTTATATATTGAAACTTCTTCCCGATACATTGTAACCGTTAACTTGGGTATGAGAAACTTACTGTTATTAGGTATCACTACAGTTGTCCCTGTAGCTCGGGACCAGAATACGAGCTTCGGTATCCCCTGCCTGTCGTAAGAGGCGACTAAAAGGGGGCTTTCGGGGTTGAGGGCGGCTAGAGTGGGAGCTCGAACCGTCCATCAGCAACCCCGGGAAGGACGACGGTATGTGTGGCCGCATACCGTTGTAAGTTGTAAGGCGCTGGCAAGCGACGGGGCCTTTAGTCCCTCGCGGAAAGAGCCCGAACATAAGGGCGCCCGGGCGCCGCGCTTGGAGGACTCCGGTTGTGTTCCTTACGGAGATCCCGGAGTTCTCCACAAGTGCTGAGGTAGGCCACCGGGGGGGTTTTAAGTGGGTAAAAATCCCACATTACCCTGTGTCGCTCCCACGGCACCGGGTACCTTTTGAAGGCTTCAACTCATGAATGGCCAACTACTGAGCACGGGTTATTTCTCAGCTAATATATATACTACATAAATATGTGCTGAAATCGAACCCGTGACTTCTTGACCTGCATTCCCTATTGCTTGCTTGACGATACACTCAGGCATAGAGCGAAATATTAAAGGAACTCAAAATTATCGGAAAATGCGTCATCATGTCCAAAATGTAGCTTGAGGGGTCTAACCGCAAATTAATGGTCTATCAGAGATGAAACAAACTATTATGGCGACCATGGCAGTTAGTTTTGTAAAAACTAATGAGTAATAACCGACGACGCCAGGCAGACCGAAGTTCGTCTTTCCAAATGCAGGCTGGAATTATATATAATTTTATGCTGGCATTTTGACGTGATAACGTCTTATAAATTGGATTACCGGGTGGCACTTCAAGAAACTGTGTCACAGTCACGCTCCGCCGCTCACGTTATGCGCTTACAATGAGAGCGAGAGGCACGCGTCCCTTCCACTCGGGCATGGTTAGCCCGCCTAAGAGCGAGAGAGACAGACATCCTTAACATTACTTATGGTAGCTACGGCGTACACACGTTGGCGTGTTTCAGAAAATGGTACAGCGCCATCTCTGAAGAAGTAGAGTAAGTAATCTCGTTTGTTACCTCACTTAGTTGTGTCTAACGGTTAGCAGCGCTAGATGGCGGATGGTGTTACAATGTTTTAAATATAATTCTTTGTATAAATAAATGTTTTAAATTGTTACTATTATTTCATCCTTCTTTTATTGATAAATTTCTGTAACTTTAAATACGATTTCATGACGTTTGTTTACTTTGATGATATTATTTGTCAATCATTCCATCAGTATTTTCTTAAGACGTTGTCACGTTCAACTATCGTCAGTAAACCGACTTTACAGACAACCAGTTTTATACTTAGCAGGTAATATTATAGGTATGAGAAGATTTATCACATTTTGAAGGTGTATTAAATATCACTGCGCGAGGAGATAATGTTCGTGATACGTATAACTTTCTTTAGATAATGTATTTTGACCATAATCATATTTGTATGTTTTTATTTATGTTACCAAAATTATGAATGCGGAAGTAACTCTGTCTGGAAGTAACCTTTTTATGCAAATGAACTGGAATGAAACGCTTTATGGAGATAATTGGATTTTTTTACCTAACTTTGTAGGTACCACGCGTACACCACTAAAATTGATATACTTACTGCAATACAAGATAGTGCCTCTAAGATGACGCAGCCGATATTGAATATTATAGAATTATTTAATTGCGTCACTAACAATGATGCTAGATGTTCTTCAACGTCAGAAAATAAACCATATTATGGGTGGTCAATCGTATGCGTAACATTAGAAGTATTAGAACCTTTTGCATCACCAGAAGATAACTGATCGGTCAATATTACCTGATATTTATGTAGCATAAAGGTCAATATTGGAAAGTTGAGCAAAAACATCTCTGCGCTTGGTATTGCAAGCGCATTGGCTTTGGATGGGCCGGCCTACAATACTGACCCCAATGCCGGCAGACCACGGAATCGTAAACAGCGGAAGAAACTTGGCCACTGTGCTTAATTTATCATCAATCATAAGGGCGTTCTTACGTACCGAAAGCTATTATTAATTTGAATGATAAAGTCAATTAATTGTAATTGTAGGTATTGTAATGGAGGAGTTTTATGCCTGTGCTATAACAATGCTGATGGGAGATGTGGAGTGGAGAGGCGAGATGATAAGAGGAAGGTTTCATTTTCAGGTTTTTTATTAAAATATTACTGGTCAGCGACATGGCCGCCGCGGTACCTATTTGAAAACGGAACGAACGGCAGCAAAGGAAGATTTGTTGCCGTCAATAAATTCATTATATAAAATGGATTCGCTTTTCTTTCCTGATGCTACTACGCTTTATTGATGACAAGTGCTCAACGCATTTTATTAAATCATTGTTTGTGCTCAAACGCCGAAAAGAAAGAACACATTGTATTTCAGGAGAAAGCTTTCCAGTTATAATTCAATTCTTATGTTCCGTAAAATTGGATAATTCTGTTAAAGGCTTATGTACAGCAGTTGAATAACCACAACATCAACTGGATGTTTTCACAACGTGTGCTCAGTGCAAACGAAGCTAGGCCAAGTTTTCAAAATTACACTAGAATTTTAATCAAGGTCGATCTATAGACATTTTGGTAAACTAGCGTTTTTAGTGTGAAAATAATATAATAATAATGTAAGAAAATTGCAGGAAGAGGGTACTCGAAAACATCAGATCACACCACCGCTACGCAGCACCAATCTATACATCGTCATAAGTTGTAATTAAATCGCATTGCGCTCCACTCGCTAACTTTTGGATCATCTCTCTTGCGCATCGGTTGTCGACGTGATTTGTACTGGTGATATCATTTCAATTACTTGCCTGTTTGTTTGTTACTTCGTGGTTAATAAGTTGATAATTTGGGCTGTTATTTAGTGTAATTTTGTAATTATTAATGTTGTAAATTAAACATAAATTATATGTGGTACGAGTTTCTTTTCGATGTATTAGTATCGAAAATAGTTTTATTCATTAAAATTAGTCTTTTGTATTTGAATTGCTAAAAATAATATATAAATAATGTTTTAAAGACTATAAAGAAAAGGGATAAGGTGTACTACCTCTCTAAATTATACTTATTTCCGGTCTCGTTGTATCTGTATACTTTTCGACAACGACCTCTATAATTTTGAGTTAAATTTTTATTAAAAAAAGTGAAGCTATCTACATCTACAAAACCGCTTTATTAAGACGAACTAAAGCTAAAACCGTAGCGACAACAGCAACAAGGAAACGGTAAATGAAGTAGAAACTTAAATAGTTTCTGTCTCAACATCAGCGTTGCGAACATTGCCGGGTTGACCAACTCACTAGCCCAGCCCAATGACCTCTGAAGACATCGCGCCATCGTGAGTACCGCAGATGAACCTAATTTACTGTACAATCTGTTATTATTTCTACGGTATTACAGGTCAGTAGTTTCTCCACATTTCATACTTACATACCTTCCTACATTCTATTTATACATTTCTCTTAAATCGAAAACTATACCGTACCTACCTACAAATAAAATAATGGACCTAGTAGGTAGATAGAGTCACACGTGAGACTGCATTAAGATTCAACTCAACATTTCCTCTGAACTTCTACTTGTAATGAAATTTTATTTTATTTGAAGAGACTGTATAACTCATAATTATACATTCTCTCCAAGTGTACAATTACCGACCTAAGTAAGGTCATGAGTAAGTTAAAGGTTAACAAAAATGGTGAAGTAACTCACTGAGCTCGGTGTCGCAGTCGGTGTACTCGTGGTTGCAGTCGACGGTGTAGGCGGCGGCGCGCGTCGCCACTACCACCACCAGCGCGCACCACAGCGCCACAGCGCCAGTCCCCCGCGCCATCACCGACTCGCCATCTGGAAGTAAATATTTATCTATGAAATAAAGGTAGCAAACAAGCAGTTAGCACTACCTTTCCGCTGCTGCCCATGACGACTGTGACCGACCTTGAATAAGAATCAAGAAATAAGTCTCGTTCGAATTTGGTCCTAGATACGTTGCTACCCTTGAGGACTGAGATCGCCATTAAAAAAGTGAAACCGGTTCTATATCTTTCAACCCAGAACACAATTGCTGACAAAAATACGAACTTGAGCTCCATATTTTCAGACATTCGTATTGTAATATGGCATAAGATTGGGCTCCATTTGGGAATTTCCATTTCGATTTAGTGAAAGCGTAAACGCGCAACACGTAAGTAAAATTAGCACCTGTCATATACCTACTCTATGCATTTCATATTGGTCCTATTTTTTTCAGAACAGTATTAATTTAACGATGTGGTCATAGAAAGTTTGTGTCTTTGTGTATGCGTTTGTAGTGAACGGCACTTTTAATACAAACTCTTTATAATTCTATGAAACATGGTAAAGACTTGGTAAAGATAATATTTATAAGGTTTTTGATGGTCACCCGTTTTTTTCTAACTATAAAATATAACCTGTTTATAATTTTATAAAACATGGCACAGATACCTAATATTGTCGCCAGTTTTTTAAATTACCAATAAACGGATGAATAGACTCGGGCCGCGCAAGGTTATTTAGACATTAATTTAAAAAGCAACATGATAAATAGATATTTTATAAATCCGTTTAGCGTACGACTAGACTAGACTAGGTAAAACCAATACAAATAAATTTTATTTATTCGTCCGATTACGGAACAAATAGTCACTTTTGTATGTATAATGTAGGTAGATAGGTTTAGCAAAACAAAAAAAAATTGTTGCTCACGTTACTTTAATAATAGCAATACATTCGTAGTCCCTCAATAGGATTCTCTGGTCTTGGATGCCATGGACACCACATAAGACAAGGATACACACCCATACCGTGAACGGAAAACTCATCATTCAAATGTCCGCCCCACTGGGAATCGAACCCAGGACCCTTGGAACAACGATGCGTGTCAACCATTGCGCCATTCGAGCCGTCACTTCGTACCTTCGTAGTACTCTATGTACATTGTGATAAAAACTACACTCAAATTGTAGTTTATTGGAATTGAAGTTGATCGGCACAAGAGACACAAGCACCACCTCACTTTACAGCTGCTATTAAAGTATTAAATTAATAACATACACCGGCCGTGACATACAAATTACAAACACCCAACACAGTGTAGTCACACCATGTAACGGTTCGGATCACGATCATATAGATAATATATATAAATTGTATTATCGATATTGATCTAGGTACATATACCTAATAATTTGACAAGTTTAAAAAAAAGTTAAGTAACAGAAAAAAGTAGATACCTACCTGTACATTTTAGAAGAAAGAAAATTTTATCGTTTAAAATGTTGTCTTCTACTGTTTATACCTACTTCGATGTTATTGTTTATATATACTTACGTAGATATATCTATTCACATTAATGTTGTCATTAGTAATTAGTAAAATGGAAATAAATATGTCACTGATGCGAGAAAAATGAGGCAATGAGGGTGGCCGTTTTTGTGCTCACCAGTTGGCGCCATCGGCGAGTGAGGTCCTGCTGTCAAAGCCCGCCACAGTGACAAGTGACATTCAGGCAATTGAGAAGTGTAAGTGCCACAAACTTATCTGACCCGGTGGCCAAAATTGGAACTAATGCAAATGTTACACTGTTGTCAGACAAAGACAAAGACAGTAGCGCCCTTCTTACCGGGTCAGATAAGTTTGTGGCACTGACAGCCAGACCTCACTCTACACTAGAGCCTCTAGCGGCGAATTCACACGCTTTTACCCTCATTAAATTCGGTTCTAATTTTCATTTAACTCTCCATCTTTTGCATCAATATAGTTACACTAATATCAAAAGATCAAAAATTCAAAAAGTTTTACTCGCTTTCGTAATAAATTGATTTAATAATTTATTTGATCTACATAGGTACATACTACATTCTAGTTCTAGTATCGTAGGTTATGACGAATACCCTACTTAAGTCGTTGCTACATGAAACTGTATCAGTTTGCGGTATTTACCTTGTAGCAACTTGATCTGTGGACGTCTTTGAGTCTTGTGTTTAAATCCAGTAACTATTACATACTTACTCGAGAATATACTATTCTATAATACGCATTCCGCGGTCTGCATGTATGCAAGTTGCTGCATTAAAATTTTCTACAACTAAAATATACGCAACGATTTGCATGCTAACCAGTTCTTTTATAGCTCCCGGTAAAGAATAGTGATTAGTGCTACTTATTATGATTCTTGTTCTAGTGTCTAGTGTTAAACCCGTCAGATTACTTATTAAGGCGTTCACTGTAAATTGTTTTTGTTTTAGTTAATAACCTTTTATGTAGGTAGTGTAGGTATACTTTATCTATTTGGTTTGTCGATATTATAAGTAAGTGATTAGTGCAAGAGGGCATTGAATGCGATCCATAAGCAAAATAATTCTGTCGTCTTATAAATGAAAGCTACGGCTGATTCCAGGTCCAGGATGATCTCATTGTGTTACTAAGGGTCGGCTTATTATGGTAAATTCAACTGCAATAAAAGACTTTAAAAAACTATATAGTACCTAATTATTATAGTAAATCTAACTACGAGTACAACATCGCCTAATAACTATATTAATGAAGTAAAACGGAACTACTACAAAAGCTACCAACGAGTAAACAAAATCAATGAGGTAAAACGGAACTACTGAAAAAGGTACCATCGAATCATCATCGAATAAACAAAATCAATAAGCTAAAACGAAGCTATTTAAGTACTATAAAAACTACCAATGAGTAAACAAAATCAATGAGATTAAACGAAGCTACTGTAAAACTACCGACGATTAAACAACATCAATGGAGTAGTAGTATTGAATTCATAATTTAGCACGGTCACTTTTGCTTATTACGTAATGCACAAAAACCCGAAGATGTGGGTGTGGGTATACGACACTCCTTCCATTGTTTGTTAAGCTGTTATTGTTATTATAAATAATTATCACTTTCACATTACTCGAGTAACATTATACCTACGAGTGACAAAACAGAAATGCAGATGTTATTGGGTATAATTGTCTCACAATTACAATTTTTATTTAAATGTACCTAGGTATGAAGTGTTAGTATTATATTTGTATTTCTATTGTATGGAAATAAAAAATGTATGTTTTTCCAAGTAATAAAAATTGCGTCTCTATATTATTTATGTACCTGATATGCTATGTTGAATGTAATTTGGTTATTTATGTACCGTTTCACCTTATTGGAATATGTACCCAGGACCCTTCAAACGTCAATCCGGAATAATAGATACTTAACATACACTCATGTTTAAGTATCTAATCATTATTATGGTTCTTTTTCTTTCTTGTCATTCCTTCAAATAATTATCATGCCGCAATTTTTGAGTACGAGGTTCATCGTATGTCATTTCACTATTTGCTAAGGCAGGAAAGTATAGAAGAGTAACTTCCATTGACGCGCGAAGTATCCACGATCAAAAGTTGCCCGAGGCAACGCGAAGAAACATGAAATTCTAAATTCCTCGAGTTTTAGTTTTGACATTTAACAATACCTAAAAACCAGCAAATTATTCAATAAAATAAGTGATAAAATTGTTTAAACAATGTTAGAAAGCGTGGGTATGTAACTGGGTGTAAACTATTCGTGTAAACAAGTATGACTTGATTCCGGACATATACGAGTATTATGTTTTACGGCACTAATACAAATTATACCTTGAATTTGCCGGAAACATATGGCATATTAACATGGAAACGTAGATGACATAAAATTAATAATATGTAACTTCCGCGATATTTCTAAATTTTTAACCGTTCACACGGAATTCATATCTAGTAATAACTAATAAGTACCTATACTTACCTATATAATAATCTTTTTGGTCTGATTTTTTTGCGATATTATCGACTGACTGACGACTGAGCAAATTATCGATGATAAATAATTTTAACAAAACAAAAATGACACTGCATTTAAATAGTTCATCCTCTACTTGTTTCCTCTTAGTGGAGTGTTTTCCCCTCAGAGGACCAAACAGGCAGTAGTTGTACCCTTTTCACTTCACTTTAATAAATGATGATGTTTTAGTTATTTTTTTAATAAGGAGGGATGGAGACTAACATAGACTTTTTTACCCGACTGCGTCAGAAGGAGGGTTATGTTTTTCGAGTGTATGTATGTATGTATGTTTGTATGTATGTCCATTCATTTGTGAGGCCCTACAGCCCAAACGGTTGAACGGATTTCGACATATTAGGTATCGTTGAATTCGTCAGAACTGTGGAAGTGTCACAGGCTATATGAATTTTCAAAATGGCGCCCGAAAGTGGAAAAAAAGAGGGGATAATCTTGAGTTCTTTCTTATCTTAGCATATTACGCTAGTCTAAACGGTTAAAAGTGCCCAGTTCCGTGCAAACTAATATACAGTGTCCGCACCAACCACGAAGAATTCGGGGATCGCACCTAAGGACCTCCACTCGCCTGAAGCTTCACCTAAAGAAATCATCGACGGGATACGGCGGGAACACCAGCAGCCGGGCTCAGGTAAGTCAAGTTTACAGTCCACTAGTCATACTTAACACCCACTAAAGAGTCTGAAATAAAAATATTGTTATAAAAACAAAAAAACCCGACTGCTTACAAAATAACCCAAAGAAAAAAAACCGGTCAAGTGCAAGTTGGACTCGCGCACGAAGGGTTCCGTACCATTATGTATAAAACGCCAAAAAAATCTGGCCTTTTGTATGAGAACCTCACTTAAATATTTACTGAGTTTTTGTAACCACATATTAGCCACAAGCTACGCCATCTCTTGGACCGACTGGTAACTAAAAGCATGGACTACATATTAGCCACAAGTAACGCCATCTCGTGGACCGACTGGTAACTAAAAGCATGGACTACATATTAGCCACAAGTAACGCCATCTCTTCGACCGTAAGGTAACTAATCGAAAATATTATTTATTAACTTAAATATTTATTTTATTCTGTTTTTTAGTATTTGTCGTTATAGCGGCAACAGAAATACATCATCTGTGAAAATTTCAGCTGTGTAACTATTACGGTTCATGAGATACAGCCTGGTGACAGACGGACGGACGGACGGACGGACAGCGAAGTCTCAGTAATAGGCTAATAGGGTCCCGTTTTACCCTTTGGGTACGGAACCCTAACAAGTGTCACAATATCAACATAAAATACTTCATGGTGCTGCAGGCGGGGACAAACAATACTGTTACCTACGGGTAAAAAAAGATTAATCACAAGTACTGCGTTTGTCACCGCATGCGGCAGCTTGAAGTATTTTATGTTGATATTGTGACACTTGTTTTTTTCTTTTGGGTTATTTTGTAAGCGATCGGGTTTTTTGTTTTTATATTAATATTTTTATTTGAAATATTTCATTTCTACGAGAAAACATTCTAATTAAATGAGCTACAAAGATAGCGTTACGGGCGTTTTGCAAAAAAATAAATAGGTACGTAAAGCTAAAAGAGAGGACCTTTCTCAGAAAAAAACTTACCTACATAGTGTTATTTTAAAACGTATACGGAACAAAAAGTAGCCACTGTTTATATGTATATTTGGAGCTGAATTTCAAAGTACTTTTTCGTGTAATCTTAATGCACTTACGTGTAAACTGAACCAGTTGCTTATTGTTCATTCTAAAGCAAAGAAGCACTTAAGGATATCACGGGAAGTCTAAGACTAAATGAAGTCATTGCTTACATAAGTAGCACATTATATCTTCCTCACAGACCCAGTTTACACGCAACATATGAACTGGATGGTAGCTTGGTAGCACAATCGACTCGTTTTCTCTACACATTCTTCCCATGTCAATATGTGAAGTGGTTTCATTGTTTGTTTGTGTCTATAATAATGTAAAAGCTTGACGGTACAGCTGGTAATTTGGATTTTCTGTAATATCATCTTGCCCACCAAAAAAACATATAAAGGTAAATAAAAACCTAATTATTTTTTTGTTTAGAAAATTTTGAGGCGACCATCTTATTTATTTGGGAACACTTACATAATAACATTATACCTACCTAAAATTGATTTATGAAACAGTCCCTGTCATAGTCTTACACTTACCTATATTACGATCTGATAAACTAACATATCTAATAACACCGTCCACTAACTGGACTAACCATCCTAGTTCCGATTGTGCCTTGTTTTGTATCGGCCACTGTTGTGATGGGTGGCAGTGGAAACTTTGTAGTATTATTGAAATTAACATAATAAAACAGCGACTGGGTGCTGGGTGTTTATCATCGCCCCTTGCTTCATACCTACATTTATTTCACGCAGCCATTTACTTTGTTGGATGACATCTATGTAATAATAACGCATAATTACAACTAACTGTGCTTGCACAAATGCAACAGTTAACTACCTACTTGCATGCCACGTAAATTATTTGAATTTCAACATCGCGCATTACTGTCTTTTAAGTCGGCGCATGTTGTAGCTGTATAAAACAGTCAGTTAAAACGTAAAAATTCTGTAAATTGACGACATATTACCTAATTTTTGTATTTCTATTAGGAACGTTGAAATAAGTATCAGATAATACTACAACTAAATAAAATCAAATCAAATAGATAGATATGAATTTAAGAAAGTTTTTTTTTCATTTATTTATTAACACGTCAGCTCTTAAATAAAAAATAAAGTTTTTAAACTTAAGTTACTAATAAATTAGAAGCGCACTTTTCCGATACCTCCGTTAATTGGGCTCTTGAAATTGTAATTTTATAGGCATGATGAATGTTGATACGAAGCGTCGCTGCGTCATACATGTGGCAGTCAGCCATCGAATAGGTATCTCTTAAAATGTACATGATTACAATAACCCTATCATCGCTACTGGCTGCTACATAATGGTAATTATCCACATGAGTTCTCACGTAAACAATCGCGGCTCTACAGAGGTTTTTCGCTCCTAATCGGTCACAGGTTTCGTAACTTATTGTTGAACAAGAAAGAGCATTGTTCGTGTATCAGCGTGGGTAAGAATGGATTGGTAAGTGTCGAGTAACGACGGGGAACGGATTAGTTCACATGTTCATTGAATTGCTACCGAGGTTGAACTGATTCGTTTTATAGATTCAATTATTAAAGTTATAGAAACAATAGCAAAGATAACAAGGTATCAACGAGGCTTGTTTGGGATCGTGCTGCTGCGTCGTCTTCAATGAATTTATGTATGATATTCTAGCATTTTAACAACCTAGCTACCAATCTCCTTCTTAAATCCATTTAATATTGTAAAAGATGTGCTATGGAGTTTGTTTCTCCTCTTCCGTACCCTAAGACAGAACTTAAATATTTTAAAATGCTTTCGCTGTCTGTCAGTCACAGAGCGCTATCTCTTGAACAGAAATAGGTCCACACCTGACATAGGTCGTATAAATAGGTCGCCACTTTCGCAACAAATAAAAAGCAAAAAAGTATTGTATTTTAGTGTATTTTTGCGATTAATATTAATCGCGTATTGTTCTTTAATTTCGGAAATTTTGTTAATGATGAAACGCGTCTTGGAAAAAGGTGCGTAGGGCGCCCCCCGACCAGGTGGACTGACGACCTAAAGAAGGCGGCGGGCATCCGCTGGATTCAAAGAGCTCAGGACCGGTTAGAGTGGCGCCAGTTAGGGGACGCCTACGTCCAACAGTTGACATCGAAAGGCTGATGGATGGATGGATAGAGTTAATGTTGCTCTTTGGTATGGAACCCGAAATGTGCTAGGCCGCTCGTACTTGACCAGTTTTTGTTCATTGTCAAAACTGGAATTTATAATGAGATTGAACAATAAAATAATTAGATACAGAATGCTTTTAAGGTAGGTACGGTTAGTTTATGAGGTAGGTACCTACGAATCTACATCAAATAAGCCGGCCAAGGCACTCACTTTCCCATGAACACCTATTTATTTATCCTGAATACGTTTGTTATTTATAAAAAGGATTGAAGATGTCGGCTTACTGTTCATTGAACCAGATTTATAAGAAAAGAAAAGGTTTTAAGCAGGTATATATAACTGTAAGTATAACAACGACGGAATTTATAAAGCTTTATAACAAAGAAAGAATTTATTATTACTTAACTGTACAAGCAATAATTATATGAATTAATTATTTTAAATTTGAATTTATTTGGAACAAAAATGTTAATGAATGACAAAGATAAAAATTACAATAATTTAAGTAATGCTGAATTCCGGGATATATAAGTATATAGCGATATCCCTCACTTTACATGACGGAAAATACATTTGTACCGTCTTATATAATTTAAAATTATTTTTTTCATATTCGACTAATGACAGGCCCCTTTATTAATATCGTTTTTGGTAAATAAATATTTTCTCTAAATGTTTCTTCAGATATAAGTCGAATTAAAGTATGAAATGTGTTATTTTTTGAGTTTCTTTAAATAGAAAGTAGTTGTGCTTCTAAGCAAAGGACAAACGTTTAAATATACTTATTAAAACAACTCATAATAAAAGATTGATCTCATTTTTCCGTTCATATTTATTTCAACTGTTTATTCACAATTATTTAAACGGTATAATTTAAATGATGTTCCACGATTACACTACCTCTATGCTTCGATAAAAACGTTTGAAAGGTAAATTATACACTACGTTGATGGATATAAACTCCAATTTACCTACTTATTATAGGTAGGTACAGTACTTTTGATGTCTAAAAAAGTAGATAATAAAAGTAATCAGTACCTACCTCTTTAATTTTACCTCCCTCAGTAATATTATACAGAACAGATCTCTGAAGTTAAGGGTTAGGTACTAACGCTAAACTAGGAACTTCAAAAAAACCGGAAATGCCTGCAAAATGCGACATTTTAGTTGCAAAATACGTTTTATATTTGTTCTTTTGAAAATTAAGGTTTGAATAAGAAATTTCAATTATTAATTTTACATTTATATGTACCTATACCCTAACCTACTGTTTAACAAAAAATAAAATTTAACCAAAACTCGTTTCAGTTTTAAGTTTTAATTTAACATTTTTAGCACCAGGACAAACCAAAATAAAAAAATCCGGACTCGAGGTAAAGTCCGGAAATATCCCGACGGCTAGCTGGGTAGGTAGCTGGTGGTCCTACTGAAGCTGCAAATTGCGAATTCGGTATGTCATTATCTTGACAGCAGTATAACAGTACCTCGGACCTCGGTCTTCGGTCTTCGATGGTATCTCTTTCATTGAGAAGGCTTACCGGAGCGGGACAGGTTGGTATTTACGAAATCATCTTCCATATTGTTTTAATTTTTGCATTGATCTCAGTAATCGAAGGCTCGGTATTTTAATTGCGTCAATAATAATCTACCTTTGTTTTGCTTCGATACTTTCATAAATTGCTATTAATTAATATTATAATTTCATCGTATGCTTGACTATATTAGGTATATTTTTTTGTCTCACGGTTACAAATTGTTATAATTTTAGGTATACTTTATTTGTATTTTTATAGCTTCATAAGTAGGTAAGTACTTACCGTCTAATTTTTTATTACCCATTTTCTTCAGTATTTATCGTGAAATTAAAATAAATATATTTTTTTTTCACACACCAACACGTTTTCTTAAGTACATAGGTATTTAATTTATATTTTTTCTTAACCTGATTCCTCCCATATAATATTACTAGTAAGCCCGCCCTCGCTTCGCTTCGGGAAAGCCAGCCCCTTCAAAAATTTTAACAAATTATGTTATTCCGATGTCTAAGCTATATTACTGCAAAGTTTCATGAAAATCCGTTAGTAGTTTTTGCATGAAAGAGCAACAAACCCACACATACACTCACTCACATCCATCCTTACAAACATTCGCATTTATAATATTACTAGCGGCCCGCCCGCGGTTTCACTCGCGTGGATCCCGTTCTCGTGGGAATATATGCATGTATTATAATTACATAAAAACCTTCCTCTTGAATCACTCTATCTATTACAAAAAACCGCATCAAAATCTGTTGCGTAATTTTAAAGATTTAAGCATACAGACAGACAGACAAAAATAGCGACTTTGTTTTATACTATGTAGTGATTAGGATATGATATCAAACATTTTCTGTAGGTAATTAAAGGCATAAATAATAAATTGAATACATTACAGCAAGATTAGCAAGTCTTTAAACAATAAAAGATCACACATTATGGTGTAAATCTTAATCAAAATTGATCGTATTGTTTTATGCAGTTTTCATGTTCGCCAATTTGAGCCATGGAGCAAATATAGAGAGGAGACGTTGTATGTATATTTTTCTATGAAAGATCGTGTGACGATTTGCGGGGCGAGGGGGTAAAGAAATGGGCGGGATCTTGCTACTCGCTTCATTCTATATCGACTTTACTACGTAGTTCAACTATCTCCCACTAGATGGATTCTAAATACGGCCCTGTGTTTTTGTTGTTGTAAGTAGTTGTCGATAGATGGCGCTGTTTACAAAATGATTATAAAAACTAGAAAAATAATATTTTGGTGGTAAAAATTCTTTAGGAATTAATGTAGGACGAATTTCAGTACGTATGATTATCAAGATATAATAATTGTTAGCTCTACGCACCTATGCATTTTTATTTCCCCTGATACAAAGTGTCGCCATCTAACGTCAAGTTGGAAATTTATTTGGTGAGCGCCGTCAGTAGACTGACTTAAGGCCACGCCCACTGTGATGACGTCAGGACCTAGTTGAGTTACAGTGCACAGTTGCTTAGGCCGTCTCCTCTCTATATTTGCTCCATGATTTGAGCACTTAATTATCTCAACCCAAAACTAAATAAACCTTTACGCCACACAATTTGACAAACACATAAATCAAAGAGATAACCCTCTTGTTGGCGCACTCAGGTAAAAATAAACAATTTATTAATTGAGTTAATAAATTTTCAAATTAGGACGTAAGTACCTACTAAGACTGTATTCAATAATATTCTCTGGCATAAAAGCGCCGTGTGAATGCTCCCAAAGTATAAATGAGATACAAAATACATATATAATCTGTCAATGCGATCGGCTCCATCACTTTATATAACGTACATAAACAACATGTTTTATCTCACTGAGCATCATAAGTGTCACAACTTCAACTCTGTGACAGTGCTAAATATTAAACGGACATCTGCATTCACTAATTAAGGTAACTGTAATAATAATCAGATAGGAGTTAAAATATCGGATACAAGTACCGTTTACTGATTCTTAGTTCAAATACTACATCATTTAAACCCATACCTATTATTTGTACCAATAACGCCCTCGCTTCTCCTCTGTTAATAAAAAAATGTTTCCTTTAAATTATTTAAATTGAGATAAGTAGGTATGTATGCTTTTATAGGTGATAAATTGTATACATATTACATAGATACATTATAATAGTTAACAGAGGATAATATTTGTAATTGCTTAACACTAACATAATTTTATTTTATTAGACACCTATTTGAATTGTTTATCTTTATTCTGTCGAACTCAATGGTAAGTGGGGTAAGTGATTACGTTCATTATAAGTAGTACGAGTAATTCTAATCATTAATGGAAGTAAATAGCATAAAAAATATTTATTTACATTAAAAACAATTTCTTATTTGTGTAACGGTAAATTATAATTGTACATGAATTATGTAAACCCGTTTCTGAGGTTAACGAAAACAAACCCTATTAATAATTTATTAACCCCTAATTGTAACTTAAGTAGAATCCTAATACAAAAGCTTGTAAATCTCGAGTTACTTCAGATACGAATTATGCGGGACTCTACAATATACGAGTACTTACATCTAAGAAGAGGCAAAGAAGTTAAAATTTATAGAATGGTGCCTTAAGATTAAAACCTGAATACTTAAAAAATATTAAAGGAAACCGGTTAAGAATTCGTGTAACACAAAAGAAAAACAAAAATAATGTCTTATTTTGCTTTGATACCTACTCATGATAACGTCACAATAGTATAGTATAGGTACTAAAGAAGTTTTTTACTGTAAAGTCCACGAGAGTCTAGTTAAAATGAGTGTGTTTATCACCACATGAGTGAAGTAAAACATAAAGTAACTGGCTATGAGAGAAAAATAGAAAGAAAATGTCTCGGTAGAAACTGTCTTCCTTTATTCACTAGTTTATATCACTCTCTCAACTTCCGTTCGCCACGCCCTTTCACACTTTTCGTAACGCTCTCATCACGTAAAGCGTGTGTAAAGAAGTTTTACTTCAAAAACAAATGTGCATCTGTTTCAGTAGCAATCTCTACTCTCCCGTGACCCCATTTTTAGGGTACGGTACCCAAAGGATAAAAAGGGACCCTATTACTGAGACTTCGCTGTCCGTCCGTCTGTCACCAGGCTGTATCTCATGAACCGTTAAAGTTACACAGTTGAAATTTTCACAGATGATGTATTTCTGTTGCCGCATGCCGCTACAACAACAAATACCTACTAAAAAACAGAATAAAAAATATTTAAGTGGGCGCCCATACTTTTGACGCTTCAGCGATAGTTTAGTTACCTTTCGGTCCAAGAGATGGCATTGTGCGTAATATATGGCTACAATAAAACAATTAAATATTTAAGTGAGGCTTTCATACAACAGACCAGATTTTTTTGGCGTTTTTATACATAATGGTACCCTTCGTGCGCGAGTCCGACTCGCACTTGGTCGGTTTATTTTATGTCAATGCGAATAAACGAGCAAACGAGCCATCTGATGGTTGTGGTCAACGTCGCCCATAGACAGCAGAAATACCAATTGCATCAAGGATCCTTTGTCAGTCAAAAAAGAGAGAAGAATAAAGAAATAAATGGCCGTTTCTCTAGCCTTTAGAAGGAACACGATAAGTCTTTGGCGACTGATTTAATCAAAAGGGTACTTAGTAACCTGCTGGACAACCATCCTACAATCAAAGGTCACCATTTATTCTAGTCTATATTTTGTATTGCCCTACCCGAATAGGACGTTCATCATTGATCCATTCCTAAAGCTTTGATTCCCGAACAGGGCAGACATTTACTTTTTTTTAATGTCATGTGTGTAAGCGTATGTTTATGTATTAATGATAGGTCTTTATTTAGTCATAAAATTGTACGATGGAGTTATGAAGAATGTCAGATTTTATTATTATTATTTATTTATTTATTTATTTATTATCACACTGATAAACTTCTAAATAAAAAACTTTCATGATTTTAGCTACATAACTAGTAATAATTGTTTATAAAGGAACTTCTATACCTTGAGTAGCTCTACCGCACGGTACACTTCGCTATATCAATCTATGGTACACTTGCGTCGAATGCGGGTTCAGCGGACAGTCCCGTACACTTGTGCAAGGTTCCATTTAGAAAGGCAAACGTGTCAATACGAGACACGAGCGTTTTCGGTGTCTTCAATGGACACGGCTAAGTAGAGTTATGGGATTCAACCGTGTGATGTTCACGGATTCATTTTGTGTCAAGTAGTTTACGCAGAGTTCGAACAGGTTTTGTGACGTCGCGGTTACAAAAGGTCATTTGAAGTATTTCATGTAAAATACCTGTATTTGTAGTGGGTTTTTTGCTTTTAGGCATCTATTATGAATCAGTTAATTTTGTTGCTTGTCGTTAAGCTGTACCTACTTAGTATTAAGTAGTAATTTAAAATATTGAGATAGGTACCTAGGTTGAAAAATCTGTCTCTATGTATAAAAAATGTTTTAAACAAAAAACCTTCCCCTCTTTGTGACATAAGTACCTACCAAGATTTAAATTGTTTCTTATCTGGTGTTCTATTCAAAGAATCTACGACTAATGACACACATAACTACGAAAAATATTCAACAGGTTTAAACATCGATAAGATCTGTTTACGCATTGTAAGCTGCTATTCAAATTATAAAATCTCCCACGTGACTGTCCTTGAAAGTTGGAACCAAAGGGGTCAGGGATTGGTGAGGTCGCGGGAGCTAACACGATAATTTGACGTAGGTAATTTGTAGTTAATATAAAATAATCATTTTTATATTTTATATTGAGAAAAGATGTACCTAGGTACCTACATGTGGTACTTAAGTTGACACGTAATTTATCTAATAGAATGTTCTAAATCTCCGCGTGAAAGCACACATTAATAAGCGTAGGATAATGAAGAGTATAGACAAATCTCGGAGAGATAAATAGACTTAATAGACAACCTCAATGACAAGGACGTCTAGAAATAATTGCGACGCGACCGGTCGCGCAGCTTAGGAACTTTCTCTGTACTAGGTATGAAACGAAGAGGAATTGCCATTGCCACATCCCGCTAAAACAACTTTATTTCGTGTATTCAGCGTTCAGATTAGCTTGTACACAAAATGACCTTAAGGCATTTTAAATTCTCGTCCTCAATCCACAATGAATCTTAATCACACGGGCGGAACACTGGCATTTTTGTGGGATATCATTAAAATGAATTCTATATCGAACACTAACGAACACATAAATTATTATGTACGAGTACGTATATCCGGATATTAGATGTAGCCAGGAGTTTTGCTAAGCATTTAACTTTTCCTCAACAAATTAGAAATTTAACCAAGTGGTAACAAAAATATCAGGCACATTATATGCGCGTATTTTTGACAAAATAAGAGGTATCTACCTAAATCGTTCGTTAATATTGATATTCATTGTGTGGAAAGTGCTATTCATGGTGAGTTCAAAGCTTGAATCAAGGTCAAACTGCGAGACCAAGATCAATGGACTCTTTATTCTCTGCCGTGATGGCTTATTGTTGTTCTGTCTGGAGAGTAACAGTGGGTCTATCTAAACTATTTAAACGCTTTGGTTAAAAGGTAAAACATATTAGGACAATTTTTCGCGACCTTTTTGTTCATTAAAGCTAGGTTATCAAATGTGCAAACTAAACAGTTAAATACAGCTATGGAGCTTAAACATTTCAAAACTTGAGAAATTCTCTGTATGGTGCGCCCACTTGCCACTAAAAACGTGCTAATTATACGTAGGTACCTGACTTAAATGGCAATCCCCTTAAACGAACAGCCTCGATTTGTATCGAAGCCAAAAACTGTTTAGTAATGACGTTCACTCTATTTTTACAAAACTTGTGATACCAAATATGTGACCGAGATTAAAATTTAATTCACTAAGAAAATAAAATATGTATAGTCACTTGTTAGGTGAAGAGAAACATTTCGAAGAAGAAACATTTTCTTATATTTTATCAAGGTCTGGATAATCTACTCCCATCAGGATTTCCGTTCGATTATGTGAATGTCATCGGTATTAAGGAAGCGATAAACCCGCTCCTTGAAGACAGGCACTATGGGAAGACCGATGCAGGAAGTTATAGAGATACAGATAAGAGCGGGGAAGCTAGGCTTATAACTATTAATAATTACAAACTGACACTCGAAAACAAATAGAGAGATCATTATATTACAAAGTCGAATTATTTTGATTGTATTACTTGACAATCTTTTCCACTTAGAGGCAGCCGTATGTCTCACCTACTCTAGTATATTATAGAAGGTAGGGTAAGGTATCTCTATGTAGGAAATTCGTTCCACAATACGTGTGTGATCGTGTTGATCATAAGGATGAAATGGACTTCATAAATAAATTTACATACTGTATATAAAACAAGCTAATATGATCCTATGAAACTACTGTTACCTACTAGAAAAAAATCAGAAAGCGCCAGTGATTGTCGACTCAAATAAAATAATAGATCAGTGAGATAACTTCTCCTCATTGTAACTACATGATTAATACAAACCGAAGGTGTTAGGTAGATAAGTAGAGAGTACGAAATATCTTTAAAAATTAATCTCCTTGAGGACAAAAATAGTAGGATAAAAGTGTTATCATCATCTCGACCCAACTACTATCCACTATTGAGCACAGGTCTCTTCTCAGAGTGAGAAGGTCAAAGTGGACAAATATAAAAATACTAGGTATGTACCTATTACCACGGTTGAAGTCGCTGTCCAGGTCGCTATTCTTTTAACCATCTAGATATCTATGTAGATAGATACAAATAATATCGTAAAATGAATATGGTACCAAAACGATAACTTGAACTGAGATGAAAGTTCAATAAAACTTACATTCTCTTGGCACAAATACTAGTCATTAATATCGACTGTACATCTCGAGTAAGTTCGTTACGATCCGGTACAGTTGCAAGAAAGTTTGACCGAACTAGATTTCGATTTTCGCGTCGTTAGGCTGCATTTACACCAATAAAATAATTAAGTCCCTGCATCGGTATTCGTAATTAGATGCTCTAGAAAATAACAGGTTTGGATCTATCCTAATATTAATAAAATTTAACCGTGTCGAAATTGGTTTTTTTACTTAAAGAAATGAAAATGTTTTTTTATTTATTTAAATTTTTAACGATTGTCACGGAAAGGTAAAATACAATGTCCAAAAAAAATTTAAATGCATTTATGAGTACTAAAACCTTTCATCTCAATATTATCCAACCACAGAAATTCAAATAGGTATAAATAATTTCTCAAGTTCCATATATTTGAGATTCCCTAATGTAGCGACAACAAAACACCGCTATAGTTAAATCGATACTGCATGACGCTATGGAATACGCATGAAGAATATGGTATGAATTCGACATACCATAGTATGGACCCGGACTAACTGCTTTTAGGGGCAATGACACACGCAAGTCTTTTTGCGAAATGATGCATAATAGGAATTTGATATTCTTGGTTCCCTTTTGGTTTACAAAAGGATATGTTGGAATAATTTTCAAACTGTGAACATTCCTACAAAAACTTTATACAGTTACAACTTTTTTGTACAGTTACTTATGTGATGTTTTAAAAGGGTGATGAATGTTACGCGTATTTTTCCGCGAGCAGACTAGCTTGCTTTAAATTACCTAACACAAAGTAATCTCGATTGCCTCTAAAATCCAATTTATTTATTTATTTCTTTCTTTCTTTCTTTCTTTATCTCAGGCAACAATAACCCATAATTTTTACAGTTTTATAATTACACTTTTACATATTAAAAGTCAAATTAAATTTACAAACAAATTAAATCAAATCAAATAAAATTTCAAATCATAAATAATAATAGTAATAATAATAATAATTAAAATAAAACATAATCATAATGCTCTCTCCGGAATTGGCACCGGTGCGTGTCTGCCTAAACAATGCTGGATGTAGCAGCAATCGAACCTGGCCGCAATCATTTTTAGCAGTGTTCGGGCTCGAATTCTGCCAATAAAAAAATTATTTTTATGAATATAACTTAATCTATTGGCCTTCAAATCCACATCGAAACGTCACAAGTTGTTAATAAACATGGATGTAAATGTTTCCCGCAACATTTCGTAGGTAGTAGTAACCTACCCAAGTATTTTGGTATCCAAAAATCAACAATGAAACGGTCATACCATTAACCTATTGACATCCAAAACCTTTTGACCTTTCTTCTTTCTCACAAGAAAAACATATTCACATTGAAATATCAGATGCAAAAGTATACGTACCCAAGTGTATCTATACTAATATTATAAAGCTGAAGAGTTTGTTTGTTTGTTTGTTTGGTTGAACGCGCTAATCTCAGGAACTACTGGTTCGAATTGAATTTTTTTTTTTGTGTTGAATAGACCTTTTATCGAGGAAGGCTATAGGCTATATAACATCACGCTGCAACAATTAGGAGCGAAGAAATAATGGAAAATGTGGAAAAAACGGGGAAAATTATTCATTCTCGAGGGCTTTCGTTGCATGCGTTACGAATACGATTCAAGATACCAAAAATATATGTATGAAAGAATTATTCCTCTTGAAATGATCTAAAAAAATGTCCACGACAGTATATGTCTATCTTTTAAGATTAACATACTAGAACCGTTTTTATGGTAATCAAATTTGCCGCGTTTCCAAGTTTAATCTGAATTAATCTTGCTGTGATCCTTTGCTACTTTGCTATTATTTTGTCGTAAGCTTTATTTCTAAGTTTAATTTAATTTAATCTCAATTAATTTTGGTGATAGTTTATTATCTTCCGGAAATTCCTACGGGAGCGGGACCTACGCGGTTGATACTTACGGGTCCCGAAGCGAAGCGAGGGCGGTTCGCTAGTATTTAAATAAATAAATAATAAATAACGCTACATGCTCGTAGTCCGACACTAGGATTCTCAGTGTCGTGGGTACAATGGACAACACACAAGACAAGGACACACACCTAGACCAACAGAAATTTAAAGTCATTATTCAATTTTTCGCCTGGGAATAAAATACAGAACTATGTTAACTATTGCGCCATGTAGGGGAAGGTAATACGAGATGATCCCTTTAAGCGGGAATCGCTGTAAAATACATATTTTTCGAGATAAAGCAAAACTAAAATCGATTAAGAACAACTAGTATATTTCTCTGTCTAACTGTCTTCATACTCAAAAAAAGCAATTAATTGGCGGTTAATTTAAATATTAAGTATTTTTCTAAAACCTTGCAAAGCTTGTACGTACACCCATATGGGTAAGATGATCCCCCAGGTAAAGTTAAGATGATCCCTTTGATCGTCTACCCCCATTTCAAGTAAAAAACATTTTTATGAAGAAAAGGACAACTTCAACTTCGACAAGCAAAGATAACTCAAAAACTACTCGCCAGATGGCACTCAATTCCACCCATATAGGTAAAGCTCTCGTCATTACAAATTAATGAAGCCTAAACACAAAATCGTTGAGGAGATTCCTCGACTACATATATGTTTCGGCTTCATCATAATTATCGACTCTAGAGCTTCATCAATTTGTAGTGCTTTAATTGGATACACATATTTTGGATACACACACAACACATATCTGTTGGTATCGAAATCCAAATTCGATCGTCTACATCCACTTGCTGTTGCGTGTGCTGGTATGATGTACAGTTTCCAATGTAAACAATGGTCGGTGGAGCGCGGATTGCGTGCCGGGCGGACCGACTAGAATACGTAAGTAGGTTCGAGTACTTAGGTACGTGAGCCATCTTTACGGGTTGCGCCACTTTTTGGAGCCACGTTTTGGTTTTAGATGTATTTTAAACTGATCTTATATCGATGGACCGATTGCTAGCTTGGAATCTTAATAACTCTTTTGGTTGGAAATCCCAAAGACGAGTGATGGTTGTGATACCTAATTTATTTGTAAAATCTTATTGGAATTATGAAATTTTAAGGAATGTTGATAAAAACCAATTGAAAATAAAAATATACCCTGCTTAAAAAGACTTAACTCAAATTACCTAATGCCTTGCATTGCTGTACATCAAGTAATATTGGATGGCTAAATTTAAATTAGTAAATGAATATTGATACCTACATAATATGTACTGTAAAAGAAGGGAAATAATACGACTATTTTTACTTTAGGATTTTATAATTTTCTGCTCAATGACAATACATTGAATAGAATCCCAAATCAAATTCGTCAACGTCACATCTTTCTTTTTCAAATAACATCAGTTCATGCAAAAAGTATCGTTAATGGCTACAGATAAGGCTAAAGTTATGGCTTTGGCGTATATTGACACCTTCCGCTCCACCGTCTGGCTGTGACGGCTGCCTGGCTGTGGCTGGAGGGAATCATCAATATGGCGGGCGGTGGCTTTGGCTTGGCTTTGGCTCTAACTAAGGCTAAGGCTACGTGATGCGTTGGCAGGCGGCTCCTTTAGGCACAATTTAGCTGGCGGCTGCATCAGCTTACGTCACGTCCGTTACAATCGGCCATCCTGCAACAATTGCGTCCCGCAATTGGAACGCACACAAAGTGTTATTAATTTAACAAAATCAACAACTTGTACTTGTACTTGCACAGCATGATGACAGCAACATGAAATGGCATACATCACCTTTTATGCTGAGATATACTCCTCCATGTAATGATCATTTTTATAAAACTGATAAGCATTCACTGATTTCTCTTTACATTTTGACAAGGCTCTTCTCTTCATTCAGACTGGTTATGGATTCTTATTGAGGGCTTTCCCAAATTTTATCTGACAGATTAGACAGTTCTTCCTTTCCAAGTAAATATGGCATTGCATCTTCAAAACTATTTTATGTCCATATCGTAGTATATCAGTTCGTCATTGGCATAAAATTTAACCCTGTTCAGCTGTTCCACGAGATCCATCTTCAACATTTCTCTACTAGCGGCAATACGCACTTGGAATTGAACATCACCTGTAACAACAAAATACAAACGCGAGTATCTCTCCACGATCGACCCTTCCCGACCTACCATGAGACATTTCCAAAAGGAAATCCTGTCTCTGCCCAACTTGATCAATGTTTGTATCCAAAACATCAACGGCTTTCTCAAACTGTCATCTCCGTCTGACCCGATTTATATTTAGTTTCAAACTATCAAAATCTCCTCAACGAACTTTCAAATCTTGAATTCATTAAAATTTTAGTCTCGAAGCCATGTACCTACTGATATTATTTCTCCAGTTAATAATTTATTGTCTTATTCACATCCCTTAGTTATGTAGACATATAGAAACAGAGTCTAACCAACTTCCAAATCTCATTTATAGGTTCTCGTAATACCTTATCTGATTATACATTAAAGTAAAAACAATACAGAGGTCACCTGATGTCCACAAACGCTGATTCACATTCAAAGCATTACAAGTCCACATGCAAGTCTCCCCTTCTTTAATACTTTTATCGCTTTCAATTTCGACCATTGTTTTTTAGTCTCTCCATTATTAGGACGTAGGTATTATGTTTTTTAACATTATTATCCACTTCTGAATGTAAAAGAAGGGAAATAATACGACTATTTTTACTTTAGGATTTTATAATTTTCTGCTCAATGACAATACATTGAATAGAATCCCAAATCAAATTCGTCAACGTCACATCTTTCTTTTTCAAATAACATCAGTTCATGCAAAAAGTATCGTTAATGGCTACAGATAAGGCTAAAGTTATGGCTTTGGCGTATATTGACACCTTCCGCTCCACCGTCTGGCTGTGACGGCTGCCTGGCTGTGGCTGGAGGGAATCATCAATATGGCGGGCGGTGGCTTTGGCTTGGCTTTGGCTCTAACTAAGGCTAAGGCTACGTGATGCGTTGGCAGGCGGCTCCTTTAGGCACAATTTAGCTGGCGGCTGCATCAGCTTACGTCACGTCCGTTACAGTACATTGAAAGCACTTTAACATAATTTAAAGTTTTATTTTCCTAAAAATAACTAACAATCTTGCGCCTCTAACACGTAGTACCTACCTATTCAATAATAAAACAATAAAAATCTTGTTCTGAAGTTCAAATTTACTGGAATGTAATTCTGTTTAGACAACCTTGAACGCATGGAAAATATTTCCGTATTATAACTAAATCCGTAAAAAATCCTAAGCATCTAAAATGGCTTTTAGAATGGAAGTAATGGACTTGTAATTTCGTTAGATTTTTCGGAACTTGTATCTATCTACCTATATGTTATATGATTCAGTTTCTAAATAATGAATTAATGACTTAATAATAATTACGACTAAAGTGTGTGCAGACATAAAATATGTGCAAACACAATACCACGACTATTATTATGTAATGATAAAAATATTTTGTTCAGGAAGTTGGCGATTCGTTGAACTCTATTGTATGGAGTAAATTTCACCTTGCGCTCTACATTACAACAATGTGTCAACAAATACAATCGCTCGGTGTTTTACATAGTTATTTTTATACTTAAAATGCCAGAGTTTTCCAGTTTAAAATATTCGTTCTTAATTTAAAAATTAACTGTGCTTATGTCTGAAAAATGAAGGTCACCCATTTTTTTGCAAAAAAATAACGAAAATAATATTCTTTTATTAGAAAGAAATGAAAAATATGCCTAATTTTCCCACACAATCCTAACGCAAGTTCAATTCGAAGTTGAGCGATTTTTTTAGTAAATAGTTTATTCAATACGTGACCAGTCAATTACAAAGTTAATTACAACCGCTGCGTATCTTTCGATCGTTACCGAGATTATTGGACAAACCGTTAGAACTCATTAGTTATATTTGTATAAAAACACGTGATATTACACACACATGCATAAGATCTAGCTAAAGTAGATCTGAGTTGACGAGTCAAAGGCTTTCTTTCTAAGATCACTTCCAATGCCAATGAATGGTGAGGCGTCCTAAGCAAAAAGTAGTTACCCAACAATTTTCTACGCCTTACGGCCTTACGTACTTATGGTGTAAAAGATTCCACTTTGTTTATATTTAAAGAAAAATTACAATCATACAATGCTTTAAAACTTTAAGCCTTAACATATCCTTAACGTTAAATTTTTTAAAAATAACATCAAAAATTATCCGCAAGACCCAACTTAGAGATTCATAATAACATCACTAAACTCGAAAGCTTAACATACCGGTGTCCGTAGAAAAACACGTCAGGTAGCGAAACCTAACTAAACTCGGGAATATTTCGTCAACCGAAACACAGTTTAGCACAGCACTTAAAACACGAGTTAGCACTTAAAATTTTTACTTGTTTCACGGAAGTTTATTAACCCGTCAATGTTCAACGCGTCGTGTAAACGACGCTTCGCGCGGTACTGAGCTACACAAGACCGGTTCAAGATTTCTCCCCGTAAACAACGAAAGCGAACCTCCAAGCCTTTCTTCGTCTGGTGGCGAAACGCATCAGGTAACTACTATTTGTTCTCGAACCAAAATAACGATTTCAACTCGCCTTATGCTTTTGGATGACCTGGAAATTCCACTTTGCAGGCATTCACGCCATTCACATATCTTCCACTCAAGGCGAACCATATCGTAAAAATACTTGTAGTTTTAAACTCACGAATCCTTTTAAGTATAAAACGCTACAGGACAAGTTTTATAACAGATTTAATGACAGATTAGCTGACAAAAAATTGAACAGAAAGATGTCGATACGCAATGAGGCAATTAGCTCATAATTTAAAAGATATTTAAAATGTTTCAATCTAAAATCAATTTCAACACTAAGTAGGTACCTAGGCAGAGGACCGTTATTCAGATTTTAATAACTTAAATTTTGTACAGCGTGCACAAAATATCCAAACTATCCTGAAAAATATTTGTTTTTTTTACTTTGCGACGATTATCCTAATATCGTATATTATTTTGTTCTCTCTTCGCCATATGGGACGATATAAGGAGAAATCAGGACAATATTGTACAAATAGATCAATAAATTGTGGCACAGATGGTAGGGGCAATGTAGAGGCTTTCTTTGACTCACATAGCGTTCGATGACGTCTCCAGCAGTCAGGATCTGCTTATGAAATCGGTCAAGGTGTTCAATAGGATATTGTGGTGACATGTCTGATGATGCAACACATTATTCAATCACACAAATCGACTCTACCTTATATGGTCCTGTAAGGTTAGCGTCCAATCAAACCATTTGAATTTCATTAAATTTACATTTTAGAAAGGTTCTTTGTATTTTTAAATGGTTGATTAGATAGTGCCTTTTATTAGCTATATAAATTGTACAGATAAATTTAACTACGTTTCATAATTAATTGTTGATTATAAACACAGTTAAAATCTTCTTTGATGCTATTTTATTATGAAACAATTTAAGCGACAGTTAAAATCATACGATGCATACATGCTAAATCTATGGTTAAAATCAATTAAGATATTAAATTGAAACCGTGATTTTTTTTTCAATGAAGATACGTAAACGTAGCAGCGATACTTTACTATGGCATGGCTCTATATTATGTTTATTTCTTAACCCGCCATTGGTGACGTGAATTTGACTTACACCGTTGGTGACCCCGGTCTCACAGACCGGGTTTTTTAACTACGTGTTTTTCAAAAATGTATTGTTTATATTACTTTTAATTGGTAAGGGTACAATAATAAGACATCTCTTTTCAATAAAATATATGAATAAACATGAATCAGATCTATTTTATTAGTATTAGAGCGATATCTTTGGATGTAGTAAAACTATGTGACATTTTACCAAATATTTTTTGGCTAACAAATGTGGCAATAATATTTGACATATATAACAAAATCAACCTCAGTCAGTCTTATGACATTGGAAACATGAAATAAATAAACATAAATGGTATAATTTCGATACAGTAAAAAAAATATATAATTGCAAAATCAGACATCGTCAACAGCCAAAAAACTTCGTATCACATGCTCAAGGCATAAATATTTTTTAAATTTGTGGCTTGGTTTAAGATCACTTCTGGATCCACTTTCCAATTACACTTGCAAGCTGTCCTCATCAGACATTTTTTCTTGCTGAAGAGCCTCGAGGCGTCGTAGGTCATTTTCGTAAGGACATACTGAAACAAAGCTTACAATGTGGTAACAAACGCGAAAATATCGATAGCATTAGGCTAAATGCTTACTTATCATAAAATCGTACAATTACACAATAAATAACAATCACAGACCTGCTTAAATAAATAAAATAAAAAAATATAGAATAACCATTTGACTTACTTCGTTGGTGACGCCGGTCTCACAGACCGGGTTTTCACCAAAACTCAGTGAAGTGGGCCCTCGTCGTTGTCGTGGGGTAGACTGGTGGTAGGGGGCGTGCAATAAGGCAGCTACTCGAAAACCCAATGCAATTCGATGAACGGTGAAAAAAATATTTGTGTTTTTCTAAAAACCCGGTCTCACAGACATAATAGGACACCAACGGCGGGTTAATGAGAGAAAGACATGACATGGACGGTAAGGAAGACAAGGGAGACCGAGAGACAAGTGAGATAGGGAATAATCAAAATTTCCCAAAAAAATATTGAGAAAACAAAAAATTACACGTCACGCAAATTTTCAAACGCATTTTCACACACAATGCAAATACCGCGCCTGTTTGGATTTACAATACCACACGCCTTTTCCAATGCAACAATCGCAGGATGCGCACGCCACAAATGTGTTAAATATTTTTTCAAATTACCATGAGTTAAGGCCTGTTTAGATGACATGTTAGATTAAATATAATCTGCCGCTATCGACATACAAGTAAAACATAGCGCTGCTATAATCTAGGCGGTATTTTTAAGACTTCAAAAGATTAAAAGGTTTTCAATTGGATTGTACCTATCTGACGAGTAGTTTTTGAGTTATCTCTACTTAACGATATTGACGTCGCATAGATAGATAGATTTGACGACCTTGTAGCCTAGTTGGTAGTGACCCTGCCTGCGACGCGAGGGGTCCCGGGTTCGATTCCCGGCCGGGGCAGATATTTATGTGGAAGATAAATATTTGTACTCGGGTCATGGGTGTAATTGTAATGTGCTATATGTGTAGTCCATGCCACCCGCGACACAGGTACCTACTGCGGGGGTATGAGTGTGTTAGCGTTTATTATTATTATTTATTATTATTATTAGATATTTTTTGTCAAGTTAGTTATTCGCATGTGTTGCGAAACAAGTTCTGGGTAGTGTGGATCAAAATTAGGGGTCCAGAGTCCAGAGCAGAGGTTAACACTAGAGCGGGTAAGCCAGGCTTCAAAGTGCACCTCGATTAAAATGAGACAAAATTTTAAGGTACCGTCCTCGGTACTGTCTTTCTGTTTCTGGCGTTTCCCTTCGATCAGCGTTTCTTCTCTCTCCAATCGGGTACTATTTTCACTTATGGGCAGCCGTATGGCTCAAATAGGTACTCTAGTATTAACTTAACTTCTTTGGTCTGGAGTCGAGTCGCACGGAGGTTGTCTAGACTGGAACACACCTAAAGCATCATTCATATGTACCGTGACGCGCAGACACGCGCCGGCACAGACAAAACATTCTCGTTGAAAATGCTTGCCGTGTAGGTATGCGCTGCGCTGTTTTCTAAGCATCGCTTCGCCTCGCGTGGTTATATGAATTTGTATGGACATGCGCTCATTACATCAACGCCGTAACGTCACCGGATCGCCTCGCTCACAAGCGCACAACGCGCAGCCCGCGGGTGAACCACTCGGTGACAACTCGCTGTTCACACGTTTACCTCGCGTCGACCACGCGTGGCTCCCGAGTGGACTGTGCGCTGCCCGCGAATGATTTCCATGACACCCTTCCTTTATTCCAAGGCTTTCTTTCGAACAGAGGCACGTATCGTAAATCGGAGGATGTATCGCTTTTGCTTTCAAAAGAAAAACTTATCGAAATTTGTGGACAAAGCGATATCCAACTGTCCACTCGTGAACCACGCGGTGTTCACTCGCTGGCCACGCGACGTTCACTGATTGATCTCGCGACGCGTTCGCACGTAACAGGCGTCGTCCACCCGTGGTCCACCTGTCGACAACGAGGTGACGCCGAAAGTTGAGGCGGTGCTGGTCGGGTGCCGGGTGGTTCTGGTGAGCTGTGACCCTAAATGTATAAAATGCATTAAAAATATTATTTTGACTGCCAAGCACGATGTCTGCAGATATGAATGCAGCATAATAGTTTTGCCACACATAACGTCGGCGTATGACGTTTAAATCTGAATATTATGCCGTGTCGTACTTCTTCACTAAACCCACTTGTACCTACACACTACAACTAACTATAAATAAATATTGAGAACAGCCAAGCAAAATAAAACCTTTTCGAAACCGTATTATTACATAACAATGATGTAGTTGCGGCGATATAAAACCCAATCTCCACGTACCTACCATTTTTAACAGACTTCAAAAGAGAGGAGGTCCCATATTTTTTTTTTGAGTTATTTTCAATAATGTTGATTTAATTTATTCTCATTACCTTGTGGCGACACCGCGCACACGTCACACGGTGACGTCACCCAAGCCTGAATAGCGCTATCGAAGAATTGTCGATCGCCGGCATATATATGTCGTGGCCACATCGTAGATTTGCTTACATCATGAAATGATCGACCATATCATGAAATGGTTGCATTTCATGATATGGTCAACTGTCTATTGGCCACATCATGATGTGGTTTGAGCAGATCAATGATAAGAAATCGTTTCTCGATATGGGCAACTAAACGCGCGACTTTTTCATGAAATGGTCAAGATTATTTTGATCATATCGTAAAGTAGTTACATTAATTACCGGTAGAGGCTCTGCAAGCGCTTTGTTTACGTGTAAAGATGGCGGCCGTTGGCGTAAATTATGTTGTTTCTCTTATCAATTCGGCCTAGAGTAAAAGAGTAGCAACAAAAATTGCGAATTACAGAATACAATTCACGTCAATTGTTAAAAACGAGTAACATTGAATGGAATCATAAAAATTGAGTTGATTGTAGATAGGTCGAATTGGTCACAGAACCGAATTAGCCTACCCCTACTCCACGTAGTCTTGTATGCCCTACCCCTAGTGTTTTTTAGAATCCGGAGGCGCGGAGGGAGGGCAGCCCCCGCCCGCTGTAACAAAACGCAGACGTGGGTGTCTGTGCTTTGTTACGCAAGGGCGAAGGGGCTGCACCTTCCGCAGCGCCGGAGACGTCACGGTTCGAAATTATGCCCTATATTCCGCGTTTTTACGATCCCTCCAAACGTTGATGACCAAATCGTGAAACGTAGACGATTTTACGATTTGGCCAAACTGAGTTGACCATTTCATGAAATGCCACCATTTCATGATATGGTCGATCATTTCATGATGTGAGCAAATCTACGATATGGCCACGACATAATATACAACACCTCGAGTACATTCACTCGGGGCCTCAGCCGCCCCCGAGGCATGTCGTTCCGCCGCCTGGCGGGAGATCTCCCTATTGCCAAAACCTCATAATTTTTAATGGATGTCCCGATCTTGATGATTCTTTTTTGTTAGAGTAGTGTAATTTGTCGTGTGGTCCCCTTTAAATTTAAACGAAATCTGGTGAGTGGTTTTTGAGTTATATCGACTTAGAAGTGGTTATCTTATATTAAAAAGTTAGATTTTAGAGACAATCTCAGTATTTTATCTAAGTAATAGAACCACAGTAGAACTCGGCGATCGGACCACGGGCACGAAAGCGAAACAAAGATTTCAATATTGTCATTCAATAAAAGGTTTGAAAAGGACCCCTAGCCTACACAAGTATTTTATTTGCACTTTTTAATAAATAATATCATGTCTAAACTTTGCATTAACTTTTTTTTATTTGGTCACTATATTACTTATTACAGAAAGCAATCAACTTAGGTGAAAGTATATCAATGGAGAAAAAATAAAAGAAAAGAAATAATAAATATCATTTTATTCAGAGATCCACTCTATAAATTTATAAAAAAACCTGGCCACTAGCCACTACAAGTTCAGTCCGATCACTAATTAAATTTTACAACAAATATACTGAATAAAATTTATCATTAGTCAATACATAAAACACCTAATTTAGATTATACAGAACCATTAGAGTCTAATTAATAAGTGCAAAGTTATAAAAATATTTATTTCAAGTAAATAATGTTATGTAAGACACTTGTGGTTTCTTCTCAAAAGGCACAGCACTACCAGTCAGTCTGAAAAACAATTGATTTAATTAATTTATTACATAAACATAAATATGTAAAGGGTAAAGAAACTTCTCGAATATCAAATTAAGCATAGTCCAAATATACCGCCACAAAAATGAATTACTTTTATAGCACAGTGTGACTTAAACCCGCACTTAAGTCACAGTTTTCCGTGGCTTAAATACCTCCTTTTTACATGGCAAATGACGCTAACTTCACACCATTCGAAAATGAATTATTGCCTGTTGCGCGGTACAAATTAAAAAATACATGTACATGAGGGTACTTTATAACAATGAGTGACGCAAACCTGCACCACAGATTATAAAATACTATGTATGCCTGCACTTTAGTCATGTTTATCCATGTTTATCATTCTGTACAACTATTTATACCACTTCAATTTAAGTATGTTCTGTGTGTCGTAGGTAGTGAGATTGTTGGTGAAAACTGTAACTTTATCATATTTTTTATTAGGAAATTTAAATATGATTGAACAAAAAATAAACTAACTACTTAACAAAGTATAAGTATACATAGATGGTAAAGTACACTGTTTGATAAAATCAGTAATAAATGTTTCTTATAGTTATCTTCTCTTCTCAAATTGTTGGTTCAGTAATTTAAACCAGTGCGTTATGCTTGTTAGGCAAGAATTCTGATAGGTTAGCGATTTTTCTAAATACAGTTTTATGTTGTAGAAAACTTGAATATAAACATTAATAAATTCGTAATAATTCCTTTCCGGAGGCTTCGTCATATTTTTTTATCTGTCTCTTCATGTTTCGAAATCTTTGTAATTCTCTTTCGCACAATAAAATTACAATAGTACATTATGATACAAGTGCGCGAAGTTGGTCATTACAGTCGAGGCGGTATTGCACAGCCCGAGCCGCAAGGCGAGGGCTGTAATAGAGCCAAGACTGTAATGAACAAAGCACACGCGTAACATACGACGTTTTTCAACACACTTGCGAGGAAAAAAACAATTAGGTATCGACATTTTTCAGTCACAAATCAGCAAATTATAAACGAACAAATGTTTGCACAAAATGGCGCGGAGGTTTATTTTTTAGCGCGCCGTATCTTTGGTTGAATAACTATGCGCGCGCAGGCGCGCAGGTTAAGTCCCGAAGCAAAGAACACCGCCATTCAGCCACAATATATTAAACTAAATAATTATGTATTTCTAATAGGAATTTACGGTAATTAATGATTTAAAATATTGTATTTTTTAAATGCTTTAATAGATAATTAGATGAAGTATAATCTTATCTTATCAGATTTTGACTAAGTACAACAAGTTTATTTATTTACAAAATAATAAATCTTTCGGTAACAACCTCTTTACGGATATTAAAAAAAAAAGTGGAATAAGAAAAACACTAGTGCGGCAATGAAAAGTAAAACGCACTAGTGTGTAATAAACCGCATTCCGGGCGTAAGACTAAAGAAAATAATATCTCTAAAAATAATACGTCGCGTTGGGGGACCGCTCCTAACTACTCATTATCTACGATTTTTTTCATAAGTATCACATGCCTACCTACTTAGTCCTTTACCCAAGACTTATCATATTTTATCAATATTTTTTTGTGTTAAAGTTAGAAGTAAATGGAGCGGTCCCCCAACGCGACGTATTATTTTTAGAGATATTATTTTTTACTTTTTAAATGTTTGTGTCGGGGGTTTTTTAAATTTTTAATTTAATTTTTATTTTATACTTTTTATAGGTAAGAATATTCTCGATTAAGTCATAAATATTCTCTTACTGTGCCCTTTCATTTGAGACCCCACACGAGTATACTTGCATACATTCGGCTATTCTTCCCCGCTTTTACCCCCCATAACTTTTAAACGGCTCAACCGATTTTCATAAAACATATTTTAAAATATGCGCCCGTAAGTTCCCTTTAATACAAAAAAAACTAAATTGAAAGCGCTTCATCCGTTTGGGAGCTATGATGCCACAAAGAGACAGAATGAAAATTCTTCCCCCCTTTCAGCCCCAATAACTTTTAAACGGCTCAACCGATTTTCATCAAACATATCTAAAAATACGCGCCCGTAAGTCCCCTTTAATACAAAGAAAACTAAATTGAAATCGCTTCATCCGTTCGGGAGCTATGATGCCACAAAGAGACAGAATGAAAATTCTTCCCCCCTTTCAGCCCCAATAACTTTTAAACGGCTCAACCGATTTTCATCAAACATATCTAAAAACACGCGCCCGTAAGTCCCCTTTAATACAAAGAAAACTAAATTGAAATCGCTTCATCCGTTCGGGAGCTATGATGCCACAGACAGACAGACAGACACACAGACACACACACACACACACAGACACGTCAAACTTATAACACCCCTCTTTTTGCGTCGGGGGTTAAAAATAGCAACTTTACGAGCAAGTGTGTTGAAAAAACATTATCGCAACTTAGAAAGTGTAACTAGCAATATATCTTTATGAAATTAAAGCATCAAATCATAACTATTATTTATTATAACTACAATTAAGCGGGTTTATGTCACTCGTGCTATAAAATAATATACGATACTCGTTCGTAAAGTTGCATTTTTGAACGGCGTATATCGCACTCGCTCCGCTCGTGCGCTAACTTCACGCCGTTCAAAAATGGCCAACTTTACGCACCGTATCGTAATGTACCATTTATCTATTTTGAAAAATCCATATCCATACTCCATACTTAATATTATAAATGTGAAAGTGTGTTTGTTTGTTTGTTTGTTCCGCTTTCACGTCGCAACCAGGCTATTATATGGTATAGTTTATGTGTATGGAGATAGTTAGGAGGGTGAAGAGTGACGTAGGTTACTTTTTACCGCATTAAAACATCTCATTCCCATGGGAAGATAGATTTTTGTTGTTTAGTTCCGGGTGTTGTTATTAGATGGCGTTAGTAATCAACAACAATCGCTACGACAATGTAAGGTATGGGATGAAAGTACGATGGCGCGTAAAAAAGTTGTAGAAGCACTAAATCAAACGCTCCAGGATTTGCGCAGCAGTACCGATGTTATGGGAGGGATGATTGTTTTATTGGCTGGTGACTTTCGCCAAACTTTACCAATGATTCAGAGGGGTACACCTGCAGATGAAATTAAAGCATGTCTAAAGTCGTCTACTTTATGGAACAAGGTAAAAAAATTCAGTATCATAAAAAAAAGAGGATCTGTACAATGAAATGAATGCTGGAAACTATTCTGAAACACTTTTAAAAAATGGAGATGGGCGATTGGAAACTGATGATTAACAAAGCGTAAGGGCAAACACTAAAGGTAGCGGGGGTGAACTTAGAAAAACCGTGCTTCTCCCATGGTCAATTGTATGTAGCATGTTCACGTATGTCCAATGCCCAAAATCTTTATTATTCTCTCCCCAAATGGAAAGACATAATAATATATCGTCTACAGTAGCGTATTAAAATAGTGCTCTGTTCTGTGTCACAAGCCGTGTATTATGTACAGTCCGTTTTTTTTGAAGAGAGTTAACTACAAAACAAATCACTGAGTTTCCGAAACATCAAATTTCCACACTGTTACACGCGTGAAACAACTTACAAACAATTCAATCGGTTCACTCGGTATATCGCCCTGTGTTTTACACCAAAAACTGATTTTAAATTACAATAATAATGAATAAATTTCATACATTGTGCAAATCCATAACTTCACTTTTCACAGATGTATAATTTCAACAAGAACTTGACATGTTTGACATTTTTTTCCGTAATTGCCACCAACATATCTCTGAAATGGCAAAAATTGGAACTAACGCCGCCATGTTAAAAAATCATTCATAAGTACATTGTGGCCATTCATCAGTCAGTTACTACCTCTCGATGATTGGTCCAATGCATCCGACAGCGCCTCTCTTCATTTCAAGGTTAAGTTGGTTTTACTGTACATGTGTAATGTCAATGTCTTATTGACTACTGTGACTCGCGCACGAAGGGTTCCGTACCATTAGGTATGTATAAAAAAGCCAAAAAAATCTGGTCTGATGTATGAAAGCCTCACTTAAATATTTAATTGTTTTATTTTAGCCACATATTAGGTACAACGCCATCTCTTGGACCGAAGTAATGTAACGGTCTCTTGGACCGAAGTAACTAAACTATCGCTGAGGCGTCGAAAGTATGGGCGCCCACTTAAATATTTATTTTTAACCCCCGACGCAAAAAGAGGGGTGTTATAAGTTTGACGTGTCTGTGTGTGTGTCTATGTATCTGTGTGTCTGTCTGTCTGCCTGTGGCATCATAGCTCCCGAACGGATGAAGCGATTTCAATTTAGTTTTTTTTTGTATTAAAGGGGACTTACGGGCGCGTGTTTTTAGATATGTTTGATGAAAATCAGTTGAGCCGTTTAAAAGTTGTTGGGGTTGAAAGCGGGGAAGAATTTTCACTCGTGTCTCTTTGTGGTATCATAGCTCCCGAACGGATGAAGCGATTTCAATTTAGTTTTTTTTTTGTATTAAAGGGAACTTACGTGCGCATGTTTTAAAATATATTTGATGAAAATCGGTTGAGCCGTTTAATAGTTGTGGGGGGTGAAAGCGGGGAAGAATAGCCGTATGTATGCAAATATAGGTATTCGTGTGGGGTCTCAAATGAAAACGTACAGTAAGAGAATATTTATAACTTCATCCACAATGTTATTACCTATAAAAAGTATAAAATAAAAAATTAAATTAAAAATTAAAAAAAAACCCGACACAAACCTTTAAAAAGTAAAAAATCATATCTTTTAAAATAATACGTCGCGTTGGGGGACCGCTCCATTTACTTCTAACTTTAACACAAAAAAAAATTGATAAATGATAAGTCTTGGGTAAAAGACTAAGTAGGTAGGCATTATGAAAAAAATCGTAAGTAGATAATGAATAGTTAGGAGTGGTCCCCCAACGCGACGTATTATTTTAAAAGATATTATTTTTTACTTTTTAAAGGTTTGTGTGGGGGGGTTTTTTTATATTCTGTTTTTGAGTATTTGTTGTTGTAGCGGCAACAGAAATACATCATCTGTGAAAATTTAAACTGTGTGACTATAACGGTTCATGACATACAGCCTGGTGACAGACGGACGGACGGACAGCGAAGTCTCAGTAATAGGGTCCCGTTTTACCCTTTTGGGTACGGAATCCTAAAAATCACAAATATTTGGAAAACAAATTACACTTATATGCGCTCTGCACGTTAGAATTGCCTGTACACGTAATCAGGATAGGTAAGTAGATCCCGCATCAATCTTCACCACACACTTCTATTGAAGGTAGCTTATAGCTCCAGTAGGTATGTAAGTGTATGCAAACTTTATCTGCGGTCAGCATTAGGTACCTCTGGTTCCTCTTAGTAACTTTTCATTTAATTGTAGAACTGTCACTTATTTTTAATGTATGGTCATGTATGATAAACAACTCATTATTAATCCGCTTTGACCATGCAGGCGAAGCCGCGGGTAAAATCTAGTTTACCATATTCACAAAAACCAAAAATACAAATTCGGCACACACACATTTATGTGATTTTTGAATATACAGATTTTTTTAATAATCAATGTTATGGTAAATTATTTACCTTTATATGTATGTTGTGTATCAATTATCAAAGTAACTTTTCTTCTTCTTTACAAACGTCGCGTCATGGTTATCTCTGTAATAACACAATTTATTACTATCCAAGAAATAAATACGATAAACACTACAAACTATAAAAAGCCTTTCACTAGTACGTAATTCTGCAAAGCAATCGCTAATAACTATTAAAATTAAGTAACATGAAAAAACTAATCGCAACATCAACTATTTATTACAATTTTACAATGATTACACAAGCAGATATTAATCTACGAATTAACTTTGCAGAACTATGCACTTACAGATTTCTTTAAGAATGTCCCTCCTCTTAAAAATGTGCCAAATCCCGGATATGTTTTTATAGAACGAATACTTCTTTGTGTCCCTTTGGAAGAACATGTGTGTTAATTCAACATTTCAAAATCTTTAAGAGCATAGTCCGCAAGGGAAAATAGACATTAACCTGTTTCATCAAGTATTTTATGATCAACGAAATGACATTATACTGGGCTGCATCCATTCCGTATTGAAATATACTATTAGCACAGTACGAAGACATGGGTGCGAGGCATATATTGTACAACAAAAGTGCATACATCCATTTCTGTGTACTTTTATTAGCTTGTAACCTTCTCTCACTCATTGGCCTTTTCAATGAACCACTTTGAATTTTCTCATTTGATGTATGCTTATTTGAAACATTTTCATCAGACTTTTGTAACAATGCATTCAGTTCTTGAGACGATTCGAATCTAAACAACTTGAATTATGTTTTATATGGGAATAAAATTATTAAGCATTCTGTAAAAATACATTTGCAGACTCACCTCTTGTCAAAATAGGAAGGTGGTGTAGTCTCCAGCGAATATTCTGTACTCGACGGCTGAAATGAAAATGTTAGAACATTTAATATCTATGTTTTGTTATTATTATGTCGTATGGTGCATAAGGCAGGTGTCCATCTGCCGGCGAGTCAGAGAGGATCGGATCGGATATCGGATACCTTTTTTGCCCAAGAAACATACAACAAATTTAACATTCCGCTTAAACAAAAAAGATGCATAAATGCGAGCTAGTCCTCGCCGGTAGAGTGAGCAGTCAATGATTAACTACTACTAGTATTAAAAGGCAAATTACTTTATTTAGGTAGTCACGCAGAAGGGGGTACAAGTTATAAAACCTTTTCAAAATCATTACACCCAGGTGTAACCCGGGTCGATGTTACCCCACGGGGCCGTTTAGCACCCCCCGCCACCCTCACTATTACTACGAAGGTGACATTGATTAGATAACTGATCAAAAATTCCATTTTGCAGAGTAACCCAAACTTTTATAGAGTTACTTTTCACATAATACGTCCCATTCTTTTTTCTCGACTAGGTATCACCCAATAAACCCCAAATTGGTGTCACCTAGGGCGAACCGCCCCCTCCCCCACCATCCCTTGCTGCGCAATGCTTTTACCATCTACTCATACACAAATTCATATTATTCTCCTTATTATCGCTCTCAGACGACGCGCGGCAACTGTTTCTGCAGAGCTCGCGCTGCCTGGCCCTCACCCACCCCCATGGCTACACCTCTGTGTAGCATATTAATTATACGATCCCTAAGTTCACAATACACAAAACTCACATTATTCTCCTTATTATCGCTGTCAGACGACGCGCGCCGCCCATTCTTGCACAGCTCGGGCTGGCAGCGGCAGCCGGCGCCGCAGCCGCGCTCCGTCTTCACGCAGCCGCACATCTTGGTCGAGCAGCTGCCGCGGCACGTGCACTGGTAGTCGTCGCTGCGGCGCTTCACCGCGCGACCGATCGCGGATGCGTTCACGTCCACCGTGAAGTTCATCGTTAGACGGGAGCGTTGCGCCTGGTATACGATTGTCGGAGGGTTTGCATTGAGGTGACAATAAAAAAGTAAAATATGTGATTTGGTCTTATATTTTACCCAGCTTCAAAAACGGAGGAAGTTCTCAATTCATCTGTATGTTTTTTTCTCATGTGTATTAGTTAAGTTACCTCATAACTTTGCACTATGTATCGATTTCGATAATTCTTTTTGTGTTCGCAAGGTTGTGCATTCCGTATAAATTGAGCGACATAGGACAAGAAAAAGGAAATAATAAAATAAGAAGTCAATAAATACGCATTAATTAGCATAATTAAAAAAATACCCGCCAAATCTCACTCAAATTTATATGGGAGCTTACAAGTAAAAAGTTGTGAGAAAACACACAAAAAATACATTGGAACTTGCTCTCAGTCTCCTCTTTTTTTGAAATCTGATAAAAATCTGTAAGTAAAATATTACGAAAATAAATGAACCATTAAAGACAACCAGTATACCGACTTTATTAGCAGATTAGATAGATTAGCAGTCGCCTTAACCTATGGGACACCTCGTCTTGTGGCTATAGGTAGTAAATACACTGTTTGGTTTCCATTTTATGGTGTTCATACAAAAAGCTCCGACGAGGATGGGATTCGAACCCACGCGTGCAGAGCACATTGGATTAGCAGTCCAACGCCTTAACCTCTCGGCCACCTCGTCGTGTGGCTATAGGTAGTAAATATACTGTGCGGTTTACTATATAATATAAATACATAATATTACTGTTACCTTTATCCGTTTAAACAGAGGCGTGGCCCTCCAGTCAGGGTCTTTGTTGGGGTCCTCAAACTCATCGTCTTCTTCATCTGTCGGCTCCACATACTCTATTTTCTTCACCGTATCAACATTTTCTTTCTTGCTATGTTTCTTACCCTTGTTGCCGGCCGCCCGCAGTTCTTCCAATTCATCAACCAATTTTTTCTGTGAAATTAAGTACATAATATTATGTACACAACACGATTAAAATTATTTTTTATAAATAACTGACTAACTAATATTCACTTGCACATGATTAACGACGTGAATTTTATACTCCAAATACTCGAAAAATCGATATTACTTTCTAAGCTTAAGCTAGTTGCTGAAATATTATGAGTTGTTGAAGAGCATAATAATTTTATTATTTTCTTTCGGATCTGCACCCGAATATTCAATCTGTAGTCCTTTAGACGATACCTTAGAATCCTTCTTTATTTTAAACCTAATTATAATCTAGGTAACGTAAAACTAGGACAAATGCATGTGACTCTTAATTTACATAAGTCCTTGGTTTTGATGGTAAAAGATACTAAATATCTCTCTATCAATTTTTATATTATTGTGATTTTCATTTGCATGATAGAAGGCTGTTCCACCTAAGCAATAGAGTTTACTTTTGTCTTGGACACAAGGACATACGCAAAAGATCGAAATTTGAATAGCATTTACACCAATTTTGATAATTTTTTTTTGCTGCATACAAATTAAATTTTATGTTTATGATTTAATTCTTTGATTACTTTTGTGTTATATTCAATCATAAAGAGCCAATAGCTCCATTCAGATGTCAATTTGTAGACCATTATGTTTTATCAAATACAATTAACAGAGGAATATTCCATCTGTTAATTGCTTAATGTTTTCCAATAATCGTTATCAAACAAATGACTAACAACGACCTATTTACTACCATGCAAACAACAAATAACATTTAAATCAGTCTTTTAATCACTTTAGCTTACAGGAGGTCGTTTAGAAAAATCATAACACAAATTTTAATATTGTTTACAGAAATAGCTGGGAAAGATAAAACATGGATGTTATTCAGTATTAAAATATGCAACAACACAAATAGTACCTTTATTTTCCTCGAAAATTTATCTTTTACCCTTGTTTAGATATTTCATTTGGTCTGTTTGTCTGTATGTATGTTTGTATAATTTCAGAAAAAGCTTACCTTATTTGAATGCAGTTTTTAAGACTACATTGTGATAGATTTCACTCAACAAAACATTTTTTTTTTCATTAAAATCCGTTTAAGAAGTTAAGTGTAAACTATATTCACGCAGGCGCCCCACAGGTCGAACCTATGCATAACTATAATTATAAACATCCATGTCCAACTCTCCACCTTCCCCCAACCAACGCAATCCTACCCCAATCAAAGCATTAACCTACATTCTCGTGCTCGACCTGCTCGAGGCGCTCCTGCTGGTAGCTGATGACGTTCTGCAGGTGCTGGCACGCCGCGCCGTTGTCGCGCGACACCACGCCGCGCTGCAGCGCCACCAGCGCGCTTAGCTGGAGACAATACCATTTGGCAGTGAATATCACTTCCCTAATTGGGAGTTTCTTGCAGAGTCTTCCTACAAAATCATTTAACGTGACGGCGTAGTTTGATTTTCGAAAAATGTATTTCGAAAAAACTTCATTTCATTCATTCATTTTATCACTTCGATTAATTGTCCACTACTGAGTGTGGGTCCCTACTTGATTGAGAAGGCATAAAAGCATACCTACTTCACATTGCTGAACGGGTTTTTGAAGTGATTAGAGGCTTACCTAAGCATCAGTTGGCTTCATGCCATTGAAGGCCTTCTTGTAACACGCTTGAAACACAAGGAATCGTAGTGTAAGCCTGAATGTGTACAGTTACTTATATTTATTTAGAAATATTAAACCTATCTCTTAAACGTAATCATGACTTATAAGAGCTGCTAATTTTGTAAGACATTTGAAACACAGGGAATCATAGTGTAAGCCTGAGCTTGTACTGTTACTCATATTTATTTGGAAATGTTTATCCTATCTCTTAAACATAATCATGACTTATGAGAGCTGCTAATTTTTAAATAAAAATCAAAACCCTTACCTTCTGTTCATTCTGCAGCTTGACGGTAGCCAACTGTCTCTCAAACTCTGCCTTGCTGTTATCGAACTCTATCGCGAGTCTATCGTGAGCTTCCTTGATCTCTTCATACCTCGCCTGGAAACCCTTCTCGCTCTGGTTCTGTAGTTCCCTCTTAGCGTCCACTAACAACTCGAACAGACATTTGAGAGCCACCTTCGCCTCTAGCATCGATTGGATGTTGTCCCATTGCGTGCGCGATTTGTTCTCTGATAAGACAATTTATTAGCGTAAGCATCTATTTTGTATATAGAAATCTATGTCTATAACAACAACAAGTAACGTCATAATAATGTGACGTCTCAGATATAGACAGAAACCCGATTAGCGGAATCCTTCTATTTTTGGGTATAATAGTACATTACGATACGGTGCGTAAAGTTGGCCATTTTTGAACGGCGTGAAGTTAGTGCACTAGCGAAGCGAGTGCGATATACGCCGTTCAAAAATGCAACTTTACGAACGAGTATCGTATATTATTAAATTTTATAGCACGAGTGACATAAACCCGCTTTATTGTAGTTATAATAAATAAAAGTTATAATTTGATGCTTTAATTTCATAAAGATTTTTGAGTTGCGATGATGATAATGTAATTTTATTGTGCGAAAGAGAATTACAAAGTGTTCAAAACATGAAGAGATAGATAAAAAAATAACGACAAAGCCTCCTGAAAGGAATTATTACGAAGTTGTTAATGTTTATATTCAAGTTTTCTACAACATAAAACTGTATTAATTAGGAGAATCTCTAACCAGTGTAAATTCTTGCATAACCCGTATTAAGCACTAGTTTACTATACTGAACCAACAATTTGAGAAGATAAGATAACTAATTATGAAATATTTTTTCGCTGATTTTACCAAACAGTGTCCTTTACCCTTTATTACACATAAAGGCATACTATGTTAAGTAAGTAGTTTATTTGTTTGCTCAATCATATTTCCCATTAAAAATATGATAAAGTAACAGTTTTCACCAACAATTTTACACATAGGTTCCTACACAAAACATACTTCAACTGAATTAGTTTAAAAAGCAGTAAAGATAAACATGACTAAAGCACAGTATAGATAAGTGCAGGCATACATGGTGACTATTTTCTAATCTGTGGTGCAGGTTTGCGTCACTCAATGTCATAAAGTACCCTCATGTTATATATTTTTTAATTTCTACCTTCGCAATTTTCAATAATTCATTTTTGAACGGCGTGAAGTTGGCGTCATTTGCCATGTAAAAATGAACTACTTACGCCACGGAAAACTGTGATTTAAGTGCGGGTTTAGGTCACACTGTGCTATAATAGTACATTATGATACAAGTGCGCGAAGTTGGTCATTACAGTCGAGGCGGTATTGCACAGCCCGAGCCGCAAGGCGAGGGCTGTAATAGAGCCAAGACTGTAATAAACAAAGCACACGCGTATCATACGACGTTTTTCAACACACTTGCGAGGAAAAAAACAATTATAATAGGTTCAGTCACAAATCAGCAAATTATAAACGAAAAAATTAATGTTTGCACAAAATGCCGCGGAGGTTTAATTTTTCGCGCGCCGTATCTTTGGTTGAATAACTATGCGCGCGCAGGTTAAGTCCAGAGGCACCGAACACCGCCATTCAGCCACAATATATTAAACTAAATAATTATGTATTTCTAATAAGAATTTACGGTAATTAATGATTTAAAATATTGTATTTTTAAATGCTTTAATAGATAATTAGATGAAGTATAATCTTATCTTATGAGATTTTGACTACAACAAGTTTATTTATTTACAAAATAATAAATCTTTTGGTAACAACCTCTTTACGGATATTAAAAAAAAAGTGGAATAAGAAAAACACTAGTGCGGCAATGAAAAGTAAAACGCACTAGTGTGTAATAAACCGCATTCCGGGCGTAAGACTAAAGAAAAAATAGCAACTTTACGAGCAAGTGTGTTGAAAAAAAATATACATCAAACCATAAACGTAACTTAACCGTCCTTATATTTTTACTCATATTATAACTACTTACCCTGATCAGCAGTAACGATTTTCTGCTGGAGATCGGATATCTGAGCCTTTCTCAACGCCAAATCATCTTCCAATTCAGCTAGCTTCTTCCTATTAGCCTCATCGTCAGTACTGTTCCGGAGGTTTTCTATCTCTTCTGTTATCCAGGCTCTGTACGAAATTATTAAAAATTATGCGTTTTGTTAGAGATTTACTTTTTTTATGCAAACGCAACAGACTAGTAAGTAGTCATTGTCGCTCGTGGATTAGTCTCAGAAGCATCAGCAGTATATAGTTATCGATAAGTTTTAAAAATATATATGTAAGGTCATTGTAACTCGGCCCCTCTGAATATAGCTACGAGTGGCTGCGCAGATGTCGATTTTAAGGGTCACAGCTCATTAGAGCCACCCAATAATTATGTCAGTTATACCGACCTTACTGTATAAGTATATACCTATACTCCATCAGCTCCTCCAGCGACTTCTCGGCCTCCACGATGCTGAGGTGCACCTCGAGCTCCTGCTCGATGTACTGCTGCACGGCGCCCGCCTTCACGCTGCCCTTCGCGTTGCGCTTCATCGCCGTCTGCTTCTGTCTGTCCAACGCTTCCTGTGCATACATACGATACGGGCGTAATATTCGGTTGTAAGGTTTTGTGATTACAAAGTGTCAATGGTACTAGTAGGAAAGCTGCGCTCCCTTTCTCTGTTCAGCTCAGTATGTTTTAAACTATAATAGATAGACTTAATTTTTAAAGCAAACTTGTATTCACGATGAATGAGAAAAGTCCTTGAGAAAGGACGCGGTCCCATTATTGACTGACTTCACTTCATAATTGCTTAAGTTAACTGCGCTGGCTATAATAAGCTTGACTATGCAACCACCCTAACGTCAATGAAAGTGTACGTATCTGCGTGCGTACATGCATGCACACATACATACATCCACACATACAACCGTACACATACCTTGAGTCGTTTATTGACAGCAACAGCCTCCTCCATCTTCCGTTTGAGCACGTTCTGTTGTTTGGCGTGCAGCGACTCCATGCGCGCCATGGCGGTGGCGCGCTTGCGCTCCTCGTTGCGCAGGCGCAGCATCGCGCGCTCGTTGTCCGCCTTCCACTTGCGGAACTTCTCGCTCTCTTCGCGCATTTGCTTTATTATTTTCACCTGAAGGAAAAGGTAAATTGTGAAGAGATCTAGGGAATAAGTGCAAAGACAATAAAATTTAATATTGTGTCCTAATGTTCTTGTATAAGATACAAGTGGCAAGTGGCTTGAGGCATGATATGTGTACACGATTTCATTTTACAGTGTGGGATATAACAACATTTTTGAAAATTCAGCCCCTTAAGGAGCATGAAAGAACATGGAAAAGGGGAAATCAAAAAACCTACTAACCTTGGTGGCCTTCATAGCCTGTAGCTCAGCATTGAGAGCAGCAATCTTAGCTTCATTCTTCTCTTTAGTTTTAATTATGTTGGCCTGTTGCTGACATCTCTTCTTCAGTTCAATTATCTCTGCTTCGAGGTTGGAAATCTTCGTGCGACGTTCCTCGTGCGATGGATCTTTACTCTGTAAAAAATAATGTATTAGAAGTGGAAAACCATTTATATTGGCGTATTTGTGGTTGTAATGCGGGATACTACACTGGGTCGCGGTCATTATTTTTTATTAATTATTCTGAAGCATGTAATATTAGTGCTGTGATAGTGTCTAGATACTTTACCTTCGTTTTCAACTGTTGCATGAGCTCATCTCTCTCCTTCTCCAGGTGAACAATTTTCTCCTCATTCTCTTTCAGATTGTTATGGCTATCCAACATTTCTTTGTTATTAGCCAGTATAGCTTGAACAACAGACGCTTTGATAGCCATTGCGCGGTTTAGCTCCTGTAGTTCTTGGTTTAGTGCAACCTGTAAAGAAGTAATGTATAGTTAATGCTAGTGTCCAACCCAAACAAGTTTTTCAGCCCTAAAGGGTCTATTCACACATATCAGTGAAGTCACCGTTCCGTCACAGTACCGGCAAATCTTTCATACATTCTCGGCATTGTCAGTGAAGTGTGAGTGCTGACAATGCCGAGAATGTATGAAAGATTTGCCGGTACTGTGACGGAACGGTGACTTCACTGATATGTGTGAATCGAGCATAAGAATTTTGGCCGAAACTGACCGAAACTAAAATCGAAACCGAAACTTTCGGTAGGTCTGTATCAGGGTGTTACCAGACCAATAGATAGATCGACGTCGACTAATCTATTATTCCGCCATCGATCAACGACCGATCGATTGGTCTGGTAACAGCTTCACGAACACGTAAGTTTCGTCGCGGCTGAAAGTTTGTCATTTTTTGCTCAAAACCGTAACTAAGTCGTAAACTATAATAATTTTGGTCGAAACTGAAAAACAAAACCTAAGAAAAAAAAGAAAAATTATCCTAATTCTCCTACTGAACTTGATATTGAGGGAGAAAGTAAAGAATAATTTTCACACAACTTTCAATCTGTTGATCTAGCTAGAAGGACCAAAATGTTGAATGCTGACCTGTCTTGTAACGGACCAACTTTGAGTGGACTGTATATTTGGGGTGTACAAGACTGTCGTCTACCAACTCTGGTGAATGCACGGGTGTGAATAAATAATATACTCACCGATGGCTCCTCGAACATTGGGTAGGAATGGATTATCTGATGCTGCGCAGACTTACACAGAGCCCGCTTCCTACCTTCTTGATAGTAGCTCCTACAATTTTTCCCGTGCAACCCGATGCTGGCGCGATCAGTCTTATACCGAAGTTTGTTATGCAACATGAGAACTTAATCCTTGTGGATTCGATGAATGTACATAACTATAGGCTCCTGGCCGATGGACCGGCTCGCCACGATAAATTCGATAAATACGACAAAACGACAAACTTAGATTAACAAATTGGCGCGCAATCTGCTAACGCCACGAAAACGAGAGAGCGACTCTGTATAGACAACGAAAGGCATAGACAATTTTAATAGTTTATCTAAACCATCGACAACAAAACATCGACAAAAGTGAACACAAACATATATAAAACTAGTTGTTTACCTGTCCCATAGCTCGCTTCTCTTCCTCCATAACAGCCTGGTCCTCATTCAACAGAACATCGTCATCCACTTTCTCAGTATCATTATCGTCTTTAACAAACGACAACTTGATCTCATGGTTTATCAATTCCTCATTTGTCTTCAAATTAACTGACTGCAAGTCTTCTAATCTCATCTTAATTTCTTTCAAATAATCAACAACACTAGTCTTCTGTGCTTCATCGTCAGTTGTACTTAAGTTGTCTATTGTCTGGTTACACTGCTCGGTTAACTCATTCAGTTTCCGTTCAATTTTGTCCTTTGCTGCCTCAGCTAAAAGTGCCTTTTCGCATAAATTCGTGTTCTCGATCAACATGTTACCAAGATGTTCAGTGACTTGTTTGTGTTTCTTCAATAATTCGGAGTATTTAGCTTTTTCTCTGTCTAATTCTTCTTGCAACTGCTCATTGTTTTGTTCACTTATCGTTGGGAGTTTACCGAGTAACTGTAGTCTAAGTTCATTTACTAAGTTATTTAATCTGCAAGATTTCATTATCCCATTTAGTGACATACCAACGAATTGCGCTTAAAAACTATAACACACTATAAAGACTATAAATAAAAGACTTCAGTTAATAGTTTTGTATGGCATACTTACAGCAAAATAAAATGTTTATATCTAATACAAATTCCTATCAACATAGCCTTAAAGAAACTCAGATTTTGTTGTTATACATTAATGTTACTAATTAAATAAATTTTATATCGCTATACGGTGACCAAAATAAATGTTTACCTGACAATTTCAGCAGCCTTAGCATCTTGGTTAATAACTGGCTTATTCCTGATACGCCTGGCGCGGTCGGCGTATCTCAATGTCGAGACTGTTTCGTCCAAATTATAGTCCGCAGGGCTCACGCAGGCTACCATTAGCGTTAACGAGTTCCCACCGAGACTGTCTGCAAATAAGACGTTATTTACGCGTTAAGATTCAGTTTATTAATCGTGAAATAAACTATCTATTGGAGCTAATCCATACTAATATTATAAATGTGAAAGTGTGTTTGTTTGTTTGTGACTCTTTCACGACGCAACATCGCAACATGGCTATTATATGATATAGTTTATGTGTGTAGAGATAGTAAGGAGGGTGGAGAGTGACGTAGGCTACTTTTTACCGCGGAAAAACATCTCATTCCCATGCCATGGGAGGATCGATGTTTTGATAGTTGCTAGATATTTAGTTCCGGATGCTGTTAATAGATGGCGTTAGTAAAATTCATTTGCAAGTTCTGAATCACGCTATCAAATACTACATGTATCGATAATTTACTTAAGTCATAGGTAAATGTTATAACTTATCTTCCAGTATAACATATAGGCTACTTTTTATCCCGAGAATCCTACGAGAGCGGGACCTACGCGGCTGTTACCTACGGGTCCCGAAGCGAAGCGCGGGCGGTTCTCTAATAAATTCTAAAGCAAAGAGAAGTAAAATGGAAAAAACTTTTCAATCATGTAGTGTTCTATCTATTCTGGCTAGCGCATAGGGTACCTGACATATTAATAGACATCATTTTTTTTATTACCCATCCAACTATACTCTTAATTAACACGACATCAGTAACATTAGAATCTAGCACATACCTTGTAACAACCTAGTCAGTTTACTGTCTCTATAACTAATAAAGCTCCGATTAGTGCCGTCTCCCAACGCCGATATAACGTTACCGAGCGCCAACAACCCTTGGTTGATCTTCACTCCTTCCCGCATGCGCTCGCCCACCGCTTTCGTCTTTTTGATACGCTCCGATCCCGCTAAGTCTACTAAATGAAACTTAGACGTCGTTGCGATATTTCTGTAAAATGATACAAATCATTTAGAGTCACCTAATTTTATATGCCACAGAAAACATCATTATTATAATATCCACTGCAGAAATAATACATTTTACAAACATTAGAGTTGCATTTATCAGAAATCAAATTTCTCGACGGGCGAGTTTGTAAATAACAGGAATGATGAAATTTGGAGATGAGGTTCTCATACAAATAAACACTAAATCTCCCGTTTAAGGTTCCCAATTCCGCGGACGTTTTGGACAAACTTTATCGGTCACTTAAACATCTGCCCCTTGTATTTATTTATTTATTTATTGGGTAACCAACATAAGTAACAGCTGCACATCCATAGCACAATTCTAAACTTAATATTATATTATCTTACTGTTCTTATAATTATAAGGTAACCAACCACAGCATGCTTGGTACTACATTGCTAGAAATGCAAATAATTAAAATCATGATTAAAATATATACAAATATACATAAAATATATATAGATTATATATTATAGATTCTTTCTCTATTGTATGTAGAAAGAATCTTCAAATAAGTAGACAAACATACTTATCAGTGCGGCTCTCTTTAGTAATAACGATCGTGAAGACAGCATGACTCCTGCTTGACGCCTGGTTCATGGCTGTCGATCCCGTCACACGACCTGAAGACCCTCGCTCCAACACCATCATCGTCTCCATTGTTGATGTTACCGGCAACTCTGTTATACCTGTTAATACAATTATTTTTTTTTATTATTGCAATGGATTTTATTATGTTTGTATTTCAAATTTCCCCCCAAAAACGATACTATTGGTCATCATGTAACTTGGACTGACGTCATGAACCGCTAGTTGTCATTTGTGACCTGTCAAATATTGAAATTAATGTCTGACAATGTTAGTAACAGTTAAGCGGTTCATGACGTATGTGCATTGATAGTTTTTTGAGGTTATGGGGTAACGAAAATAAAATCATTTTATTAAGATTCATAAGATAGAAATGAAAGTTAACATAATAACATTTAATTACATTTAATGTCAGCACTCCTATTGGATGGGTGGTAAAATAATTCTTGAGTTTTCAATATATTTGACCACACATAAAGGAGGCAACGTCAAGTATTAAGTCTTAAAAGTATAAAAATAGTGAACCACATGAAGAACTATGTTATAGTGTTACCTGGTAAAATCACCCCCTTGTTGATATCCTCCCTTATCTCTATAATGCTGTGCCCCCTCTCCTTCCCCGAGAGCAAGTCATAACATTGCTCTTGATACAACTCCATAAATGATACAGTCACTTTGAATATAAACTTGTTCTTGTGAGTTTCAATGAAATCAAATATATCTGCGACAGCCAAGGGAATTACACCTAAAACAAAATTTTATTTTATTTCTAGATGAAGGTACAATGGAAGAGGAAACTATCTATATATCTACTTTTATATTAGCACACATCCCTTCTCATATTGTGTATTAAATTTAAACAGCTGTCAAAATAAACAAACAAGCTTTGTGATGGTAAGTGGTCAGAATTTGTCAATAGACCACAATGACACCAAAACATGATGTTTTACCACCAAAAAAAAAAGAAAAGACAAGGAAAGTACAATATGAACATGAACAGTTTAAATCAATTGATCATAAGATTGACACAAAGTATATATAATACATGCATTGCAACATAAACAGCATACAATTGTTTATTAATTATCTTACCTAATTTAGTGGAATCACCATCAGATCCTGAATAATTAGTGCCCATGGTATATGTTTTACCTGAGCCTGTTTGACCATACGCTAATATAGTTACATTGTAACCTGAAAGAATAAAGTGAAATTATAAATTAAAAATACGTAATTATATAAATTTCATATTATGCAGTACAGTGTAACTGAAATTCTTAACTCACTTTCCAAGTAATTTTACGGCAATATATCAATAAAAGCCTAAGTGGTATTGGAAGATGAAGGGGCAAAAAAAAACATTTTTTCAAATATAAATAGCTTTGAAACAACCAAATAAGGATGGTAAATGGTAGATACCGCCTGTGAACACCAGTGGCAGTGAAAACATCAACAATACATAGTCAGTAAGAATAAAGTGCTACTAATTTTCTTGATATGTACAGCCAGATTGCACTGGACAGAAATGGAATGGGTATTTCTTTAGTATCCTGCTGCAGGAGTAGGGGGAGGGGGGTGTTGAGGGGAGGGTAGGGGGAGGAACTTCCTCCTAAAATGCGGAAAGCCATAGTTTTCGAGATTTTTTTTTATTTTTATTTTCAAGTTTGAAACTCAATATTTGTGTAAATTAATGTCAGAAAATGGGGCAAAAATTTAAAATATACACCTCTTAGGAGACACTCTCAACATACGAATTTTAGCAAAAAAGGAAGAATTATTTAAGGATTTAATTTATAAACATGTTTTATGCACTCAATTTTAAAATAGTGTTTTTGAGGAAACTAAAACATTGGCAGATCTAATATTATCGGGGCAGACTTTCAGTCTTAATCCAATCATCAGTCAATCAGAATCCAATGGCCTTTAATATGACGTCCTTTAACAAAGAAAAAGTATTATAATGATAGTTACATTATTTGTACTTTATTACAGCAAGAGATTTGAAGGAAGAAGTTTATGTAATTAATGTCGAAAGAACCCCGCTGCGCGTGGTTCCCCTTTTTTCTTGAATTAAACTGTCAACCTAACGAACCTAACCCAACCCATCTGTTTAAAAAGTTTCTTTTTGTTTCTTATTTGGCGGGGGGCCAAACCCCGAAACCCCCTCTTTTTTAACGGATTTATATTTATTGGATACTATGTCAAGCTCTTCCCGCTTCATGGAGATATTTTACCCTCGTGCGGACGCATCGGTGGCGTTATCCTCGGATGAAACAGAATTCGCCGAACTGGTCGCCATTTTTTTTTGTTTTTACACAAAACAAAATAAAAATACGAATAAATTTAATACGGATCGCTTGCCGGCACGATTATTAATAGTTGACATAGCACAACATAAAAATCACGGATATGCTAGTTTTTGAGATTTATTTTTAAACTTGAAGGTAGATCTGTAAACTGCTCAATATTTGTCTTATCTTTTGAAAATAACAACAAAAATTAAAATAAAACGACGGATTTCCGCAAAAAAATGCGATTAGATTATGATTTGAGCCATCAATATCTATTAATTAAAGCCAACATCACCCAAATACGCCAAAATCACCCTTATTTGTCTTCAAATTTTATAAATAACCTTAAAAAATTAAAATTAAGATTAAAAAAAACTACACATTTCCGCACAAAATGCAATTAGATTATGATTCGGGGCATCACCTATTGATTAAAGCAAAATTTGTTCAGGAAATCGTGCAGCAGGATACTAAAGCAAACCCATGGAATGATACTTTAGTGTAAGTAATTTCTGTGAAAAAAAGAACATCATACCTTGAAATAGTTTCCCAATCAGGCCTTTGACAGCAGTATCATAGAACTCTTTTTGAGTTATGTGCTGTGGAAATACATAGTTGTAAGTAAATGCTAAGTCCTTGATAGTCACTTGAGGCTCCCCGCTGACCACTTCGATGCATTCATCACATCCTCTCTCGGTTTCCTGCCGCATCAATGGCCTGATGCGAAGAGCCACCTGGACTGTATCTATAGTTTTATTTTCCCCGTCTACCATTTTGAATATTTGTTTGTCCCTCAAAGTTTTAGAAAAATATACCAGTCTTTGAATAAATAACTCGTCATAAACCAATCATGGCCATATACCGGGAAAAGGACACTGTCAATATTTTTCATAAATGCAAACGGTTTTCATTGTTTCTTTTCGGCCGGAAGTTGAAGTAGGTAACTATATTCTGAAAAACATGAATTAAATTTCATTTATGAAAATGCATTGCGTAAATAAAAAAAACCATTATTACAGTTATTTAAATTGTAATCCACTATTGCACTAATTTAAATCCAATCTAATCTAATCAATCTAATCTAATCTAATCCAAAATGATATTGGAAACTTACTTCTAAATCTGCGGCTTGCAGGTACGTTTCAAATAATAAACTATTTAGTAACAATAAACAAGGGCACCGAACATGCAATTAGCTTACACAAACAACACTTTATCACTAAAATTATCAAATTTAAGAAAATTTCATAAAACGAAACGATATTTTCAAATTTACAAATTGCAACGGACCGACGGCCCGCAACTGATCATAGACAATAGAGATGACCACAGAGCCACAGACAGTGTTGCCAACTCCCACCTAAGCTTGTACACAAATTAGATAATACATATGTTAGGGCCACCATATACATTCGGAATTCCGAAAATGCACCACACACATACGTGTTTTTTCCGTTCGGAATGACATAAACAAACGGCGCATGTAGACCACAGAGTAAGTGCTACTTTTTATCCCGGAATTTCCGCGGGATCAGGATTCACGTGGTAAGAACTCTTATGCACCAAGTCGCAAGTTTAGATTTTTATGGGACTTCCACTGGGAAATAGAGGAAGTTGTGAAGTAACATAGAGGCTACTTTTTATCCTGAAATTCCCGCGGGATCAGGATTTAAGTGGGAAAAACTCATATGCGACAACGAGGTCGGGGGTTCAGATGTTTATGGGACTTTCAGTGGGATGTAGATGAGGTTATGGAGCATTATAATATAGGCTACTTTTTGTTCCTGACTTTTCGCGGGATCGGGATTTTTGCGGGAAAATCTCCTATGAGCGAATGAAGTCGTAGTAAAAATCGATTACTCTTATGTGTGGAGTAATATACATGTATAGTCTACTTTTTATCTTAGAAGTCTCGCGGGGTCGGGATCCACGCAGGAAAAACTTTGTGACACACTGAGTTCCACGCGAGCGGAGCCGCGGGCACAGCTAGTTTCTCAATAAATTTTAAGATGTTAATTCACGAAATAAAACACATTTTTTCATTAAATCAGCTATTCTTTATCAAAATTACACAGTAAATCTATGTTAGGTGTATAAAACAAAGTTATTATTAAATTAGGAAGATGTTGAAGGTTGGGAGGCTTCATCTTAGCTGCGATTGATTTGGAATATTTTTCCTTAGTACCCATTTTTTGCAGTACCGATTTAGGTAATACGTAGTTGTGACAGCATTGGCCCTCTTTGCGTAGTGAGTCTCTTACACAGAGGATAGAATTAAGAGTTATTAACTCATTTAATTCCTCTGTTTATTTTTAACGATATTCATTTGGGAGAATAATCATTCTACCTCAGCATTTGAAAGGGCAAGTGTAAGACATGCTATTGCTAGCTCGCTTATGTCTTCAAATATATTATCCCCAGAAGCATTTTTAAACTTTTTGACTTCCACCCAAAACGTTGTATCCAAGTATCAAATATAACAAAAAATGTTTATAGTTATATTTGATACTTGTATTTATGTAATTGTATTTTTGTACAAAAAGTACAAAAATACGAGGATTAAACAAAGCTTCAAACGAAGACAGCTTCAAACTAAACATTCACAGGACTTTGATATCTGCAAGATTTTTAAAATTGCCGCCATTTCTATTTCTAGTGGACAAGACTCGTTTGCCAAACTCTATGAAACGTCATCTGGCTCACTCTGGTAGTTGTTTTTAGCTACTAATAGGTAAGTATTTTATTTCGGGGATTAAATTTTTACCGCTGTAAGGGTATAAAAAAATCTCATAACCAAAAGTAGCTAGAAAAAGTAGCTAAAAAGTTTATTTTTAGCTACTTTGCTAGCCAGATGACGTTTCATAGAGTTTGCCAAACTGTCTGTATCTGTCTGTGTCTGTCTGTAAATAGTCTGATCAGACAATCGGAAGGCACTCGTGCCATACATTTTGTACGTACATACACAATACACGTCCCATTTGATAGTCATCCGATTCGATTGTATGAATTTGTCTAATCAGACTATCGGAAGATCGGAACCGACTATCGGAGAGAAAAATTGGACGTCTATTATAGCCCTTAACTTCTCGCCATATTATTATTATTAAACACAATTAACATGGTCACACACAACATGGTCTTCGCATAGATTGAATCTATGGCTTGCCTTCGTTTTTCGCCCTTTTGTCTATCGTTATAAATGTCAGAGGATTTGACAAGAAGTGTCAAGATCGAGACGTATCAATTATCAATCATCAATCAAACAATTCGAAACGAAAAGCGAGCGAAAATTGTGAAACTTTATGAATGTTTATAAAAATCAAGTACAATTAGTACTTAATATTATAATATAGTGTTATTTTGTGGTTTATTTATTATGTGACAAACTTACATCTCAAAAGCTGTGCTTTCGAGTTTTAGTTCTGATTTTGTAACTAGATTGTGTGCATCATGCCGCCAAAAACAAGAGGAGCTAAGACGTCTAAAGCTTCAAAAGAAAACATTGGTATCAGCTGTAAAACTAAGACAAAAGCAGCAAGTAAAGTGTCGAAACCTCCAAGAAAAGCGCTGGCGGATAAAACGAACTCTGCTTCGGATGACAATGCATCGTTTTTAAAATCAAAATCCAGGGCAAATGTTAGTAATGAAGTCAATTTGTTAGTCAAACAAAGACCTCGTAGAGAAAGACGTCTTCCAAGTAGATATGTTGAAGCAGAAAATTTGTCAAACAGTAAGGATGTCTCAGTTGAAAACAAGAGGAATTCTAAGCAAACTCCTGTAAAACAGATCCCAGTTGTAGTAATATCGCCCCTAAAAACTCCAAAATTAAGTTTGGATAGCAGTTTGACTGCTAATCGGCCTAAAAGAATATGTCGACTACCTTCTAAGTTTGATGATCATTCAGTAAGTCCTAGCAAGTTTGTACCTGTACAGCCAGCATACGCAAGTACACCTAAAGTTGTAAATAAACCTAAAGTAATTGAAAAGAATGAGCCAAGCAAAAAAGTGAAACCCACGAAAGCTCCAAATTCTGATAAAGTAGTATCAACTAAAGCAAATACTAAGAGAATTGTTAACAAAAGAAATAATGATACCTCCAAATCCAAAAGTCCTAATAGTAGTGCAGATACCAACAATAATCCTAAGACAGATTCCCTACCTCGCAATAAAACCAAAAATAAACAAAATACTCCACCAAAAGTATCAGTGCTTAATCCTAGAGCTATAGCATCTAAAAAGCCTGTAAATAAAAATGCTTCAATCAGAATTCTTGAGGATAGAAAGAATTCTCTAAAAAGGGATGCCAGTAACTTTGATGTTTATGAATTTACATATGATCCAAATGAAGAACCACCTCCTCAAAAAAAGAAAAGGAAAAAGCCAGCTAAGAAGAGAGAACCAAAACAAAAAATGGTGGTTTTTAAAGACAACTATGATAGAAACTTGGCTAAAGCTCTAAGAAACTTGAAAAACACAATTTCAGAAAAATCTGTTAAACCTGTCAAACAAACAGAAAATGTCAAATTGGCCACTGAACCATTGACAGCACACCCAGCTTCTGATACCGTGGTAACAACGGTTACCACACAGCCTACTCCTAGTAAACCATGTGAGGGAGATAAGAGCCATACTTCAGTAAAAAATTATAACTCTGTAAGAGTCGAAGATATTGCGTTGGATTTTGAGGAAGATAATGTTGTTGATGATGTCAATTATTCACCAGCTCACTCATTTTGTGCACCTACTACTCCAGCCACGAATATTGATAATGTGGAAACAGAGATTCATGCCCCTACTAATGATCCAATTAATGTAGCTTCTCAAAATAACATTTCGAGTCGGTCAAAGCCTATCTCTACTGATCCATTGAACCTGAGAGAGGAGTTTAGCTTCTTTGATGACCAACCAGTAGCAAGTAGCAGCATGAATGTCTCTACACGAAATCCGGCTGCCAGTCCATGGCGGGTAGAATTTGAGAGTCTACCAATAAAATGGCAAGTTAATACGTACGTAAAACCTAATATGACACCAGCATTTGACAGTTCATTCATGAACTTTAATGAGGGGAATAAGAAACATGTCTACACCAATATAGTAATGGAGACAAATGAAGAAAATGATGCTCCACATATTTATGAAGACTATGCATCTAAGTTGAAACAGACTAGCATCATATCATTTATAAAAGAAGTAGTTGAAAGCAAAGCAAAGAAAAAGAAAGATAAACTAACCCCAATTAAAGCAAGCTCTCTGTTTGAAGACCCGAAAGATACTCCAGTAAAGGATACTACACCTTTAGTTCAAAATGATCATGTGACGCCTAAGAAAAATGCGCAAACTAACATTGAATCTAATGATCCAAAAACTCCACCGAGTGTCGGTAATGTATCTAATGAAAATGAGATCTCCAACAATTCTGAAGTAAATGAGAAAGAAAATAGTAAGGACAGTGCAAAGAGATCAAGTAAGAAAAAAAGAAATAAAAACGTCTCGTATTTTGGTTTCGATGACAGTGAAAATGTTGATCAAGAGAATATCTCCCCTGTTAAACAGATAGATAAACGTAAATTGCGTGCGTTAAAACCTCGCTCCAGAGCAGTGCTTCAAGAGATCAATGAACAAAAAGGACCGACCAGAGCCGTTATACCTGTTGCTGTAAAATCTAAACCCTTTCAAAATTCTGAAATAGCTAGTAATCTTTTTGATCAAATGAAATCTGCAACGGAGCCACCAGTCTTCCCAGACAAGGATCCTGTACAGAATCCTGAAACCACCAACATTACGGAAGTCCAAAATAATGTGGAAATGAATTATGATGAGTCTGTTCATTTATTTGAAGATCTAGAATTTGTCCACAGTTTAAAGGTATTTTTATTGATTTGTTTATATGTATAACACTCTTTCATTACAGTCTGTCATTATATACCCTCCACCAATCTGCACAGATGTGTGGTGGATTATGCTCTAGGCCTCTTCAGTAATTAAGATATTCATGCTCAGTAGTTACTTTTAAATGGGTTAATGTATAAATTATAAAAACAGTAACTTTTAATATTTCAAATTTATAGGCTCATAGAAAGAGTTATGGAAAAGCAAAGAAGGCAGTAACATTCCGTCGGAACTCTATCTCGGACAGTGATGTTCCTCCCAGTGACGTAGCCGAGCAAAGTACCTCGAGTGATGAAGAAGATTCACTTGACTTAACATTTAAGGTCCCTGCAGTTCAACCTAAAAAGACAAGGAAAAAGAAACCCAAAAAGAACAAGATCTCTAAGAAAGAGGTAGGTTTTTTATGCTTATAACCAACAAAAAACATGTGAGCTTCCTAATGGTATGTCACTAAGACCCATTGACATCAAAGACAATAAAGGCTTTGTGTAGTGAGACAAAATAAAACAGATAAGGTTTTCGTTACATCTTATTGTCTTAAGTAATATTGCAGTAGGATGAGAAATCTTCAGGATTTTATAGAAATATTCATATTCGTGTTATGGGGTAAGTTACACCAGCCATCCTAGTGTCTCAATAAATCCCTAGTACTTGTTTAGCACCCTGCTGAGCAGTGGATTCAGTAGCATTGCCAGGTAGAGGGTGTGGTGTCACTCATTGTAAACTCTTGAGTACCAAACTTATTTGGCCAAAAATACATGACTTAACTCTAATAGATGCTTAAAACCATACTTCCATACCAATATTATGAGTGCGAAAGTCGAATTTTGTGGTGAATAGTCCATTTATTGAGGAATGCTATAGGCTACATAACATTACCGACACGATGCGTCCATTTAATATTATAGTTATGTTGCGGGAAAACATCTGCCGGGTCAGCTAGTAAAATATAAAAATTAATGAGTTAAGTTCTGTGCAGAGAAAAATGGCATTTAACAAAATACAGTTTTTTTCATACATAAAGTTTATTAACCGACTTCAAAAAAAGCAGGAGGTTCTCAATAGGGTACTTTCCGTAATAAAAAATAAACTATGAAATTTGATAGAAATAAAAAGTTATGTAGAAATATACTTTAATATTCTGATTTTGAGTCATAAAAGCACATAATTATTTTAATAAACAATATTAAAATTCGAAATTTTTAATTTTAAGGCAAGAAAGCGTGTTTATTTTGCCGAAATATATTTTTCGTTGCTTTTTATTAGGAAAATCAAGTTTATTTTTCACTACCGAAAGTACCCTATTCATCTGTATGTTTTTTTTTCTTATGTGTGTTACCTCGTAACTGCGTACCTACTCTGTGAACCGAACCGATTTCGATAATTCTTTCGACATTCGAAAACTAGTGACTGCCGTCTGATCCCATTTTTATTTGAGCGACATCTGACGGTCAGTTTTTGAGTTATTCTCAATAATGTAAATTTAAATTATGCCAACTTTTGATTAGATGTTTCTTTTTTGTTCGAAAGGAAGTGCTTGTGTGGTATCTTATAAATTGGAGCGACATCTGGCGAGTGGCTTTGAGTTATCTCGACTTTTATGTTTTTGTAAAAAGTTAGTTATTTTTGCTCTTTTTTTTTTCAGGAACAAGAAGTAGAGGCATGGGCTGCCGGCTTCAATTCCATGTGTGAAGACATTGAAGAGTTTGATTTGGTTGTTGAGTAGGAAGGATGAATTTTTTAAATTATTCCATTAAGAAATTACTTAGTTTAAGTGCAATAGTGCTATCAATAAGTTTAAGGCTAAATATAACTAAGTTTTAACAAATCACAAATTAAGTTTACTTTTAAAATCACGAGATTTTACTTTGCCATTTTTAGTTTGCCATTTTATTTAGCTTAAAATCAGATCTGAGGAGTTTAAGTTTAGTATAGTTCTTCGGACTTATACGCTACTGAATGAATTGTGTGCAGTAACATAAGGTAACAATTCTTAATATGTATAGGAATTCGTTTTTGGTTTAAAATTGTGTTAAATATTCAGTACGGTGCAGGAACTTACGCCGTATTGAGATATAATTATTATGTTTTTTATGAGTGAAATTATTTTAATTATCGTGTATTTCAATTTGAAGTATGTATTTGTAATATTATCCATACCTACCTGTTTTGTAAATAACATTTGACATTACTTTCCAAGTAATTTTAACAAAATAACTCTAAATTACGTTTTAAGTAAGACTAATTATTTAAGTTAAATTATTTTCAATACTGGACATGTTTGCAAGTAAGATGTAATTTTGAATTTATTGATTAATTAAATTATATAAAACAACTAACTATAAGTTAATTTTATTTTTCCTAGACGATATTCATTGTATGGTAGCATACCAACTATGATTCCTAGTAATCGCCCTACACTGCATTTTCGTTCAATAAGGAATTCTTTTCAATTGCATTTCACATAACTGCCAGTTTTCCGCCCTTGTAATAAAATTATGGTGCATTGTAGAATGGCGGCTTAAAATGCCGTAAGTGAATTTTGCTTACAAGCTAAATTGAATTGTGAAAGAACAAGAGTAGGCCTTCAGGTACCTACAGTCAATCGGGGTAACTTTGATTCTTTAGGGTAACTTTGACAGTCCGCTCCCAAAATAGTTTTTTTATTTTTTACATGAAAAGCATTTGGCGCATACAATTTATTTATTACATTTTATGTACTTAATGAACGTCGTTAACGTAATCTTAAATAAAAAGTGGTTATCAAACAAAGCTAATATAAAAAACTTTCTTTCAAAAACTTGCGTAACTATTCGTGTTTTTTCCGACGTAAAACTTTTTAGATATTTCTTAAAACTTTAATGCTATCAAGGTGTGTTATAATATAATACAATCTTTTACATGTCTATTTTCGATACATTAACAATTTTTATTAATTTTCAATTGCATCTTCGTTAAAATTACAAATAATACCGGTAAGTCAGATTTTGAACAAATTCTGGGTAACTTTGACAGTATCAATGTATGTATCTATCTAACCTATCCCTTAGATGTATCCTAACCTAACTTTTGCGATTTACCAATTTTAGTGTTAGTCAAACATCCCAGGGCCCCCGGGACTTCTTTATTTTCCCAGAAATAAAATGAAAAAATTGCAGCCATTTTGTTTTTTCAACCTGGAAGCTCGGGCGCCTGTACTGTTTTAATCATTGCTGTCGATGTAGACGTCCTAGGAAGCCGAAATATGTCTCATTTCAAAGCTAACAATGTAGGTAATCAATTGATGATACATTTTATTTAATATCTTTTTCATAGAAGACCAAAAAAGGATTTAAAAAACAAAATTCAATATTTTTTCATTGAATCTTCTTAGTTTAGTGCCTTTTACACGAAAACTAAGCCGTCAAACTACTTTTTTTGCTGTCTTATCATAAAACAGGCTATCACCTTATTAATAAATGTTACACCAAAGTTATAAGTAAGGTAGGTAGTTTAGAAGATTTTTTGATAAATATCATCTGTGTCAAAGTTACCCATATAGGGGTGGTAACAACACAACAACAACAACACAACAAAATTGCAATTTTTTTATATATTTTGTCATTTTTAAAGACTTTATAATTTGACAATATGAAAACCAGCCCGAGAGCACTGATTAAATCATAACTTTTATCTCATAAGCGAAATAGTAAGAGTTTTTAAAGAAAATTCAGCGATGATGTATCAAAGTTACCCCGATTGACTGTACCTAATATTTTTATGCAGCAGTGGTAATTCCATATTCTCAACGACTCGGGTATAGTTTTATTGAGTTTTCCGATTTTTAGGATTCTATTTATTCAAGAGCTGATGCTTGTCGTATGGTCCCATTTCAAATCTGAGCCACATCTGACGAGTAGTTTTTTGGTTATTTTTGTAGGTATGGGTTTTTTGTTAAATGATTGAAAACCCTGTTTACTATAATTGAATGCAGTAATGTACTATACATCTGGGAGTGTTCTCCAACAGTGTAGGTATGTACATAGTTCAAAGGTGTGAGAAGTCTGCTGCCTATCCGCAATTATTGCCCTGCGTGGTGCGTCATGACACTGTTTAAGGTCATGATCTTCCCCTCGTGTTATGAACTCCGAAACCAGCAAGTGCCAGCAGTGTGACATTTATTTATGGATTGCCAAAATGATGAAAAAATCACAGACTTATAAAAAAAGCTGACCTAACATATTATATTATGGGAGAAAAAAGCGTGCCAGTTACAACTACATAGACATGCTGCACACATTGACAATCCCCATACAAAACGTTCATGGTCTACTGTTCATGGTCTAATGTTGTCTATGGTTCTCATACTTACAAAAGTGAGCTTCTTGTAGCTTAATAAAATGGCGGGAGTGCTTCAACCATAGAGATAAATCTCTATGGCTTCAACCCCATTTTATCTATGTGTGCGTGAGTGTAGCAACAAAAAAAAATAAAACGAGATAGACTTTGTATGTGTCATGGGAGAGAAGGGGATGAAACTATTGCTTACATATACGTCCTTGTAGTGGTGAAAATTATGTTAGGTCTGTTTGTTTTATAAGTCTGTGGAAAAAATATACTCTTCCAAGTGATTTCTGACGGAATACACTATTAGTGGAGTGCCGTTAGACGGTTAGACATAAAAATGGCAAAACCTCGGAATCCAGGGACTATGAATGAATTTTCATAAAAATTGTTGGACTGTATTTCAAAATGCACAAATAGAAAAGTTAAAAAAAAATAGTTCACCGATCTTTTATTTTTGTTATCTTTGTTCGTAAATTTGTGACCCCATAACTTCGTGTTGGGTAAACCGATTTTGATGATTCTTTATTTTCTTGACATTTGGTCCTCTTGGTATGGTCCCATATAAATTTGAGCGACATCTGACGAGTACTTTTGAATTAACTTGAATAATGTGTAAGGATGTTTAGCTGTGTGTGTTTATGGTTTTTTCCTAATAACTTTTTACTGAGTGTTTAGATTTTTATGATTCTTTTTTATTTGAAAGCTGGTACTTGCATTGTAGTCTCATAAAACTAGAATGGCATCTGAGTAAAAAAATTATTGAGGATAATTCGGAATTATCCTCAATAATTTTTTTGTATGTATGTTACCTCATATTTTACTATTTAGAGGTCCGATTTTGATCATTCTTTTTTTATCGAAAGCTGTGGCTTTAGGTGAGGTCCCGTAAAAATTTCAGTTCCGTCAGACGAGTAGTTTTTGAGTTACTCTTAATAATGTGTATTTAATTTATGGTCGTTACCTCATAACTTGTCACTGTAAACTACAAAAATCTAAACACTCAGTAAAAAGTTATTAGGAAAAAACCATAAACACACACAGCTAAACATCCTTACACATTATTCAAGTTAATTCAAAACTACTCGTCAGATGTCGCTCAAATTTATATGGGACCATACCAAGAGCACCAACTGTCAAGAAAATAAAGAATCATCAAAATCGGTTTACCCAACACGAAGTTATGGGGTCACAAACTTATGAACAAAGATAACAAAAAAAAAAGATCGGTGAACTATTTTTTTTAACTTTTCTATTTGTGCATTTTGAAATACAGTCCAACAATTTTTATGAAAATTCGTTCATAGTCCCTGGATTCCGAGGTTAAGCTAACGGCACTCCAGTATATGGAGTTTATTATGGAGAAAATTCTATGACCAGGAATTTCAATTTGTTTTATCGCCCTCTGTCAGTTTTTAACAAACGAATTGGAGAAGAATATTAGCTATAAGTATTGCTACTGAAAGAGAGATGGCGTTGTATGCCACAAAATTGGGTGATTATAAATTATTATTATAAATGTTGTATTGTAATAAAATGTGCTGTATAATAAAATCGTAATACATATATTATAATTTGGAAGCGTACACGTTCCTGCTATTTTTAGAACGGTATAATTTATTAATTGGTGTTTGAACTTTTATGCGTCATACTAGATGGCGCTGTTAGTCATCCTTTCTGGCAATCATGGCAAATATAAATAATTTTCCCAAAGAGTAATATATCTGGCATTTTCCTCATTGACAGAGTACCTACCTAGCAGAATTTCACTCGTGCCGATATACGCCATTAAAAAATGCAACTTTACGAACGAGTACCTATCGTATATTATTTTATAGCACGAGTGACATAAACCCGCTTAATTGTAGTTATAATAGGTAAATAATAGTTATAATTTAATGCTTTAATTTCATATACTTAGATAATAAATCTTTTTAATTTTTGACGTGACAACGTTACGTCTTATAATTCGATATCGGCTGCACGCACGAAAAACATGACGTTTATGTGCCGTTATCTGACGTCATGAGGCGTTATCTGACGTCATGCGGCGTTACCGTGTGCAAGCGAGAACGCGGAACGAGCGACAAAGAAGCACAATCGGCCTTTGTCAATGTAACTCTGACGTCTCTTTAGTTTTGCTTTTTATCGAAATTATTTATAACCAGCCAGGTTTGTTTTGACTTGTTTGTGGCACATTGACATGACATAATATGCACAGACTAGCTAAAGATTAATGTTTCGTTATACGGTATGCAACGACTAGTCTTTTTGGTAAAATATTTAATAAAGGTTTTTAACTGCAATATAACAGTAAATAAATTATAACTAAGTATTCAAAGATAGTTTAGGATGACTATTAGTGATTATGCTACCATTCCATCAGTATTTTCTTAAGACGTTGTCACGTTCAACTATCGTCAGTAAACCGACTTTACAGACAACCAATTTTTTTTACAGAGTTGATGTTATTGTTATTTTATGGTGCGAAAGAGAATTACAAAGTGTAACATGAAGAGTCAAATAAAAAAATTACGACAAAACCTCCCGAAAGTAATTATCACGAATTTATTAATGATTGATGAATGAGTTTTCTACAACAAAAAATTTGCAGGTAGCGCTAAGTTGGCAACGCCGCAATCAGGTGTCAGTGACGTTTCGCTAGTGTCCAATATGGCGACTGCAATTTGTCTCTCAGAACCATTAGGTACAATTTAACAAAACTGGACAATCCGAATTTTGCGGATATAAGTAGGTATGTTGTCGACTCGAAATCTTTGTTTTTTTATGTTTTATTATTCAGGTAAGAACTGCACGAAATCCTTACTAATCCTTACTAATATTATAAATGTGAAAGTGTGTTTGTTTGTTTGTTTGTTTGTTTGTTTGTTTGTGACGCTTTCACGTCGCAACAAAGCTATTATATGGTAAGGTTTATGTGTGTGGGGATAGTTAGGAGGGTGGAAAGTGACGTAGGCTACTTTTTACCGCGGAAAAACATCCCATTCCCATGGGAAGATCGATGTTTTGTTAGTTGCTAGATATTTATTTTCGGAGTTGTTAATAGATGGCGGTAATAAAATTCATTTGCAAGTTCTGAATTACGCTATCAAATACTACATGTAATTTACTTAAGTCATAGGCAAATGTAATAGGCTACTTTAGCTCTGCCTCGAGAACTCCCCGCTCCGGCTGTATTCAGTGTACCGCCCGCCCGCTGGCACTATCCTGTTGACTGATGTCCGCAAGTTGCTCAGCCAACTGGATAGTGCCAGCGGACCAGAGGGACCTTCGAGTCGAGAGCCTGGACGACTTCATCGAGAGATTGGCACGCAACATGTTCGGGCGTGTCGACGCGTCGCGGTTCCCGCATCTGCAGGACCTGGCGCCACTCCACACCCGTCCACCGGACCGCTGGGCCTTCCCGCGCGACTTGCTGGTTGCGCGGGACGGGCCTAGCACTGACTGATACTGGGGCTTCGTAAGTCGTCGCCCGACGCTGATCGGCTCCTGCTGGGCTTCCCACCAGCGGGATTCACCCGGTAGGGCCTCGATCGCCTGGGCGGCGCGAAGATGAACCCCATCCCGTTTGAGACTCTGTGGCCTGTAAAAAGACCACCACTCTCCGGACTTGACCTATTGGTTAACCACAGATGGACAACCAAGGGCCTTAGGGCCCAGCCCAAGAACCGGCCCGTTTTAACAAGCCGCGAGAGACACCCCCAAAGGGGAACTAACTGTCCCGAGGGCTCCACACACCTCAGACAGGGTGGAGTGAAGAGAGCGAGTAGTAGGCTACTTTTTAGCCTAAATTCCTACGGGAGCGGGACCTACGCGGCTGTTACCTACGGGTCCCGAAGCGAAGCGCGGGCGGTTCTCTAGTTATTAATATAGATTCATTTTTGAACGGTGTGAAGTTAGCGTCATTTACCATGCAAAAATCGCTAATTTAAGTCACGGAAAACTGTGGCTTAAGTTCGGGTTTAAGTCACGCTGTGCGGTGATTCCTCGTGGTCCAACTATTTAGTCCAACTATGACGTCTCAGTTGGACCACGAGGAAGACCTATTCCTCGTGGTCCAACTGCAAAATAATTTTATGCTTTAATCTGAATGTTCATTCTTCAATTATTTCCAGTGCTTCGGACTGCATACTCGTGACATAATATATTATAGAACCATATTAAGGGCACAGAACAAAAACGCTCCGTGGGTCCTTATAGGTGAAGTATGTGCGACTGTGTATGCCGATGTGTGACTGTGTTGGATGATGTGTCCACATGATTGAATTCATACAAGTGACATCAAGAATAGAGCAGTAGGACTACGAGGAACTAGGCATTTTTCATGTAATAATTTATCTTTGTAGTAGGACTACTAGTAGGAGATAAAATGAGTAGGACTACTAATTACAGTAAAAATATTAAAAAATAATTCATAAAATATAAAACAATTAATAAAACATAAAATTATTTTGCAGTTGGACCACGAGGAATAGGTCTTCCTCGTGGTCCAACTGTGACGTCATAGTTGGACTAAATAGTTGGACCACGAGGAATCACCCACGCTGTGGTATAAAAAATTATTTACAATAGGTTGCAAAACAGTAACTGACTATCTAGTTAAAAGTCATGCTATCACGCAAGTACTAAATAAGTTAAACACGAGTTTCATAGAAATACCAAACAGTCTAAGCTAAATGTTAATGTGAATTTTAGTACGTACTTAATCTACGTATGTCAATGATTTTAAAGAGTAAGTAAAATGCTATTAACTCTTCTGTATAGGTATGTTGTATGCTGTAGGTTTACTTGCCTATATTTATTTATTTATTTATTACACTTTATTGTACACCACAGTTACAAATAAAGAAATTATGCTACAATTCACGTAAGTTGTGCACAAAAGGCGATCTTATCGCTCAATAGCGATTTCTTCCAGATAACCTTTGGGGAAATGACAAAGGGAAAGATCAAGAAATGTTGGTAGGGTGTACAGTGCAATAATTGAAGATATATAGTTAGGTATCTAGGTTTTTCTTTCCTTCTTTCTTGAGGAACAACGAAAAATGCATCCGTGACGTCTTGCTTAGCGCTGGTTAGTGATGTGCATCAGACTCGTTAGCTGTTTTCTTGGTTAGATGTTCACGTTACAAAGTCCTGACGACATAATTTTGTGGTGACCCCGATCCACACAAGTGGATCGAAATTTCGACGTAGGTAGGTAAGTATCTCCGAAAAACATGTTAAAGTCGGTATGTAACTAGGCACATAGTGGCATCAACCCATTAATGGCCTACTACTGAGCACGGGTTTCTTCTGCTAAACTGAGGATGACTAGAGCAAGCTCTACGACATACTCGGGTGCGGATTGGTAAAAGGGTTGATGACCAAGTGTGGGAGTTTTTTATGTCGCCTTTAGGCCTGATTTGGTTAAATAATATCAATGCCCTCTCAAGTCTGTCACTGTTGTCATCGGCGGCAGCGGCAGTGGATGATGCTGCATCCTCTTCTTCTACCCTAATTCCAAAGAAAAAGATCAGTTCGCCTCTATAACGTATTCCTTAACATAGAATAGATAATATATGGGCTTTTATAATCAGGTATGGGCAGTCGGGAGCAGCGGGTTGCGCGTCGGATACAGGGTTGGCGTAAGCGGGCGTGCAATGCGGGCACCGCTCACGGGCGGCATGTTTGGGAGCGGCAAATGGACCGCAACGGGGCGGCATAAAAGTAAACCTGTATGGTAGATGGTATTGAACGATGATTTGAAAAACAGTTACGCACGCGGTCGCCTATACAGCTAATGGCGCGGCGGCCCTGCTAGCCTGCTACCTACTAAGTTGGTGTACCTACCCCTTAAAATTTGTCTGAAATCAGGACCAGGATTCGCCTATGAATAGATAAATTGTCTTTTTTTCTTGTTCATGTAGTAAGCCAGAGGTTACGCGTGTGCCTGGGTTCGGATCCCCGTACTGTCCAGCGGGCAGCCAGCGGCAAGCCGTTTCCCCAGGTCTCCCTGGCCGCTACGGGAAGACACCAAAGAGCCACTGCATAGGATAGTGGGAGGGGACGTACCTAGGAATTGGCTCTCAAGCCCCCAGCCGGAATACAAAAAATGTTTGTCGGCTGACTCAAGCAGAAGGGTGGTAGCTAGCTAGCCGGGTTCGAGAACCTACCACCAGCATAGAGTACCTTCGGAATTACAAAGAATGGTACTTAATCCAGAAACCTCTGAAAAGGAACCGGGCGCCGTGTCCTCGTCCATTGATCAGCAGGGTGCACCACTAGCAGGGGAGGCCGGCTTGGACTCAAGAATGGAAGGAGCCCCTTACACCACTATTTTGTGCATAAGTAGGTACCTAACTGGCTAGTACTCTGGCTTGCTGGTAGAGCTAAAGTCTGTCTGGCTAGATACTACCCTCTTTGTTTAGTTTGAACGACTAATTTAGCTACGGCTGTGGACTTGAAAAACTATTTTCTCTCTTTCTTCTTCTTTCTTTCTTCTTATTCTTTCTTCTCTTTCATTTTGTGCCTTATTATCTTCTTCTTTACCTACCTTTACCTTTAACCTAAAAACTGAATATTCGAGTATTAAATTATATATTCACACTTTCGCAACAGCAACAAAATGTAGACTAGTCTTATTAACATTACCGCAGTGCAGTATTACCTACTAAATTAGGTATGTCTATTTTATTTCCAAAAACCTAAAAAAGCAAACCATTCATTTTCTCGATAAACGTAATGTAGGTACAAACACTGAACTCAATTCAAAAATGGATTCCTCTCAAAAGTTTGCCCACGGTTGGCAGCGGAAAGTCCCGAAACGCAGGGCATCTATCTAATTAAAACTGAAAAATTAATCCATCCAACAAAGTAAGTATCCCGCTCTGCCCTAATGTGATGGCTGACGATATTAAAATGATTGCTCTTTGGCAAATATGGCGGCCGGTTGAATTATACAGCGGAAGCAAATATTACCCTCGCAAACATACGTCCCGAGAGAGCGAGCTAGTTCGCGCACTCAAAATTAAAAGCACACAATGAAAATACTGAATCGAGGGCCCCTACTCAGATACCTTGTCGCGAAAAGTGAGTGCCTACTCTAAACCTCACTCTTAACACTAGGGTAAAGTGGTTCGGCGCATTGTTGTCAATGAAAACAGTCACCGAAGTGTTTTTTTGTTTATGAACTCTTCGATGTTGCCACTCGAAAATAAATAGCTCCGCGGCAACGAGCGCTGCTCTAACAAGCTGTTACAACGCTTTTATGTATCGTTTCGCTTTTGTTTTGCAATTATGCCGAATAATGATAGTTTTTTTCAATTCACTTTAATAGTCTCTTTATTAGCTTTTTTGTTACAGTCTTCTTTATCCTACTATGCTTAGATCTTGATCCTTTTACCGTTTACTTCTCCGTTCTCATCCGTTACCAACTTAAGAAAGTAATGAAGAATAAAGGAACTTAGGTACAGTTTTTATATCTACCTATAACCATAGCATTTTCAGCAATTCCATCAATCTTAGGACATGCTCACCATTGCAATTTCTAAATTCATATTTAAAAGAGTAACAGATTGTACAACGATAATGAATCATACCAGGATCAACTCTTTTAATGTGTTAGTGGATCTTCTCGAGGTCTACAAATTGCTTTTTATCGTATGGTTACCGAGCTTTTGTATCACCTGATAAAATAAGTTTCTTTTTTTTCGAGAGATTTTTGAGCAGGTACGTAGACACTAGACACCTACTATATTTCCAAATGTTAGATTCTTCATGAAGCTTTTTTTATTCTAAAGGTTTGAAACATTAACCAATTTTCGTAGATCGTGGGTAGGTAGGTAGTACTACCTTAGTACCGTACTACTCTGATATTAGGTATTCACCTGTTAACAGTAAAATGAAATTTGTCTTCAAGAATTTTTAGACAATAGCAAAGTACTTAGACGTTAATCATGTTAATTTGGTACTAAGTGTTTTTCTTGGATTCCTTTTCGTCCTTTTCCTGACCCTGGATTTGTTCACTTCAGGACATACCTAAGTTTTAATGATTTCAGTACATAATTCACCTAACGGTTGTTATATAAGTATAGGTTGTAAGTTCAAAATCCACCTGACAACTACTTTGAGATGATACTTGTATTAATTTATCCGGGACTGCTCTGATAGCTCGTGCCTACTTTAATTGAATATCTACATCAACTCGGAGCCCGGACTTAATCAATTAACAATTGGACTATTTTAGTCATTTAATTAAAGGGTGACCGCGCGCGAGCAGGTTGCCTGGGTCGGGAATATTAACCGCAATTCTCGGTCAACATTCGCAAAATTGACACGTCAAATATTTGTAACTTCGTCCTGGGACCACGTTAGACGGCAAACAGAATCGTGTCTGGTCCTCCCTTAATTTCCGATGTTTCTACACCGTCCCCGCTTCGTTCGAGTTTAGATCTTGTGTTCTTACAATTGAGACCAGGTTGGTTTGTTAAAGGACCGCCGAGATAGCCGCTTGTCAAAACAAAATGGCGCTGACTGTGTTTGAATTGGGCCGTATCAGTCGCGAGCGGAGATTCATTTTGTCGCCTTGCTTAAGATCGTAGTAGTCTCCTTCATATTGTCTCTGTACACACGATGAGTGTGTGCTAGCGTGTTGGCTTGCATTTAAAGCTAGCTACAAATTTGTTGTTTCAGTACAAATACTATGATGATATTGTTTGTAGTTTGTCTTTCGATCGAGGAGTTTGTTTGGCAGCAAGTGCTGAGTAATCATGTAATGAATGTAAGGCGTTAACACTTGTAACCTGATTATCCATCCATGGTATACCTTAGTATTGGCCTCTGGTTACCCCTGTTGGGAGTAACCAGTTCGTTGGGCTTTGCATCATTCATTACTTTAATCCCGGTAGGTCTCTTGCATGATGACAATGTCTACAGACTTACTAACTTATTTCGTTTCTAGAAGGAGTGTAACATAATTTACCGCGTTAACGTCTGAGAACCGGTAATAGGTAAATGTGTTTCGGCCATTGAAGTAACCAAATAGGAGCTGAGGGATAGCAGTCTCCCCAATCTCTCTTAAGATGAAGATCTCTCCTCCACCTCTCCTAAGATGAAGTAGGTACCTAAGCTTGTTCAACCCTTTAAAAGTCTGCTTCGAAAATCTGATTCCCCCCTAAATTAAGAGCTTTTCCTCCACGATCAACAGCTGGTTATATCCATGGTTCCTGCGTATTTGAGCATTAACTAATGTGTCAGCTACTGATATTATGGATGTCCATGGGCGGCAGTCTCCACTTACCATCATATGACCCGTGTACTCCTTTATTCATAATTCGAATAAAAAGTTCGTTCCATTTAGTCTAAGTCCTTATTAGAATACCAATAAATATCTGCTTTACCTATTTACCTATTACCCGACATAAATTTAAAAGAGGAGCATACTTAACAAATATTAAATTGTAAACTTTACATTGCGATGGTAAATATTAAATAATATGTGTACAGGTAAATAATACAGTCGCTAGCCTGGAGTCTACCTGCCGTTCGGTGTTGCCATTATCATAAACCAAACACGTCAATATTTACCCACACAAACAAGGGCGTAATTTTTAAATAAATTGTGGCATTTTGCAAAATTGCTACAGCAAATAGATTGTGGACAAAAGTGCGCGTGAATGTGTGACGAACTTTTTCTGTCCGTTATCCGTTCATGAGCACTTCGCACACAATCCCGAAGGTAAGGGTAATTTTGGAGTAACGAATCAGTTTTGCATTTGCAGTTTCGGTTTTCAAAAACGTTAAGATAAATAATTGTCTCTTACACTGCTAATGTTTGGTTTCTTCTAAGTTGACCTGCTGCCCAAACGTTGTTTCGAGACTTCAATTCATTTTAGGATATTGTTTTATAAATTCTGTCAACTTAAAAATAAAAAAAATATTCGAATATTAAACTACTCAAGTAGGTATTTCATAGCTTTGATAAGGTAGTTATTATAATATAAGCAAAAAGTTGGAAGGACATTTCTGAGAAAATCCATCTAGGTTTAGTGATATCCACATAAATTCAATTACCTAAGTTCAATTTATTTTTGAAACAGTGGAGTTAGGTGCATTCCACTGAACAGTATACCTAGGTACCTATATCCTGCAGCACGCATTGACACACACATAAATATTAAAACCGGCCAAGTCCGAGTGGGACTCGCGCACTAAGGGTTCCGTACCATTATGTATAAAAACGCCAAAAAAATCTGGTCTGTGGTATGAAAGCCTCACTTAAATATTAAATTGTTTTATTGTAGCCACATATTACCCACAACGCCATCTCTTGGACCGAAAGGTAACTAAACTATCGCTGAGGCGTCGAAAGTAAGGGAGCCCAATTAAATATTTATTTTATTCTGTTTTTTAGTGTTTGTTGTTGTAGCGGCAACAGAAATACATCATCTGTGAAAATTTCAACTGTGTAACTATTACGGTTCGTGAGATACAGCCTGGTGACAGACGGACGGACGGACGGACGGACAGCGAAGTCTCAGTAATAGGGTCCCGTTGTACCCTTTGGGTACGAAACCCTAATAATTGAGTATCACAATTGTGTCTATCTCAGAGATGTTTTAAACATGAACTTAATAATATAGGTCCGTAATTTAAATAACAATATCGAAAGTTTCGATTCGAAACCGTTTATAATGTGTATTGTTACAAGGAACTTTAAAAATGTTAATTTTACGTCACAAGAGACATTCGAGGCGCCATCTTGTATTAACTCTCCTACTCCAATCATTTATTATGTGCAAGATAATGTCTTTATTAGCTCTAGCAAGCTCACATTTCAATCCACTTAGTGCGAGGAGGCTGAACTATCAATGTTATGATAAATAATAATATGTACACACTATTAAGTAGTAGGTAACTAGGTACCTACCACGGTACCTACTATACCTATGTCACTTGCCTGTTATATACTTATACTTATAATAAATAAATACGTTATTTTAGTAAGCCTATTAAGAGATATTTTTAAGAGTTAAAGATGGCAAACAAGCAGTAGCACCACCTTTCCGCTGCCGCCCATGGCAACTGTGACCGACACAGAACAAGGCTCATGTCATGTCGTGACTAATTATTGTTTTTTTCTATTCTAGGGCTCGTATTTAAGAAGGTGTTATTAGGAGATAGAATATGATAAATAAATAAAATATACCTACCTGTGATTAAGGTTTCTTGTGCATTGGCAGCGAGAATTTCAAGTGCCTTAAGTTTGCTTACATGGTAAATTGAACTGTAATTACCTACACGTAATAATTTGTTTTTAGAAGGGAGTGGCATTTCGTTATGGAATCCGTTTCAATGGCATAGGTAAATATCTGCTTTCCGACCCTGTGATTGAGTCATTTCTGAGAATAGTGGAAATAAATGCACAGTCAAAACAACCAACACCAAAACAGAAACAAAATAAGTTTTGGGTTCTCTGACGTTATAAAGGTCTGCAATATTTTTCTCAAATCAGTTACAGATCTATACATTTATTTATTATAAGACGTTAGAAGATATACATAAAAGATATTCGTTTTAGGTGCGCGTATAATTTTTTCATGCTCAGAAAACGTTCTACAATACATTGTTATCAGCCACAGCCACGGCACCAGAGTGGCGTACCGGCAGATGCGTGCACTGCTATTTACTTAGGCCGGGTACGTTTTATCGGGACGATGCACGTCTGGGGGAGTCGTCCTCACTTCACGGAATAATTGAATATCTTCTACACACCTCGGTTTATCTACGTTTTGTATTAACTTGGTGTTTGTTTGCGTTTTAAACATCTCGCGCCTTAGCTTAGGGATTCTAGCTCGAGTGTGCTAAATAAATGCTTCATCGTGTTTCTAGTAGGTAACGCATTACATAATTAGTACAATTGTAGCCCTGCTCTATATTTTGATAGGAATCATACTTATTAATTAATTCGTAATCGTTTTTGTTTTGCGCTCGAGTTATCACGTTTGCAAATAATGTAGGTGCTTAAATCAAAAATTTGTTTATTAATCTGTAGTTAATTTTGTTTCGCATTCTGGATAGGTAGGTACTACTCATAAAGCGTTAAATCAAATTTTAAACACATAATATAGGTATAACCTACTGTTCCAAGAAAACCTTGACACGTCAGGGTTTTCTTGTCTTCGTTCGCATGGATTAACTCATTGAAATTACCAGCGCTGGCATTGATGTCCACAATACCCCTTCAATATTTGTTATTGTTAAGCAATAAGCAGTTGTAGCGAAGTTTTGCATATCAATAACAAACCTTGTGTGCCTTTTGCCCTTTTTTCTTAGGCGCCAACTCTGCAACGCCGCCAACGCATTGGCGATTCCATTGGTGTTGCTAATGTTCATGGGCGGTGGTAGGTATCTGTTTACCACCAGGTCGAACCACATACTCTTTTATCGGCTACTTTACATAAAAGCACCTAACGTTTACCTATAAAACATAAAAGCAACAAATTTTAACGCGATTTGCTGTTAGATTTTTATTGCGAATTTTCACACGAACACCCTTAGACAATCGACTCGTAATATGGCCTTAGCCGCGCTAGGTACGAGTAAAAACCACAGTATCAGCTAGGTGTAATTCCCGGCCGTTCCCACCGGCCATAAATAAGGCTCGGCAAACACACGGACCGTGCAAACAACATAAAACACGAATGATTGCAATTAAAAACGCATCGCGTCACGTGCCGCCGCCATTTTGTATTCACTAATGCTTCGTTTCCGAACTTAATAATGAATGAGTTGCTGGAAAAGTTTTTGTGCTTTTATAAGGTCATATTCGTCTTTTTACCTATTATGTTAGTATTTTGTAACTGGATTATGTTTTTAGTTTACAACTTGTAGTTTCAGTCGACAATATTGCTCGTTAAGTCACAGTAGGTATAGGTACCTACCTATTCCCCGCCGGGGGAGTCCACCTTGTCGTGGTGGCGGGGCTTAGTAGCCGTGCACAAGCCAGTGCACGGTGAAGCCAAGAGACTTCCGAGAGACCCCATTGCGTCCTCCGCTCTCCTGCATCAGGGGACTCCGAGGACGCAGTGACGCCAGTGTGGCCCTCACTCCTCAGCTCAGCCGTATCGGCTGACCCGGGGAGTGTTGTAGAAATCTTCTCCAGCTCCCTCGTAGCGAGGGATTCCGGGGAGGAACCATCTTCAAGTTTCGGTGCCCAACTTGGAGATGTGTATTGTGGGCAACCCAGGGAGCATACCCTGTAAAAAAGACGGCACAATGGACAAGGTAATTAGGAAACAAATACTCCAGGAGGGTACCGCGCAAAGCGGAGAACCCCTGCCTCCTACCTCGGTAGGAGGCAGCCCCACCGTATCTGGAGGGGGCACTAATTGCCTCGTAGGTCGGCAATCTGCTGACCTCCGTAAACACGACCCACGCGAACGCCAAACGGACACCGATAGTATGCCTATGATGACGGACAAAGTTGACACGAGAACGGACAAGGAGAAGTCGCCCGCTGTCCAAGCGACTGTGAGAAAAACGCGGCTAACCAGGAGTCGAGCAATAGCTCTAACTCCGCCGCCACCTCATGGCGCCACGTCCGATGGAGACGACCTATCAGATTGCTCCCTGATGTCGGGACTTTCGGGATTTTCGACCGCGACCTCAGTTGGTAGCCGCAAACGGCCGATACCGGCGAGCGGAAGCGAGACGGAGCGGCCCAAAAAGAAGTCCAATGTGCCACCGCAGAGCGCTATAGACGTCTCTCTGGACTTTACGGCCCCAGCCCCTAAATCGAGAGCAAAAGCCACCCTCCCGAGTGCCGAAGATTTAGGCAGGGAGATGAGGGAACAGCCCACCGGCGACTTGGGTTCTCGAATAGTCGAGAACCTTGGGGTAATCGAGAAAGTTACTGACCGATCCCGTAACATAAAAGGGAATATCGCCCGCGAGATCCGCTTGGCGGTGCGAAACATACAGGCGGCAACAACAGAAGTGATGCAGCGGGTGGCCACTGCACACTTGGAGAAGGAGAATGCGGCACTGCGCACGGAACTGGCCAGCATGAATGCAAAAATGGAGGAGCTTACGGCGGAACTCAACGAGTTGCGCCGAAAGAGCACCTCCAGTGCGCCTGCAAACCCCCGACCTTCCCCCAAACGACCGGAAGCGAGAGTAGGGAATGAGGAGGACGCCCTCTTGGCTAAGATTGGCTCCATGATCGACAGCAAGCTGGCGTCCTTCAGAGATGAAATTTTCCCTGATAGGACCATCAGGCCTTCCTTAGGGAAAAAAGCCACGCTCGCCACAGCGACGCGGAAAACGACGGCCACAGTCCCAGGGCAGCAACCAGCCTCAGCACCAGAGCGGCCTCTGACCACAGCACCGGAGCGGTCTCCAGTTGAGTGGACCCTCGCTACGCAGGCAGAGAGAGTAGAGCCGGTTTGGACGACAGTCGTTGGGCGAAGGGCGAAGAAGCGACCTTCCGCCCAAACGGCAGTGACTCGCAAACAGTCACTGAGTCGAGGAAGAGGGAAAAGGAGTTCCCAACGACCCCCTGCGGCCAAGGCTCCTCAAGCATCGGGTCCGGAATGGGACACTAGGAAGGCCAAAAAGCCTGCCGAGAAGAAGCGGCTTCCCAAAGTGCCCAAGACGGCAGCAGTTACCATAACGGTGCCTGAAGGGTCGGAAGTGACTTACGCGCAGGTTATGAAAACTGCAAAGGACCGCATCAGCCTACCCGACCTGGGCATCGGGGAGATTCGGCAGAAGAAGGCTATCAACGGAGGCCTTCTCCTCGAGATTGGCGGCGAAAACTGTGCCGAAAAAGCCGATGTCCTCGCGGGTAGGATGCAGGAGGTCGTCGCAGAACTGGGAGTCAAAGTGGCGCGACCCACCAAACAAGGGGAGGTCAGGGTAATGGATCTGGACGATTCCGTCACCCAAGATGAAGTCGCCAGCGCCATTGCCGCGGCCTGTGGATGCCTGGCCGCCGACATAAAAGTGGGCGAGATACGGCGGACACCGTCAACTTTGGGAACGGCCTGGGTGCGCTGCCCATTGACGGCCGTTCGCAAGTTGGCGGTCACGAAGCGGCTCCTCGTGGGTGTCGGCCAGGGTGCAAATACTTGCCGCTAGGCAGCTCCAGTGCTTTCGATGCCTGGAGAAGGGTCACGCGAGGCACCAGTGCACGAGCGCAATCGACAGGAGTGCTCTCTGCTACGTCTGCGGTCATGCCGGTCATAAGGCCAACCAATGCGTGGCAGAGACGCCCAATTGCGCTCTGTGCGCAGAAGCAGGCCGCAAAGCCGACCACCGCCTGGGTGGACCGCGCTGCACACCGCCTAGGAGGCGCAAGGACGGCAGAAGGGCAGCGGCTGCCAGCTCAGTACGGGCAGATGGGCTTGCGCAAGCGACAGCTGGCGCATCGGCCCATCGCCCGTCCGAGGAAACAATGGAGGAAGTATGACAAATACTCCTCCATTGAAACTGTTACAGGGGAATCTGAACCACTGTAGGAGAGCACAGGACTTGTTCCTGCAGTGCATCACAGAATGTTCAATCTCCTTAGCAGTAGTGGCCGAACCGTACAGGATCCCGGACCATCCGCGCTGGTTCGGGGATAACTGCGGTTCGGTCGCAATATACTGGGCTGGCACCGAAAAGGATCCTCCCTGCACCAAAAGACAGTCGGGACAGGGATTCGTTGCCGTGGATTGGGGTCCTCTGGCAGTGTTGGGTTGCTACATCTCCCCAAATTGCTATCTGGCGGATTACGAGGCGTTCCTGGACCGGGTGGGAGACTGCATTCGTGGTTGCTCGCCCCGTCCGGTGTTCGTCCTCGGGGACTTTAACGCCCACTCTAGGGCATGGGGGAGCACCAACGACAATGCCAGAGGAAAGGCAGTTCTCGACTGGGCGGCGCAACTGGACCTGCGCCTGCTGAACCGGGGCTGCGTCAGCACGTGCGTGCGCTGGCAGGGGGAGTCAATCGTGGACCTTTCATGGGCGACTCCCTCCGCCGAGCGCCTCGTGTCGGGATGGAAGGTGGCGGAAGAGTTGGTGACGCTGTCTGACCACCGTCACATCACGTTCAACGTAGTCCTCCGGCTCCCGGTTCAGACCAGCCGAGCCGAAGGCGCTCCACGACGCTGGGCACTGAGTCGCCTGAACAAGGACATGTTCCTTGCCGCTGCACACGTCGTGGACTGGACTGAGACTGCCTCCGGAGAAACGCCATCGAGCCTGGACGACGGGGCTGTCCGACTCCGAGCCGACATGACAGCAATCTGTGATGCTTCAATGCCACAGATCCGGTGCGGCAGGAGGGCAGCGGCTTACTGGTGGTCCGACCACATAGCTGAGCTGCGCCGAATTTGCCTGCGATCAAGACGAAATTACACCCGTGCCCGCAGACGTCGGTCCACCAATGCCGAAGTGTTGGAGGAAAGGTACAGGGAGTACCGTGACGCGACGACCAAGCTCCAGACCGCTATCGCGGAGAGCAAGTCCAGGAGCTGGTCGGGACTGCTGGAGAGTCTGGACAGGGACCCGTGGGGACGCCCTTATAAGATGGTGCTGGACAAGTTGCGCCCCCGGGTTCCACCGTTAACGGAAACCCTCAGTCCCGACTTTGTCTCGAATGTCATGGGAAACCTGTTCCCTTACACTCCGGACGACCCCGTTGCCTCGCCGAGGCCGGACTCGGTGGCATGGTCGGAAGAGCTGGCCGTCACTGAGGCGGAGTTGGAGCAGGCGGTGAGGCGGTTAACTGCCCGAAACACCGCACCAGGCCCAGACGGAATCCCAGGTCGGGCCTGGGTGCTGGCGCTGACCGTTCTCGGGGAACGGTTGCGTCGGCTATTTACAAGCTGCCTCCGCGCCGGCCACTTCCCGTCGGATTGGCGGCAGGCAAAGGTTGTGCTGCTACACAAGCCGGGACGACCAACGGACTCACCTTCAGCCTATAGGCCGATATGTTTGCTGAACGAGTCTGGCAAACTGTTCGAGAGGATAGTTGCCGCTCGTATCAGTGAACATCTGGCGCGCAATGGCCCGGATCTGTCGGACTGCCAGTATGGCTTCCGAAAGGAGCGTTCGACAGTCGACGCTGTCCTCCGCGTCCGAACAATCGCAGAGCAGGCCGTATCCAGTGGCAGAGTAGTTTTGGCTGTCAGCCTTGACATCGTCAACGCGTTCAACTCTCTGCCCTGGAATGCGATAAGAGAGGCCCTAGCCCATCATCAGGTGCCTCTCTATTTGCGGAGCGTGGTGGCGGCCTATCTGTCGGACCGGAGCGTCAGATATCCGGGCCGTTACGGGAGTGTTCAGGAGAGACACGTAGTATGCGGGGTTCCACAGGGGTCAGTCTTAGGACCACTCTTGTGGAATCTCGCGTACGATGTCGTGCTCCGGACGGAGCTGCCTGTCGGCGTCAGCATAGTTTGCTACGCCGACGACACTCTTGTCCTGGCAGAAGGTGAGTCCTTCGAGAGAACGGTGCGTCTGGCCGAATTCGGTGTGGCATGCGTTGTCGCGAAGATACGCGGCATCGGTCTTTGCGTAGCGCCGAACAAGACCGAGGCGATATGGTTTCACGGCCTTCGGTCTAATGTGGAACCTCCCTGCCTATCGGTGCGTGTAGGTGACGCTGTTGTGGAAGTGGGCAAGCACTTGAAGTACCTCGGGCTGGTACTGGACAGCCGTTGGAACTTCAACGAGCATTTTGACCGTCTCGTCCCCCGGATTCATAAGGTAGCGGGTGCTTTGCACAAACTGCTGCCAAATCTCGGGGGACCGAGGGAGGAAGTCCGTCGCCTCTACGCGGGTGTCGTGCACTCTGTCGCGCTCTACGGTTCACCCGTATGGGCGCACAGATTGTCGGGCTGTCGACGCCGCGCGGCGAAATTGAACGCTGCGCAGCGTACGATCGCAATCAGATTGGCACGAGGATACCGGACGATTTCGTACGAGGCGGCCACAGTCCTAGCGCGGTTTCCGCCTCTGGACATCCTGGCGGATATGAATGCCGAGGTCTTCTTTAAGATCCGCATTCTCCGCCAGGGGACTGAGCCCTTTACCCATGAGACGGTCAAAATGACCCGGAGAGACGCCAGACTGCGTGCCCTGCGTCGCTGGCGCGAGCGACTGCAGGAGCCGCGGGGCATACGCCAACGTGTTGTCAGTGCCGTGCTGCCCAGCTTCGGTGCATGGCTGACGAGGAGGAGACGCGTTACCTACAGGTTGACCCAGGTGCTCACCGGACATGGCTGCTTCGGTGAGTACCTGAACCGAATAGGCAGGGAAGCGACAGCGCAGTGTCACCATTGTGGGGATGCCCAGGATTCCGCGCAGCACACGCTCGAGCACTGTCCAGCGTGGCAGACCGAGCGGCGGATCCTGGTGCAAAAAGTGGGGCCGGACCTCTCCCTGAACGCCGTCGTCGCAGCGATGGTCCGTTCTGGCGAAGCCTGGGACAGCATGGTCGCTTTCTGCGACCGTGTTATGACCGAAAAGGAGGAAGCCGAACGGGCCAGGGAACGCGCAGACCCGGCTCGGAGACGGAGGCGCCGCGCATGGCGCCGCGGTGGGCGCACATAGCGCCACCGGTGTCCCTGTGGCTCGGGACCAGAATACGAGCTTCGGTATCCCCTGCCTGTCGTAAGAGGCGACTAAAAGGGGTTTTCGGGGTTGGGGGCGGCTAGAGTGGGAGCTCGAACCGTCCATCACCAACCCCGGGAAGGATGACGGTATGTGTGGCCGCATACCGTCGTATGGAGATGGCATTTAGTCTCTCGCGGGCAGAGCTCCAAGGGCGCCGCGCTCGGAGGACTCCGGTTGTGTTCCTTTGGAGATCCCGGAGTTCTCCACAAGCGCTGAGGTAGGCCACCGGGGGGGTTTTAGTGGGTAAAAATCCCACATAACCCTGTGTCGCTCCCACGACACCGGGTACCTTTTGAAGGTTTCCCCCTCGATAACAAAAAAAAAAAAAAAAAAAAAAAAAAAAAAAAAAAAAAAAAAAAAAAAACAAAAAAAAAAAAAAAAAAAGGTACCTACCTATTCAAAAATGTTCTCTGAACGTGTTTCAACAAACCCACGCTACCGTATGGGTTCTATCTCTATTTCCTATTAGCGGTCTAGAATGACTTCACATGACCCATTAATGGCCCACTATTGAACACGGGTCTCTTCTCATTACTGCGAAAGACAAAAGCATAAGCCTATTCCACCTCGCTTCACCAAGGCAGGTTGGTGGAAGTTTTAGTGGTTATCTCAAAAAGGCCTTCGACGTGGCTTAACGTTCTTACCAAACGATAACAACCGTGATCGACGACTTTACGTGTAAGCGCTAAAGATACTTTTGCCACTAGCCGTCTTCCATCCAAATACCGACCGCGTCCACAGTTGCATAACTTTGTCGATCACTTTAGAACGACACAAGCCACCTAACTTTGAGCGCTTCATTACGGCCTAGAATATTGACATCGATGCCATGACTGCAGACCTGTCACCAGGGTGCCATAAACGGCGATAGACGCCAACCCTTGCCCGGTGGTAGAGGGCTGAAGCCCAACTGGCTTGCAAACCCTCTTGCTTGAGTTAACTTGCCTTCGGTTTTGCTAATGAGACTAATGACCATGCGCGATGGTGACCACGTATCATTATATCGCTCGTGCAGTTGTTTTTCAATTAATTTCCGCATGTAAAAAAGATTTTTTTGCGGAAAGTGGAATCTTTTTAGACATTTTGCAGACAAAGTAGGTAATAGTAGATTGTATGACAAGGGTGCAAAGTAATATTTTTTCGGCGAGGGCGTTTTTTGAATCCAGAGCGAAGTGAGGGATTCTAGAGTAGAATCCCGAGCGTAGCGAGGGATTCTTTAGTAGAATCCCGAACGTAGCGAGGGATTCAAAGTACGTCGCCCGAGCCAAAAATATACTTGCACCCGAGTGATACACTCTACTTTTCATCACCCACTATGAGAAAATAATATATATATATATAATAGAAAATAATACGTAAAAATGCACGAAAACTTAATTTTAATTTGAAAACGAAATCTTAATTTGATTTCTTTTTTTATTATTCAGCTATTTAAAACACTATGGCTATATTTTACTATAACTATAATAGTCCACTCCACCATATACATAGTTACTTACTTTTACGGCAAGAAAGATTTCGTCGGGTGCTTCATTAAGAAAAGTCTCCACATTTTTGACTGTGAACACTTTGGATTTTTAGGTTTAAATCCATCAGAAATCCTCTTCAGATATGCTATTAATTTCGAATATGTGTCCAGTTTTATATCGTTATTAGAACTGACTGTTGATTTAAGCATTGAGTAGATACTCCAAAGGGTGGAAGGTTTTTTAGTTTTAGCTAAGTTCTGGAAGTACGCCAAAAACACAGTTTCTGAAAAATTCTTGGCGCCTCTTGCATTTCTCCATTCCAAAAAATTATCATAGGCTTTCAAATATTTTTCCCGGGATTTCGCAGGTAATAAAGTATTCATCACATTACTCGCTTCAGTTTTTATACTATCAGGAGGATACTTTCACTATCGTTGGAAGAACTCATTTTTTCAAAACAAAACAAAATTTCTAACAATACGTAAAAATGCACGAAAACGCGGGAAATAGTTCGAGCGATCTTAATGATTTCTTTTTTTATTATTCAGCTGGCGGGGCCCTCGCCTCGCGTCGAACCAGACATTCTTTATTCAAACAATATTTGTGTTCGATTTCTTTAGCGCAAAATACTAAAATGTTCTAAATTCAAAATAGGACGGAAAAGATCTAGCCGGCAGGAAAAATTGTATGAAAATTCATTCCGGCCCGCTGAATAGAAAACAGCAACTTTGGAACCCATTATGTCCGAACCAAGTCGTCTTTTTCGAATAGGGGTGATGAAAAACATTTTTTATAGGCATATTCTTTTACATAACATTATTGTTAAAGGCCTGATCCCAAACGATTAAACATTTCAAAAGCCCCATTACATATTTATAACGTCGGCTTAGATTTTATAAGTATTTTTTATTTATAGGGCTGAATTGCCCGCGGTGCTAATATCGAAAGATTGTGGATGATCCCTTGCAAAGGCCGCGAGGGATGCCATGGGATGGGCGTAGGGCTGCTGTAGGGTTGACACACGTATTCTATTTAAATCAATTTAGTTATTCCCTGAAGTACGATAGTAGTGTTTGACGTAACTTTGACTGCGAAACCTGCTAACGTGATTATAATACTTAATTGTTTACACGTGGAGGCTGGTATGCAGGTTGGTAGGCAGGAAACTTTTAACGTGCTTTTGTGCTTTGGAATGCTTTTCGTAATAAATTTTCAACTTTTGAGTCTCTAAATTTGGGTTGCTTAATCTTTTTACGAGTTTCTTTTATTGATTGGCCTTTGGTTTAAATTCTGTATCTATATTGGAATGTAAAATTGAAAAAATTACAGAACAATCATACAAAGTGGTTACAGCTACTTTTATAAAATAAAACTTTTTTAGATTTCTTAAATTATGGTAAATTTTTAGTTCACAACCTCATTGTTGATAACCCTAGATTACGCCAGAGGCTGTTGTGATTTTATGCACCGGTTCTTACATTTGACGTTTATTAGGAGAGGAGAGGAGAATTCTGTTTGCGGGCGCGCACTGATTTGCGATGCATTGTCAGATGTTGCCCGAGCAGAAATCGCGTGTAAATACAGATGAAACAGAACAATTAAACGTATTTCTATGTTTCGTTTGTTTTGTTCTTATGTCAAAATGTTTCATTGTATTTTCCTTTTTTAAAGGCGATCTTAGACCGCTTAGGGTAGCAAAACTTTTGGCACCGAATCAGGTTGAGACTCTTACTAACAATAACTAACTGGACTGTTACTTAGAACGACTAAACGGAATAACTCTATCGTTAAGAGTCCCTGCCCCAGATCTTTTCATCTTACTAACAAACTAAGTAAACTAAGTAAGTTCTTTCTCTCTAACTTCTTAGACCACTTCACTATAATTATTTATTTTCTCTCATTCATAAATTATTATACAACTTTTTATTCAATAACTACATGACACTTTTATAATATGTATTAACAAACAGCTAGTACACCCTTACTTTTTTTCTCTAGAACAAAGTAGTCCTCTACCCAATGGTTGCCTGGAAGAAATCGCTTCTTAAGCGATAAGGCCGCCGTTTGTACATTAATATATACCTAAGACAATATGTTTGTACTATTTTTTTACTGGTGTACAATAAAGAGTTTTGTTGTTGTTGTTGTTGTTAAGTAAATACCTAATGTTCTGACATCGTCTGCTAACTGGACAAACCATCCTATTCCACATTTGAATCTTTTTTTGAATTGGTCACAATACTTAGGCATGGTCCGCAGCAAAAGGGAGGTCTGTGTTCATGAACCTTTGCCAGTTTATTTACACAAAAGAGTTTATTTTAGGTATTTGAATAAGTTTTTAAAATTATATACTTAATCAAATCAACTATTACGCTAAAACAAACCGTGAAATAGATACATTTACTTATTTACATTTAGGTTTATAAGTAGGTACCTGGATACATTTAAAACTGATATCATTAGGTGCCTTATTCCCTATTTCCCCAAAACGTTAGCAGCAGTAGGTTACACAGAACAAGAACAGCAATGCAACTCATAAAGATACTGTCGTCAACCGGTTACGCACACAACTTAATCTTACTACAAACAGACTCCTGTCATTCAAGTAACCTGATGTCCTCTACATGTGACTGGATCTAGTGTCACAATGTCATGAGTGTCGCTTGCTGCTCGTAGAGGGTAATGGACACTTAAGGACGACACTTAAGATATCATACCGTCACATTTTAATGTTATTCTGTTAGGTTAGTTATATGAATGTACATACACTACTTTAATCGTTTTAATTTTATTTTAAATGTTTTAATTTAAATGCCGTAAGTAAATTTTTTTACAAGCCAAATAAAAAAGCGCTTTTGTGTTTCCCATAAAAATAATCCAGTCCTACTACTATCTCCATACCAAAACTCCCATTGATCCCATTGATCCCATTGATTGCTCATTTTGACGTGAAATGAGGACCAACCACAAACACATTTTCGCAATTAGTATAGATTTATTACTATTCTCCTTTGTGATTCGATTGAATAACATATTCATTCGGAAACATTCAAAGTACGAACCCATTGATTTATGTAGGTATCTAACAATGAACTGTAGGTAGGTACCTACTCGATCATGCCATCTCAAAACTTAATATTAAGTGAATAAACTGTATAACAACACATTGCTGGAGGCAAGGGCATAAACATCGGGCATCCGTTAGCTCGCTTATCGGTCTAAGTAAACTTCGGTCGTTCCTATCTCAAAATATTTCCATGCGGCAGACTCGAGAATTTCTCGGAAAATGATAAGTGGAAGTCGAAATTGCATGATACCTACCAGGATCTGATGAAGTTATTTGGTTAAAATTTTGTTGATGAGCAAATCGGATATGCCTAGTGGGGATTTTTTGTGGATTTCGAGCTGGTTTTGATCCTGTATTCCTATGAGTTCGTGTAAATGTTCAATTTAGTTCGTAAGCAAAATTTACATAAGCCATTGTAAATTATCACCGTCAATCTACAATGAACCTTAATTATAGAGACAAAAGCTGCCATTTGTATGGGTTGCACATTGAATCGAACACGGATGAAATGACGGAGGATCGACCTTATTATGTGATCGCTACCAAACATTTCTTGAGCACCATAATACCAACCTGAGTTTTGTCTCCAACGTAGCATCATCAGTATAAATTATATTTTAAGTAATTATCCGTAGAGTAAGTACTTAGTCTATGTCTATGTATGGTACATACAATCAACGTCAAAAATAGGTTTCTGCAACCGTTGAATGAGAGATAAATTAATAATATGTAAATGCTGGTAGTTAAGGCGTTATTTTTCGAGTAAATGCTCAAGAGTATGTAGGTAAATGAATTATGTATTCGGCATTCGTGAGCACACACTAAGCGCTACCGTCGCCGTTGGTTTTACGTCGTGTACACATATTGTAGCCGGGAAAGTTTGGGTGTGGTCGGATTGTACTCGAAACATTAACAAACATGTTGCATTTTATGTACATTGTACACCAATCAGAGTTATCGGCATGGCCATATAACCACTAGCTCTGAAGGAAAAGCCTTTTCATTTAAGCTACAAGTAATGTGGGTCTTCCGCGACGTTTTCATTTGTCCTTTTATATAGATTTGGAATATTGAAACATTCGGACCATGTAAAAAATTGCGTGAAGAAATGTAGATAATAAAATGAAAATTTCGAAAAACATAAATGTTGCTGTAAGCGACAGGAACGAATAGCATTAACGAGCAAGAAGACACCCTTAAAGTCATCGAAGAGAAATGAATCTCTTGTTAACCTAACAGCAGTCACCATTAGAAATGATAAGTTGGCTATTCTTCTGAACGGATACGGCTATGGTGTTATCTCCTCCTGGCTGAACTTTTAACTGCCCAGTCAAATCCCGTCGGCGTTCATGCATGGTGGTAGGTTTTTAGCCGCCTGCCTAACTACCACACCTAGTAGGTACCTACCTAATAATATTAAAGGTACCTACCTACATCTTAAGAGCGCTATAACATCCTTTGTTGGTGAATAAATAGATCCTTTATAATAATATAACTTAAAACTTACATTATTCAAACCAACCAGCATTACGCAACTGTTAAATTATTAACCCGCCAAGCAAAGTATCTAACAAAATCTTAGTTTCCATTATAAAGTTGCAGAAGAAAGGTAAGTCGACAGTACTGCCAGACAAGCCTGTGCAAACATCGTAGGAATTAGTCCAAATTATGCCCCTCCGCTCCTCGCCCCGCTTCGAATCAATATTTGTTGTCCGCACTCTTCTGCCTTAATACAACACGCACAATACCCACGTACAACTCTCGATAACTAAATCTAATCCTTAACGCTCGGTTACAGAGCTGTCTTTCAACTAAAAATTGAGAGGTTTTTACGTCCCTTCAAAACTGAAGCTCGGAAGACTCATCCCCGCTATTGCTATCTCTTTAAACGCAATGTCGTCTCGTTTTAACGGTTTTCCGCGGGATATCTACACAGTATCGGACCATGCAACTCGTTTAGAGATTTGAATATACATAGATCGCACGTACAACCATTGTACAACAGAATACATAGGTATCCTCATTCGCAAGTATTTATAGGAGTGTATTGGTTGGCAATAACTCTATACAAAATTTATCAAGAGCAAGAAGATAAAGGATTTCTTAAGACGGGATTGGTGAAATGCAGTTTGAGCTAACGGAACAATGCCCTAATTTTCTACTGTTGTGTGATTTTAAAATAATATCCCAGTGATTCAGTTTTACACGACGCCGAAAAGGCAATAATGACAAACTAAGCAAAGATCTCTTGAAGTTATTACCGTCTTGGCTCTGTTCGCCAACACCCCACTGACATAGCTAATTAAACTAAATAACACTTTTCTTGCAACTCACACGTCAATTAATATAAAAACTCGCGTCTCGGCTCGTGTTGAATATTCATAAAGAGCTGTTAATTGCACAAGTCGGCAAATACGTAGGAGAGAGCGACTCGTTCCTGCCCCCCTACCCTGCCAAGGGGCCCGTCGTAAAAGGCCAACCCTCACACACACAGCTTCACACACACTGGCACAAGAAGCGCGCGCAACCGGGAAAACTACGGCCTTTTACGTACGTATTGTGTATGAGAACGCAAATGTAGTATACGGAAATATGTAACATAAATCTCGGCCTAATCAAATTAAATAAAATAAATTCAATAATTACAACAAGATAATCATAGTGATAAGAGCTTTAAAGTATTTTATGGTACTCTTCTCGATCTTTAGATAAGACAGATAAATCAGAGCACAAACTGGATAAGGTTACTTCGTTCTATACACGTCACAGTGGCAACTTTGCGGCTCATCATCAAAACCTCTATGATGTCATAGTACTGCATTGTCACCTGATTAACAATATACAAATTTTCAGCTTAAACGGATCGTCAGCTCATTTGCCGGCCATCACCTAATGTAAAAAAATTAATACAGGACTAAATTAGAAATATTTTACAGATTTTGTTAATGTTACCACCATTATACACAGGGCACTCGATAAGTTTTGAGATGCTCGTAAATAAAAAATGGAACACATCTGTATTATAGGTATAGGTATGAATTGAATAGCAAATTTAATTAGAAATAGAACCCTAGTAGCCAAGTTGCTGCTAGTTGAAAAAAAAATGATGTTCCAGTCATTTAACGGCGACGGTAACAGTGACGGTAACAGACGGTACAGACGGTAACAGACGGTAACGGCGGAGCTTAACCGCGAACATTTTCGTGATATGACATTTTATGATTTTAAATTTAGTTTAGCTGAAAACCTTAGCATTAAGCAATTACAATCAGTATGAGACGAGTCTGCCCCATTTATAGAAAGAGTTTTTAGATGGTTTAGTGAATTTAAAGGGTTTGAATCTGACCTCGAAGAATACTATAGAAGTGGTCGCCCCCAAACGGCAGTAACTCTAGGAAATGTGTGGATTACTGAAATGATGATGCAAGTAGACCCACGAATTACTTACTGGGATATCGACGAGAAGATTCTTGGCGTCAGTTCGGGGAGCGTTAAAATTATTTTGCAGTAGAATCTTGAAATGAGGAAGCTTTGTTGTCGTTGGATCCCACATTTTCTCTTAAAAACTGAAAAACAGTTTCGTGTGGATTGGTGCCGCGGAATGCGACTACGGTTTGAAAACGGAACTTCAAGACGTGTTTTGGAGATCCTCACAGGTGACGAAACGTGGATTTATTAACATGATCCGGAAAATAAAAGACAATCATCTGAAGAGGTTTCTTCAAAATGGAAGTTTCTGACAAAACGTCAAAAAACTGTTGACAAACGAAACGTTGGTAAAAATATGGTGGCTTGTTGTTTTTTTCGCAGCTGGCGTGTTTTCCCAATAATGTTGGAAAATAATACACCTGTTATCCCGTAATAGTATAGGTACAACAGTAGCATTGCCGAAAGTTTTCCACGCTCTACGAGAGAGGAACCCAAAGACTGAGTTTCGGGGAAACGTGTTCCGCCACGACGACAATTCAAAACTTATCGAGTGCCCTACGTATCATAATTATATCCCAGACAGTATCAATTCCGCCGTTTTGCTTTTCAGACAATTCGGACGATTTAGGTAGGTAAGTGGTGTATTTAAATTACCTCCGAGTGTACAATAACTATTACTAAATTAATAATTGCTTTTTACAAAAAAAATAACCGACTTCAATCTTGATAAGTAGAGATAACTCAAAAACTACTCGCCAGATGGCGCTCAATTCAACATATAAGTGTAAAGTTCCCGTCACTACAAATTAATCAAGCCCAAACACTAGATAACTGCAGTAAATCGTTGAGGAGTTCCCTCGACTGTCTTTCGGCTTCATCAGATCGACTCCAGATCTTCATGAAATGGTAGCGCTTTAATGTACTTATGATAACATGAACAAACACACTAGTCGTCCATACAATTTTCGAAAGTTCCCTTCGATTTCTCTGAGATGCCATCATCAGATCCTGGTTTCCTTATCAAGGGACCCCACTGCGCATATCTAATTTACAACAAAAAAAGAATTATCAAAATCGGCCCATAAACGACGAAATAATCGCTGAACGTACATAAAAAAAAGCATATATACGGTCGAATTGAGAACCTCCTTCTTTTTTGAAGTCGGTTAAAAAAGTACTCCTATATTATATTAAAATACGGACTTATTAGATAAAAAGCAGCTTACGGCTTTTAAAAAATATATAAGAGAAAACAAAAAGCGCGTCCTCCCACGTTTTCATATCGCATATCTATGTATGATTCGTAATTAACAATATGCTTAACGATTTAAGTTTAACCTAACAAACATGTAGGTACATAGGTCATTCGAGCCATTAAAAGTATGTTGTAAGGTAATAAATTGATCTGTCGTTTTAGCATGCTCTATGTAAAATACGCGTGTTGGCTGTGTGCGCATCTATTTACGCGACAAGTAAATATGTACTCGCGCCGTTTGTGGAGGCTGCATTAATAATTCAATTGGCCGCCGCTCAGGTAGCGTTTAAACGATTTTTAACTTGCCGTCAAACGCATTAAATCTTACTGTACCCGTATCTGTTAGCTTTACTTCATAACATATATGTATTTTGAGGTAGCTTTTTAGGGTCTTAGGTACCTACACTGAAAGTTAATAAAATATTTCAATTTCTTTGATGTTGTGAGCATTTAAAACTTATCTTACTACATATGCTAGGTAAGAAGATGATAAAAACTTGTACCCACCTACTTGTCTAGCATGCACTGACACCGTATGAAGATATTATGTAATATTTCAGATATTATTTCGAATGCATAGCCAATCAAATACTTATACCATTTTCAATCAACAACTCGATGTCATGGAATTCGATGTAGTGGCATTTGATGTGGCGTATGGGAGGACTTAACGATTCTTAGCTTTGTATACTTGCATGCATCCACTTGACACTGTAATAAAATTAAGAGTAACCAAATATGATCAGTATAATATAGCGCGCGATATATACCTGCGCAAAGATGATTGACTTATCACAAGATGGCTGACTTATCACTTTAGTAATTCTATCTCAGGATACCGGAGGCAAGGAAAAAGGATATTGCATGGATGTGTGGTGTATGAGTGTGTTACAGACTTGTACTAATTACTAGTAGTACCCGCGATTTCGTTCGGGCGTAGGAGTTTTTCCCGCGTCAATCCCGATCCCGCGAGAACTCCGAGGTAAAACGTAGCCTATATGTTGTACCACAGTCTCCTCTATCTCCCAGTGAAAGCCTCATAAAAATCCGTTCAGCTGTTTCTGAGATTAGCGTGCACAAACACACAGACATACAGATATACAATCATGAAAATTAAAAAACATTGTTTTGGGTTCTCTTGCGTACCTATATAAAGGCTCTCTATTATACATTTTAAAATATCTTTTTCATGTACAGGCAGCGAACAGTTGCAGTTTTATTATTATAGTATAGATAGATAGAAGATTGACTATAACATGCAATACAAACGAAATTAATCACTCTTCCTGAGCTTGGCTCATTAATGGGCACGGGTCTCTCCTCAATATAGAGGAAGCCTAGAGCATACTTCACCACGATGTTGTAATGCGTATTGGTAGATATCTGGATTCTGGGTTGAATTACGTCAAAATCTTGATTAGACTTAGGCTTCTGCGTGTATTTTAAAACGAGGGATTCAATTATTATTATGAATATAATATATTTTGTATAAACTCTACAAAATCTCCTTAAAATTATGGGAGTACAGTCAATACCATTGCAATTTATAACACATGTAATCCTATGAAGAAATAAACAAATAAATAACGCTACACACTCATAGCCCCACACTAGGATACCCTGTGTCGTGGGTGCCATGGACAACACACTAGACAATACACACACCCAGACCGAGAACGGAAATTCAAACTCATCATCCAAATTTCCGCCTCGCTGGGAATCGAACCCCAGGACCCTCGGAACAGCGATCCGGCGTGTTAACCATTGCGCCATCCGGGTCGTCAAATGTTACAACTTGTCCTTATAATCTTTTCTTTTAGCGGTTGCTAGGCTCTGTAGAGCCGGTTTAATCTCGAAAGTGCGTGCATAGTAGTATTTTACTGGCTTGCTACCATCCTCTGTCTTAATCCCATGGAGAAATGTTTTAGACAAAGGGCCCGTAAAAATGTGGACCTCCGACAGTGGGTTAGTATTTGGTGCTGAATCTTCATCCAATGTTTGGTGCCACTTAAATAGGCTTGTACTCAAAATCCATAAAGTAAGCCCTGCAAATTATAAACTCGTTGTAAAACATTTCGGTCTGATATGAAAAGCCATACTTGTCACATCACACAAACAAAAGATCTAAAAGTAAAAGTATTGAGCCCGTTCTTTATAATAAAACTGCAAAAGAGCTATTTGAATAAAGAACAAGGAACAAAAGCGCGCAGTCGTCACAGTTAAAAGGCCATTGATTGGACCGAGTCGTACAAACGGACAAACATCCCGCCGCAACGCTCGGCTCCATTTCTTTGCCAAACACTAATATTTGGGGACCACGCTCACGCGATTAGACCCAGTTCTTCCTTTTGCAATGTATGCTCGGCCATTCAGATTTTTGTAAGGGCACCCAATGTCTATTTATTTTTCATTAGTCAAGGGTTTAATGACAATCGAACTTTACTGTTAATAATGACCGTTTGTTTGATTTATGACCGGGGACATTTGATAGGTTGACAATTTTTGGTCTCATGTTAGTTAATTATTGTGATAACTCATTTTATGTGTGTCATAGGAAGGGTTAAATTTAACAACCAAATTAAAAAGGTGTAAAATATTGTTTTGTAGAGTGCTAAAGGTATAAAGATCCGTATCTTTTCAACTTATGGTCATAGTTAAGGACCTTTGTGTCCAGATCTAAGATGTGGTACCTACATCAACACAGGCCCTATACAAGCTTAAAGTCGCGTATCATATTATAACTTATCATTGTAAACATTAGGTTACCGACATACATCTCGAAATTAGTTGAATGGACTAACGATAAGCTGGCTACATAGGGAGGATCTATAAACGACGTCTAAGTGAAAAAAGCATAGACTATAATCGTCCAAATGGACGCAAAAGGTTTACGTTTGGGAATCTAGTACAATTTTGGTTAGGTTACGGGAGCTACTTTAAAGGGGGTTCCTAAGAGATGGTGTTCTAGATCAGCTCTCGAACCAGAAGAACATAGAAAGATGGTTCGTGTCAAGTATGGGAAAAGGACTAAGTCAAGGAAGGTTGGTCGTATTTAAAGGAGTGATTGAATGATTTATACATCAGAAATTACGAGGGCTCGAATTGAAAGGAGCTGTAATCTGTCGTAAGGGCAACAGCTGATAAGTAAGAAGCTATCATCAGAAAGCAATAATAATATCCCTGTGATAGAAGAGCCAATTCCGACAGTGGGATTATTGTGCGTTATAACTCTTTATAACTTACTCGTAACGGTGTAGAAGTTACTGACAACATATTATTATGGATGTTGCAAAATATTATGAGGAAAATGAGATAATCAATTTCCACTGCATGTTTGTAACACATTCTGTCGTAATATTCAATATTTGTTCAAGATAATTCATATTCATTACTAGTTGGAAAAGGATGTCCAAGAGGCAAATCAGAAAATAGTACCTTTGAATTACATGCAAAGCTTTCAAAGCGTGATTCAAATCATGTTGGATCTTGAATGTAGAGTGTAAGGAGTTCCATTCATCCCTAAGGCCAACCCAAACTCCTTTACGTCTACCATGCTGATCTGATGAGATATTAACAAATGAACTTTAACCGCACGTCACCGTAACCGTTTGTCTGAAATAGTTCGGTTCCCTCGATTTTCTTGATCTAGATAACATCTGTACCGCATTTGATGACTATGGACATTAGTAAGAACAAAACATTAGTAACAAAAAACACATGATATAACCTAAATTATTTCTATCGTTTTTAATCATACTCTAACACATATCTATTTTGCATAAAAATATATCAATAAGTTAAGCAGATCATTATTTAATAATTTCGCAATGTATTTTAAAGAAAAACTCACCTTTAACAATTTTTTTCTTTTTTGATTAATTTGTCGTAGGAGCGAGATCCCACCTTCACATTTCTAAAATGGCCGCATGACGTTACTAACTTTCGATTAAGCGTATGAAAACTAGATGGCGTATGTTGTTTTAATAGATACGATAGGTGACGAAATTAGGCTCGGGGATGAAATTTGGTGACTTTACCTTAAACTGTCCATAGTCGACAATGACCATTTTCGGATGGCTTATTCTACTCGTTTATCAACAGTGATACAGTAATTAATTGTACGTGTTCAAAACAACCATAATCTTCACTTAATGTTACAAAACCATCTACTTCCATACGGTTAGCTCATCATACCTAAGCTATTAGTCATATCAATGCAATTAAAACACATATTAGCAGTTCTTCGCTTTCTCTCATAAAGTCCTATGTACACTGGGGTATTTAAAGTTAGAGTTGAGCGCCCCTGTATCTTTGTTGAAATATTTGCAGTGTAAGCGGCGGGTGACTATCCGTTAGGGTGCGGTCACATCTACCATGGAAGCACGCAATGTAATTTTGTAAGGAATAGTTTTTCGCCGTTTGATTAGAAACACCTAATGAATCAACTTCAATCTATTTAAACCCATACTGAGCACTAGTCTCTCAAAAATGGGGGAGGACTAAAGGATTTTTCAACACGGTTACTCCAGTAAGGATTGGTGTAAGATTAAGCGACTAAGTATCAGAAGCTTATATCGCCCGAAATTCTTTGATGTGATTTAACGATACCATTCGGGGCCTACACGACAGCTTCACGTGCCCTCCGAGATATTAAATTTGCAGTAATTTTTACGTTGATCAATAAACTAGATCGTTCGCTTTTTTAATGTGTAAAGCAATAATTGTGATAATGCTATGAATTTTTCTTACTTGTCGTAAATTTTTTAAATATTTCACAAACAATATTAATGTTAAAAACGTTAAATAATTTTCTTTGTCACTTATCTTCTTCTTCTATACTTATAATAAAATCTGTAGAGAGGTCAATTCTGTACATTAAATATATTTTCAAAATAACTATCAGGGGGTGATTAGGGATCGATACTGATGCCAAAAATGCAATCAGTAAAAATTTTGTCTGTCTGTCTGTCTGATGTATAACCGTTATAGAAACAAAAACTACTCGACGGATTTTAACGAAACTTGGTACAATTATTTTTCATACTCCCGCGCTGGTTATAGTATACTTTTCATCACGCTACAATCAATAGGAGCAGAGCAGTGAAGGCAAATGTTGGGGAAACGGGAGAAGTTACTCCATTTTTTAAGCTTCCGTCGCGTGTGCAACCTTAATGGTTAAAGCTACACAGAAATCATGTATGACGGAAAGCCGCTGGCAAAAGCTAGTAAAGAATAAGATTTGATATGAATCGCTTTGTATACCTAGTAAAGTACGAGTATGTTAAGTAAAGTTTAATAGGGTATTGTTTCAGTTCAAGTCTTCAGGGACCGAAATACGATATAACATTTGTGCGTTAATTGAATTGAATAAAAACCCATTACGTTATTTTATTTCATATGTTATTGGTGTACATTAAAGAATATAAAAAATATTTTATTGAATTGATCGATTGTTGCAAGTAACTTTGGTTTGCCCATATTATCTCGTAGTGATACCTAAACCGCAAAGTTGTATGTATTATCACATACAAAATTGACACTATCATTAAACAATACAGAATTATGAGCCATGGCGTATTGTTGAAGCGATGACGTAGTTTGAATTTCGAAAAGTGTAAAAAACTTACCTCGAATGAACATTTTTATATTATGAAATTGAGATTTTTTTTTAATCAAATATTCTAAGCATTAAGTTGTGGAGTGGTTTTAGGAAAAGGTGAGATAGGGCTGTGCCTTTACGCATACGTACCAATGTTAGGTGCTGGTTGATTGTTGATACAGCAAATTTGTTCTCCGTCTCACTCGACGGCTGGATTAGCCTGTTTTTCTAGTAGAGATAACAGTTTTATCTTGTTGAATATTAATTGTTGTGTGCATTGCGAAATCGTAAGCCTCGGGTGACGAGTGCAAGATGATTCATTACATAGTTTTAATTTTTTTAATACTTATCCTGTTATAGCCTAAGAATATTTTCCTAGGTTAGGTTAGGTTAGCTTGTAACACGCAAGTTGTAAGCTTTATAACACGAGTTCTACAATGCACAATGGTAATTCACTTTTACAATATGGTTTAGTTTCACAATAGTTTTCTAATAGATAATATAACGAGACCCGTAGTAACAGTAAAAAAATTACTTTATTAAACACAATTATCTGGACTAACTGTCATTAACAACTAACTATCATTAACAATGCTTCAGTAGCTCAGTACATATGAGTACCGATGAAGTGACAAACTAACATTCTTATAACACCTTCTACACTGGATTAACCATTATACCTAGACCCGATATGATTCTTCTGGGTTGGTTGTCGTCGGTAGCAGTGAAAGGTGGTGCAGTATTCAGTGGCGGCTTTAGGGGGTGGCGAACGGGGCAATCGCCCGGGGCCTCGCGCTTGCAGGGGCCTCGCGCAACAAACCAAGCAAATAAAAATACTATTCTGTCGATCAAAAATGACGTAGCTCATTCGTTAAATTATTGCGATTTAATTAAAGATTTCAGTCTTAGGAAAAGCTGCAAACATCAGTTTAAAAATGTATCATTTCTGTATTTGATAGTTTCGTACATCCTTTAATGTAAAATATTATAAATATAAAATTTTATTTATTTGTATAACTTTACCATTTCTAACAATGTTTGGCAACCAGACCTAATTTCGCACATTGAGATATATACTAAAAATTTTACAAAGGACAAAGGGCCTCGCAAAGACCTGCCCGCCCGGGGCCTCGCAAAGACCTGCCCGCCCGGGGCCTCGCAATGGGTAAGGCCGCCACTGGCAGTATGCTCATTTATTTTACTCTTAATTCCATAAAAATTCAACAGATTATTTTCTTAATTTTCATTTTTATTGGTCTATCTAAAGCTTTACGTACCTAGATGCCTATATGCTCTACCTAGGCCTATCTACGCTGTACTTTACATATCTACCTAAGAAGATTATATATTATCATGTTTTTTTTTTGTTCTTAACTAAGTAATTGTTTTTAAGACTCTAAATGCCCACAAAATTGCGTTAACCAGAATTTCGTTATTGTGTAATATTTAACGTTATAAGTAGGTACTGAATAAAAATTCTGTTATAATAGAAAACGTGAATCATTATGTATTTTCAAACAGCTGATGATGAAAATTATGGCTACGTGCAATTATTAGGGGATACCTCGTACTTAATGATAGCGAAAATTAACTGTTGCCATTGAAAGTATCCAGTGACATCGTTTTTGCCTCAAAGCCACCGACATAGAGTTCTTTGTAACCGGCTTTACCCAATATCTCGTGGATTAGGGATGTGATACCGCCGAAGGTTATCATCCTTGTTAACATAAGCAATATCAGACTCATCAAAGAGGCATGCCTGCCAGGAAGAAAGTAATAATACTAATAATTCAAATCGCTTCATGTGCCATGTTGCTCCAGTGGAACTTAGTGGAGTATACGATAGTAACGTTACCTACTTGAACGTAAATTATCTTAATTCAATTATACTTAGGTGTAGGTATTTCGGATGACAGAATATTTTATAACCCACCCATAAATACTTTTCGTATGACGAAGGCGTTAACCAGAATTCCTAATTTAAATTTCGACCGTAGCGTCGCGTGGCGTCGTAACCTCGATTCAAGATGGCCGCCTTATCGCCGCCATGTTTGCGGTCTCCACTGCGCAAGAGTTTGCTCTGAGACCTGTTTTATAGAGGTCTTTACAATGTACTGAACTATGAAGACTAGGATTATGCTGTTTACGTAATTTAACAATCTATTTGTGTTATTTTTCAGTTCTGGAATGTATTATCGTTGCTAGTTGCGCGAAATGGCATTAGTTATATCTACCTTCTTTAGCGAAGGTGTTAAATATTGGTAGGTACCTACAATTGTTTATATTCTAATTTTAATAGTACACAACAATAAATTATTGTTTAACTACCTTTTTTTTTTCTTTTTTTTTTATCGAGGGGGAAACCTTCAAAAGGTACCCGGTGCCGTGGGAGCGACACAGGGTTATGTGGGACTTTTACCCACTAAAACCCCCCCGGTGCGGTGGCCTGCCTCAACGCTTGTGGAGGACTCCGGGATCTCCAAAGGAACGCGACCTGTGCCCTCCAAGCGCGATGTCCCGTACGGACCCATCTCAAACGGCTCTGTGCGGCCACACACAGAGCAGTTCTTCCCGGGGTTGCCATTGGGCGGTTCGAGCTCCCACTCTAGCCGCCCGCAACCCCGAACGCCCCCTTTTAGTCGCCTCTTACGACAGGCAGGGGATACCGAAGCTCGTATTCTGGTCCCGAGCTACAGGGACATGTTTAACTACCTACAAAATGATAAGTAGGTAGGTCATATATATTGTGTCAGATTCTAGAAGCTGTCTAGATCCAATTTTAAGTGGTGAAAAACATTGCGATAACTAACTGTAAAGGAGCTTACCGATTATCCAACATCAACTAAAACCATTGACACATTAAATCCCGTTTAACTAGTTAATAAAAGTGGGTAAGTTTTCTTTACTGGAGGCCAATTCTTATTGGGCCCGTCTAAATATATGCTCGACACACAAAACGACACACAAACAAAATGTGTACTCGGTATACACATCGCGCTTGCACAGAAAATATTTGGTAACACCGCCGATGTAATCCAAGGAGTTTGCCTTGATATATTAAACACACAAATGTGTCGATCGTTGTGTCGACAGAATTAAAGCGAATTAAAGCAGTTTGCGCGAGAGAGGGCGTAATCGGTAAATTATGTGGGACAGGTTAAACGTATCATAGCAGGAATTATAGGATGTACCTACCTGAACGGTGTATTGTGTGTATACGTAATTTACACATATTATTATTAAGTAGATATAGCGTGTCCGTTAGCTGGTGTAGGTAGGTACACTGTACCTAAATGTAAGTATCTAAGTATATAAAACTAAATTGGTGCATTCAGTTCTGCAAAAGAAATACGACTGGTAACTGATTTTATTTGGTAGTGTTTTTATTGAGAATTTTTGTCTTTTTAAATTATGATTTGTTTAATTACCTACCTTAATTATGAAAACACTTTATACGTGTACTTATATTAAAATCGACCCAAGAGAAAGAGGCATCCTTATGATTGTAAATCTGTCCATAGTTAGGTATTAATTTTGATATTTCTAACAGATATTTGGTAAGAGCATAAATAAAATTATACCTACACCTAAATAAAATATTTGGGTCTCCTTAAGATTTTGAAAATAAATTATTAATATTTAGCTAGGTAGTATTTACTTAGCAATGAAATTTCATTCTCAACTTTCTGCTGATAAATCACTGTTGTGTTAAGTGTTACTACTCGGTGGTAAATGATCCTTTCTCACAACAAGTATTTTCAATATTATAATACATTACATTAACACTTTATTGTAGATACATACAGTTAAGTAAGCATAGTTGGATGTAGACAATAGGCGACCTCATCGCTGAGATATATTTCAGAAATCCAAGTGTTTAAATGAAATATGTAGAAATGAATGACTACAGACAGAAGTGATAGAAAGAAAACAGAATTTCCAACAACTTGTAATTGTAATAGGTATTTATCATAGCTTTTAATGACAAAGAAAGTACCGTGTTAGTTTAAAGATAACATTAGCTTCCCAAATGCTAATAGGATGATAATCATGTAGAGTCACAAGAAAAAATACGTTTACCTGAAATTATTAGGAAAATAAATCTTGAATATCATTGTTGACTTGTTAACCGTATCATAACTTTAACATAACATAATACAAAAAACCTTACCGCCGTTTCCGTACGTATTTTCCCTGTCTCCAATTAGAGTTAAAGAATTTAGAAGACAAAATCAATTTGGAGCAAAACAGTCAACAGTATCATTACTTGCACGTGATCAAACAGAACGCACAAACAATGGAGCCTGCAATCGTTGGAAGAGCAGAAATACGTCACTAGATACTATGTACTTGTTTAGTGTTTCATGTGTTTGTCCACGTTAAATAATCTGATATGTTTTCCATTATATTTCAGACAGTAATGGAACAAAAATTAAAACACAGGCATAAAGGTTTTACAGTAGGGGGCACGAAGCCTCTATAGCAGGGTCGCAAGTTAAAAATGTCATAAGTTTAGAAAGATTTATACATGCAAAATATGTTTATATAATACTTACAATTACAACCAAATAAAACTTAGAAAAACCATGTCCGAGGCCTTCGAGCGGCATACAATATTGCGATACTTTGGTTGGCCACTCACTTGCCTGCATCATAAACATATTCTACATAATAAACCATATTATGTTAGAAACCAAGGTCATAAATTTCAGTGTCTATACAGAGTCAGCGATTCCAAACAGCAAAGGGGTCTAATCCGACCCTTAATTCATCAAAGTGTGTAAATGTTGGTCAAGCAGCGCGCTTTGATCAGCACGGCCAGTCGAAACGCTATCTATGACAAACCAATCACTTACCTGTGTGTACAATCCCTTATAACGTCCTCGCCTAATTTTAAAGGGCATACACACTGGCTAAGTTACGGTGACTATGTGCTTTATCTAATTCTTTATTTAATTTAGTCCCATTTGTGTGTATGTTTGTATTCTTCATGAATAGCCTTCAAACTGTATTTTGCATCCCAAGAACTTAAAAACATAAAAAAATACAATTGAGAATTTTGACATTAAAATTCCAAATCAGTATTTCTGGGTAGACAACGCGTAAGTAATACCATTGGTGTTTTGGTGCTATGAGATATCCAACGGTGAACAGTAACCAACAGTAAGATTCTCGTACAGACTTTTTTTTACTTTTTATAAGTTAGTAGGTATTTGGCTACAATTCCACTTAGGTGAAGATGTAGTTTAGTAAATTTTGGCTTTGAACGCACTATCTTAAAGCCCACTCGATCTTAAGAGCCCCACTTTATAATTTTATATAATTAATACATACTTTACAATAATCTATAGGTACCATACACCCAAGATAGAAGAATTGGAGCTTACTTAGTTCAACGTCGTAAGGAATCAACAGAGGATCGATAGTCATGAATAGGCTTAAGTACATTTGTAGCTAACTACTTATATTCGAGCGATAGAGGTAGTCCTTCAAATCTCTTTTGTCCATATCTTTGCGTTTCAGTTTAGGTAATGTTCGGTGCAAGATAATCAATAGAGCATTGTCTAAAAAAGCTTCCCTATGCTGAACGACCTTCCTAGGGTCCCCATTATAATTATGTCCCTTTTGCCACCTGACGCTTAAAACGACTGCTTCTTTTCCCCACACCCAGAACTAGACCTGGCCAAGTGAACCAGGTTACACCATTACCTACTTCTATGAAAAATATTTACGGTATCAACAATTATTTACATTGCATGATATTCTTTTTTATTTAAATAGACGACAACTATACGGATATGGTCTACTCAAGGAATTTAATACCATCAGGGCTTCACTGATGCGTTGCCAAGAAAAATCTCCAGCGCTGCAACCCTTACAGATTATCTTGGTCAATTCCTGGATGGCTCTGGTCAGTGGTCTACGAACTTACTCTATATACGAGGTATGAGATCATTACCTACTCCAGTCCATAACCTTGACCACCTACAACAATCTTAACCTAACATAACCTACCTGCAGCTAAACGACATAAATTACGCAATATTTGTGAAATGAACCAGCTCTACAGGTGGCGACTTTTCGAAAAACATTTTCAATATTTGTTCGACAAATGTGTGCTGTTACCCCTGGCAGTGACCTTGGGAGTCAGGTTCAGGCCTGATAACTAGAGTTAATATTGGCACCGTACACGACACTGTTTGACGAACGCTCAACTCTATCAATATATAAACATAATATTTATATTTGAAGCGCTTTCGGCCCGTAACAACGCTGCCACTTGTGTAATTTGTCGCTGAAACTGATAATCTGACGGCCTATGTACATACGTATGGGAATTATTCGTGTGCGTTTGTTTGTTCTGATGCTTTAAACTTTCTGAATTGCATGGTTTTATGCTGCTTTCTCGTTTGCTGTCTTAAGGTCAAAAAATATAGGCAAATAAGCAGGATGCATTTGATAGGGAGTCTTCACCGTTGCCCGTCACGAATAACAACAAAAGCGTCACCGATGCGTTGTCAGCTAAGAAAGGAGAAACAGGACAAAAAGAAAATATTGATTTTCAATGCATTCCGATCTACTACGAGTATGTGAACGATTTAGATTCTCAATTTTACTTATATTTAAGGATTGACACATTTCTGCAGTCACCAATTACAAAGATGCAAACATACAAACATTTATTTACGACCAATTGAATTAGGATTTAAGTTTTATTTAATTTGCCACTTAACTCCTATTTCATATCAACAAAAATGATTCCCAATAACGTGATTGTAGCCAGAAGCACAGCTCCGGTCAATGTTTGAGTTTTCAATTAATGTCTACGAAGATAGATAGGTATATCACTTCGCGTCTAATACATATTTGTTTAGCGAGATACATGTAATTGGTCTTACAGGACTGCTTCGTTTGGCCACTGATGAAAATTATTAATATGGTTTTTTATTTTATTGAAGAGAAAGATAAAATACAAAAAGATTACTTGGAAAGCATGTATTTTTTTAAAATAACGCTACACACGAATAGCCCCTCACTAGGATTCCCTGTGTCGTGGGTGACATGGACATCACACAAGACAAGGGCACACACCCAGACCGAGAATAGAAATCATTCAAATTTCCGCCTTGCTGGGAATCGAACCCAGGACCCTCGGAACAGCGATCCGGCGTGTTAACCTTTGCGCCATCCGGGTCGTCAATTAATAACAACGCAGTGTTTTCACCTAAAAGTTTATTAGGCATGTGTTTAATGGATTACGTTATGCAATATAATTTCCTTGTAATATTAGACTATGTAAAACTACCGAGTGCGTGGTACATACACAGATATATTGGTAAATAGTGGACAAACTTGCAGATAAACAACTTTTTGGTAAGGGGTTATACTGTCGCCTACCGTAACGGCTCAGATATCACCGTTGTGTTGCCGGCCATGAAGAAAAGGAAGAAAGAGTGTTCTCAATAGATCGTCAGCCAATCGTCTGTTCCGATTCCTGGGTCTATCCGTACGAAATTCAGGGTAGCCTTCAAAGCTACACCTATAGGGTCGAAAATCTATAGGTATTATAAGAGCGTAGAAAAGTCGTGTCTGCTTTTTAACGAAATTTACAAAACAAAATATTGAGGGGGGGTTAAAAACAGTTATAGAACATGAATCTAAAAAAAAAAAATTTATTAAAAAAAGTTTGTCTGTCTGTTTGCGCGCGCTAATCTCCGGATCGGCTGAACGGATTTTTATGGGACTTTCACTGGAACATAGCCGAGATTCCTGAGCAACATTTAGGCTATTTTTTATCCTAGAATTCCCACGGGATCAGGATTCACGCGGAAAAAACACCTATGCGCGAAGTCGCGGGCTTAAATTTTTATGGAACTTTCACTGGGAGATAGAGGAGGTTCTGGAGCAATACATAGGCTAATTTTTATCCCGAGATTTTGGTGGGAACAGGATTCACGCGGGAAAACTCCGATGTCCGATGTCCGATGGGCGAACTTAAATTTTTATGGGACTTTTATTGAGAGATAGAGGAGGCTCTGGAGCAACATACCTATAGGCTACTTTTTATCCCGGAATTCCCGCGGAATTAGGATTTACGTAGGAAAAACTCCTATACGCAAGGTCGCGAGCTTAGATTTTTATGGAAATTTCACTGGGAGAAAGAGGAAGTTGCGGAGCAATGTACAGGCTACTTTTTATCTTGGAAATTCCCGTAGGAGCGATCAGGATTCACGCGGGAAAATCTCATATGCGGGAACGAGGTCGCGGATTCAGATGTTTATGGGACTTTCAGTGGGAGGTAGAGGAGGTTATGAAGCATTATATAGGCTACTGTTTGTTCCTGACTTCTCGCGGGATCGGGATTTATGCATGAAAAACTTTGTGACACACTGAGTTCCACGCGGGCAGAGCCGCGGGCACAGCTAGTTATAAAGAAATATTTTGACGACCTTTATGGCGAAATGCTCCTTATGTCGGACAACTGTTCGAAGGTTTCTGGATTCGATTATCATCGAAGCGGAAAGTCTAATCTGAGTGTGTATTCTTTTCGTGTGATGTGGACATCACCCCCAACAAAGGGACTCCAATGATGAAGGCCTTAAAAGTGCAGCGTTATTTTTTCTGTCATTTATTTACTTTGAGCGATATATAAAAAGACGATTAATTCACAAGCCCTGTTTCTAATGGATTGTTATGAGCAAAGATAACTAAATAGTGTGTTTTTATGTAATTTCGTGGCGGCCATAATCTACAGTTGTCTCGTAAGCTAGATCAAACACTGTGTGGACGTGCGACTTGCAATAATTATGTTTGCCAGAAACGTTAGCACGGTGTCAGCCATCTTGCACGACTCACGGACAAATTATATGGAAAATTACTATATGGAAATATACTTTGGACCGTCCGTTGTCTATCTGTTTAACGTAGTCTATGTTAATACGTGCAATAAAAACTTTGTGCACGATTTAATTAAAATAACGCGGATAGAGTATCTTTGGCACTGTTCAAGTTTATATGAAAGAGCGCAGAAAGCAAATATTTTAATAATTCCAGTGAACCTATAGATACCTTATATTCCGACCGTGTGAAATATTTAATTTTATCTGCATTATGTTCATTGATAACTATTTGATACAAAACATATTTTGTACTAGTGGGTTAAAAAATATTGTGTAATTCATACAATTTGTGGTTTTGTAACGCACTTTATTATGACACCAAAATATGTTAAAATACGTGGAAGCGCCCACAGCGGGGTCCCGTCGAGATGCCTTGATAGATTTAGTAATAATCTCTTTTTAGAACTTTCCGAATAATAAAATTGACTAACGTTTAGTGCTTTTGATACTCGGTACGTCTTTTCCAGTGTTGGAATTTATTTAAAAATCGAAACCAAAGTATTCGTTACGTACGATTTTATGTTTCGTAAAGAAGAAAGGTCAACTTTAACCTGAGTCCGGCGGCGAGGATCACGGTCGAAGGTGTTAATGAATTACACACGAAGACCTCAGCGATGTGTTCCGTCGGCCTACATCGTACGACGTGTGGAATGTTACGTCGTCTTAAGGCCATACCACATTAAAGTAATGCGGAGTAGGATGACCGTGTTAGGTTTTAGAGTATAAACGACTTCTAGCCCCGGGGTATTTAAGCTACTCCAAAAATATGGTAAAGATAAATACTGCGACTGTAGGGTAAGGCGACTGCCGAGTAGGTATTTAACGAAAACTGTCAAAAATTATTTTGCTAAGAAGTTATTTTAAGTTTCCTGTGGTATTTTTTAAGTTTGGAAATTAGGAAGTATGTATTTACTATTTTTTTTTCAAAATTGTAGGATTTGAAGAAAAAGGAGAGTAGATAAGGTTATTTTTAATGATTTTTCATAAACTACCTACTTTAACACCAGGTATGGTCACAAAATTATTAAATCAATAAGTTCGTTTATGATCTCCAATTAAAGCTCTTTTAATGAACGTCATAGGGTAGGTACATAATTGTTGAAAGTACATTTATTATGTACTCCTGTAATTGTGTCTTACTAAATTTGAAATGAATCGGTTCAGTAGATTCAAAGAAAATTGTCTGTGGCAGATCAATAGACATAGGCAAATGCGATCTTATATGGGTAACGTTTTATTATTGGGACGTATGAAGTTAAAAGTAGAGAGTGAATAGACTTTACCAAGTTAGTGCACTTACTATCTTGGCGATCATACAGACCTACTTACCAATCAATATTTTAGTCAAGCATCGATGTAATATTACCGAGTAAAGAGAAGTTTCATTCGCCGTTTCTGGTTCTCATTTAGAAACGATGGCAGAGCAAAAAAATTACGAGTCCGTGATACCCTTGTGATTTAATGATTTTAAGTTTAATAACAAAATATTGATGAAAGGTTTAATCACATTTACACAGTATTATGCATTGGAGATCATTAGTCCGTTAAAACAATTGTTCTCAATATAATGTAATGTGCGCTTAGAATGAGGATTTAACTCTAAATTCTATTAACGATTTAATTAAATTCAAACGTTTGCTGGTCACACATGAAAATGAGTGATTGTGTATTTGTAGCAATTTATAGTTCTTAGGTAGGTATCAAACAGTTATGTGCAAAAGCCGATTAGAGTGGAATAATGTTATAACTTTATTATATGAAAGAAATACGCTATCAACTTTCATGTCTAATTGTTATAGAAAGTAGGTAATTTTATTATCAAAACATTTTTAACGACGAAAATCTAGGCACAATTAGGTATGTGAAAAAAATATGTAGATCCCAGCGGTGGGATAAAATAATGTTTTATTTGTAAACTGCTGGACTGCTACTAAACACTAAACCGCACTCACAGACAGACACACAGAAACCCAGACAGGCAGGTACTTATAACACCCCTCTTTTAAGTTCGGGGGTTATAAACTATAGTAGATAGATATAGATAGAGGCCTGCCTTTTGGGTTGACAACTCATTGTTGATGTTTATGTGAGTGACCGCAACATCGCCATCGTGATAAACAGTGTCTACTTACTTCGTACGTTTGTCTGGTTATGGGCATTACATAAAAATGTAGTTTCACAAAAAACCTTTAAATCTCCAGTTGTGCAAATTAAATGGCCGAATGACAAATCATTCGGCCATTTAATTTTATAAGTTTAAACTATCGCTTCGTTCACGCTACTAGTTAATATGATCTAAAAATCTAACTTCTGCCTGTGCCGTATTGACAGTATTTATCAATAAATTCGGGCAACATACAGAATTAATTTGTCGAGTCTTAGATATTATTTTACTTGTAAACATTGACTGTTGAACGTTTATTGAGGCAAATATTTAATATTTGATTAGAATAAGTGGTTCATGATTGCAACGGAGGTATTTGTAGTTCAACTACTGTTGAATCAAAAGATATTGTTAAGACAAGTATTAATATTATTTGCAAATATTTTCACATTACATTGTTGTATCGTTGTGGTTATTTTTGACTCATTTAGGCGGAAGACGAATTAATACCATTAGGTTTAAATAAGGTGGAGGTTATAATATGTTTATTGTGTTTATATGTACTTAGTTTTAGTGGAAATAGGAGCTATAATATTTTTTTACAAGGGTTGTTATTTAATGAGTAATTTCATTAGGTATAAATTATTACATCGGCTATAACTACTTTTTAGAAGAAACTTGTATTATCATTTAAGGATAAAACAAGATTTTCAGCATTAATAAAACGCCTAGAGGTACATTACTATATCTACAATTTATTTCAATAACAATCCTTCTTCCTGTCTTGCAATGTTCAAACAAAAATGAGCCTTAACTTAATAGGATACGAGTAAAAGCATTCTATGCATCTTCCACGTATTTTGCGAATTAAACAACCCACTGTTAATTACTGGGAATATTCCACGTCTCAAGTCTCGTCACCCGTCCGTGCAGCTATCTGAAGATAACAGCCTTGTTTTATCTTGCCGTTATACAGCATGTTCCAAATCAAGAACTCGGCATAAGTGTATACCTAAGTATATGTATGTGCGGCGTAAAGGTATGTATGTACGGCATTTACATAATAAGTATGTAGCATAAATTTAATTATAATGTACTCAGGGGGCTATTACCTGCATGAAGGCCCGCGTGAAATACCTTTGCAAGAATTATACATATAATTTCTCGTGCCGCCCCACCGTGGTCCATTAGCTGCCATACGTGCTGCCTGTCGAGTGCACGACTTGAACGCCCACTTACGGCAGCCCTGACTACTTAAATTCGAAATTGCAATGCAGAAACGTAACAAGTTACACTACTCGTAAATCAGAGGCTGTGGTGCCCTAGCACCGCGCTACATTCTGAATGCGGCCCGTTTCCATCATGTTGGCATCTCCACAACTGCAGCATCAAATGAAGTATTTTTTTACTACTTGTCTAAGGCCTTAATAAGTGATAAAACTGCGAAATAAAAGTTTCTTCTTCTAAACTATCTTATACCTGAATTTATTCTTTCAGACTCAATCTGCTTGTCCTTTACTCACTTACCCTTACTTACTTACCCTTACCCGACTCCTTTTAGGTACTATCTTCTGTCTTCTACAGCTTCTACTGAAAGGTTGCTAGTTGAAGATCCCAATCCACAAACGAAAGAAAGATTTTACATGATTTTACCCTACTCCTTACGTATCTCTACGTAACTCTACGTATATTTTACAGTTCTATTATACGTAAGTACAGATTTAATCGGTTAAATAAACTATTTCTTACTTCTGTCTTGCTTCTTTTCAATTTAGTTTCATTTCTTACTTTATACACATGCTGTACAGTCGGCAGAACATGTTTCTATCTCGGCAAGACTTCAACGTAGCTCATCTTGAAGTCTATCACTCATAAATTAGCGTCACTCCGTGAGCCATGTGATTTCCTGTGTTTGAACAGTCTAAAATACCTTATGTTTTTAATTACCCCCAATTATGTTGTCATAAGAGTAGTATTAAGATATATTATATTATATTAATGTCACGTTGGTCACATGAGTTCTTTTGTGACGTAATAGGTATAATATTATAAAAAATATCTCGACAAAAATAATAACCCCTGTATTAAATTTTCCCCTTATTTCTTTGCCGACAACATATCAATCCTAATTTGGTGTTTACTAGTGTCTTTGGGCGACGTTAACTTGATGGTGGTATCATGGTAGCTCGTCTGTTATTAACACACTTTTATATAGAACGTAACGACAAGCATCAATTTTCGAAAATAAAAATAATCATCAAAATCGGCACATATAGCAAGAAATCACACAGAAAATAAAAAGAAATAGTTAGGCAACGAACGAAACTAAGGAAAAAGAAGATGAGGAAGAAAGAAGTAAACTTCTGCTTTTCTGAAGTCGGTTAGAAAATTCAAAACTATTAAAAATAATTTACTATTTTCGGGTGCTCAAAATATAATTAAATATAAATAAAAGGTGTTTCAAAACGAAGCGAGAGCGAGTTATTAGTCATACGTAAATTAAACTATGAAGCCGTGTATCAAAGTATGTTTGCATTGCAAGATGTGCACACAGTCATCTTAATATTTAGCGAAGACGGCACTAACGAACTTCTTGAAATTAGTAACGAAGGGAAATGTTTTAGTAATTTTAAGCGCTCCCAGTGTTTCGTTTTACGCAGCTTTAAATAACAACAATTATTAACAGATTTTATTCCATCAAAAGATAGGTAAGTATGACCCCTGTCAAATACTGAGTGCCTATAGAACTAATGTTACGAATAATTATATTCATTACTATATATCTTTGATATGTATATATTTAACACAGAGAAAGAATATCCAAAAAATTTAATGTTAAAAAATCATTCAATTTTCTAGTTCATCGTAAAAGTTATTTATAACATCGTACGATAAATAAAGAGATAGATGCAAATAATTGAACGAATGAATTGAAATGAATGAAGAACGAAATGCCCGGATTAGTTTTCGAATTTTGAATAGTAAACTGTATAGGGAATAACACCCACATTTCCCATTACGCACCGGAAACGGCTTGTTATGAAGTCAAAGAGGACATTATTTGATTAACACTAATTAGTGTAAACCGGCTTTACTTCTCAGCGATCCAAAGAAAGTGCCTTAAGACTGTACTGGATACCCAAAAGCATCAGATCTTTAACACCCTTAACATGGAACACATAGAGTTTAATTTTAATTGACCTTCGAAAGATCCCGATTGCGTAAACCCGATTCAGGTTTTAGAAAGCAAAGCTTTCTACGAACGGATTGTATAAAATTACAATTGAACAAATTATACTTACTTGCGAAAACGTAACCATGGTGTATAAATTAATGAATTCTACTAATTAACGACAAAATGTCGATAAAATAATTTGTCATTATTGCTTTTGTTTTTTATTCTTTTTGATAAAAGTAATAAAGCCAAGTAATTTGATTGACATTAGCCAGGGAAACAAGATATAAAAATAAGTAGGTTTCCTTTTCACTCGAATACAATAAGTGCAATGTGGTTCTTTCATGTCCGACATAAACGAGGCTACGTCTTTAAGCTAGCTTACTATGTATATATCTGCCTAGTTCACTAGTTTAAAATAGAGGCTATTAAACTATTAAATGTGTAGGTATAATAAAAAATAAGTACCAGTTTTATTTTACAATGTCATTAGTCGAAAATATTGATTGCATTATCGAAGCTGCTGTGGCAAGCTTGGATTAGTTATCTGGGCCTTTGACATTGCAACCGTTACAAATAAAAACCTTAACACACTACCACCACGCTATGATACCCTTTGTAGCATCGCAAGTGACATTTACAACACAAATAAGGTACCTATAATTGAGTCATCGAGCATATGCATTTGCCACTCTCCGCCAAAACCAAACTTATTACCTGTTTTCACAGTTCAATTTAGCTTGTCAGAAAAATTTACTTAGGACATTTTTAGATAGGGCCGTCAATCTTAAATGTACCTTAATCGTATTGGTGGAACGTTGGAATTTGTTTGCCATGCAATTATAACGAATTCCAGATCGAATTCAAATGGAGTATAGGTACATCATCATAGGTACAGGTAGATACATATCACCAACACTCATTATCTGAGGTCACACAATTATTTTTCACATTTCACTGGGTCGGGAATCGAACCCTTCACCGTAATAGGGCCACTACCAACCAGGCTACGGAGTATATTTCAAGGTGACAGGGATTAATTTAATAGAAAAATATTGCCACCAAAACAATTTTATTTAAGTTGGAATTAATTGTCTAAACACTTTCAAAGTTGTTAAAAATATTGTATTGTCTTTTATTTAATAAATATCGCTCTTTCTATTGTTACAATTGACGTGTAAAACCCTCCCTTGTAATTAGTAAAACCATCAATCGCTTAGTGAATGAACAGTATCCTACCTATTCAATAAATCAATCATGATTCTCGGCCGATTTCACGCACAATTCTGTACAAAGCAGCGAGTCAAACGGGCCTATTCACATCTAAACGGCAGCGAACAACATTATACCCGTGTAATACATATTTCATTATTACTTCGACCTTTTATAGAATGTTTAATTTTATAGGCTGGCAACTTTGGGCGCGATTTTTTTCCATACGGATCCCCACAATGCAAGTATTGTTGAATGAGGGGCGTTGTATTGTTGTAAAATATTTTTCTCTGAGCGTTTTAAACTGTTATACTTTGTAGACATTAGTAAAAGTAAGGTTGCAAAAATAAGTCGAAAATATTTGATGTGAATTTTATTTGTTTTAAAACTTTTTTATGCAATTAATATTCTTATGGTTAGGTAGATAGACATCTAACATAAATAACTCCATTTGTGAAGAAAACTTCAATAAGTACAAAGTGTTTTTTGTTCCTTTTTACATTTTGTTTTATTGCTTTAAGCTTTCACCATGTTCCACACTAAGTGATCAATGATTAATAAATGATTTACGTAATTAATTTATAAATTGGTTATAAAGGTTATCGCCTACACTACAAAATCAAAAACATTCAGCTTAACGAAGACACAACCATTGGAAATTAAACATTCATATAATTCCCAATTCTCTGTCTATTTAACAGTAATCTATTTAAAAGTTTTCCGATGAAAAAAAAATTAAACCAATAAGTACGATAACGATCACAGAACCAACGATTACATCTCTAAGTATAAAAATTGGCTCATTAAAACCTAAATTCAAATAAAGAACTTAATTTGCTGACGGTACAATTTCCGCGGCGACCTCATAGCCCGTACACCGCTCCATTGAGCGGAGACACCGTTCCTTCACTTCCGCTCGTCCATTGTACAACGATCGTCAACCACGCCGGCCGCCCAACAATGGGCCAGATCCAATCCCATTCAAAAGCGCATCGTTGAGGTTTATTGGATCAGCGCTTGATTGATTGTGCGAATGATGCGATTTTTTTTGTACCTATAATAAAATTCTTAAGCCGCTTTTTGCAACCCGATAATATATTTTGATTTGGGCGTGGCGAATTGCCGGATCTTTGGCGTTTCCGGATGTTTTCTGATGTTGATATAGGCCAAGTCTTACATACAAGCCGAAGCGTTTGAAGATAAATTTCAGTAGAATAATGAGGTTTAATCCGGGCGGTGTACGGCTACGATAAGAGTTGTATGGATGCAAGTACCTTCTAACCAAAAGGTCCTGGTATGGATGAGATCACTAAATCGGCTAACTGACGTAAACTCAGCTACGGGGGCATCTCGTCGAGTGCTGTCGTGTTAACTCGTGTTCGTTCTCATTGCCTAAGACTTGTAGTTTAGTTATTCGTTTAATCTGATTCGACTTCTATAAGTATGGGGAGACAATGGCAGACACATTATCATATACAAACACCTACACACACAGATAAATTGACCAATTAAACAAGCCATTAAAAATCATTTGCAATATAACAAACAACGCACGCTGTTTCGCATCGTAAGATCTTCGCGTCAGAATAAGGGGATTATGGCCACTACTACAGATTCCCATTCCTACAGATTCCCAATTCAACAGATTCTAGGACTCAAGTCAAATGTTTCCTTTTTTAAACTGTATTCGTAAAAAATCGAAAATGGATTGAACATTCAACTTAAAAAATAACTGCAATTATTTGCAACAGCCAACACAAATTTCACTTTATTGCCATGAATAGTAAAAACATGATTGATTGTGTGAATCGAGGTAATTTCAACCTTCTATATTTTGTCAGGTTTCTTTCAATGCTCCCAGAAGTCGGCAATGTATTTTGATTTGGGCGTGTCAAATTGACATTGGTACCGGATATATTACAGGTAGGAACCTAATACAGAATTGTAAGTGTAATGTTATTATACACTTGTGCAATTAGTCTCGCGTTGCATTATGGTATAAACTTTTATGTTCAATATTTTTTATATAAAGAGCCGACAAACGAGCAATCGAAATACGTAATGGTAAGGTAAGTGTGCACTGTCACCAATGGATATCAGAATTATTAAAAGTATCTCTGATGTGTTGCCGGTGAAGAAAGGAGAACCCGAAAGTAGGTAAGTACTGGCTCATAAGCCCCAAGCCGCAATATGAAATATATTATGCAGCTTGCCACTCAAATACCACTAATTAAGGAACATAACTTTTGTGTAAAGTAGGTACCACCAGTTCTGTCAGCATGAACTTGGCTTGCCACACTACCGCGTGTCTAGATCTACCATTGATTGTCTTTTGTTTATAAAAGAAATTATGTTATTATAATGACTATATATTATAATTGTTTATGATCCATGATTTGATTAATTTAAAACAATACTTGTCCTTTAATATTTTCGTTATACATAATTATGTACGGAAATCTTTAAAACTTTAGTACCAAAAATTCGTTATATGCTTATAGGTACATCATATACGTTTATAAGTATAATTATAAAACTTGTCAATGTATTTTACTGGCTGAATTTTTCTCAATATTTTTGACATGTATTTCCTTAACGCTTAATTCATGGTGTGAACCGGTGCGTATGAATTGCTCCTTCAATTTGGTCAGGTTTTCTTGAATAGTGGCACTGCATTGTATAACGACTATAGAACGATAATATATCTGATTTGGGCGTGGCGAATTTGGTACCGGAAGTTTTACGCAATAGAAGCACAGGTTTCTTCAGAAAAAATAGTAAAAACAGGTAGGTAGTTACCTGCTATCAGACCAATTTAGTTTTTTTAGTTTGAAATATATTGCATGAGTTTACCCGAGTACGCTTCGGGAAATCACGTCAATATAAATAGTCTGAAAAATCGTTTGAAGTTTTTCCGTTTTCTTTATTAAAGTCGAAAACACGTAAATAGATTATTTTTATATTTTATATTAAACAGTTAAACTGTATGTTGTCTTTCTATTTCTTGGCCTGTAATGGATCGGTGATCACATAAATAAGTGGCTCATCGGCTCAATTTTAGGCTTTTATAATAAAATAATCTCTGCCTTGAACCGGGAACTTTGCCGCAGGCACTACCAGTCATCTTTCCTTTATCAACCATAGACAAGCCAGAACAAGTTAAAGTCCTCTGAAGCGTAGCAGTTTTATCGCTTTCAATACGGACTTCCAAAAACTATTTGAACAAGCTAAGTTTTGGCATCATTTCGGGAGCGCAAGGAACTATTCCGGCGCACTTGTGTTTGCGTCACGCTATTTACGAGTGCATTCAAAGCTCCGGCCTTCCTGTACTGCTGCTACTAAGATATTTAAGGCAGTAAATACGGGCGTTGAATGACAATCCGTGAAATGGGTAATGTGTTACTGATGTGTATTTATATCGATGTGGACTTTGCGTTTCGAGATGGTGTTGGAAGTATTCATGTCTTGTTTGGTTTTTTTAGACAGTAGCTAACGGTATGTTTAATGAACAGGTATACAAACAGTCGAGGGGTAGTAACGTGCAATAAATTAATGAAATTGACATACATGATGTAATAATCACCGTCCAAGAATATATCTGCAAAAAACGTTATTGAAAAGCAATTAGATTTACAGCTCATTAAAATATTACCCCATCACAGTATTTCACACAAAAAAACATGAATCAAATAAATAAATCACTTTACACACTGCTAGAGTCCTGTAGTGGAATTCTCAATGGCAAGACGCACCTAGACTAACAAAATTTTAAACTTATCATCCTTCGATGAAAATGGACTGTGATTGATAATCCGGTATCGTTTCCGGGTTTTATGGTTTTCGTAGCGACGTCGCGTGATTTTAACTTTGTTATATAAAATATCATATACCTAATTATCTAAAAAGTATAAACACACATGCAGAATAGTATTTTTGCTGTACTAAGAGTTAAATAAGTAGAAAAATGGTTATGGGCCACCAGCAAAAAACTCCAATTTTGGCTTTGGCAATGAACGTGTTAACATAAATTAAAAACAAGCAAAACTTGTTTCGATTGCGTTACTTTTTGTAAGGGTCTCTCTGTTAAATAAGCTAAGAAATAACAGGGAAGTGAGGTAATAAAATGGTAATTTGTATTGGGTAATATTTTTGTGCTTATGTCACAAAAGGCGATATACATGGGTAACTATCTCCTCCTAAAGATCAAACCTTGATTCCTCCAATCCAATCCTCCAAATTGTAAGTTTTACATCAAGACTATTTTCTATAAAATAACTTTTTTGAAATACATACTTCAAATAAGACATAAGTACATTGCAAGACTTATATAAAAGTCTATCCATTATCCTTAAATTATTAAATTAAATAAAAAAAAATTAAATGTAACTATGAACCTTCATGTAACTCGAAAACATTTTATTTCTACTAGCGGGTGTCTTATGAGATCATTTGGCGTTTATCATCAGCAAGTTCACCAGCAATTAGTATTCAGATCCACAATTTTTATTTACGAAGACAATATTAACATATGCGTTCGTGGAACAACAGTGCTGGTTTCCACGCAGAGCACCTTACGTAACCAAAAGCCAAGATCCGTTTTCAATATTACAAAACAAAGATTTCCATCAAGTTAATAAAAAACATTGGAGAATAGCTCTTATTTCTAAAACCAAAAGGGGTATGTTTTTGAAAAATGTTTTACTTAATACGTTTTTCACGTTGTAGGTGAAAGAACCATGACATGTTTGTGTCACCGTGAATAAACGGACACATACTGGTCGTTGCATGCATGTAGTAATGAAAGAAGCTGAGTTCGATTCTTTTAAACCCACAATTGGTCATACTTTTGTACAATACCAATACTGGACGAGGTGCGTTTTGACTGCATAAAATGTTTCGAGGAAACAAACGATGAATTAACATAGGATAAAAGAATCCTTTGTCTATGATTCTGTTGCCTTGCTAAAGCCATTTTTGAGGCTTAAACTAGAATTTTAAGGTTTAAATTTAAAGTCCAAAGTAATTTTCGGTTTAATACTATACTAGTAAATCCGCCCTCGCTTCGCTTCGGGAAACCAGTTCCTTCAAAAATCTCTATAAATTTTAACAAATTATGTTATTCCGATGTCTAAGCTATATTACTGCAAAGTTACATGAAAATCCGTTCAGTAGTTTTTGCGTGAAAGAGTAACAAACCCACACACACACTCACTCACTCACTCACATACATCCTTACAAACTTTCGCATTTATAATATTAGTAGGATTAGACTACAGGCTCATGTCAAAAATGGATGGGTCATATGAACCACCAGATGATGTATATAGGACGATATAAGAGCACAAAATAATAAGATTCAGCACTATGACGTCACTTGTAAGCTGTCCAACTGAGTGCTGGTGAGAATTCAAAAGTGCAACCCTCGATTTTTCCCCTTGTCGCATGATTTTTGTACGGCGTTGCGGAATAATGGATTAGAAGCTGTATTGAAACAGTATGAAACTGATGCCGTACAGAATCAAATGACCAAATTTTCCCTGGAATTGTCAAAAAATCAAAAAAAATTACCGACTTTGTGGCGCACTATTTTTTTACGGGTCTGCGCGCTTTCTTATTATTTTTCATGGATGGTGAAAATGCCGTACAAAAATCATGCGACAAGGGGAAAAAATCGTATGGTGCTGGTTTATGCTATGTAAAAGTTATGCTCAAAGCTTTCGGCTTGATAGGGCTACGTGCCCATTGGTTTAGCTTCACCGAGACGAGAATATTATGTCATTAACGTGAATAACGCTAAACAGTATTTTCTTGAAAATATAAAATAATTAAGTAGATATGTAATTTAATACTAACTTAAACAAAGTCGAAATGCCGAAAATATTGTGTCAAATGACCTAATGACATAGGTAATACTTGCTACATTTTCAACATGCGCAAGAGAACTGTCTTTATTTTTTTACAAAAATCATTAGTGCCTAAACAATAACTTTTTCTTTAAATGAAACTCATGTTATTCACAAACTTTAAGTCATTAAGTTGTAAACAACTATTTAACTGTATATATTATTGTAATCAAACAGTTATGCGACGTATTTGTATACCTATTCATCAAAAAGCCTCATTAAATATCCATTTTTCGGATGACAACGTTCAACAATAGTATTTACATTCGATGTCAGTTTGTTTTACATCCAAAATATGCTTTGAATGCGCGTAACATTTTTCTTCTGGCATCTTTCATTCCTTTCTGTTCCTTGATTCTGTAATTCCGAAGGCTCTTTGTCCACAAAGAAAAGTGAATGGAGCACAGAATAATAATATGTCGCTGTAGTAAGTATCAAGAATATTAAAAAGAAAAAATGTTTAGTGATATGACAACACCGTTGCCGGTCACGTGTTGGCGGAACAATAGGTTATCTGTGTTCAGAATTCTTTTGTTAAGTTTTTTCTCAGTGACGAGTTTTATTCGGCTAAATGATTGATGATACCTACTTAATTTTTAATTGTTTCTATATTGGTAATTTTCTGCTCGTTGTTTAAAATTTGTGTCAAGGCATTTTCTGAAATAGTTTTTTGTACTTATACACAGAGGCAACGAGCTAAATATAAAAAAGAGTCAGAATGCTAATAATAAGTAATACCTAACTTTGAAAATTTAAAATATTCATGTGCGTAGATATCAGTGGCTCATAAATTCGCGAAATTAGATTTGCACCAGGATTACAACGTTGTGGGCGATGTCATTGCGATCCGATACAATTTATGAGACGAGAATACAGAATACAAGAGTTAAATTATGTTTGTAAATCAGATTTATCATAGTGATTACAATTATCCTAGGCGGAAAATAGAGGAATAAACAGTTCGTTTCTTTCTTCTTGACATATCGTCTCCTAAATAACCCTTAACAGAAGGTATTTGGACAGCCATCTTGGCTTATAAGTCATAATCATAAGTAGGTAACAGTCGATCGTGAAATCTGTATAAAAATATGAGTCCTAAAAATTGCCTTAAGATTATGTACCTACTTAAAGGAGATAAATTAAGATTAGTATAACAGTAACAAACTCAACAAAAAGTTTACTATTTGTTTGTGCTGCGATGGTCAGTTCATCAGTTGTCATTAGGCGACTGCGAAAAGTGTTCCAAGCTCGTTTGATATTGAATCCCTAAAATGTACTAAATGTACCTAAATGTATTTATGGTGGTTTTGAAAATATGTAGTGCAAAAATATTCCATCAACAAAACAGAATACGATGAATAAAATGTGTCTAAACCAAGTTTCGAATACAATAAAGGAACTATGCATTCGAGGGCCCAAGTCTTGGTCACTTGAAGTCTTTGGCATGTCATATGCTGGCAACATCAAGGGCCCTCGAAAACTGCGTAAAACTTATACAAAAATCACAATCGTTACAATTGATACAAATCCACAGGATTTTAATTCTTATCATTCTAATCATAGGGTTGAATACAAGACATCGTGAGGTGAAACAGCACTGATTTTATACTATCAGTTATTTTAAGCCTTATTCCATGAATGTAATGAGTTTAATTTTATTTAACTACCATGACATTCAGTTCAGTTATGTTAACGATAGTTTTTTGCAATGGTAAGCCCTATGACGTTAATCCTCGTGCAATTGTTGCTTGTTTATCTACTGTCTACTTAGAGAATTTCCATAGGTACATTGCGAATTATGTATAAAATAATCACAGATTTACTTCTAATTGAGAAATTTAATAGGTAGGTAGGTAACTATCCACATTAAAGGAATATTACGTTGTACCATTTGTAACCATATTATTTTATGGAGGAAACTGAAATAAATAAAATAACAATTTTTGAATTATTATCTGTCATTATGTGTTATACAGTCTATAATAAGTTAATGTTTATAAATTATTTAAAAAAATATAACGTAATATGGACCTACTTTTTATCAATAAAAATGCATCTGTTTTCACGGAAAAGAATGTAAATAATAAGTATGTTATTATTTTAATTCATCAAAATATTTTTACGTACTATTTATTTATGAGAATACCTACATATATTTACAAAGATTTTAGCGAGCAATTTTAGAACAATTTCATCTTAATATTCCTCACAAAATTGTAATTAATTAACAACTAAACTTTCTTATGCTCTGGAAAACCTTCCTTTAATCTAAAGTTGTGTAAAATTCACAAAAATTTTAAGCTTCACAGAATCGACTAGTAGTTTGCTCAACGAACTTGTAATAGGTTTATGCTGTGAACATTTTAATTTGCTCTTTGTAATTTTAGGCTAAATCAAACTTCTTGTGAGAACTTGTTTTCTCTTCATGAATAATTATCGGTACTAGCTGAACTGGAAGACTTTGTCTTGTAACATATTGTATTTTTCATTGTTTATCTATAATAGGCATTAGGTACTTTTGGAAAATGCTTATTGAATGCTGATTTTCTATGGCAACACTTTGTTATTTACAGTGTCTGATCTCCTAGTAGATTTTTCGACAATAGCGGAATCCAGGCGCAATCTTTCGATTTCAATTATTGTCGGTCTAAAAACTAAATCATCAAGAGGTTTTATTAATTTTATTTTTGATTTTACCCTTGAACCTTACTTCGCATACTTTCATAGTGTTATGTCTTATGGCATATTACTGTGGGGTAAAGCAAGCGATATACAACAAATCTTTGTATTGCAAAAGAGGGCCATTAGAGCTATTCATAAACTACGGTATCGGGAATCTTGCCGTGATAAATTCAAAGAATTAGTTATACTTACAGTAGCCTCACAGTACATATATAGTAATATAGTTTTTGTAAGAAAGAACATAAATGCATATAAAAAAAACAGCGACTATCATAATCGCTTAACAAGAAAGATGCATGATTTGGCGACGCTTTCATATCGGCTAGGTAAAGTGCAGCGTTCTTTTATGGGGCTTGGTGTACAGTTCTATAATAAAGTCCCTAAGGCAATCCGTGACCTGCCTTCAGAGTTGTTTAAGAAGCATGTAAAAGCACAACTCGAAGACAAGAGCTACTATAGTATACAGGAATATTTAGATGACAAAAAGGCATGGAAACTACCAGCTCTGCAACCAGCTCCGCTAGGTTAGTGCTTACCTGTATCAATTAAGTAATATTGTAATTTTTATTTTAAAAGATGCGGAGGAGTTTTTTTTCGCCGTTTTTTTCTCCTCAAGCACTTTTCCAAAACGGTGGTAGAATCAAAAAATTGACGTTCATAAGTGAATTTGTAAATTCCTAGATGAAATAAACAGTTTGACTTTGACTTTGACTTTGAATGATTTTTTTATCCACGTAGAAATAATAATAATAATATGTTATACTAGCTTTTGTACTTTACCCCTTTACCCCTTTAGAGTCGAAATTGATGAATTTCACTCTTAGCGATCAAACGTCAGACATACAAGCAATATTTTACTTGTACCTATATTTTAAAATTTCCTGCTGCAATTTGCAAAGTGGGTTCAATATCTACAAATCTTGTAGAGACCCCGTGGCTCTTGTGGCACGAATACAAACAGTTTTTAATCGACCGCTTAGTCGCTGTGACGTTTACTACGAGTAAATGGATCTAGTAAACGGATAAACGGCGACTGCTTGTATGGCGCTAAAGTTCCCATAAGTATGTATTTCCCATGCTGGCCTATGTCATGGGTTCAACTTGAGGCGAGGCTTCGGGTTAGATTTTTTTTCTCAGTGTCGGTGTTTGTGTTTTCGATTGGCGTCACCCACAAATTGCACACTCACAACTTAGAGAATCCTAGTGTGAGTATAGGCCTCATAAGGGGTGTGCTATTTAGCTTATTTACAAAATTTTAGTGAAGATATTTCTTGCTAACATTTTTTAGAACTTAGTTTAACAAAGGTCTAAAAAACGTTTTTGAATGAATCACAAAATAATGTTTAGATATGAAAATTCATATTCTGCCTTCTTGATTTGACTCATAGTAAATGTATCGTCAAAATATGAATTCAACTGAGTTTATGTAGAGATACTATCTACATATTAAAAGTTATTCACAGACTATTCATTTAATTCTGATTCGCAGAACCATCTCAAGAACGGCGCGTGCTTACAAGTTTACACAGTATTTTAATTTAAAATAGGTATAATCGCTTTAGAAGCGAGAGTTTGTAACAAGGGAAGTTGGAAATTTCTGAAACGGAGGTACAAGACAAAATAATAAAATATTAATAAAGCCCCGAGACGGTGGAAAAGTTTCATCAGGGGCAAATATTTGTGTTTCAAATAAGGCGCGCTCACGATATGATGGGGTTACTCAGACTCAAACCGACTACCGCCAGCTACCCGCTACTCTCGTATTAATTACTTTAATTATCGCAGCGTAAACTCCAGCCAAATTATAACCTTACTTTGTTACTTACAACCCTTTTTACAGTACCTAAACGTGCTCAGTATCTTGGTTTCATATTTTCTTTATTATAAACTAGGTGTCCCCTCGCCATTTCACTCGCCTTGAATTTCTGATTCAGTTAATCCCCGTTTTTTATCCCTTCAGGGGAAGAGTTATCAAAAATTCTCTCTTATTGCTTCCCTACAATCCCCAAGGAACATACATGCCAAAGGAGATGTTCAAAAGTGGGCCTTTATTCCGAAGAAATTTGTACAGCCGTGATTTATATGTCATTTGAAAGCATATTTTCTAATCTACTTGAAATTTTAAGAAGTTTATTTTATTGAACCTCCATATTTTGGAAAATCGATGAAGTATGTTAGAAGGTCCATGAAAAGCAATGTTTATTTTCTAACAGGTACATACGTCTTTTTCACGAATTATGAACATATCTGAGGTCCCTTCTATTATTTATTATGTTTTCAATGCGTAAATATTATATTAATTAACGTTGTAAATGTATTAATTATTAACATTATTAATTGTAAACCAAAGTCATGAAAAAACGGAACGACATAGATTGATATTAGTAACTGTCAGTGTCAACTGTCATTCCTAGATCATTGCCGCAATCAAAAGTCAAATTCAATTGTCAATAATGGCAATCAATATTGGTACCTATATAATATTATTGATTATTAGTGTTTGCTTACGATAGTCGCCGACAATTTTATTTAACTAAACATTCAGATAGTAATTCTATTGTTTTATTACAATAATCATTGAACACGCAAATCAATGCAAAATGTTTAAATGCAAAATAAAAATGTCAAACTCAAATGTCAACGTTAATTCATCACTCAATGTCACTATTCAGTACTGTCAGTATCAGGTTAGAGTTGCCAGCAGTTAAAATTGCCCAGTGTGGCATGCTTTTTATCTATCTACGGAAATTCAAACATAAATAGAAAAAAAAGGGAGGATCTCTTTTTTATTTTCGCAACCTTGTCACAATCACAATAATTTTCTCTTTCTCCACATCTAAGTTTTGTTTGTGTACAAATTTAAAACCAGCCCCCATACATTTTTTGAACATCTCCTTTCAGATGGTAGTTTCAGCTATAAGTTTCGGCTGTAAGTTGTCTATCAGTCACTCAGTAACGGATAGGTACTTTATGTGTTACAGACTATCTAAGTCTTATGGAAAAAAGTTATCTACTCTTAGGTAAGTCCATTGCATAGTCGTATTGTATATTAGAAATACACAAGTTTAGTTTTTATTCAATGTGGATAATTGATTTATGAAATAGATATAAGAACGCATTACTCTTATTCCATAACGAACTTAACTCAATTAAAAACGTAGTAACAAACTCCTTCACTCGAAGTTGGAAAACCAACGTCGGTACCTAACTGCAATAAAAACGTAACATTGAAAGCTATTAAACCGAGTGCCGAGTCCTAATGCAATATTAAAACAGTTCTAGACTCGTACGCGCACCGTATGAAATAAATCAAATAGTATCAAAGGCAAGTTGTTAAAATTCCCTGTCTACGCTCCCCGACTCGATTGTGGAACTACGTACATTTTAAATAGTCATTCATTGGTAGTACGTTCGTGAAAGGCTTTACCGTACATTTATATTCATATATCTTATCTCATCTCACAACTTTTTTATGGAATTAAGGTAGTAAACAAGCATGCAGCACCACTTTTCCGCTGCAGCCTATGATGTATGTGACTGACCTAGAACAAGACTCAATTTAGAAATTAGTTGGTTAGTTTGTTAATAAGTGTGAAGACAGAGACTGTTAGTGATAGTTCTGTTAGATGATGTCAGTAATAGTCTAGTAAGTAATTGTTAGTATGGGCCTCGATCTAATTCAGTCACAGATGCGTTACTAGTTGCTACCCCTAAGGCTCTAAGTAATCTAAGGTCGCCTCGAAAAAAGTGTAACCGGCTCTACACTTTTCTATCCGGGTGAACTCTAGGCTCTTACCACCTGTACAGACTGTAACTTGCAGATTGGCAGATTTCACACACCTTTAAGAACATTACGGAGACGCAAAATATGCAAAACATGCAATACGGAGAACTCTCAGTTCTCTCTGAGAAATATCATTTTTGAAAATTAAAAGCTGGGTTGGGCAAATCTCATCGTTTTAAGAGTTACGATAAGACAGTTAAGAGTTAGGAGTTGCACCGAAGTAATTACCACATTTTCGTCTAAAATCCGGTCTCAGAAATCGAACATTCGGTGTAAAAGCTTTACGCATAACTACAATCAAAGAGGCTTAAACGTAGCGAGCTAGTCGTAGTAGTAGTTTGAAAATGATGATGCAAACGACCTACTTAACAAAAAGTATAAATTAAGAGCTAATGATATAAATGATAAGTGTTCCTTTGTATACACTGTGTACATAACGCAATATCAATGGCAATAAGGTCGTATATTCTTATCCTTGTACATTTAAATCCGCCCCTAAGTCCCGCCCACGCATTAGCAGACTTCCTCTAGGGTTAGGGTAACTTTAATTCGGTTATAGATATTTATATCTCAAGCGATGCTGGCTACAGAATATTATATCTTAGATTGTCGATATTAGGTTATAATTTTGAGTTTTATTCGTTTATTAGATTGTGCTGTATTTTTAATCATTTAATCTCCATTAAACATTTGATAAGACGTCGAAATCAATATAATTATTTATTTACCTACATAACTATACTACTAGGAGTATAAATAAAGAGGTAAAGTTTATAACTCTGTAAATTTGTGGGGTTTTATTTCACTAACTACTAGTTCGAATTGAAAAAAAAAACTTTTTGTGTTGAATTTATTGAGGAATAATATAGGCTATTTATAACATCACGCTACGACAAAAATGCAAAGCATCAATGAAAAATATTACAAAAATGGAAAAGTATTTAAAAAGGACAAATTTTCCGATGCGAAGCGAGGTCATCTTCTAGTACAGCATCCTTATTTTTATGGTAATAACCATATTACCATAAAAAAACTATTTTAGTGCGACTGAAATTGAAAAACACTCATATCATTTATGCCAGGGTTTGCATCAAAACTAAGAATAAAACAGAATGTTATCAACGCAACATTGTCCCTGATTGATAGGGGCCAAAACAACGAATGTTTGTTTTCAATTACACGCGGCTCGCCTGTATGTCTCATTGATGGGGATTGACGGGGATATTGTTTGCGTCCGGGGCTATTTGTAGCTAAACAAAGGAAAAAGGGAAGAAAGAACGAAGTCTTAACCCAGCACTTGCCCGTTGCTGGGCGTGGGTATAGTGTAAAAATAATGAGTATGATACTTAATAAATGCTTGGTTGACTGACAAGCAATGAACAGCCTGACCTAGAGGCCTTGGAATTTTTAGTGGTTCTTGTATTATGGGAGCAATACCTACGACATGGTTTGAAAAGCTTGAAATAAAAAAGAACGAAAAATAAATTCACGGTAAAAGAATAAGTTTCCCGAAGTAAAGGTCGAGGCATATGCGCCTACAAAATCCCTATGTAATGGTAGGTGAATATGAATAATGCCAGGACTATAGGACTTTAGGTATCGTTGCAAAGAACAAAGTATAAGGAAAGATGTTGTGTAAAGAATATACCAGCTGCTAGGTGCAGTCTGACACATCGTTTTGCTTAAGTTTCATACATTTTAATCGTGTCTAATCTACTAATCATGTGATTACATAGCACGTACCAAACGCATCGAAATGAGCAAACGATTCGGACGTTGAATCGAACCACCCTCATTATATTTCCGTATGAAATTAGTGTTGGTAGGTGTAGGCCCTCAAAGTGTCGCGTGGCTCGCGTGTGGCGGTCGTGTGGCGCAAACACAAGCACGTGTGTGCGCAACTCTGGTAGATATTAAAAGGAATACGTTAATACATTATCGCGTGGCGACGCTGTGGCGGATGCGTGCCACATTGTAGATGGTGCGAGATTGAAACACTTAATGTCAGTGATACGAGGACGTTTCGAGTTTTTTGGGTTACGGTGATTTCCTAAGGAGACATTTTTTCACACCAGACACTTATGATAAAATGAATTATAATGTTGCAAGTTTATTTATTATGTATTTGTATTTTACGCCTTCCTAATAAGACGAATGAAGTAATAATTTTACGTAACAGAAATATTTATGGCCTAGACCTCTGAATATTTAGGGTACCTACCATACACAAACGGTGTCAAACGGACCGTTAATGCCTCTGCCTTCTATAACACAACTCCATCTATTGACCTGGATGAAACGTTCACAAAATGAACATTATAGTAGTCGCATTTGCAACTAATAATAAAAAAGTTTGATCCTAACGGAGATCCCCATACGTTTACTTTATTTCTTTAAGGAAAATTACAGATAATGTAGGTTACACTTTGTTCCATCCTTTTAAACTAACCTAACCTTAAATTCGTTCATATTAAGAAATGCTACGCGGGCGAGCCGGAATTGTCCTTGTCTTTCGTATTATAAGCTGGAGTTTGACTGCACGCCCATTTACATACCTACACTACATACTTAAAAATTTTAAGTTACTTCAAAATAAGGAGAAGGTTTTCAGTTAGACTGTTTTTATGTGTGTAACCTCATAGCTTTGTAATTGGTAAACCGATTTTAATAATTATTTTTTTATTCGAAAGTTAGTGCCTGTGATGTGGTCTTATAAACAATAAATTTTGACGAATACTTTTGAGTTATCTGTACTTACTTGTCGAAGTTGAGGTTGATTTTTTTAAAGTTACTAATTTGATCCATTTATTGTACTCTAAATACACAGCAATCTCAAGTCTCATCTCTTTTAATTATTTATGTATCACCCTCGCAGTGAAAACCTTAATGTCTTGTAATAAAGCAACCCCAAATTAAAGGCTGTCTCGATATCATACTATGGCAGTCTTTATAATTGCCTGACTTTGTTTGCTTTAGTGTATTAAATATTCAATCGTTATTTTTTTATTTCACTTAAAAAGCGACCATTAATTTAATTTAGGATTTTGTCGTTAACCATATCAGAAACCGACTATGCTTAAACTAACATTATTGTTTTTGAGTTGTGAGTCAATGACCTCTAGTATTTTGATACATTTATTTTTTAGTTTTACCATTTCTTTGTATCAATTTTACTTTTTGACATCAGCTTTAAGAATTAACTGTCTTGTCTGTGCTTTTCACGCCCAATTACTTTTTTACATGCGCATGAGAGCCTTATTTCATCGGGCCCCGTTTTTACATAATTTTAACATATTTAACAATGGACTTGCTCTATCTTTTTATCGTTGTTGTAAGATTTTGTAGTAAAATTTAAACCAAGCTAGTTTGCAAAACATATTCGTAGGGTGTTTGCTCCAGTGATGGACCACACGTCAGTCATTTTATTAAACCTTTCAAGTTAAATGTGCTCATTATTTGCTGGAAGGACTTCTAACGATGACGAGAAACATTATCGAAATGTCTTTAGATATATAGAATAAATGATTATCATATCGTCCTCTTCACTCTGTTTGTAAATTTAAAAAAACTATGTAGGTTAAAATGATTGTCAATAGGCGAATATAATGTCTGATATCATGATCATGAGGCAAGCATTATTCATGTTGAATTTTATTAGAAAACACTACAAACTTTGATTCATTAGACCAGTTATAAAAGGTCCTTAATTAAAAACTTCCATCTCACCGTTTTTCATGTTTTTAGGCGCATGAAAGATTATTGACAATCAAATAACATATTTTAAAAAAATCTGAAAAAGTCCGTCACTATTTAAAATCAAATTACATAGTTCAAAAAACGTTATGCAAAAGTCCATCACTGGTACAATTACTATGAGACACGTATGTACATCTTTCTCAGAACATTAGCAAAGCAAGGGGCAGGAGTGACGGCTGCGGCGGCGCGATAGCACGCCCGTGCCTGCCCCTGCCTCCCCGGGATTAGAACCCGGCCTCAAGAACCCTTAACTTACCAAGAACCTCGGCGAGCCCGATTTATAACAACTTTGGAGTTTGGAAATTTATGGCGAAACTTATAATCGTCGCTGCCGTTCTCTTGCGCGTTAAATAAATAGCGCTACACTTAGAGAACTACACTAGCTTTCCCTGTGTCTTTCCTAGATATCCAGTCCATGAGATCCTTATTTTATCTCCTAGGATTTCCTGTGTCATGGAAAATACACAGAGATAGCCAAAATGTATAATGATTACTGATTACGAGGACATTTGAAAGCATGGAAATGCCCGCCAAGAACGCTCTAACTCTACATTTTTCCTATCCCGGATCAGGAATCGCTTAGGATTCCCAGTATTACGGAAAATTCACAGAGATAAGCAAACGAGGACATTTGATGGCATGGAAAAACACTCTAACTCTACGTTTTTCCGAAAGATGTAGGTACGTTTACTCCACATGTACCTACTCATGTATTTCAAAATTTAGAATCTAGTTACAGTAGTAACAATGAGATTTTAGTAAAATTTGCACCCCTATCTATAAGGTTGTTGAAGATATGGAGATAAGTCCGTCTGTTACGTATGTTCAATGTTAATTTACTGCTCCTCGTCATAACTTGTATATTTTTGTTCTATTCATAGTGCAAATTATAGTAGGTATATTGTATTGTTAGTACTATTACTGGCTACAGTGGGTTGATGCGGTTGTAATTAATTGGAAATGGGCGGAAATACCCGCTGCTCGCGCCAGTTCCACTAATTAGGTATAATCATTGCTTTGTGATATTACTTAATTGAATTATAGCTAATGAATTAACTTTGAACTAAATGAAACATAGCATCAAACAAGCGGTAAATATTTTCATTTCCGACAAAGATATATAATTATAGATGTGTTTAGTTTATACAACGCTGGTCGAAATTTTCATCCATTACCTACAATGAAATTACTATAACTATGAAAATAACATAAATAACAATTAGGATTTGACTGCTTCTGATTCAGAGTTATAATAAGACATTGAACAAAAGCAAATTTGTGGTTTTATAGACAGTACCTATGTATGTACTTTGAATTATACAGATAAAAAATATATTTAAAAAAAGATAGATAGATAGATAGATATTCGAATAGAATAGTATAATAAAGGGAATGTGTCTTGAACTGGAAATTAAGTTTTTCACGCAAGGAGACAGAGGTGGTACAATACGTAGAGGTTCATATAAATACGAGTAGGTATTTATTGTGTTAGTGTTAGTATCTATTAGTGCAGTAATAAGTAAAAAGCAAGTTCCTACCTAAGTTGTTATCTTATTGTTATTACTATGTATCATGTTAGAAAATAATGTATTTAATGTGCATGTAAATAAAATTGATAATAAATTAATTCAGAAAATATTCGTCGAGAATTATTGCAGCGTTCAACTACATAAAGATCAATAAATTAATCAATAAGGGTCAGTTGGTAATTGAAACATATCTGCTCATTACCACCCCATGTTGACGTGTGATTTAAATTGGCAACATTTAAAACTGATGCATTAACTTAAATAAGCTTGTCATTTGGCCAGAGCGCATGTCTGCTGTATTATGTCCACCTACAAATTATAACAATGAAATATTTAACTGTTAAATTTGCGATGCCTGGAACGAAATGACGGTTTACTATGAAAGATTGGTGGCCATACGACGTTTTGTTATCGAGTAGAAGGGCTCGTAAGCGAGACACACCCTAATGTTAATCTTTATTAAGGGGCATTATACTCGTTGGTTCGGAGGATTCGTCACGCGGGAATTGATCCGAGATTTATGATCGAATCGACAGAGGTCGCGTTTATAGCCTATGAATCTATTGTTATTCCCTGGTTGTGTCAACGTACTTTCGTTAAAATTAAAAATTCTGATGTACCCACGCTCTACATACTATACTCTACTGTAGGTACATACATATTACAATATAGAGTTTCCTTTTCTGCATTTGTTCTCTATTGTAATTTTAAGCCTAATCTCAGAGTCCTTCATTAGTTCTTTATTTTTAAAATATCCCTCTTCACATACCTACATTACGCATTAATAAGGCATAAATTGCTCATAATGGACTTTGTTTTATTTTTACCACATTAAAACGACATCAAGCAGACGAATGCAAGGAATTGTATCTTTTCTTCAGTATGACGTCCCACTAGCAGAGAAAATGAGCTTAGTGATACCAAAATAGGTATAATTTCTATGAGTGTTTTCAATTTAATTATTTTTAAAGTATTGTTAAGGATCAAATTGCTTGAGATCTATGGTGACTTAAAAGGCAGTTCAGATTGCTAAAACAACAGGCGACGAACACGTCACACGGTGACGTCATTTCGCACCTGAATCACGCTATCAATGTTTTCTAATAAAATCTTTCTACATAATTTGTCAGTGTATAGTATCTTCATAATAATTATGTTCCGAATGTGAATTAAATCGCAGCATAGCCGTTGCACAGGTATGACACATAGCCTGGTAAGAACTCTATCTCTTAAACAACGTTTAAAAGATTCCGAAACAGGGTACTGTTAAATCAAATTGACCCTCACATCTAAAACGCCGCAACAGTACAACAATCAAGCGCATAGTTGGGGGTGGTTTATTTATTTTTTATGGTCCAACAAATTCGCAGTTCGGAATAGGGTAGTCTTAATGAGATGCGGTGTAAACACGGTATTCCTTGGAGACTCCCGGGACAAACTCCCCTACATTTGGTACGTTTTTTGATTTGACGCGAGTATTTCATGGCTGTGACTGTTATTTGCTTTCTGCTATTCAATGTGACGTTCGGATTATTTAGAGATTTCTATTACGAGCTTAGAATATTATCGATTGAACGCATTGCTGAATAAGTAGGTAGGTAGGTACTTAGGTAATATTTTAGCTAGAATTTCCTGTATTGTGGCTTTCATAAATAACGCGTAAATACAAGAAAACATTCACACAGACAAACTTCATAGCTTCGATAGCCAATATCACAGAATACGAACACTTTATAATAATTAACATGTAATATACCTACGACGACACCAATGAACACATTTCTGGATAAAATTAACGTCACAAAAAGTTTATGCCGATAACGTCACTAACGTGTAACTGGCCAAGCTTGGTATAGCTTGGAAAAATTAATAAAAATTATCACAAGTACTATCAAATGGTTTTTAATTAGATCCCTAGAGGCTGCATGCACGATTTTTGTGACGATTACTTATTTAACGTCCTGCTCATATGCTACGCGTGTAACCCGGGTCTGATATATCACTCGGGTTTTTAATTATTCACAGAGCACTGTTTGCGCAGGTGTGTCGACGCCCTAAATACCGTGGTATGCCTTAAGCCTGACAATAGTCGAAAAGTTGCTTTAATTGCTGTGTTTTTATCACCTCCGGCCAAATGAAATTGCGGAGATATTTGGGTACGATCCTAGGAGGCATTCCTTCTTGTGAAATGTCTTGTGAAATATAGGTAGGTACATCTCCCTACACATAGGTACGTATAATAAATGTGTAACTGATCGCTGTCTCTACATATAAAGATTAAAAAAATCTTTTACAGGGGATCTTTATTAATTCAACAGAACCGAAAACAATAATTTTTAAGCAGCAACATTCATGCCTAACTCTAGCAAACGACCCAACCCAAGAAACATGAAACATTCATAAGAAAACGGTGTTTTAATTTGTTTGAGTGTAAATTTATTCATACGTTCTATTCTACATCGATCGTAGTCGCTCGTAGTGTATTCGCGAGGTTGCGACTACGCACACGCTCGAGATAGATGCGACAAGTGGACAACTCGCGCGACTGTTTGTTCGCGAATGTCGCGTGCAAACGTTATTCATTTAATTATTTAATGAGAGCTCAAGTCGTCACTTAACTAGGTGTTGAGTTGTTTAGTTCGTTAATTATTTATTTATTGAGTAGGTGTACACACCATGACACCACCATGTAAAGTTATAGGTAATAAGTAGTAGGTAAAAATTAATCTTAATAAATGTTAGATATATTCACAAGTATGGAATTCGTATTTATGATTTGCAACATAAAATGCTTCTTCATTTGTAGTAGTAGGTATCTACGTTTATACCTACAATATAGACCGAGATTTCATACAATTTTAGATATACCCCAAAGACTTTAGTGTACCTACAACAATAGGTGTATTAAAAACGGAATATCACGGACAAACGGAATAATGTAAGTCATAAGCTTATATACTTATAACCTATGTAGTCTCGTTTCTCTTCAAAGTTCTTTAAGCGCAAGTCTGCTAGCGGAAGGGTGTCTTTCATAAAGCGAATTTAATATTTGAAACTTAATTTCGCAAGATGAGGCGATGGCTCCTACAAAGTATCTACTATACTGTATACATAATACAAGAAGCTACTTTATGAAAAACCGGTACCTATCTTTGTTAGTTGGCTGAGTCCAGTTTTCATGATGAAAAAGGTTTTATTAAATAACGCTCAGTTTGTAGCTATACAGCAGACTACAAATTAAAGCTCTCATAAAACATTATTAAGTTTAAGATCTACTGTGTACCTACCTATTTTATTTTAACGTTGGAAGTTATTAAAGTTTGGATGGGGTAAGGTCCATTTTGTTTCTAAGTGAACCTCCTCAGATTTTAGCGTACCTACCTGCACTGCTCATTTTTGTCGATTATTTATTATTTTTGACGATGTAACCATGATTAACAATAAAGATGTACCTAGTTAGATTTCTATATCTCATCCGTAAAAAAAAATCACGTAGGTATACCTATTAAGGAAAAATATCTTTGGTAGGTACTTGTGTATTAATAAATAAAACTATCATAATACATGAAACACCATTTCCACTACAAACCTGGGTTCTCTGGGTTTTAATATTTATAATACATTAAAATTAAAATACCTACTTATAAATATTGTAGATATAATTATGAAAAAAATGAGACACTTAATCAATTACATACACTATCTATTACCTGCAAAATATGTATTCATATGAGACTTATGAATGAATTAAACAGGTTGACCCACAAATGACTATTTAAGTTCGATATGACGTAATTTCCACAAAATTCAGTCACAATTTCACAATTGAGTCTACATTTAATTTCTGCACATTTATTTATTGATATAACAACGGCAACAATTACAGTCCCTCCTCAAATCAATTTCTATCAACCTTGCAATAAAGGGGTGTCTACACGAACTAAGTCCGTAAGAGCCCCGCGTTTAGCGCGCCCCGCGCAACAATACGCTGCTAATCGCACGACAAAGGAATGGTTTAGATATAAATACAAATCGTGTTGTTTTCGGTCAGCACCCCCTGATGTGCATGGGGGAGGGATTGCGCAACGCTGAAGATTTATGTAACTTAGATTTGTCGCACTAATTTGCACTAACCTATACTGTTGTAACACATTGCAATTTGGAATTTCAATTTTGGCGTTGTAATTACGTACCGTATAAATGTTACTTATATTGTTTAACTAGAGAACCGCCCGCGCTTCGCTTCGGGACCCGTAGGTAACAGCAGCGTAGGTCCCGCTCCCGTTGGAATCTCAGCTAAAAAGTAGCATATAACATTTGCCTATGACATAAGTAAATTACATGTAGTATTTGATAGCGTGATTCAGAACTTGCAAATGAATTTTACTAACGCCATCTATTATCAACTCCGGAAAAAATATCTAGCAACTAACAAAACATCGATCTTCCCATGGGAATGAGATGTTTTTCCGCGGTAAAAAGTAGCCTACGTCACTCTCCACCCTTCTAACTATCCCCACACACATAAACCATACCATATAATAGCCATGTTGCGACGTGAAAGAGTCACAAACAAACAAACAAACACACTTTCACATTTATAATATTAGTAAGGATAGTAAGGATAAGGATACTAATTGATTTCAAATGTATTGAAAGTCATGTGCCTGAAATAATATCGAGTACTTTATTGTCTTTAATAAATATCATTAGTCTTCATTTTGTTCACTATTCAATTCTTTAAATAAATTGTATGTGTAGATATTGGCTTTTGTTTATGACCATTTCACACAACCTTAACTTTGTTTTTAAAAACAGGACAGGATTTACGAGGACTTACAGGCCTAAATCAAGTCTGTCACAGATATTCGAAGACTGATACATAATCATAAAAGCTTACCGTTCTAAACTTTTTACCCTTATCTCGCTTCATGATTAGGTACATTAGCCATAATAATCAGTGAATGAATATTACTTAATTAATACTTATTACTATACTGTGTCACAACTCAGCAATTCTGTTTTACTCAAACTTTTGTAAACGTCACATGTGCATCCACCCTCCCGCGCGGGAGTGCTGAGATTTTATTGTTCGTATTTGATCGCCGATCACACGATGTGGGCCGGATTATTCCGACGCGTCTGAATAAATTATCGCTGTTTTATTTGGGGCAACCCTACTTGTTGGGGACAGCGGGGTTATTGTTTTGGGGCAATCGAACTATCGGGCTGACAAATAGCATCTGCGTTGTTTGATACAATTTCGTTTTTTTATTTCATTGTGCGTGGGTGTCGAAGTGAAGCTTTAAAATAATAATGGGTTTGTTAAAATATAGTGAACAAAAGGCATTGTTCAATAAAATGTGTTGATATTGAGAGAAATGTAATATACGTAGGACTGGATTACAAAGAAAAACGATGAAAATGTTAAGTCCGTAAAGACATTATTTTTCTTATCTTCTTGCAATATATTAACATTGTATTATACCGATTATTTTGATTAATTTTTAAATTTTAACATTAAGTTAATGTTAATATTGCAATAAAGGGTAGGATAAATAAATACCTACTTATTAAATATAAAGGTTCGCAAATGTTACTAAAACTATGTAATAAAATGTGCGTATTTTTAGTTTTAATCAAGTATAAAATAAAAAAATGCCGTAACATCACATAACCGGTTCAATATCCTTTATTTGACATTGATATCTAATTTTACTCACCGAAACATTATTATAATGAATCGGAGCGCGAAAATCAAAATAAGCGCGTGTTCACCACGAAATTTCACGCGCAACTAAATCAATTATGACGTGTTCCAAAATACAGGGTGCGCGGGAGTCGGATAATGGAGGGACAGAACAATACTTGTCGGCTAAACGCCTGCGGTCCCGGCTTATTTTTAAATAGAGGGTGATTTTTTAATTTATCAAAATGCATAATTTTATTGCTTTTTTACACAATCTACATAAATTATTCAAGCTATGTAATTTAATATTTTTTCCATAATTAGTTACTATCTCTTTAAAATAATTAACTCTAAGGAATATATAGAAAGAGTAACAATAAAGTTAATTTTGCTTCTAGTTTTGTTTTTGAAATATATAAACTATTTAGATAATATAGATAATAATAGGAACAAAACGCTTGAAAATTCATTATTTATAAAATATAATTCAGGTAGGTCACACAGGTAAAACAATAACACAATCAAAATAAAAGAAATATTGTATATCTATGGTAAGTGTTATAGGCTATCGTAAATATTTATTTACTTATTGATATTTTTTATATCACCCTGTATACATAAGCTAGGCCTGGAGCCAGGGTTGCCGCGGCCCGGCTGAGCGCTAATACTCCAAATTGACTGACAGCCAGAGTTAATAAAAGCTGTAATGTTAGCCATATGCGCGCGTCCTCGCTCAATAATACCGCTTATTACTTATTCGACAAATGTATGATTTTTATTTAACTTCACTTACACTTTACTATTAAAATGCCACAAGAAAACGTCATTTGGTAACTCTGGGGACGGCTGTTAGTAAATTGTTATATGAATTCAATGAAGTGTATGAAAAGTTACTATTTTCCCAAGTTCCAATTTTTATCGCCTTTATTATTTCCTTGTAAGGATAAAATGTTCATATTCAATTCTATAAAACAGTGAGTACTTTTACAACTGCTTTGGGGAGCGCGGTGGGTTTCAAAGCCAAAGGACACGAGTGCTATACCGCCGGGACCACTACAGTCTACTCGGTTCGTTTATTTGCGTATCTTCAAATTATTTTATTCATTACCATTTTTCAGTATTTACTAATTTTCCTACCTATAGATACACATTTCATTAATTATTTACTTGCATTGTACCTACAATTAGGTATACAATGAGCGGGTTCAATGCCCAGTGATTCTCTTTACCAGTCAATTCTTAATAAATAGTAAAATGCGTGGAGGAGAATATAAAGAAATATTTCACTGACATATCTAGAGTATAAATAAAGAAAGCTAATGTTAAACCAATATCAAGATTTGGTTTGAAGACTTCCGACATGAATTAAGCGGACTTGAAAATAAGAGATGTCTTTAGAGAGTTCGATGTCGATGTTGAAATGAAAAGGTGATACGACAATAGTAAAAACTTCTATAACTGTTCCACAAACGGTAATGTTTTTGGTTTCAGATTAGGTCTCTTAGAGGTCGCTGTTAAGTATTAGTTTTTTGTGTGAATAGCTGAAAAACGAACAGACAACATTCTGATGGTAAATGGTCACCAATGTCTATGATATATAACGCTTTCTGTCTGTGTTTCGATAAATATAACACTAACGAAATCATTGACTCCTTGCTGACCAAGAAAACCAGAAAAAAGTGTTGCCCTTGTGCAGCTTTACAGATACTTAAAGTTATCAGTTACTTAAAGCACTATTCACACCACGAAACGATATAATCGCCAGTGGAACAGCACAAGTGGTTTGACAGCAATAAATTTTCGCCATGTTTTCGCATGGCGCGCTCCTTGAACCTGTCAATTATGGCCCCCTCGCAAGACGAGTGCACGCACATGCTGATATAGCTCGACTACTTCGAATGAACCAGGCGTATTTCTACGTTTAGGTATTGATTGGTATTGACAATGAAGTCAGTGAACTAGACCAATTCATACATAAATAATTAGGAAAATAACTGTTAGGTAGGTAATATATATTCTGGTTCCTGGTAGAGTTTTTACTATGATACAACGGTTGTTCGGGTTGTCCTGGGTTAAATTTTCAGCCAAGCAGAAAAAAAAGTTTAATTTCCTTTTCTTTGTCCGAGTGTGAGTTCTTGTCTACGCCTATGAGTTGTCCGTAGCATCCACAACTCAGGTAATCCTAGAATGGGGTTATGAGTGGAGTAGCGTTTAATATTATTACCCAGTAGAAACATTAATTAAAGAAAAGTAAAATTATCTCATGATACATTTATTATATAAACAGTAAATGCATAAAACTTAAAAAGTGCCAAATTGATTTTTTTACCTATAATTAATCGAGGTTATTTTAAATCGTGCGTCGATCCCAAAACAAAAGTGATCGAGACCACTCAGTCACGTTATACACGAGGGAAAGCGACTGCGAGTATCGCACAAACGTCGCCAGATGGCGTAGTGTTTGCTCGACCTGTTTAAGTAGAACTTTGAATTTTCAACTATTAGCCATACGCCATTCCCTAACACCTGTCTATGTTTACTTAGTGTCCCAATGGAAGTTATTTTGGGGAATATAAACTCTTATGATAATTAAATTATATTTTCTGATAAAGTTATCACGTTATTTAAAACAACGAGCAGAAAAAGGAAATCCCTCACTGTAATAATCGTTACATTGGCCATTCTCATTAAGAAAAATAAGTTTCTTTTGGATAATATAGAGATCGTTAAAGAGATGTGAATAATGTAAGCGGGCACATGATAATGATGGATTCTGAAAATTATTAACTTGAATTACTATTTATTTTATAATTTTCTATTATTATATGTGATCATTTTGTGTATCCCTAGAATTTCCCGTGCGACTTTATCCCAGGTCACACTTTTTAAGATTCAGGGCTTACTCTACCATTTCAATGTTTCAGATGATCAATAACATTTATTGTAATTATGCGTGTCTTAACTTAATAAAAGTGTTTAAACCTAGGTTAAATGGGCAGAGCCACGAACCGCAGGCAGGATTACCTTGCCCGGCCCGAATTATCCAGTTCAACGGTTAACAATTAAAGTTGGGCAGTGTATAAATCAACTTAGAACTCGACATTAGCCCCTATTAAACTTTACAGAGCCTTTATAATTGCCTGCGCTATCCACTGCCCATTAGAAAACATTTAACGTGCGATGTAAGTTGTGAGAGGAGAGCGGAAACATAATAAGTCATAGTTTATAGCTAATTTTTTACTTAGTTTTGCTGTTTGCCGTCAATAAGCTGTTTCCATCATTGTATGTCTATAAAACTCTCTTTATATTACATTATGTATAGTATTTTAAATTAAATGGGTTCAATCTCAGGTCAAAATACTTAGATTACGTTTCATTCTGCAAATAGTGAATAACCATTTACCAGTATTGTGTTGTATCGAATCCAAATCAATGTACATTTCATGAACTCTTTATCCTTGGATAAGGCAGAAGTAGATAAGTATCTATGCATTATGAGTGCTTAATATGGACAAGCATCGACAATAAAATTAGTATTGACTGGCAGAGGATGCCATCTTGCCTTATGACCGCCTATTGCACACTTAGTTTTAAGGTTGATGTAAAAAAGTGTAAATAATTAAATTAAAAATAATTCTGAATTATTATAATAAACCAGCTTACTAAAGCTAAGAGTATGGTCTAAAAATATTTACGTTTTTTTGCTGTCAATGATTCGTGTATTGTGATATAATATCTGTGATGTATAACGATGGCAACTTACCATCACGGGACCACCCCTGCTTCTTTTTCGGCTGTTTACATAGAAAAATACGTATATTATCGAATTTGACCAAGAACGCTTTTTCTTGTATCTTGAACTACCCGTCTACATAGAAGGGCGCACGCGATCGTTGAAATTGCCCGCGTACAACTCGATAAGGATCTGGACATATGGAAGGCTTAAATAAACCTTCATAAATACAGATTATCATACAACAATTGTAATTATTGTACAAAATAATATAGCGTGGTTTTTATACATGACCTACTTATTACTAGAAACTCCGAGGAATTTAAAGTGTGTTAGGAAATTGGGTAGGTGTATATTTTTCTTATAAGGAAATCTGCTGAAAATATCCGAACTTATTAGTTGCGGATTGTGTAAGATTACAAAAGATAACTTACTTTGCATCCATCCAACATATATATGGAGAGACCCCAAGATCTCGTGTAATGACATGTTCGAAAGAGATCCTGGTAGTGAAGGGTGAACCTAACCTAAAATTCAAAATAAAGTCTGAATGGAAGTGGTCATCATCGCCCTTAGATGTCAACATCGTCATAGACGGGACCGATGTCGACCAAGAAAAAACGAAAAGGAAACGATGAGACATATAGCTCTCAAGCTAGCCAGTATGTTTCACTAATAACAAAAAGAAAATGATACTTTGTCAATTGTCTCTGTAACCCTGTACCTATATAGCACATAAAGCTCTTATCGCTCCTCATGCTCATAATACTCCTTTTTCAGGTCTCGGTTCGCTGTTCGTAGAAGTCCACTGCACCAGATTTATCTAGAGATGCTGATGATGAAGAGGCAAGCCATCTGAATCCCAATAATAGCGCTGGAGGGCCCTTCACTTGCCTACGCGGAAATGCGCCGCATTGCACAGGGTAGCTGCCCGCAGAGACTACTATTGACACATCCTATGTGTGTGTGAGAAACGGTGAACATAACAAAGAAATCAGGAAGAAGTTTTAGCTTATTGTTTCGTTAAAGACAATGGTGCAATTTTATTAGAATTTATTGACATAAAAATAAGTGCGCTCTTAAATATATTTATTGAAAAAAAATTAAAAATATTGCAACTTATAAAATTGTAATAAATGAGAAAACTACACTCTGTTACGTCAATAAAATCTCATACTAAAAAACGAGTGAAATCACTTAAAACAATATTACCTACCTACCTAAAATGCTGTCAAGTCGTACCAAATTCAATAAAAAAAATAAGATGTTAAAATATCTGACGTAGAAAATCAATTAAAATGGTTTTATAATAACTTGGCATAACGTAAAAGAATACAATAGTTTAAAGCTCAATTTTGTTTTATTTGACTTAGCAAACGAGCGGTGTCAACACCGGACACTTATGGCAACTGTGACCGACACAAAACAAGATTCAAATGTGGACTAGGGTGTTAAGTTCAGTTAGCAAAGGGTGTTTTTTAAAAATGCAGTAGGTCAGTGTACGTATAAGGAGTGTAACGTAGGTATGTTATTTTCTAATAACTTGACATGACGTGAATAAAATACTTCATTCTATTGTTTTGCCTCTAGCAGTTTCTAACCTGTAACGAACAACGGTCGCTGGGGGGTTTAATATTAAAAATAAAATAGAAGAGAAACGATCTCGGTGTAGTGGCTCGCGTATTGTGTGCTTTTTATTAAACGCCCAAATCGCTACGAGTACCGGCTTTTGCGAAGATATTAAGTCTATGGAGTTATTGCAGTATGTACTTACTACTTTGTGAAGCGTTCATAGAACAGGTTGGTCAAAGTCCCGCTTAAAAGTGCTTCTGTTTTAGTGTCGTACTTGTGAGCTCCATATCCAAAGGTTTATCTTAATAAAATTGGCTATACAGGATCATTCTAGCTACCTGGTGGTAAGTCGTCACTGCTTAACAATATAGACGTCGCGCTGATGCATTGCTGACCAAAAACTAAGGAAGAAGAAAGCAGGCAGGGTAGGTACCTACAGAAATTAAAATTATATACATTTTGACAGAATCACATACTCGTACTGCCGAGACTTTTCATATATAGGGTGTCTCAGTAAGAGTGCACTTTTTAATTTTAAAATAAAAACACGTATTTTATGGGAGAGTTGTGATATTATTATTGTATTGTAAAGAAAACATGTTCCGATTAAGTATGGTATAAACATTCGGTAACTGGCCCCCACGGCTCTGATGACGGGCCATTACACTTTTCATGAAATTTTCCATGGCTTTTATACAGAGATCTGGCTGTATCTCACCGACGACGCGTTGAGCTCAGGAATCGTTTCTGGTTTATTCGAACTTGACTAAACCCCAAACAAAAAAAATCGCACGGCTAAATCGCACGATCTTGGTATCCAGTCGACATCAGAATTTCGTAAGATAACGTGTTCTGGAAAGAGTTTTCATAATTATAACGCGTTGTTCTTTCGAAAAGCGCTACATTTTTAATAATCGGAATGAACATAGGTGACAACTGTCAAATTTCAGAGTTGCCACTTGCACGAAAAATGAGTTATTCTATTAAAAAGTGCACTCTTACTGAGACACCTTATACATAGATACCTACATAGATATCATATACATAGATATGACGACCCGGATGGCGCAATGGTTAAACATGCCGGATCGCTGTTCCGAGGGTCCTGGGTTCGATTCCCAGCGAGGCGGAAAGGATGAGCATGAGTTTAAATTTCCGTTCTCGGTATGGGTATTTGTCCTTGTCTTGTGTGTTGTGAATGGCACCCACGACACAGGGAATCCTAGTGTGGGGCTATGAGTATGTAGCGTTATCTGGGGGCACGGTAGGTAATGTTTCCTCCAAAGGAAGTTTTATATTCTGAAGTGCTGAAGAAAACCAAATTAGGTTAACGGGCCATCTGATGGTGACTGATGGTAACACCAGAAAAGTCACTATGACATGACCGGCCTTGAAGGATGGCTTTTATACAGCTTTTTTGAACCCCATGTGTTAGCTTTGACTTACGCAAAGCCTAGTTAGTAGGCCAGGTGGCAAAGTAAGAGGTTTTGGGTTAGATTAGTCATAGGTCGTGGCAGATATTTTTCTTAAAGATAATCATTTTTGTCTGATAAATGGGTGTCTAATGTCAAAATCCGTCTACAAAAAAACCACTTGTACCGGTTGTTTAGTAGAAATTTATCAACCGCGCCCAAAGTTTCTTAAGTCGATCGATTGGGTAAGAAACTCGTAGATCGACAAGTTTCAAGATGTAGCGCTTTAACAAGACAAACAAGCATAATGACGAGATCCTATCCTTAGACTTTAAGATGCAAATATGATACAAAGGGTACCTGATAGGACCTTAAGCATCATACAGCATAAAGTTACCGCAAGCACGCTTACATATTTCGTTTATTTTCCCGCACACAAGCGCATGAATAAAACATGTGACTACCCTTGTCGGTGAATCTGTAGACAATTCCGTCAAAGCTCTGCTGTGCCTCAGTTCTCTTTGACAACGCGTCAAAGGCCGCCTTGTTTGTGCCTCTCATAGCTCTGCCTCTTGCCTCTTCAGGTAACAAAGCGCTAAGGGAATATTGATTAAAATTGCGATTGCAGCTCTATCTACAAACTAGGTAACTCTAAACATTAATGCACGCATGTTGTGACTCCTTTTTAAGCAATTTATTTAAGATAGAGCATAATATACATAGAGATATATAAAGCATGATATAAATATAAAATTTCCTAAATATTCCCGATGAAATATCAGCTATTGGAGGCATTTGAGGTAGTAAATAATAATGATCGGTAACACCTACTTTGATCAGGTAGCGCCGCAGGTCTTTGTACCTTCTTGACATGCTACTACTCTCCATAACTAGTTTATAATGTTTAGAGTAACTTATATTATGAGTGTGTAGCGACCCTACATTTGTACATAGAATTCTTGTAAATATTCAACCCTAGTTTTAAGGTTGCTATGGCATTATAAATAACATGATTGTCACGGTCTTCTTTTCCTTACGTATTTCTTTATGACTGTATATTTTCTAATAGCAATAAAATATCTTCTTTATCCGGAGTCTTGCGTTTATATGTTAGAATCAGCCTTTTCTACATTGGTGACCTACAACGCGCAACGTATTACCTACAAAATATATAATACAATTTTAAGAAAATGACGTCTGCAACATCAAGAGATTTCGAGGAATGTGTTGCCGGAACATCTTCTATTAATCGAGTTGCCATCCGCCTTCCTCCGTTTTGGCCGGAAGAACCAGACGTATGGTTTGCGCAGGTGGAAGCGCAATTCAGCCTTGCAGGTATAACAGTCGATATAACTAAATTTAATGTGGTAATTGCAAATTTAGACCACAAGTACGCCAGGGAAGTAAAAGAAATCATTATTAATCCCCCTGGTGCTAACAAATATGATAAGCTAAAAACAGAATTGATTAATAGACTATCAATATCCAGAGATCAACGCATGCGTCAACTATTAACTATTGAGGAGATGGGGGATCGAAAACCCAGTCAATTTTTACGCCACCTTCGCACGTTAGCAGCCGACAGTGTATCCGATGAGTTTCTGCGTAGCATGTGGTCAAGTCGATTACCTACGACCATTCAATCAATTATTGCGACGCAGACTTCAACAAGTTTGGATGAAGTAGCTGAGCTTGCTGATAAAATTTTCGAGGTAACACCGTCAATACAAGTGCAAGCCATTACTACCCCTTCTGCAGAGCCGATGTTGGACAATAATTTATTAAAGAAGATTGATGAACTAGTCGCATCACAGGTGGAAACTAAGCTCGCTGAAATAAATAGTCATCAACTACGTGGTCGATTGCCTTATCGTCGCCGCCGTTATGAATCGCAGCGTAGCAGACAGCGGAGTCGAACCAGCAGCTTAGGTTATTGCTGGTACCATCAACGGTTTGGCACAGATGCTAGAAAATGCATATCCCCGTGCGATTTTGAAGTGGAGCCGGTAAACAAACGGGGCAGTCAATAGAGACGACGACTGGCTGCCCTGATGTTTCCGCAGGTCGTCTGTTTATAACCGACAAAAAGTCTAAAATTCAATATTTGATTGACACTGGTTCGGATCTTTGTGTTTTACCAAAACGTTTTGCTAAAAGGTTTTGTAATCCAACTGATCACAAGTTAACGGCAGCCAATGGCACTGTAATTAAAACCTATGGCTTAATGACAGTTCATCTGGATTTAGGTCTTAGGCGAGACTTCAGTTGGAATTTTATACTAGCTGACGTAGATAAACCGATAATAGGAATGGATCTATTGTCACATTATGGTCTCTTAGTCGATTGTAAATTTAAAAAATTGTTAGATAATGTTACACAATTATCAGTGGTATGTTCAGTCACTAACTGTCAGACACTTGGGCTTAAAACAGTTTCAGGCACCACTGAGTATCATAATTTATTGACAAAATTTCCAGATATAACCAAACCCCCTGGCATTTTTCGCGTCATCAAACATTCCACCGTCCATTACATCCGCACAACTCCGGGTCCTCCCGTCTTTTGCCGACCGCGCAGACTAGCTCCTGACCGCCTCAAAATCGCTAAACAGCAGTTTGAGGACATGCTCAGAGACGGAATTGCTCGCCGGTCGGATTCTCCTTGGGCATCACCTTTACATTTGGTTCCCAAGAAAGGAAATGGATGGAGGCCGTGTGGAGATTATCGCGCACTCAATGCACGGACGATACCTGACAGGTATCCCGTCAAACATATTGAAGATTTCGCACACTCTATTACAGGTAGTACAATATTTTCTACAATAGATTTGGTCAAGGCGTACAATCAAATTCCGGTGTTTAAAGATGATATAGCTAAAACCGCAATTACAACTCCATTTGGCATGTTCGAGTTTCCCTATATGTCATTTGGTTTGCGCAACGCCGCACAAACTTTCCAAAGATTTTTAGATGAGGTATTAAAAGATTTAGAATTTGTTTATTCATATATTGATGACATTCTTGTTTTCTCTAAAGATAACGAAGAGCACAAGGATCATCTTCGACAGGTTTTTGTCAGATTGCAAGATTATGGCCTGGTAATTAATGAAGCTAAATGTAACTTTGGACAACGAGAAGTCACATTCCTCGGTTACGTTGTCTCTGCTCAGGGCACACGCCCCTTAGATGATAAAGTTGAAATTATAAGAAATTATCCTATCCCCAAAACTGTAAATGGTTTAAGACGATTTTTGGGCATTTTAAATTTTTATAGGCGTTTTATACCAGATGCTGCAGTCACACAAGCCCCACTTCATGACATGCTAAGTGGGCCCAAAGTTAAAGGTTCACAGCTGCTTACTTGGTTGCCCAAGCAAATTGAAGCATTTGAGAAATGCAAATCTAGTATAGCAAACTGTACGTTGCTAGCACATCCTGTTCTCAATGCACCGCTTGCAATCGTAACTGATGCATCGAATACGGCCATTGGAGCAGTCTTACAGCAGTTGGTGGATAAAGTATGGCAACCACTTGCATTCTTTTCGAGAAAACTTAATAAGTCTCAACAGTTGTACAGCGCGTATGATAGAGAGCTTCTAGCAATTTATGAAAGTATTAAGCATTTCCGTCACATGGTAGAAGGTAGATATTTTGTTATTTACACCGATCACAAACCCATTACATTTGCATTTCAACAAAACCGTCGACAGCGTTCTCCACGTCAATTCAATCATCTCGATTTCATTTCACAATTCACTACTGATATTAGACACATTTCTGGTAAGGATAACATTCCTGCAGATGCCTTATCACGTATCGAATCTGTTTCAGCACCTATTGATTTTGAGGCTTTAGCTCGATCGCAGTTACAAGACAGTGAGCTTCAACAAATAATTCGTAATTGTGACACTTCTTTAAAGTTACAGCAGTTACCTGTACCAGGGTCTAACACCACATTGTGGTGTGATGTAACCTTGTCAAGGCCTCGTCCTTTAGTGGCTAAAGTGTTGCGTCGACAAATTTTCGACTCTCTTCATAGTATGAGTCATCCTGGAGTCAAAGCTACTGTCAAGCTCGTGACGGATCGATTTGTTTGGCCTTCCGTACGGAGAGATTGCCGTACTTGGGCCCAATCTTGTGAGTCTTGCCAACGGTCTAAAGTTTATAGGCATGTTTCTTCTCCTGTTGGGCAGTTCAGTCTACCAAATGCAAGATTTACCAACGTACATATAGATTTGGTAGGTCCCTTGCCTCCTGCTTCTGGGTATAGATATCTTCTCACTGCAGTTGACAGGTTTACTCGATGGCCAGAGGTTGCCCTGTTACAGGATATATCTGCGGACACTGTAGCTAGAACCTTTTATAACCTTTGGATATCACGTTTTGGTTGTCCGCAAACGGTTGTGACAGACCAAGGACGACAGTTCACTTCACATTTGTTCAGAAGCCTGTCTGACTTGTGTGGTATTAAATTACAACACACAACGGCCTATCATCCTGCCGCAAATGGGTTAGTCGAAAGACTACATCGCACCTTAAAAGCAGCAATAATGGCACATGGTGACAGTAATTGGACTGAGCTTCTGCCATCTATACTCCTTAGCTTAAGGACAATGTGGAAGCCAGATCTTAAGTGTTCTCCTGCGGAGATGGTATATGGCGAAACCCTGAGAATGCCTGGAGAATTTTTCCAGCCCTCCCAGACAGATGCCGTCCTCCCAAATAATTTTACTGCACAACTGAAAGAGCACATTGCTCGCCTCAAGCCCACACAAGTTTCGCATCATGGACATAAGTCTGTATTTATTCATCGAGACTTAAAAAGTACCTCGCATGTGTTCCTAAGAAACGATGCTGTTCGAGGTTCTCTACAGCCTCCATATTCTGGACCCTACGAAGTGCTGTGTAGAACTGACAAAACTGTTACTTTAAAGTTGCCAAGGGGCTCTGTTGTGGTCAGCGTTGACAGGGTCAAACCAGCATACATCCTCTCAAACGACACAGATGACACCTATGTCACTCCACCTACTCCGACACCGACAACACACTACACCAATCGATATGGTCGGCAGGTACGGCCGCCAGTTCGTTTTGCGGAGGGAGTTTGATTCTCGCAGGGGGGTGATGTAGCGACCCTACATTTGTACATAGAATTCTTGTAAATATTCAACCCTAGTTTTAAGGTTGCTATGGCATTATAAATAACATGATTGTCACGGTCTTCTTTTCCTTACGTATTTCTTTATGACTGTATATTTTCTAATAGCAATAAAATATCTTCTTTATCCGGAGTCTTGCGTTTATATGTTAGAATCAGCCTTTTCTACAAGTGTATTTTTTATTAATTAATTTAACGTTTTGCTAAATGCATCATCATAAAAAATAGTAGCTACATCAACTTTCAGTCTCCTATATCCTGTAGGTACACAGGGACACAAAGGTTTTCATGTATTAATAAATTTAAAGATACTTAAGTATCTTAAAATAATTTTCGGATTTAAATTTTAAGACTCAAATTTTGAATACCCGTAAGAAGGTATTCTTATAGTTTAAATCGAAATCAAATGTTTTTTTTATGAATTTTACAACTATCAGAGATAATACTGTAGTAATAATTAGATTGAGGCAGGCAAAATTATGTGAAAATTTTAAGAAGCACTATCGAAGATCAGTAAAGCTCTTTGGCGGAACATCGGCCATCTTGCAAGTAGCTCACTTGAGCCACTTCCTTTGTGGGTGATTAGCGGGTCTCATTAGAGCTGGCAAGTGGATTAGCACCTCGTTGGCTTGTTGCACTCTTATTGGAAGATCGTGAGTGTGTGATAAAACTTGAGAACGGTGTCAAGTGTCAAGCTGTGCATTCGTAATGCTTTGCGTTTTGCGACTTTACGGTGTGCCCAAGAATTTGTGGCACTGTGTTCGATGACAATTTTAATGTATTTTTTTATCTTTCAATATGTTTGTTTGTATATGCTCGCGGTGGTTGACAGCGTTTCAAGGGTAAATTTTGTGTTTGCGCGACTATACCTAAAGCTTGAATAAGCCCAAAAAAGGATATCGAAATAAATCTAAATTTCATCGTTACTTGAAAATTTCAGCAAAACAAACCCTATCCACGGAAAGCAATACATCGAAACACGAGGTAAATAATAGAAAAAGCCCAATAACCTGTTCCTCGCTCAGTATTAGGGTACCAGGCAGATCGGAACACGGCCATACAAACAGACAGTGCGGTCGGACAAACAACCTTCATACGGAATTCTCAAAAACCGACGTAGCGTTGTCTCGCTTACATCAATATTTGCTCTGGCCAGTTATTGGCGAGTACTGCCAGGAGGACAAGTTTTGTTTATCGAAACTTGTTCATGTAATCGAGAAGAACCATCATTTGTTACTGTTTAATGTAGACTGTAGAGTCGTTACCAGATTAAGTATAATTTTATGTAATTAATTAAGTTTTATAACAATAATTTTATATTATTTATCAGAAATTACTGATAGCGTTAAAACGTGATTAATGTTCAACAAACATCAGTAGTTATACAATAAAGGAGACTTTTCACCGGCTGGAAAATAAAAAAGCGCATCTGTGATGAGTTGCCGGCCAAAAAAGAGCTGGATGTCTGCCAATTTTATTAAGAAGCACTAACTGATATGCACATCTACTTAGTACTTACAACAAAACGTCGTTTTAATCATTTCATTTATTCAAGACAGTATTTAACACACACCACTCTGTGACCTGTGTGTGTGTGACTCTGTGTGTCAGGCTTTCTAGTAATTAACTGGTAAATGATAAATTAATTTCTGAAAGCTTATATCAACTGGAATCTTGAGTAAGTTCTGTGATACTTTACGTTATATCAGTGAAATAATTAAAGAGTCAGTATCATTTCGAGGTACAGTACACTTTTTGTTCGAGTCTGACTCGCATTTCCCGGTTTTATATGCATTGTCTACTTAGCAATGACGTAATAAGTTAGTTCCATAAGGCAGCAGAAGAACCAGAATTAATTAGTCTTAGAGAAATTTACGCACTAAAAAAACTTTTGACGCTTTCAGCGCCTCTGTCGACGATTATACGTCTCCAGAACTTTTTCACTTTGTAACAGACTTGGTGGACAGTCACATGACTATGTTTAGACAAAAGAACTCCATTCGCTACGTGTTTACTCACAACACGATGTGTTTCTCATTTCATGTACACTAACACTTTATCACGCGATGATACCTCGGCGCTTTGTTCTATGGCTTGTATTGAGCTTTGACCTAGGCTTAGATTACTTGATTGTACCTGTTTGTTCAATGGAATAAATTAACACTATAAATGATGTTAAACTAGTAATTAAAACTTAGGTAGGTATTCCTAATTCTACAAAACAACTGGTTACAGGAAGGATCATAAAGCTTTGCCTCAGCTAGCAGAGCTTTGTCATTGGCTGGAAAAGCTTTTGTTACATATTTTGATTCCATGTCTCCACTTATTTTTACTATGAGTAAAGGAATTATTGAAATGTAATTTTTTTTATTAAATATTCAGTCAGCCTTTGGCGTTAAATTTTGGATAGTTTAATAATTTTTTAGTAATTGTAGAGTCTGAATTTCACATACATGCAATTGATGGAGTATAATTCATTCCATTTGAGGTTTTGTTGGGGTCCAATGACATGGACTATTTCGGAGATGGTAAGGTGACGCATTTGCTACTGTTCAAGTCGACTAATGAGGACCAATAGTAGTCGAATGGCGACTCTTTTATTTAGTCCAAATCGATAATGACTAATTAACATCAAGCGTTATTGTGAAATTTAAGGACATACAAATGAAAACCACAATGACTAATATTCTCCAAACATATGCTAGCAATTCTGAGAAACTAAAAATTACAAGAACGCATTTAACGCACTCCAAGCGTTTTAACGCACTATGTACTAACTCGTATATTATGTACGTCACTAGGCATCATCCTTGGTACCTAACATATTTCTCGGGCCGTCAACGCCACGTACGTTCCCCGAAACGTTAACACATACACGCGAACCGATCTTGTTGAGAATGCCTGCTTGGTATTTTACTTAAATTCACTCCGCTTACACGGAATTATAGTATTCAGAAATGGCTTTATCCCTATAAGTTCTTTGACGCAACGAAAAAAAAGAGTAAAAAGAAGCTATCGATGCGTTATGCTTTAGACAGTTTTTGTGTTACAAATCTGTGATTTGTTAGTTAGTTGTTGGGTAATTTTGTTTTAATTGCATAATATGAGTTAAACTTTTTGTGTTTTATTAATGAGTAAGTATCTACCTATGTCACTTCATTTTACTACAAATTTTAGACATTACTGTGTACTAAATTATTAATAGTTTTAGTTAATCCTATGAACCTTCCGTAATCCATTATGCAATATAGGTAATAAATGCGCACCATGTAGGTACTAACGTAATATTTTTGTAAGTAAGTAGTTATGTATACTTAGTTAATATTAAAGACTATCTTATCCAGTTATTCTGTACTTCCGTGTAACATAGTCTCACTAAGTAAATAATAGTGGAAGAACACGAGACTCAAATATTTACAGTAATTATGATGAAACTTTTAAAACATATAGGGGTATTTTTTATATTTCATAAAAATCCTTGCAGAAACGATACACGAAAATTAAAAGATCTTAATTATATAATATTAGAGGGAATCTCTATCATATCTCTCGTCATTGCAATTATTTTACAATTTCAATATGACGGCAAAAAACTTAGCGAGGCCTTATTCTCCGCGACTCACAAGTCTTTCGCTCCACAGATTATGTAGAATTGAGCCATCTAATATTCTCTCAGTCTCGCTCAGCCTACTTCAGAGGGGGTGTTCTGTGCGCGTTTGATTTAAAAAAAATTAAATTTCTGCGTCATGGACAAATAAAAAAGGATTAAAACAGTATACAGACGTTCGGAAGTCTTTTTTAGCCGAAAACCGAGCAAACTGATGGTAAGTGACCAACCTATAACCATTAGTAATATCAAAGACATGCCGATGCTTGGTCCTTCGAGCCCACAATAAGGAAGAGGAAAGAAAGAAAAACTATCTTACTAATAGATTTCTCCCTCGTAAAAAAAGGCCTCTTCAAGTATGAAGCGAAACCTGTGCTCAGTAGTGGTCCACTGAAGCCACCTTGTTCTTGTTTGAGCAGTAGTTTGAGATTTAGGTACTTCGGCATACGATAGCATCACATCTTTGGCATCTCAATTACCTACTACCTACTCTTAGGGTTACCAAATCCCCAAATCTAAAAGCCGAACAGACCAGCTAGTTTGGCCGGACATTTGGGTAAAAAAGCCGGACCCATTAAACCATAACACCTTGATAGCTGGTGTCGAGGGGGGAGGGTGCAAAATGGAAGTCGTCACTTTGGGGAAAATATAAAGCGTTCACACTTTTTTCACAATAATACAATAATACTAGTATTTTTCGTTCATTATTTTTTTACGTTTATTTTAAAAATTATATTTTACTTTTTAGTTCGATGTTTTTTAAAAGCGTGTTTTTAGTTTTTTTTAACTATATTTATCTGTTCAAGGGCAAGGGAGGGCGTAATTATGATTCAAATGTAAAAAGCCTAACACTGTCCGGCTTTATCCGGACGTCTAGCAACCCTACCTACACTATTTAGTATTACCGATATCCAAGACCATCACCACACACATCACAGACTCACCGGTACCAACCCTAGTCTCGACTATTTACTTAGAAAATGTAATCACATTTCACCAGAGAGCAGTAGACGCCCGTGAAGCTCACGTAGATCAGCTGGTCGGCTTGGCAATGGCGGCTCATATCACATTACATTAAACATGTAGCGGCCGAGCGCCTGGGCAGCGGCGTCTTTGATACGCCCCTCTGCGGCCGCTCTCCACGGTGGAAGTTAGGGCTTTATGCACGGCAAGTTGAGCTATTACTATAGTTTTAATAACATTAAAACTTATACAAGACAAGTGATATAAGTTTCATACAATTTGTTATATTATAACAAATTGTATGAAACACATAGGTAGGTACGTGTCTATACTGGGCGTATGATGGGTAGATTTCGTAGCGATATTTTAAACAAAGCAAGTAATCATTAAATCCTATCCGTGCTCACTCACATGCGAGCGAACCTTTATATGTACATTACACGAATTTTCACTGCTTTGATTAATGTCACCAATTCGTCAAAAACATGGCCGTCCTAAACTTGCGTTCGCGAATTTGCGCGAATGTGAAAGAGCCTATGATATTATAATAATGTCATATGAGCCCAAAGATTAAGTTACAATGCTGGATGAAGCCAATAGTCGATTCATCAGCTAAAGGTAGTTAAGACTAACTTTTCTGTATTTTCCAAATGTTGTAACGCCACTCAAGAATATATCAGGTAGGTAGATACTTATCTCGAAGCTGTAAGATTAAGTTCAAATTTGTAAGTATTTAATATTTTTTGTACTAATAAAATTCAACAAAACATTTCGTTTTGTGTGGTTTGTCGCTGGTACATTATGGTGTCAGCATAGCATTTATTGTAAATGGGTCTTTATTTTCAACGCAGCAAACTCCCACTTAAAGAGAATTAAAATAACATGAGCGCTGAATGAGACTAGTCCTTTGAGTTACATAAGCATACAAACATTCACTCAAATGGATAGCAACGTATTAGTTCAATGCGATGAAGTTCTACACAGTCATATTACATCCAACCTTTGATGATCTCATGTCTAGATGGAACATCGAATCTGCGCAAACGTGTCAAAAAATTGTGGCAAACTGTTAGCCACCATTTTTATATCATTGTATCATTGATCATGCACACATCGACAATAGACGAACGTGTAAAACATCGCCTGCACGCACACATGCTCGATATTGTTGCCTTGTTTTCATTGTAGAGCGACGCTCAATCTAGACATTAGATCATCAAAGCATCCAACATATCATTGCAATCTTAATCTAGCCGAACTGAGCTAAGCCGAATGTGACGTCTACAGTGATGTTTCCGGTAATCATGACGTGCATGTCATGTCGGATGTCAGTGTCATGGCGCTAGTGGGTGCCACGTGCTAACTCGGTTCTGACAGCAGTTCGTACTGAGACCGTGAGGCAGGAGGTTGTCACACGTCTCTGACGGAAACCGACTAAGTGTGATATCGAAGACACCACACATGGCGACGGGCCCCAATTCGTGGTGTAATATATTGGAACACGTAAACATCAAAAGGAAAGGGGGGGTAGACGAACCCACTCGAACGACAAGGTACCTTTAAAACTAAATTTAAACCATGTAAGTAGCCACCTTTAACTATTTTACTTCAACTATTTGGAAAAATGCAAGTACATAGTTTGCAGTGGAAATGCCATCAAATATTCTCTCATTCTTCACAAATGTTGTTGTATTTAACGTGCTGCTGTGCCAAGAATAAAATTAAGAAACAATAAAAGTGTACACAATCGGTGCTTACAAGGTCTTTCTGGCAATAAAAGTCTGCTAATTGGTTAACTCCTGAGTCTTGTTAAAACTTAGAATCACAATAACATAATTACCCTACAAATATAAAATTATAAAATTATGTTTTCGGTATAAATTTACATACTATTTTTCTTATGTTATCACATAATATCTTTCCTAAGCTTTGGAGGCAAATTATTGTTGCTTAGATGAACGCAATATTTAGTCCTATAAACTACAAATAATCGTAGATACCTAGATGGTATTAATTATACTATGATATTCGTGAATATTAAGTTATATTTATAATAATCTCATATTTTATTAACCCTGATTCTTAACAAAAGCAGTTTTCCGCCAATTAAATAGCAATAAGACCGCCGATTGTTTTCTTGATATTATATCGAGCTTATTTTTGTCAAAACTGGTGAACAATGAAGAGTATTTGTATTGTATTGTATTGTTAATACTTCTTAAATACCAAGTCCAGATATAAGTTAGTACCGATGTACGGACCGGTGTAATTGGAGCATGTATGGTACGATTCCACCAAAATAGTGTGTAACACATTTGCAAACAAACATTTCGTGCAAAACTCCAGTGTTGCGGGTACTAAGCTGGTATCGCGGTTAGCTCCTGTCTCCACCGGTAAGGCTGTGCCTAACTTTTGTAAACACACAGTGTGGCACACTTGTGTACGAACATATCCACTGAGAAGAGCTCTGAATCCTGTTTCGCATCGACGCGAGAACACTGCATGCATGTGTACGCGCGCAAAGGTAACGTAAATACATGTGCGTTAACAATTTTAAAACGTTTGCGCACAACTTGTTATTGTTTGCCCGAATAGGTGACAAAGGTGAATATTTGTGTCGTTCACTGTGTATTACAGTGCCGTGTTGTTCAGCACACTGGTTAAGTGTCATCTTAAGGAATTACCAAAGGGTAAGTAAAAGTTGCCAAGGGCATACAAAATAAATCAATGATAATTATCAAAGGAAATTTCCAAAGGGGCAAAATTTGCCAGGGGTATGGAAATAATTTGCCATGGGGCATAGAAAATAAATCAAAGATAATTATCAAAGTAAATTTCCAAAGGGGCAAAAAAATTTGCCAAGGGTATGGAAATAATTGGCCGGGGGCATAGAAAATAAGTCAAAGACTTACAATATTACCAATGGGTAAAATTTGCCAAGGGCCTTGGAAAATAAGTCAAATGACTTATAAACCAAATGGTATAAACGAGTCAGGGACTCACAATTCGAGTCAGGGACTCACAATTGGGTGAATAATGTGCCATCAGCAAAGTTTAACTAACAACAGTAGGTCGAAATCTAACGACCCGGTTAGAGACTGCTGTTAAAATGTACGTAATAAAAAACTGTAAATATATCATATAATTATAACAAGCATTGTGGTACCAGCACATACATATTATTGTGTGGTACCCCTATACTGTTACGAATGAAGCGCCATGTTGAATACTTACCTTTATATTATATACCAGAACCCTTATTTAAACTGGAGTTCAAAAGCTAAAATACTGTATTTACTATTCAGATGTAGTATGTATTCGGATGGTTTTGCTTATGGTATATTATTTACTTAATTACTTCCGTTAAGAGTTAACATCGAATAGCTTTTAAACGGAAAGTTTTGTTATCATAATTATGACTAAATTCAGTTACTTATTATTGGTTGTAAAAGTAGTTGACTTGCTGTGATGATTATTACAATTCAATTACATTATGTTGCAATAGTAATGGGAAATATTTTATAATAAAATATTCTAAGCATACATGTTATCTATCTTTGGTAGGCACTAATTATTGAAAGACTTCATTTCAGTATACAAGTACGTTTATTTATGTGGTAAGTACTATAATGTGTGCAAATGCTTATGTATGATTTAAAATGGTAAATGGAAAAAGAATTAACTATTTTTGTCAAATTTTGAGTGTTGAACGATTTGGTACCTACGTAACTTTAGTCCTAAATTAGATGGATAGGTACGAAATAACAACAAAGATATTATTCAAATGAATAAGATATTTATTCGAAGGAAGGCTCACAAACACTTTTCGAAGGAGCTTCTTTTCCTAGTCACATTTACAGATTGAACTTACTAAATTAATACTCATGGCTAAAATACGAAACGCATGACCAAGCTCTTTATTTATAAAACAAATATGAAGGTTGTAATGACAATAAATGGAATATTCAATTAAATAGCGTCAAAATCAATTTGTCTCTAAATTATGTCGTGGAGCCTTGTATACAGTACAATAACAGGCAGATAGTAATAAGCATAGTCTCAGCTTTGTGATGCGTTGCTATTCAATGAAAGTGGATATAATATAATGACATTTAAAATAAATTCGTACATACGTGCATTCGCACTAAAGTTATTTTGCGACAAACAGTGTTATTTGACATAATTATAATACATATTAGCAATTTGTAAATTGTACAGTCTCTTTCCATATAAGTAAGAAAAGTGGTTCGGAACCAGTATTCGTGTTTTCCAACGGTACGTAACTTATTTAACTTGAACTCATTATCCAGTACATGACTCAAAAAAAAGGGGTAGGTAATAGGCGTTCGTGGCGCATAAGTTGTTGAAATTCACATCGTGCAATAATAATTAAGTAATTTACCGAAAGGTATTTGAATAATCGGGTCACAAAATTACAATCAATTTAGAATAATTTTATTGGCACGACTACCAAGAACTGTATTTACCTCACTTTTATACTGTGTTCCATGGTCGGATGTTATACAGTCATATACATAGAAAGCTATTCTCATACCATGACCTCGTCTGGTATCAGTTTGGAACCCATGATGACATCACCTATCTGTAGCAACATGAAAGGAGGTAAAAGTAAAACGGCGTTTTCGGTATTACAACCGTAATCTGTTACATCTAATATGTTGGAGCTTTATGACGTCAGTTTTATTTCGTTCCTTGTGGAAACATGACCTTTTGTTGTGTTTTGTAATTAGTGATCATTGACGAAAGATTTTACTGAAAGAAGAACATAATTTGTGATGCCTCAATGAGACTATAAATTAAAGTAACAGTTGGATATTTCATTAATCCCCAACGACATGAATTCATGTCATGATTTCATAGTACGTTCACTTCGCTGGAATCTAAAGGGTAAATATTGTTCCACAGGGCTCTCTCACACTGCGCTGTTTATTAGCTACGCGACTGCAACACAATCCAAAATTCGTTGTATCTGACATTGTTCGCTGACAGGACACGCATCGTAGACGCGTCGCCACTTTACTTTGACAACATCTTAGTCGCTTACAAATGCCGTTGTGTGAGAAAGGCCTAACTCTTTTCTATTAACAAGTGCAGCACACTTCGATTGCCTTTAATTTACCTTGTGAAAGCTTTAAGTTTTGAAGTTATCTCACAGATGGCGATGCAGTGTACAGCGATTTCTGTTCTGTTAAGTTGCGAAGATACACAGGTCATTCCTGTGGCGACTGGGAACAAACGAAGCGCACGTGTTATCTGGAACCGAATCGACGGCAGCGTGCGTGCACTCGTGGGCGTCCTGGAGTGCAATTGTTCCTCCACCAATGACGAAGCTTTGGCAAACCATAGTTACTCGCACCTCTGCCGGGGGTTACTGCCTCGGATCGGACGCAACTTAACAGGTGATCTGTATCGTCATATGTTTTCTGATAGCTTAAAGGAGAAATGAATTAAAATTTGTTTTCGAGACGTAATGTTCATTCAATTTCAAAGATTTCTTCATTGCTGAGAAATTTAAATTTTCAGTCAACTTATCGAACAGAACTTATGAAATAGTACATGAACGTTATTGCTTCTTTGCAAATACACAGACCTTGTAAGAACACTAGAGATGTGTTGAGTGCTGTAATTGGTGGGTGCCAATGTACAGTCGCATTGGGATGGACAATGCATAAGATGGTGATAACAGCTATGTGCGGGTTTAATTCTATTTTGAGGAAAGTACTGGACTATGCTTGAGTATCGTTCGATGAGTTAAAACTTGTTTTGAAAAGAGCTAAGATAGTTTCAAGATAATTACCAGTTAATTTATGTTGAATACAAGCTATTCTGTTTTGAGAAACTTTAAATTAAAAGCTGTGTACAGTTCATCGAGTCATTTTGTGATTTGCTTTGAATGACCGCGATGCGTGGCCCCGGCAATTAATATAATGAATCCCTTATATTCTAATTGGGTTAAATTTGGCTTAAAAAAATAAATAAAAAAAAAACACAATTATGTTTTGGTGACCTTGTAATTTGCTCTAGAATGATGAATGTAGTTAGGAGTGAATAATAAGAATTGACGATATTGACATGGTAATCAGATCAAATAAAAGTTAAGTGGATATTCTATTGCATTAAATGTTCTTGACTTTATAAGTCAGAATGGGTCGACCGTTAAGAGATACTTTCGTTGTGTTTCTTGTTACAGGTAAATTCCGACACCACAGCTGATCGAGTCATCCAGTTTACGACGATTGTACGATGACGTATTGCGTTAAAAAGTTAAAACAAACTCGCGTTAATAATAAATTCGGTAATTTTGCTCTAAACAAGAGTTGCAATGTTATGGAGTTTGTTCTGCCGGCTTCTTCTCCATAAAAAAAAAAGAAGAAGAAAAAGAATTAAAACAAAACTTGGCGTTCAATTAAAGAAATTTGAAGTAATCTGAAAAACTTGTTGTTCAAATTAAATATAAAATAAAATTAGAACTTTGTTGTAACCTAATTAAAAGTCACACGAGAAAGTGCGAGTTACATAAAAAAGGGGAATAGGTTATTAAGGAGGAAAAGGAAAAATTGTTAAACATAATTTCTAATGACGACTTACGTTCATTTATTAATTTAATACTTGGTCATGTTAAAATTTATTGTGTAATTTATGTTGTTAATTTCAAACAGTACGATAATACTTTGAGGGTAAATTAATTTAGTTAACGTTAACGAATTTAATAAAAGGAAAGAGGTGTGACGTCTACAGTGATGTTTCCGGTAATCATGACGTGCATGTCATGTCGGATGTCAGTGTCATGGCGCTAGTGGGTGCCACGTGCTAACTCGGTTCTGACAGCAGTTCGTACTGAGACCGCGAGGCAGGAGGTTGTCACACGTCTCTGACGGAAACCGACTAAGTGTGATATCGAAGACACCACACCGAATATAATTTTGATGATGTAGCGAAACATTTCGTGTTTATAAACAGCGAGGAATTAATAGGTTTAATTATTTATCGAATTTCAATGAATCTTTAATCTGTGTTACCCACTAGTTTTCATTATTAAACCCGGAATCGTACATCTATACACCTTTCACGTTCCATATGGAATTCATTTTAGTGGAAACTGTGATTAAGGTTCATTGTAGTATGACGGCGAAATTTTTAAAATGCCGTAAGGAAATTCAGCTTACAGACTAAATTGAAATGTGTACACAAGTTATACATTTGCTTTTAGCAGGGAGTAGCAATTCCACATTTTCGGCGAATCAGAATAGGTTATATAAGTACCTACTTTATTTTTAATTATTTGGTCAAAAACAAAAGAAAATATATAAACAACCGCAACCGACATTCGTCTGCTTGATCTGAACACAGCCTGTTACGTACTAGATATTCTAACCTTCTCATTGTGAGAAAAGAGCCGTGCTCGTCAGTGGGACAATTATGGGTTGATCACATCGTCATCATAATCTCAACCTATCATGGCATGGATGATTACGTACCTACCTACTATAAAATCCGAAAATAGGTATGACTAAGCAGCAGATTGGTTCGATACAACAGTCATCATCATCACTGCAAGGGTTTGAATGAACTTAAAAAGCACATCATTTTTGAAAATTAGAAGTGTATGCAGAATTCTAACCCTCAAATATGAGCTCTACGGTGGTCCAACGTTCAAATCACTAGGCTCACCGCCCACTACAACAACAGTGCTCATAATTACTATCGGTCTACGAAACAGAACTATAATAATTCTCGAAGACACGAAGGAACAATGAAATTCAGTAGAATTACTCCAAGCTTTCAGTGTCAGTAGAAGTGCAGTGGTATCGGTCGTTGAACTCGCTATCGACAAGTTTACTATCAAGGTGGTCGCTGCACCCGCGTAGGGTTGATAACGATCTAATAGGTTACTCTTACCTGCATTAACTCATAATTAAATATTAACTATAGAATTTTTTGAAATTTTGTTTTACAATCTGGATTTTTTTTTGTTAATTATTAAAGCAATTATGGGCTAAGAAGTTATTTTTTTGGAAATTACATCTCGAATTTAATTTCATGTAGGTAAGTACTTAGGTACGTCTATAACCCGTGTCTATAGAATATTTGTGAATTCTGTAATAGTCAAATACATATCTGTTCCAAGTTCAAATAGCTCCGCATGTACCACCAACACCCATAGACATCAGAGAAACCAAAGATATCTCCGACACTTTGGCAGCAGAAGCAAAACGTACAAAAAAGAAAGATTATACTGGCTCTTTAGCTAGCTGTGAGGGCTGTCTAAAACGTAAGAGTGGTGATAAAACGTAAGCTTCTATCATTAAAGGAGAGCAGCAAATTTCTTAAGGACCTTGGGCCTGGAATATGAACATGCATGAGACATCGCTGTTTACTTTAGTCGTTTAATATTATGATATGATGTAACTAGATTTTTAAATATGAAATGGATGTATTAAAATATGCCAGATTATTTGAGGGTATTGAACAAGCTGTTCGCTCCAGGCTCAAATCTGTTGTTCTCCTTTGAGTTCACACGCGGTAGAAGTTAGTTTGTAATCTGGTTAATTTTTATGAGAATGACATAATTATAGGGTGGCACATAAATACACTTTTACACACACAGGCACACACAGAGAGATAGATGGATAGAGCAATTATTTTGTAATTATTAGCCATTTAGTCTTAATCTCTCACAGGCCAATTCCGGTCATTGGGTACATTTATAGTTGTCTCGATCGTTTCCTTAAAGGAAATTTCACATCAAAATAATCTAGTACCAACCCTATGTAACGGATATCCCACTTGAAATTTATCTGACCGTGCTTCCATCGATTCGCCATTTCCATGCCACTCCAGATTGTGATGTCTGTCCGTTATTCTTGCGAAAAATAAACCAGTTTCGTAAAGGATACTTACGAGTCATATAACTGATAGCTTCGGTTAAATTATTTATTTATTTATTAAAACTTTATTGACCACAATAACATATTACGGTACAAATGGCGAGCTTAATGCTAAACTGCATTCTCTACCAGCTAACCATTGGGCCAAACAGAAATACACGAAAAGCGGTTACATCTGATATATCAAAAATAAATATACGTACATACTATACATATATATATGTCAAGAATACATACAGACACAGATAAATACAATATATAAATAAATATTATAATACATACACATATATAATTATAAATATATAAATACATAATATATAAGCGTAATATATAAGAGACATTAATGGATGATGATTAACTTGTAACTGAATTGTCACTTTCCAGCAGATGAGTTCGTAACTTATTTTTAAAGGTAAGCTTGTTACCGGGTCTTCTAATTTGATCGGGGAGCGAGTTCCACGCACGTATTGTAAATTATCTTCGTTGATTTTATATAAAAAATACACAATAATTGTTTATGCTATATTAATCATGGAGAGTTCTTTATCTTCAATCCATTAATGGCCCACTATTGAAAAAGTGCTCTACCTCTCCTCATACTCATACCTGATGAGGCGTAGAGCATGATCCAATATGCTTATTTTTCACACAAAATACTCCCTGAAAGCAAAAAACCTATTTATCTGCTTGGTTTACTGCTAATCTCGTTCTAGAATCTAAGTTGAAAAATTTGAAGTGTTTTGAAAGTGACAGGTTCAGTTCAAAATCGAGTTTGTTTCTTATAGGTATTCTTCTTAGTTGGACAATGTTTGTACCTATGGTTTGTACACTTACCCCACTGGGTAAGAGATGATGTGCGGTAATGGATCTCTTTTTCACGTGGAAAGGAGAAAAGGTAGGTATGTGAAAAGGAGATCCAAGATTTAAAAAAGAGTAAAATAAGTCAGATTTAGCTTTAGGCCTTGCCTTGCGTTTAACATGCATAAATATAATATGTCTCATTTCATATTACTCGTATTGAGAAATTATTTCGTACTAAGTATCCTGCCTTGTACCCAATAATTATTAGTGAAAAATTGCCTAACAACACCGCTGCAAGCAATTTTGAACCTTAATTGCCTAAAATAATTTCATATTGTTTCGTATGAGCACGTATAGAGATGACACGGTGCAAATATGGAAAACCGCCATTTTCTGAAGGTGTTTCCTTGAAGCGCACACTTGTCTTTGTTTGTTCAACTGAGATGGCGAGGAGACGAAAAAACTCCAAAACCGGCTCGTCCGATTTCGAAAATATTTGGTCTGATAAGCGAAGACGGTCTGCAGAAAAGTTTCATTTCACCATTGGACCCATTGCTGACCCACTCTTTGACTGACTATTTTTTTACATAAAGTATGTAGGTTTCATGTCACTTTAAAATATTATATGAAAAATAAACACATGAATTTTAAAGTCAATCACAATGTGATATTTGATCTATTGTGTCATCCGATATTCATAACCGAAGTATTTGGAGTGATTTATTGCATGTACATATTATTAGAAAGAAGAAAGTAACCTAATAGCAGTAACATAGACATTATGTTGAAATAAAATCTTTCCTTTTATAGGGGTTTTTTCTAAATATGGCGTAAAAAGCCATAATAATACTTAACTATAACATATTATTTTGAAATAGGCTCATAATGTATGAACTATACATTCATCTTTGCATACCAATGAACATGCTTAATATAAATTAAAACATTTAAGTAAACAAAACAATGCCACTCAGCGAAAATAAAATGTTGCGATTTTTTGGAATTTTCCATCGTCTTTATATGCTGACGGTACTTTGGAGGCAAGATGGCGGCGGGCAATGGCGCGGAACGCCTCACGATGAGGTCCGTTCAGCATTGCGACTTGTTTTGTACCTACATACAGAAATAATATATCCACAAGATATTACGTGACTATGCCTTTGAGGTCGCCTCAATGTTAAACGCCTTTTCATAACTTCATTCAAAAATTATATTCACACTTGTCCACGGTTTAAATACTATTACTAGGTGTATCTACTGTATTGCAGCAACAGCAATTAATAATTTTGCTTAATTATGTAGGTACTTATCTTGTGGTAGATACCTAATTATAGCTGTTATTGGCCAATCGCCATACAATAAATATTTTTGGCATACCTTGATCTCCTTTTCTTTTATATCAGATACCAGATATATCTAATGATACAAACGATATTATGAAATAAGAAATTTTTAGGGGTTAAAAAGACGTTTTTCTTAAACTTTCACTTTCCACCGCTAGATGTCGCTAGTAGTAGTGTAACGCTACGATCAAATAATAAACCCAACGCTTCTTACTGTCCTTTTGAATACAAACTACTTTTAAAACATCTTCCGCTCACGCCCATGGCAATTGTGACCGACGCATGTAGAACAACATAGGGACTAGGATGGTTAGATTGGTCAGTCAAGTTAGCAGATAGTGTTAGAAAATTGGTTTTTAACGAACGTTTATTAAGAGCTAAGTCTTGACCTGAGACTACAGTAATAAGTTCTGTAAGTTGTTGTTTATAATAATCCAGTTAATAAATCGTTAGTAGAAGTCTCGTTCTAATTCGATCTCAGATGTTTGCTACCCTTGAGGATTGAGATCCCCTTTCAAAAAAAAATTACCGGCTTCACACCTTTCTAACCAGAAAACATTTTTATTGCTGTTAAAACAAATATAACACGTCAAAAATGGTACTAAGTACGTACTGTGGCGGTGGTACAGCTCCGGATGGACTCTAGGTAGAGCTAGAGAGCTCTACCACCTATTAAACTATTAGGTAATTAAATGTAATTCGGTAAAGAACTTTTCTAACTATCTAAAGACAAAATTAAACGTGGTGCAGAGCCCGCCGCAAGTGAGCTTCACTGTAATAATGTAATGTTCTGAAAGGTTTGTGAATACTAGGTGTCATAAGTACAGCATTCATGTATGTAGAGTACATATTAACAATCGACAAATTTAGTATCATTTCATTAGAAGCGTGTAATCCTGAACTGGTTATAAGCTATGTGACATTACATAAAAAATAAAGCTTTTGTTTTAGTCAAAATAAAATTGATAATATTATAAGATAAAATATCATTTATTTTGGAACGTGAATTTTACGTACCTACCTAGTGCTAATTTAATACTTTATACTTTTGTTAGTAGGTAGGTACTTTTTAAAAACATTTTCAATGTTCAAAGGTAGTAATTCTATAAGTTAAATGTCTGAATTAAACACGTTTGGGCCGTCCTAGTTCGCAGGTACCACCTTCCCAACGGAGCGAGAACCATAACGCACGCCCATTATCACCTGGAGCGTCCCGTGTTATCAGTTCTCATTAGATAAGCCAACCGACATCCCGGAACCGGCGGGCAAACACGCTTATCTGGGAAGCCGCGAGAACTTGAGGAACCTTTGAGAACATTCTTTGTTGTTCGTTTAATAATTATACGCCATAATATGTGCTGTGATAGCTTGATTTGAAAGTCGTTTTGAATCGACGGCGTTTTAATTTGTCAAATTGTTTACCTATCAGAATTATTTACTGTTAATATATTTTTCTTTTACACAAACTCATAGTACCCACACGAATGACATTATAGACTATATAGTTTATACCTACCTATACCTACTATGTAGTTAGCACAATTATAGCACCATCATCACATCATGGGATTTCATGTTTCACGATAGCTGTATGATAACCAATTCGCCAATAAAATCCTCGTAGTTTCTCAAATCACAATATGAATAAACTCCAGGTTTTCAAAACTGTTTTATCATCTTTTTATACTCCTGTCTAGCTTGCTTGTCAGATAGCAATAGTGATGTGCCGAGTCGCTGTTTTGATGGATCGAGTCGACTCGAGTCAGTTTAGACGGTTCGCTTCGCTTCGGGAAACCAGTCCCTTCAAAAATCTCTATAAATTTTAACAAATTATGTTATTCCGATGTCTAAGCTATATTACTGCAAAGTTTCATGAAAATCCGTTCAGTAGTTTTTGCGTGAAAGAGTAACAAACCCACACACACACTCACTCACATACATCCTTACAAACTTTCGCATTTATAATATTAGTAGGAAGTAGGATAAAGAAAATCAAAACAAAAAGATGCAGGTTCATTCATTCATTGCGAAAGTAAACAGTTTGCGAGTACGAGCGAGTTAACCAAACTCGAATACGAGACTCGAGTCAGTTGGACTCGCATAAATAGAATCGAGTTAGCGAGTACGAATTGATTCTTCCTGACTCGAGTACCGGAATCGAGTCCGGCGTACTCGAATCAAAATAAATTGGTATTCGAGTAGGCGAGTTCTAAAGCAGGAATCGAGTCTGACTCGAGTCAAACCGTACTCGGCATCGCTAGATAGCAACATCTCCCCTCTCCCCTCCCAACTTTACCACATCTCACTTTACCACACATTGTATCACGACTTTTTGGGTTCAAATACAAAAGGTTGACATTATGCTGAGTAGAATTCGCTTGCTATCAGTCAAAGTTAGAGGCGTGAAGTTATTTAAATTAATTTTTGACCAAATTGCGGCATTACCTTCCTATGTATCTTTATTTCAACTGACAGGTAAATCGCATCAATCTGTTACTTCGTTTCGTTCGAAGTTAAGGAAGAAAAATTTAAACATTTTTAACATTGCTATGAGCATTGGTTTGTCTACTATGAATATGAGATAGAAAATGCGATTTTATAACTTTTTTATTGAAATATTAAGCAGTAAATCCCCACCCAGTCCTCAAAGTAATTAATGAACAAAATTAAACCAAATCTGATTAAAGTCGACAATTCAATCGAATTACGAATTCAGATTAAACATAAGTCAGGTACTCCATTAAACGGACATCGGAGGAAAATTTTAAAAGAAAATTTGAACAAATTGCCGATCTCCGAAGAAACGGCGCTGGTCCTTTGTTGAATAAAGATTTTTTTTAAATTGCACCTTAATTGTTGGCCGAAACAATGTGTTCAAGAGAGAACCAGGAATTTAAAATGACAGTTATGATAAAATATGGTCAACAGTGTAAATAAATCACGTGAATATTGGTGAACCATATCGTACGAAAACTAAATATTTATACGTACGTAAAATGGCGTGAATCAAACTGTTCTTCCATGTCATAGACAAATAATATAATGTGTCTTATAAACATTAATTATGACAAAGAGTTAACATTCTCTGCGTAACTAATGATAGAATGACAACTAATGTCAAGCGAGTAACATGATTAAAATTAAATAAATGGTTGTAACAAAGCCTTTGCATTAGTTGTAAATTAAATACTAAATTATGAAGATATATTGTCAACAAAATCGCCAACAATGTCGCAAATGTAATGAAAGCTATAATTTATATTTTGGGGGTCTAACTTACTTTTTTGTCACATGGACCACTATAATTATACGATTTTTTGTAATATACATATCTATTACAAAAATCATAGCTAATAACTCTAATTGACACTCAGACACTCATACCTAAATATATCAGTGACAATCTCTACAATAAATCATTATACCCTAAAATACCTTTTATACTATTTAAATTGTCCTTTTGCATAATTTTGCTTTCTCCAAGTTTGTAAAGTATTTATAAAAACTACTTACTGTTAAATAAAAATTACAACTTTAATGCCACAATATTCCTGGCTCTATCTGGCATAACCCGGGGTACGCGTCGCGTTGTGATTAGTCCGAATCGATGTTTCTACTCAATTGAACTTATAAAGATTCCGCCGCCTCATTTCTTCATCTCATTAAACAATCGTTATGAAGTTTAATATTAACGACGTCCGGTACTCGTACAAACCCTGATTACGAAACGAGTCCTGCGTTTGGTCCAAGGGGATGTTTATTAAGAAAATTTTCAATGTGCTAGTATGTCAAAGCAAGACAGGGAATAATAATGCTAGTCTATTTGTATGGACATCACAAAAGTGACTTTTTTATGAAATTAAAAGGTAGTAACCGAGCATCTACTATCGGGACTAGGCAGGTCCGAATATCAGATGGTGTAAGAATATTAGTTGATTAGTTTGATAATAACTATGGGGATTGGGGCAAGGATTAGTGACAGTTAGTTATGTTAGTTTTTGTTAGTATCTAATAGTTTTATTGTAATTCGGTCACACGTGCTTTGCTACTCTTGAGGACTGAAAGGGAGGCTCTTTAGAATACTGACCCCAATCCCATACGGGTAGCCAAGCTAAGCCAGCCTTTGCTAGTAGTAGGGATGAAGTCTGGCCGACTAACTGACTACGTTCAGTGTATTGATAATATCAAGATTAAGGATTTTTGGCTACATTACCAGAGCTTCACACGACCCAGAAAATGTACATATTATGTCCCTAATGGTTTCTTTAGGTACGTAGCTAAAATTATAATTATATTGAGTGTATAACGTTGTTTTCCTGCAGATTGTACAAAATTTTGCAGCGAACAATAGAATTTCTGTATATATCTACTTATAAGTACTTATATCTACTTATACTTTTTTTGTGCAATTGTTTAATTGTAAGATTTAAATGTTTAGTCAGTCGTTTAGTAGTCAGTCGTTTAGTAGTCAGTAGTTTAGTTTAAATGTAAAGGTCAGTTGATGATGGGGGAGTCCTCAACTGCCGTATCCCCCGCATAACACCTCAGGGAGGAGGGGGCGACTGAAAAACAGCGCTGCGCGGGACCCTGGTTCCGTGTCAGCAATAGCTGAGTCAATCCCTATTGCCCCATTTAGGTTAAGTTTTTTTTTTGTGTAACATTTGTAAAGTTAAGTGGCAATAAATACATTTTATTATTATTATTTATTATTAATAAGTGGTCCGTTTAGCCCAAAGAAAAAAATTAAATTAAATCAAAGGACAACGACGTCCCATGCGCTTCGTCCACTTTGGTAACTAAAGTTTCGTAACCAGTTACGAATGGGACGTTTTTCGATTGGGACGTTTTGCCCAAAGCCTCATTGAGCGAGACATATAGAAGGCTGTCATTAACATATAAAATACATTTGTACCATTTTGATTGTAATAACATCTTTGCTTTCAAATGATTGTTACGACTGTCCTAGTAACAAAATTCTTATCACACCTGTTATAAACCCTGAATTAACGCTTATTTTAAAAGTTGACGTCATACGAAATTCTGCATTAATTAACTTAGCTAAATAAGCAGCTGAACAATTCTTAATTTAATTTCGCTCTGAGTAAATACGTACATGTAAATTACCCTGTTTCGGAGAAAAAGTTATGTCAAAGAGAGTCAGCTAATATTAAATCCAAGTTACAGTCCGTCGGCTTAAACAATAATGAGCCAACATTTCACTGTTAGCTTTTGAAGTCTTCCTTAAGTAGAATTAACATCGCACGATGTAGTCATTTTTATACCATCAAACTGTTCTTAGACGTCTGTATACAGTTTTGTTCGTCTTCCCTGTCAAGTAGGTAAATGGATCCAGGTTTGATTCCCAATCGGAATTACCGGTAGTTTATTACATTATATAAGACTGCATAAACTTCTAGACACGTAGGAGCATTTCAAGACAAGTAGTGGTAATAGTTTATTAGTGGTATTAGCCAATCATGTTATTTGTTTACTGATATGAAAATTGCAGACGATCTTATTACCTAATCTGCTCTGCTCTGAGCTGGTTATAACGGCCGCTAACTAGTAAAAACCAGTTAGGTCGGTTCCTTACATGATCTGTCTATTGTCCAGGCACTGTCAAGATTAGCCAGGTCACTGATTTCTTTTCATTGAAGAGCATAAGCATGATCCATGAAGCTGCTCCGTATTGGTAGGGGATTAGGGGAACTCTCAAATGTCGACAGTTTTTATCAAGTCTTATGGTCAGGTTCGATCATTGTTACCATGTAATAAAAATACCGGCCAAGTGCGAGTCGGACTCGCGCACGAAGGGTATTCCGTACTATTATGTATAAAAACGCCAAAAAAATCTGGTCTGTATGGTCGCTTTCCCAATGGCCACTGTGACCATTGTTTTATTGTGGCCACATATTAGCCACAACGCCATCTCTTGGATCGAAAGGTAACTAAACTATCGCTGAGGCGTCGAAAGTATGGGCGCCCACTTAAATATTTATTTTGTTCTGTTTTTTAGTATTTGTTGTTTTAGCGGCAACAGAAATACATCATCTGTGAAAATTTCAACTGTGTAACTATTACGGTTCATAAGATACAGCCTGGTGACAGTCGGACGGACGGACAGCGAAGTCTCAGTAATAGGGTCCCGTTTTACCCTTTGGGTACGGAACCCTAAAAACCGTGAACAGATGGTGAAGGTAAGGGAAGTTAAGGCTTTTGATAATTATCTACCCACCAACCACCTACCAACCGCACCCTCAAATACTTAAGTTGGTCACGTTAGAAGCCACTCAACGTTACGGCTACGGGAGAAGCTTTCATCTTTTCTTTATCGTTTTTCGAGTTCTTTTAATGTCTTAATCTTATGCTAAGGCAACCATAGCAAGAGGAAATACTATGTGAAGGGTGCAGACAATAATCCACTATGCTAGTCATGTCCAAATTGGTAGATAGATGTCACACACTGTTGAGAACATTATACTCGTAGAGCAGATTCTGTAGGTATGCAGGTTTCCTCACGATTGTTTTCTTCACCGAAGCAAAGCAAAGCAAAGACAGCGAAGGGTTGATGATAGAGACCCCCTGTAGAATAGTTTTTTGCAGCGAATGACCCCAGCTAACCGGTCGTTACGTTTGATCCACGACTTTTTGGCCACCCTGTATACACTAGCTTTCGCCAGCAGCTTCGCCCGCGTCAAATTAGTTTAAACATTTTTCATACAAACTTTCATCCCCTATTTCAAGGCTTTAGGGGTTGATTTTTGAAAAAAAAGTAGCCTATGTGTGACTCTGATTCTTCAACTATTTTCATTCCGAATTTCATCCAAATCGGACCGATGGTTTAGCCGTGAAAATGTGACAAACAGGCAGACAGGCAGACTTTCGCATTTATAATATTAGTATGGATACTTGGAAACTAACTTTTAATTACTTAGGACTTACACTGCTTTTGGTTTCAATTTGGGTTTCTATATCTATGGACAATATATTCATAGTGAGAAATAAAACATGTAGGTACTCGTGCACATTGAGTTAGTACATACCTAGTATCTCAAAGCTCGGGCATCATTTTCTAAACATTATAATCTTTGACAATTTGGTAGATTCTTTCGTTGTCTTATTTCTTCTCGCTTTACCTTACTTAACCTTTCTTTACCTCCCCCATCTCACCACTTTGTGTTCCTCTCCGCTGTTTTATTAAAGTTTTTGAATTCATCCATAACATTAAACTATTACCAACATAAATGTATCTCAGTCACAAAACCTCAGATCACATTTAAACTCATATAACTTAAGCGAAGCATCTCCTAAGTGTTGCTATGTATTAAAAAAATGTTGTATTCGTCAACAAATTCACAGCATTACCGTCCGGCCCTTGTATCCGTTGCAGGCGGCGTAGTATTGACCGAGTACACTGCGCATGTCTGCTACCACCGATGTACAGCCGTGCTAGATGTGAATTATATGTGTTGTTATTGTAACTGTACGCTATTGTTGTAGGCATAGTGTAGTGTTGTTATTTGGTTGTGAAATTACGAAGACAAATTTTACTTCATTTAGTTCTGTTTAATTAATTTTCAAATATTTTGTAATTTTACGCCAGTTGTAGAATTTTCTTGCTGTAACTTATCTTTTCCTTGGATCTTAAAAGACATCTAGTTATAGTACACGATGTGAAAATTAAATGTAGATAATAGTCAAATCTCCTTATCCACTGCTTTGAACCTAATTTAAAATCATACGGATATTCCTGTGCACAGGCTACATTTCCTAGCTTCGCTTGTGGAACATATTATCTCCTTATGTTCACAAACAATTATTGCACCCGATCCAGTTAAGTTATTTAGTTTTATCAAGCGTTTTATTATGATTGCCTGTTGTCCACGCTTTGTACGAACTAAGTACCTACCTACTAATTCTTACACCTCATCTTACACCCTCAGGCTCAGGGAGTAATTTTGTTAAAAAGATTTTGAAAATAGGCATTAAAAACCATGTGTTGCACAGTATTTTTTCAGGCATAATTTCTACTTTGATTTCAACTTTTTGTAACGACTTGTACAACAAACGAGATACAACACTCATGTTTACAGACGATAACCTGAAATGTATTTACAACCGGATGACATATGCAACGATTTATTTTCCCTTCCGTGAAAAATGGGAGTGTTTTTTCCTTTATACAAATCATCCTTTGGAGCTGTAGAAATACTAAATTATTAACTTAAAAAAATGCAATAAACTATTTAAGTAGTGGTAGTAGTTTTTTGCAAAAAGTATCTAGTCTTCTTCATACTAAAAATAATTTTTACTTAAATTTTATGAGTCCAGTTATTAATATTAAAATATTGCGAGGGAGTCTTCCAGTGTCTTTATGTTCAAACAAGTCTAAGAATACAGTATCAGCTAATAAAATAACAAGTCGGAAAATATCTTAAATAAATAATAGGTACGTACTTACAAAGTCGTGGAAATTAGTAACTGATGTTTCTTGTTCAAATTAATGACCATTATACCTACCTACACATAGCCAAGTACCTACCTGTGAAACGCTTAACAGATGTCACGTCCGAAACTATCCTTGAGACCTTCAATTTGTCCATTAAAGCTGGCCCAAGGCTACTTTAATATTAATTCCGTTCGTTGTTTAAATTATTTTGAATCGTAGAATCCCTGATGTTACTTATAATTATTTACCCAAATGCAACAGTAGTCACAAACAACAGAGCAACAAAAAACGAAACAACACATAAATCAAAATGAAGAACAATCCATTAACTGGATCTACAATAAAAAAGAAAACAGGGCGCTCTGCTATTGGCCGCCGCGCTAAATGTCGCCTCTGATTGGCCGCCGGGGCGACTGCGTTCGGAAACTCGATACTTTTTAATAATGGCTCCTTTAGCTAATGCGATCGGCTTTTATATTACATCGTCGGAGGTTAGTATTTTATTACATGGGACCCAAATGCGGTAAGTGCTACGGTAAGAAGATACGGCTTGTTCGGAAATTCTCATTGCGGTCCGATTCGGTCGGATTATACCGGATAAATTAGGGGGAGGGATGTGGGATAATTTCTACTTACGTATAATTGTCCAGTTAAGATTTATTGTTCTTTAATATACGGGAATATCTGAAATATTAATCATATTTACTTGCAAAAGGTGTTCCTTCCTTTGAGACGCATTCCAACTCAATCATGTGCAGATAGCTATTTAATTGCATTAAAATTAGCTAAACATAGGGACGTGAACATGTTATGTACACGTCACTCATCGCCGCCAAAACAAACGTTTACTGTAGTTAACGTTGAAAATCAGCCGCAATTGAGTTCTAATAGATAAAACAAAAAATCACAAGCGCAATCTAGAGAGGCGGGACTAATCACAGTGCAAGCACTGTAAAGCATTATCAAACAAGTTATTGCTCAAATACGCAAGATACACTCGAGCCTCTCTCATTGATGGGGCTGAGCAAACAAAAATATCGACTATTTGATAACGACCGCGCCGAGAATCGATAGTGACCCCACGCTGATATCGCGACAATGAGGAAATACGACACAAACGAGATGATAAAAAGGGAACGCATTCTACCTGAATCTGTTTCAGGTTACCTATCTATCTACTATTTTATTACCGTAGTAACAAATGGCGTTACATGATATAACGATGAGTGTTATATAATTTTATAAAGGTCAGTTATAAGTTAATGTGAAGTAACATCGATGATCGTATTGTGTCACATGTGTCACAATAATATTTTATACAGTATGTTTTTAGTTACCTATACTTACTTAATTTAATGCTTGACTACAGTCTACAACTCACCTGATGGTAAGTGGCGATATCGTTGTGTATAAGTATCATGTTGTTCTTTGTTTGTCTAATTTTATTCAATAACTATTCGGGAACTCGCTACTTGCAACAGTTACCTAATCGATCAAGGTAACGTGACCGTCTGCGGCCATCGTAAATTGACGCCAGTTTTTTGTTAACGATTTCTTGGTAAAGGCATGTAAGTAATGTTTTTAGCACCCATAACTTCGCGTACCGTTATTACTCAAGCATGTAATATTTCCTCAACACATGACTATATTACTCAACCATACAACACCTTTAAAATATCAGTTATGACTCCAAACGGAAATATGCCGTATCAAATAAGCGTTATCAACTTTGTTTGAAAACGTTATCGATTCAAATTTTAATGTTTGACTGTCAATAATAAATATAGGCTTTGTTTTGATGATTTGCTACATTTCGAGTAGGTGTTCGATCAACACTAATAAATAGTTCAAATATTGGGTTTAGATGTTGTACTGTTTGTTAAAAAAGCAACCGAATGATGTCTTAAGTCATTCGAGACATCATACTACGATAAGTCGTAGGTACTCAATCAATTAACTGTGATCCAGCGCTTACAATGACCAAACAATTGTTTAGATGGCAGGCATTTGTTTGTTTAAATATTAATTTTGGTTACCTGGTCACTGTTTACTGTCATTATTGGTTACCAAGACTGTTTGCTATGGTTAACCTTGTGAATATAATGCGTGTGGTAGACATAATTCCAATACCTATGTAATGAGTGTTGTGTGACAATAAGTACAATTCCCAAAAATATAAAGCATACGTACAAAACTAGGTTTTCAATATAAATTAAGTCTCTATTATCTTTCTAAAAATGTAACTTGTAAAACATAAAATGTTATTATCTTTAATAAATTCACTATACCTACCATGTCTATCATATAAACTCATTTCAGCAAAAGAAATTCAAAATCGGTTTCCGAACGTGTGACACAATATTTTGAATATCACAAAATGGCTGCCGTTAAGGTCAATGCACTTCGCTGCAGCGATCGTCCGAAGCTTAAGTGGTATGATTGAGTGGACAATTAGACAGTTTGTAAACAGACATACACGATACAGCGTATACAGAACCTTGCCAATTACTGTGAAACCTTCGCAGAGTAAATAAAGCGATCAATTATATCGTCTATTATAAGAACACTTGGTACACAATCTAGCGAAGGAAAAATTAGGCCGATAGTTATAAAAGCTAATGTACCTATTCTATATCAAATAAAGTAAAAAAGCTACCTATTTCAAGGTTTGAAAAATTTAATAAATAAAATTTATACTTTTGTTTAGCGAAAACTTCTTAAATGGAAATAATGAACGTTTCATGGGTGAATACAGATTGATGAAAATTTTTAATTAGGTTCCTTCTTTAAGAACACTTTAGTTTAATTTATTATTATAAGTACTATGGTATATTCAATATATAAACAAATTACATGAGTGTGTTAAATAATGTGTTGTGTCAAAAGCGTTCCAAATTGCCCACCTCACCCCTGCACAATAAAATAAAACTGTAGCTTATCTACTTCTTATAGTAGAACTTACTTAAATATTTTTCCTACGTTTACCAGTGCTCAGTAGACGTTATTGTAAGAAACCTGACGTCATAGAAAGTTCCGTGAATCAATTTTTCCGACGTCTCATAAATCATAAGTGGACGACATGAGATACGTCTACTAATAAATTGGACGGAGCATATTACCTTCACATGGGAATAAATCTTTTAAAATATGGTATGAAAGACGGGCTTTTTCCGTATACGGCCCTAGTTACCTTTAGGTACAAGTTTAAAATGTGTTAAACTGTTCCAATAAAAAATTTCGTACCTATCGTTTTTTAAAAAATAAAATACAAGTAGCCCCATACCTGAGGTGATAGGTATCTTTACGAAGCCGGAGGTCCTGGGTTGGATTCTCGGTCGGATAAATTTCTTGTGACAGATAATGTTTGTGATCGATACATGTTTGTAATGTGTTTGTGGCACTTAAATGTTTGTTCTCCGAACCTGGTGGGTGATGTTATTTTTGATATCCATCGACACCCGGGCCCGGATTCCTTGTGATGTGAGTTTATAAGTGTTTGTTTATTTTCTAGTAAAAACACATAAAAAACAAACATAGAGTAAATTCGAATACGTCTTTAAATCTCTTACTTCATTCAAACCCTGTCAAGATTATTAAAAACAGCAAAAGTATCTTGTAATCCTAGCTTGGAACATAATTTGCTCGCAAATTCACTTTGCGTTGAAGTGTTGAATAGAAGGAAGACAACAAAGGCTGTCTCAGTCTTCCATACGAGTAGGTATGTGTATGTCTACAGAAAATAAGTAGGTAGGTATATCTGTTTTTAATATAAAAAACAGATCTACCTACTGATAAAAACCCAAACGAAAGGAATGCTAATCATTTGATACCGCAAGGTTAAGTGCATTGCAAATTGTGGATCGTAGCAAGGACAGAGTAGACATACAACGGACGTCGGGACTTACTGCATTTAATTTTTCAGTGTAGGTTCGTTTAAAGGTGAAATATGGGACATACAAATTTTAGAATTGTTTAACTCCTACCCCATTCTTTTCACAGCTCTTCTTGTGGATTTTTTTTTCAATTAAATTTTTGAAATAATTCAATTAAAGCACCAGTTTTAAAATGTATTTCGTGTTAATATATTTTAACCATCATAAACCTTACATATATTATATAGACCAAGTTTACAATATTTTAAAATATTTTTGGTAACTTAAAAGTTTCATCTTTTACCTAGTATTTTATATTTTTTGTATCGTCATAAAGTTTTGGACACCCCCTCCATAACCAAATAATGTTCAAACATGCAATTCTCGAAAGCTTGTGCTTGTGCTCCGGTCGTTTATAAAGAAGGTTATCTGATGAGTAGTTTTTGATTTATCTAATATACTTGTCGATGTTAAAATCGGTTTTTCTGTTTTATGTACTGAACTCTGTTATCGACGCGACGTTTGACGAATTATGTAAAATATAGGTAGGTATATTATAACAGATGCAGGGTAGCGGCAATACGGCTAAGTGCCGTTCCCTGATGGATGGTGTTTGTTCAGCAAATAGTTTTCAATGGTATGTCGCCGCCTGTCGCTGGTGCGATAGAAGATTTCACTCACCCAATTGGTATAGGGGTGATCTTGAAATACCGACGGAATATCATTACAAAATTTTAAACTTAAAATAAAAGCCGAATTTTGAAACACTATAAAAGTAATATTAAAAGTGTAGAAAATAAAAAATGCTAAGTATTGTTTTATGTAAACTCTTAACCCTCTACTGCATGAATTATGAAGGAGATGATTAAAAAATATTTAACTATGTAAATCTCTTTATTTATATACTAATAAATATATATGTCGAGAAATAAAAAATCTAAATCATTTAGTTTAGATTTTAATTTTCAAAACCATATATGGTTTCTTAATCATTCACGTAAAAAATCACTCGGTCATGTATGTCTCGGTATGCATTGAGTCCAATAAGAAAGTAATAAAATAAATAATAAAAAATAACTGAAAAAATATTATTGTTTAAAATGAAGTCGAAAGTGATTCCAGCTCTTGGTAATTAAACATCTACAGCAAATGTAGATAATATACAGCCAAATCATGTGCATAAACTAATGTTTTTCATGTGAAGACTTATTTACTAAATTGAGGGTATACTGACTTTTTTTTCTCGTTAAGTGTATCTAATCGTTATATTGTGTACTCAGTACTGTCATTATTTGTATTCGGCATAACTGAATATCTTCAAATTGCCACGATCATGCCAGATTTTCATCTTCGGAATATTGTCTCTGTGGGAAGGGGATATTCAATATTTACCATAAAATTCACCATGAAAGTGACGAAGGTTCATTTAGTCAAAAAGGCATTAAAAACTACGTTCTACAGAAACAAAATAACAAGTATATAGCAGTTTTAATATAAAATATAGTCATATCGTGTATGTCATAGTCAGTGTAAAATTTTTATTATTGCATATTGAACCATATTTGTCCAAACCAAAAATTGTCTCAATGCATACGAAACCATATCTGGGGCCAGGTGAAAATCGTGTGAAAACCGTGGAAAACGGTTTAAATCAGGAAAATTTATTATTGATTAACTTAGTGGAGGTTGTGTTAATTATGAAAATATTTTTATTAAACGAAATAATTGAATTATTATATTAGTTTTCCTTTCTTGAAATTGAGTTTCGTCCACCTCCAGAGACATACATCGACCACTCACTCAAAAATAAGCACACATTTGAATGTTATCTAATTTTAGGCAAACCAATTACTTTTCATCAAAGCTAAATAATATCTCTACGTATTTAATTAGGTAACAACGTATTTGCGATAGTTGATAAGGGAGAAAAAAAATTGCAAAGTCATGATACCATATATGGTGCCATATGCGGTAGAGGGTTAAAAATGTGTTTCAAGCTGAGGTTTCAAGCTAATGAGAAATGACTAGAGCAATAATAAAACTATGTATAGTTCGACTTTTAATTGGATGCAATAAACTGTCAATTTTAGTGATGTTGTCTTTTATTTTGCCCTAATATCCAATGAGGACCGCGGCAAGCTTCGCTCGGTTTTTTTTTTGGTAAATCATATTTTTGGAAACCTGAGCTATTGTGATGTAAGAGCAACAGCCCTACATTTTTTTATTTGTAAAATAATTTGCTTTTCATAAATATTTATCGCATTATTGTAGATTATATGAAAAGAGTAGCTAAAATGCTTGAAGAAAATATTTCAGGTAGGTACATTAAGTAGATACCTACCTATCTAATATGATATTTATTATCAACCCCAAGTTTAAAAGTCTGTTTTCGATACACCTAATTAAAAAATATAACTAATAGGTAAAATGTAGATATTTTATGCACTATGCTACGCACAACTAAATTTCAAAATGGAATTTTCAGGTGTTTAGGAAACGCAAGAAAGTCTAAATTTTCTTAAATATTTTATGTTTAACTAGTAGACCCGGCAGTCGTCGTCCTGCAACATAATATATTATTAAGTAGACGCCCTCGCTTCGTTTTCGGAGACTTGTTGCTCCGCTCCTTTTGGTCGCAGCATGATGTTATATAGGTAGCTTATAGCCTTCTTCAATAAATATACTAGGTATATAGTTAAACCAAAAATAATTTTTCAAATCGGATCAATACTTCCTGAGATAATCGCGTTCAAACGAACAAACAAACTCTTCTGCTTTATATTAATAAATAGTGTAGAAGTATAGATGAGAAAAGATATTGGACTAAAATTCGAAATATCGGTCGTTAATCATTCGAGTAATCTCTATTAATAAATCAATCACCAACCAATTTCCTTTGGGCATTGCATTTCAATGAGTTTGTAACCTTGAAGTCTGTTCCTTTGTCTCCTAGCTCCGAAAAAACTTGTAGGTACCTACAGTCCTACACAGATCTTTTGGCGCGTGGCTGACGTGAGGGTGACAGAAACAGCGTCTTACAGGTAAGGCAAATTGTAAGGCGCTGTCTCTATCACCCACACGTCACCCACGCGCCAAAAGATGCTTGTAGGACCTAGACTTGACGACCCGGATGGCGCAATGGTTAACACGCCGGATCGCTGTTCCGAGGGATGAGTTTGAATTTCCATTCTCGGTCTGGGTGTGTGTCCTTGTCTTGTGTGTTGTCCATGGCACCCACGACACAGGGAATCCCAGTGTGGGGCTATGAGTGTGTAGCGTTGAAAGAAATTGAAAGTTGAAAGACTATTTTTCACGAAGCAGTTTTCTAGTACTTTGATATAATACAGCAGTCAATTTGCCACATCATTTTCAGACGAGCGTCGGTTTTCCGTGATAAAACGTAAGTTGAGCTCCGCTGCAAGCAGACCGATTTTTTGTCGTCGTTGATGTATTAAATGTTTGTATAGCGACGGAATAGTATCCGATAACCGTAGCCGGTTTTACTCGTAATAGCGTCTTTTGAATACGTTGAAGAAACGATAAATTATTTTATACCTTCGATTTACATTAAATCTTACATTTTTTGAAAAATTTTGTATTGCTGCTAATTAATGGACGAAATTTTGATTGTTGCTAATTATGAGCCGCGGATGATATGAACACATACACACACACAACACATTACTAACGTTCATAACCTGTGGACAAATTAACCTGTCACACAAATATCTACTTCGACCGGGAATTGAACCTCTCTTCGCAGGTAGAGTCACTATTACTAATAACTATACTTGAGTCGCCAAGAATATGGAATTGCCTCCTCCCACTAAAAACAAATTTACCAAGTACAGTTCAATTTAGCTTCTGAGCAAAATTTACTTAAGGCATTTTAAATTTTCGCTGCTACTCTACAATCGGTCATAGCGCGGCGACTTGCGTCGATCCTAAGCGATCGACAAAGTTAAGCAACAGCGGGCGCGGTCGGTAGTCCGATGGGTGACCGTTAGTAGCAAAATATCTTGAGCGCTTCCGTGGTTCGGAGGGCATGTAAAGCCGTCGGTCCCGGTTGTTATCGATTGATAGCAGTCGTTAAGCAGAAAACTTTCGACACTGGGTTGGCCACCTCCACCAACCCGCATTGGAGCAGCGTGGTGGAGTATGCTCTAGGCATTCTCAATAAATGAGGAGAGACCCGTGCTCAGTAGTGGGCCATTAATGGGTGTTAGCCCAAACTCTACAACGAACCTTACCATAGGGGCGGAAAGAGGAGTGTGGATTGCCACTTAACGAATTCCATATCGATCGCAAACGGAATATAGTCAGTTGTATATCGATTGTAAATAGTAGGTATATCGGTTGTACTATTCATTTCCTGATTTTGTGTTGTCATCATATTATTACTATGTCCACAACACATTTCACATCAACGATTAAATACTCAAACGAGTATGTTACCATTCGTATTGCGTTGGCCATTGGCGATATCATCTTAATAATTGATTTGCTCAATAACACTCGTGATGTTGACAGGCGTTGCAAGATAACGGCACCAATTGCAATCCCTCAGAGCTGTGTTCTATATAATTTAAATTTATTTTGGGAATTTTTAATAGTTCTTTTCTTTTTTTAATGATATCTTTAATCTTTAATAATCTCTAAATCTAATATCTCTAATCTTTAATAAGGCCTATGAAAAATTCTGTTTTTATTTTTATTTTAAACCAAAGAGTTTTTGTATTCAGCAAAAGTTGTTGTACGTAGATAGTTATAACCATCCATAGCTTTTTCCCTGGTAAACCGCGGTTTCCTATCACTAAATGTAAACTAAAGACACTTTGTTAAACGGTATTTTATCAATTATATTGTAAATAATATAAGCTGACTGATTACCTAAGTGACTTGGTGGCAATATAAATCGGATAGATATCTAACTGCATGCATATCAGTTGGACCCAGAAAACTAAGCCGTCACTTCAAGATCGGCTCCGCAAATATCTATAGTACCTTCTATTGATGTTGGAGATTCTTCATAGGATAAATTTTATATCTATCACAGATTTTACTACCCTGTAGCCTGTTGTGATCGTGTTATCCAGGCGAAAAATCTAAATTACTATACTCACGACCGAGAGGTAAAAGTACCTCAAAAGGTAATACAACTCTCGATTTTTTTTTTTAATTAATTGAAATAAAAATAAAATAATGATTGCGTACAGTTGCTAACCATGAGAAACGTTCTCACAACCGTTACGTACGCGTAACAAAGAAAGTGTTTTATTTTTATTATCATGGTACAAAACATACAAATGATCAACACGAGGCCTCGCTGACATAATATCACACGCACATACAAAAAGCTTTACAAAACGAAAACACAACACTGGCTGCGGACCGAAAAAGTAAAAAATCTCAAGTGATTCACTATAAAACTCGTGGTAAAACCATTTTATGTTTGCCGTTCGTCAAATACTTTGTATCCTTCCGTATCACTTATTGCATTGTGATAGAGTCGATTTAATTTAACGTTAATTTGTGATTATAGTTCTCGCAGGTTGGTGATTGAATTTGATGACTTGTAAAGTTTTTGAATGGTCGTTATCAGTGTTTTGAGGAGGTGCCCGTAGCCCGGTAGCCTCCCGGTAACAAGCTGAATGGAGTGACATATGAAATAAATAAAGGAATAATAAAACGATTCGCCCACACACTGTGACGTTTCCATTGCTTTCACGAAACGGTATTCCGATACTGTTTCTTTAAAAAGTCATTTACCATCACTGTAAAGTTGCAACGGCTTGTAGGTACTTGGCGTATTTACCTTTATATAAATATTTTATTATTGTTAATGTATTTTTTAAATAAACTTTATTTCACTGTCTTCATTATTTTTCAGTACCTATTAAAAAAAATAAACCCAAACTTAGGTATGTTTTTGTAAAATTTCTACAAAATCCACATCCACAATAATTATCGATCATTATATAATGTGAAATAAAATAATGTTTCTTTCAAGATACTTAGCAACATTATCAATTCAATAATAACTAAACAAAAATATATAAACGATTTGATGTTATACTTCGGAGAATAGTAAATATTACTTATATCTAGTTTCTGCTATTAAAAAACGTCTCAAACTTATACGAATGCATCAATGGAACTGCGTCCGTCTGTGTGTTGAAGTGAACGGTTGGTCAGCTGTAGTGGTTAGTTTTATGGTGGCTGTAAACCACCCGCGACGCCATGCCGAGAGGCACCATAACAAAAAACTTTTGGAACACCATCTTCATTGACCCATTGAGAAGTTTTTTCACACGAAACAAGCTAGATTGTCATAATATCATGATTATTGTCAACATAGTCAAATAACTTTAAATTAATTATTCTAGTATTAGTGCTGTGTCAGTTATAATATTTAACGCCTTTACTTTATTGTCTTCCTACATAAATTAATGAAAATGGCCTAGCAATATAGCTGTAGGTAATGTATGTGCTATTTGTTTTATTTCCGATTAGAATAGGTAATCTGAAAACGTGAAAGCAGATATTATACCTAGTTACTTAATTTACAATCCCAATATTGTAGAATTAATATTATCCAAGCCAGCAAAGTTAAAGAGTAAAAAATTCTTAAATCGTTAAAATAAGTTTTTAAATTTAGATTGTAATTAGGTACCTACATGTGATTACTAATTATGTTTAAACTTGTGTTTTCAATATTACTAATTGTGTACAATTAACGAGGTCAAGTATAGATTACAACTGCAAAAGTAGTCAACAGTCATAATTGGTTTGGCCTATTGGCTTTTTCAACAATATGGCTAACAAACAAGTACCTATAAAACTAAACATCACTATCAAAAACTCCGTATCATCATCACTTTATCTAAAACAGAAGTTAGTTGTAAATTTAAACCTCTTAAAAGATGACTAACATTCCATTTATAGATATTAACATCGCCTTGTGAACGACTGACATGTAGGTACATTTGCGTTTATTCTTGTGCAGTTTCGCTGATTTCTTAAAACAAATTAACACCATCTCTGCGTTAACCCTTTTGTGTTATTTTATGGTTTTATAGAGGTTATTATAGATAACCCGTCAGCAGTTGCACAATGCCGACAAAAGTGAAATTATCCGGCAGTAAAAGTGGCTCTATGAGTCTTTTATGTCATTTTTAGTCATTACAACATTGTGGCTGAGCCGCAGGTATGACGGCGCTTTGTTCGAGAAAGGGTTAAGAATAGCGCCTAAATTACTTCCTAACCCTATCGATGTTTTTTGTTTCACTTTATTTCAATAGTAGTTTAAAACAAAATGGTTTTAGCAGTTAAAGCATCTATACGCTTGAGGTGTTTTTGTTTAAGATGACGAACAAATGTAATATAACATTTTAATATTTCATTAACAAAACTTGCTTTTCGATTATCGCAATATGTTTACCTAGGCACCTTAATTTGTAAAACACAGCAAATAGATATAGAGTTATGTTACTTTCACGAGGGTACATAACTATACATACCTATACTAATATTAGGTATATGCTTTAAAATAAAATTGCAATAAAAATAAATAACTTGTCGAGATTATCCCTAGGTATCATATTATATACTGGTAGTATATAATAATAAATATGTAGATAACTAGGTAAAGTTACCTATACTGTTTGTGAGTAGGTAATGTTTAAAGTTGTTAAAGTTATAAAAAAACCTATTTGAACTAATATATGCACTTTAACTAATAAAAGTAATAGTTTAAGATAAATAATGTGTTTGGTGTATACTGTATGAATTTGTATATCAGGAGTCAGGACCTATGTTGGTAAAATTATTAAGAAATAATAATTATATTTAAAAATAAAATTCCATTATTATTTTAGTTTCTGCTGCCGATCAATTTATAGGTAGTAAATAAATGTAATACAAATAAATATTAATAATATAACAAAATCAATCAATAAAAACACTGTAAATTTTGTAAACTTATTTTATTAACTCTGAAACTAACAGATGATATTATAAGTATCCTATCTAGATTCGAGTAATACGACATCAATATGTATTTATAGCTACAAGAATAAATTTAGCAATGAAATGTTCGTTATTTTGTTCGTATATAAGTCGCTATTTATTTTATATTTGGCAAACGTATGTCAGAATATACTTAAGTATTAGTTTATATAATAGTAGTTGGTATGTAAATAAGTATCGACAATCTTTGTTACAATATTAAGGGTACTCACAATATAAGTAAGTTGTAAGTTGGTACTTATTACGACTTAGCGCGCATTAAGCCACCAAGATTCAGTTCACTAGGTCGAAATGGCGTATTGCATTAAACTACGATCTCAGTCCGGAATACTAGAGTTCAATGTATATAGTGTGAGTACCCGTTGCATGGTTAATGTGTACTATCCACCATGGTTTAAATTTGAAAAATTGGTTTACATTTTAAACTTTAATTTACTGTGCATCGTATCATAATTCAAATGATATCTGCAACTATAGTTAGATATTATATACCAGTATACAACTAATAACATGGTGTTTATCGCGTATGTATGTATCTACATACATATAAATTTTAGCATCTATTTTCATATCTAACTTCCTACATTCAAATGTTTAAATAAAACTGTACAGAATATAAAACATTATTTTCTAGCTATTTTTGTATCTTCACACAAATATGAAGAATAACCTGAAACAATAAATTAAACATCTTGTCTGACCAACGTCCAAAAGCGAAAAACATTATTAAAATCGCTTGACAGAAGGGAAGAAGTATTTATCAAACAGATCCATTTATACGAATTACCAATTATTTCATTAAATAATAATTCAGTTGTTATTTTGTTTCTATTAACTAATCTATTTAATAATGTTATTCATTCACAAATATTGAATATTATATCCAGTTGTCTAATTCTGAAACTACAAATCAATCTATCGCATTATTAAAATAAAATAAATTCACAAATAAACATAAAGCACGCTTTGTATTTAACTATTTGTAAATTCACCTACCGAAGGACTCTACTAATATTTATGCAACTGACTGCAAGCTAACTGATTTCTTTACGCTTTTTGTAAACAAACAAATAACAATAAAGAGATTGCTATTCCGCCTACTTGTATAGATACTTAATTCTGTATATATTGGAATTTCTTTATATTATTTTGGTTATTGTAATCAAAGACTACAAAACTTGGTGGATGGATATTGCAACAATTTAAAACTAAGTAATTGAACTAACAAAATAAATTTAAACGTTTCTCTTCTAGTCAACTGTAAGACAGGTGGATGCTGTGGATAAACGAATTTACCGGTAGAGCGTTAAGTAGTATTCTTGACAAGTATAAAGGTCGAAGCGACAAGGTTTCTGAGCTAAATTATGCATAATTCAAGGATTCTGCGTTATCAAACACTACGTCAAATAGATCAGAATTTATGACGAAAAATGTTAGTCAGTTCATAGGAATTCACTTGAGATATAACGAAAAATGAACGATGTTTTAAATTTTGTGTCAAAATTTACTAGTCGCATAGTTTTTCTACAATAATAGCATATAAGTAGTCTCTATTCAAAAACATTGTTGAAGAGATCTGCGTTTTTAAAGGTTTTCTATAACTCCAGAGAGTTCAGACACAGATCAGACTCAGAGAGTGAGACAGATCTCTAAAAGAATTTAATAATTTGTTATTTAATTTTTTTATATTGCACATTAAAAAAAATACTATATCAGAACTTAGAATTTTTTGGAGTGAAAATAAACGTTAAAATTTTCATAGAATCGAGGAAAGTTAAAAGCATTGAGGATAAAGTGTTATTGCTTTAATAAATAACTAAATTTGCTTTACGATAATTATTATTCCATAAATTCGCCCACTGTATATGAACAACATATAAGAATTTAAGAGGTATGTATACGTTTGCCAAATATAATTAATTCATAAATATTATTAAAATGCTAAATTGAAACTTGCATATAAATATATATTTAAATGAAATGTTGAGAAGCGTAGATAGGTACCTATCTTACACCAAACACCATTATTTAAAAGTCATTATATATTTACCTTAGCGTCTATATTTACAAATCTTATCTACACTCCTAAATGCGATGGTCGACAGGATTGTAATTCCATTTCACCTATCTATTTAATTAATTAATTTATAATTATTTTATACACATTTGTTTCACAAACGAGATTGCACTGTTCGGTCCACGATATGACGTCACCATTTGTGATACTTCCCATACCAACTCCTTTCATATTTAATTTTATATACACGATAAATTAAACTTAAATTTGTAAAACTACATTTGAAGTAAATTCTTTGATGTAACCAGCACAATTCAAACTTTCTTTGTTTTGTAAATTGCATCTGTATTTTATTGTCGTATGTTGATCAAAATGATATTAGCTATTAGTAAATATAGGTATCATTGATCAAATTTGTTAAAACAACTTTAAGAGTGATATTATTAATTACTAATTTTATTAAAAAATACCATGTTGTAATAGCAGTCGGGGAGTTATACACCATTCGTCATAGGACTTATTCAATATACCTAGTAAATAGGTACCTACAACATTTACATAATCGCAAATGGCATTTTGATCAGCATCCGACGTAAAGCGCAGCTATAATTTACTAAACCTCAAAAAAGTTGGAATTGATCAGGTTGTTTCGGAGGACTTACTTTATTAAAATTAAATTTATAATAACAGTGATAAATTCGTTGTCAATTCTTCGAAGCACTAATTTGCATAGTTATTGAATAGAACGATTGAATAATTTAAACATGTTTTGTAAAAAAAAATACTAAGTATAGGAATTTTTGAAATTTTTGTATATTGCCAGCCCTTAGCAACTAACCATTCAAAAACTCTAAGAAACTGTTAGTAAAGCAATTTATAATTATTGCAAAAACTTTATTTTTTTTGAGAACCACACTTCGCTAGTCCTTGGCGAAATCAATACCAAGCAAATAGAGATGGCGTTTTGTTTACTTAGCGCTAAACAAAAGATTTCAACGCGCTCCCTTCAAACCAACAAATAAACATTTGACCGTTTGTTTATCAATGGCATCGATAGCGATAACCGTATCATATCGATCGCGGTTACTGCGATTACGCCGTTATATCACGATGCGTTACTTCAAACGGGTGCACTAAAATGAAGAGAAAAGCTCGAATTAATGAGATAATAAGTATTTTGTTTGTAATTTTGGTTATCGATAAAATTTTGTCAATTTATGACTATATCAACGTTTATGGACACTATTAGATTATATGCCCAGTTTAATTAATAAAATATCATTATTATTTACAGCAGATATTTATCAGCAAGGAATTATAAAAATGTATTCCAATAAGAGTTGGTATAGGAACCACTAAGGGACTGGAAAGGACTCATCCGCGGGAGTCCCGCGCTCGGTTAGGCCTATCTGCGCGGCGCCTGGCGGCTCGCCCGCTGCCAACATCTGCCTACGAAAACTCGCACATCGTACTCTTAGCAAATATTTACACAAACGATTTACAAGAGGGACGCCGCCTATATCACAAGAACACAAATCACGCTCACGAAGAGTCTCAGGCTTAAGAAACACGGGCGTTGGACCACGGCCCGGCACTTACCGGCGCGGCCAGGGGGCGCAGGGGTGCGGCCAGGGGACGCCGGGGCGCGCCTACGCCAGGGGATACTGTCACAAGGGCGGCTGGGGGTGCGCGTGGTGGTGGTGGTACAGCGGCGACTGGTAGTAGTTGTCGGGCGCGTGGCCGTAGCCGTAGTTGACGTCGTACATCTTGAGGTCGGTCTTGGAATCGGCGCCGGGCAGCAGTCGCGTGATGCTGAAGGGGTGCGGCGCGGGCGCGTACCCGGTGGGCTCCTGCTTGAGCTGCGCGTAGTGCTCCAGCGCCAGCGGCGTGTGCTCGGGCAGGCACAGCTCGGGCGCCGCGTGCAGCTGCGCCAGCAGCTCGTCCCGCATCTCCTTCTCCTCGCCGGGCCCGCCGCTCTTCTCATGCGAGTGCTCGCGCTTGTCGTGCGAGCCGCTGTGGTGCCCGTGAGGGTGCGTCGCCTTCTGCGCCTGCCGGATCGACTCCTTCTTCTCGTCCTTGAACCGCTTCTGCCGCCGCAAAAAGCACCCGTTCTCGAACATGTTCCCGCTGTCCGGGTGCAGCGTCCAGAACGATCCCTTCCCCGGCTTGTCCGGTGTCCGCGGCACCTTCACGAAACAGTCGTTGAATGACAGCGAGTGCCGGATCGAGTTCTGCCACCGCTGCTGGTTCTGTCGGTAGAACGGGAACAGGTCCATGATGAACTGGTAGATCTCCGAGAGCGTGAGCATCCGCGACGGGTTGTTCTGGATGGCCATCGTGATCAGCGAGATGTAGGAGTAGGGCGGCTTGGCGTGCGTGTAGGAGCGGCGGTAGGTCTTGTCGTTGCGCGCGCGCTGCAGCGCCGAGGTGGGGGACGCGGCCTCCTGCTCCCGCGGGAGCGCGCCGTACGGGACCGCGCCACCGCCGCCCATGCACGACGCCATGGTGCTGGGCGGCGAGTAGCCCACGCCAGGGGAGCCCATGCACGAGCTGCCCGCGACCATGTTGTTGGAGTACAAATTCGGGTAGGGCTGCGAGGGCATGCAGCCCATGCCATTGACGTAGGGCGGCGCCAGGCCCGGCGACAGCGAGGAAAGCGTCGCGGACGTCGGCACGTCGCCGTACGACAGCTTCTGCGAGATCATGGCTAGCGCATCACCCGCGCGTGCACGCCGGCCAGGGGCAAACACTCGCACTGATTGAAAGAGTAAATAGAGGACGGGGGCCCGCGCTCCCCTCCACCGCCGGCCATGGGAGCGTGGGGCGGGGCCGGGGAAGCCCCGCCCACCGTGCGCGCGCACGTCGCCCCCCTCCCCCTCGGCCCGCGCCCCCCGCTCGCCCGCAGAACCTCGCGCACCGCCACTAACGATACCGCAGCTCGCAAAGATAAAAACATGGAAATCATAAGTGCGTTAGGCGGAATATGTAGGTACTTGTGTGGAGCTTTGAATGTCGCGTCTGCTGATTGTATCCAATACCAGTATAATCGCTCAGCGACGCGGCTAGGCGGCTATCCGAATGTCAGGGTGAGAACAGAAACTAATCAGAGATAGATAAGCGTGTGGTTCATTTAATTTGTGTGACTATTGTCTTCGATTGCGGTTTAGTTGTGAGGTTAAAGCTTTGAATTTACAGATTAGTTCCAATGCAGTGTAATTCGATTAAAAGTTCGTATACCCAACATAGGTACCTAGGTAACTGTTACGAAAACAGCGAGGTCTTTAACTAATTTTCAGGTATGATAAATAAGTAATTCTTGATCCTTAAATATAGTTTATTATAACTACGCACCTATCTACTCACCTACCGATTTTTAATTAGCTTAAGAGGTATTAATTGGAATTTATATATCTACCTATGTAGAGTCCAGGGAGAAAGATCTTCTTAATTTTTTTGAGAATGATGAATTAAAAAAAATTGGTAGGTAGGTACCTTCTGGCTTCCAAGGTTTCTGTCGGAATACAATAAGTTATTTGGTAACTGACTCAAGTTAGAGGATGGTAGCTAGCACGGCCGCAGCTCTACCATCTTGCCATGGCCGGCTTCTGTCACCTCTGACGATACCTAAGTACTCTACTCTACCGGCTTGAGATTTAAGCCAAAGCCAACTCAATTAAAAATTCTTGCTACATGAGCAACAATTTTTTAATCAATTTTTATCCAAAAAGCAATTAATTAGTTCCACTACAATAATGTACCTACCTACCACTTTTCGTTCGTCGGAAAGCTTTACTTGTTATAGTCGGCACAATCATGATTCCGATATGACGTCTGTCATGTATGAACACAAACTAACCTTGTATGGACGTCTTCAATTTACTTATTACGGAAATATATTTTTTTAATTTGAACCGCTGGTAATGATACTATGAAGTGAAGATATTTCGTAGTGAATGATAGGTCACTTTGGTTAAATTATGCAATGCACTATTTACTGTGCTTATACAGTAGACAGTTTATATTTATTATCAATGCAGCTTTATAAGTAGGTACATAATGTACTTGTGAATCCACCTCCTCTTCGCTTTGGAAAATTGTTTTTATGTTTACAGATAATAAACACTTCTTCCCATTTTTGCAACATATTTTATTGATACATCGCTTCTATTGCTCGTAGCATGATGTTATAAAACTGTTTGTTAAATATTTTAATTAGGCATTAGTCCGTAATATTAAACGCAAGTAACTAGCGGGTTAAACGAATTGGAGTAATATTGTTTACTTACTACGAGTATTTAGATAGGTACCTACTTACTTACTTACCTGTATTCTGGTGAAATATGTAAACCATTCCTGCTTGTTTTTTATTTGTGTTATTTATAAATTGTTTAAATTATTTTATTTTATTTTAATCAGTTTACATCATAAATTGTGTAAAATTGAACAAATATTTAAGACGTCACTACAATGTTTTATAAGGAGGCTGGATTTATAGTTATGTGACCTCTTGAAACAATTTATGAATCGACCATAATCGATACATTACTATAATCGAAAGTATGTGCTACCATGTCACACCCAAAATACAAATAGTTATAGATTCCTTAATATGTCTAAAGCATTGTGATTTTTCGTAGCTATTATAAATTCCCGATACATACGTTTTTAAGCCTTTTCCACTCAAATCGGATAATTATTAACCGTTTAATAGTTTCTTCGTTTTCACTAGATTAATGAAATTTCCATTTTAATAACTAATATAATTTCCTCACCTTAACTTACTAGTCAAATTGTCTTATTATCCCTTTCGGTGTTAATCTCAACGCTACATCTGTTTTTACCTGATTTTAAGAAAACAATCAGAGGTCGGTTTATAAATTACCTATCGTTCCGAACTTAATTAACGAAACGATTAGAAAGTCTTATTACTTATAATCGGTTAAATTTATAAATCGGTTTATTTAATGCATCGATTTTTGTTGTAGGTACTTCACTATTGTCACTGTGATGACAGCCTTCATATCGGAATCTTATGATTGTGCCGACTATAGGTATTGATTCAAAGATAATATAATATAGATAGAGATTCACAAGTGATTTTAAAGTTCAAAATTTTATTAATTGGCCTACTTAACTCTGTTGCGACCAAATATAACAGGTAGATAGTCTATTAGCCAAATTAGCTACATCTTTTTTTTCTTTTTTTTTATGGGATTAAGATAGCAAACGAGCATGCAGCACCACCTTCCGCTGCCGCCTATGACAACTGTGACCGATCCAGAACTAGACTCAATGAGTTTCGTTCTAATTCGGTCACAGATGCGTTGCTATCCCTGAGGACTAAGATGGTCGCCTCTAAAAAAGTGTAACTAAACATCAGTAATAATATCCAACTAATGGGGATACTTACCAGCACAATAGATTCTAACACAGTAATTAATGTAATAGGTATATCTCTGTGACCAACATTAAAAACAAACATGACCCAAGAATAAGGGCTGATTTACATTAATACAGTAACTGGAGCCAGCATCACTGGATTATCACTGCTAGTACCTATATCAGATACTGGATGCAGATACTGGATTGTAACATATTTACCCTGATACAGTGGTGATCCAGCGCTCGAATCCAGTGGTGCTGGCGCCAGCTACTGTATCAATGTACATCAGCCATAGAGGTTGGTACCAACATACCTAAATTTCTATCGCAGGCTAGAATATAATAACGCATCTCGAAGATTGATTTTCACACTATTAATTTGACTACAGGATTCGCAAATGATTGTAGATAGGTAGTAGGTACCTACCTACCTATCTAGACATTTTACGACTAAAACACCTACCTCAGCTATCTAGATATTTTACGACTCAAATACCTACCTCAGCATAAGTAGTGATTGCTTTTCCAGTTTCATGGACCATATTATTACCACAGCTTATTATTCAGTTAGCAATATTTATGCATACAAACAAAACAATAAAGAAAACAATAACAAAATAACAAATTAATAACATTAATGACATTCGAGAGTGATTAATGAACAGAGAGTATTGTTTGTTTGTGAACAAACAAATTAAGAGAGAATAAACACATTAACAGATTAAATTTGGTCCTTAATTACAATAAGTCATTAACATAATGTCTTTTCTTAATATATCCTTAGGTACGTACTTGTTACTTTTGGTCCAGAGAATAGGTAGGTAGATAATAAACCGTAGCATTTTAGATAAAACATTTAAACAAACAATTTGGTATTAAATAAATAAACTCTTCATTTAAAGATACCTAGGTACACCTGTGTTTTTACCCGTGAGATTTTTTTTATGTTAGAATACTTAATACCTACTAACAGACAAAATTAAATGATATGATGAATGCATTAATTTAAGATTAGATAATTGTATTAAAATGAGTAGGTAACTAGATAAATGATCTCGGGTCTTGGATCTCAGTGATGAGTTCACCTTATTTAACCATCATGTTAAGCTCAAAAGAATTCGAAGAACGCAAATACCACACATCTACGAATTATCGGGATGTCTCTACCAACGTGCATACCCCATAGAGCTCTACAATTCTGACGCGAATATACCAAGGTAAGCTTCCCGGTATTTTTGGCACAGAAAATATTACCTATAGATTTTTACAATGATTATAGTCTCATTGAAACATACCTAGATATAGGTAACTAATTAAAACATTGAAGAAATTCAGTTGATGATCCTTTTGATAGATAGGTAGGTTATAGTAGAGACTGTGTGTGGATTCCTGTTGTCTGTGGCTCAGGAAGATTTACCTAAGCCGATTTGTTGCAAAAGTACCTAGATCTAAGGCTGGACAGAGCAGATTTTATAACGATATCGTTCTGAAACTCCAAAATTGTATTTTTAAAGCAATTCAATTTGTTATCATTAATTTATTTTAATATTACATTTTTTGGTTCACTATAATTTTATTGTACAAACGGGAAAAATCATTTTGCAATTATCTAATATTACTTACTAATAAAGATGTCAATGGATATTTTAATCATTTAATTTGTATGATTTTTAATCAATATCGGAATTATCGGATGTTTCAAATCGTGATTTTATTAAAATAATGGTAATAATAGCTGACTGATTAAATCAGGCATCGTCTTTAAGTACGATATAAAATTTACGTAGGAATAACGGAATAACCTAGGTATAAATGGAACTCGTTTTTATTGCATCCCACACAAATACCAGATCGCCGTATTTGTGATTATGGTTCATTGTAGATTGACGGTGAGAACTAATAATTAAAATGCCCTATATAAATTTTGCCTGCAAGCAAAATTTAAGTGTGAGCATACGTAGTAGGTAAGTTTTCAGCAGGGCGTAGCGATTTCATATTCTCGGTTAAGTATCTACTAAGTAGGTAATACCTACCTACTTATAGCTACGAAAGCAACCGCAGCCATAGTTACATGGTCGTGAAACTACACCTAAGGTGACCGACTGTCTCTACTGTGAATCTAATGGAGTCATTAAATGATCTTCAATTCGAATTTTACGACAACTTTGTTTACGTCGTTAAACTCAGCGGTTTACGACACTGATTTTCACATTCTGCTGACCTCGCAATCGCTGTTGATGTTTTGATAACCACTACGCTATAAAGTGAAGGCTTTGGTGAAGTAATTAAAGTGAGGTAATATAATAGTAGTAGGTAGGTAGCTACTTATGGAAATCAAGTGAAGCGCTCAAAGCCCGGCTTGCGTCGATCCTAAGGCCTCATTTAGATGATGCCAAGTTCTTGCCTATTGCATACAATAAAATTGAAGTAATAAATTACTTGCATCATCGAAACAACATAACAGTCTTGATCTTCTTGACAACTTTTGACAAGTCAAGTTTTGCCTTGGTGTAAACAGCACATACCTATCATTATTTATTTTGCGATTTTTGTATTAAATTGAATTTTCTGTGCATTTTCAAGCTCATATATTATGAGTGCAGCGAGTGAAGGTGTTTTTATCGTACCTGGTCTTCAGGGGCGAGAAACAAGAAAACTTGCATGCAATAATCACATACAATAATGTGCGGGTAACCAGTTGTTGAATTGCAATTATTGCACGTTCTTAATATTGAATTCAATTACCTACTGCTCTTGCATGTGCAAGAAAATGGCATAATGTAGGTATATGAGCCTTTAGTGATCGAGTTAGGTAAGCAAAAGTAGGCGCGGTCGGTATGTGGATAGGTGATCGCTAGTGGAAAAATTTTTGAGCGTTTCCGTTATTTGGAGGGCACGTAAAGCCATCTTGACAGTTTTTAAGCAATGCTGGAGGCCTGCTTGTAAATAAACTTCTGACACTGTGGATGTTGTGATTGACTATATCTACGCTTCATCAATTTGCACTTCCTCAGGTAGGAGGAGACCTGAGCTCTGTAGTGGGAAATTTATGGACTGAAGCTATAATGCCATGAAAAATAAGACTGATGGTTTCTCAAAGACTGTCAAGGAACAGTCTGAATGAGTGCACGTAAGATTAAACTTATTACAGGGGTTCTCAACTTGCGTAACTAGAACTATCACTTGCCACTGGCCGCCGAGCTGAGGGTACTTCAATTTAATAAGAACAATAAAAAAGTAAAAATACCTGTTCTTTTTTTAAACCTGTTCTTTTTTTAACCCGACACCGGACGACGGCTAATGGCGGACGCGTGTTCGCTGCCGGAGCGGGTAACGTGATGCTTCATCAATAGGTAGTACACACATACACGCCCATATTGATGGAAATGAAGTTATGGAAAGTTCATGAATGAATTAAAATCTTTACGACTTAGGTTCAAGACGATGCACATATAAGGTGGGAGGGTATCAATTCTCCTAAAATCGACTGACCGCAGTAATAAAGTATCAAAACTAATGAGCTATCATAGGTAGGTAATGCTTGATCTCCTTGAACGATGGTCTGTGTTCACGTCGTCTTAAGGTTTTAAAGATGGAATATTATATGCCGTGGCATGCAAAGACGAATTTATAGTATTGTCGATTAGAACTACCAACTGTTTACTGTAGACACATTCCTAAAAGAAAACATTTAGGTACATTCGGTAAATGACTGTTACGTACCTATATGTAGAGCAAAAGGAGGTCTTATTGTTAGAAAGCGATCTCTTTCAGGCGACTTTTAGGAAGAGGATGCTAATAAAAATAAATATGTACTAACCATGAAATTTAGATAAAATTAGCATATATACAGGAAATATAGATAGGTACTACACACTAGGCAGACTAGGCGACATTACTTAAATTATTGTTACTTGTATTATTGATACGTTTTGTATTCCTATATAAAACCTAGTAGCGCTTCCCTTATCTTCCTAGTACCAACGATTTATCAGAAATAAACAAAACAGTTAATTAGACAAACACGGAGTCAGCCGAATGTCTTCCAGTCCACAAACAATTCTAATTAGTTCGCTCCATAATCGCTAACAGCCGGGCAACTTCGTTAATAACGTAATTAGATACGCTGCGAGCGTTTCTTAAATGGCGGCCTATTTATTATTATCGTAACATAACATATGTAGGTATTTACTTATAGCTCAGTGTCTCTAAATACCCTGGCCTGATATACGAGCTGACCATTAGTGTCTATTTGTATAACTAAGAAATCATTTATAGGTCATTCAGAAGTAGGCTAGTTTATGCTTATGCGAGTGTGATAGAATTAAGCGCATAGAGACTAGAGATCTGCTCATAGGATTTTCGAGGTGAGGATCGATGGGTTTATCCGAGATTTCGGGGCCTGCCCATAAATTATGAGTGACGACCGAGGGGATTTCACCTTTAAAGCCCGCTCTACACTTAGCCTGCAAATCGCGCGCGATGGGCGCGAAAGGAAACGCGAAGAATATGCGAAACGGCTCCACACTTAGCGTTCGCGCCCTTTCGCTGCCTTCGCGCGCGATTCGCGGTGTAGAGCGGGTATAAAACATATAAAAAAAAGCTACAACCCACTAATGGCCCACTACTGAGCACGGGTCTCTCCTCATTACTGAGGAGGCCTAGAGCATACTCCACCACGCTGCTCCAATGCGGGTTGGTGGAGAAAACATATACCTAACTGTAAATTAGACTTTAGAAGATTTCCACTATAATATCTTGCCGGCGCGGTGGTTAGTAGATATTCTAGACAGCCCCAATATGATTATAAAGATCAGTATATGTAGGTATGGTTAATCAACAACTATGGTGACCCCTCGTATAGCTTCAAATCCCGACAAGTAACACGAAAATAAAACGGGTGTGAAGTGTGAACTCTTTACAGACTTATTTGTCTGTTCCAACCGAGATTCTTTAGGCAGAAGACAAAAGATTCGTCAAAATTCAGCAATAACAAAGGCAAGGATATAGATAAGATGTCCGTCACAACAAGATTGCATTAGCGAGGATAATGGACAGGTAAGCTGCAATAAGCTTAAATAACACAATAATGGCACGTTACTTAGACCCACGTGTAGGGCGGCCATATCGTGTAATGTACAAAATAAAACAAAACCGAATTTGTTGTGCACTTTAAACGTAACATACCTAGGTACATGTTTTTCATTTTCGCATTTTAAAGACTTTAAGAAAGACTAAGACTATTCTAAGACTTTTTATTTAGGTTCAATAACAGGTAGGTAAGAAGCGAAGGGAATTTCTAAGTTTTAGAATTTGGTGGGAAATATTACATTTCACTAATTTTCTTTAAAAACAACATATTGTAACATTATACATAGTATAATTTAAGTATCTATAGTAAAATTTGTTCCATTTTCCCAATTATTTTCACATAATGTAAAACACATGTAACCTATAATAATAGTACATAAATAGGTAGGTAATAAAATTCAATGTTCAAGATTAGATGATGTAAGTACATAGTTACAGAAAACTTTTCATCATTGACGAAACCATAAAAACAAAAATATTGTTTTAATTAGTGATTTTTTGTTTACGTTATTCTTTATATTTGGTTTGTTGAAATATTTTGATGGAGTTAGAATATTTAATGTTATAATTACATTCTTCTCATAGAAATTATTTCATAACTTGTGAAAGCTCTTTTAACTTTTTTTACGAAATCGATTTTTATCAAATATTGAACATTGATATTTTATACGAGTATACATAGATTGATAGGATAATTCACATACTATAGAATTATATGCATTAAGGCCCGTTTGCACAACATTCACGAATTCTATATAGTTCTAAATTAAAAAACTAAAATAGATACTAAAAACAAACTAACCCACGATTAAGAGCAATGTTTTATGTTTTGGTAAGTATGCTAAATACTGTCCCAATCTCTGCACCACTTCATGGTGGCTCTACTAAGGTAGTATCTCCGTCCATTCATTACGAGATCCATTGAAATTCACCTCGCTTTGTTGTAAAAGATTGAGCTGAATATGACGTGAGAATTTACGAGTCGTTGAAACAACCACCTCCGCGACTGGGGGTCGTCAGCGACGGCTACGTGATTTTATTTTGATATGTGTGTTCTATTGAAGCATTTATGTTCTTTCCATTGAGATACTATGTACTAAAGGTTCTATCACTTATATAGTTGTCAGACAAGCATACGAGATTCTCTTCATAGTAAATGGTCACCGGGTCCCGTGGACATCAGTAAGATCCACGGTAACATTGATATACTTATTACTGACAAAAAAAATTAGAAAGATAGAAAGTACCGGTTGATATAATAAATACATTCAAACTCCTTTCCAAATAAATCTGGCCTATTTCGAGGTCCCTTAACATCGTCAATAAATTACGATGTTATTACAAAAATTTTAAAACAACTCTGTATAAATTTAAATGGTTTGATCGATAGAACCAAAGAACTAACATTTATCTGCCTCACATAATTGTCTGGGAATCGAACCTCCTACATGCAGGGTTAGATATCTACTCGTTCTACAAGAACATCTAGTTTTTATAGGTGTTAGTTTAAGCTCAGAGTTTCAGAATAATATATTAGCAGATGCGCGATAATTTCGGACTGTTTTGTACACATACCAGCCTCAAATGTTATACCAAGCGTATTTACAAATGTAAATAATCATGGATAGTACGCAGTGGCTCTTGCGCACATTATGTACATACTCAAAACGAGTGCCACTCCTCTCTATGGACCTACACAGAGCCAATGTTTTAATTTGAAACTCATAGAAGACCTGCAACGAATATCAGGTAAATACACTGCTATGTAAATTTAATCGGTCCGGTTTGAAACGTCCATTGTATTAAAACAGCGTTTGTGAAATCAACGTACAGTTTTTGAGGCTTAAAGTCCATTATTATAATCTCTACGAATTTATTGGGTCAGCAATATGTTCTGAAGCTGAACTACTGAATTGTTGACAGTAAGTATTGATCAACATACATGGGTACGTGCCGCTACTAAAACATAGAAACAAATGGTGATGGCCAGCTTGGGAAATATTTGTGTACTAAATATGGGATATTTAGACGTGTTTTCTTTTTTTTCGTTTTCACTGCTCTGTGAAAAAAACAGCTGTAGAATAAAAAAATCACAAAAATCAGAACACTCAAAATGTGATAAATAACACTCTTAAATTAAATACGCATTATTAAGGATGACTTGATTAAAAACTACCCATCAGATACTCAGATACTCTTTATATGGGACTAGAGGACATACAACAAGTGAAAGTAGGTACTAGGTACCTACCAGCTTCCGATTATTCGACATTTCGATTATTATTGATATTGATTACCAAAATGATGTACTTATACCAATAAAAAGTTATGAGCTAGCATACGTAACAATATTCCAGTTACTACTTCTTCCTTTTTTGAAGTTGGTTAAAAACAGCATGACAACCGTGACCAACCCAGAAAAAGACTCAAATGGGGATTAAAAGTAATTTGTATATCTATTAGGTATTAGTTCATGTCTGGTGTAGACAAGGCAGCAGATTTTAAAATTGTGTTTGAATTTATTATACATAGTTCATGCGAGAACTCAAGGTGACAATCGTTTTTATAAGTATAAATATGACAATAAAAACACGGATATTGCGTATGAGTTATTAGCCATGATATTAATTCAAGGTTTACCCGTAGATGGTGAGGTGTAAATTATTTTCTTAGTTACAACATTGAGGCATTGCTTCGATAAAACATTTTCGGGTTTTCCTATCGGAGGCGCCCTGGGTGGTCCGTACTATGCCACTTAGCGTGTCACACAAAAAATTCTACCGAAAAAATATGAAAATATCACACTCATAACAGGTAAAGGTGTGTATGGACATTCCTAGCCCTTTGGATGATGAACAGGATGGTAGGACAGCCATATACCCATAACCTATACTAAAACTTATTTGGGCCAAAATATGTCAATTTTGTGAGCAATATTTATAATTTATTAATTTATTATGCGATACATTTAATATCTGGCAAAAGTAAAAGCACAGTCATATCCATACATTACTATTATAACAATTAATATTTTTTCATGGAAGACCTTAGAGAAAATTCAAATTTTAATTTGTAACGGATTTGGATGCTGTTTCTACAAATATACCTAACCTATCGCAGTATGCTTATGGTAACATTTTATACCAATCAGTCCTTGTCCCAAAATTCTATTAATGATTTACCTATAGAGTAGTAGCCTTCACACGAATAAATAAAATGAGTATAAAGTCCACCCATTCCAAATAATTCTTTTTTGAGTGTAGGCATAATATCTAAAACATATTATTAATATTATTATGTTTCACACTAGAGAACCGCCCGCGCTTCGCTTCGGGACCCGTACGTAACAGCCGCGTAGGTCCCGCTCCCGTAGGAATCTCAGCTAAAAAGTAGCCTATATACATACATATATATAGTACATTTGCCTATGACTTAAGTAAATTACATGTAGTATTTTGTAGCTTTTGACGACCCGAATGGCGCAATGGTTAACACGCCGATCGCTGTTCCGAGGGTCCTGGGTTCGATTCCCAGCGAGGCGGCAATTTGAATGATGAGTTTAAATTTCCGTTCTCGGTCTGGGTGTGTGTCCTTGTCTTGTGTGTTGTCCAAGGTACCCACGACACAGGGAATCCTAGTGTGGGGCTTTGAGTGTGAAGCGTTTATTTATTATTTATTTATTTATTTGATAGCGTGATTCAGAGCTTGCAAATGAATTTTACTAATGCCATCTATTAACAACTCTGGAACTAAATATCTAGCAACTAACAAAACACCGATCTTCCCATGGGAATGAGATGTTTTTCCGCAGTAAAAAGTATCCTACGTCACTCTTCACCCTCCTAACTATCCCCACACACATAAACCATGCCATATAATAGTCATGCGACGTGAAAGAGCCACAAACAAACAAACACACTTTCACATTTATAATATTAGTAAGGATTGAGAAGCGAGAGCACTTACAAGTATTGTTAAATTTTAAAGATCCGACAACTACATATATTACAAACTTAATAACGACAGAAAATATAATAAAAATCGTTATTCAGCCAGACATACCAGTTTTGAGTTTAAAATTCCATGTATATTTTTTAATACCTACTTTCATTCTTACTTTCGCCTATTACCAAAGTGACCCAAAGTCGTATCCACATTAAGTCGAGCATATCTCCATCTTTGTTTTCCTAGGTCAGGTACAACGCAAGCTCACAGGTATCTACGAAAGCTCCGTACCTTGGCTCAAGAGCTTGTTTCTTTTGCCTTTTCACACGATAATGAAATAACATTTTGACCAAATCACAGTAAAACGTGTCAGAGATGCTGTGCTGTGACTGTGTTTATTTACACAATAAAATGTTTCTGCAGTTATGATGGTCAATCATAACATGGTTTTTGGCAAACTAAGTGATATTAATGCAAACAATATTATATGCCAGTATAGCAATAAATAAAAATATTAATAGGAGTAGGTAATACTTCAATATTTTAATCTTGTATTTATGTGCCTTGCGTCACACAGACTATTGTTTACGCAGCCTTGTTAAAGCCAGCATTGATTTACGATGGTGCTTTTTAACATAGTCCAGAACAATGAAACATGATATTATTATACCTAATTATTATTTTTGAAAGCGGCGGAAGCAGGGTCCGGGTTCAAATTCTTCACTTCTGACTTTTCTAAGTTATGAGCGTTTCAAACATTCAAATATCACTGTGAAGGAAAACATCGTGAGGAAACATGATCCTCATTACACATTTTTTATGATTTTATCAAGTCTATCCAAAGTGCATCATAATAGGTAGGTACCTACTACCCATATGGGTTGGCACGCTTTTACTTTAGCAAAATACAAACAATTACATCGAAGGGCTATTGAAATTACTTTGGGGCATTCTCATGGTGTCCTCGCTCGAATCGCGCCCTCTTCTACACAAAAAGATGAATGGGTAACCGCGTGTGTGCACTTTAAAACAGTTAAAGTTATGTAATGATCCGATCGTCATAAGGGATGTGTTCCATGTGGTAAAATAGTCTTGATTAAATTATTGCATTTTACATACATACGCATTTTATAAAACTTAAAAAGTAATGTTTATACTTGGGCTACTTTTTTTTCTAGTCTCAATTTTATGCTAGTACGATATTTTTTTTAAAGAGAACACCAGATACAAACTTTTTACTAATTTAAAACCGACGTTTAAAACTATTTGATCGAATTTCTCAACATTGTCATGTTATTCTAATTTAATTACGATAGGTATAACATGTAGGTACCTATAGGTTGTCCCTGTGGCTCGGGACCAGAATACGAGCTTCGGTATCCCCTGCCTGTCGTAAGAGGCGACTAAAAGGGGTTTTCGGGGTTGGGGGTGGCTAGAGTGGGAGCTCGAACCGTCCATCACCAACCCCGGGAAGGATGACGGTATGTGTGGCCGCATACCGTCGCGTCGTATGGAGATGGCAAGCGATGGGGCATTTAGTCTCTCGCGGGCAGAGCCCCAAGGGCGCCGCGCTCGGAGGACTCCGGTTTTGTTCCTTTGGAGATCCCGGAGTTCTCCACAAGCGCTGAGGTAGGCCACCGGGGGGGTTTTAGTGGGTAAAAATCCCACATAACTCTGTGTCGCTCCCACGGCACCGGGTACCTTTGAAAGGTTTCCCCCTCGATAACAAAAAAAAAGAAAAAAGGTACCTATAGGTATTACGTAATATGAATATAATTAATGCTAATTGTGTTGTTCGACTTTCATTTTATGCAAACACACAAAATAATATTATTTAATTCATAGGTACGTTTGGATTTTATCCCAAAGTAAAAGAACAATAAAACTGAAGTAAGCTTAGAAAATATTTATCGAGACCAGTTCAAAAAACCATATAAACTGCGCGGAGCCTATGAACCAGTGATTCGCAAAAGCGGTGCATACCCACGCATAATCCCTCACAAGTGGACGCCTCGGGGGACCTCGACAGTGGGAACCTGCTTAATATCGTGGGTTAAGTCACTGTGGGTTGTGGGAGTACCAGATACGATGCTTAGCAGTCGTAATGCAGAATTAATTCGGGACAATCGTAGCCGCGGGCACTAATCTCCGATGTTTTGCGGCTATGACTACGTAATTGAATGGGTTTGCGAGGGGAGATATTGTTTTATGTGAGTTTATTATTCAACCTCAGGAACAATCACTGTAAGTAGGTATGTGAGCACATTTTCACTGTTTGGTAATAATGGATTGTAATATTATGCGTCAATGTCATATTGGTCTTAAATAAATTTTCAGTAACTATAAAGCTATTTTTTTCTTCCATTGGATACAGTGGTGAGTTAGGTACATTTAGTACCTTTATTGATAGTGCTTGATCATTTCAATCAATTCCAGAATAAAAAACATATCCATGTCAATTAAAAGAAACTTATCTTAACATTTTATCGAGTGTGGGTGTATCCTATGTAATAGGTAATGTAGGGTTCTTAAAGCGAAGAGAGGGCTATTATCCCAGCTCTCCTATGTTAGACCAGCGAAACCCAAATCAAAACTTTTTCTGCGCACACTCAAAAACTCAGAACAAGCAGTAATTGAAATCAACACACATTTAGAGCGCATTTCAAACGTTATTTCTACACCTCACAAATTAGTTAACTACAATATTCTCCGATATATTCTAGTAAGAGCGTTTAGCGCATCCCACACAAGTTACCTACGAAACTTACGGAGCCTCGTTAAGTCCGGAATAAATACGTGAACCGTGCGGGGGATGCATCTAATTAAAGGGAGGTAAGATTCGTGGGGGGAGGGAGGCTGCGTACACGGTAGCCAAGAGGCGTTAAGTGGCTCCCGCAGTAAAACCATCATAAACTTGTGTCTCGCTATGACTGGTACGGGTAGAAGACATCTTGGAACTATTTAAAAATATAATTTGTTCATCGATAAAATATTAATTGTTTATATTAAAATCGATGATGACGTAAACAATGATCAAGGAAACCAGAGCTTATGCACTTTTGCAACAATAGTAAGATTATGTTGACGAAAGATTTATAATAATTAATTTACCTAATCTGAAGTCAACTAATTATTTACCTACCTACGTAGTTTGTACCTGTCATTTGGATTGGAGTTTCAATTTTATTGAGTTCATTCAAGAGTATATAACAATCTCTTATCAGTTATAATGACTAGCGACATCTCTGAATGATTTCTGAACTATAAAAGACTTATTGAAACTAGTTGAAGTGAAAAGGAAAAGTGTACAGACATCTTTATTGATAACAATGTTATTTTTTTGGATTTAATAAAACAACCGAGCAAACAGCGCTGCCCTTTTTTTGCCTCCCATGACACCTATGACCGACACAAAACAAGACTCAAATCGGGATTAGGCTGGTTAGACCATGATAAAACATCTTGACCGATTTTAATGAAATATATTGTTAAATCACAATGATTTATTCAAAGTTAATTTAAGAGAGTCTTCTCAAATGCATAAAAACGAATAAAAGATATTGTAATTTTTACTTTATCATGGGACCAGCTATGTGAGCGTCTGTACCGGACCACCCGAGCTCAAGTACTCTTGAACTATTGACTACTTCTGCTCACGGGTACTGTTGCTTTTAATACACGATTTTAATACTTTATGAAGGTACCTAATTGGGAATTCACGTGATATTGCATAAAATTATTCTTGTAGAGATATAGATATATGCAGGTATGTACCTATAATGTAGGTAGTAGGTGTAGGTATTGAAGTAGAGACAAAATTTACACACATTTCTTATCTTGAGACAATGCACAAAACTGGCACAGAACCAACGTGGCTTAAAGAAGAAAGAAAAATACGAATTTAATTAACTTTATTGACCCCCATACGACTTAATTCTGCAAAACATGACCAAATTGCAAGAAATAGGATAGGTACTAAGCCATACCCTGAAGATTTCCACAGTAACAAAATAAAAAAGACTCCCTCACGTAGTAACCTGCCTCAACAAAAAGGGCCTTGGTCAAGAAAAGCATCCTATTAAATGTTTGGCTAAGCAATTAAACAGGTGCAAAGCAAACAACGCCTGGGTGGTCCACCGCAACAACGAATTTGTTAAAAATCACATGCCCACGCTTTACCACTATCATATTTTTATGTATCCCATAATTAGTGACTTATACATTGGTTGTTTTTGAATATCGTCGCTAAAAGGGGTGTGAAGATTGCGCAACGAACACCCTAATGTCCCTAATTATCGATGCTTTGTAACTTCGAAATATAGATAGATATTTATTAGGTGTCTTTATAGTAATTATTACAGTTAATTTAAATTAAACTATTTACATTTATCATTTAAAACTATGGGGTGTAAGGGGCTCCATCCATCTTTGAGCCCAAGCCGACCTCCCCTGCTCGTGGTGCACCCTGCCGAACAACGGACGAGGCTACGGCGCTCGGTCCCTCTCTGAGGTCTCTGGAATTTGTACCATCCAGTCCAATCCCGACGGTACTCTATGCTGGTGGTAGGGTCTCGAACCCGTCTGGCTAGCGACCACCCTCCTGCTTGAGTCAGCCGCCAAATGACAATGAGTCGTGTTCCGGCTGGTGGCTTGAGAGCCAGTCCCCCTCTGTCCCACCCTTCCTCTTCCCTTGTGCGGTAACTCTATGGCTGTATCCTCGGGTCGGTTGGATTCCTGAGGCTCCGATGCTCGAGTGGACGTGATATGTTGGCGCGGCGGCCAGGGAGACCTGGTGAAACGGCTCGCCGCTGGCCGCCCGCCGGACAGTACAGGGACCCGAACCCAGGCAACACTAGAAACCTCTGGCCTGGGAGGCTTTCCAATCATCCGGCGAATAATCCCGTTGCGTGGACTCCGTGCCGGAGTAAGAGACCGGTGTGGTACCCGGAGTTCACGTGCGGGGGGGACCAGGGGCCCTTCCGTCCGCCGCGCCAGCAACTCACATACTCCCTCTGTTAGCACGGTGTCATGAATCCACTCATTGTCCCGGGGGTCTCCAATGGATTACTGCACCTCCTTCCTCTCCTTTCTAAATTTACACACTTTTATGGGCAAGTCTAAAAAGAAAAAGGCTAAACCAGCGGCAACCCCTACAACCATTACCACTTTGAACGTGGACATGTGCAACATCAGGGGAATTCACACCAACCTCAATGCTGTCCACCACCATCTAGAGACAGTAAAGTTAGCCGGCCTTACTCTTTTTGACGGAGACACAGATATCGTCACCGGCCGACATATCGTACTTGTGTTACCCCGGCTACAGGCTGGAGCACGCATTTAGGCGGCATGCCGGGGTGTGTATGTTCGTCCGTGATGATGTCTGTTGCTGCCGTCTGACCTGCCTTGAAGACAAGGACCTATCCGTATTGTGGACGCGCGTGGATATGGGCGACCACACCCGTATTTATGCGTGTCTGTATAGGTCCTATAGCGGAGACGCGGAGACGACTCGATTATTTGAGCACGTCCAGAGATCGACCGACAGAGTTTTGGAGCAGTACCCTTCGGCGGAGTTGGTGATTTTGGGGGACTTTAACGCCCACCACACCGACTGGTTGGGGTCCAGGATCACCGACTTCGCCGGGAGAACTGCTTTCGACTTCTCCCTGGCCTACGGTCTCACTCAGGTTGTTACTGGCTTCACCAGAGTCCCTGACGTTGAGACCCATACTGCTTCTTTGCTAGACCTTCTGCTGACTTCACACCCGGCGGACTATCGAGTGGTGGTTGGGGCTCCTCTTGGATCTTCTGACCACTGCTTGGTAAGGACATCTGTGCCCTTGACGCGTCGGGAGGGTTCTCGGCCCACTGTGACACGTCAAGTCTGGCACTATAAGTCAGCAGATTGGGATGGACTTAGGGAGTTCCTGGGTTCATACCCATGGAGGCAGCTCTGCTTCGCTTCTGGGGACCCGAATGTGTGCGCTGATTTAGTAGCCGATGTGATCCGACAGGGTATGGAATGTTTTATTCCTAACTCTGTCGTATCCATTGGTGGTAAAAACCGGCCCTGGTACAGTGGTTCGTGTACTGCGGCATCAAACCGCAAGCGTGCCGCATACCAGGCCTGGGCATCAGCGTACTCTTCGAGGAATCCATCTGCCCCTGAGCTTAAGAAAAAGCTCAATGCTGCCTCCTGGTCGGCTAAGAAGCAGATGTCCAGGGCGAAGGCCCAATTCATCGGCAGAATTGACGAGCGACTTGTCGGCTACCCCTCTGGGAGTCGCGAATTTTGGTAGCTGGCTAAGGCTGTCGAGGGCAACTTCTGTCGGTCTTCTCTTCCGCCACTGCGATTATCAGATAATTCCGTTGTCCATACGGCAAAGGGGAAAGCCGAACTTCTTGGTACCCTCTTTGCCGCCAACTCGACTTTGGACGATGGAGGGACCTCACCGCCTAACATCCCGCGGTGTGAGAGCTCGTTATTTCGCTTCTGATGCTTTATAAAGCTCAGGTCAGGCCTCATATGGAGTACTGTTCTCACCTTTGGGCAGGGGCGCCACAATACCAGCTTAGTCCATTTGACGCCGTGCAAAAGCGCGCAGTTCGAGTTGTCAACGACCCACGAGTCACTAACAGGCTAGAAAACCTAGGTTTCAGAAGAGACATGGGATCTCTCTGCGTTTTCTACCGACTTTACAACGGTGAGTGCTCCGAGGAATTATTCGATTTGGTGCCAACTTCACCCTTCCATCATCGCACCACTCGCCAAAGATTGAAGTATCATCCACATCGCTTGGATTCGTGGCGGACGAGAACGGTCCGTTTTTCACGATCGTTTCTACCACGAACTTGCAGGCTGTGGAATGAGCTTCCCTCTGAGGTATTCCCGGAGCGCTTTGACATGGGGTTCTTCAAGAAAGGTGTAAAAAGAGCTCTCCTTCAGGGCCGGCGTTCCACTGGTGACTCCCCTGGTGTTGCTCGTGTCCATAGGCGACGATGACCACTTACCATCAGGTGGCTCGTCTGCTTTTGCGTCAGCCCTTCAGGCTATAAAAAAAATATATTAAAAATTTCGCTTACGTCGATATTTACTAAGGACTCCCTATTGGTAATGTTAAACCTGTCTACCTTTGTGTCATTTTTAAGATTTGATCGCAGCAAAGTTAAAAAAATATCAATAAGTATTGCTGATTATGAAGCCCTTACAATCATTGTCAACAATAGTTCGTACTTACCTACAACCGACAAATTACTAGACTTACCTACTGGATGTTTAACGACATTTTCTATATTTCTCTTATTCTATCCAACACATTTCGTTGGCTAATTTCGAATTTCGGTCATGGCGGCGTCAGTGTCAAATGTCAAAAAAAGACGTTTCAACTTTCAGTTGAGTACCATTCATATTCAGTGCCACAAACTTATCTGGCCCGGTGGCCAAAATTGGAACTAATTCAAATGTTATACTGTTGTCAGAAAAGATCAAGACAGTAGCGCCCCCCTTATCGAGTCAGATAAGTTTGTGGCACTGTTGCATGAATGGATTGATTGAGTTGAGTTGCGTTCAAAACATGTAATTCTTTTAACTTTTACTAGACAAAGTAATGTAGAAATAATCAAATAACTTTATTTCCTGCGCTTCTTTTAATTTAGTACCTAATAAGCGTGTTTAATGTGCAAATATGTTAGCTGAATTTTAAGATTTTTGCATCTCTATACCTCAGATTATACAACCAAAAATACATGATCAGGTTAAAATTGGACATCCTTCTTTTTCATAACGAATTGCCTGATAGATGACAATAATTCTAACACTTGAAAGGGGTTCACATCAAATCCTAAAAATTCCGCACTTAGTTACGTCAATCTTAAAAATTGTATCATTTTTTTTTATTACACCGATTTGCGATTTTGAATAAGTATGTAACTATTATAATTATTTTCAAATCAAAACATTCCGTGATTATGTGAGTACCTAGTCAAATCGCGATTCGTAACAGACTTAATTAATTACATTAAAGGCAAATAAAACGCGCGTGGCCCAACCGCGCGCACTTCAGTGGCCACGGATGACCGATTCCGAACGAACTGCACGCGTTTGAGTTGCAAACGCAATATTATTCTTTAAACTATCCGCGGATTCATTTATGCATATGTCTAAACTTTATCACCGTAAAATAAAGTATAAAATCGTACAAAAATCTACCCATAATGTGGCAGTTTTTATTGTCCAAGCTATGAGAACGGACAAAATAACCTCAGGCAGGAGGGTTACGTACTGAACTACACTGATTTGTTTATATTAGAGATTTGGAAATAATACTTCATTAAAGTTGAAGAGGCTATGCATTTATTTCCCACGAAAAGCAATTGAACCCTACAATCAATTGAGTACGTGCCAACCTGCCTACTAAGTAGACGTAAAAAACAAAATCTGTGTATTACCCTAAAAATAGTGTTGTGAATCCTGTTGTAATCCAGTGAATTGTTTGACCCGGGTTTTATTCCCGACCAGTGAAGGAATGTCACAAAAGAGTAACTGAGTATTCTTAGGTGCTACCTATATACCTAGTGCTGTCCAGTTAGTGTTGTCCGATCTACCTTCAACTGCACTTTAGTTTAGACGCAGCATCAAAGATACATTGGCATTGCCACTCAACAAAAAAGATCCTGACGTCTGTTATTGACGTAAAAAACCGCGAACTCCTAAATGTAACTAGACACCTGGTACTTTGCGCGTACAACACCACTAAGCTCATTATAACTTCATCCCTTTGCACCCCTTGCACGCGTTACCTGTGGTACTCCCTTAACCCTCCGATGCTCCCACGCGACCCTAACACATTAAAATAATACTTGTAAAAATATTATTATAATTACGACGCGCGTCACTATTTCCGCTCAATGACCGAAGCTTTTTTCGTACATACGCAGATATTATGTCAGTTTGACAGCCGTTTTTTAATGTTGCCAGTATTAATATGTAATTTGTCGGGATGGGTTCTGTGATAAGCGATCAAGGGGTGTTTGATTGATTAAATAAGCGTGCCCAAGCAGATAGGTAGTAGTTAAGTGCATTTAAATTATAATGACTGTGTGATATCGGTTTAGGCAGTATTGCAAGTCGTGTATGCGTTTTATCGGGTTGAAACTAAACATTGAACAAAATTTGAGAGACATCGGACGGGTTTTTTGAATTATCACTACTTGTCGATTTTGGAATCTGTGATTTTGTGTGTTTGTAGATAGGTGTTGTATTGCAGGTGTGTAGGGTCTTACACAGGTACCTTCTTTCTTGGTCGGCAACGCATTGATGGTGCCGTTGGTGTTAATGATCTAGGTAGGTAGGTAGTGAAAGTTAGTACTTAGATAATGATGATGTTATTAATATTAATACAAGTAATAATTTAATAACATTAAAAAGATTAACGCATTCAATCACCGCTGATAGGTTACCGTCAATGGAAGCTATTGTATAATCGGACAGCAGTGTAGAGACGCCCTATGGCTGTCGGCAGTTCGGCAGCTATCGTGCATGGCAGGTGGGGTTTAATCAAATTATACAAATTGCAACATACAATATTCATCGGAATAGGGACGCGGTTGATCGTGTTAGTAGTAGGTATGTTTTAACGTGTCGTTGTAAATTTAGAGACTGAAATTAGCCGTAGGAACCATCTTTTAGAGTGGTCGCAGCAACATTCAGTAGGTAGGTAGGTACTACAATTACCTATTACTAATGCAACACCTAACCAGGAAGAGAGCTTTTTTACACTTCCATTATTTTTCTCTTTTCTTTCCTGGTTGACGACTCATCGATGATATCTTTGGTTTTACTGATGTCTAAGGGCAACTGACCATTTACCATCATATTCGTAACATAAAAGGCATCACAGCTTTGTCGACGAAGAACGAAAGAGGAAAATATTAACCTTTAATGCAATTAAATAACAACCGTATAAACATGTCCATTCGGTTTATCTTCTTAAGTACTTGAGCAATACCAGCCTACTGTAAGTTGTTTTTATGATGAGAAAATATAGATATACTCGTATATACGTATTATGATAAACACGTAGGTAAGTATAATAAATGATCTGTCGATATGCCGTCCTAAAATACAGTCAACACTAGCTAACAATCGACAAGTGTGATTAATTCATGTTCATTAATGAGGTCGGAGCTTTTTAGCGACGTGAGCCGACCGCCATTGATTTGTGCCCAATTTGCCCGCTGCGGTCGACTGAATATTTGATCACTGTCTGCGTATGTAGGTGTACCCACGCTCAAATATTAAAAAATAAACCTGGGAAGTGATGGGTCACTCATATCATATACGTTTTAGGTGTAGGGCAAAGCTTCCAATGTAGGTATCCTCGAGGTCTAGTAACTTCTGATAATGGTTCACTGTCGCCACGAAATGAACCATTACTTAGTCGCTTTGCACGCTGGTGACCATCAATCTGTCGGAGATCAGAAAACCTAGGTATGTAGTTGCCGAGTCTAGTTCCATTCAAGGTGCGGACCATGGAATGTTTTGAGCAATCATAACGCTCAAAACATTCCATTATCTTTAAATTAAAGAGTCGTTTTGTGTGTCGTACCTAATCTTTTACTGAAACGCGCCCCCGCCCCGGCGGTAAAACCAACATAATTACGATATTGGTGGTGTTGCAAAACCAATGAAGTTCTTAGGTCGGTTTTATGGACAAGCAATCGATTCTTTAGCTTAAGCGTAGTTTACAGCTAAAATAATTAATTATTTCAATTGGGTATCCAGATAACGGAGCTTCATGTGTTTCTTTCACTTTTATGTGTTTCTTAAAATTCACCGTAACTAATGAGTGTCAGTTTTTAAAAACTCATTTAATGTTAAGCATTCGGGATACCTACTTATTTTTCACATTCTCCGAAGACCTAATCCTTCTCATAGTCGCCCCACACGTTCGTAAAATTAATTAACGTTCGCGCGCATGTCAGTGACCGCGGTAAGGTCGCAGGCATACTGTCGCCGTCAGACGTTGACTATGGTGATCATTATCATGTTTCTACCATCATTTGGGTGGAATATTGGAGTATCATACGGTTCATCACTATCACTTAGTGGGAGGACATCCATGCCCACCAGCTGTTGAACATTTATAGATTAGGTACCTAAGTACGATGGCATTTTTAGTTTCGGTTTTATAAACTACTGGTAACTGGTAAATCCGCCCTCGCTTCGCTTCGGGAAACCAGTCCCTTCAAAAATCTCTATAAATTAACAAATTATGTTATTCCGATGTCTAAGCTATATTACTGCAAAGTTTCATGAAAATCCGTTCAGTAGTTTTTGCGTGAAAGAGCAACAAACACACACACACACACTCACTCACTCACTCACTCACATACATCCTTACAAACTTTCGCATTTATAATATTAGTAGGATAGGACTAGTAAATCCGCCCTCGCTTCGCTTCGGGGAACCAGTCCCTTCAAAAATCTCTATAAATTTTAACAAATTATGTTATTGAAATGTCTAAGCAATATTACTGCAAAGTTTCAAGAAAATCCGTTCAGTAGTTTTTGCGTGAAAGAGCAACAAACACACACACACACTCACTCACTCACATACATCCTTTCAAACTTTCGCATTTATAATATTATAGTAGGATTAGTTTTGTTACTGTAAAAACCAAACACTAATGAACAATTAAGGTAATTGTAGTGATCAATTTTGTAGCCTGGTTAAGTATGAGATAAGTATGCAATTAAAGTTTCACCTTGTCAAGTTTTCCCACAACGCGTTCGATGACGCGAACGGAAGTTCCCACCCATCCCGCAAGATGGCGCCGTCACGTGACCGACACGCGCGCGCGTGTCGCCCGCCCTTTTGCGCTTTTACTGTTTTTATTGAAAACGCTCAAAAATAATGGAAACAATGTCCCTGTTGTCTCACTCTCGAATAAATTACACCCGCGGCTAGGGTTAAAATGCAATTGAACTGATCATTATTAAAACATTAACCAGTTTGGTGAACTCAACCGCGAATCGAACGGAAATATTATAGACCTAGTGAAATTGATATTTTACTTAATTTAAGCATAGTTAATAAGAATTCGCGACGAAATCGAAGGGAACACAATGTATGTAGTTCGACCTGACTTATCGCTCGCGGCTGTCGCAACTATTATTTCTCGTCTACCCCAAGGTATGGGAATATTCTATGGCAGATATGTTGTTGAGGATAAGGTGCGTTCAGAAATAAATCTATACCTACCTACCTAAGTATGTGGTTCTGTATGAATACTTTAGAACTTAGACGATAAAGAAAAAACATAAATACGTTAAAATGATTTATTAAAATAGTTCTCATACCACCATTATTACAATATTACAAATGGGATTAGGAATTGCAAACAACATAAAAATGAGTATTACAAAATTAACAGCAATAAGTATCATACACACTAGGACTTTGATGTGATAGTGAAAGTAATCAAACAGTGATTTAAACAAAAAAAAACAATATTGTGTAGGGTATAACGAGTTAAAAAAAAATTAGTTTGGGCGGATATGAGTTACATAGTAAGGCACCAATTTATTCGATTTTAATAATTTAATTAGGTGAATTTATGAACATTATATTTTTTATTGATAAATAAGTGAGCCATTCCTAAGCAAATTGTTGAAAATATTATTTATGGGACTTTTTAGGTTATATAAACGCTACACTGGGATTCTTTGTGCCATAGACATGAACCCACACACCTAGACTGAGAACAAAAAAGGTCATCAGTGATTTAAATGAGAATACCTATTCTCTTTCTTTTTCTTATTTTGATATTTTGGATTGCAGTGCAATAAAGGATCACATTGAAAGTGATATAATTGTCAGTTACAATTGTAGGAAAAACCTATTCCTGTTAACATTAGGCATCTGTAAAAAATATGACCTTTACGTATATGCCAATAAAAAAGGTAAAAACAATGAATATAAAAACCCTTCGTTCAGTTGTACAACTTGTTAATCTGTTTTAAATATTTCAACAATTTGCTTTTACATAACAATTAAGCGGCAGATTATACAATAAATTAAATACTTATAGATTATGCTAGTGTTAGGAATAACTACTACAATAAGTACTAATCTCGAATTTGGTATGTTAATTAAAAATAAATTAGTAAAATCAGTCTATACTAGTGTGACGTCGGTGGTTAGTGAAAAAGTAATTATTATTTAGGTGAACTAACATTTACTTCCAATTTTAAAAGCATTTTGTATTCATACAACATTATTGATCTTAGTCTAAGTATAAAATTGGGATACCATACTCCTTAAATATCTTAGTTACTGTTTGTTCTGCATTATTTTATAATATATTTGATATTTCACTTGACAAGTTGCAATTAAAAAATAAACAGGAATATGTTTACATTATACATTTATAGTAAACCCAACTTAACCTTGAAATGAAGAGAGGCGCTGTCGGACGCAATGGACCAATCATCGAGAGGTAGTAACTGACAGATGAATGACCACAACGTACTTATGAATGACTTTTTAACATGGCGGCATTAGTTCAAATTTTTGCCATTTCAGAGATAAGTTGGGCGCACTACAGTGACAGAACTGAACAGTGGATTGTCAAAATAATGGAATATAAACGTTAGAAAATAATTATTATATTGGTATATTCGCATAGCTTTGCTGTTTGCTACGACTATTCGCTCCTACACCGCTCGGTGTTGATTTTTTGGTGCGAATCAAAGGATTCCTAGTTAAATTATTTAATCACATATCGTTATTGTAAGCTTTATATTCGATCGGGTATCATTGCAATATGGCTAGTATGGTCTGGCCGGGCTAAGAATGCGTCCCTGAAGTCTGTCATTCGACTGGGCGATGTAACTTTGAACTGGCGTACAATTAATTGACAATTTTTTAATATCTTTTAATTGCCTTATTAACGAGTGATAACATTAAAATCAAACATTAAATCGAATAATTATGCCAACTTACAATAATAGTATTAATCTTCGGCTAAAATTATTACAATTACTTAAATAACAAATATAAAAACAATACCTTTTAAAAGAAAACCACGTCAAACGGCGCTCGTTCAAGGTTATATCCATGTCATAATATCAACGTTTTGTTTTTGTAGTGATATGACATAATAACAAGGCAATTGTAATCGAATATTTTTGTAATCTTAATACAATGTCGGTAAAATATAAAATAAAATGTTATAATTTTATAATATATTATATAAATAATGTACTAAGTATTCAATAAAGTTAATATTATTGTAATAAATGTACACCCAAACATAACTTAGGAAAATTTGTGTTATAATATCACTCAGGTGAATCAAATGAAAATAAAATAAATAAATAAAACATTTTAATTTTTTTCTCTTGATTACATTCAGAAATTATGATTTAATTCAATTAATTGATTCCTTAAAATTTTATTTACATAACGAATATTTATTGAATATATTGAAACATAATTCCTATAAAAATAACAACATATAAATTGAATAAATATTATGCATAATGAATGCATGTTGTTATTGTTATTTGTTACAACGCATAATGTTATTTATTGTACATCACTAGTCATGACGAATTGACATGTGTCAGGAACGCATAGTTAGCGCGGCCAGATTATAATATCGTCTATAACCAATATATAATTTTGACCAAATGTTATAGAAGGTGGTTACCACCATACAACAATAAATTTATTTTATGTACCTAATGATTACCTAAGCCCCCAAAAAAATTTTCAATCAAATACCTCCTTTATTTTAGCCATAGCAATTTTTTTTTCAATATTCAAAATTTTAACATGTTGTATCTATTATTATTTTAATAGCAGAAGTGATTGTTGCCGCTCTTGTCAAAAGTGAGTGACTGGCGTTTAGGTAGGCTGTTCTATTTTTTCCTGTATTTTGTGCTATTTAGTTTGTTTGAAAAAAACATTTTTGTAAATAAGATGGTAGGCGTTTTTTACATGTAATATGTTCCTTGCATGAAGCAGGGCTCGTGGTTTCATTTATTGTTGTATGGTGGTATCCACCTTGTATAATTATGACATATTTTAGTAACATTATCTAGAAGACAATTAATTTACGTCTTTTTTGCACCAAATGAGCATAATTCACAAGCGAAATATCTAAATCATATATTTAATATGATATTTTTGATAATCATACCTTCAATTAAGAACGCGCACAACGTTATGATTATAAACTTAAGAACTAAAACCAACCATTAATTTTTGCATCATATAAAACCGAAATACCCCTAAAACGGTACAATAAAATAAATAAAAGTACTTACACAAATTGACAATTTGTTCCTTTGAATAACACAAGCACAACACACTTTTTGTAAATCTACAAATTAAAAACAAGAAAACCCAATCATAAAACTTCAAAACCGGTGAACAAACTTCAAACAACACAATAGAGAGCACAATAATTAATCATTACATAAATTCGATTTTGATACAATATACTAAAAGATTACTTTAGGTATTAGCAACATGGTTCAGCAAGACGTCGAGACAACAGTGAATAGTTTGTATAAAAATAATGCTTTACATGACAGTGTCAATAAAAGTCATTGATTTAGGAACGGTTATAGCAAAATCTAACATTCATAATAGTATTGATAGTTACACAACATAGTTTATTTTCAATAGTTTGAGGATAACAGTACTTTTTCAGGAACGTCTAGCTAACTTAAAGCACCGAAAATCCTTTATTGCAATTCTTTTATTACAAGACCAATAATATAGCAACAAAGGCTGCTTCGTTGTGAAATAGAAAAATATCATTTAGGGCTACTATTATTTACATAATGTAATCATGCAAAAAGGTCGTAATGTAATGTTTATAATTTTGTATTACGAATCTCTCATTGGTAAGTTAAATAAAAAAAAAAACAATTTTGTCAGTAAATAAATTACATTATAAGAAATTGAAAGACGTTTTATATCCACCAACGAATAAAGACGTGTTAGATAGAACACCAGAGGCAGAAACGGCGTGATTCCTTTTTGACATTAAAACTTTTTTATGCTATGTAGACCTGAAATCGTTTACCATACACAGTAAAATCACACACGAATAAAATATATCACAAAAATTACTTAAATCTTAAGTCAACTTAATAAAATAACCTTACTTTCTCGCCACATTTCCAATCTAATCTAAATTTCGATAATAATTCTCGTATTTTTATAATTTAAAAATGAGCATTTGGGACGATTCACTGTGATGTATCAATTATATTATTAGTTTAAATTGCAAATAAGCTAAATCAACAGTCTTATTAATGTTTAGTTTTTTTATTAATCATAATGTTATTAGCACAAAAAGCTAAGTAAATATTTTCTTAGATGGAGCTACTATAGTTTGAGAAAAATGTATAACCATTTTATATTGCATCGTTCAATTCAATATTTACTGAAAATGCAATATTTAAATTTTTATAGCACACCTATCCGTTCAGTTTGAGGTGATTGAAAATAATAATTAAATTCAAATATTATGAAAGACCATCTTGTTATTTTTATAACATCATATCGGTAATTTGGTGCACAAATAAATAATACCTACAAACGTGTGTCTTTATAAAGTTTGAAAGTAATAAAATAACACATCACAAAATATAGTGGCGCCACCTAGGAACAAACTTTGGTAGACACCTTCCCAATTACGAGAACAGAATATGTGCCAACCAGTTGAAGTCTTTCATTCATTTAGAAATTCGAAGATATTTTACCATAATATTCTAACCGATCAATACATTATTCTGAGCAATAGACTTTAGTTAATTTCTTTTATACTAAACCATTATTACTCTGTGACCAACAACGACTGAAGCAGCTGTGATGTGTAGTTACTCTGTGTGTGTGAAAACATTAAAATTTTTACAAACAAGCTATGGAGCTGGTGTCAAAAGCAAATTAGTTGAAAATTGCAAAAGCTAACAATCTTTATACCGAGTACGTATCGACTGACATAAGCGTTGACAAATAGCTGTATACATAAAATATACTATGCAAACGCGTAATAATGTATGTTATTACTTATTATGTACTATATTTCGAAAGTGTGCATTTACTTATAATTATAGTCGGCACAATCATAAGATTCCGATATGACGTCTGTCATTTATGAACACAAATTAACCTCGTATGGACGTTTTTATGTTTACACATAATAAACACTTCTTCCCATTTTTGCAACATAATATTTTATTGGTACATCGCTTCTATTGCTCGTAGCATGATGTTATAAAATTGCCCACAGTTTGTTAAATATTTTAATTAGGCATTAGTCCGTAATATTAACCGCAAGTAGCGGGTTAAACAAATTGGAGTAATATTGTTTACTTACTACGAGTATTTAGATAGGTACCTACTTACTTATACGTACTTACATAGGTAAATACTAGAAATTCTGGCGAAATATGTAAACCATCCCTGCTTGTTTTTTATTTGTGTTATTTATAAATTGTTTATATAATTTTATTTTATTTTAATCAGTTTACATCATAAATTGTGTAAAATTGAACAAATATTTAAGACGTCACTACAATGTTTTATAAGGAGGCTGGATTTATAGTTATGTGACCTCTTGAAACAATTTATGAATCGACCATAATCGATACATTACTATAATCGAAAGTATGTGCTACCATATCACACCCAAAATACAAATAGTTATAGATTCCTTAATATGTCTAAAGCATTGCGATTTTTCGTAGCTATTATAAATTCCCGATACATACGTTTTTAAGCCTTTTCCACTCAAATCGGATAATTATTAACCGTTTAATAGTTTCTTCGTTTTCACTAGATTAATGAAATTTCCATTTTAATAACTAATATAATTTCCTCACCTTAACTTACTAGTCAAATTGTCTTATTATCCCTTTCGGTGTTAATCTCAACGCTAGATCTGTTTTTACCTGATTTTAAGAAAACAATCAGAGATCGGTTTATAAATTATCGTTCCGAACTTAATTAACGAAACGATTAGAAAGTCTTATTACTTATAATCGGTTAAATTTATAAATCGGTTTATTTAATGCATCGATTTTTGTTGTACTTCACTATTGTCACTGTGATGACAGCCTTCATATCGGAATCTTATGATTGTGCCGACTATATGTACTTGTACATACATATATGCGAGTATTACATGTAAGATAATTATATGTATTGTAGATTATTGCCAATAACGTTAAGATTATTTTCATTCATTTAAGATGATACAAAATACATATAATATAATTAAACAACTATTATTAATATAAAAGATACCACTATTAGGTATGTCTTGAATGTTACAAGTATTTATTTACTCCAAATATGATACAATCGTTCACTTACTGGTACATGCATTATGATTCCACGATTTGCTTTAAAAGTTTATAATTTAACATATTTCTGTTAATTTTATATTTTATTATTGTTAATTTCATATTTCTGTTAAACTCTTATCATAATTAATTTCGCTTGCTTCTACTTCACTAACTGCAGTGACAATTTTCATTTACGATTACCGAAACACTTTTCACCCAAAAACCTTCGTACCGATACAAAATTCGTTCCGCGCAAAATTACAAATCTTACTTATCCCACATGTCATTAAATCGATCGACACTTTTGTGACTACCAAAGCTTAGCACTACGAGAGTCCAATTCGAAATCGTTCCAAGAAACCGCTGATATTATAACCAGGCTTAGAGAACCCTATCCAAGGCGGATCGGAGTATATCCGTGGCTATGAACCAGACGAGTCGTCTGATGTCCGGTCGCTACAAGTCCGTTACCGGGCCGAATACGACCGTCGAATTGCTCGAGTTGCAGCTAGTTCGGCGAGCGCGCTCGTGTCTATTCGGATCGTGTTCGGCGTCGCTCGGCAACGAATCCGGCCCGTTCGCGGTTAACTGCATACCGTTGAATTTCGAACGGAGCTGCGTCACTAAACGTTCGAGTCTGGAACGTTAGATGCGGTTTTAATGTGCCTTGTAAGGGACGTACAGTTAGCCAAAAATTTCGTATTCTAAATTGCTACTAACTGACTTGGTAATATAATGGCCATATTTGTTCACTTGTATACAAAATATTTGGCTAAGTAGCCGGCAATGTCACTATGCATCTAAGTGTGGTATGAGCCCAAATGATGGTAACTAAAAGCAACTAATACTAAAAATGATAATTCTCTACTACTTAATATGGAATTATTCTATTGATAATCACGAGAAATAAATAAAACTTACTCTAGTAATTCATCAGCATACGTAATTGATTTACTTTCACATAATAAATTCTACTTTTGTAAGTGATTATACTCGAGAATAATTCAATGTTTTGAACATATCAATGCATTTTTCAGCAAAAATTAAGTGATAAAGAGTTATTATGAGTCTGCTGATGGGTTTTACGAATATTTTTCGAAATATTATAAGACATCATTTTATTGCATGATTATCATGAAACGTTACACAAAAAAGCAATTTGCGAATAATGAAAAAGTATACTTGAATAACGTCGTAAAACAGAAAAAAATCACCGCAAGAACTCTACAAAACACGTAAAATATAAATGCTAGCAATGACTAAATTATCTCAATCAAACTTAACGAACGGATCATTGCATTTTTAAAATCTAACTATTATTATTATTTTTGCAAGTTCGACATAATTATACTACCTGACCACAATAATTAGGCGCATGACAGATAGCAGTTACGCGGGCCCCCCACCCCGCTCTAGCCCCGTGCGTCCCCTAGTGAGGCGCAGTCGTGTACATTAAGGTCATTTTGACTAGGCTGATGTGAACTTCGTTTTCCGAGATGTTTGCGCAGGTACAGTAACTGACCAATCAAAACACGGCGACCATGACAATGTTTGTGATGCGCTACTTCGTATTGGCCATGGACGTATTTACTCCCCGGAGTGCGGGGCGGTTGGATAGTAAAAAAAATAAAAAAAAATACTATCTTAATATATTATATTAGTGTCTTAATATCTAATAAATCTTTTCTGTTAATATATTAAACACATGAAAGTCCTATAATAAATAAGCGAAAGTACTATATTACGTAGCATTGTACCTCCATTAAACATTCACCATGGTACTTATGGTACTACTGCAGAATGTACTACGTATTCCCATCCCTAGTTCCAATGTCCTTATCTTGTGTGTTGTCCAAGGCACCCACGACACAGGGAATCCTAGTGTGGGGCTTTGAGTGTGAAGCGTTATTATTATTAAGCGTTATTAATGACGTCTTAACTGTCATGCGCCTAATTATTGTGGTCGGCTAGTAAATAATCAAACATAAATAAAAAAACCTTCAACATTTTTTGAGCGATAAAATTATTTTTAGTACGTTTCGAAGTAGACCTTCACCAATCTTGCTACAGTGTGTATTTTTGTTCTGTATTGTATTCTAATTTACTCGTGTCTGGGACTCACTTGAGCGCATGGTCGTCCGCGTTCTGTTTGGCCTTCTTCATCTCAGCTATTTCCTTGCGCAGCCGCTGCCTTTCCGCCTCCGGGTCTTCGATATTGCCATTCGTCATTCGATTCTCGGTCGAATCGATTCTGTCAAAAAAAGTTTATGAAAATGATTATGACTATTTAATAAATTATTCATAGACCTTATGAATTTGCAAATTATTTCATTGATAAAAAAATCAAAACCTCATTAATTCATTTCGTAATATATTAACAATTCACACTCATGAGCACTATACACAGTCTCGATCTTAAAACAAATATTTACTGTCACAAAAATGTGAGCCCTACAATCAATCTAACCTGGGACCCCACGCAGGCAACTTCACCACAAGTTTGTTATATCATTTTTATTGTCGCAACACAATAGTTCCACTACATGGCGTGGGTTTCCTCCGACAGTCCGAGGGTTACAAGACATACTCCATCACGTTGGCCAAATGCGTGTTAGTAGACGTCATAGATCTTTGAGATGTTAGGTGTGCTTACAATTTTTTCCTGGGAAGAAGGGGTATGGATAGGTCAAAACCGTATCGGTCCAACGTTCCGCATATTCCAAAACACTAATTTACGAACGTTAATTACACCCATTCACCAACTCACCCATTGGCCAACCTAAGCGGTCTGAGCTCATCTTCCAGTTTGACGATCCGATCCATCATACGATGCTTGTCAGCCTCCGAAGCACGCAGAAAGCTCTGTAACAAACCAATTTTGTGAATAGGTGAATAGACACACCAGCTAACTTAGGCCTATCCTCATACATTGGGGCCGTTGAAGAGAGGGCTCACAACCACGTGATGTAAATACTTAAGAGTTTTTTTAATATTTTTGCGTATACTTCGTATTAAATGGATATCATCTCGCTTTTGTATTAATTATTAAACATTCTCCACCAATCTGCACTGCACTGCAGTGGGATATTAAAGGGTTGAACTTAAAGCCAACTAAATAAACTAAAACTATGATATTTAAGCTGTTGTATTACTAACATTTCTGTCAAACTATATTTTGAAATTAAAGTTTTGTTACACTTGTTTGTTAAAATTGCACACTGAATTGATTCTTGTACTCGTATCTAAGTTCATAAAACTGACAATATAATTTAATAAAAACTTCAATAACTTAAACGTAAAATACATCTTAAAATAAGGCCCAAATTCAATAAGAGGATCGGTCAGCTAGTCGTGCGCGCGCATAATTAGCTATAGCTAGCCCTTTAATGAATGCCGCACTTACTTCTAGGCTTCTAGCCGACTAGCTAGCCAACGGTAGCGCGGCTAAAGAACTCCATCCTCCTTTGTTTAATGGATTTACGCAGTATATAGAATACCTATATAGTATTTAATTAAATGGAACACAATTTCAAGTTTCACTTTTGTTAAAACTTCCTGTTATTTTTAGATATAAAAATTGCTAACTCTACACTTATACCTATTTGATGTAGCTATAGGCATGTAAATAATGAAGTGTGTAAGTTGATTGTTATAATTCTATTATTAAATCTAGAATAAATCTAGTATTACTATTTTTATATTAAGTAATACATGAATTAAAGCGTTTAGAGTAAGACACAAATATTGCAAAAATAATATAAGAAGCAACGAGTATGTAAATGGAATATCTGTAATTTTTTTAGGCAAAAAATAAACTGATGTACCTACCTATTTGTTACCATCAGAATATTTTTAACATCATAAGACCAGCGAGAGGATATAGAAAATGATAGATAAAAGTGTCTACAACCTAAACCAAGTTTCAAATGGGATACCAATAAGCTATCGGAGAAAATGCTAAGATATGAGTGATATTACTTATTGGATGCAACTTACAAACTGAAGCGTGTTAATCAAAAAATTTTTTCATGATAGTTTTAATTAGTCCTTCTCATGCTGCGTTGATGACCCCGTAGCCTAATTTGTAGTGATTTTTGTCCGGGTCAAACATTTATGTGACGAATAAATGGTTATCATTATGTCTTTTGTCTGACTGATTATATTCTTTTATTCGTCATTTGTATATATAATTTTTCATTTTTTACAAAATAAGAGTCAGAGGATCGTAAAGTTACGCTGCAGAAGGCTTGGTGAGTAGTTGAATGCTTGACCACTAAGGTAAAAAAATTTAGAGCGCTTTCGTGCTTTGGAGGGCACGTTAAGCCCTCGGTCCCGGTTGTTATCGATAGATAGTAGTCGTTAAGCCATTTCGAATGTTGAATCCACTCAAGAATCCATTTTATTATGAAACTAGTCTTTATTGCAGTTTAATCAAAACTATAGTTGTTCTACAGCTATGTTTAATTGGACTGATTCAATCGATTTTTTGACGAATTTAAACAAAATCGATCAGTAGCCCGCTGGAAGCTTCTAACATAATCCTAAGGGCGTTAAGTAAGATTACACGAGCGTGTGTACACCACGCGGACAAACAGACGGACAGCCGGACCCGGCTAATTTTATTTGTTCCGCCAGCTTCGTGTCATTAGTGTTGATGTATTGGTCGCCATTGACCATCGCTGTAACATTCTGAGAGATGGTCACGTACGGAAAAGTGAATTTTACGTAGGTAAAGCTTTTACTTGTTGTGTGCACACTTTCATTGGTTATATCGACGAGCGATATCGTATTCCTTAGCGTGAGGATAAGAGATGATGTAAAAAAATAAACGCTTCAACTTAATCTGTTCCTCGAAATAGTTAACGCGGTGGATGGTCGTGCGATGTCCATCCATGTGCGTGGTCCTCGGTTCGATCTCTAGCGAGGCGGAAATTTGATTGAATTTAAGTTTCTGTTTTCAGTCGATTGAAAGAAACAAACACTATTTTTAAATGAATCTTACCACAAGTACATTAGTGAAAACTGCACGCAAATCAGTACAGCCATTTCTGAGATTAGCGCGCAAAAACACACAAAGAAATAAAATTTCTAACATTTACTATTTTAAGATCTTTTTAGTTAATAAAGGCTTGAAAGCGATAAGGCCGCCCATTGTTTTGCATTCCTTGATTGTGCTTTTATTTGCAATATTTTACGGTGTGAAAACAATAGTGTTAAAATAAATAAATAAAGGTCTTTAGTAAGTTTTGCTCATATGTATTTCATCTTCGATGCACCGATGTTAATATAAGTAAGTATAAATATAGCGCGTAGCTACATCAGTCGGGTCACTAAACGCGCAACGCACGCATTAAGGTGTTAGTGCGAAGAGGCGTTTGCGCATTTTCACACCACAATTAACTTATTATGAGCCAAACGCGTACTGGGCGCGGTAATTATACGCACAAACTTACGCATGTTGCACCCACGCGCATATCTGTGTAAATTGTATTTAGCCGGTATTTATGTCTGTCTGTACGTAAGAGATAATATTACCATCGTATGGATCCTCATGCAGATTTACTTATTCATAGTAACTTAGTAAGAAAGTTTAGAATAAGAAGAAAGTATCTGGGATCAAAGTAGCAATAATTCAAGGATTATACATCTCATCCTCACTTTAACCTTGTGCTCTAGGCCTCCTCAGTAATGAGGAGAGACCCGTGCTCAGTAGTGGGCCATTAGTGGGTTGTAGCTTTAGCTTAGCTAGCCTCACTTTAAAACGACCTTCTAGGTCCTAATTTGTCGTTTTCCACCTCCCAGCTACAAACATTCCTAGTTTTTGTACATATTGTTTTGAATGTATGTACATACATACTTTTAAAAAACTATAACCTAATGTCCTAAGTGCTATTCGATTGATTTCAAAATTCTACATCGTTAGACAACTAAAACATTCAAAAACATTGAAGTCGGTTAAAACACGGTGTTAACACAAATTATGTCTTTATCAAACCTAACAACATAAAACCCATCGCCACGCCGGAATCGAACCCCATGTCACCGCTGACGTCACTCGGCGCGGCTGGGGTGGCGCCACTGCAGCCATCCACTTACATCTGCCAATATTTGCCGAGCGCCCCTCCCTCACGCACCCGTTCATATTTCAACTGCCATCACGGGGGTTGGTACACTACAAAATACCAGGTTATATCGACTGCACCTCACACCGAACTGAATTTGGAACATGCTTGCAATTTATTTTTTAGGAAAGATATTTGTAACTACAACTATCAAAACAATTTTTTTGGTAAATCGAAAAACTAAAAGATTTTTTATGGATTCGTCTTTATCATTTTACCGACTAAGAATATTGTATATTATACTAATTTATAAGTGAAAAATATAGTTGCGATCTATTATATTATTATAAAGAGCTAGATAAAGGAAAAATACAAGGTATCTTTAAAACAATTAGGTAGGTATTAACTTTCAGTCATATTTAATCGTTAAGTTTGTGAAATAAAAATGCATTAATAATTTTAATTTAAAAATATTCTTCCAGTTTCACTGAAATGATATTGCGTAATTTGCGTAATTAAGGATATAAAAAAATCAACATTTTATTTTTAAAATTTATCTTGGACGTAAATAAATGGATTTAAACAACGTTACGTAACGGTGCAACAGGGTGACGCCACAGCAAAAACACATACGAATGCCCCCGTGTTAGAATGAATCGATGCGTTCCGCTCATCCAACTTCCAACTCACGGTGATTTTATAAACCGGCGGCGTGCGTGCCAGCATACCCTTCGTAAATACTTCCGCCCTGGTAGCGCCGTGGCGTGTATAAATCGTATCCAATAACGACAGTTATGCAACCTTCGATGATCTATAATAGCTATACCAACTACATGTCGGCTCAATGCTAGGAAACCATTTAAAAAAAAATAAGATCCCACTTCATAATTATGTCATTTCTTATTTTTTTTCAGTGACGAATGATCGCAGGTATGTATAATGAAATGTTTAAATATTTGTGATTTTATTGTTAGGTAACATGGTTGTAATTGAAAGTAAAAGTTTTGCCTTAGTTATTACAGAAAAATCATGTAGATGAGCGTCAACTATGTAGATGAGATCTTCTTTACACGGACCGTTTTAAGTTTCGACTTAGTAGGTGAGCAGTTATCTACTTTTTATTGTTGATCGAAGTTGTCAAAGTTAAGGGAAATCAGGAACACTACTGCGTTTTTAAACGTTTTTCCGTGGATAAATCATTTTTTTTACCTTTTACCCAAATCAGTAACTGGTATGGGTTTTACTTGTATTTAAAATACAGACTATATTTCACAATCTAAAGTTTTATGAAGTGTTGAGTTATGTTATGAGTTTACTTTTATTTTTCATTTTCATGTTTATTTTTTCACTCATAGAGTAAAATGCGTGTGATTTAATGAGAAACGAATTAACGACGACAGAAGGCTTTTTTATTTTATCAAGACAATAATATTAAAGTGGGGGAGATAGATATAGAATAGATGACGCTTATCAGTTCATCATCTAGCGGGGCAAGTTTTCTTAAAATGTATAAAATAACAGTCATTAGCATTACTTGTTATTTTTATATGCCTTAAACTCTGATTTTAAATTCTGAACATTATTGTTCCACAGATAACTACATATTCGAAAAATATCACCAACGACGCCTACCAGGCAGTCATAAACAAACACCTGTGCACAGCCAGAATCTAAGGCTGAAAAAAAAACAAACCTTACATTAACATTTCGCACGATCACCTTCAGACGCGAATCCCCGAGTGGCGAGCACAAACACTCGACGACGCTCGCGGACCACCCACCGAGCGACAAACGACCAATTGAGAAAAAATGTCACGCTACACGCGAGATACGAGTGTTTTCCTTGTTAGTTTCTTACGCAGGTAAATACCTAACAGCTTAGATAGCGTTTAGAACGTAGCATTTACTTAATAAACGAAGAATTAACGGGGTAGAGGCGAGAAGAATGTTTTGTTTTGAATAAAATGAAAACCTGGTCGCGCGATTAATTTGTACAAATAATTAACACGTAAACTTTATTCTTAAACGGTTTAACTTAATCTTATTAATTGACTAGTTTCTTGTACAAGGTATATATCATAGCATTTTACACGAGATATACCAACCAATAACATTCCTCAACCGTACCTACTTGGCCAGTGCGAAATTTTTTAAATTATGAAACATGGAGTATAGAGGAAAGAAGCATATCTCTGTGTATTAAATGTGCATGTTTAAAGCCTGCATGCTCGTTTGCTATCTTAATTCTATTTAAAAAAGCGGCCAAGTGCGAGTCGGACTCGCCCACGAAGGGTCCCGTACCATTATTTATAAAAACGCCAAAAAAATCTGGTCTGTATGGTCGCTTTCCCAAAGGCCACTGTGACCATTATTTTAGCCACAACGCCATCTCTTGAACCGAAACTTTAGTAACTGTGTTTAGGGCGCATTCATGTAGAACGCTGGTTACCGGCGCTGATCTGCCAGCGCTTATCGGTATAGTCTAAGGGCGCATTCAAAAAGAACGCTGGTTACCGGCGCCGATCTGCCAGCGCTTATCGGTATAGTCTAAGATCCGAATCAAATCGACATTCTTCGGGTTGATAAGAGAATCAAACACACTGATAGAAACTTTTTTTGATAGTTAAAAATATTTGTTAATATTTAACAAATAATTTATTAGAGACCACTTTTTAGTGCTTAATAAATATTTCTTAGTATTTAAAAAGATTTATTAATATGTAATAAATGAATATCAGATTTATTAAACACAAAAAAATCATTTTAAATACTAAGAAATATTTGTTTAATACTAAAGAGTGGTATAAACTAATACTTATATTCTGTCCAGGATTTTTGTTGTCTACCCATTTTTAATATATTTTCTAATATACGAAATTTATTATAAAATAATTTTGATTCTCTTATCAACCCGATGAGTGTCGATTTAGATTCGGATCTTAGACTATACCGATAAGTGCTGACAGATAGGGACAGGGATGGGCAAATGGGAAAAACATATCGACATTTATCGTAACGATATTTTCCAAATGTATCTGAAATTAAATTAAATGTATATGATATTTCGATATATCGATATTTTTTCCCAATATGCAATTATTTACAAAAATTTCCAAAATATTCGAAATTTTAAAGTACCTAAATACACATCTGGCTGTTATGACATCAGTTTTATTATTAAAAAACAGGTTTATGTACATGTAGCCAAGAAAAAATCAACATAGTATACAGTGCCACAAACATATCTAGACCGGTTGCCAAAATTGCAGCTAATGTAAATGTTATACTGTTGTCAGACAAAGACCAAGACAGTAGCGCCCCTCTTACCGGGTCAGATTAGTTTGTGGCACTTTACCAACCAAACCAACAAGCAGTGTCATTGTCATAGACAAGTAGGTCATAGACTGTAATTTTTGTTTGTGTTTGAAGCAAAGAAACTAAACCCATATAGCCTACTGCATACCTACTCTTTTTCTAAATTTAAGAAATCGGATTGGTCAAATAGGTACATGATGCGATCCATGAGCAGATAGCAGAGCTTTAAATAAATAAATATTAAATCTGAAAAAATATCGATATTTTGATATTTTGATATATCGATATTTTGATATATCGATATTTTTTACCCAAACGGCCCAAACCTACTGGCAGATCGGCGCCGGTAACCAGCGTTCTTTTTGAATGCGCCCTAAGATCCGAATCTAAATCGACATTCATCGGGTTGATAAAAAAATCAAACACACTGATAGAAACTTTTTTGATAGTTAAAAATATTTGTTTATATTTAAGAAATAATTTATTAGAGACCACTTTTTAGTGCTTAATAAATATTTCTTAGTATTTAAAAAGATTTATTAATATGTAATAAATGAATATCAGATTTATTAAACACAAAAAATAATTTAAAATACTAAGAAATATTTGTTTAATACTAAAGAGTGGTATAAACTAATACCTACTTATATTCTGTCCAGGATTTTTGTTGTCTACCCATTTTTAATATAAATTTTCTTATACGAAATTTATTATAAAATTATTTTGATTCTCTTATCAACCCGATGAATGTCGATTTAGATTCGGATCATAGACTATACCGATAAGTGCTGACAGATAGGGACAGGGATGGGCAAATGGGAAAAACATATTTCATCGTATCGATATTTTCCAAATGTATCTGAAATTAAATTAAATGTATATGATATTTCGATATATCGATATTTTTTCCCAATATGCAATTATTATGCCCCTCTTACCGGGTCAGATTAGTTAGTGGCACTTTACCAACCAAACCAACAAGCAGTGTCATTGTCATAGACAAGTAGGTCATAGACTGTAATTTTTGTTTGTGTTTTAAGCAAAGAAACTAAACCCATATAGCCTACTGCATACCTACTCTTTTTCTAGATTCAAGAAATCGGATTGGTCAAATAGGTACATGATGCGATCCATGAGCAGACAGCAGAGCTTTAAATAAATAAATATTAAATCTGAAAAAATATCGATATTTTGATATATCGATATTTTTTACCCAAACGGCCCAAACCTACTGGCAGATCGGCGCCGGTAACCAGCGTTCTTTTCGAATGCGCCCTTAGGGCGCATTCATGTAGAACGCTGGTTACCGGCGCTGATCTGCCAGCGCTTATCGGTATAGTCTAAGATCCGAATCTAAATCGACATTCATCGGGTTGATAAGAGAATCAAACACACTAATAGAAACTTTTTTTGATAGTTAAAAATATTTGTTAATATTTATCAAATAATTTATTAGATACCACTTTTTAGTGCTTAATAAATATTTCTTAGTATTTAAAAAGGTTTATTAATATGTAATAAATGAATATCAGATTTATTAAACACAAAAAAATCATTTTAAATACTAAGAAATATTTGTTTAATACTAAAGAGTGGTATAAACTAATACTTAATATTCTGTCCAGGATTTTAGTTGTCTACCCATTTTTAATATATTTTCTAATATATACGAAATTTATTATTTTATAATTTTGATTCTCTTTTCAACCCGATGAATGTCGATTTAGATTCGGATCTTAGACTATACCGATACGTGCTGACAGATAGGGACAGGGATGGGCAAATGGGAAAAACATATTGACATTAATCGTATCGATATTTTCCAAATGTATCGATTTAAACCACCCAAGAAATTTAATATTGATATTTCGATATATCGGTATGTTTTGCCCAATGTGCAATTATTTATAAAAATTGCCAAAATATTCGAAATTTTAAAGTACCTAAATACACATCTGGCTGTTATGACATCAGTTTTATTATTAAAAAACATGTTTATGTACCTGTAGCCAAGAAAAAATCAACATACAGTGCCACACAAACTTATCTGGTCCGGTTGCCAAAATTGCAACTAATGCAAATGTTATACTGTTGTCAGAAAAAGACCAAGACAGTAGCGCCCCTCTTACCGGGTCAGATTAGTTTATTTTTATTTTATATATATTTTTATTTTATAGATATTTTTCTGAAAAAATATCGATATTTTGATATATCGATATTTTTTACCCAAACCTACTGGCAGATCGGCGCCGGTAACCAGCGTTCTTTTCGAATGCGCCCTTAGAAACTAAACTATCGCTGAGGCGTCGAAAGTATGGGCGCCGACTTAAATATTTATTTTATTCTGTTTTTTAGTATTTGTTGTTGTAGCGGCAACAGAAATAGATCATTAGTGAAAATTTCAACTGTGTAACTATTACGGTTCATGAGATACAGCCTGGTGACAGACGGACGGACGGACAGCGAAGTCTCAGTAATAGGGTCCCGTTTTACCCTTTGGGTTCAGAACCCTAATATGGGTGGCTGTTACTGACTTTATGGATCTATGTTACTTGTTTATAATATAATATTGTATCTAGAGATTTTTCATACATCAGTATTGATCTCATGGCCATGAATATAAAAAAATTCAACTATGCGCACACTTTGCCTTGGTGATTTTTTAAACTATTAACTGCTGCCATTACACACTTTTTCAACTTGTTTGCTATGACACGGTTTTCCTTACTTCCATAATCCGTGTTAAAAATTATAATACTATTTGAATATAGAGGGAATCTGTTCTCCAGTAATAAATTAAAAAAAAAACATGGGCATTGTAGCGACACCTATCGACTTAATTTGGAAGAGATTACTTGAATAATGATTATTTTTTCTACAGATGATGTTACTGGCACAACAAATAATTTCAGCCCACTGTGGTCCAGCAAGCCTGTATCAACTTACTAACTAGCTTTTACACGCAGCTTCGCTTGCAGAACTTGTGTAACAAAACAAAATTAACAACAATAACCGCAAACTGGTAAAAACTCTTGGATATAGTAGGTAAATATTACTAAATACAACTTTCAAGGCATTAGAGGATCCTTTCCCTGTTACCATTGTATTACAAATGTGGGTTTTTCGTTCACACATGCCGTCACAAACAGTCCCACACCGTTACAGGATGAGGATGAAAAAGATTGATTGGTTTTACTACATCAATGTTACCAAAAACCAACATCTTAAACATGGTTAGTTTACTCCCATCTGTTAAGGAGTCGATTGTTTTGACTCTGAGCACATCATCAGTGTGGACGTCTGGATGTTAGTCAATGATGGGCTAATTTTGCAGTGTTAATATAACCACAGTCAATATTATCTTAAGTACGGTTACATTGCTCCTACTTCTTTTGATGAAAAAGTAATTGTCTAATGCGACCACTACTTTCGAAGAGTTAAATAATCAAACAAATACCATTTTATATCCTATTTTTCGAAGAACTAATAGGTTATCATAATTACGTTTATCATAATTGTGAACATTTTGCAGTTCCAATAAAATTTCACATATATCTACATATGTGTGGTGTGCATTGATAACCTCCTTTTCTGTAGTCGGTCTGAAGTATACTCGTAACAGATGAATCCTATTGAAGCTTTATTTCTACAGGTAATATATATTTTTTCATTTCAAATGAGCTTACCCTGATCTCTTCAAGATTGCTTTCGCCCACTTTAGTCTGCAACGAAGTCAAACCAAGCTGAAAAAAATATTACTTTTAATCGAGAAAATAAACATGATAATACAATACATATTAACCGGATCAACCACTTTTAATTTGCAAATACTTCGACAATAGGGTACTTTCGGTAGTGAAAAATAAACTTGATTTTCCTAATAAAAAGCAAAAAAAATATATTTCGGCAAAATAAACACGCTTTCTCGCCTTAAAATAAAAGAAAATATTAATTCTTTTTTTATTTCCGGAAATACGCTGTCAGAACTTGTCAGTCATTTTGATGACGTAATAATGGTAAATTGTACAGTGCCACAAACTTATCTGACCCGGTGGCCAAAATTGGAAATAATGCAAATGTTATGTTGTACCTACTTACTGTTGTCAGAAAAATACCAAGACAGTAGCGCCACCCTTACCGGGTCAAAGTTTATGGCACTGTATGTAAGACCGGCATTCATTCAAGTTTTTATGCACGAAATTGAACTGACAATTTGGTTTTTGGATGAATAGGTTTGCCTTTATGACGTCACACCTATGCCTCTCCTGTTTTAGGTCACTTGACATACCGATTAAAAATTTCGAATTTTAATATTGTTTATTAAAATAATTATGTGCTTTTATGACTCAAAATCAGAATATTAAAGTATATTTCTACATAAATTTTTATTTTTATCAAATTTCATAGTTTATTTTTCATTACGGAAAGTACTTACCTATTGCAAATATTTTTTTGTTCATACATTTGAGGACTCAAAATTGCTATATTTTAGCTCCTTTACACCTTGGTAACTTGAGTAATCCGTAAGAAATTGAAGACATGAGTGGATGAAGTAGATATTATGTTACATTTTTTAAATGTGGAGAAAGTGAGCTCCAAAGTCCTGAACTTATTTTTCTGATGAATCGTTTTTCTTATTGTTTCTTTACGAATTATTTATATCAAATTATATCATAATATATTAATATCCACTGGTATAGAGTGGGTTAATAATATATAAGTGTAAAAATATGTATATATTAAAAAAACTGTTGATTTAATATGGTTTTTAAGGACCTTTCCAGTTCATTGAGTAAAATTATGTAGATTTTTTAAAAATGCTACATAATATTATAGTAATATTCAATAATATTCAATTAGCTCCATCTGTTGTCATGTGGTACAATTACCCAATGTTGTAATAGCGACATCTATCAACTCCATTAAAAAAAAATACCACAGTCAGTTTTAATAATTCGCTTTGTAGATGGCGTTACTAGAGGGAAATTTAAATTTTTTGACATAATATTTCCTTCCATGAAGTAGTAGGTAATAAAGAGAGCGAGAATGTTTGTGGGGAAAATGTAACAGTAATATTCCTTTTAAAAATATCTAAGAAGATGTCTTACCCTGATCTCTTCAAGAGTTCTTTCGGCTATTTTCGCCTCCAATGAAGCCAAAGCGTTCTGAAACAGTAAATTTATTTTAATCGACAGACACATAATTATAATCTTGTATGTGTAGCATTATTATTGTGGGTCTTCCGTTTTCACACTCGTCGAAGTAGGTATCCAACATCCTCAATCAATCGATATTATTGATTAGCGGACCCAAATCGTAATGTTACATAGCCTAAAGATAAAGACTTCCTAGATAAATGGACTATCCAAATCGAAAGTAATTTTACAATTCGCATTAGTAGTTCCTGAATTTAGCCGATTCAAATAAATAAACTCTTCGGCTTTATAATATTAGCGTGATATTATATTAGTATATCTACATGAAAATAAAATGTTATCATTGCATTATCTTAAAACTTTATGTTATCCAAATAAAAGGTGAATTGATTATTAAAATTTGCGTTTATACGATAAGTGGATAAGGCAACAATGATTATTTAATTTGTTCATTTTCATCTAATTTAACGTAAATAGGCGTTCAAGTGGCATATAATTACAGACACTTGAGTTTACCACTAACCGAGCAGCATGGTGGAGTATGCTCTACGCCTCCTCAGTTATGAGGAGAGTTGAGGAGACCCTTGCTCAGTGGTAGGTCATTAATGAGTTGAAGCCAAAAAAGGGATAGTTTAGCAAACAGCCTAATAAAAGTGTCATTTGCAAGTTGGATTGGTGGAACGGATTTAAACCAACCGGCTTTAAAACAGCGTGGTAGATATTATACCTACTCTAACTCAGTGTTTCCCAATGTGGGGCCTACGCCAGACAAGGAGGCAGGCAATTCGTGGGTTTTTGGGGGCCAATTGAAAAGTATAATTACTGTCTGTGTTTTCATGACAGCGTTATGGTAACTTCCCTATTAATTAAAGCCATTAATAAAAAAAAATTTGACGCTTAAATCATGTATACAGGGAGACAGAATTTTTAAAAATAACAAAGTGAGGCGGTAGGTACCTAGATAAAAGGTTGGGAAACACTGCTCTAACGGTTCTCAACGATCGGAAATGACCTGTGTTCGGTAGGGAATTGAAACCAGTTAGCAATTACTTCTCGTAACAACTAAGTTCAACTTTCAACAAGACATTCCACATGCAAATATTAAACGCATCTATATTGACGTTATTTCAGTATTTGCATAATAAACTTCCTCATGGCCATTCCTCAAATCGCAATGTGTCGTTGAACTGCAAAACGCGAGACAGCAATGCTATTTGGAGTACAGCCAAGTTATTTTGAAAAGGACGCTCGGTTATTCTGTACTTCCAGACAAATAAAGTCTGCCCTACATTCTCGCTGGAACGCAAAAAAATTAAATGTCTATATTATGAGGTTTATTAACAAATTGTCCTACGTTTACACCCATGAGGTGACATCTAACCAATGACTGACAGGAACTGTTTTTGGATCATGTGTGTACATGTGTAGATTTACTAAAACTTAGAATCCACTGTCGAAAAGAAAAACATGGTCTTTTTCGATATAAAAATGAATTTACTTCCGAACATCTGACCTCTCACTATTGTTTTGTAAAGCTCACTAATATTACCTTTGTTTTTTTGTAGTATCTTAGTTGTAGCATTTTATTGGTAGTTTCTTGTATAATAATAAAGTCTTACATACATTACAACTCATTTTAATCCATTAATTTGGAGAAGAATAGTCGCCCTCGGAAAATACCAACGGGGCGGCTACATTTGCTATAAATAACTTTTTACAAAAAAATAACCGAGTTCAAAGTCGAGATAACTCAAAAAACTGACCGTCAGATGTCGCTCAAATTAAAATGGGACCAGACGGCAGTCATTAGCTTTTGAATGTCGAAAGAATTATCAAATAGTTAATCCAGTACGAAGTGATGAGATAACACACATAAGAAAAAAAACAGACGAATTGAGAACATCCTCCTTTTTTTTTGAAGACGGTCAAAAAGTACCTACTTAGAACTTTTAGCGTTGTAGTTTATCAGAGTAAAGTCAAATAGGTAGTACTTTTGATTTACTTTCAAATACGTATTTTATAATCAGAGTTAAGTCAAATAGCACTTTTAATTTACTTTCAAATACGTGTTTTAAACATGAGTACATTAACGATTATTCTCATATCTTTGATATGCTTGTCACTGATATCGCGATAAGGTTCTGAAGATAAAATTGATTGACAGCTTAGCTGTCATTAGTGTAAGTCAAGTGTCAACTGTCAAGAAATTATCCCAAGCAATTATCACAAGCGTAGCTACATCAAAAAATCAGATATCCACTATCCACATTCCACATCAGACGCTGGATGACTGACACTCAAATATTATCAACATTTTTTAAATGAAGTACCTAAGTGGAAATAAGGTTATCCATACTAAAATTATAAATGCTAAATTCCGTCTGTCTGTCTGTGACGCTTTCACGGCCAAACCACCGCACCGGCCCAATTTGGATGAAATTCGGAATGGAAATAGTTTGTATGAAAAATCTAAACCGCTTGACCGACTTCGATGAATTATCGCAGGAAAATAGTTGATGAAGCAAGGTCAAACATAGGCTACTTATGTTTTCAAAAACCATTAAAAAAATACCGCGGACGGATAGCTAGTTATTAAAAAGTAATAAGCACTAAACGACTGGAGCGTTTTAAAGTGTCAGCTCATGATTGTTGGTCGCTTCATTTACCATTATAACTTGCAACATGACAACAGAACTCTGAATCTAGAATCTTTTTACAGGTGGTAGCAGGCCTAGAGCTCACCCGGGGAAGTATCACCGCCCGCCACGGTACTTAGTACCATTCCTACCGTGTAATAATTGTTTTAAGAACAATTGTGTTCCGGATAGGAAGGTGTGGAGCCGGTTACACTTTTTTAGAGGCGACCATCTCAGTCCTCAGGGGTAGCAACGCATCTGTGACCGAATTAGAATTCAATGAGTCTAGTTCTGGTTCGGCCACAGTTGTCATGGGCGGGAGCGGAAGGTGGTGCTGCATGCTCGTTTGCTATCTTAATTCCATAAAAAAAATCTAGAGACGTTGAGATGAATAGAAAGCATTCCTACATAAACTAAGACAAACACGTTGAGTGAATTCGTCACAGAATTCAATAGTCTGGCGCCAAATTGTTTACGATCTCATTCCGATGTTATTCCTTGCGAAAGTTGAATAGTACGCAGTACCGAGGTTGTCTGGGACGTTGTTATTTCTGTACTCATGTATTTTTCTCCCGGCACTATACAGTAAACTTGTGTACAGAGCAGTAAAGCCGATTAAATATTGCAAATGCAACAGAAAAATAACTGCTAGTACGAGAATAATCTAGTTTAGATTATACTGCGCTAAGTTAATCTTTTTTATGTAAATAGCTGATGGATGAGGGAAGTGGTCAACATGTTCTGTCTGAACATGGTCAATGGAAGCCTTGGTACTTCCCATGGGATATAATGTTCTATTGAATTTCATTATAACCCGCTGGTCAATAATGTGATTTTCACTTTCATAACTCTTATTGCTATGAGCATAAAGTCTAATTTCGCTAAACAGAATGTGCCCTCAGCGGGCGCGGCCAACTCGATTTTCGAAGACCGAAGCCGTGGCCCACTAGATTCGCACTGAGACGAACTTCATTTGTTTGTCAAATCGAGTAGGCCACGCCACTATCTACTAAGCCTGGTTTTTTATTGTCTCGCATAAAGTGAGAAAAGTAGAGTATACACCACCGGAATAAAACTGTTTTTTTCTTGGGCGCTTGAATCCCTCACTGCACTCAGGACTCAATCTTAATTCCCTCGCTTTGCTCGGGAATTAACTTATAACACCCTCGCTGCGCTCGGGAGTTAAATTTGGAGTCCTTCGTTACGTTCAGGATTCAATATAGCGCCCGTGACATAAAACAGTGCTTTATCCCCTTGGTGTATAATCTACTATTATATCATACTTGCTCGGTAACTAGGGATTACTATGATGGAAAGTCTCCTTGTAAGTTGGTGTTTGCAATTCAAGGCCAACATTACGTCGCACTATGCTTGAATTGTAATGTTCACATTACAGTTCAAGCTATGCAAAACTCCTTGGTAAACAATCTCTTTTCTTATAAAATGGTAAGAAAACTTTTTACTGAAAAAAAAACACAACATGGCGGCATTTAATTTCCATACATTTCAAACTATGCAAAACTCCTTGGAACTCAGAGCCGTAAAAAAAAAGTGTGTGTCAGCTACGACGCACGATTGGAGTTTATATATCGAATAGAAAATAAATTGTAACTGAAGTTGTAACACGAGTCGTATTATTTTGCCCTTTTATTTAAGGTTCTTATAGAGATTAAGATTTGAGATTTGAGATTAGAGATTAGAGATTAGAGATTAGAGATTAGAGATTAGAGATTAGAGATTAGAGATTAGAGATTAGAGATTAGAGATTAGAGATTAGAGATTAGAGATTAGAGATTAGAGATTAGAGATTAGAGATTAGAGATTAGAGATTAGAGATTAGAGATTAGAGATTAGAGATTAGAGATTAGAGATTAGAGATTAGAGATTAGAGATTAGAGATTAGAGATTAGAGATTAGAGATTAGAGATTAGAGATTAGAGATTAGAGATTAGAGATTAGAGATTAGAGATTAGAGATTAGAGATTAGAGATTAGAGATTAGAGATTAGAGATTAGAGATTAGAGATTAGAGATTAGAGATTTGAGATTTGAGATTTGAGATTAGAGATTAGAGATTAGAGATTAGAGATTAGAGATTAGAGATTAGAGATTTGAGATAGTTATATGTTTGTCTCTTTCTACGTAACGCCTCAACTTTTCGTGTTTCTAAACTTGATTTTACTCCTCATAAAATCTCATACCGGGCCTTATAACTCAAATCGTTTCTTAAGGAGTAAACTCCAAAAAATAGAAAACTATTTACGAAAAAAAAATGGAAATGGCGGCATTTCATTTGATCTGAAATTAAAATTTCATTTTGCATTACCAATGTTTTATTTACCTCACAAGAATGATATAAAGTAGAATGCTTACCTCGGTTGCAAGTAGCTATTACACCCTCGAACTATATTCACCCTCGCTCGCTGCGCTCGCTCGTGTGACTAAATATCTCGGGTGCACGCGATCCATTAGCGCCCTATGCGAGCTGCGCTCGCACTGGCGCCAAATTGGATCTTGTTCTGTAATAGCTTACTTACGTCCCTTGTGTAACAATCTACTAATGTAGTAGGGTAGGGTTGCACTTGTATAGCATGGTAAGATGGGGTAATATAATCGTTGTGTAGTAGAAAGAGCAAATTTGTAGACGGCAATCCTCTACATTAATCTGTTCAGTTAGGTACAGGTGTTTAACAGGAATAATTTTCGAATTGACGTTATAATAGCTAGGCAGGACTTCAAGTTATTAATACCGGGTCTTCATATCTGAGGAGTTCTAGAGCATACCTACTCCATCACGTACCTCTAACTAAAGTCAAGACTAAGCGGTTAGTGGCTAACCAACACGCAGGAATAATTTATAATATATTATTTTAATGATCTTTTTAGGGTTCCGTACCCAAAGGGTAAAACGGGACCCTATTACTGAGACTTCGCTGTCCGTCCGTCCGTCCGTCTGTCACCAGTCACCAGGCTGTATCTCATGAACCGTAATAGTTACACAGTTGAAATTTTCACAGATGATGTATTTCTGTTGCCGCTACAACAACAAATACTAAAAAACAGAATAAAATAAATATTTAAGTGGGCGGACATTCGACGCCTCAGAGATAGTTTAATTACTTTGGGGACCAAGAGATGGCGTTGTGCGTAATATGTGGCTACGATAAAACAATTAAATATTTAGGCGCTTTGCCCACGGTGCAACTTGAGTTGCAGCAACTTGCAACTTTTTAAAAGTTTCCTGTCAAAGTTGATAGTTGCAACAACGTTTACGGTTGCCGCAATTTTATAGCAATTTATAGCAACGATCAGCGTTCATAGGGATGCAAAGTTGTTGTAATATCGATAATTATATCTAGATAATGAAATTATCGATAGTTGATAATATCGATGATTTTGGTCGATAATATCGAATTTATTTAAATTTAAATCTATATATATAAAAGCGATCAAAGCGATTTTAAGATTAAAAATAGCGATCGCACCTCCGAATCTACATATAAATAGAATAATTTTAATAAAGTTAGAAATGAATCACCGAAGCGAATCTAGGATTTTAAGGACAAAGGTCAGTGAGAGTTTTGTAAAATTGCAAATTGAAAATACTTCCTATTTATTGGAAAAATAAGGTCCATTAAAAATATTCCAAAATACACAAGAAGTTATTGAAATAACCTAAATTTCTATACGTTTAAGGTTTGGAATAAGAAATTATTGCTATTTCGCTCGTCCATAATCCGTTCAGCTTTATCGCGCGCTCGCATCGGCCTGCATCGGTTGACATCGGTTATACTCGTCGTAAGCAAGATACCCATACCGAACCGAGCGTATCGCTACACCAATATCTGGTTTCAAAAAATATATAGTTTTGACACGCATCAATATCGGCTATAACGATATCGATCTAATATACGTTTCAATATCGATATACGATTTGTATCGACCACCTCTAGTAGGGTGTGAAATCGTCCGACGCGTTGCGATTGACAGTTGCGGAAACTGGCAACTTTCAAAACCAGTATAATTGAACAGTTGCTAGTTGCGGCAATTAGCAACTAACCTAGTCATCGATTGCAGCAACTGAAAACTGTTGACGATTGCCGAAACTCGAAACTCGAGTTGCTGTGTGTGCGCAGTCCAATTGAAATGTATGTAAACAGCTAGTTGCAAGTTAATTGCAAATTGCCAGTTGCTGCAACAGTTGCACCGCGGGCAAAGCGCCTTAAGTGAGGCTTTCATACAACAGACCAGATTTTTTTGGCGTTTTTATACATAATGGTACGGAACCCTTCGTGCGCGAGTCCGACTCGCACTTGGGCGGTTTTTTATAAAATAAATAAAATGTTGACTTACGTCAGTCCTTTCAATGACCATAGTGCGTATCCTTGAGTACATGGCTTCTTCACGCATGCGCGCTGCGTCACGGATTTCTCGCACCAAGTCCGTTAAAAAACCAGGAGAATACTGCCCGCCTAGGAGACCTGGAAAAAAGAAATGGACATATTTGAACAATGTTAGGTCCCTTTTTAAAAGCTCCTTTATAAAAATACCCAAAAAATTCCTCATATTTCATTTCTTTTTTTACTTTGGTACCTAGGTATTTATTTTGTTTTATGCACACAATTATAACAGTTACCTATCAAAAATATTAAATTATTCATTACAAACATAATTATTCCTTTGCATGACAAATGGGCACAATAAGCGTACTTTGTAGGAAAACGGTTATTTTGAACCAGTACAAAAAGCGGTTATAAGTTGAATTTATTCAATAGTTGGTCTTATCGCTACTAGTGATCTCTTTCAGACGAACCTTTGGGGAAATTACGAAGAAGAATGTCGAGGGAAACTGATTCTATTTTCTGTATCAGTGACACTGCTTATTCAAGATTAGCCTACATTTGTTGTGGCAGAATTCTGATGAAGGTAGACATTGTTATCGATTTGAAGACAAAAATATTGGTTCTCTTTCTATTTGAGGATCACACGCCATTGGAAGCATTTAAATGATGCCTACTAGACATAATAAATTTGTTTTTGTCCCTTATATCAGGGGCCTGCCCTATGATGCGTTTCATCCAGGGTTCTGTTTCGGATTCAGACTTATTTTTAATTATTTATTGTATTTTAACGCGTGTAGATTTTGTTTTTAATGATGTGAATGAATGAGTGGTAAGTGTAAAATTAAGGACGAAGCCTCACTTAACATAGTAGCTCTCGACAACCAGACATGTATGTATGTTCCCAGATATACCTATAGTGTTATGGGATATCAGAGTAAGAATAGGGTTTGGTACGTAGCGATTTTGACTGTAAGTATTTTACAACTGTACAACAAATTAATCTTTCTAAAATATGGAACAATAAAAATTGTTATAAAAGTTATAGAATGGAAAACATGATGTTAACGTCAAGCCTAAAATAAATGAATAGCATTATTTTGCGTGCCCTATTTATAAATATAGATTTACCGAAACGAATCGATGTTCCATAATTTCATGACCTAAGCATAAAGTACTTAAGTTTCAGTCTGTTCTGTTCTGTCATGTCTCTGTGATTCTCAGGTCAATAGATACAAAATCGGTAGATAATGCAACGGTAACGCAATATTATGTAATTAGAACACAATACATTGAAATACGCAAGGGATTTGGAAGTAGGGCTTACTTGACTATACTTGAGTCGCCGATAATATAGAATTGCTACTCCCCGTTAAAAACAAATTAATTACTTGTGCTCACGGTTTAATTCAGCTTTAAAGCAAATTTTACTTAAGGCATTTTAAATTCTCACCGTCAAAATACACCGAACCTTAATCAACGGAACGGAAAGCTGACATTTGTATGGATTGCTATTTAAACGAATTCCATACCTGCGCGAAGTACCTACCTAGTTAGTAGTTATAGTCTTAAAGTTGTCATTTCACAAGCAGTTACTCGCGTATTTCTCGACAGACAACGCGTCATAAAAAAATAAGAAAGCAATCATCACTATTCACTAACCGTTAAGTAAGTATATTAATGAGTATAAAAACATATTGGCGACATGATCGAATTTGCATTGAATATAAAACCGATATAATATGTTGACGTCACGGAACACAGCTCGCTGCACGGCTGGAAGTCGATTCATCAAATGGAAACTTTAGAACATGATACGTTGGGGTAATACCGGACGGATTTGCGACAAGTTCGAAGGATGTTGTAAAAACTTAAATTTTGTGAGTTCAGTAAGTGCTATGTCAATGAAATATAGTGCAAACGAATGATGAATAAACATAGCATAATTTAAAATAGCATTTCTCTTCGTACACTCAATATTTTATTATTTATACGCTTAGAAAAACTCAATATTCTTTTTTATGAGTATAATCACAATTTGGTCATTAAGGGGGAAGTTCGGACAGTAATTTAAAACTGTTTCTATTGCAAAGAACACAAGGTGTATGACAAGGATATATCCGATCTTTTATGTGCTTTAATATGATATCAATGAAATCTATGTAAGGCTACGAACATAGATGTTCCAGATGATTACTTTTTTTTCGTTCGGGCTGTCCGATCTTACCCCTTATTTTAAAATTAGGCGATTTAATGGTTCCCAAAGTTAAGGTTCTCTCGACATTTGTCTCTAATAGAATTGTCGTTAAATTGCTACAAGTGAATGACCTTTACTTACTACTTACTTCTTTATGTACTTATAGGTACAAGTAGTAATTTCAAGCAAATTTATGTGTTTAAATATAAGTAAAACTATGGATATGAGAGAGTGATAAAGGGAAGCCAAGGAGACTAGAGCCAAATTATGAATTGGTAGAATAGTTTTTAAAATAATAAGCGTGTACATTAGCAGAAAATTAGATTTATTAAGCTTTAAGAATTATTTTTATTATTATTAATAAGCACATACATTTAATAATTATAGCTGTTATTTTTTTCTTAATGTTCTAAATTATATATTTTGTTAGCGATGTTTGCATTTAATCTATTAGGATAAGTACTTCAAGTTACGTTGCTTATTCTATAATCAGATTTTTGTTATTATAATCTATCTTGGTTTTTAATCATATATTATAAAAGTTTGACAACCACTACAAATTTCATCACTTGGCTCTGATCGAATATTTTTATCCGATCTTCACCTGAGGAGGATAACACCGGATTTCAGCCTGCAGAGATACTAGACGGATATCAATTAGTTCTATCTAATTACCACTGCTTAAATTTTAGTATTTAGGCAAAATAATAATAAAATACATTATACTTTCGCTACAATATTCAATCAAAAATTGAGGGGGAAGGCCGGATGGACAAAAATTTTGGAAAATTTACCTTGTTAACTTTAAAAGCATGTAGCATACGTGCGTCTTGCAGGAGCGACTGGCGACCACTGCTGGGTGGGGCGTAACAAAATTATCTTTCACGCAGTGTGGCTAACATTGAAAAATAAAGCCAAAATAGTGAGTTATTTGATTCCAACGGTCTTACCCCAACGTACCTTATCTAGTTAATTAGACTTTCTCGGCGCAAAAACAAAGCCGGTTTATGTTTATGTCACTTCTGGAGTTATTGAACTCTGCATCATATAAGTATTATATATATCCTCCAAAGTCCAAACACTCGGGACTGTTCTAATGTAGTCTAGATATGATGACTTTTTTTGATGAAAACAATCTATCGCGTGACAAGTGGTCACCGCCTTTTATGGTCATCAGTAACACCAAAGGGATCACCGATGCGTTGCTGGCCAAAACGACAACCTACTTACCAACAAGGCACGTTAAAAGCTCCTGGAACACTTAGAACTATGGCTTAAGATATGATTTAGTCATTTTAGTCTATACTTCAAATGTTTCTTTCTTTGATGTTTTAAATATCTAGATTGAGCGTCGCCCTACAATGAAAACAAAAAAGCAAGGCAACATTATTAAGCATGTGTGCGTGCAGGCGATGTTTTACACCTTCGTCTATTGTCTATGTGTGCGTAATGTGTGCCTAATGATATAAAAATTGTGGCTAACAGTTAACCACAATTTTTTGACACGTTTGCGCGGATTCGATGTTCCATCTAGACATTTAAAACATCAAAGGTTTCTTTTGAAAATTGTTCTACGAGTACCTATTCGATTTTAACGGAAATAAAGTTTCAATTATAGCGATCAAAATAAATTAACAAGATAAAAGTTAAAAGCTTGAAACGAGATTTTGTAATCAAATCAAAATGTTTGCAATTCTTAAAAGATCTTAAATGGTTAATGGAGGTCAAAAATAATAGGAGCAGCAAATTCATAAAGCTTAAGATTCTGAGGCATCAATAGCTAAATATGATAATAAAAATTTCAAAAAATCCCTATAGTCTCTTCAACAATGTGTGGCGTCCTAAGCAACAACATTTTTTTTATTGTACTACAATATAAATTGGCAGAAACAAAGTCTTCTTTAAATGACAGTAAAACATGCAACTCTATCGCTTAAGAAGCGATTTCACTGAGTTAGGTACTGATGTACCTTATTTATAAATAAACTCATTTCCTTATGCTCGAAAGACAAGCGTATTATTCCTGTAACTTCCAAAAATAGTATTCCAAACCTCCCCTACCCACTAAAGTAGTGTACGAGGAAAAATCGTATGTGCCGGTTATATAATATTTATGTAGATGTTATTGAAAAGTTTACGGCCAATTGAAATAAGTAGGTCAATTGATTGGCAACTCGCTGCACACTAGTGATGTGAAAATGTAGGTGTGTGATGTTTTAATGGTGCGTACAGACTATGTAACAAAACATGTTATAAAACATAGTTAAATAACATGTTTTACAAATTGACGACCCGGATGGCGCAATGGTTAACACGCCGGATCGCTGTTCCGAGGGTCCTGGGTTCGATTCCCAGCGAGGCGGAAATTTGAATGATGAATTCGAATTGCCGTTCTCGGTCTGGGTGTGTGTCCTTGTCTTGTGTGTTGTCCATGGCACCCACGACACAGGGAATCCTAGTGTGGGGCTATGAGTGTGAAGCGTTATTATTATTATTATTAAAAATGTGGACGCTATGTGTTACAAAAACAAGTTATACAACATGTTATTAGTTTGTGCAACAATATTATATAACTTTTGCGCACGAGTTACCTACTTGTGCCTTGTTATAAAACATTGTTATACAACAATGTTGTTTTAATGTGTACGGTCTTGTAACATGTTTCATTGTTAGACAACAATGTTAGATAGTGTGGTCGTGTTATAAAACAAAAGTTATATAACATGTTGCATAATCTGTACGCACCATAAGAATTAAATAAATTGCAAAAATTTACTTCAAATATAACTATAACTTACTAAACATTAATTCAAAACAGATTTAAATTGTTTTATTGCACCTTAAAAACATTGTAATAACTGTAATTTTGTTAAAAAGAAATAACAGATTTTAAACTTGAAAAAAACAGTAGTGCTACAGTTATAGAAAATCCCGACCGTTGATTTTTAGGGTGACCCTTCGTGCTCGCTGCTGGTACTGTTGGTGCCTGTCATACTAGTTTGTTCAACTTTTAAACAAAATTAATTACCTTTATTTACCTAACCAAAGAATACGAAACCGGGGCACATTTCGATATATCGCATAGGTAGTGTTGTGTCAACTTGTGTCACATAACATTGGCATCGGATACAAAACATTGGCATCGCGCGTTGCCATCAATGAAGGCATACATTTTAGTAACCAATTAATTTAATCAATATAGGTACCTATCATCGACCTACGACAAATGACCACTAGGTAGGTATATAAAAGAAATTTAACAGCATCTTTGTATGGAAAACGTAACATAAGTACGTTTTTCGTAAAGCTTTCGTTTTTTTTCACTCTATCCAAAAGCCTACTGAGAATTCTTTAAGCATTAAATTCGCATTTTGTCCTTTTAAAAATAGTTTCAAACAAGTCTAAATAACCAAAAAATTAAATCAAATTAGCGTGACATTAAGAAATTACATATTTCTCACTGAATTATCCAAATGACGTCAGCTACTGTACATGCAAATGGCTTACCTATCTGTTATAACAAAACGTTGCGTTTACTTAATAAGACAAAACGGCTTTTTTCCTCCATTCCTATTCACATGGCATGCGAATTATAACTGTATAGACACGAGCTTATTATGAGCCAACAACAATGCACGCAATGGATCCATTCGCTATAAATGGTAAGTGGAGTGCGCAAATTCCGCTCGCTTACTTTCAGACCTGCTAAGTTATGTATATTATAATAATGTATATTATACTAAATATGTAAGCGATCGATTCCCGTACACGGATAATATACATTTATTATGACACGAAATATATGAAAGTCTTCACATTTGTTTACAAATTAACCAACTAAAATTCTACTAATAACTCGGCGTCTTCATTTATGCATACGATTCATATTTGGTCTGCGGATGATCATACTTCAGAGTATCGCAACCAGCTCAAGTGTCACATTCTCTTTCTTCTCTACAATGTATTATTAATCCAAAATGCCCCACCTACTGAAGGAAGACGTTAAATTCCTCCATCTGACGCATGCACTACCTACTTATAAGTCAGTTAAAAGTACCTAGTCTAAGGATTCACGCTTAACAGTTTCCGAATGTGGCTACTAAGGAGCTGGTTTCCCGAAGAGAAGTCAGGGCGGGCTTACTTGTATAATATTAACACACTAGAGAACAGCCCGCGCTTCGTTTCGGGACCCGAAGGTAACAGCCGCGTAGGTCCCGCTCCCGTAGGAATCTCAGCTAAAAAGTAGCCTATAATATTTGCCTATGACTTAAGTAAATTATGTACATGTAGTACTTGATAGTGTGATTCAGAACTTGCAAAGAAATTTTACTAACGCCATCTATTAACAACTCCGAAACTAAATATCTAGCAACTAACAAAACATCGATCTTCCCATGGGAATGAGATGTTCTTCCGCGATAAAAAGTAGCCTACGTCACTCTACACCCTCCTAACTATCCCCACACACATAAACCATAGCCACAGCGCCGGATTTAGACCTCGGCGGCCCATAGGCAGAGCGTGTGGTGGAGGCCCTCAAATAGTTTGAATAACATAAACTTTAGGGATTAAAATTACACATTCATATTATATTACACATATTATATACACATTCATTACCTACTTACGAAAAAGAAACAAGTTTGTACTAATACTAAATACACCTGTTGACTTTTGATACTCAACTGTCTATACAAAAAACCAGTTCATTCATGTCGAGCGAAGTGCATAGGCATACGTACCCGTGTCCCGTTCCCGTATGCGCGCTTGGGCGGGCGAAGCGGTGGTGGCGATGGCGCGGCGGCAGCACTTTTTCCATAGAGGGAGCGAGACGCCGCTCTAAAGCTTCATAAACGCGTCTCACTCACTTTCTCAATGGGAAAAGTCTTGCCTTTTTAATGGTAAAAATAATGCGCGCGCCGAGTGACACGCCATTTTCCACTCTTGCTATTGGTCTAGCGCAGCGCGGTAGAATGCGCGAAAGGCGCCATTTGTGTTCATATTTCGTGCGAAATCAACTCGTAGAGTTTTAAATGTTCAACTTTTCCCGCTTAAAAAAAGATTTTAACAAAACTCAGTATTTTTTTCTCTCTCGCTCTACTGAGCCTCTATCGATTTAATTTAATGTTTTTGTGGTGTGGTGGCGGCCCCCTTGTGGTGGCGGCCCATAGGCAACTGCCTATGTTGCCTATGCTTAAATCCGGCACTGCATAGCCATATAATAGCCATGTTGCGACGTGAAAGAGCCAAAAACAAACAAACACACTTTCACATTTATAATATTATATATTAACACATTTCTGATTTTTCAGTCATGCATGTGCACATCCTACTTATTAATATACCTACATAGGTAAATGCGAAAGTAGGTAACTCTGTCTATTTTATTTGCTAGCTTTCAACGCTTAATTCTCTGAACAATACAAAATCCTTTAAGGACAAACTACGCTTCGCCTTTAGTTTAGGTACATAGGTATTTCTAGGTTAGTAGGATAATACCAGAGTGTACGATTGGGATGGTTTTATGTTGTTATGATAAGAAAAGTAAATGCTCGGTTAAAAGTTGTGACTCACCCGACAAACAGTATAAAAGTGACCGAGTTGAAAAACTTAGGGCGCGGCCGGTACCCATTTATTTGGGGTATTGTCAAATTTTCCAAATATACGAATTCCGCGGGATTGAAAGTTCAGTCCGACGATCATCACTATTTTGTAATGGTTCACTTTACTAATGGGAAATTGCAGAAAATTTGTTGTCTTGTTCATTGTAGAAATTAATCTTTTTGCATATTCACATGAAGCTTCGGACCTTTTCCTAAGTCCAATCACGTGCTACTATTATATTGAATGTCAATGAAATGCCTAATTCGTAGGTTTTTCCTCTGTTAAGTATAAAACTACAAGCTACAACATTACATTTTTAGTGTGTAATAGAAAACAAAATGCAGTTGTAGCTTTATGTATCTCTAAGTAGAAAAGGAACCCTTGTGAGTTTCTTGCCACTTCTACTTTCAAGAACAGACTTGAATATTGTTAAAGAGAGGGCGTATTTTATTTTCGCAGTATTAAAACTGACTTCGAATGCAATTTCGAATAAAGACGCTTCTAAAGCAATCATTCATAGCAATAAATCGGTCTTTTGACTTACTGCCAGGTAAAAATATATTTTTGCCAATAATATATCTTGGCTCCAACCCATTTATCGACATTTTATAGGCTTAAATTAGTAAGTATAATGTAGGTACGAGTGATCCGCAATCATTTAAACATTAAAATTAAAATTCGTTTTAAATTGAACCCTGAGCAAATGTAAATTGAGCAAATGTAAAAACGTAAATTTGTTTTTAGGGCGTGACGACATTTTTATATATTCGGCGTCCCAAGGTAAAGTAGTTCCATATTCGATTCAGCAGGATGCTAAAATCCGATACGAATAGCGGGTCGCGACACTCCCGACGTCCGTTTAACGATTTTTATCTAAGGATAAAAATCGTATAGGTACGTCTGCTGCCTGCCGCTATTGAAGTCTTATTTCATTATTGGAGTATCATTTCATAACAATTTGATATTATGCATATAGTCCGAAAGCTTCGATCAACAATGCTATTTGACAATACCATTTCTGTATTATCAATGTCCGAAAGGCCACCGAAAAATTTAAATAGCCAGCGAAAAGTACGTCGGAGGGGACAGTTACCCTGGAAGTAAGAATGTGTAAAACCTATTACGAAAACCCCTAAACAAGGTGTAGTGAAAACATGAAAATGGAGATCATTCCACAGTTTGCAGCCAATACCTTATATCGTGAGAATCGGAGCGTGCTGAATCTTTCGAATCTAATCAATATGGATGTTCGCTCGTCTTTCTGAGATGAGTAGTTTGTGTTCTACATAATCGACAAGCAAGCTGACGAGATTCGTTATGGTAAATGGTCACCATTACCCATGGATATTCGCAACACCAAAGACATAATTAGGCCAAAGAAACGGAAATTCCAAGGAATCGTGGGAATGACCAGCTCTGCATGTAGGTAATTCCAATAACATTTATGTATATCTCTGTATAAAAAATATAATAAGTACTTATTTAATTTTTCTTATGTTTTATAAGTATGTATTGTACTGAGGAGTTTCTTTCGCCGTTTCTTCCCCTTTATTTATGAATGAAGATATTATAAAACTTTTATATGAAGAATTTTATAACTTTTGCGAAACGGCGAAGGAGAATAAATTACGCGCATAAGTAGGTCTATCACTGATAGGTTCCTATAGGTACAAATAAACGATTTTAAATTTGAATTTTAAATCAATTTAAAGAAAATCCTGGCTCATATTATTGTATATCAATAATTAATTCTTTGGCTCAGTATTACTGCAAATCGATCGGTTCAAAGCTAAGTTTCAATTACAGACTTGCGTGATACTGTGACCTAGCCAGATAACCTTGGAGATGCACGTATTGTCGACGTAAGATCGTTAATATTCTCACTTGCTACAAAGTTACTGTTATTATTGATTAGGTATAGTATATTATGTTAATTTTTGATTGTCATCTGACTCACACTCAATTCAAAAACAACTAAGTGATGTCATGGAATATTTTTATGTGAGGAGATAGTAATTAAAAATGTATAATTATATTTTAAAGCTATGTTAGCAACCACGCTCTTGTCTAAATCAGCCCCCTAACGCTGTGTCTTATTTCTGCTGAAAAATCGAGAGCTAGTTTAACCGACTTCAGAGTTAGTAATTTTTGAGTTATCTCTAATCGTCGATGTTGAAGTCGGTTATTTTCGTGGAAAAAAAATATTTTTTTTGTCACATATGTAATGCCTTTGGTTTTTCTAATACCTACGGACAAAAGTGACCCTTTGACATCAAATTAATGTTTTGTAAGTTCGATTTCCGGATCATAAAAAAATACATCAGGAAGTTCCTAACGCTGGGTAATATTTCATGCTTATCAAAATACAATACAGTAATTAAAACGTTAACAATTAAAAAATTACTCATTTGAACCAACAATGATATCACGTGAGAAAGTAGGCCAATGTTGATCCTTATCAAAGATGTATTGTGCTCGCTACTGAGCCACAATAAAAACCACAGCGCGATATGATTGGAATGCTATCTTTAATAACTTACTGTAGCAAAAAGTTAGATGAGCAAAAACTCCAGTAAGTATACTGAAGACATTGTATCACACCACAGAGAAAGTGCATATCCAATTGCAATTTCTTTGAAATTAATTTGATTCAATTCTCTATAAATAACTATTTACGATTATATACAACTGTAATGTTGTAGCTAGTTGACAAAGTCAAAGTCAAAGTCAAACTGTTTATTTCATGTAGGAATTTACAAATTCACTTATGAACGTAAATTTTTTGATTCTACCACCGTTTTGGAAAAGTGCTTGAGGAGAAAAAAACGGCGAAAAAAAACTCCTCCGCATCTTTTAAAATAAAAATTACAATATTACTTAATTGATACAGGTAAGCACTAACCTAGCGGAGCTGGTTGCAGAGCTGGTAATTTCCATGCCTTTTTGTCATCTAAATATTCCTTTATACTATATAGTAGAAGATCCGAATCTATATCGACATTCACCGGGTTGATAATAGAATCAAACTTATTTTATAATAAATTTCGTATATTAGAAAATATATAAAAAATGGGTTGACAACAAAAATCCTGGACAGAATATTTTTAATTATTTTTTAAAAAATGATTTTCATAAAATGTTGTACTTATGATGAAGATAATAATAAAATTTTATACTGGACTTAAAGTATAGAACATATAGAATGTGCAGACGTAGGGTAGACTATTATTTACCTGGACGAACTACTGGGTAGACAGGTATAAACAGGTATGTCAATACTAGTTACTTTTCACTCGATTTGATAATAATCTGCACATTCTATATGTTCTATACTTTAAGTCCAGTATAAAATTTTATTATTATCTTCATCATTCAATATTTTTGAAAAATTATTTAAAAAAATAATAAAAAATATTCTGTCCAGGATTTTTGTTGTCAACCCATTTTTAATATATTTTCTAAGATACGAAATTTATTAGAAAATAAGTTTGATTCTATTATCAACCCGGTGAATGTCGACTTAGATTCGGATCTTAGACTAATAGTAGCTCTTGTCTACGAGTTGTGCTTTTACATGCTTCTTAAACAACTCTGAAGGCAGGTCACGGATTGCCTTAGGGACTTTATTATAGAACTGTACACCAAGCCCCATAAAAGAACGCTGCACTTTACCTAGCCGATATGAAAGCGTCGCCAAATCATGCATCTTTCTTGTTAAGCGATTATGATAGTCGCTGTTTTTTTTATATGCATTTATGTTGTTTCTTACAAAAACTATATTACTATATATGTACTGTGAGGCTACTGTAAGTATATAGTAGAAGATCCGAATCTATATCGACATTCACCGGGTTGATAATAGAATCAAACTTATTTTATAATAAATTTCGTATATTAGAAAATATATTAAAAATGTGTTGACAACAAAAATCCTGGACAGAATATTTTTAATTATTTTTTAAAAAAATATTTTTCATAAAAAATGTTGCATGATGAAGATAATAATAAAATTTTATACTGGACTTAAAGTATAGAACATATAGAATGTGCAGACGTAGGGTAGACTATTATTTACCTGGAAGAACTACTGGGTAGACAGGTATAAACAGGTATGTCAATACTAGTTACTTTTCACTCGATTTGATAATAGTCTGCACATTCTATATGTTCTATACTTTAAGTCCAGTATAAAATTTTATTATTATCTTCATCATGCAATATTTTTGAAAAATTATTTTTTAAAAAATAATTAAAAATATTCTGTCCAGGATTTTTGTTGTCAACCCATTTTTAATATATTTTCTAAGATACGAAATTTATTATAAAATAAGTTTGATTCTATTATCAAGCCGGTGAACGTCGACTTAGATTCGGATCTTAGACCAATACCTAATTCTTTGAATTTATCACGGCACGATTCCCGATACCGTAGTTTATGAATAGCTCTAATGGCCCTCTTCTGCAATACAAAGATTTGTTGTATATCGCTTGCTTTACCCCACAGTAATATGCCATAAGACATAACACTATGAAAGTATGCGAAGTAAACAAGCCTAGCAGTTTCTACGTCAGTAAGCTGTCTTATTTTTCTAACCGCATAAGTAGCCCTACTAAGTTTCGTCGCAAGAGTTGCTAAATGCGCGCCCCATTGCAGTTTACTATCCAGGGTAATTCCTAAAAATACTGTTGATTGTTCCATTTTTAATGCTTCATTATTTAATTTAAGTGTCTTATCGACATTCTTTACATTTGGTAGGGTAAACTCTATACATTTAGTTTTGCTTGCATTTAGGAGTAAATTATTAATTGTAAACCACTTTGATATATGCGACAAAGCATCGTTCACATCGTCAAAATTACGTTTATTTCTGTCCGTCTTAAATAATAATGATGTGTCATCAGCAAACAACACAATGTCCGCATGTTTTTTTACATAATATGGTAAATCATTTATATATACTAAGAAAAGAAAAGGACCTAAAATTGAGCCATGTGGAACACCCATCACAGCCTTAGACCCTGATGATTTAATATCATTTATACTAACTTTTTGGACTCTATCACTTAAGTAAGACCTAATCAGGCTAAGCGACTTGTTTTTTACCCCATAGTAATTAAGTTTTAATAGTAATATTTCATGCTCAACACAGTCAAAAGCTTTAGATAAATCACAAAATACACCAATGGCATTCTGTGATCCCTCCCATGCATCGAAGATATGTTTTAAAAGTCTAGCCCCAGCATCAGTAGTACTACGACCTTTTGTGAAACCGTATTGTTCGGGGTGTAGTAGGTTGTTGCTGTTAAAATGGGCAAGCACTTGATTTAAAATAATCTTTTCAAAGATCTTACTGAGTGCTGGCAATATAGAAACTGGCCTATAATTATTAACATCGGTTTTGTCACCAGTCTTAAAAAGTGGAATAATTTTACTGCATTTCATTAGATCTGGAAAAGTGCCTAAATCGACACATTTATTAAAAACTACGGCCAAAGTTGGAGCTATGATATCTATTATATGTTGTATTATTTTTGTTGAAATGCTCCACAAATCACCTGTATTCTTTATTTTAAGCGACTGAAAGGTCTTAATTATTTCTCTTGCGGTAGTATACTTAAATTCAAAAACAACATTACATTCACTGACATTACTTTTTAAAATAGAAAGTGCTTCCATCGGCGAAGAAGCTAATGAATTAGTTAATTTTATAGGTATATTACTAAAATGATTTTCAAAAACGCTTGCTACTTCTGTGTCGGAAGTGATTTTATTTCCATCATCTAATATTTCATAACTGAAATCGCGGGACTCGACGTTACCTGTCTCGCTGCTGATAATCCTCCAGGTAGCTTGTATTTTATTTTCTGAATTAACAATTTTATCCTTAACGTACATTGACTTCGCCTGAATACAAACCTTTTTAAAAGTTTTCGAATAATTTTTTACATAGTTTTGGAAACTTGGACAGAAATTATATTGTCTTTCGCCATAGAGCTCATACAATTTATTTCTACTTTTAAAAATACCTACAGTCCAATCACTGAATTTACAATTTTTGTTTTTATTTATGTACCTACACTTAAATATTCTATTAAATTCGTCGTTGATACTTTTATGTAATTTATTATAAAGATTAATAGGATCATTATGTTCAATAGTTGTTGGTTTACCTATTTTGGAGTAAATGTTTTCTTTGAAAAGTGACAATTTATGTTGCGTTATAGGCCTACATTTAATTAAGTGCTTTTTATTAGCGACAGGATTATTGACTGAAATTCTTTGACCACAGTGGTCTGACCTCAGCTTGCTAAATATCTCCTTTTCAAGTATCTCACAATTACAAAATATATTGTCTATACAAGTAGCTGTATTAGCGGTTATTCTGGTGGGGTCAGTAAACATGGGATTTAAATTGAAACATTTAAACAGGTTCAGTAACCTAGAAGACATCAAAGATTCTATTAAAATATCTACATTAAAGTCCCCACATACTATTAATCCTTTACTAGAAGTGCATAAGCGTTTAAGAACATCCTCCAGTGTATCTTCAAAGAGACTAAAGTCACCAGAGGGGGGCCGGTATACACAGACTATAACAAACTGCTCCAATTCCACACAGGCTAGCTCAATAATGCGCTCAATAGAGAGACTAATAATGTCCTTTCGATTTTTATATGATATATTGTTGCTTACTAATATTAATGATCCACCATGAATAGCGGTCTCCCTAAAGAATGCACTTGACAAGTTATCTATACTATAATAAAACTGTAGGAGCACGTGTTCTGTACATTGAATATTTTTTTGAAATTTCGACTAAGGGGCACTTACATATCGAGATAGAACTCAAAATTATATTTTTTTTATTTATTGTCTGTCTGTCTGTCTGTCTGTCTGACCGATCATCACGCTTAAACCACTGGATGGATTTCATTGAAACTTGGTAAAGTTATTACCTATATACTGGTGTCTATTATAGGCTACTTTTTTTTCGAATAATATTTAGGTTCCCTAGGGATAGGTGACTAAAGTTTGTATGGAATTTTTTTATAACGTCGTCCGATTTACTTCAAATTTGCAACAAAGGGTTATCACTTAAATTAATAGAATACGTGTTTCTCAGTTTTTCGATATTTTGTAAGGAAAAGAAAAAAAACACAAAAGAATGCGGGAATTTGTAAATTTTTAAGGTAACTTTCTGACTAAACTGAAAATGATTTTAACCCCATGTTTAAAAATTATTACAGTGAAATAAGTAATTTTCAATGTAAAATCAGTATTTAAAAAATAGCCAGCAAAGGATGCAAAAATGGGGATAAAGTTGGTACAATTAGAGGTGCAGTGTTTATTCGAGTTGACTTAAGTTTTGTCATTTTTGTTGCGGGCTTAGATTTTTGTGAGACTTTCACTGAGAGATAGAGAAGGTTCTGGAGCAAAACATAGGCCACTTATTATCCTGGAATTCCAGCGGAATCAGGATTCACGCTGGAAAAACTACTATGCGCGAAGGTGCGAGTTTCATTTTTATAGGACTTTCACTGGGAGATAGAGGCAGTTTTGGAGCAATATGCAGGATAATTTTATCCCGGAATTCCGTGGAATCCTTATTCACGCGGGAAAAACTCATATTCGGGAAATAGGTCGCGGGTTCAGATATTTATGGGACTTTCAGTGGAAGGTAGAGAAGGTTATGGAGCAGTATATAGGCTACTTTTTGTTCCGGACTTCCCGCGAGATCGAGATTTACACGGGAAAAACTCCCTCCACTCAACTGCTCTGTAGAAGTTGTGAAAAAATTCATTAAACATTTTCGCGCGCCAAAAATACTCGCACAATGCGAATTCTGTGGCATCCTACTAATATTATAAATGTGAAGATTTGTATGTTTGGTCCTCAATCACGAAAAAACGGATGAATGGCTTTGGATGAAATTTGGTACACGGATAGTTTATAACCCAGAATAACACAGGACACTTTTTATCCCGGAAATCCCGCGGGATCCGATTTTACGCGGGAAAAACTTCGACGAGTATGGGTATAGTTTCATAACAAACATATTAATATAAAAGTAACAAGGCTGTCTTTCCGAAAATCCCGCGGGATCGGGAGCTTATCCCGAAATTCCTACGGGAGCGAGACCTACGCGGCTGATACTTACGGGTCCCGAAGCGAAGCGAGGGCGGTTCGCTAGTAATTATTTAAATTAACATTATTCTGAGCACATGACAACCAATGTTCGGTAATGCATAAAACCTGTATCTTGCAATATTTAATAAATAGTTCTATTTCTAATTCTTTGCCAGATAAACCTTGAATATTTTGGTGAACAATATTTATGAATGAGGGCTTATCTGTTGTCTTTCTACTTAGTTTAAACAATTATCTGTACTTATATTAGTACAGTTGTCCAAAAAAGAAATAGTGGTACCACTACCACACTGTAAAAATGAGTCAAAAGACTTTGTTACACTACATGTAACCGCATCATTTAAATTATAAGCTAACAAAGTAGCTAACTGTCGTTTATATTTTAATGGCAGATACAAAGTATCCCTAGTCAACTTAAATGAGGAAATAAATTTATTGATGTCAAAATAAAAAATGGCATCACTATGATGTACTGTCACGTTATATAATAATAAATTCAATTTATGTATGTGCTCATTTTGTTCCTTGCTTAGATTATTACAATACGGGAAAGCACATAAATGACAAACTTGCATTTTGTACTGCTGTGTAAATGTAGCAATTTTTCTTTACATTGTATAATTTGTCGCCTTTTAATGCCAAAACTGTCACCCATCATTATGACCACACTAGTGTTGATATCTAAATCTTTAGGGTCTAATTGACTTATTAAATAATCAAAGGTAGCTCCTGGGTAGCATATGTTCATGACCGAATGGGTCAAATAAGGAGTTATAATTGCCCCAAAGTCTTTGCCTAATTTATCACAAATTATAATAGTTTTTTTATTAAAGTTATTTGATGTTGAGGTAATTGGAGTTGTATTCAATATTATATTGTCGCCCTGCATACTTGAAGAATGTGAACTAATTGTACTAATTTTTCCCTGTGAAAGCTGGTACTTGTCGGTGAGTGACTGAAACCTTTCCATATTGTTATTGCACGTCTCAAGTAGGTTATCAAATGATGCTATATGCTCCTTAATTTGCAGCTGGGCATTTGTATATAGGTTTGTCATAGATTGCAGGGACTTCTTTAAGCTCTCAATTTCATTTTGCAAGATTTGTGTTTCAGTGTCATACTGATAACTATTTTGTTCTAGTCTATATTGCATATTTTTGTTATATATTTATGATATGATATTTGTTATATATTTTTGTTATATGTTATATATTTATGACACTTGTTATATATTTATGTATGTAGGTATTTTAGATATAATTTAAAGTGGTGTATGAACCTCTCAGCTGAAATTGCGCAGTAGTCCCATCACAAAACTATACCTAATGGATGCACGAAGTAAGATATAAGAGAGTCTGCATCATCATACTGCCTCACATTTTTATCTGAATGTAAAATTTTTGGGTACAATTCTCTAGGATAATTTATTGAGTATTTAACATTGATCTATAATTATATTAAATCGATGGTATTGTATTATTTAATTGTTTAAAAATGTTCCCTGTCTTATCTCTATATTAATAATAATGAAAGCTGAATTAGAACTTTCAGCACACATAAATTGTCCAGTTGCAATAAGGCGCTTTGCACATGGAGCAACTATTGAAGCAACTGGCAACTAGCTGCCAACTAACTGTTTACATACATTTCAATTGGACTGCGCACACATAGCAACTCGAGTTTCGAGTTCCGGTGATCGTCAACAGTTTTCAGTTGCTGTAATCGATGACTAAGTTAGTTCCTAATTGTCGCAACTAGCAACTGTTAAATATTATACCGGTTTTTAAAGTTGCCGGTTTCCGCAACTCTCAATCGTAACGCGACGGCAATTTCACACCCTCCCTCCCTCTGAGTCTGACTGTACCCGGAAGTGCGTAGATTGAACAACTCACATAAAAGTTACTCACAAATTGCTATAAAATTGTAAACGTTGTAGCAACTATCAACTATTTACAGGAAACTTTTAAAAAGTTGATAGTTGCCTCAATTTAAGTTGCTCCGTGGGCAAAGCGCCTAAAAAATCAATCTATTTCTAATTTAAGGTTTGTCCCCTAACACTTTAATAACAAGGTGTGGAGCTGGTTACAGTTTTTTTAGAGGCGGCCATCTCTGTCTTCAAGGGTAGCAACGCATTCGGGACCGAATTAGAACGAGCCTCTTACTAACAATACTACTACAACACACACATACACAGTACTGTCAAACAACAACTAGATTATCTCTAATAGTCCCTATCCAAGACCTCACCCTTATGAACAAACTAACCAATTAATATTTTAACACCTGCTAACTGGACTAACTGTCCAGTCCAGTAAATGTTCTTATATGAGTCTTGTTCTAAGACGGTCGAAGTTGTCATGGGCGGCAGCGGAAGGTGTTGCTAACCTGCATGTTTGCTACCTTAATTCCATTAAAAATACAATATTATACAATGATTCTAAAAAAAAACTTACCATTGCCATTCAGAGTTGTGTGATTCGGCGCAGCACCCAAACCAGATGAATTCTTTTGTAAAAATATGTTTTGTTGCCTTACATTTTCGAGCTCCGCTGAAAGAATATTGAGATTTTATCAGCATATAATTATATTATATCTACATAAATCATGAGGAAATCTAAAGATAAGCGAGTTTAGTTGTTTCAGAGACAATATTAAAGATACCATAATCAGTGTACAGATGACCAGTAATATCGAAGAAGGGAAGGTATTGTGCCAACTGCCAACCCCAAGAAAATATAAATTACATTCTAAAGGGAGCAAAGAAGAGGACGATTATTGCCCCTTCCCATTTTCTTTGACTATTATTCTTATGTCACTTATGCTTCACATTGTGCATTAGAACTTAATGAGGTTACAAGTGGCTTCTTGAAAAAATAGCTTTGTTTTCATAACACGTTCCTGAATACTTAACAAGGATTTTCCAAATATCTGAAAGTGCCAATAAATCTACAAGGAATGCGAGATTAGGTCACCCTAAATTAAAATTGACTATGGTTACACATCTATACCTAACATGTAAATAAAAGCAAAAGTCAAAGAACATCACAAAATATCGAAAACCACTTGTCGGATAACTATAAAATTTGTCAGGGTAGTAATTCATAGTTATGAGAAGTGTGTCCACTAAGAATGGATTTTGTCATATTCCACCTTGAAGGGTTAAACTAAGGGATGTATGTTTGATTGAAAATCTTTTAAAAGTACCATCAAATGGGGCAAGCCATGGGCAACAACTGATACTAAATATATAATATTTGTTTATACCATTGTAGAGTAATATCAATATCAATTGTTTTAAAAATATATAAAAAATGAACAGCAATGTTCCATTGTTGCCCTTTGTAAAAACACTTTATCTTGCAAGTTGCAAAACAAATGATTTCAATTTTGTAACAATTTAAAAGCTAAGTGCCTGAATACACTGAATAGGGAAAAATTTTATGTAATTACATTCCAATAAAGCTTTATACACCGTTCTGAGCTTCAGAGAACATAAATTAACATAAGGTTTATGTACAAAATGTAGGTAAAGGTGTAGGCATATTAAGTGATACAATACTAAATGGAAAATATGTCACAGACCATGCATTTAAACAGTAACAATTATTTGTAGTTGTATTGAAACAATTAAGTTTCATCGTGTAACAATTATCATCATAGATGTAAACACATGTCATCTCCAAACCAAAGATTTGTATTAATTAATGAAGCATCTAATAAATGAAATAAAAATATTGAATCATGTATTAGATAACTCATTGCTTGAGTTTCCTTGAGGCTGTGTGTGGGTGACACTTGATGTATGATTCTTGTTACGTGTGGGATGCAAGGCTGTGTCATATGCACCTGTGACTGGTTTTACCCAATATTTTAAGGCGTAGGCGCTTTTAAATATTGGAGATTTGTTCAAATGCACCATTATAAAGAGCATGACCAAAAAATATTGCATATGAATTTCAGAAAATCTCAGCCTGCTTTTAACACAGATACCGTCATTTAAAAGAATCATGGCAGATTTTGTACATAAAAAATAATAATTCTCGGGAATTTGAAATAACTTGTAATAGTTTAATTAGACTTCAAGTATTATCCTGAACCATTCAAAATATTTTTAAAACCCGGGGATCCTAAAATCATTTTCTTATTTACATAGTTTACCATTTCTGGACGAACATTTTGAAGTAGATTCTGTCTTGTTATATCAGCGTTTAATCTGTGATTTCGATTGATTTGTAATCTGTTGGAACAATTACTTACTCTGTGTCTTAGACATTGTCATTGTCACATGTCACATTGTCATTGGACTGCGAGCGTTTTGATTGGTTTTAATTATGATTGTCATGTCATTATTATCATTTCTTATGTCACTTTGGCAGTTAGCGTACAAATGGCGTATTTTTATAATGGCAAGAAAGTGGAGAAAATTATATCGTTTTTGATTATAAACCTCGGGTTTAAAAATATTTTATATATATACAAGTGTTGCTAAAAATAAGAAATAAATATCACAACTCATTCCAGGCTCTCGAGTTTTTAATTTTTTTTTTTGTACAATTTAATGTATGAAACTTGCCATGATTCTTTCACAAAATGAGTCATCATCATCATCACAGCCCATTTCTGTCCCACAGTAGCACTGAGATCTCTTCTGACCACTGTCCTCAGTGCTAGCTATATGTTTTGTAGTCACACACAAATAAGAATATAATAGGGAAATTTTCCTTCTCCAAAAAATATGCATTTAAATAAAAAATTTTGCTTATGTGCTTTTATTTCTTTTTTAATAAAAATTATCAGTTTAAATAATACCCTTCTTAGTTCCATTAACAATGTTCCCAAAATATTGTTTCTCTTTAGTTGAACAACAAAAAACCTTCCAAATCAAATCATTTGATAAAATTCTCTGTATCAACAAAATTGAGATAAAATTCCAACCATAGCTATATAAACTATAGCTAACATAATTATATAGGTAACATAATTAACATAATCTGTTACCAGTCTAGCAAGGCCACTAAACTTACATCATGTAAACTAACAATAGATAACACTCTTGAATATTCATGTGATGTTTTGGAGAGTTGATGAAACATAAGTTACGAGCCCATTAATTTAACTACTTTATCTCATGAATATGAGCTTCATATAAACTAGGTTGAATCCATGCTTTTATTAAAAACACAAAACTAACTCTGCCTTTTTGCTATCTTATGATGATTAATCGCTGTAGCAATTAATGTAAATTTGGAATAAATGTAGTTTCTACCCCTTAAAAGGCAATAGGATAAATTAACTTTATTCTCATTATACAGGAATCACTGTAATACTATTTTACCATTTTAGGAATTAAATATTTATTTTTATTGCTTGACATAATAATCTGTAAAATTTTTATTAGGATGTTCAGTACAAAATACAAAATTAAATATGCTATATGAAAGATGGTAGCAAAATGCCATAATAAATTGAACTTTTTTGTTATAATATAAAATTTTCCAAATTTAAAGTTAAAATCGTCTAATGTACATATTTTGACCGTACACTTAAATTTTTTGAGTCAAATAAATCAATTTAATGCTTGAGATGCCACGCACATGAAGGCAAGTAGGGATTACAGCTTTTCCATGTTTGGTGCACAAATACTCAATAATTGAACCATGGGTTTTTTTTATTATTAACTGAAGCTTTTTAAGTTCATGGATTTTTACTTTATTTGATAATTGAGGAAACAATTTGTGAGGGATCACTCGACGGTCTCCTCCAAAACATACAAGACCTGTGCTCAGTAGTGGGCAATTGAAGGGTTGAACCCTTTAGCAATACATAATATAGTATATCTCTAAACATACAAACTTCCATATATAAAGCAACATTACTAACCTCTGGTTTCTTGTAGATCTTTACTCAATCTTTCATTAACCAATTTCAATGAAGATACTTGATCCAGGAGGCAAGATAACAGGCGACCGCCAAGTTGACTATCAGACATGTCTGAACTAATTTCCGATTCCGTATCCACATCCTTGTTTGCCGGTCTGGCGACATCTGGAAGCCCTCTAACACAGGGATCACTGTATCTCCTAGCATTACTGCCATCGTCTTTATTCGGCGTGTGCACATCACTAGTCGAGTTGGTATCCCCCATCGAAGTTACTATCGGGGGTAAACTCGTGAAGTCCTGGCTGTCGGTGAAATTCTTTGGCTGCAAGTAACTGCTGTGGTTCAATGTGCAAGGAATGTTATTCGCCGGCGTACTGGACACCTCCTCTACTTTGTTATCGCCGCGCCGCCTGCGGGCTCTTTGCACCTGAACACTTTTGTTTTCACTTTGCATGTAACGGCACTCAGGGTTATAGTGGGCCGACATCAAAGGATTATAGTACGTCGGCAGTGTAGGCAGGGACATAGGCTCGGGCGCGCATCCGTACATATTGTACCTACACGGATCGAAACCCGGCGCGAACTGGGATCCGCTCATCATCCAATTCATATTTTGATTTTCGAAGAGATCGAAGGTATCCATATTCGGCGTCAAATCTTGCATCTGGTGCAAAGTTTTATCCAACCATTTAGCCAGGTAAGAACTTCGACTGTTGCGCGATTTTTTCCGCTTTCCCAAGGGAACATTGTTGTTCAGCGATGCATTGCCGACATTGCCGTTGCCGTTCACCTGTTTCGGCGTTGAAGCCATTGAAACGAAATTATAAACTATTATCACAGAACCCGAGTGTCCTATCCGAAACTGCAACTGATTTCAGTATATTATTTATCTCATTTTGATAGGCAGTGTAATCAAATATAGAGAAACACTTGTAAGACAATGCGCAAAATTTAGTTGATACTGAGCGAGACGAGTAACCAAACCAAGCAAAGTAAAGTAACCGATACGACTACGTTTTGTAATGCTTTTGCTTTTCGATAGGGACACTGGGACAATCAAATCAAGGAGGAATGACATGACATCAATGACAAACATATGTCATACGTCGGTAATACGTCATTTTGACATAGACAGCTCAAAATTAAAAAATAATAGTAATGTCTATGACTATTAATTATAGCCATAGAGTAATGTAAAGGTTTTTTTTTGTTGATGGTGTTGTTACAATAGGTAATAATAATAAAAAAGATGTGGTGTCGTGGGACACCAGGTAGGAACGAAGTTCCTTCGGCTAATGTAGAATCGACACAATTTGCAAAAAAATCGTGCTCAATTTTATGTAGGTTTTCTTGATTTTTCTCTTAAATTTTGCTGATTAGTTTTTATTTAAGTACAGGAAAGTATTTAGGAAATTCAGTATTTTAGGAAATAATAAATTAGGTAAAATAATAATGTTAGTGCACAGTAACAAATGCCCCTTAACTGTCTCAAGGAAATAAAATAATATTCGCAGTCCAAAATGCACAGCAATAAATGCCCCGGTAGCTGCGCGGCTGCCTACGCTTACGCTTGGCGTCGAGTGAAAAAGGTCCTATGTGATGCGGATTTCGAACACGCTTACGCGTCTTGATCAAACGTATGCAATGTTTAAAAATTTGCAGTAATGCGGGTGATTTCTTATTACACAGCACTTAGTACTTCGGTTTTAGGTCTAGAATCAACGTTTCACACAAAAGCTATGACACTTCCTTATTGCTGTCGCACCTGCGCACGTTGTAACGCTTTTATTCCACGCCAATGATATTATATATTACAAGAGGTTCCACGCATATTTTCTTACGGTTTTACTATCACATTTTTTTCAGTTCGGTCGCGTCGCGCAGCAAAATCCCTATCTCCAAGCCTGCCGTAAGGAACTTCGTTCCAATATATCACACTGTACCTCTTTATGTCGACTCATCAAAGACCAACTACAGGCAGAATTCTTTTTACAAGAGAGCGTACGTACATTATTATACGTTGTTGCCCGGGAGTCTGATATTGACTTGTTAATTCAAGATGAGCGTGTCAAGGTTAAGGCAAATTATTAGTTTAAATATTTTTTCGTAATTATAAGTTACATAAATATGTAACCGAAATGAAACCTAAATAATAATTTATTCTTATATTATGGTTTTCAGTACCAGAAAAATACTGTAATTAATCTTTTCATTTTTATTTTGATTATTGTAATTTATCTATTCATAGACTTTCTTGGTATAATATTGTATACATGTATTACCTTGAACTCTGAAACCCTAAGTTTTGTTTTGTTATATTGTTACTACGGATTCTCTTTAATTCCATACAATACAATAAGTACTTACAATACTCGTTATTGTACCTACACCAGAGCGAGAAAATAACACGACGACAGTGAGATAGTCATTCCTCAGTATAATCTGCAGTATAATATTATGAATATTCGTGAAAACTTTGTAATCAACTTCTGTAGCTGTTAGTTTTCCATAATAAAATAAAATAAAAATATTTTACCTTTTGGTAGCAACCGCATGTCTAAAAAATTATAATTTGCAATTTAACGTCGAATAAAAACAACCACTAAGAAAACAATTATAATAACTCCACTTGTTATGAAAACTACCTTATTTTTGTGTTTGTGATATCAAATTGCTGCCAATACTACCGCGGTCGGAATGGTCCGATATGTTCCGATTTTTAGTGTATGTGAACGGTGTCTATGTGTGAGTTGTTTTTGCGCACTTTGTATGAAGCTTAACATCTGTAATATCTAATTTGTGGCAGAACGTTGTGTACATGGGCGAACCCTGCTCCTGATTCAGGGGGGCAACGATCCTGAATTTATCCATTGTGGGATAAATCGGGTTTTGGAGACACTTTATCTGATGTTCCAAAGAGGAAGTGGAAGTGCCAATTACCTATACCTATAGTCCGTTTTTTTTCGCTACGGACTAAATTGACACATGCAAATGTCAATTTTCGAAATAATGAATTTTCGAAAATTTAATTTGAAGGTCAACAACGAGAGTATCACCTCTGATAGTGGAGTTGCCGGCGCCTTTGAAGATTTCTTCTCGAAAGTACCGCAATTGATAACAAAAGATTTAAATACATGTCCTCAGCTTGCCATGACTATCATGGAGTCCTGTGTTGACAGGTGCGCCAATTCATTTACTTTTAAACACTATTAAACATGTCACTTGCGAAGCTAGTATAAAAAGCTTTCTTTCTCTAAATATTAAATAAAAAAGTCAAGTGATCTGTGGCGCCTTTCTACGTTAGTACATAAATCGATTATCACTTTTATTGCACCCCATTTAACTTTCATCTATATAAATAAAAATGAATTGCTGTTCGTTAGAGTCGGAAAAACTCAATAACGGCTAAACCGATTTGGCTAATTTTAGTCTTGAAATATTCGTGGAATTCAGGGAAGGTTGCAGCGATGAGAAAATATGGAAAAATTGCGAAGAAAATACTAAAAATGAAAATTTTAATTTCCCATACAAATCTTACCTGTCAAATATTTGATGTTCGCCCCGTCGGTTCGGTATTTTTAGAATAATTACATGTAGATCTAAATTAAATAAGGGGTTGGAATCGACAACATATATCCATAATTGTCGAATTATCGCGTATTTAAGATTTAAAACATGCAAAATAACATAGACATATTGACATACATGACACAAAATAATGACACCACAACGTCATTTGGTTGTTGTGTCGGGTGCGTTCAGAAATTAAAGTTCGCTCTTTGTCAAAATCAAAGTCAAATCGCCCCGTGAGGTACGTAAGGTATTACATTATGACGTTACAGTTTTCTGTTATCGAACTGGTTCCTTTTTTATTAGTTTTAAGCATTTTAAGCTTATAAAATTGTCAAACCCTCAAAAAATCCGAAAAAAATATTCCTCAAAAAATATTTTAACGATTATATTACAAAATCACATTGAAATGAAAAACAAAATACAGCCACAAGAGCAATAACGAAACGAAGACTCATCAAATAGGTTAAAAACTTATAGCACTCTTTACACTTCTTTTTCAAAATAGATCTTTCCACGGGACGCAGCAATACATTGGAGGGAGGGGAGCTGAAGATAACTCCATTTATGTCTCTGTTTTAATTAATGATCTTTAAAATAACCATTATTTTTGCTTATACACATTTTTTTGAGTTGTTATTTAGCTCTGACCCATCCCAAACAAAAAAAAAACAAACATCCCAAACATCATTGATAACCACAAATATTACGAATGGTTGAGTGAGCGAGTAATCTTGGCAGCTAAGAATAAAGATGTGGATGAACTTCATAATTCAAAATGAAATCATTGGTACCCTTGCATTGGCATCATTGCATTCATTCAAATCAATCTATAGTGTAACCAATGAAGATGAAGCCACCAACTATTTAACTATTTTTTTAAATTCACTGGATGAGCCTGGCTTACCACCGCATAATTTACAATTAAAGGTTGGTTCGGTAGTCATCGGTTCGAAACCTAAACCAACCAAAATTATGCAATGGAACGCGTTTGGTGATAAGGAAACTGATGATCAATGTGATCCATGCAACGATTCTAAAAGGAAAATTCAAAGGTGAGGAAGTTCTCATTCTGAGGATACCGATGATCACAACCGATATGCCGTTTGAGTTTAAACGGCTTCAGTTTCCAATTTGACTTGCATTCGCTATGACGATTAACAAATCACAAGGCCAATCCTTGAATTTTTATGGTCTGAATCTAGAAAATGCATGTTATTCTCATGGCCAATTATATGTGGCCTGTTCACGGGTCGGAAAACCACATGCTTCATTTGTATTTGCACCTAATAACAAGACGAAAAATGTCGTGTAATAACAAGTCAAATAATAAGACGAAAAGTGTCGGTGCTTTACTGAAGAGTGCAGTGAAAGCCATGCACGGAAATTAAATATGCATGTCATTAGAATACCCGATTTCATTTAAACTTATATCTTATTTACTTTCTCCTCTGTTATAATGGAGGAATTTTATGCCTTTACTAAAACAAGGGTGAGGAGCAAGTTCAGCAGGAGGTGGTGTTAAGAGATCTGCAGAAGCGAGGTAATTAGGACGAAACTGAACGCTTTTTCCATTAAAAGGAAGATTTCAAATAGTCATAATATGACATAATGTGTCAGAACAATTTTACGTGGATGTCCGAGCAACAGTGCGCCCAACTTATCTCTGAAATGGCAAAAATTGGAACTAACGAAAAGTCATTCATAAGTACGTTGTAGTCATTCATCTGTCAGTTACTAGTGTGCAATGATTGGTCAAATGAATGTCAAATGCGTCCAACAGCGCCTCTTTCGTTTCAATCTTAAGTTGGGTTTACTAAACATTGCGGTAGAAGAATCATTTATTGGTTCATGGGTGGAATATGGATTAACAATGTTATGAAATGGTTATGAAGAATCAAGACGAATATTAATAACGGCGCTCGAGACTGATTCACCAAAGATGATGTGTCATTATTACAATAGAGATTTCATGATACGGAACAATACGGAAGAAAATGTTTAAAAGTTCTGATAAAGTTATATTTCTTGATGTGGAAAGCACTATAAATTGGAATGACACATGTGGATTTTCGGGAAAAAGTATCAGTAGTCTCTTTATAGGTTCATGATCAGTAGTTATCATTTTTATTTCAGCTTAAAAAGGGTGATGTATGCCATACCACATCATTATAGCTCGGTGATTGGCGTTGACTTTCTTGAATAATGAATTCTTGAATTTCAGGCCAACTTTAAGAGCCCGTTTAGACAGACCGGCTCGGAGAGGAGAGTAGATTTTTATCGCGATGGAATCCAAAGTTTTGAATATTTGTATTAAGGTTTATTTTTGTATATGCACTTATTTTGTCATTGGGAATGCCTGAACGCTTTTAGTGTGAAATAATGAGAGGAGCCGACTGGCTCCAATTGCGTGCTCTTACTCGCTCTTTCTCGGTCTATGTGAAAGAGTTGGCGGCTCCGCACCGGCAAATTCCAAGTGCATGCGATCCGGTCTGTGTGAAAAGAAAAATACGAGCCGATACTCTCCGAGCCGGTCAATATGAACGGACCCTAATGGAGGAGTTTTATGCCTCTTCTACAACAATTGTGAGGAGCAAGATCAGGTGGTGATATGAGATGCGGCGAGGCGAACTCAGATTTGGGGTGCTGGTGAGCCAAAATATAGAGCGGTGCTTTAGTGGACAGCAGTGGAGAGATGTGAAGAAATTTGATCGACGTCAAGGGTCAACATAACTTTGAAAGGAGCAATTCTTCAAGAACTACAGCAAGTACATTATCAACGTCATGCATTGGTATACAAATTCAAGACTGCTTCTGGTATGGGAGCCGACGATGCTAAATGTGTACTTACTCGAGCGTCATAGAGACCTATTGGGTTGCAAAGGTTAGATGATAAGGAGAAAAAAATGTTACATAATGTATACCTTTTCATCGGTGGGGGAAGCGGCTATAGATCTTTAAATATGTAAAAAAAACTGCCGCATGGACATACTCGAGCGCGTCAGATATTGATACCATCAATGGCCTACGTATTTTTAATAATGTATGACCGTTTGCATGGTGGGGGTGATCGTACATAAGGGTTGAAAATGAAAAAAAAAAAATAATCGAGCGCGTCAGATTTTCTAAGGGGGTGTTAAGTGCACCAAAAAAAGCTCTAATTCAATAATCTGACGATTTGGATGTGACCCAAACTCGCAGCCATTATACTAATATGCAAAAAAAATCGCCATTTTGAAATACTCAAGCGCGTCAGATTAAGATATATTATAATTATGGTTCATCTTTATGTCCTAGACTTGCTGTCTCTTAATCTGACGATTATCTAGAGGGATTTCCCTAATCTGCCAAAAAAAAATTAAATCATTGAACTTCATTTATAGAAAAGCTCAGGAAATAGCATGCAAATAAAAAAGTGTGTGTTTTTAAGTAGAATACTTGTATTTACATAATATAAGGGCCGTAATATCAATCATAGTTTAAACTATGCTTCAGAGTTTAGTCACGAATTATTTCTTAAGATCAACGGTAGATAATCGATCAAGTCCCGTTTAAACTATTTAAACTCTCCCGAAGGTTGGTTAAAAACCTCCTTGTGAGATTAACCTTTCGTTTAATTTGACGTTTCTTCAAGATAGTTTTTGAGTTATTCATAATAATGTGTATTGGATTTATGGTAGTTGCCTCATAACTTTTGACTGGGTGTTCCGATTTTATAATTCTTTTTTTATTCGGAAGCTGGTGCGTGTCTTGTGATACAGTATAAATTTGAGCGACCTCTAATGGGCAGTTTTTGAGTTATTTTTAATAATGTGTGTTTATGGTCGCTACCTCATAACTTTTTACTGAGAATTTAAATTTTCATCCTTCCATCCTTTTGTTTAATCGAAAGCTCGTCGTATGTTTTCGTATAAATTTGAGCGAAATCTGACGGGTACTTTTTGATTTATCTCTACTTATCGATTTTGAACATTAAACTTTAATGATGAATTTTTGTTATTTCGGCTCTTATAAATCGTCAGATTATATATTTTTCGTTATCCTTGTATCATTTCCTTCAAAATAAAATAAAAATTTGCCACGCTCGAGACTGTCAAGATGGCTTTTTTTTAACAACTTTGTAGCGCTCCCCTTTCATTGCGTCATTCTCAAATTGTCAGATTAGTGGAATATACACTTTTTAGCATGTAATTAACTCATCCTATCTTAATCTGACGCGCTCGAGAATGTCTGATGATCAATTTTTTTTTACTAATCTGATCCTTTATTCTTGAGGCGCGGCCTTATATGTGGGGCTCATATTTGGTGGAGGTACTTAACTGGGTGCCAGGTACCTCCTGTACCTTAATCTGACGCGCTCGAGTAAATCCAAGAATCCCCTCTTGGGCTCCCCAGCTATTCAGAGCGCATGCCTAATGATGGCTACAATGTGACCAGAGCGGATAATCGACCAGCTGAAACACACGAATACACTTTTATCTCTGCAACAATATAATTAAGAAGTTGCAATTAATTTTAAAATAATAGGGTTTGATGTTGTCAATATATTCATTGAATAAAACGGAACAAAACACATAAAAAAGTATTTTATTTTGCCCTTTTTCCTATATGTTATTAAGGATTGTGACATTATGAATTTGCATTAATTTTTTAAATTGTAAACCTGCTCTGCTTGGCGGAATGAAGTTCGCCGGGTCATCTAGTCACAATATATTTTGGATAATATTATGTATGTAAAAAATATCATGACCGTTTTCCTAAAAAGAGTGATGTACACAATTTAAATACTAGAAATAAGGCTAAACTGATTGTACCAAAATTCAGACTTAGCAAAACTGGTGGCTCTTTCGGGTGCTTCTCGGTGGTCATACTGGGTTGTCCTACTGGTATGGCCAGTGAGACTTGTTTGTCTCACTGGTCATACTACCTATTATCACTAGAAATGTAGCATTTTCGTTCATCCTATATATAGCTGTGGCGGTACCGTCAAGCTAAAAGTCGAATGTGAATATTTCATTTTGTGATAAATAAATAATCATGTTCTTAAAACATTTTTTGAAAATGGGTTTTATATAATTAAATGTGAAGAAAAAATAAATATGTTTATCCTACTTCCTACTAATATTATAAATGCGAAAGTTTGTAAGGATGTATGTGAGTGAGTGAGTGTGTGTGTGTGTGTTTGTTGCTCTTTCACGCAAAAACTACTGAACGGATTTTCATGAAACTTTGCAGTAGGTAAAATAGCTTAGACATCGGAATAACATAATTTGTTAAAATTTATAGAGATTTTTGAAGGGACTGGTTTCCCGAAGCGAAGCGAGGGCGGATTTTAGTTACTAGTTGACTAGTTTTTAAATAGAAATACTTATTCATGTGGTACTTTGACATCGAAAGACAAACATGGTAATGTAAAGTTTTGAGTTTACTTGAAAAAACAATTATCTAAATCTATACATCTATACATATAAATAAAATTGTAGGGTCTGTTTGTGTTCAATGCTTTTTTCCAGGATTGATTCCCAGATACATATTTAATAAAGTAAAACTTAAAACAAGTATGTATTTACTAACAATAAACTTAAATCTAAAAGAATAATATTTAGGGTCAACTCACACCGAGACGAGACGCGACGCGACGCTGCGCGCAGTCTTTCAATGAGCGGCTCAAAATAAAACTTTATTTTCTACACGAAAAGATACACATTTCATTGTGAGAATTCAGAATACGTTGCTTCATGCAGCGCTGCGCCTCGTGACGCCTCGCGGTGTTGCGCGGTGCATCGCTACGCAGCCGTGCATCGTCGGTACCACTACGCGCGGCGTGCAAGAGCCGCGCTGCGCCTCCCAAAGCCGCGCGACGCCGCGAGGCGTCACGAGGCGCAGCGCTGCATGAAGCAACGTATTCTGAATTCTCACAATGAAATGTGTACTTCGTGGTGAATTGATGCGTTTCGGTCGAGTGTGCGAGTGAAAAAAGTGAAATTATAATGATAGACTGGGATCTTGTTATAATCGGACTTCCTGCAGAAGAGGAAGAGCACGTGGCGAATGTAGATACATTCCGCTGCGCCGCGCGTCTTTTCGCTGCGTCGCGCGACGTCTCGCTGCGCAGCGAGGCGTCGTGTTGCCAACGATTTTACGATGTACCTCGCGCCATTGAGATGCGTCTCGCGGCGGCGCGCGGCGCAGCGCGAAATCACTGGCCTCTTCCAGTATCGTTGCGTCGCGTCGCGTCTCGGTGTGAGCTGACCCTTACAAAACAAAAAAAATAGTCATTTAATGTTGCACATTCTGTCAGTTTTCGTGCATATTTCAAGCATTTTTTAATGCATATTTGCATGCATATTTCAAGCTTTTTATGTTGCATATAATCCGGTCTATAATAATTATGTAATTATTATGGACGACGTTATTCTATAATTTAAAGACGGACTTACCTTTTATGTCAGTAGCGATATCTGACTACCTACTGTTATTGGAGTTATCTCTAATAATACCTAGGTACCTATACTTCGTATTTATTTGATGAGGTTTTTTGGGTTTTTTGTAAAAAGATATAGTAGAAGATCCAGCCCTACATCGTCCTTCACCGAGGTGAGTAATGAACGAAACATATTTTAAGTGAAATTTAAAATATTAAAAAATATATAAACAATGGGTTCGCTGAAAAATTTCTGGACAGGCTATGACAAATTAATTAAAAAATGAATTTTTATTAAAAATTGTACTGGTGAGATTAATAAGAAAATCTCATACCAGCTGAAAGTATGAAACTTGCAGAATGTGGAATTGATAGGTTCTTTATTTTTTTCCTGGACGGACTACAAGGTTCACAGGTATACACAGGTATATTGATAGTAGGTTTTTACACTTTTAATGATTAATCAATAAATTTTACATCAACGTGAGCGCTGTTTTATTGCAAACACGTTGATATAAGGTTCACTACAAAAATGTTGGTCCTAAGTGCGGTTCGCGAATTTTAAAAATTGGAATTTTAGTCCGACTGGGAACAGGCCGAGCTGAGTATCAGAATCAGATATAGAATCAGTACATAGTATCAGATAGTATCCAGATGTTGAGTAGAAAATATTAATTAAACAATGTTTTTTTCATTTAAGTATATATTTTTTGTATTTATATTATTTCCAATAAAAATTTTGTACTTAATCCTTTTTTATTTATATTTTCGACTGTCCTGTTGGTTTAATTTTGCTTTCTTTATTTTATTTTATTTTTAAGTTTCATACTTTCAGCTGGTATGAGATTTTCTTATTAATCTCATCAGTACAATTTTTAATAAAAAATCATTTTTTAATTAATAATTTAACATAGCCTGTCCAGGATTTTTTCAGCGAACCCATTGTTTATTTATTTTTTAATATTTTAAATTTCACTTAAAATATTATGTTTCGTTCATTACTCACCTCGGTGAAGGACGATGTAGGGCTGGATCTTAGACTAATTAGGTATTGCTCTTGTTACATTTTATATTATTCACTTCGCCACTAGATGGCGTTGGATATCATCACCATTAGAGATCAATGTGTACTTTGTATAGGTATATCTGTGGGTATTTATATTTTATGCAACTAAAGACAAAGTAGTACACGCACAATATTTATTTTTATTAAGTACAGCAACATGCAGCATTATTGACCAAACTCTGTACCTGCACGGCAACCATTTGTTAAAAATGTATTTCATAATTCTATCAAATGCCGGCCGGTTTCCACCAAAGCAAGACAGTGTGGAGATGTGTTGGGACCTGCGACGAAGCATGCTAGTTTTCATGAATGGAGAGCGAAATAAAGCATAGAAGCCTTGGCACATGTAGCTTGGTATTGGTATCTTAGTATGGAATGAGAATTGGAATACCTAGAGGTAAGACAGAACGGGGAAGCCAGGTTTCAAAATGATACTCCGATAGATAGAGAGATGCCTGCGATACTTAGTGTAATTAATTTGATTTCGTTTGAAAATGTTTTCTCTTTCTAATCGTTCGACATTTCTACTTACAGTCAGTCGTATGTCTACCCTACTCTCTATGAATGTATAACACCTCTATGGTTACAGTGCAGTTCAGCTCAGCATCGCCTGATCGCCGCTTCTCTTTATTTGAAAAATTGCTTCATCCAAAAAAGGAACGGTGGACAAACTTCCTCTGGGTCCCGCTAGTGGGACAAATTATGTAGTTGGACCACAAGGAAACGCTACTTATGTAATTAATAGATAATAATAATAACAACGCTACACACTCCAAGCCCCACACTATGATTCCCTGTGTCGTGGGTCCCGTGGACAACACACAAGACAAGGAAGGACACACACCCAGACTGAGAACGGAAATTTAAACTCATCTTTCAAATCTTCGCTTCGCTGGGAATTGAACTCAGGACTCTCAGAACAGCGATTCGGCGTGTTAACCATTGCGCCATCCGGGTCGTCAACGTAGATATACTTATTTATGTCGCAGATCCGCTCCATATTATTTTTCTCAGCTTTGGTGGATACCAAACCTTTCGCATGGATCAAAAGATCCAAATCGTAAAAATTGTCTTTTTATTTTAGGCATCTTACGTTTATGTTAATTGATTTATGAAGTAGAAAAATGGCAGCCAGTGTGTGCAGTGTGTACATTGGTTATAAGCCAGTATGATTCTCATGACTTGAATATGATCTCAAAATTATAATAACGCTACACACTCATAGCCCCACACTAGGTTTCTCTGTGTCGTGGATGCCATGGACAACAAACAAGACAAGGACACACATCCAGACCGGGAAGGGAAAGGAGATGTTTCAAATCCGGCCCACAATATGTACAGTACCTCGAAAAATCGAGAAAAATCCATGGAATTCGGAAAAAATAAAGATAAATTACCTAAATGCATACTTTTCTGGTACAAAAATTGTATCTATCATTTAATTTTATCAAGTTTCAACATGGCGTCTTACCAATTTGTCATTGATCACAGATCACGAACTGTCTACTGTCACTTTAATATGACAGAAATGTACGTACATATGTCAAACTTCAATCAAATCAACCAACGTGACATGTGATGACAGCTTACCGCCATGACGGATTTTTGTTTTTGTGTTGCAATTTCAATTGTATATTTTTGTGTTGTACCAAAAATCTAAACCAATTTGAAGTGATTGGATAGTTAAAAACTGTTTGAATTGCTATTCTCCATATTTTAGTATGGTGTACAAAGTGGTGGCCGGGGCTCCATACATTTTGAAACAACTCCTTTAAACTCACCATTTAAATTTCCACCTCGCTGCGAATGGAACCCAGGCGTGTTAACCATTGCGCCATTCGGTTCATCATTCATATCATCCTATCCTGTATTGTACTTCAGGGATTTCAAATGCTCGTGGTGCTGTTTACCTACTGTATGCGGTTACTGGGTTCTGTACCACCCAGATATATCTCAATCTACCTACTCACGTATCATTCATTGGCCTAAGGTCATTTCTTTCCAGTCTCGTTAGCTATCTTAAAATAAGTCGTGAAATGTACCTATATATCCAGTAAGTATATACTTGTTTCCGTGTCACTTATGCCTTTGTTTTTATAGATAAACAGTTTCTGACGCTAACCATTGATATGAAGAATATTTTGCTGAAAAAAATGAGCCCGTGATTTCGTTCTACTGGATGTCGTTTAACTCATGTGTAATATTTATAATAGAGCGAATCGATTTAAATAAAATAAAGATGATAAATAATATGTCATATCTTAGGATACCATCTCATTGATACTATATTATTATGAAATTATTTTAAAATTACCTGAATTTAGTTCAGTAGTTTCTGTTTGATGCAATTTCAGGCATAGAGGCAAACAGACTTAATTAAACAGAAAATTATAGATATTACCAATCTATGACCGAATTACGAACTAACCGACTAAGATTCTTACTAACCCCTACTCCTAATTTTACTAACCATCCTAGTCTCGATTTGAGTATTGTTGTGTCATAAGGAGTTGTTACAGGCGGCAGAGTAAGAGTGGTGGTGTATTATTATAGGCAAGTTAGTAATGAAACAATTCATAAATGACAGTATGTAATTTAATCTCAAAATATATATACTTAATAAAAAGTGATTTATAACTTTATATACAATTTTCATCTTATTTTTTGCATTAATCAGAAGATCATTTTAGAATATAATTATACATGTTCAAACAGGGACTTCTCAATATACGTTTCTGAACGTAACTAAATATTTGACATAGATAAAAAAATTCTATGGCACAGTGTATGATAAAATATACTTATTTTATCAAGTATGAATATGCATTGATTATGTGAATTATGGAAATTGGCAGTAAGTATACATTATGTATATCTTGATATTTAACAACAGAGCGTGCACAATAAAATCATCTAACACCAAAATATTATGGAAATAGTAAATTAAATTTACTAACGAAAAAATTCATGTTTTTCCATGTATATAACAAAATTACATATTTTTAGTTTAATAAAATTAATGCAATACACAAAATTATTCTTTCACACCACCACATCATAAATGTAACATTTTCTTCTTATTTTAATAATATTATCTAACTTATATAATTTTCTACTAGATAAAAGCTATCGAGATTTTAATTAATTAATTATTTAACTTGCATCACTTAAGAATATAAATTAAAAACTGCTTGCATGTGTTGAAAATTGTACTTACAATGCAAATTATTAGGACTGTAAAGTAAACATTTGGGGTAAATTAGGTATAATATCCTTTGTCAACAAGATTCGATGTTTTGTCAAACCTATTATATATATTTACTGTTGGAAAATATAGCAACAAAATAAATATGAACATATTTATTCGAGAGCATGTTATGTAGGTCCTTTAATATTTAAACTAATTTATTGAAATAGATTTACTTTAAAGTATATTAATTTAATAGAGATAGTTAAAAATTATGTACGAAAGAAATTTTAAAATGTATCCCATATATGACTTTAATACTATAGGTAGGTATTATAAAAAGTCGAATGTGCTAAACATACTTACAAATAATATTGTCATTTTAACATATGTAAACACATTTTCTACAAACAAAATGCTGATGGAAGGTTAATTAATGTTTATAGGCCTATAGTTATTTATTTCATAATATATTTATTTATCCCTAATTCCTAGTTGAGTATATAACATTTGATCCTTAAATATAAAACAACGACAAAATGATGCCTTTAAGAAGGCATGAGTTTTTGATTATTAAATGATGTTTAGAAATAGTTTCAGTACAACAATTCATTATATCAGTTTAATTAACATTCAGAATATCAAACACTACTTATAATAAAAGAACTCAATGAAAATAATATTGTCCAACGCAAATTTAATAAAAATTTAGATCCATTTTACAAATTTATCATAAAATATTTGTTATTATTTAGATGTGGCAGGGTTTTAGCAAATATTTCCATTATAATATGTCTCTCATAATAAACTGTCTATTACACTTACAAACACACTTACGACTAAAGTAATATGAATTGTATAATTTTATAATAATTATATTTCCATTCACTCATTCATAATTATTGTTATAACGGGATTCTAAATTTATTAAATGTATAAAAGTAAAGTCCAGATACCTACTTAATACAGTACCTATAAGTTATTTGCTTTCATTCGCTAGTAATGACAGTTACGACATTTTAATTCAAATCAATCCAAAATTTCCAGTAAAAAAGATCCAGCTCAACTGCTCAAGAAACATATAAAGTATGTCACAAAAACACATTAGAATCCCTTTGTATATATAATTCTTCCTAACCTTTTCGACCCTGCATTCATTCGAGTGATTTCTATCGGGAAGAAATATTTCAACGAGGCACAATATTCCTAGCACCATTTCTATTGGAATGTGTGTAAAGATACCGATATGTGAGACGATAGTAAATATCAGTTCTAATGTTGGTATGAAATAGAAAATTCTCTTTAGGCAAATAGGCAAAAATGCATCAAAGACAATATTCACCACTTCCAAAGCGTTTCCAATAAATGTTAGAAATCACCCTTCACACATTCATAGATCCATCTAAACTAATTTTACATCGTCGAAGGCAACGAGCAAATCGCTGGTGCCTTGTAGCATTTCCGATTCGTTCCAGAAATCGGACGCAGACATCGGCATGTTAGTGTCCATCATGACGTCGTTGGACTGTAAAGGAAACCCAGGGCTGGTCTGCATTTTGTTGGTCAAGTACGGGTCGTAACCTTGGAGCAATCCGCCGGTCGGTGAGAGGAGTCTTTGGGATGGACTACTCATTTGGCTGAAGGTCCCAACCGGCGACAAGGATTGAGGTGTGGAATATGGACTTAGCATCCGTTCCCGTTGAGCTGGACTCATTGCCGGACTGTAACTTGGAGTGTTTGGGCTCGATGGTAAGGAGTACATGGGACTGCCGACATTGAGAGTGAGAGGCGACATTGGATTGCTTGGGACGTTTTTCCGCATGGAAGTGCTGTTCCCTATGGAAGTATTCGCGTGCACCATCTGTTTAATGGGTGCCGTGTGGATTATATTTATAACAGGTATCTCCATAGTTTTTAGCGTCGGGGAACTTCTTGGCGGTACTTGCTGACGTGAGTTCAGCACAAGTTCATAATTTGGTAGCATCTTCGGATGAATCTGCTGCGTTGGCTGCTTTACTGGATTCTGAAAACACAAAAGTAGTCATGTAAGAATTTATACAGAATTATAACGTACCAAGAGCTGTTTAAAGGTTAAAAAGATGCAAGTTGAAATATTATAACATTGAATTGATTAACATAGCAAAGTATTAGCTTTAACAATGAAATGAAAAGAGGACGATGTCTATAAATAATTCAGCTGCTTAATTAAGAATGAGGCGAATTGAAATTTTGCCCAGTGATATTACAACTGTAACAATAATATTAATTTTTTTAAGTTAATCCCAATCACTTCAAAATTTTTCATATTTCAATAAATTTAATTATGACTTTGTGCAACAATAAATTCTTTATATGATTACTATTCAAATTGTACATTTTTAATTGAATCTACTATTTAAGATTTTTTCAATATTCGATTGCTACTGTGTTTTGTAGGAGTGTTTGTGTAGTTCTTTTATTTATTCTGCGACAATCCTCTAGAGCAGTGGTGCCCAAACGGTCGATCGCGATCGACCGGTCGATCGCAAGAGGTTTCACGGTCGATCTTAGAGGATTAAGCAAGTACAAGATTTTATTTTCGCAAATTTATAAATTACCTACTGAGCATTCCGATCGTTTTTATTTCAATTCATTTATTTCTGTGACGGACTGGCGGACGATGTCGACAGGCGACGCTATGACCGCGTGCGTAGTGCCCAAAGTTACGATAGCGCAAGAGAGTGCTTTCTTTTTTAATAATATTTTTTATGTACAAATGTGTGTAAAGAGTAAGAAACTATGTAAAACTGTTTGATTGTAAACATATTATAAATCTAATCATTTATAATTAGGTTCTTATTATTACAACATAAAAATAAATGATAAAAAAAATACATAAAAATAATGCAGTCGATCTTAAACCCTTAACTTTTTCTCAAGTCGATCTTCACAGCAAAAAGTATGGGCACCTCTGCTCTAGAGCAACGTCCCTCATTATATTTCCCCCGGCTCGGTTACTTTTATGATTCTCGTTCTTGACCCAACTTTATCAACTATTCTGGTGTATAAATTGGCAAAACATATAAAACTAAACAATAAAAAGAAGGAAATAACGGTTTGGGACTACGAAACTACTAATATTAAACAAACTATTGTTTGACCCAGTATTGACCGAATTGTCCACTGTTGCTACCTGGTTTTCATCATCATTTTCTTGACCTAGCGCCAGGTCGACGTAGGGAAACGCCTATTCCTCTAAGATTAATAGCATTAATTTTTTTTCTGTACTAAAACTAAATTCAAAACCGATCGAAAATTATAACGTGATAATGAAGTAGTCGTTTTGATAGACAAATGGTGCCGTGTTTGAAGCTAGATCAATTCAGAACTACATATGTAACGCCCCGTGCATTCGCTAAAATCGTAGAGCATCTCAAGTTGTTAAAGATTAAGATCAAGGGTGGTTTTGAGGGGGAAAATACCACACAATCTGAACAATCCTCGGAGCAGATCTTTAAAGATTCCCTTCACTATGTCCTTATCCGCCGCAATCTCCCTATTTCTTTCCAGTCATGATCTATTGAACTGGGGTCACATTAAATGATTTATTGCATCGTTTAGACCATTTAGCTAGTTGAGATGTTCTCATGGTAAGATTCTCGTCTCTGCCAATTATTGCAGCCTACGCTGGTTATTTGTACAAGTACAATAATAATGTTTGTGCAGTTAATGTTTTCATTGTACTGCTCTGATGTGATTCTAATTAAATGTTCCTTGTTTATCTTAATATTGTTTGTTGTACGTCTTGCTATAATTTATATTAAATTATAAGACATTTCACATTCGTCAGCAAATTCTCCGGAGCATGTCAGCTGGAATGGGTTTTTTATGAATGTCCTTGTAAAAATGATGCTTCAAGGCCAACCTATCTAATTCGACGCTATAATAAATGTCACTAACGCTAACAATGATTTATTTGTGTGTACCTATTTAAATATCATTCGATCAATTGAGTCCAATTTTAGGATTGACGTTCGTCATAGGATTTGAATCTGAATTAGACAGATTTTTAAGTCGACAGATTTGTATATTGTCCTAAATCTTTCTTTAAACAGACGTAAACACAAACACTATCGATCAAAATCGTGTGTTGACTGTGCCCTTGTAATAGTAATTTTAATATTTTTCTAACTTAATAGCAATATGATTTCATCGTGCTCTGGTTAATAAATTACCGGAAGTAATGAATTTCCATTGGCGTTAATCGTAACTAAAATAACTAAACCTAGATTTAAATAAATATGGTTTCTTTATAATATAAATAAGTATCCGTACATATTTAAGCTTATTTATTTAAAGTCATTATTCTATGGTTTCATAATAACACCATAACTACTGTCTTCAATTTTTTAAATAGAACAGACCAATGTTACAGTTAGGGTGCTTTTAGTGTCATGCGGATTTGCTCACGCACGCGGGATTGGCCCGCATGCGTGAAATTTCACGCTGCGGATCATACGCAGTTTAAGTTTCAGTCTTCTGCGGGTTGCGTAACGGGTTGCGTAGACGATTAGTACAATACGGTGCGTGCGCCCCGCACGACTCTAAAATGGGCACTAAAGTTGTAGTTTGTAGTAGGGACGCTCACGCATGCGGATGCCCCGCTGCGGGATGACGCCCCGCACAGCGCCCCGCATCCCGCGTGCGTTTTTCACGCTTTATAGTAAACTAGTAAATCCGCCCTCGCTTCGCTTCGGGAAACCAGTCTCTTCAAAAATCTCTATAAATTTTAACAAATTATGTTATTCCGATGTCTAAGCTACATTACTGCAAAGTTTCATGAAAATCCGTTCAGTAGTTTTTGCGTGAAAGAGCAACAAACACACACACATACATCCTTACAAACTTTCGCATTTATAATATTAGTAGGATTCATATATGAAATTGTTCTTTGCGGGTGCTACGCATGCGGGCCAATCCCGCGTGCGGGAGCAAATCCGCATGACACTAAAAGCGCCCTTAGTCGGATTTCTAAATGGCATTCTAAATAATAATAATAAAATGTACTATGTGTATATGTACTTAATTCCTGGTATATTCTACCCAATACTTGTAATTAATATTTTAATTTTCCATACCTTATCAGGTTAGGGAGTGCTTGAGTAATAACTATTTTACGTTTCATTTTATGCAAAAGTACAGAACGATTCATTTTGTTGTATTGTGACCAATTTGCAAAACCTTTTAATGTGTCTGTGCCTACATAATAAAACTGGTACCTACTGATCGGTGTATGGATATGGAAATATTTGAGAAAGAGTACTTGAGGTATTCACGCAATAGATCCCATTACAATGATTTAAAAACCATGGTTTAGTATGTTGTTCCTGCTTATCTCAGAAACACCTTAACTGATTTGAATTCGGTTTTCATTACAGTATTATTTTGAGTTACAGCTTGATATAACATTCTTCAATCTTATTTCAATTGGTTAGAAAATACTTTACCATAATAAATGACATAATTTAAATAATTCTGTCTATTGTGTTCTATGTAGTTTTCTTGACAGAAGCCCAGTTGCTAGAACAACATATTTTTTTTGTATCATAATATGTTACAAAAGAAGCGACATATGTTAGCAAAAGATGAAAAAACTTTTGGGGGCTTAGCAAGTTAGGGACTTGTGTAATTCACTGACCATGACACATATCTAACTCTTTTAAGTTCGTTATCTTAACAGGAAGTTCGTAATATACCTACTATATGCGAAAAATAGGAATAAGTTTGTCAACGAATCTAGCTTACAGCCAGACAGATTTGAGATAAATTGGTATGTAAGTAATTCGCGTGTTGTTGAGTGAATTGATATAAAATAAATAAATCATGTTATGTAATAAATCATTGCAAAAAATAGGTATTAAAAGTTTATAATAATCAATGAAATGGTTTCTAAGATAAAATGTAGTTCTGTCTTAACATGACAATTGCAACCTTCGAAGAGGGATCCTCCATAGACCACGTAGTAGTATTCCTGTCTGAAAAGCGAGATCTCGATCTCACGAGGTTTGCGTTCAAGTCTAGGGTAGAAATGTGACTAATAATTTTCAAATCGTGGCTCTTTGTGATAGTGTGTGTGTGTGTGTGTGTGTGTGTGTGTGTGTGTGTGTGCGTGCGCGCGTGTGCGTGTGTGTTTAGTTGTTTTAATTCTTGAAATATAAATAATCTATATCAGAATCTTTAGTAAACAAAAGTAATCAGTATCTCATCTTTTCAATAAAAAGTAAAAAATGTAAATACAAAAATGTTACTAATAGCTTTCAATTAAACTTTAAACTTCTGAGTTAAACTTACTTTGCCTGAAGGCGTTTTTATGAAAAATGTCTGATTAATTCATATTTTTGTAAACTTTGGTAAAAATTATTTCACCACCTTGTCTCTTCTATTAAGAGTTCAGAATGCATAACTATTATTCATGAAATAATCATTACATTTCTGGTTAATGCTAATACTTCACAGGGATGTTTGGGAAAGGGAAATCCGGGTAATAAAATCAACTTGCATCTTTTTAAATATTTTCTTAATCTCTTTTAATATTTGAAATCTTTGATTAAATTTGATTTCTATCATATTTTGTTCAAGAAAAATAATATTTTTCTAAATAAGTATTACATACATCCATTTAGACCTTAATTTAATAACAACGATGACAAGTTTAAAATGTCTACAAACATACAACTTACGTCTTTTAACATTTATGTTCTAGAATTTAATAATTTCGTATTGCGATGACAATGGCCAAAAGCACATATGTAGGTATCCTAAATTCGATTATCCCTAGAATTTTCGAGTAGGTACCTCGTTGCTGCTAAAATTTAAAATTTTATACCATTCATAGAATAAAATGAGGTGCAATAGATGTAAAAAATACTAGACATAGACTACAATTTAACGTTGATATTAAAATGTTCTAAAATAATAAAAATTTAATGAAACAACACCACTATACTTTGATCTACCTTGTACTTTGTATGGTTTTGGCAGTGACATTACACTTTCATCACTAGCAAAGTGTCATAATCATAAATCGCATTAAATACTACAATAACTGGTACCTATAAATCGATTACCTATATGTAATCATTGAACACGGCGCAACAATGTATAGTTATCGAAACTGTAACAAGTAGACTCACGAAACTTTGATACAAAATTAACAATAGACTATAAAGATAACTAAGCGTAACATCCTACAAACTAATAAATAGCGACAAGTTCAACAATAGGTACTCGATGAAACCTAATCATTCTAAGAACATAAGACGACCACGCCCAATCGTACCGTCGCTGGTGAGGCGACGGCAACATATAAAACTACGAGTAATTAACTGTTCATCATAACCACAACGATATGCGCACGTTTAACTTAACAACTAGAATAACACTAAAAAGATTGCATTATTAACACTGCACGAAGGCGATACAGCGATAACACGAGATTACCGGTCTAGGGAACATTAACTACGGTAATATCTCCACGAATCCTAACCCACGGAACGAACTAATGCATCTAACTAAGACTCGTCCGGCCGGCGGTGCCGTATTATTGTCGGTTATTCGTTTAACGATACATTTCATCAAAATAATATAAACACTGAAGCGTCTGTATAAACAACGGGATATCACAAGATTCGACGGCACTGCATCTATTTTCAGCGTGACAGTTCGCTTTTGATCTGATCAGAGTAATTGCGGAATCCGAGAACTCGTCATCTTATCTAAACCAACTGAACACTGGACGCTTTATCACAGTTTATGCTTCACCGAGGCGAGATGCCTCATGCTTTTGCCTTTTGACGCGGCCGGCATTGTACCATGCAAATGTAACCGGCATCGACGTCACAGCCGCTCACCAGGAGGTTCATGAGGACGCTCGAGGACGGAGAAGAAGAGGTCGGGGTGGACACTGGCGAAGGACTACGCTTGGCGCGCTTCGCTCTAGGTTCCTCATCTTGTTTCAAAACCCTTTTGACACCCGTGTCCCATGTTGATATACTTCTGCTTGGAATAAGACCTGAAAGAACAGATTGTTTAATAGCTTTTGTTTTCAATTTTATTCAACTTGTTTTTGTGCAAACTCTTGTTGGTATATGCATACCTGGGTCTGAATAAATATTTGTAATGAGATCCTGTGGTGGTGGACCGGTGGGTGGTGCTGCTAGCAAGCGTTGAAGAGCCGGTGCCGAGGACGTGGGTTGTGGCTCAGAGGGTTGAGGTCTGGCTTGGCTCACGTTATCTGGTAACGCCCCCCACATAACAGCCGGCTCCAGTACCGGAAGTTCATCGGTAGCTGGTATGAATGGAGAATGTCCATCATCGATGTCATTATCAGACCTTGCACTGTCGAAGGCATCTAGCGATAATTCTGTCAGTAGTGACGACTGCTCACATGACGACTCAGTCTCCTAAAATAATATTTTTATATATAATGCTTAATGTTATATCATTTTACATTGTATACTTGTACTACTATAATTATATTAAAATCAACTTAAATACAATTAAAGAACGATCTAATACCTGGGGTTCAGGTGAAGACAGCAAAGAATCGCCAATCAAAGAATCAACTGGTGATCCATTGGCCAAATCGTCGCTCAACAAACTGCAGTAGTTGTCGTTCAGCATAAATTCGTCGAACATATTATCAAAGGTAATACAAGCGTCACCGGCTGTCGGTGCCAAATGTGTGAGATCTTCCGGTTCGTCTTTAAGCACTGAAAACGATTGATAAAGTTGTAAGGTAATTCTTGTTAATGAAAACGAATTCAACAAAGCAAGCTACGGATACCTAAGCTGGTGCAGTTCGAGTGCGACTCACTTGTAAGTCCCTCGTCTGGGGAGAACATGAGAAAGCCTTTGTTCATTTCTTTCTTTCTGGGTGCAAAGATCTGTTCGGTAACGGGTATGGGGCGTTCCTCCTCGGGTAGGATGGTAGCAACGATGGCACCGTTGGGAACGTCGATGGGTGCCTCGCGGGGCGGCGGCACCGGAGCGACCGCGGTCGACACCACGACCGGCTTCAAGTCTGCGTGCTGCACTTGGTGCGCAGCGAACACCTCATCTTTGCACTCGATACCGCTGTAAACATAATTGGAAATAGAAATATTGCAAACCTAACTATCAAACTAAAATAAGGTCTGCCGCTTTCAATTTGATCCTACATTGTCTGTCGTTCGAGTGATAATTTTGTCATATTAGACACTATCCGCTACAAAGGAGTGAATTGTAAACAAACATGAAGTTATCCATGTTAATTTACTTTGCAAACGAGTACGTGCAAAGAGCTACAATTGTGACTAGTTATTACCTAAGCGCAATCTAAAGAACGTATCGGTGCGAGGTACAAAATATGTAATACAATGATGTGTTTGCACCGGCGAGTAATCAGCCAACAATACTCAAGGTCAATCACTAAACCTACATCCAAAGTAAGACGTGAAACGGATAAACGATCAAGAGATACGATGTTAAATATTTCGTTCTTCTAATATTGATATATTGAAACAAATTCAATTCAATCGTTCCATATTTCATCCATGGAAATCAGTGTTTAAACAAGGGGAACCAACAGCGTTAAATTATTGCGGTGTACGGCGATAATATAAGGAATTTATGCAAATATATTGAGATGACTGTGGCATCCTACTTATCCTACTTCCTATCCTACTTCCTACTAATATTATAAATGCGAAAGTTTGTAAGGATGTATGTGTGTGTGTGTGTGTGTTTGTTGCTCTTTCACGCAAAAACTACTGAACGGATTTTCATGAAACTTTGCAGTAATATAGCTTAGACATCGGAATAACATAATTTGTTAAAATTTATAGAGATTTTTGTAGGGACTGGTTTCCCGAAGCGAAGCGAGTGCGGATTTATTAGTTAAGTATAATATGGAAAAACCATAATAAAGAACTTCAAAATCAACAACACTATTTTGAAGAAAAGTAAAGATGTTATTTAATTAAATATTTTGATTATTATACACTTGGATAACCCTCGATTTTAAAAAAGGTTATGTTATTTATGAGCTATGTTCCCACAGTTTAACTAAATCTTAAGTTTAAAAAAATATTGATAGTAAAACACCAGTGCACTGTAATAAAGCTACTGCCTCTTTGACAAAATCAAAGTAACCAACGTTAATAAGGTCAGTAATTTACAGCTATCTTCAATGTAATTTAAGCTTTAACTATGGTATTAATTAGTGCAAGAGAATGATAACCTAATAACTGATCCCCTAGGATATGCGTCAATGGAGTATAAGACTCAAGACAACGATGTTGATGAAGATTGAACTATGTGATAACAGCGTTATTGAGTTTATAAAGGTTCAAGTTTCCATTAACCCTGTTGAAAGAGATAATATGCGTAAATAAAATCTACATTTACTTCACTATCAGAGCGGCTTCAAACAAAATATTTTAATGACGAAAGATCGAAAACATATTTTCGAACAGTGTATCAGTCATAATAAAAACATTGGTAATAAAAATATTATTCTATAATATAAAAATAAGTCAGGTTTTCCTTCCTGACGCTATAACTCCAGAACGCACAAACCGATTTCCACGGTTTTGCATTCGTTGGAAAGGTCTCGAGCTCCGTGAGGTTTGTAGCAAACAAAATTCGGGAAATTTTCAACAGAAAAGGAGGAAAACAGGTAAAATCATTGTAAACCAAACAATTAAAGTAGGTGTTGTACATATGTAATTTGGTAGGATTGTCATATGGTTGCCTTGGATATCACGTTGTTACCTTCTACTGTCTAATAAAATATTTTTCCTATGCTGTGTAAATCTTTGTTTTTCTATCAGGTTATGGGCCCAGATACCCCAGGAGGTATTCCACACTTCCCAGTTATTAACCAAGATTAATAGAAATAATTGTACGTATTAAATTTTGTTTTTAAAACGAGATGCAGAACAAAAGGAATGTTCGATCGCCATCGGCGATGCCGGCATCATTGTTGTCTACAGCTTCGAGTTCTGGAATAACTGTCAATTTTGAGAAGCTTAGTGGTATATCCAATTACGGCAATTGGAAGTTTTTGATGCGGATGTATTTGATACATGAGGACTTATGGGACTGCATCGTTGAGGCTGAGTCGGGTGTCCCTAGGGACAATGACGAACGCAAGCAACGACGGGCTCTTGCGTACGATACCCTGCCAAAATATGTTTGATGGTGCAGCCATCGTCGTTTTCGCATGTACGAAATGCTACCACTGGCTTTGAGGCTTGGAATAATTTAAAAATGGCCTATGAAGACAAAGGACTGTGTAGACGTCTTGGACTTTTACGTACAATGTTCGGATTGAAGTTAGAACAATTTAATGATATGGAAGCGTATCTCTTAAGGATCACGGAGTTGGATCAACAACCACGAGATATTAATGCTCCATTAGATGATGATTTCCTGTCAGTGTTGATACTGAGCGGTCTATCATCAGATTATGACCCGCTTATCCGCCTGACATTGGAAAATTTTAATATTAAATTATGCAGCGAGACAGTAAAGAGCAAACTATTACAAGAAGAATTGCGTAGAGGCTTTGATAAGAGCGAAGAAGGCGCAATGTTTGCAAAACGAAATGCAAAAACAGCGAATAAACCTTTTATGAAAGGCAAATGCTTCATATGTAAGAAACAGGATCATTATGCAAAGAACTGTCCGACAAAAACCAACAAAAATGGAAAAGGAGGAGAAACATGTGAAAATGCGTGGAGAGGAACATTATTATCGGCATTAGCTATAGATGTAAATTCGAATGCCTGGTATGTGGATTCCGGCGCAACTTGCCACATGACGAACAACAAAGCTTTATTGCAAAATTATGTTGTGGATACTCCGCGGTTGGTGACAGTGGCTAATAGAGAAAAGATGCATAGCGAAGGACATGGTGAAGAAGAGCTGTTGTTAAAAGGGCACACTAAGACTACAAAATTAACAGAAGTTATTTACGTGCCGGGTTTGTCAACGAATTTGTTATCGGTTGGAAAGATGACTTCAAAAGGGCTTGAGGTACATTATAATGAAACTAAATGTAATATTTGTCGGGGAAAAGTTCCAAAGTAAATTCAAATGTAAATGGGTTCATAAGAAGAAACTGGGTGCAGAGGGTCAATTACTTCGATATAAAGAACCAATATGTGAGACGGGTTGTAGAAGATACTGATTAATTATATAAGGGTATCTGTCCGATTTGGTTTACAAATTGTTTAGTTTAAGGGCAGGTGTTAGAAATATATAAACCGAACAATTTGTAAGTGTATTGTACATACGTAATTTGGTTGCATTGGCGTATTGGTTACCTAGGATATTATGTTGTTATGTTACGTTTTATTTTACGGTCTAATAAATTATTTTTCCTATGCTGTTTTGATCTCTGTTTTTTCTATCACCTTTTCAAATATAAAACAAAAAAAAATTCTTTAATCCCGAAACGAAATGTTACAAAAACGAAGCCATCTGGTGGCGAAACGGAGTTCGCCGGGTTTGCTAGTATTAAATAAAATAAAGATGATTGAGAAATAAAATTACGAAAAATAAATAGGACAATCCCATAAAGACAACCGCAGCCGTAAGTTTTAAAGTAATTTAAATTGTCGTTCGAACAACGAACTCAAATCCTAAAAACTAGCGATTCATCCTATTCTACACATAAATCGTAAGTGGGGTTTGCTACACTTCGGTGTTTTCGAAAGTGAATTTACCCGAGTAAGATGCATGTACGACAAATGTGACGTTAGATAGAGATGAACTAGTGGTAGTAAGTGCGGCCTTGCAAACGACCTTGCCTGGGATACCCCATCCCCCTTCGTAGGAACCCCCATGTTTTCTTTGAGCCGGCCATTCACCAGTAGAAGTGAAACTGAAATGCGCGCGCATGGAGAGCACACCACCAGCCCTTATCGATTGTGGGAGAAAGATTCCTAACTGAGGAACGTCCCGTCTCAGTCGGTCCATGCCAAAATGCCTAGCTGTCTGTCTCGTCCATTATATTTGTAGCTAGTCATATGCGATGGTTATTTAAAAATAGAACTAATTGGATTAGGTTATACAACCTCAGCGTTATAGTATAGCCAGGTAATATTTTTACTTTGACACATTTACATCTATTAGTGAAGAATAAGTTCTGCTAGTCGGAAGAATGATTTCAATACAATTATGCGGTAATAAGGTAAACATCTTAAGATGAGAGCGCAGCTGTTTACCGATGCTGACCTTGGCCGTGATACCGTTCAACGGGCAGGCAATTCAACAATTACATCCACACGGTCGAGAGCATTTCAATTACGTCATCAACTCTTAAAGTTAAACGAAATACTAATGTCTAAATCCCAGCTGTGAGATACGAAGTTTAGCATTGTAAGCGTGACGTGAAAAAAATATTTTTAGTAAAAATGAACTACAACTTCAATTAAGGCCCAAACTCTCAAAAATACAGCCAAAAGGGGTTCAAATTTCTAAATTTGCAAATTTTGCAATATTGTTTGACTCATAGTCTTTGTACCTGATGAAAATTTCAAACAGAACCCTTGTAAAAACAGTCACAATGGTTCCATCTAGCAGCTAGCTGGTGGTAACTAATTTTCATGATTTGTTTTAGATTTTTAGCTGCTCATCTACTAAGTTTTGTTTTCTTGCTTTAGCTTTTAGATTTTGTTTTTTAAATTCTTTAATCTAATTGTGTAGATAATTCCCACTTTACCGTCTAATTGTGATAATTATTTTTTTTAAGAAGTATCAAAATTTTGCAACTTTGGAACAACTTTAGTGTAAAAATTTCTATTTCGTAAAATACCAACGTGTGCATGACTACAAGTAACTTTGCTCGATAATTTTAAATATTATTAACACAATAATAAGTGACATAATGATTGCATGTAAGGCGAACTAGCTATTTAGCAAAATTATGGCAAATAATATTATTTAAATATTTATCTATCAATCTGAAGGCCGCTACGATCAGATAAGATAAAATGATTACACTAAAGATGGATCTATTGTCAATTATCCATTATGGAAATTGCTAATTATTTTCAATTTCATAAATTTGATTTCCATAATAATTTTATAAAAGAAAATGAAATTTAAGATCAGCCGATATATTATGTAGACTTTGTTTATATCGAAATAACAGTACAGCATTAAATTTTGTTTTTGTTTTATCGTTCATTAATAAATAATTTATAATAAGGAATTAAATGTGGACTAATCTGAGATAACTGTTTTGATCGAGATAACAAGTTTCTGCGGTAATAATAAGTGCCAATTGAAACCAAGTTTGATTCAGACATTGAAAACTGGCATGATGTTCCTAAACTGGCACAGACTCTAGATACACTTGCAATATTGACATAGTTTTTAGGTGCTAACTAATTATTCTTAATTACGAATGAATGGTGCTGAATATTGAACATAGGTCTGCCAATGGCGCGGCTCGAAGACCGGCGCGGGAGTCAAGGCCAAGCCGGTGGCGCGGTTACATAACGTAACTAGCTGAGGACAGAGGGGGACGCGTTCGCTAATTTTAGCGGATCTCGAAAACAAGACGCCAACCGCGAGACAGAAAACGCAGCGCCTGGCGGAGCTTCACGCATGCACCTCGATTCAAACCATGACAAAAATAAGCTAAACACAACATTAGTGCAGACGTAACCATTTAACTACCTACAAACGACTGCATTCCACGCCGCCGTAAACAATCTTTAATATTTGAAACGAACGGTACTGCAAGTAATAACTGCACAGTTTGTAATAACTGCAACAATTAAATAGATATAATACAAAAAGTTTACATGTTACAAAAACGTTCACATGCACTCGCGTTATTATTATGACTAACGATAGTTTGATGGGAAACGCTAATTTACATTTTCTGCGAATAAGAACGGCCACAAATGCAACAAATACCGTGATTCGAATTATACGAAATTAAATATGCTGCAGTAACAATTATTAGTAACTATGCTGCAGTAACCATTATTAGTAACTACCTTCCATGTCAAGTAGTTTTTAATTTAAAAGTTTGAGGCGCAGATTTTATCAAGCACTTATTCTGACACGAACACTTTCCACAATCCACTGTCACTGTGTTTTAAATCACTGATTCTTACCATGTTGTATGTAGTGGAGTACTATATTCGAATGGGATACAGTTAGTATTCGAGTTGGCTGACGATTGCGGAAACTAATAGCGAGCGGCTGATCGGGTTCGCGAGTTTGGGCCGTCGATGGAGTCGTACGCATGGGGTGTTCGCTTGCGATGAAGTCCGTGGCGCGAATGATACGCTCAGCGATTGGTGGCGACGGCGCACTCGTGACTCTCGTGACGCGACCCACCTAAACACACACACTGCACAACCGGCGACGTAACCTGATGATAAATTTTGAGGGTTGCCGCACGGTTCACTCGACGGCCACGCGAGATGATAATGAGGTCCGCGATCCACAGTTGATCTGAACCGATCACGGTCAAGTGAACACTACATCATCTTGTATCGATGTGATTATCACACATATTTACACGGTGCTCTGTTAAGATAAGAATATACTACCACTTAAACATTTCTGATAAGAAGTTATTACAAAATTGCAACGCTATTGAATTGATATAGCAACAACGAAAACACGTAAGGTTTAAGTGCTATTTTAGTATTAAAGAATCCTGAAAAGGTCGATAAACTGCGAGATTAATAAAATTAGCACGAAGCGGGTGCAACTGAATGGTCTTTAAATAGTTTTGCATAACTCTCAATATGTTATATTATTCAAACAATGTTTTCAAATACATGTTTGTCGACCACAAAATATATCTCTGTAGAGTATGGTTTAAATTACAGTAAGTATTTTTAATTAATTGGATCTTTAATCAACAAGAACAAAACTTTCGACGAAGTTTGATAGTGTGACACTTTTAATTGTATTTATTTCTGGAGGTCAACTTTAATGAAGATCCAATACAATTAATCTGGAAGACAAATTAGAATAAATTACTTTAGCAACAATTTACGAAGTTATGATGAAGATATGTTACGATGGTAAATGATGCTTCTGAACAGAAAAATTGTTAATTTTCTACCTTACGAATATTTTGTATTTTCCAAAAGACAAAACTAAAAAATGGTAGAGAAAAATTTACGCTCTGTTTTAAACTGTCATGAAAATTAATGGATTTTTATGAGTAGTTAGACACCCAATAAAATCATTATAGGCAAGTCACTTGATGAAGAAGTCATAACGTTATGTATGACTAGTAAATCCGCCCTCGCTTCGCTTCGGAAAACCAGTCAAAAATCTCTATAAATTTTAACAAATTATGTTATTCCGGTGTCTAAGCTATATTACTGCAAAGTTTCATGAAAATCAGTTCATTAGTTTTTGCGTGAAAGAGCAACAAACACACATACATCCTTACAAACTTTCGCATTTATAATATTAGTAGGAAGTAGGATAGGATAGTAGGAAGTAGGAAAATATAACTTATTATTAATTACTTAAAATTTTAAACTTTCTATAAGTTACTACTTAATAACATTATGAATGATTCTTATATCACGGATCACGGGCCTTTTTGATTGTTTTGATTATATTGAATTTAAAGATATTTTTTAAGTTTTTCTGTTATATTTTGTTAGACAATATTATCTTTATTTTCACGTTCTCTAACATAGGGAACGTGACATTGTTTTAAGTTATTAGTAATAAAGACGAAAAAAAATATAAAAATAATAAAAAATATTACAATCAATTATTTCTAGGATTAAAGGCATAATGAAATCAAATTTCAAGGTAGATTGCGGCTCAACAGTGTAGTATTTAACCGCGAAAATTAATACCGTGTAAAATATACGTTATGTTGTTAGTCATAGCTGCGGTTCAAATTTTCTGCAAAATGAAGCTTAGGGTCTCAAATGTAGTGGTTTCGACTTCACAATACCCATGACGTAACTGTACGTCAGTATTGTGAAATGGCTATAAATAGTAGTTTTATACAGAAGTAATATGCGTTGAAACGACCTTGGAATATGCAGACAATACATGATTAACTAAGATGTTTAACTTTGACTTACACGTGCTAGTACGAAAAATTCCTTAATAATTCACAGTATTGCGCTTAAAAACTTGATAGATTTATCAGGTTTCGGTAGATTGCAAATAGACCTAGTTAAAACATTGACATTTTTATATTGTCCCATGAAACATGATAAAATAGATCAACATCATTATGAAATACCTCTACTGATCCATCACGGTATGCGACGCGAAGCCCGACATTCGATACGTCGTATGAAGCCGCGTTGTTCCACAATTTAGCCGCGTAATATGACACAGTTCTAATGGACCCTACAGTGCAAAACCATCGGGGCTCTAACAGCATCTACACTTGCCAACTTAATGTCCGCACTACAAATTTTAAATGAGGTAAGATAAACGAGGATTCGTTATTAAATAACGAACTAGTCACACGCTCCTGGAAAATAGATGGACTAGAAACAACATGATTCTATTTTGGAATAGCCGGCACTTTATGAAACTATAGGCGTTATACGTACGGAATCGTTGAAGGATCTTCGTATATAGTTTTAGGTATCTTCAATAATTTCTTTTTAAATTTCGAAAGCTAAACTTAACACACAATTAATATCGAAATACAGTTTTAATTACAGTTCGCCAGAAATCTACAAGTGGTGTTGCTAGTTTGCCTCGAATGTCGCTACTGAACGAAGCCTGCGTGTGAATCATAGGAAACTATCATTGCACAAAATTTTGAAAATTGAATCCACGTCAGGATGAACGTTTTTCACGTAAATTATGTTGAAATAATAATATTATTTTAACGGTATAATTGCTACTTTAATAGAATATTTAGAAAGAAAGTTTTACATTGCAATAATTAATGAGATGTTACGATATTGTTTATGATGTAATAAAATGCAAGATTTTTTTAAGATGATTTAAATTACACTTGAGAATTTGTTTGGATGGTAGGTATTTGTTGGTTAAAATATATAGCTTATATGATATCTCTTTATATTGATCCAAAATTTATTTGAAGACTACGAGATCATCTCTTATCTTCTTAAACTTCAGCCTTTTCAAAAGGATGACAATATTATGAAGATTTTGTGTTAAAAACAGAGAAAATTATGCTGTAATAAATACTATCTTTTAATGAAAATCTTTAAAGATAAAGATCAGAAGGGAATACAGACGGACTTGAAATCCTACTCAATCCGAGGTAAATTCTTAAAGGGAAATACCTATCTACTCACGGGACGGGAATTCGTAATCTGGAAGATTCAAGTAAACTCTGCGGATTTCTGGATTTACTCGTACTATTTTGGGTATATTTAAACGTCTAAACTAAAGAATATAACTGTTTATGAAACAAAATAAATAGAAGGCCGATTTTCTTTTTTTGCTATATCTTTGGATACTATTATTTTGTATTGTTGTTTTGTAATGTAAGTCGGTTTGAAATTTACCAACTATACCTGCTGCGGTAGGTACCTACTAGTGATGTAACGAATGTCATTTTTTGAACATTCGCGAATGCGAATGCGAATATCTGATTTCGATATTCGCGAATGCGAATGCGAATGCGAATATTCAGTTTTTTTTTATTTGATCTTAATTTTCTATGCGTGATCCATTTGCATCTTTCTCTGAAAACTAATTAATTGATTAGAACTCAACTGACTAAAGTTTCAACCCGCTACAGGGCTGTTCAAGTATAAGGTACGTAAGCAATTCTTTTTTATAATTTTTAACTTTATAAAAAATCACACTAGAAAGGGTAGTAGATTGGCGGTAGAAATCTCAAAATAGCGTTTACTCGCTTAGAATTCATTATTTTTGATGCCCGACTCCTTGATCATAAATCTATTTGCAATTTGAGAAACGCCGGAATAGCGTTTGGTTCGAGCATAGAAAAGCGGGCAAAGCCTATGCATTTAATTAAAAGTAGACAAAATTATGCAGAAAATGCGAAGAGTTGTAAAAAATATTGGCTTACTAACGTAATCACCAACCAGACCCGCCCACCCCTCATTTAATAATTACTTAAAATTTTGCCATTTAATTTTTTTTAGGACTTGTAGTTTTTCTGGAAATTGCGATAAACCGTTTTTTACCCTTAAACCCCCCTCAACCTCTTCCCGACCTCAGATACTCCGTAAATTATTTTTCCTTTTATTTTGTCATGTTTTCTTCCTTTCCCAATAGATTTCATCCAGTTACTATTTTTTTTACTTTTGACAAATTTTAACGGCTTCGGCACTGGTCTAATAATCGGTTCTGCATGTAGAAATCAACTTCTAAACTCTTACTTATGGCGTTGATGTAATGTTTATTATTAAGGTGATATCCTGTATTATGACAAGACAACAAAAAGTACTTTGACGGGTTAGTTTTCATGTCAAAGGAACTAAACTAAAATATCAATGAAAAAATATTGAATTTTGTTTTTTAAATCCTTTTTTGTTCTTCTACGAAAAAGATATTAAATAAAATATATTATCAGTTGATTACCTACACTGTTAGCTTTCAAATGAGACATCTTTCGGCCTCCCTAGAGGAGGGGGCAAGAGAGAATTTGGATAGAGATTTGTCGATATAAATTTCATCCCCTTTAAATCTCCGACACTGGTGACCAGACACATTGTTATACTTCTTACTTTTACGTAGACATTTTTGTTGTCATTTCACAATATAGTGGCCGAGAACGTGACAAAACTTCTTTGGTGCATTTAAGCAGGTTTGTCGTGCACTTAGTCCAGTATTAATAAAGAATTTTTTTTTATATGAATAAATATGTCTACATTATCATAAAGAAATAATTTGTAAATAAAACAATACCATAAAAAACTATTATGAATCGAAAAACATCAAAAATGTTAACTGCTTCTTAAGCGTCCAAAGTGAGGGTAGTTGAAATAATATTGACGTATACTTCGAAAACTAGACGTGATGATACCACATAATGTTTGGTATTATAATATTATGTTTGGTACTTTTTATCAATGACTTGTTACATACCTATTCATTGCATCCAACAGTTAAGCGGGTACCAAAATCGTGTAACGCAGTGTTATTTTTAATTTCTTCTGGTGTAGTTCAATATTCGCAAAACATTCGCATAAATTTTGCGAATGCGAATGCGAATGCGAATATGGAAAAATGATGCGAATATTCGCGAATGCGAATGCGAATATTCGTTACATCACTAGTACCTACCACATACTTTCAAATTACGAAATCCACTACCAGGACTGCATATCGTCAAACAATTAGGACGAGTGGGAGACTTGCAGCGGTTATTGAACCCCAGCAAGCTCCACCCCCAATTTGGACTTGCCGGCTACGTGACTTAAACGCCGTACATACAATCTTGAATTGCATCACGGCATACCGGTTGGATTGTCTAGAAACACCATTTCATGCGTCACTTTTTAGCGAATTCGTATAAGTGGGTTTCATTTAATTATGATGTTGGCACAGACTAGTCATCGCGGTTATCGGATATTTTTGAGACTGAAATGATATAACCAGTGTCTTATCGCCAAGTTGATAAGATTAGCTTTCGACGGAAAATATTCAAACATTTCACATGTGGCCAGAGATATTGCGGCTATTTTAAGGTTTTTGTGTTTCAAATGTCAAGGCCAATGAAATCGGAATCAGCTGGAATATTTAAAATATACTTTAAATGAGCGATTGTAAAACAATTTAACACAAGCGCATTAATTTACATCGGCATTCAAATTTTAGACCTGGTTTCTTTAAAACATAATACATACACATTCTAATTTTAATCATATTCATTCTGCCTGAAATAAGTAAACAAGGAAAAGATTTCACAAACTATAAGCAGCATACGTGACCAACCACACGAAGAAATTGGTTCCTGCGTCCGTGGTCGGCATAATATCTATAGAAGCTTAGCTTTAATAAAGCGTTCGGCGAAGCCTTATTAGAAGTAACATAAGGACAAAAACACAAACGTTACAGAATTTCTACGTACCTATTAGGTAAAAAAAAACAATACAGTATGGCTCGTTTATTCAGTTATTCGTTTCATGATCTAAAAATGCCAAGCTCAGCGGTAGGCACATAAAAACTATCATAGACGTTGAAGAGACAACGACAATGGAAGTCAACGTGATTCATGCATCTGACAGTTTGTAATGGGCAATATAAATTACTGTGTCCAATACAAAGCCAGTGATCAGGAATATGGAACCATATCGAGAGATAAGGAGAAGGTCAATGACTTGTGATAATATCAAGATATCCAGTAGTCTGTAGACGGAGTCTGAGCATTTTTTAAAGTTACAATACAAAGTACACTTTGCGCGGAAGAAGGAATTGTTAAGAGATTTTAAAATCAAAACAATAAAATAATAACAAAACAAAGAACCAAGGGCAAAATATACAAAAACATGTGGGCATGCTACATATCACGATGGAATTTCGTACGTCACAATCATTGACCCTCTTCCTGTTTCATTCGTGTTGCAATCTTCTAATTTAACAAATAATCTCGTGCTTCTTATACCTAATTGGATTCAGACAGCGAAAAGCTCATTTCAACAATCAGTTAGCTTATCTGGGAGGAATTTATAGTCATAATTAAAATTTTCATCAAAGCAGAAGAATATATATCATAAACAGCGTGATTATAATAAAAAGCAAAACTTTGGAAGTTGCATAAAAACATTTTTTAAAGATTTTTGGAAGTGAAACTTGTGTACCGAATATAATATGTTTATTTAAATAATGAAAGTGAAAATCTAGGGTCGGTAGGCCAGTGTTGAAGTAGAATTCGAAGTTCAAGTTCAAATTTCAGTCAAAATCGAGTTATAAACGGAGTCGGAGTCGAAGGTGAAAAAATAAGGCAGGTTTCAATCAATACGATTAAAATAACGTTTGTCATAAAGAAGTTTCATATAATAGCTACAAACTGAATACCAACAAAAACTTTGGTTTATAAAACAATTTTCAGAGAGAAGCCAATGCGAACTGAGCACGTAACAATCGGGACAATAACCGGAGAACACCAGCGCTCCCCATACAACTAGACACGAAAACTGCAACGTTCTAGTAGGAATAGGTAGTAGGAAGGACGAGGTGAACAACCTAGGGAGGGAGGTTGCAGTGCATTCGCCCGACGTTGCATAAACGGACCGACGACCGAGCTACGGTTTAATATCCAGGAGGGGCTGAGCTCCGTTTATTTTATTTCGTAATTGTATAATTAAAATAAACATTTCTGTAATACCACAATCAACATCTCAATCAACTAAGATCGAAAAAAGTAACGATTGATCATCACAATATAAACGAAAATAATAAAAGTTGTACAATGTATTACGAACGAAAATATTGTAATGCGGCGCGAATTTATAAACAAAAAATTGTTAAGACATTTAAGTAGGTAATGTGTATTCGATTGCATTAATAAACATTGATTACATAAATAATGAAGGTGTCTTAGTTCCCGACGATGAGTTTTAAGGTTCAATGAACTGTATACGTAGAGGATACCTAGAACATATTAAATTCATGAGCATGTAAAACCTCCGTGTTACTCGCGAATAAATGGAGCACATGCAAGAAGAAGAACGACATTTATTCATTCCAATTATTAATGCCGATTGCCTTTACAAGCGAAGAGAGTTGTGCGATAGTTAATAGCATTTAAATCATATCATTGAGAGCCTTATCGATTTACATGTCTACAGATACTTTCGTTAAGTATTAACGCTATTTAATATTATAATTAATACGCTGGTAAGTAATTATACATATATAAGATGAAAATCACTGCTGAAATGTAAAATGAAGCGCAAGCATAGGAGCAAAGCAACAAAATAAACGTTACCTAATAACCTAATACCGTATGTATACCACAATTTAGTCAACCTCTAAGAGGAGTTTTTGCTGGTGTTGGTTAAAATACATAATAATAATTATTTAATAAATGAAATTCATGAGTTTCTTGTTGATCTATATCCTTAGCACCGACCAAGACACGATTCAAATCTAATAATATTCACACGTGGCCCTTCGAATGCAGTGGTTACACATGTATAGAGTCACGCGTACTTGCATTGACCCACTTATTGCATGAAAATAAACATTTTATGCAGCAACATGTCGGCCGATTTGAGGCCTGATTTTATCATAATAAGTTAAGGGACACTCTATAAACGTTTTTTTTACTTCAGCAGTCAAAAAGATGCATGAGATAAACATAAAAATACAGATACTTTGACGGTAGTTGAAATAAATAAAATGTCACTATTAATAATAATGCAAAAACAAAAATGTTTTGTAGATAAAATAAACAATGTGATAAAAAACATATTTAAATAGTGGAAATGGATGATAAAGACACAGATAAAGATCTTGATTGACATCCATATCTACCAGTGTTATACAATGGATATAATAGTATGCTTTGACTACAAACAAACAGAAAATGGAGTAATTAGTAGAACAGTAGGTAACATAGGTCTTTATGAAACAGTTCTGTAGAATACAATACTCTAGTACAACATGCAAATAATGTTCCACGTATAAATGCAAAGAAAATTACAAGGCACGTGTCTCACATGTGTTATGTTAATGCAAGTAATCAGTTCATGGTTTGTGCCTTTCGCTTTGTTCTGGATTAGATTTTAATTTATCTCTTGTTACTGCCTAGGACAAGGTTACTTAATACTTATACTGTATTTTAGTACAAGGCTTTAATAGCTAGTAATAACATTCCATTAGTTAAAATAATTGATAAGTTTAATTAAATTAAGTAATAGTAATTGTTATTAATTTGATCACTGCATCTACTTATTTATGTGTGAAATTCTTATTAAACAGTATCACAAACGAAACCAATTTGAAGGCTCAATAGTGAAATGAGTGCGAAACATAATGAAACATTAGATATAATTATCACCTACATTATTATATGGGTGTCTTCAAGGGAAACATTAACTTATCTTTAAAAAATGTTTAACTAAATAAAAAAACATTGATTTTGTTGAAAAAATTTTATTTTTAATTTCTAAAGAATGTTGTAAAGTTATTGAAAGCCATAAATATAACAAGCCTAATTTTTTAATTAATATAGGCAGTAAAATGTGCTATAGTTAGAGAAATATTATCACGGCAATCACAGGAAGAAAATACATAGCAACCATATTTTTAAGATAACCCGTCAACCCTCTATGGATTAGATAACTTATGCTTTGATCTTTGATGTTCTTGCTGTTTTCTTAGCTGTAGTCAACAGAGATAAGATAAATTTTCCATTTATCCAATTAACACTAGACGTAAATAAACCTTATGGTAATGTTAATTTGAGGGCAATTGATTAGCTATCACTGAGATAACTCTACAAGCTAGTGAAACACTGTTGAGATAAGTAATGTTACAATACAAGAAATTTTTGCATTCAGCACAGCTAGCATCAATTCATTAAATGGCCTTAACATAATTATGTACGATAAATGAACGTAAATTGAAACAAAGTCTCGTTAAATAGACAAATTGTAATGGCATACCAAATAAAATAACATAGCAATAACTTCCCATGCTAAGATGGTAAGTAAGCTAATATTGTCAATTAATCTTTTAAGATATTCAAGAAGTAAGGCTTATTATAAGTTTACGTTTAGGTAAAATGTTATTCCCTCTTATGAAAATTTATGTATCTAAACTACTTGGAAATCAGATATAGGAGGAGCGCAGTTAAAAAAAGTGATCAATAGTAAGTACCATGATAATATTATCAGTGTCACATAGTTTATGCAATATATTTAACATGTCACGCAAAATTGTTAGCAAAAGATGGTGTAAGGGAGTTAAGCCATAAGAGGTTTTTTAAACTTTTTCACGTCATGCTCGACTTTTTTAGAAGTTTGGACTGGGAAAATAAAAGAATTAAACTTGATGGAGAATTTTCCGCCAAAAACATTGAAGAATTTGTTGAAAGTGTCCTACAACTGAATGGCGTGATACAAGTACTAATATACATTTCAAAATGAAAAATCAATACAAAGAAAATAATGCATAAAATATCATCTTCATAATACTCGTCTATTGTTCTGGTAAATACAAAACAAAATAATGAAATCTTATATATGGGTACGACTGATAAATTCGTAAAAGTTTTTAAATAAAAAATATACGCATAGACTAGTACATATACGATTACTTTAAATTAGTACTGTGGTTTATTTATAGCGCGATGGTAATAGAGATGTTGATTAGAAATGATCGAAATCAATTCGAAGTGATTGTGGCCATACTAATAAAAATTGTTACGTCGATCACGATAGGAGTTATACACATGGTAACATAGTTGAACGATATAACAATAGGAGTAAGGAAAATGGGGACGATAGTATTAGTATTCCAGATAACGATCACTACGTAGGATCAGAGTCCCAAGATAAATTGGATCTCGTTGGAATAGTTTGACACATTCCGTATATAAAATGTGTCAAAATATTCAAACAAAACCCAGTTTATGCAATTCTTAATTAGCAGAATCGGGGCTCAATATGCGCTAAGTGTCATGAGATTATAATTCTGCTTCTTTTTAAATACACGACGGAAGGTGATCACTTTCGCCCATCGAGATTATCAATACCAAGAGCATTACAAACGCGTTGCCGGCCAGAAAGGAATGAAGGATTACAAATATATATACGTAGATTTTTAAATTTAAGCAATGCAATTGGCTAACAATAGGTAACGAAACGGCCAGATAATACGATTATAATAATAAAGGTCTATGGAGTCATGCATCGGTCCGTGCACTGAGAATAATGCAATACAAATGGATGTCAAGCCAACGTTACGGCTACTGACTGAACCTTGTGAAATAATAAGATTGAATGATTGATGTCAGTGGAGTGATGTCATTGGGGCAAACCTCGCCAACGAGCGAATCGATTTTAATGTAACGCCATATATCGATTAGCAATAAAAAATTCAGCGATCGTACAGTTTTAAAACGAATTAAGGTCAGAATGACGCATGAATTGTACACTCATAATTTTAACATTTTTCATGGCGTGGAAAATAATAAACGAGCATGGTAGTATGTACATACCTACTATTTTCGTTTTATTAATTTAAAAGAACAATGCCCACTTCCCATACATTTGAAAACCTGGAATGAAAATTAATGTATAGGTATAATGAATAGTAGGACTACCTATTGGAGTAATAAATATTGCCTTATAGTCATTTTTAACATTTGAACGCAGAAAAGTTAAAAAAATATGAATAAGTTTTTTTTTTTTTTTTTTTTTATGGAATTAAGATAGCAAACGAGCATGCAGTGCCACCCTTCCCCTGCCGCCCATAACAACTGTGACCGACCTAGAACTAGACTCAAAGGGACTAGGATGGTTAGTCCAGTTAGTAGATGGTGTTAGAATATTAGTTGGTTAGTTTGTTAATAAGTGCGAGGACAGGGTATGTTAGTGATAATTAGTCCTGTTAGTTAATGTTAGTAATAGTCCAATTAGTTATTGTTAGTATGAGTCTTGTTCCTATTCGGTCACAGATGCGTTGCTACCCCTGAGGTCTGAGATGGTCGCCTCTAAAAAAAAGTGAAACCGGCTCCACAAACCTTCCTATCCGGAACACAATTGCTCTTAAAAACAATTATTATGACGGTAGGAATGGTACTGAGTACCTTGGCGGGCGGTGGTCCTACCCCGGGCGAACTCTAGGCTCTACCACCTGAACATTGATTGATTGTATTGATGATTGTGAAGTCATGATAATGATAGTTTCGTACCTACCTCCAACCGACCAATTATGCTTAGATATACTAGATGTTTAACGACATTTTCTGTAGTTCTTTTATTTTCAACAGATTTATTTTCTATCCAACATAATATATTTCGTTGGCTAATTGTAGCATAATAATAATGTCTTCTTAAACGAATTTCAGTCATGGCAGCGTCAGTATCAAATGTCTAAAAAACCATTCAGTTGGGTATTCAATTCATAATAAGTCCTACAAGCGTCTTTTGGCGCGTGGGTGACGGAGACAGCGCCTTACAGTTTGCCTTACCTGTAAGGCGCTGTCTCTGTCACCCATACGCCAAATGATCCTTGTACGACAATACTGCATGAATGCATTGATTGAGTCGAGTTGCGTTCGTTTACTTTGTTTATCTTGTAGAAATAATCAAATTATTTTATTTCCTGCGTTTCTTTTAATTTAGTAATAAGCGTGTTTAATGTGCAAATATGTTAGCTGAATTTTAAGATTTTTTTCATTTCAATACAAATGATCAGGTCCAAATTGGACATCCTTCTTTATGCAGATTTTAACATATGTAATTATTTTATACCTTTGTCTCACGCAGTGTGAGAATTGATGAGACGAGAAGAATAAATAATCGGAGTGTCATGTGCATATTTAATCATCTTTCAAACCTAATCACTGTAATCAGGTTAACAGATCCTCGACTAATTATCAATTAGGTACAACGTGTTAATCACAACATCATCAATACGGTTATAAATAGGAAAAATTATGGCAATAATACGTTGGCGGCAATAAAAGAAATTTATTTAGCTTCGTGACCTCGACAGTAACAACCAAAACAAATCCGGAGGGTCGGTTGCGACGGGCCATAAACTCAACGCCGATGGGAAACATTTCAACTCTTATCAACAAAGAAATTAGTAGCTTCTGGAAGCCGCAACGAGGAAGCTATTTTAGTGTAAGTTAATACCTGTAAACGGTATCGATAGTTTTGCTGATTTCATCTAGCGACTTGATGTTCTCTAAATTATGTCGTATCGATTTTGAACTTTGCAATCTGATTATTATTCCAGGATGTACGTGTAGGAACTCTTTTAAAAATTAATACTCTTTAGGCACTAGCGTTGTGTGAGAAGTGCCTTAGTCTTTACTATTCACTAAATTTGGTTGAATTGACAAGAGCCAATATTATGTTTTTTAATTCGTGATATTCATATTAATTTGAATTTTTATAGTAATTATATATTTATAATAACATAAACCATAAAAAAATATTTAATGGGATGTCTTTGCAACTCTTACAATTTACTTGAAATACTGGGTCAGTAACGACAATAAAGAAAATCCATGAAAACCTGCCGAATAGCTTCTATTCAGTAAAGATATTTTTTTTATTTTACTCTAGATATTCTAGATTGAAAGTTGTAGCGGAATGGCATCGTAAAAGTATAATGAAACTCTAATGTGCAAACAGACATTCTATAATCGTTAACATAATGTAGTTTCCTAAAGATTTTTTAGAAGTTTGCGTAGATATTAGGAAAAGTGCCTTTTTGAAATTTACTAGTAATGCACTTTTGGTTTAGTAATGCAGTAGTGTAGCTTTTAAAATATATTATTAGTTATAACTGACTCAATTTAGTGTGTATTATGACAAAATGATGTACAGCTGTGTACGTGTATATAGTGTATCGTGTATCTCAAGTTCTCAAGTTGTAGTCTAAAACTGTATGCAAACGTTTTGGCCTCATATTGGTATTCTCCATAGGCCTGTGGCTTGTTTACCTACGTAAAAAAGTAGTTGTAGGTAAACATGCAGAAAAGTGGATTTGAAAAATACATTCTTGTGAATTCAATTTCTAAGACGCATTCATTGAATTTATAACCGTTATCTAACTCGTAAGAAAATAAACGAAAACGTTCGCTTGTCGGAGCAAGAGATACAAAAATAGTTCTCTAGTACACATTGTAAGATCAGTTTTATTGTTATTACCGCATCTATACTTGCAACATTGTGCATAGACATAATATTGTTCATTCTTATGTGTGCCAAGGAATGTAGGAATGTACTCGTTATACGTAATAGGCCAATCCTTTCCATAGTACGTTAAATGTAATACTTTTACCTTTACCTACTTACCTCTGACATTAACATTTTTGGTGAAGAAAATCATTCAAAGTACAACGACAGAGGATCCGGTGGATTCTATTATATTATTCATTCTGTAAGAAGGTTTATGGAAAATTGGATAGAACTACACTTGGATAGAACTACGTAGTAACAACATCGTGTGTAGTAGCTAAAGTTTTACGAGGATAAGAGTCATAATACCATGAATCCAATGAGCAAAAAGTTGAAAATTATTTTTTAATAAGGATTTCAAACTACATTATGTTAGTACTTTATTAAAACGAATGAAACGGTGAGCAGTTAAAACAAAGATAGTTACTTACTTCCAACTCCCATCAACAAAAATAGACGTGGTCGATTAAATGGTGCCAAATTTCAAGCTAATAGTAGTTTCTGATACAAATGACCGTGAAAGAGAATCGCCAGCCAAACAACTAAACGATAGTTAGTACTCAACAAAGTACAATACAATAAACATACGAAATTAACTTACAAGACAGCTTCAATACTGCTGCACGGAGAATAAGAAACCGGTTGACTTCAATGAAATCTTGTAACGGAACATGAAGCAAATGGCGGTGAAAAAAGGGCTTTGTGGCCGTCCTGAATCACCGCAGTGTCAGTTACTTGAGGGCGTTGAGGGCAAATTGTTACATAAGACTCCGCACTGCACGATCAAAGGCTTACGAGACACCTCTCTTTATTGTCTGGCTTTACATCGATTCATTCCGCTGAAGTAAACCCAGCTACCTAATTTAAAAATTCAATATGTTATATATTTCTTTTAATAATACTGGCATTACCCGTCGCCTAGACTCAGAATGTTCAATCATCAAATCTAGCACAGTTTCATAATGCCCAATTCCACAAAAAATTAAATATCAAAAATGTCCAATCTTCGTTCTTAAATGATTTTAGGGGACCATTACATTACAGGAAACCGGTGTCTCATGGTAACTAAGGAAGGTAGCCTCTTAAATTGCGTTGTTATAAGGCAGATTGGTAGAGGATTTAACGGATTAAGGCAATATCGAAAGTTTTTCATCATTGGGAACCAGGTATCTTACATTAATAACAGATTAACGGCATAATATTTTCTTAGAAGCAAGCAAGAGCTGAAGATATTTTTACGACAAACAAATAATATAATTATTGTCTAACTCCTGTTATGCTTAATATGCTAAGCATTTACAAAGGATAGAAATAGCAATTATGGAAACCATTATTATTATAAAGGATTATATATTCCAAATATGTAATCTGAACGAGCCACAATTTGTACAAATACACACGGTTTTGGATTCCCCTCCATTTTTATCTAAGGCCCGCATGCGAATAATTGCCTTCTACACTCACATAGGTAGATAGATATGTAATCGTATAGCGACGATCGAGAAAATTAGAACAGGCAAACATCTCCGTCCACCTAGCAGATTATAGAATCGACTTTCAAACATACTTTTGAAGATAATTTGTGACACATAATTTTCATGTAGTCCTTAGTACACTGTTAATACCTACTTATTAATAATTAATGCCCATACATGGTTATTCTCAAAGTAATGACACGAATCGGTTACACTTGTACTATCGTGGAGATTATATTTATGACTTTGACGCAAATAATTATTTACTATTTGATGGCTAACAATTGGCGCAATTTGACCAAAGGTAAAAAAGTATTTAATTAAGAAATACACACGGACATAAACACACGTGGTACGCACGAGTTTATAGTCCGGTCTCAACTACCGCATTAACTCTGGGATATTATTGTACAGTATAGTAACCTTCGTGATAATTGACACGAAGGAAATTGTGACTTACGTAATAAAGATAGCGAAAGAGCCCTTAATAAAAGTGAAGAAAGGAGTGGGCCATCCAGATAAGGCGTTCGTAATATAATAGACGATACGTACGACGTCAACGATGGACAATTGATAGCTGATATTATCGCCACACAAGCGGCAGACCTTAAAGTACCAGATAAAAAAACAAATTTAAGTAAACAACAGAATTTACTTACCGTTTATACATAGTAGACACGAAAGGTCTATTTTTTTAACAAATTTAAGCTGAAATATCATTCACAAGGAATGATGACTCGTTTCGTTATTTTCCGCTTATTTCTAAACTTACCTGATGACGTAATTGACGCACACTACGCTGACTGGCTTCTGTTGTTTGTCGGTGATGACTGTGGCCTGGGTTTGAACCCAGGCATAACCACCAGCCTTCGCCAGGAAGCGATACTGCCCAGTCTCGCATTGTCCTTTGGAGAATACTGTTGGAAGAGAATTGAAGAATTACTTTAAATAATTTTAATCATAGATAAATTGACGGAACATCAAATAGTAAAATTGGTGTCAAAGTAGATTTTTTAAGTAAACAAATGGATAAGCAGTGGCGAGATGCGGCGAGGCGAGATGATGAATATTTGAAAAGACTATCCATCCTTTAAAAATATTCCCTGCCATGCCGATAGGAAAATATAATTTTTTAAATTTTTGTTGCGTTATCTTAATATTTCGTATAAAATGCTGAAGGAAGGTTGATAATAAAACAACTCATTTCTCGTCTCTGTAACTTTTCTCTCCTCACGCTATCTCACCTTGTTGTGTTGTTTTCAATTCATAACTCCATAAAATTGTTACTCCAAAACAAAAATATTTTTAAGACTCCAAACAGATACACAAAAACAAACGACAAATAACGCTTCTTAACAGTTTGAAAGAAACCTAATAAAGAATACTCATAAAACTATCAATCCGACGACTCGATTCATACGAGATATCGAAAAAATAATAAATTGAAAGGATCTGTCACTTCATAACTTTTCCGTGGGATTAACATAATTTTTCGATAAAAACAAGGCTTTTGGTGCAAATCAAACTGAAAGAACAATGGAAAAGTAATCCCATATTATCCATCGAATGTTGTAAAGGTGAACGACCGGCATTAAACCTACACTAGATTTGTTTAGGTTGTCTACATTAGTGATTTACAGACTGCACGTGTATTATGTTTAGAAAACATCTTGCGATGGTAGTGACCTTAAGAATATCTTAAAAATCGGCAAATCTGCCAACTGGTATACGAGAACATTTTTTTCATGGAATTAGGATAACAAATGAGCATCCAGCAAGACACTTCCACTACCGGCCATAGTAAATCAAATCGGGACAAGGTTGATTAGTTCAGTTAGCAGACTGTGTTAGAATGCTAGTTGGTAAGTTCGTTAACAGGTATGAGGGTTGTGGAACAGGGACTGTTAGTTCTGTTAGTTGTTGTTACGATAGTTTGATTAGTAGTTGTTGGTTGTAAGTAGGTAACAAATGTGTTGCTACCACTAAGGACTAAGATGGTCTAAAAAGTATAACCTACTCAGAAATGTTTGACCGGAACACAATTGTTGTTAAACGAAATATTAAGTACATACTTGGTAGAAGTGGAACTTCTGCCGTCGATGTCTAGAGTCTACCTCCAGGTAGCATAACCATTAGGAAACAGAAAGATCTGTCCCAGTCGAAGGCTTTCCACTCTAGGACCATAAGATAACGTTCGTTGAAACTATTGCCAAAAAGTTTATAACCTTGTGATCTGAGTTTTCAGATTTAAAATAATTTGATCATAATTCAATGGTATCCAGTTTGGTACCTTAATGTTGCCCGATTTCGCAGAGCAGATTTTACGGTAGCATTTCCAACAGGGGATCGCCATATGAATCATCAGATCCTTATTGAATTCAGAAACGCTACTGCCTTTAAATGATCAATTTTCAATTAGATGATAAATCTACTCCAAATTACATATATAAATAAATATCTTTTTACATTATGTTGTTCTTACATCTCTTTTTTCCTTTATCCTGCCAGCTTGTACGACATCAAAGTTCAAACTTACTTTGATTTATAAAGTACAATAAAAAATTTCTACTACATTAAAGTATCTCGAGATTCTCAAGATAAATAGCTAGGGATGATCATTATAATAACATGCGGTATCCTCCGAGCGTGATACCAATTTATTTCTTCTTTTAGAACCGGTTCTTTAAATAAGTTTCACGTATCATAATTCTTAAACTTATTAAAAATCGGGTACTTTAAAATGGTGAACGATCTTGACAGTTGCATCTATTTGAAAGTAGAGAAATTTCTTTGTATATAGTTTTAGAATTAGTTTTATTGTAACTGCGTAATAATTTAGAATTATGTATTTACGGAATGTTTTATGAACGGCGCTGCTCGATACAAAAAGAATGATGTTTGCGGTAAACAGTTATAAGGTACGATACATCACATTCGTAGTACCACTTGAAGTAAGCCACTATAAAACAGTTTACAAACTGATAACAGTATTATATTAAATAATAGCTGTGCCCGCGGCTTCGTCCGCGTGGAACTCATTGTGTCAAAAAGCTTTTCCTGCGTGAATTCTAGGATAAATACTAAATAGGCCTATATTATATCACTCCACATATAAAATATTAATGAGCAAATACAAATATATAGATATCAATGAGCCCCCGACATCATTCGCTCATTGGAGCTTTTCCCGCGTGAATCCCAATCCCGCGGGAATTCTGGGATAAAAATATATGTTGCTCCATAACCTCCTCTATCCCAGTGATAGTCCCATAAAATTCTAAGCCCGCGATTTGGCGCATAGGAGTTTTACCCGCGTGAATCCTAATCCCGCGGGAATTACGGGATAAAAAGTAGCCTATAGGTATGTTGGTCCACAATCTTCTCTATCTCCCAGAGAAATTCACATAAAAATATAAGCCCGCGATTTGGTGCATAGGAGTTTTTCCCGCGTGATACCTTCCCCGCAGGAATTCCAGGATAAAATGTTGCCTTTATGTTGCTCTTGCTTCAAAACCTCCTGAATCTCTCAGTGAAAGTTCCATAAAAATCCGTTCACCCGAACCGGAGATAAGCGTGTACAAAGAGACAAACTTTTTTTATAACCTTTTAAACCCCTATTGGTAAAATATATTTAGGGGATGATTTTTAAAAAAGTTTGATACAGATTTTTCACTATTTTTTTATCATAATTCTAAGAACTAATTTTCATAACACCTGGTTTACAATTGACGCACTTTCATACAAACCCGTTCTTAGCGGATCCCTTCTAACTATAAACTACTTCCCTGCCAAATTTCTTCTTAATACGTTCAGCGGTTTCTGAGATTTCGTGATGAGTGAGTCAGTCAGTGACCTTTCGCTTTTATATATAATTATATAGATTACGTATTATAGGAATAGTCGCATAGTTGCAATCAGGATTAAGATGAAGTTAAATAAGGAAACGCATGCGTTATTCTCAACACTAGCATAAGGTTTCGATGCTCAAGCAAATATAAATACGTACAACGTCCACAAGTGAAAACATAACTTAGTACCGAGTACCGACTACAGACCTCTATCGTGTCCACCCAATGCACAATGGCGTGTTCACAGTCCGTAAGTTTCAGAGGACGACGTAAGAAACGGGAACGCAAAGAAGTCATGCGACACAGATAAAGAGTTCACCCACCCACGCCACGTGAAAATAATTTTTAGAACCTCTTAATATGAAACTAAAAAATTCCACGCGTTTTTACCCCTAAAGCTCTCGTGAAAACTCGCCAACAACAGCATCAAATTTTCAAACAATGTAGACAGCTTTCACGTTTCAACGTTACGTAGCTTTGAGAAATTTAGCGGACAAGAACGAGTTCTTTGGTATAGACTTAATTGTGACAAGTGTAATTTATGTCGAATTCTATCACATTATTATGATACCGACAGAGGTACACGTATTCACAGAAATTACAAGTATTCAAAATTTTGCGAGAAAACGAGACAGAGGTGGAAAATTACAAGTATTCAAAATTTTGCGAGTTCAGTTTGGTTTAATGCCAAGCAATGCGGCTAGCAACACGTAAGACAAGCTGTACATACCTATACAATATTTGCGATTTGCTCGAAATCACATTACTTCGAGAAAAGATTGCACAACATTAGCACAGTTAAGTTTGTTTAGCTCTCTAACGTTTTTGATGATGATGCTATGCTATTTTGCACGTGTGTACAGCTAGGTCTGTTTTGCAAAAAACTGCGAGATAAAATATTTTTCACTATGTACTCTACGAATATATACAATTAGATATTTTGATCTTAGTCAAAGTTTATGTTTATTTTATAAGCACACTAGAGAACCGCCCGCGCTTCGCTTCGGGACCCGTAGGTAACAGCCACATAGATCCCGCTCCCGTATGAATCTCGGCTAAACAGTAGCCTATTATAAATGATATACTGGAACATCAGATATAACAATTTGCCTATGACGTAAGTAAATTACATGTAGTATTTGATAGCATCATTCAGAACTTGCAAATGAATTTTACTAACGCCATCTATTAACAACATCCGGAACTAAATATCTAGCAACTAACAAAACATCGATCTTCCCATGGGAATGAGATGTTTTTCCGCAGTAAAAAGTAGCCTACGTCACTCTCCACCCTCTAACTAAGTATCCCCACACACATAAACCATACCATATAATAGCCATGTTGCGACGTGAAAGAGTCACAAACAAACAAACAAACACACTTTCACATTTATAATATTATAGTATATACTATATAGTATGGATGTAGATTTTTATAATTTTCATAATATTTCAACTGATACAGAATAGAAATTGAATGCCGTTGATCATAAGTTATTAAAAGTGGTCGCGTGGCACCAGCTTACCGTACTTTACTTTGGGTAATTTTCTACGACGCAGGTACTACCGTGTAAAGTCGAGGCGTAACATTGCCAGTATAATTATGTATTATATACTTTTCACATCAACGTATGTTTGTCATTTATTTGTGAAAGACACGGCATTAAATTTGACAATCTGATCGATTGCCACTGACGAAGTTCAAGATGATAAACACCCGTAAGAAGTGTACAACCGTTATATGTTCACATCGTATCATTAAAGGTAGCCATTGACGATGCGTCCATTTGGAGTGCTTCTGAATGGAAGATTTCCATTTGGAAGTGCCTCCATACATTTAGAAGCATTCCAAATGGACGTATCGTCAACGGCTTCCAAAATTTCAAAGATTTCCTTATGGAGGTAGGTACTTTCATACGGATGTCTTCCATTTGGAGGCATTCCGAATGGGCGTGTCGTCAATGGCTACCTTTAGACATCACTTATACACTTAGACAATCGATCTTAAAAATTCAAAACCTTAAGTTATGTTTTCACTTTACTTTAGTCACTTCAGACGAAACAAGTATCATATAGGTTTTCTTTTGTTATTAGGTTCGTACTTGCGAGTACTTCCCTCGGAAATATCCTTCGAACAAACAATTTTGGAATAATTAAACTAATTCGTAAAAAGTTTTCTTTACTTCTAAATTTATTCTACATCACTCGTTTCTTTTAATCGATACCCAAATCTGCTTTTATATACGCGACCTTCGTAATAAAACCAATGACAAATTCATAAACACTTGCTAATGATGTTTTGGAATAAAACTTGTTTCAAAAGTACCGGATGCATACTGACTAAAATCCAAAAAGCACAAGCAAGATTTAATAATTTTAATAAGAAACAACACACAAAAAGGTAATACTTAAATTATTGATATGTTACGAGTACAAATTAATTTACATACCTATAGAAAAAAGAAGTTACTCAAACTTAACATCCAGTCCAATTTCAAATTACTTTCTTTTTATAGCCCTTTCCGAGCCGAGCCTACTTTTCCTAATGGTTCTTAACCATTAACTCTCCGGGTAACTTCGACAAAAACGTTTGTTTTATTCTGGAGTAAAAACAGAGTAATAAGTGAATTGCTATCACAAATCATACTTATTTCATATTTAGTCATTCATATGAAATAATAAAACTGTTAGTGGTCTATTTTGATATTTCATATTTCTATTTTTTATTTATATTACTCGCCGAGACAAGAAAACATTTTAGAATTTTCATTCCGACGAATGAATCGATCACGCCTTACCTCGGTGAATATTATTAAACTTTAGATTCAAATTAAGCACTTTTTACAACCTTCCTACACTTTTTACATCTTTTACACGATATGTTTAAATATGGTAACATTTTTTTTCAAGGTTTTATGAACGCACGATTATCTTGTTGCTTTAACCATAATTTAAGTAGGTTCAGTAAATTAATGTTAATAAACTGTGTATAATAATACTATAATGATCACTTCATTCAAAAGACCGTTTCAAAAACGTCGACGAGGAAAGTTACACAATAAAACACGAAAACATACATAAAACGGTCCAATCAGCATCATTTTCGCTATCATCTCATTTTACTGTTACGTTCACGACATTCAAGTTTTCACGAGTCTCAATAAAATTATAAACGAGGGCGCTCGAAACATAATGAATCATGGTAACAAGTTCAAAAAGATTGTAACTACGGTCTTGTAAACATGAATGGATTTATGTTGTCTCTCAATTTGTCTGCACAGAAGAGTCTAGAGACTGTTGATTTACACTTCACTTGGGCAGGCAGACCAGAGCCAGACTAAGCCAAATTCCCCAACAGATCAACGACGTAAGAAACCTTTTACGGAGTTTATATGGGAATAAAGTACCTATTTTCCTCAAAGCTTAATAACCGGTAGGTATCTATCGGAGCAACAGCGAATACTGAAGATGCCAAGTTAATTTAAATTTTTAGTCGATCCGTTTTCTCACCAAGATTTTCGCAGTGTTTACAGAAATAATGTTTAGAAGATGGACCCATTAACATCGTTACCATTTTCCTGGTTCATTGTTGATTTTACGAAAACAAATAAATTTAATGATGCGGGCGCCGTTAGAGGTGTTTAAATGAGGACAAACTTCTTTAAGGTAAGTAAGAATTTTACGACGACAATTTATGTGTGCTCTGCTGACTTTCTTTCCAATGGATAAGAGAATAAAAAATTAGGGCTTTCGCAAATAACACAAATTACACGCAAACTCCATTCCGACTCGATTTACAGAAAACATTGGAATTCATATGACATTCCTTACACTCGAATTCTCTGACAAATCAGAGTTGGCCTCTTTCATTAACACCTAACATTAAATTTATTATGATATTAAAATTTACATTCGGTAAGGTTGAACAGGGTACTATTCCCAAATATCCAATGATAAAATAAAATCCTTAAGATGACATAAAAAACATAACATATAGGCGTCCAAGAGACCTTAAATGGCTTATGACATCTTTAAAATCTCACCATCACTACATAGTATAAAACAAAGTCGATTTCTCTGTCCCTATGTCCCTTTGTGTCCTTAAATCTTTAAAACTACGCAACGGATTTTGATGCGGTTTTTTTTTAATAGATAGAGTGATTCAAGAGGAAGGTTTATATGTATAATAACACCCATTAAATAGTGGAGAAATACTGTTATTTTTGAGGTTTCTAATGTGATGTCGTTAATTATCAATTTTTTTCCGCTTACATTGCAAACGCAGGCTGAACCCTACGAGATTTATCAAAATAATGTACTAATTATTTGTACACATTGAAAAGGTCTACAGAAAACTCCGCGATGGTATATGTCTATCTCTTATGGATATCCCACAATAACATTTTTTTGTCATTTACTTTTTACGACAAATAATGGCTAATTTTCGAAGCGATTTTAACCAATACAGCATGAATCCTTATCCAATTAAATAGCATAAATACATTGTTGATTTAATATAGATCTATAATATCTATATGGTTCTTTACAGCACAAGATTTAAATGAATATTTTCGAAGATATTACAGATTAAAACTGCGGGACGTAGCGAATTAAATAAGTAATGTAGGTATGAATTTAGATATTCCAAAGATAGCAGGAAATCTTCATGGTATAGGGAAAGGGGGATTGTTTTACTCCAAAAACGCGTGCGGGCCACGGGAAGTAATGAATAAATCAAAACTACTGGATCGATTTTAATCATTTTTTCAGTGAGTGACATAGGCTATATATGTTATACCCGTGCGAAGCCAGAGCGGGCCGCTATGTTTTTATATACAACGTTCACAGTTTTTCTGTAGTGTATTTAGTATCAGCATTGCACCCGTGCGAAGCCGGGGCGGATCGCTAGTTTACGTTATAAAATCTCTATTACGATACAGGTCGATATGGAGCTTTTTCGGTAACATAATTACGTTTAGAACAATGTTTTGAGCAGTAGGTTTAGGAAGAGCACATTCCAATTTCTATTTCTGTTTTCGATTATTTCTCTTTCCCGTTCTTAATGTTTCGCAAAGAACACTGCCTGGAAAGTGTAGGATATATGTATGCGTTTCTTGATAGACTAAATATATAACGTGTTACTTTTTAATTAGGTATCAAATTCAAATTCAAATATTTATTTCTTCGAAATAGGTTTTTACAAACACTTTTCGAACGTCACGCTACGCCATCGCTTCAACAAATCCCTACGGTGAGTGGTCTTGGAAGAAGCGGCAAGAAACTCCCAAGGAGTCTTTTTTCTCTTTCTCCACTCCCAGTAACAGGTTGCAATTACTACTAATTACGGCTAAAATACGAAACTCATGTCCAAGCTGTTTTATCATTAAAATATTCATCAAGTTTGTAATAACCTTTCCTCATAAGAATGCTTTTGACATGAGTTTTAAATTTACAGTACGGCATTTCTATCAATTGTTTCGGAACTTTATTATAAATTTTTATGCATTTACCTATGAAAGAGCCACCAGTTTTTCTAAGTCTGAATTTTGGTACAATCAGTTTAGCCTTATTTCTAGTATTTATATTATGACTTTTTTTAAGAAAACAGTCATGATATTTTTTACATACATAATATTATCCAAAATATATTGTGATATCACAGTTAATATATTTATTTCTTTAAACAAATGCCTAAGCGAATCCCTTGGCCTGAGGCTGTAGATGGCACATACTGTTCTTTTCTGTAATATAAAAAACTTGAGCGCCTTCAAAATGTATGCATAAGGTTCATATTTGGTCTCCGAAAATATGATCACATTTCCGAATATCGCACCAAACTCAAGTGGCTCCCAATTCGCCTTCGCCGTAATGCTCATATTCTCAGTCTTCTCTACAATGTCTTATTTGATCCAAAATATCCTCCATACCTTAAAGATAACTTTAAATTTCTCCATGTAACCCATGATCGATCCCTGCGCTCCTCTAAAAACCTCATCCTCAGCACTCCTTCACATTCTACTTCCTTCTATCAAAATTCCTTCTCAGTCACTGCCGTCCACCTCTGGAACTCCCTACCCCAATCTATCGTCTCGCTGGCTCCCTAAACTCCTTCAAAAAGCTAGTCAAAGAACATTACCTACAGGTTCAATAATGTTAACCTTATCCTCACAATCCTCTTATTGCTATCATTATTCATTATAAGTTACCTTTTTCTGTTTACCTTAAGTTCGAGAATTTAATATCTAGCTCCTTTCACGTCTGTCACTTATTTCTGTTTTTGCTAAAATTTGCTATTAGTACACCCCGCCCTTAATCTGTATCTTTACCTTTTCCTCCTTACCCTAAGGTTGTCTGGAAGAAATCGCTCTTTAGCGATAAGACCGCCTATTGTATTTACTTTTTTATATTATGTCTCTCTTATGTTTCTCTATATGGTGTACAATAAAGAGTATTATTATTATTATAAATATTGACTCTGCAGCTGAGCCCCACAACAGCAGACCATAGGACATTATACTATGGAAGTAGCTAAAATAGACTAATCTTGCTGTTTCTACGTAAGTCAAATAGCCTTACTTTGACAGCGTAGGCAGCAGAAATAAATCTCCCCGACAAGGCTTTGATATGAGGACTCCATTGCAAATGAGTATCTATAGTAAGGCCTAAAAATGTTGTTGAATCTACTGTTTCTAATACCTCCTTATTCAGCACAATGTGTGTAGAAACCTGTTTAACGTTTGGTAACGTAAATTTAAGACATTTGGGTTTTTTCGCGTTTAACAATAAATTATTGTGTGTGAACTAGTTTAGTACTTGTGAAACAGCATTATTTACATTGTTTTCTCATATCTACCTTAAAAAGTAAAAGTACCGAAAGATGAATAAAATGGTCGTGAAAAAATGGCTTATTGTATTTTAGTTCCTTATTTATGCTGTTTATTCAAAATAAAACATGGAATTTGAATAAGAGGAAGTATTCATAGAAATCAATAGAAAATAATATATTGGTTACTTTATTACATACATTGTAAGGAAGTATTTAATGGTAATAGAATAATGACTTAATACTATGGTATTACGTTGTCAGAAGCTATTATATGATAAATAGAACTAGTAATTTAAACAATACCTATTTCACTTAACTGTAACGGTAATACTGCAAGTACACACCATGCGACAAAACAACACTACGACAATTAAAAAACAATTACGAGTAGCTTTCCCTATAAGTAATTAGGTTGCGCTAAATTTAACAGCGAATAAAGTCAAACATTTACCAAGTAATATTTACTTGCTTTACAGTAGGCAGAGTGGATTAGAATGAATATAAATTGTTAACCTACACCACAAATTTTAATATTTATCTTTTTTATATAAACTTTCCATGTGTTTAACACCCAGAAATAGAATTCCTATAACACGTTATACGCCAATCTTTCACATACCAAATTAAACGAATCGATGTAAACTTTATCATTCTTCTCTTCAGGATTCAATAAAGATTCAGCAAACTAATAAGAGTAAGAGAGAATCAATGAGAGAAAATGGAATGTCATCTGAGTTTGTCATCTGATTAATGATGTCAAATGATTAACAAGAGAAAACCAAGGTGAAGTGTCTAATTTACCACTATTGATCGCAGCACCCTATCACCGAAACAAAGGTTTTAAAGTAAAATGAACACGAAAGAATTAGGACAATTGTATAAGATAAACTTTCTGATTCAAAAAAACCAGCACTGGTAAAATCTGGCTCTGTCTAGGCCGAGGATGACTGTAGAAGTGTCATACTTATTACAATGGCGAGTGGCCGTAAAATTTTCGCCGCTTGTTATCTGTCTTGTCTGGACCCCTCTATATTGCCAGCGATCGTTGCGGCGCCGTTCTCGTTCAGACAAAAAGAATTTCAAGGCAACGTAAAACACGTTACATTATAAACCGAAATGTTTGCTTCGGGCATATAAAATAAATCGAAATAAATAGTTTTTGTAATATTGACGATCGCGAGTTCCACCACTCAACCTTAACAGAATAGAATGGGAAGTTAATTTCTTTTAACAATGAGAAAAGTTAAAGTGAGTTTTATCGTAGAACCTGGAAATGACATGTCATGACGCACATAACGTATAATCAGAGTTTTAAAACGAGACAAGAATAGGATATTGCTAGCGAGGCGAATAGGAAAGGAAGCCAATTTAGACTTTTCGAAAACTAGGATATGAGAAAGAAAAAGATTCAAGGATAAAACAAATAAAAGAATTTGCTAATATTTTTACAAGTATTTGGAGTACAAGTTCAGGCTTCTTTCTCTTAAAAGTTCAGGCCTTATATCGAGGTATGTAATATAAAAAAAAGAGTAACAAAAACTTGTTACAGTTAAGTCGATTTGGTGACTGTTTTGTAGCGACATATTTTTACATTTATAAGCTTTTTCTAAATCCACGCGCAACTTCTTATCTTTGACAATCATGAATAACATCCATTATGAATAATGTTTATTGCATAAGACTTCGGAAACGCCACACATTGCCTTTGATTGCGGAATTGCCATAGTTTTGATCGATATTTAGTGTAAGGGGAAAATTTCTTCAAAGCAACCTTGTAACTTTTAGCACATCTTATATTAATGAAAGATATATCATCACTCTTTTCGAATACCTTTATAACATTTATGGATCTCTTTTATTTTAATCAACATCTATTTAATAAGCCTTTATGTAACCTATGTCATTAGTAGAAAACATTACTCCCACTTCTAACTCCCACAAACAATTCGTGCAACCGCAAAGAAACTTTGTTAACAGTATCACTCATTATGTTTTGTGGCTTACAAGTGATACATAATATTTTGTTTCTATGTATCACAAATGCCTAATTCTTTAAGTGAATATTAATTAATATAACCGTAATACAAATGTTTTTAAAATTAAATTGAGCTAGCTTAATACGGATATAAAAAAACCGTCAGAAAAGTAATCATTCTCATAATTTTACGTTGTAAGTCAACAAATTTTCCGTATTCCAGCAAAAAACAAGTCCTTTATTGAGTATCATGAATTTCATGCATAATTCAAGACTTTTGGATCTATACATTACGACACTCGAATCTATATTTCAGCGAAACGCTAATACAGCGCGTCCTTGTAACGTCAATTTGTCAAAGGTGATCGGATATGCGTGGAACGATCTCACCGCGACCTCAGATGAACAAAATTCAGAGCATTATTCGAGTACGTATCAAACGAAATACTATTTTGTAACAGTAGTATGTTTTATACAGGACCCACCAATATTTGTGTCCAAAGCCAACCAAGAGGTAGGTACCTCCGCTTAGGAGACTTACGCCTTAAATATTTAACTAGTGCTCAGTTCGACTGATGTGTGAAATGTCAGAAGGAGTTTTGTTATTTTATCACTCAAATTTTTTGTAGACAGAAAACATTAAAAACATCTTGTTTTCGCACAAACTTTTTTGTCTTATTCAAATCAGTGGATGGGACAACTGATGATACGTGACAATTAAAAATAAAGATAGATTTTTGATTAATTTAGGTACGATCATTCCCATAGTACGTTGGGGTTTTATATTGTAGTTATAACAAAAAAATGGGTCAATGTTCTTTCTAACGTTGGCGTGTTGGTTATTAAGCGATAACGAGGGAAATTAACCATAAAAATCTCCAATCAAAAAGCTAATAAGCAGAAACTAACTTTGTTTCGATAATGATATTAAATTAAAATGAAATAGTTGAATAACTACACAACATAATCATGATTGGACGCTGGAAATGAAAAGGATGTAATTTTATTTGGATCCAGAAGGTTCAGAGCCGTGTTGAAGAAAAATGTTGTAAGAAAAATATTAAGTACAGTTATATCAACTTGCAGGAATACTGAAATAAACTTAAGTTATTTCAAGTTCGCAATAGTATTATTTGTGTCGCCGGTGGCATGGACAGCACAGACCTCACAAACAACCCCAATGGGAGAACAAAAATATTTAAATTTCTGAATTGGCCGATTTCGAATATAGGCCCAGATGGTTCGTCTTAAAAAAATAACACAGACACTGAAGACGTTTACCAGCAGACACAAATGTATTTAGCACGTATTCGGGAAATGTAAAATCTTCTGTGACATTATTCAAAAAACCCATTACAAATTTTGTCAAGTTTGTTCTCTTGGAAAACAAAGTGTGTTGTGTAGACAAATAAGCAAGTGAGTATATTTCTCCTCTATCGCAGCCATCGACATTTTTTCCGTTTTCTTAGAACCTGGTCAGTCAGTAGTCGTCCATGTTTTTATTCATCGAGATTCAACAACACTTGAAAACATCGGAACTTTCAAATACTAACCAACCGTTTAAAACATCTTCAGCTCAAGTGCATCACCGACGTAACTGAATGTAGAATGGAATTCGTCCGCTTTCTATGGGTTTGGATATCGAAGTAAGGGTGCCCGATTTGAATAAACCTGTAGAATTTGGAATGTGGATAATGCCGCGTCCGTAACGTCTAGGCACGTATTATATTCGGTCTCTCTTGTGTTCAAATATCACTACCGAATCGCGCGTCCCAGGATTATTAGCTTTGCTCCTTCCTTCTTCGGAACTTTCGCGAACATTAAATTGAATAACGATCCCTGTTCAAACTAAATGTTATTAACTCAAAAACAAATGTAACTAAGTCAAAAACAAATGTTACCTATTAAGTTATAAAGTCAATTGAAACTAGTTTACATTTGTATATCAATATTTGGTTAATATGACGGTCCCGATGTTTCCTTTTTTATTTCAGTTAGAATCCTTATTTACAAAATTATAATGATTACTTTTGTAATTTCTTTATCTAATCTTTTTGTTGTGGTTGGTGTTTTTAGTTAATTTTATTAGAATCAAAGCTTGCTTATAACGTATAAAAGGGCAAAATAATACGACTCGTGTTACAACTTCAGTTACAATTTATTGAATGATGAAAGTATTGACAACAACAAATCTTTCTTTGCTGTCGTCGTTCCATTTACAAATAGGTACCGGCCAGGTGGCTGGCCAGTAACATTTTAATAGAAAACCTGAAAAGAAAGATCTGACTCCTCTCCTCTCCTCTCAAGTCCACTAAAACACTACTCTGCTCAAAAGCACCGCTCCTCTCAATAACACCTCTCCACTCCACATCTGGCAACACCAGTATGCCAAAACTGCCCTCGCTTCAGCACATCTCATATCACCACCTCCCGCAGTCATTGCTCCTCACAGTAGTTATAGCACAGGCATAAAAATCCTCCGTTACAAACGTTAAGTCTTCGCAAAATGTTTTAATTAACAAGAGTCGCAACCGCTAATAACTAATAATGCTAACAAGACAACGCTGAACTCTACGTTAATTGAGGACAGCGAAGGTATTTTAGGACATTTCATGAACAACGACGCATTTTTTTTGCTTATGTATCAGCTGAAACAAAATTACTAATATTAGTAAGTATGTGGGCACAAAAGATGAGATTGAAAGTATTGGTAAAGGAGATAAGCTTCATCTCTCGAAACGTCGTATGTGTTCTCCCAATGTCCACAGAACAATGTGTCAAAATCAACAAATATCTAGTTCGATCATGTTTAATTAATCCAGCATAGCATGTCCCCCGCTTTATAAATTAATACAATTCAGAATATCCCATTGTCACTTCAGCGGATATCTGAATAACGCTACACGTATTCACAAATATAATTCTGGCATAATTTTGACTTTATTGATAACAAAGACAAAGACTAACAAAGATTTTATTAACTGATTTATAAAACAGCAAAACTGGAAACAACGAGTGGTGACACAAAATGTGCAGGAGAGTTTCTTTCTGTAAAGATTGCGTGCAGAAAAGCAATAGAGAATTGATGCGAGTAAAATGTACACAAATCAACTCAATAAAAACACTGCTTCGTAATCCTTCTCGTTATCAACGTAGTAACATTAGATAGCATTAAAATGCAGATCTAGTTGATTTTAAACGTCATTGTGAATTTTGTTATTAGAAAAAGTTGACACAATGACATTGTGTCGGGCTCGCAGCAATCGGGTTACTAAACACTGATACACTGCAAGATTTTTGTATAACGAGATCACGACTCAAATATTTTTAGCGTTGTCTCCGAGTACGAACGATATCGCGAACGATTTATTTGGGAGTAGTGCACTGGCGGAGAGTTACGGATGCGAGGGAAGCGCTCCATTTCCTGCCACTTTGTAGTTCAACCGCGCGAAAAGTCAGCTCCTTTATTTGCAAATGAAGAGTAATTTTGATTTAAATTCTTTAGTAGAACGGAATTCTAATCAACATTTTATTAAGCAACATCTATTTGAGACTGAATCAAAGAATGCTGACGTATAGGATGACGTCGATAAAAACAATTTTATTGGTATTCATAAAACTCAATATTGTTAAGATTCAGCATCAGACCTTATTTAACTAATACACTGTCATACCGGAACCATTTATTTATTTAGTCTTTATTGAACCCCAAAAAGTGGTACAATTGGCGGACTTAATGCTAAATAGCATTCTCTAACAGTCAACCTTCAGGATGTGCAGAGAACGGTATAAGGCGGTTCAATAAAACACACAGTTATACTAATAAGAACAATAATAATAGTTTATATAAAACCAGTATGCAAGGACAGAAAACGAAAGAGACTAACTAGACTAATTCTGAGTAATGGGATAAATGAAACTGAAAAACTTAATCGAAACGTTAGAAATATAAATAAAATAAAAGATGAGTAAATATTATTTATTAATTAAATTATTAATGCATTTAATAGGAGAGCAATTTTAAAAAGTGAGCATATACTCTTTTTTTAAAGGAGAACTTGGAGTGCAATTTTCTGACGTCTTTGGGAAGAGAGTTCCAAAGACGAATAGCTTGGAACGTGAAAGAATTGGACACAAAACATGTGCGGTGACATGGATAAGCAAGATTTAGCGAATTGGAGGAACGAAGGTTCAGATCGTGAATGTCACCGAGATACTGAAATTTACTTTTAAGATAATCAGGAGCCACGGGATTAAAAAGAACGGAAAAGAGAGCAGTGAGTACAAGAGATTGTCTACGCTCACGAATAGGAAGCCACTTAAGTTGGCGACGACAGGAAGTAATGTGATCAAATTTACGTAGACAACGTGTTAATATTAAGACAGTAACATCAATTCAGCATAAAAATTACACAATTGCAAACACAATAAAAATTAAAATAAGCGTATTATAATGAAAGGTAATAAGCAATTAAACAAGTGGAATATTTTAAGTGGCGCTGAAATGTTTGTTTCGTTTCGAACAGATGAATCAGATGGTATCTATTTTTGTATGCCTGTTTATTCGGGTAATCTTGCGTTCAAGTTGAAGGCAACAGCTAAATTTACGAACGACGCGTGAGCACTTATAAATGTAAAAAAAGTTTATACGTTTATTATTGGCGTAGTTAAAAGTGTTAGACGATAAAATAGTAAAATGAATAGGGCATCGAGTCATTTTTTTCACGAATCCAGAACGTCATCGTTTCAACTCCAAATTGGTTTTATTTAGCGTAATGGACGGGATAATGGTATGGAATTTGGAATAATGGTATAGCGTGTTACATTACATCGAATAATAAATCTTTTAGTGCAAACTTGAGTTTCCCGAAGCAAAGCAACGGTGGGTTTATCTGTTCCTGATAGTTTCAAGAGCCTTAGATAGATAAGAAGATTTAACAACATTGTTAACGGCACCAACAATCTACCGTCTGACACAATTGAAATCTGACCTCAGGTCACAAGACATCCATAGCAATATATTAATTATTTTGTTTGCCGTCAGTCAATTGAACTAAATTCCTGACGTTGCGTGCCAAATACTCAAACGTTTGACTTCCTTTACCTTCTAGAAGTTCGGGATATTTCCTGGTAGAAAAATATTTAAGAGTGACACGGAATAAGAAAAATTGGCACAGACGCCACAATCTTTGGAAACGATGGCCGTTAGGGTTCTATTTGGAGGCACCGTCAGCTGTTCTGTTATCACATGGTGAGTACGTGATGGTTATCCATATTATGTCACCATTCATTAAATTAAACTTTGTTACAGTTGAGTTGCTACGCACGCCATAGCACACAACAATCGTGAGTCGACGTGACGTATATTCAAATCACAATGATTTCGTGTGTGTTACGTGTAGCACTAAGAACATTGGGTGTTATATTAAGATTGTTGTACTTATGTATATGTCTGGGTCTCGAAAATTGCTTGAGGCGATGCGTCAATATTATCATGATTTCTTTTATCTCGACAATTTCCAAATTTGCACGATGTTGGTTATATTGAAGTAATTTTTATTATTTGATTATCCCTAGTTCTACATATCCTCTTTTTATATTATTTTAGTCAGTTCTGTATAACATGCATACGTAAACAGAAAGTTTAAGAGCGTTCAAAGGTACACTCTTTTAAATTCCAAATTCATTTCACATTCGCTGCGATGATACCTAGCTACTACCTACATGATTTTATTACATTTTGTATTTTATTGTATTTGTATCTTAAAATTTTCCTTTTTATGTTAGGTACAAGTTCAAAGATAATTTTAATGACATTCAACAATGAATAATAGGGACAATACATACGCATATGGTAGTAATAAAATAAGCAATATTCATAATCATATAACCGTTAAAAATTATAACCAAGCGATAGCGAGTGCCTACCAATTTAGTTTAATAGGCTTACTTACTATTACAATGATGATCGCATCATAAAATGTCAACACTAAAGTGTTAACTTTAGGTATAAGTATACTGTATAACATAATATGCGTATGTTATAGGTTACATATTTTCCATATTGTAACCAATTTATTAATTACTAATTATCCCGGTCTATAATTAACAAGTATTACATTACTCTTGACGCATCTGAATACCTAATGGTAATGACAAAATACTTAAAATATACAATAAGGTTTTAGCAACTTACAATTTCAAATTTAGAATATTTACAATATTTAGAATATTTACATACATATAGGTATTTATTTTCTGGGGTGGAATCGCAACCTATCTCAATAATTATGGTTTGTCATTATCAAACGTTATATTGTACAGGAAATTCTTGGACAAAAGAAGATACAGTATATTTACAACAGAAAATCCGTGCTAATTTTAATCTACTATTTCTAAATTCCGACTCGTAACATGAAATTTAATGAAGTAAATTAATCAAAGTGGCCAGTCTACATGTGTCGTATATGGAAACAATCTTTATCCAAAGCTAACCAAATTATACCTACTCTTGATATTAAACGTACCGATTTGTCCCCGCTGTATTATTAGATTCTCTGTCAGTTCAATATTGTGGGATTGTAATGTACCCAACCACTCGCAGCCACCATATGGGAGGGAGGTTAACGTGTCACATTATAAGCCTCATTTCATGTAGATTAGTTCTCATGTTACGCACTTAACCACAAAATGGCACAAATGCGTTTATTTTAAGACTGGGCACGTGATTCATAACTATATAGGACGATTAATAAAAATTAATTAACTCATCCCGCTTCGATTCCTTGTAATGCGAGCACGAACAAATTTAACATGTATAGGTAATTAGGACATCACAAACATACACGAATTCCACGACCCTAGAATAACGTTTATCTGTCACATAAATGTCTGTCTGCCGCGACCGGGACTTTTCTGTCAATTAGTTAATTTGATTACCATAACCACAATGTCAGTGTTACACTTGTTTGCAATAGTTACATGGTTTATATAGTTCACGAAATAGAAAATAGTTGACATCTGTAAAATTAAATGTGATTATTAGGATAAAATCAAAGGTAAATTCGTTAAAAAAAATCTTTGATTTGTTTACTAATCATAGTGTTAAATTTTAATAATAAAGTTAGTAATTATTTAAATAACAAAGATTTATTACATTGTTATTTAGGTAAACTTCTTGCCAATACTGCTAATAATATCGAGTGTTATTACTAACCGAATGGGCTATGGGCTAATACATTATGCGAGAATTCAATTTGAAATTTAGAAAATTAATTATTTATCTACAACTACACTGGTCTATTAATTCATATTTAACCAACGTGTAAGGCACGTCGTAATGTATTACATTTTAACAACAAGGAGGTAATTATTATGAGTAAAGTCTGAGTGAGTCATGTGAAAAGTCAAGGAAAACCCTTAAGATACCTACAAGTCCATAGCAACCGAGTTTAGGAATGTAATCTTATCTACTAGCACAGGTGATTACGCGGAAATAATCACATAAGTAACAGAATTTTAACACAATTTTATTATGATCAGGAAAATTTTGTAACAGATATGAAAAAGAAATATGATTGTGACAGATTTTTTGTTATGTCGCACACTTTGATGTGTTATGAATTCGATATGTCGTACGGTCGTACCGGATCTGTAAGTAATATCCAACGTATTATATACTACCTATAAAGTCGTGATTAATCTGACTCTCCAAAAAGATATTAAAATTATATATATGAGGAGACTTTACGGCGCCAATTGAAGCCAAAATGACTATTTTTAGAATTTTTGACAGTCTGTATGTTTGACCGCGCATCTAGTTTATTTTTTCATCAAAATCGGTTTACTCAATAAAAAGTTTTATGGTAACAGATACACTTACAAAAATGCAGTTTACAATTTTTGAAATCGGATAAACAGTAGGCGCATGTTTCATCTTATACGTCTTGTACGTAAGATCTGTAATGTTTCTAAACATACAAAACAATCTATTCAGTGTACAATTTTACGGTAAGCCGTGGACAAGTGAAGCCATATTAAATCAATCCTGTCTCACACCATTATCGTCGATCGCATGTCAAACGTGACACAAACATACTAGTCATTTTGTTCCTTCTTACACAGTCGTCACCATTTATGATTTGACAGATGTCATTAATCAACATAACCTAACTTGTCGGTCAAGAAGTAAGAAATTCTTACATGATCCCGTTAACCCCTAAATCACAGCCTAATTGGAGCCGGTTTCACTTTTATAAAGACGATAAACTTAATCCTTTCAAAGTCAAAGTCAAAACTGTTTATTTCATCTGGGAATTTACAAATTCACTTATGAACGTCAATTTTTTGATTCTACCACCGTTTTGGAAAAGTGCTTGAGGAGAAAAAAAAACGAAAAAAAAACTCCTCCGCATCCTTTACAATAAAAAATTACAATATTACTTAATTGATACAGGTAAGCACTAACCTAGCGGAGCTGGTTGCAGAGCTGGTAATTTCCATGCCTTTTTGACATTTAAATATTCCTGTATACTATAGTAGCTCTTGTCTACGAGTTGTGATTTTACATGCTTCTTAAACAACTCTGAAGGCAGGGCACGGATTGCCTTAGGGACTTTATTATAGAATTGTACACCAAGCCCTATAAAAGAACGCTGCCCGGTATGAAAACGTCGCCAAATCATGCATCTTTCTTGTTAGGCGATTATGATAATCGCTGTTTTTTATATGCATTTATGTTATTTCTTACAAAAACTAAATTACTATATATGTACTGTGAAGCTACTGTAAGTATACCATACCTAATTCTTTGAATTTATCACGGCACGATTCCCGATACCGTAGTTTATGAATAGCTCTAATGGCCCTTTGGGTCAGCAAAACATCTGTGACTGAAGTGGAACGAAACTCGATAATAAATAATTACTAATTGGACAACAGCTAACAGTTCTCACTATCTATCAATAACACTGCCCCAGTTGTGAAACCTACTAACGAACTAACAACAAGTCTTGTTCTAGATCGATCATAGTAATCATGGATCGTAGCGGAAGGGTGGAGCTACACGTTTGTTATAATTTCTTCATAAAATACTGCCTGTAATGATGAAATAAAAAAGTATCCATACTAATATTATAAATGCGAAAGTCTGTCTGTCTGTCTGTCTGTCTGTCTGTGACGTTTTCACGGCTAAACCACCGGTCCGATTTGGATGAAATTTGGAATGAAAATAGTTGAAGACCCAGAGTCACACATAGGCTACTTTTTTTTCAAAAATCAACCCCTAAAGGCTTGAAATAGGGGATGAAAGTTTGTATGAAAAATCTAAACCGCCTGACCGATTTCGATGAATTTTCCCAGGAAGATAGTTGATGACGTACCTTCTTCCCCACTTCCCCGGTTTGCGATATAAACGAATTCCACGCGGGCGAAGCCGCGGGCAAAAGCTAGTGTAATTATAAATAAGCAAACACTTTGAGGCAAGCGCCGAAATACACGTGTCCAAGTCGACGCCGACTCAAACTGGAACACCAAGCCATCCACGTGGCTTGCGTGCTACCCCAAAAGTAATTAATTATTGTAAACAAACAAACATGTGAGGCTGGTACCGAAATAGGGTACTTTCCGTAATGAAAAATGAACTATGAAATTTGATAAAACTAAAAAGGCCATGGCAGGTTAAGGGAACATCTTGTGCCTTAATAGCTTTTCAGCTTAATTTTTTTCTGATGATAGGTCACAACGTTAGTATGTGCTATACTAAATTTCAGCATTCTGCTTTTCTTATTTTCTAAGAAATTAAATAAATAAAAATAAATAATTTTCATGAATATTTCTGCTTTAATGGAACGAATAATTTCGTGCTTCATACATATAATACACTTAGCTAAGACACATAATATGTCACTATGAGCCGCATGACATTCCATATAAAAAAATAAAAATAAATGTGTTGACATTTTTCAAAAAAAAAAATTTATTACTTATAAGATGGAGACACCTCCAATTTTTTACTTATGATAGCAATTTTAATCAACTATAACATTATATTTAATTCAAGCTTCTAGCATTGGTGCATCATAACAAAAGAAACGCTCGACTCAATCGTCCTCGTCACTATTTTCATGAATTACAACACTAAAGCTATTTTTGAATAGATTGCTTAGTTTCTCGGCTGGTCTTGGTATTTTATTTAAAAACCTACCATGTGATAGCAGCAATATGGGAGCAGCAGCTAACTGTACGTAAACCGCAAGCACACTCACAGAAGAAACTCTTAATAGCGTCAATTTCATTGCAATTTGGTATATATTCGACAAAACAACGATAACGTATTTTGGACATGTGTCTGGACTGGACCTGCATTTTTAATACGTTAGATTGGTCTTTTACGAATTGCATGTTGATAGTTCCATCCAAGTTCTACTAAATAATCCCTCGCTACGCTCGGGATTCTACTCTAGAATCCCTCACTTCGCTCTGGATTCAAAAAACGCCCTCGCCGAAATAATATTACTTTGCACCCTTGTCATACAATCTACTATTAATATTCTGATTTTGAGTCATAAAAGCACATAATTATTTTAATAAACAATATTAAAATTCGAAATTTTTAATCGGTATGTCACGTGACCTAAACACGAGAGGCATTGGTGTAACGTCATAAAGGCAAAGCTATTCCTCCAAGAACCAAATTGTCAGTTCAGTTTCGTGCATAATAACTTGAATGAATGCCGGTCATACATACAGTGCCACAAACTTATTTGACCCGGTAAGGGTGGCGCTACTGTCTTGGTATTTTTCTGACAACAGTATAACATTTGCATTAGTTCCAATTTTGGCCACCGGGTCAGATAAGTTTGTGGCACTGTACAATTTACCATTATTACGTCATCAAAATGACTGACAAGTGCTGACAGCGTTTTTCCGGAAATAAAAAACGAATTAATATTTTATTTTATTTTAAGGCGAGAAAGCGTGTTTATTTTGCCGAAATATATTTTTTGTTGCTTTTTATTAGGAAAATCAAGTTTATTTGTCACTACCGAAAGTACCCTATTCACGTGTCCAGGGCGACACAGGGTGACACAACTGGAACATCAAATCTAGCTCACGCGGCCCGCGTCTACCCCCTCGTACATTGTCAAATTCCGAGTCAATTTCGAAATTTTGTAAAAGTAACAGACGGAATCTAATTTCACAAGTGTATGCATGACACACTTAAAGAAAACGTTATAAAGCCGGCTTACGAATCAGATTTGTTCCCTCAACACCCGGGCTCATCTGAAAGATTTTTAAACGGTCTTACGGTCCTTAAATTTCCTTTGATCTCATAGGGTCATAGGATCGATTACAACTCTTTCTTAGAATCGACGACTTAATGACGACTACAGCTAGGTGCCAAATAACCATTATCACCCTTGTTATAGGATTTCAAAAGCTGTGACGTTTATGTTATATGCAGTTTATGTCATGTATGTAAAATCGAGTAAATTTTTTTGGTTAGTATTTATACGTCGCTGATGCTTTTCGTGTTACTCATCATGCCAACTAGCTAGTTTCCTCGTACCTATGCTGGATATTTACATAAAAAATATCTCATCCCATGCCTTCGCAAATATTTCCTAAACATCAGACACGTAATACACGTACGTAACACAGATAATTCAGTTACAGTTGCAAGTACGTGTCACCATTCCTTAAATTTTCACTGAGACGCTAACCTGGAGAGTCTTCGATAATCTCGTTTTGCAGGACAATTTAATTAGACACCGTAAACTTGAAGGAACGTTGTGTAACTTGAAACTATTTGTCACACTAAACAGCTTATCCGTTTCGGTTTAATGATTATTCGATTTATTCACGGTGAAATGATATAAGAACAATAACAGCTGCTATTTATAAGATAATACCAAAATTGTTTACTCAGCCTGATTCAATTTTGTTTATGTATTTTATTTCTACTATCGGAGAGCCGTTGATTATGAAAGTCTTTCGCTTCATTTTAAATTAACAACACATTTTCATCTGTGACGCCTTTGGGTTCTCATTACATTACCATTGGATGGTTCGTCATGCCATTCGTCAGGTGTTTGCATAGAAAAATATTGGTTACCGCAAACTATGCTACTCTACAACTAGCTAACATCCAGAATTAAGGACAAGTGAAGTGACACATTCCCGGTAAAGGAGAGAGTTACCCGACTATTTTACTGCAATAAACGTACTGCAACTGATACATGGAAAAACTACAGGTTTTAATTTCATAGTCGTTTTTCAGCATTATACACATTCGCCTTCAACATGGGAGGTTGATAAGACTGTTAGATGAAAAATGGTTCACCTATTTTTACACTACAGTTTAATAATTAAGGGGGTTAAAGTGTGTGTTATCGTTTCCAATTTTCACTTTTAAATTTTTAGTGCCCTAAATATGAACATAAATATGCTCACTCGATTCCTTAGGCGCTCTACTCAAATAACCTGATGACGCCATCTGAAAACTGGAACAGCAAAAGTAATTGGAACAGTTGGCTATGTTATTTGTGATGCAGAACTTTATTGAGATACATTGCCTATACCTACTTGTAAGCTGTACAAATCCTTTACAGGTCCTTTATGCTTGTATATTTTTCGTATTTTGTAAGGGTTCGGATGTAGAAGTCGCAAAAACAATAAAGATCGCATCCATATCTGAAATCTTAGAGACTCGATCAGTCTGTCGTGGGATTTCCGGTCGAGGAGGATTTATTACTTTGTGAATTGTTTTTCTCTACGCCAATTACGACACGAGAAATCCAAGAACATAATATATTGGTAGGTATTTGGAAACTTAAAGGATGCTGAAGCCAGTCAGTCGACGACCTATAGGTACATATAAATAATAGGGTCTGTTTGTGATTTCAAAATAACAGTTTTTTCCAGTGATTCAGTATTTATAGGTAGGATGTACATGACACTAAAACACAAACAAACGATTTTAACATTATTTCTGTACGTATGTGTATCTGTTTGTCCAGGCTAATCTCCGAAACGGCTGAATGGATTTTTTATGGGAGCAACATATAGGATACTTTTTATCCCGGAATTCTCAATGTATGGATGTATAGAATGAATTATTCTTTCTAAACAAAAACATAATATTATGTATATGGTTAAAGGTACATATGTATAATAGTTAAAGGTTTTTGGAGTCATTGCAAATATGTGTTAATTCCAAATTACTTCACAAGGGTTTTTGTCAAAGTTAATTTGAAAAGGGTAGACTTGGGAATTCCGCGGCAATGTTATTAAAGCGAAATTTTTGTTATTATCAAAGTAATAGCCTAGACTAGAAGTTCAACAATGATCCGGTAAAAAATTGAAAACGTGTAACTGTCGAGACTGTCGACTGGACGCTCAGAAAGTAGGTACTCAGAGCCGGGCTTCCGACCCGCATTGCCTCGGCTATGCGTCTATTACATCCTGCGTAGGATAATATACTTATTTAGAAACAGCATAAAGGCCTTAGTAGCGTGTGCTCTTTAATGCAGTCATATTGAATGTTCAAATGAAACATCTATCTTTATTTTAAATGCGTTTGTGTTGAGATTTTGACGTTCACTGCAATGTTTGATAAGTGCAGCGATTGTATGTAACATTGTTAACAAATCGATTCTTTTGTGCCACGTTAAGCATGCGTAAATTTTGCCATAATTTTTTTAAACTCATGATTTACTATAATCATACCATTGAGTTACTATGTACTAAAAATCATACCCCCAAATGACGTCGGTTCTTAATTGGCAAAACGAACAAAGTAGCTTAGTCACCGTTTACTTAAAGACATCCACATGAATTTGAACTTTGCCACAAAAAATGATGTAACGTCTTTAGAATTTATAATGATCAGACCGTCGCCGTCGTATTAAAGACGCGAGTTGCTTAATTAACAGCTAATATGAAAAAGCTAAAATGCATTATGTAATATTAAATGACGATATGAAAACTTCCCAAGAATGGTAAATTCTTAAAGTTATTTCGTAACTTTTGAACAGGAAAATTAATTTCGTAAGACGAGTTGAACACAACAATGTGGAGCTGTTTTGACCCTCAGAGACCTACGGGAGGTTTCGCTGAACGTATAAAGTATGTATAGGTTCGAAAATAATTTCGTTGGGTGATATTAAATAATTATATAGCTAAAGGAAAGTACTTGTTGAGGTCATGAACTCTGAAGATAAGAATGTCGTTACATTTCAATCAATATTGGGTTATATTCACAGCTATTATCAAACATGACTTGCGAAAAATCATGTCTTGTCAACAAACTTCAAATTGACATAAACAGCACAGTATCGTCTATTTACCTGTATATTAAAAATAGTGGAGTCATTTATTGTTATGGACTTTCATTCAAATAAACCTCCTAGAATTTTATGAATGGAGAGCTTATATGAAAAGAAAATAGAATATTTAGCAAATTCTATTGCCACTTAAAAAATCTAAAGCCACCATTTCCATAGCTGATACTTTTATTTATTCGTCGCCATCGATCAAAGTTTAGATTAGCTTTGACAGGAAGACCAGCATCACTTGATGTATGTATACCTACCTCCTTATGAGCATAGGAAGGAAAACAGACAACAAGTATACATACATGCGGACTATATAGCTTTCTTGAAGATGACATAATACATACTAGAAACCCACCTAACCTGGGAAGACTTCGAGAATCATAATCCACTTACGGTGCACGTGCCGGCTCAGGAATTCAGGAGTGATACAAGATGTTACAATAACAACAATGTGTAGCTGAGATATAAGTTTCTATTATTAGACATTTACTTACAATATCAATTTTAAAATATCATATTTTCAGGTGGGCAGTAAAAACAGATCAGATCAAATTTATCCATAATTTCGAATCTGAAGGAATCTTCGAATTACCGAGAAGAAAGCTTAATGTTACGCTCAAAATATATCTGAAGTGCATCTGTTTATGTAGTTTATACATTTTTATTTGTAGTTCAATATGAACATTCCGCTTGTTCCTTTGAAATACCAAAACGCTATTCCAATGTTACACAACATTATTGAATACACATACACAAGGAGACTACCACAGACACAACACAACAGACGCGACGATCGATTGTGTAAAATTGCCGCCCTTTTAGAGACCTTTTGTATGAACCCGAGGGCTAAGCAAATGTTCTCTCTTGTTAAGGTTTTAAGTGCAGTAGACCTAAGGGTAAACTACAACGGAACTCTTGGGAAAACACTTAACTGTGAGTATAGTAGAAGTGACTAAACTGAGTCTAGTCTCTAAACTGAGTCTTGTTCTAAGTCGATCACAATAACCATGGGCGGCAGCGGAAGGGTGAGGGTGGTGCTGCATGCTCGTTTGCTACCTTAATTCAATAAAAAAAAAGCCTTATGTGAATAGCCAAGAAACGAGCAGAGACATACTTAAGTTGGTCACCAACGCTCGTCGTTTGTAATATCAAAGACAATACTGACGTGTTTATTTGAATTTTAATCGTCCCTTGCTTGTGGGGTAAGAACGTGAGAAAACCTGCACATTTGCAGCTAGGCTATTCTGTAAGGATATCTTTGACATCTCGATAGCTGAATCCGCGGTGAGATTTTGAATTTTGACGTACATCGCGTTCTGTTAAAATTAAAACTGACGGCAGCGTCAATCAAGCTTGCAATCGAAGTGACACAACTCACCTGAGTGAGCTTCGATATCGAATTTGTTTCTTACAGAATAGCCATACAGTTCTCCACAAAAATCACGATGGAACGAGAATCATCAAGATTATATTAAACCTGAAAAACCATATTTGGCTGTAGTGAATTTCTTTTCATAATAATTGTGTCTCTAAGTTGCTCATCCGTGCAAATTGGCACTGTTAAAATCCATAAATAGATTGTTTAGTGATTTTCATACATTGCTAAAAACGTTATTATTCAGTTGGAAACACAACACTACATGTAATTTGTCAATGTAATTTTTATTAACCGACTTCTGAAGGAAAATGAAAGACGGGACCTCACGCGACAATACGTCTTTAAAAATGTAAGAATGCCACGATTCATTTGAATAGTTCACCTCGATCGTATCGAATAACCATAAGTCACTGGAAACGTTATAAAAACGAGTGACTTTACTGGCATCCAATAAAGATAATCTAACGACATAATTATTGCCACGGAACCAATATTGCTGAGTCGGTTAAAACATTTCATCTAATGTCTTTATCGCGAAATAGGTTAATGAGTGTAGATATGGAAAGACACGGACGTGTACATGTACATTGTACAGAGTTATTAAGCTGTTAAGTAATTTTCAACATTATAGTGGCATAGAGCAGTGTAGTTTCTTTTCATAACTTTTTTTATGGAATTAAGGTAGCAGACGAGCATGCAGCAGCCTTCCGCTGCCGCCCATGGTAATTTTGTGATCGACTTAGAACAAGACTCAGTTTAGAGACTGGGGTGGTTAGTCCAGTTAGTAGATGGTGATGGAATATTAGTTGATAAGTTTGTCAATATGGTGAGGACAGGGACTTTTAGTGATAGTTAATCCTGTTAGTTAATGTTAGTAATTTTCCAGTTAGTAATTAGTATGAGTCTCGTTCCAATTCGGTCACCGATGCATTGCTACCCCTGAGGACTGAGATGATCGCCTCTAAAAAAGTGAAGCCGGCTCGTAACTTTGGAGGCCTTGTTGATACACCATTCCAATGCGAGAGGACAATGACCAACCCAATTTCGGACGTTCCCAAGACTCCGGTAGTGCTTGCTCAAATGACCGCACACATTGTTGCTTCATGATTATATCAGAAGATGCACTAGTCTAGACTATGGCGAAAATACTGGTTATGATGAAGTTATACCGTACCGATGGTAAACTTGGTTTGATATTAATGAACGACTTGGGGAATTTCAAATACGTCAGTCCGACAAATAATTCGTCACCGTGATGTCTATGGATACTAGACCAAATCCGACACGGCGTGACTGCCACTTGGGAATCGTAAACTTCGCCTGTTTTACGACTCATACCGCGTTATCGGCAAATCTACACCGAAATCGTGAAATTCAGAACTAATATGGAGTGATATGAAATTGGACGTAGACGTTCTACCTGACACGGAAACGTAAAATCAGGTGGAGTTTCCAGAATACATCATTTTCAAATCCATTAATGCATTGTAAACGATCCGTTTACAAATAACACATATTTGGAACAATTTATCGGCAATTTTTAACCGACTTCAAAAAAGAAGGAGGTTCTCAATTCGACCGTATATCAAGGGTATAGTGCTCAAACCCAATAAGTACATAATTGACACTTTCGAGATATTCAATATTTAAGTTTTAAGGTCAAAAATACCCATGTTATTAAATAAATATCGTTATAGTGAGTATTTGTGGTAAAAGTGTATACATTGAATTAGTGTAAAGCAGTATTTTTAAGTTTCTGATTTAATCCGTTTTATCATAAAAAGAAAATAAGTTACAAAGGGTACCGACTGGGTTTTAGCTCTAGAGAAATGAAACATATAATTTACTTTACCAAATGGTTTTTTATACGAATAACAAATAAAAACAAGTTAAAACATTCTTCGTCACTTTCAAAGGCTGTTGGTTTGGTGTACCTGATCAATAGGGTGTCCCGTCAAAACGTTTTTTTTTGATTTCCTTAACATAAGACTTCTAAAAAGTTGCTTAATTTATAGTAGATTACTAAAGAAATTGAAAAGTAAAAATAAACTACATCTTTAAGACCCCTACCGGTCTTCAAAGTTTTGAAAAATCGTCAATTTTATGGTCTAGATACCCAAGGATACGCAGATGACTTGGTCATAACCATACGTGGAGGATGCCCAAGCACGGTAGCAAGCAAGCAAGGTAAGACACATCTTACCTTATGCAAGCAGCTTTATATAAAGTAGAACGCTGGTGCAGCAGTATCGGGCTTAATGTAAATGCTAACAAAACGTTAATTGTACCGTTTACACGGAGAAGGAACATAATCGATCTCCACAACGTCTTCCTGTTCGGAACTACAACACCGTTCTCAAAAGAATTAAAATACCTAGGGATCACAATGGAACATAGGCTTACTTGGAACCAACACCTAGCGCAGGTGAAAAGGAAAAAATCGCTCTGGGAACGTGCTGCCGACTTACAGGCTCCAGATGGGGCTTGAAACCCAAACAGGTGCAATGGATTTACACGGCTATTGACAAACCCATTGTGACCTACGGATGTATAGCCTGGCAAAAAAGTCGACCCAGGCGACTTGCATCAGAAATCTAAACAGCACCCAAGGCCTAGCCTGTCGGATGATAACTGGAGCTCTAAAAACTACTCCCATAGCAGTAATGGAGGCCGTTCTCAATCTCGAACTTCTTCACGTCCTTGCTCAAAAAAGGCGAGGGCAGCTATACTCCGGGCCGCAGAGGGAGGAAAGCGGAGCTGGAAATCGAATGTCATGAGGAGAATTTACGAGGACCTCATGACATGCTCAGTAATGGCTATGCCTAGCGACGCCATGTATAAACAACTAAATCTCAATAAATTTTTCGCAGTAATTATACCGCAACGGGAAGAATGTGACGATGCGGTACCGAAACCCCTGAGAGGAAGAGACAAACCCAAGATAAGACTGAATACAAACTGGGGCGGTATACAACCGTATTCCAGGCAGAACTTTACGAGATAATTGATTGCTTGCACCAAAACCTGAACAAAGGTTACGTTAATAAACGTATAACAATACTATCCGACAGCCAGGCAGTGCTTCTGGCCCTAAAGTCTGAGATAGTCAACTCCAAATTAGTAGTACTACGGTATCCAAGCAATAAACAAACATAAGGGTATACGAGGAAATGAGAGGGCAGATGAACTAGCAAGGAACTGCAGAGGCGCCCACCATAGGTCCCGAACCCCTGGTGGGTGTATCAAAGACGACAACTCGAGCTGTTCTTAGGGCATTAGCCCTGAGATAGGGCGTTAAGCAAAGACCCTCATTGCTAGATACTCGCGAAAATACTCAGATAAAGTGCTCAGCCTAAGCCGGACTGAGATTCGAATATTAATTAGGCTGCTCACTGATCATTGCAGACTTAACAAACACCTACACACAATAGGTTAAGTAACACTGCAACATGTAGATTCTGTTTTGTGTGTGGCAGAGGAAACTTCCATCCATATCCTCTGCGAATGCATAGCAATTACCCACTGTATGATTCTTATATTGGGTAGGCATTTAATTACACCCAACCAAATCAAGGACCTAGACCCTAAAAACATAATATAACGGTTCGCCCAGACCGTAGGAGTAGGAGACCAGATCTAATTTCAATGGGATGGCCACAATAGATAGGGAATGGTCGCAGTGGCCTCACGGAAATACTTGTTTCCCGTGGCCTGTATCACCAAATAATAATAATAGGGGTCTTTGGTTATAGAAATTCAAAAAAACGTTTTGACAGGACATTTTACTGATCACCTCTGTTTCAAATCCCCTCGATTATTGGGTTTTTCTCTGAACAAAGTTTGAAGAAAGTTAGTTGACGAAGTGAGCGAATATCATATAACTAAACATAACTTGTTACTTTGGAAAAATAATCGAACAATCAAACCCAACAAAAATATTTATTTGATTTAGCTTTTGGTTCTGTTTGGTTTCTTGTCTACATTATGTAAAGCTAAAACCCGATAAGTGCAGATAGTGGTAACTGCCTTTTAGCTGTTGGGTAATTTTCGTTGATATCATTGGACACTTATTACCAATAAATAGCTTTATTTGGTTTGAGCGGGAAATAAAAATATTATATATCAAGTTAACACATTTTATTGGGTTCTAGTTTTTAAGCTTTGACTAAACATGGTCACTTTATTGGGTTCTTACCTCAAGTAATTTTCTTTCTACTGCGAATTCCACTAAATGGATTATACCACTGGAAAGAGCGTCAAAAATGCGATGACTAAATAAAACGATTTTTAATTTTTCGGCACTTATTGGGTTTTAACACTATACCCTCGATTATATGCTTTTTTTATGTTTGTTCAGCGATTTTTTCGTCGTTTATGGGCCGATTTTGATAATTCTTTTTTTGTTGTAAAATAGATATGCGCAGTGGGGAAGTTTTGAAAGGATCACCAGGATCTGATGATGGCATCTTGGAGAAATCGAGGGCAACTTTCGAAAATTGTAGGGACGACTAGTGTGTTTGTTAATGTTTTCATAAGTACATGAAAGCGCTACAATTTCATGAAGGTCTGGAGTCGATCTGATGAAGCCGAAAGACAGTCAAGGGAACTCCTCAACGATGTACTGTAGTTATCTAGTGTCTGGGCTTGATTAATTTGTAGTGACGAGAACTTTACACCTACATGTTGAATTAAGCGCCATCTGGCGAGTAGTTTTTGAGTTACCTTTGCTTATCAGGTTGAAGTCGGTTATTTTTTTTGTAAAAAGCAATAATCAACAAGAAAATTTATTTTGTTGTACATACACATATCCATTTTTTTCTGATCTCATTGAAGTAAAAAATGTGGACAGAAGGAAGTTGATAAATTATAACAAAGTCATTTATTTCGTTCAGAAAGCCGAGAAACTAAATTATAATTGTAGTGTAATTAAATCTAATATTGTATCAAAATTCTACCAATCTCGTAGTAACGTATGTTTAAGTGGTTTAACCGAAGTTTACCTTTTATCTGATTTCTTAACATTAGTTTGTTTGACTAGATTTTTGTATGTCTTCTTCCTTAATTACTTTTCTTGACTGGAGTATTATAAACCAAACATCAGTATATATGCTAAATCTATGATTTTAAGAATGTTTTAAATAATAGGTATGTATATGGTATGAATTTGATAATTAAGTTCAGCGATTATATTAACAATAGAATGGTCTTAATTAATGGACGTTCATTTATATTTTCATTAGTGCTCCCGAAAGTGATTCTACAAAATCCTAAAACGAATGAATAAAATATTTTTTGTTAGAATCGGACTTTAATCATTAGGGGTAAAACAGAACCGCAAAATATTTTTGTTTACGACTAATTTATTCCTACTCCGTACCTACACGGTTCAAATCCAATCACTGTAAAGGTTAATTTCTGTACATAGGCCTGTTTATGGATGTAATTTCATTGATACTAAACATGCTGAATTCATCAAATCGCTTGATCAATTCTGCCCCAACCATTGTTCTCCCTTCAGTGTTTTTTCATTGCCAAATAAACCGGCTAATTCTATTACTATGTATGTAGAATATTCTTTTTCTTCCAAGAATTTCATGATTGGGAATTCAGTCGCGTAACGAAATACCAAACGTATCCCATCCCACATCACGCTGCGTAATTCTTGAGCTTATGAGGTATTAAGTTCGTTATTTATGGCCAATATAGACCTAAGATCAGTTTCTTAATTATTTACCGAAGCTGTATATCCTTGACTTAGAATGTAGGTAACACAAGGTCTCAGGTAGAGTCCCAGATCACATAATTAAGAATATTTTAGATCAAATGTACTATCGTAAATCTACTACTTTAAAAGCTACCTCATTAAATCAACCATAATCTTTCTAATCGTAATCGTTGTAGCGTCTGTTTGTGCTATTAATATCTAATATATTACAAAATTATCTGTCTTGACTGACCAGATAGATTCATACTTAAAAAAATGAATGTTTTTGTGAAAATTACAAAACAAACAAACCCAAAAAACCTACCCAATGCACAAAATTACACGAATATTATTAAAGTAATCGTCAAAAAAGATAACGACTACATTACAAATAGACAGAATAAAGTGAAATATACCAGACCAGTATTTGAATGTTTTATATAAAGAAAAGTATAGACATTAAAGCAGTCTACGCCCCCGTCTAGTAATTACTAAGTAGGTAAATGCCAATTGCCACGCTGTGTAACGAACTAAAGGCGGTCCCGAATCCACTCGTAAATTCTTTGCGCTGACAGTACTGACTCAAATAACTAAGAAGAATTTGTCCAACAATTTTCCTTAAGGAATATATAGGGCATGGTTTAATTTTTCACGGTTGCCTTGTAGGTAATAGAGATAAGTTGATCGACTCTACGCTAGCTTTGAAGACAAATTGTGTTAAGTTTTTCATCCGTTTAACTAGAGAATGCTGATAATATATTTTGACAAATTTTATGATCAATGGAATGTAAACTTTTATTGAATAGGAAGTGAGTGGAAGGGGTGACTTTAAAGAGTAGATGCTAAAGTTTGTAAGGATGTGAGTGAGTGTGTGTGTTTGTTGCTCTTTCACGCAAAAACTACTGAACGGATTTTCATGGAACTTTGCAGTAATATAGCTCAGACATCGGAATAACATAATTTGTTAAAATTTATAGAGATTTTTGAAGGGACTGGTTCCCCGAAGCGAAGCGAGGGCGGGTTTACTAGTCCTACTATCCTACTAATATTATCAATGCGAAAGTTTGTAAGGATGTATGTGAGTGAGTGAGTGTGTGTGTGTGTTTGTTGCTCTTTCACGCAAAAACTACTGAACGGATTTTCATGAAACTTTGCAGTAATATAGCTTAGACATCGGAATAACATAATTTGTTAAAATTTATAGAGATTTTTGAAGGGACGGATTTACTAGTAATATTATAAATGCGAAAGTTTGTAAGGATGTATGTGAGTGAGTGAGTGAGTGAGTGTGTGTGTGGGTTTGTTGCTCTTTCACGCAAAAACTACTGAACGGGTTTTCATATAACTTTGCAGTAATATTGCTTAGACATGGGAATAACATAATTTGTTAAAATTTATAGTGATTTTTGAAGGGACTGGTTGCCCGAAGCGAAGCGAGGGCGGATTTACTAGTAAGTCTATATTTCTTAGACCATGTCGCGAACCTGTCTGAATAGCTGGTAGAAGTAGAAACATACCTACTGGCTTCAGTCTTTTGACGCAAATAAACAAAAACAACTTACTGGTCTACCACTTACGAAGCTCATAAAACATTTCCTACCAGAAATCAAAGAACTAAACGCTTTAAACTGCTAAATCGTTTATAGAATGTGACAGTAATAATGTCTACGTAATTAAGGGGATAGGATCTAGTGTTTAAATATAGTAGGTACATAAACCTTTATTCCAAACCAAAGTGTTAAATTACCGAAAGTATAATAAAAATACTTTTTCAAAAGGGTCGATAAAACTTTCCAGTTTTGCCACCAATACCGGCTGATGATTACGCTTTAGCGCGTTTCTTTAAGAGACCCATTATTCTAAAACAATAGGACTCCACTTCGGTAAGCGATGTCAAACGAAGAGCTTCCAAGGGGTCGGTCCTTTTCTTAATTTAAAGTATGGCTATTTCGGGACACGATATTCGTCATTACAAAATCACAAAATGCACGTTACGTTTTGTCCTTACAAAACGTAAATAATAATGTATGTAGGATAATGCCTATAAGTAATAATGTCAAAAACTGATAAAAACACTTGGAACAATCACATGTTATAATGGAAAAATACTGTAAGTGGAAAATAAATTATTTGCAATTATTATTAATAATAAGATCCCACACGTTTCCACATAAAGTCAATAAATAAGTACATTATAGAATATAGATCAATATTCTATTCTAAGAAGAGACCCGTGCCCAACAGTGGAACAGTTATGATGATAGATCAATCGATTGCTAAACTCAATTTATTAGTGGTTCGAATCCGATTAACTCCACATTACGTAATTATTGTACAGTTACGAGCATTACGTGTGTGGTCCGTATATTGAAACAAACAACCCTATGGGGTTAACATAGAAATATTGCATGGAACGTTACTCTGTTTTCGCAGGCACAGCCACAATGAGTATAGTAGGTATACATAGGTGTAACTTTGTATACCACAGTGTTATGAAAGACAAACTACAAGACGCCAAAGTACCGAAGTTCTGTTTTACCGATGTTTGCTAAGATTTTATTTTCGTACTTCGCTTGTTCTATTTATATGTACCTACTGCCCCAAAAGATTTAAGGGTTGCCTGATGAATACCAGGAACCTTAATAACACTACTTTTACTATCAGTCTGTCATGTCTATCAGTCCGTTTTAACATTTCCATTTTCCGTACTAATAGCACAGATTAGAAAATAGCTAATAGTTCCGATTTCACATGTACGGTGACGTCATAAATGTGTTCCTAGATTTTGATTTATCCGTTACTAGCTGCTGCCCGCGGCTTTGGCAGCGAGGAATTAAATTTGACTGATATGAATATTCAACCGTTCTTATTGGACGAATACTTCCTACTTACTAAGGGTGCGGTTCCACTGAGGCGGAGCGGAGCGGAGCTGTGCGCGATTCACCAATTGCATGGCTTGAAAACCACGCGAGGCACAATGAGCGGGGATTTCAAGCCATGTGATTGGTGAATCGCGCACAGCTCCGCTCCGCTCCGCCGCAGTGGAACCGCACCCTTATTGCCTGCCTAATTTCATCTTTGTATGTCAAGCGGTTTTCGATATATCGTAATGAGTGAGTGAACTTTCGCTTTCATATATTTATATCAATGAATAAAAATATATTGTTAAAATATTTTACCTACAATGTACCTACCTACGTAGCTACAAATTTACCCATTACAATATTTATGAAATTATGATCACATAGCTCATCCTATCAGTGTCAGTCTCAAACTCGGAGCAATTCTATTAGAACGCAGGAAGTTTGGCGACCTTCCGGCAGTCGACGCAGTTATTCTGAGAAACGCACAATCACCGGATTTGGGGTCTTTGAGTACGTACTTATTTTTAGATGATATTCGGGCGATGGGAGAGCCCGTAATTTACACGAAAATGTGACTGGAATAACAGATCGTGATTGCGGTAGCAACTCAGTTTTAGTTTTCGTAAGGAAACGATCATTAATATTGTTGATTGTCAGTACCTAGGTATTTTATAAAACTATAATTGCTTTTTACAAAAAAAATAACCGACTTCAATCTTGATAAGTAGAGATAACTCAAAAACTACTCGCCAGATGGCGCTCAATTCAACATGTAAGTGTAAAGTTCCCGTCACTACAAATTAATCAAGCCCAAACACTAGATAACTGCTGTAAATCGTTGAGGAGTTCCCTCGACTGTCTTTCGGCTTCATCAGATCGACTCCAGATCTTCATGAAATGGTAGCGCTTTAATGTACTTATGATAACATGAACAAACACACTAGTCGTCCATACAATTTTCGAAAGTTCCCTTCGATTTCTCTGAGATGCCATCATCAGATCCTGGTTTCCTTATCAGGGGACACCACTGCGCATATCTACTTTACAACGAAAAAAGAATTATCAAAATCGGCCCATAAACGACGAAATAATCACTGAACGTACATAAAAAAAGCATATATACGGTCGAATTGAGAACCTCCTTCTTTTTTGAAGTCGGTTAACAAATCAAAGTTTATTTAAATAAAATTTCAATTACTGTGCTTTTTAATCAGTTCACAAATAAAAACATTTTAATCTAAGCATTCATTGAAATTTAGTAGCAATTGTTTCTACCAAGAGACGTTCATCGAAGCGAAGCGAGGGCGGGTTTACAAGTCAATAAAATATATTAATTTTCTATTTCAAGATTAAAATTAAGCTACTACGCTACAAACATCCATTATCATATTTTCCATTCACATTTACGTGATTTCAAGCTTATACCTATATCTAAAAACAAAACCCTCTACCTACTACGTCGTTAGTTAGGTTAGATCAGACCAGAACAACTCAGACAACTAAAATTTGTAGAACAAAAAACTGTTCAGATTGTGTTTTCGATGTGAGGTTATCATAAAAACAAGCTCAAGGATAATAAATATTATGTTGTTTACGCACAAATGAGAATATACGTCCGTGATACATAATATCCCTGACTTTTTATGTCAATTCATTCAGATACAGCAGATAGAGAGGAGAAGCAATTTTAAAGTTTGGAGGCGGTTGCGAGATTAGTTTTCGCTCACTTCTACACATTTAACGAGCCAGAAGGTTGCTGTTTAATTATGTAGATGTAAAATTATACGAAACGACACGTGAACTCGCATAAGTTAGTGACAGTAACAAATTTTAAAACGCTGATACTTTTATGTACTCGGTATGTTATTGGGTAGGTACAAAAGGCGATGTACTGTACACATCAGATCAATCCGACGTAAACTCCACTCGATCTTTTTTAGAAGAGCTCGAAGAGGTCGTCAAAAAATAATTAAATTAAAAATTAAAAAAAAACCCCCGACACAAACATTTAAAAAGTAAAAAATAATATCTTTAAAAATAATACGTCGCGTTGGGGGACCGCTTCTAACAATTCATTATCTAAGTACGATTTTTTTCATAAGTATCACTGGCTTACCTACTTAAGTCTTTTACCCAAGACTTATCATTTATCAATATTTTTTTGTGTTAAAGTTAGAAGTAAATGGAGCGGTCCCCCAACGCGACGTATTATTTTTAAAGATATTATTTTTTACTTTTTAAATGTTTGTGTCGGGGTTTTTTTTTAATTTTTAATTTAATTTTTTATTTTTATAGGTAAAAACATTTTGGATTAAGTTATAAATATTTTCTGACCGTACGCTTTCATTTGAGACCCCACACGAATATATTTGCATACATACGGTTATTCTTCCCTGCTTTCACCCCCCACAACTATTAAACGGCTCAACCGATTTTCATCAAACATATTTTAAAACATGCGCCCGTAAGTTCCCCTTAATACAAAAAAAAAAAACTAAATTGAAATCGCTTCATCCGTTCGGGAGCTATGATGCCACAAAGAGACAGAGTGAAAATTCTTCCCCGCTTTCAACCCCAACAACTTTTAAACGGCTCAACCGATTTTCATCAAACATATCTAAAAACACGCGCCCGTAAGTCCCCTTTAATACAAAGAAAACTAAATTGAAATCGCTTAATCCGTTCGGGAGCTATGATGCCACAGACGCAGACACAGACACAGATGTTTTTTTGTTATGTTGAGTATAACAAATATCTATTATTGTTATATTCGAAATAAGTGGCTAACAACAAAATATTTCACTAAACTTTTGAATTTTTTCATACTAAAAAGAAATGTCTGATATTTATTTGCAAAAAACTTGTAAAATAAAATAATGATTGGATTATCCAGATGACCTAAAGTTCTAGTAAATAATAATACGTGACTATTGCGGTAAGAACTCACGATGCGGAATTTTTCCGTGTCCGCCGCGGTAACGGAATTGCGCTACGGCGCACGTCGCGGATAGTGGAATACAATATTGATTACTCCAATGGAGATAAAAGTTTGGTGACTGTCTATGTTTCCTATTTTTGTTAACTTTGGGTCATTCTAAATGGATACAATTGCTATTAAGTGAAAAATAAATGGTTTTCAAATATTTCGCCTGAGTAAAGTCACATAGCTATAAATAGTTGTTAGCCACTGTTATTTAAAATACTGTTACTATAGTTTTGTTATATGTAATATAACAAAAAAACTGAGGTACTTTTCATTACTGTCGGGCCTGGGTAAATTTTCTATGGGCCATGGCAGTTCTCCTTTCACTCATTTGACTTATTTCATTTTTGTTGTAGTAGGTAGGTATCTACATATCTTTTCATACAAATATAGAAAAAGTTTATCTTACATCATCCTGTTTTAGATACATCTTAAACGTATTAAAAATGTTTTCTATTATGTATTGTTATCTCATCATATTGTGTCATTTATTTGGACTGTTCATTTCGTAACAATATTAGTTATACTGACGTGATAGATATCACATGTCTATATTGTAACAAAATATTAGTTACATACAATGATAGATATACCTAAATAGGCAGGTACGCAAACTTTTTAGCACGTTATTAGTCGTAGTCAAATATTTTTCACACTTAGATAATAAATATTGGATTTTTACTTACACGTCAATACTTAGACAATAAAAAGTAATAACTGATGGAAAAGTTTTATTTTATGTGATAACGTTCTAAATAACCACATGTGATAGATAAATATTTGTTATAGGGCGGATCTTCATGTTCGTGATATCTTGTTGGCCATGCCACCTACGATAGTGAATCCTAATACAAGGTTGTTTGGACAGTTATTTTTATAAAACCTAACTGCATTTTTTCCGACTTACACTTCATTAATAAAAAATGTGTATTCAAATTATTTACGTCACCAGTGGCCTGCATATATTGCATTAACTTTGTATAAAGAAGATCTAAAACATTAGCAATTTTAATTCTGTAATTTATGCGGTTCATTGTCAAAGGTGAAGAGGGACTGTTACATACCGTTATTTTCTTCGTTTACCTAAGTACAAAGCGTACCTAAATATCCACTATATTTTATTTTTAATTTTATTATGTTACTTTAATTACTTCTTAACTTAAATTGAGTGTATACCGGAAACAGAATCTAGTGTTTCGGGAACAACACTGAGGGTTAAGAAAGGTATTATAAAAACTACAGATGCTGTATGTATGTAATACAACGCTAGTTGCATGTTTTGATCCGGGCCAGAAGACATTAAAGTACCTTGGATGCGAAAGATAATAACGAAACAGATAGACAGAGAAGCTATATTATTATGATTGATTAACAAGAATATAATTATGGTTATAAAACAAACCTCACTGTAATTGGTAAACATACAATTGTTCATGATACCAAAATGACGCTAAGTCTAGACGGTCTTAGCTATTCCTCCGACGTCAATACAAAAACTACTCTACCTACCTACCTAGTCTACCTACTCTATATGTATAATCTGGCAAGCATTTAACTTCGTCTACCTATCCTGACGTCATTGTTACGTCAACGTAGGGGTAAAACCTATTAATACTAACAGCAAAACAGGTAAAACGTCTTTTATTGTAATAACATTCCTCCTAAGTTTGCATCGGTTAAGGAAAACACTGTAAACGGGATGGAGCGTTACCTGAAAATACTAAGGTACCTAATGGTAAGGGTAAGGTTTCCTAATTTACATTTGCATATTATCTTATTGCATTAAAATTACTAGAGAGTCGAATTGTGTACGACATTATACCTTTATTCATTCTATCAAAGGAGTATCATCACATTCATGACATTATGAATGTGCCTACCCACTAAAAACGTCATGTTAAATGCATGGTTGTTGTACATTAAACAACACAATTAGCATGTGTAAAATATTATATTTATTAATTTTACATATTTCTGAAGTATTAAGCATAACATGCTCCCTTTATCCATATAAATTTTACAACTTACTTAATTCAATTTACAACTTAAATTCCTCGAGATTTGCGTTAGAAATCTATAACATTTGATATTAAAAAAAAAATCATTTAACAAAAACAGAAAATTCACGGTACAGTAGAAAGCTAGCTAGATATTATCACGTGTTTTAGTGGACGAATACAGTTGAATCCAATAAAAAAGTCTCGAGAACGCAGGTCGACACAGCGAATCTACATAAAACGGCCGAGTTTAAACGTTATTATAGCCAAAGTTTGAACAGTTCCACATCTGAATGGCATAAGTTCAGCGTCCCTATTGCCACTTCTCCAATTAAACGCCAAATATTTAGCATAACAACAAGAGCTAACAGAGGGAATTTACTCCAAAGCAAATTATATCAGTCAGTGCGTAATAATTTACAACTTTGAAATGAATATTTATTGACTTTCCCTGTTGTTGTGTTCCATTACGTTACTTCAATAACATTTAAATAAATGCTTTGTTTATTTAAAATAAACTATACGTATTTTTTATGATTAAAGAACCGTTGCACAGATTAATTAGGTTTGAATAATATTTTCGGTTGCATCTCATTGCAAAAATAGCCAAGTGCAAATTGGCGGATTATATAACGCTTTTTAAAGGCTACGTATAAGTCTCAAGTGTAAAGGTTTTCTCACGCAGTTAAAAGGTTAATAAGAAGGTAGGAATATAAAATTGTAATAAAAAAATATTACATTGATTTAAAAAAATACCTAACCTTAAATTATAAAATAATAAATCAAGAGCTACAATTTTTACTTAGGGTCGGAGAACGTAATTAGGTAGACGTGTACGTTTTGAAATAGTATATTATGATATAAGTGCGCGAAGTTGGTCATTACAGTCGAGGCGGTATTGCACAGCCCGAGCCGCAAGGCGAGGGCTGTAAGAGCCAAGACTGTAGTGAACAAAGCGCACGCGATTCATACGACGTTTTTCAACACACTTGCGAGGAAAAAAACAATTAGGTATCGACATTTTTCAGTCACAAATCAACAAATTATAAACGAACAAATGTTTGCACAAAATGGCGCCGAGGTTTATTTTATTTTTTCGCGCGCCGTATCTTTGGTTGAATAACTATGCGCGCGCAGGCGCGCAGGTTAAGTCCAAAGGCAAAGAACACCGCTATTCAGCCACAATATATTAAACTAAATAATTATGTATTTCTAATAGGAATTTACGGTAATTAATGATTTAAAATATTGTATTTTTTAAATGCTTTAATAGATAATTAGATGAAGTATAATCTTATCTTATCAGATTTTGACTAAGTACAACAAGTTTATTTATTTACAAAATAATAAATCTTTTGGTAACAACCTCTTTACGGATATTAAAAAAAAAGTGGAATAAGAAAAACACTAGTGCGGCAATGAAAAGTAAAACGCACTACTGTGTAATAAACCGCATTCCGGGCGTAAGACTAAAGAAAAAATAGCAACTTTACGAGCAAGTGTGTTGAAAATACAGTTATTAATGGTTTATTAATTACAAAATTCACATTTTCGATTATTATAAAAATTAAAATATTAGGATCGATTAATTCTAAAATCGACTCGAATGCAAACATTAAAGGCAGTGGAAACAAGACGCAAATAATACAAAATATCCGGCATATTTTGTAAACAATAGTAGATTGTATAACAAGGGAGCAAAGTAATATTTTTACGGCGAGGGCGCTTTTTTGAATCCAGAGCGAAGTGAGGGAGTCTAGAGTAGAATCCCGAGCGTAGCGAGGGATTCTTTAGTAGAATCCTGAACGTAGCGAGGGATTCAAAGTATGTCGCCCGAGCCAAAAATATTTGCTCCCGAGTGATACACTCTACTTTTCATCCCCCCCTATGAGAAAATAAAAGGCGCCTCAAATTCAGGAATAATACCTACTGTCACAGTCACTAAACTAACTAAACTGACTAAACCGACTAAACCGACAAAACCGACTAACCCGACTAACCCGACTAACCCGACTAACCCGACTAACCCGACTAACCCGACTAACCCGACTAACCCGACTAACCCGACTAACCCGACTAACCCGACTAACCCGACTAACCCGACTAACCCGACTAACCCGACTAACCCGACTAACCCGACTAACCCGACTAACCCGACTAACCCGACTAACCCGACTAACCCGACTAACCCGACTAACCCGACTTACCCGACTAACCCGACTAAACTAACTAAAGAACTCATTTTTCAAAACAAAACCATGAATCATCCCCCTCTATGAGAAAATAAAAGGCGCCTCAAATTCAGGAATAATACTGTCACAGTCACTAAACTAACTAAACTGACTAAACCGACTAAACCGACTAAACCGACTAAACCGACTAACCCGACTAACCCGACTAACCCGACTAACCCGACTAACCCGACTAACCCGACTAACCCGACTAACCCGACTAACCCGACTAAACTAACTAAAGAACTCATTTTTCAAAACAAAACCATGAATTTCTAACAATCCGAACTGAATTTATTTAAATAACGGGGAGGAAAAGTAATATGAAAATTCATTCCCGCCCGCTAAATAGAAAACACCAACTTTGGGTCCCCTTAAGTCCGAACCAAGTCGTCTTTTTCGAATAGGTGGGATGAAAATAATATTTTGTACCTAAGATAGCCAACATGTCAAGTCAACCGCATATTTTCATACAGATATTGATATCAGAATATTTAGATGCGGGCGATGCATTTATCTTGTTGTATCGGTTATTACTTTATCGTCCATTAACCGCCCACTGAGAGATAGCATTCTTTCATTCAATATGCCTATGTCGTGGCCACATCGTAGATTTGCTCACATCATGAAATGATCGACCATATCATGAAATGGTCGCATTTCATGATATGGTCAACTGTCTATTGGCCACATCATGGTGTGGTTTGAGCAGATCAATGATAAGAAATCGTTTCTCGATATGGCCAACTAAACGCGCGGCTATTTCATGAAATGGTCAAGATTATTTTGATCATATCGTAAAGTAGTTACATTAATTACCGGTAGAGGCGCTGCAAGCGCTTTGTTTATGTGTAAACTGTAAAGATGGCGGCCGTTGGCGTAAATGTTGTTTCTCTTGTCAATTCGGCCTAGAGTAAAAGAGTAGCAACAAAAATTGCGAATTGCAGAATACAATTCACGTCAATTGTTAAAAACGGGTAACATTGAACGGAAGCATAAAAATTGAGTTGATTTTGGATATAAAATAATGAATACTCATTTCCATTACTACTCAGTCAAATTCTTCAAGGTGTAGGTAGGTCGAATTGGTTACAGAACCGAATTAGCCTACCCCTACTCCACGTAGTCTTGTATGCCCTACCCCTAGAGTGTTTTTTAGAACCCGGAGGCGCGGAGGGAGGGCAGCCCCCGCCCGTTGTAACAAAACGCAGACACCCGGGCGAGCCGGAGCGGCTGAGGCTGGTCGCCAAAGGCGACCAGCAAGCCGAAGCTGCGCAGGCGAGCGTGGGTGTCTGTGCTTTGTTACGCAAGGGCGAAGGGGCTGCACCTTCCGCAGCGCCGGAGACGTCACGGTTCGTAATTATGCCCTATATTCCGCGTTTTTACGATCCGGCCAAACGTTGATGACCAAATCGTGAAACGTAGACGATTTTACGATCTGGCCAAACTGAGTTGACCATTTCATGAAATGCGACCATTTCATGATATGGTCGATCATTTCATGATGTGAGCAAATCTACGATATGGCCACGACACCTATACAAACAATGCCCGCGTTTGATAATAAATGTAGCTAGCTATACCTTTACTAATGTTACGAAAGACACTTCCACGAGTTTGTTATCTAAGTGTATTACACAACTGACTTATAGCATTGAATTCAAGGTAAAGTTCTGATTCAGGGAGACAGTGCCAAAAGGGAAAACGATTGTTTTTAAACTTCCAAAATAATTTTGCAACACGTGTACTAGTAGCGCCATCTATGCTAAACGTCAGGTAGCCAATGTGGAGTGTTATGACACAATTCTCTTGTCTTTTAAGTACCAACTCTTTAATATAGATGGCGCAACATTCGCAATCTTAAAAAAAACTTCAAAGATTTTGTTTGCTATAATAACGAACTATTAACAAAAAATAACAGACTCAAAAATGCACGTCAGCACGTCAAATTAATATTGGATCACACGACAAGCACCAGCTTTTAAATAAAAAAGAAGGAATCAAAAATCAGCACATCAACAAAAAAATGTTTCTTGTTTCTTGTTTCTTGAAGCTGATAAAAATGTTTTTTTGATATTTCTTAACGCAATGATTACTATACCTTGTAAGAGCTTTTAATCCTTGTAGCTAGTGGGTTATAAGAACAGTACTTACAAGATTTGAATTGTTGAGCCAACGAAGCGCTGTCGGCCGCGTGGTGATAGTCGTACAGGGAGCGGTCGACCAACTCGTTTGGTTCGAAGCCCAGCGTGTTCAACAGGCTGGAAACGGAAAAAATATTACAACGTTGAAGTTTTAATGTCTTTAAACAGATCTATGCAAATGATCATTTTTGAAAATACGATAACAACTTATACAGTTTCAAATATTTTCTGCGTTCAAGAATTTTTAAATATTCTCATTAGTTTCCAAGTCTCGTCATACAAAAAATATCCGCATAAATAAATAATTATGAGGGGTAAAAAGTTTATCCATTAAGTTGCACAATATTTTATTAATAAAGATATAATTAATTGAATTTTCCAGAATCTCAACTATCCTCCTAAAAGTATTTTTCACTCTTTAAAAAACCTGATAATATTAATTTAATAAGATTGTTTAAAAACTGATTGATATTAAAACAAAATTGGAATAATATTAACAAAATACTTTAGTTCTACACTCAACTATATTCCTATGTAATTATAATAAAAAAGAAAACCAGTAAATTATAGGCAAAAGTATAACTAAAATTACAGGCAACAAACTACTAATAGTAAGAAAATTAAATAATCCTTTACAAATCACTTCACAAAGGTCATTTCTATGTGACCTAGTAACCATGATTAGGTTAAGTTAAACTAGGCACCGGTATCATCACAGTTAACCTTGAATGACCTAGGAGTTTCCTACGTGTCTAGAAACATCATGTTTCGATGAAATCGATACATCTTTTCAAAGGACGAGAACTAAAATAAACAAATACCTTTCCTACATCAACGGAAGAACTAACTTCAAACAAATTCGAAAAAGGCGCCATCCCACACATTAGATTCACACAAACTATGGCACAATACAAATACCACTTCACTTAACAAAACCACTTAACAATTCCAGCTTACACCGAATGCAACAGTCGTTACTTTATCGCATACTGACAAAGTAAACCGCGAAATCACTTCATGTTTAACCTACAAAACACATTTGAAGGTGATATTTTGTTGATATAACCCTGACATGTTGTATTGTTCGTCGCGAAGGTCGAAACGTTACGGGTTTGGTGCAGCCTAAATTTTGTCAGGTAATACTAACAACAATAGGTGTAGAGCGCCATCTATTTGAAGCGGTAGGACGTTCGAGGTTGTTTGAAGCTCTTAGCAGTCTTACTTTCACTGAGTGACTAGAGATGGCGTTATCTTAATTTAAACAGAGACTTCGATTAATGTGTAGCAACTGTGTGTCCAAGAAAAAAGTAAAGTTTATTTTGGTCAACCCACGCAAAAAGTGTGAGTCCAAGATTGTCCTGAAGATTCCGATTTTATTAAATATCTCAAAGGCATAAGAAACTGACCTGCATACCTACATAAGTTTGACTATCAATTTCTGTTAGATCCTAATTAACATGCCGTCAAAATCATAACTTGAAAGCTGTAAGATCCATGTAATATAAAAATCAAGTGGTATAAATATTTTTTTCAATCCTATTTATGGGACCTTCTTTCTGTCTTTAGTTATTATGGAATCACCTAACCTAACATCTTATAATGACCATATCAATTTAAAAATCTTTTATGATTTAAATAACAAGATTGACTGGGCCATGGCATCAAAACACAATGTAAACTCATAAGTAATACATCTTAGGTATATAAAATTAGATTGTTGAATGCGATTGCCAAGTTCAATGCCTTATTGGGTACTGAAAAAGTACTCCGAAAAAGGATGTGCCGCTTTTTTGCTCAACTTGGCGGGGGCACTGCCATGCATCCAGATTATATGCAAAAATTAACTTATCTGTAGAAAATAAATATTAACAGTTTTTTATGTAAAACTTCTTAAAACAAAAAAATCACAATTTATTTAAAACTTGTGACACGTTAACAGTAAAGGCAGTAAATATTCTTGATGCAAAAATGTAATTTACTTATTTCCTTTCGAAAATAAAATTTGTGGACTTTTAACTTCACAACATGAAACTACAATAAATGACCAACATTATCTACTCACCCCTCATCAGTGTAAGTGAACTTCATGTCAAGACTATGTTTGGAGAGGAACGTCTTGCTGTCGAGAGGGATCTCGATGTTGGATGGATGAGGGATCGGTCTCCCCACGGCCACCAGCGAGCCGAGTTTGCTCTGCTTCTTGCCATCTGCATCTTTCTTCTCTTCTACTGGCTCGTTGTTGTTGCGTTCTGCGTCCTTCTCTTTCTCCTCTGATGCCATCAGCATATGGCCGGTAACATGGATCACCTGTGAAGATTGAATAATAGTCTCAAGGTACAAAAGATTAATGAATAAGTAAACAAAAAATTGTGGTCGCTCTCTGATCGAAATCCCACGTTTATTTAATTACAAAATCGTTTGAAAGTAAAAGTACTTAATTTACAGTTATTATTTGTAATATTTAATATTACTTATATGGAAAAAAACCCGCACTCTTCGATTTAAATATTATCTGTGCGAAATAGCAATCCCGCCTTTGAGCAATAGATATGCCTCAAAATACACAAATACAAAAACATAATTAAATTATGCCCTTAAGCTTAAAACCTGCTCATAGTACGTAGTCCGTTTTTACTGTCATTGAATAATAATAATATGTCGAACTATCGATTTGTTATGGTAACGGTTCCAGTAGGTCGATATGAAAAAATACCATTTCTGGATAGAACATGCACTGTTCGAAATTTTCCGTTTTTGATAAATATTTTTGTTTTATATTTTTACTAGAGAACCGCCCGCGCTTCGCTTCGGGACCCGTAGGTAACAGCCGCGTATGTCTCGCTCCAGTAGGAATTTAGGCTAAAAAGTAGCCTACTACTCGCTCTCTTCACTCCATCCTGTCTGAGGTGTGTGGAGCCCTCGGGACAGTTAGTTCCCCTTTGGGGGTGTCTCTCGCGGCCCGTTAAAACGGGCCGGTCCTTGGGTTGGGCCCTAAGGCCCTTGGTTGTCCATCTGTGGTTAACCAATAGGTCAAGTCCGGTGAGTGGCGGCCTTTTTACAGGCCACAGAGTCTTAAACGGGATGGGGTTCATCTTCGCGCCGCCCAGGCGATCGAGGCCCTACCGGGTGAATCCCGCTGGTGGGAAGCCCAGCAGGAGCCGATCAGCGCCGAGCGACGACTTACGAAGCCCCAGTATCGGTCAGTGCTAGGCCCGTCCCGCGCAACCAGCAAGTCGCGCGGGAAGGCCCAGCGGTCCGGTGGACGGGCGTGGAGCGGCGCCAGGTCCTGCAGATGTGGGAACCGCGACGCGTCGACACGCCCGAACATGTTGCGTGCCAATCTCTCGATGAAGTCGTCCAGGCTCTCGACTCGAAGGTCCCTCTGGATGACGGCGTTCCTGACGTACCTCGGCGCACCAGTCAGCCGGCGGAGCGCAATCGCCTGAACCGCGCGCACCCTCTTGCGCTGCGGTTCGCTGGCGAGCGCGTACCACGCCGGTGCCGCGTACGTGAGGCGGGATCTGATGTAGGTCTTGTAGACCCCGAGCTTCAGTCCGAGAGGGAGGCTCGAGGAGAGCACTGGTTTCTGCCATCGCGCTTCTAGAATTCACGACGGCTTTCGTAACCTGTGGCTTCATCGAAAGTCTTCCGTCGATTTTGCCCCCAGGTATTTGGCCTGTGGGGCCCATTGGATATCTTGTCCGTGAAGCTCCAGAGTAGGGTCCCGCCTGTTGAGGTATCCTCCTATGTTCACGGCCTGCGTCTTCCCGACATTCACCGACAGTCTCCACGCGGCGAGCCATTCAGGGAGGGCATCAAGCGCACGCTGCATCTTGACGATGGCGTGGGTTCTATTCAGCGACGTGGTGATGTACGCCACGTCATCGGCATACAGGGCAAGCGAGGCCCCCCCTGCCGCCGGGATGTCGTCGGTGTAGCAGGCGAGGCAGACCGGGGACAGGCAACTCCCTTGCGGGACGCCGGCTGCCATCGGGCGCTCGGTGGATTCGGCGTCTTCAAGCACTACTCTGAAGCTTCTCTTTTCGAGGAAACTGGAGATCACCTTAACGGCACTCCGGGGCGCCGACGACTGCGAGATCTTGTAGAGAAAGCCGTCGTGCCAAACACGGTCGAACGCCTTTTCAATGTCGAGGAATACTGCACACACGCGTTCTCTCTTATTCAGAGCCGCGGTAACGGTGTGAAACACCCTCGACAGTGTAGCCGTGCTGTTCAGCGGCATCAAAAAGTAGCCTTCCACTTCTGTTGGCAGCTAGGCTATTCCACCCCGGATGCTTGCAGTTCCAGTCGCCCGCGCCCACCACCGGTGTCGGCGAGTCCAGCAACTTGCGGACATCAGCCAACAGGATAGTGCCAGCGGGCGGGCGGTACACTGAATACAGCCGGAGCGGGGAGTTCTCGAGGCAGAGCTAAAGTAGCCTATTACATTTGCCTATGACTTAAGTAAATTACATGTAGTATTTGATAGCGTAATTCAGTACTTGCAAATGAATTTTATTAACGCCATCTATTAGGAACTCCGAAAATAAATATCTAGCAACTAACAAAACATCGATCTTCCCATGGGAATGGGATGTTTTTCCGCAGTAAAAAGTAGCCTACGTCACTCTCCACCCTCCTAACTATCCCCACACACATAAACCTTACCATATAATAGCTTTGTTGCGACGTGAAAGCGTCACAAACAAACAAACAAACAAACAAACACACTTTCACATTTATAATATTAGTAAGGAAGTAAGGATCTCGTATAAAGGTCCTATTGAAAAGAAAAATCTAGCACGACAGTCCTACATGCACATAAAATCTTAGCAAACTTTTTATAACAAAGATGCAGCAAGACACAAAGACTAGTGCGATATGAAAAGTAGGTACGTGCTTAATTACTATTTTACATTTTAGTGAATCATAAAAAGACCGATAAGCATTATTTCCAGATAAAATTAATACTGCTTTATGCACTAACGATAGAAAATGTTATTTATTAATTATTAATAAGTATTACAAATAATAAACAAGTTGGACATCAGTTTGCTTTTAATCACAAGTGAAAAGTTGTATTCGACCTTGTAAGTTCTTGCCGCTTCTTCTTTCAAGACTAGGTACTCACACTGAGAGGACCAAACGGTGGATTATATTCTTTAATCAAAATATATAGAACTCATCCGTTACTGAGTGACTAATTGAGTATCTGACTAACAATGCACAGCCGAAACTGCAGAACGCAAGAAACCGAAATTGGGCATACATGCTCCTCTGGGAGTGTAGGGAAGCGAGATGATTTTTGGAAATTCGCCGCCCAAAGAGATAAAGAGGGGAATAAACTAAAACAAGTTCTACTTTTATTATGCGACCATCAAGTATTTACAGATAGTTATTAGCCTTATCACTGTTAGTTCTGCAGGCCTAGCAGTGCACAATCGATATAGCGATTTATTTATGATGCTGACACGTCATAAAGTGATGCACACGTGAGAAGGACAATAATTTAAATATAAAATTGTTAACGTGGTAGCAACTGAAACAAAACGTTAAATAAGCAAATTTTTTAGGGGTCCTATTACTACATCCCACTAGAAACGTGCTAGAAAATTATTTTATGTATTTTCCAATTTTATATTTATTTTATATTTTATATTATTTTATGTATTTTCCAACAGGCCTTAACTAGTCACCATAGTCCGTGGTCATCAGTATCACCACAGCCTTATCGATCGATGAATAATAATTGCAGGCGAAAAATAATCATGGGGTCCAAATTACATATTTCTTGAGCTCTGGCACTACGAATAAAAATTTATACAGGGGTCGAAATTTATACAGTCTATCTATACAGTTAAAACTAAATACCTACATTTAGAAAGTTGAACTTTGTATTACACACCCTTAATATTAATAAACGTTTACCTACAAATATTATTTTACGAGGCGCGCACTCTATCCTTTCGAATATTTACCTATTGATAATGGAACTGCGAGTATGCAGAGAGTGATATCAGTATGAAACGAAACGCGTTAAAATAACTTTTAAGGAATCATGATTTAAACTTTTAATGATTATAACAAATCTTCAAATTCATCCTAATGTACGTAGATAGGTATGTAATGCAAGGTAAATATTCCTTATTTCTATTTTATATATTTAACAATTGACTAATTTACATGAATAATCATCTCATTACCACTTGATATTTTCGAATAATGTACAATAATTTTGTCGAACTGCGTTACAGAAATGATGTTTGTGGGACCAGACGCCGGTCATTACCTTTCGATTGGCGAAAGAATTATCGAAATCACCACCAAACGTACAGACGAATTGAGAACCTCCTCCTTTTTTTGAAGTCAATTAATAATATAAATTTTTTACCATATTCGCCTCTTGATCTCAAAAAAAATCTTTCTTTGACCATTTTAAGCTTATTCCAGGGGCGTGCGCTTCTTATAGGCAGAAATGCAGTGCATTACTTGCCATTTACGAAAAACGTTCGTACGTTTTAGATGACTTTAATTAGCAGAAAATTACAATTTAATAAATTAAGTTAAATAATAATAATAATAAATAACACCTATAAATAATAATAACACTTATTTGCAAACACAGCAACGCCTGACGTTGCGATATCGACAAGTTATGCCGCGCCATTCTGCAGGAGATTTGTTTGCATGTGTGTAGTAATTTCGGTGTCCGTACACAGTTCGCAAACGCACACATCCATATAATATCCAAAGCCACGAGCAACGAAGTCCTGCGGCATGGCCCGCATACTATCGAAAGTAGGTACCTATCGAAGTTCGGTTCGGCAGTAGTCGATGGTAGTCGGGAGTAATCGGAAATATTCGTTGGCTATAACCCGAGTAAATTACGTATGCACATTATATTATTATGCATTTTTGTTGAGTAGGATTTTATTTGTTTAAATAGTTGAAATGTTTTGTGTTTCGCGCCGGCCATGTTGCTTTTATCATGTTTTATGCATTGTTTACCTATTTCGTTTGCGCGTTTGTAAAGTGTGTACATTTAACAGTTTATTACTGATTTTTGTATAATAATTGTAGTGATTTTCTTTTACTAATGTGTTTGTTGGTTTTATTTAAAGATTATCTATTTGATCAAATGTGACCGAAATCTTGCGTTTATTTACATCGGGATATAATAATCTCAAGTTACCGGAACCTTGAATATGTGAAAATTGAAGCAGACTAGGTGAAAAGTTATAATATTTTAGCTTATTATTTAACTTATTAGAATTTCTTCCGCCACCGCTGCGACGATCGATCGCTGTTTTGTCTGCGTTGCCGTAGAAGATGTACAATTGTACATGAATGGTAGTACATCTAAGACTTGTTCTGTTGGCATGGTTTCCGACTTAAAGTTCCGTCGCGGGGCTGTGGCTATGCTAAAAATCTATAAAAGAAAAAGTTTTTGTGACCTAGTACTTCGCGGCATACCCAGTGTCATAATCCTGTGCACGCCGCTGGCTTATTCTAAGACACACGTCCATATTGTGTCTCCAACAAGTCTAGCAAACTCGTGATCTCGATAACGACAAGAGATCGTAGTAATTGATATTGATAACACAGCTTCCAATATGTACACAAATTAAAACTCTATTTCCATAAAATTAGGGTAAAAGATAATTTATCATTCAGCTATTACATGATGTCAACCACAGCATAACAACAGCACTTAAGATAGTACGACACTAGAAATCGATATTTAACATTTTCCATGATAACCTACGATTTTTATCTACAATACCTATTTTTAAGGACAAATTTCTGTCATCACCAGGCACTTAGATGAAGTCGTATCTATAATATCTCTCTTATAAAATTTCCATTATGAGGACGATATGAGATGAGACATGAGATCTTCGGTCGTACTTTGGAAATGTTAACATTTATTGATAAAACAAAGAAACATTATTTTTAACGCCCCATGCAAAAAATTATAAGTTTCACCTGTCTTGTCTGGAACACCGTAGCTTCGGAATGAATGATTTGACACTTTACATCCAATGTGTGAACATACATATCTTTTTCCACGTGGATTATTGCGGAAAAACACAGTTTGCGTAGGATCAACTATTATCGATTCAGGGCAAAACCTTGGCCTAATGATCTTCATATTACAACAAAGTAAATTACTTTAAGCTTCACAATTAAATATTTACTTAATTGTGTTCGAGTATGGTTCATTTTAAATTAACACTCACTATCAGACACATCTGTTACTGCAATGACTGATTTTACCATAATAAATGAAATTGATAAAATCGTTTAGAATCTATTAATAGTACCTATATTATTAGTCATCCACCTTAATTTCGGCAGGGTTCGTAACATCGTATGATAACAAACTTTCAACCTAGAAAGTTTGGACAATGGGAGAGCTACTGAAGTTACAGCAGTTTGAGATAACTTTAAAATAACATTCTATAACTTTAGGTCTACAATACAGCAACGTAGCAATTTTTTTTAACTCTGTCAGAAATATGAATCATCATCAGATTTCCATGTTTTGGGGTCCTGGAAAGAGCTATTCTGACTATTCCCGCGATGGCGATTATGAAAAAACTGTTTTTCTAGCATATCAATTTAGCGGCAAGTTTCAGGGGATCTCTTTGAGAGATTTTTAACTTCTAAGGCCAAAGAAATAATTATGAAGTATATCGCAAAATTTTATCTGCTAAGCAGAAACTGTAGATGCTATAGATAATTAGGAAATAAATATAAGACAGAAAGTGTCAATTACTGTCTTTTTCGGCCTCACTTTCTGTGGCAATATAGGTATCCCATTTTATAATATGATTGTTTAAGGAAATATATTATGTATATTCAATCTCCATGCTTTTCAGTTCTGTCTTTTAACTTTTTACAACTAGGTTACCTTATAAGATGCAGATTTGAGATGCACGTTCCTTCCCTTGCTGGTGAGAGTGCATTTGAGTCTGAGGAGCATCTCGCGACGCCCCCCGGTGCCGGGGCGAAGCGCCTCGCGTATCTCTTCATGGTCGCACGGGTGACTGAACTCGAACACGCTCTGACCCATTATCTCCATCTGTGAATGTAAGTATTCATGGTCGTTATTATTTGTTACGAGCTGATATCGCGACTTCGTTTGCGAGTAGGAGTTTGTCCCGCGTGAAACGCGATCCCGCAGAAATTCCGGGATAAAAAGTAGGCTTTATGTTGTTCTAAAACCTCCTCTAGCTTCGAGTCAAAGTCACATAAAAATCCGTGAAGCCGTTTCGGAAATTAGGACCAAACCAACAGACAGACATAAAGACAGTCAATTTTTTTAAATCGTTTGTTAATGTTCTAACATCATGTAAATACTACATAAATACTTACGTAAATACTTATACGTAAAATGTGCTAGAAAAACCACTGTTATTATGAAGTCACAAACAGATCCTTCAATTTTATTTATATTATGTATAGATTAAAGTTTTAGTTCTTAAAAATATTGTGCCTGAATGATCACGTGTTCTGATTCTGAGTGACATTTTCAGTTTGTCTCGAGTTCAGATTGGAGCTGGACAAAACCAAAACAAACCATTAAAATTCTTCTGTAGGGTTTTCACTAACTGTCACTAACCAACATGTATTTCTGAATCAAACGCGTTATTGTAAAACTAGATTGCTCACTAAAATTTTTCTGAATCCATATTTAACTATGGAACGATCGATAAATACTTCAAACTGCGAGAAAATGCGGTAAAACCAATATCATTTAACGCTTTCGTTACTAAATACTCATGCAGCCACAACCTTAAAAACGTCGAGCGATTTGAAACCTTCTTCCCAATGATGTAAATTTTGAAAAGCCTGTCTATACCTATAAAAGAAAATGTCTACCAAATCCTTACCATAATAATGACGCCAGCTGACTTTGCAACTTGGTCGTCTTATATTCGATTCATTCCACGCAGGGTTCATTCCCACGGCATACGTCTTTGACGATTCGTCAAAAAACACGATACGTCTTGACGGATGGACGTTCACATTGAATACGGAATCGTGTTTTTTCACGATTCGTCAAAATATCCGCATTGAAGTTCACATTTATTTCGTGATTTAGCTCAGTTCAGATTGGTTCAGAAACATTCACGATTCGTGATTTCTAAAAGACGTATCCGTCATAATCATAAAACATTCACGATTCGTGATTTGTAAAAGACGTATCCGTATTCGTCTTTTTTCACGATTCGTCAAGCGTGTGAACATGAGTATTTAAAAAGCATTGCCGCCGTCAAAAAAAATAACGAATCGTGAAAAAAGACGATTCGTGAAAAAAGACGATTCGTCCTCGTGTGAATGAGCCGTAATGTGTAAAATTAAAATGAACTACAATAATTTTTTAAACACGATAATAATTTTATTTACGTTTTGGACTCTTTTAAATAACTAATCCGTGTTAATTTGTACTGTAAATATAGTGTAAAATAATTAAAATCGATCTTAAACGACAAAACAAAAGCAAGAACTTCAGTTTAAGTTATCTTTGACAGTCTGTGGCAGTCTGTATATGACAGTGGCAGTCTGTGGCCGGCAGGTCGCCATTGGCTATTGTTTGTTTACATGTATATAATTGAGCGGTCCTCGCATTCAATATTCATTATTTGCACTTAATTCTTTAATTTTATTGTTTGTTTAAGTTTAAATTTGTGTTTAGCCATATTAGTTTTGTTAATATTGCTAGTGTAGTGAGTGTTACGTGTTTTCGTTAAGTTTTTCGCTTACCATACAAAATAATAATTATAGTGATAATACGACGAAAAGTTTGTGTTACATGGTTGTTTACTGTTGCTAGGCAACGCAATATTTACCTTTTGTCCAGCTCCAATCTGAACGGAGAAATATTTGGGGACTAAACCGAGGCAATTTATCTCAATCTAAGAATAGAATACGCTTGATTGCACACTCTAACAAGTTAACATTTACATTACCACATGACGAGCTACAGTACAAACTGCCGTCTAATTGCTATATAACGATCTCTTCCAGACAACCTAATTAAATTAAATTATTCATAAATTGATTCACTTATGAATTAATACTCAGATTCTTGTATTATCAAGATAAAACTAGGTTGAAAGTTGCAATACGTTAAGAAATATATTGTGGGGAATATTTCATGTATCAGTGAGAAACTTGAAAATTGCAGTGTTACCCTATTATCTGTGGTTATATAAACTATGTTTGTATGTGGTAATATAAACTATGAACAATGCTGCAGGAATGATACTCCAGAAAGGAGTCGTGAATAAAGAACCACGGTCTTTTCGTGTGGTGTCAAACTCTGTTTTACGTTTGTAGGTCACACGAATCATGCCAACAAGGTTACACGACCTTGCTTATCAATCGGTTTATCTAATGATAAACGGCTTAGATTGAGATGAAGTATGGATGTCATCATTGATATTAATGATATTAAAGGTCTGAGCACTTTATATCAACTGAAATCCCATTACACTTATGAATTATAATTTGTAGTACCTACACCAACTTAATATGAAGCATGTTTAAATAGTTATCCAAGATCTGATTCACTAAGGCCATGAAATCCGCGAGACAAAGTAGTTAAGTAGGTATAATTACTGGACAAACAGCTTTATATCCGATTACAATTAACAACAATAACATAATAACACTATCAGCTATTTGCAGTGTCGTATGTATCCATTTTCGTTTCAAATACGTTCGGTAAACATAATTTATTTACGTAAACCAAATCACACTATTTACACATTGCAAATAAACGTAGTTTTAGTTCTACTGCAAAATACAGGAAAATTATGCAACTCAATAGAGTTAAGCGTTATGTGCGAATATTGCCAATTCATGGCTGGAACAGCATTCATTCGTCGTCTAATAGATAAAATTTGTACCTGTAACGGCTGTAACTAGTCTGTATCTATTCGTAGACCTATAGTATCTATTCGTTTAGGTCTATATCTATCCTTTGATTTCGGTCATGATTAAGTATACTCGTACATACTTTCAATTATCAATCACCAATTGCACTATTGACTGCAATCAAAGTAGCATTACTCGGTCGAACTTACTTCTATGTAACGAATGTATCTATTTATGTATAGTCATTAGCTTGTGAACCGGACGATGTTTCTTCATAATGATCTTTGGATATTCGTGCAGTTAAGTACCCACATACCTATTGTACGATTGAACCCTAAAATGCTTAAAACCGCACAGTTCGCCACGTGAAGCATGCACCACCAGCAACTGTGTTCGTCACAGCAAAGACTCAGATCGTAACTAGGACGGACCTCTTAAGATCTATCGCTTATTAAACTGATACAATCACGGCTTATGAGCCATTCATCGAATTGAATAATCTAAAATGACCCACCCATTAGAATGCGCCGGGCATACTGGTTTTTCCGGTAGACTGATATCAAACGTTTTATCAGTCTTTAATCTTTGTAACTGCTTAAACAAGTTACCACGACCGGCTGACACGCTCCTTTAAAGATCATAAAAAATGCAAGACAGATTAGGTCCAAAATTATTTAGATGTAAGTTCAAAACTGCATCAATACTTGATGGATCAGTTACGATAAATAAAATATCTTTTATCCACTGTCATTGACCCTACTTGCTAAACTAGGTGTCCAAAGATCGATTTTCGTTTTATGAATCACTTTAAGCATAGCAGCAGGTCTAAAATTTAACGTTAACGTGGTAAATTAATAATGGCTAAACTTTATATTATTATGCAAATTTTAGCTATACACGAGAAAATGTTACGGAAGCCATTATTTTTTGTACATTTTATGTCATCCTTATCTTTGTACCTATTCATAGATATGCAAAGTATTTTTTAATTGTACACGCAAAATTATAAACGAAGCTATAGCCGCGCAATATCAAAGGAAACCAATTACTTTTCATCATTTACATTGCAAATAACTTGTAATCGGACGTTTAAAACGCTCAAGGCATATCAGATAACGTTCTAAATGTCATAAACAAATCTCGCAGTTTCTAAACAAACAGAAGCCTTTCACGACGACTAATATGGACATTGACATAAATTACTATGCTTTTTACTATATATATTATACACATAGATGCCATGCATGTATATAAAAATATTCACACCGTACATCAAAAATTGTGTTTCTATTTAAAAGTACCGACAACTATATAGACAACCTACATATTTATATGGTAAAAACAAGAGATGAAACATAGATTGGGACTTTGAATTTTGAAGTACCTTATTAAGCCTAACTTAATTAATCTAAACCCATATTACCCAATAAATTATCTTACTTTTGTTGCGAGAGAAATGGACGATTACAATCGTATACAATAATCTTAATCCTTATATGAAACGTTAAAATCAACTCACGGCACTACTTATAATATTCATGAATCATAAAGTTGCCTAAATTGTTACGTGTCTATGTCTATACAAATACTAGACGGCTTGAGCCCTACTCATATGATATGAGACAGAAGTGACGACTCACTAATGATCCTGTACCCTAATTTGTTTTGACCTTCGCTGTCGAGCCCAGGGTTCTTTTGATCCCTAGGTAGGGGTCCGGACCAGACATGTTTGTATGATAGATACGTAAGCTCTCGGGTCTCGATTGTTTGGTGTCTCATTTGTATCTGTCCATGACACCCGTAGCACAATCGTTGTGCGAACATATGTAAGGGCTTCAGCGTTGATTTATTTAAAAACATTGTTATATAAGATCCGTATAGAGCAATGGTTCGGGGTTCGATTTCCCAGTAAAACAGAAATTTGAATGGCGACTTTAAATTTGTGTTTTCTCTCTGGTTGTGTGGGGCTATAAGTGAGTAGCTTTATTTTGTAATGCAATCAAAAAGTACATTTTTAACTAAACTGCGTAAAAGACTGCCGAATAAACATAATTATGAGCAATTACGCAAACGTCTGTATATAGGGCTTTATTCTCCCTATCTAATTTATTGTTGACAAAACAGTGTTGGTTTAACATATTTTTTAAGATAATAATCAAGGATCAAATATGTGTGTGTGTGTGCGTCAGTTTTCGTAAGCGTGCGTGTATGTGACCAATATAAGTGAGTGTGCGTGTGTGTGTTTGTGTGTGTGTGTGTGTGTGTGTGTGTTTATGTACGTACTTATACGAGTATGTGTGCGTATTAGGCGTGATCTTACCTGTGAAACACCAAGGTGTTCGGCGATGTTCTCGCTGCAGTACACGATGTCGCCCGCCTGCGACAGCACCAGCACGAAGCCGTCCAGCGCCTTCATGTAGGACAGTTCAGATTGCACCTCCTCCAGACCCTTGGGACTTTGCAGCTTCGGCGGCTCCGTGTCTTCTGGCACTGGAAAAGTTTTATGTACGTTTGAAAGGTGTGGTTTGTAACAGATCTTTTAAACGACTAAAAAAATTGAGGTTCTTAATTTTACTGGTTTTTATGTTTGTTACCTCTTTATTACTGGGTGTATTGATTTTGAAGTTCTTGGTCAATTTTTTTTAGGGTTTAAAAAATAATTCGACAATATTTACCGGTATAAAACATCTCTGTTGAAACATTAGTCTGTGTAACTGATTCACGTAAAAACACTGAAGTAATTGAAACTTGGCGTAATTTAACTTTAAAAATGGTCTATTATCTAGCATACCTACTTTGTATCGCGGGAAATGGATCTGCTCCCGCGGGATACGAGATAAAAATACGGCGTAAACATGAAGCGCCTGATAAAAATGAATAACAATGTTTTGTTGCGGGTATGATTTATAGACCTGACGATTATTACATTTCCCAAAACGAATCCACGCTATTTGTTAAGTGTGCATAAAGAATTTGTTTGACCTTTGTATAAAATATTTATGTAGTAATCTTTTATTCTTATTTCTTCTTTTGTCTATGGCAACTTAATCTAATGGTAGGTACCATGTATATGTTATATGCAATGAATAAAATAATACACCGTTGTCCCATTTTGCAGCCCATTCAATAAAAGACTGTTCATTTTATATGACAGTAAAAGGATCTTTATCCACTTGTTCATCCTAGCGTGAGCGTGACTCATAAAAAGATAGACGTTAGTAAACAAGCAATTCCTTCCCCAGTAATCAAATTCTCCGCCATAACAACACCATCGACCTTCGTGTTCTATAAGATACGAATTTATCGTAAACTTGACCATGCAGTGGAAAACAGTTTTTATTTTTATCCGTGTTTTTGCGTTGGTACCATTGTTATGCGTAATACCTATTTTTAGACGACAGTTACATTTTAAGTGTTAATTTCATTAATAAACACTGGCAAGGTGTCGGTTAAATGAATTATAGTTTACGGATACAGGAAACTTTTATTCGTTTATTCTCCGCTCGCCATCTACTACAATATCATTAATAGTATTATTATTAACTAAAGATTAATTAATTTAGATTGCAACAACAATGTAATTCCGCAATAAACCATTTACTATGAGGCTTTACCTCCCCTCCATAATATTATGAACATCGAATCTATCGAACCCGGGTGCCTTTCCACCAGAGATGCAACGTAGCATAGCACATGCTACGTTGCTAAGGATGTGTTTGCCATCCACCAATCACATTCAGCCCTCAGGCGGTTGCTAGCATAGAGATAGTACAATAGAGGACAGAAGCCAGGCTTCAGAGCGTACCTCGGATAAAAAGAGACGAAATCTTTAGTAATCACCTTTCTCTTTCTGGCGTTCCCTTCATAGGCATTGATCGGAGAGAGATAGGTAATTACTCTTATCGTTGTTTCTCTTTCTAACCGGGGGCGATTGCAATGTATGGGCAGCCGTATGGCTCACCCACTCTATTGTACTATCTCTATGGTTGCTAGGCGGGCAAATGTATATGACTGGTAGATCTCAAACGCATCCTTAGCAACGTAGCATAGCACATCTCTGGAGGCAAAGCAGCCTTACAATCTGGCATCAATATATGTAAATCAAGTGCTGAACAAAATATTGTATTGTCGGATCAGTTTTAAGTCCATGATAATGTATTTTACTTATTTTATGATTTTTATTAGCCTAAAAAACCAATTTCTTAGTGGTACAATTGCATTTACTCTGATTTGCATATTGTAACCTTAATAAAATAAATGATATTGTTCCACTTATTATTTAACTAATTCACCTCACGTTTGCGGTAGCAAGTTGGCTGCTGGAAAACCCACTGATCGATTCAATGTTAAGTAAACTTCGTTGTATATAAATAATATGGCGCACCTAAAACTTCATTACATTTCCTGTATATCAATTATTTAAATTTTTATCCCGAGTTTTTAAAGTGAAACTTCCTTTGGAATGGCACAAATTTAATTTAAAAAAGAGACAACTTTAAAGGTTTTTAGGATATGAAAAATTATATAAAAAGCATGTTTGGGAGATAGGTAACATGACATTAAAAAATAAACTGCTCTCTTTCCCTCCGTTTCGTTAAGTAGGAACTTCAATTCTTAAAAAAAATACGATAAATCGTTACGTTTATTTCCCTGTGTTTACCACCACCATTCCAAGAGGCATTCAACTCACTGCTTTAATATATCAGGTCTACCGAATGTGAACTTACACTTAATATTTAGTAGAAACCTAGACGTAGATACATGTGCTAAGGTGCTAATTTATGTCAATGTTATTTCCTTCTCTTTCAGCCTTAAAATATCATCAGCGTGTGTTATACCATGCTGTTATCTGTGCCCCATCTTTCTCTTGACAACTAACATTTGCAAGAAAGTAATAATATACATCTTGATTGTATTATTTTCATATTAGCATTCAGAAATAACGTCACCCAAAGGGTCAGACGGGTTTAAATTCGTGTTCTTGCGTAATGTAGGTACATTATGTGTAAATTAACGATCGTAATTTCATGGTTAGTGCGCAATGTCCAAAAGACTCGAAATTTTGTCTAGAATAGGTACAACACGATGAAATATTTGAGTAAAAAAAGACGTACATTATGTATACTGCTTAATAAATAAATATTTTAATACTCGAAACTTAAATTTTTAGATTCACGACCGTTTATCTGTCTCTCTAATCCAAATCCAATTTTGTCCCGTCACTCCGAACCAACTGCATAAATGAATACTTAAGGGTCGGGCCACATTGATCGACGGCGATCGACGGTTTCTCCATACAAAAGGAGCGTAAAGCATGGAACGCCGCGCCGTACGCATTCTTTCGCATCGACGCGCCGTACGCGCTCCGGCGGCGAACTAACACGAAACGCGATCGGCCGTCGACGGCCAACGACGGCGATCGACGGCCGACGACGGCGACCGACGGCCGACGACGGCGATCAGCAGCCGCTCGCGCCGATTTACGGCTGACGACGGCGATCGACGGCCGACGGCAACGATGATCGGCGTAACAGGTGTACCACAGTATAAAAATACAGTACATTTTTTGTTTTAATGGTGACCTTTAAATTTATTCCTATTCTTATATTTCTTGTATAATAACGATGGCAATAATTTTCTTATTCATTTTTTAATCTGTTAAGGCCTGGCTTCCAGAATTAGACGTTTTTTGCAGCTATATTCTAAAACAAGCACTTGTCTGATGAGTTTAAAATTTTTATAGAAATGTTTTTTTTTACTTTATGTTCTCAAAACTCATTTACCATTTTCACGATTGAATGATTTGAATCCATCACTGGAAAGTAACAGTTTGGTACCTAGTTATAATTAAAATGATGAAAAATTGTGTCGTCAACAGGACATACTGTAATTTTATATACTGTGGTAATGTGGTGAGGTTCCGTACGGAAGCGAACGCCTCCGTACAGCTCCGTACGGATGCGAACTGCTCCGTAAACGGGCGATCGGCATAATGCGTAATAGTGTGTTCCTTTTCAATCGGCAAAATGCGAAAGGCCGTCGATCAATGTGGCCACATTACGACCCTAAATAGCTACTTACCTAACTAAATAAATTTGGACATGTAGAAACATAAGTTTAGCAAATACATTATTTTTTGGTTGCAAAATATTTACGTTAAGACAATTTGTAGTCATGTACCTATATTATTTCTGTTCATTTATCACATTCAGCAAAACAAGCATTTACTCCAAAACAAGTAAACATGTGAGATTTATGAGTTGTTTTGCTAATAGCCAACAAAAGAGTAGACAAACCTCCCTATGGTAAGAGGTCACCGTTCGGCAACATCAAAGGGATCACGAAGGGTTGCCCCCAAATAAGAAGCTACAGGTAAGAAAGTATTGTCTTTCAAACTCCCAGCCACGACACCAAGAAGTGAAGTGACTCGAGCAGTAGTGCGTGCCAACAGAGATTGATCTCCGTCGGCTCCTAAACCAACCTGGTCTAATGACCTTTGATTGGAGTCAAATATTCTAGCCTGCGTACAAACAACTATTCGAATATTTTTCATAATGCTGGGTCTACATTAGCGGGCGAAGATTCGTATCGTGTTGGCGCGACAAAAACATCGTGTTCTAGCATAGGCGATGCTCTTGTCTACATTAAGGCGGACGAAGATTCGTGTCGAGTTCACGCGATTAATCGTGCCGGATTGTGCTGTGTGTAACTAACTGTAGGTGAATCCAAGCATCATGTACCAAGTGTTTCTTTTTATGGTCAGGATCACTAGGATTCCATATGATACTCTCCGTTTCATCAAATTGAATGAACTCTAACACTTTTTCGTTACTCCACTCCATAGTGTACAAAAAATACAGACACGTCCGTCTTGCTTCAAAGTCTGGAAAACACTGAATTGACGTAGGTGTAGCCACCCAAGCGAATAACTCGACACGAATCTTCGTCCGCCTTAATGTAGACAAGAGCATCGCCTATGCCCGAACACGATGTTTTTGTCGCGCCAACACGATACGAATCTTCGCCCGCTGATGTAGACCCAGCATACTAAGTTGTGGCAACTATTTTTTTTAACAAAATGATACCTGTTACATTCAAAGAAATGTTACTGGTGTGTTATTTTTAAGCCCCCCCCCCCTCGACGCAAAAGGAAGGGTGTCATAAGCTTGACCTGTCTGTCCGTGTGTCTGTGGGGTGCGTACGTCTCGTGGCATCGTAGCTCTCAAACGGATTCTCCGATAGCAATGTTTTTTCATTAGGGAGCCCGTTTCCTTGCTGTAGTTTTATCTGTTTGGTAGAAATCAGTTTTCTTTTCCAAAATGATGTAAGGCATTTGGCAATTCAGCGCCATCTATGGCCACATGGACGAAGGAAAGCTAATTAGAACTTACTTACTCTATTGACTTGTGTACATTGGTTTAGTTCCGATGATAGCAGTTCCGCAATTTTACGACAAGCATGACCGGAAACTACGCTCGGGATTGGCTGGGCACGGGAACTTCTCAACGCTTAATAGCCTAGAGACTAAATTTATAGCTTTGCATATATAATAACCTTAGCACTTAGAATTATAAAAGCGAGTTTGTAGTTTCTCAAATTATTTATTTGTTATATGTTTGGATGGAAAAGTTGGGTAGCGCTAGAAGTGGATGTATTGCACCTTCTTTGACCTGCCAATTAGTTACGCCCTTGGAGTTAAAGATGGACGTTGGCATTGTAATCGATATAGATATTTACAAAAAGTAAAAATTGTCATTTTATACCTTTGAAACAGTTTTGTGTTGAAATGAATTCTGTCGTGACTCGTGGCCACACCGTAGATTTGCTCACATCATGAAATGATCGACCATATCATGAAATGGTCGCATTTCATGATAATATTATGGTCAACTGTCTATTGGCCACATCATGGTGTGGTTTGAGCAGATCAATTATAAGAAATCGTTTCTCGATATGGGCAACTAAACACGCGGCTTTTTCATGAAATGGTCAAGATTATTTTGATCATATCGTAAAGTAGTTACATTAATTACCGGTAGAGGCGCTGCAAGCGCTTTGTTTATGTGTAAAGATGGCGGCCGTTAGCGTAAATGTTGTTTCTTTGTCAATTCGGCCTAGAGTAAAAGAGTAGTAACAAAAATTGCGAATTGCAGAATACAATTCACGTCAATTGTTAAAAGCGAGTAACATTGAACGGAAGCATAAAAATTGAGAGATATAAAACAATGAATACTTACTCATTTCCATTACTACTCAGTCAAATTCTTCAAGGTGTAGGTAGGTCGAATTGGTTACAAAACCGAATTAGCCTACCCCTACTCCACGTAGTCTTGTAGGTATGCTCAACCCCTAGAGTGTTTTTTAGAACCCGGAGGCGCGGAGCGCTTTGTTACGCAAGGGCGAAGGGGCTGCACCTTCCGCAGCGCCGGAGACGTCACGGTTCGAAATTATACGGCCAAACGTTGATGACCAAATCGTGAAACGATTTTACGATCTGGCCAAACTGAGTTGACCATTTCATGATATGGTCGATCATTTCATGATGTGAGCAAATCTACGATATGGCCACGACAAACTCCATAACTATGCTTTGGAAACGAGTGTAAATAGGTACATTTCTATTATTTAAATTAAATAAAAATAATTATTATAAAAATAAAAACACAAACAATACTGTTACCTACGGGTAAAAAAGATTTATCACAAGTACTACGTTACGCATGCGGCAGCATGAAGTATTTTATGTTGATATTGTGACACTTGTTTTTTTCTTTTGAGTTCTTTTGTCAGCAGTCGGGTTTTTGTTTTTATAATAATATTTTTATTTCAGACTTTTTCGTGTTTTCGCCGAAAAATTCTACTTATTTGGATGGTTTTTGACCATTTTTTGTTAAAACGTGTGCCTAAACGTTATATGATATACATATATTTTTGAAAAGGTCTTTCCACGATCTTTCATTTGACACCCATATTGCTAAGATAAGAAAAAACTCAAGATTATCCCCTCTTTTTCTTCCACTTTCGGGCGCCATTTTGAAAATTCATATAGCCTATGACACTAACACAGTTCAGACGAATTCAACGATACCTCATATGTCGAAATCCGTTCAACCGTTTGGGCTGTGTGGCCCGACAAATAAATGGACATACATACAAAGTACAAACATACATTACATACATACATACATACACTCGAAAAACATAACCTTCCTTCTGACGCAGTCGGGGAAAAACTTAAAAAGGTTGAAGTGAAATTTCCAAATTTTTTAATTTATTTATGTTTGAATATATATTATACTATACGAATATATGATACAAAATAAAATATAACAAGTGTTGTGAGTTTTAACTCAAAGCTGTCATTGCATTTTATGTGCATATTTTTAATACCGCAAGAACAACACAGTTTTATTGAATCTTGTTTTCCTCAGGGAAACCCTGTGCTGATTTTGAAGTATTGGCGAGTTATGGGCAAACAAGAAAGTGAAATGTCACCGATAATAATAACATGGACATAAAGACTGATGTCTGGATGTCTGGAGTGAACAACGACACAACAGAGCAAAATAATATGCACACGAAAACCGAGATACCTAAGTATATCTACCTCGGAAGTATCAACCTATAAGTCACGTCGTAAAATCGTTGATAGTAAGGCCTTTACTTTAATGTAGGTATTATTATTTCCGTCACATCCTTTATGTAACTACGATATTATTTAGATAATGGAACACATTCACTCACTACTTGCGTTTTCTTTCAATACACACTAGATTTGTAATTTTTTAACAAATAATCTCAAAAAGTACTGGGTGGATGTCAAAAAAATATTTCTCCATTAAATTGCAAAATTAGAATTATACCTCAGTTACATATTTCATTACAATATGCTGCTCAATCCTTGCGAAGTCGGGACCGGGGATCTCTGGTCTATACATATATACATATAACATACTTACATATTATTATAGGGAAATAAAATTTAAGGGTTTGTTTGTGCTTTCAAAATAACAGTGTTTTTCTAGTGCATATAGATATTTACATGATGCCTACTAAAACGCATACAAACGATTTTAAAACATTTTTCTCTCTGTGTGTCCTTGCTAATCCCCAGAACGAATGAACGGATCTTTATAACTATTTAGGACTTTCACTGGAAGAAAGAGGTTGTGGAGCAACATACAGGCTAGTTTTAATCCCGAAAATCACGCGAGATCACGATTTAACTGGGAAAACTCTTGCGTACCCACCTTCGTAATACTTACTGAACAGTACTGACTACTCACAGGACAGCTTGTACAATACAAAATACTTACGCATAGAGACGACATCGCGCACTTTCAGGTAGGAGATGGCCAGCCGCATCACCGACGCCTTGTCCAGTTGCTCCACCTCCTCCTTCTTGGCGGGCAGCGCCGCCGTCAGCTCCGCGAATATCTGCATCTCCTTCGTGCGCCGACATCGCGCCGCCACGCGAGATTTCTCCTTCCTCTTCTCGTTGTTCCTGGGAACAATATGAATAGGTTATTTATATAGTACAGCAGTCATAGCCTAGTAGTTTGAACGCTGAACCTATCGATTATCACGTCATAGACAACCAACCTCCGCAAGTATTGAAGGAAACTTAGCTTAATAGAGGATTTTAACGATAAGTTAGATAGATACATATTTATTAAATTCAAGTTCGTACCTAGCACTCTATTTATACTGGTGACGAATTTGTTCCTAATTTAATAATTTCATCGATTCTTTAAAATAACAGAAGATAATAAAGATTATGTTCAACTATAAGTCTAACCAACGTATGTTCAACTATAAGTCTAATCAACGTCAACTTAGAAGCTTAGAATTAATAATAGGTTTAGGTTAAATAATAAAAAACTTCCTATGTCAATTTAAATTCAATTTTATCGTAGACAAATAGTAACGAATAGTACCTCCCTATCGGTAAAGATTTATCTAAGATTATATGTATCTTGAAATTCTTGAAGTAGATCCAAACTTAAAGTGAATTAATTTTCTACCGTGTACCTAATAATTGTTTTAAGAACAATTGTGTTCCGGATTAGGAAGGTGTGGAGCCGGTTACACTTTTTTAGAGGCGACCATCTCAGTCCTCAGGGATAGCAACGCATCTGTGGCCGAATTAGAACGAGACTCATACTAACAATAACTAACTGGACTATTACTAACATCAACTAACAGGACTAATTATCACTAACAGTCCCTGTCCCTACACTTATTAACAAACTAACCAACTAATATTCGTACACCATCTACTAACTGGACTAACCATCCTAGTCCCTTTGAGTCTAGTTCTAGGTCGGTCACAGTAGTTATGGGCGGCAGCGAAAGGGTGGTGCTGCATGCTCGTTTGCTATCTTAATTCCATAAAAAAAACCCATTCGTAACCATACGACGATTGGTAGTTTTAAAATTTCTTACAAATCATATCTGCTTAAGTTACAACAGTCGAAACAGTAACATAAAACATACAAGCTCCCTCGTTTACATAACATTATACTCACGCACACAAACACGCACACGCACACATACACGCACACACACACATGCTAACACACCCATTTATACACAATCTAGGTTGGCACATGCAGACGAGAATGTTTAGTTTTTATTATTATTATTATTTTTGTTTTGATCGTAAACGTAATAATATGTTATAACTACTCGTAGTAATTCCATAGTAATATTAGTACCTACACTAGCGGCACGCTATGATGGCCGGTTTGACACATTACAACAGTGATGTGGAATGTCAATTTATTCTCGAACAAAAAACAATTAAGTTTTGTTTTTGTACCTGATTAAATAGGTTTAATAAAACAAAAATGTAAATGTTTATTTAATTTATTTGAACGAACTGAATATTTGAATGAAAATGAATATACATACTTTATATGCACACAAGAAACATATGAATACAAAAGATACCAAAAAAGGTGCCACAAAAGGCCATAATTAATCAGATTCGTCCATACTACTATTTTCACTGTCGTCACTGCTATCATCACCTACATTAATAATTATATGTTCGTTTTCTATAATATTATTGACGCGAGTTTGCCGGAGGTAGTAGTTGTGCTAGCCAGCGATCCTATGTGACGATCGTATTAGATTCCATTTTTAAAAATTTTCAATTTAGAAAACCAAATGCCGAGTTGTGGTATATATCATATAAAAATAAAAATTTTACCTTTTGTATGAAACAGCTGATATTTTTTTGCGATTTCAGAGGTTTGTCCACATAGTGAAAATTGTTCATATTCACAAGTACATTCACCCCTTAAATGGTGCAAACTGATTTTTCTACACTTGTATACATTTTAGAAATCAATTTAATAAATAAATTTTGAGTCCTAAACCTAAAACTACATTCGATAAAATTTATGAATCTCTGCACATCACTATCGTCAATAAAGTAATACAATTATTTCCTTCAAAGTCGTTATCAATTAATACGGAACTTCATGAGCGGACAAACGTCAAACCGGCCATCATAGCGTGCCGCTAGTTTAATGTAATGTTCACTGTATTTTTTTTAATAATGCATGTTTTTTTTCTTTATTAAATAATTTAAATTTGGCCAGTAGCCCTAACTACCCATTGCAATGGGTCGCCCTGAAAATCATCGGCTGTTTCCCACAGCCTTCTGCTGAGTGCGACCAATTTCGTCAAAGATTTTAGTAAATGTGTTTCTGTTTTTTTTGTACCATATTTTTGATGAAATAAATGTATTTTCTTTCTTTCTATTTCATCTAGTAAATTTGAACAATATAATACAATATAATATTAGATTTGGAAGGTCGGGCAAATATTAGGCTCTCAGATCATACTTCTTCAGCCAGTTTATACAGTCATGTACTTCTGAAACATAATAAATAACTGCCTAATAATGTAGCTTTCAATCATCTTTTTGAATTAAAAAAAAATTACATAATATCTTAGTCGTGTTACCCAGTTTCATACCTTTTTGAAACCGAGCAAAGTTTATTCCCACTATGGATTATCTGTGGAGAGCCGGGCACACACATATTGATACTAAGTATCTACTACACCAAAATCAATTCAAAAATCCTTAATATCACCACTTAAACGAACACAAAATTAATTAAATAAATAAAATGAGCACTGTCCATACATGACGGCTCAGATGCAAAGTCGGTCTGTCCGTAGCAAATAACTACATAAACTAAATTAATTTGTCATTATGCTCCATAATATTATGGTATCACTTGTTCTTAATAGCATGTTTAACAAATGCGTCACAAATAGGGTTGCCAGACGTCCGGATAAAGCCGGACAGTGTTAGGGCGCATTCAAGTAGAACGCTGGTTACCGGCGCCGATCTGCCAGCGCTTATCGGCGCTTATCCGCGCAGGTAGTCGGCGCAGGTAGTCTCTATACTTTGTGCCGAACCAGCGCCGATAAGCGCCGACAAGTTCCGACCTGTCACACGACCGAGGTTATGTCAACGGACCAGTACCGATAAGCGCTGGCAGATCGGCACCGCGCACCGGTAACCAGCGTTCTACCTGAATGGGCCCTTAGGCTTTTTGAGTGCCTGTCCGGCCAAAATAGAGTGTGTCCGGCCTGTCCGGGTTTTGTTAGGCTTTTTACATTTGAATCATAATTAAGTCCTTGCCCTTTAACAAATAAAATAAAAGGGGTCCCGTTGTTAAAAATACTTCGATACACACAGCCCAAATACACGCAACCCAAGCCACGGTCAACAGCTAGTGTTACAGTAAAATTGAAGTTAATTTTGCGGTTCACATATAAATCATCACACTGAATAAGTGAAATTTCCACGTTTTTGGAGGATGAATTTCAAAAACGGTTGGGAATATCTAAAAAGTGTATGGAACCAAAGTTGTAGCAAATTTTATAAGCTTTAAATTCTCGCTAAATTGCATAATTTCTGAGACATTGGCAAAAAAGCAAAAATTGGCACCTTTATCACCCCCCTCCCGCCCCCTAGACGTCACGATTTTCAGTATGTTTGCACCCTAAACACGTTTCTGAGGCAATTGGTTTGTTTTTCGCGTACTCTACAATCACATATTGAACGGACTAGTTGCTCAGACTTCATTTTGCTCCCCCCGTCACCAGCTGCCACAGTGATATTTTATTTTGACATTGTTAATAATAATGGGTGTCCGGCTTTATTACCCAAATGTCCGGCTAAACTGGCTGGTCTGTCCGGCTTATAGATTTGGTGATCTGGCAACCCTAGTCACAAATGTGCCTTAAATAGCCTGTTACCAATATAATAATAATTATACACATTTTTAATGATTTATTTTGTTTGTTGATTTTAGGAGACGAATTGACATGATTAAAAAATGACGTTTGCATTTTGTATCTTTAAATAAAATGTAGCATAATATGCATCAAAACGCATTCATTATGTGAAATAATTTATTATCACTCATACCTTAACATAGATTTATTACTGCAACTTGTAAAACTGTTAATATAAGATACATCCATACTAATATTATAAATGTGAAAGTGTGTTTGTTTGTTTGTTTGTTTGTGACTCTTTCACGTCGCAACATGGCTATTATATGGTATGGTTTATGTGTGTGGAGATAGTTAGGAGGGTGGAGAGTGACGTAGGCTACTTTTTACCGCGGAAAAACATCTCATTCCCAGGGGAAAATCGATGTTTTGTTAGTTGCTAGATATTTAGTTCCGGATGTTGTTAATAGATGGTGTTAGTAAAATTCATTTGCAAGTTCTGAATCACGCTATCAAATACTACATGTAATTTACTTATGTCATATGCAAATGTGATATCTGATGTTCCAGCATATCATATAATAGGCTACTGTTTAGCCGAGATTCCTACGGGAGTGGGACCTACGCGGCTGTTACCTACGGGTCCCGTAGCGAAGCGCGGGCGGTTCTCTAGTAGCTCAATAAGTATGTACCTAAATCATGACAAAAACGCCTTTTCAATAACATTCCTTTAATAAAGTGGTTTATTTTTCCAAGATTTATTGAGCACTTTCGATTACAGTCTAATCTCCATCATACACCATCCTTACTAATATTATAAATGTGAAATTGTGTTTGTTTGTTTGTGACTCTTTCACGTCGCAACATGGCTATTATATGGTATGGTTAATGTGTATAGTTAGGAGGGTGGAGAGTGACGTAGGCTACTTTTTACCGCGGAAAAACATCTCATTCCTATGGGAAGATCGATGTTTTGTTAGTTGCTAGATATTTAGTTCCGGATGTTGTTAATAGATGCCGTTAGTAAAATTCATTTGCAAGTTCTGAATCACGCTATCAAATAGTAGATGTAATTTACTTAAATCATAGGCAAATGTTATATCTGATGTTGAGGAAGCTGTCTCTCGCCTACCCTCTACTCGTGCTACACGAACGATATTCCAGCGGAGGGGGGCGCCATGCTCGCCCTCTACGCGGACGACGCGGCGTACCTGACCACCTCGATTAAGTCAGGCACGCCGCCGTTAAAATGCAAAGATTCCTCGACGCCCTCCCCAAGTGGCTGCTACACGAGTGGAGGATGGCGATCAACGTAGGGAAGACGCAGGCTATCCAATTCGGAGGAACCACGATGCGCGACCCCACTCTAAAGCTCCTCAACCAAGACATTGCCTAGACAAGACAGGCCAAGTACCATGGGGTAACCCTGGACTGTTCCCTGACTATGAAGCCCCACGTGACCAACATCGTAAATCACGCCAAGGCAGCAGCTGTAGCGCTACGTCCAGCGCTCTCCTCGAGTCTCCCGTTGAGGGTCAAACCACCATCTGGAAGACCTACATCCGCCCCAGACTCACGTACGCGGCCCCAGCCTGGTACGCGCTCCCGAGTGAACCACAACGCAGGCGTCTACGCGTGGTTCAATCGAAGACGCTGTGCCGGCTGGCAGGGGCGCCGGGGTGCATGAGGAACGCCACCATCCAGCGGGACCTCAGAGTTGAGAGCCTGGACGCCCACGTGGAGGACCTAGTGCAACGGATGTTTGCGCGCGCGGATGCGGCGCGGTTTCTGCACCTGCGGAACCTGGCGCCGCTCCACGCCCGCCCATCGGACCGTTGGGCACTCCCGCGCGACCTACTGCGCGGGAGCAGCCCGACATGAACCACCTCGGACAAGACCGCAAGCCGCTGTACGGTCGCAGATCGGCTCCTGCTGGGCTTCCCACCAGCGGGTCTCACCTGGTAGGGCCTGATCGCCCGGGCGGCGTGAAAATCATCATGTCTCCCCGGACTAGACACCCATACTCCACATCAACATCTGGACAATCTTCGAGGACCCATACAGGGTCCCAACCCAACGACCGGTCCGTTGTTACGGACCGCGGCAGACACCTCAGTCAGGGGGCCACCGGCCCCGAAACTGATTCCCCACGGCTATGTTAGCCGTGAGTGAAGACAGGACGGATTCTGATGTTGATGTTCCAGTATGTCATATTATAGGCTTATCTTTGGCCGAGATTCCTACGGGAGCGGGACCTACGCGGCTGTTACCTACGGGTCCCGAAGCGAAGCGCGGGCGGTTCTCTAGTAATTCCATAACTGTACTTTTTGGAAACGAAAAAGACGTGCGTGACTGTACCAATAACATGGGCGTAGCCAGCCCTGGGCTCAGGGTGGGGCAACTTTCTGAAATAATAGGTATAGTCTTAATAACTAGCAAACTGTACATACGGTCTTTTTTTCACCCATGGACGAGCAACACCAGGGGAGTTACCAGTGCAACGCCGGTCCTGAAGGAGAACTCTTTTTACACCTTTCTTGAAGAACCCTATATTAAAGCGCTCCGGGCGTACCTCACAAGGAAGCTCATTCCACAGCCTGCAAGTTCGCGGCAAAAATGATCGTGAAAATCGGAGCCTCCTCGTTCGTCATGAATCCAAGGGATGAGACTTCAATATTTACTTCAATATTTAGCGAGTAGTGCGATGATGGAAGCGTGAAGTTTGCACCTAATCACAAAATTTCTCGGAGCACTCACCGTTGTCAAGTCGTTGAAACACGCAGATACATCCTATTTCTCTCCTAAAACCTAGGTGTTCTAGCCTGTTAGTGACTCGTGGATAGTTGACAACTCGAACTGCGCGCATTTGCACGGCGCCAAAGACTGTTATTGTGGCGCCCCAGCCCAGAGATGAGAAAGTACTCCATGCGAGAGGTGTCCTGAGCTTTATAAAGCATCAGTAGGTCCTTCGCATTGAATTACTGCTTCGCCCGGTTCATGACGTCAAGCACTTCGGAGGCCAATTTGGCCTTAGCTTCCAGATGACATCGACACACCGACACATGTACTAATAGTGTGCGCGGAGCCCTGGAATGGAGGCGCCATGAATAATGGGGTTTTCTAAGCGAAAAATGCGCAAACTTGTGTCTTCTCGGGTTGAACTCAACTAAATTGAGTCGTCCCCATTCCGAGACTTTCTCTAGAGAATTCTCAACTTCAGACACAAGTTTCCTACCGTGTTGTCATCTTCATAGCAATGAATACTGGTTGCACGCTCCAGCATATCATTAACATGCAGAATTAACAGAGTAGGAGACAGCACAGACCCTTAGGGAACACCAGCGTTTATAGGTTTCATATCTGAGCAACCACCGTCAAGTACGGCCTTTAATGTCGCTCAGATACAAATCTGGCTACCCAATTGCATGACCTCTCAGGGAGACCGTAGATGGATGCTTCGCAAGAAGAGCCCTGCCAGTCTCGGTCAAAGGCCTTAGCGATATCCAGGAATGCTTCCTCGTTGCTATCAAGGGCGTGGGCCCATCGATGAGTATGATATACTAAAAGATCGCCAGCTGAACGTCCGTAAAGAAACACGTACTGCCGGTCACTGATCAACTGGAGATCCTCCAGATATCCTAGGGGCTGTAAATTTATAATACGCTCCATAACCTTAGGATTAACCTGTACTTAGCCGGGTCACTAAGATTGCCCTTTTCGGGGATAGGATGAACTAGGGCTACTTTCTATGAAGACGGTACTATTCCAGTGAAATTGGAAGTGTCTCTCGCACAAACTATTCAGTTTAGAAAAAAAAAGATATTAGAAACCTTAATAGCTGTTTTGAAGACCTATCCATAGATGTACCCACGCGTATGGGTTTGATGAAAACAAAAATTTGAGTTTAAGTTCTAAGTAAAGGGAACCCCCAAAATTTATTGCTTTTTTTCCATTTTTCTGTGAAAATCTTAAAACGGTTCACAGAATACATCATCTACTTTCCAAGTTTCAACAATATAGGTAGTTCTTATAGTTTCGGAAAAAAGTAGCTGTGACATACGGACTAACGGACAGACAGACAGACATGACGAACCTGTTAGCGACTAAGCTGGTGCCAAGAAGTTCGGATTTTCCCTTTACCGTGTGGACAACTGATTTATCTAGTAATCGCAGTGGTGGAAAAGAAGACCGACAGAAGTTGCCCTCGACAGCCTTAGCCAGCGACCAGAATTCTCGACTCGAATTGCCGACTAGCTGCTCGCCAATTTTGCCAATGAATTTGGTCTTCGCCATGGGGCAGATGGATGCTATGCGACACGCTTGCGGTTAGGTGAAGTGTTGTCGTTAAGCGTTAACTTTCTAACGGATATTATGTAGGTAGTTTGTGCCTGGATAATTTAATTTTTTAGGTTTCGGTAGGTGCCTGTAAGGTACCTCAGGTCAGAGCCAGGGTGGGGCAAGTGCCCCATAAGGTACCTGTATTCAGAGTCCACCACCACCCGGCTCCACCCATGGCGCTAGTGATTGTTTTTTGTCGAGTTATGACTGTCAAGTGTTACGTTTTTACGGATAATTATGTAGTTAGTGCCTTAGTGCCTAGATAATTTTAGGTTTGGTTTTAGGTTTGGTTAGGTTTCTGTAAGGTACCTCAGAGCCAGGGTCAGAGCCAGGGTGGGGCAAGTGCCCCACCCTTGTACTGAGCTGCTGGGCCAGGGTGGGGCAAGTGCCCCAGCTGCCCCACCCTGGCTACGCCCATGACCAATAATACCCATAATTATGAATTGTGATTGATTCCACGGGCGTATGTAGGTAGGATCTAGGGGTAAAGTACCTTATATGCTTACTAGTTACCCCCCCCCCCCTTCTTGAATCAACAGCTGTGTAAGCCCATGATTGATTCATCATCATTCACCATCAAAGTAGATCCGTTTCTAAGTAGCCAATATCTAATCCAAAACAGCAACATAGTACGATTCACTGTGATTGATGGTGTAACAATGGCGGTACGACAGGCACGAACGCCATCAGAATGGGCCACTGTGGCCTAATACCGCGACATTAGCAGTGTTGACGCACGACTGTACGTGAGTGAGGTTGTTAATTGGAAGGTTTGCGTTCAATCTTCTTCAAATCATGAAAGACGTATCATATCCTTCATTATGAACTTTTGCATTGCCGTGATAGCTAGGTTTTAACGTCGGGACTTTGGGTTGGAGTTGAATCCTCTATACAGTTATTTTCAAAATTTATGTCCATATAAACAAGAAATTATGACCTCTACCTACTCTATGAATGAACTTATGCATAAGCTGCTATTGTTTTAAACATTAGGATTTATCTCCTATTAAACTTACTCTCCTAGTTCCCAGTTAAGCTCTAATTTTAGTCCCAAAACGTTATCCATCTTGCAGAAAGTTACCTTTATCATTCATACATTCAGAGAAAATTGTGGTATACGTCAGTCCGAGCAAAGCCACTTGACAACCATCTTATTTATAAACTGATAAATTCTTCTTTGACCGTAAGGACGCTAAAATTACAGGACGTGTACATAAAGTACTTAGTGGTCAATCGTTAAGTGGTCTAATTTGGGATACGATAAAAAAAATTTCGAGGGACCGATAAGAATAGACAGCGGCATAGAATGCATGAGGAAAATACGGCCCAGTAAATACTATCAGTCAGGTTGGTAAAAACTTGAGCATAACGGTTAACCAAAGACTTAACAAGAACACTTAATACTCGATGTTCTGAAGAATTTTAATAATACTATAGAGCGATCAATCACGCAAGAAATCAAGCCGTGATGGACTATTGGGTCTGTTAATTGGAGAAACAATGTAAACACATCAACACTTATTGAGCACAAATTCTAGGCCAGATTTTATGGAACAAAAATGGACGATCAGCTCACAACGTATTGCAGGAGTTTGCAATAACGTCTTTTTGGCTTAGTAGTAACACCGGTAATTTGAATAACCTTAATGCTACTGCAGTAGTTGTAATGAGGGAAATTTTAATGTACTTCCAAGTAGTAAAGCAATTGCAATAAACCGCTTATACTCGTAATACTTTGACGTGCGTAAGTAAAATATCATTGGAGAACTGAAATGTAATACTTACGAGATACGATAATACAAGTGCATTGACCTCTATACCGTAGGCATAAGTTGACATAAAATAGCCACACTATGTGCAGTAAACTCAATTCATTGACCGTATTATTCCGTTCAGTCTATGGAACTAAGTAGATACAATGGAACCTGTGCGTTAAATAGTTTTAACAGGGCCAGGGAGGACGAAAATCTGTAATAGATATCGGATTTTGAAAGGAGTAATGACATAGTATGTTATCCAAAACTATGGAAACTCGGAATAGTTAGCAAACTGTTCATGTCAGTATTCCTATACAGCATACATTTTAGGCAAGCGAAAGGCGAAAGCTGAGGTTGAAATGAAGGATGATCCTAATTCCATAGATTGCCAAGCAATCAAATAGGTGAATATTAACAGGACTGAACAGTGCAAACGGGACTCGAGCATCTCCTATGGAAAATACTTTCCTACTTTGGCCATACAACTCTTCTAGAAACAGCCTCATTAAATAAATCAGCAAGCGCAAAGTAAAAGAGAATCAGACCTAGGCCCTGATTCTGCTAATTTATAAATGCCTTAAAGGCGTCTCGACTAAATAGTTTGACACATTTTTGGCACATTCAGAATACAAAACGTGTCAAACTATTCAATCGAGGCATAAATTAAAGCATTGTAAATTAACAGAATTGGGGCCCTAGCCTTAGTCCTGTTAATCGTTGTAGGTTCAAACGTAAGGTCGGTTAATTCTGCTAGCAGAGGACAGGGAACCTTCTTTTATTTCAGGGTTATTTGGGAGCACAAATCTAAATATCAATCCACTATAGTATTAGTACCTACCAAATCAATTTAGTAAGTATACTACTTTTCTATCTATTATACTAACTACTACTACTAACATGTTCATTTTGTTTATCTGTACTCGTCCCCTTTTACTTCCATAGACTCGGAACATAGACAAAAGGTATCAAATAATTTATATTGTCAGGGCTATTAACCAGTAACCGGACCGCGCCTAGCCCTGGGAAGTTTATTTCTTTAAATTAAAATAGTTAAAATTACAAATTATACCCGCAAGTAAAATATTTTTATCGGATTAAAAAAACATAAATCGCATGGTCGCCTTTAACTTCAAATAAACTTTATTCATACATATAAATATATTAAATATATTCTTATTCTATGGGTATTTTGTATGTACTTGTTTTTATATCTTAATCTTTATTTTAATCTTTATAATTAAACAAATATAGAATTAAGACTGTCCACTTCAAATTTTACTGTAGCTACCTATGGGAAATTAAATTTTAAATTTTAGTTAAATATTATTACCAAGAAAAATGTTGTTGTATTTAAGCATTAAAATTACGGTGTTATCAAAAATATTTCACAAAGGTATGCCGCGCGTTATCAATCGATCAAACTTTGGAACATCAATATAACGTACATACACTTCAAGTGATCTATAGAGAACAGCGTCTTTATCACTGCCAAACTTCGTAAATTGACATCGTTTAAAATATATTATGTGTAATAAAGAACGAAAGATCCAGTGATACAAGATTTTTTTCTTAAATCATGGGAAAGATCAGTGAATCTTCAGTAGGTATCATCACATAATTTAACCAGAATCTTTTACAATACAAGCATAAGCCATCGTATTAAACTAAAGAAATTTAAATGCGACTATTATAAAAAACAACCTTGAAACTTATAAACTACATTTAAATATGGTAAACTTTATTTACGCAGATTAAACATCACACTACTGTGTTTTGATAATGTCAAATGACACAAACTATTACAAATACTTTTGTTTAAACATGAAAACTGCTTTTATGGCCAAACGAGAAATGAATATAAAATCTACAAAGCAGTGTTAAACATATATTATGTAGATAAGATTTACAGCACGAAACTAAAAAGTTCATAAAATTAGGACAAATTTATTTTAGAAGAAATATCAATTTTATTGAGAACCATGTTGTCACAGACAATGTAATTAATTATACAACATAATATATGTAATATGGTTGTTTGTGTTGATTATTTTGGATATTGTTAGGCAGTAAAAATTTTCAGTGGCTGACCGGGTGTTGTTAGTCAAGTAAAGAACCCAGCTTTTTTAGGTTTTTAGGTTAGCCAGCATTTTTTAAGTTAATATCTAATAATAAACGTGTCAACGAACCACCATCGCCTACGGGCATGCACGGACGACCAATGACAGCAGCAACACGTTGGTGCCAAAAAAAGGAAGAAGAGAAACGAAAAACATCGGGATTTAGACCAGGGTAAAAGTAATAAAAAGTGAAAAAAAATAGTAGTAGGATGAAACCCATTAGAAAAGGAGGGGAATATTATAAAAATGAAAGGAAAAATAAGTTACGGGCGATCTGAGGTCGGGAAGGGGATGGGGGTGAGTTTTTAAGGGTAAAAAACGGTTTTTCTCGATTTCCGGCAAAACTAAAAGTCCTATCGAAAAAAGTCAAATGGCAAAGTTGTAGGTAATAAAAAGATCTAAAACTTTTGTGTTTACACTTTTTTCACATAACCTTAAAATTTATGTGAAAAATTCAAAAAACCAAGTTTTTGGTTTTTTATTTTTATCTTTTACAATTTTTTTATTTTTTTAACGAAATTTGGTGAAAACTTGCCTTTTTATGTCCCAAATACGCTGTAATTTATTTGATTAAAAATATTTATTTTTTCACCTTATTTTGAATTAATATCGAAAAAACACCCTAATTTTCAATCGAAAACTCACCCGTCAAAATATCAGCTTTTTTCATAAAGTTGGTATGTTTTCTGTTCGTTGAAATGTCTACTTTCCGATGATGAAAAAAAAAATGTTACTATAGTAAATCTTCTCAGAAAATGCAAAAATACAAATACAAAATACAAACAGATTCATCCATACTGATAATCTGAAAAGACAAAATCGAATTAATAATGCCTTCACTATTTTATCGTGAATATACCCCCATGAAAAAAAAATATTAGAGATAAATGTCAAAATGTTTAAAAAATATATTATAAATATATTAAAAATCTATTTAAAATGTATAAATATATAAAACATATATATAAAAACATACCAACTTTATGAAAAAAGCTGATATTTTGACGGGTGAGTTTTCGATTGAAAATTAGGGTGTTTTTTCGATATTAATTCAAAATAAGGTGAAAAAATAAATATTTTTAATCAAATAAATTACAGCGTATTTGGGACATAAAAAGGCAAGTTTTCACCAAATTTTGTTAAAAAAATAAAAAAATTGTAAAAGATAAAAATAAAAAACCAAAAACTTGGTTTTTTGAATTTTTCACATAAATTTTGAGGTTATGTGAAAAAAGTGTAAATACAAAAGTTTTAGATCTTTTTATTACCTACAACTTTGCCATTTGACTTTTTTCGATAGGACTTTTAGTTTTGCCGGAAATCGAGAAAAACCGTTTTTTACCCTTAAAAACTCACCCCCATCCTTTTCCCGACCTCAGATCGCCCGTAAATTATTTTTCCTTTCATTTTTATAATATTCCCCTCCTTTTCTAATGGGTTTCATCCTACTACTATTTTTTTTGGTTTTAAAAATTATCGACCCTGGTCTAATTATCTGTATAAAAATAAAAAGCAACCCTCAAAGGATGAAGATGAAAATCAATGTATATACAACAACACGCTATATTATAATTTAGTTGAATGGTCGGATCAGTTACTTCCATAAAGATCTAATTATTTATTCATGGTCATTATTTCAGATAAAAAACATATTTTTCCTATTTGAACGCTGAGCAATTTAGATTTGCCAAGTAGGTACTTTCCAATATCAGTTCTGAAGAACAACCGCAGAGTTCAGCCTAAGTGATTAATGTTCTAGAAATACGCGGCAAACAAACAAAATAAGCGGTTGATCCTATACGGGGCATCCCTAAACTTTTCACTTAATAACCAGTTAATACCGGAGAAACGCCAAAATGAATTTGTTACTCTACGTCTGATTTTCCAGTTCTGGTATATTCTGTAACATTCACAATAAATTTTAGTATTTGCTTCAGAATACAAGTGTTTATATTTGCTTCAGAATAATTGTAAGTGTGTATATTTCCGGACTCATCGCCAAGGAACAAGCAGGATTTGTCAAAGGTAGAGGCACACGGGAACAGATATTGAACATGAGACAGCTTATCGAGAAAAGTAAAGAGTTTAATGTACCGATAGCTCTTTGCTTCATTGACTATGCCAAAGCTTTTGACTGTATCAATTGGAAAAAGATGTTTCAAGTCATGAAAGAGATGGGAATACCTGATCATCTAACCTTTCTTGTCCAGAATCTTTACCTAGACTAGAAGGTCATTCGAAGATTCTAGTTGATAAGACAGAATCGCAACCATTTAGGACAGAACGTGGATTCAGACAGGGGTGCATTCTGTCACCGCAACTGTTTAACCTAATTGGTGAACATATAATGCGCAGAGCTTTGGATGATTGGAAAGGGGATATCCGTGTAGGCGGTCATCTAATAAACAACCTACGATTTGCAGACGACACCACCATCATAGGCGTCAATGAAAAGGAACTTGCTGAGCTTCTGCAAAGAGTAGAGATCACAAGCGCAGAATACGGGTTGCGGATAAATCGAAGCAAGACCAAGCTGATGTTTGTAGACCGAGCTAACACATTGCAAAGAACTTTCGAACTATAAGATCTTGATACGGTTGATCTGTTTGTGTATCTCGGCTCTATGATTTCCAGTGATGGGGATTGTGAACCAGAGGTCATCCGCAGAGCGCAGATGTCAAAGGCAGCAGTAAAACGGTTGGAAAAGATATGGAAGAACAGAGGAATCAGCCTAACAGTCAAAATAAGGCTTATGCATACCCTTGTCTTCTCTATCTTTCTTTATGCTTCCGAAACCTGGACACTAAAGTCTCGCGTACGGAACAGGATAGATGCATTTGAGATGTGGTGTTGGCGTAAAATGTTGGGAATCTCATGGATAGCCCATCGCACCAATGTATCTATTCTGAAGGAACTCAAGATCCGAACTCGTCTCTCTACTATATGCATGCGTAGGGTTCTTAAGTACTTCGGCCACGTGGTCCGGCGTGAACCAGACAATCTTGAAAAATTGATAGTGGTTGGCTGCGTGGAAGGAAAGAGGATTACAATACTGTTACCTACGGGTAAAAAAAGATTTATCACAAGTACTACGTTTGTCACCGCATGCGGCAGCATGAAGTATTTTATGTCGATATTGTGACACGTTTTTTTCTTTTGCGTTCTTTTTGTAAGCAGTCGGGTTTTTTGTTTTTATAATAATATTTTTATTCTATGCTCATTTGTCCAGTTTCGTATTATAAAAAACAGGGACCCAGACCACTTCAATAAACTATGCGTGCGTAAATAAACTAAACATGCGTGCCAGAGAGTGATTGAAGTACATATTTGGTATTTTGTCAAATTCGTCTAACTATTCTAACACAACCTTTATTAGCAGACTCGAAACACTAATCCATTCATACTGTGGTTCTAAAGATATAGTAAAACTTTACAAATATTTAGAAATCCCACAGCTAAAATCTGCGATAGTTCAACTATCTTTCTACAATTTGCCTTTGAGTGTATAAGTATGAACGAAAACAAATCAGTGAGTATTTACAGCACTCGTTAATTTGAGAAAAAAAGAGTTTGCAGATGTGAGTGTATCGAAGAGGCGTGAGGTAAAAACGTCACAAACGAAACCGGTAAGTTAGAGCGAAACGCATTGAGGAAAAATTTAATATCGATTGATGGAAAGTTGCCGTAAATACGAAGAAAGAATATCGGCGCCGCATTTAAATTATTTTGGTGTTCAATTCCAAACTGTTGCTCAATGTTAACATAAACGTATGTACATTTGATATGCAAAAACAGTTACAGACAGGTCAATGATAGGTACTTTCCGTTTATATTTAATAAAATATGCTACCAGGAAACTCTTAAATAATAGAGTTGCATTGAAGAACAACATGTTTAATGGAAAGAAGATGACAAAATAAATATAAAAGTAAAAGCAGCTCTCTGAAGTTGATAAATCTATGATTAAAATGTGGAAAAGTTAATATTTCTCAAAGTCAAGATATCAGTCGCGAAAAAAAAGAATTTCTTTAGTATAACTATTGAAGTCCCTGGATGACATAAATTCGTGTCGACAATATTATCTGGTGAAACTGCCTGCATCGTTCTCTGCCCTTCATGACTACAGCGTTAACAGATTAAAATCTGTATTATATAACAGCGAAGCATTTCATGTTACAAGTGAGCAATTGGTGATGATTGCAGATATAATCACGGTCCGTCCGCCAATTGAAGCCGTATACTTACTGAGTGACGTACTTCGCAAATTTATATGTCCGTCCACTATTGATAGCATAACACAGGTCTAACTGCAAGTCGTTTTTAGATGGTACAATATTGTACCTACTTAACTACTTACACTAATTGGTAACTTCTGAAGATTTTCTGATCATTTGGTAAAAAAAATACAGGCATGTAGAACTCTTAGTAATTTCATTTTAGATAAGGTTCTATCAAATATAGTAATTATATGACTAATATTAGGTATTTACCTAGGAAATTTGAGATTTTATAACAAGCATTTTCAAACTACATTATCTGTGGATCGCAATTCCAAATTAAAATATTTGAGAACTGTGTTATTTTAAAATTAAGTCATTTTGAGATAGTGTTTTGTTTTTGTGAAATTGTGGTACTTTTTGGCGTCATGATAAACCTAATATTCTTACAAATTTTCCAAAATGAGTTACTACGTAAAAATAACGCCGCGCAAATAACACGAAACGATAACGACATGTACGGACCTAATACTGCTTGCATAAACACGGTCTATTAATTAAATCAATCACTTCGGAAATTTTGAATACAGTGCCACAAACTTATCTGGCCCGGTGGCCAAAACTGGAATTGATGCAAATGTTCAGTTGTCAGACAAAGATCAAAGCAGTAGAACCCCCTTACTGGGTCAGATAGTTTGTGGCACTGAACATTCAAATAAAAGAAAAGAATATTGAAATTAATAATTATATTACTTGAGTTGTGTGCCACATTAAATAATCTTCTAATTTGTGCATTGGTTTGAGATAAGTAAGAAAAAACGCACATACAAGCATAAAAATTTATCAAAATTTATAATAAAAGGTTTTCTGAACTGAATACATACTCATAAAGCAACAATGTTGTAGTGTTAACTTCTGTTATTGACAGTGATAGTATTAGCGAACGAATCGTTATTAACTTTAGTGGCAAATATTTGTTTATTGTTGATATTGTAATTCATGCTCTTTGGTCTTTGTTCAAGTTTAGCAATCGATAGCCAAGTGTGATTAGCATTACAATAGCTCCCATTAAACAGCAATTGTGCCAGGTATCAAATGGATTAATTAAGTAATAATGATCTTATAATAGCTTTTAGAGCATAAAGTTAATGATTGAGGAAAACTTTGTAGCAGACATTGCGAGAACATAAGTGTTGCATTTATTATTATACATCATAAAACTTGTTATACTCGTAGGTACTTCTATAAAATTTAAACATCGCAAATATGTCCTGGAACACTCGGTCGGAATGAAGTAATATTGTTGTGCTGACATACCTGACAGCTGATTTACCCGTCTTGAAAGTTAGCACCTTATTGGCTGTAATTAAGGGTTTTTCCCGTTGCCTCCCATTCCCGTTCTCACCCGTCCCACTAGACCCCGAAAACGATTAATTTGATTTATAGTTTGTTAGTACTTTTTTCTTCTTTTTTTAACGTGTACTGTCGATAGAAAAAGTGCTTTAAAGTATGACAATGTTTTTAGCAGGGGCGTAGCTACCATAGTATCAGCCAAATCAATGATATGGAGTTCTTGGGCTACAGGGGCCCCCAACGTATGTAAGCAAAAATTAGTAAAATGAGTTCCTGAGGAAAAAAACATCAATACTAATAATAAATCTGTAGTTGGTCGCTGTCTGTTCTTAGAAGATAGGTACAAGTATATGAGATTTTTTTATTAGGGGTCTCTATTAACTCAAGAGAACCTAAAACAATGATGTTTTAGCATTTTTGTGTGTTTGTCTGTGACTTAATTACTTTTATTGTTGTTAATTTAGCAAATATATAAAAATAAGACTGATTATGCATTTTAATTAACCGACTTCAAAAAAGAAGGAGGTTCTCAATTCGACCGTATATATGCTTTTTTTTATGTACGTTCAGCGATTATTTCGTCGTTTATGGGCCGATTTTGATAATTCTTTTTTTGTTGTAAAGTAGATATGCGCAGTGGGGTCCCCTGATAAGGAAACCAGGATCTGATGATGGCATCTCAGAGAAATCGAAGGGAACTTTCGAAAATTGTATGGACGACTAGTGTGTTTGTTCATGTTATCATAAGTACATTAAAGCGCTACCATTTCATGAAGATCTGGAATCGATCTGATGAAGCCGAAAGACAGTCGAGGGAACTCCTCAACGATTTACTGCAGTTATCTAGTGTTTGGGCTTGATTAATTTGTAGTGACGGGAACTTTACACTTACATGTTGAATTGAGCGCCATCTGGCGAGTAGTTTTTGAGTTATCTCTATCAAGATTGAAGTCGGTTATTTTTTTTGTAAAAAGCAATTATTTTATTACAAGTTTTTATACCACTTATTTCTTTTTTAAATTTAATTACCTTTATCGTTAACTACTTATATTTTACTCCCGACCCTTTTGGTAAATAAATATAAATAACGACACATAAATAGCCTCATTCTCTAGGATTCCGTCTCGTTGGTTCCATGGGCATTATAACACACAGACCAAGAACCAGGTCAAACCCAGGGTACTTAGTAGGGCAATTCAAGTTATCCATCCAGCATGGTTCAATTTTTACTTTAAGACTTTTTTTGATAACTGTACTTAGGTATAAGCAATGTTTAATTTTATTTGACGTTAACTGTAAAATCGGAATTCGGGGTATAGTGGGACGGGTGAGAATGGGAGCCAACGGGAAAAACCCGTAATTAATAAAATTGATTGACCAATAAGCGCCCATCTATGACTGGGGCTCAGCCGATAGCAGAAATTAGCAGAATAGCTTTTCATTTTCTAGCATCAATTCGTAGTGTGCGATAAGAAACTTAGTTTAAATAAACAAATTAATAGAATAACTAGAACATCCAAAAAATTAAGACATCTATTATAAAAAATGCGTTAGACATCATTTAGCTCAATTTAAAGATTATTTACGAGATCCCATTCCGAGTTAACTTATGGATGATAGCCAAGTTTAAAACGGTTCGGATTGAAAGTTTTACGAACTATACTGAATAACTAATGTAAAACATAGATTTATAATTATGTTTTAACAATTAATTAAAATGATCAATGGATATTTGTGCCGAAGAGTTTCGTCGCCGTACCTTCTCGTACCTTTTCGAAACGGTATTTTGATGAATAACAACAACAAAATAATCTTTACCGCCAAGTCAAAGCTTCCCCCTCTTCCATCAAGATGTTATATGTATAGATAAGTTCGATACATATCGATAGTTTTATCATTTAATGAGCGTTCTCTTCCAGACAACCAATTAAGCTAAATATTTACGTAAATTTTGGAAACATGGTACGGGTCGCAATTCAACCAAGTACCTACGGTGCAATTTGAGTTTAAGACTTAAATTGTTCAATTAGTGCACGTGAAGATAAGTGTTATCCTAGCATTATTATTCTCCAGCAAATGGCGGCCAGGAAGCACGTCACAAGTCTAAAGCGTAGATGATTTTATCGTGTAGTTAAAATCGTTACGTCTAGACTAGACAAGCGTTGAATAATTCTGTCGTCTAGTTTCAAAACCCGCTAAAACACTTTTAACAAAACGTCACCAAAGCAACTAAAAAATAGATGTATACTTCATATATTTCTAATTTATACAAAACTAACCATTTTTAATGCCTTATTAGACGTTTACAAATACTTAAAACACTGAATATAATTCAAAACAGCTGTAATGATGAAAAAATAACATGATTTGTCTTAGTGGGTATTGGTGTAAACTTTTGGTTTTGGCGGGTTTTGAAACTAGACGACAGAATTCTTAAATTAGTTGCAGGACCTCTGTCACGTAGGTACGTTCTGAGAAATAAGAATCAATTAGATAAATCATATAAAGACTACAGTATAACCAATGATCTTTTACATTGGGCAAGGTTTCGCATGGATGGAAGCTAGGAAATGAAAAAAGTGTAAGATTTTTGCGTGACGGAAATGGGAATGAAATGCTACTGGCTGAGCCCAGTTATAGATACGCGCTTATGGATCAATCAGTATTATTAATTGCAGCCACTTAGGTGCCAGCTGTCAGGTCAGGTTAGTCAGTTGGTGTGTTAGATCTTCAATTGTCAGAGTTAAAAAGTGCAACGATATAACTTCGTTCCAACCGAGTGTTCTGCTACACTCGCGCATTTTTTATAAATGTTGTAATCAATAGACTAAGTGTAAATATTTAACATCTACATTTAATAAACAGTACTGATTAATAAGAAAAATTAAAGATATCAGAAATATGTATGTAATGTGATAAGCGTAATTCGAATCGGTACCTACCTAATATTCAGATCTGATATAGTTAGCTAACTATTACTGCTACTATCTTTACATTTTTTCCACAGCACGTCGCCTCAGTGCTTGTTTGTCCTATCTACCATTGGTTAAATTTTACAGTACACGAATTTTTAGCTGTATTTCTTTTAAAAAGCTGTAGTTTTTTGATTTTAAGGTTTTTCTTAATACAAGAGTTAACTATGAATTGATAGTGATAAGTTTTATATAAGATCGTAATTAATTTTACCTTATTTTACAGGTTTTGTGTGGAGATAGAACAATCATGCACAAATATAACTATGAATGTGGACTTAGAACACGACTCACTGGAGATAGAACAAAGTGACTGATTTATTTATTCGTGCTTGTTTGTTCTATGTTTCAGATATTATATACAGGATGTTTTTATGAACGATTTCTTTCAATTTATGATTTGAGTTTTATAAAGACTATAATTAAAAATTAAATTAAAAAGTAAAAAATAATAAAAGAAACTCAATCTTGAAGTACGTAAGTGTGTATTAATTAATTCTAAAAAAAACATCGCGTTGGGGGAACGCTCCTAACTATTCATTATCTCCGATTTTTTTTCATAAGTGTCACATGCTCACCTATTAAGTATTTTACCGAAGATTTTTTTAATATTTTAATAATAACGCTTCACACTCAAAGCCCCACACTAGGATTCCCTAGGTGCCATGGACAACACACAAGACAAGGACACACACCCAGACCGAGAACGGAAATTTAAACTCATCATTCAAATTGCCGCTTCGCTGGGAATCGAACCCAAGACCCTCGGAACAGCGTGCCGGCGTGTTAACCATTGCGCCATCCGGGTTATCAAAACGGCTCAAGGGTTTAAACGGCTCAACCAACTCGGTTATGGGAATACGTTAGTTACTATTCGATATTAAATTGTTAAGGTTGGAGCGGTCCCCCAACGGCCCCAACGCGACATATTTTTTTAGAATTACACTTACGTATTTCAAGATTGAGTTTCTTTTATTATTTTTTACGTTTTAACATAACGCACAATAAAAAATTACAAAATATTTATTTTTTAACTCAAAATCTAATTTTACTATCATGCGTAAATTGCGTAACAGTACGTTAATTCGGTCTCAAAATAAGGGAGCGAGAATCTTTGGAGCGTATTAACGCACTCTTGGGATGTTCAAAATCATTAAAAAGCAACACCCTATTGCAAATTCATAACGAGATCAAGTTGAAACTAAAAAGTACTTATTAAATGTTCTAGACATGTTTTATTAATGTCTAGAATTATCTAAACACCAAAAACACTATAATTTATATAGTTTTACGATTATTTTATGGATTCTTCGGTGTCTCCCGCCAAAGTGACAAATCAAACAAAATGGCGGAGAATATTGCGCCGCGGGCTGTGATTGGTCGATTGAGTGGACATAGAACACTCAAGCACTCAAAGTCTCTTACGATGTGGGATTTAAAACAAAATCTGGAGATACTACAAAAAGAATTGCGTGTACTTATGTACGCACGTAAGAAGTTATACTTCTTTGGCATCATTAATAATAAATATTCAACGTTAATAATTTAATAATATTTAGTATTAATTATACTAAAAAAGTTAAAATCAGTGCAAACAAAAGTGTTTAAAGAGTGGACAAATCAACAGAACCAAAACAAAACAGTATAAAGTGCATAAATCCAAAGCTAAATTTTTAAATAACCTCAATTATAACGCATCAGAGTGATGATTCATTAACTTTTTCCTCAAGTTCAGACTGACAACGACATCTATTGTTACATCATACGAAGTACGCAAGCAAGACCGCCGCATAGCACCCTAAGATCAATATAGCCATCTAGTGTCATTTTCAGAAACTATCTCCGGCTATACTGTTAACAATAGTTCGATTTGCCGAGATAGGGCCATACATAACAAATAGAGGTCGCTAGTTGTCAGTTGTCACATGCCCATACAATACTTCATACTGCTGCGCGCGCATCGTCACGCGCCTAACTTCATGCTGTTAAATTTAGGTGTCGGTGTGCGCGCGCATCGTAAAAATTCACTCTCATCATTTTTCTCCATCGCGCCAAAAGAAGTATAACTTCAAAATTTTTAGGCTCCTAACGCCATCTATCGGTGTGCACGTTGCAACTTTACATTGACAAAGGCCAATGAGTATGAGTGGTTAGCCGGCAACTTCATACTGCTGCGCGCGCATCGTAAAACTAACTTCATGCTGTTAAATTTAGGTGTCGGTGTGCGCAAATTCACTCTCATCATTTTTCTCCATCGCGCCAAAAGAAGTATAACTTCAACAAGCACGAAATTTTCATTACGATGTCGTGTCACTAATAAAATTTAAATGACATTTTTTTGTTATTTTAAGAGAAAAAGTTAGCAATCTGTCTTAACCAGAAGGATTGAAATTTAAGTCTTAATAAAACTGCATTTAAAGTTAATTTTCGAAAAATTTGGTAGATAGGACAAACAAGCACTGAGGCGACGAGCAGTCGCAAAAATTATATTTTTAACAAAAATATACAACAGTATATTATTTTACTTTTCTAAACATTTCTGTTAAACAACTACTAAGCTCTTATCAGATTTTTAAATATACATGTATCTTGGCATTCAATTGTAAGATATTATGGTAGTCGTTATGTCACAAAAATTGATTAAACCGCTAGTAGTTGCATTGGCAGTGGCAGTCTCGCCCGTATTGTATTAACAATAACTATCAGTTATGTTAACCGAACACAAGTTTATAAGCCGGTTCAAAGGAGAATGGGCACTTTTGTATGGGGTGCGTACCAACCCTTGTAACAAGTTGCGACTTGTATAAACATGTTGTCCTGGGACTGTTATATGGTATGCATACAAAAATATTTAATAACTGAATGCAGGTAAAGAATTATTTGCATTCCAATGTTTTAAAAGTTTTGTAATAATTAAGCCCTATTTTAGGGTTTCAATGAAATAAAAATATGTCTTACACACATGAAGCAAAAAAATATAGATAGGAGACGGCCTCAGCAACTGTGCACTGTGACTCAACTAGGTCCTGACGTCATCATCACAGTAGGCGTGGCCTAAAGTCAGTTTACCGTAGGCGCCCGTCTTGTGCACAACGTTATGGACGTTTACATTTTCAAAGAAAAGGATGAAGTGCTGTCTACTCGACATTAGATGGCGACACTTTTCTTATATTTTGAGTCCGTCCCTGTTATATCCTACATTTATTAACATCTAGTATGAGATAGTGAAACTACATAGTAAAATCGATATACAACGAAGCGAGTAGTTTTGCTATTGACCGTTATGCCCAGGATACACGAGGCCAGTTTTTCAAGCTTGGATAGCAAGCAAGTGTCAGTAAGCTAGCAAGCTAGTACTTCTGGCTTCGTGTAGACAAAACTAGCTTCATTTATAATGCCCGGGATACACGAGGCTAGTTTTTTAAGCTAGGATAGCAAGCTAGTGTCAGTAAGCTAGCAAGCTAGTACTTCTGGCTTCGTGTAGACAAAACTAGCTTCATTTATGAGCTAGTAAGCTAGTAAGCTAGTTGACAAGCCAGGATAATTTTAAATAGGATGGAGTTCTATTTTTTAGGCTAGTAGCGCCCCCCACCATGCCCGGGATACACGAGGCTAGTTTTTCGAGCTAGGATAGCAAGCTAGTTCTCTTTGAAACTGTCTCGGCTAGCTGACCTGGCTTGGAATATGCTAGTTCTGTTTACATGAGGCTAATTATTTTAAGCTAGTATTATTGCTGTGACTGAGATGACCACACGTCCAAAATGAAATGGCATCTTAATCTCAAAAACACGTCGCGGAGAAAAACAAACAAAACACGTGGTTACTGCTTTACTAGTCAACTGAACACTAGCTTCGCCGGCTACATGAAGCTAGTACACAAGCCAGGATAGTAAAATCAGTGGTAGGGGGCGCTACTAGCCTAAAAAATAGAACTCCATCCTATTTAAAACTATCCTGGCTTGTCAACTAGCTTACTAGCTTATAAATGGAGCTAGTTTTGTCTACACGAAGCCAGAAGTACTAGCTTGCTAGCTTACTGACACTAGCTTGCTATCCTAGCTTGAAAAACTAGCCTCGTGTATCCCGGGCACCACTGATTTTACTATCCTGGCTTGTATACTAGCTTCATGTAGCCGGCGAAGCTAGTGTTCAGTTGACTAGTAAAGCAGTAACCACGCGTTTTGTTTGTTTTTCTCCGCGACGTGTTTTGAGATTTAAGATGCCCAAACTAAGTACGGAGATTAATTTAAAGATCGTACAACTACACCGTGAACATGAATGTTTGTGGAACGCTACCCTTCCTATTTATGATGATCCACGTTCATCTCTTCTTAAAATCCAGGGTCTTGTCCACACTCGTTTCTGTAATTCTTCTTCTAGTTCGTCTAGTGCGAATTAGCACAGTTTTTGAAGTAACTGTTTCAGTCGAATAGTGTTTTTTTTCGCGTGCAGTTCATTTTGGACGTGTGGTCACCTCAGTCACAGCAATAATACTAGCTTAAAATAATATAGCCTCATGTAAACAGAACTAGCGTATTCCAAGCCAGGTCAGCTAGCCAAGACAGTTTCGAAGAGAACTAGCATGCTATCCTAGCTTGAAAAACTAGCCTCGTGTATCCCGGGCATAAGTTATATTTTATGAAGCTAGAAGCCACAAGTCACACAATGTTGATTCATAGTTCAAAATATAGAGGTCGTAATCAGAGGTCCATAAAACAAGCGTAGGTCAACGGTTTCCACTTAAACGGTTAAATAAAACTGATAATTATATACAGCGCAGTCACACAACGAATGAACGATCGTGCACGACTGAGTAGCCAGCCACAACTCACTTGACGATATCGAGAAACAACGTGACAGGTTTAATTAGCCAATCATAAAGCACATTATACTTGTATTAGACAATAGCTGCGGGTAGAAGTTTATTTACCTCTACCCGTATACAAATTAGCTGCGCGGGACCATCGACTGGTGAGTGCGGGGCGAAGGGGAGTGAGGTAGCGGCGGTGCGGTGCATAAATGCGCGATTACGAAGCGCGCTAACGTGCTGAATTGCATGATAGCGCGCATCATAGAATAGGCTATATCTTTTTTCCTGCACTAGATCCAGACTTGCTGCCATACAAAAAGTTTTAGTACTTTTTAAGACCTTTTTAATGACATACATCATAAAGTGTTACAATACTTGGTACGAAACCGCCCATTCTCCTTTGTTCAGTTGATAAAGTAATGGACTGTGGTCGTGTTATCACAACGCTTGTACATCTCGTATTAATTAGGGTTACTTTATATTTCAAGCAATTCTATTAACCAGATAGCAAACTACACTGATAAAATACACGAAAAATTTTCGTAATAACTTTAAATCTACGTCAAAAATCAAAATACAGTAGAAAATTCAAAATTAGCAAGACAAGTCAAATAAAATATTCCTTGAATTTTAAATTTCAAATATTTAAAACTATCGTCCAAGATTATCAATTGCGTCGTGTTTGAATAGTTTGACACCAACATTCTCTATAAAAAATGCGTCAAAAACATGTCGAAATATTTCGATGCGATGCATTTTAATGTGTTTATAAATTAGAAGACTTGAGTACGTTTTATAATTCAAATATTGCTAAGATAGGACGTACAAATCCCTCTGTCATTTTACTAGTTTAGTTATTTTTGTTGGTGGTCGTACGCTTAGTCTACTCTACCGCCTCCTAGTTAAGTGGCCAGTAACATTCATAGATATCAAAATATTGTGTATACAAAATCAAATAAAGCCAATATATATTTTTTGCGACACTGTTAATGCGATGGTTAGTCAGATAATGTTATAATTTTCAAGTGAAATCTAAGAGTTAGTTACATGTACTAATTTTTACTAATAAAAATATGTTCGAAAACAAATTATTTTTCAGCTCACCAGCCCTAAGCATAAGATGACATTAAAGGAGTAAGGTTATCAGTGTACTATGAATAATTGTCAAATTGAACTTGCTCGCCAAATAAACAAACAATTTATAAACTACTCATGACAAGAATATAGAAACTGGGTTAATCGTATTCATAGAATCCGAAGGGCCGTATGCTACTTCAACTACGATTGATTATAAAAATGTAATCGCCCGCGTGAATCAAAACAGTAGAAAATTGTAATACAATTTTAACAAAACCAACTTCAGTATCAACAATTACTAGGATTTTTAGACAAATATGTATCAAACAGATTAATAAAAAGAAGTCAAATCCTGACTTGGTGGCAATGGATCTCGGATGTACCTACGCTCTTTTAAATAAAAAAGGAAATAAAATAAGTTTACGAATTCCGGGTCATGGATAAAACATACAGGCATAAGAAGAACCAAGACCAACTCTTTTCTAGAACTTCGACACAAATCGTTTTTATGACAAGAAACAAGAATAGGCTTGGCTCTAGATGCCACAGACCGAGTCAAGCAACTCCGGGAATGATTTGAGTTTGGACGGATAGCTAGAGAGAGGGTAATGATTTCATGAGGAGCTTTTCAATTACATAGAGCGACCCGAGGCCTGTAGTGAACTACTTTTGGGTTTCGTACTATGAAACTAATTTAATCATATTTATTAGGGCGCAAACGACAAGCACAAAATTTTAAAATAAAAAGAATCATAACAGGAGGTAACTCACATAAAAAATATAGCGCAATTGAGAAATTTTAGAAGTCGGTTTAAAAAGAAAAAGGACTTGACATAAAAAAAATGACTCACGTAATCAATGTCACGATGGTATCCATCCTTTTAAAAACAAAGTTTTATTTACTTTTGTTTTTCACCACTTTTTGTAGTTCAAACATTTGACTTTAACTAAGAGAATCAAATGAAGTTTAAGAAATTAATCGATTTAAGGTACTTAAAAGTAAATTATTTAAATTAAAGTTAATATAAATGCACGCGACTGTACACAAGTCAACAAAGCAATTTTAAACAAGGAACATGAAAAAGGAAATCTAATGGCAAGCACACTGTTCCGGTTGCAAGAACGTATTGAAGGTGCAGAAAGCCGCAAAAATCTTAAGACACCTTCGAGTGGGTAGTGTGGGCACCCATGCTACTAACATTCTATCATCCGTAATGGTAGTCACACTGTCTGGAGTGCAGAATCACACAAAGTCTCACGTGTTTTAATCAGCTGATAAACAGTCGTTGGCTTACTTCCAAACATTACTAACGGCATAGATATGATGAAAATGAAACTGACAGATATCGCGCGATGGATATCGTGACTTTCAAACATAACATTATATGCAATACAATTAATTCCACTTTCAATGAAGGGATATATATACATTGATATAAATGATACCTAAGTAACGATTGTTTACAATAACGAGAAACACTTATTAGGCTAAAGGGCCACAAACTTGACAAAATAACGCTAAGCCAGGACCAGTGGGTCTAAAAAACCTTAACCATTGTACAGGGGTTGCTATATATTTAGCGTGGGGAGTATTAAGAAATGTGTATTAAAAAGTCCTGTTCTGAAGAGCAAGTTTGTGGCAATATAAAAATAAATACCTTCGGATTTACTGAAAAGTACATTTCCTGATAGGGTAACGTAATGAGGAGAACAAAAATTCGCGACACCAGACAAATTTTTAATAACATTTTAAAACGTAAACATTTTATCATGCTGGTAAAGCATGTTAACATCTGTTGTAAATAGAAAATAATGCTCTGATTATCCAAATTTTATAAGCTCGAACACACATACTTGATAAAATTCACGATAATCTACAGCAGTGGAAATATTTATCGTTGCATGTTGCACATTTTATACTCGGAATAATACTGAGCCCTATCAACTCATACCTATATAAATATCTTTGGGTTATATAACGGTACAGTATAATATATGTGTAGAGATATTGATTATTGCAATAGATTTTGGGTTCAGACCTTAGCTTTGGATTAATAAATCTGTTACAACATCCATCTTTAGTGTTCATATTACAACGTGAACTAGATCATTTGTACGGACTAATGGAATCAGTGGCAGTCGAGATGTACACAAAAGAACAGGAGTAAGTTTTATGTATCAAATATAGGTCGAAATAAGCAAAACTTCAACGTTATAGATGAAGCTACTGAGATCACTGTCCTAGCAAAATTAAGAAACCACGCGGTAAGACCAGTGGAGGATCGGCTTATTTCTGGATTTCAGATGCTGCAAACGAAACACGTAAAACATGGTCACGGCGAATTTTATTTATTTATTTTATTCATTTATTTCAGTACACACAAACAATTACATAGAAAAACAAATCGAAACTTTAGCAGTTTTTAGAAAGACTAGGAATGCAATGACATTTCGCTGCATGAATACCTTTGGAATGAAACTCATTTAAACGGTATAGTAAACCCACGAAACATAGATTAAGCGGAAGTGTGATACGTCAAAATTATTACTGAAACCGGTGTCGCCAAACGCACACAAACAAACGGTGGTCAGTTACTCCCACGAAATATAGGTTACTCCCATTTTGCTCAAGAGTAGTTTTAATTGGTCGCATATATGTAAAGCTTAAATACCCTAAATTGTACAAACTTTAATGCAAAAACACATCTTGACTCTGAGCAATAGAGTTGGCTTTTCTATAAAGAAAGTAACGTATTTGCGACATTTTGTATTGACCAGGTGGCAAGTGATATTTGTGAAAAATATAATTTGATCTTTATTTGTAAGCAGTAAGGTTAAATTTTCAATGATTTGTCAACCATAATTCCCGTTATCGTTTAGTGATTTGACACAAGCGTGATTTTATCGATAAATTGGTTGGACCTATTTTAAATGCAATTTGCGATTCCTGGTGTTTATAATTGGGGTGGCTCCAGCTTTTGTTATATAGGGTGTAGTATTAAGTGCGCATAACCGGAAAACCATTTCTTCAGACGGACAATCTAACAAACTTGCAGTCTTTCATTAAGAAACCTACTTTGAAATCGCAAATAATAATTGCTTTTTACAAAAAAAAAATAACCGACTTCAATCTTGATAAGTAGAGATAACTCAAAAACTACTCGCCATATGGCGCTCAATTCAACATGTAAGTGTAAAGTTCTCGTCGCTACAAATTAATCAAGCCCAAACACTAAATAACTGCAGTAAATCGTTGAGGAGTTCCCTCGACTGTCTTTCGGCTTCATCAGATCGACTCCAGATCTTCATGAAATAGTAGCGCTTTAATGTACTTATGATAACATGAACAAACACACTAGTTGTCCATACAATTTTCAAAAGTTCCCCTCGATTTCCCTGAGATGCCATCATCAGATCCTGGTTTCCTTATCAGGGGACCCCACTGCGCATATCTACTTTACAACAAAAAAAGAATTATCAAAATCGGCCCATAAACGACGAAATAATCGCTGAACGTACATAAAAAAAGCATATACCTCCTTCTTTTTTGAAGTCGGTTAATGATCACATTTGTTTGCATATGTAGTAACGCGACGGCATTACTTGTTATATTATATATCGCAACGTCAGGCGTTTCTGAGTTTGCAAATAGGTGTTATTTATTATTATTTAACTTAATTTATTATATTGTTTATTCATTAACACGCCCCTGTTTGTTAGCGCATAACATATCTTTATTTATATAATTTATCTAAGCAGGTTAAAATTTTAAAGATGTTACATTACAATTGCTCACTATTGTAACAATAACTAATAAAATGTCGATGTCGATAAACTTTTTTCGCATCACCTACGGAGACGTGAATAGGTACCTCTAGAGGTAAATGAACCATGTAGATGACACGTGTAAGCTAAGCTAAGCTAAAGCAAGCTTTATTGCCCATTCCTTAAGGTTGATTTCAGATTAAAATATCTATTGGGTTTTAAGTAATTGAAATTAAATTACGATAATAAGATTTATTGCAAAAACTTCACTTACCGGTGATATGAAACACCTCCATTCTTAACATTTCTTGTTTTACTATTATTTTTACACTGCAAAACGGAACAACAAACCATAATTTCTTTGAAATACCGTAAAACAAATAGTGACACGAGACGTCCGTTCTTGAACCGGATGACAGCGATGACTGAAGGCAAGTATGGACCACAATCCATACTAGTGGCGCGCGGGCCACGCCTACATCGCATCTCCTCTCTATATTTGCTCCATGAGTAAACCCAACTTAAGACTGAAACGAAAGAGGCGCTGTCGGACGCATTTGACATTCATTTGACCAATCATTGCACACTAGTAACTGATAGATGAATGAACACAACGTACTTATGAATGACTTTTCGTTAGTTCCAATTTTTGCCATTTCAGAGATAAGTTGGGCGGACTGTAGTCATGAAGTTGAATTATCCGTGACATTACACCTCAAGTTCAAGAAAAGAAGGATGACTGGAGCTCGAAAATTTTCGGCTTGGAGCTGTCTTGTTGCTCCATTCATAATGAATTTTTATTGATGATTAAAATATTAATTATTTATTATAGGGTTATGATTAACTAAAACATTAATAATTGTTACTCATAAGAAACTTCAATGGCGATAGGACAAGCTTTAGTGAATTAGTTAAGGATGCGGGTGATAAGTTAACAGTTCAAACATTTTCGATAATTTAGTTAAAGCATTAGTTGGGAGAGGTGAAGATACTTTTATAAGTGAATAAAATAATGATCATTAATCGGTTGGAAAATTAATAAAAAGCGAACAAAACTATAGCACTGAAATAAGTGAGACAGTAACAATTGAGACAGATCGTTGCCAATATTATTAACCGTATAAAAGATACTTTAGTCACTGTAGCGATAATTTGTTAATGTTTGGTGTTGAATATCTAAACAGTTTATAATGCTTATTATACTATTTAAGGGCACTTACATAAAATCTTCTAAATCCACGACATTGGTGTATTGACAGGCTTGACCGTCAACATTATAGCACATAGAATTATAATCCCATTGCTGGCTCTGATGACAGGGAAGATTTAAGGCATTTTGTACCAAATGTTGTTGAGGATAAACTAAATCTTGAGGTTGATGCATTGGAACTTGTGAATAATAATGCGGCTCACTTTCAGACATTGGATAGTTTCCATTAAAGCACTGGGTTGAGAGATCATTGCACATATAGGGCGCGTTTGTATTGTAAACATTGTCGCACTCGTTATTCACTGACTGTTTGATCCACTGACTCGCATTTGGACACTGGAAGCTCCAGCCTGTCTCCTCGTAGCCACTTACAACGGGGCACTGTTGAGATAGTCGCTCATCAGCCCAAAGCATATTGCTGATGGAATTCTAATTTACATTCGAAGGAAACAGCAAAGCAGTCCATCAGTGAGCGTAATCGACATACGACTGATAGCGGTAAAGATGGGCTTATCTCTCTTCGCTAACTCGGATAGTAGCAAAAAAGTTGATAGGAGATAACAAAACACATGTTGCTTTCAATACTAGATTCTAAATTGATCCAACTCGTAGAGAAGCTGGACATTTTTCATTTTAATAAACGCTTAATAGAAAATTGTCCAAATAAAATATGTATATCTCGGGAAAATATATTATTGGGATGGTCGTCGGCGTCGCCAAAAAAGAATTTGATATCTGATTAATATTAGGTCACATGAAGTTTAGGAATTGACGTTCCCCAATGAAATTAATTTGCAAAACAATTCATCTTTCTTTGATATAATATGATTTATTATTTATCATAAATGATAAATTGAGACAGGAACCAATGTCATAAATATTGATAGTACATTTTAATTGTGTCTAACGCGTAATTTGACATCCATATGCATTACATTACTTGTACAATATATGGCATTAGCAATGGAATCTTTCCAAACATCAATAGTTTTGTACTTACACTAAATTGATAGGTAATAGTTTTCTTCCCAGAATCTAAGAGGTCATTAGTCTCTCTCTTTCTTTATCGATATAAAAATAGTTGCCAACATTTTTATCGCTCATTGAACAGAGTAGCGTGGGCTTGGTATTGCCGAAGTGAGAAATCCAGCGAGAAAACTCGTGACTTGATTTTTAAAATTTCATTAAGGTAATAAAAAAAGTAATAAGTATGTATTTTTGAACATTCATCAGAATTTTTAAATACCTCTCAGTAATTTGTTTCTTATAATCCTTACTAATATTATAAATGTGAAAGTGTGTTTGTTTGTTTGTTTGTTTATGACTCTTTCACGTCGCAACATGGCTATTATATGGTATGGTTTATGTGTGTGGGGATAGCTAGGAGGGTGGAGAGTGACGTAGGCTACTTTTTACCGCGGAAATACATCTCATTCCCATGGGAAGATTGATGTTTCATTAGTTGCTAGATAGTTACTTAGTTCCGGATGTTGTTAATAGATGGCGTGAGTAAAATTCATTTGCAAGTTCTGAATCACGCTATCAAATACAACATTTATTTTACTTAAGTAAGTCATAGGCAAATGTTATAGGCTACTTTTTAGTTGAGATTCCTACGGGAGCGGGACCTACGCGGCTGTTACCTACGGGTCCCGAAGCGAATCGCGGGCGGTTCTCTAGTCAAGAATAAATTCAGAATGCCGCAGCCGACTTTTGAGCATTCATCACAATTTTTAAATACCTTTCAGTAATTTGCTTCATTCAATCAAGAATATACCTGGTTAGAACAGCCAAACTTAACATTAATACATATTATAATAACTAAATTTTATAAGAAAACCACTACAGTCCTCTATTTTTTAATAGCTTAATGGACTGACAAAGAAGCCGACGAGACACCTGACGTTAAGAAATCAATGGATACGACCAACAGCAGTAGAGTCGTTTATACAACGCCAGCCCCAAAAGAGAACTTTGTCTACACCGTATTTGAAGACCCATGTCGTAGCACTCCTGAAATACCTCCGAAGATTTAGTCCTTCTTTTAAAATTGGAACATGGTTGACAAAGATCTATTTTTAATGAAATTTTTCTGCATCTACGCGGTGGAGTCTGGCTAGCTAATGGCTAATTCTAACGGCTTGAAGTTACTAGATTTGAAACGCCAGATTTAAAATATACCAATGGGTAACTACTGTTTCGTATAAGGTATAATATAAAAACAAGTCGATGAATAACAAACGGACGTGGTTACGCTTTAATTGGACTGGCCACTCATCTTACAATGTGTCCCTCTTTTTATGCATACAGCTTCAAATATGAGGCTTGATAAAAATGTCTTACGGCTTTCAAAAGATTGGATGAACCGGTTAGAGCTTTGGAACGAATAGGATGGATTAACATAAACGGAATAACTATAACTAATGCAACCAGTAGACTGGACTCAGACACGTTTACACACAAAGAAACAGTTATTTTGACTTTACCAATCGAAAACTATAAGTATGTAACATCAAGAATACGTCTATCATATTGTGAACAATTTTCAGAAATAAGACTTGTTGTGATTTACGATAATTTTTATTTCAAAATCTAAAATTTCTTTGCCAATGAAGAAAATACTCAATAAGTATGAGTAAGCTCTCCTTTATTTGTTGCGTATTGTTATATTAACTTGGTTTGTATTTAAGCGTTTAAACTAGAGATAAATAAATGCATCGCATTACCATTGTTAACTACGTTGCGGTGTTATCTCCATTAACTACTTACTAGTAGTTAACCTAATTCTCTTCTCGGCGCCCGCTGGCGTCATTACGACGCAGACAAATACAATGGTAATAAAAAAAATCTTACTTCTGACTTACTAAGTAACAACAAATGAGAGGACTACTATCACACACTCTCCCAGCCCAAGACTTCATACTTACTAACAAACTAACTAGCGTTTTAACAGACACTCAGAAGGTTCTATGCATAACTGGGCTACCCATCCTAGTTCAGGATTGAGCTATGTTCTGGGTCGATCACAGTTGTCTTGGGCGACAGCGGAAGGGCTGTGCTGCCTGCTTGATTGCAACGCACCTTAATGCCATAAAAATAAATTTTCGTCACGTGACTATCCTAAGTCTTATCAGTAGGTTGTATATACATATAACATTAACATTCTATTTAAATTGGCTTTGTTATTTGTAACAACTTTACACAAATTTTAAACATTATAACAGTTTAAAGTTAACAATGTTAAGCTCTTTTATTCATCGGCATACGATCGTAGCTGTCATTGACGTCATTGTTTTACAAATGAAGTAATTTTACTTGTACAACTTAAGATAAGCGTTACTGTAAATACTGTGAAGAATTCGTTATACGAGTGCCTACCATTTTTGTTAACGATGAGAATGGAGAGAAACGACATTTTAGGCATCCGAAGAAGTAAGTATAAACGTTTCTTGTACAGCCAGAAAAGTGTGCCCTTGATCAGAAAAGTGTGAGGACGCTGGTGTGGAGCAGTCACCATGATGCTACTCCTATGTCGATTGGAGGGCTGGTTAGCAACCAAGAGTAAAAACTCCGCGTCGAAAAGGCGATACCGAAACACTTGTAGTAAACAAATCATAAACAAACCAGTGTAGTGTCATGGTGCATTATTAATATTTTTTAAACGTAAAAATTGTCTGTAAAATCCACGAAACATAGATTAAGCGGAAGTGTGATACGTCAAAATTATTACTGAAACCGGTGTCGCCAAACGCACACAAACAAACGGTGGTCAGTTACTCCCACGAAATATAGGTTACTCCCATTTTGCTCAAGAGTAGTTTTAATTGGTCGCATATATGTAAAGCTTAAATACCCTAAATTGTACAAACTTTAATGCAAAAACACATCTTGACTCTGAGCAATAGAGTTGGCTTTTCTATAAAGAAAGTAACGTATTTGCGACATTTTGTATTGACCAGGTGGCAAGTGATATTTGTGAAAAATATAATTTGATCTTTATTTGTAAGCAGTAAGGTTAAATTTTCAATGATTTGTCAACCATAATTCCCGTTATCGTTTAGTGATTTGACACAAGCGTGATTTTATCGATAAATTGGTTGGACCTATTTTAAATGCAATTTGCGATTCCTGGTGTTTATAATTGGGGTGGCTCCAGCTTTTGTTATATAGGGTGTAGTATTAAGTGCGCATAACCGGAAAACCATTTCTTCAGACGGACAATCTAACAAACTTGCAGTCTTTCATTAAGAAACCTACTTTGAAATCGCAAATAATAATTGCTTTTTACAAAAAAAAAATAACCGACTTCAATCTTGATAAGTAGAGATAACTCAAAAACTACTCGCCATATGGCGCTCAATTCAACATGTAAGTGTAAAGTTCTCGTCGCTACAAATTAATCAAGCCCAAACACTAAATAACTGCAGTAAATCGTTGAGGAGTTCCCTCGACTGTCTTTCGGCTTCATCAGATCGACTCCAGATCTTCATGAAATAGTAGCGCTTTAATGTACTTATGATAACATGAACAAACACACTAGTTGTCCATACAATTTTCAAAAGTTCCCCTCGATTTCCCTGAGATGCCATCATCAGATCCTGGTTTCCTTATCAGGGGACCCCACTGCGCATATCTACTTTACAACAAAAAAAGAATTATCAAAATCGGCCCATAAACGACGAAATAATCGCTGAACGTACATAAAAAAAGCATATACCTATACGGTCGAATTGAGAACCTCCTTCTTTTTTGAAGTCGGTTAATGATCACATTTGTTTGCATATGTAGTAACGCGACGGCATTACTTGTTATATTATATATCGCAACGTCAGGCGTTTCTGAGTTTGCAAATAGGTGTTATTTATTATTATTTAACTTAATTTATTATATTGTTTATTCATTAACACGCCCCTGTTTGTTAGCGCATAACATATCTTTATTTATATAATTTATCTAAGCAGGTTAAAATTTTAAAGATGTTACATTACAATTGCTCACTATTGTAACAATAACTAATAAAATGTCGATGTCGATAAACTTTTTTCGCATCACCTACGGAGACGTGAATAGGTACCTCTAGAGGTAAATGAACCATGTAGATGACACGTGTAAGCTAAGCTAAGCTAAAGCAAGCTTTATTGCCCATTCCTTAAGGTTGATTTCAGATTAAAATATCTATTGGGTTTTAAGTAATTGAAATTAAATTACGATAATAAGATTTATTGCAAAAACTTCACTTACCGGTGATATGAAACACCTCCATTCTTAACATTTCTTGTTTTACTATTATTTTTACACTGCAAAACGGAACAACAAACCATAATTTCTTTGAAATACCGTAAAACAAATAGTGACACGAGACGTCCGTTCTTGAACCGGATGACAGCGATGACTGAAGGCAAGTATGGACCACAATCCATACTAGTGGCGCGCGGGCCACGCCTACATCGCATCTCCTCTCTATATTTGCTCCATGGTAAAATCTCATCTTTCAAGTTAATTTTAATATATTTTTTTTATTTCTATTTATATTATTAGACTGTTTTTATGTTATACTTATTATTATTTATACTTCGATCAACTTGCCAAAAATTTCGTTTACTGTATGTGCTAGTGCTGCACTCTGGCGCCAAAATTTGGCAGTGAGGTCTCCTATTAGGTATCTCAATGATGGTCAACACCGGGCGTGGTCAGTATCTTGATGGGTGCCCGCTTCTTGTGGAAAAAAAGTTAGCCTAACCTGGGTTAGGTTAAGCTAACGAATTTCCATTTGAGCAACAAGGTGGAGTTTGCTCTTATTTTAATAACATCTACTTTCACAGCGGAATAAGTATAAACTATAGAGTACCCAAATACAGCCAGAACAAATGCCGCAAAGACACCGACCGCATTTAAAAATTTTGTGTCTAACGCAATTTAATTCTTATCGTCATTGCAATAGAGCTGGTAATGTAACTTTTGAAGTAAATAATTCTGACCATCAACTTGCATATTCCCAATGTCCAATGATCATGTCATCAGTTGACGTGGAGTACGCCGCGATTTGTGTCTATACGACGAAAGTTATTAGCAAAGAGTATATTTCTGGCTGGGATAGCCAAACAACGAGAACCAGATGCAGCAAGTTCTGTAAAAGTAAAACTTTTTTTGCATACCTTTTAAATGCGTCTTTAATTGCGGCTCGCGTAAAATTTCAGATTTTGAAAAATCGCTCGCACTATCAAGGATCTGGCTACCCCTGGTATAAGGCGCATAATAATTATGCGAGGATTTTTTAACTAATAGCCGCCAAACGAGGAGATCAGCAACCTGAAGGTAAGAGTCCAGTGTCACCCGGAAACGTCAGGAATACCAAAAGCTTTGCCTGCCGATACAGTAGGAAGAGTAAAACAAAAAATATTGCTAAGTCGGCTTAGTCTTTTGGCGGCTGCCTCAGGCAACACGGTGGTAGTTAACCGGGCAGGTTTAAAAGGAAGATTTAGACTTCATAATAATATAATCCAACCATCTATCAGGTCGGCTACTATCGTCTCTTTCGAAACCCTAATGCGGATATAGAATTGGGGTCAATATCAGTATTACTGGCCGCCCTGGCCATAGATCCCTCACAGTCGGTTCCGCATCAGAAATTACCTAAACCAATCCATTTTACTTTAAGTTTTCATTATTCTTTATAAAGATATTAGTCAAGAATTCCTCGTCGATACAACCGAGTAAATAATATTGAATAACTAAATAACAAATAAAATATTGTCTTACTCAGTAGTATTCAGATAACAATACACGCCTTATCCTTAACAATCCCGATAAAAGATAACATTACTCGCTATCTCGAAACGTCACAAACATTATTTTTCTGCTGATTTCACTGTCAAAATGCAATTACAATGCAATCGTCTACCGTCCTTTCGTTTTCGAACCCTAACTGATGACACGTTGAAATAATTTCCGATTTCGGTTTCGCATATGTTTACATATGCATTCATGTAATAAAGAAAGACGTGATAATTATATCAATATTTAAACTGGAGAACATGCACGATACGTGCGAACGCTAATTGTAGAGTAAGAACATCTCTTTATAGGTCCATGAGTAAGAAGTATGTATTTCCGAAAATAATTGTTTATGAGATGAAGAGGCATTATTAGATAAACAAATTAAGCAGTTTTTATGTATTCCAAAAGCAGGGTCAGCCCAAGGGCTCAACGGCCGCCCTACAAAGCCCTAATAATACATTTTTTAAACCCGTTACAAACCAAGTACTTACACGAGTTAGCAAATCAAACATTCAAAGTTTCAATGTGATCAAGATTTCTGTATATCTTACAGAAACATCATTGTAATATGAGGATTATGTTAAAAATATGAATCATACACCATTATACACACATCAAAAGTGTCTAGGGATCAAGCATTTTTATGCGGATTTCTTGAGATTGAGATGTGGCTTTGTAATAAATTTATGATTTTATAAATTTATATGGATCCTTTTTGGTGCATTTCATAATTTGAATCAGGAACTGTCAATCAAATTCGAGTAAAAGATGAAAATCAGCTGTCAATATTTTCCCTATAAAAACATACAACGCATTGAAGACATTATTAGTGCTACTGTTTCCCTACTACTGATTAAAACCAACGTTATTATGGAGCGGCGACGTCATTTAAGCAGGGAAGAAATGCTCAGAGCCGTGGGAATGATAGAAGCTGGTTCCCGGCAACGTACTGTGGCTTTAGCTCTGAATACAAGTCAGAGTGTTATCAGTCGACTTTGGACACGTTACCGAAGCACTGGTACCGTGGCTGAGCGCCATGGAGGACGGTATCGCTGCACCACACGGAGACAAGACCGATACATTCAAATCTTAACTCGAAGAGCTCCAACAATAACCGCCATGATGTTAGCCGTGAGGCTTCATCACTCTTCAGGGAACTTAATTAGCGACCAAACAGTCAGAAACCGCTTGCATGAAGTGAACCTTCATTCCCGAAGACCGCTACGGGTACCACCTATAGCAATGCACAATCGTAGGATTCGATATCAATGGGCTCTTGAACACAGAAATTGGGCAGAAGAACAATGGCGTTTCGTGTGCTTTTCTGATGAGTCTCGTTTTGGTATGAGACCGGATACAAGACGTATACGACACTGGAGAACCCCTGGACGCCAACAGCGATTAAAATCCTGCCAGGAAGTCCATCCTTATAGTGGTGGAACCATCATGGTATGGGCGGGTATTTGGATCGGCGGAAGAACTGAGTTGATTTGGATCAGAGGCAACCTCAACGCTCAAATTTATGCTGAGACGATTGTATCAGACGTCATCGTTCCTCTACAAGTGCAAATCGGTCCCTTATTTCAGTTAATGCATGATAATGCACGACCGCACACCGCAAGAGTTGTAAGACAGACTCTCGCCGCAGCTAACATCAATGTCCTGCCCTGGCCTGCTCAGTCGCCAGACTTGAACCCGATTGAGCATGCATGGGATATGCTACAGAGAAGAGCTCTGCCGAATATGGAGGGTATCCAGTGGCAAGAAGACCTTTTTTTGTTGTTGCAACGAACATGGGCGGCCATTCCACAGCGTGATTTGGATGAACTCATTTTGAGTATGCCAAACCGATGTTCTTGTGTTGTTAGTGTTCGCGGTAGAAACACGGATTATTAATTGTTTAAGTTACCCAATAAAATTTTAAAGAAAACTGTTATTTCAGTCTTTTTTTCGAACTTTAATGTTAGTGGTTCAAATGTCAAAAATCCCTTTATTAGGAAAATGGCAAATTTCTTTATTAATGCAAAGGTGACTTGGTTTATCGTTACTGTGACAAACGAAAACACTTTATTTGATGAATCCTTAAAGAAAATTTTAATTAATATCAATCAGGAGAAAAGTTATTGCAAAAATATATGTTGATCCCTAGACACTTTTGATGTGTGTAATTTAACTGTGAACGACCATGACAATAAAGTTTCCGGTATAATAAACCATGAACCGTGGAACAGAGCTTTTGTTTTACCGACAAAATGGACACGGACCACCCTGAAGTAAGAAAAGTTTATTATGATTATGAGATTATGATATTCATATCGTCACAGATAGATAAAGATGAATTCCAAAAACAGAAACCAATCATGGTATGAACAAAAAGATAAGAAGAAAGGAGAACATCAGATTTGGGCCTGGGGCGAACAGCTTGTTAGGTATTTAATTTTATTAACAATTTTTCGGAGTATTTTGAGAATCAATGTTAGAGATTCAAATTTTTTCAAAACAAAAGAACGGAGTACTCTGAGAATAACCCGTTCAAGTTCCCTCAAAAAATCTTGCATATTTTAATACATCATCCATTTCATATTTAAAAATCAAGTTACATCATAATATATCAGTTACATCATAATATAGTCGTAAGACGACTATATTTCATTATCACCACCATTTTCCACAAAAACGGAATATGCACAATGCGGTAACAATATCCTCGATCTAAAATGCGATGTCTCATGCATGTTCACATTCCAGGCCCAAGATCCTTAAGAAAGTTGCTGGGCTCCTTTAGTGTTTTGTTAATTTCTACCATGTATGTATTTTTATAAAATACAAACGTAATCGAGATTCAGCAAACTATATCGCGTGTTTTTTATCGTTATTGTGAAGTTCAGAACTCAGGAGGCCTAGAACATAGATACAAAGCTGTTCCAGTGCGAATGGTTGCAGGAAGGATAAACTACGTACCTACTCTGCAAAGTTACGTAGGAAAAGTTAACTAATTAAAATACTTAAATTTATGATTTTAAACTTAACTCATCGCGGATTGTACACATTTTACTATGATACGGGTACACACGATATGTATTTTTGAACGCCGATATTTCGACCCAGTTGCATGGATCGTGGTCACGGCTGAACTGCGGTGGCGCGGAGAAACTTTTGACAAGATGACACAATGACATTTGGAACTACTAATACATTAGTCTATCTACCTTCCGTCTAGTCCGTTTTTGAGTTTGGTTTGCCACATTCCTACACACTACACTGACCACATCCTGCCGCTCAACACTTTTAACTTTTTCGCACCTACATAAACTAACCACTGGATTCCATGATTGTGCCAATTTAAAACCATCCTCCCTATTAAAGTTCTTGGGGTGTTTTTTAATTTCTATTGCCTTCCGTACTAGCCGTGGGATGTGGTGGCGTTCCGTGGCTATCACCTGCGGGTTGTGGAGCTCAATCCAGTGGTTAGTGCTCGAATCTAGCAGATGTTCTGCTACAGCTGATTTATTCCCTTCGTTCTTCCTAATTGCTGCGACGTGTTCTTTTATACGCTGCGATATCGATCGTCTTGTCTGTCCTATATAACAGCTACCGCAGCTGCAGTCAACTTTGTACACCCCTGGGCACTGATACGGTATTCTATCTTTGGGTGAACGTAAAAAGGCGGAAACTTTCTTAAATGGCGTAAAAACTGTGTTAATATTGTATTTCCTATTTAATATCCTGCCAATTTTGTCAGTTACACCTTTAACGTAGGGAAGAAATGCTGATTGCCGTTTAACCGTGCTGATGGTCAAAAATACATATCGTGTGTACCCGTATCATAGTAAAATATGTACTTAAATTTACTTAATTTCACTAAGTTAATAACTTATAGTGTAGACAATATTATAAAGCCATGCATTTACCAAAGTGCATTCGGCAGAAGACAAGTTTCATAATTAAGATAAAATGCTCATGAACTGAATGATTCCAAAATATTTTGCAGATAAAATCTTTTCCAAATTAGGTGAGATCTAATTAAAATAACTGGGCGTCAAAAGACCCTAGATCGTATCAGGTCTACCAGTCTACGAAATTACCTTTTTGCAATTAAAATTTAACGTTAATATGAAAGTACACAGCTTAGTACAATGGGCAGTGTAGGAAATTACTTGAAAACGTAATCCACCCACCCGACTACGTCAGAAGAATGGATAATGTTTTCCAGCGTATGTATGTCTCTATGTTTGTATGTTTATTATTTTTTGGCACGCGCTACAGCCCAAACAGCTGGACTTATTTTATCAGATTTGAAGAATGAAAATTATCGTCAAAGGAGAATGGCAAAATCAGGCCCACTTCATGACTACGGACAGAAACATGTAGGGTCTCAAAAAATTGGCTTTTTATTAACTTCATTTAATATCGTCGGTGCGCCGACCAAACTTGATATGTGCATTTTTTTGATTTTTTTTTTTCGCTAGTTGGGTCTTAAAATCGTATTGCGCATCGACTACAAAAGCAACTATGTGTTATTTCACTCTAGAAATCGATTTGACAAAACTTATATGTGTATCTTATTTTCATTTCTGGCAATGAAAAATTGGTTATGTGTACACAATAAAAGTTTTTAATCATCTTTTGCACATATCAGAATTTGATTGCACATAGATGGTTTGACAGTTTGTATTTTAACGGTTTGTGTTTAAAATTGTCTGTTTTATCGTTGAAAAAGCGTAAATATCTTGGTATACTAAATAAAACGAGGCACAGCTAGGTAAGTAAGTTTGTACAATAATATTGCTGTTTTGTTGGTTTTATTGAAAATTAGGCATATCCGTTAATATTTCCCCAATAATATGGATCTTCATACTTAACCTAAAAATAAGTTTCTGTTTGATTATTGTGGTTATTGAAGGCATGTTTTTAACGTTGTTTATTGTTGCAATTGCAATCGTTTAAAGGTATCGATGGGCTAAAATCTTGAGACGTAGGGAGCTTGGATGGTAATGACTTGTCGTAAATTAAATTTATAAGTGGCTTGCTTGGTGGTGTTGCTTTATGGTTTTTTTTTCTTTCAGGTGTACATAACTAAAGCTTCTGATTGCTTCTTCATATACCTATCTGTAAAGTAATGGCGTTCCATAGTAATTGGCGAGGGAGACTTCTAGTTGACATGAGTACAGGAAACATTTCCATAGAAAATTCTGGGCAAGGTACATCAGATCCTTTCATATCTACTGGCTACGATCCAACAGCAGCAATTCAACTACACCACGAGGAACCGCCACCCGAGCCTTCTGCTACAGAGTTAGTAGAAAATGGTGATAAGACCATGACCACATCTGCGTCGGTCAATTGCTTTGATGTAATTACACCGACACTAGATTTTGTTGCAGACCCTGTTAATTGTACAGATAATTATGACGATGACGACTATGCAATCTGACGAGATTTTTGGTGCAGGACTTACTGAGAACCAGGCAGAATCCATACATTCTACTTCTACCTTAATAGTACATCGTGAGTCCGAGCTAGACTTTCAGCCGTTTCAAATGGATATTGCAGACTCAGGGCATACGGATATAGCAATTGGCCATAAAATGGGCTTGTACTTAGATGAAGTTACCGGAGAATTCGTAAGAAAAAATGTAGTGGAGCTTGAGACTGAACACTTCATTCTAGATGAAAAAACTGGAGAGTTGATTGAAATTGATGGGGGACCAGAAAAAAACCACAATGACTTTGATTTTAATGAAATACATGAGAACAAAAGAAAGAAGGACTTTAATAAAAAGCAGAGAGTTAAAGGAAAGCCTTACATGGGAAGAAAAATAGAAGTTGATATAGAAAATTGTAAAAAGACACTCAGCTTTATTGCAAAAAATCAGAGAGTTATGAAAACTAAAACCTGTACCCATAGAGCTACTGAATCAAAGTCAAACAACTTTTTTGTGCGCAGCTTTTAGTGAAGAACAAAGAAAAGCCACTTTTCGATATTACTGGAGCTTAGATACGTGGGAAGCTAAAAAGGCTTACCTTAAAAACTTGGTTCGACTTCGTCCTATTAAAAGAAGACGCAAAGATACGCAATCGCAAAACCCTGTTAAAGACCAAGGATTTGATTGTTTTTTACCTAACGAAAACAATGAATTAATACATGTGTGCAAAAGTTTTATGCTTAAAACGCTCGTTATGACAAATGAGACGCTAAATACATGGATAAAGGATTTGCATGAATACAAATCAGGCTCATCTTTTATTGAAAACAAACCACTTCCTCTAAATAATACTTCTTCTAAATCAGCTTCTGTGAGAGAATGGTTGGCCCTATTGCCGAAAGTACCTAGTCATTACTGCAGGGCAAGCACATCGCGTATCTATGTTGAGGACTCATTTAGAAACAAGACCCATATGTTTGAAATTTACAAGAAGTGGAGCCAGGAAAGTGAGAGGGAAACAGCAAAGCGCAAACTATTTACATCAATTTTAGAAGCTGAAAAAATCTCTATATTTAAGCCAAGAAAGGATCAATGTGATACATGTACAGCGTTCAAAGAAGGTAATTTGACGCTAGATGAATATGAAGTACATAAGGCTAAAAAAGAAGAAGCATACGAAGCCAAGACGAATGCACAGTCCTTATGTTCATCTGAAGTTTTAGTGGTAACCATGGATGTGCAAAGTGTGCTACTTTCACCAAAGCTTCAGGTGTCTGTGCAGTACTATAAACAAAAACTGCAAATACATAATTACACCTTGTATTGTAGTAACGATAAAGACGTCCATTTATATGTATGGCATGAAGGCGATGGGGGAGTCACTGCAAATGAATTCACCACTTGTCTTATAGATTTTCTGAACATTAAACTTGAAGAAGGATACAAAAAAATCATATTGATATCGGATGGCTGCTGCTATCAGAATAGAAACAAAGTGCTGTCTTCTTCCTTACTGAACCTTTCCACGGATAAAAATATAGAGATTGAGCAGCTAATACTAGAGAAAGGACACACAATGATGCAGGTAGATAGCGTGCACTCGACATTAGAACATCTATTTAAGTCACCAATATATTCACCTAATGACTACATCAATCTCATGGCACAAGCTCGACCAATAAAACCTTATATAATTCATCACCTAGAATACAAGTTTTTCAAAAATTATGAGCGTACATGTCAGCTTGATTCGATACGACCAGGGAAAAAGGTTGGAAACCCTGTAGTTACAGATATTAGAGGCTTGCTGTATAAAGATGGAAACATCTTTTTCAAACTGCGCCATCCAGACGAATGGCAAATTTTGCCGCAACGAAGAATGCGAACAAACCCAAATCTCACAGCTCTTTACAACACACCAAGAAAAATAGACAAGACAAAATACGACAGCTTACAGTCATTAAAACACTACATGCACCGGGATTACCACTACTTCTACGATAACCTCAAACATAATTAAAAAAAGACAAATAATGATTCCTATTAGGTACTGCAAGAAAGATTTTCAAATCTGAAGACTGATTTTTAAATAGATAGGCCTAAGTAAAATACTATTCCGTTTGATCAATTTAATTTTTATTATTATTATTAGTGTGAGTAAAATTATAACCTAAGTACAACTTGTGATTGTGTATCTTTATTATATTTATATAATTTTGTTGATTATCAAGACAGGGTTTGATGGTTAAAAGAGAATGTTCCAAAAATTTATTTTAAGTATAGTATCTACTTAAAACATAACTTAGTGAGAATTTTGTTAAAAAATATGTTACCTATATTAGATTAAGTTTTTATTTCATGTTAATTGCAATACTTATTTAAGTACTTTATATTTTATTTATTACAAATGGTTCGAGTGGAAACCACCCTTATTTATTCATTAAACTGAGGTTGAATTAATATATTATTAAGTTTTTTCTTATTTGACTCCTATCTTTTGTTATGCACTTAATACATAATTATAATCAAATTAGTCCAGTTGAGTTCATTAACAAATCTGACATGTGTACATTTTTCACTTGTAAGAAATGGTCCTCGCAAGACAATTCTGATATGTGCATCAAAATGGCTAAAAAAAATTATTGTGGATGATCAGTATACGTTATCATTTTAAATTGTATCTCAGTTCATGCATAATATTTTTTGCCACAATACTGCATTTTTCATTTATCGATAAGGCCATCAATCATGAAATAATAGTACATTATGATACAAGTGCGCGAAGTTGGTCATTACAGTCGAGGCGGCGGAGCACGAGCCGCAAGGCGAGGGCTGTAATAGAGCCAAGACTGTAATGAACAAAGCACACGCGTATCATACGACGTTTTTCAACACACTTGCGAGGAAAAAAACAATTAGGTATCGACATTTTTCAGTCACAAATCAGCAAATTATAAACGAACAAATGTTTGCACAAAATGGCGCGGTTTATTTTTTCGCGCGCCGTATCTTTGGTTGAATAACTATGCGCGCGCAGGTTAAGTCCAGAGACACCGAACATTCAGCCACAATATATTAAACTAAATAATTATGTATTTCTAATAAGAATTTACAGTAATTAATGATTTAAAATATTGTATTTTTTAAATGCTTTAATAGATAATTAGATGAAGTATAATCTTATCTTATCAGATTTTGACTAAGTACAACAAGTTTATTTATTTACAAAATAACAAATCTTTTGGTAACAACCTCTTTACGGATATTAAAAAAAAAGTGGAATAAGAAAAACACTAGTGCGGTAATGAAAAGTAAAACGCACTAGTGTGTAATAAACCGCATTCCGGGCGTAAGACTAAAGAAAAAATAGCAACTTTACGAGCAAGTGTGTTGAAAAATAGTTTATTGTCCCCCCTGAAAACTTGAGCAAAAACACATAGCAGTTTTGGCAAGCGCAACGACGATATATTAGTGACGAAGCTTTAAACAAAGGGATATTAATAATATAATTAAAAATATATTTTGCTTAAATATGTTAATATCACTAACAGTCTTTGTAAATGTGTCAGCAAGGATGACAGAGACAGCGCGTTACAGTTTGCTTTACCTGTAAGGCGTTGTCTCTGTCACCCACACGTCATCCACGCGCCAAGAGATCCTTGTACGACAATACCATGGACAATACCTACCATTGATCTATAAGGACTATTCCTATCTCTATGATACCTACTTTTTATTTACATCTGTCAATTTGACATTACTCATGTTTATTTTCAATCACTCTGTGAGTATTGTCCGATTTGCAACCGTGCTTTTTGAACTGCTCTGAGAGACTGCTGCATATTTAAAAACTGACCTGGCTTGTTTTTTGTATTCCGAAATTGTCGCTTTTCACTATTTACTTGGCTAACATATTGGATTTTAGCAAAATGCAAAATCCGTGTGTAAATTGTGGTGGTCATCGTAGACGCTAGACCTCGAAGTTGTGAAAACAATCAAGGAGTTATGTAAGTACCTAAAATGTATGTAAGTATGTACATGTTTTTGTATTAAATAAGTTTAAGGAGAGCTTGAGTGACATATAAACTCCTAATGAATAATATTTATCGTTTGTTCTAGCTAACAGAGGAAGATAATGTTTGTGATACCTGCTGGACATTAGCGAATTACACTACCATACAACCCATAATATCTACCCCAATGCGGCATTTATGTGTGAGCTGGATCGTTCAGCGTTTGCCCATGTCATGTGAATCATTTGGTTCTTGGCATGGGCACGTCATCAATCTGACGTTAGTCCACCAGCTCAATTCTTGGATGAATTACTGATTATATACGATAATAAAGGATGAATCAACTTTTTTTATTGATTACCTACCTATTATATACCTACGTAATTCCTGTATATTATGTATTCTTAGAATAATAACGCCTAGAAACCTATTGCAAGCTCGAAAAACGCGCAACTAAAACTTAGCCATATCCGGCTAAGTTCGTTCCGCGAGCTGTCAGTGCTCAACGTCACGTTAAGTCGAACACAGCTCCCGAGAAATAATTAAAAATGACTGTCTGCACTATAAAGAAGTGTTTTAGTATATCAGACAAACAAAATAAAAGTGATAATATTTCATTTCACAGGTAAGTACTGCTTTTTATACATTTTCTGTACAAATATGACGAATTATAAATCATTTGAAATACATTACGTAATCACTAAACAGTGTTGCCAGTTGCAGGGAAAAAAGTGCCAACATGGTTTAAGTCGGTTCTTAATGTTAAAAATTAAATATAATATTTACCATATCTGTTTAACTTTTAAAGTTAGTTACTTTAACGTTAAAAGTTAAACTGTTAAACTTTTTAGACTAAATGTTGGTGTTATAAGTTCTATGAAAATAATTTACTTAGCATTTATTTTATTCGATCGTTTATTCGTTTTTTCTCTTTCATTTCATATTAAAGTCTACTAACTAGTTAGTTGTTTTGATAGCGTCTCATATTCTTTTTTTAGCTTTCCAGTTGACCCTGTCATAGCCAATCGATGGATTGAAATAGTTAGACGTAACCGCAAAGAAAATTGGTATAAGCCTACTAAAAATACAAAGATCTGTTCAATGCATTTTCACAAAAAGGATATTTATACCACAAAAAAAGTGTTTTTTGTGGGTAAACGCACGATAATGGTATTACTGAAGCCGTATCTCTGTGCGTGAAAAGATCGTAGATACATACCGCTCACGCACACAAGGATAATGAAGATGGCACGCGTTTGTGCCTATGTTTTGGTTCAGACGCGGCTTCTAGGCGTTATTATTCTAAGTATGTATTCTAGAATATTCATTATTTTACACGTAATACGTAATACAAATGTTTTTTTTGATATTGTCAATTGGGAGCTGTCAAAATAATTTAAAAATATAACCTCAAAATATATTATTTTATTCCCTTTTACATTTTTTCCCCATTGTCTACAAATATTTCAGTTCGAGCAGCAATAAAGGGATAATCGTAACATAATTTGTGTCAATTTTCATTCTTGTCCGTGGATTATGTTGAGTGGGCCTGACCTGTCCTTTATTTGATTATTTATTTAATAGAGTTATGATTTAGGTATAATTTTCCTTTAGACATTTATTTAACTTTCTCGCCGTTTCTATAAACATGTCACATCTGAAGCAAGTGGTTACAGACGAAGATGACCATCACATTACTAATCTTACCAGTAATAGTTATAATCTTTCTAGAAATAGGTTATCAGAGGACCAAGTTGCACATGTAAACACGTTACGACTATCAGTAGGCACGTACATCCAGACATAAATGCGTCATTACTCATTATCATTTCTTAGCACGGTTGAACTACTTTAAACTTTAATGCAGTAATCCGAAGTGACGCTGTCAGCGGGTTCAACGGGAATTTTCCACATCAAGATGGTATCAATAGCCATTTCAACTATAACCACTGATAAAATCAGGTCATCCTCGTTGGCTGGAGAACAAGTTGTGAAAGACAAAACATCGTAAAAATCCTTGTTTACGTTTCCGCGTTCTGTTGAAAGATGTGTTGACGAAACATGCTTTTGTTTTTAAAAATATCGTGTTAACTGCTAGGTGTACTAATATCTACATTTTTACCATGATTTTTACCAATTTGTCATGTCGTGATTGTGACATGAGGTTAAAATAAGTAGATATAAAATGGCTTGCAAGTCCTCCAAAGAAAGACTAAGCCCAGACGTGATCTACTCGAATTATGATGATGATGGAAGGGAATAAATGTGAACAAAAAAACTAAAATACCTACCTATAACTATAACGAGCTGAGGATGTGCCCAGATTTTAACCTCACATATAAAAAAAAAACAAAAATATTCGGCAACAATAACATGCATAGAAGCCTACAAAAGCGAAAAAGCCACACGTCCGTCTTTCATACATCGTTGGTCTTGTTTATAACTATGAAGCGAGTCTGCAAAACAAGGGTCTTCTCGGAAACAATGTAAATTTACCCGCATCTTAGCAAATTCATAAGGAAATTATAATGTCAATAGGTACATTAACAATAGTGCGCAACGTAAAATTATAGGTAAGTAGGTACTAGGTAGTAGGTAGTATGTAGGTAAGTACAGTAATGATTTTCAGTACCTACTAAGCGTTTTGATTGTGCGACGTAGACTGTTAATGTCTACTAAATAGAATTGTTGGCTTGTAATAATAATAGTAAGACAGACTTTCTAACTGTAAGTAATGTAAGTATTATAAGTTCGGGTTCGATACGGTGTCCGTTTTAATTGCATCTTACACAAATGCCAGCTTTCCGCCCCTGTATTGCCGCCCCCACGGTGCATTGCAGAATGGCGACGAGTATTTAAAATGACGTAGCTACTAGTAGCGTACCTACACTTAAATCAATTTTGCTCACAAGCTAAAATGAACTGGGAACACAGGTAATAATTTGGTTTTAGCGGGGGGTGGCAATTCCATAAATTGTCGGTGACTCAGGTATTATTATTGTTAGCATTTTATTATTGCTGAACTAACATAATTTCAATATGCCATTGTATGCTAATTTACACGTGTGAACTTTTGGATAATAGGTAAGTAATTCTGTTTATCTGTATAATATAAAATATAAATGACATCTAAGTTATAGAAAACATGTTAAACCTAAGGGAACATAACTATATTACGTGATCTATTTTGTAATTTTTTTGGCTCCTTAACTAAATCGAACTAGGTATACGCGTGGGGATTCACCTATTCCTAGGAAAATTTTATGCAATCATAACAGTCTTCACATTATGTTAATCATGACTTAGTTATATTCTCAGAAGAGATCCGTGCTCTATAGTGGGCCATGATGGGTTGATATTAAATTATTAAGAAGAAGAACAGTATTCGCCTCAAGCAAGATATTATCTAAGGTAGCACAGACTTGAAAATGCGTTATATTATAATTATGTTTATGTTTCTTAAAAAGTTATAAAAAATGTTAAGTGCTACAAAACACTGCAAGAAGCTCAGTAGATAAAAATCGGCCAAGTGCAAGTCGGACTCGCGCACGAAGGGTTCCGTACCATTATGTATAAAAACGCCAAAAAAATCTGGTCTGTTGTATGGGCGCCCCCTTAAATATTTATTTTATTCTGTTTTTTAGTATTTGTTGTTGTAGCGGCAACAGAAATACATCTTCTGTGAAAATTTCAACTGTGTAATTATTACGGTTCATGAGATACAGCCTGGTGACAGACGGACGGACGGACGGACGGACAGCGAAGTCTCAGTAATAGGGTCCCGTTTTACCCTTTGGGTACGGAACCCTAAAAATAGACCCGTCTGATACGTACTGGTATGCGTTGGACAGTGATTTGGGTATCTTATCGTATTTTGTTTGGCCAATGTGTTTTCACCTATGTTCAACACAAATTTGCTTAAGATTTGAAGAAAACGTCAGTTATTTATGGAGAGGCCAAGAAAGACATTTTGTACTTGAGCCTAGAAATCAAAACTGCTTTGAAATATTCGTTATGAATGTAATAAAATTTATAAAATGTGTCTGGAACTGTAAAAACTGTGATTTATCATGCAATTTTATCTGTAGAGTGGCCTATTTGCTCATGCCTAAAACGTATGTGACTTTTATGTATGTACTAGCTGTTGCCCGCGGCTCCGCCCGCGTGGAACTCAGTGTGTCACAAAGTTATTCCTGCGTTAATCCCGACCCCACACATATTAAGACACTACTCGATTCATTCCAAACTATTATATTTTTAAACTACATTGGTAGTTTTTCATTCGGGTGCTAAAACATAAAGACCAGCTAAAGCGATGCTGACCCTCGAAAAAGCAACATAAAGTTGATCATGAGAAAAAAACCGGTTCGATTCCCGATATATGTATAGATATCTCGATATATAGATATTAATGAGCCCGCGACTTCATTCGCTCATGGAAGCTTTTCCCGCGTAAATCTCGATCCCGCGGGAAGTCCGGAACAAAAAGTAGCTTATATAATGCTCCATAACCTCCTCTACCTCCCACTGAAAGTCCCATAAACATCTGAACCCACGACCTCATTCCCGGGTATGAGTTTTTACCGCGTGAATCCTAATGCCGCGGGAATTCAGGGATAAACAGTACCCTATAAATGTTGCTTCAAAACTTCCTCAATCTCCTAGTAAAGGTCGCATAAAAATTTAAGCCCGCAACTACGCGCAGGAGTTTATTCCGCGTAACTCCAGATCCCGCGGGATTTCCGGGAAGACATACTTGTTAGTTTTATATTAATGTTTGTTTAGAAGCTATTTATACCCCATACGCGAAGAAGGTTTTCCCGCGTAAATTCCGATCCCGCGGGATTTCTGGGATAAAAAATATCCTATATGTTAATCTTAGTTGCCCTCTATGTGTGTGCCAAATTTCATGAAAATCGGTTCAGTAGTTTTTGCGTGAAGGAGTAACAAACAAACAAACAAATACACAAACTTTCACATTTATAATATTAGTAGGATTTGTATATATGTTACCGTTAATTTGCGTAAATCAGATAGAATGCAGATTAACGAGGTATTCTGCAGATTATCTGGCTGAGTCAGTTAAAGTGGAAAAACTATAATTGAGTTCGTACATTTACTAGTTAATCTGCAGACTTCCTAGCTAATCTGCAGACTAACGACCATGCATACGGTAAAGTCTATAAAATAGGTTCTTGTTTGAACGTTAATTGTTAAAAACGAGTAACATTGAACGGAAACATAAAAATTGATGCATTACTACTCAGTCAAATTCTTCAAGGTAGGTAGGTCGAATTGGTAACAGAACCGAATTAGCCTACCCCTACTCCACGTAGTCTTGTATGCCCTACCCCTAGAGTGTTTTTTAGAACCCGGAGGCGCGGAGGGAGGGCAGCCCCCGCCCGCTGTAACAAAACGCAGACACCCGGGCGAGCCGGAGCGGCTGAGGCTGGTCGCCGAAGGTGACCAGCAAGCCGAAGCTGCGCAGGCGAGCGTGGGTGTCTGTGCTTTGTTACGCAAGGGCGAACGGGTTGCACCTTCCGCAGCGCCGGAGACGTCACGATTCGAAGTTATGCCCTAATTTCCGCGTTTTTACGATTCGACCAAATCTCGATCGATCGGCCAGATCGATCATTTCATGATGTGAGCAAATCTGCGATGTGGCCTCGACATCAAGACAAATTGGTACTCAGGTAGCCAGTCTTCCGCAATTTAACGATGTACCATCCGTTACTGTGCAGACTAACTGGGTAAAGTGCAAATAAGACCTTTTTTTACACTTTAATGTATCGTATCAGTGTATCTGCAGATTACCTAGTTAATGTGCACATTAACTTATTATGCATTTTAACGGTAACATATATATCCTTATTATGCTAACAAAGTTAAAATATTATCGGAGCTGCAACAAAACCCTCATTATGAAACCTAGACCTCAAACACTACATTATGAAAGTCTATTAAATAAATGTAATTATGTGATGTTGAAAATTGTTATTATTCTTTGTACAAGATTAGTTGTTTCGCATTTGGAAGTTTTGGGTATAATGGTCATGCCATTTTGAACGTCCTTATGGTGAGTCTTTATGGTGAATCCTTTTTTTTATAGCCTGAAGGTCAGACGTTAGAGCAGACGAGCCACCCGATGGTAAGTGGTCATCGTCGCCCATCGACACAAGCAACACCAGGGGCTGCTGCTCCTGCTGAACACCGGATACCAGGTCCCTTCAGTTAGAGAGTGCTGAGCTTAAATATTATACCAACTCAGGATCTGCCAAATACTTGTATAGTAAACCCAACTTAAGAATGAAACGAAAGAGGCGCTGTCGGACGCATTTGACATTCATTTGACCAATCATTGCGCACTAGTAACTGACAGATGAATGACCACAACGTACTTATGAATGACTTTTCGTTAGTTCCAATTTTTGCCATTTCAGAGATAAGTTGGGCGCACTGTAACGTACATTTTGCATGGTTCGTTACATGGAGATTTTATATCGCTAAATGCAGATAATTTAGTTCACACTTGTACTTCCACAGATTATTAAAAGTTTTTTTCTGTTTGACATGTTATGCCATAAAGCACAATTATAGGCCGGCGTACACTTTCGTATTTTCTTTAAAATAAACTTTTGACTTAAAATTAAAATAAATCGTTATATTTTGATAGTGGTGTTTTAGAAATAAAACCATGTAATAAATTTTAATTATTTAATGTAAAACATAAAATCGATATTAGTTTTGTTACCATAGATAAATGTATTACGAAACCTTGTGATATAGTCTACATAAGTGAAGGCTTAAGTTGTCTGTGGTGGATTGACATTCCTTTTCTTCTTGAACGTCTCGGCGTAAAGAATGTCGTCTTGGAAATTTTTTATATTTTGGGGGATTTAGCATTCATTGGTTTCAAAACAAGTATTAATTATTTTTGTTAGTTCGTCGCAACGACAGGGGCGATGGGTTTTGTAAGGGACGCTGGGGGATCGCCGCGTAATATGCGTGCGTGAGAGACGCCAACCTTACCTACCTCCTACTTGGAAAAAAAAAGCGCAATTTGCGGTAAGAATTATATCAAATTATACTTTCTCTTAGTGGATTACTTAAATTCTAACCATTTACAATGGCGAACAAGTGAATGACGGAGTTTTCCGTTGTTTCAGCTTTTTCCCCATGGAGTAATTTTTTTCCTAAGGAAGAAATCTTAGCTTCTAGAATGTTCCACTGTTAATTTTTTTTTCTTCCTTACCCTCGCTTTCGCGAGTGAGTAATTTTCCCTTATGGATTTATAGTTTAACTTATCAAAAAGGGCGATGTTTCCCTATCCTATTTAGATCCTTTTAGTATTTCCTATTTTTTTTTCTTGACCTTTGATGTCAAACATACTTTTCTTTGGCGGAACATAGCTTCCTACCTACCTTTATACCCGATCGTATGAAGACTGGAGTTATTGCCCCGGGATGACGAAGCCCTGCCTCGGAGTGAGCCCGTGAAGGTGCAGTCTTGCAGTCCACTGGCAAGGAGGGGACTCGACCCATCTCGAGGGAGTTTTGCTTTGCTTAAGTACATCGTTTACAAGGTACAAAAGTTATATTATATACCACCCACCACCCACTACGCAACTTAGTTTTCAAGACATAGATCTATTTATAATTAAATTAAATTATTAAATATCTGTATTGCACTAGTGACAACGTTAATACAAACTCAATGTGAATACGGTTAATAAACAACTGTTTGTTACTTTCTTTGTTTAATTTCTCTCCAACAATAATGTCATGTATTAGTTTTTTTTTCTTGTCTTATACTGAGTAGTCCAACGCCCGCCTTGAGATTAGAAGTTCAATGGTTTATCCGGCTTTGTTATCCGCAGACTTGACAGGCAAGTAGCTCCTCTGGCGCCCGTGTTTCCTGGTTTATTTAATTAATTATTTACTTAAAATTGAGGAGCTACCATCTCACAACATCGGAGATCAACAAGCTTACTTGCGGGTATTTACCTAGTTAAAAAAAAAAACATAACAAGGTGGTGTTTAGTCAACTATTTATTGGTTACATCTTTAACTTATCTTTTCTAAATTGTTTTTTTTTACCATTGTAGCAACCAAACATATTTTCTTTCATTTTTTATTTGCTACAATTGGCGCCCGAACAGGGACATGAGTACACTTTAGTTTTCTTTATTTAGAGTCATTTTTATACTCAAGTTGTCAATTAGTAATTTAGACACTCAGTGTAACTTTCTTTGTTATATACATGACACATTGTTGTGGAATTTTGTTGTAGGGTAACTTTTCTTTATAAATAAAAGTAGTGTGGTGGAATATTTCCTTCCTATTTTTATATTTTCTATTATTTTGGTGTATAACCTTTTGTTATTCTTTTTTGTGTCAACATAGAAAAAGTATCTACAGATTTCTCGATTGTTTGTAAATCTAATGTTATCTGAGGAGTTTAATAATAAAGTTGACTAGTTTATTATTAATTGGATTAATAGTATATTAAAGTTAATAATAGTGCATAACAAGTAAAACTTTGTGGAATTTTGTTCAAGAATAATTAATTAAAGTAAACTATTTTAATTACAACATTTACATATTGTAATTACAATTACAACATTTACATATTGTAATTGCATTACAATTACATTGCATTTAACTTGTTTCATAGAATAATACCTATTAATTTAATATAGGGTTAATTTTGTTGTTGAACATTGTTGCAATACTTGCAATGATGTATCAAAATAATATAATCTGTGGTAATGAGATGAACCTATATTGTGTTGTTTGTCTGTGTAAGAATTTGAAAATAAATTCAGTTCGTTTGCGGTATTCACTTGTTTTATTATAGGTTATGGGCCCAGATGGGTTTTTTCCGAAATTATCAGTTATTTTTGAATAAAATAGATAATTAGTGAAAGTATTATCGCGGAAACATGACGAATTATATTGCCAGTGTTCCTAAATTAAAATGAAGAGAGAACTATGATGAGTGGAGCTTCGCGGCTGTAAATCTGTTGGTGCTCGAAGGTATGGACAAATACATTGAACCGACACCAGATTTTGAAGTTAAGCCAGATGAAGATGCAAAAACGAAGGCAAAGTTAATGTGAATAATGGACCCATCATTGTACGTGCTCATAAAGAACAGCAAAAGCTCAGCGGAATTATGGTCTACTTTGGAAACCATGTTTGATTATTGCGGTTTGTCAAGAAAAATAACCCTGCTGCGACGTTTGGTATCCATACGACTAGAAAAGTGTGATTCTATGGCGTGATATGTGACACAAATGGTCGAGACAGCACGGCGGTTATATGGCACGAGATACAATATTATGGACGAATGGGTTGGCTCATTATTATTAGCTGATTTGTCAGATCGTTTTACACTCATGGTCATGGCAATAGAACAATCGGGGATTTCGATAACTGCAGATGTCATAAAGTCTAAATTACTTGACATGGAAGTGACGGGAGAAAATGACAGCACTGGAACCGGAGCTGTATTTCCCACGCGAAATTTTAAACCGGTGTCAATAAACCACAGAAGTATGGCGGACCGTCAATGTCAAACAAGAAGACAGAGGCAGCAGTGACAGACTGACAGATTCTTCGACGAAAACAATAACATGATGTGAATGTGAAGAAGTTGGTCATTATCGAAATCAGTGTCCGTTGTTGAAGAAAAATAATAGTAAATGCGTATTTGATGTCGTTTTTCCTCACTGGAAAGTATAACAAAACAGATTGGTACGTGGATTCTGGTGCAAGTGCACATAATGACGGCGAACGAGTCATGGATTAGAAATAAAAGTTGTATACCTTGTTTACATGAAATTTTATATATTTTATATTGTTTATTGATGATTTTAGTAGAATGACGTTTATATATTTTCTTCGAAAGAAAAATGAAGCATTCACTACTTTCAAGATTTTTAAAACAATGGTGGAAAACAAATTTAAACAAAAAGTCTACGGAGCACATATTAGTTGGCTACGGTGAAGATGTTAAGGTACGGTACGTACGGTAAAGTACGGTACGGTTACGGTTAAGATGTTATGGTAAGGGCTTCAGATTGTACAATTCTGTCAAAAAGACTCTTGTTACCAGCAGATATGTTATCTTTATGGAAGAAGAATTAGATACCGAAGAGTCGGCTATCTGGATTCCTAAAGAAGAAATACCTGCAGTTGGGATACAGAAAGAGGTAAATGCAGATTCAGTGGAGGAAACATCGCAGAATGTTTCAGACTCCGAAGATTGTATTATTATTGTATTTTACTTTAATTGTCTTTCCAATTCTTCTGTGTATGAAGATGGGACTGAAGCATTGATTGAAAGTACAGATGATTTTGTACAAGAAACCCAGATGACATCTGTCCCAGAGCAGGAACCAGAATTACCTAGCAAGCGTCACAGAAAACAACCTGATAGGTATGGTTACATGTGTCTTTCCAGTACTGTTCCAGCATCAGAGAAAATTGTGTTCTCAGAGGCTCTCGCAGGGCCTGAGAGTGAGCAGTGGAAGAGTGCCATGAACGACGAGCTTCAGTCTTTCGAGTACAACGATGCCTGGGAGCTCGTTGACAACCCAGGTGACGTGACCATTGTGAAATGCAGGTGGGTGCTAAATAAAAAGTATGATGTAGACAACAATGTGCGGTTCCGGACTAGACTAGTGGCTAGAGGTTTTTCGTATAAACCTGGTGTTTGTTGTTTCCATTTATATGTCATTACCTGAAGGTTTTGTGAACAAAAGTGGGGGAAAGGTTTTGAAATTAAAGAAAGCAATATATGGATTGAAACAGTCTGCTCTTGCGTGGTATGACAGAGTTAAAGATGTGCTTTGTAAGTTAGATTTCAAAAATAGTCAGTATGAACTTTGTTTGTTCACAAAAATGAAGGGTGAAATAAAAATGTAATAACCCTAGATCAACAAAATTATATTGAACAGTTAGCTTCTAGGTTCAATATGTCAGATTGTAAAACATATAAAACCCCAATTGAATGTAAGTTAAATGTTGATAAAGCTGATAAATGTTTATCTGATCTTCCTTATCAAAAGTTAATTGGATCATTGATGTATTTGTCAGAAACCATCTGCATGATCGAAACATATTGATGTGAAATGTCACTATGTTAGAGATGTTGTTAAGAATAAGTATATAAAGATTTTATATTTATGTACTGAAGAAATAATAGCTGATATTTTCACTAAAGGTTTATGTCCTGTTAAAAATTATAAGATTCTGCCTAAGTTAGGAATTGTACCTAAATAATTTTGTTTTGTTGATTGATTATATTGTTAAGTGGGGGTTTGATTATTTTGATAAGTGGGGGTGTTGCAATACTTGCAATGATGTATCAAAATAATATAATCTGTGGTAATGAGATGAACCTATATTGTGTTGTTTGTCTGTGTAAGAATTTGAAAATAAATTCAGTTCGTTTGCGGTATTCACTTGTTTTATTATATTTAAGTGAATGTCAGTTAACATGGAGGATACTGTGTCTGTTTCTAAGTCTGACAAGCCAGTTTTAGCTATGCCTACTACTAGTCGTGAACAAGAAACTACCGCGCCTAATGTTTGTCTTCAAGATGGCCAGACTCAGAATCAGGATGCATTTGTTTCGGAAGACATGATTACTTTGGATAATGTGATAACACCACAATCAAAATCAGTTTCAAATAATAATTCAACTGCTCTAGAATCAACTTTGCCTGTCATAAATAACTATTATAAAAAACATTTCGACTTTTCAAAACTTAATTTAACATTTAATGGTAAAACATGTCCAGTGGAATTTCTTAGTAGACTTGAAGAGTTAAAACCTGTTAAAGGGTATAATGATTATCAGTGTTTCTTAGCGTTGCCAGTATTACTAACAGATATTGCATTAAAATGGTACAGAGGTAGAAAACAGTCTATTTTTAATTGGTCTCAATTTAAAATTGAATTCTTGGATTACTTCACTCCTAGGGACTATAACTATAGATTGGAATATGAAATTAGGACAAGAAAGCAGCGGAATGGTGAAACTTTGTCTGAGTTTGTTATCGAATTGATGGATTTATCTGCTAAATTATATACACCTTTGTCGGAGTTGGTCTTGCTAGATATAGTTAGACATAATATGTTGCCGGAATATTCAGTTCATCTGATAGGCCGAGGTATCATATCCCTCAACGAGATTGTACAGCTGGGTAAGGAGATTGAATCCTATCGTTCGTTATATCCTCATAATTCATTACAAAACCAGAAGGTGGACTTTGTTAAATCTGAAAATTTGAGAACTAATTTTTCACAACAACCTAAAAATAATTCTTTTAATAAAAATAATACTCCTTGTTTAAAATGTAAAAAGATTGGTCACTCTTATAGAGATTGTAGATCATTTCCAGGTATTAAGTGCTTTACTTGTGGCTTGCCTAACGTAGTAACCAAGCAGTGCCCTAAATGCAATCCTAGTAAGAATGTTTCTGTTGTAAATAACTGCGATCCAATAAAGCGAGTAGCGCCTCACGGTGATCAGTTTTTGCCCGAAAATGTTGGATCCACAGTGAGATTAAGTCAAGACTCACAACATAATTTAATTAGTAATAGTAATGACATACCTTTGGAACAACAAGTAGCTTCACTTCTTAATTGTAGTTCGGATACTCGACCTTATTTATCATTTACTGTGAAAGGCCGAGAATTTCTGGGTTTATTGGACAGTGGTGCCCAAATTAGTGTACTAGGTAACGATTCACACCAAATTTTTCAAAATATAGGTTTTGAGATTCAACAGTCGAATTCTTTTGTTACAACTGCTGATGGAAAGCAACAGCAAGTTATTGGTATTATGGAGTTGCCTATTAAGTGTGCAAAGCGGGTAAGGCTGTGTAAGTTTTCTGTTATACCATCAATATCAAACGATATTATTCTTGGTATAGATTTTTGGATTACATTTGATATTTTTTCGAAATTGCGTAAAGAGATTTCCTTTGTTAATTCAGGTGGAAAACCATTTGAAATCGCTTCGATTAGACCTGCATCTAGTTTAACATTTGAAGAAAGAGCTCGCTTAGATAAAATTACAAAATTATTTGAAAATATTTCTTATGAGAAAAAAGGTTTAGGTAAAACGGATTTAGTTCAACATAAAATAGTAACTATTGGTGAACCTATTAAGCAGAGGTATTATCCTTTGAGCCCTGCTAGATTGAATTCTTTAAATACTGAGATTGATAACATGTTGGCAGAAGGAATTATACAACCTTCGAAATCTCCTTGGAGCAGTCCTCTTGTTTTAGTTACCAAGAAAGACGGTAGTCTTAGAGTTTGTTTGGATTCTCGTAAACTAAATTCTGTAACGATAAAAGATTCTTATCCACTTCCATACATATCTAGAATTTTAAGTAATCTTAGAGATGCTCAATATCTTAGTTCTATTGATCTCTCTAAGGCTTTTTATCAGATACTTTTAGAAGAAACGTCTAGAGAGAAGACAGCTTTTGTAGTACCAGGCCGGGGACTTTTTGAGTTTGTCAGGATGCCATTTGGAGTCACAAATGCACCTGCAGAACTGCAACGGTTATCCGATAAGTTGTTTGGTCCAGAATTTGACGATAATCTGTTTTGTTTCTTGGACGATTTAATATTAATATCTAAAGATTTTGATAGTCATTTAATTTTATTGGAGAAAGTTTATAAAAGATTAGTAGATTCAGGACTCACTATAAATTTAACAAAATCTGAATTTTGCAAAGATAAATTAAAATATTTAGGTTATATTGTAGACAAGGACGGTTTACATACTGATCCAGAGAAGTTGGAGGCTATTAAAAATTTTCCTACGCCTAAATCTATTAAAAATGTTAGAAGCTTTGTTGGAATGTGTTCATATTATAGGAGATTTATTCCAAATTTTTCACATCATGTTGCTCCATTGACTAAATTAACCAGTGGTAAAAGGAATGTTAAAGTAAAATTTTTGTGGAATAATGACGCAGAAGAATCATTTAATTATTTAAAAAACGCTTTAATGACAGCCCCAGTTTTGCAATGCCCTGACTTTAATAAACCATTTTCTCTTCATTGTGATGCCAGTGGTTACGCTGTTGGTAGTGTTTTGATGCAAGAAGACGATTCAGGTCAACAACACCCTATTGCCTATTTTTCAAAATTATTGTCAAAATCTGAACAAAACTATAGTGTTACTGAAAGAGAACTTTTAGCTATTTTGTTATCTATTGAACATTTCCGACCGTATATCGAGGGAACTGAGTTTACTGTGTTTACAGACCATGCCAGCTTAAAATGGTTAATGAGTTTGACTAATCCTTCTGGCAGATTGGCCAGGTGGGCAGCCCGTTTGTCGCAGTATAAGTTTAACGTAATTCACAAGAAGGGTAGCAGCCATGCTGTTCCAGACGCTTTGTCCAGAGTTGCAGATGTAGCTGCCATAAATTTATGTCCCGAAGATATTCATGATCCTTGGTATTGTAAAATGTTTATCGATTGTCAAAAATATCCCTCTAGATTTAAAACCTTTAAAGTGGAAAATGATACTTTATATAAATTTGTAAAGCCTAAGCATGATTTAAATCAAAATTTAGCTTGGAAAATAGTCATACCTAGAGAACATACATTAGAAACTATTAAAAATAACCATGACGATGTTAATTCAGCTCATTTTGGTATACATAAAACGTTAGAGAAACTAAAAACTCATTACTTTTGGCCTAAGATGTTTAATGACGTTAGAGAATATATAAATAAATGTGATATTTGCAAGGCATATAAGCATTCCAATTCAGCACCCTTAGGACTTATGTCAAACCCTAAGTTGGTTGATCGTCCAATGATAATGTTATCCATAGATATAATCGGTCCATTACCAAAATCTTATTCAGGTTATAAATACATACTATCTATTGTAGATGTTTTTACAAAATATTGTTGGATTTTTCCTTTATTTAACGCCACAACACAGTCAATTATTAAAATATTACAAAAAGAAATTATATTGAAATTTGGTTGTCCAAAAATATTGATATGTGATAATGGTACACAGTTTACTTCCAAGCCATTTAAGGATTTTGCCAAAACTTATAACATACCAAAAATATTTTATAACACTTTATATACACCTCAGAATAACCCAGTAGAGAGATTTAACAAAACTATAGAGACTTGTATTTCATGTTATGTTGAGACAGATCACCGGACTTGGTCTAGGTACTTACCCCATGTCCAAGCTGCTATTAATAGCACTATTAATTTAGTTACAGGTTATACACCTAATTTTCTTATGTTTGGGAGGGAAGTTATTTTTGATGGTTCCTTATATAAACTTTGTTCAATTTCTGATCCTTCAGAATTGGTTATTAGTAGTCGTTCTGACTATTCTTCTTTGCTTTCAACTTTGGAAGGCATTTTTAGGAAAACAGTGGACAATTTAGTTAAAGCTTATAGAAAAAACTCTATTTACTATAATGCTAAAAGAAAAGGCATTTCTTATAATGTTGGAGATACTGTATGGAGGCGTAACTTCGTGCAATCCAACGCTGCTTACTTCTTTTCATCCAAATTAGCACCTAAATTTATTAAAAGTAAAATTATTGATAAAATTTCGGATAATGTTTATTTATTAAAAGATTTTGATAAGAATAGTAGAGGTAGATATCATGTAAAAGATATTGTTAAAATTTAATTTTTCTTTTATATAATTGAAAACTTGATATCATTATTTTGACAACTTGTTTCTGTTCGCTGCCAGGTTTAAAGGGGTTTTTGAATGGGAAGGGATTGTGATTGAGGTATGAAAGGTAACCCAATAGAGAGATGATGTATGACAGGAGGCCTGGGTTAGTTGAATGTACTTAGAAACTATACTTACCATACTCTACTTATGTATTGGAATTCCAGAATTAGAACAAAAGAAAAGAAGTTAGTTGCCACAATGTTATAAGGACTCATTATTTTATTATTTTGTTCCCCATTTATTATTTTTTTCCCCTCACCTATTATATACAATTTTTATTGTTACTTAGTTGAGGTGAATTTATTTACTTAAGATCTAATTTAAGGATCTATTTTGTTGTACATTATTTACTTCTATTTAGGGAAGTTTTGCTTTTAGTTAGCATTTGTTTAGTTTTAGTTAAGTACTAGATTTTCTAGAACCTGGACTTGACATATAGAGCTCTAAATCTAATCTTATGTTGTACAACAAAAACCTTTTCCCTACCTTGTGTAAGGGTGACTTATTTTATGTGTGAAACATCACATACACTCATTTCCCTAGAGATCGAATATCTCGTGGGTGACTTTTGCTGATATTATTTAGCACTATTTTGTTCTCAAATCTTTATAGTGAATACCTTTCGGTGTCACTAGTTTTTATCCACTTTCGTGGATAATTTTTTTTTTTCCTGGCATGACTTAGATCATGTGCAGGCGGGCTTTGTGTGGTTTGTCATTACATGGCGGATGCGCAATGTTTTGACCAGTTGCAGACCATACATAGCATTTGTTTTTTTTAGTTGTTGTGTATATATATGACACGACTATAAATACTTTACTTTTGTAGGATTCTGGTTTGTTAGTGTAGAGCGAAGGAGCTATTACATTAACCGGGTGTAAGCTGGATCCTATGTTTGTTATTTAGTAGTAGTGGGAGTTAGTTTTTTGATGAAGGAGGAGTTAGTTTTGAAGTGAGTAGGAGATTATTATGTTGATGTAGGGTTGTAGTTTGTTAATGTAAGGCGAAGGTGCTGTTACATTAATCAGTTGCATACTAAAACCCTATGTTTTGTTTGTAGTGTTTGATAACTCTTATGCTAGGTGTTTTTTCTTGGGAATGTAAATCCTGTTTTCTTTTCTAGGATTGGTTAGTTGTTGTAAGGCATTAGTGCTTATTGCAATGACCGGTAGCAGACTAGTCCTGGATTCTTTTGTTGATACTAGTTATCACTTTGTTTTATTTCAATTTAGTATTGTGTTAGGGTTGACACTTTTGTAATAGGGTTGTCACTTTTTGTAGTAGGGTTGTCAACTTTCAAAAAAATAATTTTGCACTTGCAAAAATTATTTTTTTTTTTTGCGGGAAAAGGGGAAATGTAACGTACATTTTGCATGGTTCGTTACATGGAGATTTTATATCGCTAAATGCAGATAATTTAGTTCACACTTGTACTTCCACAGATTATTAAAAGTTTTTTTCTGTTTGACATGTTATGCCATAAAGCACAATTATAGGCCGGCGTACACTTTCGTATTTTCTTTAAAATAAACTTTTGACTTAAAATTAAAATAAATCGTTATATTTTGATAGTGGTGTTTTAGAAATAAAACCATGTAATAAATTTTAATTATTTAATGTAAAACATAAAATCGATATTAGTTTTGTTACCATAGATAAATGTATTACGAAACCTTGTGATATAGTCTACATAAGTGAAGGCTTAAGTTGTCTGTGGTGGATTGACATTCCTTTTCTTCTTGAACGTCTCGGCGTAAAGAATGTCGTCTTGGAAATTTTTTATATTTTGGGGGATTTAGCATTCATTGGTTTCAAAACAAGTATTAATTATTTTTGTTAGTTCGTCGCAACGACAGGGGCGATGGGTTTTGTAAGGGACGCTGGGGGATCGCCGCGTAATATGCGTGCGTGAGAGACGCCAACCTTACCTACCTCCTACTTGGAAAAAAAAAGCGCAATTTGCGGTAAGAATTATATCAAATTATACTTTCTCTTAGTGGATTACTTAAATTCTAACCATTTACAATGGCGAACAAGTGAATGACGGAGTTTTCCGTTGTTTCAGCTTTTTCCCCATGGAGTAATTTTTTTCCTAAGGAAGAAATCTTAGCTTCTAGAATGTTCCACTGTTAATTTTTTTTTCTTCCTTACCCTCGCTTTCGCGAGTGAGTAATTTTCCCTTATGGATTTATAGTTTAACTTATCAAAAAGGGCGATGTTTCCCTATCCTATTTAGATCCTTTTAGTATTTCCTATTTTTTTTTCTTGACCTTTGATGTCAAACATACTTTTCTTTGGCGGAACATAGCTTCCTACCTACCTTTATACCCGATCGTATGAAGACTGGAGTTATTGCCCCGGGATGACGAAGCCCTGCCTCGGAGTGAGCCCGTGAAGGTGCAGTCTTGCAGTCCACTGGCAAGGAGGGGACTCGACCCATCTCGAGGGAGTTTTGCTTTGCTTAAGTACATCGTTTACAAGGTACAAAAGTTATATTATATACCACCCACCACCCACTACGCAACTTAGTTTTCAAGACATAGATCTATTTATAATTAAATTAAATTATTAAATATCTGTATTGCACTAGTGACAACGTTAATACAAACTCAATGTGAATACGGTTAATAAACAACTGTTTGTTACTTTCTTTGTTTAATTTCTCTCCAACAATAATGTCATGTATTAGTTTTTTTTTCTTGTCTTATACTGAGTAGTCCAACGCCCGCCTTGAGATTAGAAGTTCAATGGTTTATCCGGCTTTGTTATCCGCAGACTTGACAGGCAAGTAGCTCCTCTGGCGCCCGTGTTTCCTGGTTTATTTAATTAATTATTTACTTAAAATTGAGGAGCTACCATCTCACAACATCGGAGATCAACAAGCTTACTTGCGGGTATTTACCTAGTTAAAAAAAAAACATAACAAGGTGGTGTTTAGTCAACTATTTATTGGTTACATCTTTAACTTATCTTTTCTAAATTGTTTTTTTTTACCATTGTAGCAACCAAACATATTTTCTTTCATTTTTTATTTGCTACATACTTCATTGTGATTTCACATTGGTTGTAGATGTCAATGAGTTGTAGACAAACAACAAAACCTCAAAAAAAACTGTTATTTCGAGACTTAATTAGCGCCATCTTCAACATCAAGCTGCTTTGGTTGTACTAAAAAATGAATCATGACATGGAAACCATACCAAATTGTACTAACACTGTAAACAAGATTTTGTATATGCAAACATAACATGGACTTTGACCAAATAAATTTATCTAATCAAAACCAAGTAGCTAATAGACCTTTCAAGATTTATGTAAATACACAACAAAATGCTAACAATTATGGTAAAATTCATGGATTACGGTTGCAGTTGCATTTGCAAGCTTTGTAGCCTGGCAATTTGAATGCAAGTCTTTACCTGAATTCAAATTTTGAATGCACCTTTAAGTTTTAAAGTTTGTGCATATTGCAAGTTAATAAGCTATATTGAGCCTGAAATGTGGTACAACCAGTTTATCTTTATTGTTGGTATTAAAAGTTGTGAACACCACTTCTTTGTAGATCTATCCGATGGGTGGGTTATGAATATTCGATTTTTAATTTTTTTGTGGCGTTATGTTGGTACACGTCATGTCTTTGATGTATGCTGCCAAGTTCGGCCATTTTGAACATTCAGGTAATTGTTGACAGCAGCTGTTTTAATAGCACGTGTCGTGGCTTGGCTCCGATTTGTGCCTATTCGAAAAATGGATCAAAGAATCTTTATTAAATTTTGTGTTAAAAACGAAATAAAACGCGCGGACGCATTCTGAATATTGACTATAGCTTATGGAGAAGCTACCTTGGACTCAAGCAACGTTTATCGGTGATACAAAATGTTCTGAGAGGGCCGAGAAGATGTGAACAACGAACAACGTGTCGGACGCCCGAGCACGCCAAGAACAGACGAAAGCATTAATGAAACGAAGAAAATAGTATGGATTGCAGTACGTGGTGCATCATAAGTTCTTGCCAAAGGGTAGAACTGTCAATAAGGAATATTATCTGCAAGTTATGCGCAATTACCGCGAAGTAATCCGCCCGGCTTTGTGGAAGAACAAAAATTGGTTTTTGCATCACGATAACGGCCCTACTCACACATCGTTACTTGTGCGTGATTTTTAGCCAAAATAACCACTTTAATGATACGACAGCCACCGTATTTTCCAGATTGGCTCCCTGTGACTCTTTCTTGTTCTCGAAACTGAAAAGGCCCATAAAAAGACGACACTACGCTACCTTTGACAAACACATTATTTAACAAAAATGGGTCAATTCAAACCAAAGAAATTACTTGAACATAGATAAAAATAGTGTGTACATATATTTTTATATAGGTAATTAATAATTACTTAAATATAAATAACTTACGTGATGCAGGCGTTTATTACAATTTCACTACCTGTCAGGGGTATCTATATATATATATATATATATATCTTTAATGTAATTAGACTCCTACAATAACATCTTATAGTTTTAATTTTAATGCAAAATCAAAATTTTGGTTAAACGCAATGTTTTATTAAAATTAGGGCAGTCAATTATTGATTCATATTATTACTAATGAAAATTCATATAATAAATACAGCACAAAATCAATATGCGAAGAGTTTTTAATATTCACTTATAGCAATAACTGTAATTTCATTGCAATATCCTGTGATTAATTTTAGCAAAGAAATAACCTTATACCAAGACTAATTCAACCTTCAAACATAACTGAAATCACATGAAAACATTTCTTGTGTGTAAAATAAAATAAACACGGAATTTTAATTATATGATAATGTTTTCATGCAAAGAGAAAGTTCATTGCTTGGGCACTTTGTCACTAACCAAACAGGAAAATACATTTCTAAGGTTATGCACAGCGTTGGTCTTTAAATTTCAGTGATAATAACGACTTATAGTTTATACATGCCAAATAAAATTACTTACCTCCGTTTCTGATTCGTAGGCTTCGAAGCCATCTCAGTTTTTATCATTGTACTATGTCACTATTATGAAACTATACGATATGACCACAATCTTAGAACACTGCCAAGGAGAGTATCATATCGCTTTTCACAATGCCCAGCTTCAAATTTGTTTACGATTCAATCACAATTAAGTCTCACTGATCACAATTTAGGTCATTTTATAATGCACTACACAAACAAAATATCTATCTATACTTTGTTGTCGTGAACTTGCACAGTGGTATTCTATTTAGTTTAGATTAGACAGACATGACAAACTCCGTAAGTCCATAGACAACGTTGAGTTGACAACGAACCATAGAGCAACGAACCAAATAATTAGGATAATGTTGCCAAGTAGGTACACAACATAAGACAAAAATCATTTTTTAAGGGAGATTTTTAGAATAATTTTTAATAAAAAATTGGCTTCTTCAGAAAATATATTCTCCTCTTATGAGGTTAAATGCAACTTTTTACTATGTTTTGAAGTGTTTCTTTATGTGTAAACGTATTTAAATGACATTTAGTTTATAAAGTAAATTCAAAGTCCTGCCACAGTCCTACTGAAGGGTTCCTTAACTTAACCAGTAAACTCGAGATATTTACTAACGTAGTGACGTTAACCCTATACAAATGTGGAGATTAAAGTTGCGTACCTAATCAATCATATTTTGTACTTGTAGATAATTACAGATTTAAAACAAAGTTGAAAAGTGTGTAGGTTTTTTTAGAGCTCACCAAATACTTTAAATAAAGTTTTTATGACGGAATAAAATCATTTACCTATACTTTATACCAAGAGTCTTCTACGTCTATGATCTTAACATAATTTTGACGTTTAGTTTATTATTGTATATCTGTGCTTTGATGACATTTTAGGCACGCCGCACGTTCCAATAAGCGATTACAACGCTCAAACCTCTGAGGCTCAAACCGACTTCTAAGAAAAATGGATTATGCAATGTTTTGAGCGTTTTAGGGTCGGGCCACATTGATCGCCGTCGATCAATGTGTCGATCAATGTGGCCCGACCCTGTATCGCTTTGTAGAACGCGCCAGTTTGAGATGCTTGCTCGTCACTAAATAACAACTTTATTCAGTTTATTTTGGTCTGATAGAGAGATAGTTAATGATAGTGAGAAATGATGAAGGAAAGTGGAGAAGAAGATTTGTTGGCTTCATTTTACTCAAGATGGTTCTAAATTGTATTGTTAATAGTTAGGTACTTACATTGAATGAAAGATAGTGTATACTGTATAGTGTAGTGTAGGTAATTAATGCTCTTGATATTTGCCGACAAACTATTTACAAGTTTATTTAACTCAAGCTGTTGTTATGGTTTTCAATTACGCAACCAGATAGCAATGAAATACCTATTTAAGAAAAATCGGGTGGGGCTGTGTCGGTACACACGGCCGTTGGTTTTAACGTGAAACGTCTTCTTATCTATAGGTATCAGCGCGTCGCTCTTAGGTACGATTCAGACCAACCGGCCCGCACTCTGCATTGCATTGAAATCTATCAACAGTAATTACAGTTCATATTTGCGTGCAACGCATAGTTTTCACAGTCGCGCGACGCGTCGCGACAGCCGACCGGCTCCGTACGGCTGTCGCGGTAGCCGTACGGCTCCGTTCCGATGCGGGCCGATGCGGGCCGATGCGGGCCGATGCGAGCCGGTTGGTCTGAATCGTAAGTGATATAGGCTGCAATGACTAGACGTCCAATTTTCTCTCCGATAGTCGGTTCCGATCATTGAGAACTAGGTATGTACTAAAGTAAGAACTGGTAAATCCTCAGGTTAGATCTATTTATTAAATTATTTATAGTGATGTAAATCTCAAGAGTATTATAGGTAGGTATATTACCTAATAATACCGAACTCCTCATTACAGATTTTCATAAAGCTATTTTCGTGAAAAAAAGATTTCAGGCGTCGAAAATCGTAGGTAAACCAGTTTGTTCAATATTACAATGCGGTTGTATTTTAGGCAGCGCTTATTTTGTCTGCCACCTTGTTTTGAGGCGAGACACGTTTTCTATACAAGTTTCATGCGCTTAAATGAACACACGTTGGTTATGCACACTTCTGCTTCTGTATTTATGAGCTCCATTATTATGTTTGGGACGAACTAGTTTAGGTGGGTGTCATGTTGTATGACGGAGGAGTGCCGAGTGGTGAGAAAAATTTTCGTCTCGGAATGTAATCTGCGTACCTAGGTAACGTTTACCTACTTGTTATTAATTATTTAAATACCTATTTATTATAAAAGGTACCTGTGGGTTTTCGTGATCTAGTAGACAGGTAGATATTATAATAAACCACTACCTACTGCTTAGCGGTAGGCCTATAGTCCCGTTGACTAGCTACCACCATGTATTTAAACGACTTCAAAATAATTCTGACAAACAGAGATAACTCAAAAACTAGTCGCCAGCTGATGGCGCTCAATTCAACCCATCTAAGTGTAAAGTTCTCTTAAATAGGTACAAAGTTATTTTATCAATAATAGTCAATTGTAACTATATTACACTTAATTTATATATCTGTTATATACTGTACCTATCTAATCATTCGAAACGATTTAAGAGCAAATGGTAATAATGAGAACGTCGGAGTAACATTGCTACATTGCCACAGGCGTTTTGATTGAAGTATCAGTATCACCCTTATTAATTATTAATACCATTACTTAATATTGTACCATGTGGATACAATATTAATTTCTTTAATTGTTTAAGTGAATAGGTACCTAATCATAAAACTGCTGTACCTTCCCAGCGTGCGAGTTCGATAATTAAATTTGTTTGTTGTTTGTAAAGGGATTTGTCGCGTTAATATTCGCTTGGATGGCTACACCTACCGTCACCTACGTCAATTCAGTGTTTTCCAGACTTTGAAGCAAGACGGACGTGTCTGTATTTTTTGTACACTATAGAGTGGAGTAACGAAAAAGTGTTAGAGTTCATTCAATTTGATGAAACGGAGAGTATCATATGGAATCCTAGTGATCCTGACCATAAATAGAAACACTTGGTACATGATGCTTGGATTCACCTACAGTTCACACAGCACAATCCGGCACGATTAATCGCGTGAACTCGACACGAATCTTCGTCCGCCTTAATGTAGACAAGAGCATCGCCTATGCCCGAACACGATGTTTTTGTCGCGCCAACACGATACGATCTTCGCCTAATGTAGACGCAGCAGTAGTCTTAAGTTTATAATTGTTGTGTATGTTAATCTGTAAGGTATTTATGATATGGACCTCTGTACATGCATATTACATATTGTGTGTCTATGCATGTATATTGTCTGAAATAAAGATTTACCTATTATTGGTAGGTATTATAGGTAGTATACCTACTTAATTCTATCCACGTTGGCTGGATCCGAACCACATCCGCATATTACTGTGTCAACACAATCAGCCAGTGGCAGGCGCATTTGAATACCAGATTGATTGGTATCGAGGTATTACTGAAATCGAAATTCTTACTCATTAAAGCCTAAATATCAGAGTTGATTACAGTTGGTCTGTCGAAATATTATTTTTTAATCAATATTAATATTATCAATAATTTTATTTAATTTTGGACATAAGAATAATTTTGCGCAGGCGAGCACGATAGCTGTATTGTATCATTACGCACAGATTACGCACACATAAACAATAAATGAAATGAAATAACATCGCCTGCACGCACACATACTTGATAATGTTGCCTTGTTTTTTTGTTTTCATTGTAGGGCGACGCTCAATCTACATAGATATTTAAAACATCATTGCATTAGGTATTCCGTCTCCATGACAGAATTATAATTATTATTACATCCTACTAATATTATAAATGCGAAAGTTTGTAAGGATGTATGTGTGTGTGTTTGTTGCTCTTTCACGCAAAAACTACTGAACGGATTTTCATGAAACTTTGCAGTAATATAGCTTAGACATCGGAATAACATAATTTGTTAAATTTTATAGAGATTTTTGGAGGGACTGGTTTCCCGAAGCGAAGCGAGGGCGGATTTACTAGTTGTATGTAAAATTGTAGCTAGGTAGGTAAGTACAAACTCATTATTCATCATCATAAGTAATTTTTATTTAACCGAAAATATGTAGAGAACAAAAATCTTGCAATTCATATTTATTTAGAGAACATCTGCATTTAAAATAAGGGGCAAAATTAATTTTGCATTTAATATATGCGTAGTCAAATTACTCTACGGAAATAAAAAAACAGTTTTTACTTAGGTTTCTTTGGACAATGTCAATAACTAGAGTAGGTGAGGGTATTCCTTTACCGCATGTTTTCAATATTTGAAAATACCGACCCTTCCTTCCTTCCTTTCTAGTTCCTTTTAGATTCCAGACCTTTTTTTCCACATGCTACGCTTTTTCTGTTCATTGGCACGTATTTCTTCTCATTCAAACACAATTTTCCATTGACCATTAGTAAATCGAAATTCTTAGTTACAAATATATAACTTAACCAAAAACATGATAGAAACGAAATGTAGAGCCCGAATTACGTAGTGGTTTTCAAGCCAGACAGTCGCGTCTTTCCAATAGGTCCTGAGTTCAATTGCCAGCGAGGGGAAATATTAATGACAATTTTAAATTTCTCTTCTCGGTTTGAGTGTAGATATGTTCTTTAGTCTTGTGTGTTGTCCATGGCACCCACGATTCAAACCTTGTGTGTGACTATGAGTTTGTAGAGTTATTTATAAACACTTTCAGAAACAAAAACCAGAGTTAACAAAGTCATTTTACAATCTCACTAAAATGATAAACAGGTAGGAATAAGTAGGTAGGTAGATGTACCGAATAATTCTTGTTTGTTGGAAGCTCGAAAGCTCCCCAACGCAGCTCTGTCCAATTGGCAATTAATTTCCCCAAGGTCATTTGACCCTCATATAACACGTCATATGTTATGCACTCCTTCTGTAGCTACATTTTAAATAAGTAAAACTCAGGGAATACTGATTATTTTAGTTTATGCAAATGTAGATATACTATTAACATCAAGTTATATTAATTAAACGAGTGTTGTATGGATTTAATAAAGCATTGAATGTCTATTATTCTCTGCTATGCGTTATCGTTTTAGGGGTATTGTTGGTTTGCTGACTAACTTATTGCTCGCTTTACTTTGTTGAGTATCTAAATGTCACATTTAGGTTCGCGTCTGTGTAAAGTTCTCGTTGATTTAAATTACTCAAGCCCAAACACAAGGTAACTGCTGGAATAGGTTAAAGGGTTCACTCGACTGTCTTTCGGCTACTTCATCTGGGGGCATCTGTAACGGACCAACTTTGAGTGGACTGTATATTTGGGGTGTACAAGACTGTCGTCTACCAACTCTGGTGAATGCACGGGTGTGAATAAATAATATACTCACCGATGGCTCCTCGAACATTGGGTAGGAATTGATTATCTGATAAATACTAGTTGTATTTACTAATAAATCGACAAAATATAACGACAACACAAGAGTTTATGCTCAGGACAAAGATTTATGCTTAAACTCACGAGAAAGCTCAGTGTAAAGTAACAAGAAAGCTTATTTTATTTAAGCAATAACTATAGCGAAAACGACAAAATTAACGAAAGTTAATCTGCCATTGGTAACGGGGCAAAGCTTTATCAGTGGCCTTTTGAATAGCCCACCGACTGTTTTGACGGTAGCTACGCGAGAAATTCAATCCGAACCGCGATGTAGAGCCACGATTCGACCTAAGTTCCACTTAAGAGGACTTCTTTGTTCGTTAATGATTAACACTAACGAACAGACAGATACGTTTCTTTCGTGGGTATTCCATTTCTTTTCATTGTCGTTGTTGAAGCGTATGAATGTATTCGAGGTGCCAGCGACGCCATAAATCCTGGTGCATTTTCTGTATCAACTTCCAACGATGGAGAAGACATTTTCATTTGCCTATTTTCTAAAAAGGGATCAACATGATTGTACTCTTGTCTTCTTGTTTCGTCGTTTGTAAAATGTGTAAGCGACACATATTCTTCGGATATTGATCATATTTTTTAACACGTCTACGCAACCCGTTACGCAACCCGCAGAAGACTGAAACTTAAACTGCGTATGATCCGTAGCGTAAAATTTCACGCAGGCGGGCCAATCCCGCGTGCGTGAGCAAATCCGCGTGACACTAAAAGCGCTCTTCGTCCGAAGGAGAGGCTGGTAGTCTTTAAGCGTAACGCATTACTAATAGGGTACTTTCGGTAGTGAAAAATAAACTTGATTTTCCTAATAAAAAGCAACAATATATTTCGGCAAAATAAACACGCTTTCTCGCCTTAAAATGAAAGAAAATATTAATTCTTTTTTTTTTCCGGAAAAACGCTGTCAGAACTTGTCAGCCATTTTGATGACGTAATAATGGTAATTTGTACAGTGCCACAAACTTATCTGACCCGGTGGTTAAAATTGGAACTAATGCAAATGTTGCAAAATATACTGTTGTCAGAAAAATACCAAGACAGTAGCGCCACCCTTACCGGGTCAAATAAGTTTGTGGCACTGTATGTAAGACCGGCATTCATTCAAGTTGTCATGCATGAAACTGAACTGACAGTTTGGTTCTTGGAGGAATAGGTTTGCCTTTATGACGTCACAAATGCCAAATGCCTCTCGTGTTTTAGGTTACGTGACATACCGATTAAAAATTTCGAATTTTAATATTGTTTATTAAAATAATTATGTGCTTTATTGCTCGAAATCAGAATATTAAAGTATATTTCTACATACATTTTTAGTTTTATCAAATTTCATAGTTTATTATTCATTACGGAAAGTACCCTATTGCAAGTCCCTTGTTCAAGTAACCCGGGCAAGGAACTTGGGAAGTAACTTGGACAGGTGACTTGTTAACGTAATAACATGTAAATCAGAGATACTTAGATACTTACTTAAGATTTTATGTCAAAGTCAAAGTCAAACTGTTTATTTCATCTGGGAATTTACAAATTCACTTATAAACGTCAATTTTTTGATTCTACCTCTAAAAAAACCTCGAAAAAAAACTCCTCCGCATCTTTTAAAATAAAAATTATGTACAATATTACTTAATTGATACAGGTAAGCACTAACCTAGCAGAGCTGGTTGCAGAGCTGGTAATTTCCATGCCTTTTTGTCATTTAAATATTCCTGTATACTATTGTCTACGAGTTGTGCTTTTACATGCTTCTCAAACAACTCTGAAGGCAGGTCACGGATTGCCTTAGGGACTTTATTATAGAACTGTACACCAAGCCCCATAAAAGAACGCTGCACTTTACATAGCCGATATGAAAGCGTCGCCAAATCATGCATCTTTCTTGTTAAGCGATTATGATAATCGCTGTTTTTTTAAATGCATTTATGTTATTTCGTACAAAAACTATATTACTATATATGTACCTACTGTGAGGCTACTGTAAGTATACCTAATTCTTTGAATTTATCACGGCACGATTCCCGATACCGTAGTTTATAAATAGCTCTAATGGCCCTCTTCTGCAATACAAAGATTTGTTGTATATCGCTTGCTTTACCCCACAGTAATCCTTACTTCCTTACTAATATTATAAATGTGAAAGTGTGTTTGTTTGTTTGTTTGTGACTCTTTCACGTCGCAACATGGCTATTATATGGTATGGTTTATGTGTATGGGGATAGTTAGGAGGGTGGAGAGTGACGTAGGCTAATTTTTACCGCGGAAAACATCTCATTCCTATGGGAAGATCGATGTTTTGTTGCTAGATATTTAGTTCCGGGTGTTGTTAATAGATGCCGTTAGTAAAATTCATTTGCAAGTTCTGAATCACGCTATCAAATAGTAGATGTAATTTACTTAAATCATAGGCAAATGTTATATCTGATGTTGAGGAAGCTGCTTCTCGCCTACCCTCTACTCGTGCTACACGAACGATATTCCAGCGGAGGGGGGCGCCATGCTCGCCCTCTACGCGGACGACGCGGCGTACCTGACCACCTCGATTAAGTCAGGTCACGCCGCCGTTAAAATGCAAAGATGCCTCGACGCCCTCCCCAAGTGGCTACACGAGTGGAGGATGGCGATCAACGTAGGGAAGACGCAGGCCATCCAATTCGAAGGAACCACGATGCGCGACCCCACTTTAAAGCTCCTCAACCAAGACATTGCCTGGACAAGACAGGCCAAGTACCATGGGGTAGCCCTGCACTGTTCCCTGACTATGAAGCCCCACGTGACCAACGTCGTAAATCACGCCAAGGCAGCAGCTGTAGCGCTACGTCCAGCGCTCTCCTCGAGTCTCCCGTTGAGGGTCAAACCACCATCTGGAAGACCTACATCCGCCCCAGACTCACGTTCGCGGCCCCAGCCTGGTACGCGCTCCCAAGTGAACCACAACGCAGGCGTCTACGCGTGGTTCAATCGAAGACGCTGTGCCGGCTGGCAGGGGCGCCGTGGTGCGTGAGGAACGCCACCATCCAGCGGGACCTCAGAGTTGAGAGCCTGGACGCCCACGTGGAGGACCTAGCGCAACGGATGTTTGCGCGCGCGGACGCGGCGCGGTTTCTGCACCTGCGGAACCTGGCGCCGCTCCACGCCCGCCCCCCGGACCGTTGGGCACTCCCGCGCGACCTACTGCGCGGGATCAGCCCGACATGAACCACCTCGGACAAGACCGCAAGCCGCCGTCCGGTCGCAGATCGGCTCCTGCTGGGCTTCCCACCAGCGGGTCTCACCTGGTAGGGCCTGATCGCCCGGTCGGCGTCAAAATCATCATGACTCCCCGGACTAGACACCCATACTCCACCTCACCATCTGGACAATCTTCGAGGACCCATACAGGGTCCCAACCCAACGACCGGTCCGTTGTTACGGACCGCGGCAGACACCTCAGTCAGGGGGCCACCGGCCCCGAAACTAAATCCCCGCGGCTATGTTAGCCGTGAGTGAAGACAGGACGGATTCTAAATAAATAAACGCTAACACACTCATACCCCCGCAGTAGGTTATTATGTAGGTACCTGTGTCGCGGGTGGCATGGACTACACATATAACACATTACAATTACACCCATGACCCCCGAGTACAAATGATTTATCTGCCACATAAATATCTGCCCCGGCCGGGAATCGAACCCGGGACCCCTCGCATCGCAGGCAGGGTCGCTACCAACTAGGCTACAGGGTCGTCATTCTGATGTTGATGTTCCAGTATGTCATATTATAGGCTTATCTTTGGCCGAGATTCCTACGGGAGCGGGACCTACGCGGCTGTTACCTACGGGTCCCGAAGCGAAGCGCGGGCGGTTCTCTAGTATGCCATAAGACATAACACTCTGCTGCAGCGCGCGCCGTTCACTAGAGCGCTGCACACGCTCAACTCGGTAGCTGAAAGTCTGGACTTGTTTACTTGCTCACTGAATGAGTTTGCGAGGGTCGCTAGTAATGTCATTACAAATGGAGTTAATTGACCATTGATGTGATTATATTACTGTGACAGCCCTGGCGTATCTGCCTCGCTAAACAATAAACAATAGGGGCCATAAACATGTCGCGCAAACAATAGAAACAATAGGAGCGCGGCAATTTCGAAATTACGCGCACGACGCTTCGCCTTACGGCAATAGTCATAAGGGCGAACGTCGGTTGCAAGGAACATACTAGAATTTTATACGAATCGGATCCGTCCGGAATTAGCGGGAAAGTTCTGGATTGGCGTGAATGGTGCGGGAGTGGTATAAAAAGGGGCGATCGGTCAAGTGCGGACATTCTAGTTTCGGAAGCGAAACCAGGAAGATACCAGCGATACCTACGAGCGATACCAGTGAGAAGTGAAGTGATTTCTACGAGCGATACAGTGTTCGACGAGTGTGTTTACGAGTACCTACGTGCATAGTGTTGTGGTGTGTACTGTGTACAGTGTGTATTGTGTATCTACGAGTACAATAAAGTCTTTGTGGTACATTTTGGCATTTTCTCGAACCCCAGTACTCCTGACACGTAACATTACTTAGGTTTGTAGATTTAAATAATGATTGTAAGATGAATTTTTAATTTTATTTTTGATTTTTTGACGAATTCTAATGATATTTTATTTTCTTATTTTTTATTTGAGAAAGTAATTAATGGATTGTTATTTATTGTAATTTCAATATAAGATATGCTATTACAATTACACTAACGTATTGGGTTGCTACCTGTAATGTTATTAGTAAGTTATGGAATAAATAAATAAATAAATAAATAAATAAATAAATAAATAAACACTATGAAAGTATGCGAAGTAAACGAGCCTAGCAGTTTCTACGTCAGTAAGCTGTCTTATTTTTCTAAACGGTAGCCCTACAAAGTTTCATCGCAAGAGTTGCTAAATTCGCGCCCCAATGTATTTTATGGACATAAAGATAATTATCGGAATAACATAATAAGTTAAAATAGAGATATTTTTATATAATAACAAACTTTGATTAAATAATATATTTTGGTTATAAAACAATGATAACTGAAATGTAAGTCGAAAAAAAATCAGAATTCTGGGATCTAAGTAGGTATCTTCTACTAAGGGCTGGTTCCCCGAAGCAAAGCGAGGGCGGGTTTACTAGTAATCTATAAAAAATCATTATATTTGAACCTTTGTTCAGGGCACTGCTTCCTGTTTAAATAAACAGGAGTAGATACGTGCATCGTTTAAGAAGTTTCCCTTCAATAAATTTCTTCTGTTAGGTAATCTACACATGAAAGTGATGAAAGTGTCAAGAAACTCGTAGAAAAGAAATTTAAACGCGTTATTGATGCAGATACCAGTTTATTGCTCTGGTGATTACCATTTACCACCATCCTATCCGCCCTAATGGGCGTCAGTAATTGCTTGTTTGATAGTTTCCGTCACAATGATTTAAGTGCCTGTGGACTGTGGACGACCCTTTTGTCTACAGGTACTTACACCTTACACCGACCAAACTGCCAAAATTCTCAACTTTTCACTTATTATACAATGTTTTAAACAAAACGCTTTTGACAAAGTTTCATTTTATTAAATGGTTATATTGAACGTAATATTGTTCTGTCGAAACCAATGAAAATTTAATTGAATGAAACTGAACATAACTTATTTAAATTAATTAACTGTTAATAAAGGCTCAGTTTAAACTGGTTATGTATATATTTTAATAATGTAAGTATTTATTTTGTTTTACTAAATAGCATGTTCATAAACAAGATATAAACACCTGTTAATAATTTAAGTGCAATCTCTTTTCTGCGTGTTATACTTTTCAAGAATAATCAGGAGTCGAGAGTAAGAGTGAGCTTAAGGTTTTAAATGTTTTTAGGTGTGTGTGTAGTGTTTTCTTATCTTTCTTTTTATATGTGTATTATTACGGGAGTGGCATAATCACACAGGGACGAAACTCCGTCTTTTAAAGAAAGATCCTAAATTCCTGACACAATTACCTAAGTACTTGAATTTAAGTGTTCCATAAATTGCATATTTCCACATTTAAGTTTAACAAATCAAAACACTTACTTTATAAGTTTACTAAAGTATTAAGTTAATTATCATATTTATTGATTGGTTCTGTAGTTATAGGTAGGTATACCTACCTACCTGCAACGAAGCTGTAACCTAATATGGAACTTTGTGTGATATTTATCCACATACATAATAGAATTCTCTGTGTTCCCTGATACCATTGTACCTACCTACAAGTAGCTGAGTAATTAGTGGACATTTTTGAAAACTCTGTTGTTGAAATGGTTAACAAATAACAATGACGGTTTAATATGTAACCTTTTCATTTATTTACCAAATAAGACATTTAATCAAGCTTTCCAGCGATAATTAAATTTTTTGTGGGAACATGGTTCGAAAGTGATAGTAGGTATTTATTTTCCTTTACTAAATAACGATAAAGTATATCTAATAATAAATAATAATTAACCCACATTGCTAGATACTCATACACTAGGATTACACTAGGATTATCTGTGTCTTGGGGATTTAAACGGAACGGAACGGGAACGGAAATTAAAACTCAGCATTCAAACCGCCTCGCTGAGAATCGAATCCAGGACCATGGAACAGCGATCCGGCGTGTTATCATTGCGCCATTCGGGCGTCAACACTCAATGTCTTCTGCTAGAGGATTAAGATCTTATCCACCACTATGTATTGAAAGTTTACAGGTTTTTATTGTTTTTGTGAAGGAGATCAAAAGCAAGTGCTCCAAAAATTTTCCATAATATTCTCGAAAGTTTGAGAAGTATTCCATTCGGATGTTGGTCAATGCTAAACTAAAACCTTCACACTTCTTACATTTAAAGACACATTAGCTCAAGAGTACAGTTAGGGTTAGTTTTGTCATGATCATTAAGGAATTCCAAGTACTTTCATGTTATACCGTTCTGTCAAGATCCATTATATCAGTGACTCAGATCTGATCTATATCTCTTAAATAATAATACTCGTAAATTTCAATCCCCGTCACACTCATGCGCGCTGTTAGCAATTTAGCAACAAATCATTTCTCCAAAGGAGTAAATTAACGCAAGTATGTACGTCTATGTCAGTATATCATATCGTCAGGCTTGCTGGCGTCCTCGGTTCCTAGAACAACTTGCAGGAAAAAATTGTATAGAAGTAGTTGGTAAGAGCACATAAGGTTTACGTATGACGCTATGACTTCTGAGGTATCATTTCGTCCGTGTCTAACCTGGTAGACGGTGAATTGTACCATCATGAGTAATCTGCTGTACCTTCAAACTGTTTAGATCTGGTACCACAGCTTCATCCGCTGCTTAGCAAGATACACCACGGAATGTTACGGAATGGAAGAATTAATTGATGTACCTATATTTACTATCTGCAGTACAAGCTGTGGAATGAGCTTTCTTTTGAGGTACTCTCGGAGCGCTATGACATGGGGGTTTTCAAGAATGGTGTAAAAAGAGTTCTCCTTCAGGGCCGGCGCTGCAATGGACTCTCCTGGTGTTGCTCGTGTCCGTAGGCGACGATGAACACTTACCACCAGGCGGCTCATCCGCTTTTACGTCAGCCCTTGAGGCTATGAAAAAAATAAATGTATTTAGTAATTCCACTCATAGTCGGTGGTTCGCTGCTAGTTGGTGATCAGCGGAATTGCAACAGCTAGCGTATTCGGCACAATTTATAGAGTGATTTTTTTTTGTGTCGTGATGCATTCCGTGCAGCCTATTGGCATGAGAAAACAGTTGATAAGCGATGTTGGATTACTTCGTGCGGCATAACAAACTTCCAATTTGGGTTGGCTACTGTCATCTCTATAAATACGTAATGCTCTCGTGATGCGTACCTATGCTCTCGCCTCCTTTATTGTTAGGCGAGCCTCTTGCCTTGTAGTGAATTTTATTATTACGTTAATGGGAAACCGAGTCCTACTACTTTTTCTTTTTCTTCTAGGCTTGTTTGCTATATTTCTATCTCTGTTTACTCCCATTTGACGTGTAAAAATGTATTTATTATTTTCAAGGCTCTAATTGCTAATAGGATAATAGAGTACCTACAAAATAATTAATTGTGAAACCAAACTGTTGACTACGTATTACTAATGTAATGAGAGTAGGTAATGTAATAGCAGACACCTAAAATCAGAAGTGGTACCCATATAAAGTCAATTCGAGGTTGGCTTTTACAAATAGGTAGGTACTTTTTAAAATTCAAATTACACAATCGCTTCAACGAATCCTCCATCATGTTCGGTAGGTAATATTAAGTCACACCGTTTTAATTCTGGGAATACCTTTAAAATTGACACCTAATATGTTTCGCATTAATTTGGATTCTACCCTCCTTTTTCTCGTAATTCGTGCGCGAGCAACGCCAATGACGCGCGCGCAGAAGCAGTTCTAGTGCTGTTTTACGAGTCGTCCCGGTCGGTACGAGTCCTTCGGCGTGGCTGAATTTTTTTTTGTACTGAATTTCGAGCAGTTCCACAACACCACCACTAAAACTTATTTCGTCGCATTTGTATAGGATTTACGAGACTACGGTGTAGTTGGAAGCTACTAACAGCTGGTGTGCGCAGAAACCAGAAGCAGACCATCTCAGTGTCATTCCGGTCGACGCCACGCAACGGGACTAAGGTTGGTGATTTTCTTTTTTGATGTTCGCATTTCTCTTTTGTAAGGCATTGCTCAGAAAGGGACTCGCTAAATGTATACCTAAATAAGATTCATTATACAGTAGAATTTTCCCATTTTTATCACCACCGGACACGCCCCAACAACCGGTGTTGGAAGAAGAAGCGGTAAGAGATTCCTAAGGAGTTTCTTAAATTACAGATTATGTTTACTGCCAACGACAGATAAATATCAGCTATTAGGGAAATAAATTAGAGTTATAACTTTAAATTGATTAGGTAAGTAGGTATTAAAAATATTTGCCAAAATTACCCGATTTAGGGGGGGGCAACCCGGGCAATTGCCCGGAGCGGCGAAATTGAGGGGCGGCAAAATTGGGGGCGCGCGGCGCGTCGGCGGCAAAAATTTGAAAGATGGTTAAACAAAAAAAAAACCACCTCTGCGCAAAAATTGTTAGAACATAATTTATTACTGTTGACATGACTGAAATTTCACATTATAAATTTTAGTAGATTACAAAAATAAAACGTGGTCACACTGCGTCCTTCAGTCTGTGCATGTTTTGCACGATGGTGCACACAGCACGATTGGGCATGACCGCCGTACGCGTTTGCGCGGACGTGGACGGACAGCAAGATGGATGGTGCATAGTGTGCGTACAGGCCTTTAGTTTCGTGGGGTTTGGGGTTTCAAAGATACAAATCATTACTTTCACTCGCGCTACGCTAGTCAGTTGCAGTTTCTTTATTCCTCTGTTGTTTTCTATTCTATTAATTGAATTTAACGCGACCAATTTCGAAATCGCGAGAAAAAAATCAGCTGTTCCATATATTTTGGTCGACCGGATAGTCATTTTACTATGGAACAGCTGATTTTATTAGCTTATTTGATTTTAGTATACTTGTTCCCGCATATGAGTTTTTCCCGTGTGAATCCTGATCCTGCGGGAATTCCGCGATAAAACGTAGCCTGTACATTGCTCCACAACTTTCTCTATCTCCAAGTGTAAGTCCCATAAAAATCTAAGCTCGCGACTTGGCGCGTAGGAGTTTTTCCCTCGTTAACCCTGATCCTGCGGGAATTCCGGGATAAAAAGTAGCCTGTACATTGCTCCACAATTTCCTCTATCTCCCAGTGAAAGTCCATTAAAAATCTGAGCCCGCAACTACGTTCGCGAAGCTTTTCTCGCGTGAATCCCGATCCCGCGGGAATTGCGGGATAAAAATATATGTTGCTCCATAACCTCCTCTATCTCACAGTGATAGTCCCATAAAATTCTAAGCCCGCAACTTCGCGCGTTGGAGTATTTCACGCGTGAATTCTGATCTTGCGGGAATTCCGGGATAAAAAGTAGCCTATATATTGGTCCACAATCTCCTCTATCTCCCAGTGAAAGTCCCGTAATTATCGATAAAAAATGGGAAGATTTTTTTATGTCAGTTATTTCGAAAATAGAGGCACCTTAATATTTTTTTAGGAAAATTCTCATCTTTCGGTTTTAATTTTTATTCTTCCATAGAAAACGGTGTATATTTTTCAGTGGTCTTATTTTAAAGCTAAAAAGTGTTACTTGCCAAAAAAATAAAAAACACCTATAATTTCAAGCACGAAATTAGTTAAAAAAAATTAAGTAGAAATTTTTTTGCAATAAAATTAAGTTTATTTTAAATTTTTGATCTGCAACTTCAAAACTAGCACAATGAGATAACTTTTAGCATGTTTTATTAAACTACATGACTAACTCTTCAAGTTCGTCAAAATAACGAACTTGAAGAGTTACGAAATTAAGTTTTTAAAATAATCATCATCAAACAGTACACGTAGTGTTTCATTACATGCAACTGTTTTATGGATGAGAATGGTAGTCTATTTGAAAATTTAATAAATTAAATCATTTTACTTCCCACTGTTTTTTTTTGTTTACTCCATAACTTTAATTTGTTTTACTCCATAATTTATGTCAATTAAATCATTATTAGATCACTTTTGACTTTCATACTGAGATTACCAAACTTATTTAAACAGTAATTATTTAATAACGAAAAACTTTTGACTTTCATACTGAGATTACCAAACTTATTTAAACAGTAATTATTTAATAACGAAAAGAGATAGAACCCATATTATTTTGAAGAACTTGTAGAGTTAATCATGTAGTTTAATAAATCATGCTAAAAACGTTATCTCAATGTGCTAGTTTTGGAGTAGCAGATCAAAAATTAAAAATAAACTTAATTTAAAAAAAAAATATCTTCTTAATTTTTTTTTAACATATTTCGTGCTTGAAATCGTAGGTATTTTTATTTTTTTGGCAAGTTATACTTTGTAACTTTCAAATAAGAACACTGAAAAATATACATCGTTTCATCGTTTACTATAAGAGAAAAAAAATTAAAACCGAAAGATGAGAATTTTCCTAACACAAATATTAAGGAGCCAAATTTTCGAAATAGCTGACATAAAAAAAACATTTTTTATCGATATTTTTTTTATCTAAGTAGTATCCGTACATTTTTTATCAAGTGTAAAATTAACACATTGTATAGATAAATATCTTAAAATACAACTTATTTTGTTTCAATAATATAGGTACGGAAAATTTGTATTTTTATAGGTTAAAATTACACCATAACGTAAGGGCGGCAAATATTGTTTTGCCCGGAGCGGCGAAACAGCTGGATCGGGCCCTCGGTACTGTACATACATTTTTATTGTAGACAATTAAGTTAAGGATGTAAATAATTATATTATTAAGTTAAAGTAACAACCGACCATGCTTTGTTTGGAGGCTATTAAAAGAGTCTTCTACAACAAACCCATGAATAATTGCGTAGCAAAACTTCCCATGGGGACAGAAGGGCAAAAAACTTCATGAATATTAAACACCGTGCTGTGAACTCTTGTTTAAAAGTCGTAAAAGTACACTTCGAGGGAAAGTATCGTTGTATCCTCCAAAAATCATTCTGTGTAGGTACTATTTTGTATGTTTGTGTTACTGGCTTATTTTATAGGCTATGCTGTCAAACTTACGAATAATAAAAAAAATGTGAAAAGTATAATATACCTGATAATAATCCTACACACTCACTTCTGACTCAAACTAGGATTTCCTGTCTTGACTGATATGGACAACACACAAGACACGGACACAGTCACACCAAACACGGTTTAAATTCATCATTCTTTCTGTTTCGCTGGGAATCGAACATTTGAACAGCGTTCCGGCATGTTAATCATTGCCCCATTCGAGTCGTCAAAGTCAAATTGGAACATGGCTGAATTCAATCGATATGAAGTAAACATTTTTGTGTTCTATTGTCTTAATTATGATAATAATAATTGTTAACATCCTGTCTAGTGGAAAATAACACAGAGTTATTGTTCATCGTCTCGCACCCATGCTCGTTTATAAATAACAGACTTCGCGTCTCAGGGGCGCCTTTGGATGATTCCGCGATTTATTGAGATAGCTCTCGCGACTAGTACTCGTAACGAGTATTATTCGCTTTCGCATTAGCAAATATTCGCATATTCGGATTCGCAAAGTTTGTGTACCTGTATATAATTTATGTATATCGGAAAAAAATTAAATGTAGGTATGCATTTCTCATTTATTTTGTTACTAAAAATTTACTAAAATACGTAGCCAGCCTTCACTTTAGTTTATCATTTAGTACTTATTATTTGATTTTATGTAGGTACTTAGGGTAACCAAGCATAGGATCTAGATTTGTTTGTGCGAAATATCAAGAGTTATTCCGGTCAGAGCCAAAAAATGAGAGCCCAAAATAGGATACAAATCACTATACCTAAACAATATTTTCGTTAGACCTTAAAAACATACATAAATAAGCAATGCGATGTTGAAAAAAAACTGAATATAAGCATTATCGGCTTCGGACGTTGTTAGCAGACTAGCAGATATTCGCTTTTGCATTCGCGAATATTCAAGAAATTATATTCGCTACATCACTATTCCATACACCGAACCACACTAAGCGTTAGAAGTTATAGTTAATTTAACAGTCAACACCCTATTTTATTAACTCATGGAACACTAGCGACCAATTGTTTCCAGTGATAGTGCGCAGAATATCACAATTATTGTAAAACATTGTGCCCTCACAGCATGTTGTTGTGAGATGGCGGCTCAGTATAAAATTTATAACTAAATACCCATGTAGTTATGTGCCTAATAAAATATTATCGCACCTACCTACTAATATTGTTTTACTTGCTACAGAGCAGGAAAATTATAATAACTTATTTATAGTCTTCAGATCGGACAACGTTTTGAAATTGAAAGAACTCTATAATTTTGACTTGCGCAATTCCACAAAAAATTTAGCTTCATTAATTAGGTTAAAATTCAGCCCCATTCATTAAGGTATCTTACCTTTTTAAAAGAGCCATAAAATTCTCGTTAACGATAAAAATATCGGAAAAAATTCTTGTTATAAAGACTCTATTGAATTTTAAGTCTTATTGAGAGTTATGAGAGGAGGAAATATTAAAATGAAAACGTTTAATTTGAAACGGTAAATATTGTACATTTAACGTCGAAGTAACGGAGACCTAGTGTGGTATAAGTAGCCGATTTCTTTTTTTTTGGTCGTAAATGCGTCGGTGATTATTAACTTACTGTCGTTATATTTTTATTCTGCGCTTACGATTATAATAACTGACTTTTTACAAAAACATAACGGACTTCAACATAGTTAAGTACAGATAACTCAAAAACTTCAGATGTCTATCAACTTTACACGATCTACAATCTACAAGCATTACGTTTCCAATAATCGGTTTACCCAGCAGGTACAAAGTTATGAGGTAAAACCGTTGGATAATAGGTACACATAAAAAACAGTCTAATTGAGAACCGCCTTCTTTTTAACCGACTTCAAAAAAAGGAGGAGGTTCTCAATTCATCTGTAATTTTTTTTCTTATCGTCTTTGTTACTTCGAAACTTCGTACTGGGTAACCCAATTTCGATAATTCTTTCGCCATTCGAAATGTGATAAAAATATCCTTTGTCCCGGGTTCTATCTCCATACAAAAATTTACGTAAATTGCTCGCAGCGGCTTAAACGTAAAAATCCAACAGATAGACGGACAGCCAGAGTAAATTTTTCATTAACATACGCACTAATTTAAAAAGTCCCAATTAAATAGCGCCAAAATTGGCCTGAGGCGCCAACAAAATTGTCAAACAAACATCTCCAACAACAAACGATAAAAACTGTCTCGTTCGTCTTATTATAAAACTAGTACTTAGTCCACTAAAAGGGTTTACAGCCAAGCAAATATCTGTCGCAATTCGCTCGCCAATTACTGGCTGGATAAGATACTTATCTTTTACCGCTGGCTAAATGCACTATCGCAGGGACGTGCAAGAGCTACGTTACTTACACATAGGTACTACAACATCCACAACCTACTTGTAATGTTAGATGATATCCGAAATAATACCTACTGCTAATGAAGCAACTTATTTTGTTGTTTCGCTTAAATTGTGCTTTGTTCTGCGGTCGATGTTCTTTTAATCATAGAAATTTTCCAATATTTTGCACTTCCTACATGCCTTCCGATCTGGTCAATTTTTTGTAGGGTAGTCTCTGTCTTGCGATCCGTACAGCTACTATAGTTATGTACCCATATTCAAATAAAGTTTGTAGGTTTCATCAAAATAATTTCAGCAATCTATATAATGTAGATATACAATAAGATGTATATCTATCTATCTACATATCACATAAGCATTTATTGATAGATCAAAGACAGACCAATAGACAAAAAAGTACTTGTGGTAGATTAAAATAAGTATCTAAAAATATTTAAAGAATCAATCTTGTGAGTAGTACATAAATAGCGATGTACAAAAATAGGTAGTATACAGACCTACCTATCGGTGAAACGGCGGATAAAGTTTATAACTTTAACCTTGGTGATTGGAACACATGAGCTTTTTTATTTATTAAAAACCGCCCTCGCGGTCTCGCTTCGCTTCGTAAAACAAGATCGTTTTCGGTTACAGTAAATAAATAGCCGCATCAGAAATAAATGTAGGTACATATCTAGGTGCACGGTAGTGCTAGCCTAGCCTACTACCTACCTTATCTCGAAACACTTCATCGTATTTTAAACGCTTGGCTTGTCTAGTCTAGAACATACTGAAGAGCTCAAATTTTCAGAATTAGATGTATCTAGTTTGCATACCTACTTATTAAGCACAAATTTAATTATTCTAAGTACCTACCTAGCTTTGAATTTTAATTCTTATTACACCTAAAATATGCAAGTCGCAACGATACTCACTTTGGATCGCTCTCACACTAAAAATTCCTAGGGTAGCTAGGTAGGTACGTAGTACTAGTAGTCCTAAAAAGCTGAACTTTTTTAATGTACCATTATGGGAATACAAACAACAAAAACATTAAATAATAATTATCTACCTAGTCAATCTTTAAAAGTATTTTTGCAACCTAAGTGTGCATTTAAATAAATGTTTACCTACATAAAATACTTAATTGATTCAGGCGTTACTTTGCGGAACTCCATTATTACAGATTAAAGGTTAATCTACTTTGCAACAATCCGGGAACAAATTCGTATGTATGATGGTGTATACTTTCATGCAAGTAGCACCTCCCTTCCTCCCACATAGGAACATGCAACAAACAAATAATGGTATACACCAACACACATTATACCTCCACCAACACGTGTTTCGCCCCAAAACAGGGCATCATCAGGGTAACCTTACCCTGATGATGCCCTGTATGTATGATGGTGTATACTTTCATGCAAGTAGCACCTCCCTCCCTCCCACATAGGAACATGCAACAAACAAATAATGGTATACACCAACACACATATACCTCCACCAACACGTGTTTCGCCCCAAAACAGGGCATCATCAGGGTAAGGTTACCCTGTTATGTGTGTTGGTGTATACCATTATTTGTTTGTTGCATGTTCCTATGTGGGAGGGAGGGAGGTGCTACTTGCACGAAAGTATACACCATCATACATACGAATTTGTTCGCGGATTGTTGCAAAGTAGATTAACCTTTAATCTGTACATAGAATACGACAAAAAACAAAGGGAGCCATATTATATGACATGCCATCGGAAAAAATATAAAAAACTAGAACATCCTACAAAACGAAAAAATTGGTTGCCTGTAAAGTCGGTATACGGGCGAAAGTTTTACGTGACAACGACTTTGAGTGGTAAAATAATTTTAATGTGAATATTCATTCGTATAGTAGGAAGAAGGATGAAATAATAGTAACAATTTAAAACATTTATTTATACAAAGAATTATATTTAAAACATTGTAACACCATCCGCCATCTAGCGCTGCTAACCGTTAGACCATTAACCATTAGTCACAACTACACTAGCGGCACGCTATGATGGCCGGTTTGACACATTACAACAGTGATGTGGAATGTCAATTTATTCTCGAACAAAAAACAATTAAGTTTTGTTTTTGTACCTGATTAAATAGGTTTAATAAAACAAAAATGTAAATGTTTATTTAATTTATTTGAACGAACTGAATATTTGAATGAAAATGAATATACATACTTTATATGCACACAAGAAACATATGAATACAAAAGATACCAAAAAAGGTGCCACAAAAGGCCATAATTAATCAGATTCGTCCATACTACTATTTTCACTGTCGTCACTGCTATCATCACCTACATTAATAATTATATGTTCGTTTTCTATAATATTATCTATTTTCACATCTCTTTCATAATCTTCCCTTATTAATTTAACAGTTCTATTCACAACCTTTTCCCAGTCTCCTTTAGTCACATGTTCACAAGCTTCTTCTAATAATTTTAGCATTTTTTTTGTGGTAAATGGGGGTTCTGTATTGTGTCTTGCAGCATATCCCTTAATTTGAGCCCACACCAACTCAATCGCATTATACTCACAATGGTAAGGCGGTAACCATATAACTCTGTGCCCATGTTCTAATGCTATTTCGTCAATGACGTATCGGATCTTGGTTGGTTTGTTTTCTTTTAAAAGACGTACTAATTCCGCTTTTAACATATTCATGTTTGCATCTACGCCATTTTTACGAAGCCATGCGACGATATCAGCTTTCTTTTGGGATTGGGCAGGTGGCTTGTCAATTTGCATCGAGTGGTATGGGGCGTTGTCCATAATTATAATAGATGGTTTAGGGAGGCTACACAACATTGAGGTAAACCATTCAGTAAACTTTTCTCCATTCATGTCTTCATGATAGTCTCCAGTGGTTTTTGACGCAAAAGCCATGAGAGAACCTTCGACAAACCCGTTGATGGTTCCGGCGTGACAAATTATAAGTCGCGATCCTTTTCCTACAGGAACTTTGGAAGTAGATGCTGCTGTGTCATCGTTCCAAGAACGGCCTACAGTATGGTTAGCATTAAGCCATGTTTCATCCAAGAACACAACATTTTGCCAATTTTTGATTTCTTTCACTTGCCGTAAAAAAGTATACCTTGCCATCGCTATATCAAATCTTTCCATCAATATTTTGCGTTTGTTACATTTTTTGTATCGAAATCCAATGGTCTTCAAAATCTTCGTTAAAGAACTTTCCCCACCGAAGAATAATCCAGCTTCCTTCAGTGAATGCACCAACTTTTTTCTTGTTGGATACTCCTTCTGTAAATAGTAGCCGTAAACATGTCTTCGGATAGCATCGGCATCAAAGCTATCGATGCCTACGACTGGTTTTGCTCGTTTTCTCTTTTTTGGTGTGTGAAGTTTATTTTCTTCTGTGCCAGTCTCGCCATATTTTTCTTTAGTTATCCGTCTAACAGTTCGTTGTCCAATATTAAGCGCATCAGCTACGCGTTCAACCACTGACGTTATAGGTAAAATTGGCCCTCCATTTTGAGCTTCACGATCGAAATAGTTACGAAGGCGTATTACGAACTCACGTGTCTGACTATTTAGAACAGTTCTCTGCGTACGTTCGGTCATATCGACGAAATCCACAACAAAGGGCTTGAACAGAGTCCAAATTAAAGTAATGCAGTATCAATATTTGAAATCCAAAGCCAGGTCAAAACTATATCACAATCGCATTGCACTGACAGTTTATACTTTTCGAAGCAACGTCAATTCGAAACTGCTTTGTTTTGCATTGAGCATTGACGCGAGTTTGCCGGAGGTAGTAGTTGTGCTAGCCAGCGATCCTATGTGACGATCGTATTAGATTCCATTTTTAAAAATTTTCAATTTAGAAAACCAAATGCCGAGTTGTGGTATATATCATATAAAAATAAAAATTTTACCTTTTGTATGAAACAGCTGATATTTTTTTGCGATTTCAGAGGTTTGTCCACATAGTGAAAATTGTTCATATTCACAAGTACATTCACCCCTTAAATGGTGCAAACTGATTTTTCTACACTTGTATACATTTTAGAAATCAATTTAATAAATAAATTTTGAGTCCTAAACCTAAAACTACATTCGATAAAATTTATGAATCTCTGCACATCACTATCGTCAATAAAGTAATACAATTATTTCCTTCAAAGTCGTTATCAATTAATACGGAACTTCATGAGCGGACAAACGTCAAACCGGCCATCATAGCGTGCCGCTAGTTTAAGTGAGGTAACAAACTAGATTACTCTACTTAACCAGAGATGGCGCTGTACCATTTTCTGAAACACGCCAACGTGTGTACGCCGTAGCTACTATAAGTAACGTGAGCGGAGCTACTAACGCAGTTTCTTGAAGTGCCACCCGGCAAACCAATTTATAAGACGTTGTCACGTCAATAAAATTCCAATAAAACATGTAAAATAATAAGCCTTATAAAAGCTTTCTCAGTTAAAAATATCATATCAGGTATGATTCTACCATATTATTTTAATGTCCAACTGTAAATATTGAAATTGTGTGCAATTTTATACATTGGAACATTGGTATAGATAATATCCAGAATAATACTAGAGTCATAAACAGTAATGCATTTCTCGCCATTACGTAAGCCGCAAACTTATTAATATAGCCCAAAGTCGGTTAGGAACTGCAATACAATACACTATAGGTACGTATTTTTGTTAATATAGGTTATGAAATTCAGAGTAACATTATAATAAAAGTGTGTTTGTTCGGCCTTCTTTTGCTTCATAGCAAATAACGGATCGTGGTGGTTATTTTGCAAATTTTAAAACTTGTAATGTTTTTACGACCCGAATGGCGCAACGGTTAACACGCCGGATCGCTGTTCCGAGGGTCCTGGGTTCGATTCCCAGCGAGGCGGCGATTTGAATGATGAATTTGAATTTCCGTTCTCGGTCTGGGTGTGTGTCCTTGTCTTGTGTGTTGTCCAAGGCACCCACGACACAGGGAATCCTAGTGTGGGGCTTTGAGTGTGAAGCGTTATTATTATTATTATTTTACTCCAGATAAGGCAACTCCTCGACGGTTTACATCAAAGTGGTAAAATTGATTACTGTGCATTTATTTATTCTCTTGGAATTATAGAGGCGTTTTTAAAGTTATTAAAACTATAGGTACATTTTTTTAGCTTTACTGTATGTAGAGATAAAAATTCTAGCCCGTTTTTCTAATGTATGCGATGTATGATGCATGTGAGTAAAAATATTCGACACATATTTTGCCATGCAATCCAATTCATACTGAATATAGATAAGTAGATATATAATGTTATTCCAACTGGCTTCCACAAAATGTTCGGCTGTAATGAACAGTTTCATAAATAAACCTACTTTTATATTCAAAAATTACGTATTCCAGAACCAACCGACATTTTATTCTGTTTACAAAGTTCGACGGAGATTTTGTGTTTGTAAGTATACTGTTTGAGAGTTTGGCAATAAAAACGGATTATTTTACATATCCTCAATAATTCTGGATTATATTCAAGCGAAATAATTTGATATATTTACAAAATGGACATATATAATGGATAATATAATAGTCTTTTAAAAATCATTTTATTTAGTAGTATGTAATTACAAAAACTAAGATCGCAGGATCAAATTTATTTTGTCAAGATGTCTAAACGTTGAGCGTATAACAAACGAGGTGCCTGCAAGATGAACCTATCTACAGGTATTCTGTGATCGTAAGTAGTATTTAGTCACCATATAACCTAATGCATAAAATTAAATTTAATGTGAACCATTAAAATACCTTTTAAATAATTAAAAGACAGCTGACTAATTAAAAATCTTTTGTTGTATTCACTTTGAAATATTCAGTCGAGTTACACGCTGAATAACACAAGATTATTACATAAATACATAAAATATTTACAACTTTCGTCTCCACTTTTCTCGTTAACTGCAACGACCACAGAATATTTATAGTACCTACTACCCTCACCGGAAATATTAAACCTGATATGTATCTGTTGTCTAACAGGCAATTAGGCCTATTAAATTAGTCACGAATTTAAGTAAAAGGTAATTAAATTAAAGTCATTAGCGTCCTCAAAACATGGGGCGTATTGTTGAGTAGCCGCAGTCATTTATGACGATCAATAAGATCGTTAATTTTTATCCAGCATGTCAAATTTTTATGTCTTATACAACATAAAATTACAGCAATATGCACGTGCTTTTATGATTGAAATTCTAAACGTCAGTATAATGCTACATCTATGATTGAAATATTTATTGCTGGTAAACCTGATCTCACTTCACTTCAAAAACTTATTCTTTACCTTTGCATAGGTTTATTATGCATTCAAAATCACACGTTATACTGCCCATAGCGCCTATAACCCCCTTTATAGTGCCTATTTGATTACAACGTCTTTAAAAAATGCGGTCTATGATAATCTCCACTTCTTCAGCTATTTCCATACTAAAAATCACATTTATCCGTAGACCCGTGTCTTACATGAACGAACCATTAAATCCAATACAATTAGGAGAGATCAGAGTTTAGTAAAGGGCCATTAATGGGAAAAATTCAAGAACAAAATAGCCTTTTCCCGTAAAAGAAAGTACAGTACTTGACAGATGATCAAAATATGATCTTGAATTAACATAATAATGGAAAAGGCGGTGATCGTTTTAGTTTAAATTCATTTGCTTGGGTACCTACTTGAACTTACATCACGACTCTATTGTCACGAGTTGACCTTTTGACGGACAGAAAATATCGATATGAATGAAGCAATACCAGTACTGTTACAGGGGACCAAGTCTGCTAATTTATTAATGCTTTAATTTCGTCGTGTCAGAATAGTTTGACACATTTGGTATACAAAGGGCGCATTCCGGTAAGCGATCAAAACGTTAAAAGCATTCTATGATCTTCAGAAAAAGAGTCGATTTCAGAATTCTGATCGTTTATTTGGATGCTAAAAAAATGTGTCCGAGTAATGGCCTAGGCCAGTCACTTACATACATTCTTTCCACGAATACGCGAACTCACAAGTATAGGACGACCTTCGCAATTGATAATGCGAAGTTTTTGACACATTCCTGGTTTTCCTGGTTGTGCTGTCAAAACTTAACGGGCTTAAGTCGCACGTCAAAGTGCAAACCTTGAACCTTCGCTTAGTGTCCCACGCATTCCTGCAAACAATCGTACAATGTAATAACTTTCTCGCGCATTTGTGAGACCGCGAGACGAAATGTTACAAACTTTCCGACATCGACAAGACGCAATTGTGCTTCAGTTAATGAATTAGCAGACTTAAGCTCCAGATGTAACAATCGTACCAATATATCGAGTATGGCACGTGGTGTGCGAGAACGATGATGTCAGCATGGCTGGAGCATGAGTAACGTGAACATTTTATTTTGGTTCTAAACGAGACATCTGTATGACAAGTTTATGACGCGTGAAATACTGTTTAAAGCAACGTAAAAACCACTTATTTTAACCGACTGACAGAGAAAGCATAGCCTGAGCCGCTAGGTCTACCAGCATGAACCGATGAATAGGATTTTTATATTCATATGTCGACGGAGAACCTTAACAAGGGTTTTTAAAAATGCATCCCCTAAAAAAGTATAATGGAATATGAGCGTTTTTATAAGTATAAAAAATATAGTTTATTTAGGTAACCGACAAACGAACAGTTAAGCATTTAATGATATCTAATCATCCCCCATAAACATCAGAAATATCAGAATCATCATCAATACATAGCCAGCAAAGAAAGTAAGAAGAAGAAAATAAAAAAAAAATATCACCCTTCCATCATCACACCACTCGCCGAAGATTGAAGTTTCATCCACATCGCTTGGACTCGTGGCGAACGACTACGGTCCGTTTTTCAGGATCGTTTTTGCCGAGAACGTGCAGGATGTGGAATGAGCTTCCTTCTGAGGTATTCCCGGAGCGCTATGACATGGGGTTCTTCAAGAAAGGTGTAAAAAGAGTTCGCCTTCAGGGCCGGCGTTACACTGGTGACTCCCCTGGTGTTGCTCGTGTCTATAGGCGACGATGACTACTTACCATCAGGTGGCTCGTCTGCTTTTACGTTAGCCCTTCAGGCTATAAAAAAAACTATCTTTAAACATCCCAGCCAAAATACGACAAATGTTTGAGCCGTTGACTCAAGCAAGGGATCTAAACCCTATGACCGACCTAAAATAAAAGTTGCCAATGGTGAAACTAAGTCGTCCTTGTCTAAAAAAAGTCTCAAAACTCAACCCATAACAGGCAATTATTATCTTGTGTAGAAACCGTAGAAATTCGAGCCCATTTATCTTTGGCCAAAGATGGTGGTCGAGGGTTAAAACTTGTGGAGTTCTGTGAGTCGGATAAATTATAAGCCCCAATCTTATTCAAGAATGCCAGATTATTAATGAAGGCATTAATGTCTCAATGATTATAATCTTACCTGCTGTCGTCTCTATCCCAACGTTTCCCATTTTTAATTACCTAATGGACTTTAATAAATAAATTAGCACTCAGTCATACATAAGTAGATTTTAGTATGAACGTGTAGGTACAATTTATTATGACTTAAAAAAAATACTACATATTTTTTCCTCGGTTAAGATTAGAACACAAGTCTCGTTTAAGGTTTAATTAGGAGCTGGAAAGGGTGATGTTGTTAATCTTGGTCTAGTCACGCCTACGCACAGAGAAATTCCCTGAAGGAAATACAGTTGTGTTCATTTTTATTCCAGTGTTATAAAAATGAGAACATGCCATATTTTAAATATTTATGCGACCTTTATTTTTTGAAATAGTTAGGTAGTTATAGTGGAGATAATTTTTACGAATAAATAAGACGCATTATAAAGAAGCATGATATTGGATACACTGTAATCAGTATCTTACACGTTGGAGCTTTTCTGACTCTTATCCAATTATAAGGTAGTAAGGAATATGATTAGCCAATTTGAGTACCAATTTACCATTTTCATGTTGGTCTTTTTATCGCAGTTTGGTGCGGTAGGTACCTATCTGGTTTAATTTTTTCCGGCGTTTTTACAACAACTAAGTATTTTTTCGAAGAATAGTTTCTTCTCGGTCCACAACTAGTGAGTAGTAGTACCTACTTTTAGGTAATCTAAACAAAATATTGCCTGACTGTTTGGTCATAGGTCACGGATGTGACAAGTGAAAAAAATATTAATTAAATAGCAAACAATCTCTGCCAACCCTAATTTTATCGCTTGATCAAGAGGCATTCGTCCGGGAGGTCCGTAAGAAAAATTAGAGCTATTTAAGGATTAATGTGAGTGGAATAATAAACGCAATAATTCTATTTTTCTAGACCTTTATCTTTACGGTATAATTGGTTGGTGTTCGTTACAACTGGTCGTGTTAAATTTCTGTGTAGTAGAATGCTACATGCTTACAAGACCGTCTATTGGCGATGGACATTTTTCAATGATAAAATATTATATAATGTAAGCTACTGCTGAATTATTTTTTAACAGCATCTCTCATTTCTAAGAAAAACGAACTACATTTCATGCCATCCTCGAGATTTTATAGAAATTATACTATTTCAATTTTTAACTGAAGTCAAGCACTCGGAATGTTCTGATGGCAGTTCTAAACAATATGTATAATTATTCTATTTTTGTTAAATTTTCTTTACAATATTTTTTCTCAAATTGGATATCTATCAGCTGTTCTTGTCAGACAATTTAAAACTTTACTGATGGAAATTGACTAAATTGAGATTTGAGAACTGTAAAAATTTCGCGTTGATCTCATTTATAGAGCCAAAGCGAACAGTTGCCACCAATTTTTTATTTGATAAAGGTCAGTTACCGTCTGACTGTCCATCCATCTGACTGAAAGGCTTATGCAGACTAACTTTATTGAAAATTCAAGTAAAATCAAAAAGTAAACAAGAAAACATTTATTTCATGAATTTTAAAAAGCAGAGTAAATATTGAATACGGATATTATGTAGTAGTTATAAACTCCATTGATGAAATATTAATAATTACACACATATACGTGAAATAAAAATATAAATGCATTGTCATATAATAATTATAAGGAGACCTAGGGGATATACCTAATCCATCTCGTTGCTTCAGTGCGGATTGCAGGGTGGTTAAGCGGTTTTTTTAACCGACTTCAAAAAAGAAGGAGGATCTCAATTCGACCGTATATGGTTTTTTTATGTGTGTTCAGCGGTTTTTTAGTCGTTTATGGGGCGATTTTGATAATTCTTTTTTTGTTGTAAAGTAGATATGCGCAGTGGGGTCCGCTGATAAGGACACCAGGATTTGATCATGGCATCTCAGAGAAATCGAGGGGATCTTTCGAAAATTGTATGGACTAGAGTGTTTATTCATGTTATCATAAGTACATTAAAGCGCTACCATCTCATGAAGGTCTGGAGTCGATCTGATGAAGCCGAAAGACAGTTGAGGGAACTCCTCAACTGTTTAGGTACTGCAGTTATCTAGTGTTTGGGCTTGATTAATTTGTAGTGACGAGAACTTTACACTTACATGTTGAATTGAGCGCCATCTGGCGAGTAGTTTTTGAGTTATCTCTGCTTATCAAGGTTGAATTAGGTTAGTTTTTTTGTAAAAAGTAATTATCTACAACTGCAAATTTAAATTTGAAGACTACCCCGACCATTGAGATACTATGTACTAACCAAAATGTATGTATTTAAATATCTAGATGGAACATCGAATCCGCGAAAACGTGTCAACATCGCCTACACGCATACATGCTTGATAATGTTGCCTTGTTTTTTTTGTTTTCATTGTAGGGCGACGCTCAATCTAGATATTTAAAACATCATTGGTACTAACATAATTATTATATTATGTACATCAATCAAATGACCCCGACTAAGAAATCTCATAAACTGATAAATCATCAAAGGCCTGAGAATCTTTATAAATTATAGCTAAGATAGGTACTTGATCACATCAGCTTTCAAACAAAAAAAAAACGCATTTCGATAATTTCCAGAGTTACGATTTAATGTAGACAAACACATTAAACTTAAACTTATGGTTTTGCTGGGGGTGACAGCCGCCCCCTCGGTCAAAATAACCACATTACATCTTTCTCAATAAATCTCATTTCGGTCTCAGTAAGTTTCGGTGTTTGTTGTTTTCCGAAGACAAAGGGTCAAGCTAAGAAGTTGTAAACTCGCAAGTTGAATCAAACTTTGAAACCCCATGGCCCGCTCTTTATGTTAAACAAAACGAATTTATGGTTCCGAACTATACCAACGGGTCGCCAGTGAAAGTGGTCTCACGCTGCGGTCGTGTTCAGGGTTCCGTAGGTACGAAAGGGACCAAAATAGAATTATAATATTAGTATGCCATTATCTATTTGTCTTTTTGTTCTTTGGTATCTCCTCTTGAACGAAGTAGGCAGAAAGGTAGGTACATATTTTTTACAGAGTACGCGTTACAGTGGCCGTTATAAAAAAAAAACATCAAAAAAGTAAAATAGATCGCAAACCGATTCCCTCCCTAAAAGAACCTACAAAAATCGGGGTTTAGAGACACATAATCGTAACTATAATATGCATTTCAATATTTCTATATATTTAATTGCAATAAGTAAATATCATACATTTGAAATCAACAATAAAGCAAACAAAACAGTAAACAGATTAAATGCGGTCCTCAGTTTTCATTCACATAACCTTAAAAAAATTGGGTACATAGTTAAGTAGGTATTTCTACATCCCATTTTATCATTGACCGACACGAGTACCTAAATATCGCTCGGTAGCACGGAACCCACCGTACATACATAAAATTCAGTTACGTACAAACAAAACGTAGTTTGATTGCTCGACGTTCCACACACTTTGAGATGGATAGCAAATAAATGATAGCATTTGCTCAGCACTTGAAATTTTTTGCCATTTAGGTATTTGCTGAGTAGGCAAGGGTTAATTTCCCAAAAGCCCCAAAAAGTCGTTGCGACCTTTGAGCCTTTTCTCGAGAATAAAATGTATTATTCATCATAATATTCATAATTCATCAGCTTCTTATGGATCAACCTAAAGTAATATTTACATGCAGTAAACAATTGTAAACAATATGATTTTAACAAAAGCCTCTCGGTTGTATTTATAGTAACACTAGCTTTTGCCCGCGGCTTCGCCCGCGTGGAATTCGTTTATATCGCGAACCGGGGAAGTGGGGAAGAAGATACGTCATCAACTATCTTCCTGGGAAAATTCATCGAAATCGGTCAGGCGGTTTAGATTTTTCATACAAACTTTCATCCCCTATTTCAAGCATTTAGGGGTTGATTTTTGAAAAAAAAAGTAGCCTATATGTGACTCTGGGTCTTCAACTATTTTCATTCCGAATTTCATCCAAATTGCACCGGTGGTTTAGCCGTGAAAACGTCACAGACAGACAGACAGACAGACAGACTTTCGCATTTATAATATTATTTATTTATTTATTTATTTATTTAAAACTTTATTGACCACAATAAACACATATTACGGTACAAAATGGCGAGCTTAATGCTAGGTGCATTCTCTACCAGCTAACCATTAGGCCAAACAGAGAAACACGACGAGCGGTATAGTATTAGCGGTATTAGTATTAGCGGTATTAGTATGGATAATATGTATAAGATAAAAAGGAATGTACATAATATGTATAAGATGAAAAGGATAGGTAAAAAATGAACAGTGTTGCGCTGAACCTTAATCTCCATTTTCTCAAATTAGGTAGGTATATTTGCGCTTTAAACATCTTTGCGGAAGAACTTCTAAAATTAGATTAAAGCCATTATTAACACAAAATGAAATTAATAAACAAATGGTATTCCCACAATGTTATAATTAAGTTCGAAACGCTACTCACATCATTCGATTTAATCATCAAAAGTTTGGGTAACAACTCCTCTGAATTTAAACTAATTCGACTTCGCTCCACATACCTCAGGGTAAATCGAAGGCGTTCCAACGATTCCCGGTTTAAATTACACTATACAAGTTTATTTCTTCGATTTGTCTGTTCATTTCTCTCGAGTTGCTACCTTAACCGAGTACTTTTTAGCGGAGTTCTTAAAGTAAGGTTTTTAGTTTGATATCTGTGTTTTAAATATTATAATGTCTATTAGATCTGCAAAATATTTTAATTAAATATCTACTACGGGATACCTATTACTACGGCTTTAAACAAATATACAATTTTTGAGTTATTTCTGTATGTATGTATATTTGTATTGTATGTAGGTATATTTTGTTGTTCCACGGATTTCTGCAAAATTAATGATCGAATTTATTTTTATTAACTTACAATTATATTGATAGGTTAAAAAATATATTTTTTCATGTTATCCTATTAATGACAAAAGCCTCAGTAATTAATTAATTAAAAAAGATATCAGATACTTTAGCAGATAAAATATATAGGTATTTATTTAATATGCTGCGTTTCCATTTAATGTTCGGTTATCGTAGAAATATTAAATTCAGCTTTACGGATTTTCGCTGAAAAGAAGCTTATCATGAATAATCTTCACACAAAATGAATAGTAGAAGAATCGATTAAGGACTAGCTTTCAGATTAACTGCAAAGCTGGTTGGTTTATCATGGCTGGATTCAAAGGCAGTTTGTTTAGTTAAAATAATAAAAAATTAAGTGTCTGTCTTTGATTTAAAAATAACTGTGTTTAAAATAAGAGTTTGGGGTTTAGTGGCACGGGTGAGTAGGGAAATTGGAGCCAACGGGAATTACCCTTTTAAATCTAGTAGGTACTTATCTAGGTATAGGTATTAACATGATACTAAAACACAACTTTTGTGTCTTCCTGTTTGAATAATTAAGGCTTGTTAATTGAATAATTAAACTCTGAGAAATACGGAATCGCTTTGATAGGGCTTTTCCTGGAAGAAAAAGGAAGGTAGAAAAGGGCAACACATAGGACTTTTTATTACAGAATTCCTACGGGATCGGGATATACGCGAGTAAATTTAAAGTAAGTACGAAGTCGCGGTCGCGGGCACGGCTAGTCTCACGCTGCAAACACTCATTATACTTACTATGTTTTATAATTTATAACTTTATATTATCTTTCACTTCGCCATTTACCATCAGGAGGGATTGTTGTCAAGCATAACAATTTTTTGTAAAAAACCTTCTTTAACTAAGCGTATATCCTGCGATTGCATGCTAATTATAACTTCCCATGGTAATTGTATTATTATTGTAAACTATAAAGATTCTCATTAAAAGATTTAATTTTAATTTAAACTTGATATTAGTTATAAAATAATATTATGAGTTACATCTCAGACCAATAAACTATAGAAGACGGCGGGCCGTGAACAAAAGCGTGAAGCCGGCAAAAGTGAGCCTAAAACACACACCGAAACCAATAGAATGCCCTATGTTGACAGTTTGAACTAGAACAAATTGAAACTTTATTTTTTGGAACAAAAAGCTTCATTCATTTTTAAGCTATTGTATAGCTTTTATCGCGGGCCTTGGGCGCGGGGACCGAATGCAGAAATTTCGTAACGAAAATTTATTACACCCTGCACACAGACATAGTTACTATGTCTATGCACCCACACATCGATAAATACCAGAACTTTTAACTGAGTTAACTAACTTTTACTTTATAACGGCTAAACCGATTTGGCTAATTTTAGTCTTGAAATATTCGTGGAAGTTCAGGGAAGGTTGCAGCGATGAGAAAATATGAAAAATTGCGAGGTAAATACTAAAAAAATGAAAATTTTAATTTCCCATACAAATCTTACCTGTCAAACATTTGATTTTCGCCCCGTCGGTTCGGTGTTTTAAGAATAATTACATGTAGATCTGGATTAAATAAGGCGTTGGAATCGACAACATGTATTCATAATAGTCGAATTATCGCGTATTTAGATTTAAAACATACAAAATAATAACATGACATAAAATAATGACACTATATTAATGACTTGAGGGTGATAGAGACAGTACCATACAGGCAAGGCAAACTGTAAGGCACTGTCTCTGTCACCCACACGTCATTCACGCGCCAAAAGATCGTTGTAGGACTTAAATGTCAAATGTCAATTTTCTTTTTAAAAAGAATTATTTTGTCAACTGAAATAGTTCTTATGCTTTTGTTCAGAATATTTAAATCTTCTTTGCACAAATTAATGCATTATCCGTTTCTAATAAACTTTGATGTAACTTTTGATAACTAGGCAACTAAATGAAAACTGGTACACCACTTTCTTATCCCACTGTAAAACAGTGAATATCTGTACTCGTATAATTTGTGTACAAAGTGTTTTAAATATGAATAAACAAAGTGCATTTATTAATGAAGAAAGTCACGAAAAAATTGTGAAAGAAAATGAGTTATTACTCTATATACATTCATTTTATTATTATTATCACAAATGCAGTATTATTTTTTGTTTTGTTAATTTATATAAAATGCTATGCAATAGCTTTACCGCGGCAGTCTCCGAGTGCCACACGTCTTTTTTTTTATTATTTAAAACACAATTAATGTCGTTTTGGTGTGAATGCCGCCGTGTGTATTACAAGGCTAGGCTGACTTTTTGCTGGCTTCACGCTTTTGTTCACGGGCGGCGCGACGTATTCGTATTAATAATTTGTTATCTGTTTCAAAGCTCAAAGCGGCAAACAAAGTCCGTCAAACTGTCAGCAGTGTGACAAACTGCCAGGCAGACGTACGAGGGATATATAAAAACCCGAAACGTACGTAATTCCAAAAACCCAATCCTTTTACTCGTAAGCCCATCTCCAAATCTCCATACACTCACAGACGAGCAGCAACAATTTAATATTAGAGAATTGGTGCGTGAACGTCGGTTGTTATGATAATATTCTGATAATGAGTTCGGACGCTAACGAGGCCTTTCATGCGGTCGGCCGTGAAACACGTTTTTTTAATTATATTGACAGTCCGTGATACATCTCGACTCACCGGCCGCCGGTACAGACCCCCTACCTCACTTGAAACGAAGCATTGTTTCCATTAATGACTGTGTAATATGTTTTCGTTTGTTGTAACGTTTAATGGTCGTTCGATCGTTAATAATTGGAGGCCTGTGTCATCAATTACCTACCAATGAAGTTATTGTTTATGATGTAAGAATGGTTTTCGATTCTTGCTGATTCCTGCTAAGTAAATAATAATAATAATAAATAACGCTACACACTCATAGCCCCACACTAGGATTCCCTGTGTCGTGGGTGCCATGGACAACACACAAGACAAGGACACACACCCAGACCGAGAACGGAAATTCAAACTCATCATCAAATTTCCGCCTCGCTAGGAATCGAACCCAGGATCATCGGAACAGCGATCCGGCGTGTTAACCATTGCACCATCCGGGTCGTCAATTACTTACTTATTTATTTTTAAGATTTTAATCTAAATTTGATTTCCAGGTATTTTGGCTCCAGGACTAACTAAAACTTATAGTCCCTGTTATTAACAAACTAACCAACTAATATTCTAACACCATCTGCTTACTGGACTGACCATCCCTGGCCCTAAATTGAGCCTTGTTCCTAGGTCAGTCACAGTTCTTATTCGACTCAAAGCAAATTTTTAATGAGTATTGTGACTGTTTGATCACATGTTCTCTTGAACATTTTAGTCACAGTTGTGGTCAAGATTGTATTTAGTTAGTTGAAATGAAGATCATTGGTGTTTCAGCACAACGTGTAAAACGCTACAACAACAAGGACATAAACACATCTGATCGGTGGGACAGTTATGGATTGGACCGTGTTTAAAGAAATGATGAATGAATCAGAATAGCATAAACATTGACTTGTTAAAAGGCTTTTGTATTTCGTAGAGGATTTTATGGGGAACATTCACAAATGAAATGTATTCAAATAAATGACAAGAATACAGAAAGAGGAACAATACGAGCACTGATTGTGTAAAGTTGATTAATTCTACGTCATATTCAGAATACATTTTTCGTTTCCTTTTACTTTTTATTATATACATACAATTTAATTAATTTTGTTTTTGTATGTTTGTGTCGATAAAATTCGATACACAGAAAAGAAATTGTTTATTTTTTTGTTAAATTCCGATAAAACATCAGACGCACCTGATCCAGTTAATATTGAAAGGAGAAAAGTAAGAGGAAGGGAGTAGGCGGTGACTCTCAAGCATCCAACCGGAAAGAAAAAAGTTGTAGGGGAAAGGTAGTCGGAGTTCACCCGAAACGCCATGCAGGGGTTTTGCCAACTTTGCGTTTTAAAACGATGGCACTGCATGCTCTTTCACTATCTTAAATCCATAAAAGACGAATTATCATTAAACCTAAATTTTTCGAGACCAAAAAAATTTGACGCGACGCGACGTGAGGACAAACATCTGCAAACTAACAATTTATATGGCGCATGTTGTTTATAAACTATCACTAGTTGCATTCTTGTGTCTTAAATGCAAGATGGTGACCACCTGCAATACAACAGCAAGATCGTTGGTTCGTTAGTAATTAACATAAATAAACACCATCCCAGTTCTTAATGTTAACTCAAGATACACCACAGACTTTTTTAATGACTTAAAGAAAAACATTCGGTTGATAATACTGGGTAATCTAATTACCGGAAGGGTTACTGCGACGACCGAGTCCCTAACGACCACCGTGGAATGGCCGCTGTTTCCTGCGAGAAATTGAATGCGATGCAATCACGAAATGTAGATGTGGCTACGAATATAGTAATGTCAGTGTTGTGTGAACGATTTATTAAAAACGAATTGCAAAAGTCTAATTCAGTTCAAGACATTAGCGAAGGTTTTTCTTGCGATTGCGGCAGCTTGGAACCTAACATAACTATAATGCTATGGTGATGAAACATCATTAGAGGTCACATTGACATTAAGTAACTATATTTCTTTAGTGAAAAATACTTTTAAATTGGTACAGCAATTACTTTTATATACCTACCTAATTATAGAGGCGCAATGAATAATCATGTCAGATCACCAATTAAAAAATTATGTATTTATGTAATATCTATTTCTATAATAAAACATATCCATATTCATAGTCGTTTTAAATGAAAAGAATTTTGCCAAATGATACCTATCTTAAGATGCTAGTGCAAGAATAAGGGTGCCTTTCCACCAGAGATGTGCTATGCTACGTTGCTAAAGATGCGTTTGAGATCTACCAATTACATACAATGGCGCCTAGAAACTCCCTAAAGGCTGAATATGATTGGTGGATGACAGACGTATCCATAGCGATGTAGCATAGCACATCTCTGGTGGAAAGGCACCCTTAACCATGAACAAATACATCCATCCATCCTATGAGCATCCATTGGAGGAGTCTGCCTGACTTGCGCCACTCTGACCGGTTTTGAGTCTTCTGAATCCAAAGGATGCCCACTGTCTTCTTTAGGTCAACCTGAAGAAAAAAATTAATGTTTACAGTGCACAATAACGCACTTCTCACATTACGCTATTTATTAGCTACGCGACTGCGACTCGAGAAGACGAGAGGTGCCTAAGATTTGTAAGTAAAAAATCGGGGAAGCTCAAAGTAAACCTACGTTGGCGATTAGTATCAGACGCCTCAACCATTATACGCAAACGTGACGAAACATCTGCATTTAAAACGAGATTTTCTTTCGAATGCTTTTGATAAGCTTAAATTACTCTTTATGGCCGTTGAAAATATCAAGATGCTAAATAATACACTAGACTGTAAATTTTTCCCGAGTGCTACCTGATTACCAGCTTGCTGTTTTTTGTAGTTTTTAAAGTTATTTCATTGTTTAAGGTTTCTTAGAAAATGCTGGTAGTTGATTATCTCAATTTTTTTTATTTCGTGCGCCAACTTCTTGAGACTGACATTTAAACTTTTTAATTTTAATTGCTCTCAATAAAGGTATTTTAGCCTGCGCCATCGTAATATAACGAACGATAGCACACAATAAAATGACGTTTGAACTCACTAATTGGTTATGGTAGGTACTTCAGTAATTATGCTATCACGGGGATAATTTGACTTAATAACTTTCCCTTGCTAATGGGTTTTATTATGATATCTGTATCCTGAGAGTTAAAAAATGACATTAAAAGTCGGTGTTTGGTTTCGGTAATAATCACTTTGCGGCTCGAAACTCCAACAGAGATTTGATGTCATAAGTATTCCGTTATTATACGGAACGGAACGAATGAAAATATATCCTACTTCCTACTAATATTATAAATGCGAAAGTTTGTAAGGATGTATGTGAGTGAGTGTGTGTGTGTGTGTTTGTTGCTCTTTCACGCAAAAACTACTGAATGGATTTTCATGAAACTTTGCAGTAATATAGCTTAGACATCGAAATAACATAATTTGTTAAAATTTATAGACATTTTTGAAGGGACTGGTTACCCGAAGCGAAGCGAGGGCGGATTTACTAGTTTAACCATAGATGTAGCATTACACTGACGTAGTTTAACACTAAAAGGGAATTAACGCAAATGAATGACCTCATCAATTTGTCCGTTCGACTATTTGCGTGTTGTCAGGTTGTCCATGCATTTGCCAGGTTGTTATGCACCAAGCTCATAATATTGATTTGAATACAGTATTACTGTAATACCTTATATTGAAGCAAATTTTATTTTAATTTAAAACGAACTACAAATAATAAAAATAGATACATTTCAAAAATCCCCTCTACAACGGTTTTCAAGTATAAGTTTTTTAATTTTGTAAGTATAAGGGTTTTAATTTTGTATCAAATAGAGGGATCAACAAAAGGGACAGATATTCCTTAAATTCCACACTGCTAATAAAATTTTAATTGAAAATTGATAACATTATTGTAAAAAATTATATACCTACTTAATCGTACTAAATTCTCAGATAAACCGTCGAGATTATAAAAGGGCCTTTATAATTTTGTGATAAATATCCGATGTGTATAAAATTTACAGTAAACTTAACGCAACAACGCTTGTTCCCACCGTCCCAATTAGATTACGTGGAAAATTCGTTAATAATATGATCCGACCTTACCCCTTTATCATACAAATTATATCAGCTTCTCTGGTGTGTTATCGAATAAATTCTTGGAAATTAATTTTCACGTTTAATTAATCAAATTGGATTTCCCCGAAGATGTCGCTACGGTAGGTACTCTTTAGGTTTCTAGGTAATTAATCTAGGATTGTATCACATCTCGCGTCATTCAAAGGCGGTTATGCTTCGAGAGCGCTCTAGACAATTTTTGGGTTATCCCCACTGGTCAGATTGGAATTTCAGACTGGTCAATGGGAATTTTTTTTCCCGTTGGTCAGATTAGTTTGACAGCTGAAAAATACATAGAAAAAAGTACAATCAAAGTGAACAGTTTTGTATTTTATTATTTTCCAACTTTATGTCAGGCGTTCTAGAAATGGTTAAGTCCTCGTTGTACCAGTGATTATCGTTGTATTTATTACTTATTGAATGTTTGATCTGCTTTATTAGATGTCAAGTGTAAAAAAATTAATCCTTTGATACCAATAATTGGTATCAAAAGATTAATTTTTTACCAATAATGACTAGTCTGACTATTTTTTTTTATTTATTTATTTAATCTTTATGCACTATACAAATGTACAGATACAAAGGCGGACTTAATGCTAAAAGCATTCTCTCCAAGTCAACCTTTTGGAAGTAGGTACGAACACAAGGAAAAGGCGGCATAAATATCTATAGCTATATACTATCAATCTGACCAGTGGGAATAACCCCAATTTTTTTTGGCAGAAGGAAAGTCATAAATATTTTTAATAACTTATTTGCGCGCGCGCCCCGTATAACCTGAAGATTTAATATAATATAACTGTAACTGATCGCTGTCTGTCTGTCTGTCGATACTAGGCGGGCCGTAATAGACGCAAGAGAACACAACGAAATGTATTTTCATTTTGTCTGTAAGTATGCCTTAATGTTTGCGCACGCTAATCAGAAACGGCTTATTCGATTTGAGTGCAGTTTTCAAGATTATATTGCGATGGCTTTTACTTGACATTTTGTACTTTTTTTAAAAATTTGTTAACCATTAAAGAAGTTACGCGTGTTAAGTTTAAACGAAATCCAAGTACGTAATAATGTATTTGTCGATATTTATGTGGGCTATCCAAGTGCGGTTGGCGTTGTCGCATTGGTCGAATGTCGCATGTCCAATTTGTCTCGAAATTCCAGTGCTGGTCTCTGTGTGTAGGTGTCTGGACTGCGTCGATACTACCCTTTTCACGGAATTACGGCACGTCCATTTGTTAGTATTTCGAATCACGTGCAAAAGCTATGTTAATAAAATGTAAAAATGTAATGTTCTTTATTTGTTGTCATTCTCATAGTACACATTTTGTATTTTTCACATATAAAATATATAAGTTTTACATATTAGATAAGGACAAGACTGTTAACTAGGTACCTTCCTACATTACTAGGCAATATTATTTAGTTTAGCCATGTTTTTATCAGTAACGGCCGTGGTAACGGCATAAACAAAAAAGGGTAAATAAATTGATGTGTTTAAAAACATCCATTAAATGCCAGCCGTTGCAAATACCCGTCTGTTAAAGTATCTAATAAAAATGCTATTAATTAACGTAACAATAAGTTGAACTGCGTTAAATGGTTCTAGAAATAATGCTCATACAAAATGGGCATTCTCCTTTGTTAGGTTTTTAAGGTAGGTAGCCTACCTATAGGAAACGCTAGAATCAGTGGTGCCCAAACGGTCGATCGCGATCGACCGGTCGATCGTAGAGGTTAAGCAAGTGCCTACAAGATTTTATTTTCGAAAATTTATAAATTATGAGCATCATGTTTAATTGTTTATTTTATTTACGAGCATTACAACATAAAAATGAATGATGATATAATTATAAATACCTGTTATTATTACTAATAGATAATATATAATTATTGCTTTTTACAAAAAAATAACCGACTTTAACCTCGATAAGCAGAGATAACTCAAAAACAACTCGCCAGATGGCGCTTAATTCAACATGTAGGTGTAAAGTTCTCGTCACTACAAATTAATCAAGCCCAAACACTAGATAACTGCAGTAATTCGTTGAGGAGTTACTTCGACTGTCTTTCGGCATCATTAGATCGACTCCAGACCTTCATGAAATTGTAGCGCTTTCATGTATTTATGAAAACATTAACAATCACACAAGTCGTCCCTACAATTTTCGAAAGTTGCCCTCGATTTCTCCGAGATGCCATCATCAGATCCTGGTGCTCCTTATCAAAGGACCACACTGCGCATATCTACTTTACAACAAAAAAATAATTATCAAAATCGGCCCATAAACGACGAAAAAAATCGCTGAACAAACGTAAAAAAAGCATATTACGGTCGAATTGAGAACCTCCTTTTTTGAAGTCGGTTAAAAAATTACATAAAAATAAAGCTGTCGATCTTAAACCCTTTACTTTTTCTCAAGTCGATCTTCACAGCATAAAGTATGGGCATCTCTAAGCTAGATTGTGAATTGGTCAAAGCGAACTGAAAAACAGGTTCATTGGAATTTGATGATAATATAAAATTTTCAATATTGTGACAGTATCAGCAAACAAATAAGAATTTCATACAAATGAAAAATAAACAAAATTGTCCAGCAACAACCATTCTAATTTCAAATCAATGTTGATATTGTTACAATTGATTTAACAAATCAAATTTCTGTTATTCGAATTGAGAATTCCAACAACTACTCGAACAATATTATTCAACGCTCGATCCCGTAATTAATTCGAAATCAGAAGCGTACGTCGACAGGTGTAATTAAAAGAGCATTTCAATTATCAGTTAGTTACCATCCATATCTAGCTGTATACAAAAATATTGGCTTCTGTTTTAAGTAGATAAGACCAAATTAATTTAAATATACTCAGCGAACCTGTGTTCTCTAATTACCGTGGCGTGTCCGCACACCAACTTTATGTTAAAACTTGCTTGTAATTTTTATAACGTACAGATTAACTTTGATCCATTCAACGTGTTGAACGGTATTATACATTGTGTATCGCATCACAAAATATCGATTCAATAGAACCAGTCTATAAATAATTATCATTAAGTAACCACATGTCCGCACTAAAGTTATAATTGCCGTGACCATTTGTGTTCTCGGGTGTAAATCCCTAAAACAGTATTTTTGGCACATCACTACCGCACCCGCCGCTTCTCCTCAGTGTGTACCATGGCCCATATACAGTCGCACGTCTCTAACGTTAGTGTACCGCCAATGAAGCACGTGAGTATATAATTACCGTAGCCTTGGTTAAAAACTTTTCTAATTACCGTTTTATTTATTTTAATACTTGATTTTTTAAGTTAAACCCGAATTGATCATAGCAATTGAGACAATACTTTGGCCTTTACACGTTGTAATAAGTTAATATTTGCATACTGTGTCGGTTTTCGAAATTTTTAAGAAATTCTATCGTTTTCTAATTACCGTATAATAATTACCATATGTTTATAATTACCGTTGTATGTAAAATTAATACACATTTACGAACTGTTTCCTATTATACTCTTTACAACGCACTACAAAGCCAGCGCAAAACCATGGCGGCGGGCCTAGGGACAATCGATGCAAAGCTGGATGGTTTCCAGGGAGATTTGAACGTCGTGAAGGAGGACCTTAAACGTGGTAAAGGTGCGTATATCCGAGCATGACCAAGCCCTCAAAAGCCATGACGCGGCAATCAACTCCCACGAAACTAGGCTCATGGATTTGGAGAACAAGCTGCAAAAAATAAAGGTTTTGGGCACGGCAGTAACCAGTTCATGCCCTGGGGCCCCGAAATTCAAGGTCCCGAGTTTCGACGGCACGACCTCGTGAACAGCATTTAGGCACCAGTTCGAGGTAGTTGCAAGTGGGAATGGCTGGGAGGACGATCACTCGTTAGCGGCACTCACCCTAGCTCTTCAAGGGGAGGCACTGCTGGTGCCTGAGAACCTGCCGCCGATCGACGCATCTTGGAGTCGCTATTTAAGGCCTTGGAAGCTCGAACGGGGAAAAGCACCTCGAGGTCGTGTATCGCACGCAGCTTAAAGACTGGTCACGGCAGGCGAGTGAAGGACTGCAGCAATGGGCCACAGCACATCGAGCACCTCGTACGCCCAGCCTATGCGTCGAGCTCCACACCGGTCGAAGACAAAGTGTTAGAGGTGTTTGTCAGCGGTATACAGGATCCCGAGGTGAGAGCAACGGTGCGCTTGGGTCATCACGCAACATAGGCAGCAGCTTTAGCGCATGCCCTTGAAGTGGAAGCGGTACGAAGCGACTATAAAGGTCGTAAGGTGCACGAAGTCATAGCAGCGATTCAACCTCGTACTGGGCCTATATGTTACGGATGCGTTATATTAGGATGAGCTGCCGGACTCGGAAACAACCGAAATTGGTGTCGACGGCTACCCAAGTCAACAGCCAGGAGCTAGAAGCCGCCGCCACCGCTGCCGCCGCTAAGAAGACCGCCAAACCTCCTCCGAAGCCACCGACGGCGCGCAAGCCGAAGAATGCTGACGTCCTGTCACGACGCCCATGCTCCGAAGGTCGACATTGCATCAAGCATTAAAGAAAGAATTAAAGAAGAGGTTAGGGTGATAAGGATGCAGGACCTAGACAACTCTTGTGCAAGGGAGCAAGTAAGCCAAGCTCAGAAGGAAGACAAAGATCTCAGCCTGATCATGGAATGGAAAGCCAAAGGACAGAGGCCCCTGGGGAGTGACGTGTCAACCTCAAGCGCAACGACTAAGGCATACTGGGCTCAGTGGGACAACCTTATATTGGAGAATGGCGTGCTTTATCGGAGCTGGGAGTCACTCAACGGAATGGAAAAAAACCCTGCAAATGGTTATTCCTAGGAGTAAGGTGGCTGATTTGCTGAAGCTAGTAGGTACACGATGGCACTTCCGGTGGGCTCCTCGGCATCAAGAAAACCCTCGTAAAGATAAGAGATACGGCCCGGCACTAGATCCCAGGGGGAACGACAGCTGTATAACGTCGGAGCCTCTTGGGAAAGAATCGCCATCGCTGGGCCATTCCCTCAGACTGAAGACGGGAATAGATTCATCATCGTGGTTCAAGACTACTTCAGCAAATGTTCCGGCCATTGTTTGCAACTCTGAACCAAGAGGCGAAGACTGTGGTCAAGAAACTTGTCCAGGAGGTAGTATGCCGCTTTGGTGTACCATCATCCATTGCATTGTGTAATGGGACATCGATAATTCTATTGCTTTAATTTTTATTATATCAGTATAAATTATTAATGTGCGTTAATATCATTTCAGTATCATATTTTACATAGATTTGATGATATTTTCTAATTACCGTTGCATTAAAAATTATTCTTTCTAATTACCATACTCATAATTTTTTTAAGTCTCATTATCTAGAAAACTACCATTATTTGTTACATGCCAAATTAATTATTGAATTTGTATCTTTGAATTGTTTCATATTTTAATGTGCTCCAGTCAACTCAGTGAAAAATAAAAAAGGTTATGGTAATTAGGCAAAGAACGCCGAATTGGAGAATGACCGTTAATTATTCTTGGCTTTGATTGTTATCGATGCTTTAGTCCGTGTTTGAGGGCTGTTACTTTTTTGTAAATATCTGACAAACGTACCTACGGACAAGCCATATGACGGTAAGTGGTAAATAACCGCCGCTGCACATTAGTAATATGTATTAAAGGCTCATATTAACATGCGTTGTTGGCCAATAAAAATTAGAATGGAAAAAACTATAGGTATTCACTCTCAAGAGTCTCAAGTCCTCAGCCGGAATACTATCGGTTTTTTCGTGTTTTTGGCAGCTGATTGCGAGAATAAGAGATAGAGCAAAGGGGCTGTTAGCTAGCCAGGCCAGTTTCAGTTCATTAAATTAATTGACACCAATCTGGGAAGACTTTTAATTATTCCAAATACATAGGTATACTACAGGCCCATGTCAAAAATGGATGGGTCATATGAACCACCAGGTGATGTATATAGGACGATATAAGAGCACAAAATAATAAGATTCAGCACTATGACGTCACTTGTAAGCTGTCCAACTTGAGTGCTGGTGAGAATTCAAAAGTGCAACCCTCGATTTTTTCCCCTTGTCGCATAATTTTTGTACGGCGGGCGTTGCGGAATAATGGATTAGAAGCTGTATTGTCTAGCAATACAGGAGGGTATCAAAGCAATCATGAAGAGGTCCTCGCTCACGACCATCAACATTTTGAGCGACTCCCGATCGTCTCTTGAAAGCTTCACCGGAACTCTCAGCCTGCACCCACTCGCTACTAACATCAGGCAGCAAATTCAAGATTTAACCACTCAAGGTAGAAACGTTAACCTGTACTGGGTAAAGGCACATGTCGGAATACCTGGCAACGAGCGGGCTGACGAACTGGCGAAGGAGGCTGCACTGAAATCTAGAACTGCGCCAGCTTACGACGATTTTCCACTCTCCTTCGCAAAGAGGACCATAAGAGCAGCCACGCTCAGTAAATGGCAGAGCCGATACATGTCCTACACAGCAGGAGCCGTCACCAAACTGTTTTTCCCCGACGTAAACGATGCTTATAAGATCACTCGAAAAATAAAAATGACCAACTGCATCTCCCAGCTCTTCACCGGTCATGGAGGCTTCAAAGCCTATCTTCACAAGTTCGGGCTGCGCAGCGACCCATCTTGCGTCTGCGATTCCATAACCAGTGAAACACTCCAGCACATTATACTGGAATGCCCAAGGTTCACTGCGAAGAGATGGGAGTGCGAAGGTAAACTGGGATTCCTCCTTGACTTGGATACCCTCAGAAGAACCATGGACGATGATGAGTGTCGCCGCCACTTCCTGGAGTTTGCTTTATACGCCGTCAAATTGGCTGGCAGAGCTAATGGCTCCAGAATCACCAGCTGATTGAATAGTGTAGTGATTAAGTGAAGTGACAAATAAAGTGTGTGGAAAATTCTTAAAGTGCGTAGTGGTGAAACCTCGTCAGTTGTGCAGTGAAAACCCGTAGTGATTGTGATACTGTGATATGGACACATACTGTTAAATTATGGACAATAGTTATTATACATTATAGAAGTAGAACTTAGAATTAGGTATTAAAAAAAAAAAAAAAAAAAAAAAAAAAAACAGCCATAATTATCATTAGTCATATATAGTATAGGCGGAAATCACTGAATGAACAACATCAGTGAAAACACATAGCCATGAGTACATTTCGATCACGATCGGTGCCAGTGAAGGAAAACACGTTAAAACCCTAGGAGTGAAGGAAAACACTGTACAACCAAACCCTCGCCCAACCAAACCATCGCAATGGACTCATGGAAAAAAAGAAAAAAAAAAAAATAGTAGGCACACCTAACTAAGGACCAAATACGGTTTTCTACTAAGATTTATATATCGGTGTAGGAAATAACTCTGTCAATCTTGTCTCGTGTCACAAGCACGTATTTTGCTTTGAGTCAAATCGTGTTCGTAAAGTTAAATTGCGAATATTTTTCCAATGTTGTTATGGTACATAGAAACACAGATTTATTATTTTAAGGATAATGAAAATACTTTGTTAAAACAAGGTTAAAACCGTATAAGTGCGAATCGGACTTATATTTAATAGATAGGTACATGAATTTAATAGAATTTTCCGTTTTTCGAAATTTAGAATAGGTACACTCAAACGAGTAAACTGTTGGTCTCAAAACAAAATGTTTAGTGTCAAATAAATTTCAGTTCTCTACATACCTATTATTATTTTCATCTAATTTGATATGTATGAAGCTATGAAGTAAACTGTGTAAATTTTTTTTTTTTTTTTTTTTTTTTTTTTTATTTCAATCAGGTAACAAAGACCCATAAAATATATACCTTAAAGACTAACATACATACATCAAATATAAAACTTAAAACTAAAACTTAAAAACTAATTCACTTAGACGTGAAGTGAGACGCACTTTCGGTAACTCCCGGTGGTCGTCGACGTCCACGGAACTTCCTGAAGACGACCCCCTTCGGCCACAGCTCCTCCTTCAGGAACATCTGCAGGTGCTCAGTTGGAACACGCACAACAAACGAGCTGAAGTTAACTGCGTTGCGCGAGTCCAACTTTTCAACCAGCAACCGGTACTTCGTCTTCTTCTGCAGATACTCCACTACATCAGATATTTTTGTGTTGTAGTGGAGACGGGAGACATACACGAAGGACGCTGGAACGGCAGGACGCAGAAGATGATTGTCTGCTGTCGGTGCCGTGCCACATTGGTTACGACAAAGAGGCTTTTTCTTCTTCTTTTTCTCCACCTTAATAAAGCCATCTTTGTCTATCCGGCCAATGTGCACTGCACTGCGAGGGGGTACGTTGTGGTTGGCTCCACTATCCCTCTCTATCCTCTTCTTATCCCGGCTTATGGGTTGCTGGCGGGAAACAGCTTCGGCATAGTCACGCTGAGGCGTAGATGTGACGACACAAGGCGACACCTTCGCGGGGGGAGGTGCGGGACGGGTAGCACACACGTCACTGCTGACACATGCAATAGTAGCAGCGGCCGGCGAGTCGAGTTTCGCAGATTCGAAACTCGATGACGAAGCAATGCATGCCCCACGACGTGTGTTAATGTTAATGGCCTCCAGTGACCTACATTCTGCCAAAGCGTTACGTAATGTCGCCACTTCAGTCCGCAGCTCACTGATGGTATTTTGGGAGGCTTCCTGTTTCAATTCCACTTGCGCCAGGCTTGTCTTCAGATTTGTGATGTCCTTGAGAAGCCTGGTGACATCGACGTGGTCGAACGTGACTGGCGGTAACCTGTTCAGGTTCTTAGCCACGAAAGACGGCACGTCGTCGGGATCGGTCGTCTTCAGGAGATTAATAATGTCCTGTACACTTTTTTCTCCCTTCTCGTCATTCCTTCGGGATGGCATCCGGTCGCTCTTGCCTAGCGACTGAAACAGAAGCTTCTTAGCTTCCACAATCTCTTCACATGTGAAGTTGGACTTGGAGATCTGGATGATGCTGATCTCGTCCATGGTGTCAATGGCGTGTTGAAGGAACGCCAAAACTTCATTGGCTATGAGCTGTTCGGAACTCATAGCCATTTTACCGTGCAGCGGCGTACGCCGCGCGAAATCGCGAATAAAATAATATTCGTTAGTGCAGTGGATGCGTCTATCACTAAACACACTCGCACGCGCACTGGTAAAGCACATGAAAAAATGTTTATCATTAATAAGACTCAATACGATATCACTACTTACCTATCACAGTTTCGTATAATTACATGATAATTATAATAAAATTTTATTATGTAAAAACCTTTGATGTTTTAAATGTCTAGATGGAACACACACCACAATTTTTATATCATTTTATGAGTGTTCACGCACACATAGACAATAGACGAACGTGTAAAACATCGCCTGCACGCACACATGTTTGATATTGTTGCCTTGTTTTTTTTTGTGCTCATTGTAGGGCGACGCTCAATCTAGATATTTAAAATATCAAAGGTAAAAAACTATTAAATGCTAATGCTGCCTGGATATCGCTATGTGTATAGACATCTGTCTTCTGGTATAACGGTAACCAATCACCGGAATCGACGATTTTTTACCAGACTTCAAAATAAGAATGAGGTTCTATGTTCAACGCCAACCTATACAAACAATAAAAAGCGTAAGAGTTTGTTCGTTTATTTGTTCGTTCGTTCATTTCTAACAGCGATAATTAGTTGTCATTTGGTGCTGGTATCACGTGTATAAAATATTATTGCAATAACTGCCTACGGATCACGTTTAAAGTTACGATATGTGGCGACACCGCACATAAGTCACACGGTGACGTCACCGAATGAATGAGCGCTGATTCGGCACAAAGTATAGAGACTACCTGCGCCGACTACCTGCGCGGATAAGCGCCGATAAGCGCTGGCAGATCGGCGCCGGTAACCAGCGTTCTACTTGAATGCGCCCTTACAGGATTTTTTGTCTATTTTGACTGGATTATACGTCAGTCAATTGCCAAAGCATAATGCCTTTATAATGTTCTGTAATAAAAATACTATTACAATAATATAAAGCGGTAGAGTTTGTTTGTTTGCACGTGCTAATCTCAGGAACTGATGGTTCAAATTAAAAAAATATTTTTCTTTTGAATAGGTCATTTATTAAGGAAGGCAATGGGCTATACCTATCCCATCACGCATGACCAATAGGAGCGGAGCAACAAGTTCCCAAAACGGAACGACGGCGTCTATCTGGAAAACGGCTTGACGTATGACTATTAAATTTGGCAGGGAGATAGTTTATAGTTAGTCGACGTCCGCTAAGAACGGATTTTGTCACATTCCTCCCCTAAGTGGATCAAAGAGTGGTTGAAAATTTGTATGAAAATCAATCAAATTTAATATAAAATCAATATGACCTAAACAACATTATAAGGTAGTATTACCTACAATACATAGGTTTACGTGAGGGTTTACGCATCAATTAATATCAAGCATTTTGCAGTAACTTCAAAACCTAAACAATCAAATTAAAACTTCGATAAAAGATTAAAAATCGACAATGTACCTCTAATGGATTTAATCCAAACTCTATTAATTTATCAGTTAACCTTAGTAAAGGTTAATTAAAACGAAACACCAGTTATAATCGTAAATTATTTGTAAAACCAGTTTACAAGTAGTTATTCACGTACGGATCAAGTGACACATTTGAATTTTAAATTAAGAATTATCTTACTGCATACACGTCGCATTTTTAATCAATTTCTCGATAAACTTTGCCCTTAGGCAACTGAAAAATTAATATCAGTCTAATAAATCTGAAGCGTTGTTTGAAATCAAATATAAAGATGGATTTTTATAAAAGCTTAACGACAGCTGTTGTCGCAATGCGTAAAATTCTGCGTAATAAGATGGTTATTGCAAATTGTGCGAATCCCAACCGGTTTGCAAACTTCTAACATTTAGCTGATTGGCGGCCATTTTGAGTGAAATTATTGCGTGAGTTTACCGAGACTGGAATACCTTTTTATTGATAAGCATTAAGATAGCCGGTGGTTGCTAATACATGATTATTTCATGAATCTACAAGCTACAGCTTAAGTATGGACCAACTTTCATAAAATTCAGTGCTTTTAATTTTAATATCCAACTAACTAAAATTGAATCGCCTTCGCTTCGCTTCCGGAGACCAATCCCTTAGGGCTGCAATAGAAGTCCGATTTTTCTCTCCGATAGTTGGATCCGATAGTCTGATCAGACTATCGGAGAGAAAAATCGGACGTCTATTGCCTCTCTTAGTATCTACATAGCTAAAAAAGCTAAGCTACAACCCACTAATGGCCCACTACTGAGCTGGTGAGAGACCCGTGTCTCTTCACATTATTGAGGAGGCCTAGAGCATACTCCACCACGCTGCTCCAATGCGGGTTGGTGGAGGGGTTAGTGGCCAACCCTGTGTCGAAAGTTTTTAAGCCGCTCGAAGGCCTCCGATATGGCTTAACGACTGCTATCAATCGATAACAACCGGGACCGACGGCTTTACGTGCCCTCCGAAGCACGGAAGCGCTCAAGAAATTTTGCCACTAGCGGTCACCCATCCGACTACCGATCGCGCCCGCTGTTGCTTAACTTTGTCGATCGCTTAGGATCGACGCAAGCCGCCGGGCTATGAGCGCTTCGAGTATCTACATAGCGTTCGGAAATTGTTCGCCGTGATTCCTTAAACTGACATACTATTTTTTTTATTTTGATCCGGTTGAAGTTTCTTTTAGAAAACAGACACATCTTTTTGTAAACTTTACCAAATTTTGATGCAGTTTAATTTTGCCACTAGCGGTCACCCATCCGACTACCGATCGCGCCCGCTGTTGCTTAACTTTGTCGATCGCTTAGGATCGACGCAAGCCGCCGGGCTATGAGCGCTTCGAGTATCTACATAGCGTTCGGAAATTGTTCGCCGTGATTCCTTAAACTGACATACTATTTTTTTTATTTTGATCCGGTTGAAGTTTCTTTTAGAAAACAGACACATCTTTTTGTAAACTTTACCAAATTTTGATGCAGTTTGAGCAGTTGTATAGCTGGTGGTCTAATTTAAAAGCTGCTGTAATTCTTACAAAACGTGAATACAGGAATCTCAAATCCGATTAGACGTAAAAATTACACCTATTAGGTAATGCATAGAGTAATTCACGAGAAAAGGCGTATGGAATATTAAAAATATTATTATACAAACAAAAAACCCAACTGCTTACAAAAGAACTCAAAAGAAAACAGAACAAGTGTCACAATATCAACATAAAATACTTCATGCTGCAGCATGCGGTGACAAACGTAGTACTTGTGATAAAACTTTTTTTACCCGTAGGTATTGTTTGTCCCCGCCTGCAGCACCATGAAGTATTTTATGTTGATATTGTGACACTTGTTTTGTTTTCTTTTGAATTCTTTTGTAAGCAGTTGGGTTTTTTGTTTTTATAATAATATTTTTATTTCAGACTATAGTGTTTTCACCGAAAAATTCTACTTTTTGGGATGGTTTTTGACAATTAGTGGTAAAACGTGTGTCTTTTCACGATCTTTCATTTGATACCCATATTGCTAAGATAACAAAAAAACTCAAGATTATCCCCTCTTTTTTTCCACTTTCGGGCGCCATTTTGAAAATTCATATATCCTATGACACTTTCACAGTTCTGAGGAATTCAACGATACCTCATTATGTCTAAATCCGTTCAACCGTTTGGGCTGTGGGGCGACACAAATAAATGGACATACATACAAACATACATACACTCGAAAAACATAACCCTCCTTCTGACGCAGTCGGGTAAAAATAGGGCTACCATCTGCCTGGATGTGTTCGGACGTAACAGAAGTCGTACTGTGATGTTTTTAGCTTTGTGTATGTGTATGTAAAACAACTATTTAAAAAATAAAATTACACAAGTATTCGATTAATTCAAGATCCAAGATACGCGGTAGTGTATCATGCCAAGTTCATTAATACCTAGATATACTTAGGTACTCGAAACTAATCAGTGTTATCTGTTATCTCAAAACAATCTTTTAAGCTATTGTATAGCTTTTATCGCGGGCCTGGGACCGAATGCAGAAATTTCGTAACGAAAATTTATTACACCCTGCACACAGACATAGTTACTATGTCTATGCACCCACACATCGATAAATACCAGAACTTTTAACTGAGTTAACTAACTTTTACTTTATAACGGCTAAACCGATTTGGCTAATTTTAGTCTTGAAATATTCGTGGAAGTTCAGGGAAGGTTGCAGCGATGAGAAAATATGAAAAATTGCGAGGTAAATACTAAAAAAATGAAAATTTTAATTTCCCATACAAATCTTACCTGTCAAACATTTGATTTTCGCCCCGTCGGTTCGGTGTTTTAAGAATAATTACATGTAGATCTGGATTAAATAAGGCGTTGGAATCGACAACATGTATTCATAATAGTCGAATTATCGCGTATTTAGATTTAAAACACAAAATAATAACATCACATAAAATAATGACACTATATTAATGACTTGAGGGTGATAGAGACAGTGCCATACAGGCAAGGCAAACTGTAGGGCACTGTCTCTGTCACCCACACGTCATTCACGCGCCAAAAGATCGTTGTAGGACTTAAATGTCAAATGTCAATTTTCTTTTTAAAAAGAATTATTTTGTCAACTGAAATAGTTCTTATGCTTTTGTTCAGAATATTTAAATCTTCTTTGCACAAATTAATGCATTATCCGTTTCTAATAAACTTTGATGTAACTTTTAATAACTAGGCAACTAAATGAAAACTGGTACACCACTTTCTTATCCCACTGTAAAACAGTGAATATCTGTACTCGTATAATTTGTGTACAAAGTGTTTTAAATATGAATAAACAAAGTGCATTTATTAATGAAGAAAGTCACGAAAAAATTGTGAAAGAAAATGAGTTATTACTCTATATACATTCATTTTATTATTATTATCACAAATGCAGTATTATTTTTTGTTTTGTTAATTTATATATAATGCTATGCAATAGCTTTACCGCGGCAGTCTCCGAGTGCCACACGTCTTTTTTTATTAAATGTGGGAGAAACAAACTTATATTATCAGATTATCAGTTTGATAGTTCTCATGCTGTTTTACTTCACAAAAGCAAGTGTTTTGAAAGTTTTTTGAACATTAGAGCTGTGTGCAGGATTTGAAGGGTCCCCCTATTAGAGGGTAAATGTTTAACTACTCGATTACTTTTTTATACTCTAGGTATACACAAAAATAAAATTGAAGGGTCTGTCTGTAATTCCGAAACAACTTGCTTATTGAATTGCATTCTTAAAGGCGTTTAATTTATATATTATGATAAGTAGTTGTACCCTGCGCGAGTTGCGCCATCAAATAATAAATGCAAGATTCATTGGAATTACACCATGCGGCATCTGTAGAAAATTGGTCGTACGAACTCAGAAACTTTCGAGGCTCGTGCACAACAACTTTAGATTTTTGTTTACGATACCTATGTCCTTTTTCCCATACAGACAAACATTCATTTTTATTTACATAGACTAAAACCCAAACAAACGACTTTAAAAATTTTGTGTCTGCCTTTCTGTAGGTACGTCCGGAATAATAAACTCCGGAACGGCTGAACCGACTTAAATGGGATTTTTACTGGAAGGTGTACTAAAACTTCCACACGCCAACGAAGTCGCATAACAAGTAAGAAATAATATAAGTTTGTATGTATCCTGAAATGAAGTAGCAACACTACTGCTGTAAAAATAAAATGAAGTTATAAATAGTCCTACCTACTCTAGAAACAATGTAGGCTTGCGTTAACTTGGTATTTATGTATGTCACAGATGTTTTAAAGTGCGCCATTCTTTCTGTCGCACTGCAGTCCCTTGACCTTTGAGGGAGATGAAGTTATTTTGTAATCGTTACTTTTCATCACATAGCATAACCTCGGGCGAGTTTTGATGAGGTTGTAATGAGAATGAAATATGTGTTCGAACACCGATAAGTTCTGTACAGTGCCACAAACTAATCTGACCCGGTAAGGGGGTCGCTACTGTCTTTGTCTTTGTCTCACAACAGTATAACATTTGCATTAGTTCCAATTTTGGACACCGGGCCAGATAAGTTTGTGGCACTGTACTCGATTGTGGTCGTGAGTTATGGTGTTGACTGTTGATTGCGTCATAAGTTATGCCCGATGGTGAAAGTGATATTGGGTATGTAGGTATTTTGTTGCTTTCTTTAAGGCTGTGTTCAACTCTAGTGTATAATGCCTTTTGTTTAGTGTCTTCAGGGCAAAAGTTATGTCTTCGGGACCGAGGTGGTCTTTACTGATTGCTGCTATTTTAGTGCAATGATCTAGTTGCAGCCAGGTCTTAGGCTGATTAAAAATTTAAATAATAAAGACTGTACATACTGTTGCCATTTAACGACCAGGACTCAATATCTTGAAGTACCTACCTGTCAACAGGACTACTCAACAGGACAAATGGGAATAAACGTACTTTCCGAATCTGTACCCGAATTAGATCGAACCTTTTACAAACAATTACCTACTAACTGGACTTTTGGTAACAGCAGCTAACAGGACTAACTTATTAACAGTTCCTGTGCCAATCCTTACTTATTACTACTTACTTATTTCTAGATTTATTCAGGTGGTAAGAACCTAGTGCTCACCCGGGGAAGTACCACCGCCCGCCACGACACTTAGTACCATTCCTACCGTGTAATAATTGTTTTACATACATTTTTTTAGAGGCGACCATCTCAGTCCTCAGGGGTAGCGACGCATCTGTGACCGAATTAGAACGAGACTCATACTAACAATAACTAACTGGATTATTACTAAGTAACTTTAACTAACAGCACTAATTATCACTAACCTCACACTTATTAACAAACTGACCAACTGACGTCACTGTCAGGAGACGCGTCAGCGATGCGACTCCTGTTAGTCAAAAGTGTCAGATACATAGAATTTTGGGATCGCGTCGCAGTCGCGTAGCTCATACCTAAATAGCGTAATGTGAGAAGTGCCTTAAAGAAATGATGATCACAAGTTCAACTATCAATCATTTAAAGTTGTCCCAATTGATTAATGAAATTGCGATTGACATGATTCGTAACAGGCGTCTTAGTGAGTAGGGTTGACGGTCGAAAGGGTTATTTACTCCCTGGGCCTAAGTAAAAGCGCCTACAAACATTTTTTTCTAGACTAATTAGACAGACTCAACGTTTATTCCAGAAAGATCTGACTTGCAAGATTTGAAAAGGTTGATCTAAAACAAAGATTTACCGTAACCGTTACGGTAATCAAGTTTATGCAAATAGTTTGAAACATCGTTCCTATAGGTACAGTACAACTCTACATCATGTAGGTATATATCCGATAGAAGGTATTGCCACAACAAATATTTGTACAATTTGCGTATAGCATCCTTACCGATGAACGAATATTCAACCCTTTGTCGTGAACATTGAACGAACGAAGCGTTATCCTTCGTCCGTCGAAGCGTCATGCGTACCACAAAGGACTGTAATAATTTGCCCACGTGTAGTATATTTCAATGTGGGTATCTTTGAATCTAGAGTGAATATTTTTTAAAGTTATTACAATTATGCAAAGTGTTGTATTCTACAAATTATGACCTAACTTTTTAACAAAAAATTGGTTGTCTGTAAAGTCGGTTTACTGACGATAGTTGAACGTGACCACGTCTTAAGAAAATACTGATGGAATGGTAGCATAATCACTAATAGTCATCCTAAACTATCTTTGAATACTTAGTTATACTTTATGTACTGTTATTGCAGTTAAAAACCTTTATTAAATATTTTACCAAAAAGACTAGGTCTAGTCGTTGCATACCGTATAACGAAACATTAATCTTTAGTTAGTCTGTGCATATTATGTCATGTCAATGTGCCACAAACAAGTCAAAACAAACCTGGCTGGTTATAAATAATTTCGATAAAAAGCAAAACGTCAGAGTTACATTGACAAATAATGTCATCTAAGTAAACAAACGTCATGAAATCGTATTTAAAGTTACAGAAATTTATCAATAAAAATAAAGAAGGAATACAGGAAACATTAAAAAAGGTAACATTTAAAATTTATAAATAGTCCCAGAAGTCAATAACAAAGTAATAATTGGATACATTACCAAAATATCTACCTCCAAAGCTTGCACTTCAAGCTATACATGGGACGCCTCAGAGCGGTAACGCCGCATGACGTCAGATAACGACGCATAGACGTCATGTTTTTCGTGCGTGCCGGCTATATCGAATTATAAGACGTTGTCACGTCAAAAATAAACCGCCGATAGAGATGTGTGAAATCAGTGCGGAAATGCGCGATCACTATGTATTTTTCTACTCTATGCATGGAATTTTTGTTCAAAACTTTTATGAGACTAACGTCGGAGTATATCTACCTACCCTATCCATTAAAAAGAATAATCTATTAAAATTAATTTACTCTGTAAAACGAAATGCTTAGTCTAACATAAAAATGTACATACGTATCAAATTAAGAATTCCCTCTGATTTTTTGTCGGCTAAAAGAACAACTTAAACCACAAAAATTCTATGTACTAAAATACAAATGAATTGATTAATATGGTAAACATGAACGAGTACTCACTACTAACTAGTAAATATGAACATGTCGATGTGTTTGCCATTAACGTTGAAATGCAGTACCTAATTATCCCAATTGGAATAAAGAACGTGGAATCGTTAAGCTGTTCTCAAATGCGTTTGCTTACTCTTTGTTCTAGGATCGTTTCGTAATACAGTTCTCTCGGAAGTTCCCTGTTTCGTGTAATGTTTACCTGACTCAGAACTTATGTTTACGGAGCCCAAACAAACCTAAATTTACTGACGGTGGTACACATTCCGTTTTGATCTAAAACAACTCCGCACTATTTTACGCAAGTCTGCACACGACAGATCAATTGGAGTGTTTAAGATATGTACGTTTTATATGTATTTTCCTTCGTGACCTGTTAAAGTATCGGATTTTGTCATTACCTAAATATCAAATAGGGAATTACATAACATAAAGATGATAATTACTGGCAAGGTGAAATTTGTCCATAATTAAGTGGTAAGACCGACGCGGACGTTTGTAATTAAGTTTTTGTCCAAATATTTGTAAAATAAAGATGTTCTTGTAATTATATTCTCTATAAAAAATATTTTATCGGGGACTACTACTGTGCTGTATGTGTTTTAAAAACTGGTTACATTGCATTGACCCTAATAAATGGTTTACTTTTTTATGTAATTTGTTACAATATTACGTTTATTATACAAAATAATCTCAATTCTAACCAAGCACTTGTACCTATGTACATGCGTGCATTTTTCTTATAGATTTAATACCAATACTAGTCTTTGTAAGTGTATTTGCCCAGATTCAGTCAAAATCCTGCGGCCCTTCCCAGATATTAAACTCTCTAAGTATTTCGTTTAATGAATTAAGCGTCAAAACGTGGAAAAGTGACAAACCGAATACCGGCAGACCGGTAGATAGATTTATTTTTGGTTAAACATGAGTATGTGGATCGTGGTATGTGGTATGGATACTTATAATATGATAATAGTTATATCACTTTAATAATAGTAAAGAAGAAAGTAAGATACTACACGCTACAGAATAAAAAAGCCATCTCATCTATCAACTGTTTCTCGTAAATGTTCTCGTGAAGATTCTGGTCGCGCTGACAACATTGGATTAAGGGTGCCCTCTGGTCAATAAGCGGTCCTACCTAGATCTTGACGAACCTTGAAATTGTTTTCCTCAAGTATAAGATCTCGAGTGAACTCGTAATATAGGTGACCCTTGAGACCCGCAAATCCTTACGCCACGCAACTCAGGGGCACCAAAGTCACATTGAATTACACTAAATTCTTTAGTTTTGTGACGTGGAACACGCATTGATACCTCGTCCTCGATAAATTTCTGACATCGAAAAATTATTCTATCGATCGTTCATCACGTCGAAGGCTTTATTATTCGAAATGACATCGTTGCCTTATGAAATCGATGGATCGGGTCCGTCTGTCACCAGGCTGTATCTCATGAACCGTAATAGTTACACAGTTGAAATTTTCACAGATGATGTATTTCTGTTGCCGCTACAACAACAAATACTAAAAAACAGAAAACAGAATAAATTAAGTGGGCGCCCATACTTTCGACGCCTCAGCGATAGTTTAGTATAATAAAACAATTAAATATTTAAGTGAGGCTTTCATACAACAGACCAGATTTTTTTGGTGTTTTTATACATAATCGTGCGGAACCCTTGGTGAGCGAGTCCGACTCGCACTTGGCCGGTTTTTTATTTCTGACTTCGTTTCCGACCTGACCCACCTTGAATTTAACTCTAATTACTTGCGTCTTCACCTTATACTAATACACAGATGATCATAATAATTGATTTGTTCTCGTTTAACACAACGTTTACTCTAACGTGACGTCACAATCGACGCCGCGCCGACACACTTTGGAGCGATTTCAAATTCAAAATTTAAAATGCATTTCTTCAGTAAAAATCTGGATCTATTTTCCGAAATATTATACCTGTTTGTTACTGTTAGAATATTTTTCCGAATATACAACAAACAACGGTTTTTGAATCTGTCATAATGCCTAATAACCCTCACTGTCTGTCGCCTTCATCTTCCCTACCTTCAACCTACTAAAATTCACCTTTATCTCCAATTCTAACCCTACTTCATACTTAACCTGCTTGGATACTTTATTAAAAGTATTGTGGTAAATTCATTAGCCGGAATGAAGGCATAAATAATAATAATGATATTACACTTTTTTTTTTATAGCCTAAGCTGGCAACACCAGGGGCGTCACCAGTGCGTTGCCGGCCAAGAAGAAAGTGATGGACCCGCCTCTTGAAGGGCCCCATGTCATAGCACTGTGGGAATACCGAGGGAGGAAGTTCGTTCCACAGTTTACACGTACGTGGCAGAAAATGACGTGTGACACGTGATGTGGTCGTGGATTACAGTCAATGAATACTAAGCAAATACCAGCGGATTTTTCATGTGTTCCTTGTTACTTCATAACTATGCACTGGGTAGACCGATTTTGATATTATTTTTGTACCTATTCAAAAGGTGTGCTTCATGTCTGGTTCCATATACATTTGAATGGCATCAAATCTGACAGGTAGTTTTTGAGTTGAGTTGGTTATTTTTTTGGAAAAAGTTAATTATTAAATGTAATCCATGGGTCAATGCTTGACAACAATCCCAATTAATGGTATTTTGTTTTAAAACTTTATAGTCTTATTCTTAGGTAATAGAATTCATTGTGATGTAGGCACCATCGACAGTATAAAAAGATTAGAACCCAGATAAAGAACAGAAGTCTTAACTCGTAATTCAACATTGCGTAATCCAAAAAGAAAAGGCCTATTCACTCTCTTTTTCTCGGATTTCCGCAAAGTAATGCTTGCTTATTGTTGTGATTAACTAACAATAGAATCATTAGTTTGTATTTGTTCGATAGAAATAAATCCGATTTATATTTTTATTCTTTTCTTAAGAACAATAAAATAGGTGTTCCTATTAATACTTCTTCTTATTGCATTTTCCTCATATTCTGTTATTATTGAATGACTTCACGTTTGTTCTGTAAATAACTATAAAGTTAGAGACCAATAAATTATCTCCTCGACTAAATGTTGGACTATTTTAGCCATCGTGTTTTAGTGCCATCCACAAACACTCTGTTGTGGGCATGTGGTAGGCTGATATGCTTTTACACTTTAGGACATAGTCGACTCGAATATATTTGAATATTTTTCATATTTCTGTAATTCATGTAAAACATTAATAAGTAAACTGGCTACTTTATGATCACCGCTGTTCACGATTTGTAGGACGAGGGAAATCACTAATTTGTTTCCTGCAGTGAATTTTTATTTATTTACATAAACCTATAATAGCCTTAGAGAATGAGGTACCAGGTAGAGTAAAATAATTTTAAACTTGGAATAACTTAAACTGCTTTTATAAATACACTGTTAAAGTTTGTATAAACACAAAACTAAACTTATCGTCGTTTACCACTTCGAATTTGACACGTCTATTTCACTTTTAAATCCTTTATCCTCGTGATTTAATACGCCCATCCTACATGAAAAGTAAAATGATTTGTTAATCCATAAACACGCCTGCACTTTTTGCGCAAAGCTACTAACCGGGAACAATCCTTTCTTTTCATTTTTATGGTCACCTTCCTCGAATCGCTCGCAGAGGTTGGCACAAAAGCGATGTTCGAAACATTATTGTTAGCCGCGTACAAAATATACGCGTTTTCTGTTCAACAAATCGCTACTATGATTTACTGGTGAACGCCTAGTACGCGTAATAAATAAAGCAATTGTAGTCTGAGTTATAGGCTTATTAGGATCTATCTAACGCTGTTAGATTTCTTATCGACTGCCATTATGTGGAGGCACCAAACGGTTATGACTAGATCTAAAATGACCGGTTCGGAACGGACAAAAACGTATCGGATCGGATAGAACTGATTAGAATTAAATCGTTTGTGACCCATATGTAACCAACACAGTGACCAAAATATACATATAACATTTAAGGCGAATTTTTCATTAAAGTCTCGAAAATGCGAGAAGTTTCATCCACATCAATTAGAATCGTGGAGAATGTGCAAAAATGTGCAGAATAGGCAAAAAGAGCAAACTGTGGTATTGTGCTTACTTTAAAGGTATTCTCAGAGCGCAGTTGTTACATGTTGGTAGTTCTTCAAAAAAGGCGTTAAATGAGTTTTCCAATAGATCCAAAGTCGCATTGGCGACTCCCGTGGTGTTGCTCGTCCGTGTCCATAGTGATGATGACCTCTTACCATCAGGTGGCTCGTCTGCTATCCTTCAGGCCATAAAAAGAAGACCGAATACGATATTATAAAAAAAAAAATAATACGAACATAATTTATATTGGAAAATACCCTGTCGGTGTTTTAAATTTTGAAATATTTATAGACTGAAAATATTTTCTTCCAACTCGAATTATTGAGTAATTTCATTAAAATTGAATGTAGATAGTGTTATTAAATCATTGAACACACATTTGAGTAGGCATATTTCACAACTCTGTTGACCTACTTAACTAATTGTTTAATTACATAATTGACATTAACTTTAATGTTTCAATCAAATGAATCCAATGATATTAATTATCCTTAGCATACTCCAATAAAAATATGGGATTTAAAACTGGAAACTGGAATAAAAATTCTTTTCTACAATCCAACTGGCTTTTATTTGTAAAACTATTGATTATTCTAATGTTTGAATTAAAATACCACATTTTGTGAACGTAAAATGGAAGTGAATATTTTAAATGTGGAACAAGAAAGGAATTGGCGCGCGTCGGACGAAGTTTGCCCTTTGGGGACATCGGGATGACTGCAGATATATAAAAACGTTAGATGCGCTGTTACGCCTGTTACCATACTTTAGACGCATGAAAATACATATTTATATCATCGTTGTGATGAGTAAGCTCACTCATCCCGTTGAAGTCCTTAAAATGGCAAATTTTACGTCCGTAAACTATGAAATTATGCTTTCCTGAGACTTCAGAAAGTATGCTAATAAGTAAAGAAACCCAAATAGATCCAAATTACCTACTGAATAATTAATAATTATCACCATTTTTAGATGATTACCTACTCTGTAAAAATAGTGTCCGACACGGCCGGCAGATGGTAATATTTTTATATTTTTTTTGTTAATTTTTTTCGTTGTCAAATAGATTAATAACCAAGACACAACAACTTTTTGGATATGCAGGGCGCATCTAACTTTTTTAAATCTCTGTATGACTGCAGTTCTGTTTGCTCTGGAACTTCAGAGCCTACATCTGGCGCCTAGGTTTGACGCTTTTCTAATATTCACCAACAGTTATTACCTACCTACTAGGTACCTTCTATTATTTTTATTGTGACCTGTGCAGAATCTATGTTGGTCTAATAATAATTCTATTGGGGAGTTTGTAAGTGGCTCATAATTATTTTGCTTAGTAGTTGTAGTTGAGAAAATCATTCAGTGTCTACGTTAAATACGATTGTATGTGGCACTAGAACAATTAGGTAGTCCGGCAAAGTTATTTGCCTTCATAGACAGCAGATAGTATTATTCTTTCTCTTTTTTCTCATCGCTCATTGGTGTAAGTTACTCCTTTTTTATGTGAGTAAGATACATTACAACTCTATGTCCTATACGATAGATTACATCAGTCTTGTATTCTTCTACGTCTTTGGATTATAAGGATGACTGAGCACTCCTACACTGATAGATTAAAAAGGTCTAGCTGATGAGAAAAGTGACATAAATCAGCAATGACGAGTACGTAGGTACGTGAAATATGCCACACAAAATAGACTCGTATTTTTTGGAACACGTTCTACCGTTGTAACAAATTGTACAACACATTTTTTACTAAACTCTGTTATACGCAAATTAAACGTGTCACTATTCGATTAGCGGACAATAAATAGTTTCTACGTCGAAACGTGATGAATGCGAAACAAATCAACTATGAGGCTGCGTGTAGTGGTCTGTGATTCCCGTCAAAAGGCATTTTTGCTATACAAACATGGCATTTCATTGTATATGGAAAATAATGTTACAGGGGGTCTATTACTAATTAGATTTTTGTCTGTTCGCGACATTATCAGAAACGGCTTGACTGATTTGGGTGTGGTCATCACTTATTTTGGTAATCACATTACATATTTCAAACGATTTATAAATAAATAGTAACGTCAGCTTAAAGAATAAATAAAATCCTACATTAACTAGTTAATCTACAGACTTCCTAGCTAATCTGCAGACTAACGACCATGCATACGATAAATTCTAAAATTCTATGTATGTTAAAAACGAGTAACATTGAACGGAAGCATAAAAATTGAATTGATTTTGGATATAAAACATTGATTTTGGATATGAATACTCATTTCCTTTACTACAAAGTCAAATTATTCAAGATGTAGGTAGGTCGAATTGGTTACATAACCGAATTAGCCTACCTCTACTCCATATGCAGCGCCGGAGATGTCACGGTTCGAAGTTATGCCCTATTTTCCGCGTTTTTACGCTTCGGCCAAACGTTGATGACCAAATCGTGAAATGTAGACGATTTTACGATCTGGCCAAACTGAGTTGACCATTTCATGAAATGTGACCATTTGCAGTTGCATTTGTGACGATTTGGCCACGACATCAACACAAATTGGTACTCAGGTAGCCATGTCTTCCGCAATTTAACGATGTACCATCCGTTACTGTGCAGACTAACTGGGTAAAGTGCAAATAAGACCTTTTTTAATTCAAATTTTACAGTTTAACGAATGGTATCAGTGAATATGCAGATTACCTAGAACTTATTATGCATTTTAACGGTGACATATATACCTAATACTAGTCACAATTTAATTCATCATTGAGCCAGTCATTGGTCGTTATAAGGTGGCTGATCTACTCGTTTTTCGGCTATTAACATAATTGTATAACAACATGGAAATAGAAAACACGGATGTTATTAGGTATTCCCAGATTTTAGCTGAGCTAAAGGTCGATTTTTGATATAAAAACTGTTATTCATAACAATATAAAAACTTGACAAATAAATCTATTATCTACTACCTACATTTATAATAAAACTGCAGGTAACTGATCGCTGTTTGTGAACGCTAATCTCAGAAACGGCTGAACGGATTTTTATTGGACTTTCACTGGGAGATAGACGAGGCTGTGGAAGAATATATAGGCTACTTTTAATCCCGCAGTTAAAATGCTAATCCGGGATCGGGATTCACGCGGGAAAAACTCCTATCTACAAGCGAAGTCGCTGGCACAAATCAGACTGACTAATCAAAGCCCTTGATAATGGTCTATTTTATAACTTTCATTAGCTAAAATGCCAATGAACTATCTCAATTTGGTACAGAATCTCGAATCTACTGAATCTCGATATTATAGAATCTTCATTTGAGAAAATCTCGTCTTAACACTTTTTTTATTAAGACTCAGGTTATTCAAATCGAACCAAGGACAGTTATTACTAAGTTGTAAAATACGAGATAAAAATAAAACGATTCCCAGGTGCCCCGTTACAAAGAGGTGTCTAGGGGCGGTCAATTTATAAGCGATAGGATAGGTGGCTGTAAAAATATACATAAAAAACACCTCGTACCCGAATCCCACCGTATCTGCCAACACAAATATCGAAAAAACTGTGACGGTGTCGAAATTCTCGTGTTTTTTCCTGAGATTAGTTTTAAAATCTTAACTTTTTGCAAGTCTATTAACTTTTTTGCAACAAAAAGTTAATAGACTTTTTGTTTTCCGTGCAAGGCTATTGTTTTATTGAATTTCGTAATATTGTTGAGTCAATGTAAATATCTGCTTGATTTCTCAATGCAACGATCTTCATTTTTTTATAGCAGTCAACACCGAGATATCATTGAGATATTTTCAATAGTAGAACAATATAAGGATAATACAATAGGTACCTACCTACATTGTTTCACGAACTCACTACTACTAATCTTCTAACTAGGTGACGCTACTTCATTTATGGTCATACAAACTTTTACTCTCATTAACGGATTTAGGGAATCGATTTTCAAAGTTCTGTAATAAGTTCTTTTTTATTTCAGTCTAGGACATAACATTCACAGGGAAATTTGTGAATTTTGAAAATCGGTTCTTACTACCTATAAGTCTCATTATTCCTGTTTCATTACACCTTTAAAGAACTTTTGTACAATGTTTAATGCTACTACGTCTACTTATTCAGGACATGTGTCGTCTATCTATACAACACTGGCGATTTAATAAGATCGTACGTATAAATTCCAACGATTCGATATTAATTAGTGACTTTGCTATAAAAACTCAAGAATCTAGTAATAACAAAGGAACATACACAAACACATAACTATAGAATGTTTTCTTGAAATAAGCAATAGGTACTTAACGACGCACTTCATTTTCATTTGTAAGTATACCAGATACCTACTTACTTTTAAAAAGAAAGTTTATATTGCAATATATTTGTTTTATTTTATAAAAAATAAATAAATAAATAATTATTCAATTGGTATTAAAATAATTACGGGCCCCGAGATCACTAATTTTAAAATAATCTCCTAAATTGGTTGTTACTAGCATGGATAAGGAAGCAAAAAATTACCGCAAGGTACGAAAAAAAATAATTGATGTAGTTTATTTATAAATACCTATGGACTCTACATGCATACATACATATATTATAGCACAACAATCAAGAATGGTATCAAGAATGGCGTCAATTATGTGAAACATATTTTTTCTTAAATAATTAAATTACTTTATTAATTAATTACAGTTAATTGATAAACAAACTCTTTAATTAACACATCACACTCGACTTCAATCGTCAATCACTATCACCCTGTATATTTATAGCGACGTTAATTACATTAACCGGGCTAGCCGTTGTGAAGTCGACCAATAAAACTTTCCTGGCAACATCGAAGAACGATCCAAAAACTTTTCCAACTAACTGAACACTATCGCTTTGAACCTGTTAAGCACTTACGTAAAACGTTAAACTAAACTGCATTTTGATTCGGAGTTCCATAGCATTCTTTGAGGTAACGCCGCCCTATCTACTCGAATGTACCTATCTAATCTGAGTGATGAAAGGGTTTCAATAAAATCTACGAATGGTTTAAACGGGAGTCAATCTAAATACATCATACGGTTAATTGATATTTAACGTCTTGATTAACGCTCACACAGCTTTACAAATGCAGGAAGATAATACATTATGAGATCGAATCGCCCGTCACTGTACCAAGGACTAGTTTCTCTTGTACTCGTATAGTGATTGCTTTGACAGCAATTGTGTTTTGGTTAAAAACGTGTGAACCGAAGGTTTTTAACGGACTAAATCACACCAGTCTATGACCGAATCAGAAAAAGAATTAAAATAAAATTAAAAATTATATAAAATGGTTTTATTTAAATTACTCGTTGACTAAACTTCCAAATTAAGGTTCTTCTTCATAATTATCTGGACTGCTAGCGAAGCAAAATTGTTGAGCGGTTCCGTACTTCTAGGCCTCCTTAATAATGAGGAGAGATCGTGCTCAGTATTGGGCCACTGATGGATAAAATCCATCTTAATTATATTACATTAGCAACTGGCCTCAGTTAAAAGGGTAGTAGAGATTTTTTTTAGTATCTAATAGGCAGTAAATATTTCGTTTTAATATTTTTTTTTATCTATTAACAATACCTAAGTCTAATAACAATATTGCTCGTACCTACGCTGTGTTTGAAAACATTACTATCAAGCTATTTATTATAAAAAATACCTAATGAAAAATCTCATTACTTAAAGTCATTCGGTCTGCTGAATTCAAATTTCCGCAAGTTCAGTTAAGCCCTTTGAAATATGTACTTTATTTGGCTACTCTTGGCCGATTTCTAAAAGAGGATTCGCCTTTTTCATCATAGGCTTTTGAGGTCGTGAGGCTTCGTCCATCCAGCCAAGACAAACCAACCCCCTCCTCCCTTTAGGTGGCTTACTGGGAATTTACCCTTTTATTAGACCGCCCTGTAACCAATTAATTACGTGAGAATCTACGAGGCTGAATTTATTTATAATTTTATTGTACCTTATAAAAGTGATAGCAAAGATACAAAAGATAGCTGTAGGCTTAATGTTAGAAGCATTTTCTGATGGCCGACCTTTAGAAAACATAGACATCAATTGCGGTATAGAGACAAGCTAAATGGTAATGGTATGGTTATGATACCTATTGATGGCAAAAAATGTTATTTGTTATACCTAAATATAACTTGGATCCTGTGTAATGTCTTCTGAAAGCATTAATTTCTCTAGTGGGCGTTACGTGGACAAGACTGGTTTCAATAAAAGCAATCCATTCGCTTGTACAGCGCGTATTATCCATTAAAAATAGTCACAATTCTCATAATGTTACACTTTCTTTGATACAACTTGGAATACGATGGTTTTCCCATCTTCCACTGTTCACCAGTTGACCTTTCTTAACGACTGCAAAAATATAACTGAGTCTCATCATCTGTTAGTGTCAAGTAGATGTGATGTCAATTAGATGTAGGTATGATTTTCTCAAACGTTTTCAAATAAAAGTGGAGAAAAAAGTTCCTTGAAGCAAAGCAACGGCGTGTACTCGTCTTTAATATTTTTACATTTCTCTATCTACAATCTATGTAGTTATAATCCATTAGGGCAAAATGTATACGCTGTATTAGACTGTAATTCCACCCAGTTAGTGTAAGTGGTTGTAAAAGTACGCGTTGAACAAATGCTGACCAACAAATCATGCATTTTTGTTGCGCACAATGCCGACCGTTGGCAAAGGGTCATTATTTACTGCAGCTGCTCCCCGCTAAGGACAGAAATAGCTTTAACGCTACACTCCACGGGTATTTTCCAGTTCATTTTATTATGCTGTTATCAAAAACTAACGATCAGTTCTTACTTCGTACACGTAGTAGTAGAGCATAGATTTATTCTTATTCTTACTCAGAAATAACGAAGCATCTTAATGGTGAGACTAAATAAAATTGGTCCAGTATTTCTGAGTATTTTCGTTATTTATGAAGGGTAATTTATGTCGGAAAGTTTACAACATCAATAAAGAATGCACACTGTATTTAAGGAATATTTGTGATTCACTGGGAAGCTGGATGATAGTAGCTAAGATGATAGCTAGATGGAAACAAAGTGCAGCCTATTTTTAGTTGAAAAACAAAACATCACAAACAAAAATAAATTTTATATTCAAAACTTGCTCCGCCACCATGGAAATCGCCGTGACTTATGTAGCGACGATCTCAATTTTTCGGATACGGCAACTCGACTCGGAAGAACCCAGACTCTCAATTTTTCGGATACGGCAACTCCATTCGGAAGAACACGGACTCAATTTTTCGGATAGAGCAACTCGACTCGGAAGAACACGGACTAAATTTTTCGGATACGGCAACTCGATTCGGACGAACATGGAATCTCAATTTTTCGGATACGGATACTCGAATTGGGCTAACACGGAATCTTAATTTTTCGGATACGGTTACTCGACTCGAATAAACATTGCCTCTCAATTTTCGGATACGGCAACTCAACTCGGAAGAACATGGTCTCTCAATTTTTCGGATACGGCAACTCGACGCATGCAACCACGGACTCCATTTTTAACCGACTTCAAAAAAGAAGGAGGTTCTCAATTCGACCGTATATAATTATGCTTTTTTTATGTTTGTTCAGCGATTTTTTCGTCGTTTATGGGCCGATTTTGATAATTCTTTTTTTGTTGTAAAGTAGATATGCGCAGTGGGGTCCTTTTAAAAGGATCACCAGGATCTGATGATGGAATCTTGGAGAAATCGAGGGCAACTTTCGAAAATTGTAGGGACGACTAGTGTGTTTGTTAATGTTTTCATAAGTACATGAAAGCGCTACAATTTAATGAAGGTCTGGAGTCGATCTGATGAAGCTGAAATACAGTCGAGGGAATTCCTCAACGATTTACTGCAGTTATCTAGTGTTTGGGCTTGATTAATTTGTAGTGACGAGAACTTTACACATACATGTTGAATTTAGCGCCATCTGGCGAGTATTTTTTGAGTTATCTCTGCTTATGAAGGTTGAAGTCGGTTATTTTTTTGTAATTGTATCAAAATTAGTGATTATTCTGATACGTTATCTCCACTTGGACGAACACGGACAGGGACACTAAATTTTTCAGATACGTCAGATCTACTCTGTTATTTTGGAATCACAAACAGACCTATAGTAATAAACTAGTATAGCTGTACTACAGATATAGATGGATAGATATTTAGTGAAAAAATGTTATTTCATACCTATTTGGACATTGGGTAGATTGGTGTGGTAAATATGGTTGGCTACAACCCATTAATTGTCCACTACTGAGCACGGGTCTCTCCTCATTACTGAGGAGGCCTAGAGCATACTCCACCACGCTGCTCCAATGCGGATTGGTGGAGAGGTTAGTGGCCAACCCAGTGTCGAAAGTTTTCAAGCCGCCCGAAGGCCTCCGACACGGCTTAACGACTGCTATCTATCGATAACAACCGGGACCGACGGCTTTACGTGCCCTCCGAAGCACGGAAGCGCTCAAGATATTTTGCCACTAGCGGTCAGCGGTCACCCATCCGACTACCGACCGCGCCCGCTGTTGCTTAACTTTGTCGATCGCTTAGGATCGACGCAAGCCGCCGGGCTATGAGCTATGATATCAGAAATATGGTTACTTCATGTAAATCCCGATCCTGCGGGAATTCCGGGATAAAAATAAAACAGTGACTGAATAGGAATTTCGCGTCTTACGATTCAATGTCTTGTGCACGGACGAAATGTAGTAAGTATACAACATTAGTATCGAAGATTTGCGTCGCCTTGTGTGTACTAGGGGCCTAAATTGAAAGCACCCTTAGTGTACATTTAGACACGCGAGGAGCGTGTCAAGCCAAGTTCTAGTGTATTCGACATGTCGATGTCATTAGGTATTGTAACTGTGGATACGACAGATAATTACATAAGGTATGAAACAACAATTAGGAGTAATTTGACAAGACAATAAGTACCTACAATGAAAGACTGGTAGTATAAAACGATCTCGCCTTGTATATGTTACCGGAAATGTATGAAATCTAGGAACTTTATACAATTCCTAGGAAATGTATACAATTCCGAAGCTATTTAGGAAATGTATAAAATATTGTTTTATAAAATATTTAATACATAGGTACATATCCTCGGAAATGTATATGTTAACGGAAATGTGTTAAATTCGTCATTGTATACAATTCCTAGGAAATGTATACAATTCCTAAAATCGCCCGGAAATGTGTGAAATAAATTATATTGGACACATTTCCTAGGAAATGTATACATTTCCTAAATAGCAATCGGAAATGTAAAACATTTAAGATTTTAATGGGTACGCGGGATAGATAATATGAAGATATTATATTTTACGTTATGATTTTTACCAGATTGTCTCACCGAGTGCCTTAATCAAAAATATTATTGTGTAAAACAATAAATACTCATTTGAATTACTACTCAGTCAAATTCTTCAAGGTGTAGGTAGGTCGAATTGGTTACAGAACCAAATTAGCCTACCCCTACTCCACGTAGTCTTGTATGCCCTACCCCTAGAGTTTTTTTTAGAACCCGGAGGCGCGGAGGGAGGGTAGTCCCCGCCCGCTGTAACAAAACGCAGACACCCGGGCGAGCCGGAGCGGCTGAGGCTGGTCGCCGAAGGCGACCAGCAAGCCGAAGCTGCGCAGGCGAGCGTGGGTGTCTGTGCTTTGTTACGCAAGGGCGAAGGGGCTGCACCTTCCGCAGCGCCGGAGACGTCACGGTTCGAAATTATGCCCTATATTCTGCGTTTTTACGATTTGGCCAAACGTGGATGACCAAATGGTAAAGCGCGCTAGCTGAGAAAAAACATTGTTTTGTATACTTATAGACACCCACATTGTAATCGAACGTAGGTATACACCTAATAATATTAATAACGAAAGCATGTGAGTCGCCACGGTACGGTGAATCACCTTTAACGACTGCAAAAAAATATGCGTCGTACGTTGCGATAAGCTTTTTGTGCTTTACGCCACTTTATAATAACTTCGTCTGGTTTTGCTATCCTTATTTAAATTTTACATTTCACTAACAAATGTGCCTCATTAGATTATTAAAAAGTAAATGACTATAAAACATTTCAATTTATACCTACATATAACGATGTAACAGTGTAACCAAAATTATAAGCACTGATGTCGGTATAGGTGCTGTGTAAGCTGACAGTACACGCTCGTGGGACCGCCATTTATAATTCTATTCTTTATCCGCCTAGCTAATACTTTATACGATTTGTAACTATACAAAATCACTTCTCTCAAAATCATTTATGTTTTTGTCAATGCATGTAATGTTTTGCTTCTATCATCAATTAAATGTTGTTTTTAACTTCTACAATAATTTTCTGACGTTGATATATTATGTCTCCTGTTTTAGAGCTAATACGCCTACTTATAACGATGACTAATAAAATAAATCTAACGTCTTTTATAAGACAAATAATAAGGTTAGAGGCATTAGATGAATGTGGTACAAATAATAATTTTTATTATTACGCCAGTCCCGCAATCTATACCTCTTTTCTGCTTTAAAAGTGCTTTTCTCATTGACAAGAAGTAGGTATATTTCCATGGAAAACGCAGCGTATGGCACTCTCCACCTTTTCAATTATCCTAATACCCAAAATCATATCGATACTTTACTTAACGACAAACAAACTTATCTTATATTTTGTGTGTATCGGTTCTCAAGTCGATTATTTCAGAACCATTTTGATGACGACGATGACAAGTGTCATTGCACTTTAAACTATCAAAACGACGTAATAAAGTCCATTATCCCATACATCAAATTTGTAGTTATGTTCACACATGATTATTAATCATTTCTAACACGGATGGTTTAGGTCATCAAAAGCAATATTTCTTTTGTATTATTTTTAGTGCTTTAAGATAACTAGGTACATGATACCTATATTTTGCGGCAGTTTTTATTACAATATCTGTTTGCCGGAGGTTAAAATTGAATTGCTCGTCTCATTAAATGCAATTATAGCCGTAACATTTGATCGTTGTTAGTAATGATTATATGCCGCAATGGACTGAGGTAATCATAGGTATATAATCCATACTACCTATGATAAAAACTATTTAACTGTATGAGGATTTAAGTAGTAATTAAGTTAATTTCGAGTGAGTCACATAGTATCCCCCATAGATGTAGCATTACACTGACGAGTATCCCCTTAATCCGTGCTCGTAGTGAATACGTATTACGTATGTAATTAAATTGTTAGACAAGTTATATAATGACTTAAAGCAACTAAGCTGTGATTAATGTTTATTAGTAGGTATTTTATCGTATAAATCATATTGATTTTTTTAAAATTCCTTTTGAGATGTTAACATCATTGAGGAGGTCTAGACCTCAGATTATAGAACCAAGTCTAGACCATACTGCTGATATAAACTATAGATTTGCAGTCAGAGACATTAAAATGATACAATCATTAAAGGCTTGGCGGCGAAAGCCACACCTTACTAAAGGTTTTTTAATTGTGTAGGCGTCATAACAGTATCAAATCGCAAAACAATTAATAATGTCGGTATCCACGCTTTGCAGCGCAATTTTGTTGTCTTTAATGGCCGTAAACATACGTTAATTTAATAAACAACTCCGATTTGGATAAGCTACTGTTACTTATAATTTTAAAAGATGATAACTAATTTACGTGCCATATTAAAAGTATGTAAGCGGTCTAGAAATTTTGTCAACAGCGGTCACCAATTCACCCAATAGATCAGGTCATTACTCGTTCGGATCGACGCATGACACCAGGCTAAGAACGCTTCCTACAAAGTATTGTACAGTAACCATTTCGTTTTAAAGTGCTTACTCGTTATCACTTGACCTTAATATACATAAATGTACCATAGTATAGTAATCGAGGTAGTTAAATAACAGACAGTTTTTCCATTTTATCTATTCTGTGGTTTTACCGTTACACTGATTAAAAGTTTTCCGTGTCGAACATTATTTACAGTAGGTAAGAGCTTTTTCAGACGGAACGTTAAATATTTCATTTATTACCTAAACTGTATTTGGCATCGGCACACATGCACATTGAAGAAAGAAAGTGTTGAAGAAATCACAATATTATATTTTATGGATTTCCAAATTACTTATTTGAAATATTCTGGAATTAAGCGAATGTTTTCCAATGTAAAAGGGTTCTATTGGGGTAAGCCTGACCAATAAAATCATTACAATATTATGAAATTAGAAAAGAAGAGAGAATTTTAAGACGATACCTACATTTTTTCGAGAATATGAAGAAGACAAAACAAAGACTAAAGATTCTTCTACATGACTACCTTTTCAGAAAATTGAAAACATAATTTGATTTCAAATTGTGATTTCTGTAAAACTTTTCTTGCTCTTCATCGCCTGGTAACCTTGATAAGACTTTGTAGATTTCTACTTTAGGGTTTTCCCCAGCTGCAAAAGCAATTTATTTCGTTGATTACGTAAAAAATTCTACTCAAAAAATTTTTCGCCAACCTCTCGTTTGTCTTTGTATCATTTGGAGTACTTGAAATTTTTTGTGGTGATTTTTATTGTAAGGAAAACACCGTGAGGAAACTTAGACACGAGAATTTAACATAATATTCACAATGGAGTGCAGTCTTCCAATCTGCCCTTGGTTTGTGTGATGGATTATGCCTGTATTTATGGCCTGTGCATAGAGTATGTATATTGTTTAAGGACTAAAATCGTATGAATCGATCGAAGCTGAGCAGAAATCGTATCGTATGTAGTTTGTACGGAATTCCAATATTTAAACTACTTGGCTTCCCCTGCTTATTGTATTTATAACGGAAATATTCTCAAGATTGTCGTGTTAGCGTTGCGTTTCGTCCTGAAGCTACTCGCCTTTCTCTATGTTATCAGCACCCCGATAGAGTGTAAATGGATCGGTGATTGTCAACATTTACCGACTTGTCAAGTACATATTGGAGCGCTGAGATAATACGCAACGTTATTTTGCAAACGTGAAGATATTCGGGATGGTAAGTATTACATGAAATTCATGTGTTGTAGATATTAAGGCAGGATTTTTTTCGGTATAATCTCCAGTAGTACTTGAGTCCAAACTAACCTCCCTTACCTTATACAAACGATCCCTCATATTTTTCGTTAGTGGTAGAATATTTAACCTGCCTGGCCAATTCCTCATTTTTGTTCACTTAACTATAAATATTCTTAGTCAACTACCTTATTTTATACTAGTAATTAATTTCTCAATAAACTTTATTTAGCCGATGCTGAAAGCGTATAGGTAGTTAAAACTTTAAAATTTTACAACTTTCAAATTTCGTTGACGACCCATAAAACTTTAGGACCAGATATATAACTCAAGGCTGTCTGAAAAGGCTTTAGGAGTGAAATTGTGAAATTCAGAAATTATTAAAGTTTATAGTCAACTTCAGAAGTGGCTGGAAGTCGACTGCGAGATAGTTTTTGACAGTTTGGCACATCGCCGCTGTCCGCTGGTTGAATGACAAATGGTGCAACTTACTGGACGCACTGCTGCGCCTCCGCCAAGTTAAAACGGCTGTCTCTGGCCCAAGACATTTTAACTAAAATAATTTTATATACAGTTTCAAACGAGGATGTCTGATTAAATTGCAAAAAATTTACTTCTAAAAGTTAAGATATTAGTGAACTCAATAAGTAATATTTATCTAGTGCATAATTATTATTAAATCGGTTAAGATGCATCGATATACAGCAAATAAGCAGGTTTATGAAGATTACATATATACGCTCAAACACTTACACATTCATTAATATAAAGGAGACCAACAACTTTCTTAAGGACTTTGAGCCTGGAATGTGAACTTGCAGGAAACATCGTTTTTTAGATCGAGTAAGTATATTGTCACCATATTGGGCATACTCGTTTCTTTGCGATAAATAATATGGGAATAATGAAATATAGCAATTTTACACCCCGCGCACACATAGTATCTAGTATCTACTTACTTTTAGTCGCCGCGACTTAGCGATGCCCAATACGAATCGATGTTTTAATATACCTATCGATACAACGGAATAATATTATATTTATTTATTTACAAGCTGTTCGCTCCAGGCCCAAATCTCATGGTCTTCTTTAAAAACATAACAACGTAGAAAGAGATGGCAGATGTTTTAGTATAGTTGTAAAACCACCACTGGTGTTACAGTCGAGCTAAAGGTGCAATTTCGCAAAACACTTTAGACGACATATCAACGACAGACGAGGAGAGCATGTACTAAGGCGGCAGGCATTATTATTGCAATTCCGATGTTAACTGCATCTGCCGAGAAGTAGAGAACTGCAATAGCAGTCATATATTATGTCAAAATCGATCTTTTATGTCCCATCATATTAACATTGCAAACTAATACCACCCAACATGATAACACAAACAAGGTTTTATTTACACGACGTGTTAATGCCGATGCTTGGTAGCGTGATGATGTTTGTACGTACTGTCATCATCTCAACCCATCATGGCGCACCATTGAGCACGGGTTTCTTCTCAGAATGAGAAGGTTAAGGCCATAGTCCACCACGCTGGCCAAGTGCGGATTGGCGGACTTCACACACCCTTGAGTTTTTGCGAACTCTCCGGCATGAAGGTTTCCTCACGATATTTTTTATCCTTCACCGTTTGTAGCAACATTTAAATGTTTAAAACGCACATAACTCCGAAAAGCAGAGGTGCGTGCCCTGAGATTCGAACCCGGACCCTCCGGATAGGAGGCCGAATTTTTAGCCACTACGCTATCACCGCTACATGATGGGACAGTGGCATGTTAGAAACCGTGTGAACCTTTGTTTGAATGTAAAGTAATTTATAAAGTAAGCAGAGAAATTAAGGTTCATTTAAGAAATCAGCGGATAGTGTTTGCTGTTCGTGAATTCTATCGCCATCTAACGCTTAAATTTGTCGCACGTCGTCTAGTGCAAAATGGCACCTTCACAGATTAAAGGTCTGCGCATATTATGCTGAAGTCCGACTCAACTCATAGGAAATAATAAGTCAAGTAATATGAGTCTTAAAAGGAATTTTACAAATTGCATTTATAGCATTTACTTGGAATTGCGGTCAACATCGATCTGGCCAAAAATTTAACAAATTTTTTAATAATGTTCTTACAAATTGAATCAGGATCAGGGTTGAATTAGAGTTGACTTTACGTAATGTGACCTTAAATCACAGAATAGAGAGGTTTGAATGTTGCAGTGGTTGATTCAATTACTGTCCCCGAGCAACTGGAATGAGATCTGAATAAATGACAATCTTTGTCATGTTAAAATTACAGCCAAGTCTGATCGTCTGACAAACGCTATAAATATGAATCGTGACTGTGATGAGTAGTTAATAAATCATAGTGACTACTGAATTTTGTTTATATACATTAATAATTATTAACCATCCTTCATTAGTGATGGCCAGATACGATAAGTAAGAGTAAGGACGAATAATTAGGGTCGGGCCACATTGATCGACGGCGATCGACGGTTTGCCCATACAAAAAGAGCGTAAAGTATGGAAAGCCGTACGCGTCCTTTCGCATCGACGAGCCGAACGGCTTTCCATACTTTACGCTCTTTTTGTATGGACAAACCGTCGATCGCCGTCGATCAAAGTGGCCCGACCCTTAAAGAGCAACGTGGTCTGAATTTTGGACTCCCGATCAACCGGAATTCGAATCCGGCAGGTACCGTAATTACGTACTTAATACGGTGTAAATTACGGCAGGTACAGTAATTTTCAAAAAGTATGTAAGTATTATGTATATCATCACCATAGCCCGGCGGCTTGCGTCGAAGTGATCGTCAAGTTAAGCAACTGCGGGTGTGGCCGGTACTTGGATGGGCTGACTGCTTATGTGGCAAACATTTCTTGAGCAGTTCCGTCCTTTGGATGGCACGTTTCACTACCAATATATACTTATATCAATAGATAGCAGTCGTTAAGCCATGTCGGAGGGCTTTGGAAAACTTTCGATACATAGCTAGTAACTCCTCCACCAATCCGCACTGGGTGGAGTAATCTTAGGCTGCCTCAATATTGAGCAGACTAATATTCAGTAGTGGGACATTAACTTTAACCTTTTAGAAATTATTTATATGGCTTTGGTAAAGGGCAGCTTGGTGAGGAAACCTCCGTACTTGAGAGTTCTGCATAATGATCTCAAAGGGTTGTGAAGTCTACCAATTTGCTCTGTGTACCCTCATGTTGGTAGAGGAGACTCAAGCCCACAGTTGGACAGCTACTCATCTTATTGGTTGCAATACACCGATCTTGTTTTGCTTTCCTTCCCCCTGCTTATTTCGGTAGACTTCAAGTAATGAGATTATTTTTAAATTAAACATGCACTAAATATTACTTAAAGCTACACATTGAAAAACCGTAATAAACATAATTAGAAAGTTTCTATTGATTAATTTTGTTTTATAGAAAATAAGTAATATCTACATATTCAGAATTAATAGCACGATATTTTATTTATGAGCTAATATTTTAACAAGCTTGAGTAGATATAGATAAGAATTGACTTGCGATATCAAAATAAAATATTATAACTGTCGTGAGGTATCTATTATTTACATAAAACGTGTACATTCCTCGATGGCACAGGTTTACGACGCTCAAAGGTGTTGACCTGAGTTTATAACAGACTTCAAATAAAATAATAATTTTTAAAAGTTTAGCTGACTTAGAAAAGTTTGTACTCTTCGTAATAATTTATCGGATTTTATATTCAACGGTTATTTTTTGGCTGGATTTCCGTGCTTCGTACCTCCTCCTTTTTTGAAGTCGTTTAAAAATAGTAGGTATGTAGCTAAAGAAAATGTTGTTAAGTTAAATTTAGTTGAGCCCATAATTAATTTATTACTTTCCTAGAAGTCATTTTATTAATCTACATATATAATAAGAGCGTAGAAAAGTCGTGTCTGTTTTTTACGAAATTGACAAAACAAAATATATAGGGGGGTTAAGAAACAGTACTAGAACATGAATCTAAAAAAAAAATTTTAATTAAAAAATTTTTTGTCTGTTTGTCTGTTTGCGCGCGCTAATCTCCGGATCAGCTGAACGGATTTTTATGAGACTTTCACTGAAAGATAGCGGATATTCCTGAGCAACATTTAGGCTACTTTTTATCCCGGAATGCCGGCGGGATCAAGAATCAATCTTATCCGTCAAGTCGCGGGCTTACATTTTTATAGGGCTTTCATTGGGAGATAGGAGAGGTTGTGGAGCAACATATAATCTAATTTTCATCCCGAAATTACCGCGGGATAAGGATTCACGCGGAAAAATCTCCTATGCGCCGACTCCCTCCCAGGCTTTGATTACTACGGGACTTTCACTGGGAAATAGAGGAAGTTGTGAAGTAACATATAGACAAATTTTTATCCCGGAATTCCCGCGGCATCAGGATTTACGCGGAAAAAACTCCTATGCGTGAAGTCGTGGGCTTAGCTTTTTATACAAGTTTAATTTACACACACACACAAAATTTAAGAGAAAAATCAAGAAAACCTACCTACATAAAATTGAGCACTATTTTTTTTGCAAATTGTGTCGATTCTACATTAGCCGAAGGAACTTCGTTCCTACCATTCGTCCCACGACATCACATCTTTATTCGATTTTCTCAAGATCTACAAAACGGATTTTTGTACAGTGTGACTAAAACATAGTAAAAAATCAAAGTTACTCTTATGTGTAGAGTAATATATAGTCCATTTTTGATCTTAGAATTCTTACGGGGTTGGGATTCACGAAGGAAAAACTTTGTTACACACTGAGTTTCACGCGGGCGGAGCCGCGGGCATAGCTAGTATTTAATAGAAGCAAAATTTACGGTTTGCCGAGGCTTAAGTATTAATGTTATTTAATCTGTTTATCGTATCGCTGGAATAAATAATCACGCCGTGATCATTAACCTCCGTTAATTACTTTATTAAGTAAGTTGGATTAAATTATGCATAAATATCCAGTTAAAGCTAATTTCAGTTCAAGTTTCAGGAAGATTTTGACAAAATATATCTTGTTAATGCCGTGCAATTCAACGTTGATGCAATTAGGCTGTTTCGTCTGACTCTCCATTATTTGCTGTTTGTTTTCGTGTCACTGATATTAAGTTTTGTGCAGAGCTGAAAATTTACATAAACTTTTATCATCGCGGGCACTAAACATTTAAACTGTATTGGATAGATACTTACGATACCTACAGATATTTCGACACAATTGCATGCATCCGCTCCGCTCCACCTCAGTGGAACCGCACCCTTAAGATGTCATTGTCGCTTAAAGACAATAGTAACAAGGCGTCACTAAAACGATGCAAATGTCATAAAGTAAAGTCTTCTTTCTACTAAAGAGAAAAATAATAACAGAAAGTGGAACGACGAAACAGAAGAAGAAGAAGAAAAAATAATGGAGTAAGATGAAAGAGGGTCGGCCAAAAAGAATAAAAATTCTAAGCTCCAGCAGTAAAGAAAGAATGTGGTAGTTTTGTAAACAGTCGTAGAACACCGAGTTCCTATTACAACTTTCATGAACCAAAATTTTATTATTATAAAATTTAACATGAATAAAAACGTGTAGGTACCTACCATATTAAATTTTGGACTTGGCTCAATTTTCTCATTTATTATGTTTTTGGTTGTTGAAGGGGCATCAAAGGCACGTGACCAATGAGTGCTTTCGTTTTATATTTTATTTGAAGGAAAAGTGTTAATTAGTAAGTCACTTTGTATTCTAAAAATAAACATAATTAGCTAGTGTCTGTCAAGGGAATTAATATGTTGAAAACATCCTATCCATTATTTTGGTAATGATAAACGCTCATTAAGTATTTTTGTTAATTGTAGACACTTTGTTTGTTTATTAGTTAAGCTATTGCCCGCAACTTTCGTTTCGAATTAGATTTTTCAATAGTACGAAATGGCCAATACTATATGACAAAAGTACGTTTAAGTAAATATATATGACTTTGGAGGGCGACAAAAGCGCACGATCTTGGCGGCTTAATTCGCTTCTAAATAATCGTACGATTTAGGTAACAGCAGTCTGTACGTAGTTGGGTAGGTGGATGCTCGTGGCAAACATTTATTTATAGTTTCCGTGCTTCAGCAGGCACGTAAAGTCGTAGATAATTATCGTTAGGTAGCAGTCGTTATGCCACGTCGCGGCGTCAGAGGGCTTCGAGAGGGTAATATGTTACAATATTTGGGTTGGCCTAACTACACTAAACTTTCTACTAACCTACACTGTTCTAGCTTGCTAGTGTATGAAACCAGTAATAAGCCTGGGGATAACTGACTGTCCCTAAACCTAAAAGAAATAGACCTCCCATATGTCAGTAATGCGGGCGCCGCGTCCGGCCACAACTGATTGTTCAGATTGTTCTAAGTCTTACGAATTTATCGTCATTACGAAGTACAGCTTAAGCGAATACTTTATTCTCCCAAATACATTATTTTATTGGAGTACCTACACCACTACTTATTCTCTGTATTTAGATCCTGTGCTCTAAGGTCAAATCAACGAAGGAAAGGTCAATAAAGGAAGAAATCGTTTCTTAAATAATGAAGCTCTCTATTGTACCGTGTTATTGACATGGCACTTTGTTCTTGCTACTGTTTGTTTATTGACGTAGGTACCTACGATACTTTTTTTTTGTTGTTAATGTACTCGGCTAGTTGATTAAATACAGATTTATTTAATAAAAGAAAGAAGCCTTATAGCCCGGGCCCGGAGGCTAGCGTCGATCCTTAAAGATCAAAAAAATTAAGCAACTGCCGACGTGATCGTTGGATGGTTGACCAGCAGGGGGAAAAAATTCTTGAGCGATTCCTCATCGATCGAAGGACACGTAAAGCCAGACAGCAGTCGTACAGTAATGTCAGAGGTTTTTGGGTACCATAAAAACATTCGATATTTTGATAGTTTGATTGACCACTAACCAATCCCCAATAGAGTTACTTGGTGGAGTGGGAGTCCTCAATAATGAGGAGAGAGTCGTGCTCAATAAGTGGTCCATAACCCTGTTGTTTGGCGAATGTCTTAGGTATACAGGAAAATGATAGCTTCCTAGCTGAGCTTCATTTCTACGACCAAGGCAAGGGCTGACTCCAATCGTCTTTAATAAATCTTTGACTATGGTATGGAATTAGTATACTAGCAGAAATGGACAATATGTTATCATGATTGTTTGGCTACAACCTATTAATGGCCCTCTACTGAGCACGGGTCTCTCCTCATTATTGAGGAGGCCTAGAGCATACTCCACCACGCTGCTCCAATGCGGATTGGCGGAGGGGTTAGTGGCCAACCCAGTGTCGAATGTTTTCAAGCCACCCGAAGGCCTCCGACACGGCTTAACGACTGCTATCAATCGATAACAACCGGGACCGATGGCTTTACGTGCCCTCCGAAGCACGGAAGCGCTCAAGAAATTTTGCCACTAGCGGTCGCCCATCCGACTACCGACCGCGCCCGCTGTTGCTTAACATTGTCGATCGCATAGGATCAACGCAAGGCGCCGGGCTATGAGCGCTTCATGATTATTTACAGATTACAAATTACCCCTGGAGGCCAAGAAATGCCCTGTCGAACTCCTTTCAGGAAACGGTAGTTAGAGCGTTCTTAGCGGGGCATTTCCCTGCCTACCGATATACCTAATTGTAGGTAATAATTCATACTCTTGTTACATTTTGGGTTCACAAAATTAATTTGTAATCAGTAATCATGATCTCTGGATACTAGGGACTTAATGATCATCATAACTTTAAAAATTTTACTGAGTAAATAAATTTTTCTTAAAATACTACAACAATGAATCTCAAATGTAATTTTCGCTGGGTGTCATTTGCATGTAAATTTCAAATGTATTAATCTTTTGATAACAATCTGAAGACGCGTGCTAGGCTTGCGAGCGCACTCGATATCTTTACAAAATGATTTAATATTAGCAGAAGTCCCACCGTCGGCGAGTTGGCGAGTAACTATCGCCTATTTTCTCGCTTAGGAATCGTACAAAATATAGGTATGACCCTTCTGTGTAAAGAAAAGTGATGCCAATATGAATAGTTACTCGCTGACTGTTTACACCGTCGGTCGGCGAGGAGTCGCTTGCATATCCATCTCTTTTCTTTACATGGAATGTAATATCTATGTATGTACGTATGTTTCATAAGCAAGAAAATTTCCGATAGTCACTCGCTTATCACCAGCGGTGGGACATCTGCTTTATAGTTAGATATAACAAGCTTCTACCCTATAATACCTACATTTGCATAGACCTCAGAACATCGGGCTTTGATATTATATACACGACATCGGGTTGGGTTAGGAATTCCAATTTAGACCTATCATTAGCAAAACTTTCCCACACTATAAAAGAATCGTTAAAATCGGTTCGTGAACAATGGAGATAATAAATGACAACTCATATCCCGCGGGAATAGATTAGTTTTTAAAAGTGAAAAGTTTGTTATAGTTTGATCTAGGTTATAAACTATCTTTAGTCATTGAGTCCAAGCCCGTTCAGTGCAAACTTTAAATTTTAATATGGTAGGGTTTTAATTTTAACTATCCAATTAAATTTTCTTTGGCCAGCAGCTTAACGATTCGACGTGATTCAAGGATTTAAGATTAAAAGCAAGTTCTTTGTTTTTAAGTCGGTGAGGCATCAGTGATTCCTCTAGGACCTCTAGGTCGTACAAATGTCCATGGCGAATACCAAGGACCAACATACGGTTGGCCTGCTAATTTGTGGGCAATTCAGATAATAAAACTATTATAATTATTACTTGAGTCTCTGAGCGTCGGAAGCCAGTATACCCATGAGGCAGGCCAGTGCGACCATTTCTGTGGCCGTCTCAGTTTTAATTAGATCTGGTCCCCCGGGACTACCGTCCGGATAAACCGTAAGATGTTAAAAATTAATTAATAATTAGGTACCATCATTAATCTCAACTATTTTTCAATTTATTTTCATAATTTGTGGTTTAAGCTACCTACGATTATAAAACACTAGCTTTTGCCCGCGGCTTCGCCCGCGTAAAATTCGTTTATATCGCGAAGCGGGGAAGTGGGGGAGGGGGTACGTCATCAACTATCTTCCTGGAAAAAGTCATCAAAATCGTTGTTTTCATACAAACTTTCATCCCCTATTTCAAGCCTTTAGCGGTTGATTTTTGAAAAAAAAAGTAGCCTATGTGTGACTCTGGGTCTTCAACTATGTTCATTCCGAATTTCATCCAAATCGGACCGGTGGTTTAGCCGTGAAAACGTCACAGACAGACAGACAGACAGACAGACAGACAGACTTTCGCATTTATAATATTAGTATGGATGTAATCATAACATTTTCCAACGAATCGCAATCAGTCAAAATCCAGACTTTATTCGTAAAGTAAATGTTGCTAAAAACTCGGTAACTGGTAAGCATCCGCTTGCCTAGTGTTGCCAGACGTCCGGATTAAGCCGGACATTGTGAGGCTTTTTAGTGTCTCCGGCCAAAATAAACGGTGTCCGGCCTGCCCGGCTTTTGTTAGGCTTTTCACATTTGAATCATAGTTATTACGCAAGTCGCTCAGATATCAATATTTTACTATGACTACTTACTGATGACTTATTTTGCAGCCTCCCCGTCGCGCGCTATCAAGCTGATATAAATGATTTTGTATAGGGTGTCCGGCTTTTTACCCAAATGTCCGGCCAAATTGTTCTGTCCGGCTTTTAGATTTGGCGACCTGGCGACCCTACCTTGCCGCAGTGCGCCGCTGTTCTTTTTTGGGCTTAGTGGTTTAATCCGCCCTCAATGTGCGCAACCTAATGATAAATTAATATTTGACTTTGTCTTCACGGTTTATTACGACCGTACTATGAACCGTGTTATTAAGAGAGTAATAAACTCGGTCTTTATATCTCCCGCAACAATCGGAAAGTCATAAAGTGGCGCGATAAACCATCGCGGCTGCTGTGTCACGCGGAGATCTTAATTTGAGAGCACCGAAGTGTTATTACTGGTCGTTAATGTTTTTTATTTATTTATTTAATTACTAGGGGTTCGATGGCTTTTTCTTGATTAATATTGCCATTGAATCCATTTTAATGTGCCAAGTTAAGGTAAGGTGAGACAAGGAGAGCTTAAATGAGAGAATGCTGAAAATGTGTACCTACATATTAAGTAATTCGTACCTTCCTACGTTATAGGTACCATAAACTTGTAGATACCCGGAGAAATCCATCGAAATAATTTATTTAAAAAAATAACAATTTAATCTTATAAATTATTTCTTGATTATAACATAATGATTATTAAGGAATTGGATTGTCATTAAATTCTTGTCATATATTCTGTAATATAAAAATAAAAATAATAAATAATAGTATATATAAATAAATAATATAAATCAATAGTATATTAATAATATTTGTTGCTATGTATGCAGTCGTCGCTTATAATTGTACTAGCACTCAGAATGTCATAGCAAAATGTCATAAATTATAAATGTATAGTGTACAGTATGTAAGTGATCAATAAATAAATAAGTATGTGTACCTACCTAATATTAAATTCCATAATTTTACGTTATGTAAAATTATCTGGCCATTCTATACTTGTTTTCTATTTCTTGCGTGCACAAAAAATATTATGACGTTGCGTAAAACAAAGAAACAATTAAAAACAGTTTAAACTATTCACACATTTCAGTTACCGGGTCGAGTCGGCACAACTTTAATAATACGTCTGAAGCAACGTCTAAGAAACTGGTACTGGACTTATAATTGCTTCTGGAAAATCTAGTAATAAGCACACACGGCGTAGTAGTGAACAAAGAAAAATCTGCTCTAGTTCTCAGCCAGTGCGCCGTAATATTGAATTACTATTTCAATACGTTTCGCTTATGACGTAGTAATTAGAAGCTAAACAAAGCTAAATAAAGTATTAAATACATAGAAATAAGATAGAAAGCGATTATTTGGTCGCTAAAATTTTTCAGATATTTACCTACCGACGAAAACGCAAGCGTCTTAAAGACCCCCTTGAGCAATAGTTTTCAGTGTTAAGTTAAACAGATGATCAATAAAAATATAATGCCATTCCATCATAGCCATACGCCCATGCCGAGAATAGAATTATGCATCGTTAAAATTTTTGTCTCGTTGCGAATTGAACCCATAGCCCATTGGAATGGCAATCCGGCACGCCACGGGTCGTCTTATTCAAAACTACACGTTTCAAGGCAAAAATGAACCACCCTATTATAGTAATCTGGCTCAATCTTTCAATCCGTGAACGACGGCATCTAAGAGCTCTATGTACGCTTTCTTCTATTCTTTTTGACCCTCTTGTACCAGATTACCTTAAGTCTAAATTTCAATTCCTTTCCTCTATTCATGATCGTCCTCTCCGTTCCAAAGAATCCTATCTCCTGTCTTTCCCTATTCACCGATCTGGTTTTTTATCTAACTCATTTGCTGTACAAGCTATTCGCTTCTGGAATGCGCTGCCTGATGAAATCAGGAGACCCGCGGCTAGTAAACTAACTTTTAAAAAAAGACTGCAGGCTTACTTGTTAGAACGTCGGTCGCTTCGAACTTGATTTTATTTCAATATCTATTCATTATTTATATTTATATATGTAGATACTAAATTTAATCGATAATATTGTGTCATTTATTATATATTATATAATACCTTATTGTCTTATATGTATATATATATATATATATGTATATTTATATATGTATAATAATAATAATAATAAAATGTTTATTGAGCATAACAGTTTTACAGCACTTTCATAATTATAGGTACATGGATAAAATTACAACACTATATAGGTTACATAAGTGTTTAGTTGAACTCTGATACCCATGATAAGATTCAACTTGTGTTATGGGTATCAGCGCTCTCACATGGAGATTTTGCTCCTTAATACATTGCATCAGTGCGGTCGCGGTTTTATCACTTAATGAACATAATGGAAATGTAAATTGCTGTTATTAACTGCGTACATGTGTGTGTGTGTGTGTGTGGTGTGTGTGTGTGTGTGTGGGGTGTGTGTGAGTGAGTGTGTGTGTGTGTGTGGCGTGTGTGTGTGTGTGTGTGTGTGTGTGTGAGTGTGTGTGTGGTGTGTGTGTGTGTAGATGTATGTTTGTCTGGATGTATTACACTGAAAAATTTAATAGTTGTTCCGTCTCATCATAAGTTTTCTTCTGTATCCATGTACTTACTTGTTTTTTACATTGTTGTCGACATAATGGATATATATTGCAGTATTTATTTATGGTATTGTAAAGGTGGTTGCTTAATGTACTGAAGTGTCTTTTAGCTAGAGAGGTTTTAAATTTGGGTGCTGGACATACTGTATAGTAGCGACGTTTATTTTTTACATTTAGGATGTCGAAGTTTAAGCTAGAGTGTCTCCGAAGAACTGTTTGAACAATAAAAAGTTGTCTTACTGAAAGCACTTGACAATCTGTGTACAAGGTTTTAGTTGGGTATCTAAAAGGTTTAAAGGTCATTACTTTTAGCACTGCCCTCTGGGCTCTCTCTAATTTTAGCATATGCGTTTTAGATGTTCCACCCCATGCTGTGATACAGTAAGTAATTATTGATTGGCACAATGCGTAGTAGACAGTTTTTAAAGTAATGAAATCAGCAGAGCATCTTAACTGCTTGAAAATAGGGATAAGTTTTCGTATTCTTGAGGTGAGACTAGTAATATGAGTTTTCCAATTTAGTAAGCTGTCTATTTGGATTCCAAGATACTTGGTGGTAGTAGCATATTTTAGGTTAGGGCACGAACATTGGGATGATGGACCGGGGCAATTGAATGGAATGGAACAATTCATATGTGCTTTTATAGGTAAAGAATTTTCAGCTGGTAGATTTCTGGATTGTAATGAAAACGGTAGATAGATTGACTTGTCAAGATTAACAGTTAGAAGGTTAGTAGATAGCCATGAAAGTATGTGTGTTAGGGCCATTTCCGCAAGTTGCAATGTTTCTGGCCAATTGGTACCATATATCAACATTGCAGTGTCATCAGCATATGTGAAAAGGTCACAGTTTTTTAAAGATAGCTTGCAAAGGTCATTTACATATACTAAAAATAAAGTTGGACCCAATATTGAACCTTGAGGTACACCAAAGGTTATAGGTTGTTTATCACTTATTGTGTCATTTATTTTTACACATTGACTTCGATCTTGAAGATAATTTTGAAATATTTTTTTAGCGTGCCCTCTGACTCCTATAGTTTCTAATTTTGCTAATAGGTGTGGATGTGATACAGTATCGAAAGCCTTTGACAGATCTAGAAAGATACCTAAGCATTTCATCTTATCATCTAATTTTGTGACAGCTTGATTAATAAGTGACGTTACAGCATCTTCAGACGATTTGCCGCGTCTGAAACCATATTGGTTGCTAGCTAGAAGATCATGTGATTCCAGGTAATTAATCAAACGTTTATTAAGTACCTTCTCCAATACTTTGGACATAACAGGTAACACTGAAATGGGTCTATAGTTAGTTATGTTCAATTTATCTCCACTTTTATATATTGGATGGACAATGGACTTTTTAAAAGCTTTAGGGAAACATCCAGATGCCAAGGAAATATTACATATATGTGTGATAACTGGTGCTAATTTGTGTAAACAAGATTTTAGTAATTTTACGGATATTTTATCCCATCCAACCGCAGCATCACTACGTAGGTTCATAATGATACTCTTGACTTCTGCATCATCCGTTGGTAATAGTACAAGAGAGTTAGAAGGTTCAAAAGAATTTATTGGACAGTCGCTACAAATTGGATTTGAGGTTAGTTTTTCCGCTAAGGTTCTACCTATATTTGCAAAGTAGTCATTAATTTTATGTATGTATGTATGAATATATCTATTTATATATGGTATGTATGTTTATATAATTTAAAATAGTAGATTATTAAATATTTTAAAATTCCCATCAAACGGTAATACCGCTCTTCGCGCATTTCGGCTTGGCCCAATGGTTAGCTGGGAGAGAATGCAATTAGCATTAAGCTCGCCATGTTGTACTATAATATTTTTATATTGTGGTCAATAAAGTTTACATAAATAAATAAATAAATAATGAGGAATTGAGGAATCATTCATAAACTTATTTACGTAATCTTACCCAATTTTACGGTCGGAACACTGTTAATATTACGTTGTCACATAACGCGCTTTTGTGTAGATATAGGTACCTGGTCCCTAATTATTTTAATACTGATTTTCGACACAAGACACAACACGACACAACAGAATTCTCATACTCATTCTGATTTACGCCTGCAAGTAGTAGGGCATCGTGTAGTAATCACCTAAAAATGGCTTCTATAGGTATGGTCTTAACTATGTGGATTTAATAAAGTACCTACCTCTTAGCCCACTAGCTCAAGTAGCCCACTACTGACTACTGAGCACGGGTCTCTCCTCATTATTAAGGAGGCCTAGAGCATACTCCACCACGCTGCCAAAATGCGGATTGGTGGAGGGGTTAGTGGCCAACCCAAAGTCGAATGTTTTCAAGCCGCCCGAAGGCCTGAGTTTAATTAATACTAGGTAATACCTATTTGTACAATATTACATATATGTACATTTCTTAACTGTTTTATTGAATGTTGCCTGATAGAAATACCAATATTTATTAATGTTGATTGTTGACTAATGTTTTATTTGTAAACTAGTAAATCCTCCTTCGCTTCGCTTCGAGAAACCAGTCCCTTCAAAAATCTCTATAAATTTTAACAAAATATTATGTTATTCCGATGTCTAAGCTATATTACTGCAAAGTTTCATGAAAATCCGTTCAGTAGTTTTTGCGTGAAAGAGCAACAAACACACACACATACATCCTTACAAACTTTGGCATTTATAATATTAGTAGGATTAGTAGGATAATTGGGATGCTAGCAGCTATCTTTCTTGGTCTGACATCAAAAATGTATTTGTATTATTGCAACCGAAGATATCTTCAGCAAAGCGTCTATAAGTATTACTTGGTATTTTTTTAAGGTAGCAAACGAACACGCAGCACCACCCTTCCGCTGCCGCCCGTAATAACTGTGACCGACCTAGAAAAAGACTCAATTTAGAGACTAGGATGGTTAGTCCAGTTAGTACCTACCTAGGTGGTCTCAGAATATAAGTTGGTTTGTTTGTTAATAAGTCAGAAGGCAGAGACTTTTAGAGATAGTAGTTAGTTTTGTTAGTTATGTTAATATAAGTATATAACTTTATGAAATATTAAACTAATACTTATTATACGTAAAATAGTTAATATCAAATATGTATGATAAATGAAGTATGATAAATGAATTATTTATTAGTAATACTTAATTATCAACCACTTGCCAAATCGCAAGTAGCTTTACGGAGCTTCGGTTGAAAGTTTTGAATGTTTGGATTTAGTAAGGAATGTATTTACAGAGCAATATATTTACAGAATTAGCGAGACGTTTTGACGTTAAGGATACATAAAGCTTGGAGCTTTGCATTTACTCTTAAAATGGTTTCCGTTGCCTTACGTTTATTTATAAATAATCGTATGGTGATGAATAAATTAGCGTCTCAAAGGCGAGAACAATGTAGAAGTGTAAGTTACGAAGACAAATTATTTATGAAGACATAGTATTTATTTACGAATGCTTACATGTTGTTTATAATGTTAAGAGTAGGTAGTAGGTATCTAAATTATTAAATTAAATAAATAACGTTACACACTCATAGCCCCACAAAAGGATTCCCTGTGTAGTCGGCCTTGGACAACGCACTTGACAAGGACATACACCCAGATCAAGAACGAAAATTAAATCTCATTAAAATTTCCGCCTCGCTTGGAGTTGAAGTGGTTGAACCTAGGGCCCTTGGAACAGCGATCTGGCATGTTAACCATTCAAATTTCGAATTTTCTTTTTATGACTTTTTAGCAGTTGCTAAGCAACTGGCTTTAACTGGCTTAGGATTGGCTACAACCCATTAATGGCCCACTACCCGAGCACGGGTCTCTCCTCATTATTGAGAAGGCCTAGAGCATACTCCACCACGCTGCTCCAATGCGGATTGGCGGAGAGGTTAGTGGCCAACTCAGTATCGGAAGTTTTCAAGCTGCCCGTAGGCCTTCAGACATATCTTAACGACTGCTATCTATCGATAACAACCGGGACCGACGACTTTACGTGCTTACCTACGTGCTTTAAGCGCTGAAGAAATTTTTGCCACTAGCGGTCACCCATCCAACTACCGACCGCGCCCGCTGGTGCTCAACATTGTAGATCACTTGGGATCGACGCAAGCCGCCTATGCCACCTAGACTATGAGCGAAGAGCGGGCTATGGCTTAGGATTATGGACAGATTATTGAGAAAGTTAGAGATAAGTCGTTTACGTCATCTGGCTATAACGTCATGTAGTATTAAAACTAACGGTAATAAAGTTTGCCTTTTTGGTTTTCTGGAGAAAGTTACAAAATGTTTGGCGATTTGCGTTGTTACTCAACATACCTAATGGACGTGGGTGGCCTTGATATCATCTTAGTCGTAAAACATTGACGGATCTGCTTTTGTCAAACTTTACAGGACAGCTTTTCAAATAATTTTTATAGTGTTTTGGGTTATAGTTTTTACTACCCTTAGGATTGAACACAGTCGCGAAAAAGACAATAACTGATATCAGCTTATCTGGTAGTTAAATATCAAGGACAAAACAAATATTAGCGGTATCCCTAATTATTTCAACACACAGAGACAGATGGTCAAATTTATTATTTATTTCATGAAAAGCCCTGAGGTTAACAGACGACTGCAGCTGTGAGATCTTCCATTTGGACGCACAAAAGAAACAATATTTCTATACAAATAAAGTCAAAATATTGCTTTTAAAATACGCAACACAAAGAGATTAGCAATGATGCAATAAATAGGTAGATTGAGCGTCGCCCTACAATGAAGACAAAAAAAACACGGCAACAATATCAAGCATGTGTGCGTGCAGGCGATGTTTTTCACGTTCGTCTAGTGTCTATGTTGCGTGATCAATGATACCAGTTACTAAAATTTTCCCATAAATCACACATTAAACTTAATTTATGGAGTGGTTATTTTCATGAATAAATAAAAAACCCTACTTAATTTAATTACAGTTGTTTATGTTAATGTTGTAATAAACTAGCTAAGTTAATTAAATTAATATTTTTTACGCAGTTTGTAGTTGGAAAGGAGACGGTCCAAAATTGTATGGAGTCTGGGCCTGGTTTTGTACCAGTGATAAAATAAAATAAAAAAGAAAAATAAACCATTTTTGACTAATCAAATCCACGAACTCATCTATATTTCAGTGCAAAAATTATTTATTAACTCCACGTGACGCAATTATTCTACATAATGGCGGGCAGCAGACCAGAGGATTCATAATTTTTGACGTATGACGTTAGCTGTCAATATGCCTTCTCTATGCTTGAACAATGGCTCGAACTCAGAGTGAAGGACGCCATCTTGCAAGTGTTGCAAGTAGTACCTACCGAATAACTCGAAATTAATTTTATTTTAGCAAGTCATTTATTGCGATTTGTGAATTTATTATATTTTTAATGAACTTTCTGTATTTTTTGGTTTTTCATGGTTTAGTGTACAAGATCAGGCCCAAAATGGACCATCTCCTTTTCTAAAATTGTAAAGTTACCGTCTCAGATTAAGGTGAAAATTTGAAGGGAGGACGGGTTCTACACTCTCATTCGTCCCCCCAAACTAAATAGGTATTGCTCTCATAAAGTACTTACTTTTTTAAAATTATTTTTCTAAATCTCTAAAAATTTTAAGGTTATGTGGTCTCATTGGTTAATGTGTAAGCGCTCGAAGTCTTAAGTGTATGTATATGTGTGTGTGGACGTGTGTGTGTGTGTGTGTGTGTGTGTGTGTGTGTGTGTGTGTGTGTGTGTGTTTTAAACTACATTATAAAAAATAAATAACTTAAGTAGATCTAATTTGATTTTTGGGCCTAATTTTGAATCGTGACATCTCCGGCGCTGCGGAAGATGCAGCCAAACAGGCAAACAGGACTAACAATAGCAAAAAAGTAATTTGGGGGGAAAGTTGGGGGAGTCACCAACCTCTCCTCCAAAAAATTTCAGCTTAATTTGAGGTAGTCACTTTATAATTTTTGGAAACTTGATTTTTTTATAATAAAAAAAGTATGCATTTCCTAGATTTAAAAATGGTGGGGGGAAGATGTGAGCGTCAGCCCCCTCCCCCCTTCAAATTTTTAGCTTAATTTGAGGTGGTAACTTAATTAAAGAAGAGCCAATTATTTACGTTACCTATCTAATTTAATAAAAAAATTACTTGGAAAGTTAATTACATGCATATCATTAAAAAAAACTTCAATAAATAAAGGAGATGGTCCATTTTGGGCCTGATCTTGTACACTAAACCATGAAAAACCAAAAAATACAGAAAGTTCATTAAAAATATAATAAATTCACAAATCGCAATAAATGACTTGCTAAAATAAAATTAATTTCGAGTTATTCGGTAGGTACTACTTGCAACACTTGCAAGATGGCGTCCTTCACTCTGAGTTCGAGCCATTGTTCAAGCATAGAGAAGGCATATTGACAGCTAACGTCATACGTCAAAAATTATGAATCCTCTGGTCTGCTGCCCGCCATTATGTAGAATAATTTCGTCACGTGGAGTTAATAAATATTTTTTGCAATGAAATAAAGATGAGTTCGTGGATTTGATTAGTCAAAAATGGTTTATTTTTCTTTTTTATCTTATTTTATCACTGGTACAAAACCAGGCCCAGACTACATACAATTTTGGATCGTCTCCTTTTCACATTACTCTTGTACCTTTAAAAGTGGTTTATTCGACCCAATGCAAAAATAATCATTAAAATGGGCTCATAAACATACGAATATTAATGTTATATTATTATAAATAAACACAAACGTATTGGTAAACACCACCTTTCTTTAATCGATTTATAAAAGTACATGAACTAAATAATATACACGTAACCATAAACCAATTTATATACCCACAAAAATGATGTTAAGTCGGGAGCATAAAAATAGAAACTAGCAACACTGACAAAAAAATGACGTAATTTGGTTACAATAAAAATCAAAATTGAAATTTAATTAAAATTATGTTTATTGGTTACTTGCCTATGATATGTGATGTTTTTTGAGCTTTTTACCCTTCCTTTATAATTCCGGCACAGTTTAATAGCACATTTCGTCATGTTATCCCTCTTATTTGTTTATTTAAATTGCGCGCGTAATACGTAGTGACACGAAAGCGGCGCGATCGGCACTAATTGGCGGGAAAGTACTTCTGCGCCAATAGTTGGCGCAGCTTTTTTGACAGGTCTTCGCGGATTCGATTATCCATCTAGATACTTATACATCAATGGAGATTAGGTACTAAAAAACTGCGCCTAGGCTTAATATATTAATACAATAGATTAATTATTTTTTATACCAAGAACTAGTAATCCCATCTGCTTTGCTTCAGTAAAATTTAAATTTAAGGTTAACGTCTCTCTGGTTAATCATCATCATCATCATCTTAACCCATCATGGCCCACTATTGAGCACGGGTCTCTTCTCAGATTGAGATGGTTAAGGCTGTAGGTCTACCACGCTGGCCAAGTGCAGATTGGTGGACTTCACACACCTTTGAGTTTTGCGAACTCTCCGGCATGCAGGTTTCCTCACGATGTTTTCCTTCACCGTTTGTTGCAAGTGACATTCAAATGCTTAAAACGCACATAACTTTGAAAAGTCAGAGGTGCCCTGGGATTAGAACCCGGACCTTCCGAATGAGAGGTCGAATTCTTCTCTGATTAATTAGTCCAAGATCCCAGAGCCGTAAGATACAACTTATTTTCTAAAGCATGTAACTTTCGGTTTACAGTAGTCTCTTGTGTACTTTTTAATACCTGAATGTTTTCGGAGCTTGCCCGGTGACACCTGCGCAGGTACCAGGTGAGAAAGGTGACTAAAAATCAGAGTAACTTAACTTAAATTTATATGACTGGTTTTTATATATGCTTTGTAGAATATTACTCAACCATGAGTAGGAGCGCGAGATCACTGTGCGCATGCAAGTAAGGTAACTCATGGTTGAGTAATTTTTGTGTTTATGTTTAGGGGATGTTTGGTCATTGCAATTTGTCTGACTGATTAAATATAACATTGTAATAGTTATTTTAATGAAATATAAAAAAATCAGACATTTAAAAATAAATTAAGTTCATTTATAGAGCTTTAAAGCGTCTGATAAAAGTTTTGGCCCATGGAAAGCGTCTGATTTTTTTTATATGACTTCAGAGTAATATTCTACAAAGCATATATAAAAATCAGTCATATAAATTTAAGTTAAGTTACTCTGATTTTTAGTCACCTTTCTCACCTGGTACCTGCGCAGGTGTCACCGGGCAAGCTCCGAAAACATTCAGGTATTAAAAAGTACACAAGAGACTAATGTAAACCGAAAGTTACATGCTTTAGAAAATAAGTTGTGTCTTACGGCTCTGGGATCTTAGTCTAAATATTTTTATCGAACTCACCTGACTGTTTTAGAGTTTAACGCGATAAAAAAACGAAATGAACTCTTTCTTTATCTTTATAATATCGTCTGATAAATGGCTATTCTGAGATTTCTGAGAATTATTTGAGCTTACTTTTGCGATGTGTTCCGCCGTCGGATTGTTACCGAATAATAATATATTATAGAGTCGAAAGATGTGATGAAATATCCCTTTCACCATTAAATGCTATATAATTTTTGAGTTACGTAGGCTACATTTATTAAGTGCTACATGAATATAAAATTCGTTTGTTAGGATCAGACCGGAATAATTCGTAATATTTATTATGCTCTACTACCCGTGCGAACTGCGAAGTCGAGGCCGATCATTACTAATTTCTAATACCATCTCTATGTTTATTATAAATCGTTTCAGATACCAAAAATGACATTATGTTGTATCATTAAGCATCATCTAATTATAAAAAACTATCTTTAATTTACATAATTACTGACAACGATTCATAATTCTTACATTATCGCCTTGTAATCATCTGTGTAATTAAAACCTATTCTAAAGAAGAATATTAATTAAATGATTTTATGGATCATTGCTTATTCTATGGGAGACATCTTGTGCTATCACAGTGAACGGTTGTTTGATAGTCGTTAAATACTTTGAAAGTAGGGTTACCAGCTGTCTGGATTTGTGCGGATAGTACCTACCTTAAATAAACATTTTTCATTTATTGAAAAACAAATGAAATATAATACCTATATGTATAAGTAGCCCATAAACGAGCCCTTGTACAACAACATTAGCACCAAAAGCATTCCCGATAAGATGCCGGCCAAGAGATACGGGTAGGGAAGAGAAATAGAGTTCTGGATGTCAAGTTCAGGCTTTAGCCCTATCACCAAACATGTGCATTGTGTCGCGTTTAACGACTCCCTGGCCAATATGGGAAATTGTAACTAAAATGATTGGGATTTCTTATAAAGTCAAAATTTTGATAATCCGATTTTTTTTAATTTGAGCTGGTAAACCTAGTTGAAAATGACCAGATGGTGAGATACGTACGTCTCGGTGGTATCTACAATCAGTTCATAATATAGGTTATTTTATTTGCGGTCGACTTTACGTCAGTGAATGATCGAATTTAAGCATCATCGGACGCGGTTAGTGTTACATAGGTGATAATTACAACAATTACTTGTATAAGTAGTTGTAATAAGTGTAACTTAAAATTTCAGGAACAGTAACTCGACTTTTACAGTAAAGAAAGATCAACCGACAAAAAAATTGGTATTTCTAATACCTACAGCAATTAATCTGTACAGTAACTATCGCAAGAAAATGATATCAGGGGTTTGTAAATTTTCTAGAGGTAGGTACCACAAAATCTCAGAAAATTTATTACGTGTGATTGCCAAACATCTTGTCATCCTACTAATATTATAAATGCGAAAGTTTGTAAGGATGTGAGTGAGTGTGTGTGTGTGGGTTTGTTACTCTTTCACGCAAAAACTACTGAACGGATTTTCATGAAACTTTGCAGTAATATAGCTTAGACAACGCAATAAAATAATTTGTTAAAATTAATAGAGAATTTTGAAGGGACTGGTTCCCCGAAGCGAAGCGAGGGCGGGTTTATTAGTAATAACATAATAATACAAATCGCCATTAATATAGGTTTTTCAAAGGTTAATTATTGTAGGTGCAGAGCTTATTGACCTCCAATAAGAGAGCGTACACCATAGCCTCATTCGTGGTCTAGGAGGACCCCTTGAAAGGACGTTAACCCTAACTCTAGTATGTATGAACACATTCTTTACATTCCTTAAATTTTTTGGCTAATATCTTGGGCCTCGTAAATGTAAAAAACACAAAGTAAGTTACAAATAGTGAACAAATAACAAAGTAAGTTATAAGCAAATACTCAATGAATAAGCCTAGCGAGTTATAATGAGCGTTGATTCCCAAGCTCGATTCCCAGCTATGGTAGATACTGATGTGAACCAAAATATTCAATGTCTGATCATGTCTTGAACCCGAGACTGACCTCGGCATAAGCATTGCGTGCGTCTCTTCAATCTCGGGTGTTGGGAATATAAGTGCGTGGATATATACCTAATTGTATAACTCCACTATGTCGGTCAGATGACTGTCAAACTTGACGCCATCGGAAAAATATTGAGATATTATACCGATAGCAAAAGAAATATATGTCACGTAATGAGATTTTTTTCTACTTTTTTTCGATTACTTAAGCAATTGAAATACATATACCTATTGAAGTTCTGAATTATTAACAGATGCAATATTAAAGAAAAGAACAATATTGTACCACAACACAACAATAAATGCTTCCTTTGTGTGACAACAGAGAAACTCATCTCTTCTTGTCCGACTTCAAAAAACGGAGGAGGTTCTCAATTCTTTTGTTCTTCTTTCTTCATTCTTTCGACATTCGAAAGGTAATGATTGTCGTCTGGTCCCATAAATTTAATAAAATTTAAGCGGCATCTGACGGTCAGTTTTTGAGTTGTTCACAATAATCTGAATTTAATTTATGCTCGCTACCTCATTACAATAGGTTTCAGATTTAGATGTTTTTTTTTGTTCGAAAGGTCGTGCTTGTCGTGTGGTCACTTACAAACGTAATTTTTGGTAAAAACTGAACATAACATTAACATAACAAAAATAATAACAACACAGAAAAGCAGAATGGTACTTAGTGCTGCATGCTCATTCGCCATCTAAATTCCATGAACAATTTCAAACTTCCACAAGTGAGGTGGATTTGTGATACAAACGGTACTTAGGTGGACGCGGTACCTGAGACAATAAGTGGACTATCGCATTCCACAACAATACCAAAACTATGTAATACCAAAGGCTTTTATTAATGTGATAGTTTATTATACATAAACGTTTGTAGCTCGTGTAAACAAACATATTCTACGAGAACACAATCATCAATTTGAAGTATCATATAAGTATCATAAAAGTTTGAACCAACAATCTTACATTATATAGGCATATTATTATAATCGAAATGGCATACACAGTGTCCCAAAGTCGAGATCTCCAATAAAATTAATTACGTTCTAAATTCCTTAAAATGGGAACACATGCTAATGAACCAGCCAAAGAAGGCACCTGCTCTATACACAGCCCATTATTTATAGATATGTCTTATTTGAAGCGCTCACAGGTCGACGGCTCAAGTCGATTCGATCGTCCGAGTAAAATTAAATGCAGGTGCAGTTGGTAGGCGAATGGGTGACAATTTGTACAACATATAATTTTATTAATAACTAGATGCCCTCGCCTTGTTTCGGGAAACTTGTGGCTCTGCTGCTATTGAAATTGAAAAACATCTAGGAAATTTCTTGCAGTATCCTTCCGAGTACCACTTACTACATAGGTATACCTATTTATTGTATAGCGAAGCCGTAGTTTGAAATTGTATATAGTTCTGTATACAGAATACATTAGACTGTATTTCGCCGGTGCATCTACCGAACATGAGAGGATTAAGATTGAATAGGTACCTTTGAGGTGAGAACGTTCGAAGTGTTCTGCAAGCAGTTGAAAATTTAATCTAAAGGGGTCAGCGTTCACATCTCTCTGAGGACCTTCGTGCAAGTTTGAACATGACGAGAACATGTGAACAGACAATGTTACCGAATGTGGATTAGAGATTTTGTATGTATATTAAAACATTTACCTACACTTATAAGTAAACCCGCCCTCTCTTCGGAAATCAGTCCCTTACTAGCCCCATTCGGAAATAGGTAAGGCGTGATTCTTTAAAGTGACATAACTTTTTGACGTGATACCTAACTTCTTATGGGAGGGTAAACGCTTCGTTACGTAACGCGTTACGGCGCCAGTCTGTCTGGCTTCCCTTTCTTTCACGCATGTGGCACCGCATTAGGCAGGCTCGTCCTCTCTCACTCTAATCCACAGCGTTAGCCGTATTACTGATAGAGGCATTAAAGTAATAACCTAAGCTTTTCTCAAGTTAAACATTGTGTGAATCCGGTTATGCTTAGGTACTTCCGGTTGTTGTTCTTATTTATTTTAAGTCGAAACAACTTGAGTGTCATTTAACATAATATTATGTTATAATAAAGAGTGAGTCACTGTCGAGGATTGTAGACTCGTAGTGTGGGCGTCGTCTGCAGGCTGTACCTACTCCGTCCGCGTTCAATATAGAATTCGCATCAATTTCAACCCACGCGAACGCCAGCTTTCCGGCCCTGTGATTAAGGTCCATTGTAGATTGACTGCGAAAATTCAAAACGTCTTAAGTGTATTTTGCTTACAAGCTAAATTGAACTGTTAGCACACTTTATAAATTTGTGTTTAGCGGGGAGTGGCAATTCCATATTCTCGGCGACTCAAATAGATATTAATAACTATTATAAGGCATTTACATAATGTCGGTAAAATAAAAAATAACGTTCACAAGTGTATCTGCGATACCTACGTGAATAAAGTATATTGAGTTGAGTTTAAGTTTAGTAGGTCCTTGTACATCGTGGGTGGCATCAAACACCATCCTATTATTGGATTTCAATTATAACGAATTAACGAACATGTCTCCTTCCAAGTAAATACCTACCTAGTTTAGCATGCGAATTAAGCGCGTGGGAATCGGAAAATTACTAAATACATACCCTAAGTTTATCAAGGAAATAAATTAAGTTACCTAGTAAAAGTACCTACTTCAGTCATGAATGAAAACATCCAGATATTTTTTTTAATGTTCCCAAAGATGCGTGATGTAAAATTCTAGCAATCTACCTTAGCCAGCATAGATTGAGCTGAATCCCTCATATTGTGAAAGGAGATCTGGGTCCAGCATCAAAGTGGGAAAAGTTGTCATAATGTTCTATGTATGCATTATGAAAAAAACTTTAAGGTATACTAATATTAATTACACTTTATCTTTTCGACTTTAATAATAATATTTTAATATTAACACGAGATAAATAACATAACAGAATGACCCTTCGGATAGCGAGTATCGGATGCACCACAGGGTAGCTAATTAGCCAACTCTTTCATTAAACATACCTAAATTAAAATATGTATCTGCAAATATTTCATTACTTTTACATTGTCTTACATAATATCCGGATGTTTTTATTATTTCAGGATGATTTATTCTCAAAATGATTAAACTTGTAAATGATAATTATTGAAGTGATCTTAAATTCGAATATCTACATATTTTATTTCCGTACCTACCGAATGATAATATGTAAGTGTTTGAATCACTTACGTAATATTTTGTCAAAATAATAAAATATGATTAAATTTCATTTTGTAAGTCCAAACTCCAAACCTACTCATATTTGGTCCAGTCTTGGTTCCCTGTACTCAATTCGCGTTTGATCTGGAATTCGTTACAATTGCATGGCACACAAATGCCAGCTTTTCGCTTATGCAATCAAGGTACATTAATTCAGATCGACGGCGCCGCGGCGGGAAATAAAAATGCCCCTAGTACTTTCTTCGTACAACCTAAATTGAACTGTGATTACAGGTAATAAGTTTGGTTTTAGCGGGGATTGGCAATTCCATATGCTCGGCGGCTCAAGTATTGGTACTTTGCATTTTTATTAGTATTTTCTGGCATAAGCTTTTTGCTGTGACCGTCGAAATTAGATGTCAGACTGAAGTACCTATAAAATTTCAGAGTTATTCAAATAAACCTTGCGTGGTATTAAAAATTCAGTACAACGTATTGAAACTTTTGTTGTGTAAAACAGTTCGTCTATTTGCTTTTCATGTTGTGAAGTTGGTTCTTTATTATTAGAAAGGTACTATAATAATATAGAAGTATGTATATATTTATGTCGTAAGCTCTTTTTATCAATCTTATAAATATTAGCTTGACCTGAGCCCGGATTCTGCTAATTTATAAATGGATAAATTTGGTCTCGAGCAAATTGTTTGACACATTTTGTTATGGGGTATGTGTCAAAAATGTGTCAAATAATTCAATCGAGCTGCAATTCAAGCATTTATAGCAGAATAAGGGCCTTGTATGTATGTACATAAATGTAATGGTATGTTGTATCATCATCATTACATTTATGTAATGTACATATATAATGCTGGAACCTTTTAACCTAATTTTCACCAACTTTAAGAAGTCTGATTAACTTGAAAATTTGCAAAGAGGTCAAGAACCGATGACAATGCATTGTGATGAAACACATAGTCAAATAGCACACTCAGAAATGGCCCCAGACGAGGAAACTCCTCGGTTAACGGCTCAGTGACTACATTTATTACTTTTTTATGTTGCAGTTAGCTTAATTGAAACGTTCATAGCCTGGCGGCTTGCGTCGATCCTAAGTGATCGACAAAGTTAAGCAACTGCGGGCGCGGTCGGCAATTGGATGAATGACCGCTAGTGGCATTTCAGAACGCTTCCGTGCTTCGGAGGGCAGGTAAAGACTAAAGTCGTTGGTCCTAGTTGTTATCGATAGATAGCAGTCGTTCGCTTGTTCCCAGTCGTCACCACTGGCTCCGTTGCCACTGGGGACAAACGAGAAAAAAACAAAAAATATATACCATACATGCATGTTGCCAAGGCCTTTAAAAACTTTCGATACTGGGTTGGCTACAAACCCCTCCACCAATCCGCACTGGAGCAGCATGTATACTCCACGTATGCTCTAGGCCTCCTCAATAATGAGCAGACTCTCAGTAGCGTGCCATTAATGGATTGTAGCCATAACATAATACAAGGGTGTTTCAAGTTTTTCAAACTACTTCTTTATTCTAAAGCTATCCGTCTTCTCTAGAAGAGGTTGCGGGTTAAGTGCATAAGTTTGTCCTTATCACGTTAATGTCATCACATTAAATAATTATTTCAAAGTAATATTTCGTAGAATTTTCCCTTTACTTTTAACCCGCCTTCTTTCATTTTCCACTATCCAACTGTTAACTCAGAGAATGCTTTTAACGTTAAGAGAGTCTTTTGTTCCTGTGCTCCTGTACTTCCTGTACCTACATAAAGTGAGGTTTAAGTAAAAAGAAACTTAAATAAATTACAGTAAAATACCTTTTGAGAAAGAGAGCAGATTTTCTTCAAACTGCTGAACCAATTTCTACCAAACATAGCTAAGAAGCTCAGACATTCAGGCACAGAGGCACACAGACAGACTGGTCACACCCCTCTTTTTGCGTCGGGGGTAAAAAAGGTACAATAAACTCAGATTGATTTCAGAAAGAATATTGAAGAGCAAAACGATGACTAAGAAATAATACAGATTGCGATGACCTCATCATAAAATACTTTCAATGCGGGCCATGATTCATAAAATGATTTTTTTGTAGCTTTTGTCACATTTATAAGAATTGTAATTAACTAAGTGATAGTGGAGTGTTCTTTTAATTATGACGGTCGCCATTAAAGATGAAAGTAGGTACCTAATGATTATGAATATTGAAGGAGTTTGATCTTTCCAGCGAGTCATCGTAATAATGGTCTGTGTTTGATGAGCTTGCGTTCAACTTTTAATATTTGTAATGGTTTAATAATATAATTATAAGCATTGATAGCCAGGTAGTACCTATACCTAAACGTTGGACTCCTAAAAACAAGCAATAATTTTATTATAACTTGCGTTGGTGAAGGAAAACATCATGATATCTGCACACTATCTTCACAATGTTCTCAAAGCCTGTGTCGGTGTTTTCGTTCGTTATTATATGAATGTGGAATTAACACTCCCCGCTAAAACTTTATTTCTTATGCTTACAGTTCAATTTAGCTTGTAAGCAAATGTTACTTACGACATTTTAAATTTTGTCTGCAACAAACTTTTTTTCACGGGAGTGGAAAGCTTGCATTTGTGTGGAATACATTTAATACGAATTTCAGATCGAACGCGATATCAGATGCTGATATCAGAGCTAAGGACCTCTCTGACTTCTTACTCTATGATAACAGAGAATACAAATTAATATAAAATAAACATTTGAGGAAGTATATCATATTTGACGGCCCTGTAGCCTAGTTGGTAGCCACCCTGCCTGCGACGCGAGGGGTCCCGGGTTCGATTCCCGGCCGGGGCAAATATTTATGTGGCAGATAAATATTTGTTCTCGGGTCATGGGTGTAATTGTAATGTTTTATATGTGTAGTCCATGCCACCCGCGACACAGGTACCTAGTAACCTACTGCGGGGGTATGAGTGTGTTAGCGTTTATTATTTATTATTATTATATATTTGACTAATATGCTAGATGAATCAACTAGCTGATATGACATCTACAAAAGATGTATCATAAAAATGATTTACGACATCTGAACGGAGTACTCTGAGAATAACCTCTAAATGATACCAATAAGCTTATGATAACAATCTACATTATTAATAATTTTAAAGCCGTCATGTACTGTACGGCAACTTTTTTTTAACATGATATTGTAAAATACAATTGTAACATAGTAGTGCCGTTCAAAAGAAACTGTTCTTTTTCTTATTATTTTTATTATTTTTCATGGATCTATCGATGGTGAAAATGCCATACAAAATCATATGACCAAAATGTACTCCCTCTACCTGCACTTTTGAATTCTCACCAGCACTCAATTGGACAGCTTACAAGTGACGGCATAGTGCTGAATCTTATTATTTTGTGCTTCTATATCGTCCTATATACATCACCTGGTGGTTCGTATGACCCATCCATTTTCGACATGGGCCTCTAATCTATTCGGTTTGTCTGTAAAAATAAAGAATAAAGGTATTTTAATTTTACTTTGAGTACTTACTCACGGCGGAAAATAAAATAATATATATTTTCGTTTATTTATAAACCACCAAATATAAGCCACGATACTCGCGAAAGAGGAAAGCGTATGTACTTACCTGTTTGATTCAAATCGTATGTTTATTTCCAAAGAAATATGGCGGTGAAAACTGATTTATTGCTGAAGCATTAGTAAGATTAAACGAGAACACCTGGTGGCAACGATACTTGGAAATATTTATAAGAATTCGGCGTTCGTAAGCTATAACACATGGCAAACATTCCTTGAAACCGATCGATACGACCAACGTTTTGAATATTAAATACCATATGCAGTACCACTTCCCTGCGGAAATACCGTCTTACATTCACAAATAGCACCTGAACCCGAAACAATAGCTATTTGTTTTTATCAGGCCCAATAAATATCAACTTTGTGCCATTTTATCGTACGTATTGGTTTTCCTATTTCTATCAATAATTTATTATTGTACGTACTTAGTTTAATGGCTAAACAGTAGTTACTGATCTTAAAAGCCATAAATACTAATTTACATTACAGTTGCTTAGGTACTATCTTTTGGGATAAAGAGCATCTCAGATCCCTATATCCATTTAAAGTGTAGGTTGACAGATTTCATTTAGAGTGCATAAATATCATATCGTAGAGAAATATTAAGGTTCCAGATTTTTTCATGACGTTTTCCTTTGCATCCATACTAATATTATAAATGTGAAAGTGTGTTTGTTTGTTTGTGACTCTTTCACGTCGCAACATGGCTATTATGTGGTATGGTTTATGTGTGTGGGGATAGTTAGGAGGGTGGAGAGTGACGTAGGCTGCTTTTTACCGCGGAAAAACATCTCATTCCCATGGGAAGATCGATGTTTTGTTAGTTGCTAGATATTTAGTTGATCAAGAAGCTTTATTAAGAATTAGCTGAATCAAGCTATCAAATACTACATGTAATTTATTTATGCCATAGGCAAATAATCTGATGTTCCAGTATATCATTTAGGCTACTGTTTAGCCGAGATTCCTACGGGAACGGGACCTACGCGACTGTTACCTACCTACGGGTCCCGAAGCGAAGCGCGGGCGGTTCTCTAGTATTGTATATTTCTGATCGCTTCTTCCCAACTTTATGTCCGCCACCCAATATTTCCATACCTGGGGGTAGAAGAAGAAAACCAGTTGCGACAACCGCGAACGACAAATCAGGTCGAGCTGATTACATGTTACCTTCGATTTCGTTGCATAAACCTATTTAACTACGCTAAAACCGAGTAAATTATCAAGAAAATCATCACCTTGTGGATATTAGAAGAACGGAGAGTGCGCGCGAACGCGAACCTAACACACATACGCAGGAATATTTCGAACCAGGTATTAATTTCACTCTTTATTTCTTTATCCAATACCGTTATTCAATACTTACAAATTCAAAGCGTACCTAATTTAAAAATTAGTTCTGCATGCAAGATCACAAGCCAGTGCCTCTATTATGAGTTGTTGTAGTAAACGTCAAACTGTTACTATTGCAGTTAACGTTTAGAATTTGTATGAGAATCCGTACAGCGCCTCTAGCGGTTACGATACTGAATTACAATTCTCATACAAATTCTAAACGTCAACTGCAATAGTAACGTCCTTTACGTTTACTACAACAACTCATAATAGAGGCACTGGTCTCTCCTGCAGCAAAAACCAGCGTTTATTTAATAACTAGCTTTTGCCAGCGGCTTCGCCCGCGTGAATTTCGTTTAAACTTCACCCCTTTATTTCACCCACTTAAGTGTTATAAAGTGTAAGAGTAGATAAAATATAGGTATACTTAATCAGAAAGCTTCGAACTGCTAAGCTATCGGGAGTTACACGTGTTATTGTGAGTCAACCATAAAAGATAGACATATGCTGTCGTGGAATATTTTTTATATAATTTTAAGGAGAACATTTCCGTCATACATGATTTCTGTGTAGCTTTAACCATTAAGGTTGCACACGCGACGGAAGCTTAAAAAATGGAGTAACTTCTCCCGTTTCCCCAACATTTCCCTTCACTGCTCTGCTCCTATTGATTGTAGCGTGATGAAAAGTATACTATAACCAGCGCGGGAGTATGAAAAATAATTGTACCAAGTTTCATTAAAATCCGTCGAGTAGTTTTTGTTTCTATAACGGTTATACATCAGACAGACAGACAGACAGACAGACAGACAGACAGACAAAAATTTTACTGATTGCATTTTTGGCATCAGTATCGATCCCTAATCACCCCCTGATAGTTATTTTGGAAATATATTTAATGTACAGAATTGACCTCTCTACAGATTTATTATAAGTATAGAAGATATAGATAGATAGAAGATAGATAGAAGAAGATAAACAAAATTAAACTCCTGACAACATTTTAACCTCAACATACCTGTTTATAAGACCCTTGTAATTGGCGATAAACTGCAAGATGGTTAATGCATTATCTGATAAAAATCACGCTCCTCATAAAGATCTTTACTTTGTTTAATAAAGTCTTAATCAAGTTACTAGAGTGTCACTGCACTCACCGTGCATACACTAGTAAAGCTGATGTAAAACTCCAAACATTGCGTGCTCGAGCAACGCACACATAGACACCGTTCACGGACATGCAGTGCTTGAGATTATCGGAGTGTATGAAGTTTTTACATCTGTATTAGGGCTCATTTACATGATTCCATTTTCTTGCACATGCAAGAGCAATAATCGAATGCTATTAAGAACGCGATAATTGCCATTCAACAACTGCACGGAACTGTTTACAGGCAGATTATTGTATGCAATTATTGCATGCAAGTCTTGTTGCTTCAATATTTTTCGCCTCCAAAGACTAGCTACATTCACGCACTACACTCATATGAGTTTGCAAATGCAGACACAACAAGGCATACAACGGGCAAGAAACTAGAATCACGTAAATTATCTCTAAGGGCTCATTTACATGATGCCAGTTTCTTGCCTGTTGCATACAACAAAATTAAAGCAATAAACTACTTGCATCACCTAAAAAACTCATAATGTCTTGATCTGCTTGACAACTTGCGTTACTAGTTTTGCCTTATTGTAAACAGCACATACCTTTATTTCTTATGCGATTCTTGCATTCAATTAAATTGTCTCTGCATTTGCAAGCTCATATGAGTGCAGCGCGTGAAGGTGTTTAGATCGGACATAGTCTTCAGAGACGAGAAATATTGAGAGATCAGAACTTACACGCAATAATCACATACAATATTTGAATGTAAATAGTTCCGTACAATTATTGAATGGCAATTATTGCACGTTCTTAATTGCATTCAATTATTGCTCTTGCATGAGCAAGAAAATGGCATCATGTGAATGAGCCCTTAGTCTATGATTTGTGTTTTTCAACGGTGCAATGCTCGTCTTGTCGTACTGCCGTTCGGAAGATCCTGGTTCAATTCACAGTGATACGGATATATTTAAATGATAATTTGAATTTCTGTTCTCCGTATTAATATGCATTTCTTGTCTTTGTGTGTTGTCTGTGGCACCCAAGTCATAGTGAATTCTAGGTTGGGCCTACGAGATTGTAACGATATTTTCTTAGTATTTTGATCGCGACAAAATATTTTTCGATTCCTCAAGATTCAAACCAGCAATCCGGTTACAAATGCAAATAGCCAATTAAAATGATGCCAATTACATTTAGTATGTAAATTATATTTACGGTCCACATACAGGGTGTCCCGTAACGAATGGATAATACGGAACCTACGTGTAGAGGGCATCATGCCGGTTCAGATGAATAAATATTATGTTCAGTAAAAGTCCTTCCGTTTCCGAGATATTCGACATTTTCAACATTTTCAAAATTGTTCCACCCTTCGCCATTCTTTTTGGCGCCAGGACTACAAATGAAGACATTTTTTGTATCTGTTTTTTGGATAGTATTCCTGGATAGATGTGCTATCGAATGTTATCAATTATTTTTATAACAAAAGCACGGATTCTTTTTAAATTAAGATTTAATACCAACTTAAGGTTTTTTCATATTTCATTATTGACTTTTACTCTGCCATGGTTAAAAAAAAATGTATGGTGGCTTGAATGCCAATTTCAAAAAAAACTTGCCCATTTCACCCAGATTCTGAAATGGTATGTTACAGGGTATAATCCACCTTTAGATTTTAAATTATTTTCTTTTAAAACGAGATAGATCCCATTTTTATGATACTACAAGTTAATACCAAAATTTGGTTTGTTAGCTTAATAAGCTTCAAAACCATCCCAATTCTCTTGATTCACCATTATTGGTCAAAACAATAATTTTGAAGCCATATACCACTAGAATATGACTAAGTCTGGTTACTCTGGTAGCACCAGAATAAAGAGAGCAAATAGCCTCTTACCCTCTAATAGCGAAGAGAGCAAATAACCTTTGAACACTCATTAAAAATAACTAACTATTAACTAAAAAATAACCGAAATAATTCAAAATCGAGATAACTCAAAAACCACTCGCCAGGTGGCGCTCAAATTTATAACGGACCACATGACAGGCACTAGGTACCAGGGACCAGACAGCAGTCTCTATTTTTCGAATGGCGAAAGAATTATCGAAATCGGTTCTCCCAGTATGAAGTTCTGAGGTAACAACACACATAAGAAAAAACACATGATACGAATTGAAAACCTCCTCCTTTTTTGAAGTCAGTTAAAAATACTTATCAACGCAAATGATCATTTGATTGCTTTGTTTGGTTGCTGAAACTAACATTTTTAAGGAGTTTAAGTATTAAGTAGGTAATGAAGTAAATTAAGCTCGAATCTCTTAAATTAGAGCACATGTTTTGTTCTCTTGACAAATATGGGGCAGTCAAGTGAATTTTGATGGTTTTGAAGCTTATTAAGCTAACAAACCAAATTTTGGTATTAACTTGTAGTATCATAAAAATGGGATCTATCTCGTTTTAAAAGAAAATAATTTAAAATCTAAAGGTGGATTATACCCTGTAACATACCATTTCAGAATCTGGGTGAAATGGGCAAGTTTTTTTTGAAATTGGCATTCAAGCCACCATACATTTTTTTTTAACCACGGCAGAGTAAAAGTCAAGAATGAAATATGAAAAAACCTTAAGTTGGTATTAAATCTTAATTTAAAAAGAATCCGTGCTTTTGTTATAAAAATAATTGATAACATTCGATAGCACATCTATCCAGGAATACTATCCAAAAAACAGATACAAAAAATGTCTTCATTTGTAGTCCTGGCGTCAAAAAGAATGGCGAAGGGTGGAATAATTTTAAAATTTCGAAAATGTCGAATATCTCAGAAACGGAAAGACTTTTACTGAACATAACATTTATTTATCTGAACCGGCATGATGCCCTCTACACGTGGGTGTCGTATTATCCATTCGTTACGGGACACCCTGTATATATTTTATGCCAATACCTATTTCGACCCAGTTACACGGCACGTACCTACATTGGGAGAAATGTAATCAAATAATACTAAAAAACGTGTACATTCGGTACTTATTACGTATAAAATAAACAGTTACCGTCGGTTGCCCGTTATAGACACCTGGTGTCGAAATACTATCCTGTATTTCAACCCATTAAGGACCATTAGTGCACGGGTGTCCTCAAAATTGAGGGGACATTCTAGCAGATGGGCCCCTTATATTTTGTAAGTGGTTAATGTTGTCCATGGACATCACTAACACCAAAAGCATCACAAACGGGTTGCCGACCAAGGAGCCGTACCTGGCAAAGGATAACATGATTTCTAATTATGTATTTCCAAGAAAATAGAAAGAAAGATATATTATGAGTTTAATAATTCAACGAATTCTACTTAATATTTTATTTACTTTATTGTTGCTTGCTAATATCTGCCAAAATGATCACCATCCAAGTTCCAAAGTCCCTGATCCCTGACCGTTCTCACCTATGTTGGGGACATGTGCAGAGAAACTTTCAGATTTTACAAAATATCAAAGGTCTGACAGTCGCAGTCTCTTGTGCTATAAATTAGAGGAAAGAAATAAAAACTGTGTTTTAACCCCCCGGCTGAAACAAAACCCATCGTTTGGAGGCTGACTCTGCCATCAGGCAACGACTTCTGTGGTCATTTACGAGAACCTGGTGTAATGGCGTGGAATTGGGTTTGTTTTTCTACGCCGCCTAGCATTCCTAGTCTAGTTTGTAGTGTTATTAATAGCGTTAAACGATCAGTTTGTTCATAATACACAGAGGCAAGTGACGCTAAATAAAAGCTTACAATAAAGCTGTAACAAGTCTTATTAAACCGGACTTAATTGGTCAGCCTGCTGTAAGGTTTAAGTCACTTCACATTCCGTAACTCCACTCAATAATCTCAATATAACAAGAAACGTCGAAAGATCATTTTAATGAGACGTTAATCACAAAATAACTAAAGCTTTACACGTCATTAAGCGAAAAAACTTTTTACAACTCACTAATCCTTTGATCTTTTTAACGAAATAGACCATTAAAATGTAATCAACTTACAACGTTTCAAATCTCACATCACATACAAGTTTTATAATCCGTTTACAAATTAAACGATAATTAACTCTGTAGTAATACAATTTTGCATATTCAAAGCGTACTAATCTAATCAATCATATTTATAAATACTGGCGAGTTATGACTTATTTATGAATAATTAATTTTTCATTTATGCTTTTTGTCAAATAACAAAGTTATTTTTACATTAAATAGGTACAACATTATTACTACTTGTTACCTACGCTAAAAATTGGAGTAATTTGTCGTATCAATTATTCTTATCTTGTACGTTTTAAGCGTTTCTAATTAAATGGGTGACAAATTACACACAGTAGGTATTAGGTAACTATTTAAGCAAAGCAAACGACTTATAAGATAAATAACTTTAAGACCATTAAGCAAATAACTACAAGGTTTGTATATAATATGTACCTACTACAAGGCTATTAAGTGAAGCAAATAAATACAACCATTTGTTTGCATAATAATATTAAGCAAAGTAACAAGAGCGCTTTAAGTAATTACTTATTACAACTCACACTTATAAGTCGTTACTTCATTAATTAGAGGAAACGACTTTGCTAGCAAGGAATTATTTAGCTATAAAGTTTAATAATAATCGCTTATTAAGACCACCTATGCAAAAATTTACATTATTGTACTCTATTGGCATAAAACTAATGTTTGTTTGTTATGTAAAAGATATGTTTTACAATGTTATTTTTGAGTGATTCTTAATAATGAGTATTTAATTTACGGTCGTACCTCATAATTTTTCACGATATATTCAAATTTTTATGTTTTTTTATTTTAAAGCTTATTTATTTTACACCACACCAAGCGACACCTGAAAATTATTTTGTGAGATATCTTTACTCCCCGATATTGTAGTCGTTTATTGGAGTACGGGAGGAGGAGGTGTACGGGAATTTTATGAGGAGTAAAATCAAGTGTTAACAAAAGTTGAGGCGTTATGTAGAAAGAGACAAACATATAAATCTGTAGGATTGAACGTGTAAAAGAATGAGATGGAATACATTACACAGCGTATCTCATTCTCGGGGTCTCCTCTTTGCGCGATACTTCGTAGTCTCACTGTATAGTTGTACTGTGCGTATGTTTGTACGTGTGTGTTGCGCGCCTGCGTATTACGAAGTTCTGCCACAACTTGTATACTGCTGCCGAGTACAGGGTATGCATGCTGTATAATAAATGCATATAGTAGCATTAATTATTATTATTTATTTGGTCGTTGGTTAATAGGGTGCACGGCAGTGTTCAAGCCAAGTTTATATGAAATACAATTGATAAAAAAAAATATACATATTTCAAATTCGAATATTAGCTTCATTAGAGACACGGTAGTGTCTAAGCCAAGTTCCACAAAAAATACCCCTTTTGTTTTGTTCATTAAAATTATTTTTTCGTTTCCTATTTCTTATAATACTTGGTGCACGGCAGTGCACCTCGCCAAGTTCGAAATTTTAAATAAAGTTTTATTTATATTATCTTGTAACATACTTTATATTACGCTTTATTGACGTAATATAAATAATCCGAATAATTACAGATATATGTTTGTTTCTCTTATCATTTTAGCAGATGCGTTCATTGACCCTTTTTTTCTATTCGATATATATCATAATTATCGTTCGTAAGGAGTAAACTCCAATCGTGCGTCGTAGCTGACACACACTTTTTTGTTTCAAACGAGCTGATGAACTTGATGGCAAGTGACCATCGACCACAATACTATTAAATGATCAAATGTTAATTTAGGTATTCGTAAAAATCACTGACGTGCCTTGTGTTGCGAACGTTACCAACTTTTACCCTTCCACAACGGTTGCCGGTTGGTGTAAATTAAAAAAAAACAATTTATTTACGGTTTATTCACATGTAGATACTCAAAAATTCCAATATCCGGATTTTACATCTCCAAAAAATTTTTGAGGGTATCTTTTAACACGTATTCTGCTACTTACGTTGAAGTTTTCCAAATTTTAACCCCCAAGGAATTTCATGCAGACGGACTTAATATATTTTAATGCGGACTTTAATACACACATAGAAAAATATGTATTTAAAAGTATTTTTTTAAATTCAACCGTTGTCAGGAGATGAAGAATACTGTAATTAAAATATCACCGAGCAATCCTCTGATTACCCATTGTATTGCTAAATTATAAACATGTTTTTGGTACCCCATCTATAAGTCAGTCCGTTGTTCTGATCAAAAAGCCAGGCCATTACACTTATTGGTCCTTGTCATAAAAACTAGGTAGGTAGGTACCATCAACGAGACGAATTCCCGGGACGAAGAAATCGATGTTCGAGCTCAAAACGCTTTGCGGTGCAGCGCAGCCTTGCACAAAGTGTTAGTGTCCAGGCTTCTTAGTAGAAACACAAAGATCCGTATCTACAAAACGATAATAAGACCCATCCTTATGTACGGATGTGAGACCTGGACGCTGACACTTAAAGAAGAAAATAAACTCCTAGTAGTCGAAAGGAAAATACTCCGCAAAATCTTCGGACCAAAGCAGGAAAGTGATGGAAGCTGGAGAATCCTAAAAAACGCCGAGATTGAGGAGCTCCTGGCTAGCCCGAACATAATAGGAGAGACGAAGGCACACAGACTCCGATGGCTTGGACACCTTGAAAGAATGGGAGAAGATCGTGGCGTAAAGAGAGCCTATGAGGGTCAACCGACAGGTCGTCGGCCCGTCGGGCGCCCCAGATATCGTTGGGGCGATGTGGTGGCCGCAGATCTACGCGAGCTTCAGGCTGGCGAATGGCATGAAACCGCACAAGACCGGGATCAATGGCGAATTCTCGTATCGGAGGCCAAGACTCACTTCGGGTCGCTGAGCCAGCGGAGTAAGTAAGTAAGTATGTAATAACCTTCAAGTGTTGATATTAGAAAGACTCTAAATACTCTAAACATGTCTAGTAGGTACTACAAGCTCGTATTCTAATATGACAAAAGAGGCGCGTGAAGTACGGTCATAGCTTATTCACTTTGTAGACAACAGAAACTGAAAGGTTCGTTAGATTCATGTTAGATGTTAGAGGCTAAGTCTGTGCCATCTCGTGATAGCCTTTTAGTACTTTCATTACAAAACGTTTTTGGAATTTACATTTGTTAACTTTTCAAACATTTCAAAGAAGTCTGTCTGATTTACTTGAAAATTTGCACGGAGTTTAAAGTCAGATGACAATACTAAATCAAATCTACAAATTGGAGATGATTTGATGATTGGCATGTACTTAAAATACCATTAGAAGCATTATATCGTTTTAAAAAATAGATCCATCAAATAAAATATAAATGTGCGCCGTTAAACTGTAGTATAAATGAAAGCTAAAATATTCATATCCCACACTTCGATTCCCTGTGTCCCGGCTGGCAAGGAAAATACAAACAAAACACACACACACACAGCGCCGCTGATAGCGCCGACCTACCTTCTTTATTTTAATCAAAATCAAAAATATGACTCAAGTTGAAGTTACTGACATTTTATGAAATATAATATCCTTTTCACTCCCTTTTAAATTTCCGGGTTAAAAAAGTATCCTATGTTCCTTCACAAGGCCAACTCTACATCTGCACCAAATTTCACTTAAATCAGTTCACTGATTTAGGCACGAAAGACTCACAGATAGACAGACATACTCGTACCTACTTTTGCATATACAATATAGGGATATATTGCTACTTTTGCATTTATAATAAATATTTTATCGGTATTTCATTTTGCTAAATGATTTATTTTAAGAAGTACTTCATTGACTCCTTGTACAAAATCAATTTGTCGATTTTATGTCAAATATTTTTATGTAATGTTGTTCCAGAAAAGTACCATTTTTAGACGAGGAAGCGGCGTAAAAAAATGCTCAGCACATCATTTCGATTAATCGGTACATTCAACAAAATTAAATGACAAGGCTATAACATAGTAGATCGGTACACCGAACACAACAAAATAAACAAAAAACCGGCCAAATGCGAGTCGGACTCGCGTACGAAGGGTTCCGTACCATTATGTATAAAAACGCCAAAAAATCTGGTCTGTTTTATAAAAGCCACACTTAAATATTTAACACGTTCCCTGCGGCACAGATTTTTCTGTACTTTCCATTACTGCGTTACGAGGCGTTTTAAACCTCGTCCTAAACCAGACATTGTGGCGGCACGAGGCATATTAAACCCCACCGCCCGTAGGAGACAAAAATCCTTTTTTTGGCGCCAAATAAAACAAATTGTACGGTTTTTGTCGCGATTATTATTAACAATGAATTGATGAACCTAAATCTGCCGCCGCCCGTGGTTACATAAGTTAGTTTAGATTCTATAGGTAAAATAAAACGTGGGATCTGATGTACCTCGTACCGCACTGAAAAATGGCAGTTTTTCATATTATTTAGTGATGGGAAAATAAATATCGATTTTATATATTGGTATTTTATTTTTAAAATTTATGGGTGTTTCTCATTGAAACAGTTCAAACAATAATATTTTTTGCAACCAGTGCATTCTGTGACAATTTTCTTTACTTTTTTGTCTGCCTCACGACTTGTTAGGTGCGGAGTTTTTCGTAACATCCTACACATCTCCTCTTCTTTGATCCCTTTTCGAGATGATGTACCTACTTTGTTTGCAGTGGGTTCTGAAAAGTAGGGTCGAGCTTAGTAGATTAATTTAAGAGTAAGGAAATGGTGGGTAGACTTGAGTAAAGTTGGTTAGATTAGAATAGAGAAGAGTTGGGTAAAGTTGGTTAGAGTACTGAAGAGTCGAGTACAATTGGGCAAAAGCATTAAATTTTGATGAGCAAAACACCGTTTGCCGGGTCCGCTAGTTAACTCAATAAACAAACATACCATAATTTATCATGATTAACAACCTATTTGAAGAAAGTTACTCAACAAGTCACATTCACGTTTCTATTAACGATATAACAAGTAGTTAGGATGTTTGAAGATTACCTGTATCCACATCCAAGTCGTTCTCTGTAAAAGCTTCGAATGCGTTGCACAACACTAACCGCATGAAGCTAGCGTAGGGTGCGGTACGAGGTGCGCGGAGGTACGAGGCGTTTGCAACCTCGTTCCGCACAGCGTTAGAATTTTATTAGTTCAGTGCGGCACGAGGTCTAAGAAACCCGGTATTAAGGTTGATATACCATAGAACTAGGAATTAATAGCACATCTCAGATATATAGTTATCTTTTTCCTACACTGAACCATATGGAAGTTATGCCTCCCGCACGAACGAGAAGTTTAAGTTTTTTCTTACCGCTATAACGTCGAGACACGGACGAGGTGTTTTAAGCCTCGTTTCGCACTCAACGTGTTAATTGTTTTATTGTAGCCACATATTACGCCCAACGCCATCTCTTGGACCGAATGGTAACTAAACTTACGTCGAATGTATGGGCACCCACTTAAATATTTATTTTATTCTGTTTTTTAGTATTTGTTGTTGTAGCGGCAACAGAAATACATCATCTGTGAAAATTATGCAATTTATGAATAAGAAAATTATTTAATAACGATGTTTAAAGTCCATATCGCACATAACACATAAATCACAGCGCAAAAATTTTAATGTGTAGGCATTGAGGTACTAGTACCTAGGTACTTTAGTAGGTACATAGTATCTCAATGTGTGTAGGTATTTCTGTTCAATAACTTTTTATAAGGCTACATTTATATATCAAGAAGAAACGTGCGAATCGAAGAAAAACCTCTGAACAGGGTCAATGGATTGAAAAGGAAAATTATTAAAATTGTTTGTGAATTTATGTTGGTAGGTTTATGAAAGTTACGCAAAATTTTGTTGGGAACGAAATACTTAACAACCGTGTTTTAATTAAAAACGTGTTTTATTTATCTACGTGAAAAGTGAACGATGTAGGTACACCTTAGATGTACAAACATCTACCTACTATCCTCTTCGTCTCTTAGATTGAGTTGACGTAGGTAAGTATCTAGGTACTTGTATGAAACATCTGTGATTAGCATTTTCGGTATCAGGTTAACTCAAAGACGAAAACGACCACCTATGTATTATAGTAATCATCTATTTTACTCATCTAATATCTTTAAACGAGCAATTCTTGTATATTTATTTATATGTATATATATAATCACGATCTCGGAAACGGCTGCAAAGATTTTCATGAAAGTGACAGATTAGGGGGTTTTCGGCTCAAGGAATCGATTTATCAAGGTCCCAGGTTCGAGAAAAGCTCGGTTCCCGAGATAAAGAGATTTTAAAAACATCATACTGACGCCATCTATGAAACATTAGGATAACTTCTTTGAGGTACTGTTTTTAAACATCATACTGACGCCATCTATGAAACATTAGGATAACTTCTATGAGGTACTGTTTGTAACGTGTTGAAATTTCAGTAGTATGAAACTAGATGGCGCTGTAATCTCTATGTGGGCAAATGGATATTTATCGTATCGATATTTTTCAAATGTATCGATATATATCACCCAAGAAATATCGATATTTTTTAATGTATCATTTCGATTTGGGAAAGTTGTAGGTCTCGTCAAGACCTACATTTCCAATGACAGCTGTCAAACTTCGAACCGAGATATCCCGGCAACGGCTGCTCCTGGAGCACTGGTGTCTTTGGGAAAGTTGTAGGTCTCGTCAAGATCTACATTTCCAATGACAGCTGTCAAACTTCGAACCGAGATATCCCGGCAACGGCTGCTCCTGGAGCACTGGTGTCTTTGGGAAAGTTGTAGGTCTCGTCAAGACCTACATTTCCAATGACAGCTGTCAAACTTCGAACCGAGATATCCCGGCAACGGCTGCTCCTGGAGCACTGGTGTCTTTGGGAAAGTTGTAGGTCTGGTTGAGACCTACATTTCCAATGACAGCTGTCAAACTTCGAACCGAGATATCCCGGCAACGGCTGCTCCTGGAGCACTGGTGTCTTTGGGAAAGTTGTAGGTCTGGTTGAGACCTACATTTCGGATGACAGCTGTCAAACTTCGAACCGAGATATCCCGGCAACGGCTGCTCCTGGAGCACTGGTGTCTTTGGGAAAGTTGTAGGTCTCGTCAAGACCTACATTTCCAATGACAGCTGTCAAACTTCGAACCGAGATATCCCGGCAACGGCTGCTCCTGGAGCACTGGTGTCTTTGGGAAAGTTGTAGGTCTGGTTGAGACCTACATTTCCAATGACAGCTGTCAAACTTCGAACCGAGATATCCCGGCAACGGCTGCTCCTGGAGCACTGGTGTCTTTGGGAAAGTTGTAGGTCTCGTCAAGACCTACATTTCCAATGACAGCTGTCAAACTTCGAACCGAGATATCCCGGCAACGGCTGCTCCTGGAGCACTGGTGTCTTTGGGAAAGTTGTAGGTCTGGTTGAGACCTACATTTCCAATGACAGCTGTCAAACTTCGAACCGAGATATCCCGGCAACGGCTGCTCCTGGAGCACTGGTGTCTTTGGGAAAGTTGTAGGTCTCGTCAAGACCTACATTTCCAATGACAGCTGTCAAACTTCGAACCGAGATATCCCGGCAACGGCTGCTCCTGGAGCACTGGTGTCTTTGGGAAAGTTGTAGGTCTCGTCAAGACCTACATTTCCAATGACAGCTGTCAAACTTCGAACCGAGATATCCCGGCAACGGCTGCTCCTGGAGCACTGGTGTCTTTGGGAAAGTTGTAGGTCTGGTTGAGACCTACATTTCGGATGACAGCTGTCAAAATTATTAACGTTGAATATTTATTATTAATGATGCCAAAGAAGTATAACTTCTTACGTGCGTACATAAGTACACGCAATTCTTTTTAAACTCATATTATGTCGGAAAGATCGAAGAACATTATTCATATTTTATCAGTATGCGATTCATACTAAATATAATTTTCAACCGAGCAAAGCTCGGTCAACCAGGTACTGTAAGTAAAGGAGCAGCTTACGTGAAATATAGACAGATTGCGTCAATCTTCTGTCTCGCATTGCGTGATAGTTTTTCTATGACGGCAAAGAACTTTGCTGGAGAAATAGTTCATGTGCCACATACCAATCACACCTATAGTCGTACAAGGATCTTTTGGCGCGTGAATGACGTGAGGGTAACAGAGACAGCGCCTTACAGTTTGTCTTCCCTGTAAGGCGCTATCTCTGTCACCCACACGTCATTCACGCGCCAAAAGATCGTTGTAGGACTATACTCGCGCTATCGCACGCTTACTATAGGTAAACTCCAGAAAATGCTGTTAAAACCTGTGTCGCTAGTTTTTTGAGTCCCCCTCTCCCCACCCATTCTGGTAGTACCAATCTAACATTGGATTTCTATTAAACATGGAAAAATAGCCGCACCTTCAGCGTGCCGCCCGCGTGCGATGCATGCCTTGCGCACGCGTGGGCCTGTATAGGTTTCCGTGCATGTTTATTTTGTAATCATGAGGTACGTTTTACTAGGTTAATTTAAACAAATGCGTGTACTAACATAGTTTTTAAGGAACTGTTACTAACAAATTATGGACTGTAGTTGCCCGATTAAATAAAGATTATTATTATTATATTATTATTATTTACTCATTTGTGGTTATACTTATACTTACTGTACCTATATAACGAATATACATATTAACTCCTGTATATCTGTATACACACTTGAAAGTTCAACCACGTTATATTTTAAGCCCCTCACGGTATTTAAGCTCTCCAAATAACTGCGGTCGATGGATCTGTCAACAAATTAGTGGATCAGTGTCAATACGGCGTTGTCTTTCATTTTAATGATCCATTGAGATTATTTTTGGACGTAAAGAGTGATCGTTCCTTAATGAGTTATTATATTTAATGGCCTTTTGGTAATTAGGTGACATACGTATTTGTTTGTACTTCTTAAACATGAGTGAAATATGTCAGTCTATTCGACTTATGGCTGTGCAAGTAGGTACACACATCAACAGTCTAAGACTCAGGCACATTTTTAGTGACTACTTAAAAATGTAACTTTTTTTATTAAACATTTTTATGTGATTTAAAGGGTAACTTAATGCTTGTTTATAAGTTAAAATTTCCATGTAGTTAAAGTGACAAAACAAAAGTTTAATTGAAAAGATCAAAAATGGAAAGAAAATTAATACACATGTACTGAACAAAAACTAAAACTAAATTGGCAAATTGTCATTTTTATTAAACAAAAATTTATAGAAGTGGCATTTAGTAGTCTGTTGGACCTCCTAACGCTTTAGCTAAGGCTCTGCAACGCCTTGGCATGCTTAAAATCAGGTTTTCTATAATAGCCTGGGGAATCCTGCGCCAAGTTTGAGAGAGATGCACAAAAAGTTCTTGTTCGGTGCATAAATTATGAGGAATCTCTTCAAACGCCTTTCTGCCAAGCAAATCCCATGCATGCTCTATAGGATTCATGTCGCACGATTGTGGAGGCCAGTCTAGTACAGTGATATCATGTGTACGGAATGCGGTCATCACTGACCGTGCAGTATGTGCTCGTGCATTATCCTGCATAAACACAAAATCTTCACCCATTTGCTGTCGGAGCGGAGCAACAATGGGTTCAACCACCTCTTGGCGGTACTTTTCGGCAGTTAAGGTGCCCCGTATAAAAACGAGATCAGTTCTCCCGCCAACTCGAATTCCGCCCCAAACCATGATTGTTCCACCTTGGTAGGGAAGATCTTCTTGAGAACACTGAAGCCGTTCACGACGTCCTGAAGCACGCCAAACGCGTATCCTTCTTGAATCAGGATGGAAACCGAACCTGGATTCAACAGAAAACAGGACATAGGCCAACAGCTCGTTAGACCATCGTAAGTGATCACGTGCCCATTGTAACCGTCGTGCTCGATTGCCACGTCGAAGAGCTTGGACCCGTAACGGTCTACGAGACTTGAAACCAATCTCATGCAATCTCCTCCTGGCAGTTTGGGTGCTGACAGCCACTTGGTGGGCAGATCGCAGCTCTTCTACGAGTTGTCGAGCCGAGGTTCCCTTCTGGCTATGTTTTGTAAAAAACGGTCTTATCGCTCAGTTGTTACCCGATATCTGCCACGGTGCCGTTCGGCCGTATTACCAGTGACACGATAGCGTTCCCACAATTTTCGGATAACCGATTGATTAGAATTAACAGCTGCAGCAACATCACGTTGTGAACGCCCGGCTTCGAGCATACCCACTGCATGACTGCACGTAACATTTCATCGCGAGTTAAATGGCGGCTCGACATTATGCTTATTACTCTAAACTTCCTCCCTATAATTGTTTTTCGCCAATAAACTAAAATTTTACTAGCCAAAAAGAGTCACAAAGAAGAAGGGGGTCGTGAAAAAAAACCCTCAGTAACGTTTTGCCGCCAATTTGCGCTTAAAAATGAGCATGAATCTTAAAAAAATTAAATTTGAAAAAAAAAATTGAATTTCTTTATCATGCTCTTGTTTCCTTTTAAAGTAACTAAGTGGCCAGTACAGTCTTTAGATTAGTTTTATACGAAACAGTTTTCACTATTCACTGAGTCTTAGACTTTGTTGATGTGTTTATCTGAGGTATCTGCCCACAATTTTGTTTGCGTAAATTTGTTAATTATCAACAAATGGAAATAATTTTTAGACCCTGTCCTATTTACTTTAAAGTAGATAAGTACAAGTAACAACATCTAGAATCCAAATTTCAATAGCCAGCAAGCATACATCACCACCCTTTCGCTGCGCCCGTGACAACTGTGACTGATTCAGAAACCCCAAATCGGGACCAAGAGAGTCAGCCCAGATAGTAAGTGTTCGAACGTTTGGAGGTAAGTTATTCAGTATAGAGACTAGGGCAGGGATTTTTAGTAATGTAATAAATAATTAGTCCTGATAGTTGTTGTTAGTAATAATCCAACAAGTAGGTACTTAATTGTTAGTAAATATATTCACGTGTTGCTACTCCTGAGGACGGTTATGGATTGCAAAGAAAATCTTTACTCTAATTACTTGCATAAAGAAAAACTTCGATACAGCAATGACATTTTGAATCGCTTTACAGAATAACAATTTTAAGTATACTCCATTTTGTTTTATTTGGAATGTAGCACGAACATTTATTTCAGATGTAGGACACCCGTTTTCTGTTTAAAATACTTTAAACGTAATTAAAATGGTGAGTAAAAATCAGTTTGCCTTTCATCATAGCTGAAGAATTTATTTTGGAAGTTTTAAATTAATTTGAAATGCTTTATAAATTTTAACAAATATTTATATTATAAACAACATATAAGTAATACCAGTTGTAACCCATAGCTTCGCTCGTGTGGGAGACAACGACAAAATAGGTTAAAATGATTCCATGGGAACGTTGATCTACACTTGTGCCAATTTTATCACGATCTGAAAAGAATAATTATGATAATTTTTTGTCCCTTCACCTACCGATCACGTCTACCCGATGGTCCGTCACGGTGAAGGCAATCACAGGAATCCCAGTGACCGAAGCTCTCCGAAAAGCAGAGGACAGGGTGGCGTGGAAGCAGTTCGTCAGCTCCACCACCAGAAGAAAGGTGTAAGAAGAGTTCTCCTTCAGGGCCGGCGTTGCACTGGTGTTGCTCGTGTCTATAGGCGACGATGACCACTTACCATCAGGTGGCTTGTCTGCTTTTACGTCAGCCCTTCAGGTTATAAAAAATGTGTAGTTTTATTTTTAATAGAGAATATATTATGACAACTCATCATTTATTCTTAGTGTTAAATATACATAATTTGATCACGTCAATTGGGTTTCAAAACAAAATTCATCGTACCCACGGCATTTTAAGTAGACTTTAGTCTAATGCTGAATTATAAATTTTTAAACAAACATTACTACTGAATACTTTTAACGTAACGGTTAAATCTAAAGCGTGACGTTGTAATTCTAGATAGAGTACCTCCGACCACCCCGTGACTTCCATAAACCAATAATAGATGCAAATGAGAGTGGCGCCACCGTCGCTGGAGACGTCACTTCCACCGCTCTTAACGCGAAGAGTACTACTCCTTGCACACAAGTGCGGCTTAGTGCAGGGATACACAACCCACGCACCTGTGAATGTGTAATCCTATGTTTTTACCTTTTGTATGATTCGAAGAATGTGTGTAGGCTCCCTTTTGTTTAATTTTTTGTGCTTCTATACTTAGCTACACCTATAAGGAACGATGGACTGAAATGCTGTAAAGATATTGTTTTGAAATGTATTTTGAATACGAGGAAGTTAGTAATGTTGTAATTAGAGCAACCGTACTGATCATCAAAAACATTACCGATGCTTTGTAGCCGAGAAAGAGGGAAAGATGTAACTGAAAAAAAATGTTGACTTCAATTACATTGACAAGTAGATATAGCTCAAAAGTACTCGTCAGTTGTAAGTAACATGTATATGAGACTAGACGACAAGCTTTTGAATGTAATAAAAATTTATAAATATAGTCGAAATGAGGAACCTTTTTTTGTCGTTTAAAAATATCTCAATCTCCCACTTTTTCTCTAACATACATACACGCACGTTGACACACAGTTATAAACACTAATATGAGAGATCAGACCTTATATTTTTCAATGCTATCTTTTTACCCATACCAATGCATTGCTTGTTGTTCTACGTAAGTTATAAATATTATGTCTTGTAATTAGGTATAACTTATTTCTTTCATATCATTTCCCTGTAGTAGATAAATTATGATATGCCATTTAAAACATCCATAGAACTTGTTTACAAGACGAGATACTAAAAGCGACTGACTACCTTACTTGTTTACTGGGCTTAAACCAGCAATTCCCCAGCTTCGAAATTGGATATTCGCAACTCCGTTAAAACCTTTCACGAATAAATTTCCTGACACGCCTCAATAAAGAATTTTAAATTCAAAAGAACGCTTATTCACTTTAAAATAAAAGTGAATATGCAAAAATGACTTTAAAAATTTTACCCCAACTCTGGCACAAATTATGTTTTAAAATTAAGTTTATTACTAAGTTAAAAATAAGTTCGTAAAATTTTCAGTTTTATGGCCAGCGAATTAATGATAACTAACTAAAAGTTTATACGTTTAATTTTATGTCTATATAAAATTGACGAAATTGAGCTGTTAAATATTTAATCTAAATTTATATCAACAAATATTTTGAAGAAAATTTCTGCCAGTCGTGGAAGACTTAATGATGGTATGTAGGTAAAATGATAACATTACGTAGGTATTTATTTTTCTACATTATTTTAAAATACGTAACTTGATACAACTAAAAGATATATAACCTAATTATTATCACTCATCAGGTATTACAAAAATCACGCTATATTTTTTCCAATGACCATAATAATGACACTCAAGTGATGCAATTTCATCCTTCATACTAATATAATAAAGTGAACGTATCTCTCTCTCTCTCGGGCTCTTTAATACCTTTTGACACTTAATCCGCGGAACCAATTTACATAAAATTTGCCATACCTAAAATGTCGCAATAATACCTACGTTCCCTTGATAAACAGAATGTTAACGATATTTATAATTATTTTTCTATTTTAAGTATTTGTATGTCGTTGTGTCATGTCAAAACAGAGCTATGTGGTTATTTACACAGAAATAATTATTGAGAAAAATAATGGAAAAATATCGGAAAATATAATAAATAAAAAATCTCTATAATTATGCGTTATAGGTAAAATAACTTTGGACATGCAAGAAAAGTACAGGATCCTTTTTTTTAAATCGGTTAAAAAGATTGCATTGCAGCCGCGATAACCACATATGTGATTCTAAATAAAAGGTAATAAATCTTTGCAAACGCGAGGAATAAGGTTCCTGAAGCGAAACGAGGGCGAATTTAACAGTATATTAATACGAGAAAAGTTTTGTACCGCTTTTTAACAATAATGCATGATCGCATAGTTTATGATTGGGTCAAAGTTTAAAGTTTACACGGAGAAACTGCAGAAACCTTCATTTTATATTTGACATGCATTGGAAACACGTACATATTATATAATATTGCTTAGAGAAAATGTTTTCGTACTCGTGTTAATATGTATTATCTCTTTGGCCCACTATATTACGGTTGGACTCCGAGTGCAGATTTGGTTTTCAAGAGCTCATAATTATTTAAAGTCTAATTATTTAAAGTAAAGCCAAGTTGCTTCTTCTGCTGAGATATAATTCTTCTTAAAAATTCAAAGTTTTAAGTTCAAACATATTCAAAATGATAACTCTGCCATTGGCGCTCAACTTAATGCAATAATATACCTAATAAAGAAGTCATTTTGAAAATTTTCACTTTATTTTTCACTCACGTCACTCTAAAAAATTTCACTTTATTTCTCACTTTATTTTTGTTCATTTCAGAAACCACTAAACCGATGCGTTTTTCAAAAAATATTTGTATCGTAGAATATTACATTACTATATTAGTTTATTACAATCATCTTACAAATTAAAGCCAAATGTCAATTTGAAAAACTCTTAATGAAACATTGGTTTAATTGTTGTTGCTGTTGCAATACAAAGAATTGATTAAAAATAAACGTAATGAATCTTTTTTTCCAGAGCGGAAGAAGGAAACTAGTAAAAAACTTCAATTATTTTGCACTAATAACATCATATTCCATAATGCACTGAAATGTTGTGTACACCTGACGCAGTCTTAGGCCATCGCGCCGGCTTAATCCTAGACGCCTATAATTATTCTGCCAGTCTAACACGTTCCCAAGGCATCATTCTTAAGCGGAGCTTATGGAAATTGACCAGTTAAGCGTTTTACACTGCAATCGAGATAGCGAGTCGTGGGGAATAGGGAGCGTTTGTGCGATAGATAGGAGGCAATTGTGCACTACTGACCAGGCTTACTGCGCCGATTCAATTCCCCGTCGGGGCATTAATGGAATAAATGTTTGTTTGTCTTGAATGCTTTAATTCAAATCCATGAATCTTAATCTGTTAAGTTAAAAAAAAACTGAGTTTCGTCTGTTCAGAGATAATTGAGAAAATATTTGAAGGGTCTTCATTGGGCTAATAGAAGCCAGATAACATTATTATTTTTATAAATTTTGACCATTTGTATGTTTGTTTGGGCATCACGTACTGAAGAAAATTTAATGCGGTTTTTCGTTATTGTAACTAATTTTAATATGGTGCATGTTTTATCTTTGTAGGCCGCTTAGAACTTGACAATAATTTATTTGTTTCAGGACAGTGCCTGCCGGGTCAGGTAGTACTTTCTTATTATTAATATTAAGGTGAAATTGTTTGCTTGTTTGTGATTGTTTGACGTGTAACAGACAGATCGATGAGTTGTTTGTTATGGACGTGGTTGACGAGCTGGAGGGTAACATAGACTACGGTTTTGTCGGAAAAAAATCCTTTTAATACCCCCTCGCCTCGATACAGAAAACCTTTGAAGTAGTTCTGTCTCAATTAACTGTTTGTGTGAGATTCTAACTACACGAATATTATTTATTTGCTAAACTACTTATTAAAAACAAAAAAAAAAACATTAAATATTTCCGTAATCTCACCGACTACAATCTTCTAGTAACCACAGCCACATCCAATTAGGTAGCCAATTCAGAAATTAAAGGAAAATTGCATAGACACCTAAACATTCTAATTGAGAATATTGGAATGTGGTTTAATGCGTTAATTAAAATTCTATGTTCAGACATCGATCAAATGTTTTATTAGCATAAATAAATTAAAATAAGTAGTATTTAATTTACATATTTAATCGTTCTTTACTTATGACAAAACCGCATCTCAATAAAACAATAATAGTAATATGTTAAATAGACGTATTGTAGGCACTGAGAATGCACTATTCAATGTGGTCGAAAATCATATTGAAAATAATTGTGATCCCTTATCCCACATACGGCAGCATACCTACTTGTAAACATTTTATATGAAGCCATTTATACATCTGCAATCGACTTGTAAAGTCTCCGGCGAGCTCCGATAGCAATAACATTGTCATTCGACATGACACTCGATAAAATGCGACTATAGTTTAGCTTCCGTGAGGTGTTATCGTTGGATAGAGTCGATAACATACGACGAAAGCCCCCCTATACATCAAGCAATATGATAGAGTTCGTTTTGGGCCTCATTAAATTCAAGGAGTCTCTTGCCCTTCAATGTGTTACTGATTGATGGCTTGAGATGTAGTTAAAAATAAGCGTCCGTAATTATCTAAATTATAACATAAAGTCATCAAGAGATTATTATACAATCATTATACAATCTATGTATGTCAGTACTAATTTACCCGATCTCAAAGGTCTTTTGATGTCTTCATGTTCAAACACCCACATTGACACATCATGTTGATTAAAATGGAAATAATAGCGTAGAAGAAATCTTAATTGTACACAAAATTGAACTTTTTGTTTCAAAGTCGCAGAGCATTAAATTGATGTTTACTTGCACGCAGTTACGTATAATTACGATATCGCTGTACAATATTTCAGTAGTATTACAATTAATTCTACCATGGTTAAGGAGCTATACCTATAACTTTACTTCGGACCTTACTTATATTAAAGTATTACGATATTATAATATGACCATTTCGGTAATATAAAAATACGTAAAAAAGTCCAAACATCTGAAAAAATTTTTAATTCACATTAAATATGTATTTACCTAATACCTTATAATTTTGCTGTAATTATATCTTATAACATGACATACATTATATAATTTTTTCTAGTGACAAAAGCTTGTTATGGTAGAATAGGTACAGTATATCGATTTGTTTTTTAGGAATGTTGTATTAAAAGGAACGAATAAGTCCAACTAACGAAGAATAGGTAAGTACATCAAACTATTGAAAAATTATAATTCTTTGAAACTAAATGATAAATTATGAACCATTTCAAAATTCTTTCCTGTGATATAAGCGTAGGTAAGTACATAATGTTACGTTCAGTAGTACCTACCCTACAAACCTGACAAATTCTGGCCTCTAACAGCTATTAGGCGGGGGCGTTAATCTGCAGGGACAAGTGCCGTGGAAGATATACGGCGCCGACAACGGCCAGATTGCAGTGCCGTACGTCTGTCTCTGTACGTCGCCTGTACGGCCTTTGGGCTGTTTCCACTTTTTACTTTGTTTTGTACCAGTAGAATAGCAATCGGCTGGTACAGACGCGTTCACTGTCAGTGTAGTGCGACAATCAGGCAAATCTTCTACCTCTTCTATTCTATCTATAATGTAGGTACGCTAAAATAAGAAACGGCGAAAAATATCTTAGTGATGATTCTTATTTATAGGCACATATAAGATATATCTTATATATAAGCACATATAAGAGTACGTATTTATTCACTAATGATGATAATGTAACTTGTACTGAGAACATCCATTCCCTGTACAGTGAATGAGTGAAATAACTTGCCTCAGCTAGTGTTTCCGTTAATTAAAATATCTTTACGTCTAGAGTGAATTAATGGCTTTTTACTTAGTACGTTTTGCCACCCAAGATTATACCTATAGCCATTTACTCATCAGGTTGGATCGTTATCGTTCATCAAGAAATAATTTATAAGGAAGTAGCATACACTGCGGCTTTGCAAGCTTGCAATACGTCCATGTTTATAAATATTTATACGATAGGTACTTACACAAATTTCATCTATACTCCGAATTTTAATTCGATTCCTAAAATGACATTTCCAGTGTTACCGTTCTTTAATATCACAAAAATAGTGTTGTAACCTGGACGCAAATGATTCGATTTGATAAAAATATTAATCGGATTATAATCGTTTCGCATAATTTAGCAAACGCTAAAATACTGCATGGAGTTATTACAGGTTTAATATTTTTCGTTTACTAGGTATATAATTTTAAATAAATGACCTTTCCGTATTGTTCTCTGATTTTTTATTATATTTTATTAAAACACATTATAATAGACATATGGAGAAAAGAAAAATCGAATACTAATCAAAACATCGTTCGTTAATCGTGTGAGTAATCACTATTCTTGAAAAGCTGGCAACATAATTTCGAAAAGTGACATTAGCTTACGTCAATTTAGGAATCGAATTAAAAGTCGGAGTATAGGTAAATATCATAAAATTATTCGGAAAAAAATTAACTGAATGATAGTCAAGACCACATCGAAATCCGATGAGTACCTAGTTTAAAATATCGAAGAGTATAGAGGAACTGACACATACGGAAAACAATTTGTTTGATATTATGTAGGTACAGATACGTGCGTAAGTGATTAAGTATCTACCTTCCTACATATTTTTACAATTATAAATGTCCTTCAATGTCATACATGTCTAATCCAGCGCTTATTATAAACATATTTGTTAGAACACTGAGTCATTCATAATCTCTCGAGCCCACATCATTTGTAATAACATTTTTTGCGTTACTTCTAAATATACGTCGGTAATTCTTATATTGTGTACGGTAGTTATTCCTTTGTCCATTTTTGGATCTAATCAAGCTGAGTTTGAATTTGCAGGTATTTTAAAGGGGGTTTTCCGTTGGCTCCCATTCCCGTTCTCACCCGTCCCACTAGGCCCCGAAAACGATTAAAAGGTGTGCTTGAGTCCTGAATAGAGTACCTAGTGGAAGATATTAATTGGCGATGAGTTATGACTGGAATATTTTTTTTCTTCAAGATGTAGGTACCCTGTCACGGTCATGTCATCATGTCTGCGGATATCATAGTACAACCTGGAGCCCAATTCTCATTTTGTAGAGATAATCTCGAAATCAGACATATCTCTAACCTTTAAATCTCTACGAGACATGTCGGCAAAATCTCTACTGTATCCAAAAAAGTTATTCTGGGGCACATTAGAGATTTTATCCTTCGACATAACCAATCGACATGAAATCAACGTTCCGTTTTCTAGAACGCCATATCAATAAAACTCGACCACACATAAAAAAGATTTTAAAGTACTCAAATCATATAAAACAATCACTATAGTAGTCATCCTAAACTATATTTCAATAGTTATAATTTATTAACTGTAGTATTGCAGTTAAAAACCGTTATTACATATTTTAACAAAAAGACAAGCCGTCGCATACCGTATAACGAAACATTCATCTTTAGCTAGTCTGTGCATATAATGTCATATTGTCATGTCAATGACAAGCGAATGTTTCTTTTCCATAGACGATAACAATCGTCACATCAGACATTTCGATATCTAATGCTTTACAAGGCTGTGATTGGTCTAAATTCACGACATTTCAATCTCGAACGCCCCGGACCACACGTTGCATGTCGAAAGAAAAGGTTTAGAGATATCTATAATGTGACATCCCGAGAATACGGAAATTAGGTTTCAATAGAGATCCGCCATGTTTTTCAGAGATATATCCATTAGAGATGTATGTCTACGAAATGAGAATTGGGCTCCTGGCCTATTCGTGGTTCTCTGTTGATGTTAGGTATTTAGATGCAAAAGTATGGTTCAGTTTGGTTATAATTTCAATGGAATTCGGATGAGAAAATATAATACGGTGAAGATTTGTCCCCGTTACAAGTTTATTAATATTGTATAATGCTTCTCAGTAGTGAGCTATTAATTGAAGCCCTATTTTTTCTTATTTTATTCCTCAGGTAGACTTCGCTTCGCATCGTTTTCATCTTCATTTCAGAAATTTTATTTCTTATCCGACTTCAAGTGGAAGTACCCAATTCAATGGTTTGTTTTTATGTCCGTTACTTCATCAAACTTGGCACCGAGGGAACCGATTTTGATAATGGTGGTGATCTATGATGTATTCAAAAGCTGGCGCTTTATGTCTGGTCCCAATTTTCAGCGACACCTGAGCTATATACCTACCTAATTTTGTAAGATAGCAAACTCATTAGCAACGTAAGAAATAGCAATTAAAAACAAAAACTTCATGAACATAACTGATTCATTCATTTAATTAACTAGCTTTGAGTCTTATTTGCTGACTCATTATGGTTCAGTAAACCGCACGCAATTGAAAAATTAATATTTCAACACTTAATAAAACGAATTGAAAAGAAATGAAGTAGTTCCGTCGCTTTGCTATTGAAAATTTTCATTAAAACCGGCTCGCGACTCGGCTTGTGTGAAACACTTACTGTACTTATTTTGAGCTTTAAAGTTTGTTTTATTATGACAAAGTCGTTTTACGGGGTTAATTAAGAATTCGTTTTGAAATAACAGTTGCCTTGTTTTTTATGGGAGGCAGCAAACGGGCATGCAGCAAAACCTTACCGCTGCCGCCCATGACAACTGTGACCGATCTAGAACAAGGCTCAAATGATACTATACTATTAGTCCGGTTAATAGACGGTGTAAGCATTGGTTGAATTTTTTAGTAAGTAAGAGGAATAGGGCACGGACTGTTAGTGATAGTTAATTCTGTAAGTTGTTGATGGTGTGGGAACCTTCGTCCCACATTAACATTAAGTATATGTAATTAATTATATATCACACACTCGCATATACACATACACGTATGTATTATATTATGTTTATGTTATTCATCACTCACATACATACTATATACATAGGTACATCACACACGAGCACGGACAGCGACACTTCACAGAATCGAACCCGGAGCGCTGTGGAGTTCCAAACGCAATCGCGCTCGCCTCGCCGCCGCCGCCGAGGCGAGCCGATTACAGCTGCCGGCGTCGGCCGAGCCTTCACCGCTCTTTCCCCGCGCCCCGAGCGCGCACGCAGCCAAGCCAATTGGCCGGTCGACGCCGCAGTCAGCATCGACACGTCCCCGCGTGAACCCGCGTCGCTCGATTGCTTGACTACCTCGCTCGTACCTAGTGCTTACGCTGTGCTCTAACTTGTTTCTACGTGTTCCTAGTGTTAAGACTTTGCTTGTGCTTACGTTCTGTGCCTATCACTCTCTTCTCCTTCTTTTATTTGTGGATATATCTCGTGCTGTGTTAACTGTGTAGATGTACTTTTATTTCTTGTGCTTTCCGTTCAATAAACGACTAACTACATTACGTCGTTAACTTTATTGCTCGCGCACCTCCGCTACACACCTCACGCACACAGACATTTCTCCCACAATGGTTTTAATTTTTTACTACGTGGTAATATTACGCTCGCTACGTTACTATGAGGACCGAAATAACTTCTATGATAAAAAACTCGCGTCCACGTTCTATATGGAATTCGTTATAAATGAATCCCACACAAATACCAGCTTCCCACCCCAGTCACAAAGGTGCATTGTAAATTAACGGCGAGAATTTATAATGCCGTAGGAAAATTTTGCTCACAAGCTAAATTGAAATGTGATCGCTGGTAATAAATTTTAGCGGAGAGTAGTGCAATTCCGTGTTCTCAGCGACTTAGATATGGTTTGAAAAACTAAAAACACGCATGTTATAATGATAAGTGAATGATTCAAGCTATTCTAGTGATATTCTAATTATTTAAGATATTCTAGTGGTTAATTCGGCCCTCTACTCGGGGGTCCGGGTTTGAATCCCAGGGCACGCACTTCTATCTTTTCAGAGTTGTGTGCGTTTTAATTTAAATGCCACCCGTTATAAGGGTGAAGGAAAACATCTCGTGAAGCAAACCTGCATACCTACCAGAAAATTCACAAAACTTAAAGTTGTTTGAAGTCTGCATATCTGCACTTGGCCAGCGTGGTGGACTATGGCCTTAACCTTCTCAGTCTGAGAAGAGACCTGTGCCCAGCAGGTGGACAGTTATAGGTTGCGATGATGATGATGAATGCAAAGCATTAAAAGATACTTTGTAGAATGTGCTGTTAACCGTTCAGGAGTTCCCTCGTCTAGAGCCAATCCTAAGTGTCGTATCCAGTCACGAATGAGAATGAGAAACGTTTATTTGAAGTAGGTTTTTACAAACACTTTTCGAAAGTCAAGCTACGCTATCGCTTCAACAAATCCCTACGGTGAGTGGTCTTGGAAGAAGAAGCGGCAAGAGACTCCCAAGGAGCTTCTTTTCGTACTCATAGTTACAGATTGAACTTACTATGTAGTACTTATGGCTAGAAAACAAAAGTCACGCTCATGTTTGACGTAATATAAAATTGCTATCAAAACAATAGGTATGCAAAATTTCAAGGCTATAAAGGAAGAGAAAATATTTCTAATTCATCTTGAAGATTTACTTGAAGAAAGCTTATAAAAATCTGTCTTTTATAAAACTTTTATAAGGGATATAAAGAATTACATATTCAAAATATTTAAATAATTGTTCATTACTCCGTATCTTCGAAGTTGTAATCACATTGCGGGGTGGAAGTATGGTCCACTCAGTGGACTCCACTGTGCCTAAACATTAAATTTAAACTTTTTATTCGTAAACAAACATATTTCCATCCCAAATACTTGTTACAGCAAGACTTCCAGCTAAGAGATAGATTACTCAAATTGTCCAAACTTAGATCGAGTCCCTAACTGTGATGGATGCTACCTTAAAGTTATATTTACAAAAAGTTATGTTATTTTTACGTAATGGAAATATATCATTGGTTTTTAACAAACATCAAAAGGTTCAGTTGGATTGCATTGTTATTAGTCACTCCTTAATAATGCATATTTAATTTATGGTCGTTACTTCACAAATTTGACTTGAGTGTTCGATTTTCATAATTATTTTTAATTCAAATGAGAGTGTTTTGTTTAATATCCTAAGACGACGTCCTGACATGAAACAAGTCCACAGTGCGTACTTGCGTGCTCGGTGAAAAGTACCTGCTTGTAAAAATATGAATACTACAGAGTAAAATTGAATGAAAATCATACAAATGACCGCTTCCTTGGCCCACCTGATGCGAAAAGTATGTTTTCAAAATCACTTAGTCCAAAATACTTCATATCACTCTTTGATTCGTAAGCAATTTTAGCTAAAAATTGAACGTATCAAATATAACGGCTTAACTACACGGAACCTAAAAGCTTTTCATGATGGACCTAAATTGAGTAGCCAGCTTTTGTACGTGCGCAATCACTAAAACGGTCAATGTAATTTAGCTTCAGAAATTACTCAGCTTTTGCAATTTGTCCCCGAGCAATTTCGTCACCTTTGAATTCAGAATTTACTAGTTAAAGACTATACAAGGCTAACGATTCATATCAACTAATGAACAGACGAGTACTAAAACAATTTATGAATTTCAGGCTTCAGTTAGTCATTGTCATAGTAAAATCAGTTAAAAGTAACTAGGTAGTAGGTACCTACTTTCATCCCTTGGTTTACCTGCTTTAGCCAAATTAAAAAAAGATTGAGTTTCTCACTTCGACGTTTTAAGAAGGAGTTTCTTAGTTTGTCTGTATTTTTTTAAGTTTGTTACCTTATAAATTTTACTTACTTAGACGAACCGAATTTAATTTTTCTTATTCGAAACGTACTGATTGTCGCCTCGTTCCACATAAGAGCAACATCTGCCGGCTTAATTTTAAATTTTCCGTAATTATATGTAGGTATTTAATTTATCTCATAAGACTGAGAAGATATTCCGATTTTTACGATTCGAATGCGACATGCATCGGGCTTGTCATGTAAAGAGCGACATCTGACTGATAATTTTTGAGTTACTTCTATCCCCATACTCCATGTCTTATTGACATTGGTTTTTTTAAAGTTAAATTATTTAAGTTGACATGGAGGCAAATAATTATGAGCATTTTCTTTGGCGGGTACCTAGTTTAAGTTATCGATTGCTATAGCCATCGTTAAATGGATCTATTAAGCCCTGTCGATGTCTATCAAGGCAGAACAATTTCCGACACTGATAACTAACCACTGAATTACCACTAACACATCGAAGTAGAGGTTCCTAATGAATGAGTGGTAGAAATTCGTGTCCTATAGTGACTCGCTAATGGCTTGAAGCCAAATGGACAGGCATACAACACAATTTCAAGCTTACTGGAATTTTACACTGATTGATCTTTCAATTGAAATCGAAGGATTGTTTTTCTTTTCAACCGACTTCAAAGAAGGAGGAGTTTCTCAATTTGTCTGTATGTTCTTTTTTCTTATGTGTGTTACCTCATAACTTCGTAGGTACTGGGTGAACCGATTTTGATAATTCTTCCGACATCCGGAAGCTAATGACTGCCGTCTGGTCTCATTTTAAGTAAAGCGACATTTTGACGGTTAATATTTGAATTATTCTCAATAATGTGGATTTTAATAATGCTTCCTAACTTTTGACTGGGTGTTCCGATTTTGATGATTCTTTTTTGTTCGAAAATTAGTGCTTGTCATGTGGTAGCTTTTAAATTGAGGGGACATCTGGCGAGTCCTTTTTGAGTTATATCAACTCTAAAGTCGGTTATTTTTTTGTGAAAAGTTAGGTATAGTTGGAGCGTTGAACTTTCGAAGCGGAGCCGTGTTAGAAACGGTCCATATTCTTTACGACAATCGAATGTTGAATTTGAATTACTAATAAGACAAACACAATTTAAACACCGACGACGATACCCATGATATAGTTACAAAACTAAGTGCAGTTAAAAATGCGTGGAAATACCGAACTTCAAACTTGTGAACTCGACAATATGTTTAAATCTGAATTTATAATACTTAGATGGTAAAAAATGCCTATTACCTTTAAGCTTCAACGCATTAACTTCAAAGAATAGTTTTCAATTCCAACACGCGGATCCAGTATGATTTATGTGAATTTAGTAATTTAACTCAGTCTCGCACTATTTAACATCATTGATTTACTTAAACGTTTAGTTCTGTTACACAAAAATAAAAATATCAATGATTTTTTTTATTTATGAAGTGTAAAAAAAAGATTTGTTGCACTATTGAATTTTATTAACGTTCTACGTTCACACACCTTTAAAAACAATAGAAGTGGCATGTGTGCAATGTGTTTTGACTGGCAACGCATTAGTGATTCCCCTGATGTTGTCAAAGTCCAAGGGCGACGGTAATTATTTACCATCAGGTAACCCGTCTAGGTGACGCTAGTTTACCTGCTTAGCCTATAAAATGTCACTATTCTCCTTCAACTAAGATGTACCAATGCAGTGATGTCAAAGGCAGCACCACTAGGTTCGCCTACATTCTAATCTAATTAACTACTATTGAACCCATGATCCACTGTTAAAAGAAAAGATTGCGCAGATTTCTTTGTCTAAAATGTCGAAAAAAAAACACGTGTGAAGCACAATTCGCAGTGTTTCGCTGGCAAATATTGCTATAGAATAGACGTGCAAAAACAAACATGGGAATAACTCGCGTTGTAAAAATTCTGCTCAGGTTACCAGTATTAAAATGTCTATCTATTGTTTTTAAAATATGTAAAGGCGATTTTTTGTTCCTTCTCTTCACGAAACAAAACACATGAATGACGTGCATAAACCTTATCTCTACGTAGGTCTCTCGACTCGATAAGTTTTGAATTAAAACGTGGAAACGTCCTGTTTTATACCCTGTTTTACATATTTTAGAATAACAAGACTGAATATTTTGAACTGATTTATAGAAAAGAAATAATAATTAAAATCTGTTCTGATTCATTGTACTTATACTTACTAAATTAAAACGAAAGCAATTTCTTCTGGTGTGAACATGTATTTATCCGAAGTAAGGCTAGGGTCTCCAAGTAACAAAATGAATAAATAAATCGAATTCAAAAATAGAATAATACCAAATATGAATTTTCATAGACAGCAAGCACAGTAAAAAACAACAAAGTTATACAAAGGGTGCATTATTAAAACATACAATGACGGCTAGTGTTAATGCTTACAAAAAGTAACTACTTCTACATTTTCAAAGCACCTTAACCTCATAGGTGGTCGCTGTGAAAAAAGTTAATGAACTTTTGCCACCGGCATATGAACGTGTTTTATCCACTAAGGCCTTTTCAAAGCGTGTTATAAATTATAAAAGCTATATTTTACTTTACAGGAAATATTATGTTCCCTGCTTTTAATGACGTTGAAAATATAAATGTTTTATTTATTGCATCTTAACGTTTAGCTTCAAGAATTCACTTCTTACAAATTCATTGTGTGAAATGTTTGAGAGTCCGCGTTACTCTATAAAAGAAAAAGGTAATGATTTTTATAGTTTGATTTATTTATGTATAAACTAAAAATAATAAATTAATGTACTGATATTTTCGTATATTAGAGAATGATTCTTTAGGGCATTTAACTCCAAAATATGTATATGGATCGTCGCAATATGACAGTGATTATAATGGAACAAACACTACCTAATAATTAAAATAAATATTTCAATAAACTATGTTACAAACATGTCAACTCGCGATTAAATTATTTTTTCAACACACTTGCTCGTAAAGTTGATATTTTTTCTTTAGGCTTACGCCCGGAATGCGGTTTATTACACACTAGTGCGTTTTACTTTTCATTACCGCACTAGTGTTTTTCTTATTCCACTTTTTTTTTAATATCCGTAAAGAGGTTGTTACCAAAAGATTTGTTATTTTGTAAATAAATAAACTTGTTGTACTTAGTCAAAATCTGATAAGATAAGATTATACTTCATCTAATTATCTATTAAAGCATTTAAAAAATACAATATTTTAAATCATTAATTACCGTAAATTCTTATTAGAAATACATAATTATTTAGTTTAATATATTGTGGCTGAATGTTCGGTGCCTTGGACTTAACCTGCGCGCGCATAGTTATTCAACCAAAGATACGGCGCGCGAAAAAATAAACCGCGCCATTTTGTGCAAACATTTGTTCGTTTATAATTTGCTGATTTGTGACTGAAAAATGTCGATACCTAATTGTTTTTTTCCTCGCAAGTGTGTTGAAAAACGTCGTATGATACGCGTGTGCTTTGTTCATTACAGTCTTGGCTCTATTACAGCCCTCGCCTTGCGGCTCGGGCTCAATACCGCCTCGACTGTAATGACCAACTTCGCACACTTGTATCATAATGTACTAATCCATAACAAACTTCTCTGTCACCTAAATAGGTTATTTTTTTTTCAGAATACTTGGCCTAAATACTGAGACTTGGCCTAATTTTGTATTTAATTAAGACGCACGCAATAAAATATAGCGCCATTTTTGTGACTTATGTTTATTGAATTTTTATGAGTTCCTAACGGCAGCATTGGCTTAGTCAAAGAAATACTGTTTTAATATCAAAACAATTTAAGTGGTATTTGTAACGCACATCATGAAATGAAATCAAATTACCATGTTATGTTATGATTAGGTATGCTATGACTTTTATTATCTGAGTTACCAGTTTCCTTAGTTGAACTAAAATTTTGATACTTTTACACAATATTGTTGGGTCAGTTATATAAAATAATATCAAATAATTATATATGGTGATAATTTTATTACACATACCTATATATATTTATATATTTGAAGCGCTCATAGCCCGGCGGCTTACGTCGATCCTAAGCGATCGTTAAAGCAACTGCGGGCGCGGTCGGTAGTCGGATGGGTGACCGCTAGTGGCAAAAATTTCTTGAGCGCTTCCGTGCTTCGGAGGGCACGTAAAGCCGTCGGTCCTGGTTGTTATCGATTGATAGCAGTCGTTAAGCCATGTCAGAGGCCTTCGGGCGGCTTGGAAACTTTCGACACTGGGTTGGCCACTAACCCCTCCACCAATCCGCATCGGAGCAGCGTGGTGAGTATGCTCTAGGCCTCCTCAGTAATGAGGAGAGACCCGTGCTCAGTAGTGGGTCATTAGTGGGTTGTAGCTTTTTATATATATTTACAAGTTCAAAATACATTTTTATGTCTACACTCATATCGATAATTTTCATAATATACTTATGGAGATTTAAAAAGCAAAACTTGAAGCAAAACAAGCCTAAAACATTTAATTTAATTTAAATTAATACCAAAAAGTTCTGAATCAAACTTCGTTGATAAATGTGTACCGTGCCATAATACAACAAAGCAGTATACTTGGCAAAAACACTGCCGTACCCCATAACATAATGAACCGTACTTCTCAATAAGTAATCTAATTGTAGATACATTGTTTGTTCTCGGTTGGTGATCGTAATAAATAAATAAAAGTTTCGCCCTAATGGCACTAACCTCAAAGTTTCTTAGTTAATTACCAAATGAATGAAGGTTTTTTTCTCGTAACTAACATAATTAGGGGCTTGATAGACCATATCATTAAAATACGATTATTCTAAGCACGCACGTACACGGGTGTATGTGTATTAGACTTAAATAACCAAATAGGTCGGATTGAATGAGTTAGCAAAATATCAATTCAAATGCAAAAGCTACTCTTAGCATACACGTTTTTTAAATAAACGATAAACACAATATTCATTCACTATGAAGTTATAATTACTAGTCAATTTAGGCATTGAAAAATAAAACTATAACTCCAAAATCCAGTGGAATGGGGTGGTGGAGTATGCTCTAGGTCTCCTCAATGATAGAGATCCGTAGGTATTCAGTATTGAGCGATTTATGGGTTGAGGCTGTTTTTTGTTTTCATTCTGCAAATCTTAAACTTTTTTTTTGTGTACTGTGTGTGTTTTTTTGGTGTACTGTGGTAATTAAACAAGGTTTTGATTAGGTATTATTTGTGTTTTAATTAAAGATTATTTTACAACACGCTCTTTGCAAGACAAAAATCAGAGCAGCAAGTGCAAAGATTGGAACCTATGAGTGTTTAGCGAGTCTTTTCGTTATTTTCTTTTCATGTCGATATATAATATAATGTAGTATACCGCATAATTATTTCCGCAGCAAGTACCAGAATATATGGATTTATTATAACTCCAGACGAAGTTTGCTGATATTTTAGTCTAATTTCAACGTCGGTCTGTCAACTTGGTTCACCAGTAATTTGAACTAACGTAGAATTTCTGAATTTAGCATTTCTGTAGTCCGTAAAACTTAATCTATTCAAATTGCTGGTAATCCTTACTAATATTATAAATCCTTACTAATATTATAAATGTGAAAGTGTGTTTGTTTGTTTGTTTGTTTGTGACTCTTTCACGTCGCAACATCGCAACATGGCTATTTTATGTTATGGTTTATGTGTGTGGGGATAGTTAGGAGTGTGGAGAGTGACGTAGGCTACTTTTTACCGCGGAAAACATCTCATTCCCATGGGAAGATCCATGTTTTGTTAGTTGCTAGATATTGAGTTCCGTAGTTGTTAATAGATGGCGTTAGTAAAATTCATTTGCAAGTTCTGAATCACGCTATCAAATACTACATGTAATTTACTTAAGTCATAGGCAAATGTTATAAGCTACTTTTTAGCAGAGATTCCTACGGGAGCGGGACCTACGCGGTTGTTACCTACGGGTCCCGAAGCGAAGCGCGGGCGGTTCTCTTCTCTAGTAATAATATAAAACGTTTAGCATTGCAATAATAATTTTTACGTGCATTTATCGATGGGTCCTATGTATATGGGCCAAAATGTAAAATTAAAACTTTACAGGAGAGGCTTCCAAAGTTTCAATTTACTATAACTTTAAATTGATAAAACCGAAGTTCCCGAATCTTTGCTTATTTGCTAAGAAAACTATTTCCCTCATTTACACTGTAGTATTTTATATATACATTTATCTGGTTTTTTTTAATATCACATTGGCCCTTTTATGTTAGTTTTTGTTAAAATTATTTTTTTTTGAAAACACCCTAAAAGGGCCGATATACCATGTTGGCCATTATACGCGTATTACCTACGCTAATTAGCATAATGTATATATTTTTTTAATTTTTTATCTATAAAATCAATAAACGATTGAAGTAATTGATAATTCATTAATTAGAATATAATATAAAATCTTCGTTTTAATTGTTGTTTTCATTTCCCAAAGCCAAATTCACAAAATTCCGACATCTAGACATCTTAGCGTGATAATTAGATGTCATTTTTACTTATTAAACTAAATTGTAACCCAAAAACACAACAATTACATTTCGTATTCGTCTTTATTCATCACAGTGCGGCCGATGCTCCGTTCAACGTACAAGTGTCAAATTGGCTGATTGTTCCAAACTATAAACAAACGCGCGGGAAACTCCCCGCGTATAAATCTCTAACTACGCTTAGGACCTTATACGTTTAAATTCATGTTACATATGCCGTTATACCGTAATAAAAAATCGTGTTTCTATGCTGAAATCTTTTTTTTTTAATAGCTCACATGATTCATTATATCGATAAGATGCGTTACCCACAAAAAAGCCAAAATCGCCAAATTGCTAGTTTGGCCCATATACATAGGACCCATCGTTATACAAAATAAGTCGTGAAAAGATGACAATCAATTGCTTTATAAAAATGTTTAGTCGTTTAATTTCAATACTCGAATCATCTTTATTGACTTTTTGCTTAATTACAAAAGTTTTAATGTAGTACGTTAAAAAAATCTCATGCGGTGCATTGTCTAGGAAATATTTTGACATTTCAGTGTTATGAAAATTTTAGTTTAACTTACAATAAAACTCATTAAATTAATTTAATATTTACAACCTTAGTGGCCCTAAAAGCTTTTCTCGAATAATTTTGACAGTTCATTCATTTAGTAGCCCTATCAGACATGTGTTGTTTCGGGAAAACATCAAACCCGCAACATCTTTAAAGTTCAACTGTCAGGATATTGTAGGCCGACGCGCAGTTCGTTAAACTGTGGTTATTATTACGTCAGCGGTTCGTTTATAAAGTAAGTATACCTTTTCTGCTTGTTAAGAAAGTACTAAAGCATAGATAAAGTATCACAGAGACTTCAAAGCTGGGTTAACGAGTAACGTGTAGGCGCCGTAAGATATAATGGCTTCATTACGGGTGAACCTCGTGTATACAAGGCGCGGGTCAAAGTGCAGTGCTAGTAAAGATATCGACGGAGCGCTGCTCTTTTAAAAATCGAAGAATGCCAACAAAATTTTATAAGTTAGTGAGAACATCACTATGCCTTTGAGAATTCTCTCTAATTACATAATAAATGCAATCCATATCTACAAAATTTTATTTGTGCTTTTGTGATATAAGTAAAGTTAGAATATGCGACTTACCTTTGAGGGGTAAGTAATAAGAAAATTAAAATAACTACCAAGTCATTGTAGTATCTAATTAATGACAAATTAATGGCTTGCTTTTATGAACATATCGCACCTTCGCGCTTCGGTGCAACAAAGTCGCAACAGCACATTTTGTAATTTTACAGGAGAGGACTTTTAAGATTAAGATCGCATATTTTCGCATATTATTTCCACAATACTGGAGTACTATCTGTAGTAGGTTAAAAATATTTATACTACATATTAATGGTTTATACTAATTGCAACAATTTCACGTAAAATGCTTTTTTAAAATTATTATTCTTTTTAATTATTATTCTTTTTATTTTTTTAAATTATTATTCTTAGTCCGAGAAGCGGACTAAGAAGAGGACAGAGAGGGATAGCGTGAATCTCCGCATCGAGCCCCCTCGTTGTGCTGTGCCCCAGGCTCAGACTGACAAAGATGGTTTCATCAAAGTGGAGCGGAAGAAGAGGAAACCTCTTTGTCGGAACCAATGTGGTACAGCGCCGACCGGACCGAACCATCTGCTACGTCCCGCCGTCCCTGTGACGCACGTCTATGTCTCCCGTCTTCATAATTACACTTCGAAGGCGTCCGATATTGCGGAGTACCTGGAGATAAAGACGAAGTTCCGGGTGTTTGTCGAGAAACTGAAATCGCGTAACGCAGTGAACTTCAATTCCTTTGTGTTACGCGTACCGTCTGAACACCTGTCGGTCTTCCTGAAGGAGGAGCTGTGGCCTAAGGGGGTCGTGTTTCGCAAGTTCCGCGGGCGTCGACCACCCCCGGAGGTCACCGGGCCAGCGCCAGCGCTTCACGTCGCCGCGAATTCGTGACTCGTAGTTTTAAGTTTTACATTTTTATGTATGTTAGTCTGTAAGGTATTTATGATATGGACCTCTGTACATACATTTTACTTTGTAAATGTATGTATATTGTCTGAAATAAAGATTTATTATTATTATTATTATTATTATTATTATTATTATTATTATTATTATTATTATTATTATTATTATTATTATTATTATTATTATTATTATTATTATTATTATTATTATTATTATTATTATTATTATTATTATTATTATTATTATTATTATTATTATTATTATTATTATTGTTATTATTATTAAAGAAATTCTAATAAAAGGCTTAACAAAAAATGTGTCCTGAATTGTGACTTTGTTGCACCAGGATTTAGGTATTTAGTTTACTGACCTATGTAGATGCGTCTTTATTGCTCCAATGAGGGTCGCCGTTTTTGTGCTCACCAGTTGGCGCCACCGGCGAGGTGAGGTCCTGCTGTCAAAGCCCGCCCATACATAAACAATGATTAAACTTTTATCATTGGTGAGAAGTGACAGACAGACCTCACTTTCCACTAGCGCCTCTAGCGGCGAATTCACACGCGGTTACCCTCATTAGTGAGAATAAAAATGGTCATAAATAATTATATTCTGTGTGCTTATAGCTCCAATATACGTTAAACATTCGCGAGAGCGGAGACACTACTGGCCGTTAAGACTTTGTTGAACCATATTTCAGGGAAAAATCACCAAAAACTCAAAGGCACTTGCGCTATATAGTAGGATTTTGTTTTACTTCCGCGGGTGTCTTTCTTTCCCCAGACGAAGGCATGGTTCATAGACAATTTGGCATACTTAACTCAATTTTGCAATTTTGGCTATTTGCGACTTTGTTGCACCGAAGGCGAAGGTGCGATATAGAAAATTAAAAAAAAACTTTTCTTGGCAACCCACTACTCCCCTGGGTCTTCCTGGTTTCTGGGTTAAAATCTCCTCTTACAATAAGAAGAGTAAAGTATATTAAACAGGAGTAAGGTAAGGAAAGTATTACATTTTCACCACCGTGGCTAAATGCGGATCGATATAATATGTAGGGGAAAGTGGGGTATATGGGAACACTTAACTTCTAACGCCTATAAATGATAGAAAAAAGACATAGACATAAACAACTTTCATTGTAACACAAACTATACTTATCTACTTATAACTGATAATAAAGTATCAAAAAGTAAAATAATTATTAGAAATATAGATGAAAATCCAAAACATTGCAGTTCCTTTTTATCCGAACCCCTATGGGGTAATTGAGAACGACCTGCGGGGGAAATGGGAATATATTTGGAGTGATTAGGGACGACAAAATGAAGTCTCCATAACAGCGTACAGTTTTTTGGTTGGCACAAATAACACACGTAACTTTTACTAATCCCACCAGCAGTACATTTTTTTATGTGACTGCTCACATTTTTCATGTCACAAATTATTGCTCTTGGGGCATTGTATGTATATGTGGGCGATGTAGAAATATTCGCTAGCGTGATTCTGGTTTTGCTAACATCCCCGTGTGACGTTTGTGCTAGCCACAGTTGATTTCGGTATAAAGTATTTGGTAGTAGGCTGGCCTAATGTAAGCCTATAATTTTTGGCATCTTCAATTGCACGCCGAAGATCTATGTAGTTTGTTTCAGTCTTTCGCACGTAGGTCCGAGGCATCTAAAGGAAGTTCAAACGTTAAAGCATTTTTACACAAATTAAGTTATTAGGAATAGTAAAGAAAATAAAGAGTAAATTGGAACGTTCCCAATTGCCCTGCCTGCCACTGTTCACAATTTCCCGAAATAGTCAACATAAATAAAAATAGCAGCCACCTTCAACAGTTCTAACGAACAATAAAAAGTATAACAAATATGCAAAAAAAGAAGTTCGATTCACCTTGACAGCACGCATGCGGCTTTTGACTCTCACTATTGCGTATGGGCTGTTGGGTGCTGGATGCACCCGTTGAACAATTGCAAGCCAGTATAGAGTGGGGGAAACATTACTTAACTAGCTATTCCTAATTACCCGCCGTTCTCAATTACCCTACTTTCCCCTACTTCACACTTCGAGAAAATTTTGGGAACTAACCAGTGTGCGGGTTTCCTCAAGACGTATCCTTCATTAAAGCACGTGATAATTAATATTACTAGAAATACACGTGATTATTATGTAAGTATTCTATGTACCTATTCATTATTAGAAATTAGTTCATACCTTGTATAAAATGTTCTGTTTGCGCCTATCTAACTTTTTCACCAGCACCCAGGGCTGACTGGTAGAGAATGCCATTAGGCATTAAGTTTTTGCCCTTGTATACCCTAGATTAAGGTGTTGCAAAAATAAATAAATAAAAGTAAATAAATTTATTTACATACATATACCTACCTAAGCAAATATTGTTTGATAATATGAGAGGTGCTTTCAGAACTTATCAAAGCCTCCTTATTCCAGAGCCCAAGGTGTATAACACTTGGATAACCTTCCTTGCTGGGACTGAAAACCATGGTTACTGCGTAGATTGGGGGTAAAATATTTTCCTCTGGTAGACCCTTTCTATAATGATGGAATAGTGTATCTGTGAATATGTAAAAGTACATCTTGAGAATTATTATAGAAAATATATTTCTTTATTTCGATCATCTATTTTTCAAATCGTCGTATCCGACGTTGACAGGGGCTTGAATGAGAAATGTGGTGAGTTAGGGCACAAGTCGATACGTGCTCTGTTAACTAAGATTTATGTGACATATTTTACCTGTCTATTAAATTGTAAATGGTTGTAAATGGATGCCTATGTAAACGAGTATTATAAGGATGGATAGGTGTCTATAGTACGTTTTATCGTTATTGAAAGACGAAAGAAGGATACAGGCTTAGAATAATTATAGTATAGAAAACAAGTCAGCGCGGCCATTTTGTAGCACCTTCATTGGAGTCATTAATGGCTCAATCAATGTCAAATTCAATGTCAATGAACGCCGAACGGGTCTCGCGAAAAAAAAAATTATGACGATTTGTGCTGTTAAATTTTGTCACAAAACTTCCGAAAAGCAAAAGAAATGTAACAACATCACTTTTCACAGGTTAGTTTTCAATAAGTATTTCATAGTATGGCCGGGTCCACACGTTGGCGCCAACTGGGTTAGTGCTTCATTTTAGACCGAGCGCTTGTATGACTAGGTACTATTATTCTATACTATAATTATTATTCTAAGGATCCATGCATAATTTGGTTATTTGGTAATGAGAGCATGTGGCAATTGGGCGTACAAGGGTATTTTGAAACAGCAAATTTTTTGTTTTATTTTTCTGCCATTTTGTCATTTTACGTAAAGGGGAGGCACCTTAATTTTCTTTTATAATTGTTTCCGCAAGCGCGCCTTTCTTAGAAGTATCGAAATTATTGCAGAGGTTGTGAATTGAATCCGTTTGAGAAGATGACTCTTTTATTTTTAATTCAGAAGTTGAGGGTTGCTTGTATAAAAGCGAATGAAAAAGTAGAATAGCGATTTACAATTTAAACTCAAATTAATTGTATAAAAATACATTTGTAAATATTAAAAACTTGTGCCAAGAAATCGAAATGATTGCCACAGGGAAGTCATAATCCGCAGAAAATAAATTAATTCAGTCTCATCCCAGTTAATAGGATCCAATTTTACCACTTGAGAAATACATATGTACTCTACATGTACTCTACATTTAACATATTATGTACATGTATAACTTGAATGTTTTAATGATATTAACTGTTCGGGACAAATGAAGAGCCATAAGAGTAAGAATATATAACTTTATTTAAAGCTGTGAAATAAGTTGTCCACGCAATCCTAAAAAGAGATTTATTGGCAGCCGAATCGTATAAAGATACTCTAGACCCCGAAAACAATTTAAACATCTTTTTCCCGTTAAACCCAAGTTAATGCGTCCTGCTCAACCCGTGATTGATTGTGGGTATGAGAGGCGGGCCCGGGAGAACTTCTTAACGAACTTGAGTGCCTCTGCCTCCTCGACAATTGTGCCCTTTTCATCTTAGGATATTGTTCATGTTGCGATCAAAATTAATGAACGTTTAACTTAATTTGCCTTATCTTATAATACCACCTGATCTGGCAGATGTCGTTCTAAAACAAATTTTATGTTCTTAAGAAGTCAGTAGGTATAGTATATCAATATCCCAAAGGATCCCATCTAAGTTACTTCAGATCTTAATTTTTATATGCCTTTGGGCAATACTCATTTACTTTAATTACTTTTTATACAGAAGCACTTTAATGTTTTCAGCAATTTGGCTCTTAATAAATCTACAAAAATTATTTTATAATTGGTGTTACAAAGTTTTGGACGTTTAACTAGAACCACCCTCTTATAATCAAATGTGTAATTTTACAAAGAGCTTTCGGCTATCAGGGTGCTACGATTCTCAGCTACTAATTTGACCGGAAACGCGTCAGTGACGTCAATGGTAACCACTTCTAACCGTGTCCAGTTGCCCGTTCGTGTTTTTGACAAAAAAAATAGTGCAACTTTGTAAATGATTTTTATTCAGAACGCGTTGCAATCGCTGAGTTTTTATTTTCAATGTTATTTTGTGTTGGATCTGCGATATTTTTACTTCTACGTTCTCTACATTTATTTTACATATTTTTTTATGGAAACACTGAATGCGGGTTACGCACCGTCATTAAATACCATTAACGGTATCTGGTACAAGAGTTTATTTAGGGCACAGAAAAATATGTAACACACAGTCAGAACCTCATTTATTCAGTCTTTTTTTTTTCAAAATAACAATGTTATGGTTACGCCATCGAAATAAGGCGCTAAGATAGTGACGTAATACAATGTGCTAGGTTTGCAGTCTCGTCACGACGTGATATCGACGGCAGTGAAAGAGCCGTCATCGAATTGTGAATGCTCCTTACATATTCTGATGGAATGTCGTGATATGAAGATACATGAGATAGTCGAGTCGTTCTGTGAATTCGATATTGTTATTTGATGGTAAAATTATTATCTAATGTCATGGTCAATTGTAAAGAGCCCGTTTTCAAGTTCTCCTTGCCTTGTTATTTCGTTAGTTTCACTCGAAATAAGGAAAGTTTCAGTAACTATTGTTTATACCTAATTTATTGTAGTTATAGTAGTATTTTGTACGCCACCATTTCGAGCCACTTGCCTGGATAGTGGTCATGGTCACTATGGTGGCGCGGAGAAACTAAAAAAACATTTGATAATAATACATTAGTCCATCTACCTTCCGTCTCAAATGTATTTGTGTTTGGTTTATCATAATATTCTGATACACTACAATAATACAACCTATATTGTGACTATTGTGAGTACCCGGGTCATATAGGTAATTGTAAGCAATACGCGATGAAGTAAGTTTAAATGTGTTTAATTTACAAGAAGCTGTACAACATCAACTGTTTACATTACTTTCTTATTTATTTTAACATTTACTTTATTTATTTTAACATTTATTATTTTCTTATTTATTTTAACATTTATTTTAAAATATGAAAGCGTTGAAAATACCTTTTACGGTTGAACTGCTAAAAACATATTTGTTTGATTTCGATATACATTTTTTTGCAGTCTTAGGGCTCATTCACACGAGGACGAATCGTCTTTTTTCACGAATCGTCTTTTTTCACGATTCGTTATTTTTTTTGACGGCGGCAATGCTTTTTAAATACTCATGTTCACACGCTTGACGAATCGTGAAAAAGACGAATACGGATACGTCTTTTAGAAATCACGAATCGTGAATGTTTTATGATTATGACGGATACGTCTTTTAGAAATCACGAATCGTGAATGTTTTATGATTATGACAGATCCGTTGTTGTTCTGAACCAATCTGAACTGAGCTAAATCACGAAATAAATGTGAACTTCAATGCGGATATTTTGACGAATCGTGAAAAAACACGATTCCGTATTCAATGTGAACGTCCATCCGTCAAGACGTATCGTGTTTTTTGCCGAATCGTCAAAGACGTATTCCGTGGGAATGAGCCCTTATACTGTTCTTTTCTATGTTGATAGTATGTTATTTCTTTTTCAATCCCTTGACAGTATCTGAATAAAGGAGTAAGCCAATTAAATATTTAAAAAGTAATAAAACGCAAAGACCAACACTTTACGTTTCAAGCAATTTAATTTAATATTTATGGAGAGAAGGAATAAAAATTTAACGACGAAAGTTCTTTCTGCAATTTCTGATGAAATAAGTACCAAATCTGTTTCAGAAACTTTAAAGCAATTAAATAAATGAAATGTGATTTGTTTGCTTTGTTTTAATACTTTTAGGACAGCTTAGAAAAGCTTTGCTGAAAGTAGATAATTATATTATCTTAATAATTCTAAAGTCATGACTCAGTCTTGTTGATACATTCTTGTGGAAGTCAGCCATTCCAGACAGTTCACGTTCACAACGAGTTGGTGACAGTAACAGCGCCTTATTACCCGTAATGCGCTGTCTCTGTCACCCACACGTTTTGAACGTGAACTGTCTGGAATTAAGAGTTCATAATAAGGGGGCAGGACTCCAGTCGTAAAAGACACCAAGCAGGGACCGGCTTCTGTAGCCTCTTACGAAGACCTGGCGTGCCGACGTAGGATTGAGTTCATGTTCTAGCTAGGATATTCTTGCGTACTCTAGAAGGCCCCAATACGGCTTTATAACACAAAAACATTTCCTTCCGAATTCCTGTCATTCTTGTTTCTTGAATTGAACTTGAAATCGAAGAACCTGGTCAAAGTGGTTCATAATAGTTACAGAACTATAATTATGGAAGTGAATAAAAACCAGATCAAAACAACTTTACTGATAAGTCACTCTGTGTCAATACATATAACTGAAACTTAACTCACCCGTTTTTGTTTAAAGCATTTAATTGAGAAAAACTATTAGGTATTACGATCATTTAATAATTTAAATTTGCTTTTAACGGGGATTGGCATTTACATATTATTGGCGATTCAAGTAGGTATAAGTGAATGAACAGAGCGGCTACAAAATAATCGATATACCTAATACCTATTTGGAATATTGGTAACTAATCAAACAAAGCTACTATTTTGTGTTTACACATAGGAGCCCTAAGTGAACCAGGGCAGTTTCTACTGGAAAATACACGGTTATATTTAGAAACCAGTTGCTGTTGTGGGTTCAAAAACCGGCATTTATTACGCACTCGAGCTTGCAGTCCTTAATTACGGAGAGAGAACTAGTTACTTCACCTCGCTTCGCTTCGCAATATCGCAGTCTGAAACCTGTGACAATATTTTCTACTTAGACCCACAAATACCTGGTAGAGCAAGGGCGGATCTAACTATGGCGCTATGGGGGTCACATAGTCGTGATCAAGTTACAACTGTGTGACCCCTACAAATTAAATTAATAAAATAATGAAATTACTTAAATAAAGGTGCCTAGTCTGCGGGCCGTATGAGTGTGAATTGAGTGCTTACTATGTCTAAACACTTTTATGGTCATTAATCTTCTTTGGATTGAAGCTGTTTACATTTCATAAAATTAATTTAAATAGTCATATCAAGTTCAACTTATTTTTAATTATTTTTTTCAATGATAAACATAAGCAAGTTTCTCATTTTCTCTTTACAGACATCAATATCTATTCTGTTTATTAGTATAGATAATGCGACTATTTGAACGTTTACTAAGTACCTACCTATAATTATGTCTAGTTTTCTCGTTTCAAGTTGGATTTTACCTGCTAATTAGTAAGGGACTTTTTTAATTATGTACTAGTAAATATCGTTTCTATGTAGAATATGTAGAATCGTAGTAGCCACACGGGAAATATATGTTCATAATGCTTTAAATTGATATATATTATATTATATTCATTATTTGTGAAGCGATTGAAATAAAAAACCGGCCAAGTGCGAGTCGGACTCGCGCACGAAGGGTTCCGTACCATTATGTATAAAAACGCCAAAAAAACTCCATAGGCCTCTGGTTGTCTGGAAGAGATCGCTCTAAGCGATAAGACCGCCTATTGCCTACACCTTTTCTGTCTTTGTAGTATTATAACTAGTAATAGTGTTATATGAATATTATTAGCGTTTAATTGGTGTACAATAAAATGTTATTGTATTGTATTGTATTGTATTGTATTGTATTGTATTGTAAAATCTGGTCTGTTTTATGAAAGCCTCACTTAAATATTTAATTGTTTTATTGTACTTACTTATTACCCACAACGCCATCTCTTGGACCGAAAGGTAACTAAACTATATACTTGTATGGGCACCCACTTAAATATTTATTTTATTCTGTTTTTTAGTGTTTGTTGTTGTAGCGGCAACAGAAATACATCATTGTGAAAATTTCAACTGTGTAACTATGACGGTTCATGAGATACAGCCTGATGACAGACGGACGGACGGACGGACGGACAGCGAAGTCTCAGTAATAGGGTCCCGTTTTACCCTTTGGGTACGGAACCCTAAAAATACTAATGTACCACAAGTTACTATACCTATTAGTCAAGCTACGATCGAATGGAAAACTGACATTTGGGCCGTGTTGGGTTGCTATTAAAACAAATTCTATGTCGAACGCGTAAGTAATATGGAGATAACCATTTTCACCAATATTTGTGTACAAGTAGATAATATCACATAATTTTCAATCGTTAATTATTATTAATCACATGTAACAACGTAATAACCATGCATAATTATCCCAACAACAGAAAATGATTATTATAACGACATTACGCGTGATTTGAGATTGATTTCACGATATTTAATAGGTATTTGAGTATCCGAGCTTATATTGGGCTTTGTACGGTGAGTAATATTGTCAAAATTACCAGCAAAACAATGTGTCGGCCGGACAATAGACCTTTTGTTTTGGTCACCCACTCTCCTAGAGTGACCACAGTGTAGGGCTGCCATAGTTTCTAAATTTTGAGGATTTTTATTATTGCCGTTTCAAAGAATTTGGGTTCGATTTACAACGAGGCGGGAACATTAAAGATGCGTTCATATTCCTGTTCTCTGCCTGAACGTGTTTTTCTAATCTTTCTGTGTTTTTTGTAGCGCAGGATATCCCAGTGTGGGGCTATGAGTATGTGAGTTACTTATTCATAAAAAAATCCTGATTAGTTAATAAATATGACTACTATTTAGTACTTAATCACGATAGCTCCCATTAATTTCCATGACAGCTCCATGGGTGGCGTTGACAACATACTACATGTCATAAGTCCAGGCTGTTTATGAACAAAAGTTTTCAATTCTCAATCAAATTGCTTTAGATAAAACCGATTACAACAATGAGAGATGTCCTAGCTTAGTACCTATAGCTCTTGTTACAACCAACTAAAACAACGAGAGAACGTCCTAGCTTAGTATAAAGTTATGGTGCACAGAACGAGGCTATTACGCGTGGAAGTCAGTAATGAAGCATATAAACTATCGCGGATTGTCGGTAATTACACATTTTAGCATACTGCGGGGAACGCCCACGTCGTTTAAAGGTTTAAGTGAGACATCCATTTGAGGCGTACCTTTAATTAACTCTAATGTCGAAAAATATTTAGCTTCTGAGAACTTTGTTTTCATAGACAGGGAGTAACCTTGCATTTTACCCATTAAAACTTATCTACCCTTAACCCTTGACCTGATGGTTCAGGTAAAGGGTTAAGGCCGTCTAATGGCTTAAGAACTGCTATGTGTATCGGTAATAACCGGGACCGATGGCTTTACGTGCTCTCAGAAACACAGAACTGCTCGAGAAATTTTGCCACTAGCGGTCACCCATCCAACTACCGACAGCGCCTGTAGAAGCTTAAGGGTCACAGCTCATTAGAGCCACCCGGCACTCACCCCGCACTGCATCGTCACACGGCGTCCACTCGTTGTCGACAGGTAGTCCACGGGTGAACGTCGCGTTATCACCAATAAAAGTCCCGCGGTCAACCAGTGGACCCCACGTGGTCAACGAGTGGACGCCGCTTGGTCCACGAATTTTCGGGTAGTCTGTCAATAATTGGCACTAGGTCTACACGTGTGTTTCGTTATGTCAAATTCTACAAACCGTGAATTGGCTGGCGCGTTTGATGAAAAAGAAAATGAAAGTCGGTGCGGAGTAGGTGCCGGGTGGCTCTAATGACCTGTGACCTTAACTTTGTCGATCACTTAGGATTGTTAGGGTCTACGTAAGCCATCGGGCTATAAGCACTAATAAATTAAATACCTAGATTACTCATACTGAATTAACATTGACTGTTCCGCCGATAGCTTTCACTCATTAAATATTTACGATTCAGTGATTTGACTAAATAGTACCATTGTACCATTGTATGTAGTTAAATTTTATGATCGGGCTACAAATCTACAATAGCTTATTATTATAGGAATTGTTACGGTTGTATAAGTGTAAAAGTGGAATTGTCCCACTTGTAAGAGAATACCAATTCGTTAAAATTAACAAGGTAGTAGGTATCTAATTTTGATACTGAAAGAAATCTTTATTCTGTCATTGTAGAGTTAGACCGTTTATAAGTATTGGTTTTTAACTATATGAGTATACGTTAATTTCTGTTACCTATAGGTAAGTATCAGAAATAGATTAACGAATTTGGATATGGTTTCATGTGATCTGTTGTGTTACGGTATTCTTGGGATAATATGTCGATTTTATATTTCAATCGATTCATTAATAAAACATGACAATAACATAATCATTTTACGTTTATAATGCGGCTTACCTCACGTACAGTTTTGTTCTCACAAGCGAGCTCTCGTCGCCGCGCCGGTGGCTCCTGATTCCTGATGACGAATCTCGGAATCGGTTCGACACTAGTCGGGCGAATCCGACAAAACTGTACGTGAGGTAAGCCGCATTATAAAAGTAAAATGGATTCAAACACTCACGAATCATTCAGTACTAAAATAATTAACATAATCATCGAAATCTCTATATTGCAATCAAAATTAAACTTACATGTAGGTAGGTACATTTTACCTACTTGTTAAAAATATGACAGTACCTATTATAATTTTATTTTAAAACATTATTAATGTAATGAATTGAATAAAAACCCTTTTCCTGTAACTGTATTAAATATTAATCCTACGTGAGAAAATAATCCAAATCCCATAGCGATTGGGTAACCAAATTTGCGATACAGACATGTTTTCGATCCCAGATTTGCATGTCATAAAATTTAAAAATTGTAGCATAAAATTTTGTCGATTCTCTTTGGCATCAACAGACTAATATAATATGTAGGTATTCGATTATCAAATATTTTTTTTTTCAAGTAATGGTTGTCATGAAGTGATTTCCGTGATAGACAATTTTATTCTTATTTATAGAATTGTACAGAAGCACTCATAGCTCAGCTGCTGTGTTGATTTTAAGTGATGAAGATTAAGTGATGTGGGCGCGGTGAGTAGGATGGGTGATCACCCAGTGGCAAAATTTCTTGAGTGCTTCCGTACTTCGAAAGGCATGTAAAGCCGACTGTACCAGTTGTTATCAATAGCTAAAAGTCGTTAAGCCAGGTCGAAAGCTAAAGGCGGCATGAAAACTTCCGATACTTGGGTTGAGTTTTAGCTCAATCAATCTATACTAGAGCAGCGTGTGGAGTATGGTCTGGAACTCCTCAATGATGAGGAGAGAACCTTGCTCAGTAGTTGGTCATTAATGGGCCCCAGTCAATTGTATTTCAATTAGCATCTTGCCTACTTGGTAGCTTCTCTGTCTAAGAAGCGAGGGGTCCCGAGTTCAATTTCCTGGTTATTTGTCAGACAATTTTTTGTTTTCGTGTAATGATAATTATATCAAATGTTGGTTATATAATATACCTATACCTGCTTATTTTGTTATTTTTGCACCCGTGATCCGGGAATTCTTAGTGTGTGGTATGGGCGTGTTATCATTTACCTATATATTATTTTTATTTAAAAAATATATCCATTTTTGCATCTACTAATCAAAACTCATAAATTTAATTGCCGAAATAATCATTGAGGAATTTATTTTACCGAAGTAAGATAATCAGCGAAGAATCTACGAAAATGATGTTTAACAACTTCGTTTTGCTAATGTTGTGGGTTAAAATTATCGCGTATAAAAAGAGTATTAGGCTCCATTCTATTCATCGGTAGAAATGATAAAGGTGCCGTGGCGGTAGTACACACTTATACCACATAGGTTCTACTACCTATTAAATTAACCTATTAGTTCGCCCGTGTCTATTATACAGGTATATAAAAGAAGATAGCCACAATGATTCTAATAAAATTTCTTCTCATCGAACCTTTAGATCGTAACAAAGGCAACGTAACTCAATAGTAATGGGCTACATCTGTCAACCCATTTTCTTTACGAGTAGGTATGTCGACAATCCCGTTCAGTATTGTGTACAAGAATCTCATGTTTTTATTTATATCGTTGTTTGACATCGCTTTAATAATGAAGCGATTACGCGGTGCGTTTGAGGAGGGTCCGACAGCGTGATGCTTTTACGTTTCATTAATTAGTTTGGGACATCTGCGTTCTCGATTACATGTTTTTGGGTTCTGTGCCTAAGACGATAAAGACAAAACCCCTATAGGGTCAAAATGTGTGTGGAGCCTTACATTTTTTGAAGCGACTACCTCAAGCAACACATCTGTGATCGAGTTTGAACGAGTGTCTTACTGACAATTTACTAACTTGACTATTTCTAATAACAACTAACTGGACAATAAATAATCAATAAAAATGCCTACACCAGTCATAATACTTACTAACAAACCAACCAATAATTTTTTAACTCATTAAACATAAAATGAGGTGTTTTTTTAATCCCACTTTTTTTCTGGTGTCCATGCGTTTTTATGCATTTGGTTAGTTTGTTTGCTCTTTTTTTTATTTTTTTACTTTTTAACATAAATGCTCCAGAATTAAAATAATACTAATTCGCTAGTAATTAGTAGAGAAGTGTGGTTTTTCAATTTAGATTGGGGCCTTGCGTCTGCGTTGATCGTCCCAGGTGCTGTTCTATTTCTTGTTCAATTATATGGTAGTCCCTATGGCTGATGGCTGTAGCCAGGTTGTAATCGTTGATCCTCGCAGTGCTGGCCGTTTTTGCCTCATTAATTAGCTCGCTGATGGCATCCTCGCTAACATCGGTGTAGTAAATGCACGAGACAGTGTGACTGGTTATGCAACTACTGCATGTGATACGCTATCGTGCAGTTTCCTTTTTTCGGATTTCGTCTGTATTATGACCACCTTTTTCGTATACGTTAGCCCCTGGGCTTCGTGTATGGTGAGGATACGTGAACCTTCACCGGATCCACAGCCTGCATTCCGAAGTGATATTTTTTCCGCTTGGGTGTGGACTAAGAATAATGTGTTTGGGGCGGATTTCGGTACTTTAGCGCCCGTGTAGGTTGTCATGTCCAGGGAGTGAGTTTTCTGGCTGGAGGAATCCCACTTTATACCTAGTAAGTTGTAATGACGTCTATGATGTTGAAAGCTGTAACTTATAAAAGCCCATTTATTCTTTTTCACCACTCCCACCTCACATGCAGGCAAACTATTTCAATCCTTCGCATTGCACATACAGTGCCAGAAACTTACGGCACCCCAGTGGATTAAGCGTGAAAAGGTAACAGACAGACTGACTGACGTTATCACTTGACTATTCGATTTTGCTACTATCACAATTGGACATCGATTATTCTCTTTAATATGGGGGATTTTCCAGAATTAATCACGAAAATTTAACAGACAGATAGACGTTGCCACTTAAGTACAGTCGTACAAGCATCCTTTGGCGCGTGGATGACGTGTGGGTAACAGAGACAGCCGCTTACAGTTTGCCTTACCTGTAAGGCGCTGTCTCTGTCAGCCTCACGTCAGCCACGCGCCAAAAGATCCTTGTACACGACTCTTAAAGATTTTGCAATGACAAGTCCAGTCAAAATAATTTAATTATGTAGGTAGTAGGTAATACCTACCTATTGTTTAAACACTTAAGAACGTCATTTTTTTAGTCTACCGTCCAAGATGCTAATTCTATCGTGGAGAAGAAAGGCGAAACAAACTCCTCAGCACGTCTTTAAACACTTGGACTATTCGATTATCCTCTTTCATATCGAGAATATTGCCGAGTTAATCGAGCTGAACCCGAGAACATGAATACGATTCGAATATGACCCGTTTTTATTTGAAAATTAAACAACTTTTGACCGCTAAGGGTCACGATATGTTTACTTTCTCAATAGTTATCTATAAATGAAGTAGTGTTTATGACTTTGCCGGCGTTCTCTGATATTTATAAAGTTTGTAATGAAGCTTTCGATACAACGTCTAACGGTAATACCGCTCTTCGCGCATTTCGGCTTGGCCCAATGGTTAGCTGGTAGAGAATGCAATTAGCATTAAGCTCGCCGTGTTGTACTATAATATTTTTATATTGTGGTCAATAAAGTTTACATAAATAAATAAACGTCTTAATGCATCGGTTTTTCTATTAAACGTTGATTGGAAGGCGAAAGGCTGTTTATATGGCTTAGTCGCCATCTCGCACTGTTGATATTGACTAATAATCTGAATACCTAGGATAAGTGCGAACACTTCTGTATTTTTATGTCTTTTAGAATGTAGTTTTTGTAATAAAAACAATTCCTTTTTTCTTCTTTCTTGGTAAACCACGCATTAACAATTTTTAAGAAGTGAGTTTTCCGTTTGTAACATGTTTATTTCAAAAAGAATAATCGATTCGAATGGAACTGGCCTACGATCGCTATCATAATTAAATTTCATCTTAAAATATGTAATATCATTGCTCATGCTACTCATTATAGTACGCTAGTTTTAGCCCGCGGATTTGCTTGCGTGAGAAACGTCTAAATAAAATAAAATCGAAGAGAATCCGGGGAACATTAAAGGTGCCATTGTGTGAAAAGATCGAATGGTCGACAACAGTAGGTAGATACCTACTCTTACTATTTATTTTAATAAAAATTAAAAATATTATATCCCTTCCAATCTCCTTTTTACCTCTTTAAGGACTAATTTGGGGAATACAAAATAATCTTATTGTCTTTTCTCAGGGTCAACTCAATATCAGTATTAAATTTCATTAAAATTTGTTCAGTGGTTAGGTATTATTTTACGTAAGTTATAGATTAACGGAGTATGTTATTAGTCATGAAGAAACGAGAGAAGATGAAAAAGGTGTTAAAATATCATCAGACTGTGCAAGCACGTTCGTAAGGTATTTTTTACCACAGACACGCGCCGAGAGACACCATATTCGCAGGCTAAAAGTCGATCACTCGATAAGCACAAGCCTATCAATCACACAGTGGACGGGTATTGAAAAAGGTGGCTCAGAAAGTTTCACGTATCTTGAACGTTATTTCTTAAGAGCATTTGTTCTATTATAGTAAAGTATCGGCATTGTCAGCGTCAAATAAAATATTGGTTGTAGGTAGGCACCTATGTTACTGTCTTATTGATTATCATTGCAACCCATAACTGTCCCACAGCTGGGCATGGGCCTCTCAGAATGAGATTTTATTAAGGCCACAACCATTAGGTATAGTACCATGCTGTCCAAGTGCAGATTGGCGGACTTCAGCCACCTTTGACTTTTTCGAACTCTCCGACATGCAGGTTTCCTCACAATGCTTTTCTTCACCGTTATAGTAATTGAAATTTAAATGCTTTAAACGCATATAACTCTGAAAAGTCAGAAGTCCGTGCCCTGGGATTCAAACCCGAATCCCCAGAGTACCTAATTGAAGAAGCCGAATTCTTAACCACTAGGCTATTGGCGTAATCGTCAACCGCGAAATCAATTTTAATGAGAAAATTTAAATAGGTCAACCGTTTCTCATTAATGGGGTCCCTTTTGTGTACACACAGTATATTTACTTGTACATTTTAAATATTTTACTAAGAAGATTGAGACGTAATTGATAAGTGATCGACCGAGTTAAACAAGAGCGGACGCATTCGGTAGTTGGATGGGTGACCGCTAGTGTCAAGAATTTCTTGACCTCCCCTATGTTTCGGAAGCCGCCGTAAAGCCGTTGGTCTCGATTGTCATCGTCACATAGCATTTGAAAAGCCGCGTCGGATGCCTTTGGGCAGCACTTAGAATCGACGCCGACGCTTGGTTTGGCCACTAACTTCTACACAGTGGAGCAGCGTGGTTGAGTATGCTCTTGGCCTCTTCAGGAGGACAGAACTGTGCTCAATAGTAGTCCACTAATAAATAAGTAAATAACTACACACTCATAGGGCCACACGAGGATATTATGTGTTACAAGTTCTACTTCCGGCATCCCGATATAACCCAAAATTAATTATAATAATTATACAATTGAGTGTATAATAATTCTGTGTATTATAATTTATTCCTACGATTTATTAATAAATTCATTTATTGTTTGAGATTATATAAGTGTTATTAACTTCCGATTTAACTGTAAAGTGGGGTTGAAGGTAGGATATAAATATGGCGAACTAAGGTTGTGCAGGGCATTATTTTTGTATCAGTTGTAAGTGGGAGTTCTGCCCGAATGTATACTTGTAAAATTAATTGGTAATTAAAATGTTATAAAGTGTAGAGAATAATGTATATGTGGATAAAGTATAAAATATAGAGAATAAACTGTGTGAACAGATACTGCTGAAGTTTTTTTTTTGGGAAATAACCTAACGATAGGGAAGTTCATCGTCCTTGCTGCAGCCAGTGTGATAGCCTGCATCACATATGTATCGTGGGTACCATAAACACACAAGATAAGAACATACCAGATCAAGAACGAAAATGTCAACTCATCATTCAAATATCCGCCTTGCGGGGAATTGAACCCAGGACCCTTGGAAAAACGATCCGATATGTTAAGCATTGCGCCATTCGGGCCGTCATTAATTAGTTGAAGCCAAATAGTAACAACCAGGTGTAAGACGATGTCTCAGCAATTCCACTAAAAGCAGCATTGTTGAGCTAAACTAGTTGAATGAACTAATCAACAGCTTGGAGTTGGAAATTTCAAAGGATAAAATCCAAATTGGTATGGTACAAGTACAGAACTTTGTTTACTAACCTCATCTAAGTTTTTAATCAGCGACAGGAAACCTGTATTAAGTTTTAGTATCTACAATCGAAAAACATTTAGACAGATTGTTATAGTTTAAGTTTAAAATACAACGCGATAAGATTATAAAATTCTGTGTAAGTATACCTATAAAAGCTAAAGGTTATTCACGCATTAAGATATCGATAAACGCTAGACATTTAAAGATGAAATTAGACAAGGAGGTTCCTAGTTACATTTATATTTATAGTTAAAATACGCCAGCGATAAAAGTTTATTTGAAAAATAGTTAAAATTATCACCACGTAAGCCAAGCCGCGGGCAATAGGGAGTATTGTATGTATTTATGACTCCGAAATTCTTAGTTCGAGTCCGAATTGCTTAGTTTAAAGGTTTCTTGCCGATAGGTACCATGAATGAATGATATAGTAGGTTTTTTATAAATATTTTTCGAAAATCAAAGCCATGGCTTCAACAAATCACTACGATGAGTTTTCTTAGAAGAAAAATCGGCAAGAAACTCCCAAGGAGGTCCTTTTCTTACAGTTACAGATTGAATTCACTACTACTTTATGGCCAAAATACGAATCTCATGTTCAACCAAGTATTAGCAATAGATTTAATGACAATAAAAGCATCATAATTATTCGTATTGTGAAATTTTCTCGTTGTGCATACTTATTGTTACTTACAGATATTTCAACTTTTTAATAAAAAACTTTATATCTCAATGTACCATTGTCTCCGAGCTTTACATTCCCTCAACAAAGAAGTCGAAATGCCGTTTATTTTGTGCTTTCAGATTGTGATTCCTGAAAGATATATTTATAATCGAAACCATACGTGACGAAGCGAAAATGGATAGCGGAAATCGGCGTCCGAATGCGGGCTCTATCGAAATTGGATCAAAATCGGTCAACCAAATATTATTAAAATATATCTACGGCTTTTATAAAATAATAACTGACCCATGTAGACGCGGTCCTGTGACATAATTATATTATGTGTATCTCAGGTTCAAAATGGCCTTTTAAAACGAACCATGCACCATTTTAAAGTAAGATCTGTGAAAGCCGCATAAAATTTCATTCAGTAGTTTTTGGATGATGCTCGCTCAAACATACAGACAGAAACTCTAAAAATAATGTTTTGGCTTTATTGTACAGGGATTACCTATTTACATTTTGTTTTGATTATAAATATAATCTAAGACTTAAGATTTAAATTAAGATATTTAAGATAAAGAAAGATATCGCTTTATATTTGTTTGATAAATCTATAAAAAAATTATAGTCAAAAAATACCAAAACTCAGACGTTTCTTCGTTTGAATAGTCTATTTTTGATTTTGACAGGATGTCTGGATCAAAGTCAAAACCTAGACCTAGGGCATGTTTCGGCCTTTGAGCAGTGAATTTATGTCTGCGTCTTGTAGAGAGCCTATCTTGAACAGACATTAAACAAACCAAACAAGGTAATGTAATCGTCCAAATAATGTGATGACGTTCTAATTAAGTAAGCTCCTTGACGAAGCTTTGTTTTACCACGTAATAAATAGTCATACTTAATGCAGAATATCTGACCATATAAGACTCCACAGATTCAATTTATAAGTTAGTAGATTTTTGCTCGTGGCTTCGCACGCGGACAATATCAAAATCTCGGAAAATTATCCCACGGGAACGTAGTAATCTGAAATGTAGTAAGTAGTATGAAATGTAGTATTGTATCCTAAATCTATGCATGTGTCAAATTTTATAGCGATCTGAAAACTACTGATAGATAGATACCTAATTATGCTGACTTTTCCACTTCCACTCTACTTTTCACCCCGTTGCTTGAGGAAAGGGTGCTCATACTATCTAAACGATTTTTTCTTAAAATCGATTTGGCCGATGATGCGTGAAAAGCAAACAGAAAAAAACAAAGTTACTCTAGAATTTATATCATTAGTGTTAATGTTACGCTTCATACGCAACATAATGAATCTTCCCATGGAAATTAGTTGTTTCACCGCTGTAAAAAGTCGCGGTGAAATGCTTTGATGTTTTAAATATCTAGATGGAACATCGAATCCGCGAAAACGTGTAAAAAATTGTGGCTAACTGTTAGCCACAATTTTTATATCATTACGCACAGATTACGCACACATAATAAATGAACGCGAAAAACATCGCCTGCACGCACACATACTTGATAATGTTGCCTTGTTTTTTTTGTTTTCATTGTAGGGCGACGCTCAATCTAGATATTTAAAACATCATTGGTGAAATGTTACTCTCCACTCTCCAGCCTCATAACTACCTATCTCTAAACACAAAAATTATAGGTACCATTGCACATTGCTCCGTTCCGATGTGAAAGAAGGATAACCGATAAACAAATACACTTTCGCATTCATAATATTATATGAGTAAGTATGGTCATTTTTTAGGAAACAGATCAACAAATAAGAAATCTGAACACATATTTTAGTATGACCCCAAACAGGTTTGGCGGACGGACGGCGTCAGTTGGCTTTCGCACGGTTCAACGGGTGAGATAATACCGGCACCTGCAAATTCTGGCTATTGTAAGTTACTGTCTGTACACACGTACGACAGCGATATAGCCTCGCGACAACAATTTTTAACCTATACTCCGTTCACGTTCAATCTGGAAATCGTTATACTGTCGTTATACGTACAAGGATCTTTTGGCGCGTGGATGACAGAGACAGCGCCTTACAGGTAAGGCAAACTGTAAGACGCTGTCTTGACCCACGCGCCAAAAGATTCTTGTAGGACTATAATTGCGTGGCACACAAATGCCAGCTTTACGCGTATGCCATTATGACTAGTGGACCCGGCAGACGTCGTCCTGCAACATCTATTATTAAGTAGACTCCCTTGCTCCGCTTTCGGAGACTTGTTGCTCCGCTCCTTTTGGTCGTAGTGTGAATATTGTATAGCCTATAGCCTTCCTCAATAAATGGACTATTCAAAACAAAAATAATTTTTTCAAATAGGACCAGTCGTTCCTGAGATTAGCGCGTTCAAAGGAACAAACAAATAAACAAACAAACTCTTCCGTTTTATATTATTAATAGATATAGATTTAAGACTAAAAATGTCCTTAGTAAATGTTGCTTACAAGCTCAATTGAACTATGAACACAGGTAATTACCTAGTTTGGTTTTAGCTGAGATTGGCAATTCCATATGCATGGCGACTCAGTTATACTTACGCATCGAATGCTACTGGTGTTGCTGATATCCATGGATGTAAGCGAACACTTACTATAAGTACAAAAAAGTTAACATCGTTTGTCGGCTCTCATGTCGGAAGTCATGTCGAATTTTGACAATACTAGGAATATCTTTAGCGAATGATAGTGTCATGATTACGAAACTAAAGTAAATTAAAGGAATATATTATGTCGTATCAACAATAATCACGTGGGCTAGATTTTGTCGTGTCGCAGTCGCACGTGTGTACGACCCCTAAGTCCTTTAGTGATAAGTGATTTGCAGGGTCCTTCAATAAAATCGATCGAATGGGAAGCAAGTTATCAGTCGTTTTTTATCTCATAGAGATCCCAGGAGTTATTAATACATTTTAATGCGCTTATAGTTACTAATATTTTAAATGCGAAATGTCAACATAAATCAGTAGGTATAAGTACCTAATTAAACGTTACGACTCTCCAGAGGTTTATTTAAGCTTCTTTAAAGTTTTCTCCATCCCATCCTAGCCGGTCATTCGAAACAAAAAAGAATGAGAAACCTATAGATAGACGATAATAACAGCCCAATGAGGGTCGCCGTTTTTGTACTCACCAGTTGGCGTCACCGGCGAGTGAGGTCCTGCTGTCAAAGCCCACCCATACATAAACAGTGACAAGTGATATTGAGACAAGTGAGAAACGACAGTGCCACAAACTTATCTGACCCGGTGGCCAAAATTGGAACTAATGCAAATGTTAGGTATACTGTTGTCAGACAAAGACAAAGACAGTAGCACCCTTCTTACCGGGTCAGATAAGTTTGTGGCACTGACAGCCAGACCTCACTCTACACTAGCGCCTCTAGCGGCGAATTCACACGCCTTTACCCTCATTGAGTTAGTTGGTTAACTTTCATTTTTATTAGCAAGTATCGTCTGGAGTCGCACATTAAGGCCAAGTTCAGATGAACGCGCGGCACCGCGCGGAAAGACTCACCACGCGGTACAAGATCTGTGTAAATAGCTAGTATCGTCCACATCACCGCGCGATACCGCGGATTACCGTGCGCCGCGCTCCGACCCGCGCGCTAGTTCTTGAACCGCGAGAAACCGCGCGGTTCAAGTTCTTACTTCTACAAACCTGTACCGACCTGTTCAGATGATCCGCGCGAGATGAGACGGATAGACGCGTAGATTCAGGAAAAAATGACCACCGAAGATGCCAGGATGCCGCGCGTACATAATTATGCTGTCATGTGAATGCTCTTACCACGCGACGACGCGCCGCTCCGCGCGTTCTTTTGAACTTAGCCTAATGTCGCCTCTACACGTTATGTCGCCTCTACACGTTAGCCAACATGTTGGCGAAGGTTATGGCTAATAGGTAATGGCCATCGTGTAGAAGGGGTGTTTGTGATTACTTTGGTAGGTATTGGGCCGTTGGCCCACAACTTCGCGCAAGATCCGTGAGGTGTCGGTTTTTCAACGCGGATCAAAGGGTTGTGGCGTGATTGTGGCACAGTTATCGGCGCAGCGTCCACACGTTGGCCACGATTTCAGTTAGAAACGAGCGCCCACGCTGAGCGCACGCACTTTATTCACACGTCGATATCTAAATTATGTCTACAATATGGCAACTATGAGTAATATAGATGTATAATAATGTGTATTATAATGAAATAAATGTGTATAATAATTTTTATACACATTTTTATTGTATTGTATGCTGAGAATAATTAAACCGCAGCAGCCGTTAGAACCTCAATATTCATTTTAAGAAAATATTAATATCGTCCGCACATTGGCCCGAACCGACGCAGACTGATCGACCTTCCAACGTGTGGACGCCGTCACAATCTCTTGGCAATCATCTTCGCCACAACATTGGCTAACATGTTGGCTATCGTGTAGAGGCGCCATTAGCCAACATGTTGGCGAAGGTTATGGCTAATAGGTAATGGCCATCGTGTAGAAGGGGTGTTTGTGATTACTTTGGTAGGTGTTGGGCCGTTGGCCCACAACTTCGCGCAAGATCCGTGAGGTGTCGGTTTTTCAACGCGGATCAAAGGGTTGTGGCGTGATTGTGGCACAGTTATCGGCGCAGCGTCCACACGTTGGCCACGATTTCAGTTAGAAACGAGCGCCCACGCTGAGCGCACGCACTTTATTCACACGTCGATATCTAAATTATGTCTACAATATGGCAACTATGAGTAATATAGATGTATAATAATGTGTATTATAATGAAATAAATGTGTATAATAATTTTTATACACATTTTTATTGTATTGTATGCTGAGAATAATTAAACCGCAGCAGCCGTTAGAACCTCAATATTCATTTTAAGAAAATATTAACATCGTCCGCACATTGGCCCGAACCGACGCAGACTGATCGACCTTCCAACGTGTGGACGCCGTCACAATCTCTTGGCAATCATCTTCGCCACAACATTGGCTAACATGTTGGCTATCGTGTAGAGGCGCCATAAGACAAACTGGGCCTCTTGTAGACACACGTTTTTTTGGCGTGAAAATCTACGGTAAATTCGCCGTGTGTAGGCACGGTTGTCAGTGTTGTATGGATTAGGTACTATGAGAGCTTGTAGACGGTCGCGGCTGCATTACGGCACGGCGCCGCCGCCGTATGCACCGTGCGTCCCCCTCGGCGTGCCGCGTCTACGCACGGCGTGATTTTTATCAGTGTTGTATGGCAGTCTTCGTGAGTGTGTCGACGACGCCGGACATTTTCACGGTTTAGTGACCGGCTGGCTACACTGTTTTTAACTGACTTCTATCTAGTTAATAAAAATGATCCCAAGTGAGCGGCACCTGGCCGTTGTCTTGCCCGTTAGCTTTGCCGTGCCATGTACACGCTAGCACGTTTTTTTTACGGCACGGCAAACACGCCGTACTGTCAAGAAAACGTGCCATGTACAAGAGCTTCATCAAAATTGGCTCACGCATTTGTTATATAAAGCGTGAAGGAACAACATAACCATGCACACACCTTTCAAGCCAGCGAAAACAGAGAATAAAATTTAAGAGTAAAAATAATGTCCACTTTTTGTATGTAGGGCTTTTATCGAAAATTGTTCTTACCAGCATCATAACACTGTAAAATGAAGGGCAAAAATAATGAAAATAGACATCGGAAATAACTTATTTTCTCATTAAAGTGAATCCGTCATAATTAGGTATCAGTTAAAGCATCCAATGGTATCTATACTAGTCTATACTAATATTATAAATTTGAAAGTGTGTTTGTTAGTTTGTTTATTTGTTTGTGGCGCTTTCACGTCGAAACCTAGCTATGATATGATACCTATGGTATGAAGTATACCATATACTTTATGTGTGTGGAGATAGTTATAAAGGCCAAGAGTGACGCAGGCTACTTTTTACCGCAATAAAACATCTCATTCGCATGAAAAATCGACGTTTTTAGATATTTAGTTCCGAAAGCTGTTAATAACGAAGTCTGAAATAAAATTATTATTATTATTAATAGATGGCGTATATATGGTAAACGTTTATATGGTGTTAGTTAAACAACTAATTGTTATATTCCTTTGACCATGCGGGCGTAGCCGCGGGTAAGAGCTAGTTATTGTATAAAAAAGGGTTTTGTTTACGTTTATGGAACAGCGTGCGTAATTGTACAGTGACAGTATCAATATGTATAACGTAACCGATTGACAAAGGATTTACGGTCGAATTTAACCATAGTACCTACTGGACAGTCTGATAATAACATTATAGCTAAATGCAATAAGCGATTCGTCAATGTGACGAATAACTGTAATATCGCTGAATAATAGTCATAAACCGCAACAATAGACCTCTATGATTATTATTGTTGGAAATCGCATTGTTTTCATGACACTAGCTGAATAAATTCTCGTCAATATTCATTAGTAATCAATAAAAGTAGTCAATATCAATTAAGTAAATAAAAATTTTGTTGACAGATATCATTTATCATTATTAAAAGTGAAATCTTTAATTGTATTGATACTAGCTTCCACCCGCTGGCATCGCCCGCGTGTAATTCGTTTAAACTTCATTAAACCCCCCTATTTCACCCCCTTTGAAAAATCCTCTCTAATCCACCCCTACAACTCAATTTCAACGTTCTGTAGTTTCGGCTGTGCGTTGTCTGTCAGTCAGTCACTCAGTAACGCAAGAGTTGTATATGTTACCGTTAATTTGCGTAAATCAGATAGAATGCAGATTAACGAGGTATTCTGCAGATTATCTGGCTGAGTCAGTTAAAGTGGAAAAACTATAATTGAGTTCATACATTAACTAGTTAATCTGCAGACTTCCTAGCTAATCTGCAGACTAACGACCATGCATACGGTAAAGTCTATAAAATAGGCTCTTGTTTGAACGTCAATTGTTAAAAACGAGTAACATTGAACGGAAACATAAAAATTGTGTTGATTTTGGATATAAAACAATTAATACTCATTTCCATTACTAGTCAGTCAAATTCTTCAAGGTAGGTAGGTTGAATTGGTTACAGAACCGAATTAGCCTACCCCTGCTCCACGTAGTCTTGTATGCCGGTTCGAAGTTATGCCCTATTTTCCGCGTTTTTACGATTCGACCAAATCTCGATTGATCGGCCAGATCGATCATTTCATGATGTGAGCAAATCTACGATATGTATGGCCACGACATCAACACAAATGGGTACTCAGGTAGCCAATCTTCCGCAATTTAACGATGTACCATCCGTTACTGTGCAGAATAACTGGGTAAAGTGCAAATAAGACCTTTTTTTACACTTTAACGCATCGTATCAGTGTATCTGCAGATTACCCAGTTAATATGCACATTAGCTTAATATGCGTTTTAACGGTAACATATATACCTATACCTTCTTAGATGGATTTAGTGAAAGACGTCCGTATAAAACATTACCTATAGTTTATTGCAATGAAGAGCTCATAGCCTAGTCATCGACAAAGTTAACTGCGGGTGCGTGACCGCGTTTCGTTTGCGTTTTGCGTTTTGCGTGCTTGGGAGGACACGTTAAGCTTTTTGAGAAGCCTTCTGATATACATGGTTGGCCTTTAACTCCTCCACAAATCCACACTGGAGCAGCGAGGTGGCGTTTGCTCTAGAGTCTAGACCTTCTCAATGATAAGGAGAGACTCGTGCTCAGCTGTAGTGGGACATTAAGTAATGGTTTGTAGCCACTACTAAAGGATGAACCTAATGTATAATTACTAGATAATATAGGTCCACTAATTTATTATGTACTAATGGACGTCATCATGTGGTTCGCGGTGCAGTAACCGGTCTCGGAATTGCCGGAATACAACACTTCGCGGTAAATAACTCTCCTCTTAACTAGTATTACAATCGTATATTATTTATTATTTAGTTTAGAGTATTAAAAAGTTGTCAAGAAAGCTGCAATTTCACGTACGCGTGTAAGAATTTACAGATATTTAAGCAATATCCCATAACAATTCAGTTAAGATTTTTATCTGTTCGTCGATTTGTTTGTGCGTTTGTCTCCGCTTATTTCTGAAACATTGAATATCGAATACAGGACTCTTTAAACGGTATTCTGGTATTGTTGCACTATACGCGTAAAGTGTGTAAAATCCAACGAACCCTTACGAAATAAAACTGTTGCTATCGTACCACATAAACTCCCCAATGTTCATTGAGTGCTCACGTTCTACCCCTCACTCACTCACAAAAGTATACTTCGATATTAGGCACTTCGATATTAGGCCCCCTAATACGTGCGCGTATTCAAGTGAACTTCAATCATTTGTTCCATAGCTTATAAAGACGTGTTTACATGTCATGAGCATAATATATATGTACTCATTTTATGTTAATACAAACCTTTTCAGACACAGGTTTGAATGTGGAATGCAAAATGTTTTTACGGTTATGGCTATTCATAATGTTTTGCAAGTTTGTTGTAAAGTGCCATCGCTAAAGAAACTGGATACGGTTCCAGGTTGTATCGGCGTAAAATAACTTTGTTGTAACTTGTAGTAATTAAAACAATTTAAGTTAGAAACTTAAAATAAGACATTCTGATTTAATGATGGTGATGGTGTGGTCGTCGAAGATCATCAGTTACAATTAGGTGCATGGCTTACACGATAGATGGCTATTAACGTAAAAAAGACCTGCTCAAAAAGAGAGCAGCTTACCGAGCTAAAACACATAAAATAGGTATGTTATAACTATTTTTCTCTCTATATCTACAATCATATATCATTATTGTAATCAGATTTAAAAACTGATCATATGTATGGGCTCATTGTAACTGAAATAAGAAACTTACAAATTCAATTCAAGTCTTTGTAAATATCTTGTATCTAACCGTGACGATCATGCGAGTCTAGTACTTTTCCCCTTTCCGTAAGTGCCTAACACGCCCAAAAATTTTTTACGTTAAAAAATCCATGATGCAATTAAATAACGACGATAAACCAACATGATCTAAACTCAACGATTTTTCTGTCATAAACAAAAGTCCATCTAAAACAGAGATAATCATCATTCCAGTTATGACAACTTACTAATTAAAATTGAAGATCAAGTCAATAAAACTTATCAATACTCAAACTGTCAAACAGTTACTAGTCGTGCGTGTCCCACTTTGGTTACCGACAAATGATCAATCAAATAAAGACAACACAAGCGTGGAACCGGCTTTAGGTTAGTAGGGCCATAATATCGTATTTCAATTATTTGCTCTTTTTTGTGTCGGTTTTTATTATATTATAAAAGTATATTATGTCGATTTGCATTCTGCTGTGCTGATGCTTCTAAAATAAAGAGTAAAAAGCAAGTGCGAACTGGGCTTGGACACGAAGGGTTCTGTACTCGATATTAACTTTTTTTCATTTGACCACTGACAAGATAGTAGAAGAAACTCATTTTTTAAGGTTGCTGATACGTGGCGACTTTGAGATCTAACTTTTTATTCCTGTCATATCGGCCACAGATCCGAGAGTTCCGCAAAAACTTAAGGTGTTTACCTATTTCCGTTATTGAGATAGAGCCTTGAGACAAAGAGGCATATAATGGAGTTCCAAATTTCACCCGGTTTATCAGTTATTCATTAAGTAATTAGATAATAGATTTTTCAGTAAGTTTAAAAAAATAACTTCAAAATTACATTATTAGGTACAACTTACTCACTATAAATATGTTACTTTTAATATCACGACTGCTCACTTTATAAAACTTGTATTAGGTACAATGTTTACTAAGCACTTTTATAAAAGAGAAAAGTATTCTCTATATTAATATATTCAATTTAATCTCGGGAAATATCCGCCGTGCTTCGTGCGAAAAACGCTTACTTTTATGAACGGTATAATATTACGTGGCCAAAGACAGTGGAAGACTGGATGTGCCGATATAGAAAAAAGTAGGGGTGAGTTTGCACTTACACTTTATACTTAGGTTGATAAAAAGTGAAATTAATAACTTTATGGAAATGGTCTAAAAAGAGAGTAATGGATGGATTTTTTTTTTCATTGAAGTACATACGAAATACGTATATTATTATACCTAATATTTAATATTATATAAAATAATAGGCTACGCTTAAGTTTGATGTAAGCTTAACGCTGGCTTAAGTTTAATATAAGTGTAATAATATTAAGTTTAATTTTAATAATAGGCTTAAGTTTATTATAAGTGTAAAGATTAAGTGTAATATAAGTGTAATGGGTAACATACATTAGTTAGAACGCTGTGAATATAAGTTTAATTAAGTTTAAATATATAGATATGTGTATAGTAGTCTTTTTTCGTTTAATTATTTCGTTTTATCAACCCAAAAGTTCACTTCTAAAATGTTCCTAAACTAGCAAACTTTAATTTACTTCTTTTCTTTAGCCTGCTTTCTTTTTTAACAACAACATTGATGACGATTTGTTGTCACTGATTTCCGTGAGCGGCGGTTCCACCGTCACAATAACTTTGCCGTCCAACCCTACCTATGTTTGTTATTATCCTTATCATTAGATACTACGATCTCAAACTTTCTAATTTCTTATGTGATGAATGTGGCGTCATTTGATATGTCGTCTACAGAAAGGTGTTCATCTTAACTTTTGATTAGTGATGTATCTTTAATGATAGGTACTCGCAGGATCTAAAGAACTCTATTTGCGAAAGAATTATCAAAATGTTATTCTCTAGAGTCCTACAAAGTAACAAATAAACGTTTAAGAAAATTAAACACATTTTATTTGCGTCTAGTAGTCGGTTGAGAAAAGAATATACTAACACATCCAGAGATATTATGCGTAGATGGTCCGTGTGCCAAATTAAAAGTTGTTCAATTCAAAGGACTACTTTTCACTTTTATTATATGAGGTTAGATAACTGTGCTTGAACTCTGGTGCCCATAGCTTTAGTAGATACTAAATAAAATTTTCATATTTAGTGTTTACTTTTCAGGGCCCAAATATTTTTCAAATTATAATAAATAAGTAGTTTGGTTCAATAAAATTTAAGTTCTCTGAAACATCCTTCATTTCATGTATTGGGATCGCTGATGCAAATGAAAGAAGAGGAAAGAATCGCTTAAACTGTCAGCCGGAAGATGTTGAATTGTTTAGTGGCTGACCTAAGTAAGAGTGTGATGGCTAGCCAGGCGGATTTTAGTTCTACCATCAAGCCGGAGGCGACTTCTATCTCCTTTTACGACATCCTGGTGGCAGGCATGCACCGGTCGTGTTCCTTTGGAGATCCCGGAGTCCTCCACAAGCGTTGAGGTAGGCCACCGGGGGGGTTTTAGTGGGTAAAAGTCCCACATAACCCTGTGTCGCCCCCACGGCACCGGGTACCTTTTGAAGGTTTCCCCCTCGATAAAAAAAGGCATAGGATTAGGTTAGTTAGATCAGTATTCTTACTAATAAGGCTTGCCATGCAAGGTTATGTAATCAATCATCAAAAGGGTTTGACATATTTGTCATTCTCCTTTAAACCTAAGTTTACCTATTTTACAAATAATCCGTTTTTGCAGTTTCAAAGGGCTTAAACAACGTTTCAAACACTTAGTAAAAAGGACTGACTGTAAATTTTTGCCTTATCCTTTCACCATACCTATAAATTTTCACCTTTTCTTTTTTTCTTTCCTTTTTCCTTTCCTCTTTCACCAAACGACTTTTTACATATAAATATCACCGCGGACCTATTCGTATCCAATGTTTCTGAAACAAGTTTACATTTTCATATAGAAGGTACATTTACAACTGCTTAGAAGTAAATATTTTCAATGGGGAACGCTTTATATTTTAAAATTATGTTCGCAGGTTTTCGGTTCCCGTTCTTCGATTCAAGAATGAGTGAAATATTAGGTAAGCTTCACAATGGTAATTTTGCTTAGAGCCAATTAGTCTTCTATTATTTATTTAGTTTTTGATCCTTGAAATAAATCGTCACAGTGGGTAATAATATATAAGTTTAAAGAAAAACTATTAAACTAGACAACAATTTATTAATCATTAGGTAGTATATAGCAAACCATAACTTCCCTACATCTGGTCACTGATCTCCTCTTACAATGTAAGGAATTCGGGCCTTAGTCCATCACGGTGGCCAAATGCGGCTTGGCAGACTTTGAAAATCCTTTACAAAACATTACTTAGAACTTTCAGTTATAAAGGTTTTCTCACGATGTTATCCTTAATCAAAGCTAATGGTAATTGAATTCTAATAAGAACACGAGTCTATTGACTCACAACTAGCTCACTGCGCCTGGCCTCGCACGTATTTGATTATACATGTATTTAGTTATTTAGCCGGTTTTCATGTTAAGCCGGCTAAGAAACTGACGGCCATTTGTCGGTAGGTATTCGACCATACATCCGTAACATTAGACACATTACAGGCACAATGCTGGTTAAGAAGGAAGCGATCAATCTATTTAGTCTACGAATAACAAAATTCTGTCTGATTGATATCCGTTCATGTAAACTATTTATAAAAAGGAGCATTTATCACAATTGATCTCACAATAATGATTTTAAGATTTTTTGGCAGTTATTAACCTCAAAAACTCCACACAACAAGAATCATAAGTGAGACGAATTATCTTGAGCGGAAATATTATTTAAGTTTTTGCAAACTGAAATTGTTTCGTAAGATAAGTGAGGTTGAAGGTAGGATATAACTATTGCGTGCTACGCCTTAAGCCGTTGCAGGAACATTATTGTTGTGTCAGCTCTACAGGGAAGTTTTGCCCAAGTCCGCACTAGTGAAATTAATTTGTAACAACTAAGTGAGTGTAAGGAGAGGTGCTGCCCCAGTTCAAACTTGTCAAACAAACGATCGATTGGGCAGTGTTTTGTTATTGTTGCAGCCAGTCAAAACAAACATTCTCTTTACCTACATATCACATAGGTATATAAAATTGGAATGGTGTTTTCACGTTCTTTAACACCATGTTGCTAATTAAGAAAACACAAAACTATCCCCCGTTTTTTCATTTACGACCGCCATCTTGAAAATTTATTGTCTACATTACTATCACAGTTTTGAAGAATTCAACGACACCTCATAATATGTCAAAATCCGTCCAGCCGTTTCTGCTGTTTATGGAATAGATACATACAATAAAAGAAGGATAAAAAATGGATACATATATACAAACTATACCTACATACGAAAATCATTACCCTCTTTTTGACGCCGTCGAGTAAATAATCTATTTTAGGGTTTTTTGTAATAGATTTAAGTGGATCATTTTCATTCCATTGAGGATATTAAATTGGATGCAAATTAAGCCATCGCAAGTAACTTTCCGTTTATGTGGAAATATTGTAAGGAACACTCTGTTATGCAAGTTTAATACGGAAACTTTCAAGCTGGCGAAGCAACGTTAATTATTTTATAATACGGACAGCTTCTAAAAGTTAAAACGTGACGTGGTTTAAAACTTGGAACTCGATCCTATGCTATGGTAGCTTTGACATTATGATTTAGTAATTTACAAGTACAAAAGCGGTAGCCAAGTGGTTTTGTACGAAATACTCCCTACAGGGGAGCTTGAGAGCGAATCTAGGATGCAATCCTGATTGGGTATAGTTGTAGTTTCTGAAAAACGTGCCAAGGATTTAACATCGTTAAGTAGGTAATAACTCACAATGAACACACAACAAGCAACACTTTTTGAATAAAAGAAGAATCATGAAAATCTGAACACACTTTAAAATGTCATGAGGTGCCTAACCATACATTAAATGATCAGAAATATCTACTAAATTTTAAGGATAACTCAAAAACTACCCGTCAGATGTCGCTCCAATTTATTGAAATTTCCAAAATTTGTTCACCCAGTCAAAAGTTATACGAGAGACCGATGATATATGTAAGTACTTTGACATTACCTTACATCAAACTGTAGGTGAAAGCTTACTAGTCCAATACGCAGAAAAGCAATTTCGTCATCGAGTAGTTTAGGGGCCCCATTTAAATATCTAATATTACTCGACTAAGACGACTGAAATGAATATGCGACGAGGGGATTATATCAAAAATATGTTTTGCCGTAAATCAAAGATCCAAGGTAGATGGGGTCTAGAATAATCGTATATTTATTTGAAATTTTAGGAAGGTCCCAAGTCCACAATACCTCCATAAGTCCTCGCACTTATTACCAAACTAACCTACTAATATTCTATCGCCATCTGTTAACTGGTCTAACCATTCGGGTCCCTAAATTGAGTCCTGTTCTAGGTTGCTCACAGTTGTCATGGGCGGAAGCGGAAGCTGGTGCTGCTTGCTCGTTTGCTACCTTATTCCATAAAAAGGTATGATACGTGATTAATTGCAAAAAAAATACATTATTTTTAACAAATCTAAACCTAACATATGAAGTTTGCGGTCATAACTAAAGCAAAATCTAGGTAAATACATTTCACCACACCGAACAGAGATTACTCGTGAGTTCGTGTTGTGAGATTTAAAATGTCATTCTACAATTCTGCACAGCACTGTATTCACTGCATTAACTTCACTCACTTTATTACTAGGTTTTAATTTAATTAATGCATGTATTAAAGAATATTCTTTCATATTACTAGTAATTCGACCTTGCTTTGTTTACAAAGGAGAATTTTACTTTTTTTTCACCAGCGGGTTCGCCCGCGTAAAATTCGTTTATGTTGCGACTTTTAAGATATTAGAGAGGAAATTGACACGTCTTTTTCATTTAAAGAAACTGCACATAAAGTCGGACCCCGTTTTTTACCTCTCATAGAAAATGGGGGGATAATTTCCAAAATTGAGCGATATCTGTCGAGTAAGTTTTGAGTTATTCATAATGACACGTAATTCCGTTATGGTTGATAACCATAACTTTTACTGAGTATTCCGATTTTGATATTTTCAATTTCATTCCAAAGCTAGTATGTGTCGAGTCCCATCGAGTGGTTGCACGAAAATTGAAGCTACATTTTACGACTTATCTCTTGTTGATTTTGAAGTCTTTTTTTGTTTTTCGTTAAAAGTTTTTTATTGTTTGTTATGATACCTAGCGGCCGCAGTAACATAAATTATATGAAAATTACAGATGTTTACTGTTCAATATATACTAGCCATGTGACTGACAAACAGACGCAAAATGGAAGCATAGTATAGCATTATTATCCACCCGTTCTGTACGGAATACTAAGCACTGTTCACGGCAGAAATTCTACGTCAAGGAAAGTAAGAAATCGTTTTGTAAATGTGAAGGAAAATTCATTTCTATAGATGTAATTAAGGAACCGATGGAACTTGACAAGCGTTCGATCTCAGCTATTTCATCGGTAACAAGTCTTCTACAAAATGTCCAAACGTCATTTCAAGAACTTGGTCCCTTTCTCACACATAAGTATATATTTTACTAATCTACGAGGAAGTACTTTTGACCGATTTTCAAATAAATTTTCATCTCTAAGTTTATCCGTAGGGGTGGAATATGAGAAAATCCTTTCTCAGTGGACGTTTACTAACTATTAACTACCTCCCTGCCAAATTCTAATATTATAAATGTGAAAATGTGTTTGTATGTTTGTTTGTGGCTCTTTCACGTCGCAACGTGGCTATTATATGTCATGGTTTAAGTGTGTGGAGTTAGTTGGGAGGGTGGAGAGTGCAGTAGGCTACTTTTTACCGGGGAAAAACATCTCATTCCCACGGAAAGATCGATATTTTGTTAGTTGCTAAATATTTAGTTCCGGATGTTGTTAATAGATGGGGTTAGTAGTAAAATTCATTTGAAACTTCTGCATTACGCATCAAATGCTACAGGTAATTTGCTGAAATCATAGATACTAATACTCTCAATATTTCAATTTCAATATTTCATAGATACTAACTAATACATGCTAATAAATTCAATTGTATTTTGAATTCGCGCTGGATAATTTGTTGTTTCGATTGTATATTAATATTGGAATGTAAGGGAAATAGAGTACGACAATAAATACCTATGCTTTGATTTTGGTTTTGATTCACTTCATGAATTGCTTTGCTTGACTGTTGTTGTTTTGGTTTAAAATACTTAGTAATTAGTTTTAAGGAAAAGTACTTTAGATATTTTATGATATTTATTTGTTTAGCTTCAGTAGATTTTATAGTTGTAGTCACTTATTTATCCGCCAGAAAAATATCATTTAACCTTAGCATTTAACTCATTGTTAAGCGGTTTTTGACCGACTAGTTCAACTGAGTAGTACCTACAACCGTTGAATGTCGTCATACTAATCCTTACATAAACATACTATACCTATACATTCATAAAACAAAATTGTTAACATTTAAGTTAAAAAAAACATGTTATAATTACAAAAAAAAAACACCTTAAAGTAACCTTTCCCATACTTATAGATTACTTACATTATGACATCGATTATGACTTAATCAGTATCAAGTATAATAAACTTTAGCAACTATCAAGCGTGGGCCTTTGTTTTTATGAAGGCCATCTCAATTGTTTGAGAAATCATTGACCGTTACTAATCCTAATGGCTATTGCAATAATGACTGGAGTTCGACGTAGGTGGTGCCCTAAATTTATCGTGGTTTGATAAACAACTTATAAGTTTCGAGACCAGGCCTAACTCACTTTGTTTATTATCGGAAGCTAGAAAACGAAAAGTGTAAAATTTTTGGGTAACTGATATAAGAATGTGTGCTATTGGCTGAACCCTGTCGAAAATGCGCGCTTATTGGTCAATCAGTTTTATTAATTGCATTGTCTGGTCAGGCAACTCGGTCAGGTGAGGTATGTCAGATGTTCCAATGTCAGAGTTAAAGTTAAGGTTTTTACAATATAATATTACAATGGAGTTAGGTATACCTAATAACTTATAGGTACTCATGCGTTAAGGTACGTTACCAATCACAACATATCGGTAATTTTAGGACCTAGGATAGGTACTATTCGGACTATTCCCACTATTTATGAATAAACTATATTATATTTTAATCACTGATCACATTGTTGACATTAACCATTGATCAATCGAAACGAGGTCGGCGGTGATATGAAGAGTTCTATTGCCAATTTTCGTATAAGTATAACTGAAATGGCTCAGTCGATTTTGAGAAGTAAAAAAAAATATTTTCAATAACTCCCAAACTCGATAATTCCCTACAACCATAACTGCAATGCTGCAAAGCGATACAAAATCGGTTAAAATTTAACCTGTAAAGTTCGGTCGCTTAGTAGTTGTAAATAAAAACTTCTGTATAGATTTTCTTACGCTTAACTTAACGTATATGAACATAACACATATGTACATTTCAAGAGATCATGTTACCGCCGTGTGGGCAAATTTGTCAAGGTAGATAGTTGTATGGGATTTTACGAGCGTGTACTGTGGTATGTGCTAGCCCAACATTTCCGGGTTCGGTGCTCTGTGTCACCTTGGGGTAGACAAGTTCATATCTCATGCCTCGAGTTGTTTATTTTCAAAATCTATACACAGACACAATAAAAATGTTACCGATCGCTGTCGATACATGGAGGGGCTTATTCTCAAAGTACTCCAAAAATAATTCTCAGTTTCCTCCGCGAAAAAAATTACGAATCGAATATGCGGTGAAAACAGTAAATATTTGGGGTTTTACTAACGCAATTTATTGGCATCCAAAATTGTAAAAAATTTGGGCGCGCTAATGTTAGAAACGGCCTGACCAATTTGGGTGTGATTTTCACTAATGTATTATTGAGTTCAGCTTCAGTAAAGTGGAATGTTTGTTTCAATTAACTGATTAGTTAATAAATTAAGAGATATTATGAGAAATGTTATATGCATACATAATATAATAAGAAAAATTTAAGTTTAAGTTTTTACTTCAAACACTTATTATTTCTATTTTATTATTTCTAAATGTTTCTAAACGTTGTAAAATAAGTTTCTCCAAGCGAAGTGAGGCGGGTTCACTAGTCCTATCCTTCCTACTAATATTATAAATGCGAATGTTTGTAAGGATGTATGTGTGTGTGTGTGTTTGTTGCTCTTTCATGCAAAAACTACTGAACGGATTTTCATGAAACTTTGCAGTAATATAGCTTAGACATCGGAATAACATAATTTGTTAAAATTTATAGAGATTTTTGAAGAGACTGGTTTCCCGAAGCGAAGCGAGGGCGGATTTACTAGTTATATATAAAAGTACGCGCCACTGTTTATAACTTAAGTAAAGCTATGATGTATTCTTATATATAATTACGTGACATGGCCGATTTCCATTGACGACGCTGCAGCCTTGTTGTTATGGTCCTGCCTACGAGAGGTCCAAAGTTCGGTTCTCAACCGGGGCAAATGTTTATGTATCATAAAATGTTTGTCGGGTCATGGGTTTTAGTTATGGGGTTATTTGTCGTATCCATACTATGCGCAAGGGAATCCTAGTGCAAGGATAAGAATGTGTTGGTATTTATCTTATCTATTACTTTATCATGTATCCGATACAATTGATATTTGTGTGTTTGAACTTACCTATTAGGCCGCTTTGCGCTGCAAATTAAAATCGTTAATTATTTAGATTTGTATGTGAGTTGATTTCCCTTTCCTAACTCCTAAACACTGGAACAGTGCCACTGATGTTTCTTTATTATTAGGGAAGCCTAGAGCATACTTCAACACGCTTCTCCAGTGCTGGTTGGAGGAGAGATTAGTGGCCAATCATGCCGCCCGATGGTTTCCTAAATGGCTTAACGACTGCTATTCACCGATAACAATCGGATCTCCAAACTGAGGTAATAGTTATATAAATGTTTTTATCATAGTAACATAATTTACCGACCGCGGCTGCTGTTTCTAACTCGATCGATTGCTTTGGATCGACAGAAGCAGCGGGCTTTGAGCGATACTAAAATAAAAGATAAGTCCATAACTTATCCATGATAAGTGAATAAATATGACTGAGAATCTGATCTTTATCTACAGTGGACAAATGGTTGCAAGAACGTGCTGGTCAAAGATATATTAACCCGACAGTGTTAGGAATTAGGATACAGCACTTTAGGTTCTGTTGCATGCATAAAATACCTATTTAGGTAGGTACTTCTAACAGTTACCTGCATATCACAGTAGTAATTAAACGAGTTTGTACTCGAAAACGTATTGGAAAAGAAAATGGATGCACTAGCACATGAAAAGTGAGACTCTGTATGTATCATACCTGATTATCTTTCGCTTCTATATTAATAATAATGACATATGAGCGTAATAAAAAGCGCAACTCGTGTTATAAAAATAAAAATATCTCATAACTTCCTCATTAAATTTAATGTTTGTAGTTCGTTGGTTACGTACTTTTTTGGTGATCGCCATATTGGACTTTGATTACTGTCATACGTTTTGTAAAACTCGCAAGATTAAGATAAAATGATTGACAGGAATAATTAAAACAACCTACGCGTTAGGTTTATAAAGCGCTACAAACGTAGAGATTTACATACATAGGCAGATAACGACTCATAGTGACAAAATGCTCACATGCCTGACTGCCATTCAAGGATTCCTGGGTGTGATTCCCAGCGAGCCGGTTTCAATGTTAAGTTTTGATTTAGGTTCTTGGACATTCAAGAAGACAATAGGTAAGTTTTTTATGGAATTAATGTAGCAAACTAGCATGCAGCACCACCCTTCCACTGCCACCCATGAGAACTGTGGCCGATCTAGAATAAGACTCAATTTATTTAGTCAGTACATAGGTTATAATAAAATATTCGATATACCTAAGTATCCGTTGATGTAGATTAAGCATTTTGAAGCGCGGTTTGAAATACGTATCTATTCTTATCATCACTGGCATACCGGGTACCATAAATTACGTTTCTAAGTAGTTCCAGTTCTGTATCAGCAACAAGTTCCAGACCAACACCTGGATATTCAAATGCGTCGGCTACATAAATCTTCTATGAAGAATGTTGCGGAAACTCTTAAACTTCTCTAATGGCCCACACTTCAGCGCTTTCAAAACTATAAATCGTAATCTCATCTGCTCGCATACGTCTTTCATCCACCTCGTAATTAGGGTGACAATGGCTACAGGGACAAAGAGCACTTTTTCCGTCGGATAAATTAATGGCCCATAAAATGGTGGGTCACACCCACGGCGACAACGGAACAGCATGACACCATCGTAATACAATGCCCTCAATTTATTAAATTGTTTAGCGATCCACAATATTTTGTCACCACACGACATCGACGAAACATGAATAGCTTGTGTGGCACTAATAAATAAAATTGGTCGTTACAGTAATTATTTAATTGCTTCTGTATATAAATTGTGATTAGTCATGTGTATGTGAAAAGAGTGAAGCTAATGTAATCATAAACATGAAGCTAATGTAATCATGAACACTGTAGAAGCGCTCATAGCCCAGCGGCTAGCGTCGATCCTAAGCGATCGACAAAGTTAAGCAACAGCGGGCGCGGTCGGTAGTCGGATGGGTGACCGCTAGTGGCAAAATATCGTGAGCGTTTCCGTGCTTCGGAGGGCACGTAAAGCCGTCGGTCCCGGTTGTTATCGATTGATAGCAGTCGTTAAGCCATGTTGGAGGCCTTTGGGCGGCTTGAAAACTTTCGACACTGGGTTGGCCACTAACCCCTCCAACCAATCCGTATTGGAGCAGCGTGGTGGAGTATGCTCTAGGCCTCCTAAATAAATGTGGAGAGACCCGTGCTCAGTAGTGGGCCATTAATGGGTTGTAGCCCAATCATGAACACGGATTACAATTACACCTGAAGGCATATAATGACCCCAGCCTAATACGCTCGCGGGTTCTTTGCGGGTGCTTTATCTACATTTTGGGAATTTCTGTCTTGGGCAACGTTTATGGTGTTACAGACATCCAATAACAACATCAGCTGACTGGTTTTTAGTTATCTCTAATTATCAATTTTGAAGTCCGTTGTTTTTGTAATTACTTTTTACAAAATAGAACCGACTTTAACGCCGAAAAGTAAAAATCGGTTCAGTTAAACGCGGTTAACATTCCTAAATCCTTCTCCAAAGTCTGATAAACACGATGCTGAAAACCGTATCAAAATTGGTTCAGCCAAACAATATGCCTAAAATCTTCTTGTAAGTCTGACAAATACTATGCTGAAAACCGCATAATAATCGGTTCAACCAAACGCGAGATAATCGCGCACAAATATACATACATACAGGTCAAACTGAGAACCTCCTTTTTTGAAGTCGGTTAAAAAGTTGGTTATTTCTACTTTGTGCATTTTAGCCCTTGATTACTAGTACGATTAACTCTAAAATGGTAAAGCAAATTAGTAAATGCACCTACTTTACAAATTTTTCAGAAAGTAATTGTGGTTCGTAAAATTGGTAAGATTATAAAATTTCACTCGATTCTTTTAGAAATAACAATCCAAAAGCAGACGCAACCACGTTTGTAGTAAAATATTATTATACTACTCGTTTACGTACTTACCAACGATATAATTTATTACCTGCACGTCACGACAGCGGGGGCATGAAGGCATATATTATCTTATCGGAATAATTTGTCTCTGCTCATATTTGTTCGTGTGAAAATAATTTTCGGTTTTATTAATCTTGTAATACAGTGATAGGGTTCCGTACGTTCGATGAAATTTGTATTCTGAACAGTCTTGTATTTTGCGGAAAAGGTTATCTATTGTATAAAAAACCTTATTTATTTTCTGTAAAAGTTTCTTCCAGGGCAAAGATATACAGTTATTTTTAATTTGAAAAGGAATTAAGAACTTAATTCGCTCCTTATTTTTGAACAAAAAATAAGCCTTCAGGTCCATTAAGTTGAATTCCCATTAAGTTGAATTCTCTGAATGTTGAATTCCCGTTAAGTTGAATTCTCCGAATGTTGGATTCCCATTAAGTTGAATCCCGTTAAGTTGAATTCCCGTTAAGTTGAATTCCCGTTAAGTTGAATTCCCATTAAGTTGAATTCCCATTAAGTTGAATTCTCTGAATGTTGGATTTCCATTAAGTTGAATTCTCTAAAAGTTAACTAGAGATAACTCAAAAACCACTCGCCAAATGTCACTCCAATTTATAAGGGTTCACATGGCAAACACCATCTTTCGAACAAAAAATAAATTCAAATTCAAATTCATTTATTCGCTTTAAAGTGGGTACAATATTATGATCTTACAAATTAAATTAAAATTCCGCCACAGTCCACCTATTAAAGGCATGCGAATGTTTATGTATAATACTTGGGGGCCGTCCATATTAATCACGTGAGGCTTGAAAGGGGCTCCATAAAAAGTCACGAAATATCACAAGGGGGGGGGGGGGGGTAAAGTAACATATCACGTGTATTTATTTTTTCGGCAAGCGCGAGATACTCAACCGAAAAGCGGCGTTACATATATTTATTTCTTCGTCAAACGCATACAAAATCGAAAACGGCTTGTAGTGTGGTGTGACCTTTGATTTGCCGTTGCCAGGCAACCGTCCGCCGGCGCCGGACTCAGCTTGCCAGTGTCAATTAGGGTCAGCTCACACCGAGACGCGACGCGACGCGACGATCTTGGAAGAGGCCAGTAATTTCGCGCTACGCCGCGCGCCGCCGCAAGACGCATCGCAATGTCGCGAGGCGCATCGTAAAATCGTTGGCAACACGACGCCTCGCTGCGCAGCGAGACTTCGCGCGGCGCAGCGAGACGACGCGCGGCGCAGCGCGAAATCACTGGCTTCTTCCAGTATCTGCAAGAAGTCCAATTATAACAAGATCCCAGTCTATCATTATAATTTCATTTTTTTCACTCGCGCACTCGACCGAACCGCATCAATTCACCACGAAGTCTGGACGGAAATAGTAGAAAACTCGCCACGGCGGCGGCCTCGGCTGCGCCTCGCGGCGTCGCGCGTCTTCGGGAGGCGCAGCGCTGCTCTTGCACGCCGCGCTTACTGACGATGCACGGCTGCGTAGCGATGCAACGCGCTACGCCGTCAGGCGTCACGAGGCGCAGCGCTACATGAAGCAATGTATTCTGAATTCTCACAATGAAATGGGTATCTTTTCGTATAGAAAACAAAGTTCTATTTTGAACCGCTGTTTGAAAGACTGTGCGCAGCGTCGCGTCGCGTCGCGTCTCGGTGTGAGTTGACCCTTATTCTGTTGTTTTAACACTTGCCGGTGTCCTACGTGAGCGACGAATACGACGTCCTATGTGACAGTCTGCGACAACACGTGACGTTATCATTGTCGCGTGTGACATCGCGTCGTGTTGCGTAGTTTCTCTTAGTTTTAAGCACTCGTCAAGGCGAATCAAACGGGTCTAAACTTGACGTGGTTGGTTCACTTGATTACCGAGTTCCCATGACCATCTTCCGGCTCTATCATCAGACCCTGGTTACCATTTAGCACCAAAGTACTCGTCAGGACGAATCGAACGAGCCCAAACTCGACGTGGTTGGGTTGATGAATTACTAAGTTCCTATTGCCACCTTCCAGCTCCATCATCAGACCCTGGTTACCATATGGCACAAAAGCACCCGTCAATACGAATCTATAGAGCCCAAACTTGACGTTAGAACTAGTCTTTATCTTTACTGATATTTATTTTGAGCATCAGTTAATTCTAGTTTTAACAAACGCAGTTAGTTGAAACGCGTTTTGACTAGTCAAAACTAATTTTAACTAAGAACGGGTTTTAACTGTAACACCTATATATCGTCTGCATATTTAGAGATTGCAACTTAACGAGAATTCAACTTAATGGGATTCAACTTAACGGGAATTCAACTTAATGGGAAACAACTTAATGGGATTCAACTTAATGGGATTCAACTTAACGGGAATTCAACATTCAGAGAATTCAACTTAATGGGAATTCAACTTAATGGACCTGAAGGAAAATAAGCACTTATTCCTAGTTAGCCAGAACTAGTAAGACTCAATGTTTTTATATTTTAACGTAGGTACTCAAAGATTTAAACTAAAACTTCATTTATTTTATTTGCTTATGCTTTTTACTCTCACTGAAATAGAGGTTACAAGAGCAAACTTAATGCACGAAGTCATTCTTAGCCCGCTCTACCAAGAGTGCACGAGTAACAAAAAGATCTGCGACTGTGTATCTTTCCGTAACTAGTTGAACTGTATCTAGTATCGTTTATTTTGTTGAAAATTGCTCAGTGGTTTGGGAATTATAACAAGAATGTTAAAAAAGTTACGTTCTATTGTTGCGGAACTGATCTACGACATCCGGTCATAGCTCACTATATTCTAGGCCTTTTTTTAAGGAATTAAGGTAGCAACGAGCATTTAGCCTCATTCTTCCGCTGCTACCGATGACAACTGTAACCCAAAACAAAACTCTTTAGTCTCGTTCTAATTAGATCATCGATGCGTTGCTACCCTTGAGGACTTAGATGGCTGCCTTTAAAAAATGTAACCAGCTAGACTCTATTGTCAGCTTGGACTGGCTTGACTTTGATCGGTTTGTCTTGGTCGGTGAGTCCTTTACGACCACTGTGGCCATAAGTTGCGACGTTTTGCTTTGTTACTACGCCGCTCATAAATAATATTAGCTCGAAATTAAGTGCTTGGCTTGTCACAACACTGTAATAAAGAAGGATCATTTGCGATATACACTAAATAGCTGCAAGATAGTTAACTGCAGACAACTGTGCCATAATTGATGTTCTGGCAATACATTTATGATTAATGATGACCAAAGCTCTTGAGACTGCCTTGAATGCCGGTGTTATACAAAAATGAGACGATAACAGTCATACACCTGTTGGATTGTCTAAAAAGTTCCGTGACACAAAACTTACTTTTAAAAGGAAGGTTGTAAGCGAAGTGAATCCTAATTGTGAGGAACCTGGTTTGGTCGTAGATATACTTACTAAAATTTAATGTTGAAGATGTTCTTACAAGAAAGTAAGAGAAATTGATAATTTTGACAAGTTTAATTTCTCCTTAATTCACCACATTAACGCGCTTATTAACACGTTAATAAGTACGCAGGTGGAGCCGTAGAGTAACAAGTACGTTTGAATTAGGAAACAAGCTATTCGCAGTTCCTATTTCATACAGTAGCGCGTTCGAGGTCTATAGGAATTGTGGTCGTTTACCGCAATCAATGATCTCTTGTAGCTGCGCCATATTGTGACCTCTTTGCGGATCAGTGGAAGATCTTGTCGGAATGACTGAAGTGAAAGCGTGATGTGTCAGCACACTGATGGTAATATGTATTTAAGTAATTAATTATTTAGCAATAGTGAATTTTAGTTAAAAATTTAATGGTGACCAATATCTATAAAAAATATTTTTGTTTTATTTTGGTGTAATGTAATTTTTCTCTGTTTTTGATATTCTGATTGTTCAATTTACTCTTAAAAATAATAATGTTATTGGTATAAAATACATATAGTAATTAAATCCGAGATACACGTGTATATCTCGTTTATTATTAAAGTACCTAGTCATTAGATAAAAACATTGCTTAATTAAAAAAAAAAGTTTTTCTTTCGTTGGCGTTTGAGAAGAAAACTGCCGCAATATTGTGAGTAAAATTACAAGCTAAGTTTGTGTTAATGAATACCAATATTTTGTAGGAAATTTAATTAATTAATGAGGCTCTCACGATCCAATAAGGGACGGAAACGCTTTTAAAGACGTTTATAGCATTAATTAGGTTTTTATCACTTACATAATATTATTTATTCTTTATTTTTACATAAAATAAAAGAATTGTAACTGATCCCTGTTTATAAACGAAAGATTTACAAGAAAAACTATTATTCCGAGCCTTTATTAACATAATGGTGCGTTTGTCTGTTTGTTGGCACGTATGTCCGCGCTTACCTATATCAGAAACTTGGGTGCAGCTTACACTGAATATATTGTATCACTACTGAAAGTACCTATTGTATTTCAATAAATTCATAAATATAGAAGTTATATCAGTTTGAATTATCAAGTCTATCAATTTTCGAATGTAAGTATTAAGGGACAGTATTCCCGAAGCAAAAGCAGGGTGAATTTACTAGATTTGATAAAAAAAAAATATAATTGAATTATGTTGCGGGCGAGGGGAAGTAAGCGACGCAACGTAGTTATGATTTATGTAGCTACGTGACATGTTTTATAATAAATCGATAAAAACATGTTAAGAGCGATTCGAGTCGCAAATCACGGGTTCCGTATCTCCGTTATCATCATCACACCCTAAAACCGTACCAAGTACTTGGCGGACATCAGGCATCTTTGAGAACATTATGAGGAGCTCACAGGTGTTTTTTATAGCCTGAAGGGCTGACGTAAAAGCGGACGAGCCACCTGATAATAAGTGGTCATCGTCGCCTATGGACACTAGCAACACCTGGTGTTGTCACCAGTGTAACGTCGACCATGATGGAGAAACGTCGTCCTTGAAGGAGAAAAAGTGTGCAGGTCCTCACGATGTTTTCCTTCACCGCAGCAAGCGATCCTTTTTTTATTTGTACATCGCAACATTCGTAACCTATAACTGTGCCACATTTGGATATGGGTCTCAGCATGAGAAGGTTTATGGCCATACCACCACGCTGGTCAAGTGTGGTTTGACGGATTTCATAGACCGTTGAGTGTTGCGAGCACTCTAGCATGCAGGTTTCCTCGCGATGTTTTCTTTGACCGTTATAGCGAATAAGGTATAAATCCTAAAAACGCACTCGTAACTCAAAAAAATTAGATGTGCATGCCCTAGGATTTGAACCCAAACTTCCGAGTAGGAGGCCGAATTTTTTACCACAAGGCTATCACCGACCATTGGTTACGATAGGAGCGATAATTGTGTATTAATTACTTCATTTTCGAATTTTGGATTTGAAACAAATTAATTCGTTGAAAAAACATCGTTTATTTATTAGGTACCCTTCAATAATTATAGGCCTTCGAACCCCTGACATACCTAAAAAGGGCAGCGGAGTCTTAGTGATAGGGTCCTATGCATTGTACAGAATCCTAAAATGAAACATTGTAATTTTCGTTAAATTATTCAGGACTTGATAGGTTTTGAAATTTGAGATCGTGAATTCCTTTCATTGCGCATTATTATAATGAAGATGAAAATGTTACATAATCTACTCTAAATGTACAGTGCGCCCAGCTTATCTCTGAAATGGCAAAAATTGGAACTAACGCCGCCATGTTAAAAAGTCATTCATAAGTACGTTGTGGTCATTCATCTGTCAGTTACTAGTGTGCAATGATTGGTTCAATGCATCCGACAGCGCCTCCCTTCGTTTCAATCTTAAGTTGGGTTTACTATAACAACAATGTCTTTGACATTTGTGGTTCTTTGTCGATTTCCCGTTCTGTACCCAAAAGGTTCCTATCGGAATCATGTAATCGGTCTGTCTATCTATCGCATCTCATGAACCGAGAAAAACATTTATCACACATCCGTTGTGTGATGAATATACATACATTTACATGTATGTGACGGATAAATATTTTTTATGCCCTAGCCGGGAATTGAACGTACTACCATCACAGGGAGGGCCACTGTCGATACAAACATCAGATCTGTCCCATAAATATCTGCCCCAGCGGGAAATCGAATTTAGGACCCGTCACTTCGCCGGTCATTACCAACTAACCGTTCGTGTTCAATCTGAAATTCGTTATAATTTCATGGCACACAAATGACAGCTTTCCGCCTATGTATTAAAGTACATTTCAGATTGACGGGGTATCTAAAAATGCTCTTAGTAAATTTTGCTTACAACCTAAATTGAACTATTAGCAAAGGTAATAAGTTAAGTTTTCGCGGGAAGTAGCACTTCCATATGCTCGACAACTCAAGTATAGGACGGGTCGTCAAAACAACATTATTATTTATTGCATTAGTGTATCAATCATTTGGTGGTATTACTGTGGTATTACGTAATAGGTTCTCGGAATGACCTCGATGGTGACCGAACAGTCATTTGAGATCTTACTTCACTTGGTCACGCCATTCACTGACACCTTTCGGGTCTGTTTACATCAATAAAAAAGTTTAACTAATTCGATCCGCTCATTTAAAAACCAATTCCATAAGTCTATTTATTTTGTACTAGTTGCGTCTCTGACTTCGTTCGCGTGAAGGTTTTTCTCGCGCAAATCCTGATGGATAAAAAGTAACCGATGTAGCTTACAGTAAAAGTTGCATTAATATTCGTACGGCCGTTCTTCAATTATAGCGGTAGAGGTCTGTTGAAAAAATATCGCGAATTTTATTTATTTTTTCGAAAATTATCTATTTATTCATCAATCTTTATTTTTTTTCACCTATAGTAATGGGGATTCCATTAGATATTATACACTTGTGCCATTCTTTCTTTCAAATCTCGAAACACTTTAAGAAGTAATTTTTTATGATCTTGTTCAGCTCCTCCTTCGATGCCGTCTTTATCTCGTCAATGGTAGCGTAGCGTCGACCTTTCATGGGCCTTTTCAGTTTCGGAAAAAAGAAAAAGTCACAGAGGGCCAAATCTGGAAAATATAGTGGTTGTGGTATTATTAGTGTGGTTATTTTGGCTAAAAATCACACACAAGTAACGATGTGTGAGCAGGGGAGTTATTGTAAAGCAAAAACCGATTTTTGTTCTTCCACAAAGCCGGGCGTTTTTGGCTAATTGCTTCGCAATGATTCCGCATAACTTCCTCATTAATAGATGTACCCTGTGGCAAGAACTCATGTTCTACCATGTCCCTGCGGTTCATACTATTTTCTTAACTTCAGCAATGCTTGCGTCTGTCTATTTTTGACGTTCTCGGGCGTTCGGCATGACGTTCGTCGTTCACATCTTCTCGGTCCTCTGAGAACGATTTGTAGGTACCATCGATAAAAGTTGTTTCAGTACAAGGTAGCTTCTTCATATGCTACAGTCAATATTCGGAATGCGTCCGTGCATTTTATTTCGTTCGTTCATCAATTTCATTCTCGTTATTACATAATTTTTTTCGAGTAGACACAAATCGAAGCTAAGCCACGACATGACCAATCAAATAACTTTTAACAAAATGGAACCGACTTCAACGCCGAAAAGTAAAAATCTGAACCGATTTTAAACGCGGTTAGTATTCCTAAACCCTTCTCCTAAGTCTGACAAATACTATGCTGAAAACCGCATCAAAATCGGTTCAACCAAACGCGAGATAACCACGCACAAATATACATACATACATACATATGTACATTCATACATACATACATACATACAGGTCCAACTGAGAACCTCCTTTTTGAAGTCGGTTAAAAATTATCTGAATATTCAAAATGGCCGAACTTGTCGGCGTACATCAAAAACATGTGTACCAACATAACGCCACAAAAAATAAAAAAATGGAATATGTATTCGTACACCACGGAAATTAAAAAGTCGCGATATTTTTTGAACAGACTATGTACATAGGACGGACGAAAATTTAAATTCAAACGGAAATTTGAAAAAACATTCAATGAACAAACAGACTCAATAGATTTATGAAGAAGTAATATAATGACAAAGATTATCAAGCAAATAAGTGTCAAAGCAATTACGTTTTACAAAATAAGTACCTTCGTGAATAGCGGGTGCGTGTTTATACGCAGCTTGGGATAATCTTAGTAACGGGTACCCACGATAAGAATATTTTATTTGCAATGTTGTTCTAATTCCGAAGGGTTACAGTTGTTGAAGCCAACAACACTTAATTAATAGTTTTGTTATTGAGTGTATTATAATATTTATTACTTATTTATGTTTTATTATTACTACGTGAAAGAGTTATGCATACTACGAAAATATGCATGTATTATTATTGAAACTTTAAAATACTATTAGATATTCAAAATATATAATGTTGGTGTTACAACTTCCAAACAATTTTAAAAACATGTGCGAGTCTGACTTGGGTCTTAGGGTTCCGTATTACCGAACGATATAACATTTAATAATTTATTCAATAACAAGATATGTTATGAAAAAGCGTGAGTTTAGTGGAACACTCTGTTGCAACAAGTAATGTTGCACTTTACTTCATTATTTTTATGTCCTATCTAAGTCACTATCACAATGCATATTCAATTGTCAAAAATTTCAGGTACCTATCTACCTTTTTCTGTTCAAGAGGTAGAGCCCTAAGACAGACAGAGGCATATCCATAAAGCTCCTTTACTCACCTTTTGGGTAAAGGACCTTAAAAATACAGGTGTATGTATGTGTTTACACCCATGAAGTTGGTTTCCGTACATTCTTTAGTTTAGCTTCTTACTTAAGAAACAACTGAGATGACATCAAGATTGGGGTCAATATTTTTCGTCCGAACGGAAAAATAATTGTTTACCCCCAATCCTAACCTATAGATTCATTTTTTTTACAAATTACAATGTTCTTCGTAATATATTTTACAAAGAGGAAACCTAATCTCAGCTAAGAATTTCTAACAGCACTTAAGAGAGTATCTACAATGGGGCTTGCAACTTTAAAGGAGTTTCAATGCAGTTTACGTATCGCAATGACTGCTAAACATTAGATAGATTACCTTCAATGAAACTAAGATAAATTAAAGTTTTATCGTCTATTAGATGTAACGTCTTATTTAGATTTTAACTTCCAAAAATGTAATTTTTAGCGTTTAGTGCGTTTTAGAACCCAAATGGTAGAAAACGGAACCCTATTAATATGAAGCCACTGTCTGTCTGTCATGACATGAGACTTCTTCTCAAACAAAAATTTGTTTTTGTTTGAGAAGTAGTTGATCAGTTCTTGGGTCTGCTCAAGAACTGGTCATAGAATGGGGATATGCATACATACATAATTATTGTGGCTGTTAATTCAACAAATAACAAAAGGCTAAAAAAGTAGGATGCTAAATGCAGTCTCCAATACCTACCATCGAAAACTTGATTTCCCCTTTCGCCTTCTCGGATCAGGAGATGTGGAACCTTTGCTTCCCAACCCCCTCCCCCCCTAAGTCAGGAGCTGGGAATCCTCATGCGACAAAACCTTCCAAAATGGCTCTTTTCTACATTTTCATATTCTTTTTATAATCAAACTTAAAGAAACTTCAAAGTTTCAAATTAATTTATTAAAAGAAATGCAATGTTTCAGTTTCCCCCTTTTTTATTCCCTTCGAGGGGGAATTTCAAAAAACTATTTTACTTGCCAAAGGAGATGTTTCAAATCCGGCCCACAATATGTACAGTACCTCGAAAAATCGAGAAAAATCCAGGGAATTCGGGAAAAATAAAGATAAATTACCTAAATGCATACTTTTCTGGTACAAAAATTGTATCTATCATTTAATTTTATCAAGTTTCAACATGGCGTCTTACCAATTTGTCATTGATCACAGATCACGAACTGTCTACTGTCACTTTAATATGACAGAAATGTACGTACATATGTCAAACTTCAATCAAATCAACCAACGTGACATGTGATGACAGCTTACCGCCATGACGGATTTTTGTTTTTGTGTTGCAATTTCAATTGTATATTTTTGTGTTGTACCAAAAAACTAAACCAATTTGAAGTGATTGGATAGTTAAAAACTGTTTGAATTGCGATTCTCCATATTTTAGTATGGTGTACAAAGTGGTGGCCGGGGATCCATACATTTTGAAACAACTCCTTTCAGCTTCTTACGTTCAGTAGTTTCAGCTGTGCATTGTGTGTTAGCCATTCAGTAACGAAGACTTTTTTATATATTAGTAATAATATCGCAAGGTGTGTAACTTAACCCTTTGTGTGCGAGCTGACTCGCGCTTGTCCGGTTTTGTAAAGCGTAATTACCTACGCACCTTTTTCAAACCAATAATCTTCCTTATTATAGCACCAACGTAACACTTATTATGCACCTTCAAATTCTCCGAATAAATTAAACTCCGCATTCAACTGCCAACCCCATGCATTAAAACCCAAAAAAGGATTTAATAAATAATTTGGGCTCAGCAATCCTACTAATATTATAAATGCGAAAGTTTGTAAGGATGTATGTGAGTGAGTGTGTGTGTGGGTTTGTTGCTCTTTCACGCAAAAACTACTGAACGGATTTTCATGAAACTTTGCAGTTATATAGCTTAGACATTGGAATAACATAATTTGTTAAAATTTATAGAGATTTTTGAAGGGACTGGTTCCCCGAAGCGAAGCGAGGGCGGATTTACTAGTGTTAATATAAATCTATTAACTTTTATTTATCATTCAAAATTAAACTTAGATAATAGGTATATTTTACCATAAGGCCGCGGCCTCGAATTTTGCGGGCAGCGGGGCGGCGGCGGCGGCGGCGCGGGCAACGCAGGCTAGTTCTCGAAACTCGCGGCGGCGCTATAGCGGCGTAGTGTTGTGTCGCTGAGATATTTGTTTCATTCGCGAACGAAATGTCTGAACAACGGAGACAACATCTTTTCGATTCAAATTTATTTCTTACACTCGTTTTATTGTGGGCAAATGAAGAAGTGAATACCTACTATAGGACAAGAAAAATAAAAGGCGAGTTTTATCGAAATTGTGAAGAACAGAGACAATGTCCCGACAAATAAATAACAAAGTAATAATTAGATTAATTATCAAAATACCTAACTCCAAAGTAATCAATATTATCTTAAAACATTTACAATTTCAGTTAAAAGAGAAAGTAAAAGTATTAAAAATTGTAAAATAACATAAAATAACAAGTCATAAACAAAGGCAAGGATATTAAAGGAAGTGAACAAGGAAGAAGATAAAGAGGATAAAGATGACAGACAAGGAGTAAAGAAGTAAATAAAGTAATATAACGTATACGAAACCTAAATAAATTGCACAACACTACTAGTAGAAGATCCGAATCTATATCGACATTCACCGGGTTGATAATAGAATCAAACTTATTTTATAATAAATTTCGTATATTAGAAAATATATTAAAAATGGGTTGACCACAAAAATCCTGGACAGAATATTTTTAATTATTTTAAAAAAAATGATTTTCATAAAATGTTGTACTTATGATGAAGATAATAATAAAATTTTATACTGGACTTAAAGTATAGAATATATAGAATGTGCAGACGTAGGGTAGACTATTATTTACCTGGACGAACTACTGGGTAGACAGGTATAAACAGGTATGTCAATACTAGTTACTTTTCACTCGATTTGATAATAATCTGCACATTCTATATGTTCTATACTTTAAGTCCAGTATAAAATTTTATTATTATCTTCATCATGCAATATTTTTGAAAAATTATTAAAAAAAATAATAAAAAATATTCTGTCCAGGATTTTTGTTGTCAACCCATTTTTAATATATTTTATAAGATACGAAATATATTATAAAATAAGTTTGATTCTATTATCAACCCGGTGAATGTCGACTTAGATTCGGATCTTAGACTATACAATGCGATTGCGCGGGCTGTCACCGTGTGCGTTACCCTAGCAAGAACAGCGAGAGGGATACGAACTATCAAAATAAAATATTATTATAATTATAGCTATAATTAAAATATTATTTTCACTATTAATTGCTACCTAATTGCTTCCTAAAAACCTAGTAGTCTGGATTCCGTAGCTTTTAAGGATAAATAGTCATTAACAAAAACCGTTTACGAAACTCTGAACACCCTGATTTTATCATTGCAGAAGAAAAAAGTTATTCAAAACAAACTACATTCAAAATAAGTAAGAATATATATATTAAAAATCTTGAAAAATATAAATTTGTCATAAAGAAAGGCATGAATATATAAGGAAGGGAATAAGGAAGAAGATAAAGAGGATAAAGCTGACAGACAAGGGAGTAAAGAAGTGAATAAAATAAAATATTACTTAATATACTACACCAAAATAAGCGAGAAAGTAGCAGAGAGAGGGATATAGAGTAGGACATAAAATAAGTGCTCAATCTGCTGTAAATGTGTATTTGGGTTTTAAAGCTAAAGCACATAAATGACAGACATTAATTTCTGTATTGTGCCCACATTTGGGATTTCAATGTTATAATTTTATTCTATAATATAATCCGATATAAATCCTACTTCCTACTATCCTATCTAACCTATCCTACTAACTATACAATAATTATTATAAATGCGAAAGTTTGTAAGGATGTAAGTGAGTGTGTGTGTGTGTGTGTGGGTTTGTTACTCTTGCACGCAAAAACTACTGAACGGATTTTCACGAAACTTTGCAGTAATATAGCTTACACATTGGAATAACATAATTTGTTAAAATTTATACAGATTTTTGAAGGGACTGGTTCCCCGAAGCGATGCGAGGGCGGGTTTACTAGTATCCCTATATACGAGTACATTGAGCGTACGGTATAGAGTACTATAGAGTATCGTAGTCGATATCAAGTCTTAAATTTTAAATGGAAAGTTATCTGTGATTTTGATTATACACGGTATAAATAAAAGAACTTTTTGTGTTCGAATATACTTAGGATTTTTTTTTCTAAATCTACATCAACGTTAAATATGAGCAGACCCGCCATTCTGACGCACACGACGCGAGAGCGGTCACCGCTTGACGTTGTCAACCACCGCTCGTTACCCGCTCCTACACCGCCGCCGCGCCGCAGTTTTCGAGGGTCGGTCCATTTGATAACATGCAAAACATCTTGCGCGCCCGCGCCGCCGCCGCCGCCGCGCCGCTGCCCGCAAAATTCGAGGCCGCGGCCTAACATCAACATTAAGATTTCTAGAACTTTATTTGATAAAAATGTAGAGCATTTTCCGCTATTTGCTGCTTTTCAATTATGTTAATAGAAACCTAATTGTAAATTTGTGCCCCATGCCGAATGCCTTCTTGTCTTTATATAATAAATAAATATATTGTATTATATTTTTTCCGTATTTTTTTAAAGCCATGTAAATTAAATTTGAATGAATGGCTCTGATGCGGAATCTATACTATAGGTAGGTGAGGCTTTAAAAAAAATCAGAGTTTTCCTGACATAAAGCGAGAATAAGGGCTATCACCAACAGTCCCTGTTGAAGTCCTCACACTTATTAACAAAGTAAGCTATTAATATGTCATCATCTGCTAACTGGACTCACCATCTTAGTCTCTAAAATTTATAAATTGAGTCTTGTTCTTTTAGGTTTAGGTCGATCACAGGAGAATTTCATCATGGGCGGCAGCGGAGGGTTGGTGCTGTATGCTACCTTAATTTCATAAAAAAAGAGTGTTGCAATACTTAGGTTGGTACAAATATGAAATATGTTCAGAAACACACAAGAACCGCAAATAATCTACCCGCGAATTGTGCTCGTAATTGAATACCTTCAATAGATCACAGGATTAATGAACCACATTGATACAAGTTGTTGTACATTCAGAAAGAGAATAGCCTATCCATTATCCATTTCCGTTTTCCTTACTCATCCTACCCGGATAAGTTGGATTGGAAGATCCGAGCATAACCGAGGGCGGGAAGTTTATTCTGTATTCTGTAGTCTGTAGTCAGTCGAAATTTAACCTCGGTCGGAACTGCACGTCTCTTGACGAAGCAACGCATTTCGTACGTTCGGTCGACGTCGCGACGTTAGTATTTTGAAGATTTATTTATTAGTTCTGTGTTTTAGTGATTTACGTGGTTGAATAAAAACAAAAGTTTGTGTCCAGTTTTATTAAGAATTATTCATGACTGTGTGGAAATATCAGAAGGCAATGTTTGAAGCCGTGATCTTGTTTTTTTAGGACTTTGTGAGTATATTAGTATAAGTTTGGCAAAGCCAAATATTGTGAAGGAATCGACTGATTTTCGTCTTCAATAAATTTGGGATAAACTTCATAGAGCCTTTGCATTAATTTGAATAAGCAATAACCAAGCAAGCCTAAGTAAAACATTATTTTAATAAGTAAACAGACCTCACTAAGTTCGACCAAATAATGATTTTACCATTCAGTTTATTGATTCAAGGCACTGTTAATATTTGTTTGATGAATTTATTTTAAACTAGCTGACCCGGCAGACGTTGTCCTGTAACGTATATTTTATCATATTTAGATGCAACAGTCACTAGTTTTCAAGTAAGACCTCAAGCAATACAATTGTGAAAACCGCATCAAATTTGGTTAAGTAGTTTATTCGTGATGCGCGAACACACAGGCAGAAAGACAAAAATTCTCAAAATAATATTTTTGGCTTCTAATCCCAATGAAGGCCCTTCATATATTTTTTCTCAAATATCTCATTTTTCCACTCCAAAACCGTTTACATTTTTATATTATGTATACGGAATACAAGCTGTATTTCGGTAATGAAGTTGAACAACCTAGTAGTGCGAAGGAACCAATAAAAAGTTCGTTGTGTTTATTTACACGACAACTAACAATTACATAAATTGCTATGGGCTCTAAGTAATTTACTTAACGAATAGTAGGTATGATGCGAGTAAAATATCCATTTTAACTGGCCGTTCTAGTACCTAGAGTCCAGTGTTCTGCAAACTGTTTCTGTTCATCCACGATTTTTATGTGGAAATTTCCTAAATAAAATAAAATATATAAATTATTGCTTGCGTAATAGATTTGTTAGTAAGCAATAAAACACGCCATGTTTCGTTGGAAATGTGAGATTGTTTGATTGAGTAAACACAGTCCAAATTGGCCATTTTCGACCGGCAAACTAATGACTATGGCCATAATACACCAATGTGTCGTGCGTAGCAGTTGGCACATAGTTTGTCTTTACAAGACAATATTCTAAAGTCTGGTAGGTATTTAATTCCGTGGCATGCCTAATTTGACATTTCATATGTTTCAATCCATTTCAAAAAATGTGTGTACCGATTCTAATTTTTTTTAATACAAAGCTAATGCTTGCGTAGTAGGTAGGTACGTCTGACGAGTACTTTTTGAGTTATCCCAAGTGCGTTGATAATGTTCTCATTTTATTACATGTCGATGTAGGTAGTAATCATTTTATTTTTTCGCTAAAATTTTCTAAGTCATTTTGGAGAACATGTAATGTAGGTACCTATGTATAAGTATATCGCGATTCTACTAAAGTTTTCAAATTTAATTATCATTACGTCTTGCCTAAGGACCAAGCGGTTGTCACTTTTTTTGGTTTTGTAGCACGTTGGTTGCAGTCGTATGAACAGGGATAATAAAAACTGTAGTTTGTTTATCCACCTAAATATAAACTTAAACAAAAGTTACGAAAAAAAAACTAAAAGCAATCTATAATTAATCAATATTAAATTTTACGCAGAATATTAATATTTTAACTCTTGCGAACAACTGGACTAATAAAACTAACTATAATAACATTGTTCATTAAGTTTTCTGTTGATTTTTTAAATTTTAATCAAGTGGCTCAAGACAGAATGCTCAATCTTTTTATATTACCAGACAAAAATAACATTTTAAATGCTTTGACCTTCCACAGTCAACAGGGGTGGAGCAAATCACCCCTGCATGATAATTATAATTAAGCTGTGAAATTGCTGATACCTACCCGCAGCAATTAGGTGTTTCAGTTCAAAATGTTGGAATTAAAATTGTGCGTAAAGAGGAACATAGTCTACAATTGATGATTGATATCGTTAGACTGCTAGTTCAACGGTTGTACTACTCAGAGCACTTTCTTGAACTAGTGGGAATCACCCTACACATTTATGGTGGATTGCACTGTAGGCGTAGAGACGGTTATAGTTAGCGTAAAAAGTAACTATGACACCAACTTTGACGATAACGAAGGAATGTAACATTTTTGTGTTGCAAATCATATCAATGGTTTAGCCATTCATAGGTTGCACCATTTTAAACTCGGTTAAAATGACGTCATATTTAACATTTGTTACTGTTAAAATTGTATTTCAATGAAAACTCGTATTCACGTCAGTAACACAACTAAAATTAAGTCATCTGAAGAGTGAAATAGCCACAACGACATACGAACTCCCTATAAAAAATTGAATACTTATAACACTGGCAACTTACCTACTTTTTATGCTAGCTATAACTGTTTCTACGGCGCAATCCACCCTTAGTATACGAAGTTTCAAAATACTTTGACACGATGTTTATACATTTTATAAAACAAAGTCCCCAAAATTGTATGCAGTCGATTTTCTCAAAACCTACTGAACGGATTTTCATGCGGTTTCCACCAATAAATAAAGGGATTCCAGAGAAAGATTTAGTAAGTCGACTAACGCGGTTTGTTACATTTTGTTAACGTAAAACATAAGTTTCACACAGCGAAGTAAGGGCGGGCCCACTAGTTATAAAAAAGAAAAAGACAGATGAGTACAACACAATGCCATCTATAGTATTTACTATACAAGAAAAGGAGTAACTTACGCCAATGACATGAGAAAAAACGGGACGGAGCATTGAGTGATGGTTTTTCTATGTCAGCAAAGAACTTTGCTGGAGAAATTAAATTTTCTCCAACATAAATATAAATATATGATAATCGTACCTTCTCATGCTATCTCATGTTCAGCACGCTCACTAGAAGTATTTTTTTGTACGTCTATGTAATTAAATTATTTTTGAATTAGCAGATTAAAGCCTAAGTAATGATATAATTTCCGTCATATTATTGGCATTTATTTGCATTCGTAATTTTAAAGTATTCTATAAGTTTGTCTGTAATTACTCATCAAGCAATTCATTCCCCTGGTAACAATTAGAAAAGAAACACTTGAAAGCTTTTTATCTTGACTCAGCATCAAAGGTTTATTTGTTCATTAAAATATTTAACAGCGAATGAAAAAATCGACACAATTTTCCTTAAGCCTAAGGTTAAATTAACCTTCTAATTAGGCGCAAAGGAACCTGTTGTCCGATCCGTAAAAACTTGAATTAGGTGCTTAATATTCAAATTAGGTAAATATATTTTACAACCTTTGAACTTTTCTGTTATCTTAATTGTGTCAAAAAATTTCGTTTCTATAAAATTTTATCACAGTGTAAGGGATTTTTACATCCCTAATTCCAAGACAACTTCGGTGATAATGTCAATACCTAAAAATTAATGTGCGACTGGAAATTTGGCCTGTTTTATTAAGTGCTGTTGGCACTTTTACATATTTTTACAATTTTTCACTTTACTTTTTACAAGTTTTTTCGCATCCGGTTTTTTTGCATTCTTTCCGTTATAGCTGACAATGCATCGCTGATGTCTTTGATATTGCTGATGTAGATGACGTGACTTGAGTGAGTGAATTATTTATTCGTTTTCCGGTTTTTTATGTAAAAGAAACGTAACATTTATCCTAATCTGTTAAGGGATTTATGCCAATAAATACTAAAAAAAAAACTTAAAAATATACAGTTTTGTTATAAGTTCATAAAACTTTGGATATCCAGCATGATAATACAAGAATTCCGTCCATAGAGATCTATATGTAAATATTTAAAAGAATTTCAACAAACAACCGTCCATTACTTGATTAAAAATTCATAGAGTTGAAAACTTCTGACTAGCGTCCGCTTTCTTCTCATAATGTACTCGGTAAGTTTTTGGGCAAAAGAAATAAGAAATTTGGATTTACTCAAAAAGGAAACTCGTGTTTGTTGAATGACATAGATTTTCTGGTGAAAGGGGTACCCAAGTTGGAGTCCAAGCCTTATGCAAATGGGGCATCCAATGAAGTGATCAAAATTAAGCAATATTCTTAAATTGTTTCTTCCTATGGCACTTGGCCAATCTTAGTTGTTGAATACAGTAACCGTATTGTTGCGGCCTAGAAAATTCTAATATCTCAGTAGACTGGGGTATCGTAAGAGGCGACAAAAGTTAGTCCCTACTTGATGGTAAAGCCGAAACCAGCTGGTTAGCTAGCTACCAACCTCTTTTTTGAGTCAGCCACCAAATGCTTTGCCTTGTTCCGCTTGGGGATATAGAGCCAGTAAACTTGTTTTCTTCTCCCTTTTTTTTGGAAAGCATACATGAGTAGTTATTGTAGTTGATATCTTATACCCTGGTTAATAATGTCCAATATCCACGTACGAAGTTATTGCCGTATCTGACGTACACTCTGAAAATCACTCTGAAAATCTATGGCGAAATAAAAGATGCTTACGTGTGTGTCTCTTACCCTGCATTAGGATTTTTCGTGTCGCAAGTGACATAGACAACATGACATCTTTAAGACATCACAAACACCCACGAACTGAGAATAAACACTTTTCTGCTACATCAATGTCGGTAACATGAATAATAATTTATGATATGAAGTAGGTACTCACATCAAAAATATAACTTAATGGAGAGGAGATGGATTTTATTTTTACCACATCACCCTTTATCTGTTTATATGTACTTAGTCTGGCCATAAATACTGTTACACTTAAAAATAAAAAAATATTACATTTGAATTTCGAATCTGTCATTTTTATACGGTTGTTCATTGTGTTTTCTCATTTTGGCGCCAATACATTGTATAATATTTTGCAATATTAAAATGGAGTGGGGTGATAAAGAGAACCGAATCGCTGTGATTGCATTACACAAAGTAGGTATGGAGCCAAATGCAATTTTTAACACTCTCCATACCCTTGGTATTAGTAAAATGTTTGTGTACCGGGCTATTAATAGGTATAATGAGACTTCCTCTGTTTGTGACAGAAAAAGATCTGGCCGTCCACGTAGTGTTCGTACGAAAAAGTTGGTCAAAGCAGTAAGGGAAAGAATTCGAAGAAATCCTGTCCGAAAGCAAAAGATTTTATCTCGGGAAATGAAGATAGCACCTAGAACCATGTCGCGCATTTTAAAAGATGACTTAGGACTTGCAGCCTATAAGAGACGCACTGGTCACTTCTTAACTGATAATTTAAAGGAGAATAGGGTGGTAAAATCGAAACAACTACTGAAGCGGTACGCAAAGGGAGGTCACAGAAAAATTTTGTTTACGGATGAGAAAATTTTTACAATAGAGCAACATTTTAACAAACAAAATTACCGTATTTATGCTCAAAGCTCTAAGGAAGCTTCCCAATTAGTTGACAGAGTGCAACGTGGACATTATCCGACTTCAGTGATGGTTTGGTGGGGTGTTAGCTATGAAGGAGTGACTGAGCCATATTTTTGTGAAAAAGGTATCAAAACATCGGCACAAGTATATCAAGATACCATTCTTGAGAAGGTAGTTAAGCCCCTTAACATCACCATGTTCAATAACCAAGTATGGTCCTTCCAGCAAGACTCGGCGCCGGGTCATAAAGCTCGTTCCACGCAGTCTTGGTTGGAAGCGAACGTTTCGGACTTCATCAGAGCTGAAGACTGGCCGTCGTCTAGTCCCGATCTTAATCCGCTAGATTATGATTTATGGTCAATTTTAGAGAGTACAGCTTGCTCTAAACGCCATGATAATTTGGAGTCCCTAAAACAGTCTATACGATTGGCAGTGAAGAATTTTCCCATGGAAAGAGTGCGTGCTTCTATTGATAACTGGCCTCAACGTTTAAAGGACTGTATTGCAGCCAATGGAGACCACTTCGAATAAGTTTTATATATTTTTAATTGTTTAATATTTATGTACTAAACTAACATACTGTAAAACTAATAAATGTTATTTGCAGTTAAAAAAAATGTTTTTTCTATATTACAATATTTATGGCAAGACTAAGTATATGCAAGAGATTTTTTTACGATTTTTTTACCCAGTTACCGCTGTTTGTTACGCTTGGAAATTAAAATAATTTATTCGAATTATTCGAAACAGTGCAATAATTTTATAGTTCCAACATAATATCTGGATCACTTTAGTATTAAATTTGTTTTATTTCAGACAGTTCATAAATAAAACATGTAATAATTTAAGAATCACACCTATTTATTTTATTCGTTTTTACTCAAATCATGCTCTCTAGTGATATCATAACGAAAATCATTACTGATAATTATTTTGATTAATACTTTCGACAATTCATTTATGAATCTTATTAATCCACCGATAATATACAAACAAACCCCCATTCTAATGGATCCGGCTTCACAACTGACGTAAATTACAAAGTTATTTCTGCACATTCATTCTTCGGTATTTCACAGAACCCGATACCTACTCGAACAGGAAAATATTTGTATCGGCGATTATACGCGTATTAGACAACGGTACAATGAAAGTTTTTATGACGACCGATCCTATAATTGGCCAGATCATATTAATACGCCGCTGTTTTTGATTTGATATCACCTGCCATACCGTTCAACACTAATTCGAATGTTTGGGTAACATAGATTTTATAGCTAAAAAAATTAACTTGAACTAATAAAGTAAGGTCATATTAATGTGTCAAAAACAGATGTCGATGGAACCCCGGTGCGAGGTTACTTAAATGTTTTTATTTATACCACAAACATAAATCAACCTGTATTGACACGCAAAATAACTCCATCTGTTGCTTACACTGCCATATTCATTCTTCCGCTTTAGTTATTTTGATGACATGTTTTATGTAACCACGGATCTTATACATTTTATAACTGTAAAGGATGCTCATTATTTTTGTTCGATCCAATTACATGGAGTGTGGTTACGGCAAGACCGCGATGGCGGTGAGAAATTCTTGACAGTTGACTGACAGCGTTGAAATATGGACAAACTTCGTTTTTCGTCGCGGCTTGGCTTTTGTAGATTTAATGGTTAGGCGATGTTGAAATATGTGCAAATTATAAAGGATCTTTCCGAAGGTTTTCCGGAGTTCTGTTATTCGGAAAGTTCCATTTTCAAAAAGCGCAATTCAGGGTTAGTTATTCATAGACCATTCTGATCGTTGCACAATTTGCACATGTCCTCAGCAACAATACAACCTATCGACAGCCTAAGTTCCTCTGCTTTTCACACGTCCTGAGCCTAAAGAACGCGAAATTCCATTATTTTTCTGAACATCCCTATTGTATAGATTACGCATTATCCTTGAAGAGCTTATGAGGCGTTACTTAACGCTGAACTATTTGTTCAGCGGAGCACGAAAAGGGATATCTGATGTGTCGAGTGCCATTACTGAGTGATCGACATTGGCAATTCGAGAAAGATCAGTATTTCGTTAGACCGCTGAGGAAACCACTAAGCCGTGCCTTATTTGCGGGTCTTTATTTGGGTTACAGTAAGTTTAAATGCGTCCTAAATACCGTATTGGGATCTTACCATTCAATCATATTATTAACGCGTGACTTGTTACATATTTAATGGCTTTTTCATCTTTGTTTTTTGCGAACCAATTGAAATGTAACATTTTTAACCCAAGTTAAATAGAATATGTTAGGAAAAACAATATTTCAATCAGATGAGCCCATCCTGAAATCAGCGGGAACAATCGCAGAGAGAGAGAGAAATTTTTAAAACCCCGTTTATGAGATTTATTGCGTTAACAAACAGACCCTTTTTTCAAATATCTTCAACTACATGTTGCCCGCGGTTTCGCTCGCGTAGTGATATTTTAACTAATTTTCACACAAACTTTCATGTCTTAGTTTACCCCCTTAAGGACAGAATATGACAAAAAATGTTGTTAGCGGATGTTTAATAAGTAAAAAGTACCTGCCTACCAAATTTTATTTTAATACGTCAAGCAGTGTTCGACATTTTATGATGAGTGAGCAATGAGTGACCTGTCGCTTTTATATTAATAGATAGAAGATAGGTGTATAAATATAATCAATCATCAGTCAGTAATAGTTATATTATATGTGGAAATATTAAATAATGCAGGTAGGTATAATATTTTATAGCTGATAGCAAGCTTATATAATTGTGATGAATAAACACACCAAAACCATGAAAGTGTGTTTGAATGTTTGGTAAATGTATTACACAATACGCGCAAACAAAGGTTAAGGATAAACTTATGAATTTATTGATTTATTCAATGAATTATTCAATGTTAAGCAAAGTTAACAAGTCACTTCAGCCAGTATTAGTGTTTAACTTTCGTTTTAACATCACAAAACTTCGTGGTTCAGTAACTTTGGGGCATAAGAAATGAGTTAAATGGAGAGCACAAGGTTGATGTTTAAATTATTTGGTATGTTGGTTTTCATGCTATCCTACTAATATTATAAATGCGGGTTTGTAATTGTAAGGATGTGTGTTTATGTGTGTTTGTTACTCTTTCACGCAAAAACTACAGAACGGATTTTCGTGAAACTTTACAGTAATATTATTATTAGCAGCTTAGATATCGGCATAACATTCAAAGTTAAAATTTATAGAGCTTTTTATAATTTGGTCATAATAGGGGAGATGTGCTCAAGACGGCATACTCAGGTAAGATGACACACCTACTATATTGCTTTAAATATTCGCGCTAAGAGTGCAATTGTGACGTTAACGGGAGTCTACATAGATGTCGCTAGTACTCAAATTCAGTATGGCGGAATAAGAACGCGGACTGGCAAGCAGTGCACGTTTTTGTGATTTTGACATGCTCAAAAGTTTGCTTTCGGTTTTGTTTGATGGTGAAAATACATGTAAGGTAAGGGTCTTTACTTTAAACTAATTTGAATTGTAAAAATGGGTTATTAAACTGCACAAATATAGCTAAAAACGCATCCTAACGTAAAAAGTATGGTCGTGACAATTTAAACCATAATTTTGTGACCGTTGGGTAAAATGACATACAGGGCGTGGGTGTAAGATGGCATACTATGTCATCTTATCCGTGTAAAATAGGATAGGAAAACTTACCTGTTTTCTTTTTTTATACAGAATGCCTGGCATTTACTAATGAACATCGACGCGAAAAAAAAGGCTATTGAAGCTGTGAGGGACAATCGAATGGTCTGGCTTTTAGCATTGATAAGATGACATACCCTTAAGGTGTAAGATGACATACAGTAACCAACTTATCTCTGAAATGAAGAGAGGCGCTGTCGGACGCAATTCGAGAGGTAGTTACTGACAGACGAATGAACACATTGTACTTATGAATGACTTTTTAACATGACGGCATTAGTTCCAACTTTTGCAATTTCAGAGATAAGTTGGTGGCAATGTACCATGTCATCTTATCCTATACATATGTCATTTTACACATGTCAACCTAAGTGCCATTGATGTTTGTTTTCAAAGTTAATATGACGTTGATTGTTCTAAATTTTAAATAATTTTGTTGATTATGATACCTTTCAGAATATACGCAAGATGCTGATCTCATATGACTAAAATTATTTTAAATATTTCCCTTGAAAGAAAAAGTATGTCATCTTAAGCACAATTCCCCTATAACGATAACTGTGAAGTAAGTCGGGAAAAATCAGCCTTCTGAGAGCGATTTTCTACTTGTTCCCTGAAGTGAAGCGAGGGCGGGTTTACTAGTTTTGGAATAAACGGGGAACTATTTTGAATAGAAGGTACTGATTTATTTAATTTTTTCCACGATTTACTTTATCAATTCATTTATTAGATACAACTAGAAAAAAGGACAGATCGTGGGAAATGAGGGTCGCCGTTTTTGTACTCACCAGTTGGCGTCACCTGCGAGTGAGGTCCTGCTGTCAAAGCCCTCCCATACATAAACAGTGACAAGTGATATTCAGACAAGTGAGAAGCGACAGTGCCACAAACTTATCTGACCCGGTGGCCAAAATTGGAACTAATGCAAATGTTATACTGTTGTCAGACAAAGACAAAGACAGTAGCGCCCTTCTTACCGGGAAGATAAGTTTGTGGCACTGACAGCCAGACCTCACTCTACACTAGCGCCTCTAGCGGCGAATTCACACGCCTTTACCCTCATTGCGTTAGGTTACTCAAGTTACTCACGTTGAAAAACTCTTTGGTTAGTTCTGAAGTAATTTGGTGTATGCTGGTTATCTATTGGTTAGTTACTGTATTCGATCTAGAATTACCCTAAATTGTTTGTACTATCTTGGTGTTTGGTAGTGAAGTGGTGTAACACACACGGCATACAGTGACGTCACGTTGAACCTGAATCACACTATCAAAGTTTCTACATAATCAAACTGAGCGCGGTCGGTCAGGTAAAGTCCCATGTTAAGTAGCATTAAATGGAAAGGTGTGCGTGAAAAGAGTTTTATAATCATCTGTGTTAAACTTTTCCAATTTCAAATACCGAGGAATCAGTAGGTACCTACGTCTATTTTCTGCATATCGTAAATTAGGCTTACTAGAATATATTATTACAGTATTAGAAATCTACAATGTTCTTACCAAGTAGGAAATGAACATAAAGGAAGAAACCGAACGTTGAAAGGGATATATGGAATGTGCATCGTAAATTATGCATGTCAGACTACCTATAAGATAAGCTCTAAGTTTGTTCTGAAGCACCGGAATAGCTTTGTCAGATTGGAGCGTTTGAGGTACAACGTGAATACTAAAATGTTGCTACGTCGAGATCGATTCCTTTTACCTGCTTTAAAATACGTGTACGTTAGCGTACATGGAATCTAATAACGACACTGATGGGACCGAATTTGTACTCGTACATCAAAATTTAAATGTAGAGAATTTCTACGTACATGAGGATTTATATTTTGGTAGAATAATTTTGCTTAAGTTATATTTTGAGGGCTTCAACATACTTTAGATAATTGCTTTTTACAAAAAAATAACCAACTTCAACCTCGACAAGCAGAGACAACTCAAAAACTTCTCGCCTGATTGCGCTCAATTCAACCCATCTAAGTGTAAAGTTGTTTAGGTGTTTGAAGCGCTCATAGCCCGGCGGCTTGCGTCGATCCTAAGCGATCGACAAAGTTAAGCAACAGCGGGCGCGGTCGGTAGTCGGATGGGTGACCGCTAGTGGCAAAAATTTCTTGAGCGCTTCCGTGCTTCGGAGGGCACGTAAAGCCGTCGGTCCCGGTTGTTATCGATTGATAGCAGTCGTTAAGCCATGTCGGAGGCCTTCGGGAGCCTTGAAAACTTTCGACACTGGGTTGGCCACTAACCCCTCCACCAACCCGCATTGGAGCAGCGTGGTGGAGTATGCTCTAGGCCTCCTCAGTAATGCAGTAGTATCTAGTTTCCAACAAAAAGAATTATCAAAATCGGCCCATTACCAACAAAAAAATCGCCGAACAAACATAAAAACAAGCATTATATACGGTCGAATTGAGAACCTCCTTCTTTTTTGAAGTCGGTTAAAAGTTAGGAGGTTCTCAATTCGACTGTAGGTATGTTTTTATTGTATGGATATAACTTCACAAGCTTTTACTGAGTAAACCGATTCTGGTAACTCATTAAATTTTATATTCAAAAGCTGATACTTGTGCGCCCTTTTTAATTTGAGCGACATCTGACGAGTATTTTTGGGCTACCCTAAATAATGCGTATGTATTGGTCTACGATTACAATTAAATGTATGTAAATATAAATATTAAATGTTAGTTAAATGTCGATATTCAAATCAGTTTTTTGTTGTTTTTAACATTCTATTTACTTATTACGATCAAAAATAAAAAATATGCCTTTCCCTCAAACATAAATGGTTATTATTATTATTAACACGAAAACAAAACAAAAGAAAAATTGCATAACGATATCTCGCTTTTATGTAGGTAATTGTAGTAATTAATTAACCTACCTATTGTAATTGTAGTAATTCACACACACGGCACACATGTGCCGGACACCATGTTAGCATAATAATTGTTTTAGGAACAGTGAAAATAGTCGATACTTCGATTTACTTATGAAGTGTTTTCCATTAGACTTATTTGTTTTTCTTGAATTATTTATTAGGACATTTCCTGAAGGCACAGGTAGATAGTATATCATTTCATGGTTTTGCGGACGTAATTACAAAAATCGTCAAAATTTACCTCGTCTGAAGTATGGTAAGGTCGTATTGATGATAAGGATTCCTCAATCAACGGTAGTTTACCTCTACCCGTAGGTAATAAAGTTTCCCTATTTTCGTCCATCTGTCTCTGGCGTAGTTAAAAGGCTCTTAGTATTAGAAGCTGTAATTTGGCATAAATACACATACTTATTTCGATAACAAACCTTTTAAAGGTGGAATATCTCCTTCGTAAAAGTGGAAAAACATTCACAAAAATTCGGGAAAATTAATCTGTTAGGCAATAACAATGAACTCTAATCGCATCTCCGATACGATATTACATAATTGAACTGTTTAAGAAGTTATTGCAATAAATATGTAGGAAAGTTTTTAATGAAAAAGGGATAATCGGGTAAATGCAAGGCACCAGATGTGATTTAATCGCAATGTTTCGATAAGAGTATTTTTAGTTTCTCGAAGTGAAACGAAGACTACTTGTCAACTTCAATAAAGGTATAAATAGACGATCGAACTTGGTCCGGGCCGAACCACGAACATGGTGCGGTCCGAACCATATTCGCTCGTGTGGTGCGTGGTCTGCCGCACAAATATCGGTGCGGCTGGTTCGGAGCGCTTGCACATCGAACGCGGTGCGGTCCGGACCGATTCGACGGTGTGGACGGCGCACCGAACACAGTGTTGCCGTTCTGGCGACTTTGTCGCTAGATCTAGCGCAATTTTTGGGAAGTTAGCGAGAGAAATTTTAGTTTTAGCGGGAAAAAAATATTTAGCGACTTCTAGCGGATTTTTGACTCGTAGTTTTGGCGACTTTTTCAAAACCTAAAATCGAAAATATAACAAATAAAGTAGTTAAATTATTTTAAGTTGTTTAACTTGTAGTATATATGTAATATTTACTTCTTTACTTCCTTTTATGTCTTCTTTATTCTTTGTCCTCTTTATCCTTCTTTAGTTCCTTCCTTATATATCCTTGCCTTTGGTTATTACTTCGTTTATTGCTTTATTACTTGTATTTTACTTTATATCTGCTGAAATTGTGAAATGTTTATATTGACTACTTTTGATAATTTATGTAATTATTCCTTTGGCTTTTCACTTCTAGGACTATTTATAAATTGTAAATGTTACCTTCTTTAATGTTTTAGTACTTATTCCTTCTTTATTTTGATGAATTCCTGTAACTTTAAATATGATTTTTATGTTTGTTTACGTTGGTGACATTATGTCAATGTAATTGTTACGTCTCTGTAGTCTTTGCTTTTTCTAAATCTATTCTGTATATTTAATCTACCAACCTAGTCTAATAATAAACTAGAAATTTAAAAATAGATGTAATTTAAAAGAGGAACGCCGGCTCGAGAAAATTCAAGCGATCGGGTCAATAGGGCAGTGTGGAGACAGACATCGCGGTGTTCGGAAGACTTTTTCCGAGGAGGTCTTTCTGATTCGGTGGCGTACACAGGGCCGTCCCGTGTCTCTGCTTCGCGGACGCGTGCATCTATTCTCGACTCCGACATCGTTCCGGACGGGCGCGCTGTTGGAGCGCCCTGGGACCTGCCGCCTCCTACTACGTCGGGAGGCTTGCCGCGCGGGACACTTCTGCGCGCAGGGTTGCGCGCCAGGGTCGCGCTACCTCTTGTGCGCTTGGTAGCGCGCCATCCCCTACGCCTCCCGACCTCATCCTGTCGAGAGACACGCCGGCCTCCGCCGTCCGAGTCGGAACTTCGGACCTCCGCCTCCGCTTACAAGAGAACCCCAGATCGTCTCCCCTCCCTCTCTTAATTTACCGACTTTCCTTCAGTGTCTGTGTCTTGTTATCTAACTTATTTTTTATACCGTGTTATTATTATTGTGACCCACTAGGAAAGATAAGTAAATCTTTTATTTCTTTCAAAATTCTTTTATTTATTCTTTCCCTTTATAACGTTACAAACTGGTTTGTGCAGGGGGTGGGAATAAGCGATATAAAATTTTGAAAAAAGGCACGACCGGGCACGAACCATTTGTTGGTCCAGTCGCTATTGTGCCACTGTACGCGCAACACGTCGCGACGTTTTAGGTATCAGAAATGGATTCCCGGCAACGCCTTGGAGTTCTTGAAGACACTGTTATTAGTACGGAAAAAAAGCAGTTATTGAATTGTTGGAGTTATATAAAGATTTTCCATGTTTATGGAACATCTTTGTTTCGATAGAATAGGCGGCATGTCGAGACGAGACGTGTTCACCCAATGCTAGCACACAACGACTGGACGGTTCGGAGTCCGGAGTGCTCGTCTGTTGTGTAGAGCGCACCGTACAGTTCGTGGTTCGGCCCGGACCAAGTTCGATCGTCTATTTATACTATAACACGTACAGTGATTGAATTAAAACGAATTTCGAACGAATTTAACTCGAAGAGCGCATAACTCGAAGACTCTAATTCAAAACTGTCTCAGACGTCACAAAAGTTACTTCGTTTAACCATTGATACATCGTTTTCCATTTTCTCATTTTAATTTAAGCTGAGGTCATCTTAAAATGTTGAAAATAAAACGTTGCAGATTCCTGTCATAGTCAACCCGCTGGGGTAAAAATATTGTAATAACTGTGAAGGCAGCTGAAAACCCTTAAAAAGCTGACTTCTGTTAAAATTAGACGTTTTTGATATACTAGTAAAAATTTTAGCTTGATTTCGGGATACCTATGCCGTAATAAGCCAAGCCTAAGCCTCGTTGCTACCTTTTATGAAACCTAACCTAATTTCTACTAAGCTAAGGCTTTTAGCTTTGATGTAGTTTTTTACGAATAATTTATATTTAGAATCCTTAAGTGTAGGTACCGTCTCGAGTGACTTCAGTATTCAGTCTTTTACTTAAATTCTAATTCCATTTCAAAGTCCTAAAGTACCTTGTTGAGTTTCATTATAAGTACCACTGGTATTAAAGTTGAAGAGTCGTCACGGATCAATAAATACTCGATTCTCGTTTGATTAACTTTAGTTTCAACGGATTATTGATACCTGATTCATTCTTGTCTGATTAATTTTAGTTCATCGATAACAAAGCGTCTCTTAATTAAAAACTTCTCATAGCGCCCCCTCGTGCGCCGTTCGCTGAAGTTTTAAAAAGTAGTTAGAATGTGGCACTTTTTCATTAACTACGCTTGAATTCGCACTGTCTGCCAATGATTGGAGGATTCTAGTAGAGCTTTTGTTCAAATTTTTATACATTGAGGATTTTCCATATTTTTTGCACAATTGCATTTTACCATATTTAAAGTTTATAATTAATTGAAAGATAGTTTTAAAGCCAGTATTTCATCATCAATTTCATTTGAGTGTTGTTCTGTGTCGGTGATAGTTATCATGGGCGGCAGCGGAACAATGATGGCATGCTTCCTTGGTATTCTTATTAAATATTGTAATTAATACAAGAATGTTCACCACATTCACTCCCTCAGCTTTTAGCATTATTATAAGTGTTTGTCCTTTAAATATTTATTATACGTTAAAGTATCTATAATAATATAGTAGGTAGGTACAAGTGAAAGTAGCTCTATCTTTTGATTTCTCTGTTAGGTAAGCTTTCACGCCTAAAACACTGAACTGATTTAAATATGAGATAGTTTGAGACTTAGGAAAGGACAGAATATTTTTGTCCCGGTTATTATTTGGGATGAAGAGGAAAGGTATAAGTATAATAATTTGGCATAATGCGACTAGGGCATAATAATTATGATGTTTTTTTCAACGTGACAAGTTCCCGTGGTATTTTTAGGGTAGGTCGTTTGTCTCCCAAGCTGGTGAAACCGCGGTCAAAAACTTTTATGGAATAACTATATTTAATTCTAAACTTTACAATTGACAGCAGCATAAAAATAAATATTACCAGTAATAATAATCTTGTGTAGAACGAAATACAAATACATTTAAACTTCGAACATTAAAAAAAGAAAAATCTAATAAAATCTAACAATAAAAAGGAAAAACATTAGTTAACATAAAATAACAGTATGTTACTCAAATCCCTATCGCGTTACAATTAGGGATTTATGGCCAGAAAATCCTGATGGAAAAGTTTTTACGTCAAGAACTTAGCCATAACGTTCAATTAACCCACCCGAATCGTGTTCTACTTTTGTGAAAGAATTTAAACGAGAAACTTGTAACATTTTTCAAGTTAATGTGCTATCCCAATTTTATATGATGCATAAAGAGATCTTATTTTTATGCAAATCGTATATATAAAATTTTCGTGTCACAATGTTAGTTACTTTACTTCTCCAAAACGGCTTTTCCGATTTTTACCAAATTTTATATGCATATTCAGTAGGTCTGAGAATCGGGTAATATCTATGTATTTCTCATACCCCTAAGTGATAAGGGTTGTTCACCCTTAACATTTTTTTAGCAAAACAACGTTTGCTGGGTCAGCTAGTATATTATAATCGCATGTACTACTGAATATTGTAGAATATGATACGAAGGCAATGGAATTACTTCATAGTTCGTTATGACCGGGTATACTAGCTTAGTTATCAATCATTATGTTCAGTGAACCAAAAATTGTCGTACTAACAGCTTAATCTCAATTTCTTTTAAACTGACTTAAAAAGGGGGAGGTTCTCAATTCGAATGTTGTTTTATGTGTTACCTCATCATTTGTACTGCGGGAACCGATTTTGATCATTCCGTTTTTATTAGTCAGCGAATGCTTCACGTCTGATTCCATATAAATTTAAGCAACATCTGACGGGGAGTTTTTGAGTTATTACTACTTATCGATTTTGAAGTCTGTTATTTTTGTAAAAAGTTAGTTTAACATAAAAAAGTTATGTAGATGACGATCTTGTCTAATGGCAAATGGTGTGAAAGACCAAGGTGTTGAATGCACAGATTTAAGGTCTATTCACTGTCTTCTTGAAGTCTCCTATTTTATGAAACACCAACGCGGACAAACTATTTTATACGTAACATGCAATGCATGATATTTAATGAATACACTTTGAAAAATAGGAGCCAAGATGAATGGGCTCCTTTTGGCTTCGCTTTGGGAAACCTATCCATTGTTACCCGCACTCGAAGTAATCTATTTCTTATACGCAGACCCGGAACACTTGTCAACCCATTTTTATTCGATCTATTACAATGTACCAACTGGGAGTACCTACCCTAAGTCTATGTATCTAAAGACTGTTTCTAGGGTTCCAGGGCGTCTGCAATTTTTCACAGGGCTTTATTTCTTAAGCCGTAATAAATAGAAATTTCAATTTTTTGCACTACTTTTTACCTAGCTAACAAAATAAATACATACAATTTGGCTACAATAAATATTTCTAAGAAATTTTCTCCTCAATTAATAACTTACATTTGGACCAAAAACTCCTTAAATGATAATAATTTCTCTGTATAAGTACCTACCTACTAAAACTATTATCTTGCTATACAATAGGGTAAAAAGCAAGGTTCAGTACCCACTGAGAAAACGTAAATAAGCATACTTAAGTAGGATCCACAATACGTTACAACATAAGGCTGTGCTTCTAACAAAAAGATTACCCGCTCGACAGAACGCTCCGAGGAAACCTAGCTTAGCTCTGACTTATACATAGATATTACGTATGTTAGTTTACGTTATCAACGACGAGAAAATATTTATTCCAAGAAACATGACTTATATACAGTAAAAAGAAGAGGAAATAAAGATGAAAGAATATGGATAGGTACTACATGAGATTAGAGTTGTAGATACTTCTTGTAATATTATCCTTACTATCCTTACTAATATTATAAATGTGAAAGTGTGTTTGTTTGTTTGTTTGTGACTCTTTCACGTCGCAACATGACTATTATATGACATGGTTTATGTGTGTGGGGATAGTTAGGAGGGTGGAGAGTGACGTAGGCTACTTTTAACCGCGGAAAAACATCTCATTCCCATGGGAAGATCGATGTTTTGTTAGTTGCTAAATATTTAGTTCCGGAGTTGTTAATAGATGGCGTTAGTAAAATTCATTTGCAAGTTCTGAATCACGCTATTAAATACTACATGTAATTTACTTTTTAGCTAAGATTCCTACGGGAGCGGGTCCTACGCGGCCTTTACCTACGGGTCCCGAAGCGAAGCGCGGGCGGTTCTCTAGTATCTACATAAGTATTAATTCCGGTTCCCCGATATACCCCAACATTCATGTGTATAATCATTAATCACACTAATTACCTATGTATATTACTTGTATTACACATAGGTAATTATTGTAATTAATGATCTTTAATAAATATAAATACTAAATTTACTGTATATCCCTTGCAAATAGCGTTGTGTGAGAAGTGCCTAAAAGTTATTAACCGGCCTCCGATTATAATAGATAATATATCTTAAGTGGGGTTGAGGGTAGGATATAAAAATATTGCAAGCCATGGTAGAGACATTATTATTAACCGTGTACAACTTAGCTTGTAAGTAAAATTTACTTCTGGCATTTTAAATTCTCGTCGTCAATCTAGAATGTACCTAAATAACAGGTAAGGAAAGCTGGCATTTGTGTGTGCAATTAAAATGAATTCCATATCAAACAAGAACGCAGAATCACTATAGAGTATAAGGGACTGTGCATGTTGATTCTTTGCATTGTTTGGAATTAGTTATTAGTGAGTGACAATTTGTACCTACTTCTTCCTAGTATAAAACCAATAATCAAGACATAAACATTATAAATGAATGCCTTCCTTTTAGTTGGTCCTCTGCCGCGTCGTTGTAATGTGCGCAGTGCTTAAGATAGCGCCCCCGACATCGTTTTGCGACATTACGAGTATGTCGCGTCGCTGTCGCACGTGTGAATAATACACTAAGTACATATATGCATTAACAAAATAGCCCGCGGCTTGCCTTTGTTTCTAGCGTTTCTAATCTTTAATACTCCAAATCATCCCATAACTGTATCCTAGAAAACAGCTCAATAACAATGGTAGCCGAGTGGATCCGACGCTCCACTCTCAAATCATGCACACACCAATATATTTCAAAAACATTTTTTAAGAAATTAAGGTAGCAAATGAGCATGTAACAACACACTTCCGCTGCCACCAATGAGCGATTCCGTGCTTTGGAAGGTAGACAAGCCGCCGCGCCGGTCCCAGTTGTAATCGATGGATAGCAGTTTTTAAACCATGTCGGAGGCTTTCGAGCGGCAGGAAAACTGCCGACACTTGGATTAGCCACTAATCCCTCAACCAATTCGCAATAGAGCAGCGTGATGGAGTATGCTCTAGGTCTTCTCATAGATGAGGAGAGACCCATGCTAAGTAGTGGGCCATTCAAGGGATAAGAAGTTAACCACATGCGTTTTAGAATTGAAGGATCCTTTTCTGTAAAGAAAAATATCGAAAGAACCTGTAGAGATGTCGCTCTTCGCTTAATTTGATTTTTTGATTCATGAATCGATTGAAAAACGGTATTTGTATGCATTAATCTTAAAGACCGAAGCGCGAAGTTACGAAGCGGGAAGCAGGTGTAATGTTTTATGTATGAGAAGCACATTAATATTGAGCGCCGGCTTCGACACTCTATAGGTTAAAGATTGTACGAACGTGCCAAGGATTTGAATAGATACAAATTGCAATACCTGCTCTACGATACTCCTTAATATTTTCTAACTCCAACGAATGTTTCTCAATATTTTAGCTTGAAATCTTAACGCTTATGAATCTACATTATACTGTGCTCGTGTACGGTATGGAATTCGTTTTAGTGGCATCTCACAGAAATGCTAGCTTCCGCCCTTGTGATTAAGGTTCGTTGCAGATTGCCGCCGAGAATTCAGAATGCCGCAAGTACTTAAACTTACAGTGCCACAAACTTATCTGACCCGGTAAGGGGGGCGCTACTTTTTTTGTCGTTGTCTGACAACAGTATAACATTTGCATTAGTTCCAATTTTGGCCACCGGGCCAGATAAGTTTGTGGCACTGTACAAGCCAAGTTGAATAGTGAGCACAGGTAATAAATTTGAATTTAACGGGGAGTTAAATAAAAATTTATTCATCATCTCAACCCATCATGGCCCACTATTGAGCACGGGTCTAGTCTCACGATGAGAAGGTTAAGGCTATAGTCCACCACGCAGGCCAAGTGCGGATTGGCGTACTTCACACACCTTTTGAGTTTTTGTGAACTCTCCGGCATGCAGGTTTCCTCACGATGTTTTCCTTCACCGTTTGTAGCAAGTGACATTTAAATGCTTAAAACGCACATAACTCCGAAAAGTCAGAGGTATGTGCCCTGGGATTTGAACCCGGACCCTCCGAATAGGAGGCGGAATTCTTAACCACTAGGCTATCACCGCTACATAAATTTATTACCTTAACCTAAATTTATTAAATTTACGTAGACTATTAATGTGTACATAGATGATCGTTATAGAAACCATAATTGGGAGCCTTCTTTAACGCAATAGAACCCAAACATAGATTTTTCTAAGTACATAGGTATATTGTTGTGGTTTTCTGAGCGGTAATCTCAGAAACGGCTCAACTGATTGGGTGCGGTTTTCACTTATATGGAAATTTGTAGTTTACATAATAATAAGTAATTTTATTTAATTTCAAAGAACCGCACTTTTCAATATGATATAGGTTTCCCAAAGCGCAGCAAGGGCATTATACAAGTTAAATATTTAATAATGAAAACAGCGGCTTTTGGTTGCATAAATTAGAATTTTGTTCTTATGAATATGAGGTATGCTTTGAGTATTTAACAATGAGTTTTGTCTATAAAATGAGACTAGTATTTAATTTTTCTACAAAGAGAACATTATAATAAAAATAAAGAAATAAGCGTTGTTGAGAGAGTTTTAAAATGTATAGAGTAAACAAGTTAAAATATAAAACTAACGTTGCAGTCATATCAGTGTTTACTATTTTGTTTGTGTCAATAGTCTATAGCTATACTGACAAAAGCTCGGTATATTCAGTCTGGAATTTTGATGCTATTATCCCAGCTTTCCAAGATTTTATATACCAGTAACCTACTATGACATTTCTTCGTTATACTATGCCTTAGTAACATTCATCATCACCGCGTATTTTCACACCGTCCGTCTCCTTCAGGGCACGAACGGTATTACTGAGATAGGGACTAGCTGGTTATTGGGTTGGGCGATTGTTTAAGCTCTGGAGGCTACCAGCGTTAAGATTGTGGGGTAAGGGAATCAGTTGCTACTCATTTAAGCAATCTATTAGAAATTTAATTATTATTGACAGGTCATTATTGTTCTATAAATATCAGAAACATATTTGTATACTCCAATTAATATGAAAATACTGAATCCTCTTTGTAAAACCAACACACATTTTACATAGTTTGTGTCCTAGCCTCCATCCGTACCGTGCGATAGTTTCGTACCAATAATGTTTCTTTGTATATTTTTGTACTTGCCATTATTTATAATTCTTTCTCATTTCTAGTGTTTGTTATTGTGGCTGCTTTCTTTTTCGTCTCTATTTCGGTTTGATAGAGCCCTGCAAGACAGATAGACGGCGGAGATATATAAATAGGGTTCCGTTTGTCACCTATAGAGTACGGAACCCTTAAAAAGAAATAAATAAAACATCGCTACGTAACAGCGCTTTTTAAGTTCACTTTACTAACAGAACAGCACGTGCGTCGCTTACAAAGAGCCACGAGAGAAAACGCGCGGCTCATTTTGCGAGCCGTTATGAAATTTCCACTTCAGAAACCCTAATAATACGGATTTCACTTTGTTACATTTTAGACCAGTTTTTTTATTTACATAAACAAACCTACGTGTAGATTATGTTTAGATTTTTATAGAATTAACGTAGCAAAGGAGCATGAAGTATAATCCTACCGCTGCCGCCCATGACAACTGTCGAGCCGTAGAGGGCCGCTCATTCACATTCGCGCGAATACGCGAACCCGCAATAATATTATAAAACGGTCCTTCGCAAGTGATTATGCAGAGTTTTTGACACATTCATGGTATTAGATGTCAAAGTGACAATTCGTGCAATGTACAAAGGTTCGCGCGCATGTGACTGAGCACGTTAAGACTCGAACCGGGACTAAACTAAGATGGTGTTAACTGTCCGGTACTTAGTTGCGTAGTGGCACTACTACGATACATGGCGACGATGCACTACAGTACAGGGCATCTTTCCCCTTATAAGTGAGGAGACTAAGAGCACTGCACCAACCTATTCCAGTGCATTACTTGCACTTATTACCATTACTTAACATCGCAACCCGTGCCTGAACCATGAAACTGTCTCAGAATACCCCTCACGGACACACGGTACAGGCTGTCCATCACGCTAGCCACATGCTGAGGCTGTGCAGAATTCACATTACTTTTGAAAGTTATTTGTTGGACAGGATGAAATTAGGTCCCTCCGTTCAAATTCAAACCACTTATCACTACTAGAAGGGTAGTAGCCAACCAAATCTCGAAGTTTTTACGCCCTGAAGGATCATTCCGGGATAATTCTGAAGTTTAATCCATCTCAGTCTTCCTGCTTGGCCGGTAAAGGATAGGTACACAGGCTTCCAAAAGGTATCTTAACCGCTGAAGAAAAATACAACGCAAGCTCACGCAGGCCTACTTTACACAACGCTTGATGAATTAATTAGGAATTCTAAACTAGAGGTCGTAAAAAAGGGGTTACCATTCAAGCGCGCCCTTTGATGTGGCCGCCGCCCGAATTGAAATTAAAAACATAACCGGTGTAAATAACTTTCAAACTGTTTCAAAGTTTGAAATACGACGTATTGAGCCATAATTTAACGTTTCCCACGTTTAACTGATATTGATGGCGTTAGTATAAATTAGCAGAGAAAGTTATAGATAAAGCAGTCATCTCGAATTGACTTTATAAGGGCATTGAAACTTTTTATTGACAACAACCGAAACCCATCGATACGTGGCTCAGTCGATAACTGAAGATAAAGAATTAAGTTTCTCGACTACAAATCAAAGTTGCGCACTGTTAGGTTCCGTATATTTTCGTATTTTTTTATTGATTTATTTAATGTTGAATCATACTAGGAGAAGAACTGGGTTCATTAATTTATCTTACTGGCAATTCCATATGCTCAGCCACTGAAGTTATAGTCATAAATATCCCCGGGTAACAATTATCGGTTTCGGACTTAAAAAATACTCTTTTATAAATGCGATCGCCAGCCTGCGAAACAAAACGGAATTTTCTTCAATTAAAATCGAAGCTATATTGTTAAAGTGTTTGCCACTCATTATCGTTTCGCGGTATCAACCGACATACCACTGATCAAATGTGGCCAAATATTGGACCTGTTTTTCGTAAAATAACTGGTTCTCCAAGTACCAAATTGAAGTTATTTATACACTACGTTGCCTGCGTTTAATTTTGTTCTGAATTTTAAGTATCTTAAATTCATGGTTTTAATCCGCAAATAGATAATAAGTAATTTATTCAAACGAAACAGTGAAACATATGTACCAATAAAATTTTATTCTACATCGTTTCTATTCAAATTAGAGGCTTTGCGATCCCTCTTTACATTTTAGAAGCACGGCAGTAGTAAAGCTAAGTTTATTTATTGGAAATGAATTCGCCAACACGCTTAAAGTTTGTTGTTAGCAAACCTTATCCAGCAAGCGAAAATAAATAATACATTTAAATGCTAAAACTTTCTTGAGGCTTTTATGAATTCTCGAGAATTCAGTTATTCTAAATTACTGAAGTATTTCGATCAAAATACTTTGCAAGAATACTTTGGTACTACTTCACAAAATTTAAGAACTTTATAGTCGGTTGAAGAGACAAAATAGTCTGTAAGTCTTAATCATCGAGTTTTGAAGACATAAAAATATAAAGAATGAAGACAAAAATACAGAAATTGATAATGACAGGCCAATATGAGGGCAAGAGACTTCAGGGCTAAAATAGGCTTAAGTCTTAAAATATGGTACAAGAGCCGGAAGGGGGGAGGGAGAACAAACTTAGACATGTCTATTGGTAACGCCAATAAAATTCATAAACTCAAATTAGTACCTAAGTACATAACAATGGGCTTCGGTTCGCTTGGACAAAATCTACGTTTAAGTTAAAGCCCAACTTAATATTATAGCCTTCCTCATATTTTTACCATACATAATAATTTCTTTTTACAAAAGGAAAAATAATCGACTTTAACATCGACAAGCAGAGATAGTAACTCAAAAACTACTCGCAAGATGGCGCTGAATTCAAACCATCTAGGTGAAAAGATATCTCGTCACTACAAATCAGTGAAGCCCAAACAAAAGTTAACTGCTGTAAATCGTTGAGGAGTTCCCTCGACTGTCTTTCGGCTTCATCAAATCGACTCCAGACATTCATTAAAGTGTAGTCCCTATATACATAATAATTATATACTTAATGAAAACATTAACAAACGGAAAGCCCTTCAGCTTGTTGTGTTAGTATAGATTTTGAGGTAGTAGTTAATTTTAACTGTAATAGACAATCAAAGTTCCGAGATTATCCTATGATGAACATTTAAATTGGGATAATTCCGCGAAGGCAAATATTAAACTATTATTCAGTAACGCTACTAAATAAATTAGATTAGAATTATTAAATTTGGAGCTAACCGCAAAAGGATTTAGATTCAGCTCTAACGTTAGGTAAATAATAATTTAATTAAAATTTTGGCAAAATTATCAAGGCCTAGGTATCTTTTCAAAGTGTAAAGCCGGTCGCTCACATCACGTGAATACGTGAACCCACAAGTGTAAGGTGACCTTTGCAAATAGTTATGCAAAGTTTTTGTCATATTCGTAACTTATTCAAGCTGTCAAAGCTGTGATGATTTTTGGACGCACGTCAAAGCTCGAACCTCGGACGTTCGCCTTGTCTCCCACATATACGAACATTCGTACAAGTGACAGCAGTAGGATTTCAACACACCAAGCAATATCAGCTGAATAGTTTGAAAATTGAACTCTGGACCAGAGTGACTTAGGTTCGAACCTTGAACGTACCGCTTCAGTGAAAGATCAAAAAACTATGAGGAAATCTGCACTCCAAAATTCTCTTTTATGTTCTCAAAGGGGTGTTAACTCCGCCAATCCGCACTCATCCAACTTAAAGAGAGAAAGAGCACAAACTTAACAAAATAACGTAAAATAAATCGCGATAATAATGACAGTGCGATTCGTGTTCTTTGTGAACAAAGATTATCGGATAAAGATTGCCAGATTATATGGCTCTCCGTCTCCGGCACTGCGATTGGAACGCGTCAAAGACATATAAATTCCACTTTTTACTCGACTATGGCGAAGCTAAAATAAGGTTATGACTTGAACCCTTATTTCTGTGTTAGTAGGGTAGCCCAAATTGCTAAATTAGTCGACTTGAGCGTCGTCGGGATCTATTGGATTGTGAAAATTAGATGCTTAGTAGAGAAAAAGTAATAATATACGAGTACAATGATCTATCCTCACCTTATATTTGTGTGGGAAGGAGATACTAATTTGCAAAAATTAAAAAAAATGCCACTAAGACATATTCGAGCAATGGAGGATATTAATCTGACGGCTTCAAACAGACTTCAGAAGAGAGAGTATAGACGGGTCAAAAACAACTCGCCAGATGTCACTGAAATTTAATTGAGTCGAGAGAACAAGTAGCTGCCAGCTTTTGAATAAAAAAAAATAATTAAAATCGGAATATTATATATTATTTATTAAAATCGGTTCACCCAGTACGAAGTCATAAGCCTTATGACATAAGGTAACACACAAACCTAACCTGTGTGTGTGTTTGTGTGTCTTGTGGCATCGTAGCTCCCGAACGGATGAAGCGATTTCAATTTGTTTTTTTTTGTATTAAAGGGGACTTACGGGCGCGTGTTTTTAGATATGTTTGATGAAAATCGGTTGAGCCGTTTAAAAGTTGTGGGGGGTAAAAGCGGGGAAGAATAGCCGAATGTATGCAAATATACTCGTGTGGGGTCTCAAATGAAAGGGCACAGTAAGAGAATATTTATGACTTAATCGAGAATATTCTTACCTATAAAAAGTATAAAATAAAAATTAAATTAAAAATTAAAAAAACCCCCGACACAAACATTTAAAAAGTAAAAAATAATATCTCTAAAAATAATACGTCGCGTTGGGGGACCGCTCCATTTATTTCTAACTTTAACACAAAAAAATATTAATAAATGATAAGTCTTGGGTAAAGGACTAAGTAGGTAGGCATGACATGTGATACTTATGAAAAAAATCGTAGATAATGAGTAGTTAGGTGCGGTCCCCCAACGCGACGTGAGAATGAATGCGCATCCTCTGAGAGACTTTTGAACAGGGTAATGCGTGCAACTTTTTCGTTATTCATAAAAGTTCAAATATCCTTAACTTCTCATCCTAAACGACCCCTGCTATTCACAGAACAATTTTATTAATGGCCGCTAAATTTTTACGTGATATGTCTGCAAGAATACCAGAAATATTTTTTGTAAAAACTTTGGTAGGTATAATTACCATTATCCAGATAGGACCGCTGTTAGAAAACGAAAAAGACACTTGTTGTATACACCTACTATATCTCATAGCAGTCACATAAACGCGCGCGAACGTTTGTATATTTAACGAATGTTTGCACAAATGTGTGAGACTACCCGAAGGTTTGAAATTCTCGCGCTTTGATGTGCGAAAGTTGTGTCTAAATAATAAAATTGTTTTTTCAGTGGTGCTTATTTGTTTATTACAAAATAAACAAATAAACACTTTACAAAAAGGTATATGAGGGCAAAACTTAATGCCTAAAGTCATTCTCTGCCAGTCAGCCCTGTGTGGATATGGATATGGTAGGTGTAAAAAATAGCAAGAAAAAAAACTATTCACAGTGTGTATCTTCGTACTAGCTGGTTTTTATTACATCAATAATTCCATTTTTCACTTAATCATTCGCCAAATTAATCCAGCCTGAACTTAATGAATACCTATCTGTTTCTAAGCTTCGTATTTCATCTCCGTTTCAATTAAACTAGAGAGTATTAAGTAACAATTTTATTCTTTCCTCGCTTTAAAAAGCAGCTTTGTCAAGAAAGGAACGTTGGAATAACCGTCAACGTCTAGAATTTCTTTATTTATGAGCTCTGCGAAGAACGGAAATGTGTCCAATTATATTGATACCGCCTTCGTAAGTTGTTGGAGCAGAACATCACTACATATAGAATAGTTGTTACATAAAATTTTCAAATGTGAATTGTAAATGTTGCAATGCTCATTATACCGGATTGTCTTTCTCTTTCAATGGGTTCAGGATTCGATTCCCAGCGAGGCGGTTTGAATTATGAGCTAAAATTTTCTCTTGTCTGTATGTCTGGATTTGCTTCTTTTTTCCATGGCACCCAATACCTACCTATACAGGGAATCCTGTTGTGGGGTTATAAGAGTGTAGCATTAGACATGCATTACCCTGGTATACCTTGATATACCCTGTATTACTTAAATACCACTTGTAAAAGAGACGATCTATGTCAATATTGCGAGATTGCAATATTCTGTTGAATTCTTCAGCTCCGCAATACCTCAAAGAGACACTTGAGTCAAGTTGAGACGCTTTATGCAGTGATCGATCTCAGAATATAGGTTACTCTTAAAAAATTTTTTATTTAGTTCGTTTCACAAAGACATGGAATTCGTAAAAACTTAGCATTTACTTACAAGTTTTAAAAACTCGAAAAAAATGTTTTCGGGGGCTTAACTAAGTTTAAAATTAAACTAAATGTACTGTGAAGAATTTTACGATTTTGATATGATGCCATTTTAAGTAAAGTAAAACAAAGTCTTCAGATTTTCGAAGTTTATTTCTCTCTGTAAACTATTTCAACTTATGCTTAATATCTAATGTCTACGTTTTCCACTTCAAAATCTTATTCACAGCCACAAACTCCCACTTCCCCCTTTATTTACCTACCTCATTTTTTCTCTTTTTGCCCTCCAATATTGCAAATCTCCGAAAAAGCGACAAAATATTCAAACAATAAAACCATGAATCATACGCTAGTACAGGAGACCATCATTTTACGCAACATTCCTCCAAACCCCTTAACGATATATATTAACCGACATTCACCTTGGAGTATAGATTGTTAACAAAACCTTTTTGAATATCCTCACACGCACAACGACTGACGCAATGGGTTTCCGCAGCAAATCTTATACAAAAATTCCGTGATATCGCTAGCTGTGAATAGCTACGGTGTGAATAGCTACGGCGTGAATAGCTCTGAATATATTTCGGGTGAGCATATGGAAAAGTGAATAAAACATTTTCGCTTTGTAAACTGAAGTCGAGACTCGAGATAAATGACCTTCGAGTACTAACAGCCTGTTAGTATTTCTTAAATAAAACTTAAGTTAAATTGGGTTTTTCACGTTGGCTCCCATTCCCGTTCTCACCCGTCCCACTAGACCCCGAAAACGATTAATTTGATTTATAGTTTGTTACTAGCTGTTGCCCGCGGCTCCGCCCGCGTGGAATTCAGTGTGTCACAAAGTTATTCCTGCGTTAATCCCGACCCCACACAAATTAAGACACACTCCACACATCTTAAGAACAGTTGTTTTTTTACTACGTTTTAGTCATACCGTACATCATACCGTACAAAAATCCGTTATGTAGATCTTGAGAAAATCGATAAAAAGACTTTAAGATATAAACGTCGGGGTTTTTTCATTCCAAACTATTATATTTTTAAACTACATTGGCAGTTTTTCATTCGGGTGCCAAAACATAAAGACCAGCTAAAGCGATGCTGACCCTCGAAAAAGCAACATAAAGTTGATCATGAGAAAAAAAGCCGGTTCGATTCCCGATATATTATGTATAGATATCCCGATATATAGATATTAATGAGCCCGCGACTTTCATTCGCTCATGGAAGCTTTTCCCGCGTAAATCTCGATCCCGCGGGAAGTCCGGAACAAAAAGTAGCTTATATAATGCTCCATAACCTCCTCTACCTCCCACTGAAAGTCCCATAAACATCTGAACCCACGACCTCATTCCCGGGTATGAGTTTTTACCGCGTGAATCCTAATCCCGCGGGAATTCAGGGATAAACAGTACCCTATATGTTGCTTCAAAACTTCCTCAATCTCCTAGTAAAGGTCGCATAAAAATTTAAGCCCGCAACTACGCGCAGGAGTTTATTCCACGTAACTCCAGATCCCGCGGGATTTCCGGGAAGACAGACTTGTTAGTTTTATATTTAGAAGCTATTTATACCCCATACGCGAAGAAGGTTTTCCCGCGTAAATTCCGATCCCGCGGGATTTCTGGGATAAAAAATATCCTATATGTTAATCTAAGTTGCCCTCTATGTGTGTGCCAAATTTCATGAAAATCGGTTCAGTACCCCATACGCGAAGAAGGTTTTCCCGCGTAAATTCCGATCCCGCGGGATTTCTGGGATAAAAAATATCCTATATGTTAATCTAAGTTGCCTTCTATGTGTGTGCCAAATTTCATGAAAATCGGTTCAGTAGTTTTTGCGTGAAGAAGGTTTTCCCGCGTAAATTCCGATCCCGCGGGATTTCTGGGATATAAAATATCCTATATGTTAATCTAAGTTGCCCTCTATGTGTGTGCCAAATTTCATGAAAATCGGTTCAGTAGTTTTTGCGTGAAGGAGTAACAAACAAACAAACAAATACACAAACTTTCACATTTATAATATTAATAGGATTACTTTTACCTTCTTTTTTAAACGTGTACAGTACAGTACAGTTAAAGTATTATAATGATTTTTGTAGGGGCGTAGCTATTGCCGTTTCAATGATACGGGGCCCCCGGGTTACAGGGCCCCTAACGTGTCTTAGCAAAAATTAGTAAAATTTTATCCACAATGTCATTTAAACTCGTAGTTCCCGAGAAAGAACAAGAGAATCTAAAACAATGATTTTTTAGAATTTTTGTCTGTTTATCTGTGATTTAATTACTTTCATTGTTATTAATTTAGCAAATGATTAAGTAGATATTTTAAATAGGGCTGATTTTGCACTTGAAAGATTATTTTATTAGGTGTGTTTTTATACATATTTTTGTTAAAGTTAATTCCTTTCACTCTCGTTAATTTAGCACACCACATACATTTATGTTTATGAAAATAAGACAGATATTACATGTTTTTATACTATTTAGGTATTTGTTTATTAAAGTAAATTAAATTATTGTTAACTACTTTTATTTTACCCCCTATCCTTTTAGTAAATTATCCGTCCAGCGTGATTAAATTTTTACTTTAAGACTTTTTCAGATAACTGTACTTTTAAGCAATGTTTACTTTTATTTGACGTTATCTGTCAAATCGGAATTCGGGGTCTAGTGAGACGGTTGGAAATGGGAATGGGAGCCAACGGGAAAACCCTGTTAAATTCAGCGATGACTTTTACGGTAAATAAAAATAAATGCTGACACTCATAATCGTCCTGCCTCTACCCAACTAGGATTTCCTCTGATACAGGGGGCATTGACAATACAAGATATCACAATACAAGAAATAAAAATAACCATTTATATGCATATCACATAAATATCTGCCCGGCCCGGGGCGAACCCTTTGATTCTTTACTACCAGTTATATCAACTAGACTACGCATTTTGACTTCTGAAAATATTAAAAATATATATAAATGTTACTCAGGATATACTACAAAATGTCTACAAAAATCGCAATTATTACATCTATAACTTATTACATATATTTATCTAAATAGAGTTTGTCTGCGATGATAAAGCTTACAATCGAAGTCAGTTTTATCGTTGATGAATTTTTTATGTCGTAAAGCTTTCGAGCATTGGACGCATGATCCGTAGTTATAAGACAAGCAGCTATTTCTTCCGAAAATCTGAACTCTGAAAAGTGTTTTCTGCTAAATTATAATTTCAAATAGGTAACAACTTCCGTTTAAAACTTCCAGTTAGACGGATTTTATTTGGTTGATAAAATATAACCATTTGATTCTTCTAAAACATCTAATAATATTATGGGTTGTAAATACACCACCAGATCGCTTGACACCTCTTGATTTTTTTAATACAGATGTTTTAATTAATATCTAGATAATAAACTATTATTGGAGGTCTTTTTATTAATGTAATAGCTGCTAGAATAATGTTTTCACTACTTATTAAAACCTTTGTGCCTGCAAATTTTGATGATATTTTGCTATGGTATTGTAAGCTTGGGAAACTATTTCGTCTTTAATTTCAACGTGTTCACAAACAAAAAATATTTCAATATAATTTTGCTCATGTAGCTGTTTTTACAATAACGTATATTTTTCTACCGCCGTTTCACAAAGGAGCTAACTGGTATATTATTGAGGAGACGAAACCGCGAAAGAAGCACCTCAGCATATCGTTCGTTATTAATATCAATGTAAAAGTTTACCGAAGCGAATTTTATGTATTTTTCTGGTGTTGGACATGTTTTTTAAACTTGTTACAGTCACAGTTAACGTCAACACGAAATTTATAAAGCGAAAAGATTTTATTCTCGTGTTCACGCTTTTCGAAGCAATATTTATAGCAGCTCGGCGTCGTTTTCTGTCTGTTTTATGTAACAATACTGTGTAATCCATTCGACATGTGTTAATACGGTTATCGACAGACACGCTGTCGTATTGTTGTCACTATAATACCTTTGCTTTGATCATCTTTTTGCACTGAAGTTGCCAAAATTATGCCATGTTTGTTTGAAATCACGTCGCTTGCGTGCAGTGGATTTAAAATTGTTGTTTTGACAATCATTTTATGGGCATGTCCGTCATTTTTTTGTAAAGTAAGCTAAAATAACTCTGAATGGTTTTTGTTGAAATATTTTAATGGAAATATCAACTTTGAACAATTTAATGCGTGTTTGGGGTAACTAAGTAGGTAATGTACAAACCGGCTATTTGAATACATAAATATTACTTTTTATTGTAAGATTTACACGTTACAATAACATTAATATTGATTCCGTAGCCTAGTTAGTAGAAAACCTGTCTATGAATCGCGGAGTCCCGGGTACGATATTCGGCCAGGGCAGATATTAATATATTGTGTTATTTGTGTTGTGCATCCACATTTGACACAGAGAATCCTAGTACGGGGTTAATATTGTATTAACACGGTCACGCACGTGCGTGAACGTTTGTACTTTGTACGAATATTTGCACGAACGTTCAATAATTCTAACATCTATTACATTTTCCGTTTCGTTAAGCACGTGTTTCCTTCATACTTGAACAGTTTTTATTAAGTTAAGATAACGGTATGGAAATAACAGTTATGTTAAGAGCTTTTTGCTGTCACTAGCAATTTTTTTCGCCGTCCTAATAATGCCTGCTGCACACTATTTATTTCTTACGTCTTCGAGCAAGGAAGTAGGCGATGTGTAATTAGAGCGAATATTCTTATATAAAACGACACGTCATTGTGTTCATTTTCTTATTTTTTTTGCATTTATTATTATTACTTATAACATTAAATTATCAATATTTTTGTTCATGCAACAATATTTAATCACAGCAATGAAACGTTTACTTTGTATTTTACGAATAAAATGAGTATGAAATCAAACTTTGTTTAAATCATTTTTCCTTCCTATTTGAACCGCGACGCGACATTTACATCTACAACAAACATATTTAAAACATTCAGTAGAAATATCATAAACGACGCAACAAGAATTAATATCCGGAATCCCTTAGAAATAAACTTAAACTAATTAAGAGAAACATGCGTATATAAACATAAATTAAACTAAAATAAAATTGTTAGCAGTCACTACTTTACAAGTACTTACATGGACAAGACAACAGATTGCCAGTCATTAAATCGATATCGGATCGATGTTCATGGGTTAACATCTTGTTAATTTATTTCACGGCGCGAATGTAGCAACAGCATTACAAAAACATACGGATAACCCAGTAGATCACGAGTTGAGATTAGTTCCATGAAAGATTTCCATTAAAATATTTCGTTCATTGGACGAGCGCGTTGAGTAAGTTTTTTTGTAAACCTGTTTTAGTTCAATTTAATTCCTTAAGTTTCTTGAGCGGAAACGCATTGGTGTCGTGTTGCTAATGTCTATGGTTGGTTATGACCAGTTACTGTGAGATGAATCATCTGCTCATTGCCTGCTAAGGACATAAAAACGTGATAAGTTGATAATTAACTCAGCGGTTAGAACGTAGGGCCTAACGGATGCTTCGAATACGAATCCTGTTAAAATCTTTGTTTTACTAGCTATTCGCCCGCGTCTGCGCCTGCGAGGATTTAGTTTTCTTTGGACCCTTATTTCGGCCCTTAAAAACGAGCCCCCGTTTTTGAAAAAATAGGAAGTCTACATTTAGGCTTGCGGCAACTATTTTCATTCTGAAATTCATCCAAATCAGGCCAGTGATTTAACCGTGATGCGTCAGAGACAAACAGACACACAGACTTTTGCAGTATGGATTGAAAATATCAATAATATTGGCTTTTGGCCGTAAAAGAACCTACTATCTTATCTATATTTGTATGAATAAAACATGCAAAACCTCTGGCACTTGTGGCCTTTTGGCCTGAGGCAGCATGTTTATCTGTTACTAATGGCGAATGTGTTGACATTAATAACTTGTTCATGAATATCGAAAATATTGTACATGGGATTATAAAACCTGTTGTGTTTTTATTATTCCCATGTGAGACAACAACACGACATCGTAACGTCAAATGTCACGTACCTACTATTTTATCGTGCCCAATATATGTATTTATGAGAGTTAAATAGATCGTAGAGTATGGGGAAATTAAAATACGCGCAAAGTCACTGTCCTGTTAGTTTTTGAGGAGTCCTTGTCTTCCTTCAGAAATCAGTGCGTGTGTCCCGAAATTCTTGTCGTGAAAAATTAATACGAGACTCATAATAACAATATTTTAACTGGACTATTACTAAAAATATTTATCAGGACTAACCATCACTAACAGTCCCTGTTCTCACACTTATTAAATAACTAATTTTCTAACACCATTTACTAACTGTAGTTACTGGACTAACCATCCCAGTCCTTAAATTGATTCTTGGTCTAGGTTAGTCACAGTTGTTAAGGGCGATAGCAGAAGGGTAGTGCTGCATGCTCCTTTAACTCCATAAAACAATTAGAAGCTAAACATAGCTTTATCACACAGACAGCATTTGCGGTCTAAGTCTGCGACAAATTGTGGGCTGTATTGTCAACATCGAAGCGACAACGTAGCGACTGAAAGACGCTGTTGTGACACTGTAATGTACTTAACTATTAGGCCGGTCGCTCACGTTCGCTCGAATACGTAAACCCTTGTGTGAAATCTAGGACGGTCTTCGTATATGATTATGCGATTATGCGAAGTTTCTGACACATTCGTAGATGTTTTAAGCTGTCAAAGTTATGACTGTTTTGGATCGCAAATCAAAGCGCTAACCTCGAACATTCGCGGAGTTTCCCCAATATTCGTTCAAACATTTGCACTAGTACAAACGGTTGCGCGCATATGAGTGCGGTTAGCGTACATATTTTGTGTGTGATAACGCAACTTCATGATGTCGCAATAACACTTCACTAATTTTCTGACAGCTTATCGTTGCAAAATCGTGTCGTTGTCGCACTTGAGTAAAATACTTACACTCAAGAAGATCAAATCATACTATTTACCGAGCGAAAACAGTTTAAATGAAATACAAATAATAGTTTTAATCAAGAATGCGAACCCTTTTGTAAATAAACCAAAGCGCCTGGCAAGAGATATGGACTCTATTACAAAAGGCGTACCTACTAGCTCACAAGTTGTAATAGTGATATTTACCTACCTGTATCATTTCTTTTCAGTTCAGACATTTTACACCATTTAATTGTTTTAAACCATTGCAAAATAAGTAAAATAATTGTAAAATAATCTCCTTGTAACGCCTGTATAATGTTCAGCAATTTTTCTCGCTCAGAAAAGCAGTAGCTTTGTGTTAATAGGTGATCCTGAACTAAAAATTCTGTCTATCTTAAGTATCAACCTTAAACAATGGTTAGCTTCAACCCATTAATCGTCCTCTCTGGAGCACGGGTTTCTCTTCTCTCAGGAGTTCTAAAGCATATTTCAGTACGAATTGGCCCGGCGGAGAGGTTAGTGGCTTCGTGGCCACGCTTCACGTCCATGGCTTGACGATTGCTGTCTTACTATGACAATCCGGAACCGATAACTTTACGTGCTCTCTGAAGTACGAACGCTCAAGAAAATTCTGCCCACAGTAGTCACCTTATCAACTACCAACTGCCCCTTGTGACTTAACCTGGTCTAATATTAGGTATAATAAAGGGATCGACGCAAGCCGCCGGGCTGTAAGCGCTTCAATGACACGTTTACTTTTGATTAAAATATACTTTATTAAAACGAAAAAAAAAACATACTGATGTCTTACTTTTCACGCGAATTTTTACACCGATTAACATCGATGTTCTGTCGATCAAATTTCCGTTCTTAACGCTTGAATAGTTTCCCGTTACAAATACAAAGGTAAAAAGAGGTTTGGAAAATAATTTGGAAAAAAAATAAGGAAATAGGTATACGTGTGCGTTATTTGGTGCTTTGATGTTTTCGAATTGTTGTTTGTATTGGAAATAAGCTCCTTATCGCGTGGTAAATGAAAAGCGTAATGTTTTACGTAATGCGTTATTATTACGTTTCAACCGATTTCAATAAAAGGAGGGGGTTCTCAATTCGAGTGTATTTTAGCTTTTTAAGCTTTGGCTTGTTGTCTGGTCCCATGACGTTTGACGGGTAGTTTTTGGAGTAATCTCCACTTCTCGATATTAAAGACAGTGTTTGCTTGTAAAAAGTCAGCAAAGAATTTATTTCAATTCATGCTGGTACATAAACGATTAAGATTGGTTGATTTACCCTTAGATGTTCAGTTATTCTACCCATCTGGATAAAATCTTTGGACCTCCTTCCTATGCAAAATAAGGTAAAGCAGATCATTGTCTTCGTCCTATCCTTTCGTCCTTATTCAGCCAATACAGATCCAAATGCTGATACGGAAGCTATTTGGATTATGTCCGGTGACTTTATTAACATACCTACCAAATGTATTGTAATTTAACTGTTCATTTAAATTCAATGTATTAATAAAGCTGATATGCCTAAAATAAAATGTCTGTATCCTCACCTCTATGTAAAGATGAACTGAAAGTAGACTATGAAATTTGTAATTGGAGAATATTCTAATTATTATTAACCGACTTCAAAAAAGGAGGTTCTATATTAGACCTGTATGTATGTATATAGTATTATCTCGCGTTTAGCTGAACCGATTTTGATGCGGTTTTCAGCATTGTATTTGTTAGACTTAGGAGAAGGTTTTAGGTACACCTATCGTTTGGCTAAACCGATTTTAAAACGCTTTTCAGCAGTGTTAATTTTATCCACTTATCGATCTTGGAGTCGGTTATAAGTTTTCTAAATAATTTATGTAAAAAAATTGTACTTTTTACAATCATTTACCTAGTTAGTGCTATTTTTATACAACCTTATTGCAATTTTTACAATTAGTAACTTTATATAATTATTTTTCGTACCTTTTTATTACTGAGAATTCGCTGTCCGTCCGTCCGTCCGTCCGTCTGTCACCAGGCTGTATCTCATGAACCGTAATAGTTACACAGTTGAAATTTTCACAGATGATGTATTTCTGTTGCTGCTACAACAAAAAATACTAAAAAACAATAAAATAAATATTTAAGTGGGCGCACATACTTTCGACGCCTCAGCGATAGTTTAGTTACCTTTCGATCCAAGAGATGGCGTTGTGCGTAATATGTGGCTACAATAAAACAATTAAATATTTAAGTGAGGCTTTCATACAACAGACCAGATTTTTTTTTGGCGTTTTTATACATAATGGTACGGAACCCTTCGTGCGCGAGTCCGACTCGCACTTGGCTGGTTTTTTCATTCCCATTAGTTAGGTTTTCCCGTTTTCCTCAGTCCACTTAGAAGTTTCTAAGATGACAGTGAAGAGTATCGTTGTAGAGTAGTGTAGAGTTGGGTCCCAGGTTCGAATCCCGACTGAAATAGTTGTTTCTGTAGCTGATAAAATATGTTTATACTCCGGTTATGGGTGTTAGTTTTGTTATTTGTGTTCTCCTTGCCACACGCGACACAGGGAATCCTAGTGCGGGGGTATATGTTTTGAAGCCTAGGTATATATTTTTTAATAAAAAAATGTGTTAATGTCGTAGAACATTTTGTTCTTACTCTGACACTTCAACTTCTGACATACCCTAACAGCTTACTTACCAGACTTGACAGCTGGCACCTTATCGGTCACGCAAAAATCTTACACTTTACACTTTCTAGCTTCCATCCATAATGTGTAATTAAATAACTTCGTTCCGAAAAAAGATTCAATTATATTATTAATAGTGTACTTAGCTAAACTATTAAATAACGAAACTTGTATATCAGATCGTATGTTTCGATTCCGGCGGTAATATATCTAGTTTACGTCAACCCATTTTACCTCGTTTCCTTGAGTTATTCAAATTTATGCGGAGCACTTGTAGAGGCAACGAGGGTACTTGTGCTAATAATATGACTGTTTAATAAACATACTACTTTAAATACTTTTTTCAGTTAGCTTCTAAGTTGCTGTAACTAAAGACGATTGGAAATAAAATAAATTACTAGCTGACCCGGCAAACGTTGTTTTGCCAAAAAATGTTAAGGGTGAACAACTCTTATCAACTCTTATCTTATGTTAAACAGATAGTAGCCGATTCTCAGAACTACTGAATATGCATATAAAATTTGGTAAAAATCGGTAAAGCCGTTTCGGAGGAGTAAGGTAACTAACATTGTGATACAAGAATTTTATAATGTTTAAGATGAGATAATAATAATAACATAGTTTCTTGAGCGTCTCGTATAAATGTGCTTTTGACGAATTCAATGTAGATATTTATCGAAATGAATGGAACTCTTTGTAATTTGTATAATAGGGATTTATTCACGTATATCCCCTAACTTTTTTCTCGACTTAGTGTCATCCTTAAATTGGTGTCACCCGGGGCGAAATGTTTTTTGGAAAGATAGATTTGAATTTTTGTCTGCTTGTTGCTTTGTCTGTATGTACACACATATGTGTATTTGTCCCCGGTAACCTTTGAAACGGCTTAATAAATTTGAATGAAATTTTCACTTATGTGTTGTAGGATATTTAGTTTGTTTGATTACAATCAGTCCGTATGAAACAATTTATTCTAACCATCCTGTCCGAACATGTTTTCGAGTGAATTCTTAGATTTACTAAAGCGAATCGCAGGCTGTCACTAGTCTATGTAGTTAGTGCTTGATCATACTGAACACGCGCGCGCGGTGGACGTGGCGAGCTCGTGTTCATATTGTCGCTACTGAATCGCGCGCTCCGCCGCTAGTTCAGTGTGAACACTTGGATATTACGCCATATGTTTGATATTTCGTGACCGCGCCCGCCACCGCGCCCGCGAGTTCAGTATGAACGAGCACTTACTCGTTCTGGCATATTAATGATGCGGGGGACGGTTTAACAAATACTTAGGCATGTTTACATGTTGATATTCTATAATCACGTTCGAGAGGTTCGGAACCCTGGATATAATTACCGGTAGTTAATAAAGCTCGTTTCACGGTAACCGAAACAATCTAACATTGTGTACCTGGCTTTAGACGCCGTAATTGGGTTTATTGTTGGTGCGAGTAGGTGTGCCCTGAACACATGATCAAATTGAATTTTGTTTACCAACCTCATACGATTGATTGGTGTTCGGCTGTTGAAAAATAATTATAAAATTAATGAATAAATAATGCTGCACATTCATAGCCCCACAATACGATTCCTTGTATCGCCATGGAAAACACACAAGACAAGAACACACACCCAGACCGAGAACGGAAATTTAAACTCATCATTCAAATTTCCATCTTGCTAAGAATTTAACCTAGGTCCCTTGGGACAGCAGGACGGCAACCATTGCACCATTCGGGTCGTTAATAATTTTTATAATGTTTAGAAAAGTTAAAAACCATTTAAGACTAGTAAACCCACCCTACCTTCGCTTTGGGAATCCTGACACTTAGTACAACGTTCGGAAATAACATTATTTTTCTATTTGTGAACCGATTGAAATAAAACAAGCACTACTATTTAAGTAAAGCTTACCACAACATTTTTATGAAAAGCGCACCCAAATCGGTCGAGTCTCATTTGAGATTTGCACGAACAACATCTCAGACAAGTAGATTGAAATCTAAAAATCATTGTTTTTAGTTCAATTGCGTCAGTAAAGGCCCCGGTGTTACAGTTTTTCTCATTGAATACACCTTCAATTTACAGGATGCCATCAGTTACAAATATACGTTATGCCCTTGTGGTTCCTATGTGGAGTCCTTGGGCATACTCCACCACTCTGCTCCAGTGCGGATAGGTAAAGAGTTAGCGACTAATCTCTGTGGGAATTTATGTACGGGTTAAGTATTTAAACAGCAACGGAAATATTTATTACGACATTCAAATGACAGATAAATGTGACAGATATATTTACAGTACGGTTTAGCCGAGTCGGTAAACGACAAGACCGGTAAATTATCACAAGGGAACATATTTCCGGGATAAAAACTATCCTACATCCTTTCAAGGTTCTCGAAATACCTCCATACTGAATTCTATTTAAATGGATGTAGAGTATTAAGCGTATAAATGTAGACAGGCGGACAGAATTTTTTTTGGACCTTTTTATTATACTGGTATACATACGTATCTATGAATAGGAGACCCGTCCTTGCTTCGCTTCGGGACACTTGATTTTGAGTTTTTGACGTTTACAAATATAAAATATTTTTCATTTTTTTAACTGGTTTCAAAAAAAAAGGAGGTTCTCAATACGACCGTATATATTATTTTTTAAGCTATTGTATAGCTTTTATCGCGGGCCTTGAGCGCGGGGACCGAATTCAAAAATTTCGTAACGAAAATTTATTACACCCTACACACAGACATAGTTACTATGTCTATGCACCCACACATCGATAAATACCAGAACTTTTAACTGAGTTAACTAACTTTTACTTTATAACGGCTAAACCGATTTGGCTAATTTTAGTCTTGAAATATTCGTGGAAGTTCAGGGAAGGTTGCAGCGATGAGAAAATATGAAAAATTGCGAGCAAAATACTAAAAATATAAATTTTAATTTCCCATACAAATCTTACCTGTCAAACATTTGATTTTCGCCCCGTCGGTTCGGTGTTTTAAGAATAATTACATGTAGATCTGGATTAAATAAGGCGTTGGAATCGACAACATGTATTCATAATAGTCGAATTATCGCGTATTTAGGTTTAAAACATACAAAATAATAACATGACATAAAATAATGACACTATATTAATGACTTGAGGGTGATAGAGACAGTGCCATACAGGCAAGGCAAACTGTAAGGCACTGTCTCTGTCACCCACACGTCATTCACGCGCCAAAAGATCGTTGTAGGACTTAAATGTCAAATGTCAATTTTCTTTTTAAAAAGAATTATTTTGTCAAATGAAATAGTTTTTATGCTTTTGTTCAGAATATTTAAATCTTCTTTGCACAAATTAATGCATTACTTATCCGTTTCTAATAAAGATTAAAATGTCTTGCACCTATAATGTGACGTTATGATGTACGTATTCTTAATAGCGGCTACAAACTCACGCCGAGAACCCCCAAGAACACCCGAGAAGCGTGAATGTGATCGGTTTCTCGCAGTCTCGTTCTCGGGCTCGCCTGTGCTCGGATCGGTGTCGGTATTTTGTTTTGTTAATTTATATAAAATGATATGCAATAGCTTTACCGCGGCAGTCTCCGAGTGCCACACGTCTTTTTTATGTTTGTTCAGCGATTTTTTCGTCGTTTATGGGCCGAATTTGATAATTCTTTTTTTGTTGTAAAGTGCGCAGTGGGGCCCTTTTAAAAGGATCACCAGGATCTAATGATGGCATCTCGGAGAAATTGAGGGCAACTTTCGAAAATTGTAGGGACGACTAGTGTGTTTGTTAATGTATTCATAAGTACATGAAAGCGCTACAATTTCATGAAGGTCTGGAGTCGATCTGATGAAGCCGAAAGACCGTTAAGGGAACTCCTCAACGATTTACTGTAGTAATCTAGTGTTTGGGCTTGATTAATTTGTAGTGACGAGAACTTTACACCTACATGTTGAATTAAGCGCCCAGTAGTTTTTGAGTTATCTCTGCTTATGGAGGTTGAAGTCGGTTATTTTTTTTTGTAAAAAGCAATAATTATGCAAAATGTCATTGATGGACCGCTCATATTTGTTGTAGCATGAAGTTATCATAACGTATGTGTAGGTGTAGCCTTCCTTTATAAATGCATTATTCAGAACAAAAAATTTTTTTTTAACTCGAACCAGTAGATCTTTAGATTAACTCATTCAAAGAATTAAATTCTTCAGCTTTATAATATTAGGTACTAGTAAACCCGCCCTCGCTTCGCTTCAGGGAACCATGTTATGTAGTTATTTTATCATCTTTCGCGACTTGATCGAATTGCTTAGGGAATTGACCAAATGTCTGTTTTTATCATATCCCTGCGCAAAAAAAAACATAACAAAGGAACTTAAATAAAAGTACACTAAACAAAAAATAGTAGTGACAGTAATAACTAAACTCTGCTTTGCTGCGGCGCCAACCGCCAACAATGCTAGAAGCGCAACGCTGGTTTTCAGTGTGTCCGTCTGTGACATAAATATTTCGAGTGATAGCATTAATAACTTGTTAAAAATACTAATTAAAAAAAAACTATTACTTAAAATTAAAACCTTAATATCAAAGTGTACAGAGCAGAGAATATTCCGTTACAAATACTATTACGGAAAGGACGGCTTCGTTCCTTAATACTTTTATGTGTCAAAAGACTTTGTAGTCGGTGTCCTTGGCTTTGTCTTACGATGCTTATCCTTTCTTTGAAGCCTTACATAATTGGAATTAGGTTCTGCGTTATTTGAGGCTCGATTGAATATTCTTTGCTGTACCATTGTGTCACGGTTAACTATTGCTGCTACTAATTTTGCACTTTTTATCACCCTTTTACTAGCTATACTTATGTATACATTGGTTACTTTCAGCCTGATTTTTACCAACATCAACTATTTTATGAACATGAAAATTGCACAGAGGTCAAGGTCCGTTAATAATGCAAACATGACCAAATATCTTAACTCTTCGATGATTCACGACTCGGTGACTACATTTATTGTTTTGCATTTACACTTCAGTTGACTTTATACACGGATATTTCAGATTTTTAAACATGTATTTTATTTCATGGAGTTAAAGTAGCAAAAATGATCATGCAGCACCCTTCCGCTGCCACTAGATTCAAATCAAGACTAGGATTAGTCCAGTTAAGAAATTTGTTTTTTAATGTTAGTCGCTCAGTAGCAAATTGACGTAAGTACAGTACCCGACAAGAAATAATGCACATCGGTATTCAGAAAGAGACAATCGGTTAGTTACGGCTTTGTAGAGCGTTGTCTCTCTCGAACATTGCATTAAAAGTGCAATATCTATAAAGAGCTGATAAAGCACCCTATCAAGTACTTATAATAATAATAATATTGAAGTTCCATTGGAAGTTTTAACAACTCTGTATTTATATTTATTTATTATAGAAGATTGTTAATGATAATATAAAATTAGTTCCGTATATTGTTAGAAATAGGTTTGTACTAATAAACATATCACTAGGTATATGGAGGAAATAGGAATATGGCTTTTAATCCGCTACCTAATTGTCAGAAAAAACCTGAACCAATTTTTAAGACATTATATTATAGGGTTCGATAATAAAGACAATATTATATCGGTAGTTTTTAAAGTGACAAATAAATAGGGTAAAGTGTAGAATTCCTTCAGCAAGGTTTTATCGGGGTTGACTTATCTAGGAAAGGGATTGTTATCCAAAGCAAATCTAGGTGTTACGAGATGACACTGATCGCATAGTTAAAATAATTAAACGATGAAAGCTTATCGAATTCTTATTTAATTCTATACATAGTTTTAAAACCGAAAGGTTAGACATTGGTACTCTACAAGTCTACACCTTAATTAGTAACCCTAACCAAAGTACTTTGCTGTAACGCCTAGCGTGTTTTAAAGTGTTAACCCACTATCTAGGTCTATTTTACAAAAAGGCCTTTTCAAACTAGTAAGGGAGCTACGATTCCCTTCGTAAAATCTCCAGAAAGCTTGTTGTCAGCATTAATTTGCATTACTCGAATGGTTTTCGACACGCATCGCACTATCTCTTGCTATAATCGGTGACCTTCACCTTCTTGAAGATTCAATTAAAGTTCACGATGAGATATCTATCTACACTGCCTCCGCGTTCGATATGATTTTTTTAATTGTGTGGTGACACCGCACACACGTCACACGGTGCCGTCACCGAAGCCTGAATCGCGCTATGAAAGACTTGTCGATCGCCCGCATATGTACCACGCCTCGAGTACATTCACTCGGGGCCTCGGCCGCCCCCCCAGGCATGTAGTCTCGCCTGGCAGGAGATATCCCTTTGCCAAACTAGTGACCCCGACGTGACAATTGCATTCCATACAAATGTCTGCTTTGCGCCAATACATTGCAGATTGAAAGAAATGGTTGAAGATGTCGTAAATAATTTTATAGAATTTTAATTATAACTGAAATGGCTTCTTTATTACTAAACTTATATTTCGCTTTGTCATATTGATTTCGGTTTGTCATATTAGACACTGTATCAATTTCAGCGGTTTAACGTGCCCTTTGATAACCAGCCAGACAACAACAGACAAATTTTAAATAGATTTTAGAGGAATTTTAGTACCTAGTACCGTTTTAAGGATCCTGGGTTCTATTCAAAGCGATTGGGATTTTGAATAAAGAGGTTTAATTTCTATTCTTTGTAATTTGTTATTTCTTTTAATTTAAGGCTTATGCGTATAAGAAATATAACTTATTTTATTTATTTTCGATATTATTGTTGTAGTATTATTGTTGATTACCTGTAGTTGACATTGTCTCTCTTTTCTGTTACCAATAATCCAAACATAACAACGGAAGATAATTACTGTTCATTAACGTTGTTTCTACATAATAGCTTATGTCACATTTCTTGTATTTTTATCATAAAGTACAATGAAATAATTATTCCAAAGATTGTACGAATATGTCTTGTATAAAACAGTCTACCTACTCCAGAAATCAAATCAAGTAATATGAAAATAATTACACACCAGTACCAAAATTACAACGACGCATTGTTTTTTACGTTGAAACATGTAACGTTACAAAGTTCTGAGCCTCACTCATACTCGTTGCAAAGTAATTACTTTTCGCTAAGACTAATGTTCTGTGTTGTGCTGGAGTTTCACAATAGCGCAAATATTTGATGATCAATGGGTAAGAAGTTTAAATTAAAAAACTCGTCAGCTTTTACTGCCTATGTTCATTTTCCTTTGCTTTTTAACTCGGTAATTTGAAAAAGGAACATCTCTAAATTACACCTTGTCATCGCGTGAACAAAACTGGGAAGGTTATTTAACAGCATTGACAACTGAACTTAGTAGTTCTACGCTATTTATTAGCTACGCGACTCCGACGCATTCCACAATTCGACGACACTGACACTGTTCACTGACAGGACACGCATCGTAAACGCGTCGCCTCGTTACCTGGACAACGTCCTAATACGCTTGCAAATAGCGTTGTGTGAAAACGGCCTAACGATACGTTAGCGACCAAAACGCCCAAAAAGGGCACTTTTTCAATAATTGAGTTTTGAGTAGTTAGTGGTACGCAAGGTAAATGAAAAATCAAATCTAATTGTTGTGCGTTTTATTGCCGAAGCCTACATTTAAAGCCAAGTGATAAATCTATGTACTAATAAAACAAATCACGAGAATCCAATAAACAAATGATTGAAAATTACTATGTTTTAAGCCATTCGTCGATTTAATGAAAATGTTTCGTTTTATATATATGCGACCTAATTCGATCTTATTTTGTATAAAAAACCGATATTAATCTAAAACCGCCGCACTTTGAAACCGAGTAACTATAACAATTTTCACACTACACACACTACACTACACACTTTTCTATTGCAGCTTTTATTACATAAGCTCACTTTAAATGAATAAAATAGTTATCAAGGTCAAGTCAAAGACAAAATCATTTAAGTATTCATGTAGATTCATGTAGATTTAATTTCTTTGAGTATACAGCAGTTTCCAAAGGTGCAATATTTCTTTTTAACAGGAGAAGAAACGCGAAACAAACTCAAACAATCAATCTCATTAACAAATGTTATTTTTTGTTTTGTTTACATCAGAATTGGTTTTGACAGATTTTCCAGCTACATCCAATAAGATTCTACTCTCTTATGCTCTTCATTTTCCTCGTCTTCAAGTTTATTTTCACTCTAATCTTCAATTTCTTCTTTACTTCGCTTTAAGTGTTTATCTTCACTCGATATTTTCTCAAAGAAGCCTGTTCCTTGAAGATCTTTATCGACTGAATTTTTATGTTTGGATTTCTATTTAGGGCTTCTGAAGTTTTTCAGGAAATACAGTAAATTCCTTTAATAGAAAATTAACTTCATCAGATTATTTTGAGTGGTGGCTGGACTACGTACAATCTAGTTTAGACTCGAAAGAACTAGAATTCTTCTGAGTGGTTTGAGACCGGCTGTCCATCTACCGACCACCTAACAACGTGTTTTTGTTTCGGTTTGGGCTTGAGATCAGTTTTTCTTTCTTTCTATCTTCTTTTTTCTTTTTTGATTCTTTCTTGTTCGGCAACACATACAATAGAAATCTATTTTTCACTTTGATTGTATTTTTTTCTGTGTCTTTTCCTGCTGTCAAACTAATCTGACCAACGGGAATAACCACGTGATACAATTGCTGTCACTGATGCCTATAGCCCATAGTGACCACTTGCCATAATGTGGCTCATTTATTCGTTTATCATCTAAGTATAACCTATCGCATATTTCTGTAGTAAAAGCCATATTTGATGATTTAAAAAATGTTACATTGCTTTTATGTTTCTTACCACCATTATCTACGTGACTACTTATATCACCACAATAGAACACAATGATATAGTCGTTAACTTGTTACATGTCTCAACTGGGACGAATACTCTTTGTTTCCAGGCATTATTCTGCTTTCTTGGTTTCCCACGGGGAATAATCGGTTGCAGACTATAGTGGTTTATATCTTTGTATCTCAATGATTATACATACTATATAATTGTTGACTGTCTACTTCTCGTTTCTCGTGTGACTTTAAACAACTTTACCAAGTGTATAAAATCCAAAAGTACAAAATGTAATTAATTCTTGAGTTAAGTAGAAAAAAGTGTTAACTTAAAACCATTGACAAATATTGCCTCGAGTCATTTATAAGTATTTTTGAGTACGAAATGCATCGTTATTTTACATCGATGACGAAATGTTGAAAAAAGGCAGTTTCTTATCTAATGTTCAAAACATCATCATTTTATCAAATCACTTGAGGGATTCTGACGATAGACTAAGTCCACTTGCATATTCCGTGGCGATCATTGGTGGATTTTGCACATGTGTGGAGAATATGGAGAATTCTCAGGTTTAGCCATCGAAGCAAGTGAAGCAAAAATGAAATAGAAAATTAAGTGTCTGCAAAATTGGAGCACAAGTTTTCCTGAGTGGAGAAGCAATCAACGTAGTGCTTATTGCCAATTGTGATTGAAAATGGTATTATTAATAACATACTATAATTAAATGTGTAAATTACTGGTTCATCGACTTTGGTTCAGTAAAAACCGACACTGTCTAGTCATTGCATCATTAGTCAATACATAAATAGTGCCTGTGTGTTTTACATAATTTCAATGTGATGACCCTCAATGCTCTTCCCCAGATCCGGTTGAAGATTCGGGAGCACACCTCACTCGTGCCCTGCAGGATTCTCTTGACAAGACGACTTCATTGATCGATGATACTAAAAGGTTAGTTAAAACTCAAACGCAAAAACATTCACATACACACGCATAATACCTACACAATCTCCTATCGAAATAAAAAAAAAATTCGAGGTGGAATTTTCTTACTCGTCTTTTCAAAACCTGTTTCCAAGCCGAAATGTAGTTGCTGAAAAAACCGCAAAATGCACATTTCAATCCGCTAAGGGCTCCATTTTATAAACTAAATATTTAGAAAGCGAGAATTTTCGCGCGGGAGATTCTATAAGCTGAATTATAACACTTAGCTTACTTCCCAGAGCTCTGTATAATAAATGTAAGTGCACTTTACATTATTGTATGAAAGGTCAATTGGATCTAACTTAGGTTCGTTGCAAATATTTCTCGTAAGCGTAAACCATTTTTGCATATTTTTATGGACTTTGAATAGCAAGCGAGCATGCAGCGCCATTCTTCCGCTTTCGCCCATGACAACTGTGACGGACCTAGAACAAGCCTCAAATCAGGCCTAGAATGGTTAGCAATTAGCAAATGAAAAAGTATTAATAACATGCTATCTTCGCAATATAATCACGGGATGCTGATCACGCAGCCAAAACAGAATGCGAATAAAAAAATATTGTCTGAGCTAACGCGTCGGATGGCACGTACACAACTGGGGGTTTTCCGAAAGGTCACGGGTCAAATCGTAATAATACACGTAGAAGAAGTAGGAAGTACGGTATTTTTCCCTATTCTGGTTGATCTATGAAAGATTTGTGTTTGTAGTACGAAATAAACTTTAAATATAGGTCACTCATCACAACCCATGTCCCACAGGAGCACGGGTACCTTCTCAGAATGAAAATATTAAGGACATAGTCCACCACGCTGGCCACATGCGGTTTGGCGGACTTCACACAGCTTTGAGCTTTGCGAAATTTCCCGCATGCAAGTTTGCTTCACCCTTCACCGTTATAACCAATGACATTTAAAACGCACATAGCTCCGAAAAGTCAGAAGTGCGTGCCCTAGGATTCAAACCCAGATCCCAGAGTAAGTGGCCGATTTCTGAACCACTAGGGTATCACCGCTTACTAGATGCTCTCACCGCTTACCGAGAGTATTACCGGTAGTCATTCACTCCCGCAATTCGATTTCGGCGACATGTTGCGGTCAAGTAGTATTTAGCATCGCAGCAGCATAAATATCACCAGGGAATTTAATCTGGAATCGCACGAACCAGCGGATAGGTAGGTATTATCAAATGAGTGAAACTGACGAAAACTAGCAATAATAGTATTATTGTCGCGGTACAATGCTACAATGTGGTGTTCTACACGAAACCTTTTCGAGAGTGTGAACAAGAATTAAGATGTCATTATATCATCTTTTTCCGGCAGGTATTTATATCTTCGTCGTGAACATCCCTCTGTTACAAGCATCATGATTTGCTTCGTCTTCGTCTATGTATCCTGGATTTCCTCCAGCAACAAATTGATCGCGTCGGTATTCTCAATCGATTAGAATAGCATTTTAGCACCTAAAACCACATCACCGCTTACGCTAGTCAAGTATAACTTATTTAAGGTAAAAAATATTATTATGTAAATCATGATGCTCGGGACGAACATAATTTAATCTCTGTCGCATATGATGTCATGAAGACAGAATAGAATGCGAATAAAAAATTAACTATCAGCCCAGACGGTAATTACGTACCTACTCAGTTCGAGAGATTCGCACCAAAACATTAATGACAAATCAATTAACTAAATACAATGATGAGAATTCAATAACCTTTTCTTCATTTGTATTTGAAAATGGAATTGATTCGAAAATTAAAAACTATTTAGAAGCAAGATTGAATTCAAATGAAAACCAATCAGTTCGAATCGTTTTCCAGAATAGACAGGTAATATTAAGTTGTCTTATAACCCTTGTAGTTTCATTTTCCTTTTATAAATTTCCGTTCTCCTGCTAAATGACTTATGCGGCTTGCTTACGACGTAAAAATTAAATAAACAGCGAATCAAGATATTTCAAAATTTTATTTGAAATTCAAGTAGTTATCATTTATCATGTTAATCGAAGTCATTCGAAATTATTGTGCGTTTGTAGCTACAATATTACCGACAATCATAAACTAAGTTTTGATAAGATCAACTGTGCAAGTTTTGAAATAAGTAGGTACCTATACCGTAAAATTTGTTTCAATGTTAATACTGAATTTTCATAATTTATGCCTTAAAAATAATATAAGTACCTAATACAACTAACACTAATAAATTTTAAAAATTAATTCTGGGTACTTATAATAATAGAAGAAATAGGTACGGATATTATTTACATAATATCAAGATCAAGTAAAACCATTATTTCAAAGCTTTTTTTGAGCTTTCATTTTAATTACCATTTCATAGTATTCAGACAACATTCTAGATATTAACGCCTGTCCCTTAACTTAGGGCAAACTCAACAATAGTACATTATGATACAAGTGTGCGAAGTTGGTCATTACAGTCGAGGCGGTATTGAGCCCGAGCCAAGACTGTAATGAACAAAGCACACGCGTATCATACGACGTTTTTCAACACACTTGCGAGGAAAAAAACAATTAGGTATCGACATTTTTCAGTCACAAATCAGCAAATTATAAACGAACAAATGTTTGCACAAAATGGCGCGGTTTATTTTTTCGCGCGCCGTATCTTTGGTTGAATAACTATGCGCGCGCAGGTTAAGTCCAAGGCACCGAACATTCAGCCACAATATATTAAACTAAATAATTATGTATTTCTAATAAGAATTTACGGTAATTAATGATTTAAAATATTGTATTTTTTAAATGCTTTAATAGATAATTAGATGAAGTATAATCTTATCTTATCAGATTTTGACTAAGTACAACAAGTTTATTTATTTACAAAATAACAAATCTTTTGGTAACAACCTCTTTACGGATATTAAAAAAAAGTGGAATAAGAAAAACACTAGTGCGGTAATGAAAAGTAAAACGCACTAGTGTGTAATAAACCGCATTCCGGGCGTAAGACTAAAGAAAAAATATCAACTTTACGAGCAAGTGTGTTGAAAAGAAATTAATTAACTTGCAATTTTCTTTGTTTTATTCTCAGTTTTCTTTTGTTTCTTGGGCTAACCTAGTGATTAACGTAATTGCAAGTTTTAAGCTTTATAAATTTTTATTATATGTAATTATGTCTAGGCAGTTCACAACAGTTTTACAAAAAACTTATTAAATTAAAAAATAATATATACTCGATCTGTACTACCTGATTAAGTCATTAGGATTTATTTAAAAATATACATTGTGAAGCAAAATACGCTTGCACAATCTGCCAAACCATTGTATTTAATGACAATATCGAAAATATCAAGCCCTCTTCCATCGACCGTCGCAACGTACATCATCGAAACTGCAAATTGTCTACTTTTCAGGAGAACATTTTAAAGTTGTATTTTGATATAATGAAATGGGAAATAGAGTTATAGGTACTAAAAACATTACCTGAAAAAAATACTTTATTTAATACTCTTTTTTTATGCATGATAATCTTTACGATATTTTAAGTAGTTTTTATTTATTTATTTATTTATTTATTTTTATTAGGGATAACAACAGCTTACATATTAACGCAGAGTAATACTTAGTATATACATATATACATAAAGAAGCCAATTACAGTTATCCACAAAATATTATTGAGCGGCTAAGTGTACAATGGTGGTAAGTTTATTTATTTAAATAACATCGAGCAAATAAAAAATGAAAAAAGTGAGAAAAGTTAGTGTACCTAAACACATAATATTTAGACATTATAGTGAGTCTATCAAAGTGAGCGTCCGGATTCACGCCATACTAAATTAAAAATCCAATGTAATCGGAGGTAAGCGATAACTATGTAGGTTAGATAAATATAATTATGATATAGATAATATAAAACAAAATTTAAAGAATTTAACTGCTAGATAAAATAATATATATATTTATAACAAATGTTATTCAAATATGTATGTAATTATTTATGTATTATCATTAAACTTTTTTATACTTATATAAATGAATTTAATAGAGAAGTATAAATAAATAGAATTTTGCGATACACGATTATTGCGATGCACATTATAATTTTTAGACATCCACTTGCTACAAAAAGGTTATACACAAGTCAATGAAGGACGTAGGAAGTTCCCTGTATGATTAAAGTGTATATATTTATTTATTTACCTACGATTTTTAATAACTATTACATGAAATGATTGTTGGACAATTTGAAAAGTTATTTATAGTGTTAATTTATGATTATTTACTTGTTTCAAGTACCTAATAAGATACAAAAAACATTATAGAATCCAAATAAATTGAATTAAATGTTAAGTTAGTTATATAAGTTAATATTCATTATACGCAAAAATGAACAATTTTATTTTACATTTATAATTTATAAAGAGTACCAATTTCTTTAAGTACCTACTCACCACAAGTACGTGCAATCAAAACGATTGCACGAAAAATTATATTACTACACAGATAACCTGGAATACCTTACAATGATAATACGAATATAAATAAAGGTTACTAAATTACATTAAATTTAATCATTCTAATCATACTTTACTATTTTCTTTTCCCCTTTAATTTTGCACATTAGTTTTTTTAATATTGCACATTCGATTTTGTTTTTCGCATTTGTTTATGAACAATTTATCGAATGTGGCAGTTTCGATTGTTTTATACGTACATGAAACCACCGTTTATATCGATTATGGCACTTACGATACTATTCTACCACATTTTATTCTAAGATAATACCCAGTTTCCACTTTCGATACTTATCATAACGAATTTATTCATTATTAGGGTGGTATATTTATGGAAATAAAATAAAATTGTATGTTTATATGGATTTTTATTCAATTAGTTTATCAGTTTAAATAAAGTTAGCGATATTATAATTATAAAACTTAACAATTAAAAGTTTTTATAGCACAGCGTGACTTAAACCCGCATTTAAGTCACAGTTTTCAGTGGCGTAAGTAGTTCATTTTTACATGGCAAATGACGCCAACTTCACGCCGTTCAAAAATAAATTATTGACAATTGCGAAGGTAGAAATTAAAAAATATATAACATGAGGGTACTTTATGACATTGAGTGACGCAAACCCGCGTCAAATCCGCACCACAGGTTAGCAAATAGTCACCATGTAAGCCTGCACTTATAATTATCCATACTGTGCTTTAGTCATATTTATTTATCTTTACTGCTTTTTAAACTTATTCAGTTGAAGTATGTTTTGTGTATTGTAGGTAGGAACCTATGTGTGAAATTGTTGGTGAAAACTGTTACTTTATCATATTTTAATGGGAAATATTATTGAGTAAACAAAAAACCTACTTACTTAACATAGTATGGGTAAGTACACATAAAGGGTAAAGGACACTGTTTGGTGAAATCTGCGAAAAAATATTTCATAATTAGTTATCTTATCTTCTCAAATTGTTGGTTCAGTATACTAAACTAGTGCTTAATACGGGTTATGCAAGAATTTACATAGGTTAGAGATTCTCCTAAATACAGTTTTATGTTGTACAAAACTTGAATATAAACATTAACAACTTCGTAATAATTCCTTTCAGGAGGCTTTGTCGTTATTTTTTTATCTGTCTCTTCATGTTTCGAACACTTTGTAATTCTCATTCGCACAATAAAATTACATTATCATTATCGCAACTCAAAAATCTTTATGAAATTAAAGCATCAAATTATAACTTTTATTTATTATAACTACAATAAAGCGGATTTATGTCACTCGTGCTATAAAATAATATACGATACTCGTTCGTAAAGTTGCATTTTTGAACGGCGTATATCGCACTCGCTTCGCTCGTGCGCTAACTTCACGCCGTTCAAAAATGGGCAACTTTACGCACCGTATCGTAATGTACTATTTTATAGCCTGAAGGGCTGACGAAAAAGCGGACGAGACACCTGATGGTAAGTGGTCATCGTCACCTATGGTCACGAGAAACACCAGGGGAGGCACCAGTGCAACGCCGGCCCTGATGGAGAACTCGTTTTACATTTCTTGAAGAACCCCGTGTCAAAGCGCTCCGAGAATACCTCAGAAGGAAGCTCATTCCATAACCTGCAAGTCCGCGGCAAAGACGATCATGAAAACGGACCGTTGTTGTTCGCTACGAATCCAAGGAATAAGGATACTTCAATCTTTGGCAAGTGGTGCGATGATGGAAGGGTGACGTTGGCACCTAATCGAACAATTCCTCGGAGCACTCACCGTTGTAAAGTCGATAGAGCACACAGAGACATCCCATGTCTCTCCTAAGACTTAGATGTTCTAACCTCTTAGCGACTCGTGGGTCATTGACAATTCGAACAGACATTAAACATTTAGGCTTAATTTCTTACCAGGCTATCCATTTTAACATAGCAAAGAAAAATAAATGAAAAACTGTCAAAATATTAATAAAACGTTAATGCACTCTCACTAAGTCACATCCCGACGAACACTGTCGATGTTACCAGTTTCGTCCTCCCCGCATCCCTCGCTAGTCAAGAACATAATCGAAAGTAACGCATTAGATTATATTCCGTGCTTAAATAGTGCAGTATCGATAGTGTTTGTTTCGAAAATTGGCTAAATATTGCTAAAAAAAATTTAATTTTTTGATATTTTATAAACAGTCACTAGTATGTTATTTTAGAGCAATAAAATGAAAAACGCGTTTTTGCAGTTTCGATGATGTACGTTGCGAGGATCGCCATGTCTATCCCAAAAAGACCTCTGTTGAGCTGCCGAACATGGTAATACCAAAACGAGATGATACGGTGGTATGTGGCACAAGAATTTGACAAAAATCCAACAAAATACTTTTCCGTCATAGAAAAAACCGTCACGCACTGCGAAGCAGAAGATAATATCATTCTGGCTCTTTTTTCTCATTTCACTGGCCTAAGTTGCTCCTTTTCTTATGCGAGCGCGATTGATGATATCTTTGCCTTGCACTCTTGTAAGTCTTTGATGTTCGCTTGTTGTTTAATGTTGTATCTATGTCGTGGCCACATCATAGATTTGCTCACTTCATGAAATGTTTGAGTATTTCATGAAACGGTCGCATTTCATGAAAAGGTCAACTTAGTTTGGCCAGATCGTAAAATCGTCTACGTTTCACGATTTGGTCATCCACATTTGGCCGAATCGTAAAAATAAAACGCGGAATAAAGGCCATTATTTCGAACCGTGACGTCTCCGGCTAATTCTAATCTCATGAAATGCGACCATTTCATGAAATTATCGATCTTTACATGAAGTGAGCAAATCTACGATAAGGCCACGATACATCTATTCTCGAAGATGACCTGATTGCTGGCCAGTAAGATTTTGTTGGGACACTGGCCAGAAACTTTTGTAGTGTGAACACCATCGCAGACAACCAAATTAAAATCTAGAAATCATTGTTATATGTCTATCATTACGAACCCCTGTAATATTTTGCCAATTGCCAATCTATTGATCTCGAATGATGAATGATTCAAAAGCACCATGAATCTGAGAGGGATACTCAGGGTGGTTAGCTAGGACAAAGGAACTAGACTTGACCATGGGACTTGACTCTTTAAATTTTCAGCGGTTAACCGACGCTGTGACGTCACCGCGAACAGATACCTACTTCCCCTTTATGCGGTTGCGATATAAATGCTAAGTAGTTTATCGGAATCTAAAGAATCGGTTACAAACTCATAGGAACTCATTAAATATAATATCTATTTATATATAAGAATAACGTTAATAAAAACTCTCGCGTAAATTACTTATCTTTCGTGGAAATTTGACAAAATTTTCATTACTTCCCTGGGAAATACCAGTATACATAATAAAGATACTAAGTACTTAATACAATAGGTATGCGAAGAGGAACTTTGCACCAGATTTTAAGTAAAATTCGCGCTCGGAGTAGTGTTACATTGACATAGTTAAAGTTTATAATATGGAGAAGTGCATGAAACTATTATCATAACTTGTGTCGGGAATATTTTTATTAAGAAAGCAAAACATGTAGCTGTTACAATAAGTCATTATTTATTGTAATCTCAATTTATCAACTTTCAAACAAAAAAGTTAAAGCCTTATCTTCAATATTATCTTCAGTTGTAATAAGGTTCCCTTTTACCACTATAATTTATTCTATCTGTTTTCCCTGTTCCTTACTCTTTTGATTCGCTTTTCTCTAAATATTGCTCATGTATATATAGGTATATACTAGCGGCCCGCCCGCGGTTTCATCCGCGTGGATCCCGTTCTCGTGGGAATATATGCATGTATTATACATAAAAACCTTCCTCTTGAATCACTCTACCTATTACAAAAAACCGCATCAAAATCCGTTGCGTAATTTTAAAGATTTAAGCATACAGACAGACAGACAAAAATAGCGACTTTGTTTTATACTATGTAGTGATATATATAATTAAACTTTGTTAATCTGAAATTAGGTACTCTTCATTTCTCGTGCACTTTACCTCTACCTTTCTAACGATGTCTCTCCCGCCAAATCATAAGGTTGTCTGGAAGAGATCGCTATGTAGCGATAAGACCGCCTTTTATACTCTATTATGGTTTTTTGTTTTCTATATGTAATGTTCTGTTCTTGGTGTACAATAAAGAGATAAATAAATAAATAAAATTAAGGTTGAATTGCATTGTAATTACTGCATGCAGAGCTTCCGCTAATTTAATGAATTAGGTAACAATAATAATAATTTATGTAATTACGTACTACTTTTTGATGAATTTTTTTAGTATAACTATCACTTACGTGAGAAATGATTGATTCCCAGAACAAACTTCCATTATGTCGCCTCTAAAACAATTAAGTATTACTGCCATGGTATCATTGTGTTACTACCATATTGAATCTGGGTGCAGTTTGAACAAGAGGGTTAAGGATGCTATGACTGGAGCTACGGATATCGCTATTTAAGTTATTAATGTTCATGTCCAGTTCCTTTGTGAAAAAAGGTAATTTAATTCATAATACTGTGGTACGGTCGGCAAGAGAACAGTAAAAGCATACATTGCCAGGCTTGTCCCAAAATTCGTTAATTTTAAATGACATGGTTCCTGCAACGGAGAGACGGCATCTCTGTATGTTATTATGACTTTTTCGTAATATTCCCAAAATATGAAACCTTTTTTTCCAAAATGGTGATATTAACCTATAAACAGGTAATATTGCGGACATCGATTTATTTATTAGCTATTAGATGTACGCGCTTGCTATCTTAAACCACGAGCTATCACTAATTGCAAATTGTTATTTTATCTAATTAAATCTTTTTTTAAGTTTAATAAACTTTTGTTCCTAACAATATATAACAATACTGTAAATTCTACTACTTACTTACCTTTAATTTCTCTGCTAAAACACAATTTGTAAAAGAAAAAGGGCAGTCTATAGGTAGATAAGTAGGTATATATCAGTTTTGCTTTTGGTAGATTTAAGGTTCTAAAGTCGAGGCGCATCAAGATGGAACATGTACCAAATTTTAAGTAAGTTAAATTAATTTTCTATTCTTGATGAAGATAATGATGATGTAGTCCTGATAATACTCCTAATACCTCCTGGTAATACTGATATTATTTGACTCCTACAGAAGATAAACTGATGAACACACGTGTAAAAACCACTATTTATTTAACATAATAGTGTCTTTGTTTTGTTCTGTAACCTTTGCGCATACATAGATGCGCAATGATTCATCAAAGCGAGGAATGACGAAGCGACGTGAAAACTTAATCACTTTCCGGAACGAGGGCCTAAAGTTGACGACCTCTGAAGTTCCCAATCGAATACGTCACTCGCACAATGACTTCAGTTGGGAGCAGTCATTGTGGTTTGGTATTGATATTATCAAAGGTAATTCCGCCTATACTGGCAGTATGGAGCAAGTAACTATTGTTATAAAATATAGGTAGAGCATTTTGTTATTATTATATTATGGAAATATTAAGCAGTAAACCCCAACAATCTTTATAATTATGCTTTTTTCATGGAAGACGTTTGAGAAAAATAATTACTGATATATTATAATTATTATTATCATAGGATTCTATTGTGCTTATAGATTTTTAGAATTTTGATCTGTTTGAACACAAGTTTGTTCGTGCTAATTTCAGATTTTGTTTAACCTATAGATTAATTACATAGGTAGGTATAGGTTTAACCTAATTCGATTCTATTTCCTCTTATGAATGTATTGTATTGTATTGTATTGTATTGTATTGTATTGTATTGTATTGTATTGTATTGTATTGTATTGTATTGTATTGTATTGTATTGTATTGTATTGTATTGTATTGTATTGTATTGTATTGTATTGTATTATTTATTGCCAAAAATGTGGTATACATCAAGATCTTAACTTACAATAAAAAACAGTGCGCACATACACGGCAACGTTAGGTGCAAAGATTTTATATACCTACATAATGTCATTGTTAATTAATTCAAGTCATTATTAATTAATTTATGTTATGGAAAAGTAATTAATCTCTAATAATAATTTTGATAATTCACTAAATAATTGTTAATTTTATGTATTTAGAACTTGTGGTACTCTGGTTATCCTACTTCCTATCCTACTTCCTATAGTCCATTGAAAAGTTACATTTGGGGTTGCGTTTTTTATAGGGCGCAATTTTATTTTTTTGATGTGTAGGGGGGGTCAGTGTAAAGCTAAAACCAAGTTTGTGGGGTCGCCACCCTTGTCCCACGGCCGCCATCTTGAAAATAGGGGTTGAAACGGTTTTTATGATATATCTCTTAAACTATTTATTTGATAAAAAAAATTTGTTAACATTTTTTGTTGCAAATTAAATTCTCTACAACTTTGGTCCAGTAACTTTTTATCGTAGAACTATAAATAAAAAAGTTATAAGCGAAAATCTTCAGACATTCGAGAAAAAAAATTATATTTTTCGATATAACTTTTTTTTATCATTTTACGAAAAAATAATGTCAGACCATTTTTGTAGATCGTTTTTTGAGGAACAACTTTTATTTGCATCATTTTTTCATTAAGTTAATAGCTAAGGTTTTACAGTGCTCCGAAGTGAGTACTATTGTTTAGTACTCTTAACTATACCTATATTATATGTGTGTACTAATAATATGTCATCAGTTATTGTTTTTTTTTATTTTGTCATTATAACTTTTTTAATTACAAATTTCGCAATATTATTAATAATTAATTATTGACTCTTTTCCCCACCACCCACGAGGTAGAGTCTAGAGGCGCGTTTTTTTTACGTGGTATCCCCAATAGGCATAATCCACGGTAATTTTCTAAATTAGAACTACTTCGTCCTCAGTCGTTTCGATGGACCAGGCTGCGGCTCAGCATCTGATTGGCTTTCTGAATCAAATACCAGTGGGAAAACTGGAGAAGGAAGGGGTGTTAATGTTGGCGGTTCATCATCAAAGTCATTTTCATTTATTAATTCTGAGAGTTCCATTACGTTGCTGCAAGTCTCTCCAGAACAATGGAAGCACACTGCACACACACACACACACACTCACACTCCATCAGATTTAAAATTATTTTAAAAATCAATAATTGTTAAATCCTGTTATGGAGTGAGAAAGAGTCAATAATTAATTATTAATAATATTACTAAATTTGTAATTAAAAAAGTTATAATAACAAAATAAAAAAAAACAATAACTGATGACATATTATTAGTACACACATATAATATAGGTATAGTTAAGAGTACTAAACAATAGTACCTACTCACTTCGGAGCGCTGTAAAACCTTAGCTATTAACTTAATGAAAAAATGATGCAAATAAAAGTTGTTCCTCAAAAAACGATCTACAAAAATGGTCTGATATTATTTTTTCGTAAAATGATAAAAAAAAGTTATATCGAAAAATATAAATTTTTTTCTCGAATGTCTGAAGATTTTCGCTTATAACTTTTTTATTTATAGTTCTACGATAAAAAGTTACTGGACCAAAGTTGTAGAGAATTTAATTTGCAACAAAAAATGTTAACAAATTTTTTTTATCAAATAAATAGTTTAAGAGATATATCATAAAAACCGTTTCAACCCCTATTTTCAAGATGGCGGCCGTGGGACAAGGGTGGCGACCCCACAAACTTGGTTTTAGCTTTACACTGACCCCCCCTACACATCAAAAAAATAAAATTGCGTCCTCTAAAAAACGCAAGGTTAGGCCTAAAAAATGTAACATTTCAATGGACTACTACTAATATTATAAATGCGAAAGTTTGTAAGGATGTGAGTGAGTGTGTGTGTGGGTTTGTTACTCTTTCACGAAAAAACTTCTGAACGGATTTTCATGAAACTTTGCAGTAATATAGACATCTTAGACATCTTACTTAGACATCAGAATAACATAATTTGTTAAAATTTATAGAGATTTTTGAAGGGACTGGTTCCCCGAAGCGAAGCGAGGGCGGGTTTAATAGTACTTAATAAATTAGAGTTTAGTTTATTTGAAACGGTTCACAAAAACAAATATGATATGTAGGTTTATCGATTTATCGAATTCGGAAATCTAAGTATTTTTAGCAATAATAATCGTACCTCCCGAGTACAAAATAGGGATATAGCCTTGGCCAAAAGTTTGGAGCACCCCGATGATATTTGAATTTCTAAAAAAGTTTTGTATTGAATGTAATGAAACTGCTTGTGGTGGTTTAAAATAATCTTTATTTTAATATAAAGTCAATATTTTGTGGGTCCACCCTTTGCCGCTATCAGAGAAGCTACTCTTCTTGACATAGAGCCTACAAGAGTTTTACATTGTGCTTGAGTAATAGCATTCCATTCCTGGCGGAGGCGTCTTTTTAGCTCTTCCTTTGTTGTTATTGTGTGGCGCCGGACCTTACGTTTTAGAATTCCCCATAAATGTTCTATTGGATTAAGGTCCGGCGACTGTGCAGGCCATTCTAGGAGCTCTATCGAATTTTCACGAAACCGTGACATCGTGTGAGCTGATTTGTGGCATGGCGCGTTATCTTGCTGATATTTAATTCCTTCCATATTTGTGTCACCAAAAAGCATGGAAAACGACGGCAATAAAGCTGATTCTAAAACATTTGTGTATTTTGTAGAGTCCATTCGGCCCTCACACACAAACATTTCGCCGACTCCTGCATCGGACATGCAGCCCCAGATCATCACACTGCCTCCGCCGTGTTTAACAGTAGGGACCTCACACTCCGGCTTAAATTCTTCTCCCACACGGCGACGCACGAAGGTAGCACCAGGTGTTCCAAAGACCTAACAAAAACCAAAAATGTAGAGCTTTAAAAATCGTGATAAAACAATATTATAGCTTTTTACATTTTAATAAAACTTATTTATCCGTTTGGACATTCATATCATCTAACTTACCTCAAAGTTTGATTCGTCGGACCACACAATATTTGACCAGTCTTCTTCGGTGTAATGTTGGTACTTTAAGGCCCATGCATAGCGAGCCTTTTTATTATTTTCAGATAGCAATGGCTTCTTCCTTGCTTTACACCCTTTGAGGCCAGCTTCCTGAAATCTTCGACGAGTCGTCCTGGCAGAAATTGTTTTGTTACTCTCAGCTGAAAACTCAGCAGCGAGCTCAGAAGACTTTTTTTTCCTATTTTTTAAGGACTCTCTCACTAATTTCCGATCTTCACGGCTAGTGGTGATACGTTTGCGCCCAGTTCTGGGCCTATCCGCGTGCGTACCGGTAGCGGCGAATCGCGCAATTGCAAGTTGAACCGCTCTGCGCGAACATTTCACAGTTCTGGAAATTTCAACTTGGGATTTCCCTTGTTCATGTAAAAGTTGAATTTCCACACGCTTTTCAAGAGACAGTTCGGATTTTTTAGGCATTTTGTATCAAAATGAATGCAACTCAACACAAAAAAATCCAAGAAGTGCGCTAGATCACGGTATGTGTACACAACGACGCGAAATAGTGAACTGAAATAAATATTGGAAATTACGAAAGGGGTACTATGCTTTGCAACAGATGTTTTATTGGCCCTAACTGGGTACACTATTGTTTTAAATCCCTTTTTAGATACCGCGTAATTCATATTTAAACAATAGTACATTACGATACGGTGCGTAAAGTTGCCCATTTTTGAACGGCGTGAAGTTAGCGCACGAGCGAAGCGAGTGCGATATACGCCGTTCAAAAATGCAACATTACGAACGAGTATCGTATAATATTTTATAGCACGAGTGACATAAACCCGCATAATTGTAGTTACAATAGATAATAGTTATGTCATGATTTTCTAATTTAATTTATTAATTTTGATAAAAGTATCTGATTTTGTATGAAAGGAGGTATTGACATATATTATGAGTAACTGGCAGGTTAGCAAGAAAAGAAGAAAAAGATGACATTGGGTAATGGCATGAATGTAAATTATTATAGCGATTGTAATGTTGGGAACACAGGTTGGGAAATAATAAATGTGTAATATGATTAAAGTATAAACAGGTTATTTTCATTATAGTTATGATTTAATACTTTAATTTCATATAGATAACATATCTTTTTAAGTTGTTACAGAGTTAAAACACTTTTTAAGTTGCGATGATGTTATTTTTGTTTTATGGTGCAAAAGAGAATTATAAAGTGTAACATGAAGAGTCAGATAAAAAAATACGAAAGGAATTATCACGAATTTATTAATATTTAAATTTAAAATTTTCTACAAGTTCACACAAAATTAGCAGTAAGCGCTAAGTTGGCAACACAGCAATCAGGTGTCAGTGACGTTTCGCTAGTGTCAAATATGGCGACTGCGATTTGTCTCTCAGAACAATTACAATTTAACAAAACTGGACAATAAGAATTTTGCAGATATATGTTGTCGACTCAAAATCTTTGTTTTTTTATGTTTTATTATTCAGGAAAGAACTGCACGAAATTATGAATATAGATTCATTTTTGCACGGTGTGAAGTTAGCGTCATATGCAATGAAAAAATGGGGTATTTAAGTCACAGCTATGTGTGGCGTAAATGCGGGTTTAAGTCACGCTGTGTTATAAAAGATATTGTTAACTATTGCAAATGTTGCGCACCTGCAAAACATATGGGGTGCTCCAAACTTTTGGCCAAGGCTATATATTATATAGGTCGAGCAAGTTATAAGAGATTTAAAACGAACTTCAAATAAATTGTAGGTACACACAAAAACTTGGACAGATACAAAAGTTTTAATGAGTGTACAGTGCCACAAACTTATCTGTCGGTGGCCAAAATTGGAAGTAATGCAAATGTTATACTGTTATTCAGACAAAGACAAAGACAGTGGCGCCCCTCTTACTGGGTCGGATAAATTTGTGGCACTGTACGTTGTATGTCGTACGATATTTGTACACACTTGTCATCCGGTTGCGAGGTCAAGGACTGCACGGTACACATAACAGTTAATTAACAAAAAATATAATCCATGTTACATCTTACCGCCGAATTCGTATCGTGATTATTGTATTCTTGTTTTGGCCCGCGGCTTTTGGTAAACAACAAATATGTAGCATGTACTCGTAGGTACCTACTAACGGGAAGTATCTCCTGTCCTTGTCTTATTACCGTCCAATTCATTTAGGTCTGATCTTTGATCTCGGAAATAGTCCCTAAAGGGAAGTATGGGAAATCAATATTTTCTCAATATTATTATCTACTTTAAACTTCTATCATAGCGGGAACTAAACATTTTAACTTACTTATACAAACACTCAAATAATATACTCCTGATGTTTATTATTTATTTCCAAATATCGAAGCTCCATTGCGCGAATCATAGTCACAAAAAAACCATTTCTGAAATAAAATATAAAATTCCTCTTTATAGTATTGCCATGTTTTCCCCGCATAACCTGGATTGGAATGTGTTTTTAATTTTAATTTCGGGAAAAAATCCATGAGAACAATTTTAGCGGTATTTGATCGTTTTCCGACATCCACGCGGGAAAAGTCTGCGTTCCAAAAATAATTCGGTTTAATTTCATCCCACACAAAATCCAGTTTCCGCCTTTGTGATTAAGGGAAATTACAAATTAATGGCAAAAATTTGCAATGCCGTAAGCAAATTTTACTTACAAGCTAAACTGAACCGTGAGCACAGATCATAAAATTCTTTTTAGCTTGGAGTGACACTTCAGCATTCTCGATGGCTTTGGTATAGTAATATCGATTGAAACATCTGTCCTAAAGTTTAAGGACATGTTGAAATGAACCATCACGTTCACGGGTCCTAATTAAGAACCTGTCACTACAATTATTAGCGTCTCGCTTAACACGTTGATGCGAGAATATGGGGCGCATTTTCATTATTCAACGAAACTCACGACAATAGCTATCACTTCACGAGACAGGAATATTCGCTCAAATATTTTCATAATTTTTTGGGTTAATGATCCATCGCATTTAAAAACTGGCGGCACATTCATGGGTAGATGAAAAGTTAAAATTAATACTGTCATTATAAATATAAAATAAAATTAAGATAGATATTGCAGCAGGTCAGAGGGGATTGGTAAAAACTTCGAATTATTGCTTCCGGGATAAAACCCGTATCAGACTGTCAATAACAGTTAAAAATGCAAAAACTAAAAAGACAACTTGACCAAGATTGATGATATTGTTGAGTTTTGATAAATTTAAGATTTATTACATTAACTCTCTGTGATGGTAGGTATATTATGTAGTCTGTACCCGGGAGTACAGCTTTTCACTAACGTACATGGTTAGTATGACCGTCAGCATGATTCAGCATAATCTTTTAGCGCCATCTAGTGCGCAATTGGAAAAAATATATTTTTTTCATCATTTTACTATAGATAATATTTCAAGCCGCAGAATACAGATTAGTATAGGTAGATATATACCTATAGATGCTAATATTAATGTTATTTTTATGAAAATAATACTACTATTTTGTACTGCTACTATTTTGTATAGTTCATAGACAAAGACAGAAGAATGCAAGACCGACAGAAGACACCTATCACAAAACTCACACAAAGAAGAATATCTTCTGTAACTATGCTCTTTTTTCTTACGTCTGTCTGTACGAATGTATAATATATTATAGTGGTTTTATGACAGTGACATAACACTTGTAATTAAACAAATTAAATCCAATCCCAAATGAACCTACTGTTTTGATTGAGGTCAGAAACAAATGACCGACACTGCTGAAGATTGAAACAAATTAGAAGCTTCATTAGCCTCTTTGTCGTCTACTCTGTTACTTATACTTGAGTCGTCGAGTATATGGAATTGCCATTCCCCGCTAAAAACAGATTTATTACGTGTACTCGTGTACTTAGTCAACCTACAATGAACTTAGGCGCTTTGCCCACGGAGCAACTTGAGGCAACTATCAACTTTTTAAAAGTTTCCTGTAAAAAGTTGATAGTTGCTACAACGTTTACGGTTGCCGCAATTTTATAGCAATTTGTGAGCAACTTTTATGCGAGTTGCTCAATTTACGTATTTCCGTGTACAGACAGAGAGAGGGAGGGTGTGAAAACGTCCGACGCGTTGCGATTTGACAGTTGCGGAAACCGACAACTTTAAAAACTGGTATAATATTTAACAGTAGCTAGTTGCGGCAATTAGGAACTAACCTAGTCATCGATTACAGCAACTGAAAATTGTTGATGATCACCGGAACTCGAAACTCGAGTTGCTATGTGTGCGCAGTCCAATTGAAATGTATGTAAACAGCTAGTTGCCAGCGAGTCGCCAGTTGCTGCAATAGTTGCTACATGTGCAAAGCACCTTAAATCACAGGGGCGACTGGCACTTCTGTGGGTTGCAATTAAAACGAATTCCATATCGAACGCGAATGGAGTATAATATTAATATTCGTTCTACAAAGCGAGTAGTCCCGTGTTCGATTCCCAGCCAGGGTAGATGTTTATGTGACAGATAAATGTTTGTTCTCGGGACATGGGTGTTGGTGATGAATTGTTTGTGTTGTCCGTGCCTCGCGACAGAGGGAGTCCTAGAATAGGCGTATGTTTATATTTTATGTACGTGACTGTTTTAATTTATTACTGGCCCTGAAGACGAACTTCATCCGAATTCTCAAACGAAACTGAGTACAATTTGTCAAGGCGTAAGTTAAAACTTCATAGTCCGCCTCTGTACCTAATTATTATTGTGAGGATATAAATTATAGAGTACGTAAATAAAATATTCATGTACGGTACTTCCAAATTATTTTATTCAGTTTCCATATTGACATCATCAAACTTTCTTTCTTTGATTATACATATAGGGTGACTGGTTATACGTCGTATTCCCTGGAAGGGGTTGTAGATTGAGTCACAAGCAACCGATTTTGTCATGTCATGTCCTATCCAAAAATCAACGGTTATCGAACTATTTGAGATTTAATCAAATTTGAAATAAATCTCTATTGGATCACTTTATGTTACATTTTAAAAAAACTACATTTCCAATTTTGATGTTTTTATTGATTTCCAATAGTTAACACTTGAGGCTTTCATAATAAGTAAGAAAACTTTGAAAAACTACGATATTGTTGGTATTAAAGCCTTGACTGTGATTTTTTGAAATTTCTTAAGTACATTTTTCATGTAAATCAGCTATTTACTAAAAAAAATGTAAAAAACAAAAAACGTGCAAATTACGTTAGAAACTTGTCTGTTTGTCTAGCTTTCTAAAAAGGTATAAAACATTCAGGTAGACACGTGCCTATCACATGAAAAACAATCGGCAAAGAACAAAGGCGTCGCACAATTCTTGAAATACGAGTATTAGGTTAGGTATTTAAGTTGATTTTTTTACAAAACATTCAACTTCAACCTGATCCCGGATTCGTAAATTACTCAGTTCCATTGCTAAGTTTGCTTGTATCCATTGCCTAACCTGGCAGAAGATCCACCGCAATGTGGTGAGCGTGTCCAACAAGCTTACTCAAACAAGTAATACGTGGATATTATGTTACACTTTTTAGAGGCGACCATCTCAGTCCTCAGGGGTAGCAACGCATCTGTGACCGAATTAGAACGAGACTCACGACGAAATTCACGCGGGCGAAGCCGCTGGCAAAAGCTAGTCCTGTGTAAAAAGCCAAAGCCTTTTCTAAAAAGCCATTTTAAATAGAATATTGTGTAGGGTAAAAACAATAAATATTTAAATAATGTGACAGGCGGCATCGTTTGTCACGTTTCCAATTCGTACTATATTGTTTCTGTTTACAAGATGCTGTGCACGTTCTTATTTAAAGTAGACAACTGTTTCTGTGCCCGCGAAAGAGCCCAAAGTTCCTGGTAAAAGACTGTTTAAATTGTTTATTTCGGCTGCAAGGTCTTTATGTACGATTTTTCTCTTAACTTTATTGACCGCCTTCAAGAAAAGGAGTTCTATTGGATGTTTTGTGTTTGTTTTTGTGTGAACGGATTTGTACCTATAATTATTTTAAAATAAAAAGCTGGTGCCTGTCTTCTGATCCCATATTGATTTCATTTGACCGGGATATTTTGAGTAAAAGAGATTTTGAATTCGATTTTTTTTAAAAGATAGTGAAATCATTATCTAGCTATCGAAATAAAACTAAAGATATAAAGTTAAGTTGAAAATGTTCAGTTAATGGCGTGCCTGTCTGAAATTAGATCAGAAATGAGAAACCGGGAATTCTGCTGACATTACTTGCGTACAAAGCCGTGAAAACTATTAAATTGCTTATTAGTTGGCTATCTAACAAAGAAACTTAGTGTTTGACTATTACAGTTTGATTTCAGCGTTATCTAGATGAAAACCAATTTGGATGATATAAATTGTTCATCAAGCGATTTCCAAGTTCCAATAAATTTTATTTACAATTAATTAAAAGCTTACTGCGGTCTTAATAAGTCACAGTATGTAAGGATTGACTGAGTCCACAATGCTGATTGATATTGAAGTTGAGACCTGTGGGATATAACAGATACCTTATTTCTTACATGCTTAAACAAAAACAAGTAAAACCGAACATCTTACTGAATTGTCGCACCCCATTTTCTGTACAATAAGTAAAAACGTTATTCAATTTATTCTCAGGGTTGTGAGGTTTGTAATTAATTAAATCTTATGGGATACAATAGATGCTGTTTAATGCTATACTTATTTGGTATACTGTACCTACACGCTTTCATTGTCAGAGATTGATGGTGAAAGTTTAAGGGTGTTTTTTTGTTCTACCTTATCCGCATGAATAGGTACTTTGTATTATGAGGATTATTATTATTTATTTCTTTATTGTACACCAAGAACAGAACATTACATATAGAAAAAAAAAACAATAGAGTACAAAAGGCGGTCTTATCGCTACATAGCGATCTCTTCCAGACAACCTTATGATATGGAAGGAGAGACAGCGTATCTGTATGGCGGATCTGAATGGCTAATGGTTAACATGCGGATCACCGTTCGAGAGGTCCTGTGTTCGATTCTCAATGAGTTTCATTTGAATAATCATTTTCCGTTCTTGGTTTACATGTTAGTGGTTTACTTGTGTAGTGTGCTGTCCATGGAACACAGGAAATCTTAGCGTGGATTGTGAAAGTGTAGCGTTATTTAATCTTGTATCTATATGTACGAGTATATGTGTACTATACATTTTTTTTATTGTCCTTTTGTCTTTCTGTTTGTCCGGGCTTATCTGTGGAACGGCTATACCGATTGTAATGGAACTTTCACTGGAAGATAGAGGAGCACTAGAGAAGCTAGTGTTCGAGAGTACAAGATAAGTAATTGCTGAATATTGCATTCACGTGACCATTTAACTAATTAGTAATTAGCATTTAACTTATTAATTAGCGGAATTAATATTTATAAGTATGAATTAATTAGTGGAATTGAGTATGCAGTTCTCCATGTTCTCATATAGCAATAAATTGGAGATGTTAGCGCTGGTATGGCTTGCATGCCGTGGACGCATGTCACTTAAGACCAATTAATATACCAACTATTAACGGATTGCATATGACTGTTTCGACATTACTGGTCATAATATATAACTTTTTGCAAAAATAACTGACTGAAAAAATACTCAATAATTTACCAGTTAGACGTCCTCTATATCAAAAACTACCGAAGCGGTTTTAATGAAACTTGTACTGTTCTTTAAGCTGAAGTATACCTAACTTAAATTAAAAAGAATCATCTCGATATCACTTTTAGTTTTAGAGAAATTCGTGGACAGACATACCAATAAACATACAAACATACGAGTACACTTACCAAATTAAGCACCCGCGCTTGGAAGCTTATTATATGGATCGTCATACTCAAATATTATTAAATTCCAACAATATTAAATCCATACATAACGAATTGATAACTGATAACCTCCTTTTTTGAAGTCATTTAATTAAGGGAACCGAGGTTTCCACGAAATAAAAATAATAATATGACTGTATGATGCTATAAAACGATGTCATAAATTAAGCAATATCGAACATAGTCCGATATTAATGTCAACGACCGCTAGATTTCTGTGTGTTTATTTTTATATGTTGCTATATTTTATTTATTTTAAAGGTGTTCTTGTTGAAGTTTAGGTACTACTATGACTGGCCCTGGATTCGATTCGCGGGTTAGGTATATGAATATCTACATCTTTCTAAACATATACATATAAAAAATGTTGTACCTATTTGTGATATCAAGACAACTGCATTCTCAAATGTTTAGTTTTAATAATTTACACAATAATACTAAAACACAAACAAACTTTTTTTTCTTGTCTGTGTCTTTATGTTTATCGTGGCATCATTTAATTAGATATACTTATCAAGTTACAAGTTAAGGGATAAATGTGCAATGAAATTGTTAATAATTTCGATTTTCTCATAATTACTTAATTACAAACCAAGCTGCCTAATAGATATTGAATAACTACATACATACACACATATGAGGCTCATAGAATTTAAAGGCGTTGTTTGACATTGGCACATTAACACATTTATTTATGTTAATGCAATAATAGTTGTAATTTATGCAAAATCGTAACTTAATCCGTGAATTTATCATTCTGATCTTGCATTTACATTGACAAAGTAATGATCTAACTTATGCAAAGAAATCATAAATTCCTTTACGAACACATTACATTACATCAAGATAATGCGTGTAATCTAACAGATATCATAATACCTACTGTGTTCGTAATTTACGCATGTAATTCTGAGTTCATTAGCACTGAATAGTATTATGTAATTTATGTTTTCTATCTGATACGGATAGCTTGCAAAAACTTAATTACATAACATCGTGAGTCGTGAGTCGTGACACTTGTGACTCACAACGGGTGCGTTTATAGTGACATGACAGAAAAGATCGTTAATAGTTTACTTAAAGGTCCATTTATAGATCACGAATTTAAATTCAATCTATTAAACTTGATGATCTGACATCCAAGTTATATACCTACCTATGCCTTTATTGTAAAGTTCAATACTCTGGAACTTTGTGTCTGTTAATGTTAGGAAATCACCCTCCATAAGCTTCTTTTTAAGATAAGTCCGGCAAGTCAATTTAAGTAAAAGCAGCTTAAGTTACATGCCGATCAGTGTGTATTGGTGGCATGGTGATGTATTCCAATACTGGGAATGGCAATTAACCCTCAAAATAATTCATGCCGCCCGAAGGCTTCCGACATGACTTAACAACTGCTAACTATCGATAACAACCGGGATCCGATGGCTTTACATGCTCTCCGAGGTATTTGCCACTAGAGTAGAGAATACTATCTGACATGAGTCACCCCATAATTGATAATTTTCATTCAGTTATAAGGTTACTAGCGTTCCCCCAACGACTTCGCTTGCGTAAAATTTTTGTTTCAGTTTATTCCTTTCAGGGAAGGAATTTCTACAAATTAATCGTCTCTTTTTGTCGCTCAGGTACTCCCCGAGGAACATGTATGCAAACAACTTCTTGCGTTCAGTAGTTTCGGCTGTGTGTTGTCGGTCACACCCTCAATCAGTCACTCAGAAACGGAAGAGTTTCATATAAATTGACTGCAAAAAATGTATACAGAGTTATAAATAGAAGCGTATAAAATATCCTGCAACCCAATTAGCGTAATGGCCGACTCCATTAGACCTCACATCTGACGGAATTAACAATATTAGCCGTCCACCACGCTCGCTGAACAATTCTCCAGATAACAGATCCTCAGCGGGAATAAAATGGATTGTTTCGTACGTAACAAAACAAAAACTTTACTAGTTTTATCTCGTCATCGAATAGTATAATAATCTTGTCCAATTTGTCAGACAAATAGAAGCGATTTTTCTTTAGTTATGCCAGAAATAAATAACGGCTTTTTTGATGAATATGAAGCAGATTACGGTAAACCCCGCTGCAATTCATAGGCGTCTGGAAAAGGAAGAATAACAATTTTATTCAATCCTGTTTCTTAGGGCGCTCACTCACATTCGCGCGAATACGCGAACCTACAAGTGTAGGACGGGCCATTGCAAATAATTATGAGAATATTTTTTTAAATTAATAATTTCGTGGTATTCCAAGCTGTCTAAGTTCTGACAATTCGTGAATTTTACGAAGGTTCGCATGCATGTGAGTGAATGCGGTTAGAATATTTGTATCTATTATACTCAGGAAGCGCAGTAATAATCTTACCTGTTTGGCTAGCTACGATTGTCCTTGGAAATATTTGGCTTGCATTTACCGTACAAACCCCTTTGATTAGCAACATGTCGGTTATTGGGTGCAGACGTGGGTACTAATGATCATGTAATCATGTAATTGTTGTAATGCCCGTTAATGTTGGTCCGCGATACTGAGATAATTAAATATCTAAGCATAGATTCATGGCTTCTTAGAAAATATAGGTCAAGTTCGAGTCGGACGGACAGGCAAAGTTCCGTAACACTGAGTGACATTAATTCTCATAAAAATTAAATTAAAAATTTAAAAAACCCCCGACACAAACATTTAAAAAGTAAAAAATAATATCTCTAAAAATAATACGTCGCGTTGGGGGACCGCTCCTAACTACTCATTATCTACGATTTTTTTCATAAGTATCACATGCCTACCTACTTAGTCCTTTACCCAAGACTTATCATATTTTATCAATATTTTATCAATATTTTTTTGTGTTAAAGTTAGAAGTAAATGGAGCGGTCCCCCAACGCGACGTATTATTTTTAGAGATATTATTTTTTACTTTTTAAATGTTTGTGTCGGGGGTTTTTTAAATTTTTAATTTAATTTTTATTTTATACTTTTTATAGGTAAGAATATTCTCGATTAAGTCATAAATATTCTCTTACTGTGCCCTTTCATTTGAGACCCCACACGAGTATACTTGCATACATTCGGCTATTCTTCCCCGCTTTTACCCCCCATAACTTTTAAACGGCTCAACCGATTTTCATAAAACATATTTTAAAATATGCGCCCGTAAGTTCCCTTTAATACAAAAAAAACTAAATTGAAATCGCTTCATCCGTTTGGGAGCTATGATGCCACAAAGAGACAGAATGAAAATTCTTCCCCCCTTTCAGCCCCAATAACTTTTAAACGGCTCAACCGATTTTCATCAAACATATCTAAAAATACGCGCCCGTAAGTCCCCTTTAATACAAAGAAAACTAAATTGAAATCGCTTCATCCGTTCGGGAGCTATGATGCCACAAAGAGACAGAATGAAAATTCTTCCCCCCTTTCAGCCCCAATAACTTTTAAACGGCTCAACCGATTTTCATCAAACATATCTAAAAACACGCGCCCGTAAGTCCCCTTTAATACAAAGAAAACTAAATTGAAATCGCTTCATCCGTTCGGGAGCTATGATGCCACAGACAGACAGACAGACACACAGACACACACACACACACACAGACACGTCAAACTTATAACACCCCTCTTTTTGCGTCGGGGGTTAATTATTTGGTCAATAGCATGATGGAATGGAGGAAAACTTAATTACTAAGGTTACTTGTATAACTAACCCTCTTTGTAATGTAATATTTCTATGCTTTTTGTATGTATTTATTGTTATAGCCGCTACAGTAAATAGCACCATGTAAAAATATTTGGTACCTATCTACTTATTTCTGTTTTATAGATAGTCCTGTGACAGGCAGCGGAAAAATTAATAGGGTTACGTTTGTGACCCAGATTCACAACCCTAACGGAACCCTGGCTTTGAAATAAGTTTTAAAAAAGAATAGTTATATTTGCGACAGCTTATAAATATTTTACTCCTATAACTGAGACATCATTTGCGATGTCACTGTTGCTGACATAACACCCTCGTTATTGATAACAAGTTTAGGTCTAAAAAAATGCTTGTCTACAGAATTGGTATTGATATGTATATGGTCCTTTGCCAACTCATGCCTTTTATAGACAGAGACTGTCACTGTTATAAAAAACTAGCTGACCCGGCAAACGTTGTTTTGGCAAAATAATGTTAAGGGTGAAGAACCCTTATCACTTAGGGGTATGAAAAATAGATAGTAGCCGATTCTCAGACCTACTGAATATGCATATAAAATTTGGTAAAAATCGGTAAAGCCGTTTCGGAGGAGTAAGGTAACTAACATTGTGACACGAGAATTTTATATAAGTATATAAGATTATCAATATCAATAAAAATCTTCCGTTAATGAGTGACTGACAGACAACGCACAGCCAAAACTAATGGAGTGGCGATTTCCACGGACGATTCCACATTTACAGAAACTCAAGTATTGAACTGACTGACACGAAACTTCAAGATTTAAAAAAAATATTATAGGTTCTATCATAGGTAGGTAATATGCTACACTCTGAAACAGGTTCAACCAGTGAGACACAAAAGCAGTTAATATTTATTTTATAATTACCAACAAAATTTTAAATAAAACCCAACAAAGACAGGAAATTATTCTTAAATAGGTTTACAGTTAGGGAAACTTACAATCTGAAATTAGATGCTGGCCCTCATTTTTGCAAGCCTCCTCATAAAGATAATACTTAATTTTATGGAATTCGCTAACGTTAATTATATTTTGTTTAACTGTGCTCAATTTACATAATCACTTTCAGCCTTCGTACTTGTTAAAGTGCCGGTCTCAGATGTTTTGCTAAACAGTGTAAAGCCTTGGATTTTGTTAAAATGGCCAACAAACGGGGAATCGTGCCATCACGGAAATCATAACTGACGCCATAGATCCCAGAAACTCCATAGGCATCACAATTGTCGACCAAACCGATGCCGATTTCTGGACCTTCGATACAATTTAAAATACGTAAACAATAGGTATTTCACGGTCGATAGAAGCAAGCCAGATTGCAACTCCATAGGTTTGACAGAGTTTATCTATCCACCGTCGTTCTAACTTACACCACAGATTTGAGGCTTTTGAATCAGTCGTCAGTCCATCTGGTCGAGAGGCGCCTTAATATCTAATATCTTTAAACGAGCAATTCTTGTATATTTATTTATTTATATATATATAATCACGATCTCGGAAACGGCTGCAAAGATTTTCATGAAAGTTACAGATTAGGGGGTTTTCGGCTCAAGGAATCGATTTATCAAGGTCCCAGGTTCGAGAAAAGCTCGGTTCCCGAGATAAAGAGATTTTAAAAACATCATACTGACGTCATCTATGAAACATTAGGATAACTTCTATGAGGTACTGTTTGTAACGTGTTGAACTGACGCCATCTATGAAACATTAGGATAACTTCTATGAGATACGGTTTGTTTGTTTCAGTAGTATGAAACTAGATGGCGCTCGAATATATTTTTGTTCGGCTAATCTTACGTTGAAGCGCTATTTTTGCGTTATACCTACCTATTTTCTGTTTGAATAAAATTAAAAATCAGTGCGATTATCTCGCTTGACCTCGCAGGACGCGTAGTGATAGTTTAACGTGCGTTTGTGATATTTACGAGAATATTTGTAAATAAATGTTAGTTTTGTTATTATCGATTTAATAATATATTTTAATAAAGTTTTAAATAAATAATGGTCAGATCGATGAAATTACTATTGTTGTAAATAGAATCAATAAAATTTTAAGTACGCCTAACAACTTGCTCATTAAACTAAAAGTATATTTATTTATGTTGTTTAATTATCATAAACATTCAATACATTTTATCGCAAATAAAAATTTCAGTCGGGGACTGCCTAAGCCTGCGAAAAGTACGAAGGAAAGTTCAATGAATTTATCTAATTAAGTATGTACCTATTTAAAATGCAATTAATTCGCTCACACAGTTAACTTCTATGAGGTACTGTTTGTAATGTGTTGAAATTTCAGTAGTATGAAACTAGATGGCGCTGTACAACTTTGTGAAACACGCTGTTGAGATCCTTTGGCCGTAACATAAGTAAAATGAATTTTGTGCTCAGTGAACAGTTGTATGATTTGACTCCTGAATAGATGGCGGAATTCCTCGTATTTCTTGCGATTCATACTAAATATAATTTTCAACCGAGCAAAGCTCGGTCAACCAGGTACTACTACTTTTATATGTATAAAGGTGCTGTCAGGATGAAACTGTTTGATTTGGGTTGAATTTTATAGACGGTACTTGGATTTCGTTCAAACTTTACTTTGTGTTTGTGGTTGTCAAAGCAACGTCGGTTTTGTACGAAATTCAGGGTGACGCTTTAACTATGGGCCCAGACGACAAGCACCAACTTTCGAAATTCCCACTATACAGACGTCGCTATGCCAACGATAAAGAAAAGTTGGAGTAGTCTTAATATCGACAGTAAACTCCTTAGAGTCCAGATATCTCTAGTACAAATAACTTACCTCCATAGTCTTGGAAGTTGCTGAAAAACATGAAGAGAGATGTTGTCCTAAACTCCCAGCCTGTCCTAGACTAGGATAGATGAAACCTCTCCACCCCGCAAGGTGAAAAGTCATCATCATCATAATCGTAACTAATCTGTCCCACTGGACAAATATCTTCTCTAACAATATTAAGAGTACCTACATACTATGTCCAACACGCTGGCGTGCGTATTAGCGGACATCACACACCCTTGTAATCATAGATAATTTTCAGGTAGGTATGCTTTCTTCGCTATGTTTTCCTTCGCCAAAGCCAGCGATAACGAAATTCTAATACACATTGTTCATGAAAATTAGAGGTGTGTGCAGGGTTCAAACCTAGGACATCCTCTTCGCGGGTGAACGTTGAAATCGCTCGCTATCACTGTTACGAGTATTATGAAATTCAATTTATAACTTCATATAATATATCTTTGTTCCTGTTATCAGAAAATACGCGAGCTTCAGCTTACCTTAGTAACTCAATTTGCATATTATATTTTCTTCGTTATTTGCCAGTACATACAGTACAGTTTTGATGGTATATATTTTGTTGGTAGTTGGTACACAAACTATGAAAGTGCATAAACATGAATTGTCAACATAGAAAAGTTAACCACGTGATAAATATTGTAATTAACTTTCAGTATATTGTATGATTCAATTTATTAAAGTTGAAAATTTGTTTATGGTAATTGCCTTTGAAGGTATTATTAGGAGTTTGTAAGTTAATAGTTTGTTAAATTGTTCATGTCACTTTGGCAAAGGGAGATCTGCCAGGCAAGGTGTTAATTGTGACTGGCGGCCGAACTCAAGTTACTGCCGTAACTTTGTATAAGTACATATACCAGCAGTGTAAATAACTTAGATAGCGTGATTCAAGCGTATCATGACGTCATCGTATGACATAATTATGTGCAAGGTGGCAACACCACCGCTATTACTTAGTATAATTTTTAACCAACTTCAAAAAAGAAGAAGGTTCTCAATTCGACCGAACATATGCTTTTTTTGTGTGTTCGGAGATTTCTTCGTCGTTTATCAACCGATTATGATAATTATTTTTTTGTTAGAAAGTAGATTTTAAAAAGGGTGGTACCTACCATGATAAGGATACCAGTCTGATGATGGCATCACAGTTAACTTTCGAAAATTGAAGCGGCGACTAATGTGTTAATCTTTTCATGAAGTCTTTTAAAGCACTACAATTTAATGAAGGTCTGAAGTCGATCTGATGATGGAGCCGAAAGACAGTCGAGGGAAGTTTTCAACGATTTGTAGCGGTTACCTTGTGTTTGGGCTTGATTAATTAGTAGTGACGAAAACTAAAATGGGTTGAATTGAGCGCCGTCTGGGGAGTTGTTTTTGGGTTATATCGCATTCGATGTGACGTATGGGACCCATGTTGAATATGATAGCAACAAAGACAAGCAGTAGTTTTTCTCTAATATCTTTCATGTACCTACAGTCACAGTCATAGATCACTAATGTATCTGCTTTGTATGATGAAATATAACAACTGAACATTATTTTTCTAGAGTATAAAGATCTTGTAATCAGAGTTATAATATAAGCTCACATTCCTGTCCGAGTCCGCATCTAAGAATAAAATGAGTTTGTGATTAGGTATTCTTAACAATTTCCTCCCTACGAGAAACAACGATCGCTGTTGGTTATTCCTATCTATTGTTCAACACTTTTGTTTCATTTATATCTCATTCATTCGTTCATATAAAATAGAATCCATTCGGTCTGCTTCATATTGTCTAACACAAAAGGTTTATCATTCAATAATAACGAGCGAGCTATTTTGTTCCCTTTCTGAAAAGCCTAACGCAATTAGAGCCTTTTAAATTTTTAAAAAGGTGTTTTGGAAGTTACAGTTTTAATACATTTGTGGTTTTCTGCAACTGGGTTTCTTCTCATAATTGAAAAGGATTAAGATGTAGGCTTACGACCATACTGCAGTGCGTATAGCAGATAGGATTTAATCTAGGTTTAAGTAAACAATTTATATTATCTCCTCCATAATGCTATAAATTACAAGGGAGTAATAATGATAATAGCGCGCGAAAAGACAGTGTATTGATTTCGACGTGTCATAAAGTGCATGAAGCTATTTATGTCACATAATAATGTACCTGTATGTTATCTTTCGAAAGCTGACGATAAGCGTTAAAACACTTCCGACACTGAGGTTAGCCCTTAACCCCTTCATCAATTCACTGGAGCAGCGTTGTTGAGTATGCTCTAGTCCTCCTTTGGTTTGAGGCGTGGCCCGTTATCAGTAGTAAGCTTTGGGTAGAGATTAATCAATGCATGTTACGTCTAAAATGGACAACCGTTTCTGAAAGTTATTTCATCAACGAAGAGAAGAAACAGCGAAGTCCACTTTCCATCAACAAACTATTTCAGTCTTGTCCCTATACTCCGTTCGCGGTCGATACCACACAAATACCAGCATTTCGCCTCTGTGATTAAGATTCCTTCAGATTCCTTCAGATTGACGGCGAGAACTTAAAATGCCTTAAGCAAATTTGGCCGACAAGCTAAATTGAACTGTGAGCTCACGTAATGAAGTTGCTTTTAGCGAGGAGTGGCAATTCCATATCCTCAGCGACTCAAGCACAGCTCAACTCGGTCGATCTTCGTGTTCAACTAATTAACGCTTGAATTCTGTTACAAAACACAGAATATTCACTAGAGAAACCGAAGTAAATCACAGATATAACCCCGTTATCAGGGTAGAGGGTACAAGCACGCTGTGTAGTTCCTAATATTATATACCTACATCCAAATTAAATTAACAACAATTCCTACGAGGCGTGTGAAATGAATTGGTGATTACATTCACCGAACCTCAAATATTTAATATTGTGTATTCAAGTACAGACGACAGTGAAATATTAATATTGAAATATCGAAGTCTCCGATGTTTCGTGTTTGGTATGGAGAAACATTCAGGTTCAATTCGAAGTCAGTATTTCTGACGGTTAAGATACTATGCATTTTTGAAGTGTAAATTGTTGTAAGCTTTTGCATGAAAATACAGTCTTTAGGTAAAATGTTGGCAATATTTTACAGTCTGTAGGTCTTTGTAAAATGTTGCCGAAACCATACTTAGTAATAAAATTCTAATTGTTGGATCTCTGTACAGGAAAGATAAAAGGCAGGTATTTAGTAAACGCAATAGATCTTAGTAGCTTTAGATAAACGTCGGTAAATTCCTGCCTATCTCAGAAATTATTCCACCAATCCGCACTGGAGCAGCGTGGTGGAGTATGCTCTAGGCCTCCTCAATAATGAGGAGAGACCCGTGCTCGGTAGTGGGCCATTAATGGATTGGAGCCATCCATCTCAGAAATTAATTATAAAATTTGAATTTAAGTTGCTACTCCATTTATAATGTATTGTAGTAAGCTTTGAGGTTTTGTTTTATTTAGTTTGTCAAAAACATTTAAATCAAGTTTTACCTCAAGCTCTTAAAAGAAAACAAGAAATTTCTCTCACTAAAAGTCTAGTCGTTACAGAATCGAGCTTTTCTCTATTGAAAATATAATAATAGGAAAATATAATTCACTATTGAGAGTATAACCACGTATGACGTAATCGTACGTCGTAATCGTTAGTGAAACTAAAAATACCTCCTACAAAAGTTGACCTACGAAGGCTACGAAGTTGAAAAATTAATAGATATTATTGTATCATTTGGATTGACCGAGTATCAAAGCTCTGTAATAAAGGATATAAATTAAAAACGACTAGACCGTCTGGCTTCGACGGATCATTCTACGGTAGGGTGACCATATCGATCAACAAGCCTATTTCTCAATAAACATTGTTTTACGGGACTGAAAATTGATGATCCAAAGCAATTTAAAATGTTGAATCAGTCTAGTTTTCATGCCCTGCCAACAATGGCCCGTAAATTAAATCTTACAATAAAACACACTATTTAAAGGTTAGTAATTTTGGTCCCTACTACGCCCGCTTGAGACTTGAATATCGGTAAAATACCGCTAAAATATCTCAAGGGATTTAAAACTCATCATACTTAGGTGGGCTGTGACCTGGACTAAGACTTAAGATACTCTATTAATGATAAGTCCCCGTGGGATCATTTTAACGATATCTTTATTAAATTTTATCTAACACGCGAGCGAAGAAGCGGGCAAAAACTGGTACTTTATAAAAGTTTATTTATAAACATTCATGTAACAAAAAATGTTTTACTTTAACGAAGTACCGTTACATGTTCAAGTAGTAGTTTATTTGTGGACTTTGATGATTCAAAAGCGGGAAAAAGAAACAAAAATCGGGATATATCCAGACAAACCTTGAAACTTGGTTACCCTTGTCCACAGACATCGTTTCAATGTAAAAATGAATAAAACGTGACAACAAAACATGCCATCGACTGGAAAATATGGTATCACAGCAGGTGCTACGAAAATATTCAAAGAGTTAATAATAACTTTCACTTGATATATTTCTGTGGTTGTCATGACAAAGAGTACATGACAGTTAATATCTAAAAGAAAGATAATAGCTGTTATTTTGTTCATGTTTTTCACTTTTGTTGTTTAGTGTATTCAATAATTTATTACTCGCTATTTAAACAATTTTCTGGTAGTTTGAACGCAAGACTATCGAATAGCCTGTATTCTGCTGTGAATTTCGCATCTTAGTCATTGAGATACTATGTACTTAACTTAGTGTCCTAAACCGGGCGAAGCAGTACTTCACGGCGAGGGACCTACTGATGCTTTATAAAGCACAGGTCAGGCCTCACATGGAGTACTGCTCTCATCTCTGGGCAGGGGCGCCACAATACCAGCTTAGTCCATTAGTCGCCGTACAAAAGTGCGCGGTTCGAATTGTCAACGAACCACGAGTCACTAACAGGTTAGAACACCTAAGTCTGAGGGTAGACATAGGATGCCTCTGCGTGTTCTACCGGCTTTACAATGGTGAGTGCTCCGAGGAATTGTTCGATTTGGTGCCAACTTCACCCTTCTATCATCACACCACTCGCCGAAGATTGAAGTTTCATCCACATCGCTTGGACTCGTGGCGAACGACTACGGTCTGTTATTCACGATCGTTTTTGCCGCGAACGTGCAAGATGTGGAATGAGCTTCCTTCTGAGGTATTCCCGGAGCGCTATGACATGGAGTTCTTCAAGAAAGGTGTAAAAAGAGTTCTCCTTCAGGGCCGGCGTTGTACTGGTGACCCCTAGTGTTGCTCGTGTCTATATTCGACGATGACCACTTACCATCAGGTGGCTAGGCTAGTCTGCTTTTACGTCAGCACTTCAGGCAATAAAAAAAAATCTTTATCTACTAAACAAGGATTTTAGGATCAAATATTGCACCTCTAAATTATGGGCTAAATCGTCATCTCGCCAGACAAAAACTCGCCCGATCGGGCGACTAGTGAAAATTATGTCAAGGGACTATTTTTTGTAATAAAACTATCTCATGCCCGTTCTATAAAATATGTTCCAAATGGAAAGTTTCATAGTTTTATGTTAGACAATTACGTACTTCCCATCCCCCTTCAGTTTTTTTCGCTGGCTTTTATCCTATTCTATCCTTTCCCATGTTCAACTCTATCTTATCCTTCTTATTCTCTTATATCTTATATCTTATCCTTCTTATCTTATTCCTTGATAGATACCTTCTGAACTCCTGTGTTTGTCGGTTTGTCTGTTTGTTCTTGCTTACTAGAATAGGCTTTACCAATTTGAATCCGATTTTTCCTTGTAAGTGTGATATAACATTTAGCGTTTGCTTTATTTCTCTTGATTCATAAATAAAAAGGATTAAAAAATTACTGAGTACTATTCTTGAACCGGGCATTAATGGCGTTTCTCGAAGCAAAGCGAGCGCGATTATTAGTAAATCGACAATCCGAGCGTGGTCGGTAGTTAGAAAGTGACCGATAGCGACAAAAATTTCTTAGAAACTCGCGCTACGAGGGCCAAGTTAAGCCGACTTGTCGGTTGTTAACGTTAGATAACAGAATTAAGCCATGTCGGAAGCTTTCAGGCTTAGGATCTTCGGAAACTTGGATGTACCTATCGCCTGTTTCACACTGAAACACTGAATATTGAACAATTTAATGTAGTAGGTTTCTAGTTACTTAGGTTGGTGATAGATCATCATTATTTATGCGCTGTTTTCACTAACGTATTGGTACGGTTCACTAAACATGTAGTTATTAAGTAAATTAATTCGGATTAACTGAGTCGGAAAATGACAAAGCACTTTGTAATTGTCCAAGAAGTTGTATTTTCAAGAAAAAACTATGCCATGTAGGTATGTTCTTAGGTCTCAAACTACCTTATTTATCTTTATACCTATAATGTTAATTGCTTCAGTGGATTAAGCCTGAAAAATATCAAGTCTCTAAATACTAAGTTTCATAGTTTTATCTTTAACAGTGACGGTTTTTCAAACAAACTTTCATCCCCTATTTCACCCCCGCATTTCGCAACAAAACGTAACCTATACTTATTGTGTCTCAAGGTTAGCTCTATCTCTGTACCAAATATCATTACAATCGCTTCAGTGATTTTGGCGTGGAATCCTAACAGAAATACAATACAGAGTTACTTTCATCTTCGTAATATTAAAAGGGATTAAGATGTACTATCTAACAACATTACGATACAATGAATGTACCAATAACCTTAAGGTCGTTTCAACAATGATACAAGCTATCGAATGATACCGATCTCATGGCGCCACTTACGACCACTTAAGTCCCCATTCAATGAAGACAAGTTACAAAACCGACCTAAATGCGTGTCATGATAAAGGCTATGAATCATACATGGTTTTCTGCAAGCTTAATGATTGTTAGTAATAATATACTTATAGTAATTTATAGAGTGCAGGTATAGGCGTATAGGTTCTAAGAGCTAAGTCTAAGTGTAACGGGAAAGTGCTCACACAAATAATACCTAATTATATAAAGTTTAATAAACCCCCGACTGAGCAAATCCTATAATGCGCTGAAGATCATCAAATGCACAAAAATATCTTCATAATATAAGTATCACTAATAAATTGAATTTTACGTCAATAATTCAACTTTATGTCATAAAATGCCTTACATCATTTTGGAAAAAAGACGATACTCTTTAAACTGCAGGACCGATATCTATCACACATAGGTAGCTAAAAACACACTTAAATCGGTTAATTCATTCAAGAACTTCGATGCGACATACATACACACCGACAGACAAGTCATACTTATAACACTCCTCTTTTTAGATCGGGGTTAAATAAAAAAAACCTACTTAATCTTCAATTTGCAAACGTACCTATAAGTTACCGCAGGTTTCTAGTTTTAGGGCATAAGGTCATCTTACATAATTATCACGATTTCTGTTATAGAATACAAAACACGTTTTTTTGGAATTTCAATGTGCTTGGCTATTTAAATATTATGCGAAAATACCTCAACACATTTAAATTACTCTGGCATATTTTTAACTAATATTGCGGGTGTTTATTTAGGATAGGTACATTATTTTATCTCGGCAAATGGATAATTTCTCGCGGACTAAAACATACAACTGTGGAGGATGTTTCTAAATTATATCTTTCCGATTTTATGCTACTATCTATACTATAATAAAACTGTAGGAGCACGTGTTCTGTACATTGAATATTTTTTTGAAATTTCGACTAAGGGGCACTTACATATCGAGATAGAACTCAAAATTATATTTTTTTTATTTATTGTCTGTCTGTCTGTCTGTCTGTCTGACCGATCATCACGCTTAAACCACTGGATGGATTTCATTGAAACTTGGTAAAGTTATTACCTATATACTGGTGTCTATTATAGGCTACTTTTTTTTTTCGAATAATATTTAGGTTCCCTAGGGATAGGTGACTAAAGTTTGTATGGAATTTTTTTATAACGTCGTCCGATTTACTTCAAATTTGCAACAAAGGGTTATCACTTAAATTAATAGAATACGTGTTTCTCAGTTTTTCGATATTTTGTAAGGAAAAGAAAAAAAACACAAAAGAATGCGGGAATTTGTAAATTTTTAAGGTAACTTTCTGACTAAACTGAAAATGATTTTAACCCCATGTTTAAAAATTATTACAGTGAAATAAGTAATTTTCAATGTAAAATCAGTATTTAAAAAATAGCCAGCAAAGGATGCAAAAATGGGGATAAAGTTGGTACAATTAGAGGTGCAGTGTTTATTCGAGTTGACTTAAGTTTTGTCATTTTTGTTGCGGGCTTAGATTTTTGTGAGACTTTCACTGAGAGATAGAGAAGGTTCTGGAGCAAAACATAGGCCACTTATTATCCTGGAATTCCAGCGGAATCAGGATTCACGCTGGAAAAACTACTATGCGCGAAGGTGCGAGTTTCATTTTTATAGGACTTTCACTGGGAGATAGAGGCAGTTTTGGAGCAATATACAGGATAATTTTATCCCGGAATTCCGTGGAATCCTTATTCACGCGGGAAAAACTCATATTCGGGAAATAGGTCGCGGGTTCAGATATTTATGGGACTTTCAGTGGAAGGTAGAGAAGGTTATGGAGCAGTATATAGGCTACTTTTTGTTCCGGACTTCCCGCGAGATCGAGATTTACACGGGAAAAACTCCCTCCACTCAACTGCTCTGTAGAAGTTGTGAAAAAATTCATTAAACATTTTCGCGCGCCAAAAATACTCGCACAATGCGAATTCTGTGGCATCCTACTAATATTATAAATGTGAAGATTTGTATGTTTGGTCCTCAATCACGAAAAAACGGATGAATGGATTTGGATGAAATTTGGTACACGGATAGTTTATAACCCAGAATAACACAGGACACTTTTTATCCCGGAAATCCCGCGGGATCCGATTTTACGCGGGAAAAACTTCGACGAGTATGGGTATAGCTTCATAACAAACATATTAATATAAAAGTAACAAGGCTGTCTTTCCGAAAATCCCGCGGGATCGGGAGCTTATCCCGAAATTCCTACGGGAGCGGGACCTACGCGGCTGATACTTACGGGTCCCGAAGCGAAGCGAGGGCGGTTCGCTAGTTTATTAATAATTATTTTTTGTATTTTTAACAGAGATATGCCGACTAGTCGAAAAAGCCAACTGTTCGGCCACTGTCGTAGACGGCAAAGAACGGCGACTATCGGGCTATTTACTTCGTATGAATTTCTACCCGATATATAATAATTACGTTACTTTAACTTTTCTCATCAACTGTCTAAACCTAGATGAATTATTTATTATCAGGGAAAACCCCGAAGCCGTAATCGGTTTAGCCAACTAGTCGACAGATTAGTCGGCCTATTTACAAGTGACTAATCGGCTATTTGGCCAAAGCCTTGATCGGCACATCTGTAATTCTTAACTTAGAGAATAATAATAGTTTGTTTTCCATATGCCATACTAGCTTGTTTTCGAATGAATGTTTTTGTACCTAACAAAGGCATAATTTCTTATCTTCATAATCAGGTGTAAAGTGACGACGACCTGCCAGTTATTTGTGATACAGTTTATTCGTTTAATTGATTTTGTTACTTTGGAAAGCACCTACACTTAAAAAAATGTTTATTATATTATAATATAGTAAAATTATTCTATTATAATTTTACTATATTACAATTATTATATTATAGTAAAATTATGTTGTTATTTTTATGTATTTAGTATATTTTGTACCTTTAAATATTTTAAAGGAAGTTCATACAGTTCAAACAGTATCTTTTGCATTTTTTCTATATCAGTGATTGATAAAAATACTTTATTAAATTAAAAAGAAAATTTCTTCCTTATTTCAAAGATGATAACGGAACAATCTTTTAAAAACATATACTATACCTAATGGAAACCTTTCAAATGTTAATTGTCTCGTGAAGATTAAAACAAAATAACGTGCCTTTAACTATAAATTTGTATTTACTTCCTACGGAAATTATTTTTCTGTTATATCACAAAATTTCTGCGTTAATTAATTTTAGGTAATACATGACAGAATTTCTAGTAAAAAATTAAATGTTTAAATAATGTATTTAAGTCGTATCACCGGTTGTTAGTACCTAATACGCCAGATAATAAATAAAAAGTTAATGAGTCTAGTTCTAATTCGGTCACCAATATGTTGCTACCATTGAGGACAAAGATGTTTGCTTCTGAAACTGTTATAGATCCACACTTTTGTAACAGGAAAACAATTGCTCTCAAAACAATTAATAATACTCAGTAGAAATTGTTGGTACCTACTTACTACCCCCAGGCAAAAGTAGGTCTCTATCCTACAAAATAATTTTTAAAATCGTGTTATTAAAGTCGGTTATTTAAAGGTCGTGTTTGAAGTTACATTTTATCGCTATGCCAAGAATTACTGCAGTTAGGTGCCAAAAGCGCTCGCAGCGATGCCTCCCGCATTGAACCAGGGGAGCATCGTTAAATTATTAAAAGTATATTTATTTACCCCTTGGTTTTAGTCTCATGAGATTAAACCCAGTTAAATAATAAGATATTTATACCTTCGCAGTAGTAATTAAGGCATGTAGAGTCGACGGTCCCGGTTGTTATCGATAGGTACTCATAGCACTCTCGTTAATGTGGAATGCCTTCGGGTGGCTTGATAACTTCCGATACCTACTTGGGTTGACCAGTTACCCTCATTCGAGTAATCCTCATTCGAGTAGCATAGTGCAGTATACCTACAGGTGCTGCAGGCCTAGCTAGCTACAACCCACTAATGGCCCACTACTGAGCACGGGTCTCTCCTCATGACTGAGGAGGCTTAGAGCATACTCCACCACGCTGCTCCAATGCGGATTGGTGGAGGGGTTAGTGGCCAACCCAGTGTCGAAAGTTTTCAAGCCGCCCGAAGGCCTCCGACATGGCTTAACGACTGCTATCAATCGATAACAACCGGGACCGACGGCTTTACGTACCCTCCGAAGCACGGAGCTGAAGGCCTACTGTAGACATAATACTTACATATAAATAGAACTCTTCGATGATGACGAAAGGCTTGTGCTCAGTAGTAAGCCAGTGGGGTGGAGCCATTATTTCTGCATTCTTACACGATAACCGTAAATTAAACCTTTCAAGTCTTTTTATGGATCCCATTTCAATTTAAAGTGCATGTGGATAAGGCTGGATATTATTATTTTGCGAATTCTAATCTCATGCGTCATCGTGGGATCACTATAAATATTTAAATCCGAATCCGACAAAATAGTAACGTGAGGTAAGCCGTGTGATATACGTAAAATAAATATTTAAATTTTAAAATCCGGATAGTTTTGCAAAATTGGTGATATCACTTTTGTATAGGTATTAGAAGCTTCGCCCCAAATAATAAGAACTTGAGTTTAAATCCAGACTATCCAGTGGCATGGTAAGTAAATATTATATTTTTTTTTATAGTTCAGTTACCTTTTATGTCCATGTACCTACTCAGTCTTTTCCATCTAAAATTAAAGTGGAACAACGTTGATTTGTAAAGTTCATGTACTTACACTATACACATATCATTTACAACTTGGTTCAGGCGATAAATAAATAGGTAATCCAGAAAGTGCCGTTAAAGCACGATGTGATGATAAAACCAAATCTTAAAATGGAGTTGGATGGAAGGTTGATAAAATAAGTCTCAAATGGCAACGCACCATAACATAAGCAGAATATGTTAGCTATAAATTGCTTGCAATGTTACTTCAGAGTTCTAAAGGAATTTAAGACCACGAAGGCACTAAATGAAACATCAAGAAACTTCGACTCATCTGATCGACAAGCATTCGTTATAACGACGCTTAATCGGAGCTGAAGTGGCTTGTAAATAAATGAAACTAGCTATTGATAACTCTTGGCCCATGTGAAAGTACGTTTGACTGATTTAATACTTTTAATCACCCTAAAGATCACATTTTAAAATAAATAAACCCTCAATCTCTATTTTACCCCCTTAGGGATGGAATATGATAAAATCCGTCCTTAGCGGACGTTTTACTAACTGTAATTTATCTCTCTGCCAAGAATCTTTATAAGACATGGAGTTTTCAATATTTCGTGATGAGCGAATAACCTTTCGTCTTTCTGTATTTAGATTAGGATTATTAAAATTATTTCGAGACAAACTCAATTTATTCTCAGTTTGAAGTGATAGAAATGTAAATTCGTACAATATGAATAGCCTTTAAAGTGCTATTAATTTAATAAAATTGGAAATTAATTTTGTAGCCATGACGCCATGAATTTATGACATTTACAATAACTCCCACGCAGCTCTATGCGGAGCGGAATTTTATAGCATCTCTTCGGAAATGAGGAGGCCCAAGGAGCCATCTCCTTCAATAAGAATTGATGTAATTGAGATGGAAATTAATTGGCCGTCCTGAGGCCCCCGAGATATCGTATCAGAACTGTCTGACGTATTCTTCAGAAACGTGTTCAAGATATTCTGTTATTACCTAATGGTCAAACATTTTTATTCTCCTTATCGTATCATACCAATATTATTAAATAGCTATTCAAAAATGGAGTAGGTAAAATTAAAAACAATTTTGAATTATTCTTTCATTCTTTAATCTTTGATTAAGTTACGGCAACACAGTTAAGCCAATTAAACGAAATTACTTTTGATCCCGGGCCAATAAATATGGATATAGAAATACCTTTTCTTTAAATAAATTTTCTTGTAATTAAATATTTCGTGGTACGTACGTCTTTACGGCATCCCCCCACTACGAGATAATTAGAGTCGAGTTACAGAAATGTCATGCCCAGTCAAACATATATAAACTAGGTACTCGGTATGTTTAAATGTAGATAATAAATAAACAATAAACAACTTAAGTTTCCTTGTGTCATTGGTGCCATGGACACACACAAGAACTCACACCCATACCAAAACATCATTGAAATTCCCGCCTCGCTGCGAATCAAACCCAGGACCCTTGGAACCACAATCCGTTATGTAAATATTGCGCCATCATCCTTTCTTTTTAACGGCTTCAAAAAACGTGTTTCTATGTGTGTGCCCATTTCAATTTGAGCAACATCTGACGGATAGTTTTTGAATTATCTCTACCTGTAGATTCTGAAGTCGGTTGTTTTTTTAAGTTATCATAATTTCTCCGCAAATTTTGTAAAGTTGCGACGCGCCGCGCCGTCGCGGTCTTCGTTGGCTCCCGACCGCAATCAACATGCAATTTGAGCTTGAATGTAATCAACCATATAAATCGTAAAATGTATTACCGCGCAGCTTGCAACCAGACGCGTCTTTGATAACATCTTAATTTCGTTACCTCAATTTCTCATTTTTATATCCCGTTTTTAAATGTTACGGTTCGCGAAAATATAGGTATTAATTTTGTCGAACCCTTTTCCGAGCGGCCTTGGGCGTAAAAAATGTTCGTTCCATTTCGGCGAGGACTGCCTTCGTAATTTTTGAGATAAGAGGCTGCTCAATTATGACAAAAATGTGCAAATGGAGACCCGAACAAACAGTATTAACGAATGTCCCGCGGCCGTCACGCACAATTTGCGGCGCCGGAGGTCCAGAGTGCTGTCCTCGAATCCACAATACGAGATTAAGGATGGATTCCAAATAATTTTTCGTGTATTTTCCTAGAGTGCCGACAAATTACCATAATTCGGGGGAGGCTGCCCTAATGCTTAAAGGTCCGGACAAGTGGGGCCGGGAAGATTAATTTATCATTTATGAGACCCAAGATTTACAAATTTGCACAATACAAACCCATTTAAGATATAAAGATTTGTCGCGCATTTCATTATTTGGATAGCACTTTATCAAAGATTAAGTGTGGGGGAAACTTGTGTAATATGACAAGATAAAGAATCTTGTTAAAGTAAAAAAGTATTGTTAGGTATTGTAGCGGATAATTGTAATAGCGGCAGATTACGAAACGTAAGCTTTGTGTCAAAGGTCAAAAGAACTGACATAGTAATCATAAAGGGCCATAATCAAAAAGCAATCGAAGATAATGCTTCACTAACAAGAACCTCGTGCAAAGTGGATGAAATACCGATGAAATTGTTTACCTTGTGTCACTGCTAACGAGAATGTAAGTTGCATCAGGCCCTCAAATTCTGAACTATGACATTTATGTAGATGATGTAACGTTGGAGCGTCAAACTATTTTAAAACTTTATATATTCTGACAAGTTGTACATTGAGGCATTGATGCTATGTAGTTTTTGTTAAATATGGTTTATCATTACCCTACATCTTCTATGCCTCCGTTAATGTATCCTGTCGATTAGGTATAATGTGGATGTCTGAGAATCCAAAGTAAAGACTTATTTTAACTTAAAGACCGTGACCACTGACCACCCGAGAGAAGATTTTTCATCTACCATAAGACGAGATTGGTGTCAAACATTATACTAGTAATAAAATATGTACCTAATATATTTAACAAAAAAAGGAGATTACCAACTTATTCAAAGTCATATAAATATGCATTATTAGAGATAACTCAAAAACTACTAGTCGTTAACACTTACATTTCAATGAAACACGAGATAAGCACAGCATTTGAATGTAAAAGAAACAACAAAATTGGTTCACCTAGTTAAAACTTAATGAGGCAACAAACAAAAAAATACAATGGAATGAAGGGCCATCTCCTTTTTGTGAAATCGGTTAAAATAATTTTAAATAATGGATTCATAGTATAAGACGGATAATAGCATAAAGATTAAGTCAGCTTGTTCATTCATACATCCCGGTAAACACATTTGACTAACATTACTGTACGAAGTGGTCATAAGTTTCTAAGAACTACTTACTGCTTCTGACTACGTAGGCTTGTTCTACACTTCAAATTCAAGTTAAAACAACAAATGTTTAATGTTTAGCACTCAAAGTGAAATTTAACGCGAAGTAAATTATTTATGGAGACAAGGTTATAATCATATTCATTCATTAGAATAATGGGCTGTCCACTTAATACGCGTTTGTTTCGTATAGCGTCATGTGATTATTTATTGATAAATTAATTATGTAATTTAAGTATTATGAAGCATTCATTAATCAACATTGCCTTTAAGGCACGTTTACACAAAGCATTACATATTTCAATCAAAAAAAGATTGTAGGAACATCCTTCAATTTTATTTAAATGTAAAATATATCTACCTAGTCCTAGTAGAATAAAAATATTAAACTTAAATCCTTTTTTTATTTTATGTCAAGAACAATGTGGAATTTTGAAAAACTATTTCTTTAAGATTCCTTGTGTAAAAACCCCCCTTTGAGATCAAACCTTTTTTTTCTAGAACTGAGCAACTCGTTTTCTGTTCAAGTATCTACCTATTTCCTTTTCAAAACATAGATCCCCGTGACCCTGTGACAATCAACGGAACCCTGTTAGAAGTTTTCTGTTTGTCACCCTTGGTTTCCTAACCCTAAAAACTGTTAATATATAACCTATACTATAATATATAATATATTTGTCAAACATCAAACATCCGTGCCGACATCGATCCTCGAGTCTCATTATGTGTAGACGTGAAAAATACAAATACAACTTGTACTTACCAAAGTCCATTAGAGTTACAAACGACAATATCATATTACTTAATTACTGTAGGTACTCGTCTGAAGTTGGACAATAATAGCCCGGCGGCCAACGTCGATTTTATTTATTTTTATTTATTTAATCTTTATTATACCTTTTTTCCGCTAAGAAAACCCCATTTGTCATGGCGCCTAAATTCCAGGGTACCGCACTCACCGTTAATAAAAGTGTTGGGATTCTGGGTGTTGACATTTCGAGCGACGTGCAGTATCGGTGTCACCTGGAAGCTAAGGCCAAATTGGCCTCCAAAAAGCTTGGCGTCCTGAACCGGGCGAAACAGTACTTCAATGCGAGGGATCTACTGATGCTTTATAAAGCTCAGGTCAGGCCTCACATGGAGTACTGTTCTCACCTCTGGGCAGGGGCGCCACAATACCAGCTTAATCCATTTGACGCCGTACAAAAGCGCGCTGTTCGAGTTGTCAACGACCCACGAGTCACTAACAGGTTAGAACACCTAAGTCTTAGGAGAGATATAGGATGTCTCTGTGTGTTCTACCGACTTTACAATGGTGAGTGCTCCGAGGAATTGTTCGATTTGGTGCCAACATCACCCTTCCATCATCACACCACTCGCCGAAGACTGAAGTTCCATCCACATTGCTTGGATCCGTGGCGATCGTCTACAGTTCGATTTTCAAGATCTTTTTTGCCGCGAACTTGCAAGCTGTGGAATGAGCTTCCTTCTGAGGTTTTCCCGGAGCGCTATGACATGGGGTTCTTCAAGAAAGGTGTAAAAAGAGCTCTCCTTCAGGGCCGGCGTTGCACTGGTGACTCCCCTGGTGTTGCTTGTGTCCATAGGCGACGATGACCACTTACCATCAGGTGGCTCGTCCGCTTTTTCGTCAGCCCTTCAGGCTAAAAAAAAAAAACATTAAAATATCACAGGCGGTGATATTCTCGATATATCGATTCTAAGTAATCAACTAAAGTAATTAAAGTAAGTAATCGTTGGTAATTGGATTGGTGACCGCTAGAGGCAAAATCTCTTGAGAGCTTCCGTGCTTCGGAGGGCCCGTAAATCCTTCAATCCCGGGTGTGACAAGGATATTGGACATTCGACAAGATTTTCGTCTTGTCCATGTTTATCTTAAGATTAAGAACCACCCGTTGTAAGGCGCTGTTCAAGTCCCCGAGCATTGTTCTAAGTTCTTCCATGGATCCCGCCAAAATGACTATATCGTCGGCATACTGCAGGTGTGTGATGTATTCGCCATTTACGAGTATGTTAATGCCACGTCGTTTCCACTCTATCAGCTTGAACACGTCTTCCAGCGCAGTGGTGAACAGTTTTGGGGATATGACGTCCCCTTTTCTGACATCTCTATGCAGCTGGATGGGGTTCGTTGCTGTGTCGTATACTCTGACGGACATGGTGGCTGATGTGTATAAATACTTCAACACCTCGATATACCGGTAGTTGTTTCGGCACCGCTGGAGAGAATTTAGTACCGCCCAGGTCTCGATAGAATCGAAGGCTTTCTCATAGTTCACATAGGCAACACATAGCGGCAGATTATACTCCTCGGCCTTCTGTATAATCTGCCGTAGCGTATGTACGTGGTCTATGGTATTGTAGCCTTTACGAAATCCTGCTTGTTCGGGAGGCTGGAAGCATGTGTTAGGGTTCGGACTTCCGATATTTTACCCACGTCTTGTACTTCAAATTTTATCGACAAAAAACCATACAAAGGGGGGTCGCATCCCTCACCCCTCTGAATGGGAGCCATTTTTAAATTTCATATCTCGTATTTTTGCGAGTTCATTGAAACTCTGTTTTTTTTAGTCTTATGTTACCTACACATGTGAAAGTCACCTTATTTTAAAGATGATGAAATTTTCTATCATTTAAAACCAAATTTGATACAAAATTATAAAAAATAATAATTTAAAACCGTCTAACAACAGTCTAACAACAAGTCTAACAACCGTCTAACAACTAACAACAAGGGTCAAAATTGACAAAATAATGACTCATTCACACAGCAGGTAGCTTTCCATTGTGTGTGAGCGAGAAAGATATTTTTACGATAAGAAGGTGAGTGTGAGGCAAAAACTACACAGGATGTGAAATAAAAACAACATTTAATTTAAAAAGTTGGTTTTATTTACCAAAAAAAAACAAGTATTACAAAACTTAGACTCCGTTTTTAAATGATTAGCGTGAATATTAGTAATAATTTGAGGTTTATTTGTTAGCCCGGCTTACTGCAAACAAATTAGAAGAAAAAAAACGATAGGTTAAGGGCCCGGTTTTTTAGGTAGAGCATAATAACTAAAAAAAAGCAATAAAAATTTCTAAATTCTTGATCTAACGTAAAGGTTTTAAATTATTATTTTTTATAATTTTGTATCAAATTTGGTTTTAAATGATAGAAAATTTCATCATCTTTAAAATAAGGTGACTTTCAAATGTGTAGGTAACATAAGACTAAAAAAACAGAGTTTCAATGAACTCGTAAAAATACGAGATATGAAATTTAAAAATGGCTCCCATTCAGAGGGGTGAGGGATGCGACCCCCCTTTGTATGGTTTTTTGTCGATAAAATTTGAAGTACAAGACGTGGGTAAAATATCGGAAGTCCGAACCCTAACACATTATACCTCTTAAAATTCATGATTCAAGGCTCATAAGCCATAACAGATGGATAAAAACTGACGGATTCTTTGCGAAGGATCAAGTCACTGTGGCTTTGATTTTTTGCTAAAAAAATAATCCGATGTGACTCTGTCCGGAGGATATGCAAAAATATTTTTAATACCTTACAACGGAATTACGTGATTTAGGTACGTGACCTCTTTACTTGCATTAATTTTAACAAGAGTCCCGTTCTGCGCTTGAAATTCGACCTTAATTTATTATGTGAAAGCGTTACATCAAATTCAAATATTTAAACGTTATTTCACGTCGAGACGAAAGTATGAGTTTGCACCAAACGACAGTTTCCTAAATCTATAGCATGCATAGGGTGACTCATCATGGCGTGTAGTGTGTTCCAATTATATTATTAACCTTATGCTTTTCTACCGCATTCCTTATACCTACAAAAATATTAAATTTCTGCACTCCTATTTTGCACTGCTGCACTGACTATTTTATTCATTTTCATAAAAAGGGGTAGGTACAAAGTTTAGCTTAAGTTTTTAATATAGAAGTAATGAAAATATTTTTTTATCTTATTGATTGAACTATTTTTCGCCGTTATATCTGAATCTGATTGACTAGGTACTTACATAATCTATTCTAAGTGTTGTAATAAAAGTGTATTGGGACCGAATCTGGGTGTATTATTTTGATTTGAATATTGAAATATCTGTAGACTTTATTTTATTTAGCGGTAATGGTGTTATAGCGTAGTGTTCAGGAACTCCTCGTACCCTTGGGGTCCAAGTTTTAACCCACACTTGGCCAACGAGAAGAGACCAGTGGTAAATAGTGGGCCATGATGGAATCAGATGATGAGATTTTATTATCTTGTGTAGTTGTGTATAAATAATATGCACAGAATTTAATTATTTAATTATACATAATTATATCTGTCTGTATAATTATATCGAAGGAAAAATAACGCAATAAAACAGAAACAAATACATACAAAGTATTCGAAATATTTGCAATTTATATCACGGGTCTTTAGGGTTTTTACATGGGATGCTTTTCTTCTAAATCAGGTCTATTCCCACGATAATGGATTCGTGATAGTCCGAAGGGTATTTCAAAGTGTCAATGGATCTTCAAGTTTTGGGTAACTAATACAAGAAATTAACATCTTGTAATTTAATAAGTTGTGATACTTAAACGAATAATACAGAGACAGCCGAGTGGTATTTATGTTATCTCCTGAACCAGGGATCCTGGGTTCGAATCCTGGAGACACCTTTATTTTTCAATAACTAACTTTTTACAAAACAATAACATATTTCAAAATTGATAAGTAGGGATAACTAAAAAACTACCGGTTAGATCATGGAACTAGACTAAGTACCAGCTTTCAAATAAAAAAATAATATACAAATCGGTTACAGGCACAGTACAAAGTTTTGAGATAAGACACATAAAATACAGTCGAATTGGAAACCTCCTCCTTTTATTAAAATGAGTTAAAAATATGTGCGAATTTGTATTAAATTATCACTTGCTTCAGTGAAGCGAAACATCGTGAGAAAACCTGCACACGAGTTTTCCGCAACGTCTTCAAAGGTGTATTGGATAATATAGTCCCCCAATCCGCACTTGGCTATCATGGCGGATTATGGCCTGCAACCCTAATGTCGTGAAAAGTCACACAAGCCCAATAGCGGACATTTATGGATTCTGACAATAGACTACAGACTTATTATATGTCATACAATTTATATGACATGACGATATTACTGGCAACCCATTAATTAACCCTTGTACTTAGATGTACCCTTATACTCAGAGCCACTCCTATAATAAGCGCCTTCTAGGAATAAATTAGCAAGCAAATTAAATATGCTACCAGTTTGAATAAATAAATGATTTGGTATTCATAGTGTACGTACCATATAGTAATTATAAGGGTGTCACCGCGATCACTCACATGCGCGCGAACGCTTGTACACTGTACGAATATTTGCACGAATGTGTCACAAGTGTGACAGAGAAAAGGTTTTTTCTAAGTTAGCACACTACCATCTTGTTGCTACTTTGCCACTTAACAAAAGATGGAATCTGATCGTAGTCTAGGGCTTACTTAATACAAGATAAAAAAAACCTTCACTAAATCATATGCGAAGATCATTCTACACTTGTGGGTGTAGGTTCGCGTATTCGCGTGAATGTGAGTGAACTTACAACCGCCACAAGTATGACAGGGCAACGTATAGATTACTGACTATCTGCGTTTGAATTTAAATGATGCTATCATTATTTTAGTAACCTTTTCTATCTATAGATACCACCTTTTGCAATGTTTCATATGTACGCTGATATTATGTACTGACAGTGATACATTAATTAATTCTACAACTTCGAACTGTCACTACATAAGGATGTACACATTCATCATTTAATTATTTGTACTAACAGATGCATGTTACCTACTTACTAAAGCATCTTAGTCCACCGTAGTTTTCGGTAACACCATCAAGAAAAATTTGTCCCAGTTTCGATTCTCGGTTCGATTCCTCTTTGTCCGGGAATCGAAAATATTTATATCTTAACTGTCTGTCTGTCTGATTGTGATAAACTCAAATATTAGATATTAAACGGATTTTCATGGGGTTTTAATAAAAAAAGGGATTTTGGTGTATAATTTATAAAGTTTGTGGAGATTGACTTAAATTTAGCCTCTATTTATTTATTATTTATTATTTACCTTTAATTTGTTGATATTATTATATTATTTATTAACTTGTATTACTTATTTATTATATTTATGTATTATATAATTTATGGAGTGCTGGTACCTAACGCCTAACGCTGGTATTTTGTGTTTTCCTGCCTAAGTACCTAAATACATGTATTGTATGCTGCACGACCTCCGTGACACTGCAAATGGGTCCTGCGGAAGATCAGCGCTGTCAGTCTCCGGACTCCAGCATAATGCTGAGCAGGATCCATTTCGTAAAGGGTCCACTTATGATATTTAGAGTCATGTTCATAGTCATAATTATTATTGTTGTCTGTAATTTATAAGTGTAGGTACTAGCTGTTGCCCGCGGCTCCGCCCGCGTGGAATTCAGTGTGTCACAAAGTTATTCCTGCGTTAATCCCGACCCCACACAAATTAAGACACACTCCACACATCTTAAGAACAGTTGATTTTTTACTACGTTTTAGTCATACCGTACATCATACCGTACAAAAATCCGTTATGTAGATCTTGAGAAAATCGATAAAAAGACTTTAAGATATAAACGTCGGGGTTTTTTCATTCCAAACTATTATATTTTTAAACTACATTGGTAGTTTTTCATTCGGGTGCCAAAACATAAAGACCAGCTAAAGCAATGCTGACCCTCAAGCAACATAAAGTTGATCATGAGAAAAAAAGCCGGTTCGATTCCCGATATATTATGTATAGATATCCCGATATATAGATATTAATGAGCCCGCGACTTCATTCGCTCATGGAAGCTTTTCCCGCGTAAATCTCGATCCCGCGGGAAGTCCGGAACAAAAAGTAGCTTATATAATGCTCCATAACCTCCTCTACCTCCCACTGAAAGTCCCATAAACATCTGAACCCACGACCTCATTCCCGGGTATGAGTTTTTACCGCGTGAATCCTAATGCCGCGGGAATTCAGGGATAAACAGTACCCTATATGTTGCTTCAAAACTTCCTCAATCTCCTAGTAAAGGTCGCATAAAAATTTAAGCCCGCAACTACGCGCAGGAGTTTATTCCACGTAACTCCAGATCCCGCGGGATTTCAGGGAAGACAGACTTGTTAGTTTTATATTTAGAATCTATTTATACCCCATACGCGAAGAAGGTTTTCCCGCGTAAATTCCGATCCCGCGGGATTTCTGGGATAAAAGATATCCTATATGTTAATCTAAGTTGCCCTCTATGTGTGTGCCAAATTTCATGAAAATCGGTTCAGTACCCCATACGCGAAGAAGGTTTTCCCGCGTAAATTCCGATCCCGCGGGATTTCTGGGATAAAAAAATATCCTATATGTTAATCTAAGTTGCCTTCTATGTGTGTGCCAAATTTCATGAAAATCGGTTCAGTAGTTTTTGCGTGAAGAAGGTTTTCCCGCGTAAATTCCGATCCCGCGGGATTTCTGGGATAAAAAATATCCTATATGTTAATCTAAGTTGCCCTCTATGTGTGTGCCAAATTTCATGAAAATCGGTTCAGTAGTTTTTGCGTGAAGGAGTAACAAACAAACAAACAAACAAACAAATACACAAACTTTCACATTTATAATATTAATAGGATTTTTTACGAATAAATGTCTTTCTTTCTTTCTTTCTTTCTTTCTTACTCTGGGGCTCTGGGTTCGCATCCCAGGGCACGCAATTCAGACTTTTCGGATTTATGGGCGTTTTAAGCACTTAAATGTCACTCTATATACCTAATGGTACAGGAAAAAATCACGAGGAAACCTGCATGCCAGAGAGTTAGCAAGAACTTAAAGGTGTGTGAAGTCCGCCAATCTGCACTTGGCCAGCGTGGTTGTCTATGGTCTTACATTCTCATTCTGAGAAGTGACCCGTGCTCAGTAGGTACTGGGATAGTTACGATATGGTCGATATGCATATAAACATCTTTTAAAATAAACTAGCTCAAGCAGAACAGTGAAATAAGTTTAAATAACACTACTTACTTCGTGCACACTACTCTTACTAATTTTGTGTAAGATTTTTTAATATAAAAAACTCCTGTTCTACCAAACCACTAGACTACAGAAGTTTGAAGCACAATAAAACTTACATAGAGCAAAGAAAAAGTATGTTTAACCAACTCGTCTTTGTTTCACTATTCGAGGCTTAGGAGTTTTATTCACAGCGTTGCTGTAGGCTATGCTCTAAATTCTACTACACCTAACAATAGGCGAAACACTAAACGTAAAATGAACTAAGTACCGTTCAAAATTAAATTTCAAGTCAATTCAGTTATTTCCTTTGGTGAGAAGCTTGGGTTAAAGCAAACTACTTGTGCATACTTAACTAAGGTAAATTGGATTAAAATATAAAAACGAGACTTGCGCAGTGTTCACTTAAATTGAAAGGGTGGACTTTACGTCCGGTAATTGATAAAAGGGTAAATGTTTTTTAGTCTCTCTAATATCGATGATTTTTTTAATGGAATTAAGATAGCAAACGAGCATGCAGCACCACCCTTCCGCTGCCGCCCATAACAACTGTGACCGACCTAGAACTAGACTCGGGACTAGGATGGTTAGTCCAGTTAGTAGATTGTGTTAGAATATTACTTGGTTAGTTTGTTAATAAGTGTGAGGACAGGGACTGTTAGTGATAATTAGTTTAGTAATAGTCCAGTTAGTTATTGTTAGTATGAGTCTCGTTCTAATTCGGTCACAGATGCGTTGTTACCCCTGAGGACTGAGATGGTCGCCTCTAAAAAGTGTAACCGGCTCCACACCTTCCTATCCGGAACACAATTGTTCTAAAAACAATTATTACACGGTAGGAATGGTACTAAGTACCTGTCGTGGCGAGCAGTGATACTTCCCCGAGTGAGCTCTAGGCCCTTACCACCTGTAAATTTTAGTCTCTTTATTATCAATGCTTTCAAAATTTTCATGGGTCTTTACGGATTTAATAGTGTACGAGGAAGCAGCACCCTTCCACTTTCGCCAGTGATAACTGTAACTGACCAAGAACAAGACTCAAAGCGGGACTAGAATGGTTTAGTCCAGTCAGCAGAGGGTGTTAATAACCTACCAAAGTTTGGAGGACTTTTCTCTGGCTTGTTGAATATTAATCTGGACAATACTAACATACCCTTACCATACCATACGTGTTGTCCCGACTTCCGCCAACCATAATATTCATTGTGATGTTATTATACCAACCTAAAAAATCATGTAATTTCTTTTCGGCAACACTTAAATGCGGTGTTTTAAGCTAAAAATCAATGCTGAAATCATGCTTATCCTGTCACAGGGCCAATATAAAAAATATGTAGGCTAACCACGTAGGTATATACGGTTTGTAAAGATAAAAAGTGGCTTATTAAGATTTTTCAGAGTAATTGTCTTTAATAAAAAATGTACAAACGTTAATAAATACCAAAATATCAAAGATTTCCTTTCAATTATTTTATTATTTCAACCAAATCATTATTATAATGAACGTATAAACGGCAGCTCATTTTGATTTCTGTTACAGAAAATACAAGTAAAGCCAAGTAAAGCAGTTTATTATGACAAAGTTAATCATGATAAACTGTTAAAGGGTATCTGGATAAATTTGACGTTCAAACTTTTAAACTTTTTGCCAACAAAATATTGAAATAATTTCGTCGTCTCTCAATGAAACTCATTACGATATTAATAATCGCGAAATTCGTGACGTAAATTTGGATTCTTTTAGATTTTGCGTCAAGGATATCGTCATTGATTACACTTTATATATTACTTAGCCGAGGAGTTTGTTTCGCCGTTATTCTCCTGAAAAAAAAATATGGCACCTTTGGAAACGGCGGTGATAATAAGTGTATTGACAAAATACCTACATCAATAAATGTGTACTTTGTGTCCGGGCATTTGTTACCGCTAATCACAATTATACTTCACTGGTTCTTCCGAAAGATCATAATACTTGTAGTAGTTCTTCCATGTACTGGCCGTCGTCACAAATCCAAAGCAAAAAAACCTATCAACACTGACATTTCTCCAATTCGTCATTCTTTTTTCTTGTGCGCCGTTGTTCACATTTAAAATGGATTACTTGAAGTTATGGGAAGAAATTAGAAAGCTAAAGAAGCATGTAAAACGTAAACGTGCACGCTCGATTTCGGATTCGGATTCATCATCACGATCTAGATCGCCAACGCAAAGCGTTGGTTGTTCTGATAAACAACGAAAGTCGCCACCGCGTAGACGTCGGCGGACTATTTCTAGCGAATCCGAGGATGGTTTCAATGATCCGGGAAATCAAGGTTTTTCTAAATGTTATAAATTTTATGTTGCATAGTTTCAAGGAATTAAAAAGTATGTAATTGCAAGTAACGTCTGGATGGCTTACGCAATTTACTAACTGAGCATTACAAGTGTTGACTGGATGTCGCACGTAATGACTTCAGCAACCGATGTTACTATACCATTGTGTTTGCTTTTTTAGTTGCAAGTGCTGACTGTATGTCCCACGCAACTATTAATTATTGGTTTACCTATTACAGCTCTCGAAAACAGTCAAGACGACATATCTACAATATTAGGGGCTGACCCCACTATTGACACTGAATTTGGTGATGATATTCATTCGCATATGGCTATTCGATGGAACAATATCTTACAAAAAGGGTTGAAAAAAGATACGAGATCTGACATGATTAAAAAGTACCTTCCGCCGGGAAATTGCACGTACCTTAAACCACCGAAACTTAACGACCAAATCAAAGCTGCTGTTCCAGAATCATCGGTTAAAAGAGATTCTAAGATTGAAACTAAACAAACACAACTAGGAGCTGGCATAACATGCATCGGCAGAGCTTTTGATGTGGCCATGAAAATTTCCGATAAAACATTGCGAGATGATATTATTAAATATCTTGGTGATAGTGGCCAAATCTTGACTGACCTCCATTATTTGGAATCGATTACAAGACGGTCGCTCTTGACTCAGAGCTTGAATAAGAATACTAAGGATGCAATAAGAGATATACCGAGGGACCACTTGCTGTTTGGTGTAGGTCTGTCAGACAAGTTGAAGGCTCTGAAGGCATGTTCAACATCCGCAGCGGACATTAAAACAAGGCCACCGAAGCTGACTTCGAATCGTACCAGAGGTGAACCGAGGGTCTATAATAGCTCAGCGGGGACTTTAAACTGGAGGGGCTCGTCTCGCCGTGCGGCGGCAGCGAACACATACAGCAGCGTGACGGCAAGCGCGTACCGCGAGCGCCGTCCTGTGGTCACGCCGGCGCCGGCTCATCCGCGCCGGGCGCAGACGAGCCAGCGCCCTCCACAAGCCAGGCGGTCTTAACCAGCGCTCCTCAGGTAACACTACACGCCGGTAGATTGAAAAATTTTGTGCCTCAGTGGCTGTCCATTACGGATGATAGCACTGTGATCTCATGGGTTAGAGGGATCCGTATACCGTTTACAAGCAAAGTTAATCAGATGGAACCACTTATAACAGTTCCGCACAATATGGAGGAACATAGGATATTTCGCAAAGAAATACAAAAGCTCATTTCTATCGGTGGTGTCAAAGAGTGTTTACCGTGCAAAAACCAATTTGTTTCAAAAATATTTCTTATTGACAAACCTAATGGCGATAAACGTATGATATTAAATCTTAAGCCATTAAATAAGTTTATACAAACTTCTCATTTCAAATTAGAAGATTATAGGACGGTTTTGAAACTATTAAATAAAGATTTTTACATGTGTACATTGGACCTTAAGGATGCCTATTTTCTGTTGAGTATACATAGCCGTGATCGTAAATATCTAAGATTTCAATACAGATCAAAACTATATGAGTTTTCTGTATTACCGTTTGGTCTTAATGTTGCTCCCTTTATTTTTACGAAGTTAATGAAGCCAGTTATACAATATTTGCGCCTTTCAGGATATATATCAGTTATATAATTATCTTGACGATTTATTATTAATAGGTAATACCTATGCAGAATGTCAAAATAATCTTAATAATACAATAGATGTATTAACTTATTTAGGTTTTGTTGTAAATTACGACAAGAGTTCTTTGACACCAGCAAAAATTTGTAAATTTCTTGGCTTCGTTTTTAACTCAAATGAATTATCAATTTCACTTCCGGATAATAAACGTACCCACATAAGGTCACAACTGGTTAAATATAAAAATACGCAGTCATGTAGTATCAGGGCTTTTGCGAAATTCTTGGGTCTGCTTTCATCGGCGTGTCCTGCTGTTTCTTATGGCTGGGCACACACAAAATTGTTCGAGAGGGTCAAATATTTAAATTTGAAAGAAAACAATGATTATGACAAGTCTATGACCATTCCTAATTATCTCCAACCTGAATTTCATTGGTGGCTAAACAATATAGACACAACGTATAATAAAATTCGACAAGACAATTTCATTTTCGAAATTTATTCTGATGCATCGAAGACTGGTTGGGGTGCGTCTTGTGGAAATAAGAGGACCCATGGTTTCTGGTCGCACACGGAGTCTGCCAAACACATAAATGAATTAGAGCTCATGGCAGCATATTTTGCATTAAAAATTTTTGCTAAAGATTCTTACGATTCAGACATTATTATTCGCATTGACAACACTACTGCTGTTTCATATATAAATCGAATGGGGGGTGTGCAATATCCATACTTAAATAAAATTGCTAGAGATATTTGGGACTTTTGTGAATCAAAACATAATTTCGTATTTGCCTCTTTTATATCTTCAGCAGATAATGTTACTGCTGATATTGAATCTCGCAGGTCATGTATTGACACAGAATGGGAATTGAATGATACCGCATACCAAAAGATTTTGAAAAAGTATTCTATTCCAGAAATAGACTTATTTGCTAGTAGGATAAATCATAAATGTCCCAAATACGTATCTTGGCATGGCGATCCCGACGCTTTTTGTGTTGATTCATTTACCATTAACTGGGGTTGTTATTTTTTTTACGCATTTCCCCCGTCCTCAATGATTTTAAAAGTTTTATCCAAAATTATAAACGACGTAGCAACAGGAATCGTTGTTGCTCCTTATTGGCCCAACCAACCATGGTTTCCATTATTCCAAAAACTCTGCATATCCGAAGTACTAATATTGAACGCTGACTCAAATTTATTATGTTCTCCTTGCAGACAACGCCATCCCCTACACAAAAAACTGCGTTTGATGGTGGGAATTTTGTGCGGAAAGCATTCATAAAGAGAGGAGTACCTACGGGAGCGTTAGATATCGTATTAGATTCTTTATCTACAAATACATTTAAACAATACCGATCATACTTAAGAGAGTGGGATGAATATTGCGCTAAGCATGGTTATGATTGTTATAATGTATCAACACCAATTATATTAGATTTTTTTACGTTCATGTATGATAAAGGTGCCAGATATGGTACGATAAATTGTTGTCGATCGGCTTTAGCTTTGATATTGGGAAGTCAATTAGACAGTGATTTAATTTTTTCGTTTTTTAAAAGGTGTATATCGAAGAGCTCCTTCTCTTCCTCGCTATCAGGTTACATGGGATCCTTCCCTCGTTCTTAATAAATTGAGTTCAGTATACCCCAATGATGACTTACCCCTAGAAGATCTTACCAAAAAGATCATAACCCTTCTTGCATTAGTCACTGCACACCGTGTCCAAACGTTAGCATTAATTAAACTTTCAAATATCCAAATTTGCGATACAAAAATTGTAATCAAAATACCCGACTTAATAAAAACCTCTGGCGTCAATCGAGCTCAGCCACTCCTGATTTTACCGTTTTTTAACGAGAAACCTGAAATTTGTCCTGCTAATACTTTAATTTCATACATTAAAAGGACTGAATCATTAAGGGCTAATAATAATGATCAACTTTTTATAAGTTATCGAAAACCACACTCAAGTATATCCACACAGACTAAGTAGATGGATCAAACGCACTCTGGAAGAGAGCGGTGTCGACACCGATGTTTTTTCTGCTCATAGTACCCGGCATGCAGCTACTTCGGCTGCCAACCGCCGCGGTGTGAGTCTCCAGTTGATTAGACAGACTGCTGGCTGGACCGGCTCTTCCAGAGTGTTCGCTACATTTTATAACAGACCCGTTTTAGAGGGTGCGTTAGATATTACCTTTGCTAGGTCAATCCTAAGTTAATTATCCGTGTCATAAATGTAGGTACTATTATTTTCATGATAACGATAATAATATGTATTTTTTTTTTCATAGTATAATAATTGTAGTTGTTTTTGTTGAAAAAATTACTTTTATGAAAAAATAAAGAATGATTTTTCTGCTTGTATACTGCAATTTATTTTCATGCTCTCAACATCTACAAGTATTATGATCTTTCGGAAGAACCAGTGAAGTATAATTAACTATTAAAGGAAACTTACCTGTAAGGGAAGTTCAAGAGTAATTATACGAGCTGGTTCTTCCGAAAGATCATACGTGAATCCCGCCCAGCCCAGGCCCTTATATCTAGGATGAAAATAAATTACCATACCTAGATGGGCTCTAAACTAGAATGACGAATTGGAGAAATGTCAGTGTTGATAGGTTTTTTGCTTTGGATTTGTGACGACGGCCAGTACATGGAAGAACTACTACAAGTATTATGATCTTTCGGAAGAACCAGCTCGTATAATTACTCTTGAACTTCCCTTACAGGTAAGTTTCCTTTAATAGTTAAAAATGCATGAGAATGTATACCTAATATGCAATTTTATTTCCAATATATTTGGTATGTAACTAATTCCTAATTCTGTTTCAAGAAAATATTCAGCTTAAGTTATCGCAGCTTAACATTTATATTGGAAAAAAATAAGTATGCCGAAACGTAGCAAGAGTATGTTACGAATAAATCTAAAAAGACACAAGAGTATTTTTGTTCACAGACCACACATAGTTTATGCGTACACAAGAATGTTCAAAACCCTTGCATCAAATATAGCACGTTATAAACATTAATGTACGCGTCGAAACGAAGATGTTTCGTGCCGCATTAGGGAACACAAATAACGTGGATTTGTTTGAACATTACGCTCACACGCCTTTCGTTTGCTTTCATTTAATATAACTCATACCGACATTCTTTGAGACTTTCAATAGAATCAAGATGCATTAGGCTGATTTTCCACCAAAGATGTGCTATGCTATGCTACATGCTACAGATGCAGACACGCATCCAGTTTCACAGGAAATATGACATCGAACATGTTATATAATTTCGTTAAATAAAAAACATAAAAAGAAGTAATTTATCTGCCTCTAGTTACAAAGCATTTTATGGGTTGCTGACATCTAACGGTCCTCTTATGAACTACGATATCCATAAAACCTAAATGCGTCATGTAGGTACTCAACAAATCGCCATTAAAACGTATTTAATATCGAAAGCGAATGGACTATAGCGACAAGAATTCTGCTTCCGCACTTTGGAGGGCACGTAAAGCCATTGGTGCTCATAATAAGGCTTTATCAGACGCCGGTGGCATAAAAACCGAAGCCCTGCCTAAACTGGGTACCTGAGTTCGATTCCCCACCAGACCAGATATTAATGCGACGGATAAATATTTGTTTTTGGGTCGTGGGTGTTAGAGATGTCTTATTTTTGTGTTGAACATGCCACCCGTATCAAAATTAATCCTACTGCGGCGGTAGGAGCGTGTAAGCGTTTGTTTGTGTATGTACCTACTTGTTAGAGGTAAAAAATACCAAATAGACCGGATTATGCTTATTAAGGATAAGAACGGCTGCGGCTTAGGCTTTGAAGCGTGTGGAGAATAATTACCCCACTGCATCGAAGGAAGGTAATATTTGTAGAGTACATTTTATGTCCATCTTCGTTGTTCGTAGCACAGCCTATATAACTTAATAGATTTAAATGTAATGTCAATGTAATGTTAATGTAAGGTAACACAAAACAAAAGTAATATAATGTAATAGGCTTATTACACCTTCCTGAATTTAGTCGACTAAATTTAGGAAGGTGTAATAAGCCTATAAGTAATCTAAAGTAGAACAAAAAAATTATACAAACATACGAAGTAGGTATATTTTAACAAATTTCATTGGATTACAGAAGTTTAAATCGCTAAACATGCCATAAAAGATCACCGCGATACTAAAACTCGATTAAAATGAACCGATGACCGGTAGTGGAATTTCCTAATAAGCGATTCTAGAGGCATGAGAGGCATTTTTGTAGTGCCTGAGCTGCTATGATCGAATAATGTAACTAGCTCAGTAGCATACTTTGTAGTTCGCAATAACTCACGTTTACCTATAAGCCTATACTTAGTTTCAATAAAGCTGTTAATATTTTCATGAAGTATAATAAAATTATAAGTGCGACAAAGATTTACAAGACGTAATGTCGCAATCACACAAGAAAACGAGAATAATATGCCAACGACATGAAAAATAACTAACTTCTTACAAAAATACAACCGACTTCAAAATCGACTTACTTAATTCAAAAAAGCTCTACTACTACTACTACACGACAAGCACTACCTTTCGAAAACACACATAAGACAAAAAAACATGAGAACCTCCTCCTTTTTTTGAAGTCGGTTAAAAAGATAAAAAGAGAAAAAAGATACCACCTTCTCTTTCGGATAGCGTGCCGATTTTACGACAGCAAATAACTTTGCCTGGCAAATTGTTCTTGTGCCAAATAAAATCGTACCATCGTGCTATCGCGTGTTCTGCACGCTTAACACAAGTCTTCTTTTAACGTATATGGAGAGTATGGAGTGCGACCCCTTTCCGCCATGTTGGCACTTCTGCAGCTGCAACTTAAAACTCAAGCAATGCACCTAAAATAATATAACGACGAATTTGTCGAAGTATAAGTAATAAAAGTTCTCCGCTTTTTTTACAACTATAATTTAAATTGTTTAAGGTTCTGCAGTTTTTAACATTTGTTATATGAGGTGACACTTCCATATAGGTACGAAATAAAGTATCGTTTGATTAAATGAAATGTCGCAAGCGCTTGGTCTCTTTTAAACTATTCGACATACTCGTATTTGGATGCCAAGAAATATTTCAAACACTGGGCAAAATTGTTTAAATATTTTTAGTTACCCACTAAGAAAATTTAAAAGTTAAAAAATACGAAAGTTATTTATTTCACTTTGATTTTCTAAAATCAATTTTTTACGAGATCTCTACATTTTGAGGTCTGTTTGTCTGTTTGTTTCTATTTGTTTACCTCTAATAACTTTTAAACCGCTTTACGGATCGAAAGCAAAAATTTTCATTAAACTAACCTTTCCTGAAAGTCGGTTCCGATACGGCCTAGTTCATTTTGAGAATTTCAGTAGAACAAAAAAAAATAAAATCTGAGAAAACGGTGTTTTTCCAAATGACTTTAAAACTTCTGTATCAACCAGTTCTATGATTTTAGGTTCTCTACTCCAAAAACAGTCGAATGCCGCAAAACGCTTTAAACTGATTGATCCTTTCGGAAAATATCGTTGGCATAACATCACCATTTCGTGACTTCCGAACTAACATGCAAACCTTTGCGCTTCCGCCCATGACAAATGACCGCCACAGATCATGACTTATATCAGGCCTATACCTACTGTTCGTGTTCGATGTAGAATTTGTTAATATTGAATCCCACACAAATGCCAGCTTTTCGCCCCTGTGATTAAGGTACATTGTAGATAGACGACAAGCATTTAAAATGCTGTTAATACATTTTGCTTAGAAGATAATATGACAGCCCTGGCGTATCACCTCGCTAAACAATAAACAATAGGGGCCATAAACATGTCGCGCCAACAATAGGAACAATAGCGCGCGTGCCCATCTCGAAAGTACGCACGACTCTTTGACCTCACGGCAATAGCCATACGGGCGAAAGTTGGTTGCAAGGAACATACTCGAACTTTATTCGACGCGGGTCCGGACTTAGCGGGAATGTTCTCGATTGCCATGAATGGTGCGTGAGTGGTATAAAAAGGGGCACTCTGTAAACGTCGGACATTCTAGTTTCGGAAGCGAAACCAGGAAGATACCAGCGATACCTACGAGCGATACCAGTGAGAAGTGAAGTGATTTCTACGAGCGATATAGTGTTCGACGAGTGTGTTTACGAGTACCTACGTGCATAGTGTTGTGGTGTGTACTGTGTACAGTGTGTAATTGTGTATCTTTTTTTTTTTTTTTGACGAGGGGGAAACCTTCAAAAGGTACCCGGTGCCGTGGGAGCGACACAGGGTAATGTGGGATTTTTACCCACTAAAACCCCCCGGTGGCCTACCTCAGCACTTGTGGAGAACTCCGGGATCTCCGTAAGGAACACAACCGGAGTCCTCCAAGCGCGGCGCCCTTATGTTCGGGCTCTTCCCGCGAGGGACTAAAGGCCCCTTCGCTTGCCAGCGCCTTACAACGGTAGGTATGCGGCCACACGGCCACACATACCGTCGTCCTTCCCGGGGTTGCTGATGGACGGTTCGAGCTCCCACTCTAGCCGCCCGCAATCCCGAAAGCCCCCTTTTAGTCGCCTCTTACGACAGGCAGGGGATACCGAAGCTCGTATTCTGATCCCGAGCTACAGGGGTAATTGTGTATCTACGAGTACAATAAAGTCTTTGTGGTACATTTTGGCATTTTCTCGAACCCAGTAGGTACTTCTGACACGTAACAATAACTTAAACTGTTAACACAGGTTATAATGTTTTTAGCGGGACAGTCCAGATCAGTCCAGATAGTAGAGGGTGTTATTTTAAATGTTAAACTGTTATAAAAAGTTTATTACAGCTGTTGCATAAGGCTACATAAAAGTCAAATAAAAGAAAGTATATAATCTTTTAGCTCAAACTTTTGTGGTACGACTACGACACACGCCCGACAATTATACTTCGTGCTTCGTCCTCGAGATTAGTAACCTGAAATAGAAACTTATCAACACACATATGTAGTAACGCGTAGCGATCACCACTCTTTGCACTACGTTGAGAAAAAAAAAGAGGGTAGAAACATTATAATTTTATAAATGTTATTGATATTGGGGGTAGGCAGACTACCTCACTTACTTTACCTGTTACCTGTCGTCGTCTCGGAGCTTCATTCGCATTTTAGTGCTTCACCACTCAACACAGTTCCAACCGACGTGGAACGTATTTTTATTTCGTTTTATTATAATAGTTTTTTCTTGTATTGAACCCAAGTACACCTTTTATTTAGTGATTAAAAGTAGAATTAAAATGTTAAAACATAAAAATTCGGAAGTGGAAGAGTTACAAATATAAAGAAACCGCGAAGTCGCCGACGCATACACGTGATTGAGGATTCATCTTCATCATCAGATGAAGCATTCCGGATCTATCGTCTTGCCTTCAGCGAATACCCTTATAATAACACGTGTTTTTTTTACGGTGCCTTGCACGTGCGAATAACGCTTCCTATCGCCATTCAGAGCAGTTTTAAGACTGTCTCGACGGCAAAGGAGCAAAATAATTGTCTACCTACATCTATGCAATTTCAGTGCCTACTTATCATAAAAATGATAGAACCTAAAGCCATTCAGAGCAGCTCTAAGGCTGACTCGCGGCGCCATATAAGATACAACCACTCAGAACAGTCGTAAGGACTGATTCGCCGGTTGAAAGAACAAGGATAGCTGCTTATTCTAAATGCACTCTGAGCAGTCGCTGGGACTGTCTCGCCGCATTGGTGACAGTTGGTTTGCGTTCTTTTCGTTGGGAACTGAATCTTACCGACTATAAGCAAGCACGGAGGAATTTTTTGACTGTAAGTACAAGGATAGCGTTTATTCTAAATGCACTCTGAGCAGTTTCTGGGACTGTCTCGCCGCATTTGTGACAGTTGATTTGCGTTCTTTTCGCTGGGAACTGAATCTTACCGACTATAAGCAAGCACGGAGGAATTTTTTGACTGTAAGTACAAGGATAGCGTTTATTCTAAATGCACTCTGAGCAGTTTCTGGAACTGTCTCGCCGCATTGGTAACAGTTGCTTTGCGTTCTTTTCGTTGGGAACTGAATCTTACCGACTATAAGCAAGCACGGAGGAATTTTTTGACTGTAAGTACAAGGATAGCGTTTATTCTAAATGCACTTTATTCTAAATTATTTATTCTAAATATACTCGGTGAGGATACCTTATCAAACGCGACAAAGCTATTGAGGCAAGACAGAAACTACTTGGCAAAGCCATATCATGTCTAGCTTCTGCAGTCACCGATCAACTGAATCGCGAAGATAAAAACAAAGAATTGTGTAAGACCCTGTTCAACCCAGACAGCCACCCAGCTTATCGAAGCCCTCGCAACATCCGTACAGGACAACCCGCCGCCAGTAGACGAGACTGGAGCGTGTGTTGTCGCGGTGCTGCCCGGACGGGCGGGCGCAGCGCGCGGCGTGGGCGCGCGCGGCCCGCACGCTGCGCACCTCGCGCCACCGGCTGCTCGCCATCGTGCGCGCCACCAACGACACGCGTGAGTACACACACGTTGGCCGGGTGTAGGGTTGCCAGCTCGACAACAATCCCCCCACAGACTGGAGCGCGTGGTGTCGCGGTGCTGCCCGGACGGGCGGGCGCAGCGCACTCTTAACATCCGATCGTAAAATTCGAGACTGGATAAAGGGGTATAAACTCGAATTTTTGCGTCCTGTGGTACAATATCAAGTCCCTTCTCCACCTAAACTTACAAGTAAAGAATGTCTACTTGTAGAGCAAGCTGTACATAATTTAACCGGTACTGGGGCAATTTCACAATGCCATCCATGCGAAGGACAATTCATATCGAGTTCCTTTTTACGTCCAAAGCAAAACGGCAAGATGCGATTCATATTAAATTTAAAACCGTTAAAGCAAGAAGACTTAAGGACGGTGTATTATTCCTGGTTAGAGCTAATCTTGGGATATTAACATAGACATAGAGGCATATTTATCTTCCAATCATTTATTAATAGAATGACAACGTCAGTTCCTACATACTTCCTTATCGAATGGCCATTCTTCTCAGTGGCCATACCACATACATCACAGACGGCTGTAAAGATAATTACAAAAAAAAAAAAAATATCATATATGGCTATTTTAGATCTTAAAGATGCCTATTTATTTATAACAATTCATCCTGATTTTAGAAAATATTTGCGGTTCATATGGGACAACAAAATTTACGAATTCAATGCTCTGCCTTTTGGACTAAATACAGCCCCGTACGTATTTACTAAGATAATGAAACCAGCCGTTAAACTCCTCAGGCCTGCAGGCTACTTGTCAACGATTTAATTTGATGATTCACTTTTAATAGGACGTTCCTATCAAGAATGTGATGGTAATATTAACATCACGAAAAAGCTACTCAGTTCTCTAGGTTTCATCATTAATAAGCAAAAGAGCAATCTTATACCATCTACCGTTTGTAAATTTCTCGGGTAAAAGAATACTTAATGATAAATATGCTATTGAAATATACTCTGACGCCTCAACGACGGGATGGGGAGCGTCCTGCAATGGGGAAACGGCTAGCGGTCAATGGTCCACAAGCGAGCAGGGCTAACACATCAACTATCTTGAACATTTACTTAGCAGCACTTTTAGGTTTAAAAATTTTTGCAAAACAACTTATAAACTGTCAAATACTGCTTAGAATAGATAATTCAACAGCTATTTCATACATCAACCGCATGGGTGGTATCAAATTTCCCCATCTCACTCAAGTAATTAAAGATATCTGGCAATGGTGTGAGCAAAGACAATTATTCATTTTCGCATCGTACATCAGATCTGTGGACAACAAAATTGCAAACGCGGAATCTAGAAAAGTACATCCAAATATCGAATGGGAATTATCAAATTCTACCTACGAAACCATAATTTCAAAAATTGGTAAACCTCACATAGACTTGTTTGCAAGCCGAATTAATCGTAAATGTGAAAAATTTATATCTTTGCACAGGGACCCCGATGCCTTTGTTTTTTATGTATTTACCTACTATTAACTGGAGTAATTATTTTTTCTACACCTTTCTCCCATTTTCAATGATATTAAAGTCGCTCAAAAAATTATTAACGATGTAGCTGATGGGATCATGACAGTCCCGCTGTGGCCCAGTCAACCATGGTACCCTATTTTTACAAGTCTTCTTAAGTCAGACATAATATACCTCAAAGCCAACGAAAGTTTAATTTCTTGTACCTAATTCCAGAGAGTTCCGACGGATACAATCAAACCTTATCCTGGCGGCCGGGAGGTGTTCAGGTCGGCCTTAATGCTGCGAGGCGCACCGCCTTCCTCTGTAGAAATTATGCTATACTCAATGATGTTATAAATAGGTAGATTGAGCGTCGCCCTACAATGAAAAAACAAGGCAACAATATCAAGCATGTGTGCGTGCATGCGATGTTTTTCGCGTTCATTTATTGTCTACGTGTGCGTAATCTGTGCGTAATGATATAAAAGTCGCGGCCAACAGTTGGCTTCGCTTTTTTGACACGTTTTCGCGGATTCGATTATCCATCTAGATATTTATACATCATTGGCTATCCTCCATTTCAACAAAACAGTATAGCGCTTATCAAAAAAAAAAAAAATGGCATAATTTCTGTGTCAAAAATTCAACGAATCTTTATAATGCTAGTATACCAAAAGTTTTAGAATTCTTAACTGAATCTTATGCTAGTGGTAGTCAATTTGGCTCCCTTAATAGTTGTAAAGCCACATTGTACTAGGGCATGATATCATCGATAACGATAATATTCAAAGATTTTTCAAAGGGGTATATCGACTTTGACCACCGAATCCAAAGTACAATATTACCTGGGATACAAATTGCGTATTAAATCTCCTAAAAACACAATACCCCAATTGAAAACATTTCTCTCGAACAACTATCAAAGAAATGCTCTACTTTGATTGCTTTAACTACCGCGCATAGGGTACAGACCTTATCACAAATAAACATAAATAATATAGAGGTATTACAGACGCAGGTTGTTATTAAAATTCCCGAACTGATCAAAACTTCTCGTGTAGGATCTAAACAGCCTATATTATTTTTACCGTTTTTTCGTGAAAAACCAGAAATATGCCCCGCGAACACTTTAGTCTATTATATAAATAAAACTGCAGCAATACGTAGATCTGATTCTTTATTTATAAGCTATAAAAAACCTTATAAACCAGTAGCTTCCCAAACATTGTCGCTGGATCAAAGGAACCCTAAAGGACAAGGGAGTCGACGTATCAATATTTTCCGCGCACAGCATCAGACATGCGTCCACATCACGCGCATATTCGCGAGGAGTCAACATTGACCTTATCCGCAACACCGCCGGCTGGAGCGGAAGCTCTAATACTTTCACCAAGTTCTACCACCGAACCATCATCGACACAAATGAAGTGTCTTTAGCGAGTGTAATTATAAATTAAATTATATAATTTAAATTAACCAAGTTTTTCAAATTGTAAAAATTGTAAGTGTTAGTTTTGTATCTGGGTATACATAATTTATTTATTTATTTATTTTTTATTTTTGGGAAACTTACAGCTATATGAAACTTAGAGCTAAAACAATGTATAATAATCTAAGGCCAATTAAAAGTTTCCACATGTAGGTTAAGTAATTAAGTATGAAGTTACACACGCTTATGTATAGTTTTAACAAAGAAAACTCAAGAAAATTAACAAAATTATGCCTTAAAGAACTTATTCGCTAATAAACGTTTGAGTACATTAATCGATGTATTAAACAGATCAACGTCATGCTCATCCGCTATGGCGTTAAAACACCTGCTCGCTCGTACCATGTAGCAATTTTTTTTGTAATTAGTATTACATCCGGGTACATACAGGGAGCTCGGTCTACGATAAGAGGAATAAGGAACACATAGGCCGATACGTTCTAATAGTTTAGGACAATCAACAGAACCATTGGCAATTTTGAACAAGTATATGAGGTCAGCTATTTGTCTTCTCTCATGCAACGGTAGTAGATGGTATCTCCTGCAGCGTTGTTCATAGTTATGCTCATATTATTTCTGATTGTTTCCCCAATCTTATTACGCTAAATGAACAATTGATTATGAGTGGTTCGCCTTTTTGATTAATCCCCTTCTTGAAACCTTGCAACACTCTCAAGGTCTACATATGTGTGTTGATAAGTTTCTATTTCAGGTTACTAATCTCGAGGACGAAGCACGAAGTATAATTATTGATTAAACGAACTTACCAAGTGAAGTTCTATCATAATTATACGAGTGCTTCGTCCGAAGAGATTAGTAACACCCGCCCACCCTACCCCTATTGGTATGGGTTGCAGGTTTCATAAGGGACTCCAAACTAATGAAGCTCCGAGACGACGACAGGTAACAGGTAAAGTAAGTGAGGTAGTCTGCCTACCCCCAATATCAATAACATTTATAAAATTATAATGTTTCTACCCTCTTTTTTTTTCTCAACGTAGTGCAAAGAGTGGTGATCGCTACGCGTTACTACATATGTGTGTTGATAAGTTTCTATTTCAGGTTACTAATCTCTTCGGACGAAGCACTCGTATAATTATGATAGAACTTCACTTGGTAAGTTCGTTTAATCAATAATTATAAGCGATAACATTTTACCAAATGACATTCCCACTTCACATTACGCGATTAAAAGATAGCGACTAAAATCTGGTGAAGCAACATTTCCATGTAAATTTAATATTTCCGAGTCTCGCCAAATTAAATGTTGTTTTTATGGTCGGTGTGTGACGTAATACGGAATACCTGTTTTGTTTGTATCAGAAATATTGAATAATCGAATATCTGCATGGTTAATTTTACGTTATTTTTAATAACAAACGAGGAAATCGGTCACCTATTGATAAACGTACAAGTATGGTCCCCATTCCGTCATCAGTAGGTATCACTAAAGACATTATGGGTTTACGCAGTTGCAGATTTAGGGGGCAAAAGATCTTAAATTCTTATTTCAAGATTCGCTTAGGTACCTATAGTATAGCGACCCCTTTATCACATTTCGTTCGTCTAGTCGTATCGCAAATCGCAGCCTGTTGTCGGCGGCTACGCATTTTACTCTGAACAAAATACAAAACTACCTATAATCCGTTTTAGAAAAGAAAACCTTTTCACAGATCCTCCATACCTACTTACTTTTATTTGGTATCCCGCGGGATCAAATCCATTTTGCGTGTTGAAAAGTATCCTAGACCCGTAAAATCTAATACGAATACCTATGCCAGATATGAAAATAACCTGTTCAGTGATTTCCACGTTACGGATAAGCAAAAAACACAATTGAAACAATACCAATAATAATAATAATAAGAATGTCTCTATATTATGTTATGGAATTAAAAAACTTACATTAATGTTTAAAAAATCCACGCAATTTAATAGATATATAAAGATTACTTTTCTGGTACAGTGTTGTATGGTGGAAAAAGTGAACGCCTTCGCTAAGCTTCGGTAAATTTCATAAAAAAAATATTTCTCCTCTAATATGGATTTAGGTCTACCTAATTATACATAAAAATATTTTTTAAATCCGACAGGCAGTTATACAGATTAGCGCGTTTAAACAGCCATTACACAAAGGTTTTCTGTACTTTCAGGTCTTCTTTCTTTTAAAAGGTCTTTTACCTTTGTAATATAAAAGCCGATAAAGTATCTAACAAATAACGTTTTCAGGTTAATACTTTTACTACTATAAATAATCTCTACTAATAAAATAAATGCAAATGTTATGCTGCCTGTCTGTTAGCTGCCTGGTGTTTAATTTGCTACAGATATAGAATTTTGGTCTCGGCATATAACATAGGATATTTTTATTTATCAAATTATTCCACAGGGTGAAACGAGGACAGGGCTATAATATTTTTCTAAAATATTCATACCCTCTGCGCTACTTATATTTTTGATTTTTATTAAAATAAATATGGTAGGTGACCTGTGGCCGGCACTGTCATTCGACAGTACGATCTTTTCGCATAATATTATTGCGTTTAATTTTCCCCGCATGCCCTACAGCTACAGCTAGACATTGTTCGCCTCTTACGCGGGCAAACCGCAGGCAAAAACTAGTAATAAAATAAAGCTATACGAACCACAATTGTGACCTACAACCCCAGGGTTGGAGACCAAAGCACAAGGGCATTTCATTTCATCTCGGTATTATAGTACTGTATCTCGACCTCGGATGAAATCTTGGTTTGAATAAAACATTTGTAACACTTAACCGAGACTCCAAATCACTTTATTCAAACAGATTTAATACCCGTCGCGGCGCGCGCCTAGCTTTATATTTCATAACCGGAAAAATATGTCTAAATAAAGGTGTACAATACAGACAATTTATTGTTAATTTTATTTACTTATATCTATTGTACACCGAGGACCGGACAGCATTAATATAATGTTTGGACGTTTATTTTGGTAATACCAAAAGTCTTTAGATAAATCGCGATCTTCTCTAGATTACCTTTTAAGTTGTTTATTGATATCAACCACTTTTTTAACTCAAGCGAGAGGGTAGCCAGTCAACGCGGCCTTCGCCCCTACCATCAAGAATAGAGTAGGTACCTTCAGATTTAAACTGGATGATACAGCGACGTTTCTAAAGAGGGACTAGACCTATAAACTCGTTCAGCAAAGCACTACGAACAGGGGCGATCGACTTAAATTAAAATATGGATGGAAAACCTTAGCCCCAATTTTTTTTATGGTATTAAGGTAGCCATGCAGCACCGCCCTTTCGCTGCCGCCCATGACAACTGTGACCAACCTAGAACAAGATTCAATTTAGGGACTACGATGATCAGTCCGGCTAACAGATGCTAATAAATGTTTTTTACATAAACATATTGTACTCCCTCAAGATGTAAACATCGGCGTCCCGCACAAATGTATTGAATTCAAGGCCTGCACGCATCTCAAAATTATCACGTTTCGGCCATGGTAAACAGTGTAAGGAAGGATAGTTTGCAAATGAATGGAGTTTGCTAATTCTCAGTTTTGCATCATTGCGACTATAGTCTGTGCGAAAAGACTTTGGCCCTTAGGACTGTCAGCCATTATTGGTATTTGTAAGATAGAATTTTTGTTTGAAAACGCCATTGATATTTGGGCCTCTTTACCCTTACTAAGCCTACCTTACCTTTGTAAATATTCTAAAAAATACTTAACCAATGTTAGACAAATCTATCTATACCTATAGTTTTTTATTGTTTACTTGAATGCCCAACATAAGATAACTTTAAAATTTTAATATGTATAATTTTTATACTGAGGATACTGCCCTAATCGCTCCCACATTAAAAAATGACCACGGCATGTCTATAAATATTGACTAGCCGTAGCTGACGTACTTAAAATATTTTGGTACGCAGTTCCATTGTCATCAACCACAAAATATCGAATTAATATACGTAACAAGCAACAACTGAGTAGGCAGCAGTTGATCTACAATTTACATGTTTAAATGTGAATAATTTCCGTTTATGGAAACCGCTCACATCGTCTCGTCACGTTCTATCAAAACTATAACCTTTGCTCGAGTAGGTATGTGCTTAATTACCATCATCATCCTCCTTCCCTCTCCCAATTTTATTTGGGGTTGGCGCAATATGTTCTTCTCTTCTAGATCTCTCTATTAGACTCACTACCATAGTGTCTCCCTCATAGATGTAGCATACACTGACGTTTAGATAGATTGGAAATGTGAAAGAGCAAAACATGTGATACACGTATGGCAGAGCGAGATAGATAGACGAAACCAATTTTTAGACGGCATAGCGGGCTTAGCGGGTACTTGTCAAAAATTGTTCCTCAATTTTCTCAAAATGCTTAATTTAGTTTTTACATTTCTGTCTGGAATAACGTCCTTTGTAGTCTTAATTAGTGATGGTTACTTGTGCGGTACCTGGATGTGACTCCTCTAGATATAAAAACCACCAGGAAGGCGTCGCGCTCAGCGGTGACATTGACAGCGGGCGATTCCTTTTTGGTTTCGTCCAAATGATACAATTGCCGATCTTTAGTTATATAATAAATCTATGGTCTCCCTTTCTCATTCCCTAGTGGCCCCGGCAGACGTCGTCCTGCAACATATATTATTAAGTAGACGCCCTCGCTCCTCTATCACATCTATCCTATCATCTATCACATCATCTATCCATCTTTTCTTTGGCAGTCTTCTTTGTCTTCGTCCATCCACAGTAATATCAATTAGTAGTAGTAGGTAGTATTAGTAGTAGTAGTAGTAGGTAGTATTCTCACAATATGCGTTTCCTCTCGTAATTGTCGCATTTATAATATTAGTATTTTAATTTATTATTACGTATTACCATTTTAATGTATTAGTATGGATTCTTTTGGTAGGCGTAGTGTATGTCAGAAATGTGCAAAATATAACCTTGACGACAGACTTACTTAAAGAGATTACTATAATAAACAAAAAAGCTAATTCAACATCGAAAACATCATCAACGTTATCAAAGTCAATTAAATACGCATTATTAAGCATAACGAAATCAAATTGAAATGAGACCGCACAAGCACCAACCACCTTTTGAATATAAAAAGAATCATAATAATCTTTTCACTAAGTTAAATTTCTTGTAACTTATGAACACATAAGTTAGTGAACACATAAAAAATACGTTGAAAAATACTTAAATAAGTTGAACTGAAGACCTTTTTTTTTAATTCACTTAAAACGGTAGTTGGAGAGTTCTTCTTGATGGGAGCATTTCCGTTCCTACAGGTTCATACAGATGTAATTACATAATTACAAGTTTCAAATAAATTTCGGAGTCCACTGACATACATTATATTACTTGATTTATGGGGTACCTAATGGTAGCAGACGGAACTTTAAGCCGTCGCGTCGCCAATTACAAAGAGAAGAATATTTATTTAAATAACAATCTCTCCAATAACTCACCCGCATTTTTCTATCAGTCCTATTAACAATTATTTTTTTTATCACTAAAATTGCATGCCGTTGGCCTGGACGATGTTCTTTTAGCGTAAACATTAACGATTAAAATTTTCACGACTAGTATGAAACAAAAGAAAACTCAAATCTTGACATTGCTGTTTGTGTGTAAAATAAAGCGACAGCTCCGATTGATTTAATTGAAATGCGAGGAAGCACGCGTCCGGACGTGACAAGCAATCACCATAAAGATCCTTGAACGGCTGAATGGACCAATCTAAATGACTCTTTATTTTCTTGGATAGCCTTTCTCATTGCCTTTTTCACATATGGGTGACGTCATTCTTTTTCTTATCTTTCTCTGGATTCGTTTTGCCATATATGTAGTATAGTTTTGAGGTTTAATCAGGTCGTAATTTGAATAAAAAAAGATGTGGTGTCGTGGGACACCAGGTAGGAACGAAGTTCCTTCGGCTAATGTAGAATAGACACAATTTGCAAAAAAAAAATCGTGCTCAATTTTATGTAGGTTTTCTTGATTTTTCTCTTAAATTTTGCTGATTAGTTTTTATTTAAGTACAGGAAAATATTTAGGAAATTCAGTATTTTAGGAAATAATAAATTACGTAAAATAATAATGTTAGTGGACAGTAACAAATGCCCCTTAACTGTCTCAAGGAAATAAAATAATATTCGCAGTCCAAAATGCACAGCAATAAATGCCCCGGTACGCCCGCTTACGCTTGGCGTCGAGTGAAAAAGGTCCTATATGATGCGGATTTCGAACATGCTTACGCGTCTTGATCAAACGTTTGCAATGTTTAATAATTTGCAGTAATGCGGGTGATTTCTTATTACACAGCACTTAGTACTTCGGTTTTTAGGTCTAGAATCAACGCTTCACGCAAAAGCTATTACACTTCCTTATTGCTGTCGCGCCTGCGCTCAATATAACGCTTTTATTCCACGCATATTTTCTTACGGTTTTACTATCACATTTTTTCAGTTCGGTCACGCAGCAAAATCCCTATCTCCTCCAAGCCTGCCGTAAGGAACTTCGTTCCAAAAACGCTAATGATGACTAGCAGATAACGTTTTGCTTTAGAGTGAAGCTAGACACATGAAACTTTTATGAGCTTTTGTGACTTACTAAATTATTTACTTATCTTGTGTATAAGTTAAATAATGACTACAACATTTCAGGATATCAATAGTTTTTAAGACGTTTTACGGCCATTTCTTTAAACATCGACTTACATTATGAAGGTTTCAATTGGGATTCCTCAATTCTTTTAGTAATTCTTTTTTACCTACTCAGAGATAAAAACTATCTCGTTTCCGTCCTCTGATCTGGCCACACATGTTTTTTTTTTATATTCAGAGGGCAAATGCGGCCATTAGTCTTTGAGTGGTCTTTGCGATTAGATCGCGGAATGAGTAAAAGTTGATGTGAAGCTTGGAATAAGAATTAAAGACCCATGACTGTTTTATTTCGTTGGATCAACACGTTTTATTTCCTGGCCTAGTTCTAAAACTTTGTACAGAAATTCCCTTTGTGATTGAGCACAAGGAATATATTTTTAATTCGTCCCCTTCAGGGGTAAAATCTAGCTTAAAACTGAAGTCGGACTGAAGCACCAGTGAATTAAATAAAATATGTATAATACATAATTATATATTAAACATACATAATTATTATACCTACGAGTATGTTTCATAGACATAAGTGACATAAGGTTAAATTACGAGTTATTTACTAGAGAAATTATCAAAGAAAATATGTGCGCAATACAAAATCATTATAAAAATGCTTAACTTCGGAATAATACTTTATTATAGTTTGAAATAATAATAAATATACATATACCTAACAATTAAATTAATTATGATTATTCAGATACTAATATAGTAACTTATCTATAATTTTATTTAAACCTTAATAAAGTAAACGAGATCTAACATAGTTGAGAATGAAGTATTAAATGTACAGCTGGTAATATGATGAAGCTCATGAAGAAAAATATTTTTATTCAGTACAAAGCTCGTGTTGCCCACGGCTTGGCCAGCGTAGTCCTTTTGACTGGTTTTCAAACAAACTCAACCCCCATTTTATCCCTTCAGAGATGGAATATGATAAAATCCATTCTTAGCGGTCGTCTACTAACCTTATGCTACCTAGTTGCCATTTACGTTTATAAGTCAAGCAGTTTTCGATATTTCATGATGAGTGAGTGACATTACGCTTTTATAGTGAAGTACTAAGTCACTTAAAAGTATTGGAGACTGATTTCATTAAAACGCTAGTTGGAAACGTCGTAAAAACGCCATAAATGAACGGGGACGAACAAAACGGTGCTTAATTTTCTTGTAGCGCCCGCCTTTTGTTCCGATATAAAAAGCTCGCACCGTTTAAACCCAATTGTGTTAATGAATATTAGAATTGCTATTAGACCTTTAATAGACGATGTTTTATGTTTTATAAATAAATTGATCCATACCCTATTGATAGTGATTTCCGAAGCGAAGGATCAATAGTTCGAGCCACAGCATTTAAACCTGAACACAGACATTAATGTGACTGATTTTTGGGTTTTACATTACTAAAAATCCTAGTGCAAGGACATGGTTAGGGCACCGACATCCACTTAAATTTGTATAAGATCCATATTATTTTCTTACGAAATCAAGATAAGTAGCGTACGAGCCTGCAGCAACACCCTTCCACTACCACCCATGACAACTGCGACTGAGCGACCCAGAAAAAATCTGAGGATCGTTGATTAGTTGGACTAGGTTAATTAGTTCTGTTACCAAGCGATGTTAGAAAGTTAGTTGGTTAGTTTGAAGTAGAAACTTTATCTACTTAAAGTATCCCCAATACATTGAAATATGTTTAAATGTATTTGTGCCGTATTATCTTAATCAAATTGTGAATTACCCCCAAAAATATGATGTCGTTATGACCTTAATTTCTTCCAGTCCACAACTTTTCTATAGAAAGTATTCATATATCTCACCGTTAATGCAGCGTTCGTAAAGAAAGTTTTATAGTCGACTTACCTTGCAAAATATGCCACCCCGAAAAACCCTTTTATTTCTACAGGATAAAATACAGTCGTGTGAACCCATTCTGAATACTGGGAAAAGTTTTGAAATCAGATGGATTTTTTTATGAAAGTAACCCGCGAAAGTGCAGATAGGCTACAGTAACAGAAAAGGCAACATCAATGCTTTGCCCATCAGAAAAGAAGGAAGAAGAAAGAAAGAAATGCCTCTTAAACTATCAACCGTGACACAAGTTATTCGGCGCCTGAAAGAAACAAAAAGGTGGTAGTTAGACAGCCGGACTTAAACCCTACCATTACACGAATATTAGTTTCTGCCAGTATTTTAGGCATCTTGTTCTGGTGGCATGAGATTGGGCTCAAATATAAAGGCCGCCTCCATAAGGCCTAATGGACAGTATCAAAGATCAATGGTTCTAAGTAATATCATATCTAAGTAACATATCTTACAAATATAACCATGTAATTTGTATAAATGTAAATATCAGTTCTGCTTAGTTCTGCTTGACGCCATAATGGATTAAATTCCTGGCATCTTTTTCATAGATAGGTAGGTACTTTTTAGTCAATGTTGAACCAAGTCATCCATTTTCCCGCGCGGAATATTGAAGCGAGTATGTAGTAGATTGGAATTCCCGATACTGCCGGGCCAAAACAAGTACTAGAAAGTTTTCAATTTGTGCAACAAGTTCGCTCTCGACACATTTGTCCTTTGTGTGGAATTTTCGTCATCTGATAGTAAATTTAACTTTGTAGTCTCCTATTACTTACTCGCGTCTTAAGTCTAGAATGGATGGTAAGAACATTTTTACTTTAAAACAAACTGTATTAAGTACTTGTTCCCAGATTCGGTAAATCTTTGGATAAAGAGTAAAAATAAAAATCTGCTCCTTCGTCTCGTGTGAATTTTCACATGAATCTCTATAAAGGTAAATTGTATGGAATAACTTAAAATACAAATTGACTACTATTCAATCTACTATATTGACTACTATTCAACTATCGAATGGCACAGCTGTTCGTTTACTTCGATTCTATAAAAAATATGTAAAAATTTATTAAATTAAATTATACATAATAAAACAGTGTAACTTAATTATATTTTTGACTTAAAAAAACTGTAAAACCAGTTGTAAACTAAGTATGGTATGACTTGTTTCTTTTAAATTCAGGCAAGTCCAACAACTTAATTAGTAGTGACCCGGCCTAGGGCTAGTTATAGTCCAGGAGTTTGATTGACATCGACGACTATTATAACTAACCTATCAAATAAAAATGCTCAATTATAATAAACGAACATACATATGTATTCTTAAAGAAAAAGAAATAAAAATAATTAATTGTTTATAAGTAGATACTGCGATTATTTTAAATAAAAATAAAATTAAAAATAAATTTAACTTAAAATAATAATGTAGAACTCCAATACAAAAATGTACTTATAGCTGTTAGCAGTCTAGGAGGTTGGTTATCAGTTGATACTAAAATCTACAACTCGAAGTTACTTAAAATACCGAAGGAGAAATAAAAAGAAAAGCATTATCTTTATTTACTCTCGCATAAGAATTCCAGAAAATCCATAAAGTATGACCAAATTATAACCTATGAAGATGATATCAAAACATCTCGAGATGCCAATTAGCATGGAATTGCCCCAAACGCTGATCTCTTTTGATGGAGACAAACAATCCAAAAAGTCTCAACAGTAGAATCAGAATCCTCAGTAACGAAGCACGATCAAATATAGGCAAGGCTATCCATCAACTTAATACACCCATTAAAGTTTCTGATGTTCACATGTTTTTTGGCGACAAAGTTGGTTTTGTATACTGGTGATCCGAATTCACAGTCAATTTTAGATTTTGTCTTGATTTATTTAACTTTCAACTTTGCTTGGTGGTAGGGCTAGCGTGTCTTGTCAGGTTACCACTCTCTTGCTTGAGGCGCCTGTTTATGTTTATAGGAGCTAGAGAGCAATGGTGCAAATCAAATTAATGCAATGGTGGCAGACGTGACAGACGTGCCTGTGTACAATGCTATCCTTGCACGCTCACTTATCAACTTGACCTTTGGTGTCATCTATGTCCATGAACGTCAATGTAAAAATCCTTGGATGGCCATTAACATTTAAAAGACCTAAGTGACTGCCAAATACTAACCGATATCAATTATGAAATTGGAAGATTCAGTAGTATTCACTCAATAACTCCTTGACCTCTGGTATAAAAGGTAACTTCTTGAAAGCCCGTACTTCGAGCCTTCTGTCTGGCTGTGAATTTTTATGACTTTTTGTAAGGTATAAAGAAATTCTTAATAAAAACGTAAGGATTTCATATCAATTCAATAAGCTTCAATCTTACTAATGAGCATCATCTCAGAAACAAATGAACTTGTAACTTAAAAATTAAGCAATATAAATAAAAAAAATCAAAATTTACAAATTTTCAGATTTTTGTATAATATCCTGCTTATCACTATAAATGTTTTGATGATATCTTGGGGTATCAAATAATGTCAACAACATCAAATAATATTCAGTATTCATTGTGAATTACCCGGAACATTACATCTAGGCATCGTGAATTTGTGACGCCTGAAAGCTGTAGAATTAAATACCAAAACATTTTATGGCACGACTCAAAGATATACATATACTAAGATTTTAAGCCTTTAAACGCAAAGTACTCCGTTCCTATTCCAGTATTTAGTCTGAAAGCAATCCACGTTTGCCTACGTAATTGCAGGCACCTTAAGAAAGCTGAAAAGCGTCCTTAAGCCGTGTTTTATGAAATCATTTTAATAAAACTCCATTAAAAGCCTTATACTTAATAGCTGGGACTGAAATTGTGAGTTACGCCTCTACCTTTGGCAATAACAGAAACTTCGGGGATATTAAAATGAACTAGAATAACTTCTTCGCTATTTCTGGACACCGACGGTTTATAAGTTATTATACGAGTATTTCGGATAAGGCCCACTTTTTTACATTATTAAGTCATAAAGTTTGTGGATGAAAAGTTAAATATTAATAAAGACGGTTAATAAAATTTATTTCGTCGAAGTTTTTTCAACGTGAGGTACCTATTAGAAAATGGGTAAGTTGGTCAATTACTTATTTTATTTAAATTCATTTAACGGAAATGTGTTATGGAAATACATCATCAGTGGTGTCCATAGTGTTCATGTTATGATGGTTATGTTTAATCAACGGCAACGCCGATAATGAAGATGTTGACGATACTGGCGAAGAAATAAAGAAGGGGAAAGAAAGAAATTTATTTGTATTATGATGTTTTGTAAATAGTTCTGTATCAATATTCGAATTCAATTCCAAGACGCTGCGTTATAATGGATTGGTGCAGGGTTTAAATGACAACATAAGTGAGGTAAGTTTTTATGCCAGCCCGAGGCCTCCAAGATGGCTTAATAAATTACTCTTATCGATCTATTTTTTTTAAACTTACTTTTTGAATTAACAAAAAAGCATGAAGGTCAGATTTATATAAACAAAACTTTACTTGACTGAGCTTACACGGGGCCTCGACAATATTGGTTTATTATTACTTCCGCAAAGGGGTTGATTACTTTATAAAGTAATTGAGGTCGAAATATAGATTTTCAAGACAATGAGTACAAAACTTATACATAAGAAAAAGATGTCTCCACTTAGAAACGAAAATGCAAAGAGTAGGTAACTCATTTAAAATGTGTCTATTCCCAGGCGTCACATAAATTCAATAATTATCAATCAATCAATTCAATAATGTTCAATCGCTTGCTCCGATGAAGGAAAACATCGTGAGGAAATCTGCACACCTGTATAATATTTCACTATAATAGTCACCATGAACTATGATCTATACCACTATGACTAAAGCAAAAAGAATGCGAAGGAATTTCCTGAGAGGATTTTCTTCCACCTATGCTAGTCTTCAAGAAAAAAGTGAATAAATTTTTACATTCTATATTTCTTATCCATAAACCACCAGGAAGACAAAGAGCAGACAACCAATCACAAGTCAACCTACGTTATATCTACTTAGTTTAAAAAAGTAAACAGCGAACGTTAAAGGAATAATACACAGCAAAACTGAGAGAATTTACATCATACAACGTAAATATTATACGGATTATTCAAATACTCTTAGAAACCACACACCACGAAACCGCACAGCTCAGGCCGACCCCAAAACCTGACCCTCGCTCCAAGTTTTTTGGTATTTCCCATCTAATTTTCTCAGATGCCTAACCATACAAATTTAAACCTTATTCGCACGCAACTGAGTCTAAATTGTAATTTTTTATAACACACCATAATTCGCAGTTCGCTAATCCTCCTCTAAATCGAGTACCACTAAACCGTTCATAATGAAATGAATCAGGATGTAAACTGATGATACATACTTAGGAGTTTAGTAATTTGTTAGGTTCATGGCAAAAAATTGAAGTTATTATTCATTCATATTCATGAATTACCTACTCAGAAATGTGACCATGAGTCAACTTTAATACTAGCTCTATGATTTTTAAGGATGTCAACATAATTATTTACATAGTTCAAGGTTTACAAATTATAATATAATGGTATGTTATAATTAATGATATGAATATGTATCAAAGTCTATCTACGAGATCTATCAAAGTATTTTATTTTGAACTTTTGACGTGACAACGTCTTATAAATTGGTTTGCCGGGAGGCACTCCAAGAAACTACGTTAGTAAGCTCCGCTCACGTTCCTTGGTAACAGTGTACAGAAAATGGTACAGCGCCATCTATGATTAAGTAGAGTAACTAGTTTGTTACCTCACTTAGTTGTGACTAATGGTTAATGGTCTAACGGTTAGCAGCGCTAGATGGCGGATGGTGTTACAATGTTTTAAATATAATTCTTTGTATACGTTTACCCCATGAAGATACGGGAACGCAGGGTCAACTTCACAAATAACCACAACTGCTTGCAAACCCAAAATAGCAGTTTATTATAACTAGAGGTGGACGTTTAAACGATAAGCACTTAATTAAGTCTGTTTATCAAATTAAGCGACCAAGCTTGCTTAAAGATTTAAGCTGATTTCGTTTAAACGCTTATGGTTGAGATCCAAAAATGTCATTACTATATTATAATGATTCAAGATAAGCAACCTTACTGTGATAATTTTAAAGCTCAAAATAAAATGTTAATAAGGAATCCTTATAAGGAACCTTATTTCGATGCCTAATAAAGATGTTTGATTTTGTTGGATAAACGACCTTACTCCTGTTCTTTTAAGAATACAACTTTATTTCTATTGCCTTAAGGTTAAGAATCGATATCAATTTGGATGTGTCGTTGTAAAGAGCGTGTTAGAAAGCGGCTAAATAAAGTCTGCATAGCTTACGTAATATTTTCGTTCGGAAGAACAACGCTTCGTTTTTGGTTGGTTACAACGTTGTTTACAACGAAATGTAAACACGCTTTTTAATTTTATGGCCAGTACGAAATTCGCATTGAAAGAAACTAGACGCGCTTAATTAGTTTTACTTCGCGACTTACGGACTATTAATTGTGTGTTGTATTGTTTAATTTCAAGTGTTGAGTTCAATGGATTTACTGTCGAATGTAAATAATAATTGTAAATAGTATAATAGTAAAAGAACTAATAAACTGATTCAAAATTTAAAAATAGTGTTGTAAGTAGTGTTGTGCTTGTAAATAATTAGATTAATTAGTGTAGTGAAGATGTCGAGAAGCGGCAATTCTGTACTCTGGGATTATTTTGAAAAAAATCAGGTCGATAAACTAGCTGAGTGTAAAATATGTAAAAAACGAATATCGTATAAAACAACGATAAGTAATCTCAAACAACATCTGAAGCTCAAACATTTAGGTGTTTTTAATGAATTCCTTTCGCGTGGCTTATCGCGACCCAATTACGGACACACTCCTGCCGCACCAGCGGCAGAGACAGCTTCATCTCAATGGCAAGGGCATGGTGAGAATAACGGTGGTGGTGCGGCTAGTGGAGTGAATGGTGGTGAGAACACTAATAATACTAACAATGCATGTGGCTCTAACGGGGAAGGTGTTTCTAACAATACCACTAACACAAACACGGCTGTACCTAGTAGGTCCATTAGGCCTCCTAGGCAAAGGACTGTAGCGTCATATCTTCCACGACCATTGAGGCAAGACGAAAAGAAAAAAATTGACAAAGCCTTGTTAAAATTAATGACCACAGATTTTCAACCATTTAGTATCGTGGAAGATGTCGGTTTTAAGCAATTTGTGACTGCGTTAAATCCAAGTTATGAGATGCCAAATAGAAAGACACTATCTAATTCAATTTTGTCCATAGAGTACAGCGAACACTATGATAAAATTCAAGCCCTAGTGCGACAAAGCTGCAATAGTATTTGCATTACAATAGACTGCTGGACATCGAAAAACTTGGAATCATATATGGCAGTAACAGGCCATTTCATTAATAAACACACTTTAGAATTCCATAGTATATTAATTCAATGCGCAGGTATTGAAGGACAGCACACCGGAGAGCGATTGGCGTCTGAGCTACGCAAAATTTTTTTAGAGTGGGATATATACAATAAAATTAATTTAATAGTTACTGACAATGCGGCTAATATGGTAGCAGCAGTTCGAATACTGGAAAAAAATCATTACGGGTGTTATGCTCACAAACTTAACCTCATAGTTCAGTCGGCTTTGAACCATGAAGAAATTTCATGCACCGTCACCAAAGTACAGAAAACTGTATCGCATTTTAAACGTAGCACTATCGCCAAAGAAAGGCTGCTAAAATATCAGGCCACAACCCAAAATGTGTCACAACCACGCAGTCTTTTGTTGTCCGTCCCCACGCGATGGAATTCCGTATATCATATGCTGGAAAGGTTTGTTTCCTTACAAGAAGCTTTAAGGGCTACAATACCTAATTTGAATGTGGAGCTGCCCGTAATACCGATGGAAGAGTGGGTTTGCATCAGTCAGATCTGCGAGGTGCTCAAACCATTTGAAGAAGTAACAACCATGATGAGCTCAGAAAATTATTTAGTTGCAAGTAAAGCTGTCGTTTTAGCTGCTGGGCTGAACACGGTGTGTGACGAGCTATTAGCACGGAACCTACATAGCCCCGTGAAAATGTTGCTTACAAAATTAAAAGAAGGTTTGGCCTTGCGATTTGGTGATATTGAAGCAAATGAACCGATAGCACTCTGTACTTTATTAGACCCCCGCTTTAAGCATCATGCCTTCGAAAAAGAAGTAGCAATGCTTAAAGCACAACATATTTTAAAAGAAAAAATTAAAAATCTGCATACACAAGACGTTTATGAAGAAAATGTTGCTCAAAGTTCGTCCGAGTGGAATACACCTAACGCTTCTACTTCTACATCATTGTGGGTTAAATTTGACCAAAAAGTCAAATCATCACATCGACCAAAAACTGCCCAAGAAAAGGCCGATGAAGAAATAGACATGTACTGGAGCGAAAACATTATACCACGATCGGACTGTCCTTTAAAATGGTGGAGGGAGCACAAATTTATATACCCAAAACTGTACGCAACCTTTATTAACAACGCCAATATAATGGTAACATCGGTACCCTGTGAGAGAATTTTCTCCCGAGCAGGTTACATGATAACAGACAGGAGGTCACGTTTAACAACCTCGAAAGTAAAGAAACTGATGTTTTTAAATTCTGCACAAAAATAGAAAATATGCGCAAGTTGTAAATAAATAATTATGTACATAAAATAATTCCCTAAAAAAGTGTAAATAATGTAAAAAGCAAATGATGTACATAAAATCAATGAACTTCTAAGTACGCCTGACATGAATCTGTTTATAAATTTTCAGCGTTATTTAATTTAAATTAAGTCATTGATAAAAAAAGTGCATATTGTGTTACAATTCATTTCAGACAGTCCTAAGCCTGAAAAGTACGAAGGGAAGTTGATTGATTGGTATATTGTATAGTAATTTGTACCTACTGTATTCGATATTTCTATAAGGTAGTAGCAACACTAGCAAAATCACAAAACATTGAACGCGTTTTTCAGCGCTCGGCGTTGTAGGCCGTCACTTGTAATCGACTTTTTCAACGATTAACAAATTTTATTGAATTAAACGTTTCAACGAAAAGCGCTTTTTTTGGCACGCTTAAAATTTTAAGCAAAACGTTTAAACGCGTTGACAGTTTTAAGCCGTTTGTCACATCGCTAATTATAACACCAAAGAAGTCGACACATTGCCCTTTAAAAATTTTTCTCTTATATAAACTCCACGTTACACTCGTTAGCGCGTTTCACAAATTGGTACAATGCCATCTTGTTTACAAGTGAGGAACTATTTAACAAAAATAAAACATTAAACTTAAATTGCTTCCGCCTTCACATGACGGTTAGACAGTATAAATAAATGTTTTAAATTGTTACTATTATTTCATCCTTCTTCCTACTATACGAATGAATATTCACATTAAAATTATTTTACCACTTAAAGTCGTTGTCACGTAAAACTTTCGCCCGTATACCGATGTTACAGGCAACCAATTTTTTTTTTTTGTCAGTATGTCTGTGCATTTGTTCTTGCTACCCTGTGTGAGTGCTGTTTTCATAGACTTAATGATTAACGAGGAGTAAAATTAAGGTTTTTTTTTAATTTCAATCAATCAAGGCACAGGTTTCCCGAAACAAAGTTTCATGGCAAAAGGGCATTTACTGGTCATACATGAATACTGTTTTTGTAAATAATTGTCAAATAAGCGGAAGTAACAGGAGACTACCTATATGTAGCTCATGAGGGTACATCAGTACATCAGTTCCTAAGACCACAAGCAAAGAGCTCATTGCCAATCCTAGGAAATAGGTGACTCATTTATATTGTGTACAGCCATACAATCTAAATCTAAATAAAAGTATATTAAACGAGAAAGGTCACTTACTCATCGCTTTCTATCTCGTTAACAACTTAGCATAAGTACTACCTATATGAAATTTAGCACAGAGCAAGTTTATACTTAGTAGACTTCTGCTAAAACCAGATCTTGTCGTGCCACCTCTCATGAAGTAAAATAGGGGTTGAGATTTTGTCTGAAATTTGGTTTAACTAAAACTCAACTTACGGGCTGAAAGTTGGTAAATCAGTCAAAAGAGTTTTCACACGGGCCAAGAGGCGTACAATACAGTTTCTTCTGTATGTGTACTAATATAATAAAGCTAAAGATATTGTTTATTGAAACGCGCTAATCTCAGGAACTATCGGTTCAAATTGTTTTTTTTTTGTGTTGGTGTATTCATTTATCGAGAAAGGCTTTAGGCTATACAACATCAAGCTACGACCAATAGAAGCGCAGCAACAAGTTTCCCGGAATGAAACGAGGGCGTCTACGTGTATGGTATACAATACACAAGTTATATCAAATCAGGCTTTATCTGGTTTCCCCGTAATACAAAATCGATGTTTCTCGTGACGAAGTGAAAGCACAATAGGGTGATGTTGTTAGAAGTATAATGGAAAACTATGTAAATTTACTTCACCCTAGAATAAATTCCGATACTGAAACTTCCTAAAGTTCAGGTTGCGTGCGACAAAAGGGTTCTCAGTTTCAATTCCGCAGAAGATGGTTTGCCATAATTATATTTAGAAATATGAAATTATTTAGTAGGCGTTAGACGTCGATACATTTTTATTTTTGACGGTCTTGTTGGGAAAAAACCCACACCCAAAGTATTTTATTTTGATGTATTTAGGATAATAAACAAGCTTGTATGTTTCCACTGCCGCCCACGGTGTTTGTGTTACATAAGACTCAAATCGGGATTAGGATGGTTAGTGTAATGTCTAATAGCAAAGGTTATTAGGGATGTTACTTGATTATTTATTAAATTAGTAGCGCAGAGGGCTGGGGCAGGGGCAGTTGAGAAAGAAAGTTAAGAAAGTTAGTTCTGTTAATTTTGTTAGTAATGATGTAGTAGTAGCTTAATTGTTAGGCCCGTCACACATTCGCGACAAGACGCGAACCCACAAGTGCAGGATGACCTTTGCTAATGAGCATGCTAAGTTTTTGACATATTTTTGGTATTCCTAAATAACAAGCCTGTAACATTTCGTGCAATGCACAAAGATAGGGCACATTGATGGTTCCAAGCTTTGATGTTCCAAGCTGCCGCAAATAAAAGCGTTCGAACCTTCACGTTGTATCCCACACATTGGTACAAACATTCGTACAAAATGCGAACATTCGCGCGCATGTCAATGACCTCATTAGGAATTTGTTGTGTTGCTACTAATAAGCTACTATTAAGAACTATACTTGAGTAACCGAGCATATGGAATTGCCACTCCTCGCCAAAACCAAACTTATAACCTGTGCTCACAGTTCAATTCAGTGTGTAAGCAAAGTAAGCAAGGGCATTTATAGATCCCGTCATCATTCTTAAATCTACCTTAATCGCATAGGCGAAAAACAGGCGTTTGTGTGCCTTTTAATTAAAACGAATTCCATTTCGAACACTAACAGAGTATAAGATGGTCACCTTTTAAAATCGCGGAGGGCCGTTAAAATTCACCACATGACTGTCAAGTAGCCGGTCTCAGATCTACGTATTTAAAATACTGGGATCGTGCTGTGGTCTTCAACCGGTTTAACAGGTGGTTCATATTCATTGAGTTAACTGGAGCATTTCTGCCAGAGCAACTTTTTATAGCAGTTGAAAGATACTTAAACTCTCTGTAACATTTTACCCATTATTGACGTAATTGGAAGGTTGGGTTAAAACTTATATGTCCAAGGATGCCGGAGGGAATAAATACTTGCAATCCCTTGACAGACAACAAAATATATTATTCCGTGTGTAAATAATATACCTACTGTTTAAAAGTCAAAAAATACTTTTTCATCACACCTATTCGAAAAAGACGACTTGGTTCGGACTTACGGGGTTCCAAAGTTGCTGTTTTCTATTCAGCGGGCGGGAATGAATTTTCATACAACTTTTCCTGCCGGCTAGATCTTTTCCGTCCTATTTTGAATTTAGAACATTTTAGTATTTTGCGCTAAAGAAATCGAACGCAAATATTGTTTGAATAAAGAATGTCATTATTCATAGATGGCGTTACTAGATCAGCGTAGGACTTTAGTCTCGCTCCGACATATAAATATATATATATATATATATATATATATATATATATATATATATATTTAATTTAAATGGCGGTTAGCTATTAAAGTGTTTTTTATTTATTATACCATTTATATGTATACCACCGCCCGCCATGGTACTCAGTACCATTCCTACCGTCATAATAATTGTTTTTAAGAGCAATTGTGTTCCGGATAGGAAGGTGTGGAGCCGGTTCACTTTTTTTAGACCTGACCATCTCAGTCCTCAGGGGTAGCAACGCATCTGTGACCGAATTGGAACAAGACACACTAATCATTACTAACTGGACAATACTAATATTAACTAACAGGACTAACTATCACTAACAGTCCCTCTGCTCACACTTAATAACAAACTAACCAACTAACATTCTAACACCATCTACTAATTGGACGAACCACCCTAGCCCCTAAATTGGGTCTAGTCGGTCACAATTGCCATGGGCGGCAGCGGAAGGGCATGCTCGTTTGCTACCTTAATTCAATAAAAAAAAACATAATACTCGTATCTTAGTCGTGTATATAAGAATTACAGTTCCTGGTAAAATATGGACAATGACAGTGTTAGTCCAATAATTAAGATATGTATCCTTCACTTTGTTATGTCCACTAATATTTGACGCGAGATGAAATCTGTTCTCGTAAAAGAAAACCCTGGGTCATTACTCTCTAAGAGACCGGGAAATCCTTAGAGACAACTAGAGAAGCGAACGTAATGTATCGATGCGGGCGTTTTACCGATATAACCCTTTTATTAAACAAACTTTAGGTTATAATTTCAAGAGAAAGTATGAGAGATGTAGGTATATACTAAGCAGCTTATTTTTTACGATTGCCAACTAACGCAAACTTTATTTTAGCAATCAAAATATTTATAAACCTCATTAAAATTATAGATTTACTAAAGTTTAACACTTACACGCACACATAACACTGCACAGATGAGAATTGACTTACGTTAACGATCTTGACATCACTTTGTAACGATAATGGTGAATTCCTCACATGTTCTTCAACACCAAATATAAAATAAATTATAATAACCAATAACTTTAGAAGTTGTGTGTGTAAGATTCGAACCCTGGTCGGAGTTTATCGGTTTTACGCTCGGTTGATTATAGAACTTGCCTGTAATTCGTTTTAAGAAGCTGAGAACAACAAGAAGACAACATAGCCCTGCTATTTCCGCTAAAGCATTAAAGGTCTTTATTAATGTGTTAGAAATTATAACTGAGGCTTTCTCTTTTCACGCAAATGTTGCGTATTATTCTAAAATCCAGTATTTTGGATCCCTTGGGGTCATGGCACCGTAACTTATTACACACTAAAAGAAAGTTGCCTGTAATAACAATTTCAGGTATTTATCAGTTACCTAAGGATAACATGAAGCGTAATTAGATTTTGTAGCGAGATTGAGGGAAAGTTTCGAAGAATTTTTAATATACCGAAAATTCTCTAGCACAGAAGGTACTAACTTTAATAAAGTTTAAATATTATAAAGTTTCCCACTAGGTATATTATCATGAAACGTTTTATTAAAGTATATTTAACTTATTATTCATGGTCGCATTTTTCCTAAACATAATCTTACACAACACACCTTACTTTCCGACTTAATTCTATATACTTTATAAATAAACTTATTAATATACTTTATTTATTATGTTTAATACGATACTTTTCATTCAAAAATGTTACCATTAGAGATCTGTTAAGATTGTAAAATTTAGCAGAATCTTACATGTAGGTACCAACCAATAAAATCGAACGTTCAAAAAGAACTCTTCACAACCTCTTAACGAAATTTCCTAATTTGTATCTCTTGTGCTGAAGGAAAAGTTCAATTTCTCGAGATGAAAAGTGTTCCAATTGCCCTGTAACTTAAGGTACAAATGTGACGTATAAAACTTTTCAGAACTTTCGATTCATAATGGCATAGATTGATAGAAAACCATTTTGGTACAAAATTTGTATTAAAATCAATATGTATAATGAAATTAATGTACCCATATATAACATTTTTAGAAAATATTTTGTGTTCATCACAGTCATTACAGTCGTTTTAAGACATCATGCAAAACATCGATAATTATCCGTTCCCTAGTACACCCCTATTCACGACTCACGCAATCAACGTAAACAAAAGAATTGCGCTAGAATTTCGTTCCAAACACAAACCACCTTGCTGAATAACCTTCTCCAGACCTCATACGTGCAATGGGAAAGAAAGAATTTACCGTCACAAAAGCCAGGGTCGTACTCGGAACACATTCAATTAGAATGTTCCTTTTTGAAGTGAATGTTGCGTATCTACGTCACTGAGTCCTCGCGATGAAATTTTGGGGGTAAAAATTCGAATGTGAGTTCGCACGGCGTAAATGTGTAACTTTGTATGCTGGTATTTTTTTAGGAAAGCGAGATAAATACACTATTAGTAAAGAGATAAGCAGAGATAACACGTTTCTATTTCTATTTCTGTTTCTATTTTAGAGAGAGCGATAGAATGACTATTTATTTTATAGATTCAAATAGGAGAGAATAACGGAGAGAGCGATTCTTTTGAAATAATTTGCCACTTTATAAGTCCAGAAAGGGCTCTTTCATTTCATTCTCTCACGGCCTAAATCCTATAAGTACCTATGTAGCTGTCTTTGTTTTCTGTTTTTTTTACATTTTTCATAGTTGTTTGTTTTCTGTAAAAAAAAACTGTTTCAATAAATCAAATTCTCACCATTCCAAAAGAAGTTTCACTTGAAAAAAATTCACTTTTTGAAACGGATGTTGCTTTTCTTAATTTAAAGGTAGTTAAAGTCGGGGCTCTTGTCGGGTCTAAGACAAAGTGAAATGAAATCACAAACAGACTCAAGAGTTACTGTTTTAAATGAATACAAGAAAAATGCCGTTAGGAAGTTTTTTTTATTTTAAATATTGTCTTTATACTTATTTTAAGTGGTATTGCCTTAGTAATGATTATACCCGTCGATAGTTTGTGAGAAATTTTGAAATTTTTGACAATTTTTCAAAGACAATTAAATGTTTTTTGAGACTACTTTGCAAACTTACCTTTTTACTTTGTAATTATTTATATGAGCGGTCAACGTTACACGTACAATAGAATAGTTTCAATAGAAATAGGGCTCTTTTCCAGTGAAAGGTAGACAGCGGAGGCATATTAATATTTTTCAACACACTTGCTCGTAAAGTTGCTATTTTTTCTTTAGTCTTACGCCCGGAATGCGGTTTATTACACACTAGTGCGTTTTACTTTTCATTACCGCACTAGTGTTTTTCTTATTCCACTTTTTTTTTAATATCCGTAAAGAGGTTGTTACCAAAAGATTTGTTATTTTTTAAATAAATAAACTTGTTGTACCTACTTAGTCAAAATCTGATAAGATAAGATTATACTTCATCTAATTATCTATTAAAGCATTTAAAAAATACAATATTTTAAATCATTAATTACCGTAAATTCTTATTAGAAATACATAATTATTTAGTTTAATATATTGTGGCTGAATGTTCGGTGTCTCTGGACTGGACTTAACCTGCGCGCGCATAGTTATTCAACCAAAGATACGGCGCGCGAAAAAATAAACCGCGCCATTTTGTGTTTTGTGCAAACATTTGTTCGTTTATAATTTGCTGATTTGTGACTGAAAAATGTCGATACCTAATTGTTTTTTTCCTCGCAAGTGTGTTGAAAAACGTCGTATGATACGCGTGTGCTTTGTTCATTACAGTCTTGGCTCTATTACAGCCCTCGCCTTGCGGCTCGGGCTCAATTCCGCCTCGACTGTAATGACCAACTTCGCACACTTGTATCATAATGTACTATTTCCGTTTTCCACCCTTATGGTAGATACAAAATCCCAAAAATAATAATACTAGATAGACTACTATAAATCTCAAAACTACTATATAAGTCGAATTACGGGATCCTGTTGGGATCACCTGTCCGTCTATCTGTCTATCACACCCCATTTCCTTGTCTGGTTGACGGTACGGAAATTGAAACTGAAGTTCAGTATACACATAGAAGCTAGAGATGGCTCACACTGACGTATAAGTATCGCACAAATCGGTTTGCATTGTATTATATACCTAAAGTGTGTTAACTTAGTGATTTATCGATGTCTATTGTCCATAGTCTATAGGTACACAAAAGTTATAAAAAACATATATTATTTGCTGAAATATTTACGCAATTGATTCCATAACAATTTTTATTTTGAATTTTTGTTTGTGCTACTACTCCCACTTACCAAAAAAATAGCTTAACCGATTTCGATGCAGTTTTGACCGATAAAATTTCACTTAGGATTTTACATGTGAAGATTTGGACAGATATTTTTTTATATTAAAATAGTATAAACGTTATTAAAAATTCTACCTACGAAGTAGTGAGCATAGCAAATTCTAACCAGCCAATTAGTAAACTAAAATATGCAGTAGAATTCTGATGAAACTTTTAATGAGCGTATTAAATGCAACGCCACACCTGCCGAAACTTGCGACGATTTGCCGCCGCGTAACCACGAATAAATGTGTCAATGCCTTAATCAAACGCTTATACCAGAAATACATAGGTACATCTAATTCTCTACCAGCACAATAGAATGGCAGTAACATTATCATTTCATCAGTAAAATACGCAGATGCCGATGCCTAAAACGCACAAAAATCAATAATTACCTATACCTACTAGTGGACACGCCTTACCAAAACTTGTTCTTAGCATTTAGGTACAAATACTTATTAAATATTTTTCCATTTTTGCAAATTTTTTATTGATATTTCGGTCCTTTTAGTTGTAGAATGATGTCATTTAACATCGCATAATAGCCAAGATAGCTGGACTATCCAGCACAAAATATTTGTTCAATTCGAACCAGCACCTAGTTCCTGAGCTCGATCAAACGAACAAACAAACGCTTCGGTTTTTTTTAAATATTAGATAGTACCTACTATAATTATGAAATTATAGTTTTTAGACAGAGGCGTTCATATAGGCCGTTGCGACGGCTTGAATCGATCGTCGTCGCTGGTGTTAGAATATTTGTTGGTTCTCAATACGACTGTATTTTTAATCTGTGTTACCTCGTAACTAACATTTTTATGATTGTTCTTTTATTCTACATAAAGCAAAAGCTTAAAGTGTGGTTGCGACATCTGACGAGTAATTTTTGAGTTATAGCTATTTGTCGGGGTTAAGGTCGGATTTTTTTAGTTAATTTTCGTTTTTAAAACTTGATCTTTATTTATTGCGTACAGAACTTTAATCTCACTTATAAATTCAGCATAAAGTAGGTACCTGTAGTACTCCACACGTGTATGATACGTATATTGGCTCGTTCCATGCCAGTCCACAAGTGACGTGCGCTCTCTCTGCCGCGCTCCCTGTAACTGTCACTCTGAACCCGCATGCCAGAGACAACGTCATATCCTTACCACAGACTACATACACTACATCCCTTCCTTATTATAAAATTTGATGAAAGATACTTCTCTTGGTTAAAGTTACTCTTGGTTGAATGATGAATGATGACGCAATCAAGTTACACAGTCGTTCATCTTCACCATGAACTTTCCATTCTCCCGTTCATCTTCACCATGAACTTTCCCTTTCATCTTCACCATGAACTTTCCATTCTCCCTCTATCCTTTTTAATGATTTTATTTTCCGTCAATTTACACGTACAGACAATACTCATTTTACAAAAATTACGAGTTTATAGAGTGCGCCATGGTGAGACCTCATGAAATTTATTTTTAAAAAATAATCTTCTCAACTTTGCTTCTAGGGAAACTGTGAAACCAAAACATAAATACCCCTTAACTTTAACTCTGTAATATAAATAATATTGAGTTGCAGAAAAGCGCCTTCCTATGTATATGACAACTATTCGTTTCTTTATAATAATAATCTCAATTGCTCATAACCAATTTATTTTAATGGATTATTTTGCTGATCTACCGTGGATCCAACATAATATAAAAATAGGCGGGCATACTCAAAACCCCGAGGTAATGCAAAATGTGCCGTATGAACAATGTGTCGGTATTCAGTTTACAGTTAAACCTGTTTTATTCCTTTACAGTCTCTTAGAAATCTGAACATAGTATTTATCTCTTTTAGGCACAAGTTCCGGAACAACAGCAATTTATTCGTGACAACCACCATTACCTCCGCTGCGCAATTATCCTTTTATAAAAAAGGGTGTCGTTATCGGCCACATTTTACAACAGACGATTCCCACAATAACTACCTGATTGTAACTTTATCAACAGTAAGCATTTCCAATTAAGAAAATTATTTATTTACAATCCCACCATGCAATTCTTTCACTGTAACCGCTGTTCGACTTTGGAACTCCCTTCCCAAGTCCATTCGATAAGCCCAATCCCCATGCTCCTTCAAAGCTTCAAACTCTTGTCAAATCTTATTTCTTACAATCACAATAATTTTTTATTTATTTTTACTTTTGTTCTAACAATCGATGACCTGTTAGACATTGCTATCAACAATTCATGTTTTGTTTTATGTCAATCTGTGTTCTTTCTTTTTTTTTTTTTTCGTTTTTTCTTCTCAACATATCACGTTATATTATCTACTTATATATTTCTATATTTTAATATACTGTTTTACTGTTTTCACAATATATCTATATATTTACACCCTGCCTCTAGGAATGCTATCCTATAGTCATAACTTCTAGCCCTTCAGGCTGTCTGGAAGAAATCGCTCTTTAGCGATAAGACCGCCTTTTGTATAAACTTGATTTTTGTCTTTCCGTTGTTGTTATCGTGTTTGGTGTACAATAAACATTATTATTATTATTATTATTATTATGTTTTTATATACTTCTTGTATGTTACGATTTACAATTGAATGTAGGTTCGCACTACCCGACACATCTGATCATACGATCATGTTGCGATTTACAATTATGTAGTAATAATAATAAACGCTAACACATTCATACCCACGCAGTAGGTTACTAGGTACCTGTGTCGCGGGTGGCATGGACCACACATAAATAACACATCACAATTACACCCATGACCCGAGTACAATATTTATGTGCTACATAAATATCTGCCCTGGCCGGGAATCGAACCCGGGACCCCTCGCGTCGCAGGCAGGGTTGCTACCAACTAGGCTACAGGGTCGTCAATCACGTACGATTCACAATTTCATATAGGTTCGTACTACCTGAGACACACAACGTGAACAATTTACAATTTCATGTAGGTTTGTACTACCTCACACATCCGATCACGCACGATTCACACCTTCATGTAGGTTCGTACTACCTTACACACGTGTATGTACAATTTACAATTTCATGTAGGTTTGTACTACCTTACACATCCGATCACGCACGATTTACAATTTCATGTAGGTTCGTACTACCTAACACACAACGTGTACGTACAATTTACAATTTCATGTAGGTTTGTACTACCCCATACATCCGATCACGCACGATTTACACCTTCATGTAGGTTCGTACTACCTTACACACGTGTACGTACAATTTACAATTTCATGTAGGTTTGTACTACCTTACACATCCGATCACGCACGATTTACAATTTCATGTAGGTTCGTACTACCTAACACACAACGTGTACGTACAATTTACAATTTCATGTAGGTTTGTACTACCCCATACATCCGATCACGCACGATTTACACCTTCATGTAGGTTCGTACTACCTGACACACGTGTGCGTACAATTTACAATTTCATGTAGGTTTGTACTACCTTATACATGTATCCGATCACGCACGATTTACAATTTCATGTAGGTTCGTACTACCTGACACACATAATCACGTACAATTTACAATTTCACGTAGGTTTGTACTACCTTATCGCGTAATATATTTATTTTATTAAGTATTTTTGCATTAAAACTCCATTAATTTTATTAAATCACCGCAAAGACTAACCAAAACCAGATTTTTTTAACAAATCCTTTTATGCGGTACAATTTAAAGTCTATAGTTGCACAGCCACCTAACAATCCTTCAAGTATGTAAGTACCTCGTTATGATATATTATGATTGATACTATTACTATTCACGAGGTCAAGAATCAATAGAATCGTTATAGCTATTTAATTCATACAATTTTTTATCCATTAAAAGTTATGGTTATATTTATTCAATTTATTGTTTTTATACCGAAATACCCATGCTTAAAACAATACAACATAGTTACTACTGTTTGTTTGTTTGTTTGTGCTTAACGTCAGTCAGCTGTTTGTACCAGAAAAGTCCAATGTATATTGATTTTAATAATTGATATTCAAGATTATGTATGATGAAAAACTTATAGCGCGCTACTTATTAAAACTGATCTGGTAAAAATAAAATAAATAAGGAGCCTTCCCGTGTGGTGAACATGACAAGCCTACATGAGCGCCCTACGCACCCTGGACACCTTACTCCAGGAGTGACTCGGTGAAGACAGGGGCGTGACTAATACTTCCGCCAAAAGGCTCTTATCAGAGTCAAACCAAAAGGCCATTTGGCACTTATCAGTGCCATCCCAAAAAGTTCTTACCACCGTACTCCCAACCACCAGACCATCACCGCTCCTACACCTCCTTCACTGTCGATGCTAGTACTCTCATCCTTCTTTCTTTCTTTTTTTTTTTTTTTTTTTTTTCAAGCAACCACTCTGCATGTATGATAAAAACCAAAGCCTAGGTTTTAATACGGCAACCTTATTCAAGACTACGTGTTTTACCTAAGTAAATAATGAACCCATCTCTAATTCAGTTCATTAACCTAGAGGTTGCACTTCTTCCAGTAATGATTCGATGGCAAAGACGCCACCACCGCTTCAGAGAAACCCATTCAATATTATCCACCATCAAATTTCCAAATCTGTTGTGAAATGAATACCTAATCTGTTGTGAAATGAATATCTATTTTATGTATAATTTTATTATTTAGAAAGGGTGGCAGAACTTACTCCCCTGCTTTAATCACTATTCGCGTTTTCATTAAGATTTTCTACCACCTCCGGCTCTCTCACCATTCTAGTGATAAATATGTCGAATGGAGCAGCTTAGGATAAAGCTTAGTTATGTTGATTTGGCAAAACATACTAAAATTGTTTCCTTACGTTGAGTAAAACTCAAGCAATAATTCCACCAGAGCAACCTAGTTATTGTAAAAGGTACGATTGCACTAAACATTATGACAATATTAAGATTATTTAATCACCCGAAAACGTTTAGGACTTTTCCAAATGCATATAATAATCTATCTCCTTCAATACAGATTGGAATTAAAACTAATACTTTTACCTACCGTCGCTTGAACAATCCTTCAGTTAGGTAAGCTAGCTATAAATAATTAGCCCTTTAGTTTTTTAGGGGGTTCATGGGTCAACACCCAATTAGAATGAGAGAAATACGGATGAAAACTATCAGATGTTCGCTTCTTACATACAAGAGTTCACTGTCTGCTTGAAAGCCAAAGCAAATAATGTGCACGACTCACCTCAGGACTGCTACACGGGCCCCCAGCGCCCAAACCCTCGTCCACGGCACCCACTTACACATCACCAGCTTCACTTTGGGTTCGCAGCGCAACAGAAAAGTACCACAACTTCTTTTGTAGTGTGTAGCTGAGACACCTTAATATAAGTTAGGTTAAGTATCATTATATGAGGGAGTAATAATAAAGACTTCGTACAAGCAACACGTCTCTCTTATTCACCGAACCCCACGTCATCACATTTTAATAGTTTTGATTATGATATACACATATGAATTGAGCTTAGATTTCGGTGCTTAGACTACAATCGGTTGATTGCGCAATATAGATATAAGTCCAGTACAAACTCTCAATCTATTTACATTAATCCAAGACAACATCTGCCCATAGCACAGCGTTGCCGCAACTCGCTAATTCATCATTATTTCTAGGACCATAAGGAATATATAAAAAGTGCTATTTTAATGCAAACAAGGTAAGTACTTTCAAAGATATTAATTGGTGAATTCGGCTCTCACACTTCGGTGCCAATGCGATCTTATTATTATATAGTTTACGACCTCAGTCTTGTTAATGTTTTTGAATATCCCAAACATACTCCTAGGCAAAATTGCCAATACTTTTTTATAAATAAGAGAGTAAGTAACAAGTAACAATAAAATTATTTGTATAAGCAGTCAAGTGGGGCACGAAGTAGTTATTATGAATAATTACACCTCACTTAATCATGTTAAGTCACAACAAATACCATGACTGATGACATCCAGGTGCCTGAGACTGGTAGTCCCGGCATTTAATACAGCTCCATCTTGTATAGTGCAAGTGAACTATAATAAGGTCAATAGTTTTCCTCCATCAATTGAACTAATAAAATTGTTCACTACCCGACATCTAGATGTCGTTGAATGCCGATTGGCTTACATTATTTTTGGAAAAGAACTGATATTCTTCAAATAGCCAGACTGATTCCTTCTTTAAACATAGCTAAGAACCACCGCAAGAAAACAGATTTTAATCACATAACTATCCACTGTATAACTGTAAAACTAAACAAACTTTCACTTACCTTTACATACTTCCTCCTTCTTCTTTTCTTCTTGTGTTTACCACTGACCTTTTACCTCGTCGCCATTATGTAGTACTCCACACGTGTATGATACGTATATTGGCTCGTTCCATGCCAGTCCACAAGTGACGTGCGCTCTCTCTGCCGCGCTCCCTGTAACTGTCACTCTGAACCCGCATGCCAGAGACAACGTCATATCCTTACCACAGACTACATACACTACAGTACCTATATTTGTAAAAACAATCAATAATATTACTCGGAGGTTGAAATAAAAAGGAAGAAATGAAAATTAAGTAATTTATTGAGATTTAGTCAACCTTTGTTGGCATCTACAACAATAAAAAATAAAGCTTCACGATTTATCCTCCATAAATAACTAAAATATAAATCCGAGAGCTAAGAGGTTTGGAGCTTAATTTGCATAGAAATAATGTTAGAATAAGTTACTGTAGAAATATGCCATTCACAGACCAATCATCTATTGTGTAATAAATTGAAACGGACAATGATCGCTATCAATGTTGCTGTGAAATGGTTACAACTTGTTCAATTTTATTATTTAAAGCTTAGAACATAAAAGCTATGAAATGAATTTGAATAAACAATTTTCAACTACTAAAAGCTCCTTACATTTAAATCTTTAAAATGATCATTTTGTACAATGGGTTGATGGTTGTACCTAATATCCGTCCCCTATAGGGTACCTGGCACCGGTAGGGTAACCTTGTTAAAATTTGCAAGTTCGGTTCAGTACGGTAGGTATGTACTATTTTTCTAAACAAGCTTGACGATTTTAGTTAAAAAGTAATATTTTGCAATTTGTCGTTTTAAACTAAAGGATGGTACAAGTTAAGTTTATAAATGACATAGGATTACATTTTTATTCTTTAGTGAAAACATGAAAACTTTTCGATTATGTACTTGTTTTAATTTTCACGTTTTTATACAGTTTTCTGTATTAATAAGTGAATAAATTAAAGAATACTTAATTAAGGATTAGAATAAGGATAAGACGAAGGCTCTAACAACTGAGCTGGGACTGCGTTTCTTCTGACTTTTCTAGAGTAATAGGTACACTTATTAGATTATAGTTGGGCCATTTTAATAGGTCACATTTGACAGTTCGTCAAAATTTTCTAAAGTAACCTTGTAAGGGAGGCACCCCATAGTATCTAATACATTCCATACTAGATATTGTTAAACTCTTTAACACTTAAAAGTAAGGAACTGACGTCGTTACAAAGTTACGTCAGTGACCTCTTTTTCTTTTTAAATATCAGGGATGGTACCGAAAGAAACAGATGAGTAGATAAGTTGAATTCGAGAAGTCGAACTAATCGTCAAAAAGTATTTCACGATTATAAAATAAAATGTATTTTAATACAAACAAAATTAATTTTATTACATTTTAGGGCAAAAAATATGTAATTATTCATTTATAATATAACGTCTGGCTCAAAAGTCAGTATCTAGAAACGTGAAATGTTACAAAAAAATCATGATTTCATTTCGCGCCATTATTTTTAGTCGTTGTGTGAACTGTGCGCTTATTAATACTTTTTATAAAAATCGCATTCAATTTACAGATGTTTGAAGTCCTTATCGATTTATTCAATTTAATCGATGTTTTTCAGCAGGTTATCCTCACTATGAAGCAAAGACAAACAGTTGTCAAATGTGGCCTATTAAAATGACCCTACTTTACATTTAGATAACTTACTTCTATTAAATTAGTTCAGTATACTTCCGGCTGGTTACCTATAACAGAATAATTCGGTTATGTCCAGTTATATGTATTAGGTACATTAATTCGGTCTCTTGAGTCTCTTCCAATTATTTTACTGGTCATCTTTTTTTTCTTCAATGATTTAATAATTATGATGAAGATGGCCAAATTGCACACTTAGTTCATTTCAGACAATAGTTACGGGACAGTCCCTACATCTATTGCTTTACATAAATATAGTCAGTTAACTTTATATAAGGATTGTTTTGTCTTTTAAACTATTAATTTATTTATTCGCATTCTACTGCACAAGTTCCTTCTACTTCAATTCTCTGGACTAGAATTACTTTTTTATTTTTTTATAGGTTTATTTTTTATTGAATCTGAAAAAATACATTGTTTTTGGTTTTAGTTTAAAATCCACTTCGTTCAGTTCTAAGAAACGGTTTAACGAACCCTTGGAAGCATCCAAACTTTTAAACGTATGTTACAACTTACAACCGAAGCACAGAAGCTATTTTCTCTTTCGATCCCGAAAGGCTTTAAGCACTTCCATAACTTCTATACAAATAGTCAGTGCAATAATGCCATATTTCACAACACTTACTGATTTATGACACTACAATGCAAAGTATAACAACAAACAAATTTAATGTGTTACTCCGAATTGCATTTTCTCCATAAATCAAATATAGGTTTGCTGAAGATAGTTCCTATCCCAAGAGTAAGTTATTCTTAACAATGTAGGTACGTGATCAAAATTGATGGAAAAGTGGAAAGGCGAAAAATTGGCTATTCGTGCCTATAAGAATATTGAATAGATTACTTTGGCAACCTAACGGTAGAGAAAGTTATTGGCTTAACCTGTAAGTAAATGTTACTATATAATATTTTATGGAAGGAATATGTTGAATTCTCATGTCTGAATGAACACCTCAAATGATCATACCCTATTTACCTTTCATGTGTCTTTAAATAAATAAAAAACTGCACAAACCTCATTAAAATTCCTTTTGTTATGGGTGTCATGGATAACAATTAAGATAATAACACCCCGACCGAGAATAGAAAAATTCAAAATCATTATTTGCCTCACTGGGAATCGAACTCAGGCCTACCGCTCTCAATAGCAGTCGTTCAATACGAGTTACACAAAATCAAAAGTTCTGTGTAGGTACTACACCTCAAACAATATATTCAAACAGCAAAAAAAAAAATTAGTCCCAACAATGTAACCGACCAGACGTTTTTGAGAGTCGCAAATATTATGCTAATTAATAACATATCACATTTAAATAAATTTAACTAATAATCCTATTTATCACTGTGTACGCAGAATTTTATAGGTTAACACAAAAGCCTTGCTATAATATGCCCACTCATTTAGAATGTTGAGGCATACCTGCATTTACATAATTTGTGTTGAATATAAAATTTGCACATGATTAAAATACATTTTTATACGTGGTGAAGTTGGAATTTTAGTTAATAAAAATACTCCAACATTATAATCCTCTGTTAATTTAAAAATACTCCACATGTTTCTTACATTGGACGACAATTAGCGTTTAATTATTAAAAAATATAAAAATCTCTATAAATTTTAACTAATTCTTTTATTCCATTGTCTAAGCTATATGCTAAGTTTCAGGAAAATCCATTCAGTAGTTTTTGCGTGAAAGACACACACTTACTCACTCACATCCTTACAAACTTTCGCATTTATAATATTAGAAGGATTAGTAGGAAATAGGATTAGTAGGAGTAGGATAAAGTGCTTATAAGATGACAGTTCTCATAATCTTGACGAGTCAATTATAATTAGTGGTCAAACGTTTCCGTGCCTCAGAGGGCACGTTAAAGCGATTGTTGGCCCCATTCTAGGATTCCCTGTGCTGTGGATATACATACAACAATCGTTAAGCCATATAAGGTTTACAGCCTGTATTAAAACTTCCGACACATGTGACACGAGCACGACATTTAACAACAATCATGATGGTGTTTATACGAGGATTCCTCAGTTCTGTGGAGAAACCTATACTCACTAGTAGGTAAGCTTATAAGAAGCAATATGCTATTTCGTTCTGTAAATTATAGTTATTCTTTGAGTGAGTAATGAATGTAACGATACAAGGTACAAAACTACCAAATATTATGGCTCGTCCACTTGTGTAACTTGTTCTACCCTAATATTTCATTTTATTCACATTGTGAGTACCCTGCTCAACGTTTCATTATACAAATAGTACGGGAGGCCATTAACTTGGACCAGCATGTAAAATATGCTATCAATCAAGATAAAGGTAGTATTCATTAACATACGCAAGGTCGTTACCTTCGAAGGATGTAGGAATATGAGGAAAAGCTGACGTTTTTGGAAAGTTAAATTACGATTTGACAAACGTGGGACTTGGGTAAATGTGCCAGTCAGGTCGATTTTGCATTTTTATGACAAATAATATTGTTTTTATGGCTACTAGTAGGTAGTGACCTATGAATTTAGGGAATGACAATGTGTTTTTAACGTTTTGGCTGGCTACAATCCATTAAAGGCCACTACTGAGCACAGGTCTCTCCTCATTATTGAGGAGGCCTAGTTTATCATTTTTAACTTGTTACAAATTACAAAAACTGATTAACCATTTTTAATGTGGTCTTCACTGATATTATATCAGCCTTGGACGTTTTGTTTGAATTATTTACAGTTGGTTCACTCATAAGAAATATAAAGGTATGGCATAAGCCTTAAAGAAAATACCATCTTAAATTATTTTCAAACTCAAACTCAAAATCATTTATTTCACGTAGGTATTTACAAATACGCTTGTGAATGTCATTATTAATTGATTCTACCGCCATTTTTGCAAAGGTGCCTTATATTCGTTTGTAATGGAGGAGAAAAAAAATGGCGAAAAAAAAACTCCTCGGCATCTTTTAAAAGATCACTTATATCTACCTACAGTTTTATACGTACTAACAGGAGTGGAACTGGTCGCGGATGGCTACTTCCAAGCATTTCGTTCAAACTAAAGGCTGTTCTTATATAAGTACATATATTTTGATATAAAATAATGTTCACCTATCGTAATACGACGATCATTCACATTACTGGCATTTGAACCGTCACATAAAAGCTTTATCCCAAAAATATCAGATAATATATTTTACCAAAATATATTTTGTCGTAGCTACGTACACATATAAATCACGTGACCATTAATATTATATTTTAGCTGCGGCTAGGGTAAGAGGATAGTATTAAACACCTTTATATGGACAATTAGGTTTTAGTTACATTAAACAATTTAAAATTTTATAAAATTTCATCTAAAGTCTAAACAGAGTACCCTGCCTACATTTGAATTAGAAGTATTTTTTATCTATTAAATTATTTTTTAGGAAATGCCATTTAATGTATAATAAGTAACCTAGCATTTGTGTGCTATGTTATTATAACGAATACCGAATGTGAACGGAGCATAGGTCACCCATCCAGTTACTGACCACGTCCGCTGTTGCATAACTCGGTCCATCACCGAGGATGGAAGGAATTGTACAAGAATATGTGAAAATGTTATAATAAAATCACATTGTTAAAGCTTTTTATGTGTATACCTATACACATTACAAGCATTTTTACGTACAGCCTATATTCGAGGATGAATGATGAAAAATGGCTTTATACTTTTACAATGTTCACAAATGATATGGAATTCATCTATCACCACGTACATTTATCATTTTTATCGCTGAGTATTTAATCTGATCATTTCACACGCAGAGGCCGGGATTTAAAGGCTTGCATGAATCACTGCTGACGACTACATCATTACTGTGATCAATATATCATTGACAGAAGATTTAGAAGGCTCAGAGTTGTCAAGGACACACTTTTTTACCGACGTAAAACACTCGCCAAGTGTGGGACCCACACGTTAAGGGTTCCTTCACCAACGTGCAATATTTTACACTATATGAATATTATATTAGGAGAAGCTATTAGCTCGAACTCAAGATAGACGGGACCCATTACATCGGACCTCTGAGTCTTTCAAATGTATATTAGAAATAGAGAAAATATTATGTTCGTACTTTCTTCGCTCTTTGGTTTTACCCGACAATCGGCATGTTTACATAAAAAATAAATAAATACATAGTTTGAAAAACTAAAAACACCCTTGAATAAAGCTAACTGAATTATAAATGCAAAGCTATAATAGTACATTATGATACAAGTGCGCGAAGTTGGTCATTACAGTCGAGGCGGTATTGCCTTGCGGCTCGGGCTGTAATAGAGCCAAGACTGTAATGAACAAAGCACACGCGTATCATACGACGTTTTTCAACATACTTGCGAGGAAAAATCAATTAGGTATCGACATTTTTCAGTCACAAATCAGCAAATTATAAACGAACAAATGTTTGCACAAAATGGCGCGGAGGTTTATTTTATTTTTTCGCGCGCCGTATCTTTGGTTGAATAACTATGCGCGCGCAGGTGCGCAGGTTAAGTCCAGAGGCAAAGAACACCGCCATTCAGCCACAATATATTAAACTAAATAATTATGTATTTCTAATAGGAATTTACGGTAATTAATGATTTAAAATATTGTATTTTTTAAATGCTTTAATAGATAATTAGATGAAGTATAATCTTATCTTATCAGATTTTGACTAAGTACAACAAGTTTATTTATTTACAAAATAATAAATCTTTTGGTAACAACCTCTTTACGGATATTAAAAAAAAAGTGGAATAAGAAAAACACTAGTGCGGCAATGAAAAGTAAAACGCACTAGTGTGTAATAAACCGCGTTCCGGGCGTAAGACTAAAGAAAAAATAGCAACTTTACGAGCAAGTGTGTTGAAAATGTATTTACTGTATCGCTAACCGCTGAGAATTTCCCTTGTTTGAAGCCTATTCTGAGCGTGCTCTTTGGCTACGTTCGTCATAATCTAGACACGCGGGAGGTGTAGAGCCAAGTTCTAGCTAAAATAACTGGTTCCATTTCAAAGCCCTTGACCTCTGCGCTAATTTAAAAGTTAATCAGACTTCTTGAAGTTGGTGAAAATTAGGCTGAAAATTCGGGTGCACAAACAATTTATAACTCTACGCAATTTTTCCAGATTTCTTGCAATAGAAGACTTGAAGAACCTTCAGATGCGGGATCAATTTGGGAGAAATTGTACCTATGAGTGGTCCGGTTGACCAATGAGGGAGGTACGCGAGAGCATGGATGGACCATAGAATGCGCGTCTCCTTGGCGCCCATACACCTAGTACTGCTAATCTGTTCCCCGGCCTTCAGCTTTATACCTGGAGCTGATGGTAAGTAAGCAAATTTCGTTTATACGTTTAGAAAGAAGATTTTTTTTTTACAATCGACTGCATTTGACGAGTACTTTCTGAGCTATCTTTAAAAATGCGTATTAAGTCGACTTAGATTACGTTAATGATGTTCTTATTTTACTACTTACGTATAGATATTGAAGTAAGTTTTTTTTGTTAAAAGTTTTAATAATTATAATGGATGACCCATTATCGTGTTATTATAAATGTGAAATATGGATAAAAGCGAGTACTACATATAGAGGTTTTAAGAAGATTCTAACTAACTATAAACTTAAACAAATATGGTACCTTAAAACATAGTTGTTAAATTGTGTTAAAGTTGTTACCAACGTCACAACTTTTACAATTTAAAAGTTTCGCTTCGCTTGCTATTCGCTTTCACAATTAGTCAGTCACTGAGCGTAGGACAATTGTCTCTGAAGAAATATAATTGTAATGAGAATTACGACAATTGAAATACAAGTGGGTTTTCATAATTGAATCTGCTCGGTACTTACAATTTTCTACAGAATAGAATAGAAAATTCTATCTTCAGCCATTCCTGAGTACAAACTTGAGGACCCGAACATACCGAATAGCCGTTCCAAGGGTCCTGGATTAATTTCCTAGCAAATTTCTTAGTCTGCGTGTGTGTCCTCGTCTGTGTGATTTCATGGCACCCACAACACAGGAAATCGATGTATGGGACCTATGAATGAATACCTATACCTATAATACCTATGAATATGTAGCGTTATTTATAAACTAAATTTTCTACAATTCTTAGGCTCAAAGAAAACATTACAGGAGGATCTACCGAAGGGCCCCTTCAAAACGCCATCCCTTCAACCATCTAAGCATCTAAATTCAATTTAGCTTGTAAGAAAAATGTACTTAAGGCGTTTTTTTAAACACTCGCCCTCAATCTACAATAAATCATTATCACAGGGGCGGAATTGTATACTCGTAGGTACACACGTAAACTAAAAGGTTGTTCGATTTACTCACGTAAATCATACTTCGAAATAAAATATGGCCATTTCTTTTCTCCATAATAAAAGTTACATAAAAGCTAAAGCAACGAGACATAATTATGTAATAAGGTGGCATTACTATTAATAACGGTACATTTTCTCGGCATTCTTGTCCTCTAGAGAGTGTAGTTCCCGTTTTTATATGCGACTATAACATCCTTCGTACAAGAAATTATATATCATGTCCGAACGACCTCAAATAAAAGGATGTGTGCAATTCTTTTTCTACTTGGCCGTGCGACGCAAACGAGGGTAATGTTTTTATAAATCGGTTTGTTTTTTTGTTGGGTTTTAGAGTATAAACGCGTAGACTGATTTGATTATTCTTGCATCAATCGAATTATTATATGTATTACCAATTGGTTTTGCAAGTATCACTAAGGCATGACTGTCTCTCACATTCGCGAGAATACATTTTGAGGTCAAATCGTATTTTCCAATCAAATCATCCATACTAATATTATAAATGCGAAAGTCTGTCTGTCTGTCTGTCTGTCTGTCTGTCTGTCTGTCTGTCTGTCTGTGACGTTATCACGGCTAAACCACCGGTCCGATTTGTATGAAATTCGGAATGAAAATAGTTGAAGACCCAGAGTCACATATAGGCTACTTTTTTTTTCAAAAATCAAATCGGTTCCCGCGGGATATAAGATTTACTGTCGACGCGAAAGAGAGAGAAGATCTGGTTAGACGTTTGTGACAATAGAGAAGTACAAAAGTACAAAATGACGTCTTCCATCTAATACTTAGGCCGGATCTACACTACACTGCCGGTCGGTTTGTTCGCGGTCCGGTATCGGTGTGGCAAAATCTTATCATTTTCACATACAATCTGTCTTCGGTTCAGTCACGTTGTAGAATCTATTGCAGAGATTTAAAAAACATAAATGAGCCCTTAGTTCGGCCTTATATTGTTTTAATTCTATTTGTCTAAAAAAAATGAAAAACTACATAGCGATGCCTCGCTTTCGCTTACTGTAATTGTTTATTCCGTCACTGTCATACCACATATACCGGGCGTCATTATAACAGAGTACGTAATGTTAAAGTAATAGTGAAAATAACCAATATATCCAGATTTACATAATCAAATATGATTCTATTTTACTTACTTATTTGTATGGAAAATTAATCTTTAAAGCGACAACTTTTTTCATCACTTTTTAAGTTGGCAATAAGAGCCGAGACGAGAGAGATATTGAATGCCGGATATTAGGGATTCTACTGTAAAATGAAGAGATTTTGACTAAAATTTAATGTAGGTATCATACAATTCACGAGAAACGCCAATAAAAATTTGTACGGATTTTTTTCATATTTCGTAATAATTCTCAATCTGCAAGTAACTGTGTTATGTAAATAATTTTATTAATAAACACTATCAAGACATATCATTAATGAGTATATTAGAGGAAGTTTGAAAGTAGGTGATATAACTGAAAAGTTGAAAGGAGGATGGTTGGCGTGGTATGGACATGTGATGAGGCGAGAGGAAACGCATGTGACGAGAAGAGTTCTTGATATGAATGTGGATGGATGGAGGACACGAGGACGGCCAAAGAAAAGATGGATGGACTGTGTGAAAGGTGATATGAAAGATTAGGGAGTTAGTGTAGAAGTGACGCCTAATAGGCAAGAATGGAAGAGAAGAACATATGCACCGACTCCAAATAAAATTGGGATACGGATAGGAAGATGATGATGATCAAGACATATCATTACAAATTAGATTCTTTCTTTCGTTGCCGGGGAGTGATGAACCGGAACATGACTCGGAACGATAGTATGAATGCCCTCATACTCATAGTTTCTACATATAAGTACCTATACTTTACCGTACCGACATCGGGCCGAGAACTGTGACCTGCTCTAGGTATAGTGGGAATCGGGCCTAACCGAGCAACAAAGATTTTCATGAAATTTAGTCTACAGGCATTGAGATACTATGTACTAAAGGCGGTTTTGGAGGCGAAAAATCGATCTAGCCAGGTTTCGTTTTTAGAAAATATTATTTTATCGATGTTTTTGATGTGATATTTGTACCTACAATGAGAATGACAACAAATAAAGAATTACAATGACAATGGTGTTATTTTCGTTACTAAGGAAACTGATATTAGGGTTGACTTTACAGTCCTACAACGATCTTTTGGCGCGTGGATGACGTGTGGGTGACAGAGACAGCACCTTATAGGGAAGGCAAACTGTAAGGCGCTGTTTCTGTCACTCTAACATCAGCCACGCGCCAAAAGATCGTTGTAGGACTATACAATATCTTACAAATGTACAAATGTAGGGCTTACTCCCCTACATTATAATAGGTTTCCAGCAATGAGGATGAGTGGGAATATTTTACATATTTCGTAACTCAGACCAATAAACTATAGACGGAACGCTGTGAACAAAAGAGTGAAGCCGGCAAAAGTCAGCCAAAAGCTCACATCGAAACCAATTGAATGCCCTATGTTGACAGTTTGAACGCAACAAATTTAAACTTTATTTTTTGGAACACAAAGCTTCATTCATATTTTATTATTCAGAACACAAAAGTCGTTTTGGTGTGAGTGCCGCCGTGTGTATTACAAGGCTAGGCTGACTTTTTGCTGGCTTCACTCTTTTGTTCCCGGCGTTCCGTTTATGGTTTATTGGTTTGAGTTTCGTAATAATTCCCACTCCGTAATGAGGAGTGGGTATTAAGTAAACAATTATTCCATTTCATTTATTTGTTAAACAATTTTCATATTCTTCTTCTATTAGGTATCTAAGTTTAAATGGATTTCAAATAAATGTATGTATACTTCTTAAAGATGGTGAAGGTCTGATGACGGGTTCTGAAAACATAGAGTGGAACTTCTTAATAAATTGGAGTGGTTAAGGATACTGGTGGTTGGTAATATAAGCATAGTAAAACCAGTCTATATTTGACCATTTTAGGGTCTGACAATGTGTTTCAAGTTATCAGTTTTTCGGAATGAGGTGTATTCTACCAATCAATCCCATTAATTTGATACCCATTCTGCGGTTGTTATGAAGTCCTAATGTGTAATCCGCCATTTTGTATCGGCGCCCATCTTGAATTTACAATCATAAAAAATGTATTATCCATACTAATATTAAAAATGCGAAAGTCTGTCTGTCTGTCTGTATGACTGTGACGTTTGCACGGCTAAACCACCGGTCCGATTTGGATGAAATTCGGAATGAAAATAGTTGAAGACACAGAGTCACACGTAGGTTACGTTTTTTTAAAAAAATCAACCCGTAAAGGCTTGAAATAGGGGATGAAAGTTTGTATTAAAATTCTCTTTCGCGATATAAATGAATTCCACGCGGGCGAAGCCGCGGGCAGAAGCTAGTACTATCATATTTTACAAAAATAAAGGCTTAGTGAAAAAACGACTTCATAGTAAAATGTAGGAGAAAACCACTTTACCCACTAATGTAAAAATGTTCACATTAAGGCATTATTTTCAGGTCCCGTATCAAGTCAAGAGGCTTTGGAAGGAGGCAGTACCGTTCTACATTGCGACTCCACTCCTGAAACCTCTGGCGATGAGCTCATGCTTTTAGTCTGGTATAAGGATAATGTACCTATTTACAGGTAATCTCTTCTCTATATACCTAATGAAAAAATTGTATCTGGTTTATGTATGTACTGATACAATTGAGAAATAAAACTGTAAGCATGCAGACAATAGGAAAGGGTTAGTGGCCAATCCAATTGTCGGAAATTACCATGTCGGCTGAAGGCCTCCGACATAACTGCTATCTATCGATAACAACCGAGACCGACGGCTTTACGTACCCTCTGAAGCACAGGAGCGCACACGGAATTTAACTACTAGTGATCGCCGCTCCAACTACCAACCCGTCGGTGCATAAGCTTTGTCAATCACTTCTATACTACATTTCTATACTAAACCTTAATGTTGCCTTTGTACGGTCTCAAGTATTGTGTATCCTATACTGGAGTCGCCAAACCCAATATATGGAATTGTCACCCTCCGCCAAAACCAAACTTAGGTACCTATAAACTGTGCTCACAGTTCAACTTCGCTTGTAAGCAAAATTTACTAAAGGCCTTTTAATATACCAATGTCAATGCTACATGTACCTTAATCGCATAGGCGGAAAAAATTACATTTGTATGCCATGCAATTATAAGGAATTCCAGATCGAACACGAACAGAGTATATGCAAACCGACACATAATTATCATTCCGTTGCTACCTTAGAAAAGCCGACTCAACTGCTCGTTAGTTTGAATATCGTTCAGGTACCTACTAGTCCGATCAACAGCGGGGAAAGTAGAGCGATAAGTTTATAACTTTCTTTATGGAATTAAGCTAGCAAACGAGCATGCAGCACCACCCTTCCGCTGCCGCTAGTGGCAAATGAGACAGATTTAGAATAAGGCTTAATGGAGGCTAGGGTGATAAGTCAAGGTAACCGACGATGTTAAAATATTGTTGAGTTCGTTAGTAAATATGGAGATCGGGGCAGAGACTGTCAATGATCATCTTGTTAGTACCAATAGTTCTGCTATTAATTCCATTAAACTTTATTAACCACAGTATAAAAAATATAATGATTCAAATACCTACACTACTCTTACATTTCCTATCAGCTAATTTATAAGACAAAGCGAAATCCACAGTGGTAATTTTAATAATGTAAAAGTATTGCACTTTTAAAATTACCATACAATCATCTCGTTTGCTCCTCGTCTGCCATCTTAAGTCCACAAAATATAGCATTACCTCTTTCCTCGCCGATGATAAAACGAGTGATATAATCGCGTTTTTATTGCAGCTACGACGCCCGTATCCAGACTGAATGGTCCGGCGTGTACAACTCGAGTGGCAGGTTGAAAGCGGACCTCACTGTGCAGCCCACTGAGCTCAAAGTTTCGGCTCTGAGAGACGAGGACCAAGCCCTCTACCACTGCAGGGTTGACTTCGTCCTGTCTCCCACCAGGAATATTGGGGTCAATTTGACTGTTATCGGTGAGTTGTGTCATGATTTTATTTAGGCAGTGTACACACATAGATTGCCAAATGTAGTGCTATTCACAGATGAAGATAAAGAAACAAAACAACTATATAATAATAATCCGTAAAACTACAGAGCAATTCGTACGCAGGCCAAAAATTGATAACCGGTCTGAAATTATCTCAATACCATACACGGTACACCTCATAAAATCGATTCAGCGATTAAAACCGAAAAAGTAGCAGATGCTTTGATATAGTTACATTCTCATAATACTCGTTTTAATAGGTGTGAATGCCTGTGGTCCATGAAATTCTAATTATTGCCAATTACCTATTTCATACTATAATATATGAGTAATAGTTGCAAACATTAACGCGAGCATGCGACAAAATGTTTAATAAACATTGTATGCAATATTGATTTTCCATTAAATTCCAAAGTAAGCTAACAGGTGTGCTAAGTACGCGTGGAAGAATCTACAATACGCTGTTATAAGTGGCATGGCATGAGTTACCCATTACACAATCTTGAGGCAACCAACGCGTTCCACCAGTCAAGGACTGATCAATTATTATTAATCCTGAAAATTATAGGTTCGAAAACAAGAAAACCCGTATACATTGGTAAAATATAGGAAAACCCAGCAAAACCTCAGTGCTTCCGGAATAATTATACGTTTCATGCGCAATTCATGATCGTTTAAAACATGGAACACGTTATATAGAATTTCCTTGGTATTGCATCAAAAGGCATTTATTTTGTTGTAGTGAAATATAACTTGTGTATTGATTACAGATTACAGCGAAACAAAGATATTGTTTTATTTTTTAATAATGATCGGGTAATAGAGCTTTTATACCTACATATTTTTTCTGTCTTAGGTTCAGTCAGTAGTACCTATCAGTTCAGTCGTTTCAGCTGCTTCGATAAGATATGTATTTGATTTTATTGACACGCGTTTAAGTTTTTACGTTGCGATAAACTATAGACCTACGCCGTAATGTTCTCAAAGACTTATGAAATTTACGAAACAGCACATAGCTAACGTAGTGGATTATAATATTATATTAGACTACCTTCCGCCCGCAGGCTTCGCCCGCGTGGAATTTGTTTAAACTTCACCCCCTATTTCACCCCCTTCGGGGTGGAATTTCCAAAAATCCTCTCTTAGTACTCCCCTACACTACTCAAGGAACATACATGCCAAATTTTAGCTTCTTCCGTTCAGTAGTTTCGGTTTCGGCTATGCGTTGTCTGTCAGTCAATCACTCAGTAACGCAAGAGTTTTATATATGTACGAGATGACTCGTATGTAGATGACTCGAGCCTAGCGATCATACTTTTATGGGTTGCAAAGAAGAGTGTTTGGTGAAAATGAGTACCAAATTTTTAGAATGTGTACTCTGTTCGCGTTTGATATGGAATTTGTTTTAACGGTCACCCACACAAATGCCAGCTTTCCGCCTCAGTGAATAAGGTTCATTGTGGATTGGCGGCGAAAATTAAAATGTCTTATGTGATTTTTGCTTACAAACTAAATTGAGCCGAATAAAATTGTGTTTAACGGGGAGTGGTAATTCCATATTCTTGTGCGACTCGAGCATAGATTGCAAATTGCAATGTTTTTCCAAGCGGAGGAATAACTGCGGATTGCGGGCTACTAGTTTTATAAATATTATGATATTTTTAGTAGTTATTTTGTTCCTTGTGACATACCTATCTATTACAGTCGCTATTAAATAAATAAATAAGAATAAATAAAGGAAATGAACAAAATTATACTTCATTTAGACTACAACAATTTTGTCGTAATTTTTATAACTACTTGTCATTGAATAAATGTCTGTTGGCTGTAAAATGAACAAACGTAGGTTGTAATCAAAACCTAGATTGCAGGTTAGCATTACTAAGGCTGAGGCTACATTAAGCCGCGACGCGAATTGCGACACATGAACGACTAAAACAACATAACAAATGCTCACGTAGGTATACGGCTACACTGTATGTAGTGTATTACTAGCGAACTTTGATTTTTTTACGCGACAGAAACAAAATTATTGTGACCATGGCATCGGCTACATCAACATATCAGCGAAATAGAAGCGAACCTATTAGATTTTTTTTTACTTCCGCGACTAATTCAATGTGCTACTAAATAATATGAGAGTGGCTACATTATACGTAATTTTTTTTCTTTTACTAGTGTAGCCGCATAAATCGCTTCTGCTGATTTGTTTCGAAGCATGTGTAGTGTAGCCACTTCATCGCCATATTAACGCCATATTTACGCTTATAATGTAGCCATGCCAGGTTTATTTCGTTTCGCTCTTCCAGTCGCATCGCAAGTCGCTGCTTACTGTAGCCTCAGCCTAAGAAGTAGGTACAATAATAGCGAGTCGATTGCATTTGTTTCGTAATAAGATCCGTCAAAAGAATTGTCAGTCTTACGCATTAAGAGCTAGCGCGCACTGGTGACTTTTGTCAGCGAGACTGTTTTGTTACTCTTATCAAGTCCGTGGATATGTATGGAGATGCGCGCATGTTACGACGCGACAACTGGGTGACATTTGTGTACGCCGACCGGCGAACAAGCCCGTGACGAAACTGTCACCGCGCCCTTAGGTTTTCGTAGCGGTGCGCGCACTGGTAACAAAATTGTCACTCTCGTCGTCGGTCGTTCGCCATTTGCATTCTGACTACCGACTTTGGCGCGCGCAAAATGGCGTCACCACCTACGCAAAATGTAAACATTCGCGAAGACGATATTGTTAATGATGTTCTTAAAGAAGAAGTGGAAAAGAGACGTGCTCTTTATGATAAAAAGTTGAAAGAGTATTCAGATATTAATGTGAAAATTAAAGCGTGGGAAGAAATTAGCAGAACAATATTTTCCATTTCATTTCATTTCTTGTCACGGATTATTTCTTAATATCAACGGTAGAAAATCGATCAAGTCCAGTTTAAACTATTTAAGGCCATAAGACCAAAGCAGTCATAAAGTATGGTTTATTCAATCTATATTAAAATCTATGGTTTATGCTATGACCTTACGATCAAATGCCAAAATACTATAGATCAGATATAGATTTAGCAGGTGGTAGGGCCTAGAGCTCACCCGGGGAAGTACCACCGCTCGCCACGGTACTTAGTACCATTCCTACTGTGTAATAATTGTTTTAAGAACAATTGTGTTCCGGATAGGAAGGTGTGGAGACGGTTACACTTTTTTAGAGGCGACCATCTCAGTCCTCAGGGGTAACAACGCATCTGTGACCGAATTAGAACGAGACTCGTTGAGTCTAGTTCTGGGTCGGTCACAGTTGTCATGGGCGGCAGCGGAAGGTGGTGCTGCATGCTCGTTTGCTATCTTAATTCGATAAAAAAATCAGTCATTCCATTTCATGAGTTCACAGAGAACGACCGTCTCTACGAAATTCATATCGGCAAATGACGCTTCGCTTCGAAAAATTTTGTCACTGTCACTTTTCGTGTGCGCACTCCACTTGGGTAACATGACGTGACAATGACAAAAACTTTATTGTCGCGCTGACAAAAGTCACCAGTGCGCGCTAGCCCTTGTTTTAAGTAAAAAAGCAATTCTTTTTAATTCTACATTAAGTACCTAATCAAAATTTTGGGACAGGTATCCAAGTATTACTAATAACAGTTATGGATAATGTATTATTTATTGATAGAAATTTTGCTATAAAATGTAAATTAAATGCCTAAACAGGTCATTGAGCGTTTTTGAACCTGTCAAATTCAGTATAGAAATAGGGGTTTTTTTAAGGTTTAGGATTTGTTTCACGCAATCTTTTTATTTTGATCCAAATGCATGGGGGGAACAGTTATGCGTTTCTACGCAAATGTTTATTTTTCATAATATATTTATTATTGATTTCTAATTCAAATTTTTAATTAGGTAAAATGAGACCACACGGCAGGCATAAGCTTTCGAATGTCGAAATAATTATTGAAATACGAACTTCTGAGGTAACACACATAAAAAGAAAAAAAACATACAGACGAAATGAGAACGTCCTCCGTTTTTTGAAGTCGTTTAAAAATCTGTTGAATAAAAATTATTTTGCTTCTCATTGAACAACAATCAACATTAATTAGTAACAACATTTTATACACTTAAAAGCAAATCTTCCTTTGCTAATAAAACAGCTTTCCCATGCTTTTGAGCAATGCGACTCATTTCATTGGGTAGTATTCATGGTCGTCTACCAACTGTGACTAGTTTCATTACTGAATGCTGGTGGGTCACCGGTCCGAACAAGATGCCCATTAAGGTACCTTTATATTTTTGTAATTTGCAAATTTTTAACGACTTAAAAACTAGGTTCTCAATTCGATTCTATTTTTCTATGTGTGGTATTGTTGATCAATGGTGTCACTCATATGTACGTATGTACCTAAGTACTGTGTGAACCGATTTTGATAATTCTTTTTTTCAGACAGAATCATCAATATTATCTCAGATAACTTTTAACAAAATAGAACCGACATTAAATCCGAAAAGTAAAAATCGGTTCAGTTAAACGCGGTTAATATTCCTAAAACCTTCTCCTAAGTCTGACAAATACTATGCTGAATACCGCATCAAAATTGGTTCAACCAAACGCGACATAATTGCGCACAACAACATTACATCTGAGAACATTACCTACATACTTACAAGTCAAACTAAGAACCTCCTTTTTTGAAGTCGTTTAAAAACCAAGTTTTTCATATAAAATCACCGCCTTTAATGAAATAAAATTCTTTATCCCATCGAATGCCATAACACCGTGGTGGTCTTCACGAAAACCAATCTCAGATCTTGAATAGACTTATATAAACTAAATGACATGTTGTCCGTTTATGACAACCCAAACAAAATCTTCCCTCAGTATTAACACCTATTTATGTTACTTCTTTGATGTACTGGGCTAAGAGCAACACCTGTTGAAAATGATTGATATATTTATGTTATAAAATTCTATAAATGGAATTGTTGGATAAATAAAACTCAGCGTAGTTCCATTAGTGGGGACAATTTATCAAATACACAACGTAACAATTAAACATTTCAATTTCAACAACGTAACAATTCAATTTGGGACACTGTTTTTTACAATACGCATGTTTTTATGCTTACTAGCTGCAACAGGTTCTAAAACATAGTTAAAAAGCTTTCCTTCACGAATTCGTCCGCGTAGATTTCTTACTGCAGTTTAAGTATCCTCCCTTTTATTTTCAAAAAAGGAAGGAATTTCAAAAAATCCTTTTTTTGTGCTTAGTGCTTAGTTATGTTACGACGTACCTAGTCACGTAAAACTATCGTCCGTAAACCGACTTTACCGACAAACAATTGTTTTTCTCAAATATCTACTAGGTAGATTTTTCTCAAAATTCTACTAGGTAGGTACTTGAAAACCTAGAGACAAGCTAGTTACATTTTTATTAGAAAAGTATACAGGTATAAATTATGAACATATCAGCGTGTTATAATTATTGTTTTCTTTCCTTGTTTCAGTACTCCCGAGTGTACCATTTTTCCTGGACGAGTTAGGGAACAAAGTCGAGGAGAAAATTGGACCTTACCACGAGGGAGACACTCTGGTGCTAAGCTGTCTTGTCATAGGAGGTACAAGCATACAATACAAATATTTTTTAGTACAATGAGAAAGGAAAACACAAATTAATATAACGCCTCTTATCTAAACCTTTTATCAGTAAAGCGGTGATAACCTAGTCATTGTGAATTTGGCCTCTTACTCGGAGGTCCGGATTCAGATCGGATTATGTGTGTAAAAGTATAAATAAATATACATAAATAAAATTATAATTAATGAGTGTCAAGTTAATAAATGTACTACTATAGAGTAGGTTGGTGCAACATAAACTTTTTGTATACTAATTAGACACAATACAATATTTATAGGAATAATACTAAATATAAAAGATATTATGTCGTACATTACATGTAGACAATAGACAATGCACAAGCTTCTCCTTTTTCTATCTCTCTTTGTTGCTACCGCCTCTTCGTTCTCCCACTGCCCTAAGGTTGACTAGTAGAGAATGCTTTTAGCATTAAGTCCGCCTTTTGTTCCATTACTTTTGTAAGGTTCAATAAAGAATACAAACATAAATAAATGTTTGTGCACCTATCCCTACGATTTAATAGCCGACCATTTATTGTTACCGCAATAAACCGAAATTGAGAACCGCGAACCACTTTGCGTAGCCTTGCTCTAACTTATAGATCCTTTGAAACCGTTAGGACACCCTTCAAAGCAATATAATCACCTAAAGAGAATAAATTAAAAGTTTATTCATAGCGAGTCCTTTGTTCTTGCTAAATAGAAGCTACTGCATCGTGCTTCCCCTAGAACTACACTACTAATTGCCTACTACTTAGTAATTTACACGGCATTCAGCCGTTGGTTTCTGAGTGAAAATTACACAAAGAACAAGCATAAGTACCTATGGAATAACTAGCAAACGTTTATACTTAACACATTTTATACTGTTTGAAAGTTAGCGGAGATTTTATGCATCGTCAGTTTGTAACTCTCGTCAGTTTTGAACGTTTTTGAAATTATTTTAAATAAAAGTGTAACCACCCTCGCAAAAAATAACGACTTAGAAAGCTTATTAGGGACTCTTTAAAATAATGTAACTGTTATAATCATAGTATGTGAAAGGCATGAAATAAGACAAAGGCAAAATGTACCCGAAGTTCAATACAATAAAAATTATTAAAATAAAATTGGATACGTCGTTTCTGAAATTATCGGTAACAAATGTACAGACAAAAGGATAAACTATTTTTTACCTAAAATAAATTAATGTTTGACAACGATCAAACATAGAATACAATTCTTTAGATACCTGTTTTTCAAAAGCCAACCGGGGGCTGAAATTATTATGCACCTTTTTCGTGCAAACGAATTCCAAGCGAATTCCAAGCCCTGAATCTACCTTTTCGTGCAAACGAATTCCAAGCGCGTGAAGCCCTGAACGTACTAAAAATAAAATTACCTGAACGAATTTTCATATTGGATTTTAATCGTGGAAAACAAATTATAAAATTTTAATAGCATGTCGAGTACATACATCCTGCGACGAGTCAGAAAGCTTGTATAATTTGCTCCAAATTAATTGATATTTCTAATTTATAGACCATCAAAATATTCATCCATAAAATGGTGACATTATTAAACCGAAATTAATGCCTGAAAAATTGAGTAGCACTAGGGAATATGCGTGTAGTTAATTCAAAAAGTGATATTTTTTTACAATACTTATCACTAAAATGAAAACAACTTTAACGTAATTTTATTATTAAAGGGTGTGAAGTCAAAAATATTAATCAATAAAAGAAGGTGAATTTAAGAGGGTAATTTAACAGTAAAAAACATAAAATTAACAGTCTGCCGTATGTTTTGAGGTACCTGACCAATAAACACACGAACTATTTTATGGTAACTTGTTAATGTGTTAAATGTAAAGATGCCTTTTACGGCATTAATTTAGCAAACGAGAAGGCAGCACCACCCTTGCGTTCACGCTCATGACAACCGTGAACGACCTAGAACAAATACCTAGTTAGAGTTTCGTTCTTATTCGGTCACAGATACGTTGCTACCCTTGGAGTGATACAGAGATATTCGCCTCAAAAAAGTGTAACCTACTCCACACTCCACACCTTTCTATCCAGATGGAACACAATTACTGTAAAAGCAATTATTATGACACATGACCGTAGAAATGGTAATAAGTAGGCATCATGGAGGGCGGTGACACTCTGGGTGAACGATAGGTTTTACCAAAGAAGTACTTAAATTGTAATCTGTAATCTGATTACATTTTGCCTTTTACGTCATGATTTACTATTTCCAGGTCGTCCCCCACCCCGTATCAGCTGGTACTCTGGTGAAGTGCTGGTGGACGCATCAGACGGCATCAGCGACATCCCAGGAGTGAGAGAGAATGAGTTATACCTACCTCTGGCCCGAGACAATGCTGCCGCGCTGTCGTGCCGAGCCACCAACACCCAGCTGACGGCTCCTATCACTGCTTCTTTGCAGATTGAATTATACTGTAAGTCATCGCTACACATCTATACAAGTACAATAATATAAAGTAGAAGTTTGTTTGTTTGTTTGAACGCGCTAATCTCAGGAACTACTGGTGCGATTTGAAAAAATATTGTTGTGTTGAATAGTCCATTAACGCTACGATACGACCAATAAGAATAGAGCAACAGATTTTCCGCCTTCTAGTGATAAATATATCAGAAAACCAATTATTTGGGAACCATCCAAATGAGCAGAACAACCCAAAACAATGATTTTTAGGGTTCCGTACCCAAAGGGTAAAACGGGACCCTATTACTGAGACTTCGCTGTCCGTCCGTCCGTCCGTCCGTCCGTCCGTCCGTGTAATAGTTACACAGCTGAAATTTTCACAGATGATGTATTTCTGTTGCCGCTACAACAACAAATATTAAAAAACAGAATAAAATAAACATTTAAGTTAATAAATAATATTTTCGACTCCTCAGCGATATTAGTTACCTTACGGTCGAAGAGATGGCGTTACTTGTGGCTAATATGTAGTCCATGCTTTTAGTTACCAGTCGGTCCAAGAGATGGCGTAGCTTGTGGCTAATATGTGGTTACAAAAACTCAGTAAATATTTAAGTGAGGTTCTCATACAAAAGGCCAGATTTTTTTGGCGTTTTATACATAATGGTACGGAACACTTCGTGCGCGAGTCCAACTCGCACTTGGCCGGTTTTTAGAATTTTTGTGGCTCTGATTTTGATTGCGCTAATTTTAGAAACGGTTTAACAGATTTGGTTACGGTTTTTACCCGACTACGTCAGAAAGAGGGTTATGTTTTTCGAGTGTATGTATGTATGTATGTATGTATGTATGTATGTATGTATGTTTGTCCATTTATTTGTGGTGCCCCACAGCCCAAACGGTTGAACGGATTTAGACATATGAGGTATCGTTGAATTCGTCAGAACTGTGAAAGTGTCAAGGGCTATATGAATTTTCAAAATGGCGCCCGAAAGTGGAAGAAAAAGAGGGGATAATCTTGAGTTTTTTTGTTATCTTAGCAATATGGGTATCAAATGAAAGATCGTGAAAAGACCTTTTCAAAAATATATATATCATATAACGTTCAGGCACACGTTTTAACACAAATTGTCAAAAACCATCCCAAAAAGTAGAATTTTTCGGTGAAAACACTAATAAGTCTGAAATAAAAATATTATTATAAAAACAAAAAACCCGACTGCTTACAAAAGAACTCAAAAGAAAAAAACAAGTGTCACAATATCAACATAAGGCCGCCTTTTGTGAAATTTCTTTCCAGTATATGTATGTTGTAATGTCCTGTTTGTGCACAATAAAGAATATTTGTATTGTATTTGTATTGTATAAAATACTTCATGGTGCTGCAGGCGGGGACAAACAATACTGTTACCTACGGGTAAAAAAAGATTTATCACAAGTACTACGTTTGTCACCGCATGCTGCAGCATGAAGTAGGTATTTTATGTTGATATTGTGACACTTGTTTTTTTCTTTTGAGTTCTTTTGTAAGCAGTCGGGTTTTTGTTTTTATAATAATATTTTTATTACTAATATATTTTGTGAAAACTTTACGATTAGGGTTCGCTTAAATTCAATCGGTTCACAAATAAGAAATACTTATTGTCAATATTGCTAAGTATCACGTCTAATAATTTTTGAGTATATTTTGTAAATTATTTTTCAGTGCCCGCTTACAATGTATCGATCCATTGGGTGCAAGGAACTCTAGAGGATGTATTGCAAGCAGGCAAGCCAGCCATCGTGCAGTGTGCAGCCTATGGCTCCTACCCCCCGCCGGAGCTCTCCTGGTGGTTAGACCACCGACATCTTACGCAGCATAGCAATCAGGTTAGCTATAAGTTATAATAAATTGAATCTACTACCTCTTGCCATCATCGTATCCAAAAAACTATAACCCATATCAGCTCTCGGGCCTCGTGAAGTATAGGGACATAGGCCATAGCGCACTTTGCTAACTCAGTGAAAATTACATTTTTTTACTCGTTTTATTTTCTTACCCATCTGATGGTATAAGATGGTTGGACAGTAGAGCGCACTGACTTAATAGTAGCTCATTCACCTTGTGGACATTCTTGAAATCTCTCAGATAATTCCTTCTTCGTGATGATTTTCTTTGTAATCAAGTGTTGACTATTTTATAACATTACGTCTTTCAGATAGTACAAAGCTAAAGTTATAGGTGGCGCACATTCCAAAAGATTTATGAAATTAGTAACAACGCCATCTGTTATCAACCCTGTAAGGCTAAAACAAGTAACTCTGTTCGTTTAAAAACTTTAACACAGATCTACTTAGCTCAATAGATGGCACCACTTACTTTTTTAATTGTTTGATTCAACCCCAATTAATTACAGTTATTATAATTTCCATTCTATAATTTTCCAGAGTTGGGTGAATGCCACAGGAACTGCCATATCATTTCTGGAGCTGACGCCGTCAGTGGCCGACAATGGGGCAACATTGGCGTGTGTAGCCACGAACACAGTAATGGCTCCGGGGAGGGACTCCAAGGCAGATGTTATAATTTTAAATGTTACTTGTAAGTATCTTATTTTTAGGACATGATAATTATTCAATTTTTTGTATGTATTACGGCTTATTATTTTGTGTCTTTTTTAGTCCAATTCGAAACCTCGGAATTGGTTTGAATTGAAACTAGTTGGGTGTATCTATCCGACAAAATAAGGCAAGTGTCTCACCGCCAGCCATTATTTTCTGAAATGTACAGAGTTATGACAATCCATGTAAGCAAAAGAGATGCTTATACATAAAGCGAGTATTCGCCGGCGTTGTGAACAGTCAGTATGTTTTAAATTTTCAGATAGTCCAATAGTAGAAGCATCGATGATAGGAGATGGAAGACTGAATGAGGTGGTGGAATTGGATCCATTGCATTTAGAATGCGAAGTGAGGGCCAACCCACCCGTTGAGAAGTTTACTTGGTATTTTAATGTAAGTCATTTCTAATATACCACTATCGACATGTCTTGGGAGTTTGTTGCCGCTTCTTCTTTCATTTTTGTTTGATATTTTTCGCTATCTACAGCCATATCGGATACCGCATATAATTGCATAGGCTTTAAGGTACCAGATATACTTAAAATAATATCAACGGCTCCCAAGAAATGACGAGTGATTACAAAAAAAAATATTTCACATTTTTACTAATACATAATTTCTTTTTTTCTCATTTTTTGGAAAATAATTAAACAAGGTTAACGTAGACTTAATTTGTGTATTTCCAGGATATGGAAATCCAACCAGATGATATCTGGGGCTCCAACACGTCGTCTCCGATATTGTTCGTGGAGGAGGCCACACGGAGACACGCGGGAAGATACTCGTGTTCAGCTCGGAACGCCGTTGGGGAAACGAGAGCTGAACACATCACTATTACTGTTTACTGTATGTTGATTATACTTAAGCTACCGAAAATTTAGAGTTGCACTTTGATGTAAACACCCGCCATTAATTAAAATTACCTCAACTAACTGTATGTAGCACTGATTCTAACGTCGACAAAGTTGAAAACCAGCACATGTTATGTTCCAGACCCACCAGAATGCTCTCACCACGGCATCAGTTTGGTAAAGGAGACATTAAACTGCAACGTCAGGGCTCTGCCAGCACCAGACACTTTCTTCTGGCATGTGCAACCATATGGCATGGATGTACAGCATTTGACGACCGGCTCCGCTATCCTGCCTCTCAGTCAAGTGACTGGTCCGCTAGCCAGTACGTTACACGCGAGCTGTGAAGCAGGGAATGGCGTAGCTTCTCAAGATAAGCCATGTAAACGGGACTTCAGTCTAGAACAACTAAGGCCCCCACAGCCTCAACAATGCGATCTCGCGTTCGAGTATCAAGAATTTCAAATGAGGTGCATCCCAGGTAGGTAATTTAATAACGTTTTAGTTGTTAACATTATTAAATTATTATCCAGTACCAAGCTTCATATCATGAACCAAATATAGAGAGGAGACGGCCTAAGCAACTGTGCACTGTGACTCAACTAGGTCCTGACGTCATCACATTGGGCGTGGCCTTAAGTCAGTCTACTGACGGCTCTCACCAAATAAATTTTTACTCGACGTTAGATGGCGACACTTTGTATCAGGGAAAATAAAAATGCATGGGTGCGTAGAGCTAACAATTACTATATCTTGATAATCATACGTACTGAAATTCGTCCTACATTAATTCCTAAAGAAATTTTTACCACCAAATATTATTTTTCTAGTTTTTATAATCATTTTGTAAACACCGCCATCTATTGACAACTACTTACAACAACAAAAACACAGGGCCGTATTTGGTAAGAAATGGGCGGGTCTTGTTAGATCCCGCCCATTTCTTTATCCCCCTCGCCCCGCAAAGCCTCACGCGATCTTTCATAGGGAAATCCACATACAACGTCTCCTCTCTATATTTGCTTCATGCTTCATATAAACCCAACGAGTAATGGAAACATGGGCAATTTCTCTGGTGCTAAATTTGTCCATAGGCGACGATGACCCTTGACCACTTACCATCAAAATGCTTGTTTGCTTTACCTTCAGCCATTTAGTTAATTCAAAAGACCACTATTTAATTCGAATATGTCAACTTCTTCCCCAGTGGAAAACGCTACGTACTACGAGGTGTCAGTGTGGCGAATGTCAACGTCAAACTCTTCCTTGGTTCTGGAGCGCCGCGGGTCCATGGGCTATGGCACCAGTCAAGCGCTGGCTCATGGTGGCGGGAGTCCTTGGCTAGTTCGAGGACCCCTGGGAAGACTGAAGGCGGGAGACGAGGCGGGGGCGTCTGCTTGCAACAGATATGGATGCTCCAGGGCGCTGCTGCTGAGGCCGACGGAGAATTTGTTGGAAATCGCGTCGCCTCCTTGGTGGCATTGTAAGTGCATCAACCCTCAACTTATAACTTATAACCTTATGTTACCCATGCTTTGAGTGCATAAATATTTAAAAAGTAGGTATGTTATTTTGTTAACTGAAAGTAATGCATCTCGATGGTATGTGGCTCCCCTTGCAGAAACAACATGCGTCATAAATGCGTTATCGGCTAGGATCGCCACGACCTGACAACAAACTTTATCTACCAATGAGTGTGAATATTAAAGCGACCAAAGACTAAAAAACCAATCGAGAAGTTCCCAGTATAAAGTTAAATATAAATATACAAAAAGTTATATTTTTCCAAGCCGTTTGCCAAGAAATAGGTATCAATACTTCTGCGAATGTTCAGCGATAAAAATGCTGACGAGGTTACGATGTTGACCAGTGCAATTAAAATGTAGTGATAATTTTATCAATCAATTATTATTACAGATACATTAGGGACACGGCAATGCCCCGGATTACTAACAAACAATGTATTGATAACTGTTACCTATATTTATAACTAGCTTTTGCCAGCGGCTTCGCCCGCGTGAATTTCGTTTAAACTTCACCCCTTTATTTCACCCACTTAAGTGTCATAAACGTAAGAGTAGATAAAATATAGGTATACTTAATCAGAAAGCTTCGAACTGCTAAGCTATCGGGAGTTACAAGTGTTATTGTGAGTCAACCATAAAAGATAGACATATGCTGTCGTGGAATATTTTTTATATAATTTTAAGGAGAACATTTCCGTCATACATGATTTCTGTGTAGCTTTAACCATTAAGGTTGCACACGCGACGGAAGCTTAAAAAATGGAGTAACTTCTCCCGTTTCCCCAACATTTCCCTTCACTGCTCTGCTCCTATTGATTGTAGCGTGATGAAAAGTATACTATAACCAGCGCGGGAGTATGAAAAATAATTGTACCAAATTTCGTTAAAATCCGTCGAGTAGTTTTTGTTTCTATAACGGTTATACATCAGACAGACAGACAGACAGACAAAAATTTTACTGATTGCATTTTTGGCATCAGTATCGATCCCTAATCACCCCCTGATAGTTATTTTGGAAATATATTTAATGTACAGAATTGACCTCTCTACAGATTTATTATAAGTAGGAGATAAAAATTCTACTGAATTTGCAATGCTAGGGAAGATAAGTTAAATAAGAGTAAACCGAAACCCGTGAAAACTGATGTCCCTCAACAATTTATAGGCGATCTTCTTCTTTACGGTTGTCGTCGTTCTGTTACAGTTTTAGTACACAAAGACGTGGGGATCTCCGTGGGGGCAGTGGTCCTGGTGGCCGTGTTCCTGATCTCCACGACCCTGGTGGTGCGACTGGCTCGCCGGTCGCGGACCAAGCCACCAGCTCCTGTCATCCAAGTCTTGCAACTGGATGATGTAGCCAGAGACTACTTGGATACAATCGATAGAGGTAAGCACATTACTTAGAAGGAAAGGCTTGTACATTATGTAAGTGATCGTTGTCAGTATATGGAAGACTTGTAGACGAGCGACCTCGCTTAGGGTAACTTGTTGTTTGGTCCTATTGGTCGTAGCGTGATGTTACATAGCGTAAAGCCTTCATCGATAACTCAACTATCCAACACAAAAATATTTTTTCTATCCGAACCAGTACTAGTCTATGAGATTAGTGCGTTCAAACTAACTCTTCATCAGCTTTACCTATATAATGAGTCGGGAGAGATAATATTAGTAGGACAAAAAAATTCAGGACACCTAATTCTATGATTTTGAACGTGCTAACCGACTTAAACTGATTTAAGTGCTATTATCATTTATCACTGTATGTTTCATTTATATGTTCATTAATATTAATGTAGGCATGTCATTTTTTTTCGAGTGTGGGTACTAAGGAACAGGGGTTAGTACGAGTTTTGCGTGACATAACGTGCTCGCTACATAACTGCGAGTTAGGTACCTAAAATTATAATGGGGTCGAAACAATACCATTTACGTCCGCTAGGTGGCTCTGCTTCTATCCCATACAAATTTTAGATAACTCGCAGATAAAGCAATACGAGAGCAGGTTTACGAGAAAGAAATATTTTTTTCATCTAAAATAATTTAATGCTTGACAAGGACCACCTGATGGTAAATAGCGATGAAGTCCAAGATGATGAACGCACTAATACCTATTGGTTTTTACCAATCCTGGCTTCAAAACACTGAAACCGTTAATCAACAACGGGAAAACCACATACCTATTTAAGTACAGGATATTAAACTTAGGTCATTACCTAAACGATACAATAAACAAGTTTGGTTCTGGAGATACGGTTTTTTGAATGTTTACTGTAAAGTATTTAGACCATTAGGTATATTTAGTTAATAGGAGAAGACCTACCAAATTTTGTTTTATCCGTAGATATGTATATCACTACATAGTATAAAACAAAGTCGCTCTCTCTGTCCCTTTGTGTCCTTAAATCTATAAAACTACGCAACGGATTTTGATGCGGTTTTTTAATAGATAGAGTGATTCAAGAGGAAGGTTTATATGTATAATAACATAATAACATCCAAATAGTTATTGCACCCGTGCGAAGCCGGGGCGAGTCGCTAGTTAGGTACCTATAGTTGAGTCGCCGAGCATTATCGAATTTCCACTCCCCACCAAAACCAAACTTATTACCTGTGCTCACAGTTAAATTTAGCTTGTAACTTGTACCTCCTGTTATAAACCTCACTTTCAAATAAGTAGGTAATCTAATTTAATTTAATAATTCTAATTTTAAAACGAAAGCACACTTACTCATCTCGAAATCGTATAAAGATGGAATTAGACAAGTATGAAGTTTATACTTAGTCGACGTCCTTCAAGAATGGATGTTGTGATATTTCAAAGTAAGATTCACAGGTACATTATTATATATAAACCATTATCGTCCAATATCTTTCTCCCTTTCCTGTCAAAAGTCTTGGAGATCTGTGTACATAAGCAAATCTCCGCCTTCATCTCTTGTAATAACCTACTGAGCTCCTATCAGTCTGGGTTCCGTTCTGGTCACAGTACAACCACTGCTTTGATCAAAGTTACTGATGATATTAGAAAAGCTATGGATCATAAAAAGGTCTTAGTGCTGGTAATTGTTGACTTTTCCAATGCTTTTAACACAGTCGACCACGAAATCCTTATCGAAATCCTAGCCCACCTGAGATTCTCTCCTGAAGTCCTGGCTTGGTTTACAAACTATCTTCGCGGCCGCAAACAGGCAGTCTGTTCTGGACATAAGTGTTCAGACTGGGCGGATCTTCACAGTGGCGTGCCGCAAGGCGGTATATTATCTCCAATTATTTTTTCACTATTCATAAACTCAATCACTTCCGTTATCAACTGTTCGTATCATTTATATGCAGACGATTTACAGCTGTATGTACATTCAGACGTTGGTGATCTTCACTATGCTATAAATAAGGTAAACGAAAATCTAGAAGCTATATACAATAGATCAAAGAGACCCTAGTTTGACGGTGAATATCATAAAAACGAAAATAGATAGAGCAATAGTTACTCTAGAGAATTTGTTCCTTAGATCATGAACTTTAATAAAATGTGCAAAAACGACTATGTTAACGACCTCATTTTAAAGTTAGAGGTCAAAAATCAATAAAAATCAAGTTTTATTTCTATTATTTCAAATAGTTTATTTTTTTTTCTCGAAGCTTATGTTCGATATTGTTATTCACTTTATTTTCTTAGGTAGGTACACTTTTTAGCTTTCAAAAGAGACTACTTTGACGAAAATACACCGTTCCCAGACAAAGAAATTCAAAAAGAAAGATTTTTAATAAAAAAAAATTAAATTGCTCTTATTTTCGAGAAAGTGTATAAAAAAAATAAAAAAAAATGTTTTTGTCGGTAATTTTTTGTCTAGTATCCGCACACTTCGTTTGATCAAGTGTAAAAAAAACACATTGTATAATTGGTCACGTCGCTACGGAGTTGCTGTTAATCCCTCCAAATGTCAAGCTATGCTGGTGGGTGGTTCACGGATGTTATCTAAGGTGGATTATGATTCTCTACCATCACTTATTTACAACAGCAACGTAATCCCCTTATGCTCATCTGTGAAAAATTTGGGGTTGGTTATAGATAATTCATTGTCATGGCATGCCCAAATTAGTACGATCAGTAAGAAAGTGACTGGCACATTACATTCATTGTACAGACTTAAAAATTTTATACCTACCAAACTCATGCTGGTTCAATCTCTCATACTTCCTATCATTGATTACTGTGATGTGTGCTATCCTGACCTTAACTCGGATCTTCTTAATAAACTGGAGCGCCTACAAAACAACTGTATCCGGTATATTTTCGGTCTGCGTAAGTATGACCATATTTCTAATTATCGCCGTCAATTGAAATGGCTGCCTATTCGTAAAAGGCGTGACTCCAGAATCCTTTTCACTCTTTACACAATATTAAATAGTGATACTTCTCCTAAGTACTTAAAGGATAATTTTCAGTACGTTTGTATTACACATGACAAGGTACTTCGTTCCTCTACAAATTTAAAAGCTTACATTCCACCAATGAATACTGGTTTCCTCTATAATTCATTCACAATTCAGGCTGTACTACTCTGGAACGCCCTGCCCATTAAAATTAGAAAGGCTCCAACTCTGTGGTCCTTTAAAAAACAGGTGCGGGAACATTATCTGTCTACCCTCGATAAATAGGTATTTATTTCTGTCATTCATATTATTATGCTTATTTTTATGTATGTATACACTTACGTATAGACATTATATACTATGTATATGTATATATATTATATTATATATGTGTAATAATATTATATTGTTATATAGCATTTTTATATAAATATTTACAATTATTTCTAGTTGCTCAAGACCTACCACAACTTCTCACCGTCTCCAAGGGTTGACTGGTAGAGAATGCCATTAGGCATTAAGTCCGCCCATTGTAATACCTAGTTATAGGTTTTTTTTACAATAAAGAGTAAATAATAATAATAATAATAATACATATCACTGGATTCAAGATACGTAAGAAATAGTAGCGGTTTTGGCGGAAATTCGAAAATGATTGTTACCTTTTATTTATTTTAGTAAATTTAAAGTATTACATTATTTTAATTAATTATCTAACAAGAAAGGCATACTTAATGTATAAAATAAAAGTATATAAAAAAATTCAGCATCAAAATTTTTGAGCATTCTTGGCGGCTTCCTTTCCGTCTTCAAAATCTATTTGCTATCCTTAGTCATGGTAAATGCGCCATAGATATTATCTGCAGTATAAACTTGTCTGTAACATTCCAGAACGTAAAGTCCGCGCGTCTTGCAGCCTCAGGTCCTGCAGTAGCGGGTACTCCGACGGGTCCGGGGACTCCGCCCCCGCAGTGGACCGGCGCCGCAAGCCACGACACACTTGGGACTCCTGGGACCCACCACCCCCCGACGTCACTTTGACCCTTCACAGAGAAAGCGAAGTTTAACTGTTATGTACATTACTTAGCATTAGCCTAACTGTAATAAAGATTTAACTTAAAGATTTTATTGAAGATCGAACTGTTTTGGTTTTATTCTTATCCTATTTGAATGTGTTTGGCAAACACAAACACGTAGGAATATAAATAGCCCCGCACAAAAAGTTATTGGGCCACATAAGACTCATAAGCAGCCAGTCTATCTGCACTTCAAATTGTCGAATAGCTAAATTAAATTGATGGATTATAACTGGTCACTGTCGATAGGTAATACGAAGTACTTAGTCGGGCGACCATCATGTAAATCTTCTTTTTCCCATATCATTTATTGTATGGATTATAACTTTCTTATTATAAAAAGCGAATTGCCATACGATCTATCGATCACTGCATAGCTATATTTTGAGTGACCAACATTGGCAGCATCAGTCTCATGAAGATGATGTTCTACTTTAGAGAATTGACTGGCTTTTTACCTATTGAAGCTGTGAAGCCTACTGGCAAGCTTTTTCTGCAAGCAATTTTCTGAAGAATAAAATAAGAACTTATGCTTTAGAACTTGCAAAGACTAATAACTAAATCAGACTTAAAAATATAAATTTGCATATATTATTATCCCTAGTTATAGGAAAATATGGATATTTTAAGTTGTTATAAAATCTGGGGGCACGGTAGTGCCCCCGCCAAGTCGAGCGCGAAGCAACACTGCCGTACCATCCTTTTCTGGAACCATTTCGCCACATTCTCAGGCTCCTATTTGGGAACCTCTGGCTAGTAAGCTATAATCACACACTAGAAATCCAAAATTTCAAATCGGTGTATCATTTAGTTCCGAAGTTAAGTGGTGTTAAAACTATGTATAATGGCGTTGAATCTATAGAGCCCAAACTCGACGTGTTTGTAACGCTTAATTATTGAGTTCCTCTGGCCACCTTCCAGCTCAATGATCAGACCCTGGTTACCATCTAACACCAAAGTAGGTACTCATCAAGACGAATCAAACGAGCCCAAATTCGTCAAGACGAATAAACAGACCAGTCAGAACGCGTTTTCCCTAGTAAGAACTAGTTTTAACTGATATTTATTTTGAGCAGCAGTTAATTCTAGTTTTAACGCCATTATTTGACGCATTATTTTTGTAATTTTTTAGTCGTAGTGCGAACTGTGCGCTTATTAATACTTTTGATAACAATCGCATTTAATTTAGGTACATAATTATTATGTTTGAAGTACTTATCGATTAATTAAATTTAGTCGATGTTTTTCAGCAGGTTACCTCACTACGAAGCAAAGACAACAATTGTCAAATGTGACCTATTAAAATGGCATTACTTAACCGATTCCTGGCCCGTGACGCACCTAGCGCGTCATGAAGAAACCTTCAGGGAGGCCCATGACGCGATAAGCGCGTCATTAGAAAATTATCTTTAAACAAAAAATCCTTATATTGTATATAAAAATTAACATTAGAAAAATTAACATTAGAGAAAGTAATAACTGTGGCCACTAGATTTTTTTGGAAAATTAAATTGTCAAGAGTCGACAACCATCCTACTAAATATTATAAATGCGAAAGTTTGTAAGGATGTATGTGAGTGAGTGAGTGAGTGAGTGAGTGTGTGTGTGTGTTTGTTTGTTGCTCTTTCACGCAAAAACTACTGAACGGATTTTCATGAAACTTTGCAGTAATATAGCTTAGACATTGGAATAACATAATTTGTTAAAATTTGACTGGTTCCCCGAAGCGAAGCGAGGGCGGATTTACTAGTACGGTATAATTGTAATTGTATAATTTATGAATGCATACACTAAGATATAAAAAATGTCCAATGTAAGTATCATTTACACAACTCTTATATGGTAATGTTTATTTTGATTCAAAATGCAATAGGATCATTATGGGAAAGTTAGAAAATATAACACATACGAAGATCTGTTCTTAGGACCATGTCATCGATTTTCAAATCAATATAAGGTACAATATAAGCTAATAGATTAAATACTAAATATTATAAATGCGAAAGTTTGTAAGGATGTATGTGAGTGAGTGAGTGAGTGAGTGAGTGTGTGTGTGTGTTTGTTTGTTGCTCTTTCACGCAAAAACTACTGAACGGATTTTCATGAAACTTTGCAGTAATATAGCTTAGACATTGGAATAACATAATTTGTTAAAATTTGACTGGTTCCCCGAAGCGAAGCGAGGGCGGATTTACTAGTACGGTATAATTGTAATTGTATAATTTATGAATGCATACACTAAGATATAAAAAATGTCCAATGTAAGTATCATTTACACAACTCTTATATGGTAATGTTTATTTTGATTCAAAATGCAATAGGATCATTATGGGAAAGTTAGAAAATATAACACATACGAAGATCTGTTCTTAGGACCATGTCATCGATTTTCAAATCAATATAAGGTACAATATAAGCTAATAGATTAAAAGATTTTTGAAAGTCGCTTGGCACAGCCGGGAATCGAACCTACCAAATCTATGAAATTAATCATTTATATGTCTCCAATCAACAGATTTGATATAAAAAATGAAGATTTTTTGATATGCGATTAAATACTACCCAAACGTTTACAATTCCTGGTGGAAATATGAAAGTTACCTTCCATCTCCTATGAAACACGTAGAAAATCATTTTAAAACACACATAACGAATTAAAACAAAACACACAGTAACCGGTCTCAAATTGTATTATTATACTTGAAATTGCTTGAAATAGCTTTATAACATTACCGGGGGCCAACGACGCGCTAGGCGCGTCATCATTTAGGAGGGCCAACACACATGACATTATTACATTAATTATTCTATAATAATATGTAATAAGTATTATAAACCTAGTTTTTAGGGTTCCGTACCCAAAGGGTAAAACGGGACCCTATTACTGAGACTTCGCTGTCCGTCCGTCCGTCCGTCCGTCCGTCCGTCTGTCACCAGGCTGTATCTCATGAACCGTAATAGTTACACAGTTGAAATTTTCGCAGATGATGTATTTCTGTTGCCGCTACAACAACAAATACTGAAACACTGAATAAAATAAATATTTATGTCTTCGACGCTTCAGCGATAAATTAGTTACCTTTCGGTCCAAGAGACGGCGTTGCTTGTGGCTACAAAAAACTAAAGTAAATATTTAAGTGAGGCTTTCATACAACAGACCAGATTTTTTTGGCGTTTTTATACATAATGGTACGGAACCCTTCGTGCGCGAGTCCAACTCGCACTTAGCCGATTTTTTTTTGCTTGTGGCCTACCGTTATACCTAATCGACAAAAGGATGTCGTCTTTGTTACACTATTTATAAATCGAATGTCTGGACTGGGACTTTCACTGAGAGATAGAGAAGGATGTGGAGCAACATGTAGACTACTTTTTATCCCGGAGTTCCCGCGGGATCGAGATTCACGCGGGAAAACCTCCTATGTACGAATAAAGTCGCAGGCAACAGCACTAGTAAGTAATAAAGTTAGAAAAGTTGTGACCTTTGTTGGCGTGCCTGGGTCTTCAACTATTTTCATTCCACGTCAATATGACCGATGCAGGTGCTTTAGCTACGAAAGCTTCACAAACAGACAAATACGGACAGACAGACTTCCGCATTTATAACATTAATTTAATAAGGTAGGTATAGTACCTATACTATACCTACCTACATACCTACCTATACCTAGGTATAGTACCTACATATATACCTACCTACCTACTATGACGATTTATAATCCATCACATATTATGTTACTATAGCTTGACTTTATTACGTCAAAATAAAATATAACAAATTACATATAAATAAGCTTATCACATATCACTAGGTCTCAAGGTTCAGTTACACGCAAGAATCTGTCGGGTTCAGAAGCGTATTTAGTACGCATGAATAACTAATTAGTATTATAATTTCATATCCGAAATGTTTTTACTAACATTAGGTGTATGTTTTGTGATCTTTTGCCGAGTGGAAGCTGGACTACCACCAGAAAGTAAGTCGATGTGAGCTTTGCATTATAATCATGTTCATTGATTACGTGATTACGCCGTATATCTTATTGTATATTTTATAATAGATATATTGTATACACCATCTACACCACACATTCATTTATCCATGCATATGAGTTTGCTCGCGGATTGTCGTAAAGTACCTACATTAAACTTAATCTGTCTTATTAATAAACTAAACGTGGTGTAAAGATACTCCGAATTTAAATGTTTTTGTCTCTTTCTAACCTTTGACTTTAGAAAATCACATGACAGGGACAAAAAAAATTAACCTGGAAAAACAGAATCTGTATAAACGTAAAAAATTATTGCACCCAATAATTGTGATGCAACGGAGGAGCTAACTCGTAGGTACTGTTATTTGGTTGTGCCCTACATTGAATATTTTTCCTTGTTTCCTTCATTATTTCTGTTATTAGGTCTGCTGGAAGAGATTCCTTGTGGAAAAACCAGACTTAAACAATACCTACATACTTCCTATTTATTGATGTATACAGTGAAAGAATCCCTACTATTCCTACTTCTCTTCTTATATTATAAACTAGCTTTTGCCCGCGGCTTCGCCCGCGTGGAATTCATTTATATCGCGAACCGGGGAAGTGGGGATTTCAAGCCTTTAGGGGTTGATTTTTGAAAAAAAAAGTAGCCTATGTGTGACTCTGGGTCTTCAACTATTTTCATTCCGAATTTCATCCAAATCGGACCGGTGGTTTAGCCGTGAAAACATCACAGACAGACAGACAGACAGACAGACAGACAGACTTTCGCATTTATAATATTAGTATGGATGGATGATATTATAAATGCGAAAGTTACTCTTGTATGTCTCATATACCTAAAGATATACCTAATCGACCTTGGGTTTGAGATATACATAGTTAACCTTGGGAAAGAACTTAGGATACTTTTATCCCAGAAATTATCCCTAGTCTGGCCAACGAGTGCCTCAAAAGACGGTCTAAAGTGCGTGAGCGAAACTCTAAGCGAATTCTTCAGAAACGTGTTCAGTGTGCTTAAGGTGAAAATATACTAAAAGTTCTGACGTCTAGGGGGTGAGCTGACTGGGCTGAGGGTGACAGAGGTGCCAATTTTTGGTTTTTCGATTACACCAATCGATCGAATCTTCTTTGTATGAACATAGGTACATACCTACTTAAACCCGTACTTATTTGCTGATCTATTTTTTAACATAATGTTTGTTTTTTACAGAATCATGCAATGATTGTTTGCCTTATATTTATTGCAAGAATGCTAAAGATCTTAGCGAGACACAAAGGAATCAATATACTGCGCAATTATTTAGACAATCCTTTTGCGGATTTCATACAGACACTGTAATTAAGGTAATTTGTCATAATTAACTATGTAACATTAGTACAATTGTACATTTCAGCAATTAATTTTATTACACCAACAGAAAACTTAAGGCAGGTGTCTCACCGCGGGCGAGTCGGCGAGTGCATCCGGGCTATTTACTCGCTCAAGACGCGTACAAAAGATATGACATTCCGTGTAAACAAAAGAGACGCAAATGTCAGCGAGTACTAGCTGACTGTTCACACCGCGGGCGAGTACTCTTTTGTTTACACGAAATGTCATTGTTTCCGTCGCTGGCTTGGACGAGTATTGCGAGAAAACAGCCGAGCTTTACTCGCTGCTCGTTACCGGTGGGACACCTGCCCTAGGAAGTGCAAGTAATTTTATGTTGTGCCAAGAGATGACAGACTAAGTTACTTAACTCAATCATAGACGGAGTTACTCATATTTTTTACCTAAGAAAATATTTTAAAAGTACAGTTTGATTAATTAACAATTGAATTAAATGTTAGGTATCTAAAGTAGGAACAAGATCTATCAATAAAAAAATTATAGTGTTGTTTTAGACATCAAGCCTTTTGTTCACAAGTCTGAAGGCATTTCTTGGGTTGACGTATGTTTAACTTTTTTTATGGAATTAACGTAGTAAACAAGCAGGCAGCACCACCCACCCGCTGCCGCCTCAGTTAATTAACTGAGGAGACCTGTCTTCCCTGGTTGCCTACGTAATGCTAAGTTTGCAGCCTCAGAACTAGACTCACTTCGACACTAGATGAAAAATGTTAATATACCACAAAATGTATCCTTTTAACGCGTAAGTATTTTGCTTCGCCACAGATATGTTGTTCAGACTTTGACAGGATCGATCTACCATTCTCTACACCAGCCTCTACACCAGCCTCTACACCAGCCTCTACGCCAGACTCTACGTCTACACCAAGCCTTCAAAGCCGTTTCTTTGAACATCCAAACTTGCGGTTACTACCAGAATCCTGTGGAATTAATGCGCAGTTCCGCATTGTGGGGGGTGTTATCGCCGGTATTTACGAATTCCCTTGGATGGCAGTGCTGGCTTATGATAGTAAGTTTTATGATTATTTTTATTTGCAAACTGTGAAACCAAAATAATGTAATACGTGATTATGTACCTAATCAATTCGTCTGAAGGGTCGCTCTGCTTGAATGGTTTTATTAAAACTGGAGGAAAAGCACTTCTAATTTCATCTCATTTTGCAATAAAATTTAAATTAATACATTTATATGGAATAGAAACACTCGATCAAGTTTATGAACTAGTTATGTGCGGCTGCAGACGGAGGTAAATGACGGAGACGAGACTTTGAAATTTTATAACTTTTATTGAAATAAATTTAATTTTACAAAGGAGAGTATCCTAATCTAATAATAAGTGACGCTCAAGCGATGTTAGCAATGAGAATGAATCTAAACATAAACAGAAGGTTCCGTGGGAACGCTACGCGACACCGCGGCGATTCCCGGAGTCTCGCGTTGTCAGCACAGGTCTTGTAACAAACTTACTAACTGTAGGTACTTACTAAACAATCCAAGTGTGGTAACATCCACCTTTTTTACATAGATTATGTTAAAAGCAATTATAAAGAATGATGACTGTAATCAATCTAGAAACTGACTCAAATAGACACTAGGAAAATAAGGCTAGGTAGCAGATGGGTAATGGTGGATGTGCATAAAATCACTTTAGCTTCAAATTAACACACTCCTTTGACATTAAAATGTTTCAATGTAGTCAAAATGTTATGTATTAGTCTCTTAAAAGTCTCTTAAAGTAGGCGGCATTTTATGTCTTTAAATTTTCCATTTGTTAAGCAAGTTTTTAAATTAATCTGTAATATTTATCCATTATGTGGTCCATCAGCGGTCGTCAAAAACATAAAAAGCAAATTAAAAACATAAATTCCAAAATAGACCAGAATTTTCGAGAATCACGTAGGTAATAATTTGTAGTATTTGTACCCAATTATCTGAGAGTACCTTCGTGAAAAAAAATCTGCTCATTTGTGTAAATATAAGTAGGTAAGACATTCCAATTTTAAAGAAATAAAACGAAGATCGAAATCTCCAATCTCACTTTTACTAAGTCACCACTTTTTGACATCTGAGCCCCTATATATATTCTGCTAATTTATAAATGCATGAATTGGATCTCGCTTGAATAGTTTGCCACATTTTGTATACGGAATGTGTCAAACTATTCAACTGACCCGAAATTGAGACATTCATAAAATATCAGAATAGGGGGCACCGGCCCTCCGCAAACTATTTCACATTTCAATTTATTTCAATAATATAAATCATAAAACTTATGGGTCACCCTGTAGGTATATTATAGGTACATACTGATATACTGTTGCCCCAAACCGCCAATTGATACAGGTTAGATATATTTTTTTACATAACACTGAATACGTTAACGTTTTTCAGGTGAAAAAACGTTTAAATGTGGGGGAACAGTGATCAATTCACGGTACGTTCTGACTGCGGCTCACTGTGTCCTCAACAGGGATATTACAAACGTTCGTATCGGCGACTTTGATTTGGATCTAGACGTAGATTGCCAAGGCAATATTTGTGAAAAAGACGTTCAGGTATTGTTTTTATTTTATCTTTACTTTAATATGTTAAATCTGTAACTGATCGCATTCTGCATTTGTTAATATTATGAAAAATATGAGGGTCTTTATTAACGCAACAGAACTTAAATTTATGATTTTTAGTGTTTGTGAATTTTGTTTGTTTGTCTGTGATATTCTCCGTACTAAGCTCAGAAACGGCTTAATCGGTTTTTTATGCAGGTTTCACTAATTTATTGGCGAAAGTGTTACTTAAATTGTTTTATTTTTATCGATCGAAAATATCACGCTTAACAATTTCCTAACGCTAACAATGGACTGGTTTCCCGGAGTGAAGCGAAGGTGAGTTTACTAATACTTAAATGTGCTGTTGGATGATACTGTGGCAAGTTATAGCCACGATAAGGGTATAATTTAAACGGTCAACACAAGTATTTTTAGACCCTAAGCCTAAGTACCAAATAAAATAAATAACTTCAAAGAAATATACATAGTTGACTTCATAAAAAGGGTCCTAGAGTATATAATTTTATTATCCAAAAATATTATTTTTGCTTCTCTAAATAGATATAATGGTTACCAAATAATTTATCTGACACAAAGATTAACGAAGCCCCCCGCCATCAAAATCATAACAAGTCAACCCACTATGGTTAGGTATGACTGTATTAGAACCACGCGGAAAAATGGGACACCCGAAGGGGGTCCCGTCGACAATCTATTTGCAACACTTTCTGCCTAGATAGTGAAGTTTAAAAGCGTCCTAAAATTGTTAGGGCAGTCAATGCTAAATTGGATTTATTTCATAATATTTTATGAAACGCAAATTGGTGACCACTAATCCATTTTGGTAAAAGTTTCGAATTTTATTGCTAGTAAAATAGCAACATTTTTGGGCGGCGTTTAAACACAAGCCCCGCGATAATGACGCTTACGGGTTTTGTAGAGCACGTTAAGACGAGAATCCAGCCTGGACCTGCTGCGTATTGGTCATGCCTTCAACGGTGGACCATCTCTTACTGGCCAACTTTTTCTGAAATATTGACAAAAACAACACTAATCTTTCTTTAGTCAGACTGGCTACTCAAATTCGCGCGAATCCGCGAATCCAGAAGTACAGGGCGACCTTCGTAAATTATTATGCGGATTTTTGACACATTTGCGGTTTTAGATAGCTCTCAAGGCTGCGACGGTATTTGGTCAGCACATTTTGTAATGTTACTTTGAATTATCTATTACAGAACTTCGAAGTGGAAGAGGACGAAATTCATGAGGATTATGACTGGAATACCTATGAAAACGACATTGCGTTGTTACGTCTAAAGCGTCCAATAAATTTGCCAAAAAGTAAGTGAGTTATGACGTTTTAAATTAGCAATTTCGGCATATTCAACATAATTTCACTGTTCTTTTAGTAGAATTTTTTCCTTGAACATCTTAGATAATAAGCCCATATTTTAGGCCATCATTTTCGTAGGGTTTTAACGTCAAATTCTTCAAAATTCGCGTTTATTTTAAGGACGTAGGTAAGTGACAGGACGTAATTGTGAAGCATTATGATTCACTAAGTCCAGCAATTTTCTTGGTCACTTAATATTCTTCTTCTTCCTTGTTTTTCGTCCAGGAGTAGGAGGACCTGGAGTAATCTTTTATGATTGTCCCATATCTTTAGGATATCGATCAACTGAGCGTGACTTCTTGCACCAACAACTCATACCTTCATATTTTCTATAGTTACTGATAAGGTTCCACCTACGTCCATTACGTCTTTGTGATTTGCGTATTCTCGCGAATGACCCGTATTTGGTCAAATCGTTCTGAACTTCTTTATTTATTCAACAGAAAACGCATTCCCCATTTGCTTACCGACGACAGAGGCAATGCAGAAACAGAGGATAACGGGCAAACAGGCAACGGTGACTGGCTGGGGGCTCAACGAACATGGAAATCAGTTTTCAATTCTTCGCAAAGTAGATATCCCTGTGATTTCTAAGCAAGTTTGCGAGGACAACTACAGGTAAAATGTATTTCTTAACATAACCATTCGTCTGCGTATTATTCGCCCGGCTCGTCTAATGGTTATGACGTTGTGGCCGCTCGTCATAGTAGAAAATATCTTTCGCTATGTCGCATGAAAAAACGAGTGTTCGTTGCCTGGCGCCATTTTTGAACTAGAGCCACATATGCTACACGAGTCGCTGAAAGGGATTGTGCCCCACCATTCTCGGCCATCTCGAGAAATCGATACACCGAGAAAATAGGAACCTATAAACAACAGTGGGGTCCACCTAATCACTGGTAGACATTACTTCTCCCGAGACCGCGCCCGGGTAAAAAGAACCCTTTAGATCCACAGACCGCTTGCCATACAACGCAGAGACCGTGACGGCGAAAGACCGACGATCCTTCTGCCTTCTTTAACCTGAAATATTACAATAAACTAGCCAGACACGCTTGAGAATGTTTTTATTGCGCATATGCATTAGGTAGGTACACTACGACGACAACGACGTTTTATCGAAAGTTGAAAGTTTGAAAGAATGTTTATTTGTAGCGGTGATAGCCTAGTGGTTAAGAACTCGGCCTCCTATTCGGAGGTTCCGAGTTCGAATCCCAGGACACGCACCTATGACTTTTCGCAGTTATGTGCGTTTTAAGCATTTAAATGTCACTTGCTACAAACGGTGAAGGAAAACATCGTGAGGAAACCTGTATGCCGGAGTTCGCAAAACTCAAAGGTGTGTGAAGCCCGCCAATCCGCACTCGGCCAGCGTGGTGGACTATGGCCTTAACCTTCTCATTCTGAGAAGAGACCCGTGCTTAATAGTGGGCCATGATGGGTTGAGATGATGATGATGATGATGATTTTTAATTAAATAAAAAGGTTGTTTCTTTTCAGTCAATTGTCAAAGGCGAACCAAAGACAATTCTGCGCTGGAGTTCTCAATAAGGACGCTTGTAGAGGCGACTCCGGTGGGCCGCTCATGATAGAGTCTGAAGATGATTTTTCGGTTAATAGCAGAATCATTCAATACGGTATAGTATCAGTTGGTCCAAGGCAATGCGGAGTAGTAGGCCCTGGAATCTATACTAACGTGACACATTACATGGACTGGATACTGGACCATATTAGGGAATAAATGTACAACGATTGTATTTAATTTTGTATTTAAATTTTATCATTAATATGAGTCTAATTAATTTAGTGAAAATGTCCTTTTAACAATAAAGTTGTCTTCCAGTAATGAAAGTTGTTTAATTCAGTTGTTGAATTCAAAATTATAATTAGTCAAACTATGGCTGCAACCCATATAGGCCCACTATTGAGCACAGGTCTTTCCTTACTATTGTGCAGGCCTTCCTAGTATCAGAAGTTTTCATGCTCCCAAAGGTATGGCTTAACGACTGCTATATATCGATAACAACCGGGACCAACGACTTTACGTGCTCTCCGAAGCACGGAAGCGCTCAAGGAAATCAGCCATTCTCTGGCGATCACCTATCCAACTACCGACCGCGCCCCTTGTTGCTTAACTTTGTCGATCACGCAAGATTGATTTCAAGCGATCAACAGAACTTAATGGCATTTAATGAGACACTCGAAGTCTATCAAAGTCGACAAGTATGGGGTAATCGACTGTTTTCAAACGACTTCAAAAAACTAAGAGTTCGTCGTTTATGAACCGATTTCGATGATTCATTTTTTATTAAAAAGGAAATATCCTCATGATAACAAAACCAAAACAAAACCATCTGATGATTGTGTCCTAGAGAAAGTAGTGTGTTTGTTTCATTAAGAACTTTAAATTACTACAATTTAATTAAGGTGTGGCGTCGCTCTGATGGTGGAGCCGAAAGACAGTCGAGGCAACTCCTCAATCATTAACAGCAGTCGCCTTGTGTTTGGTCTTGATTAATTTGTATTGATGACAACTTTACAACTAGATGGGTCGTGAGTGACTGTTATTTTTAATTTTAAGTAAAGTCGTACAAGAATTTTTTGGCACGTGCATGACGTGTGGGTGATAAAGACAGTGCCTTACAGTTTGCCTTACCTGTAAGGCGCTGTCTCTGTCACCCTCACGTCAGCCACGCGCCAAAAGATCCTTGTACTATGCCAAAAACTTATCTGACCCGGTAAGGGGAGCACTACTGTCTTTGTCGTTGTCTAACAACAGAATAACATTTGCATTAGTTCCAATTTTGACCACCGGGTCAGATAAGTTTGTGGCACTGTACGACTTTATGTACTTACTTGTCGAAGTCCAAGTCGTTATTTGTTGTTAAAAGTTATTCACAAATTGTCAACATAACCTCAAAATATAAGCCAACTATTTTTTACTCTCATTATCATTTTAATGCATGTCTGCCGTCTCACCTGATGGTAAGTGGCGATTGGCGATGTGGTCGCGGGACGTAAAGCGCAGTAAATTCCGGAGAAGGTAATTCCCTCTTCCCTTGATATCACCCACGTTATAATAGAATGGCAACACTACCTGTACTGCAGGGGGTATGTTAATGTAATGATGCATGTGCACGCCTGCCGTGGCTCGCTGAGCGTCCACCGGAGCCGACCCACAGTATGGGAAGGGAACAGGAAGTAAACCCTTTAGTAACGTTTCCTAAAGTACATTTTTATTTGAGTCAATTATGAAATATTAAATTAGATTTTTAAATATTTTGTACGTTTAATTCTAATTAAAACGGAAATCATGACTGACAGCCTTGTTGCTTCAATCCGGTGGTAGGTAATTAGGTATATCAAGAACTAGCTCTAAGGGTAGGGAGATTAAGCGAGGGAGAAAAAAAATCGTTACATTTTCAACGCCCTAACTCCTGTGTCATGGCCTCGAAGGAGTTTTCCAAAAGCACACAAAGTTAATTTTTTTAGCTTGTTTATTAAAAATGAGACAAATTTAACAAAATGCCTTAAATACTAGGATTGCATATTGTCCAAAATCCAACCCATATATTTGGTGACGTCAGTATACACTCCTGGGTAATCCGACCCACATAGCTGGGGCCCGTGTGAAACGACTCCGTATTGGACGTATCTGTCAACGTTATTATACTTTTTTTCCAACATCAAAGGACCTCCTGAATCGCCGTTGCAGGAGTCCTTGTTTTGAGATCCAGCGCAAAGCTGGTCAGCTGTTGCGTCTGGCTCACCTGGTCTAGACCACCTGTAAATGTAACAACTCTAAGTTATAAATCAAACACATACTATGCATTAGATGACCCCGTTGCTGTAAGCAATCGTGGGTTCGTTCCCCGGCCGTGCAGATATGTTTTGAAAAAGAAATGTTTGTTAAATGTCCTTTTCATTAGTAAAGTTTTTATTAGCCTTTCCCATGCCACCTGCGACACAGAGTTTCACATATCGTGTTTTGACTAGATATACACTTCTGGCCAGGCGTTTCTGCAGTTATCTCCCGAAACCCATTATGTCCATTTCGAACTTTTTCATAAATATCGCTTGACTTGACCGTTTCCACCTGCAGCAGTCGAGCATCCTCATGAAATATAAGTATAGAGAAGCACCAACAACTCGATCGATCAACAACTTAACACAAGGGGAACAGTTTCCTACCTGTTATATAGGCCACTGCAATGCTCAGCTGTGTGGATGGGGATGTTAACTTTGCGGAGAATGGAGGATCTATTCTTATCTTCAGTGATCCCCCAGCCAGTTACTGTAGCTATCCTATTGCCCAAAGGCTCATGACGCAGCTCACTCGTCTTTGGTAAACAAACCGGAAGGACATTTTCTGTAACACAAAAAGAACAAAGTAAATTAAAAGGAATGTATCGTTACAATAAAAGGTCAGTTAGAAGCATTAACATGTTAGTCTATTGAAGATAGATTGCCTGATGTGCCTTACACAGAAAATGTTGCCACTATCCGTTACTGTTTCTGAGACTAAATCATTCAATTATTCAGTATTATTCCGTTTTTTTAAGTTTCTCAATGGAACAAAAGTTTTGGTGAATGTAGGTACAGAATAGAAAAGTATAGTGGAAAGTATCATGAATTGCCTAAGTTGGCGAATCGGAAGCCATTTGAGCTGAGTAATATATGAAGAGATAAATGATCATTGATCATATTTACGAAGACAGAAGGTAAAACGGTTATACAGTTATTTACGAGAGGGTTCAGTTTGTCCAGAAGATCTTCGTTTAGATCAGGGTAATCGGGGTAAGTCAGGATTTTACATCAGCATAATCAATCAAAATAAAAGCATGCAGAGCATTTTTACCTAAACCGGGAGAAAGTTCCTGGCGCGATCTCTCGTTCGTTTTTAATTTGTGCTGACCAGACAAATGCTCAGTCCATGTGTTCTAAGTTTATAACGCTCGAAGAAAAAGGTATGTGAGAACTATCAAAGATGATGGATGGTACAGCACTGAGCTTAGACAATTGATGACTGCTACCTATTACTATGGCTTTCATAATAGTTATAGCAACTGGTTACTACAAAGCTCCTTTGATAGAATACTACATACTGTGATTGAAGTCAATGTCCTCTGCGAGTCGTAACAGTGCGATGTCATTTAACACCACTGGCAAACCCTGATACTTTTCGTGAATTATTGACTTCTCTAACTCTATATCCTGTAACATAATTATATTAACTTTTAAGTTGCTGAATAATTTAAAACTTTGTACAACAATTAAAACCATTACAATCTTCACAGTTATTTCGTCTATTGGCAAATAGAGGGCCGTCGGCTTCGATTCCCGGCTAAGCGTATAGTAATGTCAGCACAATATTAGACTTTAATAGATTCTAAAGAAGCTTCATTTCGTACAAGTACATACACATCATTAAGTGCTTAATTAACATATTTGAACAATGTTATATGCATTATACCTGACGATGTTGTTCGCATACACCCTTTTGACAGTCAATGTCGGTGTCTAGGTTGTATTCACCGACACGAACGCCCGCGATGATCTTGTTTTGGATGCAGTGAGCAGCTGTGAGGATGTAGCGCTTGTTGATGATACTGCCTCCACATTTAAATCTAAGACCATCTCCTGCAACAATGAGGACATTATTTTTTTAACACCAGGATAATATCATCAGAATGTAGGTGAGTGAACATGTGCCATTACATGATTTTATAAAATACCTAGTATGTCAGATCGATCGACATTCAATATAATTCCAAATTATATTTTAAAGATTTTAATGGCCTTCCTCATGAGTAATGGACCTAAACAGTAAATAACAAGCTACAACAGAGCTTTTTTTACAGTTCCATTCAGCTTTCATTATACGCAGATATCTTTTGCTCATGGTGAGATCTGCTAAACAACGGATAAGTTACCGATACACGGTCCCTCGTCGGTCGTTAGATTCTAAACCATCCAGTGTAATCCCAAGGGGACTCTTAGCTTGAGGGTAGGGCTGAAGCACGGCTGGCTCGATACAACACTTTTGCATGTGTCAGCCGCCAAATTTTAATGGTCTATTAGATAGCGATCTGGCTGAATCCAAAAAAGCCAACAAATTATTATCATAAATCATAATTATGCTGACCGTGACCTCTTTCACTTCTTTGTTGTTTTGCGAGATAAGGATAATTACAATTTGCCAAATATTTACCGTTTTGATGATTAAAGATCGATCTTAGAGATCAGGAAATATACTTACGTGTTCTATGAGAAATAAGAGCCATCCATGGGAATTCATAGAGGTCTGCTGTCACTCCTCCGAAGATCCTATCGCCATTAATAGCACCGCATATCGCTGGAAGCAGCTGTAAGTTATGATGATCCGCTATACGGATATCTTCAGGGGTTTCCACTCCACTCTTAGAATATATTGTCGGCACCGAGAACATCGAGCAACACACCTGAAACACGGATTGTCTTGAACCCAAGCCCAGGGGTGTGTCTGTGTGTGTCTGTCAATAGCATCGTAGCTTTTGAAAGTATGGATCAACTACGCCACGGTACTTAGTACCATTCCTGCCGTGTAATAATTGTTTTAAGAACAATTGTGTTCCGGATATGAAGGTGTGGAGCCGGTTATACTTTTTTAGAGGTGACCATCTCAGTCCTCAGGGGTAGCAACGCATCTGTGACCGAATTAGAACGAGACTCATTGAGTCTAGTTCTGGGTCGGTCACAGTTGTCATGGGCGGCAGCGGAAGGTGGTGCTGCATGCTCGTTTGCTATCTTAATTCCATAAAAAAAAACACTACGTTGCGGCTTTTTTCATTCCGAAGTCACTTTCCTTAGGTGCTTCCCGGCTACGTTAGGTACCAAATAGCCGAATAGTTTGAAGAGTATCAGTTCTTTTGTAAAATGATGTAAAGTATTGAAGGCATAAAATTGATTTTGGTCGGGGGAATGAAATTTTCAATTTACTGTTACTTATGACGTAAACAGCCTACAATCAGCTAACTACCTCATGGTTAGTGGATACTGGCGCCCATAGATGCTTAAATAAATGGCCAAGGCGTTACCGGCCACGAAAAAAGAAAAAGTACTGGCTCTAACAGCCCCCGCCTAAACACAACCGTTGTTGTCGTTTGACAGCTAAGTATAAGAGGGTGGTAGCTAGTCAGCCGGGCTTTACGGAGAGACAATATTACCAGTAATAATATCAATCCGTCCAACTCTGGCCCCACCACCCTGGTAACATTGCCGCCATGGGATTTTGGCAGAGAAAGGTCAAGCCTGGGGAGCGTCGAGTTCTGATTGTTCATTGTCGGAACTTCTATGTATACGGTGTAGAAAACTTCGATAGCATGGTTCAGAATTAGTGACGCCAGTGTCGCCTGAGTCGGCTCAAGATTAGGATAATTATTCTAAGCCGTAGACGTGACAGCCTAGTGGTTAATAATTCGGCCTCCTATTTGGAAGTCCCAGGTTCGAATCCCAGTGCAAACACCTCTGACTTTTCGGAGTTATGTGCGTTTTTAAGCATTTAAATGTCACTAACTTGCTACAAACGGTGAAGGAAAACATCGTGAAGAAACCTGCATGCCGGAGAGTTCGCAAACTCAAAGGTGTGTGAAATCCGCCAATCCGCACTTGGCCAGCGCGGTGGACTATGGCCTTAACCTTCTCATTCTGAGAAGAGACCTGTGCTCAATAGTGGGCCGTGATGGGTTGAGATGATTCTAAGCCGCCCCAATACAGTTTGCAATTAAAAATGTTTCGTATTAATTAGGGTAATACAACGTAACAATGAATACTTACCATAGGTATTGGCATTGTACCGCTGTTGTCAAATCCACATGAAGCTCGTCGAAACAGTTCCAAGGTTTCGTCAGTTCTTTGGTTCACTGCGAGGTCGAGAGCCGGTGCACAATTGTTGTAGTTGATACAATCCGTGCATTTCCCTGAGAGCAAAGATCCTCGTTAACACAACTTGCTTAAAATTCGAACCAATCAATTGTCTTACAAGGATCTTTTGGATCGCACCAAAAGATCCTTGTACCTACTACCTGACCACAATAATTAGGCGCATGTCAGATAGCAGTCACGCGGGCCCCCCACCCCGCTCTAGCCCCGCGCGTCCCCTAGTGAGGCGCAGTCGTGTACAATTGTACATTAAGGTCATTTAGACTAGGCTGATGTGAACTTCGTTTTCCGAGATGTTTGCGCAGGTACAGTAACTGACCAAGTACAGGTGGTAGGGCCTAGAGCTCACCCGGGGAAGTACCACCGCCCGCCACGGTACTTTGTACCATTCCTACCGTGTAATAATTGTTTTAAGAACAATTGTGTTCCGGATAGGAAGGTGTGGTGCCGGTTACACTTTTTAGAGGCGACCATCTCAGTCCTCAGGGGTAGCAACGCATGTGTGACCGAATTAGAACGAGACTCATTGAGTCTAGTTCTGGGTCGGTCACAGTTGTTATGGGCGGCAGCGGAAGGTGGTGCTGCATGCTCGTTTGCTATCTTAATTCCATAAAAAAAATTGTACCTCCATTAAACATTCACCATGGTACTTTTGGTACTACTGCAGAATGTACTACGTATTCCCATCCCTATTTCCAATGACGTCTTCACTGACATGCGCCTAATTATCGTGGTCGGCTAGTACGACTATACACGAATTGTCACAGCTTTGACAGCGATGAATACTACGATATTGTCAAAAACTTTGCATAATCATTTGTGAAGGTTCGTGCTACACTTGTGGATTCGAATATGCATTCGCGAGAATGTGAGACAGCCAGTCATACCGACACAGGTAACCTATTATACCAGTCTGATAACATAACATGCTAAAATACACCTACAGTGCCACAAACTTATCTGACCCGGTAAGAGGGGCACTACTGTCTTTGTCTTTGTCTGACAACAGTATAACATTTGCATTAGTTCCAATTTTGGCCACCGGGTCAGATAAGTTTGTGGCACTGTACATCGGTCTTAGTCTGTTGTTGATATTTAAAACTAGCTCTCTCAGGACAAAATAATTGGAACTGCTGCATGTTTTGGTGTATTGTTTTCCTGTTGTTGTTGCACCCGGGAAAACACTTCCTTTAGTTATCATCCATGCCCATTTATGTCCATTACATCATACGTTGACCTCAACTGACCCCACATTAAATTAGGCATAACTACTAAGATAACTTACAAATCTGACCAGATATCAATGTTTAGCGCTAACCATAATATAGGTACAGTTCACTCTCGATAATAAATAAAATCTCCATAATTTGAAGGTCCTTTTCGGTCCCATGAAAATACTCGATAAATTGAATAAAATCAGTAAGGCAATTAATGATCCCTGCGGTAATTTGAAAATGAAAGAATAATGTATCTTGTTCGTCAACTTGCGATAATTTGATGTCCGGCTTACCTACTCTGTATAATTTGAAGCATCTTTATAACATGCACAGACCTAGCTGTCATTTTTGTTTACGAGTATTTATTGTACACGTATCACACACGTATTCATAGAGATAGGAATATACCTTATAGATCAATGCACGTATTATTGTACAGTTGGACTGAAGTCACTCACTCAAAAAAAGATTACGGACTCAAACTCAAACTCAATATGCTTTATTCACGTAGGTATCGCCGATACGCTTGTGAACGTTATTTTTGATTCTACCGCCATTTTGTAAATGCCTTATAATAGTCATAATGGAAGAGAAAAAAAATGGCGAAAACAAAACTCCTCGGCGTATCTTTTATCTTTTAAAACATACTTACAACTAATTACAGTTTTATACATACTAACATTACTAACATGAGTGGAACCGGTTGCGGATGTCTATATTCAAGATATATATATGACTAGATGGTGCATATTTCTAGTATGCCGACTAGAAACATCACATTTTTGTTTATGTAAGCCTAAATTTTTCCGGATAAACATCAAATTGCTATAGATATATTGTGACGCTACTGTCAGTACGGGTTTATTAAAGGTCGTAGTACAATCGATTCGGGTGCTAGGCTCTTAAAACATATTTATGAAGCCTGGGAAGCATCTCAGAATGCTATAGGTGTATTTTGTGATCTTTCGAAGGCGTTTGATTGTGTACAACATGAAACATTACTTTTGAAACTGGGTCATTATGGCCTAAAAAATAAGGCACTTAATTTAATACAATCGTACTTAAATCATAGAATTCAAAGTGTCTGTATAAACGGAGCTAAATCATCAGGCTCGCCAGTTACGATTGGTGTCCCTCAGGGTTCAATTTTAGGTCCATTTCTTTTTTTAGTTTATATAAACGATCTCCCATTTCATGTTAGTAATTATGCTAATGTTGTACTGTTTGCAGATGATACATCTCTAATATTTAAAACTAATAGAGATAAAATAAATTTTGACGATGTGAACAGTACTCTTGCCCATATTTCATACTGGTTTTCCATTAATAACTTAGCTCTTAACGCCAATAAAACGAAATGTGTATAATTTGTTTTGCCTAATGTAAAAGTCGGCATTAAGGACATTAGATTGAATAATGAGCTATTGAACTTTGAAAATTCAGCAGTATTTTTAGGAATAACCCTAGACTGTAAACTCCAGTGGGGAACCCATATAGCGACTCTTGCGGGTAAGCTCAGTAAGGCTGTTTATGCTATAAGAAAAATACGACAATTTACTGACGTGGAAACAGCAAGGCTTGTTTATTTTGCCTACTTTCATAGTATTATGTCCTATGGTATATTACTTTGGGGTAAGTCTGCGGACATCGATACAATTTTTGTATTACAAAAACGTGCTATTAGAGCAATATATAAACTAAAATCACGTGAATCACTGCGTGACAAATTTAAAGAAATAGATGTACTAACCGTAGCTTCCCAAATATATATACAGTAATTTAATTTTTACTAAGAAAAATTTAGGTCTTTACAAACAAAAAAGCGATATTACCAATCGGCAAACACGAAATATGCACCATTTAGTAACTTCCTCGTACCGCCTGCGTAAGGTACAGCGGTCTTTTGTGGGGCTCGGTGTACGCTTTTATAATAAATTGCCAAAGTCCATTACTGATTCGCCCTTACAAATATTTAAAAAACATGTCAAAACGCGACTTATACAGAAAGGGTATTACACAGTCGATGAATATTTAAATGACAAGGATGCTTGGAAGTAGCCATCCGCGACCAGTTCCGCTCCTGTTAGTTACATATAAAACTGTAGGTAGATGTAAGTGATCTTTTAAAAGATGCCGAGGAGTTTTTTTTCGCCATTTTTTTTCTCCTCTACTACAAACGAATATAAGGCACCTTTGCAAAAATGGCGGTAGAATCAAATTGTAAATACCTACGTGAAATAAACGATTTTGAGTTTGAGTTTGAGTACTCCGATTTCTTTGAATTTATCGCGCAGAGATTCGCGTGATTTTAGTTTGTATATTGCCCTAATAGCTCTTTTCTGTGATCTAAAAATTATATCGATATCCGCTGATTTACCCCAAAGTAAAATACCATAGGACATAATATTGTGGAAGTAGGCAAAATATACGAGTACAAGCGTTGTTGTTTCAATGTCCGTAAATTGTCTAATTTTCCTTAAAGCATAAATAGCCTTACTAAGTTTACCTGTGAGCGTCGCTACGAGTATATGGGTTCCCCACTGAAGCTTACAGTTTAGAGTTATTCCTAAAAAAACTGTAGATACCTCCATCTTTAATTTTTCATTGTTTCTTATTATCACTCTTTACGTTTGGCAAAACAAATTCTACACATTTAGTTTTATTTGCATTGAGTACTAAATTATTGACAGAAAACCAGTATGAGATATTTGAGCGAGAGTACTGTTAACATCATCAAAGTTCGATTTATCTCTATTAGTTTTAAATATAAACGAGGTATCATCAGCAAAGAATACAATATCAGCATATTTACTAATATAATATGGATGATCGTTAATATAATATTAAGAGAAAAGGACCTAGAATTGAACCCTGAGGGACAAAAATCGAAACAGGGGATCCTGACGATTTAGCTTCGTTTATGCAGTCACTTTGAACTCTAGAATTTTAGTAAGCTGATATTAATTTAAGTGCCTTATCGTTAAGACCATAATGACCCAATTTAAGAAGTAACCCCCATAGATCACCTGTTTTTTTATTTTTTAAATATTTGAAAGTTTTGATTACCTCTGCTGTCGTACAACATGGCGAGCTTAATGCTAATTGCATTCTCTACCAGCTAACCATTGAGCCAAGCCGAAATGCGCGAAGAGCGGTATTACCGTTTGATGGGAATTTTAAAATATTTAATAATCTACTATTTTAAATTATATAAACATACATACCATATATAAATAGATATATTCATACATACATATATATATAATTATATACATATATAGTATGTTTGAATTCAAACGGAACACTACATTTACTAACGACACCCCCCAAGGGATTACATGCAGTTGCCGGAGAAGATTGAAGAGAGTTTGTTAACGAAATTGGTATATTCTGAAAGTGATCTTCGAAAGCGCTCGCTACCTTATTATCAGGCGTGATTTTACTTCCTATTATTAGACTTCTTTTCGAATAAAAAAATGTTAATAATCATTGTGTTTAATTGATAACATAATAATAATAATAATCACGAATTATCATCAAACTCGTATTAACTTAAGCTCCCCTCCTCGTCATGGGTTTATTTAAACATTTGTCATTATAAACTTTTGATAATGTTTATAATAATAAATTGGCCAAGTGCGAGTCGGACTCGCCTTATCTTAAATAAGGTAAAAAATTGTTTAATTTAGTACATTATAAATATTATTTTAATAATTTATTGAATTGTAAATCAATTTTACATTTATTTACACGTATTTATGTGTGGTAATAAATGAAATTAATTTATTGTACTTCATTATTTAATATATTAAAAAATACTTACGGCTGATAACGCCTCTAGATAAACTAAGCACCAGTGCACAAAATGCGATTATACTATACATGTTGAGAAATAAGTATAATTAAATTATTATTTTGATACCATACGTCCTTTTCCCGAGACGGACGTCCACCGACTGAGTTGACTGATGGGATGAACTTGAGCGGAGAGTGGGCAATAATTAAATGTACACACTGGTCGTAATTAAATCGAACACGATAAACGTACCTATGTTATAGTTACTACTGACTGCTCCAATTTACCCCCTTGAAAATTTTGGTGCGGAATAATAAGACCATTTTGTACAAAAAAACTTTTATTATGGAACGTTCTACTTTACGCCAAATCGTACAGTAAGTACACTACATCGAAATTCATGATATTGAACACGATAACTCAAATTAAATCAATAACTCAAATAACTTAAATAAATGACTAGTTAGTTAAGGTATGAACTTTTAGTTATTGCTCGTCACATACAAACAGTCCTTTGAAGCATCTCGATATGTTAAAGTTTGGGTGATCGCCCCCAGGATTCTACTTAGGTAGGTACTCCGGACGGTGGTAGTCTAAACTAAAGCTCTTATTAGATTTTGAAGTCGGTTGTTAAAGTTTAGTAATTAACACGTTCGCTGCGTTACGGGCAGAGTTTTGCCGTATTTGACTTCCGAACTGTGCGGCGGTCAATTGTCTGTGTCTTACGCCCGGTGCGGGGGTGGGTTTTATATGTTCCCGTGCACGCAGAAAAGAGATAAATATATATCCAAGTTTCTTTCTTCAAATGTATTCCATTTTTCGAAAAAATAAGTACGGCATATAATGGTGCCGTAACGCACCAGAACTTAATTATTTATCTATGGTGCGATGCGGCATGTATGTTGCCGTAACTTAGACGCCGTACCGCACTGTAGGGAACTCGCGCGCAGCTTCAGTGTGCCGTAGTGATGTGCGCAAGGATCATCGTTTGCACGTATCGACACTGGATTGCGCTTTATCAGCGCTCGAAAATTAATATGTAGTGTTCTCGTAAGAAACTTGATATAAATAAAGTAATTAAGACGGAAGGTGGTGAGGTATAAATGTTATTAAAATAATAGTCTTTATCTATTTTACATTTTTTCTCAATCAAAACTTAACCAGACGATTAAGAATTGATCCCATATCTTTGATCTCAAATTGCAATGATTATGTTTCTTGTTACTTATATATATATTTAATTTTACATAACAAGACAATGATAATAAAATAGCAGTTTTCAACCTATTTTGCAATTTTTTCACAATTAAATCTTAACTATACGATAAGAAATTGATCCGATACATTTGGTCTCTAATAATTTTAATGCTTATGTTCCTAATTACTTATATTTTTGTTTAATTTTGCATGACTTTAATAAATGTTAATAAAATAACAATCTTCAACTATCTTACAAATGTTTCCCAACACTAGTTTTAAATTCGGTCTATCGATCTACATGCGGCACGGCATGTATATTGCCGTGAAATCGTTGATTTTCAAAATTATGCATAACTTCTAAAATATCAGGTCGAGACCCTGGCGACGTTAGCCATGTGTCAATAGATATACAATCTATCGATTCGTTTATTTTTTTAAAGTAAAACATGGGTTTCCATGTCTGTAAGAGCCTTCAAAGTCAGGTCCTGGTACATCAAAATACAAGCCGTAACGCACAGCAGGCAATACTGATACGGCAAGATTATGACTCGTAACGCATGGGCAGTAAGTTTTATTTTTGTGAAGACGCAGTGAACGTGTTAACCAAAAATTTGTATGGGATCGAAGCAGTGTCATTTACGTCCGCTCGGTGGCTCTGCTTCGACCCCATACAAATTTTAAATACTTCGCAGTTACGTAGCGAGCGCGTTATGTGACGTAAAACTCTTACTAAACCCAGAAAACAGCTCTTTCCCTTGTCAAAGTCGTGCAGATATAATAATCAACAATAAATCAATCTCAATCTTTTAGAGGTCAAACATTTCTCTGCTCATTTTTTAAGTATTTTTGCGAAACGGAGCTAAATAAAAAAAAAATATGTACTACGTACTCAAATGTCAGACATCTACCTATAGCAATTAATTTAACTGAATTCAAAAACATTATTTCCGTCACTTTGCGTTTAGACAATTCATTTGGAAAACCCCAAGCCTGTTATTGCGATTAATCTTTAAATGCGTTAAACACGTGACGTTACATTTTTGGGATGACACATTGATAAAGCGATGAACTGGGAATTCCATATTTTAAACATGCCGTGTTTTAATAGGTATCCTACTAATCTCACCAAAAACATTCTGTAAAAAAACAGCCAAGTCGCGATAGAGCTGTTAGTTTATCTCTAAAAAGTAATGAAATCTCTAGACCAAGTTGAGCAAGTATAAGGTAAGGTTCCTTACTTGCTATTTCTTATTGTTATATTTAATGTTATATGACTGGTCGTTGAACATTTTTAACACGTTAGTGGGTACAAGTTAACGACCAAGTCACATAACATTACATATAGTAATAAAAAATAGCAAGTAAGGAACCTTAGAGTTGGCTCAACTTGGTCTAGAGATTTCATTACTTTTTAGAGATAAACTAACAGCTCTATCGAGACTTGGCTGTTTTTTTACAGAATGTTTTTGGTGGGATTTCACTTCTTTTTGCAGAATGCTAACGTGGACTGATTGACTTTCGAGGCATTGATTTTGATTGATCGATAGCGTCAATAGATTGCTGTGCTCTTCCGATTTCTAATCAAGGTCACCTGGTACTCCAGACCTATGATACCAGTTTTGATCGTATATGTGGGCGTAAAACTCTACCTCTGTACCAAATTTCAGCTCTCTAGGTCTACGGGAAGTACCAGTTCTATTTTGATGATCCCGAGTCAGCCAGTCAGTCAGTGTCGAAAATGCGAAACTTTAGCATAACTTCGGAATTAAATGATCTACCAACTTGAAATTTTGGATTTCTAGTGTGTGATTATAGCTTACTAGATGACGAGAATTTCAGCGTTCTAATCCTAACCAGAGGTTCTCAAATAGGAGCCCGAAAATGCGCCGAAATGGTTCCAGTAAAGGATGTGTTGCTTCGCGCTCGACTTGACGGGGGCACGGTAGTTTAGTGGAGATCAATAAAGTGGTTTGCTAAATCTTGAAGTGTCCATACGTGAAAACTGATGAAATTCTAAAAATCAAGTCCTAGGTTTACTGCACTAACTTTTTAATTTTTCATGACAAACTTTCCCTATACTTGAGTCGCCGAGCATATATTATGGAATTACCACTTCCGACCAAAACCAAACCTGTGCTGATGCTCATAGTTTAATTCAGCTTGTAAGCAAAATTTACTAAGGGCATTTTAAGATTCCGCCGTCAGTCTTAAAGTTTTTCCTTAATCACATAAGCAGTAAGCTGGCATAAACAATAAGTTTTCGACGGTAGTAGGTGGCTGGGGAATCACTCAAAATTATGCGGAACCCTCATTTCTCCGCAATGTTGACATCCCCATCCTCACAGCTGAGGCTTGCAGTGACTTTTATAACAGGTAGGAAACTATTTATTTCTGTCTTACTCTAGCCGATTCCCATTATGTTAGTTTATCGAAGGATTAGAATATATGTATTTAGAAAATAACTTTGCAATGTTTTGAGTCTTGAGAGAATCCCAGGGCACGCACTTCTGACGTTTCGGAGTTACACACTGTGTTTTAATTTTTTAAATTAAATGTCACTCGCTTTACACCGTTATTGGTGAAGAAACGGAAGAATTGGTGAAGAAAAACATCATAAGGAAACCTGCATCCCGGAGAGTTCGCAAAACTCAAAGGTGTGTGAAGTCTGTCAATCCGCACTTGGCCAGCGTGGTGAACTACGAGCCTTAACCTTCTCTGTCTGAGAAGAGACCCAGCCCAGCAGTGGGAGAATAAGGGGTTGCGATGTATAGACAATAGGCGTCTTTTTAAAATGAACATTAAGTACATTGACTGATTATCCCTAAGACAAAATCGGCACGTGCCTAGAGGCACGAGGTATTAAGGAGGAGCGCGCGCTGTCCAAAAAAAAACAAAAGGTCACATATGATTCAACGACCCACTATGATTCCCTGTGTAGGGCAAGGTAAAACATTGACTCAGAGCGAGAACGAAATGGTTCGCCAATTTGGAGACAAAAAATTAAATTAATTTATACAAAGTTTTCATAGTCATAATGAATTTGCCTCGTTATATTTACAGCTTTGCGACACCAGGTCAGCCAGATGCAACAGCTGACAAGCTATGTGCTGGATCTCCAAACAAGGATGTCTGCATCGCCGATCCAGGAGGTCCTCTTGTGATGGAAAGGCAAATTAATAATACCTACAGATATGTACATATGTCCAATACGGAGTTTCACACGGGCCTCTACAGTGCGGGTTAAATTACCCAGGAGTGTATACTGACGTCACCAAATTTATGGATTGGATTTTGGACACTGTAGCAGAATAGTATTTTAGGCCTTTTGTGAAATTGTCTCCTTTTTTAATAAATTTTTGTTTTCCCCTTTTGTACGAGAGGATGATATCTGTGGATAAACCATATTGTTCGTTGCTAAATTTGTACATAAAAACTGATTTTAATCAAATACTCGATGCAGACAAACCATATTGTTCGTTGCTAAATTTGTACATAAAAACTGATTTTAATCAAATACTCGATGCATGTAATAAATGTGTGGCGGTATGTTAGTATATTCAATGTGTCTGGAGATCAGAGTCTAAGCCACAGACTTATCTATCTATCTATCTATACTATAATAAAATTCAAAGGGCTTTTCTGTACTTACATTGTACTTACATTTTTCTGTACTTACATTGAATTTTTTTGCAAAGTTTCGATTAGGGGGCACTTCATTAACGTATTAGAGCACAAAAATATTTTTTTTAGAATATTGTCCGTCTAGACAAACACTCTCCCATCACCCATCACCATGCCTGCTTTGCGCAGGCATGCTCTCAGGTAAGACGTAGCGTGTAGCCGGGCACATAAAGTTGTAGTCGTGTTTGCGCTCGGAGCGTTCGAAAACGATTTAAACAGTCCACCCTTTCCATTTGGGCGCGCTTTCAGTGGGCACACTTTTCGTTTCCAGTACTGATTGTGCATCTGTGATTATTCTACATCGATGTACAAATAACATAAAACTTAATTTCTGGAGGAAAACTAGTTGACATTAATGAAAATGAAATATGTTTTTATTACACACTTGCAGTATGTATACAAGATGGGGCTGTAGAAACAATTTACAGTTATAATATTGTTACGTGTCAGGAGTACTGGGTTCGAGAAAATGCCAAAATGTACCGCAGACTTTATTGTACTCGAAGAAACACAAATTACACTATGTACACAGTTACACAGTACACACAAAAACACTCTGCACGTAGGTACTCGTAAACACACTCGTCGAACACTGTATCGCCCGTGGAAATCACTTCACTTTTCACTGGTATCGCTCGTAGGTATCGCTGGTATCTTCCTGGTTTCGTTTCCGAAACTAGAATGCCCTGCCGGCGACCAAGTGCCTCTTTTTATACCACTCGCCCACCATTCATGCCTTTCTAGATTGTTCCCGCTAATTCTGCGGACCCGATTCGAATAAGATTCGAGTATGTTCCTTGCAACCGACTTTCGCCCTTATGACTATTGCGTAAGGTCGAAGCGTCGTGCGTACTTTCGAGACGACTATTGTTCTATTGTTCGCCTGGCATGTTTATGGCCCCTATTGTTTATTGTTTAGCGAGGGAGATACGCCAGGGCTGTCAGAATATGTATTAGTAAAACTTGTTATAATGGGGTCACGTCCTTGCCTTGGGAAAGCTCCAATTTTCTCATACATTTCTGAATTACACGGCACGGCGACCGTGCCGTGATCGTGTGCGAGTGAAACGGCAGATTTGCAACCTTAGGGCGCATTCAAAAAGAACGCTGGTTACCGGCGTCGATCTGCCAGCGCTTATCGGTATAGTCTAAGATCCGAATCTAAATTGACATTCATCGGGTTGATAAGAGAATCAAACACACTGATAGAAAGTTTTTTTGATAGTTAAAAATATTTTTGTTAATATTTAACAAATAATTTATTAGAGACCACTTTTTAGTGCTTAATAAATATTTCTTAGTATTTAAAAAGATTTATTAATATGTAATAAATGAATATCAGATTTATTAAACACAAAAAAATCATTTTAAATACTAAGAAATATTTGTTTAATACTAAAGAGTGGTATAAACTAATACTTATTTTCTGTCCAGGATTTTTGTTGTCTACCCATTTTTAATATATTTTCTAATATACGAAATTTATTATAAAATAATTTTGATTCTCTTATCAACCCGATGAGTGTCGATTTAGATTCGGATCTTAGACTATACCGATAAGTGCTGACAGATAGGGACAGGGATGGGCAAATGGGAAAAACATATCGACATTTATCGTATCGATATTTTCCAAAATGTATCTGAAATTAAATTAAATGTATATGATATTTCGATATATCGATATTTTTTCCCAATATGCAATTATTTATAAAAATTGCCAAAATATTCGAAATTTTAAAGTACCTAAATACACATCTGGCTGTTATGACATCAGTTTTATTATTAAAAAACAGGTTTATGTACATGTAGCCAAGAAAAAATCAACATAGTATACAGTGCCACAAACATATCTGGTCCGGTTGCCAAAATTGCAACTAATGCAAATGTTATACTGTTGTCAGAGAAAGACAAATAGGTACAGTAGCGCCCCTCTTACCGGGTCAGATTAGTTTGTGGCACTTTACCAACCAAACCAACAAGCAGTGTCATTGTCATAGACAAGTAGGTCATAGACTGTAATTTTTGTTTGTGTTTGAAGCAAAGAAACTAAACCCATATAGCCTACTGCACTCTTTTTCTACATTTAAGAAATCGGATTGGTCAAATAGGTACATGATGCGATCCATGAGCAGACAGCAGAGCTTTAAATAAATAAATATTAAATCTGAAAAAATATCGATATTTTGATATATCGATATTTTTTACCCAAACGGCCCAAACCTACTGGCAGATCGGCGCCGGTAACCAGCGTTCTTTTTGAATGCGCCCTTACACAGGAAAATGTTTTTGCCATAAATATGAATAACAATAATACCTATTTCAAAACATCCTCAACGAGTAATTAAACCGACATCTTGTATGTTATTAACCACAAAACCGATTTAGTTACTACAAATAAACAATATTTCCGATTACCTACCCGTGCACTGCACAGCTTGTATAAATTATAAAGTCATGTTGTAATACTTTCTCACTCATGTTTGTAATACGTTAAACACAATCTTTATAATCCTTAAATCGTTGAGATTAATAAATAAATATTTTTAAACTGATTATTTACATGCTTTATTATTAATAACGATGGACAAACTGTGTGTGTTGTTGATGTGCGTCACCGTCCACTTAGGGTGGGGTAGCGGGTATAAATTTGGTAAGTACCGACTCCAGTTTTCAATAAATAAGTATTGAATTAATTCACAATCTCTTAATAAACATTCAGAGACCCACGCGGCCATAATTGAATTCTAGATGCTTCACTGTATGTATTTATTTATTTATAAAACAAGGCGGCAACTATATTTAAGTACTAGCTGCTGTGCCCGCGGCTCCGCTCGCGTGGAACTCAGTGTGTCACAGTGTGTTTTCCTGCATAAACCTCGATCCCGCAAGAAGTCAGGAACAAAAACCGGCCAAATGCGAGTCGGACTCGCGTAGGAAGGGTTCCGTACCATTATGTATAAAAACGCCAAAAAAATCTGGTCTGTTGTATAAAAGCCTCACTTAAATATTTAATTGTTTTATTGTAGCCACATATTACGCCCAATAGATGGCATTGGGCGTTGGACCGGATGGTAACTAAACTTACGTCGAATGTATGGGCACCCACTTAAATATTTATTTTATTTTGTTTTTTAGTATTTGTTGTTGTAGCGGCAACAGAAATACATCATCTGTGAAAATTTCAACTGTGTAACTATTACGGTTCATGAGATACAGCCTGGTGACAGACAAACGGACGGACGGACGGACGGACGGACGGACGGACGGACGGACAGCGAAGTCTCAGTAATAGGGTTCCGTTTTACCCGTTGGGTACGGAACCCTAAAAAGTAGCCTATACAGTGCTCCATAACCTCCTCTATCTCCCACTGAAAGTCCATAAACATCTGAACCCGCGACCTCGTTCCCGCATATGCGATTTTCCCGCGTGAATCGTGATCCTGCGGAAATTACATTAGCCCGTACATTGCTCCACAACTTTCTCTGTCTTCCAGTGAAAGTCCCATAAAAATCTAAGCCCGCAACTTTGCGCATAGGAGTTTTTCCCACGTGAATCCTAATTCTGCTGGAATTCCGAGATAATAAGTAGCCTTTGTGTTGCTCCAGAACCTCCTCTATCCCAGTCAAAGTCAAATAAAAGTTTAAGTCCACACTTTCGCGCATCGGAGTTTTTCAAGCGGGAATCTTGATCCCGCCGGGATGATAAACCAGTTTTATAATGATAACGCGACTGAAACTCGTTGACGATCCTACTACTGCGTCAACTACCTGCTGGATAACAACTTCTTCATCTTCAGCAGTGTAAAGGCGTGGTCAACCGCCATCATTTTGTTGACGTTGAAATTGTCCAGTTTCCAATTGAACTAAAGACCGTAATGTAAGGCGCTCGTCGTTGAGGGTAACGACGAATGTACTCTCGACGAGCTTCATCCGCGTTTCCATCACAAAAGACATAACAATAAATAATATCGGCATACTCGGAATTAGAGTAAGCCGTCATACTTATTTAGTGATCAAAATCAACGTGAATTTGGGAGATCGCGTTGGTAGCCAGAAACAAAACACTGCTGCTGTTTAATTTTCATTTTAAATGATCAAGTGGGTCTAATAGACAAACGACAAACGAAAATAACAACTAAAAAGTTTGCAACTCAGGAACTTATACCGCGGTACGATAACAAAGGGTTTTACGTCGCACGTGCTCTACATACGTTTTTTTCTGAAATGTTTTGTTTGTGTCTTAATAATTTTACTTGTTTGGATAGCTTATAAAACAAGGATGTTTTTCATGTAGTTTGTACGCTTGATGTATACTAGATTTTTTAAAATAAATCTACTTTTCTATCGACCACATTCGTAAGAAAATATTTTTTTTTTACAAGAATTCACTTGTTATTTTAAAATGTGTAACACTTGTGCCTGCATTAGTATTAATAAATGATTGTTGATGTATTGGTCACTGATAGAAATGCACACAACTCAATTCAAACCACAACTTTTTCATTTATTGATTTTTTTGTAGTCAAATTCGGTGTTCTTTGTCCAAAAGCAAAAATAAGGAATATGTCGATAACCAGCTGACTTGGTATTAGGGACATTGTGGTTAATTTTGTTGGAAATTGGTTGTATTACCACATCCCAAGAGGAATACATCGAGTTACAAATCACCCTATATATTATGTTAACGATATAAATGTATATGTTACCGTTAAAATGCATAATAAGTTAATGTGCACATTAACTAGGTAATCTGCGGATTCACTGATACCATTCGTTAAAGTGTAAAATTTGCACTTTACCCAGTTAGTCTGCACAGTAACGGATGGTACATCGTTAAATTGCGGAAGACTGGCTACCAGAGTACCAATTTGTGTTGATGTCGTGGCCACATCGTAGATTTGCTCACATCATGAAATGACCGACCATATCATGAAATGGTCACATTTCATGAAATGGTCAACTAAGTTTGGCCAGATCGTAAAATCGTCTACGTTTCACGATTTGGTCATCAACGTTTGGCCGAATCGTAAAAACGCGGGAAATAGGGCATAAGTTCGAACCGTGACGTCTCCGGCGCTGCGGAAGGTGCAGCCCCTTCGCCCTTGCGTAACAAAGCACAGACACCCACGCTTGCCTGCGCAGCTTCGGCTTGCTGGTCGCCTTCGGCGACCAGCCTCAGCCGCTCCGGTTCGCCCGGGTGTCTGCGTTTTGTTACAGCGGGCGGGGGCTGCCCTCCCTCCGCGCCTCCGGGTTCTAAAAAACACTCTAGGGGTAGGGCATACAAGACTACGTGGAGTAGGGGTAGGCTAATTCAGTTATGTTACCAAATCGACCTACCTACCCTTGTTATTAATTTTTTTTTCAAACAAGTACCTATTTTATAGACTTTACCGTATGCATGGTTGCTAGTCTGCAGATTAACTAGGAAGTTTGCAGATTAACTAGTTAATGTAGGAACTCAATTATTTTTTTCCCACTTTAACTGACTCAGCCAGATAATCTGCAGAATACCTCGTTAATCTGCACTCTATCTGATTTACGCAATTTAACGGTAACATGTACATTTCCTAGGATATGTATGTACATATTAAATATTTTTTAAAACAATATTTTATACATTTCCTAGGAATTGTATAAAGTTCCTAGATTTCATACATTTCCGGTAACATATACATATAATAAATAAAGTTATTATAAATCAATGTCTGTTTCGCATAGTTTCAACCGAGCGAGACGCATTAACTGCTATAATTGTAAAATTTATAACCTGACTAAAAATCTCATACTGTAGACATGGTGCTACGTACTGAGGTGGGCAAAGGGCGAAATCTAGACTCTACCATCTTTTATTATTTTATAGATATGTGCGACGACTGCATACCAATAAGGGAGTGCAAAGAAGCGTTAGCGTATATGGACATGACTGATAAAAATTTGGAATACATTGCTCCGTTCTTCTGTGGACTAACAAGGACGTTTAATGTAAGTTTAATTCCATTTCTCTAATTTGCAGCGATTTACCCTAACCAGTTTGACTCTTCGGATTATCTTCAGTAACTTGCGTTCACTTCTCTTCGGTAAACTATGTCTATTAAAAACCCGCACCCGAATCAATGCTTCCAGATTATGTCAGGCGTTATATTTTACTGGCTTGGTAATAAATACAGTGAAAAGTAAGTCCGTGTTTATTATGTTTTATGTATTTTCTTCGACTTCCGAAAATAAATAAGTGATAAATAATTTTAAACATGAACTGACTGTGTACTGCGTTTATTAGTAAGACCTTTTATTTATTGGGGGTACTTACGCCCATACTTGGATTCCCTGCATGGTGCATGAAAAAAAAATTTACGTCGTAAACAAAATAATTGTTGCTTTTTGTGTTATTAGGTATGTTGCAGAAAATTGAAAGGTCCTTCAGCAGACGAAATAATGCTAGCAATCCAAAGGAAAGCAAAGTTAAAACTATTGCCAGATTCCTGTGGAAATATCTACAAAGCTGGTTTTCTAGAAAGCCGCATCACATCCGGCGTATTTGCTAACATCTACGAATACCCGTGGATGGTGCTCATCGCCTACGATACTAGTGAGTTTTGTTAAAAAAAACATAAGAATACTGAATATCATAAACCGACGTTCAGTCCGGCTAAGTTAGAATGCGGTTATCGTAGGTAGGTACACTACAAATATCAAACTCCTGGGCCCCGATTCTGCTCAATAATCATAGTAAATTTGTTATTCTGATAAAACTTATTCATAGTTTCAATTGTAGGTATAATTCTTCAGTGTTGCCAACGAAAATCTACCACTACGTCAAAGGATTACCTAAATAAATTATTGTTAGCCCGGTCAATTTAGACCAAAAGATAAGAGTGAATGTACATGAAATCCCAACAAGCTAAAAATGTGGAAACGTGTGCATATTATGACGATATCAACTTTTATAACTTTTTGAATCGTTATATCTCAGAAACGGTGGCTCGTAGGAAAAAAGTATTGATACATTTTTTATAGATAATTGTATGATCTACAATTTTTGTCTGAGGTACTTTAGTGATAAAACTTACCGTTTTGCTGAAAATCGCGAAAAAATCATTTTTATGACCTTTGACCTTGAATAAAAAAAATCCATACACGGGAATGATGGGGAAGTTTTAAAATTTATTTATAAAATTACGAGTAATTTTTGATACCTATATTTAATGCAAGTGATTTATGGATCAAACATTACCAAGTGGCATTTAATTTTATCACAATCACAATGTGAGTGAGATTAAAATCGATAAACGCGGTCGATATGGGCTCGTTCGTACATTACTTAATACTAAGGAACGCGCGGGTGACGTGCAGGTTGCGGGGTGTCAATTCCCCCGCGTCTCACCTCATACCCCGAATGCCTTGTCAACCTGTCGCGTACTGTATGTATCACAATATCTACATAAAATGCTTCATGGGGCTACAGGCGGGGACAAAAAATACCTACTATTTAACTACGTCCAAAAAAAGATTTATCACAAGTGCGTATGTCACCACATGCGGCAGCATGAAGTATTTTAAGTAAATACTTGTTTTTTTCTTTTCAGTTCTTTTTTAAGCAGTCGGGTTTTTTGATTTCATTTTATTCCATGGGACTTAGTGACTCGCTGTATAAGTTTTAAATCCTCCTCTATCTCCTAGTGAAAGTCCCATAAAAATCCGTTCAGCCATTTCTGAGATAAGCGTGCACAAACTTACGATCAGTTACAGTTTTATGTATAATATAGAATAGATAGATAACGCGTTTAATTATATTTTTCAGTGAACGGTATAGAGTTTAAATGCTCCGGCACACTGATCAACTCACGATACGTACTAACAGCTGCCCATTGCATACGGGGCCAGAATGTTTACAGCACTCGTATTGGTGAATACGAAATAGGAAAGGATACAGACTGCGATGATAATAATATCTGTGAAAGTACTCTTCAGGTATAAAACCACGTCTCTTTAAAGTTTTCCTCAGACCTCTATGCGTATGGGCATAGACAACACAAACAAGACACAAGCACCACCGCTCTGCTCCAGTGGGGATTGGTAGGGGGTCAATAGCCATCCCAAGTATCGGGAGTGGTCGGCCCGAAGACCTCCGACATACCGTAACGACTGCACGATACAATTAACGACAACAAACAAGACCAGTGGCTTTACGCCTCTTTCTATATTATCTGGCTATTAACTAATTTTCTCCCAAACCAACAGGATATCAATGTGGAAGAAGAGATAATTCACGAAAACTACAATAAATCCGACTATTTCGCCAACGACATTGGATTGTTACGTCTAGAGAAAGATGTGGACCTGTCATTCAGTAAGTTTTATTAAATCAAGAAAATCTTTTATTACTTACATAAAACTTATTGTACATTCGTAAAAACAGCCATGCTTCGCTTTAGGAGACCTATGTCATATCACCCTCACTTGAAAATTATTAGGGGTTAGGCGCATCACGTTTTTTTTTCTTTAGGTGAGCATATTCAAACGTACCACCTACCAAAAAAACGAAAACAACCTACGAGCTAACTGGAACTACTATCCTGGTTTCAGCTTAAGTCTTGTTCTGGACATATACTTATATTTGGCCACAATAGATTAGAGATGGTCGCAGTGGTCTCTTGGGAATATTAGTTCCCCACATATCCTGACACCTAAATCTTGTTTTGGATCAGTCACAGTTGTCATGGACGCCCGAGGAAGGGTAGTGCTGCATGCTCATTTGCTATCTTAACTCCATAAACTTATTTTACAGAGAACACAGGGACCATTTGCTTACCAGTAACTGAAGAATTACAAAACAAACCCATCGCTAAGCGCCACGCCATAGTTGCGGGTTGGGGAGTTACGGAATTCAAAAAACAATCCTCCTCGCTTCTCAAAGTGCGTATGCCCGTCCTTTCAAACGAAGATTGCCCTTACTTTGACAGGTAATTCTTCAATCATCATCATTATCATCAGTGTATTGTACAAAACTCTACCGTTACTGAGGGACTGATGGACATGGACCACGCACAGCTGAAACTAATGAACGCAAGAAAATGTTTAGTATGTATGTTTGGGTAGTGTAAGGGACAGGGAGCACTTAGAGCGGATTTTAGAAATTCAAACCTTAACGGGAAAAAATGAGGATGACCTAAAATAATAGGTTGTTCGGAAAGTCATTTCGCTTTTTTAATATGAAAATGAAAGCAAACTTTCATATGAATAAAAATATTTCAGTGAATTCTACGTTGGCCATTCTGGTTCAGAAACATTTGCCATCTTTCTGGTAGAATGTCATGTCACAGATTAGAGGTTAATCTACTTTGCAACAATCCGCGAGCAAATTCGTATACATGTATGATGGTGTATACACATAAAAGTAGCACCTCCCTCCCTCCCACATAGGAACATGCAACAAACAAAGAATGTATACACCAACATACATACCTCCACCAACACGTGTTTCAAAAAACTGATACAGGTCATTTTTGACCTCTTCACTTCAAGTAAAGATTTAACCGCCCAAAAAATTTTGCAGCAAATGGAACAAATGATAATCCGAAGGCACCAGTTCTAGAGAATATGTTGGAAGTGGCATTATATCCACATCAGTTCATCCGAAATAAAAATTGTGACTAAAACAACATTTTTAATTTTTCCATACCTACTCAAAAGTACATAGTGACGAAAGCACTGCTTACTTACTGCTCGCCATACTTAAAAGGAAAAAACCAAAAACTAACTACTGCACAGATTCAATTGAGATTTTTCACACACAAGCCTTGCTTTATTGGCTCTCAAAACATATAAAGGTTGAAAAAGAGTGAAGTTTGGTTCAAGAATCACAATTAACTCTGTTCGGAAAAACGAAATTACTTTCCAAACAACCCAATATTTTATTTCTTCAATGTGTTCATTTTAAACTAACGCAAGTTAGCATTAGAAAAGTATTTTCGAAAATGACTCCCCGAGAATTTGGGCGACATCGCCGACGAAAATCTTGTTGTTACATAGCTAGCAGCAAGCAGTGAAACGCAAACCAGTGATAGTTGAATAGTTTGAACTTGAACGTTGGACTCCTGAACAGGAGTGCTTGGGAAAAAAACCTGCACGCCCCTCTCATTTTCAAAAATTATTTGCGTAATATAAATGAATTATCACTTGCTTCGAAGAAAAAACACAGCGAGGAAACCTGCACATCTGAGAGTTCTCCATCATTTTTTCAAAGATATAAATACATATCTCTGTAAAGGGATTGTTCAGTGTGCTCAACAGTGGAACAATCATGGCTTGCTATAATGATACTGATATATACCATAACTTTGAGCTAAATTTTATCTTGTGACCGGTTGACTGATACAAATTAAACCAATCACATATTTTAATTCTCAGTTGTTACGTGAAATTTACAGAATTTTTAACTTGTTCTGTAAAAATACTAGTGAAAATACAATCTGCTCTGTAAATGTGTTACTAGTGCAGATATTGTTATCGCTTTTGATAACGTGGCGCTTTTAGCTTTTCCTTTCTCACTTTTGGAATTTTATTAATTTTATTCTGTTATTTTCACTTTTGAGCCGGCAACATTTGCATCGTGGATATTTTTTAAAGCATCAGCAGAAGTGCGTACGGGGCATGTCTAATCGTAACTGTCATGTATCTACTTTTGTCCATAGGGAGATATCTCCATCAAAATTGAAAAGGTTTTGCGCTGGAGAATACGAAAAAGATTCCTGTCAAGGTGACTCCGGAGGTCCGCTGATGATTGAAGATTTTTACAAGAAACAACCCAAAATGATCCAATACGGAATTATCTCCAATGGTCCGATAAAATGTGGATCAGCTCATCCAGGCCTCTACACAGATGTTAGGCAATACATTAATTGGATTTTGGACCATATCAAAGAGTAATTCTTTACAGAAAACAAATAGCACACACGTAAGCACTTAATGCGCTTCCATTAATTGCACATGCATGATGTTGCACAGCTGCATCGATCTAAGGCATTTAAGAGAGCGAGAGGGTCATAGGTACACTCCAACTTTGACAATTTAGGTGTTTTATTTGATTCGATTTAATTAGATACAAAAGGTAGGTACTACTTTGTTTTAACCTACGAGTACTTCAAAAAAAGAAGGAGGTTCTCAATTTGAATTTATTTTTATGTGTGTTATTACAACTTCGTAATGGGTAAACGGTTTTTGATATTTCTCTGATATTATGTTTTATTATTCGATAGGTTTACCTCTAACTATACTTAGGCATATCAGGGCACAATTCAAGTGTGCATGTCTATCTACTACGTAGCTCAATTTTATCTAATAAGTTTAACTGTACCTAATATGGTTAATATAATTACGTTCATAATTAGCTAACCATAAGTTTTCAAAAAATTTACCTGCAGTATCGTTATTTCGTAAGTCGCTAAATTCAAACGTATTTTCCACAACAATACCTACTGTTAGGTATTTAATTTGCAATTCTTAATCAATTTACATTTAATCAGACAACCAGACAACATTATGTGAATGAGAAATAAAATCATTATAGATAAGCATAAGTGTTGATTCATTTTAACCTCGTCCTTTATGTAACCGCAGCTAACGGGACTATATTATGACTTGGATGAAAGACACGTCTCAGGATGGTATAATATTTAGGGACAACCAGCCAGGCTCAACTCACACCAGACAAGCCAGACCCCCTGTGTACACGCCTGCACACCCTTGCATTGGCCGTGAGTGGTACAAATTCTTCAAGGTGTAGGTAGGTCGAATTGGTTACAGAACCGAATTAGCCTACCCCTACTCCACGTAGTCTTGTATGCCCTACCCCTAGAGTGTTTTTAGAACCCGGAGGCGCGGAGGGAGGGCAGCCCCGCCCGCTGTAACAAAACGCATACAACCGGGCGAGCCGGAGCGGCTGAAGCTGCGCAGGCGAGCGTGGGTGTCTGTGCTTTGTTACACAAGGGCGAAGGGGCTGCACCTTCCGCAGCGCCAGAGACGTCACGGTTCGAAATTATGCCCTATATTCTGCGTTTTTACGATTCGGCCAAACGTGGATGACCAAATCGTGAAACGTAGACAATTTATCGGTCTGGCCAAACTGAGTTGCCCATTTCATGAAATGCGACCATTTGAAGTGAACAAATCTACGATGTGGCCACGACATATACATTTTCCTAATACGATATTGGAATTGTATATAATTCCAATATCTGTGTATAAATATGTGTACATAGATATGTGTGTATGTATTAAATATTTTTTAAAACAATATTTTATACATTTCCTAAATAGCTTCGGAATTGCAGGTATACATTTCCTAGGAATTGTATAAAGTTCCTAGATTTCATACATTTCCGGTAACATATATACCATCACCGACTTAAGTAAATAAATTAACAACAAAAACACTCATGTCTCGTGGTCTCGTGGGTTAGTTTATATAATATCTGTTTAGAATATGCATTACACCTAGTACTAAAGAATACAACACAAATGTATGTCACTTAATTGTTTGCTTCGAAAGACAATCGATGCCGGGATCACAATCTTTGCAAGGACCGGGTCGTCTTATTGCCATAACCGTGCTTAGGGAATCCTAAGGGCGCTTTTAGTGTCATGCGGATTTGCTCACGCACGCGGGATTGGCCCGCATGCGTAGCACCCGCAAAGAACAATTTCATATATGAATTTACTATAAAGCGTGATAAACGCACGCGGGACGCGGGGCGCTGTGCGGGGCGTCATCCCGCAGCGGGGCATCCGCATGCGTGAGCGTCCCTACAACTTTACTGCCTATCTTAGTGTCGGACGGGGCGCACGCACCGTATTGTACTAATCGTCTACGCAACCCGTGACGCAACCCGCAGAAGACTGAAACTTAAACTGCGTATGATCCGCAGCATGAAATTTCACGCATGCGGGCCAATCCCGCGTGCGTGAGCAAATCCGCATGACACTAAAAGCGCCCTTACATTGGATCCTAGTGTATACCTATAGGATCTCCTTCACCCCCATGCCTTTAATGACAGTAATAAGTTGGACCCTACGAAACCTAAACCCAACTTCCCCGTGACATTAAAACAGGCAATAAATATCTAAGTATAAGGTAATCTTATCAGGGAAAGCCGATTTTTATTTAAAAAAAAACAACTACAATCACAAAAACAAACTATTTGTATTCTCAAAATTATAACCAAATCTCTACTAAACCAATTAATTGCAACAATCACGCCAATTAACACAATTTGTATCATAGGACAAAATAAATAAGCAAAATACTTAATTACGAAATTAATTAAACAAAACAAATATTTAACAAGAGGATTTAAACAATCGTAAAAAATAATGTAATAGTGACGTTATCTCAGCAGCGGTTAGTGGCAGAATGAATGTCTGCCCTGAGCCCCTGAGAGTCCGGGGTTTTTATACCCTTCCTTGGAGGGGGTATGTTCTTCTCCTCTACAGTAAATTATATGTATTTTACATACTTTGTAATTTGGATTTAATTTGGTCAGGGGTTGGTATCCTGCACGCAGTTCAAATCGTAATTTTAAAAAATTAACTAGGTGGTAGAGCCTAGAGTTCGCCCGGGGTAGTACCACCGCCCGCCAAGGTACTCACTACTCAGTACCATTCCTACCGTCATACTAATTGTTTTTAAGAGCAATTGTGTTCCGGATAGGAAGGTGTGGAGCCGGTTCACTTTTTTAGAGGCGACCATCTCAGTCCTCAGGGGTAGCAACGCATCTGTGACCGAATTGGAACAAGACTCACACTAATCATTAGGTACTACCTCGACAATACTAATATTAACTAACAGCACTAACTATCACTAACAGTCCCTGTCCTCACACTTATTAACAAACTAACCAACTAACATTCTAACACCATCTACTAATTGGACTAACCACCCTAGTCCCTAAATTGGGTCTTGTTCTAAGTCGGTCACAATTGCCATGGGCGGCAGCGGAAGGGTGGTGCTGCATACTCGTTTGCTACCTTAATTCAATAAAAAAAACTTACCTTATTTAATTTTTTATTAAAAAAAACAATAATTTACCACAAATTACTGATTATTCCCGTTGGCTAGATATAGATTTTTAGCATTTTTACCTTGTTTTTTTCGACATAAAGGATGCGAATGAAAAGTAAGGATTTATTTATTTTTTATATAATATATTATAATTTCCACATTTCTAGAGCATGTACTTCATAAACGGTTGGGAATACCGAAAATGTATATAGAATCAAAGTTGTAGAGAATTTTATAAGCTTTAATTTCCTCATAGAATATTTTTCGCTACAATGCACCATTTCTTAGATGTTGGCGAAAAACCAAAAACCAGCCAAGTGCGAGTCGGACTCGCGCACGAAGGGTTCCGTACCATTATATATAAAAACGCCAAAAAAAATCTGGTCTGTTGTATGAAAGCATCACTTAAATATTTACTTTAGTTTTTTGTAGCCACATATTAGCCACAGGCAACGCCATCTCTTGGACCGAAAGGTAACTAAACTATCGCTGAAGTATGGGCGGCCACTTAAATATTTATTTTATTCTGTTTTTTTGTTTCTGAAGAAATTGCTTAGAGTTTCGCTCATATGCACTCTAACATGCGCTCATGCGCTCATGCGCTCATACATTTAACTTCATTATCAATGATAATGAAGTTAATGATAATTTATCATTATGGTAAACATTAACTGTATATCGAAAATGTCTGTATTGTCATAACAAAAAGTAATGTCCGAACAGATTAACTGGTTATACTTTGTAAAAAAAACTTCTATACTTGTTCTGTTGCTTAAACAATATAAATAATATTCACGTTAAAAATTCACCCGTCCCGCGAGTGGAACCAGTCACTAGCCAACGTTCTTTGAGGAAACCTGTTCATGTATGTTTATAAGCAAATAATCATCAAATATTATGTTACAATAACGCATAGCGTAATAATGAAGTACATTGATATTGTTTTGTTTGTGTTGTTTTGGACGAATATTGAAGCATTTGCGAAAAGAGCAGAGTCCAGTAAGTAATGTGTTTTATAACAATTGTGATATATGCCTAACTATACTCTTCCATTTTGAGATTCCTACTTCAATTACTTAGATATAGTAAGCCTTCTAAGATAGTATAGTAAGATATAGTCTCTTCTTGCTTCGTCTGTCTTTCTCACTCTATCTTCTGGTTCTAATAATAAACATCTTGTCTCACGTTCTTTAACGGACCTTGCAATTCGTTGTCTCTTTTGCGCTCAAGCATTCATCGTATTATGACCCTAGAGGGGTAAAGAAGCCTCACGGTGATAAATTAAAAGCAGATTGGTTTTATCAAATTAGATGGCATTGCCGCGATTGCATTTTAGCAGCAATCACTCATTTATTGAATAATTATTTTCCATTATCATGTTAATCCTACTAATATTATGAATGCGAAAGTTTGTAACGATGTGTGAGTGTGTTTGTTACTTTTTCACGCAGAAACTTCTGAATGGATTTTCATGAAACTTTGCAGTTTAGACATCGGATTAACATAATAGGTAAAAATTTAAAGTTTTTTTTATTATAATTTGGTCATAATATAACGATAACTATGTCAAGTAAGTCGGAAAAAAACAGTTTTCCGAAAGCTATCTTCCACTAAGGGGCTGGTTCCCCGAAGCGAAGTGAGGGCGGGTTTACTAGTATTACATATTTGAAAAAGGACACTAGATGGGCATCTTCAAAAAATTAAAAGTTTAACACTCCGAACTTCAGAACTCTTGAGTCTTGGCTCATTAATCTGGGTCGGTCACAGTCGTCATGGGTGGCAGCGGTAGGATACTGCCGCCTGCTTATTACCTACCTTAATTCCATAAAAATAAAAAAATAAGCAAAGATATTTCATGATTCCCGTATGCTTTGTTACAGAAACCTGCCGCGATTGTATGCCATTTACTTATTGCAAGAACGCTAAAGATCTAGCCGAAACAAAAAAGGATGAAGATACAAAGACATTATTTAGAAATGCATTTTGCGGATACCATTACAAAAATAACAGGGAGTATGTAAAGGTGCGTTTACGCGGCGCGGGCTAGCGTGTGATGATCCGGTAATGAGCCAAAGGCGTACGTACGAGTTTTGGTAATTGAGCTGGTGTTAAGTTAATCCATGACACGGTAATATTAATAAAATTACCGTGTCCATGACGTGTAAAAGTCTGCGCACATAAAACGGAAAAAATAACAATTATTAGTTATTGCACAACGCAGTAACGGAGCAAATTAAATGAAAGCATTAATTTATTGGAAATGACGGAAAGGCCAATCTATATAATATGTATAAAGGAGCTTAATCGAAAACGTTGCATAAGATGATAAAACAACGTCATAATTACGAAACCGGTGCGGATAGCTTGTAATGCAAGAAATTGTTAGATATTTGATAAAATATTTAGTTAGAGTCAATATAATTTTTTCCTCGCTAATATCATAACAGCTTATCCCGTTTTCATTGATGTATTGTGGGTGAAACTTATACCTACAATTGTTTTATTACAATAGGTTCGAAGATATAAATAAATTCAATCTCAATATTTTTACAAGGGCAGTAAGAAATAATTTGTCCCGTAGTCAAGTCTAGTTACTAGTAAAAATATTAGGTTGCTCGGAAAGTCATTTCGTTTTTTTAATATGAAGTTGAAAGCCAACTTTCGTATGAATGAAAATATTTCAGTTAATTCTACATTAGCCATTCTGGTTCAGCATCATTAGCCATCTTTCTGGTAGAATACCATCTTTCTGGTCTTTATTGACAAACAAACTGATACAGGTCATTTTTGACCTCTCTTCACTTCAAGTAAAGATTTAACCGTCCAAAAAATTTTGCAGCGAATAGAAAAAAATATAATCCGAAGGCACCAACCAGTTATAGAGAATATGTTGAAAGTGGCATAACATCCACATAAAAATTGTGACTTAAAAATGTTGTATTTTTAAATTTTCCATACTAAAAAATACATAGTGACGAAAACACTGGTTATTGTTCGCCATACTTAAAAGGAAACCAACCAAAAACTACTGCATAGATTCAATTGAGCTTTTTCACACATAAACCTTGCTTTATTGGCTCTCAAAACATATAAAGGATACGCGGCTTAAGAGTGAAGTTTGGTTCAAGAATCACAATTCACTCTGTCAGGAAAAACGAAATTACTTTCCGAACAATCTAATCTAATAGATAGAATATATTTACCTGATTCTTATAATGTGCTTTGTTTCGTTACAGATATGTTGCTCGGAGTTCGATTCCATTGCACTGACCATCGATGATCGTTGGAGCGTGCCTGAACAGTCTGAGCATCCGAACTTGCGGTTACTACCACAATCCTGTGGAGTTATTGCACGTGACCGCATTGTGGGGGGCGAAGTGGCCGGCTTATACGAGTTCCCTTGGATGGTAGTACTTGCTTATAGAGGTAGGTTCAGGTTTATGGTAATAACAAACAAACCAAGATAACATGATCCGTGCGGTCTGTTAACTTTGACTTCAACCCATCAATGACCCATCCATTATTTGTAATAATGAAAGCTTCAATTGCGAAAATTTCAAGTTCATTTATTAAAAATAAAAAAATAAATTTTTTAGTCATCATAGACATCGAGTATGTCAATGCTCTCATTTTACTACTTGTCGATATTAGTCTTTTTTATGAAAAGCTGATCAAAGTTTTTTTCAGATGAACAAAAGCTCGAATGTGCGGGTACATTGATCAATTCAAAGTACGTTCTGACTGCGGCACACTGTGTATTAAACAAGGAAATTACAAACGTTCGTATTGGCGACTTTAATTTGGTCCAAGAATTAGATTGCCAGGGCGTAACGTGCGAACGTGATGTTCAGGTATTTTTGATGTGAAACATCTTATGGATCACTTGTAAACTGAATTTTGGCGTGGCCTACGCTTCGCCCGTGGCGACGCGACGCTCATTCTATCTCACAATGCCTCATCTTTTATCTCACTCACTCGATCGGTCGACCTCCGTTTGGTTTTTACATATATACTACATATTTCAAAATCGAATATTAGCTTCATTAGAGACACGGTAGTGTCTAAGCCAAGTTCCACAAAAAATACCCCTTTTATTTTGTTCATTAAAATTATTTTTTCGTTTCCTATTTCTTATAATACTTGGTGCACGGCAGTGCACCTCGCCAAGTTCCACAAAAAATACCCCTTTTGTTTTGTTCATTAAAGTTATTTTTTCGTTTCCTATTTCTTATAATACTTGGTGCACGGCAGTGCACCTCGCCAAGTTCCACAAAAAATACCCCTTTTGTTTTGTTCATTAAAATTATTTTTTCAATAAAAAAATGTGAGCCGTCATGGGACGCCTGGCAGATGTGAAACACACACACACACACACATATATATATATATACATATTTTCACATTTTTTTTATATCGTTAAACTCTGTAATGTAGGGATAGGATTGTTCCTTCGGAAAAAAGTGTTGTTGGCCTATGAGGTGATGGCTCACTGCTACGGCCTCCTTATATCATAGAGGAAGCCCTGTGAGTGTGTGTGCATACCTACTCTACCACCATACAGGTTCTGGGTAGGTTGCAGTTGTCATGAGTCAGCGGAAGAGGGCATGCTTCTTTGCGACCTGAAAGAATTACATGAAATAAAAAAATATGATTTTACGTTTCAAAATCTTACTAACGGTATCTGTTTCAGTACAGAAAAGTGGAACGAGACGAAATTCATGAAGACTATAACTGGGATACGTATACGAACGATATTGCTTTGTTACGTCTGAATGCTCCAGTGACGTTGGGCAAAAGTTAGTATCTATACAAGAGTTGCCCAGAATATTATGATAATAGTAGAGATATAATAGTAGAGAAAAGCTCAATGTCATTAATTAAATTGTAATATACATAATGATTTTATTACACATTGCTCACTCGCAGTAAACCAGAAAGGGTTAGGTATACAAAACGTCGGGGTGTTTTTAAATTTTCAATTTACAGTTAGTTACTTCATTATAATTTACCCAAACATTTTCACCCACATGGTCTCGCCCAGAGGTTACTTATTCGTTCTAAATTCCATTATACAATATTCAACAGAAAATGCAAACCCTATATGTTTGCCCACAACATCAGAAATACAACAACAGAGGATAACGGATAAGCAGGCAACAGTGTCTGGCTGGGGGCTCAACGAACATGGAAATCAATTCTCTGTTCTTCGCAAAATAGATATCCCTGTGCTTTCTAACAAGTTTTGCCAGGACTACTACAGGTAAAGTCCCATAATTAACCTGAAAAATAATATTCATAATTTATAGACATAGTCTTCCCGGGGTATAAACTGCATGGAGGAGAGCCATATACCGCTGCCTATAATTGGAAACAGTCAACGGTTGGAAAGAGAGAAAAGAGTGTAAACTGTAAAGTAATACAATAGGAAAATAACGAAAAAGTGAGCGGGCTCATATCTTAAGTCTGGTACTATAACGACTTATATTCCCTTTTGACAATTTGTTACTTTAATTATTAATTTAAAATACCATATAATTAAATTTAAAATTTAATTTTAAATTTTAAATTTAATTATAAATTTAATTATATGGTTACATGGTTGATATATTTTCATATTGAGGTTTTAAATTTTACCACATTTTATTTCACTCTCCTTGCGACATGTATGGATGGAAGTATCTAGTAGATATTGTTAGTAAGTTAGGCATTGCAGTAATTGAACTCGACAAAGCCACCCTTATATAAAATTAAAAATTCATTTATATTATAAATCTTCATAACACTATAAAAGAAACGGCCATGATACTGTGCCTTAAGTAAGTACATAAATAAAGTTTCATATAATATAAAAGATATTATTTCTTTATTTTTACAGACATATAACTGAGTCAGACACTAGTAAGTTCTGTGCAGGAGTTCTCAAGAAAGACGCGTGTCGTGGCGACTCTGGGGGCCCACTGATGGTAGACACTGACGTCGGAGGTGGTACCAAGATCGTCCAATACGGCATTGTGTCTCACGGACAAGACAAATGTGGTGAATACGCTCCGGGAGTGTACACGAATGTTACGAAATATATGAATTGGATTCTTGATAATATCAGGGAATAGATTTCTAGATATTTGGACTTTTGTACTGTAATTAATGTGCACAACATAATTATGGAAATAAAAATTGTTATTAAAACAATAGGTAAATCGATCCAGTAAAAAGATGTGTACTTTAATTCTTTCTTATCCTTTGTGAAGTACCTCCACCATAGGGTAAAAACAGCACTGTTATCTAATAATGCTTCCGATGCCTGTCTTACTGTCACAGGGCTCTCGTCTCTGGACAAAAAGTAAGTATGGTGGCACAAACTTATCTGGCCCGGTGGCCAAAATTTGAACTAATGTAAATGTTATTATACTGTTGTCCTTATTATGTTGTCAGACAAAGACAACGACAGTAGCGCCCCTCTTACCGGGTCAGATAAGTTTGTTGCACTGTAGATACTTGAAATTTTTACAAAACAAGTGTTACTATGGACGGGGTCCCCACACAAGTAATTTTATTTTCTTCGCAAGTATTTTTTTTTTGTCTTTAATATGTTGACTATTTACCACCAGGTGACAAATAATTACTTTGCTCTGTCTGTGCAGACGTTTTTTTTGGTTTAGGAATTAATTATTAACCAGCTCTTTCCCATAAATAACCGTATTTTAATTTATACCTACTATTATTCAATTTTAATACTCAGCTATTTTAGTCGACTTCAAAATAGGATGACATCTGAAGTAGAGCAAACATTCGGTGGTACGAGGAGGAATGTCAAATTCCTCGTCGTTCCACTGGTGGTACGACGAAGAATACACCGAGGAAGCTCTCAATTCCAGTATATTTTTTATACTTGTGTGTTATCTTATAACTTTGTACTGGATGAACCGATGTTGATATTTTTTTAATTCAAAATGTCCTGTAAATAAGCGACATCTAGTGAGCATTTATCGAGTTATTTTTACTTGTCGAGTTTGAAATCGGTTATTTAGGTGTAAATATGTAGTTATTTATTATGGATTTAAGATAGCGGACGAACATTCAGCAGCACTCTTCCGTAGCTTCCCCTGCTTCCTGTAAAACTTTATTCCGATAAAGTTAACTATACAAATAAAGAACAAGTAACAAATCGGGACAAGGATAGTTAGGCCAGTTAGCAGACAGGTATACTTATTTAAGTTGGTTATTTTTATATTATACTTATGCGTTAAGTTGGTTATTTTTTAGTGGGTACGGTTAATTGAATAGAGCAGGGACTATTGTGATAGTTAGTCTTGTTAGATATAGCGGCGCCATACCTACAGTAATATGAGCGCGCGCCGTACATATGCTGACCACGCAACCAGATGCAACGAGTGCAGTAAAACAATAGACTACGTCATACGCGTCATACTGAACTGGCCAATCAGAAGACGCATCCTCAACCGCGCTATCAAGATTTCGAGATATACAAACTATTATTATTAATTATTAATTATTTTGGTAAAATATAACACCACGTTGTCAATAATTCTTATGTTCTATTATTATTAATTCGCAGACGAGGTAGGTACAATGACAGTGACAGCCTCCTCAGCTGTTTTATCAATGAAGTTGGTCGCTATTGCTTATAGCGCCATCTCTTAAGGAGTTCACGCATTTGTGTAAAACAACTCTCTTTACCGACAAGGCTGCGCAGTATAATGTAATAAATATATTTCGATATTCTACAAATATATTATATGAGTAAATAAGATAATATATTATTATTATGTATGTATATACCCGTTCTATTGGCAACATCATCATAATATTTATAAATATGTATAGCTATTTATTATATAAGTAGTTTAAATATGTATTTTAATATAGTACAAATATGGAAATCATTTTTATATTTTACGTTTTTGTTACTAACATTGTGTATTTCTATTGATTTCATTCCATCCACCACATAGCGAAACATGCGAGACAAAACAGGACTGCGCTGAAAACCAGTAGCGATGGTTCCTACCAGTTCCATGGCGTATGCTGAGCGTAGCCCTTTTTTGTCACGTGGTAGGGTACGAATACCTTCAAATTAGTATTTAGAATATTTGTGTGTTAGTGTGTACCATACTATTGTGGCAAAATAAATGTTTCTTTCTTTCTTTCTTTCTTTCTTTCTTTCTTTCTATATATACAAATGGTCCGGAGTTAACATCGGACCGCGGTCCCCAGGCTGTGACATCGCCTGGCGGGAGATCTCCCCTTTTCCTCCACAATTAGTACAAGATTACTAATCACCATCGATTACAGATGTGTTGCTACCTTTTAAGAATAAGTACGATGATCGCTTCCAAAAAAGTGTAACCTTTTTACATTTATTTTATCCCAAGAATATAATGTTATGTTCAATAATAAACTATCATATCTAAAAGGTCAGTGGCAACAATCCGGTTCAGCTCAAGGCCGCTATTTTTGAATCACTCGTCTAACGGCGAGCGCTCGTTCTGCGTGATTTTGGATTTAGGTATATAGCAAAGCCCTATTAAGACTCATGTGACTATGACGAATGGTCTCTAGATCAGGAGTCAGGACAAACTCAGTTGAATCGAGTGCTCGCAACTAAACGAACGATTCAAAAATCGAGCCCTGGGGAAATAAAATCAACGTCATGCGCCTTGGAAGTCGACTAGCTGGAATTTAGAATCGCATCCGACGACGCATCGAACGCTCGCCTCTAGACTACCGATCAGAAATAAAGCCTCTGTCATAACAAATATTGCTTTAAGGAAAATGAACATCCAATGATATGACGTCATGTTATTATAATATCTTGGTAATTTATACGATTGGTAATTTATGCAAATTAGCTTATATAAATTACATAAATGGCCAAATGGTAAATGTAATATCGAAGAAATAATTTTATCTGACTTTGTAGCCCACGACACAGGTTAACAACTGTTACCGAACGATAACAATGCCTTGGCTAGTGAGTATCTCCTCAGGTATCTCATCATAACTGATGAGGCTAGAGCATACTCCACCTTGGTGCTCCAGCACAGACTGATGGTCAGGGACTCACCCAAGAGTCATTAATTATAACGCCGCCTGAAAGCCCCCAATGTTACAGCGTCCTATCTAGTTAGAACGACTGGGACTGGCAGCATTACGTGCCCTCCGATGCACGAAAATGCTTAAGAAATTTAGTCACTATGCTGTTACAAAACAGCATATAACCCACTGATTACATTCCTGTTTTGTTATTTATGGATAAAGCCTAATACACCACCAATCGATTCTAATATAAATATTTTTACCGACATCTATGTCGGTGTGTCTGTCTGTCTGTCACGGTGCAACCGCACGGTACACTGTGCAACGGGGAGAACAAAAACATTGTACACTTTTACTCTGTGCGCGACTAAAAAATTTTTGCTTCAAAAATACACAAAGTAAATTCTAGACAATTTATTAAAAAAGGAGACAAAGTTTACAAAATGCTGAAAATGCTTAAAATCCAACCCATAAATTTGGTGACGTCAGTATACACTGCTGGGTAATGGTAAGCTGGGGCCCGTGTGGAACGACTCCGTATTGGACATATCATCTGTAGATATTATTATTATACTTCATTTTCATTATAAGAGGAAGTCCTCCTGGATCGGCGATGCAGGAGTCTTTGTTTTGAGATCCAGCACAATTTGTCAGCTGTAACGTCTGGTTGACCTGGTCTCGCAAAGCTGTGAATATAACAAGACAAAGTCATTATCACTATGAAAACATATAAATTTAGACTTTTGTCTAAAAATTACTAGCGAACCATTTGATGATTTTGTGATCTCACGAGACTTAAATTTCGAATTTTTTCAATGAATTACCGATTCTCGCAGCCGCATAATAATAATAAGAACATAAGTGTAATCTCATAAGAGATGCATAGAAAATTTGTTAAATAATTAGTTTCCTACTTTTTATCTAAGCCACTGCAATTCTCAGCTATGTAGATATCAACTTTATTGAGAACTGTGGATTCCGTGTCATTTTCCGTGATTCCCCAGCCAGCTACCGTAGCTACTTTATTGTCCAGACGTTCATGACGCAGCTCACTTGTCTTTGGCAGACAAATCATGTCGACATTTACTGTGTGAACACAAAATAAGTTTAACTAGTAAATCCGCCCTCGCTTCGCTTCGGGGAACCAGTCCCTTCAAAAATCTCTATAAATTTTAACAAATTATGTTATTCCAATGTCTATGCTATATTACTGCAAAGTTTCATGAAAATCCGTTCAGTAGTTTTTGCGTGAAAGAGCAACAAACACACACACACACTCACTCACTCACATACATCCTTACAAACTTTCGCATTTATAATATTAGTTTTAATTAAATCCTACTAATCCATGCTAATATTATAAATGCTATAGCCTTTCTGTCTGTCCGTCCGTCTGTCCTGACGCCGACCACCGTACAGATTTGGATTAAGTTTCTTAGGAAGATATAGTTGACGATGCAAGGTTAACTCAATGATGCAAGGTCAAACATACTACTTATTTTTTCAAATTCCAACCCCTAGGGGCTGAATTGAGGATAAAAATGAAAAAAAAACTAATTCTACTTGAGTGAAGCCACGAGCGGCCATATTTTGTAAGGCATTTGGCGTTGACGTTGTTCAGTTGGTTGGTCCATCGATGAAATACCTACTAGGTGCTCACTGTGATTGAAGTCAACGTCTTCAGCGAGCCGTACCAGAATAAGAGCGATGTCATTACAAGCACAAGTTAGATAGTTTTCATGGACTATCAACTTTTCTACAGGTATATCCTAAAATATATCATATCAGATTTGTATTGTGGTAAAAAAACTTAAATTTCTACAAAACATATTAATATACGACTATGTGGCGCAATAGTTACTAGGTATATATGGTAGGTATATATATGTATAGGTACATAAGTGGTAAGTTCAGGAAGCCGTTCAATTTTACCTTGTATAATTTTGCATCAAAATTTCCAAGCGGGGAAATTCAAGCAGTTAGTTGCAATTATAAGACACGTTTATCATGATGACCCTTGACTTAACACTCTATATATCATTGCCCGTTCTGTTTTCAAGTTCATCAGTTTGCTGGTTTGCTCAGTCGGTGGACGTCCGTCTTCGGAGAAGGACGTGTGGTGTACCTATACGTTTAAATTAAATTATAGTTATTCCTAAACATGTATAGTATAATTGCATTTTGTGCATTAGTACTTGGTTTATCCAGAGGCGTCATTAGTCGTAAGTGTTTTTATTATACTAAACTAGAGAACCGCCCGCGCTTCGCTTCGGGACCCGTAGGTAACAGCCGCGTAGGTCTCGCTCCCGTAGGAATTTAGGCTAAAAAGTAGCCTACTACTCGCTCTCTTCACTCCACCCTGTCTGAGGTGTGTGGAGCCCTCGGGACAGTTAGTTCCCCTTTGGGGGTGTCTCTCGCGGCCCGTTAAAACGGGCCGGTCCTTGGGTTGGGCCCTAAGGCCCTTGGTTGTCCATCTGTGGTTAACCAATAGGTCAAGTCCGGTGAGTGGTGGCCTTTTTACAGGCCATAGAGTCTTAAACGGGATGGGGTTCATCTTCGCGCCGCCCAGGCGATCGAGGCCCTACTGGGTGAATCCCGCTGGTGGGAAGCCCAGCAGGAGCCGATCAGCGCCGGGCGACGACTTACGAAGCCGCAGTATCAGTCAGTGATAGGCCCGTCCCGCGCAACCAGCAAGTCGCGCGGGAAGGCCCAGCGGTCCGGTGGACGGGTGTGGAGCGGCACCAGGTCCTGCAGATGCGGGAACCCGGGTCCCTCTGGATGACGGCGTTCCTGACGTACCTCGGCGCACCAGTCAGCCGGCGGAGCGCAATCGCCTGAACCGCGCGCATGCTCTTGCGCTACGGTTCGCTGGCGAGCGCGTACCACGCCGGTGACGCGTACGTGAGACGGGATCTGATGTAGGTCTTGTAGACCCCGAGCTTCAGTCCGAGAGGGTGGCTCGAGGAGAGCACTGGTTTCTGCCATCGCGCTTCTGGAATTCACGACGGCTTTCGTAACCTGTGGTTTCATCGAAAGTCTTCCGTCGATTTTGCCCCCAGGTATTTGGCCTGTGGGGCCCATTGGATATCTTGTCCGTGAAGCTCCAGAGTAGGGTCCCGCCTGTTGAGATATCCTCCTATGTTCACGGCCTGCGTCTTCCCGACATTCACCGACAGTCTCCACGCGGCGAGCCATTCGGGGAGGGCATCAAGCGCACACTGCATCTTGACGATGGCGTGGGTTCTATTCAGCGACGTGGTGATGTACGCCACGTCATCGGCATAAAGGGCAAGCGACGCCCCCCTGCCGCCGGGATGTCGTCGGTGTATCAGGCGTAGCAGACCGGGGACAGGCAACTCCCTTGCGGGACGCCGGCTGCGATCGGACGCTCGGTGGATTCGGCGTCTTCAACCACTACTCTGAAGCTTCTATTTTCGAGGAAACTGGAGATCACCTTAACGGCACTCCGGGGCGCTGACGACTGCGAGATCTTGTAGAGAAAGCCGTCGTGCCAAACACGGTCGAACGCCTTTTCCATGTCGAGGAATACTGCACACACGCGTTCTCTCTTATTCAGAGCCGCGGTACCTAACGGTGTGCAACACCCTCGACAGTGTAGCCGTGCTGTTCAGCGGCATCAAAAAGTAGCCTTCCACTTCTGTTGGCAGCTAGGCTATTCCACCCCGGATGCTTGCAGTTCCAGTCGCCCGCGCCCACCACCGGTGCCGGCGAGTCCAGCAACTTGCGGACATCAGCCAACAGAATAGTGCCAGCGGGCGGGCGGTACACTGAATACAGCCGGAGCGGGGAGTTCTCGAGGCAGAGCTAAAGTAGCCTATTACATTTGCCTATGACTTAATTAAGTAAATTACATGTAATATTTGATAGCGTAATTCAGAACTTTCAAATTAATTTTATTAACGCCATCTATTGACAACTCCGAAAATAAATATCTAGCAACTAACAAAACATCGATCTTCCCATGAGAATGGGATGTTTTTCCGCGGTAAAAAGTAGCCTACGTCACTCTCCACCCTCCTAACTATCCCCACACACATAAACCTTACCATATAATAGCTTTGTTGCGACGTGAAAGCGTCACAAACAAACAAACAAACAAACAAACAAACACACTTTCACATTTATAATATTATTATAATATTATAATATTATTATAATATTATAATATTATAATATTATAATATATTATAAATACTAAATAATAACAATAAAATTTATTTGTTTATTTGCATGATAAGGTCAAAAAAGTTTTGTATCATTGTGTCAGCCTTTTCACTCCTAACCTGTTAGGGTAGGTATAGTTATTTAGGGTGTCCGGGATAGGTGTAGCGATTTTATGGCTAAATAATGCATTTCATCACCACTCCAGAACGACCTCTTAATGTGTCCTATCTCTTCCACATCCCAGCTACAGCCATTTAATTTCTCAGAACATTTTCTTGTGCATTTAATTTTTTAATTGGTAATATCTGAAAAAAATAATAACTTACAGTCAAGATTTTGCTGTTGTTTTGTTGCTTATCTTTCTAGAAACCTGTCGAGAAGAACAATGTGGTCTTGACGGGTTTGTTTTTGCACAGTATAACAATACCTTGTATTTTAACATTCTTTTTCACATGTAGCTTTTGAAGTGTTTCTATTATTCACATTTTTAAGTTTTGAAATATTTTAAGCTACGAAACGATGCCAAAACTTGTGTACAATCTAATAACACCAATTTCAAACCTGTGAATCCACATACTTTTTACTTAAAAGGCAAATACCAAGGCAATAACCTTTTTTTCAAGCACAGAGATGAGTAAGAGATGTTCCTACTATCCAGCCTTTTAGTTATTATTTTAAACTACGTAGTGTTAAGTTACTACGAGTACAAGTTAAAAAATCTTTTCTTTGTTTTAACTTTAGTTAATCACATGACAGGGACAAAAAGTTTTAAACCTGGAATAATGTTAAAATAAAATAATGTTAAACCTGGAGTAATGTTATTTCATGCCCAATTTAATTTACGGCAAGGTGTGACATAATGGCTATATATGGACATGCACAATACAAACAAAGTCTTTTCCCAGGCGCAACAACTACAGGAAAACAGTACAAAATATACAGTAGATACCTAGTTCAAGTTATTTACCATGACAAAACTGGTTTTAAATACCAGCGACTACTATGAAGTTTGGCAGATGTCAGTACAATTTTGCGATTAAAAAGTGGGAAGTCCGCAATTTGACTGTTTTTTATGTTTTTTTGTGAACTGATTATTATTCTTTTTTTGTTCGAAAGCTGGTGCTTCTTGTTATTTAAATTTGAGCGACATCTGTCGGTTAGTTTTAGAATTATTTGAATTATTATTACGAGTATTAGCGTGAACACGCTGGATCAAGGATAATTCAAAAACTATTAATTAATGGTTTTTAGCGTTACCTCTTAATTTTTAAGTAGTTTAACTTTTATGAATGTTATAATAAGGGAGAGATAGGTACTAGTGGGAATTAAACAAATTAAAATTTTCATCGCTTGCCATTTTGTCTAAAAGTGACAAGTTATAAAATAAAGATTATAAAAATAAAAATCAGCCCACGAGACATACAAGAATTTATAAATATTTGTCTTGGCTCCATAAAAACCAGTCATCGAATTCCGTACAGCAAAAGAAAAAAAAATTTATAGGATCACTTTGTTGTATGGATGTTAAGACTTTTTTCCCAGAGGCGAGGAGGTATCGAACTGAGATTAATATCAAATACTCAGGATTGCATTCTCTTAGAACAGAGAATAATCCAACTTCTATTCTATTCTTTGGAGAGGAAGTCCGAGCGCTATTGAACTTCAAGGGGGTAGAATTGACAAGAGTGTTTGTTTCAGAGAAATGCGGGGACTGTATCAACTTCGACCGCTGTCCAGCGTTTCTTGATTTCGACGTAAATAAAAGGAATGATGAACCCATGCTACTGTTTGAACTGTCTGCACAAGCGTCATGTGGATTTGACAGAAGCGGTACAATACCTATGGTAAGGTTTTTTATGTTGCGCATATAGACTACAGGCCCATGTCAAAAATGGATGGGTCATATGAACCACCAGGTGATGTATATAGGACGATATACATAAGAGCACAAAATAATAAGATTCAGCACTATGACGTCACTTGTAAGCTGTCCAACTTGAGTGCTGGTGAGAATTCAAAAATGCAACCCTCGATTTTTTCCCCTTGTCGCATGATTTTTGTACGGCGTTGCGGAATAATGGATTAGAAGCTGTATTGAAACAGTATGAAACTGGTGCCGTACAGAATCAAATGACCATTTTTGACATGGGCCTGTAGTCTAATTTGGCCCTATTTAATCCTGGACATCGTGGAGACAAGCAATTGAACATGACCGCGCTAACTCACATGCGCGCAAACTCTTGTATAAGTATTGTACAGCTGAGAAAACTGCAAATGTGTTAAAAACTTCGCATAATCATTTACAAAGGTCCATCCTTAACTAATGAGATCGCGTATTCGCGCCAATGTGAGTGAGCGGCCTAAGTTATTTGATCATAGGCAGTTTAGGGGATTAGAATACAGACCCTAATCCCAATTGGCCGTGCCACCAGGACGTCGTGTCGAAAGTAATTAAAAGTAAAACACACTTTTCTTGATACCAATAAAAGTGTGTTTTACGTTGAAAATTTAAATATCAGTCTCAGGTAGCATTAGGAAATTGTTAATCCTAGACATATAACATCATCAATAAGCTCATAAGCTTAGCCAAGCTATGAGGAGTTTTTATCGAGTAATTTCAATAATGCATCTATTTCATATTTTTATGTACAGGTGTGTTGCTCGATGTTTAAGAGCCTCAGCGAAATAGATTCCCCCGAAGATATCCGTATAGCAAATCATAGGAACTTACGCCTACTTCCTGAGGCATGCGGTGGAATTAAGGGCGATAGGATCGTCGGAGGAGAGATAGCAGACCTCTATGAATTCCCATGGATGGCCCTTATTTCTCATGAAACACGTAAGTTTATATTAATCGTTGAAAGTAAACATTCAATTTAAATAATTGGTGTCTAAGTACATATCTATCTCTTGTTAACTTAATATTAAATGGTAATCAAACTATTCATAACAGTTTTTCAATAGCAGAAAAATGAGCAAATGAGCCATCTGATGTTAAGTGGTCACCATAGCTCTTGGACATTGGTAACAACAAATGCATCACAGATGCGCTGTCGGCCTATGAAGAAAATAAGGAAGGAATACGACAAATCATGCGACTGACTCGAGCAATATGCATAGGTATTGATGGTGATATCTCGCTAGCCTAGTTTCAGGCCTACCACCAAGCCCAGAGTACCTTTGGGATTAAACTGTATGGTACATAGGTACACTGGATGATACCTTTGTAAACAGGGACCAGAGCTGTAACTCGTCCCTTGTTTAACAGAGTGCACCATGAGCAGGGAAAGTCGGGTTAGATTAACGATCGACGGAAGCTTGCTATTTATTATAATAGGTTCTGCATAGAACGTTATTCAGGAAGACGGCCATTTAACTCTATAAATATAACAATTAAGTTTAGTTTCCAGGGCTATTCACTGATTTTAACAAACTTCTTATAAACTCACGTATGCCCCGCAAATCTGCTAATGTTATTGTTTTGTAATAAAATAAATGTAAATATTGTAATAAAATAAAATGTAATAAAATATTATACCAAACTTGTTGTAGGAGATGGTCTTAGATTTAAATGTGGAGGCAGTATCATCAACAAGCGCTACATCCTCACAGCTGCTTACTGCGTCCAAAACAAGATCATCGCCGGCGTTCGTGTCGGTGAATACAACCTCGACACTGACGTTGACTGCCAGAAGGGTATATGCGAACAACATCGTCAGGTGCATATACTTACATTCATAGTGTTACCTCTATCAAATAAAAACTGACATTCCAGACAAACTACCCTCAGCTGTGTCCCGGATTAATAATATACTTACATAATATATTATTTTTTAGTTGTTGAAAATTCTAAATTACATAAAATATTTGTTTGTAATATTTGTATACCCTTGAGGGTCAAACATAGAGAACTACAAATTTTCTTTAATTTTAAGACCTGTAAACCTGTTTTACAAATAAAGGAATTGGAATTTGAATTATTAACCCGCGACGCAAAACATCATCCTATTATTAGGTATATCATCACATATCTATATTATGTATATTCAAAGTAAATCTTCTTTCGTTTTAAAAATTGCAATTTCGGTATAACGAACAACTGAGAATAAAATTGTGATAAAATGAAGAAAATCATGCATGCACACTGTTGCAATGATTTTATCTTGTAGAAAGCCTAAAATTATCCAGTTACTCATAAAATAATGTGATTATGTTACAGGATATACCAGTAGAAAAGTCGATAATCCACGAAAAGTATCAGGGTTTGCCATCGGTGGTAAATGACATCGCACTGTTACGACTCGCAGAGGACATAGACTTCAATCACAGTATGTAGTATTTCTATTAAAGGAGTCTTCTAACATTCAGTTACTATAACATAACTATCTCTTACTGAGGATAGGCAATAATTTACTTAACACGTTCATGCAAACAACGTCATATGACGTCAAAATAAGTACATTATGTTACAGCTCAACATCATATGACGTCTGTTTTTGACAGAGTTTTTAGAACACAACGTTATTGCACGGTTTTTAGACATACAACCATCAAACAGTTTTGTTACTGGGCTACAACGTGTCATCGTACCGAATTTGTAGTGCTACAATGAATCAAAATTTTTCACAAATATACGCATCTCTGTCTTTCTTATGCGGAGCAGTCCATAGTACGCTTACCCGCACACAACGTTATAAGTCGTCGATCGGGCTATGTGATCTTGAACAATCAGTCAGGCTGTGCTCCGCTGGAGAGGGTACACGCGCACACGCAACATCGAGCACGTGCTACTGTAAGTATTTTTACGACTTTTATAATGTTTTTGAAGGAGGTTTACGTAAAGATTTTAAACTTATATCATCGCGGATTATACACATTTTTACTATAATACGGGTACTTACGATATGAATGTTATAAAAACCTGGAAAAAAGATATTTGTACTCCTGCAATTTATAGAATGCGGTTCAGGTGACATTATTATAATACCTACCCTAATTTGTTCTGTAGAAGTTTCGATCATTTGCCTTTGTCATTGGTTTTTTATGGAATTAAGGCAGCAAACGAGCTGACAGCACCACCTACCGCTGCCGCCCATGATAACTGTGACCGACTCAGAACAAGACTCAAATGGGGACTAGGATGGTTAGTCCAGTTAGTTGTTGTTAGTCGTTAGGTTAGGTTAGGTTAGGTTAGGTTAGGTTAGGTTAGGTTAGGTTAGGTTAGGTTAGGTTAGGTTAGGTTAGGTTAGGTTAGGTTAGGTTTTTTTTTTTTTTAAATAAAACTTCGTTTCCATGAACTTTTGCCCTGCATCATATGACGTCAACTTGATAAGTTCGTTGTAATTATGAGAAAAAATATTATTTCGTGTTGCTCAACGTGATAGAACGTCGACGTGGTATGAAGTTGAGCAATACTTCATGATAAAACATATTGTGTTGTGTTGCTGAACGTCGACGTTATATGACGTTAGTGTTCCACAGCATATAATGTCTTACATAGTTGTAAAGTACAACGTCGCTGGACGGTATTGTAATATGTATGGAGAAATTGTGGGCTACACGATGTACTCTCTTAGAGCAGGGCTGTTCGCATGAACGTGTTAAGGCCCCACTTACATCAAGGCCGAATTTAACACCTTCAATATCTCGAAAGCCTACAACTCGATCTTCACGGATTCTTAGATCAAATGCTGTACTCATGTTATACCTTTCCCTAGATATGTAATTGTTGTACATACATTCATGGTTTAATTAATTAATTCTGTTTTTTTTTTCACGTTCACACAGAAAATGTCTACACGATTTGTTTGCCAACGACAAGTGTGCTGCGTCACGAACCTCTGGGCAATAAGTTAGCTACAGTAACTGGCTGGGGGATCACTGAAAATCACACTGAATCCTCTATTCTCCGCAAAGTTGACATTCCCATCCACACATCTCAGCATTGCAGTGGCTTATATAACAGGTAGGAAACTGATCCCCTTGTGTTAAGTTGCTGATCGATCGAGTTGTTTATCTTCAGTTGGTGCTTCTCTATGCTATCTTTTATCGTTCCAACACCAACCTCACACGGGTTAATGATTTAGTTTGATGTATAACTTCGATTTGTTATATCTACAGGTTTTCTAGACCAGGTCAGCCAGATGCAACAGCTGACCAGCTATGCGCTGGATCTCAAAACAAGGACTCCTGCAACGGCGATTCAGGAGGTCCGTTGATGCTAGAAAGAAAGTACAATAACGTTGACAGATATGTCCAATACGGAGTCGTTTCACACGGGCCTCTACAGTGCGGGTCAGATTACCCAGGAGTGTATACTGACGTCACCAAGTTTATGGGTTGGATTTTGGACAATTTAGCAGAATAGTATTTTTAACATTTTATAAACTTCGACTCCTCTTTTAATAAATAAGCTTAAATTTACTTTGTGTATTACTGAAGCAAAACTTTTTAGGCCGCCATAAGAGAAAATTTTCAAGGTCGTGATATACGAGATAGAGCTTCATAGAGGTCGATATTGTATGTAGATAACCTTTTTGCTTATCGTTTGTAAACACTTTTGTTGGACAAGGTCGTGATATACGAGATAGAGCTTCATAGAGGTCGATATTGTATGTTTAAAGAAAAAGTTGTCACATGTGATAATTTTAAAACTAAATTTAGTGATTGGGCAACAACTGGAATTTATAAAAGTAGAATAACATTGTTTGAATTATATGAACAAAAATCTACATCCACAGACCCGAAATTTTTGAATCATGTTAGATTGTACTCCAAAACTTTTAAATCAGTTTGCGCTCAAGCTAAATCAATCTACATTTCCAATAAAATAAAGAATTCTGAAAACAAAATTAAAGCTACATGGAACGTTATTAATAAAGAAACGGGTAAAATAAGATTCAATGACCATAAATTTAATTTGAAGGTCAATAACGAGAGTATCACCTCTGATAGTGGAGTTGCCGGCGCCTTTGAAGATTTCTTCTCGAAAGTACCGCAATTGATAACAAAAGATTTAAATACATGTCCTCAGCTTGCCATGACTATCATGGAGTCCTGTGTTGACAGGTGCGCCAATTCATTTACTTTTAAACATGTCACTTGCGAAGCTATTATTAAAAGCTTTCTCTCTCTAAATATTAAAAAGTCAAGTGATCTGTGGGGCCTTTCTACGTTAGTACTTAAATCGATTATCACTTTTATTGCACCCCATTTAACTTTCATCTTTAATAAATGTGTTGATGACGGTAGCTTTCCCAATCTTATGAAACATGGGAAAATAGTACCATTGTTCAAGGATGGAGATAAAAGCGATCCTACAAATTTTAGGCCCATATCAATCTTACCGGCACTTAGTAAAATATTTGAAAAAATTATTTACAATCAACTGCTCTCTCACTTTACCATAAATAAATTATTACATGTTAATCAGTTCGGTTTTTCGAAGGGGAAAAATACCACTGATGCAGGCATCGCACTTCTTAAACACATCTTTGATGCTTGGGAGCGTAAGCAGGATGCTATTGGTATATTCTGTGACCTATCAAAGGCTTTTGACTGCGTTGACCATAATATATTATTAAATAAACTAAGTCATTATGGTGTCTCAACACAATCAGTTAGTCTTATCAAATCGTACTTATCGGAACGCATTCAAAAAGTAGTTGTTAATGGAATAAAATCTCCTGGAGCACACATGACAATGGGTGTGCCCCAAGGTTCGATATTAGGACCATTGCTTTTTCTAATCTATATAAATGATCTTCCTTATTTTACTACTAACTTGTGCGAAACTGTATTATTTGCTGATGACACCTCCTTAATTTTTAAGGTAGATAGGCGGAAACATTGTTTTGACGATGTAAATAATGCTATTTCACAAGTATTGCATTGGTTCACACTTAATAATTTAATGTTAAACGCGAAGAAGACTAAATGTATTAAATTTACTTTACCAAATGTTAAAGAAGTTCCAACTCGTATTGTTTTGAATAAGGAAGTATTAGAACTAGTTGATTCAACAAAGTTTTTGGGCCTTACTATAGATTCTCATTTGCAATGGAGTCCTCATATCAAAGCCTTGTCAGGGAGACTTAGTTCTGCTGCCTACGCTGTCAAAAAAGTAAGGCTTTTGACTGACGTAGAAACAGCAAGATTAGTCTATTTTAGTTATTTCCACAGTATAATGTCTTATGGTCTGCATGGGCGTAGCCAGGGTGGGGCAGCTGGGGCACTTGCCCCACCCTGGCCCAGCAGCTCAGTACAAGGGTGGGGCACTTGCCCCACCCTGGCTCTGACCCTGGCTCTGAGGTACCTTACAGAAACCTAACCAAACCTAAAACCAAACCTAAAATTATCTAGGCACTAAGGCACTAACTACATAATTATCCGTAAAAACGTAACACTTGACAGTCATAACTCGACAAAAAACAATCACTAGCGCCATGGGTGGAGCCGGGTGGTGGTGGACTCTGAATACAGGTACCTTATGGGGCACTTGCCCCACCCTGGATCTGACCTGAGGTACCTTACAGGCACCTACCGAAACCTAAAAAATTAAATTATCCAGGCACAAATTACCTACATAATATCCGTTAGAAAGTTAACGCTTAACGACAACACTTCACCTAACCGCAAGCGTGTCGCATAGCATCCATCTGCCCCATGGCGAAGACCAAATTCATTGGCAAAATTGGCGAGCAGCTAGTCGGCAATTCGAGTCGAGAATTCTGGTCGCTGGCTAAGGCTGTCGAGGGCAACTTCTGTCGGTCTTCTTTTCCACCACTGCGATTACTAGATAAATCAGTTGTCCACACGGTAAAGGGAAAATCCGAACTTCTTGGCACCAGCTTAGTCGCTAACAGGTTCGTCATGTCTGTCTGTCTGTCCGTTAGTCCGTATGTCACAGCTACTTTTTTCCGAAACTATAAGAACTACCTATATTGTTGAAACTTGGAAAGTAGATGATGTATTCTGTGAACCGTTTTAAGATTTTCACAGAAAAATGGAAAAAAAAGCAATAAATTTTGGGGGTTTAAATTTTTACTTAGAACTTAAACTCAAATTTTTGTTTTCATCAAACCCATACGCGTGGGTACATCTATGGATAGGTCTTCAAAACAGCTATTAAGGTTATATCTTTTTTTTCTAAACTGAATAGTTTGTGCGAGAGACACTTCCAATTTCACTGGAATAGTACCGTCTTCATAGAAAGTAGCCCTAGTTCATCCTATCCCCGAAAAGGGCAATCTTAGTGACCCGGCTAAGTACAGGTTAATCCTAAGGTTATGGAGCGTATTATAAATTTACAGCCCCTAGGATATCTGGAGGATCTCCAGTTGATCAGTGACCGGCAGTACGTGTTTCTTTACGGACGTTCAGCTGGCGATCTTTTAGTATATCATACTCATCGATGGGCCCACGCCCTTGATAGCAACGAGGAAGCATTCCTGGATATCGCTAAGGCCTTTGACCGAGACTGGCAGGGCTCTTCTTGCGAAGCATCCATCTACGGTCTCCCTGAGAGGTCATGCAATGAGGGTAACCGCGTGTGGATTCGCCGCTAGAGGCCGCTAGTGTAGAGGGTGGTCTGCCTGTCACTTCTCTCTTGTCTATTCACTGAATAGTATTCAGACAAGTGTCACTTGTCAATGTTTATGTATGGGCGGGCTTTGACAGCATGACCGCCGTCTGCAGTGGCGCCAACTGGTGAGCACAAAAACGGTTACCCTCATTGGGTAGCCAGATTTGTATCTGAGCGACATTAAAGGCCGTACTTGACGGTGGTTGCTCAGATATGAAACCTATAAATGCTGGTGTTCCCTAAGGGTCTGTGCTGTCTCCTACTCTGTTAATTCTGCATGTTAATGATATGCTGGAGCGTGCAACCAGTATTCATTGCTATGAAGATGACAACACGGTAGGAAACTTGTGTCTGAAGTTGAGAATTCTCTAGAGAAAGTCTCGGAATGGGGACGACTCAATTTAGTTGAGTTCAACCCGAGAAGACACAAGTTTGCGCATTTTTCGCTTAGAAAACCCCATTATTCATGGCGCCTCCATTCCAGGGCTCCGCGCACACTATTAGTACATGTGTCGGTGTGTCGATGTCATCTGGAAGCTAAGGCCAAATTGGCCTCCGAAGTGCTTGACGTCATGAACCGGGCGAAGCAGTAATTCAATGCGAAGGACCTACTGATGCTTTATAAAGCTCAGGACACCTCTCGCATGGAGTACTTTCTCATCTCTGGGCTGGGGCGCCACAATAACAGCTTAGTCTTTGGCGCCGTGCAAATGCGCGCAGTTCGAGTTGTCAACTATCCACGAGTCACTAACAGGCTAGAACACCTAGGTTTTAGGAGAGAAATAGGATGTATCTGCGTGTTTTAACGACTTGACAACGGTGAGTGCTCCGAGAAATTGTGCGATTAGGTGCAAACTTCACGCTTCCATCATCGCACTACTCGCTAAATATTGAAGTAAATATTGAAGTCTCATCCCTTGGATTCATGACGAACAAGGAGGCTCCGATTTTCACGATCATTTTTGCCGCGAACTTGCAGGCTGTGGAATGAGCTTCCTTGTGAGGTACGCCCGGAGCGCTTTAATATAGGGTTCTTCAAGAAAGGTGTAAAAAGAGTTCTCCTTCAGGACCGGCGTTGCACTGGTGACTCCCCTGGTGTTGCTCGTCCATGGGTGAAAAAAAGACCGTGTGTACAGTTTGCTAGTTATTAAGACTATACCTATTATTTCAGAAAGTTGCCCCACCCTGAGCCCAGGGCTGGCTACGCCCATGATGGTCTGCTGTTGTGGGGCTCAGCTGCAGATATAGAGTCAATATTTATATTACAAAAAAGAGCAGTACGTGCCATTTACAACCTCAGGCCGAGAGATTCGCTTAGACATTTGTTTAAAGACATAAATATATTAACTGTAATATCACAATATATTTTAGATAATATTATGTATGTAAAAAAATATCATGACTGTTTTCCTAAAAAGAGTGATGTACACAATATAAATACTAGAAATAAGGCTAAACTGATTGTACCAAAATTCAGACTTAGCAAAACTGGTGGCTCTTTCATGGGTAACTGCATTAAAATTTATAATAAAGTTCCGATACAATTAACAGAAATGCCGTACTGTAAACTTAAAACCCATGTCAAAAGCATTCTTATGACGAAAGGTTATTACAAACTTGATGAATATTTTAATGATAAATCAGCTTGGACATGAGTTTCGTATTTTAGCCGTAATTAGTAGTAAGTGCATCTGTAACTGTGAGTGGAGAAAGAGAAAAAAAAGACTCCTTGGGAGTTTCTTGCCGCTTCTTCTTCCAAGACCACTCGCCGTAGGGATTTGTTGAAGCGATGGCGTAACTTGACGTTCGATAAGTGTTTGTAAAAACCTACTTCGAAGAAATAAATATTTGAATTTGAATTTGAATTTGAATTTGAATTTGAATTTGAATAGGTAACCTTTTTGCTTATCGTTTGTAAACACTTTTGTTGGATAATAATAACTCGTGTTAGATATTATTTTCGTGATAATGCGTTGTGATAGTGGCTAAGAAGATAGTAAGAATGGGGCCAGATAAGTGTGAGAGTTTTTTTCTCTATCGAATTAAGGTGCAACCTCTGAGGATCTCAAGTCCACTTGATCGATTTCTCTCCCCATAATACCATTCTAAAAATAATGCCGCTATCATTATTTTCTTATTTCTAGTTTAGTTTAGTTAAATTCTGTTGTTCGTTTGTCTCTTATTTTTTGTAGCTTGAAGAACCGAAAGAGAGAAGCCGTGCTTTATTTTATTGAAAAACAGAATAAAATGTAGACAGGATTATGCATTTCGTTAATTTAAAAATATCCTTTATAAAATACAAACGTTTATTTCATTTTAGTATATAACACACTATTTATAAATAATGATACTTAATTACTAAAATAACTGTCAATTCAATTAACATAGGTACATAAGTTTCATTAAATCAATCAGATAAATCACCTCTAGGCTTTTCTGTTTTGTTTTCTTCTATTCTTTCACTTATTTCCTTATCTTGAAACGGCATAGCCGTTTTTATAATTGTCGACGTATCATCCATTACTATAATTGGATCACCAGTGTACTCAGATAAATAATTCCTTGGTACATTGATGTTAAAATTTCCATGTTGTTGATCGAATACCATGTTTGGATAAAATGCTGCTTCTTGATATTGCTGATTGGCGGTACTTGGATAATATTGATTAACATAAGGTGCATCCTGCGAAATTATGTGTTCTAATCTATCATCATATTGGTGGTGGATTCCACTTGGATACATTACTTGGCCATATGGAGGTACACTGAAAATTAAGTCTTTAGTTTTATCATCTAAATAGGCTGGTCTTGAAAACAGCTTATCGGATTCAGTCACTATAACATTGAAATTATCATTAAGGGCATATTTTTGAACAGTACCGACTTTTCCCTGTTTATAGGAATATTTTCTTGGTGTACTAAACATTGGATTTACAAATTGTATCTCTGATGGAATAGTGTATGTACCTGGTGTATCGTACATAGTTTGATCAATATTAAAGTTGTCAGTGATCCATGCTGTTGGTTCATCGTGAGCTAATATTCTGTTACCAGACAAAAGTTGTATTTTTGGACTTTGCTCAGTTCTTGATTCATCGTTAGCTGTTATTCTGTTACCAGAAACAAGTTGTATTATTGTACTTTGCTCAGTACTTATTTCATCGTTAGCTATTATTCTATTAGAAAAATTTTGTATTCTTGTCCTTTTCTCAGTCGATTTTTCAGTTGTAGTTTTTGCAGTTACAGTTCTTGTAGCATTGGAGGTACCAAGACTTTCGGAAATTGCTTGATAAGGGTCGTTGGCAAAATTTGTAAGAGAAGTATTTTCATTATTTCTTATTCTTTTAGTCTTAGATCTTGTCCGGTTCCTTCTATTTCCGTCTTGGTTCCTTTCTGTTAACATTACTTCTTCTTTCTTCTCTTTAGGAAGCGTTGATTCTTTATTCCCTTTCGAAGATTTGCGACGTGGCGCACGTGTCACTTTCGCCTGAGGACGGCTCGAGTTTCCCAAGCCACTCAACAAAAAGCTGGTCAAAAAGGATAAACTGCGTTCACTGCGTTTCACTTCGTTGGTAACAGGTGAGGCAATAATCGTGCCAGTTACCAAAATACACTGAAACAAACAATTGAATATTAAACTAAAATATTGTAACGACGATGTATCGTATTGACTCTAACTCCACTGGGATTCAACTTTTAGGAAAGCATTGAAATACTAGGACCCGTATATGGTGTTGATAACGGTATTTTTTTTAAAGTCCAAAGAACTGAATCTCGCTAGATTGACGCGCGCGTGTTTATATGTACCAATGTCCCACTCCGATCCATTCAAAATTTAAAACTTATTAAACACGATATATTAGAGCTAATAATTCAATGTTTATCTAGAAATTGAATCATAATGTCTATTTCATTCGTCCCTTATATAGGTAAGTAGGTACCCCAGATTTTTTTTTAATTTCTACAATAATCGCTGATTAAGAGCTGATCGAAACCGGTTGCTGATCTCTATTACTACCCTATCACGCTCTTTGTCTTCTTCTTCGCAACACATAACCGTTACACTATAAGAGATCGGGTCCTTACAATTTAAGAGGTACCTACCGCCATAGTCCACCACGCGAGCCAAGTGCAAATTGTTAACACACCTTTTTGGCAACTACATAAAGAAAAGTCACACGTGTAAATAGGTTTCATCACGATGAATTCGATGAATTCCTCCATCAAAGCAAATGACAAAACTTTTATTACACACCTGACAGGAAACAATTAAGATATGCGTGCAGGATTAAATTGCAGGATTTTTGTTCGGAAGACCAACGTTAAAACCAATTCGTTATCACTGCTTACCTTGCCAATAATATGCTTTAAATTAATCACTAAATATATTATAAAAAATACTTACAATAAAAAAAGTCCACTGCATTTTGTTACTCCGTTTCACTTTAGTCACATAACGTCTAGTGTCATAAACATGACGACACTTCTTTATATATGAACAGGTTCCCAAATTCTAAATATGTAGTTGAATAATTAAGTAATGTTAATTAAGAACATTAGAAAATAGTCCCGACTGAAACAGAATTGAGTCACTATTATAGGTGTGAGGGACAGGTAGTCTTTCACATAAACAATCGATTGATTAATCGATATAAAATAATCGATTATAGATCAATCTATTTCATTATGGAACAGGTGTAAAGCTGTGGTGTAAAGGTTTAAAAATATAACTGTAAAAGAAGCACTCATAACTGGGAGCTCTTTTACACCCTATACTTAAATCGCCGAGAATATATTATGGTTTCATGTGTTTTCCAATTAATTTTAAAAACTCAATGTTATTTTTAACACCTGCCATCTGCCTTTTCCACATCCACCCAGGGCTGACTGGCAGAAAATGCCTTCAGGCATTAAGTTTTGCCCTTGTATACCTTTTTGTAAAAAGGTGTTACAAAATAAATAAATAAATAAAAATTAAATTTCCACTTCCCCTAGAAACAAACTTAATACGTGTGCTCACAGTTAAAATTTGCTTATACGAAAAATTTACTTACGCATTTGAAATTTTCATCGTCAGTCTGTACTGAACTTTAATCATTAGGGCAGAAAGCTGGCATTGTTGCACTGGGTTGCCAGTAAAACGAACCATATCGTATAGTTAAGTGACGCGGTCGACAGTTGAATGAGTGCCCGCTGGTGGCTAACCGCATCCTTGCTTTGGAACACACGTTGAGACCGTGGTCCTGGTTGTTATTGTTCGATAGCAATCATTCAGCCATGTCGAAAGTGTTCAACGGTATAAAAACTTTCGACTCTTAAGTTATCCACTAAACTAACGTAACCAATCCACACGGGTGTAGCGTGGTGGGGTATCTCTCTACTCTTGACCTCCACCCTCCACAGTGAGGAGGAGAAATTACTGAGTAATGAGCCTTGAATATCCAGAACCAGGGAAAACTAGCCTTATACGGCTATACACTCATATCACGGTTTATACACTCATATCTTGAATCAAAAATAAAACAATATAACTTTCGTATTTTAACTTTAATTTTATAAGTACAATGACACATAATATAATGACAGTATGTAATAATTAAGTATATTAGTTAAATAGGTAATTACAATATCGTGTCTAAGCAACGCTATGACTAATGGAAGACATTAAGTTAATAATTTATATCCTAAAATTACAGCAGTACGCCTATCGTTACTTTTTTATGTTAATAGCTTACAAAGGAACACACGAGCCACCTGAGGGTAAGTGGTCACTGTCGTCCATGGATATTAGCAACACCTGTAACACCACAAATCACACACTAGTACAAATGTAAAGCTTCATAGTGCCGGCTCGAGCAACGCACATACACACCGTTCACGGACACCAAATGTAGAGCCCCTTTGAACCACTATAAAACAATGTTTGAGCGAACAATATTTGGAGCTTAACATCCGTATTGGTGTAAGATTTGTGGTAACACAAAAGTCATCACTTTTGCTTTGCCAGGCCCGAGAAAGAAGGAAGAGGACAGAAAAAAAAATAGATACTGGCTCTCAAGGCAAATTTATCCGGACTCGTAAAATAGAAAAGATTGCACAATCGATACATAATATCTTGATCCCTACTTATGACACCCATATTCATTTATAGAAACAAGGTCTCTAACTTAGAAACAAAGGCCTCTTGCTTAGAAATAAGGGCTTCTAATTTTCTTGGCGTGACGAGCTTTTGTGGGAAAACATGTCGAAAACAAGTCTCCTAAAATGTTTCTTAGGTAATGAGTTCATCATGTTAGGCGCACCAAGGCACCTCGGCGTCGAAGACATGGCGTGACGGATGCAGGGCGGAGTGGCCCGCGTGGTGAGGCTGTGGGGAGCCGTGCAGCAACTCACACATGAAGCTGATGTACGTGATCGCTAGTCGTAGGGTCTCAATGCGCGAGAGACGCTTCTCGTATGCAAATGTTGGGACCTGAAAAAATGTTTTTGAGGTGTCGTCTTTGTAACATGATTGCAATTTTGAAGACTTTCCCTGAAATCGGTATGATATAACTTTTAATCTTCTACGAGTATTATGCTCCAAACTGTTTTACAGATTAGTTTAATGAAACTGCTCAAGACGGAACAAAACTTTAAGATTTAAAAAAAGTTTTTGTTAGCAGCGCACAGAAAAAGCACCATAAAAATAACAACTTACCTACACACAGATAAAAGGGAGGTTTTGTTTCCTAAACATAAAAACACTACTGTACATGTACTTATTACGTTTTTGCAATTTGGTCGAACACCAAATTTTTTTCAAAAAGTTGGCAACAAATTTACCTTCCGCCGTAATTTATCAAAGGCCTCGTTGAGGTTGAACATGCGTCGTCGCTCGCGGATGTTGGCGGCGCGTCGCTGGGCCACGGAGGCCACGCGTCGCCGGGGCTTCTTACCCCCCGGGGTGGCGCGAGCTGACCTGCCGCCGCATCCCGCTGCCGACCACACTGCACCAAGCATACAATGTACAGACCGACTTGTTAATACCTAGTTGCTTTTTACTTAATATATGTTGAAGAGTTTGATATAGCTATAATTTTGATCGTATTGAATAGGTAACTGTATGCGGTTGTCAATGATAGTTTGTGTTTATTTTATTTTAAGTTCATAATTTAAAAATATGTTATTTTAACTATACCTAAGCATGAATTAAGCATGAGAAATTAGTTGTAATGATAATTATTACCATTATACTAACCTAAATCAGACGGGGGGAAAGCCAGGATGTCGGGGTAGGGCACGGGCGCCGGCGGGGCGTCCCAAAGCGGTCCGTATGGAGACACCTCGCTACCCTGCACAAGCATTTTATACATAGAAAAACTCGCTATTGTTTACCTTTACACGAACCAGAACATACAGAGAAATTAAAGGGGCAAGTAGAAGACAACAGACGGCCTTACCACTAAGCGCGGTTTCTTCCAGGCAACCCATGAAAGGAATTAAATAAATAACGCTTAGGTACACATTCATACCCTTCATTAGGAATTTAGAATTCCCTGTGTCATGGATCATGGATACCTACAATTACCACATTTCAAAAATACAAAATGAAATTTCAAATTTCGCGAATTTTGCAAAGGCCGCGACGAGAGCGACGAGAATCAAAATTAATATCTAGGTAAACTTAATAAAATATTAAGTTTAAAATTAAAATAACCTAATACAAATGAACAGATGAACTGTGATAGATAGTAGGTAAATCATACATTAGAAAACACATTTTGCATTCCTTGCAATTTACCTAAAATCAGTTCATTAAGGTACCTAATTCATTGAGTCGATAACAATTGACATTCTACTTAAACATTCGTAATTAGTTTGCTTTAATATTATTTATCGTTTGGAGAGGTGCTTTGTTATGAAGACGAAAGGAACAATATTTTTAATTATCTAATTCAGATAGCAAACAAGTAGGTACCTATTTGGGACCAATAACAAAACCCAAATGGACTAAGATGACTAGGCACTAAGATGACTAGGTATGTAGTTAGTTAGCTTAGAGTACCTATCATTTAAATTTTTATTGGTCATTTGGTCAGTAAGTATGAGAGATGGGGCAGGGACTGTCAGTAATAGTTTGTCTTGTTAGCTCAAATAGTAACAATGGCAAAGATTCGTTCTTCTTCAATCAGTCATATATGTAGGTATTGCTACTCCTAAGGACTAAGATGACCGCCTGTAAAACGTGTACCCGTATCCACACTTTTCTTAACAGAACGTTTCAGTTTCTAAACACCGATTAATAAAAACGTTTGACCCGCTTTTTTAAGTGAATTGTCGACAAACGAGCTGACGAAGCAGCTGATGGTCAGAGATAACCATATTTAGCCGTTAGTGACACCGCAAGGTTTCAGCACCGCATTCTCGACCAAGAAGAAATCGGGGAGTCATCAATCGGGGAATTGCAGTGTTTTTTTTTCGATTATTAAGCATTTAACAATTATTTCTAGAAGAGTGGATGCTATCCCGAGGGCGAAAGACACCTCACCACTTTGCATAAGTACCTATACTTATACCTAGTACCGTCAAGATCTCAAGATTAGGAGGACAAGAGACAAGGAGGTACTTAACCTCTTTAGGGGCACATCTAGCGACCTCTAAAAGGGGCTTTTTCGGTTCCTGGGAAAAATATTTTAACATATGTCTTACTGAGGAGCTGCTCCAAACGTGCGGCGTCTCGCTGCCGAAGGACATCAGCGGGAAATGAATCTTGAATTCTGGTACTGACACTTCAAACAAGAAACACTTGTCGAGCCCTCGCTCTGCACTTAGCTAACCGGGATTACAGTAACACCACTTCTTTAACTCGCAGCCCTTAAGCCACGGAGAGTTACATTGAACTAAATCGAATTATAACTTTCATGTTATGCCAAATATGACGTTTTATTAATCTCCGAGCTCGTCTAAAAGGTACTTTAGATAAAAGAGAATTGGTCCATTTTCCAGTGAAGGGATGCTGCAGCCACCCTACCCGTAGTACCGACAGGTTTCGACAACGCCATTGGTGTGTTTAGGGGAGGTCAGAGGGTGGTTATTCCCGATTGGCTACAGCAGGCGCGGTAGGCGGGATGTATTGACTTTTGGTGCCAGACGCTAAGACTAAATTTCGAGCTCATTTTTATGATAAGTATTAGATGAAAGTAGCAGAAAATTATGTATTTACTTTCTAATTTTTTTCGATCAATGACATATTTATTAATACCTAAAACCCTCCTTTATTAAGGTACGTTAAGCTTCTCTTGTGTAGGTTTCCTTACAATGTTTTCCTTCATCAAAGCAAATAATAAGTAAATTTTCATAACGCACATCATTAAAAAACCAAATTTTAAACTGACATCAAACAAGGCAAAGCATTTTATGAATGAGGAATTTTGTATCTCTCATAAAACAACAGTGAGGAACAGGATCAGCAGGTATTGATATGAGATCGAAAGACGTAAACGAGTACTTATTATTTTATTGTTCCTTTTTATAGTTTTTTATTTGTAGCTAGCTCGCAAGTCCTAAAGGCCGCAAAATCTAATTAACTACTGCACTAAACTTGCTGTCGCGAATGCGAACTAAAAGGAGATAGAAAAGTAATAAGTACAGTTATTTTAGAAATCCATAGTCCATAGTATATATAGTATTATAGTATATAGTATATATATTATAGTATATAGTATTGTTATCGATTGATAGCAGTCGTTAAGCCATGTCGGAGGCCTTCGGGCGGCTTGAAAACTTTCGACACTAGTTTGGCCACTAACCCCTCCACCAACCCGCATTGGAGCAGCGTGGTGGAGTATGCTCTAGGCCTCCTCAGTAATGAGGAGAGACCCGTGCTCAGTAGTGGGCCATTAGTGGGTTGTAGCTTAGCTTAGCTTTAGCTTTATATAGTATAGTATAGTATAGTATAGTATAGTATAGTATAGTATAGTATAGTATAGTATAGTATAGTATAGTATAGTATAGTATAGTATAGTATAGTATAGTATAGTATAGTATAGTATAGTATAGTATAGTATAGTATAGTATAGTATAGTATAGTATAGTATAGTATAGTATAGTATAGTATAGTATAGTATATCACTACATAGTATAAAACAAAGTCGCTATTTTTGTCCGTCTGTTTGTTTGTCTGTTTGTCTGTTTGTCTGTATGCTTAAATCTTTAAAATTACGCAACGGATTTTGATGCGGTTTTTTGTAATAGGTAGAGTGATTCAAGAGGAAGGTTTTTATGTATAATACATGCATATATTCCCACGAGAACGGGATCCACGCGGGTGAAACCGCGGGCGGTCCGCTAGTAATATTATAAATGTGAAAGTGTGTTTGTTTGTTTGTGACTCTTTCACATCGCAACATGGCTATTATATGATATAATTTATGTGTATAGAGATTGTTGGGAGGGTGGAGAGTGACGTAGGCTACTTTTTATCGCGGAAAAACAACTCATTCCCATGGGAAGATCGATGTTTTGTTAGTTGCTAGATATTTAGTTCCGGATGCTGTTAATAGATGGTGTTAGTAAAATTCATTTGATAGTTCTGAATCACGCTATCAAATACTTCAATTGTATAGTAAAGTCATAGGAAAATGTTATAGCCTAAGTTCCAGTATAACATATAGGATATAGGCTACTTTTTATCCCGAGAATCCTACGGGAGCGGGACCTACGCGGCTGTTACCTACGGGTCGCGAAGCGAAGCGCGGGCGGTTCTCTAGTAAGTATTAAGATAAAAGCAAACGACCTACCCACATTGTGCGTACCGTGTGCTGACTTTTGAGTGCTGACACATTCTGTGACGAGACATGGCCGGCGCCGCGCCGGTTCAGTAGGTACCTAAGTGAAATTATTATTGTCTATCAGTGCATGCATTATCAGATTATTGAGTTTGACGGACTGTTTGCGAACGGTATTCAGAATAAGATATCAGTTTGACCAGTACCAGAATCCGATCAGTTTGCAAGGCCTGGGTCGGCTATAGGGGGGTTGGAGGCCACGTTGGGAAACAGCCCCCATTTACCAGTATACCAGTATGTGTTATCCGATGAAAACATCCCGCATTTACCGGTATCAGTTAACCGGTGGGAACAGCCCACAAATACCAGTATCAGCAGATATCTCAGTATTAGCGTAGCGTATGTTGTGATTCTGAGGTTATCAGGTTGAACCAGCCCTTTAGGTATTGATGTTAATGCTCAGTAATCTGAACATGTGTATGACGTGTATCTCAGCCAAGATATTACCTACGCCGTGCACCTTCCAGCTTAAGTGGCGACACTTGCCATATAAAAGAGAATAGAGAGAGGTTTATTGGAATAATAATGTAGTTTCATTCGCCTCTTATTTCTATTACGTACAACTTTATAATACGAATTGCATACCATTATTTTCGGAGCAATCTGGTACCTACTATTTTTAGATATTAAAGGTAGACGAGTTTCCATAACATGGTCACGTCCACAAAAGACGACTCGTAGGTTTTACTGATGATAGACTTTCAAGCACATCATTATGTTTATTCTACTTTACTCTTACCACAGGGCCCCGATTCTGCTAATTTATAAATGGATTAATTGGGTCTCAATTGAATTGTTTGACACATTTTATATGGGGTATGTGTCAAAAATGTGTCAAATTATTCAATCGAGCTGCAATTGAAGCATATATAAATTAGCAGAATCGGGACCCAGGCCGCTAAAAAGAACTTCGTTCCAAAATATATTTTCTATTAGCGTAACCATAACTATTATTCTGCACCTGCAAACCATTCTCATTGTAAACGCATCAACTAATCTGCTATTGATTACTGCGTTGCGTTGATAGGCGTGACCCGACTCCGAGCCAGATGGCGGATTCGTCGCGGCTAACGCGGCGCAAATAGCAGATATTTGTCACTTTTGACGCAAAATGGGCGCAAAAATGACGCGCATGAGGTAAATCCCTCGGATCACCCTCATGGAGCAAAGGGTGTTTACAATAACAAAAGCTAAGTGTAGCAAGTGTCGATTTAATTAAACTGTCTGATACATTGCTAACTGGCTAACATATTAGAGTAAAATTTCGATCAACAATCAACAATATTAACTAGATGTCAGCTCAATGCTAGAAAACCGTCTAAAAAATAAGATCACTCCTCATATCACTCTTATACTTAATATGTCAAGTACCTTTTTAATAATATTACTGTAAAAAGTAAACGTTTCCGACTCTTCATTTTAAAGGGTAGGTACATACCTATTTACATACATAACTTTCTACTTTTTCTAAACTATGTATTTAGAATTAGGTATCCGTCATAATCACACATGAACATGAACGTACCTATTCCATGTCATTTCTCTGTCTGTGTCGTCAGGTGGCAATCCATTGTTGACCAAGGCAGAATACGAATGGATAGAAGCTTTTGTAGGTTTTTTCATTTTAAAACCTTTACAGGTACCTACATGCTTTATGTTTTAAGCTATAGATATTACTTAACTAGGATAGGATAGGACCTAAAATACTTTATCTAATATAGATACAATATTGATAAATCTTTGCTCAAACCACTGTGCAAATTTTGGACAAAGGGGTCTTCCGTGTCAAATTATGAGATTTAGCAAAACATGTCAAGTGAATTACACGCTTCAATTACAGATTGCGAGGGGAGACGAGGGAGAATTTATTAAAATCGGTTGGACGTGGTCGCACGTGGCTTTACTCGAGGGGAGTCCAAAATATGTTTTGATATGATAAATAATACGCTCAAAGAGATCGTTATTGTCATCTAATTGGTATTAGGGCAAGGCGGAAAAGTCAAATCCCATTTGAACATTCAGAGTAGGTTTAAATCTTTTTTTAACATAAATATTGTTTTATCAAGAAATTGCTTAGGCGCTTTGCACATGGAGCAACTGGCAACTAGCTGCCAACTGGCTGTTTACATACATTTCAATTGGACTGCGCACACATAGCAACTCGAGTTTCGAGTTCCGGTAATCGTCAATAGTTTTCAGTTGCTGTAATCGATGACTAGGTTAATTCCTAATTGCCGCAACTAGAAACTGTTAAATATTATACCGGTTTTTAAAGTTGCCGGTTTCCGCAACTGTCAATCGCAACCCGTCGGACAATTTCACACCCTCCCTCCTCTTTCCCTGTGCCCGGAAATGCGTAGATTGAGCAACTCGGCTTTAAAAGTAGTTCACAGATTGCCATAAAATTACGGCAACCGTAAACGTTACAGCACCTATCAACTTTTTACAGGAAACTTTTAAAATGTTATGATAGGTGCCTCAACTTAAGTTGCTCCATGTGCAAAGCGCCTTACAATTCCTTCCAGCATGCCTTGACTCTAGTCTAAATAGTGCGGAAATGAGCTACTGGCTGGGCTGGTTGACCGCTAATGACAATAAATATTTTTAACGCTTCCGGGCTTCATAGGGCACGTAAAGACAATAATTATTGTAGGGATTGTGCATGATTTTTTTTATTGTTTCTAACGTTTATTTATATCAATATAATACCGTAAAAATATAAATTACTTGATGAAAAACTAAACACTTATTTTAAATTAAATATTTAAAACTGCAATGACATAATGCTAATTTAAACGCCACCATCTTCCCGCGACTAGCTTTGACGTCATCTTTCTATGTAGTCTATGGAGGGTGTTTTCCACTTACAACCAAAAGGCTCAACAAACGCTCTTTTTGTATCGAAAAATAAAAGTTTCGGGCGTTGTATTGGTGCTAAGCAGAACGCACCTTCCATGGACTCAATAGAGAAATGCCGTCAATTCATGTTCATGTCTTTAATGAACGAGGACGTCACTTCCTTTTTAACAATTTTAAATTTCCCTCGTAAATTTACCACTTTTTATTAATCAATATTTTTATTTTCACAGTGTTTAAACCAAAAATAACGTTAAAGGTGACTTTATGTTAGCGATAACTACTGTAAAAAAAATAATTCACTTCAATTTTGAATTACATGCACATTCCCTAAAGATGGACAAAATGCAATCATGAATATAGATTAGATATTTAGAGAGCCTTTAGGAAAAAGGTATTTATAGCGTTCTCATATGCATTTCCGCAATCATAATTAGGTACCTACATCTTGTCCATCTCTGGATTTCTTCTAGGTCGATTATAATCCATTTTATTACTTGTCGACGTAAAACGATCCTTTCTTTCTGCAGACACGAAGTTTAGCGAGGCGCAAATAAAACACGCACAGTAAATAAAGGTATTTAATTTTCAAAATGGATACTTTAGACTTATTTAGTTTCTCAAAAACACATCACTCAACCTTACTTAACATTATTCAATAGTTCACTCATTGTTAACACTGTTAGTATTTAATCTATTTGGCCTTCTTGGCGGAGTCCCCGTCTGGTTTGACGGGTTTCTTCCGCCGCTGTCAGGAGGCTTCCTTCAGCTTGCCGTTCTCGTTGGCCTTAGTGATGCGCTCCATTACTTCGTGGTTGTAAGTCGAATGCAGCATCAGCCCCAATACACCGGCCCTGTTTGAAGATATTTTATTTTTATTTATTTGTTCTACTAATTTATAACATATCACATGTCTAATATACTGAATTGTAAAATTATTACTTAAAAAACCCCCAGCTAAGAGAATCTTTTAGTGAGCTGATAACCATCAAACGTCCGAACAGATCTTCATCATAAAGTATAGCTTATAATTCAATTGTCAATTAATCAATTTTATGCCAATAAATGCCTCACAACACATTATTTTGGCAAAAAGCTGATACTCTTCAGCTGGACCGATTTCTAACTGATATAAAAACCGCATTCAAATTATTGCATTTAATTAATTATTGGATCTATGGTGCCACAGACAGACACACAGAATTCGGGGTCAGGGGTTAAAAAATAACTCATAGTAGTAAACTTATTCCGTATTCATTAAAACATTTATGCAATTATAGCTAAAAATCACTAATTATAAATATTTCTTTTACTATCTAATTATAATTAAATATATATAGGCGAAACTTTTGGTCTTTACTTTGCCCAGAGGTTCATTACCGCTATGTCCTTATTTGTGTCATAAAAAGAAGAAAATCCTACCTGGAAGCCATAGCAAGCCTGATGTTCCTCTCCTGTTCAACCAGCTCATCGAGTCTCAGCCACTGCCTCACTCGCTCCATATCGATCTCTGCTCGCCGAAGCTTCTCCCACTGGTAGTGCTTGAGACAGGACTTCTTCGGAGCTCTGCAGAACTCCCCGGTGGGCTCGAACACGTTCCTCACAAGCGGACACCCGCAGACATCCGTGTCGCTCACTTTCGGATCTTTGAAGTGCTCCGGGCACATCACCTAACGGATACATAATAATAATGTCAGAAATAACAAGAACAACAAAGTAACGAATAACCTGAGTTAACAATCAATGTTTAAGTTTGGTTGTTCCAAGTAATTTTTAGTCCCGTAAAACTTTTTCCAGCATCCTGGTTGTCATTACTTTGTTTCTTCAAGTCAGTCCGTCTGATCGGGAGCCTATCTGTGCTCCCTTTATCGCTTAGTGGTCACCATTCGAGGTCTTTTACCCAGTTTTAACTTATGAATCATATATTTGCACACGATGTTATATTTATATTAAAACAGCACAAACTTGCGCCGCACAACATTCCAAACTAGGTATTGTACTCTAAATTAAAGGAGTGACTGTAAAACTTGCACAAAGTCGCAAACCCAACTCACCCGCAGCCGCTTGCAGTACGTCCCGTTGACAGGATTGTAGTAATCACAGAACATGCTCTGTCCCTCGATGCGCGTGCGGTGGCGGCTGCCGAACGACGCCTGCGCTTCGTACTTGATGAAGCACTTCTCCATGTGCTTTACCGCCGTGCGCGAGTGGATCTCGTGGCCGCACGTGATGCAGTACATTGATGTCTCGTCGTCCGCCTCCTGATAACATAGAGGATACAGAATAGACCGGGGTAGCAAGCTTTAAATTTAAACTGATGTTCGTATAGAAAGAGAGAGATGATTGCGGTACCAAGTGGAATTAATTTGTTTGTATTACTTCAATTACTTGACAATCTTTTTTGTATTTTTTGGACTTTTAACAAAAATAAAAACTTCAAAAATTTTCGACATCGACAAGCAGAGATATCTCAAAATATATCGTCAGATGTCGCTCTAATTAAGTTACTTTTAAGTGCGCTCGCCATCTAGATCTTTATCACCACCGTAACATACGTAATATGAAGAATATAATTATAGGTAGCAAATTATTACATAATTTCGTATTATCGACGCACATTTAGTTGTCGCATTACTGTAACATAATCACCTATTTGGCTAATCTAAATTTTATTGTCGCTATTACGTAAAAACCTGACAAATGAGCAAGTCAGCCACCTAAAGATAAGTGGAATTTAGAAGTTGCCCATGGTGTTTCTAACGTTAGAAACATTACGTATTACGTTAAAGACATTATGTATGTAATTACTCTATGCAAAGTTTAATGTACCTACTAAATCCATATGTTATTATGTTTCATTTTATTGTTATCCGTATACCTGTAATAAAAAAAATTGAAAAAACTAAAGTACAAAGGAGAATGCCCAAGTGACTATGGGGCTTAGTATCATTATGAAACTTATTGTGTCACGGTGAATTATCGTTTAATTAAGTGTTAGTCCGTCAGACTTTAATGTAATATAGTCGGTTTCAAATAGATTGAGACAAACGGGCATTCACCTTTCGATGTTCGATACAAGGCTGTCAGGGGTCGACAACCATTATAATAGTAGTTGACTTTTTATTTATATTTTTATAATGACATTAACGTAAATATGAAAAACAAAGACTCTATTAGAAGTAGACTGGATTAGGTACTTTCGTATATATTATATGACAGACATAAAATATATATTATAGAAAATAAACAAACAGGTACTTTAAAATTATTTATTTCGTGTCATGACAGTTATAATATTATACGAGTATTATAGTTATTCAGTGTCACTACTGCTTGTTGCGATGCTTTCCGTCGTTGAACTGTCTGTGACACTTATTATAAATCTATCAACATTTCTTTGAGATAAAAAATTGTTGTCATAAAAAAAGGTCCAAATGTTCCGCACCGTTGTGGCCACGCCCACGCCCCGCCCCTGTGTTGTAACTCTAATACTCGAATATTGAAGTTTAGGGATCGAATTTTTCTAAGTGTTCGTGGAGTGAGTTATAATGCTTTAAATATATTTATTTGATTTAGTACAATCATAACTTTAAACAATTAAGTATGTGTGATGAAATAAAATGTAAAATAATAAAGTTTTATTGTGATAAACATAATTTTTCTAACAGCCGCATTCGATACTGTATAAATCACAGTAAAACAAAACAAATATGCAAACCCAGTGCATTTTGGATTATTATATAACATCCTAACAACTGTAAATAATTCATTTTTTATTTTGAAATTTAATACTTTTAAAGTTACAACGCTATTCGACGCAACCGAATGACTTCGGGGTCGATGTCCTTTTGTCTCAATCCATTTGAAACGGACTATACAAATATATTTTTTAATAATTCTCCGGATTTCGTGATAATAAGCATACCAATTTGAGATTTTTACTCCATAATATCACTTCAATAAAATAGTAGGAATAAATCCATACTATCCATACTCCATACTAATATTATAAATGTGAAAGTGTGTTTGTTTGTTTGTTTGTGACTCTTTCACGTCGTAACATGGCTATTATATGATATAATTTATGTGTGTAGAGATAGTTGGGAGGGTGGAGAGTGACGTAGGCTACTTTTTACCGCGGAAAAACATCTCATTCCCATGGGAAGATCGATATTTTGTTAGTTGCTACTGTTGCTAGATATTTAGTTCCGGATGCTGTTAATAGATGACGTTAGTAAAATTCATTTGCAAGTTCTGAATCACACTATCAAATACTACATGTATCGTTAATTTACTTAGTCATAGGTAAATGTTATAACTTATGTTCCAGTACAACATATAGGCTACTTTTTATCTCGAGAATCCTACGGGAGCGGGACCTACGCGGCTGTTACCTATGGGTCCCGAAGCGAAGCGCGGGCGGTTCTCTAGTAAAACAATAAAATAATACGTGAGTTTAACAGGTGAGGTTCTCCATTAGAGGAATTCTGCGAATCTGAACTTAGCCAGTGTGAAAAAAAGACCTCACAATCACTGGTACTTTATAAAGTCACAAGAAGTGCACAAAATGATAACTGCTAAAAACGCAAACGCAACTGCAAACAGTACTTGACACTACCACGGCACACATGAGATATAATTGACACTGAGCACATAAATAGCGAATCTCCGTCTTCTGTGGACCAAACAATGAAAAATCGGCCAAGTGCGAGTTGGACTCGCGCACGAAGGGTTCCGTATCATTATGTATAAAAACGCCCAAAAAATCTGGTCTGTCGTATGAAAGCCTCACTTAAATATTTACTTTAGTTTTTTGTAGCCACAAGCAACGCCATCTCTTGGACCGAAAGGTAACTAATTTATCGCTGAAGCGTCGAAGCCATATTTTGACTTAAATATTTATTTTATTCAGTGTTTTAGTATTTGTTGTTGTAGCGACAACAGAAATACATCATCTGTGAAAATTTAAACTGTGTAACTATTACGGTTCATGAGATACAGCCTGGTGACAGGGGCGTGCGGTCCTTGTAGGCATAAATGCAGTGCATTACTTGCCATTTACGATATTTTAATATAACGTTTGTACGTTTTAGATGACTTTAATTAACAGTAAATAAATGAATATACAAAATATAATAACTTAAAAACTCCTAATATTTTATAAATAACACCTATTTGTAAACACAAACACCTGCCGTTTGATGATAGCAACAACTAATTTATTATGTATTAACTATGAACACCGCCGGCCTGCCACCGCGGTCGGCAGGAAATTTGTTTGCATGTGTGTAGTAATTTTGGTGTCCGTACACAGTTCGCAAACGCACACATTCATATAATATCTATAGCAAGGCATGCAGCAGGCTTTCGAACCGAGTGTGAACCGAACAGTGCCGAACACGTCCTCGGAAGTAATCGGACATTTTCGTGCTTATAATCCGAGGAAATCAGGTATGCACATTACGCATTTTTGTTTAATAGGGTTATATTTCGCGCCAGCCATGTTACTTTTCATGTGACGAGCTTACGTATTACATAATTGTTTGCGAATTGCGAGTTATTAATATAGTTTTCATATAAGATTTTTTCATTTTAACATTTGAAAGTGCGTACATTTAATAGTTTATTACTGAGTTACTATAATAATTGTAGTGATTTGCTTTTACTAGTGCTAGTCTGTTGAATTTTTTAAAATGTTGGATTGTGAAGTTTGTGTGGATAATGTGTGTTTACTAAAACTTAAAAATAACAAGTTCTCACTATTGTCATTCAGTGAAAAGAATCAAATTGTGTCTAAAGGTAGGTGTGTACCCGAGTTACAAAATTTAAACCAGCAAAAAGGGAATGTAACTCGAAAGTTTCATGTCAAAAGTTATGAAACGTATAACTGGCTGTGTGATTGTGTACACACGACTAAATTATATTGTTTTCCTTGCATATTGTTTAGTAATTCTAGTACAGTGTGGACTGATTCAGGATATTCAGATTTAAATAAATAATTGCATTAATTTACATCGGGATTTTTAGTAATCTCAAGTACTGGTTACTTGAATATGTGAAAATTGAAGCTGACTAGGTGAGTAATTATAATATTTTAGCTTATTATTTTATTTATCAGAATTTCTTCCGTTGCAACGATCGATCGCTGTTTTGTCTGCGTTGCCGTAGAAGATGTACATGATTAGTATTACATAAACTTCTTCTATTGGAACGGTTTCCGACTTAGAGATCCTTAGCGTGGCTGTGCCTATGCCTAAAATCTATAAAAGAAAATGTTTTTGTGACCAAGTACTTCGCCGCATACCCTGTGTCATAATCCTGTGCACGCCACTGCCTGGTGACTGTATCTCATGAACCTCTGTGTTTTACCCTTTGGGTACGGAACCCTAAAAAAACTGAAAAATACCATGAAAAGTGAAAAGTAAATGATAATATGACCGGTGACAGTGCTGACCATTTTGATGACGGGAATCATTCAACTGGCTATACTAGAATAAAAAGGTATCATAAATGGGTTATAACAAAATATTATTATTAAAATATGAATAATATTACGGAGATTTTCAGAAATTTTAATAACAGAGAAACATGGTGATAAATAAAAATAAGAATTAATAACATCAGCAATTTCTGACACAAGTTAAGTTGTACCGATACCAATATTGGTCATTCTCCATTGTAAAATATTGCTCTTGTTGTTAACACTTCTATTTTCGAAGGGACCACACGACAAGTAGATTAGACAAGATTTCGCATTAAACAAGAAATATTAAAATTGGTTTACCCAGTAAAAAGTTATAAGGTAAAACACAAAACAAATACAGTCTAATTGAAAACCTATTTTTGAAGTATGTAAAAGTGTCAAGACTCGCCCTTGACCGACTTGAAATCGATTAAAAACGCGCCAGACTTGACCCCCGAACCTCTATAGCTCTTTATCAGGCATTTAGTCCAAACCCCCAAACAAACCCACCTTCTCCTCGCTGTGCACGATGGTAGCGTTCTTGGCGCGCGCGACGAGCGCATCTAACTGCGCGTGCTGCTTGTCGAGTGCCCAGAGCGCGGCCTGCGCGCGCGCCAGCCCGCCGCGGACCACCTCCAGCGCCTTGCGGTTGCGCTGCTCCGCCTCGCAACCGGAGAGCGACCACTCTTGGATGCGTTGGGGGAGCACCTGGTTAGCAGAGATGGGCGTTTCATCAGGGTTATGGATTAGACACAAAAAGAAACAAGTTACGTGAAAAGCTTATGATTACTTAACAGAAAAGTACTGGGGGCGCCGTAAGCGGGCGTGGAAGGCGAGCATCGCACGCGGGCGGTACGCATAGGGAGCGACAAATGGAGCACAGTGGGGCGTCGTAACAGTAAACCTGGGTGAGATTGGTATTCAACGACGAAAGGGCAGGGGTTCTGCACGAGGGCGTCGTACGGAACCCTTAGTACTGAACAGTGACGAAATTATTCACCTTACGCCCATTTGACGGAAGCAAAACGGCCAAGCCTCGCATTTTGACTAAGGTGTTAATTAAGTAAAGTAAGAACTTGTTGAGTATGGGAGTTTAGTGTTCTGGTTCATAAGATCTGGTAACTTTTTGACATACTTGTTTGCTTCCTGATTGTTGCAAAATACCTTAACGTTTACTTTGCAATACCTAACAGAATTCCGCAAAGTAACAACTGATTCAATGTATTATAGCAATTCACCAAAATAGGTGTAAACTGGTATTACCTGATATATCCTAGCAGTGGCCAGTCTCAGGCCGCACTGTGAGGAGCAATATTTGGAGCCATACTGGGCAGCCCGAGTGCACTGAGGCCCATAGCATTGTCTGGGCTCTGCTGTCTGCAGGTGCGAGATGGATTCCTCTGGCTCATATGTCTCTCTTTCATGATGCTTTTTCTTTATCCTGTTGCTACTGTGAAATAGACTTTTATTAGCGTTGTTTCCTAGATGTATTAAGCTGCACAACACTTGATGCTCAATGCTAAATGGAGGATTTATCAAATCACAAACCTGTGAGATGTATAGTGTATACCAAAAGCAATCCCTTAACTTTTTTAGTTATATTTTGTAAAGCATTCGAGACCTTAGGTATGGGACAGTTATATAATAACTTACCTAGACTGTCTAGAAGTCTTCTTATTTTTGACACAAACCCTCTGCCGACATTTCATCTTCAGTTTATTGTTCCCGCCATATTTATACATGTCTTCACAGGCATCACAACTAAAATAGAAACACATCAAAGGTTTATTTCAATCAGTTTACTAATAAATAAATAAATAATGCTTCACACTCGTAGCCCCACACTAGGATTCCCTGTGTCGTGAGTGCCATGGACAACACACAAGACAAGGACATACACCCAGACCAAGAGCGGAAATTCAAACTCATCATTCAAATTTCCGCTTGCTGGGAATTGATCCCAGGACCCTCGGAACAGCGATCCGGCGTGTTAACCATTGCGCCATCCGGGTCTAATAGAAAGGATTAGTAAATTTAAAGAATACTGTCTAAACATTTTTCTGAGCGCTACTACCAGTAATAGAGCATGAGATCTCCAAAAACAATATACATTATAATTATTATGTACATTATAATACATATACTACATTTATATCATTATATTACATATACACTTATACACACACATATATATTTAATTATATTACAATACATATTACACCACATTTCTTTTTATCAATAATATATTATATAATTAACTAATCATATTATTTCATATAGATATATTTCTTAAGATATACTATAGTTGTTTGCCATAGTATTGTTAATCCTTTTGTCATAATTATATTTGCAGAGTAATTTGATCTTTAATGTATATGCACTTGTTAAGCGTAAGTTGTGTTCATCTTTAAGTGGAATTACTTGTACCTAAACTAAATAAATGTGGACTTTTTGTAGAATAAGCACTATTACTATGTAATTTTGTTGATGAACCTTAAACAAATAAATAAATAAAATAAATAAATATTATCCCATTCAAACTTACTGCCCACAATTATGTGTCTGTAGACAGCCTGAGCAATCTCCACAGCCATCTTTAATGCTGGGTCTCTTGGACGACTTGTTCTCCGAGTGATCTTTCTCCTTACGCTTCTTCTTCCTATCATCTCGCCCAGGTATAACTTCTTTAGAGGATATAAGAAAAAATAAAATTTTGAATATAAATTACATCTCAGGTGATAAGTACACAAAAGATGTAGTTTGTAGCAATTAAACAGAATTACAATAATCAATTCAATGTTGCCAAGCTTTAAATGTACCATAGTGTATTTTCTACAATTACCAAACTATTATAGTGTTATACTTATATTCTTACTCTGATTTTTGGTGTAATTAAAGACTTCAACAACGCAAATAATACATCACTAATGACCATTCATCTGCCACATAAATCACTGCTCTGGCCAAGTCTAAAATGGTCATAACCAAATAGGTTATTATATTTAATTTTGCTCATTTGCAATACCTGAGTCTCCATCATTTTCCCGTTTTTGAGGTCTGAATCGTGTTTTCAGACTAGGATCCTCTTCTCGGCAACGGTCACAGAAGTAATTTTTAATATACTTTGCTTCACGCTCAGAGATATTGATGCAGTCACCATGATACCATTCTTCACAAGCATCACAAGCACTAGAAAAATATTCAATTAATCAGTAACAAAAATATAATAAATAGTTTTAATTAATTCAGTTGGTCATCATTGGCCATAAACATGATTAACACCAAAGCCTCATCAATGCTTTACTAGTCAATCTATATGTATAAAACTCTTGCGTTACTGAGTGATTGACTGACAGACAATGCACAGCCGAAATGAACGCCTACTGAACGGAAGAAGCTGAAATTTAGCATGTATGTTCCTTTTGGAGTGTAGGGGAGCACTTAGAGAGGATTTTTGGAAATTCCACCCCCAGGGGGGTGAAATCGGGGAGAGAAGTTTAAACGAATTCCACACGGGCGTAGCCTGCAGGCGGAAGCTAATGGCCAATAAAAGGAAGAAAGTAATGGGTTTCAAGATTCTAGATGGGACATGGATAGAAAAAAACAAAAAGACAACATCTGTTCATCCTAAAATTCCTAATACTGGCAAGACTAGTCCATGTATGGCATGTTCAAATAATTTTGGTTATAAAATAGTTGGTGTATTAGTACTTATTATGAACCTTTGTCAAGTAACTCTTTTGTAGAATGTAAATATCAAGTAATCCCAAAAATGTTATAATAGATTTTAGGTTAGTCATGAATAGGTCTAAAAACTAACTTACATCATAAACCGAGAACTATCAGAAGAACGGCATATGCAATATGCTTGCCCAGCTTGATTCAATAGAGAGGTGATCTTTGATTGTCTTTCCGGCAAATCAAACTGCTTGGCAATATCTGCTTTCTGCAAAAACAATACAAAATAAGTTGAACAAGACACAAGATCGTCGTACACTTGGATAGAACAATAATTAAAACCAACCAAACGCCTTACACTTTGTTTATATTTCTTATCACCCATGGCTGAAATAAAAAAGAAAACTAAATAGCAATAAAATTTTAGAGGATTATTAATGTCACTGTACTCAAGAACAATTTTCTAAGTACTGGAAGTCAAATTAAAGGCGATATTTTATCTAATTTCGACAAATTGCAAAACAATTCAGTTCCTTTAGAATTTTTAGATAGTACTACCTACTCCAAGTTTGAGTGACGTTGATAATTTTGACAATCAGTGTTGCCAACTATATTATTATTATCATGAGAGTTAAAAAGATCGTATTTTGGCCGAAATTGTAGGTAAAAAATCGTACACTAAAAAATTGGTTGCCTGTAAAGTCGGTATACGGGCGAAAGTTTTACGTGACAACGACTTTGAGTGGTAAAATAATTTTAATGTGAATATTCATTCGTATAGTAGGAAGAAGGATGAAATAATAGTAACAATTTAAAACATTTATTTATACAAAGAATTATATTTAAAACATTGTAACACCATCCGCCATCTAGCGCTGCTAACCGTTAGACCATTAACCATTAGTCACAACTAAGTGAGGTAACAAACGAGATTACTCTACTTCTCCAGAGATGGCGCTGTACCATTTTCTGAAACACGCCAACGTGTGTACGCCGTAGCTACCATAAGTAATGTTAAGAAGGAAGGGACGCGTGCCTTTCACTTTTTATGTCTGTCTCTCTCGCTCTTAGGCGGGCTAACCATGCCCGAGTGGAAGGGACGCGTGCCTCTCACTCGCTCTCATTGTAAGCGCATAACGTGAGCGGAGCTACTAACGCAGTTTCTTGAAGTGCCACCCGGCAAACCAATTTATAAGACGTTGTCACGTCAAAATTTTTCAACAAAAGGATAATATTTAGTTGAGCATAGTATTACCTACTCCAAGTTTGAGTGACGTTGATAATTTTGACAATCCATGATTGCCTTTAATTTATGACAGTGACATTGACACCTTCGTTTTTACAAACGTAAAGAACTATGCTTGCTTTGGCGTGCTTTGGCGTAAGTTTGTTCAGCCAAAACAAAACAACAAAAACAGAAGAACAAAAATGTATTAATTAATTTCCTGCATTTCGTTGACTAACGGATGAGTAAATTATACCTATATTATGTGATCGACGTCTAAACTCTTATGAAAATATAAATCAAAGCTATAAAAATAAATTGGTAACACTGACTGCCGGCAATGACAGCTGACCCAGCTGACGGATACAACTCAATTGGTTGTCATAGCAACGATTATGTTTATCTTTGAGGTTAAAATTGTTTTTGTGTCTGGTGAATGTGGATAAGCTATAAACTCTGAACTATGGATAATCCGGACACTCCTCAAATCATCACTCACATAGAGAAAAATTTGGACCATTCGCTGTTCGATTGTAAATGGGTTCCTTGCTCCGCAAAATTCGTGGTTATAGGCTCACTGCCAAGAGGCACTGGAACTTTAGAATTTTTTGAAATTACTTCTGGAGAAGTGAAAAGTGTTAAAGTAATTGAAAGACCCAATTCATTTAAGTGTGGAACTTTCGGAGCAAGCAGTGAAGTGGAAAGAAGACTTGCAACCGGTGATTTTAAAGGCACCTTAGAAATATGGCAAGTAATCCTATTGTAACATTAAGTATACCCTGTATACCTACTCATTATTTGTGAAATAGTGATATGCAACAAAGTGTTACTTATTACTTATCTTTTTCTAATTAAGGATCTCCAGAACTTGCAGTGCCATTGCAGATGTAGGTGACAACCTGAGTACTAAAACTTCTTCTAACGCCTCAATTGTTACAAAAGGGCTCAAAGACAGTAAAGACTGTTTTTCTATTGTGATTATAAAATCTGCCATTGGAAAGAACTATAATTTCCAACAAATAAATATATTGGTCACTAGACTATCTGCCCCCCATAAAGACAACATAAAATACTCTGCTCTATTTGCATGTTCCACAGCAACTAATCTATACTTGTATAATTTTCTTTCAGGGACATTGAGAAAAGTTGCCAAATTTACATTGCCAAAGAGCATACAGACATTATCAATAGCATAGATGGCATGGGCGGCAGTACTATGAACTGTGGAGCTCCAGAAATTGTAACGGGCAGTAGAGATGGTAATTATTTAAACCAACATGTAGGTATGTTTTTATGTAAATAACTGACATATTATAAGCAGAAGAGCCACCTGAGGGAAAGTGGTCTCCATCACTCATGGCTATCTGTAACACCAAAGACATCACAGATGCATTGCTTACTAAAAAAAAATTGGTTGTCTGTAAAGTCGGTTTACTGACGATAGTTGAATGTGACAACGTCTTAAGAAAATACTGATGGAATGGTAGCATAATCACTAATAGTCATCCTAAACTATCTTTGAATACTTAGTTATAATTTATTTACTGTTATATTGCAGTTAAAAACCTTTATTAAATATTTTACCAAAAAGACTAGTCGTTGCATACCGTATAACGAAACATTAATCTTTAGCTAGTCTGTGCATATTATGTCATGTCAATGTGCCACAAACAAGTCAAAACAAACCTGGCTGGTTATAAATAATTTCGATAAAAAGCAAAAGCGACGTCAGAGTTACATTGACAAAGGCCGATGAGTGGTTTAGCCGGCAACTTCATACTGTTAATTTTTGTGTCACAGATGCGCGCGCATCGTAAAATTTCACTCTCATGATTTTTCCATAACGCGCCTAAAGAAGTATAACTTCAAAAATCTCTTGGTGGAATTTTCAAGTTATAAAAAAACTTACAAGCTAAAAGAGTAGTCAGTAAAAATAGAATCGAAAACTTTAAACGCGATTTTCTCGGTTTCTGAAATTCCGACTTACTGCTCTTACTGTTAGCACGGCAGTCTTTATAACATCATTCTTTATAACGATAAACTCTCTATAACATAGAAAAGATCACAATTTGGTTGGTTTAGTTTTAAAAAGTTACTAATATTGAAATATTATTTCTAGTTATTAATTATTTCTAGTTATTTCTAGTAGTAATTATTTCTAGTTGCTCAAGACCTACCACAACTTCTCACCGTCTCCAAGGGTTGACTGGTAGAGAATGCCTTTAGGCATTAAGTCCGCCCATTGTAATACCTAGTTATAGGTTTTTTTACAATAAAGAGTAAATAATAATAATAATAATAAATATTTATAGAATCTTCTAAAGGTACTACTAGCTACCGGCTATAGCAACTTTTTTCAGCTGGCGTGGCCTACTCGATTTGACAAACAAATGAAGTTCGTCTCAGTGCGAATCTAGTAGGCCACGGCTTCGGTCTTCGAAAATCGAGTTGGCCGCGCCCGCTGAGGGCACATTCTGTTTAGCGAAATTAGACTTTATGCACATAGCAATAAGAGTTATGAAAGTGAAAATCTTAGTCATTTATTTCATCATGTTATATTATCAGTCTGAAATTATTTACCTTTGCTGTTTGAATTGTTGCGATGGACGAAATTACCTTCACATTATCACTACACAATCGTTTTACAATTAACTGGCAACGTGTAAACTTGTATGCAGGCGCCTAAGCGAAATAGAAGCGCAAGACATGAACCGGTGTGTATGCCTATCTCTCCCACCTGGCAAACCAATTTATAAGACGTTGTCACGTCAATAATTTTAATGTGAATATTCATTCGTATAGTAGGAAGAAGGATGAAATAATAGTAACAATTTAAAACATTTATTTATACTGCCTAACCGTCATGTGAAGGCGGAAGCAATTTAAGTTTAATGTTTTATTTTTGTTAAATAGTTCCTCACTTGTAAACAAGATGGCATTGTACCAATTTGTGAAACGCGCTAACGAGTGTAACGTGGAGTTTATATAAGAGAAAAATTTGTAAAGGGCAATGTGTCGACTTCTTTGGTTTTATAATAAACTGCTATTTTGGGTTTGCAAGCAGTTGTGGTTATTTGTGAAGTTGACCCTGCGTTCCCGTATCTTCATGGGGTAAACGTATACAAAGAATTATATTTAAAACATTGTAACACCATCCGCCATCTAGCGCTGCTAACCGTTAGACCATTAACCATTAGTCACAACTAAGTGAGGTAACAAACTAGTTACTCTACTTAACCAGAGATGGCGCTGTACCATTTTCTGAAACACGCCAACGTGTGTACGCCGTAGCTACCATAAGTAACGTGAGCGGAGCTTACTAACGCAGTTTCTTGAAGTGCCTCCCGGCAAACCAATTTATAAGACGTTGTCACGTCAAAACTAAAGTACTAGCTTTCAAACTCCCAGCAAAAAAAACAAGTCCTCTAGTAGCTCACTCAAGAAATAGAATGAAAACTAGCCTGATTTTAGACTAGTTAGTCAGCCAGGACGAAGCTCTAAACCTTTGCATATTTTTTCAAACGTTGCATACATAAACATAGACATTTACTTTGGTCAAATGAACAACAATTCAGGTCTAATTATACATGTTATTCAGGAACAGTCAAGGTGTGGGATCCGCGGCAGAGAGGCAAGCCCGTGGTGAACATGCAGCCAATGAAGGGCGAAACTGTCCGTGACTGCTGGACTGTGGCGTTCGGGAACTCGTACAACGAGGCCGAGAGAATCGTGGTCGCCGGCTACGACAACGGAGACGTCAAGATGTTCGATCTGCGTAACATGTCGCTTAGATGGGAGTGCAACTTGAAGAATGGGGTACTTCTTTTCTTTTATAGGCTTTTTAACTGCCTTAAAAACAGAAGGAGGATTCTCAATTATACTGTATTTTTAGGGTTCCATACCCAAAGGGTAAAACGGGACCCTATTACTGAGACTTCGCTGTCCGTCCGTCCGTCCGTCTGTCACCAGCTCACCAGGCTGTATCTCATAATAGTTACACAATTGAAATTTTCACGGATGATGTATTTCTGTTGCCGCTACAACAACAAATACTAAAAAACAGAATAAAATAAATATTTAAGTGGGCGCCCATACTATCGACGCCTCAGAGATAGTTTAGTTACCTTTCGGTCCAAGAGATGGTGTTGTGCGTAATATGTGGCTACAATAAAACAATTAAATATTTAAGTGAGGCTTTCATACAACAGACCAGATTTTTTTGGCATTTTTATACATAATGGTATGGAAGTGGAACCCTTCATGCGCGAGTCCGACTCGCACTTGGCTGGTTTTTTTGTGGTTTACGTACCTCATAACTTTTTACTAGGTGAATGTAAACTTCTTTCTGTATTCAATGGCTGGTGTTTGTCGTGAAGTCATTTATGTTTGTGCGACACCTGACGAGTAGTTTTTGAGTTATCCCTAATGACAGTTTTTTTTATCTTGATGATGTTCTCAGTTTATTACTTGTCCATGTTGAAGTCGGTTTGCACAGACTAGCCACCAGATCGTAAGAATTACCACCAAAAGTATCACCAATGCGTTCTCGGTCAAGAAAGCAGTAGAAACTTCTAGGTTTCAAGCTCTCAACCGGAAAACAACAAGTCATTTGGCAGTCGCTCGAACAAGATGATGTTAGCTACTCAGGCACTCTTCACGATGTAATTTATTTTCGAAGTGCCGCACTGCGCTAAATTAATCCATATTAACAAGCGGGGAACCAACTTGTGTTGTCTCTTACAACAAGGTTTGCCTATATGGTGTTGGCGACTAATGATTATCCGTTTTTTACTTTTCAGGTGTGTGCTGTGGAATTTGACCGCAAGGATATACCAATGAATAAATTGATAGCAACCACATTGGAAGGGAAGTTTCATGTGTTTGACGTCAGGACACAACATCCCTCCAAAGGATTCGCACAGGTCACTATTAAATTGAGACATTATTTGCCTGTCATAATATTGTAGTAATATCATCGAAGCGCAACAAGCGTGGAGAGCGCTCTAGAGAAGACGTACAACCTTGGCGACAGGGAATCTGCATTAAACCGTAAAAATTCGCTATACATCAATTCGTAGGATTAAAAGCTTCTTCACTGTCTTCATTAAAGTTACACCAGTTTGAAAAATAAAAAAATTAAGTTTCTTCATGAATTATTGGGAGTTTTCAGTAAGTTCATCTGAGTATTCTTTAGTGCCTTAATTTTCCTAGGATTTCCTAATTAGGCTCTAGTAGAGTCTGGAATATAAATTATAATGCAATAATATTTTTAGGTGCTCAATCATTGTAAAGTAAGTGGGACGATTTGGGTCGCCCGGCATCTTCCTCAAAACCGTGATATCTTCATAACTTGTGCCGGCAACGGTCAAGTCTCACTTTGGAAATAGTAAGTACCTACAACTTTTTATTACATATCAGAGAAAGTCATTACATATTAATTAATTTTTCCCTGTTATTTATTTATTTTAAACTTTATTTGCACCTTATAGACGTACAGGATACAAAAGGCTTTCTCGCGGCTACCACCACTACATGTCTTGTCCGTCCACATTTCGGTTTTCACGCAATTTCTGCCGTTCCTACGTGTAAACTGTAGAACGAACTTCCTACATTGGTGTTTCGTTATTAACTTATTACAGTTATTTAGAAAGGAAAGGTACATTAACCACTTATTAATAAACATGTCAAACCGACGCCCCTGGTGTTAGTAACACCAGGGGCCGTCCATAGCTTAACTCTGAAAAATTATTCCGAGTTTATGTCTTTTTCTAACTTTTGACTCTAGAGAATTACATGACAGGGACAAAAAATTTAAACCTCGAGTAATTAAGCCGCGTGTATTAATATAACCTATAGACTTTTGCGACCGAAACATTAAGTTCTGTAAAATTTCAGTGAGTACCCAGAGGAAAGGTCTCGCTGGGAGTCGGAATCTCAGGGCGCGGTGGGCGTGGCGGGCAAGGTGAGCCGTCTGCAGCGCATGATGATCAGCTCGCAGCCGATCAACGCGTGGGAGTGGAACCGCGACCAGACGGGGCTGGCCGTCGCCACCGCCTACGATCAGTGTGTGCGCGTGCTCATCACTACCAAACTCAATCTGCACTAGTATGTCTGGGGAAATATTTCAGTTCCTACTGATCTGCAATTTACCTACGAGACGCTTGGTTTTACTACCAATAATTCGGAGTAGTGCCACCTTGCGGTTTCTAACGGAACCAATTTGCATTAGGTTATGCTTACACTTAAAGATTTGTAAATATTCACTTAGCTGCTACCTAAAACGAAATGTCAAAAACAGTAACTATGTAGGTAATAGCAGATTGTAAACATGTTAAAGAAATAATAACAAGGCAAAATATGACTGATATAGATTGCAGTATCCACTTTGTAACATTTTAAAGAAAGTCTCATTCCCATAAGCATCGACTTACGAATAAATACATTTTTAGTACTTTTGCAATCTCAACTTCAAAGAGTAAGTATGAAGAAGTAAGAAGGACGAGTTTATGTTACATAACGGTGTATTTATTTTTTTACATATTATTTTCACTGCCCCAAGATGGGGTTATTTATTGATAATTTTAATAATTATAACGTACCATATGAAGAGTTGTCTCTTGCAATTTTGCTGAAAAGATTAAATTAAATTTTGCCTGGGATTGACCAAACAAACTCACCTGAGCTTTAAAATGTAGGTGCAATTTAAGTGTACAAAATAAAACAACGAATAAATTTTCTAACTCAAAAGAGCGTTTTATTATCCTAGCACTTATCATAAATAAAATTAAGGCTAGCAGTTCTTATTTAGACTAAAGTCACATGTCGATTCGTTTGCACCGAGCGCTACAGCCGAGTTGTATCCTCTTGTGAAAATAAATTCACGGTGTTCTCATTATTTCGAAAGTTCCATATAGTTTTTACAACAATAGTGGGTCTAGACGAGTGATGCTACGACTGTAGGCTAGATAGTGCCCGAATCGACGCCAACTTACGCCACCTCCTATCGAAAATAACGCTAATCACCTCCCGAACGCGTCTCGAAGCAACGCAAATCTTTACAACACATTACAAAGCATAAATATAGACAAATGCACTTGATTTTATTATGAGCTACACGGGCAAACGGACAGTCAAACGATTTTATTAATTATCTAAAATCAGTAGGATGCAAGTAGAAAACTATATTCAAAGCTGATTCAACCGCTTACATTACAATCTTTTTAAAATCTATAATTCTAAAACAAGTAGCATTTTATTTTTTGTATAGAGCAATCAATATGTTTTATATGAATACAAGTCGACCCGGTGCTAAATGTTCGCGTAACGTCACTAACTAGTGGGTTCAGGTTGTACAAAAACTAAATATTCGAATTTCATAATATAACGACACTACTGGCTAGAAAATCTTACATTATTTTTACAATTTTTTCGAGATGATCAATGATGCGTGTATAACGATGAAAATTTAAGAAATATTTCTATTAATTACTAATGAAATCAATTGCTTAATTAAAACCATTCATTTTATAGCAATTGTAGGACAGCATATGATTTAACAATGTCGTTATTAAATTACGTTATTGTTTGTTGTTGTTGTTGTTTATCTTTTACAGATTTAGACAAAGAAGTACAATGGGTGGACTTTATGCTCTGTGTGATGAATATTAGTAAGTGTATTGTTATTGATTATAAGATAATAAGAAGTATTGTCGTGTCGCCTTAACAAAAAAACAGATGAAATTAAAATACAAAATATTGCAGTTCTTTAATATCCATTCAGCAAAACCTTTGTAGTGAAAACTGTGTATTTATCGCACTTACATCTCAATTACATGGCATGTTAAATCACACGTTACAATGGAAAGAATCTATATAAACAGTAAATGAGACCGTAGTAAATTACAAATCAATATTCAACCGAATCACACGATAGCTATTCATAATGAACCCAAAGGCTACAACCCGAAACACGTATGCTAGTTGGCCTATTACCACACTGATTTCTGCAGTATAAATGCAATGGAACGACTGTGTATAACAGAACTCTTAACAGAAAGACAACTGAAACACAAATTCTAGTTGCAAATCTTTACGTTGGAAATGTTCAGAAAATTTTATCAAATACATAGCGCACTTATTCCAAACAATAATGCTGATCATAGCAATAACGATCGGTGACCGATAATATGCAAGCTAAGAAATTTGTCTGAAAGAAGCTAATCAATTATTTGTACATTATGGACCGTTCGAGTATTAAATAACGCAATTTTTCACATTTTACAACTTCAATGCAGTAACACAGATGATGTCGAGATATGACGCAAAACTTACTGGCCGTTATGCGTCCCCAAATCTCAAAAGCGGCTAGGGAAAAGCGTTACGTCAATGGTAATTTCAACTTAAAATTGTACACCTCACACACATATTACTATTTATTTTGTATCATGTTACTCCTTATAATCCACGTAATATATAGACGGTGGCAGTTTTACTTTCAAAATGATTTGTAAATCCACAAATAAAAAATCACGATAGCCGTATCCGTTCCATTTACAATAAAGAAATCAGTGCTCACAACTACGGCTAAAGGCTCGCTTATACACTAAAACGCATGCCACACTCAAGTATATACCAACATAAATTACTTATAGATACTTAAACGAAATGAACAGACAAATATTTACAATTAGTCTTAGCAGCTACTGCGGCCACGCACCGCCATTACATTTGTTTGCTAAACTTCAAACATACAAATTGGTGCTATCGTCGGCCGCGAGATCTATCGATTTCATCCGACGAAATCGACGACGAGGCTCACGAAGGGTACTCACGATGCATCCAGTACAACGTATTTACACCAATGACGTCATTGATTTACTCCCTTCAGAAATAAGTCAAAATAGTTTTATGTCATGATTACATTTCTGCCGTCGTTGCCATTATACCGCACTTCACAAATGTTTTATTTTGACTTTTTCTTACCACCCCAATTTTTCCTTTTTCTATATCGTATTTCTAAATGAAAATAATCGTTTCTTAAACAGACCCATATTTTTTATTGGTATAAAAAGGCAAAATAAAAGATTATTATTTAAGTGACAATAGCATAATATATTGACGACGGAATTGGTCACTGTGGTGGTGGCTAGTTACCATCCTTACCATTCTCTATATCTTTATTCTCATATACACCACTACAATTCGTGATCGTAACCAAATACGAGTAGACCTTAGGCCCTTACGGGGCCTTTGTCATATCTCAGATTTATTCCGTGAAAAATCTATCTCATCCCCATGAATCGTAGTAAATTGGTCAGCCATATCATCAACTTGTTTTTAATCACAATGTATTTACAACACCAAAGCGAGATAACATTCATCACCCATTTTGTTACTAATACCAACTCCATTTGCTTTTAGGTTTGGCATAATCAAAATAATATTTTTTACGTTCAATTCATTCCTTCATAATCAAGCCAAGATTACAAACTCGATTGAACAACATAAAAAAAATCAAAATCATAATCGCAAACCAAATACAAAAACAATCATCTTACAGAAAATACATATGCAATTAATTTATTACACCTGTTCATTTTATTAACCTTCAAATTAAATTTTATTGAACTTATTAGACAAATTATAAACCCCTCTACATTTTTCATAAAATATTTACCGTTTTAAAGCCTCACATAGTTAAAATACGATTTGTCTGGCTTTATCATATCTGTTTTTGTATGTGTGAGTGCAAGACAAAACATATTTTAATTAAAAAAGGAATATAACGACAATATTAGTCGTTTTATGAATGTTTTTTGACAATAACATTCAATATTATATCATAATTATCAACCCACCATTTTTACAATTATAAGACATCCAACATAATAATCATCTCTGCAATGTACAAAGCCTCAAATACTTTAGCGGCTAGGACTATGTTAATTACTCATGTCGCCAGTACAGACATGACAAATTACATTATCAACCAAACATTACGACTTCAATATGCAGCGAGTCCTAACAAAATAACTTCTTTCTATCATTCAAACTTTTATACAAGTTCATAAATATTTCTCATAAATATTTAATAATTACACATATTAGGTGAATATTTACGTACATTTGTGTGAAATATAATTATGTAATTTATTATTTCTGTTCAAACATAGCATAATTTTGAATATATTTCATTTGAAGAAGTATTTAAAATATTTTTTTCATATAATTGTGTTAAAATCTGGACATTGGATACACAAATGTAATCATAACAGGGCTAAAATACTAAAATATATGACAGTAAAATGTTATTATTAATTAAACTTTTTTTAATTTCAGAAGCAAGGGTGTCCCTTAACAAGTCAGTATTCATTCACAAAACTAACAGTTTATGTGTATGTATTACGTGTGAATATTATGTAACATCCAGCAAGAACCTTTAAAATATTTAATGATTTTGTGTTTTGAAATAGTAAGGTGTTTTAATTCGTGCTGTACTTTTTCGAAAGATTTCGCACGGATGTTTACAAGGCATCAAAATAACGCGAAAATCCGATATTTTAAACGCTATACATCAAAATTAAGATATCGCGCTGAAATTAAATAAAAAATATTGTCGGATATAAATAACATCTCGGATATACAATAAGGATATACAACAGTTTTAATTACAGACTTACGCCCCAAACCTACTCAAACTATGAATTGAACCGAGATTCATGCTGGAAGTTATAAAATAAACTATAATGTCTAAGTTGATGACATATAAAACATGTGGTTTTGAATGTTTGTGTCGTTAAAGCTATGTTAGTTGTTACAGCTTATTCCCCTACGTCGCAGTGCAGTCAGTAGTCGCGTGTCATATCACACTCTTTACAGTGAGTCATGCGCGCCCCATAATTGAACCTGGAATATATTACGGGAAAAATATTAAAAAGACGAAGATTAAACCGTTTATAATAATATTTTAAGTGCTTATTATATTTTTGATGGATTCGAAGTCGAAACACTTGGGTTTCTGGAATTCTGATTCTCATTATCTTCCCCATCCCAGAGCAGGCGGTTTTCTCGGTCAGAGCATATGTATGCAAAGATTATATGCATAGATTAGCATGCAGATGCATAGATTAGTGTATCGGTCGTGAAAATTTTCTAGCGAAGGGCCACACAAGAGCCTTTATACCTTTATAGGCACCAGAACCGTTTCTATCTGTATCCACCCATGTACAATACCGCTTTGTACACCTTTCCACCCTTCTTCACTCAAAGATACCTTCCATAGGCCTTACTTCAACAACCACGACACTACACCATCCAGACCATCTACATCTACACCCACAGCCCAAACTCACCGTATGTTGGCTAGTCGAGGTTGTCCTGGAAGATGAGGCGCACGTAGCCGGGCGTGCCCTGCAGCGGCGCCGCGCAGAACGGGCAGATCGCGTGGAAGCCGTTCGTGCCGTGCGGGATGTCCACCGTCGCCCAGTATCTGGATTGGAGCACACGTCGTGTTTTAACAAAGGTGTATCTAATCTAGCCTTAGTGTCATGCGTGGACTTACCCAGCTCTGTTTCAGAGGGAAGGCCAATAGGATTTACCAGACAGTTTTTTTACATTAGCTGTTATGTTAATAACCGGCAAAGGAACATACGAGCCATCCGACAGCAAAAAGTAACTATCGCCATTGGACATAAACAATACAAAAGGCTACACTACAAATAGCTCAAAAAAAAAGAAAATACAACCTCCAGTTGCAGTGAAAAGTCGTTTGGCGGCTGACTCAAGCTAGGCGGTGGTACCTAGCCAGCTGGTGACCATCTTAAAGACCACCAAGCAAACAATTCGACAGAAGGTAATAAACTGACAAATTTAGTCACAATGCATTTTTAACAACATTAAAATCTCTAAACTTGACTGTGTCAAATGGAGCAACAAAGCGCTGAAAGTAACAAAAAAGAGTGCTTTTCTATTGTCATTAATAAAATCAACTGTCTTAAGACCCACAAATCCCAAGATATGATCTTGTTTACTTTTAACTCAGAAATGTTTAGGCTCTGAATGCTCTGATGAACAATTTACTTTTTGTTAGTTACGGCGTTCCCGTTCTCATCAGTCAATAGGTATATCAGTCTAGACTAGAACAAGATAAAATTGTAACTCGCGTTATATCAGTGTTAGACCAGATAACGATAACGTTATACTCACTTGACAGTCCGCTCCGAAGCCATATGGCCGCAGGGGTTGAACGCGTAGGTGGGCGGGCCCGCGTCGACGTAGAAGGCGGGCTCGATGCCCATGCACACGCGCACCACCGGCCCCGCGGTCAGGCACATCGGGCAGCGGCGCACGCCCGTCTCGCTGCCCTCCGCGCCCCACGAGTGCTCGCCTGCGAATGAAATGTTATATTCGTACTGGTATGAACATAACGCTTATAGTACAGATTAAAAGCTCTAAAGACAAACACCGTTCACAGACACGAAGTTTGAAAACCTCTATGCTACGCTACTCACGAGTCTATTTACTCTTAGGGCCTCTTTCACCAACTTCTAATAAAGTGACAAGTAGGCTAATCGACAGTTGAATAGCTTATATAGTTAACATAGTACCTCAATGATTGGGTTGAATCTTTTTTTTTTATGGAATTAAGGTAGCAAACGAGCATGCAGCACCACCCTTCCGCTGCCGCCCATGGCAAATGTGACCGACTTAGAACAAGACCCAATTTAGGGACTAGGGTGGTTAGTCCAGTTAGTAGATGGTGTTAGAATATTAGTTGGTTAGTTTGTTAATAAGTGTGAGGACAGGGACTGTTAGTGATAGTTAGTCCTGTTAGTTAATGTAACAGTAACATACTCGCAAACCCCACTTCGGAGGATGCGAAAAAATTGTTTAGTTTAGTCTTTAAATTAAGCTAGCACTGTAATTATCTTACCACATAACCACGGTCGACATAATCGACAAAGCCCTTTTCTATGAGCAAAAAAAATTAGCAGAATCGGGACTCTGGCCTCAACCAGACTACAAAGACGTCTCTCCCTCTCTCCCACTCACCCTGCACATGGCCGCAGTTGAGGTACACGTATGGCTGGTTGAGGTCCTGGTGCGCGGCGGACAGCTTCCGAGGGATGACGAGCGTGTTCAGCCCGACGGGGCACTGCGGCCGGCCCGCGTTCAGCTCGTCCACTAGCGCTTCCAGGTCGCGTTTTGTCTGGAATGTTCCAATACGGCGTCACTATGGGCACTGTGTGAATGTAAGGGTGTTACCAGACCAATCAACAGTTTCAATCGATGGTGGAATGGATATCGACGTCGATCGATCGATTGGTCTAGTAGAAACTATCGATCGACGTCGACTCACATTTCACCATAGATATTTCATCATAGCCGTCGATCGACGATCGATCGATCGATTGGTCTGGTAACATCCTTAAATAATCCATATTGAGTGTATAAATCGACAGATGAGCAGAAAAGCCTCACGTTGCACATGATCGACTGTGACTGTACAATTTTCTTTTTTTTTATTCCATGTGAGCCTAGCCGCGAGCAACAGAGTGGTTAGTGTTGTTTTTCATGAAGAAAATTCGTTTCAAGCGGCGAGCCACCAAATACATATCCTACTAACTGTGATCATATAAATGTAGAGTGGTTAAGTCACTAAGTGCAATCTTACCGGTGAGTTTTTCAGTCCTTCAGCACTTCGCCACAGGAGGGTGGCCCCACATAAGTCTATCATCGTACCGTCTCTTAGAACATTTGTCTCCGCCTGGCAGGGTAGACCCTGAAACACAACAAAAATCATATTAATTCACTAAAGCATGAGAGGAATCAGTAATAAAGAAAGAACAGCGCATAAGCGTGTTTCGGGCTAGTCCGAGCCGCGCATCCGCGTTCGCCTAATGTACGGTCCGGCTCGCGCTAGCCCACGCAATAAACACATTAATCGACGCATCGAAAGAGGGATATATAAATTGACTGTGGCGACACCGCACACACATCACACGGTGACATTACTGAAGCCTGAATCACGCTATAGAGGATTTCTACAAAGCCCGCATATGTTGCTACAAAGCCCGAATGTTCTCGGGACGTTGTAAACCGTCCCGAGAACATTCACCTCCGGACTCGGCCGCCCCCCAGGTATGTCGTCTCGCCTGGCGGGAGATCTCCCTTTGCCAAATGACCATAAATGTTTCGTGCCAAAGAGGGACGTATGTATGGCCAGTATACACAAGAAACCAAAAACCATACCTTCTGCTGCGCCGAGCGGCTCTCCCTTAGCGAGAACACGGCGCCGCCTACGGAGGTCTCGCGCCACGGGCCGCAGGTGGCGCTGCCGCCGCAGAAGTCGCCACGCGGGTGCATTATCAGCACGCCGTTCGTCGTCAGCCCGTCGATCTCGTGGTTCTCCGTCCATTTCGTTGCTTTCTCCTGGAATTTACAGTTCCAAATGTTTATTCAGACAATACCAACATGTTAATCCAGATGGCGCTATAAGTAACTTCTGAATGGAAAGTTTTTAGTCAAAATAAGTTTCTACCATTGATTTATAAGTATCTAGATGGATAATCGAATCCGCGAAGACCTGTCAAAAAAGCTGCGCCAACTATTGGCGCAGAAGTACTTTCCCGCCAATTAGTGCCGATCGCGCCGCTTTCGTGTCACTACGTATTACGCGCGCAATTTAAATAAACAAATAAGAGGGATAACATGACGAAATGTGCTATTAAACTGTGCCGGAATTATAAAGGAAGGGTAAAAAGCTCAAAAAACATCACATATCATAGGCAAGTAACCAATAAACATATTTTTAATTAAATTTCAATTTTGATTTTTATTGTAACCAAATTACGTCATTTTTTTGTCAGTGTTGCTAGTTTCTATTTTTATGCTCCCGACTTAACATCATTTTTGTGGGTATATAAATTGGTTTATGGTTACGTGTATATTATTTAGTTCATGTACTTTTATAAATCGATTAAAAAAAGGTGGTGTTTACCAATACGTTTGTGTTTATTTATAATAATATAACATTAATATTCGTATGTTTATGAGCCCATTTTAATGATTATTTTTGCATTGGGTCGAATAAACCACTTTTAAAGGTACAAGAGTAATGTGAAAAGGAGACGATCCAAAATTGTATGTAGTCTGGGCCTGGTTTTGTACCAGTGATAAAATAAGATAAAAAAGAAAAATAAACCATTTTTGACTAATCAAATCCACGAACTCATCTTTATTTCATTGCAAAAAATATTTATTAACTCCACGTGACGAAATCATTCTACATAATGGCGGGCAGCAGACCAGAGGATTCATAATTTTTGACGTATGACGTTAGCTGTCAATATGCCTTCTCTATGCTTGAATGATGCTTGAACAATGGCTCGAACTCAGAGTGAAGGACGCCATCTTGCAAGTGTTGCAAGTAGTACCTACCGAATAACTCGAAATTAATTTTATTTTAGCAATTCATTTATTGCGATTTGTGAATTTATTATATTTTTAATGAACTTTCTGTATTTTTTGGTTTTTCATGGTTTAGTGTACAAGATCAGGCCCAAAATGGACCATCTCCTTTTCTAAAATTGTAAAGTTACCGTCTCAGATTAAGGTGAAAATTTGAAGGGAGGACGGGTTCTACACTCTCATTCGTCCCCCCAAATTAAATATTGCTCTCATAAAGTACTTACTTTTTTAAAATTATTTTTCTAAATCTCTAAAAATTTTAAGGTTATGTGGTCTCATTGGTTAATGTGTAAGCGCTCGAAGTCTTAAGTGTATGTATATGTGTGTGTGGACGTGAGTGTGTGTGTGTGTGTGTGTGTGTGTGTGTGTGTGTTTTAAACTACATTATAAAAAATAAATAACTTAAGTAATTTGATTTTTGGGCCTAATTTTGAATCGTGACATCTCCGGCGCTGCGGAAGATGCAGCCAAACAGGCAAACAGGACTAACAATAGCGAAAAAGTAGTTTCGAACTAACCTTATTATATTGGTAGCACTGTCAAACTAAGCCAAGAGTCAGTAATCCATCCGCAAATCGCGTGTTTAAAAAACACCTCAAAGAATAAAACAAGTCGACGCACTATGGATTGGTAGGTATAGGTTAGTTTGGATTGTATAATAACCAAGCGGAAAAAGGGACGCCCAAAGGGGGTCCCTTCGACATTTATTTACAACACTTCCTGCCTTAAAAGGCAGCAATTATCTAAATAATTTAGATAAGATAAAAGAACCTTGTACAGTATTTTAGTTCCGTCATAACCTTAAAAATTTTGAAACTTAAAAGAATAATTTAAAAAAAAGTATGCACTTCTTTACAGCCATATTTGGGGGGAAAGTTGGGGGAGTCACCAACCTCTCCTCCAAAAAATTTCAGCTTAATTTGAGGTAGTCACTTTATAATTTTTGGAAACTTGATTTTTTTATAATAAAAAAAGTATGCATTTCCTAGATTCAAAAATGGTGGGGGGAAGATGTGAGCGTCAGCCCCCTAACCCCTCAAATTTTTAGCTTAATTTGAGGTGGTAACTTAATTAAAGAAGAGCCAATTATTTACGTTACCTAGCTAATTTAATAAAAAAAATTACTTGGAAAGTTAATTACATGCATATCATTAAAAAAACTTCAATAAATAAAGGAGATGGTCCATTTTGGGCCTGATCTTGTACACTAAACCATGAAAAACCAAAAAATACAGAAAGTTCATTAAAAATATAATAAATTCACAAATCGCAATAAATGACTTGCTAAAATAAAATTAATTTCGAGTTATTCGGTAGGTACTACTTGCAACACTTGCAAGATGGCGTCCTTCACTCTGAGTTCGAGCCATTGTTCAAGCATAGAGAAGGCATATTGACAGCTAACGTCATACGTCAAAAATTATGAATCCTCTGGTCTGCTGCCCGCCATTATGTAGAATAATTGCGTCACGTGGAGTTAATAAATAATTTTTGCACTGAAATATAGACAAGTTCGTGGATTTGATTAGTCAAAAATGGTTTATTTTTCTTTTTTATTTTATTTTATCACTGGTACAAAACCAGGCCCAGACTCCATACAATTTTGGACCGTCTCCTTTCCAACTACAAACGCGTAAAAAAATATTAATTTAATTAACTTAGCTGGTTTATTACAACATTAACATAAATAACTGTAATTAAATTAAGTAGGGTTTTTTATTTATTCATGAAAATAACCACTCCATAAATTAAGTTTAATGTGTGATTTATGGGAAAATTTTAGTAACTGGTATCATTGATCACGCAATATAGACAATAGACGAACGTGAAAAATATCGCCTGCACGCACACATGCTTGATATTGTTGCCGTGTTTTTTTTGTCTTCATTGTAGGGCGACGCTCAATCTACCTATTTATTGCATCATTGGTTTCTACAAATTACTTTATTTAAATGAAAACTATCTGCTTGTCAAATTTCACCCATATCCGTCAATCTGCGTCAAGTTTTTAAATTCGTTTGTAATTACAAACTTTCAGACTTACTTACATAATTAGTTAATTAACGCTAAATTAAACCCGCCCACGCTTGATACCCAATAAAAATGCATAGATGATTTTTTGTCTTTGGCAAACTCAAATACGAGCAGTATACAACGTGTCCCAAAATTCAACGATAAGCGGGAACTGGAGGGTGCACTTGCTCAGGAAATTTGGTGTTTGTTTGAGTTTTGTGGAAAAACTGCAGGCTTTCTGTGATTTTTAAGAATTGTAGTGAATAGTACATAGTACTTCTTAGGTTGCCGATACAAAAAACAAATCTGAAATATTTGAACATTGTGGTCGTGGTAGCTCAAAATAACACAAAGGGTGTAAATTTTAGAAAATTTATTTTTTTATGAAAACAAAAAGGGCTGGATTTTTTTCTTATTTTTCCTGAAGTAGTCATGAGCAAGTCACCCTCCAGTTCCCGCCTATCGTTGAATTTTGGGACACGTTGTATAGCAAGCTCAAATAGACAGACAAACAATGATAATATACTTATACCTACTTCCAACTGACTATAACTTCCATTACTTTACGCTGGTTACAACCATTAGCCAAATTGCAAAGCGTGACGCCACAAACCACACCACTGCTATAATTTAAGACTAAGGTCGAAACGCGCCGAAATAAAATTCCAAACATTTGGCATTGAGGGGCACACATCTCTTGACACTGAACAAAAGCATCCCCGAAGCAGCGTCGCTGCGGTGCTGCGACTCAACAAGACCGTTGTTTTTTATTCAATTTAAAGGTAAGTACTAAACTGCCATGCCAGCTGCAAAACGTATAATTAAAACTACAAAATTGATCGATATCTGTAAATGGAGGATATTTGAGAAAAACTGCTATTAGCGGTGTTAATGAACTTAAAATCTATGTATGTCCTTTAATGACGCATCACATAATTAACAGAATTAGAATAAGACTCTTACTAACATTTACTAAATCGACTATTACTAACAGTCTCTGTCTCAGCTCTCATATTTACTGACAACTAATAAATAATAACCAGACTATCTTATTCCCCATTTGAGACATGTCCTATGTCCGTCACAGTTGTCATGGTCGGCAGCCGCAGAAGGGTGGTGGTGCATTTTCGTTTTTTACGTCAGTTCCATAACAATTAACTTTTTACGATAAATCGACTTTTAACTTCGACCAGTACAGGTACAGATAACTCAAAAACTACTCGCCAGAAGTCGCTCAAATTTATAAGGGACCAAATGACAAAGTAATTTCTGAGGCTGCCCTAAGCAAAACCTCAATTCATATTAACTTACACCGAGAAATATATTCCTGGAGGAGTCGAACCCGGCGGCGTATATGCGGCAGTTGTTCACGTCGTTCCTGTCGGCGATGATGCGACAGGCGAACCGCGATATCGTGCTCTGCAGCACCTTGGTGTCGCCGCTCTTGTCGCCCGCCACCGTATCCATCACCACGAAGTCGATCGGCGACTCCGACGATCTGCCGATCTGTTGACAAGCGAAATTGTGCCTTGTGAATAGATGAACTATATAAGTAGTTCAAAATTGAAAATTTGGTGGTTTGTTTCTTGGTACATTTGCGAAATGTATACGTCTGTTACATTTTTTTTAAATGAAACGTAATAAATGCGGAATAACATGCGGTCAAGTCATTTGATGGTAATCGTCGCCCGTGGGAATCAGTTACACTGAAGGGAACACAGATGCATTGCAGGTCAAAAAATGTTGCAACAAATTAACATTTAGATAGTCAATTCTTGCCTACAACAGATAGGTACAATAATGTAATAACAATATACCAATGTGATCAAACTAAAACAGATAACAACATTCGTATGTCCACAACTCCGGACAACCTTATCCTAGTACTTTGCCAATTTAGCTCTAGTACTTTGACTTCGTAAATGCTACAATCCTATCCTGATACTTAATCTTCAAACTTTGCGTTTGGAACTTTGGACTTTGCAAATGCTACAAGTGCTACAACTAAAGCCAAAACTTTCAGACACTCACAACCGCTGTATGCACTACGCGATGGTGGTGGGCCGATAATGAGTAGCCAACCGCTGATGGATGTATTGAATTAAATTAAAGATGATAAGATGCACAATGTGATCAATAGGTGTGAAGGCTGCGTTACGTCACTGTTCCGGCGGGCGCGCGCGACGCTCCAATTGTTACGTGCAGGGTTGTATAAACTTCAGTTCAGTGTAATGCTGCGAAGGTAAGAATACCGCTCACCTGAACAAAGTCTACCAACAACGGATCTGCGCAATGTATTGTCGGACACGACCATCGTTACTACGGACTGCCGCGCCGTTTGAAGAGTTTATGGGTTCAATTCCCAGAGAGGCGGAATTTTAAATATGTATGTACTTGGTTCTGTATATTGTCCAAGGTACCCACATCACATACGTCTTAATGTAGGGTTTTGATTTTTTGGTATGTGTTTCGGTACAAGTATCAGGGAGCCAAAAATATGACAGAGTTCCTGCATTGTTACCTCTTAAGTAATTTAAAATTCAAAATTTCAGGAACTATATTATTTTCAGTTTACGTCGTGCTTTACCATTATTTGTTCCGTTTACCTCTTTTTTATTCATAGTTTTTAATTTTAACACAATACATATTGTTTGTAAGTAAAATTCCAATAAAAACCCACGTCACCTAACAAAAAGACCCAATTCCATTTAATGGTGAAAGTACTAGCTTATATGATTGATAGAATAACGTTAAACGTATTATATTTAAATTGTTCAATTTACGTAACAATATTCGTATACCTAAAGTATGAAGGGAGCAGCGAGAGCGGAACAATTCACCTCGCTCCACGGCTCCACCTTCGCCACATTATCGCAATGAATGCTTTTAAAGGCCATCTTATAGATGTAATAACGTAATAAGACGTTTACCAGCGTTCATTGCATTAGTGTGAAAAAGACAATTTGGGAAGTGGAAGATGGATTTTATGCTGAGCCTATTTCCTTTGCCTGATGGTGTTTGTTCTCCTTGATGGTCCATTAAATTATGTACGTTATTTATTTAAAAAAACCAACGACATCCAGGATGATTCTAAAAATGACAATTGACAGCCGAGTCAATTAAGTGGGTAGTATACTATCTAGCCATCTGGGCTTCCGCCCTACCACAGAGCTCAGAGTAGAGTAGACTGTAGTTTACACAGCCCAGCAACTTCGGAAAAGGGCGATTCAGCCGTATCCGAAGAGGGGAGTTCGGCTTGATCTCAATCACTGATGGAACACCTTATATACATTTGGCGGGATTGAAATCAAGGAATTACTTAAAGTAAAAACTCCGTAATACGCCTAATCGTTTACAATTTACACGAACTAAAACGATTGTAAGCATTATCGATATGACCGTACACCGTACCTATATTGTAAAAAAGTTGTCCAAGTGATATTCAATTGATGGCCCTTACACCAAGCTAAGGTATTACATACCTACATACATGTACCTAGATGTCTCTATCATACATCAATAAATCTATCAGACTCAGACCAGATATGGAACTCTTGACTCTTACTCCCCGCTACGCAATCTCCGCATACCGCGGAACGTCGCAATTAGCAATGGATCACACTGAATTAGCTCACAACTGCACACTACGAGTAATAGCTGCTCTGCCCTTAAAATAGCTCGGGAACAAATGAACGAGTCGGGCGCCGGGTGGCCTGTTGATTGCCGTCGGGTTAATGCGATGTGATGTGATGCGACATTATATGAAAGATTGATTCACTTTACATTACCGTTAACATTTGTATACATTTTTGTGTCTTTTGTCGCATACCTTGAACTAAAATGGAAACAACAAGACTCGGCGAATCGTATTTCTTTCTTTGATTTTGTTCGGTGTTTTCAATAGATTCCACAAAGAATATTTCGTTCTTTGTTTGTGCACAAACAGACAACAGCTAAATAGATTACTCCACGGCTTTGAAACAATTAGTATTGGCACACACGAACACCTCCGGGATTAAGCCTGATAAAGCCCTACGTCACACAAATGTAGGCACTTGGCAAAGCCACCTTCGTTTGTGAATACGATTTATGTTATGACAAGTAGACTTTAGACCTTTGACAATTTATAAGGAAGGCGCGTTGCGGCGCGGTTTGTGAAACGGTGATAGCCTAGTGGCTTAGAATTCGGCCTCCTACACGGGGGGTCCGGTTTCGAATCCCAGGGCACTCAACTCTGAGTTCTGTGCGTTTTAAGCATTTAAATGTTACCAGCTATAACGGTGAAGGAAAATAACGTGAGGCATAAAGGAGAGTTCGCAAAACTCAAAGGTGTGTGAAATCTGCCAATTCGTACTTGGCCAGCGTGATGGATTATATGGCCTTAACCTTCTCAGGATGGGAACAGACCCATGCCCAGCAGTGGGACAGTTTAAGGTTGCAGTGATGATGAGGATTGTTTTCATGTGTTCACACTTAACACATTTTTACTTTTTTACAATTACATTTTCTTTGTTTAGTCCATTGAAAAGTTACATTTGGGGTTGCGTTTTTTAGAGGACGCAATTTTATTTTTTTGATGTGTAGGGGGGGTAAGTGTAAAGCTAAAACCAAGTTTGTGGGGTCGCCACCCTTGTCCCACGGCCGCCATCTTGAAAATAAGGGTTGAAACGGTTTTTATGATATATCTCTTAAACTATTTATTTGATAAAAAAAATTTGTTAACATTTTTTGTTGCAAATTAAATTCTCTACAACTTTGGTCCAGTAACTTTTTATCGTAGAACTATAAATAAAAAAGTTATAAGCGAAAATCTTCAGAAATTCGAGAAAAAAATTTATATTTTTCGATATAACTTTTTTTTTATCATTTTACGAAAAAATAATATCAGACCATTTTTGTAGATCGTTTTTTGAGGAACAACTTTTATTCGCATCATTTTTTCATTAAGTTAATAGCTAAGGTTTTACAGCGCTCCGAACTGAGTACTATTGTTTAGTACTCTTAACTATACCTATATTATGTGTATACTAATAATATGTCATCAGTTATTGTTTTTTTTTATTTTGTTATTATAACTTTTTTAATTACAAATTTAGCAATATTTTTAATAATTAATTATTGACTCTTTTCCCCACCACCCACGAGGTAGAGTCTAGAGGCGCGTTTTTTTACGTGGTATCCCCAATAGGCATAATCCACGGTAATTTTCTAAATTAGAACTACTTCGTCCTCAGTCGTTTCGATGGACCAGGCTGCGGCTCAGCATCTGATTGGCTTTCTGAATCAAATACCAGTGGGAAAACTGGAGAAGGAAGGGGTGTTAATGTTGGCGGTTCATCATCAAAGTCATTTTCATTTATTAATTCTGAGAGTTCCATTACGTTGCTGCAAGTCTCTCCAGAACAATGGAAGCACACTGCAGAACATTTCAGTCCTGCTTTTCGACATCCACACATCGCTCCACAGTTTCCTTTGCATTTGCAAAAGATCAATTTTAGAAGCTCCGGGGGTGCTGGAGGTTTAGAGTTCTGCACTGGCATCAATAATTTTCCACATTTTTTCCAGCCCCAGTCTTCAGGATCATTATAATTATAATATAAATATATATTCCTTATAATATCAATATCTGTTCTTTTGTTCCCTCATGGTCACTTGGGTATTTTCTACCTGAACAGTATTCCCGGTAACGGCCATCAGATTTAAAATTATTTTAAAAATCAATAATTGTTTTTTAAATCCTGTTATGGAGTGAGAAAGAGTCAATAATTAATTATTAATAATATTACTAAATTTGTAATTAAAAAAGTTATAATAACAAAATAAAAAAAAAACAATAACTGATGACATATTATTAGTACACACATATAATATATGTAGGTATAGTTAAGAGTACTAAACAATAGTACTCAGTTCGGAGCGCTGTAAAACCTTAGCTATTAACTTAATGAAAAAATGATGCGAATAAAAGTTGTTCCTCAAAAAACGATCTACAAAAATGGTCTAATATTATTTTTTCGTAAAATGATAAAAAAAAGTTATATCGAAAAATATAAATTTTTTCTCGAATTTCTGAAGATTTTCGCTTATAACTTTTTTATTTATAGTTCTACGATAAAAAGTTACTGGAACAAAGTTGTAGAGAATTTAATTTGCAACAAAAAATGTTAACAAATTTTTTTTATCAAATAAATAGTTTAAGAGATATATCATACAAACCGTTTCAACCCCTATTTTCAAGATGGCGGCCTTGGGACAAGGGTGGCGACCCCACAAACTTGGTTTTAGCTTTACACTGACCCCCCCTACACATCAAAAAAATAAAATTGCGTCCTCTAAAAAACGCAAGGTTAGGCCTAAAAAATGTAACATTTCAATGGACTAGTTTGAATTTATGCAAAGTAGGTAGATGCATGTCAAATGGCACGATAACATCTCTGAAATCCATAAGCGTATTGAATTCTCAGCGGTTTTTTCTTATGTAGAAGACAACATTGAACGGTAACAGCTCGTGCAATACCGTTTTATCTACCTTTTGTTGAACACAGTTGTACTACTTATAATGGGACTAATGAGTATTAATTGTTTTTGTGTACATATTAATTGCTACTTGCCTCGCTCAAGATAATCATCTTAAAGAACCTATACCTATGGCAGATTATCGTACTAGTTAATTACTTTTCCCCAGGTTTTGTCTACTACATCATTAAGGTCTTCGCACATTAAACCAATTCCAAGTTAAACGGACTACTCTCTGGTAAAAAAGCATTGATGAAGTAAGAACACATCATATAATCAGGTGTCTACTTCGAATAAAAAAAAATCACAAATACGTTACAATATACTTTACGCACGCTACGCACAAATATGTTTTTTTGATCAAACGTCAAAGGTCAAAAATGGACAACTCGTCTATATTGTTTTTTTTAATAAATTATCAGACATGTTTTCACATAAAAATTTGACGATAAAAATTTTTTTTTCTTGTAAAAATTACGAACGTTAATTTATGATATACCTACCTACGTATAAATATGCCGACAGGAAAAATTCGGTCCATTTAAAGACTATTATATTGTCAGAGAAAAGAAAACGCGATAAGTGCTTCTTGGCAAATAATAAGACGCCACTTCCAATTATATTACAAGCGATTTTATCATACTGAAAAATTTTAACATTCCTCTGAACTTAAAAGTACCTTGGTTAAGTATCTACATTAAAAAGAAAAACATCTTTAAACCCATTGAGATTGGAATTTAAACCACTTTGTTTACTTTAAAAATATTTGTCAACGTAAAGTTCATTTAAAATGTGAATATGATCGGTATGGATATTCAAATGAGTCTATGAAGTTATGGTTTGTTTTTCTATAAAAGTGGACTACTTTTGTGTTGTAACTACACCATAATGTATTCTTGGTAATATCACATTGACATGGAATTACAATATAAATATATCAATGTAATTTGATAAAGTGTTCATGCCGATGTATAGAATATCGATATTGAAAATTTATCAAATTGAAAGCTAAGTACTTAATTGCTTTTGTACATTACAGCTACCAGTGCCGATGGATACAAAATATAACATAGCATCAATATGAAATAGGTATTTTATTTCATTACCGCATCAAAAGATAAATTGTAACATAATGTATAACTCCTATAGATCAACGTTTAAATAAATTGAACATTGCAGGCACTTAAAAGCTTAAAACCTTATAAAATGTTCTGCGTGGCAATGTCTCTGCAGTTTTGAAATAAGGTTTCCTTGCTAGCTAAGTCCTTGCGCTGAAGAATGTACCTACCTATGCTTTAACAAACGATGAGCTAACTAACTCTGAACTATCAGCAGCGTAGAGCTGGACAAAACTGAAAAAGGGACTGGAAAAGGGGATCATTTTAATCAGAAATCCAAATATTTGATAAGTGAACCATCGAGTTCGACCAAGTGATGCCTATGAAACCTGAAACTGCGCACCTAATGGAAGCATAATGCGCGAAATTATTCAAAGTAAGTTCGACACTAGGCCTAATATCTATCAACTTGGCAGGTAGAGTAAAAGCCGCATGACCACGCCACGGCTAGACGTTATCAACGGCGCAAAGGTCAAGCGAATCGATCGGTATAATTTTGCACGTGCAGTATGCACGGCCGCGGTTATAATGCCATCGAAGGTGGTGTTGCCAAACATACACTTATAAAAATATCTACGGTATGTTTGTATCGTATTAACGTTTTTCCATGACAATGTACCTGTTTCAGAATTTTTTACGAATTCACGAACTAAGCGCTTTATTCCCAGCGAGCAAGAAACGTATATTCCTTTATGACATAGTCAGCAACTAAGTTAATTAAATATTGGGCGGATAAAGGCATGAAATTTCGAGTTATTCCCAGATTTTTTGGACATCTTCCCAAGACTTCGACATTCTTTGACCATACCTTGCGTACAACATAGTAGGTATGTCATGCTCATGCTTTACCATAACTGAAGACTGCAGTAGGTACTCTTTGGCTCCTGCTCGTTAGTGGCTCGTCCACTTGACCTTGACTTGCTTGTTACATCACCACTGGCGCAATTCAATTGCATGCTCCAACTTTGAAGGTTCATTTCATGAAGCAAGTGCATTTACTGCATCACGTCAAAATCCATAGAATGTAATAGAAAATTCTATTTGCCCTAGCTTTGCTCACTCAGTATAAACGTAGACCTCTTTACAAGTTATTTATTTATTATGCTACATGGCTTGATAATTTATCAGTTTTTACACGCTTTATTATTTGTAAAATACAGTGTCACGCCTACCCGGATTGTATAATCGGAAACATTTTTGGTATCACTTTATAATGATTCTTAGTAATTCTAGCAACAAAAAGTTTATAATGATCCCCAAGAATTAACCATCTATTATTAATTCAGCGTGAAACCTCGAAATATCTAGCAAAATGCCTGAAATCGACAAGGACCCAATCCAAAACGTTTTCAATCACAAAACGTTTGTATTATCTCTGAATCGTAAATCACCTTAGGGTCAACTCATACTCATCCCGACATACATATTCATCCATCATAATAAAATCGATATTACTCGAACACGCGCGTATTCGCACGAATTCACTTATTTAGTTACATACTTATGGCCATTCTTCCCAGTCTTTGCGGGCATTTTTTACGTAAAAGAAATATGTGCGCAACATAATAGATATAAAGGTGAATCTAAATTGTTACTTTTAGACGCTTCGCTGCGCTTCGACTTAGTGCTAGCATAGATCGATCATCAGCACATTGACGGTTGCCGTGACTTCGTTGGGTTTACCCTTTATCTCTCTGTTCCGCGGGTTTACCCGAACCGTTTTACTATTAAGATAAACCACAACATACAACTCGTTTGACAAGATAACTTTGTACAACCTGTTCAAGTAGTCTTAGATCAATGTAACGACCAGCCGTTATTATGACGAGCCTCTTGCCGAGTTGGTCATAATTTCGTTTTGATGATTGACTGACCGATGTATGTATACATATAGTTTTTGTTGACTGTGATACTTGATTTTGATTGTTTCTTTTGTCTTAATTTTTTGTTAAATATAATAATGCCACCCATATTATCGCCAAAATGTGTGAACGTTGATTAAAAGGAGATGGTCCATTTTGGGCGTGACCTTGTCAGCTGCCCGCCATTACGTAGAATAATTGCGTCACGTGGAGTTAGTAAATAATTTTTGCACTGAAATAAAGATGAGTTAGTGGATTTGATTAGTCAAAAATGGTTTATTTTTCTATTTTATTTTATCACTGGTACAAAACCAGGCCCAGACTCCATACAATTTTGGACCGTCTCCTTTATTTTTATGTAATCATTTGGATCCACAGTTGAAATAGTTTTCTTTACACATACAAACACATAATTAATATTATAACTTATATTTCTGTTATCCATATATCCTTCACTTCACATAACATACGCCCAGCCATTGGTAATAAATACAATTTGTAGCATTGTATTTGTTTCGTCTGAAAAGTTTTCCGGACAACAAAGGATTTACGTCTAAACGAAATAGGAACGTATGTTGTTAAAAACTGCCTCGCGGTTTCTCCCCTAATCTTATCTTTGACCTTTGTGCCTTCGCTACGATAGTTAAACTATGACAATAAGGAATTTTATTTACAACAAATAAACGAAATAACTAATATTACCTACCTAAAAACAAGTTACGTAGAATAAACGTGTAGGGTTCCCTAAATACAATAAAGGACCTCGAATGACCATTAATACCAATATTAGTTATACGCGAAAGTAGCTCTCTATCTGCCTGCCTGCTGTATTTTCACGTTTAACTCATTAATTTAGATGAAGCTTGTAATGTAGATAATTTCAAACTCTCCCTAGACAAGACGTAAAATAGTTTTTATCTCAAAAATACATTTTATCCGTTCAACGTTCCTTTGGGTTAATTTTAAATTTAAACTTTATTTTGTCGAATGCCGACCCAACGCATCCAAAACCGCGTGCGATAAGTTTAAGTACTACCTATCAACATCATTTAGGTTCAAAACTAAAAATTATTATCTTCTTACAACATTATTCATAGGTACTAAAATTTTTCTGCCATCAGAAGTGCAACCGCACGTCTACGAGCCACCGACCCACTTGACTACAGAATACGACGACAACGGCCTCTATGTCGTAACGTCGTATCATCAGCGACCTCTGTCAATGACCTTCGTGCCGATATGATATAACAGTCGAACCGTCTGGTGTAACGTAACACGTAACTGGCAGTAACCCCGTGTAACCCAAACCGCCGACCGCGGTAACGCGACACGGGGAACTATGTTACAGACAGAACCGCGACTGTTTTCTGACCATTCATAACTTTTTATGTAGGTAAGTATTTGTGTGCTAAACCCACAGCGGTTTGAAACTCAAAATTGCCCTAGTTATATCATAATATGAGCGGAACCGGATTTTTTTCGGAATAAAGATAGCAAATGAGCATGCAGTGTTGTTTGTCTATTTTCAAACATCCTAGCCATTTATAAATAAGTAAAACTATACATCTTATTATTTATTTCAAATTGACCTTTCTACTCGTTCTCTAGACGTACACACATTAGTATATTTTATTTCACTCTTTTAAACTTTTCTTGGAGCAAACCAAACAGTAAACTTTAACAAGACTTTCCTTATTTATTTCATCCTTCCTTATTTTATTTTATCATTTTACAAACGGCACATGTCCTTAAACACCGACCATCGAATTACTACTAGGTACCTTGATCCAATTTCCTCCACCGCAATCCTACACTACAGTAAGAACTATACTAACCATCGACCATGTAGATGTAGATACCGTGTGGAAGTCCGGTAGACTGCACATAGTGTAACAGCGGGCGAATGCAAGAGCCCAGGGTAAGGCTACCGTCCACCGTCCGGGCGGGCGGCGCTGGACCGAGACCGGCATTGAAACCCGACCGCACAAGTGCCCGCACGGCCAGCACTTCCTTCCAATCATTCCGTTTTACACACATTCAGACTACACACTGGCATTAGATATCACTCCCGGCTAAAAACAAATTTATTACCTGTACACACAATTCAATTTAGCTATATGCAAAATTTACTTAAGGATTTAGAAATTTTCGCCATCAATCTTTATGTTACGGTTCAGCATCGGGGTCCGCGGTGTGCTATTTAATTCTACTAATATTATAAATGCGAAATAGTAGGTATCTATGACAGATAAAAGAAGCGCAAACTTGATAGCTTCTATCTCAGGAATATTACCCAAAATATCTAAGGAGTTACTATGCTAGTCGATGGGGTACACCGACGGCCTGTCCTGTCAAGCGGTTACTTACATACTTACTCTTATTGTCGGAACCGACAACAAAAACTCAGGTACTTAGTAAATAATGTTTCGGCCCCGTTGAGTTCGGTAACGTACAGAGATAACGGTACCCCTTTTTGCTAGGTTTAAGTGCGGTCAGTTTCTGCACACCTGCCTGTTGTAATAATGAAGGACGATACATAAAACCATTTAAAACGTACGTACATAACATAAAAACGTAAGTACATAAGTACGACATATGTATGACATATGTAATTCATGGTATCAAAAATACTGACTTTTATATTGAACAGACGAAAGATGGTGCTCGCCGTCGCCGTCGTCTAGTCCAATAAAAATTTGAGCGATATTCGACTTATTTAATTGACTACTTTAATTGACTACGTAGATGACATTCTCATTTTTCTGTAATGTCGATATTGAAATCTTTTTTTCTCAAAAGAAATAAGGTTACCTACTGTTTTATACAAACTGCAGTGTATCTCGACAATATAACGTACATTACTATTTCAACTTAGACCACGGCCAGCCAGTCAACATGTTGCTGCCATAGCTGATAATGTATTAAAACTTGCGTCTATAGACTATAGAGCGGTTACTTCGATGTACGCAAGGAAAATACACGAGTAAAAAACGCAAGAAAAATATATTCGCACGAAGACATCGATCGATAAAACTGTTGCTGACGTCGCCTACTACTTAGTATTGATTTAATTTGCTGACCTCCTTAGACGATTGTACACCGACCTCGCGCTATCCGCCGATTTGTTGTTGTTGATGTATAAATCTTATAAACAATTGCGATGATTGTTGTAACTGATTGCTTCTAATTGTAATCGCAAAAAGTTTAGTGCACGATGAGAATTTTATTTTAAACTAAGACAATATCATGTAGAAAAAACTGTTTACTGTTAAGTGTTAAGATAGTGTGCGTCAATTTCAGTTCATATTTTATTTTTCACTTCACTTTTTATGTTCTTACAAAGCGAAGCTAGACACAAATGTATTTAACCTCTCTGTGCACCTCAGTGATTGTTTAAATGTACGGGACTCTTTGTCATAATTTACCTTACAGCCTTACACTAGTGCTATAGTTACCTACATGGCCTACACCTAACATTATTGACATGGAATAATGTATGTCTTTATATTTGAATAAATAGAAATTTTCCTATTATACATAATATTATACCTACACACTGAAAAAGTAACGAGGCTTCAATAGGTACATCTTGATACATGTTTGTCAGCCGGTCGAAGACCCGCATATGTTATATCGGTTCATACCGTGGTTCATACGCTCGTAGCCGGCTTCCAGTGGGCGTCACATAAGAGAACCTTTCCAAATTTTTTGCCCGCTGCTCTTCACCCGGTTCAGTCGGAAACCAGAGAAAAATAATTATAAATTAAATATTAATAGTTATATCCATGTCAAATTTCATTCAATAAAAGCGTGAAAAGATCGCAGGCAGACATAATGACAAGCAGACAGTTACTTTAAAGAGCAACCGACCCTAGCATCCCTTCACGACTACATTATTGTTAAAGAAGTTAAATAGGTGCATTAACAATGTATGTGATGTAACTTTTAGTACGGAGGACTCAAATACATTATAATAACGGAATCTCCCATGACAATAGAGATGTTTTACCGCAGTAAAAAGCAGCCTATGTCACTCTACAGCCTCTTGCCTATCATCGTACACAAAAATTAGACCTCAATATCACTCCGTTGGGACTTGAAAGAAGGACAAACAGACACACTTTCGCATTTATAATATTAGTATCGAATCGAATGTTGTGATGTGACACAGATTTCGTCTGTCGTGTTCAATTACACATTGTGTTCCTTAAGCATCTAATTAGATAGCTCTGTGTAGGAAGAATGAAAGATTGAGCAGCGTTGCGATATAACAAGCTTTATAAATATACACATGACGACCTCTTTTAGATTACTTAGTTGGCCTGTGAAGCAAAAGGTCCCGGGATCGATTCCCGGCAGAGGACTATTTATTTAACAAATAAATGCTGGTGTGTTATATTTATGTTGTCCAAGCCAACCGAGAAAAAGAATGCTAGTGCGGAAATATGAGTGTGACCAATTTGGTTTCAAAAAACGACAGCGTGTATTCTTGATATTTGCAAAGCCGCGAGATACAGCTTATACTTACTTATAATATAATTCGATGATTTAACAGTAGTTACTTTAGAACAGAACGGAGAATGTATGAGAAATAAACTTTTAAAACCCAAGCCATTAATTGCAAGGGCCGGTTTGTAACAATTAACCCTACTTAAGTCTATTAAAAGCGTGCAGCTATGTATGCATTCAAACTTTCCCGTCACTTGACTACTGAACTATTCGTGCGAAGTAGTCCAAACAATTTTTCATCACACCTATTCGAAAAAGACGACTTGGTTCGGACTTACGGGGTTCCAAAGTTGCTGTTTTCTCTTCAGCGGGCGGGAATGAATTTTCATACAACTTTTCCTGCCGGCTGGATCTTTTCCGTCCTATTTTGAATTTAGAACATTTTAGTATTTTGCGCTAAAGAAATCGAACGCAAATATTGTTTGAATAAAGAATGTCAGGTACGACGCGAGGGCCCCGCCAGCTGAATAATAAAAAAAGAAATCAAATTAAGATTTCGTTTTCAAATTAAAATTAAGTTTTCGTGCATTTTTACGTATTATTTTCTATTATTTTCTAATATATATATTATTTTCTCATAGTGGGTGATGAAAAGTAGAGTGTATCACTCGGGTGCAAGTATATTTTTGGCTCGGGCGACGTACTTTGAATCCCTCGCTACGTTCGGGATTCTACTAAAGAATCCCTCGCTACGCTCGGGATTCTACTCTAGAATCCCTCACTTCGCTCTGGATTCAAAAAACGCCCTCGCCGAAAAAATATTACTTTGCACCCTTGTCATACAATCTACTATTATTATTTACGAGCTGTTGCAGGCGGATTAAAAAAAGCTTTTTCATCACACCTATTCGAAAAAGACGACTTGGTTCGGACTTACCCGACGGGGTTCCAAAGTTGCTGTTTTCTATTCAGCGGGCGGGAATGAATTTTCATACAACTTTTCCTGCCGGCTAGATCTTTTCCGTCCTATTTTGAATTTAGAACATTTTAGTATTTTGCGCTAAAGAAATCGAACGCAAATATTGTTTGAATAAAGAATGTCTGGTACGACGCGAGGGCCCCGCCAGCTGAATAATAAAAAAAGAAATCAAATTAAGATTTCGTTTTCAAATTAAAATTAAGTTTTCGTGCATTTTTACGTATTATTTTCTATTATTTTCGATTATATATATATACTAGCTTTCCGCCCGCGGCTCCGCCCGCGTGGAATTTTGTTAGGTAAGTATATAGCGTATTTTTACTGAACTCGACAGTGCTTTTCTTTAGACTTATTTTAGAAAAAAAGATTTTTCAGGCTGAAATCTTATTACAACTTCAATTTAATATCGAACAAAATCGCCCATGTAGTTTAATATTTGCTGCTTTCCCTTCATAAGAAAGTCCAACTCGCTCTTGGCTTGGAAGTTATTTTTCAGGAATTTGCATTTTACGATCCCGTGGAAATGTCCTAAGTAAATTTCCCGTCTCGTATAAATATTTGGAGTACTAAATCTCTATTTAATTTTACACCTACCTATATATTTTTAAGGTGATATTGAAAAAATACTGAAGCACATTTTTTAATTTTAACAAAGAGACTGGACATTCATTTTCAAGTCCCTAACTTGGAAACTAACGAAAAAAACACAAATTTTCACCCCGTATTTTTAGGGGTTGGAGGGTTAATTCGAAAAAACACTTGATTTTTTATTTACAACAAAGAGTATTTACCTATTTTCAGCTTTCTATCTTGAAAATTTTATTAAGTCCCATACAATCTTTCACCCCCCTTTTAAAGGGGTTGAGGGTTAATTATCAAAAAAATCTGATACACGTATTCATTAATTTGAAGTAAGCAACCAAAATTCAAATTTCCAAGTCACTAACTTCAATGTTGTAGAATTTTTATATAATAGTTTTCACCCCTTTCATCCCCTTCGGAGTGGAATTTCCAAAAATCCTCTCTTGGTCCCCTACACTCCCCAAGGAACATACAATACATGGCAAATTTCATGTTTCTAACTTAGAAAATGACGGACTTCCATACAAACTTTCAACCCCTATTTTACCCCCTTAGGGGTAGAATTTCCAGAAACGCTTAAATACGTATCTATTAATTTTTAATCAGTAGCCCAAAAATAAAGTTTCATGTTTCTAACTTAAAAAATGACAGTCTTCCATACAAACTTTCAACCCCTATTTCACCCCTTTAGAGGTTGAATTTCATAAAATCCCGTCTTAGTGAGCACTTACATCCTTAAAAGAACCCGCATGCAAAATTTCACACTCCTAGCACTTGTAGTTTCTGAGATTTCGTGATGAGTCAGTGAGTCAGTGACCTTTCGCTTTTATATATATAGATTATTTTCTCATAGTGGGTGATGAAAAGTAGAGTGTATCACTCGGGTGCAAGTATATTTTTGGCTCGGGCGACGTACTTTGAATCCCTCGCTACGTTCGGGATTCTACTAAAGAATCCCTCGCTACGCTCGGGATTCTACTCTAGAATCCCTCACTTCGCTCTGGATTCAAAAAACGCCCTCGCCGAAAAAATATTACTTTGCACCCTTGTCATACAATCTACTATTGTCACTCATTTTAATCCCTTTGGGGATGATTTTCCCAGAAATACAAAAAAAAAATTGAAAACATGAAATACTTTATTTTTAACCCTTTCCATCCTAATTTAAACCCCTAAACCCACGAGTGCCATTTTATCCGTTGTGTTTTTTCTGTGCTGTGCACTAAAATTATTATGCTATCTACTATTATTATAAACAAGGTACCTACTATTGATGTACATTCAGTGGTATCACAACAAGTTAAAGTACCTACTTTATTTGTACCTACGTATCTCATTGTCATAATGTTAGAACACAAACTAGAATGTATTAATAAACAAAATCTATTAAAACGCATGACCACGAGTAAACATTGACTGAAGATAAGGTTAATTGGAAATATTTTACGACTTTGAACTCTATAAAATAAAAGTTATCTGTGACGATTAATTGAAACAATAAAACTTAATCGCTTGCTGTAACAAAATAAACAACCAACGCAACGTGGACTACTATTTAATGTAAAACATTTTAAAACCCAAAGCAAAAAGAGGGGTGCTATTTTTGGCCTGTCTGTCTGTGGCACTGTAACTTCATACATTTTGACATAGAAGTACAGTCTTTGTACGAACGAATCTATAAGGGTTCCGTTTTTTGCCATTTGGCTACGGAACCCTCAAAATGATGTCGAAGTTTCAAAAAATAAAGTCGCAATTTGAATAGGCAACGACGGATGTCCGCAAGGGTTCGTTTAATTCATACTCGACTTATGTGTATCTATATTAAATAAACACACTATATTTCATGCGTTATCGTCTATTCACATATCTTTAACCATGAAAGTTACCCCTTTCAATTTATCTAGCTTCTGACTGAACGCTTCCTCGCACGAAAAGCGTTAATTTCGAAACATCCGACTATTTTTTTTATGGAATTAAGATAGCAAACGAGCATGCAGCACCACCATCCGCTGCCGCCCATGACAACTGTGACCGACCCAGAACTAGACTCAATGAGTCTCGTTCTAATTCAGTCACAGATGCGTTGCTACCCCTGAGGACTGAGATGGTCGCCTCTAAAAAAGTGTAACCGGATCCACACCTTCCTATCCGTAACACAATTGTTCTTAAAACAAATATTACACGGTAGGAATGGTACTAAGTACCGTGGCGGGCGGTGGTACTTCCCCGGGTGAGCTCTAGGCCCTACCACCTTCCAAAATACTACTATATGACTATGACTATAGTGAACTAGTGACTATACAGTGACACACCGGATTTGCACACAATTTCCCGGACTTCAAATGCTGTCATGGCGTCCTCATTTTCCGTTCATACTGAACTACACAATTGAGATTTTATCCTCTCGTATGATGGAAATGTCAATCCAATGAAGAGAGTGAATTAGTGATGTGCCGAGTCGCTGTTTTGATGGATCGAGTCGACTCGAGTCAGTTTATACGGTATTCGAATCATGACTCGATTCCCTGATTCGAGACCAGTACTCGAATTCTATGTTTGGTATTCGAATATTGACTCGAGTCCAGCTGGACTCGATTCCAGCTGGACTCGAGTCCGGCTGGACTCGAGTCTAGAAATTAGAGTCCGGAATTCGAGTCTGAAAATTCTAGTCCAGAACGAGTTTTTGAAATCTTTAAATACGGAGTCACAGTTTTTGCACTTTATTTTACCACCGTCCACTTTTTCAAAACTCTTCCAGACACGTAAGGTTTTTGTCGGCGCTATTCTATAATAAAGTTAATTACAACAATCTAATCACTTCACTTCCGGTATTAATAAACAATTAAATAAACTCATCCAGTAGAACTAGTCATTCCAAAAAAAATTTTTCAAATTAGAGAGTCTACATTGGAAGTCTTAAGCAAACTTGATATTTTTTCCCAGCCGACTGGACTAAAATCAGTACTCACAATAACTGCTAACTAGTGCTAACTGACACAAAACAAAGAAATAAAAACATAAAGATGCAGGTTTAAACTTATCTGTAGGTATTATTAGGCCCGCGCCACTTCATTGCTAAAGAAAATAGTTTGCGAGTACGAGCGAGCAAACGAAACTCGAATACGAGACTCGAATCAGTTGGACTCGCATAAATAGAATCGAGTTAGCGAGTACGAATCTGTTCTTCCTGACTCGAGTACCGGAATGGAGTCCGGCGTACTCGAATCAAAATAAATTGGTATTCGAGTAGGCGAGTTCAAAGCAGGAATCGAGTCTGACTCGAGTCAAACCGTACTCGGCACATCGCTAGAGTGAATAGGCTTGTGCGTTTAATAACTTAGATTTGTTTGTCAGTTGACATCGTTATGATGATATTGTTCTGAAGTATTTATTTATTATGCAAAGACAAATATTTAGACAGTGCACTCATAAAAACAAATACAAAGGTAAGTAAAAAATTATTCTATCAATATCCCTGATTAGATTAAATTCTTTGTGAATATTAATCATAGACGTAAAAATATAAAATATACATAATATATGTGGACAATTTGGAGGATTTTAGGATAGGTATTTCGGTTGGTCTTCATGATAAGTGTGGATAATAATAGGTTTTTAACTTAATCCATTCGTCAACCTACTTTTTTCCATCGTTCAATCGTTCCATTCATTCAAAATTCAAACCGATTCCATTCCCTTCAAAAACAAATCCATTATCCATATTTAATATACAGAGTAATGTACAGTATTGTACTGATATCGAAACAGGTAACCCTGTAGCACAGTAACACGAAGTACGAACATAAATCGTCCGCACATTTACCGGCAATGCAACATCGCGTCAGTCAGTACGGCCCACGCGACTCGCATCCACGAAATAGGACATCCTTTGTGCAGTAAGTGCGGTTGGATTGTGTCGTAAACCCCGGCAATGCATTAGACAGGTGGGGATAAGACGTAAGTACCCCGTACGAGGTCAAATTTACACAAAATGTGTGCAATGGCAAATGGCTACCCACCCACCCATGACGCCCCGGTAAATGTTTAACACTGTAAAAGGTCGTGCATGTAATGATATTTATAAGGTTAAAGAGATAATTTATTTTAAGGTCACGACAAACAAATGCCGAGTCAGGATTCGAACCCCTATCTCGTTGAAGATTCATTGGAGTATCTATTATTAAATTTTTGATTTTGAATATTTGGATTCGGCATAAGTTTCCTCGTGTCTCGTGCTGAATTGTTTCAAATACAATTATTTTTCGTCCGCTAATGCATTGGTATATGTTATGGGTGTACGGTAACCCATGGATAAATAAGATTTTTTCACATACAATTCGTGCCAAATATTAAAGTATTATTAAAGTAGTGAACATTAACAAATTAGTAATAACATTAACATTAGTAATGTATTGTACTGTACACAGCTAAACTTTGACCTAACCCTACCTTGCCAATATGTACCTACAGAAATAACGAGGGCAAGACCATACGTCACGCGTGTGTACGTCATAAGTGTTTGTTTGTATCAATACGAACTATGTTCTTACTACATCAAAGGAGAATTTAGTGCGTGACCCATTGGCCTATTAGATCTTACTAATGTGATGTGCGTATTAATTAGCAATGTTTCAATAGGCCAAGCGATCAACCCAACTCAATTATAATTATGTATATCTAGATATTATTTTAACGACTCTACGTTCGCGTGCAAATCGCGGTTGCGACGCACGCAAGGTTTAAGGTTTTTAATTTCTTGGTTTGTACTAATTAATATCAGTTAACTCGCCCTCCACCTTAAGTCGCATTATACTTCCTAGGGTTGCCAACCGTCCTGTTTTCCCAGGACATGTTCTAGTTTTTGTAGTGTCCTGGGACGTCCTGAATAGTTTTTAAGCAGCGTCCTGGGTTTTTAAATTCCTACTCTAAAAGACGAGAGCTTAAACGCCTTGTGGCTAACATAATATTTCAAGCAATGTATTTCTGAGGAGCAGTACGCAGAACTGCAGAAAGTGGCTGAATATGTATTTAGTATACCGTGTCATAACGCTAATGTCGAGAGAGTCTTTTCCCTCATAAATTCACAGTGGTCAAAAGAAAGAAACCGATTACTGCCAACAACAGTAGCTGCAATCATCAAAACTATTTAAATTATAGATATGAAGTGTGACCAATTTTATGATTATTTGTTAACTCAACCACAGCTACTGAAGGAAATTGGTGGGGTTGAAAAGTACAGTAAAAATTAATAACTTATACATTTAGGCTACTGTTTATTCCGGAATTCCCGTGGGATCAAGATTCACGCGGGAAAAACCCCTATGCATGAAAGCGCCGGCTTAAACTTTTATGGAACTTTGACTGGGTGATAGAGGAGGTTCTGGAGCAACACATAGGCTACTTATTATCACGGAATTCCAGCAGAATTAGGATTCACGTGGGAAAAACTCTTATGCGCGAAGCCAAGTGGTGGGCTTAGATTTTTATGAGACTTTCACTGGGAGATACCTAAAGGAAGTTGTAAAGTAACATAATAGGCTACTTATTAACCCAGAATTTCCCGCGGGATCAGGATTCACGAGGGCAAAACTCCTATGCGCGAAGTAAGTAATGGGCTTATATTTTTATGGGATTTTCACTGGGAGATAGAGGAAGTTGTAAAGTAACATATATGCTACTTTTTTCCCGGAGTTCCCGCGGCATCATGATTCACGCAGGAAAAACTCCTATGAGCAAAGTTGCGGGCTTAGATTTTTATGGGATTTTCTCTGCTAGATAGAAAAAGTTCTGGAGTAACACATAGGCTACTTATTATCCCGGAATTCCAGCGGGGTCAGGATTCACACGGGAAAAATTCCTATACGAGAAGGCGCGGGCTTAAATTTTTATGGGACTCACTTGGAGATAGAGGAAGTTGTGAAGTAACATATAGGCTACTTTTTATCCCGAAATTCCCGCGGGATCACGATTCACGCAGGAAAAACTTCTATGCGCAAAGTTGCAGGCTTAGATTTTTATGGGATTTTCACTGGGAGATACCTAGGGGAAGTTGTAAAGTAATATATAGGGTACTTTTTATCCCGGAATTTCCGCGGGATCAGGATTCACGTGGGAAAAACTCCTATGCGCGAAGTAAGTAATGGGTTTAGATTTTTATGGCACTTTCACTGAGAGATAGAGGAAGTTGTGAAGTAACATATAGGCTACTTTGTATCCCGGAATTCCCACGGGATCAGGATTCACGCGGGAAAAACTCTTATGCGCGAAATAGTGGGCTTAGATTTTAATGGGACTTTCAATGGAAGATAGAGGAAGTTGTAGAGCAATGTACGGGCTACTTTTTACCCTGGAATTCCCGCAGCGCAAAATCGCTTATGTGGGAACGAGGTCGCGGGTTCAGATGTTTATGGGACTTTCAGTGGGAGATAGAGGAGGTTATGGCGCATTGTATAGGCTACTTTTTGTTTCTGACTTCTCGCGGGATCGAGATTTATGCGGGAAAAACTTTGTGACACACTTGAGTTTCACGCGAGCGGAGCCGCGGGCACAGCTAGTTTATAATATAAGAATTTATTAGATAATATAAATAACCTAAGTTTAAAAAATTTGTTACAAACTAAAGTGTTTGTTTTATATTTTAAAAAATAACTAGTTTTCAACTCGTATAATTTTATTAAAATACGTTTATGATTATTATTATTACATAACTAGAGAACCGCCCGCGCTTCGCTTCGGGACCCGTAGGTAACACCCGCGTAGGTCCCGCTCCCGTAGGAATTTAGGCTAAAAAGTAGCCTACTACTCGCTCTCTTCACTCCACCCTGTCTGAGATGTGTGGAGCCCTCGGGACAGTTAGTTCCCCTTTGGGGATGTCTCTCGCGGCCCGTTAAAACGGGCCAGTCCTTGGGTTGGGCTCTAAGGCCCTTGGTTGTCCATCTGTGGTTAACCAATAGGTCAAGTCCGGTGAGTGGTGACCTTTTTACAGGCCACAGAGTCTTAAACGGGATGGGGTTCATCTTCGCGCCGCCCAGGCGATCGAGCCCCTGCCGGGTGAATCCCGCTGGTGGGAAGCCCAGCAGGAGCCGATCAGCGTCGGGCGACGACTTACGAAGCCCCAGTATCAGTCAGTGCTAGGCCCGTCCCGCGCAACCAGCAAGTCGCGCGGGAAGGCCCAGCGGTCCGGTGGACGGATGTGGAGCGGCGCCAGGTCCTGCAGATGCGGGAACCGCGACGCGTCGACACGCCCGAACATATTGCGTGCCAATCGCTCGATGAAGTCGTCCAGGCTCTCGACTCGAAGGTCCCTCTGGATGACGGCGTTCCTGACGTACCTCGGCGCACCAGTCAGCCGGCGGAGCGCAATCGCCTGAACTGCGCGCATCCTCTTGCGCTGTGGTTCGCTGGCGAGCGCGTACCACGCCGTTGCCGCGTACGTGAGGCGGGGTCTGATGTAGGTCTTGTAGACCCCGAGCTTCAGTCCGAGAGGGAGGCTCGAGGAGAGCACTGGTTTCTGCCATCGCACTTCTGGAATTCGCGACGGCTTTCGTAACCTGTGGCTTCATCGAGAGTCTTCCGTCGATTTTGCCCAAGTATTTGGGCTGTGGGGCCCATTGGATATCTTGTCCATGAAGCTCCAGAGTAGGGTCCCGCCTGTTGAGGTATCCTCCTATGTTCACAGCCGGCGTCTTCCCGACATTCACCGACAGTCTCCACGCGGCGAGCCATTCGGGGAGGGCATCAAGCGCACGCTGCATCTTGACAATGGCGTGGGTTCTATTCAGCGACGTGGTGATGTACGCCACGTCATCGGCATACAGGGCAAGCGACGCCCCCCCTGCCGCCGGGATGTCGTCGGTGTAGCAGGCGTAGCAGACCGGGGACAGGCAACTCCCTTGCGGGACGCCGGCTGCGATCGGACGCTCGGTGGATTCGGCGTCTTCAACCACTACTCTGAAGCTTCTATTTTCGAGGAAACTGGAGATCAACTTAACGGCACTCCGGGGCGCCGACGGCTGCGAGATCTTGTAGAGAAAGCCGTCGTGCCAAACACGGTCGAACGCCTTTTCCATGTCGAGGAATACTGCACACACGCGTTCTCTCTTATTCAGAGCCGCGGTAACGGTGTGCAACACACTCGACAGTGTAGCCGTGCTGTTCAGCGGCATCAAAAAGTAGCCTTCCACTTCTGTTGGCAGCTAGGCTATTCCACCCCGGATGCTTGCAGTTCCAGTCGCCCGCGCCCACCACCGGTGTCGGCGAGTCCAGCAACTTGCGGACATCAGCCAACAGGATAGTGCCAGCGGGCGGGCGGTACACTGAACACAGCCGGAGCGGGGAGTTCTCGAGGCAGAGCTAAAGTAGCCTATTACATTTGCCTATGACTTAAGTAAATTACATGTAGTATTTGATAGCGTAATTCAGAACTTGCAAATGAATTTTGTTAACGGCATCTATTGGCAACTCCGAAAATAAATATCTAGTAACTAACAAAACATCGATCTTCCCATGGGAATGGGATGTTTTTCCGCGGTAAAAAGTAGCCTACGTCACTCTCCACCCTCCTAACTATCCCCACACACATAAACCTTACCATATAATAGCTTTGTTGCGACGTGAAAGCGTCACAAACAAAGAAACAAACAAACAAACAAACAAACACACTTTCACATTTATAATATTAGTAAGGATTATTATGATTATTTTAATTACTTGAATTTCATTTCACCTATTTTTATTTGATATTAATTTAACTATTGCAAATCTATTACTGCGTCCTGTTTTCAAACTGAATTGTCCTGGTTTCTCCAACTGCAAATCCTGGTTTTTTAAATTTGAGGTTGGCAACCCTATACTATCCCAATCTTAAACTGTTAATTTTTACAATCAGACGTTTCTAATTTTTTTATGAATATCCAACAAATGAGTCCGTCGTTTATTGTCACTAGTAACATCTCAGGAAGAGAAAAGACAAAGAGAAGTAAAAAATTACGGAACTGAAATTCAATAAAGAAATATCAGGGATAAATTTTATTTTTTAACCGACTTCAAAAAAAAAGGAGGTTCTCAATTCGACCGTATATATGCTTTTTTATGTTTGTTCAGCGATTTTTTCGTCGTTTATGGGCCGATTTTGATCATTCTTTTTTTGTTGTAAAGTAGATTATGCACAGTGGGGTCCTTTAAAAGGATCATCAGGATCTGATGATGGCATCTTGGAGAAATTGAGGGCAACTTTCGAAAATTGTAGGGACGACTAGTGTGTTTGTTAATGTTTTCATAAGTACATGAAAGCGCTACAATTTCATGAAGGTCTGGAGTCGATGTGATGAAGCCGAAAGACAGTCAAGGGAACTCCTCAACGATTTACTGCAGTTATCTAGTGTTTGGGCTTGATTAATTTGTACTGACGAGAACTTTACACCGACATGTTGAATTAAGCGCCATTTGGCGAGTAGTTTTTGAGTTATCTCTGCTTATCGAGGTTGAAGTCGGTTATTTTTTTTGTGAAAAGCAATTATTTACTAACACGATGGCGTATTTAAGTTAGACTCCTCTGAAACTGCTCTGAAAAACTTCTTGTTTGATATCAGTATCACTTAAAACAACCCGCGGTTCAAATACATTTTTTTTATATTTATATCCTACGCAAAATTTCTCTCCTATTCTTTTTCCTCCTAACCATAAACCTAAAGCCCAACAGTCATAAAATAATCGACGGCTATTAACCGCCAATGCGATGAAAAGGGACGTAAGGGTCCACGCATTCAGAAAGGTAAAATAATTTATGTACGCCGTACGGTATACATACGCTACGCAACGTATGTACGTGTAGGTACCTACATAATGAAGGGAGAGAAAGGCCTTTAGTGAATCTAAAATTATCTTATTTCCCTTTATGGACGGAGGATGCCATACCTACAAACGAGGAAACAAGAAAAAAAGGTAATCATTTAGGCTTTGAATTTAATATTTTTTTATACATATATATTGTAAGAATATTGTTATTAGGAATAAAATATCAAATAAGTAGTACCTATTCCTCAAACATTTCGCTAAGCAATTTTTCTAATCCTCATGTAACATTAAAAATATCACGACTACACTACATTATTTTTAGGAAAAAAACATGGGCGTGTGAAAGTGAGGTAAGTCAAAATAGTTTTTTTGGGATATAAAATTATAAATGAAATTTGGCGTTCCATTTAAGGAACCCGGGGATTCACCCAGAACAATTCGGAAGATCGTTGACAAAATTTTAGGTACACATTGAAATGACCTGTAAGTATCACGAGGGTTAATATCCTTTGGTGTCGCAAGGATGATTGAACGGTTATTGACTTTTCGGCGTCTTAAGATTACCTGTCTGACTTTGTTTGAAGCAGACGTCACCAGGAGGCTCTAGTGATATCGCCGGATACTTAGCCAATTTTATATTAAAACAGCCAATAATTCTGCAAAGTTATTCATACGACACTAATTTTTGCACGCGGCTCCGCCTACGTGGGAGTCAGAAATCGACAGAATACCATTAAAATTATACTAAGGACTATACTATCGATTGAGAAACTCGACCAAGTCTCGCGTACTACGTTCAACTGGAGTGGAATTAAATTTCAAGCACGTGTTCATACTTGTAAAAGAGTTGTGCCTACGTGAGTCGCAGTGCGTAAAACTCAAATGTACATGTGAAAAATATCCACTGCGTAGTCTTCAAGGAAATTCAATTACTAAGTCAATTACGTATTTAACAAATACAGACATGGATTTATTATGGATTATCGACGTAATTGAATATACGCTTTACTCGTTCTATGCTGTTAAAAACGAAGGGTTTTCCAAATATGCGCATCTTTGGGTAGCTTAATATAAAAAAAACAACTTCCGACATATACCAAATATGGACCTACATCAAACGTTTTTACGTTTTGTAATTTATCCTTTCAAATATCAGTTTATGGTTCGGGCATCTGCTGCGAAATGGAAATCCCAAGCCGAATACTTACTTATGTTATGAGTGTTAATTTCGAGACCCGAAAGGTGAAACTTGCCCGACCTCTCAGTTAACCCTAGACTTTCAGAGTTCTTAAAGACGCATAAAACTCACGACATCGCGGCAGCGATATCTCATAATTTTAGTAGAGTAAGGTATTTAACGTCGATTCTGCCCAATTGTGTTCAAATTTCGAAATTGAAAAGCAAATCAAATAATCTAACGTAGAATCGTTAAGATTATTCAAATGTAGAGGTTCCTTAGGAATAATTATGTGAAGGATTTTAGAAGGTCCTCTTTAACAATAGCCAAGTACGGCACAATACACGCACATGACAAAATTACGAAGGCGATTCGCACACAATAGTTACTTCCGAAAACTGTTCGTTAAGTCGCATGGTTTTCAAAAGGATTAACTGGCGACTGTGATTAACTGACAAGGCTATTTGTAATTTATACAAACAACAGTTTGGCAATGAATGGCCGATTGTTTACTGGTACGCACCAACATGTGTTTCGAGGTATTTGCACATCGCCATCGTATATCCCAATTCTCGCGGCCATTGTCCGGCAGACAAAAGACCGTTTCAAACATGGCGGAGGATTGGGAGGATACAATGACTTGTGTGTCTTTCTTGCAAGGGTTGGAAAGAGAGAAAAGTTTCAATAAATGCCCGTAGGTCTGGGACGAGACGACAGCAATGTTGAAGGCGACCCAATTTGAGATCCCGAGGCGCCAAATTGCGTCTTTTACGAATCCAAAGAACCGTTTCGGAATGGTCATTGTCAGTGCCGAAACCGTTTATTGGATCTACACTTACTTACAAGGAAGAATTAGATGGAAATAAATTTATGTCCAAGGTTCTCCCTTTGTACATAAATTAAATGAAATAGAAAAGGGAAAGAACAAAGGACTATTGCAAACATATCGGTTTTATGCGTAGCTGTATCGTGAAAGTCTAAATAGATTTCAGTAGGTACCATTTATTAAGATAAATTTCAGGGCTGGCTCGAATATAAAGGTCAGGCAGGCTTAACAGGTTTGTTTTATTTTTACATTACAGTGAGACTATGTTCAATTTTCAAAACTCAGTCTCAAAATACGTCAACCAACTAGTTGTTAAAGAACACGTTATTAATAATAATAATAAACGCTAACACACTCATACCACAGATGACAGTTCTTTACTATTCATGTGCTCATACCCCCCGCAGTAGGTTACTAGATACCTGTGTCGCGGGTAGCATGGACTACACATATAACACATACACATAGTCATATTTATTATTCTGCATATTATTAGGTGAATTATTTAACTTAGTTACAAATAATATGTAATCATAGTTCATTTATATAGGGTGTCCCAAAATTCACGCAAGAAGTAATTTTGATAGAAAACACAGGTTTATAATTAAAAATTGTAATTTTTTTATTGTTTTATATAATATACAGCATAGGGTTATGTATGGAATAGCATATTGAGTAAATGGCCTCCACGACTTTGCTGGCACATACGTACTCTTTTGTTGAAATTTTCCCGAGGGGACCGCGCGCTGCCCGCGATTGATACACCCAATAAGCTTTCTTTTTTTGTTGCTTCTTTCATTTTCTTCTTCATCAAGCGCAACAGCTATGATTGCCAATTCACGGTTTGTAAAATTTGACATAACGAAACACATTTAATGTGCCAATTATTAACAGACTACTCAAAAATTCGTAGATCAAGCGGCGTCCACTCGTTGACCGCGCGGGGTCCACTGGTTGACCGGGAGGGGTCCACTGGTTGACCGCGGGACGTTTATTGGTGATAACGCGACGTCGTGCGACGACGTTGGACGCCGTGCGACGAGGCGGTGCGGGGTACCCACCCGGGTAGCTCTAATGAGGTGTAACCTTTAGACTTCAAAAAACCCCAAAGAAAAAATCCAACGACGTTAAATCGCATGATCTGGGCGGCCAATTCTGATCACCAAAACGGGAAATTACACGACCAGAATGCATGGCATGTGGTACCGTTTTGTTGAAACCACATGCTGTCCACATCCATATCTAGTGTAGCGCTCCATTTTTAATAACCCTGAACAGTCAGCTGTCACGCTGTATTTTTTTTGGTTGGCAACACTTTACCGCACAAATGGCGCTAAATTCAAATCCTGCGTGATTTTTGGGACACCCGTTATGTCAGCTAGGCAGATGTAAACACATTTGTCTTCTTTTTAAAATTAAATCAGATTGTATCATAGTCAGTTTAAAAAATTCATTAATTTAAATGAAAAGAAAGTCTTAATTCAGCGACTCAGTAAGTAAGCCTCAGACATTTTACAATTCTATAGCGGCGCATTCAAAATTCTGATTACAGATTAGTGAGACATTTGAATGGCCCAATTCTCAAATCCGTATCGAGTCTTAGAGATTACATTCGGCGTGCGGTCACTTAAAATGCATTCAATAGATAACAAAAATACTTAATAAAATGAAGGCTACCTACAAAATTTCTTGACCTTATGAATGAAATGATGACTATACTATAGGATGAAGTATAGACTATATTACTATGGGAAGCGAGGAACCGGTTATTTACTGGTTCTCCGACACTGAACCGTTGAAACGTTTAATGGCGTTCCCGGCGCACCGAGATCACTCGTCTGCAATGTAGTTCAGATTCGAAGATTACATCAGGAAAACGGACAAGGTAGTGTTACGTTGCGAAGCCTGTAACGTATTTTTTAATAAATATTCCAAAATAACATTCAACATTGCGCACACCATCAAGGGTCCATCCATAAATTATTTCACACGTAAACTAAGGACATAATTATCTAGCTAAGCTAAGCTACAACCCACTAATGGCCCACTACTGAGCACGGGTCTCTCCTCATTATTTAGGAGGCCTAGAGCATACTCCACCACGCTGCTCCAATGCGGATTGGTGGAGGGGTTAGTGGCCAACCCACTGTCGAATGTTTTCAAGCCGCCCGAAGGCCTCCGACATGGCTTAACGACTGCAATCAATCGATAACAACCGGGACCGATGGCTTTACGTGCCCTCCGAAGCACGGAAGCGCTCAAGAATTTTTTGCCACTAGCGGTCACCCATTTTATTATATTATAAGTTAAAAAAGCATAAAATAAAAATACTATAAATTGCAAAATATTATGTGACATCTCAGTAGATAACGGGAGGCTCACAAATGTAACCAGCTGTGACAAAGACGGGGCAGGGACAAAAAATCATGAAATTCGTGTGACATAGGTAATTTATGGATGGCCCCGAAGTAGCAGCACATCAACGATACCCACAGAAGGCAGCCTTATAGCCATAACTGCGGTTTCTGCAGCAACGATGCATACCAAACATATTTTGACGACAAAGTTAGTGATCGACCATAAATTCATTGATTTTTATTAGTATTGAAGTACGCTACTGAATCTTGTAAGAAAATGTCAATTTTAAAATTCATAGGCAACAATCTCCACTAGACTATTCCACATCATATTATTTAGGTACTATTTTGTGTACTACACTGAGTGGCCGTGCTTCGATCGCTGTATACGGTATCATTTTAATAAATTAAATTTATTGACAACATGAAAGTTAAAACATGGTATTCGAACCAGACGTGAAGCACCATCAGCTTTCGAATATAAAAAGAATTATGAAAATCAGTTCACCTAGTAAAAATTTATGAGGTAACAAAAATAAAAAAACAGTCCAAATGAGACCCTCCTTTTTGTGAAGTCGGTTAATAAGCATGCAGCACGTCATATTCCGCTGCCGCCCATGACAACTGCTACCGACCCCAAGGAAGACACAAATCACGAGTCACGACTACGAAGGTTACTTCAATCGTATAAATAAGTTTCAATACCTAAGATTCTTCGTAACCCAGTTACACATTACGTCAAAATTATAAGCTGTAACATTATTATCAGCAAAGTTCAAATACATTTTTTCTGTTCCGTGCAAATACATTATTAACGTAATAGAAACGTCTGTCCCGCTAGGGACATTTATTTTTGGGTTTTTCCCGTTGGCTCCCGTTCCCAATCTCACCCGTCCCACTATACCCCGAATTCCGATTTTACTGATAAGGTCAAATAAAATTAAATATTGCTTAAAAGTACAGTTATGAGAAAAAGTCTTAAAGTAAAAATTTAACCATGCCGGACTTGATTGGATAACTTGCCCTTCTAAGTAACCTGGGTTTGGTCTGATTCTTGGTCTGGGTGTTATAATGCCCATGGAACGATGATGCTATTTGTGTGTCGTTATTTTCTAAAAGAATTGAATTTAATAAACAAATAAGTGGAATAAAAACATGTAGTAAAAATTAAAATGCAAAATCAGTCTTATTTTCATATACCTTCTTAATAATTTGCTAAATTAACAACAATAAAAGTAATTAAGTCACAGACAAATAGACAAAAATTCTTAAAAATCATTGTTTCAGGTTCTTTTCGTTAATAAAGAGCCTAAGTAAATCTCATATACCTATCCTCTAAGTACAGACAGCGGCCAGCTACAGATTTACTATTAGTATTGAGTGATGTTTTTTTTCCCGGGAACTACGATTTTAAGTGACATTGTGGATAACATTTTACTAATTTTTGCTTACACACGTTGTGGGCCCCTGTATCCCGGGGACTCTGATACGCCTGATACGACGGTAGCTAGTCCCCTGCTAAAAACATTATCTTACTTTAAAGCACTTTTTCTATCGACTGTATATGTTGAAAAAAGAAGGCAAAATTACTAACAAACTATAAATCAAATTAATCGTTTTCGGGGTCTAGTGGAACGAGTGAGAAAGGGAATGGGAGCCAACGGGAAAAACCCTTATTTTTCGAACCTAACATGTCATAAAAATTGGATCTTCAACATCATCACCGAAACCCACAACCTTCCCACTATTGGGCTCGAGTCTCCTCTCGCAATGTGGAGGGGTATAGAACTATAGATCCACCAGTCAGGCCAAGTGCGGTTTGTTGGATTTTTTTTTAATTTTTTCACACCTTTGAGGAGCTATTTTGGAAAACCCTTATGTGCGCAGGTTTTCTCGCGATATTTTCCTTCATTGAAGCAAGTGTTCTGAATACGATCATATTTTTTGAATAGAGGTGCGAACTAGGTTTCTACCCAGGCCCCCCGGGAGTCTAACGTTCACATTCACATCATTTGCCTATCCGACAAAATTTGGAACTACATAGTTTGTTTTTATTTTAAGAATTAATCAAACGATTCCTAAATCGGCGGTAGGATCGTTTACTTAGCATTGTAGGCGAATTATTTCTGTGTAGAAGTGCACAACTCCCACAACAATGGGTATAGCGAAGCGTGCGAGCCGGCAGATAAATTGAGTTAGCCGCAAGGAGGTCAAATGCATCGGCCTAACGGGCCAGTTATAATGGCCTGCGCGTCTTGAATAGATTATTGTTGCTTTCGATTTTATTGCTAATAGAAAGATCCCGTCACGACTATTTTTGTTTATTTTGTCGAGTAGAATAATTCTCGAGACGTTCTAAGGTCATCCCTTGGTTAAAATTAGAATTTTATTACGTGACATAAAACTACCAATAACGTAAACAAACATTATGACTGTATGGATGTTTTTAACGCAATTACGATTGAAAGCATTAAAGTTATAACAAGTACATCGTATAGTACCTACACAGCTTGAAAACCTAGATTTACAAATAGGATGACTACTCCAAAAAAATCTATTGGATTTACTTAATTGCATTCAGCGTCGATGAAGTCATACGCATTACTCGTATATGAGTAGTTTACTTGGTATATGTCTGAGGTTATATACCTACATATATAATTATATAGTTAGATATGTAGGTTTGATCGTCAATCATTCATCATCAACACGGAGCTGGTAGTGCGTGCGAATGATTACTGCGATGAGGGCATAACGGTCCACTTATAATGGCTTATGCTTGTGCGTCTCCGTCGTGAATATGTCGTTGTGAAATTATAAAACCGGTGATTTTATCTCATTTCTAAGTATGTTAAAATTACGTGTATAATAAAATAAAATAGGATAGGTTAAGGTTATAACAAAAGTAATCCCAACCACTGCACGCTGGGTTCTTACGCTAGTAGGTAATTAACAATCCAATATCCAGTTTCTCTCTCAATACTCAACTCTACATGTTCAGATGATTGTATAGTTCTAGTGAATTAAGATGTGATTTTTTTTTTCATTTCATCTTCTCCATAAAAATTCGGGATTCATATTTTATGAACAAACTAGAGAACCGCCCGCGCTTCGCTTCGGGACCCGTAGGTAACAGCCGCGTAGGTCCCGCTCCCTTAGGAATCTCGGCCAAAGATAAGCCTATAATATGACATACTGGAACATCAACATCAAAATCCGTCCTGTCTTCACTCACGGCTAACATAGCCGTGGGGATTCAGTTTCGGGGCCGGTGACCCCCTGACTGAGGTGTCTGCCGCGGTCCGTAATAACGGACCGGTCGTTGGGTTGGGACCCTGTATGGGTCCTCGAAGATTGTCCAGATGGTGATGTGGAGTATGGGTGTCTAGTCCGGGGAGTCATGATGATTTTCACGCTGCCCGGGCGATCAGGCCCTACCAGATGAGACCCGCTGGTGGGAAGCCCAGCAGGAGCCGATCTGCGACCGGACGGCGGCTTGCGGTCTTGTCCGAGGTGGTTCATGTCGGGCTGCTCCCGCGCAGTAGGTCGCGCGGGAGTGCCCAACGGTCCGGGGGGCGGGCGTGGAACAGCGCCAGGTTCCGCAGGTGCAGAAACCGAGCCGCGTCCGCGCGCGCAAACATCCGTTGCGCTAGGTCCTCCACGTGGGCGTCCAGGCTCTCAACTCTGAGGTCCCGCTGGATGGTGGCGTTCCTCACGCACCACGGCGCCCCTGCCAGCCGGCGCAGCGTCTTCGATTGAACCACGCGTAGACGCCTGCGTTGTGGTTCACTCGGGAGCGCGTACCAGGCTGGGCCGCGTACGTGAGTCTGGGGCGGATGTAGGTCTTCCAGATGGTGGTTTGACCCTCAACGGGAGACTCTAGGAGAGCGCTGGACGTAGCGCTACAGCTGCTGCCTTGGCGTGATTTACGACGTTGGTCACGTGGGGCTTCATAGTCAGGGCAATGTCTTGGTTGAGGAACTTTAGAGTGGGGTCGCGCATCGTGGTTCCTCCGAATTGGATGGCCTGCGTCTTCCCTACGTTGATCGCCATCCTCCACTCGTGTAGCCACTTGGGGTGGGCGTCGAGGTATCTTTGCATTTTAACGGTGGCGTGACCTGACTTAATCGAGGTGGTCAGGTACGCCGCGTCGTCAGCGTAGAGGGCGAGCATGGCGCCCCCCTCCGCTGGAATATCGTTCGTGTAGCACGAGTAGAGGGTAGGCGAGAGGCAGCTTTCTCAACATCAGATATAACATTTGCCTATGATTTAAGTAAATTACATCTACTATTTGATAGCGTGATTCAGAACTTGCAAATGAATTTTACTAACGGCATCTATTAACAACATCCGGAACTAAATATCTAGCAACTAACAAAACATCGATCTTCCCATAGGAATGAGATGTTTTTCCGCGGTAAAAAGTAGCCTACGTCACTCTCCACCCTCCTAACTATCCCCATATACATAAACCATACCATATAATAGCCATGTTGCGACGTGAAAGAGTCACAAACAAACAAACAAACACACTTTCACATTTATAATATTAGTAAGGATTATTTCAAAATCTGCCGTGAAATAATTATTGCCTTTAGATATTTGATCAAAGATCAGATTCCATTACTTGCCTACAACAAATTACATTAAGACTCGTTTCGATTATAATAAACGCTGTAGGGTCGGGACTCGGGACGCGGGGTATCAGATCCCCTCATCAAAGGCACGCTAGCTAACCACAATGTACTTCTGAGAATATGGGATATTAAAAATGCACGACTACCCGGACTACCCTTAAGCTTTCCATTGTGGCTCCTATCTATCTACCTATACCTGAGTTGCCGGGAATATGGAATTGCCACTACCCGCTAAAAACAAATTTATAAGTTGTGCTTACATTTCAATTTAGTGAAATATTAGTAGTTAGGCCGAGGCCGCACTTCTTAAATTACACAATGACAGTAGTAAAATTCGAATTTAAAAATTGAGGAAATCCGATAACATCAGCTAGTACCTGACCACTCTGGTATAATTTTATTAGTAGGTATAGGACCCAGCCCAGCAGTAGAACACTTAATTTGTAACAGCTATTTAACTCAGTCAATCGATAAAAATAACACAAAATATATACAATACTACGTATACATTTCTTTCACCCGTTTTATCAATGAAGGCCACCGTCACTTAGCAACTAAACCACAAAACGAACATTCAATTAACTTTTTGATATAAATTATACCGAATAACAACTTCCGTTAACGGGAATATTAACGATAACATTATCACAGGCCGGTGATACATCACGTGACGGACACATCATTTTCCTCAGCAACCTTAAATCGTGCTCAGAATATAAATCAGTCGTTATCAAGTCACTCCCTCGGTCCCTCCGTCCAATTATTCATTAATGAAAAAGCAGGCGCTACGCATAGTTAAAATTCAGCATAAAAAATTAAATTATAGATTACTTGTGAACTCGCCCTCTCTTCGCTTTAGGAAAATTATTTCTTACGCCTGTAAAGATTTATTACCTATTCATAATCCCACACTTCATACCGTTGTTGAGCCCCTTAACCACTTGTATACTGTATAGTGTGTATAGTGTTAATTCAATTAAAATCTAGTGTTAATTTATTGAAAACTTGTTTTTCCGCGGAAAATAACATACCTATTGTTTCGGGAAAAAAGTAAGCTACCAAAGTCATAGTATCAATCTATTGCTTTATTTAAGGTAAACACATTTGCGGATTTATAATAAGTATTTGTACCTATAAATCTATACCAATCAAATGTAATTAATACCCGGCCATGAGTTTCTTTGGAAAACCCGACACAATAATGTAGCCGATAGGAAAATAGCACAATGGTGTCTATTTCAGGAAATCATTTTGCTTCTGAATAGTTTTGTTAAACGATTAATTTAACGCCTTTGTCAAGAACGTAAGTGGTTTTATGTTTAACATTGACATTTATATGTATATACAAAGCTGTACAAAGCGTTGTATGCTTTAAAACTAGTGCATATTTATTTATATTATAGGGATAAGACTGGCTTCTGAAAATTCTGAAGCGGATTCTAACCACAGTGATCCATTGTAAAATGGTGAATGGTGTTAGTGATAATGGAAATCTTGGAAGATTTTTTTCTGGAATTATGGTAGCAAACGAACAAGCAGCACCACCCTTCCGCTGCCGCCAACCCATGAAAACTAACCGACCAAGGTTCAATATAGAGACTAGGATAATTATTCCAGTTAGCAGAAAGTTTACGTTTAAAATATTTAACGACTATCATAAAACAACCAACACCGCTGGACGCACTCCAAACTACAGAAATTTTGCCATCACTGTTCACCCTGACCTAGCGATCGCGCCTTACGTGTCTATGTAACTCGGTCGATAACTTACGAAGGGCACAAGCCATAGTGCACAATCGTTTAAGTCTGTAAATACAGTACAAAATCTTGGTTGATATTACGTATTTGAATCAAACAATCCCATTTATATTAGCTACTTCCAAGTTAATAATTTAGAAGATCATATACCGACGACGTAGCACCGGAGCTCACATGTTATTGGCGATTATTTTAATGGTGCTATCATTCGTCTAGACAAGACGTAAAATAACAAGCAGACACACAGACCCTCGGTCCGATGAACTGTCTCGACGTCATCCCCTCCCGCTCGATCCCGGCGAATCTTCACACGCACTCAGAGGAATTTATTGTAGGTAAAAGCGAAATGAGATATTTTATTGCTGACGATTGATGGATTGGATTTCGTTATATAGGTACACCTAGATATTTCAATAGACTCGCGAGTGGCATTAGTATTCTTACCAAATACTTGGTTAATTACTTTTATTTATCAAAAGATGCACATTTAAATGCAACGTTGCAGTTCTACTGAGGGAAATGTGCGATTGTTAGTATCAGATAGTCATTTCACATTCCATAATCCTCGGGATTAGGAAGAAAATAGTGGAACATTTGGATACCCCCTTCAATGCCTGCTATAGAATGTATAAATTAAACCTTACGAGAAGAAAGCTATATCAAATCATCATCCAAATCAGTAGGTAGACGGTAGACCCACTAAAAAGTTATGAGAAAACACACCAAAACAATACAGTCGAATGGAGAACCTCTTTCTTCTGTACGGTAATGTAAACGGCAGCCCACTTCTGTTGTATGTACGGTAATGTATGGATGAAGTATACATAACATCTGATGTGAAGCACACAGAGGCTCATGATGATCGAGCCACTAAGCGGTCATCCATTCGAGTGGCGATCGCGCTTAAAAGGCTTCATTAGCGTAATCGGACGTGTGATCGTGTCACAGCAGTGAACGCTTTAAAACTCACCATCTAATAATTGCAATGAAAACGTTTACATACTAAACAAATCTAGGGAGATAGGTAGGTAGGTAAGTCCACGTCCATGACGAATTGGTAGGTAATAAAATATCAAATCAGCCGTTATTGTTACTTCACGCAAACAAAATAAATCATTTTATTTCCTATTATAACAGATACGAAACAAAAAATGTTTAAGACGATATACATATATTATGTAAAAATATGTATACCTATTTATCTATTTAACAATATAAACTTACATTACAACCAGTCGTGTGAAATATTATGTTATGAATGAATTAAACAAGGGAACGTCCGATACCTAGTCCGATGTTTGTAACAAATTCTATGGGAGGTCATTAGAGGCCTTTCCTCTTCCGTGAGACGGTGATAGACATAGACAGGTTTTTTCAAGGTCACAAAGAATTACGAAGCGGTGCGTTCACTATAATCATCGGGCGTGGAATTATGAGAAAATGTTTAAACAAAAAACATTGCATAGCGCATTCAGTTTTATAACATTCTTTCACTATAGTTAGTGTAGGTTAGATAATTTGGTAATTAATGTCATAATAAAGTCATAAAGCATTGCGCACATCACAACGACGCGGCGACGCCGTAAAGTAGCAACTAAACCGAAATCATTCAATTGTGATTTTTATGTCTTGGTTTTACGGTTGTATATTTGAAAGACGTACCTACTATATTATACTCGCCTTCCACTAGTGACTAAACTAAAACCGATACCAATTATAGAATCAAAATGCAACAGTTATTGCCAAGACATAAGATCATAATTGAATGCTGTCGTTTTTTTTTTGGTACGAAAGCGCGACGTAATGTGCGCAGTACAACTTAAATCCAACAAGCACAATATAATATAGCCTGGTCTCCCTGCAAACAATAACTCCCTAACTTCATTCAAATCTAAGTAAAGCGGTTCCGTTGCGTTTTTAGGCAATACCTACGTTGAAATTACATTCATAAGGGCTGATTCACAGTGGATTCACACATATCAGTGAAGTCACCGTTCCGTCACAGTACCGGCACAGCGCAAAATGAACGTAAACTGACTGGAATTATGAGTTCATAATAAGGGGGGGGCTGTCAGTGAAACGTGTAAGATACATACAAATTTTGGATTGCGTTCAGTCGCGTAGCTCATAAATACTAAATAGCGTTGTGTGTGAAGTGCCTTAAACTACTTCACCTATAAAAGTAAAATTTGGTAATGAGGTACCTAAAAGTTATAAACGAATTCTGCCATGTCACTTATAAGGACGTAAATTTAAGGATGAAAGTTTGTTTGAAATCGGGTAAAGGAGCAACAGCTGCTAGTGTGGAATTAAAATTAAATGTAAATTCCATTTTTGTTAATTAACACTCTTTTCACTAGATACTACTGTACTCTGCTTCCATTTGTAAAAAGCTTGTGTTTCGGAGAATGCTTGTCGGTGGCAGAGTGTAAGCCGTACCTATGCCTTTTGACAGCAATAATGGCGGTGGATCACGCTCCTTTTAAACCGGAACACGGCAATCCGAGTACGTCTCGCTCAGACAAGAGTGATTTCAGCTAACGATTTTAAAACTATTGCGAAAATGACAACGCAAGACGCAACACGCAAGTGCGGATTTGCAGACTCTCGAATGTGCAGGTTTCTTACGATGTTTTTCTTTATCGAAGAAAGTGATGATCAATTTCTTTTAAACACTTTTTAAGAGATATGTATCAGGATTCGAACCCCGGGCGATGTTCAGGAGCCAAATGCTTTGAGCATTTCGGCTTTGACTTAAGGAAGGAATATTACTTCCATTCTGTAAAAAACATTTTGTTTACTGAAATAAAATTTCAATAAAGGTGTATAGATTAAAATGAATTTATCCAAATTTTCTATATTTTTTTGTGAAATTTCCATACAGATAGCAAAAAAAAATCAATTAACCACTTTATCGATCGTAAAAAAGAAATCTTATAAATCATAGATACGACAATTTTTTGGATTGAAGCTATTACAATCGTGACCGCTACCATTACGTAAATTATCGTCGTGGTCGTCGAGTTTTTATTCCAATGTACAGAATAATTTTTATATTGCAAAAGAACCCAAGACAAAGACAACCCAAAGTGAAAAGACTACCTACCTAAGCGTTTCCGTAACTAAGTACCATGACAAATATAATTTAACTTTTATCAACCCCGGCCTATTTACATGCATTTCAACGTAGACTCATCTGATAAAAGACCAAGGAGACATACATGATCAATAAGAATCCACAATAATAGTGAGTACCTCATACAGTATTAAAATACCAACAACAATAGCTACCAACATCGTCTAACTATTTAAGTGCCTTCCATTACAGCACAAACGTGAACCAAGTCTAAAGGTCCCCCGACACCGGTACATAACACCGCGTGACACTTAACAACTCACAAGTGCAACTCGGAGTGGCAGTCAGAACACGAGAGCAACTTTCCTCTCAGTGCAGATCTGATGTTATCGTCATTAATGTTGTCGTGGCACAATATCGATTATTCGATTGTCGCGGCGTGGTGCGACGTCCTTGGCCGACCACGCCGTCTCGCGCCCCCCTCCCAACCCCTCTCGCTGACGTCACGCCACCCTAGTTGACATGCGGCTCGGCCCGCCTGTGACGTCACCAGTCAACTTTATAACGGTAATGAGAGATACTTTATAGCTTGGATCTACATAAGTACGAGAATATTAATTTTATCATTCCAAAGTTACCAACATTTTTAAATGTAACAGGTACTCAGGATTTTGACTACTTGCTACAAAAATGCACACAAATTACACTGCTTGCTGTACTTAGTACATTTATAAACAATAATAATAATAATAATAAAATGATTTATTTGCTCTCACAAAAGGTCTTAAAACTATGCCTTAGTAGTAATAGTCTAGTAGTAGTAGTACAAGATAATTATGATTTAACAGTTCCTTTGACCTTTATCCGTGAGAGCCTGGTGCCTGACATACATAGGTTCTGTAAGTACCTGTATTACAGGTCACCAGTGCCCTCCTTAAGACAGATTTGAACAATTTGTACATTTGTATTGCGTGAGCACAATAAATAATTAAAAAAATCAAAAAAGCAGACTTAACTAATGAAATGTATGAAACAAAGTACATACATACATAATTAACAGCGATGCTATCTTAACATTAGGTAGGTAGGTACTATGGCGTGCATGGTGATTGTGTACATAAAATGTGTGTAGAAAGTGTGCTCCTTGTGTGTGTGTGTGTGTGTGTGTGTGTGAGTGAGTGTGTGATCGTATGCATGTGTGATTGAGTTAGTGTGGGAGTGTGTGCGTGCGCGCGTAATAACATCAAATGCGTGACAAATGTTTACGCTTGGCAGTGTTAGATTTCAACTAATTACATATTAAGAGGTTAGTTAGTCAGGAACTCAGGAATCAAGGAGGAATCAAGGAGTGGACGAGATAGATATATGGATGACGTAAAGCGGAGGTATATAGAGATGGTAACAGTAATGAGGGTTTTAGGATTTAGGACTTTATTGTAACGTATGCAGTAAATGTTCGGTTTCAGTATAAGTAAGAGTTTTTAGGTAGTTTGTGACCACATATTTGCATGAATATTTCGGAAGTGGGTAAATATTAAGTTTTGTGTTGATTTTGTTATAGAGGAAGTTCCCAAGGTGACAAAAGAATTTTCATCACCCCTATTCGAAAAAGACGACTTGGTTCGGACATAAGGGGTTCCAAAGTTGCTGTTTTCTATTCAGCGGGCCGGAATGAATTTTCATACAACTTTTCCTGCCGGCTAGATCTTTTCCGTCCTATTTTGAATTTAGAACATTTTAGTATTTTGCGCTAAAGAAATCGAACACAAATATTGTTTGAATAAAGAATGTCTGGTTCGACGCGAGGGCCCCGCCAGCTGAATAATAAAAAAAGAAATCAAATTAAGATCGCTCGAACTATTTCCCGCGTTTTCGTGCATTTTTACGTATTGTTAGAAACTTTGTTTTGTTTTGAAAAAATGAGTTCTTCCAACGATAGTGAAAGTATCCTCCTGATAGTATAAAAACTGAAGCGAGTAATGTGATGAATAGTTTATTACCTGCGAAATCCCGGGAAAAATATTTGAAAGCCTATGATAATTTTTTGGAATGGAGAAATGCAAGAGGCGCCAAGAATTTTTTCATCACCCCTATTCGAAAAAGACGACTTGGTTCGGACATAATGGGTTCCAAAGTTGCTGTTTTCTATTCAGCGGGCCGGAATGAATTTTCATACAATTTTTCCTGCCGGCTAGATCTTTTCCGTCCTATTTTGAATTTAGAACATTTTAGTATTTTGCGCTAAAGAAATCGAACACAAATATTGTTTGAATAAAGAATGTCTGGTTCGACGCGAGGGCCCCGCCAGCTGAATAATAAAAAAAGAAATCATTAAGATCGCTCGAACTATTTCCCGCGTTTTCGTGCATTTTTACGTATTGTTAGAAATTTTGTTTTGTTTTGAAAAAATGAGTTCTTCCAACGATAGTGAAAGTATCCTCCTGATAGTATAAAAACTGAAGCGAGTAATGTGATGAATAGTTTATTACCTGCGAAATCCCGGGAAAAATATTTGAAAGCCTATGATAATTTTTTGGAATGGAGAAATGCAAGAGGCGCCAAGAATTTTTCAGAAACTGTGTTTTTGGCGTACTTCCAGAACTTAGCTAAAACTAAAAAACCTTCCACCCTTTGGAGTATCTACTCAATGCTTAAATCAACAGTCAGTTCTAATAACGATATAAAACTGGACACATATTCGAAATTAATAGCATATCTGAAGAGGATTTCTGATGGATTTAAACCTAAAAATCCAAAGTGTTCACAGTCAAAAATGTGGAGACTTTTCTTAATGAAGCACCCGACGAAATCTTTCTTGCCGTAAAAGTAAGTAACTATGTATATGGTGGAGTGGACTATTATAGTAAAATATAGCCATAGTGTTTTAAATAGCTGAATAATAAAAAAAGAAATCAAATTAAGATTTCGTTTTCAAATTAAAATTAAGTTTTCGTGCATTTTTACGTATTATTTTCTATTATATATATATATATATTATTTTCTCATAGTGGGTGATGAAAAGTAGAGTGTATCACTCGGGTGCAAGTATATTTTTGGCTCGGGCGACGTACTTTGAATCCCTCGCTACGTTCGGGATTCTACTAAAGAATCCCTCGCTACGCTCGGGATTCTACTCTAGAATCCCTCACTTCGCTCTGGATTCAAAAAACGCCCTCGCCGAAAAAATATTACTTTGCACCCTTGTCATACAATCTACTATTCAGAAACTGTGTTTTTGGCGTACTTCCAGAACTTAGCCAAAACTAAAAAACCTTCCACCCTTTGGAGTATCTACTCAATGCTTAAATCAACAGTCAGTTCTAATAACGATATAAAACTGGACACATATTCGAAATTAATAGCATATCTGAAGAGGATGTCTGATGGATTTAAACCTAAAAAATCCAAAGTGTTCACAGTCAAAAATGTGGAGACTTTTCTTAATGAGGCACCCGACGAAATCTTTCTTGCCGTAAAAGTACCTAAGTAACTACATATGTATATGGTGGAGTGGACTATTATAGTAAAATATAGCCATAGTGTTTTAAATAGCTGAATAATAAAAAAAGAAATCAAATTAAGATTTCGTTTTCAAATTAAAATTAAGTTTTCGTGCATTTTTACGTATTATTTTCTATTATATATATATATTATTTTCTCATAGTGGGTGATGAAAAGTAGAGTGTATCACTCGGGTGCAAGTATATTTTTGGCTCGGGCGACGTACTTTGAATCCCTCGCTACGTTCGGGATTCTACTAAAGAATCCCTCGCTACGCTCGGGATTCTACTCTAGAATCCCTCACTTCGCTCTGGATTCAAAAAACGCCCTCGCCGAAAAAATATTACTTTGCACCCTTGTCATACAATCTACTATTAAGCGTCAAAGATAAATTGTATGATTTTGTGTCACAAACGGTCCCTTTCCTGCGTGTGTTGCTTACGAGAGTCGGATCATATTTAAGTTGCGCATGCTTCCTTAGAAGTAAGAATAAGCATTTTATTGATATCTCGTACCTACCTACATAATGTATAAATTAATCAAACCGTAGGTAATATTAAAATGAATTTACGATACCAATTTATTTATCACAATTGAATAAGTAGGTATGTTTTTTAATTTATTTGGATACGCGCAACAAAGAAAACATAAATATTGCAAAGATTTTTACACCTGTTTGTATTCCTTTGAATAAAAAGTGTTATCATACCTAAATAAAAATATAGTATATCTAAATTGCAAAATGTTTCGCATTATCATCGCGTCCGAGTTTGAAGATAAGGCGGCACAATGAACTAATATAAATAATCATACTATCGGTCAATCTGAATTGAAGAAATAAGGAAACAACGCAATAGACTGAAATACGTACCTATTTACGTAGTAAAATACGCGGCCGATAATACCTACACAATGCAAACAATGGATTGTACGTTATGTGCTAGGTAAATATCATATCATAACAACATCTCTCAGTGTCAATGGTCACTTTATTTCTGAACTAATTGACCGTTTGGTGTGATCCGATCATACACTTCGAATTTCCATTACAAAACAATATTAATTTGTCGATCCGATGGATAATAAAAACTATCCAGATTTACGTTGCATGGTATGGTGTCGTCCAGTCTTTCTGAAAGTGATCATAAACTGCAGTAATAAATTTTTGTTGTCCATCCAACCTAAAGCTGCTTCCCTGCTCGCGGTTCACCACAAGTGACCACAACTAGCGCTCATCCTCACCCTCGATGCGGAAATTTGACTCTCAGTTGACCGGTTTTTTATTTCTCCTTGACCGGAAATGTGTCGATGATGGCGTATCATGTTACTGACTTCCATGACCGGTGACATCACTGACCGGTTAGTCTCACGGCTCACCATCAGTCCCCTCTGCTGGTTTGTAGGATAATGACATACAAAAGTTTTGAGTTTAAAATTTAAAAGCGTAGTTTAAAAATTTGCGACGCACTGCCAAGCGTTAACGCAATTGTGATGAAAATGAGTAACGATTCATACTTGAGTCGCCGAGGATATGGAACTGCCACTCCTTGCTAAAAACAACTTTATTACCTGTGCTCACGGTTCAATTTAGTTTGTAAGCAAAATTTACTTCGGGCATTTTAAATTCTCGCCGTCAATCTACAATGAACCTAAATCACAGGTGCGGAAAGTTGGCATTTATGTGGGACGCAAGTAAGGCAAATTCCATAAAGTAACAAAACAGAGCGAATTTTTGCGGACATAGTCTCGTTAAGTGACAACGACGAGGACGAAAATGGCGTTGTACCAACAAACAGGATGCGGAACGGTGCGTCGACCGACCGGGCCGCGCCAATGACCCCCTGAATCCCATAGGAATCGACAGCAAACGAGGGTACACCAACGACCACTAACGTCCACAAACAACATTTACAGCCAATTAACCCACCCTCGGGAAATCAGATTGAAGTTAACAAACTTTCTAACCGAATTGTCATTTTCCCAACACGAGAGATTATTCGAACTGACATATATTTTTTAATTAGGAACCGATTGAATTTAAAGAATCGCTACTACCAAGTTGTTATGGTTAAGCCTCAGACAAAATATCTAATAGGTACCTATCTATATTCTAATCCGCCCATAGTTTTTATGAAATATCTTTAGACTTAGATCAGAGATAATTTTAATAATATTAAGGACCGTTGATATTAAATGCTCGTGAAGTCTACAAAGTTGCACTAGCTTTAGTAGCCGACGTGAGTTGACGTGACTCAATATAGGTAGGTATAGGTAATAAGGACCGGAAACTCGAGATCAAATTCAAACCAATGTTACATTATATTGTAATAATAGAATGTTTAAAAAAGAAAAAAACCGACTTCAACAACGACATGTAATAAAATGAGAACATCATCAGCGTAATCAAAGTTAATTACATACACATTATTAGGGTAAACTATTCATCGGATGTCGCTCAAATTAAAAAAAGCTCGCTTTCGAATATACAAACAATTACCAAAATCTCACCACCCACAAAATAGTAGATTGTATGACATTGACAAGGGAGCAAAGTAATATTTTTACGGCGAGGGCGCTTTTTTGAATCCAGAGCGAAGTGAGGGATTCTAGAGTAGAATCCCGAGCGTAGCGAGGGATTCTTTAGTAAAATCCTGAACGTAGCGAGGGATTCAAAGTATGTCGCCCTAGCCAAAAATATTTGCTCCCGAGTGATACACTCTACTTTTCATCCCCCCTATGAGAAAATAAAAGGCGCCTCAAATTCAGGAATAATACTGTCACAGTCACTAAACTAACTAAACCGACTAACCCGACTAACCCTACTAACCCGACTAACCCTACTAACCCGACTAACCCGACTAACCATACTAACCCGACTAACCCGACTAACCCGACCAACCCGACTAAACCAATTAAACTAACTAAAGAACTCATTTTTCAAAACAAAACCATAAATTTCTAACAATCCGAACTGAATTTACTTTTCCTCCCCGTCTTCCTTCCCCCGGGGAGGGAAAGTAATATGAAAATTCATTCCCGCCCGCTAAATAGAAAACACCAACTTTGGGCCCCCTTAAGTCCGAACCAAGTCGTCCTAATTACCTAACACATACACAAAAAAGCTACAGTTAACCGAACCTCCCTTCGTTTTTGCAGTCGGTTGGTTACCTTAACAATGAAAAGGAGCAAAACGATCGCATCATACCTACATATCTGTCGCAAGCTCGCAACGCGTTGAGATGTAGATACAGGGTCGTTGTACGTTGTCACTTGGGCAGTGCGGTGTCGGCGGTGTCGCGGACAGGAGTCAGGAGGGACCAACGCATTGTTCGCGCCGGGGGGCAGTAACCCATGTGCGATTAGATATGGCCGACGCCAGGATACGGCGCGTAAACAGTAAACACTACGCCGCAGGCCGCAGCCTCAACACAACACACTGTGCGTAGGGTTGACAGAATAATACCGAAATGTGTTGACATGTCAATTATAACAATGCTTAAATTATGATATTGACATCGTATAAAATGAAAAATGTTAATATGTACCTACACATAAAAACTCACACATTCATACTCTCGCGGTAGGAATGACTGTGTCGCGGATGGCATGACTAGTACAAAATAAATAAGACATCACCAATTCCGACAAACCGAAAACAAATTATTATACCTTTCCATGAATATCTAACTGCCCGGGCCGGGAATCGAACCCAGGATCAATCGGTTTGGTTTTGATTTGGAATTTAAGTAAAATGAAGCATGTATTAGGCAAGGCTGATAGATTTTCCCGATATAAACTTAATATACCTTGGTTATCTGGAAATTAGACATTAAATGTTAGCAAACCCAGACAAATCTGGATCCATGACAACCCTAAAAACACGTGACGAGGTTTACGTAACAAATACGACTCTGGGCGAGTTCTCACGTACACACCTAACTAAGCATAACACAGTACTTAATCTTTCTTATATTACCATATTTTATCTGATGGTTCATCTCGTCAATAGCAACTAACGTTAAATTCGTTAACACAATACGTAGGTACAAAATATTTATTGTACTTTAAAAGAAATAAATATTTGAAAATAAATACGTAAGTTAAACAAAAATTGGCAAATACAATCATTTCCAGATAACTCAAATTAGCGAAATTAAGACTGGAATTAGTATTTTAAAATGTATCATGTACTTCTCTTCTTTCACCATAGCCCACAACTGTTCATCTTCGAGATTGCTATCATTAACAATGTTTTGAAATGTTATAAAATCATCAATCATAAATACAACTCGATAACATTTTGACGCTTGCTAATGCAGCTTACTGGAAGATGGTCGACGTTATTGCACGCGATGAGTCGACCGCTCAATACTGTTTATAAACTGATTACATCGGTCGATAACCTGCGGATTAATATAAAACTATGCCATTATCACGTGGTAGATCAATACTGGCAAAAAGCCAATGTTTTTAGATAAAAATACACGCAAAACAGCTTTTTCCAATGTAACAATTATTTGTGTTCTTGTTTACTGACCTTACTGACTGACAATAATAACAGTCCCGACGATGTATTACAGCGTGCGAAGATGAATATTAGCACTCAGCAATACAGAAAACGTTGCGGCTGCCATTACTGAAATTGTTGGCGCCGGACAAAAAAAAAATATTTTGGAGGTAAATGGTTGTTTCGATATAAATTGCCTGTTATGGTCTAAATTTAAAGTAAGATTTGTTTTAATTTTATGCTTTAAATCCTGGCTAATTCATCAATTAATGAACTTCCACGGACATAAATGCAGTTCAAGCTTCCCCCAGAATTTTTTTAAAGATCCCCTGTTCGCCCCTTTAGCTAGGTCAATTCCGGGAAATCCCGGAACTAGGATAGCCCTAGTCACAAGCAGTATACCTACCCATCCATTCGGGAAGCACTACATCAGGTACCAATGTTTATGATCATCTAACTGTTGTAACACACTGTTCCGACGCTTTCAAAAGCAAACACAGACGTTCTGTTGGCAGATAAGCGGGCGCAACAAGATCAACACTCGGTATCTTCGCTTCATTATCATTTCGAAACTGGGTACTATTTACACGAAAGCGTTCAGTTTTTATCGCAAGACACTTCCAGGTTTCCCAATCGCAAAAGTTGTGCAACTTTTTAACCATTTCGTTAACTTGCTCAAGGTCTGCTCACATTATATCAGCTCAGTTTCGATTTGAATCCGATTCAATTCATAACAAAGCGTCGAAATATCATACTTAAAACGTGTTTTTTCGGTTAAAATACTAGATATTTTCTAAAAATGTTCCAATTCGATGCACGCGCGATTAAGCCGTTGAAATTCAACCGAATGTGAAATGCCATGAGTACCATCGAAGTCGAATCCGAGTGTAGTTGATGTAATGTGCACAGACCTTAACAGTGGAACGTCTCCTTGAAAAGCATTGTGAAATATACAATGTGTTTTTTTTACACTTGATCAAACGAAGTGTGCGGATACTAGACAAAAAATCACCGACAAAAACATTTTTTTTTTATTTTTTTTATACAGTTTCTCGAAAATAAGAGCAATTTAATTTTTTTTATTAAAAACCTTGTTTTTGATTACTTTTTTGATTTCTTTGTCTGGGAACGGTGTATTTTCGTCAAAGTAGTCTCTTTTGAAAGCTAAGAAGTGTACCTACCTAAGCAAATAAAGTGAATAACAATATCGAACACAAGCTTCGAAAAAAAACAAACTATTTGAAATAATAAAAATAAAACTTGATTTTTATTGATGTTTGACCTCTAACTTTAAAATGGGGTCGTTAACATAGTCGTTTTTGCACGTTTTATTAAAGTTCATGATCTAATGAACAAATTCTCTAAAGTAACTATTGCTCTATCTGTTTTCGTTGTTATGATAGTCACCGTCAAACTGACCCTAGTTTGACGGTGAATATCATAACTTCTATCTACCTTTGGCTATCTGTGGCATCATAGCTCCCGAACGGATGAAGCGATTTCAATTTAGTTTTCTTTGTATTAAAGGGGACTTACGGGCGCGTATTTTTAGACATGTTTGATGAAAATCGGTTGAGCCGTTTAAAAGTTGTTCCCCAACGCGACGTATTATATTAAAAGATATTATTTTTTACTTTTTAAATGTTTGTGTCGGGGGTTTTTTAAATTTTTAATTTAATTTTTTATTTTATACTTTTTATAGGTAAGAACATTCTGGGTTCAGTTATAAATATTCTCTTACTGTACGCTTTCATTTGAGACCCCACACGAGTATATTTGCATACATACGGCTATTCTTCCCCGCTTTCACCACCCACAACTATTAAACGGCTCAACCGATTTTCATCAAACATATTTTAAAACATGCGCCCGTAAGTTCCCTTTAATACAAAAAGAAACTAAATTGAAATCGCTTCATCCGTTCGGGAGGTATGATGCCACAAAGAGACAGAGTGAAAATTCTTCCCTACTTTCAACCCCAACAACTTTTAAACGGCTCAACCGATTTTCATCAAACATATCTAAAAATACGCGCCCGTAAGTTCCCTTTAATACAAAGAAAACTAAATTGAAATCGCTTCATCCGTTCGGGAGCTATGATGCCACAGATAGCCAAAGGTAGATAGAAGTTATGATATTCACCGTCAAACTAGGGTCAGTTTGACGGTGAATATCATAACAACGAAAATAGATAGAGCAATAGTTACTTTAGAGAATTTGTTCATTAGATCATGAACTTTAATAAAACGTGCAAAAACGACTATGTTAACGACCCCATTTTAAAGTTAGAGGTCAAACATCAATAAAAATCAAGTTTTATTTTTATTATTTCAAATAGTTTATGTTTTTTTTCGAAGCTTATGTTCGATATTGTTATTCACTTTATTTGCTTAGGTAGGTACACTTCTTAGCTTTCAAAAGAGACTACTTTGACGAAAATACACCGTTCCCAGACAAAGAAATCAAAAAAGTAATCAAAAAGAACGGTTTTTAATAATAAAAAATTAAATTGCTCTTATTTTCGAGTGTATAAAAAAAATAAAAAAAAATGTTTTTGTCGGTGATTTTTTGTCTAGTATCCGCACACTTCGTTTGATCAAGTGTAAAAGAAACACATTGTATATATATATATATATATACATAAATAGAATATAAGCGAATAATTGAATTTCCTACAGCAAGCGCTGCGGTAGCGGTCATGGCTACCAGTTACGACATTAATTCGCTACATCAACCATCTTCACCGCATTCAGAATTGGCGCGTTGCCAGCGTGAAAAGAAAACTTAACACGTCTCACTTCATCATATTTTCTTTTCAGCGCGGTTATTAAAATGAACCATCGTTAAACTTTTTGTGAATATTTAATGTGTATTTTTGTTGTACTTCCTCGGTTAGACCTACCAATATGTTTTACATGTTTCTGTATTTTTATGTTAATAGATGATAAATTAGTAGACGAGCCACTAATGGTTATTGGTCACTATTGCCCGATAACATCAGTAACAACAAAACTATCACCGATTCGTTATCGGCCAAGAAAGGATAAAGAGGAAAGAAAAACATTAATAACTCTCTAGTTCCTGAAATGGCGCGCCTTTTTGACTCAAGCAAGAGGGTAGTGATTAGACGGATTTTAGGCGTACCACAAAGTAAAGGCCGGCTTCCGTAGCCACTTATGTCGATCTGCCGGCATGAGATCTAGGCTACCCCAACGATGCCACGAAAAAGCGTAAACCATCAGGATGTTTGGTAGGACTGCATATTTCTTTAACAGCTATATACATGGGTAAAATAAGGACCTTTCAACCCTTATGTTACTCAGTCTCAAACTCCTCGGGTTACAATTTAATCGACTAAAGCATTTGGTAAAGGCAAAAAAATATTATGACGTTACGTTACACTGATTTAAAACTTATCCGTTGTGGGAATACAACAATCCCTCAAATTAATTACTCTGTGAGCAGTTCCAGGTTTTGTGATTGCGTAACCGACATATTGGGAGACACCGGAGCAATGCACAAACCGGTACCGGCGATAAACGAGCTCGTAAAAACCTAACTGCCATATTTCGAGCCGTTTTCGTAAATGTGATTCAACCTGGGTTATATTCTAGGCAACATGCTTTCCTGCAAGCTAATATTAAAACGCGTTCGTACAATCAAAACAAAAGTTAATCTTTGTTTCGAAATTTAAATCAACATTCAATCGTCTTGACACTTATCAAATAACTTGTTTCATGCTTGTTTCAGCCTAGTTTCAAAATTAGGCAGAATGGACTTTTGTAGAGTGTGTCAAGAAAAAAAACAATTCTTACCTGAAACATATCCGTGTCCGGATCTTCTGTGTATTCGACTATGACCGCCTGGCTTCTGCTGAGTGTGTACGAGATGGAGTGCTGACTCGCATCGAGGATCGCCTTGCTGCTGTGTGGCGTCTTCACCACGTAGTGCTTTGAGCGACGCACGCCGTTGGCCTGCGGCCGTCTGTATAGCACGAATTTGCTACGACGCCGCCCTCGCTCACCAGCCGGCAAGTATCCGTTGTATCTGTAAAGGTTTGGAAGGATTTAGTATTTACACCGCGATTATATCAAACAGCACATAAAGGGAAACTTCGACGTCTGGAAGCGATAGTGACTTCAAGGCCTGAAAGCCATGAAGGAGGTTGTCACAAGCTTTCTGTTATTGCAACCGACGAAAATGAAAAGTATTATTTTATGAAAAAAATGAGAATTTATAATGAATTAAGTGGTAGAGCCTAGAGTTCGCCCGGGGTAGTACCACCGCCCGCCAAGGTACTCAGTACCATTCCTACCGTCATAATAATTGTTTTTAAGAGCAATTGTGTTCCGGATAGGAAGGTGTGGAGCCGGTTCACTTTTTTAGAGGCGACCATCTCAGTCCTCAGGGGTAGCAACGCATCTGTGACCGAATTGGAACAAGACTCACACTAATCATTACTAACTCGACAATACTAATATTAACTAACAGGACTAACTATCACTAACAGTCCCTGTCCTCACACTTATTAACAAACTAACCAACTAACATTCTAACACCATCTACTAATTGGACTAACCACCCTAGTCCCTAAATTGGGTCTTGTTCTAAGTCGGTCACAATTGCCATGGGCGGCAGCGGAAGGGTGGTGCTGCATGCTCGTTTGCTACCTTAATTCAATAAAAAAAAAGAATATGATTCATGGTCATTCATGGGCCATTTCATGTTATTTAACTATGGCATAAAAATTTTAGACATTGCAGAAATAATTGAGAATTCGTGTAGGTTTTAATATGGCATTTTAATGTCACATAAAACTCATTTCCTCAACAACCATCGACCGTTTGGGAACAAACGTTAGACACGAGACAATACATGTGTTTCACGTAATTCCCACTGCTTTTGATTCACCGTAACATCCACCCATTACAATAGAACGTGGTAAGAAATTGGACAATGTGTTGATGGCCCCGTCGCGCCGTGGCGTCGCATGGGAAACCGAACAAATGCCACCTTTGTGTATAATTGTATAATCGACGTAACTCCGTTAACGTAATATTGACTTGTACCGTGTTTTTTAGTTCCACGCTGGGTAAGCCACATGGCTGTAAGTAGAACAATCGCACGCTAGTTCATATTTGGATTCATAAATCGAACTATTTTTGACTTTTGTTGTTTTAAATATAAAGGGAATTGTACTTTTTGGATACCACAACGATACCAATGAATGTGGAATGCTGTGGAATGAGCTTCCTTCCGAGGTATTCCCAGAGCGCTTTGACATGGAGCTCTTCAAGAAAGGTGTAAAAAGAGTTCTCCTTCAGGGCCGGCGTTGCACTGGTGATTCTCCTGGTGTTGCTCGTGTCGATGGGCGACGATGACCACTTACCATCAGGTGGCTCGTCTGCTCTTACGTTTTCCCTTCAGGCTATAAAAAAAACCAAGCTTCGTCTTTTAATTCATAAAGTATTTTTTAATACATTTCTAAAATGCTTCAAGCGGTTAGTTCTCTGAAAATTACAGCGCCTTAGGAAAATAAATCTATACTAATATTATAAAGCTGAAGAGTTTGTTTGTTTGTTTGGTTGAACGCGCTAATCTCAGGAACTACTGGTTCGAATTGAAAATTTTTTTTGTGTTGAATAGACCTTTTATCGAGGAAGGCTATATATAGGCTATATAACATCACGCTGCAATAATTAGGAGCGAAGAAATAATGGAAAATGTGGAAAAAACGGGGAAAATTATTCATTCTCGAGGGCTTTCGTTGCATGCGTTGCGAAAACGATTCAAGATACCAAAAATATATGTATGAAAGAATTATTCCTCTTGAAATGATCTAAAAAAATGTCCACGACAGTATATGTCTATCTTTTAAGATTAACACACTAGAACCGTTTTTATGGTAATCAAATTTGGTCGAACCCACTGCCATACCAAACTTGCCGCGTTTCCAAGTTTAATCTGAATTAATCTTGCTGTGATCCTTTGCTACTTTGCTATTATTTTGTCGTAAGCTTTATTTCTAAGTTTAATTTAATTTAACCTGAATTAATTTTGGTGATAGTTTATTATCTTCCCGAAATTCCTACGGGAGCGGGACCTACGCGGTTGATACTTACGGGTCCCGAAGCGAAGCGAGGGCGGTTCGCTAGTGATCAAATAAGTTGATTAGTGGCGCAAGAAACATTGGAATCTGCTGATTTTTTCATTGATTGTAAGGTAGGTATACACAGTGTATATGTAAGATTATGAACTAGTTCAAAAAGATTCCTCCAACAATCTGTGGTGGAATAAGTTCTAGGCCGCCTCACATATGAAAAGAGTCCTTCGCTTTATAGTAAAACATTAGTGGGTTGAAGCCAAGATAAATATTTGGATATTACTGTCTGCTGAAAACGATCTGATCATTCCGCGCAACTACCATTTCATTTAATACGAGTAACCTAATCACTTAATACAAAATATGTGTAGTATAATAGCATAATACCAATACAGCTATCATTGACGAAGGTTTCAAATTTCGCCGCCAGAGGCGAACGTGTAGGTAATCCATGCGCAACGATAATGGTCAATAGGGTGGGGGATCCTATTTCATGAACTCGTAACTCCAATTACGGAAGTCTACCGTCATCGCATGAAAACATAACGAAGCCAAGAGTTGGACCTGGTGCCAGCCAGTCGGACCGCTCCTGAATATAGCGTGTTATTGACAAAAATAGACCACGATGATACGTGTACGATTTTGTTTGTTCGCAAACTGTCTAACATTTTCATAAATATAATTGAAGCAATCACGCAAGTTAGCTTGATAACAAAATTATAATACTGGGTTCTGGTTTCTGGCACAATATGAGGGATAAAGGTCGGAAATCACGCTGGTCAAGGGCGGTTTGGTGTACTTATAATATAACAACATTAAGGAGATCTCTTAGATGGTACGTGTCATCATGATATTCTCCTTCGCCAAAACTTTCTAATACAGTAATATTTCCCGGACCTAAGTAAGCCTGGAGTTATATTTCACTACATATGTAGCTTCAGAGAAATTAGTGGCCAACTCGAGTAACGAATGTTCTTTTCTCCGTCGAAAGGTCTTTGACATGGCTTAACGACTATAATAAATAAACGCTGGTACAAAACCCCCTCAATAGAATTTCCTGTCCCGAGGGTGGAACGGACAAAACAAACAAGGACATCAGGATCCACAACTGGGCTACGGGGTCAACTAATCAATAGATAAAAGTTGTTGTGTTACTAAGTTCAGAAATAGTCAACATTCGCGTTGCAAGTTGCAATGGAGTCGTCCATCAATTGAAAAACCACGATGGTGACATCAGGCGAACAATGAGCACTTAATCACCGCTCACTAAAACCTACAATCGGACAAACGTGACCGTAGTTACACTTCTAGTGGATCAAGATACAATGTTACTCGTAAGAATAAGGCTTCATACGCTGCAATGAGGTGTAATACCTCGTTCAATATAACTGGCTTACAGATGTACGTTTCTTCTTCAAAATAATCGGTGAACCTTTACTTCGTAACGTTTTTTATTGACGTTCCCGTTCGATTACAACATGGTTGTAGATATCGATGTGGGTGTCGGGTATCAACTTCGGTCAAGTTTAGTGCGCTTTACCACCCAAGACTTAATCGATCGTCAGTTCGCCAATATCGTCGGCAGACGTTAAAACGAACGAGCTACCTGATGGTAAATGATCATCGTCGCCAGTGGACACAAGCGACACGAGTGGAGTCACCAGTGCCAGTCCTAAACGAGAACTCTTTACACACCTTTCTTGAAGAACCCCTTGTCATAGAACTTCGGGAATACCTCAGAAGGAAGCTCATTCCACAGCTCAATCTGCCTACTTGCAAACAAAGTGCTTGTTCATACTGTGACAACCCTGGCGCTACTTCGCTACACCGAAAACAATAAACAATAGGGGCCATAAACATGTCAGGCAAACAATGGAACGCGGCCGTCTCGAAAGTACGCGCACAACGCGGCGACGCTTCGACCGTACGGCGATAGTGTTAAGGTCGAAAGTCGATTGCAAGGAATATACTAGAATGTTATTCCTAAAACTGCGGGAACAATCTAGAAAGGCATGAATGGTGGGCGAGTGGTATAAAAAGAGACGCTTGGTCGCCGGCAGGACATTCTAGTTTCGGAAGCGAAACCAGGAAGATACCAGCGATACCTACGAGCGATACCAGTGAGAAGTGAAGTGATTTCTACGAGCGATACAGTGTTCGACGAGTGTGTTTACGAGTACCTACGTGCATAGTGTTGTGGTGTGTACTGTGTACAGTGTGTAATTGTGTATCTACGAGTAAAATAAAGTCTTTGTGGTACATTTTGGCATTTTCTCGAACCCAGTACTCCTGACACGTAACAATACTGAACACGCGGGCGCGGTGGGGGGCGCGCGCGCGGTGAACGTGGCGAGCTCGTGTTCATATTGACCGCCAGACGTTTTGCGCGAGAGTTCAGTTGCGTCGCTTCTGAATCGCGCGCTCCGCCGCTAGTTCAGTGTGAACACACACAAACATTTCATGCGTTTGTTAAGCCGCGAGCGCGCCGCGCGCGTCGTCGCGAGCTTGCCCGCTACTTAGACCGCACGTGCGATTCCTGTGTGAACACTTGGATATTACCCCATATGTTTGATATTTCGTGACCGCACCCGCCACCGCGCCCGCGAGTCAGTATGAATGAGCACAAACTTGTGACAGGATATTCGTTTATTCCCCGTGGTCATACTGTGTAGTTACATTTTGTAAAAATAAAAACGTACCTACAACATTGTAAATGTTACGCAAGTGTACGAAACGTCGATTATGCGGTCGGCGAGTGTATAACGATGTTGTCGGTACGGAAGAAGTAATTTCACGGTTGGCTCATAAAATCAATCTCGGACCATTGAGTGGTCGTAGTCGACGTTAGTTGCTAGTTGGTCGTTCGCACGAAGCCTGCACTGCGCCACTCTTACGATTGTCGATAACTTCAACGAATAAAAAAAAAATAGAATAGAATTATTGGCCAGGGCCAGAACTCTCCGGCATTGTCGAGCGCTCGTTTTCATTACTGAAATTCTCCTCAAAAAGATTTAAATCAATGTTGGTACATGCAGCATTCGAAGCACATACTGGAATAACCTGATCAGTTTTCCAACTTGAAACTAGTGGAAATAAATGAAAATAAAGAGGAACAAGAAAATTTTGCGACCCTATCGCCTACGTTGTAATGACCCTGCATGTGAATCCTGGGGTCCCGGCTTCGATTCTCGGACAGGACATTTCTCGGACATTTATGAAACAGAACTTTGTTCTCGCTTCACGGGTGTTAGGCGCACAATAACTGAAAATGGATTATTTATACACATAATCTATACTATAATAAAACTGCAGGAACACGTGTTCTGTACATTGAATATTTTTTAAAATTTAGACTAAGGGGCACTTACATATCGAGATAGAACTCAAAAATATATTTTTTTAATTTATTGTCTGTCTGTCTGTCTGTCTGACCGATCATCACGCGTAAACCACTGGACGGATTTCATTGAAACTTGGTAAAGTTATTACCTATGTACTGGTGTCTACTATAGGGTACTTTTTTTTCGAATAATATTAAGGTTCCCTAGGGAGTGGCGACTAAGGTTTGTATGGATTTTTTTTCTAACGTCGTCCGATTTACTTCAAATTTGCAACAAAGGGTTATCACTTAAATAATTAGAACACGTGTTTCTCAGTTTTTCGATATTTTGTAAGGAAAAGAAAAAAACACAAATGAATGCGCAAATTTGTAATTTTTTAAGGTAACTTTCTGACTAAACTGAAAATAATTTTAACCCCATATTTAAAAATTATTATAGTTAAATAAGTAATCTTCAATGTAAATTCAGTGTTTAAAAAAATAGCTAGCACAGTGCGCAAAAAATGGGGATAAAGTTGGCACAATTAGAGGTACAGTGTTTATTCGAGTTGACTTAAGTTTTGTCATAAATAACTAGATGGCAAGTAAAATGGATTTTTCTGTTCTGTTCCATACATTTTTATTTTCAAAAATTTTTTTTCGCGTTATTATCGACTGAGATGCGTTAATATGATAATGTTGTGGTTCCTTATATGGTTCTACGTCCATTTGCAGCAAGAAACGATTCAATTAAGACTTTTGATTCGTAAGTCTATGTAACGGCAATTTTCGTCCAACTGTGCGGGGTCGGTATTCATGCAGGAAAAACTTTGTGACACACTGAGTTCCACGCGGGCGGAGCCGCGGGCACAGCTAGTAATATAATATAATTATGTACTTAAAGGAGATGTTTCAAAATGTATGGAGCCCCGGCCACGACTTTGTACACCTTTGTACACTCAAAAATGGAGAAACACAATTAAAACAGTTTTCAATCATCCATTTCCTTTAAATTGCTTTAGTTTGGTGGTACAACACAAAAATGTACACGTAAAATTACAACACAAAAACTAAAATCCGTCATGGCGGTAAGCTGTCATCACATGTCACATTGGTTGATTTGATTGAAGTTTGACATATATACCTACATTTCTGTCATGTTGAGGTGACAGTAGACAGTTCGTGATCTATGATCAATGACAAATTGGCAAGACGCCATGTTGAAACGTGATAAAAGTGAGTGATAAATACAATTTTTGTACCAGAAAAGTATGCATTTAAGCAGTTTATCTTTATTTTTCTTGAATTCCATGGATTTTTCTCGATTTTTCGAGGTACTGTACATATTGTGGGCCGGATTTGAAACATCTCCTTTCTTAAGTAAAGAAATATCCGACTACCACGGTTATGATATTCTTAAATTAAATGATACGTAAACATAACGCGATAAACGACTGCATATATCTCCCGATGACCATCGTATCTTTGTTCAGCTTAAGCTAACATTTTCCGGAATAGAATAACAAATATTGTCTCAAATGACAGCCGGCGTACCGCCACAATATGTACAATGTAAACGGATTCCGTATCCGTATAAATAATACATTAAAAACACCGTACATTGATTTGTTGACACCAGCTCAAAACGTACACGCGGCCGGAAAACTATACTCGAGTCGCCGAGCATAATATGGAATTGCCTCTCTCCGCAGTCCCCGCCAAAATCAAACTTATTAACTGTACTTACAGTTTAATTTAGCTTGTAAAAAAAATTACTAAGGGCATTTTTAGATCCCGCCGTCAATCTTAGGTCTACCTTATTGTTCGCTGGTCTACCCTAATCACATAGGTGGAAAGCTGTCATTTGCGTGCCATGTAATAATTACGAATTTCAGAACAAACAAACGAGTATAGTTTTGAATTGCAGATTGTCAGTTGCAGAGGTAAAGAAAGATCGAATGTTCTACTACTATTTATTGAATGTTTTTATGGATTTGATTCATACTTTAAACTGTAGAGCTGTCCTCAAGCTACACCGGCGACCTATTGTATCAAGTACTTTGTTTTTATGTTACCTACTAATAACCTAAATGTCATGGATCAGCGCGCTGAGCTGCAAAGAATTCGAACGAAAGACAGTTGCATGTGACGGAGATGAGAACGTTGAGATGGATGTGTGGAGTAAGAGGATTGGTTTTAATAGATATGAATACAGGAAAGAAGAGAGGATGAGAAAGTGGCAGAAATAGAAATTATATCAGAAAAGCTGAAAGGCAGCGGAATGTCATGATGAAATGAAACGAAACTCTAGTGACGAGAAGAGTGAAAGGAACGTGGAAACAGAAGAAGACACTGCGCCGACGGCCGAACACAAATAAAATTGGAGAAAGGGCAAAGACGATGGTGATAACTAAGTCATAATTATGTCATGTACAGGACTGAGCATACAAAGTCTGTTGAGTAATGAAACGTGGTATTGTTCACCATGCTACCATCGTTTTAGTTTAGACCTGCTTAGCAAACAATAGGAGAATTTGAGGAAAAAGAAAGGAGGAGCCAAAGCAGCATCTGCGACTATCAAGATTCAAAACTTGAGCTGTGGGGAAATCATGGAGTTTATGCCAGCAAGACCTCTTCATACCAAATCTACCGGATATAAGAAAAAAAAATAAAGGTCTTGTAAATATTAAGCCTCAACAAATTGTTGCCACCTTCTATAATTTACTGCTAAATAATTAAAGATTTATAAATCAGGCTCTGCCGCCGTACTGTTACAAAATTAATACGCTGTGCTCGGAAACAACTGAAGGCGAATAAAATTTATTATTTATTTATTTATACACTTTATTGTACACCATAGCAAGGATACAACAGATAAGACATTTGTACATAATGTTATACAATAGGCGGTCTTATCGCTGAAAAGCGATTTCTTCCAGACAGCCTCAAGGTAGAAATAGAAAATTGGAAATTCAGTATAGGGGGCAGGGTGTACCAACTAAAAAGAAACATAATATTATGACAGCATAGGGAAACTGAGTGATAGCGGTGAGTTGGAAGAGTTGCGGGAAGATAATTTTCTACTGGTAAAGCTGTAGGTAATGCTCTTTTAGAAGTGATTTGAAGGAGTTTAAGGAGCTAGCAAGACGAATAGATAAAGGTAAGGAGTTCCAGAGGTGGACAGCAGTAACTGAGAAGGAATTTTGATAGAAAGATGTGGAGTGTGAAGGAGGTAAAATTTAAGTACTTATTAGAAAATATTAAATTTCTAATCAGGCTTAACACCATTTTCTTCTTTACCCAAATTTTGCCATTTTAAAAATACAATATGCGTTAGTAAAAGTTTGTCTCATACGTAATATATGTATGTAATATACTAAACATTGATCAGTTACAGATTTATTGTCATGTAGGTATAGACAACAACAGCATTCATAATGTGTTTGTAACTTTGTATTACCGTAGTAATTCAATCCAGATCTCAAGGAGCTAGGTTGGCGTTAATCGTTAATATTTGTGTTTTTAACCGACTAAAAAAGGAGGATGTTCTCAATTCCTGTGTATATTTTTTCATATACACATATGTGTGTTGTACATATGCGTGTGTGTATGTGTTGTGTTACCTCAGAACTTCGTACTGGGTGAACCGATGTCGATAATTCTTTCGCCATTCGAAAGGTAATGACTGCCGTCTGGTCCCATAAAAATTTGAGCGACATTAGAGTTTTTAAGTTCTTTCCGATTTTAATGATTTTTTCTTTGTTCGAAAGGTAGCGCTTGTCGTATGGTCCTTTATAAATTTGAGCGACATCTGGGGGTGATTTTTGAGTTATCTCAAATTTCAAGTAGGTTATATTTTTTTAAGTTATTTATTTGTGTTCATATCTTATTGTTAAACGCCAATTCTATATCTCAGCGAAATGACTGCCATTAAAAATATCAAAATAGAATCATTAATTCATATTATTCATGAAAATGTATGATTTCATACAATTTAACGTAGCTTCGTATATATTATGTACTGTGTCAACTGCAATCCTATGCCATTGAGTATTGGCAAGGTGACAACCCTAAACATAACCCTTAAGTACCCAGATTCAATTTGTATCTGCAAGGATCACGTACGCCCGATACAGCTGTAGATACGATGTCATTTAACGTGAATGTGACAGTACGCGGCCGAATATGGAGACGCCGTACCCAATATGGGACATGGTTGTGAATTCCGGGAAATCTGTCACCGCAAAAGGGCATGTGATGAACAATAATCCGACGGCACCATGTCAAGCGAGTTCTTGTATCAGTAGGTACAAGCTTATCGTGTGCGATATGAATGCTAAATTGTCTATAACATAAATTAAAACGTGGGATTATAGTCAAGCAGTGACACACAATTTAAAAAAATCAATAAATCCGTGAACTGAAAAACGGTTAGTCTTGGTAATTGTACTGTTTTTTATCCAATTGCTCTGTTGCTGTTGTTTTGAGGCGGTGACAGAAAATCATCATTAATTAACCCTTAACCACCTAGCATACGTCTCACAGACTCCGATACATTTTATTTCGTAAATATTATTGCGCCTGAGCTCCATACAAACTTGTGCGTTCCTGTACCTTTTCCCCGCGTCCCTCAGCGCCGCTAGAGCGCTCGACGCAGTTGGACGTGCATGCGTTTGTCTTTGGTAAGTAAAAAACTGTCGTTGGGAGTCTAAGAGACTCCTGTTAGGTGGTTACGTGACTAATTAATTTTTGTGTTTTTGTTTTAATTTTGGTAAAATATGGCTGTTCACGATGAATACATCCTGCGATGGCTGGAGGAAAATCTCTCAGACGACGAAAATGAACCCAATGATGAATGCAGTGATGTTGAAGTCGATATAAGAGTACATCATGCATTAGAAGAAAGTTGCGGATTGGACTCAGAATGCGAAATTAGCAGCGAAGTCGAAAATACCGGAAATGCTTCGCCCGAAATTGCTCTTACTTCGGCTTTACTTTATGAAGAAGAGCTTAGGTCTGATGATAATACCTACCTTTAAATACATAAATACCTTTACCTGAGCTGCGATCGAGACCTAGGAAGAAAAATGATTTTGGCAAAAATCGCTATCGTTGGTCATCTGTTCCAGCCTCTTCACGATCAAGAACGCTACAGCATAATAGACTAGACCGCATATGGAGAGAAGTGCAAGTAACGTAAAACTGCAACGTGATTCCAGAATCGCTATTCGACGCATCCTCGACGCAAACACTGGAATGGGAGGCACCCCATCAGCAGTCCCATTTACCAGTGGCGCTGAAGAACGGTTAGCAATGCATAAGTACTGTTCTACTTGCGACTCTAAAAAAACGTAAAACACAGTACTTGTGTTTCGAATGCAAAGCTCCCATCTGTTTGGAATGCTCAAACAAAATGTATTCCCAGTGTCGTGAAAAACTGTAACTTTGGACCTTGCAATTTTGTGTCATTTTTGTTTTGATTTAGGATTTTTGATTTTATTTATGATGTTTGATTATCGAAAATTTAAAAAACAAGGAAAAATAAGTGCCTTTTTAAGTGATAATGACAATAAATCTCACTTACCAAATATCTTAGTATGTAGGTACAAAATAAAAAGTGTTTGTTATTTGGTTGAGATTAAAAACATATATTTTTGATATATATGTTCTTTTATAATTTTAATAAATAATATAATTCGTTCGTAACCTGACTTTTAATTCATATCTAATCCTTATGGTACAAAATTTGACATACAATCATTATTTTGTTCCGGAGTCTCTCAGACCTATGCTAGGTGGTAGAGTGACAAAAATAGGTGCTAGGTAGTTAAGGGTTAATTAATTCACGCGATCAAGCCAAGCATTTTCATTTAAGACATTTTATTTTGAAGGAATTCAACCTTATTTGCACAACTTTTTCCTATTAAAGTCTTTCGTAAAAACTTAAAATACAAATTGCAATACATAAATCGTACTTAATTCCGCAAAGGTACACAAAAAAATAATCTACACAACAAAAACCGTTAGGCTACAAGCGTAGAATTAACTACTGAGATAATTAATTCTACTCAAACACGATAGGCCTGAGTCACACTTATCAGTTTGGTATCGGATTTTATCCATACAAAATTATATTAAACAGTAAACTTATAACTAACTTACTCAACGATATTTCTTACATAAGGCGTTCGCCAACAGCTCAGATTTAAACATTTTGTAACATTGAAACGCACCTTGAAGGCTTGAAGTTAAATTACAGGCGAATGCTTCTCAATTAGTGAGGCTGTATTCTAACTTAACGCTCTAAATCGAATCCTGAATTATTTTGTTACAAACAAATACCTACGTTTGTTGAAAAAGCGCATTATGGCGAGTTATAACTCTTTGGTTGGTGGTAAGGTGGTAGCATCCAATATCACCTCAGTTGGAATTGGAAGCACACGATAGCTACCTATCGCACATTTGATTTTCAATGCTTAAGGGTCTATTCACACATATCAGTGAAGTCACCGTTCCGACACAGTGTCCGATCAGTTCAGTATCAGTGCTTCAGTGTTGCGTCAGTGATTCAATTCACACATATCCGTAGTCAGTTCACGGAGCTTCAGTGAAAACGTATTCGTGTTCAGTTTTTCTGTAATGTATTTAGTATCAGCATTGCACCCGTGCGAAGTCGGGGCGGGTCACTAGTAATAATATAATAAACAAATGCATAGAATAATAAGCCGATAAATAAAGTATCTATGCGAACGTTACTTACCATCTAATTTTAATTGTGCTCCTATTTTGTTCCACAAACTGGATTTGTATTTTGAATCCATATACTTTACATGAGACAAATCATAGAAAACACTATTTTCTCGAACCAATTCTATCAGTTGCTCGTCCATTTCGTTTTGGCGGCGTCCGTATCCGACAAAAAATATCGTCGTCAACAATAGCGTCCGTGATTGCCGCTGTCGGCACTGACACTGACAGCACTGCGTCGTCACTGACACTTACAAGTGGGGACGCGTTCATAGAGAATGTATGAAAGAATATTTTGCACTGTGCCGGTACTGTGACGGAACGGTGACTTCACTGACATGTGTGAATAGACCCTTAAAGTATAAATTTTGACGACCCTGTAGTCTAGTTGGTAGCGACCCTGTCTGCGACGCGAGGGTTCCCGGGTTCGATTCCCGACCGGAGCAGATATTTATATGACAAAAATATATTTGTACTCGGGTCATGGGTGTAATTGTAATGTGTTATATGTGTAGTCCATGCCACCCGCGACACAGGTAATAACTAATAACCTACTGCGGGGGTATGAATGTGTTAGCGTTTAAAAGTATGGCCACAAAAATTTCTCGAACTTTTCCGTGCTTCAGAGAGCACGTTTGGCCAAAGATCCCAATCCCGAAAACTTTCTTCATAATGGATTGGCTCCTTACCTCTCTACCATTCCCCACGGGGACAACGTTAAGCTTTACAAGGTTATGCTCTATGCCTCCTCAGGTATAAGATAAGAATTCGTGCTCAATAATGGACCTTTAATCGTTTAAAGTAATAAATATGTCCAAAACGATCCGGCTAAATGCGAATCGATTATGATAAATGCAATTCAGTCATAAATCATCATTCGATTAAACAATGTCAAGATGTTTTCAATTATAGTTGGAGTGGCTAATAAGCCTCGGCTATCGAATGAGTTAAAGGCTTTACGAACCGATGATCGAGGCAAACGGGGATCTTGAATGAACTGGCCGGCCGCGGCAGCGCGTGCCTTTGAATGCAAAACAAGTGGCTCTTGACGTCCGATGGTATTGCAAGTCGCGCTAATTCAAGCTAACAATTTCTAAGCGGCTAAAGATTAATTTAAAGTTATTGAAAAATGCAATATGTACGACCAGTACGACTTTGTTAGACTCATGAAAAATTTAGTAAAAAAAGTAGAGGTGATCCTATCGGTAGGATTCGATTCCCCGCAAAATGACACATAATAAATTATGAGACAATTACATTAATTAGATTTTTGCTGATAGGTATATAATACATTTTGTAGTTAGTACTCGTACAAATGCATAAGTAAATACGTAAATATTACGTACGTTTGACGTCCATCTAGAATAGATTTATTACTAGAAACTCGCCTTCCAGAAGACAGTCATTCTTTATTTTCGTAAAAATGCATCCGTAATAATTTTTATTACTTTTATCAGTCTTTTAATAAATCTACCCGTCTACCCGGTAAATCCCGCACGGTAAACCATACTGTAGTTTGTGATATTATCGCGTCCACAATTCAGTCCACTCTACAGACAAAGGCTGTTTCTATACCTAGCAGTGATTTTTATTGGCTTTTCTTTATTACACACGATAACGAGGAGTTTACGAGCTGATAGTTAAAATATATTAGGAACGTAGAATCGACCGTAATGGCATGCTTTACCGCTTAAAAAACGATTTTTAAAACCAACCAGTTAGTATAACGTAAACTGAAATGAGATAGAAAGGAAACATACAAAGCACTACAATGTGATAACTACACAAATAACTTTGCAAAATTATGAAATTAATTCAATAATAATACTTCAATAATAAGTACCCTGTGTCGTGGGCGCCATAAACAACACAAAAGAAAGGACACACAGCCAGATGGAGAACAAAAATATAAACTCATCATTCAAATTTCCGCTTCGCTGGGAATTGAACCCGGGGCCTTTAAGGCGGCCCGACATAAAAGCCAGTAACTACCACGGATCGCTGCAGATGAAACGCTTATTTAAAGATCTTCTATAAATAATGTATTATAACAGTTATATTATTTGATCAGGTGCCCTGCTCTGATCCAATTTTCTTACGGTCATAAAACAGACATAAAATAATATATTTCCTTTGCTGGCAATTTGAAAGGGCAATAAACCGGAAAGGGGAATGATATGATTGAAGCATCTGTGTCTCGCAGCGTTGTAACATTTTATTGTTTCATCCAATAAGGTAAAAAGGTGTAGTAAATACACAGGCATATTTGGAGGCCACAGTAGAAGTGTGAGGGATGATGAATTGATGGTGCGTCGATTAAACCTCTATTAGAGGGCAATTGAGCAAACATCAATGTTATCAAATGTAACATGGGAATCACGCGAAGGTGCCTCACGCGATCTACAATCGGTGCGTAAGGTTTACGACGGGTTAGAAAGAAAATACCATCAAGCTCTATCGATAAGTACCTACTATATAAAAGCCGAAAATCATGTCGAATGTCCATGTCACACCTGTACCGGTTGTTGATGATGGCGCTCTCTCGAAGTTGTTGACGAGTACATTTACCTGGGATAAGTGATCCAAATGGGTAAGTCCAACTTCGAGAAAGAAGTCACTCGTAGAATCCAACTCGGATGGGCTGCGTTCGGGAAACTGCGTCATATCTTGTCGTCCAAAATACCTGTGCCTGAAGTCGAAGGTGTTCGAGCAGTGTGTGTTGCCAGTGATGACATACGGCTCCGAGACGTGGTGCTTCACTATTGGCCTGATGCACAAACTCACAGTCGCTCAGCGGGCTATGGAGAGGGCTATGCTCGGTATTTCTCTGCGTGATCGAATCAGAAATGATGAGATCCGTAGACGAACACGATTAACCGACATAGCCCAGAGAATTAGCCGGCTTAAGTGGCAATGGGCCGGCCATATAGTTCGGAGGACCGACAACCGTTGGGTAAGAAAGGTCCTCGAATGGAGACCACGTCTTGGAAAAAGGAGCGTAGGGCGCCCCCCGACCAGGTGGACTGACGACCTGAAGAAGACGGCGGGCATCCGCTGGATTCAACGGGCTCAGGACCGGTTAGAATAGCGCCAGTTAGGGGAGGCCTACGTCCAACAGTGGACCTCGAAAGGCTGATGGATGGATATAAAAGCAGATCGCGAGGTTTTTCTGTGAGGCTACAGCCATTAATGGCCCACTACTGAATACGGATCAGCAAAACCACGCTGCTCCAGAGTGGATTGGGGATAGTGGCTTTGGAAGCATGCCGCCCGAAGGACTCCGACATGGCCTAACGACTGCTATCTATTAATAACAACCAGTATCGACAGCTTTACGTGCCCTCTAAAGTACGGAAGTGCTCAAGAAATTTTCCAACTAGCGATCACAACGAGCACTGCGGGACTACGATTATTATTCCATTCAACAGATGGTATACGTAACTAAAATAGTTAGATCAATGGGTATCTTGTATACTCAATAATTATTCTTCCCTCCCTGTTCCTTCCTACATCGCGTAGGTCTTACAAAACTTACCCCAGTATAACGAGTTCTCCATATTTGACAAGCGGCTTTGGTTTCTGTTCGGAGCCGCTCTCACCAGCCTCTTCCAGTATCGGAGAGTCCGCACTGTCCGCAGCACTGAAACAAAACAAAAACATTTAGTTTTTACAAGAGACTGCAGTAACATTTATTGTTTTATAATTAAAATGAGTTTCGTGGGAAACGTCAACGCAAAAACGCCCTTATTGTTGACAATAGTTTTTATGTTTTTAACCGACTTCAAAAAAGAAGGAGGTTCTCAATTCGACCATATATATGCTTTTTTTATGTACGTTCAGCGATTATTTCGTCGTTTATGGGCCGATTTTGATAATTCTTTTTTTGTTGTAAAGTAGATATGCGCAGTGGGGTCCCCTGATAAGGAAACCAGGATCTGATGATGGCATCTCAGAGAAATCGAGGGGAACTTTCGAAAATTGTATGGACAACTAGTGTGTTTGTTCATGTTATCATAAGTACATTAAAGCGCTACCATTTCATGAAGATCTGGAGTCGATCTGATGAAGCCGAAAGACAGTCGAGGGAACTCCTCAACGATTTACTACAGTTATCTAGTGTTTGGGCTTCATTAATTTGTAGTGACGAGAACTTTACACTTACATGTTGAATTGAGCGCCATCTGGCGAGTAGTTTTTGAGTTATCTCTACTTATCAAGATTGAAGTCGGTTATTTTTTTTGTAAAAAGCAATTATTAACTTTTTAATAGTTGTGTACCTAAATAAAAATTCTGAGGTCTTCTTTTAAAATTGTAATATAAATGCTTATATTATATTAAATTAAAACTGATATTGTAGATACAGGATACTTATATACTTTATTTTCCTACATGGGACATCAGAAGCACGCCTGACCCAAGAAGACCAAGAACACGCTGTCATAAAATATAAGATGCATTAAATATTAATAATGCATTAAACATAATACAACTTTAGTGTCAACCCTAATGACAACACAACTTTCTTTAAACATTAATGATAGAAATAGAAACAAGAACAAGCCCAACGCATCTATGGCCTCTGTGGGTCAAGATTCAAGATTAGTGACGTAGTTCGACCATCAGCCAGAACCGGTCTCGGACGATGCACTGTTGTCGATGTGTTCTCGTTACTTCCCCACCAAAACATTCGAATGCGTTAGGGTTAGCATCATTTGTGTCTCCAACAAGGATTTGCTAAGTTCGTTGATCTCAACGTTTGCCAATGCAATTAAGACTAGACAGTCAATTTGTTTTTACTTTTGTGGCATTTTTTTGTAATGTACAAATAACCAAATAATTCCGAAGTTTAAGAAACTAAACTACGTTTACGGCTCATTCACACGAGGACGAATCGTCTTTTTTCACGAATCGTCTTTTTTCACGATTCGTCATTTTTTTTGACGGCGGCAATGCTTTTTAAATACTCATGTTCACACGCTTGACGAATCGTGAAAAAAGACGAATACGGATACGTCTTTTACAAATCACGAATCGTGAATGTTTTATGATTATGACGGATACGTCTTTTAGAAATCACGAATCGTGAATGTTTCTGAACCAATCTGAAATGAGCTAAATCACGAAATAAATGTGAACTTCAATGCGGATATTTTGACGAATCGTGAAAAAACACGATTCCGTATTCAATGTGAACGTCCATCCGTCAAGACGTATCGTGTTTTTTGACGAATCGTCAAAGACGTATGCCGTGGGAATGAGCCCTTAATGTTAGATATATATAGTGCTTCCTGACGTATCCGTCAATGGCGAAATCTATGAAGCTAGATTGTCAGATGCCAGCGCAAGTGGCTAGAAAAACCAAATTTATTTTTAAAAGTTCTATTACACGGGTGGCAAAATAGTTCTCCGGAGGCATTGTAGGTGTAATTATAAATCGGTTTGGGGCGGTTCTTCTGAATAAGGCGCTTTGCGTCGATATCCTGTAGCCGATTTTCCTCGAAGGTGGTGGTTGCCTTATTTATTGTATTCCGCCACTTAGTTCGTCGCTGGGCCTGCACTTCCCAGTCGTGTGTGGAAATCTTGCATGCCGATAGGTGCCGCTTTATCACATCCCTGTAACGTAGGTATTGACCACCAGTGCCTCTATTATGAGTTGTTGTAGTAAACGTAAAGGACGTTACTATTGCAGTTAACGTTTAGAATTTGTATGAGAATTGTAGTTCAGTATCGTAACCACTAGAGGCGCTGTACGGATTCTCATACAAATTCTAAACGATAGTCGCTAGCGTGTATAGTAAACTATAGTATTAAAAACTCATAATAGAGGCACAGGTTTGCGCTTTCCTTCTTTTAACTGCGAATAGAAAACAGATTTAGGCAGCCTGGAGTCATCCATACGTACAAGGTGTCCGCACCATCTAAGTTGACCTTTCATTATCATGCACTCTATGCCAGCTGTATTGGTGCGATTTAATATCTCGGAGTTTGAGACGCGATCTTGCCACTTTACTCCGATAATTTTCCGTAGGCATCTCATGTGAAATATGTCTAAGCGTTTTATATCACTTTTATAGAGACACCACGTTTCGGTGGCATAAAGTAGGGTGGGCAAGATGATGGCTTTGTACACAGCGATCTTTGTGTGTAATTTTAAATCGTGTGAATCCCAAACTCTTTTTCTTAGTTGCCAAACTTCGCCGCTGATTTAGCAATGCGAGAGGATATTTCAGTATCCAGGCGGTTATCATCACGAATGTAGCTTCCTAGATACTGAAATGATGATACTTCCTCCAAGACTTGCCCATCTAGTGATACCGTTGCAGTGTCAGCTTTATTACCCAGTGAGGGCTGTTTTAATACATAGGTTTTAGAAGCATTAACGACTAATCCAAACCTTTTGCACGATCTATTGAAATGGTCTAAAAATAACTGCAAGTTCTGGATATCGTCAGCCATCTAGCAAACATCATCGGCATATAATATATCCACAATTGGAATGTCATGCACCATGCCCTTGGATTTAAAGCGTGATATATTAAAAACAGACTTATCAGTTCTAAGGTTTAGCCAAATTTGTCCAGAACAGCCAATGTAGGAGTCTCTTAACACTGCAGCAAAATAAATTGCAAACAGAGTCGGTGCCAACACGCAGCCTTGCTTTACTCCAGAAGTTACTGGAAAATGATCTGTAAAATCGGTGTCATGTTTCACTCTCGCCATCATGCCATCGTGGAATTGGCGTATAAGGTTTACAAATTTTGCAGGACAACCGAACTTTTCCAGAACTGTCCATAGCGCGGATCTTGGCACTCGATCGAACGCTTATTCTATGTCGACAAAACACATATACAATGGCCGATGTTGTTCTAAGCTCTTTTACAACAAAGATAGCGTCAACCGTACCTCTTCTTGGCCGGAACCCGCACTGAGTCTCAGGCCACTTTCTGCCAGCACCCCCAAGCGCATATTAATAATGTGAGCCAAGATCTTGCCTGCTGCACTAAGTAACGCAATTCCTCTGTATGAACCACATTTCGAAAAACTGCCTTTACCCTTGTAGAGCTTGCAGATAATAGCGTCCTTCCAATCCTGTGGTATACATTCAGAATTCCAAATGCGCAGTATCAGATGAAACAGGCAAGTTCGAACATTGGAACCCCCGTATTTATAAAGTTCAGATGGTAGATTGTCTGACCCTGAAGCTTTGCCATTTTTGAGCTTATTGATGGCTTTATTGAACTCTTCCATAGTTGGTGGTACATCAAGGTCTGATGACGTTGGGATAGCCTGAATAGCGTTAAGGTGGTCAAGGTCCGCTCCGGAACTACCTGGGTTCAACACGTTCCTAAAATGTTCAGCCCAACGTGATAAGATCTCGTCATGCTCGGTGAGACATCGCAATTTATCATTGGAGTAGAGGGGAGAAGCTTTCCTAGTTTTCGGGCCAAATATGGAGTTGAGGCATTCGAAAAATTTGCCAGTTTGCTTCGTATCAGCAAGGTGTTGTAGCTCTTGAGCTTTAGTGACCCACCAACGGTTTTTCAGTTCACGAACTTTGTGCTTCAGCCGATGCTGGGCTGCATTTTTCTGTTCGTTGTTTACTGGGTTTTGTAGCTGGCAACGGTAATCGTTAACAAGTTTCATAACTTCAGCATCTGATTCATCAAACCAATCTTGGTTTTTCTTTGCTGGCTTTCCTACAACATTTTTAGCAGCTTGATGTAGGGATGTTGCTAGAGAGCGCCAGTGTTCATCTATTGAGGCTGCTATGTTAGGTGTTATTTCACTACATTTTAAGTTAATGTTACGTTTAATGTTAAGTATGTCGGAGACGGAAATAAAATTAGACTAAAATCAAACTAAATAAATCATTAAACTTTGAATAAAACGTAAATCCGGACACTGTAATTTAAATGGCAACTCTGTGCGAATTGTAAACGTCACTCGATGGGATATCGGAGAGGGGGAACCCAACAGAGGGCACCTGTGTAGTCGACTACGAACAGCGGGGACTTCTCGAGCAGAAAAAGGCGAGCTGAACGGTCGCATTAAGTTAACTAGTGTACTTTGTAATAAAATCCTATACTGCGTCGTACCTATGCCCGACGGCATAACGTTTCTCTAAGTGTATTTCAGTCGTACCACGTTTTAACGTAACCTAAAAGCTTTAATCAAATTAAGTTAAACTGTGTAACCTGAAACCTAATTTAAATCATGAAGAAACGTATTGAACGCCCGCTGTTTTATTTTTCACCTTGCAACCTGATGATCGGAGCATTATACCACCATCCTGACTAGTGGCTCCGATAAGTATATTATTATAAATGCAAAGCAATAATTTTAGTCACTGTACTGCTAATTATTCCTTTGTTTAGAGCCAACCCTGAGCGCAGTTACGTATTCTTAGTATTGCATTATAATCTGAACTAAAGCAATATGCATAATTTAAAGATGAAAAAGGGACAAAATTCTTATCAGCGACATAGCTTCAAAATGCATAAATTCAAAATAAAGCTTATAAAAAGTAGGATATGAAGTAATCTTTCGAACGACAAGCAGCGGAGAAAATTTTAAATTGATATAAAATATTAGATGCGTCGAATAAAGACGCCTCAATAGTTTGGTGACCCTACGTTGGCCCGGAACGCCCATCCAACGCATTCGGACCAACAGAGCTGCGCTCAGCGGCACGTGCCATGAGTTAACAAATGCAATATTTTCAATGACACGATGTTGCGTGATCGCTTGATAAAAATGTAAATAAACAGGAAACCCACGAGCCACGTTTAGCAAGACTGCCAGTTACTATTAACTTTGTTTACAATTTCAAGTTGGGAGGTAAAACGTGGAGACTCCTATTTTCTACACTTATTTGCGCACCGTAAAAATGTCGTCTGCGCATAATTATTTCGATGGAATCAGGGTAGCAAACGATCAGCAACAGCCTCCCGCTGTCGCCCACGACAACCGTGATCGACCGAAAACAAACAGCAATTAGTAAGAATCTCGTTCTAATTCGGTCACATATGCGTAGCTTCCCTCGAGGACTTAGATGGTCGCCTCTAAAAAAGTGTAACCGGCTCCATACTATCTTTCTATTCGGAACACAATTTATTGGTGTTAAAACAATTGTTATGGCGATAGAAATGGTACCGTGGCGAGCGATAGTAGGTATTTCCCCGGATGAGCTCTACGCTCTTACCACCTATAGGTACTCCGCTCACGTTCAAGGAATTCGTTTAATGCCAGCTTTTAGCTTAATAAAAGGGATACTGTTATTAAGCTTAAAGCGGTTAAAGTTTCCCATCTTGCAAATGGATGTCACAAAATATTTATAAAAAACAAATATCGGACATAGCAGAGTTTCTCTCTCTATTCTCTCTCCAACAAAACAATAAGTCAACGACATTCCAAGTCCCGTTGTTTGAAAAGCTTAATTGCCTTCAAACTGTTAGAAAAGTTGAAAACAAAATAACAAGATTATCCTAACATTCCTAACCGGTCAATGGAGGTCCGAAATGGATATTGAGGATAAATTCATATTACTAATGGATTTCCTGTATCCTAGATGCCATGTACAATAAGTAAAAAATGACAAGTACACCCACCTTCAAATGAGTTGAATTTGAGCAAACTCAAATAAGTTGAAATTGGAAAACTGGGAATCGAACAGAGGATCCTTAGAAAGGCATTTCAGCATGGTGACTTGTGACGTATGGGTGAATAATGAACATGTTCAATAACTTTGCATCTCATCGCAGGACATAAACAAGGATGAAAAAGGAAATTGGTTCTCATGATACGACGTGACTTTCAAAGCGAGTGGTACGTTCGAGTGGTTTATCGATCGCACACACCACGATAAGCTATCGGTCCCACCATAACTGCACTCGGCCAAAGTAGAACTGGGTCACTTAAGCTCTTAATACATACATAGTGTTTATCCGCGCGTCACTCGACCAAGGTATAAATACCTCGCATTGTTGCAGATAGCACTGTTTACATTAAACCATTTCCTGTAATGAGAACAACGCAGCTAAGGAAATACGGCACGAAAACAGACTATTAAATATACTATCTGGACAAAGGAACGCTCACTGAATTAAAAGTTTTTAGAGCGTAATAAAAGCCAAAGTGAGCAACCCGAGTAGCTTAGGACCAAAGTTATTGTGATTATGAACCCGTAAACAATGTGAGTGTCGAGGTGATTAACCTAAGTAACCTAAGTTCACGAAAAATTCCCTCTTAATCAAGTATTATTTTACATCTTGTGGTAACCTTGCCGGTAACCCATCATCGTTTGTTTCCTAACGAGGCGAATTTTTTTGTTCTTGGTGTAAGTGTCCCCTCTCTTTGCGTATTGTCAATGGCACCCACGATCCACGACACAGAGAACCATAGAATGAGGCTGAGTGTTTACCGTTATTTATTTTGTAAGACTTCAACTGACATTTTGGGGGTATTTGTCTTATTGCTTATTGGAATCTAATCTACCTATTATTAATTCATGTAGGACGCGGGTCATACCTGATGACCGCCTTCCCTGTAATCGAACCCAAGACCCTTGACGTAACCCATACCCTTAACTATAGCGCCATTCAGGTCGTCAGAAGTGGCAAAAGACAAATAAAAGTATGTTTTATAGCTAGTTTAGAAAATCCATTTCTCATCGGTATCGTCGAGCAATCTCTATTCCGTATGTTCGAAGGTGACGTTCCTCAAACGATGCACTTATTACGCCATTGCGTGACCGTACCAATTAACTTCATTTACATGTCTAGGTGCAATTGTTCCGGCGGTTGTTTCTGCAGTCTCGCCTTTGTCTAACGTTACGGTTACGTTTTGTTCTATCATTACCTAAGAATTAGATCGTCGGCTCAGATTTCGACTGAACGTATTCAGTCGATTACTTCCCAGACGTACTATCAAGAGTGAATCATCAAATATCGCGTGATGACATGTTGATCATCACGAAGAAATCTGTCCATGTCAATGATTAACTTCAATAATTCGTTTATTAGTATACTACGTTACTAATAAAATACGTCATTACTGCGTTTAAATAGCGATATAATTAGGCACATGTTAATTTTAAGAACTTTAACTTCTGCGTTTGTTATGTAAATTGTAAATTACATAATTTCAATGACGTCATATTTTTTGGTTACAACTTCCCAAAAAAAAACAATCCGAATAATTTTTATTAAAAGTTTGAATTTAACTTTACTACGTGAGTTGTCAGTTATTAATCTTTCGGGTAATTTATCTGTTAGTAACCGCGATTTTGTCCCAGTACATTAAACTATGGTCCCTTAGAGTAAGGACTTTCAAAGTCCTGCTAAACATTAAAGAGTGAACTCGAGAACTTACAGAAAGTTGGACGAAATTTATTTTTACACTCAAGTATACTTTTAACTGCCATTAATTTGTCCTTAGAGGACAAATTAATGGCAGTTAAATGGCAATGGCAGTTTTTGATCCACTTCTTAGGGCTGTGTGGTGTATGATGATTAGTGACCACAAGCACCTTATTCAACAGATAGAATTTTATCTTACAATCGGAGTTAAAACCACTGACACTATGAATGGACTTACTAAACCTCTCAATTTCCGTCCACATTGATTTATTGACGAAATGAAACGTCAATAAACTAGCGGCACGCTATGATGGCCGGTTTGACGTTTGTCCGCTCATGAAGTTCCGTATTAATTGATAACGACTTTGAAGGAAATAATTGTATTACTTTATTGACGATAGTGATGTGCAGAGATTCATAAATTTTATCGAATGTAGTTTTAGGTTTAGGACTCAAAATTTATTTATTAAATTGATTTCTAAAATGTATACAAGTGTAGAAAAATCAGTTTGCACCATTTAAGGGGTGAATGTACTTGTGAATATATCTCCTCATATCGTTCTCAGCTGAAATGGCTCCCGATTCGCCAACGCAAGCAATACAGGATACTTGCTACTCTATTTTCTATTCTATTTGATAATTTCGCGCCGGAGTATCTGAAATGTAAATTTCAGTTTCGGTGTGATACTCATGATCGATTGCTGCGCTCTTCACAGACTTTGGCTCTGTCTACTCCACTTCACCGTACCGGTTTCCTGGTCTACTCATTTGCAGCCCAAGCTACCCGACTCTGGAATGCACTGCCCAGTCGATTAAGAAAATCGTCCAGCAAATGCACATTTAAGAAGCACCTATTCCCTCATCTGCTCAATTCCCTAGGTCATCATTAATATTTCATATGTATTTGTACACATATTTATTATAGGTATATATTATATATATATATATATATATATATATATATTTTAGTTTATGTATGATATTACTTTAATTACATGTATGTTTATCTATGTATGTTTATGTACGTGTGTATATTATTATATTATACTAGCTGTGCCCGCGGCTCCGCCCGCGTGGAACTCAGTGTGTCACAAAGTTTTTCTTTCTCTACCTCCCACTGAAAGTCCCATAAATATCTGAACCCACGACCTTATGAGTATGAGTTTTTACCGCGTGAATCCTGATCCCGCGGGAATTCCGAGATAAACCGAAGCCTATACGTTGCTTCACAACTTCCTCTATCTCCCAGTGAAAGTCCCATAAAAATCTAAGCCTGCGATTTGGCGCATAGGGGTTTTTCCCGTGTGAATCATGATCTCGCGGGAAGTCCGGAAGAAAAAGTAGCCTATACGCTCCAGAATCTCTTCTACCTCGCAATAAAAGTATCATAAAAATTCAAGCCCGGGCCTTCGCGCATAGGAGTTTTTCCCTCGTGAATCCTGATCCCGCCAGAATTCCGGGATAATAAGTACCCTATGTGTTGCTCCAGAACCTTCTCTATCTCCTAGTGAAAATCCCATATAAATCTAAGTCCGCAACTTCGCGCATAGGAGTTTTTCCCGCGTGAATCCTGACTCCACCAGAATTCCGGGATAAAAAGTAGCCTAAGGCCCGGGGCCCATTATCGGCGTCGGTCAGGATAAGGATTTTAGGTGATTAAAAGCATTATAGGTACATTAACTTCATGGCAATAAAGTAGAAATTTCCATGATATATATGATCGTAGTAACAAAAATCTTCGGTATGCTTAAGGCTACTGAATCGGCAGCTTTGAGGATGCTTCGGTATACTTCGGGATCCTTCAGTACGCCGTCGCCCACCGTCGCGTCGTCACCTTCGCCGAAGCAGCACTCGGTGCGGCATGCTTAAGGACGCCTCGTCATCCCTAAGAATGTTGCAGCATGCCAAGGCCATGCCAATTTCCGACAGTGTGCGCTGGCATGTAGGGATGCCGAAAGATCCCTTTCCTTGCCGATGCCGATAATGAGCGCCGGGCCTAAGTGTTGCTCCAGATCCTCCTCTATCTCCCAGTGGAAGTTCCATAAAAATTTAAGTCCGCGACTTCGCGCATAGGATTTTTTCCCGTGCGAATCCTGATCCCGCGGGAATTCCGGGATAAAAATAGCCTAAATGTTGCTCAGGAATCGCCGCTATCTTCCTGTGAAAGTCCCATAAAAATCCGTTCAGCCGAACCGGAGATTAGCGCGTACAAACAGACAAACTTTTTTAATTTTAATTATTTTTTTAGATTGTTGTTCTAGTACTCTTTCTTAACCTCCCTATAGATTTTGTTTTGTCACTTAAGTCAACTTGAATAAACACTGGAGGTACCTCTAATTGTACCAACGTTATCCCCATTTTTGCACCCTTTCCTGGCTTTTTTTTAAAATACTGAATTTACATTAAAGATTACTTATTTAACTATAATAATTTAAAAAAATGGGGTTAAAATCATTTTCAGTTTAGTCAGAAAGTTACCTTAAAAAATTACAAATTTCCGCATTCATTTGTGTTTTTTTTCTTTTTCTAACAAAATATCGAAAAACTGAGAAACACGTATTCTATTAATTTAAGTGATAACCCTTTGTTGCAAGTTTGAAGCAAATCGGACGACGTTATAAAAAATTTCCATACAAACTTTAGTCACCTATCCCTAGGGAACCTTAATATTATTCGAAAAAAAAAGTACCCTATAATAGACACCAGTATATAAGTAATAACTTTACTGAGTTTCAATTAAATCCGTCCAGTGGTTTACGCGTGATGATCGGTCAGACAGACAGACAGACAGACAGACAATAAATAAAAAAAATATAATTTTGAGTTCTATCTCGATATGTAAGTGCCCCTTAGTCGAAATTTTAAAAAAATATTCAATGTACAGAACACGTGCTCCTACAGTTTTATTATAGTATAGATTATTCTTTTGCCGCCTTCGTTGTTTTCCCACTGCCCAAAGGTTGACTGGCAGAGAATGCTTTTAGCATTAAGTCCGCCTTTTGCTCGTATACGTTGTATGGTGCAAAAAAGTTTAAATAAATAAATAAATAAATAAATATGAACAATTTTCACTATGTGGACAAACCTCTGAAATCGCAAAAAAATATCAGCTGTTTCATACAAAAGGTAAATTTTTTATTTTTATATGATATATACCACAACTCGGCATTTGGTTTTCTAAATTGAAAATTTTTAAAAATGGAATCTAATACGATCGTCACATAGGATCGCTGGCTAGCACAACTACTACCTCCGGCAAACTCGCGTCAATGCTCAATGCAAAACAAAGCAGTTTCGAATTGACGTTGCTTCGAAAAGTATAAACTGTCAGTGCAATGCGATTGTGATATAGTTTTGACCTGGCTTTGGATTTCAAATATTGATACTGCATTACTGTTGACCCTTGCTCGTTAATTTGGACTCTGTTCAAGCCCTTTGTTGTGGATTTCGTCGATATGACCGAACGTACGCAGAGAACTGTTCTAAATAGTCAGACACGTGAGTTCGTAATACGCCTTCGTAACTATTTCGATCGTGAAGCTCAAAATGGAGGGCCAATTTTACCTATAACGTCAGTGGTTGAACGCGTAGCTGATGCGCTTAATATTGGACAACGAACTGTTAGACGGATAACTAAAGAAAAATATGGCGAGACTGGCACAGAAGAAAATAAACTTCACACACCAAAAAAGAGAAAACGAGCAAAACCAGTCGTAGGCATCGATAGCTTTGATGCCGATGCTATCCGAAGACATGTTTACGGCTACTATTTACAGAAGGAGTATCCAACAAGAAAAAAGTTGGTGCATTCACTGAAGGAAGCTGGATTATTCTTCGGTGGGGAAAGTTCTTTAACGAAGATTTTGAAGACCATTGGATTTCGATACAAAAAATGTAACAAACGCAAAATATTGATGGAAAGATTTGATATAGCGATGGCAAGGTATACTTTTTTACGGCAAGTGAAAGAAATCAAAAATTGGCAAAATGTTGTGTTCTTGGATGAAACATGGCTTAATGCTAACCATACTGTAGGCCGTTCTTGGAACGATGACACAGCAGCATCTACTTCCAAAGTTCCTGTAGGAAAAGGATCGCGACTTATAATTTGTCACGCCGGAACCATCAACGGGTTTGTCGAAGGTTCTCTCATGGCTTTTGCGTCAAAAACCACTGGAGACTATCATGAAGACATGAATGGAGAAAAGTTTACTGAATGGTTTACCTCAATGTTGTGTAGCCTCCCTGAACCATCTATTATAATTATGGACAACGCCCCATACCACTCGATGCAAATTGACAAGCCACCTGCCCAATCCCAAAAGAAAGCTGATATCGTCGCATGGCTTCGTAAAAATGGCGTAGATGCAAACATGAATATGTTAAAAGCGGAATTAGTACGTCTTTTAAAAGAAAACAAACCAACCAAGATCCGATACGTCATTGACGAAATAGCATTAGAACATGGGCACAGAGTTATACGGTTACCGCCTTACCATTGTGAGTATAATGCGATTGAGTTGGTGTGGGCTCAAATTAAGGGATATGCTGCAAGACACAATACAGAACCCCCATTTACCACAAAAAAAATGCTAAAATTATTAGAAGAAGCTTGTGAACATGTGACTAAAGGAGACTGGGAAAAGGTTGTGAATAGAACTGTTAAATTAATAAGGGAAGATTATGAAAGAGATGTGAAAATAGATAATATTATAGAAAACGAACATATAATTATTAATGTAGGTGATGATAGCAGTGACGACAGTGAAAATAGTAGTATGGACGAATCTGATTAATTATGGCCTTTTGTGGCACCTTTTTTGGTATCTTTTGTATTCATATGTTTCTTGTGTGCATATAAAGTATGTATATTCATTTTCATTCAAATATTCAGTTCGTTCAAATAAATTAAATAAACATTTACATTTTTGTTTTATTAAACCTATTTAATCAGGTACAAAAACAAAACTTAATTGTTTTTTGTTCGAGAATAAATTGACATTCCACATCACTGTTGTAATGTGTCAAACCGGCCATCATAGCGTGCCGCTAGTGTAGGCTAAGAAAAGGCACACAAGCCACATCATGGAGACCAGTCACGACTTTCCACGAATATCAGTAACACTGAAGGCATCGCCGACAATTTCCCGGCGCAGAAGGAAGACAAAGTCCCGCTTACTACTCTTTTACTTTCAAAGTACCTACATATGTTTGACAAACCAAGCACGCGTTGATAAGGGGCTTCTTGACGTCCGGTCAGGCCGCAACGCAACGCCGGGTCGCAAGGTGTGTGGGAACGGCGGAAGTTTACAAAAGTTACACCTACACGAGACTGACTCATCTGTCGATCGCGTTGCGTCAACGCTGCAATACCGACCTTACGTCACAAAGTAAATAGTGTCGTTCACTGTTAAGTTTAAAGGTCCGCCGCACATTAGGTCAAGTGGATACCAACGCTAAATCGATTCAACTCATAGGAAAAAAACAATGAATTATGTCTTTATACCTCATTATTTGCTAAATGTTAACCTTCATGGATCTGATTTGGCGCGATTGACGCGTCATATACCTACCTATCTACCGCCAACTTCGAGCTATTATTTCAGCGCGTTCCTACGACTTGATGTAATTTAATAATTTTCCTAGACCTGAATATGTTGACTGAGACCGAGAAGTTTCGTAAAAAATAAACAGTATTATTTCATTTTAATATAATCATGAACCTCTTTGTCCTTGCTCTTCCATGAAACCTTAGCCGCAATGGCTGAAGTTACATCCTTAAAACTTTAATTGTTTTATAAAGATATCCGCTTGAAAGGTTTTTTGGTAACTGTTCCCTTCAAATTAAAAAGTTTAGAAGTTTAGAAGCTTAAACCATTGAACGTTGACATAAGTATTAATGGCGATTAATTGAAATGTAACTTTCCGTTTGCGAGAAGTTAAAACTAGTTGTTTTGTTATCAAAATAAAAACATTATTATCCCGTTACATTCGCGACTAACACAGTCCGTTATAAAAGAAAATATGTGTAGAAATATTATAGACGAGTTAAATCGCAATTGCGTCACCTAGATGTGCACGATGCCTTAAATAAATCTAGAGTGCACCATAGCAAAATATAATATTCAATCATGCCCCCATCAAAATAAGCGACCATAAATCGTCCCGAAAGAGCGGCATGCCATTCTTCACTTACCATTAGTCATACATAACATTACCCCACATAAACTTCCCGTGACTAATGCTTGGTCATTCGTTCCACTAATTTTACTTGGACATATGGATGGTTTTGTACGAAAACTTATTACGGCCGATGTTACTATGAGGATAATACTTAGTTCAACTAGCAATATTGTGCTTAGGAAATTTTGGCAGAACTATAATATTTTAATAACAGTGCATAATAACCGCGAATATAAATTCTCAAATGATGTACAGTAGAACCAAAGATAGAATGCGCGTACAAATCTTCGCCAGTGGTCGCGTTTCCGGAAACAACCGAATTATTGAATCGTAAGAGCCCTAACCAATGCTCTTGCATTTAGCATCTTGTGCGATAGAAATAGGAGTCAATATCAATCGATAACAAGTTCGAACGGTCGGCGGCGGTCGACGGGCGCCGCCGGTGAGTTGAATGTCAGTCAGTTGTGGAAATATATAGAGCTGATATTACACACCCTTCTTGGTTTTGTTTTCAGAGGTAAGTTTAAACATACATACATACAGGGTACATATAATATATTTTTAACTCGTCATTTTAATAAAATTCAAATAGAATACACATAAAAAATAAAACACATAAAAAGCTTACATAAATTTGATAGAATGTTACAACTCCGCCCATTTCATCTTCTTTCAGATCGAATCCTTCCAGAATGGATAAATTTAAACGTGGGAAGCCGCTTAACTCACAAGCACGGCAAATCGTATTTAATGTGTACCTTTATTTCTTAAATGAAGCTAATGTATTCAAAAACGACCATGACGGTTATTTTAAAAAAGTTCAGGAGCGTGTGACAAAATCTACAGGAATTTCACGCCGAACTTTGAGAAATAAAGTTCTTAAACCATAAAACTTTGACTAATATATTGAACGAAAAAAGGCAAAATCAATCAATGAAATTTTCCACACCGAAAAAAGGAAAACCTAAAAGTAGGTTTCGGATGGGACTTGATGATTTCGACTATTGTGTAATTCGAAATATGATATACAATTTTCAGTTGACGCTCAAAGAACTCCCAACTGTAAATAATTTGAGAAAAAAGTTAATCGAAGCTATTAATTTCAAAGGCTGTGTAGAGACTTTAAGGCTCATCTTGAAAGACATGGGGTTTAGGTTTCTGAAAACTGATACCAACCGACGGTTACTTATGGAAAAGCCAGATATACGTTTAAAAAGGATCAAATATCTCCGAGAAATACAACAGCTGAGAAATGCTGGTAGAAACATAGTATTTATGGACGAGTCATACGTGCATACATCGCATACTAAAGGTAAAACTTGGCAAGACAGCAGCAAAAAAGGTATTAAACAACCCATTTCTAAAGGAGAGCGAATTATTATTGTACATGCAGGCAATGAAAAAGGCTTCGTCTCAGGGGCTTTAATGTTACATAAATGTGTCGACTCAGAAGGTGACTATCATAAAGAAATAAACGCCGAACGTTATCAAACTTGGCTACGCAATCAGTTGATTCCCAACTTGCCTCGTAATAGTGTGTTGGTAATTGATAACGCCCCATATCATAATAAGCTGTCTGTAAAACCACCAAACTCAAATACACCCAAACCACAAATGATTGCGTGGTTACAACAACACAATGTTCCTCATGACCTAAATAAACTCAAACCTGAATTGTACGAAATTATAAAAAGACACAAAGAACAATACACAGAATTTGCCATTGACCGTATAATGGAGGAGCATGGGCATAAAATTGTACGATTGCCACCATATCATCCAGATTTCAACCCCATCGAAAACATTTGGGCGCAAATAAAACAACACGTTGCCAAAAGAAATATTGCAATGAACGTTACGTCAGTTAAAGAAGCTATTTTAGAAAAAATCAACAATATAGGTTCGGAAGAATGGAAAAAAGTTCGTGATCATGCCCTTAAATGCGAAGATGAGTATAGGAAATATGAGTCAAGAATCGATAGTTATTCAGATGAAATGATTATTTACCTAAATCTTCTTTTCATTTAAACCTTCTTTTTTCCATCGTTAAATCGTCGTCGTCGCTTTCCTATGTGGGTCATGCGTGAAATCTCGTTACTGATAAATCAATATTAATTTATCTCTTTTACCACAAAAAAAATATATATTAAATTATGCATGAAGTAAATGTACTTTCCACTCTATATAGATATCATCTCCGAACGCTTCGGAAAAACGACCGATGCCGAACAATTGCGAAGAATGCTACGCGCATTATTATTTTGGTTCTACTGTATTGTATTCCACGTGTTAAATGATATGGCTCTGTGAACCTGGCACCCGACTTTAAAAAATCGAACTTTTTTTTACTGAATATTATAGATTAGGGTTTGTAGTTGATTGTAGTAACTTTTTTTTTGTTTGTAGTAACTCCGAAAAAAAACTATTGCACCTTAAAAAAAACTCAGCACCCGACTTTGACAAATCAAAAATTTAAAAATAGGGGGTTAAAAAGGGTCGTTTGTAGTTGTTTGTAGTAAAAAAAATTTCGTTTGTAGTAAGAAAAAAAAACAATTTTTTTTTCCCAAGTTGCGACTTTATAAAATCGAACGTTTTTTTACTGAATATTATAGATTAGGGTTTGTAGTTGATTGTAGTAACATTTTTTTTGTTTGTAGTAACTCCGAAAAAAAAATATCGCACCGTAAAAAAAACTCAGCACCCGACTTTGACAAATCAAAAATTTAAAAATTGGGGGTTAAAGAGGATCGTTTGTAGTTGTTTGTAGTAAAAAAAATTTCGTTTGTAGTAAGAAAAAAAAACCATTTTTTTCCCATGTTGCGAAATTGACAATTGAAGTTTTTTTTTCTTATTTCTACTAGCTTATAGTAGGTTATAGTGAATAGTTTTAACGTTATTTTGTTTGTAGCTCCTCCTAAAGAAGAGCGAACGGACTTTAAATATATCCCACTACTCGAATTGATCAAACAAAACTGGTCTTACTACAAACGAAAATCTAGCTACTACAAACGAAACCGCATTACTACAAACGATAATCTAGCTACTACAAACGAAACCGCATTACTACAAACATAAATTCGGCTACTACAAACGAAACCGCATTACTACAAACGAAAATTCGGCTACAACAAACGAAACCGCATTACTACAAACGAAAATTCGGCTACTACAAACGAAACCGCATTACTACAAACGAAAATTCGGCTACTACAAACGAAACCGCATTACTACAAACGAAAATTCGGCTACTACAAACGAAACCGCATTACTACAAACGAAACCGCATTACTACAAACGATAATCTAGCTACTACAAACAAAACCGCATTACTACAAACGAAAATTCGGCTACTACAAATGAAACCGCATTACTACAAACGATAATCTAGCTACTACAAACGAAACCGCATTACTACAAACGATAATCTAGCTACTACAAACGCCAGCTTCTCAAATAAAAACGTATTTTCAATACGTATCTTTTAAGATACACTGCCAAGTTAATGTTTCAAAATATTTGCTAAGCTAGTTTGCGAACTCTATTTTGTTGCTGTAGTCTTTCTTATCTGTGGCACCTAAATAATAAAATATTTATATATTTCTTCTGGGCAGCCTTACTTCAATACTCTTAATAAAATTAAATAGAAAATCAGAATTTGTCATAAAATCGGTTTCATTTTTATTTGTAGCTTAGCAAATATTTTGAAACATTAACTTGGCAGTGTATCTTAAAAGATACGTATTGAAAATACGTTTTTATTTGAGAAGCTGGCGATGTGCATTTGTGGATACATTCTATAAATAAAATACTAAACAATAAAGATTTTTTTTATTATTATTTTACCTTTAAGTACACTCTTAGTATCGTTTGTAGTAGCTAGATTTTCGTTTGTAGTAATGTGGTTTCGTTTGTAGTAGCCAAATTATCGTTTGTAGTAATGCGGTTTCATTGGTAGTAGCCGAATTTTCGTTTGTAGTAATGCGGTTTCGTTTGTAGTAGCCGAATTTTCGTTTGTAGTAATGCGGTTTCGTTTGTAGTAGCCGAATTTTCGTTTGCAGTAATGCGGTTTCGTTTGTAGTAGCAGAATTTTCGTTTGTAGTAACGCGGTTTCGTTTGTAGTAGCTAGATTATCGTTTGTAGTAATGCGGTTTCGTTTGTAGTAGCCGAGTTTTCGTTTGTAGTAATGCGGTTTCGTTTGTAGTAGCCGAATTTTCGTTAGTAGTAATGCGGTTTCGTTTGTAGTAGCCGAATTTTCGTTTGTAGTAATGCGGTTTCGTTTGTAGTAGCTAGATTTTCGTTTGTAGTAATGTGGTTTCGTTTGTAGTAGCCAAATTATCGTTTGTAGTAATGCGGTTTCATTGGTAGTAGCCGAATTTTCGTTTGTAGTAATGCGGTTTCGTTTGTAGTAGCCGAATTTTCGTTTGTAGTAATGCGGTTTTGTTTGTAGTAGCTAGATTATCGTTTGTAGTAATGCGGTTTCGTTTGTAGTAATGCGGTTTTGTTTGTAGTACCTAGATTATCGTTTGTAGTAATGCGGTTTCGTTTGTAGTAATGCGGTTTCGTTTGTAGTAGCCGAATTTTCGTTTGTAGTAATGCGGTTTCGTTTGTAGTAGCCGAATTTTCGTTAGTAGTAATGCGGTTTCGTTTGTAGTAGCCGAATTTTCGTTTGTAGTAATGCGGTTTTGTTTGTAGTAGCTAGATTATCGTTTGTAGTAATGCGGTTTCGTTTGTAGTAATGCGGTTTTGTTTGTAGTACCTAGATTATCGTTTGTAGTAATGCGGTTTCGTTTGTAGTAATGCGGTTTCGTTTGTAGTAGCCGAATTTTCGTTTGTAGTAATGCGGTTTCGTTTGTAGTAGCCGAATTTTCGTTAGTAGTAATGCGGTTTCGTTTGTAGTAGCCGAATTTTCGTTTGTAGTAATGCGGTTTCGTTTGTAGTAGCTAGATTTTCGTTTGTAGTAATGTGGTTTCGTTTGTAGTAGCCAAATTATCGTTTGTAGTAATGCGGTTTCATTGGTAGTAGCCGAGTTTTCGTTTGTAGTAATGCGGTTTCGTTTGTAGTAATGCGGTTTCGTTTGTAGTAGCCGAATTTTCGTTTGTAGTAATGCGGTTTCGTTTGTAGTAGCTAGATTTTCGTTTTTAGTAATGTGGTTTCGTTTGTAGTAGCCAAATTATCGTTTGTAGTAATGCGGTTTCATTGGTAGTAGCCGAATTTTCGTTTGTAGTAATGCGGTTTCGTTTGTAGTAGCCGAATTTTCGTTTGTAGTAATGCGGTTTTGTTTGTAGTAGCTAGATTATCGTTTGTAGTAATGCGGTTTCGTTTGTAGTAGCCGAGTTTTCGTTTGTAGTAATGCGGTTTCGTTTGTAGTAGCCGAATTTTCGTTTGTAGTAATGCGGTTTCGTTTGTAGTAGCTAGATTTTCGTTTGTAGTAATGTGGTTTCGTTTGTAGTAGCCAAATTTTCGTTTGTAGTAACGCGGTTTCGTTTGTAGTAGCTAGATTATCGTTTGTAGTAATGCGGTTTCGTTTGTAGTAGCCGAGTTTTCGTTTGTAGTAATGCGGTTTCGTTTGTAGTAGCCGAATTTTCGTTAGTAGTAATGCGGTTTCGTTTGTAGTAGCCGAATTTTCGTTTGTAGTAATGCGGTTTCGTTTGTAGTAGCTAGATTTTCGTTTGTAGTAATGTGGTTTCGTTTGTAGTAGCCAAATTATCGTTTGTAGTAATGCGGTTTCATTGGTAGTAGCCGAATTTTCGTTTGTAGTAATGCGGTTTCGTTTGTAGTAGCCGAATTTTCGTTTGTAGTAATGCGGTTTTGTTTGTAGTAGCTAGATTATCGTTTGTAGTAATGCGGTTTCGTTTGTAGTAGCTAGATTATCGTTTGTAGTAATGCGGTTTCGTTTGTAGTAGCTAGATTTTCGTTTGTAGTAAGACCAGTTTTGTTTGATCAATTCGAGTAGTGGGATATATTTAAAGTCCGTTCGCTCTTCTTTAGGAGGAGCTACAAACAAAATAACGTTAAAACTATTCACTATAACCTACTATAAGCTAGTAGAAATAAGAAAAAAAAACTTCAATTGTCAATTTCGCAACATGGGAAAAAAAATGGTTTTTTTTTCTTACTACAAACGAAATTTTTTTTACTACAAACAACTACAAACGATCCTCTTTAACCCCCAATTTTTAAATTTTTGATTTGTCAAAGTCGGGTGCTGAGTTTTTTTTACGGTGCGATATTTTTTTTTCGGAGTTACTACAAACAAAAAAAAAGTTACTACAATCAACTACAAACCCTAATCTATAATATTCAGTAAAAAAAAGTTCGATTTTTTAAAGTCGGGTGCCAGGTTCACAGAGCCAAATGATATTATAAAAGAAATTAATATTTAAAGAAATAATTACATCATAAAGGGAAAAACAAATTTGTACAGACAATAGTATTTTGACTCTCAACAATTTTGTGTATAATTTCAATAATTTGATACTAATTTCATTACCTTAATTTTACTTCAAATTGGGGATGGAACTTGCAATCCTCTTGCAATAATTTAACAATTACAGCAGTTTAAATTTACTTAACCAATATAACTTTAAATAACCAATTATTATTATAACACATTAAAATTTTAAATTACAATAGTGTTTGCAGCTTCATTAAGAGAAGGTTCCTAAAATTTATTTATTTATTTAATCTTTATGCACTATACAAATGTACAGATACAAAGGCGGACTTAATGCTAAAAGCATTCTCTCCAAATTGGATATTATATTGTATTTCACTGTATTCATTCCTGTTATATGCCTAGGCGTACAGCATCAACAGTTTGTTAATCCAAATTGGTCACAAGTTCATTGCGATGACAGTATTTCTGGTGAAATATCTGAAGATAACATTTGTGAGCGTGAGCAGACATGCAAACCTTAGAGCACCAAATTCAAAGTACCTACCTATCTTCGTGGTGGTACACCGTATTACTAATAATAGTTACCCTACCACCCTTACCCTACGTTTATTATAGCCTCCAATATGCATCCATCGTCCATGCAGGTATTCAGCTGCGTTTGAAACAAATATTCGACAAGGCGCGTGAATAATTTACGCTGAATGTGTACGGGAGTGTATTCGTACGTTACGTTATTCAAACGCTTCGCAATTCATGATGAGACATGGGACGCAGCTATGTAATGAAATTTTACCATTTCACGATGTAATTGAGTGAACTGAAATATTCCGAACCACGTAGACTTTGTATTGTTTGTATTTGGCGCCCATAAAAGTACTACCAATTACCAATAATACCTTCGAAACCGACAACTACGACTACGACTATGCCAACCTTCAGCCAGCTGAAACCATCACATCTCTTGAACACGTGGCCAGTTATCTCGATCAATACAAAGGTACAATGTTGCATTGGCCGGAGTCGCGATGGGATAATTATTACTTTTGGGAGCCATTTTGGAGATTAGAATGCACGAAGATTTACGTAAGCACGAACGTAGAAATCTATCTTCCCCACAAACAATAACAATCCTTCTAACCTACATTAATCTAATCCATTTCAGTGTTACAAAACAGAACAAGCAACCAACCATTGCATAACCCAAATCCCCTATTCTTCACTTTCTCTAATTCTCTATACGAAGCGGTTCCCATGGCCGGTGGTAACTTTCTACCTTGATTGCCCGCGACTGGACTCGCTCTCATTTCACTTAGGTATTCGCTAATAATAATACGCCATATTGGCGTAGATAGCAAACAATAAATGGTGAGAGTAACAGACTCGAATGGCGATTTGCAATAGATAAAACTAGATTGGCCTGTGGTTCCGCTAATCGGCGGAGTAGAATGTTTCGATGGTGAAAATTTATTTTAATACAGAGGTTCGTTACAGTACGTATAATATAAATTACGTAGTATAAAAAACATAAATTTATTAAACAGGTTGCAAATAAATTATATTTAAGTTACTTACTTACGTGATTTATGAGTTAGAACCTCTTAATATTATAATACATTTTAAAACTCTCAAGAAGTCATAAATATAAATAAACTATATATTGTGACAGCCCTGGCGTATCACCTCGCTAAACAATAAACAATAGGGGCCATAAACATGTCGCGCCAACAATAGGAACAATAGCGCGCGTGCCCATCTCGAAAGTACGCACGACGCTTTGACCTCACGGCAATAGCCATACGGGCGAAAGTCGGTTGCAAGGAACATACTCGAACTTTATTTCGACGCGGTTCTGGACTTAGCGGGAATATTCTCGATTGCCATGAATGGTGCGTGAGTGGTATAAAAAGGGGCACTCGGTAAACGGCGGACATTCTAGTTTCGGAAGCGAAACCAGGAAGATACCAGCGATACCTACGAGCGATACCAGTGAGAAGTGAAGTGATTTCTACGAGCGATACAGTGTTCGACGAGTGTGTTTACGAGTACCTACGTGCATAGTGTTGTGGTGTGTACTGTATACAGTGTGTAATTGTGCATCTACGAGTACAATAAAGTCTTTGTGGTACATTTTGGCATTTTCTCGAACCCAATACTCCTGACACGTAACAATATTATTGATGACTCTAAGAGGTCGGCTTTTTACAAATAGCAATTGATCGATTGCTTTAAAATGTACGGATTAAGTAGGTATATTAGAGATATTATAGTGGGTTTAGAAAGTAGTTATTTATTTATTGAACAAACGACACTAGGCGGTAGCCAATCTATTTAAATGTACATTGATGTATAAATACCTAGATTGAGCGTCGCCCTACAATGAAGACAAAAAAAACAAGGCAACAATATCAAGCATGTGTGCGTGCAGGCGATGTTTTACACGTTCGTCTATTGTCTATATTGCGTGATCAATGATACCAGTTACTAAAATTTTCCCATAAATCACACATTAAACTTAATTTATGGAGTGGTTATTTTCATGAATAAATAAAAAACCCTACTTAATTTAATTACAGTTGTTTATGTTAATGTTGTAATAAACCAGCTAAGTTAATTAAATTAATATTTTTTTACGCAGTTTGTAGTTGGAAAGGAGACGGTCCCTGGGCCTGGTTTTGTACCAGTGATAAAATAAAATAAAAAAGAAAAATAAACCATTTTTGACTAATCAAATCCACGAACTCATCTATATTTCAGTGCAAAAATTATTTATTAACTCCACGTGACGCAATTATTCTACATAATGGCGGGCAGCAGACCAGAGGATTCATAATTTTTGACGTATGACGTTAGCTGTCAATATGCCTTCTCTATGCTTGAACAATGGCTCGAACTCAGAGTGAAGGACGCCATCTTGCAAGTGTTGCAAGTAGTACCTACCGAATAACTCGAAATTAATTTTATTTTAGCAAGTCATTTATTGCGATTTGTGAATTTATTATATTTTTAATGAACTTTCTGTATTTTTTGTTTTTCATGGTTTAGTGTACAAGATCAGGCCCAAAATGGACCATCTCCTTTATTTATTGAAGTTTTTTTTAATGATATGCATGTAATTAACTTTCCAAGTATTTTTTTTTATTAAATTAGCTAGGTAATGTAAATAATTGGCTCTTCTTTAATTAAGTTACCACCTCAAATTAAGCTAAAAATTTGAGGGGGGAGGGGGCTGACGCTCACATCTTCCCCCCACCATTTTTGAATCTAGGAAATGCATACTTTTTTTATTATAAAAAAATCAAGTTTCCAAAAATTATAAAGTGACTACCTCAAATTAAGCTGAAATTTTTTGGAGGAGAGGTTGGTGACTCCCCCAACTTTCCCCCCAAATATGGCTGTAAAGAAGTGCATACTTTTTTTAATTATTAATGAATTATTTTAATGAATTATTCTTTTAAGTTTCAAAATTTTTAAGGTTATGACGGAACTAAAATACTGTACAAGGTTCTTTTATCTTATCTAAATTATTTAGATAATTGCTACCTTTTAAGGCAGGAAGTGTTGTAAATAAATGTCGAAGGGACCCCCTTCGGGCGTCCCTTTTTCCGCTTGGTTATTATACAATCCAAACTAACCTATACCTACCAATCCATAGTGCGTCGACTTGTTTTATTCTTTGAGGTGTTTTTTAAACACGCGATTTGCGGATGGATTACTGACTCTTGGCTTAGTTTGACAGTGCTACCAATATAATAAGGTTAGTTCGAAACTACTTTTTCGCTATTGTTAGTCCTGTTTCCTGTTTGCCTGTTTGGCTGCATCTTCCGCAGCGCCGGAGATGTCACGATTCAAAATTAGGCCCAAAAATCAAATTAGATCTACTTAAGTTATTTATTTTTTATAATGTAGTTTAAAACACACACACACACACACACACACACACACACACACACACACACACGTCCACACACACATATACATACACTTAAGACTTCGAGCGCTTACACATTAACCAATGAGACCACATAACCTTAAAATTTTTAGAGATTTAGAAAAATAATTTTAAAAAAGTAAGTACTTTATGAGAGCAATATTTAATTTGGGGGGACGAATGAGAGTGTAGAACCCGTCCTCCCTTCAAATTTTCACCTTAATCTGAGACGGTAACTTTACAATTTTAGAAAAGGAGATGGTCCATTTTGGGCCTGATCTTGTACACTAAACCATGAAAAACCAAAAAATACAGAAAGTTCATTAAAAATATAATAAATTCACAAATCGCAATAAATGAATTGCTAAAATAAAATTAATTTCGAGTTATTCGGTAGGTACTACTTGCAACACTTGCAAGATGGCGTCCTTCACTCTGAGTTCGAGCCATTGTTCAAGCATCATTCAAGCATAGAGAAGGCATATTGACAGCTAACGTCATACGTCAAAAATTATGAATCCTCTGGTCTGCTGCCCGCCATTATGTAGAATAATTTCGTCACGTGGAGTTAATAAATATTTTTTGCAATGAAATAAAGATGAGTTCGTGGATTTGATTAGTCAAAAATGGTTTATTTTTCTTTTTTATCTTATTTTATCACTGGTACAAAACCAGGCCCAGACTACATACAATTTTGGATCGTCTCCTTTTCACATTACTCTTGTACCTTTAAAAGTGGTTTATTCGACCCAATGCAAAAATAATCATTAAAATGGGCTCATAAACATACGAATATTAATGTTATATTATTATAAATAAACACAAACGTATTGGTAAACACCACCTTTTTTTAATCGATTTATAAAAGTACATGAACTAAATAATATACACGTAACCATAAACCAATTTATATACCCACAAAAATGATGTTAAGTCGGGAGCATAAAAATAGAAACTAGCAACACTGACAAAAAAATGACGTAATTTGGTTACAATAAAAATGAAAATTGAAATTTAATTAAAAATATGTTTATTGGTTACTTGCCTATGATATGTGATGTTTTTTGAGCTTTTTACCCTTCCTTTATAATTCCGGCACAGTTTAATAGCACATTTCGTCATGTTATCCCTCTTATTTGTTTATTTAAATTGCGCGCGTAATACGTAGTGACACGAAAGCGGCGCGATCGGCACTAATTGGCGGGAAAGTACTTCTGCGCCAATAGTTGGCGCAGCTTTTTTGACACGTCTTCGCGGATTCGATTATCCATCTAGATTCTAGACACTTATACATCAATGTAAATGTAATTAAACTTTATAATTTTCCAGCGTAATTCTATCTATGTACAAAATAACTGTAAGAGACAAGTATTTTAATTACGGTGTGTAACGGTAAACATCGCCGTGATTATCGCAGCGGAAAATTACTTCAAATTACAAGTTCCACAAATAATAGTTTAATTACAAGCCCGTTCATTTTGGTTGATTGTTTTTACTTTTTACTGTATTTCTTATGTAGGCATAACAATTCGTCACTACCACAGCAATATCTAACAAACAGGTCTAGATAACGACAAATGCATAATTATCTGATATATATATCAGATTACCTAATTTTCGAAATTGGCATTTCAGCATGACATTTGCTAATTAATTAACATTCCATCCAAATTCTCTACTGTCTAGAAATGTGCAAATGTACAAATATCTATATCAATAAACAGAACCTTGATTCAATTATGTTAAGAATCGCCTTCTAGAAAGTTCATTCCATACATTGATGTATTTTGTTCGTAACTGGCGAACAGAGAAGGTGCAGACGTGCAGAAATGATATGTAAGTAAATAAAACTGTAACGGGGGCAAATCAATCAGAATATTTTTGGAATTACTGTGATGCTTATATTTATGTCTGTTTGGGTTTTCAGAAACCACTGAATAGATATGTAGATATACCTATTAGGGTTTTTTACCCGTGGTCCGACCCATTACCGGGTCCACGGGTAATTTTGATTACCAGTGGTGCCATAGCTCTAGGGATTACACTTTATGCTACTTGGTGTATTTGTCGTAACTTAACTCACGGATGTTTTGCAAAGTATGGGGGTTTTCTGCAGGGATTATGAAGTATTTTTTGATTGTTTATTTGCAGAACTGCAATTAATGAATTTATTTTTTAAAAGGTAAATATCTTGATTATGTAGATGTACCTGATGCTTGAAAGAAAAGAATAGCAATGTTACGGACGCAGCCAGGTAGAAACGATGGTTTTATCAGGCTTAAACAACGGGTTGCAAGATATCATCTGTATAAATTGTATTGTAAAAGCTTAAAGTTCTAAGTATATGTTACTTAGAAGTGACATCTTCACAAGGATAGGTTTTTTCATTACTTAGCTTTTTTCTAATGGTATACACAAAGATGTATTAAATATCTAGATGGTACATCGAATCCGCGAAAACGTGTCAAAAAGTTGTGGCCAACTGTTGGCCACAACTTTTATATCATTACGCACACAGACAATAAATGAACGCGAAAAACATCGCCTACACGCACACATGCTTGATAATGTTGCCTTGTTTTTTTTGTTTTCATTGTAGGGCGACGCTCAATCTAGATATTTAAAACATCATTGGGTGTACAATACTTGCCATTTATGACACTCGTAGGCGATCCTGAACATAATAAAAATAATGTAAAATTTCAAAGTACGTACAATCGATGGTGTCATGAACGAGTGCTAGTGAAAAAATGTAACGCATCCGAGCTTCGGAGGGTACTACAACTCAAAATGTTTGTAGGAATATTTTACGAATAAGAGAAATGAGAAGATTATCAAACATGTTTCGACTGTGATAATACCACCAAAATAAAAACATTAAACAAAGGTACGACTTTATAAAGGTACTTTAAAACGATGCAACGAACTCACAAAGGTGTTTCCAGCCCAACGAAAACAAATTGCAGAATATTTTGTCGAGAGAACGGCGCAACGAATCTTTTCAACACTTAAATACACAGTTATTTATTCTCGAGTTGAATAACTCGAGAATTCAAGTCTTCCAACAGAGTGGTTGTACCTACTAGGAGCTGAATTCACAGAACCGTGGGCACCTTGGATACCGACTCAGTGTCAATAATCAGAAATGCAGAGAAAAAAGCATATGCCTCCGGACATACGAGGGATTCGATCGTTTTTACGCAAACAGGCAGACCTTTTTCTACCTGCACGAAATGTCCTTATGAGTAAGTGTACAGAGCGCAAAAACTTTGTAAACACTGACAAAACAATATCTTATCTATACAACAAATAAATAATTTGAATTTGAATGGCCCTATACAAAAACTACATACCGCGTTCTTCATAATGAACAAGACAAGGGTGCGTCAAAGATTAGATATTAGTAAAATTAAACGAAGCAAGATAGCTAATCACGAAATCCGCCACCAAATTTCTATGGCACACAGGCTTTTAGGAAAAATATAACCGAAACTGAGTCAATTACAAAGTCACAGTTAATTACAAAAAAAATATTGAAAAATTTTCACGCACATTACTTATGTTAATATTTTACTCTAATAGAACTTGATTACGATTATAGAAAAACGAAATTTGAATTCAAATCTAAATATATATATAACTCAAAGGTGACTGACTGACATAGTGATCTATCAACGCACAGCCCAAACCACTGGCACTGGACGGATCGGGCTGAAATTTGGCATGCAGGTAGATGTTATGACGTAGGCATCCACTAAGAAAGGATTTTTCAAAATTCATCCCCAAAACGAGTGAAATAGAGGGGTGACGTTTAAACGAATTCCACGCGGGCGAAGCCGCGGGCGGAAGCTAGTACCTAATAAAATCTGGTAAGGCTGCATTAACTTTCACAAAAACGCCAATTTATGTGCGATAATATTTTGCACCAAAGTATTTGCGAAGTAAATAATAACGTTAGAAAAACTAGGCATATCGCCATGTTTGTATAGAAAGCGAAACCCTTGGCTCGCCAGCCAGACTGGCACTTGTCCGACTACTTTAATAGTGCTGCATACGTACCTAAATAGACGTTATACCTTACGTGACCAAACGCCCGGTTTAAATGGGACTGTCCCGTTTTCCAGTTTTCTGTCCTGGTATACACAAAGATTCTTGATGCGAAAACAACCCGTTTTACGAAATGAAGTGAAAATTGTGAGGACGGTGTTTTGCTATATTTTGCTTGATTATCTTAGAGATAAGTGAACTTTTTCGAGTTTTTAAAACCGGCATTGACCGCAGTTGCCCTTACAGTTGTAAATATTCATTAAAATTATTAATCGAGGATATCAAAAAGATGTCTCGTTAAGAGCCGAAACGAAATTGGCCACGTTAGTTATATGCGAGCTATGAGCTATGAGCCTCTCGGCGCTCAGTGAACCGTGAGCCTCATTAAGATTAAGACCTAACCGTTCAAGGGTTACCCGTAACGAGTGATAGTATACTCAAATTCATTACTTTGCTAACCGGTTAGGCAGTTTAGTAGTGAGCCAAACATTGACAGTTATTACAAATCTTATTTAGGGGCATATTATTTTTAAAAAATCTATCGAATCTTACTTATATGATCTAAAACTGTAAATGATCGATTACTTGGATTGAACATAACGAATAATAATTGCACTTGCATGTACCATGCATGAATGTAAGCTTGGGGATGGTATTTAGTTTGTTTTATTTTATTAGAATAATAAAAAATAATTGTTTTCATCTCAATACAAAATAATATTACACAATATTCGACACTAACATATCGATGATTGAATAAAATGAATGAATTCAAACAATTGCATTATGTTCTTAGTAGCCATTGCAAAACATCGTTCTTAATCACTTCAAGTGTTCCTAATTCAAGGGCGACTTCTATTGAATGTCAATTCCTATTCAAAAACACTGATGGAAAGCAAATATTAACAGCTGAAGTGCCTTTAATGTAGTGCGACAATCAGTACCTAGTACCTACCCATTAAATTTATAAATCCATTGTAATATCTCTTATAACCAGATAATATCAGAGATTATTGACCGAATGTTTGTAGTATGAATAAAATTAATACGAGACTACTTTATCTAATCTATTCATTACACAAAAGATAAAAACTGCTGAAAACAATGAAATTTTTGACATTACGATGCATCAGCGACGCGACGCCTTGAAATGGCATAGGAAAGAGACGTTTTAACGTAAAACGCTTTACCATTAGAATCTATTTGAATATTCGAAGGAAACTTGGCATTTGAAAGTAGTTATTTTTATGAAAATCGATTGAAATAAAATAAACACTTTTATTTAACTGACGCTTACCACAAAAAAATGTAAAAATCTTTGTTTTGTGTCGTCAATAAAGAGCCCTTGTAATAATTTTTCTCACACATCTTCCACATACAGATAGCGATCAGTTGCAGATTTATTATATACTAGCTTTCCGCCCGCGGCTCCGCCCGCGTGGAACTCAGTATGTCACAAAGTTTTTCCTGCGAGAATCCCGATCCCGCGAGAATTCTAGGATAAATAGTGGCTTATATATAACATTCCACAACTTCCACTACCTCCCAGTAAAAGCCCCATTTGAGCTCGCGAGTTCATTCGCAAATAGGAGCTTTTCCCGCGTGAACGTCGATCCCGCGGGAATTCTGTGATAAAAATATATGTTGCTCCATAACCTCCTTTATCTCCCAGTGATAGTCCCATAAATAAAAAAAATCTAAGCCCGCGACTTGGCGCGAAGGTGTTTTTCCCGCGTGTATCCTGATCCCGCGGGAATTGCGGGATAAAAAGTAGCCTATAAGTATGTTGGTCCACAATCTCCTCTATCTCCCAGTGAAAGTCCCATAAAAATATAAGCCCGCGATTTGGCGCATAAGAGTTTTTCCCGCGTAAATCCTGATCCCGCGGGAATTTCTGGATAAAAAGTAGCCTATATGTTGCTTCAAAACCTTCCGAATCTCTCAGTAAAGGTTCCATTAAAATCCGTTCAGCCGATCCGGAGATAAGCGTGTACAAAGAGACAAACTTTTTTTATAACTTTTCAACCCCTATTTTACCCATTTAGGGATGATTTTTTAAAAAACTTTGATACAGGTTTTTCATTATTTTTTTTCATAATTCTAAACACCAATTTTCATAACACCTGGTTTACAATTGACGGACTTTCATACAAACTTTGAACCCCTATTAGACCCCCTTAGGGGTGGAATATAAAAAAATCCGTTCTTAGCGGATCCCTTCTAACTATAAACTACTACCCTGCCAAATTTCATCTCAATACGTTCAGCGGTTTCTGAGATTTTGTGATGAGTGAGTGAGTCAGTCAATCAGTGACCTTTCGCTTTTATATATTTATTATATATGACGAAGAAATAAACATGTACCGTAAACGATGATTTTAAACGGGGTTACGAGTACAGAGCTTATTGTTGAGCAATTCACGGCTTGCAACGGTGTTTTTCATTTAGGAACGGGCGCAAGTAGCTGAATTGTACCCTTTTCACGTATTTTTACGGCATAACTTCAAGAGTGCCTGAAGATATACGTAACTTACCCGCCTATAAACTACTTTGTAGTTTGGCACGTTTTAAATTTAATCAATGAGCATATTATGTCTGAAAACAAATAAATGAAATAAATCTACACCCTCATATCCGCAGGATTCCTTGTGTGTTATTTGCTTAGAACAAAATCGGTCCAAGGTTTTGGTCTTTAGAAAGCTACATTGGAACAAAAATACATGCAACAAAACAATATCCCTCTTGCGTCCTGCAGTATTTCAAAACCCGTGAATTTCTTTAAAATTTTGTCTTGACTTCAACAACAAACACCATTTAGCTAGCTGTATTCAAAACACAATTTTGTAATGCATTCATTCACATTGGCACGCGTTTACAATAGTTTTAATATAACCACATGGCTAAAAACATACGACCTAACGACCTTGCTGGCGCAGAATTACATTACAAAGCTAGCCAACAGACATACTGTATTACATTTGGAGTTAGTTCGAAAATGTAAGAAATACTATAGAAACAAAGGAGGATGGGCACAAATGTATGGAATCTGGTACCGGCACCAATCGAAGTAAATGATACGTCGTTGGAAAGGTATTTTTATGTAGATTCTAAATATACATGTCGCTAGTCCTGGTTCATTGTCCGATCGTAGCAATCCTACTTGAAAATTATATATTTTTGTTACTAAGTATACAACAAACTTTTTGCAATAACTCAGCGAACGAATAAAAGTGAAAGTCATACATACGTGTATTTATAATTATGTTTATATTGTTTAATAGATAAATCACTCATAAAGGCTGATTTACATTGATACAGTAGCCTGGCGCCAGCGCCACTTGATTCCACCGCTAGATATTTAAGCACTGTTTCAGTGTAAACATGTTACAATTCAGTTCAGCGTCCAGCCCCCTTATTATGAACTCTTAATTCCAGACAGTTTACGTTCACAGCGTGTGGGTGACAGAGATAGCGCCTTATTACATGTGAGGCGCTGTCTCTGTCGCCCACACGTTGTGAACGTGAACTGTCTGGAATTAAGAGTTCATAATACGGCCCCAGTATCCAGCACTGGATCGAATTAGACCGTCTGCCTATTTTTCGATCCAGTGACAGCCCCGCGCCCGCCGCGCAGCCAGTGGCACTGGATCTGTGTTAACAGTTTAACACTACGCGCCGGTGATCGCCAGTGATCGCCAGTAATTCAGTGCCAGTGCCAACGCAGAGTCGGAATCCAGTGATGCTGGCGCCAGCTTGTGTATCAATGTAAATCGGCCCTAACTGAAAAAATTGTAAAATAATTTTATTGTGTATTTATTGTTACAGATTTTTATCTGTTAATTGAATATTAATAAGCTCAAAATCTGTGCAAACATCTTCAAAATCGGTCGAAATACGCCAAAGATATGATTTTTTAAACCCTAATTCGAACTAAATATTGTATCTTCTGAAGGCTATATTTCAAAATGAACAATTTGTAGGGGTTTGTCGCCATAGTAATTTTTTGTACTCTTGAAAAGACCTTTCAAATGACACGAAAGTCATTTTGATTAGACATGGGTACCAAAACGCCCATCCTCCTTTCATTATTATGTTTTCTATATTTAGCAAAGCACTCAAAGATGATTTTCAATCAGAACATTGGAAAGTTAGTGATATTACCGCATAAACATTTAGGAAATAGCGACTGACTTGCGTGAAAACCTTCAAGTGGTACCTAACTACAATACAAATTACAAAGTTTGGGCTGCTTCCCTCTGTGCCGTAAGGGTGCCTGTCCACAAGAGCTAAGCAGCTAAGCTAAGCTACGTTGCTAAGGACGCGTTTAACATCCACCAGTCACATTCATTGGGCTCTCTCTGCGGAGGTAGGTTGTTTCCATTCAAAGATTATCTTTCAAAAACGATATCTAATTAATAATTTATGTAAACTTTATTTAATACATAAGCTGTGGCCCGCGGCTTTGCTCACGTGGAATTAGTTTTGACTGACTTTCACACAAACTGTCAACCTTTAATTTACCTCATTAGGGATAGAAATATAGAATATGCCAAAATCCGTTCTAGAAAGAAAGAAAGAAAGACATTTATTCGTAAAAAATAAACTTATAAAATACGGACAACAATAATAAAATAGCAATTATGACTAATGACCATGAACATGACACTAAATATCATAAGTGGACCCTTTATTTACGAAATGGATCCTGCTCAGCATTATGCTTCTAAGCGGACGTCTACTATATAAAGTACCTTCCTGCCAATTATTTCGTGATAAGTGAGTGATCTTTTGCTTTTTTATAATAACATTAAGATTAAAGGCGGATAAATTGCGACGAAGTAAATTCATACTTCAAACATTGGAATTTCCCAAGTGATAAAGCCGAAACATATTGGATTATATAATATAATACATTTATCCCGTTTTCGGAGGGTTACGGATTCATACGAAGGCGAAACAATCGTCGGCCACTGGTCTGCTGTCCAACGGTCAGATTTTTTGTGCCGTCCGGAAATTAAGTCTGATTCAGCAGTCATCACCGAATTCCGGATACGGCGTTATTAACGGATTCTAGTAAACGCCTCTACGTTTCACAATATGGGTTTTAATGTTGTATTCTGTCTAATGAGTCTAGTGACTCATTTTTTAGTCATAGGAACCAATATGAATGTTTAAAATACCTGCAAGTTATAATTTTATTACAAACATAAATTGAAACAATAAAAAAAAATTGTAATGACAGAAATGAAACGAATATCTAACGAAGCGAAACAATTAAAAATACATATACCGAATGAACTACTTATTCATTTATTAGTTCTAAGACCGTTCCACCTTTATCATTGCCAAGGGTAATTTAAGCTTCCACAAATCAAAACCAATTCAACACATGGATCCGACTATAAGGGTCGGGCCACATTGATCGACGGCGATCGACGGTTTGCGCATACAAAAAGAGCGTAAAGTATAGAAAGCCGTATGCGTCCTTTCGCATCGACGAGCCGAACGGCTTTCCATACTTTACGCTCTTTTTGTATGGACAAACCGTCGATCGCCGTCGATCAATGTGGCCCGACCCTAAATCTACCTCTTAAGTAGGTGAATAGCGATAAAACCGAATGATCAAATATAGAATCGTTAGCGAAACTACTGGTTATTTGCATAACAACTGGCTGCGAGTTGGAATTTCGCACGTACGCGCAGTTATTGCGATGTAGCTGTGGGTGCACATCCTGTGCTAGTACCGACCTGCAATTTAAATGCTGGAAACAGCCTTGCCCTTAATCCGTGCCACATTTGCACTTCAATACTAGCAGTGCCTATTCTTCTTTGTGCCGTCCTAAGCGCTCAACATTGGAGATATTGAAATCAATTATGGTTTCTTTTTTCTCTTTTCAGGGCAAAGAATACCTACCGAAGGCTACCCGATCGTATTGGCTCTGAAGAACAGGAGCGTAAAGTGAAGCGTTGATAGCGTAGCAGAAGATTATCGTGCGAAATGAATATCGTGCCGGTCCGCCGCACGAAGGGTCCTCGGTTCGATTCTATTCTTGGTCTGGTGTGCGTTCTTATCTTGTTTTCCATAGCAACCACGTCTAGATTAGAGTGGAGCTATGAGAGTGTAGCGTTATTTACTTACTTATTTAAAATAAGAATCTATTAGTCCTTTCATTTATGCCACAGTTAATATGAACACGTAACGTTTGCTCTTTCAAAATGTCATCAATCAAACTTGTTTACTATAGCGATTAGATTATCTTAACATTTTCCATCTAAGTTAAAACTTCCCATAGATTAAATCACGAAAAGACAGACGAACAAATATACGCGATTCTTCTCCGGTACATCCCTGTTCTTACTTCGAATCTACAGATCGCTAAAAAGGTAAGCAGTTGCAATGAAACTTAATTGACTTCTACATCAGTGACAGTGAACAAACATCTGGTAAACTCGCTGCAAACTTTACGAGCATCAAACAGCTTCCTCGCGGCCATTACCTGGTTATCATTTGATTTACGATCGCCGATGGATGTTCGCTGAATTCGGCGGGTACGCTCAATGGGGCCGAAGCGGAGTCACGGGGTCAGTGAACTTGAACACGTCTGCACTCGTACGTGCAGCTAAAACCTCAATGTGAAATCTCAATAACTGAAGTCGAACGGGTTTGGTTTGGTATAATCAATTTCGGTTCGAAACAATAATATGATCAATATTTATATTTATCACGTCTAGTCAACCCTCGGCCCTCGACGTAAGTATAAAGGGGGGGGGGGGGTATAGGTTTGACTTGTCTGTGGCATCATAGCTCCTGAATTAAGGAAACGATTTGAGTGCGATTTTTTTCAAAAGCAAGTTTACTTGCAATGGATTTTAGCTATGTTTGGTAGAAATCGGTCGAGCAATTATTATTTGAAGAGTGTCAGTTCCTTTCCAAAATGATGTAAGGAATTTTTTGGCACAAAATTGAATATTATGAAGATCTGTTCGAGCGTTTCATGATCATCAACTCATTAGATTTTCTTAGTCGGTGTATTAATTTATAATTTAACAGTTATTGATAATGATCTTGTCTGTGGAGTCCGTAGTCCCAGGTTCCATTCCGGTACATATAAATCGTAGGTAGCAACACTTGTATAAATAACCGAATTAAGTGCGAGACTCCTCAACAACTAACAGAACTATCATATTATCACTAACAGTCCCTGCCCAGTCCTTATAACAATTAAGGAACGAACCAACTAACGTTCGGACACTGTTTGCTAACTGAGTAACCATCCGAGTCCCGATTTGGGTTTTGTTATTATGGGCGGTAGTAGAAGGGTGGCACCAACAACCTGTGAAGAGAGGAACCAAGAGCTGTAACCTCGTCCGTTGTTTAGAAGGAATACGACACAGAAGACATTTTATATTTTGTAGTATTACCAATACAACAACTGCCTTCTCTAATCAGCACTTTAAATGACCGATCCTAAGCCTGGTTTTTCCGACGTAAATTCCGTGTTTTTTGTATTAAAAGCATTTTAGCTAACTATTCAACATTAAGGCAATTCTTTCTCATTTCACAACAAAATTCCTTTTAAGTGAGCACAGATGGTACCAGGATAACATAAAAAGGCGACATTAGCGATAGAACTATCCCCTTACGGCGAATAGCATCTGCCGTGCAGGTGCGAAGCCGGCGGCAGCCCGGCAGGTGACGGCGTGGTGGGTAGCGGGAGGGGGCGGATGTTACATCAAATACAACCAATGTTGAAATTAATTACCCAAGTGCCTCTACTAAGGTTATTCACATTAACTATCTGTACACTCTTACTTATTTTGCCGGCCGCTAACTTTTATTTATTCACTAATTTTCTATGATAGTATAAGATGGGTGCCAATCACTCATCTGCAGCGATATTTTATGACAATTGTGACGACATGCACTGTTATTAAGTAAATTACTTAGATAAATTCGAACGAAATATTCACTATTATTTTATGACACAATAACATCTATCTTCTTATCTGATAGTAATGTTTAATCCATACTAATATTATAAATGCGAAAGTCTGTCTGTCTGTGACGTTTTCACGGCTAAACCACCGGTCCGATTTGGATGAAATTCGGAATGAAAATATTTGAAGACCACACATAGAAGAGTCACACATAGGCTACTTTTTTTTCAAAAATCAACCCCTAAACTAAAGGCTTGAAATAGGGGATGAAAGTTTGTATGGAAAATCTAAACTACTTAACTGAATTTCCCGTTTCGCGATATAAATGAATTCCACGTGAGCGAAGCCGCGGGCAGAAGCTAGTTTATAAATAAAATGGTAACGTTTAATTTATAAATAAAATGTATAATATATTCGGCACTTACACGTTTTTATTTGTAGTGGTACATATAAAAAAAAATTGAGTGGTTCAAAACGGCCTTAACAACATACAACATGTCAGGACAACAATAACCCTGACCGAGTTTATCGAAATGCGTGTACGAGAATAGTTATGTTATGCTTTTCTGCGTATGTATTTATTGAATCACCATCATAACATCTTGACATGCGGTTCATAGGGATTTTATGATTGCTCACATTTCCTAGAATTACCATCCGATATCCCGATAATCGCGTAAAAGAAAACAATAAATACATGACATGAGGTCAGACTCTGCTTGATTATTTTTATTAATTGATTTTTGATGTTTATAAATTGATGTATGATTGAAAATAAATAGTTACATTCTTATATTCTTTTTTTTCTTAAAACCTGGCAAATAAGCAAACGAGCCATCAAGTAATTAATTAGTGGCTACTGTAACACAAAAGTCATCTCCAATATGTTGCTGGTCATGAAAGAAAGAAGAAAGGAATAGGGTGAATATGCTCTCAAGCTTTCAGTGAAAAGTAGGTAAATTACCAACAAACGATAAGAAGAGCTACCCAATGTCAAGTAGCCATCACCAATGGGTTATTCAAACAAGAAAAGTATGTATGTCTATTTGTTTATAGTCTTAAATCATTAGGGTGTTGGTCAGTGCCCCTTGAGTCTCCATACAAATATTATAGTACCTGCATATTCCACATTGAATTTTATAACATCAGAACTGCATAAGAGGCTGAAATTGAAATAATAATGTTTTCAGCTTTTTTATTGTTAAATTATAACAAAATATAGTTTTAGTCACTTAAATGTAAATACTACTGCATTCATTTGGGGACATCACTATTACCCATCCTGTTTACAAACCAACCAAATCAAGTTTTAAATGACTAAACACACCCTCTGCTAATTACAATAAGGGCTGTGGCTTGTGGTTTTATTTTGCTACTAGTAGGATCATGAGGAAGACCTATTTATTACTCACTAGCTTCTGCCCGCAGGCTTTGCCTGCGTGGAATTTGTTTAAACTTCACTCCCCCCTTGAGGTGGAATTTCCAAAAATCTTCTATTAGTGCTCCCCTACACTGACCAAGGAACATACATGCCAAATTTCAGCTCCTTCCGTTCAGTAGTTTTCGCTGTGCATTGTCTGTCAGTCAATCACTCAGTAATGCAAGAGTTTTATATATATGTAGATGATCCTACTGCAAAGACGAAATAGACTATGAGAAAACAGTCAAAATAAATATCTTAGTTCTGATTTGAGTTTTATTCTGGGTCATTCGTAGTTGTCATGGGCAACAGCAGAGGACAGAGGATGTATCTGCATAGACATTTGCTAATGTTATATTGAATCCATAAAAATGAACAGATTAACCCGAAGGGACGACCCCAATGGCGCAATGGATAACACGCCGGATCGCTGTTCCGAGGGCCCTGGATTCGATTCCCAGCGAGGCGGCGATTTGAATGATGAATTTGAATTTCCGTTCTCGGTCTGGGTGTGTGTCCTTGTGTTATGTGTTGTCCAAGGCACCCACAACACAGGGAATCCTAGTGTGGGGCTTTGAGTGTGTAGCGTTATTATTATTATTATTTATTATTAACTATGATGTTTGACATAACAAATGATAGAATAGATAGACCATAAAAAATGTTATAATAATAATTACAGCTGAGCATGTACAATCATTATAGAAACATCAAGCAGATCCGGTTAGACAAGTTTTTTACTATTAAGGCAGTTTATATAGACTTTATAGGTCACATTGGACGAAAAGTAGTATGTGTAGGTAGATGGTATGTGTTTGAAAACTATGACAGATAAATATAAACTAGTTATTGTTATAAGTAACTATTGTTATAAGTGCAAAAGTAACTCTGTCTGTCTATCTACAACCAAATCACATGAAATTTAGTATGAGGTAGTGAGATAATGGATAAGGCAGGAAAGTTTTACGCAAAAACATGTTTGTTTTTGTGATCATTTTAATCTTTTTTTATTTTATTTGTTTATCTCACTAATCACATCGATTAATATGTATGTTCTATTAATGTTCATAGTCATACCTTTTCTGTCACACAATCAATTCCAGAAAAAAATGTTTCCTTTCTTGATAAAGAATCCTACTTACAATGAAATAAATATAAGTATGTAATTTACAGACTTGGGATCCGTGGTGCAGTATTATGAGAATTAAGAATGTTCATTTACAACATTTTCCATCTTTAGGTATTGTAGATATAAGTAAATAAGGAAATACTTTTGAAGTATACTGGTAACAAACAATTATAACGATTTCAAAAGAAAGTAATATCTAATTTATTAATTTTAAGGATTATGATTTTATTAAATAATAGTGTTCATATTTTTAGTACTCAGAGGGCTCAGGATTGGTCAGACTGGTGCAAGTTAAGGGAGGCCTAAGTCCAGCAGTGGACGCTCAAAAGCTGTTGGATGGATGGATACTTCATATTGTTCATTTCGTGACTTTTGTTTACCAGTGTATCAATAACCGGTTTACATAACTAAGTTCAATAGTATTCAATAACACAAAATTTCCCATCATAATGACTTTAAACAATGGCTACAACTCGTTTATTACTTCCTTCTCTGCATCAAATTTTGACTGAAAGATATGTTGGAAACGTGTAAATTAAATTAACATCTTGCTCCATACATAACAAGAACAACGTAACTGTCAACATTAACGGATCGATACGACAAAAGAACGTAAACAAAGGATTGCCAAACCTCACAAATTAAACGCGTTTTGGACAAAAATAAAAAGCTGTCGAACCGCGGCGTCCAATACGTTTTATAATGTACTGCTACCTCAAACGTAAACACCTTCACACAAACATACAATTGAGTGCGAAGAAAATGTTTGGTTAGGGCTAAACAAAAACAAAATATAACCAATTAACTAATAGGCCTGAGAAGGATAATAGAGGCAAGAATTTGTAGGTATAATACGCTTATTTCCTAACAAGTAACACCACGTTGTACTCACCGTTTTACGACCATGATAGAATCCGTCTGATCGTTTGTGGACCCTATGATTCGAACTATAATTTACAAACGACACTAATAATTTCGGAAACACCATGAATTTCAACAAAACACCATCAATTCAATTTACAGAAATCACACATCGCTAAAAAGCGATAAATGCACTTTTCATAAATTCACCAAACCATACGAATAAGCACTTCACTTTTACGGACATTAATGTTAGAGCATTAAGAACACGCGCGTATCGTATCAATATTCACTTTTGGTGCAAATTATAAATTATTTAAACGAAAATTATTGAAAATATTAAATCTCGTTTTCAACGACTCTTCGTAATCACAAACACAAACTAAATTGATAAATTGTTTTTTTATACACCATGTAGCCAACTTAAAAACTGACAAAATTCGCGTCGCAAGTTGGCCAACCTTTACGTACGCAACCTTTTTCTCCGTTGTGAAGTCGGTATAATATTTTCAACATAAAATTCCTATTGAATATAAAATAATTTAAAAGAAGTAATGTGGGACTCCAAAATGATAAAAATAAATGATGAATTAAAAAATTATAACAAAATTCAAATAAATATTGACTCTTTTCCCCTGAGGGAGGAAATAGACGTCCGATTTTTCTCTCCGATAGTCGGTTCCGATACCTAATTTGATCCAACAATCGGAAGGCACTCGTGCCATACATTTTGTTTTGTTTACAATACCTATATATTGCTTGACCAGAAAAATAGAAAACCTGTCATGAGGGCGCTAAAGTTTCCTTTTTTATGGCAACAGCACAGACAACAGTAACTATAGTAACGCTCATGTTATTATTGTCATTTCGACAACTATGTCAGAAATATTATTTATTATTTAATAAAATAAATGTTATTTTATACGAAATGTTACTTTAGCACATAGTAAATCACTTTTCTTTCAAGAATATGAACAGTTTTTGTTATTTTAGCACAAAATAGACACTCAAAGTAAAAAGACAAACATGAGACAAACTGTGACATTCAAACTCACTGACAAGCAATTCACGACTGACGTTTAGAAACTAAACGTTGCCAGTAAAACAAATTAGTTCCATGAGTTTACCGCAATATGGCGAGGTTTTTTATATTCCTGGTCAACCAATACGTCACGTCAGATTCGACCGTCGTCCGATTCTATTGTCTGATTTTTTCTAAACAGACTATCGGAACCGACTATCGGAGAGAAAAATCGGACGTCTATTGCAGCTTGCAGCCCTAGCTTTGGTTTCCTAGGAAAGCGGTGCCGTCATATAGCGGCCGTAATATTACGGACGCAAACAGACGGCCGTCTTTACGGTGATGACATGTGGAAAGTTCCACGGCCGTTTTAACACACCGTCAGTCATTTTTTTTAAATAAACGTGAAACGAAAAGTATCCAAGATAGAAAATGGACGACCTTGATTTAGCTTTAGTAATTTACTTGGAGGATGAACTATCATCAGAAGACTTTTTCTATAATCTTTACTTTTTATATTATATATTGCTTCGTGGTTACGAACGAAATCTATTAAAATTTCGTCGTCCTCGCTGCTCCAAGAGTTGGAACTCATTTTTTACGTTGTTCCGAAAAAAAAACACAAATACGTATTAAAAATAGCTTCACCGTTATCAATAAAACGTTGACCAAACCATCGGACTCCGACAAGACGGCCGTCATGCAAATGGCGGTACCGCTTTTTGACGTTACGGTGTCAGTTACCGCTCTCCAGGACCAGGAAACCGAGCCATTTCGTTTACATAGACAACGCATCATTCACCGCTGTTAGGCCGGCCACATACATGCGGAATTCCGAAACGGAATCCCGAAAAGGAATTTCGATTCGGGATTCCTGACGCAGTGAAATCTATACAAATGTATGGCGCTGTCACACACAAACGGTAGTTTTTCCTGACGGAATTGTCTATGATTCGGAATTCCGAATCATAGACATTCCGTTCGGAATTCCGGACGCAACGGCTCCATACATTTAGTACGAGACGCCACACACATTCGGAAATTTCCGTACGGAATGACAGTCAAGGACCAGTGTTACCAACTCTATAAAATATTTATGCCTAAACCAATGTCAAAACTCCTTAAAATTGCCTCAAATATTTAGAAATCTCCCTAAAAATTACATTTAACAAAATTTACATATATTAAGTAATGTGCAGTAATATTTAATAATACTCTTATTTATTATATTATTTCAGTTTCCTCAGTGTCAGAATTTTTAAGATCATACATGAACTGAAAAGACTAGGATGGGATGCTTATAATAATATAATGACACCACAAATTAGATAATACAGATGTCAAGCTTCATACAAAGTGTCCAAAAACAACGCACACATAGAGACAAGGTTCAAATACACCAAAAATCGGAACACATCGGACCACTCGGACCGCAGTTGTTATTTCCAGCAATATGACATTTACAATACACAAATAAGATACTTTTCCTAAAAAATGGATAAGAAACGGAGTTATTATAATTATTATCTTAGAGTTTTTTTTATTCGACGTTAAATTGCACATTATAATTTTTTTGACATCCTGTTGCTATAGAGAGGTACAATAAGTCCTTACGTGCTTGTAATTCAATGATTCGTTACTTATTACAAGTCAACGTAGAATGTAGGAAGTTCTTTGTACGTTTAAAGTGTATACCTTTAAATTGTACCCTATTGTTATTTTATTTCAAGTAAGTACCTAATAAAGATAAAAATATCATTATTTAGTAGAAAAAAATTTAAATAAATAGATTAAAACGAGATCCCTGCGGTGCAATAACCAATTTAAATGATCATATTAACATTATTACATATTACCGAAACTGCCGCAAAAACGCACTGAGTTTAGTTGCAAATATTGAGTTAATATTCACTATAATTTTGTTTCCCGTTTAATCCATACCAATAATTTAAATAACAAAAACCAATCCAAGATCATACCGGAATCGTTAACCGAAACGCTAACGCACACGTACATAACCTAAATCGAGGTACATACATGAGTTTAAATTCTGTACTAATATCTTTATTTTGTGGTTCAAGTGACTCAGTTGCTAATCTATAGTTATATACCAAGTCTATGGTCGACAGTAAAAATAAAAATGTACTTACTCTGTGGTCTACATGCGCCGTTGTCTATGTCATTCCGAACGGAAAAACCACGTATGTGTGTGGTGCATTTACGCAGTTCCAAATCGAAATTTCGTTTCGGGATTCCGTTTCGGAATTCCGACTGTATGTGGCGGCCCTTACGGCCGCTATATGACGGCACCGCTTTCCTAGGAAACCAAAGCTTAAGCCGAGTTTAAACCTCCGTTTGGAATTTATATATATTGTTTAATTTATTCTGTGGCAACATGACAGTTTTCTCCAAAGAGCTCACTCGATTTTGTAATGGGATTTTCATGGGATTTTGTTGAAAGCATAGAAACATAATAAGTGATATTAGCACAAATTAGATAACTATCCTTATTTTTAACCCCCGACGCAAAAGAGGGGTGTTATAAGTTTGACGTGTCTGTGTATGTGTGTGTGTCTGTCTGTCTGTCTGTGGCATCATAGCTCGAACGGATGAAGCGATTTCAATTTAGTTTTCTTTATATTAAAGGGGAGTTACGGGCGCGTGTTTTTAGATATGTTTGATGAAAATCGGTTGAGCCGTTTAAAAGTTGTTGGAGTTGAAAGTGGGGAAGAATTTTCACTCTGTCTCTTTGTGGCATCATAGCTCCCGAATGAATAAAGCGATTTCAATTTAGTTTTTTTTTTGTATTAAAGAGAACTTACGGGCGCATGTTTTAAAATATGTTTGATGAAAATCGATTGAACCGTTTAATAGTTGTGGGGGGTGAAAGCGGGGAAGAATAGCCGTATGTATGCAAATATACTCGTGTGGGGTCTCAAATGAAAGCGTACATTAAGAGAATATTTATAACTAAATCCAGAATGTTCTTACCTATAAAAAGTATAAAATAAAAAAATTAAATTAAAAATTAAAAAACCCCCGACACGTACTTTAGTACATAGTATCTCAATGCCCGACACAAACATATTTTAAAAAGTAAAAAATAATACGTCGCGATGGGGGACCGCTCCATTTACTTCTAACTATAACACAAAAAAATATTGATATAGTAAACCCAACTTAAGACTGAAACGAAAGAGGCGCTGTCGGACGCATTTGACATTCATTTGACCAATCATTGCACACTAGTAACTGACAGATGAATGAACTCAACGTACTTATGAATGACTTTTCGTTAGTTCCAATTTTTGCCATTTCAGAGTTAAGTTGGGCGGACTGTAAATGATAAGTCTTGGGCATGGTCTTGGGTAAAAGACTAATTAGTACAGTCGTACAAGGATCTTTTGGCGTGTGGGTGACAGAGACAGCGCGTTAAGCAAAGGTAAGTTAGGTAAGGCAAACTGTAAGGCGTTGTCTCCGTCACCCACGCGCCAAAAGATGCTTGTACATAAAGTAGAGCCATTTTAATAGGCCACATTTGACAACTGTTTGTCTATGCTTTATAGTGAGGGTAACCTGCTGAAAAACATCGATTAATTTAATTAATCGATAAGGACTTCAAACATCTGTAAACTGAATGCGATTTTTATAAAAACTATTTTAATGCACGCACAGTTCAAACAATGACTAAAAAAGCGACAAAAATAATGCGTCTAATAATGGCGCGAAATGAAATCATAACTTTTTTGTAGCATTTCACGTTTCTGGATACTGGCTTTTAAGCCAGACGTTATATTTATAAATGAATAAATACATATTTTTTGGTCTAAAATGTAACAAAATTAATTCTGTTCCTATAAAAATATATTTTATTTTGTAATCGTAAAATACTTTTTGACGATTAGTTCGACTTCTCGAATTCAACTTATCTACTGATCTGTTTCTTTTGGTACCATCCCTAATGTTTAAAAAGAAAAAGAGTTCACTGACGTAACTTTGTAACGACGTCAGTTCTTTACTTAAAAGTGTAAAAATTTTAACAATATCTAGTAGGGAATATTAAATAATATGGAGTGCCTCCCTTACAAGGTTACTTTGTAAAATTTTGTCGAACTGTCAAATGTGGCCTATTAAAATGGCCCTACTATAGGTAGGCATGTGATACTTATGAAAAAAATCGTAGATAATGAATAGAAGTTAGGAGCGGTCATGGAGCGGTCCCCCAACGCGACGTATTATTTTTTACTTTTTAAATGTTTGTGTCGGGGGTTTTTAATTTTTAATTTAATTTTGTGATATTAATAACATCAAATATTATCTGTGCTTTAAAATTATCGACAAAAAGTATAAAAAAGATATGGCGCTACTGTAGCAAGAAAGTTTACTCATTAACCCACAGATTATAAAAAATAACCAGACTAAACATAATTTTCAAGATAATATATGTAAGCAATAGTTTCATCTCTTTCTCTCACATGAAACATACAAAGACTATCTCGTTTTATTTTTGTTCTTGCAACACTCACCGTAAAACGGGGTGAATAGGGATTGCGGGTTGAATAGAGATAAAACTAAAAACGTAATTCAGTGCGTGATATTCAAAAGGGAAAAATTAAAAATAGTGCTCATTCATACTGACTCGCGGGCGCGGTCACGAAATATCAAACATAATATGGCGTAATATCCAAGTGTTCACACTGGAATCGCACGTGCGGTCTGAGTAGCAGGCAAGCTCGCGACGACGCGCGCGGCGCGCTCGCGGCATATCAAACGCATGAAATGTTTGTGTGTGTTCACACTGAACTAGCGACAGAGCGCGCGATTCAGTAGCGACGCACCTGAACTCTCGCGCTAAACGCCTGGCGGTCAATGTGAACACGAGCTTGCCACGTCCAACGCGCGCGCACCCGCCACCGCGCCCGCGTTGTCATTATGAACAAGCACTAAAGGGCAGATTTTGTTTTTTAATTTGAAGAAGAATATCTACTTTTGTAAATGGCAACACTAAACGAAAGTGAAGTTTATAACAAATGGTGATAATTACGCACTGAAGACAGGTATTCAAACAGTGGCGGTTTTTTGGTCTCAAAACTTGTATGGTAATTCAAAAAGTTTCAGTGTTTACGTGATATAAGTGCTTTAAATACTTTGAGTAACTCTTTTTAGAAGCGATTATTACAAAAATAAGTCAAAATACTTAGCATTTTTTAAAAACAACAAACTTATTTGAGTCAACCTATTTTTTATTATCTGTGGGGGTTAAAAGGAACGGACTGAGGGTGAATAAAAACTCCAAACGTCTGAATAAAAACTCCAAACGATTCATTATACTCCGACTTTTAATTCGATGCAGTAAAATGACGTTTGCTAATGTCACTTTTTGAAATAATGTTGCCAGATTTTCTATAATAGTGATAACTTACACGATTAACGAACGATGTTTTGATTATTCGATTATTCTTTTCTCAATATGTCTATTATAATGTGTGTTAATAAAATAAAATTCAAATTCAGAAAACAATACGGAAAGGTTATTACTTTTAAATTATATAGTAAACGAAAAATAATAAACACCGATGCATGCATGCTTTTAGTACATACATGCACTAAAAGCGCTTAATAATTAAAAATCTAGGAGATTATTTAATTGATATCAATCGTATTTTTATATGTAGTTATTGATCCTGTAATAAGTTCATACAGTATTTTAGCAGTTTGCTAAATTATGCGAAACGATTATAATCCGATTAATATTTTCATCAAATCGAATAATTTGTGTCCAGGTTACATCACTATTTTGGTGATAATAAAAAACGGTAACACTGGAAATGTCATTTTACTGCATCGAATTAAAAGTCGGAGTATAGGGACAACGATGGGTTTAAAAGAAACGGTGAAGTTTGAATAAGGACAGGGGTGGCACTTCATGTATTTATTCAAATTTAATATGAATAATTCGTAGTTCCTAAACGAATGGACCGATTTTGATGCCATTTTGTATTAAAGCTGACGTGTTGAGATGTTAACTCTTTTATTTATATATATAATAATATTATATATATGTATGTATAAAAATATGTATGATATACACAATTATATCGCGGTGTAAGAGTCACATGAACGTATCTACATTTTGTCAACTTCACAGGAGACTCTCCTGAGTGGAGCGAAAATTCGGAGAAAATTTGCCCCATTCAACTATCTATACCATCTCATTAATAGAGATAATAATTATACTGTATATCTGACTCGTACACTCGATATAATACATCGCGGTATATATAATTATTAATATATGTATATAACAATTGCCCAAATTCTTTTCCAACTCCTAGTCTATTTGTGTGCTAAATTTTATCAAAATCGGTTCAGCCGTTATGTCCTAAAATCACGGCTCCTAAACGAACGGACCTATTGCGATAAGGTTTCTTTTAGTTCGAAAGCTAACGTGATCGAGAGGGTTACTTTTCTTCTTGTAAGTGTTTCTTCGCTATAATCTATCTTTACCACCGTCGCCGCGTCGGCGTCGGGGGCTCTTGAAATATTTACTAAAGCCTTTTGGCAACCCTGTGCTTAATTTCCTATTGTCCTCTTTGCCGTCTCTAATCACCACGTTTCGAGTATGAATAGGGATACGTGTATTTTCAAGAAAATCTGGTGGAATTAGTATAAATCGTGTAATTTATTTAAAGTCATCGGAAAGTAAAAGAAACCGGAAAAAGGTTGTAATAGTTACTTTATTAATATTCCAACAATAAATAAATTATTTTTTATTGTGAAGTTGAATTTCGTTGGGTTGAAGCACTCCCGCCATTTTCAAAAGTTGCAAGAAGTTCACTTTTATAAGGACCATAGACAACATTTGTAGTCTACAAATGTACTTGTATGGTGATTGTCAATCAATGTGTGCAGTATTTCTACGTAGTTGTAAGGTTGTAACTGGCACGCTTTTTTCTCCAATATGTTGTGTCTGCTTATTTTATTTTAATAAGTTTGTGATAATGAGGGTAAAGGCGTGTGAATTCGCCGCTAAAGGCGCTAGTGTAGAGTGAGTTATCTGACCCGGTAAGAAGGGCGCTATTGTTTTTGTCTGACAACAGTATAACATTTGCATTAGTTCCAATTTTGGCCATCGGGTCAGATAAGTTTGTGGCACTGTCGCTTCTCACTTGTCTGAATATCACTTGTCACTGTTTATGTATGGGTGGGCTTTGACAGCAGGACCTCACTCGCCGGTGACGCCAACTGGTGAGTACAAAAACGGCGACCCTCACTGAGAAAAGAAAAATCGAGTAATCAAAACATCGTTCTGTTCGTGTTCATGTACGTTCGTGCACAAATTAGTTAATATAGATGTTAAGCTTCATACAAAGTGCCCAAAAACAACTCACACAATGTGACTATGTCAACTATGTCATAGACACACCGTTCACATACACCAAAAATCGGAACATATCGGACCACTTGGACCGCGGTTGTTATTTCCAGCAACATGACATTTATAATACACAAATAAGATAATTTTCCTAAAAAATGGATAAGAAATGGAATTATTATAATTATTATCGAAGTGATTTTTTTTATTCGACGTTAAATTGCAAATTAAAATTTTTTAGACGTCTAGTTGCTACAGAAAGGTACAAAGTCTTTACTTGCTTGTAATTCAATGATTCGTTACTAAACACAAGTCAATGTAGGACGTAGGAAGTTCTTTGTACGTTAGAGTGTATATATCTTCGATTTTTAATAACACATTAAATGAAGGATTATATTATTGGACATGTAAAATTATTTTCTTTGTGTTACTTTATGTAATAGGATTTTTAGTTTGTTTCCAGTACCTAATATAGATACAAAAATATTATAATTATAATACAAATAATATAAAATAAACGGATCATATGAGATCCCATAAATAAATATCATTATGATATTGTTACATGTTACCGGAACTGCCGCAGAAACGCGCTGGGTTTAGTTGCAAATATTGAGTTTACATTCACTATACGCAAAACGAAACAATTTTATTTCTATTATGAGTACCTATGTCTCCAAGTACTTACCTCCTCTCCACAAGTACGTGCAATCACATGATTGCACGTACTTGTGATTATCATTTCGTATAAAAAAATATTATTACAGATAACCTGAATTACCTGCTTTATTGAATTTTTCATCTAAGGACTCCCGTAATCTTAATTTACAATGATAGCATTATTATTGTAAATTAATTGTATAATTAGGTAATTATGACTAAGGCACTTCTCACATTACGCTATTTATAAGCTACGCGACTGCAACGCTACCCAAAATTAGTATGTATTTGACACTTTTGACTGACAGGAGAAGAAACGTCCTGTCAGTACATAGTGTCAAATACATGTATACTAATTTTGGGTAGCGTTGCAGTCGCGTAGCTCATGAATAGCGTTGTGTGAGAAGTGCCTAACGCTTACTAAATTACATTACATTTTAATGATTCTAAACGTATACCTTTATTTTAATTTTCCCGTTCAATCCATACCAATAACTTAATTAACAAATCCAATCCACGACCTTTGCGGAGTCGTTAACCCTAAGGCTAACCCACACATGCATAACCAAAATCGAGGTACATACATGAGTTTAACTTCTGTATTATCCATATTTTGTGGTTCGTGTAAGTAATCACTATTACTGAAAAGCTGGCAACATTATTTCGAGAAGTGACATTAGCAAACGTCAATTTACTGAATCGAAAATGGAATCGAATTAAAAGCATAGCGATATTACAGTAGAGGGCAGAAGCCAGGCTTCAGAGCGTACCTCGGATAAAAAGAGACGAAATCTTTAGTAACCACCTTTCTTTTTCTGGCGAGGCATCAGAGCGTACCTAGGATAAAAAGAGACGAAACCTTTAGTAATCACCTTTCTCTTTCTGGCTCATCGGGATCGGAGAGAGATAGGTAATTACCGTTATCGTTGTTTCTCTTTGTAACCAGGAGCGATTGCAATGTATGGGCAGCCGTATGGCTCACCCACTCTAGTGTAATATCTCTATGATTAAAAGTCGGGAGTATACATAGAGATATTACAATAGAGGGCAGAAGCCAGGCTTCAGAGCGTACCTCGGATAAAAAGAGACGAAATCTTTAGTAATCACCTTTCTCTTTCTGGCTCATCGGGATCGGAGATAGGTAATTACCGTTATCGTTGTTTCTCTTTCTAACCGGGGGCGATTGCAATGTATGGGCAGCCGTATGGCTCACCCACTCTATTGTAATATCTCTATGGGAGTATAACGATTTGTTTATGGTCGCTGCTCACACAAAGCGTTGGTTATACACAAGTTAAAATGTGTTGAGCTTGAGCTGGTGTCGCAATTTAATATTGTATGGCAACATTCTCTCTTCTCTTTGTCAGTGCTGTATTATTTTTACTATGGATGTTAAAAACTTATTATTATCTGTTTCATACTGTTAATAATCTGTTTTTTCTTGGATGTTGGAGCGAAAATACCAAGAAATCAAATAGCTGAATAGCTGTACGACGTGGAACTAAAAAGGCGGGTATTTTAAAGCTACCTACATAAGTAATAATAGGTAGGTATTTTTATTTATTGATAAGAATTTAAGAATATAACTTTAATACTACTGATTATAGTATTAAAATTTCATAATATACCTAAAACATATTGCGTTTGTAACGTGTGTTAGTTTTTAAATTTAACAATAATATGAATATATGAATTTACAAATGATATGAATGTATTATTTAAATTGAATAACAATACATACAGTAGCTGAGTAAGTACATAAAAAGATAAAAAGAATTCATATAAAGCTTTCATACTCACGGTTTTAAGAAAGGCAGAATCCATGAATTTGTGAGAATAAAAAAATTGGCCATATGCGGAAGAACTTTACAGCAATTTGCACGTAAGAGTATTTCAGCATTTATTATGGCTATTAACTTGCTCCGTTTTATTTTCCTTTTTCTTTGTTCTTGAAATTTGCACATAAAACCCATTTCATAAACAGACACTTATAGTTGATAGTTTTTTTTGTACCCAAAAATTGTTTACATTAGTAAACTTATTTTTAGCACTTACTCAAGCGTTGCTTTTTTCACCATAGGTGAATTGTGATTGTTGGTAAACGTGTTTTTGTATTAGAATCGCGATGCAATGTACGTTTTTGGTGCTTTACGAGTGGGGTCGATGCGCGCGCGACTTCACTTAGCTTAGCATGTCCCGACAAGTCCGCCGGTCCGCGACTTTGAACCGAGCATTCCGAGCAAAGATTACTTGCAGTATGTATGTAGGTATTACATACTGCTCTTTTGAAGACTGATTCATTCTATTCATATCTGAAGTACACGTTTCCCTTTTAATCTCTATTCAAATCTTAACATGGCCTAACTTGAGAATAATACTTACAGTGCCTAAGTACTATTTACTTACCTACATAATTATATTATTATAGGTACCTATTTAAAAAATATAATATAAAGGGGAACCACGTCAAAACGCTTTATACTTTGGTCTCGTAAGTCTCGTTACGTGCACCACCGTCACTGAGAAGTCTGTATGGTATATTTTTTTTTGTGCCTTCATAAGTTTTTGGTGGTTGAAGCAATTTGCTATTTTTTTTTCGAATTCGATTCGCTTTGAGATCCCATTAAAATCTGACATGTAATGAGTTTTTTGAGTTATCACTATTTGTCGATATTGAAGTTAGTTTTTTTTTGTAAAAAGTTAATTAGAGCTATTTTGAAGTCTGTTAAAATATCATATACCTAACAACTGATTTCAGGAGGATGGTAACTAGGTAACCAGATAAATGGGTATTTACTGGTCCGGTGACCAGCAAGAGTAAAGTAGGGATTAAAGTTAGTGATAGAGTGATAGAGGCCACACCGACCTGCAAAAGTCTCGTTCAGGTTTCAACATGCAAAAAACTGATGATGTCATTTATGTTTGAATGGAATTATTACGGATACGCTGATACGAAATGAAACGTCACATTCACACACGTTTTAATTAGTAGTTTTATTATTAGGGTTCCCGCAAACTGGCTATACAGCAACCGACCACCGATGGCTGTGGCGTTGCGCGTTGTGGCGCTTCTTTAAGCGCTCTAAGTGTCCCCGCAGACTGACTGCCAAGTGCCACCGGCGGCCATAGAAGCGCGGTCCGGCCGACAGCCGCTTCGGCTGAATTTTCTGCTCACTGTTATTTGAGCTGTTGGCTGATGGCCGGATCGCGCTTCTAAAAAGAAGCGACACAGCGCCACAGCCGCCGGTGGCTGCAGTCAGTCTGCGGGGACACTAACGACTCCAATAACAGTGAACGGGCTATGCAGCCAAAGCGGCTGTCGGCCGGACCGCGCTTCTAAAAAGAAGCGCCACAGCGCCACAACCGCCGGTGGCTGTGGCCAGTTTGCGGGAACCCTTTGTTGACGCGCGAGTAATCGAACCACCACATAATTATTGGGGTACTCTGTACTGTTGTTAGTGATTCAATGGTTACATACCTACATTAACTACTGATTAAAGAAAAAAAGTTGCCAGTCATCTTGAACAAAAATTGTCTTTGTTTTAAATTAGGATACTTGGTAAAAAAACATTATTTTTTTTTTATAAAAAGTATTTTATTAAAAACATTGCTAGCCCAATCACTCTGAATAAGTAACTAAAGTTACCTATATATTCAACAACAACGACATATCACACTATATACATTTAAGTAGGTATTGGTTGACCAGCCATAAAAAAAAACCTCGTCAAATTGCGGTAAGCTCATGGAACTAATTTGTTTTACTGGCAACGCTTGCTTTTTAAACGTCAATTTATTATTGTAAATTGCTTGTCAGCGAGTTTGAATTTCATAGTGTCTTGTTATTTTGAGTGTTTATTTTGTGCTAAAATGCCAAAAACTATTCATAGTCGTGAAAGACAAGTGGTTTTCTATATAACTAAAATAAATAACAGTTATTCCCTGTAACATTTCCAACTTTGTTGTCAAAATGACATGAGCGTTACTATAACTACTGTTGCCATATAAAAGGAAACTTTAGCGCCCTCATGACAGGTTTTCTATATTCCTGGTCAAAGCTATACCTGATATTGTTTTACGTTTATCCTGTTATTATTCTGTAGTGGTATGTTGGTAAAGTTAAATATATAAATATAAATTTAAAAAGTAGCACGCGATTTAGACAATTATGTTACAAGGTGCTAATAAAATATTTACCTACTTAAGGCAGGTGTCCCACCGCCGGCGAGTCGGCGAGTGAATCCCGGCTATTTACTCGCTCAAGACATGTACAAAAGATATGACATCACGTGTAAACAAAAGATATATCTGGGAATATTCGCTGACTATTCACACCGCGGGCGACTACTCGCTTACATATGCATGTATTTTGTTTTTGTAACTTTATAATTACTTTTATTTCAAACATAAAAATACACTTATCATTGTAGCTTTCATTTTGACTTCACCGTAAATAAATTCAAGTAAATTCACTAAGTATCGGTGTTCATAAGTGAATTAACTGTTTAGTCTTTGATTGAGAAATTAATCAACATCACTGTATTGCACAATATTAAAATATGAAACGTACAATGTTTTAACACTTCAACATTGCACAACAATTAAAGTGAATTAAATGTGTATTTTATTATTTGTAACAATGCAAAAATGCTTATAAATATTGTACAACACAATTCATTTCGTAGAGTTAGATGAGAACAATTGCCCTCAAAATCGATGTATACTTCAGTATCTTCACTAATTGGAGATATCTATCATATTGCCGATAAAATTTACTCAATGCCTCAATGGATATAGAGTAAGTAAGCATATATCTAAAACTTGCTTAAAAAACCATAAGTAATCTCTTTATGAAGTACATGTTGTAGAGTTAATAATACTTAGTTTTATATCCTCGGCATATGCATATTAATTATGTTCCTAACTTTTATCAAACGATATTTAAACGCTTAAATAATGTGTATTTAGAGATACAATCATTCCGGATATTTTAGTAAAACTCATCAAAATAGCGCTACAAATGATTATTTCTGGAGATTGCATGATTTTCTTTAAATCCGTTGAATTTCCGAAAATAATCACTTATAGAAAGAAATATATCGATGATTTGACATCCAGTGTAAAACTTAAAATATAATTTAATAAATACAAATTAAAAAATACTTCAGTCTATGCGATTAACACTTTTTTGTTTCGTTTCATTTAACCTATACCGTCTTAAATTCGAGATAAAAATTGTTTATATCAATCCAAATTTACTTCCACTAATGTTTCTCCAAGCCTTGTTCTAAATTGAGCTCATTTGTAGTTGACTTATATTTAGAAAGTAAATATTTTCCAAGAACTGGTAAAACGAAATCGGGATATCTACGTGTATTGCTGAACAATGGAAGCTATTCGAAACGTGATTACCGACTGGAATGGACATCGTCTCTAAACAGATTCGTATGGTGCGGCACCAGATTTTAGCCTCGCCCTAAAGCTAAACCCAAGCAACTAAAATGGTGCGAACTACCCCCTACCCTTACATCTGAAGAATACGTCATTCATAGCTAGTCGTCCGAGCCAAGACGAAGGCTGAAGCAATTATCACTCAACACATTAATCTAGTATTCCTCATAATCATAGTAGTCCTCTTCCTGGCCGTTGTGCAACATACTGGCCAGAGACAGCTCCTCCCCAGCCTCCATTTCATCGGCGTCCATATCTTCGTCATCAACTTCATCATCTAAAAAAATATTGATTTAAAAAGAAATTATTTACAGAAAATTATATATGGTTTGCAACTTAATAAAATGACTGTATGTAAAATTAACTGATTATTTATTAGGTCAACAACGAGATAGATAGATAGATAGATAAACTCTTTATTGTTTGTACACCAGGATTATAACAGGAGATACAGTATAGAAATACCCAATTTTTAGGTAACTCGTATTGGAATCCTACTTTACATAGACAGTGGCTACAGTGCACGCATTCTCTGAGATTTCAGATGTCTATCTATTTCGATTGTTTTTATTTTTATTTTTTTATGGAATTAAGATAGCTAGACAGACAGAGCTGAAAGCCTATTATAAGTTTGGTACGTAACCCTAAAAACATAGACAAAGTAAAGTGTTCTTAAATACCTAAACTACACAGTACCTACGTCCTACATAAAATAAACCCGTTCAGTAAAATTAAATAAATATAAATCTTTGATGTTTTAAATGTCTAGATGGAACATCAAATCCGCGAAAACGTGTCAAAAAATTGTGGCTAACTGTTAGCCACAATTTTTATATCATTACGCACACATAGACAATAGACGACGTTGCCTTGTTTTTTTTTGTTTTCATTGTAGGGCGACGCTCAATCTAGATATTTAAAACATCAATGATATAAAAAATCTTACCAACAACAACAGGACTGGGCGGCGCAGGGGTGGTCGGTTTAGGCGTAGCTGGTTTGAGCGCGGGCTGCTTGGCCGGCGACGGCGACGCGGGCCCGTCCGCGCCGGGGCTCTCGCTCACACTCGCCACCGGACCCTTCTTCTTACGTTTACGCGACACTGTCGTTGCTATCACTGGAATCTGCACTGCTTTCGGTGTCTTAGGTCTATAAATCAACATGTACATTTTATTAGTTCAGAGTGTTGCAAAAATTCTTTAGTTGCTTCGAAATTACATCGGACCAAAGAAAATCAAAAAGATTTTTCAAATACAACAATTACAAGTACCAAAAATAACAGAACAATATTATAGAATTGGCTTATAAATCAGTTTTAGAGGCGACCATCGCAGTCTTCAAGGGTAGCAACGCATCACACCCAGTAAAGGAAAGAGATATACTGTATATGTATTTAGTTAATTTACTGTTCGTTTCAGTAAAAGAAAATATTGCAAGGAAAACTACCTACACTATATGTAATATAATATTGTTCTTAAGTTTGTGAAGTCTGCCAACGGCACTTGACCAGTGTGCTGTCTTTCGCCGTTTCTACTCCTAAAAAAAAATTCATTCAAACCTCTTTTACAGAAAAATCCGAAAGCCAACCTACGCAACCCCTATTATAATCCCGAAAGAACAACCAGCATTTAACTCCCAAGGAGCTTTCTACTATAATAATAAACTCACACTTCAACAGAGGGTGACACTATAACAGTGCTAGTAGCCGGCGGCTCCACCAGCGTCTTCAGGATGTCATAATTAATCTTGGAGCTGATCTTCTTCTCGGCCAGCATCTTCTCGATCGCCTCGCCGGCGGTCGCCGCGTTGTACGTCGCCTTCTTACGGTAAGAACCTCTGACTTTCTTCTTCTTGTCTTTGTTCTCTTCTAGCTCTTTTGCGCGCAGTTCTTGCTTTACTGTAATTTGTTTATATTGATGTGGTTGTATTACAAGTAGAGATCTGATCTGCAGTCGAAATTCGACCGTGATTCTGTTAAAGTCTTAATTCACACTGACAATGTTACGTAATGTGACGTAAGTTTGCATAGAGTAATTTTGTAGCTGTAGTTATTTGTATTGGGGTCTTTTACTATGAATTCAATGTATGTCTAATACATTATTTATTATAAAAGTGCAATCTGTATTAAGAAAAACGCGATGGCGTAATAGTAGAGAACTTACTTTTTTGGTCCTTTAAATACTCCGCATTGACCATATTCCAGACTTTGGTCTTTTTCATAGATTCCTCCTCAGACATTATCAAAGAGTTGATGTAGTCTTCATCTTTCTTGCTTAGGCACATCTCCTCAGCACTGAGATCCTTGCTGAACTGTAGCATACATTTGGGTTCCGGCTTCAGAAACTTTTCATCCCCCGGTTTCTCATCTGAAGGACCAAGTCCTATCACCGCTAATTCCGGGCCTGAGAAGATATTTAGAATACACCTTAAGTTATTAATAAATATCTTAAAGACTTAAATTTTTTACACATATCTGTGGGGACAATCTTCATTGAGAAATGACTTAAAATTATAAAGAAACATACATGTGGCGGCAATGAATATTGGAACTGGAATAATTCCGGTTCGTTTTTGGTGTTATTTCCTACCAATTTTTATTTTTTGCTTATTAAAATATGTTTGGCCTCTACTTCAATAACAAAGTCTACCTACGTAAGTACCGTACCGATTCGGCCTTAACCATTGAATGATAAATGCAATAAAAGTAAAGTGCAAATTACCGAGTCCTTTTTCTAGTTTTTCTTTATCGGGTAAAATATTTTCGTCTTTGGTGATTTCACCTATTAAATTCAGGGTATCTTGTGCGGCGAACCTCGTCGCTTCAACCTCCTCCATGGAAGTACCTTCGAAAATAAACCAATAAGTTATGATTAAATAAATAATTAAATAACGATACCCACTCATAGCCCCAAAATAGGATTCCCTGTATCGTGGGTGACAACAACGACCAAAAAAAACAAGGACACACACACGCAGGAAAGGAAATTTAAATTCATCAAAATTTCCGCTTCGTTGGGAATCGAACCCAGGACCCTCGGAGCAGCGATCCGGCAAGTTTACGATTGTACCATTCGGGTCGTCAATGATGATTAGTAAAAAAATAGTATTAACATAGAATAGTACTCAAAGCCCGGCCGCTTGCGTCGTCGATCCCAAGTAGGCATAGAAAAAAAAATCTCGAACAGTTCCGTGCTTTGGAGGGTACGTAAAGCGGTTTGTTGGTAACGACTGATATCGTTAGATAGTACATAGTTGTTAAGCCATATGGTTTCGGAGGCTTCTAGCGGCATAAAACCTTCTGATGCTTGGTTTTTCCATGCATCTAGTAGGTATGCTCTAGACCTCCTCAATGTTGAGGAGATGTCAGTGCTCAGTAACGGGGACAGTAATTTCAATATCGAACGCAAACAGCGCGGAGTGTAGATAACTGGAGTGGTGCTAATCAGTGGCGATTTCTCTAAGATGGCGCGTATGGCGCCGCCATAGGTACCATAATTTTTAAGCATTAAATAAAATGTAAAAAATCATATATTTACAACCTAATTATTTGGACCTAAGTACAATAATTACATTTTACGAGCGCTGCGGTCTTCTATCACGAACGCGACTCGCGGCGATTGTCTTCGCGTTCGGTCGGCCGAGCGCGGCCGAGGCATGCGCTTCTGCTAGCGCATGCATAGTCCATACAAAGTCGTTGGCCCGCGGCCGCCCGCGCCTCTTCGATCGCTTAGTATCACCATAGTAAAATTATACTGTGGTATCACTGAGTTTGAAACGCGGGTCTGGCGCTGGGAATGGCGCATTACCTAACGAGTTTTCGCATGTTTTTCGTGATAGTGTAGATTTGTGATTACGGTTTCTATCTTTCTATTGATTTAATTTACTTTTTATTTAGTAGGTAATTAGTTTATAATGAAATGACATGAAATTATGAGTGATTCAATAAAATCTGTGATACAAGAACTTTTAGAAAGACCTTTCACGACGAGATCGTTTGCCGAAAAACGGTTGATAGTGGAAAATGGACTTTCATTATGGGACCAACCCTAAAATCGCGAAAAACCATCAGCTATTTCATACAAAAATAAAAATGTCAAATTGTATGAAATTTCTTTTTAACCGAATTCAAAAAAGAAGGAGGTTCTCAATTCGACCGTATATATGCTTCTTTTATGTACGTTCAGCGATTATTTCGTCGTTTATAGACCGATTTTGATAATTCTTTTTTTATTCTAAAGTAGATATCCGCAGTGGGGTCCGGTGATAAGGACACCAGGATCTGATGATGGCATCTCAGGGAAATCGAGGGGAACTTTTGAAAATTGTATGGACAACTAGTGTGTTTGTTCATGTTACCATAAGTACATTAAAGCGCTACTATTTCATGAAGATCTGGAGTCGATCTGATGAAGCCGAAAGACAGTCGAGGGAACTCCTCAACGATTTACTGCAGTTATCTAGTCTAGTGTTTGGGCTTGATTAATTTGTAGCGACGAGAACTTTACACTTACATGTTGAATTGAGCGCCATCTGGCGAGTAGTTTTTGAGTTATCTCTACTTATCAAGATTGAAGTCGGTTATTTTTTTTGTAAAAAGCAATTATTTGCGATTTCAAAGTAGGTTCCTTAATGAAAGACTGCAAGTTTGTTAGATTGTCTGTCTGAAGAAATGGTTTTCCGGTTATGCGCACTTAACACTACACCCTATATAACAAAAGCTGGAGCCACCCCAATTATAAACACCAGGAATCGCCACTGGTGCTAATAGGAGAAACTTATGTGTAACTATTTTCTAATCTGTGCTTATGTCCAGATCGTCAATCTGTGGACTTAACAGACTAAAGTATGTGGATATTTGGGGTGGCAGCATCGAGCCATTAAAACGGCCATTGCCATTAAAACAAATTCCATATCAAAGGCGAACGGAATACAGTTACTCCGTTCAATAAAGATCAACCTATAAAAATGGTTCAAAGTAATACCAGAAGGTGTGATCGGTGTAGTGGGTATATTTTTTCTTCTTTTAGCGTTGTCCCTCTCTATCTGAGCATCGATCTCTCTCTGTAGCTCTGTTAGTTCAGTCTCACCATCTTCTTCGTCCATTAACTATAAAAAATAATATGTATAATTGAAATTAATGCAGATGTACAGTCACAAGCATATATAATATATTGGCAAGGATAGATTAGCAAGCATAACCCCAGGATGCATTCAATAATATCTGCCTGCACGGCACGCATATCTGAACGTTCATAGACAGCATATTAAAGTGACAACAAATTACAACCGCCCAATTTGATGCAAAATTGCCTAGTTTCAAAATCAAGATTAAAAACACCTAAAACAACGAGGTTACGAAAATTGCAAGAAAGTGTTTTCGAGAAGGTAGTTTTATTAATCGATCCATATATCGATAAGAAGTACGAAATCCAAAAAGCGTTTAACGGGTTTCAGAAATAAATTGCTTACCTTAGCCAATCTCTCTTTATCCCTCTTCCTCGCGGCTCGGAACGCAGGCGGGTCCTGTTCTTCCTCCAAGTCCACAGTCATGAACTCCTCAAGCGTGAGCGCACTGGACGGAGTCTCACCAAACTCGAGCAACCTTTTCCTTATGGTGGTCTCGTGGACCTTCACTATCCGCACCACGTCGGCTGGGGTCCGAGAGAAGTCATGTAACCGAGCTGCTATCAGCAACGCTGGAATTATTTTGGATTCGGATGAGTATTCTTATCTTATTAAACTGTAAGTAATTTAGGCAGTGGATTCAAGGATTCAGCTGCATTAAGAGAGATTTCGAATGGCGTTGATTGGAGGAAGGCTATTTGGGTTAGAATAAGACTACTAGATTACTGGAGTGGTGCTAGTTGGAAAAAGCCTATGTCTTGATCGTCCATCTCTGGATTGTAAAGGCTGATAATATAATTAGCTACTATGTCGTAACTATTATAATAGTAACTAATTAATAGACTAACGTATCATAACAAAGAGCCTGAATGATTGAGGCGCAGTATCGAGCCGGGTAAACATCTGTTATTTGTTACATACATTATAATTAAGTATCATCGAAATATCAATGTATTTTTCTCATACAATGACGCCATACAAGGCTTTTAGTTGATGTGAGTACTGAAAAATAACACTTATCATGTACAAACATAACATCTTTATATTTCTAAAGTTTTGACTTGCCACTCTTTGCGGTTGGAAATACCTTGTCAGTGTTGGTTAAGTACGTACTAGGCTAGGTACTTAAGATATAAAAAACTTTTTGATGGAATTTTTCATTATTAAGATAGTATACAAAGTCCATACTGTCCAAAATGAGTTGCTTGCCAATAGTTTAATCTCAAAGTCACATACATTAAAATGTTAGTTTTTATTATTTTATGTAAATATTTATGTACCTACGTAGAGTAATACAGGTGATGAATGTTTGTACCTACATATATTAATTGGTCAATTTGTCAGCTAATCTAATAGGTATAAAATGCGAAAGGCCACTTGCTCACCACGAAATATTAAAAACAACTTGATGTACCTCAGTATAATTTAAGAAGATGAAAGGCAGGCAATTACCTACTTAGGTACTTTATTGTTAGACATCTACTAAGAACGAAATTTGTCATATTTTGTCCTTATTGCATAATTCCTTATTTCTGATAAATGTACTCCTTTAGGGGGTAGCCTCGGGGATGAGATTTATGTAAATCAGTCAACAGTATTTCAACGCGGGCCAAGGCAGCAACAGATATACTCCGTTCGCATTCGATATGGAATTCTTTATAATTTCATCCCACCCAAACGAGAGCTTTCCGTCCCTGTGATCAAGGTACATTACAGATTGACGGAGAAAATGACATAAGTTAAATTTGCTCACAAGCTAAATTGATCTGTGTGCACAAGTACCAAATTAGTTTTTAGTTGGGAGCGGCAATTCCGTATCGAACGCTACCGTAGTAGGTATAGAACCGAAGCAATAGGTAAGTGGTTGTATCACGTTACCAGCGCCACAAACTCCCGAGGGCCTGCGGCCGGAGTGGATGGAGTCCCGCTTCATGCGCTGCACCAGCCGCAGCGCCGTCATGCTCACCTCGTGCTGCTTCTCCTCGAACTGCAGCTGCGACGAGAACCGCAGGATGTACAGACATGGATCTGAAACAATAAAACACTTCAAAGGTTTGATCTGAATTGCAATGATGATAAATTTTTATAGGGTGTTCAGATTTTTTAATTATTTTTTATTCGAAAGCTGGTGCTTTACGTCTGGTCCCATAGAAATTTGAGGGATACCTGACGGGTGGTTTTTGAGTTATTCTTAATAATGTGTATCTATTTAATTTATGGTCATTGCATCGATAGTTTTGATTGGGTGTTCCGATATTTTTTTGTTCTTTTTTATTCGAAAGCTGGTACTTGTAATCTGCCAATCTCTCAATTTGTTAAACAATTTATCAATCTGTTATGTACCTTAACCACAGGGTCGGAAATGTGGCATTTTTGTGGGTTGCAATTAACGAATTTCGTATCGAACGCTACCGCATTGTACCTAGTATGTTTTTTTAGAATATCAAGGTTGACTTAGTATTTACAGCTAAATCCAACTAAATTAAAGCCTGTAGGTACTACGGTATTACCGTATCGTACATCCATAGACCGTAGAACATCCAACTATGCAAATAGCTTAATTATAGCAATCTTGCTGTTTCTCTGTATTAAGTTAAAGAGAGTTAAGTTTAAGAGTTTCTTTCCTAACAATGACAGAAGTGAACCTAAACCCTGATTGACAAGGTTTCAAATATATAATTTTAAAGAAAACTATACGACAAGACCGAACAGTGTAGAATTTTCTAGTTCCAATACTTTCTTATGCGGAACAATTTGAGTTGGAACCAGTTATCCATTTCGCTTTCCTGCGAGCAATATTACCTAAGTTATTACATTCAAAATACATAATGAGTACAAACTCGTTTATAATTACAATATTTTATTATAACGCCAGTGCAGTAGGTAGGATTTAGGTAACCTACTGACATAAGTTTTTTACGAGGCGAGTTCATGCAACATAGAAGCTCTAGTTGAAGAACGATGCTTGAGGAAATATTTCAAAAAATGCTAGTTCCAAAACCAGTCTAACTGCGATTAGGTTCTGTAATCTAGACCGAAACATAGCCAAATGACCATGAACCGCGAATAGCATGCGCCTCACGGACTACAGTCTCTCAGCCTCAACTCAAAGGATTCAAATCTATGAAAGGATTGTGAGTAAGTACTTATACTCTGCCTTCGGGCTTGGGCACATACAAGTCCGTTAACCCGGCTCTGGGAACGTTAGAGTCCTCTTCTCTAGCGCTCACCCGAGCTATTCTTCCCTGGCGCGTCCATGTCGCGGGGGTGGGCATCCTATATTTTGATATATGGATGGCTAAGTTCAGGGAAGGACCCAGTACTGTGGGGTATATCACAGTTCCCTTGCCTAGGGTTACAGGTGAAGACCTCAACGGTGGAAACAGCGGAAGAGGCAAGCTTCGTCACAAGGCGTAGTTATTGTGGCCTGGGGCTGGGTAGCAGCGGTCTCAGTATTGGCTTGAGGACAAAACTATAGTAGTTTAAAGGGCTCTAGTCAAACATTTGTGAGCGCAGCCAAGGTATGGTACGACGATCACAAAACTGCAATGGCGGAAGGCAACGGGATACCACCGCCATTATTTTCCCCTAGTAAATCAGCTCTCATGAACAGTACAGCAATAGAAATGGCCCCGAGTCTCCGGCGTCCCTTCAATGGGACAGGGGTGCGAAGAATCCCCGGAGGTAAACTTATAAAAACGCGAAAGATAAGAGTTGGAACATGGAACGTGAGAGGCATGAAGAAGCATGGGAAACTTTCGAACATCATACTGGAAATGGAGCGCCTTAAATTTGACATACTGGGCTTAAGTGAAACAAAATGGACTGGTCAAAATAAATATGAAACTGCCGAAGGAAAAATCCTTTATTACTCTGGCAATGACCAGTCTTTTGACCATCATGGAGTGGGGGTTCTTATGAGCAAAGAAATTTCCCAATCAGTGACGAACTTCATACCCTTGTCAAATCGTGCAATGCTCATTCAGATAACTGCAGTGCCAGCAAATTTGAATATACTTCAGGTATACGCTCCTACGGCCGATAAACCTCTGGTTGAAATTGAAGAATTTTATGGTCAAATTGAAACTCTCTTGCAATACACCAAAAAACACGATATTAATTTAATAATGGGCGACTTCAACGCTAAGGTGGGCAGCATGTCGGTACCAGGAGTGACAGGTAACTATGGACTGGGGACTAGAAATGAAAGAGGTGACACTTTAGTAGAGTTTTGTCAAGAGAAAGAACTAATGCTCGCAAATACCCTCTTCAAGCTTCATCCTCGGCGTTTGTACACCTGGACGTCGCCTCAGCATACACCAAATAACATAGTGCGCAATCAAATAGATTATATAATGATAAACAAAAGATTTCGTAATTCAATAAAGAACTGTCTCACCTATCCTGGAGCAGATATAAAATCAGATCATAATCCTGTCGTGGCAACATTACATTGTAAATTCAAAAAATTGGCGAAGCAAAAACAACGAAATTTCCGGACAGATTTAAATAAAATTAAAGAACCTACAATTAGAGCAAGAGTTTCAAACGCTATAAACGAATGGGCTGACAATCGCTTATCCCTTCCACCATCATCACCCTTGGAAACGTGGTCAACACTAAAGAATACGGTCAATAACATCAGCCAGACTTATCTGCAACCTGATCACCTTGTCAAGAAACAGCAGTGGATGACCGATGAGATCCTGAAGTTGATGACAGAACGTCAAACATACAAAACCACTGATCCAAAAAAGTACAATGAATTGGATAAGCTCATTGCTAGGAAGGTTCGAATCACACGAGATACGTTCTATGTGACCAAATGTGAACGTATTGAAAACCTTTTAAAACTCCACGATGGTTTTAACCTGCACAAGGAGATCAAGGATCTAGCAGGGCTTAATAAGTCCCAAAAATTGTACGCACTGTGTGATGATCAAGGGAACCTTCTCCACGACCTAGAAAGCAAGAAGAAAACATGGAGTAAATATATAGTCGCAATGTTTGAGGATGCCTCTAGAAGTCCCGCAAGTATAAATATGACTGATGACTCTGGACCACCAATTTTAACAACAGAGGTTAAAAAAGCACTTAGATCTGCTAAGACTGGTAAAGCTTTAGGTCCCGACAATATACCAGTAGAAATTCTTAAACTTTTAGAAGATGACTATGTAGACGCCCTAACCAATTTTTTCAACCAGGTGTACAATTCAGGCTCTTTACCCAATGAATGGCTCAGATCCACTTTCATAACCCTACCCAAAAAGGTGAAAGCAAAGAAGTGTGCAGAATACCGCACAATTAGCTTAATGAGCCATGTACTAAAAGTATTCCTGGCGATCATCCAAAACAGGATACGTCCTAAATGCGATGAACAACTTGGGGAGAGTCAATTTGGTTTCCGATCAGGCATGGGGACTCGAGAGGCGCTTTTTGCATTAAATGTTCTGGTACAAAAATGCAAAGACATGCAGACCAATGTTATCCTGTGCTTCATTGATTATGAGAAGGCGTTCGATCGCGTAAGACATGATCTATTAATGGAGCACTTGCTAGATGTTGGTCTAGATGGTAAGGACTTACGTGTGATTAAGAACTTGTATTGGAATCAAAAGGCAGCTGTGAGAGTCGAGCATTCGGAGACGGAAGAAATTGAAATCTGCCGTGGAGTTCGACAGGGGTGTGTACTATCTCCCCTGCTTTTTAACTTGTACTCTGAAGCAATAATATCTGAAGCTCTGGAGGGGTTGGAAGTAGGAGTCAAGATAAACGGCAAAGTCGTTAATAACTTGAGATACGCCGATGACACCGTGCTGATAGCCTCTTCAGAACAAGACCTACAAATATTGGTGGACAGGGTCAGCGAGTGCAGTTTTAAAGCAGGGTTGAGCATAAACGTGAGTAAAACCAAGTTTCTGGTAGCATCAGGGAACAAGGATCTTAACCCTAGGATTCAGATTGGAGGTAAAGATCTGGAGCGGGTGCGAATGTACAAATACCTTGGAGCTTGGGTGAATGAAGAATGGGACAGTGAACAAGAAATTCGTACCCGGATTGAAATCGCCCGAGCATGTTTTAAGAGAATGGAAAAGGTTTTGTGCAGTCGTAAATTGTCCATAAAGCTCAGAGTAAGAATGCTCCATTGCTACGTTTGGCCAGTAGTGTTTTATGGTAGTGAAGCTTGGACATTGAAAGCCGACACCCAGAAACGTCTCGAAGCCTTTGAGATGTGGTGTTACCGGAGAATGCTTCGTATTGGCTGGACACAGAAAGTTTCCAACGTCAGAGTACTCCAGCGCGTCGCCAGAAGCAGGGAGTTGCTACCATCCGTGAAAAAGAGAAAAGTCGAATATCTGGGACATGTCCTACGACACGAGCGATACCAACTGCTCCAGCTCATAATGATGGGCAAAGTAGCTGGCAAGCGACGCGCTGGAAGGAGAAAGAAGTCCTGGTTGCGCAACATCCGAGAATGGACGAACATCGCCAGCGTCGAACATCTATTTCGCTTGGCGCAAGATCGCGAAAAGTTCTCAGAGCTGACAGCCAACCTCCAGTAGTGGAGAGGCACGAGAAGAAGAAGAAGACTTATACTCCGTTCGCGTTCGATCTGGAATTCGTTATAATAAAACACAAAAATGTCAGCTTTCCGCCTATGTGATTAATTATTATTATTTATTATTATTATTATTATGTGATTAATTATTGACAGTGTGATCTTAAAATGGCCATAGTAAATTTTATTATGACTTACAAACTGAATTGACTGTGAGCACAGATAATTAGTTTGGTTTTGGCAGGGAGTGGCAATTCCATAAATGCTCGGCGGCGCAAGTATACTTAGATATTTCTACTTAAGGTCGATCCAAATGTGCACAGTTTCAAGTATGTAGTTACGTTATGTGGATTGCATGAAATTATATTCTATTTAACCTCTAAAGCACAATAAAAATTCTCTCACATATTTTTACAATTTCACCTTATCTACTTACATTTTATTTCCATCCGCCGTTTCGCACTGTTGTTCCTACACAAATTATGTGCATAGCACAATGTTGTGTTGTGGCACACATTGTATGTAAAATATCTAATTAATTCGTCAAATTCCACACTTAACAATGACTTGTCACTGATCCCAAAATATAAATATTTATTGTTAGACATAGCCCTTAAGTTTAACTAACTCTCTGCGAACGTGAAACTAACTTAGGTACTTAATATGTCGGTTCACATTCCCTCCTACAATACAGGAAATTACTAAAGTTGTGGATATACAAAGATACTGCTCATTTTAACAGTTTTTTGACGTGATACTTACAATATAAATGTATTTTATTATAAACCTCTTATAAATCAATGAATCCCGACGGCATGCGGCATGCACGAAAAAATGTCACGTTCCGCGGTTCCGCCTAAGCCGAAGCGCAAGCGAGAGCGCAAAACAAGCGTTCGGATTGTGACGTATCGATGTCGTTTATTTCCGTCAGTACACAGCCAAAAATATGAAATGTCAACATAAATAAATAATCATAAACATTCCCAAAACGAAGCAAAGTCAGTTGCTAATGAAATCCTTGCTTTGGAATCAATAATAATATGAAGCCTGGCTCGAATTTACTTTCACATTTGACTTGATTGTAACCTGTGTTATAACTTATATTATAACCTTTTAAAGACTGGTTCTCAGAAGTATAATACATACCTACTAACATTATGAATGCTATTAATAAGCATTTATAATAAATATAATAATATGAATATGCATAGAGACTACGTGTTTATTTTTTAATTATTGACAGTCTCCTGCCTCTCCATGCGCTATGTCAGGTAGTGTAGTGAGATACAATTACTTTTATCATTAAATAGGTATTTAAAAATAAGTATATATTTTTTACTACCATTTAGAATTTATATTGTTTTTTTTCTTACCTTAGCAATGCTTATTGGTATCAAATGAAAAGACCTTTTTCAGTTTTCCTAAGCAGTCGGGTTTTTGTTTTTATAATATTAGGCTTGTTTATACATCCGATTATTCATTTAAAAACATATGAACGAAGCAAGGGCGACTTGCAAGTAGATATTTTGTACGATATTTTTACATAAGTTTATTTTTTTAAGAATTGTTGTTGTAATGTGTTTACTCATTTTTTATAAACGTTTCCTTAATATTTTTTTTGTTTTATTATAATTAAAAGGAAGTAATGAATCCAAGCGCGTAAAAAGTTCTTAACATAACATGTTTATAATTTAAATAAAATTAATATATTTTTATATAAGTATAAGCTATAAGGTGGTAGAGCCTAGAGTTCGCCCGGGATAGTACAGTCGGCCGCAAAAGTCGCTTAACAGAATCTAAAGTGCAAAACACCTGAACACCCAACGAACCATAAGTCAGTGTCGTGACAAGGACGCAAATTTAGCTTAACTTACAGACGTTCATAATTAGCTTAACATAACTGTTTCATAAGTTACTAAACGCTTTCATTCCAAAAGTCGCTGAACATCATCAATGTCAAAAGTACATTAACAAGTCACATTCTCACATTCAATGTTACTGCGTAAAAAAGTAAATATAGTAGGTAGTTGTCTTAAAGTTTTGCTCTCGGTTTATGAATATTCTGATTGTTATTCTGATGTTCTCAGATACTTTAGACCAATTTGTATTATTGTCAAATTTACTACCGTTGCTGGCATTATGGACATGGAAATGGCACTATTATGCTAAAAGTGAGGTTATCAAATTCCCTTTATTGACAAAATTTATTAGTGATTTTTCGCTCATTTTTATCCAATATCTACTTACTGTAAAATATTTTGCACGTCCATAGTTACAGTCAGAGATGTGCAAAATATATCTGAAGATGATTACTGCTTACAGATTATACGAGAATTATACCTGCTGCAATTTGCTGAAAATTTCATTATGGCAACGGATTAAAGATTAAGTATGTCTAGAGATTCTGGAAACAAGAAAGTGTCGCCAAGAACGTTGTAGGTAATAGCTTTTCTTAAACGGGGTTTGCAGGTGCATTTTCGGGCCTCTAGATTCAATTATAATTTGTAATCATGATTTATATATAACCAGATATCGACAAAATTCACCTATCATCTCTGGTTTTGTTATTGTCATCGGGGTAGATCAAAAAGTGTGATTCGCATCATAGAGATACAGGTAGTATCTCGCGCTAATTAGACATTCAAATTCAAACCCTCGTATGTTAGCGCGATACACCGTAACTATTGTATATATTCCGCATCTACATTTATAGCTACTTCCGTAAAGTTTCGTATAATAAATGGTAGGTAATTTTGACCGCTACATAATGAAACGGTCGCGCCATCTACATTTGGTCACATATTCAAAATGCAAAATCCAGTGTAACGTTTCCAAATGAAATGTTAGACAATCAACTACACCTATAATCAAAGTCAATCAAACGTAAGTAATCAGAGAGCATAGCATTTGAACAATTTCCTAAAACCTGACAAATATTAAGTAAAAATTAGATAACAAAGTAAAGTAGGTAATAAGTTGGCCGACATTTAACTCATTTCACGGTTCAAACGAGATTACGCAAATATTAAATAATACCGACGTGACATATAACATTTTCAATTACCCGCTCGTGCGTATTCGCTACTTAATTAATATCATATTAGAACGAATTGTCAACTATGTTACTCTCGTTTCGTTTAAACTTTAGCTACACAATGTATTCCGCGTGTTAGTCCGCGTATTCCCAGGGCTTTGGATAAAAAACAGCCCACATATAATTTTAATTTGGATTCGTGAAGCTTACTTTCAGGAGCCCTGAAATAGACTATAAATTAAATATTTACCTAATGAAGAGGAGTGGGCCATTACTAGGTTGAAGATATGGCAGATATCTTAGTTTAGTAAACTCAACGTACTTAGTTAGGCGATTATCTATTGCATCTGACTAGATTTGACTTCTGCAAAAAAATTTGGAGGTATAACTACTGATGACTAATGCGATTGATGACAAAGCTACATTAAAAATTCCTAATTACCATAACATTTTTACAACCATCATAAGTCTTTTTATCTCATTGTTATGTAACTGTATTAATTAATGGAGACAGGAAGTCGGTGACAGCAAAATGGACAATGCTTAGTGAGAAGGTCCAGATACACAAATGGTTACAACACAACCATAACCAAAAGTAGTTTACCCAAAAACACAATAATTCATACCATTGCACTGTGATTCTGTGACACTGTGACCATTGTGTCTGTAACCGGAACGCTATGCAAATTCTTACTAAACTTAAAAGTGTCCATTCACACGTGGCTAACGCGTTGTCACACCTGAACCATGACCAACTATTATGTAATGACACGTAAATTATACGAAAACATAATAGCTTTATCTCAACAAAACCACAAAGTGTATAGGAAAAAGTAAGTTCTCATGTAGATGGTGATAGACCATGACACCATTAATTTAATGACTCCAATTAAGGGCTGTGGCCGGCGTTGCTCCTCTGTTTTTAATGAACCCAGCTCAGAGTCAATTAAAAAAGAACTGATTAATCTTAGACCTAAAAATGTTCAAGAAAATAAAAAATTCTATACTTTTGAAGAAGATACAGAACAAAATAGAATTAAAGAATTTGTGGTGGTACTTATACCAATTCAGGGAAATCTTGGATTCAAAGTGAGAAACGTCGTAGTTAAAATATGAAGTGTACTTATATGCTTTTAAATTTAAAGTTTAGGCATGGCCGTTCTATAAATCAAAGTATATTATTATCTATTTATTTACTAACAAAACATTGTCTCGCATGATAGAAAAGAAGAAGTACGTTTATTTTATAAGACAACTGCAATAACAATAGCAAAAGAAGAAAAAACTTACGAAGCTTCGATAATACGGATTACTATGGTGACCTTGATGATACAGACCTTTATATAATTGATGTGCATGACCAGAGGTATATCTACTAAGTAATTTGCTGACTAACCATAAAAACTACAAGAATAAGACCTCATTTCAACAGACATAAGAGACAATCTAACACAATTACTTTGCTCCAAAGCTTCAAGCTGATCACAAAGAGGAAAACAAATAGCTGACGCAGGTTGGACAGAAGCGGCAAACAAACAAAGCAAGTAGCGAGTGATGCTCTGGCTCCAAGTTACCAGCCCCGCCTGCATGCTTATAGACTATTTACCGATCACGGCACGTCGCGCATTATAATGTCTTCGCAGCAGTGATGTTACAGTGCGCCTTGTTCGATAAATCGATTCTCAAAAGGGGGCTTATAGCTAGAAACAAATCATATTTAATCCGGTTGCCCCGCGGACAATCGTGACTGGTCCATGGAACAAAACCTAAAGCGATTTGTTAAGACGATAAGCTACAAATACATTTTAAATAATTATTCGTAATTTTGAAGTCACTTGTTTAATCCAATTAGCATTAAACATTAAAATATTCGCTTTATAATTTTATTGCAAATAAATGCATATTTGTTGCAAATTAGACATGACTGTGATATTTTAATCGAAAAATGATTCTTTGAATTTTGCTTTTTTAATCTCAGTAAGTATATTATAATCTTGTATTACCACACTTTTATTTGGGTCATAGAAACTAGATCTACAACTAAAAATATAGTATCTATAAGCAATTTTGATTCATACTCTCAGATGAAAACGAAGATACCTACTAATTTTCAGATTCTTTTGGTATGGAGAAGAAATTTTAAAACTCTTGACTAATTTATTTATACTTATATATAATTAATAATTAACAACGATTTATTACTGTCATTTACGATGTATTATACCCAAAAAACTATCAGTAAAATATTCATTTTCCACTTTATCATTCGTAATTAATATGCTGTGTGAAGTCATGAGGGTAAAAAATATCGACCAAATAATATTATATTATACATCTTCTAAAAATGAACATTAAATTTTTAAATATGCACCTAATATATCTTAACTCCTAGACTTCTGTTTTGAAGAACAAATAATTTCACTGCTGTTTTTATTAACCTAATTCAGTCTCAATGACACAATCGCATAAACGTACAATGTTCACAATCGTGATCTGTAATTAAACAGGGGTAAGATAGGTTTCATTGCATTGCTGTGAAATGAATTTCGAATAAAATAATAGAAGATTGTATAACAAGGAAGCAAGGTAATATTTTTACAGCGAGGGCGCTTTTTTGAATCCAGAGCGAAGTTAGGGATTCTAGAGTAGAATCCCGAGCGTAGCGAGGTAGTATAATTCCTGAATTTGAGGCGCCTTTTATTTTCTCATAGGGGGGGATGAAAAGTAGAGTGTATAACTCGGGAGCAAATATTTTTTGGCTCGGGCGACGTACTATGAATCCCTCGCTACGTTCAGGACTCTACTAAAGAATCCCTCGCTACGCTCGGGATTCTACTCTAAAATCCCTCACTTCGCTCTGGATTCAAAAAAGCGCCCTCACCGTAAAAATATTACTTTGCTCCCTCGATATACAATCTACTATTCTTCGAAAATGGTGTTTCTATAAGCTTCGGTATCACATAACAATTCCTTACTGTGAGTGGTTTTGGAATTTATTTTTCCTTCTTACTACAGACAAGACATACGCTACATAACGCTGTATTTCTCATATAAATTTAATCTTTGAAATATTCATCCAGTTTACAACAACCCATCGTCATTAGAATGCCTTTAGTAAGTTTCTAACTTACATTGCGATATACGGCTATTGTGTCAGAACCTCAGAACTTTATTAAAAATAAAAAATTACAAATTGTGAACAATCGGGCATCACTAAGAACGCGCATGTGAATAGCTAGGGCACCGCGATGCATCGGCAAGTGCGTACATAACGAAAATCTGAAACGTGATTCATAATATCATTATCTACCGTCGAGGCCACTCAATATTTTGACACATCCAAATATGATAGGTCTATGTGTTTGGGAACATTATGCACGAATTACGTAGGCAGAAACGCTACGGAGCAATAAGTTTATATATAAACAGCAGAGATAAAACAAGATGGAAATAATCTTGTCGTAATCAAATTTATCAAGCATTCTCTGCAAATCTACCGTTTCTTGAGAGAAGGACATTCTTGGGATTCCGAAGAGTCTAGAATCGTCATTCTGATGAAATAATAATTTATGTCAGCCATTTAGCGAAAAATATTCGCAAGAAACTCGTCTTATTAATTAGCATGCTATCAAGGCGACGCCGACGATGACTAAATCGACAATACGATAAAAATAGAAAGCTGACAATAACAAAACTTCGATAACGTCAAGTACGGCGGGTTGAATTAACTGTAATATGGTTGTCGTTACGTTGTGATAAGGAGTGACATCATGCACTTTCTCGTGAAGTGCGCTCAGTTTTAGTTGGAGACGGGAGCGGGTCAGCTCTCGACCAAACTTGCGTAAGAGTCGATCGTACCCGCGAGATTGGTGCGCCCGTGCATGCAGCCACTCTAGCGCACTAGAGCGCGCGCTTTCAACTGAGGCGGCAACGTCACGCCAAATAATATAAAACAAACAAAACAAACGAAAATATTGACTTGTGAAATGTGAAGTGTTGTGACTTGTGACAGTTCCTACTCGGAAATGGTGGTTCCGCTTCCTCACGGAATGAAATGAAGGGAAGAGCCAAGAGAACTCCTATTAAGATACCTGTTCTGCTAGGAAAGATATTGCTCCGTTGGTTTTTTACCAAAGCCGATCTGATTTTCTTCGTTTACCGGTTGGTATACATCGACCAGCACTTCAAATTTAATTAAATTTCTATAACACAGTATTTAAGCTATTAAAGATTTCAAATCAAGACTCATATTAAAGATTACAATTGTGAAATCATGTGGATTTACAAATACTTAGTCCGGAACTGGATGTTCATAATCGGTGTAATAATTGGTCGGGTTTATCTAATTTTGGAATTCCATAGGTACAATTATTATTCAAACTAAGCTACGAACAATTATGTTTTTAAGATATCAAACTTCGATGGACTATCTGTATTCATTTATCCTTTTGAACTCCTTAAAGCAGCGCGACCAAGGGCAAACTTCGTGCCTTAAAGCTTTCTCTGCCAAATGACCCAGTTAAGGGTGATGACGAAAGTAAGTGAAATATGAAAAAAATAACACAAAAGACAACAATGGATAAAATTAACTGGTATTAAACAAAATGAAATAATTGTGTGTATATTTATGTATCTATCTATAAAATGAAAGTTCCGAACGTCTGTACAATGCATTATAAATTATTTGTTAAAAACAGTTTCAGCGACCAAGAATAATACGTAACACTTTCCATCATTTGTAGATTTTTTGTCTGTGTATCTGAAATGGCATCAAACCAAAGCTACTGCATTAAATTCGATGGATTGAAAATGTATTTGGTCTGTACCTTGGGGTAATATTCAGTCTTTACCACAAGCTTTTGCAATATTTGTATGTACTTATGTTCAGGTCAAATCCTGTCAGTTGAATTAGAACTTCATCCTATTACTCTACGAGTATGTACTTGTTATTACGAATGTTGGTTACAACCATGATACTACGGTCAGGATTAGCTCCATACAAGAAAACTCTTCAACGGTTAACAGCACAGTTACTAAAACAGCTTTGAATTCATAATTCACTTAGCATTACAAATCTAAGTTGTTGAAACTATTTAAACAAAATTATTAAACGACCGATGTTATCTAAAATCCAAGGAAAAATTAAAAATTGGCAGTTTTTGTTACTTGATGTAGCATACATATAATTAAACTAATTTTATTGTACGTATTCTTTTATTGTACGTATTCTATTGTACTTCTCGTGTTTTTATTAAATCACAAGTAAGTATTGACATAACATTCGAATACAAATACAGGGATTTGTGACTTATTATATATTATGATAGTATCTTTATCCGACTTCAAAAGGCTCTCATTTCCATAATTTTTTTTTAAGTTTGTTACTTGTAAAATTGTTTTTTCGCCTGTAGTTTCTATTTGATTCCATTTAAATTAGAAGAGAAATTGTAATCAAAACTGGATTTTTATACCACGTATATTTCTGGATAAGTTATGGACTATGTAATGGGATCCAAAATTTGTCAAGGAGGACTTACATTGGTTTTTACTTAATAAGAAAGTATTATCCTAACTGCTATGTTGAATGAGAACTGAAATGTTATTATAGTGAGTGAGTATTATATAATTTAAGTGAGTCGACGTATAAAGCCATAGGTCACTCAACAAGTTCATAAAGAAAAAGTTTTTAACAAAAATACAAAAATAGCAACCGACTACAAATTTTAAATCTTTTCAAAATAATATTAAAATATTTTCTTCATGCTCTTTTCAAAGTTCCATTCGTCCAAACGAACTTTAAAACATTTGTTGTCTTGATTCAACAAATTGGGAATTCCTTCTTCGAAAATACTTACGACTTCTGTGAAGTTAGAAAACAACTTTTATCTTGGACACAAAAAACATTTCACGAGAATTAAGATAGGTCTGTAGGCTAGATAAGTAAGGTCTGGGCTTAACAACAGATCCCGCAATGAACATTTTTGTTCTGAAGGACGTTTGTGCAGAAGCAATATCCTGAAATTCTCCAAAACCTGGCATTTAGTTTTCTTTTCCGCATAACTTGAAAAGTATTAGCTAATTAATTCATACACACTTCAAACCTCAATCCTTCGGGATTGGCCGTTTCGTTTCGTTACTATAACTATGATAATATAACAGAAAAGAAACGAACGGTGAACAAATTTTTCAATTTGTCTTTTTACATCAAGCCCTCATGTGACGAACGAGTGGAGAGTTTGTGAAATTAGGTCTTGTAGAGTTAGGGCGTGTAGCGTTAGAAGCTAAGCTCTTCCTGAGATCTAATAACTTTTGACAGCGCAAACGTTATCGTCTTGGCAACATTTTATATTAAAATGTTTTTGGTGGGATCACTTTCACTGCCTGATATTATTAAAAGTAGGGCCCATCTTAAAATGGTCCTGGCGCCTTTCCTAGAGAAACCGTTTCGTTCGCTCTACATCAGGGTCCAAAATTTTGTACAGAATGTAGTAATGATACAGGGTCACTTTTTGGTAGAACATTTTTTTTCACAGTGGGGTCCGATGTAAAAGTCCTCAGGGGTAGCAACGCATCTGTGACCGAATTAGAACGAGACTCATACTAACAATAACTAACTGGACTTTTACTAACATTACCTAACTAACAAGACTAATTATCACTAACAGTCCCTGTCCTCACACTTATTAACAAACTAACCAACTAATATTCTAACACCATCTACTAACTAGACTAACCATCCCTATGAGTCTCGTTCTAATTCGGTCACAGATGCGTTGCTACCCCTGAGGACTGAGATGGTCGCCTCTAAAAAGTGTAACATAATATCCACGTAGGTATTACTTGTTTGAGTAAGCTTGTTGGACACGCTCACCACGTTGCGGTGGAACTTCTGCCAGGTTAGGCAATGGATACAAGCAAACTTAGCAATGGAACTGAGTAATTTACGAATCCGGGATCAGGTTGAAGTTGAATGTTTTGTAAAAAATTCAACTTAAATACCTAACCTAAAGCCCCGTTTTCATTAAGCGACATGTTGCAGGGATACATCGCGGGACATATCGCGGGACTTTACGTTGTATGTATCTGCGACTTGTTGCGATAATGTCGCTCAATATTTGCCTGTCCACATTATAAAGTTGTGATTGAGATGTCGCCCGAGGAGCTAGTGTTGTTCAGTGCCGCTTACATTTTAATTCGGAAGAACATTGCAAAACGTAAAAAAAGATGGTGGGTTCGAGAATATTTGCTAGAGAGGGAAAGGTCAACCTGTAGTTTTTGTACTCAAAATTTTTTTTCGCTCTCTTAGAAACTGAGACCTTACATTGTGTATTTTGAGCTCGATTTCTCTTTTTGGAATATTTAATGTAGTTGCAATATACTCCCAAGCATCATTCTTTTTAATTTTGTTTTTATAGTCACGATGTGACGTATCCCACAATAATCGGGCATTTTGATATAACTCTATGAGAGTCAACACAGTTTCGTTCGACCACACTACTACTATTTCACGGAACACAAGCGACACACGTCCTCAAAGCAAAGCCTGTCGGGCGACTGTCGAGGGACAAGGAAGTCGCGCGTGTCGACGCTCTGCAAGCGTCGACTTGCGACCTGTTCCGCGACACGTAGATGTCGCCTGCGATGTCGGGCGATATCTCCCGCGACGTCGTTCGACACGTAGAATTCTTGTTGGACGACAAGGTCGCGCGACAAATGTCCCTTAGTGAAAACGGGGCTTTATACTCGTATTTCAAGAATTGTGCGACGACTTCGTTCTTTGCCGATTGTTTTTCATGTGATAGGCACGTGTCTACCTGAATGTTTTATACCTTTTTAGAAAGCTAGACAAACAGACAAGTTTTTAACGTAATTTGCACGTTTATTGTAGTACATTTTTTTTTAGTAAATAGCTGATTTACATGAAAAATGTACTTAAGAAATTTCAAAAAATCACAGAGTCAAGGCTTTAATACCAACAATATCGTAGTTTTTCAAAGTTTTCTTACTTATTATGAAAGCCTCAAGTGTTAACTATTGGAAATCAATAAAAACATCAAAATTGGAAATGTAGTATTTTTTTAAATGTAACATAAAGTGATCCAATAGAGATTTATTTCAAATTTGATTAAATCTCAAATAGTTCGATAACCGTTGATTTTTGGATAGGACATGACATGACAAAATCGGTTGCTTGTGACCCAATCTACAACCCCTTCCAGGGAATACGACGTATAACCAGTCACCCTATATACACGGTAGGTACATTATATCGAAATAACATTTTTCATTTTTTTCTGTCTTTCTGTCTGTTTTTTTATTTTCTGTCTAGCCTCTGAAACTGCTGAAAATTTTTGACGGGACTTTCAATGGCAGGTATCTGGACATAACAAACGCGAGCGAAGGCGCGGGCAAAGTTAGTAGGGCAAACAATAAATGCGATGTAAATTTTCTATTCATATAATATACTAGCGGACCGCCCGCGGTTTCACCCGCGTGGATCCCGTTCTCGTGGGAATATATGCATGTATTATACATAAAAACCTTCCTCTTGAATCACTCTACCTATTACAAAAAACCGCATCAAAATCCGTTGCGTAATTTTAAAGATTTAAGCATACAGACAAACAGACAAACAGACAAACAAACAGACGGACAAAAATAGCGACTTTGTTTTATACTATGTAGTGATGATACGTGCATAATATTTTAATTAAATCAACTGACGTCACTATGTAACTATGTTTGCCGGAGAAGATTCTTACTTCGCTAGCAAGCTAGCAACCATAAAATTATACCTATATACATATAACACTTTTTAACGCATAACAAAAGCTGACTGCCGGACGTGGTAGGTAGCAGTGTTAATTATTTTTATTTGTGTTTTAAAGTTTTATTATTTTTCGTCTTCTACCTACTCTTATTTCCTATTTCTACAACAATGACTCCAATTAAGTATAGTGCAAGGGTTTCTTCTGACAAGCGAAGACGTGTTCACCACGCGTTTCAGGGTTATGCGAATAAAAGAAGATATGTACATTCATTGAACTTTCTAAGTAACACAGCTGTGTACCTTTTGTTGGGCGACGATAGTCTGATCTGACCGATACGTCAGAAGTTATTTGGCTGTGAACTAGCAACAACATGAGTACTAAAAGGAAACTGAAGACTTTAACTCTACGTGAAAAGTTCGATGTTATCAATGCGGTTAAATCTGGCATGAAGGAAAAAGACGTGGCAGCTCAATACGGATTACCAGCAAGCACTTTGTCTACAATAATTAAGAAAGAATCCGAAATATTGCTAAGATAATCAATTAAGCAGTAATTTGTCTTGCAAAAGAAGACGTAGCCGAGTATCCTGATTTAGAGGAATGCTTACTCGCCTGGTTCAAACAGTGTCGTGACAAAAACATAAGTGTATCTGGGCCTATCTTACGCGAAAAAGCCGAAGAATTTTCAAAATCACTGGGACACAGTTCTTTTCGTGCCAGTAATGGTTGGTTGGTGAATTTTAAAAAGCGTCATGAACTGGTGTTTAGAAAAGTTTGCGGTGAAAGTGCAAGTGTCAATAACGAGGTATGTGATGAATGGATAATTGATTTACAGAGTTTATTGAAGGATTATGAACCAAAAGACGTGTTTAATGCGGACGAGACTGGCCTTTTTTTCAAGTGTTTACCTGACAAAACGCTTATTTATAAAAATGAAAAATGTCATGGTGGTAAGCACAGTAAAGAACGATTAACAATATTGCTAGCAACAAATATGACAGGCACTAAAAAACTGAAACCATTAGTTATAGGAAAGGCTAAAAAGCCTCGTTGTTTTTCTGGTTGTAAATCTCTACCACTAGAGTCACTAGACTATGATGCTAATAAAAAAGCTTGGATAACGGCCGAAATATTTAAAGGATGGCTTATTGAAGTTGACAAGAAAATGATTAAGAAGAAACGAAAAATATTGCTTTTCATTGACAACTGTACAGCTCACAACATAATTCCGCCATTGAAAGCCGTTAAAGTCAAATTTTTTCCACCCAACACCACATCTAAGCTACAGCCTTTAGATCAAGGAATAATAAAAAACTTCAAATCCTTTTACAGAAAGGAAGTTGTAAGGAAACTGATAAATGATATGGAACAGCAGTCTGCTTCACCTATTAATGTATTGCATGCAATTAGGATGACAGACAAGGCTTAGAGAAGTGTATCTGTATCAACGATATCAAACTGATTCAAAAGGTGTGGGTTTTCAATGCCACAAGAAGAAGCTTCGGAAGCACCTCTTGAACCGGACATTAGTTTGGATGCTGAATGGAATACACTTCAGAACATAGAAGTCGCATTTGAAGATTATGTGACATGTGATGAAGGACTAGCTACTACTGGAACGCTAACTGACGCTGAAATCATTGACTTAGTTAATCAGAATGATGATGATGATAATGTCAATGAAAGTGACGTTGATCATAGTGATCCTGCAGATTTAAAGCCCCTTATATCAAATAGAGAAGCTAGAGCCGCAATTAACACACTACGAGCTTACGTTGAAAGATGTAATGATATCGAGGATCATGTATTCGGTTCATTATTTGAACTTGAAAAAGTAATTGATAAGAAATCTGCAAATTATTTAAATCAAAAGAAGATAACAGATTTTATGTAGTTTTTTTGTACAGTTTACTAGACTAATACATTTGTAATTTCTTTTAATAAATTTTGTGCCATAAAATTTAAGAGAAATATTATTTCTAAGCGCCTTTCTATATCGAAATTTTAGTAAAATAATTTTTTTCTCGAAATTCTTGTTAAGTCGAAAACTCGATAAGTCGAAATTTTTGGCATTTCCCTTGACATTCGAGTTATCGAGATTCCACTGTAGTTAATTAGTGACCTGGCCATTTACCCACTCATCACTTTTTATCAAACACCAAACCAAGGCCTACAATAATCCTTAACGAATGGTATGTAATAACAACAAGAGCGAAGTCTTAACGTGTCCTTGAAAGCCAGGAAGCGCGTATTATAAATATTTCTAACAGACTTCAAAAACCGGCCAAGTGCGAGTTGGACTCGCGCACGAAGGGTTCCGTACCATTATGTATAAAACGCCAAAAAAATCTGGCCCGTTGTATGAAAGCCTCACTTAAATATTTACTTCAGTTTTTGTAGCCACATATTAGCCACAAGCAACGCCATCTCTTGGACCGACAGGTAACTAAAAGCATCGGACTACATATTAGCCACAAGCAACGCCATCTCTTGGACCGACGGGTAACTAAAAGCATCGGACTATATATTAGCCACAAGCAACGTCATCTCTTGGAGCGAAAGGTTTATCGCTCAAGCGTCGAAGCCATATTTCGACTTATAAATATTTATTTTATTCAGTGTTTTAGTATTTGTTGTTGTAGCGGCAACAGAAATACATCATCTGTGAAAATTTCAACTGTGTAACTATTACGGTTCATGAGATACAGCCTGGTGACAGACGGACGGACGGACGGACGGACGGACGGACAGCGAAGTCTCAGCAATAGGGTCCCGTTTTACCCTTTAGGTACGGAAAAAAGGAGGTTCTCAATTCGACCGTATAATAAGCTTTTTTCATGTTTGTTCAGCGATTTTATCGTCGTTTATGGGCCGATTTTGATTATTCTTTTTTTGTTAGAACGTAGACATACGCAGTGGGGTACGCTGATAAGGATACCAGAATATGATCATCTCAGAGAAATCGAGGGGAACTTTCAAAAATTGTAGGGGCGACTAGTGTGTTTTTGGTTATTTTCATAAGTATATTAAAGCGCTACAATTTCATGAAGGTCTGGAGTCGATCTGATGAAGCGGAAAGACCTTGGACGGAACTCCTTAACGATTTACTGCAGTTATCTAGTGTTTGGGCTTGATTGATTTATAGTGACGAGAACTTTACACATAGATGTTGAATTAAGCGCCATCTGGCGAATAGTTTTTGAGTTATATCTGCTTGTCGAGGATATAGTCGGTTATTTAAAAAAAAAACTATAATGCAACTAGCAGTCATCCATTCAACTACCGACGGTGCTCGCTGTAATTGTTTTGGCAACTAACAATTTATCGAACAAACGACTGCGGCCGCTGTTTTCGATCAATAAGGTCTATAATAAACGTTGATGATAAATAATGATAATTGATATAATCGACACCAGCCGCCCAGCGCCAGCTATGGGCGTCTTCCGACTTCAAAAAAGGATTAAGGTTCTCATTCGACTGTTATTTTTTTGTTTCTGCTACATTATAATTGTGAACTCGACGAACAGATTTTGATAACACTTTTTTATTCGAAAGCAATATCTCAACTATTTCGAAGTCGGGTTTTAAGTTAATTTTTCTTAGCTACAGTGAAAATGATTTAAGTAAACTAATTAGCTAGTGAAGATTTTTTTTTTTGGAATTTTATATCAGCCACTTTTATTCCCACGTCCACGAAGCCTTCACTTTCGCTGTAAAGAACATGCCGTGACGCTAATAACTGTGAGTTATTATCGTTTCGAAACAGTTATTGTGATGCTGAGGTAATCGAAAGGTTAGGTATTTATTATTTATCCATAATGAATGATTCATTTACGTTATGCTGCAGTCTTTCGAAACTAATCAATATTAATTTTTGTAATAACTAAAAATATAAGTAAAAATTCAACGCATAACGTGATAAATCATGGATTATCGGTGCTTATATGGCTTGAATTTGACGCATAATTATGTTGTCATGCAACATCGATAGTCTCAATGCTAACGATACGATGACACGATGGCATGTACAGTCAGCCCAACTTAACTCTGAAATGGCAAAAATTGGAACTAACGAAAAGTCATTCATAAGTACTACCTGACCACAATAATTAGGCGCATGACAGATAGCAGTCACGCGGGCCCCCCACCCCGCTCTAGCCCCGCGCGTCCCCTAGTGAGGCGCAGTCGTGTACAATTGTACATTAAGGTCATTTTGACTAGGCTGATGTGAACTTCGTTTTCCGAGATGTTTGCGCAGGTACAGTAACTGACCAAGTACAGGTGGTAGGGCCTAGAGCTCACCCGGGGAAGTACCACCGCCCGCCACGGTACTTTGTACCATTCCTACCGTGTAATAATTGTTTTAATAACAATTGTGTTCCGGATAGGAAGGTGTGGTGCCGGTTACACTTTTTAGAGGCGACCATCTCAGTCCTCAGGGGTAGCAACGCATGTGTGACCGAATTAGAACGAGACTCATTGAGTCTAGTTCTGGGTCGGTCACAGTTGTTATGGGCGGCAGCGGAAGGTGGTGCTGCATGCTCGTTTGCTATATTAATTCCATAAAAAAAATTGTACCTCCATTAAACATTCACCATGGTACTTTTGGTACTACTGCAGAATGTACTACGTATTCCCATCCCTAGTTCCAATGACGTCTTAACTGACATGCGCCTAATTATCGTGGTCGGCTAGTACGTTGTGTTCATTCATCTGTCAGTTACTAGTGTGCAATGATTGGTCAAATGAATGTCAAATGCGTCCGACAGCGCCTCTTTCGTTTCAGTCTTAAGTTGGGTTTACTATAGGAGGGTATTGGGTTAAAATTCCAAATGGTAGGTGAAATTTGATAATTCGAATTCGAACATTCAATTTGTGGGGAGGGTTCCTTAAAATGTAACGGTATGCATCGAAGCGAAAGGACTAAAAATTTTCAAACGTTGTGTTACATCATACTTGAATATGTACTCACATGTCAATAAACGCAATTGTGTTTGTGCGTGTGTGTGTGTATGTGTGTGTGTGTGTGTGTGTGTGTGTATGTGCGAAAGACCGATAACAATTGGGGTAAAAAAGTTCTCGCATGGCATCCACACTATGTTTGGCCAAGTTTACAGCGATTTTTTTATTGAATTTTACAATTGCAATTTGCATGCAACATTACAATTTAAACTGTTGGATTCCAACGACATCTATGCATGTCGAGAATGCATAGTACCGCTTATATACCTGGAATCCAAAGGGTTAAAATAAACAATAAGTATGCATATAAAAGTAATGTTGAGTTGAGTCTGTTGTTCCCATCGTATGTCGACAGTCCTTAATTAGTACCTACAAATGTTATTAACATACAATCATAATGAACAATTGTTTGTTTTACCCTTGGAAAACAACTTTTTGAATAATGATTCCCAGATTTCAAATGTTAACGTGCAATGGCCTCATTTCCATAATATGGCATAAAGGAGAAACAAATATACCTAATAAATTATGAAAGAAATATTATCAAGAAATATAGTCCAAAAACACCAAAAGTACAATTCATAAAACACAATCACAGTCTAAGATATGCCAAATGCCAAGTCAGTAGTTTGCAGATCAATATTAATCCAGTGCAAAAAGCGAAGCCAAAAGTCGTCAGTACGAGAGCCACACCAATTGAAAACGATAAAGTGCACAGTAAACAAAATAGCATATCATGTCCCTTTGAAAAGCCAAGTGATTACTTTGAACTTGAACAATTAAGAAATTTTGGTCTTGTCTAAAAATGGTACAAATTTTTTTTGTGGCTACATTTCTTAGAGTATGATACCATTTTGTAATCTTGGTTAGATGCGCCAACTTTTAAAAAAACTGGCCGCAATAGTGTTCATACTTTTTTTTACACAATGATGAGTCAAATTAGACTGAAAGTAAAAATCTTGCAAAATTTTAAGGGAATTTTGGTGTTTGTTTGAATTTTGTGGAAAAACTGCAGGCTTTCTGAGATTTTTAAGAATAGTGATGAATAGAAGGACTTCTTAGGTTGCCGATGCCAGAAACAAATCTGAAATATTTGAAAAACTGTGGTCATGGTAGCTCAAAATAACACAAAGGGTGTAAATTTTCGAAAATTTATTTTTTTATGAAAACAAAAAGGGCTGGATTTTTTTCTTATTTTTCCTGAAGTAGTCATGAGCAAGTGTACCCTCCAGTTCCCGCTTATCGTTGAATTTTGGGACACGTTGTATATCATATAACGACTAGGCACACGTTTTAACACAAATTGTCAAAAACCATCCCAAAAAGTAGAATTTTTCGGTGAAAACACTAAAAAGTCTGAAATAAAAATATTATTATAAAAACAAAAAACCCGACTGCTTACAAAAGAACTCAAAAGGAAAAAATTAAGTGTCACAATATCAACATAAAATACTTCACGGTGCAGCATGCGGTGACAAACGTAGTACTTGTGATAAATCTTTTTTTACCCGTAGGTAACAGTATTGTTTGTCCCCGCCTGCAGCACCGTGAAGTATTTTATGTTGATATTGTGACACTTGTTTTTTCTTTTGAGTTCTTTTGTAAGCAGTCGGGTTTTTTGTTTTTATAATAATATTTTTATTTCAGACTTTTTAGTGTTTTCACCGAAAAATTCTACTTTTTGGGATGGTTTTTGACAATTTGTGTTAAAACGTGTGCCTAGTCGTTATATGATATACAACGTGTCCCAAAATTCAACGATAAGCGGGAACTGGAGGGTACACTTGCTCATGACTACTTCAGGAAAAATAAGAAAAAAATCCAGCCCTTTTTGTTTTCATAAAAAAATAAATTTTCGAAAATTTACACCCTTTGTGTTATTTTGAGCTACCATGACCACAGTTTTTCAAATATTTCAGATTTGTTTCTGGCATCGGCAACCTAAGAGGTCCTTCTATTCATCACTATTCTTAAAAATCTCAGAAAGCCTGCAGTTTTTCCACAAAATTCAAACAAACACCAAAATTCCCTTAAAATTTTGCAAGATTTTTACTTTCAGTCTAATTTGACTCATCATTGTGTAAAAAAAAAAGTATGAACACTACTGCGGCCAGTTTTTTTAAAAGTTGGCGCATCTAACCAAGATTACAAAATGGTATCATACTCTAAGAAATGTAGCCACAAAAAAAATTTGTACCATTTTTAGACAAGACCAAAATTTCTTAATTGTTCAAGTTCAAAGTAATCACTTGGCTTTTCAAAGGGACATGATATGCTATTTTGTTTACTGTGCACTTTATCGTTTTCAATTGGTGTGGCTCTCGTACTGACGACTTTTGGCTTCGCTTTTTGCACTGGATTAATATTGATCTGCAAACTACTGACTTGGCATATCTTAGACTGTGATTGTGTTTTATGAATTGTACTTTTGGTGTTTTTGGACTGTTTGGCATTTATTATGCCGTTACTAAACACACCATTGAAAAACGCCAATAACTCTGCAATAACTTCATTCATGGAAAATGTCGGTGCAATGCTAACTCTGCTAGCAGATTGTATGGAGAAAGGTACCCAAACGTTCAAATTTACCCGGATTATTGGGTATTTATGAATGTACATTCGCCAGCTAAATGCATGGTGTGTATGGTAACGGCACAATAAACGCCAAACAGTCCAAAAACACCAAAAGTACAATTCACAAAACACAATCACAGTCCAAAGATATGCCAAGTCAGTAGTTTGCAGATCAATTAATCCAGTGCAAAATTGCGAAGCCAAAAGTCGTCAGTACGAGAGCCACGTCAATTGAAAACGATAAGGTGCACAGAAAAATAAAGTAGCATGTTATGTCCCTTTGAAATTCCAAGTGATTACTTTGAACTTGAACAATTAAGAAATTTTGGTCTTGTCTAAAAATGGTACAAATTTTTTTTGTGGCTACATTTCTTAGAGTATGATACCATTTTGTAATCTTGGTTAGATGCGCCAACTTTTAAAAAAAACTGGCCGCAGTAGTGTTCATACTTTTTTTTTACACAATGATGAGTATTAGACTGAAAGTAAAAATCTTGCAAAATTTTAAGGGAATTTTGGTGTTTGCTTGAATTTTGCGGAAAAACGGCAGGCTTTCTGGGATTTTTAAGAATTGTGATGAATAGAAGGACTTCTTAGGTTGGCGATGCCAGAAACAAATCTGAAATATTTGAAAAACTGTGGTCATGGTAGCTCAAAATAACACAAAGGGTGTAAATTTTCGAAAATTTATTTTTTTATGAAAACAAAAAGGGCTGGATTTTTTTTCTTATTTTTCCTGAAGTAGTCATGAGCTAGTGCACCCTCCAGTTCCCGCTTATCGTTGAATTTTGGGACACGTTGTATATATTTTTGAAAAGATCTTTTCACGGTCTTTCATTTGATACCCATATTGCTAAGATAACAAAAAAACTCAAGATTATCCCCTCTTTTTCTTCCACTTTCGGGCGCCATTTTGAAAATTCATATAGCCTTGACACTTTCACAGTTCTGACGAATTCAACGATACCTCATATGTCTAAATCCGTTCAACCGTTTGGGCTGTGGGGCACCACAAATAAATGGACATACATACATACATACATACATCTATATATATATAAAAGCGAAAGGTCACTGACTCACTGACTCATCACGAAATCTCAGAAACTACAAGTGCTAGGAGTGTGAAATTTTGCATGCGGGTTCTTTTAAGGATGTAAGTGCTCACTAAGACGGGATTTTATGAAATTCAACCTCTAAAGGGGTGAAATAGGGGTTGAAAGTTTGTATGGAAGACTGTCATTTTTTAAGTTAGAAACATGAAACTTTATTTTTGGGCTACTGATTAAAAATTAATAGATACGTATTTAAGCGTTTCTGGAAATTCTACCCCTAAGGGGGTAAAATAGGGGTTGAAAGTTTGTATGGAAGTCCGTCATTTTCTAAGTTAGAAACATGAAATTTGCCATGTATTGTATGTTCCTTGGGGAGTGTAGGGGACCAAGAGAGGATTTTTGGAAATTCCACTCCGAAGGGGATGAAAGGGGTGAAAACTATTATATGAAAATTCTACAACATTGAAGTTAGTGACTTGGAAATTTGAATTTTGGTTGCTTACTTCAAATTAATGAATACGTGAGTTACGTTGGCGTAACCGTCGCCCAAGACGACGATTATCATTAAGTTAATTGTAATTAGTTGATAAGCTTGTACTTGTTGTAAGAAAAATAAATCAGTTGTATCTTGGACTCTGACTTGGCCAGTCGCATTATTTGTTTTTAAAAACCCTTCCGCTGGGGCACGATACCTAACTGGCGCAGTCGGTAGGATTCGCGGATGATTAAACGGAGTTCTAATTAAACTAAAATCCGGGACTACCGCGACGCGAATACAAAAAGAACACCATCGTGTCCAGCAGCCCAGCTTGGAAGCCGCCCAGACTTCAAGCCGCCCAGCCGCCCAGCAGCCAAGACAACTCACCGCCTTCAATCGGCAATGCTCGTGGGGTAAGCATTTTACTCTGTCACTCCCGAGATTCCTTGTTGATTCCAAGTGTTCCAACTAACATTTGTTTTCAATATAATATTTGTGTAATTTTGTACTTTGTACTTTAAAATGACGTCGGAAAATGTGGAACAAAAATTCGAGACCATCGATTACAAAACGATATCGGTCCTTTTGCCCACATATGATGGTAACAAGAAAACGCTGGAGTTCTATATTAATAGTGTAGAGAATGTGCTAGAATTGTTAGTAGACAAGCATGCACCTCCTGTTGCATGTCTTATAAAGAATAAACTTACGGGAAAGGCCGTAGAGGCCCTTTCACAAAGGAATCAGTTTAAAACTTGGGAAGACATAAAGGTTATTCTCAGAAGTAGGTTCGGAGAATTCCGAAGTGAGGTGCAGCTAATTAATGAATTGATGCACCTCACGAAAGATAGGTTGAGTGTAGAGCAGTTTGGCGAAAAAGTGCGGGAACTGTGCTACGCACTAATTAGTGTGGATGAGGAAAAAAGGGATCTATACGAGAAGATGGCGATGGACGTCTTTCTCGAACAGCTAGACCCGGTAACGGCATTGAGCATACGTTTCAAAGGTGCGGTCGAGCTCGAGGCCGCTATAGCTACAGCTAGGCAGGAAGAAATAAAATTAAAGAATAAGACACCGCAGGTAGCGCCCCCGAGGCCCAATTTAATGCAGGGTAATTATAGGCGTCAGGATCTGACGGTAAGGAATACAGGACAGGTAGGTCCAAGGCCTGTATTCCAACAACAGCCGCCAAACGCATCACGACCCAGGCCGACTCAAGCTCAGCCAGGTCCCTATAAACAGGTACAACAGGTACGTAAAGTAAATTTCCAGGAGGAAGTCGAAACCGAGGACGATTATGAACAGCACGAATCGTATACCTCAGAACAGGAAAATTTTTGTATTCCAGACGAAATAATCGAAGAAACGTAGTATTCGTTAATATTAATAATAACAATCGGTTGCCGTATATTTACATCAGCGAACTAGGTGGTAGATTTTTATTAGATACCGGAGCGTCACAATCGCTTATCAGCCCGGACGTAGTCCGAAACTTAAACATAAACTTTCAGATAAGAAATGAAACCCATTATATTAAAACACCTCACGGTACAACCAAACATAATCAGGTTGTGTATATTAAGTTACCCAGAATGTTTAAACGGAACATGACACACAAGTTCCTTCTGTTTAATTTTGATAAGGATTTTATAGGCTTAATAGGCGTCGACTTATTAGGTACGTTAGGTTCTCAGATAGATATGAAGAACATGATGCTGAGAACAGAGTCAACAAACATTCCCATAAAGGATGACATTAAATCTTATATTACAGTCCATCCTAACTGTGAACAACAGGTCACTTTAGCTTGTAACTATAGAGAAGGTGATTATGAATTATTAGCACAGGAAACCGAGTGTGGGTTATCATTTCCTACAGCGTTAGTCAGTGTGAGAAACGGAATTATTAGTACCACAGTGATTAATAATACAGATAATAAAATTAAATTAAAAAAGGGATACCCAATAAAGTTAACACCTTGGGAATATTGCCTTAATGCTAACGAATACGAAAATGAAGACTCCGCGTACGTTAATAACATATTGAGTGATAAAAAATTAGATAAATTATTAAAAATAAACTTAAATAGATTGCGTACAGACCACATGAATGCGGAAGAACAACGGGAAATTAAAAAACTTTGCTTTAATTATAGAGATTTATTTTATTGTGAGGGGATACCTTTAACATTCACACATCAAGTAAAACATAAACTTAGACTAACGGACGACACACCAATATTCGTACGTAATTACAGACAGGCACCAAAACAAAAACAGGAAATCCAAAATCAAGTCGATAATCTATTACGTCAAAATATAATAAGGGAAAGTATTTCACCATGGTCTTGCCCCGTGCACATAGTTGAAAAGAAATTGGATGCATCAGGCGAAAGAAAATATAGATTAGTTATAGATTACAGACGGTTAAACGAGAAAACTATAGAAGACAAATACCCATTACCAAATATTAATGATATTTTAGATAGATTAGGAAGAGCGCAATATTTTACAACAATCGATTTAGCTTCAGGTTACCATCAAGTCGAAATGAGTCCGGAGGACATAGAGAAAACAGCGTTCACAACGGATAGGGGTCATTACGAATTCCTAAGAATGCCATTCGGTCTGAAAAATGCACCGAGCACCTTTCAGCGATTAATGGATGTAGTATTGAGAGGAATAGATAATGTTTTAACTTACCTTGACGATGTAATTATATATTCAGTCAGTTTACAAGAACATCTAGAAAAATGTGAACAGGTTTTTGAACGGTTTAGAAGCCATAATTTAAAAATACAATTAAACAAATCGGAATTTCTTCAAAAGGAAGTTAAATTTTTAGGACACACATTAACAAGCGAAGGTCTTAAACCTAATGCCGATAAAATCATTGCAATAAAAAAATTCCCGATGCCTAAAACGCAGAAAGACATTAAATCGTTTTTGGGATTAGTCGGATATTACAGGAAGTTCATACAGGATTTCGCAAAATTAACCAAACCAATGACTAAATGTTTAAAAAAGAAAGCGAAAATAGAAATAACAAAAGAATTCGTAGAATCATTTGAAAAATGCAAAGAGGTATTAACGAATGCCCCTGTTTTACAATACCCAGACTTTGATCAACCATTTATATTAACAACAGATGCATCAGACGTAGCCCTAGGTGCAGTTTTATCGCAAGGTACCGTAGGCTCAGATAGACCAGTAGCTTTTGCGTCACGAACCTTATCAGCAACAGAGGAGAAATACTCCACAATAGAAAAAGAATTATTAGGTATTGTTTGGGCAATTAAATATTTCCGCCCATATTTATATGGCACAAAGTTCACCATTTATACAGATCATAGGCCTTTAACCTGGATAATGTCGCTCAAAGACCCAAACTCCAAATTAACAAGATGGCGTTTAAAGTTAGCCGAATATGATTATAAAATAATACACAAGAAAGGCAAAACTAATACTAATGCTGATGCATTATCTCGCGTTAAAATTCTATATAACAACGAAGTAGAGACAGAAGATACCCCAGGCGAAATTTTAGATTTAGTTTTAGATAGAGAACAAGTTAATCAAACGATTGATAATCCCCAACCAAGTACATCACAAAATCTGTACGACGATTTAGAAGGAATAGATATAGAAACACTATTAGATTCATCCGTAATTCCTGTTGATAGAGTATTTGATCCAATCGAGGACCTTTTTAGCCCAGTTGAGACTTCAGCCACGCCAGAAAGTGCTGAAATTGTATACAAAATTCCTGAAATCGAAGACGCAATAGATAGGCAGCGAAAACAGTTTCACATTAGGAAATCACCTGGAAACGAATATAGATTAGAGGATAGATCAAAAGGAAAGGTGGTAATTAAAGACGTATTTATTCCAATTAACGAAACGGAACCACAGATAATTAAATTCCTTAAAGAACACACTATTGCAGATCGAATCTTTCATTGTTATTTTTATGATGAAGAATTATACCTTATATTTAGTAAAGTATTCAAAACCATATTTGATAATAGAGGTCCAAAACTTATTCGTTGTAAAACTAGAGTAACATTTGTGGAAAATAAGAACGAACAAACCGAATTAATTAAAAAATACCACGAAGGAAAAACAATCCATAGAGGTATACAGGAAACGTATAAACATTTACACAGGAATTACCATTGGCCAAATATGTTACTTTCGGTTCAGAAATTTATAAATCAATGCGACAAATGTTTAAAATCTAAATATGAACGGAACCCATTACGATTACCGATGTCTCTTACCGATACCCCGCATAAGCCCATGGAACACATGTTCATGGATCTGTACACTAGTGGTGGAGTAACCTTTTTAACTATCATAGATAATTTTTCTAAATACGCGCAAGCAATCCCACTGTCAGCAACGACAAGTGTACACATTGCAGAGGCATTACTCACGCTCTTTTCTATTATTGGCGTACCAAATAAAATTACAACGGACTCAGATCCCAAATTTGACAATGACGTCATAACGGAAATATGCGGTATACACAACGTAAAGATTCACTTTACAACTCCTTACAACCCTAATTCAAATTCGCCAATCGAACGGTTACATTCGACGTTAGCGGAAATGATTAGGATTCAAAGGATAACGGATTGTCAAGAAACGACAAATCTCATGAAGTATGCAATTATCGCGTATAATAATACTATACATTCCGCTACAGGGTTCACACCTTTTGAATTATTATTCGGACACACGAGTAGCAGGAACCCCTTAGAATTACACTTTCCAAAAGAATTCTACCAGGAATATGTAAATAAACACAAACAAATCATGGAAAATGTTCATAAATTAGTCGCAGAAAAGTTAGATACCAATAAACAAGCAGTTATTGAAAGAAATAACAGAGGTACAGAAGAAGCTCCATTTAAAGTAGGTGATAAAGTTTATAAGCAGGTTGCTAAAACAGCTAGAAGCAATAAACTGGAACCCAGATACATAGGTCCCTACACGATAGTTCGTATACATCCAGAACAAATTGCAGAAATAGTAGGAAAGCACGTTAATGCTAAAACAATTAGGGTGCATTTCAGAATGCTAAGGCGTCCTATGAATGTTTCAGGGGAATCACCATCACCATCGCAGCCCTCTGGTTTACCGGAATCGCCGCCGTCATAGAACCCATTGACAGTCATAATGGTGTATTAATGCTGAAAGAAGCCAAAGTATATAACCAAGTAGATACGTACCATTTAATCGTAGTTTATAATGTGTCAAAGATAGGTGAAATATTCCTAGAAGTATGTAAGGATTACTATTCTTTTAATTTTAAGAATCAAAATGTATCCAGCGATAGAGATAGTTTAGTTAATAGGCAACAAATAGAATACTTAATAGAAAATATAGAAAGCAAGTTAGTCTATTTAGGAAGTAAATGGTTAGGTTTAGCAGGAGTGCATAGATCAAGAGAAAGGAGAGGATTAATTGATGGATTAGGATCGGTAGTAAAAGCAATAACAGGAAATTTGGATCAGGAAGATGCAAGGAGATTTGAAAGCCAAATACAGGAAATTAGGAGTTATACAGTAGCTAGCGAACAAAAGCATAGGCAAGCAGTAAGCTTAATGAAAGAATTTATGACTCAATATAATGATAAGTTAGTTAAAATTAAGAAGAATGAGGAAAGGTTATTTGAAGCAATAAGCAAATTAAGTAACATGCAAAGCTACATGCAAGCGATAACAATTTATAATCAAATTGAGACATGCCTTCAGCAACTATATGATAGATTACTTACCTTAGAAAACGCTATTACGTTTTCCAACCTAGGTCAGTTACATCCAAGTGTTGTAGATCCGAGTTATCTTGTTACTGAATTGATGAGTGTGCAAAGGGAAACAGATTTGCAAATGCCGTACGCTCCGTCGTTACAGCATATACATAAAATTACAAAAGCAATTACAGTAAAAGCATATAGTACAAATGAAACACTAAATTTTGTATTGGAAATCCCATTAGTTACTAACATACGTTATGACCTCCTACACCTATATTCCATCCCTAATGAAAATAATACAGTTCTCATCCCTAAGAACCCCCTCCTTATCTTGGGAAGTAATGAGTTTGCCTATCCTCGCGAGCAATGCCTGCGAGTCACCGAAGCGGAAGCAATATGCCGTCACGTGGAATGGCAGCCCCTGGCTCAATCCGAAGACTGCATCGCTCAGCTAATACAACATGAGAAACCCCATAACTGTTCGTATGCGAAAGTTAACTTTGAAGAAAATATTATACAGCAAATTAAGGAAAACAGTTGGATAGTCATACTTAAGAAAGAAGAAGTAATAAAATCGACATGCGGAAACGACGTGCAATACCACCGTACCAGCGGAGTATCCCTCGTCTCCGTGGATAATAGATGCAAAGTGAAGATTGCAGAAAAAACTTTACGAACCCATCGAAGGTTCATCAATATCCAGGAAAGCATCCCTTTACCAAAAACATATAAGATTCCAAGCAACTTTTCGTTAAACATAAAACTAGAAGACGTCCAGCTCGACTCCTTGGAAAATATTCTTCAAAAAACAAGAGAAATTAAAGAACCTATTTACTTACCTGCAGTTTCATCACGACCAAGCTGGTCATCAATTATATTATACATCATCCTTGGTATGATCTGCATTGGCATCACCATAAAAATATGGTACCGCAAACACCGCAGCCACAGAACCATGGAGGACGCAGCGTTGCCTACAGACATGCAGCAGCAGCAACTAGATCAACAGCAGCGGCAGCCACTAGATCAACAGCAGCAGCAGCCACGGTCTTCGGCACGCTTCAGTCTTAAGGGGGGAGGAGTTACGTTGGCGTAACCGTCGCCCAAGACGACGATTATCATTAAGTTAATTGTAATTAGTTGATAAGCTTGTACTTGTTGTAAGAAAAATAAATCAGTTGTATCTTGGACTCTGACTTGGCCAGTCGCATTATTTGTTTTTAAAAACCCTTCCGCTGGGGCACGATACCTAACTCGTGTATCAGATTTTTTTGATAATTAACCCTCAACCACTTTAAAAGGGGGGTGAAAGATTGTATGGGACTTAATAAAATTTTCAAGATAGAAAGCTGAAAATAGGTAAATATTCTTTGTTGTAAATAAAAAATCAAGTGTTTTTTCGAATTAACCCTCCAACCCCTAAAAATACGGGGTGAAAATTTGTGTTTTTTTTTCGTTAGTTTCCAAGTTAGGGACTTGAAAATGAATGTCCAGTCTCTTTGTTAAAATTAAAAAATGTGCTTCAGTATTTTTTCAATATCACCTTAAAAATATATAGGTAGGTGTAAAATTAAATAGAGATTTAGTACTCCAAATATTTATACGAGACGGGAAATTTACTTAGGACATTTCCACGGGATCGTAAAATGCAAATTCCTGAAAAACTGATTAAAAATTAATAGATACGTATTTAAGCGTTTCTGGAAATTCTACCCCTAAGGGGGTAAAATAGGGGTTGAAAGTTTGTATGGAAGTCCGTCATTTTCTAAGTTAGAAACATGAAATTTGCCATGTATTGTATGTTCCTTGGGGAGTATAGGGGACCAAGAGAGGATTTTTGGAAATTCCACTCTGAAGGGGATGAAAGGGGTGAAAACTATTATATGAAAATTCTACAACATTGAAGTTACTGACTTGGAAATTTGAATTTTGGTTGCTTACTTCAAATTAATGAATACGTGTATCAGATTTTTTTGATAATTAACCCTCAACCCCTTTAAAAGGGGGGTGAAAGATTGTATGGGACTTAATAAAATTTTCAAGATAGAAAGCTGAAAATAGGTAAATACTCTTTGTTGTAAATAAAAAATCAAGTGTTTTTTCGAATTAACCCTCCAACCCCTAAAAATACGGGGTGAAAATTTGTGTTTTTTTCGTTAGTTTCCAAGGGGACTTGAAAATGAATGTCCAGTCTCTTTGTTAAAATTAAAAAATGTGCTTCAGTATTTTTTCAATATCACCTTAAAAATATATAGGTAGGTGTAAAATTAAATAGAGATTTAGTACTCCAAATATTTATACGAGACGGGAAATTTACTTAGGACATTTCCACGGGATCGTAAAATGCAAATTCCTGAAAAATAACTTCCAAGCCAAGAGCGAGTTGGACTTTCTTATGAAGGAAAGCAGCAAATATTAAACTACATGGGCGATTTTGTTCGATATTAAATTGAAGTTGTAATAAGATTTCAGCCAGAAAAATCTTTTTTTCTAAAATAAGTCTAAAGAAAAGCACTGTCGAGTTCAGTAAAAATACGCTATATACCTAACAAAATTCCACGCGGGCGGAGCTGCGGGCGGAAAGCTAGTACATACATACACTCGAAAAACATAACCCTCCTTCTGACGCAGTCGGGTAAAAATAAACGAATTCCACTCGAGCGAAGCCGCGGGCGAATAGATACATAGTTGCAAAATAAATGGTTTCTCAGGTCATGGAAGGCTGCGGGACATCCTTGCGACTAGTTATTTGCATTTTTTGGCATCTTTTTTCCTCAATTAGTTGGGTTTTTCACCTCTACCATAAAAAGGACAGTAAAACTCATCCAATTCTAGCAGAGAACCTTATGCCTATCAGATGCAAGGAATAGTATTTATAAATTAAAAGAGTTGTCGCCCATCCGTCGTAACTCCAAAAGAGCTTTGACTTCCACGTATTCTATATACCTCTTATGTTTAATAGTGTTGTTAAGCCGTGCAGTGCGTCACATTTTTCGTCTATGGATAACAAATAACTAATAATTTTAATTATCTTAATATGTTAAAACGTAAAATAAAATTTTCCAAGAGACATCCACTTCAACGCAAATTACATAACGTAAACCGGTTGTAGTGGACACTGTTATATTTAAAATATTTCATCTGAACCTCAATATCCGTTACATAAACAAAGTGAGTCCTCACTAAATTGCAAAACTCGATGTTTGAAGCCAGTAGACAAGTGAGTCATAGAATTATAGTACCTCCGTACTTCCGGAACACCTTTCTCTTTCTGGCGAGGCTTCAGAGCGTACCTCGGATAAAAAGAGACGAAATCTTTAGAAATCACCTTTCTCTTTCAGGCTCATCGGGATCGGAGAGAGATAGGTAATTATCGTTATCGTTGTTTCTCTTTCTAACCGGGGGCGATTGCAATGTATGGGCAGCCGTACGGCTCGCCCACTCTACTTTTGAACTCTTTGGTATGAATACACCAATTTCCGTTTCTCTCTGTCTCTCTCGCTTCCATACATGTTACAATCATAGATAATGTTTTTCTTTTTCTTCAAAAGTATTAACAATCATGATTCATGATACATCATTATTATTATCAATTCGTTGCAAAAAACACCTAGTGACCATGGATCTAGTGACGACAAAGAGCACCAGTCAAAGTAAGACTAACAGAAACGACAGAACGAAAGTTTACATAATTGAATAATTCACGCTTTATCGCCTCTATTCACAGAGTATCTAAAAGGGTCGTTATGAGACAAATTAACAAACACGGGCGGACCAACACAGGCGTCGCATGGCACTGCCCAAAGTCGACACTGCATGTTTATTCAAATAAGTGTGGACATAAATGTCTGATTTGTTTACAAAATATCTCTACTTTTCTACGGTCGAATAGTGCCCACCGAAACTTGGCAGAGATGTGAAATTTTCAGCCATATTTTCATGGTTTAGAATACTGACCCCAATTCAGTGTTGGCTAACCCCTGTGCCATAAGAGGCAACAGAAGACGTCGCCGGCTTAATGAGAGTTCTGAAACCCTGCTGAAATGAAATGAAAAAATATAACGACCGTAATTGGTTGTTTACAAAACTTCTTTAAAAAGGTGCTGTTGCAAAGAAATAATTGTGTTAAAGATATATTACGTTTTATGCAAATATTTTAATAATAATGAAAATATTTTAATAGTTATTTTATTTTACTGTGGCAGAGTAAAAATGCGACCTCTGAGAGCCACTAAATATAAAACAACTTTACACATCGGTCGAAGTCCTGAACTTAAAGACGTTCATTTACAACGAATTTTTAAATATAGGTATTCTGTGCCGGACTTTTACTGTAAGAAGACGTATAAATGTTTGATTACCTTGGATTAGGGTTGTTTGCGTATGTGGGTACAAAATTGGATATGTCGTATTTTATTTCAATGATTGTCATTAGGTACCTACACCAAAAATATTCTAATTCAGACTCAATTTATTATTTCATCTATACTTGTCTAAATCTGTCGATAATGTAATACCTATGCATAGCCCGTGACTCACTGTGCCAAGGCGAGGAGATTTTTTTCGAGTGGCTAATATCATTTTTCTTCGATTTCAGTATAGTTTGGTATGCAGTTCACGCCCGGTCATCGATGAATATCAGCGTAGACTTCTTCGAAAGCCTTATTGACGAGGATGGCCGATTTGCTGATATAAATTGTCAGGAGCCTACACAAAGAGGACGTTTGCGCGGGAATCAACGACCACGACCGTTGATACAAGGTGATATTTATACCTTGTATTTATTTATATTTGTATTATAGATATTTGTACCTTTTTTCTTTAGATTTCAAAGACTAATTGTCAAAACTACAATTAAAATAGAAGGTCTTGTAATTTAATTTTCTCTAGTGAATCTATTTTCTGACAATTACTAAATTGTCTAAGAGCCATAGCACACGGCGTATTTTTTAACGCGCCGACGACGCGCGTATATGCGCTTCAAACGCGATTCGAACGCAACCTTGTAACCTCCGCACACGGAGCGATCAGGAAACGCGCTGCTACTGCGCGTATACGCGCAGATATCTGGCCCTATGTCCAACTATCAAACGAGTTTCGAACGCGCTTACAACGCAATACATACGCGCGTTTGTATCGCGTTCAACGCGCGTTCGCATCTACAAAAAAGCAAAAATAAGCGTCTACGGCGCAGACAACTTGCGTTCATGAACAGAACTTAATTAAATTGTAATGCTTTAAAATCGGCTTACTACGAAACAAACTAAATACGAAAAAATCCTTGCATATACATAAATAAGCATTTAGGTATACGGTCGAATTGAGAGCCTCTTTCGTTTTGAAGCCGGTTAAAAATACTAAACACCGGTGCATGCTTGACATTTAAAAATGTAGCAGAAAATTGATAATAATTACTTTTTGATGTTTATTTACTGATCCTGTAATAATTTCATAAAGTATTTTAACGATTTGCTTAATTATAATTATATAATAATCCGATTAATATTTATGTTAAATCGAATCATTTGCGTCCAGGTCACATCACCATTTTTGAGATAATAAACAATTTAATTAAAAATTAAAAAAAAACCCCAACACAAACATTTAAAAAGTAAAAAATAATATCTTTAAAAAATTAAATTAAAAATTTAAAAAACCCCCGACACAAACATTTAAAAAGTAAAAAATAATATCTCTAAAAATAATACGTCGCGTTGGGGGACCGCTCCTAACTACTCATTATCTACGATTTTTTTCATAAGTATCACATGCCTACCTACTTAGTCCTTTACCCAAGACTTATCATATTTTATCAATATTTTATCAATATTTTTTTGTGTTAAAGTTAGAAGTAAATGGAGCGGTCCCCCAACGCGACGTATTATTTTTAGAGATATTATTTTTTACTTTTTAAATGTTTGTGTCGGGGGTTTTTTAAATTTTTAATTTAATTTTTATTTTATACTTTTTATAGGTAAGAATATTCTCGATTAAGTCATAAATATTCTCTTACTGTGCCCTTTCATTTGAGACCCCACACGAGTATACTTGCATACATTCGGCTATTCTTCCCCGCTTTTACCCCCCATAACTTTTAAACGGCTCAACCGATTTTCATAAAACATATTTTAAAATATGCGCCCGTAAGTTCCCTTTAATACAAAAAAAACTAAATTGAAATCGCTTCATCCGTTTGGGAGCTATGATGCCACAAAGAGACAGAATGAAAATTCTTCCCCCCTTTCAGCCCCAATAACTTTTAAACGGCTCAACCGATTTTCATCAAACATATCTAAAAATACGCGCCCGTAAGTCCCCTTTAATACAAAGAAAACTAAATTGAAATCGCTTCATCCGTTCGGGAGCTATGATGCCACAAAGAGACAGAATGAAAATTCTTCCCCCCTTTCAGCCCCAATAACTTTTAAACGGCTCAACCGATTTTCATCAAACATATCTAAAAACACGCGCCCGTAAGTCCCCTTTAATACAAAGAAAACTAAATTGAAATCGCTTCATCCGTTCGGGAGCTATGATGCCACAGACAGACAGACAGACACACACACACACAGACACGTCAAACTTATAACACCCCTCTTTTTGCGTCGGGGGTTAAAAATAATACATCGCGTTGGGGGACCGCTTCTAACTATTCATTTTTTGCGATTTTTTTTCATAAGTATCACGTGCCTACCTACTTAGTCTTATACCCAACTAGTAAACCCGCCCTCGCTTCGCTTCGGGGAACCAGTCCCTTCAAAAATCTCTATAAATTTTAACAAATTATGTTATTCCAATGTCTAAATTTAAGTATAGGAACGCGTCGCGTCGCGCTGCGGTCGGCGGCTGCCGGCCGATAGGTACCGCCGCAAACGCTACGCAATGTATTTTTAAATCTGTAATATCTTCGAAAATATTCAAAGAAATTATGTGCTGTAAAAGGCCATATAAATCTATGTTAAATCAACAATCTATTTAAGGTATTTAATTAAATAAGGAATAATGCTGTAGTGCTTAAAATCGCTTCGAAAATTAGCTATTATTTGCCGTAAAAAGTAAATGACAAAAAATGGTTTTGTGGGATATCGATAAGAGATAGACATATACCATCGCGGACTTTTCTGTAGACCTTTTCAAGGTGTACAATACTTAGTACATTATTTTTATAAATCCTGTAAGGTTAAGCCTGCGTACGCAATGTAAGCGGCAAGAAATGTAAGAATTTACGACACCACATTAGAAACCCTGAAAATAACAGTATTTCTCCATTATTTAATAGATGTTATTATACATAAAAACCTTCCTCTTGAATCACTCTACCTATTACAAAAAACCGCATCAAAATCCGATGCGTAATTTTAAAGATTTAAGCATACAGACAAACAAACAGACAAAAATAGCGACTTTGTTTTATACTATGTAGTGAGACATCATATTTTATCAATATTTTTTTGTGTTAAAGTTAGAAGTAAATGGAGCGGTCCCCCAACGCGTCGTATTATTTTTAAAGATATTGTTTTTTACTTTTTAAATGTTTGTGTCGGGGTTTTTTTTAAATTTTTAATTAAATTTTTTATTTTATACTTTTTATAGGTAAGAACATTCTGGATTAAGTTATAAAATATTCTCTTACTGTACGATTTCATTTGAGACCCCACACGAATATATTTGCATACATACGGCTATTCTTCCCCGCTTTCACCCCCCACAACTATTAAACAGCTCAACCGATTTTCATCAAACATATTTTAAAACATGCGCCCGTAAGTTCCCTTTAATTAAAAAAAAACTAAATTGAAATCGCTTCATCCGTTCGGGAGCTATGATGCCACAAAGAGATACGAGTGAAAATTCTTCCCCACTTTCAACCCCAACAACTTTTAAACGGCTGAACCGATTTTCATCAAACATATCTAAAAACACGCGCCCGTAAATCCCCTTAAATACAAAGAAAGCTAAATTGAAATCGCTTCATCCGTTCGGGAGCTATGATGCCACAGACAGACACACAGACACACACACACACACACACACACACACACACACACACACACACACACGGACACGTCAAACTTATAACACCCCTCTTTTTGCGTCGGGGGTTAAAAAACGGTATCACTGGAAGTGTCCTTTTACTGCATCGAATTAAAAGTCAGACTATGAAGAAATAATAAAATAATAGATGGAAAGGTGAGGTTACTGATAGGATAGGTATTTAAGTTTTTATACAGAATATAATATACAGTTTGGTCTGAGCAGCGAACAATAACATTTTGTTTTCTCCCACGGCGCCGGCGTAAAAATTTAAGCAAGCAACACTGCTGCGCCGTACCGGACCGGAGCGGAGCATATTCATTCGGTTTCGGATCGGTTCCACAGGTTCCACTTCCATCCGAATTCATCCGATCGCGCGCCGCCATCTGCTAAAACAAGATGGCTGACGGACGTCATTCATAGTTCTTGTTCTCGTTATTTGTGTTCGGATTTACAGTAAAAAAAATAAGTGCTCGTTATTCAATATGTCCAATTTATGTTCTAGAATAGTTTCTAAACCTCCCAAACGGTTACAGGATGGTAGGGACAGTTTGTCCGTGGCTCAAACGAATACTTGGATGAACGGTGAGCTTGGCCTTTGTAAATATTGATTTATTCCAAGGCAACTTAAAATTAAAACTGGTATTATTTCTACGCAGCTAACATAAACTGGTTGTAAAACAGTGCAAAAATAGTTTGACGTTTAACTTGTTATAGGATAGTTGTTGGTGTGTCTCATATCGAAACGAAGGTGAAAATAATTAAAAATAATGTTGAAAAATTATTTTTCAGCCGAAAATATAAATAATGGTGGATTGTCCCTATCGCCGCCTCACACTATTTCACAACGAGAGACTGGGACGCAGGTGTCACAATGTTACAGTGGACCCCCGTCGCCGTGCGGGTCCAGCAATTCCATTCCGTCTCCGACTGTGTCCCCAGCGCCTCCGCCCGGCACTGCTACCGTAGACCCCAATTGGCAAGCTACTAAACCCACTGTACGAGAGAGAAACGCAGCAATGTTCAACAATCAGTTGATGGCAGACATCACATTCATTGTTGGCAGTCCAGGTAATGCAATAGATTCACTAACCATGATGATTCAAATTATTTTAACTAAATTTAATTATGGAAAAATTCAGCATATTCATTCAATTTCTCTGTGTACACATTCCAGGGCACACACAAGTAATCCCAGCACACAAGTATGTGTTAGCAACGGGCAGCTCAGTATTTTATGCAATGTTCTATGGAGGATTGGCAGAATGCAAACAAGAGATAGAAGTACCTGATGTAGAACCATCAGCCTTTCTTACATTGTTAAAGTGAGTAGACAAAATAATACTTAACACATAATATAATGCATAACTATGCAAAATATGTAATTATAAATGAAAACAAAAATCATTCCAGGTATTTATACTGTGATGAAATACAATTGGAAGCTGATACAGTATTGTCCACTCTTTATGTGGCAAAAAAATATATTGTGCCACATTTAGCAAGATCCTGTGTCAACTATTTAGAAACTAGTCTCACTGCAAAGAATGCGTGCCTACTTCTCAGCCAATCACGCTTATTTGAAGAGCCAGAACTCATGCAGAGGTGTTGGGAAGTTATAGACGCTCAGGTATGTGAGTCAACTGAGAATTTAGCAACTATTTGCCTTGAGCCATCCTCTTCCTACAGTAGTCTTGTAATGGAATTCTCAGATTCTTCAAGCAGAAATTTCTCAAGTCCAGATTGTAAAGATATATCAACCGAGAACCTTACTAATTATTGTAACTAATGTTCCTTAGATAAATAAACCTATAACATGAATTCCTATGTTTATGGTAATATTCAATTGTAATTAAAATTCTCAATTTTTGGTTGTGATATAGATTAAGAACTAAATGTTCATATTAAACTTTACATTCCATAAATTCTAAATAATTATGTATCTAGTCATTACGTTTAGGTAAACAATAAAATAAATATTGAATATAGTTTAATGAGTAACTGCAATACATTTTGTGTAGTTGTATTATAAATTTGCATGATTAATGTGATGCATGTAATGGTTGTCTATAAGGTTTTGTAACATTTAAAATTACAAGAGACCTAAATAAACAATTAATCAAATTGTATTGCAGTTTTAATTCACCTCACCTTTAGTAACAATATAAATTTTATTATAGGCTGAGATGGCACTGACGTCTGAAGGATTTGTTGATATTGACATATCAACCCTTGAATCAGTATTGGCCAGAGAAACATTAAATTGCAAGGAAATAAACCTTTTTGAAGCAGCATTAGCATGGGCACAGGCAGAGTGTTTACGTAGAGAGATAGAACCCACTCCAACAAATAAAAGGGCTATGCTAGGTGGCACCATATACCTCATTAGATTTCCAACAATGACATTAGAAGAGTTTGCAAACAGTGCAGCGCAGCTCTGTATTTTGACACCTCAAGAAACAATAGACATATTTCTACATTTCACTGCCTCTAGTAAACCTTTACTATCCTATCCTGTTAAGGCTAGAGCTGGGTTAAAAGCACAGGTAAGACATCTTGTGAATATTGCTTTAATGATATATTTAATTAAAGATGTTTTAAAAATGCTTAACATAATTAAATTATTTTCAGATTTGCCACAGATTTCAGTCATGTGCATACAGAAGCAATCAATGGAGATATCGTGGCCGCTGTGACTCAATACAATTCTGTGTTGATAAGAGGATATTTGTTGTTGGATTTGGATTATATGGTTCATCAAATGGTGCAGCTGATTACAATGTCAAGATAGAATTGAAGCGTTTGGGCAGAGTTCTGGCAGAGAATAACACAAAGTTCTTCTCTGATGGATCTAGCAACACTTTCCATGTGTATTTTGAGAACCCAATACAAATCGAACCTGAATGTTTTTACACTGCTTCGGCGATATTAGATGGAGTTGAGTTGAGTTACTTCGGACAAGAAGGTTTAAGTGAAGTATATATGGGAACGGTCACATTTCAATTCCATTGTTCATCAGAGAGCACAAATGGAACTGGGGTGCAAGGTGGCCAAATTCCAGAACTGATTTACTATGGCCCTACTGTAAATACTTCGATGACCAACACAAATCCTAGTGACGACTGACACTTGAGAAAAATTCTATGAACTATTTCTCAGTGTAGTGTTTAAAATTAGTACCTTACCAAACTAATGGTATCTCAAGTAAATGTTTGAAACCTTTACCATTCCCTATGATAAATTATGATTATATGTTAAATATGTCAGAATCTTGTGAATATTGTTAATTCGATAAAAGGAATGTTAAGTACCTTATGAATGTGATATGGGTGTTGTATAAAGCTCTCTTTAAATTTAATAGATAGTAGGTTGAGATGCATTATAATTATAAAATTCTTCACAATATAAACATTTAGCTTTTATATGTTTTTGATTTGTGATAATGACTACCACCACTATCCTCTATAACAGAATATAGAAAATTTAAACTTGCAGTTAACAAAGAAAACTTTGTTATAAGCCATTTGAGCATTTTTTCTATACCTAATGAATAACTTATATTTTTTGCAAAAAAGTAAGCAAATACATTTTTGGTAGATCAAGATTGAGAGGGCAGAAAAACTTATTGATATCAAATATATTTATATATTGACTCTATCATGATTTTATTAAACAACTAAATTGAAATCTGACTCCTCTAAAGTTCATCTCTGGTAATAAACTCATGGATTATAGAAGTAAGGAGCACCATCTCTTATGTATTAAAAAGACTTGTCAAAAGGTATTACATAAGCTTACAAGCAGCATTTGAAATTATAAAAGTAATTTCAACTTCATAGAAATACAGGTTTTGCATACAGCAATTTCATTACACAAATCAATTTGATTAACTACCCTTCACATACATTATACTCCACTTCACATAGGATGGGTATGGTGACATTTGATTTATGTTCCAATACACGCTCCCTATTTTCAACAAATCAGATAAATACTTATATATTTCTTTAATCACCAATTAATTTCCAAAGTTAACAATAATGCTTGATTAGATGAATGGTAATGAAATTGTATTTAAATATGCGTTTTTACATTTTAAACAAATTAAAAAAGGTACAGAAAAAATAATAACCTAAATTAGAGGCATTAGAGGCATGAAACCTATGCATGAAACGAAATGTGTTAGGGATTGACACGTAGTAGGTACCTATAGTGCCACCAACTTATCTGTTCAGTAGAAAAAAATGGAACAAAAAAAGACAACGTCAATTTTGAAAATGTCCGCTGTCAAGTCTTTGAAGAGCGTGTGCTCTATGTGTTTTAATTCGATTTTAATTGCAAAAAGTGATTAAAAATGCCCGAGCCTCTTAGAAGTGATGCAACATTAGTTATTTTAAAAGTTTTAGATTGTACGAGGGAAGAAAATCGCCTGCTAACTCCGAAAATAACGTTTGAATATGTGGCAGAATACGTCGCAGTTACAACATGTTAGTGTTGCTATTGCTAGTTAATTAATTTATTGTCCGATAAAATTCAAATAAATATTTCAGTTATTTTATTTTCCTCACTTATGTTTGCATAATCAATTAAAGTGTCACTGAATTTGTTAGGTATCGAATTTTTTTATACTTCATATAATTATATCTTTATTACAGTTATATTATAACTATATCTTTGTTACAGGAGTTAGTGAACAATTTGTTTACAAGCTAATGAGTGAAAAGAAGCTGAAGAAATTTCTCTGGCGCATCACCATCATTTTCCACAGGGATTTCTTGTGTTGAACCCCTCAAACTTAGAAATCACGATGACAATTATTTTAATAAAATATATAAAAATATAAATAATTATAGTCAATAACAATGGATTTTTTATTTCTCTTGTCCTGAAATTTTAATTTTTATATGGAAAAGTAAAATTTGACTGTGTTGGCCTACATAATTATTCTTTTATTTTTGGATGTTTCGGTTTTTTTAAGTTATGTGCGTTTTAAGCATTTAAATGTCACTTGATATAACGATAAAGGAAAACATTGCCAAACCGCTCTTGTTCAGCATGGTGAACTTAAAGCATGCATGCAATGTAAGCATGGTCTTAACCCGTGGTCTTAACCTTCTCAATATGAGAAGAGACCTATGCTTAATAGTGGGCCCTGATGGATTGAGATAATGTTAACATCCTATGTTACTGCTGTCATTGCATGGTAGTTTAAGTTAGTAGCCACAGCCCAAGTTGTGTATCTATATTCGTCGGAAAGGCTTTGTCATCATTTACCATCGAATTATGTGCAACATCTGGTAAAAATCATAGGTCTCAAAGTTGTTGAGCTCCCTTGACAGTCGCCAAATTTTATTTTATGGTAACATTGACGCTGCACTAGCGACATCCGTTTACTGAACAGATAAGTTGGTGGCACTATAATCGCCAAAAACGAATAATCGTAACGGCCATCTTGTGACTCGCGTCAACTGACTGACTTGAGATATAGATTATATCAATATTTTTAATTTCAATCGATTAAAGGTTAACCGCAATTGTACTCGATAATCGAATCACATAAATTAATGATGCATGGTCACCTCACTACAGAGTTAATTTGAAATGTGTCACCGTACCCATCCTATGTGAAATAAAGTAGGTATATTGCATTTTTCAACTGAGCACACTACTACCCTCTAACTACAACTACACCATTGAGATACTATGTACTAAACTACACCTTAATTTTTCATTCCATACACCTTGGCGACTACAATTTTTTGAATATATACTAACTATTGGTCACTGGACACTTGCTTGTCACTAACATGAGATGATCATCATCTTATATATAGTAAACCCAACTTAAGACTGAAACGAAAGAGGCGCTGTCGGACGCATTTGACATTCATTTGACCAATCATTGCACACTAGTAACTGACAGATGAATGAACACAACGTACACACATCAAAAGTGTCTAGGGATCAACATATATTTTTGCAATAACTTTTCTCCTGATTGATATTAATTAAAATTTTCTTTAAGGATTCATCAAATAAAGTGTTTTCGTTTGTCACAGTAACGATAAACCAAGTCACCTTTGCATTAATAAAGAAATTTGCCATTTTCCTAATAAAGAGATTTTTGACATTTGAACCACTAACATTAAAGTTCGAAAAAAAGACTGAAATAACAGTTTTCTTTAAAATTTTATTGGGTAACTTAAACAATTAATAATCCGTGTTTCTACCGCGAACACTAACAACACAAGAACATCGGTTTGGCATACTCAAAATGAGTTCATCCAAATCACGCTGTGGAATGGCCGCCCATGTTCGTTGCAACAACAAAAAAAGGTCTTCTTGCCACTGGATACCCTCCATATTCGGCAGAGCTCTTCTCTGTAGCATATCCCATGCATGCTCAATCGGGTTCAAGTCTGGCGACTGAGCAGGCCAGGGCAGGACATTGATGTTAGCTGCGGCGAGAGTCTGTCTTACAACTCTTGCGGTGTGCGGTCGTGCATTATCATGCATTAACTGAAATAAGGGACCGATTTGCACTTGTAGAGGAACGATGACGTCTGATACAATCGTCTCAGCATAAATTTGAGCGTTGAGGTTGCCTCTGATCCAAATCAACTCAGTTCTTCCGCCGATCCAAATACCCGCCCATACCATGATGGTTCCACCACTATAAGGATGGACTTCCTGGCAGGATTTTAATCGCTGTTGGCGTCCAGGGGTTCTCCAGTGTCGTATACGTCTTGTATCCGGTCTCATACCAAAACGAGACTCATCAGAAAAGCACACGAAACGCCATTGTCATCTCAAGAAATCCGCATAAAAATGCTTGATCCCTAGACACTTTTGATGTGTGTACTTATGAATGACTTTTCGTTAGTTCCAATTTTTGCCATTTCAGAGTTAAGTTGGGCGGACTGTAAATAAAATTCTTGTGTCACAATGTTAGTTACTTTACTCCTCCGAAACGGCTTTATTGATTCTTACCAATTATATATGCATATTCAGTAGGTCTGAAAATCGCCTACTATCTATTTTACATGCCCCAAGTGATAAGGGCTGTTCACCTTTAACATTTTTTTTTTTTAATTTTTTGACAAATTTTTCTGTTTTTATTTTTCCATAATGTGGCACTAAAAAATACATACAACCCTCACCCTTCATCACGAACCCCTATTTTTTTCATCAGTAACTAATCAATTATCGTCCTAGAAATCTATACATCTATACATATCATAAAAAAGGGCCTGTTTTCTGTCTGTCTGTCTGGATGCGATAAACTCGAAAACTACGAAACAGATTTTTATACGGTTTTCAACAATAGAAAGAGTGATTCTTCAGGCAGGTATAGGTATATAATTTATTATACTTTTATATATATTTCTAAAAGTGTTTTTAACAAAACATTCTCAGATTCCCTTTTTATTTCCTTACAACGCCATCTATTATTACAATTGATGCAAGAAAGCTAGCTGTCATTTGTAAAGTTACAGTTCACTCACAATAAACTAGATGGCATTACAAGGAGATTCTGAATAATGCTGTTGAGACTTTATGTAGGAGTCCCGTGTTTTGCTTTACCGAATTTTCACTAAAGTAAAACATACGTGTTGAAGGATTTTGTTTGTTTGATCGCGCTAATTTTTCTGAAGTTACAAAAAACTACTACTGGACAGGAGAAGTAATGAAGCTTGCATATCGCTGGGTGGTCGGAACCCTATGTGTGCGTTTAACAATATGTTGCAGAACGACGTCTGCCGGGTCAGCTAGTAATTTATATGGCAAAACAACGTTTGCCGGGTCAGCTAGTAATAATATATAATAAATGAAAATACTTGATCCTAGATTTACTGCTGAAATTATGAAGTCAAGAGGTAACATCTGTTGTAAACAGTAAACAATTACAGTGGGAATTTCCAAATTCTTCTGAACTGGTTCTATAATAATCAAAGAAAATTATAAATTCACAGCCACTTACCTGTCGGTGGAATGTTGATGCAGAGTGCTCGTGACAGTCTGTAATATGCCCGCCCTAGCTGGTAACAGCATATTTGTTGAGCATCACTAATATCAATCAGCAAATCTGAGATTTATAGTTAAGAAATATATTGCCTAATAAGTTCCTAAAGGAAATGTTGGTTTAGTAAATCAATATTTGAATTGCATAAATCTATAAATTGTAGATATTGACAAGTTATTTAGTCTAAACAAAAATAAAAAATTTACTACATACCTACTTACTACTTTTACATTAAAATTTAATTTAATTTAAATTTTTACACAAGCAAACCAAAGGGGACTAACCCCACAAAATTGTATTGTAAAAACTATACTATATTAGCAGGCAGAATTGATATCACCAGGTGAACTTTATGACTATCAAATCGCCTCATCTATCTATACATAGATATAAATAAATAATATTTTTTTTGTTACTGTCTGTGATTTTAAAAGAAATTTTTGTCAAGGGCTTATAGTGATAAGCGCTCATAGCCCGGCGGCTTGTGTAGATCGTGATCGACAAAGTTAAGCTGCAGGCACGGCCGGTAGTTGGTGCATACCGCTAGTGGCACAATTTCTTAAGCGCTACCGTGCTTCGAAAGGCGCGTAAAGCCGTCAGTCTCAGTTGTCATCGATAGATAGCAGTCGTTAGGCCATGTCGGAAAGCTTTCAGGGGGCATGAAAACTTACAATACTTAGTTGGCCACTAACCCTTCTGCTAATCTGCACGGGGGCAGCGTGGTGGAGTATACTCTAGGCCTGCTCAATAATGAGGAGAGGCCCGCGCTCAGTAGTGGACCGTTAATGGGTTGTAGCCAGATCAGTTTAAAGAAGTAAAATATAAAATTTATTTATTTATTTATTTATTTAATGAACACCAACATAATGTGCACTTATACATTTTTTAAATTTTTGGGGTAAGAATTTGGTTCAGTGCCATTACAATTACAGGTGTAGACTACATGCTATGTAATAAGAAAGCATGGAATGAATTGAAATCTGTCTACATAATATATTAAACCTGTAATTATAATTGTAATTGCAGGACTTATTCATGCAACAGAATCTTAAAAAAGAAACGTAGATGCTGTTTTTGGGGTAAGCTTAACTTTGTGTTATATATAATATTGTGATTAGTTTTATTCCAATCAGTTCATAAATATTCAATCCGTTCATCATAATCCAATCAGTTCATAATGTCAGTGTAAAGTCTTAATGTAACAATTTTTGAGTATAAGCTCTCAGGGGCAGGTTTTCCCAAGTGAAGTGAGAGTGAGTTAACTTGTTATGAAATATTCTTAGTATTTCAAAAGGATACGAGCTGTGCCTTCCGTTCTGCATGTCATATAAACACAAGCAGCTTGAGTGAGGTTGGCAGGCCTCCCAATTGTGAGGTGTCGGGCCAATGCCATCTTGAAGAAGTTACAAGCTATGTCTATACACTGTTGGTTCAGGCGTAGCTGCTGGCACAAGTGTGTGATGCCCTCCCTTGCCCTTTTCAATGTCACTTCCCTTGATTCTACTCCAACACCTGCATTGAAAGCTGCAAGAACACATGAATCACAATAAAAACTAAACTGATTATGTCATACATTATAATATATAGCCTTGCGTTATTATTATATTACTAGTACTTGTAATGAAATTACAAGTACTGCAAAAACTTATTAGTTTCTATAAACAGAAAGACAGATAAAATGAAACTTCTTTAATAAGACTTCTGAATAAATTCATAGTTTAGATTTGCAAATACTATATGTTGAAATGATTCAATTCCATATAGTAAAGAATCATGTGTAATAAATGTAAGGCAGAAGAAGTTTATGGTTTTATAGAACTGAAGATAAATATATCAAGTTATCCTTACCTCTTCCAAAACCTGATGCACCTCCTTTAGAATCTGCCGACACAAACTGTCCGATAGCAGATGTAACGCCATGGGAGTTCTCTTGAAATTCAACCTCAGCGACTATTATATTGTCCTCCAACACTGAACCACAGTTAGTGCAAACGGCATCACCTCTCGATGGGTCCACTTCAATATCAGAGGATCCACATTGTTTACATTTTTTCCCAGACATCGTGTATCAGTAATTCTGATGAACAGCCCAACTATACCGTAGCTAATTATCTAGCCTAGCCTTGCTCAATTAAAGAAAACTAAGATTATTTCAAGCATGTACACCTAAAAACCATACTACTTTCGTTGCAGATTTGAGTACTTGGAAGTAATCTGATTAAAGTAGTTTTGCTATATTACAATGTTAACTATTATAAGATATCATTTCACCTGCTTTTTATCACAGCACTCAAGAATCATTAGAAATAATTGACTCCTATCATGAGGTGTAAAATGTAAACAGTAAACGCCATACACAACACATCGATTGATACGAGTTGATATGACATTAGACCTGTACATTATGACATAGTTGACATAAGCTGCTGTCAGTACCTCTATGGTCAGAACTGTCAGAAAAGTTCATCTTCATCCTCAGATCATCTTCATCAATCCAAAGTTTTTTTTTCAATATGGCGTTGATTTAATCACCATAGAGTACTTTCATAAGGTTTTTGCTTAGTACCACAACATAAGGATAGTACAGAAGTTAAGCTCATGTATGTATGCGTAAGCCTTATGGGGGCTTTAGCGCTAACTGAGCTAGCGTGCTAAAATCGCATAGGTAGTGTAAAGGTAGTTAGACAGTAACTATACTCGGATTTTTAATTAAACGAAGTAAACTGACACATCGAAATGTCATTTCTTTAATTAATATTGCCAACTTTCGAATCATAGTGATTGTCTTTAGTTCTTAAAAACGATATAACTGATAATAATACCGGTAATTAATAAGCGATATTACAAAAATTAAAAATAATCTCTTGCGTCACTAATAGTATCAATGTATGGTCAATCGCCTTCTTACTTCCGATAGATTTATAATTAACTTAGCGGATAGTAAAGATGATTTTACCAACAGAGAACAAATTTCTACTAAAATGTATTGTTTGTTTATATTATAAATCTTACAATCTATTTGCCGAATAGTAATATTATGCTTAGAGACGTAACTTCGAGTTTTCTGAAAATTTGAAATTAACATAATAATTTACTATTTAACTCAAATAAATAAGTTGAATAACGAGATATTTTTGCCCCAGCACTATTTTTATTTCATTAAAAAGTGGCAACACTCGAAATGTCATTTTACTTCGTTTAATTAAAAATCCGAGTATTATAGAGCAGCGTAATGTATGAAAACACTAGTTAGTGCACTGAGTTAGCGCTCTGCAAATTGTATAATTTAACACGTTCAATGCCACCTCAATTTTCATGAAGTTCGTAGCTGTGCCACCATACAAAAGCATGCGGACACGCCAGGTGTGTCGGTGGCACTGCATCTAGTTAAACATGGACACGCCAGGCGTGTTCAGTGGCACTGGGACTACGTTAAATTCTTTTTTCGACTAATTTTCGGGTTTAGCGACGATATTTAGTTAGTTTGCTGTGTGTTGCGCAAGAATAAAGGTGTTTGTGATACGGTAGTGAGGTTAAACTTGGAATTATGGCTGGAAATAGATTTCTAGGTAAGTCATTATCGTAATTTTGTCAGGGATTGTCAACCTTTTATGATTATTATTGATATTTTAATGACCCATGTGGTTTTTATTTACTTGCGAACTTGATTTTGTAAAAATTAGGTAGATAATTAGACATTCGTTGTTTGATTCACCCTCCTCGGAGGGGGAGTAATATAGCCAGTAAAATACGGAAAAACTCAAATGCTTTTTGGGACATCTCTAGCACTGGGGGGTCCCTTTGATTTCCAAATTTTTTACGAAAAGAATCATTTTGCCCATTTAAAAATATTTCACTAATGTCTCATTATAACAATTTTGTACAAAACAATTTGTACCGGATTTACTGCATTTTTTTATATATTACATAATTGTAATGCGTTATATTCTTATGGTCTTTAAAATTATTTTATATTATATATTTAAATTAATAATAACGTGAAACGAACGTAAGCGTGATTGATATTTAACAAACTGAATGAGAATACTTATTTCAACTATCTTGAATTACAACTTGAATTAATAATAAAATTAATTTACACCTTTTTGTCTTATAGGCTATTTTTTATTTTATTAAAAAAATAAATTCAACCTAATCTCAAATTATTTGAACTTTTTTAGGAAAAGCAATATATGTGCCTGAAACGGAGCATAATGAAGACGAAACATTGACATCCAAGCACAAAGGTGCACAATCTCTGACATACTCGTGTTAGTGGACACGCCAGGCGTGTTTTCGGCATTACATAAGCAATTTATTTTTTAAATGTAAAATTGGAGATTTTCGCCGGGGGCCACTTTAAAATTCTTTAGTTTATTGCTCAAGGATTACGTACTGTGAATCCTAGTAAATTATGTAGGCAATTTTTTTAAATATCGACGAAAGATTTTGAACACGCCTGGCGTGTTCAAGGCATTGTAAAAGAAACTCCCAAAAACACGCTAGGCGTGTCGGTGGCACTGAACGTGTTAAAGCCCCAACATTGATGTATAAGTGTCTAGATGGATAATCGAATCCGCGAAGACGTGTCAAAAAAGCTGCGCCAACTATTGGCGCAGAAGTACTTTCCCGCCAATTAGTGCCGATCGCGCCGCTTTCGTGTCACTACGTATTACGCGCGCAATTTAAATAAACAAATAAGAGGGATAACATGACGAAATGTGCTATTAAACTGTGCCGGAATTATAAAGGAAGGGTAAAAAGCTCAAAAAACATCACATATCATAGGCAAGTAACCAATAAACATATTTTTAATTAAATTTCAATTTTGATTTTTATTGTAACCAAATTACGTCATTTTTTTGTCAGTGTTGCTAGTTTCTATTTTTATGCTCCCGACTTAACATCATTTTTGTGGGTATATAAATTGGTTTATGGTTACGTGTATATTATTTAGTTCATGTACTTTTATAAATCGATTAAAAAAAGGTGGTGTTTACCAATACGTTTGTGTTTATTTATAATAATATAACATTAATATTCGTATGTTTATGAGCCCATTTTAATGATTATTTTTGCATTGGGTCGAATAAACCACTTTTAAAGGTACAAGAGTAATGTGAAAAGGAGACGATCCAAAATTGTATGTAGTCTGGGCCTGGTTTTGTACCAGTGATAAAATAAGATAAAAAAGAAAAATAAACCATTTTTGACTAATCAAATCCACGAACTCATCTTTATTTCATTGCAAAAAATATTTATTAACTCCACGTGACGAAATTATTCTACATAATGGCGGGCAGCAGACCAGAGCATTCATAATTTTTGACGTATGACGTTAGCTGTCAATATGCCTTCTCTATGCTTGAATGATGCTTGAACAATGGCTCGAACTCAGAGTGAAGGACGCCATCTTGCAAGTGTTGCAAGTAGTACCTACCGAATAACTCGAAATTAATTTTATTTTAGCAATTCATTTATTGCGATTTGTGAATTTATTATATTTTTAATGAACTTTCTGTATTTTTTGGTTTTTCATGGTTTAGTGTACAAGATCAGGCCCAAAATGGACCATCTCCTTTTCTAAAATTGTAAAGTTACCGTCTCAGATTAAGGTGAAAAGGACATTGGGCACTTTGTATGGGTATCAGGCCCTCAATGAACACTTGTATAGACAATAACTTTGATATTAGTCTTATAGCTAATTTCAGCAGAAAGCAGAATATAATGATCATTTTGTATCCAGGTGGTTATTTTGCGTTTAGTAAATATTTTTATACATAAAGGTTTAATAAAAAAAAACAAACCATTAATTTTTAATTATTCAGATTTATTCAGAATCATATACTAATAACACATTATCTAGGAATTGGGCAGGTGGATTTATATTATTTTCATACCTTGCCCAGCCTAAAAACCAAACCACTGTCATAACATGAGCACAGCAACCTACTGTTCTCCGGCCTACAATGCAGTTACAACAGTATTGTTTAATTGCATTTCTTCCTTCTTCCTCAGTATTAAAAAGAATATAAACATAATATATTTTTCTATTAATATGTCTGCTTTGTATTTTTGATCTCAATAAAATAACAATCGGAAGTTATAGTATCAAAAAACTATTTTTTTATTTAACTATTTTAAAGATGCAACTTGATACAAAAATATTTTAGGTATGTATGAAAAAACTGATAAACAATTTTTTAGTTAAGTTGTTTACGTCTAAGCATCCTGTTCACGCAGGGCCTGAAATGCTCAATGTCCTTTGAAGGGAGGACGGGTTCTACACTTTCATTCGTCCCCCCAAATTAAATATTGCTCTCATAAAGTACTTACTTTTTTAAAATTATTTTTCTAAATCTCTAAAAATTTTAAGGTTATGTGGTCTCATTGGTTAATGTGTAAGCGCTCGAAGTCTTAAGTGTATGTATATGTGTGTGTGGACGTGTGTGTGTGTGTGTGTGTGTGTGTGTGTTTTAAACTACATTATAAAAAATAAATAACTTAAGTAGATCTAATTTGATTTTTGGGCCTAATTTTGAATCGTGACATCTCCGGCGCTGCGGAAGATGCAGCCAAACAGGCAAACAGGACTAACAATAGCGAAAAAGTAGTTTCGAACTAACCTTATTATATTGGTAGCACTGTCAAACTAAGCCAAGAGTCAGTAATCCATCCGCAAATCGCGTGTTTAAAAAACACCTCAAAGAATAAAACAAGTCGACGCACTATGGATTGGTAGGTATAGGTTAGTTTGGATTGTATAATAACCAAGCGGAAAAAGGGACGCCCGAAGGGGGTCCCTTCGACATTTATTTACAACACTTCCTGCCTTAAAAGGTAGCAATTATCTAAATAATTTAGATAAGATAAAAGAACCTTGTACAGTATTTTAGTTCCGTCATAACCTTAAAAATTTTGAAACTTAAAAGAATAATTAAAAAAAAAGTATGCACTTCTTTACAGCCATATTTGGGGGGAAAGTTGGGGGAGTCACCAACCTCTCCTCCAAAAAATTTCAGCTTAATTTGAGGTAGTCACTTTATAATTTTTGGAAACTTGATTTTTTTATAATAAAAAAGTATGCATTTCCTAGATTCAAAAATGGTGGGGGGAAGATGTGAGCGTCAGCCCCCTCCCCCCTCAAATTTTTAGCTTAATTTGAGGTGGTAACTTAATTAAAGAAGAGCCAATTATTTACGTTACCTAGCTAATTTAATAAAAAAAATTACTTGGAAAGTTAATTATATGCATATCATTAAAAAAAACTTCAATAAATAAAGGAGATGGTCCATTTTGGGCCTGATCTTGTACACTAAACCATGAAAAACCAAAAAATACAGAAAGTTCATTAAAAATATAATAAATTCACAAATCGCAATAAATGACTTGCTAAAATAAAATTAATTTCGAGTTATTCGGTAGGTACTACTTGCAACACTTGCAAGATGGCGTCCTTCACTCTGAGTTCGAGCCATTGTTCAAGCATAGAGAAGGCATATTGACAGCTAACGTCATACGTCAAAAATAATGAATGCTCTGGTCTGCTGCCCGCCATTATGTAGAATAATTGCGTCACGTGGAGTTAATAAATAATTTTTGCACTGAAATATAGATGAGTTCGTGGATTTGATTAGTCAAAAATGGTTTATTTTTCTTTTTTATTTTATTTTATCACTGGTACAAAACCAGGCCCAGACTCCATACAATTTTGGACCGTCTCCTTTCCAACTACAAACTGCGTAAAAAATATTAATTTAATTAACTTAGCTGGTTTATTACAACATTAACATAAACAACTGTAATTAAATTAAGTAGGGTTTTTTATTTATTCATGAAAATAACCACTCCATAAATTAAGTTTAATGTGTGATTTATGGGAAAATTTTAGTAACTGGTATCATTGATCACGCAATATAGACAATAGACGAACGTGTAAAACATCGCCTGCACGCACACATGCTTGATATTGTTGCCTTGTTTTTTTTGTCTTCATTGTAGGGCGACGCTCAATCTAGGTATTTATACATCAATGAGCCCCAATTAGGGTTAATGACTCCACAATGGTCTTGGATTGGATCTTGTTATTTAATATTTATCGATATGGATTAAACGGGAAAATAAAAATAAAAGTGTATGATTAGAATCATTAAAATTAAATGTAATTTAGTAACCATTATTCTTATTTGTATTATCATTGTAAACTAAGATCACGGGAGTCCTTAGATGACAAATAATTCAATAATACAGGTTATTCAGGTTATCTGTAGAGTAGCTGCCCGCGACACAGCGACAGCTACGTACCTACAGTCCGCCCAACTTAACTCTGAAATGGCAAAAATTGGAACTAACGAAAAGTCATTCATAAGTACGTTGTGTTCATTCATTTGTCAGTTACTAGTGTGCAATGATTGGTCAAATGAATGTCAAATGCGTCCGACAGCGCCTCTTTCGTTTCAGTCTTAAGTTGGGTTTACTATACAGTGCAAACCTGCGCCACCTTGCGTTGCCATAGCAACAGAGCCGTGCGCGCTTAAATACCTACGCAGTTAACCGTGCACGTATCTATACATACCTGTATACCTATACATACCTATACAGACCTGTACCTGCTGTGAATACCTGTAGATACCTCAAAACTAGGAGTACCAGGAAGGGACAGGAAGATCAATATTAAATAACAACACAACTCAGGATTTAATATAAAAGCAAGCGACCCAATGACGTCATGCATCATGATAATTTCATCTTGAAAAAGACGCAATATCATGCTAGAAACATGGTGACGGGACGGAACACTGACGATCTTCAAATCTTCATCTGCAGCACAGGATCAACTACTTCAGTCTTGAATAAAAGAATACAATTCTTCATTCTTCATGATCGTCGACAGCGAAAATGGCGCGAAGCCGCGCGCCGAGCAACGCGGCGTGTTCCGCCCGCACCGAGAGAGCACGGCAGCTGCAATGAGGCCCCGGCGCTCGCTTTCTTCACTCCACCCTGTCTGGGTGGGTGGAGCCCTCGGGGCACTTAGTCCCCTTCGGGGGTCTCTCGCGGCGTCGCGGCCCGTTAAAACGGGCCGGTCCTTGGGTTGGGCCCTAAGGCCCTTGGTTGTCCGTCTTTGGATAACCAATCAGGTAAGTCCGGTGGTTGGCGGCCTTTTTACAGGCCGCAGAGTCGTGATCGGGACGGGGTTCATCTTCGCGCCGCCCAGGCGATCGAGGCCCTACCGGGTGAATCCCGCTGGTGGGAAGCCCAGCAGGAGCCGATCAGCACCGGGCGACGGCTTACGAGCCCCGGTGTCAGTCAGTGCCAGGCCCGTCCTGCGCAACCAGCAAGTCGCGCGGGAAGGCCCAGCGGTCCGGTGGACGGGCGTGGAGCGGCGCCAGGTCCTGCAGGTGCGGGAACCGCGACGCATATACACGCCCGAACATATTGCGTGTCAGTCTCTCGATGAAGTCGTCCAGGCTCTCGACTCGAAGGTCCCTCTGGATGACGGCGTTCCTCACGTACCTCGGCGCACCAGTGAGCCGGCGGAGCGCAATCGCCTGCACCGCGCGCATCCTTTTGCGCTGCGTTTCGCTGGCGAACGCGTACAACGCCGGTGCCACGTACGTGAGGTGGGATCTGATATAGGTCTTGTAGACCCCGAGCTTCAGTCCGAGAGGGAGGCTCGAGGAGAGCACTGGTTTCAGGACTGCCATCGCGCCCCTGGCGCTCGCGACGGCTTTCGAAACCTGCGGCTTCATCGAGAGTCTTGAGTCAATTTTGACTCCCAGGTACGTGGCCTGTGGGGCCCATTTGATGTCTTGTCCATGAAGCTTCAGAGTAGTGTCCCGCTTGTTTTGGTATCCTCCTAGGTTCACGGCCTGCGTCTTCCCAACGTTCACCGACAGTCTCCACGCGGCGAGCCATTCGGGGAGGGCATCAAATGAGGCCCCGCTAGGTTGCAGCTTATATTTATAGAGTCGAAAATTTACGTTACTATGCAACGATCGTAGTACGAGTTCATTGATAGACCGATAGTGGCTTATGTATATTTTTTTGTGCATGTTGTTTCATCTGATTTTTAAAGCGGAATCTTAATGGATTGTAAAATAATGTAGACTCTTTTATTGGCTAAGGACATTTGTAAATTTTGTATATAAACCGTGCAATTTTCTCAATAAATCAATTCAGCTCAGAACCATTCCGAAGAAACAGCCTCTTATTTCAAGAAACCTCTCGACCTTCTGGAAGATCTTCAGCTCCACTGTAAGAGACCTGCCAGGTTAATCTCGACCTGGCAGACCACCTCTTCAGTAGTAATATAATTTTTATACGAAATGATAGTACTTACGTGCAATCGTTTTGATTGCACGTACTTGTGGAGAGAAGGGACTTGAAGAGATAGGTACTCTTTATAAAAATAAAATTGTTCAGTTTTGCGTATTATGAATATTAACTCATTTAACTAACTTAACATTTATTCAATTTATTTCGATTCTATAATGTTTTTGTATCTCTATTAGGTACTTGAAACAAAAATAATAATCCTATTAAATAAATTAACACTCAAATAATTTTACAAATTATTTATTTTTAAAAATCGAAGGTTACACATCATTTTAAAAATCGAAGGACACTTTAAACATACAAAGAATTCCTACGTCCTACATTGACTTGTGTTTAGTAATGAATCATTGAATTACAAGCAAGTAAGGACTTAAGGACTGCGCACATTAAAACGACTCCACGCCAACGCGGTTACGGAGCCACTCAAATGTAAGCATTCAATAAAGATCCTTATATCTTGGACGTTACGGTTGAATTTCGAGTGTACACTTGAAAAACGTGGACTACTCCCCACCCACTGCTCACCGACGCCGTTCCGACTCCAACGAGTGGGCCACGCGTTGACCGTGCGCTTACGGTTAGCGGTCGACTCGCCGACCACCCGTGGACCGCTAAAATACAATGCCTGAAGCGGCATTCGGGCGGGAGTCGGCGCGTTAACGGCCACCCGCCCGCGCCTCTTGTTACCTACTCTTGTTACTACATTTGCGAGACATGACACCTAAATAAATTTATTCTAAATCTATATTGTAAATAGGTATGGTTATAAAATTAGTAGTAGGTACATAATATATTATGTCATATCATTTAGTAATACCAATTTTTTTATATATTGTAATTAAATAAGTAGGCTAAATTTATCTATACAATATTATGACAATACTTACATGTATTCGGATTAAAATTTTCATTTTAATTAGGTATTGGAAAGACATAGCTAATAAAGACTATTAATGAAAGTAATATAAATTGGAGTTAAGTAAACAAAATTATTTTTATTTTATTCGCGCTCACACATTGCTGCATTGGCGCGAAATCAAGGTCGCTGGCCAGCACGAGGCGCGCGTCCTTGGAAGGAACATGATTTTAAGCTTAGGTATATTATCGCGGATATTAAAATTTTAAACTACGATTTACGACGGTACTTACGATTTTCAACTGTTTTATCTTTTAACTAATTCCAGTCCGTACTGGTTCATAATATAATTATGATTTTAAACTTATATCATCGAGGACAGAAAACATTTTAAATGCAAACGGGTACTCACGATTTTGAATTATAATGTAATCGGAGATATTTAAACACTAAGGTACCTACTTATCACTATACCACTTAAAATTCGATAATGTAGTTACTAAGCTAACGTTACAAGACTCGACTGTGAGCATTCGTTAAGTACAGACCAACGAGTGGGTCGATCAACGTCGACGAGTCGACCACGCGTGGTCGACTCGTTGGTCGGTCGTCGTCGGTGAACAAAACGGTCGGAGTGGGAACGGAGTGGAGTTGGCGTGGAGTGGGTGTGGCGTTGTTATAGTTTGCGCAGACCTTAACTACCTTTCTGTAGCAACTGGATGTCAAAAAAATTATAATGCGCAATTTAACGTCGAATAAAAACAACCACTACGATATTAACTCCATTTCTTATCCATTTCTTAGGGAAAGTATCATAATAGTGTATTATAAATGTCATATTGCTGGAAATAACAACCGCGGTCCGAGTGGTCCGATATTTTCCGAGTTTTGGTGTATGTGACCGTGTCTATGTGTGAGTTGTTTTTATGTTTGTATGGTTGTGGTGTTGTGGTCATAGAGATATTACACTATCTCTATGTGTGTGTGTAATATCTCTATGGTACGGTTTACCACAAAATATGGATAGTCATAGTCATATACGTAAGAAAAAAAAATCTTATAGAGAGTGTGCCCAAACTGCCCAACAACATGAATACATATATACCACGAAAAATGTGGTTGTTAAACATTTTATTTTGTATTAGAATATCGGTACTTATTCGTACCTACTAACCATTTAACCAATTTAACTCCAATTGTGCAATTATGACTTATATATGTACATTTGACTTTGATGTTTTAAATATCTAGATGGAATATCGAATCCGCGAAAACGTGTCAAGACCGGGGTCGTTACTGATAGGCATAATTATAGGCCCATTTCTTTAGCTACAATTGTGGCAAAAGTATTTGATGGTGTGCTTGATACTCAGCTGCAACAATTTGTGAAATTACACGACAACCAGTTCGGTTTTAGACCCAACCTCTACACTGAAAGTGCAGTTCTGGGTCTTAAGCACACCGTTAGATACTATATAAATCCCTGTAAAACCCCTGTGTATGCGTGTTTCCTCGACTTGTCCAGGGCCTTTGACTTGGTGGTGTATGATATCCTGTGGGACAAGCTCAAGAATATTAACTTTCCCCATGAGCTTATACGCATTTTGGTATAAACACCATGTTAACTATGTGAGATGGGTGGGCGCGATGTCGGAACCGTATCAACTAGGCTGTGGTGTGAGGCAGGGCGGATTGACCTCGCCGACCTTGTTTAATTTGTATATCGATGCATTGATCGTGGGCATCGTGGCACTCAGCAGTCAGCGTGCAGGTTGTCACATTGATGGTGTATGCGTCAACAACCTGAGCTACGCCGATGATATGGTGCTGCTCAGTGCCTCAGTATGTGGTCTGAGGCAGTTGATACGGGTCTGCGAGGAGTACGCGAGTTGTCTAATATATAACGTGGCCTAATATATAACGTGACTAAAAGTCAATGCATGGTACCTCTAATTGTACCAACTTTATCCCCATTTTTTGCGCCCATTGCTGGCAATTTTTTTAAATATTGAATTTAAATTGAAGATTACTTATTTAGCTATAATCATTTTTAAATATGGGGTTAAAATCATTTTCAGTTTAGTCAGAAAGTTACCTTAAAAATTACAAATTTCCATTCCATTGCATTCATTTGTTTTTTTTTCTTTTCCTTACAAAATATCGAAAAACTGAGAAATACATATTCTATTAATTTAGGTGATAACCCTTTGTTGCAAGTTTAAAGTAAATCGGACGACGTTATAAAAAAATTCCATACAAACATTAGTCACCTCTCCCTAGGGAACCTTAATATTATTCGAAAAAAAAGTACCCTTTAATAGACACCAGTATGTAGGTAGGTAATAGCTTTACCAAGTTTCAATGAAATCCGTCCAGTGCTTTACGCGTGATGATCGGTCAGACAGACAGACAGACAGACAATAAATAAAAAAAAAAATTTTGAGTTCTATCTCGATAATATGTAAGTGCCCCTTAGTCGAAATTTTAAAAAAATATTTAATGTACAGAACACGTTGTCCTACAGTTTTATTATAGTATAGATAGAAGATAGATAAAAATATGTCAAACTAAACGCAATAGCCGACACAACTTCAACATCCATGTCTGCCATGCTTGCTTGTCCGGAGCACACCCCAATCGCAAGCGCAAGCGCAAGCGTGTAAAATGGCGTCCAAGCGTTTGTAAAGGCTTGGAGCTTGTAGAGGCGTGCCAAGCCGTGGCAAGCGTGTAAACGTAGCAAGGCTAGGAGCTTGTAGAGGCTTGCCAAGCCGTGGCAAGCGTGTAAACGTACCAGATACCAAATTATACACGCGAGTAAATGAGAAACACGATATGTACATCTCGTTTTCTCATCCAAGAATTTTCAGGTCTCATGACGTCAGATGCAAATCTACTTTTGATTGGTTGAATATCACGCTACACAGCTATTTTGAGACGATGAGGTCACCCTTCAAATTGCTAAAGTTGAAGTAGGATAGCATATTAGAAAAGTATAGGTAGTACGAAATAAAAGTAGGCGGTTAGGACATTTTGCAATAACATAGTAGGAAATTCTCAGGAGAAGGGCATCCCCAAAGTGAGGATGACGTCACACCGTGTAAAGCAAAGCGAAGCGAACTGCACCTGATGATGATGAGTCATTGTTGTGTTCTCGACTTCTCGTTCGATTTCTGACGCTCTTTTTATTTTGATTTGGTGCTGTCATTAAATAATTCAGCGAACTGTCAGATCGGGTCGGATAGATAGTTGTCTTTATCAGTACAGTAGTGATAAACTGCGTTGTGGTAACAGTGTTAAAAACTTTCATTCATTACGTAAAGCTGGACCTTTTTTGTGTTTAGTGTGTTTACAAGCCGGACTGATGACGATGAAGCTTGAAATAAGTGATAGTCAGTCGAACCACTCGGACTTCTCCTGCGACAGCCAATCATCGCAGGGTTCCTCCACTAACGAGTTCATATCATCGATGCCTACTTCGAGATCATTGCTAACGGTAAGTTAGTGGCTCGACAAGTTGACACTTCCTCGTCGTAATCAGTGCGTACTCAGGATTTGATTTGGGTTACTGTATTCCGTGGTAATCTTGCACCAATCATCAAACAATAACAGGAAATTACGCATGTAATGTGCTACGGCGTAAAGGTCAATTACACGTTATATATAACAATACACTAAGCTAACTACGTCTATGAAGTAATCAAGTATATATTATAATTATCTCAAAAGTTATCAGAAACGTTTGTTTTAGGTCTATAGGTTTTGTATTGGCCCAATGCTATTGGGCCATGGTTTCCTCAACACATGATAACAACACAAACACATACAACTTACGTTGGAAACAATAAGACGTGCCATACACGAAACTTTCATGCAGTTTTAGCAACAGATAGACACTCAATCAAATCAATCAATGATATTCATGGTACAATTTAAAATGTCTCTTGAAACCTATAATAATTAAGTTAGGTGGCTTTTGCATTATACTTTAACGAGAATGTATTCAAATCTACAATGATTAGACTTCTACAAAGTTAGTGCTCTATCTAGTATATCAATACTACACCATTATTAATATCAGGTGGAATTTTAGTCGAGTATTAATTTGTCAACTTTCTAGTCAATTTATCTAATATTTGACTGATAAAAACAAATCTATGTTACCAAGAAATTGTTTAATGCCAAGAATGATAGTTAAATTTTTCCAATGGCTATTTTAAAATAGCCTATTATTCTTCTTCTTCTTAGTCGGTCACTCTTGACAGAGTGGTCGTGGTTGCGATGACAGGATACACGGAGATGTTCGATGTTGTGTGTCAGTTTTTGAGGACTGCTTTCTTGGCAATCTGCTTCCATTTAATGGGATCAATGGCGTTGCGAGAATATTGTACTATGGTAGATTCCGTAGCCTTTTTGATTATGTCAGTCCAGCTGGTTGGTGATTGACCGCGTGCTCTTTTGCCTTCCACTTGGCCTTGAACCACCAGCATCTCCATCGAGTTCTCATTTCTTGTTATGTGACCGAAGAACTTCAATATCCAGAATTTAATGCTGGTAGTTTCCAAACGAGTCAGAAGGTCTTCCATGTCTTCTCTAGTCTGTGCGAGAAGGGTTGTGTCATCAGCATATCTGAGGTTATTAATCACGCGTCCCCCAACTGATAACTGAGCCTATTATTACCTATATGTAAATATGACATTCTCATGCTTGGTGATAGATTAAAAAGTATGTTGTGGATATGTTTTAACAATCAAATGGGAAAAATCAATGGTCTGTATTCCACAGCCAGCCTGTGGAGTCTTGAAAATTAGTACCATATAAATGAGTACTGTACACATTTTTGTGTGTCAATGATATTGCTTTGGAATTCACTTTAATAGAACTCCCAAGTAGTAGCCAAATTGGAAATGAAAATGGATCATTTTGAAACTATATAATGTTACGTGTCAGGAGTACTGGGTTTGAGAAAATGCCAAAATGTACCACAAAGACTTTATTGTACTCGTAGATACACAATTACACACCAAAACGCTATGCACGTAGGTACTCGTAAACACACTCGTTAAACTCTGTATCGCTCGTAGAAATCACTTCACTTCTCACTGGTATCGCTCATAGGTATTGCAGGTATCTTCCTGGTTTCGCTTCCGAAACTAGAATACCCGCCGTTGACCGAGTGCCCCTTTTTAGGGTTCCGTACCCAAAGGGTAAAACGGGACCCTATTGCTGAGACTTCGCTGTCCGTCCGTCCGTCCGTCCGTCTGTCACCAGGCTGTATCTCATGAACCGTAATAGTTACACAGTTGAAATTTTCACAGATGATGTATTTTTGTTGCCGCTACAACAACAAATACTAAAACACTGAATAAAATAAATATTTAAGTCGAAATATGGCTTCGGTTAATAAGCGGTCCAAGAGATGGCGTTGCTTGTGGCTAATATGTGGCTATAAAAAACTTAAGTAAATATTTAAGTGAGGCTTTCATACAACAGGCCAGATTTTGGCGTTTTATACATAATGGTACGGAACCCTTCGTGCGCGAGTCCAACTCGCACTTGGCCGGTTTTTTATACCACTCACGCACCATTCATGCCAATCCAGAATATTCCGGTAGTTATTAGAATGAAGCTCTAGTATGTTCCTTGCAATCGACTTTCGACCTTAATGGGTCCCCGAGACGATGAAGCGCACTTGACAAGTCTCACGTGTGTCAATATTATGGTCAAGCCGAAAACACGTACCTTTACGCGTCAAGTCAACGCAGTAAACGATCAATATTCGCTTCAATCACGTAGACTTGTCAAGTGCGCTTGATCGTCTCGGGGACGCATAAGACTGATGTCGTAAGTATAGCACTTACTGAACTCACAAAATTTAAGTTTTTACAACATCCTTCGAACTTGTCGTAAATTCGTCCGGTATTACCCTAACGTACCTTACTTTGTAGAAAACAAAGTGATATAACAATAATTGTAGTAATGTAGTGATAATGATAAAAATAAGCCCACCAAATATCACCTGATAAGTAAAACTGATAACAGATATAGCCACATTACTCATGTTTCTAAGAAATGAGAGACTTATGTCACCTGGTATTAGTTTGATACTGTTCACAGAATATAATAACAATTCACTGAAAGGATGGTACGGTAAACCTTTTCAAAATGCCATAATTATGCCAGTTCTGTAGTTTGTTCAATTCATTAAACTACCAGTTTTTTTGCCAAATTAAACATTGCAGAAGGTCGAGTAAGGAATGATGTCAAAACCATGAAGGTCAAAACCGATTCTATATGCTTCATTACAAAATAGTTCCAGCCCATGTTATTGTCAATATGATTATACACACATTGTATAAAAGCAAACCATAAAGTTATAATAATACCTCTATTGGGAGCATATGTTTTCGATTAAGGAAACACAATATGTGCTGTATACCTTTACACAAATACATTGGTATCAAACTTGTGACCTTAGTATGGTTTACAGTTTTCCTTCCAAATTCTATGAAACAAGCCATAATTTACAATTACATTTAGTGTTAAATTCATATAATTAAAGGTAACTTTACCACCAGTAAATTTTATGTAACAGGTATGTTTGTAATAAACAGGTTGGGGATTTCTTTTTATACTTACTTGATCAATCCACACTGTAGCAGTGAGTATGTTCTGGGCCTCCTTTATGATGAGGAGGGACCTGTGCTCTGTACTGTGCCATTATTGTAATCTTTTAAATCATTTATGCTTATTTCTCTCTTCAGCACCACTGTTTTGCGATTTTGTATTAAAACTTATTTAAATTTTAAACCTTTTAAGTAGCTTTTTAAAATGTCATGCATATCAGAAAAAAAATCCAATTCTCAGCACAGTAAATACTTTATTTCACTTTTTAACAATTATTATATAATTGCTTATTAGCCAACTAGCATAGTTTCAACAACTAGACAACTTATCACCTCGACGATTATCGAACGACTGGCCGAGCTCCTGACTCAATAATCCAAACGCTGTTTCAACCCCACCACTCTCAATCCTTTCACCGGAAGTTGTCACAAAAGAGTGGCGGGGTCGAGTAGGGTTGCCATTTAATAAAAATAAGATTACCTTTCATAAAATTATTACGAAAATAAGATTACATTTTATAAAATTATGACATTCGGCCATCCTACGAAATGTGTAGCCTCCCGGCACACTAAAAACATCAGGAACTCTGCCAATAAATTACTTACTAACTTAAGTTACTCATTACTATTTTGAAGCGAATAGAATAAAATCTTAATTTAATTTTGATTTAAACAAGTATAATCTCATAGAAGTACCTATATTTTAGTCTGAATTTAAATAATTAAGGTAGCTTCTATACATTTTAAAAGATTTCATGTGACTGTTAAATTATACATACAATTATTCGCTCGCATGGTCAAAGAGAATTAACAATGAGTTGTTTAAGATACATGACATTTTTCTGGTGGATAAATAAGTGACTACAACTAATTAAAATCTATTGAATCTTAACAAATTAAATCTCATAAAATATCTAAAGTACTTTTCCATAAAACTAATTTCTATTTTAAACCAAAACAACAACAGTCAACCAAAGCAATTCACGAAGTGAATCAAAACCAAAATCAAAGCGTAGGTACTTATTGTAGTACTCTAATTCCTTTACATTTCAATATAACAATATAAAATCGAAACAACAAATTATCAAGCGCGAATTTAAAATGCAATTGAATTTATTAGGATGTATTAGTATCTATGAAATATTGAAATTGAAATATTGAGAATATTATTATTGCTTGACCAGAAAAATAGAAAACCTGTCATGAGGGCTCTAAAGTTTAATTTTATATGGCAACAGCACAGCCAACTGTAACTATAGTAACGCTCGTGTTATTATTGTCATTTTGACAACTATATCGGAAATGTTATTTATACGAAATGTTATTTTAGCGCATAGAAAACCACTTTTCTTTTACGAATATGAACAGTTTTTGTCATTTTAGAACTAAATAGAAACTCAAAGTAAAAAGACAAACACAGTAAAAAGACAAACACGAGACAAACTGTGACATTCAAACTCACTGACAAGCAATTTACGATTGACGTTTAGAAACTAATCGTTGCCAGTAAAATAAATTAGTTCCATGAGTTTACCGCAATATGGCGAGGTTTTTTTATATTTCTGGTCAACTTATAGTATCTATGACTTCAGCAAATTACCTGTTGCAAATGAATCTTACTATCTACTAACGCCATCTATTAACAACATCCAGAACAAAATATTTAGCAACTAACAAAACATCGATCTTTCCGTGGGAATGAGATGTTTTACCCCGGAAAAAAAAAGTATCCTACTGCACCTTTCACCCTCCCAACTATCTCCACACACATAAACCATATCATAATATAATAGCCACATTGCGACGTGAAAGAGCCACAAACAAACAAACTTTCACATTTATAATATTAGTATGGATTTTGTACTAAGTATGCATACATCATTTGAAAATTCCTCTAACTAACTTTCCATACATTCAACTCCTATTTATAAAAAAAAATAATGATGAAAAGTTTGATCAAAAATGTTACTATTCAAATTGTCTGAATCTCTCGTATTTACATCAAAGTTCACTCATTTCTTACAGTCCAGCGAGCATCATTGCTCACTCAATCATTATCCAGCGTACATCATTGTTCGCTCAATCATTATCCAGCGAACATTGTTCGCTCAATCATTATCCAGCGAACATCATTGCTCGCTCAATCATTATCCAGCGAACATCATTGTTCGCTCAATCAGTATCCAGTGAACATCTTTTTTCTCCACTTCATGTTTAGTTCTTTTCCTCCTAACTTTCCTCCGTTTTGCGTCCTTACGCTTCCTTGGTGGAGTCGTAGGTGGCGTACCTCTAACTTGGTCATCGTATGACGTCATATCTGAAAATCTGAAAATTCCTCTGACTAGCTTTCCATCCATTCAACTCTTATATTCAGATATAAAACAAAAAAAATAATGATAAGATCAAAAATGTTACGATTCAAGTACTTCATTTACCTAAATGCATTAAATCCCTAGAATCATGTCTAAGTCTCTCTTATTTACATCAAAGTTTACTCATTTCTGTGGTGTATTTAAAATATATATTGTAAAGGGCGCGTCTCTGGTATGGTATGGTGTGGACGACTATCCCTTTACCAAAGTTTCTAATAGGTGTTATTAAAAGAGATAGGGAAAGATGTAAATGGTTTGAATGGTTTTAATTAACACTATGTATACTAAGCTAGATTGACAAAATATCACAACTGGTTAAATGGTTACTACTAGACATTAATATTAAACTGGTAAATTGGTAATTGGTAAAATGGTTAAATGGTTAGGAATACGAGGCGCCTGAGTGGCTGCTGGTCACGTACTCACTCAAAACTCTTATTTTACTTATAAGATTAACTTAAAACTAGGGCAAGTGATCGCGCGGCAGTTAAAATGCAAACATGCAAAACGCGCGACCGATGAGCTGTTCGGTGCAACTCCGAACATATATGTTCTAAATTTGTATTAAATGTAATTGTTGTCTTTAACTTCAAACCATGTAATAAATATGGATATTGTGGTTTGCTCGTATTATTATTTAAAAACTATACAGACCAATTTCTTCCAGTCCAGCGAGCATCATTGCTCGCTCAATCATTATCCAGCGAACATCATTGTTCGCTCAGTCATTATCCAGCGAACATCATTGCTCGCTCAATCATTATCCAGCGAACATCATTGTTCGCTCAATCATTATCCCGCGATCGTCTTTGTTCTCCACTGTTTAGTCGTTCAAAGCGCGTTCAATCCCAACTGACAACAATACAAAAATTAAAAAGTAAGTAAAAGACCCGCACAAAAATAAAGTCTCATAAATAATAAAATAGAAGCGTCTTTTAGTTTTTCTTTATTGGGGGTTCTCGCTTGTATAACTATGCTATCATTACCCATATTCTATTTCCAAATATCACGTAAAACGTCTAAAACTCAAAATAGGTAGTATACATTTAATATACATAGATTAAATTGCAATTACGAGTTAAACTCACATTTAATGCTTTAAAAGTAAATCAGTAGTCAGTAAATAAATATTTTTATTATTGATGTAAATGATGATCTCAATAAAAAGTCTTATGTAACATTTATGTATATGCATGATTTGCATCTTTGGAGAATAGCAGTGTAACAGTTTGTGCATTACCGGAGAGTAGCCCCTATCAAATGCAATTTAATAGTGTCGTATTTGTACAGTAGGTATCGAAATAATTCCTTTTTACCAAAAAAATAACCGACTTCAACCTTGATAAGCAGGGATAACTTAAAAACTTCTCGCCAGATGGCGCTCAATACAACATGGAAGTGTAAAGTTCTCGTCACTACAAATTAATCAAGCCCAAACACTAGATAATTGCAGTAAATCGTTGAGGAGTTCCCTCAACTGTCTTTCGGCTTCATCAGATCGACTCCAGACCTTCATGAAATGGTAGCGCTATAATGTACTTATGATAACATGAACAAACACACTAGTCGTCCATACAAATTTTCGACAGGTCCCCTCGATTTCTCTAAGATGCCATCATCAGATCCTGGTGTCCTTATCAGGGGACCCCACTGCGTATATTTACTTTGCATTTTAATGTAATTTTAACTCCCGTTTCCTCCCTTTTTTTTCCTAAGGGCGTACATGCCTGGATTTTAAGATCCCGCATGATAGGTACAATAGGTGGTAAGTATAATATAATTATTTACATTAGTATCATGGACCCTGTCGGGCACGGCAACTTAAAAGAGAGGAGGATGCTTTAGCGTCAATTTCAGATTATTATCAGCTATTAATTCAATTGCATTTAACTTGTTCCATTGCCAAGTAAATTAAAAACAAAATGTAATGACGTATAAATATTGTCGTATTAATAAATTCTCATAATAATAATAAATAATACCTATATTGTATCGCTATAATTAATGAATAAATTGAATTTTATTCAATAAATAAATAATAAGTGTGAAATTTAAAAAAAAATTAAATTAATATAATGTCATGTAATTCGTTGTTATATCATTTAGTAATAATTTCAAAAATCAGTATTTAATCCTGAACATTTTATAGAAGTTTCTATTAAATTCCATTCACTGAATCATTATAAAATAGTCCAAATAAATTACTAGTCCATATCATGACTAACTGCAGGATATAATGCCTTCACTCAGAAATCGATTCTGTGACGTCTCACTAAGTATAACTTAAATCTGCCAAGTATCATGATATAATTATGTCATGAAATGCCCCTCGAGACAATATCACAGATCGGTAGGTACCTACCTCAAATGTTACATACCTAGTAACTTGTTACTTCAAAATTATCAAAACAAATAATTACTTTCTCATCTTAATATTTAGGTACAACTGATTGATAAACTTCAAGACCCATTATTGATAATTTTAGTTTCATTGTATCAAAATTCTCACTTCATTAATATTCAAACTCAGATAACTCAAAAAAAAAAAAATAATTGTGACTACTTGGTTTAGCTCAATTGACAAAATAATAGTAAACAGATTACTTTTTTACCTTAAAACCCATACGGTAACTCTAGTAATAACTTAATGGAGTACTTTTAGTTGTAATTCCATCCGTAAACGCACCAGTAATGGACAAAAAATAAAGTACTTAATCCTTTAAAATAAGGACATGAAATATTTTATTTTAATTCGTAACACTGTGACATATGTACAATAGATATCGAGCTCTCTAAGTTTAAAATTTGATTCAATTCGGTTTGTTAGATAGACAAAATAACGTGAGTGTTCATGTGATCCTCAATTGATACTAGCAGCTTTTCTTAAGGAATTTGTTGGTGTAGTGAGAAAAAAGTTTCGTCTGGAAACTAGTATTGTTGTATTTTAATCAAAATCTGTTTTATTTCTTTTATTAACCATGAAATTAAGATAGCAACGCACAGTGTTCTTACTCCGGGAAATGGTTTTTTTTTATATATTTTAATGATGTTTATAACTGATGTGCTGTAATTGAATAGTTCCAATAATGGACAAGTGTCGAAACTTAATTTTACTTTCATGTATTCTGATTATTAACTAGTTTAACTAAATATTATTCCTTGCAATTTATAAAAATTCGCATATGTACCAGTAATGGACATATGTGTCCATTATTGGATATTTTATAGAAATCCTGTAATGGACTGTGATATAAAATGATAGAGATTTTTTTTTTGTTTAAAAAAAATGTCTCCTAAGAAAATTATACGCCTTAACAAATGGGCTGGGCGCTATCGAAGCAGTAAAAAAAAAAGGTTAAAATTATCCGAAGCAGCAAATAAATCGTAAGTATTGTACTGTATGTAATTGTATAAATTGTATGTGTTGTATAAGTATTGTGCCTAGAATAAACTTGCAAAACAAAATTACTGGTAAAAGTCCGATTTATTATGTTCATTATTGGATGTCCACAACTAGGTTATGTTCATAACTGGATAAAAACTAGATTTTTTTTTTATTTCTCAAATAAATTGCAACCAGCTTTGCTGTATCTCATGCGTAACACAGTTGATTATTTAAAAAAAATGACCGGACTTTACGCTTTAAGAATATTCAGTACTGTAACTTTCACAACATTAGTAAAATTTCAAGAATACTAGAAAAAGTTTCTTAAACTGTCCGTAATTCTGGTGTTTACCTTATGTTATAAAAAAAACTTTAATTCAATTAATTTGTTGTCCCGAAGATATGTTATATTGAGTTATTCTTCCTGTTAAATATTCTGTTATAACCAGTATTCCGACAACCAACAATCAATAACCAAAGCTCATTTATGAACTCGACTGATTAATTAAGAAAACAAACAATACAGATCATCTGCTATATTCCGTCAGATCCGCAGCAGTAACTCCAGACAGGCATAATGGGTTACCCTTTTCCCGGAACAATGGTTGCCAAACCTCGTCGTCCAATGTCACATGAATGCACTCCACCTCGCACGCAACTTTCGTGCCGTTCCACATAACACGCGTGTAACCTGCGCGAGCTGCTCTTGTTTCCGATCGTCATTGAAATAACCTGTACATCCTCGAAAGCTGAACTGAAAACTAAGACAGCTTCAAAATATTACGTCACATAGTAAACAAAACTTGGAAAATTATTATTGTGTTTCACTTTTAAAACAACGTAAACAAATAAGCTGTACTGTAATTGAACATTTTTTTTTTTGATTATAATTCGAACTACGTTACCAGTGAAAAACCAAACCGTTCAGTTTTTGAAATTGTACGCTAATTATTTTTGTACTCGTTAAATCGAATACTTCGTCCAGTTGAGCACCAATAAAGCAAATTAATTTGTGAGTTTTTATTTAAAATAACCCTTTTCAGCAATATGCGGCGCTTCAAATCACCACACACCAAAATCATTAAAAGGATACTCATTCTTGCCAAGCTATAATGATAAGAATTTAACACATGTCACGAAAGGAAAGAACACGTATATTAAAAGCAACTTACTGCACTGTATAGGTACCATACCATGTTTTCAATTGAAAATATATTTATATACTATAATATATGTATATATAATCGAATAACAAAATCTATCACATCTAACGTTTATTTTTCTTTTTAGGCACGACCACGACCTTATAGTACCTTACCCCCTTTTTCTTTAACAATTTTGTGAACGTAGATTTTCAATTTTAAATCGAAAACATATTCAAATTCAAATTCACAAAAAAACACAAAGAGCCGATCAGCTGAACTAATATTCGTCACTATTACATACTCTACTCAAATTCACTTCTTATAACACAATACTTCAAATCGTACTTGACCCTCAGGCAGCCTAGTAATCTAACCCCAAATTTACCCTCATAAAATTTTAAAAAAGGGAACGTAAATTATTACCATCTTTCATTGTGTGACACTTGGTTAAACTACACTTAAATCAAAGCCTTGCAACTTTGGCTTCGACCAAGGTATTTGAATGATTTGTTTTTTCAGCGAAAGAAAACAAAAGAAAATAAAGTCGCTACCAGTGCTGCCTTAAACCATTATAACCGGAGATTCATGTTACTATTAATCACTCAAGATTGTTTAACAAACTATTTGACACACACACACAATCCAGTTTACACAAGAATTTAAGCAATGAAATATTCATATTTCTATAGACCATTGAAATATCACCTCGGACGTAATGAAATAAAAATTATGCCATACCAATACTCGCCGTCTTACTTGAAAATCCTTCATACCGATACTTGCCATTTAACTTCAAAATTATTAAGTTTTACCATGGCATGATCTTCACATCTCTTCACTTGCCATCCACGCCTCACAATATTATCATCTGACAATTATAACCTGAAAAACTTAAATAACCTAGCCCGCCATGTGTGGGACGTGAAGTTACATCTCACTTCTGAAATATCAGAAAAAAAATCCAATTCTCAGCACAGTAAATACTTTATTTCACTTTTTAACAATTATTATATAATTGCTTATTAGCCAACTAGCATAGTTTCAACAACTAGACAACTTATCACCTCGACGATTATCGAACGACTGGCCGAGGCCGAGCTCCTGACTCAATAATCCAAACGCTGTTTCAACCCCACCACTCTCAATCCTTTCACCGGAAGTTGTCACAAAAGAGTGGCGGGGTCGAGTAGGGTTGCCATTTAATAAAAATAAGATTACCTTTCATAAAATTATTACGAAAATAAGATTACATTTTATAAAATTATGACATGCAGGGTTTTTTTAATTTATACCTAAATAAAAGACAATTCAGCTTAATGGATATAAAATATATACATACATACCATACATACTACATACCTAATACTTACTTGATGAAATATCCAGTGATATTTTCAGTAAAACGCTAAATTATATAGGTACCTATATAATTTTGCGTTTCATAATTATTAAATTATTGTTTATGAGGTCTATGAGGAAAATACTTAGTGAAACAAAGCCGTTGACCGACGCTGCTCGGTTGCTGACGTCACGTCTCACGTTCGTGGAAAACTGGCGAGTGGTCGGCGCGCTGCACAAACATCGTGGTGGTGGTACATAATGGTACGGTATCGCCAAAATGCCGCGCAGCTTAACTTCTCACAATATCTCCATGATATGAAATACATACGTTACATAATTCAAGCGCAAGGTCAAATTTGTCAAATTTATATAAAATATCAAGCTAGTATTGAGACTTAGCAGTTGGAAAATCATTCATCAAAATAGTAACAGTGTTGGTAAATATCTAGCCACGCGGAAGGAAAATTATACTTTAAATATACAATTATAACCATGAGGGAGGTTTTTGATGGTCCTACCCACTAAAATCCGTCTGACGCCTGTTTCCAAAATTTACCTACTGTCCTTTTGGGGGTAAAATTCGTGCGAAAGTAGGTTCCTACATAGTTTTCTAATTCCACATGTAATACACAGCACGCCATAACCATGTACGATGGTATATGGATATAACCTGGAGAATACTGTTGGGATTTGACTTATTACAAAATATAGGTAAATCATGATACATAGTTATATTTATATTTAAAGGGTACCTAGCAAGAAAAACGGTTAAAAATTAAAACACCAATATTCAGTCGTCGTTACTTATTGTACCTACTCCGATGGTTTTTTAACCGTTCTTGTGATGTCACTAATTTGGCCGCCAACTTGGATCAAGGATATAAAATGTATTTGCCGTCAGATTGAACCCTGATAATGTTTTGGGACAGTGCCATTTATGATACAGCTGAATGGCGCGCGACTCGAAAGTGTTAGGAGAATGTTCAAAGAAGGTGGTCATACTATTAATAGCTGGTGACCGATGGTAACTCGGCCTTGGCCTTCTTTTGAATTTGTTAGATAAAATATTTTCTTTTCAAATAACGTCTCTTTTCATTCTATTTTCCGCTATGATCTGAAGAACACATCATAATTATCTTATGCGTGTATTTGTCATTGGATGTTTTTATTTCATTTGTAACCAATGCTATTGGATAGATAAATATGGAAAAGAAGCTGAATTCTATGAAGTAATAAAGCGTAGTATGAGTATCCATACTATCCATTTAATATTATAAATGTGAAAGTGTGTTTGTTTGTTTGTTTGTGACTCTTTCACGTCGCAACATGACTATCATAATTATGATTTGGTTTATGTGTGTAGAGATAGTTGGGAGGGTGGAGTGACGTAGGCTACTTTTTACCGCGGAAAAACATCTCATTCCCATGGGAAGATCGGTGTTGTGTTAGTTGCTAGATATTTAGTTCCGGATGCTGTTAATAGATGGCGTTAGTAAAATTCTTTTGCAAGTTCTGAATCACGCTATCAAATAAAACATGTATCGTTAATTTACTTAAGTCATAGGTAAATGTTATAGCTTATGTTACAGTATTATATAACATATAGGCTACTTTTTATCCCGAGAATCCTACGGGAGCGGGACCTACGCGGCTCATACCTACGGGTCCCGAAGCGAAGCGAGGGCGGTTCTCTAGTTAAAGAATAAATGACATGTCAGCAATAAATTAGTGCTAACAACATGAATAACGTAATGGCTATCAATGAGGGTCGCCGTTTTTGTGCTCACCAGTTGGCGCCACCGGCGAGGTGAGGTCTTGCTGTCAAAACCCGCCCATACATAAACAGTGACAAATGACATTCAGACAAGCGAAAAGTGACAGACAGACCTCACTTTTCACTAGCGCCTCTAGCGGAAAATTCACACGCGGTTACCTTCATTGCGTAAAACTACCACAACGGTTTTTTGTCACGGGATTATATACAAAGTTTGACAAGAATTGGTTTAGTAGAAGTTAAAATGGCTTTACAAAAATTGGGACTAAGCCATATACGAGGATTAAGTAAATAAAAGACGTTTCATGAAAAGTAAAAACGGTAGCGGCCAAGAAAAAAAAGTTTTATATCAGTAGGCCAAAAAGATTAAAGTTTTTTATTTAACTAAGACTGTACAGTGTTTCATATTATTTTAGGCTTAGTCGTATTTGGACCTATAATGAAGTTTTTCATGTGAATATAAAATAACATCAAAAATTTCTCGATTTCCGAAAATTATAAATCTTCATATTTATTTTATTACCATATATACGTTCCATATATATGAGCAGTGGCGGCTGTCCCTTGAGTGCGCTCGTGCGCTGAACCACCACATTTGAATAAATAATAAAAACTATTATTATTTTATTTATAAAAATATATTATTGTATTATCTAATCTATTAAAAATAAACGAATTATTATTTTATCTCGTTTAAAATAATGACGAAACAATTTTAAACTCTTTGCTAAAGTATTAAGATTTACTTTCGCTATAAAGAAAAGTTCTCGTGCGCATCGGCGAGCGCACGGGACTGCTGGTACAATTTCTATGTGATACGAGAAAACACGCCTGGCGCGTGAGACAAAAGATAGTTCATATCGCCCCATAGAAAATGTACGGAGCATTTAGCCTGATCCCGTGCGGCGCACGGATAATCCGAAGATTACCGAGAGCGCCCGAGGTTTGATTTGACGAAATTCGTCGCCGGGGCCGACGCGGGAACGACCAGCCATATTAAATTGACCTCTCGTGACGCGTTTATTTATTATTTACGTCCGTAATAATTAGTATTTAATTGTTTTTGATTTGTTTTTTACTAAGTGAGACAGTGTTTCTGAGTGAAAATGAGCGTAAATATAGACTATATTAAAGACAATAACAAAGCTTTTGAAAATAAAGTTTGTAAAAAGTGGCCGGACCACCAAGGCCTTCATTAATCAGTAAAGTGCACCACCAGTTTGACGACCCACCAGCCGCCACTGTATATGAGTACCTATTTCTAGATATTTCTGTCATTTTTAGGGTTCCGTAGTAAACAAGGAACCCTTATAGTTTCGCCGTGTCTAACCGTCTGTCTGTCCGCGGTTTTACTCAGAGACTATAAGTGGTAGAAAGCAGTTATTTGGTATGAATATGTATATTAATAATTGCAAAATAGTCGTAGAAAAAATCTTGAATTTTTTTTTTAAGTTAGCTCCCATACAAGTAAAGTGGGGGGTAATTTTTTTTTCTCCACTAACCCATCCTGTGGTGTGTCGTTGAATAGGTCTTTTAAAAACATTATGAGGTTGAGAACACTATTTCTCGATTTAGAGATCCGTTTCCGAAATATTTGGTTTTAAAGTTCATTTTTTTGTTAGGGGCAAGTGTCCTCCCCCCATCTGCTTTTTAAACGGAAGTTGCGTAATACCCACGTTTTATAATTATAACAGGACGTTGTATATTGAATGAGAATACGATTTTTCATAATCAGTTTTGCATACCAGTCATGAAATACACTTAATACGTACACCACTTTCTTAACAATGAGATTCTAGATACTCGGAAATTAGTGAATCTTTCTGCTCCAGAAGCAGAGCAATTTAAAGTCCATAAATCCGTAAGTAATTTAAAGGCTTATTAAGGCAACTCTTCACTTTCGCAACATTGTCAAAGGGTCAAGTACTCGTGATACATTTTTTCTATTTTATAACTTGAAGGATATTTCGAAGTGTCCCCCGTAATAGGCCAATTTAATTTTCATCAGACTTATTCAATTGTACATTGCGTGTGACCTTCAAGCATATATTATGGAATTGGAACTCCCAAACATGTGGTGTTCCTAAATGAACCTAGGTCATAATCATAGACACGATTCCAAGCTGTCTACGCGAGAATACACGTGATACGTAATATTGTAGACAATCGAACCAATATTGTGACTGAACCATTACGTCATCCTTATAATCTATAAAATCAACAACAGTTATAACAGGAAAATTCTTATTTATATTATCGTTTATCAAAAGAACATTTCATTACTTCCTTTCCTTAATTCCAAAAACTGGTACTTACCTACTTATAGTCAAAAAGTTAACAATGAATAATTAAAATTACTTACAAAATTCAATATCATCATAATCATTATCAAACCCATCATAACTCATGTTAATGTTATTGTTTATTTGGTAGATTGTCCACATGTCATTTATAATTAAGTATCACATTTTTATTATAATTATGTAGACCTGTTTTAATTATTTTAACTTTTGTAATAATAATCATTATGTATTGTTTTATAATTAATGTCTTCTTATGATTTAAAAATGTTATTTTTTGCTATAGGTGTCAAATTTTCTAAAACCGAATATACTCTTGAATTTTTATTAATCATAATCGTTGTCACTTTCTTTTAATTATTTAGTAGTTTCTTCAATAAATAATTTAATTTGTTCCAATATTGCATTACCCGTAATAGACAAGTAACATTTTACTTGATCAGGATTTTCAATGCATTTCGTCAGTGCTGTTCTATAGTATGTTTTCGTGAAAAAATCAATTTAGGTTCAAGGCCCCGCTATAAACCGTCGAGATACTATCAAGTTCAACCCTCGATTCGAGGAAACGATGTGATCACGTTCGCGTCGAAACATAATTCCCAGGAGCCGTCGCCATGGAGGTTATGTTTACAATTTTACATTTTAATACTGCCACTGATCGCTCGCTCTCCGAAATGACTCCGCCATTCCTAATTCTTTGAACATTATTGAGGGTTTTTGCTCTGATGTGACGAGGTAAGGAGGGTAATGTATTTACCCGTCCATGTATGTCTTTATTTGTATGTTTGTTTCCGACTGGCGCTCTCAGTATCAAATGCGTGGGCCGATTTTAATAATTTTTAGCGCCATAATTCCCAATATAATAAACCTTAAAAGCGTTTACGTACATATGTTTCAGGCACTCCGTTATAATATTTAATACTTTCCTGTTATTACTGTATTTCTTTCCCCATATGTTTAGCTTTTTTCATCAGCTTTAGATTTTTAGTCTTCTCTAAAGAAATATGGTTTTTGACTTCTTGCTTCAATATGAGAAATTAATGATTGAAAACACGGACTATGTCCCCTCTTCGCGTATTTCATTTATTACCGGTATTATAGAATCAATAATTTAATTGATGTAAACGTATTATTTGCATACCTACTAATAGTTATTCAAATTATGCACTCGGCAACTAGCAATTTGAATGTTATTTAATGCTCCTCTAATAAGTGGGTTTGGGCATATTAGATTTAATAAATGCAACAGTATTTGTCTTGAGTGAACTATTTACTTTAAAATGAGTTAGCCTGCCGGATTTGATTTCCGGTCTAGTCTCAGATTGAAATCTCTTACAAGTAAATGTTTCTTTTAGAATCTGAGTTGCTTCTTATATCATCTATTTCAATGTTACCAGCAAAAGGGAAGATTGAGAGTTTCTAAAACTTGGTTCTATCCACAATAATATCTTTTTGGGTTGCAGTAGCTAGTGGGAACGGTTCCAAATTTTTCATAATCAGTAAATTATTATTTACGCTTTCATTTCAGTTTTTTTCTACTAAATTCTGTTAAAACAGGTTCTTAAAGTATATTACGCTACATATTTTATATTGGTTATTTTCGTTGTGTTTCTTGTTATTGTCATTGTTAACTTCATGGTCATCACAACTTTTTGCTGTTTTCTTTTTGAATTTAAAAATTATTGCAGTTTTAAGAAAGCAATTTATTTCAGTCCGGAGATAATGAGAATTTTAGGTCTTCCAAGAACACTGCAGAACTTCTAATGTAACTTGGAAAAAGTAGATGAGCGTAAAGAACAGGTCATAAACTTCCAATCAAACTAATATTGTTTATTCATTTTTTGAACTTAGGTATATAGTTAAATGTGGAAGAGGTACTTGTTAAAGTAAGTAATAATGATATTATTGTAAGTTGTTTTTCTATGAGCTACTTGTAACAACTTGGCGTCTTGCGGTTAACCAATAAACGAATGATATTTAGTTTTATGGTAACAAGATACAAATTTATTGTATTTTGTTCGATCTATGCTAGTTGTAGCTGTGAATAGTTGTATTGTATCATCACCATATACATAATTCAATGGTAGGTTACTCGGTTCAAAAGGACTGGAAACGACCCCGTTAGCCTTATTGAAATAATCGTGTCAAATGCGCGTAATATGTAACCTATGAAGAGTTTCAAATTGCAAGTATCAATAAGTATTATTTCTAAGATTTCGGAATTCGCGGAATCGTACTTGTTTATCAGTTTGTTTTGCCAAACTCTTTTGCGTTCTTTAAATAAAATTTTGCTGCTGTCAAAACATAAAAAAGTTTAACTATTATTTAGAGAAATATTTACTTCCCGTGTCATGAGGAAAGCATTCGATTGAATCACTCGGGATACATTTTGAAGGGGTTAAAAATTTGGCTTCCTGTACGAATTATTGAAATACCGTACGCTACATGTTACGTTTTGGTTCTGCGATTTAGTTCGCGCATGCGTAGTACGTTCGCCACCATCGTACAAAACAGGCCGCGACCACGCGAACTGACTCAGTCTGATATCAAACATTCTAGCTACGAGTACGTTTACATTAACAGAAGCCTTCTTATGACTCATAGTTTTATCAGCTAGTGAATTGACACGCCGCGATTGAAGTTTTCGGCCTTGCATTCGTTTTTAATTTACCGTTTAGACTTTTAGTGAATAATTGTTGGGTAGAACTGTTTGTTGTGAAAGCAGTCTTCATGTCTCAGCTGGTGCCTTACCATCTCCTCAGCTGCGAGCAAGACGACAGTCTCATGTTCGCAAACGCCACGATGTTCGATTATCAAGATGAATACAATAAGCCAGTCGTGAGTATTATCAGTATTATCATTTATTAGATTTTTAGTCTGTGCAAATAAATTGTTCTATTCGCCCAATGCTTTACGCGTCTGTGAGAGTTGTAAACAACTTTCCAAAGTTTATTCACTTTGCACGCAATTTCGTCATGTTTGTTTTTCTGGCACATTCTCATTTAATTGCGATTCACGAACTAAATAACACACATTGAAATAACAAACATTCGATTTATAATTACCAAAATGATAAAACCCAAGTTAAATGACATTGTTCGTATTCGTGAAGTTCAGAAATCATAAGTTAAACATGTAATGTTATTTAAAGCAAATATTTTTTGTATTGTGTACATAATCAATGAAGTTGATATGATGGAACCTTATTGAGAACCTGTTTTTACGTCTGAGATTTGAACATAATAAATACCTCGCCTGATTTAGTTACGTATCATGAACACTTTCGAGTAAATCAATATTTTTGTTATAAATTAAAACGAAGTTTTCAGTGACATTTGAGTTATATGTTGATAGTAGCATTTGTTAAGATTTTCCTAACTTATCAATTCTTACCAATCTTAGTGAAACAATTGAGGGTAATATGACATGGAAATTATTGTGTTCTGAACATTCTAGCCTAGATAATGAAGTAGTTCATAGTGTTAAAATTGATAAACAAAAAGCGCGGGACGACTTGTGTTGATATGAAATAATTCTACATATTGTTGATAGATGGCGTTATTTGCTGCATCATGTTTTATAAATTCAAACAATGTAATATTTTCAAGAAATGTTGATAGCAGTAGCATTTAACTTCATACATGAAATAGTGAAAGTTTTTAATGTAAATGATTAATGTTCACAAAATAACAATGAATATGGATTTTCAAAGTAAATTATTACATTTTATACTCGCTTACGTCATAACATATCCCGCAACCTGTAAAACTAATATCAGAAGTAGAATTCGTGGCAATCCTTAAGCTTCCAACGTCACAACTAGTACGGGGTGATGACGTCATGCTATGATGTCATCATGTCCCCACTAGGCGTCGATGCCTTCGCGCAGCCGATTGAGAAGTTCCACGAACTTGTTGGCATCTGTGCCAATATTAATGGATCCAAACCGTTTGTTTGTTGCATATTCTGTACAAATTATAGTTACCAACATGTCATTGAGAATAGTTATCGTTCCAAGTCCAAGCCAATTCTAGCAAACAATTTTCCTCGTACTTCTTTATAAATGGCGGACTAGGAATAAAATTTTGCCTTGTCGCAGTATAACGCGACTAAAGTCACGTACCTAATTTCATTGTGTGCATTAATAGATTAGCATTTTTTTCAAATAATGCTATTTCATTCAACACTTCCTCTTTATTGTGAATTTAGGTTTTGTATTGTTGTCAAATTTTCCGTCAAAATTGATTGAAGTGGATATTAAGACCAAAATTTAAAATAGCTCGAATGTCAATTTAATTCGATCACAATTCACTATTATGTTCTATAGGTCATATCGTTGCGACCGTCACAGTTACAGACTTGTTTACTTTCAAAACGTGTTTAGTAGGTACTAATTCTATGCATGAATGAAATCCTTGGGTATTCCCAGTCCGGTGCAGCGTACAATGTATAGCAGAATATACCTAAAGGGTTACTAATATCTCCAATTACTAATATTATGCCCTTTACACGGTTAAATGCACGTTCTTTGTCTCGCCGTCCTGCCATTTGGAGGTATTGCATCGGTCGGTCTAGAAACAACTGATCTTTTCGTATCTGATAAACGAGTCTATCAATTGCGCAAGATCACAACCGGACTTGGCGGGCCGCGCGCCGGTAGCGATGGTAACCTTTGCGAGGCGAAAACTTCAAGTCCGGCTGACTTGACCTACATCGCGCTTGTGAAATTTCTCCTGCGCCTTGTTTCCACGAACGCACGTACGTTTGGGATTCCCCACGTGCTTCTACGGCCATGCGCCAATCTGTGCAGATTTTACCTGCTTTTCACAATTTTTTTCTTACAAAACCGGCGTTATTAAGGCGCGTTGATTGTTTTTTATTAGGTCGTAGTATTGCGTCATGGTCGGCGGCTAACTTATTTATACTATCCATGTCCTTAGTTGTTTTTGCATGTCTGTCGGAGTAGTTACTTGATTTGAAATAATAAATTGGCCTAACTAGTCGGACGGATCGAGCAGATGCGTTTGTACGAGCAACACCTATTAAACGGTCGTGGTCAATAAAGGCCGGATGTAAGCAATTTGCTCTAATTGTGGTGGACTTAGAATCGGCCACATGGCTTATTAAGGAAGCAATCATTTCAGATGTGTGACGACTTAAGTTAAGATTCATTAGTAGTTTGTCTATTTAAAATGGGTGCTTATGTAAATTGAATTTGAATTGGAGCATGTAAACTATTTAAGTAACATCCTTTTTGTGTTAAGTAACATCTAATATCTTTGTAAAGATTTCTCGTCTGAAATTTTTTAATAACTTGGGATAGTAAAATGACAATCTATTTTAAAAATATATATTGTTCATAGAGACAGACATCGCGTGTTAGGTAATCTTCGTACGCGATTCCGAGAAACTAGTGACTCATCTGCGATTATGTTCCAAGATCCGTAGTAAGCTATTTACTTCGATATAGTAATTCATTATGGCGTTGCTATTTGGCACTTCCTTCCGTTTTCATGATTAATCCTATTCTTATTTTATGGAGTTCATTATTCTTTTTAATTAACTTTTTGATATTGACTGTTCTCTGTAATTACCATGGAATTTATGTTGTCGACTTTTATTCGGAGCTTTATATTATTTTCTTTTTAGTAAAAGTAAATTGCGTCCTCTTTACGTAAATGTAACTTCGTAATACTCAAATAATTTTGTTAAAAGTACTTAATTTTTTTTCAATAATAAGGTGAAAAATAAAGCTGTTGAGTTTGTTGCTACAGACTAGAGATAAGTACCTAACGACGAACTGTACATAAAATTCGTGACCCAAAAGTAGTAGCTTGGGAAGCACAATAAACACAGTCACTGTTGTTACTGCTAAGTGGTCGGACTAGTAACAATAAAGCGGCGGTGATTTCTTTATTACCTCCGCTAAAGATAACTTGACCAATGTTATCCATTTTGGTCCATTATATAAAGTGTAGCCCATTGTCTCCGTTACCAACATCGCTACTTTCCTTAAAGTCCTTCAAATGCTCCTTTCAAATCTGAAACGATAATGTCTGTCCGATCTTAAAAGCGTACAACGATTCTATTGTCTTTAATGTTTCATGAATACATTTTTTTTATTTATTTTAGTGCCAAAAGAACGTAATAACTTTAGCCCTAACCTTCAAGAAGTTCCGTATCACGAACATTACAATCTAAGGGTCTATTTGTAGTAGGTAGTGTAGGTACCAGTGGTAGGATATTATATTTTGACAGTTTAAATACATCTAGAGTCCCGTGACATATAAAATATACCTTAGTAAATTATATCGTGAAGTTAAAACTATCTATGATCTGTCTAATTCCTCCGCAGTCCACGTGCCAAGCAATCATGCTTTATTTATATGTAGAAATAGATGGTGCATTAACAACTTAACTTTGGTCGTAATTCCTGTGCCACTATGTCGCGTTTTGTTACCTGTCGACAGGGGCACTATGTCACTGCGCCCGCGCCGTGCGGCGACGTGGCCGTAACGTGCCCACCCACGTTAAGGGCCCATTGCGTATTGCTTTTGCCTATTGCTCTACTGCATCTTATTATTTGCTTACTTGTATCGCTTTGAGTTGAAAGTGATCTTTTTACTTTGTTACATTCAAGATGAATTAGGTTTTTAGTCATAATTTGGTATATACAGCATGTCTTATACCTTACGAATCTTCTTTATTTCGTTTTATTCTTCCTTTTCTTTTAACTCCATGAGTATGTTTAATCTCAACATTATGCATAGCTTTACGAATATGTAAGTAATGAAGGTCGTTTTTAAGCCGATTAAGTTTTTAAGACTTGTTTTAGAAATGATAAGAATTAGAATAGTAAGATTATAATATCGTTATCTTATTCTTAGAAAAGTGCTGTGACATACAATATTGATATTATTGACCAAACTGGAATAAGGTTATATCAGTTAACTATATATGTACTTACTCGATGGTCTGCAGTGGCTAGGACCGATGATGAGGGTTATTGTTCCGGCCTTAGATTGAAATGCAAAGCGTGATATGCTGTATATTAATATAATCATTTCGATGAGTTATGGCGCATGTGGCCCAGATGTTTGACATGCATAATGAAGACTCCTCTGCACTTTTATGACAGTATTGCATACCTACATTTATTGGAACGTGTGCAGGGTTGAGTTCGAAAATTTAAAGGCTAATAATATTGTCACATTTAACAACATTTAGTTTAGTTTGTCACAATGAACATGTTGATAACTTTATAGCAACTGCTAAGTTGCATTTTGATTGTGTAACAATTTTATTTGCTTGTAAAAGAAAAACCTTAAATTCAAAATTTCCATTGTATTGACCAGTAGAACTTTGTAATCGCACTTCGGACAATTTGTTTGGACGATTTGTTATGCTAAACTTAAATAAAAGATCATTAGTTCTGAAGTTATGCTAATGCATTTTCGACACTGACTGACTGACTGACTCAGGATCATCAAAATAGAACTGGTACTTCCCGTAGACCTAAAGAGCTGAAATTTGGTACAAAGGTAGAGTTTAACGCCCACATATAGGGAAAACTATCAAAACTGGTATCATAGAAGGTCTGGAGTACCAGGTGACCATGATGAGAAATCGGAAGAGCACAGCAATCTATTGACGCTATCGATCAATCAAAATCAATTTCTCGTAAGTCAATCAGTCCACGTTAGCATTCTGCAAAAAGAAGTGAAATCCCACCAAAAACATTCTGTAAAAAACAGCCAAGTCTCGATAGAGCTGTTAGTTTAACTCTAAAAAGTAATGAAATCTCTAGACCAAGTTGAGCCAAGTCTTAGGTTCCTTACTTGCTATTTCTTATTACTTACTATATGTAATGTTATGTGACTTGGTCGTTAACTTGTACCCACTAACGTGTAAAAAATGTTCATCGACCAGTCATATAACATTAAATATAATAATAAGAAATAGCATGTAAGGAACCTTAGACTTGGCTCAACTTGGTCTAGAGATTTCATTACTTTTTAGAGATAAACTAACAGCTCTATCGAGACTTGGCTGTTTTTACAGAATGTTTTTGGTGGGATTAAATTGAATAGTTAACTCCTTTTTTAGTATGGAATATTACATATAATTATACCTTGTATTGTTACAAAGAATATAATTCCATTAATTATGAATGCGTCTTAATTATAATTTTTGTATAACCTAAGCTGCATTGATTAGTTACATTAGCATTCATAGGTGAAATGTGTACTCCGACTACATTTAGGAAAATGATAAATGCCTTGTGTAGTAACATTTATTATAGAGCACCAATTTGTCATTGATTGATGCTCCCATACTGTTAGCCACGCACGCTGCCTATAGACCCCAAACACAAAACAACAGCAAAAAATCTAAAGATCCTATTATTGGTGTAATAAAAGTTTTAAACGTCTTTCTTGAGTGTTTGCTGATTGTTACTTAACCATTTATTTGTTTTGTTACGGTAAAATACATTGTTTGGGATCATAAAGACGTTATAGAGAAAACGGCATGCGAAATACGCATAAAAGATATTTTTGAAGTCATTGTGGGGCAAAATTGTATTTTTTTGGGTCCTCGGCAATTTATCAATCTATGTGCAATACACAATCGTATGTGAATGTATTAAGGATCATAATAGATTCAACTTGGGAAGGTAAACCAATTAGGCAGTTTGAAAGCTCTGTTCAGGTGGCAGTTAAATGTTGGTGGGCACACTTTGACTCGTCCGGGTGCCTAGTGAGTCATCAGTTCGGATCGCCCGGTATTCCGTCGGACAGTGAACCATTTTTATATAGACCCTCTGTAAGAATTTGCTCCTATAAAACCTTCAATCAACCTATAAAACCTTCAACTCCATATTAATTCGACATGGTCCGTAAAATAATTTTATTTGCGTTTTGGTTGCTGAGTCGGGAGCTTTTTTCGTCTGCAAATTGTCAGTGACAGACAACTTAGGTGTTTACTGTGTTGTGTGTAGTCTACGAGCGACGGTGATCACTAACCGTCTGTTGGCTCGCAAGCTGGTTGGTTATTTTAATTTAAAAAAATCTAATAATATGCTTGAACAAATTTGCCAACTTAATTTTCTTTGTTTCACGAAGCAATAACAATTACGTCACGATAATAAGCATGGAGCTGATATTTACAACAGCTGCTAAGTCCTTGTTCCGATTATGGGCATGAATCGTGCTTGCAGCTCCGTAGATTACTGACATTTTCCACGTTTCCGCCTCGACTGCCTTATTAAAAGATGTCATTCTTACCAGTACAGTGCACGTGCATTAGATTATTGTTATAAAATCTTAATATGGCCTACATTTATGCATAATTTACATGGAATCGGCCGCCGCTTATGGTAGCTATAAATTGACCCACATACGAGAAACAGGAATATCATAGCATGTGTGGGAATTAAACGAATATGGTGCTTTCAAACTATCATGTGATGTTTTAATACGAATTACAATAATACCTGATGCATTGTTTAAAAGGTCTTTTACTCTTGTTGAATCTGGAATTAAATAAAAATCTTGTAATCAATTCAATTTATAAATAAATCAGATTTGATTTTTAAAGCATAAAATAAAAGGCATTTAATTTCAGCTTCACCAGTGTTATCTAATCGCAGCATCTCCCTCATCCGTGATACTATTGTAGGTGATGAATAGAATAAACTTTATTCCCTCCCACAACAAAAATTGTGATAGACGGCACAATAACCGCTCTCCAATACCGACGCCATTATTTAATGAACCCTCGTCAGATGAAAAGGTCAAATTATTTGAAAAGATTAATCTCGTAATTCATGTGGGCCTTGCGTTCCACCAGATTTCTCGCCTGACAGCCTGACTTATATGACATTGATTTTGTGTAACACAAACAGTTTTTTTACGTAACGTGTTACGTTCGACTACCTATTTTTAAAAAGCTCTTTGGAGCAACTTCTTGTTCATTTTTTGTCGCGACTAAGTCTGAACGGTCGACCCGAATAATGATTCTTCATTAGGATATAAATCGTCCGGTTGAGAGATCATTTGCACGAGTATTCCAGTTTATCGAGAGTAATGCACTCGTAAAGGTTTACGAGTTCGCCTGCATTTTCAATGTTATTTAAATCATTTTTTGAGATCCTCTGCAGTCGGGAATGTGATTTTACGTCGCTGATCTTTATCGGCGGCCGATAATTTAACTTTACGACATTCCGCTGAATATTGTAACACGGTAATTTCAATGGGTTTTTGTTCGCTGTCAAGAGGAAACCGGCGCGCGTTGCTCTCACCAAGGTCAGCAATTTACAGTCTACCAACGTTTGTTGAACTATTTTGTCGTATTTTCGTAAAAGTCATATTATTGTGTACTTGAGTCTTTGTAATATGAGCAACGAATCCCATAACAACAGTTCGTGTCATGTGAAGGATTCAAGCCATACCTAGTTTAATCATGTTGAGTTTAACACAACTTTAAGAACTTTATGGACAACTTTGATTTGTGTAGTATCCTCATAATGTTTTCGTTCATCAATGCAATTGTGATATATAACTCATAATACGCGCATGTTTTTTTTTGAAAATTGAGGTGTGCAAGATTCGAATCCAGGTCCTATCCGGTAGTCCAACGTTCAAATCACTTGGCTATCAGTTCCATTTATAATGTGTAATACAAAACTTCTTTAATACCCATCCGCATTACTTGAGTTAAGCGATAAACAACGATTTGTGTCCCGATTGTCTGCTTGTTTGCTGCAATTCTTCGAATCCAATTTTGTATTTAGCTACTCCCACGCAGTTCATTATTCCGCTACATGTCAAAAGGTCTTACGTTCTCTTCTATCAGAAACATGTTTTGCTGTGTTTTGTTTTTTATCTGAATCTTTCCACGTCGCTTTACCAAGAAACCCGGTATGCTCGTGTGGGTTTGGGTATTATAGTGCCAGATTATCAGGTACTCTAATTAAGTTTATGCTGGTTATATTTGGCGCAGTATGTTTAGATTTAAAATTTCCTTATTGTTACCCAGTGCTATATTTCGAGGGATTGTTAACAATAATATTTGTTAATGAAAGGTACATAATGCCCCAGTGAGTTTCAAAACAGCTTTCTTCAGTTTGCTTAACTAATTTGATAAATGACGTGTCCTATCAGTAGGTACATATTTTTTTTCAGGTTCAAACAACTAAATATTGTGATGATACTGAGATCATCTGTCATCATAAGCTCCATCAGTTTTGCATGATTGTATTGGCGTTAGCCAGAATTTGTAAATTAATAAACAGATTATTTTATATTATTATTTTTACACGCATCTAATAGGAGCATGCAGTAAATAAATGCATTGTCCTCAATCTTTCTCTAAGTCAAAGTCAAAGTCAAACTGTTTATTTCATCTGGGAATTTACAAATTCACTTATGAATGTCAATTTTTTGATTCTACCACCGTTTTGGAAAAGTGCTTGAGGAGAAAAAAACGGCAAAAAAACTCCTCCGCATCTTTTAAAATAAAATTTACAATATTACTTAATTGATACAGGTAAGCACTAACCTAGCGGAGCTGGTTGCAGAGCTGGTAATTTCCATGCCTTTTTGTCATTTAAATATTCCTGTGTACTATAGTAGCTCTTGTGTACGAGTTGTGCTTTTACATGGTTCTTAAACAACTCTGAAGGCAGGTCACGGATTGCCTTAGGGACTTTATTATAGAACTGTACACCAAGCCCCATAAAAGAACGCTGCACTTTACATAGCCCATATGAAAGCGTCGCCAAATCATACATCTTTCTTGTTAAGCGATTATGATAATCGCTGTTTTTTATATGCATTTATTATGTTATTTCTTACAAAAACTATATTACTATAATTATATGTACTGTGAGGCTACTGTAAGTATACCTAATTCTTTGAATTTATCACGGCACGATTCCCGATACCGTAGTTTATAAATATTCTCTTCTATTCTCTTTCAAATCTGTTCCCATTTGTGGCTAGTGTCTAGTTCCACGGAGCTCCTTCTTATATGACAGCATAGTTTGTCTCAGTAAACATCCATGCAACGCATGCAACAGTGTATTCGTTGGTGATCCTATTAATTAAGCACTTAATATTATTCACTACAGCCTCATTGATTCGATGATTCGTATTGAATATTGCAGTCTTGTGAATTCTAATCACATTAAATTCAATGATTATAATAATTTACGATTTTCCCAAGGCAATTTAATTAAATAAATTAAAATCTTCACGTTTTCAAATGCTTCTGCAGAAGCTTAGGCTACAACATTTAGAATTATTAAACCCGTTTACTTTTATTGGTAACGTCGTAAAAGTTTACATTCTAATAATGCTGATATTGCAAGATTTGCAAGAACCACTAAGGATGTTATTAAACATGTTTGCTGTTGAAATGTTTCCTGCGCTTCATATAGGTGACTGATTATTACTGTCAGCATGATCTTTTCAGTATATTATACATTCAGCTTAAATAACGTTGTAATAACATCGGAAATTATTTTCATTTTTGTTAATAAAGATTTTCCAGGTAAACTGATTTCAGAATTTAGACGTTTGTTCGATTCATAGCTTCATAGGTGGCCAATATTATCGGGTGTTCGTGCTCGACATACCCGCACTAATTCAATTATTCCGTTTATGTAGCGAGCGGATCGCGTTGCATATTGAATTTCTGTGGCCCGGCGTACCTCAGCCCAATTAGGAGGATACTAAAAAGGTTGTGCGTTTGTTTGCGCCTCATTGTTCTCACCGGTATCTGGGGTGCCGGCGCTGTTTCGCAATCGGCGTTCTCTTTCCTCGTCTTTTTAAGGAGTCGAAAGTTGTCGATTTTGCTGCGCGTCGACCCGATGCAGTTGTGAAATTGTGCGTAGGTGCGGTGCATAATGCGCGGGGGCCAGTCTGGTGGTCGGCGGCGGCGACGACGACGGGTGCCGAGGGGCAGCCGGTGGTGTTTACGACTTCGATGCACCGGCGGCGCCGAGTGGGGCGTAGGCGTCGCCGGGGGGCGTCGCGCCAGGCTTATCAGACGGTGGCGGGGCCGGCGTGCGAGCCTCACTCCACGGTTTACCGCTGCCTGCGCGGCTCGTGTTCACGCTCGCTGACCCGGCTTTTAGATAACAAAAACCTTTGTCCAGTCGAAGCATAATATTTACACGCTACGTCCTCTACGCCGCGCAGTTTTCGAGGGGGTTTTCCGACGCGCACCGACATCTGTCAGCCGATTGTTTTCGTTGTGCGCACGCGTGTCGCGCCTGTTGTATCAAGTTACGACAAGTTTTTTGAGTTTTTGCATTGTTAATGTTCTTTGTTGCTCAGTGAAGTGTGATTATTTGGATTGCATTTTGCAGATAAAGGGATTCGGTAAGTCGACGTAAATGTAAATAACTTTATAGACGAACCGACGCTCCGTTTTGTGCTCGTTCAGGATAATGACGATAATAGTGTTCGGCTAAAAACAATGTTTTTCCTCATTACGTCTCGTTGCATCATGCCTCGCCTTTGAAATTTTTACTGTCTGCTCAGCGAAGGTCTGTAGTAGGGAGCGGGCCGATAAGGTTATTTTTGTAAAGTAATCAATCATCGGAGATTTAATGGGTTGGGTAATCAGTTGCCATCGGCGCGTCGCGTGGTAGTGGCTGGCGAGCGCATGTGACGCCGCGACGCTGCGCGCGCGCACCGTGTCATCGTTCGCGGTCAGTTGAACGAACCCTCCGACGACCGACGTCAACCTTGCCATAATCGCGATTATTTGCATCGCCATTGTGCCCACTCTGGGTTGTAAGCTCGCTTCTGATCGTCCTGCTCTACCTATCGATAGTACAGTCATTAAGGTCGTTGCCGTCAATGACCTGGACTACCACCGAATCCAGAATCACAGACATTGCATTGACATTTCCAACTAGGTCAACATGAGATTCAATGTTTTCCTCTTAAGCTCATTTGTATGATTTGCAATTGTTCACTGAATTATTTCTTTATACGGAGAATAAATTATATTTAAAATTTTTTTTAAATTTTCATATCTTAGTGTTTTTTTGTTATTATAATTATTTATAGTATGTGTAAGTAAACGATATCTTAAAAACGATATATTTATTTATTTATTTATACTTTATTGACCACAATAAAATATTACGGCACAAATGGCGAGCTTAATGCTTAAATGCATTCTCTACTAGCTAACCATTGGACCAAACGATATATATTATGTAAATTTTATTTATTTTATATCTTTCCTTTTTCATTACCTTTTCACTATCCTGTTTCCAAAGATTGTCTGGGAGCGACACTAGTGTTAATGATAACACAGTGTTTTGTACCGACTAGTAAATTTTATATTATGAACTACAATAGTGTCAATAAAAAGTATCTACATATATTGCCTACTTATCCAAGTAGTATTAAATTGCAAGCACGCGTACCGTCCTGGTAGGTGGTCGATATGTTGTATGTTTTAAGACGTAATTACTACACGTGACACAAGTAGTTAATTGATTAATTAGCTAGCATTATCTACGTTAAACTTTTCCTTGTTACTACTCTACATCGTATAATCTGTATAACAAGTTTTATGAGATCGTTTAATAGCTTTAAATGTACATAATAATATTATTGTAAACAATATAAGGGAACTAACAGGGCTTAGCAACCAAGAAACATAATTTTAAAGTATTAAAGTTGCATTTTAACATCATTCATTTTCTTATAATTTTTCTTACCATTCTTACCATTTTCATAAATAACACCAAAATGTGATACATAACCCAGGTATTTTTGATTAAAGGGTTGTGAACTACTGTATTATTAACAAATCGGTTTTTATCAAAAAAAAGATAAGAGGAGGCTTTGTCTTGGTGTCATAGTGTTTAGTCCGCAAATTTCATTTGGATGATTGTAAAGGTTTAGGAGGGTCTTGGATTCGATTTGCAACGAGACTTGTTGTTGTTTGTTCACTTTGTTCTTCAGGTTCGCTCTCGGTATGTTCTTATCTTCTTGTGTTATCCATGCAACTACGACTCAGGGAAACTATGTGTTGGGTTTTGAGAATATAGCGTTAATTTAATTTTTTACTAGATAGGTACCCTATATTTAAAACGTCTTCTGTAAAAATCTCATGTTTAAGTTCTAGGTCTACTGATTCAGGGTGTTGGTAGTCAGCCACCGTTCATTTTATTACGTAGAATAGGTAAAGTAATACGTCTACTCCTATCAGTATACCTACTGGGTACTTTTATGACGATTATCTAGTCGATAAGCTCGATAATAAACAATGTTTGTTGAGCATTCGTATCACAAGCGATGGCTTTCAAGTACTCTAGTGTACGCTGTGCACATAGATAAAGCGAGGTTTACAATTCCGGGTTGTGGCACTTCAAACATGGCTGTGTACAGCCAGCGTTATCTGTCCATTGGTCAAGGTGATGGTATTTAGCGCGGGATAAATACGTACAGTGCAGGTTATTAATGGTTTCGTTTTCGTGACCGCAAAGGCTGATAAGAGTCTCGCTGCAAAATCACTTAACTAAGTTGGAAATTGTGCTGGTGCACGCAGTGATAGGGTTATAAATAACCTGTAATCCAACGCATTATCAGTGCATTGCCGCTGGAAAAACTATTGTATTTAAATGTATTTTAAATGCTTATATTTAATTACTGTTACAGTATGTAACAACAGAGCTAACTTAATGGCTACTGGTAATTGTTGACCCAATTTTTCAACCTTCGGTGGATATTTACTGAATTCACAGGTGTCATAAAGTTTTAATGATGTAAGCATGCGAATGTAAAAATATATGTACTACCATTTTGGTTTATCGATGTATTTATTATTATTATTTAGTAAGTAATTATTATAAATTGTGAAAATGGAATATTCCCATAACCAAAACAGGAAATAACACCTAATAAGATTAAAAGTAGGTATAATAAGCAACTTTATGCGCAACATCTTCATATCTTTTAACTCTACAAAGGACATTGAGCATTTCAGGCCCTGCGTGAACAGGATGCTTAGACGTAAACAACTTAACTAAAAAATTGTTTATCAGTTTTTTCATACATACCTAAAATATTTTTGTATCAAGTTGCATCTTTAAAATAGTTAAATAAAAAAATAGTTTTTTGATACTATAACTTCCGATTGTTATTTTATTGAGATCAAAAATACAAAGCAGACATATTAATAGAAAAATATATTATGTTTATATTCTTTTTAATACTGAGGAAGAAGGAAGAAATGCAATTAAACAATACTGTTGTAACTGCATTGTAGGCCGGAGAACAGTAGGTTGCTGTGCTCATGTTATGACAGTGGTTTGGTTTTTAGGCTGGGCAAGGTATGAAAATAATATAAATCCACCTGCCCAATTCCTAGATAATGTGTTATTAGTATATGATTCTGAATAAATCTGAATAATTAAAAATTAATGGTTTGTTTTTTTTTATTAAACCTTTATGTATAAAAATATTTACTAAACGCAAAATAACCACCTGGATACAAAATGATCATTATATTCTGCTTTCTGCTGAAATTAGCTATAAGACTAATATCAAAGTTATTGTCTATACAAGTGTTCATTGAGGGCCTGATACCCATACAAAGTGCCCAATGTCCTTTCCCATTGCAACTTGATAGTATTTTTGAAGTTTTATTTATTCATAATATACATGCGTAGTAAGTCTAAGTAGACATTTGATATAACTCTTGATAAATGGTAATATCGTTAAAGATGCATACGGGTCGGTAAAGTTGTTGAGGCGCTGTGAATGCCCTCGTCCTAATTACCACCATAAATGGACCCCTTTTTATATGGTTATCTTTCACAATTGATTAATTGATTTACAGTAGGTATTAAGAAGTTTATCAAAGATATTGTGCGTTTGTAAGAAGACTTAAAAAGGTTTTTGCAAGTCAAAATGAATTTGTCAACTTCTGCTATCATCCAAACTTCCCGACAAACTAGACCGCAGTGAAAACTAGCGACCTCTTGTGCGGTGTGGTGTTTTGTCAAAACACTATTGCAACGTTGGTTTGCGGTAGCATTTGTTACGATGAATTAGAAGAAACACATCATGTAGGATTCTGGAGAGATATGCGCATAAAATCACTACTAGTGCGGAAACGCACTGACAGTCTTGAATTGAGTATTCATGTATGTACATTTTCCATACATATAAATTGAAATGCATAGATTGAATTATTAGATATCTTTTATGTTTTACTAGCGGCCCGCCCGCGGTTTCACTCGCGTGGATCCCGTTCTCGTGGGAATATATGCATGTATTATACATAAAAACCTTCCTCTTGAATCACTCTACCTATTACAAAAAACCGCATCAAAATCCGTTGCGTAATTTTAAAGATTTAAGCATACAGACAAACAGACAGACAAAAATAGCGACTTTGTTTTATACTATGTAGTGATTTTATCATTGCAAGTTATCGACGCTCGCAGTTCCTTGGGCTTTGTGCCAAATTGACGCTGATTGCGAATTACGATACTATGTACATACATATTGTACATTTTCTTGTGGGTACATCGGGACCTGCAATGGTCACGCAGCAACTGCAGTGTTGCGACCGTCCTATCTACCTATACACGTCACAAAGACCGCGTGCTTTGACTGTTTGTAATCTTTGTGTTTTCTTTGTTCGTCATTAATGTCATTATGCAGTAATGCTCATTTCCCATTTAAGGCATTTAATTACATCGACATTGAATAAACGGCTTTATTTGGTTTAATTATTTCAAATAGGAATAAAATTAACTTAATAAAAAATTGAATTAATTATGTATTTAATATAATAATATAAATAAATAGTTCCTTTTTAGGGTTCCGTACCCAAAGGGTAAAACGGGTCCCTATTACTGAGACTTCGCTGTCCGTCCGTCCGTCCGTCCGTCTGTCACTAGGCTGTATCTCATGAACCATAATAGTTACACAGTTGAAATTTTCACAGATGATGTATTTCTGTTGCCGCTACAACAACAAATACTAAAAAACAATAAAATAAATATTTAAGTGGTTTTAAGTAGTTTTAGTATCTAGTAGATAGTATAGTTACCTTTTGGTCAAGAGATGGCGTTGTGCGTAAGATGTGGCTACAATAAAACAATTAACTATTTAAGTGAGGCTTTCATACAACAGACCAGATTTTTTTAGCGTTTTTATACATAATGGTACGGAACTCTTCGTGCGCGAGTCCGACTCGCACTTGGCCGATTTTTCATAATCCAACTAGAATAACTGCAACATCAGCTACCTGTCTCAACAATATTTTTATGCCTAGATGCGTTCTGTCATTTAGTGAAGTTCGATTTGTGAGTTCACAATAGTACATTACGATACGGTGCGTAAAGTTGGCCATTTTTGAACGGCGTGTTATAACACGAGTGACATAAACCCGCTTAATTGTAGATAATAGTTATGATTTAATACTTTAATTTCATATAGATAACATATCTTTTTAAGTTGTTACAGAGTTACACTTTTTAAGTTGTGATGATGTTATTGTTGTTTTATGGTGCAAAAGAGAATTACAAAGTGTAACAAGAAGAGTCAGATAAAAAAATACGAAAGGAATTATTACGATTTTATTAATGTTTAAATTTAAAGTTTTCTACCACACAAAATTAGCAGTAAGCGCTAAGTTGGCAACACAGCAATCAGGTGTCAGTGACGTTTCGCTAGAGTGTTAACTATGGCGACTGCGATTTGTCTCTCAGAACCATTACAATTTAACAAAACTGGACAATCCGAATTTTGCAGATATATGTTGTCGACTCAAAATCTTTGTTTTTTATGTTTTATTATTCAGGTAAGAACTGCACGAAATTATGAATATAGATTCATTTTTGAACGGAGTGAAGTTAGCGTCATTTACCATGCAAAAATCAGTTATATAAGTCACGGATATCTGTGACTTAAATACGGGTTTAGGTCACGCTGTGCTATAAAATATTTTTTTAATCATACGGCATTCCTAAATATTATGTCGTAAAGCAAAAGGTAAAATATTGGGTTTTACCAATGTCGGCTATTAATAGAAGGTAATTTAGCCTAATTGTATTTTAAATTGAATTTTACCTTAATGACACAATTATGATTAAATGTACGATTAATTGGTTGATTCACTTGGGTTAACAAAAGTTATAAAATATGTGCTTACCTGTCTATTGACAAAAGTATTGCTGTATAATTAATTTGCCTAATTGAAAACACTATTAGGACTATTAAAAAGTTGTCGTACGTGCACTTTACGTATAATTCGGCAATTCGATAATCGCGCAATTAGAGTAATTAATTATCCTCAATTAGCTGCTATATTTTGAATGTCCTACCTGGTACCTCGGTCAATTATATTTTCTAGAAGATTTAACTTAATTGTTAGAACGAATTATGATATAATGACAAGTCATGAAATATTTACTAACGGGCTCAACTTTTGTTAGGATTCATAAATTTCATTTCATTCCAAAAACAACCTTTAACTCCAAATGTGGGTATACCTAACGTGACTAGACGTCCCATATTTAACGGGACAGTCCCGTTTTCAGGTTGTTAGTCTCGGTGTCTCGAAAAATAACATCAAAACGAAAAAATGTCCCGTACTGAGTGAAAATGTTGTGGGCCGCACATTATTAATTTTATTGCTCGTCGCGGGCGCTTATTTATAGAGGAATATTCACAAAACCTGGAGAGTGACGAAAAACAAAATGGTCACGTTAAGTATACCTGCTAAGTCCTTGCGATGATATTCACCTGAATGGTATCGAACATGTGAGGATTTCCTTGAAAACGGGTTGTGAAATGTGGCGATAGCTGCAAGTGTTCGAGCGATTCGTGGAAATGCGATAAAATGGTGCCGGTGCGCTGATTCGGATGCCACTATCTCGGCCTGATAAGCGCCATGTTCTATTTCGATTTTTTAACGAATAACTTGATTTTTCACAGGACAACGTTACAGTTAGTAAGGTATCTGACCATCTTGTTACATTATCATGTAAACGCGATAGACCACTTACAATTATTTAACGCAATATTTTTTGATAGTTTCTATCCAATTTCAATTGCAGTAGTGTATAAATCTAATAGATACATATCTATTCCGGAGTTTTTTTTTATCTAACTACACTGATCAATAATTATAAAACAGACCAATATAATATATTCAAATGGTGGCACATACTTCAGTATTAGATTTTATGTGAAGTTTAGTCAATACCACTAGGATGTGTGAAAAGTTGAAAACTTAAAGAGTTAAAGGTTATAATCAGTGATGATGCAGTTTTAAATTGTAAAGTACAATAATGTGATAACGAATTCACTTATCCAAATCACACGTTATGACTTTACGATCAAGCGAAATCCGAAAGTCTTAATACCTACCGTATGTAAAGTATCATGGAAAATCATGAATGAAAAAAATCCCCACACAAAACATGTTTAAAACGCAAGTCACGATTGACGTTAGACGAAACCTCAGTCAGGGAAACGAAGAAATGAATTTACCGCTTCGTCGACAACAAGATGAATTGACAGGTTCGGAAAGGAAAAACTAGACTAACTTATCCTTGAATGCAACCTAATTCCGACCGGTGACGTCAGCGATGGGCGTTTAGTTATCTGTAGTGGTGCTAGGCGGTGCCAGGGCCGGCGCTGTGGCCTTTCTGCAACCGGCCGCACTGATATTGCTGATACCGAGGCGAAACGCTTTCTACTGCGCACGCGCATATTACGGCCTTTATCTTTTAACTAAAAATTTTAAACATCACTGTAATTAACAAGCTTAAATTGAAAGATGTAATATTCACTTTTTTGTGCCCTTAACTTTGTGGTTATTAATAAATAATTATATTGTAGATCTATGAATTTGGTACAATACAAAGAAAAACTTGAGCTTGTTAAAGGGCTCTACCAAATTAAGGTATTCTCAGCAAATATCAACGAACTTGACTTGATAGTAAGAACTATTAGGTGTGCCCTATTCGACCTAATCAGACTTCAAAAATCTTTTAAACCTTCCAGTTAAATAGGCATATTAAACGTTGCCATTAATAGTTTTAATCGTTTAATTATACCGTTTTAGAAAGATAATAGCCGTGAGATTTTATGTTTTTCAGTGCAGCCTTGGTTTGCGCTGCGCTATTAAATGAGACCTTAAGGCACTAATCTAGATTATTCTAGCTAGATTATCTAGTTGACCAATTTACAAATTATGATGTCGCGTACAAACCTTGTACAGAGGCCGTTGCTACCGACGTTGACAGCTCGAATCCCTCTGTCCCCTCAATTGTTTTGTGTTAAAAATATTACTGGCAATAAATAATATGTTATCCCGCAAAGGAAGGCCGTGGCCACAGGCGTTCAAAAGAAATTTGCATAAGTGCCGCCAAACACAGTGGCCGGCGAAACAATGGCTTTGTCTGTCTATCCGTCTGTCCGTCGCCTCCTGTAACTGTTACGAGTTGTGTCGGTGTAATTTAACAAGGCTTTTAAACCTACTCCATACACCCATTATGTTAGGGAGTAGGAAGGTAGGAACCTGACAGGTTTACCTGTACAGTTGTACATAATATACAAGCACGTATGTCCACCATGTAGCTGAACTTTACCTGTAGGTATAGGTATTTCAACTGTAGGTATGCGTATTATGAACTATACTCCGTTGGCATTACACAAATGAGAGCTTTCCACTCCTGTGATTAAAATTTATTGTAAATTAAGGGCGAGAATTTAAAATGCCGTATGTAAATTTTGCTTAGAAGCCAAATTGAACTGACAGCACACGTGATAAAGTTGTTTTCAGTGGGGATTTGCAATTCCATAACCTCGGCGACGCGACACCAGTAGGCACGTAGTCGGGCACATCTTTATTAGCGTGTATGGCTGGCTTTAATATTGCGATTCTGGAAACGCACTAGAAGTCGTTAAACGTCCAGCGCTTAACTTTGTTCTATTCGTAGTCTTTTGTTGTTTATTATACTGGTGGAAGTTACCTCCTTTGCGTTGCGTCTTTTTATATGAAAACCATACTAAAGCCCTATTTGGTTATTACATACAGGGTGACTCAGTATCACGGATTCTTTATGTCGTTATTGAAAATTAGTTTACGTTAAGTTTCGATATCAAACATCGGACGTGCCAACGTGTGGCATATTTTAGTTTAACATAACATCTTTGTTACGGAAATAATATGCGTTTGACGCAGTGTGGTTTAACGCTTTGTTCGTTAATGCGTTATATTGATTCTTTATAGCTATTGTTATGTTTATTGCCGCGTCTTGGCAGGTACGTAATGAGGATTCAATGTATTTACACGTTATGATATGGGGGAGTTACCGACATGTTTGGACTTAGAATGATTATCTCATTCCGTACTACCATCGCCAAGTTATCACAATTATGGTGTCGAAGGCACTCCTATTTAATGTCCTGAAAACTAAATAGGTGTGTGTTGTGAAGTCCGCCAATTCGCGCTTGGCCAGCATGGTAGACCATGGACAAAACCTCTCAACATTGTCAGAGGAGAACTTACAGTGTCCAGTACCCACTGGGATATGCATGGGTTGCGATAATCCTATGTCGTAATACACTTACACATGGCTAATAATCTTAATTATTGAAAGCAAGTTAGTATTAAAAATCTCCCATAAGCAATAAGTACCTAATACCTAATAAGGTTAATTGAAAATGAATTAATAAAGTTTTTCAAAACCATTCACAATTGCAGTTATTTAACAATAAAGAAATTTAATTTTAAATAATACTTCGCAGGTACGTTTACCTTTGCTTACTTTTTACATTACCGTTTGCAAAGATCGAGTTCAAAGACGTCTCAAAGGTGATCTCGAACTCAGCCGAAATCATCCGAATTGACACGAAGGTGGCTCCCACTCGCGGCGTATGTGGGCGACGCAATTAAAAAATTAAATAAAACAAGTAACAACATGTGCGTGGGATTCGCTCCTCCACTGTCTTTGAACCTGAGGTCAACTTTAGACGAACGTACTGCGAATAGTAGCATTTGGATTTAGATTAAATTATCAGTGTCAAAGAAGAGAAGCAATACCTTAAGGTATGGATTATGTTAAATTGGTGTATCATTGAACCAAAGTCTAAACGTAAACAAATTTAAACAATTATACATACATCACGAACATGTAGCAATTACTCTATTAGCACTGTTTGCAGAAAGCGATTAAAAATTGCAACATAACTTCCAATTAATTACCTCGAGATAATGCACATACCTATACGATTTAATGAGGCAACGCGAGGAAGTAGTACAGCCATTACCACGACAATGCAATTTGCATAGTCATTTAACGCGTTAGGATTATACTTCTTTGTTCCGCCGCGCGCGCAGCTGGGCTCTTATCGCGATCGCGACCTAACAATATGCCGATTTAAAACACTTCTCGGAAACAGATAACCTGCTACACCCTTTTACGATTTGCATTAAATGTCGATAAAATTAACCGAATCGAATAATTTACGATTCGCCACTTTAATCGCTTTATTTGTGAGTGTTTATAACTGAAACTATACATTCAACGGTTTCGACAGATCGTAAGTCGCGTTCAATTATGACAACTTTGTAAATCTACGCACAAAACGTTTTGAGTCCACAGTTCAAAGGCGACCCACTTTGTTGTTCGTTACAATGAGCGAGCGATATAATTTGTTTCTTTTTTTCGGCGAATCGTGCGGTTTGGCAGCCGCGGCGCCGCGAGGAATGCTCGCCATTTCCGGACGATATCCGGTACTCTCGGCGCCGCGCCGCCCGCTCCGAGCGGTTTTAGATAACCTTATCTTACTACCTACCTAATTTTACTCGGTACCTACTATCTCATTGTGCACGAGGATGCCAGAAATGTCAATGGCCTAGCTCGGGGTTTTCCGCAATTTTTCCAGTTTTTCCTGTTTTCTTTCCAACTTCCTTGTTCTTAACCTTCATTCTCGGTCCGTTGTTTGACATGCAGCGCAGTTAAGTATGCTTACCTCATCGTTTGCGCGTAACAAATGTATTTATTGGTATGGTAGCAACGATTTCCTCGCGTGAAAATTTCACTATGTCACCGTATGCTGATTCATAGGCAGTATGATTCATCGTACGCCGTAGTCAACTTTTTGAATCAAGCCGCCGAATGAAATACGCGAGTAGTTGTGACCCGCGATAGAGAACGAGCAGTGAGTCACGCGGGTTTTCCGAGAAACACAGAATGGAGCAGTTTTCACGAAAGCGAAGGTCGTTTCGGCCGATTCAGGAGTTTCACGACTTTCATTTCGGATTCTACGTAAATTTAAATAAAGCCAGCCAGCAAACAGGCTATTAACATTCTGGAGTCATTAAAATTTTATTTACCTGCACCAATGTTTTTCGTTGTGCCTAAGCCTTTGCGAGGGGAACGCGTAGGGTGCAGTATGAAAGGGAAGTGCATCGATCAGCGAACCTAGCGTATATGAGTCGCGAGTCGCGACGGTTATACATTGCTTGTGTTTTTCAGAGTTCACTTTCTTTAGCGGGTTGGTGAACGGCAGTGGTTTCAGTCTGCGCTTGGCGTGCAGTAAATGTGAAGGGAATGGCTGGCTGGCGGCGCTGGCGCGGTGCCAGGCTTCGATTTATTTTATTATTCCCTCGGTGGCGGTCAATGTCGCGACGGCGCCGTACATCGGTTGCATGTGTCGCGTGTTCCTTTTATACTTCCATACTCTGCACATTTTAATGTTAGATCAGTGCGACCAATTACGCATACTGATCTCCTCTCACTGTTGCTACTTGCGGCTTTAGTAGGCATTGTTTGTGTTTAATATTTTAATTAAACGGGTGATCTTAATAAGAGTACCTAAAGTAAGATTAAATAGAAAGAACCTAAGAATAAACCCAAGTGTTGAAATAAAATTTGTTCGTTGTAATGCCCTTCATCGCTCAATGAAATGAAAGGAAACCTTGAATCTTACCTTATCCTTTCAACGTATAAATCTACTGAAATAGGATTAAGTAATTTTACAACCGATCATAAAATCTATAGCACTCTGTTACCTCAAGAGTTTTGAAATATTTGGGAGCTTAAAAGGAACATAAGATAATGATTTCTGTTTATTTAGAATGAGTTCAAGGAATTTAGTGAGCCGACAACCCGAGCAATGCTATTAGTACGAGCAATTAGCGCTGCGTTAATGAGCTCCTAGAGTCGGCCAGTTACGAAGGCTGCGGGCGGGCGTACTACACGTAGGGCTGTCGTCTGATTCTTTTGGGTTACCGTGAGAATGCTTATGCTACCAGTATACATAGGTACTTCGTATTGAAGTTGTAAGTAATAATTAGCTCTCCGAAGGCAAATACCGGTTTCCTCACATATCGATATCGCAATACAAAACTATAAATAAATTTAAATAAATAATATTTTTAAAAGGTGTGTAAGCTCTTCTTGCTATGTGAATCTACTGCAAAGGTTCTTACGTAATTTTGTAGGTGTGACAACAATGTAGATAACATTGTGTAATGATAATAATAACATAAATATTATAAATTCATTATACGTTTCTTAAAATAGATTAATCAATTAATCTCTCGATGTGCAACCCTGTCTTCACGGCTCTACATCTCGATGACCATTACAACTTAACATCCTATCACTCCAGGCGCGTTATGGGAAATTTTCCTTTAACCTGAATTCATCTTAATGCTGTAAAGGTTAAGGTACATTTTGATGTATGGTTGCAACTATAATCCCTGGGAAGTGTTTTACGCTAGAAGTGATGTAAAGTGTGTTCTCTAAAGTCAAAGTCGCCGATACAAGATATTTGTTTACTTCTTGGTGCAGGTTATCCACACCTCTACGTGCTTGTTTCGACAAAAACGCTTTTAATATTTCCATAGAGCATCGTCCTTTTCCTTGTGATTGTTTTTCGACGATGGTAGGTACTCAGCTCAGCATAGAAACACGGAACACTTGTATGATAAATATTGAGTATCAGTGAAAATGCAAAGTAATATAGATCAAATTTATATACCTTATTATGTGTAGTGATGTTAGTATAGAAAATGATACTTATCACCATGCTTATCACCAACAATGCCGTAGATACTTTGTGTTGTTAGGTGCATTCTGTTTAACGACTAAGTACCTACTTAATCTGTAATCATATTTACATTTTTTATATTCAATTAAATTTGGTGTATATAATTGAACGACCATTATTATTATTAATATTATATCAACTATTACAAAAATGGAATATGTGAATATGCCTAAGTGTAATTTTTAAATGAAATAGGTATCTGGTAGCAAAAAAAGAAAAAGTTTTAAAAAAGGTCTGCGAATAAAAGTCTGTTGCAAAACATGGTTTTAGGATAAGTATATCAGTTAGTTGCAGTTGCAGATAAGTTAGTGGCACTGTACCGTCATCCGTAATTTGTAGGCTTATTTCACATCATTAATTTATTTAACACTTGATAAGTAAAACTGTCTTTGACAACTGGTTATTGGCATTACAAGTGATAGAATCGCTAAAAAAGTAGTTAATAATTCCAAATGAGGCGTGCGTGCGTTCACCGAGTGGGCGTGGCCTCACCTGTCGATCACGCGGCGGCCACGTGCGCGTAGTACGCAACTACGGGCCGGCCGGCGAGTGCGACTTTGTCTCGACTCGCTTCGATCCGAAGCACTTCGTTACCTAGAGCATTTGAGCAAAGTACTTACTACTTGAAAAAATTCCCTGTTCGCGAGGTGACCTAATCTTAAATCGACCTATTCTCAAAATGTCCATTAAGGCCAATGGTAGGAAAAGAACGCTTTTTATTAAAATTGGATAATTCCATAGTTTCAAAAATGATGACGTATTAGGTACATAACAAAATTAGTTGTTGAGATAAAAACTCGTAGCTAACATAATATATTACGTATTACGTATTGTATTATTATATTTGTGTATTGTATTATTACGTATTGTTGTATAGTGATTTATTACCTTGGCATGTATCACAATCTGACAATGTTGTACTAGAAACGCCGTCTAGTCAGACACCATTTCCTAAGGTAAGATGACAGCCAGTAGTACAGCTACAGCACGGCCTACAAGGCAATCTGATTTGTTTATCTCAGCCACGCTATCTACGACTGTGAGTACTGTGACCCTCGCGCACTTCCTCACTTGTTGGTACTAGTAATGTATGGCGGTATACCTACACTGGTTCGTAATTATAATAACTTTAAAATAATGTTTCTAATAATGTTTCTGTTATAAATATTTCTTATATCCCACCGCTGCCACTTTCCAGTATAAAATGGTAGTTGTAATAATGCAATATGTAATTTAATACCCTTACATATATATAATTAATTACCTGCCTCTTTCTTTTGTTATTTCTAAATTATTGTTTTGTTGGATACAAAACAAAATTAAATCTAATTAAATCAAGTCCAAACTAGAAGAAATCAGACCAATATATTGAATTTTATTATCACAAATGAGTATCTACTAAAAGTGTAGCTAAAGTAAACAAAATAAAAACAGGTTTGAAACAAATATAAATAAACATGTTTGGGCCAAAGAGATAATGTAGACAAATGTTATTTCTATTCTACGTCGCTAACGTCATTTGATAACACGAAAAAAATTATATCATTGCGTGTTATTACGTCAACGTCTGACTGATAGCCAGCAATAGCCAAACTGTTTTGTGATAGACGTAATATTGTTATTGACATTGGATAAATGTAAATTTAAGTTAGACAAATTACTCACAGTAGTTTGTACCCAACTAAAATGTATTGCGAAGGGTAGGTATTTTTAAGTTATGCTGGTTTGTAGAGTACCTACCGTGCCCCAAAAAAATTAAAATCTTCGTGTGTCTAATTACAGTTCCGCTAAAAATATTGTTTATCATGATCATAAGGATTGTAGTTCTCCTTTTATCATTACAACCGAGGTCAATATCTTAATGTGCTCTTCAAGGCACGGAAGCGTCCAAGTAACTGTTTTTCTGTGCCTAAAGTAGATTAAATCAATCGATCGTTCGACTGCGTCGGCCTATTACTAATTAGTGGGTATCTTGAGATTATATCATAAGTATAATGGATTTCTCGACCTATCTGGTATTTTGTGACATAACATAACTAAGAGTTTTGGAGTATGATACAAATGACATTTTAATTTTAAAATTGAATTTTCCTGAGTACCTCTGTCTAATCTCAATGTCGGCACGTCATTACTAGTTATAGTGCTGACCTCATGAGCTGCCCGCCAAGATAACATAGTTTCGTGGACCGAAGAACACGGCTACAGCTTATATGTAACTGTAAAATTTTTCATCCCACCTATTCGAAAAAGACGACTTGGTTCGGTCTTAAGGGGATCCAAAGTTGGTGTTTTCTATTTAGCGGGCGGGAATGAATTTTCATATAACTTTTCCTGCCCGTTATTTAAATAGCGGGCGGGAATGAATTTTCATATAACTTTTCCTGCCCGTTATTTAAATAATAGTCGGGTTAGTCGGGTAAGTCGGGTAAGTCGGGTAAGTCGGGTAAGTCGGGTAAGTCGGGTAAGTCGGGTAAGTCGGGTAAGTCGGGTAAGTCGGGTAAGTCGGGTAAGTCGGGTAAGTCGCGTAAGTCGGGTAAGTCGGGTAAGTCGGGTAAGTCGGGTTAGTCGGGTTAGTCGGGTTAGTCGGGTTAGTCGCGTTAGTCGCGTTAGTCGGGTCGGGTTAGTCGGGTTAGTCGGTTTAGTCGGTTTAGTCGGTTTAGTCGGTTTAGTCGGTTTAGTCGGTTTAGTCGGTTTAGTCGGTTTAGTCGGTTTAGTCGGTTTAGTCGGTTTAGTCGGTTTAGTCGGTTTAGTCGGTTTAGTCGGTTTAGTCGGTTTAGTCGGTTTAGTCGGTTTAGTCGGTTTAGTCGGTTTAGTCGGTTTAGTCGGTTTAGTCGGTTTAGTCGGTTTAGTCGGTTTAGTCGGTTTAGTCGGTTTAGTCGGTTTAGTCGGTTTAGTCGGTTTAGTCGGTTTAGTCGGTTTAGTCGGTTTAGTCGGTTTAGTCGGTTTAGTCGGTTTAGTCGGTTTAGTCGGTTTAGTCGGTTTAGTCGGTTTAGTCGGTTTAGTCGGTTTAGTCGGTTTAGTCGGTTTAGTCGGTTTAGTCGGTTTAGTCGGTTTAGTCGGTTTAGTCGGTTTAGTCGGTTTAGTCGGTTTAGTCGGTTTAGTCGGTTTAGTCGGTTTAGTCGGTTTAGTCGGTTTAGTCGGTTTAGTCGGTTTAGTCGGTTTAGTCGGTTTAGTCGGTTTAGTCGGTTTAGTCGGTTTAGTCGGTTTAGTCGGTTTAGTCGGTTTAGTCGGTTTAGTCGGTTTAGTCGGTTTAGTCGGTTTAGTCGGTTTAGTCGGTTTAGTCGGTTTAGTCGGTTTAGTCGGTTTAGTCGGTTTAGTCGGTTTAGTCGGTTTAGTCGGTTTAGTCGGTTTAGTCGGTTTAGTCGGTTTAGTCGGTTTAGTCAGTTTAGTTAGTTTAGTGACTGTGACAGTATTATTCCTGAATTTGAGGCGCCTTTTATTTTCTCATAGGGGGGGATGAAAAGTAGAGTGTATCACTCGGGAGCAAATATTTTTGGCTCGGGCGACATACTTTGAATCCCTCGCTACGTTCAGGATTCTACTAAAGAATCCCTCGCTACGCTCGGGATTCTACTCTAGAATCCCGAGCGTAGCGAGGGATTCAAAAAAGCGCCCTCGCCGAAAAAATATTACTTTGCACCCTTGTAATACAATCTACTATTTTTCATTATTATTAATTATCATAATTAGTAGGTGCACAAATAGGTATGATTTTTAAGAGTCCCTTAAAAACCTCTATAATCATAAATTCCAAGATATTCTGTAGATTGATATTCACCTAATATACCTACATAATGATAACATAAAATAATGTAAACGATCAGAATCTGATCTTTATCACGCACATTATTGTTTAGGAATTTCGACAAATTAAAAATGCGTTAAGATAGCGGGATATCCCCGGAAAATTAGGTAGGTAGGTATTTGAAGATTTCCACAATGTCCGATAAATACTCAATATTTTTTAGTTAAATCTATTTAACTGTCATGGCGTTCATAATAAATACGATAATTTGTCAAATTCAATTACTTAAAATAATATTTAACGATAAATCATAATTATTTATCATTAAAAGCAGATTTATTTTATTAGGTAGATACTTAGAGAATGCTGAAATGCTTTAACTGTAGTTGTTATTTATAAAATATTATAAATAACATCAGGCAGTCGGCATTTATGACGAGAAAGTGATCTAAATTAGATGTATAAAATGTGATTTAAATTTTGCTTCCGTTAATTAATTTTCAGTAGCCATAATATATACGGGCCGTTGGATAAAATATACGGCTGTTTTAACGATGATGTGTAGGAATGTTGCGAATAAATAAGGCTTATTTAATTGCTAGGTAAGCACCGTGACCAATTATCGTGCGAGAGCGGCGAGATGTAGCCACCAATTTTATACACAGGACCGTTGGTTGTGTTAATTGCTTTTATGTCGTATCTAGGCGCCATACCTCACCAGGCTGATATTTCGACATCGCCATCTACGTATATTTTTTTGTATTGAAATGTACGTAAGAACGTGGCCAAGCCTGGTACCTACTCGCTAATCATCATTCATTTAAATAAGAAATTTGAGAAGTAGAGAAGTCTAAGACGTCGCCATGGCGTTTTGATCAGAGTGTTTTAGATCTATTTGTACAGTTATGTAAATAGAGTTGAAACAGTGACCTGACTTTACAAGATTCCGTTGCTAAGAATTGTGAAATTAAAAACCTTATATTTAAATAATATAAATCGTCATAAATGCTAAAGCCGCAGTGCTACTAACCCGAATTTCATTAAAGCAATTGTGGTAATTGACCGGGCTGTGCGCCTTCCGGAGCAGCCGTCTGCTTTGTCTCCTGCCATGAGCGGCCACGAAGCCCCAATGTTCATTATACCTACAGCTGTTGTTTGTTATCAAGGCTAAAATTAGTATTAGATAAACAATTATTTTTAGTGCGTTAAAAAAACACGAAACATATTATTTTGAATGTCCATTATAGTAAAAATGTTTTTTTTTTTTAATTTTATTTCACAATTACAATAAATTTTTGCTTTCGATCTGAGATGACTATTACCTATTACCAAAAAGTTTTTATTTTCTTTTCTTTATTAGGCAGGCTTTCATAACTCATATTAACGACCTGACCGATCATAACGTGCCTATTTAAAGAATTTTGTTATACGTGTCCAAATAAGGCTATAATCGGTGGAACCTCGCGCCCACTGCGCCTGCGCCGCCGCGTCCTTGCGCCGAGGCGGCCGAGCCTCCCGCCCACGGCTGCCACAGACTGCCACTGACATCCGACAAACGAACACTCAAGATAATCTCATGTCTATATCGCTGCATATATTAACTATCAAATTAATCCTTAATTTCTATACATACATAAATGTTCTACATCCCAGCTGAGTAGAAACGTGAAAGTAGGCCAAACATTACCGAGCCAATCTTATCGGATGAAAATTTACGGACGCGCAACGCGCGACGTCTTCAATCGTTTGAAATTTACAACAGATTGTTAATGATAACAGCGGGAGTAGCACACATCGTACTCGGGCCCGCGGCGGTTACCTCAGATAAGCAGCCGCCGCGGCGTGTGATGCGAAATGATGCGAAATATTTCCGGAGTTAGAGGAGTGTTCTATAAATATATGATTCGACGTCGGTCGTGGGCGATGATTTCGGAGGAACGAGGGCGGCGCGGCGGCCGGCAGTAGCGCGCGATCCGCCGCGGCCGACGCCGCACGTGCGCGCGCGCAACGAACGAACGACCCGCACTCCCGCGCACGACATTCGAAGCGATATATCGCGAGAAACGATACCGATCTGCCCCCAAACTACACAACCCACTACCGACAGTACCGACCGACCTAACCCGTCGATCGTCCCGGATCGATTCTCACTCCCTGCGAGGGCGGATTATAACGAACAAATCGACTAATAAAATCGAACCACACGAAGGTGTCGCGTCGCAAAAAGCGCAATACAATAGAGTAAGCGTCTAATTATAAACGTGGTTGAGCGAGAACCGTCGAGATGCAGAACATCGATCCGTTGGAGTTCGCCAACATCCTCGCCACCGAGCTATGGTGCCAGCAGGTACAGCCCTAGCAGTGCCCCTAGCGTCCCGCCGAGCCCGATCCATCACTAATTGGTGCACTCGCGACACGCAGTGACGATCTAAATCCTAGAAATAAAGCTAGTTTGTGTGTTAGTAATACCAACAACATGTCTGTGGAGGAATTTCCACGCTAAATTTGCCTTAGTGCAATTCATGTCGTAGGCGTCGTTACTTACTCTGTGCTATAGGTAGATTGTAAGGCGTGTTATAAGCTATTGTCTACTAAAAATTGATCGACCATTAAATTTAATTATTCGGCTCTCGTCTAGTCAATGTTCAACGATCAATTTAAGTTAGAAATTAATTTGTCAATCATGTAGTAAGGTCTGCAATAAACAATTATTAAGTAACTGTTTCGGTGAAGGTGAACATGATGCGATAATGCACCTGAAATTACTACATATCGTTTTCAATTGTACGTAAAGTGTTATCCATCGTTGTGGACGGTATGTGTACTTTGTTTGTGACGAGCCTCGCGTCCAATTCCGCTCTACGGATACATAGGTAGTGATAACACGTGCAAACTGTTTACTGGAGTTAAACAGCAATGATAGCGTATACCAGCAGTCGCCTAGTGGTCCAATCACCAATCACTCTTCTACTGATGCAGGGTTCGAATCTAGTATAAATTATTTCAAATAAATCAATGTCGTATCAAATTATCACTCACTGGAATAAGAGGAAAAAACAAGAAAAATCAAAAGCTGAAAATTTTCTGAGATCGAAATTGTGGCCACCACCTATATCTTGGAGTAGCATATTATCCACTCTCATTCTGGATCAGACCTCAAGTTTGTGGTGAAATATCCTATATAACTCATTAGGACTCAAAGATTTTTAATTATACTTAAAAGTGTCTAAAGCTGTAATTTTTTATGATGCTCTTTGTACTACTTACCTACTACCTCTTACTTTTGGATACAACATCGTTATTGTATTCAGCTATGTAGAGCGCGGTTTTACGTAAAGATCGACGAGAGTTATTCGAGTGTTGTTTATTTTTCTTTTTTAATTGCCTACGTGAGTGATTTATGAGTAGCTTTTAAAGCGTAAATGTATTTTATATTATCGGGCAAACAGGTAACGGTTACGTTGGCATTGAGTGGGGCAAGATGGTAATACATTTGGTAATAGATGGTCCATGGTACCAAGAGCGTGTTTGCTACCCGGTAGCAGTAATATGGTCGTAAGAGTAAGGTCGGTAGCGTTTAGTTGTTAAATAATAAACAATATTCTTCATCATTGATTAGATTCTAAAACATGATGCGTGTGATATCCTTAATGTGCCTCACTTCTTCCTGATAATTTTAGGATAGTTGCAAGATATGGAAAAGTTGTGGAGGTTCTATCTGGATATACTTAGAAACGAAGAGACAATTAATGATGAATGAACTGCTTAATCTCGTAGATTAAATCGTACTTCAGACTGAGATGAGTTTATTCTAATAATAAAAATTGTGACTCTTACATCCATAATTGGTTTAAACAATCACAGACAATTATGTCGATAAATCGTAAATTTTATTAAATTTTTTTAATGTTACGAACACGAAAATACTTAGACCACAGTGATCTCATCGCGGAATAAGCAAAGAAGCTACGTATTTAATCTGAAATTAAAGAATTACCTATCTGCAGGAATTATAAATTGAGTTGGTTGTAAACAGTTAAGAGAACTGACGGTGACGTACGGTAGAATAAATAAACGCTTACACACCGACACCCCCGTACTACGATAGGATACCCTTGTCCCGCTTGGCATGGCGAACAAACAACAATACGACAAATAATGTCTGTTGAGAGCGAGAGTCGAACCAGGAAATTGGTAGACTTGTACCAAATACCAATTTTTGCCTAGAGGTATATAGTAAATTTTCTATTTTGCTGAAGTAACAATTGACAGAGCAGATAATAAATTCCACACAATTTGCTCGCTAAGTTTGTTTAATGCGTAATATGAAGCATTTTGTTTTATCTTTTGATGTTATTGTTTTCGCTTGCGCGCAAATGTTTTGCTGATAAAAACCGATCGGAATGTGGAAGCGATGCAACTGTACAATAAATTGGATGGACGTTATTAATTATTACACAATGATTTCGCGACTATATAATAGTCTACGACATAACAAAAAGTACAATACTATGCAAATATTTTTTGTTATAAACTTATACGAATTAAAAAGAAAAGAAAATTATAAAAATGTTAGAGGTATAACAGACAGTCTTATCATTAAATTGCAGATCTCTACCAGTCAATTATTTATCGTAAAACATAATAGTATTTCAAAAATCAGGAAAGGTAGGGGTTCACTGAGTAAGTAGGACGTTCTAATAATCCATTGAGATATGCACTTTGCAGGCTCATATTGCAATACAATGAACTGATCGTCGGACGTTATGGCTTTGATGATATCATCTTGATTGTATCGTTTGTATCATATTCCGTAAATTATGTCTCAGTGTCACAAATGGCAATGTTTCGCTAAACTTGCTATTTTATGTGCTATAACGTTTTTGAAACTTGTACCTATGTTCAATCCACCTATGGATTATTATGGATTAACTATGACTTATGGATTATGGATTAGGAGGATTTCTGTTAAATATAATCATCTTAATTGGCATTGACAAAGTGTTGTACTAAGCAAATTCTGTCCTTACCAGTTTACTTCATATATTATCGGTGCTCGAAGGACCATGCAACCTTTTTATCACAATACGTTTAAGCACTATATGAGTAGTGTATAAGATTCAGAATATGACATTAAACCTCGTTTTTCTTATTTTCAGTTGGCAAACCTAGAGGGCCTCCAATCGGGGGTCCCAACCCGCACGACGGCGACCATCACGCCCACGCAGTTGCGCAACTTCGAGCAGACTTACATCGAGTTGAGCAACTGTCGCGGCGAGCAGAGCAACCACGCAGGATTCGTGCCGCCCTCCGTCACGCACGGCAACAGTTACGGTGAGTGTGCGGTCACAGTTGCTTGTTAGTTTTTGGTATGATTGATGGACTAGGTAATGTAGGTTTTGTAAATGACATTTTGATCTACAGACTACTTCAATTATATTCCTGCGTTCTTATATTTTTTGAACAAATGATGATTGTATGCTTAACAAAATTACCATGAGGTTATACATAATAAATAATATGTAGCGTAATGGTAATGTTGTGTAAATACACAACTCCTTAATTTTGTTCTGGTTCTTCTTACTGAGTGAGGGTTTGACTGACAAACTGCGCACAGCTGAAATAAGGGCGATAAAAAGAGGCTAATCTTAAACATTTTAAAGCTCAATGGATTAATTTGAAACTTTGGGAATAGGTTCCTTTAGTCTATGCGATAAAAGTCACTTTATAAATTATAAATCTCTCTGATTCCAGGCATCCTGAACCCTGTAGGCGGATACTGTGACTCGGGCCCGACGACGGCGCTGCACGTGTCGCCGGGCCCTCTCTCCAGCGGCGACAGCAGCAGCAGCCCTGGGCTGCCCGCGCCCAAGCGCCGCAACATGGGCGGCAGGAGGCCCACCAAAGCCCCCCAGGATATATCCCCCGAAGAGGAGGAACGCCGAAAGATCCGCAGGGAACGAAACAAAATGGCCGCCGCCCGCTGTCGCAAGCGTAGGCTGGACCACACGAACGAGCTCCAAGAGGAAACCGATATGCTGGAGAGGAAGAAGCAGTCGTTGGAGGACGAGATTCGGAAGCTGAACGAGGATAGGAACCAACTGGAGGGCATCCTTCGGAGTCATCTCCCCATCTGCAGACTCGCGAAGCGGTCAGTCAGCCCGCCGGACGTGAAGCCCTTCCAGGAGACCTACGGTTACCCAGAGTTACCTGATGACGCGATCCGTGTCAAGGAGGAAGTTATGGACCCCGTCGCAGACCCCGTGTTAGGGTTAGATACAGATATCTACGCCTCGCCGGCACAAGACAAAAGGTGTGTAGCATTGATTGCTGAAATAATCGGTTGATTCATCCGATTTTGATTAATATTATAAAGTAGACTCGTTGTGCGTTGTTCATTTCTGACTTTAATGTGTAGGCCTAAATTATTGTCAAACAGGCTTACAAATTTTTTCCCATCACGAATTAAATTTTGAAGCTCCTATTAGAAGTGAGAGACATTCCTGGCACAAAATCCTGGTACGGACAACCGAGTCTACTATTCAAACCGAAACACTAGTATCAACTAGTCCAAGACAACCCAAGTCCCGTTATGTCACAATGTATTTATAATTTAAAATGTGGTGTCTTCGGGTACCCATGCGTGTCGGTGTTAGGGCTTTTAAATAAAACACTTATGTAATTGGTTTCCGTCAGACACGTGTGACGACCTACCGCCATGCAGTCTCTATGATCTGCCAGTCAGAACATGGCACACTAGCGCCATGACATTGACATCTGACATGACGTGCCCGTCATGATTACCGGAAACATCGCTGTAGACGTCACAAGTACCAACCCTACCACGTCAAAACCATGTACAGTGTGCACAAGAGATGACGTAAGTGTGTGGATTGTTCCAGAATAATGTTGTCGGCGGCGAACCCCGCGGTGGTGACGGGCGCGGCGGTGACGGGTACGGCGGGCGCGGTGATCTCGCTGGACACGCCGCCCGTGCCCGCGCGCCCCAACCGGCCCAACTTTCTGCAGGTGCCGCTCAGTCTCACGCCTGCACAGGTATGTATTGTTGTATTTTATCGCTACGGCTATCCCATGTTTATAAATATTCAGTCTATTTTTGATCGCTGCAGCTGTTCTCCCACTGGGCACGGGCACTGGGCACTCCCTCAAATGTGTAACGAAATAGGGGGCGCCTTCTTGGACGCTTGGGTGAAGTAGCCACGGTTCCAGGTATATAAGCGGTACTATGCATTCTCGACATGCATAGATGTCGTTGGAGTTCAACAGTTTAAGTGTAAAGAGTGCAACTTGCCCCCCTCTCCTCTCTTGAATCAAGAGGTGGATATACTTATGGGTCTACTCTCACAATGCGAGGGAAACAGGTCATAGTGCCTGGTCAAGTGCAGATTGGCGGACTTTGAGAACATTATGGAGAACTTTCAGGTGTGCATGTTTGTTCACACGTGTGCACTAGTTTTGTGTAACCGAAGCAAGAGATAATTAAATTCTAATTCACAGACTAGCTAGCTCACTTCTGAAAACAAGCCGTTAAGATTTACAGTTTATTACAGTATTTTTATGAAATATTGCACATCAAATAATATAGATAAACAAATTGCACAGTATTTGATTGGACAACACGACGTTATCTATATATCGATGTCTCCAGACAGATTTGTGCGATAATGATGTTGTTCACGCATGGAATAATAAATAATAAATAATAAATAAATTTACTGATAACACGCCGCGTGTTGAAATGCGCTGCAAACGGCATGGGCCCCCCTGCGTACATCACTGTTTTGCACTCTCTCCGTCGTCGTTTGAACTACCAAGCTAATATCGGTTTACTTTTATTGAAATAAAATACCTGTATTTTTTTTCTTGTATTAAAACATAAAATTTTCCCTTCCAGATCCACAACAACAAAGTGCTATCAAGCAACAACACAAAGATAGCCGGGGTGGAGATAAGCACGCCGAGCAACGGGATCCCGTTCAACTTCGACAGCCTGATGGAGGGCGGCACGGGGCTGACGCCGGTGCACCCGCACCCGCACCCGTGCGCGGCGCAGCAGCGCGGCGAGCAGCTCGCCTCGCCCGACGCCAGCCTGGTCAGCCTCTGAGACCGGTTGGACGGCTTCGAGCTGTTCGAGGCGCTCAGGATGTAGGGTGGGGTGCCCAGAGAGTATAGACCAAAGGCAGTTGGTGGGGATTGCAGTGTTTGGAAGGGGGTGTTTATGCTGGCAATGTAGGGTAGGGGGGAAGTAGGCTCAAAATAAAATTGTAAAGTTTTGGTAAAATTGAACTGGGGAGGGGGCTGAAAAATAATTGTCTTTGACATAGTACGAGAAAGAACTGCTGCGTGTAGTGTACTATGTCGTTTGTCATGTCGTTAGCATTTGCTCATTTTGGTGGTATTTAGTGTGGTAGATGACATCCCCGGGTCTATACTCTCCTACGTCTGCGCTTGCCCACTCGGCAGACGCCTTCCGGACAGTCCTCGGACTGCGGTGCGCCATTACAGTCTGCAGACGTCTGACGACATTATTTTTAAACTCAATTACGGAATGTCAATTTGTAGATGTTCTGTACGCCATTTCGGGCCGCAAACTCCGGACACCATAAAGCAGTTGTCTCAGCGATGGCGAGTAACTATTGGCCCGCAGACCAGTCAGCGAACAATTTATAATATCTTTTGTATACACGGAATATCATATTTCTGTGTATCTCGAGACGAGAGAGAGACGAAATAGCCGACAGTTACTAACTCGCCGGCGGTGAGACAACTGCCTTACTGTTTGCGACATGTTGCGTTATCAGTCTATAGACTTTTTGTATGGTCTGCCTCTGTTGTCGGCAGATAGTCTGCACTCTGTCCGCCGGCCACGCGCTCGTCAGACGAGCCGCGGTCGCTTCCTATACTCTTTCTCTGCTATTTATTCAACTCTCCTTCTGTTCTCTTATCTTTAACTGGTTTACACGAATTAGGCTGATAACTATTTTTATATAAATAACAAATTGTAATTGTAAATTTAAATTAATGCTATTAGATATATGTATTAACCGATCGTGTAAGCATCGACGAATGGTGGTAAATGTACTGTTTTAATTATTTTGGGTATGAATATTGAATCGATGATATTGTCTACTTAATAGGTGTAAACCAGAGGACGTACGCGTACGTGTGTTGCTCACACCTACGAAAGTCAATTACTATTTTTATAAATAGACTTCTTGTATTTCTGCAGAAATAATAATTGTGATTCTAAAATAAAACAGAGTTTTATTTGAGCATTTCAGGGATTTATTTTCGAGTTGTGCTTAATCTCTAGCGAGGCTAGAATACGGTGCGTTTTTTAGTGTAAGTTAGCGTAAAAGGTCCCTTTTACCTTCGACTGCAACGCGATTTTATATGTAGCGGCACAATTTATATTTATAGCGCAAATGTGTGTTAATAATATTCAGCGATTCTCAAAATCTTGTCATAATAAAACTTCGTGCCATTTACTACGTCTACTCTCAGGAATACAATAATATGAAATATTTAGTTAACCGTAAACTAACAGCAATATTACTTAAAATTAATGTTTCGATTGTAAGTTAGCTCAATGTCGATGTAAAGTGTAACCGTTCCATTGGATTAGGTACTGGTAGTGTAGTTATCGTTAAGGATTTGTGATACGTCCAGTGATGAAGGCCTCGCGCGGCGACGCTGATATTGTGAGACCAACTCATGCCTTATTTATTTCCTTGTAAACTTAACTTATCTCTCGTTTCTTCTAAATTATCTTCCATACTCCTGTAATCTTTACCCTTGTAAAGTCTACGATCTGTAGATTAAGATTGTTTCTTTCCTACATGTTTCTTCCCCTCTGTTTGGTTCTGTTTGTAAGCTTCGTGAATGTCAATTTTATACAGTTTTATACTCATAATTGTATTGAAGCGGCATGAGTTATTTTATATTTGTACCAATATTGAGTACTGGAATAAACAATATATTAGTGTAAGGCAATAATTATGTTAAGAGCACTTAACAGTTTATTATAATTACATAACTTAGACCAAATTATTATTTTATGCGCTTTGTCGTAGATGTAATTAAAATCTAAGCCAAATATTGATTTACGTCGTTATTCTAGGTTTAGGGTTAGCCGTCGGTCCCGACAAAGTATTATTGGTTAGCCGAGGAATGCGAAGTAGGTATTTATTATTATATTATTTAACCGTATCTGAACGAATGTGCAATAATATTCGTCGCCTGTCTTTTATAAACATTTATTTGTATGATAGCATTCGCTCGAAAATATTTAAGCATAATATGAACATCTTGTGTAGTATGTAAGAGAGATGTAATTTTTTCTAGAGGAGTTTTCTTAATGCGATAGTAGAATACTTTTGTATTTTTTCAAGAAAATTTAGCAAAGCAATATATTTAATAATGAAATTATTATAATATTACCATCAGATGTAGTAAAATATATATTATATGTAAATCAGAAAATATAAATTTGTTTACGTACACCTGATCTGGAGTTTCTTTTGTTTTACTAATTTCCCATCACCTATAATAAAAATAGCGGTATATTGTACGGCTTAGATAAAGCAAGTGAATTGGGAATTAATTAAATAATTAATTTTATACAATTCTTACTAAATTTATGGAACCTACACATGAATAATGCGCTATAGAGGCATTAAATAAGTTCTTATTTCATGTTTTTTTATTCGCAATAAATCAGTGTGTTCGGTATTTAAACAGTAATTGAGATCATAACAGTAATATAATACATTTTTTTATTACATAGTTATAATACATCATAGGTAATTAAACGAATTCACGATAAAAAAATAAAAGTGGACATACTTTTTGGAAACTTGTTTTTCGAGAAAAAAAGGCTTATAATGCATTGAGTTACTATGTAAACTAGAGAAGCTACGTCAAACAAAACTCATGTTCCTTTTCTCGGTTTAAAGCTATCCGTCGCTGCAGCGCTACAAAAAATCATTCAGTCTAGTCTATCATTTTAAACCGCAGCGCTTAATACGCTTAATAAGATACATAATAGTCCTACAAGCATCTTTTGGCGCGTGGGTGACAAAGACAGCGCCTTACAGTTTACCTTACCTGTATGACGCTGTCTCTGTCACGCACGCGCCAAAAGATGCTTGTAGGACTGTAGGTCGTTTCATTCGTTACTCGGTCACTATGACGACGGAATATAGATTATGACATTTATGACACAGAACGGTCAGCGTGGGGTTTTTACATGTTTTTTACCTATCTGGTTCATCAGTTTGAATGAAACAAAAAATTAAAATTAAGTATTATTGTGAATATTTTATCCCCCAAAACTCAGTTCTACTGTAAAGTGTACACGTTCTACATTTATTAAGTACAAACATCAATAAATTTCTTTATTTTACAAAAAGTCTAAACAAGTAACTAATAAAAATTTGGGGTGTCTGTTTATAACATTGAAATAACCACTTTTTACTAAATGCATGGATAAACATTAGTATAGACCGTCTATTCGTATACAAAAAAAAAACATTTTTTGCAATAACAATAATTATTTAGGACCCGTCAAACTAATTTTGGAGATACACAATAATAACCAATAATAATAATAACGTATTGAAAAAGGGCTCACTTACAAGAGAGGATACAAGAATTAATTAAAACAAAATATATTTTTATAATTTTTTAATAAATAAACAAAAACAAATGTTTTAATTATAAAAAAACAAGAAAAACAAAACAAAAAATAATTATTATTTAAGTATAGTAAAACACGAAATTAAAAGGTTATCCTCAGTCCTTTATACAGTGCTAGTTTTTCGTCCGTTGATTTTTCCCGCGTGGAATTTGGTTATATCGCGCATTTTTACTGAACTTGACAGTGCTTTTTTTGATCCACTCTTTTTTATTTTGTTTGGTATTAGACAGAACGTGTACTGTGAATGGAATAGTAACTACAGTCTTAATATTTTGTGAGATATTCGCTTCTAAGATGGTAAAATTTGTCAATTAGTTTTGAACTATGGGGTGAAAAATATAGATTATGATTATGCTAGGCAGACGGAACCGCGGACAAAGTATAGTCTTTTAAGAATTAAAACAGTACAGAGACATGAATGTCAGCGTGTAAAACTGATAATATTGTGTTTAATGTGATGTCAACAAATTGTACCTACTATCACTACTGGACGTTGTTAGTCTATGAGAAGGACACAATATGGCAGACGTTAAATAATTTTTCGTATTTATTTGAAAATAATGAAATATGATTACTACCCGATGAAAAGTTACTCCTGTGCATTTATTTGAGTTCCTGGAGTTATTGCGGCAATTACGTAATACACAATTGGGCATTGTTCACGCTAGTTTTAAAGATTCATTGACAGGTCTCAGACGTTTTACGCGCATGCGAGCTGGCAAGCGAATGAGAGAGTTGAGGTGCATTCACCGCAACTAACTGGCGAATAAAATTTCTTTGCGGTGTCTTCTCTAGTACTTTAGTACATAATATCTCAATGTTATAATGTTATTATTGTTGTAATCAAACATTTACTCCTTACATTGAACCGTGCGCAGCAGAGCGCTGCGTAACCGGGCCGTCAGGTGGTTTCTGATAGCGGAGTATAAGAAGAACAGGATCTCATAAATCGTGATGCAGCTGGCACCCAGGCACAGTCCAAATACACCGCCAAGATTTGCTAGAAAGGAAAGATATTGAAATAAATTAAAACAAATGCCAATCTATTAGCGAACAGTCGAAACTCGATTAACCGATTTGCTAATCGAGCTATGGAGTTAACCAAAAATGTTCTAAAAGATTTTAAAAATCCAAAAGATGTTTTCAAGTAAGGTTAAATATGTATATTTTTAAAATTTAATTGCAAAATTGCTTAACTACAATTTTAGTTACTGTCACATCGATATAAATGTACCCACTTAGGATGATGTGATTATTTGAAACAGAGTTTGAATATAAAAATTAGGCATATTCGATTACACAATTTTTTGTTTGTAAAGGTTTTATATGAATTATAGAAACCAGCCTCCATGTGTTAAGAACTATCTTTCCACTCCACAGCACATAGATTAATGACCAGTCTGGTGCAATGGTAAACACGTCGTACTGTCGTGTCGTGGTCTTATCTTAGGTTCAATTCTTAGCGAGACGGAAATTTGAATAATGACGTCCATGTCACCCACAGCCCGGGGAATCATAGTGTGGAGCTATGAGTGTTTATATAATAATATTATGTAGTGTAACAAAAAATAGTAAAAATATGATAATAAAATAATCAACATACAAGCTAAACTGATGAGTGACATGACTGTCTCTTGTTTTTGCTTCACATGCACGGAGGTCGGGAAGAAAAGATGGAGGATAGAGGTGCTCTCAGTAAAGGTCACATTGTCGCTGTAAAATTAATTCTTATTTAATTTGATATGAACATAAATTATTTCTTTAGATCACTAAACGAGTGTAATTTTTGTTGGTTCGTACTTTCGTAGCAGCGGCGAGGTGCGAGAAGTGCAAATTGATATTGCTCGAGGGCGCTCATGCAGCTAGCACCGGCCCTGGACTTCAACATCAACACAGGCCATCCCAGAAATTTCCTGTGTAGTAATTAATTAATACGGTCACGAAATTTCGAAGTTGTTGGAGAAAACAGTTTTTTCAACACACTTGCTCGTAAAGTTGCTACTTTTTCTTTAGTGTGTAATAAACGCACTAGTGTGTAATAAACGCCCGGAATGCGGTTTATTACACACTAGTGCGTTTTACTTTTCATTGCCGCACTAGTGTTTTTCTTATTCCACTTTTTTTAATATCCGTAAAGAGGTTGTTACCAAAAGATTTATTATTTTGTAAATAAATAAACTTCTTGTACTTAGTCAAAATCTGACATGATAAGATTATCTAATTATCTATTAAAGCATTTAAAAAATACAATATTTTAAATCATTACTATTTCCGTAATTTCTTATTACCGTAAATTCTTATTAGAAATACATAATATATTACTGTGGCTGAATGGCGGTGTTCGGTGCCTGGTTCGGTTCGGTGCGGTTAACCTGCGCGCGCATACGCAGTCTTGGCTCTATTACAGCCCTCGCCTTGCGGCTCGGGCTGTGCAATACCGCCTCGACTGTAATGACCAACTTCGCGCACTTGTATCATAATGTACTATTTCAAAATTTTTCGTCAATGATAGACCCTCTGAACGAATTTCACGTAGGTAATAGTTTTATCAGCAGATAAGATTAGGTATCCGATCGATACAGTGGTTTTTGAAAAAGGAAAAACATCGTTTAAGTGATTTTTTTATGTTGGTATTTGGGATATTTTCCAAATTAGGTAACCTGGCCGACTTGGTTGAATTTTCGGGAAATCTGAGATCAGTCCTTTCAAAATGAGAAATCCTTTCAAATGCTCTTAAAAGCTTTTCAGTCATCAAATCAGTTTAAGGCTCTTCTCATTCTCACACAACGCTATTTATTAGCTACGCGACTGCAACGCAATCCAAAATTCGCTGTAATTATAAATAATATCTAATTATTAATTATTTTATTCACTTCTCACTGACAGGAGACGCATCGTAGGCGCGTCGCTTTCATACATTGACAAGATCCGAGTCGCTTGCAAATAGCGTTGTGTGAGAAATGCCTAAGCCTTTCAAAACTTATGAGAGATTTAATACATACTCCAACACACACACACAGACACGGGCGCACTCACATACCTACATCATCGCGGGAAAACTCAATTGCCGAAAGAGGGTAAAACGCAACTTCAATATTTTTGTCAATTCTCAATTTTCTTAGCGGGAAGCATAAAAATATTGAACTTACTAGGGGCTGTTTATGATATGGGGCAGTGCGTCCAGGTTGCCCACGCTCATCTCCAGGCTGTAGCGGCGCGACTCGCAGTCGCGGGGACAGTCGCACTGGTTCGTCTTGTACCACTTGCTCATTTGCACTACAAACATAACACACATATCAAACACGGCGGTTTACGTCAGACGACACTAGCGCCCTCGTTGCGTCGTTGCGGTGCGTCGAATCGGATTTATTCAAATCAAAGTCTCCGACACAACGCAACGATAACGCAGCGCGCCGTGTGGACATGTAGTGGACCCCTATTTTCACTATGGCAAAGTTACTCTTACGTTTACAAAAAAAACCGGCCAAGTGCGAGTTGGACTCGCGCACGGAGGGTTCCGTACCATTATATAAAAAAACGCCAAAAAAATCTGGTCTGTTGTATGAAAGCCTCACTTAAATATTTACTTTAGTTTTTTGTAGCCACATATTAGCCACAAGCAACGCCATCTCTTGCGCCGAAAGGTAACTAAACTATCGCTGAAGTATGGGCGGCCACTTAAATATTTATTTTATTCTGTTTTTTAGTATTTGTTGTTGTAGCGGCAACAGAAATACATCATCTGTGAAAATTTTTGACGGAAAAGTGACGGACGGACGGACTGACGGACGGACAGCGAAGTCATGGCGCAGTCTCAGTAATAGGGTCCCGTTTTACCCTTTGGGTACGGAACCCTAATTAAACATTTTCTCATTTTTGCAACTTAATTCATTGACGCTCAGCGTTCTTACTGTATGTAGCATAAAAAATTTTAGCTGTTTAATAACTAACACTCATTTTCATATTTGATTCTCAATTTAAACAGTTACCGCATCGTAGGTACGGACCGTACCTACCGCTGTTTACGTCGAAGATAGCTTCAATGTGGTTTCCTCATGACTGACTGAGGGTCGTGGTCATCGACATCGACTAGGAGCTAATGGCCAATGCTACTATGTTCTTTTATTTAAAAAAAAGCTGTGCTACGGTAACTTTTCTTCAATAAGTAGGTACTTAATAGATTTTCCTTTGTTAACAAGTAGCGCTTCGGTAATAAATTATATCGATTATCACGGTACTTACATTTAGTGTCAATAATACAAGAGATACTGGTAACATTGCAAGCTCTGGACAACTTCAAGTGAGGCATGAACATCATGGAGCAGCCACAGCGACGCTCCAATTGGTCCACGAAGCACAACAAGTCGCAGTCCGAGTTATGGTAGCTTCCAAAATATGGCAGCGTTTTCTCATCTTCGAAATAGCATTTGCGACTGAAAAAATTGTTTCTGTTGTAAGTATTAGCAATGTTTTGCAGTTTAGGATCATCGTAGAATACCAGCTTATACTGTCACCATTAAAATACCAACAGAGGTCGTCTCTATGGCTTGTTTATATTACACCAAATACAAAATGATTAGTTATAATAATAAACTAATTTACAACATAAAATAAGCGGATAACATAACATATAATAAGCGGATTACCATGTTTCCAGATAAAACGTTGCAAAGTTCAATGAAATTCAGTTCTATGCTGCTACGAGCTACGACGTAGCAGTAAGGTGCCAAAAACCAGGCTTTGCGCAATTGAAAAGAAATTCTGATCAATTACTTTATAAATCCAGTGTTAGACATTGACCTCTCCGCCTATTTAGGGCGCTATGAAAACAAGGGGTTCCCATTTTTCTTTGTTTATTCCCAAAAGTACAGATTCGTAAACGTAGAAAACCTTCGTAGCAAAAAGAAATATTTTTTTTTACCTGTGCGTGGGTAAGGCTTTGACGTCTTCAGAACAGTAGGTGTAAGTTGCATGTATTATAAGGAAGGCCTCTGTGCGAGGCGGGATCACGCGGGATTCGTCGTCCACAGGGAATTCGGTCCAATCAGTTAACATCACCTACATAAGTATACGAATATACATTCCATAAACTATTTGTTAATTTGAAAGTACATACCTTCTTCCTTATCTGATTATTTATTTATTTACATTTATACCTATATGCAGGAGTACTAACGGTTCATATTTTTATAATTAGTAAAGCTTAAGAGACATATACATAACATTAATTAACTCACCCTGGTAGATCCAGCAGTAACGACAGTTCGGTCCATGGCATTCAATGGTTCGTAATCCACCACTACAGTTAACGCTTCTGATATCCCAATAGCATGGACCAGGTGCGGTTGAAAGTCTTTAATCCTTTCATTCCTAAAATAAAGTAAAACACAGGAGTCATATTTAGATTTTTTTGTTTTACGAGAATGGGTGCCCAAGATTAGGCTAGCTAGAGAGTTTTTCAGCGTCCTTTGATCGACGCTTTCACTTTAGTGTTATTTGTAAGTAGAGAACGATATGGACATCTGCATACCTATCTGTTTATCACGGTCAACATGAGCTGATAGCACCAAAGTATAATTTTATGTGGCACAAAAATAAGCAAAGTAGATAATTACTTTTTATTAAATTTATAAACATTGTTGAAAATGCAGCACATTCCGTGTCTGGTCATTATCGGGTTAAATAATTCACTACAAGGATATTGCTGACCGTGGAAGTAACAAATCTTCATGAATATATCACATGGTTGCGACATTGACTCCACGACTTCGATGGCCTGCAAAATACAAGTGAATTGGATTACCTAAATCAGTTTATAGAAAATTCTCCATTAAGTAATATATATAAACTAGCGACCCGCCCTCGCTTCGCTGAGCGTTAAATGGGGAATCTATAAAGCCTAGAATCGCAAAATAATCTACCTAATTGTCAAAACCGAATCAAAATCCGTAGCGTGGTTTAGAAGAAGAAGTGTAACGGAGGATTTTTATGCCTGTGCTATAACAACTGTGAGGAGCAATGACTGCAGGAGGTGGCGATATGAGATGTGCTGAAGCGAGGGCAGTTTTGGCATACTAGTGTTGCCAGATGTGGAGTGGAGAGGTGCTATTGAGAGGAGCGGTGCTTTTGAGCAGAGTAGTGTTTTAGTGGACTTGAGAGGAGAGGAGAGGAGTCAGAGCTTTCTTTTCAGGTTTTCTATTTAAATGTGACTGGCCAGCGACCTGGCCGGTACCTATTTGAAAATGGAACGACGACAGCAAAGGAAGATTTGTTGTTGTCAATACTTGGATCATTCAATAAATTGTAACTGAAGTTGTAACACGAGTCGTATTATTTTGCCCTTTTATATTCAGAAGTGGGATATTTATGTTGTAGAACATAATACCTACGCGCTAATAATGGAGAGAATAGAAAATAATGGCCGAAATATTAAGTATTCTCAATTAAAATGAGTGAGATTTGAAATATGTAATCGTATGACGTGATGTGTCAGAAAATTTTCTGACGATGTCCGATCGATATTGTGGTGAAAAATGGATAAACGAAGAGATTACGAAGCAAGGCTGTTACTGGTATCGATTCATTGTGTCTAAAAGTTCATTCAGTTTGGGTAAAATGTGCAGCAAGGTTTTAGAGCGCTCGAGTCAGATTCGCCTGTGAGAAAGTGTCATCCTACGATAAAGATTGTTGCTCTGGAGATAATATGCGAAAGCAAGTGATGGAAACTGATATTTCTTGATGTGGAAAATATTACAAATTGCAATGACATGTATTTCTAGGAAAAAGGCGTAAATTGTCAGATAAAATGTGTCAATGGAAGAACAAAAGATTTTGAGAAACAAAAATGCCTTTTCATCTAAACAAATGAAGAATAGACAAAAGATACAGATTTTGGATTGAGAATTGCGAATCGCTGTTGGAATAAAATTGGCATTTTCTCGAAGAATATTTGTGAAGCCTATGACAGATAAATCGGAATTTATTGATTGAAGGGAAGTTATGTGAAATCATAAAGAGAATTAAGCTGGAATTAAGTGAATATGTGGCGTATAGAAAGATTGTAAAGCATGGCAAATGTGAAGAATTGACCCCAAATTATGAGAGAATTTGTTATTGTGGTATAAAATTTAAATTGGAAGAAAGTGAAGCAAAGGATTTTGACAATCGATGTTATTTGCAATGCTATGGCGACTGAAAGCTGGAGTTGATTTTATTGACAAATGAAGGGTCGCTAGAAACGTTGAGCAGAGTTTTCGAATTTATTTTAGATGGAGGAGTTATCGTTTTTATTTCAGCTTTAAAAGGTGATGTATTCCATGCAGATGTTATGCTGAGCCATGTCATTATGGTCTGTTATTTGGTGTTGATTTTGTTGAATTGTAATACTGTGGTATGCGTGCCAATTGCGGGACGCAATTGTTTCAGGATGGCCGACTGTAACGGAGGATTTTTATGCCTGTGCTATAACAACTGTGAGGAGCAATGACTGCAGGAGGTGGCGATATGAGATGTGCTGAAGCGAGGGCAGTTTTGGCATACTAGTGTTGCCAGATGTGGAGTGGAGAGGTGCTATTGAGAGGAGCGGTGCTTTTGAGCAGAGTAGTGTTTTAGTGGACTTGAGAGGAGAGGAGAGGAGTCAGAGCTTTCTTTTCAGGTTTTCTATTTAAATGTGACTGGCCAGCGACCTGGCCGGTACCTATTTGAAAATGGAACGACGACAGCAAAGGAAGATTTGTTGTTGTCAATACTTGGATCATTCAATAAATTGTAACTGAAGTTGTAACACGAGTCGTATTATTTTGCCCTTTTATAGAAGACTTAGAAAGCACAGACAGGCAGAGGCGGAGGGCGAGTTTCTTTTATACTATGTACTAGTACAGCTGAAGCTCAGCTCAGAGGGTACACTCACCGTATATCGATTGCGGTCCATAAGCATCTGCAAGCTGTCCAGTTCGTCCCGGTCAATGTCATCAACGAGTTGGAAGAATCCCAAGAGTTTTGGCAGAGTCTGTTCTAGATTTATCGATTGGTGAGTATCTCTACCGTCTCTACAACATATATAGTTGTTATATATATACATATATAGTTGTTGTACCTATCTTATTCTACTTTATAACACGTTAGTATGTATATTTTATTTTATATATATATATATATATATATATATATATATATATATATATATATATATATATATATATATATATATATATATATATATATATATATATATATATATATATAATATTTATTTATTTATATGTATAATATTTATCATATTTGTATTGTTTATTATTATGCGAATATTCTTATGTATTTTGATGTAGATATGCCATGTATTTAATATTTATTTTTTTCTTCTACTTTTATTACTTGTTGTAACCACCTATCACAACTTCTCACCTACACCAAGGGTTGGCTGGTAGAGAATGCCTTAAGGCATTAAGTCCGCCTTTTGTAACTACCTAGTTGTAGGTTTTACAATAAAGTGTAAATAAATAAATAAAAATAAACATAGTTTGTGAAGCACAAGCACTATTAAAAGCTACATTTCTTGGCGTGAACTGGGTTCTATTTTGCTTCAAACAAGCACCATTTATAGAAAAATGTGAAAAGTAGATAACTAATAAGATAACTTTAATTTTTATAAAAATGGTGTTAACCACGGCTCCGCCCGCGTTGTTAATGATAATTAACGATGAATTCTCATTATATCATACACATACAGATGGCCACACAGGTACCGGCAGTTTGCCGAGACGGCCTCACAGATTTTGAAAAGTGTAGGTACCCTTATGTTCTTACATGAGAGTCCTGTTGAAGTGCTTCATGGAACTGATGGTGAGCTGGTTGGGGGAGCAGACGGTGACGGCGGGGTGCGGCAGGTCCCACAGCGGCTCGTACTGGTTCTCGATGGTGATGCGCGTGGGCATCTCCGCGAACCGGTTGTACAGCAGCCACGTCAGCGTGCATGCCAGCCACGTGTTCATCGACATTACGAATACCCAGAAACATCTACAGTGTAATAAAAAGGACTCCTCCAGTATATGTAACTTTCAGTAGGTAAGTGAGTGAATTGGCAATAACCGACTTCAAAAAGGAGGTTCTCAGTTAGACCTGTATGTATGTATGTATGTGTATATTTGTTTGCGATCATCTCGCGTTTGGTTGAACCGATTTTGATACGGATCGATCGATCGATGAAGGAATGGACTAGTCGGTAGTAGTATTACCTTGTTAATCGGTCAGGATACAAATATAAATACTTCAGACCGGTGACACTGCCTTCTAAGCAAAATCTTCGCAACAGGGCCCGAAAGTTTCCCTTCATTATTTTAGCAACACCGTCTAGTATAGTCAGCACTGAACTTGTGCAAACAGTAATGGCTGAACTAGATTTGAAAGATTTTGTTAAAATAACTCACGTGAAGCTAAGTATGCGTGATAAAAATTCCACACAAATTATGTTGAAGTATTTTATTGAAAAAATGTTTCTTGTTTAAAATGACTAGAAGAAATTTTTTTACAATGCTGTCTGTGCACTTGTTAATACAGTTAGAGCACAGTAGAGTTTCTCTGGACTTTTTTTGCAAGTATATTTTTTAAATTAAAATTTAAAAAAAAATAGGAGATTGTATAGTCAAGTTTGCACCTATAAAGCTATCGTTTTTTTTTCAAATACGAGTAGGTAAGTATTAACTCCGAGCAAAACGCGAGCAGGAACTAGTTGATCTGAATTTTTAATGAAAAGAGTGGACACGAACGTGGACAACAACAATTTAAATAATTTGTTTAATTTTGTGGTAATTAAGTATAAAGCAGTGATTGCATTTTACCAACACAGTCAATGTTCTGCCCTATTAAGTATTCATAATTCAAAATAGAGCCACGCTCAATGAATTAATGAAAAAGTGCTTACTTACTTATAATTAAGTTACAATTAACCCTTGATTTTCCGAAACCCATTTAGTCATCTACACAGGGTTCACGTCTGATATGGCATTTTCATTTTAAATGTTTAATTTTAATTTTAAATGATCTAGTGGGTCTAATAGATAAACGACGAACGACAATAACAACTAAAAAGTTTGCAACTCAAGAACTTAAACCACGGCACGATAACAAAGGGTTTTGCAATGCTGTAGTGTGTGTGTACACCTAGTTCATAAGAGTATAAATAAATTGTATGTCTTACTAATGAATAAACAGTCTGTAATCAGCAATCGTCATGGTTTCATTCTGAACTCCCCTTATAACCTTACACGCCCCCTTACACCTTACAATGCACGTGCTCTACGTACGTTTTTTTCTGGAAATTTTTGTTTGTGTCTTAATAATTTTACTTGTTTGGATAGCTTATAAAACAAGGAAGTTTTTCATGTAGTTTGTACGCTTGATGTATACTTGATTTTTTAAAATAAATCTAGTTTTCTATCGACCACATTCGTAACAAAAAAAAAATTTTTACAAGAATTCACTTGTTATTTTAAAATGTGTAACACTTTTGCCTGCATTAGGGGCCGTCCATTAATCACGTGATGTTTTTTTTGGCATTTTTTAACCCCCCCTCCCCCTTGGTGATACATGGTGAGATTTAAGGCTACCCCCCCTCCCCCCGCCCTTATCACGTGTATTTTTTCGTACCTCTAAATAATAATTTTTTTAAATATAATTATATAAAACTAGTTTTTGCCCGTGGCTTCGCCCGCGTGGAATTCGTTTATATCGCGAACCGGGGAAATGGGGAAGGGGGTACGATATCAACTATCTTCCGGGGAAAATTCATCGAAATCATTCATGCGGTGTAGATTTTTCATACAAACTTTCATCCCCTATTTCAACCCTTTAGGGGTTGATTTTTGAAAAAAAAAATAGCCTATGTGTGACTCTGTGACTTTCATTCCGAATTTCATCCAAATAGGACCAGTGGTTTAGCCGTGAAAACGTCACAGACAGACAGACAGACTTTCGCATTTATAATATTGGTATGGCTACTGGTATAAGTATTAAGTATCATCAAATTTTATTATAGAAAATTAATATTCCAGTACATACAGGGTGTCCCGTAAGTTGTACGACAAACTGAAATGGAAGATAGCTTGGAGAGAGACCTATCTACCAGATGTCAAAAAATCGTTTTAGTAAAAGTCTCACCGTTTTCGAGATTTTGACCTTTGTTTGATTTTTCAGAAATCGTGCTCTCTTACCCTACTTTTACTTGCTGACTACACAAATGAGCACATATTTTAATATATTTTTTTCACGTACTCCTAGATAGTTAGTCTACAATCCCAAGCTATGACTGAGTTCAAATTATTACGTGATTCCTAGAAATTCGGGTCTATTTAGGACTTTTTATGATTTCGATTTTCTTTGATTCAACTTTGACGGCGGCTGGTGGAAAAAAATACCTAGTCAACTAGTAGTGCAGATGATTTTAAAAATTTGCTTGGTAAATGGAGATTTTAAAACCGTAAAACACTAGCTACTTTAAGAGAAAAATTTACAAATTATTGGCATTATAGTGTCGAGGGGTGTTGATTTGAAGGTAAAGTGGTACTATGTATAAATTGTATTGGGCGGACAGACTGAAAAATCAAACAAAAGTCAAAATCTTGTAAACCGTGAGACTTTTACTAAGACGATTTTTTGACATCTGGTAGGTCTCTCTCCAAGCTATCTTCCATTTCAGTTTGTCGTACAACTTACGGGACACCCTGTATATGAATTTTCTATAATAAGTGTTAAAACAACCAGTGTTAAAACAACAGAATAACTGACACTGGCAAGCTGAGTCCGGCGCCGGCGCACGGTTGCCTGGCAACGGCAAATCAAAGGTCACACCACAATACAAGCCGTTTTCGATTTTGTACGCGTTTGACGAAGAAATAAATATATGTAACGCCTTTTCGGTTGAGTATCTCGCGCTTGCCGAAACTACACGTGATATATTACTTTACCCCCCCTCCCCCCTTGTGATATTTCGTGATTTTTTATGGAGCCCCTCCCCCACCTTTCAAGCCTCACGTGATTAATGGACGGCCCCTTAGTATTAATAAATGATTGTTGATGTATTGGCCACTGATAAAAATGTACACAACTCAATTCAAACCACTAGTTTTTTATCTATTGATCTTTTTGTAGTCAAATTCGACGTTCTTTGACCGAAACCAAAAATAAGGAATATCTCGATAACTAGCTGACTTGGTATTAGGGACATTATGGTTAATTTTGTTGGAAATCAGTTGTATTACCACATCCCAAGAGGAATACGTCGAATTACAAATCACCCTGTATATTTATTTGTTTCAGCACACTTATTAATATAACTTTGTGCCTACGGGGTGAACCAATTTTGCTATTGATTTTTGATTGAATCGTCTTTAATATGTGTTATGTGTCTATAATTAACATTTACCCATAGGCTTCCCATTCTTGACGCGGCCGAGGTTCATGTCCCGCAGACCGGCGACGGTCTCGGCGTTGAGGTGGTTGTCGAGGATCCGCCGGAACCTCCTCTGCATCAGCTCGCCCGCGCGCCCGCCGTCCATCGCCCTCCCGGCCGCGTCTACCGCGCCATTCTCTCTCCGCGAGTCGTGCTTACGCATTTTTATGTATCTAGTTTAAATTTAAATGCTCTGTAACAATTAAATAGTACAACTTTTTAATTATGTCACAACAAACTTAATAAAAATACTTATGCGTGTTACCATAAACACTTTTTTGCAATAGGTAGGTAACTGCAGCGGTTCGGAATATACGTATCTATATTTTATAATCACTTTGATAATAATTAGGTAAACATCACAATCGCTCAACTTATACAAATTGAAAAACTGATAGCTATACCCACATGTATGCTTTTTGTTTATATCATTGCATTAGGTGACTCGGCAGATGCTGCCCTGCAATATATCTTCTATCTGTACCTACTAATTCTATATCTATATGTATATTATACACTACTTACATATTATACACTATATATTTATACACTTTATATATTATATTATAAATGTATAAAAGCGAAAGTTCACTGACTCACTCATCACGAAATCTCAGAAACCGCTGAACGTATTGAGATGAAATTTGGCAGGGAGGTAGTTTGTAGTTAGAAGGTATCTGCTAAGAACGGATTTTCTGATATTCCATCCCTAAGGGGGTCTAATAGGGGTTCAAACTTTGTATGAAAGTTAGTCAATTGTAAATCCGGTATTATGAAAATTGGGATTTAGAATTATGATAAGAAAAAATGAAAAACCTGTATCAAAGTTTTTTTAAATCAACCCCTAAATAGGTAAAATAGGGGTTGAAAGGTCATTTATTTTAATTGTCTCTTTGTACACGCTAATCTCAGGATCGGCTCAACGGATATTAATAGGACTTTCACTGAGAGATAAAGGAGATTTTGAAGCAACATAATATAGGCAACTTTTTATCCCGGAATTCCTGCGGGATTAGGATCCACGCGGGAAAAACTCCTGTGCGCCAAATCGCGGGCTTATATTTTTATGGGACTTTCTCTGGGAAATTGTGGACAAACATGTCAATAGGCTATTTTTTATCCCATAATTCCCGCGGGATCAGGATTCGCGCGGGGAAAACTCCTATTCGCGAATGAAGTCGCGGGCTCAGATTTTAATGGGATTTTCACTGGGAGGTAGAGACGTTGTAAAGCGTCATATAGCCTACTTTTTATTCCGGACATCCCGCGGGATCGGAATTCCAGCAGGAAAAATTTTGTGACACACTGAGTTCCACGCGGGCGGAGTCGCGGACACAGCTAGTAAAATATAAAGCGGAAAGGTTTGTTTCTTTGAACGTGCTAATCTCAGGAACTACTGGTTCTAATTGAAAACATATTTTTGTGTTGAATAGTCCATTTAAAGGAAGGCTATAGGCTATATTATTACATCATGCTACGACCAAAAGGAGCGGAGCAACAAATTGCCCGAGCCAAGTACCAAATGATCGTTGTGCGACGTGTTATCAAATATTTTTAAGAATACGAGTATAATTATTTTAAATAAATTAAATAAAAGATAAGTTAAAAACAAAAGTGTAATCACTCTTTATACATAGGTAGGTACGTCCAAAATGCTCGGAAAGTATTTTTTCGTTGCAATTGAACCACAGTATTTCAAGGCCGTCATACATTGCGGGTAAAGCGATGGCTTCGAGCTGCAGGGCTGGTGGTTGGCTGAACGTGGATGGCGTTAGCTTCCGAATGTCGTCGATCACAAGTTGGTTACGTCGGCTATTGTCGATACATGTGTTCGGGATAAGGAACCATAGATTCCCATACACGAATTCATTACTGATTGCGAGGTCCTTGGCAACACTCATCGGCATTTCCTTCACCAAAGTGCCATGGTGCTGAACATCCGATTCTGGATGCGGTGTAAATGAGACCACGTTGATAGCTCCAGCTATCACATTGTCTCGGTCAGATGCCCCAACACTGTCCGAAATAAGGTCCTTTAACTGGTCTTTCTTGGTGACCACAATCACATCGCGCCCACTAAGTATGGTGTGAACTATTTTTTTATAATTTTCTTCCACTTGCTTCTCATTGCATGTTTCGTGGCATTGAAATGAAATCGCAGTTTGTTGTTGATCAGTAGAAATTTTTTTGATTGTAAAATTGATTTCTTCTATATTTTCTTCGTGGCTACACATTTTGACAGGAATGTACTGAAAATAAAATAAAGGCATAATATATTCATAACGCCATATCTAGGTTGGCATTGCCATAGCTAGGTATTCAACATTGAACAACTCACGCCTAGCATACCTACTATAATAGCGTTATCATATAAATATACATAGGTAATACTCGGCTGACATGGGTGAACCTATGAACTATCTATAACTTAATTATGTATCTGTTAATTTGTTTAAGATGCAAAAAAATCGAGAATAAGAAAGCTGAATTTCTGAAAAATTAAACAAAGGTCAAAATCTCAAAAACGAAGAAAGCTAATTTATTGATATCTGGTAGGTCCACCCCGAAGTTTCCATCCCCTTATGTAGATATGTCGTAAAACTTGTATCTTCAAGAAAAGAAGGGAAATTACATGGAAACCTGTATTGTATCCACTGTGATTATTGTGCGTATTGTAAACATAGGAAGGTATTGCGTAATATTATACTTAGTTACCAAAAGCAAAAACCGTTGCGACGCGACGTGACTACACTGCGGTGCGCTTTGAGACAAACTGACCTGACCATAGATGATACTTTTTAACTGACGACGCATCGCACGGATGTTGCATCATCGCGTAAACAAATCGTATGCGGCATACTCTATTGCATACTCTAGTCTTACCACGTTCGTGACCCGATCACGTCATCTTCTATGGTTTTAAGATTGATATAATTATTTTAAATATGTTGCATATTGCACAACTTTGTAATATTAAAACTAACATCCTATTGATCGATGAAAAATGTAAACGTACTTACACAAAAATGTCGTAGAGGAAGGGGGCCCAAAGCGAGCACCAGCCTAAAGCGGGCACCCCAAACGGAATCAACCTAAACGAACTCGATGTGGTTAGGTTTCATAGACGTTACCTCCTACCCCGCCGTTGTCCGTGGCAGTCGTCGGTTCCACCTCGGACGAAGGCTTCGGCTCGTCACTATCATCACTACATAGTATAAAACAAAGTCGCTATTTTTGTCTGTTTGTTTGTCTGTTTGTCTGTATGCTTAAATCTTTAAAATTACGCAACGGATTTTGATGCGGTTTTTTGTAATAGGTAGAGTGATTCAAGAGGAAGGTTTTTATGTATAATAACATCTATTAAATAATGGAGAAATACTGTTATTTTCAGTGTTTCTAATGTGGTGTCGTAAATTCTTACATTTCTTGCCGCTTACATTGCGTACGCAGGCTTAACCTTACAGGATTTGTAAAAATAATGTACTAAATATTGTACACCTTGAAAAGGTCTACAGAAAAGTCCGCGATGGTATATGTCTATCTCTTATCGATATCCCACAAAACCATTGTTTGTCATTTACTTTTTACGGCAAATAATAGCTAATTTTCGAAGCGATTTTAAGCACTACAGTATTATTCCTTATTTATTATAATTAAATACCTTCAATAGATTGTTGATTTAACATAGATTTATATGGCCTTTTACAGCACATAATTTCTTTGAATATTTTCGAAGATATTACAGATTAAAAAATACATCGCGTAGCGTTTGCGGCGGTACCTATCGGCCGGCAGCCGCCGACCGCAGCGCGACGCGACGCGTTCCTATTTTAGACATTGGAATAACATACGTAATTTGTTAAAATTTATAGAGATTTTTGAAGGGACTGGTTCCCCGAAGCGAAGCGAGGGCGGGTTTACTAGTATGAAATAAAATGTACTCAATTTTGAATTTTTTATGCAAAAAAAGGAAGGCATGTAAATTGTGTTTTGTCTAGTTTTAAGTGATCAATGCTATTATTAATATATTACTTGTATATTGGCTTTATCTTACTTTAATTTAATCATATTTGCTTTTAAATATGAACATAAATTTTAGGTTAGGCCGGACAAAAACGTGCGCGTGACACAAAAGGCAAAGCGAGCAGGGCAAAGCAAGCATGCCCACTATGCCCTCATGATCGTGTACGCTATGCCCACTATTAAAAATATCTTAGAGGACAATTAATGAAAAGTCAAAAGAATAAAATAATTAAGAAACCAAAAAAGACGTCAATTTCAAAAGAGATGGTCCGAGAGCTGGCACCATTTTTGGGTAGGTATTTGAGGCAAGCTGAAAACTTGTCACATAGCTCTCCTATCATACCCCAACACAGTAGTGCAGACCTGGCTGGTCAGTAGCGGGGCTAAACCGACCATAAAAACCGGCCAAGTGCGATACGGACTCTTGCACGAAGGGTTCCGTACCATTATGTATAAAAATGCCAAAAAAATCTGGTCTGTTGTATGAAAGACTCACTTAAAACTAAGAAGTAAATGAGTAACATTAGCCACAACACCATCTCTTGGACCGAAATGTAACTAAACTATCGCTGAGGCGTCGAAAGTATGGGCGCCCACTAAAATATTTATTTTATTCTGTTTTTAGTATTTGTTGTTGTGGCGGCAACAGAAATACGTCATCTGTGAAAATTTCAAATGTGTACCTATTACGGTTCATGAGATACAGCCTGGTGACAGACTGACAGACAGACGGACGGACAGCGCTTTGGGTACGGAACCCTAAAAAGGCTTTCGGAACACGGTGAGTTTACAAAACCAATTAAAACCACAGAAGACAGAACTAACGTGAGCAGCAACTACTTAGTACTTAAACAAAGATAATAATGAAGTCATACTGATAAGATGGTTTATTATTAAGATTATTTTGTTTAATGTTTTGGTCAATTATTAAGTTTCAGAGTAGGTACAAGGTACTTAGGTACAGGTGTGTACGTAAGTGTATTTGTCTGTCTGTCATTCTTTGATGTTAAATCGGAGCAAGCGGATTACAAATTATAGGTATCATAACCAGATCATAACAAAATACTTAATCTTGAACGTTTTAAGTTTTCGATGCAGCACCTATTTTTAATTTACATTTTCGTATTCTTAGTTACGTTACGTACCTACTTACATTGTCATAAAAGTACTCAAATAAAACAACATGATAGGAAATGTATAAAGTGATTTATTGGGAAAAAATTTCACTTTTTATGGTAACAAGAACGGTTTTAAGATTGGGATTCAATTGAAATACAATATCGGCGATTGGAGTAAAATGTTTACAAACAAAAACAAATGTAAGCTTTAATGGGTAAGTAGCAAAATCACATTTAATAAGCATAAAGTACCTATAATATCAACACACGCAAGAAATATTGAGTAGATATGAAATTAACAGAATAATAATTGAAGGTGTGTATTAAAGTAGTCATTTGGAAAAATCTGATACCTATTCTCATAATCACAGTAACACCAACAGTGCTATTACTTACGTCATTTTGTTTTATGGCTTGGGGCTCGAGTCTGCTAATAATTAGCGTATATTCATTAATGGGTTACTTACGTTTGACGCGGTGTTTATAAGGCATTCAAAATTTGTCCAAACTATTTAATCACGGTCGCCGTTTTTGTACTCACCAGTTGGCGTCACCGGCGAGTGAGGTCTGGCTGTCAAAGCCCACCTATACATAAACAGTGACAAGTGATATTCAGACAAGTGAGAAGTGACAGTGCCACAAACTTATCTGACCCGGTGGCCAAAACTGGAACTAATGCAAATGTTATACTGTTGTCAGACAAAGTCAAAGACAGTAGCGCCCTTCTTACCGGGTCAGATAAGTTTGTTGCACTGACAGCCAGACCGCACTCTACACTAGCGCCTCTAGCGGCGAATTCACACGCCTTTACCCTCAGCCTCATTGAAGTATATTTTTAAATTGGCGGACTTTGACCTCAGAAAGACGTTTGAAAATAACGGTTTAGGTCTCTATATTTAAATTGAAATGTATTTTATATACGGTTTAATGCATATATCTTCAATTATACGTACAGCAACGTGAACGAAATAACACACGTAATTACTTAGTAAGTCTGTCTGTCGTTGTGGCTAACGTCGAACAAAAATCGAGGGTAGTAGTGACACAAACTGCCAAACGTGAGGTCATCAACAAAATAATAATACTTTGTAGCAAAAAAGAACAAGAGCGATGACATCAAAATTTTTATAATTAAATGTATGACTTACATTATTAAACAAAACAAAATTGACTGTTGGATAATAGCAAAGATAGGTTTGACATAAAACGTTATTTAATTAATATTTGAGGCAAATGCGATGATATAAACCAGTAGTTTAATTCCTTTAACATTATTATGCATGGTCATGAGCGTACCCAGTTCATAATAATCTTATTAAAATCCTGAGACTTTGTGACCATTCCCTCCCCTGTGATGGGGGAGGAGGGATTTTCAAGGTTGATTTTTAAAGGGCATAACAACCGTTAGGACCTACTTTTTCCGAGGATCTAGGGGCTGTACCCCCCGACCTTATATGCGTACGCCCATGCACATGGTGTCCTAAGTCACTAAAATAAGAAATTAAGGATTTATGTGAAACTCAAAGTTTGTAACAGAATACAGTATCAATCACGGAATACAGACACCAGTGGAAGTGCGAAGTAGGCGTGGCACAGCGACTAACAGTACGCGGAGCTCCGCGTACTTGCTGTAGCTTATCTGTCACTGAGCTGCCTCGGTTGTGCATTTCGTAAATTGACATTTGCTTATATTATAGTAATAATGCCTTACTGTGCTATTTTGGAGTGTAAGAATGATAGCAGATCAAAAAAATTATCTAACGGCGGTGTTTCATACCACATATAAGCCTAGTTGTAAATTTATTTTGTAATAATTCAAATTCAAAGCAAAATTAAAAGAAAATAAATAATTTATGATTGAAAAGTTACTCTAGTCACTTAGTAATAAGGTTCGTTTTACCTATTTTTATTTTCTCGAACATTCTTTGCTACTCGAACGTAGGGATCGTAGGCATGGGGGTACAAATTTATCGATATCGGTGTTTTGTAATTTTATTTACGGTGTAATATCATACGACCAAGACCCGACTGATGAGGGTTAAAATGGCTATTTATAGACAAAATATCTTTTCAAATAACCTAAGTTTGTAACACAATAATTCAAAGGAGGATGGGCACAAATGTATGGAATCTGGTACCGGCACCAATCAGAGTAAATGATACGTCGTTGGAAAGGTATTTTTGTGTAGATTGTGAATTTACATGTCGCTAGTCCTGGTTCATTGTCCGATCGCAGTAATCCTACTTGAAAGTTATATATTTTTGGTACTAAGTATACAAGAAACTTTTTGCAATAACTCAACGAACGACTGAAAGTGAAAGTCATACATACGTGTATTTATATGTTTATATTGTATATTAGATAAATCACTCATAAAGGCTGATGTACATTGATACAGTTGCTGGCGCCAGCACCACTTGATTCCGGCGCTAGATAAGCACTGTAACATCAATGTAAACATGTTAGAATTCAGTCCAGCAAGCAGTATCCAGCACTGGATCGAAATAGACTGGCTGCCTATTTTTTGATCCAGTGACAGCGCACGCTGCGCAGCCAGAGGCACTGGATCCGTGTTAACACTATGCGCCGGTGATCGCCACTGATTGCCAGTGATTCAGTGCCAGTGTTAATGCAGAGCTGGAATCCAGAGATGTTGGCGCCAGCTGCTGTATCAACGTAAATCGGCCTTAACTGAAAAAATTCTAAACTGATTTTATTGTGTATTTATTGTTACAGAATTTTATCTATTAATTGAATATTAATAAGCTCTAAATCTGTGCAAAAATCTTAAAAATCGGTTGAGCTACGCCAAAGATATGAGTTTTAAATCCTAATTCTAACTAAATATTCCGTATCTTCTGAAGGCTATATTTCAAAACGGACAATTTGTACGGGTTTGTCGCCATAGTAATTTTTTGTACTCTTGAAAAGACCTTTCAAACGACACTAAAGTCATTTTGATTGGACATGGGTACCAAAACGCCCATCCTCCTTTATAGTTAATACATATAAATAGTTAATGCCAGTTGGCAATCAGAACATTGTTTACAAGAAGAATTCCTGGTTCTTCAAAAAGACAGGCAACTCCGACCAACATTGAAAGCGAAACAGTAACGTTTCTTGGACACATAAATATAATTTTATAGCACAGCGTGACCTAAACCCGCACTTAAGTCACAGATTTCCGTGACATAAATAACTGATTTTTGCATGGTAAATGACGCTAACTTCACACCATTCAAAAATGAATCTATATTCATATTTTCGTGCAGTTCATTACCTGAATAATAAAACATAAAAAAACAAAGATTTTGAGTCGACAACATATATCCGCAAAATTCGGATTGTCCAGTTTTGTTAAATTGTAATGGTTCTGAGAGACAAATCGCAGTCGCCATATTGGACATTAGCGAAACGTCACTGACACCTGATTGCCTAGAGGCCTAGAGCATACTCCACCACGCTGCTCCAGTGCGGATTGTTGTCGAGGAGTTAGCGGCCAAGCCAACATGGCTTACAATAACAACCAGGACCGATGGCTTTACGTGCTCTCCTAAGCACGAAAGCACTTAAGAAGTTTTCGCCACTAGCTATAGCCACTAACTACCGACCGCGACCGCTCTTACTTAACACTTAGAAACCAGGAAATATATTATTCCACGAAAATAAATTTTCCTTATTTGTATAACGTTAAGGTTGAAATGCATTCCAATTCATATCGGCATTGTTTTTGTAACTAAGGTACGTTGAGTGACATTGAAATTTCATTTATCGACATACAAAAGTAGGTATATTTTATTTTGACGGTAAACATGCGCAGCTTATTATTCCGTGACTTAGTTTAGTTAGCTATAGTTGATAAAAATAGCTACGGTCACGTATTCGCCTTACAATGTCTGCGATACAAGATTTCAAAAATTTGAGCACGTTCTAAGTACCAACATTTCGGGTCTACGCCTTGTAATGTACAAGGTTTGATATATGTAAATATCGATAATTTTCGATAACGCGGTAAAAGCACCACGTACATCTCTAAGCCTAAACCAATGCAGGATGATGTTGTTAACCAAAAATATAACTTACTACTTATACCCTTAAGGTCTTTATTATAGATTCTTGTCACGACATCTAGCGTTCAAAAGACGCAATTATTTAATCATTTTCAACACACTTGCTCGTAAACTTGCTATTTTTTCTTTAGTCTTACGCCCGGAATGCGGTTTATTACACACTAGTGCGTTTTACTTTTCATTACCGCACTAGTGTTTTTCTTATTCCACTTTTTTTTAATATCCGTAAAGAGGTTGTTACCAAAAGATTTGTTATTTTGTAAATAAATAAACTTGTTGTACTTAGTCAAAATCTAATAAGATAAGATTATACTTCATCTAATTATCTATTAAAGCATTTAAAAAATACAATATTTTAAATCATTAATTACCGTAAATTCTTATTAGAAATACATAATTATTTAGTTTAATATATTGTGGCTGAATGTTCGGTGTCTCTGGACTTAACCTGCGCGCGCATAGTTATTCAACCAAAGATACGGCGCGCGAAAAAATAAACCGCGCCATTTCGTGTTTTGTGCAAACATTTGTTCGTTTATAATTTGCTGATTTGTGACTGAAAAATGTCGATACCTAATTGTTTTTTTCCTCGCAAGTGTGTTGAAAAACGTCGTATGATACGCGTGTGCTTTGTTCATTACAGTCTTGGCTCTATTACAGCCCTCGCCTTGCGGCTCGGGCTCAATTCCGCCTCGACTGTAATGACCAACTTCGCGCACTTGTATCATAATGTACTATTCCATTATGGTTGACATGTATTGCCACAGTTTGCAATTTCAATTTCAACCTTATCAGCATTAAAATTAAGTATATAATTACTTTACACGTAGTACACTGCTATCTAGATGTGGATAGAAAAACTTGAAAAGCATTATGATCTTAATTGTTAACGGTATATGGTCACTAAATAAGACATGGAAAAATAAGACCTAATACAAAAATTTTAAGGTGCATTGTCAACTATAAACAGTGGGTTTCTCAGACCATTCGTAGTTGATATGTATGATACCAATGAAAATGTAAGTTTCTTAGTTGTGTAAACAATACGATTATGGATTTACTTGTGTAGGATGGCTAGGACGGTTCCCATGGATGTAGAAAGTAAAGATGCGCCCGTAACATACTTACATAAGGCGCACGACGAGTGGTCAACATTAGGTTGTGTGATTGAGTGATTGATCAAGTCAGTCTGTTGTAGACAGCAGCGAGTTACACATCTTCCTTACGCAAAATTTATTTCAGTAATTACGTCCGCAACTGTAGAAAATATGGCTTCCTGTGCCTTCAAAAATATTCTAACAATTCTAGAAACACAAATAAAGTCTAAAGGAATCACATTTCATTATGTAAACATTGAATTGTAAATTATTTTCACTATTTCTAAAATAATAACTTTAGTAAAATGGCGCGTGACATATGTAAGAGTGACAGAGACAGCACGACTAAAACTTCCAAACGCGGAAGCGAGATATCACTATGTAATCTGTTCGTTTTCAAATATAGTAACAAATTTCCATTGCGCCAACTTCACGCACAAACCGATTCAATTCAAAATTGGATTGTTACAACTTGACACACATTGGAACGTGCAAGGCAGGTCTATATTATGTATGTCTATGACGGTTCCCATACTAATCAACACTTGTACCATTTCCACTGGTGTCTGTATTCCGTGGTATCAATAGTATTCAAAAGTTCTACATTGTAGTTTTAATGGCCGGAAGTATACAAAATTACCTGCGCATAATTATTACAGATTTAATATAATATAATTATATCGCATATGTACATAAATCAATTTGTAATTATTAAAATATTGAAAATGTAGGTATCTACTATCTACCAATAAAAGCAGCTAATGATAGAGTTTATTTTAACATAAAATATTCATTGAGTGAATTTTCTTTTGTGAAACCACATTATCTACATTCTTATGAGCAACAAAATAAAACAATTATATTACCTACATTTTTACCATTTATTTAGCCATACAATGAGAGAAAGCCGTAGGCAAACCAGTAGTCAATGCATTTTTTCCTATTTTTTATCCGTAAGTATTAATATAATTGTGCTATTTTAAATAACTAATAAGTTTATAACGAAACATAATATGACTTAAATATTTAATATAAATAAGAAATACGTTAAAAATTAATTTTTTTTATGTATCTTTTTATTGAAGAAAAACAGCAAACCGAAAAATGTTCGTATCAGTAAACTTTTAACCTCCTTAAATCCAGCACTAATATGCCTTAAAACATTAGAAACGGACCCAATTCCAGGCTAAACACTAGTTAAGTTTTAGAGAATGTATAAATGATGGGAATGGTTTAAATACCTACGTTTACCATTCACCTATAAAAGCCATCAAATCCCCGAGTTTCAATTTACATATAAAACACAATTTTAATTGTGGTATACTAACGTATATATGTATAAAGTATATATACTATAGTATATAATTTACGCATCTAAAAGTACTTGTCCCAGTGCCTACCTATATTTACTAACAAACATACCAGCTAACTATGTATGTATATTCTTCATAACACCCTCATTGGACTAGCCATACTGGTCCTGGTTTGAGTTTTGTTCTGAGTCGGTCACAGTTGTCAAGGCGGCATCGCAAGGGTGGTGCTGCATGCTCGTTTGCTATGTTAATATACAAAAAAACTTATACGATGGTTAATGGGTAGGTACATATAGTACGCGACAGGTCGACATGGCAATCGGGGTATGAGGTGAGACGCGGGGAAAGGGACACCCCGCATACCACGCGTCACCCGCGCACTCCTTAGTGATACTCAGTAATGCGCCTATATCGATCGCGTTTATCGATTTTAATCTCACTCACATTTTTGTTTGTTGTTATGTTTTAAAATGACTTCGGTAGCTTTAGATTTTGTCATAGAAGCCGGAGATACTAGTGACGAAGAGTCATTAAGTGCTTGTAGCGATGATAGTATGAGCTCATTTGATATTGATTGCGATGAATAAAAATTATAATTCTATAACAACATAGTTGTAAATCTTCTTACTAGCTCATTCCTTATCTACCTGAAAATTATTTAAATAACTGTTTATTAACAATATTAATTTAATGAAGTCATAAGTGCTAGTACCTACCACAATAGCCTAAACTGAATAAATCTGACTTATTTTCATTTTACTTATGATAAACCTTATTTAATTTATGTTAATCTTATTTAGTTGCGTGGGAAAAAATATCGATATAAACTGTATCGATATAAGCCACATCACTAGAAAAATGCCATGTCAATCTGTAGCGTACTATACATTACTTAGGTATATTATACTCATCAAAGTAGCAAGGTAGCCGATATTAAGATAATAATTCCAGCTTCTTAAACAACTCACCGACTTCAAAAATTCTATTTGCTGTTCATTCTACGGTTACCATGTAATTTTTACAATACTCAATTAACGCACCGGTATTTATGGTCTTGCCATCTAACTAAATCTATCCACACATTATTCAAACATTCTTTATCTATTGCATATATTTTTTTTATAAAGCAGTATTTAGATAATACAACAACCTATTCCGCTACTGGTTTACTGAGCGTATAAACTTCAGAAAGTTCTTTAAAAGTAATAAACTTTATATTTTATGAATATTCATAATTACTTCTGTATATGAAGCAAAAAATGGACTTTAATGGCACAATATTGTACCCGACCAGGTACATGATTTCAAGAAGCATTGGTACATAATTTGACTACGGCTCACATATTACTATTACAGATATTAATATACTAAGAATAAGTAGGTATAATCAATATTATATCTGAAATAAAGTAGGTAAATATGTTCAGATTCCGATTAATTATAATATTTCTCTTATAAACGTTATAATAACATCAAATATTAATCAATTCTACACAATAAAATATAATAGACACGTAAGTACAATTGACAAAATTCAATACAAAATAAATTTGCAGAATAAACCTGTTACTGCAAAAGCACATTACAATTAGAAGAAGAATATTAAAATATATTTTAAAACAAAATTTATTTATTATTTAATATTGATGAGAATAATTAAATATGTAGTAGAATAAAATTGTAAATAAAATACTATTCATACGGTAATATAGTTTGTGCTGTTGATTTACTTAGACTGTAGATAGTAAATTTTATTTAAGTAAAGAACTTCCTTAGAAAAGCTAAGTTATAAAATCTACTTAAACCTAATAACGACACTCCTGTCTGGGTGAAAAACATTTTCCATTTATAATATATTACACTGAAAGTTTACGACAAGTTAAATGCCATACTTAGGTATATTTAAGTGTTCAAAAATGTATGTTACTATTCAAGTAATTACACGATAAGCTTACTAAGGTTTATCAAAAGTCAAAATGTGTATTTAACTATACCTAATTATCGTTATCATTCGTTCGTCAAAAAGTATGTATATCAATAAATATATGGTACGTAATTCTATCTCACAAGTTTTGTGCGCTCCAAGTGTTCATCGATTTTATAAAATGCTACAAGTCGTAACACTCAAATCTCTAAATAAAACGCGTAGGTACATGAATTTGTCAAAACTCTTCTAATATACAATCGTTTATTTTTAAGAATCACGTCCTAAATCTACCGAATACAATTTGAAAATGAGATTAAACAAATGCAAAAGCTATACTTTTACCTAACAGACATATACGCCTTCGTTACAATCTTAACAATATTCTTTATACCACCAAAGCTTTCAATCAGTCAGAAATGTGCGTGCCCTTACCGAAAAACCGTAACACGGGTAACACGAGTGTGACAAGTAACACACGCAAACGACAAAATCCGCTCAACGTCCAAAGAGTAACAAAGCAAAGTGCCGACACGTTCAAGCGAACATATATGGACATATAACATAGAACCTTTACAAGGTCGAGAACAAGGGTTTCGTACGAGCTGACGCAGTCGGGTCCGAGGACGAGAGCGACGTCTCCGCTCGCCGAGGCGTGACGAGGTCACGAGGCCCGAGGCCCCGCGCGCAGGCCGCCGGAGGCCACACGTGGCTAAAACATCAGAGTTCACACTGCCGCGGCATTCTCGCGCTACGTCGGAGGCCGTCAGGAGTCCAGAAGGACATGCCATTGTTGTACCTGTTGAAACGTTAAAATCGGTCTTCTTTGTGTGCAAAATATAAAAAATTATAGTAAATTTCGCAAATTATCCGAATGGCATCGCAATGCAGAGTACCGCTACCGCTACTCTCGGTGTTAGCGGATACTGCGCATATTTGAATAGGCCTTCAGTAGCAACGTTAGCATAGGACGCGGTTGGACGACTACCAAGAGGGCTAGATATGAAGAGACGCCCCTTTACATCCCCTCGATTTTTAAGCGAGGCCTTATTTATGTTAGATGGCGCATAGAAATCTCGCCCAGGGCGCCAGTGAATGATTTTTTTATTCGAAGTAGATTATTTTACAAATAGGTACTTTTCGAAAGTCGAACTACGCCATCGCTTCAACAAATCTCTTCGGTAAATGATCTGTGGTGCGTCGGTACTGTAACCGTCACTATAGGCTTTGACATGACTGACCTGCTGGCCCTGCCGCTCGCATAGCTCCTGCCAGTGGCGCTCCTCCTCGCGGCCGGAGGAGCTGTGGCCCAGCGAGAACCAGCCCACCATCTCGTTGCGCTTCACACTGCGCCGGCACCACACCGACACCATCAGCGTCACCTCCGTCAGTTGGAAAAGGGCCACCTGGAATAGGAAGTTCTTTTATTGAAGGTTTGAAAATTTTGTTTAAAACATTTTTCTGGATTTGGAGTATTGTTTTGGAGTATTGTTGTCCTACAACTGGCTGAACAACAGATGAGGCAATTGCGACAGCTGCATCCCAGTCTCATAGCTGGCATGGGTGTCAGCCGGTGCGGTCGACAATTTATGAACCCAATACAGAACTCGGAGATTCCAAATGAATTAACTTGCATACCAATTAACCCTTCAACATCTTGCTTACTGCCTATTAAGGTTTGTGTAACTAGGTCCTCTTTTTTCTCGGCCGGGTGTCACACGGGGCCAACTGCCCCCGCCCTAGCTACACCATTAGACCCTTCCCTGAAATCACTGGACTCTGAAACAATTCTTAGTTTTCAAGAAACGGTATCAGATATGAAACTAACCTGGAAGATAAACAGCTCCTTGTAGAGCGGGTTGGACTGCGCGCGGCGGGTGGTGGACTTGCAGCGGCCCATCTCCATGCCCAGCGAGCTCATGAGGCACAGCTTCACGTACGTGTCCGGCGCGTTGTTCGGCGACAGCTTGCGGAAGTGTGTGCCTTTGATCACCTGGCGGAACACGGATGGGTATGTTTGTAATTGGAAGGATGTTCATTTTAAAACAATATTGCGCCAGCATAGTTACATTGTCACAATGTTTTATAGTTTGTCAAGTTTCTTAAGCTGTTCAATTTCCATATCAAAAACGGATTTAAATTACTTTAATATTAAAAATAAATATGACAGAATTATTTTCAATACATTTATCAATCAATTGATGGGTATTATTGGTTAATGCCAACGTGGGTTGGTTATTAACTTCCTTTAAAAAACTACTTTTAATTATCAGACGGTAAGGTATGTTAGCGGCTTTCCAACAGCGTTTAAACTTCCGACACTTAAGCTACTAATAACCACCCCTAGACCCTCACGAATCTGCATTGGAGGAGCATAGAATACTCCACTAAGGAGGCTTAGAGCATATACTCTCATACTCATACTCTATACTCAAAGCTTTCTTAGATCATACGCTCTAACTCTCCTCAGTTATGAGAAGAGACTTTGTACCAGATAAAGGATCTGTGTTCCAAGAGGTGGTTGACCTAACCCACCTCAACACTAAGATGTCCAGTAGTAGGGCTGTACTGCAGCCCGAGTAGCAGCTCGGGGGCGGAGCGCGTGCTGCAGCAGGAGGAGGCGGAGTCCGAGCGCGCCAGGCTGCACGCCTCCCCCGCGACCGGCGTCGCTGTGGTGACGGATGACGGCGAAGCTAGCACCCCGCTGATTATTGATGGGTTCAGATCTAGTTTGGGGAGCTGGAATTAAATTGTGAAATTTCAGTTATAGTGGAAGCATTTAAAATGTTAGGTTTTGGTCGGATCCTGTTTTATTTAGTTTCAGATTGGTCACGATCGTAGCCGCATGATATTGGTGTCAAAACAGAAAATAAGAGGGTGCTTATAGATTAAATTAATTTTATCAAATAAAATATCAAAGACGCTTTACTAATTAGGTAATATGACCCTGGGAAAAAGGATAGTTGCATGCCATGTCGCAACATAGACATAGCGTTACTTTTGACCTTTAGGCAGCTTTACAGATGCTATTATCACAGGCCAAAAACATTGGCACAGTAACCAACCTGTAAACTGGGCTGGTGGTGTTGATGGTGCTGTCGAGGCATGAGCTGGAGCCACAAGCTGTTCTCCAGCTCGAAGTTGAGCGTGGCGAAGCTGACGCTGGCCTCGCCCAGCAGCCGCTGCCGCCGCATGCGCTCGCACCCGTAGATGCGGATGCGAAGACCCAGCCCGTGAACATCCTCTAATTTAAAAAATAAAAAAGTAAATTTTCTTATATACATTTAGGTTTATGTTACCGTATTTAGTCTGTTTTTTACTCTTTTCTTATTCATGAATAAAAACATTTTTAGAATCACATTATGAAGAATTCAATCACCTCCTCCCTTTTCATATAAGTACGTAACTATTGCATAACCCGTTCCATTAGGGACCCATTATTTGTCACGCAACCTTCTATAGAAGCATTTTTGAAATATCGTACATTCCTTGCATAAACCTTTTAACAAAGTGTGATATCATTCCTTTCATGCGCAAACCTATTTGGGCTCAACTTAGGGGACTCGTGGCAAGTCGAGGATATTAATAATAACAAAGACATTGCGATTAATTACCCACCTGGATTTATTTTGTGAAGGACGAAACTTTCCATGTACTGCGGATTTTCTCCATTGCGTATTTTAGATTTATATTTTTGTTTCTTGAGAGGAAGCAACACGATTCGAGCCTACAACAAAACATTCATCAAAAATATTGTGAAATTGTAAGAAATCGTTTTCGATGCACGTCAGGAAATAAAAGTAAACAAGAAGCACAAAACAATAGGAGATCTTATCGCTACATTACGATTTCTTCCAGGCAACCCATCTTTAAATAGAAATACAAATAGAGGACTTAAAATATATCGGCATACATTTTTTTTTATTGAATTAAGGTAGCAAACGAGTATGTAGCACCACCCTTCCGCTGCCGCCCATGGCAATTGTGACCGACTTAGAACAAGATCCAATTTAGGGACTAGGGTGGTTAGTCCGATTAGTAGATGGTGTTAGAATGTTAGTTGGTTAGTTTGTTAATAAGTGTGAGGACAGGGACTGTTAGTGATAGTTAGTCCTGTTAGTTAATATTAGTATTGTCCAGTTAGTAATGATTAGTGTGAGTCTTGTTCCAATTCGGTCACAGATGCGTTGCTACCCCTGAGGACTGAGATGGTCGCCTCTAAAAAAGTTAACCGGCTTCAATAGATTCAAGAAAAATAAATAAAGTATAAAAATATGAGATTAAGGACATACCTGACTCTGAAGCATTTGTCCCGGCGTGCGCTGTGGAAGGGACCGTGCCTGCAACACGTGGACCGTCATACTACGTACTGGAGCGTCGTACAGTAACGTAAGCTCCACGGAACCCCTCTCTTGCGAGATTCCGCTTTCCCCGCACAGGAGGGAAGTGTCCTACGAAGGATGGTTAATATTAATAACAAGACTTAGGATTGGGGCGAGGTAAGAGCTCAAAATATCATAAATTATTGCGGATAATATGTCAAAATTACTGGAAACTTACATTATGTGCAAGTACATCGCTATCGATGCTACTTTGCGCCTCTAAAGTATGGATGTACTCTGCGCGCTGCGTCACTACGTCATCGATTCTGGTCTCCCTAATTTTGGTCTCACAAAGGTTGGTCTCCCGTAGGCTAGTTTCGCGAAGATTAGTCTCCCTTAGACTGCTCAGACTGGTGTCAGCCAAACTTGTCTCTCGCAGTGCATTCTGAATGATTTCCACATCTACTTTCGTCACATTTAGATTCTCGTTCTTCTCCTCATAATGACATTCCACTTCATCCTTATCCTGAAACAGGTTAGGAAGATAGAGCGTCTTAAGAGGAGCAGAGGAGTCATATTTATATTTAAGTCAATATACCTATTTATGTTTATATCTAATAGAATTTCCATTCCAATTGATAATTTAGTAAATTAAATAAAAATTAACAAGATAATTTCATTACCTTTATAAATAACACGCTGATTCTTTTCAGGGATTAATTAGTAAATGCATCTATTTTTGTGTACTTATGTGATTTAAAAATGCGTTTTTTTATAAAAAATATGAAGTGACAAGTCTTACTTAATGTACCTAAATGTACCAATACAAAACTCTTCTATATTATATCCATTTATTAAAAATATACAATGTAGATATAAAATTAATAATGAAAATGGCTACATAAATACCTATGATTGTATGAAATAGCTAATTACGGTTAGGTAGGTATAATTTTTCACTAACTACAGTTTCTAATATTAAGCTATAATTCTATTTATATTATCTACAGATAAATCGATGAATATTATTTGCATTGAACCCGATGATTTTATATTGAATAAACACGGCGTAGGAATTTAATTAGGGAAGGTAAAAATCTGCGATTATTTATAAATATTTTATCTCGCACATAGGCGATATTTTAATATTATCTAAAATTGTAAATTTTTTTTTAAAGAATTAAGGTAGCAAAGGAGCGTGCAGTAGCACCCTTCCACTGCCGTCCGTGGTAGGTAACTGTGACGGACTTAGAACAAGGCTCAACTAGGGACTAGCTAGGAGAGTTAGTCCAGTTAGCAGATATAGTGTTAGAAGATTACTAGGTCAGTCTGTTAGTATGTACGAGAATTTGGGCAATGACTAAGTATTAGTTATATGTGTAGGTACTTAGTTGTTGTTAGTCAATTTAGTAGGTAACTTACGGTAGGTTGAGTCGCTAAGAAAATGGAATTATCACTCCCCGCTAAAAAATATTATGCGTGCTCACAGTTCAATTTAGCGTGTCAGCAAAATTTACTTAAGGCATTTTAAAATTTTCTGCAACTAATCTCAATCTCAGGAGCGGAAAGCTGACATTTGTGTGGGGTGCCATTTAAACAGATTTCATATCGAACGCGAACTCTAAAAAAGTTTAACCGTTACCTAACTATGTTATAAGACGAAAGTCTCACCTTCTGAATGTGCAAGCGTAGCTCGTCATCCGAGTCCGAGGTCTCGAACGTGAATATTCGATCGGGATAATGGATCGGTTTCGACAAAGCATCTATAACAACACAGATGTAGGAACAACATCAATCGATATAATAGGCTTCAATACCTAAGTAGTCTACATAAATCGCTAAACTAAAATCAATCTATACCTACATACATATAATAAATCTGTAATGCAATATAATCTAAATGATTTTAAAGTTCTTGTCCGGTCGTGTGTAATTTGATTGCACTACTAATCTCAGAAACGGCTTAACGGATTTGGGTGTAGTTTTCTCTTAGGTATATCAGTATGGTTAAACAAGCTTCACTTAAAATAGAACGTGTGTCTAATTTTAATTTTAATCGGTTTATAAATGAAAAAGTTGTGTAAACTGGTTTCCCGAAGCAAAGCGAGGCCGAGGGTAGGTTTACAATGTTTCTAAACTTAAATGATTTATACCATAACGAGGTTGAACCTGCCGTGTGAAAATAAATAATCAATCATGTAGTCTATCTAAACTTCCTAACTAAAGTAGGATAGAGGTTGAAGAGCCTGCAACTTTAATGTAGACTCATGTTTCGCGGTGTGGGTAGAATGTTATTTTAATTAAAAGTTATGATAACGTTGGGATGTTGGGTAAAGTAAAAAAGAAAACATTTGTAAGCGTAATTCCATTTGATTATATGATGTATAGGAGTAGGACCCAGTTTATAGTACTCCCCAATTAAGAATTGAAAATGGGACCTGTGCTAAAATGTCCTTGAGGTATCGATCAACTGGCATAATCCCTAAGAGCTTCTAAACTTATTTCTTTTCACATCATAATGGCGATTCATCTCCATATTCCTTGTTGGTCATCGATTACCAGTCCCAACTTAATTTTAAATAAATAAATAAAAAAAACACAGATGACAGATAAGTAGGTACGTGCGCAGATTAATCGGTTTTTTCGTCTCATGTGCATTTAACTTTTGGGGCCTTATTAATAAATGTGGCCTAAAGTTACTCCAGGTTTAAATATTTTTGTCCCTGTCATGTGATACTCTAAAGTCAAGGGTTAGAAAAAGACAAAAACATTTAGGTAAACTCGGAGTAACATATGCCTTGTTTATCTTGGGGTTTTGGCGGTTTAATCGGACCTTTGCCAATTTGCTCAATTGCGCTTATGTACTCACTCGTATCATGCAATAATAAACTACGTTTTCCTTGTGCTACACGAAATCGAAGCTATGAAAACGGCCTTCATCTTTTGTTGCCTTGAGCGTTTCTCTTTCTCCTCTCCAGAGAATTGGTAGGTAAATCTGTGTTGTATGAAAAAAAGTTCATAGGATAAAATTATGTATTTTTTCAATGTCAGTCATCAAAACCTATGGGTTGGAAAATAAAACAAATGGATGGGAAAAGTACCAAACTCCTAATTTTCATTGTCGAATGTGTCAATAAAAAAAATAGCCCGGACTACAGATAAAAATGTTCACACTTTTACTCGTTCGCAATCGCTAATAGTGCCAATGTATTGTATTTCTAACAAGAAACTTAGTGTACCTACCACTAACAAAATAAAATAATAATTGAGCATTACAATAACAACAGCTTGATGAATCACTACATCTAGGCTACTAAATCTATGTAATTAGCTGTAATATCTATTGAACATATAATAATAAAATTTTTGTTAAGTAACTAGGTATTACAATTTCTAACAACAAATATCGGGTATTAAATTTTGTTTGATTGTTCAATGTATCTACATATAACAAATGAATAGCACAAAGAATAATGTCTTTAATTCTCGCAGGCACTTACCAAACTGAGCATTGTCGAGAGGTATTCCTGGAGCGGAGATCCCAGCGTTTACGGTGAGAATTTCATCGTGGCAGCGTTTCCGCCCGAAGACGGCGGAGTAACACCACCGCCTGTTGAGGAACAGCAATACCACCAGCACGACCACGGCGAACGCCGCTACCGCGCTGATGTACGCCGTCGCCTCCACTGCAAACCACTACTCTTTAGTACCACTATCAGCTACCAGCACCCCACAACAGAGGATAATGTTTACCATTAGACGCGTTCAGAACGCCGCCGTTAGCCACCATTCTGCTCGTTCATTTCCGCGCGTTTTCACTCTCCGCCGGCCATTTTAATTCCTCTGTACACAAAACATAGATGTGAAACTTGCGTTGCTTTTTTCCTGGCTAAAGCGATTCAATGGAGAAAATTAGAACGTGTTGGCACGATCGCTGGCTGTCAGATTCGCACATGCGCCGTGGGGCGGAGGCACGGCGGGGGTGTGCTCGTGGCTGTAGGACGAAGGAGTCACGTAGCACCTATACGGCTAGGTGTAGGTATAAGGGCAGTGGAGCAGCAGGATATCGTCAAGGCCGAGGGCAGCGTGACCCGGTGGAGCCCTTGGGTATAATTCCAAGCCATAATTGGAATCAGCATTTTTAATCTTCATGCAATAAACATGAAGGTGAAAGCTATTATTTACACTGCTGCCAAGATTGTATGTGTAGTTATTTTATTGAGAAGGGCATTCTATCTTGCAAATGTCAATAGGATAAATTGTGAATAAAGGTAGCTTGGTAATTCGTTATGAACCACCCAGGTACATCGTTAAAGCTTTAGGTAGGTAAGTTTATGCTTAATTAAAATAAATATTTTCAGTAACAAGTAAGTTTTTCCGTAATTATTTTATTAAATTACTCTTATAACCCATTAATTAAATTTATTTTTATTATATTATTATTAATTAAATTTATTTTTATTAACTTAAAATATTGTAAACTATTTAGGTATTTTAACTTATTTTATGATTCTTTCATCTACAACAACCCTTCCTCGGCTGAAGGCCTCCTCCAAGAAAGCCCTTTTATTTAAACACTCTCAATAGAGAACATTATGAATATACTTACCTGCCTTACCAAACTTCACACGCAAATGACAATCAGACTCCACTTTATGCTCGGCACTGAATCAGCGAGATTTAATAGAGATTACCTCTAACGAGCCGCTCTGCCGCGCCGCACCGCACCGCGCCGCGCCGTGTCGCTCGCAATCAGGACATTGGGCAGGGCTGGAGCGCTGCCAACTGACCCACAGCCACCGCAATAACACTGATGCTTACATAAATAACTAGCGCCCGGCCCCAGCTTTGCTCGGGTAGTGGAGCATATTATTCTAGCAATAAATACACATAAGTATAGCCTAGTACCTACATCATTTTTAAAAAGCGCTGAATTTCTTCAAACCGTTTTGCGATTTATACCAAACATAGTTAAGAACCACCACAAGGAACTGACAAAACCGCATTGAAATCGGTCAATCCGGTTAAGAGTTAGAGATAACTCAAAAAGTACCAGTCAGATGTCGCTCAATTTTAGATAGGGCCTCATTACAAGCACCAGTTTTCGAATAGTCTAAAAATCGGAACGCTCAGTAAAAAGATATGAGGTAGGTAACGACGATAAATTATATTCATACCATTAAGTTTCACTCAAAAACTAACTATCAGAATGATGTGAGGTACTCACATTTTTATGAAACCAAACGTGAAACACTATAATTAAGTAAGTATAGCTTACGAATAAAAAACCAATTGTTCCATCCTGTAAACGGAAACGAAAAATCTATTGAATTGATAGCCTCCTCCTTTATTTGAAGTCATTTGGTAAAAATATTTAATTTTTCGATTAAAATTAAACTATGACGTGTAAACCATATGTATAAAAACGAGTGAAACATAATATTGTAACCACCTAACTATAGTGCCTTATTACGAGTGTTCCTAAATGTTCTTAGATGCTTAGGCAAAGCCTTTACTTACCTAGACGGTTCTTAGCACGCAGCAGCGTTATAAAATGGCGTGAACCATAAAATTGTTTCTCCATGTTACATAACAGGGTCACCGTGTCACGAAGGCAATGTTTGCTTGACCCAAACTCATTAGGTACTTTACTTTTTATATCTCGACCTTCTAACCTAAAATTTCTTTGCGTTGTACCTATATCTGTATGAGTAATGTTCCTAAGTATTCGCATAGTTTTTCTAACGCAATAAAACAAACATAAAATTTGTTAAAGTATTATTGTGTATCTACATTAGATACCTAGATGCATTAAAATTTAATAGTAATACTTAGTGGTTTAAATATTGGACTCTTGCGCGAATGAATCTTGAATTTATCAATGTTATCGTAATTCGTCCTCAGTTCGGTTTTCACGTCATTTTCTGCCCCGTACGTACGTGTAAATTGTGGAACGAACTTCTTTGCTCGCTATTTCTACGGTGCTATGACATAGGCTGATGACGCCCCTGGTGTTGCCAATGTCCGACGGTGCTCACTTACCATCAGGTGACCTGGCTGATCGTTTGCCTGTTCAGGCTATAAAAAAGATTCGATTTCTGGATAGCTGTACCTAAGTGGACTGATCTGACGTATGTTTGTTTTAATTTAAAAAAATCTTGGTGAGAAAAGTCCAGTGCTGAGTAGTGAGCCATTAACGGGTTGAAGCCACGGGACCTATCAGCTTCCTTGGGGATTAAATAATTATTGTCATTACTCTAGTGATTAATAAAATAAGTAACACAAAAAATAATGAAAGTACCTATACGTTCATGTGTGTTATCATTAGTATTAGGGCTCATTTACATGATGCCATTTTCTTGTGGTCCAGAGGTCCAAACATACTGGCGTCAAGTTCCCCGAAGCGAAGCGAGAAATTAGGTACTAGATAACTACTTATATTTCGTGCCTTCATGCCTATACTAAATAATTACTAAATGTGTTGGCAGTTACTCCTTTTCTTAACTGCGGAGTTTGTTTTGCGACTTGTTCCGAATCTGCTGAGGGCAGCTAGTTAAGTTCAAACACAAAAAAGAATCGTAGAGGCCCGCAAGTCAATGACGCGGGCCTCTCTCGGCTACTCTCTGCTCTCGTTAGCGCTGGAGAGCCTTTACGGTGCTTGAAGACGAGATAACATGGACTGTAATAATAACTTTTTTACTGGACTTATTTTCATTCTCATCTATGTTACTGATGTAACGTTACGGCGTTGTTAAATAGCAGCTTGTCATCATAGAATTAATGTTTTTTTTATTTTTGCTCGGCTTCTTTAGTACAGTAGAACGGGGTGAATAGAGATTGCGGGTTGAATAGAGACAAAACTGAAAACGTAATTCAATGCGTGATATTCAAAAGGAAACGTTATTAAAGTGTATATTATTAGAGTCTACAAATTAAAAAACAAAATATACCCTTTAGTAACGTTTCCTTTTGAGTATCACGCATTGAATTACGTTTTCAGTTTTGTCTCTATTCAACCCGCAATCTCTATTCACCCCGTTTTACGGTAATTTATCTTCACCTCAATATCGATAAGACCATCTTTTAGTGCGTGTAATTTTATCTATAGTGTCGAGGTCGAGAGTCTACAATTAATCATAGACAAGCAATAAAAAGTAGGTATGTTAAAAAACTAATATTAGCCAAAATAAGGGATTGATATCGGTAATTTAAACTTATATTAATACCGCTTTTCCCTAGGCTCCCCTCGAAAGGGAATTGATACACTTTGTAAGTGTAGAAATCAATTGTATTCAGCATGTAAAAACCATGTAAAAACTGCGTTTTAGGCACTTCTCACACAACGCTATTTACGAGCTACGTGACTGCAACGCAATCCAAAATTTGTATGTATTTGACACATTTCACTGACAGGAGTCGCCTCGATGCGTACAAATTTTGGATTGCGTTGCAGTCGCGTAGCTCGTAAATAGCGTTGTGTGAGAAGTGCTTTAGAATTCAGTTATTAATGTATTTTCGATCATCGAGCAACCAGATTACAACCAAACTTGCTTTCCCCTACGGCTGCGCCAGCGTAAAATTTATTTCAGTTTATTCCCTTTTTCTCTTTAAGAGGGGAGAGGGGCGTTTGCAAAAATATTTTCTAGTGTTACCCCACTCTCAAGAAACATGTGTGCTAAATTTCAGCTTCTTGCGTTCAGTAGTTTCAGTTATGCGTTGTCTGTCAGTCATTCAACATTATAAACAACGGCCCAAGAGGAGCCTAATTATGGGCCGCGACCCGTCCACCCACTAGCTTCACCCACCAGTGGGTGCACGGGGAATTTCTATTTCCCCGTGCACCCACTGCATTATGGCGGGAAAATATCGATATCGATATCAATTCAGTGGGGTCGCCACCCGTGCATAAGCTGGCCATTGCCATGTTGATGTTTAAAATTATTTATGTGATTTATTTATTTATGCTCTTCGCCTTTAATATTATAATCGATAAAGATAACTATATAACACCTTCTTCTAACTGGACTAACCACCCTAGTGCTGCATTGATAGAAATGGAACGTACTCTTAATTAGTTTATGTTTTATCCACTCTCTTGTGTGGCGCTAGGTGTGTTCATCTGTGAATAAGACTGTTATGTCATTACATGTAAAACTTGTAATCCGTCAGTATATTTAAATAAAACGCAGTATAATACTAAATTACCAATTTATTATTTGCTAAAAACCTACATGCATAACTAGTAGTTTGCTATCCTGTGTTCACAAAAAATGTAACATAGGTAGTCATATTTTTAATTTTTCTACACAGGTAGGGTGTGCCGTGTGACTGAAATTACTTTTTGTATATAACATTTACAACCTATTGACAAATTCGATGGGCTGTGTCATTTTCAAGTATTATGTATTGTATAAGGTATAAGACACTTTATATTTTTAACATTAATCGGATGTAAAGGAGAATCAACATACAACATTAGAAAATATCTGTGTAATTTATAGTGCAGTGTGAGGTGTGCGACATAGTGTGGGGACAATTGGGTAACTAACTAAGCAATGAAACATCAGATTAATATTTTGAAAATGTTTTTTTTATTAACACTTACATTTTTACAGCGCTCCTAGCCAACAGAGTAATACTATAAAATCAATCGGTGTAAAGAACTGTCGAACGCAAAACAATGTTAGTCCTACGGTGTACATCAAACAATAGCTCGCGGCGACAGGAGCGTCGCCGCCGTCCTCGACCGATCGTCGGTCAGCGAGACGTAATACGTCATTAAACAAGCACAGAGTCACTCTAAAGAAACGAACATCCTTTAAATCTATAAACATTTCATATAATTTAGATTTATCCGCTATAATGTTATAGTTTACTCATGTAACGAGGGGCGGCGCGGGCGCGCCCGCCGTGCGCGTGCGTGCCCGCCCGGCCCGCCCGCGCCTCCGTCTCTATATCATAACTGTATAATTTTTAAAAATCTCTAATTACGCATCCCTACATTTGTTATTATCCTTTAATTAAGAAATAAAATCTTACATATTTATCGTGAGCAGACTATTTTATAAAGTTGACGAAATCTTCTAATGATCCGATAATTAGAAAAGGAAAAGCGTAGCGCCCCGGGCGCCGCGCCGGCCGGCGGTCCGGGCCGCGTTGGCGCGCTCGCGACTTTGTATGCTTTATTTATCTACTTTACGATTGAAAATCGGCATCGAAATTTCAACTACCTACCTAACAGTAAGCGGTAGTATGCTAAAACTCAGGCACTCCACATCGACCTCTCATACACCATGCACCCGATCGAATCGTCAACTAAACTTTATTCACTCGAAAAATTCAACTTAATCTAATTCACTTAAATTATAATAATAATGGCTTCTTAACTGTAATATTATAACAAATGCTTTTCGTTGGCCGCCGAGCACGGAGCGCGGCGGGCGCTCGCTTCGCCCACGCCCTTCCACGAACGATCATCTACCGCTAAACGATATTTTATTACTTATTACATAAGTATGTGAAAAACAATTTATTAGTATTATTATTTAATTCTATCTTATAATGTCATTAGTGTGACCGATGGCGAACTAGAGTAACATGAAGTCCGTGCGCTGCCGACGGACGCATGCCCGAGATTCAACAGATACCCAACAGAGATTCAACGTCGCGAACCACGCGCTCGAGATACTCAAATCACATTAAACGATTCAATATAAAAATAACATGATTCACAATTTTTAATTAATTAAATAATAATAATATATGTGTATAATATTTTCAATCATCACATGTGTCAAAACTCCATACCCCACTGTGCATATATACATACATAGTTCATTTAAACGACGGCGGTGTGTGTGCGCGGACGAGGCTGCGCGCCCGTCCCTCGGTCACGTTACGCGGCGAACACGATTACATTAGATAGCGCTCGTCGACGAGCGTTGCGGTAACAAGCGGTGAGAAGCGTACACGACAGCAAATACACATATACCGGAACGGCACCGCGACCTCTGTCAGTCTGATATAAGAACACAAATGAACTGTACGCAGTAACTAACTGATGCACGACGCGACGGTGTGGACTGTGGTCGGTGCAGCTTAGTAGTACGTCTCCTGCTCGAGCCAGCCGCCGGGGTTGCGGCGCAGGTAGAAGCGTCGGATCTCGTCGTAGATGAAGATCGACAGCATGAACGGAATGGCGGGCAACCACCACACGAACCTGGAATTGCCCACCAATTAGCTTTCTTGGCTCTCTGACTGGCGTACGTGTTTTTAATGATGTCTCTAGATCAACTTGTTAAATTAATAGCAATCAAAGTTTAAACTAAAAGTCCTTGTGGATTGTAGTAACAAAGATTTATCATACAGCCATACTGGCACAGTACTACGTTACCAAGGATATAATTATGTGAATAAAGAATTTTTGTTGAAATCCACATATGGTTGAGACGACTTGAAATAACTCTTATTGGTTGACAACCAGATTTGATGATTTAACCAAGTCACATTAGGAGCCTAAAAATTTCGACCATTGGACTCATCGAGAAATGATGACTTACTTGAGAGGGTACATCCTGAGCCCCTTGTCCATGCCGGGCGTGTAGGAGAGGAACGCAGCGAGCGCGGTCTCGAACACCAGGCCGAAGTTGAGCGCCCAGTTGCGCATGCCCTGGTGCACGATCGAGTTGCGGCGCGTCTTGCAGATGATCAGGTCGGCCCACTGCACCACCACGATGGACACGAAGAAAGCGGTGTGGCACGTGTACTCGAGAGCCTTGCGGTCACGGTAGGTCTGGAAGTTAGGGGAGCGAGTGTCAGTAATGGTAACTGCCGAAGCTATTTGATACATGTATCAAGTAATATGTTATATGACTTTCTGAAAAGTTACCCTTTATCCATATAGGTAATATGGCTAAAAACCCATATATGAATATAAACGATTTAGTTTTATTTCAAATTTCCCTAAAATACAACACAACGGCAAACTTGCAGTTCGTAACGTTTAAGTTGTTCGAAATACCGACAGATGCTAGCACGTAATTTTATCTGAAATGTAATAACAAGCCAAGAAATCTGAACTAATATTACATTCACTAAGTTAATCAAAGTAATACACACCCATTCTTGTCCGTAGGAGTCGGTCAAATCGTTGATGGCCTTCGAGTCCCACTGCTTCCTGATACCGAACAGTGTGAGGGGGAGGAATCCGTTCTCAGCCATGATCACGAAGTACACGAAGAATCCGGCGGCGGCTTGGATCATGCCGATTTGGCCGTAAGCCATTGAGATAAGCCTGATAACACGCCAAACTAAGTTTTAATACCTTTCTAATAAAGACGTTATTTGATATCCTCGAGTAAATATGTAGGACCAGCTTATAAATAATTCAATTTATCAATATTTTAAGATGCCATAAATTATGATTTTATTCTTCAACACACACAAAACAATCTTTCTTAATCCAAAGGTAAATTGTTGTCGACACTAATTTACTTTGCTCGTTTATTACCATTACAAAGCTGGTCCGGATTATAAGATTTTGCTTCTAATAAGAAACGTGCTTTTAATAAGAAATTCTGTTTTCTAGTGAAATTTTGTTCTGAAGGAAGTTATATTGGGCTTGATTTGTTTCATAATTAGGGGATTTGACTGAGTGTAAATGGAGAACTAAAATTATATGTTTTTGTTAATATAATTATAAATTAACGAGAAAGAATAATAATTATCACAGGATGCGATGTAACATGACTTTAATTACTGTTTCTAACTGTGAGCAATAATAATATCGATAATGTACACCATAAAAATAGAGCATCCTCTCACAACTAGGTCACTTTAATTATTTACTTTAAAATGGGATCCAAATTAAATTTTTAATTGGTGTGCAAATGCTTAATGTACTCACTCAATAAATACATTTTAATTTTTATAATAATTTGACGCTGTACACCAACAATTTGTTACTATCACATCTTAATGAAGATAGAGTCGGTAGTTTAGAGAGAACTATCTTGCGAGGTGAGATGTTTTCTAAAATTCTAGAATTATACACACTGCCCGCACGATAATATTAAACAACTTATATAGTCTTCGATCAGGGGTTCGCTGATAATAACAAGACTATAGTTCGCAAAATCGGTGTATTTGACACTTCACACATTAAATAAACAGAACTTATGCTCAGGCTCTCGCAGGAGTCCCGGAATTATGTAAAATACGAGAAAAGGGCGCGTATTAGCAGCGCTCGCGTCGTCGAACTCTCTAGACTACTGCGTAGGCGTAGGGACGTGCCGGCACATTAGGGATGCGAACGGTCGCTCTATTCGAGCAGGCGCGCGGGAACACGTCGTACTCGGGAGGTTCGAGTACGTTCGGAAATTATGGGCGCTATATCCTCCCCCTCCAAGTCAGCGGAGGACTCTGGAGCTGACTTGGGACTAGATAAAATGCGAGGCCTACCCCTTCTCCGACCATGTACAATCACATCCCGATCACCTACGTACGGCGTCAGCAAACTGACATGATACTTGCCTCGCGGATCGTCGTTCCTATCTACGACCTCATAGGTAGTCGGTGAAACAACCTTGCTCACACGATACGGGCCTTCGCGTCTCGGGGCGAATTTACGCGTAAAACCTTTCGCGGCCTGACTAAGGAGATGGCTCTCTACGAGTACGAGGTCACCCTCCTTATACTGAGGTCCAGAACGTCGGGTTTTATCTGCAGCATCTTTACGAAGATCTTGCTGGCGTTCCACTCTCCATTTGACTTCTTGCAGCTGATGTACAAAGTCTCTAAGGTACGGCGTTATTTGTGGGATATAATTCTCCTGATCCACTATAGTCCTAAGGTCGTGGGCTATATCGACTGGAGACCGAAACTCGCGCGCAAAGGTTAGAAAGGCGGCAGAGTGTCCTGTACCTTGATTGGGAGCAGTATTTAATGCAAACCGTACCGCGGGTAATACTTCAGGCCAACGACGATGCTCCGGATCTATCAACATGGCAAGCATCTGCTTCATCTCGCGATTCTTTCGTTCAGCGGGGTTGCTCTCTGGGTGATAAACCGGTGTTAAATTTTGATGTATGCCCAGGACGAACATCACTTTTTGCATCACCGCCGAAACGAATTGGGTCCCGTTATCAGAGATCACACGGCGGGGAAACCCATATCGCAGGAACACTTCCTCAATTAAAACTTTGGCGCAGCTTTCCGCATTAGCTTCAGCTAAAGGGAACAACTCCACCCATCTGCTCGCGGTGTCTTCAACCAAAAAGATCCACTTCTCACCATGGCTACCCTCTGGCAAAGGGCCAAATAAATCAATGGCGAGGACCTCAAACCGTTGTTGCGGGACGGGAGTTTGGAGAAGACCAGCAGGTTTTAGGTTGGTGGCCTTGAACTTTTGACAAAGGTCACAGGATTTAAGGTACTTGGCGATGTATTGTCGCATGTTAGGGAAGTAGTATCGTTCCTTCACTTTCTTAAGTGTGCGCTCCAAGCCCAAATGACCAGCAGTGGCGGCGTCATGAAGTTCCTTCATAATTTCTTCACGCATTGATTCTGGAACAACCAGCTGGGGCTCTTCGGATTCACCATCCGGATCAAAACGAAACAACACTCCTCGTGAAAGGTAATAACCGCGATCTGTCCACCTACTGGCGGCATCATCGTCCTCAAAATCCGTCAATATTTTCTTTATTACAGGATCTTCTAACTGGGCGGCGCGTATCTCTTCAGAGCTACGGTGAGGGAAATCTATAGACACAGGACATATATCGCATGTCGAGTCTTCTTCTGTTCCAGCGGAACATACTGGACGGCTAAGAGTATCGGCTACCACATTTGCTTTTCCAGGGGTATAGCTAAATTCTAGATTATAGGCTTGAATTTTCAGGGCCCACCTAGCCAGACGTCCACTTGGAGTCTTCAATGACAGGAGCCACTTCAGAGGCTGATGATCTGTGGCGACCTGAACTGCAGCACCTTCGAGGTAACCGCGAAACTTATCTAAGGCCCACACAACAGCCAGCGCCTCGCGTTCAGTCGTCGAGTAGTTCTTCTCAGCTGCTGTTAATAGCCTGCTAGCATACTCCACTGGTCTCTCAGATTTCGGAGTGCTGCCTTGCATGAGTACAGCACCAATCGCGTACGCACTGGCATCAGTGCGCAGAATAAAAGGTTGGCCGAAATCCGGTTGTCGCAACACAGGACTTGTGGTAAGTCTCCTCTTAAGCTCTTCAAAAGCATTATTCTCTTTCTCCCCCCATTTCCAGCTTCTACTCTTCTTGGTTAAGTCGGTCAACGGTTGTGCAACTTCAGAAAACTGGGGTATAAATTTGCGAAACCACGCACAGGTTTGTAAGAAGGTCTGCAGCTCTCTCACATTGGTAGGAGGCTGCATATCCACTACAGCTTGGACCTTCATGGGATCAGGTTCGATACCTTGAGTAGTGATCACATGTCCCAAATATGTTACCCGTTCTCTGGCAAAAACGCACTTATCTCTATTTGCCGTTAACTTGAAAAGGCGCAGACGACTGAAAACTTGCTCTAAGTCTCGTAAATGACTTTGAAAGTCGTCCGAAATGATAAGAATATCATCTAAATAAGCTATCACCGTTACGTCCTTCAAACCGGAGCGAAAACGGTCCATGAGCCTTTGGAACGTTGCGGGCGCATTCTTGAGCCCAAACGGTAAACGCCTAAACTGAAACGTACCAAACGGTGACACAAAAGCCGTTTTGTGTCTATCTTCAGGTGCTACTTCCACCTGCCAGTAACCAGATTTTAAATCAATGGTCGACATGACACAATTAGACTTGGTGGACGATAATATGTCGTCGATCATAGGCAGTGGGTACTTGTCCGTGCGCGTGACCCCATTAAGCTTGCGATAATCCACGCAGAACCGGGTTTCACCGTTTTTCTTCGGCACAAGTACTACTGGTGACGCCCACTCAGATTCCGTTTCCTCTATCACCTCCTCTTCTAACATCCTATCTATCTCTGCTCTAATTATTTCTTTCTTAGCAGGTGTAACTCGATAAGGCGGCGTGGCGATGGGCGCAGCATTTCCTGTATCTATGCGGTGTACAGCGAAGGGAGTCGGCTCTCCCCCTACAATAAAGATGTCAGAGTTCTTCTCTAACAGTGAAGCTAATTTTATCCTATCACCTGCAGGTAAAAGAATGCCCTCGCACTCGCGGAGGCCAACACTAGAGCTAACAGTAATACGGTTCTCGGCTTCGTACTGCAAATCGAACCACCCTGTAGAACGTAAAGAGAAACGACTTTTATCGAAGTCAAGTACCATGCCAGCGTCCCGTATAAAATTCATACCTAAAAGAGAATCGGTAGCGCCGGGCAAGACCATAAAAAGAGTTGTGACGGCAACTCCCTGCACCTTTACATTTACTAAGGCTGTTTCTACAACTTGCGTACGTTGAGATCCGTCCGCGAATTTTAATTCCGTTTCTACACTTTTAAACACTTGACCATTGGACCGCAAATGTTTGGTCAGACTATCACTAGCAACCGATTGCTTCGCACCAGTATCTAATAGGGCGGTACCCACGGCACTAAACACTTCGATATTAAAAATCGGACGCACTCGCGGGTTTAACTTAGTTTCACAAACGGACACTGATTGGAAAGCGGACGACGTTGATGGCTGCGCAGAGGTATGCTTTTCCTTGCACACCGCGCAATTGGACCGGATCACACCGGGCGCACCGCATCCGAAGCAAGTTAGGGACGGGCGTAGCTCCGATTGTGCTGCAACTGGTTCGCTCTTTACATATTCCGAATTGATTTTATTTTTATTTAGAAGCTTACGGCATTCCTCTTTAACATGCCCAAACATTTTACAAAACCCACATCTGGGTCTGGTTTTAAATTGTGACGTGCTGTCAAGCTTCAAAGCATTAGCATTAGCATTAGCTAATGATGGCTGGTGATGAAATATGTGTGTGTCTAATGGTCGGCGATGACGGTGCGGTAACGGCAACTGCTGATGATCTCCTCATCGACGTAGCAGCAGTCGCCTCTTCCAGCACATCCTCCACTACTCGAGCCTGCTGGAGCAGCTCGGCGAATGAAGTGAAGGCAGTTCGTGATACCTTTTCACGAATTCTCCGATGTAATAGACCATAGACCATATCCAGCTGTACAGGATCCTCCGGTAGTGTATGAGGCGGCAGCTGCGCAATTAAGGCTCTGATCCTACATACAAATACATCTGTCCGTTCTGGACCCTGTTCTCGACTGAATACCTCTCTGTATATTCTATGTGGTGGGAGTCTCGGACCAAATGTTTGTCGCAGTAAATGAATAGCTTCCTGCCAGCTTGCGACAGAATGTTTGACACCCAACCACCAGGTAGCTGCGAAGTCTGTAAGCAGCATTGGCAGACCTCTTAAAGCAATATCATCGCGCACACCAACACAATCTTTATAAATCTGGACAGCGTCAATAAAAGCTAGAACATCGCCGGCACCGTTGAATCTCGCTGTACATTTAGCCAAATTTGTACTTACAGTCGCCGACGGCGGTGGCGGCGCGCCTGGTATAGGCGGCTGCGACCGTAGTGATTGCAATAAAAATACCAGTTGTTGGTCTGTCATGACCACCGGTGTAGACATTGGTGGCTGCGGCGTGGCGGCGGGCGGAGCATGCATGTGCTGCGACATCTGCGGGTCATGCATCTCACGCCCGTACTGCTGCGGTGGTGATGGAGCCGAAGCGCCAACGGACGGGGGTCCAGCCAGGGGCGGCGTGGACGTTCGAACATCGACGGAGAGAGCGCCTCCATCGGTCGACGGCATTGTACCGTCAGACTGCTCGCCAGCAGTCTCGTGTTGTATAGCACGAGTAGCACTATTTGCACGCGATCGTGTTAACACCATGTCTGTTTATGCTATTTACAATGTTCTAACACAATAATATTTACGACACTTAACGCAGTAGGTAAGTACCATGTAAGTACTACACTGAACTGAAATTCCGTGAGTCCTGATTCCAGAACGTTCGTTAGGTGTACACAGCGCGTGAGTAGGTAGATAGCACGCGTCTTTATTTACGCAACTAATAGATTAAGATTTTAGTAAACAACTATCCCAGGTAAGTAAATAACTATAACTAGTTCCGCTGGGATGACTACAACAAAATTATACACAAAAGTTTACAACTTTACAAGTCCGAACGTGTTTAAAGTTTATAGATACAAAATGGCCGTTTGTTTTCGAGTAGGAACACGACCTTGAACACGACTGTTCTAGGAAATAAGTACGCACTAGAACGATTACAAACGTGAGAAAACTACTTTTAACACAAACTCCACTGTATTGTCACTATAAACTTGCGTATTTACATGAAAGTTCTGTTTAAATTGTTCAAAACGTAACGAAGCCGGTGCGCGGGCGAAGTAGGTATAAACAAGTCACTACATAACGTCGCACGAAAAAACCGAAGAAAGTCACTGTTTTTGAACACTGAATGTCTGAAGCACTGTTTTATTAGTTTTTACACCAATATTGATACACTTAATACTGTACACGAAACTATTGTTGAAACACGAAATTTTACACTGCTCGGCCCCACGTTGGGCGCCAGATTATAGTCTTCGATCAGGGGTTCGCTGATAATAACAAGACTATAGTTCGCAAAATCGGTGTATTTGACACTTCACACATTAAATAAACAGAACTTATGCTCAGGCTCTCGCAGGAGTCCCGGAATTATGTAAAATACGAGAAAAGGGCGCGTATTAGCAGCGCTCGCGTCGTCGAACTCTCTAGACTACTGCGTAGGCGTAGGGACGTGCCGGCACATTAGGGATGCGAACGGTCGCTCTATTCGAGCAGGCGCGCGGGAACACGTCGTACTCGGGAGGTTCGAGTACGTTCGGAAATTATGGGCGCTATACTTACTTATATTCACATAAAATTCAATTACCAATTTACATTCAGTCAAAATTCCCTAAACAAGTAGTAGCAAGTTTACTCGAGGATAATATTTTTAGTGTTAATAGTGTCATTTAGTACAACTTATTGCTAGTAAGAAGCATTTTTGTTCCATGCTTTGTGATTAATATAAGGGAAGTTTGAAAGCTTTAATATGACATCCATGTTTTCTCAAGACGTTGGAATACAAATAAACTATTAAAAATTTCAATCTATATCATTAAAATATTTAAAATTTACTTTATTTCAAATACTGTAAGCGTCATATTAAAATATCAGTCAATGCTGTTAAAACGTCCAACATAATAATACATATCAAATTGCAACTTTTTATTTATTTATTAAAAGGACTTTGTAAGTGCAACAATTTAACGAAGGATTTCTTTTAGTTTTAGTAGCATCGACTTTGAGCGAAGCAGAAGTTTAATTTTGCGGGGTACACACTCACATATGTATATAGCCCACACCATGCAATACCACCTTACAGCACACATACACACATATATAACAATAAATAGCGCACAAGCTAACCAAGTATAAACCAAAGACTACTGGAGAAAGAAGAAAGTAAAGAGAGCTAGCTATCTATCTACAGCGGTTATATGTCGTGTGTTGTGCTAAGCGATTTGACCACAGGTGGGTCGCAAGTGCCTTGAAGAAAATAGTATCTATGTAAATAAACTAAATATATATAGCAATATATAAACATATACGAATATATAATAATAAATAAAAATTCAATTTATTACGCTCGAAGTCACCTAGGTCATTCCTTAAAAAACAAAACAAAAATTGTTAACTATTGACAACACTAGATTGTTTCTACTTGTCTAACACAACCACAGAAATAATTCACTAGTGCGTCGCTAGGGGGCGCACTCTAAAAACCGCTAATTTGAGTTCTAACGTGCATTCCTCCGACATTACACTGCCGCAATGTCGCCTAATGATTTACTAATTTTTGAAATATGGAAGAGTGAAGATAGACAGGACTAGCTCCTCTAAGTCTATAGCGTGAATAGACTTCTATTAGGAAACTATTCGTGAAGAGAAAAAAAAAACATTCTCAAGAGAGTTACTTTAATACAGAAAAGATTAATTTACAAAGTGATCAGCTGGAAGTAGGTAATTTGTTTGTTGGTATATTTATTGTGTATGACGACACAGAGTGGGTAGGTGGGTGTTCGACTCGCGTCGTCGCTAAGTAATTGCTCAGTGCTAAACAAGGGTGGGGTCGGAACTCTGTAATCAGTTAATCACTCTTCCACATCCATTTTCAAATGGTACTGTCGAACCACAAGTAGCCGCACGGTCAAAAATTTTAAAACAACATCATTTTAAACCAATTACTGAATGCGATTAAAATTTTACGAACGAACTATTCAACGCGCTTGGTGTTTCCAAAGTATGCTTCGACCGGTGCAAATTGATCCTTTCCATTTTAAAGATTTTTATGCATACTTTGAAAATTTTATGTTCTACTCTGAGCGGTTCGTAAAATTCTAATCCGTTGACTACGAATGTGGGCTAATCGTCGTGTTAACACCCAAATGAGAACTAGGAAGCGTTGCCGCGGCGGCAGGCTGTGCGGGGCCGACCTTCTGTTGACGAGGTTGTCCCGGTAAGGGTCTCTGGGCTGCCGCTTCATGATATCGGACTCGGGTGCCTCGTACGCCAATGATATAGCAGGCACCTTCGGTAACACCAAGCAATCAGGACAAACCAACACACGCGCGACCTCTAGTGTCCACGCTCCGCTTATACATAATATATATACTTGTATACACACCCTCCGCTACGACGTCCCCCGACATCTACCGCTTACGTCGGATATACATTATACATACATAATATATAAATAACAGTACTATCGATATTTACTTAGAAGTATAAGATCAATATCTGGCAAGTGATTACAATAAAATATAAAACATTAGCGTGTTCGAAGTTCAAAAAATATAACGTAGTTGGCGTCTTCGATGGAGAGCATAGTACGGAATATCTGAAATACTACACTAGTGAAGTTTAATTAAGCCCTGTACGATACAATACTTAAAAGGGTACCTAAATATCTCAAAAGTGATCATGTACTATACATACATAATTAGAGATAAATGAGCAGAGGCCGTGAGGCCCACACGACGAATTACCAGTACTCATGTGATGATATGAACACCTACAGTATACCTAGAGAGATGGTAGCGAGCCTATGTGAAAATATCGTGTCTTGGTGTGCATGAAGATCATGAGAGGTAAAAAAATAAGATAAAAGTACAAATATAATAATAAATTACGGAAAAAAATGTGAAAGGAAAGTGTGTAACGCATGCACGACAGACAGACGACAGGGACAGACACTTACCTTGCACGACCACACCAAGTTAGTAAAAAATAGTTAAATACAGAACCACGTCACAACACTCATGGAATAACGTGTGCGGAGCGCGACACGTTACTCCATACCACATCAAGCTACATAGTAACAACTCCTGTAGGTCGGTTACAGTAAGGAAAAGATATATGTAGAAAAGACAACGCAAGGCAGAAATGAGGAGCGGTGCGATTGTCGCCTTCAATATCTACGTAAGGAGAACTAGGTGTCGTGTCCCAGAGGGCACCGTCCTCAGTCCGCAGGCAACGACCGAACTCCAAATATTGAAGACTAACTTTACACGTAGTAGCAAGCAAAATAGCGATAGAAAAATATCTTTGAACGAGTGCGGGCCCACTCGCGGTGTTTTACCTCTCGTTAACGAGTTTATCAGTGAAAGGATTACGCGGCTGTCGCTTCATTATGTCAGATTCAGCTTCCTCGTAAGCCAGGGAAATGGCGGGCACCTACACAAACACTAGCTATGAGAGCGAACGCTCCCCGCGCACGAACGACAAGCGTGGTGCATCGTAAACACATGTGTACAACATCCAACATTTAGGAGTCTTGCGACCATACGCTCCGACGACCCGGGTCGACATAGATATGACGTCAATCCGTTCAACTGGCAAGTAACCCGAGATTAGCGCCAAGAGAGATGGCGATAGGTTCAACTTTTTATTGATTTACAGCTGGGGATGTAGCCCAGCTTGTGTTACATGTCTATCTGACTTGCAACTAAGCTCTTACAGCTTAATCAGATACAATTATCTCATAAAAACTACTTCATTGAAACGTTAGCTTGTTTGAAGCAAGTTATTTCAGGTGGTAAGCTAGTTCATTATATTGAATTAGTTGAATTATATTAACACAAGGTATTTCTTAGTCATTTTCTATTGGGTCCAAGAGCGTATGTTTGCAACGACTTGTATCACTTAAAACTATCACAGAAACAAAATGTTAATAACACATAAAAAATGTAAACCATGAAGTGACTTTATCTCCAACTCTAACACGTCACCGGGTGTTCAACTCAAAATTTAACCAAATGGATGACGATGGGAATTTCAATCGATCAACTATTGTATTAAAATTTCTTGATAATCGTGACGGGATGATAGTGAGAATGATAATGGGTGATTTTGTAATTCAGGTGTGTTGTGTCTGTCTCGTACGCTACGCCAATTGTGGGGACTCTACATCGATCCCCTCGAACGCTCAGTGTCGTTTCGATGTGGGGATTTATACAAACAACACGCATTCAGTTAAAGGTTAATCAAACGTAAGCTCAAATCAATCAGTCCGTGGAACCGGGGCTTTACCCAGCACGGTCTAACTTATCACAGCAGAACGAATAAAAATTTATTAGTAAGTATACACTAAAAATCACTTATGTTTAGAATTATTGATAACATTTTTTACGTCACATTTCCATGTAATCATAGGGTCCTATACAGCCAATGTTAAATGAAATAAGTGCTCGTTCAAATCGAAATAGAACCTTATGATTACATCAATAAGTATTAGATTACACCCACTCGTCACGATATCGATGCAACAGCGAAGTTATTAGCTGAAAACCAGTTAGGTTACGTTTTGGCAACACATCGCAATATTTAACTTGGTAGAGACCTCTCGTTGACAAGTTTGTCGCAAAATGGGTTTCGAGGCGGGCGTTTCATTATATCCGCCTCGGCTGTCTCGTACGCGAGTGCAATGGCTGGTACCTAGTATCAATCTTACATTAAATATAAATAGGCAAAGGAAAATTTGTTCAGAACCATTTTCTTCTATATTTGATATTTTTTTTTGTTTGGTACCAACTTGTTTTATTAATACAAAATTTGGAATAAAAAGAACCACTAAAGCATTTTCTTCGAATATTCAACAATGTTATTATTGGTCGAATTTCGACCACTAGGCGAACATTGTTAGATTTAAATGTGCATACCGCTTCACGTAGACCCCACTGAAAGTTCTAAGGAAGATACTATAATTGCAATCTACAGTAGATGTTTAGAATTCCTGTCTTATAACACCACCTTCAATATAGATGCTATCCTAAACAGCTACTGGTAAATTCAAAATTCCAAATAAACACAACTGACCAAATTATTAACCAATAATACGCATGTCTGCTTGACCTACATATCGCATCATAATCTAACTTAATCATATTGGCTGTTAAATATTCAGTTGTATTTACTCACTGTCATAATTGTTATCGAGTACAAGCGCATTCGATCGTTTTTTGTTTGAACTTTACATTACATATATTAACCGGTCATAAGATCATTAAGGTCATAAGATATCTGGGAAAAAATCGTTTTATGAATCCCGGTATGCGCGAATTACTGTAAAATTTAGTAGTAACAAGATCCTTCCTAATTTTCAAAAAACCTGGTAAAATAAAACGCGTATGCGCTTGCATCTAATTTTCGGTACACGGCAAAATAGACTATATTCAATGTACTTAAATCGAACTTACCATGTCAGTTCCGAGATCGATGCAGAGGATGGTAACAGTGCCGAGAGGGAGGGGGATGTCACACAGGATGAAAGCGAGGAAGGGCGAGATTTCGGGGATGTTAGAGGTGAGGGTGTACGCGATAGATTTCTTCAGGTTGTCGAAGATGAGCCGCCCTTCCTCAACGCCGGTGACGATTGACGCGAAGTTGTCGTCCAACAGGATCATGTCCGCCGCCTGGTGATGATGATGATGATGATGAGGAATTATAACAGTGATCAGATAGATATTTGCTGACTCTAAATTTGATAAATGATAGTGTTTCGTCGGACATGTTAGTCATTTCCGTTCATTATTGTTACATAGCAGTAGTTTCAGATAAGTCTATTTTCGGCACTTCCATTAATTAATCAATAGGCCTTCCCAATCATAATCACAATGATTAAGTATGTTCCGTCTTATTTGCACAGAAGTATTTTGTCACATTTCAAATGGTATTAAACCTAAGACATTTTACTTCCCTCCTCTAATCCTTTTCAAAAACAATGTCCGAATACCTAAAGCCTTGGCACCAATCGTGGGCACCAACAAGTCATCCAACAAACATTACCTGCTTAGATACGTCAGAGCCAGCGATGCCCATAGCAACACCGATGTCAGCCTTCTTCAGAGCCGGCGAGTCGTTGACGCCGTCGCCAGTCACGGCCACGATGGCGCCCAGCCGTTGGCAACCCTCCACGATGATCAACTTCTGCTGTGGCGATGTCCGCGCGAATACTATTTCAGTGTGGAACCTGTTGAAAACATTTTGATTGAGGCCTCAGTTATAAGACAAACATGACTTCATCGAAAAAAAAATTGGGTGATCAACACCTCTTTATACGTTTGCAAAGTCCTAATCAAGCAAAAAAGATACTCCAGCAATCATAAAACTTCAATAGAAAGTCATAGTTTTCTGTGTTACTGCATTAACATGGAGGGACAGGGAAGCCTCAGTGATGAGGATCTGTTGACATTCTTTACGCAACATATACTCACTTGAGAATTTCGTCAAGCTGGTCCGAGTTGAGCTCCCTGAGTTCAGTTCCGTGTACTACAGCGGCCTTCGCCTCGCGAGGGTTCACTTCTGATACGGGAATGTTGAGTCGAGCCGCGATGTCCTCCACCGTCTCGTTGCCCTCCGATATGATGCCGACGGACTTAGCGATAGCCTTCGCCGTGATCGGGTGATCGCCCGTCACCATTATAACCTGATGACGATGTATTAACATTAGCGGACAACAAACTAAATACATTCGAAGAATTAAATATACCATTGGTATTAGGACTCGTTGAACTATCGGTATCACTTGACTCACGGGAACGGTGGATTCTAAATATGTAATATACGTGGGTCTATTGGAACGTCATAATATCTCTGAGGAATAACTTATGGAAGTTTCCAAAAACAATTCGCTGTAATCTGAAAACAATTACTATTACGAATCGTCGTACCTTAATACCAGCAGATCGACACTTGGCGACGGCATCGGGCACGGCAGCACGGGGAGGGTCAATCATACTCATGAGGCCGACGAAGCGAAGGTTGTCCAGGGGGAAGTTGGGGTCGTCAGTGTTGAACTTGTAGCCGATGGGGTACTTGTCCGAGGGCAGTTGCATGTCGCAGAAACCGAGCACTCGTTCACCGAGACCGCCAAGCTCCAGGTAAGCGTTGTTGAAAGCCTCCTTCATCTCCTCATCCAATACCTGGTGAGAAAACGACAAGTTAATTTTTGAAGCGATAATAGCCAGATAACTTGTGTCAATATCAATTGATTCTCTGTTATTGAAAGACCCTTAGCGGTCAGCTTTTGACGGGACTCTTTTCCATTGTCGAGCTCCAAAAAGCATTAGAAGCCGTTGGCACCCGCATCAGTTTGCAGTGAAACAAAGGTAAGGAACACCTGCTGCGGTCCAGAAGGCCATAAACAAATCAACGGAAAGTGTATGATTGAATTGTGTGTCAAAGGCACTACAGAATACATTACAACTAATATTTACCTTTTCCTTTCCACCAATGAAGATAGTGCTGCTGCGTTCAAGAATCCTTTCAGGGGCACCCTTCATTACGAGCAGATGGCGAGGATCGCTGGGGTCATCGCTTTCATGGATAGACACCTGGTATTTGTTCGTCGAGTTGAAGGGAATTTCGCACACTTTCTTGTTACGTTTCCTGATAGACATCACATCACCCAGGGCAAGTTCCATGCATTTCAGTAAAGCAGCTTCGGAAGCATCACCAGCAACTTCCTTCTTCAGAATTGGCACACCATCTTGACCACCCTTGAACTCGGCGCGGTTGCAAAGAGTAGCGATTTTAGCGAGAGCCTTGAATCCGGGGCTAGTGCGGTCTAAAAAGTACATCGATATTTTTTATTATTCATAAATATCCAGTTAAAGTTGCATTTCATTTATAAGCTGAGCACTGTGACGAACTCAGAAGTTTGTCATGGTGCTCACCGATCATTTCGACACCTCTGATCTACGTCACAAACAGAAATTCTTCACTTGCATGCACTGAAACCATCTCCACCGATCCGCACTGAAGCAGCGTGGTGGAGTATGCTCTAAGTCTCTACATTTATAAGTAGAGATCATTGCTCAGTTAAAGGGTTGAAATGAATGCCTTGAAAGGATCAAAGAACCTGTGAGAGGATCAGAGGGGCCATTAAGTTTGACGAAAAGCATACCATATTGAACTCCAGACTGGTCTTCAGTGGTATCAGCTTCAATGATCTGGTTGTCGAACCACATGTGCGCGACAGTCATCCTGTTCTGGGTCAGGGTTCCAGTCTTGTCCGAGCAAATAGTCGATGTGGAGCCGAGAGTCTCCACAGCCTCCAAGTTCTTTACCAGGCAGTTCTTAGAGGCCATTCGTTTGGCAGTGAGAGTCAGACATACAGTTACAGTGGCCAATAAACCTTCAGGTACGTTTGCTACGATGATACCTGGTTCAGAAAATATGAGTGTTAAACGCTGATGGAGTGAAAAAGTAATGAAAAAGAATTAATTAAAGTGAAATGTTTTTAAATTGATCATAGATTGTTGGAACCATTGTGAGCCTAGTCAACCCTACAATACGTCTGTCAACTAACCAGTATTTGGCATATTAACTCACCAATGAGGAAAATGACGGCATCGAGCCAGTGATAACCGAGGATGAAGGCAATAACGAAGAAAGTAACTCCGAGGAAGACCGCGACACCAGTAATTAAGTGAATGAAATGGTGGATTTCCTTAGCAATGGGGGTTTCACCAGTGTCCAATCCAGAGGCCAATCCAGCAATACGTCCCATTACCTGAGAAGCAAATAAAATATTATTTTGAACCGTCAAAAATCTCTACTATACGGTTTAAATTGGAATGTAACAAGTGAGAATCACTTACGGTATTGTCTCCGCAGCAGATAACGATTCCCTTAGCAGTACCTTCGACGGCATTGGTGGAGAAGAAAGCCAAGTTCTTAGTTTCAAGGGGATTTTCGTGAGTGAATTCAGGTCCACGGGACTGGGGCTCGGATTCACCAGTTAAACTGGAGTTGTCCACTTTGAAACCACGCGCCTCAATAATACGAATGTCAGCTGGGATACGGTCACCGAATTTCACCTGGAAAGTCATATTATATTTATAAAGGTTTCAAAATTAAAACCTTATGATATTGAACAAAACATGTTTTGAAAAGATCCAACACGTTTCACTATACAAACCTCAACAATATCGCCAAGTACAAGATCTTCCGCTCGAAGGGTCAGCTTTTCACCTTCACGAATGACGGTAGCGAACTGAGGCACCATGTTCTTAAAAGATTCCATAATCTTAGACGACTTGCTTTCCTGGTAATATGAGAATATGCCCGTTACGATCACCACAGCCGCTAATACAATACCAAGGTACAAGTTGTCGTCCGCAGGTTCTTCAACAGTACTCGCCTGAGAAAAAAGTAATTAATTGACAACATGGTCATATAAATTAAGCACCGTTTGGGTTCAATGTAAAAGCATTTGGGGACGGTGAGACCTTACCTGAATTCCGTAGGCAATAAAGCACAGAATAGCACCAATCCACAGTAGTAACGCGAAGCCACCGAACAGATTTTTACAAAACTTCACCCATTCTGGAGTCTGTTTTGGTGGCGTGAGTGCGTTTGGACCATCCCTTTCGAGATTTTCTTTTGCTTTTGCGTGACTAAGGCCCTGTAAGATATCAACACATAAATGATGCTGTTTTACATGTAATATATAATTTTACCTATTTAGTATAATAGAGGAAAAATAAATAAGCTTCTCTTTAAGTGTATGAAAGTCACTTACATTTTCGGGATGTGTTTGAAATCTTTGGTATAGTTCTTCAGCCGTGATTTTGTGGTAGTCGATGTCCAATTCCTGTTTGAGATCATCTAAATCTCCTGGTTTTCGCTTTTTCGCGGGAGGTTTCCGGCGAGTCTGTATGAGATAATAACAGTATTACGCGGTGAAATGCTTAGATGTAGGCCAAGAGGCTTATTACAGCACAACAATGAATTATAAGTTTTCAGGCTTTATTTTATTAAGACTTACTGTAACATCATGAACTATTTATGTACAGAGTAGGCGTTGTAAAACAAAAGATAACAATGCAACATTATGTAATTGAAAATGTAAGCATGCATTACAGTAATGACTAGTGAATGAAACCCGCCGCAGCGACAGGTAACATTGTTCGTCACTGGAAAAATGCTAATATGAGATGATAATGTAAATTAAAAACCTTGTACTGTCCATCGGCAGTTCTATTATCGTCCTTAATGGGGGCGATGGTGGCGACGCGGTACGAGTCGGAACGGCCATGCTGCAAACATAACTAGGGGCTAGACACATTCTACAAGGCGGCCCTATGGGCCATGCACTCAGTGGAATCTAAATGAGAGTGAGGATGATCAATGTCATGAACGCATGATTCTGTTGAACGTGCCAAATGTTATCATATTCCAGTTATTAAAGTCGGAACTTTTCAAAAACAAAATCATGCGTACACATTACAAACATATACGTGCAAAAGTGATTAAATTCAACAATTTTATCATGAACGTATAGGGCAAAACCATGAATGTGAAAATTAGATCACTTTTGATTACGGGCAACAAACCATGTTTACTAGCCATAGCTAACGGAAAATATAAATGTTATGCAACAGTAGGGTAATGAATGGGGAGTCAATCAAATACAATATGAATAATTTAAAATGTTTCAACGAGAGCATCAACAATAAAATTATTTGTAGCATAGGTACGATGCGCACTATTCAACGGGCAAATTAATACTCTAGTAAGCAGAAACGAACGCGACAAACAACAAAAAAGCAATTGTGTAACGGAGAGCACTCAGCAACGGGAGCGTGTCCGTGTGGCGTGACCTTCACGTATGCTATAGTCCTGCTGGGATCGCTGGCTCAATGGCACTCAATTGATCTGAACTAGTTGCGTGTGCGAACCTGAGCGTGGTGTAAGGTCGCGTACTCCACATACTACGTTGCCCCCATTTATGTAGCCCTCTACACTAAATTGGGCAGTATTTGTTGGAAATCAACTAACACCCAACCGAACGCAATGAATTTCAATTTGCGTTTACTGTTCTAAATCGCCAGGAAACGCGCATGAACATTATTTGAAGACCGAAACGATTATTGTGCGCTAGTCAGGCGAGTCACCGAATGTCACCGAGGCTATATGCGTCCGTGATGCTGTAAACAAGTGGGCCGCCGCTGTCGATAATTGATGAACATTTTCATAGTGGGCCTCATTAAACCGCGCCCTGAATACCCATGAAGGTTATTGCCAGAAGTGGAACAATGGATTGCGGGGTGCCGAGCGTTTAGGATAGATTCTGTCAAAGTCGTTAAAAGGGATAGAGATAATAACTTCCCTTATTTTAACATATCTCTAGTTTACAGGTAAAAATTTTGGTTTTGCTTGTAGAAATCGGCAAAAACGGAAAGACGTGGCCAATGTAGACCAATAGAAGAATCAATAATTGTATCTACAAATCTAAAAATCTATAATTTTCTGTTACTTAACAATACTATACGGCTCATTCGCAAATAAAGGCGTGCTGTCCTCATTACATAAGCGGCCCTCCTAACGCATGCGCACTGCGGTCTAACCCCCAATAGCCTCTTGCTACCCTCGACATAAATAGCTGAAAGACAAGGTTGCCACCCCCAGACCCCGTCGACCGCATTCTATAATCTCTGTAAAGGTTAAACACGAATTTGGTGGAAAATTTAAACCAGCTTTAACGATACTGAAACTTACCATTGTGCTACGTGGACACTTAAGTGTTCAAGTTGAATCAAAGGCTGAGAGGGGTGGTGCTTTAACTAGAAGGCGATGAATTTATCTTTTAGAAATACAGAACTTTATTGTGAAACATTTAATTGGGAAACGATTTAACTTTAGCCTATGAGTGCGGTCCTCAGTTAAACATGGGTCTCTTGTCGTAATTGAGGAGTCCTAAATCGTTTAGAGAAGTTGTCGCCATGAGTTTAAATAAATAACTGCAGCAGATTCATGAATAGTTTACTATCCAACCGTTGCAGATTCGTTAGTTCTTATATCACCCAAAGGTAGCGTAAAGGTAGGTTGAAACCATCTCCAACTGCACGCACGTGAACAGAATACTCACGTGCGTGCAGTTGGTGAAACAATGTAGAGCAAAACAAAGTCGATCAGATAATATAATCATAATTTCGGGAGTTGCTCCAAATGTCAGTGATCGACCATTCATTGTCATGGCCACGAAACTGCTTTATACCGAAAATTTGTGGTTACTATCGTAGTAGTTTCGTGACATGTGAATGAGACAATTATTTTTAACGAACGCCGAGCCGCGCCGCGTCGGACGCGATGCTGTTGCGTGAATCTCGTCGGGCAATTAGACCATCGCTGCCAAAATATTATTAGCAGAGCGCGTTCACGTGCCTTTGTTGATATGCTCAGGTTATAATAATAATAATAATAATAAGTCTTTATTTCGGACGTCGAGACTTACTTGTTTCTAAACCTTTATTGGCACTAGACGCCGTGGGCACACAGAAATTTATAGGTGACAATACTATAGTGAGTGCCTATCATTATTTTTATAGGACACACACTTTTAAAAGCTGTTATGGCTATTTTAAAGTCAGGCTACAAAGAGTTATTTGGCTAATGGTGTATTACTTAAAAATGTTTGACTTGTTTAGTAATATCAACTGAATTTGGTTCGGATAGTGGTTAAATATACCTACATGCTGTTAAATTGTTTAATTTCATTCATTAATTTGTAAGTTAATTAATAAACTGCATTTATTTTAGTGTCATTTTGAGATCCATTTCCAAATTCTACATTATTTTTACAATCAGTATATTTCCATCAAGTGTTGTTGAACTCGATTCTGATAGCCCGTTAACTACTATCACCAATGTTATTTAAATGTTATCGAATTTAAATTTTGTTTGTTTTGCTTTATTGCGTTTTAATTAGGATGATAACATTAAAAGTACATACCTACAACATCAAATCAATGAAATATATTCCAAAAATTTTATTACAAAACGTACGCACCGAAATATGTAATTTATTAAATCACTGTTACGATGAACAAATTTTAGCGGACTTCAAAAGAGGAGGTTCCGTTATTAGAGGAGTTACCTCATACTTTGCACTGGGTGAATTGATTTTGATAATTCTTTTGGTATTCGAAAAATAGTGCTTGTCATCTGCTCGCATTAAAATAATAAAAGCGGTATCTGAAAAGCAATTTTTTCTAGTTATCCCTACTTATAGATTTTGAAGTTGGTTTTGTTTTAGGAAAAAGTTAATCAATAATGTACCTACTTTTTTGTACGTACTATTGGAAATATAATTATTTAAACCAAGAATGACGTGAAAAAACACAAGAAAATTCAATCCTATCAGTAGCCATTATGGCAAAGATCTTGAATTTCGGTAACTCTAGTTGCTTCACGTAGAGCGTTACGTCGGTTACAGAAATTTTAAAAGCACTGTTGGATGGATTTTCAGCGTACATATTATATCTATATGTTCAGAATTTAAGAAGATACTTAATCAAATCATTAGTTTTGCTATTGTGAATTTTGGTAGTTAAGTATAACGTTAATATTAAACTATTTTAAATACGTCTTAGTCTGGATACGTTCGTACCTAAGTTATATGAATAGTTATAGATGTAGAGTCAGATTAGGACAGTCTATGAAATATTAGATGAAGGTACACAATCTACATATAGGTACTTATCATTTGGAAATCATATTTTAAACGTCTCATTACACGTAGTAAATCGTAGGTATGATTTCGTGAACGACTATAATTATCATGATACTTTGACGTTGGTGTACCTACTTATAAATAGATGCGCGCCCTTCATTCCATTTCGCTATCTAATTGTGTTGGTGAGAAAATACTTTGGTAGTAATTTAGTTGACGTAGTAGAAAATCTGTTTCATGATTATATGGCATGTAAGGCGCGTTGTTAAGTTTAAACTTGAAACTATGGGAAGGCAAATTAGAGATTTGTTTTGAAGAAAGCTGTCGTATGAAAAGCTTTAGTCGTAACACTGATTTAGTACCTAAATCTTTATAATTAAATGAATCGATTAATCTTAAGATCGTAACTTTTATATCAAGATGCCCTCATAACATTTTTCTGTTCCGCGTTGTTTAAATTCATCTCAGCGAAGTTTTGTAATTTTTACTTTTAACTTCTTCTAATTTTTACTTTTTTCTTCTTAAGTGAACGGGCTTTTCATTTTCAGTCTTAAGATGAATTTTATATTGTTACCCAAGTACGCATTGCCGAAATAATAGCATAACAAATACTTATATAATTGCTTTTTACAAAAAAAATAACGGACTTCAATCTTGATAAGTAAAGATAACTCAAAAACTACTCGCCAGATGGCGCTCAATTCAACATGTAAGTGTAAAGTTCTCGTCACTACAAATTAATGAAGCCCAAACACTATTAATAGATAACTGCAGTAAATCGTTGAGGAGTTCCCTCGACTGTCTTTCGGCTTCATCAGATCGACTCCAGATCTTCATGAAATGGTAGCGCTTTAATGTACTTATGATAACATGAACAAACACACTAGTTGTCCATACAATTTTCGAAAGTTCCCCTCGATTTCTCTGAGATGCCATCATCAGATCCTGGTTTCCTTATCAGGGGACCCCACTGCGCATATCTACTTTACAACAAAAAAAGAATTATCAAAATCGGCCCATAAACGACGAAATAATCGCTGAACGTATATAAAAAAAAGCATATATACGGTCGAATTGAGAACCTCCTTCTTTTTTGAAGTCGGTTAAAAATATAGGAAATTTCGGAACTATTGTTCATTTTGTAGTGCAATTTTTAAACAGAATAAAAAACTACTTCATGAATAAGCTAAAGAATAGACCAGATTACCACCCTCCAAGGTGTCTGGTAACTTTGAAAAACCTATTGTATATTTTATTTTCCTGGTAAGCAATTTTAAATTATCTATATGTATTTCTTTTTTATGAGATTGTGTATATTAGAGAAGTTATTAAGCCATTTCTTGTCGTTGTTAGTTGTTGTCAAATCAGAGAATCTGGGTAAGTTCCAGTTCCGTTCCAGGATTTTTGGACAACTTTATAGACGAGCTTACCTAGTGTTAGAGAAATTATATAAATATTTAGCCATGTCCCATAATTTAACACTTGAGTAACAAACAGTTGAGGAAGGCCGAATCAAATGGAGTTTTAACACAATTCATTAAAAACCGGCCAAGTGCGAGTCGGACTCGCGCACAAAGGTTTCCGTGCCATTATGTATAAAAACGACAAAAAAATCTGGTCTGTTGTATGAAAGCCTCACTTAAATATTTAATTGTTTTATTGTAGCCACATATTACGCACAACGCCATCTCTTGGACCGAAAGGAAACTAAATTAAATATTTAGTATGAGCGCCCACTTAAATACTTATTTTATTCTGTTTTTTAGTATTTGTTGTTGTAGCGGCAACAGAAATACATCATCTGTGAAAATTTCAACTGTGTAACTATTACGGTTCATAAGATACAGCCTGGTGACAGACGGACGGACGGACAGCGAAGTCTCAGTAATAGGGTCCCGTTTTACCCTTTGGGTACGGAAGCCTAAAAAGTTCAAAATTTCATTTCAAATTATACTAGGTACCTAATAAAAATTTTAAGTTCTTAATTATGGAGCGTTAATGTTTGGAAGGAAGTCAAAGAATACTATATTATTTTTTCTGGATACCGGAATATGGAGAATTTCTGATACTGATTTTTGAAAGGAATCATAAATAAATATTAACTGAAAAAAAAATCTCACACTTCACCGATTAATGTATGTGATATTAATTATTTATGATATTATAAGACCTGTAAAATTTATTTACACAATTTTTCAAGTGGTTTTAGATGAATTTTTTCCTTAATTTTTTTACCGGGTAAAGGGGAATGCCCATCCCTCATAGAGAGTTAGGCCCTAAATACACAACAAAAATTAGTATATGATAGTGTGAATTGATTTGTGAAAGATTATGTAAAAAAAAGTTCTAAATTAAATAATTATTCTTGTGAGTTACAAATACAAAATACACTTTTTAACTTACATACCGGCTTGCAATTTTTAAGAACTAGGGCCAAAACTCATTCTTGATTAGGAACATACCTCTATTTCATAGCACCCGTTACGCCTTACATGCTCACCATTATATGCAAGTGCTTGTTTTATTTGGTATGTCCCGCAAGAAATATTAATATTATTGTAAGTCACTATATGCCAAAATAGGAAAATCTGTGACATTCTCAGACTGACAAATTGACAAACATCAATAGCTTTCGAAGTTACCATTACTACAAAAATCAATAATAAAATTGATCGATACAAGTCCAATTTTTATGTGTAGGATTAAATATATGTATGTTTTTACATATTATATAATTTCAGTTGACCATTTTATATTTAAAAAATTATAAGACAAGTAAACATTTTATTATTACTGAATTTGTCTACGATAATATTTTATCGGACAGAATGTTTCTATGATGGCAACAACTAACAATCAACAATATTGACGTAAAAATGTAAATATTTATTAAATCATTTCCATTACTTTTTATTGTAACGCAATGTTACGTAAACTTCCTATATTGTAATATTAAACGCACATATTATATTTTTTTAAATCGTATTTTTTCAACATAATTTCATTTGAGTGCATTTCATTGCATTTTAGGGCCAAAAATGGGCATCCCCCTTTTATGTACTAACTGTGCTATTCATTCAATTCCTGATGAGTACCTAGAATTATATGGTTTCGCCTACAAGTTACAACCTTATTCATTAATAGGAGCGCTTTATATGATTTTATAGTCTTAGGTTTGATGATATAATTTTTAACATCGACGTATTTTTCAATAAATGCCATAATGAAACGTTAACGTAATTTTTTTTATTTTTCGCCACATTTTTTACGCTTAATTAAAAATTTAAACTTTAATTTAGCTGCGACTTACTGATTGCAGAAGTGCCGATCGCCCTAACTGTCCTCCATATTGTTCGGCCAATGTTAGTACCAATAGTTACATCGTTTAAACCAATAGGTCATAGGCTGGTGTTCTACTTTATTGAATTTACACTAGCGGCACGCTATGATGGCCGGTTTGACACATTACAACAGTGACGTGACAGTACGTTCGGTCATATCGACGAAATCCACAACAAAGGGCTTGAACAGAGTCCAAATTAACGAGCAAGGGTCAACAGTAATGCAGTATCAATATTTGAAATCCAAAGCCAGGTCAAAACTATATCACAATCGCATTGCACTGACAGTTTATACTTTTCGAAGCAACGTCAATTCGAAACTGCTTTGTTTTGCATTGAGCATTGACGCGAGTTTGCCGGAGGTAGTAGTTGTGCTAGCCAGCGATCCTATGTGACGATCGTATTAGATTCCATTTTTAAAAATTTTCAATTTAGAAAACCAAATGCCGAGTTGTGGTATATATCATATAAAAATAAAAATTTTACCTTTTGTATGAAACAGCTGATATTTTTTTGCGATTTCAGAGGTTTGTCCACATAGTGAAAATTGTTCATATTCACAAGTACATTCACCCCTTAAATGGTGCAAACTGATTTTTCTACACTTTTATACATTTTAGAAATCAATTTAATAAATAAATTTTGAGTCCTAAACCTAAAACTACATTCGATAAAATTTATGAATCTCTGCACATCACTATCGTCAATAAAGTAATACAATTATTTCCTTCAAAGTCGTTATCAATTAATACGGAACTTCATGAGCGGACAAACGTCAAACCGGCCATCATAGCGTGCCGCTAGTTTAGTTGAATTTGTTATTTTGCATGAACAATTGTACCACAATTTAAAAGCGCTGGACGCTATAACATTCAAACTTATAATTTCACCAACCACCATGTTCAAAAATAAATTCCAGATAATTTAATATTTTTTCACTTTATTAGAGTACTTATGCAGGAAATTGATAACGTAAAGTTCAACTACTGTGTCCGGGTTTTTGTCTGATGCATGACTGTTTGGATGTAGGCGTTTTAATAAGGTTCGGGCCACATTGATCGACGGCGATCGACGGTTTGCCCATACAAAAAGAGCGTAAAGTATGGAAAGCCGTACGCGTCCTTTCGCATCGACGAGCCGAACGGCTTTCCATACTTTACGCTCTTTTTGTATGGATAAACCGTCGATCGCCGTCGATCAATGTGGCCCGACCCTAATTGTCCATCTTGAACGTGGTGTTTAGTATGATTTACATGTGTAACTACGAGTACAAATAAAGTTAAGTAATGTATAAAAATTTATAACTTATACTTTGCTAGTTGTACTGATTGATGAATGACATTACAATGGGCATCTCTAATTTACTTCGGATGGCATTACTTTAAGAAAGTCGCACGTGCATAATATAAATCAGTCCGATTATCTATCACGAAACTGATGGGAAGGACATTATAAATAAGATCTCATTCATAAAAATCTTTACACCCTTTATAGCTTGGTTTTTACTTTTTATCAAGATATTGGTATTTTCATTTTATGTTTAACTTTAGGCTTTGCGTAATTAGTAGTGCCTAAATGCGTAATTCCAGGTGATACTAATCGTTTTCTGTGTCTAACTGTTACAACAGGAACATCACTAACACGTTGCCAGCTGAGCAGGTGATGAACCCCCTTTATGTAATGAACGAAGACGAATCTATACGGAAGTTATCTTTTTTATGAATCCCCGTGTCCATATTTTTATAGCAACCCCCTTAAGAACTTACGTTCACCTCATCCTGATTCACTTATGTAACGCACATCAATAACGGATTTTTTGAATTTTTCTAATTTCAAGGACCACGTCTAGAAGCCTAATTGATGCGTGCGCGCTATCGTCATAAAGGATAAAGGAAATACTCCAATAGAGCGACGGCACTCTATGCGATTTAAATGACATAATGACTAGGCAATTTTCTAATAAACCTTCGGTGCTATAGTTCTCGTGTCCGAAGCACGGCCGCCTCCCGGCAACCTGTTTATCCACTTCCTTCAGGACACCTTGGAAGGAGAGCACTTATTCTAATGCCCGACCAAAACGACCGAGTGTGGAATCTTCCTATATCATTATGTGCCTTACTGTCTGAATACTAAAGTTATGATAATGTTGAATTCGGCTACTTGACAACAATTTGACTTCGCATTTTGGAACTACATTTGAACAATGTTTTAATGTCACATTTGCGCCAGCTTATCCAGTGCACAAAACTATTCTAAAATCTGTCCGCAAAATTCACAAGTCGCAAAACTTTATTGAATTTCAGAAATGACTGTGGGCTTTTTGATTAAGGGGCTACTCTAGTGTGAAAATGTAATTTTCTAATGAGAATAAGACAGAGAATATTTGAATCCAAATTCTGTATAAATCGCTTCTGCCTACAATGATACTTCCTTTGTGTGCAAAATTGAAACTTGGTAACTTCCGTATTGTCAAAGGCGAAAAACTGAATTATGCTTTCACCACCACTGGGTTATCGAGTTCTAATTGGAGTGTCTTTCTAATTGGAGTGTTTAGGAAGTGTTTCAGCGGTACATCTAAAGAGCGAAGTGTCTCGCTCGCCGCACAGATCGATACAGGCCGTTACGCAACCAGCCGGCGCGGTACCGACACACTGCTCCCTTTTTGCTCCTTGTCAAATAATTACACATACAAACATCTACAACTATTACAACTATATTGTAAAAAACTATGGGATATTACAATGAAAGAAAAGTGAAAAAAGAAAATCTCCAAAACTAATATTGATGATGATGAGTCAAAAATTAAAAACTGTTCAGGATCTAAAAGTGCGCAAGCTACTGGGCACTAAGAGTGCTAGCAGGACAAAGACTTTGTAACGTGCTAATGAAACCCTTGGAGATGATGCAGGAGGCATGCTGAAAGGGCTGCAGGCACTTCACAAACGCTCGCTTCTTCCGATGAACACCAGTCCCGCTGACTTCTACTCTACCACACTCCCGACGACATGAACTCACATCTTCACGAAGGCATCGAGCCTTACGAGAGGGCTTGCTACTATGCAAAGGCCCTATACAAGCACTACAGCAAGCGACACTGCACTCACCTCGCCCATTTTCGCTAGTCTTTATTGGAAAGGCGGATTAAAAAGTGTGAACCGCCTCTCGGCCTCGTCTCTGATCCTCGACTGAGCGGGGTGGGTCGTCGCTAGTTCTGGAACAACGATGACCGTTACGGCTTCCTCGTACTAACGAATAAACTTAAAAATATGTGCGCTTTCACGTCGGCCCGTCGCACGGCACTGGGGCTATGTCATCGTGGTACGAAACTAAAACCCGGTATGAGAGTGCACGGGTGGAGGAGGCGCGACTGCGCGACGTTCGGCGGCCTGGCTCGGGCGGCGACTGACGATGGGGCCGGCGCGTATCGAGCCGACGGCGCACTGACGTCACACTGCGTCACGACGCCAGCGCCGCCGCTGCCACCGCTACGCGCATCCCACTGCGCACGTCGCCCCGCCCGCCCCTCGCGTAACCTTCCACAACCGGCACCGATGACAACCTCCGATCGCCAACGTTTCCGTCCACGCACGTTTCTGTCTTTCCAATCTTTATCTGATTCCAAACCCAAAATCGTTGTGAGTTAAGGAGAGATACTTGAACTTTCGAACGTGGGAAACTTTTCGTGTTCCGTAATCGTTTTCTCGCCGATGGGGTTGATAAATTTTTACGAGCCGTTTGTCCTTAGGGCGACGGGCGAAGGTGGACAGATAGATGTCCGACAGCGGCGCGCCCTACATTAATGTCGAGTATTGACCATACAAACCTTACTTCAGAGAAGCAACATGTAATGAAAGAAAATTCTTTACACATTTTACAAATCTATACCAATTTCTATCACGTATATCTACCTATTTCAATCATTAGAAGCATTACGAAGCGCTGCTCTATATAGGAGATGTAAAGTCGTTCTATAGACAGCGAATATGCGTTCATTTTATTACTTTCGCATTATGATAATGTGATAATAATAAAGTATGCACATAAATGAATTGAGAACGTACATGTTTTATTGCCAGCGGGCCCCTGTGTGACCGCAATTCCTGTTCAAATAATTCCGACATATCGCCATAATACTCAGGTTTAATATCATTTTAGACACATTAGATATTTCTAGGAATTGTACACACGGTTATTATCTGTATCTACAGGGTCTATAATGAGTACATGAGTTAGTTACACGGTAGCTCAATTTACATATATACCTAATGCTTTAGTTTTTTCCTGTTATCTCTTTACAAATGTCAAAAATAGTAATTGGTTATTTACCCTTCATAATATTTTAACTTAATTTCATTTTATAATACGCGATAATTGCACTATCAAAGAACAGCGAAGCTATTTTTAATGAATCGATAAAGTAAAAGTAAATTGTCAGGGAGCATTTTGTAGAGTTTCAAGCAATGATCGATTTGATATCTCAGAGGATGTTATTACTTAAAATAATAATTAAAATTACTATGATCCGTAAATTTAATGAGAAGGTTCTTGCGTCTAATGGCTATTTTTGCCGAAACAACTTGTAGAATTCATAACTTGGCTCAGTATGAACGCTGAGCTCAGCACAATAATGAATTTTGGAGTAATTCAGGATGGATTTATTTAAAGTACACGAGAAAACAGCTTTGTAAAGGTGATTCATTAAAAGAATATACAAGTACAAAGATTGAGGTTACATAATGAACAAATAAATATCCTTTACGTAACAGCACAACTTTTTCGCTCGTAAATAGCAATACGTTTCCTTCGACCTAAATGGCGCCACCTGTCAGATATTAATTTCCGGTGCTTGACGTTACTCGAACTACGTAATTACGCGTCAGCGAATGTTGACGTATGGCCATCGTATTCTGGTGTAGATAATACATTACTATGTTTGCATACATAATAATGTAGTCCCTACAACGAGTATGACACCCCCATTAGGAAGGATGTGAAAAGTCTCGTGAACTCACGTATCGATATCGGGGTTTTCCGATGCGTCACTGACTACCGAGCTAAGTGCAACCTGTCTTAAGGTTATTAATGCTTCCCCGCTGATATTCAAAAGCATATTTTACTTAAGGAGATCACGTTAAATCGTTATCTCACCGAAGGAGCAACATTTTATCCGCAATATTGCACTGTGCCTCCCAGTCCAAGTAAAAAGTTGCACACTTTTCAATTCCAGCGTAGCGGTGCCCCGCCCGTGTACGTATTTTCATTTTACCGGGGGTCTGAGTGTAACATGAACAAAAGGATTTTTCTCCTCATTGTTTTAGATTGCCGAGAATGGTGGCGCAATTAATCATTTTACAATTTAGCTATTTAGAACGCATTCTTACCTACTTTGCCATATTATGTCAATAACACTAATAACTACATGATACTTAACAAGTGTATTGTAATAATTATATAATTATATTCATTGTGTTAGCTCCAAGCTGGCCTTTCATACCGGTGATGTAATGTTTCACCTAGGCAACGATATGTCTAGTTGTCCACAACAATAGCTGTTATTGCATGGTAACTAGTAGGCCAATCGTACTCATGATTCTAGAAAACCGCCTTTAATAAATTATAGGTCGGCGGCGGAGCCTCGGGTGAACTTGCCAATCAATATCGGTGCGATGCATTAGGTGCTTGAATACGAATACGCATGCACCGACTCGACCCGGGAATTACCAGCCATAGGTCAGTTACTACGTGACCTGCCGTACCAAATTTCCAGTTTTTAATATATTCAATACCATTAAACGAGTCCTTATTGCGTTAAGTTACCGAGTACTACATACAAGTAAAACAGCCCCGTCAATCACTTGACACGTCGAGAAAATCTCCATCGTTAAACCCGTACAACTTCATCAGCTTCAAGTATCTAACATCCGATGAATTTTCAGCTATTAGGTATGTGGCAAATGTCAGATTCGAGAGCACAAAAAGATGATTTTAAGCGATAATAATTTACAAGGCGTTCATGATGTATTATGTAAGGGCATTAGTATCAGCGCCGGGGCAACGGGCCATTCCTTTGCTTCGGTACACCGGCTGATATGAAAATTCGTCGTGAAGCGGTTGGCGGTGAGGCGGGCGGCGGGGACACTTGGGCTGAGGCCGGGGGGTGTGTGGAGGCTCTATTTGGGTCACCCCGGGCGTCATTCCCCGCGATCAATAGCGGAGCCGGCGCGCGCCGTTCGCCCCTTGCTTGCGCCGCCGCGCCGCCGGTTACCTAACGCGTCTCGCACTGGCCCATCGACTTCGTTTCACGAATTACTTTTGAAAATTTTAACAATTTCAAGTTAATACTGCATCATTTGAGTGTCTGCATTATTCCAACGATAAAGGCATGCCAGGCCACGTAAACTGGGTTTACATGAAAAGTAGGCGCGACCCACCCCATTCGCCCCCGAGCAGGCGCATCGTCTGCCGTCTAGCTCTTATCTAGCGCGAGTCTGCCAGCGATGTTACGCAACAACATTAAATATACCTATATCTATTTAAAGAAGTTCTTAAAACTACGATCGAGGATTGTGGAGATGAGGCTTGGTTACAGCAGCCACCGAAGCGATTTGTTATTTTATTGGGTCTGTCCGGATTTTATTTAAGCCATCCCAATCTGGTTTTACAGCAGATTTTTCTTGGTTACGACAGCTTGAAAGAGTATACGAAATATGAGTTAATGGCAATTCATGTGCCCGAAATTGCTGAATGAAATGCAAAACTATTTCATTCACTTTCGTAGGTAAACTTCGATTTATCTAAATCGATAGGGATGCGTAATCGTATATTTAATATTCAGTGGACGTTGGCGAAGAAGGAATGGCTGGTGATTACTCAGGTTTAAATCCCACCAGACTCATATTTTAAAAGTGTGCTGAAAGCCCGTAATGAGGCGCTCCGAGTCTAGAAGAATGCTAGAATAGAGCGTAGGCACAAATATTATGGCGGAGAGACAAGGCTTCGCTAGCTAGTGGAATTTTAAATCGTAGCTTCGTACTCGGAATGAATCATTACGTCACGGAATTTTTAACGCAACCCAAATTCCGTTTTATCTTTCACTTCTCTTTGTTGTTTGTACCCTCATAAATTTAATGCACATTTATCATATATTTAAATAATGAAACAAAAACTTTCAGAAATCCACCTTCAGGATTCCCATTTCATTTACATTTAAAATAAATGGAGTTTACCAACTTTTTACGTTCAAAGTACGGTCTGATGATAAATGATTATTGGGTACAGTAACAGAATATTTTATTATTTTATAACTTTCTTCAATATTTTCGCGCAGACATCGTTGTATCCAGATTCAGATATTTGTTAAGGAGCCTCTATTATAACATCAAAACTAATCTTGGATCGAAGTTTAAATAAGTCACTTCGAATTACAAGTGCCAGAAGGTTGCGCAATCATCAAAGGGGCAGCGCCCAAGTTTCCGTGCAAGTAGTTTCAACTCAGCTTAAACTTTTCACAGATAGGAGCGAACTTACGTAGTTAACGACTTAATTTCTTTGCGTCTCTCTACTACTTTTAGCTACTGTGATATTTTTCACTAACGAATAGCGTAATTTAATTGTTATAATAATTTATCATTGTCGGATGATTTTGCTGACAGATTCCGACGAATTAAATTTATAATTCAATAGTATTAGGACTGCTTAAAAATGACAAATGGGGGATTTGATTTATGCTTTGATGGCAAACAATCACCAAACGCAAAAACATTTCACGGGTTAAAGGTTAAAAGAAGGGTATTCAGAAACAGAGAGGTAGACCAAGCACCACTATACAAGAGTATTTTCTGGATATACTGGGCAATACCTATACATAGAGTCCATTTACCACTGATATGAGGAAGCAAATATGTACCATTGTGTCGAGGATGAATGGAGCTCCTGACCTCCATCATCCTCGAGTCCAAAGGACCATCCTATATTCGTGGTGAAAAACACACAAGACAATAGTACATACTACACACTCCAAACCAGTTCACATAAACTGTTTAATTCATAAACGATTTGTATTCACCTTTTCACGTTAAAATTCATTTATTTTGGACGCCATGAATGTACTTAAAATAGTTACGTGAATCGTTGTAACTTTGACGGCAATGACACGAAAAAGAAAAAATAGAAATTTACACATGGAGACCTGTTTATATATTCAATATCATATTCCAAGCTTATATTACACAAGGTGTAAGAATGGCTGGACCGCAATTCACGTAGGTACCTACTTCAGAAATAGACCCGAGTACCGCATCGAAATAGAAGGTAAACGTAGAGACGTGCGTATGCTGGCGAACAAACGCGGTGCCAAAACCTGTCCATAAAACACCAATGCTTATTGCAAAGCGTAGTACTTTGATTTTAAATCGAAATTCACAAGAACATCTTAAATCAAAATCGTCTAGATAAGCTACAGTATGGTTAGTATTCCTTTATGGAATTAAGGGAGCAAATAAGCATGCAGCAAAACTTTTCCCCTGTCACAACTCATATCGAGGCTGGGACAGGTATATGAAGTTATTTGATGTTTTATTAGTAATAGCGCATTTAATATTTGTTATTAAGAGCCACGATATATGTCGGTCACAGGTGCCTTGCTATCCTTGAGGATTAAGATCACCTTTAAGAAAATGTAACCGAATCCACACTTTTCTAAACCGTTACGTAAATGCTGTTACAACATTTATTACACGGTACAAAGATCACGGTACAAGCGAATCCTAGGCTACCACCTAAGGTTTAATTTGTAATTTTCTTGCCATAATATATTATGTAAGTTGTAAATCCAAATGAGTATAGGCACTTGAGTGCAGTGTGATTGAGGCTATCGCCGCAAATGGACTGAATTTAAACTAAAGACCTCATCATTGATAGATTGCTGGTGAAGGAGAGGGCGATAGATTTCCGAGAACCTTGTCCAAACCCTTCTCTGAAGGAGCTCAATGAATTCATGAATTCAACCAGGCGTATCTTAAAAGTTACAGAATAAGTTAGTGAAATGTATTGTGACAACCCTAGCGCATCTACTTCGGAAACAATAAACAATAGGGGCCATAAACATGTCGCGCCAACAATAGGGCGCGTGCCCATCTCGAAAGTACGCACGACGCTTTGACCTCACGGCAATAGCCATACGGGCGAAAGTCGGTTGCAAGGAACATATTAGAACTTTATTTCGACGCGGGTCCGGACTTCGCGGGAATATTCTCGATTGCCATGAATGGTGCGTGAGTGGTATAAAAAGGGGCGATCGGTCAAGTGCGGACATTCTAGTTTCGGAAGCGAAACCAGGAAGATACCAGCGATACCTACGAGCGATACCAGTGCGAAGTGAAGTGATTTCTACGTGCGATACAGTGTTCGACGAGTGTGTTTACGAGTACCTACGTGCAGAGTGTTTTAGTGTGTACTGCGTACGTTGTGTAATTTGTGTATCTACGAGTAAGTACAATAAAGTCTTTGTGGTACATTTTGGCATTTTATCGAACCCAGTACTCCTGACACGTAACAGTATTATACTTTTTGTGTTAAGGAAAACGGCGAAAAGTAGTCTTCGAAGTTCAAATGAGTATTTTACTGTTTAGATATCGCTCCCGGTAGCTATCGTTAGATACTCGTAGCAGGCGTAGGTCTTGTCGAGGGGCGACCTACGAACAACAGACAATAGAATTGGACACTAATCTCACTTCTAAATCAGTGAGGGGCTTTGATGACCCTATAGTTATCGTTGATTATGATTCTGTCTATCGAGCGAGGAATCCCAAGTTGTAACTCCAACCGAGACTGCCAGATAAATCTATTTATGTGACAGAAAAATCTCTGATTGGTCCCGCCATGAGTTTTTTTGTTCTTTGTTTCATTGGTGTTGTTTTTCCCGTAACACAGGTACCTACTGTTTTTGTGGCTGTATTTTTGATAATAAATTATAACAACGTTTGAACCAGCATCCAAAATATATATTATATTCCAATAATGAATAATGCAGGCGTTTAAAAAGGTTATATCACCTTCGCAGAGGAAAACAAAGTACCTACGATGAGGCGAAAGAATTACCTGATACGCTTAGAAGAAGCTCAGCTATGATTGGCAACATGCCTTTGTAGAAACGTTTTGGTGATTTAAAGTTGTAGTGGTACTTTATAGAGTAGAGTTAGACTGCATTACATCCTCGGAACCCCATCTTACAAGAGCCAAAACTGCGTTATAAATCAAAATTTATTAAAGCAATTGCGTCGTTAAACCAAGGATATTACCTCTTTAAACAGCCAATGTGTAGACTTGTTCTTGAATATATCCTTTGAATGTCAGATGCTCTCTACATTGTCTGTGAAAATTTCCAATATTAAGGGCTCGTTTAGTTTAGAACCGTTCAAGCGTGAGTGTCGTTAAAGTGATTAATAGTGTTATTACGTAAGATACTTGAAGTCAAACTAAACTATCCTCTGAATTTAAAATTGAATCATAATGTTGAAGACGACATTAAAACGTTTATCACAGTTGCAATTTCAGTCTTTTACTACGTAATAAGGAATGCATCCATCTTTCTTTGTATTCGATTCTAGATAACGACGATTTCAGGAGCATGTCTGGAAAATTGTGATAGAATGAAGAAGCTAGTCGACGGACACCGAAACATGAATTTTGAAACTGATCAAGCATAATTGATGGCTGTGATCATACAATAAAACCCGTGTCTAATAAAACACTCTTTAATATTTATTGCATATGCAGCACAATTACAGTAGATACATTTGGATACGCTTATTGTTCTTAGTATTGAGTTTGATTGGCAATTAATTTACTTATACGTTAAGGGACTCCGCTTCTAACCGCTTAAGAGAAGACAGGCATTTTACTAGCAAACAGACTATCAGGAGCGATCCGCCCTCTCCATTTATCAATTATGATGTTTATGATACTAAAATATAATCATAGGAAGTTATGTGAAACATAAATCGCCATAATAATATTATTGACCATAGTTATTCGTCTCGATACTAACGACATAGTTATAAAAAGTTATACAAAATATCATAATTGTTTCTAAGGCCGACGTTTATTTTACCTATATTCACACTTTCTTACATTCTCCATTCGTAAATTTCATATGAAATTCTGAAATGGTTTTGTCATGATGAATTAACATCTTATCAAGCATAGCATGCATGTAAGACCAAAATTAAACTTAACTCTACAGTCCCATTTGAAATCTCAACAAAGAGCATCGGCTCATAAATTTCGTACATATAAACAGCAGTCTTAACTTCAAAGTATAGCCCCACTCGACCTGACGTATGAGTAATAACTATCCGGAAATACCTAGCTCAGCTTTTCCGATAATGAGCTTCTCGGAACTTCACCATCCAAGTTTCAGAGCTAATACTTATGACAACACGAACTTTCCCCACTGAGCCAGTGAGCCTGTTCATACGTTAACACAATCAAACGGGATAACAGTTTTACCTCACCTCGATCCAAGTCGCGACGAGGTCAGAGTGAATAAACCAACGAGGCGAGTCAATTTCCTATATTAAATTTGCCTTGCAGAGCAAAGGAACGGTATTCCACGATAGGGAAGGTTGTTCCAACACCGTGATAGAATTGAACAGCGGTGGATTTAACAAGTTCGATTATCAGGAGCTTACGACGTCATTTCTAACCATTTGCGATAGGAAGCATAACGTTTTATACGCTGAAATTATTAAGTGATGCGATACGTGCTCATAACATTTACATCACTTTGCTCTCGTGACTGGAAATCAATTTATTTATAATACATTATACCTATTGTTTTTGACATTGTAAACGCCTTAAAACCTGCAACATAGTGGGACACAAATACGTACAATGAGAAGATATAAAAATACATTTATAAAAAATTAGAAACAGGAACGTAAATTTTTCCGACCTTTTTAAACGACTTTAACCTAGATAAGCAGAGATAACTCAAAAACTACTCGCCAGGTGGCGCTCCATTCAACATGTGGGTGTAAAGTTCTTGTTACTACAAATTAATCAAGCCCAAAAACTATATAACTGCAGTAAATCGTTGAGGAGTTCCCTCGACTGTCTTTCAGCTTTATCAGATCGACTTCAGACCTTCATGAAATTGTAGCGCTTTAATGTACTTATGAAAACATTAACAATCACACTAGTCGTCCCTACAATTTTCGAAAGTTCCCCTCGATTTCTCCGAGATGCCGTCATCAGATCCTGGTGTCCTTATCAGCTTACCCCACTGCGCATATCTACTTTAAAACAAAAAAAGAATTATCAAAATCGGCCCACAAATGACGAAAAAATCGCTGAACAAACATTAAAAGCATATACAGGGTGTCCCGTAAGTTGTACGACAAATTAAAATGGAAGACAGCTTGAAGAGGGACCTACCAGATGGCAAAAAATCGTTTAAGTGTCACCGTTTTCGACATTTTGACCTCTGTTTGATTTTTCAGAAATCGAGCTCTCTTACCCTACTTTTACTTGCTGACTACACAAATGAGCACATATTTTAATTTTTTTTTCACGTACTCTCAGATAGTTTGTCTACAATCCCAAGTTATGTTCGAGTTCAAATAATTACGTGATTTCTAGAAATTCGGGTCTATTTACACATTAAAATTATTGACACATTAAAAAGGATGTTTTTAAAGATACTATGTCCATTTGTGTAATTTCAGCTGCAGGTGATTGAATTACCCCCCTTAGATTGCCTATGTTAATTATGGCTTTCGCTTTAACTTTGTTTTAATACAAGTTACAACCCAAATAAAATCCAAGATTTTAAATTCAGTGACCTATCAGACCGTGGGATTGGTCCTAATTGACTCATATGCCGTCGTTCTGCAGTAAATTTTACGCTGTTGCTCTAGTCGGTCTTCTATCGGGTCCCAGAATATTTCCGAAGCAATTCGAAATTAAGTTACATTCGCGATAATGCTTTTGTCCCTTTTAAATTTACGACAACGGTTAAGTACACATTTTCTTCAAAATTTTAAAATTATTAATGATAACCACAGTAAACACTTTAAAAATAAAACTAGAAATCTTTCTGCTTAATTCATTGTTCAATGTACTTCAATTGTAAGGTCAAAATCTCGAAAACGGTGGCACTTTTACTTAAACGAGTTTTTGCCATCTGGTAGGTCCCTCTCCAAGCTATCTTCCATTTCAGTTTGTCGTACAACTTACGGGATACCCTGTATACGGTTGAATTGAGAACCTCTTTCTTGTTTGAAGTCGGTTAAAAAATAGCTAAGTATTTGCATTCGGACACAAACAATGTCAAAAACTACAGTGAGGTGGCGTTGCGTGTCAACTTCACGTCCAGGCATTGTAATTGTAAATATTGTTGAACGTGGAAAATAAAACACCCCGTTTTACACAATGTAAAATGCTCTGACGCCAAGTAGTCACGATTTGTTAAACTGTTGTCCAGAAAATATTACTGTAGAAATACTTGGAACCACTTTTCTGGAACAACGTTCTACGTCAAATAAGCTACATCGTGTAATTTGAAGATATCTCGAATCCCTTGTTCGTCGGGTTGAAAAGGCGTCGAGTGAATCGGGGCGAAAATAATAAAATACATACAAAACGATCCCCAATGTCAGGATGGTAAGTCTAGGATTACCGTATTGAATTAAATTATTATAGTACCAAACAGAGAGTAAGAGAAGATATTTGGCTCGGTCGTGTTACGCGGTAGAACGAACTTCACCACTTGCCAGGTATTTCTAGACTCAAGCGATAATAATTATGTTTTGTTCAGAAATTAGACAAACAGTTAAACTAAGACTAACAGATAAACTGAGTGCGACCCGTTTCTATCATGTTGGGAACTCGCAACTGCAACATCGAATAAGAAATTTTAATTTACGCATTACTCTTAGTTTAAGGCATAGCGTTGTAAACCACCTTGATAGAATAAATCTTCTTCTTCAGTTAAACACTAGGTATTAAGCATCGAAAAAAACGATTTCACCTATAGATATAGGCAGACTCTGGTGGCCTGAATGATAATGAGACCTACCTATAAATGTAAAGTAATATAATTAGAATATTTTACGGGCAAAATTTTTTAAATTTTGATGTAATCTATCGAATCAACATAAGTCCATGTAAACCTCCGCAACAACAGACGGGGCTACGTCACCACTCTCCTGTGGATTATGAGACACTGATTTCAGTCATATCTATGACCATGGGAGACCACTTCCCGTCAGACGGGCCTGGCCTTTTAATTATCGCAAAAAAATAAACTCTGCCTCCCTTAAGCATTTTTATATACATATCTTTGGTAAACAAAAGTAGTAGCGTTTGCTTCATGGAAAAACTCCTCACAAAAGGCCTTTTTTAACTTCCTTATCGTTTAAAGACATCGCCATTGTAAGATTCGTCGATAGGAAGCCGCTGAAGCGGCATCGGATCGTGCGTGACTTCATGAGCCTCTTAACTTCAAACACATATATAAGTTAGACAGAGCATCTAACACGTCCGTAAAACATTTCAGTCAATGAAATTATTATAGAGTAAACAGAATATGAACGAATATAAACAGAGACCGTCACGGCCGTTGCTACGCCAGTACTGTTGATTCACTCGCTTTTCATGTACGGAAGATGGAGGAAGTTTATAAGAGTACGTATGTATTCCAGATTAGATTTATAGTTCTTTGGAACATTCTAAAATTGGATTGCACACATCACCTAGAGTAGGTGGTTAAGCAATGGCATTAAATAAATAGTATAAGTATTTTATATAAACCCGAGTTAGGTTATTCGTAATTTTGTAACAATCGCTTTTGATATTCCGGCTTCATAAAAGGCTTGAAATATATTGAAAAGTAAGAGGAAATAGTAGATTGTATGACAAGGGTGCAAAGTAATATTTTTTCGGCGAGGGCGTTTTTTGAATCCAGAGCGAAGTGAGGGATTCTTTAGTAGAATCCCGAACGTAGCGAGGGATTCAAAGTACGTCGCCCGAGCCAAAAATATACTTGCACCCGAGTGATACACTCTACTTTTCATCACCCACTATGAGAAAATAATATATATATATAATAGAAAATAATAGAAAATAATACGTAAAAATGCACGAAAACTTAATTTTAATTTGAAAACGAAATCTTAATTTGATTTCTTTTTTTATTATTCAGCTATTTAAAACACTATGGCTATATTTTACTATAATAGTCCACTCCACCATATACATAGTTACTTACTTTTACGGCAAGAAAGATTTCGTCGGGTGCCTCATTAAGAAGTCTCCACATTTTTGACTGTGAACACTTTGGATTTTTTAGGTTTAAATCCATCAGACATCCTCTTCAGATATGCTATTAATTTCGAATATGTGTCCAGTTTTATATCGTTATTAGAACTGACTGTTGATTTAAGCATTGAGTAGATACTCCAAAGGGTGGAAGGTTTTTTAGTTTTGGCTAAGTTCTGGAAGTACGCCAAAAACACAGTTTCTGAAAAATTCTTGGCGCCTCTTGCATTTCTCCATTCCAAAAAATTATCATAGGCTTTCAAATATTTTTCCCGGGATTTCGCAGGTAATAAACTATTCATCACATTACTCGCTTCAGTTTTTATACTATCAGGAGGATACTTTCACTATCGTTGGAAGAACTCATTTTTTCAAAACAAAACAAAATTTCTAACAATACGTAAAAATGCACGAAAACGCGGGAAATAGTTCGAGCGATCTTAATTTGATTTCTTTTTTTATTATTCAGCTGGCGGGGCCCTCGCGTCGAACCAGACATTCTTTATTCAAACAATATTTGTGTTCGATTTCTTTAGCGCAAAATACTAAAATGTTCTAAATTCAAAATAGGACGGAAAAGATCTAGCCGGCAGGAAAAGTTGTATGAAAATTCATTCCGGCCCGCTGAATAGAAAACAGCAACTTTGGAACCCCTTATGTCCGAACCAAGTCTTCTTTTTCGAATAGGGGTGATGAAAATAATTATTAAGGGGCTTCTAAACGGGCAATGTTTTTCGGCAATTTGTGGCTGCAACACCGTGGCTGGCAACATTGCTGGCAATACCAGCCAGACTAAGCAATATTGCAGTAATGTATGTAAATGTACTAATATCAGGAAATGCCAGACTTTTACAGGACCATCATCATTCCTCTCAACGTCTTTTTTAACCGACTTCAAAAAAGAAGGAGGTTCACAATTCGACCGTATATATTATGCTTTTTTTTATGTGTTCAGCGATTTTTTCGTCGTTTATGGGCCGATTTTGATAATTCTTTTTTGTTGTAAAGTAGATATGCGCAGTGGGGACCGTTGATAAGGACACCAGGATCTGATGATGGCATCTCAGAGAAATCGAGGGGAACTTTCGAAAATTGTATGGAAGACTAGTGTGTTTGTTCATGTTATCATAAGTACTTTAAAGCGCTACCATTCCATGAAGGTCTGGAGTCGATCTGATGAAGAAGAAAGACAGTCGAGGGAACTCCTCAACGATTTACTGCAGTTATCTAGTGTATGGGCTTGATTAATTTGTAGTGACGAGAACTTTACACTTACATGTTGAATTGAGCGCCATCTGGCGAGTAGTTTTTGAATTATCTCTACTTATCAAGGTTGAAGTCGGTTATTTTTGTTGTAAAAAGTAATAATTATTTTCTCAACGTGTGAAATATTGACAGCTTGAGACCTCCGATGTACATGGGCATTTTAAATTAACAAAGTTAGTTTAATATGATTAGTAAAGCAAATACACACGCATGTAATTTGTATTCACAACAGTCGTGTGTTTATATGTAATCATTTATTTCGCATGAATTATTATGTTTATGTTACCATGCAAATAAATTCAATACCACATGTAGTTATCACGATTAGCGGAGACAAGGACAAAGACACATGCTTTGACATAACTTCTTCTATGCAGCTGTTTAGCAACTCTATGTAGGTAGTTTAAAAATAACGAAAGGCAATAAGCCTTCGCTTCTGCTGTGAAAAGTTTCAGTTTCCTTTTATTCTTTAACTCAATTTTTCCTACCTTTTGACTGAGGTTCACATAGTGGGAGAAATGTGGGAATGATTATCCCATCAAATTCATTAAATAGATTCACCAGAGCTATGGAGTAACATTTTCTTAAAATTTCCGTGATACTTTTTCAATATATTACTAGCTACCGCCCGCAGGCTTCGCCCGCGTGGAATTCGTTTAAACTTCACCCCCCTATTTCACCCCCTTCGGGGTGGAATTTCTAAAAATCCTCTCTTAGTGCTCCTCTACACTCCCCAAATCATTAACAGATTGATTAGAAGGGAAATTTCAGCTTCATCCGTTCAGCAGTTTCGGCTGTGCGTTGTCTATCAGTCAATCACTCAGTAATGCAAAAGTTTTATATACATATATGTATAGATTTTTTTATAAATTATAATTATATTATTATGTTATGGACCAGATGATAAATTGGGCATTATACATAATGCTTGGTCATTATGAAAAATGCCCAATATGAGTGAGCATCTTGATAATTTTTATTCAACTAACCAAATTGACCGGGCATTATACATATTGCCCATTACCTTTTTGGCAGAGTAATACACACGTTTATCAACGTTTGGCCGAATCGTAAAAACGCGGAATATAGGGCATAATTTCGAACCATGACGTCTCCGGCGCTGCGGAAGGTGCAACCCCTTCGCCCTTGCGTAACAAAGCACAGACACCCACGCTCGCCTGCGCAGCTTCGGCTTGCTGGTCGCCAAATTTGGCGACCAGCCTCAGCCGCTCCGGATCGCCCGGGTGTCTGCGTTTTGTTACAGCGGGCGGAGGCTGCCCTCCCTCCACGCCTCCGGGTTCTAAAAAACACTCTAGGGGTAGGGCATACAAGACTACGTGGAGTAGGGGTAGGCGCATTCGGTTCTGTAACCAATTCGACCTACCTACACCTTGAAGAATTTGACTGAGTAGTAATGGAGATGAGTATTCATTTTTTTACTTATTTATCTTTGCCACCCTACTGACATTAATAGTTGCCTAGTCATTATTTATGGCACCCGTCCTAATGTTTCAATCGACCTTTATAGTATAATTATTTAATCGTTTCTCCCTCCCCGCACCGCGTCAAAGGCTTTATTATCAAACTAGAGAACCGCCCGCGCTTCGCTTCGGGACCCGTAGGTAACAGCCGCGTAGGTCTCGCTCTCGTAGGAATTTAGGCTAAAAAGTAGCCTACTACTCGCTCTCTTCACTCCACCCTGTCTGAGGTGTGTGGAGCCCTCGGGACAGTTAGTTCCCCTTTGGGGGTGTCTCTCGCGGCCCGTTAAAACGGGCCGGTCCTTGGGTTGGGCTCTAAGGCCCTTGGTTGTCCATCTGTGGTTAACCAATAGGTCAAGTCCGGTGAGTGGCGGCCTTTTTACAGGCCACAGAGTCTTAAACGGGATGGGGTTCATCTCCACGCCGCCCAGGCGATCGAGGCCCTACCGGGTGAATCCCACTGGTGGGAAGCCCAGCAGGAGCCGATCAGCGCCGGGCGACGACTTACGAAGCCCCAGTATCAGTCAGTGCTAGGCCCGTCCCGCGCAACCAGCAAGTCGGCAAGCGGTCAGCAAGCGGTCCGGTGGACGGGTGTGGAGCGGCACCAGGTCCTGCAGATGCGGGAACCGCGACGCGTCGACACGCCCGAACATGTTGCGTGCCAATCTCTCGATGAAGTCGTCCAGGCTCTCGACTCGAAGGTCCCTCTGGATGACGGCGTTCCTGACGTACCTCGGCGCACCAGTCAGCCGGCGAAGCGCAATCGCCTGAACCGCGCGCATCCTTTTGCGCTGCGGTTCGCTGGCGAGCGCGTACCACGCCGGTGCCGCGTACGTGAGGCGGGATCTGATGTAGGTCATGTAGACCCCGAGCTTCAGTCCGAGAGGGAGGCTCGAGGAGAGCACTGGTTTCTGCCATCGCGCTTCTGGAATTCGCGACGGCTTTCGTAACCTGTGGCTTCATCGAAAGTCTTCCGTTGATTTTGCCCCCAGGTATTTGGCCTGTGGGGCCCATTGGATATCTTGTCCGTTAAGCTCCAGAGTAGGGTCCCGCCTGTTGAGGTATCCTCTTATGTTCACGGCCTGCGTCTTCCCGACATTCACCGACAGTCTCCACGCGGCAAGCCATTCGGGGAGGGCATCAAGCGCACGCTGCATCTTGACGATGGCGTGGGTTCTATTCAGCGACGTGGTGATGTACGCCACATCATCGGCATACAGGGCAAGCGACGCCCCCCCTGCCGCCGGGATGTCGTCGGTGTAGCAGACGTAGCAGACCGGGGACAGACAACTCCCTTGCGGGACGCCGGCTGCGATCGGACGCTCGGTGGATTCGGCGTCTTCAACCACTACTCTGAAGCTTCTATTTTCGAGGAAACTGGAGATCACCTTAACGGCACTCCGGGGCGCCGACGACTGCGAGATCTTGTAGAGAATAAGCCGTCGTGCCAAACACGGTCGAACGCCTTTTCCATGTCGAGGAATACTGCACACACGCGTTCTCTCTTATTCAGAGCCGCGGTAACGGTGTGCAACACCCTCGACAGTGTAGCCGTGCTGTTCAGCGGCATCAAAAAGTAGCCTTCCACTTCTGTTGGCAGCTAGGCTATTCCACCCCGGATGCAGTTCCAGTCGCCCGCGCCCACCACCGGTGTCGGCGAGTCCAGCAACTTGCGGACATCAGCCAACAGGATAGTGCCAGCGGGCAGGCGGTACACTGAATACAGCCGGAGCGGGGAGTTCTCGAGGCAGAGCTAAAGTAGCCTATTACATTTGCCTATGACTTAAGTAAATTACATGTAGTATTTCATAGCGTAATTCAGAACTTGCAAATTAACGCCATCTATTAACAACTCCGAAAATAAATATCTAGCAACTAACAAAACATCGATCTTCCCATGGGAATGGGATGTTTTTTCGCGGTAAAAAGTAGCCTACGTCACTCTCCACCCTCCTAACTATCCCCACACACATAAACCTTACCATATAATAGCTTTGTTGCGACGTGAAAGCGTCACAAACAAACAAACAAACAAACAAACAAACAAACAAACACACTTTCACATTTATAATATTAGTAAGGATTGCCCAATTGTCATGTAGCAATATAATAATGACCGTGCCATGTGATAAATAATGAAGTTTAGATAGAAATTAATCACTTTGCCCGATAGAGCTGGGCATTATTCATAATGCTAGCACATTATTAATAATGCCCGCATTAATCACCTGGTCCATAACATATACACCTCGTTAAGGTTAAGAACCAATAGGTAGGTACGATTTAGGTTCTTTCGTTTTTCTTACCGACAATGCATCGGTTAAATATTATTGATTTAATTAAAATTTAACTGCATGGGACGACGGTAATCACTTATCATTCAGTGACTTGTCTGTCGTTTTGTCGGCAATTTAAGTAAGTAGGTAGGTATATAAGCATTAAACAATATAAGCTCCATCAACAACTGTCAGAATAAAGTTAAAGTCCAGACACGTACGGAATGGAAAACCCGCAAACGGATGATATCTGAGAACCCAGTGGGTTTGAAATGTATCCTTCAAAGCAGATTAGTTCGCCGAGTTCCCACCAAGTTCCTTTCCAACATATAGTACTGTTTTATCACATCACCACTGCATTGTTGCGTAATACCAGGGAGAGTTCGTTTGACTGTAACTGCAAAATTATTATTAAACAAGGCTATGAATGTTTTTATGCGTATTATACATAGATTGCATTCCTTAACTTGACGCGGGCACTGATATAAAAACAGATTATCAAATTAAATAGGCAAAAACAGTTGGGTTCGATTCGAATCCCACACTTCTGACTTTTCGGAGTTCTGTGCGTACTAATTCTAATCATTTAAATGTCACTCGCAATAACGGTAAAGGAAAACCCGTGAGGAAAACATCATAAGGATACCTGTATGCCGGAGTACGCAAAAGCTCAAGTGTGTAAAATCTACCTAGCCGCACTTGGCCAGCGTGGTGGCTATGCTCTTAACTTTTTCATTCTGAGAAGAGACCCGTGCTCAAAAGTGAGCCATGATGAGTTAAGATGGTGTTGATTCCATTTTCAAAGAATACAACAGATTAGTGAAAACATCACCCAATTAGTTAAGACCATTCGTTAATAATTTAAGTATACCTAAGTCACAAAGAAACAGGCGAAATCATTGTTTTGGGTTCCACTTCGTTGATGACTTCTCAAACGTCTTCCATGTACAGACAGAGATCAGTTACAGATTCATTATAAATACATTTATATATGTATAACAGTTATCACATGGAAGCAAATGTTCCTATTTAACCAAGGACATACCTATAGGTAGATGGATAGACGTAGCTTCTGAGACTGCGTACTTGTATCTAGATCGCGTAATGGTCAATAAAATAATATTACGGCTGCCAGATACATACGATCTTTCATTTCCAAGGTCGTATGGATACGTAATTCGACATGTGGGACAGGGTCGGGTATCCATGCTAAATGCAGTCCAGGGTATTTCGCGCAACGTAAATCTAACCGTGAATCAACAGTGTTAAGTGCACGCTAGAATTGTCGTGCTCGACATAATTCAATTACCTATGAGCTAGTTCGCCACAAAGATATTGTAGGATTTGTAGGAATATACCTATAATAGGAGAGTAGGACCAATAGCAATTGAAAGGCGTCCCGAGATGCCTGCTTATGCAAGAATCTTGATTGATTTCAGGGAAAAGCCCAAATTAAAAGATGGGCGCGTTTATTAGAGGTTCCTTGCCACTTAAGTGATACAAATCATATCCAAGTTTTATTACGATTTAAAACGTAACAACGCCTTTCACTCACAGCCACCACGTCCTATTAACATTCTTTAAAAAGCAACTGTGAAAAAAGGAAATAAGTATGAAAAAGTTCTGTAATAACAGTAATGAAAAACGCAACGTCGCATGAAGTTGTGTGGTTACGAGTATTAACACATTAATTGTAGGTAAATTACACCACTCGTATAGTAACAAAGCCGCAAACCTTTTATACGAAAAAAGAGTCTAGAACAGGCACTATAAAACATAATGTAGATTTGTAGGCAATAAAACAAGAACCAACTGTGACTAAATGTAGCATGTTTCCATTTAAAACATGGGGTTTTCATAAATAAAACATATAATCGTCATACTTTATTACTCAGTATTATTTTATCTATGTGCTTCGGAGGGCACGTAAAGCCGTCGGTCCCGGTTGTTATAGAGAGATAGCAGTGTCTGGGGCTTTCGGGCGGCACGAAACGTTCCAAAACTTGGGTTAGCAACGAACCCCTGCACTAGAACAATCTGAACCGGAACAGCGTGGATTATGTTGTAGGCCTCCTGAATGATGAGAAGAAACCCATGCTCAGTAGTGGGCCATTAATGGGTTGAAGACTAACCCCCTTATAATAAATTCTCACCCTGGCAGCCTGAAGGAAGGTGGTAGCTGACCGGACCAATAGAAAAACCTACCCCTATGCATAAGTTAACTGTCAACAAAGTCCATCGACCTTTAACGGGAGGAACCAGTGAGTGCACCACGAGTAGGAAAGTTTGGCATGGTTTCGTGTTGGATACCCCTTATGAGGCTTTCGGCAAAACGTCCCATTTGGAAAACGTCCCATGGGACGTTTTGCCCAAGAACTTTTTTGACTTGGTCAATTGGTCCCAGAAATTCAAGATGAAATTAAAGTATAGTCAGCAGAAAAACATGCTCTGTGTTACATATTTTTACTTTAAATATTATTAAGGTTAACTTCTATTTGATTATAAAAATAAATTTAAGTACAGTAATAGAAATGATCTTTAAATTATTATACATTAACTAATACAAATTCCACATCTCGAGCTTTATGAAAAAGTATTTTTTTGAAAAAGTAATTATCGTAATTACTGCAAAAACATTAAATATCACTACATAGTATAAAACAAAGTCGCTATTTTTGTCTGTTTGTTTGTCTGTTTGTCTGTATGCTTAAATCTTTAAAATTACGCAACGGATTTTGATGCGGTTTTTTGTAATAGGTAGAGTGATTCAAGAGGAAGGTTTTTATGTATAATAACATCTATTGAATAATGGAGAAATACTGTTATTTTCAGGGTTTCTAATGTGGTGTCGTAAATTCTTACATTTCTTGCCGCTTACATTGCGTAGGCAGGCTTAACCTTACAGGATTTATAAAAATAATGTACAATAATGTACAATATAATGTACAATATAATAATGTACAATACTTACACCTTGAAAAGGTCTACAGAAAAGTCCGCGATGGTATATGTCTATCTCTTATCGATATCCCACAAAACCATTTTTTGTCATTTACTTTTTACGGCAAATAATAGCTAATTTTCGAAGCGATTTTAAGCACTACAGCATTATTCCTTATTTAATTAAATACCTTAAATAGATTGTTGATTTAACATAGATTTATATGGCCTTTTACAGCACATAATTTCTTTGATTATTTTCCAAGATATTACAGATTTAAAAATACATTGCGTAGCGTTTGCGGCGGTACCTATCGGCCGGCAGCCGCCGACCGCAGCGCGACGCGACGCGTTCCTATAAATTTAGACATTGGAATAACATAATTTGTTAAAATTTATAGACATTTTTGAAGTTACTGGTTCCCCGAAGCGAAGCGAGGGCGGGTTTACTAGTTCGTTAATAATACAAAAATTATTGCATGGCATTAGTTCAAGTAAAAGGGCACGAGTTCTGAAGAGTAAGGTATTATTATTCTATCTCGCTCATACCTTGCCACCTGCTTCGGTAGATCGGTCAATGTGAGGGCGAATCATCCCTTTCATTTTAAAACAGGAACTAAATTCGCATGGTGAATGGACCAATCACTGTACAGGAGCTTATCAGCCAGAATGAGAGACATTGTGCATCAGGTAATTTTCTGTTATTATTAAAGATTTCAGTAGTTGAAGTACTAGTGGTTTAGTTTGGACGTTCTTTTAATTGAGTTATAAGTTGTTGCCGTTAGTGTTGTTTGGTAAGTACTATACTAGTAATATTTTATTTATATTATTTATATACTATTATTTATATTCATATTCTACCCTCGGTCATCCGTGCGCGTAACATCTGTGTCTATTGCACTGCAACATAATAATCGTTTTCTGGTGCTTAAAGTGAACGAAGTTACGTTAAACTTAGCTGAAGCTTGACAATAAAGTGTGAGTTATATAATACCGTGAATTCGTGCATATTCTAACACTCACGGGCCATTATTAACAAAAACATTTAAAGTGCAATTGAATGTGATTATAAACTACCCTCATATTCGATATTTAATTTCGCTGTCTAAGCGCCTCACCGAAACGCGAAGACGTTCTACTCGCCATCAAGAGAGTCGCGTACTCAAGAAATTGTCGTGGGGCATTTATAACTGTGCCGCAATTCGAGTACTGGACTTAGCTACGCAACTACGGACCGTTATTCTGTTCACTATTTACTGTTTTTAGTTTTGTATACGACGCGGCGGCGCTCTTATCTGCGATTACCGACATTAACGTAGCTTGCGTATTCTGTCTACGTATAACTTTATCATAATTTAGTTATGCCACAATCGCCGACGCAAATGCAATCTCCAGCTATCTTCAGAAGTCCAATTCAACACGCAGCATCGGACCCAAACCTAACAGATTCAACTCAAGACGAAGTTGAAAATAAATCACTGTATAATATTACTACGCGTAATACAAAACGTAAACTCACTAATGCAGTGGTAGATCCTAGCAAAAGCGAGATCTTAGAACTATTCATCAAACTAAAAGAGGACCAGGATGCTAAATTTTCTGCCATACTTACTTCGATCAATGAAGTAAAAATATCAATGGACACTATGTCCCACAATTATGAAGAGGTATTAAAGAAAATAAGCTACTTAGAAGAAGAGAAAAAAGGCCAAGACAATAAAATTCGAACACTAGAAAATAAAATTGAATCTCTAGAACGCCAGTCGTGCAGCACAAGCATTGAAATACGTAATATCCCTCAACTACATACTGAATCGAAAGAAGATCTAAAAAATATTCTGATTAAAACTGCTGAAACACTCAACGTGTCTCTCAACACCTCAGACCTAAGAGACATCTATCGTACTGGACTTAAGGGTGCGATCAAACCGATTATAGCTGATTTCACTTCTGTGTACACCAGAAATAAATTCCTTGATTCTTATAAGTCTTATAATAGTCAAAATAAAGAAAATAAAATAAGTACCTCTAAACTAAGCATCTCAGGACCGGATAAGCGGGTTTACATATCTGAAAGTCTCACAAGTAGGACTAGAAGACTTTACTATCTGGCACGCGAATTTGTAAAAAACAGTGATTACGCTTTCTGCTGGACATCATTTGGAAAAGTCTATATAAGAAAGTGTGAGGGTTCCCCGTTAATACGCATCACGTCTGAAGAAAATATTGAAGCGCTCAAAAACAAATAATCTCTTTTTGTATACTAACTTATATTTGTCAACTACTATCTCTATAATATTGTATTCCCACTGTCTATTTTATTTTATTTTTCTCTTCTTTTATTCTTTATTGTTTGTTTATTCTTTTGTGTGTAAAATTGTCTTATTTGGTATGGTACACACTTATAGATATAAAAGTATAGAGTTATAATTTCATCAGTGTGTGTATATTTGGATTTGATTTATATGTTATTCAGTTTGCCATAGACTTGAGCATAAAATTAGATTAATAGGTATTAAACATACTTTTTAAATTCACTTTTCAAGAGATAAGATCTAATAGCGTTTTCTACTTAAATATTGTTTTATCAATAACACTACACAATTATCACTTACTCAACTATATACACACCGTACAAATAACACGAATATTTATTTTGTTTTGTACTACAAAAATATAATTATTAGCAATGGATACACAGGCAGTTAATATAAATATTGATGAGACATATAAGTTAACTGAATGTATAGATAACTTTGAAATATCAACTTCAATCACATGCTATCCCGAAGAATGCTATTTATATATAAAAAACCCAGATAATTATTTAAAAATAATTCAACAAAATATTCGTAGCCTGAACCGTAACTTCGATGAGTTAAATATATTATTGTTTAACAGATTAAATTTCCCGTGTGATATTATTATATTATCAGAGTGTTGGTTAACACAAGACATAGACTTGCCAATCGTAAAGAATTATTTTTCATACAAAACAAGTGACAATTATAACCAAAATGATGGCATTGTAGTTTATACTAAAAATGAATTAAATTGTACAGTACAGGAACCATGCTTGTTGGAAGCTAATTGTTTATTAATTAAGACCAGTCTAGATACTGTTGTAATTGCGATTTATAGGCCTCCCTGCTTTAAAATATTAGATAACTTCTTGAATTCGCTTAATTCTCTTCTGGAGTCACTGTCATCATTTAAAAATATTATAATGACAGGTGACATAAATATTGATCTGTTGAGTTCCACTTATGACTCGACTGCATATTTAGATATACTTGCGTTCCATGGTCTTCTTCCTGCCATAAACAATGCAACGAGGCAAAACGCTTGTCTTGATCATGTAATATTAAAAACCACATTAAATGCATGCACGATAACTTTGCGCACATATATAACTGATCATCAAGCCGTCCTATTTTGTTTACAAATGAAAAATAATTCTTTAAAACCACTTGAACATAAAATAGTACGTAAGCTTGATTTAGAAAAAATAAAAATTGAATGCAACAATTATGACTTTGGTAAGATTTATCAGGAACAGAATTTAAATATTGCTATGAACTGTTTCATCAACATTCTATCACAACTAATCTCCACAAATTCTATTAATATAAGAGTTCCTAGAAGCAAAATTATACTTAAACCCTGGATAACCCCCGGTCTACTTCGATGTATACGAACTAGAGATAGAATGCACCAAAAAGTCAAAGAAAAGGACTGTAAGGAAACATTGAAGATATCATACATTAGGTACAGAAATTTTTGCAATAAATTATTAAAAAAATTAAAAATTCAACATCAGAAAGGACAGTTAAATTCAGCGAAACATAATCCAAAAAAGTTATGGGGCACTATAAGATCTATTACGAATACGAATAAAGAAAACCAATTACCAACCGAACTACTCAAAAATAACGAAAACATTAAAGCTGCTATTAACGAAGTTAACGAATATTTTGTAAAAATAGGAATAGAACTATCTAAAAAGATCCCCCATTGTATTCCATACGTAAGTAAAATTATTACACCCAGTAACTCTTTTATGCTTTTACCCACTGATATTACAGAGGTCAAAAATGTCATAAATCAACTAAAATCAGATTGTTCTCCTGGTTACGATAATATCAGTCCTAATGTTTTAAAAATAATATCTATCAAAATTGCGCCTATATTAACTCACCTAATTAATCGCAGTTTTGATGAAGGTACCTTTCCAAATGCTTTGAAAAAGGCAATCATTCATCCAATTCACAAAGCTGGAGATAGATGTAGCCCAAGTAATTATAGACCTATTGCAATTTTGACTACTATCTCAAAGATATTTGAACGCATTATTAACAAGAGGCTTAAGAAGTACCTAGAGCAATATAAACTACTTTCTGAGACACAATATGGCTTCAGGAATGGTCGTTCTACAGATGAGGCAGTGCATGAATATACTGAGTTTGTTGCCCAGAAAGTTGATTCGAAACAGAAATGTCTGACTATATTCTTAGACCTCACAAAGGCATTCGATACGGTTGATGTTTCTAAACTGGTAAAGAAACTGGAAAATCTAGGAATAAGAGGCACTCCGCTTGCACTCCTATCTAATTACTTAAAAGATAGAACACAATGTGTGAAAATTGGGGAACACATCAGCAGTGATCTACCTATAACAGTTGGAGTGCCGCAAGGAAGTATATTAGGCCCAACGCTATTTTTATGCTACATAAATGAGCTTTGTAATCTAGAAATTGATAATTGCCGAATATCATCTTATGCAGACGACACAACGCTCACGTTTTTTGCTAATACCTGGGAAGAACTCCAAACATATGCACAAAAAGGATTTAATAAAGTATGTCACTGGCTATCTTCAAACTCGCTGACACTTAATGAAAACAAAACAATGTACATTATATTTTCCATCCAAAATCGTAACGAATGCGGAAAAAATTTTGATATAATTTCTCATAAATGCAGTACATCCGATGCAGAAAACTGTAATTGTCCAAAAATCAATAAAGTCAAGACTGTAAAACACTTGGGAGTTTCAATAGATGCTAACTTAAACTTCGAAAACCATATCCACTCCACATCACAAAAGGTTCGTAAACTAAGCTATATATTCAGGCAACTTAAAAATGTAGCAGATCATAAAACTTTGAAACTGTTATATGTATCCCTCGTTAATTCAATTATCAGTTACTGTATGACAACCTGGGGAGGAGCAGCCAAAACAAAACTCCTGGAATTAGAAAGAGCTCAAAGGTTAATACTGAAAATCATTTATAACAAACCTAAATTGTACTCAACTAGGAAACTATATGATGAAGCTCAATTACTTACAATAAGACAAACATACATACTTCTGGCCATTATGAAACAACAAAAAATCACGTCAATAAATGTAATTAATGAAATGGCCCAAACCAGGAGGCACTATTCAGTATGTGAGGTACCTCTGGTACGCACAACCTTTGCCAAAAGATTTCATCATTATACAGGTCCTGTTTTGTACAATAAAATAAATAAATTATTGAACATAGTGAAATGTAATAAACATGATCTAAAGAATAATTTAACCAAATGGCTCTTAACCTTAAACTATAACGAAACAGAACAACTATTATTAAGAAACATATAAATATAAACAAATAGTATCTATATAATTAGTATATAAGTGATAAAATATAATTAGGATATAATTAGGATAGCATAAGAAAACAAAAAACTAAATTAAGATACTTACTTATTGTTTACATTATCAGTGATATTTTTACATATAATAAATTAAGAATATAAGTCTAAATAAATATAGAATAATAATTTAATAGCTAAAAATTAAAACACATGACGGCACGTAAAAAAGGAAACTAGTGTTATTTATGGTTATAATTGTAAATGCATAAAAATGTAACAATAATGGTTAGAGGGTAGACCTGGTGTCTATGATACAGGCTTCGGCTTAGTATAGACTCCAGATTGCCCACATATTACATTATTGGTTCTTCAAGCAAGATACAGTATCACAAAATACAAACCAACTGTTTTTGTTTCGTCATAAATCTGTCTCTGATCATATATGTATTATGTACTATGTGTGGTGATGAAATAAAGTTATTATTATTATTATTATTATTATTATTATTATTATTATTATTATTTATGCACTTTATAACAAAATGTAAGCAGGTACATTTTAGAATAAAACATGTGAAATACCTTAGGGCACATTCAAGTAGAACGCTGGTTTCCGGCGCTGATCTGCCAGCGCTTATCGGTACTGGGGCCTTACCACAAGCTTTATAGAAACAAGCTTATTTCAAGGAAGTTTTGTTTCAATATTATAATAATAATACTCTTATTCGTACCATGACCACTATCAAGCAGTATTACTTTATACCTGCTCGTTGAACGAATGATTTTCTAAACCTGCTAATTTTTGTTTTTAATTATTCGATCTACGGCTTGGACAAAGTTCTTTATGCCAAAGACAAACGCTATATAATTAGATTACTATTATATTCGTATTACTTTATAAAGAATATGCAATTCATAATGATGAACGTATCGTGTATTGTTAAGTTATTGTATAATAATAATAACTAAACTGTGATTTTAATGTGATTCTTAGTAATTAGTATTCCATTTTGTGATGTTTTAAAAAGAAATGTTGATTTATACTGTAAATAAAAAATATATAATAATAATAATAATAACTAAACTGTGATTTTAATGTGATTCTTAGTAATTAGTATTCCATTTTGTGATGTTTTAAAAAGAAATGTTAATTTATACTGTAAATAAAAAATATACTATACTACTATACCTAAATAAATATATGTTTATATTTAATTAATAATAAATATTTTTTATATTCATGAATATTCTGTTTTATTTCAAACTATTTATTGTATTGTTTTTCTGCAGACTGTACAAAATATTGCAGCGAACAATAGAATTCCTGCATATCTTATAAGTGGGACGTTTAGCCCAAAGAAAAATATTAAATTAAATCAACGGACAAAAACGTCCCATGGGACGTTTTCCAAATGGGACGTTTTGCCGAAAGCCTCTTATACTTCCAATGTTACTATCACTACCTATGCTATATTTTTGCTTGAAAATGTTTGCGGTAATCGAGATAAAGAAAAACCACTAAATACTAAGTAGTAAAAAAAACGCTAACACACTCATACCCGCGCAGTAGTTTACTAGGTAGGTACCTGTGTCGCGGGTGTGTAGTCCAACACATATAACACGTTGCAATATTTACAACCATGACCCGAGTACAAATATTTATCTGTCACATAAATATCTGCCCCGGCCGGGAATCGAACCCGGGACCCCTCGCGTCGCAGGCAGGATCGCTACCAACTAGGCTACAGGGTCGTCAATAGTGAAATGTAAAAAAAATATTACTTCGACAAAATGTACCTACACACACAAAAGTCACCGTCACCGTCGCGTCGGGACAAATAAGTGTCCCACTGCTGCTTTACAATTCCCGTCGCTAAAAATATTTAACCGAAAACTGCGGTGTTAGGGTTAGGGTTTAGGGTTCAGTCTTACTTACACAACTGCCTGAAGCCGAAATATTCCAAGGTAACCATGCGAATCACACGACGACCGAGACAGACAATCAGAAAACGGGACTATCCCGATAAATACGGGACGTCTAGTTACACCTTTAAGAACGTCATGGAGAACTCTCAATCAAGTGTGCAGGTTTTCTCACGACGTTTTCCTTCTGATAAGCACATAATTCTTGAACTCCAAGGAGCATTTTAAACCAGACCTTTCTGTTCGAGAGTCTTACGTACTATTCAGCTATAACTGCTTACATATTGTTACAAGTACACTAATCGGTAGGGTCCAAAATGTCTATGAACTTTAGTCAATAAGAGGCAATCTGGTTGGCTCGAGGCGGTGTAGACCAGTGAACTGACGCACCCAGCTTCCGTTCTCATCTCCACAGTACCCGGTTAACTACCATTCACAAACGGTTCGTAATCCAAAATAAACTGTTTCAGAGTTAATAAGTCACAAAAACCGTTGTCTTACAGACAACAATAAGATTTTTGAAGATGAATCTTGGCGGCGAAATCTAGGCAAGATCATTAAAGTGAAATTACGGTACAAAACGAAATAGTCCACTAATCATCCTGCTTATGAGGCGAAGCCTTGGTTGGAAGTAATTGCAAACGTACATAATATTTCTTTGTGACTAATAGCTTGATGGACATGATTAATTGGTGCAATGCTATATTGATGACTTTCTTATGACGCTGTGTTGTTTTCCGCTAGACAAATAGAGTTGTTTACGTCTTACTTTGATTACATTAATAGGTAATCATCGTAGCAATTAGGTCAGACACAATGATCATTTTTCTCTCTTTTATTTTTAACTAAATATTTCTAACACCAATCCTAACATACCACTCAAATGAACGAAGTCATTGGGTTGGCACAGAATATCTTGTAAGACTTCTGTTACAAGATATTCTATACCAACTCAAGATATAAGTCTTACGGACGATTCACACATATCAGTGAAGTCACCGTTCCGTCACAGTACCGGCAAATCTTTCATACATTCTCGGCATTGTCAGCACTGACACTGCACTGACAATGTGAAGTGTCAGTGCTATTAGTATGAAAAATTTGCCGGAACTGTGACGGAACGGTGACTTCACTGATATGTGTGAATCAGCCCTAAGGGTCGATTCAGACATATCAGTGAAGTCTCAGTTCCGACACAGTACCGGCAAATTTTTCATACATTTTCGGCATAGAAGTGTCAGTGCTATTAGTATGAAAGATTTGCCGGTACTGTGACGGAACGGTGACTTCACTGATATGTGTGAATCGTCCGTAAAGATATGTCTTCACTTATACTCTTAATAAACAAAAACGTTGAAGTTTCTTCTTTCAGTCTACCGTCATAATCAGTCTAAAGTCTTAGCTGCTAGACGATACGAGCATAACGCTTGATGTGTTTCGGCTGTCCTCTTTCCTCATTACAATTTAATGTGACAATGTTGTGCAAATTGCGCGTGGGCTTGCCGCATGAATGAATTTCGCGTCTAACTGACATCACTGCGCCTCGCCACGGCCGGCCGCCGGATACCTGCTTGCTCTGGTATAAGTTAAGGTCGGTCGTTTGATTTCCTTTAATCCTGTTCCCATACATCGGGATAACAATTGTGCAGTTTTGATCGTTGCACAGTCAATATTTAAAACGAATACATTATTTTTTTTTATTTTTTTAAAGATTCAAATAGCAATGGAGCACGTAGCATCAACTTCCGCTGCCGCCCGTGAGAGCTGTGACCGACACAGAACAAGACTCAACATTTAATAAAGGCAAAGTCAAAATTAGAATTGTTTGTAAGGGCTTAATAAACACATTTAAAATAGTCATTTACATCACTTACATGCGATCCAATGCCATTTTTACTCCTACGAGTAGTAAGCTTTGAACTTATATCTTATGGTATTCTATTACCTACTTTTGTTTTTAAACATAAGACCGACTTTTGAAAAGGAATACCTACTCTGTAGAGGGTGCTTTCAGTTGCACATAAAATCTTTCGATTTATATGTGTATAACTTTGTTTCATGTATGATCACAATTCCTTAACACATTTTATCTCACAATAGCGAACATAGGTATTCGGCCGCGTACATCATTAGAATACAAGTAAAACCAGATAATACTGATTCGTTTACTGAGTAAACCTGATATGTACTAAGGTAACTACTCGGTCCATCTCTATATCTCTAATAACAATGATCCTATAGTGAGGTGTGCAATACCCTTAAATACATGGCTTAAAAGAAAATGAAGAAAACAATGTGAATATAATTAACGTAATTATTTTTCATCATCGCAATCCATAAGCATCCCACTTTTGGGCGCCGATTTCTTCCAGTGTCAGGGGTGTACACGGTTTCACAGTGATAATTATTTAAGTTTCTAATAATGTGTTTGATCTAACATAAAAAAATAAAATGTAACATACCAATAATTTCATATCGGACATTGTTTTAAGTGAAAAGCACTCAAAACTTAGGAGGGTTTATTAACATTAAAGTGACGTATAAGTGAACAAAATAAAGTATACAGATAAAAGCCAACATTTTCTTGAAACATATAGAAGATAAATCCCAGCTGAGAGCGAGCGTAGCGACTCGAAACAAGATTTGCGGCGTTGCCACGCTTGCCCCTCGCTGAATTGCAAATTTAATTTTTCTTCCAGCTTATCTTCCTCCCTGGCGGATTTTAAATGAACCACATATTTTCAGGGTAATACACAAAACCTAATTTCCCTGCAAGGGGAGTTGTTTCAAGAGGATCCACAATAAATTGGACGATGATTCGCTTTGAGTACTTTAGTGAAATTTATAAGTGTGCTTTAGCAGATCCTTTTCTTGTTTCTACCGTATATACTTTATTTATATAATTGCTATACAGTTATTTAGCTTAAAAATCTTTTGGAACTTGCTTACATACTAGTGAACTTTTCGCCTATACCTGGTCTACTCCTCTAGTCTCACCGAACCTTCGCATATTTGCGGCTTAAAACTCGACTCCGGTTCGTCTTACAGGAAGGCACTGAAATATTTATGGTAACAACTAACAGCCAATATTCACCATCACAGGACAGTCGTAACGCCCAAGTTATCACCAAATCGCTTAGATGGTGCGAGAAAGTACAGGAAAGATGCTTTCAAGCTTCTAGCTGGAACACGTCTAGGCAGGCAAGAAGGTGGTAGCTTAAACCCAAACAACGGCTTTCAGGAATAAACTGAATGATCTAGAATCTAATGACCGCTAAATAGAGAAACAGAGCGCCGTAACTGCGTCCGTTATTCAGCAGGGTAGACCACGACTACAGAAGTTCAAGTTGGACTAAAAGATGGATTAAACCCTCGTTACTGAGACGACCAAAGTATTAATTCATTAAAAGCATAATCTCAATCACTTAAAAGCGATCAATTTTATCCAGAAAACGCGGCGTTTAGTGTCTTATGTTTCTCCCTTAATCATTTACATTTTACATTTCAACACTACATTATTTTCCAATCAATGTATCGTTCTTTGAAGTGCGAATCACGTGCGCATAAAACGCTTCCTTCTTATTAAATAATGTCAAGTTATTGCTACGTATTACTTGCACGTGTGATTTTTATGTATTGACGTTGATCTATTAATCATATCAGATCACATACAGCATCACTACGGACGGTCCTATAGGTGATATTTGATTGTTATTAAACAAATAACCCAAGATACACATTATATTTCTTCATTACCTATTACGAATTTATATTTTCATTTACATACATATGCATTATCAAAGCTTTTTTATGTGCACTCTTAAAATAAAATACACATACCTACATACATGAAAGCACAAGAAAAAGAAAAATGTTTCTTTTATCTTAGCTATCAACGCATCGTTGATATCTTGGAATTGGTGATGGGCTTGAAGACAGTGGCCAATTACCATGAGGGGATTTGTATGCCTACTCGTTTGTCGGCAATTTACATCAAAAAGTGCATTTGAAAGTGCCATGAGACTTTTGAAAATACCACGGACTAACCTGTGTTCTTGAAGGTTTCGCAATCATTGTAGCGAGTTAGGAGTAAGGATGTTATCTTCCTAACAATTTGTAACGTGATACAGCAATTTACGAATCGTGTTAAATTTCATGAGACAAAACGTAAATGTGGTTATAAATTCCCTGTCATATTATACAATGTGTTTTTTTTACACTTGATCAAACGAAGTGTGCGGATACTAGACAAAAAATTACCGACAAAAACATTTTTTTTTATTTTTTTTTATACACTGTCTCGAAAATAAGAGCAATTTAATTTTTTTTTATTAAAAATCTTTCTTTTTGAATTTCTTTGTCTGGGAACGGTGTATTTTCGTCAAAGTAGTCTTTTTTGAAAGCTAAAAAGTGTACCTAAGAAAATAAAGTGAATAACAATATCGAACATAAGCTTCGAGAAAAAAAATAAACTATTTGAAATAATAGAAATAAAACTTGATTTTTATTGATTTTTGACCTCTAACTTTAAAATGAGGTCGTTAACATAGTCGTTTTTGCACATTTTATTAAAGTTCATGATCTAAGGAACAAATTCTCTAAAGTAACTATTGCTCTATCTATTTTCGTTGTTATGATATTCACCGTCAAACTAGGGTCTCTTTGATCTCCATTATCATGGCATTTATTATTTAAGTTTAATCCTTTTATTCATGTGCATATGTATGCCGATTAGACTTAGAAATTATGAAATAAAACAACTATTTGAATGACTTCTATTGTTAATTAATTTTTTTAATTTAATTAATTTATTCAATTTATTTGGAGATCAAAGAGACCCTAGTTTGCCGGTGAATATCATAACAACGAAAATAGATAGAGCAATAGTTACTTTAGAGAATTTGTTCCTTAGATCATGAACTTTAATAAAATGTGCAAAAACGACTATGTTAATGACCTCATTTTAAAGTTAGAGGTCAAAAATCAATAAAAATCAAGTTTTATTTCTATTATTTCAAATAGTTTATTTTTTTCTCGAAGCTTATGTTCGATATTGTTATTCACTTTATTTTCTTAGGTAGGTACACTTTTTAGCTTTCAAAAGAGACTACTTTGACGAAAATACACCGTTCCCAGACAAAGAAATTCAAAAAGAAAGATTTTTAATAAAAAAAAATTAAATTGCTCTTATTTTCGAGACAGTGTATAAAAAAAAATAAAAAAAAATGTTTTTGTCGGTAATTTTTTGTCTAGTATCCGCACACTTCGTTTGATCAAGTGTAAAAAAAACACATTGTATAAGCCTGAGCTTCTACTGACTTGAGCACTGATGCCAAATAAAATTAATAATTTTGAAATAGTGGTATTATCGAACTAGAGAGTATGGTAGAAGTGTCTATAACAATAACTTTTATTAATTAAAAAAACCCCGACAAGGAAAATCCAGTAATGAGAAATATAATAATAGAAAGGAGTGTACGAGTAGAACGTTTTTTAAGAGAAAGGATTTTAATGGATTGGTAGATGAAGCGTAAAATTACTTACAATGTTACTCAACTCAATCCATTCAATAAATTCCTTTTTAATAAGATTCCATTTACCTAGTGTGCGTAGATACATAATTTTCTCATTCTCATTTTTATTACGTGTGTAAATTATTATTGTCACGATCACGACAGGGAACTACTACAGATGCATTCAGAGTAGTATTTTTTAATTGTGTAAGGGCTTTAAGCGACGTTCGTGCTAGTTTCTATTAAAGATAAGGAAGTTGTTTATGTCCTGCCATAATAACCGACGAATGAAATTGTTCAAAGCCTCACACCATTCATTTTTATGAAGGTAAGTACATAAATTGTAATACAGTTTATTACAAGACGCTGTATTGTTTACGGTTATTGCAATTATTATTACACTTAACATATTCTACGATCTTAGAAGTGTATGTTATGTGGTCCTTGAACAAATACTCGAGAGTACGTATATAAATATTAAATATGTGAACAATTATGTTATGAATTGTGATTGCGTAACGAAGTTTAATTTTTCTATTGAACCATTTATGTACCTACAAGGTAGACATCAATCTTATAGCGATTTAGTGCAGGATTTGCTCCTGCACTAAATCGCTAAAAGTTTTCAGGGTTCCTACCCTCACCACTCGCCAAGAGTTTTACCAAAAGCTGCTTCCGTGCGGATAATGAAAAGGTTCTGGACTATCCCTACCATCACCACCAATCAACTAGTCACGTGCTGCAGCTAAGCACTTTTAACCCTGAGTGTTTGTTGTTGCCAATGGTAGTAGTAATGGTAGTCTTTGCTCAGTGTATTTAGGAGAGGGTATGCATATACCACCAGGTACTTTTGTACATACTAAAATATATTTTGTTTGTGGTAGACCACGGACCACTCCAGTTGTTAAATCTACCGATTACTATGAGATGATACAATATTTCGTAGGCGATATAAAGTCTCTCGTGGTACTTATATTTTGTGTAAAGTCCCTGTAGATATCCAAGGATCAAGATGCTACGCTTTATGAAAATTCTAATTCAAATAATTCACTTCACGTAGATAGGTACCTATTTATCAATAATAAACGTATGAATATAAAATACATTGTTTCTACGATTTCACAAAGGAGCCGTATCAAAGCGGGGAAGAAATGGGTGCGAAACTTCTAAGCACATCATAAACAATACCTAAACTAATTATATAGTTATATTGCAATCCAAATTGAGCGGATCGGCCTAACAAAACTTTCGTTCCCAAATTCGTCCCTGGTCAAGAACCATACACATCGACCCTGTAATGCCCTTCCTCTAAGGCGCTTTCACGTGGTTTTAAAAATCTCTTCGTATATTGTTACTAACACAACCGTAACACATAGTCAAGGCTGCCTAGCAGACACATTTGTCACTAATTCGGCGGCCGTTTATGATTGCGATTAAGCTTAACTACTCCTTTCCTCTGAGTCACGGCTCGAACCAGATAAACTCGTTAGAGGTTCAAAGGCCAAAATCAAATCCAGCTCTAACTGCAGTACACTGGTACTAATACGGACTCGCTGGTCACCGATCAAGCTTCTGTATTATTTTGTGGAGTTTGAGATCGCTGCTTAGGGATATGGCCACTATTTTGTATTCTGTTACAGAGACGCTACTTCGCCACTCGTATTTATAAAAAGAAATCTTACGAATAAAATTTTGGTGGATACGAAAAGATAAAAAAGATCGTTTACTTTAGGGTAAAACGAAGTGCTGTCGAATCGATAGAATGACTATAGTACGGGAGGCCATGATGCTGAATATTACTCGAACGTCATAGAGACCTATTGGGTTGCAAAGCTTAGATGATAAGAAGAAAAAAATGTTATATAATGTATACCATTTCATCGGTGGGGGAAGCGGCTATTGATCTTTAAATATGTAAAAAAAAACTGCCGCATGGACATACTCGAGCGCGTCAGATATTGATACCACCAATGGCCTACGTATTATTAATAATATACGTATGTTAATCTGACCGTTTGCATGATGGGGGTGATCGTACTTAAGGGTTGAAAATGATTAAAAAAAAATTTACTCGAGCGCGTCAGATTTTCTAAGGGGGTGTTAAGTGCACCAAAAAAAAGCTCTAATTCAATAATCTGACGATTTCGATGTGACCCAAACTCGCAGCCATTATACTAATGTGCAAAAAAAATCGCCATTTTGAAATACTCAAGCGCGTCAGATTAAGATATTTAAGGTTCATCTTTATGTCCTAGACTTGCTGTCTCATAATCTGACGATTATCTAGAGGGATTTCCCTAATCTGCCAAAAAAAAATTAAATCATTGAACTTCATTAATAGAAAAGCTCAGGAAATAGCATGCAAATAAAAAAGTGTATGTTTTTAAGTAGAATACTTGTATTTACATAATATAAGGGCCGTAATATCAATCGTAGTTTAAACTATGCTTCAGAGTTTAGTCACGAATTATTTCTTAAGATCAACGGTAGATAATCGATCAAGTCCAGTTTAAACTATTTAAACTCTCCCGAAGGTTGGTTAAAAACCTCCTTGTGAGATTAACCTTTCGTTTAATTTGACGATTCTTCAAGATAGTTTTTGAGTTATTCATAATAATGTGTATTGGATTTATGGTAGTTGCCTCATAACTTTTGACTGGGTGTTCCGATTTTTATAATTCTTTTTTTATTCGGAAGCTGATGCTTGTCTTGTGATACTGTATAAATTTGAGCGACCTCTAATGGACAGTTTTTGAGTTATTTTTAATAATGTGTGTTTATGGTCGCTACCTCATAACTTTTTACTGAGAATTTAAATTTTCATCCTTCCATTCTTTTGTTTTAATCGAAAGCTCGTCGTATGTTTTCGTATAAATTTGAGCGAAATCTGACGTTTACTTTTTGATTTATCTCTACTTATCGATTTTGAACATTAAACTTTAATGACGAATTTTTGTTATTTCGGGTCTTATAAATCGTCAGATTATATATTTTTCGTTATCCTTGAATCATTTCCTTCAAAATAAAAAAAATTAGCCACGCTCGAGACTGTCAAGATGGCGTTTTTTTTCACAACTTTGTAGCCCTCCCCTTTCATTGCGTCATTCTCAAATTGTCAGATTAGTGGAATATACACTTTTTAGCATGTAATTAACTCACCCTACCTTAATCTGACGCGCTCGAGAATGTCTGATGATCAATTTTTTTTTACTAATCTGATCCTTTATTCTTGAGGCGCGGCCTTATATATGGGGCTCATATTTGGTGGAGGTACTTAACTGGGTACAAGGTACCCCCTGTACCTTAATCTGCCGCGCTCGAGTAAATCCAAGAATCCCCTCTTGGGCTCCCTAGCTACTACCCTGTAATAATGTCGCTGCTAAATGACGCCAAAGTATACCTATTAGTTACAGAAAAACGTTGTGACTACAAAATGAAAAAAAATAAATAATATGAAATGGTGACCATGAATGTTAAAAGTGAAGTTGAAGTTTCACCACCTTGAAATATGGAAGGAATAGATTTGGATTGAGGAATAGATCAGCACTTGGCCAGCGTGGTGGAAACCTCAATGATACTGTGAGAGGAGACCTAAATCCAACAGTTGCACAGTTATGGGTTGCAACGATGATGAGATCTCCAGTGTAATGAAATAGGAAATTAGAGTTCAAGTTAAGAGAGAAAAAGTGGCGGTTGCCTTTGTTCATCAATCTAATTGACAGCGTTTTAGTAGATTCGAGGAAAATTTGCCATACGGCGACTGAGCAGGACCAATAAAATGAATGAATAGCTGACTCAATGTGCTACACGTTCAGAAGGACCTTTTAGGGACTGTACAGATAAATTCCTATCTGTAAATTAGAACAAAATGTAGGTACACAAACATAATTTTCATGTCCATAGCGACACGCAATCAACTTATTACATTACTACCTATGTGAGTGAGAGAGATAAGAATAATGACTTAAGTTTAATTTAAGTATAAGGTGGGTACTCAGATATTGTCTATCTCAGGCATTGTCTTTTTTAAGATTTTCATGTGGAATTTAGAGCAACAGATAGCGGATCCCTCATTAGATGTCTGTGATGTTATTCGCGTTAATCTCAGAAACGACTCAGCTGATATGGGTGTAGTTTTCACTAATAAAAGGTATTGTGACAACTTCACTTAACTAATTTTGTTTTTAATTTAAATCGTTTTAATTAAAAAGTATCGTAAATTTAAACAGCTTAGCAATTAGCGAATGTGGCTACTAAGTGATTGATTCCCGCCGCGAAGCGAAGGCGGATTTACTAGTAAACCATACTAGTAAACTTGTAAACAATGTAAACACATTTAAGACCAGCTCGTACAAAGCAATAACGAAACTTATGCCAGTACATCCTGAACATAAATTTTTATTTTAGTTTCAACAATTTAACATCTCAATTTTTATGTTCATCAATTTTAACTCCGTAATTTAGAAATTCTTGTTACATTTTGTAATTCCTTATTTATAGGTGCCCAGAAAACCTTTGTTCGGGTTCAGGTGTTACACCCGAACAGTCAGATAATATTTTCTGCACGAAAAGCAAAACATTATTCAGTAGACCAGTCCACTTTTAGATCATACATTTGTTCTCACGAAGACTTCAGATGGTAAAATATATTCAAAGCGGAATAAGAATTTTTCTTAGTGCAATAAATCGGAGTTACGTAAAATGATCCCAGACTGGGCGTCTCAACTCAGGTAGCAACTATTTTAATGGCACCCCTGCGAGTTATGACATTAAATCATAACGCATTCTGAACAGAAGTATCTTCAGATAAAAACGTGTGACTATCTGTCGTGCTTTCTCCACCCTTTGATCAGATGGATTGAAGATTGGAAAAACAAGATACTTAAAGAATGATAGAGAATGATGTAGGGGCGTATTAAGTTGCATAAACATTATAGCAGACAATACAAGAGAGTAGTAATTCAGAAATCGATCGCAGTATGCAGATTTTATCTTTTTAAATAATAACTTCTGTGAAACACCTTAAAATATTATTATTGTAGTAATTATGCGGAATTTAAAGCTTATAAATCCACCTGAATAAGGAATTTCTAGCTAACAATATGCACTAATATATTGGATTTTGAAGAAGATTATAGAATACAGCCCTTATTCGGTTTGTACAACATAATAACAGCATGGAATACTTACTGTGTAGGTACCTGCCAATGTGCCAATATCACCGTAAAGTAACCAACGGCTTTCAGGAAGCGTTACGATACAAAACAACATTTTGTTACGGTTCGTAAAATGATGGGCAAAGCGAAATTCCAAATAAGCCGTCCTTATTCCCATCTCTGCCCTTACATTTGTCTCCGAGGTCAAATAAAATATAATAGTACAAAAAGCAGATTGATCGCATCCCTTTCATCTTTTCTAGTTTTAGTATGTCGTCTATTCTAATTTGCTATTTTATTTATTTCCGTCCCCCTACGAGCCTTGTAACTCATTCCGCAAAAGACTGTTTTACTTGTACTTAATTGGTTATCTTAAGAAAGTACAAGATTGTTGAATGCAATTTTGACGTGACAACGTCTTATAAATTGGTTTGCCGGGTGGCACTTCAAGAAACTGCGTTAGTAGCTCCGCTCACGTTACTTATAGTAGCTACTAGTAATGGCAATTAATGCTATTTTTCATTCATTTCATTAGCATGCTAATTTTCATGTCTTAGCATGCTACGTGCTATTGCTATGCTATTTGCTAAAATCATTTTTAATTTGATTATGAATAGCTGTGATTTGTGAAATGCTAATGTTTTTTCATTACTAGGACAACATATCATATATTTTTTTATATAATTTAAGTAGCTTTCCGTTATCAAAGTGGATACCTACTCTATAAGCCATTTTTGGATAATTTGGAATATATTTATTTACACGTTAAAATCAAATCTTATATTAATTGACTACAAATTACACTATATTTACACTTTTTTATTAAGTAAACCAGTTACAGTAAAAACTAAAAAGAGAAATTGCATTGGTTTTATTTTTTCACTCACTCCTATTCATTCGTGAACTGTCGGGTTGCGCTGACTCAAATTAATTCGATGCGAATGCGAATGACATTAGCATTAGCAGATAGCAGTAGCCCCGTGCTAATAGCACGCAGCAGTCGCATACGACAGTTAGCGCCGCGGTGCGAATTAGCGCGGTCGTGTGTTTTTCGCATGATAGCACCAGGACGCGAATGCAGACGATTGCTATGATCGATGCTATAATTAGCAATAATTTATTTTAGCAACTACAATTAATTTAATGATTGCTAATGGACCTTTAGCAATTAATTATTATTGCTAATGCTAATTATTCCAATACTAGTAGCTACGGCGTACACACGTTGGCGTGTTTCAGAAAATGGTACAGCGCCATCTCTGGAGAAGTAGAGTAACTAGTTTGTTACCTCACTTAGTTGTGACTAATGGTTAATGGTCTAACGGTTAGCAGCGCTAGATGGCGGATGGTGTTACAATGTTTTAAATATAATTCTTTGTATATGTTTACCCCATGAAGATACGGGAACGCAGGGTCAACTTCACAAATAACCACAACTGCTTCCAAACCCAAAATAGCAGTTTATTATAAAACCAAAGAAGTCGACACATTGCCCTTTACAAATTTTTCTCTTATATAAACTCCACGTTACACTCGTTACCGCGTTTCACAAATTGGTACAATGCCATCTTGTTTACAAGTGAGGAACTATTTAACAAAAATAAAACATTAAACTTAAATTGCTTCCGCCTTCACATGACGGTTAGACAGTATAAATAAATGTTTTAAATTGTTACTATTATTTCATCCTTCTTCATCTTCTTATTATTTCATCTTTCATACGAATGAATATTCACATTAAAATTATTTTACCACTCAAAGTCGTTGTCACGTAAAACTTTCGCCCGTATACCGACTTTACAGGCAACCAATTTTTTTTTGTCACGCTTGAAATAGCAGCTGTGACGTAAGGTGAAAATTAAATGTGTTGAATAGTCAATTTACTGAGGAAGGCTATAGCTATACCTAGGCTATATAACATCACGCTACGACCAATAGGAGCGGAGCAACAAGTTTCCCGAAGCGAAGCGAGAGCATCTCTACAATGTATACTGCAGGACAGTGTCTGTCGGGTCATCTAGTGTAACACACTAAATGAAGAACATAAATAATAAAAATTAAAACGTATATCTTAAAGATTACAACAATAGAGATAAAAATATTTAAATTAAAATAAGTCAAATTCATTTCAGAGATAAAGAATAGGCTTGAATAAATAATCAATTGTGCACATCAAGTCAAAGCTTTCCTTGAAAACGATTTCGCCCGAACTAGGTTATCGAGGTAATACTAAAAACGGTCTATGTGGAGCGCGTCGCTCCATATAATAGTTATGTAACACGCAGCAGTTCTGTCTAATCAATACAAAAGCACTCCATGTTGTAACAGGGCCAATGTACGAGAAAAACCTAAGAGCGCTCCAGTTGAGAGATCAGTTTTCCACCCGTCTTGGCATCAGTCTTCGCTAGCATTCGCATTATTCATAAAATTGTAAGTTTATACATCGAATGCTGAGAATCATACGCTTAATCGATTCTTAAATCTAAATATTCAGGAAACATCTTGAGACTTAAATGGATCAGCCAAATTTTATTTCACTGGTTAAAAATTACAGCAACATTTAGAAACCTAAATTGGTATACAAACATTTAGAGCTATTGCGGACGACTGAACTAGTGGAAATATTTTGGAACAAACAAACACACTTATTCATGAAGTAAAAATAAAAGCTTGTAAATAGGATTGTATGACATACAAATAGGTTGCTAGGAAATCGATATCAGAGGTAGCTTTCCAGGACACCGGAATATGTAGAGAAATCTACGAAAGAAGAAATGAACATGCTCTCTATGTAACTTTTGCCGTACAATAAACTATTGCAGTAGTATGACAGATTTACGAGTATTTCAGAGCGCACCCGTAAGATTGCGTCCGTGCTATTTGCTAGAGTAAAGAATTCCTGTACTAGGTTGTTATAAATAAGTGCAATGGTGATAGCAATAATCAATAAATAGATTTTATTTATCATTACTACTCATAGTACGTATACGTACTAGCAGGACATTTTTTGGCAAAATCAGGTCCTTAAAAAGCAATTATCTATTTTGTGAGCGATCTGAATAAAATAAAAAATATTCGGCATTGTCAAGTCTGATCTCAGTTTCAAGGAAAAACTTCCGATTCAAATACATTTATAATATTTTAATATGAAAAACTACGATTACAATAGCAGTGAATTTCAATGATACCTATGCACGTTTACAAGTACCAAAGATAATTTAATGATATCCACAACAGCTATGCAAAATTTTCGGGTCAATACTATTGTTGCCTAAATTTTTAGTCTGGTCTATGAAATTTGAGGACAATAAGAATATAAAGAATATGACAGTTTTATGTGTTTTGGCAATCAACTTGGCACAGGCAAGGCCGAAACTGAATACAGTTGGGTCGCATGTGAACAAAACCATAAACAATCTGATGATATAAATCATCGAAAATCGATTGTTAAAATTTGCTATGGCCTTAGGATAAAAAGAGGTCATCACTTACATCATCATATTAAACGCATAAAAACTGGACCATGTAATGGGAACCATTAAAACCAATTAAAACAATTTAATTAACACTGTAAGCCACACATTTGCATAACATCCTCATGGGTAACGAAGGAAATGGTTAGTTATAAACAGTACCACTCTGTGGTTAATACATTAAACCTTCTAAAGTACAACATATAGTATGTAGTTACACATTCCAAACTAAATTATCCAAAAGTACAGAAAATTAAAGGAAGTATCCATAATAATAAAATAATAATAAAATAATCCATAATAATAAAGTCACTGAAACAATGTAGTATATAAATCAATAGGGAGTACATACAACCTTCTTGGGGGAAAAGTAGGAGTCGAGTGAAGGACTTCACGCGACGATTGATCTAATAATCCTATTTCTTTATGGACGGTATAATATAAAGGTACAATTTCAGGGAGGAGGTAACTTTGTCAATGATAGGCACGCACGACAGCGCAATACCAATACAAGATCCTTCAATATTCGTTTCAAGGACTCGAGCCCCCCCCCCCCCCCCCGTCCCTTGCAAATACAAGGGTAGCACTCAACAACACGCTCTTCAATCTTCTATGACCTTTAAGTGTATTCACGAATAGCAGGGCGTGTCATTTAATATAGAGCGATTAGAGGGGAACGGAAAATACGGATAAAGTAAAACTGGTTACTCGCAGTAATTAGTGATTTAATTAATATTATTCAGTAAATTATTGACGTTCTTTTAACTATCGAATTTCCATTATGTTTTAATGTTTAATAAAGTTGTTATGGATGAAAGGTGTTAATAGTCTGTCAACTTTTAGCCAACGCCAACGGTGTAAACCAAGATTTTGTCCCTGACATTGTGACAGGAGACCCAAAAGAAGTAAGGACAGGTGGATAGTCGTGGGTTGCGGCAAAAACAGAATCAGGTATATCAGGTATATAGGGGTGATTGTAATAAAATCGATGCTTATTAGGAATACGATCTGAACAATGTATACCTATCTAATTTGCATATAGATTGACCTCCGCATTTCACTATGAAAAATATAGATTTAATTTTACGGCGGCTCAAAGAAAGAGCTTGGGAAATATAAAACTCAATTTCGGGATTGGGTAGGATATTTTATTATTGTTTCTGTATAATCAAAGTGCTACAGGATTTTTTATCAGGTCTTTGATTGTACGACGTCGACGGAAATATCGCAGTACATTTAATACGAATACAATTTCTTAATTTTACTACTATTATTTGACAAAGAGATACAGTTACGTCAAAAAAAGCAGTATAGTATTATGTTACGGCTAAAGTTATATTAACTGTTGATAACTAATTCAAGCCTACATTTACAAGGGAGGCTTCAATATTTTATGTTTATTTATCTAAATTATTTCAACTTTAGCGTGTTAATCTAAACAGACATTTTTTACTTAAAAAATAAAAATTAATAACACCTTATGCATATTAACACAAACAATAAAAATACAGAAGGAATTAGTGATTTCTAAAAATATATCAAAATTTTAGATAAAATATCCCCGAACACAATAAAAACTTCTGAGCAAAGGTTTGTTTAGTTGGTAATTAAATAGCCATTGAGTTACCGATAAACAACAAAGGGGACTTGAAAATAAAAAAAGATAAGTGAGTGATTTTGTATAGGTTCCAGAACCCTCAAAATATTTTACAAACAGATTAAATTACTAATGAACGACATAATAAACACATTTTATTTAGAGTATCAGCAGGCACACCCACCCTTAGCGAAATTAATCTCCAAAGTAAACTCACCTTCGGCGTCTAATTAGTTCCGCTTGTTCCTACTAAATGGGATACTGGAGCCTCGTAAAAACAATTAACTGAATTTCGCTATTGAATTGACGTCACTAGAAACTTCAAATAAAAACCTATGTAGGTACCTAACCTTAGTCTTGTGATTGGTTAATAACAAAAATGTATTTTAGAAAATAATGAAAAAGCATGAAGCAATGGGTAATGTATCTAATTTATTAACTTAGTCCAATAGAACGAAATTAACAAAATTATGATTATTCAATATACAGGGTGATTTGTAACTCGACGTAATCCTCTTGGGATGTGGTAATACAACCAATTTCCAACAAAATTAACCATAATGTCCCTAATACCAAGTCAGCTGGTTATCGAGATATTCCTTATTTTTGGTTTTGGTCAAAGAACACCGAATTTGACTACAAAAAAATCAATAAATAAAAAAGTTGTGGTTTGAATTGAGTTGTGTGTATTTCTATCACTGACCAATACATCAACAATCACTTATTAATACTAATGCAGGCACAAGTGTTACACATTTTAAAATAACAAGTGAATTCTTGTAAAAAAAAATATTTTCTTACGAATGTGGTCGATAGAAAAGTAGATTTATTTTAAAAAATCTAGTATACATCAAGCGTACAAACTACATGAAAAACATCCTTGTTTTATAAGCTATCCAAACAAGTATCGTCATACTTATTTAGTGATCAAAATCAACGTGAATTTGGGAGATCGCGTTGGTAGCCAGAAACAAAACACTGCTGCTGTTTAATTTTCATTTTAAATGATCAAGTGGGTCTAATAGACAAACGACAAACGACAATAACAACTAAAAAGTTTGCAACTCAGGAACTTATACCGCGGTACGATAACAAAGGGTTTTACGTCGCACGTGCTCTACATACGTTTTTTTCTGAAATGTTTTGTTTGTGTCTTAATAATTTTACTTGTTTGGATAGCTTATAAAACAAGGATGTTTTTCAAGTAGTTTGTACGCTTGATGTATACTAGATTTTTTAAAATAAATCTACTTTTCTATCGACCACATTCGTAAGAAAATATTTTTTTTTACAAGAATTCACTTGTTATTTTAAAATGTGTAACACTTGTGCCTGCATTAGTATTAATAAATGATTGTTGATGTATTGGTCACTGATAGAAATGCACACAACTCAATTCAAACCACTACTTTTTTATTTATTGATTTTTTTGTAGTCAAATTCGGTGTTCTTTGACCAAAACCAAAAATAAGGAATATCTCGATAACCAGCTGACTTGGTATTAGGGACATTATGGTTAATTTTGTTGGAAATTGGTTGTATTACCACATCCCAAGAGGAATACGTGGAGTTAGAAATCACCCTGTATTTTTCTTTTTTTTCTCTTCAAAATTTGTATTTAAAAATCAGTTAAATTCAAAAGTACCTAAATTAACCTATACTTCTCGCATCATGCTATGTTCGGAACCTATTTTCGGCAAATGTCACAATGAATCACCTTTGGCCTTTCAATATCTAACTGACAAAGTAATCATGTAAGTGCAATATAAGAGCGTAGAGGTGTATGGTCCAAATCGCAATGCTAACCAATATGACAAGGGATAACACAATGGCGTTAGTCTGCTCCATTTAGAAACCACTCAATCTGGGGTATACGCAGGTAAGGATAGGGGTCAGGGGGGTACGATACCGATTTTTTGACTACTATAGACCTACGGGTATTTTACTCTTGAAAAAATCTGACTCGGAAATTCGATTATCCCCACCCCCTTGAATTATTATTTCAGGCTCATTTTGTTCTTATTTTCCAGGTTGTCGAACCGAATAAATAGTATAATCATACGCATTTGATTAAATCAAGTCTAAACTAAAGATCATATAGATTAAACGTACTGAATTTCGTTTTCCAAATATTCTGTAATTCCAACATCTGTCCCCATTCAAATAGGGTGTGGGAGACTCAACAAAAAGACTCGGATGCTTTCCCGAACATCATTGAATATTCAACATGGTTCACGCTAGCAATGTTGATCTCAAATGCACTTTATTGTCTACGATGAAATGGAATCTCTGCTCTGAAATTTGCAATTCGCCATAGGCATTATTTATCGCTTCGTGTTTAAAGATCTGTGTCATACGTCAAACAATTGATTCTAAAGCTAGCATTTCAATTGATTCTTAAGAATATCTATAATTTAAGTAATATATATGCCAAATATAAGACCCACAAGCCAGAGAATATGGTCATAAATGGACAGAGTTGGCATAAATTTTGAAATTCCAATTTCATGTAACATAAATTTGTACTCATTCTTTAGCTACATGGATAACCCAAATTGCATCTAACTCTGCTAGAGCGGGCAATAAACGTAGTGAAAATAATAGCATCGAGTTAGCTTTATTCCAAATCAAATATAAGACATTTTCCAGACGCGGAGCAAACAGAAATTGGTAGCAGTTTGGCGCCACTGCACCTCTCTTGAAACATGCGACGGCCGATCGATGGTGACCCCTTTACCGACCGATGCACCGAGCTGTGACTGGCCGGGAAAATCGTACGGTGATCTCTGTTCACCGTACTTTTACTTGTTCGTACTTTTTAAAAATCTTTTTCTATTCCAAAAAAGGCTTATTTCACTGTTTTGTTAGGAACTTCTTTTGTCTTACCGAGCGAATTGCACGAAAAAATCGGGTCATTGGAATCGATTGTAACAAATGCAGCGTATTTTCGATTTACTTAACTGATGCGTGGGAACTTGAGAGTATATGTTAGAATACCTACAATATTAAATAACTGTTGATTCTCACATCCTTTAATTAATAAGAAGAGTTTATATTACACTCCGTTAAGACTACAACAAAAATAACCAATGTAAACTACAATGAGAACTGTTTGATGTTGTTCATAGACTGCTTGTCTTAAGTTAAGAGATGAAATGTTTTTTCAAAAGTGTGACTGGGTTGAATTTCCTACAACCAAATCAAAAGACATCTCAAAGCTATTTGTTTTTTTAGGCTTCAAACTGAACTAATTTATTAAGGTGTCTAATTCAACCCTTGTAATGTAGGAACCAGCGTGGCTATGTTACCTCTTTAGAAGTTCCTTAACTCGTGCAAAAGACCAATCGATTCGTTTGTAATATTCTGGGATGGGTTTCCAGTTCGCTTCATTTCTTTGATGATTATGATTGCCATAAAAACGGACAGAAGGTACAATAGATTTCTCACCTATCAAAATTTGAGCTCTGTACCAACATTGCTACTTTAAGCTTTTTATGCCAAGTCATAAAAAGCTACTCTGCTATTTTATAGTAGATACTGCAGTATGGCACCTCCCAATATTAATTGCGCAGCGTGTCAGCGAATTACTGTTTTTATGGGGTAATATTGTCGCGCATTTGCCTTTCATTCTAACGTAATGAAAGTCCCCTTCTCTACAATTTTCCACCCAAAGAACGAAGCGCAACTCTTCGCACAATTCCAATTTATTTATTGTTAAGCTCACAGGACCACAAAGTGGAATAGCGAAAGCAGTCAGCGTGAAGCTACATCGCGAACTCATTTCCCGCTCTAAATTCAAGTTTTGATAGGTAAAAGTAAATTGCAAAAATTCTAAGATAGGAATGAAAATTTTCTGAACTGCTTTAACACTGCTTTAACACCATTGCTTTGTTGCAAAAAAGGGACTCCAATTAGTTTTAACTTATTTTTATATTATTAAGTTATCGATTTGCCCTATTTTGTAATTACAGAGCTCTTTTGCTTAATTATTTATGGATAATAGAGCTGGGAGTACAGCAGCTATCAGCGGACACTTATGTGACAAAAAAAACTTTTGCATGTCACCAGCAGCACAGGGACCATTGACGAGGACATGAGTACTAGCGTTTAATTTGAAACCTCAACACTCATGCCCCATTCAATTAGTCCTCGCAATTCACCCCTCTTTGCTTTAACCTGCGTCTGTTACAGCGTAAAAATTGTAGGAAATTACAAAGTATAACAACAACGCAATTTAAAACGACGCACCTGTACACAGCATTTTCATGTACCTGCAGTTAATTACCTCCCACATCAATCATTCAACCCGTAATGAAGCTCACGGAACACCGGACGAGGCTTTCCACAGCGTAAATCATGAAATCACAAAGTTAATGTAATGGACTATTCGCTGTAGGATAGTGGAAAATTTAGAGCAAATTCGTTCATACAAGGTTTTTTAATTAACAGCAAAAGTGAAAAAGTATCAGAGAAGTAATAAATGCCAGAGCTGATGTAATTCTGGGTCACCAGTGACTCCAGGAACATCAACAATGCGTTGTTGACTAAGAAGAAAGTAATAAACGGCTTCTTAGTTACTTACTCTCTACACTGCACCATTCTTAGGTCTATAAAAGTCCTGAGCAAGCACAGCAAACAAGCAGCGTGCCCTCTGCAGCAAGGCAGCTAAATGCCATCAAAATAATGCTACAAAACTATCATACATTCGTTAATCAATTAAAGGAGATGTTTCAAATCCGGCCCACAATATGTACAGTACCTCGAAAAATCGAGAAAAATCCATGGAATTCGAGAAAAATAAAGATAAATTGCTTAAATGCATACTTTTCTGGTACAAAAATTGTATTTATCATTTACTTTTATCACGTTTCAACATGGCGTCTTGCCAATTTGTCATTGATCATAGATCACGAACTGTCTACTGTCACCCCAACATGACAGAAATGTAGGTACATATTATGTCAAACTTCAATCAAATCAACGAACGTGACATGTGATGACAGCTTACCGCCATGACGGATTTTAGTTTTTGTGGTGCAATTTTAAGTGTACATTTTTGTGTTCTACCACCAAACTAAAGCAATTTAAAGGAATTGGATGATTGAAAACTGTTTTAATTGGGTTTCTCCATTTCTGAGTATGGTGTACAAAGACGTGGCCGGGGCTCCATACATTTTGAAACATCTCCTTTACTGGCCATTTAAAAATTTAAAGAGTTAAAACTCTTTAAAAAATATTTAAAACCAATTTTTTATCCACGTAGGGGCAAATAAAAACTAATTGCACTTCACTTTTCCACCTATTCATTGTTCTACCTAAACAAATAAGTAAGGGTAATAATCGCCCTGTAGATTATGAGATAATAGATAATAGCTTTGAGGCGTGGCAAAACAGCGTCGGTATCTAAAATATTTTTGTCATAACGACACCTAACGTTTTGTAAGAAACTCAGCAACTAGAACTTTGTATTAGGGACTGGTTGAAGTTAAAACTCGTATAGTTATTAACAAAGAGAAGACTATATTGCCGAATTATAACTATAATTTCATGACAATGATGTTGAATGATACAGCAGAAAGGGGTACATTATAGGTATTACATAATATGGTAAATTATAGGCTTAGCACCGTTTAATGATGAGATGAGACCCGTACTCATTAGAGTACCATTAAAATGGGTTCAAACTAATGGGTTTCTGAGTCTAAGCTAACTTGCTCAGTTTGTAGTGTACATATATATGACTGAAAAATACTTAAAAACTAGTAGTGTATAATTAATTTCACGATTAGATATTTGGTAGAACTACATAAAATTTAGTTCATTTCGAATTAATGTAAAAACATTAATTAAAGCCTTCTAAACATTTCAAATATTATTTCAAGCCATTTTAAATTCAACTGAACAATTAAGGATTCAATTCAAATAAGACTGCTCCTCCATGTCGCACTACATTTTTTAATCTCTTGCTAAATTTAAAAGGGGTAAAATAAAGCTTATAGATGACCACAGAAACGGAGTCTAGCAAACAGCAATTGCTGTAGAAAATTCGTTAATTGGATTTGAACCCCATAATGACTTTTAAGTCTCGATCTCTTAAGATCGATAAAGTAATTTACCTAATTAATCCTTTCTAGTACCGCATAGGTATGTGCTCCTATACTACGGGCAAAATTACGCAATATATCACCGTCACACCTGCAATCACTTCAAAATAAGATTACCAAAAGTAATTTTACTCACGCTACTCTAAGACGCGCAGTTCCAAGAAAATCAAATCATCCAATTCACCGTTTGCTTCCGGTTCGCGTTGGATTCATAAAAGCGCTATAATAAATCCTCATACTCATTGCCTCAGAGTATAAAGTTCAAGTAAAAGTTAATTAGAAAATGCTCTCGAGTGCTCCATTTGTGCAAAGTGCAGAGAGCAAAAACGCATTACTTCCGGATAAACAGCGAAATAAAAATACGACGCAAGAAAAACCAGTAGGTACTTTTTTTAATCAAACTTGTCAGCAGAGGACAATAAGACTTTCTTTTTTATGATAGGAACTTCGTATTTTTTCTAACGCAAGCTCGAATTCTACACCTCGGGCTTGTTCAGTGGGCAGTGGGCACTAATATCTTATTAAATTTATCCCCTGGGGCCGAACTTAATCATAACTTCATTAAAATTCTACGAATGTATGTCTCTACACCGACGAAGGTTAGCTTCATCAAAGATTTTGTAACTGGAGCCGCGTTACTAATTGCATATTGCAACGCGTTGGTGATTATTGATCATTTTAGTGGACGGCAGCTAGTGACTATGTACCATCGGCCAAATTGATTCGTACCCCACCTTCAGCTTATTTTCTTGCAGCACATCAAGTGCAATTAAGTCGAAATTCGTCTAAACATTCGTTGCCTTGGAAACAAACCTGTTATTATTCTACATGGCATTGTCAATACATAACTTATTTTACAACTAGCTTTTGCCCGCGGCTTCGCCCGCGTGAAATTCGTTTATATCGCGAACCGAGGAAGGGGGTACGTCATCAACTATCGTCCTGGGAAAATTCATCGAAATCATTCATGCGGTGTAGATTTTTCATACAAACTTTCATCCCCTATTTCAACCCTTAAGGGGTTGATTTTTTTAAAAAAAAGTAGCTTATGTGTGACTGACCTAGTCACACATAAGCTACTTTTTTTTTCATTTCAACTATTTTCATTCCGAATCTCATCCAAATCAGACCGGTGGCTGCGTGAAAACGTCACAGACATACAGACAGACTTTCGCATTTACAATATTAGTATGGATACGTCTGTTTATCGAGATTTGAATATTTTGACATATAAAAAACTTAGAATATATACACATTACACACACTGTCTGTCCATCATGAAGTAAATATATTCTAATCTGCAAAAACGATTTCTGATAATATATAATATTATTAAAAAGTGACTTTGTCCGTCTATTGGCTTTTCACGCTTAAACTGCTGAACAGCCGAATGCTGAATTTGTAATGAATTGCAAAAAAATACATTACAGAACATTGAATGGAGATAGTTTCAGATTCTGGAAAAGACAGGATATTTTTTCTCAGAAATCATCTCTAAACAGGATGAAGAGGGTAGTAGAAGGGATATAAAACTTATCACAATTGTTCTTATCAGATTGTGATAAATTTTTGGTCCATGGGATACTTTATTCCTCTTAATAAATTACCATTGAATAATTTTAACGGTATTTTGTTGTCGCTTGTCTCGAACTCGGGCGAAGCCGCGGGAAAAACAACTATATAGTTAATACAAAAGCAAAAATAATATCTGCAAGATAAATAGTAATTCATTGCACTTTGACACTTGACAAGAGCGACGTTTGACGAAGTGAGCTTAATATTAAAAAAGTCATATGTGCAAAAGACACGCTCGAAAAGAAAACGAATTTGACATCCTCAGAAGTTCAAACGAACTGTCGACGAAGTGGGGTACGAATCAATTTTGCCGAGTGTACATTGTCTCGCCTACTTCTTTGTCACTTCATCATCTCAAACCATCATGGCCCCCTATTGAACACGAGTATCTTCTCACAAAAAGGAGGTTTAGGGTATAGTCCACCACGCTGGCCAAGTTCGTATTCGTATTGGCAGACAGGTTTCCTCACGATGTTTTCCTTCACCCCTATAGCATGTTTAAATGCTTTGTACGTACATAATTTCGAAAAGACAGAGGACCCTTATTTGGAATAAGAGGCAGAATTCTTTACCTCTAGGCTATCACCGCTATATACTTTGTCACTTAGGTACTAACATTGAAACTCGTTGAATAACACTGCGCGATTGCATGTAGCATAATTCATCCCCAGTAAAAAAATACTGATATTAATGTTGTGAAATTGTTACGTCGCAAATGCTTAAATGTAGAATCTACGCACACCTGCAAATTAAATAAGGTATAGCGTTAAGCGCGTTATTATTCTAGTAACTGGGTCATTCCGCCTCGCCGATATCTCTATATTTCAACGAGTTCCAGCTTACTGAAAGTCAATGATTGAAAATCAATAACTAATAAAAGTGATGAATGTGAAAACCTTTCGTGCGCTGAATCATCACTGGGAACTAATAATTCATTCAACAAGACAGCAGAGCTCGTTTTAGATATAGAATCCTTAGTAAAGTAAGGGATTATAGACAAAAAACAAGGGCTCTTTGCTCATTATTTATGAATGCTAGGACCCTTCATGTTTTACACATGAGTAATGAAATACCTGGAAAAACATTATTAGTTAGCAAACCTATTGACCAAAAACAATAAACATATCTAGTAACAGATAGATAAGTAAGTTTAGATGTTGCGTAAGCCATAATGAAATTCATTTAAGCAACGCTGGCGTTCTTCTCTGGCGGTCTCCGCTCAATACCGCTGGTATATACAACTGGGCTTATATCTAAAGCTCCGACGGCGAAAGCTTTGTAACTCTCAAAATATATTTCTTGTCGTCGGGGAGCTTATCTAAGGAAGAATACCGCACGCTATGTATTACGTAACCTCAAATTCGCGGGACTGACAATTCAACTCTTATAAAGTTATAATATAAAGCTCACGTCTGGTAAACCTTATCTGTGCCATTGATGTTTCCAGCAGATATTGTAAGTCTGGTCTAAAGAAAACACAATTTTCCGTATTTTTATGTAAATAGTAAATAGCAATCAAATGGAACGAATAGCCAGTAAAATGTCGAAGGTAGACAAATGTACCTTAGCGTGTTATTAATTTACTAACTACATCTGAGTATGAAAATTAATTGAAATCCTTAGCATTATCCTGAGCTAAATGGATATGAGAAGACGAAGAAGAGTTCTGAGATAAGGTAGGTTGTGCCGTCTCGGCAGGGGCATTCCTGTGTCCCCAGATACAAGAGAAATCGCTTTTAGAATACCATTAGGCGACGCTGTCCATTAACAAAAGCAGCACGTACAACTTAATTGTCTTTTCTATTAGACATACTACAAAATATCACCTCATCTATAACAAAGTTCTTCTTAAGTACACAAAATTACGTTGTTATTCTAAGGACAAGGATAATGATGTAATAGTTGTAAGCATAGTAAGTGTTACGTATGTGTGTGTAAATGTACCGGGCGTTGCCCGCCATCTTGATTGAGTTGAACGATTAAACAGTGTGCTGTCAACTAGCTTGCGTTTCACTTGCCTCCTATGCGAATATCTAACAGTGGCGACGTACTACCCGCGTGTGATAGTAAAAAAAAATTGTTAAAATGTCTCGTGCTCAATTTGGTATTTTATCCACTTTCGACCACAATACGCAGACCTGGAATACGTATAAAGGTCGTTTAAATCAATATTTCGTGGCTAACGACATAGATGAGCAAACGGATTCCACGAGCAAGAAAAGAAAAGCTATCCTTCTCAGCGCACTCAGTGAGGACACGTTTAAACTGGCAACGGACTTAGCGTTACCTAAAGCGGTTGAAGATGTGCCCTACGAAGACCTGCTGAAACTTTTAGACCGACATTTCACACCGAAGCAAGTCGGGTTCGGTGAGCGGCACAATTTTTATGCGGCCACTCAACAAGCTGGTGAGTCACACTCACAGTGGGCGGCGCGGCTACGAGGCTTGACAGCTCGGTGTGGCTTTTTGAACGTCGAGGAGGCGCTGCGGGACAAATTTATTATGGGTATGCAGCCAGGACCGGAAAAAGAAAAGCTGTACGCCCAGGATTTAACAGATTCCACGCTGGCTAAGGTGGTGGAGTTGGCAGAGAACATGAGCTGCGCCCGCGCAGCGGTCGCGGCTAGCGTGAACGCGGGCGCCGCGTCCAGTTCGCAGTTCTTCAAGATTTCGGACAATGAAAGAAGTGAGAGAGTAGGTAAAGTGAAGTGCAGTGTGTGCGGATTCACAAACCACAAGTCTTCACAGTGCAAATATAAAAATTATATTTGTAAAAAGTGTCACGAAAAAGGCCACCTACGTAAAATGTGTGGCAAAGTGAATTACGTAGAGGTGGATGGCGGTGACGATGGTGGGGATGACGGTAAGATTTGTTATATCCGATCATTTAGGGGAGAACCTATGGTAGAAACTATTTTTATACGTAGTGCCCCTTTTAAGTTTGAAATTGATAGTGGATCTGCTGTGACGGTAATTTCAGAAAAATATTACAAAACTCACTTTAAGGACGTGCCATTATCCGTTACGCGGAAACAGCTGATGACGTACAATGCGAGTAGTATTGTTTGCTTAGGTACGATCCGGCTACCGGTGTGTTACGCGGGACGAGTGCACGATATAATGTTTTATGTTGTTCGCGACGGCGGTCCTCCGCTTCTCGGCAGGGATTTCATATCAGAATTTAAATTGCAACTAACACCCGTTAAGTATTTAAGCGAAACCGATCAGTGCATCGAGGTCTTACAGCAACGCTATTCACGATTGTTTTCTGATGAATTAGGAACGTTTAACAAGTACAAAGTTAAGTTGCAATTGAAGGACGACGCTAAACCGGTTTTTTATAAAGCGCGCCCCATAGCGTTTGCCTTACGCGACAAGGTTGATAAAGAATTGGATAGATTAGTCAATTTAGGTATTCTGGAACCGGTGGAGTACTCGGCCTACGCTTCACCTATAGTGCCAGTGTTAAAAAGAGACGGCACCGTCAGACTGTGCGCGGATTATTCTATAAGTATTAATAAACAATTGCTCGTTGAACAATATCCGTTGCCCACTACAAATGATTTATTTTCAAAAATCCATGGAGGTCAGCAATTTAGTAAACTTGATTTAGCTATGGCATACAATCAGTTTATGTTAGATGACGGGTCTAAAAACTTAACGTGTATTAATACAAATCGTGGATTATTTAGGTTTAATCGGCTAGTGTTCGGGTTAGCTAGTGCGCCCGCTATTTTTCAACGTGCAATTGAGGGAGTCTTAGCAGGACTCGAGGGAGTTCTGTGCCTTTTAGATGACATATTAGTGACCGGGAAGGACAGAATTGAACACCTCGAAAGGTTAAATACAGTCTTGGCTCGGTTGCAAGACGCCGGCTTAACATTAAAAAAAGAGAAATGTAGCTTTTTCAAGGACGAAGTTAGTTATTTAGATTACATTATTAGCAAGGAAGGTATTAAAAAAGAACCAGGGAAGGTCAAGGCTATGTTAGAAGCACCTGTTCCTAGGAATGTTAATCAGTTGCAGTCATTCTTGGGATTAGTAAATTACTACAGGCACTTTGTTCCAAATGCGTCAGGGGTACTCAGTCCTTTATATGAGTTGTTAAAGAAAGGCTGTACCTGGAGTTGGACTGAGGTTCATGATAAGGCTTTCAAAACAATTAAAATGTTATTAACATCAGATCGAGTTCTTACTCATTTTGATCCGACAGCTAAAATAATTTTAACTGTAGATGCTTCTCCTTGTGGGCTAGGGGCCATTCTGTCACAGGTGGGACAAGATGGTGTTGAGAGACCCATATCTTATGCATCTCGTACCCTCAATTCAGCCGAGAAGCAATATGCTCAGATCCAAAAGGAAGCGACTGCCATCATTTATGGCGTACGACGATTCCATCAATATTTATATGGTAGATCGGATCCATTTATTTTAAGAACAGATCATAAGCCTTTGTTAACTATTTTTGGACCTCATAAGGGTATACCTGAAATGTCTGCGAACAGGTTGCAACGGTACGCCTTGTTTCTTAGTAGTTATAATTATACAATAGAGTACATCCGTAGTGCAGATAACAGCGCTGACTATTTGTCCCGTGCTAGCTTACCGGTTCCACCCGCCGCGTTGCAGCCGCAGCCGCAGCGTCGCACGTCGCATGCGGCTCGCGGCGATGAGTGCGCGTGCACCGAACAGTGTTGTTGTGAAGTAGGATGCGACCGAGCTACTTATGTTTGTTTCGTTGTAGACGGTACCATGCCGATTACATTAAATCAGTTACGCGAAGAAACAAAAAGAGATGTACATCTACAGCGGGTAATAGATTTCATTATAACTGGTTGGCCGCGGAAATGTGACGATGTAACCTTAAGACCTTATCATTTATGTAAATCACAATTGTCATATGAGAATGGATGTGTCATGAGAGGACATAAAGTAGTAATTCCGAAGCGGTTACAACAAATAATTTTAAAGGAGTTGCATTCTTCACACTTGGGTATTGTGAAAACAAAAGCCGAGGCGCGTTCCAGGTTTTGGTTTCCAGGAATTGACCAAGCCTTGGAAGAAATGATAGGGTCGTGTGAGGTATGCATCCAGCTGCGGCCCTCCCCGCCGCGGGCCACTCCGACCAATTGGGAAATACCGCCGCATCCGTTTTCTAGGATACACATAGATTTCTTGGGTCCAATAAGAGGTTGTGTTTATTTAGTAATAGTAGATGCACACACCAAATGGGTCGAAGCCTACAATATGAACAATAGTACAACATCAGCGGCGGTAATAGGTAAACTATGCGAATTTATATCTAGGTTTGGAATTCCACAAACGATCGTAAGTGATAATGGCACGGCTTTTAGTTCACAGGAATTCGAAAGATTTTGCGCCACAAATGGGTGCTCACATCTCACTTCACCAGTATATCACCCGCCCAGCAATGGGCAGGCTGAGAGTTTTGTGAAAATTGTAAAAAGGGGAATAAAATCGTGCCTATTGTCATGTCAAAACGTAAAAGAACATTCCACAAAATTGCTTAAATATCTAATGGATTATCGGAATTCTGTGCACACTACCACAGGTTGCTCTCCTGCTGAAATGGTTTTTGGCCGTAAGTTAAGGTCACGTTTGGACTTAATTGATTTGAAGTCATCGCCATCGTCGTCACCATCTAATAATGTAGGAAATCCACAGTGTATGCCGTGTAACCGACACAAAAGGAGAATTGATTTTAAACAAAATGAATTTGTATTGTTTAAAAAATTCATTAATAAGACTAAGCATACATGGTGTAAAGGTATTATTGTAAAAAAAATTGGTAGGGTTTTATATTTAGTTAGGGACATTGTTACGTTGGAAATCCATAAGAGACATTTAAATCAACTATTATTGTATAAAGGTAATAATAACAATTACTGGGACAGCGTACGTAATGCAAGCGCATCTATACCTGGGTCTCCGCCCCCCACGGCCATGCCCCCGGAGATCTCACCGCCCCGGCCAGCGACGTCTCCATCACCTACATTGACGTCAGTTACTTCGACTTCTAGTCTTCATACACCTTCGAGTTCACCGCATATGGAAGTTGTTAACCCACCACAAGGATCGAATCATGGAAGGCGGGCGGAGATTTATGAACCTAACGTTTCTGGTACGTCAGGGGAGAGTGAGAATGAGTGTTATGACGACGAGCCAAACGGCACCACGAGTCACTCACCCATCGAGGAACCTTTGGATGATAGAAGTCAAGAATCTGAACAGGAGCAAGACACCCAGGTCCCAGAACCATTGGGAGCACGCCAACGTCTTACAGAAGCGTCCCGAAATATTTTCTCGAAGTACTTCTAAGTTAAATATTGTAGTACATTATTAGTATTAGTATTAGGATTAGTATAGTCCTGGTCATAACTGGTATACTAGGGGGAGGAATGTTACGTATGTGTGTGTAAATGTACCGGGCGTTGCCCGCCATCTTGATTGAGTTGAACGATTAAACAGTGTGCTGTCAACTAGCTTGCGTTTCACTTGCCTCCTATGCGAATATCTAACAGTAAGTAATTAAATTAGTGCCATTTGAAAAGGTTATGAATTGTAATGGAAATTAATATCTATCCACAGATGTTGTTCTGTAAAATATTTAATATTTTAACGGAGACCGTATGACTTTACATGCATTTAGTAAATATTCATCAATGCACCAAAATCAGTCCAAAAGTTTGGGACTTGTCTGACATAAACAACTGAAGAATTATAATAAAAAAAAACCGGCCAAGTGCGACTTGGACTCGCGCACTAAGGGTTCCGTACCATTATGTATAAAAACGCCAAAAAAGTCTGGTCTGTTGTATGGGCGCCCACTTAAATATTTATTTTATTCTATTTTTTAGTATTTGTTGTAGCGGCAACAGAAATACATCATCTGTGAAAATTTCAACTGTGTAACTATTACGGTTCATGAGATACAGCTTGGTGACAGACGGACGGACGGACGGACAGCGAAGTCTCAGTAATAGGGTCCCGTTTTAACCTTTGGGTACGGAACCCTAAAAAGGGTCCAAACCCATTGTCACGTTGTATTAATTCAACGATAAAATTTCATTGATAGGCGACCTTCAGACTTTGTGCCGTAAAGGTCCCATCGCACAAAATGATCTCCCTAAGAGATTAGGTATATTATGAAGTGGTTGGCCGTTACGTGCCTCCCTTTCCATGACAATGTTTCAGCACGGGAGGTCAGGCCGATATAAATATTCATACCTCTTATAGCCAAACATTTGCACAAGTTTTACCACATTCAAGACCATTAAATGTACATTGTCTTGAATTTTAAATTTTTGCAGGATTTATTTGTTTTTATTTCCGCTAATATCGGTGTATTCTCATATATCGGTGTAGTCTCATTTATCTTATTGGCCTCTTAAAGGCAAAAACCTTGCGAAATCTACTGTAAACAAATGCCTTAAGTGTTATAGATTTAAAGCAAAAAACATTCAACCATTAATGGGTCAATTACCGTGTAAGGGCTCATTCCCACGGCATACGTCTTTGACGATTCGTCAAAAAACACGATAAGTCTTGACGGATGGACGTTCACATTGAATACGGAATCGTGTTTTCACGATTCGTCAAAATATCCGCATTGAAGTTCACATTTATTTCGTGATTTAGCTCAGTTCAGATTGGTTCAGAAACACATTCACGATTCGTGATTTCTAAAAGACGTATCCGTCATAATCATAAAACATTCACGATTCGTGATTTGTAAAAGACGTATCCGTATTCGTCTTTTTTCACGATTCGTCAAGCGTGTGAACATGAGTATTTAAAAAGCATTGCCGCCGTCAAAAAAAATAACGAATCGTGAAAAAAGACGATTCGTGAAAAAAGACGATTCGTCCTCGTGTGAATGAGCCGTAACAGAACCAATCTAGAATATCCATTTATTAATTGTAACGTTTACTATGCGGGGCCAATACTGATTGCTGACCGGAAAGGTCGTGGCTGTAAGCTCTTAAAATCGTACATTTGTATTTTTGTTTGTCAAGCCGTTAAAGCCGTGCATATCGAGCTTGTTTCGGATTTAACTAAAGAAGCCTACATAGCCGCTCTAAACCGTTTCGTAGCGCGTCGCGGTAAACCTCGTAGCATAATATCCGATAACGGAACTAACTTCGTAGGGGCATCTAATGATTTGTACCGTTTTTTACAGGACTCAAATGTTGCGTCTGAGGTAGCCCAGCAGGGCATTGAGTTCAATTTTGTTCCTGCATATATGCCACATTTCAATGGTATCGCTGAAGCTGCCGTTAAATCGACTAAGTACCATCTTAAAAGGTTACTCAATATCACTCATCTTACATTCGAGGAAATGTGTACGTGCTTGGCTCAAATAGAGGCTATTCTAAATTCTCGTCCTCTCACCCCACTTTCCTCTGATCCATTAGATTTTACGGCCCTTACTCCATCCCACTTTTTAATTGAGCGACCACTGACGTCTATACCACATCCACCCGTCTCCGATGTCCAAATCACCAGTCTTCAGCGTCACCAGCGGATAGAGAGCATACGACAACATTTTTGGAACCGTTTTAACGTGGAATATGTCTCTCTACTCCAACAGAAGTCGAAGTGGACGACGACTTCGAGCGACCTGGCCTTGAGATCGCTCGTCTTGGTCAAGGAGAAGGCGCTCCCACCACTGATGTGGTGCTTGGGGCGTGTCGTCGCGATCCACCCCGGCGGCGACGGCATCACTCGCGTCGTCGACGTAAAGACGAAGCGAGGCACCATCCGACGAGGCTTCAACACCATCTGCCCTCTACCATGTTGAAGAAACATTCTTCAAGGGCGGGAGTATGTTCGCGTCTACGCATCGCGCGAGCTATCGGCGCGGCCCGGGCGCCCCGCGCCCGGCCTAACCACGCCACTCGACCACTCGACTATCAGCGGCCCGCGCGACAGCACACCATCCGCGATTCATTTTTAACTTAAAGCAATATACTTCTTCGTACAGTCCGCTAGTTTTATTGAAGCCCTAGACCACCTTAGGGCACTAACAATCGGAAACGGTTAAACTTAAATCATTTGAATGCAATTTTCATTGATGTAAAGTAGTAAACTTGTAGTTTCATTTAATGTATCATTTAATGTTTATTTTACTTGGTTCACAAATAAAAATCAGGGTGAGTATGTACTATGCCTTAGCAGCTACTCAACCTTCTGCCTTAGTTACTAAGGCATAGCTTTACCCAAGCGAAGCGCAACAGCTCCTAGTCTAGAAGTGTGTGTGTAATTGTGCTATTTAAAAGTATTCAAAATATGTTCATATTGAAGTATTTCCAATATAACCATAGGTCTTCAACGAGTAACGAACTTAATCCAGAACGAAAGAAAACTTCTACAACGCAAAACCAGATAAAGGGGCGGGTAAATCAGCAAACTGGGGATATATTAACAATGGTCTACTTTGTCGAACTAACGAGGTGGCCGAGTTGGATGGAATTAAAGCGCCTCAAGACGAGCAGCTAGCCTGCTTCACACTCCAGAATAATGTACTCATTACTGCGAAGTTACACAACCTGCTACACCGGGCTCGATTGTTATATTATAGTTCAGTGGTGTTCAACTATGCTACGCTGACGTGTTTTTAATAGTTTGAGGCATCCAAAGATTATGTCTCACGTTAAGTGGGAGGGAGTCAAAGAAATGCTACATTGTGTGTAAAGGGCACAGGATAAAACTTTGTGACGTGACGTGGAAAAGGCAAAATCTTCAAAGTATGGCTGTATTAATAATTATTTATGGATGGTCCCTTTCATATACACAGGGCACCGAGTATATTGGAGAGCGATGTCGGAATTGGAACATTCTCCATTTAGTCTATATTACGACACACCCATGGTCTAAACTCTAAACATCCACTAAGTAAATAATTTAAAATCTATAACTGAATATTCGCCAGTTTAGGTATCCCCGAATAAAGTAATTCAACAAAACAAATATTTACATTATCTGATTAATTTCAAATTGGAATATAACAATAGATAATACTGTTATTGTGATACAAGGGAATATCCCTAGCGAAACCTTTACATTTTTAACATTGAATTGTCTCATGGAATTCGTCCCCTTCAAACAGTTTTCTTTGTTCGATTGGATTCAAATGCAATTACATTATACGCCGTACTGCACCTCTGGGAGGAAGAGGAAATAATTGACTGCTTTTAAATCTCACAGGATTTCTGGACTAATTGAGTGGGGTCCGCTGCATAAGGTTAAGAAGCGGTGCCCTAGTTGCCACCCACAGGAGCGCGTCCAGTGATACGAGGACACGCTCTCATTCCCGACATCCTACGGGAAGTGCGACCACTTGCGTCAGCGTTCAGGACCTTAGCTCGCCGCAGACGATCTGTCAGACGATTGCTAGCAAGATATATTGCCAGACCGCAAATGGCTCTAACCTTCGTTCTACCCGCTGCACGATTAACTCTACCTTCGATGATTCCTGTAGCAATTCCAGTAAACTCTGTTAGAATATTCTTAATGGTATTTTAAATTCGATCAAGTTGGCTGAACCATACACGATTTCCAATTTATTTCTTCACGAGTAACCATGCAAACTTTTTCAATTCTAACCTCAGGTCACGCTATCTTTGTTCTAAATCTGTGGCTAAAAAGTTTAAAGCTAAAACTTTGATAGTAACATAAACCAGTCACAATCACAACTCGAAACTGCTTTAGTTACGTTACTGTTGTTACGTAAAGATGGGCTATAACAGTTCCTACAGGTTGCAGCGAACAAATAAATCACTGGCTCAGTGCATCATGCATACGAGTCACGGACAGACATCGATTATAAAGTTAAAAGTATAAATTTCTTTGATAAGCGTAAATATTCGTTGCTATGTAAACAATAAAAGGTGAAACAGACATCTTATGGCTATATGGGACCCTCTGAAGCTGAAGCTATGGACAAAGATCTACATCTGCTTCAATCCCAACATGAGATCCTCAAAACCCAGAGGGGATTGTCGCAGAAATATGTTCAAGAATGATATGATACCAATGTTCGATGTAGCAGCCATTACGCTGACTGATAAAAAATCATGGGCATTTCAAATAGATCTGTCCATTCATCCCGTATTGAATTATGTGAATTATACATGCTGGGATGGGTCGGTAAGGTCACAACTCTATTCAAATATCGGCAATGATGGCGAATCGATTGAAGCCACGATAAAGAAGTATCATTAGTCATTACATAAAAAAGGAACTACCGATCCTTGGTGTTGCGTTACTGCCCGTTTTATAGGCAGATTATTTCAGACCGAAAGCAGATGTTACATAACGCTCTTAGTAACTGAATAGCCGTGAAGTCGGAGCGTTTTATTGCACGCTTGTCCCTTGGCGGATCGCAATAAATTAGTTGAAGTAAAGTAGTAATAAAAATATATTATACAGTCCCAGGGGAGATGGAACTAAAAGAGGTGAGCGCAATAAAGCACAAACGTCTTGGGCGATCCTCGAAGTGATTTTTCCATGGTAACCTTGGGCAGAGATAAGTTTGTCTTGGAGCGTGCTGTGTCCTCTGACACAAATGCGGATGCGCTCAATTGGCGCACTGGCCGTTATCGAACCGCGCTAAACACCAACGCAAGGCTGCACTACAACTATTCCGCAAAGGGCCTTAGCTATATAATATATTATATTAATTATTGATAAAATATTAGGAAGGTGCACCACTGGCACTCAAAAACTGCGCTGGCGAGTCCACCAAATTTTGTTTACAGACTCTCATACCTTATGGTACATACCGGCGGACTGCGGTATGATGTTGAAATCCCTACGACATGATTATATACACAATAATGCTAAAGTAGATAAGTATATAAAATAAATGAACTTTTAAGTTTAATATGCTATTTTTTAAGTAAAATAACAAAAAATCTGTACCTAAATATGGCGCATAATCTATAGTTCCAAAGTTTAGATTCAAAATGATTGCGCAATGCAATCTGAATATAAGATTATAACTGTTTGAAGCACAAATTGAATTTCTTTTTTCATAATATACTTACTTCCTACTATGTAAGTTAATCCTGCCCGTATCCAGTCATACATTACTAATTGACATTATAAACCACAAGCTACTAATCCAAGGCCAAATAAACCACATAGGTAATACCATGGAGCAAATATAGAGAGGAGATGCGATGTAGGCGTGGCCCGCGCGCCACTAGTTTGTGTTGTGTCGCAAACTTGCCTTCAGTCATCGCTGTCATCCGGTTCAAGAACGGACGTCTCGTGTCACTATTTGTTTTACGGTATTTCAAAGAAATTATGGTTTGTTGTTCCGTTTTGCAGTGTAAAAATAATAGTAAAACAAGAAATGTTAAGAATGGAGGTGTTTCATATCACCGGTAAGTGAAGTTTTTGCAATAAATCTTATTATCGTAATTTAATTTCAATTACTTAAAACCCAATAGATATTTTAATCTGAAATCAACCTTAAGGAATGGGCAATAAAGCTTGCTTTAGCTTAGCTTAGCTTACACGTGTCATCTACATGGTTCATTCACCTCTAGAGGTACCTATTCACGTCTCCGTAGGTGATGCGAAAAAAGTTTATCGACATCGACATTTTATTAGTTATTATTACAATAGTGAGCAATTGTAATGTAACATCTTTAAAATTTTAACCTGCTTAGATAAATTATATAAATAAAGATATGTTATGCGCTAACAAACAGGGGCGTGTTAATGAATAAACAATATAATAAATTAAGTTAAATAATAATAAATAACACCTATAAATAATAACACCTATTTGCAAACTCAGAAACGCCTGACGTTGCGATATATAATATAACAAGTAATGCCGTCGCGTTACTACATTTATGCAAACAAATGTGATCATTAACCGACTTCAAAAAAGAAGGAGGTTCTCAATTCGACCGTATAGGTATATGCTTTTTTTTATGTACGTTCAGCGATTATTTCGTCGTTTATGGGCCGATTTTGATAATTCTTTTTTTGTTGTAAAGTAGATATGCGCAGTGGGGTCCCCTGATAAGGAAACCAGGATCTGATGATGGCATCTCAGGGAAATCGAGGGGAACTTTTGAAAATTGTATGGACAACTAGTGTGTTTGTTCATGTTATCATAAGTACATTAAAGCGCTACTATTTCATGAAGATCTGGAGTCGATCTGATGAAGCCGAAAGACAGTCGAGGGAACTCCTCAACGATTTACTGCAGTTATTTAGTGTTTGGGCTTGATTAATTTGTAGCGACGAGAACTTTACACTTACATGTTGAATTGAGCGCCATATGGCGAGTAGTTTTTGAGTTATCTCTACTTATCAAGATTGAAGTCGGTTATTTTTTTTTTGTAAAAAGCAATTATTATTTGCGATTTCAAAGTAGGTTTCTTAATGAAAGACTGCAAGTTTGTTAGATTGTCCGTCTGAAGAAATGGTTTTCCGGTTATGCGCACTTAACACTACACCCTATATAACAAAAGCTGGAGCCACCCCAATTATAAACACCAGGAATCGCAAATTGCATTTAAAATAGGTCCAACCAATTTATCGATAAAATCACGCTTGTGTCAAATCACTAAACGATAACGGGAATTATGGTTGACAAATCATTGAACATTTAACCTTACTGCTTACAAATAAAGATCAAATTATATTTTTCACAAATATCACTTGCCACCTGGTCAATACAAAATGTCGCAAATACGTTACTTTCTTTATAGAAAAGCCAACTCTATTGCTCAGAGTCAAGATGTGTTTTTGCATTAAAGTTTGTACAATTTAGGGTATTTAAGCTTTACATATATGCGACCAATTAAAACTACTCTTGAGCAAAATGGGAGTAACCTATATTTCGTGGGAGTAACTGACCACCGTTTGTTTGTGTGCGTTTGGCGACACCGGTTTCAGTAATAATTTTGACGTATCACACTTCCGCTTAATCTATGTTTCGTGGGTAATACATTTACGTTGATAATTTTCAATCTTATTAATGGGTAAGTTTGGGCAGGGGTATTTGCAGCTTCCAAATAACCCCTAAACAAATGCCCAGCCTCCGATAAAACACTTATACCCTTTAACAAATTTGGCTCGAAGGTCCGAATTGACCCAGCCTTTGGTTCAGGAATAAAGGACCCTAACCCTTATGGACAAGGTGCTGGGTACAATATGTGTAAAATTTTTCATAATAATTTGGTGTATCAACAGTTAAGTTCAGTTAAGTTAAGCCCCAGATTTTAGACCACCAAATTATTGCTTTTACTAGAGAACCGCCCGCGCTTCGCTTCGGGACCCGTAGGTAACAGCCGCGTAGGTCTCGCTCCCGTAGGAATTTAGGCTAAAAAATAGCCTACTACTCGCTCTCTTCACTCCACCCTGTCTGAGGTGTGTGGAGTGTCTTTAGGGGTGTCTCTCGCGGCCCGATAAAACGGGCCGGTCCTTGGGTTGGGCCCTAAGGCCCTTGGTTGTCCATCTGTGGTTAACCAATAGGTCAAGTCCGGTGAGTGGTGGCCTTTTTACAGGCCACAGAGTCTTAAACGGGATGGGGTTCATCTTCGCGCCGCCCAGGCGATCGAGGCCCTACCGGGTGAATCCCGCTGGTGGGAAGCCCAGCAGGAGCCGATCAGCGCCGGGCGACGACTTACGAAGCCCCAGTATCAGTCAGTGCTAACCCCGTCCCGCGCAACCAGCAAGTCGCGCGGGAAGGCCCAGCGGTCCGGTGGACGGGTGTGGAGCGGCACCAGGTCCTGCAGATGCGGGAACCGCGACGCGTCGACACGCCCGAACATGTTGCGTGCCAATCTCTCGATGAAGTCGTCCAAGCTCTCGACTCGAAGGTCCCTCTGGATGCGGGCGTTCCTGACGTACCTCGGCGCACCAGTCAGCCGGCGGAGCGCAATCGCCTGAACCGCGCGCATCCTCTTGCGCTGCGGTTCGCTGGCGAGCGCGTACCACGCCGGTGCCGCGTACGTGAGGCGGGATCTAATGTAGGTCTTGTAGACCCCGAGCTTCAGTCCAAGAGGGAGGCTCGAGGAGAGCACTGGTTTCTGCCATCGCGCTTCTGGAATTCGCGACGGCTTTCGTAACCTGTGGCTTCATCGAAAGTCTTCCGTCGATTTTGCCCCCAGGTATTTGGCCTGTGGGGCCCATTGGATATCTTGTCCGTGAAGCTCCAGAGTAGGGTCCCGCCTGTTGAGGTATCCTCCTATGTTCACGGCCTGCGTCTTCCCGACATTCACCGACAGTCTCCACGCGGCGAGCCATTCGGGGAGGGCATCAAGCGCACGCTGCATCTTGACGATGGCGTGGGTTCTATTCAGCGACGTGGTGATGTACGCCACGTCATCGGCATATAGGGCAAGCGACGCCCCCCTGCCGCCGGGATGTCGTCGGTGTATCAGGCGTAGCAGACCGGGGACAGGCAACTCCCTTGCGGGACGCCGGCTGCGATCGGACGCTCGGTGGATTCGGCGTCTTCAACTACTCTGAAGCTTCTATTTTCGAGGAAACTGGAGATCACCTTAACGGCACTCCGGGGCGCCGACGACTGCGAGATCTTGTAGAGAAAGCCGTCGTGCCAAACACGGTCGAACGCCTTTTCCATGTCGAGGAATACTGCACACACGCGTTCTCTCTTATTCAGAGCCGCGGTAACGGTGTGCAACACCCTCGACAGTGTAGCCGTGCTGTTCAGCGGCATCAAAAAGTAGCCTTCCACTTCTGTTGGCAGCTAGGCTATTCCACCCCGGATGCTTGCAGTTCCAGTCGCCCGCGCCCACCACCGGTGTCGGCGAGTCCAGCAACTTGCGGACATCAGCCAACGGGATAGTGCCAGCGGGCGGGCGGTACACTGAATACTGCCGGAGCGGGGAGTTCTCGAGGCAGAGCTAAAGTAGCCTATTACATTTGACTTAAGTAAATTACATGTAGTATTTGATAGCGTAATTCAGAACTTGCAAATGAATTTTATTAACGCCATCTGTTAACAACTCCGAAAATAAATGTTTAGCAACTAACAAAACATCGATCTTCCCATGGGAATGGGATGTTTTTCCGCGGTAAAAAGTAGCCTACGTCACTCTCCACCCTCCTAACTATCCCCACACACATAAACCTTACCATATAATAGCTTTGTTGCGACGTGAAAGCGTCACAAACAAACAAACAAACAAACAAACACACTTTCACATTTATAATATTAGTAAGGAATTAGTAAGGATGATCACAACATTTCTGAAACTTTGCATTATCAGAAGTTTTTTTTCTATTTTCTTGATACAAAGAAAAAGATTGTGGTAGAGTATCTTTACATTGACTATAGATGTGACGACTTATCGGAGAAAGATTTGAAGCTTTATACTTTTAATTACAAAAACAAGAGAGATCCATATAAATTATGATATTGCACAAACAGGCCATACCTGGATATAGCCAAAATAGAACAAAATTGACAACCATTTTATATCACAAATATCACTTTGTTATTCATGTGACTGTCATTCAAGAGCCTTTTTTAACCAACTTCAAAAAAGAAGGTTCTCAATTCAACCGTATATTTAATATGCTTTTTTTTATGTACGTTCAGCGATTATTTCGTCGTTTATGGGCCGATTTTGATAATTCTTTTTTTGTTGTAAAGTAGATATGCGCAGTGGGGTCCCCTGATAAGGGCACCAGGATCTGATGATGGTTTCTCAGAGAAATCGAGGGGAACTTTCGAAAATTGTATGGACAACTAGTGTGTTTGTTCATGTTATCATAAGTACATTAAAGCGCTACCATTTCATGAAGATCTGGAGTTGATCTGATGAAGCCGAAAGACAGTCGAGGGAACTCCTCAACGATTTACTGCAGTTATCTAGTGTTTGGGCTTGATTAATTTGTAGTGACGAGAACTTACACTTACATGTTGAATTGAGCGCCATCTGGCGAGTAGTTTTTGAGTTATCTCTACTTATTAAGATTGAAGTCGGTTATTTTTTTTGTAAAAAGCAATTATCTCAGGAAGGCATGAAGGTATCAATATGAAATTAGTAATCATTATTCAGGGGACTGTAATCCCTAGGAAATCAAACTTCGAAGTTAACACAATCTAAAGAAAAGGGTGCTTCTTGTTGACCTGTCAGTCATGAAATTTCGCAAGAGAGAACTTTCAGTACCCTCAGTATACATAAAAAAAAACCATAAATTAGTATTATATAGGTATCACAGATAAAAACATAATAAACGGATTAACGAAACCAACTAATTTCTTGTCTTTAATTTAATTTCTTGTATTAACCCCTTAGAATGCAAGTCCAAAATGGACTTGACAGTCTCCATTTACTAATAGTATTATTTTTGTTATAGTAACTTCAGAAGAGAATTTTTATTTTAGGGGCAAAATAAATTACTTGTAAAAAAATTGTTTTAAGTTGATGCACTCTATGAGGGGGAAAAAATTATAAGCATGAAAAATATTCTGGCTTATTAATATTATAGATAAACATGAATAAAGAATCTTAATAATTTTGAACTAGTAATTCAAATATGTAGAATAGGTATTTATTTCAATAAAAAAAAACATACAAGCACACCACGTACATATTTATCATAAGTAGTAATTATATAATCGGAATAGTTAGTGAAATGGGAAATAAATAGGATTGCCAATGTATAGGTAAGGATGAAATATGTTACATAACCCAAACAAAAATTATGTTCCATAGAAAATTAAGTTTTGTGATGTTTATGAGAAAAATATTATTCCGTCCTCTTTGAACAATTACTTGTATGAACCATTAGGCTGTTTCATGATAATTTTCAAGTAATCAGATAGAAAGTTTTTATAAATAAAAAGTATTAATTATTTCCATAGCGAATTTTTTTTTTATATTTTACGTCGAAAAGGAATTAGGAGTACGATATTCTAGATAATTAATTATTGTAATTATTAATAAGTCTTTCAGTATAAATATATTACTATTAGGAAATAATTGCATTTACTGGTAAATAAGATACACATCTTTTTATTTATAACGTATACTAGCAATTTAAATTCAATACGCCGCGATTTTTAATGTTATGCCGCGTTAAATTAGTTTGTTAATGTTTCTAAAAAATATCTGTTTTCTACCAATAGTCATTATTTTGTGACATTCTTAGGGAGTTGGCATTGTGTTAAGTGATCATCAGATGTTTTAGTTAGAGCCCTTTCATTCAAAATAACTGGATTCATATAAAAACTTTAAACTTTGTCGATCGTTCTCCTGGGCGTGGCATTTTTCCCATGTAAAACGAATAATTAATACACAACTAAAACAACTGAATCATCTGAATGGTTCAGTTGCAAAATATGCATGATGTATAAATGTGTTGCAGCTAAAAATCGACGAGTTTTAAATAAAAAAATATACTTACATCCAGAGATTCCTTTGACGCCATCTTTCACTTCACACCACACACAAACAATTTGACACTTGATAAAGTTTGACGTTTGTTTAAAATCGATAACATTCGAGGCGATCGGATACTCTTGAATATTTATATTCCACTTAAAATCACATTTAAATATTTGTGATATATTCTAGTTAATGCGAATTGTTAGATCTTTTGATTCGCACAATGAAAAAATGCACAATAAAACCGCACTATAAATAATACCCCTAATACGAAATTGTTCAAAAGTTGAAAAAGCCTTCAAATAAAAATTTAAAATGTGTATTGAATTAAAATAATACATTAACTTAGCCAAAACTTCACAACGAAAATTAAAAAAATACTTAGTATCACCAGTATCACTTAGTAGTATTCTAATTTGTGGTAGGTAGGTAGTATTATCCTTATTTTGTGGTAGTATTAGTTTTGTGGTATTAGTATCACGATAAGAGTAGTAGTACTCTGTACTGATGTCACAAAATAAGTGATATTATCATTGGATTAATCCTAAGTATATTCCTATCTCTATGGATTAATCTATGGGGCAATACGTAGTCTGTGATGATCTGATGTCTGTCAATGCTGTCAAATCTGTCATTAACATCTGTCACGGCGTAAGCGTTCCGTAGGTATCAATCAATGGAATGGACCGTACCGGACCGTTTTGTAGAATATTATTCGGTGAATTTAGTGTAAACGTTTCATAAATATTGTAGTTTCTGGTGGTTGTTTCAGATTGTAATTGTAGATCAGTTATGTCTTGATTGCGTGAAATAATACAACCACTATGCACATGAAAGGATTGCTGATATTTTATCATAGTCTTTAAATAATATTTCAAACCCGCTCTGTGTAAGTACCTACACCTGATTTACTATTGTTTTTTTAGTTTATTGTTGCCTAATTTTCGAAAGGTACGAGACTTTACCCAGTTTTAAAGCGGTTACACTTATTTACTTGAATGCATGATTGTTACTTTGTTTACTGTACCCATAATTATAGTTTGTAATTAAAGAAATCTACCTAAAATTAATTAAATTGGTTTGCGTTTTAGGTGAAAATATAGCAACATGAGGATAAGAAGATTGTCAACATTCTTCTGGGCAACATGTGTAATTGTATTCATATTAATTCTGTATGCAATGACAGACTTGAGCTTCAAATTGCCAAGTATCAAGCCTGCAGATATTGATGTAAGCTGATAATCTTGTTATTAAATTAAAGGATTACTTGCGTATCTGATTATGTAGTACAATTTAAAATAAATAACTTTCTATAAGTGAGTTGTGGTGTAGTTGTTGTGAACACTATACTGCAAATTAAAATTTTGTAATTGATAATTATAGTTTAAGTATAGAATACAGCCGTTGGATTGCGTATTTAAGTATAGATCTCATGAATAACTCTGTGATGTCTTGAATTAGACGCCTTGATCTTTCTTATAGTGAGACTATTCATTTGACAAAAAAGGATTAAGAGTTAAAAGTAAATTCCATCTCACAGATGAATTTTTCTATGGGATCTCAAAACATTTTTTTAAATATTATAAATTATAAATGCATGTATGTATAATATTTGAATATTGGAGATAAGTGTAAACTGTCACACAGAAATATCAAAACAAATATTAACCCCATGTTTCTTTAAATTATTTCAATTATTATAAATTTTGCTTGTTGTACCTTTTACAACTGCAACATTGTGGGGTAAATGGTAGAAAACCTTTTTGTGATATCTTTTAATTTTGTTTTCCCAATCCTAATCTTTAGCTACATGGCCTTAATAATAATCATAGCCTTAAGTGATATTGCAATTATGTAGAGTGGGGCTGAGGAAACCCCCATCCATATCCTCTGTAATTGCATAGCAATAGGGAATATGAATGATTTTTCTTATTATTTCTAACGTTTATTTATGTCAATATAATACCGTAAAAATATATAAACTTGATGAAAAAGTAAATTAAATATTTAAAACTGCAATGACATAATGCTGATTTAAACGCCACCATCTTCCCGCGCCTGGCTTTGACGTCATCTTTCTATGTAGTCTATGGAGGGTGTTTTCCACTTACAACCAAAAGGCCCAACAAACGCTTTTTTTGTATTGAAAAACAAAAGTTTTGTGCGTTTTGTTTGTGCTAAGCGGAACACACCTTCCATAGACTCCATAGAAAGATGACGTCAATGTTCATGTCTTTAATGAACGAGGATGTCACATCCTTTTTAACAATTTTAAATTTCCCTCGTAAATTTACCACTTTTTATTATTTAATATTTTTGTTCCCACAGTGTTTAAACCAAAAATAATGTTATAGGTGACTTTACGTAAGCGATAACTACTGAAAAAATAATTATTCACTTAAATTTGAATTACATGCATAGATATTACCCACTACAGAAGTTGTATACTTAGAGGTTACATAGTCAAACCTGATCTGATCAAAGAGGTGAACCCTGGAAACATACTACTGCATATTCAGACTCTAGGGGGAACCAGATCTAATCAAAAGTGGGACAACCACAATAGATCAGAGCTGATTGCAGTGGCCTCATGGGGATAATAGTTTCCTATGCCCAGACACTTAAATAATAATAGTTTACATATGGCAACAAACATTGCATCACAGTGGTAAATAACTAAATATTGCTTAACAGTGGGAAACTTCAAGTTGAAAATACCTATTATATTATATATTTTTAGGATATACATGGTTCAATTTTTTGAAGAAGTTATATTTGGTTTCTGCCAATTAATATTTTCAAGTAAAAAGTGCATAGTTAAACCACAGTACAAATACAGACTCAAACATCCTTTATTACAATAACTAATTGCAATAATTATCAATCTGATAGTGAGTTCATATCCAACCAGGGAAAATCATATTTTTTTGTTTAAAATTGGTGTTAAAGAACTCTGTAGTTGCCAATAATTTTTATTTTTAATATAAATACAGACTCACATACTGATAACCTTTTGTATTTGGAATGAGGCGTGCACTTGGACAGTTGTATAATGATAAGTAAATATTTAATCATTGTTATTTTTCTACAGACTAAATGGTCATCGTTTGAATCTAAGCTACGTAATATAGAGAATGAGCTAAGCCAGCACCATGCAGTGGTTGGGGAGATCAAGGAAGCCATGGAGCAGATAGCGGAGCAGAGCCAGGAGTTTCATCCTCCACAAAAGAGACCCAAGAAACTCCTTAAGGACTCCAAACAGAGAGATTACAAAGTAGTAGGAGATGAACCACCAAGAATGCATGTGCCGTTTAATACATCCACATGTCCTATAGAACAAAAGTCGCAAGCTGATATTAATGTAAGTTAAAGTATTGTTCATTTATAAGTTTTTACCGAAACTTATTTGTATTTACATGGCTGGAATCAGTCATAAAAGTCAGCAAACTCTAATCACCCATCATCATCTCATCGTTTCAAACATGGTCTGGCCTATTAGTACTGGTTGTTATCATTATAATTATAATCATGAACTAGCCCCTTCGCGCATGGCGTCGTAGCGTAAGCGTATCGTAATCCACGCGTACGATGAGCGTGCGATGATAAGCGTGTATTTCTACGATTCGCTTATGGTACGCTTTGTGTGCTGACTTGTTCGACAATGTTCATGCTGTTAGTGCTCTCGTCGTACTCGTGGATCACGAAACGCTTACGCTACGACACCCTATCCGAAGGGGCTCAACGAACTCTGAACAAAAATCATACCATCTACCAGTAATTTTGCTGGTCAAATTGCATTTCTATTGTTTGAGTTCAACAATATTTGACTCAGTTGCATGGTTTGTACTCATAGCTGAACACAATTACAAAATATAATTATGGTGTGTATCATACTAAAATAATAATATCATACATTAAAAACTTTGGGAGTTGGATACTGTGTTAAATAATTTGGATTTGAGTTTCAGTACAGTCTTAAAAAAACCTTAAGTACATACAATCACTTATTAAATTAATATATTTTTTTTTTGTGTTATAACACTTGCTGAATGCTGATGCAATATATTGCATCTGTGAGCTATTGCATCTTACATTTGTTAGACCATAACCATTACTTGACACAGATGCTGTCCGTGTATGAGAGGATAGCGTTTGATGACAAAGACGGAGGAGTGTGGAAGCAAGGGTGGAACATAGAGTATAAAGAGAACCAGTGGAGTCAGAAGAATAAGCTTAAAGTGTTTATTGTACCACATTCCCATAATGACCCAGGTATAATATTTGTCTAATTGTTTTATGAGATGATGATACATATTATTAAGATTTATTAAAATAATGAAAATGTTGAATTTGTTGGAAAATAGCATTAAATTCCTTTTAATAATTGTCAATTTCATAAAGTATAAACAGTTGAATTAAAGCTAACAAATGTTGTTTTCGCATGCTAACATTCAACTTCCTTCCAGGATGGATCAAGACATTTGAGAACTACTACAAGACGCAAACAAAAGCGATATTTAGCAACATGGTAGAAAAACTTCCCGAGGGCAGAGGAAGGAAGTTTATTTGGGCGGAAATAAGTTACCTGTCCTTATGGTGGAATACTGACGCCACTGAAAAAGAAAAGACTGTTTTTCAAAAGTAATTGAATTATTTTTTCATGGTTTGTTTTGTACACGGTCATTGTTGTGTTTGAAGAGAAAGGCTGACTACAATTTCAATAGCCGTTACAAATACAAATATTCTTTATTGTGCACTAGAAGGACATTACAAAGTATATAAAATGGAAAGAAGTTTCACAAAAGGCCGTTACTTGTAGTATTATTAGAATGTGTTGATTTCTCGGTCATTAGATACGCATAAACCGTACGTACCGTGTCGACGCGAATGGCGCAATGATTGAAACATCGGACCGCTGTTCTTAGTGTCTTGGTTCGATTCCGGGCAAAGCGGAATTTAAACTATGAGTTTAAATTTTTGTTCTCGATCTGGGAGCGTGTCCTTGTCTTATGTATTGTTCATGGCACCCACGATACAGGAAATCCTAGTGTTTGGCTGTAAATGTGTAGCATTATTTATTATTATTATAAAAAATACATGATCTATTATTTTTCAGTTTGCTTAAAACCGGCCAAATCGAAATAGTGACCGGCGGCTGGGTTATGAATGACGAAGCTAACTCCCACTGGTTGTCGATCGCGCAACAACTGACGGCTGGTCACCAGTGGCTACTGGACAACCTGGGCTACATACCGAAGAACTCCTGGTCCATCGATCCTTTCGGGCATTCCAGCTCTCAGCCGTATCTACTGAAGCTGGCCGGCTTCGAGAACTCGATCATCCAGCGAGTTCATTACAGGATTAAGAAGGAATTGGCGCAGAATAGGCAGCTAGAGTTTAGATGGAGGCAGTTGTGGGGTGAGTTTTGATGTAGCTTTTATATGTGACTTCGCTTCCGTTAAACTTAGGTCAGTCATACAGCTTGATGTAAGCTTAAATGTGTGTCCTTCGTGGTCTTGAAAAGAGTATGTTATACTTATTAATGAAGAATATGTTTCAGATGGTGCAGGGAAAACCGACATGTTTACTCATATGATGCCATTCTATTCATATGATGTACCTCATTCCTGTGGACCTGACCCAAAGGTAAGTAATAAAGCTACTTGTACTATTTAGTGATTAAGTGTTACATTATCTTGTTGTAAAAATATATGCCAAAAGGTTTATTTTTCCTTTTCTTCTTCTTAATGACGATTCGTCTATTTGAAATGGTGCAGACATTAAAACATCTGTATAAATAAATACTAAATACTCTCAGACTTTTATTTTTCAGTTATGTACACAAATTTTAAAATGTTATTCACAGCAGATACATTTAAAGGGGTATGTAATATCAGGGTTAGATTAGTCCAGGTCGTTTTGTATGTCAATACTGATTTTGGTACTGGTCAAGTAATAATATTTAAGTGCATGGTGCTTAATGAATGAATTTGAATTTTATACTCTTGTTACAGATTTGTTGTCAATTTGACTTCAAACGTCTGCCAGGGAACGGAGTGACGTGCCCTTGGGGGATAGCGCCGAGGAAAATTATACAGAAGAATGTAGGAGAGAGGTGATTTGTCACTTACAAAGTTAAAGATGCAACATAACCTAATAGACCGGACGCGGTCGATATGAGATGTTACGACGATACTGGTCATTACTGCATTTTGATTCATTTAATTTACATTTCCCGTCAGTCTAAAATGAACCTTAATTACACACCGGAGAGCTGGCATTTGTGTGAGTTACCATTAAAACCAATATCGTACGCGAACGCAGTATATCTTGGAATTCTATACAGGGCTGGTCTGATCGTGGACCAGTGGCGGAAGAAGGCGCAGCTGTACCGCAGCAACGTGGTGCTGTTCCCGCTCGGCGACGACTTCCGGTACGACCGCGCCAACGAGTGGGACAACCAGTACCACAACTACGAGGCTCTCATAGACTATATCAACGCTAATGATGAATGGAATGTTGAGGTGACGTTTTATTTATCTGTTTATTGATTTATATAAGGAACATAAAAATTGTATCCTTTTTTCAGCAAATTGTATCGACGTCCAGGTGCATTGAGGTTTGGTATAGTTAAGATTTTAGTTAAAATTTAATAAGTTTTAATATGGAGTCATGAATCACTGTAAAATTTTGATCATTACGATTTATTATTATTGTTAGTTTTTTGTAATTCCAGAGCGAATAAACTTGCCGTAGTTACCTAATTTGCGAGTGAACAACATTTTAACCAAATCGTTCGTCTTTTGTCTTCTAGGTCCAATTCGGCACGGTCCACGACTACTTCAAAGCTCTGCACGAGGAGGTGAAGACGACCAACTTCCCTGTGCTGTCGGGCGACTTCTTCACGTACGCCGACAGGGGGCAGCACTACTGGAGCGGCTACTTCACCTCCAGACCCTTCTATAAAAACATGGATCGAGTTTTGCTGGCTTATGTTAGGTATGTTGTGATGTCATTGTTTATACGGCTAATGAGAGTGACACTGAAATGAAAATGGGAAGTTGATTTTTACAAAAATCTTTTTGAAAGTCAAGTACGCCATCGTTTTTACAAAATTTCGACTGTGGATATATGTAGGTAGAAATATAATGTAAGAAGTGACTAGAAACTAAAAGTTCTATCGTATCATGTTAACGTTGAGGACTGAGATGGTTGCCTCTAAAAAAGTGTAACCGGCTCCACAGCTTTCTATCCGGAACACAATGCTGTTTAAGCAATTATTTTGTTTGTATAAACGGTATTAAGTACCTTGGCAGGTGGTGGTACTTCCTCGGATGAACATTCGCTATTACCACTTATAAGCAGGGGCGCCATGAGCTATATTGGCGCCTGTGTGCAAACCTGACATATAGACCCCATCCTTGTCGTTTAATACCGATATCATATAGTTTTACTTTTATGCCGCCCCGCCTACGCTCGCTTTCGGCGCTCCTGTCTATAAAAAGCGTATGTCTATTCCCCCAGAGCGGCGGAGATAATAACGTCGCAAGCGTGCTCGTCGCGCTCGGTGACGTACCTGGTGGGGCTGCAGCTGCGCGACCGCGTCGAGGCGGCGCGGCGCGCGCTGGCCCTGTTCCAGCACCACGACGGCATCACCGGCACCGAGCGGGACGAGGTGCGGGAGGACTATGCTAAGAGGTTAGTTGTGTTGGAGCGCTCTTCCAGCACCACGACGGCATCACCGGCACCGAGCGGGACGAGGTGCGGCAGGACTATGCTAAGAGGTTAGTCAAGATGGAGGTGAGCTTCGATATAAAGTGAAACGAATTCGTTCTGTAGTTTTTCCATGGGCAAAGATGTAGATAGACATAGATATAGGCTCCATAATAGAGTATGAATAAAAAAATAAAAAAATATGACTTTAGGGAAACTGTATCAAATGCTCTGAGTCTTTCCAAAGATATTTCTTTAATTAGCTGGTGATATTTATTGAAAGATTATTTTGTTACATATTGATACGTTGACCCGCAAGCAAGTTGTTGTCCCTTTAAATTTGTTGTGTTACTTATGGCTTACCTCATATGTGTTCTTATACACATCAACCGTTTAACCACCTTACAGAATGTTGGCAGCGATCAAATACTGTCAATCAGCAATCCAGCAAGCGGCGTATTACTTACTCAAACAACCACCGATCCAAGACCAAACCCAAGAAGACATATACTTCGACGTGGATGACATCTGGCGGAAGCACGATGAACTACCCACGCGCATCACGATCGCTGTGGACGTGATGTCGCCGTCCCGCCGGCTCGTGTTTTACAACGCGCTCATGTTCAGGAGATATGAGGTGGTTACTGTGCTGGTCTCATCGCCCAATGTTGAGGTGGGTTTAGAAAAGGGTGTAGGTATAGTCAGCCGTAGGTGTTGCTGGAAAGTCGAAAATATAATCGCTTATTTTGATTTTGAAACGTCATCAAATGAGGAGGAAATTTATTTTCAGCGCCCATTTATATACAATTAATATTTTTTTGTCTTACGTTCTTTTTCCTTGAAAAGCGAACTTCTGGTGTGGTCTCATTGCTACGAAATATTATTAATATTTGATATATATTACATAACTTTTTCATAATAATAGTTAAGAAATATTATCAAATAGAATCGCGTCGGCAATTTAGCTAGCTAAGCTACCATATAATTTTTACGATAGATAAGATAGACTATCACGACACAAATCGATAACCGCTACAGCTAATCTTTGTTGTTATTGTTGAATTAGACAAGTGGTATTTTTTATCTTTAAGCTAATACCGCGAAGAACAACATAAAGTAATAAAAAATTATGATCATATAGACAAAATTACATATCAGCAAATGAACGATTATTAAAAAAACTATTAAGTATGAACATGTACGCTTTTAAAATAAAAACCCAATTATTATTTTTTATAACAAAAAATACCTGTTTTTAGCTAGTAATTACTGCTATTTTTGTTTCAAGTGACGTAAACGATTTTTATTCAAAAGAATAAAAAAAGGCAAAACATTTGATATTTTGTCGGCACCATAAGTGGGCGTGCAAGGCGTGCAGTGCACCGTACGCAGCTGGCATAAAAGGGGGACTGAAAATGGATTGGATGAATAAATGAACCTATGTCAATTTATGTATTGCACGCGAGAACTCATATAACTTTAATCGGGCCTGAATAAAACAAAGTTCCAACTTGTATATATTTAAATGTGTATATATTTTAATTTACGTATATATTTATCGCCAGGTGTTCGACCCGGACGGCAACCCGATGGCGGCGCAGGTCTCGCCGGTGGTGGCGGGCGAACGCCGGCTGGGCTTCGCCGCCAACAAGTTCCAGCTGTCCTTCCCCGTGGTGGTCGAGCCGCTCGCGCTCACCGTCTACACCGTCTCGCTCAGAGACACGCTCAGTATCAACAAGTAAGTCGTGTTGTATGACTAGGTTTAGACTCAATTTGTTTGATAAATCAACATCAATATACAATTTGTGGCCCTTTGGACGACACAGCATATATTATACAGGGTTATTGAAAATTAGTGCATCACCTCTTGCAGGCAGCTTCACTACATTAATCTTAACAACATTTGTTCTATGACTTTTTTTAATTAAGTTTTAAAAATTTTAGTTATTGCGTCTGAACTCGCATTACTCTACGCTACGCACCTTGTGTAGGCAAAATATCGGCACGTGTTGCGGGGCACGGGGTTGCGGGGTGACGCGGCGGCGGTGGCCGGCGATGCACAAAAGTTCAAAAATGTGGTGAATAAAGAAGAATTTAAACGTCACAATTTTATTGTCAATACCTCTTGACGCGTCTACGATGCGTCTCCTGTCAGTCAAAAGTGTCAAATACAGCGAAATTTTGGGTTGCGTTGCAGTCGCTTACCTCATAAATAGCGATATGTGAGAAGTGCCGTACGTTTCAATCGATTAGAAACGCGTGCTCAATTCGCGCTCCCGTTTCCGCGTAATTTCGATAAGTGAGTTCCTATGATAAACAATACGTACACAAATATCGAGTACACTGAGATGGTGCGAGTGCTGGCTAGGTGTGGTGATAATGTTCGCGAAGCCTGCCGCGAGTATGTACGGCAAGTATGACTTTCCTAATTAAAACTTGTCTTCAATCGAACGGCTAAAAAAAGCGCGGGAAAACGTAGTAGATAGTTAGTACCGAAACGTTGAATGAATGTGGGGGGCGGGGGCGGGGTAGGGGCGTGCGGGAATTGTCATTTTACGTATTTCTTACAACATACAGAGCAATAAAATATCAGAGAGAGCAAACATTTTCTTGTTTTTTTTTTTGGGTTATTTATCAAGATTTGTAAAAAGTCGTAGAACAGATGTTGTTGGGATTGATGTAGTGAAGCTGCCTGCAAGAGGTGATGCGCTAATTTTCAATAACCCTGTATAGGTGAGATTGTAGTCAACTTTTAATTTATAATTTTAAAAATTATAATTGACAATAACTTTCTATTATCTTGAAGGGGAGAGTGCCTTAATTTGAACAAATATTTTTGTTTTTTTTTGTCTATCTGTGTTCTTGTACGCACTAATCTAAGACACGGCTTAACTGATTTAGGTACGATTTTCAGTAATGTGGTAAACTTCACTCAACATTACTGTTGTTTTTTTTTCAATCGGTACAAAACACTGCAATACCCAATTTACTGTGTATTCTTCATCAGGTTCACATCCTACGCCCGGGTCCGAGTCTACAACGCGGACTACTGGACAGTGGACCTGCCGAAGATGTTCGCGGTGGAGCAGCCGACGGCTCGGCTGACGGAGGACGTGACGCTGCAGGCCGGCAACAGCTCGCGCGTGGTGGCCACCATGAACGGGCTCGTCAAGGCCATCGTGTCCCCAGACGGACGCACCACGCCCGTGCATATGGACTTTGTGCAGTGAGTGGATATCGTTATTGATAAAATAATGTGAATAGGTCATGTTGTAATTATTATTACACGTGCTTTGCAAGAAATCGCCTTTGATCTGGCATAGACATGCCAGACTGCCAAGCAGACTGCTTCTCGTGTGTTTGATTGGGAATGAAGAATTTGATGAAAAGTTTAAATTTTAATTTTTGGTCTATTATTTTTGGATGTTATCCATAGTACCGACGACAGAGACCGAGAGAGATAGAGAGAAGAGAAAGAGTGGGGGGCTCGTGACTATGTAGTTATAATCTGTTGAAGAACTGCCTGCCCTGACCTGTAACCTTTCGCTTGGTAATACACGGCGCTATGGCCTGGGTCATGTTATCAATGTTAGTGATGCTCATTTAACCGTTAATTATTATTTTAGATATGACACGCAGAAGGGGCCGGACAACAACAGCGGCGCGTACCTGTTCATCCCGGACGGGCCGGCGCAGAAGTTCAAGTCGGACCCGTTCCCCGAGATCGTGGTCACCGAGGGCCCGTTCAAGGCCACGCTATACTCCGCGCTCATCAGCCCGAAGAACGCTGACGTCATTCTCGCTGTGAGTATTGCTTTTCTTATACTTTGTGTAAATTAAGGCATGATTTACAATTCTATCTGATAGAAAGCAGCAACGATACATACACTTTTCATACTTGCACGGATTGCACCACACGTTATGGACGCTCTGTAGTGAGCTCTGTTAGAATCTCTTTCATTCGTGTTTACCCAGCCCGCGCGTTAATTACGCACACAGCACACGCTCCGATCAGAGGGGTCATAAAGTTTGGCGCTACTAATATTATTATAGACATATATTTTACACTAACAGACATTTGTTCGTTAAATTAGAGGTTTCTGAAAGATATTAAATCTTTCACCATTTTAAAATCGTATTTTTTATTCATTGTAAAAATACACTTTTTTTTACTAATAGTTAAATTTCCGTCGCCAGGTAACCGTGTACAACAACCCGTCGTTGCCTCAGAGCGAGGTGGAGATCACCAACACGTTCCTGATCGACCCTCAAGTGGATGACCTAGAACTGGCCATGCGATTCTCCACCAACATCAACAATGGCGATGTGTTCTACACTGATCTCAATGGGATGCAGGTTTGTGAACAAACACAAATTTAAATTAACGCATTGAGTGGAATTTCACGAAATAAATGAAATCAAACACACCTAGTGAATACTTAGTCATTCATAGTATTTATTATATATATAGTTTTTGTAACAATTGTTCTCTAACTTCATCCTAGGACTCTCTGGAATTAACTGGAATACGTACCATATTAATATTAGACTTGGTAATATTTAGTTTGAAGGAAAGTATGTGTGTGTGTTATGTTTCTCCGTAAGACACAGATAACAATCTACATGCTAGTCGCACTCATATTAAATTATTGACCTAAGCGCTTGCGAACGCCTTCGCAAGCAAATGGTCGTGTTATAATGGTAAATGGCGATGAAGTTTAAACCTGTACGTTCTCGTTTTGAAGACTCACATCATACGCAAGTTATTCCGACTGCCCTACTGGTTAACGATACGTAAAATATAAAATATAACATATTCCAGATGATAAAGCGTCGCTACATGGACAAGTTGCCGCTACAAGCCAACTTCTACCCGCTCCCGGCGGCCGCGTACATCGAGGACGGCAACACGCGCTTCACAGTGCTCACCTCCACGCCGCTCGGCATGGCCGCGCTCGCGCCCGGACAGCTTGAGGTATACACGCACACACATCACGCTCGACACCGGACAGGTTGAGGTATACACGCACACACGTGACGCTCGACACCGGACAGCGAGGTATACACGCATACACGTGACACTCGACACCGGACAGCTTGAGGTATACACGCACACACGTGATGCTCGACACCGGACAGCTTGAGGTATACACGCACACACGTGATGCTCGACACCGGACAACTTGAGGTATGACACGCACACACGTGATGTCGCACACACATCACGCTCGACACCGGACAGGTTGAGGTATACACGCACACACGTGACGCTCGACACCGGACAGCGAGGTATACACGTGACACTCGACACCGGACAGCTCAAGGTATACACGCACACACGTAATGCTCGACACCGGACAGCTTGAGGTATACACGCACACACGTGATGCTCGACACCGGACAGCTTGAGGTATACACGCACACACGTGATGCTCGACACCGGACAGCTTGAGGTATACACGCACACACGTGATGCTCGACACCGGACAGCTTGAGGTATACACGCACACACGTGACGTTGACGCTAACTGAGGTTAACAATTACTTAAAATTGTCAAATGTTGTTTGTGTATAGATAATGCAAGACCGTCGGCTGAGCCGCGACGACAATCGCGGCGTAAACCAGGGCGTGCTGGACAACGTGCGCACCCGACACAACTTCCGGCTCATCGTCGAGCACGCCAACAATCCCTGCCCGGTGAGTTGGACCAACATCATACACTATATGCATGGCACACAAATGTCAGCTTCCGCCTTGACCTTGACCGCCTTGACCGCCGACGGCTTCATCTAATAATGCCTTTAGTAAATTTTGCTTCCAACATTGTCAACATCCCTACTAAATCAAATTTCAATTTTATATCTAAATCTCATAACAATTTTTTCCTCGCCAGCCGAGCAGCAACACCGGCGCGGGCCAGCTGTCGTTGGGCGCGCACGTGTCGGCGCAGGCGCTGCTGCAGCCGCTGCTGGCGCTGCACTACACGGCCAACGAGAACACGCCGCGGCCGGCGTACGCGCGCTCGCTCTACAGCGCCGCGGACGTCGTGCTCGCTGCCTACCACTCTCATGTATCTACTGAGGTGAGTTTGTGACGGCGTTAGGCTGACCGCACATTAGGCGTGCGCATTCCTCGGACGTGTGCGAAGCGCAAGCGCCGCGAGCGCGTAGAGAGCGCGCTGCGTGAGTGTCATATTTAACTGCCGACGTTGCGCGCGCTGCATACACGTCACACAGCACCAACACGCAACGCTTATGCAGCGCGCTCGCGGCGTGCACGTAGCTCCTGCGTCACTACACACCCGAGGAACGCACACGCCCAATGTGGGGTAAGCCTGAGTGGAAACGTGCGCTGCGTTTTGCGCGTTTTGTCGTTTGTCACGTCGGTGGACCCACCTGTGTATGATGTGATAAAATCTACCACATCTAAGACACTTTATTGCATAAGAAATAATTTCTGAATCAGATGGTCCAAGTCTCGTGGCTTTATGACCAACAGTTTTTTTAAGTGTTAAAATGAATGGAGGTATTTTCGGAAATTGCAATAGTTTATAAATTGGTATTCATAACCACTTTACAGTTATATTCATTCTTGCAGATTTAATTGCATTCACCTTATTAGCTCCATGGCAATATGAAGCCTAATGGCAAACCGCATACCGAATCAAATTAATTAACCTATTTACATGGTTGAATGTTTCTTATCACCGTAAAAATTGCTCGACAGTACGCAACGCATTCAATAAAAATCTTTTTTAAGTAATATACACTTATAGTGTAAATATGTATTGTTAAGTCCAGAATTTCTTTCTTCGTTCGTTCTTTCTTTTATTTCTTTCTTTAATTGCAGACCAAAGACGGCACCATACTACACGGCATGGGTATGACGTTCCAGCGGGTGCACCTTGACACGTGCTACGGCAGTCGTGCCGTCAGCAAATGGTACCCCGTGGGAGACGGACAGGTGACAATGACGCACTTATTTTATATTTAAGATTATATCTAAAGAGTTTGTTGGTTTGTTTGAATAGGCTAATCTCGGGAACTACTGGTTCGATTTGAATAATTATTTTAGTGTCGGATTGTCCATTTATTGAGGAAGGCTTTAGGCTGCACATTGTAACATCACGACGACCTGTAGAAGCGGAGCAACAAGTTGCCCAAGCGATGCGAGAGTGCTTCTATATAATTACTAGTAAATCCGCCCTCGCTTCGCTTCGGGAAACCAGTCCCTTCAAAAATCTCTATAAATTTTAACAAATTATGTTATACCGATGTCTAAGCTATATTACTGCAAAGTTTCATGAAAATCCGTTCAGTAGTTTTTGCGTGAAAGAGCAACAAACACACACACACACACACACACACACACATACATCCGTACAAACTTTCGCATTTATAATATTAGTAGGATATTGAATGAAGTCTACGGGAAAAACTGTGTGAGATACTGCAACGTATTTTAAAATATCAATTTCAATGTGATGTGTAACGTTTTAATGTCGCCGTTATCCTAAGTGGGAACTTAAAATTTATACAACTACGATGGTGAACTCCGATGTTAGACACAATTTGTGAATAATATAAAGGAAACTAGAGAAACATTTTTCTGAAAAATTTGTTGCATTGAATCAAAAGTCAAAACAATGAATATTTCAATAATAAGACATCATTCCAGATCCAACTGTCAGACATAGTGGACGTGCCGGCAGACCGTGTACTGGACGCCACGCTGTCGTTCAGCCGCGTGCGCGGGCCCGTCGCCGCGCTGACCCTCTGCCCCATGGAGGTGCGCTCCGTCTTCCTCAACCAGACCCTCAAGCACGGCTGATCGAATATGGACCTTATTACCTGTGCACACGGTTCGGTTTAGCTTGTTAACGGAATGTAGTTAGGGCGTTTTAAATTGTTGTCGTTAATTTGAAAGAAGATTACGAATTCCGTGTTGAACGCGACTGCAGTTATGTGGAATAGGTTTGCCGTAGGGAGGGTGATCAGTGCAGTAACAGAATCTTATGTTAGCTTTCAGTATACCCATATGTCAAATACGCCGTGATAATCCCTGGATAAGTAGTAATACGTAGATAGTAATTTACGTAAGTAATACATTTCATCAAGAATCATGTTTACTGCGGCTTATCCAGGTGTGTAATGTTCCCAGGTGGGGCTATATCGGCGTTGCCGGTTATTTAGCCACTTTCTTATGGAAGTTAAGACTTTGTGGTGAATAGTCACGTTTTAATACAAAGTATCTAAGTAATCGGCAATGAACCCACAGTGGTCTAGGGGGGCGTTAACCTTAATTCAGAATTATTCATAACCTTTCGAATATAGTTAACGCGCCGTTATTTTACCATTGACATTTTTGGTCATGTAATACAATGTACACCTAAAATTAAACACTATTATGCTTAAAATATATTTCAAATATAAATAGGACATTGACAATCTTCTAATTTTTTTATAATATGATCTCATACCGAAATCAAAGTTAATGTAATAAATATATAATTATGATAATTAATTGTCATTGGACTAGCGCTTCCGAAGACACGTGTTTGATGCATATTATTTAATTTGATAAAAATTATTCACATTATTAGTTACATACATATAAAGGCCTTGATTTAATTTTGTTTTTGATAAAGTGCAGAGCTTTTGAATAGATTTAAAATGAATGTTATTTCTACGCAAGTAACTGTAATTTGTATAGTGTTGAAATGTTGTGAAACTACATATATATGAGTGAGCTTAGGATTGAGTCAAAACTGTGAAATGGTATGTTGCACCTGATGTGGCCTTAATATTATATTTCAAATGTCCCTTCGTACAGTATCACAATTAAAATGCTTTTGTTATTGCTTTAAAAGGCTAAGTTTTATGCATAATTTCTACACAGATAAGCACAAAATCCATATTTTCCAAAAGACCACAATATTTCACAAAATTACCTTATTACAAAAAAATTGTTTATATATAAAAATAGTCACAGTCCGTGGAAACGGAAACCGTCCAATGAAATTTTCACTATAATATGCGATTTTTTGTACTAATTCTCTCCTTTGAAGCAGCGTATGCGTATACTGCATAACTATATTGCATAGCGCAACACAGTCTATAGTGTATGTAGGAGCAGTCGATTAAAAATGTAATATGTAAATGGTTAAGTCCATGCACAAACACAATTTCATTATTGTGCTGTTATATCGAGAGATAGATGCGACATAAGACTTCAGTTTGTGAGGTTGTTTATTGTGACTTCGAATTTCAAATGTCCTAATTTTAATTTATAAGTCACATTTTATTTTTAAGATAGCAAAAAAATGTTAACATTTTATGGGGTTTTCTACTAGATGACTGATTTGGGCTAGTGACTTGATAACTATTGCTATGTTTATATATATTATACAAATTATTTATGTTTATTATGAGTTGATTGTTATTTAAAACTCGAAGTTCAGAATTGTGCACTCGAACGGATGTTACAAATTATTGTGTGCTTTGCCTCTATTGTAAATATTCTATTTAGTTTATAATGTAATTAGAATGTTTGTCATTTTTTTTGCGTTTTCGTGATTTGTTTGACAAGTTCTTTCGAAAAATAATGTATTTACTAATAGCAAACAAATAACTTGGATAACCCTCCGGATGATGGTATAAAAACTTATGAATCCTTGATACATAAATATGCGATATAATCCGTGCGCGACCACAGTTGTATACTACTTTTTGGAAATGAGAAGCGCACATCTCGTCGGTCAGCCGTAGAGTGAGCAAACTCACGTCGAATCGCGTCGTCGTCACGCCGGAACTTAACATCACTACATAGTATACACTACATATATTTAAAAAATAGTTGAAATTTTTTGTTATAAAGTTGATGCTTGACTGCTGCAATCCTATTTTAATACAATTACATACGGATGCATAATAAAGATTGCATAAGTAGTAGTGCGTTGAATGTCTAAGTATAAAGTAGGTATAGATTTGTTTTGTTTATACATTTAAATATAAACATATTTTAAACAACACTACAAATCCTAATGTAGGTAGTTCATAAAAGAAATCCAGACATGTGTGATGTGACAGATTCAATTACCAATTTAGTAAAAAGAGAGATAATCTTTATTGTTTGAAAAGTTTCATTAATTATAAGACTTTGTTTGTTTTAAATCCCATCAATCTACTTAGGATTGGGTGGTTTTCACTTCAAATAATGGTAATAAACTGTACAGTTTATTAAACTAGCGCTTTTGGATACAAACATTTTAGATCATTACCCATATTTGAACGTTTATTCCCACAAAACCATGTAGGCTTTGCATTATATGCGATCATTGTTGTAAAATATATAATCATGCACATATCACATATTCATCAATGTTAATATTTTACACTCATTCTGTATATAAATGCTATTGTGTATTTTATAATGTATTTTTTAAATCAAGAAATGTCTCATTTTTTAATTTTGTTTGTTTTATCGTGGTGTATATTTTTCTTGTTACATTCGATACTTACGAGAAATTGTAGCAGTAGAAAAATGTAGTAACATGGAATTTTATGTAAATATATATGTACTGGGAAAAAAATATTTTGTTATAATTTAATTGGAAACATCGTCGTGTTACCTACACGTTAGTGTTTGACAACAAACACATGGGGTGCTAAGTGGAGATAAGATGTTTCGCACACAGCAAAGGTTTTGTTCTGTTTTCTGGAAGATCATTCACATTAAATTTCGGAGCCATAAGTGATAGCATTCACTGTACTATAAATTAATAAATGGTGAATGCAGGAATAAATTAATTGCGACCAATTGTAGACCTGATATAATATTTCAGTGTACAAGCCGGTACGACCGTGTGCCATTTAACACTGCGATGATAATGTTGAAACATGTCATAAAAGTTTTTTTCTCTATTAAAAGTAGTGGTGGACTTCGATTAAACCAAATATAATTTTATTATAGTAATACAGAAAAACACGGTATGTTAACTATTATTCACATTTATTATATAAAGAATAAGCAACAAAATATAATAAAGATAATGGGCAAAAACATTCATACAATTAAGTTTCATGGAAACAATTTGTGGACGGTAATTACGAAACAAAATAAAAGTGCAACAATAGACGCGTGTACGTGTACATTCTGTCGGAGAAATGCTACATTTGAATAAATATTGTACCCATATGTGTTAATGATTTGTGATATTTAACTTAGATTAAAGTTTTTTGACACTACATACATCTAGAATACAAACATATAGTGAGAAATACATCAAATCAACAATAATTATAACAAATACATACCAACTCTAATTATACTAGACAGTCATCTCCAATGAAGATGTACTCACCGATATTTAATTATCTTTTTGTACATGGCACGAATATTATTTAAACTACTTGGAATAGGTACAATTCGGATAATGAGTAACTCTAATGCTTACCGACAAATATCTTACATTGAATCTGTTATGCAAGTCAAGTGACGTTATGTGACACAGTTGATATTCGATTCGATTATTCGACAATTTTATTACATTCCTAGGTTATGATTGGTACCCAAAAATTATATTTAATACTGTAATATTTAAGTCATGAACGCATTAAATAAAGAAGAAATACCACATATCCATTACAAAATAATACCTGTCTACCGAATAACATAAAGACAACTACACAAAATGAATCAATATTCAATATATAAAAATGTGAAAGAAAAATTCACTTTATTTAAAATGATAACAAAAGTCATAATTTAGGCATATTTTGGAACTAGGAACAATAACAAAAATTATTTACACAACTAATAGTTTCACAAAATATCTAAAATAAAGTTAAAATATTGTTTCATCATGTCACTCATTTAGGACGGTGGTTTGTCTTTTTGTGTATAAAATCAAATTACAACTACATTTATTTAAATATAAAAGCTGCTTATAACCCCATAATCTAAAAATACTTGAATAAAGAATAAAATATGAAATACTCTTAATTCCATAACATTGGCAATTTTGTAATATTTGGATTATAATAATACATATATCTGCTAAGTATTAAGTCGACATTTTTGAGTAAACATTTTTAGTTCACTGAATTTTTATTTGGATTAGAAGTCATCAAGAGAAAAAATTATATGTTAACACAAATGTTATACAATGCGGTTATACGACCTTTTTGTTGCCATTTAGATTTTTTGTCCAGAGTTAATCTAGTCAATCTACAATAGAAACTATAAATGTATGTTATTTGTAGAACACTCATGGACTAAAACAATGATTGTTGCATGTCTTTTAACAAAAACGATTAAAAAAAGCTTTATTTGACTTTAAACGCGAAAACTTAATTAAAATATTTCACCATTAATAATTCCAACTGTATTTTAAAATTTAACTTTGAAATGTTTTAATAATAAATAATAAAAAAATGAGCACATATAAAAGGCGTTTTATGTGCAAGTATAACAAAATATAACAATCCGTCTATAATAGTTAAAATAACTTTGGATAATAAGAACCGTGTAACAAAAACTTAAAAATACTGATCGTTAAAATTATCATGGCATTTTATATTAAAAAATTGAAACAAATAATACTTTTATATTTTGAACTACTTGGTATGACTACAATGTTTTCTACATAATACAAATTTGTATCACCCTTAAAATAATATTTTTACAGCTCCGTAACTCAGATTATGAAATTTACTATCTTAATTTACTACTTCTAATTTACTACTTTAAATTACTATCTATTTTATTTGGCAGCTGTTCCCCGGGTTTAAATTTTAATTCATAAGTCAGCGGTTTATGTTGACCCGAAGTGACTGACTGCATAAAGTACCAACTGGCGATGGGTGTTGGATGCTCATCCAATCATCCAACATTATGTTTAGTAAATTTAAAATAAGAGACAAGTTACACTGAGTATCCTTCACCTATCCTTACTAATATTATAAATGTGAAAGTGTGTTTGTTTGTTTGTTTGTTTATTTGTTTGTTTGTTTGTTTGTTTGTTTGTGACGCTTTCACGTCGCAACAAAGCTATTATATGGTAAGGTTTATGTGTGTGGGGATAGTTAGGAGGGTGGAGAGTGACGTAGGCTACTTTTTATCGCGGAAAAACATCCCATTCCCATGGGAAGATCGATGTTTTGTTAGTTGCTAGATATTTATTTTCGGAGTTCCTAATAGATGGCGTTAATAAAATTCATTTGCAAGTACTGAATTACGCTATCAAATACTACATGTAATTTACTTAAGTCATAGGCAAATGTAATAGGCTACTTTAGCTCTGCCTCGAGAACTCCCCGCTCCGGCTGTATTCAGTGTACCGCCCGCCCGCTGGCACTATCCTGTTGGCTGATGTCCGCAAGTTGCTGGACTCGCCGACACCGGTGGTGGGCGCGGGCGACTGGAACTGCAAGCATCCGGGGTGGAATAGCCTAGCTGCCAACAGAAGTGGAAGGCTACTTTTTGATGCCGCTGAACAGCACGGCTACACTGTCGAGGGTGTTTCACACCGTTACCGCGGCTCTGAATAAGAGAGAACGCGTGTGTGCAGTATTCCTCGACATGGAAAAGGCGTTCGACCGTGTTTGGCACGACGGCTTTCTCTACAAGATCTCGCAGTCGTCGGCGCCCCGGAGTGCCGTTAAGGTGATCTCCAGTTTCCTCGAAAAGAGAAGCTTCAGAGTAGTGGTTGAAGACGCCGAATCCACCGAGCGCCCGATGGCAGCCGGCGTCCCGCAAGGGAGTTGCCTGTCCCCGGTCTGCGTCACCTGCTACACCGACGACATCCCGGCGGCAGGGGGGGCGTCGCTTGCCCTGTATGCCGATGACGTGGCGTACATCACCACGTCGCTGAATAGAACCCACGCCATCGTCAAGATGCAGCGTGCGCTTGATGCCCTCCCCGAATGGCTCGCCGCGTGGAGACTGTCGGTGAATGTCGGGAAGACGCAGGCCGTGAACATAGGAGGATACCTCAACAGGCGGGACCCTACTCTGGAGCTTCACGGACAAGATATCCAATGGGCCCCACAGGCCAAATACCTGGGGGCAAAATCGACGGAAGACTTTCGATGAAGCCACAGGTTACGAAAGCCGTCGTGAATTCTAGAAGCGCGATGGCAGAAACCAGTGCTCTCCTCGAGCCTCCCTCTCGGACTGAAGCTCGGGGTCTACAAGACCTACATCAGATCCCGCCTCACGTACGCGACACCGGCGTGGTACGCGCTCGCCAGCGAACCGCAGCGCAAGAGGGTGCGCGCGGTTCAGGCGATTGCGCTCCGCCGGCTGACTGGTGCGCCGAGGTACGTCAGGAACGCCGTCATCCAGAGGGACCTTCGAGTCGAGAGCCTGGACGACTTCATCGAGAGATTGGCACGCAACATGTTCGGGCGTGTCGACGGTCGCGGTTCCCACATCTGCAGGACCTGGCGCCATTCCACGCCCGTCCACCGGACCGCTGGGCCTTCCCGCGCGACTTGCTGGTTGCGCGGGACGGGCCTAGCACTGACCGATACTGGGGCTTCGTAAGTCGTCACCCGGCGCTGATCGGCTCCTGCTGGGTTTCCCACCAGCGGGATTCACCCGGTAGGGCCTCGATCGCCTGGGCGGCGCGAAGATGAACCGCATCCCGTTTAAGACTCTGTGGCCTGTAAAAAGGCCGCCACTCACCGGACTTGACCTATTGGTTAACCACAGATGGACAACCAAGGGCCTTAGGGCCCAACCCAAGGACCGGCCCGTTTTAACGGGCCGCGAGAGACACCCCCAAAGGGGAACTAACTGTCCCGAGGGCTCCACACACCTCAGACAGGATGGAGTGAAGAGAGCGAGTAGTAGGCTACTTTTTAGCCTAAATTCCTACGGGAGCGAGACCTACGTGGCTGTTACCTACGGGTCCCGAAGCGAAGCGCGGGCGGTTCTCTAGTTGAAATATAAAATCTCACTTTCGAATATACTTACGAGCATGAGTAGTAAGTAGTTAGTACCTTCACGTATTGACTAAAATCTCACCTTCGAGTTGAACATATTATATGAGCATGTGTCGTACTTGGGAATGAGTAAAGTCTTAGAGTCGGGAGGCGATGTTGGCGCGGCTCGCTATGACGGAGTTCCCGGCGCCGAAGTCCGCGCAGAGCTTCGGCGTCACCGTGCGGACCAGCGCGCAGCACTTCTGCAGCTCTTGCGGAATTGCTTCGAACTTAGCGTCTTTCCCTCTGTTAACCAAAAACAGTCTGTTAATTTTTTATTTATTTAAATGACAGCTTTATATTTTTATTATTGAGTTAATAAAAAACGCAAACTGCACACTAGTGGATTAACGAAACAAAGAGTAGGGTAGAACACAGCATGACGAAAATAATAATGTTCGATAATATTAAAAAAAGAGTTTTCTAACCCGCACACGCTTCGCCATGATAAAGGTTACCATGGTAACAACAAAAAAAGTATGCCAAATTACAAATTAATCCTAAGAGCTTCTGGAACAAGATTCCAACATTTTTTATTTTGTATAGTATGAACAAATAGTTGAAAGAGTACTACTAATAGAAAAATGTTCCAATAGAAGTGAGTGTTGCAGATCTACCCGGTTAACGTAAGATATTGAAGAGATATTTTTATAGCAATGTTCTCGCTATCAATTGACAAAGAAGAGACCAAACTAAGATAATAAGTTACCTGCCGACCCTCCGCAGCGCGCCGGCGGCGGCGAGGCCGGCCAGGCAGTGCGCGGCGGCCTCCAGGCTGAGGCTGTAGGCGTGCGCGCGCGCCGCCTCGCCGCGCGCCTGCGCTAACCTCTGCGCGCGCCGCTGCGTGCATGACTGCTCCTGTGTACGTACGCTTTTACTAATCTATGACACGAATTGTACATTAGTACAGATGTTAACATTCATACTGTATTCACAGTTCAATTTAAATTCTCGCTGTGAATCTGTAATGTAGTTTAGTCACAGTGGAGCCCTTACATCCATTTGATATGGACCAATCACGGAGCTTCACACTAGTGTTTACTAAGCCAAGTACGCTTCTTGAATACCGATATAAGTCACAACACTACCAAATAACACAGTATTGGTGTAAACATATTTCTCACCTCTCTCATAACATCGATGCAGTGTGTGAGCGTGGTGAGCGCGGGCAGCGCGACCCACTGTAGCAAGTACTGCAATCTCTCATCGGTACCGGGCGACAGGGAACCGCCCCCGCGCGCTATCACCCCGTTCTTTATGCAGTAATCTAATGCTTTATCGAACGTCTGAAACAAACATTGTTGGTTATGAACTGCAATGATACGAAATGTGCCCTCGACTTCGTGCGCGTTGGAGATTTTCTCACTTTAACCTCATTCCTGCGGGAGTTCGTGATGAAAACGATATATCCCATGTGTTGCTGTTGCTACACATCAACCTTTGCCTTGCTATATAAGTCCCATTAAAATTGGTTTAGCGACAAATAACTATATGCACTGCAAAAACACTGTTATTATGAAACCACAAACAGACACTTCAGTTTAATTTATAAGAATAGATTTTAAAGCACTCTAGCTGGCACAGGAGGCATTACTATGACAACATTAATGATTCAACAATATTATGTAAAGGTCTCTAGTCATATTTTAATAGTAAAAATATTTACCTCCTCTTCATATTTCTCGATGTAGAAAAACTCAAAAGACAGCATTATCCTCAATAGCCGATAGTCATGGTAGCAATGATCTGCAAATATAATACGCGTAATTATGTATAATGGTTTATAGGTAATATAATATACAATTACTTAATTAATTAATTTATTTATTAAAATAATATATTCATTTTAAATACACACATTACTAAAGATAACTAAAAACTATCCGCCAGATTTCGATTATATAAAAAAGACACAAAAAAGCCATTCGAATTGAGAACATCCTACTATTTCTGAAGTCTGTTACAACCGATGACCAATAAAGAAACTATCACAGGCACCCACCCATACTCCGCACTCCTCGTCTGATAACGAGCACTAGCAGCGCGGGCGGCAGCAGGTAGTGCAGCAGCGGGTTGACGTATGTCTGCAGCTCAATGACCGGCACGGCGTTCATCATCGTCTCCGCTTTCAACGTGTGGCCTGGACGGACAACAATAATAAGCATATTAATATCGGCCATAATCAAACACATCAATGAAATTTCAATCATTCAATCGTCATTAAAATTATAATTTTTAAAATGGATAAAATTATGAATTACTAGCTTTTGCCCGCGGCTTCGCCCGCGTGGAATTCGTTTATATCGCGAACTGGGGAAGTGGGGAAGAAGGTACGTCATCAACTATCTTCCTGGAAAAAATCATCGAAATCGGTCAGGCGGTTTAGATTTTTCATACAAACTTTCATCCCCTATTTCAAGCCTTTAGGGGTTGATTTTTGAAAAAAAAGTAGCCTATATGTGACTCTGGGTCTTCAACTATTTTCATTCCGAATTTCATCCAAATCGCACCGGTGGTTTAGCCGTGAAAACGTCACAGACAGACAGACAGACTTTCGCATTTATAATATAGCTTTTACCCGCGGCGTTGCCCGCGTGGGCCCGAGTTGTTTCCCAAATGATACATTTTGGATGCAGGGATAAATAGCTGCAGGACTTGATGTTTAAAGTATTTATGGTGCCGGGACGTGATCTCTACCTGTGGGCTTCTCCAGTAAGCTCGGAGTCACCCATAGAACTATGGAGAGGGCTATGATCGATATTGTCCTACGCAATCGAATCAGAAAGGAGGAGATACGTAGACGTATCAAGGTAATCGACATAGCTTAGCGGGTCAGCCAACAGAATTGGCAAAGAGCACGTTGCTCGAAGGGCAGATGGCCCTAGACATATGTGGAATACTCCTTATTCCTGTAAAATTGTCCTGTAGGATATAATTTCTATATTTCATCTTTTTTTGTTCAAGGCTACGTCCAAATCGCAAATACGACTGATAATATTATTTACATGAGTTACAAATAAAAACCTGGATGAATGCATGATCCCAATATAAAATTCCTATGTAATTTTTTTATTGGGAAAAGTTTTATGGACTAAACTCACACTAAACTCAGGAACACAATATAATTATGCACTACACAGAGTGAAAGGGAGATTAGTGCAGGAGGTTCATTCCGTTTAGTTGTTCCATTTTGTTCCTTAGAGAAAACTATTAAATTCCTAGTAGCTGAACCCGCTACTTCGTACGCGCAGGAGTTTATTCCGCGTAACTCCAGATCCCGCGGGATTTCCGGGAAGACAGACTTGTTAGTATTATATTAATGTTTGTTTAGAAGCTATTTATACCCCATACGCGAAGAAGGTTTTCCCGCGTAAATTCCGATCCCGCGGGATTTCTGGGATAAAAAATATCCTATATGTTAATCTAAGTTGCCCTCTATGTGTGTGCCAAATTTTACCCCATACGCGAAGAAGGTTTTCCCGCGTAAATTCCGATCCCGCGGGATTTCTGGGATAAAAAATATCCTATATGTTAATCTAAGTTGCCCTCTATGTGTGTGCCAAATTTCATGAAAATCGGTTCAGTAGTTTTTGCGTGAAGGAGTAACAAACAAACAAATACACAAACTTTCACATTTATAATATTAGTACAGTCAGCGTCAAATAGTTAGAGACAATCAGGGTATTCAAATAAATATACGCAACCAAAAAGTCGATAATATCGGTACAAGCAAAGTTTCCTTATTGTTGACAACAATATAGTCGCTCAAATGGCCGAGACGTTTAAAATGTCATATACATCGGGTCAGTCATAACACCATAAACATAGTTACAGTCATCTCGTCAATGGTATCCAAGCATTCAAAGCGTTCAAAAATATGGAACATTAGAAAAATAAACTACAATAAACTAAACCTAATGTTATTGGCATGTCGTTCTATTATCTATCATTGTATGTCAATGATTATCTATAATTCAAATCAATAATGAAATATCTATAATTCAAATCAATGTCAAGTTTAATACTAAGGCAAGTTTGAAATAATATCTATTGATGCCATAGAGATAGGAATATAGTCCTTATAGATCAATGATTGATGCATAACTGTATCCGATGTGATCATAGAGATATTACAATAGAGGGCAGAAGCCAGGCTTCAGAGCGTCCTTTGGAAAAAAAGATACGAAATCTTTAGTAATCACCTTTCTCTTTCTGGATAATCGGGATTGGAGAGAGATAGGTAATTACCGTTATCGTTGTTTCTCTTTCTAACCGGGGGCGATTGCAATGTATGGGTAGCCGTATGGCTCACCCACTCTATTGTAATATCTCTATGGATGTGATGGCTTTTGTATTAAATATATCAAAGCAAGCATTGAAGCACCACTTCATTTGACATACATGACTTGCACTTGCTCATTGAATTAATCAATTTACTTATCGGAAGAAATGATGCACAATGAACTTTATCGCATGTCATTTAAAGTCCATTTTTATTATGTGTTGCTATAATTTTGGCTACTTGGGTGCTACATATTTTTGAATACTTTGGTTGCTTCATACTTTTGAACACTATGGCTGTTAGGCAACCAGTGGCGTTGTGGTTGTCACGGTATTAATGCCGACTTGGGTGTTATCAAGTATTCGGTGTTGTGCGTGCTCCGGTATATTTGTACACGGTAGATGGTCTGAACAATTTGATCGCTTTGGTTGAGCCGTTCTTAATGGTCATAATGAATGTTTCCAAGTATTTGGTAATCATGACTGCTACGTACTATTTGACGCTGACTGTACTATATGTTAATCTAAGTTGCCCTCTATGTGTGTGCCAAATTTCATGAAAATCGGTTCAGTAGTTTTTGCGTGAAGGAGTAACAAACAAACAAACAAACAAATACACAAACTTTCACATTTATAATATTAGTAGGATAGTAGGATTTATCCATAAATATTTATCCATAAATAATTCATAATTTTATTTAGGAATTATAGTGCAATACAACAAGTTTTATTACTGCCCGAAAAGGTCGAATGCCAGAGAAGGCTTGTAGCATCAAATCCGCATTTGCATGGTACATAAAAAAATAAATAAATAACAACTGAATACAAAATGTTGTAAATTTTGTGACGGTTAGTTAGGCTAGGTTAGGTTTTTAGATAATTATTCTCTATTGCATAGCCCTCGCACGGCCGGTATCCATCCTAACACTGTTAACATCCTGACTTAACAACTCTTTTACAAAAAATATTTGAGCGATGTGATAGCGCAGTAGAATGCACCTTAAGATTCTCGCCTTAACCATGTTTACCTTCACCAAAACAAGTAATCATTTCACACAATCATTCTTGGAAGCGGTATGTGTATGTATGATTCGAAAATAGACGGTCGGGAGTCCAACGTTCAAATCTTTTGAACGTTGTATCACTACTTCTGAGTCATTAGTATATCTTATCACAATATTATGTTGAGTATCCCATATAATCTCACCCTAATACTAATCTAATGTACCTTTTAATATATATTATAATACTCTACATTTGATAAGTGCTTAGAAACAGTGATTAGACAAAATAATTTACATAAGCCTAATCAGACAAGACTAAATTATTATGTCACCCGTGCGTGTTGATAGGCGATCATTTAGTTGTAGGATATAAATAAAGAAAAATTAAATGAACACAACTGCATTAATTAAAGAACGTTTGATAAGCCAAAACAGTATTAGTTTAAATTAAACGCCTGATAATACCAACAACAATGTAGTAATATACAAAAATTTGGTTGTTGTGTTTAAATTAGTTTCTCTATGAAACAATTTACCGGTCAAAAAAGTCAATTCAATCATGCAAGCAGCATGTAGCAAGCTCATTATCGTGGTTTAGTAAAATCAGATGCAATTACTGTTTACAAACATGGAGATTACGACATCACCAACAATATGTTTAATATTGACGACCCCATAACCTAGTTATGGTTGCAAAGCGAGGAGTCGTGTGTTCGATTCCGGTCGGGACAGACAATTATTAATGACATGTTACATCCATCACCATGTCCATATACAACAAGAAAATTGATCAATTAAAACGACAAGCGGCTTTATTCAGTGATAATTTCTTATGGCAGGGTAAAGCGCTCCGTTACGTAACGCGTTGCGGTGCCAGGCTGTTTGGCTTCCTTTTCTCTCACGCATACGGCAGCGCAAGATAGGCCCCTCTCTCATTCTAACCCATTGCGCTAGCCGTTTTCCGAAAAGACGCATTTAAGTAATAATCTAAGTAAAACAATTTCAATATTAAAATAGTTCAACATAATATTAGTTCAAGTTATCACTTCTATCGGGTGTTCCGAACGCACATGTTTCTACTGGAATTTTATTTGAACTTTGACACAGATGATTTAATAATTATGTTATCAGAAGACATAAAATAAGCGACAATGTAGCTAATGTAGCTATGTACTATGTAGTTGTGTAGTATGTAGCTAATTACTGTTAGCTTTAATTTTTGATATTATGCATATCTGAAAAGGTGGAACACAGTGGCCAAACCATGTATTGTAACATCCATTTTTATACCTGTGTAGACCGAACTTGCAAATAAAGAATCATAAATTATGAAAAAATTATAGTAGGTACCTCTCATCTTACTGCGGACCTCAGGCGTGACCTTGATATTCGCGCTGGAGACGAGCTGCAGCCGGCTCTCGCCGTCCAGCGAGAACAGGCGGGCGTGCACGCGCAGCACGCGGCGCACGGTGGCGGCCGCGTCGCGCTCCAGCACGCGCGCGCCCAGGGATGCGAACACGGCTGATAGCCACTGCACTTCTTGGACCACTTCGTCAAGGTGCAAGGGCCTAAGTACCAATTAATGGTAATATTTTTATGGACGTGCTTTTAATAGCTTAGTCATAAGTAACACCAATAATATCACATCATTGCCGGCCCAAAAGGACCCTGCTGCATCATAGATGCAACGAGGAAGGGCATCATACTTTTCTTTTAGGTATTATATATGAATATTTTTAAATTAATGCCTGTTAAACATTTAGTGATACACAAATTATATCAAGATATTCATTGTTATGCTCGGTTCTCCTTTACAGATGTAATACTCGAATCTGTAACTTTACATTACACGCGAATACTCCCGGTCAGTGAGCGCCTATAAGACGTTAGTAAAGCAATAGAAACCAGTGCTAAACAAAGATTCAACTAACCTGTTCTTGAACAGACTCTGCATGACAACCATGGACAGCAGCGACGGCATGGTGACCACGGTGCACTGTTGTTGCGCGGCGACCACATGATACGCAATGTCTCTGACCGCCTCCGTCTGCTGTGCCGTCAGCTCCTGCAGGTCCACCGGCTTCAGGGTCTCGCTGGTGGACGGAGGGTCTTGCTTGAGGAACTCGTTCAGCGATATAGATGTGCCGAGGTTGACGTATACGTTGCCATAGTTGTCGTTCAGGCTCTGCAGCGACTTTAGGAGACCCTGGAATTAATGGACTAGTGTATAAGTGTTTTTTGTCTATTGACGACGGCAGTAGTTAACTTTACTGCCATTTTAACTATCTATATTTACATGAATTTTCATAGCTAGAAGAATTTAATGCCTCACTATCAGAGTGATAGCCTATTATTGTAAGCATATGCCATATCAGTAATATTATCTAGTTTTGTTTCAAGTATAATAACTTCCATGAGATTATCTTCTTAACATTGTCAGATCCAAGAAATATTTTTTGTCTCATATCTTGTCCACTATATTAAGAATGATACTGATGTATTATTTCATTCTAAACCATTCTAATTCTATTTCATAGAACTACCCGAGTTATTAAAATTCTATCTCCGAGATTTCTACATAAATTTTCAATAACAATAATAAGGCAACAAAATAATCACCTCAGTAGACTCCCGCGGTTTGGGCACTCCAAGGTGCTCGTACGCGAAGAGCGTGGCCTCTACGAGCCGGTCGTAGCTGATGTTGACCGGGACTATGGTCACGTCCGATACCTCGCGGGCGAAGTACGGCAGCAAGGTCATCGACAGCATGCCTAACAGCATTCACACATCATTCTTGTCAACGATGGCGTTATAAAACCATTATGGCCGCATTCCAATAAGCGATTGGAATTGAAGGTTTTGAATGTTTTTGTCGAACGTACGGTATAAAACATCATTGATTATAAACTATTGTCGACCTTTATGGTGCAATGGTTACTACTTCCGACCGCCGTTCAAATAGTCCAAGGTTCAATTTCCAGCCGGAAGGAATGAAATTACCGAACGATAAATTTAAATTTCTGTCCGGGCTGTATTTGTGTGTTGTCCATGGAACCCCGATACAGGAAATACTTGTTTGGTGCTCCTAGTGTGTAACTTTTTTTATTTTTATTGGACAAGTACTTAATTCATACATTCCTCATAGTACAACCGATTATTACAACCTTTGTAACCTGCTTGACAAGCCAACACTCTTCTCGCTTGGTCACCAACGACTGGTCGATTTTTTGGCTGGTAACTCTAGAGAAACTACTTTTTTTTCTCTTAATAATAAGAGTTCAAACCTTCAGTATTACTGATATTCATGAGCAACATGACCACTCACCATCAAGTGGCTCGTTCGATCATTCATCGTTAATTTCAAAACAACAAATTAAACAATATATATGTATATCTTACCGAACTTAGGAATTAAGCTCTTATTGCTCCGACTCCTGGTGCCCTCGATGAAGAACTCGACGGGCGCGCAGTGGCGCGCGACCACCGTGCGCACGTACTGCTTCAGCGTCGCGGCGTATAATGGCGCGCCGATCAATGATCTGTGGAAGGATTTTATGTTCGAATCATTCAATAATTTGATGAACTTAATAAATGCTACGGTCCAACTTCATAAATGCTGAAAGGGTAAATTAATAGGATTAATATTACATTGACCAATTAAAGAAATTGAATTTAAATCAAATCTACAATATTCATCAATAATTTACAAATAAAACGTAACTGTCTTTGCACATTTGTGGTGGAAAGGCACCCATCTTCGAGGGGTATTCAAAATGTGATGTCGAGGTATTCAAAATGTGAGCTTCTAATCTTGTAAGTGGTTTGTCATCAACAAATAAATAAATAAAATATTAGAACTCATCACCTGCGCATGTAGAAGGCGCACATCTCTCGCATGCGCTGCCCTACCACCGCCATGTCATGGAAATCTGAAAAAGAATTACACTAAATATTCATACAGCTATTTACTCATTATAATTACCCAGCTATATGATGAAAATAATCTTTCATAATACTATGAAATAGCTCAAATAGCCAGTGGATACCCGCAATTATAAATTATAATTGAATTAACTTATAATAATAAACAATGATATGAAGTACCTATCATCAAGCAATACCAGGTTTTTAAGCAATAAAGATGTTGGCACTGATTGTAATTTCATATTTTATGTTGAAAATTATTTTTATTTTTTCATTTATTTTAGTATATAGGAATCGAGACTCAAAATAGTGTTACATAGATAATTTCTGTACATACCCATCCCGGCCGCTACGGCTGGTAAGTCAATATCGTAGTGGAAACACAGGTAGGTCATGAGGCAAAAGTCGGCGTAGCTCCGGTGCGTCGGCAGAAACAGCACCGGGTTACTGCCCATCGATGCCCTCAGCTACGGAACAATACATCTGTACTGATAATAAATCTGTAACTGATTGTGTACATGGCAAGTGAAACAAAGTATAATTGGAGGCCTTTATTGTTGCAATAGAACAAAAAGTAATATTTTTTATGATTTTTGTCGCTTTGTCTGAAGTTTTTTAAGCACTAATCTTACAAAAGGACACGGGTTTCCACTTATATATTGTGGTAAGCTTCACTTTAGATATTGTAATTGTTTTATTACAATTCATAAAAAGAAAAGTTAAGTTAAAAAGATAAGTAAAGATTTTAATATAAGTAATAACTTAATATTAATATAAGTAATATTAATATAAGTAATAACTTATATTAAAATCTTGTGTTGAAGTAGTTAATATCAATAAGCAAAATCATGCCATAAGTTATAATTAATTAATCAAAATATTGAACAATTTACCTTAAGAACAACTGGTTCATTGACAAATACACTAATTTTCATCATAAAACAAATTTTGAGAAACGCCAACCCCACCCAACGGACAATGTGTATTTTCTTTTCAAATGCCATTTCATCAAGGTATTGTAACATCTCTTTTTTAAGTTGCTTTACACTAACGCCCTGACGTGCACTTTCCTGTAACAAAAAATGGATGGGATTCAATAATATAATAATAATAAAAATCTTACCTAAACATCTGCCCCGGTCTAGAATAAAACCAGGGTATCCTTGCTTCACAAACAAGGCCACTGCCAACTTGGCTGTGGAATCATCAAAAAAATAATTAAATATAGGTATATTAAGTTACTTAGTGGCTTGTGTAAATTGTAAAGACTGTTTACCCAACAGTAAATAAGTATACAGACAAACAGCAGTTTTGTTTATAAGCACACTGTACTAGTCTTAGTTAGTCTTTATCTTTATTTGATTATGGTATCATCTTCTTATTTCCTAGTAGTTTTTAACTGATTTCAAAAAAGAAGGTTCTCAGTTTGACCTGTATGTATGTATGTATATTTGTGCGCGATTATCTCGCGTTTGGTTGAATCTATTTTGATGTGGTTTTCAGTATAGTATTTGTCAGACTTAGGAGAAGGTTTTAGGCATATTGTTTGGCTGAACCGATTTTGAGACGGTTTTCAGCAAAGTGTTTATCAGACTTAGGAGGATTTAGGAATATTAACTGCGTTTAACTGAACCGATTTTTACTTTTCGGCATTAAAGTCGGTTCTATTTTGTTAAAAGTTATAAATAATTTATACAGTGCTTATGCTGTATATTGTGATGGAAGTAGCAATAATATAAGGCCAAATTGAACACCTCATCCCCACTCTAAAACAACCCTCTAATGTGTTCTACCTCAATTCACCTCTCAGCTACTAACAACCCTTCAAAGCTAAATTTTGGTGCATATTATGTACCTACTTAATGTAAAGGAACAACTTAAAAGTGTATGGCTTCATAGGAGGTAATTGGTGTTATTTGATTATACACAAAATTCTGCATTGTTAGACAGCTAAAATAAACATGCTGTAGATGTGTTTGTTTTAATCCTGAGTAATTAACCAAATTAAAAATATTTATTTTTACACATATTGCAAAATAAATGTTATAAAATGAAATACCTACATAAATAAAATTACCACATTACATAATCATGACCAAATAGCAAATACACTTATAATTTACAAACATAAGCTTGACTAATGAGAATACTTATGCAAACCCATTATCTAAACCTAAGGCAGGTGTTCCACCGCCGGCGAGTTGGCGAGTGCCTCCCGTTTATTTACTCTCTCCAGACAGACAAAAGAGACACGTATGTATGTCAGCAAGTTTTTGCTGACTGTTCACATTGATGGCGAGTACTTGCTTGCATATTCATCTCTTTTGCCCATAGCTACTCGCTGCCTGCGGGCGGTCAGACACTTGCCTAAAGCAAATATTTTACACATGCAATTAAAAATATTTACTGAAATTTATATTACATACAGCTGGTAAATTTATCAAATCATACTAATTATATTATTTAACTTCTAGGGAACAATTATCGAGGAGAGACTCAAACTATAGAGTGGAATAATAATATCCTATTATTTACAAACATGTAAACTGAAACTGACAATAGTAACGGGAGGTACTGTACACCAACCCCTTAGTATAGGCCAATAAAGGAGAACATCAGTTTTGGACCTGAAGCGAACAGCTTGTTCAATACCCTCAAATAATCTTGCATATTTTGATACATCCATTCCATATTTAAAAATCTACTGACATCATAATCATTAAAACATTATAATTTCAAGATACTATGTGTGCGCGGTATGTAAGACAACTATATTTCATTATTCCCATAATTTTCTGCAAAAACGGAATATGCTCAATGTGGTAACAATATCCTCAATCTAAAAGGCGATGTCTCATGCATGTTCATATTCCAGGCCCAAGGTCCTTATGAAAGTTGCTTGTCTCCTTTAACAATATCTTTTAATTTAAGCATTATATATATATACGTTTTCATATATTTACGGTCATTATATATATATACGGTTTCTCCTATGCTGCTCTGGGAGGGAAAGAAAAACTTAAAACTACAGCTGCATATCTTCCCGTGCAAGTCTTACAGCCGACTGAGGGATTATTGTTGGACCCGGCATATACCACCGTCGCCATAGGGTCCCCGTAAGGTGGGCGGAAATCCACCAACAATAGCATTCCCAAGGAGGGTTGGTGTCAGGCAGGCGGCCGACCATAAAATCCAAGCCAAAACCTTTTGCAACATGTTTGGTAAGAATAATATGAGCGCTAGGGCTAGGGCGTACCCCTCAGGCGACGCGCAGGGGCAGCACCCGGCACCTGTGGGAAATGGACAAGGGTTGTTGCACCACCCCGGACGGGGGCAACGTAAGAAGCGAGTCCGGGAAACGAGACTGAGGTTTGTAAGTTGGAATGTTGGAACGATGAATGGAAGAGCCAGAGAGTTAGCGGATGTATTAAAGAGTAGACGTATAAATGTGGCATGCTTACAAGAAACGAAATGGAAGGGGACGAAAGCTAGGGAGATTGGTGAAGGGTATAAGTTTTATTACTGTGGTAGCGATGGAAGAAGGAATGGTGTGGGAATTGTTCTAGATAACAGCTTGAAAGAATGTGTGATGGATGTTAAGAGGATGAATGATAGATTAATAAGTGTAAAAATTATGTTAGAAAAGATGGTGTTGAATGTAATAAGTATGTATGCGCCACAGACAGGATGTGATGATGAAGCAAAAGAGAAATTTTGGGAAGATTTAGATACTATAATGATGGCCATACCAGCGGAAGAGGAGATTTATATAGGAGGTGATTTTAATGGACATGTGGGAAGAATGAATGGGAATTATGAACGAGTGCATGGAGGATGGGGTTATGGCATATGTAATAAGGAAGGAGAAAATTTATTGGAATTTGCCACTGCATACGATCTAGCAGTGGCAAATACATGGTTTAAAAAAAAAGACGAACATCTTATTACCTACAAAAGCGGTCACCATAAAACTCAAATTGACTATTTTCTCGTCAGACGTCATCGCCTCAGCCGCATTAAAGATTGTAAAGTGATACCAGGGGAAGCCTTGGTATCACAGCACAGACTATTAATTATGGAATTAATAATAAAAATAAAACAAAACAACTATAAAAAACGCCCCCCTCCTAAAATAAAGTGGCATGTGTTACAGAAGAATGAGTGTGAAAGAGAATTCAGAAAGCAAGTGTTGGATAACATGAAAGAAATGGGAGACATGACGAATAAGTCCGTGAATGAATGTTGGAATGAGATGGCAGAATGTATAAGAAGTGTGGCGAAATGTGTTTTGGGAGAATCAAAAGGGAAGGGTGTGATAGATAGGGATACATGGTGGTGGTCGACAGAAATACAAAAGGTACTGAAAGAGAAGAAAATGAGATTTAAAGAATGGCAGAGTGTTAGTGAAGGAAATGAAAGTTTGAAAATAGAAAAGAAGAATGAATATCAAGAAGGGAAAAAAAGAGCAAAGAAAGTTGTTGCGATAGCAAGAGCCAAAGCCCAAAGTCTTTTGTATGAAACACTGGATACTTCCGCAGGTCAGAAACATCTTTACCGCCTCGCAAAAGCTCGAGAAAGGAAATCAAAGGACGTGTCTCATGTAAAATGTATAAGAAATGAAACAGGGGTGGTTCTTGTTGATAATGTGAAAATTAAAGAAAGGTGGAAAGGATATTTTGAAAAGTTAATGAATGAAGAAAATGTTTGGAGCGGAGTGCTTGAAGATAAGCCTGTAAATATGGGTTTAGTGAGAGGAATAAATGTAGATGATGTGAAAAGAGCAGTGAAAGGAATGAAGAATGGAAAAGCGGTTGGGCCAGATGAGATACCAGTTGAAGTGTGGAAGATACTACAAGAGGATGGATGGAAGTGGTTAGTTTTATTCTTCAATAAATTGTTGCAGGAGGAGGCTATTCCCGATGAATGGTGCAACAGCTTGCTGGTGCCCATCTTTAAAAATAAGGGTGATGTGCTAGACTGCAATAATTATAGAGGAATAAAACTAATGTCACATACCATGAAAGTGTGGGAAAAAGTGATAGAAAGACGAATGAGAGAAGAGAGTGAAATTTCACAAAACCAGTTCGGTTTTATGCCGGGTCGAGGAACAGCGGATGCCATTTTTGCGGTTCGCCAGTTGTGCGAGAAATACAGAGAAGCAAATAAAAACTTGCACATGGTGTTCGTTGACCTCGAAAAGGCATACGACCGGATACCTCGGGTTTTGTTGTGGTGGGCCCTTAAGGAGAAAGGAATACCAGGGAAGTACCTGCAGTTGATCCGAGCGATGTACAGTAAAAGTAGCACAAAAGTCAGGTCTGCGGCTGGCATCACTACTAGTTTCGATGTGGCGGTGGGGCTGCACCAGGGATCAGCGCTGAGCCCATACCTCTTCACAATCATTATAGATGCGCTGACATGGGACATCCAAGAGGAGGCTCCTTGGTGCATGCTCTTTGCCGATGACATCTTGCTAGTGGCTGATGATGCCCCCGGAGTTCAGACCAGATTAGAGGAATGGCGACAAAGGCTGGAGAGTGTTGGCTTGAAAGTTAGCAGGACCAAAACTGAGTACATGTTCTGCGACTTTGGCGGTCTCTCTGGTCTTGAGCCTATCACGCTCGATGGTATGACATTACCGGTCTGCTCTGATTTCCGGTACCTGGGGTCACTTGTGCAAAAGGAGGGGGATATTGACCGGGAGGTTACACATCGGATCAACGCAGGCTGGATGAAATGGCGGCAGGTCACGGGTACAATTTGTGACCCACGTATGCCCCTTAAATTAAAGGGGAAGATTTACAAATCTGTCATAAGACCTGCCGTAATGTATGGATCAGAATGTTGGGCTACAAAGAAGACGGATGAAAGACGATTGCATGTGGCGGAGATGAGAATGCTGAGGTGGATGTGTGGAGTAACAAGAATGGATAAAGTGAGAAATGAGTATGTGAGAGGAAGTTTGAAAGTAGCACAAATCACAGAAAAATTGAAAGGGAGCCGATTGTCGTGGTATGGGCATGTGATGCGGCGAGAGGAAACGCATGTGACAAGAAGAATGATTGATATGAATGTGAGTGGACGAAGAGGAAGAGGACGACCAAAGAAAAGATGGATGGATTGTGTGAGAGATGATATGAAAGATAAAGGAGTCAGTGTAGAAGTGACGGCTGATAGGGACGAATGGAAGAGAAAAACATGTTGCGCCGACCCCAAATAAAATTGGGAAATGGGCAGGAAGATGATGATATATATACGTTTTCAGTTGCAAAATAATAATTGAATTACTGATGGGATTCCGTTGGTTATAACACTATTTAGATTTCATTACAAAGTGGTCGCTGAAAACACAATTTTTGACTATAGTATGCAATCATAACAAACTCTTTTTTAATGTAAACTGCCATCAAACAAGTAGGTAAACCAGCTTATAAAAGTCAAGAGAAGGATTACAAATCAAAAGTGATAGAAGAGAATTCATAAAGAGAAAAAAAGTTGGGACAACAGAGGCATAACACAAAAGCTACTTTATCCTGTAACCCTGATAAGCTATGAAATACAAGGCACCTACAAAGTATGTAGCAATTAGTCATATTAAAAAGTATTATCCAATTCTTACCGCATTCAGGAAGGTGTCCATGAAAACAGAATTCACAACCAACTCCTTGAGTTCTTGTGGTGTGTAAGATTTATCCAGGATAAAAGTTTTCTTCGGTATCCATGACCTGGTCATAAATCTAAATATTCCAAACTGAGTGTTCCTTGGTTTCAATATATCCACAAAATCGTTGTTTTCAGACATATTGCAAGCTCTGTGTTAAACTGCACCACAGTTAAAATCACAATAAAATTTACAACTTCAAATCACTAAATGCAAATGTACGTTTATCTTTGAATTAAATAATTTTCTTGGACTTCTAGGTTCAATTCATAATTTATATGATAATTTTTATTTTGTTATTCACTTTATGAATAATAAAAATATTGTTCTGGAGCCAGTGACTAAAATTAAATACACACGGTAATTTTATATATATATATATTTTGTAACGTGATTTAAAATAGTTCAATAACTAACTAAAATCATCTTGGATGTTCTATTTCTTCACTCTTTATCAACTTCACTAATACTTCTCTTGCAAACCTAAAAATTCACAAATGACTAAAAAGGTAAGAAGACCCATGCAGCCCATCAGCCCATGCTTTGATTGCTAGTTTTTATCACAGAACACTATATTAGCGGTGCGCGACTTTGAATGATTCCATTCGAATTATTCGATTTAGTAAATCATTCGAATCAGTCGAATGATCTATACAAATTAGTAACTAATTTGTTTTTTTTTTTGGGATTTTATGACCTGGTATTTACAACCTTTAGGTCAATAACTAATTTGACTTGAGTCGACACAGAGTACTAATCGTGTAGTTGTATTTCATTCGACTCGGACGGAACAAAAATCGTAAATAATGTTATTTTGATATAATATGTACACCGTGTACACATCCTATTATGCATTTAGTAAAAAGCGGTTATTTTAATATTACAAACAGACCCTCCAATTTTGTTTATTTAAATTGGGTGCTTTTTACGATGCACATTTTACAAAATTTATCACATTCTTATCAAAATTGATTCATTTGTCGCTTTCAGTATTTAACGTAAATAAACTGTACGAATACAAATTCCACGCGGGCGAAGCCGCGGGCAAACGCTAGTATCCCAATAAGGATAAGCAGTGAACGATCCATGGCTACATAATTATTATTCATTCCAAACTGAGTGAGCGTCGAATGAAATGAAGTCAAATGCGCGACTCTCGTTGCGAGTCGAAAGCGAAACGCTGAGATTAGTTACTAATTTAGTAGTCGTCATTCGTATTATTCATTCGAACCTGACAACAGAACCGACTGAGTGAGCGTCGAATGAAATGAACTCGAACGCGCGACTCGCGTCGCAAGTCGAAACGCTGTTAGATTAGTAATTACTAATTAGTAGTTGTCATTCGAATATGAACATTAGTATATTACTAATATTCAATTCGAATGCGCACATTAGTAGTTGTAGATTATTCGAATAGTGAGATCATTCGCAGTCGCGCACCTCTACACTATATACACAGACATAGTAACTATAGACAGAATCTCATGAAATCAAAAGTGAGGCAGGCTCTCTTTGCATGTGGTGCGTTTGTCAGTATTGCCATACTATGGATTTCAATTACCCAAACTAGTATAATAAAATTTTAATTGTTTATACTTTATTGTCAATTGTTGGTTTAGAGTAAGGTGTTACAACAAAAATAAAACAGTTCATAAATTTATTAAATCAATTTAATAAAATATTAAAATAACAAAGGCACCGCCATCATCAGTCGATCAATTCGCACAATACCTAAAAAGAAACACTTGCGAAGTTGAAGTGTTTCTACTGCTGTAATAATAGTTTTATGGAGCAGTTTTAGGGTTCCGTAGTAAACAAAGAACCCTTATAGTTTCGCCATGCCCGTCTGTCCGTCCGCTGTTTTACTCAGACTATAAGTTGTAGAAAGCTGTAATTTGGTATGAGTATTAACAATGGCAAAAAAGTCGTAGAAAAAATCTGAAAAAAAAAATTAATAATATAAATATAAATGCCTGTTGGGGGGCCCCGCTCTTCCCTATCGTTGACAGTGGTCAATAAAATAATTTACAAATATTATAGATAGGTAATTAAATCTAAGATCCCGAAGAGAAGGAAAATAAAAAGGAGTAACAAAGGAAAAGGTGAGGTAAGCCGCGTGATAGACGTAAAATGAATTCAAACACTCACGAATCATTCAGTACTAATAAAGGAAAAGGTGTTCGTTTTTGGGCTGACTCCAATATGATATTCCAAGCTTCCAATAAATTGGGGAGTATCTAAAATGTACTCATGGCAGCATTGGTTGACATTTTGTGTCAAAATAATAAAGAAATATTTATATTTTGATTTAATGTAAATATGAATTATTTTGTTTCCTTACTTGTGAAATGTGATTCCATCCAGCTTTTTAATTTTAGCAGTTTGATGTTCGCACCCTTTTATAACGCATTTCGTCATATTTGCGATCAAATTAAATTATTGTAACTGCGTCTATTAAATACGAATGACAATTCAAATTGTCAATTTGGGCTTCCTTTTTTTTCGATGTGTGAGTTCCGCCGTGTGTGTACAAGGTTAGGCTTCTTTTTTGCGGCCTCAATATTTTATTCCCAGCATTCCGTCTATAGTTACTATGTCTGTGACTATATACTCCTAGCGGGTTTTTATACTGAGACTGAGCCAGGGTTGCAAAACGAGATATAAGAAATTCGGTAGGGTTACCATAAAAAAATCGGTAGATTTCGGTAGATCTTTTAATACATATTATTTATAGGTATAATTGCATGAAATTCATATAATAATAAACTTATTTATATGTACCACTTTTCCGAGGACATCAATCACTGAAAGTATGAACAAAATTCATACTTTCAGTGATTTTAAAATCATAACATTTATCACTACCTTTATAAGTAGGTACCTAATGCTTTGTGTGCAATAGTCGTAAAATTGCCTCCATTAAGAGGCGGTTGCAAGTTTTGGTTTTTAATAAATTAACTAGTGGACCCGGCAGACGTCGTCCTGCAACATATTATATTATTATTATTTGATTTATTAACACTTGTTGCTCCGCTACTTTACTTTCTCAATAAATGAACTATTCAAAACAAAAAGTTTTTTTTATCAGAACAATACTTCCTGAGATTAGCGCGTTCAAACGAACAAACTAAAAACTCTTCCGCTTTATATCATTTAATTAGTATAGAAGTACAGATTTTTTAATTAATTTCGGAGAAATTTCTTTCTACATTAATTGCGGATGAATGACGCAATGATAAAATTTTAAACATGAATGAAGTCTTCAAGTTCAAGTTTATCTTCAAACGTAATTTAAAAAATAAAACGATTTTATTACTGTGCAATAAAATTCAAACTGCAATTCATTACACAATATTAAATTAGACTAAACAGGGAAATCTCTGATGCTCAGTAATGCCAACGCATGTTGAGATCAAATAAAAATTGCACTTTTCTAAAAATCGGGAGATATTACCTCAAAATCGGTATTTCGGTAAAAGGTAGTCATTTTCGGTAGATCTACCGAAAAATCGGTAGGTTTTGCAACCCTGGACTGAGCTGAGTCTGCTGAGTATACCTATGGAGTATACTGACAGAATTTGACTTACTTGACAGAATTGTGACAGACAGCAGTTGACGTTGACGTTTGTTTGACTTACTTCTTACTTCATAAATATTTAAATCTCAGAGTAATGATAAATCTCAGAGTAATGATAATGGTTTTATCATTACTCTGAGATTTAAATGCTGTCATCTATGGCTGACACAGAAGCTCAGCTCAGTGGCTCAGATAAGTAAACCCAACTTAAGACTGAAACGAAAGAGGCGCTGTCGGACGCATTTGACCAATCATTGCACACTAGTAACTGACAGATGAATGAACACAACGTACTTATGAATGACTTTTCGTAATATAGGTCGCATGTCTAAGTATATTCCTATCTCTATGGTCGCATGTCTCTGGATGTTGACGGCACAATCAGAGTTCTATTATTGTATAATGCCACCATAGAGATAGGAATATACCTACTTAGATAGAGACGCCCTAATCCTTAACCTCATATGAAATTAGCTGGTTGACGTTATAGCAGGCCGGCCATTTATAGTAACAGTTGACAAATGTCATCTTATGTGAAACAAATAGTAAAAAACCCATTATATTAATAAAATAGGCATTGATAGGTGTTGTGGTGTCCTTTAAAGTAAGAAAAACACATTGAAACACAATGAAGTGTTGTATACTACAATGCGGAGCAAGGAAAAACAAATTACACCCAAAATTAACTTTACACAGGTAAGTATCAGTTTTCGTTGTATATCTGAATGATATTGATATATGTTTTTGCTGCATGAAGATCTGTGCGAGGGTTACGTAGGACTGTTAATGTTTTGTTGGGTTTTACATCATTATTTTATATATTTGAGTAGCCGGTTTGTTTACATTTCAATGACACTTAGGGTAGGAAAGTGTTAAAATATCGATATTCGATATATCGATAATTAAAATGACGCTGAAGAAAGTTGAAATAATTGTTTTTATTCAATAGATTCCCTTCAAATAAATCATTAAAAAAGAAGTGGCTAGAAATAATTGGCCCAGAAAACATAAACCCGGGCCTTAAAAATTTGTTGTATTTGTATTTTTGTAATTATGCTGTACATTATAGGGTTAGCCTTAAACAAATAAATTAAAATTTGTATACATAGACACATGTTTTTTATTTACATTTCGGTCCCATTTTCACAATATTAATGCACTAAGGGTTATAACACAATCATGGGTGATCAGATGAAAATTGTCAGTCATATCACACAGCAGTACTATCTTCACCCTTATCTTTTATTGAATAAACTCTAAAATTAAATTCATCGTAGTGGTACATAATTATGACTTATTTATTTATGTAAGTATCTATCGTGATTTTTCTGGATTCAGCGGGCACATTGAGAATCAGTAAAAGTGGCATTGTTTAGGAGTAGGCGGACTGGTTTTTGGTGGTGAAAGGATTGATTTTTAATATTGGATATAAAACTTAACATAACTTCAAGCCTGTATTTGGACCTAGTTATATACAATATAGCCAAATAGAGATATAAGTATTTTGCTGTCGATGGTTAAACTTCGGTTATGGAACTCTATTTTGATAATTTTACATTATGCATATAATAAATAAAGGCCTTAACTACCTAAATTTCCTAACTGGAACAAGACAAATAGTTTGGCGGCTGTTTTAAGCAAGAGAGTGGTACCTGATTAACTGGCAGAGTTTAAAATACTATCGCTGAGATCATCTAAAAAGGGGGAGCAGTCGTTGTGTCCTCGTTTGTTGTTTAGCAGATCATCATGATAGCTGGTTTTTACAAAAAATTTTTGGTTGATATGACATGACAAGTTCATCGCAGTAGGTATCAAAATTAATATTAATATCGCTGAGAAGACGAACGACATGTATTATTGCTGTTATATCGTAAGTCATTAAACTAAATATCGATAGTTTCCGTCCACGTAGTGCGCACAACACTAGTAGAATCGGCCATCTTGTTTCACTAAAATTTTGACAGGCAGTTCCTGTCACGTGGTCAGGCACGCTATTTTTGCTTTAGTGTCTAATCCATAGTCCTTTATAGATCAATGAATGCCACCAACTTATCTGTTCAGTAGAAAAAAATGGAACTAAAAAAAGACAACGTCAATTTTGAAATGTCATGTCCGCTGTCAATTTTTTGAAGTGCGAGTGCTCTATGTGTTATAATTCGATTTTAAATACAAAAAGTGATTAAAAATGCCTGAGTCTCTTAGAAGTTATTGCACAATTAGTTATTTTAAGAGTTTTAGATTTTATGAGGGAAGAAAATCGCCTGCTAACTCCGAAAATAACGTTTGAAAAAGTGGTATAACGCATCGCCGTTGCAATAGGTTAGTGTTGCTATTGCAAGTTAATTAATAGTCCCGCTTAAATATTTCAGTTATTTTAATGTTCCTCGCTTATTTTTGCATAATCGATTAAGGTGTCACTGAATATATTTGGTATCTAATTTTATTTTATACTTCATATAATATTTTATCTTTGTTACAGGAGTTAGTGAACGATTTGTTTACAAGCTAATGAGTGAAAAGGAAAAAGCTGAATAAATTTCTCTGGCGCATTGGCATCATTTTCCACACGGATTTCTCGTGTGGAACCCCTCAAACTTAGAGATCACGATGACAATTATTTTTATAAAATATAAAAATATAAACAATTATAGTCAATAACAATGGATCTTTTATTTCTCTTGTCCTGAAATTTTAATCTTACATGAAAAAGTAAAATTTGACTGTGTTGGCCTATGTAATTCTTTTATTTTTGGATGTTTCCGTTTTTTTTTAAGTTATGTGCGTTTTAAGCATTTAAATGTCACTTGCTATAACGGTAAAGGAAAACATTGCCAAATCGCACTTGTTCAGCATGGTGAACTATGGTCTTAACCTTCTCAATATGAGAAGAGACCTATGCTTAATAGTGGGCCCTGATGGATTGAGATAATGTTAACATCCTATGTTACTCCTGTCATTGCATGGTAGTTTAAGTTAGTAGCCACAGCCCAAGTTGTGTATCTATATTCGTCGGAAAGGCTTTGTCATCATTTATCATCGAATTATGTGCAACATCTGGTAAAAATCATAGGTCTCAAAGTTGTTGAGCTCCCTTGACAGTCGCCAAATTGTTTTATATGGTAACATTGTCGCTGCACTAGCGACATCCGTTTACTGAACAGATAAGTTGGTGGCACTATACATTGAATCTGACAGTATTTAGGGAGTTCCAAACATTGAACATTTTGTAAAAAATAATGAAACAATGTAGGTAGGTATTGCTTGACCAGAAAAATAGAAAACCTGTCATGAGGGCGCTAAAGTTTTCTTATGGAAACAGCATAGACAACGGTAACTATAGTAACGCTCGTGTTATTATTGTCATTTTGACAAATAGGTATGTCGGAAATGTTATTTATGGAAATAAATGTTATTTTCATAGAGATAGGAAATTTTATGGTATAATGTTATTTTAGCACAGTATAGAAAACCACGAGCAACGATGAGTGGCGTAACAGGTGTACCACAGTATAAAAATACGGTAATTGCGTTTTACCATTAAAAAATTACCTTTAAATTTATTTTTATTCCTGTGTTTTTGTTGTATAAAAACGATGACAATAATTTTCTTGTTCATTTTTTAATCTGTTAAGGCCTGGCTTCAGAATTAGGCGTCTTTTTGAAGCGATATTCTAAGACAAGCACTTGCTTGATGAGTTTCAAATTAATATAAATGTTTTTTTGCTTTATGTTCTCAAAACTCATTCATTTACCATTTTCACGATTGAATGATTTGAACCCAGTTGAACCCATCACTGGAAAGTAAAAGTTTGGTAGTTATAATAAAATTAAAATGATGTAAAATAGTGTGGTCAACGGGACATACTGTATTTAATATACTGTGGTAATGTAGTGAGGTTCCGTACGGAAGCGAACGCCTCCGTACAGCTCCGTACGGATGCGAACTGCTCCGTAAACGGGCGATCGGCATAATGCATAATAGTGTGTTTCTTTTCAATCGGCAAAATGCGAAAGGCGTCGATCAATGTGGCCCGCCCGACCCTAAGAGTTCCCGTGTCTGAGATTATACTTTGAATTATAAACATGTTTTACATTCAAAGTTAGGGTCAGTTCACACCGAGACGCGACGCGACGCAACGATACTGGAAGAGGCCAGTGATTTCGCGCTGCGCCGCGAGACGCATCTCAATGCCGCGAGGTGCATCGTAAAAGTAGGCAATCTTGCACGCCGCGCGTACCGACGATGCACGGCTGCGTAGCGATGCACCGCGCTATGCCGCGAGGCGTCACGAGACGCAGCGCTGCATGAAGCAACGTATTCTGAATTGTCACAATGTGTATCTTTTCGTGTAGAAAATAAAGTTCTATTTTGAGCCGCTCTTTAAAGACTGCGCGCAGCGTCGCGTCGCGTCTCATCTCGGTGTGGTTTGACCCTTATCCGTATCTTACTTGATCATTCGTGACGAATGATTCGTCACTAAACAAAATAAGAGGTGACTTAATGAAGTGGGATCTTATTTTTGCAGACGATTTTCTAACATTGAGTCAACATCAACTTGGTATTGTTGATCAAAGATAATATTAACTTCGAAACTAACAAGCATTACCTCTTCAAAAAATTGAAGTCCGTAGAGTAAAAGCGAACATTACCTAGCTTTACTTAGAGTTAAGCGTTTAGGTCTGTTGGTTTCCCTTTTTAGTTCCCCTAGTGTGTCCGTGAGGACTTATAGTGGGACCTGCGTTTTCCGCGAGAGTTCAGTTGCGTCGTTAGGTCGTTCTCGTTACTGAATCGCGCGCTCCGCCGCTAGTTCAGTGTGAACACACAAACATTTCATGCGTTTGATATGCCGCGAGCGCGCCGCGCGCGTCGTCGCGAGCTTGCCCGCTACTTAGCGCTTGCTCAGACACGGCGGGAACCGCGCGATTTCAGAATCGCGTGGAAATCGCGCGGGTCTTATTTATATGAGTTATAAAGTAATCGTTCAGACATACCCGCGCGGTTAATCAAGCCGCGCGGTTCCCGCAACCCAACCGCCAGAAAATAGAATCGCGCTACTCCCGCGCGTTTCTTTTACTATGGAGTCTTTACTTCGCGTTCATTTGCATTGCAGCTACCGCGCGGTTAGCACGTCCACAGCTCGTGAGTTCGCCATGGATCGTTTCGACACTGAACTATTTATTGATGAGGTGGAGAAGAGACCTGCAATATGGGATATTCAGTGTGATGATTAAAAATTTGTTATCATACATTCTTAAATTGGGATATAACGTTACGAACTGACAATGCACTAGTCACTTAATATTGGATGCACCCAATACCGCCTTTTTCTTTTCTTTTTTTTAAGGAGCAACCACAGTAAACACACACACTTCTTCGTCGACCTCCATTTTGAAACTGACGCTATACCCGCACGAAAATCGCATACTAACCGCGGTGTCTGAATAGCATCACAATTTTGCGGTTTGAAACCGCGCGATTCGTAATCGCGCGGTTCCCGCCGTGTCTGAACAAGCGCTTAGACCGCACGTGCGATTCCTGTGTGAACACTTGGATATTACGCCATATGTTTGATATTTCGTGACCGCGCCCGCCACCGCGCCCGCGAGTCAGTATGAATGAGCACTAAGGGGCTCCATATGGATTTGTGAATACTGTCGGTGTCGGTTCCCCTCCCAAATAGCATTGCATTTTATCCTCCCCTTAGGGAGAGATAAGGATTTAAAAAAAAACAAGTGCCAGTCGATAGAACAAAAGAACATTGGAATTGGATAGTCATCAGATCAGTAATAGTTAATAAGAATAAAAATTAATTGCAAACGATTGGGAGGGGATCCAACAATATTCACAAATCCAGATGGAGCCCCTCATGTTCTGAAGGGGAACCACTAGTACTTATAAGTCCTCATGGACCCACTAGGGGAACTAAAAAGGGAAACCAACAGACCTAAGCCTTACTTAGCTTGTTGAAAGATTTAAATCAAGCATTCATAATGTAGGTATTATACTAAAAACATTAGAAAGAATTTGAACAAATTCGAATCCCCTGATGTCCAATGTCTATCATCTACCAGCTAGTGTTGTAAAGGACTCGAGTCTTTTAGTCTTAATTCGAGACTCGGCTCAATTTTCTAGGACTCAGTGAACAGAACTTGGAGTCTCGAGTCGAGCCGAGCTTCAGTCAAAATTGAACTCGAGTCTTCTTCAAACTGTTCTTCGAAATGCTGACAGTGATTTATTTAGAATTTATATCTATACTTCTATACCAATATAATAATATTTTTCGACATCGCCTTCTGGTTACACATAATTATATCTCACAAAAGTAACCTTTTATTGGCTGCTTTCTATGGCTGCTTTAAACAGAAAGACTCCAAGCGGAAAAGAACTCGAGCGCGACTCGCCGCGTAAAAAGGACTCGAGCGCTAAAGAAGACTCGAGTTTCGAGTCTCGAGTTCAAGAGCTCATATAGACTTGAGTTCTCTAGTCTTCAGAGCCTTACGGTTAAGACTCGAGTCGTGAAAACTGTCACAGAGTTCAAAATTTAGGACTCAAAGACTCGAGTTCTTTACAACTCCATCTACCACTGTGTAAATATTGTTTTTAACCCTTAGACGCGGCAAAGTTACACCACGTTTAAATTTTTTGTCCCTATCATGTGATTCACATAACTCAAAGGTGAGAAAATGACAAAAACATTTTAACTCGCAGTAACTTTAAGCCGCATTTATTAATAAGCCCCGTTTAATAATAATTTGCACCAGACAAATTAGGGATATTATATTACTTAAGTACTATAAATTACTATAATTGTAAAATAGCACCAAGTGTAAAAAAGTAAGAAAACAAAATAAATGTTAATATTTTTGATTTTTATTGATATCACATGAAATCTATAATAAAATGGAAATTATAGGTAACAAATATTTAAAAATAATAGCAAACACCTTTTGCAAGTCATTTCATCAAAACAAACCGTAATATTTGTAACTTCTTATGTTTAAAAACATTTTTTTTGCATCACGCATCACTATCATAATTATAAGAATCTCTAAATACCTTTAAATTATCTGAGAGAGCCATTGAATATCTAGATCTTACTAAATCTTACTACATGTAATAATTAATTAATCTTACCAAATGTTGCAGAAGTGAGGTACACAACACAGTGTTATCAAAGTTCGTAGATCGATACCCGATTTCCACCTTTCTATCCCAAGCAATGTAGCGACAATCCTGGGTGGATAGGTACAAATCATTATAAAGAAAAAAATATATATTTGAACGTTTTTCAAAATCAGCTATAGGATAGAAATGTGGAAAACGCGTTGTTTACATAGATGGCGGGATGGTTTTAGCTAAGTATACCTACTTGTATTCTTGAAAAATTTGAACCCATAACATAATAAACATATATTATATAACATACAGTAAATATGTTTAATATTAAGTAAAAGTTCATGCTTTTCGTCACTCTGGCTGTAAAAGCAAACCCTGTTAAATTATGAGTGAAAACATGATAAAGTAGTAGGTAATAGGTAGATATGATATAATACATATTGGTAATTCAGATAACATAAATGGGAAATGTCTGTTCTGCTTTATTTCGCATTAGTGATGAAAACTAGTGAATAATTACGTCCGTTTCAAACCAAAAGATAGAATAATGCACCACGACTGCATCAAATATGACTTTGTTGAGTTGGTTAAGAAATTGACGAAATGAAATGATAACACCTCATCAGATGATTTTGCATACATATTTCAATATTAACATGATATTATTATAATCAGATATATTACAGGACTTTTATCTGTTTGTTGACCAATAGTCAGTGCATTACAAAACAAATAAATCCAAAGCTTAAGACTAGATCCAGTAATACTATAATTTTACATGTGAATACTAAGCTGGGAAGGGAGGGGGGGGGGAGGGGATGAAGGAAGTTGGTTGGAACGCGCGCTTACATTGAATAATTAGCTTTGTTATGTAGTATAATTTGTTTACTAGTGTCATTTAAAATTATAATAATACTGAATAATCAGTACACTCAGCAATTCTTAAATCTCACAAATCCAAATAACTCGTAATTCCGCGGACGTTGTTAATTTCTCAACAGTCATTTTGATATGTAGGTTTTAAGAATATGTACTTATTTGAAATTATTTGAATGTCAGTCACAAAAATAATAATGTGCACACGGTAATATTTCAATCTAAACAATATCTCCGTAATAACAGCATTGTCTATAGATATTCCAATTAAAATATAAAGATGGTGTAAGGTAAATAGGATTCTTAAACAAATTATAATTGTTGGTAAAGTTTGAAGTATAAGTACTTGTCAAAACATATTTGCTACAATAGTATAAACATCTCAGGAAATAATGGCTGCAATTAATTTATCAGCGTTAAATGCTAAATAATAGGTTTCGGCCACCAGGATCCCCTAGCCCGATCCCCCAGGGGATCCTAGTGAACTCATCGGTTCATCAGAATCCCCTCATAATAAAATCAAGTAAAGATGTCATATCGTTAAAAGATAAAAAAGAAAAGGTTTAGGATGCGTGAATTGAGCAATTAAGATGGACAAAACTCATTTCATTCTCTTCATTCACAGTTTCGTAAATGCGGTCATTTTAATAACAATAATTTGTTGAAATTGCTTCCATGATTTTTGATTCCAACATAATGTTTAGTACAAAACATGCGTCTTATCAAAATATAACTTACTCAGAAAGACTTAATAAATGTATAATTATATCAAAATAGTTTTGTATCTTATATATACTTAAAACAATAGCACAGCGCAATTTTTCATGCTTTAGGATACAGAGAGCATCTCGTTATAAGAACCTCTTAACGTTAACTTACCTCTAATGGAATCTTTGATTGATAATGGTTGAGGAACCTACGAACACCTAAATCCAAGCCTACAATTACCATCACAGATCACGATATACTATTTAAGTTTAGCAACCAAACATTTGTACATGAAACTTAAAGTTCCACTAAAAATCGAACTAGCTTATCATGTTGCAAAGCATTATTTTACAAAGTATAAAGCATAAAGTATAAAGTATCTAAAAGGAAATATAATAAAAAAAAAATAATGGAATACTTTAATATTATATAATTCAGTCCAACTGCTAACTACTGCTTCAATATATAAATGTAGCTCTGTGACCGGGGAAAATAACTAAAAACATTTAATTTAATGCTAAATAAATGCGAGGTAGTTACTATATTTTTTATATATAATGATTTATATGTGCGCAGTAATTAAAAAAGACAATAATATATTGTAAATTCAATTCAATTGATTATAAATTTTGTTATTAAAAACATTATTGGTAGTAACTCAATAATATCAAATATATTTTATTACTTAATTATAGAATGTTAACAATCATAAAAATAGCTGTCGTGATTTGTAATGACTTTCAAAGCCATACAGCTAATGGTGTCATGTTGGGTATTATTTTGTGCATTATGGACATTATGGTATTAATTCCTAGCAGTAAAGGTAAGTTTGTGTTTTGCATTACAAAAGCCGTGATACGCTAATCAAAGGACATCAAAGCTAATCAAGACGAACGAGAAAGAAATAGACTGTAATTTGATTCAAGAGCTAGACTGAAAAATGAAGACAAAAGAAAAGTACGAATAATCTATTAATTAAGAAAATGTAAAAAGACATAATTATGTAGGTACATACTTAGAACACTTCACGCGTACGTGAAACGGCTTTTACGAAACAAAACAAAGACTCCCATGTCACATGTTAATTAAGTATATTAAAAGTTAAAATCCTATATTTATTATATTTTATATTTGTGATAGTTCACCCTTCATACTATTAATTTTAAAGAGGTATAATAATGTGTACAAAATGCAACGTGGAATGTAAAGTCTTGCGTGAAATTGAATGTAAAAACCTGGGCAAGGATTGAATTTGATTAGATAAAAATGTAGTTCTGTATACTTATAGTCAACTAGGACCCATCTACTCGACCCAGTTAACGCTAGCTAAGCTATTCGATACTCCTGTAATCGCAGGACCTTATTATTAATTTTATTATGTACCGTGAATAGAAACTATCAAGTCTTTGTTTAGGCGTATGTTAAATTGTACAATCGGTTGTTAAAAGCTACGATAAATCCTATAAGCATAATATATTTTGGTTACTAATCCTTGTATATAACCTTGCTATATATTATTATGTATAAATATTAATGTGATATTTACATAAAGAGGGAGTTCAGAAAGATAAATATAATGTAAATTTAATATATATGTACCTATATTATTTCGTTAACAAATTAATATTTTGGTTAAAGAGAATATTTAAATGTTTATTGTGTCATTGATTTAATGAATTTCGACCACACTCCGTCGGTCAATAGTCCATATTTGACAAACGATAGACCTTCGTTAATTTAGATAAGTTTAAAAGACATTATTAATGTGAATCTCTTTTGTTGTTGAAAAAGCTGATAAGTTAGCGCGATACCTTTTTCGACAAACATCCACCCATCTCTCATATATTATAGATCTCATATCTCATCATATATTATAGATATTGTCCGTAATGAAATTTCAATAAACAGTTACATCCTATAAAGACTCGACAACCAACTCTATTCAAACTAAGAAATGTGAGCTTAGCGTGTCACGTACGAAACTAGTTAGTATTTTAGTAATGTTAGTAGTGTATTGTAGTGTAGTATTAGTAGTGTATTATAGGGTTAGTAGTGTGCGTGTTAACCGTACGTTTGTACGCGTCGCTCATATTGAACTTGCATTATTTAGTTTAATTATAACAACCAAATTCTAGTCAAAGATCGATCTTGAGTGAACTAAAAGTGATTTACAAGTTAGGAATTATGTAATGTACTCTCAAGATAGATCTTGTACTTGAATTACATATAACCAGTCCTATAGTCGCCTTATTGACAATATGGGTTAAGATTAAATAAATTTTTACTGCTGAGGATAGGACTGGATAAGTGTAGATGAAGATGGAATTAGATTAATGATCATATCGAGTTTTTACAGTGTGTAAATGTTTACCATATAAGATGAATGTTGCGTATAGGCCATGTTCCTCGCCAATACACGTAGTTTGGTGAACAACAGTGCAAGATTCACTATCAAATCCACATGTTTTGTTAAATCTTGTTAGTAGTTATGGATTGTAGTGTTCGTAGGGTAACATAATGTATATGATCTATACAATAATAATCTTAACTATACATAATGATTACAATATCAATTTATCAAATTTTATATGTTGATTTGATAACCATTATAAACTATTTTTTTTTAATTTACTTTGCTAAGCTAAGTAACTTTAAGGCACTTTACACATAAGTCTAATGTTAGTAATTTATTCACTTTAAATGATATTTCAAACAAGTAAAAAAAGCTTCAAAGTAGGTAATATAATTTTTAAGCTAAATTTTCTGGTCCCTTTAAAATCTGCATCATTAAAAATACTGAATTATAACAAAATCACTGGTCGATTTCACCAAATGATACACAGAGAATAATTAAATTTATTCAATATCTAAAATAGAATTGTAAGCAAAATTAAAAAAATGTGTCACTGCCTACTAAAAGGAGTTCAGAAATCCACGTACCTACGTAAATTAAGTTTCGCAAAAACCGGTAGAAATAGTATAGGATATAAGACAGTAAATTGATAAAAAAGTACTTGAGATACAAACAGAGCGACATTAATTGGCTGCTTTAGTTTGAGCCAATAGCTCGAGCGCTTCAGTTATCCGGCACCGGTCGAACTTGGCCCGCGTGACTTCGGTCAACAGCGCGGACGTGCGCGGCAGTTGCTGCAACTCCTTGCCGTGGTAGCAACCCGTCTCCTGGAATTAATTTAACTCATCGCGGTTTATACATTTTTTTACCGACACGGGTACTCACGATATGTATCAACGAAAGTAGCTATAGCTGAAACTTGTTAACTAGCTCGCTTTACTTCGGAAAATCTACTTAGTATTGAATGAATGAAATGTTTATTCGAAGTACGTTTTTACAAACACTTTTCGAAAGTCAAACTACGCCATCGCTTCAGCAAATCCCTACAATGAGTGGTGTTGGAAGAAGCGGCACGATACTTCCAAGGAGCTGCTTTACCTACTCACAGTTACAGATGGAACTCACTTCTACTTATGGCAGAAACACGTAACTCATGTCAAAGTAGTTTTTCTTTAAAATTATCATCAAGTTTATAATAACCTTTCGACAGAAGAATACTTTTGGCGTGAGTTTTAAATTTACAGTATGGCATTTCCGGTAATCGTGAAGGAATTTTATTATAGACTAGTGCTACTAGCTAGTGGACCTGGATCCTGCATTAAGTAGACGCGCTCGCTTCGCTTTTGGAGACTTGTTTTTTCGCTGCTTTTGGTCGTAGCGTGATCTTATTTTACCTATAGCCTTCCTTAATAAATAGACCAGTGTTTTTCAAACTTTTTCATGATGCGACCCCCCTGGCATACCTAAGAAAATATTTCACGACCCCCGGCCCCCGATCCTTCACTTTTTTATCACATAGGTACTAGCTTCTGCCAGCGGTTTCGCCTGCGTCCCATGGGAACTACTTCGCGTACTACAGTTAAAAAGTAGCCTATAGTCTTCCTCGATAAATGAGCTATCTAACCCTGAAGAATTTTTTAAATTGGACCAATAGTTCCTGAGATTAGCGCGTTCAAACAAACTTTTTTTACACTTTGGGCTACATTATCGCAGTTGTATTAAAGAACCCGATTTTTTTGAAAATATTATATAGCCTATGTCACCCGGGAATAGTATAGCTTTCCAACAATGTAAGATTTTTATAAATCATTTCAGTAATTTCGGAGCCAATTTAAGATAAACAAACAAACCTTTCCTCTTTAAAATATTTGTATCGATACAATATTTAATATTAGTATTTTAGGAAAACGATTTCATTCTAAGTGTAGCAAATACAGATCCACGATGGATGAAACTGATTATTCAAAAACGAGCACAACCTTCGCATTAACTCATGTTAAAATGTTATAATGTCTTAGGATTTAATTTTTTGTTCATTTGTTTGTATCGAAACAAAGAAATGAACGTTTATGAGTATATTTTTTTGTCAAAATTCTCTTTTAATAAATCAATCTTTTCAATCCTTATTGTTTTTTTACTGAAATACTCTCGATTTCTGGCGACCCCCCTACAGAAGCTTCGCGACCCCCCAAGGGGTCGCGACCCACAGTTTGAAAAACACTGAAATAGACTATTCAAAACAAAAATATTTTTCAACTCGGACCAGTAGTTCCTGAGATTAGCGCATTCAAACAATCAAACAAAAAAACCTTCCGCTTTCCATTAGTATAGATTGTAATACATCTACTCATGACCAAGTCGATGCTAAGTCTGACCTTGCACATGTCCATGTATCGTCTCCACTTGCGGTCGCGGTTGAGGCAGGCCGGGTTCCCGATGATCACGATCTTCGCCTTCGCTCGCGTCAGCGTCACATTGTACCTCTGGAAATGTTGTTTCAATTTTAATCTGTATCTAAACATATGATAAAAGTGTAACTATTGGGGGACCTTATCATGCAAGAGCAATGCAAAACAATGTTTTTTTTTCATTTTGTCTGTTTGTCGATCAATCAATCATTTGTTTGCTTACTGTACAGTACATGTTTATACATGCTCATGTCAGAAACGGTTCATCCGATTTGAATGCAGTTTTCCGAATTATATTGCGATGGGTTTCACTTAAAATTTACTGTTATTTTTTTCATTTATATCGGTTCACAAATAAAGCTGTCGGTGAAGTTAAACGAAACTCACGTCGGCAAGTCGTGGCCGAAAGCAAATAAGTTTTGTCAAAGTGTCGTGTATTTGCAATGACACCGCGTTTACAGTGCTATGGCAAGCATTTTTAAAGGTGACCACTTATGGATTGCGTTTGCTCAGTTAAACGCCTCATAAGTCTCCATTAGCACCTGTTATTTATCAATTAACAAAAAATATTTAGGGCCTGTTTCACCATTTCCTGATAACACAGTTACCACTATCCACCAGATAAAGGCCGCTTATAACTTTTTTCTGTTTCACCACCAAACTCCCTGATAATGAGTTTACGGAGCGGCAACGTCGCTTAGTTGGGTTTCGTAACTACTACGTCAAACTATCGTCACTTGAAAAGAATTATAAAAACTTAACTAATCAAATACTTTTGGTTCAAAATAATTCAAGTTAACTTTTTTATATCGATACCTTTGGGTAGAAAGGTCGTATAAACCAAAACCCGACTTTTCAGGAGAGTAGAAAAACTATTTTTTTTACATAAAAATTCATAACATTTCAAATTTTCCATACGAATTGCAGTGCCCCCTAATCGAAATTTTGCAAAAACATTCAATGTACAGAAAAATTGCCCTTTGAATTTTATTATAGTATAGAAGATAATCGTGTACCACTAACCGCATCGTCAACGAGGAAGCCGAGCCCGTACTTGGCGTCGTGGTCGAGCAGCTTGCAGTTGGCGCGCACCGTGGACACCAGCACCACGCGCTTCTCCTTGCCCTGGAACGCCTCCACTGTCCCCACTTCCACCGCTTCGTACTTCACGCTTTGAAGCCAACTCTTCATTTTGTACACCTGTTTAATACATTTTTTTAGTTTGATGTTTTAAATTTTTTCGTTGATTTAAACCAATATTTGAATTGTTTATGGCTTTTATTATTACAAGGGAACTGTCAAAAAGTATGTATTAAATTCATTTTCATCTGTATTTAACTTAAAAAGAAATGTTTTGAGTGTTTTGGTCGATTAGTGGAAAACGCGGGCGCGGTGGACGTAGCAAGCTCGTGTTCCCATTGTCCGCCAGGCGTTTGCGAGAGAGTATCTCATCGTCGCGATTGAATCGCGTGCTCCGCCGCTAGTTCGAGGTAACCACATACAAACATCTCAAGCATTTGATATTGCCGCGAGCGCACCGCGCGCATCGTCGATAGCTTGCCCGCTACTTAGACCGCACGTGCGTTTTGTACATGAACACTTGGATAATACGCTATATGTTTGATATTTCGTGACCGCGCCCGCTACCGCGCCCGTGAGTAACATGAACGAGCACCAAGAGTTGTTACGAGAAAAAATAGTCAACCTAACCTTTGCTTTGCATATTCTATGGGCTTCATACTTGATTGGTATGGATATGGAATTGGTCTATTCTGGTCTGAAATTTTTTAGGCAACCCATTTGCGATATATATACTTAATTGGACATAAAATACTTTTCATCCCTCAACCAGCTCGGTGAAGGTCATCGTGTAGTGGGATCTTAGACTATTATCCCCTCACCTGTCGGATGTAAGGAGCAATTATGCCAATGTCTTTTTGCGCCACTTCGTGCTTCTCAATCAAGGCTTTGGTATACCTCTTCAACATATCTAACTCTTTTTCATTAAAGAAACTGAAAAAGAAATGAATTGCATAAATAGTCTGTGTCTGTACAACTATTGTATCCATGTGACATATTGTATTTTCAGTAAGTATTAAGTGTCAATTTAAATGGAAGTCTAAGGCACTTCTCACACAACGCTATTTATGAGCTATGCGACTGCAACGCAATCCAAAATTTGTATGTATCTGACACTTGTCACTGACAGGAGACGCGTCTCCGTTGCGACTCCTGTCAGTCAAAAGTGTAAGTTTGTCGTCTAAGTTTGTCCTGTTGAATAACTGACGAAATTATTATCAGGTTCCTTCCCTTATAGATTACGGAGTTTTTATTTATTTTTTCTATCAACGCATCCGTGACGATAAATACTAATAGTGTTGCTGACGTCCACCTCATAACATTATTATTGCTAGATTTCTTTTATGGTAATATAGTGGCAAACGCGCAGGCAGGGCTACCCTTCCGCTGGCGTCCATGATAACTGTGACCCAACTAGAACAGGACTCAAATAAGGACTAGGATGGTTAGTCCAGTTAGTTACTGTTATTAACAGTCTCGTTCTAATTCGGTCACAGATGCGTTGCTCTCCTTAAAGACAAAAAAGTGTGCCCGACTCCACACCTTTCTACACAGAACACTATTGCTGTTAAAGCAACTATTATTATTATTATTAGGGACTCTAAGAAGATTGAAGAGTATTGACTATTGACCCAAATATGTAGGACGTACCTGGGCGCATTCCCGATCCGTTGCTCCCTGGACTCCACAGCGTGGAAGACCACGGCCCGCTCGCCGCCCGGGAGCCCTAATATGCTCACTCTACTCAGCGGGTCAGGAGGCGCCAATGCCTGCACAAATCACACGTTATATCCTAACTAGCTAATAATCCACGTTTCTATTGATGTTCTTTCATAGTATGTAGATGTATTATTATCGGCGTTAATATTAAACTAGTAGTTGAACCCAACAAAAATTTATTATTATTATTTAAAGAAGAAACGCAATTTGTCTTAAGCATTTGGAGTTGATCAAGAACAAAATTCGATCCAGATAAATTTGAAGAATTACAGATTTACTATCAAATATCCAGAGAAATAAATTATTGTCACTAAAACCACTAACTATAAGACTCCCTCAACTTCGGGAAAATAGTATTTTAAGAGTTTTCGCTTACGTAAAAACCCCACTGATCTGAAATCGAGGCAAGGCGAGGAAGCACATTATTCAGAATAGCAGAACAGCAGTTTATAGAAATGATAAATAATTATAATAACCTGCAAAGCGTTTTCGTAGAACAGTTCATTGGGTATGGTCAATATATCAGGGTCCGAGCGGAAGTTTTTGACGAGCATAGTGATGTAGTTGGGATTTTTGCCGTACAAATCTCCGTGGGTCTCTATTAATCGGGTCATCAACGAAGTACCTGTAATTTTAAACGTAGAAGAAGCATGAATATAATGATATGACAGACTAATAAATATACATTCGTACAGTCGCGCCATGGACACGTTTAGACAGAGCTGGACGAATTATTTTCGAGTTATCACCACACATCGATTTTAAAACCATTTATTCTTAATAACCATTAATTAACACCTGTATCTAGCACTCACCGAGCCCCCTTACACGGGCCTCCTTGCAGATGCACACGGGCCCCAGCTGGCGCGGGTCGCCGGCGAGCACGAGCCGGCCGGCGGGCGCCAGCAGCCCCGCCACCGGCACCAGCGCCGCCGGCTCCGACGCCTGCGCCGCCTCGTCTATGAACAGGTGCGTCATCTGCAGCTTGCACTCGCTCTGGCTGCGCGGCCTGCGAATATATAGGTTGACCAGGAATATAAATAACCTCGCCATATTACGGTAAGCTCATGGAACCAATTTCTTGTACTGGACACGCTTACTTTCTAAACTTCACTCGTAAATTGCTCGTCAGTGAGTTGTTAGTCATGGTTTTTACGGTTTAAGACAGTTTTCTCAAAAGATTACAAAATCACTTACAGAGAAAATTATAAAACAATTTATAAAGCAAATGGTTTTTATTTGTTGCTTTGACTGATTATATTATGCTAAAATGCCAAAAACTATTGATAGTCACGAAAGAAAAGTGGTTTTCTGTGTGCCAAAGTAATATTTCCTTTATAATAACATGTATTCCCTTAAATAACATTTCCGACTTTTTGTAGAACAGATACTGTAGAATGTGTTATTATAATCCGTGCGCAACTAGGAAGGTAAGGAACCTTGTCAAAATATATCGAAAATGACAGTTCTCAAATAGAATTCATTATTTTACACTTATTGCAACTAAGTATTCAACGCCACTCATATTTATTTTATGGGAATAATCACTCATCCATACTAATATTATAAATGCGAAAGTCTGTCTGTCTGTCTGTCTGTCTGTCTGTGACGTTTTCACGGCTAAACCACCGGTGCGATTTGGATGAAATTCGGAATGAAAATAGTTGAAGACCCAGAGTCACATATAGGCTACTTATTTTTTCAAAAATCAACCCCTAAATGCTTGAAATAGGGGATGAAAGTTTGTATGAAAAATCTAAACCGCCTGACCGATTTCGATGAATTTTCCCAGGAAGATAGTTGATGACGTATCTTCTTCCCCACTTCCCCGGTTTGCGATATAAACGAATTCCACGCGGGCGAAGCCGCGGGCAAAAGCTAGTTATTAATAAATTGCTAATTACCTCTTAAAATAAAACTCAATCAAAAATCTGCGCGTACACGAAACGCAACTACAAAACATAATCCGAGCTTCGACGTGAGTTTGCTAATGCTACGGCTGACCGACGAGATGTAGGGACCTAGGAACGCTTCTCAGTTCCAAAAAGTAGTATACAATACAATACAACTGAGGTTGCACAATAAAAATGGACTGCCTGACTTATTGACTCATCATAACTATAATTAAAAAAATTGTAAACTGCAATGCTAATAATATACTACTTCTGAATGAATTCTGGAGGGGACAGCGCGCACGCAGTCCCCACTAACAAAAATTACGCGTCCGAGTTACCCACATTAGGGGTAATCGCAGGGGTCAGCCTAGCCGGAGTGCAATGGGAAGGCCTCGCCCTGGGGGAACCGCCTTCATGATCACGGTATCCCCTACGCCAGGTAAGTGGATGGTTCTCCTGTACCTTTTACACAAAACGTTAAAAATCTGGGTATTTACTTGGACTCCACGCTTAGCTGGTCTACACAAATAAAAAACATCTGTGGGTCTGTCACTGCAAAGCTTCGAGCACTAAATCGCCTCAGAAATTTTCTCCCAACCAAGGTAAAAATAACTCTGGTGCATGCTCTTATCTTCCCCATTATTGATTATGCTGATGTTTGTTATCCTGATCTAAATGAAGATCTTCTGGACAAACTGGATCGTGTCATTAATAACTGTATCCGTTTTATCTTCTGTCTTCGAAAATACGATCATATCTCCTCATATCGTTCTCAGCTGAAATGGCTCCCGATTCGCCAACGCAGGCAATACAGGATACTTTCCACTCTATTTTCAATTCTATTTGATAATTTCGCGCCGGAGTATCTGAAATGTAAATTTCAGTTTCGGTGCGATACTCATGATCGATTGCTGCGCTCTTCTCAGACTTTGGCTCTATCTACTCCACTTCACCGTACTGGTTTCCTGGTCTACTCATTTGCAGCCCAAGCTACTCGACTCTGGAACGCACTGCCCAGTCGATTAAGAAAACCGTCCAGCAAATGCACTTTTAAGAAGCACCTATTCTCTCATCTGCTCAATTCCCTTAGTCATCACTAATTTGTCATAATATGTATTTGTATACATATTTATTTATATTATATATATATTATATTTTTTAGATATATTTAAGTTTATGTATGTTTATTTATGATATGTATAATAATATATATGTTTATATACGTGTATATATATTCTTTTGCCGCCTTCGTTGTTTTCCCACTGCCCAAAGGTTGACTGGCAGAGAATGCTTTTAGCATTAAGTCCGCCTTTTGCTCGTATACATTGTATGGTGCAAAGAAGCTTAAATAAATAAATAAATAAAAATAAGTATGAATTGCAAACCACGACTCGGGATACTTATACAACTGCCGGGTAGTCTTAACAGCGTGATTCAGAATGAATTTTATACCGCCATCTAGTTGAGAATCATGGAAACGTATTGCTCATCCAGAGCTTTCAAATGCCTTATAGTCAACTAGCGCCATCTATCCGTGGAATATTAGTAGTAGGGTGCACGTTGTGCATATACGCTACACATCATTTTTCCCCAAATAATAAAAAAATCCTTTCCTTTTTAAGACCTGCTTAACAGAAATTGAGGAGACGCCGACCTAAAAAAAATTGGCGTAGAGTTGAGGATATGTAGATAGCTATCCGTTTAAGTCAAACCTGTTACTTCGTTATTCACTTCTGAATGAAATCATGTAACGGAGGAGTTTTATGCCTGTGCTATAACAACTGTGAGGAGCAAGGTCGGCAGGAGGTGGTGATATGACATGTGATGAGGCGAAGGCAGTTTTGGCGTACTGGTGATGCCAGATGTGGAGCGAAGAGGTGCTATTGAGAGGAGCGATGTTATTGAGGAGAGAAGGGTAGCATTAGTGGAGAGGAGAGGAGAGATAATTCTTATTTTCAGGTTTTCTATTAAAATGTTACTGGCCAGCGATCTGGCCTATTTGAAAATGGAACAAAGACAGCAAAGGAAGATTTGTTGTTGTCAATACATTCATCATTGAATAAAATGAATCCGAAGTTGTAAAACGAGTCGTATTATTTTGCCCTTTTATAATTATGCTACAAGAACCTTAAAAACCATAATTACTTACGTTCCGTATTTGGCGGCGTGCAGGAGCGTGGTGACGAATATCCGGTAGGTGGAGACGGCGACGTTGTTCACGGAGTAGTAGTTGTCGTAGCTCGAGCCGTTGGACACGGGCACTAGGGCTGGCGGCATCACGCTCCTTTACACATATTAAAACAAACAATGATCATCGGTAGATTTAGCAGAGATACTATTTGTATTAAATGTCATTTTAACTGTAGTTCAATAAAGGCATTTGTTGGACGATTGTTGTATTGTATATTAAGTTATCATAAACACATAAACATTGTGGGAAGTCTGAGGACGTTGACTTTCGTTTGTGGTCGACTTTGCATAGTTCCATGCCGGCACAGCGGCGCGCTCATATACAAACCCCGTCAACAAGTATAAAAATTATAGTATTCTTTACATACGAAGCGAGTCGGGATAATACGTTCAGTGTTTGAGTTATTACTATGAAACATGGAAAGAAATAGACTAATATGAAGCATAAATGTTACTGAAATTATGAATACTAGCTACACAAGAGTTTGGAAATGGTATGTTTGTTTGTTTGTTGTTATTGATGGTAGTTACATTTTGAACTCCAATGATAGTGAAACAGCCAATTTACATGGTCAATACTTTCCATCTTACCTTATAAACTTAACTTATTAAAACAACTAGGCTACAAACTATGGTTTGATACTTAATTCGTATAAATGACAGATTTTTGCCCCTGTGATGAAAGTTCATTGTATATTGCAATGTGAATTTAAAATGCTTACTTTTAAATTCCTTTAAAAGTAAAATTTGCTTACAAGCTAAATTGAACTGTAAGCACACATAATAAATTGGTTTTAACGAGTAGTGGCAACATATCATTGGCGACTCGAGTATAATCTGTCAATCCAAATAAAATAATAAGCAAAAATAAAAAAAACGTACCATTCCCGTGACTGAGAGTTAGCGCGCAAAATAAAGTTATGTATTTTGAGAGTTTTGTTATACTGCAAGAGCAACAAAGCTATGTGGTCGGCGGCCATGTTAGAGTCTGTGCACACCATCACCCTGTTGCGGGGGTTTCTCACTACCAGCTGCAAACAGAAAGTTATTACAAGCGTGAAATAACGGAATAGGTATGAAAAATTTTATTATGTATCAAAGTTAACGTATGTGTAGATCCGGAAGGAATATGGGTATATGGGTAATATAACTATTTTTTTTATCCATTAATGGTAGATAATGTGGCATGTTCATTAATTCAGTTTGTAAGTGAATCCAAAAACGGAAGGACACCTAATCAGCTACTGAAATACAATGAGCGTGTTTAAAGCGTGAACTACTTAGGCAGGTGTCCCATCGGCAACGAGCAGCGAGTAAAGCTCGGCTATTTTCTCGCATTACTCGCCCAAGATAGCGACGGAAAATATGACATTTCGTGTAAACAAAAGAGATGCATATTGTCAGCGAGTACTCGCCCGCGGTGTGAACAGTCAGCGAGTACTCGCTAACATAATTATGCGTCTCTTTTGTTTACGCTGAATGTCATATCTTTTGTACGTGTCTGGAGCGAGTAAATAGCCGGGATGCACTCGTCGAATAAGCCGCGGTAAGACACCTTAGCTTGCTATATAGGTACATTGTACATAGTACATTACATGGTTGTATGCAAATAATAATTGTTACAGTGATTTAATTAATACGTGACTACCTACCCCCATTACGTATACTTTCTACCCCCATTTACCGTGTTATATAGGTTGACCAGAAATATAAAAAACCTCGCCATATTGCGGTAAACTCATGGACCTAATTTGTTTTACTGGCAACGCTTAGTTTCTAAACGTCAATCATAAATTGCTTGTCAGTGGGTTTGAATGTCACAGTTTGTTTATGTTTGTCTTTTTACTTTGAGTGTCTTTTTTGTGCTAAAATGACAAAAACTGTTCATATTCGTGAGGAAAAGTGGCTTTCTATGTGCTAAAATAACATTTCGTGTAAATAACATTTATTTCCTTAAATAACTTTTCGGACATAGTTGTCAAAATGACATTAATAACATGAGTGTTACTATAGTTACTGTTGTCAGTTGTTTGTCAGTGCTGTTGCCATATAAAAGGAAACTTTAGCGCCCTCATGACAGGTTTTCTATTTTTCTGGTCAAGCAATACTTCATTAATCTTATAGACACCCAACACCACTTAACTAATAAACTGCGCCTCACGTTTTTTCAAATATGTACTGGAAATGGAACCAAGAACTGAACTGATCTTCACTGATATGTAACCATTGCACCATACCTACATCTCGTCGTAATTGATTATTCACTGATACCATAACGTGACGTCACTCACTTGTATGATCGCCTCCACGATAGTCATGGTCTTGCCGGTGCCGGGCGGCCCGTACACGATGTAGGGCGCCTTGCCCGACGTGCCCGACACTATGTGCTCCACCGCCGACCGCTGCTCTTCGTTGGCCTTTATCAACGGATTGTAGAATCTATGTAACACAAAATATATTACATAAAGTAAGGCCATTTTAATAAGCCACATTTGACAACTGTTTGTCTTTGCTTTATAGTGAGGGTAACCTGCTGAAAACATCGATTAATTTAATTAATCGATGAGGACTTCAAACATCTGTCAATTGAATGTGATTGTTATAAAAACTATTTTAATGACCGCACAATTCAAACAATGACTAAAAAAAACGACAAAAATAATGCGTCTCATAATGGCGCGAAATGAAATCATGACTTTTTTGTAACATTTCACGTTTCTGGATACTGGCTTTTGAGCCAGACGTTATATATTTAAATGGATGATTACATATTTTTTGGCCTAAAATGTGAGAAAATTTATTCTGTTCCCATTAAAATATATATTATTTTGTAATCGTGAATACATTTTGACGATTAGTTCGACTTCTCGAATTCAACTTATCTACTGATCTGTTTCTTTTGGTACCACCTCTCATGTTTAAAAAGAAAAAGAGTTCACTGACGTAACTTTGTAACGACGTCAGTTCTTTACTTAAAAGTGTAAAAATGTTAACAAGATCTAGTAGGAAATATTGAATAATATGGGGTGTCTCCCTTACAAGGTTACTTTGTAAAATTTTGACGAACTGTCAAATGTGGCCTATTAAAATGGCCCTACTATAAAAACATTTTATTTTATTAGCCATTTTAATTTCAAAGTGATTTAAAATGTACGTTTTTTATGCTTCACTTCTCCACTTGATCGACATTTAAAAATTCTTTTTTTTTTAGGTAAAATTTGAATTGTGTAACTCAATTTGGTTTAGACATGCTTTCTTAAATTAAAAAATGTAACACATAATTATATAGAAGTTTTCATGAACAATTACCAAATTAAAGGCACTAAATTACTTTACAACAGGGCATATTAGGTGGAATCAAATATCAGTGGCACTCCTATAAAAGCTCACTAATGCCAACGTATACATTGTGCTGCGACATGGCTGCGACGCTTTTCGCTTTACATGCCGCAAATGGTGTTCCGTTTCAGTCAATAAAACCTTATCAACTACTTCGGCGCCTCCCCAATAACTATATTAAAATAATAATGTTTACTAGAGGCCTTCTACGAAAAACGAACTTTACGAACATATGTTACGTCGACTTTCGTACTTTGGATTTCTTATCACAAAAGTGATCATATCTCGAATAATTAACACATTTTTGACATTTTTGTATTGGAGAATGCCGCTGATGTGAGCAAAGTAAGTATCGAGTAAGATAAAGTGTCGAGTGGCGTCTACGTGAGCAATATCTCCTCAAAAAGGATTGATGACCGTGCGATCCGTCATCAATCATCATTTATGTTCGTTTTTCGTAGTAAGCCTCCAGTAAACAAAAGTCCTTACTTTTTGATGGTAACGAGCTGATGAACCTTCTTGGAGGCGACGGGGAAGACGCGCGAGCACTGCTTGGCGGCCTCGAGCCGCGACACGGCGTCGTGCATGCGCTCCAGCGGCACGCGCGACATTAGGAACCGCACGTCGAATAACAAGTCGTCGCGGTATATCTCGTTGAACCTGCATTACAATGGTTTATATATATTATTTATTTCATAAACACATCCAACCTTACAGGTTACAACCCTAATTAATATACAAATGAGTAAGCTTAAATATGTGGTGGATATTAAGAAGAAAGTACTTAACTATTGTAACATAATATTTTATTACATTAACCTTGCAAAATCACTCAAATGACATGAAAATAAATCGAGCCTTTCATGAGCCTCATTGAGTTGGTATTGGTAGGGTTGCCAACGGTTGTTATAAACAGTACTATACTGTTTTTTCACTACATTATACTTTTTATTGTTGAACAAAAATAAAGTATACAAGATACTGTTTTCAGCATCAAAATTCTTAACACTCTAGACGCTCATACATTTTTTTATTTAGTCAAACGGTGCTCAGTGCAGCGAAACTGAGAAACACAATAATGGAGTTTCAAAGAATAAAAAATCGGCCAAGTGCGAGTTGGACTCGCGCACGAAGGGTTCCGTACCATTATGTATAAAAACGCCAAAAAAATCTGGTCTGTTGTATGAAAGCCTCACATATTTACTTTAGTTTTTTGTAGCCACAAGCAACGCCATCTCTTGGACCGAAAGGTAACTAATTTATCGCTGAAGCGTCGAAGCCATATTTCGACTTAAATATTTATTTTATTCAGTGTTTTAGTATTTGTTGTTGTAGCGGCAACAGAAATACATCATCTGTGAAAATTTCAACTGTGTAACTATTACGGTTCATGAGATACAGCCTGGTGACAGACGGACGGACGGACGGACGGACGGTCAGCGAAGTCTCAGTAATAGGGTCCCGTTTTACCCTTTGGGTAACGAACCCTAAAAACTAGCCACTCATTTATTTTAATTTTGAATCGTATGGAGTGTTTAAAATATGCTAAATAATTAATACGATTTGCAACATGCTCAAAAAATGTACTTAAAATTAAAAAAATAATAAATAAAATTCTTTTAATTCTTCTGAAATGTACGATGTTTTTCTCACACCTAAATATACTTTTTTTCTTGTAAAAATGTTAGCAGCCCTGAGCTATGCTTGACAATCAATTGTTTCTCTCTTCTTATTTCAATTCTCTAATCTGCTGTAATAGTACTTTCCAAGCTATTAATAATAATATAAAATATAAAAAATTGCTAAAGACTTTATTCATTAAGCTTTCTTAAGACCACACTATATTATTTAACAAATATAAAAACACTTACAATTCATTCAAGTCTCCACAATGAATATAGTTATCATCAATGTTTTTAATGAAGCTCTCAAATATCATGTCACTCTTTTCTATTATAGGCCTCAAGAACACCCGGTCTCCTGTAATATTATATAATGGAAATGTTACTCATCACACTAACTCAAAGCTTTGTTGCATATAACCAATAATGAAGACCAAATTATACTATCACAAAAATTAAACTAGATAAAAATGGGCATGCTTCACTGGTTAGCATTTTTTTTATAATTCCTATAACCATTACAAAAAATGACTTAAAAAAACAACTCTTTCAAGTATTATGCTGAAAAAATTTAATGCCTTAATTAAATACAAAGAAATATTGTTTTTTAATTTTTTAATACCTCTAATTAATGACGGACGTTTCTCTGCCAGGCCGGGAACCTCCAACAAGTATATATTCCCTCTTTTCTCTAACTTCACCTTAGACATATTGAATTTCTGGAAATAACACAACATTGGAAAGTTTGAAATCATGTGAATATCAGATTCTTAAGTATAGAATAGTAATTATTTATTGATGTCCATTTACGACCAAAACCAACGGTTTAACTTGCTATCTGAAGAACGGATAACGACTTCCTTCAAAAAGCAGTTAACCCATCTATAAAACTATAAGTTTTAATGCACGAGTTGTTTTTATTGAATACAAAAGTATTCAATAAAATTTTATTGAATACAAAAGTATTCAATAAAAACAACAGACTAAGCCCGCGTGGCTGTTGAATAACGACAAAAAAACATCGTGAAAACTACCTATCCTATTTATTTCAACAGCATTTAACTATCGCCATCGCGAAATGAAAATATAATAGATTACTTTCGCATTTAAAAAATAATATGGTTAACAAACAAAAACACGTGTTACCCGCAAATTGATCCTAGCGATGGCTTCTTCCCACCACAGCAAATGATGGAAATAGAATCTATAGTTGTTAGGCGTCGGCCCTTCATCGAATATGGCCCTGAAACAATATTTTATATTCCTACCATATTGTGATATTACATTTGAAATATACTACAACTGTTAGTGCCGTTTCGCATGCAGACGATACTGCACGTGTGTTCATGTGAAAGCGTCTTAACTAGTCCACATAGCGTTGACAGGCGCCCGGAAATATCCGGACATAGTAAGGCTTTTTGATTGCGTGTCTGGCTACAGTGTCCAGCTTTTGCCAGGCTTTTTAAATTTGAATCATGTTACTTCGCATGTCACTTTGATCGGCCTTTTTACACAAGTATTCGGCCAAACTGGCTGATCTAGAAACCCTAAGGCCATATATGAATGACACGACCACGACAGTTACCACGTCGAAATAGTGTTAACAGAATAAGTGTGATTTTTTTTAGAAAAATGTGAAAAATTGAAGTGTTTTTTAACGGGTACTCTCCATACGCGTACCTTTGTCGTACCATGGTCCATGCTCAGTTGGAAATATCGGTAAAATAATTCAAAATCATTACTACCCGTTTGCATTTCAAATATATTATAATGTTCAGGATAATAATAATAATAACATGTTTCCGAACCTTGTCGCAATCATAACCCTTCGCAATTGTTCGAGAGTTTCTCTAGGCAGCTGCAGTCCCTCCAAGGCTTTGTCTTCCAGTCCTCGAGGCAGTAGTGTTTTCAGTAAATTGGGAATTTTATATGTTGCTTCAAACGGTCTGTAAATAAAGATTTTATTTATGTACTTTCAAGGATCTAGACTTGTATCAGTACTCTTAATTGAATGTAGTACAGTATTACTTTAGTACCTGATTAGATACATACACATAATATAATCATGAGAAGATAAATCGTACTATTGTAATAAAAGAGATAAATAATAATAATAATAATAATAATAATAATAATAATAAAAGAGCACTATAGAATTTTAGTTGCAATTATTTTTAGCAACATATACAATGTAATATAGCAAATACTTTATGTTATATAATTTAATAAAAACAACTACATACATGCTAATTGAAGAATTTATAATATTTTTACTATTTGTCCATGTATCTTCTCCTGTATATGGGTTTTTTGTGCTTATGTAATCAATTGGATTCTCCTGTACGATTACCACCTGGAAATAATACGTAAGTAAATATTACACTTTGGCTGGATAAGTAATGTTTGTAGAGGCCCAGAAACCAATTTTGAACCAATATCAACTGCAAACTTGTTGGTTGGACTTTAGCTATCAATCGACAGTTTTTTTTTTATTGAATTAAGGTAGCAAACGAGCATGCAGCACCACCCTTCCGCTGCCGCCCATGGCAATTGTGACCGACTTAGAACAAGACCCAATTTAGGGACTAGGGTGGTTAGTCCAATTAGTAGATGGTGTTAGAATGTTAGTTGGTTAGTTTATTAATAAGTGTGAGGACAGGGACTGTTAGTGATAGTTAGTCCTGTTAGTTAATATTAGTATTGTCCAGTTAGTAATGATTAGTGTGAGTCTTGTTCCAATTCGGTCACAGATGCGTTGCTACCCCTGAGGTCTGAGATGGTCATCTCTAAAAAAGTGAACAAAATGCCTAAAAAATGCTTAAGTAGTACGAAAATGATTTTATTAGTGTACAAAGTTTTTAATCGACTTCAAAAAAGGAGGTTATCAATTCATTAAGTAATATTGTTGGATTTTTGGAATTGAATAATATTTGAGTATGATGATCCATTTAAACTTCCAAGCGCATGTGCAATTATTGTTTACTTTCGGGAACCCTCGACTTAAGTCTGCTGTCCATTAATATCCTAATGCATTCCATCGGCACCAGCATCTCTTTTTTACAATGTGGCGATATCGAGCACAAATCGTGAAATCACAGTGACGTCACAACAAGCTTGAATGACACTATTGGAGCTGTCTACTAATTAAATTAACATTTTTAAGTTAATGGCATTTTGGATGTAAATCAGTGTGATCTCCGGGCGCTGGCGGCACACAGGGTTGGGGACGCCAAATGGACCATGGCAAAGTAAATTTAAAAGTAAATTTGTATGACGTTAGTATTGTATTGCAGATTCGCCCATACAGCTAACGGCCTTGACTCCATCCAAATATAATCCAAAAATATAAGTAATCGTTTTGTGTTGACAGAGTTGTTTATTATATACTAATAAATTGCATTAAATGTATAGTACGCCTTGCTTATCTCTTAAGATTAGTGCTTGTTTAATAAGATTTGCACTGACCCCAATTGATCCCAAGTAGAATGCATTCCATATCCAAAAAAATAAATTAAATAATCTTTACCATTTCACGAACAATAACTATGTTCTTTTTAGTGGTTGGTTTAAAAAAAGTAAACATGATTGGCATCTCATACTGTCCAATATCTGATTCATGAAACTGCACTAACAATGGTTTTTCAATTGAAGATTCTGAAACAAATAATAGGAAATTAAGTCAGAAGTTTGTGTGCTGGGATTCGAACCAAGACAAAAGTTAGAATTCTTAACCACTCTACAATCAACACTTTAATAAAATATTCATTGTTGAGTAAATTATCATGCTTAGTATTAGTCTTAAGTAAATATGCACCTCTGCAGTATTTCATGAGTGTGTTGCACATCCTGCACAATTCAATAAGGTATAAATATTATACATTTGTTAACATTGTTTGGTATTATTGACTTCTCTGTTATTGCTCATGTGCACAAATTAGTTTGACCATTTGAACATTCCAAAACTCTTAGTAGAATCAATACAAAAATGAAGGGGAAAAAATCATGATTGAACTTACTTTTCGCTAACAAATTCGGTTCTTCTCCAAAAATGTAAAGGTTGTCAACAATTTCAAACTGTGGTTGAGGATGTGCCAATTGAACTCCAACAATTAATAAATCATCATTATTCAAATCGTTTTTGATACTAAAATTAAACTTCACTTTCTGCCATGGCTTTACCTAAAATAAAAAATCAAGTTGTTTTAAATAATGTTTACAGAATTTTTACATTGAACTGAAGTAAATTCATTTGCAACAAAAAATTTGCATAAATATGGTCACATAAATTCTTCTTATGTAGTTCAAATAATATTAAAATAATTTTCATAATGGTTGTGACTTATATCAGATCCTAAGTAGGTACTCAACTATACCTTGGTAATCAACTATACCTTGGCATAAAATGTGTAAAATACAAACAAATAGAGGTCTTATCAAACAGGGAATTTCAGAATTTATTATGTGGTAAATTATATAAATGTAGAAAATTGTTTATAATTTTTTTTATTGACTACATATTATAAGCAATGATTTTAAGCTTGAGGCCCCCAGTTAAAGGTCTAACTTTGAATCTCATTCAGGACAGAAATTTGTTTTTAATTAACCACCAACAACCAATTAGAATAACCAGCCCCCTTATTATGAATTCTTAATTCCAGACAGTTTACGTTCACAGCGTGTGGGCGAGAGAGACAGCGCCTTATTACCTGTAAGGCGCTATCTCTGTCACCCACACGCTGTGAACGTGAACTGTCTGGAATTAAGAGTTCATAATAAGGCCCCTGCTGGCTTTGTATTCTAGGCGGCCGTATTACATACATAATAAATGACAGATATCAGCATGCTAGTGATGTTCACGGGCGCCGTAAGCAGGCGTGCAATGCGTGCACCACACGCGGGCGGCACGCGGCATATGGGGGGTGGGGTGGTCGTCATTAAACTAAACCTGTGTGAGATTGGTATTGAGCGACGAGGGTAGGGGTGTAAAGCGGTTTTACACGCGGGCGCCGATACAGATTACGGCACCCGTGCACCCATGTGTATGAGTGTTTAAATATAATTAATACAACCCTATGCCAAACCTACCGTGTAAATCTATGGGCACAATGGATTGCCAAATAACCCTTGGAATCAAGGGCTCTTCTTTCTGCAAGAGTTTTAGTGGAAATTTTATATTTGGTTTTATCAGTTGGAATGTACTTGTTATGTATTTTTTATCTGTGGCACCCACAACACAAGAAATCCTATTGTAGTGTTATTTGCTGTACATATTTCATTTTAAAATATGCACAAAAATATTCTTCAATCTAGGGGGTCTCATACAGGCAAAATTGTAAAAAAAAATTTTGAGACAGTTTCAGTACATAAGAGGCAAGTCTTACATTATAAAATTATCATATTACATAGAAGTATGTATTCTTTTACATCATCATGACTTCTTGATTCATTTGATATAATTACTCATCATAAATAATAGTAAAACTAACTATAATGCCTGTATAAAAAGTATTAAAAAATTCCTAATTCCATATTACAGACTATTAAAGTTTTTGTGCATTTTGTGGTGTGTATACTTGAAAAAAAGGTTACACTGAAAAAAAATTAAAACTATATGTTTCTTCACAGGGTTGCAAATGGCCTTTTTTGTTTGTATACTAAATCCTGCATTATTTGACAGTTAAATATATTTTAAGCCTTTACATTTATATACATAATTAAAAACACATAACATAATATATAACTGGTATTTAATTATTTGATAAACTTACTAGAATCCTTATTTTTTGATTAACAGTATCTTCAACTTTCGTAAGTATTGCATTCTGCTTGTTTTCACTTGCAGCATTGCAGACAATCAGTACACCGTCACGATTAGAGCTGAGTGCTCTCCTGTAACATAATAATATACAGACAACTTTTAATGAATAGTTTTAAGAGATGTTTACCAATTTGGGAGAAGTGAAAACAAGTAATTTTAGTTTAAGTAAATATTGAATTATTAACATTACACTGGTCACACGTTACAGTTGTAGTGTATCGGTAAATTTCAGCAATAACAAACATTGTTACACAACTGTAAATGAATGTGCACTAGATACATATAAAACTTAAGTTAGCACTCAAACAAATATCATACAATTTGCTAAATTTAATATGTGATGCTTATGTAAAAAATAATTGTTACCAAAATAGTAATTTAGTATAATTTACAAAATTCATCAACAAATTGTAATTTATTGTTTCCTACTTGGGAATATTCCTGCATGACAAATGGGTATTGAATATTATAATACCAAAATTTCTAAGCGCTTTATGTAAACAAATAAAAAATTAATTAAGATGCTTACTAGGTAAAAACCACAAGAGTTTTAATATGTCTGGTAAACTTACTTGTTACTATTGTACTCTTTCAGTATTTGGTTACTTCTATGTTTGGGAGTTGCATTATGCTCAGAAAATGCATCTTCATCGTAAAACTCATCGACTGGACCGCAGACAGTGCAAAAGTGCTGCATTTTCAAAAAGGCAAACGGACTTGTCGACTTCTTACAAAATCTAAAATTAAATACATAACTTATTTTTTGAATACCTACACTGTTCCTAGCATTTGAAACTTAATAATTCATCTGTTAAGTACTTACCAATATATCTAATCTAACTGAGGTAAAATTCGAAATGAAATCAATTTAGATCACACAAATGAATACCTATTAAATTAGTTCACTCGCTTATCTGGAAAACCCCGTACAGAAATTCAATTCAAAAGGTACCACCTACCTACTGTAGTTGATAACAAAGAACCAAAGAACTTAATTCAACCATAGAGTAGAGTAGGTATTGTTTATTTATGAGAGATGGGTTGATGGTTGGCTCACACGTATCGGTTCGGATTTGAAATCCGGAAGTTAATTATTGTTCATGGCCAACACCAATATTCCATTTGTGAGTAAAATGTGCTCATTCCAGCATATTAAAAAATCACAACATGCCACGAAACGATTTAGTGACATAAACTATTAGTGACATAAACTATCAGTGACGAACTATTTAGTGACATAAATATCATTTACAATTTGGATGGTGCATAATTTCCATCTACTCGACTTTTTTTCAGCATCGTTTCATTTAACAACCGTTAATTATTTTGTATGAAATTTCTTCTCGAGACCGTCTCTGTGCTTACCTACGTATCACCATGGCTCACCTTACAATACAAAACATACAATAATATAAATCTTGGTAATTCCCCCAAACGCATAGTATAATAATGTTACCAGGACTTAAAATGTGGCATCATTCACAGGAATCATTTTTTAAATCCTAGTCTTTGATGCCACAGATAATACTGGTTGCTAATTATCTCTATTGCTAATAGTGCAACGAGAATATTATTATTGTAACTATTAAGTCTAAGTATATTCCTATCTCTATGCTATTCATTCGAATTCGATGCAGTAAATTGCATAGAGATAATTTATACTAGAGTGGGCGAGCCATACGGCTCTCAAACAACGATAACGATAATTACCTATCTCTCTCCGATCCCGACGAGCCAGAAAGAGAAAGGTGATTACTAAAGATTTCGTCTCTTTTTATCCGAGGTACGCTCTGAAGCCTGGCTTCTGCGTTCTTTAATATCTCTTTGGTAAATTGACGTATAGTAAATCCAACTTATAGTACAGTGCGCCCAACTTATCTCTGAAATGGCAAAAATTGGAACTAACGAAAAGTCATTCATAAGTACGTTGTGGTCATTCATCTGTCAGTTACTAGTGTGCAATGATTGGTCAAATGAATGTCAAATGCGGCCGACAGCGCCTCGAAACGAAATCGAAACGAAATCTTAAGTTGGTTTATAGTAAACCCAACTTAAGAATGAAACGAAAGAGGCGCTGTCGGACGCATTTGACATTCATTTGACCAATCATTGCACACTAGTAACTGACAGATGAATGACCACAACGTACATGACTTTTCGATATTGATTGCTTTAATGATAAAGATAAAAGTTTGGTGACTGTCTATTTCCTATTTTTGTTAACTTTGGGTCTAACATTCTAAATGGACAATTGCTATTAAGTGAAAAATAAATGGTTTTCAAATATTTCGCCTGAGTAAAGTCACATAGCTATAAATAGTTGTTAGCCACTGATATTTAAAATACTGTTACTATATTTTTGTTATTACCTAATATAACAAAAAAACTGAGGTACTTTTCATTACTGTCGGACCTGGGTAAATTTTCTATGGGCCATGGCAGTTCTCCTTTGATATTGTACTTATAATGTAGTAAACGAAAAATATTAAACTTGCATACCTACAAGAAAGTAAATTCATTAACATTTAAAAATATAGGAGAAAATCTATTTATTATGAGCGTAGAAAAGTCGTGTCTGTTTTTGACGCGATAACGTTACGTTTTATAATTCGATATCGGCTGCACGCACGAAAAACATGACGTTTATGTGGCGTTATCTAACGTCATGCGGCGCTCTGAGGCGTGATGAGGCGTCCCATGTAAAGCTTGAAGTGCAAGTGAGATCGCGGAACGAGCGACAAAGAAGCACAATCGGCCTTTGCGTTCGGAGATAATGTATCCAATTATTACTTTGTTATTGACTTCTGGGACTATTTATAAATTTTAAATGTTACCTTTTACCCTCTACTGCATGAATTATGAAGGAGATGATTAAAAAATATTTAACTATGTAAAACTCTTTATTTTTTTTATTTTTTTTTTGACGACCCTGTAGCCTTGTTGGTAGCGACCCTGCCTGCGACGCGAGGGGTCCCGGGTTCGATTCCCGGCCGGGGCAGATATTTATGTGGCAGATAAATATTTGTACTCGGGTCATGGGTGTAATTGTAATGTGTTATATGACGTGTAGTCCATGCCACCCGCGACACAGGTACCTAGTAACCTACTGCGGGGGTATGAGTGTGTTAGCGTTTATTTATTATTATATACCTACTAATAAATATATATGTCGAGAAATAAAAAATCTAAATCATTTAGTTTAGATTTTAATTTTCAAAACCATAATTATATGGTTTCTTATGCATTCACGTAAAAAATGACTCGGTCATATATGTCTCCGTATGCATTGAGTCCAATAAGAAAGTAATAAAATAAATAATAAAAAATAACTGAAAAAATATTATTGTCTAAAATGAAGTCGAAAGTGATTCCAGCTCTTGGTAATTAAACATCTACAGCAAATGTAGATAACATACAGCCAAATCATGTGCATAAACTCATGTTTTTCATGTGAAGACTTATTTACTAAATTGAGGGTATACTGACTTTTTTTCTCGTTAAGTGTATCTAATCGTTATATTGTGTAATCAGTACGGTCATTATTTGTATTTGGCATAACTGAATATCTTCAAATTGCCACAATCATTGCCAGATTTTCATCTTCGGAATATTGTCTCTGTGGGAAGGGGATATTCAATATTTACCATAAAATTCACCATGAAAGTGACGAAGGTTCATTTAGTCAAAAAGGCATTAAAAACTACGTTCTACAGAAACAAAATTACAAGTATATAGCAGTTTTAATATAAAATATAGTCATATCGTGTATGTGATAGTCAGTGTAAAATTTTTATAATTGCATATTGAACCATATTTGTCCAAACCAAAAATTGTCTCAATGCATACGAAACCATATCTGGTGCCAGGTGAAAATCGTGTGAAAACAGTGGAAAACGGTTTAAATCAGGAAAATTCATTATTGATTAACTTAGTGGAGGTTGTGTTAATTATGAAAATATTTTTATCAAACGAAATGATTGAATAATTATATTAGTTTTCCTTTCTTGAAATTGAGTTTTGTCCACCTCAAGAGACATACATCGACCACTCACACAAAAATAAGCACACCATTGAATGTTATCTAATTTTAGGCAAACCAATTACTTTTCATCAAAGCTAAATAATATCTCTACGTATTTAATCAGGTAACAACGTATTTGCGACAGTTGATTAGGGAGAAAAAAAATTGCAAAGTCATGATTCCATATATGGTGCCATATGCGGTAGAGGGTTAATGTTTCCTGTATTCCTTCTTTATTTTTTTATTGATAAATTTCTGTAACTTTAAATACGATTTCATGACGTTTGTTTACTTTGATGACATTACTTGTCAATCATTCCATCAGTATTTTCTTAAGACGTTGTCACGTTCAACTATCGTCAGTAAACCGACTTTACCAGTATTTTTTTTACGAAATTGATAAAACAAAATAAGTACAGTCAATCGGGGTAACTTTGATACATCATCGCTGTATTTTCTTAAAAAAACTCTTACTATATCGCATATGAGATAAAATTGTTAACTTAATCAGTGCTCTCAGGCTGGTTTTCATACTGTCACATTGTAAAATGTCTTTAAAATCGACAAAATACATAAAAAACTTGCAATTTTGTTGTGTGTCAAAGTTACCAACCCCCTATTGGTAACTTTGACACCAGTGAAATTTATCCAAAAATCTTCTCAACTACCTTACTTACTTAAAACTTTGATGTAACATTTATCATATGATAAGACAACAAAAAAAAAGTAGTTTGACGGGTTAGTTTTCATGTAAAAGGCACTAAACTAAGAAAATTCAATGAAAAAATATTGAATTTTGTTTTTTAAATCCTTTTTTGGTCTTCTATGAAAAAGATATTAAATAAAAATGTATCATCAATTGATTATTTACATTGTTAGTTTTGAAATGAGACATAAATTTTGGCTTCCTAGGACGTCTACATCGATAGCAATGATTAAAACAGTACAGGCGCCCGAGCTTCGAGGTTGAAAAAACAAAATGGCTGCAATTTTTTCATTTTATTTCTGGGAAAATAAAGAAGTCCCGGGGGCCCTGGGATGTTTGACTAACACTAAAATTGGTAAATCGCAAAAGTCAGGGTACATCTAAGAGATAGGCATACATTGATACCGTCAAAGTTACCCAGAATTTGTTCAAAATCTGACTTACAGGTATTATTTGTAATTTTAACGAAAATGCAATTGAAAATTAATGAAAATTGTTTGTGTATCGAAAGTAGACATGTAAAATATTGTACCTATTATATTTTAACACACCTTGATAGCATTAAAGTTTTGAGAGTTTGAGAGATATCTAAAAAGTTTTACGTCGGAAAAAACACGAATAGTTACGCACGTTTTTGAAAGAAAGTTTTTTATATTAGGTTTGTTTGAAAACCACTTTTTATTTAAGATTACGTTAACGACGTTCATTATGTACATAAAATGTAATAAATAAATTTTATGCGCCAAATGCTTTTCACGTAAAAAATAAAAAACTAATTTGGGAGCGGACTGTCAAAGTTACCCTAAATAATCAAAGTTACCCCAATTGACTGTATATAGAGGGGTTAAGAAACAGTACTAGAACATGAATCAAAAAAAAATTAATTAAAAAAAATTGTCTGTTTGTCTGTTTGCGCGCGCTAATCTCCGGATCGGGTGAACGGATTTTATGGGACTTTCACTGGAAGACAGGGGAGATTCCTGAGCAACATTTAAGCTATTTTTTATCCCAGTAATCCCGCGGAATCAGGATTCATGTGCAAAAAACTACTATAATATCAATGATGTTTTAAATATCTAGATTGAGCGTCGCCCTACAATGAAAACAAAAAAAACAAGGCAACATTATCAAGCATGTGTGCGTGCAGGCGATGTTTTTCGCGTTCATTTATTGTCTATGTGTGCGTAATCTGTGCGTAATGATATAAAAGTTGTGGCCAACAGTTGGCCACAACTTTTTGACACGTTTTCGCGGATTCGATGTTCCATCTAGATATTTAATACATCTTTGTATAATATATACATATCCTATGTCGCGGGCTTAAATTTTTATGGAACTTTCAGTGGAAGAAAGCGGATAGTGTAATGGGATAGGGGGGTGTAGAGGTATAAAATAAAATTTAAGTCAAGTTAACTATTAAATTTTATTATAAAAATATTTTATTATTTGATTATAACAATTTATTTTATTATCGAACCCTGGGACCAACAATAATGTTTCCTAATTTAAAAATAGACCTAAAAGAGTCCAATTTGGAATTTAGACAGCCCAACGACCACAAAGCCACGAACCAAAAACTATGGTGACCGACCGTGAATACTCTCTGGTTCTCTCTGGTCGATAATCTATCGATACCATAGATGTCAGAATCAGCCGACCTGTCAATGTCACAGCCCTGACATTGTTTACATTGTCGGAGTGATACCAATAGGTTAACTTCTGAATTTAATTAAATTATGGGCGTAATAATCAAAATCATGTGATTTTGTTATTAAATTCAAGTGAAGTTAATAACAGGGAATCTCCAAACGTGTATACAGTGCCTCTGTACGTTAAATTTAGTTAATTTCAGATGATGAAACTCGGATGTTGTTCTCGTAAGTTAACCATTTCAGCTACCAAAAAAACAAGTGTTACAATAGGTATTCCTGAGCAACATTAAGGCTATTTTTTATCCCGGGATTCTACTATGCGCAGACTCACTCACTAGCTTTGATTATTATGGGACTTTCACTTGGAAATAGAGAAAGTTGTGAAGTAACACATAGACATAGACTACTTTTTATCCCGGAATTCCCGCGGTATCAGGATTTACGCGGGAAAAACTCTTATGCGTGAAGTCGTGGGCTTTGATTTTTATACAACTTTCATTGGGCGATAGAAGAAGTTGTGTAGCAATGTAATTAGAGGCTATTTTTTATCCTGGAATTCCCGCAGGATCAGGAAAAACCTCATATGCGGGAACGAGGCCGCGGGTTCAGATGTTTGTGGGACTTTCAGTGGGAGATAGAGGAGGTTATGGAGCATTAAATAGGCTACTTCTCCTCCTACACTAGGTAAGTACTACGTACCTGACTTCTCGCGGAATCGGGATTTACGCGGGAAAAACTGCTATGAGAGAATGAAGTCACGAGCTCATATTATAATAGGTAATATATAATTTATATCTGTGTATCTAAATCGATACATTAACATAATTTTGTAACATGAGAGCAGGCTTAGCTTGGTGGTAATTGACATGCCCATGAGTTTTCGAAAACATTACTAAAAGTCGGAGAAGATCTCTTTCTTGCACAAAAACCTCCACATATACCTGAAATACTTGGTAAAGTTGTTGCCACTAAAGAAAACATTCAGAGCATACGAAACCAGGAAAATTCATGGTTAGGTATGTGAACACGCGATATTGACCCCAAAAATGAAGAAGCTGTATTGATGAAGTCGTTTATAGGTACTTATTTTGATAATGTAGTTAATCGGGACAACGCCACCAATTACCCAGTTGAGTTCTTCAATTCATTGACAGCGACTGCTCTCCCAACCCAGCATAAAAAATAAGACTTAAAGTTGGTGTTTCGATAATTCTTTTGCTATGCTATCATCGTTCCACAGTTTACAAGTACATGGCAGAAACTGACGTGAACTGTGTTCGTTCCGCGCATACACAAGAGAAACGATTTCTTATCATTGATCTGCTCAAACCACATCATGATGTGGCCAATAGACAGTTGACCATATTATGAAATGCGACCATTTCATGATATGGTCGATCATTTCATGAAGTGAGCAAATCTACGATATGGCCACGACATATCCAAAACAAAAAGAATACTTCAAATCGAGCCAGTAGTTCTTGAGAATAGACCGATCAAACAAAAATGTAATCTCATCAGCTTTAGCTTTATACATTAATGGGATGGGAACATTTTTTTTTACAATCATTGTAATGAAATAACACGAAAAGTAACCGAGCAAATTTTTATTACCAGATAAATAATATAAAATGATATATATATATGTTACGTAAGTACAGGCTTATTGTGCACTTCATCATACTACGCTAAAATCATGGCAGATTCGGACTTGGCTCGTTCTTGCTGGCGGAAAGGAAGTGGATATCGGTAAACGCCGTTGAGGAGCCAAAGAGAGTTACTGTCGATGCTGAAACCTGGTCCAGTGCATACGTGAAACACGTCGTTGCAATAGAATCCACGCGCGCATTTCAGTCCATAATCATCGAATGCCATCTTCTCTGAGCATTTCTCGCCAGGTCCCTGTGAATATTATGTACCGTCACCAACAATCATCATTATGTGTTGTAGTTACTTAATTATTCGTCAAAGGTTCGTTAATGGTCGTGGTAAGGTTTTGCTTGATATAAAACATTTTAAAATCTAAGTAGCTATCCGCTTCTAATTAATCAAGGGTGTCCATCGATTCATCCTTGATTGTCATCACATCGGTGATGCCCCGATATTAAATTATCCATCCGTGGTCGACGGAGAGCACCTACTATCAAATATTGCGGGATCGTTTGACGGCTTTCTCAGAAAAATCATGATGATGATTTGATTAATGTAATGAAAAAAATTCTCTCCCATAAATACACCGACCTCTTTTACTTTCTTACAAATTATAACATCACGTTTACAAAATTATTGCAATGCAGGAATAAAGCTTAAATTTTCAATGTTTAGTAATATAGTTCAGTTCCTGCAGGATTGATTTTTTGTAGAGCCTCAAGAGCAGTAGATCAGCACATAGTAGATACATGTATGCCACAAAAAAGTACAAACCCTGTAGCAGTCAAGTCGGTTGCCGCAAACTTCATTCACATAGGTGCCCCGTTCACACCTCTTGTACCGCTTGCCCCCTTTTATGATGTTGCATTTCTCATTTATAGGTAGTAGACCGTCCTGGTTTTCACATACCGGGCATTCCACCAACACTCTGTGGAGTAAAATTCGGTGTCTCAAATACCTAATAGGTACTTAAATAGATTGATTACGATAGTTTTGGACTTGGATTGTCTTTTTCCTTAGTAGGTAAGCAACACGCCGCAGTCTGTATTACGGGGCGCAGCCGCAATGGTTTTAATGGGTGATCGCTACTTAATGGCGAAAATTTTACAGCTTCGTTTCTTTGAAGGGTTCGTAAAGTCACCGACCCATGTACTTACATAATATAATTAAGTACCTACTAAAGCAGCATTCAAGTAGGATTACGTAACGCAAAAGGGAATATGTATGATTATTTTTTACTTGTTTCTAACGTTTATTTGTACCCTTGTAACGTATATTTGTAATACCGTTTACAAATATTTATTCATGAAAAAGTCAATGTAACTATTTCTTTTTCTATAAAAGTGAGTAGCTTTGAGCGTTTTATTGCGAGCGCAAAATATGACTGACTACTCGAACGCTGCCTTAATGATGTGAGAAGAAGGTACAATGAACCAGTAAAAGTTGGAAAGTTGGCATGGCAATGTATGGGTTGCCCTAAAACGAATTCCATATTATATCGAACGCAAACCTAGTAGATACATCTACATATACATATGTATATATACGTAGTGTATTAGGAACTTAACAAAAAAGTTGACTATAAATTTACTGTTTTATCGTGTCAGACGGGATCGTGGTAAATATAAAACGTAAAAAACATTATACAAAACGTATTCATCAGCATTTATAGCACTACACTTTGTGTGAGTCGTAACTTCATGATTATATTTGAAGATCGTAATATGCCTGCCTACTCATAGGTATACATAATATTGTGATGCTCGGGTTAAGGAACTTCGGATGAAGTTTGAAGATGGGTAGGTAATGACCGGTAGGCGCTGCAGAAAAATATACCACCTTGAGTGCTTCCGGGTCCCGGAGTACACTTGTTTAAGGTTTGGTCACTTCACTTAAAACATCACTGGACTGAAAACAAGAGCTACCTGGCAGCTCTTGTTTGTACATGAGTCCAGTTTTATGCTGAGGACTTTTTTGTACAGAAGTCCTTATTTTATAAAAAAAATAACTGTTTTTTCTTTCTTTTCTTTAAATACCCGGAGAGGCCACTCTACCTGCCAATGAGGGTAACCGCGTGTGAATTTTCCGCTAGAGGCGCTAGTGAGAAGGGAGGTCTGTCTGTCACTTTTCGCTTGTCTGAATGGTCTGAATTTCATTTGTCACTGTTTATGTATGGGCGGGCTTTGACAGCAAGACCTCACCTCGACGGTGGCGCCAGCTGGTGAGCACAAAAACGGCGGGCGACCCTCATTGCTTAAAACTTTGAGAATTACGAGTAACATGCATGAAATTTTTATTAAGTGGGTACTAAGTACCTACCTATATACTATGAGACTTACCTTTGGCATATAAACCGAAGATTTGTGAATTTTGATCACATCTCCCCACTGAGTTATGATTGCTATACTTAGATTACTTAGACACTGAAAAGCTACAACTGGCTGTAACATCAAATAAAATACATATAAATACAATGATAAAGTAGGTATATCCACAGAAAGTTTTAAATAGCAAAACTAATAGGTAAGTACCTACGTAAAATTTCATTGGTCATAATAGTTTTATTAGGTACATCGTAGGGCAACGTCGAAAGCACTGCGCGAATTCATTACCTACAACGACGTGAGATCGGACAACTAAGGGTCGGGCCACATTGATCGACGGCGATCGACGGCGATCGACGGTTTGTCCATACAAAAAGAGCGTAAAGTATGGAAAGCCGTACGCGTCTTTTCACATCGACGAGCCGAACGCGCTCCGGCGGCGAACTGACACGAAACGCGATCGGTCGTCGACGGCGATCGACGGCCGACGACGGCGATCGACGGCCGACGAAGAAGATTTTTGCGCTGCTTCTTTTTCTTTCGTTTGTCTTTAATTTCTTGTAAAACGCAAGTAAAAATGATAGTTTTAACAATTGAACCGTCCATCGTGGTCAAGAGGCAAGAGGTATGAAACGTGTCCAGTCATTTGTTACGATTTGCTAGCATACGCAGCTGTACGGCACCTTACAGCTGCGTACGGATGCGTACGCCTCCGTACAGCTCCGTACGGAAGCGTACGCCTCCGTACAGCTCCGTACGCGGGCGATCGGCATAATGCGTAATAGTGTGTTCCTTTTCAATCGGCAAAATGCGAAAGGCCGTCGATCAATGTGGCCCGACCCTAATACGAAACCATTAAATTATGATCTTTATGCCTTGGTTATTAAATCCGTAGTATACTTGAAATAGGTAGGTCCCCACACACTCTTGACCAACTTCGAATCGACTCAAAGTATATAATCGAAATTTAACCGTAATGCCTAAGACGTAAAGATCATAACAGAATGCTTTCATTTAAGTTGGTCCGTTGCATCCTTAGTCCTTAACATTTTATAGCCAATTGGTCGGTTTGTCGGTGTTGAAAAAATAAACATCAAAAGCTCGAACCATATAAATAGAGCTGAACAATCTAGACATCTATGGCGGAGGCAGGTTACCCTGGCATATCGGGCTCTTCCCTCTCTATGAAGTTGCGATTCTCATATCCGCCTCGGTAGTGCGCAACGCAAGCGCCGGCTAAAATCGTGAGGATTAGTAGGAAATTCATATTTCTCCGAGTTCTGAAAACAATATAATTATTGCTTTAAAAAAAACCGACTTCAACCTTGATAAGCAGAGATAACTCAAAATCTACTCGCCAGATGGCGCTTAATTCAACATGTAAGTGTAAAGTTCTCGTCACTACAAATTAATCAAGCCCAAATTCAAATTCAAATCTTTATTTCTTCGAAGTAGGTTTTTACAAACTCATTTCGAAAGTCAAGTTACGCCATCGCTTCAACAAATCCCTACGATGAGTGGTCTTGGGAGAAGACTACATAACTACACTAACACTAGATAACTGCAGTAAACCGTTGAGGAGTTCCCTCGACTGTCTTTCGGCTTTATCAGATCGACTCCAGATCTTCATGAAATGGTAGCGCTTTAATGTTCTTATGATAACATGAACAAACACACTAGTTGTCCATACAATTTTCGAAAGTTCCCCTCGATTTCTCTGAGACGCCATCATCAGATCCTGGTGTCCTTATCAGGGGACCCCACTGCGCATATCTACTTTACAACAAAAAAAGAATGATCAAAATCAGCCCATAAACGACGAAAAAATCGCTGAACAAACATAAAAAAAGCATATGTTATACCTATACGGTCGAATTGAGAACCTCCTTCTTTTTTGAAGTCGGTTAATAAATGTTTAATAACACTGCACAGCCCGACAGTAGAATGCTCCGTGTCGTAGGTGCCATGTAAAACACAAAAACAAAAACACGCACCCAGACCGAGAAATAAACGATAAATTATCATTCCAATTTTCCCCTCGCTAGGCATCGAACCAAATATACCCTACGAACAGCATTCTAACATGGAACCATTCCGACAGTTAGGTACTTGCGTGTGAACTGACGGGTTTCTTACCTATAGGTACTATTTATTACCTACCATTTTCATAATAATATATTAAGAAAATTTTTAAGACAATTTCGTCTGTTGTGTATTTGTCATAGACTATCCTGGTGAGACAGATTGCGCAACAAATATTTTAAAGATATAGTCACGACGACACGACTATGGGTGGTCAACTTCAGAAGACGATTTCTCGGTAAACGATCTTATTTCATGAATGAGCTGAATAATATTCATTGTCATGTGATCTGTGATGTAGTTTTGTGAAACGCTAGTACCACATGTTACATAGGCGTAGTATCAGGTGAAATATTGACGAGCACTCCGTTTGTAACGAGAAAAAAGTACTGCCAAGCTGCCAAGTATTTAAGTGCCAAATTCTAATGGCAAAGAGCAGAGGCAATGGACTTTAAACATTGGTCTCTTTGAGAAATTACAACAATGCTTCACTGTGGAAATGAATCACATTACTCTCTCTATTGTAGATAGTTCACTATTTGTCACGCCACCAGCGCGTCTACGTATTCAAATCTATTTTGATGCAGCATAACCAATTTGTTTCCGACGGAAATTCCGCCGCAAAACATGTTTTTGTATTTAGCTGCACGATTTTAAATGCGTTGATTAAATTAGAAAGGTCAAAACAATAACAACAACGTTTAATTATACTTATCAATGGGATACTCGTGTTCATCAACACAACCCATTACTGTCCCACTGCTGGGCACGAGTCTCTTCTCAGACTGAAAAGGTTAAGGCCATAGTCCACCACGCTGGCCAAGTGCGGATTGGCGGACTATTCAATGGGACTAACAGAACCCAATACATAGTACCTATTATCAGAAGATTACTTACCTACCTACGTAACAAACAAGAGTACCGGTCTTTTTTTGGTAGGTTAGTCAAGTACTACCTATATTTAATTTATTGACATACTTTCCGTTTTAGCATGACCAATAAATCAAATTTAAAATGTTTTCGCAAGCTTCCAAATGCGTAAGCTTCTCCAAAAAAATAAATATCCAGAGCCGTTAATACTGAAATAAAAGTGAAAAGACTGCATCTCCGAGTCAGTGACTTGAATTTGTATTTAAAAAGTTCATCCCAAAGACATGACGCTCCGCGGTCAACTGAGTATTTATATTTCGACGGCACATTGCTGCTGATGCTTGATTAGATCTCATACTGCAGTATTATTAAGGAGGCTTGGACATTGAAGTGACTCAAATAATTTTGGCGCAGTAGACGTATGTGTAAGCGCACGCGTCTGTTTGCGCAAGCGCCGCCACGCCGCCCGCCCCAGCGCAGCGTCCGCCCAACGAAATGCGCACTCGATCGCACATTTCGTGAAACGCGGCTGTGTCGGTGGAAATATTGTGAAACAATTGTTTATATGTGATTTAAAAATAACACAAACACACCCCAGCTTCTGGAAAAGAGTTATTGACTATATTAACGTTAATTTGTGTTTATTTAGGCTTTAATTTATTTACAATGGGTATGATATCGCGTGTGCGCGGTAGAATCCGAAGCGATTCTTTCTCGAAGATTCCTCCCATAAAATCTGAAGATAAAATAGCTAACACTGGTATGTATGTTTTGTTAATTTTCATGCCAAAAACTAAGATATTCGAAGCAAATTTAATTTTCTTATCTAAATGACGTAGTCGCTTTTATGTTCTACTTATACAAGTCTAAGTTCAATATCTAGGTAAGATTAGTCGTCATTTGGTAGTAGGTCGCCCGCCAAGTGTATTGAATGGCTATATTAATTGTTTTAATAAATAAAATCTGCTTGGACTGTAGTCAAAAATAATATTACAATTTAAAACTTAATGGTTTAACCTTTTACTCATGGCGAAATTGTTGATCAACTAAGCATATGTACCTACATTAGTAGGTATTGACAAAATTATGTTTTGTTACAGTGTGGCTGATATCAGTGGTGCTCCTGCTTCCGTACTGGGCGCCGAGAGGGTTGTTCCTGGCGTTAGGAGGTGCTTGGCTCATGGCAGCGTACACCTGCTTAGTACTGCCCGTGCTCATATCAGCCAACTACAGATATCCCGCGAGGTGGTATCCAGCCGTGGTCAAGTTAGCGCACGGTAAGCTTTAATTGAACAAACTTAAAATTCTTTCAGATACCTATGTAGTTTTTAACACGTAGTGTTATGGACACTTCAGATATGATGTGTATCTTGATATAACTGCTGAAATGTACCCTATTTACCAAAAAAACTGGTTGTCTGTAAAGTCGGTTTACTGATGATAGTTGAACGTGACAACGTCTTAAGAAAATACTGATGGAATGATTGACAAATAATATCATCAAAGTAAACAAACGTCATGAAATCGTATTTAAAGTTACAGAAATCTATCAATAAAAATAAAGAAGGAATACAGGAAACATTTATAAAAAGGTAACATTTAAAATTTATAAATAGTCCCAGAAGTCAATAACAAAGTAATAATTGGATACATTACCAAAATATCTACCTCCAAAGTAATCAAGCTGCCGAACGCAAAGGCCGATTGGGCTTTCTATGTCTGTCTCTCTCGCTCTTAGGCGGGCTAACCATGCACGCGTGCCTCTCACTCGCTCTCATTGTGAGCGCATAACGTGAGCGGAGCGTGACGCAGTTTCTTGAAGTGTCACCCGGCAAACCAATTTATAAGACGTTGTCACGTCAAAAAAATTATCGAACCTATTATCGTATCCTCATTTGCCTCGCCTGCTTTAGTGTACAAAAAATATACCTATTTTAATTCTCACTCGTTTGCTTGCTAATCCTCAACCTGTCGTCTAAATATACAGAACTCGCAAAGGGGCGAAATCTCAAAGTTAATTCAGATTTTTTCCTGCAAGTGAAAGTACAGCTGTACCTATGTAATTAGATTTCATAAAAACTCTGAACTTAACTAACTAAACACAGTTCTCCGAGTTGATAAGAGATAGAAACTGCTAAAATTCTATACTAACATGCTTTCTATTCAAAATTTACACAAAATCGATTGGCTCAAAACTTCTTTATCAAATGTGAATTGAAGTTTGAATCGTCCGGTTGTTTAGTCACAAAGATGAAGTTTTACTTGAGGAAATCAAAAGTACCTCGTGATGATTCCCACATGACAGTGTTTACAAATGGTGTGTGGGACAGCCAGGTCATTGCCGGGCTAAAGCTGAATGAGGGGCGGAAGCTGGCCTGCCGCCAGCGTACATGCGTCATTGGTATACATTTTTCAATATTCAGTATAACGTACAGCTACCATTTAACGATAAACGTAAAGTACACACGAGAATAGTTTGTAATTTTAGCCTTGTTTCATTTAACGAAACTTTTGTTTTTTTTTTATTATAATAATAATAAACCCGCCCACGCGCCACGCTTCGATTCGGGAAACTTATTTCTTTCGCTTGAAAAGTTAGGTAGTTATTCAGAATCACACGTCATCCAGACGTTAAAGTTGTTTCATTTATTTCACGGAGGGATTTAAGAGACCATGAATATCATAAATGAAAGACGAAAATAAATAAACTGAAACTGAAACAGGAAAGATTGAATTTTTTTAAAGGAAATTTTGCTGCACGATGAAATAAATATGTAGATACGAATGAGGGTATTTTAACCTTTCCTTAACGATTATGCCGCGTACAATGTACCTTACTGAAAAGGAACATGAGAATCGACTGGTATCCCATGTTAGAATCAGTCGATTCTCATGCTCCAGCTTCCATGCAGCAGCTGGGCTTCAACAACTGGGAAATGAAGAGCTTTTTTCTCTTGTTGAATGTTTTTTTGAAGGTACCTAGTACCTACGTATGCGCTTCATTATTGAATCTGAAATATAGGTATGATTTTTTTGCAGTATTTTACCCAAATGTTACTTCAGCGGTTTGGAATTTTCTTATATAACTACTATTACAACTACTATTACTTACTATTTTCAACGTATAATCCAAAATTGTTATTACAAGATGATAGTGCTGATGATGCTCATAAAAAAGGTTAAAGAGAATGAATGTTGAACGCATTTTGTTAAAGTGTAGATAGGTATGCAAAATTTCTTGTGGTACTTACCAGAGCGCTTTTTTGGCTGGAATGGTTTTGCAGTAGGTAATGGTTCATGTGACGGCTTGCTCTGAACTGGTAGTCCTTAGAACTGGGAAGCTTTTTATAGTAAAATTCTATCTACAAAATCTCTGATAGGACTGACTGTAAAGGTATTAAACAATAAGCAGCCATTTACTTGGATAAAATTAATGTAAACGTCCTTTCCAAGTTATGGAGGTGATAGGCTCAATATCGTTGATAGTCGACTTTAGACAGTTCCAGTTAATCAACCTTTGGTGCAGTAGAAAGACCAAAAGCATTCACCAATTCAACAACGGTCACTTCTTCACCAGCGTTACCTTATGAATACATACTTGAACTTAATTTTTCATCATTCTCAGCAATGTGGGGCACTAAGAAATAAATATTTTTATAGAACTCTGTAAACATAATACTTAGTACTTTTTTTTTGCAAAGTATATATTCTGCTGGCTATATTTCGTATAAACCCTGTTTTTCTTAAATATCTCGCGTCACGTATTTTTCCTGTAAAATAAAATATACCTAGTGTAAGAAAAATTATGCAAATGATCACAAACTCTACGAGATGGAAACGTGAGCTTTCAGAACTGGTCAACATGATTTGACAGGTCCAACACCCAAGCCCTTAAAGCTTGTCGCTAACGGACAAATTCCTCTACAGTCACTATCTTATTCCTGCTAAGAAACCTGCTTAGTTTTATTATTTCATAGTCTTAATGGCATTTTATTCTTTTACCCCGGTCCAGCGCGTTTGTTTATTCTGGAATACGTTAGAATTTAGATGGTTAGGAAGGACGGCGCTACCAAGGTGGAAAGTATGTTAACAATCTTCAGTTTAATTTATATTTCCAAACCTAATAAAACATTTTCTTGGTTTCAGGTGTAGCACGTAGGCTGCAAGGGCCTATCTCCTGCATTTTAAACATTCTCAAGGCTGTGTACTCTCCTTTAGAGCGCGCAGAGAGACTCTTCTTACAAATGAACAATCTCTCCACTATGATAAGTCAGGTAAGTGAGACCCAGGCTCCTCGTAGAAAGGTTTCGAGCTAGATGGACAAGTACAAAGTTTTTCAGTTATTTATAAGTAACTATATTTTCTTTTGAGAACCTTGATTGAAATTGATCAAAATCCTGCATGATTCTGCTACTTAACGAATGGTTCGATTCCCAGTCATGGCAAGTTGGAAGGCTATTCATACTTTTTAAAAACTCCAAATAATTTTATTTCTTATTTCAGCTATTACTGTTTACTGCTTGCAACCGTCTTCTCGTGTCTCACGGCCGGCTGACGTGTCTCTACTCCCTGATGTTCTACAACGTCATCACCTACTCCGTGAGCTACGTGCGAGAAATCTGCACAAAAGAAGACTGGTCACCCTACGTTAACGTTACACGCCATTCCAGAGTGAAACACCTCGCTATGTCCGCGACAAAAATAGTCTTAGAGTGGACTAAAGCAGTCACTTTTATTGTCACTATCACATTCATTCTTCTTACCTTCGGCTTGGAACAGGGATTGGAGTACTATCGACCCAATGCCCTGTATGTCATCGTCACCGCTACTTACTATCTCCTAACAGAAAAAACATTCCTAGAACTTTGGCCCATCGGCCTGACTGCGATGAAATTAGAGAAACTTGAAGGTATGGAGACGTTATACTTTGGAGTATGGGCCAGAGGTATTACAACATTTTTAGCTATACCCATCGTCCCAGCTCTTGCCTGGTACGAGCGATGGAGACTGGCCGTCCTGGTGTTTTACGTGTGTGTTTACATCCAGGGCCGATATAGACTTGGCGAAGCGCTTTCCAAATTGAAGGAAGCATGTGGATCTCTTGCCAGATTTCGGCGCGCAACTACTGAAGAGCTATCGACTCTCGAGGATGTGTGCGCAGTATGTCTTGGCACCATGAAATCAGCGCGTGTGACGCCGTGTGCACACTTTTTCCACGCCGAGTGTCTGAGGCGATGTCTCTCCTCATCTGATAGATGCCCTATTTGCGTGCGGCCGTACGTGTTTTGTTGATAATCATTCGAAATATACGTACCTCAAATAAGACTGCATGAAACTGAGAATGATAGATGGAAGTCTGTGTTCTCTCTTCGTCGCTTATTATTATATTGTATCATGTCATTGTTTTCAATGATGAAATGATATTTAATTGCCTCTGTCACCCAAACTATTAGGGTAGTAGGGTACCTATTTAGTAAGGAGTTTGTCTAACTATTGACGACGAAAATATTTGAGTGAAGCATCGATAGTCTTAAGTTATTGGTCGATGGAGTTCAATATTTTTTTTCGAAGTAGGTAACTACTTAACGATAAAGTGATATGTAGGTGAATTTGAAGTGAATGCTATACCTACTCAAGAACTTATTAAAATTTATATTATTCTAAAGCAGAAAACAAAATGCTCTTAAGAATCGATTTGTGAGATTTCAATTAAATATGTATAAAGGTACCGACCCACAGATTTATAGGCTTAAAGAATATATAAAGCAGTATTATTTAATTATTTTTATGCAAATACTTAGATGTAATTTGTTATAAAATCTAACGTCGTAAATAAGACCTCAAAACTATTGTATGAATAAAATTTTTTTTGGGCTGAAAAGTAATATCCTAATTTATTTATGCAGAAATATCCTTTTAATTATTTTTTTATATCCAATACCTCCCGCTTATATTGCCTTGTACATATATAAAATATATATAATTGTATTTTATATAAAATATTTTCTAAAAATGCTTTTTATTAAGAAACACTCGTAATTTTTTATATACAACATGGTTACCACCATACAACAATAAATTTAAAAAAAATTATGTAGATATCTAATGATTACCTAAGCCTCCAAAAAAATTTTCAATCAAATACCTCCTTTACTTTAGCCACAGCAATTTTTTTCAATATTCAAAATTCCAACACGCTGTATCTATTATTATTGTAATATATAGCAGAAGATTGTGGCCTCTCTTGTCAAAGGCGAGTGGCCGATATTTAGATAGGCTGTTCTATTTTTTCCAGTATTTTTGTGCTATTTAGTTTGTTTGAAAAAAACATTTTTGTAAATAAAATGTTAGGAGTTTTTTTACTACTTTAATGTAATAATATAATAATACTTACGTTCCTTGCATGAAGCAGGGCTCGTGTTTCATTTTATTGTTGAATGGTGGTATCCACCTTGTATACCTACCTGTCGTTCATCATCCTGTTGTAACGTGAGGTCCCATGAGTGAAGTTGGCTTGAACTCCACATACTTAAATTGAATTATAAAAATAGGAATAAAGTGTTTTTTAACTACCTACATAATATTAAGGTACAAAACGAGCTGTCAGGCACTGACTGACGCCGACCTAGACTCTAACGTGTCTGATGGAGACTAGGATGGTACCTATGTCCATTTTAGCAAATGGTGTTTACCTGTCATTGGATTTGTACACCTCATACCTAAACCTTTAAGCGAAAGTTTTAATAATAAGTAGGATAGAGACTTACGAAGCCACACTGGAGCAGAGTGATAGAGTAGGAGTAGGTTCAGGAAAGTAGGATTATCTTGTAATATATAATATCATTGATGGGGAGATATTTGCAAGCTGTAAGGCAAGTTGGACATAACGGTTTGAAGCTTAATACAGAAAGCAAATTTATAATCACGTCTCAAGTCTTCTGGCCTAGTAGATATCAAATCTACTTTGATTATTTTTTCGTTGTGATTAACTTAATGCGCTTTGCCCACGGAGCAACTCAAGTTGAGGTATCAACTTTTTAAAAGTTTCCTGTAAAAAGTTGATAGTTGCTACAACGTTTACGGTTGCCGCAATTTTATAGCAATTTGTGAGCAACTTGATTGATTGATTTGCGATTGACAGTTGAGGAAACCGGCAACTTTAAAAACCGGTATACCTAATATTTAACAGTTGCTAGTTGCGGCAATTAGGAACTGATCTAGTCAATGATTACAGCAACTGAAAACTGTTGACAATTGCCGAAACTCGTAACTCGAGTTGATGTGTGAGCGCAGTCCAGAAATGTATGTAAACAGCTAGTTGCCAGTTAGTTACCAGTTGCTGCAATAGTTGCTCCGCCTTATGCAGCGTAGTCGAACCTTTTTGCCAAAGAAAAGTTTAATGAGGTCATAGACATGCCACCAGATAATTTGATTTTTAGGAAAATCAAAGGAAAAAACATTTTCCGTTTTGTGTAATCAGAGATAGCGTAGGATCAGTCGCGTTCGCTCGTCTTAAATAATAGCTAATTCACAATAATTCTCAGGTGAATTAAATTTTATTAACCCTTTATTCACCGTTTTCATTATATTTACCAGCCTCGATTCTCGATTCATTTTTAAGTTCATTCAAAAAATTTATGACTTATAATATGAAGTGGTAAGTATACATAATTGTTTTCCAGCAGTTTTCCAGCTTTTTTGTTTCAAGGACCTCGATCTATTCAAAACTCCCGCCCGAATTTTTATTCCTCTGGCCGTGGGAACCAACATGGCGCCGTTGCCATGACATCATGTGATTACGTCATGTGTATAAGCACAATGCAACAGCAATAGAATGATCGGGTGTAATATTAAACGGATACGTTGCTATCCTTTTCGCACCTATTTTATCATCCTCTGGGGAAACGAGTAAGAGCACCTAGCTTTTAACTTGTTTTCATGCTGTCTTCTTCTGATATCTGCAATTCGACGCGTAGATTCTAAAACGCTGTAAAGACAACAGAGGAAAAGAGGCCTTCTAGCCTTCGCTTTTAGTTAGTCAGCGCTGTCAGCTAGCTAAGCTAGTCCGCGCGTTCGTGTTGCTGTGGATGGAGTGTAAAAGCAGAGAATGAGAACATAAAATATTAATGCGCGATATGTTATCTTGAATAAAATAATGAATGAAATGTGATCTGATTTATTTTAAATTTTGGTGTACCATTCACCTCGGCAATAAATTGTCGAATATTGCTGATGATAAGGTAGGCATGGGCATTTTATTGATATACCTAAATAAATCTGTGATAAGATTTAGATAACCATAACCATTGCTTCCACTAGTGTTTTTAAAATAACAATGAGTAAGGTGTTTATACATATACAATATACATATCAAATTAGTATTCGATTCATCCTCGTAACATTTTTTGCATTAAATTAGACTTGTAAAATACTTACAAACATTATGATATTCACCGGTGCATAAATAAAATTGTTTCATTCAAGCGTTTACTAATGTTGCGTGTTTTTAAAATTGTGAAACTACCTACTTTATGTGTAATACCTATACCTATATCATACCTTGCTTTTAGGTTTTGATGATTTTTTCAAATCAGATTTTTTATACCTCTCATTTACTTATTTATGTTCCATTAGCAATTGTTTAAAATGATTTTATTTTTATTTTAAACCGACTTAAAAAAAGGAGAAGATTCTCAGTTCGAGTGTATTTTTCTATGTTACCTCATAACTTTTTACTGGGGGAACTGAAGTGATTTGAATACTTAGTTCTTTTTATTTATTAGTTTATTTTCGTACACCCCACCTCTTACACTGTTTTGTTTTTAACAATTTTCCCTAAGGTTGTCTGGAAGCAATCGCTTTGTAGCGATAAGACCGCCTTTTGCATTACATTTTTTACAAATGTTTCTGTTATGTACTAGTTATGGTAAACAATACAGCGTTATTTTACATTCAAACCTGGTGCTTGCCGTCTTGCTCCATATTTTGAGCGACATCTGATGTGTACTTTTCGAATGATGTCTACCTTTCGATGTTGAAATCGGATTTTTTAAGTTAAGTATTTTCTCCATTATTTAGTCTCCATGACCTTGCACTAGTAGCTACTCTTATTAGATATAGGTAGACGACAAGTCGCCGCCGCACCTCACCGAATATCTCGTGATGTCATCTCACGAAGACTCGACTTATTCCGAGTGTAGTATGTTATTCCGGCGACATTTGAAGGTTACATTCGTAGGCACTTAAAACATTTAATTTCAATGTGTTTATTTGAGTACTTAGTACTTACCCATCTATTAACATGAAATAGCATTTAAATAGAGAATTAAACTAAGTCGAAATGAATAGGTAATTCCTGTAAATAACCGACGTAAATAGTAAAATACTATTAAATTATTAATCAGCAGGTACCTACGATAAATCCAAGCGCGGTATTTTAATCAAGAAGATTGCTTAAATTCCATTACATTTAAAGTCAAAGTGTAACAGATAAGTATACTGAGCCAAAATTACATCATATAAAAACCCCGTGATCTCGACTCCAAGGCTATTGTATTTTATGAATGTGGCTACATTCTTATTATCGCACTTAGGTCCTGTCTGAAGATTATATTCCGTTAATACCAGAATATAAAGCTCACTAACAATGATTTTACTCCACATAATTTTCACCACGGAATACAGGGAATCCATGGTGAATCGATGCTGATATTGTCTTGTTATCATAGGTAGGTACGGAGACTATGTACAGAGAAATCTTGTTGTTAGTTTGATACAGAGAAATCTAAAAACCTACGCGTAAATCAGTATCAGCTTGATTTCCTTTACTCTTTAGGATCAATCGCCATCAGAACCACTAATAGCTGTTATTAAATTATATCATCCATCATACTATAAATACAAGACATAAGCCAACGTCGCAGTTGTAGTCGATGAAGTCGACAAAGTAGTCGCAGTCGATGAAGTAGTCGTAGTCGACGAAGTAGTCATTATTGATGAAGTAGTTACGTATAGTCGACGAAATAGTTATAGTCGACGAAGTGGTTAATAGTCGACGAAGTGGTTAATAGTCGACGAAGTAGTCATAGTCGACATAATAGTCATAGTCGAGGAGTACTTAGTCGTAGTCGACGGAGTAGTCGTAGTCGATGTCAACGATTTAGTCTTAGTAGTAGTCGACATTGTAGGTGTATCCATATCACATAATTATACACCTTAATTGGCATCCACACCCCAATATTAATTCGTATGTTTGTATAGATACCTGCCTAGACATAGAGGTAGTGCACCATATTTGGTAACGTTAGGTAAGTATTATTTTGTTTATTTCCATTGGGTTACAAAATTAGAACAGGTATTAAAAGTTATTAAATAATTTCGTCGAATTGGTTGACTGGTATAAAAGAAGACGCTTCAATCATTAACTAATCAAAGGAAAAAAGTTTACCGTAGTGAAGTTTACTAATTAGTAAATAGTATTCGTAAACGTACCATGATGAAATATATCGTCACGGCACCTTCGGCAAGCGGCGTCGAACGAGGTCCAACAAAGCCGAATATAAAATAGCATTACGTCATCCCAGTTGACGAGATTATGAGACTCGTTAAATATGTATGTAATTATAGCTTTAAAACGAAACTAGGTAGATATATTTACGGCGGTGACCGCAATAACAATTTTGCAGATTGATTGTTGCAGATCGTAGTTTTGTTAGATTGTTTTTGATCATAGATCATAGTTTGTTTTGTTTAGTCTGAGTCATACCCCAAAAACCAAAAACAGGAAACTGCTTTTGTTGCTTTACTTTACTGCATACATCACAAACGTCAGGATTATTATATTGCTTATACCAAATTAATTATACTTACATTAAAACATGTATTTTACATAGATTCCAATTTTAAAACGAGTATGTTTGTGTATAGGATCTATTGCGATAATAAAATTTCCCATTCTTCACTTACTCACATTATAATTATCTCCTAGGTATACCCCTACTTACCAATAGTAGAAATGAACCGAATCTGAAGGAGATTAGAAATGAAGCATTATATAGCCTACTTTTTATCCCGGAGGCGGAGTTTCCGTGGGGTCGGGATTCACTCGAGAAAAACTCCTATGCGCGAACGAAGTCGCGGACTCTAATTAGTGTTGTAAGAGACTCGAGTCTTGGAGTCTTAGTACATATTAAAACTTGAGCTATTTTTGAAGACTCGAGTTATAAATAAGTAAGACTTAGAGCTCAAGTCCTTCAGAATTTGGAGTCTTTTGTAAAAAGACTTGAGTCCTGCCAAAAAAAAGAACAAAAAGAAAAGACTAAGTCTTGTAAAATAACTAATGACTGAGTCCTCTACATCCATGGTTGTGTAGTTAAGCAATATAATATCTTTAAAAATAATACGTCGCGTTGGGGGACCGCTTCTAACTATTCATTATCTAAGTACGATTTTATTCATAAGTATCACTTGCTTACCTACTTAGGTCTTTTACCCAAGACTTATCATTTATCTTTTTAATTTACTTAATATTTTTTTGTGTTAAAGTTAGAAGTAAATGGAGCGGTCCCCCAACGCGACGTATTATTTTTAAAGATATTATTTTTTACTTTTTAAATGTTTGTGTCGGGGGGTTTTTTAATTTTTAATTTAATTTTTTATTTTATACTTTTTGTAGGTAAAAACATTTTGGATTAAGTTATAAATATTCTCTTACTGTACGCTTTTATTTGAGACCCCACACGAATATATTTGCATACATACGGTTATTCTTCCCCGCTTTCACCCCCCACAACTATTAAACGGCTCAACCGATTTTCATCAAACATATTTTAAAATATGCGCCCGTAAGTTCCCTTTAATACAAAAAAAACTAAATTGAAATCGCTTCATCCGTTCGGGAGGTATGATGCCACAAAGAGACAGAGTGAAAATTCTTCCCCGCTTTCAACCCCAACAACTTTTAAACGGCTCAACCGATTTTCATCAAACATATCTAAAAACACGCGCCCGTAAGTCCCCTTTAATACAAAGAAAACTAAATTGAAATCGCTTCATCCGTTCGGGAGCTATGATGCCACAGACAGACAGACAGACACACAGACACACACACACACACACACACACACAGACACGTCAAACTTATAACACCCCTCTTTTTGCGTCGGGGGTTAAAAATAGCTATGAACAAATTATTAATTTACTTATTAGGAACATAATAATAATAAGTATTTGTATTATACATTACTAGCGACCCGCCCCGGCTTCGCACGGGTGCAATAACTATTTAATGGATGTTATTATACATATAAACCTTTCTCTTGAATCACTCTATCTATTAAAAAATCCGCATCAAAATTCGTTGCGTAGTTTTAAAGATTTAAGGACACAAAGGGACAGAGAACTTTGCGAGAGCGACTTTGTTTTATACTATGTAGTGATATATATTATTTTAGTACAGTAGTGCAATAAATGTGGAGTACGGACATTAAAGAACCTATTCGATGATAATAATACAATAACTTAAGTTCATGAGACTCAAGTCTAACTCAAAGAACTTAAAAGACTCAAAAGGACTCTGAAGGCTTGGAAGACTCAAAGGACTTGGGACTCATGTGACTAACGAGTCCTAGTCTTGAAAAAAGACTTAAGTCTCGAAATGAAGACTAAAAGACTCGAGTTTCTTACAACTTTAACTCTAATACATATCTAATAGTAGAGTCCGCGATTCACGAGTCCGGGTGCATTAAGTACGTTTTTAAAAAGGATGATCTCAGAGATGCTAATATGATGTAAGTCTAATCAAACAAATTAGAGCTTTAGGAGCGATGGGAGCTCTGATCATGCAAGCTATTTGGCCGACTGCCAAGCCAATGGTGGTGCAATGTAATTGAACTTGTTTGTAAAATTCTATACCTGTTATTTGAACTCTCAATAACAACTTAGGAACAGTTGAAGTTGATTGATTTATTCCGGCCGATTTTACATTTATAGACAACTATTACATTTAATTAAAATTTAATAGCAACACTAAGATGGTGATTTTATTGGTTATGATTATGACTCATAATTTATGAGTAATGAGTGGTTTCCAAAGCACAGACCTAGATCTAGACTTGACTTTCTTTAGCTTTAGCTTTAGACTTGACTTTCTTTAGCCTTTCTCTAAAAATAGAATTTTGAACATAGGTATAGTAAACTAAACTCAATTTATCTTCAAATCTTTTAAGAAAATGTTGTCTACCCCTGGAACATCTCTTGAATTCCATTTCAGAGTGGGTAATTTATTTAGACTTTACAATACAGTAACAATAACGTAAATAATAAAAGGCGACCTTATGGTCTGGTGGTGACATATTCGGTAATGAATTCAGTAGATGTGTGAGTACCTACCTAAAGGGTTGTCTCGAGTTGGTATCTTTAAGACTTCGTCGCGTTTAGACTACTTCTCGATTGGACTATGTCTCACATCGATACGATTACTATGTATTTGATTAGCTAGCTCAATCAACCGAGAAGTGCATTCGAGCGTCGGACATATTAGTATCTAATAAAAATAACATAATTTAAGATACTTACCATTGGACACATGTTTTCTACTCATGATTGCTTTTTGATTGCTTTACAAAAAAAAAAATAACCGACTTAAACCTCCATAAGCAGAGGTAACTCAAAAACTACTAGCCAGGTGGCGCTCTAGATAACTGCAGTAAATGTTTAGGAATTTCCTCGACTGTCTTGCGGCTTCATCAGATCGACTCCAGACCTTCATGAAATCGTAGCGCTTTGATGTACCTACTTATGAAAACAACAATTCTAGTCGCCCCTACAATTTTAGAAAATTCCACTCGATTTCTCTGTGATGCCATCATCAGATCCTGGTGTCCTTATCAGCGTATCCCACTGCGCATATCTACTTTCCAACAAAAAAAGATTTATCAAAATCTGCCCATAAACGACGAAAAAATCGCTGAACAAACATAAAAAAGCATATATATATACGGTCGAGTTGAGAACCTTCATTTTTGATGTCGTTTAAAAAACCGGCCAAGTGCGAGTCGGACTCGCGTACGAAGGGTTCCGTACCATTATATATAAAAAAAATGTCAAAAAATCTGGTCTGTTCTATGAAAGCCTGACTTAAATATTTAATTGTTTTATTGTAGCCACATATGTATTACCCACAACGCCATCTCTTGGACCGAAAGGTAACTTAACTATCGCTGAGGCATCGAAAGTATGGGCGCCCACTTAAATATTTATTTTATTCTGCTTTTTAGTATATGTTGTTGTAGCGGCAACAGAAATACATCATCTGTAATAATTTCAACTGTGTAACTATTACGGTTCATGAGATACAGCCTGGTGACAGACGGACGGACGGACGGACGGACGGACGGACAGCGAAGTCTCAGTAATAGGGTCCCGTTTTACCCTTTGGGTACGGAACCCTAAAAATAAAATGAAATGATTTATTTTGAACTTTGTTTTTACAAACACTTTTCGTATGTCAAACTACGCCATCGCTTCCACAAATCCCTATGATGGCTTTGGTAGAAGAATTTGATTATTTAGGTAAGTACCTAAGTACCTACCTATTTGATCAATTTTATTTCGATTGCAAAATAGATAAAAAAGGCAAATAAAATACTCGTGCAACATGTTCTGATCCACGGAATAGTTTTGAATATTCCGTATTCCGAATCATAATACTCAATGCAATGCATAATATAATGTCAATAAGAATAAGAAGCCGTCTTCCCTTTCAACAATCTATTCTCGAAGATGGCCTGCTCACTGGCCAGGCATAATGTATGTAGGTATTTTGTTGAGACAAACACCTGAAACTTGAAACCTCCCTCCCTCCTCTTCTTTCCCGTAAGGTAGCTCACTACTCCACACCTCGCTAACCTCGCTTCACCAGCTTAGCAAACTTAACCTCAACCTACCACATCTCATCATACCATTTCCTACTGACCCCGCTCCTCGCTGTATTCCTCTGTTACAAAAATATAATTATCGTATCCTGAATTCGGTACCATATCTTACTACAGCGATACTTATGTATTACCGGAATAACTCCACATTTTGAATGTCGTATACGAACCTACCAAATCAATAAAATTACGAAGCCTCGAACGACGATGACCTCTTCGCTGAGGTAGGTATTTATTGTAAAATTTCGTACCTGCGGGCCTGACTCGGCTGTTTGGGGATACTCTGATGGCAAATACACATGTAACGAGTTACTTATTGATTAATTGATAACACTAGTACCTAATAATTAGTTAATTAAACCGGGGTCACTGTATTTATTTATAACTAGCAAAAATGGGTTTATCAATACCTTTTGAAAGCTCAAACTACGCCTTCTCTTCAATTTTTTCATCTCCTAAAAAAGAAGTATCGGTAAGATACTCCTAAGGATACATACTGTAATAATATCGAAACAAATGGGAAGTAGGTACTAAGTATCTGTCCTATCTCAATTTATAGAGTGATTTCGCTTAGTACATTTTAATATCAGTCAAAAGAACGGAAAGAAAACTATCCTGTACGATGCTATTCCCACTTGTTCACCGGTTGTACACTACTTACTCAATAGTACCTACTCCAAACTCCAAGTACCGTGGCGGTCGATGGTAAGTGGTAAGTACCTACCTACTTCCCCGAGTGAACTCTAGGCTTTTACGACTTATAAAATTATTACTTATTTGTATTTTTATATCATTATTTGTGAACCGATTTTGATGATTCTTTTTATATTCATAATCTGGTGCTTATCGTACGGTATTGTGTAAGTGGGTATTTACTGCTTTCTGCTCAATTTGTAAATAATAAAATGCAGTATATATGTATTTCTTTAGTTTGCCACTAACAGAGCGGAATAACTACATACTTATCGTGTTTGTTACAGGATGAAAATAACATGAAATATGACAATTCTTCTGTATCACTATTGTGAACTTCAAGAGCGAGCTTCGAGACATCTGAAAGTATGGAAAGGTAGTTACGTAGTTATTATTTAGGTATTAATAAGTAGTTACTGTAATTAATTGAAACCTTAATTATTACGTATTGTTGTTTTAGGTAGCTACCTACTTTTATTTGGTAGCAATAAACGCTAAAGTAAATATAATATCTACCTAAGTAGTAGTAGGTATAGGTACTAATAGTACCTAGGTCTATTTAAGCAACAATTACAATATTTCATAAACACAGGCCCTCTCGCTATTTACCTCAAAAACTAGAAAGTTGAAAACTATTGGTATTGCTATGGCAGCCAGTATTACCTACTCACTGAAGGTACATCGGCCTTGCATGTTTTAATTTTCAAACTGATAACAGCGGTCGCTTTGCAATGTTATGAAACAAAGTTCTTATCAGCGCGGCACATAATCGGTAGGTAACACCTAAAAACCAACCCAAGACCTTACCACATTAATGTGTTTCATAGTCTCAACATAACATAGCAACACATAACAAAACGACATAACAATTATTCCTTATGTAGGTACGTAAATACTTTCCATACGTAGTAGGTACGCTCGATTTTTATCATTCCATGATCTGGGGAGAGGGGGGGGGGGCAAAAGTCCTCAATTTCTGATCCAGGATAAAATCGAATTTTAAAGGGTACCTATCACAACCGTAGGTACCCTTTTGATAAGAGATACGACGATACGACCTAGTAATCATTCTAGGTATGTAGGTACCTACTATGTAGTACTTTTTCCATAAGGTGGCTCGTCTTATCTTCTGTTCGGTAGTCTACACTTACCTCTATCTAAGGTATTTAATTTTATTAACAATTTTTCGGAATATTTTGAGAATCAATGTTAGAGATTCAAATTTTTTGAGAACAAAAGAACGGAGTACTCTGAGAATAACCTGCTAATGCGGATAAAACATAAATAAATGCTTAGGTATAGTGAAATCTTAATGTCACCTCGTTTTTTGATAAATAAGTTACACTGTAGGTACTTATGTATTCAACACAATGTTCTTAAATATTGACGACGTGTTTTTCGACATTAAGTAGTTAATGTCATTTCATTACTTATTAAATAATTGGACACAGAACAGAAGTGAATTTGGTTTGTTTATACAAAAATAAGAATATATACATATACCTATTGTATTGTTATTAACCTGCTAACACTGCAGCGCCATTTATTGGATAAGTACGTAGACCTACTTTTTAGTTTGAAGAAATGAAAAAAAAATATCGTTTTGTTTTGACGATTAAAATGACGTTAGCGCGGGTGTTTATCACAGAAAAAAAACAATTGACTGAGTAAACAGGCAATTTGAATAAAAGTAAGTAATACCAGAATAAGTAAGTAGGTACTTAGTGTACTTACATCATTCAGTACCTATCAAGTACCTACCTATCTATATTTATTTTATTCAATTGTAACTGAAAAATAAGGGAAGAGCCTTGTAAAAATGCAATTAAGTAGTATCTCTTGTATTTTTAGACTTTCAAAACAAACCAAACGTGTTAAACATTGATGGTTAACAGTTGTCTTGTAAAAGGCCGTATAATCTCAACCCGTGCGGACAATAAAGGTTAAATATATCTCGGGTACATGTAGGACGGGATAAATTCGTCGAGCGAGGCCGTTGGTTCGGACAGATATGTACCACCACATCGCCTCACGCGCACCACAAGTACCGCAACACACTTTTTATACCCATTTACTGCCCACGGAAACCATTCAACTGGTTGTGCTTTGCATGTTTATTACTTTATTTTACGTGTCAATAATTCTGACTCTTATTCCGGTACATTTGTTAGGTATGTGATATCTCGATATCAGAAATAAGAAGTGAGTAGTACCTACTAATATTTTGAGAGCTTGACGCAAGTAGGTAGATATAGCAATAAAAACCAGCAGGTCTAAAAATAATAATAGATATGAAAGCTTTTCTACTTTATAATTAAATGGGTGTCCTATAAAATACGAACGAAATTACTCAATGTGACGTTTTATTTCCACTTAGGTATAATATGTTAATTATAATTACTGCGATTTTTTTTCAGCATTCCACTTGTTACTTTACACATTTGCTGGGGTATTTGGAATTCTCAACTATGTGTTTCTTCAAAATACCATGCAGCTGGTGGATAACCACTGTGTCCTGTTTCCAAGAGAACTGGCTTTCCGAACCTATGACCCACGAAAAAATGATAGTACCACCGTAGACGTGCAGAGTAATAACTCTGCTATAATGAATAAGAATGAATCGAGTCTTGACGGACTGGAGCCAGATGAGGACAATATCGGTAAGTTCAGTCATTTTAACGGTAATTTAGCCAACATCTTCGCAACTTGATGAAGGTTAAATTATCACTTGGATGTTTTGTAATGCGTGTGAATCTTTAAACAGTGGTAATTCAAAGGATATTATTAGAATGTAAGTTGTTGTTGTTAGTATCGATCTTTGTAAGGGGCCAATTAAGTAAGGTATCAGCGGACGCGATCAGTAGATGGAAGGGCGTCGTAGCCTCGTAGGCTCGTAGCTATAAAGAAGAGTTACCTACATTTACGTGTGGTACCTTGTGAAAATAATGATTAAAGTAAGGCGGTAAGGCCATAAGGTCTTGTCGTAAGGTAAAGCCGCACTTACCTATTAGTAGAGTAATAAGGGTTTTCAAGACATTATTTCCACCACATAATGCAGCGTTACTAATGGTTTCATGTTCACCAAAGATCATTCAATATCTGCAGCGAAACCATTCTGCTAAATTAAACCAGACAAGTATTTTTGGTTGTATTCATTGAGTTCCAAGAATCTCCAACTGTGAGTTAACATGGCCTACTTTATACGGCTTTTAGAACATCAAGGATATAAAGGCAATTCGTCACGTCAATTTAAAATCGATTAAAGGACTCAAGTAGGTAGGTATGCTTGATTTCGATTAGGTCAGCAGAACAGAAGTCAGAATTCCTGAGAGATTTATACCCACATAATCATAATAAACTTCACTATTGGTCTGATGCACAAGCTCAGAGTCGCTCAGCGGGCTATGGAGAGGGCTATGCTCGGTATTTCTCTGCGTGATCGAATCAGAAATGATGAGATCCGTAGACGAACACGGTTAACCGACATAGCCCAGAGAATTAGCCGGCTGAAGTGGCAATGGGCCGGCCATATAGTTCGGAGGAACGACAACCGTTGGGGAAGAAAGGTCCTCGAATGGAGACCACGTCTCGGAAAAAGGAGCATAGGACGCCCCCCGACCAGGTGGACTGACGACCTGATGAAGACGGCGGGCATCCGCTGGATTCAACGGGCTCAGGACCGGTTAGGGTGGCGCCAGTTAGGGGAGGCCTACGTCCAACAGTGGACATCAAAAGGCTGATGGATGGATGGATGGAATCATAATAAATTATACTCATAGGGCCTTGGATTTTATACTAATTCATATTATGTCATAAGGATATTTTTGTATTTTCAGACGACGATGGTCCGCGCCTGATACTAGATACTTCGCGGACCCTTTTCGGATTTGAAAATGATTGCCAATTCGCGGAATATATGCCAATTATGTCCACTATCTTCGCAGCAGCGTGGGCCACGATGTTCACAATGTGTCCCGGAGGAGGATACTCGAGATCGGGGTTGGTCAAACTTTCTACTTATGAGTAGATTAAATTTTTTTTTTCGCTTCAAATTTTCGTTACAAAACACACGTAAAAAGGCTTTGAAGTGGAAGTCGAATTATAGTTGGAGACGAATGATAAGTACCTAATCAATCAGTCATTAACTAACAATATTATGTGGGTACCTACATAATAGGTATTTTTCGCTGAACTGATTCGAAATCAATCAATATGTGACAAACATAGATTAATGGTGACAAACGAACAGACAATAATTGTGTGCTTATGTAGACATTTGATAATAAAGGATCGAGGCTTTATTTTTTCATCAAATATAGCAACAGAACCTTTGTTATGGCTGCCTTAGAAGCATAAGAACGTAACACAAAATAATTTAAATAATGACACAATTTTATTATTATGAATAGGCAGGAAAAACATTACACAATATGTACAGGAGTAACAGCTGAATGGCCGATAATACATATTGCCACTGTCCTCTAATAACAAGTTTTGATAACAACTTTATTGAACTGCGCAGGCCGTAACACTCGTAGCGTGACATATCACATACCTAATGTTGATTTCATTTTATCGATCTAATAATTCGATGTTTAATTTTTATAAAAATAATTTTAAACAATTTATTTTTATTATGAAACAAGATAAAATTTCTAAAAGTACATAAATGTATTTAAGTAGTTATAGGATATCAATACAAGATTGAACTGCGTAGCCCGTAGGTATAGGTACAAAGATACCGACAGAAGCAGTTTTTCTCAAGTTTTTCAATATGCAAGTTTAGTTATTATGTAAAACAAGAGATTTATATTATAAGTATGATCTGTCTTGTCCAGGTTATACCAGCCATGGCGGATACTGACTCCAGCTCTGCTGTTTGCGCTGGTGCTGGTGGGCCTCACTGGCCACAGCTTCTCCAGGACTAACGGAGGCCTGCACGCCTTCTGTTCAGCCTTCTACAACGTTACAAACTCTACCGAGTGAGTACTCTTATTATATTATTATTAATCTAACGTACTGAATCTTAACTTTGGGCGGTTCAATATAATTATTATAATCCATAATTAATGCAGTCGCTAGGAAGCTGTGTATCCTAGCGTCGTCGTAGGTATTTACTTATTTACCTACTATGCGCGCGTAGCGCAAATAAATAAATAATTTATTAGCATCATCAAAGGCGGAGGGCAACTTTATGTAGTTAGGTATTTACCTTCTAATCCACTAGGTACCACATAACCATAACAAAAATTATTGATGGATATTCTCTGGCATACCTCACCCTTACCTCACCTGACATCTGTCCAACTGCGCATAGCTGTGATGGTAAACAACTTACAAAATTTGTGTTCTACCCTCCATCTGTACCGAGCGATAATCTTCGTTCCATTACGAACGACGCAACTTGTATACGTGTTATCATCTTATCACTGAAATCTACATGAATTTCGAATTTGGAATCTATCCGCCAGATGCTCGGCCGCCAGTCCGTACCTGCAGCGCGCGTGGAACTCGTCGTGGGGGCTGGGCGGGCGCGCGGGCAGTACGCGCGCGGCGGCCGCCGGCGTGTGGGCCAGCTGGGCCGCCGCCGCCGCGCTCTTCCTCGCGCGCTGCCTCGCCGCGCCCGACTTCCAAGTGCGCACCACTAAGGCTTGCCTCAAAGATCCGCAAAAGGTAACTCTATGTTTTACTCCGAGCTCCGTGTCCAGGGGGAAGGAGGAAAGGAACTAATCGGATTTTTGAGGCCGGTTTTTAAAGGTTACGTGTACGACAACTGTAGTTCCGTGCCAAAGATGTATTAAATATCTAGATGGAACATCGAATCCGCGAAAACGTGTCAAAAAGTTGTGGCCAACTGTTGGCCACAACTTTTATATCATTACGCACAGATTACGCACACATAGACAATAAATGAACGCGAAAAACATCGCCTACACGCACACATGCTTGATAATGTTGCCTTGTTTTTTTTGTTTTCATTGTAGGGCGACGCTCAGATATTTAAAACATCATTGTTCCGTGCGTAGTCCGAAGACGAAGGTGGGAAGTATTGGTCATACATAAACAGCAAAGCTCATTCATTTATTTTAATTAGGATTAATGAATTTGTTTACCTACGCCGCAAAAGCACTTTTACCTCCAATGAAGCTATAGAATTATCAATCATAATCAATTAATCATTCGTCTATTCAAAAATTTCAGAAACTGACACCGTACTTAAAGAAGCACCGGCGCTCGCAGCAGTCCCCCGTATCCCCAAGCAAGCGGGACACCATCTCGGTGCGCTCGGAGCCGACCCTCACCACCGAGCTGGTGACGGCGTCCATCGAGCACGACCAGGCCACCGCGCCGCCCTCGCTGCAGGCCACGCCGCTCAAGACCCAACGCGCGCCTGAAGTCTTAGAATTGGAACATAAAGGCGTACCCAAGAATTGAGGGAAAAAGAAAAAAAACATTGGTGTTATTATACTTAGGTACATACATAATACATACAGTAAGAAACGGCCAGTAAAATCGAAATCAAAATAACAGTTGATGATGGATAGCATAACTTATGATTTCATTTTTATGAATATATGTATATCGGCCGGATTCTTATCGCCATTTAACTGACTATACCAGTTAAAGAACACGCTCTTGACTCTCGTAATAAATATCTTAAAGTATAATAATTATTCAGAAAAGCTCAATAAATCAGTGCTAGCAAAACAAAGAGCTCAATCGTAGATTTTTTATTGGTTTTATGAGCGTTTGAATGCATTTATCTATTTACTTATTGTATAATAAATAATTATTTTACAATAATTATGGCAAATCTTTCTAGTTACAAGGTTTATTGCTATTGGAATTCAAAATTCCCGCCAATCAACACAAAATCGGGCTCAATCTTATAATACTTATGCCTCAAAATTATTTTGCTATAGTTATATACTATTAAGTAATTAATAATTGATAATAGGATAAGTTTGATTATGTTTGTGAATTATAAACAATCAATTTTAATTATATGTGTTACAAAATTCTTAATGTTAATTATTTTAGCCGACTTCAAAAACTACCTATCTCTACCTGCGTACACCCATGTATTATCCAGCAAGATGTCGGTAATAATCACGGAACAGAAAAAATAGGTTTTTCTGTTCCGTGGTAATAATATATTTTAAAACCAAAGAATTTGGTCTTTTGGCGTCACACCTCGTCGTAGTTTTATAATTGTCTTGACGCAACACTGAAGCACTGATACTGAACTGATCGGACAATGTGACGGAACGGTGACTTCACTGATATGTGTGAATAGACCCTAAACCGTCAAACTCCATAACACAGACAACGTTCACAGCAGCGCCATCTGATGCATTTTTTTAGTATTTTTGTGGACTATTGCTATCTTATGCATATTTTTTTTCTCATATTGTTGTAGGAAAATGCTACCACCGAAATCGAGGGGTCGGTTGCTGGTCAGTTTGGCAAATTTTAATTTAAAAATATTGAACCTGATAACCTTAACCGCCCGCGCGCCCGCACGCTTCGCCCGCGTAGAATTCGTTTAAACTTCACCCCACTATTTCATCCCCTTCAGGGTGGAATTGCCAAAAATCCTCTCTGAGTGCTCCCCTACGCTCCCCAAGGAACATACATACCAAACGTTTCGGCTGTGCGTTGTCTGTAAGTCAGCCACTCAGTAACGCAAGAGTTTTATATATATAGATTCCATTTACTACCGCTCATCGTGTTTTTTCAGTTTGACTCAAAGGTTGGCTGGTAGAGAATGCAATTAGCAAGCATTAAGCCCGCCTTTTGTACCGTTATTTTTAAGCTATTGCATAGCTTTTATCGCGGGCCTTGGGCGCGGGGACCGAATGCAAAAATTTCGTAACGAAAATTTATTACACCCTACACACAGACATAGTTACTATGTCTATGCACCCACACATCGATAAATACCAGAACTTTTAACTGAGTTAACTAACTTTTACTTTATAACGGCTAAACCGATTTGGCTAATTTTAGTCTTGAAATATTCGTGGAAGTTCAGGGAAGGTTGCAACGATGAGAAAATATGAAAAATTGCGAGGAAAATACTAAAAAAATGAAAATTTTAATTTACCATACAAATCTTACCTGTCAAACATTTGATTTTCGCCCCGTCGGTTCGGTGTTTTAAGAATAATTACATGTAGATCTGGATTAAATAAGGCGTTGGAATCGACAACATATATTCATAATAGTCGAATTATCGCGTATTTAGATTTAAAACATACAAAATAATAACATGACATAAAATAATGACACTATATTAATGACTTGAGGGTGATAGAGACAGTGCCATACAGGCAAGGCAAACTGTAAGGCACTGTCTCTGTCACCCACACGTCATTCACGCGCCAAAAGATCGTTGTAGGACTTAAATGTCAAATGTCAATTTTCTTTTTAAAAAGAATTATTTTGTCAACTGAAATAGTTCTTATGCTTTTGTTCAGAATATTTAAATCTTCTTTGCACAAATTAATGCATTATCCGCATTCATTTTATTATTATTATCACAAATGCAGTATTATTTTTTGTTTTGTTAATTTATATATAACTAGAGAACCGCCCGCGCTTCGCTTCGGGACCCGTAGGTAACAGCCGCGTAGGTCCCGCTCCCTAAAAAGTAGCCTACTACTCGCTCTCTTCACTCCACCCTGTCTGAGGTGTGTGGAGCCCTCGGGACAGTTAGTTCCCCTTTGGGGGTGTCTCTCGCGGCCCGTTAAAACGGGCCGGTTCTTGGGCTGGGCCCTAAGGCCCTTCGTTGTCCATCTGTGGTTAACCAATAGGTCAAGTCCGGTGAGTGGTGGCCTTTTTACAGGCCACAGAGTCTTAAACGGGATGGGGTTCATCTTCGCGCCGCCCAGGCGATCGAGGCCCTACCGGGTGAATCCCGCTGGTGGGAAGCCCTGCAGGAGCCGATCAGCGCCGGGCGACGACTTACGTAGCCCCAGTATCAGTCAGTGCTAGGCCGGTCCCGCGCAACCAGCAAGTCGCGCGGGAAGGCCCAGCGGTCCGGTGGACGGGTGTGGAGCGGCGCCAGGTCCTGCAGATGCGGGAACCGCGACGCGTCGACACGCCCGAACATGTTGCGTGCCAATCTCTCGATGAAGTCGTCCAGGCTCTCGACTCGAAGGTCCCTCTGGTCCGCTGGCACTATCCTGTTGGCTGAGCAACTTGCGGACATCAGTCAACAGGATAGTGCCAGCGGGCGGGCGGTACACTGAATACAGTCGGAGCGGGGAGTTCTCGAGGCAGAGCTAAAGTAGCCTATTACATTTGCCTATGACTTAAGTAAATTACATGTAGTATTTGATAGCGTAATTCAGAACTTGCAAATGAATTTTATTATCGCCATCTATTAACAACTCCGAAAATAAATATCTAGCAACTAACAAAACATCGATCTTCCCATGGGAATGGGATGTTTTTCCGCGGTAAAAAGTAGCCTACGTCACTCTCCACCCTCCTAACTATCCCCACACACATAAACCTTACCATATAATAGCTTTGTTGCGACGTGAAAGCGTCACAAACAAACAAACAAACAAACAAACAAACAAACAAACAAATAAACAAACAAACAAACACACTTTCACATTTATAATATTAGTAAGGATAAGGATGATATGCAATAGCTTTACCGCGGCAGTCTCCGAGTGCCACACGTCTTTTTTTCTTTATAGCCTGAAGGGCTGACGTAAAAGAAGACGAGCCACCTGATGGTAAGTGGTCATCGTCGCCTATGGACACGAGTGACACGACACACGAGCAACACCAGGGGAGCCACCAGTGCAACGCCGGCCCTGAAGGAAAACACTTTTTACACGGTTCTTGAAGAACCCCATGTCATAGCGCTCCGGGAATACCTCAGAAGGAAGCTCATTTCACATTCGCCACGATTCCAAGCGATGTGGATTAAATTTAAATCTTTGGCGAGTGGTGAATCACATGAGTGGTGAAATCACCCCCAGGACCACGGAAATAGAGGGGGTTGCAACCCTTGATTTTTTCCCCTTGTCGCATGATTTTTGTACGGCGTTGCGGAATAATGGATTAGAATCTGTATTGAAATAGTATGAAACTGATGCCGTACAGAATCAAATGACCAAAACCCTGGATTTGTCAAAAAATCAAAAAAAATTACCGACTTTGTGGCGCACCATTTTTTTACGGAACTGCGCGCTTTCTTATTATTTTTCATGCATCTATCGATAGTGAAAATGCCGTACAAAATCATATGACCAAAATGTACTCTACCTGCACTTTTGAATTCTCACCAGCACTCAGTTGGACAGCTTACAAGTGACGGCATAGTGCTGAATCTTATTATTTTGTGCTCTTATATCGTCCTATATGGTGATGTATATATGGTGGTTCGTATGACCCATCCATTTTTGACATGGGCCTGTAGTCTATATAGTCTTCCACACTAGATGGACTATTAAAATACAAAAATAATTCTTCAATTCGAACTTCCTGAGATTAGCAAGTTCAAACAAACAAATTCTTCCGCTTTATATTATTAGTATAGATGAATTAGTATAGATCTCAAGTAAGTATCTCAACATAACCCGGTCGGCTATATCAGCCTTTATATCAGCATAGATTTATTGTTTAAAATATTCGTTTCATTTTGGTTTCCGTTTCGGTTACTGTGTTGCAACCATAGAGGTAGAGGTTTTTATACCTCTATGGTTGCAACGAGTGATGTACCTATTTATTTAATCTGTGCTTCGAGGGTCCGCTTTATTTGACAATTTATGTCAAAATGACAAAGTCAATTCAATAGAATTTTGTTTTGATTTCTACTGCATCGGTATTTTTGGATAACAAATTCTGAAAATTATATTTACATACTTATGAATAATGTAATGTAAAATAAGCCAAGTCAACAGAATAATTCATCGGTTATCATGTTATATTACCAGGTAAATAATCTTATACGTAAAAGGTATATTACTAAGTCGATCCTTCGACATGTTCATAACGAATTTTCGCAAAAGGCCTTGTATCCGTTGGAAAATAGAAAATTGCTGAAAATGAAAGGGGCAGATGCGTCGATATTCTTACAGGGTCTCATAACGAACGATATGAAACACTTCGAAGAAGGTGCTAGATCTATGTATGCAATGTTTCTCAACAATAAAGGCAAAGTTTTGTACGACACATTGATACATAAATTTGAAGCAGATAGCTCTTTTATAATAGAATGTGATAAAAGTATTTTTGCCCAAATACAAAAGTACTTGAAGATGTTTAAACTTAAAAGGCAGGTAGAAACCGAAGATATAAATAACAAATTAAAGCTGTGGGTCCTAACATTAGAATCTTCAGATATCAAGACCACAGAGAATGATGTTTCAGTATTTAAAGATCCTCGTTTGATAGATTTAGGGCACCGAATTTTAGCACCAACTCAAATGCAAGGATCTGAAATACTAGAAAGGATAGGAGAAATGGATGTCACTGTTGAGTCTAATGAAGATGGCTATCGATTTTTGAGGTATAGACTAGGTGTGAGTGAAGGAGCCAGCGATCTGCTTCCTGGGACAAGCTTCCCTCTGGAAGTCAACTGTGATTACTTACATGGAGTTAGTTTTCATAAAGGATGCTACATTGGTCAAGAGGTGACAGCTCGTGTCCATCACACTGGTGTGGTTAGAAAAAGAATAATGCCTTTAATATTTACTGAGAAAGTCACTGAGAAATTGGACATGGATTCAACTATAACGGCTGGTGACAATCCCAAAGCAAATCTTGGTAAACTTAAGGGTGTTATACAAGATCATGGCATAGGCTTACTCAGGATAAAAGAAGCTTTAGAAGCTAAAACCCTGAGCATTGGCAGATATTCTGCAGAAGTCTGTAAGCCATCTTGGTGGCCTATTGAAGCTCCAAAGGAAAAAGTTGCTAAAAGTGAATGAAATGTATTGATACTAATGCTGTAGCTGTTGAAAATATTTTTACAGATATAATAAATGGGCAGGAGGATGATGATGATGATTCTTATTCATGTACATTAAAAAGTTTAATAATTCTTGCTAGTGTTAAACTTTTTCCTCTTGTAAAATAGTTATAATTCTATAATTCTATGTGTTCTTTCTAATATAAATTAATATTACAAAATATGACTGCAGTTTAGTTGATTTTTCTCATTATTTTAGTAAACAATGGGAGATACAAATATTAAAGAAGAAGTAAAGCAGTTGGTGTTTGACTTCACCTGTTCCAGTTGTGGTATGGCTGAGAAGGCTCACTACAAGGGTTCCAGTCCTCCATTTTCACGCAACATTAAACTTAAATATCCAAGTTACGTAATGAAAGACCCATTCAGTCCACCTGGGAAAGGTGAAATATTAGTTCTCGGAGCAGATTGTGCAATGTGTGACAAACCTGTATGCATAAGCAAAGAGTGTAGTGTGTTCTATACAAAAAATTATTGTAAAAACTGTGCTTACAGTAACATTGATAACTTTCCAGCAGAAATTAAAAGTAAAATATGTTCACAAAACAGTTGAGGTCTGAGATTTTTTTCTAAACTAATTTATGGAATTAAAAAAGAAATGAATTGTTTGTATCCTTTTATGAAGTGAGTTTTGTTGGAGAATTAATAAAACAGCAAAATTTTATAAAATACTGTTTACTTTGGCTTTCCAGTCCGATTTACAGTATTTATACCAATTTTCACAAATGAATTTTAGTAACAGTTATATTGAATGAAACACTAGTTCCAATCACTCAATTTGTAGTATAGTACATAAATTCAAATCATACAATATTACAAGCCAAAAGTTGAAATGCGAAATTTTGACTGCAACATTACTAAAAGCTCACAGTCATCTTACACCACACTCCGTGGAAAAACATAAAATACAATCTTAAAAATAATAAAAAATAATAATTACAGCATAGTTATATTTAAGGTATATATATTAATAAGCTCTAAAATCAGGACAAATTAATTACACATTTTGTCAATTATCAGTCACTCAATACAGATTGATAGCACCACATTACATCATAAAACCCTTTTAGAAAATCGAACAGTGACTGCAATTCTTCACATTACATGTTTACAAAGACAATAAAACAAGTCAAATTTTTCGCAGTTTAATTGCTTACAGTAATTACAAATGAGTTAAACACATATTATCATAGAGTTCTTTCACTTTCAATGTCTTCTATCCACCTATTGATAGCTACAATGAGTGATATAAATTGATATTAGAACCTAATAATAATATTCATTAAGTATGCTAGAACAACAAGAATATTTTTGTGATGGGTCCTATGGGAAAAGAACTAGGTATTAAGTTACAAAATAGAAGTGGATTACAATAGTACATTATGATACAAGTGTGCGAAGTTGGTCATTACAGTCGAGGCGGTATTGAGCCCGAGCCGCAAGGCGAGGGCTGTAATAGAGCCAAGACTGTAATGAACAAAGCACACGCGTATCATACGACGTTTTTCAACACACTTGCAAGGAAAAAAACAATTAGGTATCGACATTTTTCAGTCACAAATCAGCAAATTATAAACGAACAAATGTTTGCACAAAATGGCGCGGTTTATTTTTTCGCGCGCCGTATCTTTGGTTGAATAACTATGCGCGCGCAGGTTAAGTCCAAGGCACCGAACATTCAGCCACAATAAACTAAATAATTATGTATTTCTAATAAGAATTTACGGTAATTAATGATTTAAAATATTGTTTTTTTTAAATGCTTTAATAGATAATTAGATGAAGTATAATCTTATCTTATCAGATTTTGACTAAGTACAACAAGTTTATTTATTTACAAAATAACAAATCTTTTGGTAACAACCTCTTTACGGATATTAAAAAAAAGTGGAATAAGAAAAACTTTTCATTACCGCACTAGTGCGGTAATGAAAAGTAAAACGCACTAGTGTGTAATAAACCGCATTCCGGGCGTAAGACTAAAGAAAAAATATCAACTTTACGAGCAAGTGTGTTGAAAATTTCATTTACATACATAGCCATTGAGCTCAATAAGACAAAGTACAGATTTACCTATTAAATTACTTGCAATGATTTGGATGGTTTAGGCAGTGTTTCAGGAAATATCCTTCTGAGTAATTAACTCATAAATAGGTTTACCAAAAAACTAGGTTAATATTTCACCCTCACTAGACAAAAAAGAAACATCAAATATTTAATGTTAAAGGATTGATACTTCTGAACTGAAATACCCTACCATGTTTTATTACAAACAAATATTTAACATACAATATCTAAGTACTGTGACTTAATTTGCAGTTATTGTTAGACGCATTAGGGTCGCCCAATTGCCTCACACATTCAAGCACAACACTTACATTAAAATTGCTTAGCCGTCCATGTAATACTGTGCCCAATCATTATTAGAGCCGAGTCGACGAATTATTTAACAAATTTTCAACATCGACAACATTCATACATATTCAATAAGTACATATATGAAGCAAGAGTGTTCATATAAATTTTAAATACTAAAGGCCATGGCAGGTTAAGGGAACATCTTGTGCCTTAATAGCCTTTCAGCTTAATTTTTTTTCTGATGATAGGTCACAACGTTAGTATGTGCTATACTAAATTTCAGCATTCTGCTCTTCTTATTTTCTAAGAAATAAAATAAATAAAAAAAATATTTTCATGAATATTTCTGCTTTAATGGAACGAATAATTTCGTGCTTCATACACATAATACACTTAGCTAAGACACATAATATGTCACTATGAGCCGCATGACATTCCATATAAAAAAATAAAAATAGATAAGTTGACATTTTTCAAAATTTTTTTTTTTATTACTTATAAGATAGAGACACCGCCAATTTTTTTACTTATGATAGCAATTTTAATCAACTATAACATATATTTAATTCAAGCTTCTATCATTGGTGCATCATAACAAAAGAAACGCTCGACTCAATCGTCCTCGTCACTATTTTCATTAATTACAACACTAAAGCCATTTTTGTATAGGTTGCTTAGTTTATCGGCTGGTCTTGGTATTTTATTTAAAAACCTACCATGTGACAAATAATACACGATTGCAGCAATATGGGAGCAGCAGCTGACTGTACGTAAACCGCAAGCACACTCACAGAAGAAACTCTTAGGGTGCGGTTCCACTGAGGCGGAGCGGAGCGGAGCAGTGCGCGATTCACCAATCACATGGCTTGAAATCCCAGCTCATTGCGCCTCGTGCCGATTTCAAGCCATGTGATTGGTGAATCGCGCACAGCTCCGCTCCGCCTCAGTGGAACCGCACCCTTAATACCGTCAATTTCATTGCAATTTGGTATATATTCGACAAAACAACGATAACGTATTTTGGATATGTGTCTGGACTGGACCTGCATTTTTAATACGTTAGATTGGTCTTTTACGAATTGTGATAGTTGCATGTTGAGTTCCATCCTCCAGAATCATTTCACCTAAATACGAAATAGCTTGCCCCATTTGATATACACCTGTAAAAAAAATAATTAGTTGTTTTTCTGTCAATTCCGGAAAATCAATGATTTCTGTACTATTTATTGGCTGTAATGGCAATTTTTTTCGGAGCCATCTATGTTCTTCGACTTGTCTAATTAAAACATTATCTTCGTCTCTTTTTTCATTCATTGTTTGTATAATCATTTCTGTCGTTGAGTCGTCTAGTGTATTTTTTTGCCATAGCGATTCAAACAAAATGATGCAATGCGATAATAATTTTTAATTGTGGGCAACATTTTGTTGTCTAAGGTGTGGTTAAGTAGCTGATTTTTTCTTTTAACATTTCATGTACTGCTTCGACGACCCAACGCAATTTTATTACAATGCGAGATTCGTTAGCTTCAACACTGCTGAGTTGTTTTCAATTCCCTTTGAGGGCGGGCATTAGAATTTTGAATCCTTTAGCTTCTAAGTAAGGCACAACGTCACGAAAACCGCGATCTAGTATGTTTGAATGTTCTGGAGGATGGAACTATCAACATTCAATGCGTAAAAGACCATTCTAACGTATTAAAAATGCAGGTCCAGTCCAGACACATGTCCAAAATACGTTATCGTTGTTTTGTCGAATATATATCAAATTGCAATGAAATTGACGGTATTAAGAGTTTCTTCTGTGAGTGTGCTTGCGGTTTACGTACAGTCAGCTGCTGCTCCCATATTGCTGCAATCGTGTATTATTTGTCACATGGTAGGTTTTTAAATAAAATACCAAGACCAGCCGAGAAACTAAGCAACCTACACAAAAATGGCTTTAGTGTTGTAATTAATGAAAATAGTGACGAGGACGATTGAGTCGAGCGTTTCTTTTGTTATGATGCACCAATGCTAGAAGCATGAATTAAATATAATATGTTATAGTTGATTAAAATTGCTATCATAAGTAAAAAAATTGGAGGTGTCTCTATCTTATAAGTAATAAAAATTTTTTTTTGAAAAATGTCAACACATCTATTTTTATTTTTTTATATGGAATGTCATGCGGCTCATAGTGACATATTATGTGTCTCAGCTAAGTGTATTATGTGTATGAAGCACGAAATTATTCGTTCCATTAAAGCAGAAATATTCATGAAAATATTTTTTTTTATTTATTTTATTTCTTAGAAAATAAGAAGAGCAGAATGCTGAAATTTAGTATAGCACATACTAACGTTGTGACCTATCATCAGAAAAAAAATTAAGCTGAAAGGCTATTAAGGCACAAGATGTTCCCTTAACCTGCCATGGCCTTTAGAACATTTTAACATTCAACCGACTATAAAATTGTACTGGCCTCAATTTAAAACATCTGCAAAGGAAGTAAGTGGGTGGTCTGGACGGGTGGTTTACATTTAAATGTCTTATACTTAGTAGATACAAATTTGTGATACAATCAATAACATACTGGGATATTTTAATACTAGCGGCCCGCCCGCGGTTTCACCCGCGTGGACCCCGTTCTCGTGGGAATATACGCATGTATTATACATAAAAACCTTCCTCTTGAATCAATCTACCTATTACAAAAAACCGCATCAAAATCCGTTGCGTAATTTTAAAGATTTAAGCATACAGACAAACAGACAAACAGACAAACAGACAAACAAACAAACAGACGGACAAAAATAGCGACTTTGTTTTATACTATGTAGTGAAGTGGATTTTTCACTCTACTAATTAAGTAAAAATAGTGCATCCTAAATAAAGAACCTTCACAGCCGAAACATAATACAAATTTCGATGCAAATCTAAATTAATGAGTTGAGTCTGCAGGCAAACCATTAAAAAAATATGTTCAGTTGAAAATTTTAGGATTCGCGGTTGGGGAGTAAAACACATGGAACTATCCACACAATGATTAAAGGGTCTGACTTATTTTACTACCTAATGCAGAAATCACTTTTAAGGTACCATTCAAAGATTTTATACTAATACATTATTGAGTAAAGATTTCTAAATTGTTACAAAATTTGATTACGCATTACAATTACGGACCCTCTGCTGTATTCGGGAGATTCAATCACAAACATTAATAACGACTTATAACTACCGCCCTTTTGATGAAAGTTAAAATACGGCCGTCACACTTACCGTGACAACTGAAGCACAAAACATGAATTGTATTAAAAATATTTAATATCAAGGTAAACGAATAAATAAAATTAGTTTTACGAATTTGTGTATCTAGCGTGTCTTTTTCACATAGTGAGTTCATTGTATATTCCCAACAATTTAGTTGCATAAATATTTAAAAATACTATAGGTATATAATATGATTAAATAACATAATTAAACAGTCACAGTGAGGGAGTAGGTGTGACAAATCATAAAAATATAAAACTTTTAATTGTATGACAATGTGTCGTACTGTATTAAATCGTTTCTTGGCGTCTTCGTTATTCTCACCAGCGAATTAAATTTTCTTCGTATTTTCAAAATGAATCATGTAAAACTTAAAATTATGTAAATGTAAATTCTAAGAGATGAGAGCTGAGAATGTCAGGGTTTATTAATTTAATAATGACCACATTCCAACCAACATTATAATATAATTAAACATTCAGTTCAACTGATGAAAATATGAAAAGGCCTTTGAATATTTTTCCATCAATATGTGAAAAAGACTATAAAAATAATTTATCGTCGCGTACGGTGTCTGAAACCATGAGCCACACCCTTGTTTAACGAATAATATACTAAGAGTTCCATAGGGGGAACCATTGTGGTAAAAACATGAATCGATAACACCTATATAATTCGCGATTCAAGCTACTACGGTCTCTAGAAAATGTTATAAAATAAGCTTTACGGTCTAACTACAAGATTAAAAAATTACAAAATCGCTCGAGCGACCGAGTCCTTCACTAGCCTCGGCGACCCCTTAATTTATGCATTTCTTTCGATGCCCTCAAGGAACAATATAATTGACTTTATCGTACAAACTATATTATTCGATGCAAGGGCGGACAGATTTCTCTGTTGTCTGTTTTAGTCTGTGGTTTACCGGAAGCCGATAACCGATGGCTGCGAACGCTGTAATCCAGAGGCTAATGAAGACTTTATTATTAACTTTGTGATGTTTGGAATATGGAATGTACACAAAACATCGATGTATAATGGACACTACACTAACATTGACGGCGCTCCCTCACAGCAAGCAGCAATCCAAGATCCCAGTTTAAGATAATTCAAGCATTATCTTACCGCATACTTTACCGACTGAGCGTTTGCGGGTAACATTTAATGTGAACATTGATGTAAGATGTAACAGATGCACAAATCCGAGTTATTCCGTTACAGGCGAACGCTCGCAGTGAGGGAGCGCTTTAGGTAATAATCAGCGAAATATTCAAGAATATTAAGAGCGCGTGTCCACGTCGAATCAGCAAAGTTATTAGTAATACAACCTTATAGCCGTAACTGGATCGAACTACATACATTCGGTTACCTACGTGTTGTATAAATCAGAAATTTACAACACACAAATAATAATATAGTAAGTCGATAACTTTCTGCCTTACCCCTCTCACCGTCTTTATGGTCGTACAGGCGAGGAACTTCAATTATTATACATTATACATTTGTTCAAGGTGCAAGAACACGCAACTTATTATGACTTGGCTTACTTTCGTCTTATGTAGATATGTTTATTTAATTCCTTTTTTAATCAGTGATAGAATTACTAATTACATTTGCCTGGAAGAGGCCTGTTCACATTTATACGGTTATATTATTTGTTTAAGTCTGCAATCATACTTTTCTAAATTCAATCCACATCCTCGCATTCGTAATTAGTTACCACAAGTACACAGCTGCTCTTGTTAAAGAAATTTGTATGATCGAGTTTTTTTTTGCTTCTTTTTATATAGCCACAAGGAAAATAGCCTACATTTCCATAATGTTAGTGGAGGCGAGCTAAACTCCTGTAACTCCTTTGAATTCAACCATGTGCTGCAAAAATTAGGGGAATCATCAGGATAATTACGGTACGATAATCTCCTGTTTAAATTAAGTTTTCAGCTATGTTTTATATAAGATCCGTGACTCACATAACACAATAATTCTCTAAACGCGTATGAAATTCTTAACAGACTCCACGGCGCTATTAACATCAAGCGTTAACGTCAATTTAACCATAACAAATAGTTATTCAATAAATCGTAATAAATTATTATGGCAGAATGACCCAAAATAAATGGGTACAAACGTAAATTAGGTACCATAATAATAAATACAATTATATACTTTCACTGGGTTACACGCTTTTATTTTTCGAAGTATACAGCTCATCTGAGCATACTTTAGAAAAATAAAAGCATTTAATAATATGTTTCAGCCGCAATTTCTACATGAGCAACTAATCAAAACTCGACACAATATACCGGGGATATTTATAACACATTTTACACAATAAAATTACAACAGATAAATTCGCATACAATTCGGCAACACTCAATACACTTGGTTTATTTTTTTGTGATTTGTTGATGGAACAGTCAATAAACAAGGATGCGGAGAGTTGAATACGTCGTAATATAACGTCGCTTTCGCACCTTGGGTGAACACCATGTGAAACGGAGAACTATGTTTCCGGGTTATAAATAATCGAAATAAATCACGAATAACACTTCGTCACTTGTAGGGTGATCAATCCATAAAACCCTACCTGCCCGTTCGTACTTCTAGTGCCAGTGGTTTTGTTTTAAAAAGTTGCAATTAAACCTCCACATCATATTCACACTTCACTTTCAATTTCCTCTTGCAAAAACTTGGGGCGCGTCTTCGTAGAACATATCAAGTTCATAGCGTCCTCGCTGGCTTGCGTTGCATTAAACGTATCAAAATCTGCGCTTCCCCTACCCGATCCGTCGCATCGCGAGTGCGACGAACTGTGAAGTTAATCTTCCTTAAGTCCGTACGGGAGGTTCGTAGGCTCGGATCCAGTGGTCGAGTAGGGCAGCGTAGAGGAGGAGTAGCTACTGGGCGGGCGGCAGCAGCGCGGCGAGCGCGTGCACGACGTGCGCGAGGTGCGCGCGACGCTCGGCGCGCGGCGGCGGCGGCGCGGGCGGCTCGTCGTCGTCGGGCTCCGCGTCGTCGGCCGGCTCGTCCGCCTCGCTGCCGTCGGGCGAGTGGCAGCGCGCCGCCGCGCCGCCCGCGCCGCCCGCCGCGCCGCCGCCCGCCGCCTCGCCCGCCGTCTCCGGCTCCGAGTGCTCCTCGTCTGCAATGTTTTATGTAATTGATAATACGGCTCATGCCATTCGACTGACAACGCTACCAATAATGCTAGCTGCGAGTAGTGTAAGAAAGTCAGTTCGAATTTATATTTTGGTTCAGTTTGAGTATCGTGAATGTAACGTTCATTTAAACATCGGTGGGATGTGAATGAATGAACGTTGGTTTTATATTTTACATATAGACAAGCATGTAGACAAACCTGCAGCCCGTAGAAGCCGCTGTTGTAGCGCGTGCACGGCTCGCTGTAGCGCGCGGGTGGCCGGCTGGGACAGCGTGGCGCGCGACGCCAATAGCAATAACGCGCGGGTCGACCCTGAGAACCCAGTATATTATTGTACATGAGTAAGTTGCTGCTGACTGCAAACCAACTGCTAAGCTAAATCCGCAATGTATCCCAGGACATCAAACTTTATTTAAAGCGCCAACTAGAATAGGAACCGGCGTCATTACCTAGAACAGTAATCTGCAATTTTTCTATTCTAGTTACATCTATGACAGCGTTTTATTTTGTTGAAAACTCTTTTTTTATTTGTATATTATTAAGCATCAATTGACTACGGAACTACAGAAGGTAACATGTCACAAAATATAAGGTGCTACACTGAGCAAAGGCCCTCCGATGTAGCCATGTTGCCGTGTAGGGGACTGACCTAGCAGCGAGTTGAGCGGCGCCCGCGCGGCCGTGCCGGCCAGCTCGTCGGCCAGCGCCTCCAACGCGCCCGCGCCGCCGCCCGCGCCGCCGCACGCCGCGCGCGCCGCCTGCACCTACACACATATACCCCGTTTCAATTCCATCTGGAATTCATTATTATTGCATGGCACACAAATGCCAAAATCCCGACAATGCGATTAAGATACGATAAGATTTTTTTCTGACAGGTTAAATTGAACTGTGAGCGCAGGCAATAAGTTTGGTTATGGCGGGGAGTAGCAATTCCATATTATGCTCGGCGACTCAACTATACATAAACATACAGTTCATTTTATTACCATTTCTAAAACAATGATACCTTTAGTTCTCGGAAGGGCTGACTGGCGCATAACAAATATAAAGAAAAGATTAAGCCATCATTTAACCTTTTGCAAAAAAGATTTTGAACACAAAATTTGACAATAAAATTTAAATTACATTAGTAACATTCTTATGTTGCCAGCAACCTGATTAGACCTAAGGCCATTATTTAATAACCTCAAAAGAATGCACTTAACGCACATACATATATGTACAACATTTTTCATTTGTTTGTTTTCACGATCAGATGGCTCACCTGTTACTTTATCAAAAATTGAACACAAAAACCCGTCTCAGTACAACGCGATGTCAAACTAGTCCCATACCTTAGGATAGTAGTGCTGCATAAAGTCGTAGATGGCGGGGTCGTCGAGCGAGTCGCGCTCGTCGAACAGCACGGCGTCCACGTACTCCGCCAGCACGCTGCACTCCAGCAGCATCTCCTCCAGCTTCGCGTCCGCCTGCAACACCGGTATCACAACACCGCCGTTCAGAGGAGAGTGAAGCTGTCACTGAAAGTCATCGTCATTCTGGATCTAACGTAGGTTTATCACGTGGGATTGCTTTGAACCACAACCCAAGTAATACAAAACATTCATCTTAATATTTTTTGTTGCGGTCGCTACTGGCTTGTGTCACCATAGGCAGCAACAGTGTACACGGAAGAATATATTACCCATTATTTACAATACTTATCCAACAGGCAAGAACAACAAATTAAAGTGTGTGTTTGACATACTGATATTTAGTACGGATAAAGCGTGCACGGACAAGAATAACAAATTAAAGTGTGTGTTTGACATACTGATATTTAATACGGATAAAGCGTGCACAAACTCAATGTTATGACGCTTTTTGCCAGTCAACCGTAAATGAAAGGGTGCTAACAATATGCAACTTAATACTAGATGGAACAATAAATTCCATCTTTATATCTTTGGTTTTCATTATTGTACGGGTTTTTGCTGTCGTACGATAGTTAAATGAAAGATTGACGTTGTTGATTGAATAAAGTTTAATAAGGACCGATTAAAGATGTTGTTTGATGAATGGTAGTGAGCACGCGCGGTTTGCTCGTTTCCCGAATACGTACTAATTACTATTAATTAATTACGGCACTTGGCGCGTAAAAGTGCATAGCTAAGTAAAGAGTGTACGGTTACACCGTACAATTATTATAATATTTAATGTGCACATTGCAAATTGCACCAAAGTAGATACCACAGAACAATAAGAACAGAGGTACCGACCGGGTCGTTGGCGACGTCCCGCCAGAAGGCGGCGAAGAGCGGCGAGCGCAGCGGCGCCGCCTCCAGCGCGCACAGCGCCGACAGCAGCACCAGCTGCTCCGACATGCAGCGCTGGCTGCGCGCCACGCGGCAGCATGTGTCTGCACACACACACACGCGCGCACCCGTTAGCGACACGTTCCGTCGATAAGGACAACACAAAAGACAAGAACGTGTGCAGACATTTGAACACGTCATTCTAATTTCAGTCTATCTGGGAATTGAACCCTGGATCCTTGGAATGGCAATCCGGTCTATGTTAACGCCCTTATGACGACCTTCGGGTCGTCAAAAGTTACTACAGTAAAATAAATCATCATGAATCAACAACAAATTATTTAATTATTGATGAAATAAAGTCCCAATTGCTCGTACGCTAACTATTAATCAATAAAGATAAAGAGAAATCACTAACCGATAAACTTATGGTACGGGCGATAGAGCGCGGCGAGCGGCGGCGGGTGGTGCGGGTGCGGCAGCGCGCGCGCGCGGTGCGCGTGGTGCGCGTGCGCGTGGCGCGCCGGCCGCGCCGCCGCGTGCGCGCCCGCCGCCAGCGGCACCAGCGCGCCCAGCGCCGCCGCGCCGCCGATCATCACCAGCTCGCGCAGCACGCCCGCGCACCACGACCCTGCGACACAATAGGCTTGTTGACTGCAGTGGCGCTATACCTACAGTGATATGAGTATGCGCCTCACATGATATACTAAACACGTATAACACCAAAAGCACCGAGTATAGTAAAAAACATTACACTACGTCACACGCGTCATACGGAGAATGCCCAATCAGAAAACGTATCATTGACCGCGCTATCAAACTTTCAAAGAGAATTACACTATATAATAGAAATGATCCGAAGTTCATTTAAAGAAATCTCGTATCAAATACGACCTCTGTGTGTGGGAGCCACCCACCATACCTGTCACCATACACACACACACACACACGCACACACATACTCACACTAAATTAAATTTAACTTAAGAAAAATAAATATTACAAAGCAGGGCCAGATGAAACCGTAGTATGCGGCCGGCGAGCGACAGAACAATAGAACGTAGTGCAGTTCACTCAGCGCGTACGCCGACCGCTAGAAAGATTCGTTCCCGCTCCTTTTGCAGTTCAATTTCATTTCGAGAACAGTCCACGTACAACGCTCCGCCGCGACGTTACTAGCTACCGTTAATGTTTTCACTTACGATCTACGCCTTTCTTCTTTCTTTCTCTCGTGCTTTTCCTTCGCTGTCTTTCTGCTATCCCTGTACATTCCCTTCTGTATTTAGACTGTGTAACAATAATAAGGCCTGGTGACTTGTGTAGTGTGCGAAAGTGTAATAAATACTTAGTCAACAATCAATCGGACTTTTATATGAACTACACGCCTACATAATAAACACCAATACCTATATGTGTAACAACACACAATCAAAGAGCCATACCTAACGCCACGTCCCGCAGATGCGTGAGCCGTTGATGCAGGTTGAGCATGGTGAGCAAGCGGCGCGCGCACTCGGGCCAGTCCTTGCAGGCGAGCAGCAGCGCGCGCGCCTCCTTGGCGTCGCGGCGCACGCGCAGCGTGCGGCACAGCGCGCGCGCCCAGCGCAGCGCCGCCGTCAGCTCCGCGCGCACGGCGCCCGCGCCCGCGCCCGCACCCGCGCCCACGCCGCCCACGCCCGCGCCGCCCTCCACGTACACCGCGTGGAGACTGTGCAATGCCTAATGGAATGTCAACTCTCAAGTTACCTTAGTTGTTACAGCCAAAAGCAACCTTGTGACCGTCATGTTTTGCCAAGTTTAGTGCTGTTGGTTTTTATTCCTTCTAAGGATAACTGCTAAACACGGGGCACGATCTGTGTACAAGGGTTTTTGTACTTTATTTCCGTGGCAAATATGCAACAGAAAAAGCAGTACGAGAGAAAAAGTACGAGATGTTTTCGTATCCCAGGATTAAAATCAACGAGACGAAGTAGGTACCAGGAGAGCAGAGTTGCTCAGGAGGTGCCTGTTAGTTTGTTTGCCTGCGCTCAATGAATTGAAAACGGAAAGGTGTTGTACACGAGACAAAGTACCAGGGGAGCAGTTGCTCAGGACTCTCAGGAAGTACGCGTTAGTTTGTTTACCTGCGCTCAATGAATTGAGAACGGAAATCATATCGCACTGTAAATACAACTGTTAAAAACGATCGCCTGAGTTATAGTTACATCCAACAGTGATCATGAAAATTTAATATATGTAGGTAGCAACAATTTGTTCATAAGGTTCAAAAAATAACGCAATATCACGTGTTATAAATAAAAAATGATTACCTCAAACGTCATCTGAAGTCCTCCGTTATAAACTACGTACAGTCTATCGTCCTCATTCTCTACGAGCGTGCAGAACGCCGATATTAGCGTCGTCCAGCACGTTCTGCCATTTAAACCTATAAATTAGGCAATATGTTGTTGTTATTATTCAAATAAAATTATTTAAATAAATTATCACAAGAAAATTAAAGAACAAAATAATCATTATTATAGCTTTAAATGTTAACTTTGAAGTACCGTGTATTAGTAACGTCCGAGATATAAAACAGTGTTGTATGATACCTTGTAAGTAGGCGGAGAGCGTGCTGCGTCGGAAGGCGGCCGCCTCGCGCCCGTCGCCGCCGTCCGCGCCGCCCGCGCCGCGCGCCGCCAGGATGCGGGCCAGTCTGCAAGGAACAACACCGTCAAATAGGTGCTACGGGAAGTATGTTACATCAACACTGTGCTACATCGTTAGCGTAGCGCTACCATTTTTTAACACTTAGTCTAAAAGTAAAAATGTACAAAAAAATCCTGAGAAAACTGAATCTATGAAATATGCGCGTGCGCACGTAGACACTCATATTTAATCGGCATGAATTAGATTTTTTTAAATTAACATAATGAATATTTCGGCTTGCAAACATCTTCTATCCTCTTTTTACAAATATTTTTTGTACTAATCATATGTATGTAAAAAATGGAACAAGACATATAAAATCGCATTACGAAAAATAAGGCAGTATTCGGGACACTTCAAACGTGAAGACTTCAAAAAAATCTCTAGTAGCCCATCTATCGTATTTAGTGCACCACCAACCTGAGCAGCTCGTCCGCGGCGCCGGGATACAGGTGCGCGTGCGGCGCGATGTTCCTGAACGCCCAGTGCACGTTCTGGTGCTGCGCGAGCGTGCGCGCGAACGCCGCCGAGCGCCTGCAGCACAGCCGCAGCAGTGCGTAGTACGGCGGCAGCATCGCGCGGTTGTACGCCACCACCTCGCCGTCGTCGTGGTCCGCGCTGCACGCAAACACACGTTTTTTTAAATAAGCATCACAATCATACACTAGTACAGCTGATGTAAAGCTTCATACAGGGTGCGCTCGTGCAACGCACACGTTGTCACCGTTCACGGACACGAAACATGCGAGAAACATTGTTTAATAGTGATGCCCTATATCGTATACGTGAATGGTTTGTATGTGTGCATAGCTCGAACGCATAATATTTGAACCTTTACATCTTTACATATGGAATGTATCAAGAGTAAAAAAGAACATAATCATGTTTTCGTATTTATAACAATATCTAGTCCAACAACTTACAGTATATAATTGAACGCGATGTGTTTTGTAACTCGCGGGTTGGCGAGCGCGAGCTGCACGTTCTCGGGACAGTCGAGCGACACGGAGTGCCAGAACGTGAGCAGCGCCTGCTTGTTGGGGTGCACCGCCACCGACGGCTCCGAGATCCCGGGGTGGTACAGGTCCCACAGGTCGTTGAAGTACTGCCCGAACTGTTCGAATGTTTAATGATTAAGGTGGCGTTCCGCAACATGCGGAAGACGACAAATCTATGTAAACTGGAGTCTGTAGAGTTGTCGTAAATATAGCATCCTCCAAATATTAGAGTAAAGATAGGCAAAATGTAATAATGATTACAGATTACAACTTACAACTTACAATGTATGTCCCATGAAAGTCGGAATAAGGTTACTCTTTACTGAACTTTGTCTTTGTTATTTGTTATGTCACAATCTTGTTTCCTTTTTACTACTCGTTTGCTGCAAATGTTGCTTTTTTTCCTCATGCTTTTGTTCTGTTCATAATATGCTACCTTTGTATTATTAATATTTTTTTTTTGTTTTTTTCTATTATCTCCTTTTAAACTGCTGGCGGATAATTATGATTAAGTATCTGTGAGATTGAATACCTGATTGTGTTATATGATTTATTTATTACTTAATTATACAACGTAGTTTATATACATATTTTATAGTATTGATAAATAAATATAAATATATATATAAGTATATATATTGGAATGGAATCTGATGATAATGACTTGCGATACTTTTCACTTTCCTCTGACTCAAATGAGTTGAATAGTAGCGATAGTTTTGATAGTATTCCACCACTCAATGTTACTATTGATTCTTATTTCTCAGATGTACTGAAAAACTTCAATGTCATACATATCAATGCCCAAAGCATTCCTGCTCACTACCCTGATTTACTGTCGTCATTTGATAGTAGCCACATTCATGCTATCCTGATTTCGGAATCATGGCTTAAGCCATGCCTTCCATCAACAGCTTATGCCCTCCCTGGATTTCGCTTGATCCGCAACGACCGCACAACTCGTGGCGGTGGAGGAGTTGCCATCTATCTTCGTTCCCACATTCCCTTTAGGGTTTTAAAAACTGCGCCACAGGCCTCATCTGGGAACGAAGCTGAATACCTATTCATCGAAGTCCAGCTGTCCCAAGTGAAATTACTACTAGGGGTCTTTTATAGCCCCTCTTCTAGTGTCGACTATTTTCAGTGTCTGGACACATTACTAGAAGACTCTTGCGGACTTTTCGATCACACAATAATTATGGGCGACTTCAACACATGTTTACTTAAACAGAATGCCAGATCCATCAAGTTAAAGACAGTTGTTGAAGCAGCCAATCTAAACATATTGCCACTAAGTGCGACGCATTTCTTCCCCAATTGTGAACCGTCTCTCTTAGACCTTATTATAATATCCTCAGTAGATCATGCTGCTAAGTATGGCCAATGTGCTGCAGAGGCTTTTTCTTATCACGACCTCATTTACTTATCTTACAAAATCCGACCTCCGAAGGCTAAGTCGACAATTCTACTTCAGCGAAATTTTAGCGGGTTGAATCTTGAATTGCTTCGTCGTGATGCTGCTAATGTAGATTGGGAAGTCATTAAAGATGCTGCCACGGTAAATGATCAGGTGGCTATTTTAAACACCCTGCTCACTGGGCTATATGATGTACATGCCCCCATTCGCCCTGTACGTATGAAGCATCTCCCTGCACCGTGGCTCTCCGATGATGTCAGACTACAAATGGATAAGAAAAATTCTGCGAAGGCTAAATATAGACAGAACGCTAGCGACGAAAACTTCGAGAAATACAAAAATGCGAGAAACCGATGCAATACGATGTGTAGAGATGTACAACGACGCCACATTCATAAATCTGTTCAAAATGAGGACCCCAGTAGGGTATGGAAGTTTCTGAAAAGAATGGGTGTTGGGAAAATACAACAAAACTTACTTCCTGAAAATCTCGATTTAAATAATCTTAACCAATTCTTCACTGCGTCGTCACATGTTGACAGCAAAATTAAACTCCAAACGCTGAAGGATCTTTCGAATTTTCCCAAACCTGACACTCCATCTTTTTCATTTAATCACTTCGCAGCACGTGATGTTGAGTTGGCAGCTCGCTCTATCTCCTCTGACGCCGTCGGTAGTGATTGCATCAGTCGGAAAATGATAATCCCACTCCTTGATATCCTTCTCCCGACCTTGACTCACATATTTAACCAATCCATTGACGAAAAAAGTTTTCCTAGCATCTGGAAAAATGCGCAAATTATACCCATCCCTAAAAAATCTAATCCTACAGGCTTCTCTGACTTCAGACCTATCTCAATACTTCCCTTTCTTTCTAAAGTGCTTGAGCGACTTGTTCACGGGCAACTTAGTTCATATCTTGCTAGTTCCTCTCTTCTCAATCCTATGCAATCCGGATTCCGACCAGGCCATAGCACCACCACCGCGCTACTGAACGTGACAGATGACATACGGCAGGGGATGGACAACCAGAAGGTCACGGTGTTGACGCTGCTGGACTTCAGTAACGCCTTCAACACTGTTGACTTTGATATTTTATTTGGTGTCCTGTCTTCTCTCAACATATCTCCGTCTGCAGTTGATTGGTTTCGCAGTTACCTGTGCGAGCGTCGCCAACGCATCCAGATCCAGGACAAATGTTCCAATTGGTCTGATTCTACTGGTGGCGTTCCGCAGGGTGGCGTGTTGTCTCCGCTCCTCTTTTCAATCTTCATTAACTTAATAACTTCCGGTATCTCTTCTCTCTACCATCTATTTGCAGACGACTTGCAAATTTACATGCAAACATCTGTAGATAACTTGAAGCAAACCATTCTCACCATTAACAGCGATCTATCTCACATAGCAAGTTACTGCAAGTCCTATGGTTTAAAATTGAACGCGACAAAATCCCAGGCCATAATCATCGGGAGCTCTCGTCTGATTGCAAAAATTGACTGGGTCCAGCTACCCCCGGTGCAGCTGAACGACCAAACAATTCCTTTCAGCGACAAAGTGCGTAACCTAGGAATACAAATGGACCGGTACCTTTCCTGGGCCCCACAAATTGCTGAAGTGAGCAGAAAGCTCTTTTCTGCAGTGGGTTCGCTCCAGAGGCTAAAAAATGTGTTGCCAATCCCGACTAAAATTTTGCTCGCTCACTCCTTACTTCTTCCAATACTTGACTATGCCGATGTGTGCTACCTTGACATCACCGAAGAGCAGTTAAATAAGCTTGAGCGCCTCCAAAATCTATGTATAAGGTTTATATTTGGCCTCCGCAAATATGACCACGTATCTGAATTTCGCACTAAGCTCAAGTGGCTCCCCATTCGTCTTCGCAGGAATGCCCACATTCTTTCTCTTCTCTATTGTGTGCTATTCAACCCAAACTATCCTCCTTACCTCAAAAACCGATTCCTATTTCTCCATCTCACTCACGACAGAACCCTTCGCTCCTCAAACAACCTAGTTCTTAGCACTCCTGCACATTCCTCTTCATTCTACCAACACTCCTTTACTGTTACCGCCGTCCGTCTCTGGAATGCCCTACCCAAAAGTATTCGCAATGCAAGAACATTAAACTCTTTCAAAAATCAAGTTAAGGCCCATTATCTTCAGTTATAATTAGGTTCCCTTTTACCACCATAAGTAATTTATTTTATCTATTCTATCTTGTTCCTTACTCTTTTGCATCGCTTTTCCCTAAATACTCCTAATGTATATAGATATATATGTATACTTTGTTAATATTAAGTTACTATTCATTTCTCGTGCACCTTACCTCTACCTTTTTACCGCTATCTCTCTTTCCATATCATAAGGTTGTCTGGAAGAGATCGCTATATAGCGATAAGGCCGCCTTTTGTACTCTGTTGTTGTTGTTTTTTCCTGTATGTAATGTTCTGTTCTTGGTGTACAATAAAGAGATAAATAAATAAATAAATAAACTTCATTTTATTGCATTTTGTCATAAAAACGTCCCCACCAAGAATACTGTAACATTATTTTCTCGAAAGGCTCGCATTAGCAATTTCGGGCCTTCAGGTTTAATAACATTTATAATCAAGATAACATTTTTCCTATCTCTGGATTGACGTAACATCGAACATTGCACCGTGCATACCATGAGCTTCTCGACGCGGCTGACGATGCAGTAGGACATGACGCCGAAGTAGGCGGTGAGCTTCATGGTGCCGTGCACCGCGATGTCCGTGTACTTGCGCGCCGCCTTCAGCTTGCCCAGCAGCATCGTATACACCTGCGGATATACAAGTACCGTATTATGATGCCTTAGTCATTGATTCACGTGTTCCACTCGCCGATTCTATGTACTTATGTACTCATATCTACTTTGCTTTGATTTCTATATTGGACGCCTCATTTAATTTAATCATCATGAAGTTCACGATGGTTATTATATCGATATAATCAGAAGTCAGAATGTACATCAAATTGCCAATAAATTTGTAATACGGGTACTTAAAATACTTGTGGAACCGGTAATGATTCGACACACCGGAGCCTCGCGTAAATACTCATTAATTTCCCTCAATGAAATTAGCGTAGTACTTGGGTCGAGCTCTTTCGCTTCATTATAAACATATAGATCATTATAGTACAGTACTTAATGCAGGTTAATCTTAAAAGCAAATATTACCGGGATATTGGTCGCTAAGATTGTCGTAGAATCGAATGTCAGCACTGTCTTACCTGATGCAGCGTGTGATGCGCGGTGTCGGGCAGCTTGGCGGGGTGCGCGGGCGCGGGGCGCGCGCGCGCGTAGCCGGCGCGGAAGTGCTGCGAGGGCACGAGCGCGACGAGCAGCAGCGCGGCGGCGGCCCGCACGCGCGCCGCGCCCGCCGCCAGCAGCTGCGGCTCCACCCACCGGTCCGCCGTGCGCAGCGCCCACGCGTGCGCCGCCTTGTTGCGCGGGACCTACGGAGTAATTAACAATTTCTTAGAACTATACCAAGACAATCCATGTTAGTCGTGGCTTGCCGTCAAAGGTAAGGTAGAACTATACCAATACAATCCCTGTTGGCTAGCCGTCATACCCATACTACGTGAATTCTCCTGGAACCCTTAAGTTTCTGTCACACAGTCAATAAATAAAAAAACCTCTTAAACCATAAGTAAACTAAAAAAAACTCACAGGCATCGCAATGAACTAGAACATAAATCCACAACCAGTGTACCGAGATAATCTCCTTACACATAACAAAAAAGAAAATCACCTGTAGGGCAAGCCACTCGAGCGCGGCGTGCGGGCAGACGTCCGCCGAATCCCAAAGCCGCGCCAGCACTAAAGACGTGAAGCAGGGCAGCCCGCCCGCGCCAGCAGCGACCGCCCCGCCCCCTCCCCCGCCGCCGCCCGCGCCCCCGCCGCCGCTGCCCTCGACCAGCAGCGTGAGCAATTTAAAAAACGCACTACAGTTCTGCAACAAGTAAAACGAGTTCAAAGGTATTTTGCACAAAATTAAATTGGTGAACCCAGATGCGTGTCTTTGTAAATCCAAGTACTTTAACAAGTGAACAAACGTCGATATATCGTCATTGGATGACTTCAATCATGTAGTGGCTCACTATGCAATAGGATTTTGTCACATATTTCTTGAAGTATTTCCAGTGTGGATTGGTTGAGGAGGAAGTGCCTAACCTGCCTATCAAAAGTTTTTAAGCCACCGAAGTGTTACTCTATGTTCACTTATCCTATTACATTCTCACTTATATTTAACTCGAAAAACAATTGATTTATCTTATACATCAGAGGAGAAAACAAATTTTGTTCAATCTGTAAACATATTTAATGGTAAATAATTTAGCACACGAAGACCTTATATCTAGTAATGATATAAAAGGACATGCACCTTAGTACTCACTTCAGAGTGCTTGGCTATCGCCTGAAATATCATGTTGATGATCTTCTGCGCGAGCGGCTCGTTCCAGCGGCACAGCGCGAAGATCAGCGACCGCGTCTGCTGCAGGTTGAGGCAGTCCCGGGTCTGCTGGTACAGAAATGGAAACCCCTGCGCCGGAAATGTATTTAGGTATATAACATGTAAATATTTTCACTTATTATAGCAATGGTGTGAGGCGACTTCCATAAATGTTATAGGAATGGCGTAACCAGGTAAAGGCAAGAGTGACGCCGCCCTATTCCTAACCTCGGACAAGAACCTGTGGTTGTTGTACCATTAGGATTGGATAAGGAATAGGAGTTGGGTACGGCTATGACAATTCACAACACAACGCACGTATTTTGAGTTTACACAGGCACCTTTCTTTATACTGGTCTGATGTAAGAACAGGATATTTTAACCTGTTTCGGCTACAACATATGCGATAGTCACAAGTGGAGTCTTGCAAACTAACTAAGCTTGCACCAAGTTAGTGAAACATTAATGTCAACAGTAAACGTTGCCACTTTGCCACTATCCATATGGATGCTCCATTTACTGAAGGAATCTTTAGACTATGTACGCCTGTTACAAAAATGAGAACATATTTAAATTCTCCGAAGCGAAGCGAGCGCGTTCATGAGGGCAATATAGCCATACTACCTTGGCGAGTATGAGCGCGCGCGCGTCCTCGTCGGGCAGCGCGAGTTGTCCATGCGCGTCGCGCGAGCGCTCGACGAGGCCGGCGACGAGCGCGACCATCTTGTCGAGCGCGCCCGGCCGCAGCTTGTCGCCCGCCTCGCTGGCGCCGCCGCCGCCGCCGCCGCCGCCCCCGCCACCGCCGCCGCCGCTGCCGCTGCTGCCCGCTTCCTCTACTGGCGGCTCCGTCTGGGACAATTATCATTTCTTATTGCTTTTCGAAGTTATGTAATATGTATGTAACACACACATACTAGTAGTGCTTTAAAGTATTATTTTCACGGATTTATTACTTTTAGATGGTGTGAAGGAAAAGAGGATATCTCCCGCCAGGCGATATCACTGTCTGGGGACCGAAACTGTTCGTGTTAGATGGGTGAATATCAAGCTCTGAATGTGTTCAAACCTAAACTATATAGCATGTCAGATTAACCAATGTTAAATAAATAAATTGGTTCACGAAATACAACAAAGTGGAACATTAGTATAAACGTGGTACTCACAGCATTAGAGTTCTGTCCGAGGTAGAAGCTGACCATGCTGGAGATGGCGTTGACGCGCAGCATGAAGCGGCCCTCCTCCTCGCCCATCTTGCTGAACTCGTACAGCAGGCTGAAGTACTCCGTCAGGTGGCGCAGGTGCGACCGCGCGCCGTTCTCCATCTGGACACCACTCGCTCATGTAACTACATGTCTCTATCTACCCAATTCCCCTGTTGAATTTCTGAACATTATGTGTGTGATTTGTTACCATTTTCAAACAAGTGATAAAATTATCTTCTACGCACACACATTATTCCTTCATAAACTAGAGGGCCTTTAAAAATTAGGGACTTTTGAATAACAAATACGTGGGGGATTCGAATCTAAGGCACCTTGTTTCAAACACCATCATTCAAATAATTATGCACAACTCTGGAAGCAGCATAAGCAGCAGAGTAAATAGTATAACACTATATACGTAGTGGAATTTTTTGTGGCTAAACCTACCATACGAAGTCTCAGGCTCAAATAAGTAAACCATAGTATTTAAACCATTAAACAACTCACCAAAGACAACAACATTCTTATAAACCTAGTAACACAGCTGGCTTCTCCCAATTTACTATTATCCTCGCCTTCCTCACTACCTTGAAGGTACAAGGCACAATGACTAGATCTGAAAAACAAAACGAAAACCATTTAAATGAATTTAAACACATTCAAGAGCTGACACTAGAGGAACATGAAATACTGAAATTAAAATAGAATTTAATTAACAGACAATATGAAAAATTAATAATAACTCACCTCAGCCTTTGTATTACATGCATACATAGCCTCTGAAACATCTGCCGGACCATTTGATTCGGACATTTTATTAGCACCTGCGAAAGAGAAAAACAAAAACGTTAACTTGCGTCATTGTATTTCCAACGTTAATGAGGATAAATTTAGAAGTTATTGTCAAATAACCTGCATCGGCCACCACGTGTCGTCGGCCATGTGCCCCAGGAACCACTCGGAAGCGGCCGCCGAAGAGTTAAACTGCTTCGTCACCAGCTCCACCCACGATACCATCGTCGGCTAAACAAACCAGGGGAGAAACTTTACATTTGAAATTTGACACTAACTAAAAATTATAGTCAACTTTACACGCTTCTGTAATTTTTACTCCATTTTGGGCGCGCTCCAGTAAACGATAAGAACGCTCAAAACAACTCTTTTTCTGAAGAAAATGTAAGGTATGTAAATGCAATTTCTATATGTTATAATACCGTCGATTTCATGATCTATCGATTTCATAAGGCTTCGATGTCATAAATTCGATCTAATGAACCTTCGATTTTATAAGTTACTAGTAAATCCGCCTTCGCTTCGCTTCGGGGAACCAGTGCCTTCAAAAATCTCTATAAATTTTAACAAATTATGTTATTCCGATGTCTAAGCTATATTCCTGCAAAGTTTCGTGAAAATCCGTTCAGTAGTTTTTGCGTGAAAGAGTAACAAACCCACACACACACTCACTCACATACATCTTTACAAACTTTCGCATTTATAATATTAGTAGGAAGTAGGATTGATGTGATGAACAATCGATGTAATAAACATTCATTGTAATGAAAATTAGATATAATGAATTACCGATGCAACGTGTTTCATATCATGATCTTCGATGTAGTGGCATTCGACGTGGCGTATGAGACCCTTATAACCTAAACAAGATTATTACCTTCTCCTTGGCGTGTATGAAGGTCTCGATGAAGAAGGAGGTGGAGAGGCGCGCGGCCACCTCCGTGATCTCGGGCCGCAGCGTCAGCAGCGACTGCGGCACCGAGCTGCACATCTGGCCCATGAACCTGCACAATGTACATGTCTCTACTTACATTACTGCCTTCTACATAATGGACATATATTATATAACAAAGAGAGAATCCACTTTAGGTTTATTATTCTAGAATCCACTCCAATTCAATTCAATTCATCCACTATAACCTTGAATATATTTTAGGTTAGTCTTATATACTTGTCAGTAAACAAGTTTCAACATTTGATGCAAGTTACTGAAGTTTGTGATCATTTCTTTCCTGTTGCAATGTTGTACGATACTTCAATATTAAATTTCAATCACCAAGGTATTTTCATTGCAGGCTCCATTTATCTTACACCCTTGAAATAGATCTTGAATGAATGAAAGCAAGAAATATTTTTGTACAATTTTTCCATAACGCATAAAGTATATCAATCAATGCATAGCCAGCGATGTGCCCCTCGCATGGTAAAAGACAGCGCCGATCCGTACATTGCCAGCAATGTACTCCTCGCATTTTAAAAGACGTCCCCAACCCATACATAGGCCGCAACGTACACCTCACATTATGAAACACAACACCGACACAACAAGCATACTGACGTGAAGTAAGCGTGCTGGAAGATGTTCTTGTCGTGCAGGAAGTGCATGTTGTCGTCCCAGATCCAGCGCAGCAGGTCGGGCGACAGCGCGATCGCGGGCGCCGGCTCGCCGCCGCGCCGCTCCACCGCCGGCCCGCAGCTCTCCTCCGCGCGCGACGACTGACCACAAACGTGATTGTTACTCTACGGCTACACTTGCGTCCTAGCGCGTTAGGTAGTGTGCTAATTCGGTAAATTACGAAGAAATTAAGCGCATTAATAAAAGCGTTAAGACGCAAATGTAGCCGTAGCATTACATTATAAGTCGTATTATTATGGTACTAGTTTCCAGGGACAAATTTTATAGTTTACTGGAAAAAGTATCTTACGAGTTTCAGGTACATTTTTCTGAATTTCTAATTTTCTAATTTTGTAATTTATTTATTTAATTTTTATTGACTACAATGTAAAATATTAAGTCTCAAGTGGCAAGTTTATTTATTTTTTAGGCACCATATAACACATACCTGCGCCTCTTCCTGCTGCCCGCTGTCGGAGCCCCGTTGCGCGCGCGGCGGACTCAGCTCGTAGAACAGCATATACGCGCTATTCGTCTTCTCGAACGAGAAATCCAGAAACTTGTCCGTCACAGAGTCGTAGGTTTTACTCTGCAAGATATAAGTAATATTTATAAGCAAGCGTCAAATACAAATATCTCTCTATCAGGCTAGGGACAACTCGCCTTGCAGGTATGGTCGTCCATTGATGAGATTGTTAACAGACACTATACTCCGTTCCAGTTCGATATGGAATTCATTTCAATGGCAACACAATTGCCAGGTTTATGTACTTGAGTTTTTCGCTAGAATTTTGTATGAACAGAGAAATAGAATATAGAGAATAGCACCAAATAACGGTTATACTACTATAAAGTTCATTACTATAAAGTGTTCTAATACCGTCATCTCGCCCCCAAAGCATTCGGCAGCGATATGTGCCGGGTCGAACGGCTTGACCTCTGCGTCGTTGAACAGCAGCCAGCGGTCGGCGTGCTCGTGCTCGCGGTCGCGGATGAACGAGTAGTAGTGCCCGCCGTCCGCCGTGCCAGTGTGCACTGTCACGCCGATCAGCTCGTACCTGCGGGTGGTTGGGGGTAGCAGCGGTGTGATTGTGGATTGATGTTGGTTTGGTTGTGGGGTTATATCGATATACTTGTAAAATAGTTCGATATATTTTTTAAACATTATCGATGTACTTGGAGAATAATTTTTGATTGCTGCGTCGATTAGTTAATAATAAAGCGCGTGTTGAAAGTTCAAGCTATAAATGTCAATGTGTAACTTCCTGCGCCGTATCGGTTGTTAGTTACGTACCATAGACGTCGGTATTGGCTTGTCTGCGACTGCAATACGCAAAGCAGCGATGACATTTCACTTACTCGTAATGTTCTTCTGCTTCAGAATTTTCTTCGCCCTCCAGGGAGCCGCTACCATCGCCTTCCTTCTTCAGTTCTTCTGATTTCCTTTTTTCTTCTGAGAAATCAAGACAGAGATAAATTGCATGTAATGACTGTAAGCATTTAAAAATCTTACAGCAGAACATCAATTTTATTAAATGACAAACATTCTCTTTTAAATAGCAAATTGGGTCAAAGATAAGCGCTCTAAATTCTTGAGCAAATCGAGCGAGTAATGGCGAAAGTTCGATAATATCTATATACCATTTTATTTTTCCAATAAAATCACAGCAATAGAGATCACGCCACACTCACCGTGGTACTGCGCGGGCATGAGGTGTTTCTCGACGTAGCCGGACATGTCGAGCCGCATGGGGAACGAGAAGTGCGTGTTGACCTTCTCCTTCAGCATGGTGAGCATGTTGAAGGTGTAGCGCATCGTGTTGAAGCACAGGATGCGCGGCAGCTTCTTGAAACACGCCCTGATCCACACGGGTATTGGTAATACGATGGGAACTTATATATTAAAACAAAAAGTAAAAAGTTAAGTAAATATTTAGGATGAATTCGTAACTTTTATTTTACATATAATGATGTGTGTTCAAAAGCACATCTTATCCTCTGTGAACATAGCTTTCCTCGACAACGAGGAGTTCCAGAAAAATTAGACGTCAAAAACTTATGTATGCGCATTCTCATTACATAATTACTTTATACAAAACATGTCTATGCACTCGTTACCTACATGGCCTACATAGTCTACCTCGCACCAAACCAACACGCAGCACAACTCACCGTTTCTCAGCGCGCACTTTGGTCGAGCAGTGGCTGCAGGTATAGCAGTTGTCGCCCTCGAGCGTGTCCTTGACGGTGACCTCGTCCAGGCTCTGGTGCAGGTTGCGCATGTCGGCCACCTGGAGCTCACTACTACCTACACCGTCCACCTCACAACAAACCAACACAACACGCACTCACCGTTTCTCAGCGCGCACTTTGGTCGAGCAGTGGCTGCAGGTGTAGCAGTTGTCGCCTTCGAGCGTGTCCTTGACGGTGACCTCGTCCAGGCTCTGGTGCAGGTTGCGCATGTCGGCCACCTGGAGCTCACTACTACCTACACCGTCCACCTCACAACAAACCAACACAACACGCACTCACCGTTTCTCAGCGCGCACTTTGGTCGAGCAGTGGCTGCAGGTGTAGCAGTTGTCGCCTTCGAGCGTGTCCTTGACGGTGACCTCGTCCAGGCTCTGGTGCAGGTTGCGCATGTCGGCCACCTGGCAGCGCACCGTGTAGAACTCCTCCAATGTACGCGATACGTGCGGACAGTCCTACACACAGGACGGAACGGACTAATGTTGTTTATGTTATTTTTAATTAGGTACTATCTAGATATTATTCATGGATACGTTCACGGGTAAAAGTAACGATCTCTAACAATATAATTGTGTCTGTGACTATGAATACGCATACCATTAAGAAATAGCCAAAACAGAACTAAGTCTCCGACACACGGTAGTGTGCATCAAAATGAATGTTCCACCTCATTTTCCTCTACAATGTCAATATGACATGGCAAACGTATCAAAGGGGAAGGCTTATATCACATTGTATTACAATTACTATAAAAACTCAGTTCAATCATTTCAGAACACAGTGCTATCTCCAATCCTAAAGCCTAAAAATAACACTCACCAAGGACACGACGTTATTGCTGAGCACGCCGCAGAAGAGCGTCTTGACGAGCCGCTTGAGCTCGGGCGTCATCTCCTCGAGCTTGGAGACCAGGTCGATGAAGAACTCCGCCATGTCCTTCTGCTCGCCCGTGTTCAGCGGCTGGTGGTCCATCTGGTACACCTTGCAGAAACTGCGCGGGTTGTACGCTTTGCGCTCGCTCTCCTGTTGACCAAAACGTTATTTTAAAACAAAACCTGTGAGTTTTCTCGTGGTTAATTGTACCTAAATAAACTAAACGTCCATTGAGCATTATGTTTCCTACTAAATAATAGGTAAAGTTCAAATTTATTTAAGGCGAAAGAAAAGATAACATGTCGCGGCAAGGTAATCCGAGAGAGAATTATCCAGTTCTTATGAGGAATACAGTTTATAAGCGTTCCTTATAGTTAATCTCATATACGCCTTGCGACCTTGACAATTCAACAAAACCTTAGTTACTCTGTCTTTCAATCAATCATCCAATTCCTTTCTATAACACTTATTCACTAAAAAAACTCATTGAACAACTATTTATAGCCACGAATGAAACACATTTCACGCTTGACATCACTATTCATAAAAGGTAAAAGCTCTAGCAACCCACCATAAGGTAAGCGAACATGCGCTGCATCTCGTGCAGCGTGGCCGAGTGGCGACTGTGCGCGGGGTCGGCGCGCAGCACGGCGGCGCGCGCCTGCGGCATCATGTACAGGTGCTGCATGCACGACGCCATGTAGCACGTCGCGCCCAGGTTCGTCAGCCCCACGTAGCCGCACTCGGACCGCGACTCCTCCGCCGGCCAGTAGTCCCACGGGTACGATGATTGGGGACCTGACATGAACAAATCGAGGGTTGTTAGTTTATCGATAGCAGGTCGGAAATGTGCTGTATTAAAGAGAAAAAATAGAGGAGGAGATAAATTTTAATAACAACCTGTTGTTATCAAACTTGAATTGAACTAGTCACTAAGGTCATTTGCAAATGTTCTTGTCATAAATATATTCATCGACCCTCGTAAATAACATTAAAACAGTACAACTTTCATCGCGCATACTGTTAACGATATGATATCGCAATATTTAAATAGATATAAAGAACTAAGGAATACAGTATGCAATCGAGTGGCATCAGATCACACAATCAGTATAAAAACCCCACATCACTGACCAGGCTTATGATGCTCCATGAGCTTGTGGTGCAGCACCATGTAGTTGTCGGGCGCGCCGCGCACCAGCTCCACCAGCAGGTCGTAGGCGGCGGCGCGCGACTTCTGCGACTTGCACTTCGGCAGGTTGCGCCGCTCCGAGTTCGGCACCTCGAACAGGAACCCGAACACCTGCACAAGTACATACGTGTTGCTATCGGTCGGCCGTCGGTCTCACGATTAACGGGCAATCGAGAATCGAGGTCGGACTGTTTGGACATTTGCCACCAAGGATCGAGATTTTTATAATAACTACACGATATATCTTTGAAAATAATTACAACCTAATTTGTCTTTAGGTGTATATAACTATGATTTTCAATAAAGCTCTAATGGAATTTGATTAGATGTAACATCGATTAGCAATTAGCACTTAATTTCTACCCCTCTCAACCACTTTAAATTTGAGAGAATGTAAAAGTTTGCATGGACGTATGCTTCGATGATAAATTAAATTGCATATACTATACGTATACGATCGGGATATACACGGAAAAATCTCCCATGCGTACGAAGTAGCGAGCACATGTCGTGTTGCAATAATTCAGTAAATATAGAACAAAATCTCTACATCCTTTCCAACTGCCATCTACATCCACACCATGAACCTACCATCTCAAGCGTCCTTGTCCCCTGCTCGGACGTCTTGAACCGGAGCGGGTGTTTGACGAGGTGGGTCAGCAGACTGAGCTGCCCGTAGAGCCCGTCGTCGGGCACGCACGGCTGGACGCGCCGCTCGATGATCTCGCGCGCCGCCAGCGACGAGACTCTACGCCTTTACCGACCGCCATCAATATCCACACCATCAACCTACCATCTCAAGCGTCCTTGTCCCCTGCTCGGACGTCTTGAACCGGAGCGGGTGTTTGACAAGGTGGGTCAGCAGACTGAGCTGCCCGTAGAGCCCGTCGTCGGGCACGCACGGCTCGGCGCGCCGCTCGATGATCTCGCGCGCCTCCAGCGACGAGCGGATCTGCTCGCACAGCTCGTTCAGATCCGGCGCGCCGCTGTCTTCTGATGTCGCGCCCTCTGGTGTATTGACGATAACGAATACATAGTAAAAGGTGTTACAAATAAAGTTTTCAACACACTTGCTCGTAAAGTTGCTATTTTTTCTTTAGTCTTACGCCCGGAATGCGGTTTATTACACACTAGTGCGTTTTACTTTTCATTACCGCACTAGTGTTTTTCTTATTCCACTTTTTTTTTAATATCCGTAAAGAGGTTGTTACCAAAAGATTTGTTATTTTGTAAATAAATAAACTTGTTGTACTTAGTCAAGATCTGATAAGATAATCTTATCTTATCAGATTTTGACTATGTTTGTAATAATATCAATACAACTTTGAATGTTGTATTGATATTATTTGAACGAACTTTCTTGATATTATTTTAACGAACTTTCTACACAGATCTTCTTACAGTTTTTCACATAATCAACAAAACCCCCAAAAAACTGAAAGAGCATCATTTACATGTCAAAATCCTAAGACCTAGTTTCATTTAAATAGTACATTATGATACAAGTCAAAATCTGATAAGATAGATTATCTTATCAGATTTTGACTAAGTACAACAAGTTTATTTATTTAATGACCAACTTCGCGCACTTGTATCATAATGTACTATTAAATTTAGGATTTTGACATGTAAATGATGCTCTTTCAGTTTTTTGGGGGTTTTGTTGATTATGTGAAAAACTGTAAGAAGATCTGTGTAGAAAGTTCGTTAAAATAATATCAATACAACATTCAAGACATTTATGAAATACTATTACCACTAAAAATATTTATGTAAATATAATGAGTTGCAGAATGGATTTTTTTATACCATGAGGTCTTCTTGTATGTAGTACTCTATAATACCTTTGAAGAAGTCTTCGGGTAAGCCGTCAATGAGCCGGCACACGAGCCAGAAATAATCCCGACACGCCGGTCCGTACGGCTCCTTGCCTTCTTCCGTGTGATGGTGGACCACCTGTAACAATATATTGTATACTACCGTAAACCACCCTCCGTTGTTTTTGGTGTATATGTTTAACCGTTTGATATTAAAAGGTATTTTATCGAAACTAAGAAACACATTCATCTCCTATGTCAACTACTAAAGGTTAAAAGGAGAATGGGCACTTTTGTATGGGGTGCGTACCAACCCTTGTAACAAGTTGCGACTTGTATAAACATGTTGTCCTGGGACTGTTATATGGTATGCATACAAAAATATTTAATAACTGAATGCAGGTAAAGAATTATTTGCATTCCAATGTTTTAAAAGTTTTGTAATAATTAAGCCCTATTCTAGGGTTTAAATGAAATAAAAATATGTTTTACACACATGAAGCAAATAAATATAGATAGGAGACGGCCTAAGCAACTGTGCACTGTGACTCAACTAGGTCCTGACGTCATCATCACAGTAGGCGTGGCCTAAAGTCAGTTTACCGTCGGCGCCCGTCTTGTGCACAACGTTATGGACGTTTACATTTTCAAAGAAAAGGATGAAGTGCTGTCTACTCGACATTAGATGGCGACACTTTTCTTATATTTTGAGTCCGTCCCTGTTATATCCTACATTTATTGACATCTAGTGTGAGATAGTGAAACTACATAGTAAAATCGATATACAACGAAGCGAGTAGTTTTGCTATTGACCGTTATGCCCGGGATACACGAGGCTAGTTTTTCAAGCTTGGATAGCAAGCTAGTGTCAGTAAGCTAGCAAGCTAGTGTCAGTAAGCTAGCAAGCTAGTACTTCTGGCTTCGTGTAGACAAAACTAGCTTCATTTATAAGTTATATTTTATGAAGCTAGAAGCCAGAAGTACTAGCTTGCTAGCTTACTGACACTAGCTTGCTATCCTAGCTTGAAAAACTAGCCTCGTGTATCTCGGGCATTAGATGGAAAATAAACAAGTGGGCGGATGGTGGGCGGGATCTAACACCCCCTCGCCCCGCAAAGTGTCACGCGTTCTTTCTTAGGGAAATCTACATACAACGTCTCCTCTCTATATTTGCTTCATGGTTACACATGATTTATTAAGTTTTTTTATTAGTGTTATTACTCGTATATAAGTCGTTTACATGTCTTAAACGGTTAAATAAAACTGATAATTATACACAGCGCAGTCACACAACGAACGAACGATCGTGCACGACTGAGAAGCCACAACTCACTTGACGATATCGAGAAACAACGTGGCAGGGTTAATTAGCCAATCATAATAGTACATTATGATACAAGTGCGCGAAGTTGGTCATTACAGTCGAGGCGGTATTGCACAGCCCGAGCCGCAAGGCGAGGGCTGTAATAGAGCCAAGACTGTAATGAACAAAGCACACGCGTATCATACGACGTTTTTCAACACACTTGCGAGGAAAAAAACAATTAGGTAGGTATAAAATACATTCGACATTTTTCAGTCACAAATCAGCAAATTATAAACGAACAAAATGTTTGCACAAAATGGCGCGGACGTTTATTTTTTCACGCGCCGTATCTTTGGTTCAATAACTATGCGCGCGCAGGTTAAGTCCAGAGGCACCGAACACCGCTATTCAGCCACAATATATTAAACTAAATAATTATGTATTTCTAATAAGAATTTACGGTAATTAATGATTTAAAATATTGTATTTTTTAAATGCTTTAATAGATAATTAGACTTATCTTATCAGATTTTGACTAAGTACAACAAGTTTATTTATTTACAGAATAATAAATCTTTTGGTAACAACCTCTTTACGGATATTAAAAAAAAAGTGGAATAAGAAAAACACTAGTGCGGCAATGAAAAGTAAAACGCACTAGTGTGTAATAAACCGCATTCCGGGCGTAAGACTAAAGAAAAAATAGCAACTTTACGAGCAAGTGTGTTGAAAAGTACATTATACTCGTATTAGACAATAGCTGCGGGTAGAAGTTTATTTACCTCTACCCGCAGCTATACAATTTAGCTGCGCGGGACCATCGACTGGTGAGTGCGGGGCGAAGGGGAGTGAGGTAGCGGCGGTGCGGTGCATAAATGCGCGATTACGAAGCGCGCTAACGTGCTGAATTGCATGATAGCGCGCATCATAGAATAGGCTATATCTTTTTTCCTGCACTAGATCCAGACTTGCTGCCATACAAAAAGTTTTAGTACTTTTTAAGACCTTTTTAATGACATACATCATAAAGTGTTACAATACTTGGTACGAAACCGCCCATTCTCCTTTGTATGATATAAAGATAGATACAATTTTTTTATAACTTTCACTTCAAACTTGACAAACTTCAATACAAATATTCATCTCATTCTTTACCACATAAGATTTTTTTACATCTTTCAACGATCATTATCTACTTTAATAATAATAAAACTTATTACTAAAAAATACGTATTACTGCTTGGGTAGAATTTTTAAAGGCTTAGTTCAAAATTTTTAAGACTCCGAGCATTTACACCACAGTAACATTAAAGAGTCACAGATCAAACATTCCAACCACACCCGCCCATCAACCCGGCACGTACATACCTCGTGGTGGTGGTGGGGGTGGTGCGGGCGCATGTCGGCGGCGCGCGGCAGGTGCTCCAGCAGCAGCTGCAGCAGCGGCGCCAGCACCGCCACCTCGCCGCCCGCGCACAGCCGGTACAGCGCCGTGCCCGCCTCGCGACGGACCTGACCGCATACAAGTGTTCCGTGATTCACTGACTGACGACGTACAGATGACTAATGAACGCAATTAGATGACATTTTGCATGGACGTTCCTTGACGAGTGCACGAGAGTACTACGGGAAGATTTTTGGATTTAAAGATTTTTTGATCACCAAGGTCAAAATCTACTATCTGGACTAACCACTAACCATCCCAGTTCCTATCTGAGTCTTATTCTAAGTTAGCCACGGTTGTCATAGGCAATAGCGGAAGGGTGATGTTGCCTGCAAGTTTGTTACCTTAGAGATAGAGATAAGCTATGCTGTGGTCCGCCTAAAAACCCCCTCGGACCCGGCCTTCGCAGGGCGACTCAATGAATGTGATTGCTGGATGTCAAACGAATCTTTAGCAACATAGTTTAGTTTAGCCCTACTGAAAAGGCTATTGAAAAATAATTCCATTAAAAAATAGTGTATAGTCACCGCCGGGTCGGCGTCGTCGAGCAGTAACCGCGGCGCGGCGCGGCGCAGCGACCAGGCCAGCGCCACCGCGTCGCCGCCGCCGCGCGCCCACCACACGCACATGCGCATCGCGTGCTGCACCACCTGACGATCAATTTATTGATACATAAATAGACAGATTTATCAAATCAACATTTTTGGGTAATAAATCAAGAAGGAGCAATCCGGCGAGCACCGAGGCGAATCTAGTGAGACGGTCGTGTTGGCGACATCGACGTCACGAAAAATTGAATCCAGCCGCCTCCCAGGCGTGCCGCTTTGCTGCTTTGTACCGATTTATTATTTTTTGCGTGAATCCGTATTTCACAGTATCGAAACACTTTCTAGTCGTAATTAATGATTCCAAAACTACAAAATAATTGCACATGATAACTGACCTGAGCACGACCCCAAAACCCAGTCTTGTACGTTGTTGGTTCCTTTAGAGTAGCTGCCTCACATAGAATTGAAATTAACCTTTCCGTCGTCTCCTCTACACTCATCAAGGATAATAAAGCCTGGAAAAAAGCAACCATATTTTTATAATACGAGTATACTCTCTATTTAAATAATATTCAAAGGATCGCACCGCCAAGACAAGAGTACCATTACCTACCGGCTACCGGATGCTAATTTTCTACTAAATAGCATGAAAACATGAACTGAGTGTATGTTTTTCCTATCTACCATTGGTTGTTCAATGTATCAGAGGCTATTTCATCTATGGGTGAACGATATCTTTTTTTATGTGAAAAAAAAAACAAATTACATAAATCATAAACTCACAGGGTGTAGTTTAGGCGTCTGCGCGGGGTCGGAGGAGGGCAGGGTGCCGATGCGGCAAAGCAGCTGCAGCAGCAGAGCCAGGCAGTCCTGTCGCCACTCGCTGTCGTCGTTCCTTTGTAATACACCTGCCGAATATTATAAAAATTGACCATATGACTGCACCTACACAGCTCTAATTTTAGTGCACAAAGCACGGAGCCGCCGCCGCACGCCGAGACTACCAAACACAAGAAACTAAAATTGGCATTTTTTTGGAAATAAAAAGGGATAAATAGTGAAAAAAAAACGTGGGGGAAACCTAATATATTATATATTTACTAACCTGACATCATAATATCATACAGCAGCCTCAATCCACCCTTTTTTATAAACAACTCATTCCAGTTTTCAACAGACACTTTTTCCTCCTCAGTTTTCTCGACGTTTCCAGTTGTTTCCTTGACATTAGGACCATTGCTGTTTGAGCTCAATTTGTCTATAATGTGTAAGGAGTACATAAGTTTTTGTGGACTGGTCGGGTCCAGCAGTTCGGGTAATTTGCTTTCTGTGGGGTTCTGGAATGCTTCGAGTAGCGTCGGGTTGAGGGGGACCGCTTGTAGGATGTCCCAGACACGCCGAGATAGGAGTTGTGCTTTGGTGTGCGCCATGGGTTCCTGAAATTATGTATAAAACAATAACGACGTTGGGTATTTAAAAAACAGGTTTAAATAACACTGAATTAAATTGATAGTAATGCCAAGAGAGGTTCCCGGGTTTTATAACTGTCTCAGGGAGACAAACACCAAAAACATAGGGGAGCATCTTCCATGAACATTACTGATGTCCATACTGATGTGATACTTAGTAAAAAAGAAGAAAAATACAAAGTATTTATTCTCAAGACCCTGGCCGGAACACAATTTGACCTAAACAAGAGGTTGGAACTTATCCAGGTGGCTACTCAGGCTACCTATTCGCTTTATGGAAAGCCAATAAAAGATAACGCACCCCAGTAGTCCGGGGCTCCTTCATCTGGCCGAGCGCCTGCATGAGCGTGAACAGCTGGTGGAAGTAGACGGGGTCGAGCAGCAGCAGCGTGGGCAGCCGCGCGCGCGCCGGCGCCGGCTGCGCGGACGGCCACTCCGCCCACGCCGCGCGCCCGCCCACGCCCACCGACACGAACACTAACTGTGGGGGGACGGGTGAAGTGTAGTGCTGGTGTAGTGTGTAGCTAAGGCAGGTGTCCCAGGTGGCAAGTCGGCGAGTTTATTCGGCGCTCGACTATTTTCTCGCTCAAGACACGTACAAAATATATTACATTCCGTGTAAACAAAAAATATGTGTGGGCTTGAACATAGCCGGCGAGTAACCAGTAACTTGGGCGAGAACATCCTACTTCCTACTATCCTACTTCCTACTTCCTACTAATATTATATCCTACTAATTCCTACTAATATTATAAATGCGAAAGTTTCTAAGGATGTATGTGAGTGAGTGAGTGTGTGTGTGTTTGTTGCTCTTTCACGCAAAAACTACTGAACGGATTTTCATAAAACTTTGCAGTAATATAGCTTAGACATCGGAATAACATAATTTGTTAAAATTTATAGAGATTTTTGAAGGAACTGGTTTCCCGAAGCGAAACGAGGGCTTATTTACTAGTAGCCCATAATTACTGGTTACTCGCCGGCGGTCGGACACCTGCCTAATGCACCCAATAAGTTATGCAATGATCACAAATAGTACAATTTGAGACGTTTGTCTTACGTACCTGATTATCTTTAAACCCCATGTCGTACAAAGTGCGCTCGTCGTATTCTATTGTCAGCTCCTGTCCCTGGGTGATCATTCGCAGCGGGCCGTCGCTCGACAAGGTAGTCACCCCATCCTCTCCTTGGATCTGAAGTTTTACATGAAATTCGGTTGTTTTACATAATGATAGATTTTGAACTACTTTACAGGTTTCATAGGTAAGTTTAAGTTAGCAATTTGTAAAAGAGTCCATTTGTAAAAGCAATTTAATTAAATTTTTCATTGCTAATAAAAGATTACACTAGCCGGCTGCCAGCTTTTGTCTTTGTTTCAATAAATAATAGCTGATCTAATAATTCATATTCTTTCGATAAGTTAGTAGGTGACGCAATAGCTTCTATTATAAAACGTAGGTACGCAGCGTCACGCGCACGATCCGTTATACAACACCCGCAACCACCCACCTGCCGCTCCCACCAGACGTGCACGTGCGCGCGCAGGTGCGCCACCAGGTCGGTGTGGTGCAGCGCGAGCACGGCGCGCGGGCCCGCTCCGGCCGGCTGCAGCGTCACGCGCACGCTGCCCGCGCCCGTCGCGCCGCCCTCCCACTGCCCCGACTCCGCCAGCGCCCAGCGACGCAGGTGGTACGCGTATCTGGGAGGATATGGTTGAGATAGTGCTTGATTATGACGTGTAAATGGTAAATAACATAACGGTATCAGTATATTTGTGACAACCCTAGCGGCAAACGTATAGTAAACCCAACTTACAGTCCGCCCAACTTAACTCTGAAATGGCAAAAATTTGAACTAACGAAAAGTCATTCATAAGTACGTTGTGTTCATTCATCTGTCAGTTACTAGTGTGCAATGATTGGTCAAATGAATGTCAAATGCGTCCGACAGCGCCTCTTTCGTTTCAGTCTTAAGTTGGGTTTACTATAAGAATGAATCGAAAGAGGCGCTGTCGGACGCATTTGACATTCATTTGACCAATCATTGCACACTAGTAACTGACAGATGAATGACCATAACGTACTTATGAATGACTTTTCGTTAGTTCCAATTTTTGCCATTTCAGAGATAAGTTGGGCGCACTGTAAACAATAAGGCCGCTATCCCACTGACGTTTTACGAGCGTTGGCGTTCGTCCAACGTCCTCGCAGCGTCGCCGCTGCGCAGACGCGACGTTAACGTTGCGCTTGGACTGAACGCAATGTTAACGTCGCGCTCAGTACCTGTTCCTAAAAAAAAGAAACACTAACGCCGCGTTGACGCGACGCTAAAGTTACGGAATCGTAATATCAACGCTTGCCAGTAGAGACCTGCGACGTCAACGTCGCGTCTGCGCAGCGTTGACGTCGGAGGAACGCCACCGCTCGTAAAATGCCAGTGGGATAGCGGCCTAAACCAATAAATTTGCCTATCTCTAAATAAGGTATTCACGCGCCTCAGACCGCGAATTTTGACCTTAAGACGAATGCCATAAGGTCGCCGTATGTCCTACAATATTCCAGAACAGGGCGTGTTGACGTATTACATAAACGTGTGTTTATGTAATACGTCAACACGTAATGTCTTTATAGTACTTTTTGGCGTTTTGACGAACCTATTATTCCTGACACGTTACGTATTTTTTAATTGTGACTTACCTTCGTTTAAAAGTATCTAAATGCGTTTTGAGCAATAGCAGCGCTCGCTGTATACATTGCAACGCCGCTTCTTCAGTCATATGCTCATAAATGTTTTGTTTATCTGCCGACTTCTCTTGTTCTTTCGTTTCTTCCGCTGTTATGCTAGAAGTCAGAGAAGATTCTCCATCTTGGTTCTTGGATATGAGCCGTTCGGCTGCTGACGATAGATGAAACATGCACTTGGAGACGAAGTCATCTTCCTGTTGTAGTTGCTGACCCATATAATAGCTGTTCAGGTACTGAATGGCGCCCATGGAGACATCTGGAAAATAAGGATTTTCAGCTGAAACCGAAACTGAACTTGGAGACACTAAGACCAAAACCGGAATTTCGGCCAAAACTATCTGAAATTGAAACTTCGGTCAGTCACTATCACGAACACTACTTTCAGCGAGGCGAAAGTTTGGGTCAGTTTTTTCCCTGAAACCTAAACTAAGGCCGAAACCGCAACCGAAACTTCCGGTCCATCGCTAAAACCCCCAACCACTATCCCATACCGGTGCTGTTGGCCCGGAGCGCGATCTTCCACAGATGGTCCATGGCGAGCGTGTGCGGGTGCGCGGCGTCGCGCGAGTCGCCCGCGCCCAGCGCCATGCGCGCCAGGTTGCACAGCTGCTGGTACAGGCTCAGGCCCATTATGCTGATCGTCTGTAACAACGACGTAACTAGTTGGTACGGGTCTTGCTTGGTTGAAAATTGACTTGAAGCAAGCTAACTAGCTATAATTATAATAATTAATAACACGTAAATGAAGAAATAGGGCTCATTCACAATCATCCAACGTAAAACTTATAGGGAGATCTCTTCACCAAACATTCATTTACAATTGTTTTTGGCTTGTATGTCCTTCCAAACAAAAATAGATAACATCATCTTCTTCTAGTATTATATTTTTAGCGATGAAAGCTTTTTCAAGTAGGAACAGTTTCTTAAATAAACGAGTTGATGTGATATCTGACTGCAAATGACCTCAGCCGCCAATGAACTCGAGCAACACCGACGTCCTCACTATACACTACGAGCCGCAAACATTCAAATTCAACAAGTTCCAACAACTCACCTCCGGATCGAGCGTGGGCATCTTCTCGACGTACAGGAAGCGCAGCGCGTCCAGCCCGAGCGCGTGCTGCTCCGGCGACTTGGTGTGCGACAGCAGCCACGAGTACAGGCAGTCCGCGCACTCCGCCGACCCGCGCACCACCAGGCACTGCCACAGCTCCTCCACCTGCTCCACCGTTAGCCTGCGCAACACACGATAACTCAGTCCTCATTCAGGTTTGAATCAGTATGTAGTGCAATAGGTATATGAAATAGGTATAAATACGTAAAACATTGATACGTCTCTATCAGAATGTTCTAATCTTATTGTAAGTTTTGTTAAAATGGTCCAGAAAATATTTGCTATAAATTTGTATCACAGGCTTGAAAAAGCCTACAACAGGCACCAGGCTCTCACTAAGGTTACTGTATTATTCTAGTAAATAAGCCTAGTAATAGCCTAGTACATAAGACCTTCTTGAGAGCAAAATAAACGTTATTATTATTATTATTATTAAAAATGTAGCGGTATTAGCCTAATGGTTTAAGATCTCGGCCTCCTATTCGGAAGGTCCGGGTTCGAATCCCAGGGCACGCACCTCTGGCTTTATCGGAGTTATGTGCGTTTTAAGCATTTAAATATCACTTGCTACAAACGGTGAAGGAAAACATCGTGAGGAAACCTGCATGCCGGAGAGTTCGCAAAACTCAAAGGTGTGTGAAGTCCGCCAATCCGCACTTGGCCAGCGTGGTGGACTATGGCCTTACCCTTCTCAGAATGAGAAGAGACCCGTGCTCAATAGTGGGCCATTATGGGTTGAGATGATGATTAAAAATACACTCTGAGTCAGCAGGCTCAAGGGGCATTTGTTTTTTTTTTATGGAATTAAGATAGCAAACGAGCATGCAGCACCACCCTTCCGCTGCCGCCCATAACAACTGTGACCGACCTAGAACTAGACTCAAAGGGATAGGGTGGTTAGTCCATTTAGTAGCTGATGGTGTTAGAATATTAGTTTGTTAATAAGTGTGAAGACAGGGACTGTTAGTGATAATTAGTCCTGTTAGTTAATGTTAGTAATAGTCCAGTTAGTTATTGTTAGTATGAGTCTCGTTCTATTTCGGTCACAGATGCGTTGCTACCCTTGAGGACTGAAATGGTCGCCTCTAAAAAAGTGTAACCGGCTCCACACCTTCCTATCCGGAACACAATTGTTCTTAAAACAATTATTACACGGTAGGAATGGTACTAAGTACTTAATCAAAGTAAAATTTGAAATAAATAAATGAAATAAAAAATAAATGAAATCCGTACTCTATAACATTATTTTAAATCAACTTTATTTCTGTATCCTCCGACAAATTCCTAATTACAATTCGTGACTTGCTCATGACGAGAAATAACATAGTTTTTTTTTTTCACTTTATCAGGGTCAACAAACAGTTAACAACAGGGCTTAACTTAAGTAATAACAAACTAAGAGAATCTTATTATATTGCTAACCAGCACCGTAGACCACAGATTACTAAATTTTTATTGTTATTGTTGCGAATACGTACGTACATGCGTACATACGTACGTTCGCCCGTACTTATGTACGCGCGTAAACCAAACCTGAAATGGTGCGGCGAGCCGACGGGCGAGAAGATGGCGGTGAGGAAGTGCAGGCGCACGGTGAGCTCGGTGATGTGCGCGTAATGCGCGTCCGGCGGCCGCGTGCTCACGTAGTGCCGCAGGTCCTCCAGGAACAGCCGCATCATGCCGCGCTCTCGCTCCGCCCACATCACCACCTGCACACAAGTAAATAAACGTAAAACTACACATAAACTGACCCTTAGGACTTTTCATGTAGAGGTATTTTTTATAATCTACATACCTGGTGCATGTCCATTCCACGTAGTTGTTGAAACGACGAAAACAATTTTGGCAGTAAGCGGAGAGACACCGCGACTGACCTGACGTGAAAGAATTAATAATATTTATATTTTTCATCTCCTTATTTAAAATAATATATTATTGTATGAAAGTCGCTAAACTAAAATTACCAAAAAAATATCAGCATTATGTACGTACCGATGGTTCGCTAAGTTATCTAAGCAGCCTTCAATGAATTTAATCCTGATGAACTTGTCCGTACTAAAACACAGAAGTGCGCACAGCGCCTTCTCTGCTTCCAGAGCTAGCCCTTCGCCGAGTTGCTCCTGTGAAACACAATAATATAAGCTTTCGACAGAGTTTCCCAAAAATCGTAACGCTAGTGCTAAACGAGAACTTTTTTATAGTTTATAGCCAATATAACTTTACTTTTATAATAACAGGGTTCCTCAAGCAATATGATGTATTTCAAGAAGTTATAATTATTATATGGTTTAGTCGTAACTTCCGTTGCTATGGTAACCGTTTGCCACGAGAAAGCGTACGCCGGAATAATAACTAATATAAAAACAATAAACAATTGGCTAGGTCATACGACTCACAATGGCGCCGTCCTGCAGCAGGTCCCAGAGCAGCGTGTTGCCGGCGCGGCACACGTCGTCCACGTTGAAGGGCAGCGCGGGCGCGGGCGACGGCGGCCGCCGCTCCGCCCCGCCGCCCGCCGCGCCCGCCGCCACGCCCGCCGCCACGCTCGCCAGCGCGCTCGCCGACTGATACTCTGTTAGACACTGCGCCTGCGGATCGAGTACAAGTTCGACCGTGTACTAACAATCATTGGAACATTTATCATGCTTCATTCACATACAGTCATCGAACGTGACAGACACGTGCCGGCGCCGGCCAACATTCTCGACAAGAATGTTTTGTCGGTGCCGGCGCGTGTCTGTGCATGTCTGTATATGTGAATGAAGCTTTAGGCACTTCTCACATTATGCTATTTATAAGCTACGCGTCTGCGATGCAATCCCAAAATTCTATGTATCTGACACTTTTGACTGAAAAATGACAGATACATACAAATTTTGGGTTGCGTTGCAGCCGCGTAGCTCGTAAATAGCGTTGTGTGAGAAGTGCCTTACTCGTAAAAAAATTCTTGACAAAGCCTGTCAAGTAGCTGTCAACATGTAATATTTATTGAAAGGAAGCGTACAAAGTCGAACAAAGGCATGGGGTTTCCGGAAGTAAAGAGAAGTACAGTTATAAATATCTGGTCTGGATGGTAATTCAATCGGGCACCTTTTGCTTTGTAGGCTGGAACACTACCAAGTACAGGGTCGTCTTCAAAAGTTAATGGAATGTAATACAAAACTTCTTTCTCTGGTTATTGTTACTATTTATAGTAAGTGAAGAAATTACTAAACGTTCGATATTCTATCTATCCATAATTTTTAGAATGGTGCCTAGCAACAGTCGAAAGTGCGTACATCCTACAGTAAAGTTATTCGGATCTGTTATTTATCCATTCCTATCAGAAATAGCCGTGAGAGCCAGATAGTGTATAACTGACCTGCGCAGCGAGGCGCGCCAGCTCCTCCTCGCAGGCCGAGTCGTCCTCGTCGAGGTCGGGCAGGCGGTGCGAGTGCGGCGACACGGCCGACGACGCGCTTCCCTCCTCCTCCTCGCGCCGCTTGTAGCTCTCCATCAGCCGCAGCTCCATCAGTCTTCTGCTGGATACATAAAGATACATGCGAGCTTGTGTACTGGGCCTACTTGTATACTGTACATCGTGGTGTTCTAGGCTGTGATTGATTCGATTCAGTATTGCATTTTGGTTTTGGGCTGCATTCCCGAGGCCAAATATTCCCATAGTAGCTAAGTGATTTAATAGATGATTAAAGATTTTAAAGATTTAAAGACAGATCAAGCCAACCCAAAACCGCTATATCTATCAGGTTGTAATTTTCAAGTGTCTTGATTTCTAACATAAGTAGGTATTACACCTAGAGAAGAGTTTTAAGTTTACCTAGCATCTACATTGTCACAAAGCAGCTGGCAGTGCGCGGTCTCGCTACCAGACGATTCCTCCTCCACCTCGGACACCGATTCAGCGAGGTCGGCTGCCTTCAATTGGGTTGTAACTGAAATTAATAATAATATATCTCAATGATGAAAAAATTAAATGTAATCCGTTGGACAAATTACCTGTGGAACCTTAGACACATATATCCCCAATAATTCACATTATATTTCATTGGTGTTACGATATTGTACCTTGTACTTTATTACATCCTAGTCCTACAGGTACTTAAGTATTATTCAAAATTGTGATAATGTCTATTTTGTTTGTAGTTTGTAGATCTATTTGCCTGTCTATGTCTGTCTTTCCCACCATCACATATTAATTCTAATCGTTTCACACAATACAAAGAACTGGACAAGGATTGTAAAGTTGTAGCGAGTGATATAAACAAGTGGTGACGTGGTGTGGTATGGACCATGCACTCACGGAAAACCCTGGGCTTGCCGGGCTTGTGCCGCTTCTTGTACAGCTTCTTCTTGCGCGGCCGCAGCAGCTCCTCCGCGCCGCTGCTCGCGCTGCCGCTGCTGCCCGCGCGCTTGCTGCGTCTGACAACCCCGCTCAATTAGTTTATCGTTTTAATGAAAATACAAGTGTAAGGAACTCCTTTTGGAAAATCGCTAATTATTTAAATAAGAAGGAGTAACAGGCCGTTTACTTATTAATGGATTATTTAAAAAAGACACAACAGCTGTCAGAAGAAGACATAAATATAAAGAAAAGGGGAATATTTTTTTAACATTGAAATAGATGTACTTTCATAATAAGTTTATTTAATGAACAAGTTAACTGTAAAACAGTCTTTTCTGAGCACTCCTTTCACAAGTTACCAACACTTTAACACCCAAACAGAATAATACAATACTCATCAGATGTAGCTCTTTATATGAAACCACACGATAAATACCAGGTTTCGAATAAAAAGAATCATAAGATTCGGAACACTCAATAAAAAATTATGAGGTGTTACCACAAAAACACTCGATAACTCAAAAACTATCCGCAAGATTTCGCAAAAATTAATATGACAAAGGATTACATTTTGAATAAAAAAGAATTGAAAGTTGAGAAGAAAACCCTTGTTTTATAATAATAATCTTTGTTATATATTTGTTTTATATCATGAAATAAGGACTTTATTTCTTGAATAATAATAATAATAATAACACTTGGATGGAAATAAAACTTACTTTTGACAAGATTTTAAAGCTGCACACTCTTTCTTAGTAAGCTCTTCGCCCTCACGTAGCCATTCTGCTTCAGCTGGAACAATATTATTATTTAAACATAGTTGCACGCACTTTTTAATTCAATCCATATGTATATATATATCCATAGTATGATGTTTAATATAAAACTAAAGCATACCAGTAAGTTCGCGTTGATGCTTGCTTTGTTTGCGAGGCGTCGGACCGGCTTCCTCGCCAGATGTACTCAATTCTTCACACTGTACAGAATAAAATTAATTTAAGGATAAGATAGAAGACTAGGATTCTCTGTGTTGTGGGTACAACGGACAACACATAAGACAAAGACACACAACCAGACCAAGAAAGTGAAATCATCATTAAATTTCCGCTGGGTATCGACCCCAGGACCTCTTGAACAGCAATCCAGCACGGTAACCATCTCATATTTCTGTCCAACTTGGGAATCGAATCTGGGGACCTTAATTCGTTAGATATAGTAATTATAGGTTCAATAACAAAATAATACAACATACTTTAACTACACAATTAATGCTTAATATTTAATAATGTATTGTAACTCACAGGATCATCGTCCGAGTTGGTCTGGTCCATGCTAACGCTGGCCTCGGAGGAGGAGTTGTGGTGCGGCTTGCACACGGGCGCGGGCACGCGCGGCGCGTCCGGCGCGGGCGACGCGCCGCCGCAGCCCTCGCGCGCCCACATCGCGCGCGTCAGCGCTGACGCTAGGTACAGGCTCTGGGATCATAAGGATTAAATGTTATTTAATTACGGTAACACACAAGGCAGTAAATTGTGATTGTCTTCTTCTATACATTAAAACTATAACTGTTTGTTTATTTGTGCACGCTAATCTCAGAAACAGCTGAATAGATTTTATGGGAGTTACATTGGGAGATAGAGGAGGCTGTGGAGCAACATATAGGATACTTTTTATCCCTGAGTTCCCGCGGGATCGGGATTCACGCGGGAAAACCTTCTATGTACGAACGAAATCGCGGGCAACAGCTAGTACTAACTAAACTATAATTAAAGCTGAATAGGGTTAATCATAGAGTCACCACCGCATTATAACAATGACACTAACCTGTTCAGTATGTTCTTTAGGTGGAAGTGCACACAATAGACTATATAAATGTGCGCAAGGTCGAGGAGCCAACGCCCTGATGAAGCCGGGAAGTAGGTCGTACACTTGCCGCCCGCAGTGTTTCAATTGTGCCGCCGCCCACACTAACTCCACATGCTCCGGTGTGACGCGACCTTCCACTGCCAGGAACTTCAGTATCATGTGTGATTGCTTTATCACCTGTTAAGCACAAAAATAATTCTGTATATGTGTAAAATCCAATGAAGATTCTCACTTTCATTAATTTATACATGGGTTCAACCCATAAAGGTCATAGCCCATCAGAGCCATCAGACACCCTACCAGCACCGGCTCGACTTTCGGCGTCAAATCGTTGCCGACAGGTGGACGCCGCGTGAACGGAGTGAACGTCGCGTGCTGGTTACAAGTTTACATCGCTTGATCCATAAATTTCAACAAGGTTTTCTTTATTATTTACTTTAAATGCAAAAACGATACGTCCTCCAATTTATGATCCGTGCACTGTCGAAAGAAAGGCTCGGAATAAAGGAAGGGCGTCATCAAAATCATTCGCCGATTGCTTAGCATCCACATAAGCTGCTGGGCTATGAGTGTTAGTTTTGTTGAATTTCAGTTCAACCATGTACAGTGTGTTTTTAAAAAGGTAAAAAATTATAGTCCATGTAATAAATTACTCACCTCTACATGCAAGTTAGGGCCGAATAAGTGTTCAATGATGTTGTGGAATGTGAGCCATGTTGCAAGTCGTTGTCCAGCTATCTCGGCAGCATCTGCTGCCGGCTCTCCCGCACAAAGTTCGTTGTGCGCGGCGATATGTGCGTTAATTTGAGCCACACCAGCCAACCTCATTGTAAGTGTGCTGCTGCTAAAATATTTAAAGGCTAAAGCCAGTCCATCACTGTCGAATACCAAGGGTGCGTCCAAAGGCTCTTTTGCTGCTCCCCACATGAAATCTAAAAGAATGTGTCAAAAAAATATAATTATTATGTTCATTGAAAATGAAAATTATTTTTGCTTGACCCATGTCGTTCACGGGCATAAAAATAAAAAACTGTGCATTTTGTTTTTAATTGATAAAGTAGTTGTGGTAACAACCATAATGGTCCACCCTGTAATAAGTGGCCAATATGTCAATAGACTTTTTGTTTAACCCACTTCTCCTCATACTCTTTAAAACAGACCTGACATACAATGCTCTTTATAAAAGGTGCACAAAGTGGAAAAAGAAGTTATTTTGAAGCTGTCTTAATAGACAAACTTTGTCAAAGTAATATGTTCAAGAGGATCTTAATGCAAGCTGAAACTTACCTGCCATTGACTTAACAGCTGGTACTCTGAGATCTTTGTCTTCTAAGCTGCACATATATTGTAATATCTTACTTCTTAGAGGAATGAACATTTGCGCCACAGCTCGGAAATTTAACCACAGCTTGAGATTTCCAACAGCTGCCACAATGGCATGTGCCATTGAAAGAGGCAAAGTACTTGGTGTAGCATATTCAAACACCGCAGACATGGTGCACACCCCACCCAATTTACAAAACAAGTTGACATTTCTTAACAAGTAAGCCGGTATTTCTGTATCTTGGAGATCACAATAAGAACTCAAGTTGGTGATTTCGTGGGCGGATAGGTCATCTAATCTACTTAGTGCTGAGTGCTTACAGGCCAAGTATAAAGGGAAGTTGAGTAGAAATATCTTAGACACAATGTGCATGAGTTTTTCCTTCTGCTGCATAGACCACACCTGTGGCTCATCTTTCGATGTTGATGGTTTCGGGTCAGCTGATACCTCTGGAGCTTCCTTGGGTGGGTCGGGAGCTTCAGGACTTTCTTTGTTTGCATCATCTTCTTTCTCACTATTTTCTTTTTCTACTTTAGGTGGAGGCTCGGCTAGATTTTGTTTTTCTTGGTTATCACGTGGAGGAGCTTTGGAAGCTTCTATAAGCTCATCTTTTAACTGTTTTAACTGGCATACAGACAAGCACAAAATACTTTGCACAACTAGGTAAAATCTCTCAAAGTTCTTTACATCTCGATAACAACACATACATTGTCTGGAAAAAGGAATTAAATTATGATTAAAAAATGTAAAACATATGATAGTAACACATATCTTGTTTTTTAAAATATATATTACTGCAATATTTTTTGTCCTTAAATAAGAACGACAAGCACTACATCTACACTTTAAAAGTACAACTAGTATTGTTCAGTGGTGCTTCACACCATAATTCAATATCATTGATTAACTAACACAATATGTATTAATTTACTACTGAAATCAAATCCTTTTATATACATTAACATTGCTGTTACCTTTGTGGCCAAGAAAGAATGTAATTCAAGACTGTTTCGAGCTCTGCTTGGCTTATACTTGGGTATTGGGACACATCATCTGTTAATCTTGCTTCGCCTGAAATTACAATGATATCACCGTATTTCACTTAGTAATTAATTCATACGTTTCAACAACAACAATAGTGTACACATGCTGTTATGTTCAAGTAAAAACAATGATGCGAAAGCAAATGTGTAACAAAATTTCGAAACAATGTATCTTACAATTCACTAAAAGTTGTGAAAACTCCGAACAAACATCACACATCCTCAAAGTTTTGAGTCAAGAAAAAGCGAAATATTATTGTAATATTATCGCAATTGTTAAATTGCTTGAGATAATGAACATTATTAATATTTTCGTATCAGAAAACGAACTGCCTTAAAAATGTCACAGAATCCAATCCACCATTGTTGACGATTGTTGTCAAAACAGCGTTTCGATTATGAATAGATAATCTAATGTTTGAGTGGAGACCTATTAACTAAATTGAGTTAAAAAAATATTATTATTTTAGAAACAAAATCGTAAAAAGAGATTTAGATAATACCGCCATCGAAAAATATGTGATTAAAGAATTTGAAAATGTAATTAAAACATCTTAAAGAAAAAGCAATAACAAAACGACGTAACATCGATCATCTGGCAAAAATTATTGGCGTAGATTATATATTTTAACAGTATATAAAAATCAGCAAAAGCAAATCAAACTCATAAGGCCACGTATTTTGAGGAAGAACTTGTGAATTATCCACATTTTTTGTTTACTGCAAATATCTATTGTATCCTAGGTGGCATCAGTTCGATTTTAATGTTTTATAACTATATTTTGAACAAGTAAGTAGAAAAAAGAGTAGGCAATCAGTTTGCATTTCTGTGATAGTATCATAGTCTGTGGTAACAGCTGAATGTGACATTTATGTCGATGTCTGACTGACAGTTTTCAAATATTGAGCGAGTTTTGGTTGCGATATGGGTTGAGGTTTATTTAGCCGCTATTATTTTATAAAAAAGAAATGGCTCAGTTACTTTATATTGTAGCGAGCTTACACGTGTTGCTATGCCCATTCACAAAAGTAGAAGAAAGTTTTAATATCCAAGCTACACACGATATTTTGTACCATCGTTTTAACCTTACACAGGTATATAAAGTTCTAATTTTGGATTCATAAGATGCGTACTGAGAAGATTCAATAATCTATTTTTTCTAGTACGACCATAACGAATTCCCGGGGGTCGTGCCGCGTACGTTCATCGGTCCCCTTGTCATCTCTGCATTATCAGCACCTATTGCTGGAATTCTTCATTTAACTGGTATTAACAAATTTTGGGTGCAATATGTAGGCAAGTACTAGATAACATCCATGAATGTGATGGTCATTAATGGTTATTTTAGTGCTAAGGTAACATCATGTTTATATTTTCAGTTCGGTTGACTTTAGCATTATGTGTGATAGCAGCATGGAGCCGGTTAAAGCTTGCTCTGCAAAAGCAGTTTGGGAACACATTCGCGTGGTGGTTCACTGTGATAACTGTTGCTCAGTATCATTTTATGTTTTATATGAGCCGTCCATTACCTAACATAATGGCATTACCATTAGGTAAGAATCAAATTTGTTCTTTAATAAGTTTATATGTACTTACACTACAATTGATAACTGAAAGACCTTAGACTACAACCTTTCCTTGATGGTAGGACATCAGCCCTATGAGTATCAACCCAGCTAGCTAGTTACTACTGTCTTGATTGAGTCAGTGGAAGAAGAAGCAGAAAGAAACCCCGAAGAAGCTGCTTTTCCTATGTCACAACTATCAGGAAGATCATCTACTAGTTTGTCCATTATTTGCATAAAAAATATATACCTTACACTTCTAGTTTAAAACTATTAATTGGTATTTGGTATATTTAAAATATTTATAAAAATAAAATGTCTTTTTACAGTTCTTTTAGCTTTTGAAGGATGGTTATTAGGAAAGCATAAACAATTCATAATATGTGCTGGTGCAGCTATTGTGATATTCAGGTCTGAGCTTGCCATGCTGTTTGCTCTCTTCTTAATAATAGATTTATACTTTAAGAAGCTGGAAATAACCTCGTAAGTTGTGTGTTACTATATTGTTAAATAAAAAAGAAATTTTCTGAAATGTACATGTTTTAACACATTAAAATTTTTTCAGGTTCCTCAAAATTGTGATACCGACTGGTTTGGGACTAGTGGCTCTTACGGTAGTAATTGATTCAATATTCTGGGGCCGGCTCTTGTGGCCTGAAGCTGTAGTATTCTGGTACAACACTATTCTAAATAAGAGTTCAGATTGGGGAGTATCCTTTTTAAATGTCACATTATCTATTTTATGCATAGGCTTGTCACCTAGATACTTTAATAGGATTGTGAAAAATTTAAAGCATTTGTATTTAACATCAAAAGGATTAAAGTTATCAGTAATTATTAGTGATTGAACAACATCAAAATTAAAATAATAAAATTATTTCCATCAGAAATGTTAAAAAAATTATGAGAAAAAACCCTGTTGATGAACCAAACATAGAAACACTTAACTCAATAACACAGACTTCACCATTTTTGTGGTACTTTTACTCTGCACTTCCAAGGGGTCTTGGTCCAAGTTTAATATTGATCCCTATGGGTCTCTACTTAGAGAAGCGTTTAATACCTATTGTGACTCCAGCATTTGTTTATGTTCTATTGTTCTCATTTTTACCTCACAAGGAGCTCAGATTTATAATTTACGTTTTTCCATTGCTCAATATATCTTCTGCAGCAGTTTGCTCATATGTGTAAGTAGTTCTTCATCATACCATTACTTTTAAAATCCATACTATAATTGCGAGAGTCTGTCTGTCTGCCTGTGACCTGTGACGCTTTCACTGCTAAAGCACTGGCCCGATTTGGATAAGATTCAGAATGAAAATAGTTGAAGACCCAGATCAACCCCTACGGGTCTGAAGTAGGGAATGACAGTAAAAAACTAATGCCACGCGGGCGTAGCCGCGGGCGGATAGCTATAAATAAATAACAATATTGTATTAACTTTTAAAATACTAGATATATTCTAATGTTTTTATTATTACTTACAGATATATACGACGAAAGAAAACACCGATTTACGAATTACTATACTGTGGATGTCTTGTTCTCATAATTTCAAATGTTATGTTCTCTTTAGCATTAGGTTTGGTAGCTATGACAAATTACCCTGGTGGAGTGGCAATAACAAGGTAAATAGTAAATATATCAATAGATTAAAAAAATATACCTGTTTTTATATTTTTCTTAATATTTTACCAAATGCTGAAATGCGGATTTTAAAACCTTTTTCAGATTCCACAAGTTATTGAAAAACGAGCCTGATGTCCATGTTCACATCAGCAACTTGGCAGCACAAACTGGGGTAACAAGATTTACACAGATTCATGATCACTGGACTTACGATAAGACTGAATCTTTGCAACCAGAACAACTACATGCATATACACATTTGCTAATTGAAGCTAAAAGCAAATATTCACCAACTCTCAAAACATTTATGCACACACACAATATTTTAGAAAGTGTGGAAATGTTTTCTCACATAGCTATGAATTATAAGTTACTTGTGCCAGTGAGGATTAAAACGAAACCAGCATTATTTATTTTGGAAAGAAAAGATTTTCGTCAATACCCTAGAGATGTGCCAAGTAATGATTTTAAATCAATGAATGTAGATAATGATGATATATTTGAAACTTTGACAGATACAGAAGAGAATGAAATAAATGAGAGTGATTATGAAAGTTCTAAAAATGTCCCTGTAGAAACATCAATGCCTCATGACATTCACGATGAAGTAGAAAGTAGCGAGATCCAAGATGTTTTAGAAGAAAACTCTGTAAAACTTGATGAAGTAATGGATGCTTCTGAAGAAGTTGTAGTTGAACCTCAAAATGTGAAAAGTAAATCTATAGTTGAAGAAGAAACAAGTAAGAAATTAAAGAAAATGAAGACTATTGAAGATATAAAGTTGTATAGACAAGAAAGAAAGAAAAAAGCTATTACAAAGATTAAATCGGAAACTCGTAAAGAAGTCGTAGCATCAGCCAAAGAAAAACTAAAAGAAATAATGAAACGCCATAAACATATCGCAGATGAGTTTTCCTCCAATATTATGTCAACTGCTAAAGTTAAAAGTAAGGAGAGCGAATCAGACGGTAGGGGCGATATACCTGAACCAGAATTTATTGCCAAGCAGGAGGAAGAGCATGGCGACATTGAAAATAGTCCTATAGTCAATAGTATAAATGAAAATGTTCCAGAAGTCGAGGAGACAGAAAATCGCACGAAAGAAAATATAGATTCTATAGTGGAGGAGGTAATAATTCGACTGATCGACAGAAAGATTTATGATGATAAGACGAAACCTGAGGACATTAAAATAGAAGACAGAAAAATGATACAGAAAATAGTAGAAGAAATATTATCTGAAAGAACTAACTATACAAATGCAAAATAAATGTACTGAAAACATTTAGGTATTTGAAATGGGGTTTGACTTTGTGATCTCAGTACATGTTTTAAATAAAACGCCAATGTCTTTGAATGGTATCATTATATTTCCTGACTTTAAAAATTCTTCCATATAAAATTCTATGTTGTTATGTGAAAGGTGTATGTTAAGGTAACAATAAGTTTTGTAAAAGATTACTGAAGTTAGTTTTATGCTTTATTACAAGATTTAAAGAAATACGATATTATGTATAAGTTCAAGATTACTGCAGGAATTTTAGGAACAATAGATGATGCTTTCTACCCCTTTCTAGTCAACCATCAACTAACAAATACAATTAAACACAAATGTTCGTTATAAATACTCATTTGGTGTTGTTCGGCATTGTTATGGGCATTTAAAGTTTTACAACCTCTGGTAAGCATTGCGCAATTGCGGCATTGAAATTTAGGCATTTAACATTATGTTGTAACTTGTAAGATGACCAATGGTTCATCAATATTAATAAGTAACTCTGGATCCGTTGGATTCTGGATCCATTTAAAGTAGGCTCTCGTGAGGCCCTATTGGCCTGTTTGTTCTCGGGTATGGTGGTTGTATGATCGTTATTTATTTATATTTGCTCTATTTGTAATTTATATAAGTCTTAATAATTGCAATCGTTTTACTATTTTACTGTATTGTTTATCGATGTTTGTAATAAATAAATTATAAATATTAAATTTCAAAGTTTTTATTAATGTTAACAGGACTATGAGGATCCCAGGAACATCTACTTACATTAGATGAGCAAGTTGAAATAGATTTCAAATTAATTAAACGACCAACACTCTCTCACTCAACAATCACTGTCATATAACAGTATTAAAGTAATAATAATAGCTGTAAATTAAAAATGTAAGATATAATCAATTAGCTTTCCTCCGCCATCCAGAGAGTATGAAATGTCAAATGCCTTACATAATTTCGGAAAAGAGTTGGTTTTCTTTAAACTGCTGGACTGAGAAAAAACCGCATTGAAATCGGTGAATCCGTTTGAGAGCTACGATGCCACGAGACAGACATAATATAGACAGTTCTAACTTATAACACCCCTCTTTTTGCGTCGAGGGATAATAATAAAATCAGACTTGGACAAAGTGAGATCTGCGGCCAGGCATGCATGCGGAGCGGCCAGTCCTCAAGTGAATGCTCTTGGGGCCTTGTACACCGCACACTTTGGGCTTTGTACATTTCTATGCGAGCTATTATACATATGCGAGCGGTGTAAAAATCTTTAATAGCGTGATTCGCGTTTCGGCGACATCGTGTGACGTGTGTGCGGTGCGATGTCGCCACCAGTCCCTTTACTACTCAATAGAATACAAAAACATTTTATTGTACACCAAACAGCACCTAAAACTATCACGCGTACGAAGTCGCCGGTACGGCTAGTTTTAAGTATAGTGAATCTATTCGCTATGTGCAAAGCGGGTGGCAGGTGTACAAAAACGATCGCAGCGCACAACGTGACAAAAAATGGAAACTATTGCGGCTGTGTGTAATACTTTCGAACGCGGTTTTTATGATTATATCCATTGTACACATACACTATTCAATAAATTGCACTCAAATAAAGTCAACAAGTATCATTTACTGTTTATTTTGGTTTTTAATTGCAAAAATACTAACAATGTTTACTTGTCATATTTGACAGTAGCCGAAAAAGTTGCGCGTTGCCACCGTCGTGCACGTTCCCAATAGAGTAAAAATAAAATGAATTCAATTATTTATATAAAAATATTTATTATTCATAATTATATTCAGAATTATTATTCAGATTAGATATAACTTTTAAGAAACAATCCTATTAATCCTATTAATATTATAAATGTGAAAGTTTGTGTATTTGTTTGTTTGTTTGTTTGTTACTCCTTCACGCAAAAACTACTGAACCGATTTTCATGAAATTTGGCACACACATAGAGGGCAACTTAGATTAACATATAGGATATTTTTTATCCCAGAAATCCCGCGGGATCGGAATTTACGCGGAAAAACCTTCTTCACGTATGGGGTATAAATAGCTTTGTTACTCCTTCACGCAAAAACTACTGAACCGATTTTCATGAAATTTGGCACACGTACACATAGAGGGCAACTTAGATTAACATATAGGATATTTTTTATCCCAGAAATCCCGCGGGATCGGAATTTACGCGGGAAAACCTTCTTCACGTATGGGGTATAAATAGCTTCTAAACAAACATTAATATAAAACTAACAAACATTAATATAAAACTAACAAGTCTGTCTTCCCGGAAATCCCGCGGGATCTGGAGTTACGCGGAATAAACTCCTGCGCGTACGAAGTAGCGGGCACACGCATAGAGGGCAACTTAGATTAACATATAGAATATTTTTTATCCCAGAAATCCCGCGGGATCGGAATTTACGCGGGAAAACCTTCTTCGCGTATGGGGTATAAATAGCTTCTAAACAAACATTAATATAAAACTAACAAACATTAATATAAAACTAACAAGTCTGTCTTCCCGGAAATCCCGCGGGATCTGGAGTTACGCGGAATAAACTCCTGCGCGTACGAAGTAGCGGGCACACACATATAGTATTATAAATGCGAAAGTCTGTCTGTGACGTTTTCACGACTAAACCACCAGTCCGATTTGGATGAAATTCGGAATGAAAATATTTGAAGACCCAGAGTCACACATAGGCTAATTTTTTTTTAAAAATCAACCCCTAAAGGCTTGAAATAGGGGATGAAAGTTTGTATGAAAACAACGATTTTGATGAATTTTCCCAGGAAGATAGTTGATGACGTACTTTCTCCCCCACTTCCCCGGTTCGCGATATAAACGAATTCCACGCGGGCGAAGCCGCGGGCAAAAGCTAGTCATTTTATAGATTTGTTTTTTTTTACTTCAAAGAATAAAATTTTACATAATATCACAATGCTCCAATATCAATATCACAAAACTCCAAGTACAAATGAATATTGTGTCATCAAAAATAATAATGTATCATTCTATTTTGGTATCTATTTATGTTATAAAAAAGAACCTTTCATAATACGTATTACAAGATAAAAAAAACAATTATTATTGTCGTCTTCACTGACTAGAATAAATACTGGAAATCTAGAAAATTTAGACTATACGTTTGTTATTTGATGACAAAAGGTGTAACAAAAACATAAGTGTTGTACTATAATCATACTATCAGTGTCCAATGTGTTAATTATAAATAACATCCTATAAAAAATAAACATTCTTTAAACACAAAGGCTTCTTTAAACACAAATAATCCGGGACGGACGGTTTCGTACTTTTTGTTTCTATAGATGCGACTAAGATGTATTTATCTTCACCCAGTAATTTAGAAATTACTCTTCAAGGAGTTATTTAAATTAGAATCAAATCATCAGTAATAAATTCTACCAATCTTGGTTAAAACCTACATTTTGAATAATTACAAAAATATGTTTTATGTGGTATTTGTACCGTAGGAATCTAGGTAACCAAGAAACAATAAATAGAATAAATTGTAACAATATTGTTATTCAATCTGTAATGAAATGGGTCCTAAATAAAAATCTTTTCACTTAAACTACTTGGACAGTTTTCTATATATACTTGTTGCAAATAAAACTTAAGTACAATCTATAAATGCCACATTTCTACTAAAAATCAGATATAAAAAACATGCAAATATTTAAATTAGTGGAAAGTTAATGATAAGAATGAATAATTCGGCCAATGTTCCTATACATGGAGGCAAATTATTTTCTTGAAATTTGTACTGCAATATCTGAATACTACAAGCACACAAATAAAAACGCAAACAAACAGACTTATTCATTTTGTTTTTCTATGTATGCATGTGTTTGTTCGCTAATGACATTGTTTTTTATAACGGTACATTAACTTAATAACTACTATGTTACTATTAAGTTTACTTTCGGTACGAAATTACTCTATTCATGATTTTACCCTTATAGCACTAAATTACACACACGTTCACAAGTCTAGCAACGGTTTACATACGATATTATTATATGTATTACGATACCAGCATAAGAATATCATCGCCTGCTACTTTATGACGTTACAAGATTTTATGATGTGGTGTGTTATAAAAGTTACATTGGTTATTAAGAAAGCTCCTTTTACATCATTTTAAGATCATAAATTCTTATCGATGACATTTCGATGACCACTCGATCACAAAAAAGGATTTTTAATTTGTTTGTACTGACTTCCAAAAAAACCTACAACTAAAAAGCAGTGGTGTTTTTAAAAAATGTAAGTACTCTCTAAAAATCTTACCCCACCAAACCAAAACAATTACATCATACAACTAGCGCCGTCTATCCACTTTGCTCCACCGTTTGTTACCGTAGCACCGAACTAAAAACGTGCCGTTCTAAACCAAAACATAAAATAACATACAAGTAGCGCCATCTACCCAAAGCACTTCTCCACTGAAACCACACAGCGCACCGCACATTCACAAGTCCTTCAGCAGTCGAAGCGTCCGGAACTAGAGTTGATGCAGGGCGGGCAGGGCGGCGGCGCGAGCTGCAGCGGGCGGTCAAAGAATAATAACATCATACAAGTAGCGCCATCTACCCAAAACTGCTCCATTGACACCAAACTCGTCACTGTATTCACAAGTCCTTGAGCAGCTTCCAGTTGAAGCGTCCGGAGCTGGAGTTGATGCAGGGCGGGCAGGGCGGCGGCGCGAGCTGCACCGGGCGGTCAAAACATAATAACATCATACAAGTAGCGCCATCTACCCAACGCTCTGCTCCACTGACACCGTGCCACCAAACTCGTCACTGGCGTTCAAAGTCCTTGAGCAGCTTCCAGTCGAAGCGTCCGGAGCTGAAGTTGATACAGGGCGGGCAGGGCGGCGGCGCGAGCTGCAGCGGGCGGTGAAAACATAATAACATCATACAAGTAGCGCCATCTACCCAACGCTCTGCTCCACTGACACCGTGCCACCAAACTCGTCACTGGCGTTCAAAGTCCTTGAGCAGCTTCCAGTCGAAGCGTCCGGAGCTGGAGTTGATGCAGGGCGGGCAGGGCGGCGGCGCGAGCTGCAGCGGGCGGTCGCGCATGGCGGCCAGCGCGCAGTACGGCACGCGCAGTAGATGCTTGCTGACCTGGTAGTCGCCGTCATCAACCCCGTCCCGCAGCCGGCTCAGCGCTATCACCATCATGTCGAGCGTCGCCGCGTGCCCCACGAATATTATGTTGCCACCTGGTGACAATACAAGCAATTTATAATAATTTATTCGTCTTTATAATGGGTCCCCGAGACGATCAAGTGCGCTTGACAAGTCTACGTGCTTGAAGCGAATATTGATCGTTTACGGCGTTGACTTGACGCATTCCTTCAAGCGATCTACGGCTTGACCAGAATAGGCATGATGACAGCAAGTAAATTTCATTGAAATAATTTGTATGTATAATATACCTGAATTGTTGATTATAAAACACTTATTCTTTTTATAATTAAAAGAGAGATTAATAATTTATTAATAAATCAAAATCACGAAATACGACAATCCGCCATGACATGTTGAACACTAATCACAGCGCGTGACGTCACGTTAGAGTTCTCTATCATTGTTTATTTGTAATTCAATAGAATACATACCTACTCGCTGGTTTTTACTATTTAATACGCGGTTTTTATTTTGTTTTCAACTTCAGTTTGTTTTGTGTAAATCGACTTTGATCCACTGAGTCATGGAACAAGGATTTCAAAAGGCTTCCAGCGCTAATTTACCAAGAATAGACTTGTTAATGCTAGGATCATTTCTGGGATCAAACATATAATAAAATATAGCTGAGTAGTGGGTGTTATTCCTTTCATATCACGTCTTGCAAGATTAAGCCACTTATTTCGAATAGTTTTATTAAAAGGAACGAAAATAAATAACTTCTCAGGAGTTTTTATGGACGTGTTAGTACACAGAGGGACTGAACACCACCTATACGCTTTCGAATTCATATTTATAACCAAATAACAACTGTAATTCCAAAAAATCAAGATGTTTACAACTGTCGAGTGATTGTTGTACTCTAAAGTGACGTAGCAAAGGGACGCCATGACACTTTGATGCGTTTTGGTGCGAATTTTAAATTTATGAATTAAAAAGTAACTTTTAAATACTAATCCTTAATTTTAAGCAGAAATATTATCTTTGTTGTAATTAATATATATTCCAGAGCATTATAGAACAATTTCCAAAAATTTGTCATCATGCCTATTGACAGAAATTTTGATTGACGCCGCTTGATGCACCTACGCTTGATGCGACTTGACAGGACTTGACAAGCTTTTTTCATTAGCCGGACTAATTAATTATTAATAATATTGCTAAATTTGTAATTAAAAAAGTTATAATAACAAAATAAAAAAAAACAATAACTGATGACATATTATTAGTACACACATAATATAGGTATAGTTAAGAGTACTAAACAATAGTACTCACTTCGGAGCGCTGTAAAACCTTACCTATATTAGCTATATACCTTAGCTAATGTGGTGCACAGAACGGAGTTTAAGTATTATTTACAAACCTTCTTGGTGCACAATTTTTAATTAAAAATAAATTCAACGCGTCTGCTTTCTGCTTTTCAACTTTTATTTCTTTAAATAATGACAAAAAGAGACACACAGAGGTTACATTTAGCCATAGCTAGCCTATTATAATTGTTTAGATCTTTTGAATCATTTAAGGAAAACAATTTACTGTTTCACTGTACTAACGCCATCAGTTGGAGCACGGGACCTTATAAGGTCCCGTGCTCCACCCAGGTGGAGAACCTAGGTGGAGCACGGGTCCGCACCCGACCAAAGTTGTAGAGAATTTAATTTGCAACAAAAAATGTTAACAATTTTTTTTATCAAATAAATAGTTTAAGAGATATATCATAAAAACCGTTTCAACCCCTATTTTCAAGATGGCGGCCGTGGGACAAGGGTGGCGACCCCACAAACTTGGTTTTAGCTTTACACTTACCCCCCCTACACATCAAAAAAATAAACTTGCGTCCTCTAAAAAACGCAACCCCAAATGTAAATTTTCAATGGACTAATTAGAAATCAACGTCAGCATCAAACATCAAGTATTAAAATGAGAAGAGTATCACTGTAGTCATAGTTAATTAAATACGTCAATAGTACATTATGATACAAGTGCGCGAAGTTGGTCATTACAGTCGAGGCGGTATTGCACAGCCCGAGCCGCAAGGCGAGGGCTGTAATAGAGCCAAGACTGTAATGAACAAAGCACACGCGTATCATACGACGTTTTTCAACAGACTTGCGAGGAAAAAACAATTAGGTAGGTATAAAATTATAAACGAACAAATGTTTGCACAAAATGGCGCGGAGGTTTATTTTTTCGCGCGCCGTATCTTTGGTTGAATAACTATTAACTATGCGCGCGCAGGTTAACCGCACCGAACCGAACCAGGCACCGAACACCGCCATTCAGCCACAATAATATATAATGTATTTCTAATAAGAATTTACGGTAATTAATGATTTAAAATATTGTATTTTTTAAATGCTTTAATAGAATAGAATTAGATAGAATTAGATAATCTTATCATGTCAGATTTTGACTAAGTACAAGAAGTTTATTTATTTACAAAATAATAAATCTTTTGGTAACAACCTCTTTACGGATATTAAAAAAAATAAGTGGAATAAGAAAAACACTAGTGTTGAATATCAAGCTCCAGGTGTGAGCTGGTGGTCTTGACTAAATAAAACTGCTGATGGTATCGTGAATAGACTGTAATACGGTTGTTTCATAGGTATACAAAAAAACAATCGCATGCGCGCGTTGGGAGTGTCCGTGAGCGAGTGGTCGATGGCGAGAGGGCCCAGAGGCAACGATGATCGCCAGTGGGACCGGTTTGCGGGCCCTCCGCTCCCCGTCGCCCGCCGATGCCCGCGCGGCCGCGGTGCCGTAAGGAACATTCCCCCGGGTTGAAGGCCTCTTCAACAGGATGCAAGAGGTACCGGAAGAGGGCATATGTTGTTGTAGGCACGCGAGATTGTGCCCTTCTTCGTCAGGATGTCTGCAACTCTGCAACGTCCGTCTGACCCCGGTTTCACGGAGACCACTCTCCCCAGCAGCCACAGAAGAGGAGGAAGGTTCATGTCCTTCACCAACACCATGGTGCCTGCCTTCAGGTCGCAGCCAGGCGTCTGCCATTTTGTTTTCTGTTGTAAGAGAGAAATATATTCATGAGAAAAGCGGTTCCAGAAATGCTGTCTGAGCTTCTCGATGCGGTCGTAGCGAGGCAAGCGGTGGATGTTTGTGTCGCTGATCTGTGGTCGAGGGATTGACGTAAGAGGTCGTCCGAGGAGGAAGTGAGAAGGCGAAAGATAAGAGAGATCGGAAGGATCAGTGGAAAGAGGTGTGAGAGGTCTAGAATTTAATATAGCTTCTATTTGGGTCAGACAAGTCGATAATTCTTCATAAGTTAAGTGAGTTAAGCTCATGACTCTACGCAATAAATGCTTTGTTGATTTAACTGCTGCCTCCCACAGGCCTCCATAATGTGGAGTATAGGCAGGTATGAATGTTACCTCTATACCTTGGTTAGCTAGGTCCGACGCTATGTGACTAGAGGAAACCTGCAAAAAGCGTGAAAGTTCATTGAAAGCTCCCACAAAAGTTGTACCGTTGTCGGAGTACACGCGTTGCGGTTTACCACGACGACTAATGAAGCGACTGAAGGCCGCTAGAAAGGCCTCTTTAGTGAGATCAGACACTAGCTCTAGGTGGACGGCTCTGACTGCAAAACACACAAATACACAAATATAAGATTTCAATAATTTGCAGCCTCTGCCTTTGCGGTCGGCTATAAGTACTGGCCGGGCATAATCAATGCCTGTGTTCAAAAAGGGAAATTCGAGATACGTCCTGTCACTTGGTAGGTTACCCATGATTGGTTGAACAGGTTTAGCCTTAAATCGAGTGCATCTAACACAGTTATGTACTGTTTGTTTGGCTAAGTTTCTACCTGCCAGAGGCCAGTATGTGAGCCTGCAATTTGCCAGAAGTAACTGAGGCCCGGCATGAAAAAGAGATAAATGCATTTTAACAAAAATAATTTTAGTTAAATGATGTTTGCTACACAACAGTATGGGGTGCTTAACGTCGTAAGTATACTGTGAGTTCTTAAGGCGTCCACCTACTCGTATTAAATTATGAGAATCAATAAAGGGAGAAAGACTAATTAATCGATTATTTTTATGTAAGGTTTGATTATCTTTAAGACATTTATATTCCTCAGCGAACATTTCCTGCTGAGAAATTTGTAATATAAGGTTTTGTGATGATTGTAATTCTGAAAGAGTTAAGTAAGTTGATTTTTTAGTTTGATTATTTTTACAATTATGAATAAATCTTTGTACATAGGCTACGATTCTGATCAATTTTGTAAATGAAGATGTTTTATGAATTAATATAGATATTAAATTATTATTCTCGTTATTATAAGTTATTGAATTATTATTATTGTTGATTGATGTATGTAGAGATGTTTCTGGTAGTGAATGATGTTGTGTGTTGGGAGGTGTGGGGAACTGTATTTCCCTCTGTTGAAGGAAATCAGGACCTGACCACCAAAGATTGGAAACGCTGATGTAATCAGCCTTCACCCCCCGAGAAGCGAGATCGGCGGGATTAGATTTAGAAGGCACGTAGCTCCACTTGTGACCGGTAGTAATTTCTTGTATCTCATTGACTCTGTTTCGAACAAATTGATGTAATCGAGTCAGTGGTGTAGTGAGCCACCCAAGTACAATGGTAGAGTCACACCAAAAGAAACAGTTACTAAAGGAAATATTAAGTGACTCTCGTACCTTTTGATAGAGACGTGATCCTAATAACCCCGCATTTAACTCAAGGCGAGGAGTACTGATGGGCCTTATTGGGCTCACTCTATTTTTTGAGGTTAAAAGGCGAACACACACTGTTCCATCATCTGCTACAGTTCTTACGTACACACAAGCACCGTAAGCTCGTTCTGAGGCGTCTGTAAAAATGTGAAGTTCGATACAAGAGGGATTACTACAAGATATCCAACGAGGAATGCGAATATTGTTGAGACTTGAAAGTGAATTAATGAATTCAAGAAATTTTGATTTTATTTCTGCTGGAACTTCTTCATCCCATGGGCATTTAAGAATCCATGTACGTTGTAATAAAAGCTTGACTTGAACAATACATGGCCCGACGAGACCAAGGGGATCGAAAACTTGGCTTATTAAGGAAAGAATATTGCGTTTTGTAATTTTTGATGATGGATTTAAATCCACTGAAAAATATAAGTTGTCAAGTTTGCAGTCCCAATACAAACCAAGTGTTTTACATGAGGATATATTATTTAAATTTAAAGTTTTCGTATTATTTTCTGTATCAATTTTATTGACTGATTCTAATATTTTAGAACTGTTTGATTGCCATTTACGGAGATGAAAACCAGCTGACTTGAGAGTATCAATTACACCTTGACATAATGAGGTAACAGACTCAATGCTATCACCACCACTCAAATAATCATCTACATAGAAATCTCGTTTAATAGAGTTACTAACCTTTTGATCTGAACAGTGATCTGCAAGGGATACCAAACACCTGGTGGCTAAATAAGGGGCTGAAGCAGTGCCATAAGTCACCGTGTTTAGCTTATAGGTTTTTAAGGGTTCTGAAGGATCAAATCTAAAAATAATTTGCTGTAAAGGTCGTTGTGAAGGCTCTATTAATATGCATCTGTACATTTTTTCAATGTCACCTGTTATGACGAATTTGTGTTGTCTAAACCGAATAAGTATTGAAAATAGGTCCTCCTGTACGGTAGGGCCTACCATTTGTATGTCATTGAAGGACTTGCCCGAAGTACTTGAGGCTGACCCATCAAATACAACACGAAGCTTCGTACTTAAGCTACTCTCGCGAATTATACCATGGTGAGGAAAGTAATAATTGACTTTTGAGTGTTCTGATTTTGTGTTAACTGTCATATGATTAAGATCTATATATTCTTGCATGAATTGTAAATATTTAGTTTTGTAAGAAGGGTCACGCTCAAATCTACGCTCTAGGGAAAGAAATCGACTCCTGGCCATCGTATAAGAGTCACCTAAGCACTCTGGCGAGTCCTTCAATGGGATGGTGACCACGAATCGACCACTATCATCACGATGTGTGGTTTCTTGAAAGAGCTTTTCACAAGCTTGTTCTTCAGGTGAAAAACAGTTGCCCGAAGACACAGAATCAAGCTCCCAGAAGCGAGTGAGCTGGTCAGACTCTTCAAGCGAAAGAAAGTGACAGAAAGAAGATTTAATGCGCGGATGAGACTGATAAACACAGCCGGAAATAAGCCATCCAAACTTTGAGCTTTGTAATACAGGTTTATGTTTACCTAGGTTAATTGTGTTGGAACCTAAGACGTTCCAAAATACCTCAGCGCCTACAAGGATATCAATGGCTGAAGGTATATTAAATGAAGGGTCTGCAAGTTGAAGACCTGGCGGGATGGAAATAAGTTTCTTATCCAAATAAGAGCCAGGCAGTGATTGTGCGATTTTAGGTAAGATAAAACAGTCTATGTTCGCCCGGTAACCACCGAAACAGGATATAATTGTAAGACTGCAACTCTCTGATGTATTAGAAATTTGACAGTTTATACCTGAGACAGTGGAGCTAGTGCTACGTTTTACCAGGCCGAGTTTCTCACAGAGGTCTTGGGTGACGAAGTTAGAGGTACTGCCATTGTCGAGTAGAAGTCTGGCTGTATGAAGTCTCCCATCAACGTCAGCCACTTTCACCAATGCTGTGGACAGTAGTACATGGGTCTGATTATTTGAAAATGAATTATCAATTGAAGAAGTTGACAAGACTATGTTATCTGTTTTTTCTGGATAAGATTCCTTGTGTAAAAGTGTATTATGTTTAGTTGGACAATATTTGCAATGCGATAATTTACAATGTTTTATTGTGTGCCCCGGACGTAAGCAATTCATGCAAACATTGCTTTCTGAAGCTTTTTTAATACGTGTGTCGACATCTAGTTTTCTGAAAGACTGACAATTAAACAAAAAATGGTCTTGAGAACACATTTGGCATATGATATTATTAGTTCTGTTAGGTTTAGGTTGATTAAAATTATTTTTATTTTTGTTATTATCATTTGTGTATGAATTTGTATGTGTATGTGTAGGTTTATTGTGTGTTGATTTTATGTTTTTATTTTCGTTTAATGTTTCTAGTAAGTCTGCTCTGTTTGATAAGAATTTAAGATAGTTTTGTAAATTAGGAAATGAACTTAAATTATTTTTATGTTCTTCCCAGTGACGGTTCGTTATGGAATCTAATTTCTTTGACATCATATAGATGATTAATGTGTCCCAATGTTCTGTGGGCTGACCTAATGTACTAAGCGCCCTTAAGTTTTTATTAGTAACATCTATCATATTTCTTAATGAAGTACTAGATTCAAATATAATTTTGTCGAAATTAAATAATGATTGAACGTGATTATTTATCAAAAGCCTTTCATTATCATATCTTTCTGATAATAATTGCCAAGCAACAGCATAATTACTTGCTTGGAATTCAATGCTTTTAATAACCAAAGAAGCACTACCAGTTAATGCAGCGCGAAGATAATGAAATTTATTTATGTCTTGAATACTTTCGTTATTATGAATGAGTGACAGATACGTATCTCGGAATTCAAGCCATTGCTGATAGTCCCCGCTGAAGTGAGGCAGGTCGATCTTTGGTAACCGGACGAAGTCGTGCTTGCAGCCAGAGCCGTGCGGAGCGCCGTCGTCGCTGGATGAGGCGGAGGCGGCGGGTGCGCGTGCGGAGGCAAGCAATGCCCTCGCGCGGGACACCTGGCTGAAGTACAGCTGTTCAAAATGCTCCCGCTCGCTGTACACTTCGTCTGTGTTCTCCGACAATAGTTCCAACTCCGTCTGCAAACCGTCAAATTCCCTATACATATCTTCTATAATGCTAAGGCGGCATTCCAATTCGGCTACTTGGAATGTATCTAAGTTTGTAATTGGTAATAATTTTACGAAGTTTGTAAATTGTGTTAATTTAGCTTTATAGATGCCACGCTTCTTAATGAGTTCCCTTAGTTTTGCGTCCGGCATAATGCTTGTTATAAATGAGAAGAAAGAATAATGAAGCGACAGACAAAGATGCGTGCGAAGGTAACGCAACAAAAAAAATATTAACTTGCTCCAATGGTTTAATATACTCGTATGAATATGCGAAGTCTATGCATGGAAGTGAAAGGTAATCGTATTTAGGTATAAGGCAAGTATTTTTAAATCAATAAATTTAAAAAAATACGCGACAGATAAGTTGCCGAAAGAAAAGGAAAAGAAAAAAATACTTAAATAGCTTACTGCGTAATTTTACGGCAAAGAGTAAGCATAAAAGTGAAAGGAAGTTTTACGAATGAATTATACGTAAGTAGTTATATAGGCTATTTATGAAGAGATCACTATGTCTGACCCATATAGCACTATATTAAATTCCTGGAAAGATAAAAGAGAAGACAGGAATAATAAGGATTGGAACGGACTCACTCGATTCTCCAATGTTCCCTCCGCGGTGAACGTATGACCGCTATCTGTCCTTTGCGGTGGAAGGTCCAAAGTCCGCGGGCGGGCACGCGCAGCAAACACGACGATTAATTATTTGTTCTCCACTGGATCGAAGGCCGTTGTAGAAGGATCGAAGGACCAATGTTGAATATCAAGCTCCAGGTGTGAGCTGGTGGTCTTGACTAAATAAAACTGCTGATGGTATCGTGAATAGACTGTAATACGGTTGTTTCATAGGTATACAAAAAAACAATCGCATGCGCGCGTTGGGAGTGTCCGTGAGCGAGTGGTCGATGGCGAGAGGGCCCAGAGGCAACGATGATCGCCAGTGGGACCGGTTTGCGGGCCCTCCGCTCCCCGTCGCCCGCCGATGCCCGCGCGGCCGCGGTGCCGTAAGGAACACTAGTGCGGCAGGGAAAAGTAAAACGCACTAATGTGTAATAAACCGCATTCCGGGCGTAAAAGACTAAAGAAAAAATAGCAACTTTACGAGCAAGTGTGTTGAAATAGTACATTATGATATAAGTGCGCGAAGTTGGTCATTACAGTCGAGGCGGTATTGCACAGCCCGAGCCGCCAGGCGAGGGCTGTAATAGAGCCAAGACTGTAGTGAACAAAGCGCACGCGTATCATACGACGTTTTTCAACACACTTGCGAGGAAAAAAACAATTAGGTATCGACATTTTTCAGTCACAAATCAGCAAATTATAAACGAACAAATGTTTGCACAAAATGGCGCCGAGGTTTATTTTATTTTTTCGCGCGCCGTATCTTTGGTTGAATAACTATGCGCGCGCAGGCGCGCAGGTTAAGTCCAGAGGCAAAGAGCACCGCTATTCAGCCACAATATATTAAACTAAATAATTATGTATTTCTAATAGGAATTTACGGTAATTAATGATTTAAAATATTGTATTTTTTTAATGCTTTAATAGATAATTAGATGAAGTATAATCTTATCTTATCAGATTTTGACTAAGTACAACAAGTTTATTTATTTAAAAAATAATAAATCTTTTGGTAACAACCTCTTTACGGATATTAAAAAAAAAGTGGAATAAGAAAAACACTAGTGCGGCAATGAAAAGTAAAACGCACTACTGTGTAATAAACCGCATTCCGGGCGTAAGACTAAAGAAAAAATAGCAACTTTACGAGCAAGTGTGTTGAAAATTATGTAATTAATTTGTCGTTAATAAAATAAGCTCGTCAGATTTCGCTCAAGTTTCGATTCGTTTTTTAGGGTTCCGTACCCAAAGGGTAAAACGGGACCCTATTACTGAGACTTCGCTGTCCGTCCGTCCGTCCGTCCGTCTGTCACCAGGCTGTATCTCATGAACCGTAATAGTTACACAGTTGAAATTTTCACAGATGATGTATTTTTGTTGCCGCTACAACAACAAATACTAAAAAACAGAATAAAATAAATTTTTAAGTGGGCGCCCATACATTCGACACCTCAGCGATAGTTTTGTTACCTTTCGGTCCAAGAGATGGCGTTGTGCGTAATATGTGGCTACAATAAAACAATTAAATATTTAAGTGAGGCTCTCATACAACAGACCAGATTTTTTGGCGTTTTTATACATAGTGGTACGGAACCCTTCGTGCGCGAGTCCGACTCGCACTTGGCCGGTTTTTTAGGATTTTCGCAGATTCAATTTGTCTGATTATCCTAGATTAACATACTTTCTTTATTAAGACTTGGTTTAGCAAGAGGGATGATACTCGTATATAAATATCACACCGTCGAATTTACCGAATCTTTGTGGCTTCATGTTTACACAGGTATTTTAAAAAAATACAAAGTAATTGAGGATCTTATATAGATGGATAGCTACATTTTATCTGGAATTGAATTTAAAAAAGTGTCTATTAGGTACAAAAGTGTTTTACCTTCTGCTTCAGTATCCTTTAGTGCACCTTGCATCACTTTCCTGTTCCGTTGGTAAAACTCTTCGACTGTTTCATTTAACACTGTGTCAAACTCCACATAAGGCTTATAGCTGGAACAATATTATTTTTATGTGACAAAATGTTAAATTAAACAAAATTTGATTCTATATTGAAATATCCAACACAAAAAAATAGCACCTATAAATAGTTCCTGAGATTAGCCAGTTTAAACAAACAAACTCTGCTTTACAGTATAGGTATAGATTAGCTTCCGCCTACGTGGATTTTTTGGAATTTTATCCACATATCTACTTTATTTGTTAACCGATTTAAATGAAAAAAAAAATGACAAAAAGTTAAGTGAAGCCCATCACAACATAATCCTGAAAATTGCATTCTAATCGGATAAGCCGCTTCTGAAATGCGTGTACAATGCAACAACATACCTAAAGACACAATCACACAAACATACAGACAAACAGACAAGATGAAAACACATTGTTTTAGGTTCTCCTGCGCATATAAAGACACCTAGTTATGAATTTTTAAATAGACTGCCATTTACAGACAGCAATCATAGTTTTGTTATATGTAGATATAGATAGATAACACAACATACTCTAGGTCGACGTTGAGGCCGGCTCGCTGCATCTCGAGCGGCGTCATGAAGGGCGCCAGGCCCTTGGCCATGTGCCACTGCTTGTACTCGAACAGCCCCGGCTCCACGCGCACCTTCACTGATGGATCCGCTTCTAGGCCTAGCATTAGACAACGATTTATTCATGAGTCAAGATACGTGGAGAGCAGTACTGTACTGCCAGTACATGTATACGTACATCACACGTGAGGGAAAGGGATGGGTCTACCAAGTGTAACGTTGTGTAAGATGGGGGATGTGATAGGTTTATTCATGTTACTTACGTACACACACACGCGCGCACATTTTTTTGAGTTTATCTCAGTTTCAAAAGAAGCTATAGGTATGACTTTTATCTTCGATTTTGTAGGCCACCCTCTATCTACGATCACCGTTAGCATACCTTCAAGCAGGTAGTGCGCGGTTTCAACACACCGCAGCGCGGCGGAAGCGTACACGTGCGTGAGACGCACGGCGGCCGCGCGCAGCCCCTCGCCCGCCAGCCGCGCCTGCAGCCGCCCCACGCGCGTCAGCGGCGAGTCGCGCGCGTACGACGACGCGCCGCCAGCCCTGACGTCATACAGTACCGATTTACTTTTTACCTAAATTATAAAGTACACTTGAAATACAGGGTTATCAAAAATCTCAATAACTGAATAATTTGTAGTATATTAAGTGTGATACCTCATATTTGTGATTATTATACATATTTCAATAGGTACTGATGCTGATGATGATTATTTCTAAAACCACATTGGCACGCCAATTAACTTGTTAAGATGCAGATGTAACCGTAGCATTACAAAATCTGCCTCGAAAATACGATTTAACTTCCTTTGCCCCCCCCCCCCCTGGAGCTGCGTACGCCCATACCAGTTGACCAAATAATCATAACCATAATACCTTCAGTACAATACCTCTTCCCCAACGATTCGGGCATGTTGAGGTCCCTGCGCACGTAGTGGCCGCGCGCGTCGAAGCAGTGCGCCGTCCACGGGCCGTACGTGAGGTCCACGCGCTCGCCGTGCCGCAGCGCGAAGATCCAGCGTCGCTCCTCGTCCGCGCTCTGCCTCGAGTCCTCCTGGAATACATATTGCCTTGTTCTTCTGGATGCCTCGTGTTTTAGGCAGTGTCCTACCGCCGGCCGCCGGAGAGTCGGCGAGTGAATCTCGGCTATTACGCGCTCAAGACACTGTCAATGTTTTTTTATGTAGGCCTGAACATGTTTTCTTTTAATAACTTTATTCGGTAGGTGTATTCTGTAAATTTACAAAGACAAGATCGCTGCTTAGTGATAAGGCCGCCTATTTTGTATATCTACATGTTGTATTTTAATTTATAAGGAATTTATCTAAATAGTCGTTTAAATAAACATTTAGAATATTGAAATAATATATCGCGGATGTCGGCCGTACTGGCCGGAGAGCCCTTGTGATGTCCAATATTAAGAATGCATTCATTCTTTTGATGTCATGATGAGATCATAATTAATTGTACATAAGTTACTTCATCGCGAGTATCGCGACGTTCATTCTACCGATAAAAGACTCTGTATAATTATGTATAGAATTTGTGGACCAACAGTGATTCACACAACACACTGCCGTTCGAAATTGTACCAAAAATCAATATGTACTTAGTGTTTTTACACTTTAAAATTTGGTATTTTTTATTGAATTTTTCATGACAATAAATTACCAAAAAGTTAGAAATTCGATCGTAGGTACATACCTTGTTCTCGGATTTAATTGCAGCATCGCCGCTATCATCGAGGGGTAGCCAATCCATACTAGGTCCTACAAAAATATTATTTATTTAAATTTATTACCTACTTCATGAAACACAATACATTTTTTTATTTTATCCGGGGCAGTGAGTGCCGTTCTTAATATTGTGATGAAACTTAACTGAACATAAGAACCTCATATTTACTAAGGAACTAAGCAAAAAGCATTCTGAATAACTCTTCTAATTGGACTACTTATCCAAAGGTCCAAGGTCGGTCAATATTGTCATGGGCGGCAGTGGAAGGGTGGTACCGATTGCTCGCTCGCTCTCTGATGCTTTGCTTTGCTATCGAAAACTACTTTACGTAAATAAAAAAAAAACATAGGTACATGCAACATAATTTGAATAATGTCTAACGAAATGTGTAAAAGAACTCACCCTGAGTTACTCGTATGACCCCGTCAGTGCCGTTGTTTTGTACCGCAGCCCAATACTTCGCCCACTCCTTGTAGGATTCTTCAGACTTCTCCAAGCCAAGGGTGTCCGCGTCTTCATGGGGATACGCCCGACTGGACATCTCTGAGTTGTAACATTTCGGCTTGCAATCGCATACGTAAATGCATTGACATAAACACATAAAAATGGTCCATTTGTGCAGTCGCAGTGATCTCATATTCACGACCACTTGCTACAGTATATCCCGAGATTGTTACAAGATATTTTATAAGCTATCTGGCACTTAGTAGTAGATTAATCTTGTTCATACTAGTTAAAAGAAAAACTAGTTGCATCGACTACAAAACACGTATAACCGGCACCCTAGTCCCGAGGGACGGAATTGCATCGCAAGTTATAATTTAAATTTTAAATCATCAGGTAAACATGTATCTAAGCGATGCACAATGCGCATGTTGGCAAAGGAATAAAAATTTTGTTTCGTTTATCGTGATAATTTAGAGACTCAAAGAAAACTTTGAAATTCGTCTCGTCATACGAAATGACGAAACCCTCGAATTTAATTGGTCATAACATAACATTGGCTCATAAAAAATATAATATTATTATAATAGTACCTACTATACTTAGTGGAACATTTCCTTTTGAAATTGGTTTGAGAAATAACGCATGTTACTTACTATGTAAGTACTAAAAATATACCTACTTATTAGTACCTAATAGGTACTCACTTTTAGTGTTGAAGTTCCCGAGAGGGACCGCCTCGTGCAGCGTCCAGGCGTCCGAGTCCGCGGTCCGTGTAGTGTTGGCGCCCAGCAGACGACCACTCACACCTGCACAATACTTTTATACCTAGGTACACTACTACACCCTAAAAAATTCATAATCACAGAGTTAAGCGCTCTACAAAACTATCAGAAACATATAAAATTTTATAATACATGCACACTACCTACATGTAAGAAATTATGATGACAGAAGCTGCATTATGCAATTTAAACCATTAACTAACATCATACGTAAGTGATAAGATTAATAAAGATAACATAATAATAATTTATAGATAAGTTGACCTTAAGAAATCATTGTCATCGGAGTATCTACCCAACTAGGTACTGATCCAATCGTGGGCGTACGTAAGCAGCTACGAGACTTCGATTATTGTACCCTTTAAAAAATCCGCCTGAAAATCCGATGTACCTACCCATCCTCAGCATCAGGAATTTAGGATCTGAATCTGGATTAGGAGCTAGGTACTCCCCTGGATCAAAGGGAGGGGGAAACTCGGATTTTGGATTTAGGTACTTCTCACACAACGCTATTTGCATGCGACTAGGATCTTGTCAATGTATGAAAGCGACGCGTCTACGATGCGTCTCCTGTCAGTGAAAAGTGTCAGATACAGCGAATTTTTAATTGCGTTGCAGTCGCGTAGCTCATAAATAAATAGCGTAGTGTGAGAAGTGCCTTAGACACACACTTTTTAAGGCCGTGGTCGGCATATTGCGACCCGCGGCCGCAATATTTGAAGCGATGAGGGGAGAAGGGAGAGTCGCAGTTCTGATGATGATGAATGATGGTGGCTTTGCGGCCCTCGCCTCGGCCAGAAGAGTGATGACCGCTGTGCTTCAATAACCCTAGATAACTGCTATCGTTAGTACCTACATACAACTTACTTACTTCATTCGAGTTTTAGGTAGGCATTAGATTTCCTTAATATAAAAAACGATGTTTATCCTGTCATTTTTAATAATCACAATTTTAAAAAACCAATAATTTTTACGTCAGGTCAGTTCGATGTAAAATTTCTGGTTTGCACCAGAAAGCATTTTAGTAAATGCTTCAAAATAGCACTTCGATACACAAAAAAATCTGGCAACGGTTGCTAGGATACTCTATAGAGAAAGAGTAGGAGTCTGAAGGCAAACAGTGGCAGCTGAAATTCACTCTAACTTATTCCAATTTCGAAAGACATGGACTATAATGCACACAAACTCCCGTGATAGGCGAACTTCTCTTCCGAACAGGAAAAAAAGATTTCCTGTTCGGAAGAGCCAGGCACACGCGAAACAACATTTCAGTAGATACTATAAATAAAACATTATCTATATAAATACAACTTTATAATAGCGGACCAGCGGTCAAACACCAAAATTCTCGCTTAACTAACCAACCCAAAATCGAACCCGGAAACCTGCTTTCTATCTCGCAATGAGAAAGAGTATAGGTACTGGCTGCCAGTTGCCACAGAAAATGCGACGATAACAGACAATAATAATGCGATGAAAATTTGGCATAAGTCTAACTTAGATACAGGGATGTTATGGATATCCGTAACCGAAACCGAAACTATCGGATATCCGAAATAAAAATATATCCGTAACCGTAACCGTATCCGCTAAAAAAGTTTCGGATAATTTCGGATAAGGGCAGAGTCTGAATAAAACCCGTTACGACAGGTTTTTGTTTCACCACTCACCATCTAAATATGGCATATTTGTTATTTTTAGTCGTAAATGAGTCAGATCAATATTTTTTGGTATCACCCTATCTAAATAGTAGGCAGGTAGGTCTCATTAACAGAGATGTTCGCATTGGCCTCGTGGGAATACTAGTTCCCCATGCCCAGACACCTAAATAATAATAATAATATTAAAAACCGCATTAACAACCTAGTCAATTTATTAGTTAATATTGAGTATTTCACCAATAAAGTGGAGGAAAAGATTTGTACTGCGTACTAAATTAAGTTATAATTAAGGGCAAAATGCGTCCAAAATCAAGTTTAATGTGGACATTTTTTGATCATGATAAACTTCTTCTTACGAGGGGAGATCCAAAAGTTCGCGGAATGGAGGGGATGGAGTGGGGATAGGTGAACTCGCTTAACGTCATACTAATTAGTGACTAATAATTAGTATATATGCTAAGTTTCAGCCCTATTGCGTCATTCATTTACGAACAGTCACCTGCTAAACAAGTAAATCCGGAAGAAAACTGAAACTAAGGAAAAAATTGAACACCGTGCCGTGATAAAGTTCCTTAACAAGCAAGGAAAAAACGCTCAGACCATTTTGAATGAGATGGAAACCGTTTATGGGGAACACTGCCCTAGAAAAACACTGGTTTACAAGTGGCATGGACTTTTTATACATGGTTGGGACTCGATTGAAGACGATTCCCGCTCAGGAAGGCCAGTTGAGGCCACCACATCAGACATCGTCGAAAAAGTGGAAAAATTTGTATTGGAGGACACCCGATTGAAAAAAAGCAGTTATCTGCATTAGTTGGAGTATCAGATACCACCATTTTGCGCATCCTCCACGACCACTTGGGTATGACAAAAGTCAGTGCAAGATGGGTACCGAGAATGCTCACGCCGCTGCAAAAACAACAGCGCGTCGATGCGTCAAAGCTGTTTTTGGAGTTGTGTGGAGACGAACCTGCACCGATTTTGAAACGGATTGTTACTGGAGATGAAACCTGGGTTCATCACTTTGAGCCTGAGTCAAAACAAGAGTCCATGCAATGGCATAAAAAGGCGACTCCGCCGCCAAAGAAGTTCAAAGTGTCGGAGTCGGCCGGAAAGTTGATGGCTACTGTTTTTTGGGATTGTGAGGGAATATTACTCATTGATTACAAAGAAAAGGGAAGAACCATAACTGGGGAATACTACGCAACGGTATTAGAAAAATTAAAGGAGGCTGTCAAGGAAAAACGTCGAGGAAAATTGACTAAAGGTGTATTGCTCTTGCAAGACAACGCGCCGGTTCACAAGAGCAAAGTTGCGATGGCCGCTCTGCACAAACATGGCTTTGAATCACTTGTCCACCCACCCTATAGTCCAGATCTAGCCCCAAGTGATTTTTATTTGTTTCCCAATTTAAAAAAAGACCTAAGGGGAAAGAAATTTTCCGACGACAATGAGGTGAAGAAGGCAATTTTGGCTCATTTTGAAGCAAAAGATAAAAAATATTTTTACGATGGCTTAGAAAAGTTAATACATAGATATAATAAATGTATTCAGCTTAAGGGAGACTATATTGAAAAGGAAAAATAGATTTATAGTTTTATTTTATTCAAAACCCCTTCATTCCGCGAACTTTTGGACCTCCCCTCGTATTATAAAAAGCATTGTAATTTCAAGTGTCCCAAAATTCTCAGTTTCCCCTATCTGACTTATTCATTGTATTACCAAATGATAACCCAGACTTGATAGTAAATATAATCAAATTATTACATACTATTTTTTGACGTGACAACGTCTTATAAATTGGTTTGCCGGGTGGCACTTCAAGAAACTGCGTTAGTAGCTCCGCTCACGTTATGCGCTTACAATGAGAGCGAGTGAGAGGCACGCGTCCCTTCCACTCGGGCATGGTTAGCCCGCCTAAGAGCGAGAGAGACAGACATAAAAAGTGAAAGGCACGCGTCCCTTCCTCCTTAACATTACTTATGGTAGCTACGGCGTACACACGTTGGCGTGTTTCAGAAAATGGTACAGCGCCATCTCTGGAGAAGTAGAGTAATCTCGTTTGTTACCTCACTTAGTTGTGACTAATGGTTAATGGTCTAACGGTTAGCAGCGCTAGATGGCGGATGGTGTTACAATGTTTTAAATATAATTCTTTGTATAAATAAATGTTTTAAATTGTTACTATTATTTCATCCTTCTTCCTACTATACGAATGAATATTCACATTAAAATTATTTTACCACTCAAAGTCGTTGTCACGTAAAACTTTCGCCCGTATACCGACTTTACAGGCAACCAATTTTTTTCTTTAATGTAATATCCGTAACCGAAACTATCCGAAACTTACGGATAATCCGAAATAATTAATATCCGTAACCGAATCCGAAACCGATATAATTTTATTCCGATATCCGTATCCGTATCCAGATCCGAAACTCCACATCCGTAACATCCCTACTTAGATAATGAAATACAAATTGTATCCAGGTATTCTATGTAACCCTATTATTCTTGTAAGTACTTAATTGGTAAAACGCTTTTCTGGTTCTTTATTGTACGGTACATTACCTTCAATTTTTAATCGGAAATATCTAATCTTCTCCAACCCCAAAATTTAAAAGACGATGACAAAAAAGTGTTGATAACAACTTCGATCATAAGATCATAACCGCGATCAAGGCCAATGTAAAGTAGGTACCTAACCCGATATACTTAAACAAAGATAATATTATGACGTGATCGTGATAAAATGTAGGTACTTTAATTGATAGCATTTACAAGAAATCCACTTTCAGTGCTATTGTTATTTTTATGTCGATAAATCTATAAAATTAAGTATAATCATTATGCAACCGAAATAAGGTTTAAATTTAAAAATTGTCTTTGCTTGTCAATGCTATGTCAAGGTGTCACTAACCTCCAAGTTTCAAGTTCCATTTGAAGACACATTTTGTAATGAACGCTCTCATACTTTATGTAACAGCGACGTCGCATCACTGTAATTACTGTTTTTCAATAATAATGTAGGCACACTCACATTACATTATTATGTATTTAACACAGACTAAAATATTAAATTACCTGTGAGCCAAGAAGTGCCGTGCACCCAGCCGTCAGACGAACTGTCAAACTGATTCTCTTCGATATAAATGAGATCGCCCGCCACTAGTTCAAGTTCGCCGTCCTCTTTCGGCGCGTAATTTTGAATCACTTTATATACCTGAACATTACACACAAGATGTTTAAGCACTTAATTATCATGTAACAAAAAATTTATGAATTTCTATAGATTCTCTATTTTAGCTTATTTTACTAAGTAGGTAGTTGTAATGTCACCGGATGCTACCTAACCTTGGAGGTCCTCACGAGGGAGTCCGCCGCCTCTACGCAGGAGTCGTGCGGTCTATGGCTCTGTATGGCGCCCCGGTATGGTCGCATAGACTATCCGGGGTCCAGCGCTGTAGAGCCAAACTATACGGCGTGCAGCGTCGCTTGGCCATTCGGGTTGCAAGAGGTTATCGCACGATATCCTATGAGGCGGCCACCGTCTTGGCACGTTTTCCACCTCTGGATATACTTGCAGACGTGGATGCGAGGATCTACCGGGCGTCCCACGGCTATGCCACATGAATGGAAAGTACCTTAAATATTAAAGATAGGATATTTTACTGAAAGAAGACATCGTTTTATTTTTAATAATAAGTAGAACTGCATTCACAGATTTTTTAAAAATCGCCTACCTCAACCGGGAATCGAACCCGCCAAATGTGATAGAAAAATTACATGTATGCTTCCAACAATTAACATTATCATTTCAAAGACCTACCCACTTGAGATACGAGATTTCCGTGGTATAAGTACATGATAATAATAAAGCGATACATGAAGTGTAGTAGGTACTTGTATGCATTTCTTCATGAGCTCACAATTACCATGAAACTGAAAGGCGATTTTAAAAAAATCTGTGAATGCAGTTCTACTTATTATTAAAAATAAAACGATGTCTTCTTTCAGTAAAATATCCTATCTTTAATATTTAAGGTACTTTCCATTCATGTGGCATAGCCGTGGGACGCCCGGTATACCCGAATACGCTCCATGCGTCGAAGAGGGCAAAGTATTACAGTGCGTGAACTAGCAGGGCTAAAACAAAAGGGGTACCGACAAACACTCACCGAGTGGCGGGTTCCTTTGGAGGAGGAAAGGGGACTGCGCCAACGTGTAGTAAGCGCAATTTTGCCCAGCTTCGAGGCTTGGATGGAGAGAGGTTAAGGTAGCGTTACCTACAGACTGACACAGATACTTACCGGACATGGTTGTTTTAGTATCTGTGTCGGATTGGTCGGGAGGCTACAACGCAATGCCACCACTGTGAAGGGGATCGGGATGATGCACAACATACGCTCGCAGTGTGTCCTGCATGGGAAACCGAGCGACGGGTTCTGGTGGAACAGATTGGGGAAGATCTTTCTCCGCCAATATTGGTAGCGGCTATGCTGGCGGAGAAGGATTCATGGAAAGCTGTGGTCGCCTTCTGCGAAACCGTAATGGTAAAGAAGGAGACCGCCGAGCGGGATCGGGAGAGGGCTGATCCCAGTAAGACGAAGACGGCAACGACCGGTCAGTGATAATCGCCGCCCCAATCTCGAACGGGAATAGCTCGGGTATGAGGGAGATGGGCCCATAAGGTTTTACGCAGGGGAAACACCGGTGTGTTCACATGAGATCCCGGGGTCTCCCCAATTTTGCGTCAGATGGCAGCGGAGGGGGTTTTAGTGGGTAAGAACCCCACATCACCCAAGTGGTATCTTTTGAAGATTTCCCCCTCGGAAAAAAAATGTAGTTGTAATGTAACGCAGAATAAAAATTTCGGCCAGTACTTACACGGCATGCGGTTTTTGGTAAAAGATTAGGTGGGTGGAATAAATTACAAATAAAGAAAGTACATAATATAAGAACATCAGCAAATCGCGGCTGACAATTGAAAGCTGCAAAAGAGCTTTGTGTCTTATTATGAAATACTTTTTACTAGTTTTGTAATACAGGTAGGGTAGGTATATATTAGGTAGTACTATTGTAATCGTATATAGCTTTCAAGAACATTGTACGAGGTACGACTAGGTAATGAATGCCCATTGAAGTCAAGTTAGTGATAGTGACCCAGATAATTGGAATGATAGATAATTGCTTTTTACAAAAAAATAACCGACTTCAACCTTGATAAGTAGAGATAACTCAAAAACTACTCGCCAGATGGCGCTCAATTCAACATGTATGTGTAAAGTTCTCGTCACTACAAATTAATCAAGCCCAAACACTAGATAACTGCAGTAAATCGTTGAGGAGTTCCCACGACTGTCTTTCGGCTTCATCAGATCGACTCCAGACCTTCTTGAAATGGTAGCGCTTTAATGTATTTATGATAACATGAACAAACACACTAGTCTTCCATACAATTTTCGAAAGTTGCCCTCGATTTCTCCAAGATGCCATCATCAGATCCTGATGATCCTTTCAAAAGGACCCCACTGCGCATATCTACTTTACAACAAAAAAAGAATTATCAAAATCGGCCCACAAACGACGAAAAAATCGCTGAACAAACATAAAAAAAGCATATGTGTATGCGTAAATAAAACTTGTAGTTTTCTTCCAAAGATGTAATCCAAAAATGAAGGTTTTACAATACTTACTTATGATGATGATGTAGTTAAATGATGTACAAAAGAAGGATATTACACGGCACTGTTACCGCTTACGAGAAGTTCATAGCAAGTAAAGTCAAAATTTTTAAAATGGCGCGCGCGGTTCTGCAACCGTCGGCAGCGCTCGGCTCCGCTCGTATATTAAGCGCGAACAGCATATATACGGTCGAATTGAGAACCTCCTTCTTTTTTGAAGTCGGTTAAAAAATGCTGCAGAGCGGAATAGAAGTATTTTATGCACCGTACACTATGTACAGTACAGTAAGGTCATTTTGACTAGGCTGTTATGAAATGAACATGAACTTCGTTTTCCGAGATGTTTGCGCAGGTACAGTAACTGACCAATCAAAACACGGCGGCCATGACAGTGTTTTGTGATGCGCTATGCTTGGCCATCCTACCACCAGCCCACTCGAAGCCAACTTCATATCAGCCGAGTATAAATGACCATACTGTACCTTAGTGCCTACCACTTAGGCAGATGTCCCACAGCAGGCGAGCCGGCGAGTGCATCCCGGCTATTTACTCGCTCAAGACACGTACAAAAGATATGACATACCATTTGTAAACAAAAGAGATACATTATGTCAGCGAGTACTCGCTGACTGTTCACACCGCCGGCGAGTACTCGCTCGCATATGGATCTTTTTTGTTTACCCGAAATGTTATATTTAAGTCTCTTTCTTGGGCAATAAAATAGCCCATAGCTTATCACTGCTCGCCGGCGGTCGGACACCTGCGTTAACTATTTTTTTCCAATAGATAAGAATGCAAGAGGTTTATAAATGTTCCATTCAACATTAAGATACTATGTACTTTCAATAACTTTGGATAGTAGCATTTAGAATTTCACAAGGCTCTCATTATTCGTTAATATAACATTTATATTGATACATATAATTAAAAATAACTGTTATTTAGATAATCACTAAGTGAGAGCTGCCGGCTATATAAGATAAGCAATAAAAAAAATGTCTTGATTCATTTTAGTGCCTAAAGTTTTGGTTATTTTCAGGTTTCCGTATCTATTACTTTGAGTAGGTAATGTTTTATAAATGGTTTTATAAATAAATATTTTGACTGTGTAGTTGTACAGTGTGCTACATAGTCCAATAGAAACAACGCTGCTTGGACCTTGGGTATCCTTAGGTAGTGAATTTGTGTAACAATAACTCTAATGTCTCTTTAAATTTAATTTTTTTGTATACACTCAGAACTCGGTTTACCCAGTACGAAGTTATGGAGTAACCAACATAACAACAAAAAAAAAAGAGAAAGTTCTTGTAATTTTTTTTTCTTTTTTTGTACATTGTTAAAAATATATTTAAAAAATTTATATAAAGTTTCATTGACCCTGGATTCCGAGGTATAGATCTTAAGGAACTCCACTAACAGGTATTTTGCCATTGTTTTTTCTCTCAGATGGGCTAAGCCACAGAAAAAACAAGTTATTAAATAAATAAAATTTATTTGCATAATTATAGTCCAAAGTGTCACTTTTGAGTATAAGTTTATGATGTATTTACTTTTATATTATTCAATGTGAATAGTGACTTTAAAGACATACTTTGTGAGAAAATAAATGTCAATCTGTAACAGTTTGAGATAAAAAAATACGGATTTTTTTAGGGTTACGTATTTGGGAACCCCTTTAGATTCGAGATGTTTCACTTTTTTATTATTTGCAGTTTCAGCAGTCACAGTAACACACATTTTGTGAAAATTTTCACATGTCTTCCTATTCGTGTTCTAGAGATAGATCCCTGTGACACAAAACACACTTGGAGACAAAACATTTTTCTAATCTTAAGATATCACTTAAAAGCATCCTGGCTCAATAAATGACACATAATAGGAACTTTAATAGGTGCTTTTTCATTGCACATCAGAGCAAAAATGCTATTTTACCACTTGAGTTATTAGTTATTGCTGGATTTTAAACTTACAAAATAATATCTAAGTTAATGGAATGTTACCTTGTGTTTTGCAAAACGTGGATCAGTGGAGTAGAGCCGCACTTCCCAGCTTGATTCCACATTCAAATCCAAATTTAAAACTAAATTCTTCAAAATTTCGTATGCAGACTCCTCAAAATGGAATGCCAGTGTCAAATGCGAGGATTTTAATTTGTCTTCTAGGTTGGTTTGTACTACAAATAAAGAACATTGTTTAATTGACTGTGGTGTTCTTTGTGCCCAGATAAGTGTGGATATTCCTTTATATCTAGCACTGATATATGCGGATATACCTTTATTTATACAGTGTGTCCGGCTTCGGTCTATACAAACTTATAGGGCCTGGGCGTGTAGTATGAGTTATTTTATGAATAAAATTCTTCTACATACTAGGTCTAAACCCGACTCCTCTCGATCTACAGCCATTTTAATGTTTTAATAATTTTTTTGGACCATGCACAGTAAAAGTACTATAACTTAAGAAGTTTAGGTCCAATCTTCTTCAAAATTCTTTTATTCTGGACCTGGACTACATACAAACCTTTGGAAAAAGCAAGCAAAAGCAGTCTACATTCCATTTCTATGCTACAAAGGTTCATTAGTACATTTTCATAACATACTCACACAAATTAGACACTTGTCGAATAAACTGCATTGAAAGTGATTTAAAGAAATTGTTGTAGTCCTCAGAAGCAAACAGACCCATGAAGTTTGTAGATATGTATGGTTCCAAACGCAAAGGAACTGATGGAGCTGGGCCTATACTGTTTGGGATATGTTTGAGAGCATTTCCTATGTGGCATGAAAGCTCATCAGGTGCCTAGAGTTAAATATAAAAATTCATATCACCAAAACATTGAGAAAATAATAATGGATAAAGTCACTTAACAATGTCAAGAAGAAGAATCAAGAACATACAAAATCATCATCTGTAAAAGATTAATTTATAGTTAAATATCATATTTAATTTTATTAAAGCCTCTTACTTTAAAAAATGCAACTAAGGTGATGTGAGGTGGAAAATTATGTGCTCCATTCCAACCGCAGGTCTGTTGTGATTTCTGCCAGAATTCACTGAGACGTGCCAGCAATGGACCAGTAGGGTGCGCGTACAACGTGTATTCTCTTGGTAGGCAGTCATCGATGTAAGGATCGTTCGCGTGTGCCAAAAGCCAGTCAGCCGCTAACTGGACACCATTATCTCCCGTGGCGGTCAAAGCCTTCAGACTAAAAGGAACATTGCAAGACTTTTAAGTTAAATATCCTTTTTAACGTTAAAAAACCATCAAAATTTTACTCACGCACGATTTTTGGGGTATCCCATGCTCATAAGAGTTTCTAGAGGATATCGCTTTGACTTTCTGCGTGCAAGTACAGGAACATTTGCCATTTTTAAAATCTTATTCGTAATGGTCTTTGAAAATCCTGAAACACGATACATAAACATAAACAAAACTTTATTTGTAAACATTCAGCAAATGTTTTATAAGTTGCTACGTCAATGTCATTGTCATGTCACAAATCACAGAGTACTTTTGTATACACAAATACATCATCACATACCATAGAGATAGGAATATACCTACTTAGATAGAGACGCCCTAATATGTCATATGAAATTACTGGTTGACGTGTAGCCATGGCCGGCCATTTATTGTACAATGTAAATGACATCTTGTGTCAAACAAAATAGTAAATAAACGCAAAATATTATGTTTTTGCTGCATGAAGATCTGTGCGAGGATTACGTAGGCCTGTGTTTTGTTGGGTTTTTACATCATTACCTATTTTATATAATATTTGAGTCTCAGATTATAGAACCAACTATAATCTGAGATTTGAGTAGCCTGTTTGTTTACATTTCAATGACACTTAGGGTAGAAAGTGTTAAAATATCGATATTCGATATATCGATAATTTAAGCTTTTTTACAGATTTCAGGAAATACACCTTGTTCGAAACTTAGGTTGCATAGATATGTTAACGGACTAGTAACGTAGGGGATTAGCTGCTTAAGAGTATATGTAGGTAGTAATTTTATCCCAGCCAGGAGCCTTAAACAAATAAATTAAAGTTTGTGTACATAGACACATGTTTTTGGAGTTTACTCCTTAACTTAAGAAACGATTTGAGTTATAAGGCCCGGTACGGAAATTTTATGAGGAGTAAAATCAAGTGTAACACGAAAAGTTGAGGCGTTACGTAGAAAGAGACAAACATATATATCTGTAGGATTGAACGTGTAAAAGAATGAGATGGAATACATTACACAGCGTACTATCTCATTCTCGGGGTCTCCTCTTTGCGCGATACTTCGTAGTCTCAATGTATAGTTTATATATTTCATATTCGAATATTAGCTTCATCGGAGACACGGTAGTGTCTGAGCCAAGTTCCATAAAAATACCGTTTTGTTTTGTTCATTAAATTATTTCGTTTCGTATTTCTTATCTGTTGCACGGTAGTGCACCTCGCCAAGTTCGAAATTTTAAATAAAGTTTTATTTCGTTTTTTCGTTTCGTATTTCTTATCTGTTGCACGGTAGAGCACCTCGCCAAGTTCGAAATTTTAAATAAAGTTTTATTTCGTTTTTTCGTTTCGTATTTCTTATCTGTTGCACGGTAGTGCACCTCGCCAAGTTCGAAATTTTAAATAAAGTTTTATTTCGTTTTTTCGTTTCGTATTTCTTATCTGTTGCACGGTAGTGCACCTCGCCAAGTTCGAAATTTTAAATAAAGTTTTATTTCGTTTTTTCGTTTCGTATTTCTTATCTGTTGCACGGTAGTGCACCTCGCCAAGTTCGAAATTTTAAATAAAGTTTTATTTCGTTTTTCTCTATTCGATATATATCATAATTATCGTTCGTAAGGAGTAAACTCCAGTCGTGCATCGTAGCTGACACACACTTTTTTATTTACATTTCGGTCCCATTTCCACAATATTAATGCACTAAGGGTTATAACACAATCATGGGTGATCAGAAGAAAATTGTCAGTCATATCACACAGCAGTAGGTACTGTCTTCACCCTTATCTTTTATTGAATAAACTCTAAAATTAAATTCATCGTACTTAGTGCTACATATGTCTTATTTATTTATGTAAGGGTCCATAACGATGTGCTTTTATGTAAGTTTGCTGCCGTTGGTTTTACCCCTAAGTTATTAAAATTATTCGTAAGTTATTTTACCACTAGAGTTCAGTACGTCCAACTGACAGGGGTTCGCAGCGACCCTTATGTTACTTGTTCTGGTGTAAGTCAGGGCAGTACGCTGGGACCTACCCAGTTTCTAATAATGATCAATGATCTACCAAGTGTTGTCAGGACAGCTGAATGCCTCATGTTTGCCGATGATCTGAAGCTATTCATGGGTGTAGCGGACTCTGCCGATTGCGAAGCTATGCAGAGGGATATCGATAGTGTCGTACAGTGGAGCGAAGTAAACCAATTGGAATTTAACGTGTCGAAATGTAAGTGCATTACCTTCACTCGCTCTAACTCACCTATTACCGGTACATACAGCATACACGGAGTACCCCTTGAGCGAGTGGAGCAGATTCGAGATGTTGGTTTAACCTTGGATAAGGAATTAACGTTTAATCGCCACATAGATGAGACATGTAGCCGGGCTTATAAATCACTCGGCTTCGTATTAAGGCAGGCTTCCAAATTTCGGCTAAGGAGCACAGTCATTGCCCTGTATTATGCATTTGTCCGAAGCAAACTAGAGTATAATGCCATTGTTTGGGACCCACACGAACGCAAATACAAGGATATGGTGGAAAAAGTTCAAAAGAAATTTGGTCGTTTCCTTTATAACAAATTGTACGGATATTATCCGCATCTCTACCCATCCCTATTTGTCACCCATCCCTATTTGTACCCATCCCTATTTGTAACGTGTCGACGCCTACCATGCCTGCCACAGGCATGGTAGGCGTCGACACGTTGGAGATGCGAAGAAAATGTGCGATAATGCTACATTATTATTCGCTCTTCAATAACGTCGTCGACGACCCGTGTACTCTGTCCCGCTGTTCCCTGTTGGCTCCGGAGCGGCTGCGGCGCGGCCGTGTCCACGGCCTGCTGGCGGCCCCGCCGGCGCGCACCAACACCTCGTACTACGCACCTACGGCTCAGGCCGCTAGGTTGCTTAATTCTCTTATTGCTCAAGAGTCTAATGTTGATATTTTTAATATGACTAGAAATAAGTTTATTTCCTATTGTATTAAGTATTTTAGCTTTATCTACTATTTTTATTTTTATAATGTATTGTGTGTGACTTGTAGGGAGCCTTGGCTTAGGCTGTTAGCTCTACAAGTATCTTTTTATATAAATAAATAAATAAGTATCTATCGCGATTTTTCTGGATTCAGCGGGTACATTCAGAATCAGTAAAAGTGGCATTGTTTAGGGGTAGGCGGACTGGTTAATGGAAGGATTGATTTTTAATATTGATATAAAACTTAACATAACTTCAAGCCTGTATATACCTAGTTATATACAATACAGCTAAATAGAGATATAAGTATTGTAAGGAACTCCTTTTGGACAATCACTAATTATGTCAACAAGAAGGAGTAACAGGCCGTTTACTTATAAAAGGATATTAAAAATACAACTGTCAGACGAAGACATAAAGAGAACACGAATATTTTACTATGGGAAAAAGATGTATGTTTGAATGATAAAATAAACAAGTTAAACAGTAAATAATTGTTTTCTGGGCTTCCTTTTAGCTCAGAAGCGGGAAATAACTCACGTAAGTCCTGATAAAATGCATTTACATACTTTGAATTGAGTAAAGATTTTGTTATGTCAAAGATGAAAATTTTAAACACGAACGAACAATGGGCCGTCATAAGAAATGTAAAAATAATGATGATAATCGGGAAGCTTATTTACGCCGTAAATTATTGAAGGCGGTCGAAACCCGTAAATTATATGAACCTAATGAGGTACCGTCTACATCAACACCGTCCAATAAGGTCGATCAGGTGGTAACCAACAATGACAGAATTCCATCACATATTGCACAGTCGTTGGCTGAAAGCCATGATAATGCTGCATCTCGACAAAATATATCATTACCGGGGTATACTTATTTTATGCCCGGACCATCATCCTGTTCTTCGACATTTCGATATGTGGGCCGTAGTGATCCATTGCCAGAGTTTGACCCACAAACATCATAATAACCACTATGGAGCAATGGATAAGAAAAGTAGAAGGCATTTCTAATATGTATGGTTGGGATGAAAAGACTCTTAAATTTAATTGCACTTCTAAGATGAAGGGTTATGCTCGACTATGGTATGAGCAATTATATGTGAATCAAATTTAAGTTGGTCCGATTGGAGGGCAATGCTGTTAACAGCTTTTCCTTCCAATCGTAGTAAATTAAATATGATGCGAGACTTGGTCAATGCATTAAGACGCTTTGATCAAGATTATATACAATTCTTTTATAATAAATTAGCTTTAGGTAACGCATGTGGATTACCCGAGTCACTGATTACGGAAGCTATCATAGGAACTCTTAACAATGATTTGATACAAGTTGGCGCTATTTCTGCTAGATGTCACGATCCTCCAACGCTCTTGAAATATTTATCATCATTTGCTCACCCGGTTCTAAATGAAGCTGAACGTCAGAAAGAAGTCAGTTACACTTACAAACCTCAATGTTACATTTGTAAGGGTCTTGGCCATATTATATCTGAATGTATGACTAAAGTACAAAACAAATGTGATAAAAACAATTTAGTCTGTTCATTTTGTAGGAAACGGGGTCATGTTGAAAATGATTGTTTTACTAAAAATAAAAAAATGTAGTTATTGTAATAAAACTGGTCATACTAAAGACGAGTGTTTGAAGTTAAAATCTCGAAATTGAACAGGTGACAAGTAATGCATGATACACCAAATATTAGATAAATAAATCTATCTCTAAATATTATGTTACTATTAACATTTACCTATGATTGTCATAATGTGTACCTACGGTTTATTAAATTTTGGTAGGTCTTGGTAAACAAATGTAAGTCAGTCACTTGCTCAAAAAAAAAAGTCTTTCCTAATATCGTTATAAATAGATTTGGTGGATTGAAAATCATGCCGATTTGACAGTGTCATGTTAAAAGCGTAATATCCTACCTGATAGGTAGTGCTTGAGGTATCGGTGCCGTCATCATTTTGATTTTATAATAATAATAATAATAATAATTCTTTATTTCAGGTTCAGGCCAATATTTGTTAGTAACATTTTGTACTTATATCTAGGGGTTAGTAAATACTGACAAAATAAGACTTATAAACTAACTAAACTGGGGACTGGAAATGGGGGTTTCCACGCCCAGGCACAGTCTGTACTGCACCACGTGCATGTAGACTTACCCAGTGCCTGAGAAATGGTGAGTCCCACCTGTCCACTAGTGTGCCCAGTATGGTGTTGGTGCTGTCGCGCAAGCGGTTTAGGAGGGAGGCGCATCGCTTCCGGATGATGGCATGAAAGCCATCAGTGTGAGCCTCTGAGAACATCCCGGAGGCGCTACAAAAGCGCGGCAACCCCATCAGCATTCTGAACCCATTATTATATTGTACACGCAGAGAGTTGTACGTCCTCTGCGTATAGCTGACCCACAGGCTGCTCGTGTAAAAGACTGGCAGTATGTTTTAAAAAGCGTCGCCTTTACCTCAGCGGTACAACGAGCAAACCTACGAGCCAGCATATTACAACGGACGGCCAACGCCCTGCGTTCCCGTTCAATATCAAAGACATCTTTCATGTCCTCGGAAACCCAGTGGCCCAGATATTTAAAATGCGAAACTCGCTTAAGAGGAGTACCATTAATTGAGACGGGAGGTGCGTTTAGAACTCGCTTATTACCCGTTCTGAAGATCATAAACTCACTCTTGCTTTCATTGTATCTAAGCCCATGGGACTTCGCATACCTTTCACAGATGCGCACTAATTTACGCAGAGCTCCAATCGACGGGCTTAGAAGCACCATATCGTCAGCATAACTTATGTTATTGATGCAAACGCCATCAATATGGCACCCTATACCAGTGCTACTAAGCTCTTCGATCAGACGGTTAACATATGGGTTGAAGAGCTTCGGAGAGGTAATCCCCCCTTGTCTCACTCCGCACTCCAACCCATACACGCCCTGAGTAGGAGCCCGCCCTGTGTTGGTTTGATTTCTATACCATGTACGTAGAATTGTCGTCACATCGTTAGGTAGGGCGGTCTCCCTCTCCAGCTTTTCCCACAGCAAACACCAGATCAAATGCCTTGGACAAGTCCAGGTAGCAGGCATAGACCGGTGTACTTCTATCAGTGTAGTACCGAACAGTTTGCTTGAGAGGAAATATAGCACTTTCCGTGGATAGGTTTGGCCGAAAACCAAACTGTGCATCGTTTACTTTTAAATATTTTTCGAGGTATCCATCAAGCAAACTGTCCAGTACCTTGGCGATCACAGTAGCCAATGATATTGGTCTATAATTTGTCATATCTGAGGCATCCCCAGTTTTATTTTTGATAATTGGCACAACAATTGTCCTCAAAAGGTCATCGGGTAGATGTGAGTGACTCATGCAAAGGTTGAACAGAAGTGTCAAGACCCTAGGCAGGTGGACGCCAGCGTGCTGTAAATGCTCAATACTGAGGCTATCGTGCCCTGGGGATTTACCTCGAACCATTCTCTTAATTACACGGGCCACGGTGTGGGTCGAAAACCTTGTGGTGAGCTGTACAGGTTGCCCTATATACTGCTCATCTTCCAGTATAACACCCGTCGACCCTAGTGGCGAGTCAACCCTAAAATGCTTCTGGAACGCATCGGCTATATCTTTAGGCTCATACAGGCCGGCGGCGGTCGCCGGCGGGCCCGGTTTCGGGTCTAATTTGTTAGTAGATTTCCAGAGGAGTCTGGGGTCCTTGTCGTTGTGGTGTTGAGCAATTATGTCCATTTTAATTTGTTGCTGATTGTTCTGGCGCCGTCTCAACTTGGACCTAAGGACCCTTCTGGACTCAACCATATCTTTATATATGTGGCCAGTATTTGGCTTATCAAACAATAACCAATTTTGATAACGAGGACGAGCCCGCCGGTGGGCGCCGCCGACGTGTCTGTTCCATCCTATTATTCTCTTTCCCTTTTTTGTTAACAATTCTTTATAACAGTTTTTAGCACTCTCAGTAAGTATATCTATTACATGTTTGTACAGGTTATCTATTAACATCTTATGGCGGCTGTCTGTACACATCCTATCAGCACATATGTTAAATTCAGCTGGGAAGTGTATAAGCCGTAGTCTCGAATGGCAAAGAAATTCATATTCCTTTATTTGATTACTATCCCTCTCGCCCCATATAGAGCGCGTTAAATTATTGCTAAAATTATAAAAATAATTTCATTGTTTAATCGTCTATAATCTCGTAATAACTTAATAATATGATCGTTCTTGCTATTATTGATTTATTTACCCTAACAAAATGAGTATAAATTATATATGATCGGAGGCTGTTCGTGACATAAGTTATAAATATGTTATATTTGCTTTGGTTAATTACAAAAAACGTTTGCCTTTTCGTATTATCAGTGACATGGGTAAGACGTTAAATTTTAAAGATTTTAAAAATTATTGTCTTCGGAGACAGATACAGCTATTGCTGACTTAGTTGATTCGATGCAATATTAGCAATGACAATGATTTTTAATATCTTAATCAATATTGTTATGTAACACAGAGGTACCTCTGAGCCTTGAGAGGCGTTATATGTAATGTCATCATGGTGACCGCAAATACTTATAAGTTGAAATTGTTTCATGATTCAAATTCAAAGCATGCTACTTGTATTAACTTTAATTATATAATTATAAGAACTAAAATATATTCACAATAAATATCGCAATAAAATATATGAAATTGATTAACATTAAGAAGTTAATCAAGCATTAATCATTAATCGACATTAAGAAGTCTGATTAATATATAACTATTCACGGATATTAAGAAGTCCGTATTATAACTTAATTATGGACATTAAGAAGTCCGACTTTTATTTTATTGACATTAAGAAGTCAGCATATTAATTTGTTTAACTTAAAGAAGTATGATTAATGATTAATAACCAATTATTGTCATAAGCTATTTAAATCGATCGAGCTCTGTATCCGTTATAAACTATTAAGAATTTTATATTGGTATTTGATCAAGTACTATAAGTTCAACATAATATCATGTAAGTCATTAAGAAGACTTACTTAAACAAGTCATTAAGAAGACTTGGTGTTGTAGGTCATTAAGAAGACTTACTAAAACAAGTCATTAAGAAGACTTGGTGTTGTAGGTCATTAAGAAGACTTACTTAAACAAGTCATTAAGAAGACTTGGTGTTGTAGGTCATTAAGAAGACTTACTTAAACAAGTCATTAAGAAGACTTGGTGTTGTAGGTCATTAAAAAGACTTACTTAAACAAGTCATTAAGAAGACTTGGTGTTGTAGGTCATTAAGAAGACTTACTTAAACAAGTCATTAAGAAGACTTGGTTTTAATTTAATTTTGCTTTTCAGTAAATCACCTTCAGAGGTGAGTTTATTTTCAGCTAAATAAATGGAATATAATGATGAACTAAACTTCGCGGGTCGCGAAGTGTATCAGGAAGGCCGACTGTAAGGAACTCCTTTTGGACAATCACTAATTATGTCAACAAGAAGGAGTAACAGGCCGTTTACTTATAAAAGGATATTAAAAATACAACTGTCAGACGAAGACATAAAGAGAACACGAATATTTTACTATGGGAAAAAGATGTATGTTTGAATGATAAAATAAACAAGTTAAACAGTAAATAATTGTTTTCTGGGCTCCCTTTTAGTATTTTACTGTCGATGGTTAAACTTCGGTTATGGGACTCTATTTTGATAATTTTACATTATGCATATAATAAATAAAGGCCTTAACTACCTAAATTTTCTAACTGGAACAAGACAAATAGTTTGGCGGCTGTGTTAAGCAAGAGGGTGGTACCTAATTAACTGGCAGAGTTTAAAATACTATCGCTGAGATCGTCTAAAAAGGGGGATCAGTCGTTGTGTCCTCGTTTGTTGTTCAGCAGATCATCATGACAGCTGGTTTTTACAAAATATTTTTGGTTGACATGACATGACAAGTTCATCGCAGTAGGTATCAAAATTAATATTAATATCGCTGAGAAGACGAACGACATGTAATTGTTGTTATATCGTAAGTCATTAAACTAAATATCGATAGTGTTTCCGTCCACGTAGTGCGTACAACACTAGTAGAATCGGCCATATCTTGCTTTACTAAAATTTTGACAGGCATTGTCAGGCTCGCTAGGTATTTTTGCTTTAGTGTCTAATCCATAGTCCTTATAGATCAATGTCACATACATAGCACAGATAACATCTACACAGTAAAAAAAACCACCCACAGATTATTTACGAGATAAGTTAATAATAGTGTTGCCAATTTAGTACTTTTATCGCATTTTTTGAAATTACAAGGCATATTCAGTCAGTACTTACACAAAATAAGGACAGTACTTACGTGACATTTTTTATTTAACAAAAAAAAATACGTTGCGAAAAAACGAATTCAGTTTTTACTTCAAGCGAATACCACATAATATAGCCTAGAAGCTTTGATGTTTTAAATATCTAGATGGAACATCGAATCCGCGCAAACGTGTCAAAAAATTGTGGCCAATTGTTGGCCACAATTTTTGTATCATTACGCACACATAGACAATAGATGAACGTGAAAAACATCGCCTACACCAAAGAGTAATATAATACAGCCTGCACGTACCTACACATGCTTGATATTGTTGCCTTGTTTTTTTTGTTTTCATTGTAGGGCGACGCTCAATCTAGATATTTAAAACATCAAAGCCTAGATCCTAGAAGATTAATTGGCGTAGTCTTGATCCAGGGGCAATTTGAATTTTGCTGCTCCCCTATGCCCATATCAATGCAAAGAGGTATTTTACATAAAGTAGGCTGTAGGAGAGACTTACGGCTAGGTACGGTGCCTGTATGCGGAAACGACTAAAGATTTTCAAATAAAGGAATCAAATTAATTTGTCTTGAGTCACCGAGAATATTATGGAATTAATTACCTCTACGTATACATGTTTATTAGAAAATATGCAACGTCTAAGGGTCCTTACATCTTTTATTTGTTTGACAATCCACTACAAGTCCACGATGTGGAAGGCTTATTTTCTCTCTTCTGGTAGAGTTCCATAGTACCTATATACAGGTGGTCAGACACGTTTCGCGGGGAAACTACTCTATCCGCTTATTGGACTACACGGTACTGTGCTGTACATCTACTTACAGTCATACCTACGAGCACCCGTGTACAATATCGTAACCCCTGCCCCTCGGCCACCGCTTACTATACTTGTACCTAGCTACGTTGAGGTCGCGTTTAGCTTTGTTACTTCCAAACTCACGTTAAAATAAAAAAAAACAACAACAGTAATTTCTGGACTGCGACGATGCAAATGTATCATACAGAAGGCACCAGAGGCTGGAAGCCCTGCTCCTGTGCTCAAAGATTCCCAGCAGGCCCACCGCAAGCAGGCGGCACGCACGGAATGGTCACAAATGGACCTCGTAGAGGCAGCAAATAATTTGACCACATACTTAGATATCGTTTCAATAAAAGTTAAAGTAAAACGATTTCAGCTTGGTTCATAGCGACGACGACGCCGCGACGGAGGGTGGGGGTACAAAACGACATACAGCTGGCGGCGGGCCTGCTTCCCAGATTGATTAAGGATTTATGATTATGCCATTTCATCCAGACCAAGACTGGCAGGTGACTTTTGGCAGTACCAGCCCACAACTGACTCCACACGTGATCGAACCTTAGCGATATACAGGTTCAAAACGCATCTCCAAAGTTGAGGTTCCAGAAAACTTTAACTCCCAACAACTGAATACCAACTTACTTAATTCAAGTAAATAAGAATGATGACTGAATAGGGTTTCTGGTGTTCTATATAGATTTTCGTGATGGTGGGAACCCGACCATTAACTTCCAATCTACCACCCTCTATACCTACCCCCTTGTATATTGATAAAATCTTTTGGGACCATTTTGATTGCATTTTGTCGTATTGTTACATGAAGGATCGCGTGCAAAGCTGCAAGTAAAAACTATATAAGAAAAAATATTTTGTAAATGACTTTCATTCTTCTGCTTATGCAGTGCTAGGTAAATAATAAAGCTAAGATATCTATCTACAAATACTTGTAAATTTGTATACTTAATTACCAATTTTAATTTTATTGTCAACGATACAAAACGTGCGCAATCCAAACTAAGATTTGTTTATTGATGTACAAAATGTAAGCGTTCTTGGAATTAGCTGAGTCAAGCTAACGGGATTCAAGGAAAAACTGTAGTAAATAAAAATCATTCTCCTTGAGAGAATTTTCGTATAAAATTTTTGCATATCGCAATCCGATTAGCACTAGGCGTATTTGTGGGACATTGGTGTCTCTTCATTAGCACAGTGTTGCGTGGGCGCATCGCAGAAGACTGTTTTGTCATCAAGTTGCATTGCCATTTATAATGCCGGCACTCGTCTCTATCCGCACAGTCCACAACTGCCTCCAAAGCAGCAACTTGCCAGCATCTCATTTTATCCTAATATATCCTACTCCTCACCAAAATGCAGAAGTTCGTAAGTACAACATTACATAATAATACATATTAAATCCAATATATAAACACTTGTACTCACGGATTTATACGAGTATCACAAGTCAAAAATCTTTATGTACTTAGTTGTGTAAGTAATGCATAGAATCATAATTTGGAGACTTGTTTTTTGTAATGGCATCAATAATGATAATAATAATAATCACCGGTTAATTAATTAGTTTGACTCACATTACAAGTTTAGAAGTGGATTAAATATCGAGAGCGCCTTACGTATCTAAGTATAGAATTTTATAATATTTGATACCTACATACATTTATTTTGTTTTCTGATCAGTCGTTTGCCTTTTACTTAAATATTTCGTGAGTCAGTGTTAAGTAATGGAAGTTAATTCGCACATTTGTTCTAAGCGATTCCTTACAAGTGTCAAGTGTAAACAAAGTGTTTCAATTAACCAATATCTACTTACGTGTCATTTTGAAAACAAGTTACGAAATCTCTATTTAAACAACCTGATTTTAACTACCCCACATCGTTAAGAATATCTTTGTTAATGCAACTCTTTTATATTTTTCCAGGTTCTTATTGCTATTGCCCTAATCGCCGTGGCCATCGCCGCTCCTCAACAGGCTGATCAAGACCAGGCCCCTCAGACGTACATCCTTAAACAAGAATCCGATGTGAACCCCGAAGGCTACAATTTCGAGTAAGTATTTATATATTCCCAAATTTAACAATGTAGTTTAACAATGTCCTAAATATACTCGTATATGGATTGGGAGGTTACATGACATTTATCTCTCCCTCTCCGCAGCAAAGCGGAACCAAGCTATTGATTAATAAAATCACTTCCATAGGTTCGAGACAAGTGACGGAACATCCCGGCAGGAGACGGGTACTCTGAAGCAAGTGAGCGACGATGTTAAGGCCATCTCCGTGACCGGCACGTACAAGTACACGGCGCCCGACGGCCTCGTCTATACCGTCACCTTCATAGCCGACGAGCACGGCTTCCAGCCCCAAGAGCATGTTGAACAACCCCAACAATAATAAACCTCTCCAAGCGAATTAATTGTACGCCAGTTCAAAGTTACATCGCCCAGTCGATCGCGATCCTTCAGAGACGCATTCTTAGCGCGGCCAGACCATACTTAGGTAAGCTTATTTGTCAAAACCGCACATAAATCGGTTTCAGAGATCAGCGCGAACCTAATTGCAAAATTGCTTTTTACAAAAAAAAAATAACCGACTTCAATCTTGATAAGTAGAGATAACTCAAAAACTACTCGCCAGATGGCGCTCAATTCAACATGTAAGTGTAAAGTTCTCGTCACTACAAATTAATGAAGCCCAAACACTAGATAACTGCAGTAAATCGTTGAGGAGTTCCCTCGACTGTCTTTCGGCTTCATCAGATCGACTCCAGATCTTCATGAAATGGTAGCGCTTTAATGTACTTATGATAACATGAACAAACACACTAGTTGTCCATACAATTTTCGAAAGTTCCCCTCGATTTCTCTGAGATGCCATCATCAGATCCTGGTTTCCTTTTCAGGGGACCCCACTGCGCATATCTACTTTACAACAAAAAAAGAATTATCAAAATCGGCCCATAAACGACGAAATAATCGCTGAACGTACATAAAAAAAAAGCATATATACGGTCGAATTGAGAACCTCCTTCTTTTTTGAAGTCGGTTAAAAACTTAGGCATTACTTTGCGGAACTTCATAACAAACTAAAGATTAAATCTACTTTTCAACAATCCGCCAGCAAATACGTATAATGGTGTATAAAATACTCCTATAAAAGTATAAATATACCAACGTACGTGCTAGCTCACAGATTTTTGCAAAGTAATGTGGTAATCTTAAGTTTGTTCTTATTATTATTTTGAGTTTACGTCCGAATTGGTTTGGCCTTTTACGCCGCAAAGCACTGACTAAAAGAAATGCAATTAAAGTTCTCACTGTAGTCCTCTATTGGAAACTTTATTACAATCAGCGATTTAGTAATCATAATGGAATTCACTTCAGGATGACCCCGTAGCTTAATTAGTCCTGTCAGCGAAGCGAAGGGTCCCATGTTTAATTCCAGGCGCGGCGGCGCCCGCCGGTGGGACGGATATTGTAATATTATGTACTTAGTAGATACTTATTCTTTCTTTCTAGATACTTTTCTGTCATTGTGTGTTATTTGTGTAGTCCATCAAAGCGTACGAGCGTTCAAAGTTTATTTTTATAATATAGCCCCTAAGTATATAGCCGCTAAATATTTCATAATATTGTGTTGACCCTGTTTGTTATGTGATTGACATTCAAATCGGAGAGGGTGTCGGTGCACAAAGAGTGTACATAAATCTGTGTATTTTTTAGTCAGTGATTTCGTAGGGCAAAGGCCACAGGTTATGTGGAAGTCAACATCAACATGTTTAACGAGGGACCACGTAACGTTTAGCTCAATGTGTCATCTGTGATGGCGTCCCTAATTTTGTATTCAACTTCTTACGGTTTTGTAATAAATATTTGTGTACCTATAGTAAGTTTTGATTGAATTCATCACAAACCTCCCCAAAACTCCATACACCAGCCCCCGCCAGTAGCCAGCAAACGCTAGCACCAGCTCAACTTGAACTGTTTAAATAAATAGCTTTTAACTTGGGGAAATGAGCCTAATTAAATTAAACAAACTATTACCGCAAAATTAATTTGCGCTATTACCCAGAGTTAATTAGGCCACTTTTTTAATGGCAATGTTGGCATGTGTTGGGGTCAAACCTTGTTACTAAATTTCAAAGTAAAACTCAAGCGATTATGCAGATGATATTATTTGTTAATTAATTATAATAATAGTGAATAGTGTTTGTTTCTTACCACAAATTATTCTCTTAATGTTGTTTCTTATAACTCTGTGACTTTTTAAGTTATCTGTGTCACTGTATATTTAAATTATCAGCATTCTAGGTGATCTGTGCTGTACATGTCACAGACGTCACAGTCAGTTATCTTGACAGTGACACTGACAGCCCATCAGATCACTGTCACTGATTAGGTACGTGATTAGTGATTAGGTACCTACTCCAAGTCCTAGTTCGCACGTGTTGTGTTTGTATTATAAAATAGGTATACTTCTGGTTTTCTGTTCTACATCGCAATCTCCAATTTTATAAGTGTGTATCGATATTGTCCATTGTTTGTTGAGTAAGAGGCAAAATGTATTTGCGATATTATTTAGATAGCAATGGTGATAGGCAATATACTTTGGCCGTAAGTATTTTTACCTTTTAGCAAGTTGTTTAACTCGGCTGTAAGCTTTTATTTCATTTGATTTATTTTTTTAAATTTTATTTTTATTATTTTCAGACTATAGGCCCTGATGGTAAACCTACTTTATCAGCACATCCAGGTTTGTATACTAACAATAGTGTTGCATGAATCATTTTATTAACCGACTTCAAAAAAGAAGGAGTTTCTCAATTCGACCGTATATATGCTTTTTTTTTTATGTACGTTCAGCGATTATTTCGTCGTTTATGGGCCGATTTTGATAATTCTTTTTTTGTTGTAAAGTAGATATGCGCAGTGGGTGGGGTCCCCTGATAAGGACACCAGGATTCAGATCCTGATGCCATCTCAGAGAAATCGAAGGGAACTTTCGAAAATTGTATGGATAACTAGTGTGTTTGTTCATGTTATCATAAGTACATTAAAGTGCTACCATTTCATGTAGATCTGGAGTCGATCTGATGAAGCCGAAAGACAGTCGAGGGAACTCCTCAACGATTTACTGAAGTTATCTAATGTTTGGGCTTGATTAATTTGTAGTGACGAGAACTTTACACTTACATGTTGAATTGAGCGCCATCTGGCGAGTAGTTTTTGAGTTATCTCTACTTATCAAGATTGAAGTCGGTTTTTTTTTTTTGTAAAAAGCAATTATCCTATATTATTTCATTATTATTGTATAATTGATTGTATTTTCCAGCACGGTTTTCCCCCGAAGATAAATACTCCAGACAAAGGATAACAATTAAGAAAAGATTTGGACTACTGCTGACACAACAGCCCGAACCCATACATTGAAATAGTGTATGATAAAATCCACGGAGAATGTTTTTAATTAAATACTTCTAAATATAAATAAATTTTGTTAAATTCACGTTAAATTTTAATATATATTTTTATCCCCATGATGAATGTAAGCGAACATCTGGAAATATGTTCAATATATTATTATAATGAATATCTTCAATTTCCAAGACGTTATACAACCACTAATTAATAGAATATAAATATTGTGAAGATATGTATTTCAAAAATGCTCTTTCTAAAAGAGCATCCAGCCTGGAACACAACATGAAAATTGCAGATTGAAGTTATTTGAGGTTAAACATTTGTTGCAAAACCCTCACTAATTGACAGGCATTCTCTTGTAAAAATAGTAGAAGTCCAACTAGTACAGTAACAATATTTTTGAGGAATTTATTATCTAAATATAAATGTGACTGTTTATTGTTGGACAAAACATTTAAATCTAGTGATAACATAAGAAAAACCCATATCATATTTATTGTTGACAAGTAATAGTTATTAAACAATTTTTTTGAATAGAGTTACCATTGTTAACCCCTCAAACCTAAAACAAATTAATTAACAAAATGTAGTGATTGTATTCCATTTCATATCGATATCTGAAAACGGTGGCCTTATCGATACTGAAACTTAACATAATAATGGTGTTAATATGTGTGTAACCTTTTTAGATTCGTTTCAGGGATGTTATGGATATCCGTAACCGTAACCGAAACTATGGGATATCCGAAATAAAAATATAACCGTAACCGTATCCGCTAAAAACGTTTCGGATAATTTCGGATAAGGGCGGAGTTTAAATAAAACACGTTACGACAGGTTTTTGTTTCACCACTCATGCGCCATATAAATATTGCTAGGTATATTTGTTTGTTTTTTTTTAGTCGTAATGAGTCAGATCAATGTTTTTTATTATCACCCTACCTATCTAAAAAGTAGGTACTTAATCAATCCCTGATGAAAGAATCTTCATTAAACCTCATTAACAACCTGGTCAATTTATTAGTTAATATTGAGTACTTCATCTAATAAAGTGAAGGAAAAGTTTTGTATTGTGCACTAAATTGATTTATAATAAAAGGCAAAATGCGTCCAAAATCAAGTTTAATTTGGACATTTTTTCATCATGATAAACTTCGGTAACTCTATATCACAATTCTTATTATAAAAAGCATTGTAATTTCAAGTGACCCATTAATTCTCAGTTTCTCCTATCTGATTTTATTCATTGTATTATCAAATGATAACCTAGAATTGATAGTAAATATAATCAAATTAGGCACATACTTTTTTATTTTACTTTAATGTAATATCCGTAACCGAAACTATCCGAAACTTACGGATAATCCGAAATAATTAGGTATCCGTAACCGAATCCGAAACCGATATAATTTTATTCCTATATCCGTATCCGTATCCAGATCCGAAACTCCACATCCGTAACATCCCTAATTCGTTTTGTGATATTAGAGCCTACGAGCTAAACAAAAAAAATAAGCTTGCTCTCGTTGGTTCTTGAGGCGAAAAGATGCTAAATTGTTTTTTAGTTGATAAATTCATGTAGAAATATGCGTGGTATCCATCGCAGCTATCTATCTACCCCATCGCAGCTGTGGGTAACGACGGTATACACAGCTGCATGTATCGTAGGTAGTATGAGTTGTTTCATTATTTCATAACAGCCTGAGGGTCGGTCCGAAGACGTGGAGTCAGTTGTTTCCCGTTTGTATTCTTTGTGTTTGTGTATAGGGTAAATGCTCCAGTGAATGAACACTTAAGCATCTAGTGAACTTTAAAAAATAATTACTATATGTTCCCTCTAATGCATACAGCCCATAGCTAGTTTTTGGTGTAAAGAATACATTCAAAAATAAGATTTAGGTTCGTTTTACCATATGTGATTAACAGTCTTTTAGATATTTAGCGATAAACAGAAAAATCCCCAAAAACCCAGTGAATGAACGAAATTTTCTAGTGAATGAACACAAATAAATCCAGTGAATGAACATATTTTTTCTTTATTAATTACGTCACAAAAAGCTTCCAGCAGACTACCGAGTGGTGGTTGAGGCTCCTCTTGGATCTTCTGACCACTGCTTGGTAAGGACAACTGTGCCCTTGATGCGTAAAAAGGGCTCTCGTCCGTCTGGAACGCATCAAGTCTGGCACTATAACTCAGCAGATTGAGATGGACTCAGGGAATTCCTGGGTTCGTACCGATGGAGGCAGCTCTGCTTCGCTTCTGAGGACCCGAATATGTGCGCTGATTCAGCAGCCGATATGATCCGACAGGGTATAGAATGTTTTACTCCTAACTCTGTCGTATCTGTTGGTGGTTAAAACCGGCCCTGGTATAGTGGTTCATACATTGCGGCATTTCACCGCAAGCGTGCCGCATACCAGGCCTGGGCATCAGCGTACCTACTCTTCGAAGAATCCATCTGCCTCCGAGCTTAAGAGAAGGCTCAACGCTGCCTCCCGGTCGGCTAAGAAGCAAATGTTCAGGGCGAAGGCCCAATTCATCGTCAGAATTGGCGAGCGACTAGTCGAGACCTACGGGAGTCGAGAATTCTGGTCGCTGGCTAAGGCTGTCGAGGGCAACTTCTGTCGGTCTTCTCTTCCGCCACTGCTATTATCAGATAAATCTGTTGTCCATACGGCAAAGGGGAAAGCCGAACTTCTTGATACCCTCTTTGCCGCCAACTCGACCTTGGATGATGGAGGGACCATAGTGCCTAACATCCCGCGGTGTGAGAGCTCGTTGAACGATAAAAGATATACTTTTTACTTAAAAATCGGTCAGACGAGCTCTACTGTCCCTCGATACCAAGAAGTCGAGTGGACCAGATGGCATTCCTGCAGTGGTGCTTAAGGCGTGTGCTCCTGAATTGACTCCAGTCTTAACGCGCCTACATATTCACGCTATCCTACACCACTGGAATAGTGCCGTCTTCGTGGAAAGTAGCCCTAGTTCATCCTATCCCCAAAAAGGGCGATCTTATTAAGCCGGCCAATTACAGGCCTATAGCGATAACTTCCGTGCTTGCTGAGGTAATGGAGCGTTTTATAAATGCAGCTCCTAGGATATCTAGAGGATCGCCAGCTGATCAGTGACCGGCAGAACAGGTTTCATCACGGCCGTTCAGCTAGCGATCTTTTAGCATATCGTACTCGCTGGTGGGCTCAGGCCCTTGATATCAGCGGGGAAGCATTGGCGGTCAGCCTGGATATCGCCAAGGTCTTCAACCGGGTCTGGCAAAGTGCTCTTCTCGCGAAGCTTCCATCTTACGGTCTCCATGAGAGGTTATGCAATTGGGTAGCCAGCTTTCTATCCGAGCGATATATAAAGGTGGTTTTCTCCAAGGGTCTGTACTGTCTCCTACTCTGTTCATTCTGCATATTAATGATATGTTGGAGCATGTAAACGGCATTCATTGCTATGCGGATGACAGCACGGGAGATGTATGTTACACAGGCCGTAAAAACTCCTCTCAGTCTCATGTGGAGGATTGCAGAATTAAACTTGTGTCTGAAGTCGAGAACTTTCTGGAGCAAGTCTCGGAATGGGGACCACTCAATTTATTTATTTATTTAACACTTTGTTGTTTGTACACCAAAATTTAGTTGAGTTCAACCCCACGAAGACAAAAAATTTGCGCGTTTTCCGCTAAGAAAACCTCATTTGTCATGGCGGCTCAATTCCAGGGTACCGCGCTCACCATTAGTAAAAGTGTTGGGATTCTGGGTATTGACATTTCGAGTGACGTGCAGTATCGGTGTCACCCGGAAGCTAAAGTCAAAAATTAGCCCCAAAAAGCTTGGCGACCTGAACCGGGCGAAGCAGTACTTTACTGCGAAGGACCCACTGATGCTTTATAAAGCTCAGGTCAGGCTTCACTTAGCTCGTCTGCTTTAACGTCAGCCCTTCAGGCTATAAAAAAAAACGAAAACTATTACTTGGATATAATGAAAAATGTTTGTTCATTCACTGGATTTCAAAAACCAATAAATGAACATGGCTGTCCCAATACTAGCCCAAGGGTCAGAAATCCATTCATAAAGTAACTCCCAAAAGACAGGCCTTATAGCATTAAAATCCTACTAATATTATAAATGCGAAAGTTTGTAAGGATGTATGTATGTGAGTGAGTGAGTGAGTGAGTGAGTGTGTGTGTATGTTTGTTGCTCTTTCACGCAAAAACTACTGAACGGATTTTCATGAAACTTTGCAGTAATATAGCTTAGGCATCGGATTAACATAATTTGTTAAAATTTATAGAGATTTTTATATCTTACTAATCTTATTAATATTATAAATGCGAAAGTTTGGATATTTTATCACGCCAAAACGGCAGAACGGTTTTAAGCCAAATTTGTCACACAGATAGTTATTCACGAGACCTAAAATACCAAATACTTATAATCCCGGTAAACCTATCGGTTCCCGCGGGATAAGAGGTTTATAGTCGACACGTAACTGGGAGATATCTAGAGGAAGTTGTAAAGTAACGTATAGGCTACTTTTTATCCCGGGATTTCCCGCGGGATCAGGATTCACGTGGGAAAAACTTTTATGCGCGAAGTAAGAATGGGCTTATATTTTTATGGGACTTTCACTGGGAGATAGAGGAAGTTGTAAAGTAACATATAGGCTAATTTTTGTCCCGGAGTTCCCGCGGGATCAGGATTCACCCGGGAAAAACTCTTAATACGAGAAGGCGCGGCATAATTTTTTATGGGACTCACTGGGAGAGAGGAAGTTGCGAAGTAACATATAGGCTACTTTTTATCCCGAAATTCCCGCGGGATCAGGATTCACACAAAAAAACCCTATTCGCAAAGTTGCGTGCTTAGTTTTTTATGGGACTTTAACTGGGAGATACCTAGAGGAAGTTGTAAAGTAACATATAGAATACTTTTATTCCCGGAATTTCCGCGGGATCAGGATTCACGTGGGAAAAACTCCTGTGCGCGAAATAGTGGTCTTAGATTTTAATAGGACTTTCACTGAGAGATAGAGGAGGTTATGGAGCATTGTATAGGCTACTTTTTGTTCCTGACTTCTCGCGGGATCGAGATTTACGCGGGAAAAACTTTGTGACACACTCAGTTTCACGCGAGCGGAGCCGCGGGCACAGCTAGTGATTCTGATAAACGTGCTTTTATGTTAAGTAATTTATATAATTTGGAGTAATTCGCGTGATCGGTAGGTAGTGATAGGTCTTTGGGTATTTGAGTAGATATTATACTCAACTCATGCTGGAGTTGCTTGGGGGTTAATAAATGAATGTCGAACTTTCCATGGAATACGTCGGTAATAGTGTCAATGAGGTAAGTTTGTATATTTTTTAAATTGTTAAATATATTATTCGCAATTATTGCGGTTAAGGCAAACTCGTTGATATATGAGTTATTCAAAGATTCCAATTTCAATTTATTCACCGATTGTTCTAGTTCAAGCATCTTCCTGTTGGCTGACTTATGATGTTTTTCCATGATAGATTCTAGTATATTATATTATTTAATAAAAACTGAATTTAACGATGACCCAGTGAATGAACGGTCGTTCATTCATTGGGTTTCAGACGATTTTTAGTTCCAATGCTGGGACACGTAATAATTTAGTATAATTGGCTAAAATCTCAACTTAATCGATTTGAAATACAATGTTAAACAATTCTATTTTATCATTACACAACTAACTTCACGAAAATACTGCAGTTATTGTTACAATCTCAAATCAAATACGAGTCATCATACCTGACTCGTAAATTCTGGCTCGAACAAATTCTCAGTTTCTTATAACCGACCACTTTAGACGCTCGTCATTTTGGAATGAACAATGTCATTAGGATTGAATGTTGCTATTAGTGTAGGAGATAGAGTTGCAATAATGAAAAAAAATACTCCGTTTCGTAGAAACGCCCTAATTTCTTATTTTTTGGGAAAAACTGCGTTTTGTTCATTCACTGGGGGGTGTTCATTCACTGGAGCACTTACCCTACTGTATAGTGTTCGTGTGTCGGGGTTTTCCGAACTGTTTCGTTGTAGAGCTGGTAACAAAGCTTTGCTGTGGCATAGAGCCAACATAAGAATACCGCTACGCGGCTAAGCTATACATACTTAGGTACCACTACCGATGACGGAGGATACCATACATATCTGAACTGGTTAGGTATTATTGTGTCTGAACCGACTGAACTCAAAACCATCAAAACATTCAAGTTTTTAACAGACTTCAAAAAAAGGAAGAGGTTCTCAATTCGTTTGTGTTTTTTGTCTTCTGTGTGTTACCTCATAACATCGTACTGGATCTGCCGTGTGGTCCCATTTTCAGTTTTTGAGTTGCTTATTCCCAATAATGTGAATTTAATTTATGCTAACTTTGACTGGGAGTACCGATTTTGATGATTCTTTTTTGTTCGAAAGGTACCTAGTGCTTTTCGTGTGGTCCCTTATAAATTGAAACGACATCTGGCGAGTGGTTTTTGAGTTATGTTGACTTTGAAGTCGGTTATTTTTTTGTAAAAAGTTATTAGTAAACCCAACGATTGAAACGAAAGAGGCGCTGTGCGCTGTCGGACGCATTTGACATTCATTTGACCAATCATTGCACTAGTAACTGACAGATGAATGACCACAACGTAATACTTATGAATGACTTTTCGTTAGTTCCAATTTTTGCCATTTCAGAGATAAGTTGGGCGCACTGTACAGATAAAGTGTCTTTGTTGCGTTTTGGTCGCTTGGAATGCGCCCAAACCGCCCAAAGTGTAATGGGGCTAATAGACTCACGCCGAGAACCCCCGAGAAGCGTAAATGTGATCGGTTTCTCGCAGTCTCGTTCTCGGGCTCGCCTGTTCTCGGATCGGTGTCGGTATTTTTGCCCGCTTCAAAGGGTTTCTCGGGCGAGAAAAGAGAACCGTATTCACATTCTCGTTCGGTCTCAGTGGGACCGTTGTGTGTTTTTGTATTTAAAATTTACATTTCTAGTTAAAATAATCTACTGTCTGTGGTTACCAATTATTATTATTATTTTAGTACTTATATTGATTTATTTCTTATTTTAGTATTCACAAGATAAATATATTAATGCACACAAAACCAAAGCCGCTGCACTGACGTCCATTCCGGATGACGATCGAGAATGCGAATGAGATGAGAAGGTCGCATGAGTGTAGATGCCTTCTCGGTTCCGCGCAATTTCTCGGCAAGATTTCACGGCGAGACTTCTCACGTGAGTCTGTTGGGGCTAAAAGTTCAAATTCATTTATAGACTGAAACGAAAGAGGCGCTGTCGGACGCATTTGACATTCATTTGACCAATCATTGCACACTAGTTACTGACAGATGAATGAACACAACGTACCTACTTATGAATGACTTTTCGTTAGTTCCAATTTTTGCCATTTCAGAGTTAAGTTGGGCGGACTGTAATTGTCAATTTGACCTTTTTATTTGTGAGATGTCACTTTACTGTCAAATGTCAAACTCAATTCCGACTTTTAATCGATTCAGTAAATTGACGTATGCTAATGTCACTTTTCGAAATAATATTGCCAGCTTTTCAATTATATTAACTACTCACACGATTAACGAATCATGTTTTGATTATTCGATTTTGCTTTCCTCAATATGAATGTCTATTAATATTTATGATGTGTATTAATAAATTATATTTAAAAATCAGAGAACAATACGGAAAGGTTTAATTTAAAATTATATAGTAAACGAAAAATATTAAATACCGGTGCATGCATGCTTTTAGGACATATTACATTCACTAAAGGCGCCTATTAACAATAAAAAATCTAGGGGCAAATTCTGGTCTCTGTGTTTCGTGGGCAAATTCATGATAATTGTTTTTTATGTGTATTTATTGATCCTGTAAGAACTTCATACAGTATTTTAGTGATTTGCTAAATTATGCGAAACGATTAAAATGCGATTAATAAGGGTTAAAAATTAAAAGTCGGGTTTGTCAATTTCAAGTTCAACAATTTGTGTGGTTTTTAATTTAATTGTTGTGGTTGTGGACGTTGTAGTCAGTTTGTTTGTAGTGTGGTTTTCTTCTCTTCATCCTCGTTTTAGTCTCGAGTTCTCCACCTTGAGGCAAAATAATGTAAAAACTGTAAACCCCAGTTGGGAGAGGTTATTTAAAGTTTAGAACAATTTCGAGTTCGAATGGTTTCGCTAAATGCAGCTGCAAGTTTGGAGCATTATATTATGTCTACGAAGGGTGAAATGAATGTGTATTGGAATAAAATCAACTATGCATTTCCAATACTGAATGATACGATATTTAGCGACTGCACTAGCGAAGAGTATGATGAAATTCAACAGTTGATTGTAAGTTTAGGGGTGCAAGTTAGAATTCGTGATCTAATTCTTATTCACATAGAGAAATATCTAAGACAACATGTGACGCCGTCGTTTTGGTGTAGATTTACAAAGCTGGATGAAGAAATAAAAGGATTTCAGTTATTCAAATCTGCAGTTAACGACCTGTATGAAGTCGTGACCAGTTTTACAGGGATGCTTTCAAGGTTGATTATACTTAACGTTAGCTGTGGTGACAACAAGATGATCTATGGTGAAAGAGATGTCTTGCAGGGCTTTAAACAATTACTGCGCGCCACATTACTATCACAATTGCCTTTGGATTTCCATGTTATTATTACCCACTTTTATAAAGTATCTTTCAATGTCTTCGATAATGAGTATGAGAGCTCCGACATGAGTGAAGATGTGATGTGCTCTGGGTGTAAAAATGAATATTCTGACTGCAACTGTGCCTACATTGTTAAGGTGTTCTATGAAACAAATAGGAAGCTAATGGAATTGCAACTCTTAGAGCGGCTATCGGGTCAAGTCCTGACTAACTTTATACAGACAAGAATTGAAAGTCACATACAAAAAATTTGTACTGGAAATTTTTATGTCTCACATATAAGCTTTCTAGAACATTGGTTGGAGACAACTGTCATGTCCTGGCTCACACGAATATATTGTGCTGGTTCATCCAAGCCTCCACCTGACGACAAAAATATCCAAAATGCTATTTCTAAGTTTAAACAGAAAGTCAGTTATTACTTGTATCACAGCTATACTAAACTCCAAATAGACCAACTTTTCAACATCATAATTGAATATCCAGATTCAAAACCTGCAGTTGAAGATATAAAATTATGTTTGGATAAGACTGATTTAAGGTCAACTCTGTGTAAAAAGTTGCAAACTGCTCTTGAAACACGACTACTGCATCCTGGTGTCAATACCCCAGATATACTGACTGCTTATATTTCAACCATAAGAGCATTGAGACACTTAGATCCATCTGGGATCATACTTGAAACTGTGACTAAGCCAGTCCGGTCATATTTAAGGAACAGAGAAGATACTGTCCGCAGTGTTGTGAGTAGCCTAACAGAAGAAGGCGCTGGTAGTGAACTAGCAGAAGAGCTAGCCAAGTTTGCAGCTGAAACAGATGAAGAAGTTGAAAGAGAAGAAGCTTGGGATGAATGGAATCCAGACCCTGTAGATGCAGATCCTAAAATTAATTCTAACGATAGGAAATCAAATGACATTATATCAATGCTAGTCAATGTATATGGCAGCAAAGAGTTGTTTGTCAATGAGTACAGAACATTACTAGCGGATAGACTATTGGCCCAGAGTGTCATAAATACAGAAAAGGAAATCAGATACTTAGAACTCTTAAAACTTAAATTTGGAGAGTCACAACTACATTTTTGTGAAGTGATGCTTAAAGATGTGTCTGATTCTAAAAGAATAAATGCTCTAATACATCAGGATAAGAATGTGGAGGAATTAAATAAAAAATTTACTTCAAATGCAATGATATTGTCGGCACAATTTTGGCCACCATTTAAAGATGAAAGCTTAGAATTACCTGAAGTAATAAAACAGCATTTAGAGGCTTATACAAAGTCATTTGAAGCATTGAAAGGGAATAGAACTTTGAATTGGAAACCACATCTGGGTAATGTGAATATAGAAATAGAGATTGGAGAAAAGAAATTGGACTTAACAGTCTCACCATTTAATGCTACATTGATAATGCACTTCCAAATTAAACCTGAGTGGTCATTAGAAGAACTACATCAAGTCATGAAGGTGCCAATAACAGTGCTACGTAGGAAAATAACATACTGGCAGTCTCTTGGCTTGGTTGCCGAGAGAACTGCAGACCATTATGTACTGGTAGATGGTACAGATGCAAATAAAGCTAATGTTGCAACCACTCAAGTACAAGAAATGATGTGTGAAGATGAGGAATCTGAAAGTGTGATGGCTTCAGCACATGATCAAAGGGAAGGTGAACTTCAAGTGTTCTGGTCATACATAGTCGGTATGTTGACAAACTTGGACTCCTTACCATTAGATCGGATACACCAGATGTTGAAGATGTTTGCGTCACAGGCTCCAGGTGCTGAATGCAATCTACAAGAGCTTCGACAGTTCTTGGATACCAAAGTGAGAACTCATCAGCTTGTTTTACAAGGTGGGATGTATAAACTTCCAAAATCTTAACGTCCAAGAAGATTTTGACACATGGAAGGGCATGTATTTTAATTTATGGAATAAATAAAGAAAACACAGTCAAAAGTTAAACAACTTTATTTTTAATGTAAAAATTTGGTTAAACTTCTTAAGTCTGTGGGTTAATATCTGGATTACCTACATATTGCTGTTAAAACATGTGACATCTTAAATTCTTATATTCAAAGGAATCAACTGATATAATGTGATAAAGTAGCAGAAATAAATTATCATTTCTTGTCAGCAATACAAGTGATATATTATTTAATACTTAACATATTAATACATAATCTTGTCAGTCTTAACACCTATAAATACTGTTTTAAATTAAAAAGTGGAATACATTACACAATAATAAATAAATTAATAAATAACATACTGAAAAATCAATACAAGTTATAATGGAATGCTTTAATACATTTGACACTAAATTTATACACATATATGCATAAATGCAAGCAGATCAATTTACACTAGGTATACTATTGAGGTTGTAAAATCTCAAGCCTTAATATTTTACAATTCCACCAAGTAATATAAGGTTCTGGAATGTTATATAACATAATTTTGATACAAAAGCACTTATTAGTAAAATTTTCGACATAGTGACGATGACGAGGTACGCATACCAATGACTTATTTCTTTCATATTTGTTTTAAGCAACTGTTTGTTAGCTGAGAGCCAGTAGCTAAATTTCTTGAACAACTTCCATGGTCTATAAGCCACTTCAAGGCTATTCATATCTGAGACTCTAGCTGCATCAGCATAAGAAATTGCAACTCTCAGGTTGTTCACTAATATCAACCTTTTTGCATCAGAGCAACGTTATAGATGCACTAGTCTATGATTAAGCCACTAACGAAACGAAATATGAAGTAATACATACTTAGTGGTCTCAATGCTATCACTCTGTGCTCGACACTAGTGCACTATTCTGGTTATTATTAAGGCAGCATTGGTGATTTATTTTTACTTAGCAAATGAACATCATAAATATCATTCTTATAATCTATATGAGCATTAACCAAATTGAATATTACTAATATACAACATTTTCAAAAATATATGATTCATAAAAAATTTAAAACCAAGAATTTAATATGAAAATGCGTACCCGGTTTACAAATCAAACATTTTAGTTAAATTACAGATGCGTGTCGAAATACGCGCATTATTTTAATAAAATAAGAATATGAAAAAGACAATTACAAAATATAGTTGTAAATTATAATAACAATTAGGCTAATGTCATTAATGGAACTGTTAATAAAATCACAAAAAAACTAAGTAAGAGTTAATTGTTTCGAAAATAGGGATAGGAAAAACAATAAATAAAGCAGTCACTTAAGAGGAGGTCATTACGGCTTTACAAGGTACATAGTGGGTGCAGCAAGTAATTTACTTAATGTTAGATAAACTTCAATCTCAAATAAATAATAAGATAAAATCACCTACAAAAGTTAAAGCTTAGTTTACATATTTACAGACGTACCAAAGCACTCTTTTTACCAAAAGAACACCTTTCACAGAACTTAAGCCACTATCAAGCAAAATGCACTGTAACTGTAATTCGAGGCATTTGTCATGTTATTAATTTCAATATTTTCTATTGACAACTCAAACTTTTTATTGTTAAATAGGTACTAAGTATTTCATTGAATAACTGTGAAAGTTGTATAAAAATGTGTTTCTTTGGCCGTTAGCCAACTTGCTTATGTAATCTCCCAAAATGTATGTTCGCGAACTTATTATCTTTAAATGCAAATCGCAGTTATTATTAATATTATTAATTAACTTACACAATAAATTATTAAATTAAGTACATAAAATTTCATTTAAGTCCACAGTTATGTCGACAATCTCCCATTGGACGAATTTTGTTATATTATGTTGAATAATATACTTCAACGGTCACACCACCCTCCAACATCTTCAATGTTACGTAGAAACATAAATAGTTTTATGATTTATTAAAGTATGGCCAGCAGATTGTCCCATCGCCATGCAGACAACTTTTACAAACTATGGCAGATTACAGATACTTCTTTTAATTTTGTGTTTATTAATAGTATTATACTTAACTATTTTAGATTTTACCAATATTAGAGAATCAGAAAGATTTAATTTACAAAGTTCTCTCCCTACATTTTTGGGAAAAGGACCCTGAAATAAAAAGTTAATGAAAAATATTTCATAGGCCAATAAATGTGTTGATAAAATTTAAATAAATACACTCTCTGAACCACCATTATTATGATATATTTTTATGTACCATCCATTCTATTCCCACAACTCGCTGGCCAAGCTCTAAGGGCGCTTTTAGTGTCATGCGGGTTTGCTCACGCACGCGGGATTGGCCCGCATGCGTAGCACCCGCAAAGAACAATTTCATATTATATGAATTTATTATAAAGCGTGATAAACGCATGCGGGACGCGGGGCGCTGTGGGGAGCGTCATCCCGGAGCGGGGCATCCGCATGCGTGAGCGTCCCTACAACTTTACTGCCCATTTTAGTGTCGGACGGGGCGCACGCACCGTATTGTACTAATCGTCTACGCAACCCGTGACGCAACCCGCAGAAGACTGAAACTTAAACTGCGTATGATCCGCAGCGTGAAATTTCACGCATGCGGGCCAATCCCGCGTGCGTGAGCAAATCCGCGTGACACTAAAAGCGCCCTAAGCATGTGTATAATATGTGTGCTTAAGTTATTTCAAAACACAAAAACAGCTGTTTAAAACGTATGATAATACTTGGGTCGTATTTATATATACCAATGTTCACAATTCCACATGCACCATTATACATTAATCTAATATCTTACTCCTATTAAATGTTATTTCATGGATCTTAGTTCCTGAAAAACATTTCAATCAAACAAAATACTCGGAATGGACACGAAGTATAGAATCGAAATTCAACCATAAAAAAGATATAGATATAGACCATAATTGAATGATTTCGATTTAGTTGGTCTGGTGTGAACTGGTAAATATGCATCACACAACATAATTTGGTTTATTTTGATGGGTCTGGGTTGGAGCGTTTTTCAGAAACTATGTCCAATAAATAGTGCTATTATCATGCTTTCAGCAATAGCAGGAGGATCATTTATGTTGATATTATCAAAAATGTCGTATTTAATAGTTTTATAGCATCTGTCGACATTTACAATTTGATAATAGTTACGACATTTTATCTGTTAACTCAATTTTTTAATGAATTAACGTTAACATATTGATTATGGTGAAATAATTTGAAGTTGAATGAAAAAAAAACAAAACATGTTGCTCAAAATGCCAAATAGTTGCCAAGCTCACATAGCTTTTTACTGTATAAAAATTGTATGGCAAAGATATTTTTTTTAGTGCAAAGGTCAGGATGTTCCACGCTATGTGGTGGGTTTTTAGTGCACGTCTGGAGCGTACTCACGCGCTGTCACCTTCTGTACTCCCGTGAGATTTAGTGTTGGCCCTAAATTGATATCATGTTTATTATCATGTTCCAAATTAGGCTAAGGGTCAGCTGACACCGAGACGCGACGCGACGCAACGATACTGGAAGAGGCCAGTGATTTCGCGCTGCGCCGCGCGTCGCCGCGAGACGCATCTCAATGCCGCGAGGTGCATCGTAAAAGTAGGCAATCTTGCACGCCGCGCGTACCGACGATGCACGGCTGCGTAGCGATGCACCGCGCTACGCCGCGAGGCGTCACGAGACGCAGCGCTGCATGAAGCAACGTATTCTGAATTCTTACAATGAAATGTGTATCTTTTCGTGTAGAAAATAAAGTTCTATTTTGAGCCGCTCTTTGAAAGACTGCGCGCAGCGTCGCGTCGCGTCTCGTCTCGGTGTGATTTGACCCTAAAGCTACTAACTGAATAAGGTTCCTTGACGTCTAATAATGACGTCGTATGGATTTCCATAATGTACAGAATAGTATATCTAATATACCTCATACGCACCTATAAAGTATATTTAACATGATATCAGCGACTAAATATACCTCATTCGCACCTATAAAGTATATTTAACATGATATCAGCGACTAAGATATTAAAAAATATAGGTGTAAGTCCGTTCAATTCTTTGCTCACTGTTCAGTACATTTATAACATTGAAACCAGGTATAGAGAAATCAAAAGCGGTGACGTACATGTGTGATCGGTCCGTCGCTCACCGGTTGCGGCGCGGAGCGGGCGCGGGGGCGGGCGCCGGGGCGGGTGCATGCGCAGGCGCGGCCGCCGGCTGGTGCGTGAGCGGCCGCTTGAAGGGCCCGAGCCGCTTGGCGGGCCGCGGCGACACCGTGTGCGGCTCGCCCGCACCACTCCACGCGCTCGCGCCGTGGTCCAGAAGCGCGTTCGCTAGCCGCCCGCTGCTTTGTTCTGTTGACAATTTATGAGTATTAAATGTATTTGAATGTTGAATTGGGAAGATGGCTGTAAAATTTGCTACTATCTTTTGATACAAAGATTAATTTTAAAATTATTGATTCGCATGATCCTGAAGAATTGCAGTTTTATCAATGGGAATACGTACGGCCGCCCCCAGGCCACTTTGCCAAAATTGGAACCAAGGAAAGGAAGGAAAATTTTCTTAGCCTTGTGTAAAACACTGAAGTTTTACGTAAACCTAAGAAAATTTTAGGTAGCAAGATCTCATTCATAACAACAAGGCATATAGTAAACTAGAGAACCGCCCGCGCTTCGCTTCGGGACCCGTAGGTACTTAACAGCCACGTAGGTCCCGCTCCCGTAGGAATCTCGGCTAAACAGTAGCCTATTATAAATGATATACTGGAACATCAGATATAACATTTGCCTATGACATAAGTAAATAACATGTAGTATTTGATAGATTCTACATGTAATTTACTTATGTCATTCAGAACTTGCAAATGAATTTTACTAACGCCATCTATTAAAATATCTAGCAACTAACAAAACATCGATCTTCCCATGGGAATGAGATGTTTTTCCGCAGTAAAAAGTAGCCTACGTCACTCTCCACCCTCCTAACTACCCCCACATACATAAACCATACCATATAATAGCCATGTTGCGACGTGAAAGAGTCACAAACAAACAAACAAACACACTTTCACATTTATAATATTAGTATGGATTTCTAAACTTAGTGTTTGTTGTTACATATTATGTGTATATTATGTACATATTATGTTATATATTATGTAACAACAAACACTAAGTTCACTACGAAGCTAGGACAGCAACGTCAGTAACTAACAAGCCAACAACCTACCTGTACTAGCTTGCGTCGGACTCTGAGCATGCGGCGGCAGGGGTTCGCGCAGGCGCGTCACGAAGTGCTCGAACGTGGTCGGCTGCGTGTGGTGCGCGACAAGCGCGTGCAGGTCGCGCGCGCGCTCGCTGTACGCGTGCTGGTACAGAGGCATGGTGGCGCGCAACGAAAATAGGACAGCAACTAACATGCTAACAACCTACCAGTACTAGCTTGCGTGGGACTCTGCGCATGCGGCGGCAGGGGTTCGCGCAGGCGCGTCACGAAGTGCTCGAAGGTCGTCGGCTGCGTGTGGTGCGCGACGAGCGCGTGCAGGTCGCGCGCGCGCTCGCTGTACGCGTGCTGGTACAGCGGCATGGTGGCGCGCACCGCCCGCCCGCCCGCGAACGCCGCCGCGCGCACTAGCGCCGCGCCACAGCTCACTCGGACTACGCTCTCCTCCCATATCGGACCGAACACGCCCACCTGAGTACAGTCAGATTAAGAGATGGGTTGGTGGTGGAGGCTAATATGATGTTTAGATAAATATTGACGACCAAAATGGTGCAATGGTTGACATGCCGTGTTCTAAGGGTCCTAAGTTCGATTCCTAGCGAGGCAAAATTTTTAATGATGAATGATCAGTATATTTCCGTTTTTGGTCAGGGTGTCAACCTTGTCTTGTGTTTTGTCCATCCATGGCACAGGGAATCCTAGTGCGGTGCGGCTGTGGGTGTATATTGTGTGTAACTCATTATTCAAACTTCCGCATCGTTAGGAATCGAATCCTTGCAACAGCGATTCGACATGTAACCATAGCACCACAACATTAATCAAACCGTCATAAGACTTCAACTATCTCACATCGGGCTTCCTGGAGACGGTGCAGCGCAGCAGGCCGCCGGGCAGCGGGTAGAGCGCGATGAGCACGTCGCAGAACTGCGTGGGCAGCGTGTCGCGCCGGTACGGCCGCCAGTGCTCGCTCCACACCACGTGCACCTCGTCGTTGCCCAGGTGACGGGTCTGCACGACGATGATAAATAGATTTGTTATTCTGTCTTTTTCCGATTGGATAGTTGCGCGAAAGACAAGTAGCAGGTTAGAAAAAACAAATTTAAATAATTAAAAAGTGTGTGTCAGCTACGACGCACGATTGGAGTTTACTCCTTACGAACGATAATATTATGATATATATCGAATAGAAAAAAAGGGTAAATGAACGCATCTGCTAAAATGATAAGAGAAACAAACATATATCTGTAATTATTCGGATTATTTATATTACTTCAATAAAGCGTATTACATAAAGTATGTTACAAAATAATATAAATAAAACTTTATTTAAAATTTCGAACTTGGCGAGGTGCACTGCCGTGCACCAAGTATTATAAGAAATAGGGAAACGAAAAAATAATTTTAATGAACAAAACAAAAGGGGTATTTTTTGTGGAACTTGGCTTAGACACTACCGTGTCTCTAATGAAGCTAATATTCGAATTTGAAATATGTATATATATTTTTATCAATTGTATTTCATATTAACTTGGCTTGAACACTGCCGTGCACCCTATTAACCAACGACCAAATAAATAATAAACGAAATTAAACTTTATTTAAAATTTCGAACTTGGCGAGGTGCACTGCCGTGCACCAAGTATTATAAGAAATAGGAAACAAATAATTTTAATGAACAAAACAAAAGGGGTATTTTTTGTGGAACTTGGCTTAGACACTACCGTGTCTCTAATGAAGCTAATATTCGAATTTGAAATATGTATATTTTTTTTTATCAATTGTATTTCATATAAACTTGGCTTGAACACTGCCGTGCACCCTATTAACCAACGACCAAATAAATAATAATAATAAATGCTACTATATGCATTTATTATACAGCATGCATACCCTGTACTCGGCAGCAGTATACAAGTTGTGGCAGAACTTCGTAATACGCAGGCGCGCAACACACACGTACAAACATACGCACAGTACAACTATACAGTGAGACTACGAAGTATCGCGCAAAGAGGAGACCCCGAGAATGAGATACGCTGTGTAATGTATTCCATCTCATTCTTTTACACGTTCAATCCTACAGATTTATATGTTTGTCTCTTTCTACATAACGCCTCAACTTTTGTTAACACTTGATTTTACTCCTCATAAAATTCCCGTACCGGGCCTTATAACTCAAATCGTTTCTTAAGGAGTAAACTCCAAAAACTTAGCAGATTAAGAGGCATTGTTAGTGCGCGTTAAAACTAGTTTAAACGCCAACACTATTTATTTGAAACTGTTTCTTTCGTAACGTAACGGCAATGTTACCTATTTGGGGATCACGTCATTTAAACCAATCTAAAATATAAATATCAACGAGTTAACAGATATAAATTCATCCAAATTTCCGACAAACTTGTATCTCTCCCTCTCCGATATGAAAGCGAGATCAGTTTACCTTGTTGAGTATGTTGTCGGGCGTGTCAGCGGGCATGCGCGTGGCGACGTGGAAGAGCGCCTCGAGCGAGGGCGTGGCGCAGTATGGCGCCGACACGCCGCCGCCGCCGCCGCCGCGCAGCCCGCCCGCGAACCCCACGTGGCTCTCCAGCTCCACCTGCCGCCCACAAATTAGCCTTATTACACCCATTAGTACACTATTTGAAGGTATTCAATTATCGTCTTTATATTTATTTATTGAATAAAATAATGTACGTTTGTTCAAATTTTGTTAGATGTTAGGTTGCTTTTCCACCAGAGATGTGCTATGCAGCGAGGATGTAATAGCTAAGCTGTGAAACATTGTGACCGTTTCCACCGATACTAAGCTATGTAGCGGTGCGAGTAAGATATGCTATGAAGATGCACCGCCGCAAAGTAGCTGTGGGAGGAAGATGCTCGGCTCGAGCTATACAATGTATCGATAGTAGGGAAGCGGCGCAGCGCGGGGAGGGGAGAGGCGCACCACTCGCAACCATCCATAGCACGCATCTATAGCACACATCCACTGCACGCATCCTTCCATATAAAAAACATTATCTTAGTTGAATCCGTTTCCACCAGTGCTAAGCTATGTGCATCAATGAATATGATAGGTGGATATCAAACGCATCCACAGAAACGTAGCATAGCACATCTCTGGTGGAAAAGCACCCTTACCCTGAGGTAAACCCATGGTCAGACAGTTTCACAAAAATGCATTTATTCCCGTCGAGAGTTTAAAGCAATGCGTAACGAAAACTCAATAATTATTCAATATGGGTCAAATTATTATGTATCTATACATTACCTCCCAGGCCAAAGCAGCAAGGAACGCTTCGTAGGCGGGACTGCCACAACGATTCGACAGAATCTCATTGCGGGTCTCCTGTCCCTTGCCCACGTATATGACCGCTACCTTATGCGTTTCGCGACATCTGGAATCACATCAACAATAAATTCCTAATTCCTCAAAATCAAAGTATTTATTATAGAATTAGCACAAATAATTATATTTAAATTTTAAAACTTTCTGTCACATCACACCGCATACATTTTCTAGATTTTATAAATTATATAACATTTTATAGGTGTCCCTATAGACACTTTTCAACAGTTTTCAATACTTGAAAGTATCTGTAATTTTTCTGTTTATAGGTATCACTGAAATACGTGTAGAGACTGAAAATTTAATGAGACGTAAATATAATATTACATTTCGAAAATAATTTAAAATTACAATCAAATCAACCTACCGTTGCGCGTCGAGATTCCTCAGCTCGCGCAACAGTCGATCGGAGCGGCGCAACAGATGCGCGTGCGCACGTCGCGCGGGCGCCAACACGCCCAGCTGGCTCAGCAGCTGCCGGCTCTGAGCGAACGCGCCCGCCGACCCCGCGCCGGACGACCCCGAGCCAGTCGCCCCGCCCGACCCCACCGACACGCCCCCGCCCGTCACCGAGCCCCAGTCGCCGCCGTCTGACTCCTCGTCACTGCTGAAATGTTGTTTAGAAATTATTTCTACTACAAAACATGATTTTAAACACTTAGGGCGTAAGAAAATAGCAATAGCCATCTTGAAGAAACGTCATGTTAAACGAAAGATTAAGGGTCCCCGCAGACTGACTACAGCCACCGGCGGCTGTGGCGCTTCTTTTTAGAAGCGCGGTCCGGCCAATGCTCGGCCATGCTCGAGCATTCTCGATTTGTGAACTCCCCCTTTATTACTTACCCCTGCCCATTGCAAGTGCTATCCCCCTATTAGATCTTCTGCTGGAGCCTTCTCTAGTTACAAACTCCTTTCATTCTCGAAACGGAAACAAACCAGACAACTGTATCCCGTCCCTGTTCTATACCCGACGACGTTGTTTTTACGACGATGTTTTTGACGACCCGGATGGCGCAATGGTTAACACGCCGGATCGCTGTTCCGAGGGTCCTGGGTTCGATTCCCAGCGAGGCGGAAATTTGGACGATGAGTTTGAATTTCCGTTCTCGGTCTGGGTGTGTGTCCTTGTCTTGTGTGTTGTGCATGGCACCCACGACACATGGAATCCTAGTGTGGGGCTATGAGTGTGAAACGTTATTTATTTTATTTATACCTGTCCCTGGCAGCGAGGTACGCGTGCTCGGCGTTGCGATGCGCGACGAGCGCGCACACCAGCTCGTCCTCCGCGCCCGCGGGCAGCGGCGACGCGCCCGCCTCGTCCAGCCGCCGCCCGCACGTCACCTCAGGCGACGTGTGGCCGATGTACGACAGCACCTGATGCACATGCACGTTGTTTATTTGTTTATAATATGTAACTCTTTATTGTACGTCTATTTATAGGAAATGCACGTTCATGATTCTTAAACGCAAACAAAATTTTTAAGAAGTATTTATTGATCTGAAATAATTTGAAAACTATTATTGTCTGTGAAACAATATAAAGTCAAACAATTTTTTTTTACTTTAAAACTATCAAAAAAAAGTTTATAGTTTAAAAAGCATCGATTTCACATACTATAGTAAGCGAAACACGCGACGATGCTTGTCTTTAAGATACAAAACATGCAACAAGTTACAAGTATGATTGAAGTTTTACATGATCCAGTTGGTGTTTGTCTGGTGGGGAATTCTTGTAGTCGGGCAGCAGGTCCGGTGGTAAAGGTGTTGGCAGAGAAGACAGCGTGTTGTCTCGCGGGCAGTCCACACTAAAATTAAATTGTTCTTCCTATTACATTTGAGCGCTACTACCTTACCCTTTACCTTACCGTACAGATAATTAAAGCTTCATACATACATTTAACGCGCGTTACACAAAATATTTATTATTGTAATTATATTTAAACACAACACGTTTTACGCGAAACTTGCACGACACATTATTCAATAGTGGCTCAAAGTGGTTCTCTATTTCGTGTCCGCGAACGGTATTAATGCGTGCATTACTCGAGCGCGCAGTGTACGAATCTTAACATTCTATATACTACGCTATATAACATCATACTTACGTGTCGGGCAATGGCAGCGGCTCGAGCGGCTCGGCGCCGGCGCACGCGGGGTCGTAGTACAGCGCCGTGGCGTCCCAGCACGCCTTGCCCGCCACGTCGCGCAGGATCACGCGCACCTGCCGCTCCGACGTCATCAGCCCTGCGCGTGCGCCGAGGCGGTTAGTGAGGCGTTTGTATAGTTACGATTGCGATATAACTATCAGAGTTTGTTTATTAAAGTTATTATCCATTATAATACAAGCATCGTGCAAATGAGGACGGAGAAGCCTCGGAAGTTATTATTGACTACTTTGTAATATAACAATAGTTAAATGAAATTTTTAGCCCTTTTAATTAAAACGCTACGAACAATTATAAATGCCTACAGAAAGTGTACAGTACCAGTTAGTCCTGTACGTCAGTTAGTTGGTTGTAGTTCACGGCGATAAATAAAGTAGTTGAGTTGTACGTAATGTTTTATTTGCGACCGTCCAGTTAGACGACTCGCGCTCGCCACGTCTTTCTAGTGCGGTTGTCAATAGTGCAATGTAATCAAATCAATTAGGTATAATAATAAATACTCGTAGGTAAGCTAAATGTACGACTCCGTACATATTGCCAACCCCAAAAGAGATGAAAGCACGAGGGCCGAGGGAGAGTCGTCAAAAGTAAAAAATACAAAATAGTTAATTAAGTAAAAAGTAAACACAATAAGAAATTTAAGTAAAATAAAAAGGTAAAAACAAGTAATACAATAAGCAAGTAAAGTAAAAAAGGTTAATTAAAATTAAAAACAACGTCGTCTTCTTGCTCCCGTCGAGGCTGTGGTTGAGGCCGCGGTGCTGCCGTCCCGGCTGCGTCTGGTATCTTTTCAATCTGGTGTTGGTCGGGCGTAACAGCTTCATGTTTCTCCCTTGTGTCGTAACGCTCAAGATCGAAACTCTCTTGTGGGCGTGTCTCTGTTGTGTACTTTCTGCACACACCCCGTTTCTTAACAACCCACACCACAATGATTATAATAACCACTGCTAATATGGTGTAGCACAGTGCATACTGATGGATGTCGTGCTGCGTGATCTTTTCCGGTAATTGTATCTCACTGCGTTTCAATTCTTTGAGCCGTTTTTCAATGACTTCCTGTGTTCCGTCTTCCGACAAGTGTAGGAGTTGCTGTGTTCGTTGGGAGCTGAAGATGTGGTTTATAGAATTTTGTAGTTGTGGTGTATTCTCCAGGTATAAGTCGACTGTAGAGTCACTTTGGTACAAGTTATGAGCGTAGATACTCAAGTCACTGGTTTGTATCACACATCCTTGTTTCAGTGTGACGAGTGCAGATAAGTTGAGCTGGTGAGAAGCAATCTCGCCGGCGCAAACAGTACGGAGTACACATGAGTTGCAGCACGTCGCGAGCCATGTGTTCGTAGAGTGTAACTCGATCCAAGTCTCTTTGCATTTAGTTCTTCCTATAATGCATGGCGATGACGTAAGGTGACTTAAAAGTTTAGCTTCGCAGGGGGCAGCTTTGCTTTCTAAATTTCTGATTGGTAAATTTAGATTGCATACAAAATTGTCGGTGCTCCTTTGAATGCATTGGTTCATTCTATCTTCGCTCAAGCTAATGAAAGTGTTTTTTCGGAAGTTGACAGCGATGTATTTGTTGGACACCGACACGTATTTGACGGTATCACCTTCTTCCGTTTTCAATGGCAAGGGGATGGGTCGATAAAGAGTAAACTCTTCATCACTGGTTAACGGAATGTGGATTTCAAACATAAAATATTTGGTAGTTGCTCGAGCCTTCATGTACAGTAACTTGTACACATCTTTTATCTGATCTTGAATACTTTCTACAGGAAAAGCTAAATTTTTGGGCAGTTTTCCCGAGATTTCGTTCAGCTGTCGGATTAAGTTGACTGGCGTGAGGAGATGGACGTCTATGTGACCTTTGTATATGTCGACTAAAGCGTTAAAAAGCATTTCTTGGACGTTTCTTAAATTGGTTAATACTAAGTGAGCTGTGAGCGCCACAGAGTTGTAGTAGTTCGTGGCCATCACCGTTCCAATGCGGGATTCAATGTGGGCCAATCTCATGTTTGTGTCATTCATAAATTGGTTAATTATTTTAAATTGATCTCGAATGTTCCTTTCGCTTTTCTTGACGACGTCATTTTCCAACTCAACAACCGTGGTTTGGTTTCTCGTAAGTTCTAGTATATATTTCTCATTTTTTTGAATTGATTGAATGTCCTGCTGGTATTTTTCTGCAAATCGTTGATCTAGTAACCCGAAGAGGCTGTTAGCGACATAACCCACGCCATCAACGAGACCGCGTTTCTTACGATCGGATAAGTGTTTGTGCGGAGCGAGCAGGATAGTATTGTAGTAGTTTAGTAGTTCCATGTCGTGAAACAGTTGGTGTATAGTACTCTCACAATATCTTCCATCCAATTTTTTACACAGGGTTTTCACATCTTCCGAATAGTTTGTAAGTTCTTGAGTGGCTGTCCAATACGTAGTTAAGTTGTAGTATGCAAGTAGAATCCATTCATCGTGAATAAGTTGTATCTTTCCGATGGTGTCATAGTAAATTGGGCGTTCGCGGCCGAGGTCGGTGATCAGTGCGTTCGTTGTTGCGTTCTTAGTGACGTCACTGTTAGCACAGTACAATCCAGTTATTAATGAAAAAAATGTTATAAATGAAAGCACCATGCTGAATAAACTGTGTTTTTTCGGCGAGATGTGTCTTTTGATGGAGGTCGAGGTCTTGGCTTCTTCTTGCTTCTCTTCATGGTCGGGTGGTAATAATTTTGATAGCTTGACGACCGGCCTCTTGATAATGCCAGCTTGAGTTTTGACACTGGTAACTCTCACGTGACCATCTTCTCCGGGATGTAAGTCGATCACCTTCCCCATTGCCCACTTTCCCGGTGGAAGATTATTTTCTTTTACCAGGACAATGTCTCCTATAGCCATGTTCTTAGTTGGCTTTTGCCATTTGCTCCTTGCTTGGAGTTGAGCTAAGTAATCGCTCGACCATGATTTCCAAAATTGATGTAGCATGTGCTGAGTTAGCTGCCATCTTTTTCGTAAGTCTAAGCTCCTTTCGTCTACATAGTTTGAAAGTGGTAATGTCAACGTAGGGCTACCAGTTAAAAAGTGCCCTGGGCTCAAATAACTATAAAATTCTTCAGGGTCCTCGGTGAGTGGACATAACGGCCTTGAATTCATGCATGCTTCAATTTTAGTGAGTAGCGTCGTAAACTCTTCATAGGTAAGTTTCTGTTCTCCCAAAATTCGACGTAGATGGTGTTTCATTGAACGAACCGCAGCTTCCCAAAGCCCCCCAGCACTGAGCCACGCTGGGCAATTGAAATGCCATTCTACTTCAAGTTTTCCAATTTCATCGAAAAATTCTGACGTTAGTTCCATTTTAAATAAATCATACTCGTTCTTCAAAATTCTAGAGGCCCCGATGAAGTTGGTCCCACAGTCTGAATATACGTGTTTTGGTGTTCCACGTCTAGCACACATTCTCTGGAAAGCGGCGAGGAAAGTTTCGGTGCTCAAGTCTGATACAAGTTCAATGTGCACGGCTTTCGTAGCCATGCATACGAAAATGGCAATGTATCCTTTTGAAGTCTTCACTCCTCTTCCTTTGGATAATTTGACATCCACACAGCCGCTAAAATCAACCCCACAATGATTAAACGGGCGCGAGGGGATGACTCGTTGCGGTGGTAAGTCTGCCATCAGTTGGTAATTGTTAGTTGGTTTAAATTGTAGACAACGTACACACTGCCGAAGTTGCGCCTTTACTGCTCGGTTTCCGCCTATGATCCAGTAACGTTGACGAATATAAGCTAGGGTCAGTCTCGCCCCGCCGTGAAGGGTAGCCGTGTGGGCCTCTTCAATTAATAGTTGGGTCAATTTGCTCTTCCGTGGCAAAACTACTGGATTCTTCATGCCGGCAGGTAAGTTAGTTTTATTCAGGCGGCCACCAACACGTATGATTCCTTCTTCATCCAGGTAAGGGTTTAGTTTATATATTGGACTTTTATTGCTCAGGGGTTGTTTTTTAACCAACATGTTATATTCCATCTCGAATTCTTTTCTTTGCATAAAACGCACGATTAATTTATTTGATGTGAGTAATTCTCTAGTAGTCAAATGAGTAGGCAACAATGTTTTACAATGCATAGCGTCAGGTTTCACAGCTGTTTTATTGTTTCGAGATATTGCAATAAATCGCAAAATCCATGCCACGATGCGTTTAATCCGTGTTAACGAACTGCATTTGTTAACTAGGTCAGTGATGAAGTTGTCATTGTTATTCTGTTGCTGTAGGGTTGTCGCTTTTTGTTTCATGTCAATATCGGTTGTAAAAAGGCAGTTAACAGGTTCGTTCCCGATAGATCCCACAAAAGTGTCTAACATCGCTGGCCCATTCCACCACAGCTTGAAGTCCACCAGGTTTTTTGGGTCCATTCCTCTCGTTGCACAATCGGCAGGGTTATTTTTCGATTGAATGTAAGACCATTGTCCGGGCGGAATCACTTGTTTTATTTTTTGGACTCTATTTTCGACATATTTTTCCCATTTATTTGTGCCTCCCTGCAGCCATGCCAAGACAACTTTGGAATCAGTCCATGCCCACATAGTGACGTTGTGCCCTTGCAGTGAATCCTTTGCCTTTTCCAATAATCGAGAGAGCAATAGGGCCGCGCACAGCTCTTTACGTGGAAGACTAATTTTTTGTGAGAGACTCACAACCCTAGTTTTCGCGGCAAGTAAGTTTGATGAGTGTTCTCCGTTTTCATCGATGACGCGTGTGTATACGACACACGAGTAGGCCTTTTCGCTTGCATCGCAGAAACCACATAGGTCAATGAATTGTCCTGAACTTCCAATCCATCTTTTTATTTTTATTGCTTTTAAGTAATGCATGTTTGCTCTCAATTTTTTCCAGCCGTTTTGAATCTCCGTTGGTGATTCTTTATCCCATTCCAGTTGTTGTTTCCACACTTGTTGGAATAAGAGTTTTGCCGTAATAGTTACTGGAGATAGCCATCCCAATGCATCGTAAAGTTGTGATATCTCAGCAAGTAGGTTTCTTTTTGTTAATGGTTTATTAGGTTTGTTGTTAAAGTTCCAATTAAATTCGAATGTATCCGAGTTAGGATTCCATCCCAGGCCCAGTGTTTTTGTAGAATTTTCTTGTTTGAAATCGAAAGTGCTGCTCGTAGAAATTTGATCCTTGTTTAATTGTTCCAGTAATTCTAAGCAATTAGATGACCATTTCCTTAAATTGAAACCTCCGCCTTTCAGTAATTCTATTAATGTAGTTTGTAATTCTTTGGCGCCTTCTAGGGAATTACTGCCGCTTATTAAGTCATCGACATAAAATTCATTTTGCAATGTTTTTGCCGCGGCCGGAAACTTATGACCATCATCCAATGCTAGCTGTTTAAGTGTTCGCATTGCTAGCCACGGCGCACATTTTGTACCGTATGTTAATGTGCATAAGGTGTAGTCTTGCAGTGCTTCTTTCGGAGTAGAACGCCATATAATTTTTTGTAGTTGTTGCTGATCTTCTGAAATCCAGATACATCTATACATCTTCTCTATATCAGCCGTGAAGGCGTATTTATACGTCCTCCACTTCAAAATTAAACTTTGAATGTCTTTCTGTAGATTAGTCCCCTTTTCCATCAGATCATTGAGACTACTTCCACTTGACGTTTTGCTGGAGGCGTTGAAAACAACCCTTAGTTTGGTAGAACTAGAGTTTTCCCTTAGGACACCGTGATGGGGCAAGTAACACGCTGGACCTTCACCAGTTGTAGGTATTTGAGAGGACAGCTTCATGTGTTTTAATTCAAAGTACTCATTAATGAATTCTTTGTACATAATACATAATTTTTCATTTTTTGCCAGTCGTTTTTCCAGCTGTAAATATTGTGAGACGGCAGTTGGCCTTGACTTTCCGAGTGCAGTCATAAAGTTTGTTTTCATGGGCATTTTTACAATGTACTTTCCATCAGGACTGCGTGTTGTAGTTTCATTGTAGTATTTTTCACACTGGTCTTCCATACTCATGTCGCCAGTACTTTGTATTATATCTTCGTTTTCCCAGTATTTCGACAATTCATCGATGTCAATGATGGTTGCATGACAATTAAAATTTTGTAGTCTTCCGCACAGAATCCAACCCAGCTGAGTCTGTTGCGCAACTGGAGAGTGTTGATTTCCTTTCAAGACACCGTCCATTAAAATCTCGGCATAAACATCAGCTGAGAATAGTATGTCAATGGAGCCACTGACGTTGTAGTCCGGGTCCCCAAGTTTCAAGTTTTTAAGATGCGGCCAATCTAATTTCGAAAAGGTACAGTTGGGTATGTTATTTGTTAGCCGTTTCAGTATTAGCGCTTCAGTACTAAATGTATAGTCGTTATGTATCGACTGACACGTTAGTTGGACGCGTCCCTTGCAGTCTCCAGATACGGATCCTACTCCAGATACTGTAGCATTTAGTTTATCTCGTGGTAGTCGTAGTAGTTGTGCAGCATTTTCTGTTATCAAATTAACTTGTGAACCCTGGTCCAGAAGGGCTCGCATAGTAACGAAAGTCCCGTCGTGGGCTTTGACCTTTATCTTTACTGTAGTGAGTAATACTTCTATGTTCTTTGTTGTTAAATGATGAGAACCTTGTTGCGTTGAGACCGAAGGCTTAGTTTTAAAAGTGGGCTCATAAGGCATTTTGGTAATGTGCAATAATGTATGATGTTTTAAATTACATTGTTTACAAGTCTTCGATGAATTACATTCCATATTTTTGTGACTGTATAAACAGTTTTTGCAGACTTTCAGTTTCGCAACGGTATTGTTTCGCTGTGATGTACTCATGTCGATGAACTTTGTACATTGCATAAGAACGTGATTGCCATCACATAATGGACAATTTCCAAATGCAGTAAAGAAAGCATTTGATTGATCTTTCTTTTCTTTGAATAAGGTTGATTTCTTCGTAAAGTATTTGTCATCGTAGGTGCGATAATTGTAGTTATGACGAAACTTATTTGTTGGTTTGTTGAACTGCATGTTATTGCTCTGTTTTTGAGGATTATTAATAACATTATTGGGACGACCTTTCATGGTTTCGAGGGCCATAAATTTGCTTTCCAAAAACGATAGGAACTCCGTTAAGTCGGGCAACTCTCGATTGTTTTGAATTTCTTTCGTATATTCGTTGAAAGTAGCGGCGTCTAATTTTTGTGACATGTAATGTACGATGATTGGACCCCAACTTGTCACATCAACTTCCATGTTGGTCAATCCGTTTAGGCTTTCGGTAATGACGTCATGCAATTTCTTTAGATTATACGTAGTGGGATATTGAATTACAGGTAGCTGTTGCATTGCGTTTATGAAGGATGTGAATTGAAGGCGGCGATTATCATATCGATGAGATAGAATTTCCCAACATGAATCATAGTTTTCAGCACTAACTGTAAGGTGTTGCACTAAACGTTCCGCTTGGCCCTTCAGTTTTGTTTTAAGGTGCTGCATTTTTTGCGATTTTGTAATCGTCGGGTTTTTGTGTATGGTTTCCAAAAATAAATTTTTAAATGAGATCCAGTGTATGTAGTTACCATGAAAATCCGGTATATCCATTTTTGGGGTACCTTGTTGATAGTGGATGTTCGACCACATCTTAGTGTTAAGTTGCTTCCGCAAGTGGTCATATTTTCTTTCTATGCTGTCAAATTTTAATGAGTAGTCTGCATGCCAACTCGAAGTCTTCAGAATATCCTCCAACTCCCAGTGTAATTTGTCGATGGGTTCCCACTTCCCTCTCAAAGTTGTAAGATGATCTTCTAGTTCCCATTTATCAGTTATCAATTCAATATTTATTTTTGACATTGCTCTTTCCAGCGCCTTGAAGTTACATCTCTGGCGACTTACCAACAGTTGTATTTTTTCGTTGGGTTCATCCTCAAATATTCCAGACAGATCGAAGTCCACACTTGAATCCAGTTTCTCTTCTTCGTCCTTTTTTCGGTGAGATATCAATAAATCCATCATATTAGCCTTAGTTGTTTCGTAGAGTTGTTTTGTTTTTCCGTACACGTTGGTCGTAAAGTAATTGATGTTATCCTTTTCTTCAATTACACGCAGTAACACTTCATTTCGTTCATGAAATTCTATCCACTGTTGTTCGAGGGATGAAAGACGCGAGTTTAAGTAGTCCACAGTTTTTCTCTTGATGCTGTCTTTCTTGTAGTTAGTGCATAAAGTTTTAATACTTTCGAAGCATTGCACTTGTTCTGTAAGTACTTCCATTGTAAATTGTAGTTAGGCGTTGATCCGGGACACAAAGACAGGCAGTTTACCTTAATCTTCTTTGCTTCAAGTGTTCTTTGACACAGCTCGCAGTAACGATTGTGTTCGACTGACTCTTGAAGGTCCGTGGCACTCAATGCATCGGCAACCCGCTGCTACGAAATAGGCACCTTCTCAATTAGCCTGGGGAGACCCGCTTGTGGGAGGCCAGGTAACCGATTTGCTATCGCAACTTAAGGTCACAAACACACTGAGTGTAAGGTTCGAAGGACCAAATGTACAGTACCAGTTAGTCCTGTACGTCAGTTAGTTGGTTGTAGTTCACGGCGATAAATAAAGTAGTTGAGTTGTACGTAATGTTTTATTTGCGACCGTCCAGTTAGACGACTCGCGCTCGCCACGTCTTTCTAGTGCGGTTGTCAATAGTGCAATGTAATCAAATCAATTAGGTATAATAATAAATACTCGTAGGTAAGCTAAATGTACGACTCCGTACAGAAAGTATACTTTTATATTGGACTTAATTTCTGCTTATAAAATAAAATCACTATAATAAATCAAACAACTGGATATGAACCCCTAAATATGGTAATAGATTTTACCATACATTTTACTTAACCCGAAGTTGACGTCTCAATTGTAAAAAAACACGATACAAACCATCAAGTACATACATGAGTTTCCTTTGTATTCTCTATATTTTGTTGTTAGCATTACACACACTCATTACTTTATTCAATGTAAAATAATTAAATTAATTACATACCAGGCGTAGTCCCGCCCTGCGGGGCATCAAGCGCGGGCAGCTCGATGACGGACGCGAGCGTCGCATCGCTGAGCCGCATGAGCTGCACGTGCGGCGCGGCCAGCACCGGCGCGGCCAGCTCGGCGCCCAGCGGTGGGCTGCTATCGTGCTGCTCGCACACGCTCGAACACTCGGACAGTCAACACTCACCAGGCGTAGTCCCGCCCTGCGGGGCATCAAGCGCGGGCAGCTCGATGACGGACGCGAGCGTCGCATCGCTGAGCCGCATGAGCTGCACGTGCGGCGCGGCCAGCACCGGCGCGGCCAGCTCGGCGCCCAGCGGCGGGCTGCTGTCGTGCTGCTCGCACACGCTCGACGTCACCTGGCACCCGCCCCACAGCGGCCAGTGGCCCAGGAAGATTACTAGTTGGGTGCAGATCTGTTGGGGATAGCGTATATTAGTAATGACTGTAGTTACTGAATTAAGGCCACAGGAGTTCGGATCGCAAGTGTGGAATAGCAGTAGAAGAGTACCGTATAGTACCGCGTTAAAGCAATTAATTATGCATGTTTTAAAATAATTACATTTACATCTGATATCCTGAAATAATATCAGGATAAAATGTGTATAACTGATATGTTTTAAAAATTATCATCTCTTCTAAAATATACGTAGGTATAAGAATGTTATACCGTTTGTGCCCAGAGTTTAACATCGATGGTGGACGCGGGCGTGGTCTTGGGCCCGAGGTTGTCGAGCTGCACGTTGGGGTCGAAGTCCTCGTCCACCGGCAGCGTCAGCCCCTCGATCTCGGAGCCGTTGGTACCCCTCATCACCGCGTACAGAACCTGTGTAATACAATCATAATTACATCGCATATGAAAAGTTTAATACAGTAAAAGTAAAACGGTTTCAGTCGCTTGGATTGTTACCTACTCCTCACTAGTTTGCTGTAATTACACTGTAAAGTAAAATGGTTCAGTCACCGTCCGATCGTAATTCTTAAATCAGTGCGTTGCTTCACATTTACATTAGTATATTAGGTGTATCTTTATTTGCTAAATAAAATCCGTATTGTTTTCTTTATGTATAATGATATAATCGGCAATTTCAGTAGATTGTAAATTATAATGATCGGTACCTAGTTAATGAGAACACGTTATCCTACGTATTTAGACAATGAATTTTATTTTCGTGTGTTGTTGTACACGTGTGCATCGGTGCGTGCACACGCACGCAAATATAAAGTGTAATTTCATCAACACTAGCGCCACACCGACATCGGGTATACTCATCCAGCGCATAGATCCGACCAATAACTTACAAACCATCGTATCAATCACCTTAAACACGATAAGCAGCAGCGACTGCTCCCCCGTCGGGGTCACCACGGCATGCTCGAGCAGACGGTTGGGCCCGGCGCGCACGGCGAACTTGGCCAGGCACAGCAGCAGCGAGCCGGCCAGCGGCCACGACTGCCCACCCGCCAGCTGCGCCAGGAACACCGCGATGCACCATGTCTGTCACATCCCTACCTTAAACACGACGAGCAGCAGCGACTGCTCCCCCGTCGGGGTCACCACGGCATGCTCGAGCAGACGGTTGGGCCCGGCGCGCACGGCGAACTCGGCCAGGCACAGCAGCAGCGAGCCGGCCAGCGGCCACGACTGCCCACCCGCCAGCTGCGCCAGGAACACCGCGATGCACCATGTCTGTCACATCCCTACCTTAAACACGACGAGCAGCAGCGACTGCTCCCCCGTCGGGGTCACCACGGCATGCTCGAGCAGACGGTTGGGCCCGACGCGCACGGCGAACTCGGCCAGGCACAGCAGCAGCGAGCCGGCCAGCGGCCACGACTGCCCACCCGCCAGCTGCGCCAGGAACACCGCGATGCACCATGTCTGTCACATCCCTACCTTAAACACGACGAGCAGCAGCGACTGCTCCCCCGTCGGGGTCACCACGGCATGCTCGAGCAGACGGTTAGGCCCGGCGCGCACGGCGAACTCCGCCAGGCACAGCAGCAGCGAGCCGGCCAGCGGCCGCGACTGCCCGCCCGCCAGCTGCGCCAGGCACGCCGCTATGCACTTTATTATCTTCTCTGCGGAGGGAATGGTATAATGTGTTATGTTTCTGGTTAAGTTAGCTTCGCTTAAGGTAACTTGTGTTTCACTTTAGTAGCCACATTTCGAAATTGTTTCGTGTCATTTTTTGAGCTATCATAAAAGCAAATAAATAAGCAGTAATTTGAAGTATATCTTTTTCTGATCTTCTCTTTTTATCCTCTTAATACGACGTAGGCATGGCAGACTTAAACGACTTTTATAATTGAACAGATTGACATTTATAATTGAAAAATCATCCACTCTTTGAAACCTACCGGCCAGTCCAGGATATAGCTCCACAATACGGTCCGTATAGTCAGCTAACATTAACATGGCGTCGCTCACAACTTTAGCTATGACTTTGTTTTTCATCTGAAACAAGTAAACAATAAACTCATTTATCCATAAAATAAATATTATTTGTATAAAGACTCACCTCGAAATCACCTCGCACCAATTTTTTTGCATATATAGCGTAAGAAGTTATTCGAATATGCTTCAATAATATTTTTATAATTGATGCTAAAGCGTCAAAGTATGTATACAATATGTACTGTGCACACCATAAACTTACTAAAAAATGAATACTACTAGCAACCAAAACTCACCATAAGCATCTGCAGCAGACACGTGACGTATCCGGGCAGCCGCTCGCAATACGTGCGCGTGGCGAGCGTGTGCGCGACGTGCGCGGCCAGCGCGCACGCGCCCGCACAGCGCGCGCTCGCCGCGCCCTCGCGACGGCACACGCGCACCACTATGTTTAGTACGTGTTCCTGGGTACCATAGATTTATTATATTACTAAAGATCGGCAATTGTATCACTTGGACGAAACCAAAAATGAATCGCCCGCTGTCAATGTCACCGCCGAGCGCGACGCCTTCCTGGTGGTTTTAATATAACTAAAGATCGGCAATTGTATCACTTGGATGAAACCAAAAATGAATCGCCCGCTGTCAATGTCACCGCCGAGCGCGACGCCTTCCTGGTGGTTTTTAGGGTTCCGTACCCAAAGGGTAAAATGGGACCCTATTGCTGAGACTTCGCTGTCCGTCCGTCCGTCCGTCCGTCTGTCACCAGGCTGTATCTCATGAACCGTAATAGTTACACAGTTGAAATTTTCACAGATGATGTATTTCTGTTGCCACTACAACAACAAATACTAAAACACTGAATAAAATAAATATTTAAGTCGAAATATGGCTTCGACGCTTGAGCGATAAACCTTTCGCTCCAAGAGATGGCGTTGCTTGTGGCTAATATGTAGTCCCATGCTTTTAGCAACCCGTCGGTCCAAGAGATGGCGTTGCTTGTGGCTAATATGTAGTCCGATGCTTCTAGTTACCTGTCGGTCCAAGAGATGGCGTTGCTTGTGGCTAATATGTGGCTACAAAAACTGAAGTAAATATTTAAGTGAGGCTTTCATACAACGGGCCAGATTTTTTTGGCGTTTTATACATATGGTACGGAACCCTTCGTGCGCGAGTCCAACTCGCACTTGGCCGGTTTTTATATCTAGAGGAGTCACATCCAGGTACCGCACAAGTAACCATCACTAATTAAGACTACAAAGGACGTTATTCCACACAGAAATGTAAAAACTAAATTAAGTATTTTGAGAAAATTGAGGAACAATTTTTGACAAATGCCCGCTAAGCCCGCTATGCCGTCTAAAAATTGGTTTCGTCTATCTATCTCGCTCTGCCATACGTGTATCATATGTTTTGCTCTTTCGCATTTTCAATCTATCTAAAAGTCAGTCTATACATCTATGCTGGGTACAGATACTGATATAATGACGTAGTCGGACCGGATCAGAAGGATTTCAGATAAATTATTTAACCCCTTAATTAGTATTTGATTTGATTCATAATGGCAAATATTTATAATTGTTAGTTTTATTTTAGTATCTCTTCTTTTGAAAACATAATATGTACGTGTGGATCTGATACCCAATATAAAAGACCTAGGTTACTAAGATTATTATTAGAAAGAGCATTATTTTTATTAACAGTTTTGCTTTAAATTGCGCGTGTGTTACCTTTAAATCAGGACAAGACACAGTGTTGTATTGGTGGGGGTACGGTTGCAGCATGGGAGCGTTCATCAGCCCGTCGGGCAGCGATAGTAGCGAGCCCAGAAACGTCACAGCTGCCGTGCGGGGACACTGTAAAGAAATTAAAAAAAATCATTGAATACGACCTTAGTGGCGCAATGGATAACATGCTGGATCGCTCTTCCAATGGTCCTGGGTTCAATTCCCAGCAAGGCAGAATTTTAGTAATAAGATTAAATTTCAATAATTGTTAAATATTTAGGCACAAAGTAAGTTATAAAAATAATTAATGTACGAATTAATGTGTACCTAACAGATACATATAATTTAGTTTTATTACTGTTCACGACACTAGTGCGTGACGTCATTCAGCTCATGTCTCGCTGCGCGCGGGCAACCCCGCTGCGGCTCTGCCGCGGCCCCCCGCAGTCTGCTCTGTGACGTCGGTCGAGTCACCCGTGTATGTATGTTCCGCTCCACCGTGCGCGCGCACCTCGCGACTAATCCAACGGTCTCAGTAGTGCTAACGTGTACCATCAGCTCATAACTGTTTCGGAGGAGTTCGTATCAGTGCATCAGTGCCCCCCGGACCCTTCGCCAGTACAGCAGAGCGACGAGCGCCCGCGCACCACGCCGCAACCACGTGGCGCGCTCCAGCCCTTCTGCCCAACCTCCCACACTAGGATTGATGGTGAGTCCGATCCTCTCTTTCTCCGCCCACGGAACCGCCCAACAGTTACATTAATTTGTTAACAGAGATAATTTTGAGGACAGACGTTCATCAATTCAAAAATACACTCGACATTATACTACAAATTCAACCTCAAAACCCGCATGAAAGCTCACCGAAGGCCCCATGTCGTTGGAGTTGAGCACGACGGTGGAGGCGTGCACGAAGTCGAGCAGCAGCAGCGAGTAGCCGTCCAGCGCCAGCGACAGGTAGCGCGGCGCCGCGTGCTCCACCAGCACGTCCACCACCGATCTGTCTTCGCCGGTTAGGCCTAGCGATAAAGGAAAGGGTGAAGTGTTTTTTTATTAATTTCTGTAGAATATTAATAAATTGTTGTGACAACCGCATGTCAATATCGGCCAAATATTTTTGAATAAGTCTATTTTTGAAGTCGATTAATATATTTTATCAATCTGTATGAACTGTATTTGTGTGTGTGTGTGTTTTCTAAATTAATGATATCTTTCCCAAATCATGGCCATAATGGGGCCGGTATAGAATACTGACCCTATTGTTGTAAAGCGTGTCTTCATAATTTATACTGGGGCGTTAATTCATATGTTACGCTTTTGTCGTTGATGTAGGGGGAATCCGGGAGACTTGCCCAGATGGGAGAGTTGAACCACCTTTTAAAACTCGACTTAAATTTTGCGCTAACGAAACGTCAAGACGGTCATTGATAGGGCGCGGAAGGCCAATGACAAGCACGGCGTCATTTTTAACAATGGCCGGTTTGTTTGGCTGTCAGATTCGAAAAGGTGTTTTTGTTATGGCGGAGTGAATTTTAATTTTTTTTGTAGTTTTGATATTGCGGCCGTGTTTGTAGAGGTAAGTATTGTGTGATATTACTATTTTATTGCCTGATTATTATAGTTTGACGTGTGCTAAGTGTTGTATCGATTACGTTGATTGTTTTTTCTGTGGGTAGATTTTAATGTCAAAGTAGTATATGCGGGAGACTTGCACCATGACGGGTGCGGGAGATATGCTCAGTGGTTCATGTCTCCCATGTATAGTATTTGTATGAAGATATTTGAAGTTTTACTTTACAGATATAGAAATTTTAAACTTTTTGACGAAATTTAAAAAAAATTCGGGAACCTTAATACAACAAGTCTTATTTGTATTTAATTTGTTTTTATGCGTAATTTTATATTTTATTGCAGACTAATCGAATGAAATATATCATTTCAATACAAGCCATCCGAAAAAATACCGAAAAGAAAAATATATATCATTACAGAATTAGAAAATGCTATACGTGAGGTAAAGGACGGTGCATCTTAAAGAATAACATTGATCAAATTTTTGGTTACCAGCTGACTGAAAGTAGTCCTAATTAAGGCTAATTAATGAAACTGAATGATAAGAATAAGTATATAATTGAAACAAAAGGTAAGAAATATCAAGAGAGTAAGAAGTTTGATTAGAGAAACGTTAAATATTTAATTTTATTAATAAAATGTTTAATAATTATGATGCCTACGGAATGCTTAAGAGTATGTCGAAGTATTGTTTATTTTTCCTTATGAGAAGAGTGTGTGACTGTGTTTTGTTAGAATTTCATTTCATTTTGTAATCTTTTGGATAATAAACTTGTGATTTAAGCTGTAAAATGTTTTTATTTTCTACCTTTAAAAAGCAGTGTTCAACTCTCCCCAGACCCCGGTTCAAGTGTCCCATAGGGTGGGGAGAGTTGAATCATATCCCATTTTTTATTAAAATGTAAATAACATATTTCAGTAATATAATATGGAAAATCTAAATACGCATAAGTAAACCTTAATAAATAAGCTATCGTTTATTATTAAAATTGAATCACTAAGCCTCCTTATTAAGAAAATATGATACTTTAAAAAAAAGCGGTTAACTCTCCCGGACTCCCCCTACTTATTACAACTATTTCTCCGGTGTCCAGCCGGTCTGACGCATTGCCTCACTTGGTTCCCGTTTTATAATGCTCCTCTCGTACGTATTAAGAACCACAAAAATACAGTTACGTAAAATTATAATGAATTATCAAATATTTTATCATGTCACGACATTGACTAGTAAGGAAAGATAGACATAATTCATTAATATTAATGTATGTGATATATTACCATGGTGCAGCGCCCTCTGGTAGAGATGCAGGTGCGCGAGGTGCAGGCGGTTGTTGCAGGAGGAGGGCGCGCCGGGGCCCTGCGCCTGCGTCGACTCGCACAGCAGCCGCAGCGCCAGCAGCTTGCCCGCCCTAACACACGGACTCTGATTAATGCCGTGACCATAGGCATAGCCAGTTCTTAATCCAGGGGGAGGGAAGGGGCAAGTAGATTTTCGAGCCAACTTTTTAAATAGTGCTTCAACCGTAGGTACCTACTTTATCCGAGCTCCAGAGAGGAGGGGGGGAGTGGTCATTATTTTGACGGCTTGAATTTATAATTTCAGCATCCTCTCACTTTTCTATGTGAGTGTCTAGATGAAATCGTTCTTAGCAATAACATCATTAGGCAGGTGTCTCGCCACCAGCGAGTCGGCAAATAAATCCCAACTATTAACTTGTTCAAGACACATTCAAAAGATATGACATTCCGTGTAAACAAAAGAGAGGTATATGCTAGCGCGAGTACTCGTTGACTGTTCACACCGCCGGCGAATACTCGCTAGCATATTCATTTCTTTTGGTTACACGGTATGTTATATTTATGTCTCTTTCTTGTGCGAGAAAATAGTCCGTAGTTGCTAGCTACTCGTCGGTGGTGGGACATTTATCAATTCAATTCAAATTCTTTATTTCGGACAATATATATAGCCTTATAGTACTTTTTACAATAAATACGAGTATATCTACAACAAATCATAACAATGTGAAGATAAGATTCTATAATGACACACTCGTCTAGTTTTGTCATGACTGCTATACAAAATATTAACTGAAATGGAATTTAAACGTGACAACATTACACATCTATTAAGTTGAAATTGGTACAATTCATTACTATGTAATTCGCGAAAAATATGATGTTTACCTACGTCATGTTCAAATTGTGGAGGCAAATGACAAAGGCGTGTCTAGTACATTTGTAGCATCGAAATAATTTAATTATGTTCTATTTTTATCGAAGCAAATATTATACATAATATTTCATACATATTTCAATAGTCAATAGTCATTTATTTCTACTTTAGTACACGTCAAAATACTAAAAATAAAAAAAATAAAAATAAAAATTCATACTTTCACATAATACAATTATAAGTATTTCTTATATCTTAACATAATAATTATGAAAGCAATTTATAAGAATTGTGGTCGCTTTCGCTCACCTAACTTGCATTGCTTAAAAATACATACTTAAAGTTTAACTACTAATTTCCCATTGCAATTATGCATGTATGAAAGGAATAAGCGTCATACGTAGATACATAATTGCTATGGGAAATTAAGAATATTTTTATTAAATTAAGTTAATAGATCTGGCTGTCTGATAAACAAGCCATTTACCTGTGCGAGGGCGGCAGCGCCTCAGCCTCGAGGCACCAGCCGGCCACCAGGTTGAACGGCACGTGTATCTCCGTGTTGCCATTGAGCGATTGATTTGCGCTTATCTACCAACACAATACAAATACATGACGCACTTTGGACCTATTTTGCGCATAAATCCGCATAATTCACGACTTGTAAAAGACGCGCAAAAGATATTTTTTTCCATATACATAAATAGTACATAGATAATATAGACATACTGTTGTACATAATTATAAAAAGGACATATTTTGCGATAATATGTTTCAGACTTTCTTTTAATAAAATGCATAAGCAGAAAATGAGGATTCTGTTCTTATTAAATCTGTTTCAGATAAGTTAATATAATTAACTTCTTAAGAAGTCTACATGTCACATATCGTGAACCACTATACTTGGAATGTGCCATGAAGGTACATATATTATTATAATATTACTAGCTACCCGCCCCGGCTTCGCACGGGTGCAAGTTAGATTTACCATAGCAGCGCCATCTATTGATTACTTACTCAACCCAGTCGAAAGGTATCGACATCTGTTACAATATATAATTGTGACTGTCAAATAATAACACTCTCAATTTAGTTCTCTTGTGTGGCGCTAGGTGTCTGTTCATCTGTGAATAAGACTGCCATGTCAATTGTCATTACTTGCAAAACTTACTGTCAAATAATAAGAGATAAATAATTAGAAATAAATTAAAATTGCGACTATAATTTGAGATTTAACTCAACCCAGTCGAAAGGTATCGACATCTGTTACATATAATTGTGACTGTCAAATAATAACACTCTCAATTTAGTTCTCTTGTGTGGCGCTAGGTGTCTGTTCATCTGTGAATAAGACTGCCATGTCAATTGTCATTACTTGCAAAACTTACTGTCAAATAATAAGAGATAAATAATTAGAAATAAATTAAAATTGCGACTATAATTTGAGATTTAAAGTATCCTATCTCTCAAGTTGGATCGAACTGCACATGGTGTGCGAATTTTATTATAATCGGTTAAGTGGTTTAGGAGTCCATCGCGGACCAACATTGTGATACGAAATTTATATATATTAAGATGTAGTAAAATAGTATTTTATTTATAGGTTGACCAGGAATATAAAAAACCTCGCCATATTGCGGTAAACTCATGGAACTAATTTATTTTACTGGCAACGCTTAGTTTCTAAACGTCAATCGTAAATTGCTTGTCAGTGAGTTTGAATGTCACAGTTTGTCTCATGTTTGTCTTTTTATTTTGAGTTTCTAGTTTGTGCTAAAATGACAAAAACTGTTCATATTCGTTAAATAGTAGTGGTTTTCCATGTGCTAAAATAACATTTCGTAGAAAATAACATTTATTTTCATGAAAAACATTTCCGACATAGTTGTCAAAATGACAATAATAACACGAGAGTTGCTATAGTTACTGTTGTCTGTGCTGTTGCCATAAAAAGGAAACTTTAGCGCCCTCATGACAGGTTTTCTATTTTTCTGGTCAAGCAATACACACGCGTTATTGCCACAAAAGCAAGAAAAATACTGCACTGCTCACATTTTTTTCCTAGTTATAATATCGAAACCTATGGATAGCCCACTTATCCTTAAAAGTTTAAAACATTTTATAATTTGTAATTGATTGTACTACAATAGTTTACAATTATTTTGACAACAAAAGATTAAGAATCGAAAGTACCCTCATTATTATAGTATCATACCTACTTAATTTATAACAAGCAGACAATTGGGTAGAAAGTAACTAACATTTCAATTAATTAAGTTATTAAAGAGAATTTCACTATTGGCGGGAAAAAAAATTAATCTATCAGTTGAATATTCGATTGTTTTCTGAGTATTGTGAAAGTGTTATTTGTAACATTAAGAATACTTTATTATCCGCGATCATGTTGAAAAAGAAATATATTTGAAACCTGTCTTTTTCTGAGCCTTCGAAGAAGTCTCCTTTTTCCTGGTCCTCTTTCGCATTGGCAATCCTTAAAGCACTTCGATTTGGACAACAGTTCGCACAATTGTAGTAACACCATACACCCACCGCGGTCAGAACTCGTTTGAAATAAATACGACAATTCACAATAGAAGAATAAATAATTTAACGAAAACAAAACATAATTATGCCAATCGAGATAAACTGCAAGAAACAATATCACGTTACACCATCTGCCACAGATATGGATTGATAAATAGGTAGTGTGTTTGTGATAACTATTAATGTTCACAGATGTATGGACCGATCTGTTTAAATACGTAGGAGTAATGACGGCAAAACCGATGAACTAGCGGCGTCATAGCTTTTCACGTTTACTTACTAATTTCCGTGAAGCTAATTTGCATATTTTGTTGTCAATTTTTATGTGACCTGTACTGTACATGAATTTATGACATGGCTTTAACAATATTTTACGTCCTTTGTTACCATGTTTAAAGTTGATTTAACATTTTATTCCAATGATAGAAGGTCTAAATTATAAAAGTAAATAATAAGCTAGACAGACAATGTCTTTAGATCTTTAATTTTAAACCAATATTACACAATAAGAAATTACCATACAATTAGTTTGCCTATTGAATGTACACAGTCTTTTAAGATAATGCTTATATTTCTCTTACGTAACACTAAGTTTAAGTCATACTTAAGTTTTTTGAGTTTTCAGAGAATTAGTCACATTTGTTATTCACGGCTACTTCCTGATTTAAAAAGAGTAAGAGTAAAATGCTGAAATGCGATTTGAAATCTTTTAAATTTTGTCACGGTGGGGCGTCGAAGGATAACGAATAATTTGAGCCATTTTGCTAAGTATATTCGCACATACGAAGCTGTTTTTAAGTTCTATTACAGATTTTCCTAAACTGTGCTAACATAATTCCGTAAAAAGCAAGATTTTTTCAATTTACCAATTTTTATTGAATAGAAAAGACCAAAAATAATAAGTGTAAGGATGAGAAAAGTAAGTAGGAACTACATTTCAAGATATGCATAACAAATATTAATTATTAACCTCTTGTTATAATGTTGTTGTAATTAAAATTTTTAACCTAAAAATATTCTTACTGTATTTTCACATAGAAATATTCGAAAAACATCAGAAGCCAATAGAACTATGTAAAATTTATAAGAAACAACTACATGAAACTACTCCACTGACCTTAAGCAGCGTGCCGTTGAGATGTATAAGGTAATTGAAGAGGTGCTGATGCGCTTGAGGATCTCTCAGCTGGTTGGGGTCTCCCAACGCAGCGAGCATGCGCTGCCACAGCACGCACGCCACGTCGGGCAGCCAGCCGCGCGCGGTCCCGCCCAGCACCACGCCCACGCCCACGCCCGCCCCCGACCCCGCCCCGCCCCCCGACACGCCCTCCCCCGTCTCGCTCTCGGACCACTCTGTCGAAAAACAGGTTGACCCTCGTTTCGTTCCCTGACCTTTTGAGTACGAAACGGTATGTGTGCGTGAGTATGGTTGTGTGGAAATTTTGGTTCGAATGCAATGACAAGTGTACTCAACGAGAATATTGGAATACGTAACAATGTAATTGTTAAAGTTATCGGAACACATACACCAAATTCTGTTGCACTTGAACGAAAAAGTTTACAATTCCATTACTCTGTGTTGAGTCAACTATCTATTTTTTTTTAATGTTCAAAAAATAACCTAACACCAATTTGTTAGTGATTATCTTAAAATAAGGTCAGTCACATGCCATTTTATGAACATGAAAATTTTTCGATCACTTACCAACATTACCGCCATCCGAAGCCAAGTCAATTTGCAGCGGAGAATCTTTGATCGAGCTGCTTTCCACGCCGCTAGAGGGCGCAGGCGATGGAGAGCGAGAACCTTTTGAATAAATAATTCCTCATTTTTATTACACAAAGAGTGTGGTAGATACCAACCTTTTTTACCACATTTAATTTTAAGTATTTAATGTACAAAAGTATTAAAAGAAAACTCTAATTTAAATTAATGAACTAAATTGATTATAGTCGGCACAATCATAAGATTCCGATATGACGTCTGTCATTTATGAACACAAGCTAACCTTGTATGGACGTCTTCAACTTACATAGTACGGAAATATATTTTTTCGATTTGAACGGCTGGTAATGATACTATGAAGCGAAGATATTTCGTAGTGAATGATAGGTCACTTTGGTTAGATTATGCAATGCACTATTTACTGTGCATATACAGTATACAGTTTATATTTATTATCAATGCAGCTTTATAAGTAGGTACATAATGTACTTGTGAATCCACCTCCTCTTCGCTTTGGAAAATTGTTTTTATGTTTACAGATAATAAACACTTCTTCCCATTTTTGCAACATATTTTATTGGTACATCGCTTCTATTGCAAGTAGCATGATGTTATAAAATTGCCCACAGTTTGTTAAATATTTTAATTAGGCATTAGTCCGTAATATTAACGCAAGTAACAAGTGGGTTAAACGAATTGGAGTAATATTGTTTACTTACTACGAATATTTAGATAGGTACTTACTTACTTATACGTACTTACATAGAAATTCTGGCGAAATATGTAAACCATCACTGCTTGTTTTTTATTTGTGTTATTTATAAATTGTATAAATCTTTTCATTTTATTTTAATCAGTTTACATCATAAATTGTGTAAAATTGAACAAATATTTAAGACGTCATTACAATGTTTTATAAGGAGGCCTGTTTCATAGTTATGTGACCGCTTGAAACTATTTATGAATCGACCATAATCGATACATTACTATAATCGAAAGTATGTGCTACCATGTCACATCCAAAACACAAATAGTTATAGATTCTTTAATATATCTAAAGCATTGCGATTTTTCGTAGCTATTATAAATTCTCGATACATACGTTTTTAAGCCTTTTCCACTCAAATTGGATAATTATTAACCGTTTTATAGTTTCTCCGTTTTCAGTAGATTAATGAAATTTTCATTTTAATAACTAATATAATTCCCTCACCTTAACTTAATCGTCAAATTGCCTTATTACGCCTTTCGGTGTTCCTCTCAACGCTACATCTGTTTTAACCGATTTTAAGAAAACAATCAGAGATCGGTTTATAAAAATTATCGTTACGAACTTACTTAACGAAACGATTAGAAAGGCTTATTACTTATAATCGGTTAATTCTAAAAATTGGTTTATTTGATGTATCGATTTTTGTTGTACTTCACTATTGTCACTGTGATGACAGCCGTCATATCGGAATCTTATGATTGTGCCGACTATACATTGTAATATTATGTAGAATTTCTATCTTACCACTAGCAGAGTCCCTCTCCTCCTGTTGTGATGGTTGCCTCAAAGAGTCTAAGGAGTACGATCTTCTTTGCTTCGGGACAGCTGTGTTTTTTGGTTCATCTAGAAATAAAGAACTTATAAATAATATCGACAAACTGTATGATCCATAATTTTACATACAAATTTTACATTCTGTAGAAGATATGATTTTAAACTTAACTCATCGCGGATTGTACACATTTTACTATGATATGGGTACACACGATATGTATTTTTGTACGCCGATATTTCGACCCAGATCATGTCATATGTCATGTGTCATCTTGTCAAAAGTTTCTCCGCGCCACCGCAGTTCAGCCGTGACCACGATCCATGCAACTAGGTCGAAATATCGGCGTACAAAAATACATATCGTATGTACCTGTATCATAGTAAAATTCTGTGGAAGAGATATTAAAAAATTAGTTTAAAAATATAAATCAAAATCAACTCTAAGCCCATGTCAATGACTTACGGGCAGCATTAGAACTTTATGCAGTTGTGTTAGAACCACACAAAACAATAATAAACTTCCTGCGCCTCAAGGATTAGTGTTGAGTCCGGCCTTATAGCTATTGAAGTAATATTTGCCAAACACTGTTTTCATATAATTCGAACAGATAAAACACAAAAAAGTGAAGACAAACATTCATCAAATATACAACCAACATCGAACAAGGAATAGGGTTGTCAAAACAATAAAATCCTTACCGGTAGCGTTGTGCGCGAGCGAGAGATGTCTGGCGAGGTGCGGGTCGGAGCGCGCGCGCGCCAGCGGCCGCCGCGTGGCCGCGTCCTTGCGCGGGTGCGCCTCGTGCGACACGCGCGGGGACTTGCCTGTGCAATACATAAATAATATTCACTTTATTGTATTGTGTAATCCAGTAATCTTACATTTTCCGATGAATAAATTTTAATTTATGTTTTCTGCCTTAATTCCATAAAACATAACATGAGAATTTAAAATTTAATATTCACTTAAGTTTTTTTATCTAAAATAAAATAATTTTAGGAGATTTTTTATTTTTATTGAAATGATCAAAAAATGTATATGAAATAAAATATTTATCGTAAATATTGGCAACTGTGATATTAAAAAAACTAGAGCATAAAATACACTATAGAACTCATAAAGTTAAAATTGAGGTGAAATAATATCGAAAATGTAAAAAAATTGCAGGCATGAACATAAGATCACGCATTGCATCAACAGTTCATCATTACCGGGCGTCCTAGTATCGCTGGCGGCGAGCGCGCGGCCGGCGGGCGGCGGGCGCGGCGGCGCGGGCGCGGGCGGCGGGCGGCGCGCGCGGCCGCGCTCCGGGCCCGCGCCCTCGCCCAGCTCCAGCGAGTACACGTGCCGCGCCAGCACGCGCGTCAGCGTCTCCATTGTTTTCTGATCACAGGAGAAACGGTTGGTGATGTTTTTTTTACTTTGTGAAAGTTATCGCTTGACTGCGATTCCACCTCATGGTGAGTGTAAATAATGAGAGAGAGATATATGACCTAGCAGAGATGGTCAATGTATAATACTGGTCACAGATTTCAATTTCATCACGTGCATTTTGCCCAATATGTAATCGTAGTTAGAAATGCCAAGCCTATAAAAACAAAAGATCATTTCATCATGAATCAACAAAATCAATACTAAAAAAATTGGATACTTACCGCCCATTCCTTTATCAAATCTTCCCAATGAGTGAGTCTGGACAGCAGCTCCATAAAGTTTTGCCATAGCTCCGGTTTCACGGCCACATTCAGATTAGCTTTAATCCACGTCACTATTAGCGTTTGGAAGAGCGCAGGCGCAAGGAAACCACCTATAAACGTAATAAAAATATATTAAAAATTAACTTAATGAGAACTAATTTAGAACAACAAAACTTCATTAAGAAACAGTACATTACCAAGTGAATCTTGCTTCCTTTTCGGCGGGACCTTCGTAAGTACCAGGGATGTTATTTGTAGAAGCACCAACAGTAGTTGCTCCCTGCAGTGATTTGTAGCAGTTATTACATTGTTTATATGGATTTAAAAATAATATAATATCCATTACGTAGGAACAGATATGTAGGGACTTCAATAATTTTACAAGTCAGTATAGTAATTTTAGGTAACTGAAAATTTTTGTCACACCTTCCCGTTTTAGACAGTTGTCCCACCGTTGGCGATTCAAGCGATCAACTATAAATACATACATCTCTCTAGGTTACGCGCAATGTGAGTTGTACGTATCATGAGTGACATGACTCACTCACGCACCAGCGGTGGGACACCTGTCAAATGCATACATCAGAATCCCAGAGAAGGATACAGCAACCTTCACGACCTATACAAAACGTTAACCAACAAACCCCAACTCACCAAGAGTTAGCATCCATGTTGACATGCATAACCATGTATCGGTATATGTTGAGCACGCGCTTGCACGTGTCGGTCTGCTCGTCGAGCGGGTGGTGCGCCGAGCCCGGCGGCGCCACCGGCGACGGCGCCGCCACGAACACGTTCGCCGCTTGCGTCATGAACACTTGCAGCACGTTCTACATACAGAAAGAAAGTGTGTACAGTGCCACAAACTTATCTGACCCGGTGGCCAACATTGGAACTAATGCAAATGTTATACTGTTGTCAGACAAAAACAAAGACAGTAGCGCCCCTCTTACCGGGTCAGATAAGTTAGTGGCACTGTATGTTACAGTTATAGAATTGTATTCTATAAGTTATCCTTACTAATATTATAAATGTGAAAATGTGTTTGTTTGTTTGCGTGTGGGGATAGTTAGGAGGGTGGAGAGTGACGTAGGCTACTTTTTACCGCGAAGAAACATCTCATTCCCATGGGAAGATCGATGTTTTGTTACTTGCTAGATATTTAGTTCCGGAGTTGTTAATAGATGGCGTTAGTAAAATTCATTTGCAAGTTCAATCAAAAAATCACGCTATCAAATACTACATGTATTTTACTTAAGTCATAGGCAAATGTTATAGGCTACTTTTTAGCTGAGTTAGAGATAAATTTCCTACGAGAGCGGGACCTACGCGGCTGTTACCTACGGGTCCCGAAGCGAAGCGCGGGCGGTTCTCTAGTACTTCAATAAAACTAAGTTCTAAATTACAGTTGGAGAAGTATTAACATGACGGAATACCCCACTACAGTAGAACCAAACTGAGAATGCGCATAGCGATCTTCGCCATTGTTCGGGATCGGTCGTATTTCCGAAGCGTTGGGAGATGATATCTATATAGAGTGGAAAGTACATTTACTTCATGCATAATTTAATATATATTTTTTTTGTGGTAAAAGAGATAAATTAATATTGATTTATCAGTAACGAGATTTCACGCATGACCCACATAGGAAAGCGACGACGACGATTTAACGATGGAAAAAAGAAGGTTTAAATGAAAAGAAGATTTAGGTATAAGTATTAGGAAAAAAAAGTTTTATTTAATCAGAATCGTATAACAGAACATAGGTTAATATTTAATCAGAATCAGGGAGATTCTCTATTCCTGACATCATAGAGTCATCGGAATTTTCATCAAGGTCTCCAATTTCACTTATATCACTGCTATCTCCTGTGTAAATAATCATTTCATCTGAATAACTATCGATTCTTGACTCATATTTCCTATACTCATCTTCGCATTTAAGGGCATGATCACGAACTTTTTCCATTCTTCCGAACCTATATTGTTGATTTTTTCTAAAATAGCTTCTTTAACTGACGTAACGTTCATTGCAATATTTCTTTTGGCAACGTGTTGTTTTATTTGCGCCCAAATGTTTTCGATGGGGTTGAAATCTGGATGAGATGGTGGCAATCGTACAATTTTATGCCCATGCTCCTCCATTATACGGTCAATGGCAAATTCTGTGTATTGTTCTTTGTGTCTTTTTATAATTTCGTACAATTCAGGTTTGAGTTTATTTGGGTCATGAGGAACATTGTGTTGTTGTAACCACGCAATCATTTGTGGTTTGGGTGTATTTGAGTTTGGTGGTTTTACAGACAGCTTATTATGATATGGGGCGTTATCAATTACCAACACACTATTAGGAGGCAAGTTGGGAATCAACTGATGCGTAGCCAAGTTTGATAACGTTCGGCGTTTATTTCTTTATGATAGTCACCTTCTGAGTCGACACATTTATGTAACATTAAAGCACCTGAGACGAAGCCTTTTTCATTGCCTGCATGTACAATAATAATTCGCTCTCCTTTAGAAATGGGTTGTTTAATACCTTTTTTGCTGCTGTCTTGCCAAGTTTTACCTTTAGTATGCGATGTATGCACGTATGACTCGTCCATAAATACTATGTTTCTACCAGCATTTCTCAGCTGTTGTATTTCTCGGAGATATTTGATCCTTTTTAAACGTATATCTGGCTTTTCCATAAGTAACCGTCGGTTGGTATCAGTTTTCAGAAACCTAAACCCCATGTCTTTCAAGATGAGCCTTAAAGTCTCTACACAGCCTTTGAAATTAATAGCTTCGATTAACTTTTTTCTCAAATTATTTACAGTTGGGAGTTCTTTGAGCGTCAACTGAAAATTGTATATCATATTTCGAATTACACAATAGTCGAAATCATCAAGTCCCATCCGAAACCTACTTTTAGGTTTTCCTTTTTTCGGTGTGGAAAATTTCATTGATTGATTTTGCCTTTTTTCGTTCAATATATTAGTCAAAGTTCGGCGTGAAATTCCTGTAGATTTTGTCACACGCTCCTGAACTTTTTTAAAATAACCGTCATGGTCGTTTTTGAATACATTAGCTTCATTTAAGAAATAAAGGTACACATTAAATACCATTTGCCGTGCTTGTGAGTTAAGCGGCTTCCCACGTTTAAATTTATCCATTCTGGAAGGATTCGATCTGAAAGAAGATGAAATGGGCGGAGTTGTAACATTCTATCAAATTTATGTAAGCTTTTTATGTGTTTTATTTTTTATGTGTATTCTATTTGAATTTTATTAAAATGACGAGTTAAAAATATATTATATGTACCCTGTATGTATGTATGTTTAAACTTACCTCTGAAAACAAAACCCAGAAGGGTGTGTAATATCAGCTCTATATATTCTCTATATATGACAATTGACAACTGACTGACGTTCAACTCACCGGCGGCGCCCGTCGACCGCCGCCGACCGTTCGAACTTGTTATCGATTGATATTGACTCCTATTTCTATCGCACAAGATGCTAAATGCAAGAGCATTGGTTAGGGCTCTTACGATTCAATAATTCGGTTGTTTCCGGAAACGCGACCACTGGCGAAGATTTGTATGCGCAATATCAATTTGGTTCTACTGTACGCTCTTATATCGTTCAATATCAGATCGAAAAAAGATTATTTTATTTTACATTTTACAAAGAAAAACTTTGTACAACAATATACAAATGGTAATACGAGTATTACTAAATTGAGATTTACAACACTGGTAGTAGTCTTCTAAATTCTGCCTAGTTCATTCAAAATTTGTATAAAAGAATTACCCAGCCTGAGATAAGAGTTAGAAACAGAGCACACGTATTCATTGACACTTATATAAGCTAATCTAAATTTAACGTGGTCGCTAGCGCGCAACGTACCTGCAAGCCGGCGCGCACGAGCACGTTGTCGCGGCCGAGCGCGCCGAGGTAGGAGTCGTTGCGCAGGCGACGCGGCGGCAGCAGCGGCTCGCCCGCGCTCGTGTCCACCGGGCTCTCCATCAGGAACGGCGGGATTTCTGACACCTGCGAACAGTTTTTTTTGTTTGTTGTCCAAGCATTCTTATGCTTAAAAATTTATCTATCAAGTTATAGTTATCTTAAGTCACAAGAGAGCTTCCTGACTAGAGGATATGGGTAATTGCAGGAGTTCAGTTCAAAATTCTACAATTTATCATGTGGCGACATCATACACACGTTATACGATGACGCCACAACAAGCCTGAATTACGTTATCGTTATAGACCGCTATCATATATACAGTTTCCAACACTTCGGATTTTACTAACGGCCATTTAAATAAATTTCACGCCAAAACTGACAATAACTGTAACTCACATTCATCTGTATCCAGTCCTTGTATAGCGCGATGACGCGGCGCACGGCGGCGGCGTGCGAGAACGGCAGCAGGAACGCCTGGCGCAGCACCTCGATGGTGAAGTCCACGTGCTCGCGCGACGAGCAGCACAGCACGTCCCGCACCACCTGCTCCGAGCTCAGCTCTTCGTACACCCCTGAACCTATATGATTTTGAATGTTGGTGTTACTCTGTTATAATTCACTGTGCTCAAGTTACTCTGTGAAAAGTCTTAACTTGGAAGGTTTAGGATTGCTATACATTTGAAAGTGAATTGAATAAATTGAATTTGGTTTTTATAATCCTCAGTATAGTGATTAATTTAATAAGCCATTTTGTCATAATTACAGACTACCGTGAGTCTAAGGCCGCGTTTCGTAGTTCGACCAAAACGACACTTTTTCTATAGAAATTTTTGCTATGATCGTTTTTGAGTGTTATGGCCGAATTACGGAACGCGGTCTAAATCGAAACGTTTAGCTTTTTAAATCCAAAAACTTCATCATAACTTGAAGTAGGACATTTTATGTATTCGCTACAGGGACATTAATTAACATTATAGCTGAGTTATTGTTACTGATTTAATTTAAGAAATTGATCCAAGTAGGACTTAATGCATTATACCTTAAACGCGTTTCTGGTGATCGTAAATACAATAGTAAAAAACAAAATTGATTGAAATATTCTTACCACCAGATTCTAAACTTGAATGAGGGGTATTGGACGCCGAATCGTGCGATGAGGCTCTGCTAGAATCCGACGGGTGGCCCACAGTGAAGGAAGTTTCTTCCTCATGGTGTAAAGATGTTGCTGGTGTAGGAGTGTTGGAGTGTGCCGGGTTTGAAACCATGCTAGTCATTGACGAAGGCTGGCCTCCATCGCTGCCTTGCTTCTTCATAAAGTGGGCATAGCTTGCTACCCATTTAATTAGAATCACTCTGCACACTACATGGTCGTCTTCTAGTATGTTATGCTGCACTGGTAGTTCTGAAATCACATTAAGCAGTTTATAATAAATTAACAAATTGAGATTCTACATTGCCCATTTGTCAGTAGAGACAAAATAAATGCTGAAAACAAAGCAAGATACTTACCAAGGTTTGGTTTATATAATGAATTTTTGTAGTTGAACTGTGGACATATTACAGGTAGATAATAAACTTTGAATTTTTCCAACAGGAATGCAAAGCATCTCATTGCTTTCCCATGAGAACGGTCTTTCCAATGTATTTTCGTTACCGATGTGGCCATTCCGTCAAGTAAGATTTCAAAAAAGTATTTTGTTTCATTATCAATAAGCTTCTCATTAGCACTTGCTGGCAGGAGGGGCTGAATGTCAACACTTTGAACTGGGTTTAGTGCATTTGTGTCATGGAATATTGATGCAGAGACATTTGCTAATTTTCCCATTATGCCTGTCGGAGTTTGCTCCACTACAACTTTCTTAGGACCTTCTGCAGCAGAGGCAAAATTAGGATGCTGCATCAAATCTTCCATTTTGAAGTCTCCAGAATCACCTGATATATTGGTGATAATATCATAGCCCTTAGCCTTGAACGATGCCCCTGGAGGTAAGCTAGACTCTGGGAGACCAGGTACAAGGGAGGCAAACATTCTGTGGACTTCGGAAGGAGCATTGTCACCTAGAGCTTGGTACCATAGCAGAAAATATCTGAAATAAACAATTAAGTTATGAAATTAACAAATCACATAAGCTTATTACATAACAAGTCACATAATAACTATTTTAATTGCAATTATTGCTGACATCAAATGATTTTAATTTTATATTATTTACCTTATAGCTTCAGCTCTTAGCTTCTGTGAATTTCCTCCATGGAGAAGTTTGGAAAATATCCTTGTCAATGAATGTAGGTGCCATCTTTTTCCTATCAACTCTGGCAGGAGACATAAAACCTTTTCTAGGAGAGATAGAGCACCTTCAAGCTCTTCTCTGCCTGCTTTGTGAACTATAAATATAAAAGCAAAGCTTAACCACACCCAATCCAAAAATATACTCAGTCAGTAAGCTCACTTGACAGATGATGGATGCATGTTTTGTTTTAAAGTAAAATAAAAAACCATTTAATGCTATGGATGATAATTTTCAAACAAAGCTTTATACTTGAGTCGCCTAGGATGTGGAATTGTCATCTGCTAAAACCTAATATTTTGTTATGTGTGCTCACAGTTAATAAGTCACAGCTTGTAAGCAAAATTAACTTACTTAAGGCTTTTTTAATTCTCGCCGTCAATCTACAATGAACCTTAAACACTGTGGCGGAAAGCTGGTATTTGTGTGGATTGCACTTAAAACAAATTCCATATCAAATGCGAACAGAGTATAACATAAAAATGGTCATGTTGACAGCAGTTATTTAGTTAAGTGGTTAATATGTAAGCTGGATTGATAAACATATGATAAATCTTCCACTCAAGATTAAATATATCCTTTAATAAGCCTGTGGGTCTGGGTATGATAATATTGATGTATGGAACAAATTATTCAATGCATGATCATTAAATGGCAACTAAAATAAAATAATTCTATCAACTGTTAGTGACTTAAAAATGTACAAGCCCCAATTTCAAATATTTACACCAATTATAATTAATCATTAATAGGAATTAATAGTGTCATAAAATCAGACCATACAATAATACCCATCACTCACCGAGGTGAAACGGAAGTTCTGTATGGCAGAAACAGAAAAATAAAATGGATAAGTAAATAGAGATTAGAATCTATCTTCACATTCAAATAATAATACAAATTTCATTACATAGCTACACACACATTATACACTAAGCATTACAATTTCAATATTAACCACATCATGCATTATTTCTATGTAGAGGAAAACAAATGATTTTCCAATTCAACAACATCACATGTTAATATGATATAGCGTCATAATCATGTGTTTGATAGTTTGGAAGTATATAAAGATAATGATTTATAAAATTAAAATATTAAGAATTAATATACAAAAACTAGATAACCAAGGCTAAGATTAATAATTTTTATAAATTAAAGAACATACAAGAACAGTAATGCCTCAATATACAAATTCTACCCTTTGTATGTAGGTTGCGGCTTAATTATGTGGTGAAATTTGTATCAATAATGCATATAAAAATTTCAGGAATTATTTGATGAAATACCTAATAGTTTCATGATACAGTGAATTTTACTATTAGACCACAACATCATTATATAATTATGGGATCTCTGCAATACATTACTTTTAATATGTACATATTCTGATCCTAAATGTGTTTAGTATCAGAATAAGGTGTGCTGTGTAAGCTTAAATAATTACAGTATTATATTGATTACTCAGATTACTACAATAAGTGCTCATTAGATGAACCTAACTAACCAAACCTAGGTATTAAATGTGGCTTGTTAAATGTTAATTAAAATCATAACAATAATTACCTCTTTGGCGGAGATTATTTTCAGCCAGTATAAAGTTATCATACAGAATGAAGTATACATGGCTGAAGTTAGCTTCAAAATATGTTTTAGCTTCATCTGCATCAAAATGCTCTGTAATAAATTTGTCATGTAAAAATTTTGTTCCAACATTATGGTTCTAGAATTTGGGACACTTTCATGCATGTAAATATAATACACATAAACAATTTGACACATGACATAATAATATAAGGAATATTGGAATACGTAATTATTTGCTATTGATCATTAGGGTTCCAGAATTGTAAATCGGTAAGGAAATTGAAGTTCTATGCCCGAGAAACGGAAAGATATGGAAGTACATCAATTACAGTTACTCTCAACTAATTAGCATGTTCAACGGAAAGTAGCGATGATGGCATTTGTACTATACGCACTTCAACTTCTACTTGCCCAATCCTTAACTTACGCAGTATTGCCTTCAAAGTATACCATAAATTTGCTTACCTAAGACAATTTTTAAATGCTTTAGTCGGGTTGCAGAATCCTTTTTAGAATCCTGTATTTTGACCGTAGATTTCTTAAAATCCTGGTGAGATTTTTTAGTAAACATAGCGACTGCGTTGTTATATGAATATAGTGTACTTGTTTTTCATTATTAAGTTTTAAAATATTTAATTTTACATTGTTTTTTCTCAGTTTTCACAGGACAGATCTTTCATCTACTATACGTTTGAGTTTTCATTTCACTTCACTCAACTCAACCACCCTCAACCACCAAAGTAATAAATGACAACTAAGACAAAGACAAAAGTCATGTCAAATCAAGTTGACGTAGGCTGATTTTTTTTCGCACTGGCTTCGATTGCATATATAATAATTAAATATATAATAATATAATATTTATTATATATTTATTATATTATTATATAATAAATATATATGCTTTCACAGCCATAGTTCACAGTCACAGCATTATCAGCAATATAAAAAACCTTGCCATATTGCGGTAAACTCATGGAACTAATTTCTTATACTGGCAACGCTTAGTTTCTAAACGTCAATTGTAAATTGCTTGTCAGTGAGTTTGAATGTCACAGACGTCACAGTATGTCTCATGTTTGTCTTTTTACTTTAAGTCTCTATTTTGTGCTAAAATGACAAAAACTGTTCATATTCGTGAAAGAAAAGTGTTTTTCTATAGTCCGTTTTTTTCGCTACGGACTAAATTGACACATGCAAATGTCAATTTTCGAAATAATGATACCAGGTTTTTAATAGTAGTGTTGTACTACGATAGCGGTTTTATGAATCGTAACTTTTTACTTTTAACAGATAATTTTATTTTTATTTGATAATAGACGAATCTTTTAAAAATCATGGTAACTATGGAGTATCACAGATAAAAAATATATTTATTAATTTAAATTACGTATTACACTAAGTAAATACGACAATTATTGACTTGTTGTTGAAGAATACGCAATAACAAGGTTAAGGTACATTATATAGGTATGCCTGTCGGTCATTGATGTATAAATACCTAGATTGAGCGTCGCCCTACAATGAAGAGAAAAAAAACAAGGCAACAATATCAAGCATGTGTGCGTGCAGGCGATGTTTTACACGTTCGTCTATTGTCTATATTGCGTGATCAATGATACCAGTTACTAAAATTCTCCCATAAATCACACATTAAACTTAATTTATTGAGTGGTTATTTTCATGTAAAAATAAAAACCCTACTAAATTTTATTACAGTTGTTTATGTTAATGCTGTAATAAACCAGCTAAGTTAATTAAATTAATATTTTTTACGCAGTTTGTAGTTGGAAATTTGAAATGAAAGATCACAGATATTAGGAATGAGATCTAACTACTTTTATTTTGGCTCTACTTTCTATTACTGACCACCTCAGATTGAGTTGAAAATTTTAGAAGAGGAGGGGGGTGACTCTCCAACCCTCCCCCCACCATTTTTGGGCGGAGGAAATGCATACCTTTTTTTTAGAAAAAACAATGAAATTTTCTAAAATTGTAAAGTTACTGACTCAGATTAAGGTGAAAATTTGAGGGGAGGACGGGTTCTACACTATCATTCGTCCCCCCCAAATTAAATATTGCTCTCATAAAGTACTTACTTTTTTTAATTATTTTTCTAAATCTCTAAAAATTTTAAGGTTATGTGGTCTCATTGGTTAATGTGTAAGCGCTCGAAGTCTTAAGTGTATGTATATGTTGGTGTGTGGCCGTGATGCGTGTGTGTGTGTGTGTGTTTTAAACTACATTATAAAAAATAAATAACTTAAGTAGATCTAATTTGAATTTTGGGCATAATTTTGCGGAAGATGCAGCCAAACAGGCAAACAGGACTAATAATAGCGAAAAAGTAGATTCGAACTAACCTTATTATATTGGTTGCACTGTCAAATTAAGCCAAGAGTCAATAATCCATCCGCAAATCGCGTGTTTAAAAAACACATCCTTACTAATCCTTACTAATATTATAAATGTGAAAGTGTGTTTGTTTGTTTGTTTGTTTGTTTGTTTGTTTGTGACGCTTTCACGTCGCAACAAAGCTATTATATGGTAAGGTTTATGTGTGTGGGGATAGTTAGGAGGGTGGAGAGTGACGTAGGCTACTTTTTACCGCGGAAAAACATCCCATTCCCATGGGAAGATCGATGTTTTGTTAGTTACTAGATATTTATTTTCGGAGTTGCCAATAGATGGCGTTAACAAAATTCATTTGCAAGTTCTGAATTACGCTATCAAATACTACATGTAATTTACTTAAGTCATAGGCAAATGTAATAGGCTACTTTAGCTCTGCCTCGAGAACTCCCCGCTCCGGCTGTGTTCAGTGTACCGCCCGCCCGCTGGCACTATCCTGTTGGCTGATGTCCGCAAGTTGCTGGACTCGCCGACACCGGTGGTGGGCGCGGGCGACTGGAACTGCAAGCATCCGGGGTGGAATAGCCTAGCTGCCAACAGAAGTGGAAGGCTACTTTTTGATGCCGCTGAACAGCACGGCTACACTGTCGAGTGTGTTGCACACCGTTACCGCGGCTCTGAATAAGAGAGAACGCGTGTGTGCAGTATTCCTCGACATGGAAAAGGCGTTCGACCGTGTTTGGCACGACGGCTTTCTCTACAAGATCTCGCAGCCGTCGGCGCCCCGAAGTGCCGTTAAGATGATCTCCAGTTTCCTCGAAAATAGAAGCTTCAGAGTAGTGGTTGAAGACGCCGAATCCACCGAGCGTCCGATCGCAGCCGGCGTCCCGCAAGGGAGTTGCCTGTCCCCGGTCTGCTACGCCTGCTACACCGACGACATCCCGGCGGCAGGGGGGGCGTCGCTTGCCCTGTATGCCGATGACGTGGCGTACATCACCACGTCGCTGAATAGAACCCACGCCATTGTCAAGATGCAGCGTGCGCTTGATGCCCTCCCCGAATGGCTCGCCGCGTGGAGACTGTCGGTGAATGTCGGGAAGACGCCGGCTGTGAACATAGGAGGATACCTCAACAGGCGGGACCCTACTCTGGAGCTTCATGGACAAGATATCCAATGGGCCCCACAGCCCAAATACTTGGGCAAAATCGACGGAAGACTCTCGATGAAGCCACAGGTTATGAACGCCGTCGCGAATTCCAGAAGTGCGATGGCAGAAACCAGTGCTCTCCTCGAGCCTCCCTCTCGGACTGAAGCTCGGGGTCTACAAGACCTACATCAGACCCCGCCTCACGTACGCGGCAACGGCGTGGTACGCGCTCGCCAGCGAACCGCAGCGCAAGAGGATGCGCGCAGTTCAGGCGATTGCGCTCCGCCGGCTGACTGGTGCGCCGAGGTACGTCAGGAACGCCGTCATCCAGAGGGACCTTCGAGTCGAGAGCCTGGACGACTTCATCGAGCGATTGGCACGCAACATGTTCGGGCGTGTCGACGCGTCGCGGTTCCCGCATCTGCAGGACCTGGCGCCGCTCCACACCCGTCCACCGGACCGCTGGGCCTTCCCGCGCGACTTGCTGGTTGCGCGGGACGGGCCTAGCACTGACTGATACTGGGGCTTCGTAAGTCGTCGCCCGACGCTGATCGGCTCCTGCTGGGCTTCCCACCAGCGGGATTCACCCGGTAGGGGCTCGATCGCCTGGGCGGCGCGAAGATGAACCCCATCCCGTTTAAGACTCTGTGGCCTGTAAAAAGGTCACCACTCACCGGACTTGACCTATTGGTTAACCACAGATGGACAACCAAGGGCCTTAGGGCCCAACCCAAGGACTGGCCCGTTTTAACGGGCCGCGAGAGACATCCCCAAAGGGGAACTAACTGTCCCGAGGGCTCCACACACCTCAGACAGGGTGGAGTGAAGAGAGCGAGTAGTAGGCTACTTTTTAGCCTAAATTCCTACGGGAGCGGGACCTACGCGGGTGTTACCTACGGGTCCCGAAGCGAAGCGCGGGCGGTTCTCTAGTTAAAGAATAAAACAAGTCAACGCAGTATGGATTAGTAGGTATAGGTTAGGTTGGATTGTATTTTTTTTTTTTATGGAATTAAGATAGCAAACGAGCATGCAGTACCACCCTTCCCCTGCCGCCCATAACAACTGTGACCGACCTAGAACTAGACTCAAGGGGACTAGGATGGTTAGTCCAGTTAGTAAGTAGATGGTGTTAGAATATTAGTTGGTTAGTTTGTTAATAAGTGCGAGGACAGGGTATGTTAGTGATAATTAGTCCTGTTAGTTAATGTTAGTAATAGTCCAGTTAGTTATTGTTAGTATGAGTCTTGTTCCAATTCGGTCACAGATGCGTTGCTACCCCTGAGGTCTGAGATGGTCGCCTCTAAAAAAGTGAAACCGGCTCCACAAACCTTCCTATCCGGAACACAATTGCTCTTAAAAACAATTATAATAACCAAGCGGAAAAAGGGACGCCCGAAGGGGGTCCCTTTGACATTTACTTACAACACAACACCTTGAAAGGTAGCAATTATCTAGATAACATAAAAGAACCTTGTACAGTATTTTAGTTCCGTCATAACCTTAAAAATTTTGAAACTTAAAAGAATAATTTTAAAAAAAGTATGCACTTCCTTACAGCCATATTTGGGGGGAAAGTTGGGGGAGTCACCAACCTCTCCTCCAAAAAATTTTTAGCTTAATTTCAGGTGGTAACTAAAGTAAAGTAGAGCCAATTATTTACGTTACCTAGCTAATTCAATAAAAAAAATTACTTGGAAAGTTAATTACATGCATATCAATAAAAAAACCTTAATAAATAAATTTTTCACATTACTTGGCACCTTTAAAAGTGGTTTATTCGACCCAATGCAAAAATAATCATTAAAATGGGCTTATAAACAAACGAATATTAATTTTATATTATTGTAAATAAACACAAACGTATTGGTAAACTCCACCTTTTTCTAATCGATTTACAAAAGTACATGAACTAAATAATATACACGTAACCATAAACCAATTTATATACCCACAAAAATGATGTTAAGTCGGGAGCATAAAAATAGAAACTGGCAACACTGACAAAAAAATGACGTAATTTGGTTACAATAAAAATCTAAATTGAAATTTAATTAAAAATATGTTTATTGGTTACTCGCTTATGATATGTGATGTTTTTTGAGTTTTTTACCCATCCTCTATAATTCCGGCACAGTTTAATAGCACATTTCGTCATGTTATCCCTCTTATTTGTTTATTTAAATTGTGCGCGTAATACGTAGTGACACGAAAGCGGCGCGATCGGCACTAATTGGCGGGAAAGTACTTGGGCGCCAATAGTTGGCGCCGCTTTTTTGACACGTCTTCGCGGATTCGATTATCCATCTAGACACTTCTACATCAATGCTGTCGGTCATATTATTTAAAGACACATTTTTTATTATTACCGAAAAACGATAGTAGATTATAAATTACGTAAAGTTACGGTAGAGGCACATCACTATTAATGATTCGCAAAACAGTGGCAACACAGCTAATGTCAATTTAGTCCGTAGCGAAAAAAAAACAGACTGTATGTGCTAAAATAATATTTCGTATAGTAAACCCAACTTAAGATTGAAACGAAAGAGGCGCTGTCGGACGCATTTGACATTCATTTGACCAATCATTGCACACTAGTAAATGACAGATGAATGACCACAACGTACTTATGAATGACTTTTCGTTAGTTCCAATTTTTGCCATTTCAGAGATAAGTTGGGCGCACTGTATATAGTAGAAGATCCGAATCTATTTATCGACATTCACCGGGTTGATAATAGAATCAATCTTATTTTTTAATAAATTTCGTATATTAGAAAATATATTAAAAATGGGTTGACAACAAAAATCCTGGACAGAATATTATTAATTATTAATTATTTTTTAAAAAATGATTTTCATAAAATGTTGTACTTATGATGAAGATAATAATAAAATTTTATACTGGACTTAAAGTATAGAACATATAGAATGTGCAGACTTAGGGTAGACTATTATTTACCTGGACGAACTACTGGGTAGACAGGTATAAACAGGTATGTCAATACTAGTTACTTTTCACTCGATTTGATAATAGTCTGCACTTTCTATATGTTCTATACTTTAAGTCCAGTATAAAATTTTATTATTATCTTCATCATGCAATATTTTTGAAAAATTATTTTTAAAAAAATAATAAAAAATATTCTGTCCAGGATTTTTGTTGTCAACCCATTTTTAATATATTTTCTAAGATACGAAATTTATTATAAAATAAGTTTGATTCTATTATCAACCCGGTGAATGTCGACTTAGATTCGGATCTTAGACTAATAAAATAACATTTATTTCATTAAATAACATTTCCGACGTACCTAGTTGTCAAAATGATAATAATAACATGAGCGTTACTATAGTTACCTACTGTTGTCAGTTGGTTGTCAGTGCTGTTGCCATATAAAAGGAAACTTTAGCGCCCTCATGACAGGTTTTCTATTTTTCTGGTCAAGCCTATCTTTTTTTAGAACTCTATGGTATCATGCTACGGTTCGCGTACCTTTAATGCCGCCTCTACACATAGGCCCACACGTTGGCAAGTGCGCTGGCCCAGCCACTGGTCCAATGTGTAGAACGGGCGTTGGAACGTTGGCGGTAGGCATTTGAACGTTGGCCGGCGCGCTTGCGAGCTTGCCGCGCGGTGTCGATACTTCAAAGTAAGAGCATCGTACTTTATTATTATTTTAATATTATAAATATGAAAGTATCACCCTTTTCTTGTACACATTTACGTAGTAATTATGAGCAGGCTGTGAATAAATATACAGCTGCAGCTGTTACCAACTCAACATCCATTTTTTGATCCGTCCGCACATTGGCCCGAACCAAAGCATACTGAACGACCTTCCAATTTGTGGATTAACTCACAAGCACGTTGGCAAGCGCACCACCAGCGCGTTGGCGAATGCGCTGGCCTATGTGTAGAGGCAGCATAATACGCTACGCTTGGCGTACACGGTACACCTATTGCTACGTTTACACGCTTGCCACGGCTTGGCAAGCCTCTACAAGCTCCAAGCCTTTACAAACGCTTGGGCGCCATTTACACGCTTGCGATTGGGTTAGTGTGCAACGGACAAGCAAGCATGGCAGACATGGATGTTGAAGTTGTGTCGGCTATTGCGTTTAGTTTGACATATTTTTATCTATCTTCTATCTATACTAGAATAAAACTGTAGGACCACGTGTTCTGTACATTAAATATATTTTTTAAATTTCGACCATGGAGGATAGAACTAAGGAGGGTCATCTGTGTATATGAAAAGTGTCCAGTTGTATGCGCTAAATAACAGTTCCAAAATCCTCCACTGGTGGCGCTGGTGGATTCACAGGGTATGGTATGAATGTAGCTCGGCATACTTCAATTCAATCAATTCATCTACGATTGCTACATTCATACCATACCCTGTGAATCCACCAGCGCCACCAGTGGAGGATTTTGGAACTGTTATTTAGCGCATACAACTGGACACTTTTTCAACTTTTCTCCCATATAAGATGACTCTCCTTAGTTCTATCCTCCATGATTTCGACTAAGGGGCACTTACATATCGAGATAGAACTCAATTTTTTTTTTTTATTTATTGTTTGTCTGTCTGTCTGTCTGACCGATCATCACGCGTAAACCACTGGACGGATTTCATTGAAACTTGGTAAAGCTATTACCTACATACTGGTGTGATTGTTTCGTAGGAAAACTATAAACATTGCGAAGTCTCATGGTCTTTTGATTATGGTATATTTAAATTTAAATCTAAAATTTTGGAAATCCTTTGAAATCGTTCTAAAATAGTATTGATACTTTATTTCGCATCTTTCCTATTCTAATTAAAATTGTTGATTGATGGTCGATACGCGATCGAGGTACAGCACAAACTAAACGTAGCATATGAACTCGGAGACAAACAAAGGTTGTGATACGAATTTGAATAACCAACGAAATGTGATTAAAACTGTCATGTACCCAGGTGAGTTATGATAGCATTTGTTTATATAGTAGGTAATTAGGTATCTCACGAGGTATCTCGATCCTTTCTTCTAGCATTGCAATTATATCAGAGCATTACAATAGGTAAGTATCATTTGTCGATAACAGTAGGTAAATACTTCCCTAATTTATTTGGCAAATTGAAAATCTTGCATCCCAAGATGATTCGGGTCAGGTTATGCTCATTACTGGAAGCGAAAGGGCCTCTACAATACTAAATTTTGTGAATAGCACCTGCTATCAGCTAAAAGTTCAACAGTCAGTGCCGTTTTAACCAAATTCAACCAATCCTCTGAAATTAGATCAGATAAGCAGACGCCAATATAGTGGCCAGCCTAGACTAGTTCACTCTTTTTACGCATTTTTCAAGTCAACCCAGTTTAGCTGGTGGTTTTACCTGCCTAGCTAGTTACGATTACGATGTTCCTAAAATTTACTATGTTTATTACGTCGTGTTTCTTTCGCAGAATTGAAAACCCATGATGGAGGAAGTACCTACTTAATACAAATAATATTCCCACGTTTCTTCGAAACGACTAGGTAATCCTTATATATTACATTGTCCTGCTGTTCACTAGTATTTTATAATCTGAGAGTTTTTGTTCAATAATTAGAAAGAAACAGTGGGTAAAAACTTATTGACCTAAGTACTATAATTACAAGTCGAGTTTCCATGAAAGATTTTTGCACAATTTCTGGCCTGCTAACTGCTAATTACTTATATAGTATCAATAATTTATTTTTCAAATTTCTGATTTGTATCGTGCTGGACAATCTAAGATTTGTTCGGCAATCTTGCAATTTTTTTACAGTTAGTTTGAATTAGTTTAGACAGACCATCAATCTGACCAGTGGGAATAACTTGTTTTTCTCATAGGTACATCATACCGCCACCCACCAGACAGCCACCAGTTACTTATAAGCAGTGGTGGTTTTAGCCATTGCGAGGCCCCGGGCGGGCAGGTCTTTGCGAGGCCCTTTGTCCTTTGTGAAAATTTTTAGTGTAGGATATCTCAATGTGCGAAATTAGGTCTGGGTGCCAAACATGATTAGAAATGGTAAAGTTATACAAATACAAATAAATAAAATTATAATATTTTACAATAAAGGATGTACGAAATTATCAAATACAGAAATGATACATTTTAAAACTGATGTTTGCGGCTTTTCCTAAGACTGAAATCTTTAATTAAATCGCAATAATTTAACGAGTGAGCTACGTCATTTTTGATCGACGGAATAGCCAGAATTTTTTTTGGATAAAAAAAATCTATTTTTGTTTTTATTTGCATGGGTTGTTGCGCGAGGCCCCTGCAAGAGCGAGGCCCTGGGCGATTGCCCCGTTCGCCACCCCCTAAGGCCGCCACTGCTTATAAGTATTTGCATTTCCCTGAAGATGTGTCTTAGCAAGACATTAGCCATACGACTTGTGTCATGTTCTGGCTGGAGTTTTAAGAGCCATTTCTTTCTTTCTTCTCGCTTATCTGACTGAAAATTGATGCATTTGCACCTATTAATTTTTAATAGCAGCGTGCGGCGATGATGATTCGTACTGGACTATTTACATGCAAAAAGCACCAATTTTCTTATTCGATTTCTACCAATTTACTTCTTCTGTTTATATTATGAACTTCTTGTGAAAAACTTTCGAGGTCTCAAAAAGCTAGTTTTTTTGTCAGTTACTTACGATGATGACAAATTATATCGCATTTATTACGAATCCTTCTAAGAGATTAAGAAAGTTGAGACCGTTAATGTAATCTATAAATACCATGAAGCAAATATTTCATGATAAATACAGACTACTACTACATTAACTGAAATTACAAAATTCTAAAAACTTTACGGAACTTCCGTTTGCCTTAGGTAACCTTCTCTTATTTTAAAATAATGTGACTGATTAGAAGAGCATACGGCCGCGCTACAGTTGAATCGTAAAACCTGATCTCGCAGCTCATCGTGCTCAAATCAGTAGTCAATTCAATAGTCACTCGATCCCAATCCTCACAACAAAACACTCGCGTCCAATTTGATTATATGTATACCAATTGTATTACTTAATTAATTCATGTTAATTATAACTTTTAACCAATTTTATAAGACGGTTTTAACGGGTCAAGCAAAACAATGGCTGAAATGTGGTTACTAAGCACGCTTATTGTAGCAAGTTTTTTCATAGTGAACGCTAATAGCATAGAAAAAAATGTAGAAAAACCAATTAAAGGAGCCATTGGATTTCCTGAGGTTGAGGAAAACCCCAATCTTGTTAATAAAGAGGTAAGAACGATTAAGTTATTTTTATGTAAGTACCTACCTACCTAATAATAAATGATATTCATATAACTTTTCATATTATCGCGTATGTTTACGATCGTGTAATCAGTTTTAAGTGATCATTGTAAGTAGTCAGTGTGGATATAATTCAAACGATGTTTTTATAGATATAGATACTCATGATGTGATCCAATAGATGGCATTGTTGTAAAATAATTTTGTAAAGGGTATTTTATTTTTTCGTTTATTATTTGAGTCAACCACGAGGTGGTAAGCTGTCTGCCGGATTAATTATGTATTAAATTATGACTATTATGTAACAGAATTTACTACGCACGTTAGCAACGTGTTTACATATTATGTATTATTAATTTTATTTGATAAGATTACAAAATTCATAAATGACCACTGTTACATTTATAATTATCCTATTTCATTTGTAGATAGTTAGTTATAGGTATCTTAACATTTATGAATCAACCCCACGCGTCTGTCTGTATGCTCGCGATGAACTCAAAAACTGCTGAACGGATTTTCATGCATAAGTATTTGACCAATAAAAAGAGGGCTCCAAGAGGAAGTTGCATAATTTGTTGAGGATAACTTCAGAAAAAATTAAGGGCCCATGGAAACTTATAGCGAAAACGCTGCTTTCATTAAAAATAATTATAAATAAAATAAGTAATAATTTGGCTCTACTTTAATTTAGTGACAATGTCAGATTGGGCTGAAAATTTTAGGGGGGGAGGGGGGGGGGAATCTACCATCCCCTCCTAACAATTTTTGGGTCTAGGAATTGCATACTTTTTTTATTAAAAAAAATGAATTTTTAAAGTTACCACCTCACATTAAGCTGAAAATTTGAAGGAGAGAGGGTGGTGACCATGGGCGTAGCCACGGTGGGGCAGGGTGGGGCACTTGCCCCACCCTGGCCCAGCATCTCAGTACAAGGGTGGGGCACTTGCCCCACCCTGGCTCTGACCCTGGCTCTGAGGTACCTTACAGAAACCTAACCAAACCTAAAACCAAACCTAAAATTATCTAGGCACTAAGGCACTAACTACATAATTATCCGTAAAAACGTAACACTTGACAGTCATAACTCGACAAAAAACAATCACTAGCGCTATGGGCGTAGCCACGGTGGGGCCGGGTGGTGGTGGACTCTGAATAGAGGTACCTTATGGGGCACTTGCCCCACCCTGGCTCTGACCTGAGGTACCTTACAGGCACCTACCGAAACCTAAAAAATTAAATTATCCAGGCACAAACTACCTATATAATATCCGTTAGAAAGTTAACACTTAACGACAACACTTCACCTAACCGCAAGCGTGTCGCATAGCATCCATCTGCCCCATGGCGAAGACCAAATTCATTGGCAAAATTGGCGAGCAGCTAGTCGGCTACCCGACTACCCGGGAGTCGAGAATTCTGGTCGCTGGCAGGCTGTCGAGGGCAACTTCTGTCGGTCTTTTTTTCCACCACTGCGATTACTAGATAAATCAGTTATCCACACGGCAAAGGGAAAATCCGAACTTCTTGGCACCAGCTTTGTCGCTAACAGGTTCGTCATGTCTGTCTGTCTGTCCGTTAGTCCGTATGTCACAGCTACTTTTTTCCGAAACTATAAGAACTACCTATATTGTTGAAACTTGGAAAGTAGATGTAAACCGTTTTAAGATTTTCACAGAAAAATGGAAAAAAAGCAATAAATTTTGGGGGTTCCCTTTACTTAGAACTTAAACTCAAATTTTTGTTTGCATCAAACCCATACGCGTGGGTACATCTATGGATAGGTCTTCAAAACAGCTATTAAGGTTTCTAATATCTTTTTTTTCTAAACTGAATAGTTGGTGCGAGAGACACTTCCAAAATGGTAAAATGTCCCCCCGTAACTTCTAAAATGAGAGCACGATAAAACTAAAGAAAAATTATAATGTACCTTACTATGTAAACTTCCACCCATAATTGGTTTGAACGAGATCTAGTAAGTAGTTTTTTTAACACGTCTTAAATCCTAAATCACAATTTACCTTTCATTCAATCAACTCAAATATAAATATATTTTTATAATCTGTTACTAGCTGCAACGGAACCCTTCATGAGCGAGTCCGACTCGCACTTGGCCAATTTTTACTCGTAAGTCTGTCAGACGAGCACTACTGTCCCTCGATACCAAGAAGTCGAATGAACCAGATGGTGTTTCTGCAGTGGTGATTAAGACGTGTGCTCCCGCTCCCGAGTTTACTCCCGTTTCAAAGCACCTATTTTCGCTATCCTACACCACTGGAATAGTACCGTCTTCATAGAAAGTAGCCCTAGTTCATCCTATCCCCGAAAAGGGCAATCTTAGTGACCCGGCTAAGTACAGGTTAATCCTAAGGTTATGGAGCGTATTATAAATGTACAGCCCCTAGGATATCTGGAGGATCTCCAGTTGATCAGTGACCGGCAGTACGTGTCGTGTTTCTTTACGGACGTTCAGCTGGCGATCTTTTAGTATATCATACTCATCGATTGGCCCGGGCCCTTGATAGCAACGAGGAAGCATTCCTGGATATCGCTAAGGCCTTCGACCGAGACTGGCAGGGCTCTTCTTGCGAAGCATCCATCTACGGTCTCCCTGAGAGGTCATGCAATTGGGTAGCCAGATTCAGCCAGCTCAGGAGCCAGCTCAGATATGAAACCTATAAACGCTGGTGTTCCCTAAGGGTCTGTGCTGTCTCCTACTCTGTTAATTCTGCATGTTAATGATATGCTGGAGCGTGCAACCAGTATTCATTGCTATGAAGATGACAACACGGTAGGAAACTTGTGTCTGAAGTTGAGAATTCTCTGGAGAAAGTCTCGGAATGGGGACGACTCAATTTAGTTGAGTTCAACCCGAGAAGACACAAGTTTGCGCATTTTTCGCTTAAAAAAACCCCATTTGTCATGGCGCCTCCATTCCAGTATGGCCTGCTTCTGTGTTATGCTGGCTTAATTAAAGTTTGTAAAAATGCACTTTTATGTTTTTGCAGAATCGCACTCCTGTATTTTTGCCTGCAATGTGTCAAGAAAATGAATTATACTATCCTGGCGACCAAAAAGACGATTGGATATGCGATTGTCGACCAGGTATGATTTTTTGGTTGAAGTAGGTACTCATGTAATTTTGTTGCATCATTATCATTCGTATTCATGATCTGCGGCAGACCAGAGCGAGCTCTTTTTTACAAGCTTTTAAAAACTGAAATCTATAATATAAAGCGAATATAATATTATAATATAAAGCGAAAGGTCACTGACTCACTCATCACGAAATCTCAGAAACCGCTGAACATATTGAGATGAAATTTGGCAGGGAGGTAGTTTGTAGTTAGAAGGTATCCGCTAAGAACGGATTTTCTGATATTCCATCCCTAAGGGGGTCTAATAGGAGTAATAGGAGTTCGAAGTTTGTATGAAAGTCAGTCAATTGTAAACCAGGTATTATGAATATTGGGATTTAGAATTACCTATGATAAGAAATAATGAAAAACCTGTATCAAAGTTTTTTAAAAATCAACCCCTAAATAGGTAAAATAGGGGTTGAAAGGTCATTTATTTTAATTGCCTTTTTGTACACGCTAATCTCAGGATCGGCTCAACGGATGTTAATAGGACTTTCACTGAGAGATAGAGGAGGGTTTGAAGCAACATACAGGCAACTTTTTATCCCGGAATTCTTACGGGATTAGGATTCACGTGAGAAAAACTCCTATGCGCCAAATCGCGGGCTTATATTTATCTGGGAAATTGTTAACAAACATAATCAATAGGCTATTTTTTATCCCGTCATTCCCGCGGGATCAGGATTCGCGCTGGAAAAACTCTTTCGCGCGAAGTCGCGGGCTTACATTTTTTTATTTATGGGATTATTAGTGGGAGATACAGGAGGTTATGGAGCAACATATATTTTTACTCAGATTTTTATGGGATTTTCACTGGGAGGTAGAGGAAGTTGTGAAGTGTCATATAGGCTACTTTTTATTCCACACATCCCGCGGGATCGGAATTCACGCAGGAAAAACTTTGTGACACACTGAGTTCCACGCGGGCGGAGCAGCGGGCACAGCTACTAGCTGTAGGTAGCTGTAGGTAATATATCAAACAACAGTTTTGGTAGGTAGGTACATATACCTATATAAATATTTGAATATTTATTCTTATGAACTAATGTAGCTTCTACCCATCAACGACACTCTATGAGCACGTGTGTCTTATGTAACTGAGAAGGCCTAGAACATTTTCCACCAAGTTGCTCCGATGCATATTGCAGGTTACTGGTCGAGCTATGTATCGGAGGTTTTTGAGCCACCCGAACCAAACCTTCCGAAGGCCTCCGATATGGTTCGACGATTAGCATCTAATGATAAAAACGTGTCTTCTGAAGCACGGAAATGCCATGTAATGAAAGTTTTTTGCCAATAGTGGAAACCCATCCAATCATGTTACCTACTTCATTTTGTCGATTACGAAGGATCGGCCCAGGCCTGTACCGAGCTATGAGCTTCTGCAATAACATAATATTTATCTACCTACCATTAAAGTAGGTAAATAGATGAGAAATTTGTTCATATTTTATCGTTAATGAGTAGTTTATTATTTCAGGATATCTGTTTCACACGAAGTCGAACTCATGCTGGCCAGCATTCCGTCAGGGTCCGTGCGGAGCTGGACATTACCTGTTGTTACCGAAGGATTCAGTTATCCCAACGTGCTACATCAACCCGTGCATGGTCGATAACCTAGTTATGTGGAACGGGAAATGCCAGGAGTTGGGCTCCTCGGCGCCATGTGGGTCTACGTATCCCACCGACGTGCTCTGGGTGAATGCAACTAACGCAGCACTCGACTGTGTTAGTCTGAACCATGTGGAATTTATCCCGGGTGTCAGTAGAACTCCGCCCGCGGCGTGTCTACCTGGCTGCAAGAGAAGCGTCCATAACAAGTGTGTTCCAGCGTAATTAAAATAGTGCACTTGGCTTTTGTACACTGTATGTCTTGTCTATATTTATATGGTCGTCCTAAATGTTCTGAAATAATAATGACGAAAACTTTGTATAAATTATACAAAAATCTTTTATACACCGCTTGTGTTCGTCAGAGACGTCAGAGTGTATCGTATCGTGTATTATCTAAACTAGTCTGTGGTAATGCCAAATAACAGTCCCGCTTATCATCGAGACTTAATTAATAATTCAATTAATGTTTAAAGGTGGCTGTGCTGATAGCGTCATAATTGTTTACATTTATTTCTACTTAATATTGATCGTCCATTTTCCTTCTATAATTACGTCTCTACGAAAAGATATACATAGCTGCTATGTAGCGTTATGGAATTTCCAAGTTTTGTCAACATCCTGAACAATTACCTAATTGACTCTTGTCCCCGCCTTTACCTTTTGATTTGTTACGTCAGTTCTCTTTGCGGAAACCGTAGTTTTACGTTGTTTTCCCTCGTCCTATTCCTAAGTTTGAGTATTCACTTAGACTTTCTTTTATTTCTGTAGTCTGCAAAACACTGTTGTGACCTTTTGGACATGGGTAGGGGCGGGTAGGAGGGGAGGGGAGGGGGCAACTGCTCCCTTGAACCCCAGATATAGGGGTTTCCGATAGTTATACCTACAGGTTTATCTAACACTAGCGAACCGCCCTCGCTTCGCTTCGGGACCCGTAAGTATCAACCGCGTAGGTCCCGCTCCCGTAGGAATTTCGGGAAGATAATAAACTATCACCAAAATTAATTCAGGTTAAATTAAATTAAACTTAGAAATAAAGCTTACGACAAAATAATAGCAAAGTAGCAAAGGATCACAGCAAGATTAATTCAGATTAAACTTGGAAACGCGGCAAGTTTGGTATGGCAGTGGGTTCGACCAAATTTGATTACCATAAAAACGGTTCTAGTGTGTTAATCTTAAAAGATAGACATATATCGTGGACATTTTTTTAGATCATTTCAAGAGGAATAATTCTTTCATACATATATTTTTGGTATCTTGAATCGTTTTCGCAACGCATGCAACGAAAGCCCTCGAGAATGAATAATTTTCCCCGTTTTTTCCACATTTTCCATTATTTCTTCGCTCCTAATTGTTGCAGCGTGATGTTATATAGCCTATAGCCTTCCTCGATAAAAGGTCTATTCAACACAAAAAAAAAATTTCAATTCGAACCAGTAGTTCCTGAGATTAGCGCGTTCAACCAAACAAACAAACAAACAAACAAACTCTTCAGCTTTATAATATTAGTATAGATTCTCAACATTCTAAATGACGCAAGCCAGTCAACCAGAAATAGGTAACATTAATTAATAAAATGATTCGGATTGAAATTTTCTTACAGGAAAGTGGTTTTTAAATCTGTACTCTATCAAATACATATCAATAAATAATGTCAATCAATCAATCAATATTTTTTATTGTGGAATGTAGGTATACAGGTAAATATGGTAATTAGATACAATATCCGCTATATTGTCTGTTTTTCTGTTATATCAAATTAATTAAAATTGAATAATTATTTTATTAAGCGTTTCAATTATAATCGGAATACTTTTATACCTACTTACTTACTAACTTTTTGACATGAAGATTTTACATTGCATATGGTTTGGCACATGGCATTTGGCACATGGTATTGCATATGATCTGGGCCTCAAAATCAACAGGGATAAAACCAAAGTGATGGTGATCGACCGCACAAATAAGCTGGAGCTCACTGGATTACTAAATCTTGAAATAGTTAACGACTTCATATACCTGGGCTCCAGCATTTCCAACACCGGCTCCTGCGAGCACGAAATAAGACGCAGGATTGGAATGGCCAAAGGTGCCATGGGCCAATTAGAGAGAATCTGGAAGGACAGAAATATCACCAAACACACTAAGCTGATGCTAGTAAAGACCTTGGTATTCTCCATATTCCTCTATGGTGCCGAGACATGGACCCTTAAATCCAACGACCGCAGACGCGTGGATGCCTTTGAAATGTGGTGCTGGAGGAAAATGCTGCGCATCCCCTGGACGGCGAAACGAACAAACGTCTCAATACTCAAAGAACTAAAAGTAAACACGAGGTTATCGTCCATCTGCCTACAAAGAGTTCTTGAGTATTTTGGTCATATAGCTCGCAAAGATGGAGGAAACCTGGAGAAGCTTGTCGTCACAGGCAAGATCGAAGGGAAAAGACCACGGGGGAGAAGCCCAATACGCTGGACAGACCAAATCCGCACCACATTGGACTGCAAGTTCTACGAGGCCATACACAAAGCCGATAACCGCAGCAGATGGCGCAAGACCGTCAAAGAGAAGGTGATCCGTAGAGGGGGTCACGACCCTCAACTATGAGGAAAACGACGCGAGGAGGAGGAGGATGGTTTGGCACACACATTTGTGCGATTACCTGAATCAACAAGTGTAGAACGACCTTTGCAAATACATAAAACTTTTACAAGCTGTCAAAGCTGTGACGGTTTTAGGACACCGCACATAAATATCAAATCCAATCACCAAAATTTTTTTTTTGTAAATTTGTGAATTTGTGTATTCGAAAAAAAGCAGCAAGGTAAGGTGACTCGTTCTCAGCATTGTGCCAATAACAAGTATAACAGTAAAAATGCTAATGTATGCACATCAAGCCTAGAAAGAATAATTGCATGTTCACGTATAAGAGTTGCTAACCTAGTCTTTATGAAAAGGGTGGCTCGGCTCATTAATTATTATGGAATCTAATGTAAAATCGATATAAACTAAGTGTATTACTATACATACCTACCCTTCGACTGGCTACGTAATTGACCCGTACCCTCCAAAATATGACCGACAACCTTTCTTTGTATCATTGACCTGTCTCTATGACAACGCGTCGTGTCCGTTGCCATGGCGATTCGTTGCTGTGATGCTCTGCTGGGTATTCCACGTGTCATTTCAATGTGTCTCTACTGTGTTTGTGATCTATCTCTTAACTTGTTTTTTAAACTGCTAACTTCTTCGTCAATATAGTAGAGATCAGTGATAGTGTTCCAAATTTAAAAAAAAACTATCTGAAATATGAATTTTATTTATTTTATTTAGTCTTACGAGGGCGATCGCTGGGAATTTTGGTGAGTAAATAAGAGGCGTTTGTTTTATATAAATTATTAGATTTGCTTCGATAAACTTATACCTATAAGTAGCAGTCGAAATATAACTAAGTATTTATTAGACGCAGCATGTAAAACAATACACTAGATCGACCAATTGAGGTATCTATGTAACTAAAAATGAATTTTGTTATTCTACAAATAACAACGTTAATTATTTAATGAGTAACTACAATGATTGCAGAAAATACTACCAAAATATTATTTGACGACCCGAATGGCGCAATGGTTAACACGCCGATCGCTGTTCCGAGGGTCCTGGGTTCGATTCCCAGCGAGGCGGAAATTTGAATGATGAGTTTAAATTTCCGCTCTCGGTCTGGGTGTGTGTCCTTGTCTTGTGTGTTGTCCAAGGCACCCACGACACAGGGAATCGTGTGCGTGTGGATTGAGTGAGCACCCTAAATAAAATTAATAACGTTATGCTAGTTATTTAGTAACAGTATAGAAACAATTGTAAAAGCAATCTCACAATTTGTAAAAAGATAAAACGCGAGATATATCAGTTAATGTATGCTCACTCAGTTCTCACCTAAGACCACCCTGATCTATGAATCCGTGAAGGATACATTTAAGATTGGTGTACTAGCTTTTTGTAAAACCTTTGTTAAGTTGTCGTTTTTAGACACCAATCGCCTACTGCCGTATAAAAAAAAGTTACAAATGCTTTCTTATGCTCACTCAATCCACACACTTTGAAAATACCCGATTTCCTATAAAACAACTTGAATTAAATTTTGTCATATGTCTCGATTTATTTAAAGGTATTTATATGAATTTGTAAAACACAAAACGAACCATAAAGGTAGCACGTTTTTATATAATTTATTATTTTAAGTGCTCACTCAATCCACACAATTCTGAAAAGTAATAAGCACTTATATCTTTGAATTTATAGGTAGTTATAAAGATATAAATTGATCAAGTTTTAGTAAAAATTATTACAAAAAGTGTGCCATTTCGAATTCTTGTTTTTTAGTTTAGTTTAAAAGATATTAATTTGTTAATGTTTCAATGAAAATCTACCACACTGTAGGGTTGTCACGAAGAAATTTTTTTCAAATTAAGTTTTCATTTTCATAAATATCTATACGAGGTGAATAGTATATTTAATTGGATTGGATCTTTTCTTATCTTGGCAATATGGGTATCAAATGAATCGTGTGAATCGAATAATCGTTAAAAGACCTTTTCAAAACAAAACTTCTCGTAGACTGGGGTCAGGGGGCGGTCGTTGTAGTAAGGATTAAACGTGGTGAAAAAAGTTCTTCGTGACAACCCTACAGTGTGGTAGATTCTCATTGAAACATTAACAAATTAATATCTTTTAAACTAAACTAAAAAACAAGAATTCGAAATGGCACACTTTTTGTAATAATTTTTACTAAAACTTGAACAATTTATATCTTTATAACTACCTATCAATTCAAAGTTATAAGTGCTTATTACTTTTCAGAATTGTGTGGATTGAATGAGCACTTAAAATAATAAATTATTTAAAAACGTGCAAGCTTTATGGTTCGTTTTGTGTTTTACAAATTCATATAAATACCTTTAAATAAATCGAGATATATGACAAAATTTAATTCAAGTTGGTTTATAGGAAATCGGGTCTTTTCAAAGTGTGTGGATTGAGTGAGCATAAGAAAGCATTTGTAACTTTTTTTATACGGCAGTAGGCGATTGGTATCTAAAAACGACAACTTTACAAAGGTTTTACAAAAAGCTAGTACACAAATTTTAAATGTATCCTTCACGGATTCATAGATCAGAGTGGTCTTAGGTGAGAACTGAGTGAGCATACGTTAACTGATATATCTCGCGTTTTATCTTTTTACAAATTGTGAGATTGCTTTTACAATTGTTTCTATACTTTTACTAAATAACTAGCATAATATTATTAATTTTATTTAGGGTGCTCACTCAATCCACACGCACACAGGGAATCCTAGTGTGGGGCTTTGAGTGTGAAGCGTTATTTATTTATTCTAATAATTACCTACTAACATATTCACAGAACCTTCATAAATGTTAATCAGTTATCCTGCAGGAACTTAAATCGTTTATCGAGAAAAATAATTAACTCCTGGATACCAAAGTCTAGTGATACTAAAGAAGGTATAATATTTTTCCATGAATTAACTATGATGCCCAAACAGACGGATAGGCAAAATAATTTCAGATAAATTTTATAAATTTTGCTTTTTATCTATTTGATGCCAAAGCTAATAAACAAAAAAATTATCAATATACAGGTTTGTTCTTAATACGGTTTTCTTATTAGTAGGCACAGATTAATGAACTTTAATCACAGTGCTTTAATAGAGAGCGGTCACGCAACGCGACGTCTTCTACAGCGGGGCAATTAATTTAAAACATTCCTCATAAAATATTAATTACCTAATTAACAACTTTTCGACTATTGCTTTGATCTAAGGTACTTTTCTTAATAATTATTATCAGGAAATAATTAAATTTTCTTTTCAGTGTCTTTATCTCCAAAATTATAGTGAGAAATATGAAAAATTCATCAGACATCAGTGATGATATATTATAAAGTAAACATTTTACACTTATAATGACATGTTATATTAAGTAACGGACTATTTAGGACGTGTTTCTATTATTCAAAATAATCATTCAAGGTGGTAAGAGCCTAGAGTTCAACCGGGGGTACCACCGCCCGACACCGTAGGTAGGTACTTGTACTTAGTACCATTTCTACTGACATAAATAATTGCATTAGGTAACACGTAACAGCAGACATTGTGTTTCGGATAGAAATATATGGAGCCGGTTATTCTTTTTTAGAAGTAACCATCTCAGTAGGTACTCAGGTAGAAACGTGTCTGTGACCGAATTAGAACGAGAGTCACACAAACAATTACTACTCGACTATTACTCACACCAATTACCTAATAGGACTAAGTTACTTACACTAACAGTCTCTGTCTCACACTTATTAACAAAATAACTAACTATTGGGTTGTTCGGAAAGTAATTTCCTAATTTTAGCACATGTATTTTACGATAAATAATGAAAATTTTAGTCATCTTTGTTGCGGAAGATCGAGTATTCGTGCGAATCTACGTAGGTATATTTAAAGGCAAAACACCTCACTGTAAACTGATTTTTTCTAACAGTGCAAAAAGTATAATTGGCACCAAAACAAATTTAGGTTAGAGATAAAAATGGGGCTGCAATATACAACAATTAAGATGTGGGTTGGTAGCGGCTGGCCGGAGCCCGATCGTTTAATTTCCATATAATGGCTACAGCGCGGCGAGCTTTTCACTATCGCGATTGATCGCTGACCCACTTAGCCCACCGCTGACCATCACTTCTAAGCAGAAGCTAAGGTGGGAGTTATTGAGTTTTCTGCAGATAATCAGTTTTTAGTAATTAGGTTGTTGTATTTACAGCAGTTACTTTGTGTTTGGGTTTGATAAACTTTTAGAGACAAGAACTTCACACCCAGATGGGTTGAATTGAGTGCCGTTTGGCGAGTAGTTTTTGAGTTGTCTTTGCTTGTCGATGTTGAAGTGGGTTTTTTTGTAAAAAGCAGTTATTTAAGCTTTTATTTACTTAACTTGCCGTGTTCATATAGGTACTAGTATGTTCAGATCACTTCCTGCGAGATGACTCTACTTCTAACTCTGTGAATTTGAAATTTTGTATATCGCTTTATTTCCGATAACTAAGCGCAATGGCTTTTATTCCTTTGTACTTATTTATAATTCATTAAACATTAGAATTAATGTATGATGATGATAAGAATTATTAATAAATGTAACGTTTGATACGTTAATTTAACCTGACCTCGTAGGGCCACCAAACAGAAATCAAAGTATTATTTCTTTATGAACTTACACCACCGTTATCAATCAAGATCTTGACATTTTATGGGTCTAAGTTGGGTCATCTAGATTGTGGCATTTGGTCGTCTCAAGGTTATCTTAATTTCAGCTATAAAACATTTAATGTAATGTTGAATTTAATTTATATGATTCGGAAATTATCGCATATTTTTACGATATTTGTTTATATATTTGTTTTACGATATGTGTCGTCTCTGTATAAATTACGTTATTTAAGCTAGGTTTTCAATTCTTATAAGACTAAGTTCAAGCCAATCAAGTCGAATCTTTGTTGTATCTACTGGACTTCTATATCCATTAAACCCATTAATGGCCCACTACAGAGCAAGGGTCTCTCTTCATCATTAAGGGCTCTTATGTGGGGTACGCACGCTGCCTTAGTGTGGTTTGGTGTAGGTACTATGTGTTTATAAAATCCTGTACCAATTCTTAACAATTTGTTTTACTAATTTATTCCACTTGATTATTTATATTCTTAATTAACGAACTACTGACGAAAACAGAAGTTATTAAAGTTTGCCTTGTGTTATTCATGGAGCCCACGACACAGGAAATGAGTGTGACGCGTTTTCTATTTATGAGTTTGTCTCTATATTTTTATCCACTAATATTGCAATTTTTGTTGCAATATTAGTGGATAAAAAAACGTAAACCGACATGCAGAGGTAACTCGAAAAGTATTCTCCAAATCTTGAAAAATATAATGAAACCACTCGATAGTAGGAGCTATCTTTTGAATAAAATAAATCATTAGGTATCTTATGAAACGGATCACTTAGTAAAAGTCATGGTAGGCGACCATAATGTATGTGATGTATCAAAAATTACTAAACTTTTGGAATACCTAGATACTAAACGAATTTAAGATTAATTATTGTTTTTAGAAGATCACGTCATGTTCAAAATTAATAGGTACCTATGTATTATTTTTTGATTGTAAACTAACTTACATACTGGGCTTCTTCTTGACTTTTTATTAAGCTATTGCATAGCTTCTATCGCGGGCCTTGGGCGCGGGGACCGAATGCAAAAATTTCGTAACGAAAAAATTATTACACCCCCATCACCCACACACAGACATAGTTACTATGTCTGTGCACCCACACATCGATAAATACCAGAACTTTTAACTGAGTTTACTAACTTTTACTTTATAACGGCTAAACCGATTTGGCTAATTTTAGTCTTGAAATATTCGTGGAAGTTCAGGGAAGGTTGCAGCGATGAGAAAATATGGAAAAATTGCGAGGAAAATACTAAAAATGAAAATTTTCATTTCCCATACAAATCTTACCTGTCAAACATTTGATTTTCGCCCCGTCGGTTCGGTGTTTTAAGAATAATTACATGTAGATCTGGATTAAATAAGGCGTTGGAATCGACAACATGTATTCATAATAGTCGAATTATCGCGTATTTAGATTTAAAACATGCAAAATACATAGACATGATAAAAAATAATGACACTATAATGACTTGAGGGTGATAGAGACAGTGCCATACAGGCAAGGCAAACTGTAAGGCACTGTCTCTGTCACCCACACGTCATTCACGCGCCAAGAGATCGTTGTAGGACTTAAATGTCAAATGTCAATTTTCTTTTTAACAAGAATTATTTTGTCAACTGAAATAGTTCTTATGCTTTTGTTCAGAATATTTAAATCTTCTTTGCACAAATTAAAGCATTATCCGTTTCTAATAAAGATTAAAATGTCTTGCACCTATAATGTGACGTTATGATGTACGTATTCTTAACAATTAGGCTTACGTCATTATTATGCGTCTCTTTCAGTGATATTGCCTATGAACTTTGATGCTTTTGATAACTAGGCAACTAAATGAAAACTGGTACACCACTTTCTTGGCCCACTGTAAAACAGTGAATATCTGTACTCGTATAATTTGTGTACAAAGTGTTTTAAATATGAATAAACAAAGTGCATTTATTAATGAAGAAAGTCACGAAAAAATAGTGAAAGAAAATGAGTTAGTACTCTATATACATACATTTTATTATTATTATCACAAATGTAGTATTATTTTTTGTTTTGTTAATTTATATATAATGCTATGCAATAGCTTTACCGCGGCAGTCTTCGAGTGCCACACGTCTTTTTTTTAGAAGTTATAATTTCTTTTATATAATATATATATTATGCAGTAGGTTGTTTTGTTTTTTAACCAGTTTTCTTTGTCTCCTATCCCTTTACGCATTCAATTTTTCCGTCAACATCTTCGGTGCACACGTCGAAAAACACAAATATCGTGAGGCAAAAACTAGGTCGGCGCACGGCCTAGTTTGCTTATAATTTCGTTTAATTTATAGTTAATATAATTACCTCACATGCCTCACCTATGTTTCCAATAAGAAACGTGTGTTAGAATTTTATCGATGACTATAACAAATTACTTCGTTACTCAACGGTATTCGTTTTCCTAAGCTTTCACGCTCGGAAATGTAATTGCTTTGAAATCTGATAGGAAGGAAAATTATATTTTCTTAAATAATTATGATGTTAATGTTTCCATAATTTATAGTTAGGTAAAATAAAATCGTAAAAGTTATGCCATGAAATCCTTTCGACGTACATTATCGTCTAGCTAACCAGTGTATTCGATACCTGCACAAATGGTTAATGGCTGTGAGTTAAATATGAAGCATGAAATTCGCTAATTCTACAATTATTTTTATTGTTTAAATACGGTGCGTCCTTGCTCTACCTTTGTCCTTGCTCTCTATCTATATCTTTTAGCGTTTCCCTCCCGCTAACTTCTGGTCGACGTCACAAATGAAGATAAAATTGTTCTGTACCACATGAAAAAAAGTACAGGACAGTTCAAATAACCATTTTAATTTGGGTAATGGCAAAATAATTTTTCCATGTAGACTAAATAAATCTTCGGGGCTGGAATATTCAAATTCGCTCCGAATGCTTTTTTATCGAGGGTAGTGGGTCACCTCTACTTCAGATCTAAAGGAAATGAAAAAAGATTGTATTATTTTTCAAAGGCTGTTGGGTGTTTACCTGTGTAAAGTTGATTGTTCACAATTTTTTTATTAATCTGCTGCTCTACATCTAATAACTTTCATTTCACTATTGTTGTAAAGGCATGTTTATAAAGTTTTCATCACTTTTCTATCTAGATATCTACTATCTTTTTTGACTTTATACTTTTACCTATACCGCTACTCTTTAAGTTGAAATGCTAAATATTGAAATTTAGAATTCATAAATTCGTGACCGTATTTTAATTTTTTGAGTCTATTTCCATTTCAATAATATATACTATTTTAAATTTTTATTCAAGAAATTACGAAAGAAACTCCTCAGCTATGTATGTACAGTACCCGGCAAGAAATAATGCACATCGGTATCCAAAAAGATATAATCGGTTAATTACGGCTATGTAGAGCGTTGTCTCTCTCGCACATTGCACTAAATGTGCAATATCTATAAAGAGCTGATAAAGCACCCTATCAAGTACATAATAATAATAATAATATTGATGTTCCATAGGAGGTATATTATCTTTTTATGTGTCGTCCCTTGGCTGTACCTATGCGTAATTTATACAAATTGCAAACTACACATTGTTTGCGAAGTTTCGTTTAAAACGAACACGCGCGGGCGCGAATACTTTTCTAAGTGTAGTCGTAAGTCATGGAGGTGTGATTACCATCGGGTGGTGGCGTGCCAGGATGACGTCACGCATCACTCCGCGCAACACGATAGAGCTAGAAGTAGCCGATATAATGGCTACCTAATAACTGTATTAAGTGCTCCAGCAAAGTTCGACATCAGAGTTGGTTAACCTTGACGCAGATACAATAATGTAAGGTCATAGATGGTTCAACATTTCAAGTTGTTTTGTGCGACCCCGTAGCTTGATACCTACACTGATGTTTAGGATTTACCTCTACCTGGGGGTTCCCACGATCATTTACGGACAGGTCAAATATTATGTGACAGAAAGGTAGGTAGGTATATGAACTCTTCCGTCGTTGACTGAGTGAGTCATTGACTGTGAAATTGCAGGGTTTTTGGTAATCCCCCTTTAAAGGGGGAAAAAGGCATAAACTGAAAGAAAAATTTTACGCGGGCGATCCAGGGGAGGGGGACTATGTGATAGAGAGGAAATATTATGTACCTAATCATAATTACAAATAACAATTTTATCTGCATTTTGTTATCAAATCATTAATACGGATTACAAAACATCCTGGGGCATGTAAATACCCCCACGAAAGCCTTAACTTCCTTTTCTCGAAAACCTCTCATGAAGCATTGCCAGGCCACGAGATGTAGGTAGTTGTAATCTTTAGATGTCATGAAACTGGATCACTGTTCCAAGGGTTCTGTGCTCGATTCCCAGTGAGGCGGAAATTTGAATGTTTTTTTTATGTTTAAATTTCCCTCTCGGTCTGGGTGTCCTTTTTTGTGTGTAGACACAGGGAATCCTAGTGTAGGGCTATGAATGTGTAGCGTTATTTATTATTTGTTTAACTGGGAAAAAAGAGGACTCATATCTACTTAGGTACTTAGGATTATCTGTATCAACGTAGAATCAGCAGTTACATAAACTAGCAACCAAGATGTTATATAGCATTTGCTACGAATAATCAATTACAGTTTCTGATATACCTACAAAATTTTATAACCTCTATGTGAGTAGGTATTTGAAAAACGTTACTAGTTACAGAATTTACTACTGTTTTTATGTTGGCTTACGATTAGGTATAGGTATAGATACCTATTAATGTAGGGAAAAGTATCGATTACATATTAACAATCGGTACTTCTTATAACAAGGATTAATACTATTATAGCCTGGCTTATTGATAAGAGAAACGACTATGCTGTCAAAAACAATATTATAGAATATCTTTGTCAAATTCTAGGATGAGTAATGTAAGGTCAAACAAAAAAATTACCCACTCCACTTTTTAGCTAACCTACCTAAACCTTAAAATTACGACATAAAATGCTAATTAAAATAATCAACTCATTCAATTCGTAAGTTGAAATCTTATCACTATAAAATCGTATCGATCACTGCGTATTCATTAGTTGATTAAAGTTTTATGAATCAGGTCAACTTTCGCTACTTATTGTTACAATCGCCAATAGTGTCAATTACGTCGTAACAATAAGGGGCCGATTCTCGATCCACGAGACGATGACCTGGTTTAATGCAATAGGCGAGATTAGGCGCGGTAGGGCGCTGGGCCGGGCGGGCGTTGCGTGCGGCCGCCCAGAGCCGCCGCTGTCCGAGCGGGCAGCGGGCAGTGGGCGCCGCTCGGCCAGGGCGGCCAGTCGGAGCCTCGCACCCTCCGCGCCCGCTCGTCAGCGCACTCCGCCACACATGGCACGCACGCCGCTCTAACCCCACATTTGTTATGGAAAAGCGCGCGGCCAGCGGCCGGGGCGAACCCTTCCCGAGCATCCTCAAGAAACCTAAAGAGAGGCGCCGGGGCGACCTTCTCGACAAGAGCACCAAGATCAAACGCGAAAAGGCGGACGGACCGAAGAAGGGCGATGTGAATGTCCCGCTACCCCAGGGTTGCACGCCCCTTATGTATGCTTGTCAACAGGCCGATTACAAGGGGGTCGTCGATTCACTCAATAAGGACGTGAGTTGATTCACTCGATGAATTTCACCCTTTGCACTATGTTTTCTTTCGCAAACTTTGTTTACTGACACGCACTCTCACTTGCTTTATGCTTGCTGCTCGTTACGAGTATTAAAGCTGTCAATAAATTAACCTCCAAACTAGTCCAAACTTCGTTCTACTTACTTATTTTTCCTCGTATACTTATTTTTGACGAAAAAACACTTAAGGTAAAGGGCCACAACTTCGTGCTAGTACATTACTTCGTTAGTTTTGCTTCAGGCGCAAAAAATAAGCAACGAACATAATATACATTAAAATTATACATCAGAATAAAATATCTATCTCCTAACCTGTCTAAAAAACCAAGTTCCAACATTCTACCTACTAAACTCAATGAAATAAAACGCTTGGAAGTCCCATCGGCCGCAAACGTCGGTGAGAGGTGAATATGCTTCCCTATACCGTAAGGCAGGCGCTCAAAGTTCTTAAGCTCATAGAGAAGAAACGGTAAGTCCATTCAAATAAAAACTTAAACAGTGCTTTTATATGTCCCTTAACAATTGATTTGACTAATGAAAAAGTTCCATGCAGCTTGAAATGCTTTTAAAATAGCAATAAACCGACTGACGAAATAGCGGTCATTTTATATTTCGGGTGTCTCCTATTTCGTGACATTCACGAATTAGGGGTTTTATAGATACATTTTCGTTGTTCGTGTTCATATGTTATAATTGAAAAAATTGAAATATAAATGAAAAAAACGAATAAGGTATTTAATTTCAGTACTTGTGAGCTAAATTCGGTATATGTTTTGTTTACTAGGAAATCCATAATACGAGCTTAAAGATGACCCAATTCTACAATTTTGAACTAAATTCGCATAGGTACTAGCAGCATAATTTCGTTTGTTATTCGATTTGTTTTGCCAATATTCGTATATTTTATTATATAAATAGTGTACTGAATAGTCAATTTATATAATCTAGAAAGAATCTCATTACTTGAGTGTGGTAATTTCGAAAAATCAATAACACGAAACAAAGGACTTATCTTTTGTTCCTTGTCCGTTAGTTCGTTACAAATAATTTTAAAGTAGTTCCAGTCACTTTAGCATAGTAAATTTTTTTTTATTTAATCATCACTTTAACAATTTATAAACAATTTGGTATTGATTAGCAATAGGAAACCACAGAGGTTTATATATGATCTCATATCATTAATTTATATGAGATGCTATCATTAAACAACCTCGGATGAAAAATACCTAAAAAACTGATTTTTCGTATAGGTGTTTTTGTATAGGTATAAATTTTGGCAGTCATGTTAGATCTCGGAAGTCTTATAAAAGACGCACAGGACCTAATAGTGCCTAACTCAACATCAAATGTGAAAAAGTCTGCTTTTGCGATTATATTGGTTTCTTTTTTGTAGAAATAAGGTAGCAATCGAGCAGGCAGCACCACCTACCTATACTTCTATACAAATAATATAAAGCGGAAGAGTTTGTTTGTTTGAACGCGCTAATCTCAGGAACAACTGGTCCAATTTAAAAAATTCTTTTTGTTTTGAATAGTCCAAGTATTGAGGAAGGCTATAGGATATATAACATCACGCCACTACCGAAAGGAGCGAAGCAACAAGTTTCCCTAAGCGAGGGAGTCTACTTAATAATATTTTCTAAGCGTGATGTTATTATAGCCTTCCTCAATCAATACACTATTCAACACAAAAATATTTTTTGAATTCGAACCAAGTACTTCTTGACATTACCTAACGCATTAAAACAACCCTTCCCCTTTATATTATTACAAGCGGATGTCGTCCTGCAACATACATATTATATTATTAAGTAGACGCCCTCGTTTCGCTTTCGGAGACTTGTTTCTCCGCTCCTTTTGGTCTTAGCGTAATGTTATGTAAGTAATAACCTTCCTCAAAACAAAAAGAATATTTCACATCGGACCAGTAGTTCCTGAGATTAGCGTGTTCAAACGAACGAACAAACAAACTCTTACGCTTTATATTATTAGTATAGATATAGTATAGACATTAATTATCAAAATATAGTACTTAAATATATATATTTTTAGAAATTACCAAAAAAACTTTAACAAACGTTGTCACGAAATAGGGGACACGAATTCACGAACTTAGGAACAGAGCCAAATTTTGTCACGAAATAGGGTTCAAACAAGGGGTCCACAAATAAATTAATAAAAAATTTAATTCTAACTAAAACTGCATAATTCATACCTTAAATTACTAACAAAAGACCATATTCATTACACAAAAAGTTTCAGACTGATATCTTATGTAGTAAAATTTAAAAAAAATCTTAAAGTCGGCGGAGGCTTAACATACCGAAATATGGGACACTTACCTTAAGTTACATTCTTAATCACTTTTCATGCGAAAATGAAAATATAATTCACAGTATACACACCATTCATTATCAAACTACAAGCATGTCATAACTATAATGGTGTAGAAGTATGAAATGAAAATCGTTGTTTTTAGTAGTTTGGTGGAGCACGCGATGCTACACCGAGAGCCCAGCCATCGCCTTGTAAACAACTCGCCAAACTGCGCTTAAATGTTTCTGCCAATATTTTTACTAAGACTTGCCTCAACCAAAATCAATATGCTAAATGATACCGTCCGCTACTTCTCCTTTGAACGAAAAATATCAATAGATTCGACCTTACAGTTCTTTAATCGGCTTATCGGATACTTTTAAATCAGAATGTCAGGCAAAGTTAGCGTGAGACGACATAACTTATCACTGAAAGCTTCCACACAAATACAACAGAGGTTACAGTGAGATTGCCGACCCGGTGAAATACTATAGAACTCAATCAATAGTTTGAATTGGCCCACAATTGCAAACTTTTCACACCGCTTACGTCTGAATAGCATGCCGGTTGCGTTTCTAGAGACTTGAATAAAAGTAATAATAGTTATAAATTATAAGTACCACCATAATTATAAAAGCTCACGTCATATCATTCTTATGCAAGTTTTTATGCAGTGCTAGTATTGAATAATATAGAGACCTGACATATGTACCTACATAGGACCTACATTTTTCAAGTATTTAAAAGTTAATGAAGTCTTGATTGATAAATCGAATCTAGTCGATTGGATGATTTTTGTAACAACACCGACAGGTAAGCGAATAAAAAGTCATGGAACAATCACCGCTTTTAATTATTTTTGAGTGTGAAGGAAACCCTCACGTTTTATCATTTAGGAGGCCTAGAGCTTACTTCATACGCTGCTCCGGTGCAGATTGTTGACTTGTTCGTGGTCAATCCAATTATCGAAACATGACAAACGCTTGCGCGTCTTGCACGACAGCTTATGATGCCTTTCGAAGTACTTACTGGAACGCTGAAGAAATTTTCATTTGCGACCACCCAAAGTTTTCTGTATCTGCCTATCGTTTTAGGAGTAAGTTTCACCCATACAACCATTTCAAACTTCAACCCATAAGAAAAGTTTGTCATTTGCGATCATCTAATAAAGTTTTCTCTATCTTCCTGGCGTTGTACGAGTAAGTTTTCGGCGTTTCTCACAGCCAGCATCGGTACGAGTGCGTGACCGGGGGTTGCGTTGCGCGCTGCACTATTGCGCGTCGAGCGGCGCGGGCGCATCGCAGGCGGCGCGCGCGGCGTGCGCCGACCGCGTGCTGATGGCCGCGCCGGCGCTGGCCGACGCCCGCGACGCCGACGGCCTAACGCCCCTGCATCTAGCCGTCGTACACGGGAACGTCCCCCTCGTGCAAACCCTTCTCGCCGCCGGCGCTGACGTCAACGCGCAGGATGATGAGCATCACACGGTTGTGCATTGGGCCACGGGTGAGTAGTATTAACTTGGAAATCTAGTTTCAGCCGCTTTGAGTTCTGCTTTGGTAATGTTAGATCGTTTCAAAGCATTGATTGTGTAGTACCTATTATAGAACAGGTTACGTAACTACTTAAGTGTGACGTCAAAGGCCAGGTAGGTACTTATAATATATTGAAATGACAGAACAGAGAGACGAGATTGAACCCGTCCTATTCAAATCAAATTATAGAGTTCAAAAGTGTAGAGTATGAGTTTCACAATGTAACAACCACAAAATGGTCTCTGTTTCGCTTTCGTGCTAAAAGTCCACAAATAAAACTCAATACACAAATAAGTAATTCTCTTCTTTGTCCTCCGACTTCTCGGCCTCATACTTATTTTGCAAACGTCGCCGATGTCTCTATGTGTTACCAAGTGTAAAATGTAGAGCTAAGATAATGTTGGTCGGTGCCTTTCAAATGTATTGGCTCGTTTCTTTTATTTTACTTTCATTCGGTCGCGTGAGTCAGATGGCTGTCTAGATATTTGTTGTCATAACCGTACGATTCATCATCATTCAACACACTTGTTATAAGGTTAGTAAATATGATCACGTGTGTGGTGACGATAAATCGACCCTTGATGTGACGGTTTTCACCAGTTTAATCATCTCAAATACTTAATTGACTTTAAATTTATTTATCGCTTACAGAATTCGAACGAATGACCAGATTTACTTAGGGTTAGTTTTACGCTAGTTTTATTTGGGGGGCGCCTTACGTAGCGTTGTTTTAGGTAATTAATTACTTTGTTTAGGTGTTATCAGGTAATCGTTCGCAATAATAGTATCGGGGATCGTTAAGCTCGGTCGCGGAGTGAGTTGTTATCTGTGGTGTCACTCCGGGTGGTTGCTTGGTTATCGCGGTATCACCCCATGGTGGATCTGCGCCCTTGCACGCTACCGATTAGTTCCCGCATCGCACCCTTGTGCCAATCAACGATAGGTTCTTGCAAATTAACCACCTATAATATGTCTGCGGACTTGTTGGTTTTCGTTTCATTACTTATCGAGTGTTTGTTTCAATTGATTCTTCATAATGTTTGCTGCACGTTCAACCTGATATTTTTCACAAATGCAAACTGGTGTTATCCATGGTGTTATCTACCTAAGTCAAGCCAATTTTCTTTATGAAGTACAAATTCTTTTGCATGCCCAATGTGAGAAAAATTGAAAAATATTTTTTTCTTCAAATAGAGGTTACCTAGTTAAATAAAGGAAACTACGAAATGTTTCCTGAAAATTTTGCCTATCAAGGACATTTAACAACAAGTCAAAGAATAACACAAAGCAATGTAGTCTGAAGAAGGAACCTTCGTATTTGATATCTGAAACAACTCGAAACCAGGGTTCCACCAATATTATGAAAATTATTCGAGGCCGTTTTAACCATAGAGATATTACACTAGAGGGCAGAAGCCAGGCTTCAGAGCGTACCTCGGATAAAAAGAGACGAAATCTTTAGTAATCACCTTTCTCTTTCTGACTCATCGGTATCGGAGAGAGATAGGTAATTATTGTTATCGTTGTTTCTCTTTCTAACCGGGGGCGAATGCAATCTATGGGCAGCCGTATGGCTCACCCACTCTATTGTAATATCTCTATGGTTTTAACTTCCTTACGTGGATCGGTGTAGGACTTGTAGGCTAGCATCGACCTTGTCGTTCTGAAAGCTACTTTTGTTTTATTATGATTAATTATGCCAAGAATCGTACAATATTGTCACAATATTCACCTGCACATAAATCATGTTTTGTGTGCCATAGATTTATTGCTTGTGTAATTTGCCGCAACACGGTATTTCGTTACTGTGTAGGTGGACGGTGAATTGTTAGCTTGTTAGGTGGCGGAATGTAGGGGTCGGGCCAGCATAAGTCTGGTCAGTTATTGAACGGGGAGCAAGGCCGAGCCCTTGAACTGGCAGCACAGTTTATCTAGAAACTAACATTTCGAAGAAATTGGGCCGGCAAAGGTCGCTATTTATTTGCCACTGATGACTCAGGGTTGGCGGAAACTCTGATTTTATCAACTCCCCTATTAGTAGGCACATAAAAATAGTGGGCATTAATGAATACATAATAAAACGTGCCTTCATAAAACATGAATAAGTAGGTATGAATAAAATATGTTATTTGCCAAATATTATATTCTCTTTTAACCTACTTCAAAATAGGACGCGGTTTTCAATTATCTGTATTTAATTATGTGTCACCTCCAACTTTGAACTGGGTTAACCGATTTTATAATTATTTTTTATTCCACCTAACGACTATTATTTACCTTCTAAAATATTGTTTATCAACTTATTTATTACCAAATTTTTGTTATACCTCCTATTATAATTAAGGTGTTATACGCAAATCGAACAAAGCTCTTTCTAATTAGTTGATACGTTTCCACTTTAGTGTAACAATCAGAGTTATACAATTATAGTTATTATTGTATAGATATAGAAGGTACATTGTTTGGTCAGTGTGCGGTGAGGTGGGGGCGCTGCGAGCGGTGCTGGCGGCGGGCGCGGACGCGGCGACACCCGACCAGCACGGCGGGTACCCGCTGCACTACGCCGCGCAGATGTGTGGCGCGCCCGCTGCTAATGACCACCAGGTTAGTGGTTTCATTGTAAACTATGGTACGATCTTCCTCCTCCGGTATTTCCATATTTCTGTGACATGGGATACTTCAACCTGTCTGTTCGTTTGCCTGCTTAGGCTATAAAAATCCTCATACTTACCACTAAATTAAGACGGTACATAATTAATACGGTACATAATATTTTAGCCAATTGGCAAAAGTTTGTATCACACAGATCGTACATACATACTTAAGGTATTTGTTAAAAGGTTTCTTTTTAATTTTTCGTTCGTTAAGATTAAATATTAATTTTCACCATTTTCGTAGATATTTTTAGTCTTGTGGATATTCAAATAATTTCCTATCTTATCCCCTTACTCCTACCCGTAATTAATAATAAATTTTAGTGACTTTGTTCTATGTTCTAACCCGTAATAAATTTTAGTGACTTTGTTCTATGTGATCAAAATTAAATAACGTAGTCTTCTATCATTTATTTAACCAAATTATTCCGATCCTTCATTACAGAGCCGCGGGGCAGCCCTAGAAGTGCTCCGTGCTCTAGTGAAGGAGGGGGGCGCGAGCGTGGAGGTGCGAGACGCGGACGGGCGCACGCCGCTGCTGTGGGCGGCCTCCGCCGGCTCTGCCGCCGCCGTGCTGGCTCTGCACCAGGCGGGCGCGAAGGTTGACGACGCTGACAGGTTGCTACACTACTACGATAAACCCCTATGAAACATCGATCCTTTGTCGCCTTTTCCTCTTTTATGTGTGAGGGTCAGCCCTGCACCAGTTGGGCGTGAAGGTTAACAACGGTGACCGGTTACTACTACAAACACTTCGATAAACCTTTATGAATCATAGTTTCTTTAATGCTGGAGAGTCTTGTAGTGTGAAGGTCAGCCGTGAACTGAACTGTCCCTTTAAAGCTCACGACTGCGTCGGAATTAATTCTTACGTTTACAAGCAGAATTATTCGGTAGTTTTTATTTTTCTTTCAAAGCAACTTATTAATTGTCTCTCTTTTATTAGAACATAAGCAGATAGATGTGCTTAATAGCCTTTTTAAACAGAACTCAAAAACACAATACCTAGTTTTTGAGTTCTGTTTATTATGTGCTTTATGCTCGCTGTAAAACAAAGGTTAAACTAAATATGCTCTACATTTTGAAACAGAGATGGACTTACAGCGCTTCACTGTGCTGCAGCAAGAGGACACACAGAAGCTCTGGAAACCCTCGTGGGTCTGTGTGGGGCTCGAGTTGATGTGGCAGATACACATGGTTGTACTCCATTACATTACGCAGCAGCCTTGGGTCATGCTGATGCAACTTCAGCATTATTGGTGCATGGAGCAGATGCACATAGGCAAGACCGTAGAGGCAGAAGTCCCGCACATACCGCTGCAGCGAAGGGCCAAATTGAAACGGTCAGAATCCTTGGTCAGTAGAAAGTATTAGGTAAATATTAGTGTAGAATTGTGCATTACGACTTCTAACTCCTTTTATTGTGTTTCAGGGGCTAGGGGGACAAATTTATGGCTTCGTAATTCGAAAGGAGATTTACCATTACATGAAGCTGTGGCATCAGGGCGTAGAGAGTTAGTAAAATGGCTGCTAGATGGCAGGCCTTCTCAAGTCAATGCTACCAATCACGAGGGCCGTACGCCATTACACATTGCTGCTGCTACTGATAATGCAGATTTATGTCGATTATTATTAGACCGAGGTGCCGAAGTTAATCCTGTGGCGCGATCTTCAAAAAATGAGCCTTTGACGCCTCTAGATTGTGCTACGAGTAGAGGCCATAGATCCACTGCTAAATATCTACAGATGCACGGTGGTATGCCAGCGTCAAAACTTACTAATACACAAATTGTTATCGATGGCGCCCAAATCACTGCTTTGCCTACTAGAAAAGTTACAAGTACAAAAATTGATGTTCGTGACAGGATCAGGATAGAAAAACGTGAAGTTGTTGAACTTTCGAGTCCAGTACATGAGAGGCGATTTATTAAAGATAGTGATATTGATTCCAATAGTGACTCTTCGTCAGAAAATCAGAAAAGTAGAAAAAAACACGAAACGAGACGTCCTGCTAGATATTATGACAGAAGAAAAAAGATGATTGAGAAACAAAAAAGTTTTAGTGATGGATATGATTCAGAATTTGAGAAATATGAAAAAGAAAGTCACCACAGGCGGAAAAACAAAAAGTTAGGAAAGCAAAAAAAATGTAGATCGAAAAGCGAACCATCACGGCGAAGCAAAAGTAGTGCAAAACACTACAGACGGTATCGTTCAAGTTCAGAAAGCTCGTCAGATACACAAAATTACGAGGAGAAAAAGAAATACAGGCGACACCGTAAGCGCAGCAAACGGAGATCTAGTACATCGAGTGTGAGTAGTAGTTCCGAATCTAGTGAAAGGCGCAATACTAAACGTAAAGGGAAAAAAACGTCAATACATATCGAAAACGACGATGAAAAGCAAAGCGTTAATATTATTAAATATATAACTACGGAAAATGCTCCAACTACTGAAATAAACGAAACTGTAGAAGCTGTCACTCCTCCAGCAGCTGTAGATCCTGAACAGGCTCAATCAACAAGAAGTAAAACTCACAGTGAAACAGAGACAGATACAATATCTGTTAAAACCAATATGGTAGTAACTGAAGCGCAAATACACATGGAACGTGAATCGACTCAACACGGTAGCTCTGAATTAACAGTAACAGTAGATTCATCAAATAATGTTTCTATTGAAGCGTCTAATATGACTATATCCCAAAAAGATACGAATCAAGAAAGTAAGTCTGATGCCGAAAAATCTAATGTTGACGAAACAAGTCACAAAAGTGAAGAGGACAGTGCCAAAACAAACGCAGACACTGAAATTCAGCCCCCTAGCACTGCTGAGGATATAAAAGAAGTTGTCGAGGATGGTAATATTCCACAGGATGAGGGTGAACCACAGTCCGTTGAATCAAAACCAGACACAAAAAGTGGCTCTGAAGGCTTACACAGTATGGAAAAATCTGATGAAAACGGCAAGGATTTGGATTCTGGTGGGAACGAAAAGAAAGACAGCGAAGTAGAAAATAGCACTAAATCTATTATTGATGTACCAACAAATAGCTCTTCACCAACTAATCTCACAGATCAACCTCGCAAGAGATCGTTTCAAGTCTTGTCTGGTCCAGAAGATTTGTCAACTGAGGGTAAAGACGCTTCACTAGAAAAAAAGTCAAGTGTAGATGAACAGAATCAATCAAAAGAGATTTTACCTAGCGTATCTTTTGCAAACAAAGATGAAATTATCAATATAAACACTTGTGAAACAGCTACAGAACATTTAATGGGTGAAGAAATAAAACATTCTGAAACTACTGAGACCAATACTTCATTAGAAGACAACCTGGATAGAAAAATTGAAAGCGTTGCAGAGAAACAAAAAGAATACTCGAGGTCTACCAGCAGCAGTGTGGACAACAAGCAAAGTACTGATAAAGGTATTGTTACTGTATTTGATGACGATCCTCCACTTCAACAGATTAGTCTGCAGAGTGGTTCTGAAGATTTTGATGTTAATTTATCCCTATCTCAGTCGTCACCAAGACGCTCCCGCAAGATTTCTAAAAACAGCCAAGGAAGTAGCCGTAAAAGCAGCATATATGAAACAGAAAGTTATAAAGTATTGTCCGAAATTGCTCCTGTAAATGAAGTTTCTGCTGGAATCCTGAAAAAGTCTAGGACGGACGACGGCTCTGTTGAAGAAGATAAGGATACTTTTATTGAGGCTAATTATTTTAGAGATAATTCATTCGGTAGAGTTCCCAGTGTTAGTGATAATGAAATATATTATTCCGAAGCCAATGGGCGCAGAAAACGCTTCCGAAAAAAAGGAAGAACTAAGAGCCGAATCACAATAAGATCAAAAAGTGAAAATTCTGAAAGAGGTTATGAATCGAGTGGATTGATGGACTCGGGTTTTGAACCAAGTCCGAGACCTGCGCAACGAGTTATTATGAGTCCGCGTCTTAATGCATATTATCAACAAAGAAATGCAAGTGGTCGATATTCGGGAAAATCTGACAGCAAAATTCCTGTCCGTAAACCAGGAGACAAAAATGCTGTAGATATGAGGTCTGTAACACAGCGTATTCAAACGAATATGAGAAGGTGAGTTCTAAACTCGAATACGTTAATGATGGTTTACTTCACGACATTGCTTAAATTATACAATATAACCTTACGAATAATTGATTAAGATGATAATAATTTCATTGTTGTAATTTTATCAGGTATTACTGCGAGAGAAAGATCTTTCAGCATCTTCTGGAACTGAAACGATTACAGATAAGAACAAGTAAGGCTAATGAGGCCGTATTAGTAAAGAGAGCAATAGATGAATACAATAAATCTAGTTTAGCTAATGTTGGTTTGGGTCCATACAACAATCCAGATTATTCATTCAGCAGTTTTGAGAAATTTTTGTATGAAAGCTTAAGAAAACTTCAAAAAAGTGGAAAAAGGCATTTAGATAAATTGCCGGAGAAACCAATCGATTTTGATTACGGTGAAAGCGAATTGTACAAAATGACTGGCATTCCGGATAACCCTTGTCTGTGCACTAGTAAGACACATCGTTGTTACCACGCTGTACATGCTTACACCGGAATCCCATGTTCTGCTTACAGTGAGTAAAAATTGACATAAGTACCACAACATAAAAGATTACTTGTAAATGTCACATGCTGATCATAAACTTTTATGTGTAGTTCCTTACAGATGGAATCACCATACGATGCCGAAGCCTGCTACCGCAGGTGCTTCAACGAAGTCAAAAGGGTTTCTGCCGAAAATCAATTCGAAGCCACCTTCAGGGTCCGGGAAAGCGCACGTCACTCTAGAGGTTTCTCATGGAACCGAAAAACAATTGATAGCGCTACCTGCAGAACGCCTAGATAAGAACAAGAGATATTACGTAACGTTTACTGTAAAAGGATCTGAACCGCCTTCTGATAATGACAACGCATCGCCCAAATCTCTTCCTGATGCTAAAATTTAGTTGTTCGACGTCGTTGTTCGACGTAATTATCTGCGTTGTCCGACACAAATTTAAACTTAAATTATACTTTTCTTGTGTTAATTAATTGCATATTATAAATTATATACTCGTAAAATTAAATATATTATGTATTTTGGTATCAAAATTGGAGTATTTTTCTTAAGTAAATGAAAACGACACAGTACTTAGGTAGATATTTTGTTTTAATATACATAGATTATCAGGTGCATGATATTCATATTTATGTTCTCTACACAGCCTGCCATCATGAGAGTCGACCGATATCAGTTTCTATTCGATGTTTTTTTAAAGATATGTCTACAATTTTATCAACACCAAAACGGTCGTGTTGCCGTCTGATAGTGAACTCAAGTTATTTTAGACTGAATGATGCCGTCCAATTTCCCAACTTAAGAATTTAACCAGGTCAATACGCCTTCCAGTGATAATACTCCAGTTTTATGTAACGAAATTATAATTAAGTTCCTTTATTTTGTACTAAAAATATGAAGAAAATAATTTAACATAGTGGTCTTCCTGATCATATTCAAGATTTTTTGAGATATTTCCGCTTGTATTAATCCGCTCCGACAGTTGATCGAATTTATAATTTATCGATGTATGCACTGTAAATAATAATAAATTTGAAATTGTGTAGATTTCATATTAAAAATTATATTCCATATACATTTTTTGTTTCTTTAATGTTCATTATTTTCAGGGTCCAATTTTCGTACTTTACGCACACCCTTACACTTACGACCACACGTACATCGTCACGACATAATCACACACCTTCATTATACATTGTCACACACAATGTCACATCCTCACGTCACCTGCATTTGTGCATATAAACACAAGACACGTTTATACAAATCAAACACTCACAAATTGTCGTACGCGCCCACAGACCACACATCTTCATCACACATTGTCACATTGTGACGTCACCTGCATTAGTGCATACAAACACAAGACACGTTTATACAAATCAAACACACAAATTGTCGTGTGCGCCATGTGCGCGCGCACACACACACACACACACACGCACACGCACACACACGCACGCACACGCACACGCACACACACACGGGTATAAACATGCGCGCGACTGAGTGACCACAACGTGTTGGGCGTCGTTGGATTTGTGGAATAAACCGTTTTTAATGCTTCATTTTTAATGCCTACAGCTATCCCTTAAGATGTTCCATTACAACAGGTATTTGAGATTCAGGGTTTTGGTTCCATATCTCGTTCGTTTTAGGGTGCTTTTCCACCAGAGATATGCTATGCTACGTTTCTGTGGATGCGTTTGATATCCACCAATCATATTCATTGATGCACATAGCTTAGCACTGGTGGTCATGGGCGGCAGCGGAAGGTGGTGCTGCATGCTCGTTTGCTATCTTAATTCCATAAAAAAAAATGTAGCGGTGCGAGTAAGATGTGCTATGAAGATGCGCCGCCGCAAAGTAGCTGCGGGAGGAAGATGCGCAGCTCGAGCTATACGATGTATCGATAGCAGGGAAGCGGCGCAGCGCGGGGAGGGGAGAGGCGCACCACTCGCGACCATCCATAACAGGCATCTATAGCACGCATCCATAGCACACATCCACTGCACGCATCCATCCATATAAAAAACTCTTACTTGAATCCGTTTCCACCAGTGCTAAGCTATGTACATCAATGAATATGATTGGTGGATATCAAATGCATCCACAGAAACGTAGCATAGCACATCTCTGGTGGAAAAGCACCCTTAAGGGTGTATGAGTTGATTGTTGAGGGCTTTAGATGGATGGAGCTCCTTACAAAATGCACAGAATGAGGTATAGTTTAAATTGTAAGTAATAATTTGGAATTAATTTAAACGAAACATGTTATTTTATTACCACGTTTTATTTAATCATATTATATAACACTACGTAACTTTAAATAAAAAAGCCATTTAGACTCCAAGCAGGAGCGCGACTCCGGCCAGCGTCCAGCGAGTGGGCTTGTCCTTCGTCTTCAGGTTGAACGTCCAGACGAATGTTGGGCCGCGCATTCTGCATAAAATATACAATATTCTACATTATTCATCATTTGTTAATTTCTTGTTAAAAGTGCCACTCAATTAAATTGGCTAAGGTTTTAGGGTACAATTTTAATTTGCACTAGTTTTTGCCCGCGGATGACCCACGTAGAAGCTAGTAAACGACAAAAACCGTGGGTGCCATGGATTAAGACAACACAAAAACATAAGGACACACGCCCAGGCCGAGAAATAGAAACACGTTTACGAATTTTGTTTTTAACACTTACATCCAAGATGGTGAAATGGTTTGCGCAAAATATCTAGGTAATTCACAAAACCTACTATTGCTAAATGAATATCTAGTCTAACGCAACCTAACCCTGAAACCGAACCTACCATTTCCAAACTTCCTAAACTTATCAACATCAAAGCCAAAATAATCACCGAATCTTATACACGGGGCACTCGTAAACATTGCGCGTGTCCTGTTTGTCCTGCGTGACGGCCTTGACGTAGATGACGGGCATGAGCGGGAACAGCTCCATCATGTGCAACTCCACGATGGCGCCCGCGGCCGTGTCCCAGCGCGCGCCCTCCATGTACAGCCCGTGCTGAGACTTAACGTAAAAGCAACAACAAAGCCAATATAATCACCTAATCTTATAGACGGGGCACTCGTACACATTGCGCGTGTCCTGTTTGTCCTGCGTGACGGCCTTGACGTAGATGACGGGCATGAGCGGGAACAGCTCCATCATGTGCGACTCCACGATGCCGCCCGTGGCCGTGTCCCAGCGCGCGCCCTCCATGTAGAGTCCGTGGATGTTGGCGCCTTCGCGCGGTGGTGCACTGAAGTAGAAGAATAGGAAATTACAGATTCTTTAATAACACTCCTGTCAAATATTGTATTGTCTTGTGTATTTAAAACTGTGAAAGGTTTTCATATTTTAAATCGGCTCTTTCTTGGTATAATGTATTTCTATTAGAAAGATGTTTTAGAGAAAGTTGCTTTAGTGTTGATGTCTCATAAAATATTAAAAAAAAACAATCCATGCGTTTTAAGAGACTAGGAAAGATGATTCCGAGAATATTTAAAATTATGAAATTTAGAAACAATCGCGGATGGTACCGTTAATAGTAGATTGTATTACGAGGGTGCAAAGTAATATTTTTTCGGCGAGGGCGCTTTTTTGAATTCTGAACGTAGCGAGGGATTCAAAGTATGTCGCCCGAGCCAAAAATATTTGCTCCCGAGTGATACACTCTACTTTTCATCCCCTCCTATGAGAAAATAAAAGGCGCCTCAAATTCAGGAATAATACTGTCACAGTCACTAAATTAACTAAACTGACTAAACCGACTAAACCGACTAAACCGACTAAACCGACTAAACCGACTAACCCGACTAACCCGACTAACCCGACTAACCCGACTAACCCGACTAACTCGACTAACCCGACTAACCCGACTAACCCGACTAACCCGACTAACCCGACTAACCCGACTAACCCGACTAACCCGACTTACCCGACTAACCCGACTAAACTAATTAAACTAACTAAAGAACTCATTTTTCAAAACAAAACCATGAATTTCTAACAATCCGAACTAAGCTAAAGCTAGCCCTTTATTTAAATAACGGGCAGGAAAAGTTTTATGAAAATTCATTCCCGCCCGCTATTTAAATAACGGGCAGGAAAAGTTATATGAAAATTCATTCCCGCCCGCTAAATAGAAAACACCAACTTTGGGTCCCCTTAAGACCGAACCAAGTCGTCTTTTTCGAATAGGTGGGATGAAAAATAAATTCAACAAAGACTAAGCAGGTACGTGTGTACACACTTGAACCAGCACAATTTGACTATGAGGAAGACATTTCATACACAACATCAAATAGAAATTCGACGACTTCAATAAATTAATCTTCAAGGAACGATTTCAGCAGAATTACTTTCAGACTTACTTGAAGTCCTGTCGGCCTTTCTTGGTGACGTCACAGTTGAGGCACATCTTATCCAGCGGCCACTCGTTCTTCCGTGCGGTCTGCTGCATGATCGCAGTCAGGAACGACTGCGGGTTGAAGAAGCCGGCCAGCCATACCGCCGGGGGTAGCTGGGTACGACGAAAGATAACACTCAGGTATATCTAGAAGTACTTCTCTAGTTTTTTCTACCCAGGCAAATATTCGACTGTGTTTTGGAAGAGTCTTTACATCAGACTATTAATAAATGCTTTATTTAATTTTGGAAAGGCTATTCAGCTGACTTTTAGAATAAAGTCTCGTACCACAGATAAAAGAATCCCCGTTAAAATAAAAAAGTGTGTGTCAGCTACGACGCACGATTATAATTATGATATATATCGAATAGAAAAAAAGGGTAAATGAACGCATCTGCTAAAATGATAAGAGAAACAAACATATATCTGTAATTATTCGGATTATTTATATTACTTCAATAAAGCGTATTACATAAAGTATGTTACAAAATAATATAAATAAAACTTTATTTAAAATTTCGAACTTGGCGAGGTGCACTGCCGTGCACCAAGTATTATAAGAAATAGGAAACGAAAAAATAATTTTAATGAACAAAAAAAGGGGTATTTTTTGTGGAACTTGGCTTAGACACTACCGTGTCTCTAATGAAGCTAATATTCGAATTTGAAATATGTATATTTTTTTTTATCAATTGTATTTCATATAAACTTGGCTTGAACACTGCCGTGTACCCTATTAACCAACGACCAAATAAATAATAAACGAAATAAAACTTTATTTAAAATTTCGAACTTGGCGAGGTGCACTGCCGTGCAAAAAGTATTATAAGAAATAGGAAACAAATAATTTTAATGAACAAAACAAAAGGGGTATTTTTTGTGGAACTTGGCTTAGACACTACCGTGTCTCTAATGAAGCTAATATTCGAATTTGAAATATGTATTTTTTTAATCAATTGTATTTCATATAAACTTGGCTTGAACACTGCCGTGCACCCTATTAACCAACGACCAAATAAATAATAATAATAAATGCTACTATATGCATTTATTATACAGCATGCATACCCTGTACTCGGCAGCAGTATACAAGTTGTGGCAGAACTTCGTAATACGCAGGCGCGCAACACACACGTACAAACATACGCACAGTACAACTATACAGTAAGACTACGAAGTATCGCGCAAAGAGGAGACCCCGAGAATGAGATACGCTGTGTAATGTATTCCATCTCATTCTTTTACACGTTCAATCCTACAGATTTATATGTTTGTCTCTTTCTACATAACGCCTCAACTTTTATTAACACTTGATTTTACTCCTCATAAAATTCTCGTACCGGGCCTTATAACTCAAATCGTTTCTTAAGGAGTAAACTCCAATAATTCTAAGGCTCATTATTATCAACTAAATTTCATTGTTTCCTACGAGACCATGATATTCCATACACCAAAACCAACACTTAACAACCAGCGACCTACATTAAAGTCACCGGACCAGTTTTCGAGCTCGGTGAGCCGCAGACACAGGTCGGAGAACCAGGCGGCCAGGCCCAGCAGGCTGGGGTACGCCAGCTTGGTCCACGAGTCCGGCACCTTGTCCATGAACAGCGACTCCATCAGCTTCTCCATGTCGCTGCTGATTGTCAACTCGCCCTGCGACATTATTGTTTTATTAGTCATGTTGTTGAAGATATAATGCTATAAGGTGTGAATTTAACGAGGAAATTCAGTTGTATTTTAAAGATTTTTAACAAGAACGTGTATGCTCCAATGGAAATACAAACCTGGGAGCAAATTAAGGGTCATTACATGGTTAGAATCGTTTGAGTACGGAGTCGATTCCTCCAGGATTTTATTAAATTACCAATTGTAAAAAGAAACCTGTTTTCAGGTCTAGATTAAAATAAAGATTAATAAATTAAAAAAAATATATTGTAAAATTGTAATCTTGAGATTTTAAGTTCAGACGTGGTATAAAGTGTATCTTCATTTGGAAACAGAATATTTAACCTTTAATCCAAGCTCCAACTCCTTCAGAGACCTCCTGATCTCCCCCATGAGCTTGTTCATCCGCTCGCACTCTTGTAACGCAACAATGGTGAACGGTGTCAGCTCCTCCACTTTGCCCATCAATTCTGCCAGATTGAACGGTTCAGGCACCCTGTCTAGAATATCGTCCAGCAAATACCGCACCTATTACATAACAAGCTATGCTATAGATATTTTTTGGAGCCATCTAAAACTTGATCAGTTATAAGATATATTTATAACGAAAAAGTGAAGATGCTTCCTTCTCACTAATTGGCAACGATTACTCACCATTTCTTCTTTAGTTGCTCCTCCGCCAGCTTGGGCACCTCCGGTGTCCCGCGGTTGCATTTCAAACACTACCTGTATAAAAAAAAAATGTACAGCAAATCTTATTCAGATAGTCTTTACCACCGTATTTATCACTGTATATAAAACTTACCTTGAACAAACGCTCAGATACGGTAGTTAAGTAACCAATTTCAGCATTCGGATGCAGACCATACAGATATGGCGTTTCATCCGGTAAAAAGTCGTCTATATACTGGTGATAGCTCACATAATCAGAATTTGGTGGCGATATGAATCCTTGAGCTAATTGCAATTCGCCGTCAACCTGAAAGAATAATTTTCATAAGTGGTCATAGACATTATGGACCACGATTAACGCCAAATTAAAAGTGTCACCATTTAAACCTCCCAGATCTGCTGTTCACAAACAACAACTCTGTTTTCTTACCAGTTCTGGCTGCATATACTCCAACAGGAAGGTCCGACATAGTCTCCTATCCCAGTCGTCAGTGATGTGGCCACCATACATGATCTCCCCAAACAGGTACCGTAGATCCTCCCAAGGCACTCGAGGGTTTGCTTCCAGGTAGTTGTATAATACATACACGCATATGGTCAAGTCTCCGAAGTTGAATGGATAAACCCTGAAAATCAGTTGATAAAATACGATTGTTGTTTACGAAAATAAAATTCCAAAACAAATTCAAATCAATTATTTATACACGAGGTAATCAATGTTCATAATAATCATGTCATTCATCATGTCATTTCAATTATTACGATCGTGAATTAACTCGTGAATCCATAAGCTTTTTTGTAACAAGATAATTCATAAATGTTTTGTAATTTATACCTATTCCATCCTTGTGGACCGAATTTTCGTCTCTCGGCAACCACGGCATGGAAATAGCACAGGGAGAATAGGATTGCCTTGAACTCTGCTTCTTTGCTGCACATTTCTAAAGTTTCCTGGCTAAAGTTATCCAAGGCCTGCAAAATAGTTCAAGGTTTTACTGGATTCAACATAAAAATTATGGTAATTATTGAAATCACCTACTAAAATTACCAAAATCACCTACTAAATTGTTAACTTGGAACAATTAATTGATATTATGTTTCGGTACAATGACCACGATGCAACTGGATGGAAATATTGCACAAATATAAACTGTGAGTATTCATATCATGGTGGGTATATGATACGTTACCTTGTGTAAATTCGCCCACATCCCAATGGGAGGCTCGTTGGTAATCTTAATGGCAGATTCTAAAATGCCCTGAGGAATGATATGGTACGCAGGATCGGCGGCGGGTTCTGCACTTAAGTATAACCTGGTGGAAATATGTGTAAAATGATTGAAATTATTACATGTAATCTTAAGGCATGGAGGGCTTAAAATATTTAGAAAATTATTCTCTGATCCACTCCACGTGAGTGTGAAAAATTGTAAAAATTTCTAATATCTTACGTGTAAATAACAGTTTCTAGTTAGCAAACGTAAAAAAGTCACCAACCGATATTCCGGTAAAGGATTTTCAAATGTTTCCTCCATTTTCTTCTCCAACGTGGCAAGCCACTTTGCTACCAAGTGGATATTCTGCAGAATAACCCAATGACCATGCACCGAGGCTACTCCCATGGCCTCTTCGGCCACTACCTCCTGACCTTGCCCCAGAGATACGATGTGGAAGTTCTTCTTGTCCGTCGAGAAACCCAGCTTACGGCCCAGTTTTTCCAGATCCTAATAATAGAGTGGTTAGCCTTGATGTACTCATTAAAAATAATTCATATTTATATTAACAAATTAATATGTAAAACAGCCGTAAAAACGTCATTCGAGAGAGCATAATTAAGTATCATCTTTAAAAATACCATTGAGATCGTTATAAAAAGTGTAAGCTGAATATTATTATAATTATTTATGCTGCGCAGATGGGTTTCTAACGCACAACAGTGTTAAAGTAAATAAGGGAACCCTTATATTAGCGGGGTTTCATCACATATTGTTGTCATCTCTCCCACTTTCTCCTACTACTCTGTTTACTCTTCTTGTTGACTTTTACTGGTGACTAACCGAAACCGTCATAAAATTGAAAAATAGACATTCACTAGTAATCATCTGTGTTAAAGGGTCCAACATAAAAATACTGACCTTCAATGGATCTACTCCTGGAGACAGAATAAAGAACATTGCAGTAGTAGAAGTACTTTCTTGATAAGATTTTTCCAAGGGTGGAGTACGGGCTTCTACGTACTTGGTACCGAGATTTTCTTCACAAAACGCTCTAATAACAACAAATCATTAAGGCAATAAATACGAAGGAAATAATAATGTGTTAATCAATAGGTATTTAAAATAAGCTAATCTCATACCCTGAAGCATATGACATCCGATCAGGGCGCAACGCTCGCATGATGCACAGTCGTTGCAACGATGACTTGTTTTTCCATTCTCCGGGTAGTTTGTCTCTTTCTGGAGCCTCTCCATCTGTGTACTTTTGCCATCTGGAAATTAAGGTAGGTGTGAGGCTCTAGTCTCTAGACGAATATTTTTTAAGGGACGTTTATCCATTCAAGAGATAGAGCTCCGTAACAGGCACACTTACAGACAGACACATGAACAAATAGACAGTAGATATAGTAAAGTTAGACAGACATACACAGACAGACAGGCAGTGAAGACAATATATTAGTAGGATTCCGTTTGTGACATTTTCGGTCACGAGTCTCTAAAAGGACTAAAAAATTGAATTTAAGTATATACCTTTTAGTAGCTCCTTCAATATCCTTGTCGAGGTTTTCAAACGCATCCATTTTAGAGAGTGCAACTATTCCGCCAAAGGCATTATTGGATAACCAGGGATATGGAGAAACTTCTGGAGCGACTGCATATTTCAATAGGAAATCAAGTTCTCTTGGATCTACTTTACCATCAGATTGTAGTACCTAGCAATGAAAAAAATTATTATATTCGTATTATTGTATGTAATATTACGTTAGGAAGTTTCACATTTTATATTACAATTCAAATTATGTTTCACTGCTTTAAATTAAAAACTTCCTACACAATAACTTAGAATAATGCTTAGGTATACCTGAAGTGTAATAAGGAACAGGAAAACCAATTTGTCCCTCTCAAACAACCCACGACTGGTATAAACGAATACGGCAAAGGTGATGCTGTCCAGTAGATTCCTCACTCGCGCTTCCAATTCGTCGGCTGGTTCCGCATTGGCCAGGGCATCTTTGAATACCACGCTATAAGCTTTGAGAGAGAACTGGTACATGGGGTTTATCTTATACAGGTCGTTCAATATAAAGTAAAGAAGGGATGCACGCGCTGCTGCTCGTCTGCAATCATAAATTTAAAAACAAATGACCAATCTTTACTATTACTTGAAATCCTGTTCATAGTTTGTGTAACTTTTAAATTCTTACAGCGAATAACTTTTTAATTCATTATTAAATTTATCGAACTCAAAAAGGTATTTGAAAAATATTTGAATTTTTGGCCCTTAAATATTATTTGTGATGTCTTGGGACCACCCGGAGAATACAGCATAAACGGAATATATATGTGAGCGTTTAATATTTAAACATACCTGTATCTTTCGCGAGCCTCATCAATCTTAACAGCAGTTACTTTTCCTTCTTCCACCTTTACTTCGATATCGGCAGCAGTTTTCTTGGTAATCTCTAAATTTATTACGAGCGCAGAATCACTGAGGATATCTGGACCCGCTGAAGACAGACGTTTCAATAGATCGTCTTCAAGTGTTTTCAGAGTGATCTTAAAATCGTTTTGCTGTTTCGTGAGACCAGCTCGGAGAGCCTCCAAATCTGGTCTTTCGGCCTTTACTACTTCTCCTAATAGTTGTTCTTCCAGACTGTAAACGGGTAAGTTTGAATTGTAATCAAATACGCAATTTAACAAAAAATATAATATAATAGGTATTTTAATGAAACATCATACCCATCTCTTGTGACCGTGAAATTTATTAGTGTACACTGAGCTTGCATTTCAGGTTGATAATGGGGATTAGCTAATTTCGTCTGGATAACGAGTCGGAAATTTTGATGATAATCAATTTCTCTGTCTCCAATCTAAACAAAACGAAACACAAGTAACATGTAACTAATGACTACTGCTACTGGTGAACTGAATAACTGAATCATTTCTAAGGATAAAATTCAATTAGAAAATTTATTCAAGTAGTTATACCTTCAGTACACGTCCTTTGCGAATAAGTACTCTTCCCAGTAGAGGATCAAGTACCGCATCAACAGTCTCCCCAATATTCTCTAAAAGCACCACGTCGCCGTTAGACACGGCCCTCTCGATGCGGTCCAAGTAGTTGCGCTGAGTGAGACGGATGACGACCAAGGCGTCGCCATATCTTGACTTGATCCATTTTATGCCTTGCCTGCGATATACGATGTTTTACATGCTTTATTCAATATAAGTATTATTATGTATGTTTATTATCCTTTTGTGACGAGATCAGATCCATTATGACGTGAGGTACGTACATTTGTAAAGATCCTTAATATAATAAATTGGTCTCGGTATAATAATTGACTCAGAGAAAAATACCACATCATTATTTTAATTGAGTCTTCTTATATATTGAGCTAGGCTTGTTTTAAAAAATCAAAGTGGTCTTTCGGTGATTGAAGGCACTATTATTTAAATTTTATGAGACTGACCTAAACGTCCAATTACTGAAAAACCAACGAAACCAAAGCTACTCATTTTTAGTAAAGCATAAATCGTAATAGTCTCACAGCTGTGGGTCGATCATGAGCGGCCACCTCGCGGAGTTGGTCAGGATCGTTGCATTCTCAGTGCTCATGCTGTCCGTAGGCAACCCTTCGTTGTTCCAGCACGCCACTTGCGCATCGTCCGTCAACATTGTCAACGGGTCCAGGCCTTCCGTTGTCTCAATTTTCGGCTATACATCAAAATCAAATAGTTCATAATCAGCGAACTGCTCGCTGGTTCATAAATCAATAGGTACTTTGCAAAATCCGCCATAATCAAAATTTCACACCAATACCCACTAAAACAAAATCACCTAATTTTTTCATCATTATAGCTTTTTAATTATATTCAGTGTTTTATCTATTTGTAAACGTCTATTAAGGCATTAAAAATGGTTAATTTTATAAAATTTTGAAGTATATATATGAAGTATATATAAGAATTGTATAGTTCTATAATGATGATTAATATTAACATGATAATTATGATTTTCAATTATTACTGTTTATGAAAAAAATTATGTGAAATACACTAACGCATTAGGACAAGCACCTGTAATGTTAGTAATAATATTTTGGAATGAATAAATAAATAAATAAGTATACATCTATTTTTAGGGTTCCGTACCCAAAGGGTAAAACGGGACCCTATTGCTGAGACTCCGCTGTCCGTCCGTCTGTCACCAGGCTGTATCTCATGAACCGTAATAGTTACACAGTTGAAATTTTCACAGATGATGTATTTCTGTTGCCGCTACAACAACAAATACTAAAAAACAGAATCAAATAAATATTTAAGTCGAAATATGGCTTCGATGTATTAGCGACAAGCAACGCCATCTGCTGGCTACGACGCCTCCGACGCTTTTAGTTACCTGTTGTAGTTTTAGTTTAGTTACTTTAGAAGAGATGGCGTTACTTGTCGAAAGTAAATATTTAAGTGAGGTTTTAATACAAAAGGCCAGATTTTTTTGGCGTTTTATACATAATGGTACGGAACCCTTCGTGCGCGAGTCCAACTCGCACTTGGTCGGTTTTTATTTTTTGGTTGCTTTGGTTACGTTTTGTTAAAAGTGTTTTAGCGGGTTTTGAAAGTAGACGTCAGAAATATTCATTCATAATTCAGATTTAATTTACATTCAATTCAGTTAAGGTTTCTTTCCATGCCTCTATGAGGTCATCACCCAGTGCCATAAAAGACTGGCTTCACCGTATGACTTAATGTTACATCATTGAATCAATAATGATTATTTGATCGGCTAATCAAAGCTACAAAATCTTGAAGTAAGTGCGAAAAGACTTCGCAGCTTTAAATTATTAGCACCTTTTAATTATTAATTCGTAATGAATAAATACCATCCAAAATCTTACATTGGTTTTACCCAGCGTGGGCACCCAGTCTTCATTCATTAGTTGCTGTCTGTACCGGCGCGTGAAGCAGCCGACATACGAAATGAAAGCGGTCACGAGCAACACATCTCCTGGCAACATCACACCGGATTCCTTCAAGTTAACCACTGTAGCTGACCATCTAAAAATCACGAAAGTATAACATGAAGTTCATAGTAAAGTGTCATCTACCTCACATAGTAATCAACATTATAATAAGAATTAATTAATATCCAGTTTCCAAATCAAATAATTCATTAAAATACAAAGTAAAATTGACATTTTTAATGGGCATTACGTTCCGCTGGTGTAAATTTATTACGTTATGTATGACATCATAATCTCCTGGAGTGCGTTTAGAGACACGTAAGAATGCGGTATATGTTTCCTGTTTTATTTCAAAGAAGGCAACCATGTATGTAAAAAATAAAGCTTCAATAATTTCTCCAGTTTTAACTATGTAAGGCTGTCTCTTCCTTTATCAGTCCAGTCCTTATTTTCTCTATCAATACCTACCTTATTTTCTCTGATGCTAATCCATTGACCAAACGGTTAGCTAAATCAATAGTAGCATTCGTAGCATCAGCTTCGGCTTGGCATTTCATTTTCTCGTTCACAGCATCTTGAAATGCTTTCAACAGTACTTCTAATTTTTCTTCCAATTCCTGTTTGTTTAAGATTTACTTTAAAGAAATATTTAATTGATGAGGAAATTTTATATACCAAATAGGAAATTTGTTAAATTTTAGAATTTTAGTAGTCATCTTTAACAATACGGGTACCTTAATCTGATCAGTAAGGAAGGCCAGCTTATCCCGAGCAGCCTGTAGTTCAGCGTTGGCGGCGTTAAGAGCTCTCCTCTTGGGCTCTACAACCACGTATACGTCGTAAAATTTGCAGATGTTAATCACCCATGCGCACAGACCGGCTGCAGCCGCCGACTTTGACATAATAAATTCCGGGTTGAATTCTGGATTTTTAATGTACGGTTGCACAGCCTATAAATATTTTATAAATAAAAAAAAACTATTTAAGTATGTGGAAACCAGTCTATCCAATATATTTAGTTTGATAAGAAATCGCAAAGTTACCTTAATCACATCAGGGTGAATATTTTCCTTATCATAGTAAACCAAATCATACAAAAACTGATCTACTTTAGCCATCATAAGCTGAAAACAAATTACTCTTGTCAAATATGAACACAAAAACGAAATATCAAAGAGTAAGGTCTACGGTAATAACAAAATGAAGACAGTTTAGTAAAATACTTCTGGAAAAGATGACAACAAAATTGTGTTTTTATATAAGTACTGATTAATATTTTAAAATTTTGTGAGTATTCATTCAGTGTGTAGTAGAAATGCAGCCGGCTATCAAACTTACTTTGCAAGCTTTCCAGGATCTATCTTTTGGTAGTTTCCCTTTCTTAGAGAACAGTACAAGTACGGCCGCAGTTACATTCACCACGGCATCGGGTGGTGAGCCGAAAGATTTCAATTCTGTCAAGTTGTTCTTATTCAGAGTGTTCAAGGCTTCCTGCGCCGCAAGCAGCGCAGGTTCGGCTTTAGCCAAATCGTCTGCACAAATTTTGGCTTTGATTGTTACATCTTCTTCAATTACTTTGACTTTCTTTTCCTCTTCCGCAGCTTCATAAACAAACAACATTACCGTGAGTACCTATTGAGTAGAGTAGAACCTAGGATTATTTGAAATAAAAATCTTTAATTGGGCCTTTTATTTACCGAAAGCTTTCTCCTTAGATACTTTGTCACTTTCAGCTCCGACAACTTCTATAAGTTCTTCGGCAGCCTTATTTTTTACTTTCAAAATCACCTCTTGTTCTGCGAGTGTAACCTGTAAGAAAGATTTAATATAATTTAATGACAAACAAAATAACATATATGTATCGACTAATTACAAATATGTTTTAATCATGAATACCACGTGGACTTCATTAACGTTACCTTTAAAACAGCAACGTCAGCAGCACAAGATGCTAATTTCTCCAAACCATTTTCTAATCTCGTTATCATCATCTTGAGGTTTTTCGTCTTCTCAGTGAGAAGTTTGCTATACAGAGCAATTTGTTCGAGGAAAGTCTTTGGTGTTGTATAATTATATCTGCGTTCATTTTGGAAGTATACTGCTGACATCTGATTTACGCTCTGGTGTACGTGAGACATAAAATTGGCGACGGGCTCAACTAGTTCAGCCTGTAGTTAAACAAAAAATAGTAATACTCTTGAGTGCGTCAACATTTAAGCACCAAGTACATAATAATGTTCAATCTATTTTTTATTTGTACAATACAGTACAGTTTTAAGTAGTACATTTAAAGATACCATTCCCTCAGATGCTTACCGGTAGAGCTTCTACTTCTGAAATGAACCTCTTAGATACCGAACGAAGCGCCTCACGAGGCCATTCATGGAACCAGTTGATTGCGGTGCAGTTCACTATAGAAGGGAACTTTCTTGCTCTTACTCGAAGTGTTGCACCGACAGGCGAAAAACATAGGACAACCTACCAATAAAAGGTTATGTCATCACTACATAGTATAAAACAAAGTCGCTATTTTTGTCCGTCTGTTTGTTTGTCTGTTTGTCTGTTTGTCTGTATGCTTAAATCTTTAAAATTACGCAACGGATTTTGATGCGGTTTTTTGTAATAGGTAGAGTGATTCAAGAGGAAGGTTTTTATGTATAATACATGCATATATTCCCACGAGAACGGGATCCACGCGGGTGAAACCGCGGGCGGGCCGCTAGTCTATTAATAAATACGTCCACAAAACAAGTAACAATACTTCATGACTTATGTTCAAGATGTACTCACCTTCAACATAGTTCTTACTCGATTGATAAAGAATCTCCAGCAGTTTTCTCTTGTATCCGGAACACCAGATGCTTTCGTCTAGAAAATAAATAAAAATAGTTACAAAGAAAATATAAAATTAGAAACGGTTAAATCTTTAAGAGTTTAACATTACAAAGCTTGTGTTTATCATAGACGTAAAGAACTAGTTCGATAAATACCTCTCCTCTCACTCCGTTTATGATGTTCTCAATTTCATCATCAGCTAACAATTCTGGTATTTCACCAGAAGCGAGTAAATCATTAATAAGTACGAGGAATCTTTCCTCAGCTACTTGAGCGTCAGTCATGAGGAAAACATTGCCAATGTTTTTAAGACCTGCCTTGATATACAGAGCAGCTGAAAACATGAAAATATTTTATAGAAACAAGTGTTAAGGCTTCGAAATAGTAGTTATTTCTTCAATACCTGTGGTAATAATTTTATTTTAACGTACCTAAATCAACTTTAAGATCGTTAATGCTGTATCCTTTGCGAAGTTGAATTTGGAACACTTCTAGTGAAGAAATAAAAGCAGAAAGCCTTGACAGAGATTGCTTTCCCGAACCACCGACGCCTACTAACAAAGCGTTTCCTCTAGGTGCTTCCAGAATACGATTTATTCTGCATAGAAGAAAAAGTATCAAAGCAATTAACACAAAATATTCAGACCGCGTGAAGTAAATTTTTATAAAAATCATTTAATAGAAGATTTTACCTGCAAATATGATACATCGCATCCTCAAAGAGCACCAAATTCATGGTTGCGACTAGATCGTTATAAGAGGACAGTGATTCATCTAACAATCTTTTAATTTGTGGCCAGTCCCTTATAGGGAAATATTTGGGGTCACCTATGCCTTCCGCAAAGTGACAATATATCAAAGGCTTTTCAAAGACGACATTCTCGTCGTAATCCTTAAAATTGTAAGATAAGAGAAATATTAACTTATAAAAGCAATGCCATGATAAACCATAGAGCCATAGGCTTATGTAAATAGTTACCTCACAATTCTTTTTGATGACCTCAGTTATAAGTTTGCTAAAGTTTTCATTGTCAGTAGCATCTACGAGCTTGTCGGAGTATACTCGTGTTGCTTCGTGCATCCACAGTCTGATCAGTTCAGACTGCTGTTTTATTGCGTCTCCCGTAGTGAATAAAATACCCTTAGAGCATTCAAAGAGCAAGTTATCATTAAATAAGTAATTAATATCGTACATTTCTAATCAAAATTCAAAGATAAATGCTGACATTATTACAATTTACATACTTACTTGGAATATATTAGACAAGTCTCGTAGATTGAATATATAATGGAACTTGATTGCAGTAGGCAAAAAGGAAGACGCGAGTTTATTGTGAAGGGCCAGGGCTGCGTTCACTAAAGGTTCCGCATATCGTTGCACAACTATGCTGAATTTATTTAGAGGGTTCCCTAAGTGCTGGGTTAGGATCTGTTTATAAATATGGAAGCAGGCATCCAAGGCTGGAAAACTAAAAGTCAAAACAAAAAGTAGATCTACAATAGTTTTACACGCAATTAATCGTAGCTACGGCAATTAGGTATAGGTACAAAAATGAGAAACATTCATACCTGACTGCGAAAGTGCAAAAGTGTCTCTGTAACCTAGGATCGATTGTAAATGATCCAGCTGTGGGGTTCATAGAAGATACAAACATGCAATTTGATATATCTTTCAATGACAATTTTTGTCTATCATACCTAAAACACAAATCTTGTCAATATATTTAATTATGTTGAAAAAGGTAAACTTAAAATGAATTTCCAAGGACTAAGTCTTACCAGTGTTTGTAATCCATAAACTGTCGAATCAGAGTATGCGGCTGGACAGTGAAATATATATCTACTTCAGGCATGTTTAGATCATCCACGAAGTAGATCATAAATTTACTTCCTGGTGGGCCAAAATTTCGACCAGACTTCTTTTCTAGAGGTTTTTCCAATACCTTTTGTAACATTTCTGAAATTAATCACTGCCTTTAATGTCAACAATTTTTGACAAATTGCATTTAAAAGCTCTTAAACTTACCGGATGTTGTGTAGAAGTTCAGCGGCGCATTCGTGATGGCAAATGAATCTGACAGTGCGTTCAATTTGGCTGCCACACTGACAGTTTTCCCGCTGCCAGCGCTGCCCACCAACATCACGGGTTTTTGTTTAGCGATCAGTAGATCCATGAAAAATCTGATTCGAGTAGTCTCTGATGTTGATACGAGACAAGACTGGAATAAGTTACTGAATGTGTTAGGTTTTTATTGCATTTTAAAAATAAATAATATCTAAATAATTAATATTGTTTTACGACATGTAATATGAAAAATTAAAGAAAATCTGTAACATATGGACGGCTGTCAGGAATATAAAGGGATATAGAATTTTCACCCATTAAATCATTGGTAAATTAGGAAACTCATAAAAATTCTGAGATGTCTTACTTGTAATGGTAAGTCAGGATCCAGCTCAAAAGCTTCAACCTTCTCGGCCCAGGGCAAAAATTTCTTTGTCTCTGGGTCAATAAAGAAGCTGAATACGTTCCCAGTAGATGGGAATTTGATCTGTTTAAACTCATTGCAGAACCATTTGCTAAATTCGTTTCTCCAGTCAACCAACTGGTCTTGGAACAACCCAGAGCCGAAGCCCCAAATAACGGAAAATACGAAATACATCTCGTACCTACAAATCATGAGAAATTAATGTTGAATAACATTTTATCTTTAATATTATTCTGCTATGAATAAATCGAGATCTTATTATGTAGTAAGGTTATGTTGATTATCTTAAGGTATATTAGATACTGTTAATAAGATCACTGTATTATTAAAATAGATTATGGCACATTATAATCATGCACTTTCAGGCAACAGCAGTCATACATCGTAATTTTCTCGTTTATCACTTACCATTCCTTCGGACAGTCAGTGGGCAATAAGCTCTTATTCAGGAAGCACTCAAGCAAATAGCAAGTGAGCTGAATTTGCTGCAATTCTGTCAGTGGTGTGATACGTTTGTACTTCTTACAGGACTCTAACAACGGGGGAATGTACTTATCAAATAAAACTGTCAGCATTGCTTTTTCAGACTCATCATCACGAGTCGTGTCTATCCACGAGGCTACAAATCTGAAAACATGGCACAGTTATTTTACCAAAATAGTAAGTATTAAAATTAGACAATACCCAACAAAATTGTATGAAAACTCACGGATTCCAGCCCAAATCCTGAGGGTTGATATATAAAATACCAGCTCGAGACACAGTAGCTGGTGTCGCTGTACGTAAATTTGCTATCTCAAACAGCAATCGCATAGATTTCGTTAATGCAATGCGTTCATTGCTGGCTAACGTCAACACCTAGAAACATATTACATATTATTATAAGAAACACACATATAATATTTTCTATAGAACCAACGCCTCCGAATTGAAATTCTAGTAAATTTCCGAAAATGATACCTTATTATCATCCATCAAAGTATTTAAACTCTCAATCCACATAGGATCAATATCTCCATCTAACACAATCCATTTAGGCCCATCTCCCGGCATATTTGCCATATCTCTCATAATAGTAGAAAACAAGCCGTCTTTCCATTCTCTTGTAGCAGGATTGATGATACCAAACAGTTCATCATTAGTCACTGCCTTAGGATCGAGATCATTATAAAATGGTTTCATCTTTAGCATATGGTATGTTTTATTTAAACATTGCCACACCATCGATTTTCCTGTTCCCGCAAATCCATCTATGAATACTGAATGTCTGACAGCAAACAACTCAACCAATTGCACCATCTAAAAATAATGTCGGTTTGTACATTTAGATACCATAATAATTATAATATGAATAAAAACGCATTTATCGGTAGATTCAAGCAAAAAAACAAGTTTGGGAACGATCGTTGGTTTGATTGATGACCGCTAGTCTAGCAACAAGATGGCAATTTAAGTTAATGATCTCGGGTTTTACCGTTATATTTACAGCGTTCTTAATATCATGGTCATGACCCTTGAGGTTGAAAGACTTAGGCACTTATTAACTAATAACAATTCTATCAAATTACATACTTTTGTTCCAACGTATCATCCGAGTTATTGCTAAGTAGAATCGACAATTTGAATTCTCTCAAAAATCCTTTGCATATTACATAATTTGTTTCTCACCTTCAAAATGAAACCAGGTTCTGGCTGTAGTTTCATTGAGATGGCTCCTGCGACAAGACTTTTTTCGAAATCTAAGTCACGTTTCCTCGGTACATCCAGAGCTGGGAAGAGATCTCCGATGAGACCCATGAAGACAGGCATATCGTCCGTTACAATTTTCGGTATGTTAAAGTCTCGTAATGCTCTCATTAACACTTGGTCTTCAGGTCTTAGACGATCTCCTCTCTGTTAGAATTACATTATAAAAATTAAAGGAAATTTCTACATTTACAATTCAAATTTTAATTCAACCAGAAACCCGCTAGGTTGACCTTTGATAAATCTGGCAAATTAATACTAGAGATGAATAAATAAAGGGAATATTTATAAATAAACATTAGAAACCAGAAATTTTTGAAAGGTGAGTTTCGAAAGACGTAAAATTTCCCTAAACCAGTGTTGTGTTTGAATTTAAATGCATATTCTTGTATAAATCAAAAATCCTTGTTTTAAATATTAAGTAACCTTGAGAGAACCGGCCACCACAAGCACGGACTTGATGGCTCTGAGACCCCAATCGTAGTGGTCCTGTTTTGACAGCAACTCTCGGCACAACATGTACAGGGTGATGAATTTTCTGGCTAGGAGACGGGCTTCTTGGAAACCTTCGGCCACCAACATAATCTCGCAAATTAGTTCAAAATCTGGCACCACCATAGCACATGGCCTGTTAAAAATAAAGAGAACATATTGGACTTCAGACATTTTGTCATTCCTAAATAATTTTTACGTAATAAAATGTGGAACTCACCGGAATAAAGCCTTCAAATTCTCTGGTAGCTCAGTTCTCCCCGCATACCCAGGGTTCATAGTGATGAACATTCCAACCGTTGGAATAAGCGTGATTATTTCACCCATAAAATCAAACTTCTTCTTTTTAGCTTTGATTGCATCCAACACACTTTTCACTTGGACTGACACTACCGACAACACTTCTACAGAAATTCTATTGAATTCGTCGAAGCATCCCCATGCGCCAGTCTGGGCTAAGCCTAAAATGAAATTAATTGTATGCTAAAGGTCAAAAAATGCATAAAAGTTATACACTCACATTATGTTTATTATGGAAGTTTGATCACCACAGCAAATTGGTGGTAGTTGCCTTATTGGGTCGGCCCGTAATGTTGAGCCCAAACCCATGATGTCACAAGGTGTTGTAGGAGGTGATAGAAACCGTTTAATGGTAGGACTACCTACAACTCTTTTGTTCGAGTCAACTGCTAGTTAACTTTAGCGACTGGGAAGTTTAAAAACGATATTTTTTTTCTCTTCTTATTCTTGATTTTATAACTAGTAACGCATCCTCCATGATGTCTTTGGCGTTACTCACGTCCATATGCGAAGGTGACCACTTAGCATCGGATGACACGTAGCTGCCGTTCCCAACTGTTATCTTAAATTTAAAAAAAACTAAGTTCGTGTTATTTTTAACTACGAGCTTCAATACCTTTATAGATATTCCCGCAAGATTTGTAATCCATTTGTTCAGAACAATTAAACACATAGACCATAATGCCAAGTGCTCTGCCCAAATCCTTCGTAGTTTCTGTCTTCCCAGTACCGGCGGGACCGGCTGGTGCACCTCCCATCACTAAATGAAGACTCTGAAAAGCAAAAAATAAATATTCATATCAATAAAAACACACAGTTTTCCTATTTTTAAACTTTATATAAAGACTAAATTTTAAACAAAATACCTGAGTCAGAGTGATATAGCAGCGATCGGTTAGTGGCGTTATTACAAGTCGAGGTGTATTTCCTAAATATTCGTAGTCATACAAAAACTGCGCATCGCAAATGTTAGCGAAACAGTTGTTGAGTTTCAAATCCCAACGATGCCTAAAATTTAAAACAAAATAATTAGTTCTATATCATTTCAAACAGATTGTCTCTATCAAAACGTAGTTGAGTAATTTTTAGGCAGCCATTTATAAAACCATACTTACCTCAACTGACTCTGCCACTGGAAGGCATTTGATGTTTCGACCTTTGCCACAATAAGTTTTGCAACAACATCTCTCGAATGCACGTCGATGGTGCAAATTGTCATAATCTTCTGTCGATCTCCAACCGTCAAATCACCAAGTAAAAGAACAATAAGTGCATTCAACTGAGCGATTTGCTTTTTTTGATAATCCTTCAAAGCATTCTCATATCCTAATAAAAGAAAAAATTGATAATTTTAGTTTTACAAATATAATTCTCACATAAATTCATGTAACTAAGTGGCTTACGCTAGAAGCTCCTTGATCGGAAGAAAGCAAACGTGTAAGTATTTTGTCCATTAAGTTCTGAAGACATTCCATTTTGGACATTAAATACAATAATGATGTTGCAACCGCAAGATTCCAACCTTTGAGATACTATGTTAAGAGATCTGCTTCTATATTGAACAAATACCTTCTTCAAGCTTTTCAAAAGCCTGATTGGTTTCCGTGGTCCACCAGATCTGCGTCCCGACTAAGGCAGGTTGTGCGGGCCAATCAAAAACCCACTCATCCCTTGGCTTATCTTCGTAAGACTTAACGCTGTGTTCAAATATATCTCGCAATGTATATCTCATGCAATCTGTTACACGATTGAGCCATATCTCCACCTGGATTGTTATAAAAACATCGTAACAGTAAGTTGATGAAATGAACCGAAGGGAAATTGTAAGTAAATATTAGGTAGGCGAGGTACATTTTTTGCAAAGTTTTCCCTCTTAACCCAAGAGGGTCGCAGTTGAACACATAATTATTAAAAACGTTTATCAAAGCGGGTTTCGCTGATAATTTATAAATATAGTTATTATCAAAAATTAAATAAAAAAATTAACTACCCTATCGTATCAAGCATAGCTTGGAATCGTCTCAGTAAAAATTTGGTTCGGTTCATATTACCTTTCCAGTACAATCACAACACGGTGCCTTAAATGGCACATGTTCCTCATTTTCTTTGGATATCATCTCGATGGCTTGCTTACTGCCGGCCTTTGGAAAAACTAATTTAGCTAAGTTATCGTATAACTTAGTAAGATGTCGGCAGACAGCTGGTGGGTTATTGCCGTTGGACAAAATATCTGAAATAAAACCCATGTAAAAACCAAACTATATTTATAAATAATAATGAATAAGAAATAGTTACTTCGTATAAAATTTGTTTACTACCGAGCAAATCCGCGGAGGACACGAAATAGAAACGAGGGTATGCCAAACGTTTTGTTTCCAAGTAATCGTTAAGTGCTTTCTCGCAGAGATTAAGCGCTTTCATTAGTTCCTCCAACTTATCTAATAAACCTGGTTTATTGGTAGCTTGAACCACATTGGGAGTCGCGGCAATGTCTTTTAAAAGTTCCTAAAATCAATCAATCGGTTATACCATAAAACTTTCTAAACAATGATTACTTATATTGCTTTACGAAATTTTCGTACCTTGAAAGTCTTATCAATATTATCGAATCTTTTAGAATCTTCAGGTAACTGAGCGCGGATGTCATCAGATCCAACGAAGATGCTCTCAAGATATTGCCATTTACGTTGCACTTCAAACCATATAGCGATAACGGCATCTGCTGTTCCCAATTTCTTCTGCCACGCTGTCACCTCCGCTTCGTAAAACCCAATAAACTTCGACGACATCATGGTTTGAACTTGATTCTGGAAAATTAAGCATAAATTGTGTAAATAACAATAAATTTTATAATTAAATGAGCAAAATAAGTACGTTGGGGTAATACCGGACGGATTTACGACAAGTTCGAAGGATGTTGTAAAAACTTAAATTTTGTGAGTACAGTAAGTGCTATGTCAATGAAATATAGTGCAAACGGATGAGGAATAAACATAGCATAATTTAAAATAGCATTTCTCTTCGTACACTCAATATTTTATTATTTATACGCTTAGAAAAACTCGATATACTTTTTTATGAGTATAATCACAATTTGGTCATTAAGGGGGAAGTTCGGACAGTAATTTAAAACTGTTTCTATTGCAAAGAACACAAGGTGTATGACAAGGAGATATCCGATCTTTTATGTGCTTTAATATGATATCAATGAAATCTATATAAGGCTACGAACATAGATGTTCCAGATGATTACTTTTTTTTCGCTCTTTTTTTCGTTCGGGCTGTCCGATCTTACCCCTTATTTTAAACTTAGGCGATTTAATGGTTCCCAAAGTTTAGGTTCTCTCGACATTTGTCTCTAATAGAATTGTCGTTAAATTGCTACAAGTGAATGACCTTTACTTACTACTTACTTCTTTATGTACGTATAGAAGTAGTAATTTCAAGCAAATTTATGTGTTTAAATATAAGTAAAACTATGGATATGAGAGAGTGATAAAGGGAAGCCAAGGAGACTAGAGCCAAATTATGAATTGGTAGAATAGTTTTTAAAATAATAAGCGTGTACATTAGTAGAAAATTAGATTTATTAAGCTTTAAGAATTATTTTTATTATTATTAATAAGCACATACATTTAATAATTATAGCTGTTAATTTTTTCTTAATGTTCTAAATTATATATTTTGTTAGCGATGTATGCAATCTAATATGATACTTCAAGTTACGTTGCTTATTCTATAATCAGATTTTTGTTATTATAATCTATCTTGGTTTTTAATATTATAAAAGTTTGACAACCACTACAAATTTCATCACTTGGCGCTGATCGGATATTTTTATCCGATCTTCACCTGAGGAGGATAACACCGGATTTCAGCCTGCAGAGATACTAGACGGATATCAATTAGTTCTATCTAATTACCACTGCTTAAATTTTAGTATTTAGGCAAAATAATAATAAAATACATTATACTTTCGCTACAATATTCAATAAAAAATTGAGGGGGAAGACCGGATGGACAAAAATTTTGGAAAATTTACCTTGGTAACTTTAAAAGCATGTAGCATACGTGCGTCTTGCAGGAGCGACTGGCGACCACTGCTGGGTGGGGCGTAACAAAATTATCTTTCGCGCAGTGTGGCTAACATTGAAAAATAAAGCCAAAATAGTGAGTTATTTTGATTCCAACGGTCTTACCCCACCACCGATCTTACCCCAACGTACTTACTTAATTTTGGGACTTCTCAATTTCTAGGCACTATGAAAAAAAACTAATTTAATCTACCTGATTATCCTCAAGAGTCTCCACCAACTCTTCGCTAGCTTTCGGTAATTTGATTCCGGTTCGATCGTGAGTTGTGTATTCGAACTCCATTATAGCCCATGTTGCCTCCAGCTCCCTAAAGCAGAACATTTTGTTACATTCCAATTTTATATTTCCTATATTTAGTACAAAATTCTACACAATGATTTACAAACTTGAGTGTTTTCTCCATTGCTGCTTCTTTAACAGATTTATCAACAATAGTTTTCACTTCCTCTTCGTACTTATGTAGATTCAATGCTAATAAGTCAGCTAGAGTTGTGTCATCGTCAATATGGAATTTCACCTAAAACACATTAACCCGTGTGATCACAATTGTATTTTTAACGTTAATTTCACTCATAATTTTATGCTTGACATTCACTTACCTACAAACGTTGTTATTTGACCATACAAAAAATAATAGCTACACTATTTACGAAATGAGTTGAACCAAAATAAATATAAATGAATGACTATAGTTACATTAGTTACAGGTTTAAAGAATGAATTCTGATAAAATCATAGGATAGTTGGATATTTTCTGCTGCGATGATGATTCTGTTTTCGGCAACACTTTTAATCCTTGTTGTCTCATCTCGTTGAGAGAATACGATCTATTTAGTTTGATTAATTTATTGCCGCTTTCGTATTCCTGATGCTTTGGTCGTCTAAAATCTTGCATTTGTAAATAATGCGTAACTTTCATTTCGGCATCAGCATTAGTCAATATTTTTGCATCCTTCAAGGATTTTTTCAATTCATCTAATGACTTAAAGTCCTCAATAATCTCCTCTAATGAAACACGACTTCTTACACTGTACTTTGGTGAAAATGGAGTGATATGATTATGATTCGTTTCGATGGACATAATGTGTGAATGAGCAGCTTTCTAAACAACAAAAATAACATCAACATGAGATATAGATACACAGTAAACACAAACTAAAATGACAACTTTATGTATAAGTCTATTATTTACATACCTTCGTCGCCATCATCAATTCGATCCAGTGCCTATCTTTAATAGCTGGATTTTGCAAATCAGTTACTGCTCGCAAAGATGTCATCAAATTCTTAATTGTTGCTTCTATTGACAAATATGGCTCCCTTAAATTTTTAAGGATTAATTATTCGTGAATTGGATTACATTTTTCATGTTCATTGTTAATAAAGTCATTGTTAATAAAACCATCATTTACAACTATGGTACTAGTGCGATAAATTCTCAATTACAGCACGTCATACTCAAAGATATTGATAATTCCATTATGTAGAAAGGAAAACCGCTTGATTACTGACTCTTCAAATTTGCAATCAAGACATTAATAAAGCACATTACATCATAAGAAAATTATATTATAAAAAGTATGTCATTAGGTTTAAATTAGATGGTACAAAGTTCGTCGACAAGTATGAATAACATAGCTCCTGAAACCACAAAATGTGACTGAAAAAGTTTTGAAGTTTTAATAATTTTATACCACTTACCAAACCCTCATGTCTTTATCAAGCTGTCGCAAATCTTTCGTGAAACGTTTGCACTCCTGGTCCATGCCATCGGCGTCGATTTTCTTCCAGGGAGATTTCTTCCAAAACTCTATTGTGCCCATCACAAGGTAATAATAGTCCCATAATTGCTAAATTAGAGAATGCATGAGTGAAAAAACGCTTTTATTTAAAGTGCTAACGCTAACCACATCAATATAGATAAATAAAAATAATTACTTTGACTAGTTTCAGTTCCCGTCTGCATTGTTTCAAATTTTTCTCGTCTGGTGGCTGTATATCGAATAATCCACATGATTTCTTCAAACCATTTACAATATCCTCAAACTGTATCAACTCCTGATGCACGGTGTCAATTTGCCGGTACGGCTCTTTACAGGACTCTAAGAACATCTACGAATGCAAATTAGAAATTTTATTAACGAAAATACGTAGAATAATGTATAGTATTTTAACAAAACCTTAACACACCTCTTTGAGCTTGAATTGATCTCTGTACATAGTAAGACGTAGATTAATAAGCGCCACACGTTTTGCAATAAGCGCTGCTTGAGCAGCTTGCAAAGGAGCAACATTGTTCTTCATTACTGTTGCCAGTTTCACTAAGTTCCTCCATTTTTCTGGTAGAACATCCAGCTGCATAACACACAAAGTATCGTAAGAATAATAATTAGCTGTGGATAATAAAAAATACAAACCAATTGTCCTATGACAGTAAAGAAAGAAGTAGAGCATGCTCAAAATGTAGCTAATGCAGCGCCAAATGTAGCAACATGAGTGCAACCGTGCAAAGCGGCAGACGTGATCTTACCGATTACTCTTACCAAAGTATGTACCGAATATTGATGAGCAGCTGATGGTTCCTATTTTCATTGTCAGTTTGCACAAATAAGTACAAAGTACATTATAAAATATTACAAAAATTAAAGACGAATGTTAATTGACTTATCTTCCAATAATTACATTTTGTTATGGTTACTTTACCTGCTCATACGTGTCTTCAGGGAAGTCCACTCCGTATTCCTTCAAAACATATATAATATCACGCAATGGCTCAAACATTTGTTCGGTGCCAGCGTCAATCTTCGCTTTGACTTCATTAAGTACGCCCATTACTTTCAGCAATCCTTCATAATCATCATCATCTAACTCGACGGACAATTCCTTAACAGCATAAGTTATAAACTTTTCAAGATCGTCCAAACTAAAATCAGTCAAAATTTTAAAAATTTTAATAACTAGATTACAAAAAACAAAACGAACTAAGAGGGTAGCTGATATACCCCATTAACTATTGTTGACAGTCGATTAAATTACCAAAATTCATATTACTAACATAACCAAAAAAAAATCTCTTCACTTGCCTGGTTTGGACGTGATCTTTTAAGTTCTGCTTGTAAAGATTACTCCATTTACAGATAATATTCATAATAGCTTGGTTAAGGCGCTTTAAGTCAAGTTTTAACCAGCCATTACATAAGTAATCAGATGGCAACGCTGCTACTTCATCATAAAGACAATTATATTTATCTATCTGTAAGTACAGAAATATATTATTAAAATATTCCAAACCTTCATCGATTTACGAACAAAATGCGTTGTTTAATGTCCTAATGTATAAAAACAATACCAATTTACAGTTGTACAGATACTATAACTGGAAGGTACTATTTACCTCTTTTTGGTACTCTTGAAGTGTTGGTTTTCCATCAGGCGGATCGCAACCATATTCATATTTATACTTGTCAAACTCTTCTGGAGGAATAACTCGTCCATACTTTAAGAATCCGGCTAAAACTTCTTGCCTATCTTCCATCCAGAGGGGCGTATATTTTTCGTATTTCTGATAAAATAATAAAAAGCTACAATACTATTATTTCTTAAGAATACCTATTACTGTCTATTGACGTAAAAAATAAAACTACACTTACTGAAGCATAAGAAACAACATCATTAATGCTGTTTTCTACTCGTTTTAAGATCTCATGATACAAATCAATCATTTCTTCCTCCTCGGCAATGTCATCTGCAAAGTAGTATTGGGTTTGAATTAAGAATATAACATATAACTATTTTAAATAGTAACATGTATAATTAAAATATTAAATCGTTATGGTTACCTTCATACGTAGGTAATGGAATTAAAGGATCAATCCTTGGAAACATCGTCGCTTGTAAGAACATGTCTTTCATCATTTCTCTTAGAGTGTCATAAAGGCCACCAGCATCATCAAGATCCAGTGACGGTGAAAAATAAATATCTAAGAATAAGACACATACATGATATTATCTAATTAACTAATAACTCCTCGCTTCGCCTGGGAGATATTATGTACTCAATTCACAAAGGTTTTTAGACGAGGTTTTAAGGTCACATAACTTCCACTAACTTATAAACCAATTGAAATACACTTTATACATATTACCTTAAAAAGTTTTTTGCTAATGTATAATGATGTTTCTGAGATTAGAACAAACACACCGACAAAACAACTAAAGTTCTTAAAATATTGTTACTCAACTGCGTTTTTTCTCAAATATTTTCAACATGCAGACATAAAACAGCGAGAATTTTATAATGTGTATTACTATAATACCTGGGTCCTTGAGCTCTGCTATAATCTGCATGAAGGCTACTCTGGGCCCCTTTTCTAAGTCCGTTTGTTTCTCAAACAAATTCAGACTAGACTGAATTGCTTTCATTATTTGCTTCGATACCTATGATTAAGAACAATAAAAATTATAAAATGAAATTATCCACTTTCATGATTTTTCTTTATATTTTGATTACTGATGTTCATTGACATTTTTAGATGAAACGAATAAAGACTTACAAGAGAATCGACATATTGCACATAAGCAGGCCAACGGGCTGCTCTGAATGCTTCTTCCTCCATTTCTTGCCGTTCAGCCTCTATATCTGCGAGTTCCTCGGGGTCTAATTCTTGCTCCTCTTCTTCAACTGGTGACTCTACTTCCTCACCTAAAGTTATACTGTTATAAATGTTCCTTCACATGATTATAGATTGTAATCTTCAATGAAATCGCCCTATTGGTTCCAAAGTAAATTTATTAATAAATAGATAACTACAATTTACGAAAAAAAAATACTTTGCTACATTACCTGCATCTCTACGTGCTTGTCGCTCTCTTCTTTCAGCTTCCTTGGCTTCTCTCTTTAATCTCCTGGCTTCTCGTCTTTCAAATTTAGCTTGAGCAATCTCATCTTTTTCTCGTTGTCTTTCTTCCCTAATTAAACGTTTTTCTTCTCGACGTTGCAAAATCTCTTGTAATTTCTTTGCACGCGCAGCTTTTTCTTCATCATCTAAGGTTGCTTCATCCACTTCTTCCAATTCTTCCTCTTCATCGTCGGACTAAAATAAGATTTTAAATTTTGTTCATTTGAGTTCATAGATAATATAAATTTCTTTAAATTATGTATATTACCAGCAAAATTTTAAAAATTTGTAAGGAATATAATTTAATTTAATACATCCGAATCAAAATTGTGTTTTGGCCAACATAATATTTTTAATGTCATTTGTTTCACGTTTTCTAGATCATAGGATGAAATGATGATAGAGTATGCAGTTTAAGTTACCTCCTCTTCCTCTTTTATATTGAAGAACAAGTTATAATTATGGCTTAAAATTTGCTCAAACTCCGCATGGCTTTCAAGAATTTTCTGACGCCTGAAAGTTATAATTAATTTTTAATATCAACCAACAACGGAGAGTATTTGACTATCTATTACTGGCATTGACTGTAAAACTAAATACGTTATTGTAAGTACCTCTGCGAAAATCTGGGCCGACGTTCATTAACAGCTAAAAGTTCGAGTTTCTCTGGGTTTTCCTTGCGATTATGAAGTGGCTTATCACCCCAAGCTGCAATATTACTAAGCCCACGTTTCATGTTATTTTGAGCAGTGAGTACCCGTTCTTGAAGTGTGTTGATAGCCGCGTATACTTCTGCCATCCACTCAGTGACTGTATTAAAGTATTTATGGATGAATCGTGTTTGTATTGTATCACGAAAAGCAATAAGTACTTAGTTACTTATGTAAAATGTATACATATATACGTACAATCATCATTCCATGTAAGTTCCTCAACCCCTCTACCGAGTAGATTGTCTATTGCCGATATCTCCTTCTCAATGAGCGCAACTTCAGTCTCGTGACTGCCCTCACGGATCGCGTTATACCACGCAATAGCACGGTTTAGACGATTCATATCATACTACAAATAATGTGAAATAAATTTAAGTTATCATTAATTGAATACTCGCCAACAATAAATTTTAGAATTCCAAAAAGTATTACCAGGCTTATTATAATAATTACTACCTATATTCGAATTTATAATGTCAACAATACCTGCAATTTCTCATTACGGGCATATAATTCTTGTCCATCTGGCGGTATTCCTTGTTTATCCAAGTATTTCATATACCGTATCTCTCGCAACAACATCACCAGCTAGAAATTGATTAAGATTATCTCGTAACAAATTAATAAAATTTAAGCCTCCATCAGTTTTTGCTTCAGTCTAGACTTAACAAATAAATAATATATTGGTAAGGATGTAATTATGAAAATATTTACCTCTGGACTAAAATTATTTCGCACAAAAGGCGGATCCCTGTAAATGAGGTTCTTAGCAAGATGTGTTTTGCAGATATTGGGAACAATGGCACACCACTGCTTGAACTGACGATCTTCAAGCACATTCAGGAAAGCCAACATTTCATTTTGTTTCTGCTTCATGTATAAGGCATTCTCCGATTCGATGATCCTATAATAGTTGCAATGCAAATAAAAATTAATCCTTGCTTTTTTTACTTAAAATAAGTTAATGCTTGACAACGATCCCACCTGATGGTAAGTGGCGATGAAGTCCAAGATGATGTACGCACTAACTTATAGAAGCCTATTCACTCTCCTCTTGAAGACTCTCACATCATACACAGGCGGAAACACCGACGCAGGCAAGCAATTCCAGTCCTTATTTTAAGCTCATTAAATCTATGCTTAATTGAGTCTTATCAATATCAACCCATTTAATACTTACGGATCTTCAAATAGAATAAAATCTTCCATAGGTACTTGGATTCTTCTACGTAACTTGTATATCCACCATAACATTCCACTTACTGGTGGCAAATAAGCGTCCACCATGGGTCTTTCTGGACCTTTTGTCAATTTCTGCAAAAGCAAATAAAATTACATGGTGTACTTCAACAACTTGAGATAGTGTTTTACAGGATCTCTTTTTTGAAGATATTTGTCTGGCAAACTTACCGACATTTCTTCGTCGTAGATTTCCTTCACAGCATCTAAGTTTGAATGCATCATGTTCAACAACCTCGTCAACTTTGGTTTAAGTTCTTCCTTTATTATCGGACGATGGAACAAATCTCCTGCGATTTGAAAGAACTGAAATGCCGAATTTAGGGATAAGAAAGAAAGTTACTAACAAGCATAATTAAGGCATAGTAAGTTTATTGATACTACTAACATACCTTGAAGAAATGTTCTAAATTATGGCACTCATCTAATCCCTGGGAAAACAGTGAAGCAAGCCTCCTGTCCACATCATTAAGTACACCCATGTGCTTATGGTAATCTTTTATGAAACTATTATCTTCTGGATCTGCTGGATCGTACGTTATATTACCAAGATTTTGATAAATCAGCGTGTACTCTTCCAAAACCTAAAGCATTGGTCATAGTATTAGGTGATTAATATCCAAGGTCAACGGGGACTGGTTACCATCGCGTTGCTTATCACCTCGTGTGCACCTACTTACATAAAATATCAATTACTTAGTCTCACCCTACCTTCATACATTCCGTACTTAAGGTCTTCCCTCTAAGTCCACAGAACTCCACCTTTTCCAGCTTCAATATTTCAACGGTTGCTTCCAAAATCTGCTCAATCATTTGAAGCCGTTTCATGTACACATTGAAGCGCATAAAAACGCGATCAAAATCGAACGACCACCGCACTGGAAGGACCCCGGCCGGGAAGAACGTGTGAACTTTATCACGATTCATTGCGTAAGTATCTCTGAAATATGGTTAAATTAAATATTCCTTGATAAGAGAACTCATTTCTATAATACTCATGAAAATGGTAACATTTACATACATGAAATGGTTTAAAATATTCATCGCCTTCTTCAGTTTCATATGCTGCTCATCAGCTTCTCCTTGAAATATCGAACTGGGATCAATAGAATTGGTGCATTGTTGTATCACAAGATTACATACCTCACGCAGAAGAGCTGAAACGCAATGGTCAAATATGAATAATCATAATTATATTATTAACTGTCAACTCATGAAATAAATATCTATGTTCAATCGCACTTACGTATTAATTTTTCTACATTGCAATAGTATCTTGAGTTTCCCCATAACATTCCAATACAATGAAACATCGGTCTTATTAAGGGCTTAGCGTCGGAAAAATCAGTTCCTTCGAAATTTTCAAAATGTTGAAGTAACGGTTTTTGATAAATGTAGATGTCGCGGCACTCGACAATAGCTAGTACAAATTAATTATTAATTAACAAGACCGTATTAAAAAGGAATAACGTAGTGTACATTATGAAAGATTATAAAATATAATTAGGAGATATTGGTATTAAAGACTTCTTAACACGATGAGTGCGAAACGAGGCTTAAAACACCTCGTCCGTGTCTCGACGTTATAGCGGTAAGAAAAAACTTAAACTTCTCTGTCGTGCGGGAGGCATAACTTCCATCTGGTTCAGTGTAGGAAAAAGATAACTATATATCTGAGATGTGCTATTAATTCCTAGTTCTATGGTATATCCACCTTAATACCGGGTTTCTTAGACCTCGTGCCGCACTGAACTAATAAAATTCTAACGCTGTGCGGAACGAGGTTGCAAACGCCTCGTACCTCCGCGCACCTCGTACCGCACCCTACGCTAGCTTCATGCGGTTAGTGTTGTGCAACGCATTCGAAGCTTTTACAGAGAACGACTTGGATGTGGATACAGGTAATTTTCAAACATCCTAACTACTTGTTATATCGTTAATAGAAACGTGAATGTGACTTGTTGAGTAACTTTCTTCAAATAGGTTTTTAATCATGATAAATTATGGTATGTTTGTTTATTGAGTTAACTAGCGGACCCGGCAAACGGTGTTTTGCTCATCAAAATTTAATGCTTATGCCCAATTGTACTCGACTCTTCAGTACTCTAACCAACTTTACCCAACTCTTCTCTATTCTAATCTAACCAACTTTACTCAAGTCTACCCACCATTTCCTTACTCTTAAATTAATCTACTAAGCTCGACCCTACTTTTCAGAACCCACTGCAAACAAAGTAGGTACATCATCTCGAAAAGGGATCAAAGAAAAGGAGATGTGTAGGATGTTACGAAAAACTCCGCACCTAACAAGTCGTGAGGCAGACAAAAAAGTAAAGAAAATTGTCACAGAATGCACTGGTTGCAAAAAATATTATTGTTTGAACTGTTTCAATGAGAAACACCCATAAATTTTAAAAATAAAATACCAATATATAAAATCGATATTTATTTTCCCATCACTAAATAATATGAAAAACTGCCATTTTTCAGTGCGGTACGAGGTACATCAGATCCCACGTTTTATTTTACCTATAGAATCTAAACTAACTTATGTAACCACGGGCGGCGGCAGATTTAGGTTCATCAATTCATTGTTAATAATAATCGCGACAAAAACCGTACAATTTGTTTTATTTGGCGCCAAAAAAAGGATTTTTGTCTCCTACGGGCGATGGGGTTTAATATGCCTCGTGCCGCCACAATGTCTGGTTTAGGACGAGGTTTAAAACGCCTCGTAACGCAGTAATGGAAAGTACAGAAAAATCTGTGCCGCAGGGAACGTGTTAATAAATATCCAACTATACTAACCCTCAATAGTCATACTTACACGCAACAACATTAGTCAACATGGTTTTAAAGCAGTTAACGTATACGCTGCGAGTAGCTTCGAGGTAATTGGCCATTCTCTTCACACGAGGGTCTCTGAGCTGGGAATAAATCCCTTCAAGATTGCGCAACCGATGGGCGTAAAATTCGATGTCAGCACTCGGTAAAGGGAATTTGGTTCTCTTAAAAGCTGTAGAAAAATTCATAGTGTTTATTGAGGACAAAATTTATATCAGCACGAGATATCCGCAATTTGAAAATTCTCACCTAAATAGGAATCTTCCTGCAACAAATCATGAACCTGCTGTGCCCATTTTATTATCGCCCCCTCTATGTTTGTCTTCAAATATAAATCAACGTCTTCTGAATCGCTATAAATAATGAAAGAAAAAGAGTGACATAAATTGGAGAACTCTGAAATCTATCGCTCATTTAGAATGTGCCATCATGCCATCATACCTACCTCTCTCTCAGTCTAGCTTCCGCGTGGTAAATGTTCTCAACTCCATCGGGCATGGGCAGCATAACTTGACTTGACATTTCCCCTTTAAGCTGGAAAAAGAAAGCTAGTTTCAGATTTAATGACCCTTGTACTTCTCATTCGAAATTTCAACTCTGTGATGTAATATAGCTATTTTACCTGATGCATCAGATTCCTAAGTTCGTTAACGTGTCTCCGCATATCATTCTGCACTATCTTTGGCCACCCTCTCTGGTTTTCAGGGTTGCACAACAGCGGACCTATCACCTCATCTGCCATTACGCTCAAATCCATTAAAACATTGCCCGATATTTCGCCAATTGTAACACCCTGGAGATCAATATAAAAGTAAATACACATCTGAATAATATGTAAAATGCTAAATTATTCCTGCCAGTAAGCGATGAAAATGCTCTATTAACTGTCTCACTGAATCTGCTATCGTAAAAACTTTAGGTACTTTGAAATGTTTAGAAGAGTAGGTACGCCTATAATCAAGATAGCAATGTTATGAGACTGCCGTTTCCCAGTTCGGAGTGATTCTGGTTGCGAAGCGATGATTCAGTTCGGTTCCCGGCCATCAGCTATTTAAATGACAATTAGGTATGGGTTTTACATCTTATTCGTATCGACCATCCGCGACTTGAGGAATCCTAGAGATGATTAACTTGAAAATACGCATAAGTCAGAAGGATGACGGACGAAACCCACTTTACACACGATATTATACACTTCAAAGTTATTATGCGTAGTGAGTTGTACTATATTAGATTGGATAAAGATAAGGAAAAAGTAGGCCTCACCTTTCTAAAATTTGCCTGGGTAATTTTATCATCTACATTTCTGAGAAAGTATACCATTTTTCCTTTACTTATCGGCGGGAAGTTCGTAGCGCATGTTAACAAGCCCGCGGTATTCATACGAAATACAATTATGTCATATTTAGGTAAATCGAAGAATCTGAATAAAACGTGCTGTGGAGCGAGGAAATTATAAGTTGTAGTAAATAAAAGTTTAACACACGCTCAAGAGAATAATCCATCCATAAATTCGTCATTAGCATCATTTTCATTGCAACAATGCAACCCATAAATCGGGTCTCCTGTCAAAATGTGAGAGGCAGATAGATACCTACAGGCAATGATGTTTTAAATATCTAGATTGAGCGTCGCCCTACAATGAAAACAAAAAAAAAACAAGGCAACATTCTCAAGCATGTGTGCGTGCAGGCGATGTTTTTCACGTTCATTTATTGTCTATGTGTGCGTAATCTGTGCGTAATGATATAAAAATTGCGGCCAACTGTTGGCCACAATTTTTTGACACGTTTTCGCGGATTCGATGCTCCATCTAGATATTTAAAACATCATTGCCTACAGGGCATAGTCCACCATGTTAGTAAAGTGCGGATTGACTGATTTCACACACCTTTGAGAAAATTATTGATAACTATCAGTTGTACCGGTTCCTCGTGATTTTTTCCTTCACCGAAGCAATTTGTAATTAAGAGGTTAAATACGTGGTATAAAAATATGCATATCGATTTTTTTATTCGATGTACGCACAGAATAGGAACCCAGGCACCCCGGGGAGTCCAAGGTTCAAACCACTAGGCTATCGTCGTTAATTCACCTAAAATACGGTAGTTACCTACCCTTTCATCGCCAGTGATGAATTTGGCCCATTTGTCGAGCTTTTGCTTCAAGGATTTCAGTATATATTCGCTCATAAACTCTAAACGAGTGTCCACATCTTCTTTCTAAAATAGCCACACAATCAGTTGTTATTAAAATCAAAATGTTTATTTGCTAAGCTTTTGAATGTAAACTAGGGAAATGGAATTAGGAAATGGAAACTTATTTCATGCATCGAAGTCAACAGTATATAAGGGTCTCCGCAAACTGACTGCAGCCACCGGTGGCTGTGGCGCTTCTTTTTAGAAGCGCGATCCGGCCAACACCCAACAGCTCCAAAAACAGTGAGCAAAATTCAGCCGAAGCGGCTGTTGGCCGGACCGCGCTTTTAAAAAGAAGCGTTACAGCCGCCGGTGGCTGCAGCAGTCAGGGTGTGGACCCATGTCTACGGTGCGGCGCCGTTTGCCGTGCAACGGTACGGCACCGCCGCCGGCAGATGGCGCGGCGCCGTGCCGCGCCACGGCGTCGTGTACTGGCACGTGCACACTATTGTGTTGTCAGTTGCATAGTGCGGTAATTTTTTGCATAAAATGGCGGACGATTTAGATTTAGACTTAGCGGCAATAGTGTGCACGTGCCAGTACACGACGCCGTGGCGCGGCACGGCGCCGCGCCATCTACCGGCGGCGGTGCCGTACTGTTGCACGGCAAACGGCGCCGCACCGTAGACATGGGTCCACGCCCTAAGTCTGCGGGGACCATGCGGGGACCCTTTAATGACATAATTGCATGCCTACTTAAACACTACCAATAAATTAAAAGAATAGAGCTTTAATAGGAATTAATATTTATTTCACTTACGTCTCCCATTATTCTTATCTTGCCACTTGATAATTACTGTGTAAAGCTTTACCAAATTAAGACATTTTTAATTAAAAATAACGGGACATTATGACTGTTTGATACGTAACCAAACAAATATTTTTGTTGTCATAACAACGAGAATGCAATTCGATTTTGTTTTCAAATATTTTGAACAAAAAATACAGCTCATGTGGTCACTTTTATAAAAATGACTTTCTATTGTTCATCTAACTTAAAGATTTATTCACTTAAATACTAGGGGTTTTAGAGTTAATTTGAACAAGGTTTATAAGTTATAAATTAAATAGGACAACTTTCCCGCTATTTCTTATATTTTTTTTCAAATTCAATACAGATTATATCTTCTAGTCTATGATTAAACGGCTAATGTTACATAGATAATACAAATAAACTGTCAACCGTGAAAATTATCTATGGTCGTACCATAGTGCTCGTGCTTTCATTTCAAACTTCAAACAATGAAACCAATGTCATTTTTACGCATTGATCTATACTCCGACTTTTAATTCGATGCAGTAAAATGACATTTCCAGTGTTACCGTTTTTTATTATCACAAAAATAGTGATGTAACCTGGACACAAATTATTCGATTTGATGAAAATATTAATCGGATTATAATCGTTTCGTATAATTTAGCAAACTGCTAAAATAATGTATGAAGTTATTACAGGATCAATAACTACATATAAAAATACGATTGATATCAATAATCTCCTAGATTTTTAATTATTAAGCGCTTTTAGTGCATGTTATGTACTAAAAGCATGCATGCACCGGTGTTTATTATTTTTCGTCTACTATATAATTTTAAATTAATAACCTTTCCGTATTGTTTTCTGAATTTGAATTATATTTTATTAACATACATTATAATAGACATATTGAGAAAAGAATAATCGAATAATCAAAACATCGTTCGTTAATCGTGTAAGTTATCACCATTATTGAAAATCTGGCAACATTATTACAAAAAGTGACATTAGCAAACGTCATTTTACTGCATCGAATTAAAAGTCGGAGTATATAACATAGAGATAGGAATATACCTACGACTCATAGAGATAGGAATACCTACGACTAATATTCCTATCTCTATGTTTTTACGCGCCAAATTTGCCAAAACTGTCAAAAGGCATTTCATAATTTCATTTCAATGTTCAATCATCTGCGTTGACCTGTTTGTTGCCTAAATAATTCTTAAATATTTTGCTAGTAAAACTTAAAGAGATTTAGATAATGGAGGGTTTTGACGACCCAGGTGTGTTCTTCTCTGATAATTTTGGTGTAGAGGAAAACGAATCTCAAGATCAAGTTAACCTACAAGCTGTGAAAAAGAAATTCAAAGAGTTTATCCGCCAATTTCACACGGGAAACTTTAACTTCAAATACAGGTGACTTTTATAACTTCCTATCTGATTATTAAAAAAGTTTATCGACTCTGAGAGAAAACTTAAGTACCTAAACTATTTGTTAAATTTTCAGAGATGCTCTCAAACGTAACTACAATTTAAGTCAATATTGGGTTGAAATAAACATTGAGGATTTGTCGAGTTTCGACGAAGTGTTAGCTGAGAAGTTGTATAAGAAACCTACAGAACATTTGCCTATTTTGGAAGAAGCCGCTAAGGAGGTAATGTTATCTTCATTAATTTATTTCATTCACACAGTTACGGTACAATCTGAGACATATTATTGTTATGAGAAATTAAAGAATACATTCAAAGCATTGTCACATGAATTTATACTGTATTTTTACCATTAATCAGTTGGCAGATGAACTCACCGCACCAAGTCCTGAAGGTGAAGAGAAAGTTGAAGACATCCAAGTGTTGTTGACTTCCGATGCACATGCATCAAACTTACGAGAATTGAAAGTAAGTTTACATTGTTTTTTATGGACTGGTAACCATTACACTATATAATTCAGTTCTTTTTATACTCCAATATTAATTGACCTTGCTTACAAATGCTTATAAAATGTTTAAAGTCAATATATTTAAACTTATGAAGATCAGGTTTAGGTGGCCTAGACAACTCAAACAACATACACCAATAACATACAAAGCTCGAGAACAAACATTAATTATCTGTCTAAAAATCAAACCTTGGAAACTTTGCTTTATAGGCAAGGCCACTAAAAAGGAATTACTCCCAGTAGTCCCCTCTAGCCCTGTCCCCTGGGGGTGACAAGTGGGCAATGGCTATTGTCATGCCCCTGGTGACAACTGAGAAACAGACTTGCCATTTGTCCCCTCTAGTCAGCTTTCAAAGGGAACAGTCGGCACAAATTGTCACCCTGGTGATAACTGGGAAGACAATTGCCAGTTGTCACCCCGGGGGACAGGGCTTGAAGTGACTACTGGGAACAATTCCTAACAAGTAGGCTACAGAGCTTAAACAAATTTGTGTATTTTACTATTTTTCTTGCTGGATTTAACAAGATATATATAAATCCTTGATAACATAGTTACTATTGTATGATCCATGTTTATTTTTCAGTCTGAAACAGTTTCCAGGCTAGTAAAAATACCTGGTATTGTCATATCAGCATCTGGTATCAAAGCAAAGGCGACAAAGATATCCATTCAGTGTCGATCTTGCAGAAATGTGATCCCCAATTTGCCAGTCAAACCTGGCTTGGAAGGTTATGTGATGCCAAGAAAGTGTAATACGTAAGTTACAATATTGTATACTTTGTATCCTATTAAAGCAGTGTATTAGTAGTTACTTATGTAAGACCAGTGGTATTCAAGTAGTTTTAATGTTATACTCCTGAAAAAGTGGATTTGTGTTCCAAATTCTACATGCACTGTCAATATCAAAAACATAATATTCTCAAAGGTGTTGGAAGTCTGCAAAATTGCACTTATGGTTAAATAACTTACCTTGGTTTTATTTCAGGGAACAAGCAGGTCGTCCAAAATGTCCTTTGGACCCATATTTCATCATCCCAGACAAATGTAAATGCATAGATTATCAGGTATGACTTTCTTGTAATAATTTGTGGAAAATTCCTGTAAAAAGTTGCTGCAAAATTATAATTATTTTACACCTTATGTTAGGCAAAACTCATAGTTCTTTTTCATAGTATTTTTCTCATTTATGTTCTAGTACATACTGCAATTACCAGTGATGATAAATAGTATAACTGTATATATAATATCGTTGGCAATAACATCCCACACACCAAGTCAACCATTCAAACGCCCCCAGGTGCTGAAGCTGCAAGAGGCGCCGGAGCTGATCCCGCAGGGCGAGATGCCGCGCCACCTGGCGGTGTACTGCGAGCGCGTGCTGTGCGAGCGCGTGGCGCCCGGCGCGCGCGTCACCGTGCTCGGGATCTACTCCATCAAGAAGATTGCTAAGATCGGGGTAGGTTGGATATTACTCTGTATTATGAATGTTTTTTGAAAACGGTTGAAGTTAGTCACTATTGACATTTTAGGAAGGCTCATTAGTAGAAATCAAATAATGATCATGTAAAAAATACCAACTGGTTACCTGTTATTGATGTCAACAAAGAATTATAATTGAATTATTATCATGAATTAATATAATAAATTACTACATATTTAATTAGGGCAAGTGGTAATCCTGCTTGAAAAACTAGTTATATTGTGTTTGATTAATCGCCCCAAATTGTGTTTTAGATTTCTCTTAGTTTTAGAGTTCTTTAGATTCTCTTTATTCTTGGGCTTAGGCATTTCTGTTGTTTTAATTTGTATTTCCCATGCCACCTTCAAGAGTGCTAGGTAATCTTGTGTAGGTAAAATACAAGTGTATATTCATTTTTTATTGATGAAAGTCAAAAACAACAATTAATAACAATTCCAGAGAGAAGGCCGCGAGAAAGGTTCAGTGGGCGTGCGCGCGTCGTATCTACGCGCGGTGGGGCTATCCGCGGAGGAGGGCATCACGGGCGGACTGCGGCCGTTCACGGCGGACGAGGAGGAGCAGTTCCGCCGCCTGGCCGCCGCGCCCGACGTGTATGAACGCGTCGCCCGGTCTATTGCCCCTAGTGTGTTCGGCGCTGTCGATATGAAGAAGGCTATCGCTTGTTTGTTGTTTGGAGGTATGATTTTACATTTTTTTGATATACTTAAATTTGTAAAAAATCCTTTGATTTTCATTATGACGTATCATAGCGCTCAATTTACGAGACGGTCGCACGATGGCAGCGACAGTGTGACATCTGTCGCCTGTTGCAAAAGCGCCTAACCACTATATAAGTGTAATTCAATACAAAACAAAGAGCTCAACAAATTAAAGAATCTTCAAAAGTTAAACATGGTTGCTGTAGCTGAAAGAGGTCCTGAAGAGATAATTATGAATTCCGTGTCTTCTAGGTTCTCGCAAACGCCTGCCCGACGGTTTGACCAGACGTGGAGACATCAACATTCTGCTTCTGGGCGACCCTGGTACAGCCAAGTCTCAACTGCTGAAGTTCGTGGAGAAAGTAGCTCCGATCGGAGTGTATACGTCGGGCAAGGGATCCAGTGCCGCCGGTCTAACGGCCTCCGTTATACGAGATCCAGCGAGTGTGAGTTGCTTTTTAAAACTGGTATAAATATGTATGAAATTGTTATATTGACTTGTTGGCAAAGTTCAGGCAATACGCAATATACGGCGCCATAGTCCCATTAATAATCAAAGCGATGGATCAATCTCGGCTCAAGCAGAGATATGCGACGATAAAATGTTTGGTCTCATGATTGTTTGTCTTGTGTTGTCTTTACCACTCTCAACATTCGATATCCAAATGTGGATGTATGTAGTAATCGTTTACTGAAAAACTTATCAACAATCTTTATCTAATGTACTGTGCATCAACAGCGTAACTTCGTGATGGAAGGCGGCGCGATGGTGCTGGCGGACGGCGGCGTGGTGTGCATCGACGAGTTCGACAAGATGCGCGAGGACGACCGCGTCGCCATACACGAGGCCATGGAGCAGCAGACCATCTCCATCGCTAAGGTATGTACACGTCTGACATAACTATGAAACCGCCGTCGCGTCATAAGACTTATTGTCTAGGACATTGCATACAAAACTTACTTTATGTAAAAAAAACTTAGAATCGAGCAGAAAGCCAACCAACCATGGCTATGGTGTGATGTATGTTTGTGAACTGAAATGTTTCTCAGGAATTGTGCATTATAATCCATCCTTGCTGTTGACCATGTGCAGAGTGCTCCCGGTTATCAGTTCTGTTATTCATAGCTTGTAATAAGTAATAACGCTTGCAGGCAGGGATCACTACAACCCTAAACTCCCGCTGCTCGGTGCTAGCGGCCGCCAACTCTGTGTTCGGCCGCTGGGATGACACGAAGGCCGACGACAACATCGATTTCATGCCCACTATCCTGTCCAGATTTGACATGATCTTCATTGTCAAGGATGAGCATGACCAGGACAGAGATATCGTGAGTCATCTTTTCGTTTGTCTTATATTTCTTGTATTGTGTAATTTCGTTAATTACTACATGACACTTTACTTCAATATTTCATTTCTACATCAATCAAGAGTGATTGTGGTCAAGCATTAGTTTACACTATGTGGAATTAATAGTTGATAAATAATTAAAGTAAAATTGTATGCACATATCAAGTGTTTTTTTAATATGACTCCGATTTCCAGTTTCCCTTTAACTTTTTTGATTATTATTTTTATACTATCCTTTTCTTGCTCCATCAAGTCTTAAATAACAACAACGTTTCTACCAAAGCACCACCTCTCTAACCCCCAATCCGTCCCCAGACGCTAGCCAAGCACATAATCTCAGTGCACATGGGCGGCAACTCCGTGGAGCGCGACACGGCGGGCGAGCTCCCCTTAGCGCTGCTGCGGCGCTACGCGGCGTACTGCCGCGCGCGCTGCGGCCCGCGCCTGTCGCCCGCGGCCGCCGAGCGCCTGCGCGCGCGCTACGTGCTCATGCGCTCCGGCGCCTCGCTGCACGAGCGCCAGGCGGACAAACGGCTGTCTATACCCATTACTGTCAGGTAAGGGCGTACATAAATAGGGGGGATGCATAAATTACGTCACTCGAATTTTTGAATTCCTGCCTACATCCTGACACATCATGGCAAAAGTTTTGTAGATGAAAGTAGATGATTAAAAATACTAAGAAAAGAAAGAAATATTTGCCAATAGCAGTCGCCCATCCACTTGCCATCTTTCATGTCTAAATCCATACGTCGGATTTTGAATACAACGAAATAGATCTGTAGAACGAAGCTTTTTCAAATAGAACTAAAGAAACAATATCATACTGCAATTCGTATATAACTAATTTTAACATTTAAAATATGATTTTACAGGCAATTGGAAGCTATTGTCCGGATATCAGAATCTCTGGCTAAGATGCAGCTGCAACCATTTGCAACTGAAACCCATGTGACCGAAGCTCTGAGGCTGTTCCAAGTTTCCACACTGGATGCCGCGATGACCGGCAGTTTAGCAGGTATATACGAGAGAACATAATATTGCGTTTTATACATTTTGCTCCGAAAAGATACCATCTCATAAACAACATATTTGACTATTACTGACAAGTCTGAGCTAATTCCTATTTGTTTGGAATATTTTATAAATGTCGGCCATCTTATCCTTAAACTTTTTTGAATATTGTTCTTATTCATTTCATTTATTAATCAAAGTTAATATTATAATTATCATTAAATTCGATACTATTAGTCATCATAATGTTTATAATTTGCAGGCGCGGAAGGCTTCACTAGTGAGGAAGACCATGAAATGTTATCAAGGATTGAAAAACAGTTAAAGCGCAGGTTCGCAGTAGGGTCGCAGGTGTCCGAGCAGACCATCATCCAGGACTTCCTGCGACAGAAGTACCCAGAGAGAGCCATCCTCAAGGTCATCCACACCATGATACGACGAGGAGAACTCCAGCACCGTTTGCAACGGAAAATGCTTTACAGACTGTCCTGATATTATTATGACAAACAAACTTTTTCTATGGTTCAATTATTATCAATGCAATTATTCAGTATCCACCTAATTAATTCAATACATGGAAGAGTTAAAAATTATGTTACATTTTTTATATCAAATGTTAATGATAATAATATATTATAAGGATTAGAAATAATAAACACAACTTTTTTCACTTTTAATAATTTATTTTGACTACATCCAATTGAAAACAATAATTATCATTAAATAACATAGTCTTATGACACTTTTTAGTGGTCAATCTTGGTGTTTTAAACACCGGTTCATGGCACTGGTAATCACAATGAAGCATTTTAATTATAATCAAGTAAAATAAGCTACAATCATCGGTATCAGTTTCACTGATAGTCCGAGGAACTACGGTGATTACCATAAGTACAGGAAATCAAATGTTAGATGCATAAATATATTCATGGTGCCATATGCAAAATAGTAAACTTTTTGTGCTAATGATTAGCTAATCCTTGGAAGTGTCAGCGGTGAGTAGCTTGAACGGATATTCTGGATGCTTTTCGACGCCCTTCCAGAATAAGAAATTAAATATACGGCCATCTTCGCCCCTGTCTAATTTTTTTAAACAATTTATTTCCACTGGTAGCAATTCAAAGTCATATATATCCGAGTTCTCCTATAAACAAGATTGTAATGTAAGTTCCATGTTATTAACATAAAATTAAATAATCATAATAATAGACTACAGGCCCATGTCAAAAATGGATGGGTCATATGAACCACCAGGTGATGTATATAGAACAATATAAGACCACAAAATAATAAGATTCAGCACTATGACGTCACTTGTAAGCTGTCCAACTGAGTGCTGGTGAGAATTCAAAAGTGCAGGTAGAGTGAGTACATTTTGGTCATATATTTTTGTACGGCATTTTCACCATCGATAGATCCATGAAAAATAATAAAAAAGCGCGCAGTCCCGTAAAAAAATGTTGCGCCACAACGTCTGTAAATTTTTTTAATTTTTTGACAATTCCAGGGTAAATTTGGTCATTTGATTCTGTACGGCATCAGTTTCATACTGTTTCAATACAGCTTCTAATACATTAATCCGCAACGCCGTACAAAAATCATGCGACAAGGGGAAAAATCGAGGGTTGCAACCCCCTCTCTTTCCGTGGTTCGGGGGGTGATTCTCTCGGGGGGCCTTGTGGTTACGAATCGACAGCAGTGACCAATATTAACATCAGTTCATTTGCATGTAACCGCCACTTAACATTAATCAAGGGTAGTAAATTAAACAATTCTAATGAAATAAATACCTTGAGCCTGTTCTCACTGGTACTTTTCGGAATAACGATGACTTTCTGTTGCACCAAGAAGCGCAATAGCACTTGCGCCGGCGTCTTGCCGTGATTCCTAGCTATATCCTTTACTTCGGGGTGACCTAGTAAATCCGGAAAAACATCGGGGCTGAAATGGACATACAAAATTCCTCGTCTTATTCAAGATCGGACTAAATGCAACGAGCTATTAAATAGTGCACAACTAAACTGAGTAACGGAATAGGCGGGACAAACTAGATTTGGATAGTAAATATCGTAATACGCACAAATTAGATAAGTTAAATTAAGAATGAAATAAAATTAGTACTTATATTAAATTACTAAAATTCGCATCGTTTTTTGTTCAGCAACGCCAAATGTTACTACTTATTCCAATACCTATTATACCTTTTTATGTTACAATAACGAAACAATAAAAACGTCCAGCAAATGGCGCCGAAGCTAAAATGCAATTGCATGTAATCCGGTCAAGTGCAAAATATAATAAATGTTTACCTGTAATTGTATTTATTAACAAAATGATCTTTCGCTCCAGGGCTGCCTAGCGGCGCATATGCCGTCACCACGATATCGTGCTGCATACAAAACTTTCGAAGATCCAGTTGTTGGAAGTATGCGTGCAATTCCACTTGCAGAACTTGTGGCTTTATTGTAGCTGAATTTATAATTTTTAATATCTGGTTTTCGTTAAAGTTTGACAACCCTAGGTTGCGAATAAGCCCTTCACGCTGACATTCTTCCATTGCCTGTAAATAAAAATTGCCGAGCTAAACAGCCAAATCACTAGTAGGTACTTTAGTGCTTCTTTTCGACGCTTAGGGCATTCTTTATAAACAATTGACATTCTGTATGCTCTTTGTAAACAAAAAAAAAAAAAAAAAAAAATAATATGCTATACGCACCTTCCACGTGCTAATATGATCGGTCTCCATATCGATATCATAGTCGCCGTTGTCCTTGACGACGGGGGTGAGCTTGTCGGGGTCGCAGCGGAAGCCGAAGGGCACGTGGATGAGGTACAGGTCCACGTAGTCCATCTGCAGCCGCCGCAGCTGCAGGTGGAGGAAGCGCTTCACGTCCGCCGCGCGGTTGCCCACGTGAGGTAACTGTAAAGAGAAATGGGTAATTTGAAATCGTGGTTAAGATTTCCGATTACTTTTGGAGGTAAGGATATTAAGTCGCGCCAAGAATGCTTGACATTTTTTCGGCGCACGCAGATTGTTTTTTACTCGTCGTAATTAATTTTTAATAACCACTAACAATCAAAATTTGTGATCCGTTTCTAATTTTTACCCAGGCTCCTCTGTGCAGAGACCAACATTCACAACAGTAGACTTTTCTGGCCAAGGGCCCTTAATACCGATAGGTACTATCAGGGCCGCTAGTGTTTGTATGTATGCCCGCATGCAATACTATTCGACACTCATTTTCACTTTTTTCCCCGTCACTTTTAAAGTACCTACCGGCGACGACGTGCCGCAAAGATATCGAGTTTTGACGACCAAGGCACTAGACAAACACAGCTTACTATAGAAAAAAGTATTAGCCAAAAATAATCTACTAAGAAACTATAGCATTCTGGGTGTAATTGGTGCTATATCAGGAAACATAAAATTATTGGAGAGATATACATGAAAGACAAATAACGTGGACAGTGGACATACTATACACAAATAAAGAAATTCAATAATATAATGGCTTACACCACATTACATTAATGGTATTCAACTCAGTGGCGATTCCTGGTGTTTATAATTGGGGTGGCTCCAGCTTTTGTTATATAGGGTGTAGTGTTAAGTGCGCATAACCGGAAAACCATTTCTTCAGACAGACAATCTAACAAACTTGCAGTCTTTCATTAAGGAACCTACTTTGAAATCGCAAATAATTGCTTTTTACAAAAAAATAACCGACTTCAATCTTGATAAGTAGAGATAACTCAAAAACTACTCGCCAGATGGCGCTCAATTCAACATGTAAGTGTAAAGTTCTCGTCGCTACAAATTAATCAAGCCTAAACACTAGATAACTGTAGTAAATCGTTGAGGAGTTCCCTCGACTGTCTTTCGGCTTCATCAGATCGACTCCAGATCTTCATGAAATAGTAGCGCTTTAATGTACTTATGGTAACATGAACAAACACACTAGTTGCCCATACAATTTTCAAAAGTTCCCCTCGATTTCCCTGAGATGCCATCATCAGATCCTGGTGTCCTTATCACCGGACCCCACTGCGGATATCTACTTTAGAATAAAAAAAGAATTATCAAAATCGGTCTATAAACGACGAAATAATCGCTGAACGTACATAAAAAAAGCATATACATATATACGGTCGAATTGAGAACCTCCTTCTTTTTTGAATTCGGTTAAAAAGAAATTTCATACAATTTGACATTTTTATTTTTGTATGAAATAGCTGATGTTTTTTCGCGATTTTAGGGTTGGTCCCATAGTGAAAGTCCATTTTCCACTATCAAACGGCAAACGATCTCGTCGTGAAAGGTCATTCTAAAAGTTCTTGTATCACAGATTTTATTGAATCACTCATATTTTCATGTCATTTCATTATAAACTAATTACCTACTAAATAAAAAGTAAATTAAATCAATAGAAAGATAGAAACCGTAATCACAAATCTACACTATCACGAAAAACATGCGAAAACTCGTTAGGTAATGCGCCATTCCCAGCGCCAGACCCGCGTTTCAAACTCAGTGATACGCTGATACCACAGTATAATTTTACTATGGTGATACTAAGCGATCGAAGATGCGCGGGCGGCCGCGGGCCAACGACTTTGTATGGACTATGCATGCGCTAGCAGAAGCGCATGCCTCGGCCGCGCTCGGCGCCGACCGAACGCGAAGACAATCGCCGCGAGTCGCGTTCGTGATAGAAGACCGCAGCGCTCGTAAAATGTAATTATTGTACTTAGGTCTAAATAATTAGGTTGTAAATATATGATTTTTTACATTTTATTTAATGCTTAAAAATTATGGTATGGCGGCGCCATACGCGCCAACTTAGAGAAATCGCCACTATTTCAACTGCAATAAATAAATCGGTACATTCTGAATCATGATTATGTATTGAGAGCCTTGGGTCTCAGTTCAGTAGATATGCTGCTCCGGTGCGTAATGGTGGAGGACCACATTTAATTTTCTCGTATGAAGTTTGTAAGGAATAAGTACACTGAAATGTTTACCTTGGTAGTAATAAATAAATCTTTTCTTGATCCTTTTCCGTCTTCAATCCATCGTTTAATCGCATTGCCTATAGCCTCCTCGTTGTTGTAATTAAATGCTGTGTCTATGTGACGATATCCTAAGTCTAAAGCCTTATACACTGTCATTTCTATAACTTCTGGGGGAGCCTGAAACATATCCAAATATGTATTAAATGAATATTTCAACAATATATAATTATTATTCAACACCAACCTGCCAAGTCCCCAATCCCAGGGTAGGCATCAAATCTTCAGTTTGCGAAAGCTTCGCGTATTTCATATTTCTTGGAACCTGATGGTAACAACGAATCTTACTCTTTAGAGCCTTCCTTCGAACTCTCGACCCACAGCTGATGGCTCTTATGTTTCGGCTTTCGATTATACTGACAGTAGCTATTTTTTGGCTAAGTTCCAACACTATTCGGGATTGAATCAAGCTGTAAAATACAGTACGATAAATGTCTGGTGATATATCTACACCCAAATAATTAAAAGCACGTTTTCACGTTTCAGTGTTCTTGTTAAGAATTATTGATTTTTGTGATGTAATGTAATTCGACGATTTGAAATTTCGCGGCCATCTTTCGCTTGGAAATGTAAACTAAATCCTATATCTATGACTAAAGTAAGGCCATTTTAGGCCACATTTGACAACTGTTTGTCTTTGCTTTATAGTGAGGTAACCTGTTGAAAAACATCGATTATTTTAATTAATCGATGAGGACTTCAAACATCTGTAAATTGAATGTGATTGTTATAAAAACTATTTTAATGACCGCACAGTCCAAACAATGACTTTAAAAACGACAAAAATAATGCGTCTAATAATGGCGCGAAATGAAATCATGACTTTTTTGTAACATTTCACGTTTCTGAATACTGGCTTTTGAGCCAGACGTTATATATTTAAATGAATGATTACATATTTTTTGGCCTAAAATGTAAGAAAATTAATTCTGTTCCCATTAAAACATATTTTATTTTGTAATCGTGAAATACTTTTTGACGATTAGTTCGACTTATCGAATTCAACTTATCTACTGATCTGTTTCTATTGGTACCATCCCTCATGTTTAAAAAGAAAAAGAGTTCACTGACGTAACTTTGTAACGACGTCAGTTCTTTACTTAAAAGTGTAAAAATTTTTACAATATCTAGTAGGGAATATTAAATAATATGGAGTGCCTCCCTTACAAGGTTATTTTGTAAAATTTTGACGAACTGTCAAATGTGGCCTATTAAAATGGCCCTACTATAAATCTGAAACTTTTCACCTAAATTTTAATAATAGAAAATTATGAACGTAGTGAAATTAATATCCTTTGAATTAATAATAATGACAAAGTTTTCCCGAGTGAAGCCTGGATTGAGTATGTATTTTACTAAACAACCAGTAATTCTCATGATTACTACCGGTAAAGTAAAAACGGCTTGTAACACAGAGTACTGAAACCACTGTTGTAAACTCTATGGTCGTAGTTATGAATATGAATATAGAGTAAATAAAATAATGTCCACTGCAATCTGTGGCCTTCTGTCAGATAGCTAACATGTTTGCGTGAATGTCACGGTTATGTGTCAACAGTGTTAATGACAGCTATTTATTTATTGATAAATATTTCGCGCGGCTTGGCGCCGTTTATATGATTAATTATAGTATTTTTTAATGCTAAGTGGATGAAAACTTATTAGTTACAACAACATTAAAATCAATCAATCACATCAATAAAACCAATAAAGATGGGTGTAAGTAGCAAGACTTCGTTTTATAAAATTTGTTGATAGTACTATGTACCATGATTTATAATCATGTCTCTTGCTTGTTTTGGGCTGCAATCGCCGAAGGTTTCAAATAAACAACTTAATAGTAAGGAAAAACACTAAACAAGTGTATTTTAATACAAAACGATGTCTGATACGAAATAAACAATTTTATATACTAAAATCCAGTACTTTTTATATCACTACTTATATATCTTTGTCAAATTAAAAAAATCGTACACATTTCCAGAAAAAATCTCAAGCTTCTGCTACTAAGAGCAAAGAAAAGAGACAGGCTAGAAAACTAGAACAGCGTCGAATAGCAGATGGTATGGCCCACGTTACCTCAGCCAACAAGCTTCAGGATATGAGCAGCCTGTGCAAAGAGCTGCTGGTATACCGCAGCAGAGACCTTGAGGTGGATATGTACATTCAGAGAGTCACAGAACTCGGCAAAAATGTCCTGGAATGGGCCATTGACCTTACTGAGAGGAATATGAAAAAATTGTAAGATATTTCTGATTATCTTTGTAGATAACTTGATAGATTTTTTTTATAATTTATCAACTCTTTAGGTTACTATAGTGACCATGCAAACCAAAAGAAGGGTTCCAGGTTCAATACATGCCTGAGCAGACGTTTTTGTAACAAACATTTTTGTTTTTAAGTCCAGAGATTTACATAGTTTAAACTATTGTATGAAATATCAGAGTGAAATTTGTTGGATACCATAGTAAGAAAATTATTGTAATTTTTATCATAAATGAAAGAAGACTTGTTAAGATATAAGTACGGGATATTACTCTATAGGAGAAACTTAAAAATTTCAGATATGAAACCTGTGCATGGGGCTGGAATCGGGAACGGAAGGTGGAGGAGATGACAGACGACACAGCCTGGTACATCATAGCCAAAGACCAGAAAGAGGAACTTCTTGCTTTTTCACATTTTAGATTTGACATGGACTTTGGAGATCCTGTCTTATACTGGTGAGATATATTTTGTTGTGCGATATTGTTGTTATTTTGACTTTGGTACAGGGTTATTGATTGAAATTCAAATTCATTTATGGATATAGGTATCTCTGAGACATTATGCACATCAATGCCTGATTGCAATGCCATCTGTTGGTAAATAGTGATCTAATCTGGTAAAGAGAATTAACTTAATAGAAACCTTTTCATTTTTGTATCTTCTAAACATAGTTTAATATATACATGCTATAATTGCAATTATTTAAGTAATACTTGGATTGTAACAATACAGTGATATATAACATAACAGATGCAATTTGGTAAAGACCTTGTTTTTAAGTTACTTACACAGTAAATAATTGATTAATGACCCAGGCATTACTAATGGTGTATGTGTCTTATTTATTGAACATGTAGTTGTGTAAAATGTTATGGTAGGTAATGTGTCAATTCCTCTGCTCAGGGGAGCCGTAAGGTGTGCCGGCGCCCGCGTGCAAACTTCATTTGCAACCCCCCCCCCCCCCCCTCCAGTTTGTTTAGCAGCAGGCAGTTTGTTTATGCCGCCCAGCATACCTTAGGTGCATTGTCTGTTTGTTGGTTGGCTATTAACATAAAAAAGAACTTAGGAGGTCTGACCCATGAGACACTCTTGACCTTATAGCTAACTCTATTTATGTTGCACTCTAGTTATGGCAATTTTAATTGCTTTTTAAATGTAATTTGTATCGTGAAGTCATAAAAATATGTCATGTTGTTGAATAACAAAAAATTATCAGCCTTTTAAAAATGAGGACTAAAGGCATACCAAAAACGACGAAAAATTATTTCATTATTAATGAAAAAGTAATAGAATGTCAGTAATAAATAAAAAAGAATGCTTTTAGCATGAAACCCATCTCTGTTATATTTGATTTTTTGAAAACACTAAATAAAGTGTAAATAAATGAAAGTAGGTATAGTGATTTACAATATTATACAACTTGTCTACCTTTGGTACAAGAGAATCTGCCATGTGAGTCACAATAGGGAATATGCATGATTTTCTTTTATTGTTTCTAACGTTTATTTATGTCAATATAATACCCTTAAAAATATGTATAGTTGATGAAAAAATCAACACTTATTTTTAATTAAATATTTTAAACTGCAATGACATAATGCTAATTCAAACGCCGCCATCTTCCCGCGACTAGCTTTGACGTCATCTTTCTATGTAGTCTATGGAGGGTGTTTTCCACCAAAAGGCTCAACAAACGCTCTTTTTTATCGAAAAATAAAAATCTTGGGCGTTGTATTTATGCTAAGCGGAACGCACCTTCCATAGACTCAATAGAATGATGACGTCAATGTTCATGTCTTTAATGAACGATGACGTCACTTCCTTTTTAACAATTTTAAATTTCCCTCGTAAAGTGACCACTTTTTATTAATTAATATTTTTGTTTTCACAGTGTTTAAACCAAAAATAACATTAAAGGTGTCTTTATGTTTGCGATAACTACTGTAAAAAAAATATTAACTTCAGTTTGAATTACATGCATATTCCCTATTTGTTGGACTATAGGGTAATAAAGTCCCATTGGCACCTATTGGGTATGAAACCAAAAAAACAAAGTATTTTAAATGCAAAACATTGTTTATCTATGTAATATCTATAACAGCTTTGGGATTCCATCTGACAAGCTTACGTAACTTGGGGAAAGGTGCTACGCCTGTTAAACCAAAACTCATAGTAGTAGAATTTTTTACTTATATTACGTATATAAATATATCAAATCAAATTAGGAGATTTGGGCCCCAGGTCTCCTCTTTCGTTCTTCACCGTAACAATGAACTGCAATGACCACTTACTATCAGTTGGCTATAGGTTAAAGCCGGTTGCAAAAATATATCTGTTCCAAATATTATTGTCAGCAATAAATCACAATTAAATAATCTACAAACATTTTCCTAACATATTTACACATTCAACACTGGACATACATGCTGCTCTTATCCTAATTATTATATTTACAACAGAGCTAGTGCGTTTTAATTTTGTATATCCAAAGAAAACAGTGGAATAGACTAATATTTCTTCTAAACATTCTCTTTTCGAAATCTACTTTTTCTTTCGGCCACCATCTGACACATCTAGTGCAGAGGTATCTGAAGAGCTTATGTAGGATGTATATTGTCATGGCTGTTAAGGATATGCTAAGAAGCGCTATATCTATTAGCAGGTACTGTGTTAGAGAGAGATCGAGTGCCGGAGAGCGCAAGTGCGTTGCACCTTTGTGGCGGAGGACGTACTCTATCCAATATACGCCAGTCTCTAGCGGTGGCATGGGTCGGTCCAAAAACTTGTCACGCAGTCTATAGGCGTTTTCTTTGTATCTGGAAATTAAATTGAGAAATTCATATTAAACCGGCCTTATGTTAACGTTTCTTCATAATTATCTTTCAAATGATTTTTTTTTGGATTGAATGTCGATGAAGTTTTTTTGATTACGTCCATAAAAGGAGGCTCCTACTTATTATCTATAAGATTAATTTCATCATAATATATCTACTTTTTGTAGTCCTGTTTTGTGGATGACCCACGAATTATTATTTATCCTTGAAGCTATCGCTTTACTTTACTTTTATAAAGAACCGTATTTACCTCTTATCTGTTAATAAATCGTGGAGCGCTTCTCTCCACGCTTCGGGGCCGCTCTCGTCGAACGAAAGTGTCCTGGCGACGCCTCGGTCCACCATCGCTTTCCCATTCAGCGCTTGGTCCGCATATAGAGGAATGGTGAGCATCGGTACGCCGCACGCCACTGCCTCTTGTGTTCCCAGTAGTCCACCGTGAGATATGAACAGTTTAATGTTCGGATGACCTGTTTATAATCACTATATTATCATTTGGTCGAGTTCTGTGTTTGCATATCCGTGTCTGGTACCTATTGTCCACTTGTTAAATTTGTGACTCACTTGGAGCTGCCTATGATAATATTCTGTTATCAGAATGATCTATCTCGCAATGTCTTTCGCTATAGAGAAGAATCAGAATCACAATCAGAAAAGAACGTTTTTAAAAAGGTTTTTTTCTTTCTTCATTTTACTTTTTAGACGACAACGCGTCGTAGATACTCTTGACCTTGATGATGTCTTTGAGCGACTGTGACAAGGTACATACTATCAAGTCTGATCGCGACTTTTAACATACAAAAATACCAAATGTAAGTATATTATGAGAAAAGGACATCATACAGAACCTTCAAGCAAAGAAATGACTTTTGTTTGATTGTGTGTTTAATAAAAATATCTTTTAATACTACTTACACAAAGTCTTAAATTGAGGTATCCATTCCATTGTATAAATATTCTCCGGAACTGTTAGATTTCCTGGAAGATTACCGCGATTCATTTTTACTAATACACTCTGCGGTAGTTCGGATAAGGCGGAGAAAATTAGTGACAGCTTGTGGCTTGGCATCGTTTCGATTTTGGACATTGAGCCAAAACTCCAATATATAAAGCCTTCGTTCGATTCATCCAATAATTGTTTTAGTTTCTGCAAAAACAAAAAGGGAGAATATAGATACACAGAGAAACAAAGATAACACTGTATTGAGTAAGTGAAGTCGTGAAAGTAAGTGAAGTCGGGAGATGCAGACAGAGTCAGAGTTGAAGTCAATTGAAAAAAATAATAAACAGATTTAAATATAGGAATCCAAAAAAAGAAGAACATTATATCGTATTAAAATTTAATTTATAGACCGTAGACATGCGTTGCATTATCAATATCGTTCGGTATGTCATTAAATGCAATGAAAATTCGGAGAACAGTGATCCTTAAATATTTCTACAAAATACCTGTTAAAAGGTTACATCCCAAAGGTGATCCGTATGATCCCTCGCGGTACTACCGAACGCGGCCGCTTTTCTTAAAAAGGTTAGGTACTGTCTTGTTACTAAGATCGCAGAAGCCGCCGACAACATCATAACCATTAACCAGCGATAAATGATAAGGTTTCTCGAAACTAAGTAGGTACTTAGTCACAAATTTCCTTCCTTCGATAATAACAAAGCATTAATTTGGCAATAATTTACTGATTTGTATGACGTTATCAAGAAAATAATAAGTATCAAAGGTGTTAGGTCATGTCAGTAGCCCGACTTCAGCTGCACTATGCCTAATGTGGGTTAATCGATTTCTACTATTGTTTTGTGTGTTGAATTAATCTGGTTCTGTCTAGAATTTGTATTGGTGCATTGTATCACTTTACTAGTTATTGAAAGCCCGCTTAACTGAGATTCGTAAAAACTCGAACAAACTTATACGATACGTAGGTACCTACATATGTAGTTTAAAAGTTACATGATTTCTGACATGTAACTAAACGATGTCTGCACAAGGAAAATATTTGCGAACAAATAATGTCTATTGTCGGAAGGGTTTACTGGTTTTACTAGTTTTTCCAAAAAAAAAACTAACATCCTCCAAACATTTTTTCTAGTGGGTGTTATGCAAGGACGTTTGGTAAATTCTAGCCGTTATTGCATAGGTTTCTTGAAGCGAAGGGATTAATTGAAACGATTACGCAATACTAATTGCGCAATAATATCAAACCCGGATTATTTATTCTTAAGTGTCAATATAATAGTAAACAATGTTCTCTAACCTATCATTAAACGATAATTTGTATCAACTCACCGCCGGTAACTTTTGTTTATTATCTAAGTGGAGCCCTCCGACTTCAACCATCGCGGGCACCAGGGGACGCACTTCATTGATGCTGAAGTGGCTGTTTGATAGCACCAGGCTGTAATTTTGAGCTAATACATCTAGTTTTGATCCAGCTCCAAATAGCCGATCAGCTATCATCTGCAAAAGGTGTTATGTCAGTTTAATTACTGGTTGAGCTCCCATAGAACACCCAAAGCTCAATCTCTATTTATTGACCTAAATTCGAAGCGAAATTTATGAATTGATTATAAAGGGACGGTCCCTTAATTAATAAATAGATTATAATGGGATGGCATCTTTACGTTGGCACGCAATGATACGCAAGGAATTTGACTTGTCTTATTATATCTCTAAAGAAGTTAATGCATTATGCTGCGCAGATAAGGGTTTAGTTAATGAGCTACGTATGTTACATGTAAAGTGCCATATCGCTTCGTTCCTCTTTAGTGAACATTGAACCGCAATCACTAAGCAAAAGTTGTACCTGTGACGGAATTTGTGATTTGTACTTGTACAAAATTTTCCCCCAAATCACTGCAACGGTGTTAGTGAATCTCTCCCAGATGTTCATGTGTTGACCGTAGCCCATCATATAGGATGGGATGTAAGCAGTTCCTTCTGGTATTCCCAACTGCTCGTTGACCCAGGGTAGAGGTACACTCGATAGGAGACCGACGACGGGAGCCTGAAACCTTCTGCCCAGCGGCAGGAAACATTCACTTCCGAATACTTCGACGATGATCAGGTCGAATGTCTTCGTTGACCCGATCAGGGTTTTCACAGCTGGAGTTTGGGCTACCACTTCGCACGCGTTCACACATTCTTTTATTATCGTCTCTAAGTTAAGCACAAAGGCGGGCTTTAGGAAATCACGCTGAGAGGAGAGATCGTTCACCAATTCTGGTATAGTTCCTGTTAAGTTTATTTGTTCGACGTTCGCTGGCGGGTTCGTCTGTAACAGTCGTTTGATTAAATAGGCGTTGCTGAATGATTGTTTTATGTAGCATCATCATTATTGCATCGCGTAAATGTCTCACGATTGGACACATAACTCTCCCAGGTGGGGGAGAGGTTGAGGGGTGGTTCACAATTGGACTTTAGAGACTTTTGAAATCACTGTGGAGAATTCTTAGATGGGCAGGTTTCCTCGCGATATTTTCGTTTGAAAAGAGTGTTAAATTGTAAAACATAAATAAAATAATGCAATTTATTGATGCGTGCTGTATTGAAAGTCCGGTAGCTCTGGGGTTCAACGTACAAAGCCCTTTATCTTTACCGTTGGGATTACGTATTAAGCATAATAATATATAATTGCGGACATAGCTCGTGCCCCGCCTCGTGGCAATAAGGTCGCGGGTCAGTCGGGCGCGCTGTGATAGACTAACGTACAACGTATCACTACAGCGCCCAGCCGACTGGTGCGGAATGTGTTTACAGGGTATATCGAAATTATAATGTCATAGACGATTAGGACATTTAACTAGAATTATTGTTTTTACAGATTATAAAGTCAGTACTGATTTTGTTAATCGGGACAGTTTCCGGTTTATAGTTTCTTTAACAATAAAAGTAATGTATTAAAGAATAATACCTTTGTTTACAATGGAACGAGAAATTATATATTATTAAGGTATAGTGACCCAGATGCAGATTAAATTTCGTGCAATATTCTTAAATATTATTAATATGATAAGAGAAAGAATATTAGGTAGCTACTATTGAAGTTGACCTATTTTCCGTTAGTATTTTTTAAGTTAATCAGATTATACCTACACTACAGGTTTACATTTATTGTAATCGTAAGACACGCACTATGTTTTGGAATTTACCAAGTTTTGTGGGTATATTTTTGAGTAGTAGGCTCTCTCGCTTCGTTTGGTAGGTTTGAGTAGTAGGCTCTCGGTTCGTTTTGGGAAACTTACTGCTCCGCTCCTATTGTTCGTAGCGTGATATTATAAAGCCTTCCTCGATAATTAATCGAATCAGTAGTTCTTGACATTACCCATTTCATACAAATAAACAAAAAAAAACTTTTCAGCTTTATACAACGTGGTTACCACCATACAACAATAAATTTAATTTTATGTACCTAATAATTACCTAAGCCCCCAAAAAATTTTGTCAATCAAATACCTCCTTTACTTTAGCCACAGCAATTTTTTTTCAATATTCAAAATTTCAACACGCTGTATCTATTATTATTGTGATAGCAGAAGATTGTTGCCGCTCTTGTCAAAAGTGAGTGACCGATGTTTAGATAGGATGTTCTATTTTTCCTGCATTTTTGTGCTATTTAGTTTGTTTGAAAAAAACATTTTTGTAAATAAGATGTTAAGCGTTTTTTACTAAATGTAATGTTTCTTGCATGAAGCAGGGGGTGGTTTCATTTATTGTTGTATGGTGGTATCCACCTTGTATACAAGTAGTACCTACCTAGTAAAGATGTTAAATAAAGACAAAAATAAAGATGTTGCACACGGGGTGTCACAGAACTTTGAATACTTATTATAAAAAGCTTTCATTTTATTATAAAATGCTTCACACTTATAACCCCACAGATAAATGCACCGAGATTAGAAAATTAACTCATTTTTCAAACCCTCTCGCCGGAAAGTAACCATTATGCCATATCGAACTTTGGTATCATGTTATGTTCATCATAAACCATGCTAGGTATTTATAATTGTTATGATGCAATTTTTTACAAAATTTAATTTATGACAGGATTCATTATTAAAATGTATATTCATTTATTGATCCCACCAACATCAAGTAAAAAAAACAAAACCTATTCAATACTTTGTAACATCAGCTTATAAAGCTCCCACTATACTTACATACCATGGGAAAATGTGAGATGACTGTAAGATGATGGTCTCTTTTGGCGAGTGCGTCTATGATGCGGCCATACATGGCGTGGTGGCTCTTGGTGTTAGTAGGCAGCACTACGAGGATGCGGGCGGGGCTAGCCCCAGCCACCACACAGAGCAGCAACCACAGTGACTGCATTGCACCCGACCGCTTCTAATTAACGACTGCAACCTACTACCAAATTGCGCCTCGCATCGCTCGCATCGGTTCTACACTGTACGACAGATTAGAAAATAGTTACTCGATCTACGCACACTGGGTTATCTTCTTCTTCAATGTGCATAGGCTAGGAACCCGTCCTCGCTTGATTTAGGGTGTGTTTCAATGATAGCATAATAATAGATATGCATGAAACGATTGATATGTACTACTTGTTTTCTTGTAGTGTACATTTTTTCGTGTTTCTCCTTTGCCACTAAACCACTCTGCATTATTCGATTTTATTTATTTACACTTTATTATACCCTTTTAATCAAGTGCTACAAAAGGTGGACTTAATGCTAAAAGCACAGAATAGTATCGAAGGTATGATTTTTGAGACAAACAGTATAATAAATACCTCATTGATTTATTGTATGTAGAACAATGAAAAGCCGCCAGTGAAAGTTTTAAACAACTCGGACAATAATGTTTGAGGTGTAAAAGGTTTCGAACATGTTTTTCTCCAAGAAAACCTACCCTTTTCTCGTGGTACACCTTGCTAATCTTTTGAATAGTTTAAAAGGCACTACAAGCACAACTAAAATATACCTACTCAGTTCCAAAGACCTAAATTACATGAGACATGAGTCAATTAATAATTCAGGAGAACCTTAAAATAAGTGCAGTCGATATTGGTTTTGATTTTAAATTTAATTAAACCTAATGATTTATTCCTAGGAATATAAGTAACGATACTAAGTAGACGAATGAACTAACTTAATTATTAGTTAATTAATAATAAAAACGAAGATATCCGTCAAGCCAAATAAGAAACATAATTATGTGATTGAATAATATGCACCTTTAACCTTTCAGCTACTAAGCGCATAACTAGATTAGATAAAAGTAATCTAGAATTTCCTTATGCATTACTCACTTTTGAAATGAACTTACTAGAAGCGGTAGTAAATTTTTATAATTTGTGCGACTGAAGGACTAGTGGAATCCTTCGGAAGGTAAAAACAAGTTAATATACGGTTGACCTTTGGAATGGCGACAAGCGACAAAGTCCCAATGCTATTTTGTGCCATAAACTCTGTGTCAGCTTATTCTTAGGTTGCGTATACCCAAATATTACATTACACGTTACACTATGTGAAAATCAAAAGCTTTGGTATAGCAAAATATGTTGAACGATGTTTTGAATGTTCGACTAATCCTTTCTCATTATACAATACAGTACCTGGTTGACCGAGCTTTGCTCGGTTGAAAATTATATTTAGTATGAATCGCATACTGATAAAATATGAATAATGTTCTTCGATCTTTCCGACATAATATGAGTTTAAAAAGAATTGCGTGTACTTATGTACGCACGTAAGAAGTTATACTTCTTTGGCATCATTAATAATAAATATTCAACGTTAATAATTTTGACAGCTGTCATCCGAAATGTAGGTCTCAACCAGACCTACAACTTTCCCAAAGACACCAGTGCTCCAGGAGCAGCCGTTGCCGGGATATCTCGGTTCGAAGTTTGACAGCTGTCATTGGAAATGTAGGTCTTGACGAGACCTACAACTTTCCCAAAGACACCAGTGCTCCAGGAGCAGCCGTTGCCGGGATATCTCGGTTCGAAGTTTGACAGCTGTCATTGGAAATGTAGGTCTTGACGAGACCTACAACTTTCCCAAAGACACCAGTGCTCCAGGAGCAGCCGTTGCCGGGATATCTCGGTTCGAAGTTTGACAGCTGTCATTGGAAATGTAGGTCTCAACCAGACCTACAACTTTCCCAAAGACACCAGTGCTCCAGGAGCAGCCGTTGCCGGGATATCTCGGTTCGAAGTTTGACAGCTGTCATTGGAAATGTAGGTCTTGACGAGACCTACAACTTTCCCAAAGACACCAGTGCTCCAGGAGCAGCCGTTGCCGGGATATCTCTGTTCGAAGTTTGACAGCTGTCATTGGAAATGTAGGTCTCAACCAGACCTACAACTTTCCCAAAGACACCAGTGCTCCAGGAGCAGCCGTTGCCGGGATATCTCGGTTCGAAGTTTGACAGCTGTCATTGGAAATGTAGGTCTCAACCAGACCTACAACTTTCCCAAAGACACCAGTGCTCCAGGAGCAGCCGTTGCCGGGATATCTCGGTTCGAAGTTTGACAGCTGTCATTGGAAATGTAGGTCTTGACGAGACCTACAACTTTCCCAAAGACACCAGTGCTCCAGGAGCAGCCGTTGCCGGGATATCTCGGTTCGAAGTTTGACAGCTGTCATTGGAAATGTAGGTCTTGACGAGACCTACAACTTTCCCAAAGACACCAGTATGGCGTCAGTATGATGTTTACAAACAGTACCTCATAGAAGTTATCCTAATGTTTCATAGATGGCGTCAGTATGATGTTTTTAAAATCTCTTTATCCCGGGAACCGAGCTTTTCTCGAACCTGGGACCTTGATAAATCGATTCCTTGAGCCGAAAACCCCCTAATCTGAAACTTTCATGAAAATCTTTGCAGCCGTTTCCGAGATCGTGATTATATATATATAAATAAATAAACAAGAATTGCTCGTTTAAAGATATTTATACAATACATATTATTATGATATTACACCTATCAGTGGGTGGACTCTAACTATATGCGATAATATGATTAATGCAACTTTATTATTTTACACTCTACCCTCTTCACCCTACCCTCTCCTGATTTTCCCTTAGCCATCTTCCAAAACGTCATTTCAAACGCCATTGTGAAGAAAACGTTATTTAGCGATAAGATCGCCTTTTGGCCACAACTTATATAAATTGTAATACATATTTGTTTTCTTGTTTGCAATTATAGTGTAAAATAAAGTACTTATAATAAATACATTTAATGTAGGCACATACACACATACATAGGTACACCGCACACGCACTCATAAATACACATACACTTACACACGCACGAACTCAAAATAATTTATATAACTAGTATTAGATTATTATTATTAATTTATAATACCTATGTAATAGCTGTTCATTATTATGTTGTAATTTTTTGTGTGATCCGTTTTTTGGTCATAGTACGTAAGTTAATATTGTATACACACACACACACAAAACGCTGCAAGGTATAAAAGTATTATTTTAGTGCGTTAAATTAAACATAATATTGTCTAACCTCTTAAATATTTTACTTCTGAAATTATTATTAGTGTCCACTGTTCTGGGGTGAGGGCCTGGAGATCTGTCATACAGGCTGTCCTAGTACGGGCTCCAGCCTCTCACAAATGGTTACGATTACGATTGATCATGTACCTGTACATACATGTATAACATAATTTTGTGAAGAGGAAATAAAGAACTATTATTATTATTATTCTTTAGCTTTAAGTTCAACCTGTAACGCTGTTGGATTACCTTATAAATAAAAATAAAAAATAAACAAAAATTCGTCTCCAGCTACGAGGTGCAGGTGGAGGCGGGCGGGCGGCGGCGCGGGCTGGGGCAGCGGCTGCTGGCCGTGCTGGAGCGGCTGGCGCTGGCCACGCGCATGCGCTTCGTGCGCCTCACCGCGCTCACGCACAACCCCGCCGCCACCGCCTTCTTCAAGGCTTGCGGGTGAGTGACTGTTTTATACTTTCTGTCGTTTGGAGGGTGGCATCATAAGTAACGCGTGTTTCATGATTTTTCCTCATATAATTTGGGGACATTCATGAGTTACCTACTTCACAGAAATTATGTAAATGTTTTTTGACCCCCTCCCCCGTCCTTGTCACAGCTGGTCACATTTGGAAGATCCCCTAGTAAAAAAATGAAAACGTACACATAAGGGCGTACCTAGCCCCTGATCCAGCGGGGACAAGGGTCCTGATTTCGTGCATTTCCTTTTTAAATCCTTTAGACGAAATAATGTACAAAAATTGCTTTGATATTCCTACATATTTCATTCCGTTGATATAACATCAACGTTATATATTATCGGGTTACATCAACAAAAAATTACATCTTCAAAAGTTTGCTAATAGATGGCATAAGAAAGCAAAAGCAATAGATTTAATAAGTATTTATTTAATCCGGCTAGGCCTTATCAAATCAAATTTAATATACTAGCGAGCAGCCCCGTTTTCACCCGTGTCCAATGTAGGTATATTTATACATCAATAAATATTGCATACGTTACCCAGATATGAGGAAGCATTTTAACAGTGATAGAATTTTAGAAACCACTTAAGTAGTTTTTCAAAAAAATTACAAAAATTCAAATCTCTCTCCTCTATACCTAATATTTGTAGGTGGGCGGCAAAAACATATTGAATAAAATATTGAATTAGTCAAATTCGGAACAAAACACATGGAGTGCAATCGGGTATTTGTGCTGGGGTCAGAGGTGAACGCTCCGAAGCACGTTACGACCGCGTGCAAGGCGTCCTACCGCCCTACTCTTGCTGCGTACTAAAGAACATTGTTTCAAACTTAAACTCAAACTCAAAATCGTTTATTTCACGTAGGTATTTACAAATACGCTTGTGAATGTCATTATTTGATTCTACCGCCATTTTTGCAAAGGTGCCTTATATTCGTTTGGAGGAGAAAAAAAAATGGCGAAAAAAAAACTCCTCGGCATCTTTTAAAAGATCACTTACATCTACCTACAGTTTTATACGTACTAACAGGAGTGGAACTGGTCGCGGATGGCTACTTCCAAGCATCTACAAAGTTGTAATCGAGATGGATTATGAGAGACATTTAACTAGAATCTAATGAGATGGATTCTGGATGGATTATAAATTTAAAGGAACTGGTTCACAGTTTTGCTTTGAAGTGTACAAGTTTTGCATTTGAATTAAAGTTTGGATTTGACTTTTTTATGAGCCAAATGTGTCAAATGTACCTATATTAATAATGTTGATTAAAGTATAAATAAAGCGGTTTGCCGTTTCGCTCTTACCGACTGATAGTGTCTCTGCCTATGAAGCGAGAGAAAGGTACCAGGTTTGATTTTCGCCGGAGCAGATATAATTTATCAGAATAAACATTTATCTGTTACACAATGACACATTATAAATAATAATTAATTTTGGAGAAAATAAATTCGGGGATAAATATTTATTCCTGATTACTGATGTGTTGTTTGTGTTGTCACTGACACCGGCGCATATAGAATCCGTTGAGTGTGTTAACGTTTATAAACCGAATTCAAAACAGGAAGAAGTTTCTCAATTCAACTGTATTTTTTATGTTTGCTACCTCAGAACTTTCGACTGGGTAGACAGACTGGGAGGACTGGGAAGACTAGGAACTAGGGAGAGACTGGGAAGAGATTTTGACGATTCTTGTTTTATTCGAAAGACAATTAAATTTGAACGATAGCTGGCGAGGCAGCTTGGATAAAAAGTAACTTAAATGTTTCCCATTACCTATCATCCTCTTATTTCTTCTAGTGAAAGTAACATCATAAATGGATCAACCGTTTCAGGTGTCTAAATATGCTCTAAAACAATTACATACTTTGAAATCACACACAGAGTACCTACAATTCTATTTGTAAAGATTCATTAATATTAATTTATTTGTATACATTGATCAATTTATTCTCGTTTTCTATTTCCAGGTACAGTTTAGACGAGACGAGCCCTCCAATAGATGAAGCGTCGCACTACGAAATCCTCAGCAAAGCCACAGAAATGGAGGAGGAATAGCTTCGTTACGTACTTTTACGTAATATTAACTCATTAAGAAAGGTTTTCAATATTCTCTCTTTGCATAATTCTCTAGGCAGCCTAGCTACTATCAAAAGCTGACGTTACAAGTTAGTTGCTATTATAGTTTACGAGTGAACCGCCCTCGCTTCGCTTCGGGATCCGTAGGTATCAGCCGCGTAGGTCCGCGTAGGTAGGTAGGAATCTGTGAAAAAATGTGTTATTCTGGAACATAAGCTGTAATACAGCCAAGTTTCATCCAAATCAGTCTTGTAGATTTTTCGTGAAAGAGTAACAAACATTACTCACAAACTTTCGCCTTTATAATATTAGCAGGATAGGATAGTAGGATTGGTCTGAGTACCTACATTATCTGCTAGCTTATCTAGAGATTATGGACAGATGGTTTATTGAAAACAGATAAGTGTTGTCTGCAGAGTTTCAGTTGAACTATTAGTGATCTGTGGAGTGTCACGCAATAATTATGGTTGCTCACGAACCTCACGGATATAAATCACTGGATTCGAGTGTAAGATTATTTTGATACTTTAAAATGGTTCATTATTTGACCGTCCATTGATTCACTCAAATTCAGCAGAGATTTTGATCATTGAGGCTCGTGAATCTCCATGATAATATTCATTGTTGTTTCGCCGAAACTATTGTAGTGAAATTTCCACGTGTATCATTCTGACTTACGACTAGAGATTTTGTATTTATTTTATTTTTTTTACTGTAAAAACAATAAAATAGGATATGAAACTTACTGTAACAGGTATTTCTTTTTATAATCTCCCATGCATGTCCATTCATCGAGATATTTTCATTTACATGTTACTTGACCATAATGTGATTTTAGATGCTGATACGGTAATTGTAATACTAATGAGTAAGAAAAGAAGCTCCTTGGGAGTTTCTTGCCGCTTCTTCTTCAAAGACCACTCACCGTAGGGATTTCATGGAGCGATGACATAGTTTCACCTTTGCAGTGTTTGTAAAAATCTACTTCGAATAAACATTCGAACAAACAAACCTTCGTAGGTAAATGTATAGCTTTATAATGGTACCTAATGTTAATACTAACGCAATACATTTAGATATCAAATAATCAAATAATAATAGACTCTATGACCTAAGCGTTAAATATTAATTTATTCTTAAAATATTAGGTAGCAGCCATAATAAAAATAAACGCAATACTTAAAATATTTTAATAATTCAATTATTTATCACGGTCTCTTATATTATTTTCATTTATTTATTCTGTTACAAAAAGTCATTGTTTGGTACACTAATATACTTAATTACGAAATAACCTAGCATATATACGCCAGTTGCTCTCTCTTTTGTGCATAGGTAATAACCAGCGAGGCCTACACTCTTTAACCAGCGAGGCCTACACTCTTCAAACGTTGACGCATAGGGCTAAAGCCTATAGGACCTAGGGTCTCGGTTTAGATTCGACAGCTCAATCAACGCGAGTATTTTAATTCTACGTGACCTGTAAGTACCTTCTATTGTGAAGTAGTTAATTATATCATAAGCCGAATTTTGCAATTATGGACAACTATTGTATAAACCTTAGTGCAAAAACCAATAACATCGTACCCCGTGATCGTACCTACCTATCGTGAGTTTTCGTGTCATAAAAATGTGCAATCCATAAAAACTAATTCAAACACTTAACATTATATATCAGGTCTCAATATCTAAAGGACTTTCGCATCTGTTATCGTCATAATCAGGTAGTTCTGAAAATGATAGCTGGTTGTAGGAAGAAGTCTGGCAGGGTGATTTTGGTGTTACATCGCTAGCGACTGGAGTGTGTGTTACATTAATACTAGTTTGTCTATGAGTGGGACTAGAATCGGTTGTGTTGTAATTCAAGCCGTTCCAAAATTGTGTTAATTCCTGTTGCGTTGGCAGTATTGGCACGCGACATCCACTTGTTGGTTGTAACGTCACCGCTCGTGGCGGGGTGACACTCCCGTTCTTTTCTCTTCTTTCCCGTGCTCGACGGTTTTGGAACCATATTTTGATCTGGGGAACGAAAAAATGTAATCAGACTAATGTGGGTATGTTTTTAAAACTCTTCGTATCTTCTCTGGGATTCCAATCCTGATAGATATGAATGAAGGTTGGTGTTCCTAATGTTAAAAAGGGTTTCAAGGATAGTGTTAACCTAATAATGCATTTGTCAATAAAGTCATTTAAAACTGCACCTCTTTCTCCACCCTTATGGAAGGTAAGTAGGTACAAGAATATTAAGAAATGGTTTTTTTTATGGAATTAAGATAGCAAACGAGCATGCAGCACCACCCTTCCGCTGCCGCCCATAAAAACTGTAACCGACCTAGATCAAGACTCAAAGGGACTAGGATGGTTCCAGTTAGTAGATGGTGTTAGAATATTAGTTGGTTAGTTTGTTAATAAGTGTGAGGACAGGGACTGTTAGTGATAATTTAGTCCTGTTAGTTAATGTTAGTAATAGTCCAGTTAGTTATTGTTAGTATGAATCCCGTTCTAATTCGGTCACAGATAGGTTTGCTACCCGTGAGGACTGAGATGGTCGTCTCTAAAAAAGTGTAACCGGCTCCACACCTTCCTATCCGGAAAACAATTGCTCTTAAAACAGTTATTACACGGTAGAAATGGTACTAAGTACCGTGGCGGGCGGTGGTACTTCCCCGGGTGAGCTCTAGGCCCTTACCACCTATAAAATAATCAAATAAGGTAGATACCTAGTTAGGTAAAAAGGAATTGGTAAAAAGTGGTGATAATGGTTTTGGTTTCAACATATAAATGGCCCACTACTGAGCACTGAACTTGAGGACACCAAGAGCATAGGTGGAGCTAGTTGTCAAACTGCGATAATCACCAGCACAGAAGCCCACGTGCCCTTCGAAACTCAAGATTTATTTGCAGCTAGCAGCCACCCATTCAACAATTACCGTACAATTATACCGTACAATACAATTACGTATCGATCGCTAAGAATCGACGAAAAATATATTTGAAAACCTAACGATTTATAAGTTTCAACAAAACTTACTTGAAAATAGAATTTAACGGCAGACACATTAAAATTCAAATTGGCCCGTTTAATAAGTAGGCTAAATAATACGTAATTGTCTACATGCATCTGACGATCTTAGCCACGAAACGACCATGCGGTTGTAATGCACCGTCACCGTGACTGGAAGACCTTGACCAATACCTACTAGTTTTTTCAGTTTATTGCTTGATTGCTTGCATGCAGGGCCTGATTTACCCTATAGGCTAATTAGGCTGCAGCCTAGGGCGCGAGGATCGGGGGGGGCGCCGAAATCGAGTCTTCGCTTGCACTACTAATCTACTAGCATCATTGCACCCTACATATTTCAACTAGATCGAGACCAAAATACAAAAACTAAATGCGGTGTGAACTAAAAAACCTTGAGAATCCCTGAATTTTGCGCGCGTAAAACAAACACTGCCTTATCACTCGAATCGGTCGGTGATGAGCGAGTGCGAGCTGGCAACATCGCAGCTCGCTAAAGGTACCGTCTACAGTACGCGACAGGTCCGCATGGCAATCGGCATATGAGGTGAGGCGCGGGGGAAGGGACACCCCGTATACCGCACGTCACCCTTAGTAATAGTAATGCGCGACACTATATCGACCGCGTAAAATATTTAAAAAATACTCAAAATCAAAGCAACTTTCATGTTCTGACCACGTTCATGTGCAATGGTCGCAATAACTAAGTTGTCTATCGAGACTAAGCCAATACAAGACTTGCGGTCAAATCCGATATGGATTTGGTTCTCTACTAGGTACGTAGCCTGCAGTCAATGAGGGTAACCGCGTGTGAATTTTCCGCTAGAGGCGCTAGTGAGAAGGGAGGTCTGTCTGTCACTTTTCGCTTGTCTGAATGGTCTGAATTTCATTTGTCACTGTTTATGTATGGGCGGGCTTTGACAGCATGACCGCACTCTGCAGTGGCGCCAACTGGTGAGCACAAAAACGGTTACCCTCATTGTTATGATTTTGGGACGATTTGGTAACGGCAGGTCAGCTAAAAAAATGTTGCCAGCCTAATGTTGAATGTCGTGCAAATTATAAAACAATGTTAGTTTCGCTTGCAGTTCGATTTGAAAACTTTTTTATAGTACCTATATAATAAATAACGCTACACACTAGGATTCCCCGTGTCGTGGGTGCTGGACAACGCACACGACAAGGACACACCCAAACCAAGAACGGAAACTTAAACTCATCATTTAAATTTCCGTCTCACTGGGAATCGAACCCAGGACCCTCGGCTTAGCGGTCCGGCATGTTAACCATTGCGCCATCCAGGTCCAACCATGAATCATGTTATAAACATTAATATACTACTTTTTAGCCCGAACGCGCGACTAAGTATAACACGCTTATATTATGGACATTAATCTGTATGAAATTAGTATTGAACCCGGGGGGGGGGGGGGGGGTGCAAATCGGTTTTGCACGCGGGCGCCAACACACCTTACGGCGCCCCTGTGGGGGGCGCGTCCTGATAATTAGCCTAGGGCGGTCAGAACTCTTAATCAGGCCCTGCTTGCATGACAAAAAATATACTGTAACTGTAATGTATAGTCGTAAATTGTATTCTAATGCCTATATTATCTTTAATTGCGTAAGATTTATTAACAGTAGACGTAGGTAGGTACATAATGTAGGTATAGCAAAAAAATGTAGGTATACAAAAAAGTGTTCAAATTCGAACCCATATTTCTGAATAGATTCAACCTCGAAATTTTGTGAGTACCTACCCCTTTGTACTCCCTTTGGGCTATGATATCCTCCTTGGCCTCTACAAACTTTTACAACGTTTCACACTCATAGCTCCACACTAGGTTTCCCTGAGTCGTGGCCGCCATGATTATCATCCAAGACAAAAAAGACACAACCAGACCAAGAACGGAAATAATAGGTAATTTAAACTCATCATTGAAATTTCCGCCTGGCTGGGAATTGAACCCAATGCCCTTGGAACAGCGCTCCAGCGTGTTAACTCCTGTGCCTGCGCCGCCATTCGGATGGTCAAACTGTGGTTGTTTTTTGTTATTTGGGTTTGTAAAGATAACTTAAAAATAATTTTAAATGACATCATAGCCTAATTCAAAAAGAAATATTAAAAGACACAAATAATACCGTCACAGGTAAGCTGTTCCAGTCCTACGGCATTTCTGTTTGTTAGAAAAGAAAGCTAATAAAGTAATAACCAACTTACCCTGTCATCTCGGAGCTGCAGTGCAGCAGCCAGAGCCCTCAAGGCAGGCGGCGCGAGGTAGGGCGCGCGGGAGTAAGCCGCCTCTAACGCTGCGGCCTGAGCGCCTGTGAACGGCACCCGCGCGTGACGGCCCGAGCGACGTGCGCGGCTCACCGACACGTTACTGCTACCTGGATAATAAATAAATAAGTAATGCTACAGCCTCATAGTTCCACAGGATTCTCTGTGACGTAGGTGTCATGGATTACACACGCATCAAGATCGAGAAAGGGAAAATCTCATTTCCATCTATCTGAGCGTCGAACCCATTACTCTTTGAACATCAATCCGGTATGATACCTCCTAACCATGTCGCCTCGGGTCCTCGAATGATGTTATCCATCCATCGATGGACATGAAACTTAGATTGAATACATTCGGCCAAGCTCCCCTTAACTTTCAATCCTATTTTACTGAAACCTTTTGATATTACGAATCTGAAGTGCAACTTTAAAATAGATATGTACTTACATTACTTACTAAGAATAAACCTGGTAAACAATACCGCTATCCAAAACGTCCAAATACACCAAAGCTAATTATAAATGTGGTGTTTAACCACGGTGTATAACTGCATCATTAGAAAAATAAGTACGTGGGATAGGAAAATAGAATGTAGAGTGCAAAGATTGCATTGTTTCGATCAACAAACGGCTACAAAGTGCAAAGAGGAAGATATTTTGAATCGGATAAGCATTATACAGCCCATGTGATCTCTATTGAATAAAGTTGACAAATTTTGATTTCCGCACGGAAGTCATGAATGATTGTACCTAGATATCCCAGATTGATGGATGGCAAATAATATCTTATTCTGAGGTCTCTACATTATTTTATGTCACATGTTATAGCAAAAGGAACTAAGGAAGAATCAGCCCAAACACCTAACTTCACAACATACTGGCCTCTGATAGAGTCAATAGTCATAGCTCATAACCGAAAACGAATAAAACTAAAATCAATTTTAATGAAATTAAAATCAATTCTCATTAGGACGTCAGCCGTGCAACTTCCATAGTTAAGGAAGGTACTCGTAGGTATATCTACTCACTTTACACCAATAGCCTTGTGGCATTATCTCCCTTGTCCACAATTTACAAGAGAAATCAAACAAAACATTAGAATAAACCTTATAATAAACGATGTCAAGTTCGCCTAAGTACCTACTTATAAATATTATAATTAGGTAAACAAATTAATAGAAAACTACTAACGTGGTAATCGCGGTGGTTGGTATCGTGTGCAGCACAGCCAACTTGGGGCATTCGAGCACTCTTCCTCACTGCTTCGAGAATCACCCAATATCCTCTTGATGCTAAAATCAGAACTACTGCACTTAGAATTGGACTGCACTGAGGGAGAATCCATCGCATCGACCACACCCGAAATATAGAGTCAACTAAAATCCAGTCTGCCATTTGCTACTTTAAACGTTTTGCGATACAATAGAAGGGTGGTCCATTATGAACCACGCCCTGCGAGGGAGCGACCCTTAACTCTCCAGAGATTTTATCTGCGGCCGTAATCAGTAGTACTGAATGAGCCCCTCGCACCAATAAACATTCAAGTGTTATGACGTCTGTTCATTCATAGGACCATCGTTTGAAAGGGAAATGGATACTGTTTGTATCCGCACAAAAGGATGTTATTACTTTAAGGGTATGTGAGAAAATTAATTTGTAACTTGTATCGTATTACCACAACATGTTGAGATTTTGTTCGAACGTAATCCGCCAGGTAATGCGATATGCTATGAAAGGCAAATTAAAATTTGATTGGAACGGAAATTGTATTTTGTTTTGTTGTTACTGCAAAATATTAATGTAAATATTGCATTAGTTAAAACTGATTACTATCCGACAATGTGCGGGGTACAGACCATAGTCATCCGTGCCCAATACCTAGATAAGTGCGGGGTGGTGGACTTCATATTTAAGTAGGTAAATAGGTAGGTACCTATTTGTGAAAAATATGGAAAACGCTCAAGTGCGCAACCTTCCACAATGTTTTGCCTTGCCGACGGTAGTTTTGGACTACAGGTACATATCTAAGTACTGAGGAATACCTAAATCCCGTTAATATGGCTTTCTTTAATCTTTGTTGTGGCTATTTTTGTTATAATAGGGAAAATGCATATAGATACTTAATTCAAATATACCTAAGTTTTTTTTTCAGTTCCTCAAATTTTTGACGTTTAAATCAGTATCATGTATGTCATTGCACTTTTAAATATTTAATTTAAAATAAGTATTGATTTTTTCATTCACAAAATATTTTTAACTGTATAAAATTAACATAAATAAACGTTAGAAACAATAAAAATAATCATGCATATTCCCTATTGTGAGGGTACATTAATTAGGTACATTATTTAAAAATAAAGTCCCCTAGAACTCTACTACCTCTAGAATAACACAGTAGGCACTCAACTTAAATAAGCACCTAGGTATACTTAGGTACCTACTACTATACCTACTATATTGTAGCTTGTAGCCTACAATATATACCTACAGTCCTACAAGGATCTTTTGGCGCATTACTGACGTGAGGGTGACAGAGACAGCGCCTTACAGTTTGCCTTCCCTGTAAAACGCTGTCTCTGTCACCCATACGTCATCCACGCGCCAAAAGATCGTTGTAGGACTCTACGCACCGTCCTACATAGTATAGATGTCAGTGACAGAATATATCCAACTCGAATACCACGAGACCCACGAGTAAGCACCACATATACATTTACTCAACAATGTAAGGACCGATATCGTTAATTCATCATTGCCCAGAAAATCTTGTTTATTTCGAAATTGCGTTCGTACGGGTGCCGTTTGAGATCAACCGCAAAGATTACCTACTTTTTAACATTACAGCTGCTCACGATACCTACCGTAAGTTCATAAAAAACACAATGCCTGGTCCATACAAACGTGGTGACCACTTAAATGCCCATTTGACAATAAATTATACCTACTATTGTCGCATCACTAGAATAAACAAATCTGACCGTTTCGTAGTCATCTACAATAAGTAATTATGTTATAAAAAGATCTATATTTATACAAATTAATTTAGCTCTCTTGATTACTCTATTTGTATATTGAAAAGGAAGTTTTCCTGTTATGCATTTCTAAGCTTCTTTAAAATCTTTAATCTAAAATAGTACATTATGATATAAGTGCGCGAAGTTGGTCATTACAGTCGAGGCGGTATTGCACAGCCCGAGCCGCTAGGCGAGGGCTGTAATAGAGCCAAGACTGTAGTGAACAAAGCGCACGTGTATCATACGACGTTTTTCAACACACTTGCGAGGAAAAAAACAATTAGGTATCGACATTTTTCAGTCACAAATCAGCAAATTATAAACGAACAAATGTTTGCACAAAATGGCGCCGAGGTTTATTTTATTTTTTCGCGCGCCGTATCTTTGGTTGAATAACTATGCGCGCGCAGGCGCGCAGGTTAAGTCCAGAGGCAAAGAGCACCGCTATTCAGCCACAATATATTAAACTAAATAATTATGTATTTCTAATAGGAATTTACGGTAATTAATGATTTAAAATATTGTATTTTTTAAATGCTTTAATAGATAATTAGATGAAGTATAATCTTATCTTATCAGATTTTGACTAAGTACAACAAGTTTATTTATTTACAAAATAATAAATCTTTTGGTAACAACCTCTTTACGGATATTAAAAAAAAAGTGGAATAAGAAAAACACTAGTGCGGCAATGAAAAGTAAAACGCACTACTGTGTAATAAACCGCATTCCGGGCGTAAGACTAAAGAAAAAATAGCAACTTTACGAGCAAGTGTGTTGAAAAAGTAATAAATCTAGTAGTTGATACCTACGTGTACCTTCTCGCGTACCTATCATCATTATCTCATCAACCCATCGTGGCCCTATATTGAGCACGGGTCTCCTCTCAGAATGAGAAGGTTAAGGTCATAGTCCACCACGCTGGCCAAGTTCGGATTGGCAGACCTCACACACCTTAGAGTTTTGCGAACTCTTAGGTTTTCTCACTATTATAGCGATATAGGTATATTCCCTTCACCGTTTTAGCGGGTACTATTTAATTAATTAAAACTTGGATAACTCCGACAGAAGTGCGTACGCTGGGTTTCGGATCCGCCTCCCAACCCCCCCGAATAGGAGGCCGAATTATTAACCACTAGGCTATCGCGGCTAAGCGTATCGCTGATATAGTAGGTAAGGCCAAGATAACTGGGGGGTCCTACGGTATCTGGGGGTCTTATGGTATCTACTTATCCAGTAACCGTAATCATGATTATCTAATGTTGCTTACATTGGTCGATAAGATAAAATAGTGTCCATCAATTTGTTTATCTGAGCTCGTAGTGGTACGTTGCGTTGAAGTGGAAATGCTAGGAGGAATAGCGATCACATGTCACAGGTTATCTATCAGCGGCATGGGCGTAGCCAGCCCTGGGCTCAGGGTGGGGCAACTTTCTGAAATAATAGGTATAGTCTTAATAACTAGCAAACTGTACACACGGTCTTTTTTTCACCCATGGACGAGCAACACCAGGGGAGTCACCAGTGCAACGCCGGTCCTGAAGGAGAACTCTTTTTACACCTTTCTTGAAGAACCCTATATTAAAGCGCTCCGGGCGTACCTCACAAGGAAGCTCATTCCACAGCCTGCAAGTTCGCGGCAAAAATGATCGTGAAAATCGGAGCCTCCTTGTTCGTCATGAATCCAAGGGATGAGACTTCAATATTTACTTCAATATTTAGCGAGTAGTGCGATGATGGAAGCGTGAAGTTTGCACCTAATCGCACAATTTCTCGGAGCACTCACCGTTGTCAAGTCGTTGAAACACGCAGATACATCCTATTTCTCTCCTAAAACCTAGGTGTTCTAGCCTGTTAGTGACTCGTGGATAGTTGACAACTCGAACTGCGCGCATTTGCACGGCGCCAAAGACTAAGCTGTTATTGTGGCGCCCCAGCCCAGAGATGAGAAAGTACTCCATGCGAGAGGTGTCCTGAGCTTTATAAAGCATCAGTAGGTCCTTCGCATTGAATTACTGCTTCGCCCGGTTCATGACGTCAAGCACTTCGGAGGCCAATTTGGCCTTAGCTTCCAGATGACATCGACACACCGACACATGTACTAATAGTGTGCGCGGAGCCCTGGAATGGAGGCGCCATGAATAATGGGGTTTTCTAAGCGAAAAATGCGCAAACTTGTGTCTTCTCGGGTTGAACTCAACTAAATTGAGTCGTCCCCATTCCGAGACTTTCTCTAGAGAATTCTCAACTTCAGACACAAGTTTCCTACCGTGTTGTCATCTTCATAGCAATGAATACTGGTTGCACGCTCCAGCATATCATTAACATGCAGAATTAACAGAGTAGGAGACAGCACAGACCCTTAGGGAACACCAGCATTTATAGGTTTCATATCTGAGCAACCACCGTCAAGTACGGCCTTTAATGTCGCTCAGATACAAATCTGGTTACCCAATTGCATGACCTCTCAGGGAGACCGTAGATGGATGCTTCGCAAGAAGAGCCCTGCCAGTCTCGGTCAAAGGCCTTAGCGATATCCAGGAATGCTTCCTCGTTGCTATCAAGGGCGTGGGCCCATCGATGAGTATGATATACTAAAAGATCGCCAGCTGAACGTCCGTAAAGAAACACGTACTGCCGGTCACTGATCAACTGGAGATCCTCCAGATATCCTAGGGGCTGTAAATTTATAATACGCTCCATAACCTTAGGATTAACCTGTACTTAGCCGGGTCACTAAGATCGCCCTTTTCGGGGATAGGATGAACTAGGGCTACTTTCTATGAAGACGGTACTATTCCAGTGAAATTGGAAGTGTCTCTCGCACAAACTATTCAGTTTAGAAAAAAAAGATATTAGAAACCTTAATAGCTGTTTTGAAGACCTATCCATAGATGTACCCACGCGTATGGGTTTGATGAAAACAAAAATTTGAGTTTAAGTTCTAAGTAAAGGGAACCCCCAAAATTTATTGCTTTTTTTCCATTTTTCTGTGAAAATCTTAAAACGGTTCACAGAATACATCATCTACTTTCCAAGTTTCAACAATATAGGTAGTTCTTATAGTTTCGGAAAAAAGTAGCTGTGACATACGGACTAACGGACAGACAGACAGACATGACGAACCTGTTAGCGACTAAGCTGGTGCCAAGATGTTCGGATTTTCCCTTTACCGTGTGGACAACTGATTTATCTAGTAATCGCAGTGGTGGAAAAGAAGACCGACAGAAGTTGCCCTCGACAGCCTTAGCCAGCGACCAGAATTCTCGACTCGAATTGCCGACTAGCTGCTCGCCAATTTTGCCAATGAATTTGGTCTTCGCCATGGGGCAGATGGATGCTATGCGACACGCTTGCGGTTAGGTGAAGTGTTGTCGTTAAGCGTTAACTTTCTAACGGATATTATGTAGGTAATTTGTGCCTGGATAATTTAATTTTTTAGGTTTCGGTAGGTGCCTGTAAGGTACCTCAGGTCAGATCCAGGGTGGGGCAAGTGCCCCATAAGGTACCTGTATTCAGAGTCCACCACCACCCGGCTCCACCCATGGCGCTAGTGATTGTTTTTTGTCGAGTTATGACTGTCAAGTGTTACGTTTTTACGGATAATTATGTAGTTAGTGCCTTAGTGCCTAGATAATTTTAGGTTTGGTTTTAGGTTTGGTTAGGTTTCTGTAAGGTACCTCAGAGCCAGGGTCAGAGCCAGGGTGGGGCAAGTGCCCCACCCTTGTACTGAGCTGCTGGGCCAGGGTGGGGCAAGTGCCCCAGCTGCCCCACCCTGGCTACGCCCATGATCAGCGGGTGTTCCTCGAAGTTACGATGGTAGGTTAGTACTTTAGGTACTTAATCATCCTACTACTTACTTAGTCCTACTACTTACTTAGGTATTTAATTGCTAGAATTTAATAACGAGTATTAACTTCTTCTGCTGTTTAAAATACCCACCACCCAGCCAGGGCTGACTGAGAGAGAATTCCGTTTTTGCATTTGTATATTACGACATATTCAAAATAACAAAATTAAACAATCGTTCAGTTCGATGACACCTTTTAATAAACATGGCTACGGCGCCAAAGCATAACAATTTAGGAGAAGGATCATTTTAATAATACACTAATGAATTTTTTGCGATTATTCCTATTAATTAAATATGTAAACTAATATTGAAATTAATATTTATAAATTAATGTCATAAAACATTTTATAAATATTCCTACGGAAATACTTAGTGCCGGAAAATCGAATCCATACTTTTAATTAAGCGGGGCGCCGAGACGTAGGAAGTGGAACTTATAACTTGTATCAATAGGTAGGTTAGTTGCCTTAGTTTAAAAGGAGTTACAAAATAAATTAAATTAAGGTGGCAAAGTATGTACCTACCTACGTAAAGTCTTCCTATCACTCGAAATCACACACGTCACGTGACGATACGTCATCAAAGTTTTACCACTCGCATAGATGATGCTTAAACTAGTTCCGACAGTGAGCAGTTGGAGTTCGGCTGATCTCCCTTGGCCAAACACTGGTTCTTTTCTTAAAATTGATGGTAAGAGCCTAGAGTTCACCCGGGGAAGCGCGGGGTGGCCAGCCCCTATTTAAACATATACAAATCGGGTCCAGTAGTAGAGTGGGCGTTCATTTGTACTATTTACATTCCAGATAGGTATTCTTGACTAAATAAGCAATGTGGGCTTCTTTCATATGTCAGGACGTGAGCTCAGGATATCAAATGAAACACAGGATTATGAGCCAATCATACGTGAACAACTGCTTTATTCAATGATATCTGTTAGTCTCAGCATTTATAATCGGTTTAGGGTTTACTTTGGTATCATGTTTGATATACTTCACGGCATTACGATATTGATGTTATCGATCGATCCACTCGCACTCGCGACTCACACGTTATTTACTATTAGATATTCACGGCATTTCAACATAGAAGGAGATTTTACAAGATATTACACCGCTAGCCATACTTTATTATTTTCCAATTCTATTGACAGCTATCAGAATCACTAATCATCGCGTACAGATTTAATCACAATAATCCCATCAAACCAGTATCATAGGTCTACTACCTACCTCCGTCACGGCCATCGCTGACATCATCACCCGTCCTCGGGTGATGCTCCGCCCCGTTAATATTACCATCTCAATTACTCGACCCGCAATTTTCAATTACTTCAATCCAAAACAAAACTCAAAATCTTTAACATCAAAAATGACTATTGCTGCTACTACTGCGAGTGGATTTCAAAAACTTTATGTTGCATTTTTTTTACCCTGACTACCGTAAGCTACCACTCGCTTCGCTAGTGTCGCTATGGAGAAGAAGCGAGTGAGAAGAAACTCCATAACATAACAACACTTATTTAGAACAAAATTACCAATTTATTATTTGCGCGATTTGTTTTAACTTTTACTCGGTACGTCGTCACCGTATAACTATAATCGGTACGTCGCGTCACTGCCATAAAACCGTATTCGTTTCCACATCTTCCCGCGATCCATTCTCAAGCACGCTCTACCAGCGGCAACACGTATTAGGCATTGAAGATTACCTGTAACAACCAAACACATACGCGAGTATCTCTCCACGCTCTGTCCTTCCTGACCTACTAAATAATAATCAACGTTCACAGTTACGGCTGTCTTACATCCACACACGACCTCGTCAATCAAATCAATCACAAACCTTACTGATCACATAACTTTGAATTACATACGGATAATCTTTTGGACAAATTAACGTGCTCACACAACTTACTATCACAACATGTAAAGTCTGTTAATACTGCCACACAGAAACTTGAAGAAACATACCACGAAGGCCTCTGACTGTATATTATTTGCTGTATAGGTATGCCACACAAGCGTCTGAATATATTTGCCACCTAGGCATACATGACGCAGGCGTTGGTGTTCAGGTATGCCACACAGGTGTCTGAAGAGTTATGCCACATAGGCCTTTCAATGGTCATGACGCAGGCGTTGGTGTTCAGGTATGCCACACAGGCGTCTGAAGAGTTATGCCACATAGGCCTTTCAATGGTCATGCCACAAAGGCCTATCAATAGATTTGGCACACAGGCTAGTCAGTGACACATAGGCTCGTCAGTGAAACACAGGCTTGTGTAGATGGCAGTTGGCAACGGTAAGTCACCAACGCTGTTATCGATACATCCCGACGCGTTAATAGTTGTTGGCGTTAAAGGCCAGCACTCAGTTTCAATGGAACATAACAATCAGGCATAGACCATACTTAAAATTGTCGCCCAGGTGTTAAGAAAGCGGTACATTTTATTGACTCAGGTAGTCCACATCAAAATAATTCCATAATATAATCGCCTTTTTTTTAAAAGATGGAATTCACTCAGAAATTTATTTTGTGATCATCTTTTTACTCGTATATCAAAACCCCATGTGTACCACAGATGAGTGATGTAAAGCTCCTGCTACCCCATGACCACACTGGTATCAAAAAGTTAATAACTTTATCTTTTGTTACATTTACAACTGAATAAGAAACTTCAAAATCTCATTATTGACAATTTAGTTTCTGGCAAAATTCTCCTTTCATTAATTAATTCCATTCTATGTCATATCTACAAACAACTCAAAAACTAACACACAAGACAAGGACAGTCTCACCCATACCAAGAACGGAAATTCAAATTCATCATCCAAATTGCCGGCTCGCTGGGAATCGAACCCAGGACCTTCATAACAGTGATCCGGCGTGTTTACCATTGCGCCATCAAATATTGTTTTATGATTAATTAATTGAGCAACGTAATTCAATACTCAAATAACACATACTTACTACTTTATAGATCTGTCATAACTATTTCTGACAAACATTTAAAACCTTTAATTCAATTAAATTCTTGTCCTAGACACATTATATTGAGGTATTCTTACTGTTGATTATTGCCTCTTAACCAGACCTCTCGAGTATTCAGATCAATAACCAACCTCATTAAAGGTCCTCAATTACCCAATAAATAAAACAAAACAGAAATCACCTGATATCCAGAAGCGTAGTGTAACAACACTTAAAGCATTGTAATTCCAAGTACATCTCTCTCTGAATAGATTTGTGTTAAGTATTGTTGCAGATTCCTTTTGGCCCTTTTTCCTTACATAGAGTGCTCATAAACAAAAATTATTGTATTCCACAATATTCAAAACTTGCTTTAACCAATTTATCTTAAACTCTCACTCCCTTGGTGTTTATGAATGACTTTTCGTTAGTTCCAATTTTTGCCATTTCAGAGATAAGTTGGGCGCACTGCTCTTATTTTGAACTGTATGACATGTCATGTTTGTGTGACACAGAATTCTTAGGTTGTCATTTCTTTTCTCAAGACACACTTTCAAAATTATGGTTTATTACGTGTAATTTCCTCTTTTAAATTTCAATCGCTTTTTATCAAAATATTTCTTATTCAATGTTTCGTAAACATAAGCCTCATTTCCATGGACCAGTGATGACAATTGCTGACATGACAGATGGCAATCTTAGCCTTATCCACAAAAAAAACTTCAGGATTCTTTATCCCACTATCTGAAATCGGGTCCAGTAGTAGAGTGGGCGTTCATTTGTACTATTTACATTCCAGATAGGTATTCTTGACTAAATAAGCAATGTGGGCTTCTTTCATATGTCAGGACGTGAGCTCAGGATATCAAATGAAACACAGGATTATGAGCCAATCATACGTGAACAACTGCTTTATTCAATGATATCTGTTAGTCTCAGCATTTATAATCGGTTTAGGGTTTACTTTGGTATCATGTTTGATATACTTCACGGCATTACGATATTGATGTTATCGATCGATCCACTCGCACTCGCGACTCACACGTTATTTACTATTAGATATTCACGGCATTTCAACATAGAAGGAGATTTTACAAGATATTACACCGCTAGCCATACTTTATTATTTTCCAATTCTATTGACAGCTATCAGAATCACTAATCATCGCGTACAGATTTAATCACAATAATCCCATCAAACCAGTATCATAGGTCTACTACCTACCTCCGTCATACATAATATATCATCTTATACAAAATAAAGAAATTTTAATACATAATAAACGTTATTTATTTATTTCATGTGTTAACAACGCATTCTTATCAATTTATATTATCAGATAAAAGTTTTTTGAACCCTGGTTTTGCAAACGCGCTATCTATGTAAACATAAGTAACAAGGACAATATTTATACATAATAATATACGTAGGTAATTATAATTAAACTGATCGAAGTCTGTCTGCAAGCATGTAGTAGTAATGTGATGTAAAACTATTATTGTGTTTTTATTTATGTAACTAATCGGACTAGGTAAGTAAGTACCTACTTTATGTATTGTTAGGTGTAGGACATAAAAATATTTTTAGATTAATTCTTTTTTATTTGGAACGAAGTTCCTTACGGCAGGCTTGGAGGAGATAGGGATTTTGCTGCGCGACAGAACTGAAAAAAAAGTGATAGTAAAACCGTAAGAAAATATGCGTGAAATAAAAGCGTTATATTGTGCGCAGGCGCGACAGCAATAAGGAAGTGTAATAGCTTTTGCGTGAAACGTTGATTCTAGACCTAAAAACCGAAGTAGGTACTAAGTGCTGTGTAATAAGAAATCGCCCGCATTACTGCAATTACTGCATTACCGCATTATTGCAAACGTTTGATCAAGACGCGTAAGGGTCAACTCACACCGAGACGAGACGCGACGCGACGCTGCGCGCAGTCTTTCAAAGAGCGGCTCAAAATAGAACTTTATTTTCTACACGAAAAAATACACATTTCATTGTGACAATTCAGAATACGTTGCTTCATGCAGCGCTGCGTCTCGTGACGCCTCGCGGCGTAGCGCGGTGCATCGCTACGCAGCCGTGCATCGTCGGTACGCGCGGCGTGCAAGATTGCCTACTTTTACGATGCACCTGGCGCCATTGAGATGCGTCTCGCGGCGACGCGCGGCGCAGCGCGAAATCACTGGCCTCTTCCAGTATCGTTGCGTCGCGTCGCGTCTCGGTCTGAGCTGACCCTAAGCGTGTTCGAAATCCGCATCACATAGGAACTTTTTCACTCGACGCCAAGCGTAAGCGGGCGTACTGGGGCATTTATTGCTGTGCATTTTGGACTGCGAATATTTATTTTATTTCCTTGAGACAGTTAAGGGGCGTGTGTTACTGTGCACTAACATTATTATTTTACGTAATTTATTATTTCCTAAAATACTGAATTTCCTAAATACTTTCCTGTACTTAAATAAAAACTAATCAGCAAAATTTAACAGAAGAATCAAGAAAACCTACATAAAATTGAGCACGAGTCGATTCTACATTAGCCGAAGGAACTTCGTTCCTCACGACACGACACCACATCTTTTTTTTATTTGCCTGTTTGTCTCCTGTAATGTTATCTTCGAAACGATTCTTCCAATTTGAATGCAATATTTACCTACTGCTGTAACTTGAATGGATTTACATTCACAAATCTATACTTATACTATAAAGCGGAAGGTTGATTGTTTGTTTGAAAACGCTAATCTCAATAACTACTGGTTCGAATCGAATTGAAAATATCTTTGTGTTGAATACTTAGTAATTTGTGTTTAATTGAGGAAGGGAAAAGGCTATAATATCTCAATGCTAATAAGTAGATATTATAATATAATATGTTTCAGGTTTCAGGACGACCGACGTCTGCGGGCCGGGTTCGCTGGTCCTGGTAAGGGTGCGGTTCCACTGAGGCGGAGCGGAGCTGTGCCGCGATTCACCAATCACATGACTTGAAATCCACGTCTCTTCTCCGCTCCGCTTCAAAGGAAACAACATTGGCAGAGAGGAGCGGAGCGGAGCGGAATTGTTTAAAATATCGGGAAGAAAGGAAGAGATGGGAGACGCGGACCGGAGAGGGGCGGGGCGGGGCCGTGCGGAGCGGGGCCGTGCGGAGCGGGGCGGCTCACTCACGCCCATATTTATTCACTAGCTTTTAGCCCGCAGCTTCGTTCGCGTAAATTACTACACCATTTCGTTAAAATATATGTACCTATTCGTTGCAGTTACGGAGATAATGTACTTTATAATTATAGACTACTATAATCTCCTCTTTATTCCATATCCCGTGGGAATCGGATTACATACCCTACTTTTAGAGGAATTAAGTCAAATTCGGGCGGATATGGTAAAACGTTTAGACTGCCAGGCCAACGCAATAGCTCAACTGCAAACTCAATTTAATGAGACAAAGAGTGACATAAATAAACTCGTAAATATAATGAGGGTGATTGAAGAAAAAATTGCTGCTGAACAGAATCTGGGTCCTCAAATTGATACCACACAGGCAGAAAAATTAAATAACTCCTCATTCACATTTACTGATGCTGTCAGTAAGCGGGCAAATCTTAAGAATGTCTCAAAAAACAAACAGAACGTCACACTCGCATCCGAAATGCATGCGCCTTTACATGATGATTCAATTGGGGCCACAAAATCCGCAGATATGATTCCCGTTAATAAGAGTTCACCGTCGACCTCTGCAGTAATTGTGGATAGCGAAAATAATTTAACAGCGAGAAATAAGTTACCTGTTAAATTTAACAAGCATGCACAAGTCCTAATGGGAAAAAATACAGAGTTGAAATCAATTCAAGCGATTGAAAAGAAAAAATACCTCCATGTATGGCGAATGCACGAGGATACCTCCGTAGAAGCTATGACTGATTACGTCAAAAGTATATGTGGATCGAATTGCTACATAAAGGTTGAGAAAATCGTACATAAAACGAAACGAGATTACGCTTCGTTTATTATTGGAGTGTCTGAGCAACACTTTGAAATATTAAATCAAGTTGACATTTGGCCGCTACATGCACAGTTTAGTGAGTGGATTTGGTTTCGGAGATCAGGGGGAAAGTCAGCTCCTAGATAGATCTGTAGACATATTTTATCAGAATGCTAGGGGTCTTAGAACAAAATTGAACGAATTCAGAAATAACATAGAATCTATGGGGCAAGACCTCTATGCTATTACAGAAACAGGATGCAATTGTTCTATACAAAATGCTGAAATAGTTCCTCCGGGGTATCAAATACTACGGTGTGATCGAGCGGACGGAAGAAAACAAGGCGGCGCGTTTCTCGTGGCCACACACAGATATGAACTGCGCCAAGTACCTGTGACGAACGTATCGCTTGACATCTGTGCATTTGAGATAGTGTGCGCAACGGTGCATTTGAACAATAACTTTTTGTTTTTATGTTGTGTTTTGTATGTTCCACCTGCTACTTATGAAAATGAATATATGATTTTATTTAAAATAATTGAAGACCTAAGTACCAGATATAAAGAAATAATAGTCGTAGGGGACTTTAATTTGTATTCATGTCCAGCTAATATAAGTAATTATTTTGAATTCTTTTTATCCTATTGCAATTTTATTCAACGTAACGAGGTTCTTAATCATTTGGGTCGTACATTGGACCTGGTACTAACGGCCGGGCTAGGCGGAGTGTCAGTGGTATCTGCAGACGAGGCGCTGGTGCCGGTGGACGCACATCATCCACCGCTGGCGGTCACCTTCATCCGCCCCGCGCACCCCTCGCCTACCGCGGTCCCTTCCGATACATGCAGCATGCGACCGCAGTGGAATTTTTATAAAGCTGACTACTTTGCGTTGTACTCGAAGTTATCTTCCGTTGATTGGAGTGCGTTATATGAGATAGATGATTTAGAAACAATGTTAAATTATTTTTACAGTGTATGTACTTTACAACATTTTCGATGACTGTGTGCCACGGAAAAAGTTGAATTCCAATAAAAACAAGTATAGTTACCCCAATTGGTACACAGCTAATATCATTAGGGATATGAAAAATAAGGCTATGCTTCACAAGCAATATAAATCAAGCAAGTCGGAAACTGATTATTTGGAATTCTCTATATGTAGGAAACGTATAAAAAATGCTATTGACGTTGCTCATAGGTTGCACAAAAATAGAATTCAAAGTCAGTTGATTAAGGAACCAAAAAGTTTTTGGCATTATATTAAGAACATGAGAATTACTGATGATAGGCCGACAATTATTAAAAATGGATTTTTTTTACAAAATGATGAATGTGCTAGAGAGTTTGCGAAATTCTTTGAATCGGTCTATAATAAGGAGCCACCCAAACTAAGCATTGATGAGGCGGTAGCAGCCAGTGGGGCAACATCCGACCGTGTTCAGTTGAAAAGCTTAAGCCGGAAGGATGTAAGGCAGGCCCTCATGCATCTGAAGCCAAAGCCTTCAACTGGCCCTGATGGTATACCAGCCTTTTTATTTAGGGATTGCAGTGGTGTACTGGAGCTGCCTCTTTGTCACATATTTAACGTCTGTTTGCAGTTGGCGGAATTCCCAGCTAGGTGGAAGATAACACGGGTTATACCTGTTCCAAAGGGTGGGGCTGGATCGGATATCAAAGGATACAGGCCGGTAGGTATTCTATCGACACCAGCAAAGGTATTTGAATCCGCTATACAGCGTTGTGTGTATGAGCAGGTTAGCACTCGCCTATCGGAAGCACAGCATGGATTCAGACCGGGCCGCAGTACGGCAACGAATCTACTAGATTTCATGACGCTAGTAGTCCCGGCAGTGGATGCGGGGGTACAGGTAGATGTGGCGTACTTCGACTTCAAGAAAGCCTTCGACTCAGTCGATAATGACATATTGCTAATGAAACTCGCGAAAGTTGGTTGTACGCCACATCTCCTGCAGTTGTTTGCGAGCTACATGACGGATCGCAGACAATATGTAGACTACCGGGGCTGCGAATCTGAGCCGTACTACGCATGGTCTGGTGTGAGCCAGGGCAGCAATTTGGGTCCTCTCGAATTCATTTTAATGGTGAATGACCTTCCGGAAGTGGTCAGAAAGGGATCATGCCTATTATTTGCAGATGACCTGAAGTTGATGCTCGAGGTCAGGGATAAATGCGATTGTGAAGCATTTCAGGAGGACATAGACAGGATCGTAGAATGGAGTCACGATAATAAATTGCACTTCAATGTGACCAAGTGTGCCGTCATGACGTTCACTCGTGCTCGAACACCCATACTTCATCCATACACAATTGAAGCAGAGCCGATGCAACGAGTCACACAAATGCGTGATCTTGGAGTCTGTGTCACACCAGAATTGACGTTTCGAGATCACATAGTGAACACTTGTAAAAAAGCTTACCGGAACCTTGGGTTTGTTTTAAGGCAGTCGCAGGGCTTTTCTAACATCACCGCGGTTAAAGTATTGTACGATGCACTGGTGCGGAGTCATATGGAGTACTGCGCAGTCGTATGGTCTCCATATGAGTCGAAATACATAACCATGTTAGAAAGAGTCCAAAACAAATTTACAAGGCACTTGTACAGCAAACTTTATGGGGTGTATCCTTTCTACCCATTGATGTATCCGACATTATTCGTGCTGGGGATGGTCGGTTACAACGAATTAAAAGTGCGTAGGGAGGTTGCACTCGTTTCGTATCTAATTAAAATATTGCGTGGGATAGCGAGTAATTCCGAAGTATTACGCCAATTAAATTTTTATGTGCCTGATGGTTATGTGGGGAGGCGCAGGCAGCCGCAACTGCTGATGGTACCGGTGGCAAGAACTGTCCTGTTAGCAAAGGCGCCAATGTCTCGAGCCATAAAAATTGTAAATATTGTTAATGATAAAATAGATTTGTTTAATGAGGAATGGAATAAAATTGCAATAGTAATACTTTATGTTATCTGTTATTGTTAGTTTATATTAGATTATTAAGATTAGATTGTTAAGTTTAATTAAGTATATTGTATTGGTCTAACGCATTGGGTGTGTAACCTGTAATGTTAGGCATTAAATAGAAAATAAATAAATAAATAAATAAAAACAACTCTGAAAATTATTTTGAGAGAACACGTTGTACTACTTGTATGCGAAAATTCAAGCATAGTATTTATAGCTAAGTATAGTTCCTTTTTTTAATTTAAAAAAAAACAAACCCATTTTGTTCCCTCTCCCGTAGGAATTTCGGAAAATCCTCTCTTATCACTTGCCTACGTTACATACAGGGTAATCTATGTTCAAATTTCAGCTCTATAGCTCAAAGGGCATAGGTAGGGCGATGATGAGTGAATCAGTCAGGAAGTTCATTTTTATATATTAGATTTTAGTCAGCGTCTTGACGTCATCATAATCCGCTCCATTCCGCCTCGTGGAACCGCAGCTCCGCTCCACCCCGCTCCGCTCCGCCCCGCTCCGCTTCAGTGGAAACACATACCTCTTTTCACAATTCAGCCCCGCTCCGCTCCGCCTCAGTGGAACCGCACCCTAATTCACACGAGGCACAATGAGCTGGGATTTCAAACCATTTAATTGGTGAATCGCGCACAGCTCCGCTCCGCTCCGCCTCAGTGGAACCGCACCCTAAAAATTAAACTTTGTTCTTACGTTATGACGTACGGCACAAAAGTCATTTCATTATTGCAGGGCCACTGTTCGAATGGTGTTGGGTTCAATACAATATGATATTAACGTCTCTACATCTTTTTCAACATATTTCTTTATGTTCGATGGTATTAAATATTAGTCAGTTAGTCACATAAATTATTTTTGGTATTGGTGCATTGGTGCCAATCGAATTAACAGTCCAAACCGAAGCAAAACGGCGGGTTTTTCTAGTGTAACATAAACAAACAAATATCTTTGTCAATTACATCACAGTTTCGCGGCCACGGCAAACCGGTACAACGGCTATCTGCCATTCACTTGCACTCCGTAGTTTTCTGTCTGTATTATTTGTTAGTAACCCATGGCTGCCTCTGCAGGTAGCACGTAGCCTGTTCAACTAAATAGTTTCATGTCTAGTGGGTAAAGCAACAAAAAGTCTATCAATTTCCTAATTGATTTGTTCACCATGTCGTTACCGGAATATTTTGAACTCGATAATGGCGACCGTCTGCCGCGAATCGGATTTGGAACTTGGCAAGTAAGTTGTAAGCAAGTATTAAGTCTCATGTACATGATAAGTTTATGTTGTACTTACTGTACAATCTAGTGCGATATTTTTTGCATTTATAAATTCTTGACAAGAATCGTAAGCAGCAACTGTTTAAACGCAGACATCATAAAATTGCAATTATCGTTTACACCGATAACAATTACGATTGCTTAAGTAATTACCTATCTAAATATAATAAAACACACAGATCTCTCAATGATTTGTATTTGTACACTTAGGTATTTGCGTGGACAAATTTTTCATTCTACAAATATAATTTTGAAAGAAGTACTAAGTAGGTAGGTTATAGATAGTAAACCTGCTGCAACAGCAAGGAAATTACCAACTACCTATTACTTACACAAAATCTTATGCCACGCCTGGTGGTTGGCTTACCAAGCGATGTGGTGGAATCTGGTGATTTCCAAATTAAAATCAAAACCTGCTGTTCTATTTTGTTACTTAATGATCTAAGAAGATACTTATTTACAGTCACTTAGCTGTTGCTCTAATGACAAAAACCTTAACTTAAGTGTGTATGAGCATTACTATCTCAGATTATAAAACCAAATAATGCATCAATTAACTCGTAGCACACATTAAGCAGGAAAAATTTACATCAAAATATATTTCATCACCTAAATATAGCACTTTATCAGACACAAAAAGTTAGGTACTATATTTGTTCGTTGATAAGCATGATAAGTTTGAGAGGCTTAGTCGCCATCTCGCAAACCTCTGGCATAAAATGTTAAACGTACCTACGTTCGAAAAAATAACCGTTAGCCACCATGGCCCTATGGCATAGCATGCATGGGCACCTAATACTATAATCTCATTAACTTCTTACATTGTTATAGTCGGCACAATCATAAGATTCCGATATGACGTCTGTCATGTATGAACACAAACTAACCTTGTATGGACGTCTTCGATTTACTTATTACGGAAATAATTTTTTTTAATTTGAACCGCTGGTAATGATACTATGAAGTGAAGATATTTCGTAGTGAATGATAGGTCACTTTGGTTAAATTATGCAATGCACTATTTACTGTGCATATACAGTACACAGTTTATATTTATTATCAATGAAGCTTTATAGGTAGGTACATAATGTACTTGTGAATCCATCTCCTCTTCGCTTTGGAAAATTGTTTTTATGTTTACAGATAATAAACACTTCTTCCCATTTTTGCAACATATTTTATTGGTACATCGCTTCTATTGCTCGTAGCATGATGTTATAAAATTGCCCACAGTTTGTTAAATATTTTAATTAGGCATTAGTCCGTAATATTAAACGCAAGTTACTAGCGGGTTAAACGAATTGGAGTAATATTGTTTACTTACTACGAGTATTTAGATAAGTTCTTACTTACTTATACGTACTTACATAGGTAAATACTAGAAATTCTGGCGAAATATGTAAACCATCCCTGCTTGTTTTTTATTTGTGTTATTTATAAATTGTTAAAATAATTTTATTTTATTTTAATCAGTTTACATCATAAATTGTGCAAAACTGAACAAATATTTAAGACGTCACTACAATGTTTTATAAGGAGGCTGGATTTATAGTTATGTGACCTCTTGAAACAATTTATGAATCGACCATAATCGATACATTACTATAATCGAAAGTATGTGCTACCATGTCACACCCAAAATACAAATAGTTATAGATTCCTTAATATGTCTAAAGCATTGCGATTTTTCGTAGCTATTATAAATTCCCGATACATACGTTTTTAAGCCTTTTCCACTCAAATCGGATAATTATTAACCGTTTAATAGTTTCTTCGTTTTCGCTAGATTAATGAAATTTCCATTTTAATAAGTAATATAATTTCCTCACCTTAACTTACTATTCAAATTGTCTTATTATCCCTTTCGGTGTTAATCTCAACGCTACATCTGTTTTTACCTGATTCTAAGAAAACAATCAGAGGTCGGTTTATAAATTATTTATTTATTTATTTATTACACTTTATTGTACATTATAATTATCGTTCCGAACTTAATTAACGAAACGATTAGAAAGTCTTATTACATATAATCGGTTAAATTTATAAATCGGTTTATTTAATGCATCGATTTTTGTTGTACTTCACTATTGTCACTGTGATGACAGCCTTCATATCGGAATCTTATGATTGTGCCGACTATAGATGAATTTGCATATTCGTGTGATTATGTAGGTAAACTAAGTAACAAAACAATAGAGCTACATAAGGTTATTTACCTATTCTCACATAGTTTCAAAATTTATTAAATCTCGAAGAATTTTAGTATAACTAGCGACCCGCCCCGGCTTCGCACGGGTGCAATGCTGATACTAAATACACTACAGAAAAACTGTGAAGGTGAACGTTGTATATAAAAACATAGTGGCCCGCTCTGGCTTCGCACTGGTATAGTAACATAACCATATAGTAACATAACCATAACATAACCTATGTCACTCACTGAAAAAATGATTAAAATCGATCCAGTAGTTTTGATTTATTCATTACTGCCCGTGGCCCGCACGCGTTTTTGGAGTAAAACAATTGCCCTTTCCCTATACCATGAAGATTTCCTGCTATCTTTGGAATATCTAAATTCATACCTACATTACTTATTTACTTCGCTACGTCCCGCAGTTTTAAATCTGTAATATCTTCGAAAATATTCATTTAAATCTTGTGCTGTAAAGGACCATATAGATCTACCTATATTAAATCAACAATGTATTTATGCTATTTAATTGGATAAGGATTCATGCTGTATTGGTTAAAATCGCTTCGAAAATTAGCCATTATTTGTCATAAAAAGTAAATGACAAAAAAAATGTTATTGTGGGATATCCTTAAGAGATAGACATATACCATCGCGGAGTTTTCTGTAGATCTTTTCGATGTGTACAAATAATTAGTAGTACATTATTTTGATAAATCTCGTAGGGTTCAGCCAGCGTTTGCAATGTAAGCGGAATAAAATTGATAATTAACGACATCACATTAGAAACCTCAAAAATAACAGTATTTCTCCACTATTTAATGGATGTTATTATACATATAAACCTTCCTCTTGAATCACTCTATCTATTAAAAAAACCGCATCAAAATCCGTTGCGTAGTTTTAAAGATTTAAGGACACAAAGGGACATAGGGACAGAGAAAGCGACTTTGTTTTATTTTGTAGTGAAGTATATTTGAGTTGTTAGAAATAATCTTTCTACGGATGATCGCTGGTTCCGAGTACCGGGCAAACGTTTTTTTCTGTCATCTCTATGGTTCTGCTCCTGTAAACCAGCATAGTGTAGGAGTGTGTAGGTCTATCTACTATGGACCCTTAGTGCCATGTCCTCTAGGTATTTGGCATGTCTGCTTCGCTTGGCTTCGTTGTTGTGAACTTGAAAAGTTGGGAACATTGGAATGTTGGGAAATTGCCTTGTACTTACAAACTCACGAAAGGAGCCTTTCACAACCTCTTTTCATAAATTAAAATAACAAACGGACATGCAGCACTAACCCTCCACTGCTGCCCATGACAACTACGACAGGCAAAGAGCAAGCATGACTCAAATCGGGACTAGAAATGTTAGTTCAGCAAGTAGTTCTTTAGTAAGTATAAGGACTGGTGTAAGAATTTAAGAATGGTTAGAGAGCTCTGTTGTTACTACTCGTAATAGTACAGTAAGCAATTTTATGCAAGAGGTCGTTCTAATTCGGTGATGAGATGACAAATGAGTTGCTACATTAAGGATCAAAATGCTCCCTAAGTTTTCCCAGCACGGTACCATATAATAGATTGTGCTATTTATTTAAATAGGCATCAGATGAAGTACTCGAAAAGGCAGTGGCTGCGGCCCTGGACGCAGGTTATCGGCACATCGACACTGCTAGGGCGTATGAAAATGAACTCGCGTTAGGTCGCGCACTTCGCCGCTGGATCAATGGCGACCCTGCCCGAAGAAAGGAATTATTCATCGTCACCAAGTTGCCGCCAGGAGGTAAGTAATCCCTACGTACTTCATTAATATTAGTTTATGATTGGATTGCATCGTCATTATCAATGTTATGAAGGAACCTTACGGTCATATCTGCTGTATGGGTGACTTTTTTGACGGTTATAAAGTTACAATCATATGCTAGAAATTTAAGCGTGCCTTTCTCAGGATATGGTTGACCAATCACATTCGTTAGCCCATCTAGGAAACCCCTAGACCCGGTTCCTGCAATGATTATTTTGAAAAAAAAACGATAAGTTTCGAGTAAAGGTAGTTAGGGCTTCTGTCCCCCCCCCCCCCTTATTTCCGTGCCCCTGGATGAAATCGTAATCTGTAATCTGATTTCAGTTTTCCCATCTCTGTATTATTACTAGTAAGAACCTACTAATTAAATTAAACAACAAAATATAAATTTAATTTCAGGAAACCGACCAGAATTGGTTGAAGAATACTTCAGCGCTTCTCTAAAAGACTTGGGGTTGGACTACATAGACCTGTACTTGATCCACGTGCCTTTCGCCTTCGAGCACGTGCCAGGAGATTTGCACCCAAAGAACCCCGACGGTAGCATGAAATGTGACTACTCCACAGATCTTATTGGCGTATGGAAGGTAAATAAGTATTTTGAATTTAAAGTTTATAATTTGATATAATCCTTTTTTGTAACAACCGACACACGAGCTTATAAGCCGAACAGTGGTAAGAAATATGGACACCAATAACACTTATAGTCGGCACAATCATAAGATTCCGATATGACGGCTGTCATCACAGTGACAATAGTGAAGTACAACAAAAATCGATGCATTAAATAAACCGATTTATAAAATTAACCGATTATAAGTAATAAGACTTTCTAATCGTTTCGTTAATTAATTTCGGAACGATAATTTATAAACCGATCTCTGATTGTTTTCTTAAAATCAGTTAAAAACAGATGTAGCGTAGAGATTAACACCGAAAGGGATAATAAGGCAATTTGACTAGTAAGTTAACGTGAGGAAATTATATTAGTTATTAAAATGGAAATTCATTAATCTAGTGAAAACGAAGAAACTATTAAACGGTTAATAATTATCAGATTTGAGTGGAAAAGGCTTAAAAACGTATGTATCGGGAATTTATAATAGCTACGATCGCATCACGAATCGCAATACTTTAGATATATTAAGGAATCTATAACTATTTGTATTTTGGGTGTGACATGGTAGCACATACTTTCGATTATAGTAATGTATCGATTATGGTCGATTCATAAATTGTTTCAAGAGGTCACATAACTATAAATCCAGCCTCCTTATAAAACATTGTAGTGACGTCTTAAATATTTGTTCAATTTTACACAATTTATGATGTAAACTGATTAAAATAAAATTAAATTATTTATACAATTTATAAATAACACAAATAAAAAACAAGCAGGGATGGTTTACATATTTCGCCAGAATTTCTAGTATTTACCTATGTAAGTACGTATAAGTAAGTAAGTACCTATCTAAATACTCGTAGTAAGTAAACAATATTACTCCAATTCGTTTAACCCGCTAGTTACTTGCGTTTAATATTACGGACTAATGCCTAATTAAAATATTTAAGAAACTGTGGGCAATTTTATAACATCATGCTATGAGCAATAGAAGCGATGTACCAATAAAATATGTTGCAAAAATGGGAAGAAGTGTTTATTATCTGTAAACATAAAAACAATTTTCCAAAGCGAAGAGGAGGTGGATTCACATGTACATTATGTACCTACTTATAAAGCTGCATGATAATAAATATAAACTGTATACTGTATATGCACAGTAAATAGTGCATTGCATAATTTAACCAAAGTGACCTATTATTCACTACGAAATATCTTCACTTCATAGTATCATTACCAGCGGTTCAAATCGAAAAAATATATTTCCGTAATAAGTAAGTTGAAGACGTCCATACAAGGTTAGTTTGTGTTCATACATGACAGACGTCATATCGGAATCTTATGATTGTGCCGACTATAGGCATCATATAGGTACCTAGTATGCGATGCCACATGCTGGCCAGGAATGTGTTAAAAAAATCCTGAAGAATAGAGAGTAAACCCCGTTTTATGTCTACTTAATATCCTTCAATTTTCTATGAGGAAATTATAACAACATTATAATCACTAATACGTGCGAGCTATTATCGAATGGGAAACACATTACTAAACCTAATTAAAAGTAGGTACGCACACATGGTATTTCCCGGATATGTAAAATTATTATTTCATTTTTAAAACTATACTCGCTAGCGACTATCGTTTAGAATTTATATGAGAATCCGTACAGCGCCTCTAGCGGTTACGATATTGAACTTACAATTCTCATACAAATTCTAAGCGATAGTCGCTAGCGAGTATAGTATTAAAAACTCATAATAGACGTACGTACGTACGTCTTTAAACCGAGTTCCGTGTATAAGTATTGACAAGTATTGACAATTATACAACATTGACAAAAGAGTAATTTTCTAGTGTCAAAATTTCTCAGTCTAAAATAAAAATTCTTATTGTACTGCATAAACGTTTAATTGAAAATGATGAAATCAATAATTTCCAGTAACTAAGCGACATTTCCAAAAATAACATAATCTCCACAAAATCGGCACAATGGGTTTGTCTTTCGTGCAAAGCTGTACCGGGATGAAGAAAAACACTTCATTTTATTCAAAAAATAAGGTGGATAACGCTACTTATCGATGTTACGAAGTTTACAGAGACTGCAGTTATCCAATATGTACACCAAAAACCAAATCACCGTCCAAGATTCGGTCCAAAATTATTTCACATTCTTCGCAAACGCAAACAGAAAAACCTTTGAACGATCACTTTTCTTGGACCAAAGTTTACAGATCTCCAGTTAACAAGAGAAGTTTAGAGGAATCAGTGAGTCAAAAACCGACTAAACCTGAAAGCAAAGACTCAAATAATCCATCATTCTCATCGAGCCCTGCAATTACTGAAATAGGTCAAGCAGCTGACAAACCGGTTTGCCGTGAGCCCTCGCAAGTTATAAAAGAAACCCCAATAACTGGTACTACAGAGAAAATTCCTATACCTAAGAGGAAAACAATTTGGTGCAGCTTTGTCCCAAATTTTCTTTGTCCTTGTTGCCGAGGAGGCGAAGATCATTTGGCAACATTGATGCACTCCTTCGATGGAAGCTTAGAGGATTCGTATGAAATAGTTGACTTAAGGCCATCTAACACAGAATTTCTGACTTTGAATGCAGAACCCTCCGTAATGAGTATTATACATCTACACAGAACCATAAGCAAGAAACGAAAAAGGCCCAAATTCTACGCTACGATATTGCAAGCAGTGATTCAAAATTCATTTAAAAATTTTACACACGTATTTAATTGATTTATTACTATGATCATTTTGACAATGGCTATAAATTACAGTGTTATGAGTAACAATTACTATATCAAATATAACATTTAATGCATATTATAAATAAATAAACTTGGCCTGATATTTAATTTTTGTATAATTTTTAGCTATGACTTAAAATTTACATATAAAAATATCATATTGCCTCAAACACATTTTTATGAAATAAAAAATTTCGTGGTCGGTTTATTCCCGTTACTGACCAGCCAGGTCTTCAGTACCTACCTACTTACTGTGTTGGGGTGTAATAGGAGAGCTATGTAGCAAGTTTTCAGCTTGCCTCAAATACCTACCCAAAATTGGTGCCAGCACTCGGACCAATAGTGACCAGGTCACCACATTGTTTCACCTGAGGTTTCACAGATATTTATTGATTTTTTATCTGTAGGTAAGTAGTGTTTACACGTCATTTGGTACGTAACTTCAGTCAAAATCATCCGCGAAATAAGTTTCAAAAATGTTTTCTTGGAATTTGGAATAATTGGACTAAGTATTCAATGTTCAACAATTTTATAAAACGACTACCTAGTGTATGATTCAGCTTCTTCGAGCTAAATTTAAATTAAATAATAGTGTTGTAATTAATGCCCTTCACAGAACTCATTCAATCAACCAGTGGATAACATTTCAATGCCTTTTAATTGAAAGAAGGCGAAGGTCTTAAAATGTAATGGTCTGTTAAATATACTTTACAACTATTGAAAACATTATAAATTGTGCCGTACTAAAATGTGACAATAAATATTTGTTCTTTGTAAAGATGCAACTGATGATGAATTCAGTGCAATTAAAAGATGCCATAAAATCGTGAATTCGCAAGTTATGTACCTAAGTACTGAAAGTTGCTGTACAACCGATAACATCATATTGTAATATTCTCGTATGTCGGAACCATGGTCGGAACAGAGAAAGAGAAATAAAGAAAACGACTTCTCTGCCTCCCTGGAAACTCCAACTGACCCTAAACAAGAAGACAGTTTTGATTTCTGGTGTCAATACAATGTAAAATCTAATCAGAGCCTGGAAATTGTCTCTCACACCCAGTCCAGGCCAATTTCTCGATCATCATTAAAAAATATTTCTCCGACAATCAAAGTTACGCCACGAAAACATAAACAACCAAGCATAATTCAAATGCTAATAAATAATCTGATACAAAAGTTAAAGCTGAAAAAGTCGAGAAACTTGCGAAGCAGTAAAGAGACCAAAGTATTAGTATATCGTGTACCAAAAAAAATTAACTCCTCATTACACACAGGCTTAGTGTGTAATAAATTGGAAAATGTGGAGAAACCCCTGATAATAAGGGATGAATCTACCCATACATCCTTAAATTTAGCATCCATTGCCAGCCCATCAAATAAACTATGTGGACCTGGTGAAATATTGGTTAGAAAAGCATGAATGGGGATAAAATCCAACATCCTTTATTGTGGTGGTAACTTTGACCAAAGCACACGGGACGTTATGGGTATTTCTCGAAAAGTAAAGTATTCCTAAACCCGAACATTGTCTCAAATAGGTAGGTACGTAAGGTATTTTTATATATCTGTCATCTACAGAACTTATGCATTTTAGTTAAGTACTGCTTCGGCTAGGTGTATGGCCTGAGCCTCTCCTGGTAGGTAGTTGAAATCAATGCTCCACCACTTACTGTCTTTTCATACAACTTTGCCCAGATTTCTTGAAAAATTTTCTAAGATTCCATATATTTTAAATTGTATTATTAATTTTAACTTATGACTTTTCTATATCGTTGGTAAATGCATTGTTCTTTGCATAGAATATATACAAATATGAAGAAAATACATAATATTAATGTGATAAAAACATCGATTTGTGCAGCGGGCCATATTCATATCACTTTTTTTTTAACTTTGCCCATTATCCTCTCAACTGGCAATATCACCGCAACGCACCTGTCAGTGGTGACGTTTATAACCTAAAACTGGCACCAAGCCCTCTGCGGGCTTCTAGCGCATACAAATTTCGTGCTCGCGCCACTAGGCAATATTAACTGATATTAACCTACGCACGTAATTCTTTCCCTTTTACACTTATGGTAATTCGTTAAAGCGAGAACAGGCTAGCTAGCAAGCCACCCACACAAGGGTCAGTTTCATTCGCCGTACGAACCACTTCAAGTTCAAGTGTTTACTTTATGAGATGCGATAACGTAAACACGTTCGGTCTGTTTTTAAAGTGGTTCGTTTGTACAATGATTGTATCACAACATGGTATTTTATGGTTTTATATTGTAAATAGTAGAATTAAGTTTGTAATAAACCAAAGAAATCAAATAAATATTCCATTTTACCATTTATTACTTCACGTGAATTGTTTATTACTTTCCCTTTTGCTTGTTCAATTTGAGTGGGCAAAGTCACATTTGATTTTATGTCGTTTTTCATAGAAATTACACGATGAACAAGGGTTGCCACTTTTTATTCTAAATAAAGTTATGATTAAGTTGGTTCTTTAACATTACTCTTATAATAATTTAACAATTCGTCAAGAAATGGTTGCTACTTCGTTCCCGTATACGCTGTTTTATTAACCAAACGCATATTTTTATGTTTTATACGATTTCGGACATTAATAAAATAAAGAATATAACTCCGATTTAATTTAATAATATCGAAGTGCCAACCCTTGCACCGATATTTTGGTGGGCAAATTCGTGAAAACTACTTCAGAAAAAAAACCTAATAAAACATTGCCCATCATCATATTTAATAATCTGAGGTGAATTTTATATTAGACATTTGATCTTTTATTTTCATTTATTACTAAGAAACAGTGGGTAAAAATTTATTGACCTACTATCATTACAACTCGAGATGTCATGAAAGTTTTTTGCACAACTATTGGCCCGCTAATTATAGTACCAACTTTGACACCGAATTATAGACGAATGGAGAAGCTTAGAATAAAGGCAGTTAATGCAGATTTGGCAGAAATATATTATTCAAAATTGTTTCTTTAAGTTAAGTCAACGCAGGTAGGCAACGTTAACGCAGGTATAAATTGTGCGAGATTTTTTCAAATTTCTGATTTGTACCGTGCTGGGCAATCTTTAATTTGTGTGGCAATCTTGTGAAGAAATACAGTACGCACGGGCCTCTCAGCATCAATGCGAAGTAGCGAGAGCAATTAGTGGTTAACAGAGGTGGGCAAAATGTAATCATGACTAGGTACAGATTACAATTTCATGATGATAATGGATTTGTGGAACCTAAAAATGATAACGGTGAAAAAAATCGCCTACTATAGTATACCGATAAAGGTGTTTCACAACATCGCCAAGAAAGAGTGAAAGCATTCACAGAATAGGACTGAAGACAATTGAAATACCTAATAAGCATCGAAATAGGTCCATGCTTTTGGTTTCCAAAGTTCCACTAAAGAAAAAACATCATCATTGCAATTGCAACCCATTACTGTCCCACTGATTTGCATGGATCTCTTCTCAGAATGAGAAGGTAAAGGCATAGTTCACCACGCTAGCCAAGTGCGGATTGGCGCACTTCTCACACCTTTGAGTTTTTGCGAACTCTCCGGCATGCAGGTTTCCTCACGATGTTTTCTTCACCGTTATAGCAAATGTCATTTAAATGCATAAGACGCACATAGAAAAAACTTAAGTACATTTGAAAAAAAACACTCATATCAATATCTATTCCGATATTTCCCTGTTTCAGGCCATATTGAAACTAAAGGAGTCCGGCAGAGTCCGTCACGTGGGCGTGTCAAACGTGAACGAGGAGCAGATAACGCGGCTGTCAGCCGTGGCGAAGCCGGCCTGTCTGCAGGTGGAGTGCCACGCACTCTGCCAGCAGACGGCTCTGATAGCGTTCACCAAGCGCGTCGGGATACCCGTGGTAGCATACTCGCCGCTCGGCTCCAAGGCACTGGCTGATTCCCTCGCGGCTAACACAGGGTAAGGACCGTACGAATGTACAGCAATAGACATAATAATTAGACATAATAATGTACGTTTACATAACAAGTGTCATACGGTACCAAGCGGTATATGCCTGCATCTGAACTTCGGACGAAGTATTCGGTTGTTAAAATCCTTAAATTGCCTCGCATGTCCAATTCCTCTGGATCTGTCTGGTAAATTACGCCAATGGGTACGTCATATTTAATTATAGCAGTAGGTATTTAAAAACATAATACATATGTCGGACACGGAAATAAAATTAGATTAAAATCAAACTAAATAAATCATTAAACTTTGAATAAAACGTAAATCCGGAAACTGTAATTTAAATGGCAACTCTGTGCGAATTGTAAACGTCACTCGATGGGATATCGGAGAGGGGGAACCCAACAGAGGGCACCTCTGCAGTTACTTACGTTACGAACAGCGCGGACTTCTCGAGCAGACGTCGAGCTGAACGGTCGCATTAAGTTAACTAGTGTTCTCTGTAATAAAATCCTATACTGCGTTATACGGGTTGTACCTATGCCCGACGGCATAACGTTTCTCTAAGTGTATTTCAGCTGTGCCACGTTTTAACTTAACCTAAAGGCTTTAATCAAATTAAATCGAACTGTGTAACCTGTGACCTAATTTAAATCATGAAGAAAAGTATTGAACGCCCACTGTGTTTTATTTTTCACCTTACAACCTGATAATCGGAGTATTATACCACCATCCTGACAAGTGTCTCCGACACATAAGTATTTATCAATGATGCAATAAATAGGTAGATTGAGCGTCGCCCTACAATGAAGACAAAAAAAACACGGCAACAATATCAAGCATGTGTGCGTGCAGGCGATGTTTTTCACGTTCGTCTAGTGTCTATGTTGCGTGATCAATGATACCAGTTACTAAAATTTTCCCATAAATCACACATTAAACTTAATTTATGGAGTGGTTATTTTCATGAATAAATAAAAAACCCTACTTAATTTAATTACAGTTGTTTATGTTAATGTTGTAATAAACCAGCTAAGTTAATTAAATTAATATTTTTTACGCAGTTTGTAGTTGGAAAGGAGACGGTCCAAAATTGTATGGAGTCTGGGCCTGGTTTTGTACCAGTGATAAAATAAAATAAAAAAGAAAAATAAACCATTTTTGACTAATCAAATCCACGAACTCATCTATATTTCAGTGCAAAAATTATTTATTAACTCCACGTGACGCAATTATTCTACATAATGGCGGGCAGCAGACCAGAGGATTCATAATTTTTGACGTATGACGTTAGCTGTCAATATGCCTTCTCTATGCTTGAACAATGGCTCGAACTCAGAGTGAAGGACGCCATCTTGCAAGTGTTGCAAGTAGTACCTACCGAATAACTCGAAATTAATTTTATTTTAGCAAGTCATTTATTGCGATTTGTGAATTTATTATATTTTTAATGAACTTTCTGTATTTTTTGGTTTTTCATGGTTTAGTGTACAAGATCAGGCCCAAAATGGACCATCTCCTTTATTTATTGAAGTTTTTTTTAATGATATGCATGTAATTAACTTTCCAAGTAATTTTTTTATTAAATTAGATAGGTAACGTAAATAATTGGCTCTTCTTTAATTAAGTTACCACCTCAAATTAAGCTAAAAATTTGAGGGGGGGAGGGGGCTGACGCTCACATCTTCCCCCCACCATTTTTAAATCTAGGAAATGCATACTTTTTTTATTATAAAAAAATCAAGTTTCCAAAAATTATAAAGTGACTACCTACCTCAAATTAAGCTGAAATTTTTTGGAGGAGAGGTTGGTGACTCCCCCAACTTTCCCCCCAAATTACTTTTTCGCTATTGTTAGTCCTGTTTGCCTGTTTGGCTGCATCTTCCGCAGCGCCGGAGATGTCACGATTCAAAATTAGGCCCAAAAATCAAATTAGATCTACTTAAGTTATTTATTTTTTATAATGTAGTTTAAAACACACACACACACACACACACACACACACACACACACGTCCACACACACATATACATACACTTAAGACTTCGAGCGCTTACACATTAACCAATGAGACCACATAACCTTAAAATTTTTAGAGATTTAGAAAAATAATTTTAAAAAAGTAAGTACTTTATGAGAGCAATATTTAGTTTGGGGGGACGAATGAGAGTGTAGAACCCGTCCTCCCTTCAAATTTTCACCTTAATCTGAGACGGTAACTTTACAATTTTAGAAAAGGAGATGGTCCATTTTGGGCCTGATCTTGTACACTAAACCATGAAAAACCAAAAAATACAGAAAGTTCATTAAAAATATAATAAATTCACAAATCGCAATAAATGACTTGCTAAAATAAAATTAATTTCGAGTTATTCGGTAGGTACTACTTGCAACACTTGCAAGATGGCGTCCTTCACTCTGAGTTCGAGCCATTGTTCAAGCATAGAGAAGGCATATTGACAGCTAACGTCATACGTCAAAAATTATGAATCCTCTGGTCTGCTGCCCGCCATTATGTAGAATAATTTCGTCACGTGGAGTTAATAAATATTTTTTGCAATGAAATAAAGATGAGTTCGTGGATTTGATTAGTCAAAAATGGTTTATTTTTCTTTTTTATCTTATTTTATCACTGGTACAAAACCAGGCCCAGACTACATACAATTTTGGATCGTCTCCTTTTCACATTACTCTTGTACCTTTAAAAGTGGTTTATTCGACCCAATGCAAAAATAATCATTAAAATGGGCTCATAAACATACGAATATTAATGTTATATTATTATAAATAAACACAAACGTATTGGTAAACACCACCTTTCTTTAATCGATTTATAAAAGTACATGAACTAAATAATATACACGTAACCATAAACCAATTTATATACCCACAAAAATGATGTTAAGTCGGGAGCATAAAAATAGAAACTAGCAACACTGACAAAAAAATGACGTAATTTGGTTACAATAAAAATCAAAATTGAAATTTAATTAAAAATATGTTTATTGGTTACTTGCCTATGATATGTGATGTTTTTTGAGCTTTTTACCCTTCCTTTATAATTCCGGCACAGTTTAATAGCACATTTCGTAATGTTATCCCTCTTATTTGTTTATTTAAATTGCGCGCGTAATACGTAGTGACACGAAATCGGCGCGATCGGCACTAATTGGCGGGAAAGTACTTCTGCGCCAATAGTTGGCGCAGCTTTTTTGACAGGTCTTCGCGGATTCAATTATCCATCTAGATACTTTTACATCAATGGTATTTATATAGTTAGGCCACTATCTGACATTTATACAATAGACAATTTTCTACTATTACAGTCTGTTTTGTTTCGCTACAGACTAGGTAAATTGACACAAGCAAATGTCAATTTTCGCAATAACGATGCCAGCTTTTAACAGCAGTGTTGTACTACGATACCGGTTTTATGAATCGTAACTTTTTACTTTTCCCACATAATTTCTTCAAAGACAAATTTTACAAAAATCATGGTTACTATGGAGCATCACAGATAAAAAATATACCTATTTATTAATTTTAATTACTTATTTTACTAAGTAAATACGACAATTATTTATTTGTTGTTAAAGAATACGCAATAACAAGTTTAAGGTACATTATATGCCTATAGGTCATTTTATTTTAAAGACACATTTTTTATTATTACTGAAAAACGATGCTAGATTGTAAATTACGTAAAGTTACGGTAGAGGCACATCACTATTAATGATTCGCAAAAAACTGGCAACACAGCTTATGTAAATTTTTAGTAGGGATGCCCGATCTGAATCGATCTTCTAAAAGATCGATTCACGGCAATACGATCTACCGATTTTTTGAATCGATTCAACGGGTTGCGATCTTCGTCTGAATCGAATCGTATGCCAAGAAGATCGTATGAAAAAATCGTATCATTAAAACTGTAGGTAACAACCTAAACAACATGATCTTTGCCAACACCACCCTAGTGTTTGCGGTAAAAGTATAAAGATCTACAAAAATGTTTGTTTTTTATCTTCGACAATGTAAGATTACCTACCTACCTTCAATAAGATATTAGAGATTGCTTTCGAGTTACACCGATCAAACTAAGCGGTACGTATGAAATATGAAGGTAGATGTTAATATTTAGTTTATTTTACAGTTTATTATATTTTATTTATTAGAAATATATATATTATACTACACTGACTGAAGTCTAATTTGTTGATTTATTCTTTGATATCACTTTGATAGGATACAAAGTACCTACATGATTTTGCGAGCAAAACATTATTTAAAAATAATAACATGGCCCCGTGTTAAAATCAAATGTTAGATGCGAAGAGTTGGAATCCATAATACAAATGAAATTGAATTGAACTTGTGTTCTACACTAGATTTTTCCTTTTTTGATATATAAATTAATTAACGCTGGTTGAAATACAGAGTCTAGCTTATTTTCGTGGTTTTTCGTTAATTTAAAAACAATACGATACGATCTTCGGGAATCGAATGAGATCGATTCAATGTCATACGATTCAGATCGTGAATCGATTCATGAGGTTGCGATCCATTACGATCCAAAAAATCGATTCAAAACAAAAAAATCGGGCATCCATAATTTTTAGTGTTAGTTTAAAAATGCTGTAGGTACCTACCTATTTTTAAAACGATCAAACAAAATTCATTTAATTCATTGAAATTCATCGTTGAAATTACTTATTAACCACCTAGTTTATTCAGATTATTCAAACTACGCCTGTCTGTGTGTATAGGTTCCTCATTCTTAATTTAGCGAGGTCATAAATAATTTTCATTGTAAAGTAAATCAATATTCATCTATTATATTTATATACTGCTATACTACTAAAATAATATAAAGCGGAAGTTTATTTACTTGAACGCGCTATTCTCAGGAACTGAGTAGGTACTTACTGGTTCGAATTGAAAAATTATTTTTGTGTTGAATAGTCCATTTAATTTTGTTGAGGAAGGTTATAGCTATAGGCTTATTGGCTCCAAACGGGGCATCGTCTGTTTTCGTCACTTTCCAGGTTTTGTGAAAGTTTATACCTTTATGCGAAAACTGGTTTTGAAGGATTCACTAGTATTATTATTCCGCATGTTATTCCACATATTATTCCGTGTACTATTCCGGGACTGGCCCAGTAAATACGGGACGTCTGGTGACGTTAGCTATATAACATTACGCTACGACCAAAAGGAGCGGAACAACAAGTTTCCCGAAGCTAAGCGAAGGTGTCTACTTAACAATATATGTTGTAGAACGACATCTGCCAGGTCAACTAGTAGTATATAAAAGGATGTAAAATATAGTATATAAAACTTTCCGTTACTGAGTGACTTGACATAACGCACAGCCGAAACTATTGAAGGCATACGTGTTACTTAGGACAATAAGAGAGAAGCAACATAGGAGAGCACTAAGAGAGGTTTTTGTATATCCCTCCCCTAGTGGAATAAAAATGGGGATGAGCTGAAAAAAGAAATCCACGCGGGCGAAGCTGTGGGGACAAAGCTTTATTTATAAATTGCACGATCATTATTGCCAAGCGATTATTTTTATGAATATTAATATTACAAATTGTTAATTGATATGACGTTACAGGCGTGAGTATCCGAGTTTGTTGGAGCTGCCGGCGGTGAAGGCAATAGCGACAGCTCACGCGCGCACCCCGGCACAAGTGCTGCTACGTCACTTGCTGCAACGCGGCGTCGCTGCGATCCCCAAGAGCACTAATCCCACCAGAATAAAACAGGTATTGGCTACAACCTATTAATGGCCCACTACTGAGCACGGGTCTCTCCTTATTATTGATGAGGCCTAGAGTATAGGGTACTTCCACCACGGTGCTCCATTGCGGATTGGTGGAGGGGATAGAGGCCGGGAACGACGGCTTTACGAAGCACGGAAGCGCTCAAGAAATTTTTGCCACTAGCGACACCCATCCATCCAACAACCGACAGCGCCCGCTGTTGCTGAACTTTGTCGATCACTAAGGAATCTTAAGATTTGTTTCAACCATACCTTGTATCAACCGTCCCCGCGGTATCCTACCCTACATAATATATTATTTTCTGTTAATTTTACAGAATATATCAGTCTGGGATTTCGAGTTGAATGATAAGGAGATGTCCGAATTAGCAGCACTGGACCGTGGCGAGGACGGCCGCATCTGCGACTTCAGCTTCTTCCGCGGAGTGGAGAAACATTCAGAATTTCCCTTCAAAAAATAAATAATATATTTACAAATAAAACAGTTTAATTCCCGGTTACTTAACAATTCAAATATGTTCCTACTGCTCTACTTATTTATGTAAATCTATTTAAAATAAAAGTGACTTACCTACGTAAACTTATCACTTCTAAGTAAGTAATTGCCCAGCATTACATTTGAATACCAGTAGACGTCAAAGATGACGTAAAGACAAAATCTATCTGTAATGTAGGTATAATAATACGTTGGAAAGTGACATAGGTCATTAAAAGGAGCGAGCTGGGTAGCCAATATATAGTCTTACAAGAAACTTTTGGCGTGTGGGTGACGGAGACAGCGCCTTACAGGTAAGGCAAACTGTAAGGCACTGTCTCTGTCACCCACGCGCCAAAAGATTCTTGTACGACTGTACTTAAAACTATTCTGAGTAACAATTTATAAGCTTCAAGTCTTGATCGTGACCTGCGCCGGTACCGAGCGCGGAAGTGAAGCAACATCATATTTAATTTTGTATTTGAAAAACGATGTTAATCATATTTTGAAGTACGCACATATTCACTGAAAGGCTGGTGTACGTACCTACTAACAAGAGTTGATTGACACGAAAATCTAATTACATGGCCGGTCATTCACATACCTATATTATGTAGGTACAAAAAGGTAAAGTACCTATACCTTTACACCCACATCCTAAGCAAGGATTCTTTTACAGGGTAACACTACTTATGGAACCCTTGTGTCGCGTGTGACATAGACATACAAATGAGACAAAAATATCAACGACTAGAAACAAACGATTACATTATCTACTCATTTGTCGATTTTCTAAACATTTGTCTTCAGCAGAGGATAAGGATATACCTACCAAACTGGAAAAGGAATCAGGGACTTAAAGTGTAACTAAATAATCGCATATTTAGTACATAGTAGGTATCTCAATGATCGCATCACACATCTTAATCCCTTTACAAACAGATATCCCACCAAGGTGTCGTCACTGGTAATTGAAGCCAGCTCTCCTCCCTGATATTAAGGCTCCGGATAAGGATTATCGCTAAATCTCTTGTCAAATCGGTGGTGTCTTTGGTGTTGCTGATATCCATATAACCACTTACCATCAGGTGGCTTGTCTGTTCGTTTGTCGATTATTTACATAAACGTGTGCTTTCGTATTGCTGCTTTCGTGTTCCATCCATGCACCAGCCATGCACACACGAACGACCGATTTTGGAAAGGGATTGGGTAAACACCCCAATTATGGACAGTTTAAGAACATTTTTCTGGTATTCTTGAAATTTTACCAATGTTGTGAAAGTTACAGTACTGATCATATTCTTAAAGTGTAAAGTCCTGTCCTTTTTTATATTTTAACTGTGTTACGCATGAGATACTGCAAAGCTGATTGCAATTTATATAAGAATTAAAAAGTCTAGTTTTTTATCCAGTTATGGACAACAAAAATCTAGTAATGGACATCCAGTAATGAACATAACCTAGTCATGGACAGCCAATAATGAACATAATAAAACTAGTCATACCTAATCTACGAGTCTGTGATGAATGTCAAGCTGTAGATGATTTTAATTATTAAAATGAAGTGCAATTAAATCCTACTGATATCCTACCAATCCTAAACCTACTTTATAATATTATAAATGCGAAAGTTTGTAAAGATGTGTATGAGTGTATGTGTTTGTTACCATTTCACGCAAAAACTCCAGAACGAATTTTCATGAACCTTTGCAGTAATATGGCTTAGACATCAAGTTTACCATAATTAGTTAAAATTTATAGTTTTTTTTTTATAATTTGGTCATGATATCACAATAACTATCAAGACGAAAAAAAATCAGCCTTCTGAGAGCTATTTTCTACTAAGGGGCTGGTACCCCGAAGCGAAGCGAGGACGGGTTTACTAGTAATATACATACCTACGTAGGTTCTCGTATATATTTTTTATTTTTAATAGGTAGATACATGTATCTGTAAGGTACCTATCTGTAGGTCCGGTTCTTTAGACAAAATGCTTTTATCACTTTCAGCTGTTCTAGCTATTCTGTATCTATCTATTTCAGTTTCAGAAGACTCGCATATTTCTTTTGACACTTTTTTCTCCATGTAAGTTTCTCAAGTATTTTTCTTCTCTTTTCATAGCACGCATTTACTTCTCTTTTTTATAGCCTGAAGGGCTGGCGAAAAAGCGGACGAGCCACCTGATGGTAAGTGGTCATCGTCGCCTATGGACACAAGCAACACCAGGGGAGTCACCGTACACACGCTTTTCATTTATTAGGCAAATGTTTTTCCAAGTCATGACGACTTTGGAATAAACAACTTTAGCTTGTTTAAGACAAAATGGTTTTAAATTAATTCTTTAATATATTCAAAAATCGTTTTGGTTCTAGAATTTTTAATCCTGAAGGTCAAATTTTCTTTGTCAAACTTTCTTTGCCTGAAGAAGCATATACGGACTCAGTCGAACTTTTACCAGTAACTTTGTTTTGTAAGTTTATTCTAGGTACAATATATTGAATTTATTTGCTGCTTCGGATAATTTTAACCCTTTTTACTGTTTCAATAGCCCAGCCCATTTGTTGAGGCGTATAATTTTTTAGGAGACATTTTTAAAACAAAAAATCTGTATCATTTTATATCATAGTCCATAACTGGATTCCTATGATATATCCAATAATGGACACGTATGTCCATTACTGGTAGATATGCGAATTTTTATAAATTGCAACTAGCTTACTGTAAGGAATAATATTTAGAGTTAAACTGGTAAATAATCTGAATACATGAAAATAAAATTAAGTTTGGACACTTGTCCATTATTGGAACTATTCAATTACTGAACACCAGTTATAAAGTGAGTGGAATCAAAGCTGCAGAAGCTTTCGCAGATTTCTTCTCTAGTGTATTCCAATTAGAGCTGCCTTCCCTAGATATAGCGAATTTAAAAAACCAGAACCCATCGCACACAAATAGGTTTGTTGTAGTCACGGAGATTACAACTCACGATGTAATCGCAGGGATTCGGAACTTGAAAGCAGGCTCTGCAGTAGGACCGGATAGTATTCCCCCTTGGTTTATCAAGGAAGGGAAGGACTTCCTCGTTCAACCACTATGCCATCTGTTTAACGTCGCATTAAAAACCGGACATTATCCAGCTCAGTGGAAGCTATCTAGGGTGACGCCTATCCCAAAAGGTATCAATAAAAGTAGTGTCGAAGAATATCGCCCGATAGCTATCCTGCCAACACTAGCAAAAATATTTGAGCATATTCTGCACATTAAAATATATAAACAGGTAGAACCATATTTATGCAACGAGCAACATGGGTTTCGTAGGAAAAAGTCCGTCAACTCCAATCTCCTAACGATTGTGAATTTTATCTCTGACAGACTTGACCGTGGAAGACAGGTCGATGTCTTATATTTTGACTTCCGGAAAGCTTTTGATAGGGTTAACAATGACGTACTGCTAGAGAAGCTTAGTGCCCTAGGTTTGACTCCAGGCCTGCTTGGGTTTATCGCTGACTATCTGCGTGATCGTCAACAGTATGTCCGACTCGGCATTTATGAGTCCCAATCCTATCATACGCGTTCCGGAGTCAGTCAGGGATCGATACTCGGTCCTCTTTTGTTTATTCTCATGGTCAATGACCTACCTACTGTCGTCAAGCATGCAAAATGCCTCTTGTATGCTGACGACTTAAAACTTTTTGCGGAGATACAAACGGAAGAGGAGTGTGTATTGCTTCAACATGACATCGATGCTGTAGTGCAATGGGCCGTAGAGAATAAGATGGAATTCAATCCTGTGAAATGCTCTGTAATGACTTTCGGTCGAATGCGGAATCCAATCGAATATGACTACACACTTGACACGAACATAATCTCCAGGATGTATAATTGTATAGATCTTGGTGTAACATTCGACCGAAAGCTTACGTTTCACGACCACATCGTAATGGTGGCCAAGGAGTCCTTTCGACGCTTGGGTTTCGTCTTACGGAACTCAAAAGATTTCAATAATATTGACATAATCAAATTAATTTTTTCTGCTTTAGTTCGAAGTAAACTGGAGGCTAGTGCATGTATCTGGCACCCATATGAAAGTACGTATGCGCTCTTACTGGAGAAGGTACAAAAGGCATTTTTAAGATACCTCTACAAGCGCGCCTACGGATACTACCCATACATGTATCCTACCCGTTTCTTGCTTGGTTGCCTTGGTTACAACTCTCTAGAAGTCAGGAGATGGAGAGATCAAATACTAATTATGTGCAAAATTCTCAGAGGCACGGTGGATGCTCCTGAACTGCATGAGAATTTACTGAGGATTAATGCTCCAAATAATTATTTAAATATTCGTCGCTCTAGAAAACCTAGCCTGTTCGCTGTTCCACTTTGCCGAACAGTCGCTCACCAAATGTCTCCCGTCCCGCGCTCGCTTGCCGCGCTCAATGCTTTTCTGGATAGGGCACCTCATTGTGACATTTTTGCGGATGAATGGAAGACTATTTTGACGGAATGCCTGCAATACTGTGAAGCGAATGTGTGATGTATGTTTGAATGATTATTAATATGACATTTTATTTTATTTTTACTTTTAATTTATTTTTACTTTTGACATTTACTTTTGACTTTTTAAATTTATTTCGTTTTTATTTTGTTTTTTATTTTTTATTTTTATTTTTACGATTGACATGTATAATTTATTCAGTTTAATTTATTCTTGATTAATGTTTTTGACTATTTGCAATGTTTTATTTTAGTTAGTATATTGAATTTTATTATTGTTAATTATAATTATTTTGTACTTTGATGATATTTGATGATAATCGAGATACCTGTGTCAATATTTCATATCATAATTAGTGTAATTGGTGAAGGCCGTACTAATTATAAGATTAAATAAATAAATAAATAAAAATAAATAAACATCAATAAAATATTAAAAAAATACAATTTCCCGGAGTAACAACATTGTGCGTTGCTATCTTAATTTCATGGTTAACAAAAGAAATAAAACAGATTCTGATAAAAATAAAGCAATACTAGTTGACAGACTAAACTTTTTTCTCACCACACTAACAAATTCCTTAAGAAAAGCTGCTAGTATCAATTTACGATCACAAGAACACTTTATACTCACGTTATTTTGTCTATCTAACAAACCGAATTGAATCAAATTTTAAACTTTGAGAGCTCGATATCTATTGTATAGGTATGTCACAGTGTTACGAATTCAAATAAAATATTTCATGTTCTTATTTTAGAGGATTACTTTATTTTTTGTCCATTACTGGTTCCTTGTCCATTACTGGTGCGTTTACCTTGGTAGTTAGTCAGTTGCGAAAAATTACTATCTACACTTCGTCCGTCCATTCGTTCCATTTCATTCGTCCTCAACTTGACGAACCGTATAAAAGCGATCGGATTAAAACGACTATTAATAACTAAGTACCTAATATTATTAAAAGTAGGTACTTATTAATTAGCCTATTACGGATATAAAAGTGGGTACCTACTACCTATATAAAACAAAGATTGGCAACAGTCTTTCCTATAAGTACCCTCTTCGTATGCAAGGTAGGAATTTTCATGTTTAAAATAATAATATATTCCTGTACTTTCTGAACTGAATAAATTTCAAGTTTATTACTTATTTAAATTTAATTATGTAAACATGACAATACATTATTACGTTTCAGTAACAAGACAAACTTTGAACGCGCTGGTTACCTACCTTTCAACGTTTAGTGCCCGTGTCAAATGGTCAATAACTCCCATCACAATGGCCTACATATTACGAGGATTTGTGAAAATGTATTACTATCTCAATGAGGAAATAGCCGGTAAATTTTATTTTAGAGTGAATTTTAAGTGTCCGTGATCCTTGTGAAAATATCTACTCAAATTAAGCGAAGAAAGGATGTAAGGATAATTAAAAAAAACTTAAACTTTTTACATTACATAATTTTTATGTAATTTATCTGGAGGAATATCTATCTTACACTTGTGATAATGTTAAGAAAAAAATATTTTAATAATCTTATGAAATAATTACCTACCTACCTACCAAATCTTTCTGTGATTTTTTATGTTTTGTTAAAATATATATTTCTACTTTTATAGTGTGCACTTTAATAGGAAAACGCGCTGAAAAAAAGTTTTTTTTTTTAATTAATTAATTCCATTCCATAAAGAAAAGCGATAAAGGTAGTAAGTAGGTATCTACCTAATTAAAACTTGGAATTTGTACCTACTTATTATTCTTATCAAAATAAATAAAAAATCTCGTACTTATTTTTTTTCTAAATATAGGCAGGTACTTACCTACTCTAGATATTTAAATAGGTAGGTATGTGCAGTGACGAAGTCGCAAGTACCGGCCAATGCATTGGGTAGTTCCGATTATAAAAACAGAAAGATAAATTTGATGAAGATTGCGTGAAATAAACATTTCTAAAGACATAATATGGAGATCACAGAATACATGAACACTACATAATCTACTACAGAGAAGTTTTATTCATCACATCAGAGTACCTACCTACAGGAATGATCAATCGATCGACTACGAAATGGTCATAGATCATAGACATTGGTTGGAATCAAACGGGTACCTCTTACTTGGCAGTCACATTCAATATCTACTAGGTTATTTGTTGTCTCTTATTAAATCCACTTATTCGAGACGAAACCAGCTATCATCAATAAATAAACCAATTTGTCCAAGCAGAGATACCTACACGATATAGATTTACTTAAATGTCAAATGCGTTAGAATGTAGTTTCGTCTCACTACTGCACAATTCTTTTAGATCCCAGGACGCAGGACTGGCCTCTAATGCGAACCCCCTGGCCGGGGTTATTTGTCCTGTCGCTGTATCTAATGGCCGTGTTCAAATGGCTTCCCAACCATATGAACCAACGCCCCGCTTACGACCTACGACGATTGATAGCAGCGTACAACTTTATACAGATATTATTTTGCGTCTACGTCGTGTATTATGTAAGTTGTCCAATTAAATGCATTAATTACCTGTTAATTACTACTAAGTATTAATATTTATAATAACAATAACATAAATTAGTACTTATAGTGAACTAGTAAATCCGCCCTCGCTTCGCTTCGGGGAACCAGTCCCTTCAAAAATCTCTATAAATTTTAACAAATTATGTTATTCCGATGTCTAAGCTATACTTATTACTGCAAAGTTTCATGGAAATCCAATCAGTAGTTTTTGCGTGAAAGAGTAGGTACGAACATACATACTTTTGGGTTCTATTGCGCCAATAAAGACCCCTTTAATAGTTTTCCTCATATAAGTTGGTATGTACCATGTGCAGATATCGATCGGTTATAGATTTATTACAATTATTTATTTATTTAAACTTTATGCACCATACAATTGTATAAATACAAAAGGCGGACTTAATGCTAAAAGCATTCTCTCCCAGTCAACTTTCAGGAAGTACGAACCCAACGAAATGGCGGCATGAATATAGGTAGGTATAAAAAAAATCGGAACATAATGTAAATATTTGATTAAAACAAAACAAAATAGCGTAATAATCACAAAATATATAATGATAATATACGTAGCTGAAAATATACAAATAGAAAAATAGGTCAATTAGGTAATATTGTAGGTATTTATAGACCTACAGACTTGCTTTGATGAAGGAAAACATAGTATAGGTAGTAGGTAAAGCACCGGCTTAGGTACCCGCGAGAGTTGTCAAAAGTGTAAGTATCAAAGTCCGTCAATCCGCACTTGACCAAAGGGGTGGACTGTAGGCTATAGGACTCACTCTAAGAGAGGAGACCCGTCCCAACTTGCGGGACAGTAATGGGTTGAGTTGAGGTGATGACTTATGACTACAGATTATATGTTAATCTACTTTGCAACAATCTACTTTGATTATGACCAACCGATTTGAATTCAATGGAGTATCGTAGTTTCAGGGTAATAATAAGTGTTACTTTTATTGCAAACGGTTGTGTTAAAACAATTTATTGGATAAGTTGTCTATATCTAAACTAACACCCTGTGCTATTTATATATTTATACATAGTATTTATAAATTTTATACTAATAATAAAAAGCGAAAGAGTTTTCTTGTTTGTTTCAATTCAACGCTCTAATCTCAGGAACTAAGTATCTACTGGTTCGAATTGAAAAAAATATTTTTGTGTTGAATAGTCCATTTATTGAGGAAGGCTATAGAACAAGCGAAGCGTCTCGGGTCAACTAGTTTATTATAATAACCTGCGTTACGATAGGTTAAATGTACAAATAAATTAATAGGTTAATTACAAATTTTATAAAAATTAATTTAATTAAGTAATTATTTATTGCAGAGTTTAACATTAGGTTGGCTCAATCATTATTCATTAATCTGTCAACCGGTAGACGAGGGTGCCAATAATGTTGAATACGCATGGAAAGTTTGTTACGCTTACTTCATTATAAAACTTATTGACCTCATTGACACGGTAGGTACCTACGCCATCAAGTATACAGGAAATTACGGCAATGCATACTGTGTAAAATTACGTCAACATGATCTTATTTTTCATTCAGATTTTCTTTGTACTTCGGAAGAAACAAAATCAAGTAACGTTTCTTCATGTTTATCATCATTTTGGAATGGTAGCCGTGGCGTGGGGAATTGTGAAATGGGTGCCTGGTATGTATTTCTACCTTCTTTTTTACCTTTTCTCTCCTTCGTCTCTCCTCGTCACTATTAAGGAGGCCTGGAGCATACTCCTCCAAGCTTATTCAGTCCGATTGGTAGAGTTTGTGGCATTTTTTTAAAGCCTGAAGGGCTGACAAAAATGCGGACGGCCCACATGATAGTAAGTGGTCATCGTCGCCTATGGACACCTCCAACGCCAGCGGAGTCATCAGTTCAACGCCGGCCCTGAAGGAGAGCTCTTTTTATACCTTTCTTGTAGAACCCCATGTCAAAACCCTCCAGGAAGAGGTACTTCAGAAGGAAGCTCATTTTCGTAATCTGTTTTGCAGGAGGACACATTACCATGGTCATTCTTATCAACTCGGTAGTGCATATAATCATGTACAGTTACTATTTACTGACGACGTGGGACCAATCCTACAAGCGCTCCCTCTGGTGGAAGAAATATGTCACTCAGATTCAAATTGTAAGTATATCATCAGCAATAAAAATCCATACTAATATTATAAATGTGGAAGTGTGTTTGTTTGTTTGTGACTCTTTCACGTCGGCGTCCGCGTCGCAACATGGCTATTATATGATACTAGAGAACCGCCCGCGCTTCGCTTCGGGACCCGTAGGTAACAGCCACGTAGGTCCCGCTCCCGTACGAATCTCGATTCTCGGCTAAACAGTAGGTAAGTATATGATATACTGGAACATCAGATATAACATTTGCCTATGACATAAGTAAATTACATGTAGTATTTGATAGCGCGATTCAGAACTTGCAAATGAATTTTACTAAGCCATCTATTAACAACATCCGGAACTAAATATCTAGCAACTAACATAACATCGATCTTCCGATGGGAATGAGATGTTTTTCCGCGGAAAAAAAAGCCTACGTCGCTCTCCACCCTCCTAGCTATCCCCACACACTTTAAACCATAGGTAGGTACCATAAAATAGATATGTTGCGACGTGAAAGAGTCACAAACAAACACACTTTCACATTTATAATATTAGTATGGATTATTTCTGTGTGTAGAGATAGTTGGGAGGGTGGAGAGTGACGTAGGCTACTTTTTATCGCGGAAAAACATCTCATTCCCATGGGAACATCGATGTTTTGTTAGTTGCTGGATATTTAGTTCAGGATGCTGTTAATATAATTACTTATGGCGTTAGTGAAATTCATTTGAAAGTTCTGAATCACGCTATCAAATACTACATGTATAGTAAAGTCATAGGCAAATGTTATAGCCTAAGTTCCAGTATAACATATAGGCTACTTTTTATCCCGAGAATCCTACGGGAGCGGGACCTACGCGGCTGTTACTTACGGGTCCCGAAGCGAAGCGCGGGCGGTTCTCTAGTAGGTATATTATAAAAACAAAAAACCCTACTGCTTACAAAAGAACTCAAAAGAAAAAAACAAGTGTCACAATATCATGAGCAATATCAACATAAAATACTTCATGCTGCCGCATGCGGTGACAAACATATTACTTGTGATAAATCTTTTTTTTCAGGTAGTTAATAGTATTGTTTGTCCCCGACTGCTGCACCATGAAGTATTTTATGTTGATATTGTGACACTTGTTTTTTCTTTTGAGTTCTTTTGTAAACAGTCTGGTTTTTTGTTTTTATAATATTTTTATTTCAGACTTTTCAGTGTTTTCGCCGAAAAATTCTACTTTTTGGGATAGTTTTGACAATTTGTGTTAAAAGGTTAAAACGTGTGCCTTAGCGTTATATGATGTATATATTTTTGAAAAGGTCTTTTCAGGACCTTTCATTTGATACCCATATTTCTATTGCTAAGATAAGAAAAAACTCAAGATTAGCCCCTCTTTTTCTTCCACTTTCGGGCGCCATTTAGAAAATTCATATAGCCTATGTCACTATTACAGTTCTGACGAATTCAACGATACCCCATTTATGTCGAAATCCGTTCAACCGTTTGGGCTGTAGGGCCCGACAAATAAATGGACATACATACAAACATACATACATTCACTCGAAAACATAACCCTCCTTCTGACACAGTTGGGTAAAAAGACAGGACTTTTTTCTTTGAAACTGATTGAACACGCATTTTGAAATATAGCAATATGTAACTGGGTATTATGGTGTTGTCTAAAACGTGAGGTGGGAAATACTCTTTGGAAGTTTCTTGCCGCTTCTTATTTAAGATCTTAAGACCTCTCACGCATGTCATATAATATGCCAGGTATATGTGATAACTACCGCCTAGAGCATATAGGTATACATAATATATACCTAAATTAATAACTATTACATAGTACCAAAATACCCAAATGCTATATGGTAAACCTAAACATATACATATTATAATATGCTATATGGCGGGCGGTAGTCCTTTCTCGGGTGAACTCTAGGCTCTTACGACCAATTTTTTCTTATTTTTTTTATTATTATTGTAGTCTTTAATTCCAGGTGCAGTTTTCGATAGTTATGATCCATCTGATGTTATTACTGCTGGCCAAAGATTGTAACTATCCGAAGCAAACTGCCTGTATACTTATCCCACAAAATCTCTTCATGTTCATACTATTCTGCGACTTCTACTACCGATCCTACATAAAACCCAAAAAGAATTAAACTCATTTAAAAATAAATTTATGTGTAATTATGAATGGTATTTTTATTTTGCTAATTAATCTATCAGCAGTAGGCCATTAATGGAGCCCTTATGCCAAATATAGAGTAGGGTATCTATGTTATGTGCTGTAAAATTGTCACTAAAATGCAAAATTGTTTGCTAAAATTAAAATATTATAAAGTTCTTTTGTAACTAATAACTCCAAGTTGTATTTGAAATGCGTCACTATCATTTGTCATTGCCCAGAGTATTTTTGATACATAAAAAATGCATAAAAATAAGAGTTATTAAATAAACCGAAATAGAAAATAATGTTTATTGAATAATTCAAAATTAAAGTCAATTAAAAATATAATCCGAATAAACTTTGTGCTGAGCACCAATTACCAATCACTTAATAGTAATATAAATTAAACAGTACTGAGACGGACCAAGTACCTACTGAATATCACAATAGAACTTTTTTAAACATTTTTGTCACCTAATTAACATTATATTACATGACTCAATCTTTGAAAAAGATTTTGCTTCACGAGATCTATAACATTTCCTTGACTGAACGCATCAATTACAGCTTTAGTTAAACAAAGACTTCCGTCAACTTCATCCTCATCAGTCGGTTTCTCTGTGTTAGTAAATTCTTTAAGGTTTTCTTTCAATAACTCTATTAGTTTCTCATTACTAACAATCGGTGCTATTTCTAGTTTATTCTGGGGATTATCTATTAGACTATTGAGATCAAATTCTTCTACAGAGGCAACGTCGTTGTCATCCTCTCGAGTCTTCTGTCGCTTCAAACGATGCAATTTACGCTTCTTGTCCAAATAAATTTTAGCAACTGTTTCTAGCTGAAGAAACAGCACGCTCAACGGCGTGTCTGAGATGTCATCCTGTAATATTAATTCAATAATTCATTATAAACTAAATATTTCTTAACAATTTCAATATTTACATTAGCTTTAGTCTATCTGTCATAAACCGTAATAGGCACTTGAAAATTTTGAGTGTGTAAAGTACTAATAAACTTTAAAAATGTAAGTTCTCTCCCTATGCAAAAAATTGTATTTGTCCGCGTAAATCGGTGGGTTTTCGATAGATAATAGACAAGAGCAAAACATAATACCTGTTAATATTATCAGGAAAGGATTTGTATTATGAAATGTCCGTAAGAAATTAAGGTATACCTCAAAAATTTGACCAATGCTATATTATGTCTGAGTAACATAGGCTATTTGTTACTTATACGACCCATGCGCAGCCTGATATATTATATTAATAAATAGATATTACTTTTAGTCTTTTACATCCAACATACTCATACAAGCAACAACATTAAAATCATCAAACTAAGTATTATTCACAAGATTGTTACTATGGTATCTACTTATAAGTCTGACGTGATGCCTCTTTCTTATGCATATTTTTTATAGTGGTAGCTCTTGCTGACTAATGACCTTGCTGCATCCATTATTAGCATAGCTTAATAGTTATATCATAAAATTACCTCATTCGGGTTGACTAAGAGTTTAGCTGTTTCCTGTGGCAGGTCCTTACACAGTTGAGCTACTAGTATTTTTATAAGAGCTTCTGATACTTGAGCGGATGTGTCCTTTTCCTGAAAATGAAAATTTAATATTATTCTGTACTTCCAATGAGAATAAAGCTTGTAGCAGAAGCAGATACGCAGGGTCGTCGTAAGCTGCATGAGCGATTTCATAAGCATTCGATGTGGTGAAGCATCGATGTAATAGACTTTCGAATCTTTCGATATAATGAAAATTCGATCTAATGAATTATCGATGTAACGTGTTCGATATCATGAACTTCGATGTAGTGGCATTCGAAGTGGCGTATGGGACCCAATTTGAAAGCGGGCACCCACACAGCTTAGCTTACGTCCCTGTAAATATGCTACGAGCCGACAAAAAGTGGAATAGTCAAATATTGTTATTCTACTTTTCACGCAACTATCTCTTTCTGTCTCATGCGTTCCTTAAGGGTCTCCGCGAACTGACTGCAGCCACCGGCGGCTGTGGCTCGGTGGCGCTTCTTTTTAAAAGCGCGATCCGGCCAACAGCCAACAGCGCCAATAACAGTAAGCAGAATTATTCAGCCGAAGCGGCTGCCGGCAGGACAAATAATCAATGCTTTGGTATGAAGAGATATATTCATCCACATCCCATATTTGATTAAGGTTCTTTATAAGGGAAATAAGTCTATTTATGAGAAACCCTGTCATTAAGGGCCTTTATTAAAGCAATGGAACTCAAGAAAATGATTGGAAAATTTTAGTCTTATCCACACCTTTGGAGTCCTCATAGAAACAATATAACCGATTTGAGTGCAGTTGCTATTAAGCTCCACTTATATTGTAGTACTGAAGGGTGGTATAGTGAAACGCCATTGACATCCAAACAATGTATTGTTAGAAGAGCAGTTTGTTACAATATCAGTACTTATACTTAAACCCTAGGCTACCTACAAGGGATCGGAGTGGACTGCAGCGGCTATCGCACTCGTACCCTATAGACAAACTAACGGCATAAGGGTGGACTGCAAGTGGCTATCGCACCCGTTGGCCGTGATCTCAACCTTTCCGGAGGACTGCAGGGGCTATCGCTCCAGTTGGGCTGCTAGCTAAGGCAGCTAAGTGAATGATGATCGCGGCGGGCTCCGCGTCTTATATACTAAATCTTCGGATGCTCTCGGAGACGCTCGGGTCACGTTCGTAAATCCTCTGCTGTATGCGATAGGTAGTCGGTGTGCGAGCGGGAAAGTATTCGAGCCCGTGCGTAAATGATTGAGTATACTGTTACAATCTTCCCCTCTGGTACTCCTTAACGTCCCGTAAGAGTACCAGGACTATGCTGGTGCTTGTTTCTTTGGTCTTCCATGCTTTCTGATTTGCTCTATTTCTATTACTGTGTAGTTACATTCTGCGGGTGTAAGGAGACGCTGGCATATTCTATAGGATGCTCATCTGGCCCCTCCCCCTGCACCAAAGCTGCTCCAAGTAGCCCCACGTTGGGCGCCACTGAAGGGTGGTATAGTGAAACGCCATTGACATCCAAACAATGTATTGTTAGAAGAGCAGTTTGTTACAATATCAGTACTTATACTTAAACCCTAGGCTACCTACAAGGGATCGGAGTGGACTGCAGCGGCTATCGCACTCGTACCCTATAGACAAACTAACGGCGTAAGGGTGGACTGCAAGTGGCTATCGCACCCGTTGGCCGTGATCTTAACCTTTCCGGAGGACTGCAGGGGCTATCGCTCCAGTTGGGCTGCTAGCTAAGGCAGCTAAGTGAATGATCGCGGCGGGCTCCGCGTCTTATATACTAAATCTTCGGATGCTCTCGGAGACGCTCGGGTCACGTTCGTAAATCCTCTGCTGTATGCGATAGGTAGTCGGTGTGCGAGCGGGAAAGTATTCGAGCCCGTGCGTAAATGATTGAGTATACTGTTACAGTACAAGGATCTTTTGGCGCTTGGCTGACGTGAGGGTGACAGAGACAGTGCCTAACAGTTTGCCTTACCTGCTGTACCTGCCAAAAGATTCTTGTACGATTTTATAAAGTTTAGTATTTCTTTTATTTTAAACTTACAAATTAAAAAAAAAAAATGGTTGATCCTGCTATCAACTTGAATCTTTCCGCGTTTCCGCTAAATTGAGATATCACCATATCTCTAAAAGTAATAGTGACAAAATTTTTTTTTTCAAAAATTTTCATCAACAATATTGCCTGAAGGGATCAACCGATACGATACTGTAGTTTTTTGTATTCATTAAAGGTATGTGATATGGATCATCTTTTCTCTCAGTTTTGAAGCAGCTTGTTAACAAATTAAGAAGAAATCTTACATGTGGAAGCCATATATTGATGGCAATATTCAGAGGATCAACATTCTGTACATAATGCCACCAGCCTCGGGGCACTAACAGAGCATCACCAGCCGACAGCTCAACAACTCGAGCTCCTGTTAAACCTGAAAATGTATTAACACATAAATTATTTATATTATACTGTTAACATGCAAATTTCTTTTACAAAATAAATAATGCTACACACGCATAGCCCTACCCTAGGATTCCCTGTGTTGTTGGGTGCCATGGACAACACACATGACAAGGACACACACCCATACCAAGAACGGAAATTTTAACTCGTCATTCAAATTTCTGCCTCTTTGGGAATTGAACCCAAGACCATTTCAACAGCTTTCTGTTCTACTGAGCCTAATTCTCTCATCATAACTCAGGAGGCCTAGAAAATACCAATAGTGCTTTAGTGAGGACTAATAAGGTTTTCGTAGTTTACTTTAGTCTACTTGGAGTTCTGTGAGTGTAAAGAATAACTTTGTTTTTCTTTAATCAAATGTTATTGCTAGTGATGTGCCGAGTCGCTGTTTTGATGGATCGAGTCGACTCGAGTCAGTTTATACGGTATTCGAATCATGACTCGATTCCCTGATTCGAGACCAGTACTCGAATTCTATGTTTGGTATTCGAATATTGACTCGAGTCCAGCTGGACTCGAGTCCAGCTGGACTCGAGTCCGGCTGGACTCGAGTCAATATTCTAGTCCGGCTGGACTCGAGTGTAGAAATTAGAGTCCGGAATTCGAGTCTGAAAATTCTAGTCCAGAACGAGTTTTTGAAATCTTTAAATACGGAGTCACAGTTTTTGCACTTTATTTTACCACCGTCCACTTTTTCAAAACTCTTCCAGACACGTAAGGTTTTTGTCGGCGCTATTCTATAATAAAGTTAATTACAACAATCTAATCACTTCACTTCCGGTATTAATAAACAATTAAATAAACTCATCCAGTAGAACTAGTCATTCCAAAAAAAAAAATCAAATTAGAGAGTCTACATTGGAAGTCGTAAGCAAACGTGATATTTTTTCCCAGCCGACTGGACTAAAATCAGTACTCACAATAACTGCTAACTAGTGCTAACTGACACAAAACAAAGAAATCAAAACATAAAGATGCAGGTTTAAACTTATCTGTATTAATAGGCCCGCGCCACTTCATTGCTAAAGAAAATAGTTTGCGAGTACGAGCGAGCAAACGAAACTCGAATACGAGACTCGAATCAGTTGGACTCGCATAAATAGAATCGAGTTAGCGAGTATGAATCTGTTCTTCCTGACTCGAGTACCGGAATCGAGTCCGGCGTACTCGAATCAAAATAAATTGGTATTCGAGTAGGCGAGTTCAAAGCAGGAATCGAGTCTGACTCGAGTCAAACCGTACTCGGCACATCGCTAGTTATTGCTATTGTGCAAAGTAAAATAATAATAATAAATAAGGTAATCAACAAACTGAGCTACAAATTTTGTAATTCCCAATTGAGTCTTGTTCAGTTTTGGGCACACTTATCATGGGCAGCAGCATAAAGTTGATGCTGCATGATATTTGGCTATCTTGATTTTATTAAAAAATTTGGTTCTTACCACGAAAACCATCCAAACTACTAGGGCAGTAGAAATTAAGTTCACTGTATATACTAGATTCTTCATAAGGCACTCTTGTGGGTTTCAAGCCACCTGTTTCAGGAGGAAACATTATCCACCTTTTTCTGAAACATAAAAAAAACAGTATTGTAATATGTTTGGTATGTTTCCACTAAACAACGTAAAGCTGAACTTTTTTATCTGTATCTACAGATCATACTAAAATATAATGAATATAAAATGATCCTAATTTCATATCCAAAATACAATACATGGTACATTTCCCATTAATTTCAAAACTGGTTTAATCAATTGGATGTCATTTCCACAGATGTATTACAGTAAGCATAGGGTAACATTTAGGTTTTGTTTTACTTCAAGTAGTTCACAAATAAAACTTAATTTAAGATTAATTATAGAATCCTAACAAAACGTTTTTCTTTTGTTAAAATTATTTGTCACCTTCCATATAATTGTGCAACAATATTGAAGCCATATGTATCCTGGTGGCATGGAGTGTGAGCACCCTTGCTGCCCACCCAGCAAGTGCTGTCCGCAGCACCTTTCTCAGGATACCCAAACTGTTTCCAACTTACTTCCTATGTAAAAGAAAAAATACTTTGTTGAAAAGGGTTTGGGCGCCGATTTCACCAGGACTGCCGAAATTTAACACAAGGACAAGCGGACTTAAGTGTTATGACTGGTAGGTACAGGAATACTCTAAGCGGGTTGACGTCATTTCAATGCTGATTAGTATATAAGTTAAATAAATTTATTACCTTATATAATTCATTTTCCGTCGATAACCATTGATGAAGATATTTATAGTCGAAGTACATCCATTCTTTGCCGTCAATATTTTGAAGAAATTCTTTGAAAGTCAGTGATTGTACCCGACACCGTCGCTCCCAGCAAGGCTCGTCCGAAATTAAGTCCTTCCTCAAGCACCGAAATGGTATGACTTTGTCACTAAACACAGAACTCCATTTCTCCTCATCCCACTGAGTAATTTTCCAATTAGAAATAAAGTTCTTAAATACTAAAGGAACCGTGGTGTTCACAGTCAAATTTCGAATTATATCTTCGCTCAGAATGTTAGCCATAACTTTATTTTGTCACATTAGTATAGCCGTTGTCCAAAATTCTTTACCTATTTACTGTTTGAACTGTTTCACTGTGTCCAAAACGCTTTGCCTCCTACGACTCACCGAATCATCGAACCACTGACTGATCACTGATGGATCACTGACGAGTGCAACGTAGTCTTGTGTAGTTCGCGAACGAACTAGGTCGCAAGAACGACTCCCACAGGCGAACTACGCGAACTAGATCCCCACACATTTCCCGCTTAACAGTTCACTCGTTCGTGACTCGTGACGAATGAGTGAGGTGGGTGACGGTTTAATTAAAGTACTTTAAAAGCATTATTATTGAAAAATATTATCCGTTCGCACTTCTCCTACATATACCTAAACTATAAGTATGCCAAATTTCATACTCCTCCGTCCTCGCAATTTTCGTAAAAGGGGGTCCAAAGTTCTTGCTTCATGTATTAATTTATAGATAAAATTAAATCGGCTAAAATTATGAATATTATGATTCATAGATTAATAAATATAATTTTTTGTCCATTGTTGATTGTAGCGATGTTTGTATTGTATTCAATAATCACGTGGCAGCAGGAACAATATCAAAACGAACGAGCGAACGAAATACATTCAGTTCAAGGCAGATAGTTCGCCCGTTTTGAAAACAGCTCCTGCTGCGAAGAGCGGGGAACGAAATACTAAACACGAACTAACGAACGAACAGAGCGAACTAGTTCGTTTCGGAGCAGCGAACTAAGTCGTTCGATCTCAATTGCGAACTATTACGCGCAAGACTAAGTGCAAGTGCAATTAAGTGCATCGAACTTCTTGCTTCATTTTTATTATGTCGCCTGTACACGTTAGCCAACATGTTGGCGAAGGTTATGGCCAATAGGTAATGGCCATCGTGTAGAGGGGGTGTTTGTGATTACTTTGGTAAGTATTGGGCCGTTGGCCCACAACTTGGCGCAAGATCCGTGAGGTGTCGGTTTTTCAACGCGGATCAAAGGGTTGTGGCGTGATTGTGGCACAGTTATCGGCGCAGCGTCCACACGTTGGCCACGAATTCAGTTAGAAACGAGCGCCCACGCTGAGCGCACGCACTTTATTCACACGTCGATATCTAAATTATGTCTACAATATGGCAACTATGAGTAATATAGATGTATAATAATGTGTATTATAATGAAATAAAATGTGTATAATAATTTTTATACACATTTTTATTGTATTGTATGCTGAGAATAATTAAACCGCAGCAGCCGTTAGAACCTCAATATTCATTTTAAGAAAATATTAATATCGTCCGCACATTGGCCCGAACCGACGCAGACTGATCGACCTTCCAACGTGTGGACGCCGTCACAATCTCTTGGCAATCATCTTCGCCACAACATTGGCCAACATGTTGGCTATCGTGTAGAGGCGCCATTAGGTACCTAACCGCCTAACCCTAACTACCTATTGTAGTATATTAAGATTCAGTAAAATGACATTTCCACTTCCAGTGTTACCGTTTTTTATTATCACAAAAATAGTGATGTAACCTAGACGCAAATGAGTCGATTTGATAAAAATATTAATCGGATTATAATCGTTTCGCATAATTTAGGAAATCGCTAGAATACCCTGTATAGTGCATTATTAGTGCCACAAACTTATCTGACCCGGTAAGGGAAGCGCTAGTAGCTGCGCTGCTGCGCTACTGTCTTTGTATTTGTCTGACTGACTACAGTTAGTATGAATGACTATGACATTTGCATAACACAGAGTTAGCCTTAACCATAGAGGCCTTAACACGGTGTTAGCGTTATACAGAGTAAGCGACATTGTGTTAGCCACAGACTTAGAGTTAACATTAACACGGTGTTAGCGTTAACACGGTGTTAGCCTTAACACAGAGTTAGCGTTAACACGGTGTTAGCCTTAACACAGAGTTATACTCCGACTTTTAATTCGATTCAGTAAAATGACATTTCCAGTGTTACCGCTTTTTATTATCACAAAAATAGTGATGTAACCTGGACGCAAATTATTCGATTCGATAAAAATTTTAATCGGATAATCGTTTCGTAAATCGCTAAAATTCTGTATGAAGTTATTACAAGATCAATAAATACACATAAAAAAATATTTTTTATCAAATTTCCAATAGATTTTTAATTGTTAGGTACTTTTAGTGCATGTATGTACTAAAAGCAATCATGCACCGATGTTTAATATTTTTCGTATACTATATAATTTTCAACGAATCACTTTTCCGTATTGTTATCTGATTTAATTATATTTTATTAACGCATAAAATAACACACAACATATTGAGAAAAGAAAAATCTAATAATCAAAACATCGTTCGTTAATCGTGTGAGTAATCACTATTATTGAAAAGCTGGCAACATTATTTCGAAAAGTGACATTAGAAAACGTCATTTTACTGAATCGAATTAAAAGTCGGAGTATAGCGTTAACACGGTGTTAGCGTTAACGTTAACACAGAGTTACCGTTAGCACGGTGTTAGCCTTAACACAGAGGTAGCGTTAACACGGTGTTAGCCTTAACACAGGGGTAGCGTTAACACGGTATTAGCCTAAAAACCAATGATTAAAGAAAAAAAGAGGATATGCCCTTATTTACCTATATAATTTTACGTTATACAAATATCATGCAAATATGGTCCACAATACCAAATATATATTTGTCTCGTTCTTACACATTACAATTTGCGTTTGAAGAAAAAGTACAATATATGTCGCACGTTTCATTCAACTGGTAACATTTTTAGAAATATCTCCGAAGCCCCGCCTTGAAGCAAGGGACGCCATTTTGGGGTCGCTTAGGTTGACAGTTTTGACAATGACCATACAGATAAAGTGATGATCTGTCATCTGTAACGTAAACAAATATATTAAAAAAACAGTGAGACTTGTGACTAAAAAAACTTTCTGTTTTATTATTAATTAACATATTTATCAAAAACTAACATGGTGAAGTGTTGTATTAGAGGGAGAGACTTCAAGTTCTCTGAAAAAAGACGAAGCATTATCATTCTTCAGGTTAGTTGTAATTATATTTTATTTTCGCGTAAATTTTTAAGTTTATTGAGTTTTTTGTAGTGGCAACAGCGAACATGAGAGTTCACATAAATTACTATTGGTCAAATCAGTGATTTTGTGTTAGGTACTTAGATATAAGATACAAATACTACGGAAAAAAACAAAACGGATCGGAAAAAACAAATCGGAACCTACGGTTGGTCACTAAAAATTAGAAAGGTAGTATGGATTTTATTTTTGAACGTTAAATCGATGTCGATATTTTGTACTATAAAATAACATCCCTGTTTTGTGGGCGGAGTCGGCGCCATATTAGGGTAATACTTGGCTTCACGTCACGTGACCTTAGGGCATATCCTTTTACTTCTTTTATCTATGCTAAAAACAGAGTTACCGTTAACATGGTGTTACCCTTAACACGGTGTTAGCCAGTGGCGGCCTTAGGGGGTGGCGAACGGGGCAATCGCCCGAGGCCTCGCGCTTGCAGGGGCCTCGCGCAACAACCCAAGACAATAGTAACATATTTTTTATTTATTTAAAACTTTTGACTTTGATTCTTAATTATTTGTGAAGGTTATAATAGCATAGTGGTAAATTAAAATAAAGTAAGTTATATAATTCATTCATTTAAAACATAATTAAAATTATGTAGTACCTGCGTATTCAATCATTCAATTTACGAATTTCGCGCTGTCCCGTTCTCGCCTAAAACATAGTAGGCGTATCGTATAACGTATTGCCTTGTTCTACAAAATCGTGTCGTCTCGCTCTATCTTTAGTGCATTAAATTCGGCGCTAAGAACTCTTTGGTGTCGAAAAAAACCGTCACTCGTTTTAAATAGCGCTTAACGATTAATGCCATTAGTAATGCTGTATACAATTAGCGCGTAATAGATTTAGTATACTTAAAACTATTAAAAAATATTATAGGTTATTGATAGAAATATTGTATTTAAATTGTATAACTATTAAAAAATATTATAGGTTATTGATAGAAATATTGTATTTAAATTGTATCCATTCTATTAAAAAATATTATAGGTTATTGATAGAAATATTGTATTTAAATTGTATCAATATATATGAAACTAGAGAACCGCCCGCGCTTCGCTTCGGGACCCGTAGGTAACACCCGCGTAGGTCCCGCTCCCGTAGGAATTTAGGCTAAAAAGTAGTACTACTCGCTCTCTTCACTCCACCCTGTCTGAGGTGTGTGGAGCCCTCGGGACAGTTAGTTCCCCTTTAGGGGATGTCTCTCGCGGCCCGTTAATACGGGCCAGTCCTTGGGTTGGGCCCTAAGGCCCTTGGTTGTCCATCTGTGGTTAACCAATAGGTCAAGTCCGGTGAGTGGTGACCTTTTTACAGGCCACAAGAGTCTTAAACGGGATGGGGTTCATCTTCGCGCCGCCCAGGCGATCGAGCCCCTACCGGGTGAATCCCGCTGGTGGGAAGCCCAGCAGGAGCCGATCAGCGTCGGGCGACGACTTACGAAGCCCCAGTATCAGTCAGTGCTAGGCCCGTCCCGGGCAACCAGCAAGTCGCGCGGGAAGGCCCAGCGGTCCGGTGGACGGGTGTGGAGCGGCGCCAGGTCCTGCAGATGCGGGAACCGCGACGCGTCGAAACGCCCGAACATGTTGCGTGCCAATCGCTCGATGAAGTCGTCCAGGCTCTCGACTCGAAGGTCCCTCTGGATGACGGCGTTCCTGACGTACCTCGGCGCACCAGTCTGCCGGCGGAGCGCAATCGCCTGAACTGCGCGCATCCTCTTGCGCTGCGGTTCGCTGGCGAGCGCGTACCACGCCGTTGCCGCGTACGTGAGGCGGGATCTGATGTAGGTCTTGTAGACCCCGAGCTTCAGTCCGAGAGGGAGGCTCGAGGAGAGCACTGGTTTCTGCCATCGCACTTCTGGAATTCGCGACGGCTTTCGTAACCTGTGGCTTCATCGAGAGTCTTCCGTCGATTTTGCCCAAGTATTTGGGCTGTGGGGCCCATTGGATATCTTGTCCATGAAGCTCCAGAGTAGGGTCCCGCCTGTTGAGGTATCCTCCTATGTTCACAGCCGGCGTCTTCCCGACATTCACCGACAGTCTCCACGCGGCGAGCCATTCGGGGAGGGCATCCAGCGCACGCTGCATCTTGACAATGGCGTGGGTTCTATTCAGCGACGTGGTGATGTACGCCACGTCATCGGCATACAGGGCAAGCGACGCCCCCCTGCCGCCGGGATGTCGTCGGTGTAGCAGGCGTAGCAGCCCGGGGACAGGCAACTCCCTTGCGGGACGCCGGCTGCGATCGGACGCTCGGTGGATTCGGCGTCTTCAACCACTACTCTGAAGCTTCTATTTTCGAGGAAACTGGAGATCACCTTAACGGCACTCCGGGGCGCCGACGACTGCGAGATCTTGTAGAGAAAGCCGTCGTGCCAAACACGGTCGAACGCCTTTTCCATGTCGAGGAATACTGCACACACGCGTTCTCTCTTATTCAGAGCCGCGGTAACGGTGTGCAACACACTCGACAGTGTAGCCGTGCTGTTCAGCGGCATCAAAAAGTAGCCTTCCACTTCTGTTGGCAGCTAGGCTATTCCACCCCGGATGCTTGCAGTTCCAGTCGCCCGCGCCCACCACCGGTGTCGGCGAGTCCAGCAACTTGCGGACATCAGCCAACAGGATAGTGCCAGCGGGCGGGCGGTACACTGAACACAGCCGGAGCGGGGAGTTCTCGAGGCAGAGCTATGACTTAAGTATGACTTAAGTAAATTACATGTAGTATTTGATAGCGTAATTCAGAACTTGCAAATGAATTTTGTTAACGCCATCTATTGGCAACTCCGAAAATAAGTATCTAGTAACTAACAAAACATCGATCTTCCCATGGGAATGGGATGTTTTTCCGCGGTAAAAAGTAGCCTACGTCACTCTCCACCCTCCTAACTATCCCCACACACATAAACCTTACCATATAATAGCTTTGTTGCGACGTGAAAGGGTCACAAACAAACAAACAAACAAACAAACAAACAAACAAACAAACAAACACACTTTCACATTTATAATATTAGTAAGGATAAATTAATAAACTAGAGGAAGTATAGTATGTGTAGGTAAAAATGCAATAAAAGCTTGTAATAACTTATATTTCAAAAACATTTTAACCATAAGTTTATCAAAGGTAAATATAAGTGAAATGAAAATGCAAATATTTATGACCAAGGTTATACTTTATTTTAGATTTTCTTTCTTAATACCTTTGGAAGAAACTTAATCACCATAATTATATAATGTACATAATGACACCTCATGTAAAAATAATAACTTATGTAACTGGCAGAATAACGATATAATTACATTAAAATTAGTTCTTTTCAATCTCGTTTCATTTCAACTGTAAAATAAAATAGCAATAGCAATACAATATAATAATAATAATAGTTATTATTATTTAATAATTAAAACCATAACTAAATACGTAATACGTAATAAGAAAATTATAATAAAAAGAAATCTACTTAACTTGTACTGGTGGTCTGCTCCCTTCCAAAGTCAACCAAGAATTGACCAAACCACGACCAAGTCGTTGTATTTATATCCTTCAAACTGTCAACCGACCAAGTCAGTTGATGTAATAAACGTCACAGTACAAAACTGAATATAAATTCCTAATAATATCGTAATAAAGTACAAACAAATTAGAAATTAATTTTAAAGGACCTTTTAATTATCATAACATGTATTTTCTTATTTATTTATTTTAACAGTATTATAATCGACATGTGGCAATAGGTACAACTAGCGACACAATTAGATTTTGTTAAAAAGTATTATCTGGAACCGACAGATGGCGCTCACTACAATTAGTGACACAAGTTAATGGTGTTTAAAAGAGAAATGTGTTCTATATTCGTATAACTTTATTACTCATTTACATAATTCATCATCTGAATATTAACGATTTTGTTCCCATTTTAAATTGTTTTGGAAATACGTACTTGTATATAAAAATAATCTATTTCTATTGTTATTTGATTAATACTTTATCTATTAAGTGAGTCAGAAAAATCCATTTGTTTCAAATAAAATAACAGTAGTTATAATTGCAACTAAATTATTAAGATATAATTAAAAGCAATTACATTAAGAATGTGTATATTCTATCACGGCCATACTGACTGTACTTCGTCCCCGAAGTACTTATATAAATAACTAATTAACTACCCATTACATAGAAATGTCAATCACATTTACCTGCTGCTCGTGAGATAATTGACAAAAAATAGTGGATAATACAGCAGACTCAAAATATATCAAATATATAATATGAAATATGTTTTTTTTTTTAATTTTTTTTTATTTACCACTGACATTCATAAAATATGCAGTTTAATTTATTTTTGATCAATTTTAAACTATTTGCAATAATCTATTTTAATTAGTGTAATGATTTTTATTATTGTTAATTATAATTATTATGTACCTGTGAATTTGAGATACCTTATGTCAATATTTAATATTATAATTAGTGTAATTGGTTAAGGTTGTACTAATTATTATAAGATTAAATAAAAAATAAATAAAAAAATGTAACCCACTACATAGATATGTCAGTCACATTCGCCCGCTGCCGGCGAGATAACTTGACACCAAATAGTGGATAATACAGCGGACCACTACATAGACATGCCAGTCACATTCGCCCGCTGCCGGCGAGATAACTTGACACCAAATAGTGGATAATACAGCGGACCACTACATAGACATGTCAGTCACATTCGCCCGCTGCCAGCGAGATAACTTGACACCAAATAGTGGATAATACAGCGGATAATAGACCAACTAAATAGACATGACAGTCACATTCACTCGCTGTCAGTGAGATAACTTGTCACCAAATAGAAGGCTCTCCAGCGAATAATAGACCAACTACATAGACATGACAGTCACATTCACCCGCTGTCAGTGAGATAACTTGTCACCAAGTAGAAGGCTCTCCAGCGGATAATAATTTATTTATATATATATAATATATTTATTGCATATGTACTTGCTCAGAGAAATACTGAAATAAGGTACCTATGCTAATAACAGTATATAAGCAAAAGTTTTCAATCATATCAAATTTATTGTCATACAAATGATTACTGCAATTTCATATTATTATATTTCCATGTAGTAAATATATATTTTACTAATTTACAAATATCAATAGTAATAGTAATTATGTATGTACATATAAAATTGATCAAAACTTATAAATAAAACTTACATGTATGTTCAGCAGCAATGTTATTATCAATCCATTCTCCAGGCCAAAATCGTAACTTTTCTTTAGCTATAACAATATTCCTTATACTGCCACGACCCTTCAGAGTCCGTCTATGATCCTGACTGAAAAATACTAAATCACCTAGGTATATTAAAATTCTTATTATTACGTCTTACTGAATTGTTGTAAGCGCTGCTTCGCTAGTTCGCGTTTATTTCATTTAAGCTAGCTTGTACCAGAGGTACCTACGTTTGCTTCTACACCAATTAGTAAACGTAAAGGAGAAAACCGAGCTGATTTTTGTACTGTAGTATTTATGGATAATTGTACCTTGGGCAGTTTGCTCGACCATTCTGACTGATCATTACATGCTAAGCATATAGATTACTTTAGATACGTAACGCTCCACTTGCCTATTACTTCGGGGTGTACCAGTAGCTATATCGTGTTCAATATTAAGTTCTCTAAAAGACGTCGGATTTGGTTCGAACTAAATTTTGTAGCGCGATCTGTAATGACTAGTGATGGTCTTCCAAACATAGTAACCGTTTCTCTTATTATTGGAATTAAAATGTTATCAATGTAAACCAGCAAAAATTTCAAATGATGTACTGCCTTTGTGATTGCCCTTTGGAAAACTGAAGGACCATTGCAAGTACCAAAAGGCATTTTGAGAAACTCATAATGCCCATCCGGAGTCACAAAAGCACTATACTTGGTAGAATCACTGGAAACAGGGATCTGGTAAAAGCCATTCTTCATATTTGATCTTCAATCAAGGGGAGGGGGTATCTGTCTTCTTCAATCAATTTGTTTAATGCTCTATAATCAATGCACATCCTATTACTTCCATTTTTCTTTTAACCAAGATCATAGGGCTAGCAAAGGGAGAATTACTTTCTTTGATAATGTGTTAATAACATTGCTGTTAAAAGAGGCCATTTTTACATTGATATCAGTTATACTACCACAAACTAGTTCAATCAACTGTAATTCCGTGAATGAAATCTTTGTATTACGAAGTAGCCTGATTTTTTCTCTGGATATAAAGCAGTTCTAATCGAAGGTTTTCCCAAGAACGACCGTCTGCCGGATCCTACGTCTCAAACCATAATAAAGCGGAGCCTTTAAAGGCCTTACCAGCTTTGGTGACCGTCGCAATGCTACTCCACCCAAATTCCTTAGAGAGGGTTTCAATATTATTGCACCACGACTGGGCACCGAGGTCACTCGTGGCAGGATCGAAGACTGGCAACGCGACGTCGCTGTCAAGGCTTCGCGTACCGGAAACGGCATCCTTGATAGCTGTGAGCAGGTCTTGTACAGCAGAGATATCCATTCTGAAACTCACAAAAAAAAGACATTAGTGACCGTGCAGGAAGCGTATCCCACTTCTGATAATAGATTTAGTATAAAACTATTAAAAAATATTATAGGTTATTGATAGAAATATTGTATTTAAATTGTATAACTATTAAAAAATATTATAGGTTATTGATAGAAATATTGTATTTAAATTGTATCCATTCTATTAAAAAATATTATAGGTTATTGATAGAAATATTGTATTTAAATTGCATCAATATATATGAAATAAATTAATAAACTAGAGGAAGTATAGTATGTGTAGGTAAAAATGCAATAAAAGCTTGTAATAACTTATATTTCAAAAACATTTTAACCATAAGTTTATCAAAGGTAATATAAGTGAAATGAAAATGCAAATATTTATGACCAAGGTTATACTTTATTTTAGATTTTCTTTCTTAATACCTTTGGAAGAAACTTAATCACCATAATTATATAATGTACATAATGACACCTGATGTAAAAATAATAACTTATGTAACTGGCAGAATAACGATATAATTACATTAAAATTAGTTCTTTTCAATCTCGTTTCATTTCAACTGTAAAATAAAATAGCAATAGCAATACAATATAATAATAATAATAGTTATTATTATTTAATAATTAAAACCATAACTAAATACGTAATACGTAATAAGAAAATTATAATAAAAAGAAATCTACTTAACTTGTACTGGTGGTCTGCTCCCTTCCAAAGTCAACCAAGAATTGACCAAACCACGACCAAGTCGTTGTATTTATATCCTTCAAACTGTCAACCGACCAAGTCAGTTGATGTAATAAACGTCACAGTACAAAACTGAATATAAATTCCTAATAATATCGTAATAAAGTACAAACAAATTAGAAATTAATTTTAAAGGACCTTTTAATTATCATATCATGTATTTTCTTATTTATTTATTTTAACAGTATTATAATCGACATGTGGCAATAGGTACAACTAGCGACACAATTAGATTTTGTTAAAAAGTATTATCTGGAACCGACAGATGGCGCTCACTACAATTAGTGACACAAGTTAATGGTGTTTAAAAGAGAAATGTGTTCTATATTCGTATAACTTTATTACTCATTTACATAATTCATCATCTGAATATTAACGATTTTGTTCCCATTTTAAATTGTTTTGGAAATACGTACTTGTATATAAAAATAATCTATTTCTATTGTTATTTGATTAATACTTTATCTATTAAGTGAGTCAGAAAAATCCATTTGTTTCAAATAAAATAACAGTAGTTATAATTGCAACTAAATTATTAAGATATAATTAAAAGCAATTACATTAAGAATGTGTATATTCTATCACGCGCTACCTAACCTATTGGCTACATCTTCGTAATGTCAAATTTAGTGCACTAATTAAGGCGCAGGTGGAGCCGAAGAGTAACCTGAGTAACATGAACGCAAACACAGATGGAGCCGTAGCGTAGCATTAACCCTCTACCGCATATGGCACCATATATGGTGTCATGACTTTGCAATTTTTTTGTCTTCCTAATCGAGTGTTGTAAATACGTTGTTACCCAATTAAATACATAGAGATATTATCTAGCTTTGATGAAAAATAATTGGTTTACCTAAAATTAGACAACATTTAAATGTGTGGTTATTTTTGTGTGAGTGGTCGATGCATGTCTCTTGAGGTGGACGAAACTCAATTTCAAGAAAGAAAATCTAACATAATTATTAAATTTTGTCGTTTGATAAAAATATTTTCATGATAAACACAACCTACACTAAATTAATCAACAATAATGTTTCCAGTTTTTAACTGTTTTCCTTTGTTTTCACACAATTTTCACCCGGCACCAGATATGGTTTCGTATGCATTGAGACAATTTTCTGTTAGGACAAATATGGTTTAATATGCATTTAATCAAAATTTTACACTGACTATAAAATACACGATATGACTATATCTTACATTAAAACTGTTATATACATGTTCTTTTGTTTCTGTAGACCATGGTTTTAATACCCTTTAGGCTAAATGAACCTTCGTAACTTTTGTGGTAACTTTTATGGAAATTATAGAATATCCCCTTCCTACAAGGAATAGATTCTGAAGATGAAAGTTTGGCAATGATTGTGCCAAATTGAAGATATTCAGTTATTTCAGAAACTAATGATGACACTCCAGAGTAGGTACACAATATTACGACTTGATACACTTAACAATTATAAAAAGTCAATATACCCTCAATTTAGTAAATAAGTCGTTATTTGAAAAACATGAGGGTATGCACATAATTTCGCTGTATGATATACATATTTTCTGAAGAAATTTAATTACCAAGAGCTGGAATCACTTTCTGATCCCTTTCGACTTCATTTTAGACAGTAATAATTTTTAATTTATTTTTTAGTATTTATTCTTATTGGACTCAATGCATACGGAGACATATATGGCGGAGTGATTGTTTACGTGAATGCATACGAAACCATATGTGGTTTTGAAAATAAAAATCTAAACTAAATGACTTAGATTTTTTATTTCTCCACATATATATTTCTTAGTATATAAATAAAGAGTTTTACATAGGTAGTTAAATATTTTTTAAAATTTTAGAAAAAATTATAAACAGGCGTCTTATCACCTATCTCGAAAAGTTTAATATACTTGCATCAGGACAATATGGCTTCCGTAAGGGTAAATCAGCACAAGACGCTGTTTCTGCCCTTACAAACTTTGTAATAGAACAGCTCGATAGGAGAAAAAAAGTAATAGCAATATTCTTAGACCTTGCTAAAGCGTTTGACACTGTCTCCCTGCCCATTCTTGTGAACAAACTTGAGAATGCTGGAATCCGCGGCAAAACTCTTTTGCCTTTTGGAAAGTTATCTGTGCGGAAGAACTCAAAAGACAAAAATTGGTGAGGTTGTAAGTGGGGTGGAAAGTATTACTTGTGGTGTACCTCAAGGTAGCGTTTTAGGTCCTAGTCTTTTTCTAGTATACGTCAACGATCTCTGCAATTTAAATCTCAAGGGTGGGAAAATAATTTCGTATGCAGATGATACAGCTTTAATATTTGTAGGTAACAACTGGAATGAGGCTACAGAAAACGCTGAAAATGGTCTTAAATTAGTCGGAGATTGGTTGCGTGATAACTTACTTTCCCTTAACATCGAGAAAACGAAATATATAACCTTTAATACACGAGGCAGAACACCTAACATTAAAATTACCGTACATAAAAATTGTGTCTCTACAAGTTGTTCCTGTCCTGAACTACAGCGTGCACAAAGTATTAAATATCTTGGGGTAACACTCGATTACAGACTTAGCTGGAAACCGCACATCGCTTCCTTAACGAGCAGAGTTCGTAAACTTATTTATTTATTTCGAAGTATTCGCGAGGTGGCAGACAGAAAAACCATATTCAATGTATACAATGCACTCTGTAAACCTATATTAAGCTATTGTAATACAATTTGGGCTGGCACAGGCAAAACACATTTAATGGAATTAGAACGTGCACAAAGGGCTGTACTGAAGGTTGTCACTTCTAAACCAATACACTTCCCAACCTCGGAGCTCTACAAAGATTGTGGAGTGCTTACTGTCCGACAGACATTTATATTAGATCTTATACTAAAACAACATAAGAATACTCCTATACATGAAATATCTCAATCAAGATTCAAACGTAGAAAGGATAGAGTTTTTGCAGTACCCAAAGTAAGCACAACACTTGCACAACGCCACGAAGTATTCCTTTGCCCACATCTCTATAACAAAGCTTGTAAATATGTCACAGATTTAACGATCCTCAGTTTCAGGGATGTAAAAACTGAAATCACCAAATGGTTAAAAGGTCTTAGCTATGAGGAAACAGAGAATCTTCTAAGTGTAACAATGTGAAACTAATGCACATACACTCACACACACGAACACACATGCACACAACACTCCACACACACACCCACACCACACACACACACACACACACAACACACACACACAAATACTCATAAGAATTACACTACACTTATTTGAAACTCTTATTTACTAACTAACCTATAAATTAGCGGATTATTTACGAATTGGCTGCATAGTGATAGTGCCCTCGAAGGATATGCAGACACCTACAACACAAGGAATCTTAGTGTAGGGTCTGCTTGACACTAATTGTAACTAAGCCTTTCATATTATGTACAATAAACTTACTGTATCATGTAAAAATGTAAAGTTTTAAATTGTGTGTGAAAAATAAAGTTATTATTATTATTATCCATCTCCTTCATAATTCATGCAGTAGAGGGTTAAACCCTCTCTAGCTTTATAATGAGTAAACCCTGTAGGACATAGGTACGAAAATAAGGGGGTTCAAAATTAAGTTTTATGAAATACTTTAATACAGGTTCATTTAAATGAATCGATTAATCGAGCTATTTGTGCCTATTTTAAACAGAGATTATAAAATATAATATAAAAAAAGTCAATTTTCTTTTCAGCTTCCGTTTGTTAAAAAAATATGTTAGAATTTATAGGACAAGTCAAAAGTTTGTGGTCAAGTTGTGTGGGACATATATTTTAACGAAAACGCCCCTTTGGTAACTATTTCATGCAAATGGTAATTATTTCATGCAAATGCAACATAATTAAGCAGACTGAAATGAGTTATGATAAAACTTCACAAACTTCCTACAAACTTACTTTAGTTGAGGTGAGTTAAAATAATGTTATGGAAACACAAAACAATAAAAAAAAAGTAAGTATAAAAATTAAGTGTTTATTCTGTTATATTGAAACTTTTAAGTGTGTCTTGTAGCAACTGTATTCTTCTCTTTTTTTCATTTAAAACTTGTACAAAGCGTCCATATAAAGTTGACTCCAACAATATTTTGTTTGCAGTTAATTCTCTTAATCTTTCAACATATTGTTCCAAATTCTGTGTCAGGTTATTATTGGTTTCCTTTATAACTTCAATCTCTGATTTAAGACTGGTATGTTTCTCTAGCAGAATGTCTACCAATATATTTTTAGAAGTGGGAGTAACATCTCTCATCACGGTAACAACACCATGCAACTTTATTGCACCTTCATATTGTTTTTTCCAAGCAAAACTGGATAAATTCATGTCATCAGGGTTTTTTGTGAAATCTATGATATATTCTTTAGAATGTCCACTCAAGCAATCTCGGACATTTCTATTATATTCCTCCTTAGTTTCATCTAGTTTCATTAGTCTTTGAGCAGCCAATTCATTTGTATATATGCCACTCCAAGAGTCATCTTCATAAAAAACTTTAATATGAAAAAGATCCTTATCATTTTCACTCCACAATAATTTTATATACATGGGCTTGTTTTTGACATTAAATTTAGCAATAATAACTTCTCCAATTTCTATATTTGAATCCATTTCTGAGTATTATAAATTCTATGCTGTAAGGTTCAATGAACCAGTTTCTAAGATCAATGTTTTTTTAAAGGAATTCACTTACTAATCATCAGTCATCATAGTTGAGAGCCAAAATAAGGCAAATTTTTGGTTAATAATCAGTCTTTAGTGTAGGTACTGCACTCCGATTAATGACTACCTAGGTCCAATCTTATTATCTAGGTAATTGTTTGTGTACTACCATTGAGATATTATGTACTTAGTAACTCAATGTGTACTACAAAAACTTTTCGCTTTTCGCGTTTAGTCAGCGAACAATAAAAGCACATTTAGTATCCTATTTTTGGAAGTTTGTACCAATTTTTGATTGTTAAAACGGAATAAAAATGTTTTTGTAAATTAAAATTTTTTGAAGAGTACAATTCTTTCGAATAATATCTTTAATGGGTAAACGGATTGATTTAGAGCTTTGTAAGTTGTAAGTTACATTGAACTTCAGAGTTTGATTTTTATATAGAGTAGGTATTTGATTTGAACTTTGTTTATAACATAGAGATAGGAATAATATACCTACTTAGATAGAGACGCCCTAATCCTTAACCTCTATGAAATTAGCTGGTTGACGTTATAGCAGGCCGGCCATTTATAGTAACAGTTGACAAATGTCATTTTATGTGAAACAAAATAAACAAATATTAAAAAACCCATTATATTAATAAAATAGGCATTGATAGGTGTTGTGGTGTCCTTTAAAGCAAGAAAAACACATTGAAACACAATGAAGTGTTGTATCCTACAATGCGGAGCAAGGAAAAACAAATTAAACCCAAAATTAACTTTACACAGGTAAGTATCAGTTTTCGTTGTATATCTGAATGATATTGATATATGTTTTTGCTGCATGAAGATCTGTGCGAGGGTTACGTAGGCCTGATAATGTTTTGTTGGGTTTTACATCATTATTTTATATATTTGAGTAGCCGATTTGTTTACATTTCAATGACACTTAGGGTAAGAAAGTGTTAAAATATCGATATTCGATATATCGATAATTAAAATGACGCTGAAGAAAGTTGAAATAATTGTTTTTATTCAATAGATTCCCTTCAAATAAATCATTAAGAAACAAGTGGCTAGAAATAATTGGCCCAGAAAACATAAACCCGGGCCTTCAAAATTTGTTTGTGTGTTCTTTACATTTTGTTGAAGCAAGTTTCAACAGAACGCTTAATGTGGTAAGGTTACACGACGGCGCTGTTCCTTCTATTTTGGTGAGCTTTTCTTACTTTTTATAGAACAAGAGAGTCAATACAAGTTTAAAATTAGGTCTGTATGTTATTTAATTGAACTAAGTTAATAGAGTACACGAACCCTAAACTGAGGGGAAGTTGGCCACCGCGGCACCGTTTAGTAATTATTGAACCCTTGAAATTTCAATGTTTTTAGTAAGGAATTTAAATTAATATGACAGAATGATTCTGTTAACTTCTCAGAGGTAGCATAATTATCATAATTATATTTTTTATCACAAAGACTTGGAATTTCAAGTGGCCCCTTATTTAATGGTGGATTGGATAGTAACTATCACCTCAGTTTCATCACAATACAGTGCAATACAAATTTATTACTGTTCACCGGTTCGTGTAAAAAAAACTAATGCCATTGTCAAAGAACACTCCTTGTCATAGCTCAGGTGATCTTGGTATCTTTATGTGACATAATTCTAGGTATCAGTTGTTAAGCTTATAATAGCAATTTATTGATTTTCATGTTTTGTAGCAATTCATAAATTATTATTTAAAATTCATTATAAAATTGTCGCTTAAATATTATGATTTTTATGTATGAGATAGATTGTTTTAGGATTACATTTTTTTTCTAGATGACTTACCTACTTATTTACTACACTTAATATTTTTTTTAAAGATCTTACTAAAATAAATTGTCACAGATTCGTGCCAAAACCAATATTTCCAATTTGCCAATGCCACAATCAACACGTTTTGTGGAAGTGGAACTGTTACATGACAGTCAAAATCAAGATGCACAAATTGTGGATGTACGTACTGTTTTTGTACTGGAGTAGATTTTCTGTAATGTCTTAAATTCTTTTTAATATACTCAAGCACCTGGCTTAGATCTGCCTACCTCGAATGGTTATGTTAACTTCTCACACTGACCTGACTTCAAACATATCGGTAAGGTGACAATCGATATGCATGCTAGTACACTTATGTTGCAATTCATTGGAAACTGCTATCTTTTTTTGGAAGTTCAGTATAGTCACTTGTTTATAAATTAATTATGGAAATGTTACAGCTATCAGACATAACTAATATTTACAATTTGCCAATGCCACAATCAACACGCTTTATGGAAATGGAACTGGTGTTTTTGGTGGTGAAAGGATTGATTTTTAATATTGGATATAAAACTTAACATAACTTCAAGCTTGTATTTGGACCTAGTTATATACAATACAGCCAAATCTTAATATATATAAATCTCGTGTCACAATGTTTGTCCTCAATGGACTCCTAAACCACTTAACCGATTATAATAAAATTCGCACACCATGTGCAGTTCGATCCAACTTGAGAGATAGGATAGTTTAAATCTCAAATTATAGTCGCAATTTTAATTTAAGTATTGCTAATTATTTGTCTCTTATTATTTGAGAGTCACAATATTTGACAGTCACAATTATCTGTTAACTCCAAATGATTCTAACAGATCTGATGTCGATACCTTTCGACTGGGTTGAGTAAGTAATCAATAGATGGCGCTGCTGTGGTAAATCTAACTTGCACCCGTGCAAAGCCGGGGCGGGTAGCTAGTAGAGATATAAGTATTTTGCTGTCGATGGTTAAACTTCGGTTATGGAACTCTATTTTGATAATTTTACATTATGCATATAATAAATAAAGGCCTTAACTACCTAAATTTCCTAACTGGAACAAGACAAATAGTTTGGCGGCTGTGTTAAGCAAGAGAGTGGTACCTAATTAACTGGCAGAGTTTAAAATACTATCGCTGAGATCATCTAAAAAGGGGGAGCAGTCGTTGTGTCCTCGTTTGTTGTTTAGCAGATCATCATGATAGCTGGTTTTTACAAAAAAAATTTGGTTGATATGACATGACAAGTTCATCGCAGTAGGTATCAAAATTAATATTAATATCGCTGAGAAGACGAACGACATGGTATTATCGCTGTTATATCGTAAGTCATTAAACTAAATATCGATAGTTTCCGTCCACGTAGTGCGCACAACACTAGTAGAATCGGCCATCTTGTTTCACTAAAATTTTGACAGGCAGTTCCTGTCACGTGGTCAGGCACGCTATTTTTGCTTTAGTGTCTAATCCATAGTCCTTTATAGATCAATGGTTTATAATTTAACCGATGTCAATGTCATTGTCAAAAAGAGTCAAAGAGGAAAGAGGTGACTGCAGCATAGCAGCATAGGACTGCAGTGCATAGAGATTATGAATCAGGGATGTTATGGATATCCGTAACCGTAACCGAAACTATCGGATATCCGAAATAAAAATGTATCCGTAACCGTAACCGTATCCGTTAAAATAGTTTCGGATAATTTCGGATAAGGGCGGAGTCTAAATAGAACACGTTATGACAAGTTTTTATTTCACCACTCACGTGCCACGTAAATCTTGCATTGTTTGATTTTTTGGTATCACTCTGTCTAAAAAGTAGGTAATTCCTGAAGAAAGAACTCGACTAATAAACAACTAAAATCCAAATTTTCAAGTCACTAACTTCAATGGTGTACAACTTTCATATAAAAGTTTTTCGTCCGGTTCGACCCCTACGGGGTAGAATTTCCAAAAATCCTCTCTTAGTTCTCCCTTCACTCCCCAAGGAACATGCATGTCGAATTTCAGCTTCTTCTGTTCAGTAGTTTTGGCTGTGCGTTGTCTGTCAGTCACTCAGTAACGCAAGAGTTTTATATAAAAAAAAAATATATAGAAATAATATAGATTATGAGTAGATTATTACATAGGTACATTTTTTTCCTTTAATGTAATATCCGTAACCGAAACTATCCGAAACTAACGGATAATCCGAAATAATTAGATATCCATAACCGAAACCTATATAATTTTATTCCTATATCCGTATCCGTATCCAGATCCGAAATTCCATATCCGTAACATCCCTGTTATGAATGATAGAGATAGGAATATATTGGAACATAGAGATAGGAATATACCTACTATTGGAATGCAAAAATAGCGTGCCTGACGGTGCCTGTCAAAATTTTAGTGAAAGAAAACATGGCTGCTTCTACTAGTGTCTAGTGTTGTGCGCACTACGTGTACGGAAACAGTATCGATATTCAGTTTAATGACTTACGTTACAACAGCAAAAATACATGTCGTTCGTCTTTTTTTAATTCCTTTAAAAACTGACTCTGAATTTTGGATGTAACAATTTGGGTTTTGTAGGAATGTCGTTAGGAAGAATTAAAAATTAAATTGTTACAAACACAATAACTTCTGCTGTGTGCTCTCTAAACAAAATGGCTGCCATTTTATCATGGAGGGGGTAAGAGAAAATTTGGATAGTGATTTGCCGATAAAAAATACCATATTTTATCACCCTTAAGTCTCCGACACCGGTGACCAGACACATTGTATATTAATGATAATACAAACTTTTAATTCGTTCTTACTTATCATGACTACAAAAAGGTATTCATGCGATTCGCACTTGACCATATTTTTATCGATTAAATGGAATGGATTAAATGACTTGACATGACAGAATGAATCATAGAGAACATAGAGATTATAGATCACAGATTATATTATAAAAAATAAGCAGACTTAATATAATAAATGGGAGAAAAAAGCTTGCCAGTTACAACTACCTATATCCACAAAATATGGATAGTACAGAAGTTAAGCTCATGTATGGTATAATGCCACCAACTTATCTGTTCAGTAGATAAAAATGGAACTAAAAGAAGACAACGTCAATTTTGAAATGTCATGTCCGCTGTCAATTCTTTGAAGTGCGAGTGCTCTATAGTCCGTTTTTTTTCGCTACGGACTAAATTGACACATGCAAATGTCAATTTTCGAAATATAGTAAACCCAACTTAAGACTGAAACGAAAGAGGCGCTGTCGGACGCATTTGACATTCATTTGACCAATCATTGCACACTAGTAACTGACAGATGAATGAACACAAGTAACGTACTTATTAGTCTAAGATCCGAATCTAAGTCGACATTCACCGAGTTGATAATAGAATCAAACTTATTTTATAATAAATTTCGTATCTTAGAAAATATATTAAAAATGGGTTGACAACAAAAATCCTGGACAGAATATTTTTAATTATTTTTTAAAAAATAATTTTTCAATAATATTGCATGATGAAGATAATAATAAAATTTTATACTGGACTTAAAGTATAGAACATATAGAATGTGCAGACTATTATCAAATCGAGTGAAAGTAACTAGTATTGACATACCTGTTTATACCTGTCTACCCACTAGTTCGTCCAGGTAAATAATAGTCTACCCTACGTCTGCACATTCTACATATATATGTTCTATACTTTAAGTCCAGTATAAAATTTAATTATTATCTTCATCATGCAACATTTTATGAAAAATATTTTTTTTAAATAATTAACAATATTCTGTCCAGGATTTTTGTTGTCAACCCATTTTTAATATATTTTCTAATATACGAAATTTATTATAAAATAAGTTTGATTCTATTATCAACCCGGTGAATGTCGATATAGATTCGGATCTTCTACTATATGAATGACTTTTCGTTAGTTCCAATTTTTGCCATTTCAGAGTTAAGTTGGGCGGACTGTAATGATACCAGCTTTTTAATAGTAGTGTTGTTCTACGATACTGGTTTTATGAATCGTAACTTTTTACTTTTATCAGATAATTTTATTTTTATTTGATAATAGACGAATCTTTTACAAATCATGGTAACTATGGAGTATCACAGATAAAAAATATATTTATTAATTTTAATTACGTATTACACTAAGTAAATACGAAAATTATTGACTTCTTGTTGAAGAATACGCAATAACAAGGTTAAGGTACATTATATAGGTATGCCTGTCGGTCATATTATTTTAAAGACACATTTTTTATTATTACCGAAAAACGATACTAGATTGTAAATTACGTAAAGTTACGGTAGAGGCACATCACTATTAATGATTCGCAAAAAAGTGGCAACACAGCTAATGTCAATTTAGTCCGCAGCGAAAAAAAACGGACTATATGTGTTTTAATTCGATTTTAATTGCAAAAAGTGATTAAAAATGCCTGAGCCTCTCAGACGTGATGCACAATTAGTTATTTTAAAAGTTTTAGATTGTATGAGGGAAGAAAATCGCCTGCTAACTCCGAAAATAACGTTTGAAAAAGTGGCAAAACGCGTCGTAGCTACGACAGGTTAGTGTTGCTATTGCAAGTTAATTAACAGTCCCACTTAAATATTTATGTTTGCTTAATCGATTAAAGTGTCACTGAATATATTTGGTACCTATCTAATGTTTTTTTTTATACTTCATATAATATTATATCTTTGTTACAGGAGTTAGTGAACGATTTGATTACAAGCTAATGAGTGAAAAGAAAAATGCTGAAGAAACCTCTCTGGCGCATTGTCATCATTTTCCACAGGGATTTCTCGTGTGGAACCCCTCAAACTTAGAGATCACGATGACAATTATTTTTATAAAATACAAAATAATTATAGCTATAGCAATGGATTTTTATTTCTCTTGTCCTGAAAGTTTAATTTTTATATGAAAAAGTAAAATTTGACTTTATTGGCCTACCTAATTCTTTTATTTTTGGATGTTTACGAAATTTTTTTTTTTTAAATAGACAAATACACTTGAGAATTATTCATTGCCATTATAATATCCTATTTTAGGGTGGTGATAACCAATTGATTAAAAATTCGGCCTCCCATTCGGAGGGTCCATGTTTGAATCCCAGGGGACGTACCTCTGACTTTTCGGAGTTATGTGCGTTTTAAGCATTTAAATGTCACTTGCTATAACGGTAAAGGAAAACATTGCCAATCTGCACTTGGCCAGCATGGTGAACCTATAGCCTTAACCTTCTCATTATGAGGAGACCTATGCTTAATAGTGGGCCCAGATGGATTGAGATAATAATAACATCCTATGTTACTGCAGTCATTCCATGGTAGTTTAAGTTAGTAGCCACAGCCCAAGTTGTGTATCTATATTCGTCGGAAAGGCTTTGTCATCATTTACCATCGAATTATGTTCAACATACTTTATCTGGTAAAAATCATAGGTCTCAAAGTTGTTGAGCTCCCTTCACAGTCAGCAAATTTTATTATATGGTAACATTGAATGCTGCACTAGCGACGCCGTCTACTGAACAGATAAGTTGGTGGCACTATACCTCGATTTTGGTTATGCATGTGTGCGTTAGCCTTAGGGTTAACGACTCCGCAAAGGTCGTGGATTGGATTTGTTATTTAAGTTATTGGTATGGATTAAACGGGAAAATTAAAATAAAGGTATACGTTTAGAATCATTAAAATATAATGTAATTTAGTAAGTGTTAGTCATATTACCTAATTATACAATTAATATACAATAATAATGGTATCATTGTAAATTAAGATTACGGGAGTCCTTAGATGAAAAATTCAATAAAGCAGGTAATTCAGGTTATCTGTAATCTCATATGATCCGTTTATTTCATATTATTTGTATTAAATAATATTTTTGTATCAATATTAGGTACTGGAAACAAAATAAAAATCCTATAACATAAATTAACACTAACACTTTACATGTCCAATAATATAATCCTTCATTTAATGTATTAAAATTAAAAATCGAAGGTATACACTCTAACGTACAAAGAACTTCCTACGTCCTACATTGACTTGTGTTTAGTAACGAATCATTGAATTACAAGCAAGTAAGGACTTATTGTACCTTTCTGTAGCAACTAGATGTCTAAAAATTTTTAATTTGCAATTTAACGTCGAATAAAAAAAAATCACTTCGATTATGATTATAATAATTCCATTTCTTATCCATTTTTTAGGAAAATCATCTTATTTGTGTATTATAAATGTCATATTGCTGGAAATAACAATCGCGGTCCAAGTGGTCCGATATGTTCCGATTTTTGGTGTATGTGAACGATGTCTATGTGTGAGTTGTTTTTGGGCTCTTTGTATGAAGCTTAACATCTGTATTATCTAATTTGTGCTATATCTCTACAATGAGGGTCGCCGTTTTTGTGCTCACCAGTTGGCGCCACCGGCGAGGTGAGGTCCTGCTGTCAAAGCCCGCCCATACATAAACAGTGACAAATGACATTCAGACAAGCGAAAAGTGACAGACAGACCTCACTTTTCACTAGCGCCTCTAGCGGAAAATTCACACGCGGTTACCCTCATTGGTCTACAAAGGTTGTCTATGGTCCTTATACTAAAATTGAGCTTCTTGTAGCTTAACAAAATGGCGGGAGTGCGTCAACCCTATTTTATCTATGTGTGCGTGAGTGTTGCAACAACAAAAATAAAACGAGATAGACTTTGTGCGTGTTATGGGAGAGAAAAGGATGAAACTATTGCTTACATACCTACGTCTTTGTAGTGGTGAAAATTATGTTAGGTCTGGTTGTTTTATTAGTCTGTGTTATAGATCAATGGATTGAATTTTATAATAAACCATAGACGTGTGATGGTTAAACCACCAAGATAATACAGATGCTCATCATGGCGTATCATATTAAAGTAGGTATATAGTGGTATATAGGTACGTAAAGTGTATACAAAAGTATTTTTATTCAACGTTAAATTGCACATTATAATTTTTTAGACATCCAATTGCTACATGAAGGTACAACAAGTCCTTACTAGCTTTGCTTGTAATTCAAGTTAATTTAGAAAATAGGAAGTTCTTTGAACTTTTAAGGTGTATTTTACCTTCGATTTTTAATAAAATATAATTAGGTATAAAATGAAAGGATTATTGAACAAGTACAATTATTATTGTCTGAGAAACTGTAATACAAACAAATTTTAAAAATATTGTATACAAGGGTCCATGTGTTATGTTTTCGATATTTTTTTCCAATCGATCAAATACGATCTTATCAAAATTATAATTATATTGAAACGTTGTCCTCTGTGGCCTCTGTGCCTTACCACCATTTAAAGCTCATTCATAATAAAATTATTTATTAATTAATAAATTGCAATGGTGATTAAGCCCATACAGATGTATGAAAATTACATTATAATTATCATCGATTTATGTATTATCGTCGATCATTTAGATTCTCCTTTTGCGTAGTATGATATTTGTTTCTCATCATCTGCATGAACTGTTGAATCTGTTGTTTGAAGATTTATTTTTGATTTTTTCATATGTAACAGGTTCATGAATTTATCACACAGTGCTTTTTCCATTTCAATTTTTAAGTTTAAAAATTCTTCTGTATCTTTTAAGCACTTTTCATATTCGGTTTTCAGTTCTTTGTATTCCGATTTCAAGACATTTAGCTTTTCTCTTAAATGTTTGTTTAATGCAAGTATTACTTCAACTAAATCCGGCTGAGCACTAGTTGAAGATTTGTCTGGTTCCACTGGCAGGAAGCCTTCTATAATTAGCGTGTTATTGATTAAACGCTTCCAATAAAAGAATCCACTTTTTATTTCATATATGTAATCATTTTTATACTGTGATAGACATTGTTTTACAGATTTAAAATAAGTATTTTCATCCATTTGCAAATTTCTGCTGAAACCAGCTAACCTGTTTGGCGAGAATCTTCCTTTCCATAGTTTTTCTTTTGTGTATAGGTACATTTCAAAGGAATTACTCTGCCACCCGATCATCAAGTAACAGCCACCAATCGATGTTTCCAATTTTGTTACTGTAATGGCTTCGTCTAAATCCATTATTGTAATTAGTAGACTAATGTATATTTAAAAGCATGTTTAGTCTTGACAAGAAACTAATAAGAGGCGGTTTATTAACGAGAAATTTTTGGTGATAATTAAAATTGACCGAGTTTTGATTTTGACCTATAGGTATAATATTTGTCACTTTTACTTACCTATAGCTATAGCAGTCATAAATAGTTAAGTAAAAAAGTTTAAACTCATTTCGTAATAAGCGGGCTTTACATTATCCAATTTGCAGAGCGCTAACTCAGTGCACTAACTAGTGCCCCTATACATTACACTACACTATACTGTCTAACTGCCTTTACACAATGAGGGTCGCCGTTTTTGTGCTCACCAGTTGGCGCCACCGGCGAGGTGAGGTCCTGCTGTCAAAGCCCGCCCATACATAAACAGTGACAAGTGACATTCAAACAAGCGAGAAGCAATGATTAAACTTTTATCATTGGTGAGAAGTGACAGACAGACCTCACTTTCCACTAGCGCCTCTAGCGGCGAATTCACACGCGGTTACCCTCATTCAAAGGAGATCACCCAGCGTCCATACATTTTTGGGCTAATTTTGAAAGTGCCGGCCAACTAAAATAAACTTAATATTATAATAGTGTATCGTCGTTGCGCTTACCAAAACCGCTGTGTTTTTGCTTAAGTTTTCAGGAGAGACAATAAACTGTTTTATTTTATGATTGATGGCCTTACCAATAAATTAAAAATACAGTATTGTGGCAAAAAATATAATGTATGAACTGAGATACAATTGAAAATGATAACGTGTATTGATCATCCACAATAAATTTTTTTAGCCATTTTGATGCACATATCAGAATTGTCTTGCGAGGACCAATTCTTACAAGTGAAAAATGTACGCATGTTAGATTTGTAAATGAACTCAACTGGATTAATTTGATTCTATGTATTAAGTGCATAACAAAAGACTGATATAGGAGTCAAATAAAAATAGATAATAATATTTCATTCAACCTCAGTTTAACCCTTTCAGGACCAAGGGAAATATTTTTCCCTTTTTTAAAATTCGTAATCTACAGTTAAATATAACTTAATCTATATGTTTTTTTAATGAATGTCATAATAGAAGGTATGTTCAATACAGTAAAAGCGTTCTTGAGCACGTAGAATGAAAATAACTATCAAATTTCCTTTGCACTAAAACTAAAACATTCGGGGGCTGAACTTGGTATCATTTTTAAGTTTTTGGACTTGTGTAAATAAAATTACTGTATTTTCTTGCGCGTTTTTATGTTTTTTGGTAAGTTCAGTTTAATGTTATAATGAATTGAACTGCAGATAATAAGCATAAATACCTAAAAATACCGATTCATCTTAGGGTAAATATTTTTCCCTGTGGTCCATAAAGGTCTGTTTTTGTAGTATTAGTGTAATATGTAGTCGCGTTCATAATTTATTGTTTTCTTGCATTTTTTTACATTTACTTTTATATATTTTTCGGAAACGGCTAAAACCTTCAGAAAATTTCTTCGAGGTAAAGAAATAGTCCAGTTGCCATGAGGCAGATAATATAGTAATGGAGAAGATAACCTGAATTAGATGAAGAGGACCATCAGTTCATTGGTCAAAATGTATAAAATTGGACCACTGTTGTTTTTATGGCAGATACTGTTTCAGTGTAATCGGATCAGGACATTCAAGGCGCATAACTCAAAAAATAAACATAAACTGTCCGGAACCGATTATATGGTATTATGAATATAAGTGTTTATGTAGGTGGTGTGACCCTCACGGACCACTGCAAATCATGAGATTGATAGCAAAGCCAAAATAAAATATTACTTCCGGCTATTTTTTATACATATATTATTGTCGATATAGCCATGAATAACGCGTATTTAGTATACGCACAGTTGCATGAAGCGCACCGCATGGAAAGGTTACTTTTGAGCAGTCTAGACTCTTAGAGTATCACCAACACTTAGCACGAGCTCTAAAAAAATTATTATACCTGTAGACAGCCATCAAGGCCATCTCTAGTCTCCTCCGAAAACCGGCGCATCGGCAACAAATGCAACTAGCCAGCTCTGAATATGCAAAAGCAGAGAAAATGAAAAGATATATTATGTAAGCGACGCATATAAAATATATATATTATTGCGCAGAATACCTTAGTTAAAATTATTTATAATTTCTTATAATTATTATTAATTTTTTTATGTTCGAAAGCAATAACTAAAAGACTTATAAAATAAACCTATATAATATATTGGTTACCTTTATGGCCCACAGGGAAAAATATTTACCATAAAATATCAGAAAAACTGTATGTCTTGTTACGTTTTTACGGGAATATATCGTTAATTTACGTCCAAAACAACTAAAAAAAATAGTCGCACACTCATAAATAGTTTTGGATATCTTATGGTCCTGAAAGGGTTAATGAATAACCAAGGTGGCAAATGTTCATCACCGGACGACGCATCTTACCTGTGCTACCCGGGCTATAGGCTGGAGCACGTGTTTAGGCCGCGTGCCGGGGTGTGTGTGTTGGTCCGGGATGATGTCTGTTGTTGCCGTCTGACCTGCCTCGAAGACAAGAACCTATCCATTTTATGGACGCGCGTGGACATGGGCGGCCACACTCATGTTTATGGGTGTCTCTCTCTATAGGTTCTATAGCGAAGACGCGGAGACGACTCGACTTTTTGAGCATGTCCAGAGATCGGCTGACAGGGTTTTGGAGCAGTATCCCTCGGCAGAGTTGGTGATTTTAAGGGAACTTTAACGCCCATTACACCGACTGGTTGGGGTCCAGGATCACCAACTTTGCCGGAAGAACTGCTTTCGACTTCTCCCTGGCCTACGGTCTCACTCAGGTGATTCACCAGAGTCTCTGACGTTGAGACGCATACTGGTTCTTTGCTAGACCTACTGCTGACTTCTCATCCAACGGACTACCGAGTGTTGATCGGGGCTCCTCTTGGATCTTCTGACCACTGCTTGGTAAGGACAACTGTGCTCTTGACGTGTCAACAAGGCTCTCGGCCCACTGGTACGCTTCAAGTTTGGCACTATAAGTCAGCAGACTGGGACGGACTTAGGGAATTCTGAGTTCGTACCCTTGGAGGCAGCTCTGCTTCGCTTCCGCTGTCGTATCCATTGGTGGTAAAAACTAGCATATAACCGCAAGCGGGCCGCGAACAGGCCTGGGCATCAGTGTACACTTCGAAAACCCCATCAGCCCCAGAGCTTAAGAAAAAGCTCAACGCTGTCTCCCGGTCGGCTTAGAAGCAACTGTCCAGGGCAAAATCCCAATTCATCGGTAGAAATGGCGAGCGGCTAGTTGGCCACCCCTCTGGGAGTAGAGAATTCTGGTCGCTGGCTAAGGCTGTCGAGGGCAACTTCTGTCGGTGTTCTCTTTCGCCACTGCGGTTACCGGATAAATCCGAAGTCCATACGGCAAAGGGGAAAGCCGAAATTCTTGGTAGCCTCATTACATGGAGGGGCCATACCGCTTAACATCCCGCAATGTGAGAGTTCGCTGAATGACATACTTTTTACTCAAAAGGCTGTCAGGCGAGCTCTATTGTCTCTCGACACCAAGAAGTTGAGTTGGCCGGATGGTATTCCCGCAGTGTTGCTAAAGACGTGTGCTCCCGAGTTGACTCCTGTCTTAACGTGGTTATTCTCGTTATCCTACATCACTGGTATAGTACCGCCTTCGTGAAGAGTAGCCTAGGATGAACCTATCCACAAAAATCCTGCTTGCGAAGGTGATGGAGCGTCTAATTAATACACAGCTCCTAGGATATCTCGAAGATCGCCAGCTGATCAATGATCAGCAGTACGGTTTCCGTCACGGTCATTCAGCTGGCGATCTTTTAGTTTAGGGCTCAGGCCCTAGACAGCAACAGGGAAGCACTGGCAATCAGCCTAGATATCACTAAGGCCTTTGACCGGGTCTGGCACAGGGCTTTTTTCGCGAAGTTACCATCTTACGGTCTCTCTGAGAGGTTATGCAGTTGGGTAGCCAGCTTTCTGTCTGGGCGACATATAAAGCTCGCAGTCGACGGTTGTTGCTCCCATATGAAACCCATGAACGCTGGTGTTCCCCGAGGGTCTGTGCTGTCTTCTACCTTGTTCATTCTGCATATTAATGACATGCTGGAGCGTGCAAACGGCATTCATTGCTATGCAGATGATAGCACGGGAGATGCCTATTATACAGGCCCTGAAAATGCCTCTCGATCACAAGTGTAGGATAGCAGAATCAAACTTGTTTCTGAAGTAGAGAACTCTCTGGAGCAAGTCTCGGAATGGGGTCGACTAAATTCAGTTGAGTTTAATCCCACGAAGACACAAGTTTGCGAATTTTCCGCTAAGAAAACCCCATTTGTCATGGCAGGGGCTCCACAATACCAGCTTAGTCCATTTGACGCCGTACAAAAGCGCGCTGTTCGAATTGTCAACGACCCACGAGTCACTAACAGGCTAGAACACCTAAGTCTTAGGAGAGATATAGGATGTTACCGACTTTACAACGGTGAGTGCTCCGAGGAATTGTTCGATTTGGTACCAACGTCACCCTTCCATCATCACACCACTCGCCGAAAATTTAAATTTCATCGACATCGCTTGGATCCGTGGCGAACGACTACTTACAGTTCGATTCTTACGATCATTTTTGCCACGAACTTGCAAGCTGTGGAATGGAACCTAGGAGGTTCATTCTGAGGTATTCCCGGAGCGCTATGACATGGGTTTCTTCAAGAATGGTGTAAAAAGAGCTCTTCTTCAGGGTCGGCGTTGCACTGGTCACTCCCCTGGTGTTGCTCGTGTCCATAGGTGACGATGACCACTTACCATCAGGTAGTACGTCCGCTTTTTCGTCAGCCCTTCAGGCTAGAAAAAGAAACGTTAAAAACATGCCTTCAATACCCAGAATAATAAAACAGAAACTTATTTTTAGGTTAAGTATGAAGAACCATATTATTGGGGAAATATTATCGGATATGCATAATTTTCAATAAAACCAACAAAACAGCAATATTATTGTACAAACTAACTTTAATCTGTGCCTCGTTTTGCTTAGTTTAACAAGATTTTTACGCTTTTTTAAAGTTAAAACAGACAATTTTAAACACAAACCGTTAAAAAACAAACTGCCAAACCATCTATGTGCAATCAAATTCTGATATGTGCAAAAAGATGATTAAAAACTTTTATTGTGTACACATAACCAATTTTTCATTGCCAGAAATACACATATAAGTTTTGTGAAATCAATTTCTAGAGGGATTTAACACATAGTTGCTTTTGTATTCGATGCGCAATTCGATTTTAAGGCCAACTAGCGAATAATTTTTTTTTACAAAAAATGCACATATCAAATTTGGTAGGCGCACTGACGGTATAATAAAATAAACACTTTTTATTATTAGACTCAAAATATCTATTCTGTTGTTGTTCGAATAAAATCTAATTATTATTTTTTTCTCCTTATAATCTGCACGTCAAAAATTCGGAATGAAAACAGGTAGCAATTTTAAGGTAGGTGGGTAGAAAGGTACAATAGGTGCGAGAGAGATAGCAACTGACCTGCGCCGGCGTCACTTGCTATCTCTTTCGCACTTTTCGTGCGGCGTGCGTCGTGCTCGTGGTTCGTGTTCGTGCGTTTAGTTCTCCAAGCAACTTCTGTTACTTCGGACGGCTGCCGTACTTGTACTCCCAGTTTTTTTAATACTATCGCTGTTTTTGTTATTTTGTTATTGTTCTTTTTGCTACCCTGTTATTGTTGTTTTTGTTATTGTTATTACAATGGCACAAATGTTGTGTATTCACTGTCGTGAATCATGTGAGGGTCGAAGGACTTATACGTGGAGTTCACGAGAAGAACACCATAGCGACACAGCGCTTTTTTTTTCATTTTTTGTTATTTTAACCCACCCCCTCCTGGACCTTTTTTGAGACTAAAAAAATTATTTACTACCATTTATTCATTTTGGATTAATCCATGATTGAACAAAACCCCATTACTTGTGCGCTCAGTGATACATTACACTATTTATTAAATATTATTTAATAATATTTAAACCCAAATATAATCTCAGGGAATGGATGTAGATCTTTGGTCTAGTAAAAAAAAATGTTTATAATGCCAAGTTCTATTTAAAAACTCATTTTGTTGGCCGCCAAAATAAAAATTAGCCCAATCTGGGTGATCTCCTTTAGCACGCTAGCTCAGTTAGCGCTCTGCAAATTGTATAATCTTCTATATATATAAAAGCGAAAGGTCACTGACTCACTGACTCATCACGAAATCTCAGAAACTACAAGTGCTAGGAGTGTGAAATTTTGCATGCGGGTTCTTTTAAGGATGTAAGTGCTCACTAAGACGGGATTTTATGAAATTCAACCTCTAAAGGGGTGAAATAGGGGTTGAAAGTTTGTATGGAAGACTGACATTTTTTAAGTTAGAAACATGAAACTTTATTTTTGGGCTACTGATTAAAAATTAATAGATACGTATTTAAGCGTTTCTGGAAATTCTACCCCTAAGGGGGTAAAATAGGGGTTGAAAGTTTGTATGGAAGTCCGTCATTTTCTAAGTTAGAAACATGAAATTTGCCATGTATTGTATGTTCCTTGGGGAGTGTAGGGGACCAAGAGAGGATTTTTGGAAATTCCACTCCGAAGGGGATGAAAGGGGTGAAAACTATTATATGAAAATTCTACAACATTGAAGTTAGTGACTTGGAAATTTGAATTTTGGTTGCTTACTTCAAATTAATGAATACGTGTATCAGATTTTTTTGATAATTAACCCTCAACCCCTTTAAAAGGGGGGTGAAAGATTGTATGGGACTTAATAAAATTTTCAAGATAGAAAGCTGAAAATAGGTAAATACTCTTTGTTGTAAATAAAAAATCAAGTGTTTTTTCGAATTAACCCTCCAACCCCTAAAAATACGGGGTGAAAATTTGTGTTTTTTTCGTTAGTTTCCAAGTTAGGGACTTGAAAATGAATGTCCAGTCTCTTTGTTAAAATTAAAAAATGTGCTTCAGTATTTTTTCAATATCACCTTAAAAATATATAGGTAGGTGTAAAATTAAATAGAGATTTAGTACTCCAAATATTTATACGAGACGGGAAATTTACTTAGGACATTTCCACGGGATCGTAAAATGCAAATTCCTGAAAAACTGATTAAAAATTAATAGATACGTATTTAAGCGTTTCTGGAAATTCTACCCCTAAGGGGGTAAAATAGGGGTTGAAAGTTTGTATGGAAGTCCGTCATTTTCTAAGTTAGAAACATGAAATTTGCCATGTATTGTATGTTCCTTGGGGAGTGTAGGGGACCAAGAGAGGATTTTTGGAAATTCCACTCTGAAGGGGATGAAAGGGGTGAAAACTATTATATGAAAATTCTACAACATTGAAGTTAGTGACTTGGAAATTTGAATTTTGGTTGCTTACTTCAAATTAATGAATACGTGTATCAGATTTTTTTGATAATTAACCCTCAACCCCTTTAAAAGGGGGGTGAAAGATTGTATGGGACTTAATAAAATTTTCAAGATAGAAAGCTGAAAATAGGTAAATACTCTTTGTTGTAAATAAAAAATCAAGTGTTTTTTCGAATTAACCCTCCAACCCCTAAAAATACGGGGTGAAAATTTGTGTTTTTTTCGTTAGTTTCCAAGTTAGGGACTTGAAAATGAATGTCCAGTCTCTTTGTTAAAATTAAAAAATGTGCTTCAGTATTTTTTCAATATCACCTTAAAAATATATAGGTAGGTGTAAAATTAAATAGAGATTTAATAGTACTCCAAATATTTATACGAGACGGGAAATTTACTTAGGACATTTCCACGGGATCGTAAAATGCAAATTCCTGAAAAACTGATTAAAAATTAATAGATACGTATTTAAGCGTTTCTGGAAATTCTACCCCTAAGGGGGTAAAATAGGGGTTGAAAGTTTGTATGGAAGTCCGTCATTTTCTAAGTTAGAAACATGAAATTTGCCATGTATTGTATGTTCCTTGGGGAGTGTAGGGGACCAAGAGAGGATTTTTGGAAATTCCACTCTGAAGGGGATGAAAGGGGTGAAAACTATTATATGAAAATTCTACAACATTGAAGTTAGTGACTTGGAAATTTGAATTTTGGTTGCTTACTTCAAATTAATGAATACGTGTATCAGATTTTTTTGATAATTAACCCTCAACCCCTTTAAAAGGGGGGTGAAAGATTGTATGGGACTTAATAAAATTTTCAAGATAGAAAGCTGAAAATAGGTAAATACTCTTTGTTGTAAATAAAAAATCAAGTGTTTTTTCGAATTAACCCTCCAACCCCTAAAAATACGGGGTGAAAATTTGTGTTTTTTTCGTTAGTTTCCAAGGGGACTTGAAAATGAATGTCCAGTCTCTTTGTTAAAATTAAAAAATGTGCTTCAGTATTTTTTCAATATCACCTTAAAAATATATAGGTAGGTGTAAAATTAAATAGAGATTTAGTACTCCAAATATTTATACGAGACGGGAAATTTACTTAGGACATTTCCACGGGATCGTAAAATGCAAATTCCTGAAAAATAACTTCCAAGCCAAGAGCGAGTTGGACTTTCTTATGAAGGGAAAGCAGCAAATATTAAACTACATGGGCGATTTTGTTCGATATTAAATTGAAGTTGTAATAAGATTTCAGCCTGAAAAATCTTTTTTTCTAAAATAAGTCTAAAGAAAAGCACTGTCGAGTTCAGTAAAAATACGCTATATACCTAACAAAATTCCACGCGGGCGGAGCCGCGGGCGGAAAGCTAGTATAATATAAAGCCAGCCTTGGTGAGTAGCCCTTTTTCTGTGTGCTTAGTACGAGTTGCATCGAAAACTTCACCTACACGTCATCCGTCAAAACGTGAGTGACGGCGACTATCGAAAAGTTGCATAGAGATAGGATGGCTTTAGTGTCTAATCCATAGTCCTTACAGATCAATGCTCTATGCAGAAAACAGATTAACATTTGACATTGACACACGAGTTCACGTGACGTTTGTATGACAAATGTCAGTAATGTCATCCAGTCCAGCCATGGTCCAGCCAGCTAGGGATGGGCAAATGGGAAAATTATATCGATATATATCGTATCGATATTTTTCAAATGTATCGATATATATCGTCCAAGAAATATCGATATTTCGATATATCGATATTTTTCGCCTATTATGCAATTATTTATAAAAATGCCAAAATATTCGAAATTTTAAAGTAAAAACACAATCTGGCTGTTTTAACATCAGTTTTATTATTCCAATAATTGCTTTTTACAAAAAAAATAACCGACTTCAATCTTGATAAGTAGAGATAACTCAAAAACTACTCGCCAGATGGCGCTCAATTCAACTTATAAGTGTAAAGTTCTCGTCACTACAAATTAATCAAGCCCAAACACTAGATAACTGCAGTAAATCGTTGAGGAGTTCCCTCGACTGTCTTTCGGCTTCATCAGATCGACTCCAGATCTTCATGAAATGTTAGCGCTTTAATGTACTTATGATAACATGATCAAACACACTAGTTGTCCATACAATTTTCGAAAGTTCCCTTCGATTTCTCTGAGATGCCATCATCAGATCCTGGTATCATTATCAGGGGACCCCACTGCGCATATCTACTTTACAACAAAAAAAGAATTATCAAAATCGGCCTATAAACGACGAAATAATCGCTGAACGTACATAAAAAAAAGCATATATACGGTCGAATTGAGAACCTCCTTCTTTTTTGAAGTCGGTTAAAAATAGGTTTATGTACAGTCAATCGGGGTAACTTTGACAGACCGCTCCCAAAAAAGTTTTTTTTATTTTTTACGTGAAAAGCATTTGGCCCATAAAATTTATTTGTTACAATTAATGTACATAATGAACGTCGTTAACGTAATCTTAAATAAAAAGAAGTTTTTAAACAAAGCTAATATAAAAAACTTTCTTTCGAAAACGTGCGAAACTATTTGTTTTTTTCTGACGTAAAACTTTTTAGATATCTCTCAAAATTTTAATGCTATTAAGGTGTGTTATAATTTATAATACAATCTTTTACATGTCTACTTTCGATACATAAACAATTTTTATTAATTTTTAATTGCATCTTCGTTAAAATTACAAATAATACCGGTAAGTCAGATTTTGAACAAATTCTGGATAACTGCTACCTACCGCTACTACAGATCAGATATCAGAATTCAGATACAGACAGAGCACAACCACAGCTTATGCCAAAAAGCAGTGTCATTGTTATAGACAAGCAGGTTATAGACTGTAATTTTTGTTTTTGTTTGAAGCAAAGAAACTAAACCCATAGGTACAGCCTACTGCATACCTACTCTACATAATATATATTTAAGAAATTGGATTGGTCAAATTCATGATGTGAGAGCTTTAAAAATATATCGATTTTGATATCTGAAAATAAATATCGAATATCGATATATCGCGGGAAAAAAATATCGCTGATTTATATCGATATTCGATATTCGAAATATCGATATTTTGATATATCGATATTTTTTGCCCATCCCTACAGCCAGCCCAATGGTCCAGCCAGCCAGAGCCAGAGCCAGACATTTTTGACTTCACTCTTTCGGCACGTTCTGTTTTTAGATAATTATTTTGTTCTATATAATTCAAAAATACCGAAGGGTTTATAATATTATAAACAGTAATAGTATAAACAGTATAATTTAAATAAACAACAGCTTGTTTTAGAAGTTCACTACAACATGAACAAGAAAAGAAGTGCTACTGATGACTTCCAAGATGATGATGATGATGAACGTGTAAGTTTCTGGATCCAAGTTCTAATTGTATATTAGGTCTAAGCCGTTTATCTAGTTAGCTTGATCAGTAACAATATCTTGCGTTTCAGTATTTGAGGTTAGAATACATTTTTTTTGTCGAACATGTTCTGAATTACGTTTTACTCTTTCCAGAAAAAAATTCGCAGTGAATTATCGACACTATCTTTTGAAGATTTACAAAAGCTAAAAGAAAGAGTTGGTATTAAAGTGTATAAGGAAGCTGTATTTGGAAAGAATAATAAAGTTAACAATGACTCAAAAGTATTTAAGAGAGAAAATAAGAATAGACCAAGAGAGATGAGTTCAAAGAAACCGGTCCGTATGATCCTTGACGTAGGTGCTGTGAAAAAGAGAGAGGTCCGAGATCCCAGGTATGTTGGCGAATGTTAACCCAGGAATATGTTCATGGGAAATATTAAATAAGATTTCTTTTATGGCTGTAACAGAAAAACAAGTAGACAAGGCAATTAATATTAGTGGTCTATGTCACCCATGGACATCATCAGATGTGTAAGCACTTGTTGAAATCCATCAGCAATTAATAAGTGTTCTGGCTTACATGAAATATAACAATTCAACTTTTTTAATTATAGGTTTGATCCACTATGCGGAGAATTTGACAAGAAGGAATTTGCACAAAACTATAACTTCCTATCAGATATAAGGATAAAAGATATCAAAGCTATTAGAGCAGAATTGAAACAGACAACAGATCCTGAACGAGAACAGAAGTTGCGGAGACTACTTCAAAGACTGAATGATCAGCATAAGGCAGAGAAGAAACAGAAAGTGGATAGTGAGAACAAAGAAAAAGAAAAGCATCAAATGGAACAGCAATTTAATGAAGGACGACAGCCACTCTTTAAGAATAAGGGTAAAATAATTTTAATTCATAGCAAATATATGTATTTAGTCTATACAAGTGAAGTTAAAATCTTTAGCAGATTAAGGACTATAGAAGCTCTCAAATCACAAAATTTTATTTCTGCTATGTTTTAATCTGACCCACAATTATTTTGAAGCGGAGTTAATAATATTTTAATAATTTACTGCATATTTGAAATTGATGGTTTGTGTCTATTCTAAGTAATTGACAAAGTCAAGCAATATTGTACAATATGTCCCAAAATTCAATGATAAGCGGGAACTGGAAGGTGGACTTGCTCATGACTACTTCAGGAAAAATAAGAAAAAAAAGTGAATGGCAATGGCATAATAATTAATTTATTTTTAATTTTATCTAATTTATTGTTTTAATTTTTGACATTGTATTTTTATTTTTTACCAATTATTATTATGAAATTTATTGTTTTTATGATTTTGTGATGTATTTTATTCTGTGATTGGGTCATTGTTACCTTAATAAAGAATTATTATTATTATTATAATAAATGCCAAATAGTCGAAAAACACCAAAAGGACAATTCACAAAACGAATATATATTTTTGATAAGGTTGTTTCAAAAATATATATAGTCTAAGATCCGAATCTAAGTCGACATTCACCGGGTTGATAATAGAATCAAACTTATTTTATAATAAATTTCGTATCTTAGAAAATATATTAAAAATGGGTTGACAACAAAAATCCTGGACAGAATATTTTTTATTATTTTTTTTAAATAATTTTTCAAAAATATTGCATGATGAAGATAATAATAAAATTTTATACTGGAATTAAAGTATAGAACATATAGAATGTGTAGATTATTAGCAAATCGAGTGAAAAGTAACTAGTATTGACATACCTGTTTATACCTGTCTACCCAGTAGTTCGTCCAGGTAAATAATAGTTTACCCTACGTCTGCACATTCTATATGCTCTATACTTTAAGTCCAGTATAAAATTTTATTATTATCTTCATCATAAGTACAACATTTTATGAAAATCATTTTTTTAAAAATAATTAAAAATATTCTGTCCAGGATTTTTGTTGTCAACCCATTTTTAATATATTTTCTAATATACGAAATTTATTATAAAATAAGTTTGATTCTATTATCAACCCGGTGAATGTCGATATAGATTCGGATCTTCTACTAATATATGATATAATGTTTCGGCACATGTTGGCAAAACACTAAAAAGTCTGAAATGAAAATATTATTACAAAAACAAAAAACCCGACTGCTTACAAAAGAACTCAAAAGAAAAAAACAAGTGTCATAATATCAACATAAAATACTTCATAATGTTGCAGGTGGGGACAAACAATACTGTAAGCAGTCGGGTTTTTTGTTTTTATAATAATATTTTTATCAATGCACAGACAGTAACTAGTTACATATTTATTATGTAATGAGATAAATATTACAAAACTTTATTTTAAATTTAAATTGAATAAAATTAAATGGAATAAATCAAGTTTGGTTTCCCTTTCAGCTGAACGGAAAGTAGAGTCTTTGGTGAAACAGTATGAAGAATTGACGAAGGAAGGAACTGGTCGTGTTCAGAGGCACTTGAAGAGACGTCAGCAAAAAATTAAGAAGCGTTCACACAGAGCACCTACGGGTGTTAGTTGATATTGATTTCATTTGTTTCGGATACTGATGTACGTTTTTATGGTGAAGTTTTGGGCAGTAATTAAAAAGCAAAATGGCTTTTTGTGTTGAAATTTACTTTGCATTTTCTTTCACATTAGTAGTACATGAAAATATAGTTTTAATTTGTTAGTTACAATCTTTTACGTTAATATACATATTTATTAGGCGTCTTCCATTAGCCGGCGCCGGCGCCGTTGCCGTGCAGGTGTCGGGGAAGGTTTTTGATAAGATTTGTTCCATCTACCCATTAGGTATGATTGAAGAATACAAGAGCAGAATAACCAAATTGTATAGCGTACTGCTACTCAACTCAGAATATTTGTTGTACTGGTCAAATTAGTATGCTGAACAGTGAATAGATCCTATATAATAAAGATAGGTTAAAGATGAGGTTAGTAAGTGAGAACTACGTGCGTGCCTTTAGGAGTTATGCATCAGGCATCAGGTTGAAGAATTATTGTTAAACACCCAGTTTACGCGGAATTATATATGTTACCTTAAAGATTAGTTTTCGAAGAGCGTTCCAAATAGAAGTTCTCTCCTTTCTTCTTTGGCATTACTCCGATCACAAAAATCCGACGCCTATAAGTTGATCGTTATCGACTTAGGAACCAGTTCAACAAAGTGTCATCATTCAAATTTCCGCCTTGCTTGAGAATCGAACCCAGGACCCTCGAAACCGTCGTCAAGGGTTTTAGGTTTTAGGCGCTTTGCCGACGGAGCAACTTGAGTTGCAGCAACTTGCAACTTTTAAAAAGTTTCCTGTAAAAGTTGATAGTTGCAACAACATTTACGGTTGCCGCAATTTTATAGCAACGATCAGCGTTCATAGGGATGCAAGGTTGTTGTAATATCGATAAAAATATCGGTATCATTAAAAATGTCGATAAACTTAAAAATTTAATTAAAATTAATAAAGATTAAAAATATCGATCGCACCTCCGAATAAATAGAATAAGGTACGTTGGGGTAAGATCGGTGGTGGGGTAAGACCGTTGGAATCAAATAACTCACTATTTTGGCTTCATTTTTCAATGTTAGCCACACTGCGCGAAAGATAATTTTGTTACGCCCCACCCAGCAGTGGTCGCCAGTCGCTCCTGCAAGACGCACGTGTATGCTACATGCTTTTAAAGTTAACAAGGTAAATTTTCCAAAATTTTTGTCGATCCGGTCTTCCCCCTCAATTTTTTATTGAATATTGTAGCGAAAGTATAATGTATTTTATTATTATTTTGCCTAAATACTAAAATTTAAGCAATGGTAATTAGATAGAACTAATTGATATCCGTCTAGTATCTCTGCAGGCTGAAATCCGGTGTTATCCTCCTCAGGTGAAGATCGGATAAAAATATCCGATCAGCGCCAAGTGATGAAATTTGTAGTGGTTGTCAAACTTTTATAATATATTATGATTAAAAACCAAGATAGATTATAATAACAAAAATCTGATTATAGAATAAGCAACGTAACTTGAAGCATCATATTAGATTAAATGCATACATCGCTAACAAAATATATAATTTAGAACATTAAGAAAAAATTAACAGCTATAATTATTAAATGTATGTGCTTATTAATAATAATAAAAATAATTGTTAAAGCTTAATAAATCTAATTTTCTACTAATGTACACGCTTATTATTTTAAAAACTATTCTACCAATTCATAATTTGGCTCTAGTCTCCTTGGCTTCCCTTTATCACTCTCTCATATCCATAGTTTTACTTATATTTAAACACATAAATTTGCTTGAAATTACTACTTGTACCTATACGTACATAAAGAAGTAAGTAGTAAGTAAAGGTCATTCACTTGTAGCAATTTAACGACAATTCTATTAGAGACAAATGTCGGGAGAACCTAAACTTTGGGAACCATTAAATCGCCTAAGTTTAAAATAAGGGGTAAGATCGGACAGCCCAAACGAAAAAAAGAGCGAAAAAAAAGTAATCATCTGGAACATCTATGTTCGTAGCCTTATATAGATTTCATTGATATCATATTAAAGCACATAAAAGATCGGATATATCCTTGTCATACACCTTGTGTTCTTTGCAATAGAAACAGTTTTAAATTACTGTCCGAACTTCCCCCTTAATGACCAAATTGTGATTATACTCATAAAAAAGTATATCGAGTTTTTCTAAGCGTATAAATAATAAAATATTGAGTGTACGAAGAGAAATGCTATTTTAAATTATGCTATGTTTATTCATCATCCGTTTGCACTATATTTCATTGACATAGCACTTACTGAACTCACAAAATTTAAGTTTTTACAACATCCTTCGAACTTGTCGTAAATCCGTCCGGTATTACCCCAACGTACCTTAATCTAATATCTTTAAATTTTAATAAAGTTAGAATTGAATCACCGAAGCGAATCTATGATTTCAAGGACAAAGGTCAGTGAGAGTTTTGTAAAATTGCAAATGGAATTCCTATTTATTGGCAAAATAAGGTCCATTAAAGATATTCCAAAACACACAAGAAGTTATTGAAATAACCTTAATTTCTATACGTTTAAGGTTTGGAATAAGTCCGTTCAGCTTTATCGCGCGCTCGCATCGGCCTGCATCGGTTGACATCGGTTATACTCGTCCTAAGCAAGATACCGATACCGAACCGAGTGCATCGCTACACCAATATCGGTTTTTTTTATAGCCTAAAGGGCTGACGAAAAAGCGGACGAGCCACCTGATGGTAAGTGGTCATCGTCGCCTATGGAAACCTGCAACACCAGGGGAGTCACCTGTGCAACGCCGGCCCGGAAGGAGAGCTCTTTTTACACCTTTCTTGAAGAACCTCATGTCATAGCGCTCCGGGAATACCTCAGAATGATCGTGAAAATCGAACTGTAGTCGTTCGCCACGGATCCAGGCGATGTGGATGAAACTTCAATCTTCGGCGAGTGGTGTGATGATGGAAGGGTGACGTTGGCACCAAATTGAACAATTCCTCGGAGCACTCACCGTTGTAAAGTCGGTAGAACACACAGAGACATCCTATATCTCTCCTAAGGCTTAGGTGTTCTAACCTGTTAGTGACTCGAGGGTCGTTGACAATTCGAGCTTTTGTACGGCGTCAAATGGACTAAGCTGGTATTGTGGAGCCCGAGCCCCTGCCCAGAGGTGTGAACAGTACTCCATGTGAGGCCTGACTTGAGCTTTATTATCCTAATTTTTATCCTTATTTTTATCCTAAGTACGCTCTGAAGCCTCGCCAGAAGGAGAAAGATGATTACTAAAGATTTCGTCTCTTTTTATCCGAGGTACGCGTACGCTCTGAAGCCTGGCTTCTGCCCTCTAGTGTAATATCTCTATGGTGAAATCGTCCGACGCGTTGCGATACAGTTGCGGAAACCGGCAACTTTCAAAACCAGTATAATTGAACAGTTGCTAGTTGCGGCAATTAGCAATAGCAAATAACCTAGTCATCGATTGCAGCAACTGAAAACTGTTGACGATTGCCGAAACTCGAAACTCGAGTTGCTGTGTGTGCGCAGTCCAATTGAAATGTATGTAAACAGCTAGTTGCCAGACTTGCCAGTTAGTTGCAAATTGCCAGTTGCTGAAACAGTTGCATCGTGGGCAAAGCGCCTTAGAGTTAAGTTGTGTGTCCGTGATGTCCACGACACAGAGAATCTCGTTTTGGGGCTATGATCGAGTGTGTTAACAGATTTAGAAGATAATAAGAATCTAAATTAAAAATTAACTGATGAAAATCAAATGTATTTGAATTTAAAATAGTTCAAAGGATAAATAAAAATATGATTTTTTTACTTCAACTTGTACTTTAATTGAATAAATAAGTACGTTAATAAAATTTCATAATTTTATTTTCCTAACGACAGACACCACATTTCCCAGGGTTTATCAATGAAGTAGATGTGCATGGTGGTCAAAGTTGGTTTATCGGCTAGTTCGTAAAGGCATTGCGGGCCTGAAGGAACGATCATCTGAAACAAACGTGCAGGTTAGTCAATCTTTTATGTATGTAGGTACGTACTTAGTGAACTGACAGTAGTAAATCCCGATCCCGCGGGAATTCCGGGATATAAGGTTGCCTATGTTATGCTCTACAATCTCTATCTTCCAATGCAAGTCCAGTGAAAATCGGTCGTTGGAGTCGAAACAAACACAGACGCGTAGATAAAAATTAAAAAAAAAACCTATTAACAATTTTCGTATAAATGTACGGAAAAGCGGTTATTTTAATATTACAAACAATCATTCCAATTTTATTTATTTTTATAGATAATATTATTATGATTTATCACCTGAACTGCCATCCTTGGAGGTTTTTCGAAATATAATGTCTTTCCTTCTTTCTCTGGTATGGAACCGAACGAGGTAAAGCCGATGCCAATCATTTTGTCATCATCAGTTAACGGGAACCAGTTGAACAAAGTGTCTTCCTTACATTCTGTTTTTGATGACATCTGATAATAGTAATGCTGACCTGTAAAAAGTTTAAAGGTAAAATGTGGTGTGCTAAATGACTGAATGAATGAATTTAAGCCGTGAGGATTAAACTGTATCCATCTAAATAGGTTTCTAATTGCCGCAATGTCTGTGACCAAATTTTTAGATGTAAGATGGGTATAAGTAAGCTATTCATAAAAGGGAGACATATATGAAATGAAATGAAATGATTTATTTCGAACTTGGTTTTTACAAACACTTTTCGAATGTCATCTACGCCATCGCTTCCACAAATCCCTACGATGAGTGGCCTTGGTAGAAGAAGCGGCAAGAAACTCCCAAGGAGTTTCTTTTTTCTTCCCCACTCACAGTTACAGAGAACACTTATCACTACTTAAGGCTATATTTCAAACTCATGTCCAGGCTGTTTCATCTTGAAAATATTGTTCTTGATATCATAAATAAGGAAACTCGTGTAATAAAAACACCTATGTTATTGTTAAATTTCGTTTAAAAAAGTAACAATGTGGAACATTAAACCCCTCTCCCCTGTTAAAAATAAACAATTATTCCCAGAAATGTTAATTTTTATTTATTCATTTTACATATTTATTAAATTTTGTTATGCTGCATCCATAAAAAAAATATCTTTAATATATTCTAAGGTATATTTTTTTTTCTCCATTTTGTAACCGGGATATATTTTAACGAAAACGCCCGCATACGAATTTTGGATTGCGATGCAGTCGCGTAGCTCATAAAATTAAATAGCGTTGTGTGAGAAGTGCCTAACGTAATGTGTTGCCACGCATGGTGAGTAAATTTTTACCGATGTTTAGTCTATAATTTTAAAGTAGAACTTTTGTGTTTTTTGACATTAAATTGATGATGAATTATTATGCGATATTTTTTATATTAAATAAGGATTTATATAGAGTTGTAATAAAATTTTATGCAAGGCTTGGGGGACCATTCGGACAGTGTTACAGGAAGAACATTCATACGCGTACGAATGCTCCCCATTTAGTCTTTTTTATCACCAGTAAAAAAAATATATTTTTAATGAAATAAATAATTAATTTTTTTTACATAATATGTATATTATGATAGCTTACGCTAATTTTTGTTTCAGTTTTTAAAGGTTATTTTGCCTTTTTAACTTAACGTTTCTTGATTTTATTTAGTTTGTTTTTTATTTATTAATACTTGTTCACAGAACCATGATGGGAACGTTTTAAAAAAACTGTAGGTACATGAACCTATGAATGAAGTAGATGAAGAGTATATGAAATTAGCAATTGGTGATATAGATACATTCATCATCATCATCTCAACCTATCATGGACCGCTATTGAGCACGGGTCTCTTCTTAGAACGAGAAGGTTAAGGTCCACCACGCTGGCCAAATGCGAATTGGCGGACTTCACACACCTTTGAGTTTTGCGCACTCTCCGGCACGCAGGCGCAGGTTTCCTCACGATGTTTTCCTTCACCAATTGTAGCAAGTGACATTTAAATTCTTTAAACGCACATACTTAACTCCAAAAAGTCAGAGTCGTGTGCCCTGGGAATCGAACCCGGACCCTCCGATTAGGAGGCTAAATTCTTAACCATCAATTAATCACCGCTACAATATAATGAATGCGTTATTTATTGCTGTAAGATACACTTTGGGATAACGACAACATTTTGCCTATGAATGTGCAATAAATGCCAAAATATCAACCAAATCTCAATTATTTGGTGTAAATTTTAATTATCAAGGATTCATCACAAAATTTAATTTATACTGTTTAATTGTTGAGAACTCATGTACCTAGACTGAAATTCATTTTTAGAAGTATCGATAATACCTACATACACTAAGATTTTATTTTTTGTTATTTTTTATAAGAAGAATTTATTATCCTTATGTAAAGTTCAATATTAATGAGTCAGTTACGAGTATATTTATATTATGAATAAATAAAAGTTAGCTATTTAATAGGCAATTCCCTTGTATGAAAGTACCCCACCCGCTGTACGAAGGTACATATTTAATGGGGTTCATTCGTACAAATAACTTATCTTCAAAAAATAACAATAACCCTAAAACCGTTTATTACTATAATTTCAAATTATTTTTCAAACTACTACTTCCCACATTTTGGGACAAAAACGGGATCATTTTGACAATTTACTTTTAAGATAAAAAATAAAATCTAAAAAGTGTATGAAGGGTGACCACTATCCCCTAATAAAACGAAAACGTTATCAACGTAAGCGACATCAATTATGCATTAGGGATCACTCAAAAAGTATTCTTCTTTAGGTATACTCGTATATAGGTAAGCATCAATGGCATCAGCGTTCAAATACGGAGAAAGAAACATTAAAATGCAGGAAAACTATACACTGTCTTTCATGTTGTATTGGCTGTGACTCTGTCATTATTTAATAATTATATCGTTAAAGTAATTCGACTCACCCATCCAAGGGAAGCAGGCTTGTTTAGTGAAGCCGACATCGACGATTCCTTTTTCGTTAGTTGGAATTTCCATGAGTTGCTTGTTGAAGCCCGTGACCCATATCGAGTATTCCTGCAACACTGGCTTGGCTAGGACCGTTTTATTGCGCTCCTCTGCGTTCTTTTTTAAGGTTTCTACAAAATTAAAATGAGAAATATATATTACCCCAGAATGTTTGTTTCACATGAAATGCCATAATATCTATTTGGATATTGGACGTTTCTTGAGCGAGAAAATAGCCAAGCTACGTCTTGCCGACTCGCGTGCGGGGGGCAAGTCTCTAAAGTTCCCTCATTCAGCGTTAATACCTACCAAAAATCTTCACAATGATGGCAAAATCTTAATGTAACTATGTGGAATGGAACCAGTTGTTCGCTGTGTGGAACATTATATTAAGTAGTATCGATTTAAAATTTGTTACTCATTGTCATTGCGAGCGCCCAGTTAAGGAAACTATTTTAAAAACATGAAAAATAATAATATAAAGACAAACCTTCAGATACTAAATACACCTGTTTGGTCATGTAGGTAACGGGCTCGCCGCTTTCAACGGGTGGCTTCCAAGCCGTGTACCCTTGAATGTCATAATCGAACGGCGAACCAGTATATTCGTTCATGGGAAGCTAAAACAATAAATAATGTTCAGAACGCAAAACCTTGCATCTCTATTACATGACCGAAGACCTTCTACGTACCTAATACAATATAAAATAGTTCCAAAACCCGTCAATAAAAATAAAACTTGAAATTCGAAAAAATAATCTAACTTGATAGAAAATCGATATATCGAGATGAGATGCTTTAGTTCACTAGCTACATCAACCATTTACTTAGGTACATTATTGAGACCTACGAAAACTGTTCGATTCCTAGCTTTTACCTACATAAAATTATAGTCTGATGAAGTCTCCGTTATGTCTGATACTTACCCCAATTTGAAAACCGGCAACATAGGTAGTAATATGATCGTAGAGAACGCAGAAGGTCAATTCATCGACGCAGTACATCACCAGGCTGGGCAAGTGACTGGGCGGTCTCTCCATCAACAACCATTTCTTTTCAATAGCCTCCTGAATAAACTGGGGAACTTCGAAGAAGAAGTCTTTACCAGCCCCAAAGCCGAGACCGAATTTTACTAAAACAGAAACAGATGTAAAATTACTTCTATGTACCTACCTACCATTTGAAAAATCTTTTAATTTAGGTATTCAATATAAAATCTCTATAGTCGCAAGTAACGCTAGCAGTTTCAGAAATAAAGCGTTTACACTTAATACCTCGGGGTTCTTTTAGTAAGACCACGAAGAAACAGCCAAAAATATAGGTATGTAATGATAAAATTGTTACAAATAAATATTACTTAAAAGTCTATTAGCTAGAACATGACCAAAAATTAACTGAATAATTAAGTAAATCCATTTTGATAACAATAATACGAGTTCAAATTTATGAAACAGTTATTAAATCACTGTAGTTGTAATGTTGTAATGTCCTGTTTGTGCACAATAAAGAATATTTGTATTTGTATTTGTAGGCGAAGTAAGGACAAAATGACAGGATGTTTTGCCTTAGATACCTATCTTTCATAATATAAAAGTTAAAAAGCGAAGCAGAGTGGTCCCGATTGGGAACTGACAACACTTTCTTACCTTTTAATCCGGGTGCAAGTGCTGATTGCACTGAAAAAAATTAAACATTATGCAATTGGAAAGGAAAATAACTTTGAATGTAAACGTAAGTTTAAGGTAGAAGGTAGAGCCTAGCGGTTGCCCGGGGTAGTATCAAATCAACACCCGCCACGGCACCTAGCAACCTAGCATTATTTGTACCTACCGTTTAGGTATGTAATTATTGTTCAGTAGCAGTCGTGTTCCCGTTAGAAAGGTGTGCATCCAATCACACTTTATAAAAGTGACCAACCTTGTAGTTCTAAAAGGTAACAAATTAACAATACACTCGTGACCAAATGAAACAGGACTCTTACTAACAAACAATTAGTAACTGGATTATTAGGTATTACTAACAACAGCTAAGGGCCGATTTATATTGATACATTAGCTGGCGCCAGCATCACTGAATTCCGGCTCTGCGCTGGCACTGGTACTGGGATCGTGATCACTGGCGCGTAGTGACTAGTGTTTATACGGATCCAGTATTAACGACAAGGCCTGTGGGGGCGCATAGAAAATACACTATATACCGGAATGGGGGCGGTTTCTTTCAATCCAGTGCTGAATACTGACTGGATGCTGGACTGGATTATAACGTGATCAGTTTTGATCCAGCGCTGGAATTAAGTGATGCTGGCATGCTGGCGCCAGCTACTGTATCAATGTAAATCATCCTTAACAGTAGAAACCATCACTAACGTTCACGTTCCCCAGCCTTCATATCTGCTATTGCCCATGACAACTGTGACCAACATAGATTAAGACTCAAATCGGCACAAGGGTTGTTTAACAAATTAGCAAAATGTGTTAGAACCTAAGGTTAGGACGTTAATTGGTTAGTTCGTTGGTGGGTAAGAGCATTGGGGCAGGGAATATTTGTTATAGGTAGTCATGTTAGTAGTAGTTAAAATAGTCTAGTTTGAAGTGAACTACTGCTGGATGGATAGCTTTATCATCTACGAGTAGCAAGTCTGAGACTAGTGATTTCATCAGGAGGAAATTGGTGCCGTATAACCTAGTCTGTAGTATCAGAAAAAAATCCAATTCTCAGCACAGTAAATACTTTATTTCACTTTTTAACAATTATTATATAATTGCTTATTAGCCAACTAGCATAGTTTCAACAACTAGACAACTTATCACCTCGACGATTATCGAACGACTGGCCGAGCTCCTGACTCAATAATCCAAACGCTGTTTCAACCCCACCACTCTCAATCCTTTCACCGGAAGTTGTCACAAAAGAGTGGCGGGGTCGAGTAGTGTTGCCATTTAATAAAAATAAGATTACCTTTCATAAAATTATTACGAAATTAAGATTACATTTTATAAAATTATGACATTCGGCCATCCTACGAAATGTGTAGCCTCCCGGCACACTAAAAACATCAGGAACTCTGCCAATAAATTACTTACTAACTTAAGTTACTCATTACTATTTTGAAGCGAATAGAATAAAATCTTAATTTAATTTTGATTTAAACAAGTATAATCTCATAGAAGTACCTATATTTTAGTCTAAATTTAAATAATTAAGGTAGCTTCTATACATTTTAAAAGATTTCATGTGACTGTTAAATTATACATACAATTATTCGCTCGCATGGTCAAAGAGAATTAACAATGAGTTGTTTAAGATACATGACATTTTTCTGGTGGATAAATAAGTGACTACAACTAATTAAAATCTATTGAATCTTAACAAATTAAATCTCATAAAATATCTAAAGTACTGTTCCATAAAACTAATTTCTATTTTAAACCAAAACAACAACAGTCAACCAAAGCAATTCACGAAGTGAATCAAAACCAAAATCAAAGCGTAGGTACTTATTGTAGTACTCTAATTCCTTTACATTCCAATATAACAATATAAAATCGAAACAACAAATTATCAAGCGCGAATTTAAAATACAATTGAATTTATTAGGATGTATTAGTATCTATGAAATATTGAAATTGAGATATTGAGAATATTATTATTGCTTGACCAGAAAAATAGAAAACCTGTCATGAGGGCTCTAAAGTTTAATTTTATATGGCAACAGCACAGCCAACTGTAACTATAGTAACGCTCGTGTTATTATTGTCATTTTGACAACTATATCGGAAATGTTATTTATACGAAATGTTATTTTAGCGCATAGAAAACCACTTTTCTTTTACGAATATGAACAGTTTTTGTCATTTTAGAACTAAATAGAAACTCAAAGTAAAAAGACAAACACAGTAAAAAGACAAACACGAGACAAACTGTGACATTCAAACTCACTGACAAGCAATTTACGATTGACGTTTAGAAACTAATCGTTGCCAGTAAAATAAATTAGTTCCATGAGTTTACCGCAATATGGCGAGGTTTTTTTATATTTCTGGTCAACTTATAGTATCTATGACTTCAGCAAATTACCTGTTGCAAATGAATCTTACTAACTACTAACGCCATGTATTAACAACATCCAGAACAAAATATTTAGCAACTAACAAAACATCGATCTTTCCGTGGGAATGAGATGTTTTACCCCGGAAAAAAAAAAGTATCCTACTGCACCTTTCACCCTCCCAACTATCTCCACACACATAAACCATATCATAATATAATAGCCACATTGCGACGTGAAAGAGCCACAAACAAACAAACTTTCACATTTATAATATTAGTATGGATTTTGTACTAAGTATGCATACATCATTTGAAAATTCCTCTAACTAACTTTCCATACATTCAACTCCTATTTATAAAAAAAAATAATGATGAAAAGTTTGATCAAAAATGTTACTATTCAAATTGTCTGAATCTCTCGTATTTACATCAAAGTTCACTCATTTCTTACAGTCCAGCGAGCATCATTGGTCACTCAATCATTATCCAGCGTACATCATTGTTCGCTCAATCATTATCCAGCGAACATTGTTCGCTCAATCATTATCCAGCGAACATCATTGTTCGCTCAATCAGTATCCAGTGAACATCTTTTTTCTCCACTTCATGTTTAGTTCTTTTCCTTCTAACTTTCCTCCGTTTTGCGTCCTTACGCTTCCTTGGTGGAGTCGTAGGTGGCGTACCTCTAACTTGGTCATCGTATGACGTCATATCTGAAAATCTGAAAATTCCTCTGACTAGCTTTCCATCCATTCAACTCTTATATTTAGATATAAAACAAAAAAAAATAATGATAAGATCAAAAATGTTACGATTCAAGTACTTCATTTACCTAAATGCATTAAATCCCTAGAATCATGTCTAAGTCTCTCTTATTTACATCAAAGTTTACTCATTTCTGTGGTGTATTTAAAATATATATTGTAAAGGGCGCGTCTCTGGTATGGTATGGTGTGGACGACTATCCCTTTACCAAAGTTTCTAATAGGTGTTATTAGAAGAGATAGGGAAAGATGTAAATGGTTTGAATGGTTTTAATTAACACTATGTATACTAAGCTAGATTGACAAAATATCACAACTGGTTAAATGGTTACTATACTAGACATTAATATTAAACTGGTAAATTGGTAATTGGTAAAATGGTTAAATGGTTAGGAATACGAGGCGCCTGAGTGGCTGCTGGTCACGTACTCACTCAAAACTCTTATTTTACTTATAAGATTAACTTAAGACTAGGGCAAGTGATCGCGCGGCAGTTAAAATGCAAACATGCAAAACGCGCGACCGATGAGCTGTTCGGTGCAACTCCGAACATATATGTTCTAAATTTGTATTAAATGTAATTGTTGTCTTTAACTTCAAACCATGTAATAAATATGGATATTGTGGTTTGCTCGTATTATTATTTAAAAACTATACAGACCAATTTCTTCCAGTCCAGCGAGCATCATTGCTCGCTCAATCATTATCCAGCGAACATCATTGTTCGCTCAGTCATTATCCAGCGAACATCATTGCTCGCTCAATCATTATCCAGCGAACATCATTGTTCGCTCAATCATTATCCCGCGATCGTCTTTGTTCTCCACTGTTTAGTCGTTCAAAGCGCGTTCAATCCCAACTGACAACAATACAAAAATTAAAAAGTAAGTAAAAGACCCGCACAAAAATAAAGTCTCATAAATAATAAAATAGAAGCGTCTTTTAGTTTTTCTTTATTGGGGGTTCTCGCTTGTATAACTATGCTATCATTACCCATATTCTATTTCCAAATATCACGTAAAACGTCTAAAACTCAAAATAGGTAGTATACATTTAATATACATAGATTAAATTGCAATTACGAGTTAAACTCACATTTAATGCTTTAAAAGTAAATCAGTAGTCAGTAAATAAATATTTTTATTATTGATGTAAATGATGATCTCAATAAAAAGTCTTATGTAACATATGTATATGCATGATTTGCATCTTTGGAGAATAGCAGTGTAACAGTTTGTGCATTACCGGAGAGTAGCCCCTATCAAATGCAATTTAATAGTGTCGTATTTGTACAGTAGGTATCGAAATAATTCCTTTTTACCAAAAAAAAATAACCGACTTCAACCTTGATAAGCAGGGATAACTTAAAAACTTCTCGCCAGATGGCGCTCAATACAACATGGAAGTGTAAAGTTCTCGTCACTACAAATTAATCAAGCCCAAACACTAGATAATTGCAGTAAATCGTTGAGGAGTTCCCTCAACTGTCTTTCGGCTTCATCAGATCGACTCCAGACCTTCATGAAATGGTAGCGCTATAATGTACTTATGATAACATGAACAAACACACTAGTCGTCCATACAAATTTTCGACAGGTCCCCTCGATTTCTCTAAGATGCCATCATCAGATCCTGGTGTCCTTATCAGGGGACCCCACTGCGTATATCTACTTTACAACAAAAAAAAGGAATTATAAAAACCGGCCCATAAACGACGCAAAATTCGCTGAACGTACATAATAAATAAAAATAAATTTTAACAAGCGTTATACTTACTTACTTTGCATTTTAATGTAATTTTAACTCCAGTTTCCTCCCCTTTTTTTTCCTAAGGGCGTACATGCCTGGATTTTAAGATCCCGCATGATAGGTACAATAGGTGGTAAGTATAATATAATTATTTACATTAGTATCATGGACCCTGTCGGGCACGGCAACTTAAAAGAGAGGAGGATGCTTTAGCGTCAATTTCAGATTATTATCAGCTATTAATTCAATTGCATTTAACTTGTTCCATTGCCAAGTAAATTAAAAACAAAATGTAATGACGTATAAATATTGTCGTATTAATAAATTCTCATAATAATAATAAATAATACCTATATTGTATCGCTATAATTAATGAATAAATTGAATTTTATTCAATAAATAAATAATAAGTGTGAAATTTAAAAAAAAATTAAAGTAATATAATGTCATGTAATTCGTTGTTATATCATTTAGTAATAATTTCAAAAATCAGTATTTAATACTGAACATTTTATAGAAGTTTCTATTAAATTCCATTCACTGAATCATTATAAAATAGTCCAAATAAATTACTAGTCCATATCATGACTAACTGCAGGATATAATGCCTTCACTCAGAAATCGATTCTGTGACGTCTCACTAAGTATAACTTAAATCTGCCAAGTATCATGATATAATTATGTCATAAAATGCCCCTCGAGACAATATCACAGATCGGTAGGTACCTACCTCAAATGTTACATACCTAGTAACTTGTTACTTCAAAATTATCAAAACAAATAATTACTTTCTCATCTTAATATTTAGGTACAACTGATTGATAAACTTCAAGACCCATTATTGATAATTTTAGTTTCATTGTATCAAAATTCTCACTTCATTAATATTCAAACTCAGATAACTCAAAAAAAATAAATAATTGTGACTACTTGGTTTAGCTCAATTGACAAAATAATAGTAAACAGATTACCTTTTTACCTTAAAACCCATACGGTAACTCTAGTAATAACTTAATGGAGTACTTTTAGTTGTAATTCCATCCGTAAACGCACCAGTAATGGACAAAAAATAAAGTACTTAATCCTTTAAAATAAGGACATGAAATATGTTATTTTAATTCGTAACACTGTGACATATGTACAATAGATATCGAGCTCTCTAAGTTTAAAATTTGATTCAATTCGGTTTGTTAGATAGACAAAATAACGTGAGTGTTCATGTGATCCTCAATTGATACTAGCAGCTTTTCTTAAGGAATTTGTTGGTGTAGTGAGAAAAAAGTTTCGTCTGGAAACTAGTATTGTTGTATTTTAATCAAAATCTGTTTTATTTCTTTTATTAACCATGAAATTAAGATAGCAACGCACAGTGTTCTTACTCCGGGAAATGGTTTTTTTTTTTTATATATTTTAATGATGTTTATAACTGATGTGCTGTAATTGAATAGTTCCAATAATGGACAAGTGTCGAAACTTAATTTTACTTTCATGTATTCTGATTATTAACTAGTTTAACTAAATATTATTCCTTGCAATTTATAAAAATTCGCATATGTACCAGTAATGGACATATGTGTCCATTATTGGATATTTTATAGAAATCCTGTAATGGACTGTGATATAAAATGATAGAGATTTTTTTTTTGTTTAAAAAAAAATGTCTCCTAAGAAAATTATTCGCCTTAACAAATGGGCTGGGCGCTATCGAAGCAGTAAAAAAAAAAAGGTTAAAATTATCCGAAGCAGCAAATAAATCGTAAGTATTGTACTGTATGTAATTGTATAAATTGTATGTGTTGTATAAGTATTGTGCCTAGAATAAACTTGCAAAACAAAATTACTGGTAAAAGTCCGATTTATTATGTTCATTATTGGATGTCCACAACTAGGTTATGTTCATAACTGGATAAAAACTAGATTTTTTTTTTCTCAAATAAATTGCAACCAGCTTTGCTGTATCTCATGCGTAACACAGTTGATTATTTAAAAAAAATGACCGGACTTTACGCTTTAAGAATATTCAGTACTGTAACTTTCACAACATTGGTAAAATTTCAAGAATACTAGAAAAAGTTTCTTAAACTGTCCGTAATTCTGGTGTTTACCTTATGTTATAAAAAAAACTTTAATTCAATTAATTTGTTGTCCCGAAGATATGTTATATTGAGTTATTCTTCCTGTTAAATATTCTGTTATAACCAGTATTCCGACAACCAACAATCAATAACCAAAGCTCATTTATGAACTCGACTGATTAATTAAGAAAACAAACAATACAGATCACCTGCTATATTCCGTCAGATCCGCAGCAGTAACTCCAGACAGGCATAATGGGTTACCCTTTTCCCGGAACAATGGTTGCCAAACCTCGTCGTCCAATGTCACACGAATGCACTCCACCTCGCACGCAACTTTCGTGCCGTTCCACATAACACGCGTGTAACCTGCGCGAGCTGCTCTTGTTTCCGATCGTCATTGAAATAACCTGTACATCCTCGAAAGCTGAACTGAAAACTAAGACAGCTTCAAAATATTACGTCACATAGTAAACAAAACTTGGAAAATTATTATTGTGTTTCACTTTTAAAACAACGTAAACAAATAAGCTGTACTGTAATTGAACATTTTTTTTTTTTTATAATTCGAACTACGTTACCAGTGAAAAACCAAACCGTTCAGTTTTTGAAATTGTACGCTAATTATTTTTGTACTCGTTAAATCGAATACTTCGTCCAGTTGAGCACCAATAAAGCAAATTATTTTGTGAGTTTTTATTTAAAATAACCCTTTTCAGCAATATGCGGCGCTTCAAATCACCACACACCAAAATCATTAAAAGGATACTCATTCTTGCCAAGCTATAATGATAAGAATTTAACACATGTCACGAAAGGAAAGAACACGTATATTAAAAGCAACTTACTGCACTGTATAGGTACCATACCATGTTTTCAATTGAAAATATATTTATATACTATAATATATGTATATATAATCGAATAACAAAATCTATCACATCTAACGTTTATTTTTCTTTTTAGGCACGACCACGACCTTATAGTACCTTACCCCCTTTTTCTTTAACAATTTTGTGAACGTAGATTTTCAATTTTAAATCGAAAACATATTCAAATTCAAATTCACAAAAAAAAACACAAAGAGCCGATCAGCTGAACTAATATTCGTCACTATTACATACTCTACTCAAATTCACTTCTTATAACACAATACTTCAAATCGTACTTGACCCTCAGGCAGCCTAGTAATCTAACCCCAAATTTACCCTCATAAAATTTTAAAAAAGGGAACGTAAATTATTACCATCTTTCATTGTGTGACACTTGGTTAAACTACACTTAAATCAAAGCCTTGCAACTTTGGCTTCGACCAAGGTATTTGAATGATTTGTTTTTTTAGCGAAAGAAAACAAAAGAAAATAAAGTCGCTACCAGTGCTGCCTTAAACCATTATAACCGGAGATTCATGTTACTATTAATCACTCAAGATTGTTTAACAAACTATTTGACACACACACACAATCCAGTTTACACAAGAATTTAAGCAATGAAATATTCATATTTCTATAGACCATTGAAATATCACCTCGGACGTAATGAAATAAAAATTATGCCATACCAATACTCGCCGTCTTACTTGAAAATCCTTCATACCGATACTTGCCATTTAACTTCAAAATTATTAAGTTTTACCATGGCATGATCTTCACATCTCTTCACTTGCCATCCACGCCTCACAATATTATCATCTGACAATTATAACCTGAAAAACTTAAATAACCTAGCCCGCCATGTGTGGGACGTGAAGTTACATCTCACTTCTGAAATATCAGAAAAAAATCCAATTCTCAGCACAGTAAATACTTTATTTCACTTTTTAACAATTATTATATAATTGCTTATTAGCCAACTAGCATAGTTTCAACAACTAGACAACTTATCACCTCGACGATTATCGAACGACTGGCCGAGCTCCTGACTCAATAATCCAAACGCTGTTTCAACCCCACCACTCTCAATCCTTTCACCGGAAGTTGTCACAAAAGAGTGGCGGGGTCGAGTAGTGTTGCCATTTAATAAAAATAAGATTACCTTTCATAAAATTATTACGAAATTAAGATTACATTTTATAAAATTATGACAGTAGTTTGCTTTGGTCTTTCCCTAGCAAGAGAGGTGATTAACAGAAAATGGAATGTCCTACCACTAGGTATATACCTACCTATATCAAAGTTAGATTTGAAGTAACTTACCGAAACCCACCGCTGCTATTGCGAAGAACACTATTGCTCGTATCATCTTGACCCACGGGTGTGTCTTCTGAATGTAACGAAAAATTACTTTCTCGCGCTTTTATATGGTAGATGCAACGGCTCCTTAGGTTCTATAACAATGTAGCAGATTATTTGTTTATTGGCTAATTTACATTTCATTGTATAGTTAAAAAAAAGTAAATCTGTAAACAAGAATACGTAAAAAGCCTTTTCTTGTCATTGTTATATGTATGTATATTACCGATATTTCAATATTCATGATCATGTACCTATTCAAAAAGAAATTTGCGACACAACCATGTCCTAATTAAAACACTACATAATTTTCCATTCTCTCAATTGTTCTCGTGAAGGAGTCAAACAAGCTGCCTTTTTGCCTTTTTTGTCTTGTCTTATTTTCATACTCTTAGTTCTTACTCATACATTAGAGTTTATACGTGGGTAATTCTTGGGAGCTTTTATGCAAAATAGAGTAAGTAGACTAACTCTTCAATGCAGTGTCGTGAACTCCTCCATGGATTACTTTAACCGGGCAATGTTGGACCAGCGGTGCCGGTTCTCCACATTGTGGATAACTTCGTTCATCTTATCGTTGAGAGTTCCACACTGGATTGGGTCCGAACAATGCATCGAACTACATACCTACGTCTTCGCGGTCTCTTCCCCTGGAATTTGCCGGTAATGACTTTCGAGATTGTCGCCTTTCCTCTAGGCGAATGAACCACAGAAGTAGGTACTCGTTGAAGGCCTGTGGTCGTGATCTCAAGGTTCTAGTTCTAGTTAGTCCTCACAGCTGTCCAGGGGATGCGTAAGCAGCACCACATCTAAGAGTCATTCTTTCCCCTGATCGTGATTTACCCAGAAGGTCCATGTTTTAGTCCCGTAGTAGAGGAATAGTAATAGTAAGTAGTTGGACCAATTTAAATATGGTATAGTTCCTGATGTTCCCGTGTTTCCATATATTTTCAGTTACATACCTTCTTCATACATTCTTTGGCCATTCCAATTCTAGGTCCGATTTTTAAATCCGAAGAGCCGGTATTAGAGACGATAGACCCAAGGTATGAAAATTCTGTCACTTTTTCAAGCTGTAATCCCACAGTGAGCATGAGCACAAATGTAGGTATTAGAATTACTAGGTACTGTCAACTAACACCAATTTCCTTTTCCCTTACGAATTCGCAAGCACAGTAGATTAATAAATAGGTGCACTAAATGTGATGTGACTACTTAACTTTTAAAATTACGCTTAGCACCTAAAATACTCGGTGTGCCCCATTGACTAATTCGACTCGGAGTCCTAGAAAATCTGAAATTCAAGTAGCGTGCAGTTAGATTTGCATATAAACAAGAAAATAATTTAGAAATCTGCTATGCTAGGTACACGCCAATCAATCTAAGAGCGGGTCTTTGTGTTACATAAGTACGAGTAGGTACCTAATCTCTAGGGTTCCTACCTTAGTCCTCGAAAGCTGCAGGAAAGGTAGTAGGAACATATCAAAACGTAAAAAAATCAAATCATCATCCTTCCATGTATGTATATGAAAAGTTTAAGTATTTTTGCAGGTCATCTCAACCCATCGTGGCCCATTATATTATTATGCACGGGTCTCTTCTCAGAAGTAGAAGGTTAAGGCCATAGTCCACTATACTACCCAATACGGATTGGTAGACTTCACACACCTTTGAGTTATGCAAACTCTTTGGCATGCAATTATCCAACTACCTAACTTCAATTACCTACCTAACTGCGAAAAGTCAGAAGTTAATGCCTCGGGATTCGAAGCCGGATCTTCCGAGAGAGACCAAATTAACCACTACGCTCTCACCGCTAGGTGCCTTAGGCCCTTGACCACTTGCAGAACCACTTGAAGAACCTTGCAGGTCATTAGGGTAAGTCCGGGGTAATTGACCATAGTTTTTTTAAAGCGTTGTTATAAAAAACCCTTACAGATTACGATATAAAACTTTATTTGCAATTAGGTACCTAAACTTTGAAGATTTAGCTTTAAATTATTGAACTCAAAATTAACAAATTCTAATGAGATGACCTTAAAATATTAATTAAAAAAATCGCAATTGGCCATCTCACCCGAGTTGTCTGGGTGTGATGGCCATAGTATTAGAGGTTAGAGGGCCATTACTTAAAACTAGCTTTAAAATAGGTTTGGTATAAATTATTATTAGTCTATGCTTAATCAGCCTCTTTTTCAATTGGCGACATTTTCACGGGCACATATCTTCAAATTCAATATACTTAATTTTCATGAAATTAAAATGCACATGGTTGCATTGAATTCAGTCTTCTACCCGAATTGTTGTTTAATAATTTTTATCACACCCGCGACAATATTTTTCCTTTTATCATCGTTTTCATATTCCTAACCTTCATCAACATTGATCGCACCTCCGTTACTACTATGACTACTATCAGGCAGACTTAGTAGGTATACCTTTTCTTTGCTTAATTCTTTTTTCCATTTCTTCTTTTTATACTTCTATTGTTTTCTTCTTCTTCATTCTTTTCTCTGCTTTATGTCATCTACCATTTATTTTCTATTCTTCCGAAGTCAAAAGTGTTCTTACCTCTATTTGCTCATTTACAAATGTTTAGGTTGCATAGAATGGATATGAGCAACCAATTTCTTGTAATTGATGTATTACACTGTCACTGATAAATATGTACACAACTCAATTCAAACCACAACTTTTTTATTTATTGATGTTTTTGTAGTCAATTTCGATGTTCTTTGACCAAAACCAAAAATAAGGAATATCTCGATAACCAGCTGACTTGGTATTAGGGACATTATGGTTAATTTTGTTGGAAATTGGTTGTATTACCACATCCCAAGAGGAATACGTCGAATTACAAATCACCCTGTATTATCTTTAATAATGATGAATTTCTATACAAAGATTCAGTTTTTTCGCGATAAATGGTTTACCTATGATATTAGTAGGGATAAATGGAACAGCCGTTTTATTTTTTTAGGTTTTATTGCCTATTAATTAATTTGTTTTTATTAGCTGTTAGTCTGTTATTAAGTAAGTAGGAGATCTTGGGCAGGGATTGATAAATGATAGATAGTTAGTCCTGTTAGCTATTAACAATAAAAAAATTAATTATAATAAAAGTTTATTAATGTCTAGGTACAGTTATTATGGTTCATTTAAATCTTAACTTCTGGGGCCTGATAAAACCAAAATCTGACTTCATCGTACATCTTGTTCATGAACTTGAACACGTTGAACAGTAGCCTGTTGTCGAGCGACGGGATTTTTATGGAGTCTCCGGTCCTGGAAAACGTAATAAAAGTTTTAAAGTGATGTTATATGTATTTATGACTTACTGTTTTGCCGTGGGAGTTTTTCCCATATCAATCCCGATACCGTGGGAATTTTGGGTTAAAAAATAGAGCCTAAAACTCCTACGAGGAGCGAAAGCACAAACGAAGTGGGTTCAGATTTTCCGGAGATTAGTCCCTTGAAACGGATGTACAAACAAAAATTGTAGAAATGTTTTTTTGATTGTAGAGCTGTGGAAACACTTCAGAGAACAGTTAGGTGAGTATACATTATTTTGAAATCAGAGACAGACACTTGGTCTTCTCACATTATGAATTCTACGCAAACAGTTTACATTCTTTCTTTGTAACCAATTTCAAAAAAAGTTCCTATTATTTTCATATAAGCCCCTATTATTTTCTTATAAGTGTTACCTCATAATATTTTACTGGTTGCAGAGATTTAGATACTTTGTTGTATTATTCACTCTCTGGCCCCATATAAATTTGAACGACATCTGAGGTTGAGTTATCTCGACTTATCGATTTTGAAGTCAGGTAGGTATTTCTTTATTATAAGTTAAGTATGATTTATATCTACCTATAGGTACATATTATTAGCAGGCATGTTCGCTTTTGTTCATTTTTGGAAACTTTTTCTACCATCAATACTTTCCGTAGCGCATTTAACCAATTTAATATAAACTACTGTTACTCTAGGTCCTTGTCTTACTGTTCCTTATTCGAGGATACATTAAGGAAATAGCAGTAATGCAATAAAGTACCGGCATTGTATGTCCCAGGGCTTGTCTACGTAGTAAATGTGGAGCGATATCGAGGAATAGTTCCCCGCCCATCTGAAGAAACATTCGGGAGCCAGCGGCGTGAGTATCTGCAAATTAGAAAATATATACGTATACTCAGACTTATAATTCGATTCAGTAAAATGACATTTCCAGTGTTACCGCTTTTTATTATCACAAAAATAGTGATGTGACCTAGACGCAAATTATTCGATTCGATAAAAAATTTAATCGGATTATAATCGTTTCGCAAATCGCTAAAATACTGTATGAAGTTATTACAAGATCAATAAATACACATAAAAAAATATTTTTTATCAAATTTCCTCTAGATTTTTAATTGTTTTAGTGCATGTATGTATACTAAAAGCATGCATGCACCGATGTTTAATATTTTTCGTATGCAATATAATTTTAAACGAATAACTTTTCCGTATTGTTCTCTGATTTTAATTATATTTTATTAACACACTAAATAATAGAGAAATTGAGAAAAGAAAAATCGATTAATCAAAACATCGTTCGTTAACCGTGTGAGTAATCACTATTATTGAAAAGCTGGCAACATTATTTCGAAAAGTGACATTAGCATACGTCATTTTACTAAATCGAATTAAAAGTCGGAGTAGGTATAACAATTTTATTATTATTATACCAACGGATCAAAATTAAGGTTTGTTATCTCCGTTTATTTTACCGAAATGATGTTTTTTCTACTATTTTCTCTGCGTGCCCATGAATATATATACTACCCTCTCCAAGAGATCGTTCGTGGTCGATATTGAATTCGATTTGATGGCAGCCCATACAAATGCCTGCTTCCTGACCCTGTGATTAAGGTTAATTGTAGACTGACAGTGAGAAGTTAAAATGCATTACCTAAGTAAATTTTGCTTTATACTGAACTAGCTGTTGCCCGCGGCTCCGCCCGCGTGGAATTCAGTGTGTCACAAAGTTATTCCTGCGTTAATCCCGACCCCACACATATTAAGACACACTCCACACATCTTAAGAACAGTTGATTTTTTACTACGTTTTAGTCATACCGTACATCATACCGTACAAAAATCCGTTATGTAGATCTTGAGAAAATCGATAAAAAGACTTTAAGATATAAACGTCGGGGTTTTTTCATTCCAAACTATTATATTTTTAAAACATTGGTAGTTTTTCATTCGGGTGCCAAAACATAAAGACCAGCTAAAGCGATGCTGACCCTCGAAAAAGCAACATAAAGTTGTTCATGAGAAAAAAAGCCGGTTCGATTCCCGATATATTATGTATAGATATGCCGATATATAGATATTAATGAGCCCGCGACTTCATTCGCTCATGGAAGCTTTTCCCGCGTAAATCTCGATCCCGCGGGAAGTCCGGAACAAAAAGTAGCTTATATAATGCTCCATAACCTCCTCTACCTCCCACTGAAAGTCCCATAAACATCTGAACCCATGACCTCATTCCCGGGTATGAGTTTTTACCGCGTGAATCCTAATCCCGCGGGAATTCAGGGATAAACAGTACCCTATATTATGTTGCTTCAAAACTTCCTCAATCTCCTAGTAAAGGTCGCATAAAAATTTAAGCCCGCAACTACGCGCAGGAGTTTATTCCACGTAACTCCAGATCCCGCGGGATTTCCGGGAAGACAGACTTGTTAGTTTTATATTTAGAAGCTATTTATACCCCATACGCGAAGAAGGTTTTCCCGCGTAAATTCCGATCCCGCGGGATTTCTGGGATAAAAAATATCCTATATGTTAATCTAAGTTGCCCTCTATGTGTGTGCCAAATTTCATGAAAATCGGTTCAGTAGTTTTTGCGTGAAGAAGGTTTTCCCGCGTAAATTCCGATCCCGCGGGATTTCTGGGATAAAAAATATCCTATATGTTAATCTAAGTTGCCCTCTATGTGTGTGCCAAATTTCATGAAAATCGGTTCAGTAGTTTTTGCGTGAAGGAGTAACAAACAAACAAACAAACAAATACACAAACTTTCACATTTATAATATTATTATTATATATTATATATAATAGGATTGAACTGCGTGCACTCACAGTATTACAGTTTTAGTGAGGAGTGGCAAATCTGTTCTTTTGTTCTGTTCCAAATAATATATTGTGTCAATAGATCTGAACAACGGATGTTAACGCCACAAAATATAGAGACATATGGCGGCATTTTCCATCAGTCGAAGGTAAATATAGTTACTATGTACCTACTTTATCGCTCTTGTTTAATAACGTGGCTAATTGTTAATTTTTCGACTGTTATTTTCCACTGTTATTTTTTTATGTAATTAAGTAAGTTAGCAAACGAGCACCACCTTTCCGCTGCCGTCCATGACAACTGTGACTGATACAGAACAAGACTCAAATGGAGTCCCCACCCCATTATTCATTAGGATAGTTAGACCGGTTAGCAGACGATGTTACAATATTAGTTGATTACTTTATAGTAATTAAGTCGATAGCGATGATAGCCTAATAGTGGCTAAATATTTGGTCTACTACTCGGGGCATCTAGGTTCGAATCCCGGAGCACGCACCGCTGACTTTACTATGATAATTATGTGCATTTTATGCATTCCAATGTCATTTGTTACAACGAAAGAAAAATTCAAAGGTGTGTGAAGTCAGCTAATCCCCACTTGGTAAACGTGGTGGACTACGGCCTTAACCTTCCCATGCTGAGAGATCCTTACTCAATATAGTGGGCGACGATGTGTTGAGATGGTGAAGTATGACTGGAGCAGGTACTGTAAGTTATCGTCAGTTCGTCAGTAATGGTCAGTAAGAGCCTCGTTCTACTTCACTCATAGATTAGTTGTTACCATTGAGGGTTGAGACGGTTCCCTCTACATAGAGCAATTGCCGTTCAAACCTAAACTGATTCGTGTCTTTGGACTTTATCGCAGTAATGCTACGGATCCATCTGTTTGCGTTCATGTTGGTGTTAATGTCGAACTACGCGTAGCTTAACGCACTAAGGACGCTTGGCTACATCTGCGTATTCAATTCCCCGCTTCCCCGTTCCCGCCTAAAACATAGCAGACGTACTTCGTTATTCTACCATATCGTGTCGTCTCGCTCTATCTTTAGGACACTAAATTCGCCGCTAAAAACTCTTTGATGTGTTAAAAAAACCGACACCCGATTTAGCGCTTAACGTTTAATGCCATTAGTAGGTAATGCCGCATCTGCGTAATGTTAAATTTAGTGCACGGCGCAGGTGGAGCCGAAGAGTAATGCCGCATACAATTAGCGCGCTAACCCCTTGGCTACATCTGCATAATGTCAAATTTAGTGCACTAATTAACGCGTTAACGCGCAAGTGGAGCCGAAAAGTAGCAGAAAACGTTGGATTTTATCGCAGTAACAGAAAACGAACCTGATACCGTTCCCGGTTAGCTGGAGCTCGTTCGAACCACTCCCGTTCATACTGGCGGGACAGCCGCGCGAACACGCTGAACCCGGTTGCCACCAGGTCGCCCTGGGTCGTCATGGCGAACCATGGGTAGTACTTCTCGCATTTCATCGCCGGCGTCATGTTGTAGAAGTAATGTGTACCTGGTGAGAGGTAGTCAATGATAAGTTATGATCAGTATGTTGAGATCATGTCCTAGTGTTACTAGCATCCAAATAGCCAGCAACATGCGAACCCGCAAGTGTAAGATGGACCATCATAAATATTATGCGAAGTTTTTGTTTTGTGGTATTCCTAGCTATCAAAGCTGTGAAAAAATATCCAAAGGTTCGTCTGCATGTTAGTGAGCGCGGTAAGAAAAACTGAATAGATCGCAAACATGTAAATGATCTAAAAATGCAGTCACATTACAGATTTCATTACATTAAATAATCAAGAGCCTCAAGACGTCAAGACACTAAACATATTACCCATGTTAGGAACGCAGTTCTGCTTCTTGAAGGTGGTGGTGTTGAGCTCGGCCTCGGTTGTGGGGATGCGCATGAGCTTCCCGTCGGGCCCCGGCACCCACACGCCGCCGTCCTGCAGGGTCGCGCCGTTCTCCACTTGCGGGCCTGCTCCCGCTTTTAGAGACTCTGTTTGAAATAAGACGGAATTTCGTAATCGTCAAGTGGAGCATCTGTTGAAACCTGAAGGTTGACTGGAAAACTTGTGCTTGAATGTCCGCCCTTGTTTCTAACGTAATAACGAAGACATAAATATCATAATTGAATGTTTTTGTTTTAGTTGGTCCGTTGCCACGTCGTTGTCATGTTAACAGTGCTTAAAACTATGACACATCATATAAGAAAAATAGTTTGCTGCTCATTGAGGAAACTAATTCGTATAGTAGAATTAAAAACTGTCACCTTCAGACACGAAGTACTGGGTAGTTGTCCAGTATTCGGTAGAGTAGCTGTCCTCTTCGGTCGCCGGAGGATTCCACTTCACCATGTGCAGTTTATCCGGTGTCAGGCCGTATGTAGAGAAATCACCGACTGGAAGCTGAGACAGAATAACAAATGTTCAGTTACAAAGAATGCGTTCAAGCGGGTGCTTCTCGGTGGTCATACTGGATCGTCATACTGGTATGACCAGTGAGACTTGTTTGTCTCAGTGGTCATCCTTACTAATATCCTTACTAATATTATAAATGTGAAAGTGTGTTTGTTTGTTTGTTTGTTTGTTTGTGACGCTTTCACGTCGCAACAAAGCTATTATATGGTAAGGTTTATGTGTGTGGGGATAGTTAGGAGGGTGGAGAGTGACGTAGGCTACTTTTTACCGCGGAAAAACATCCCATTCCCATGGGAAGATCGATGTTTTGTTAGTTACTAGATATTTATTTTCAGAGTTGCCAATAGATGGCGTTAACAAAATTCATTTGCAAATTCTGAATTACGCTATCAAATACTACATGTAATTTACTTAAGTCATAGGCAAATGTAATAGGCTACTTTAGCTCTGCCTCGAGAACTCCCCGCTCCGGCTGTGTTCAGTGTACCGCCCGCCCGCTGGCACTATCCTGTTGGCTGATGTCCGCAAGTTGCTGGACTCGCCGACACCGGTGGTGGGCGCGGGCGACTGGAACTGCAAGCATCCGGGGTGGAATAGCCTAGCTGCCAACAGAAGTGGAAGGCTACTTTTTGATGCCGCTGAACAGCACGGCTACACTGTCGAGTGTGTTGCACACCGTTACCGCGGCTCTGAATAAGAGAGAACGCGTGTGTGCAGTATTCCTCGACATGGAAAAGGCGTTCGACCGTGTTTGGCACGACGGCTTTCTCTACAAGATCTCGCAGCCGTCGGCGCCCCGGAGTGCCGTTAAGATGATCTCCAGTTTCCTCGAAAATAGAAGCTTCAGAGTAGTGGTTGAAGACGCCGAATCCACCGAGCGTCCGATCGCAGCCGGCGTCCCGCAAGGGAGTTGCCTGTCCCCGGTCTGCTACGCCTGCTACACCGACGACATCCCGGCGGCAGGGGGGGCGTCGCTTGCCCTGTATGCCGATGACGTGGCGTACATCACCACGTCGCTGAATAGAACCCACGCCATTGTCAAGATGCAGCGTGCGCTTGATGCCCTCCCCGAATGGCTCGCCGCGTGGAGACTGTCGGTGAATGTCGGGAAGACGCCGGCTGTGAACATAGGAGGATACCTCAACAGGCGGGACCCTACTCTGGAGCTTCATGGACAAGATATCCAATGGGCCCCACAGCCCAAATACTTGGGCAAAATCGACGGAAGACTCTCGATGAAGCCACAGGTTATGAAAGCCGTCGCGAATTCCAGAAGTGCGATGGCAGAAACCAGTGCTCTCCTCGAGCCTCCCTCTCGGACTGAAGCTCGGGGTCTACAAGACCTACATCAGACCCCGCCTCACGTACGCGGCAACGGCGTGGTACGCGCTCGCCAGCGAACCGCAGCGCAAGAGGATGCGCGCAGTTCAGGCGATTGCGCTCCGCCGGCTGACTGGTGCGCCGAGGTACGTCAGGAACGCCGTCATCCAGAGGGACCTTCGAGTCGAGAGCCTGGACGACTTCATCGAGCGATTGGCACGCAACATGTTCGGGCGTGTCGACGCGTCGCGGTTCCCGCATCTGCAGGACCTGGCGGCGCTCCACACCCGTCCACCGGACCGCTGGGCCTTCCCGCGCGACTTGCTGGTTGCGCGGGACGGGCCTAGCACTGACTGATACTGGGGCTTCGTAAGTCGTCGCCCGACGCTGATCGGCTCCTGCTGGGCTTCCCACCAGCGGGATTCACCCGGTAGGGGCTCGATCGCCTGGGCGGCGCGAAGATGAACCCCATCCCGTTTAAGACTCTGTGGCCTGTAAAAAGGTCACCACTCACCGGACTTGACCACAGATGGACAACCACAGATGGACAACCAAGGGCCCAACCCAAGGACTGGCCCGTTTTAACGGGCCGCGAGAGACATCCCCAAAGGGGAACTAACTGTCCCGAGGGCTCCACACACCTCAGACAGGGTGGAGTGAAGAGAGCGAGTAGTAGGCTACTTTTTAGCCTAAATTCCTACGGGAGCGGGACCTACGCGGGTGTTACCTACGGGTCCCGAAGCGAAGCGCGGGCGGTTCTCTAGTACTACATATTAACACTAGAAATGTAGCATTTTCTTTCATCCTGTATATAGCTGTGGCGATACCGTCAAGCTAAAAGTCAAATGTGAATATTTAATTTTGTGACAAGTAAAATAATCATGTTCTTAAAACATTTTTTGAAGATGGGTTTTATATAATTAAATGTGAAGAAAAATATGTTTATCTATATAATAAGAGCGTAGAAAATTCGTCTGTTTTTTTAAGAAATTGACAAAACAAAATATATAGGGGGGTTAAGAAACAGTATTAGAACATGAATCTAAAAAAAAAAATTTTTATTAAAACAATGTTTGTCTGTTTGCGCGCGCTAATCTCCGGATCGGCTGAACGGATTTTTATGGGACTTTCACTGGAAGATGGCGGATTTTCCGGAGCAACATTAAGAGTACTTTTTATCCCGTAATTCTCGCAGGATCAGGATTCAGGTAGAAAAAACTCCTATGTGGGAACGAGGTCGCGGGTTCAGATTTTTATGGGACTTTCAGTGGGAGGTACAGGAGGTTATGGAGCATCATATACCTAGGCTACTTTTTGTTCCAGACTTCCCTCGCGATACATACATTGACAAGTACAAATCAAATTAAAAAATTTGAAAAAATCTACGATAGTGGCAACACTAGGGGAATCACCAACGCGTTGCCGGCCAACGAAGAATGCGATGGTTCCGCTTCTTGAACAAAACCATGCCATGACACTGTAGGAATACCGAGAGATGAAATTCGTTCCACAGTTTACTCCACATCACGTGTGTACGTGGCAGAAACTGACGTGAACTGTTTGTTCATACCATTTCATACCATTGTCGCATACCATTCATCCCCAACAATTTCGCCTTTCAATTTAAACGCACACAGTTCCCTATGACTACATGCTTTGCCACGTCAATAAACAAAGCACAAAGACAGACACTTAAAGCTTCTGAGTGACCAACTTTATGTTGCTTTCTCGAGGGTCAGTATCGCTTCTGGTCTTTATGTTTGGTATCCGAATAAAAAACTACCAATATAGTTTAATTTTTTTGATTTAATTTTAATAGTAAACATTCGCATGCCTTAATAGGTGGACTGTGGCGGAACTTTTAAATAAATTTGTAAGATCATATTGTACCCACTTTAAATGAATTTGATTTGATTTGATTTGATTTAATTTTTTCTAATATCATGGTTAAACTCATGGGTTCTACTGCTTGAACTTTGGAATAAAAAAACTACATTTATATCTTAAAGTCTTTTTATAGATTTTTTCTAGATCTACAGAACGGATTTTTGTAGGTACTGTATGACTAAAACATATTTAAAAAATCAATTATTCATATGGAGTAATATATAGGCTACTATTTATCCAAGAATTCTCGCGGGGTCGGGATTCACGAAAAACTTTGTGACACATTTGAGTTCCACGCGGGCGAGACCGCGGGCACAGCTAGTGTTTATATATTACTAATTTAGGTGTTCGAGCCTTAGCTTGAACCACATTTGAGATTACCTTCCAATATTCGTCATTAAAATAGGCTATCTCACTCTCACAATGCATCAAAATATAGTGTTGTCTCTGTCTATGCCTTCTCCCCCCTCCTCACACGCAGCGGTCGGTGGCCATTTTGCTTCAGTACGCTTTCAATATTCGTCGGGGCAAGACGTAAACCGTACAAGCAAGTACTTACTCTGAAATTTGCTGCACATTCCGCTCGACGCTCATAAGCTCAGCGACGATATTATTCCCGCTCGGCGCCTGTCGGCCCAGCGACGATATTATTCCCGCTCGGCGCCTGTCGGCCCAGCGACGAAGCGTGGCGCGTCGGCTCGTTGAGACCACGCGCCACACTGCTCGGGACGACGCGATGGCTCAAATGGAGCAGCGTCGTCTCGATTGAGGCGACACGTCGTCTCGATTGAGTCGACACGTCGTCTCGATTGGGGCGGCACGTCGTCTCGGTTGAGGCGGCACGTCGTCTCGATTGAGGCAGCACGTCGTCTCGATTGAGGCGACACGTGGTCTCGATTGATTCGACACGTCATCTTGAATGAAACGACGGCTCAAATGAGGCGACCGTTCAGATGAGACGACATGGTCTCTAATGAGGCAACTTGTCGTTTAGGGTAACGAGCGAGCACATAATGTATTATATTGCTCTGATTTCATTAAAGTTAAGCAGCCACTTGTTTACTTGCAGAAAATGGCCGAATTATCTACTTTGGGTGAACTGGCCTTGGAGACGTATCAAACTGATACAAGAGCATTCTCGGTAATCGTTGCTGCTGTCGACCAACATTTTCCGAACGGTTGGCACGAATGGAACAACTACACCTTTCAAGAGTTGTTTGGGAGTTGTGGGGATCAGATATCCCCTTCCGTAGAAATAAAGCTAAGATTCGCCATCCCTATTGTGGATATGGCTCGTGCCTTCAACCTATCAGCATCATCGTTGTCGAAGTGCCAATACACAGCTCACTCTTATATGCCCCCATTACAGCGTAATGGGAAAAATACATCATCATCACCATCTTACAATATATTCAGGGACACCGTGTCCAGACTCAAATCAAAATTAAAAAGACGCTTGGATGCCTTCTCCGAGCTAGGAAGTGACGACCCACGGTCAAACACCGATGAAGCATCAAAAGCAATCCACTCACGTTCAATTCAAGAAGCAGACCAGGGCAGTAATGAGCACTTATTAGCTACTATCCTTAGCCAACAAATGGCCCTGTTTCATAAAATGATTAATATGCAATCGGAACAGAATGAAAATGGTAAGTTGTTGCTGCAAGAAAAATCAACGACAAGACTTAGATCAAGACTTAGATGGATCCTTTGAATCCCTCCCAGATAGCTCTGGGGATGATGTAGGAATTGCCCCTCGGTACGTTCACGAGAAGTTGAACTTAGGGGCACAATGCATGCATCATGCCGAAGCATCTGATAGTGAACCTACTCTCGATTTCACCATGAAGACCACAGGTCAGGAATCGAAGGTGGCTTTTGCGACTCAGAGTGGCGCAATATCCTTATGTTACGGCATACCTTTATGCCAATAACACAAAAACAATTTCAGGCTACTCCTGCCTTCTGTGCTCTAAATCCGAATAACCTCCTCGCGGGTATTACCCCAGAGTGGAAATCTGTCGCTGTCCTCGAACGTTTTGACCATACTTTAAGAGTGATCACAAATGGGTTAATTTAATTTAACAATGGATGGTTTTCCAACAACTGTTAGATTGTTTATCTAAATGAAAGGGAAAGTAGGGCAGGACTTCGTTACAGCAGACTCAAAATTTAGGAAGACTTCAGACTCTTTACTGCAATATGTTTGTGGTCGGAGGACAGAAGTAGTACAGAACCGCAGAGATCTTTTTACATGAATGGAATTAATTATCTTTTTACATGAAATACCCCTTTCGGAGACTCATCTCTTTGAAGAGAAAGCTTTCACTGAGGTAGTTCAGGAACACGGGGAGTTCATAATTTTTTTCCTGACAAAAGGAAGCAAAATAAATCTCTTAGATACGGAACAACATTGTGACATAAGTTATGCATATAATAAATGAAATGATATGAAATAAATTTCAGCGCAAATCAAACCTGCATAATAACCAGGGATCTACAAGAAGAATTGATTCCCAAAATAAAGGAAAGGGTGGAATGGCACCCCACTCAAAGCACAAAGCAATCGAACCCTACACACCAACCAGGCAAATTCAAAAAAAAGGGGGGGGGAGGCACACGCAAGTGACTCCATCCGAGCGGGATACCTCGCATTTCATACAAGCCAATGAAGGGAGGCATCCGAAAGTATATTAAAAATTATAAAAGGCTACAGAATCCCCTTTCGGACAACCCCACCTATAAAGCAGTTTACAAGGAGAAACAGACTCAGGCTTCAAACGAAACATTCCCTCGAAATGGCCACGGCAAAACTAGATTGCAACGCCTTACAAAAATCCATTCATCAAACGGGTTTTTTTGGTCAACAATGATCTTGAGGAAAAAATCCAACAGAGAATCGTCCTATATTCAACCATAAGAATTTAAACAATTATGTTCATGCTCCGCCTTTTCGTCTTATAAACCAATTTCAAATACCTCTACATCTAGAGAAGGGAGATTATATGATGAAGATAGATACCTCGCAGGCATGTTTTCACATCCCCATACATCAGAGTTTACGAAATTACTTGCCTCCCATTTGGTCCGGTAAGCAGTCCGGCCGCATTTGCCAAGATAACGAACTGGATTGCGCAACGACTAAGGCTAGAACACTTTCGAGTCCTATTATTTTTGGAGGACTTCCTAACAATTCACCTAGACCCCCTAATCCTGAAAAGTCAAAGCAAGTGACATACTTAGAGGATTTAGGATGGCATCCCAATCGAAAGAAGTCGTCTCTAACCACATCAACCAGATTGGAGCACCTGGGGATCATTTGGGACGCAGTAAAAAATACCAAGAGCCTGTGCCCCAACGGTTCTAAAATAAAGCACATCATATCGAAGTTTCTGCGGTTGAAACGATAGAGTTGGCGGACGTTCCTAAATAATACTGGGTAAACTAAACTTTGCATCACTGACGGTACCGTTGAGCAGGCTTCAGTGCCGAGCACTTCAGAGAGCCTCAAATCGGTTACCAGTCAAGATCCCTTACAAGAAGTTTCCCTTACGGGACTCAGCACAAAATGGCTTATTATGGTGGATGGAGAATATTCAGAAATGCATGCCAATACATTTCGAAGATCCCTCGATCTTCATCACAACGGACGCAGCCGATCTAGGTTGGGGAACCATAGCGAACAACCGTTATTTATGGCGAAAATGGTCAACGACTCAGAGGGAATGGTAGAGCGACATCAAAGAATTATGGACGGTGCTAGAAGTGCTTCGGAGACTGAATCTCGAACTGACATTGAAAACCGTTGTTCTCCAATCGGACAATCGCACGAGCGTAGCTTACATAAACAAGCAAGGGGGAACGAGATCGTTAAAATTGCTGCGAGCGGCACGGCAAATCCTCTTATACTGCGAACACCAACAATGTCACCTCATTGCGCGACATATTCCGGGTGTATACAATGGAATAGCGGACGGCCTGTCGAGGAACAAATCCATGCTTTTCTAGAAGTTTCGGACGCCGGAAATATATGTATTTGTTTGCGTCGAGGCGATCAGCTGTGGCAACTTACATATGTGAGCGAGAATGTCGAAGACAAAGACGGTTGTTTCAACGACGCGTTCAGCAAGAAGTGGAAGTACAAGTTAGCATGGACATTCCCACCTCCGGCATTAATACCTCGTGTGTAACAGCACCTCCAGTCGGACAAAGGATTATATATTCTCATCGCTCCAATTTGGGAGAACGCTTTCTGGAAACCAGAATTCCGCCTCAGGGCAATGGGTTCCCCTCTGCTTATCCCGAACATCCACAAGAATTAGATCGATCTACAAACAAACCGAGCACCCCCACAGGCAGAGCACCTTAAATTGAGGGCCAGGATGGTTCGGGCTGGTCACATCAAGTAAAAGGATGGACTGAATCAGATTTTGCTTTATTAGAGTCATCCTGGAGAAAATCATTGTTAAAAAGTTACAAACCAGTATGGAGAAAGTGGTATACTTGGGCCATAAATAAAAATATCCCGACACACAATCCAAACCCACAAGATTTAGCAAGGTACCTTTGCTACCTTCATGATGAAGTCAAGTAAGCTCCCAGAACAAAAGCAATGCATAAGTCGGTCGTTGCAAAATTTGGAGGAGGTTTCGCTATACGCCCTCCTACTAACTAACTACTAACAATTGTCTTAGAAAATGGAGGACTTAATAAACTTTTTAGTATGGTATAGCCTCAACGAAAAGGATCTCTTTGCAGTCTCCAGACATGCTAGCGTTCTACTGTTGTTGTTACTGGGGGAAGGGTCCACGACATCACCTTATTATCCCTAGAAAGAGGACCATTTGAAGATATGGACGTAGAATTACTATTTTGGTCAAACTTCGGTTCCAAAACAAATTCAATCTCCTACAGACAGTCTGGCTGTCTAGATGACTATTGAAAAATGGATGCAAGGACAACAACAATAGATTTGACATAGTTTTTGGATGAGGATATACGTCATATCAATTTCTCATAAACGTCGAGCGTCAAAGGGTATTAGCAGCATATTTATTACCACACGCGGAACAGCCAAACCTGCCTCACTAACGGTTTTTGTGGGTCGGATCAGAACTTATTTAAAGAGGCTCAAATCTGTGCTTCGGCGGGAAGTTTCCGTGCTGCCGTGGCGACACATGCCTGGACTACCAACCGGTTTACGGGGAATTATTGGCAGTCAAAGAACACCTTCTTTAAACATTACTTTAAAGATGTCCGCAGTGTTCCAAGACCTAACGAATTCACGCATTCGCTCTCTTTGGATCCTTCACTGTTACATAAATTAATCTTGGTAAACATTAGCCGATGTGTTTGATTAATCATCTAATTACATCAAATTGTCTTACTACGTAGTATTTAATTAATTACTTTATTAAACTCCCTCATACTATTCTGCCAAAATAATGTATTGATTGAATACTTGTCATTATTATTACAATAAATAGCTAAAAATCATTATAATATATGCCTTGGAATTTAAATCTCCCTATTTATCTCTATTACATCTGTCACAGTACGCTCACGCAGCGCCGGCAGATAATAAACACGTCTCAAATGTGGTTCAAGCTAAGGCTCGAACACCTAAATAGAACCGTTTTTCCCCCGAAGGGTATAAAACGGATATTTAGGTTTCAGCCGCAGCTTGAACCACACCATCAGGTCCTTGCCGGCCTGAAAAGTACTGAAGCAAAATGGCCACCGACCGCTGCGTGTGAGGAGGGGGGAGAAGGCATAGACAGAGACAACACTATATTTTGATGCATTGTGAGAGTGAGATAGCCTATTTTAATGACGAATATTGGAAGGTAATCTCAAATGTGGTTCAAGCTGCGGCTGAAACCTAAATATCCGTTTTATACCCTTCGGGGGAAAAACGGTTCTATTAAGTAACTTTAAATTACTTCTTTGTTTTTTAAATTAATTTAGTTATTTAATAATATTCTTATTCCATTAAAATTGTTCAAAAAAAATCCTAGAGCATATTTATTTCATATGTTTATTGTCCTTATATACCTTGTATAGCTGACTTTTAGCTTGACTGCACCACTGCAGATATATACAGGGTACAGGAAAATGCTATATTTCTAGTGTTAATATGTAGTATGACCACTGAGACAAACAAGTCTCACTGGTCATACCAGTATGGTATGACAACCCAGTATGACTACCGAGAAGCACCCGTTCAAGCTCAGGTGTTATTCTTAACTGGTACCAAGTTAGTCACAATTATTACAATTAATTGTATGGACAATAGGTATCTATTTTTACATTGAAGTGAAGTGGAAGTGTATGGGGAATTCCTCGCATAAAGAACTAATTAGGGGGATAAACTGAAAAAAATCTACACGAAGTTGTTAGGGGAAAGCTAGCAAAAAAACAAGAAAAAAGAAACAATAGTGAGGTCTATGCCTAAAGTTTGGAAGCCCCTTTCCAGACGATTCCAATGTGAGTCAGTCCTGCAGTAAACGGTCCTCGACCCTATTCGATGCGACTCGTTCAGATAAATTAGATAATCGGCGTGTCCGTAACACTATGACAGCTCTGATCGTCCCATGCACTAGGAAGAGTTTGTGTACTGTTATTACGTCGCCAATTTATATTTACATACCTACTTGTGATGCACTTCGAAGAACAACACTTCATGAAATGGTAAGCTTCTTATTGTATCTATCAGTCGACTATAACTACGTAGACGTATCTACATAATTTGTAATGCAAAACTTCTTTCAAGGTAAACTACATACTTTCAGTTTTGCTTACATTACAGACATAGATTTTTTAACTGTCTTCAAAAAAAGGGAGAGGTTCTCAATTCGTCTGTATTTTCTTCTTATGTGTCAAACCGCCGACTTTGATCTTTGTATAAGCGCCAGGTTTTCAACACTAACTACGACTATTAAGTTATTAACTATTAAGTAAAATACATAAATATAACTTGTCAACTTACAGCAATCTGAATCCCTGCAATAAATCCATTTGCATCGTACAAGGGACAAACGCCTCTTCCTCGGGGGCAATAGAGGCGGAGTTCCCTCAAAACCCCCGTGTTGGTGGGACTTGGAGGAGGCTCTCGACGCCGCCAGCCCCTCGCCTCGGCTTCCCTCATGGTGCGAGGAATGCTGAAGAAATTGGTTTTGTCCGCTAACGTACTGGACCAACCAAATCTGACTGTTGAATTAAAATAATAAAACCAAAAGATAATCAGTAAAAATGATAAAAAATAGAATTGTTGTAGTCTAGTGTCTTGTCTTCTCATGTAGTCGTTAAATATATATAAGCTAATTTTAAAACTGAAAATAGCAAAATTATAAAGTAGATAAGTGACGAAAACACGACATTAGCCTTAGGTTATTGTTGCTAAAGGATGTTCGGTAATCTCACCTCTTAGTCCATCATATTGAATACCTGCAAAAATTATGAATATAAATTAGCTTATTAATACTAATTAATCACTAGGTAATAGGTATGTAGGTACGTATACGCATTTTAAGAATAGGCCCTTTTGCGAATGAGTGAGTCCTTTTACGACTACAGGTCGTTTTACGAATATGCCCAATTGCGATTCGATGAGTTGGGGTTGAACTACTGATTTGGCGGCAACCCATTAATGGTCCACTACATGGGTACTGAGCGATATCTCGCCTCATCATTGAAGAGTTCTAGATCCACCACGCTGCTCCAGTGCGGATCGGTGGATGAGCTAGACGAGCGGTAGACAATCCAATTATCGGAGGTCTTCTTGCCTTGATAGCCTCGGAAAAGGCTTAACGACTGCTATCTATCGCTAACACCCGGGATCGATGACTTTACGTACCCTCAGAAGCACGGAAGCGCTCAAAATTTTTTGGCCACAAGTGGTCACCAACACAACAACCTATCGCGCCGAACATATTTCAACCATTTCATTGTCACTTAATTTTGGCAGATTAATCTACTTTGCAACACGTACGATAGTGTAGTACTCTACATTTAATGCAAATTAAAAAAAATATTTCAATTTTAAAATCCCGTTCCAACACATTTTCTTGTGGGTAACTAAGTCATAAGGTGTGCTTCGTGCTTCCCGAAGCGAAGCGAGGTTGAATTTACTAGTAAAAAACTAACAACGTGGATATAATGTATAGCGAGGGTTTTCTCATGGGTACCAACCGATATAGAATTTGCACTTAACCCGTAAGTAACTTTACTACAGTTTCAGTGATTTCAGTGTCTTTGAAAATTTGCCCTTCACAATAAAACATGTCTTTTTAATATTATCACCTCTCAGCCACTTCTATTACCATCTTCCCCTTTGTTTGAAGTTATTATTTTTGCTTAACAATGTCTTATTTCGGCTGATTTAAAATAGAGTCAAGTAATTAATACGCCTACTTAATTCTAAAAAAAGTTGTTAAAGTAAAAAAAGTTAGAGTAGATTTGCGTAGAAAAAGTGAAATACATTTATGTTTTTTATTAATGTCTATCTTGTATGCTTGTACAGTCTGTTTTTTTCGCTATGGACTAAATTGATATTAGCTGTGTTGCCACTTTTTTGCGAATCATTAATAGTGATGTGCCTCTACCGTAACTTTACGTAATTTACAATCTAGTATCGTTTTTCGGTAATAATAAAAAATGTGTCTTTAAAATAATATGACCGACAGGTATACCTATATAATGTACCTTAACCTTGTTATTGCGTATTCTTCAACAACAAGTCAATAATTGTCGTGTTGTACGTAATTAAAATTAATAAATATATTTTTTATCTGTGATACTCCATAGTTACCATGATTTTAAAAAGATTCGTCTATTATCAAATAAAAATAAAATTATCTGATAAAAGTAAAAAGTTACGATTCATAAAACCGGTATCGTAGTACAACACTACTATTAAAAAGCTGGTATCATTATTTCGAAAATTGACATTTGCATGTGTCAATTTAGTCCGTAGCGAAATAAAACGGACTATAATGTTAATTGAATTAATTACTTTAGAGCCCCCGTACACGGCCTATTTTTAACGCGCCGACGACGCGCGTATACGCGCTTCAAACGCGATTCGAACGCAACGCAAGGAAACGCGCGGATACGGCGCGTATACGCGCAGATACTCTGGCCCTTTGTACGAACGTGTTTCATGCGCGCGTTTGTATCGCATTCAGCGCGCGTTCGCATCTACAAAAACGCAAAAATAAGCGTCTACGCCGTAGACTCTACGGCGTAGACGACTTGCGTTCGTGAAGTTCAGACGCGTCGTCGACGTGTTAAAAAATACGCCCTGTGCTGGGGCTCTTTGTTAAAGGTAGTACCTACTCATTGTATTTGGTTTAATTTTTCAGGTGCCTATTACTCGTATTTTTGCAACAACTTACGTACTTAATGGTTTAACATCCTACTAATATTATAAATGTGAAAGTTTGTGTATTTGTTTGTTTGTTTGTTTGTTACTCCTTCACGCAAAAACTACTGAACTGATTTTTATGAAATTTGGCACACACATAGAGGGCAACTTAGATTAACATATAGGATATTTTTTATCCCAGAAATCCCGCGGGATCGGAATTTACGCGGGAAAACCTTCTTCGCGTATGGGGTATAAATAGCTTCTAAACAAACATTAATATAAAACTAACAAGTCTGTCTTCCCGGAAATCCCGCGGGATCTGGAGTTACGCGGAATAAACTCCTGCGCGTAGTTGCGGGCTTAAATTTTTATGCGACCTTTACTAGGAGATTGAGGAAGTTTTGAAGCAACATATAGGGTACTGTTTATCCCTGAATTCCCGCGGGATTAGGATTCACGCGGTAAAAACTCATACCCGGGAATGAGGTCGTGGGTTCAGATGTTTATGGGACTTTCAGTGGGAGGTAGAGGAGGTTATGGAGCATTATATAAGCTACTTTTTATTCCGGACTTCCCGCGGGATCGAGATTTACGCGGGAAAAGCTTCCATGAGCGAATGAAGTCGCAGGCTCATTAATATCTATATATCGGGATATCTATACATATATCGGGAATCGAACCGGCTTTTTTTCTTATGATCAACTTTATGTTGCTTTTTCGAGGGTCAGCATCGCTTTAGCTGGTCTTGTAGTAGTAGTAGTAATGTAGTTTAAAAATATAATAGTTTGGAATGAAAAAACCCCGACGTTTATATCTTAAAGTCTTTTTATCGATTTTCTCAAGATCTACATAACGGATTTTTGTACGGTATGACTAAAACGTAGTAAAAAATCAACTGTTCTTATGATGTGTGGAGAGTGTCTTAATATGTGTGGGGTCGGGATTAACGCAGGAATAACTTTGTGACACACTGAGTTCCACGCGGGCGGAGCCGCGCGGGCAACAGCTAGTCTAGTAATATATTTTACGTTCTCGTAGAATTAGAAAGATAAATTAGTCTACAATGTTTGACCAGTTTTTATAGTTCACAGATTAAATAAATATGTAGGTTAAATAGATATTGTATCTCAAATAGCGCCTGACAAAATAGAATAACAATGTTTTCTAAATGTAAGAATTTTTCCGTAAAACCATAGCGAAAACAAGTTACTGTAGTGCTTAATTTTATCAAGTTCATGCGCTCCACTAAGCTCGAAAAAGAATCCTTTCTTGAGAGTTTATACCTATAAAGATAAATTTTTATTACAAAATCGCAATCGCTATAAAAGTTGCAAACGGTATTTTAACGGTTGATTGAATAAAATCACTCAATCCAATAAGACGAGCATGTTTCTCGAGGATTCCTTTAAATTGAATTGTAAAAGATATATCCTGATGCAGTGAGGCCCGTGAGCATAGATCATAAACAATATATATGAGACCCGTGACGACTTAGGACGAATCTTTGATGAACGGAGGAGGAAACAAAAGAACTAAGTACACAATGTTTGTGTTCTCCTTTCGTTTTTCTTTTTTCTCCCTTTTTACATCCCACTTGAAAATTTTCAAAAATTTGTATTACCTATATTGTTTTCACTCCAATTTTCTCAAGAGGTTAAGAGGTTTGAGGCTATTCACACTATATCCGCAATGGTATCTGAAGTTCTGTATATGTGTGTCTATGTAACGCTCAAATAACTTTCGAGCGAATTGACGCCATTCATTTATGTCGAAAAATTTTGAATCATTTTTCTTGAATCGCCAAAATGCTCACTAACATCCAAAATACGCATCACTTCTCTCACAATCTTAAAAAGTGAAGCAAGAAATTTGAAAAATTCTTAAAATTATCACCATTCGATAAGTACGTACTACCTACGAATCGAATTGAAAAATTTTCTGCAACGATATCTGCCGAACGGATGAACCGATTTTGAAGCGCTTTTCGGCATTTGAAACAAATATAGTTTTAACAGCTAGATTCTATATACCTATTATTGTTTTAGGGCCAAATTATTTATTGTTTGTTTACTTCGAAAAAAAATTAAAAGCAACTCGCAAAACAAATGCAACTTACGCTTAATCAAGTGCTTACCGTAGGCAATCGAAGCTGTAACCAGGACAGCGATAATCGTCTTCATTTCGCACAGATTCCCTTGAACTGAGTGGACACGGGAAGCACACAATGGAACTGATCACCGACCGTCCGCTGACGCGTAGGGCGGGCTACTGCGTACAATACCGAGATTCATCTAATATAACCAGACAATAATCAAATTGTATCATGATTGATATAGATTATAGAATAATCTCTTATCCTTTTCTTTTCTGCACAACGGATTCCAGACGATACAGTTGAGCAGAGATTTATAGGTAGGTTCTACCTGCTCTATTTTTGTCCTCATCATTTAGGTGAATATAATTACCGAATCAGTAAATCAATGAATTAATAATTAATTATAATGAGTATGTGATAGATACGAGTATAAATTTTAACCATATACAGTTATGGGCATTAGCTGTTCAATAGCATCATTAACTAATAACGCATGGCCGGCGTATGACCGGCTAATGACATGTTTAATGACGCCGTATAAAGAGTTAATATAAAATAATATTAGATTTTTATAAATGATTTAATTAGGTAAAACTGAAATAATGAATAGAGTAAATTAATAAAAAAATTGCAACTTGCTTGTAAATTCTCCCTTACCACATAACTTTTAACTAAGTAGGTAGGTGTTCCAATTTTTTTTAATTGATAGCTAGCACTAGTTTTGAAATATCTCTACTTACAGATTTTGAAGTCAGTATTTCTTTTGTAAAGTCAGTTTAGTTATTAAAAAACATTAAATTCACTCCAAACATAATACTAAATAGTCAGCGTAGAAACCTATAAAAATAAATTTGAGATAAACAAAGTTACGACAATGCTTGACCATCCCATTAAATAAATAAAACAAATCTGTTCTGGTTTGACAAAGTACTTAGTGTCGAGCGCCTGTGTAAATACACTAGCAAGACGACGCATTTGACGTTTAAAACGTTCCAAAATAAGGCGCCGCAGCTATTGGCGTGAGCCCAAGCGCAAGTGGTTAGTGGCGACAAGGTTGATGGGTTTATTGCGTTCACATAATGTAAGTATATTTCAAATGGGTTATTCTTTAGTATCGGGCTGCACGATTTCCTGGACAAATTTGGCTTTAATCAATAGGTATTGATGCCCCGAATCATAATCTAATTGCTTTTTGTGCGGAAATGCATAGTTTTTTTTTTATCTTAATTTTAAGTTTTTAAGGTTATGTATAAAATTTGAAGACAAATGTTGAGCGTATTTGGGTGATTTTTGCTTTAATTGATAGATATTGATGACTCTATGAAGAGACACTCACAACATACGAATTTTAGAAAAAAAGAAAGAATTATTCAAGGATTTAATTTATAAACATGTTTTATGCACTCAATTAATTTTAAAAATGGATCAAACTTATTTTTTTCCACCCAACGCCTCCACATATACTCAACTGGTTAAAATTATCTTTTTTAAAATAACGCTTGACAACCCTCCATTGCGACTCAATGCGTTGCGTATGGATCCCATCTGAAGCAACAAATGGGTGATCCGGGCTTGAGTGGTTCACTCTTTTATGTATATATCCATGTTGCCCTAAATTATCATACGCCCGCCAACAATCTGTATGTATTGTAGTCCCCTCGGCAACATGTTTTTGAATTAGGGGAACTAAAACATCGGCAGATCTAATATTATCGGGGCAGACTTCCAGTCTTAAATCTTCACTGCCATCTTCTATAAGACCCAGAATCCAATAGCCCTCAATATGACGTCCTTTAACAAAGAAAAAGTATTATAATGACAGTTACATTATTTTTACTTATTACAATTTACAGCAAGAGATTTGAAAGAAGTTTATGTCATTAATGTCGAGGGAACCCCGCTGAGCGGGGTTCCCCTTTTTTCTTAAATTAAACTGTCAACCTAACGAACCTAACCCAACCCATCTCTGTTTAAAAAGTTTTTTATTTTTTTATTTTTTATTTATATTTATTGGATACTATATCAAGCTCTTCCTGCTTCTTATATTTCCTTTTTCCAAATTTGCTTTCGTCTATCTGGACCACTTTTCCAATGCCACCAATCTTCCCAATGGATTCCTGTTTATTTAACTGGTAAATAACTACTGTCTCCCGACAGTAGTTATACCAGTCACACACTGTAGCCATAGACAGACATCCCTCTTCAGCCTTCTCTGGATCTTCGTGTATTACTTCTTGGTATGTTTTACGATAAGCAAAACAATACATTAAAAAAAAGACACGGGACATGGATATTTTTATATTTTCAAACCACGTGCCTTTTCCCCGAGCGATCCTTGATCGAGCTCGGCATGCTCCTCTGTTACAAACAAAGGAACCAACATTTTGGTTGTGCCCTCATTATTATTGCACACTCATTGGTTTTTTGTGTACACGACAGATTTTTTCGGCAGGTACCAGTTCATTCCTTATGGCAAACTCAACACATTGCTCCCGTGTACCTAGCTCACGCACTAGTCTGCTAATATTCCACATCCTGGCTATTTCTTCCACGTATAAATGTCTGTGTACGTGTTGTCCATATATGTTATCAAATAACAGTGCTGACGAATCGGTGGCGTTATCCTCGGATGGAACGGAATTCGCCGAACTGGTCGCCATTATTTTTATTGTTTAAATGTACAAAACAAAATAAAAATACGAATAATAAGGATCGCTTGCCGCCAAAATTATTGATAGACACAAGTTTTTTTTTTTTTTAAGTTTTTAAGTTTTATTTTTAAACTTGGAAGGTAGATCTGTAACCTGCTCAATATTTGTGTTATGTTTTGAAAATAACAACTAAAAAATAAAATTAAAATAAAACGACGCATTTCCGCACAAAATGCGATTAGATTATGATTGGAGCCATCAATATCTATCAATTAAAGCAAAAATCACCCAAATACGCTCAACATTTGTCTTCAAATTTTATACATAACCTTAAAAACTTAAAATTATGATAAAAAAAAAACTATGCATTTCCGCACAAAAAGCAATTAGATTATGATTCGGGGCATCAATACCTATTGATTAAAGCCAAATTTGTCCAGGAAATCGTGCAGCCCGATACTAAAGCCAACCCTTCAAATGTAATTCGGGTTTAAGCTTCATTCAAGCCAACCTCTGTAATGTTCAAGTTTTATTGAAAGGTTAAACTAGTTGTGAAATAGAGCAGCAGTCTGTCTAGTCATTTCAACGGTAGGTACCTACTTAGATTTGTTATCCTTGGTAGCAGACTAGCAGGGTTTGTACACCATGGTTAAAATACGAGCAATAGACGTGTGGTTGGATTTCCAAGCTCTATTGCTCATCTAATATAATTTATATCTATACTTATAATATAATCTATATTCTATATCTATCTTCTATTACTTATAATAAATCTGTAGAGAGGTCAATTCTGTACATTAAATATATTTCCAAAATAACTATCAGGGGGTGATTAGGGATCGATACTGATGCCAAAAATGCAATCAGTAAAATTTTTGTCTGTCTGTCTGTCTGTCTGTCTGATGTATAACCGTTATAGAAACAAAAACTACTCGACGGATTTTAACGAAACTTGGTACAATTATTTTTCATACTCCCGCGCTGGTTATAGTATACTTTTCATCACGCTCAGATCACGCTACAATCAATAGGAGCAGAGCAGTGAAGGGAAATGTTGGGGAAACGGGAGAAGTTACTCCATTTTTTAAGCTTCCGTCGCGTGTGCAACCTTAATGGTTAAAGCTACACAGAAATCATGTATGACGGAAATGTTCTCCTTAAAATTATATAAAAAATATTCCACGACAGCATATGTCTATCTTTTATGGTTGACTCACAATAACACGTGTAACTCCCGATAGCTTAGCAGTTCGAAGCTTTCTGATTAAGTATACCTATATTTTATCTACTCTTACGTTTATGACACTTAAGTGGGTGAAATAAAGGGGTGAAGTTTAAACGAAATTCACGCGGGCGAAGCCGCTGGCAAAAGCTAGTTTCAAATAATAATCTCGAATCACTAAGTATGTCAATAACTGCCAAAGAAGCAGATCGGCTAAAAGGTAGCTTGTAGATTGTTATGATGTATTGCCCGTGTTACTAACAGTATTACTACGGTAGTAATAATAATACTACCAGTAGTAATATCGGTAATTTTTTCCCCTTGTTATTGCCACCTCTTAACTTTTGAGCATTGGCCGACGTCGCAAGAAAGCAAGAAATCTAAATTTCTACCACTGGAATAGTCTCCTTGGTTCCTAGGTTTCGCGCAATAGCCTACTGACCACAAGTATTTGATTGATTCTTCTTACATTAGAATAGCAAGTAAAAATATAATATATTACCTACGTCAATATAAATACAAAAATGAATATAAAAAACCGGCCAAGTGCGAGTCGGACTCGCGCACGAAGAGTTCCGTACTATTATGTATAAAAACGCCAAAAAAATTTGGTCTATTGTATGAAAGACTCACTAAAAATTAAATATTTAATTGTTTTATTGTAGCCACATATTAGCCACAACGCCATCTCTTGGACCGAAAGGTAACTAAACTATTTAAACACTTAAATATACACTTAAACACTTAAATATTTTTTTTGTTCTGTTTTTTAGTGTTTTTGTTGTAGCGGCAACAGAAATACATAATCTGTGAAAATTTCAACTGAGTAACTATTACGGTTCATGAGATACAGCCTGATGACAGACGGACGGACGGACAGCGAAGTCTCAGTAATAGGGTCCCGTTTTACCTTTTGGATACGGAACCCTAAAAATGGTAATTCTAAATCTTCAAAATGTAAATTATACATATACCTATATACATAAACATGCATACATACGATACAGGCATAAAATTAAAATGTAGGTATACTTGTAAAAAGGGTTTATTGAGGGTATCCTTTTGTATAATCACTTTCCTTTAATACGGAAAACAATCATAATAAACCTACCTTGAAAACATCTGAGATAATATCATACAGTACCGAATGGCCGCGAAATAAGTTCTCTGTTAATAATACAGTTACACGAAATGGGCGTAAGTTACACAGTAACTTTGATCAAGTAAGTGCTTAGCTGTTGACTGGATCGTTACGTCACATCACGGCCCGTCTGTTTGTTTTCAATAGGACGGGACGCAAGTCCGTGGATACTGGGTAAACACACGCTTCGTCGGCACAACGTTTACTAATACGTACCTGCCATAGTAAATACCTGAATTACTTGATATTCATTTGAAGTGGAAAGCCTCCATAGATCTTTCCAAAGAGGATGCGGCACCCAGTCACTCTTTTCAGAGGTCGCTCCAGTAACAAAGGTCCTTTGGGTCGCTAGAGTTTTGAATCCGGCTAGCTAACTACCTACTACACTTAAGTCTCTGACGCCTTGTGAGAGCCCTCGCTTCGGGAAACTTGTTGCTTCTCTCTTTGGCTATAGCGTAACGTTATATAGCCTAAAGCCTTCCTCAATAAATCGACTATCCAACACAAAAATAATTGTTTAAATAGAACCAGTAGTTCCTGAGATTAGCACGTTCAAAGAAACAAAAAACTGTTCAACTTTATATATTAAGTAGGTATATGTAGGTACCTATATGATATCAAAGGCATCCTATATCATCACTATCCATAATCAGCATTTTAGGACCCCGATTATTTCTGGCTCATCGGAACCGCAACCGAAACATGTAAAATCTTATCATAATCGATTTAAAAATCCAGCTAGGTTAAAAATTCTTCCATACAAAAGAGTGCTGAAGAACAGAAGCATGCTTACTGAAGCATCAAAATTATGAAGGTTTGAAAATTTTAAAATAAAAGAATGACCAAGATGTCAATTTTTCGGAGTCAATGGCACTTACCCTGCTACGCTAATAGGTATATACTGCTTATAAAGCACGAAAAAGTGTTACGTATGTGTTCGCTGTAACTTTGCATCCAGATAGGCTTGAATCTTGCTCTCGAATGTGCTTGCGGAATATTATTGTAGTTTATGATAGCGACGTCTTTATTTATCCTTGGGAGTTTCTTGTTGCTTTTTCTTCCATGATGGCGTACTTAGTTTGAAATTCGAAAAGCGTTTGTAAAATACCTACTTTGAATAAACTTAATTTCATTCATTCATTATTTTATTGTTCACTTTCTAAATTTCAAAAATTAAATATTTTAGCGGGTTCCAAGATCGCGTGACCCATCATCATGATATAAATGATATTTAGTGAATCACATAATTCAGTAACATTCAACTACACTTAGGTACAGGTGAGTTCGATTTTCTATTAACAATTTTGCAATAGGATACAACGTACGGCTATTTGAGGCGTACGCCTGTTGTTCCAAATAACTGATGCATCCTTCACGAACTAGCTGATAGCGGGTAAATACACCGGATTTGAAATTGGTGTCATGACTACTGCACATTGCCATGCCGGTGGCACAATGAGTCGATCAGCTGCCGTCGACTCATGAACGCGACATTGAACCACATTGAACATTCCCGCCCCATTGACTAACAGTTTCATAATGACTTCGTCAGTTCAGCTCACGTGGTATGCAAAGACAATTATGTAGGTTATGCAATTCTAGCGAACCCCGGTTCTTTTTAACACGCTTTTATTAGCTTAACCTGTATGTAAGTTTGTATGTTTGTAACTCTCGATTGCGCGCGATGCTGCGTCCTTCCTTGGGCTTTATAGAGTCTGGCAAACGAAAGTAGAACCTTTAAAAGCCCGCGAAATTTAAAAAAATTGTATAAGGCAACCCAGTAAATGTAGCGTCAACTCATTTTGATACTTGAAAAAAATAAACAGTGTGCGTGCGAGTTTTTTTAATTTAAATTCATAATTGATAACACACTAATTACAGTAAGCAGGGTAAATAAAATAAACAAAGTTAACAAAATACACAATTTATTATTATGAATCCATATCTGATTCAAATATTCTATATCAAACAAAGCATCAGAATCCCTTGAATGTGAATCACAATTATTCCAGCATTAATTATAAAATTATCAAACCTTCGATTCTATAACTCAAACTCTGTCTGTCGCGTTCCTTCTATTTTCTAAGTTTATAATATTGTCAGTCATTTGTCATTTTTCAAATCCGAATCTGTAAGCTTGCTGACTTCTGTAAACAATACATAAAAAGTTAGTTGAAATCATTATGAATATTACAATTTACTTATTGAAATAATTATTTCTAGCGGTTAATAGAAATAAAACTATCAAACACAACTAGTGCGACTCACCTGTAAACGTCGAGATGGCACGCCCGACATGATAAGTAAACAATCAATATTTTTCACATACCTCGCTATTTTGTTGTTTTTCCTTCTTCATACTCGGTTATCATGGTAAAATATAGCTTCCTTGACCCACTTTTAACGTTTTATTCCTTTTGAGTAAGTAATTTGCGGATACGACAATATAATATTGACTTGGAAAGTAATCATGGCGGTCGGTCACTGACAGTACGTCAGAAAGTTTGACATTGTTTAGACGTAATTTTGCTGTTGCCATCTAAAATTTCTTTAAAAATACGAGGTTCTACTTTCATTTGCCAGACTCTAGCATACGAAACTAAAAACTGTAAAATAAACATAGTTAAAATAACTAAAAAACACGCTTTTAAAAAACATCGAACTAAAGAGTAAAAAATATTTTTTAAAATAAGCTTAAAAAAATAAGGAACGAAAAATACTAGTATTATTGTGAAAAAAGCGTTCGGCTCGATATACGAAAAATATGACACAGCGTCAACGCTTTTTACACACTAAATTTTTCGTTGATTATTTTTTTAAGCTTATTTTAAAAAATCTCGAAAACAGTTTATAAACTGTTTTCGAGAGTCCTCACAAATCGCATTGCACGCAGGCTTGACGACTTCCAGCCTCCCGAACAAGCAGGATTCCGTAAAGGCTACAGTACCATAGACCACATACATACGCTACGGCAGATTATACAGAAGACCGAGGAGTATGGTCTGCCGCTATGTGTTGCCTATGTGGACTATGAGAAAGCCTTCGATTCTATCGAGACATGGGCGGTACTAAATTCTCTCCAGCGGTGCCGAATCGACTACCGGTATATCGAGGTGTTGAAGTATTTATACACATCAGCCACCATGTCCGTCAGAGTACACGACACAGCAACGAACCCCATTCAGCTGCAGAGAGGTGTCAGACAAGGGGACGTCATATCCCCAAAACTGTTCACCACTGCGCTGGAAGACGTGTTCAAGCTGATGGAGTGGAAACGACGTGGCATTAATATCAATGGCGAATACATCACACACCTGCGGTATGCCGACGATATAGTCATTTTGGCGAGATCCATGGAAGAACTTGGTACAATGCTCGGGGACTTGAACAGCGCCTCACAACGGGTGGGTCTTAAGATGAACATGGACAAGACGAAAATCATGTCGAATGTCCATGTCACGCCCATACCGGTCGTTGTTGATGGCGCTGCTCTCGAAGTTGTAGACGAATATATTTACCTGGGACAAGTGATCCAAATGGGTAAGTCCAACTTCGAGAAAGAAGTCACTCGTAGAATCCAACTCGGATGGGCTGCGTTCGGGAAATTACGTCACATCTTGTCGTCCAAAATACCTCAGTGCCTGAAGTCGAAGACGTTCGAGCAGTGTGTGTTGCCAGTGATGACATACGGCTCCGAGACGTGGTGCTTTACGATTCGATTGGCCTAATCCACAAGCTCAAAGTCGCGCAGCGGGCTATGGAGAGAGCTATGCTCGGTATTTCTCTACGTGATCGAATCAGAAATGAGGAGATCCGTAGACGAACGAGGGTAACCGACATAGCTCAAAGAATTAGCCGGCTGAAGTGGCAATGGGCCGGCCATATAGCTCGAAGGACCGACAACCGCTGGGTAAGAAAGGTCCTCGAGTGGAGGCCCCGTCTCGGAAAAAGGAGCGTAGGACGCCCCCCGACCAGGTGGTCTGACGACCTGAAGAGGACAGCGGGCATCCGCTGGCTTCAGAAGGCGCAGGACCGGTCAGAGTGGCGCAAATTAGGGGAGGCCTATGTCCAGCAGTGGACGCGAAAAGGCTGATGGATGGATGGATGGATTTTAAAAATTATTTTTACTTTTTAGTTCCATGTTTTAAATATTTTTAAAAGTACAATTAAAATGTTGTATGTGCTAATTAGTATCTACATAACAAATTCACAGCGTGTGAAATAAATCGTACACATTCATGGTCGCCGTGTTCTAGTTTCGTACGGTATGCGGCATACGCATACCCACATATCTACATAATTATTATATTGTAACTGCTGTTCAAATATTTCTTACCTAATACATATAGGCATTTCTGAGGTCTGCAAGGACGCAAAATCAAACATGCGATACAGCAAATTATGTAATGTTACCTTTGTTTGAACGAAATTTTGTAGAAACCACTTACTTACATTAACTTTAATGTAAGTATAGAATCTACGCAACCATGTATTTTTCTCTTTCCAAAAAATAAGGTATATCTGCAACCCATTTGTTGTCCGTTACTAAGCACCGATCTCCCCATATTACAAAATCTAAGGAGGCATATACCAAGCTGCTCCAGTGCGGACTGGCAGAGTGGTTACCTACTGGCCTGGCCAACCCAAGAATCGAAAACTTTTTGGCGTCGGCGCCTTCGACATGGCTTCGGTCGTAAGAAACCGGGTTATGGAGCGCTTCAAAAATTAAGGTAAACAATTTACAAATGCCATTTTCGATTAAGCATTTAGTTTTGCGAGAGTAAGTGGTAATTTGAGTGTGAACCTATGATTCACGTCCGAGTTCGTGGCTGTGTTCGTGGTGACATAGGACATAGGTATAATGTACTTAATGTAAGGATAAGGATGTACTCACAATAAAAAACATCGAAACTTTTCATCACCAAGTCGAGAGCTATATTATTACGTAAAATTCCAACCGCTATTATGCCTTCTAGTACCTAACCTAAGTGGGTTAGGAAGTAGCTATAGCGACCTGAATGGAGGATGAGTCGACAGCCGGGGTGTGCTGGCCGGCGCATGCAACCTCCCTGACCTCGCTCTAACACGCTATTGCGAACCCTGCTTGCCTATATCTACATTACCTACTTCTTAGACTTGTATGGGCAACTTCTTCAAAGGCAGTTAAAGTGCAAAAGAAAAATAATATTTTGTTTTTGTTTTGTAAGCGGTACGAAAGTAGGTATAAAATATAACTTATACATAAGAGGTATGTGCAGGTCGCGGCAAAGGCTCGTAAAAAAATACCTAGGACGTCACGTCGCGTATTTTCTTTCTGGCCGGTACTCGAACCCGGAACACCTCGCTTCGCAGGCAGTCGAGTAGGTTGACGTTGGCGTTATACAAAGTTACAGATTAAATTTTAAAACAGTTAAAATTATTTGATAGTTTCACAATAATAATTGTTCATAGCACTCAGGGCGCTCATTCATATTCGCGCAAATAGGCCGAACCCACATGTGTAGGGCGGCCCTAAGCAAATGATTATACAAAGTTTTTGTCACATTCGTGGAATTAATTAATTTCAAAGCTGTGATAATTTGTGCAATGTTCAAAGTTCAAAGGCGCGCAAGCTTGTGAGTGATCGCAGTAAAAGTTGGGCACCACCGTAAATTTGTAAATGTAAAATTTAATACAAATTTAAATACAAACATAATCGAATTGAGACACTTTCCTGAAATAAGTAAATATTGTCATGGGTGGCAGCGGAAAGGTGGTGCCATGCATGCTTGTTTTCACGGTAATTCCATAAAAAATCCGCAAATATACCCTTGTCTTACGGTCATCGATCAAAGTTGCCACTTTCAATATCTCACTTTTTAAATCAGTAGCACTAGCACCGGAACAGTTCAAAGATAAGCGATCAATTGAGGTTAAGTAAGAGCGCAGACGAACCTACTGTGATAATATAGATTACAGTCGTTAAGCTTTATCGGATATCTAACGGAGGAGGTATTTTTTGTTGATTATCAATTTTTTATTGATGTTACTTGTAAAATACATTTATCTGAATTTACTTTAGTACCTACGCATCGTGGTAGTTAGATCTGAAAAGACCATAGAAAGAGAATAAAACGACTAGATACTGAAGAGTAAATAGATCTGCTTAAATCAATAACTAGCTATCCGTTCGCGGCTTCGCCCTCGTGGATGATTCTCATTTTCGTCCCCTATTTCAGACCCTTAGGGTGCGGTTCCACTGAGGCTTTCAAGCCATGTGAATGGTGAATCGGGTACAGGTCTTCTCCGCTCTCCTCCGCTCCGCCTCAGTAGAACCGCACCCTTAGGGTTGATTTTTGAAAAAAAAAAGAACTGTTATGTGCCCTGTTCAACTATTTTCATACCGAATTTCATCGAAATTGGGCCGGTGGTTAATATAATCGTTCATTAAAGTTAAATTGAAAAATCTGTCAATAAAGCGTATGAAACCATATCAATAGTTATGCTATTCACAGGAGGACAATAACCTATAGATTCACATAATACAACTTTCGTTCCGATTTGAATGTTGGAATTGTGGTTACCACAGAGTCCACAGAACTATTAAGTAGGTACTTATACTACTTATAGAAGTATCTAATCAATCTATTACATACACCTTAATTCCACTGTGGTTCACTTCAGTGTACGGGTCCTCTCATAACTGCGAAACCTTGTAGCATACTCTGCAACGCTGCATCAGTGCGGATTAGTTGGAGTGGATGAGGGTTAGTGGCCATTCCGTGTCAAAAGTATAGAAGGCTTCCGAAATTGCTTAACTACTGTCACCTAATAGTAACAATCGGGATTGACTGCTTTACGTGCCCTCCGAAGGGCGGAAACGCTCAAGAACAAGATTTTTTACATAAGCGGTCATTTAAAAAAGTAATAAAGATAAAAAAGGAACAAAGATCACTTGTTGTAAGCTAATGGAATCGGCTTTATTGTTATTAAGATAAATTCTTGCGCACTCTCTTTTTTACAGCAACAACTTCGAGTTAACCCCCAGAGTGTTAGAGGCTATTTGTAAGAATTACAAGAGCGATGCCAAGAGTAAATTTACTTTTGGTATTTACGTAATGTTTGTGTCTCTCGAGATACTCTTTACCTACCCTTCACTAAGGTTCCTTATGTCGCGGGCGGCGTGGGTATCACAAATGAAACATTATTAACATTCATGACTCGGGAACAAATATTTTTTGTGACATAAATAGCCCTGTCCTGGCGTAACTCGGGACCTTCTGCTTCGTAGGCCACTGCCTTCTATCTAATCTGTGGGTTTGTTAAATTGCCAATAGTTAGATGCCTTAAATTGCCCATAATAAGTATAGAACCCAGAGAACATCATGTTGATAAAGAATTCTTATCGGAAACATCGTATCGTTGTGCTACATACACACCAATCGCATCTATTCTAAACTTAAATCCACCTTGAGCGTGAGATCCGTTCAAGAGTTGTAGCACGATGTGAAATAAAATAACGTCAGAAGGAAAACAAAGAAACCAATCCACTCAATGTATTTGAAATGGATCTGTTGGGGGAAAATGGTAAGCTTATCTTGGAGATTGAATTTTGTTTGGTTAGGCCAACTCTTCACGCGATGCGGTTAAGACATGTGTCTGCGCACATAACGTCCACTCAAATCTGAGTCGTAAGTAGGGCATGATATCCGGATATCCGGATATCCGTATTATCCGGATATCCGCCCGAAAATACTATCCGGATAATAGAAGACCTATTATCCGGATAAAACGGATAAAACGGATAGTAATAATTTTATACTATTTGACCATTTGGAGACATTTTGTTTGCTTAATTATTACGAAAATATAATATTTTATGTTTTATTTAGTTATTTGGAGATTGCCTCTGCAACTTCTACCACATTTTTTATGGTATATGACCCAAAAAATAGTTTGACTGAATTTTCAACTACCTTTTTATCTTAGCCTACATCTCGGAAGCATTGCTTAGCTTACGTGCTCGACAGACAACGACAGTTCATAAGAACCGCCCAATGTTGAGGTGCGACGTAACTATAATTCCCAACAACTAAAGGCGGTCAGAGTATTTAATTGTTATATTTTAAAAGCAGAAAGCCATGATGAATGAGCACTTCTTGGTGGTAAACTGATACGTCTGTTTTTATGGCTTTAAATCTCACACGATTCAGAAGATTCAATATCGTCCCATTGAAACACTAACGGTAATATGGAGCTCTCGTTCAGATGGTTTTTCATCCCTACCAGCTGGATATTTGTAGTAGAAATAGAGTGACGGCCAGAGTCTTCAAAGAACAACAACCTGGAGGAAAGGTTGCTCAAGAATTCCGATAGGGGAATAAACAAAGCGGGAGCTTCCTTAAAATGCCAATTAAGCCTATGCTTATTAGTCCCGAAGAAGGTAGTTTGGTTTTGGCATTCAATAAGATACAAGTTTAATATACCCTCCATAAGCTTACAAAGTGGTGGGGTTATTGAAATTGGCTAATAATGACAAAGATCGATACAGCTGCCTTATTTGAAAACGGGTGGCGCACTAGCAAGCTTCCAGGATTTTGATAATAATCCAATTTTGGAAGTAAGGCGGAATAGACGTATCAAGTATACAGGCTTTTAGTACATTCATTGGAACACCCTCAAGACCACTGGCTTTTTTCACGTCTAGACACTGTAAGGATTTGAGAACCTTTAACAGTCCCTGTCCAAGTCTTCACACTTACCGACTAACATTCTATCATCATTTCTAACTGGACTTACCATCCTAGTCCCTTAATTTAATCTTTGTTCGGTCACAATTATCATGGATGACAGCGTGAGGGTGGTGCTGTTTGCTCATTTGCTACCTTGATACCTTTAAAAATCTCTTTCTTAGTAAACCGAATCTTTCAGAGGTACCTTAATGTGGTATTAGTGGAGGTACATACGTTATTTCTAGCATCGACAGATGGATCTGTGGCAATAGACACGCGGTTGATCACAGAATTTCGAACCAAGATTTTTGAATGTGACGGGGAAATTAAAGGCTCTCTGCTTCGCACTTATATCGGACACTTTGCAAACTCATGCATCAACCCGGAAAAATATATGACACGGAAAAATATATGTCTCGCAGTTATGTTTAAAAACAGTTTTAAAATTTTTAAGTACTTTGCGGATTTGAGAGATTATGGTACAAAACGTTACAGTATTTTGGAAGTTATTAGACATAAACATCACTTTAACAATTCATTTTCGATTCAATACAATTTGCAGAAAATCTAAGATCAGTGGAGATCTTTCAAATGGCATCAACCGCAATTCAATTGGTCAAGCCATCAAAAAATAATTATGAGAGGTTCACATAAATAGACACACACACAAATATAGACCATCGCGGGGATAGTCAGAATAGTGTCCTATGATCCCAAAACGTGGATATCTGAAGAAAACTCAATTTTCGGAATTTAAGTGAGACAAATAACTTTCAATTTTCGATAATTTTGAATTTTCTTAAGAGGAAGTCAAAAATATGCAAAGGTTTATGATTCGTTCCACTATAGGTAACAGAAAAAGTAAATATAATACATACTATGGTTGATTTTTTTAGAAAAACATTAACTATCCGTATTATCCGTTTTATCCGGATAATATCCGGATAGTAAAATGAACTATCCGTATTATCCGGATAGTAAATTCGGGCGGATAATTGCATGCCCTAGTCGTAAGATGAACGAAATAAAGTTCATATTTCAATGTTTTCCTAAAAGTTGAATTGGAATCGAATCGGGATTGAGTTGATTAACATTAATTGGTTATATTAGTTTGAAAGATTTCGTTGCCTGAAATTATATAAGTATTTACCTACAAACTTAAAAAATAAACAAAACAGATAAGTATAATACATAAATAAATTTTGTACCTATATTATTGGATTTGTGGTTTTTAAATAATATTTGTACCTACTAGGTATTGGATATCTGTCGCAATTTTATTATACATATCGGATCATTAATATAGCATTTTAGTAAAAATATTAAAATTCGACGTAGCGGAACTTGCCTCTGTTGTATTGATTGTTATTGTTATGGACTTAAATGATAAGCAAGGAATGCAGTAAAATGCAGTCTAAATAACATTTGAAATTCGCTTCAGGTCATAAATCAAACATTAGTGTGGTATTATGCGCCGTGCAGTAAACCTATTCGAAATATAAGCTACGGAACGGGAGGTAATATTAGGATTCCCTTAATATCGAATAACTTTTAACAAAAAAAAAACGACTTTTACTGGGTTAACATACTTGATAATTCTTTTCATATTGGAAACCTGAGGGTTGCCATTGCCATCTGGTCCCTACTTACAATTGCGCCAACTGGCGAGTAATTTTTGAGTAATCCCATATAATGAGTACTTATTTAATTACTTTGATTGCGTTAATGATATTCTCATATTACTGCATGTTTATACTGAAGTCGGCTTTTCTCTGTTTCGTGGTTCATTTCATGAATAGACGATTAATACATCCCAAATTATAATCACTGCATCAATGTATTGAGTACACATTGATTGGCAAACAATGTTAGGTCTGGATGGTACGTACGAGAATGTTAATAGTTAATACGACTATTCATCGAAAGTAATTAATATGCCTATTTAAGTATTCATATTGTGCCCATCCCAGCAATCAACAATTACGATCTAAGGTGTATCATGCTAGGAATAGCTTTGTTACTTTCCAGGTCGTTTGTAGGTATGTTCACATGGTTCAATTTAGAAAGCTTTCTTTGACGTTCGACAAACCAGACCTAGTTCGATAAACCTATTCATAATATTACCTAATAACATGCCTAATAAATATAAATAAAATTTAAAGCTAGATCGGGTAACCAATGGCAAAGAAGCAAGAAGGGGTGAGCAACGTAATATAGACTAATTTTATTAACCAAGAATTGCCAGGGGACAGGAATTTACGCGGGATAATCCCCCATGCGTACGAAGTAACAGCTCCTATAATTTAATTAAGACGTGTAATAATCCCCGATGAGATACTTAATTCTCCCCCATTATTTTAATGCTCGGGTTGAAATCTACGATGTTATAGGTGTAGTATAATCCATTTCCACCCAGAATCCGAAGACGCTTGCCAAAGTCCAGGGATCATAAATCGATGGCCCATATTGCTGTCTTGGTCTTGGAGGTCTGCCATCACCGGACACGTTGTAGCTTCCAAGTAGTTGTGAAGTTAACGGTGATTTATGTAGTAAGTTACGACGGTTGTAAGTGCATCGGAGTAAAGATTTATGGGCCGGTATGAAATTATGCCGGTGTAAAAACTTTGAATTGGTAAGGAGGTGAAACTTGTAAGTGTATGTGATATTATGCTTCAAGTGAAGTCCCTGTTAAATCTGTCAGTCTCTACATTCAATTTCTTGTCATTACGAATTTGGAGTAGTTTTTTGAGTAGATATTAGTAGGGAGCATCTTCATTATAAGATCAATAAATTGAAGTTGATAACTTCAAGTTATAAATTTTCTAATTCGTTTCCTCGAGGTTATTTCAATGTTGTGTTCTTCTTGCTTATTTACTGCAAGTACTGCAACATACTTCCTTTTTTTATGGAATGAGAAGTAATGCAGCGTGCAGTTCCGTTCTTCCACTGCCGCCCATAACCACTGCGACCGACTTAGAACAAGACTGAAATCAGGGCTAGGATGGTTAGTTCAGTAAGCAACGCTTATTAGTTAAGAATGTTAGGTGGTTAGTCCGTTACTAGCTATGAGAACTTGGGTAGGTCCTCTTTGTTATAATTATTATTAGTCTTGTTGTTGTTAATTATATTCTGATTAGTAATAATTGTTAGTAATAATTCCTTATCATGTAATACCGTAGGTATGTCGCACATTTTCCCAATAGATCGGTTGTTTAAAACGCCTTTTGTATTTCTCCTGTTTATATACCAAATTTCGTAATGACCATTAGCTTTGGTGTACAATAAACGGTATTGTTATAAAACGATCCTTTATTCTGACAAATTGTCGGCAAACCTCGGCCAATTACAACATAAAAATAGAACCGAATTGAGAGCATTTGTAGATTGGTTAATGAAACATGACTCACAACCGTAAATCACAGAATTGACCACTTCGGACCTTAATTACATAATTAACGTGAATACATAGCTAAAAAGTCTTTGACGACAGATAAATTTGAATAATGACTATTACTTAATTGGTCGTTCATTGTGATACCAACTGCATTGATATTCGGTATGAAGTTCTTTTTAATTGCATCCGACACAAATCTCATCTTGTACATTAACGGTTAGCATTTAAATTTTCGGAAGTAAATTTTGCTAACAAGCTAAATTAAACTGAAGGTACAGGTAATAAATTTGTTTTTAGCGGGAACAGCCAATTCCATATTCCGGAAACTCAGGTATAGGTATAGGTACAGGGCTCGGTGGACTACCCTGAGGCGTGACGTTGACAAATTGATGCCAGCAGGATTGGCGCAAGGGGGTCTTGCACGCGCGTCATCAATCTTGCGTGTTAATGTGCTATCAGATTCGTACTACGAGTATACACGTTGAATTTGTGGAAATTGTATGCGCGAAGTAATATATGCGTAGCGTTGTAATTGTAACCAGCTTCATAACAATGGGAAAATAACTCGTTATGCACTGGGGTTGGGACTGGGTGTTTGGATGGATATTGTTGATGTTTTTAAAAGGGTAGGTGCAGGTGATAAAAATTTTTATTAACAAGAAATTCACAAAATTCTGAAAAAAAAAATCGTTGGGAACAATGTTTAATACAGCACAAAACGTCTCGACAGAGCCGCGGAATTAAGATTTTTCGGTGTATTATAACAAAACCTCGTTACGCGATGGCTGAAAGAGATAAACGATCTCTTGGGGATTGATGAGAAAATTCCACCAAAATTATACGACCCCGTATTTTCCCACCGGAAACGTTATGTAATAAGTAATAATTATACAACGGTGGCTGAATAATGATTCGATGCTATCTGCTTAGTCTAAAGGTTGACTGGTAGAGAATGCTTTTAGTATTTAGTCCGCCTTTTGTACCACAATGTTCCCGGTACATTAAAGTTTAAATAAATAAATAAATAATGATACGCCCGGAACTCATCTTTTCAAGCAAGTTTGGCGGAAATCAATACTCTATCGATGAATTTTAATATTTACTTTAGAGTTTAATTATGTACGTAATAATATGTGTTTTGGTACTAATATCGATATTCAATTTTCGCTCTACTCTAGTGGCTATGTGACGCAATTGTTTGTAAACTGAATGTCCAATGATTACATCCTCACGAGTCTTGTAGTCAATGACCGCATCGACACACATTACGAAACAGACGAAATCAAACAGTGACGTCATTGGACAGTCCTACTAGTAAGTACATGTAACTTTCGTGCTAACTGCTACCCGAAGTACTAACGAATTGTGATCAAATTTTACATGTCAGCTTTTAAGGTAATGTTTATTAAAGAACTAGCTGTGACCGCGGCTTCGCCCGCGTGGAACTCAGTGTGTCACAAAGGTTTTCCTGCGTGAATTCCGATCTTGCGGGATGTCCGAAATAAAAAGTAGCCTATATAAAATATATGCTGCTCCATAACCTCCTGTATCTCCCAGTGATAATCCCATAAATAAAAAGATCCAAGCCCGCGACTGCGCGCGCATCAGTTTTTAACGCGGGAATCCTGATCCCGCGGGAATTACGGGATAAAAAATATCCTATTGATATGTTTGTCCACAATTTCCCAGAGAAAGTCCCATTAAAATACTATACGCCCGCGATTTGGCGCATAGGAGTTTTTCCCGCGTGTATCCTAATCCCGCAGGAATTACTGGATAAAAAGTTGCCTATATGTTGCTTCAAAACCTCCTTTATCTCTCAGTGAAAGTCCTATTAATATCCGTTAAGCCGATCCTGAGATTAGCGTGTACAAAGAGACAATTAAAATAAATGACCTTTCAACCCCTATTTTACCTATTTAGGGGTTGATTTTAAAAAAAAACTTTGATACAGGTTTTTCATTATTTCTTATCATAATTCTAAATCCCAATTTTCATAATACCTGGTTTACAATTGACGGACTTTCATACAAATTTTGAACCCCTATTAGACCCCCTTAGGGGTGGAATATCAGAAAATCCGTTCTTAGCAGATACCTTCTAACTACAAACTACCTCCCTGCCAAATTTCATCTCAATACGTTCAGCGGTTTCTGAGATTTGTGATGAGTGATGACGAGTGAGTCAGTGACCTTTCGCTTTTATACGAGTTATAGATTCGGCAATTTTTCAAAGATTCTATAAAGGAACGGGAATTTCCAAATTATAATTCCGTTTCCTAGTGAACGGGTCACTAGAAAACGAAATTGAACAAAAGTCGAAAAACTGGCACCGAATAACGAAGCTGTCCCAAGTAACAAAATGTGGTCTTGTAGTGGTTCCGGGGCCAAGTCTATAATAGGCTAGTAAACGTTTATAACCACGGAAAAGGGCCCATTTTATACGCGTACTTTTGCTAATAAAACACTCATAGTATATTTGGCGAGCACCACTTATACCAATAATATACTCATATTTGGACTACGCAGAACTATCTGCTCCCGCGAAGCCAGCTATAAGCATCTAATAGAACCAGGTAGGCGTGTAACATACTCCGCGCATCTATTACTAGCTACTTCAAACATGTCTGAATTGTTGTTGTGTTGTTCGATTATGGAGGAAAATAAAATAATAAAAAATAAGTTCATCTATTTTATATTAATTATGTATCTATTAACAAGTATTTCGCACGTAATATTATAAGTGCATACATGTTTGCACGGCGAACGCGTATTTTCGGTGAAGTATATCTAATATCTTTAAACGAGCAATTCTTGTATATTTATTTATTTATTTTCACGATCTCGGAAACGGCTGCAAAGATTTTCATGAAAGTTACAGATTAGGGGGTTTTCGGCTCAAGGAATCGATTTATCAAGGTCCCAGGTTCGAGAAAAGCTCGGTTCCCGAGATAAAGAGATTTTAAAAACATCATACTGACGCCATCTATGAAACATTAGGATAACTTCTTTGAGGTACTGTTCCCGGCAACGGCTGCTCCTGGAGCACTGGTGTCTTTGGGAAAGTTGTAGGTCTCGTCAAGATCTACATTTCCAATGACAGCTGTCAAACTTCGAACCGAGATATCCCGGCAACGGCTGCTCCTGGAGCACTGGTGTCTTTGGGAAAGTTGTAGGTCTCGTCAAGACCTACATTTCCAATGACAGCTGTCAAACTTCGAACCGAGATATCCCGGCAACGGCTGCTCCTGGAGCACTGGTGTCTTTGGGAAAGTTGTAGGTCTGGTTGAGACCTACATTTCCAATGACAGCTGTCAAACTTCGAACCGAGATATCCCGGCAACGGCTGCTTCTGGAGCACTGGTGTCTTTGGGAAAGTTGTAGGTCTGGTTGAGATCTACATTTCGGATGACAGCTGTCAAACTTCGAACCGAGATATCCCGGCAACGGCTGCTCCTGGAGCACTGGTGTCTTTGGGAAAGTTGTAGGTCTCGTCAAGACCTACATTTCCAATGACAGCTGTCAAACTTCGAACCGAGATATCCCGGCAACGGCTGCTCCTGGAGCACTGGTGTCTTTGGGAAAGTTGTAGGTCTGGTTGAGACCTACATTTCCAATGACAGCTGTCAAACTTCGAACCGAGATATCCCGGCAACGGCTGCTTCTGGAGCACTGGTGTCTTTGGGAAAGTTGTAGGTCTGGTTGAGATCTACATTTCGGATGACAGCTGTCAAACTTCGAACCGAGATATCCCGGCAACGGCTGCTCCTGGAGCACTGGTGTCTTTGGGAAAGTTGTAGGTCTCGTCAAGACCTACATTTCCAATGACAGCTGTCAAACTTCGAACCGAGATATCCCGGCAACGGCTGCTCCTGGAGCACTGGTGTCTTTGGGAAAGTTGTAGGTCTGGTTGAGACCTACATTTCCAATGACAGCTGTCAAACTTCGAACCGAGATATCCCGGCAACGGCTGCTCCTGGAGCACTGGTGTCTTTGGGAAAGTTGTAGGTCTCGTCAAGATCTACATTTCCAATGACAGCTGTCAAACTTCGAACCGAGATATCCCGGCAACGGCTGCTCCTGGAGCACTGGTGTCTTTGGGAAAGTTGTAGGTCTGGTTGAGACCTACATTTCCAATGACAGCTGTCAAACTTCGAACCGAGATATCCCGGCAACGGCTGCTCCTGGAGCACTGGTGTCTTTGGGAAAGTTGTAGGTCTCGTCAAGACCTACATTTCCAATGACAGCTGTCAAACTTCGAACCGAGATATCCCGGCAACGGCTGCTCCTGGAGCACTGGTGTCTTTGGGAAAGTTGTAGGTCTCGTCAAGACCTACATTTCCAATGACAGCTGTCAAACTTCGAACGGAGATATCCCGGCAACGGCTGCTCCTGGAGCACTGGTGTCTTTGGGAAAGTTGTAGGTCTGGTTGAGACCTACATTTCGGATGACAGCTGTCAAAATTATTAACGTTGAATATTTATTATTAATGATGCCAAAGAAGTATAACTTCTTACGTGCGTACATAAGTACACGCAATTCTTTTTAAACTCATATTATGTCGGAAAGATCGAAGAACATTATTCATATTTTATCAGTATGCGATTCATACTAAATATAATTTTCAACCGAGCAAAGCTCGGTCAACCAGGTACTAGTGTTTTACATCTCAATTTTTGTTCGCCTTTTGAACACAGCATATTTACTAAGTTGTGTTTAAAAATAATATTAATCCTAACAGCATTGTCGCGCCATATTGTGACGCATTAGGGTTCCACATACAAATGTGTTCTTATATGGACTTCACTAAGATATCTATAGACACTAATAGTTTTACAAGAAACCTTTATACAGAAATGAAGACTATAACAGCATTCGAGAGTCCACAATAATACCAAGTACACTTACTCCTAAAAGAAACCACTGTAGAACTTATTTACTTATAATTGGCACATAAAGTTGACTTATACACCCCTATAAGGTCTAGTAACCAATGCAAACGGTTCTAAGTGTATTTAGTTCTGTAAATTACTATTACTGGCGTATGACACTAATAGCGGATTTATAATTACTTCTTGTAGCCGATTATAAGTGTTACATACTGGAGCAAGTTTTCTCAAGTGTATTTACACCTATGCAACACTTTTATAGTTAATCTTAGCCTTTACTGCGCCTATAATTTTGTTCTATACACGACTATAAGTCAACTTATAAGAATAGATGTACTATAAAACCAAAAGAACTCTGTGTAACCCGTTATAAGCTTGGTAGTAAATCCTGGAACCACTAAGAGAGACGTACTAGTGCTGTGAGCCTGTATACAGGAGAACTTTGTTACTTGGGGTAGGACACATTGGGGCTTTCATTACGTTTTTATGCTTTTTTCACTGCACTGGAATGACCATTTAAATTGACTAGGTCAGCAATAAAATCAACCCTAGGTTGTCACCAAAAATTTAGACAGCAAAGCCATGAGCAAAGCACGTCTGCGTATTTATCTAAATATAGAATGCGCCATGTATATTCTCGTCGAACAATGACACGAAGACAATCCGGAGTCACTGTTGAGACGCCGGCAATGACCTGGTTACGATAATGTAAAGAAGCCGGATGTCGGATCAGTCGCTCTCGCACCCTGACCTTTGTAATTTCCCCGCGCGTTTCACTTCGTGACATGCAAATTTTCATGCAGTTTCGTTTTTATATCATAGCTAGATTTTGCCCGCGGCTTCGACAGAGTGGGGGTCGAAAAATGTTTATGGTTTGTTTCTCCGGTCTATCCCATGGTAGCATGACATGTGTTCATTCCTAAACTAAACTTTCCAACTATGTATGTACAAGTTATTATCCAAATCGGTTCAGTGGAAGCCTTACAGACACGAGTTATTTTCGCATTCATAATATTTATATTAGTAGAGCTAGACATGCTGTTCCCCTCGGTTATGCCCTCGGGGATTGGACTTTTGATTGCTATTCAGACAATTCATACCTAAGTTTACCAATCCCCTTAGGGGGTAATTTACCAAAAACTTTGAAACATGTTTTTCATTATCGTAACTAGAGTCCTAAAGACCAATTAAAATTTTTGCAGACCTTTAAAAATAACAAAATTTCATACAAAATTTAAAAAGGTAACAATTTTAAAATTAAAGGCTTTTTTAAGGAACGTGAATTAACTATAAACTGCCCGTGTAGGTTCTACCGGCTCATAAGTCCTTTTACTGCAATTGTGTTCCGAATATAAAGGTATGAATCCCGAATGGCGCAATGGTTACTTAACAAGCCGGATCGCCGTTCCAAGTCTGGGTGTGTCCAATTTGAGTCTTGCTTTGGGTCGGTATTATTGTTATGAGCTCCAATAAAATAATTAATTACAACCGCAAATAAATTAATTACAACCGCAATTTAAACTAAACCGCGTCATTTTTCTGAACAAAAGCTAACCTAAAAAGTATGTTTTTATCAGAATACAATCGCTAAAAATACCTTGATCGGTACGCTAGTTCGGATTATCTTGTCTCGATCGGCCAATATCTCCTTTCTTAACGCTGTCTTATTGTTTTTGTTCGAAGTATCAAGTATAACATCATCAGACACAAAGGGAGTTTGCTTTAAACGGGGCTCCTATTATACGGACCCCTTGAACTTCTTTAACACCAATCATACTCCTAATATACGATCGTTTATATTGTATAATATCTTGTTACAAGGCAACAGCTGTATTCCGCTTGCTATATTATATTCGCGCTCTTTTCACGATCCTTAAACAGAAGGTTTCTAACATTTGGCACCACGAAGCTCCAGTGTCCAGTGCGGTCAACTAAAAGTTTTAATATAATTATGACATAGATGGTATTTAACTTAAATTGCAAAAAAATAGAAAGGCATAATTTAAAAAAACATACAAAAATCTGAATGTAGGTACAAGAGAAGTTGCACGACCAGGCTTGCATAAATAATTACAAATACTTATCTATACTATAGATATCAAAAAGTTCAAATAAAATACTTTTGTATAAAGGTACCTCAAATATTACTGAAAGACCACAGATATTAAGGAATTTAATAAATTTCTTTGTGTAAAATACATCAGTTCAGCCTCCCTTTATCTTCCAAAATAACTTACACCGAAATTCTAGTGCGAAAATTTACGTAAGGGCTTAGATGGTGGGCGAGTGAAATATAAGACAAGATTTTGAAGTAGGTATTCCTTTGGGATCAAGAATACTGGGAACGTTCACAGTGTGTCGAATGTAATCCTTCAGAGCACTCCTACGTGACCTAACGAAAAACGAAACGTCTGTTACCTATCCTTTTTAGGTCTCCATTTTCTCATAGTTTCGTAAAGTTTTGTTGGATAAATAAAACGCAAATCTAGTCTTCAATAAAACGCTTTTTCTGACTACGCCCAATAGCCCTGTAATAGTGAATCTAGAAGCATTAAAGTTTATGTAAACAGTTAATTTAACTACAATGGGTGGGATTCCTAAGATTTCTACGCTACAATCGGGCGAAACTGTAAAAGCAAAACAAAATAAATAAATAACATTAGTTAGGTAACATTAATTATTTATCTATCATCTTGCCTATTAGTCCAGGCATATTAGTCATATGAGGGCAAGAATCTCGGAATGAGAGATAGTTGGCTATAAACTTGTATAAACCTTTATTTTAACACCCCAAAACTTGTCTCGAAACCTACTTATCGCAGGGTTTCTGCGACTACAGATATTCCAAGGTCAAAGGTCAAAAAATCGATTTTTTACATATTTATTGCAAATATCTCGTTTCCTATGAGTTTTATGCTATTTGTATTTATTATAAGTATTGTAGAGGATTAAATTCTCTACAACTTTTGTTTAAACATTTTTTTATATCTTGAACCATTTTCGAGATAGAGGGCAGAGCGCGAGCAGTGTTTATCTATATACAGTAAATAAACCTGTGCAGTACACCCTGCGATAAGTAGGTTTTGAGACAAGTTTTAAGGTGTTAAAATAAAGGTTTATACAAGTTTATAGCCGACTATCTCTCATTCCGAGGTGAAACCCTAATATGCCTGGACTATATCTATTTAAAACGCATTAGGCATAAAAGGAATGAATTTAAGAATAAAAAACCTTTTGTAATCTATAATTTTCCATTCCTTAATAATTAAATGTTAGGTTATTTTATTTTAAAGTTTAAACTGTTGCTTACATTAAAAATACTCTTATCTCTTTGGTACAGAAGTTCTGTACTACCGAATAAGTACTACCATAGTACTTTTATACTACTCTATCCTAAATGCTCCTGAGTGTTATTTTGCAGATTGTGATATTAAACCTTTTTTTACTTTATTGTAATAAATTATGAAGCCCGCGTAGGTTTTAATGTACATTTAATGGCGAGTAATTTAGGCGGGAACACAATAGTAGATTGTATGACAAGGGTGCAAAGTAATATTTTTTCGGCGAGGGCGTTTTTTGAATCCAGAGCGAAGTGAGGGATTCTAGAGTAGAATCCCGAGCGTAGCGAGGGATTCTTTAGTAGAATCCCGAACGTAGCGAGGGATTCAAAGTACGTCGCCCGAGCCAAAAATATACTTGCACCCATGGATGTAAAGTCTAGATGGGCCCGTAACATACATAAGGCGCACGGCGAGTGGTCAACATTGGGTTGTGTGATTGAGTGATTGATCAAGTCAGTCTGTTGTAGACAGCAGCGAGGTACACATCTTCCTTACGCAAAATTGATTTCAGTAATTACGTCCGCAAATGTAGAAAATATGGCTTCCTGTGCCTTCAAAAATATTCTAACAATTCAAGAAACACAAATAAAGTCCAAAGGAATCACATTTCATTATGTAAACATTGAATTGTAAATTATTTTCACTATTTCTAAAATAATAACTAAAGTAAAATGGCGCGTGACATATGTAAGAGTGACAAAGACAGCACGACTAAAACTTCGAAACGCGGAAGCGAGATATCACTATGTAATCTGTTCGTTTTCAAATATAGTAACAAAATTCCATCGCGCCAACTTCACGCACAAACCGATTCGATTCAAAATTGGATTGTTCCAACTTGACGCACATTCGAACGTGCAAGGCCCGTCTAGGTATATATGTCTATGCTTGCACCCGAGTGATACACTCTACTTTTCATCACCCACTATGAGAAAATAATATATATATATATATAATAGAAAATAATAGAAAATAATACGTAAAAATGCACGAAAACTTAATTTTAATTTGAAAACGAAATCTTAATTTGATTTCTTTTTTTATTATTCAGCTATTTAAAACACTATGGCTATATTTTACTATAATAGTCCACTCCACCATATACATAGTTACTTACTTTTACGGCAAGAAAGATTTCGTCGGGTGCCTCATTAAGAAAAGTCTCCACATTTTTGACTGTGAACACTTTGGATTTTTTAGGTTTAAATCCATCAGACATCCTCTTCAGATATGCTATTAATTTCGAATATGTGTCCAGTTTTATATCGTTATTAGAACTGACTGTTGATTTAAGCATTGAGTATAGATACTCCAAAGGGTGGAAGGTTTTTTAGTTTTGGCTAAGTTCTGGAAGTACGCCAAAAACACAGTTTCTGAAAAATTCTTGGCGCCTCTTGCATTTCTCCATTCCAAAAAATTATCATAGGCTTTCAAATATTTTTCCCGGGATTTCGCAGGTAATAAACTATTCATCACATTACTCGCTTCAGTTTTTATACTATCAGGAGGATACTTTCACTATCGTTGGAAGAACTCATTTTTTCAAAACAAAACAAAATTTCTAACAATACGTAAAAATGCACGAAAACGCGGGAAATAGTTCGAGCGATCTTAATTTGATTTCTTTTTTTATTATTCAGCTGGCGGGGCCCTCGCGTCGAACCAGACATTCTTTAATATTTGTGTTCGATTTCTTTAGCGCAAAATACTAAAATGTTCTAAATTCAAAATAGGACGGAAAAGATCTAGCCGGCAGGAAAATTTGTATGAAAATTCATTCCGGCCCGCTGAATAGAAAACAGCAACTTTGGAACCCCTTATGTCCGAACCAAGTCGTCTTTTTCGAATAGGGGTGATGAAAAAGACTTTTATGTCTCTGAGCGTTCATACAAATGGCGCAAGCTTCATAATTCTTTTAACTCTGAAAGAACGAAGATACCACAAAAGAGGGCATGAAATATGGTCACAATCATGGATGTAGAAAGGTCACAATGATAACAAAAGGCTAAGGTCTCAATCAGTTGCAGATGTCAGGGTAGGTATTTACCTACAATGTATCTAGTGCTGTATGTATGTAGGTAATGTAATATGACAATAGAGTGAACAGTCCTACATGCAACGAATTAGATACAATATTGTTAATGTTTACTATTTAACCTACTTCAACATAATTAACTTAAAAAAATCGATAAGTAGTGATAACTCAAAAATTACCCGTCAGATGTTATTCAAATTTTTATGGGACCGGGTAACTTTTTGAATACAAATAATTAACTTTCGCGTTAAGTATCTCGATTTTGAAGTCGGTTTTTTTTTGTAAAAAGTTAGTGATGTTGCATTTTTCTTGTAAGGTATAATTTAACCTTTGTGAAATGTAGTTCATTCAGTTAAAAGGTAATTAATCAACACAGTGATAATAATAATAATAATAATAAATTAATTTAGCTTTGTAATTTCTTATTCATTAAAATAGAACGGAATATAAGGATTCCAATAATCATTCACTGTAAACCTAACTCAAATTCCTCTGCTCGTAACTCGTTGTTCTCGTACCAATATTAATGAACAACGGATTATACTATAATTAGGCTTTGTTCTGTAATACCCAGTTAATCCTGATGGTACTACTTTTGTAACTACCACTTTTACTGCTGTAATAATGTTTAGAAGGTAGTTACTTACTTATTTGTAGGCTTTTGCTGCCTTTCTTTTAGAATCTGCTGCGGATTTTCAATTTGATAAAAAAAATCGTGAGTGTTGTAAAAAACTCGGTTGGAACGAAGTTATGTTGTTGCACTTTAACTCTGACACTTGGACTTCTGACATACATAGACCAGACAGCTGGCACCTTTTTACAAGCAAATAAAACTGATTGGCCAGTAAGTGCGCATCTATGACTGGGCTCAGCCAATGGCATACATTCCCATTTCCATTACATAAAAATCTTGCACTTTTCGTTTTCTAGTTTCCATCTCCACAAAGTTTCCATCGCCACAATGTTTAATTTTGCACGCAGCTCTTATTTTCACGGTTATGCTTAGGTACAAGCTATTAAATCAATTGTTTCGGTGAAGCCAATATCGTGGGAATAACTACACATCAAAAAGTTTTTCATAACGTTCCTAAATGTGTGTTAATAAACACTTTTCTAGCGTGGTGGACTAAAGCTTGTATTTATATATAGAGCCCCCCTGAGCCGAGTAGTGGGTGTATAGGACAAAAATAAAAATAGGCTTCCTTAGGTATAAAAATGAACATTTATGGTAAGTAGGTTGCGATTTCAAAATCTTGCTGCACATGTTTAGTTAGGTATCATAAAGCATTGGCCCAAATCCGGAGACCTTTCCATTTCAACAAACAAATTCGGCGCCAGAACCGGTCAGGTCACTTTCCTTCGCGTGATTCGCGTCCGATGGTGTGGGATAGCAGCGAAGCATCACTGTCGAATGAGTCAGTTATCAGTTTTTGGGTGCTTTCTCCCACACCTGTCCGAACGGTACGCGGATACGAACACTTTCCACTGGTGGGAAATGGGAGCAGCGCTTTGCATGGCCTTGTTTTGCGCTAACCGACGAAGCGGAGGTTGTTTCACGAGCAGCCGGCCAGTCTTTGCCAGACGTTTCTATTAGTAACACGTACCGGTGAAAGCTTTGAACGGCGCGAAAATATACGCGAGTGACAGCTCCGAAAGTGCCGCTATTGTGGAATTGAGTGACTGATCTGTGCTTTGAGGATAATCAGGATAACCCGAGCAAATCTGGAGCGGTATCTTTTTTCGAGGTTTGTTTTGGTTTTGTGTACGTTTTGTTTTGTTCCGTTTTCGTTGAATCGGTGTCGGACAGTTTGCCCATTCCGGGTCCCAGTGTCGTATTGAGACTTGAATTAGTTGTCTGCAGACATTTCACTGCCTACGTAAAAAATGTGAAAGTTATGTCTGGCGAGCAAGATAGATGATTCGTAATCGCTGTGTGGTCACGCTTGTTGGTTTAGACATTTACGATAATTCATTGCTTGAGTACGTAAGGAGCGTTTATTAACTTATGATTAGGATTTAATTACAAAACAGAAGGATATCGTAAATTTATCGGGAAGAGAAAACTTTAATAGGTTTATTGATAGGACTAAAAAATAATCAAGTCAAACGGAAGTGACGTGGTACGGGTACCTACTTGGTAGATCAACTACTTTACTGAATGGTTATATTAGTAATTTGTACCTACGTACTTAGGTATGTTTATTGTAAGTATATTTTGTAATTCTGTGTATTTGTCTAGTTATAATGCCCTATAACGTAAGAATATCTTAATCTTTAGATACAATGAATTGAATACCTAAGTATTGTTAACTCATAGAACATTTCTTGTAACATTATAAGTACCTAACGTCTTTAGCTCTCATGAAAATATTCACTTTCATATTTCTTAATGGCATTTTTAAAATATAAATAAAGTAGGTATCTACTTACATATTAGGTATTATCGTAATGGATTGTAACTCGCTTTCTTATTTAATAAAAAAATTACTTAAGTATCAAGAAAATTGTTTACAAAGAAAGCTACAGAAAACGTAAACGAAAAGAACAGAAAAATTATAAGACGTAATTTTTCGCAGTGGGTAGGTACCCGCTTTCTTTAGTGTTTCCGTTTTTCTTGAGATTATTTTATTTTAGCAGCTTTATAAAAAATAATCCTAACTTCAATTTATTATCTAAATACAAGCTTTTATAGCTTTTTTAAAGGGAGGATATTATAATCAACTTAAAGACCTTAAACAAATCTTTATTACTCCAAAAAACACGAAACTAAGTAATTAACCCCAAAAACTCAATTTATTTCGCCTAGAACTGGAATTATAGCTTTGTCCATTATTCAGCAATGAAGAAGGTAAGATCAGTTGGACTTATGATCGACAGATGTTTGTTCATCCTACGAAACTTCAATCAAACCATAACCAATAACCTCAGTCGATATGAAAGGAGATCGGACCAACAACAGGGAAATCATAACTTCTGATGATGATGGTACCTAACACTGTAAATCCGTTTCCATATTTTATATCTACCTCGTTCTACGTAAAAATTAAGTACCTAGTCCTAAAGTTAAAGTACTTATAAGTTAAATTAGTTACTTTACTATCTTCCTAAGGCTTTGTTATTTTGCACATGGATTCACTACATAGTATAAAACAAAGTCGCTATTTTTGTCCGTCTGTTTGTCTGTATGCTTAAATCTTTAAAATTACGCAACGGATTTTGATGCGGTTTTTTGTAATAGGTAGAGTGATTCAAGAGGAAGGTTTTTATGTATAATACATGCATATATTCCCACGAGAACGGGATCCACGCGGGTGAAACCGCGGGCGGGCCGCTAGTCAATTATAAAGGAAACGAAAGCTATAAAACAAAATACCGATTAAAATTCTATTTATAAATCCCGTAGAAGGTGGTAAATGGGCAGTTATTTTAAAGACAGATTTTACAGGATTTAGAAAATAGGTTGTCGCTTCGATGAGGGTTTAGAGGGTTAGATATAAGCACGCGGAGAAAATCCTCTAAAAGCTTCATGTTAAGTGTTTTATTCACTGGATATACCTACTTATGTTTTTAATTATTATATTCTGAAACTGAAATTTTTAATTATCATCACACATTAGTTTCTGAAATTGAATTTTCCTTACCTATAATACGTAGTTAAGTACACAAAATAGTGACAAACAGCGGCGAAAACAATGTTATTTTCATAATCTAAAATTAGAAGGTTCTTATCTCACAACAGAACAAACAGAAAAAGACAACATTAACAATAAAATAGTGCTGCCTTTTCTGGCTATTTCATAAAAGATACCAATGGACCACTGTAGGATGAAGATACAGATACTTTCTAATCAAAAACCAACTCCAGAACGGATTGAAGAGACTTTTCCTGCCCTAAAAGGAACTTGATAAGATAAAACATTTCAGTATTTTTAAAGTGAATAATCCGTCTTTTTTCAACAAGCTAATCTGCGTAATTAAAAGAAATAAAACAACGTTTCAACCATTTATACAAGCACTTTCCGCGCTTTTCTTTTAAAACGATGAAGCTTTTAATCGCGAATGTGTGGAACTGTGTTTCAGCCTTTTGAGTCTCATCTAGGGTTGCCAGGTGGCCAAACGTAAAAGCCGGACAAAGCAACCAGATTGGCCGGACATTTGGGTAAAAAAGCTGGACATGGGGTGTAAAACAGTACCTACATGCTGTAAAAACATTTATCAAAGTTAAAGTCAACTATTAAAGTACCGACAATATTGATTTTCAATCGAATTGCGAAGTGACTATGCTTCAAATGTGAAAAACTAACAAAAGCCGGACAGGCTGGACACTTTATTTTGGTCTGCCACATTATCAAAAAGCCTGACTATGTACAACTCTATCCGCATGCCTCGCAACACTAGTCTCATCTACATCTCTTGCAACAATTTTTAACAGATTCGCTGAATTAAACAGCGGAAAGTTTGCCTTAAAGATGGTCAAATGGACGAATCCCCGCAAAAGCCAGAACTGGAGAGAGAACTGCAGAGAATGAAATAATTAAAACGTTTAATTGTGACCTGAAATGTGTATCTTATAACAAATGTCTGTTGATGATCCTAACAATTTCTTTTCATCATATTTTATAACGAATCAAACGAAATAACTTTTTAAATCCAGTAACTCAAGTGGTTTGCTAATTAGCGAGAAGCCGAGAGCGCGTCGTTTGTTGGATCCGGGCAATAAGACCATCCACTAATGAACCGACTAGTGGTCGAGTGGTTAATTGCACTTCATGCTTGTCGGATCGCTTAATTTACGAACCACAGCTTCAAATTTGTATCTGGGTAATTTTGGCATTGTCTCGTAGAAGAACTTATATGAAGATAACCGTAAAAGAAATAATATGAAAATTATACGAGTTTTAACTGAGACAAGTTACATTTGCTACCTATGTATCTTTGTTTAGTGATCCTTATTAAGAAGCTAGGTTTAGTCCACTGTCAGATACGATTCTGATCTGGGCATTATGTGACAGATGTATAACAAAATAAATTTTCAATATTTTGTTGTCAGATTGTGGATGATAAAAAAAAAGGTATTAAAGCGATGTCCACGGCACTCGCGACAGCGAATCCTACAGTGGGGGCATGCGTGTGTAAGCGTTTTAGCGTTTATTTATTAATCCCGAAGGATTTACCCCGGACATGGTGCCCGTTTGCGATAATCCGCACAGAAACCTTTTACTTAATCTCGCTTTTACTGACGTTGGATTATTGTCAGACTTTAATTATAGTGCCACCAACTTATCTGTTCAGTAAACGGATGTCGCTAGTAGTGCAGCGTCAATGTTACCATATATTAAAATTTGGCGACTGTCAAGAGAGCTCAACAACTTTGAGACCTATGATTTTTACCAGATGTTGCACATAATTCGATGGTAAATGATGACAAAGCCTTTCCGACGAATATAGACACACAATTTGGGCTGTGGCTACTAACTTAAACTACCATGCAATGACAGCAGTAACATAGGATGTTAACATTATCTCAATCCATCAGGGCCCACTATTAAGCACATGTCTCTTCTTATATTGAGAAGGTAAAGACCATAGTTCACCATGCTGAACAAGTGCGGTTTGGTAATATTTTCCTTTACCGTTATAGCAAGTGACATTTAAATGCTTAAAACGCACATAACTTAAAAAAACGGAAACATCCAAAAATAAAAGAATTACGTAGGCCAACACAGTCAAATTTTACTTTTTCATATAAAAATTTAAATTTCAGGACAAGAGAAATAAAAGATCCATTGTTATTGACTATAATTGTTAATATTATTATATATTTTATAAAAATAATTGTCATGGTGATCTCTGAATTTGAGGGGGTTCCACACGAGAAATCCCTGTGGAAAATGATGCCGATGCGCCAGAGAAATTTCTTCAGCTTTTTTCTTTTCACTCATTAGCTTGTAAACAAATCGTTCACTAACTCCTGTAACAAAGACATAATATTAGGTATATGAAGTATAAAAAAATTAGATACCAAATACATATATATTCAGTGACAATTTAATCGATTATGCAAAGATAAGTGAGGAACATAAAATAACTGAATTATTTAACAGGACTATTAATTAACTTGCAATAGCAACACTAACCTGTAGCAACGGCGAAGCGTTCTGCCACTTTTTTAAACGTTATTTTCGGAGTTAGCAGGCGATTTTCTTCCCTCATGAAATCTAAAACTTTTAAAATAACTAATCGTGCAATGACTTCTAAGAGGCTCAGGCATTTTTAATCACTTTTTGCAATTAAAATTGAATTAAAACACATAGAGCACTCGCACTTCAAAAAATTGACAGCGGACATGATATTTCAAAATTGACGTTGTCTTTTTTTAGTTCCATTTTTTTCTACTGAACAGATAAGTTGGTGGCATTATAAGCGACACAATAGGCACACACTAATGTCTTGTACTAAGATAGGGTTAAGTTTCAAGTGAAGATCAAAGGTCATTGGGCGTTTCAACCCGGTCGCATTCAGTAATGGAATAGGTTTTTTTAAAGGTTTAGTATTAGCATTTCACGCATTTATTTTGATCCAAATGCATGGGGGAAAATCCTTTTTTTGAAATCGTTTAAAAATCTGTTGAATAAAAAGTGTTTTACTTCTCATTGTACCTACTACAAACAATAATTATTTACAACATTTTATACACTTAAAAGCAAATCTTCCTTTGCTAATTTGCTTAAAAGCATGGGAAAGCTGTTTTTCCCATGCTTTTGAGCAATGCGACTCATTTCATTGGGTAGTACCTATTCTTGGTCGTTTACAAACTCTGACTAGTTTCATTACTGAACGCTGGTGGGTCACCGGTCCGAACAAAATGCCCATTTACCTTTAAATCGGGTTTAACTATTGACAGCGCGATGTATAAAAATAGCATTACTTTTTGAATTTTTATTATTGACTAGCTGACCCGGCAGACGTTTTCTTGCAACCTGTTATTTATATCTCAGATTCTAAACTATGTAACCGGACAAATATCCAGACACACAGGCATCAACTGTAAAAATAATATTTTTGGCTTTTATCTGTTTTATTAAGACAATTCATTTCTTTTTCATATATCTCCTATATACCGGACCTAGACCAGTTATTTTACTTATGTATAGAATGAAAAGATGCCGCCTTTTTTAAGACGCTATTATCAGAGTGACCTATGTACATACATCTACCTATTAAGGAATCGTTTAACGTTATTTTTACGCATTTCAAGCTGTCCGATTTGCTTGAGATAAATTTGGATCTACTGACAATAAAGATAATTTCGTACTTTAATTCTTAACCTTGTCAGAATTAGGACCACGACGATTACAAGAAAACTAAATATAAGTTTTGTGCTTATTCACCTGAAAGTTCAGGAACATACTTTTATACGGAATATTTTATTGTTAAGAGCCATTTTCCCGGAGATTATTTTTACCATTTTGTACACACAATGATATTACATAATTATGTGTATACCTATTGTGATTACTTTTGAAAATAGGTAAACAATGATGATTAAAATTTTCAACAATATGGGATACTTACAAAGAGGAACAAGCGAGGGATCGATAAATAATAATATAATGTTGGTCGCTTCGTTCTAGGCTGGCAACGGTGAATTACCTTATGTAGCCCAAGCCATCTTACACTCTGGAAGCTAGGGCGAACGGTCCTCATGACGGTCTCTGGACCCGTCCACTTTAGTAACATTGGCGCTTACTTAAATTATGAAGTAGTTGTTCGTAAAAAATAATTTTATACCACCAAATTATCAGTGCTTATCAAGTTACGATATATTGTAGTTTCTGTTCAATTTGGTTTACGAGCTAAACTATGAGCTAACTATGAGCAGCTAATTTTGTTGGATTGATAAAGTTGTGAAAACAACGGGAAGGCACTGGATCAAAGGGCGCAGGACTGGTCGTAGTGGCGCCAATGTGGAGAGACATATTTATGTCCAGCAGTGGAGTTCAAAACGGGTCATAGATAGACCATCCACCTTAATTTTTTAATAAACATCTGTCTTCGCAAAGATGGTTTGCTCCCTGGTCAATAATATTTTGTTGCGACACTGACAAAAAACCGTTGGAAGATCCCCTTTGTCATTATAATATCTCTCTTCTTCCCCTCACCGCGCCTTACCTTACCACTCCACGCCGCGCCAGCTCACAAGCTCACGAGCTCACCACACCTCACCTCTTAGGTACTATATAGGTACTTACTGCTAATCGTGCCATTCGTTTTTGTTTTAGTAAAGTAATAAAATTTCTACGTTACAATTGTTTGTATTAATGAGGAATAAAATTAATCAATTAATTTTTATTTTTTGTGTGTGCGTACACGGCCATTACCTACGTCGCCAGTTACCTGAACTAGACCTAACACGCTATTGCGTGTAGGTATCGATTTAAAATCATAATTATTATAATTACCAAAAATAAAAATAATCATCACCCTACAGGGTATAGCAGATTGCGACCACTCTATCTATACGTTGAATAAAGCTCCCAGAACCATAAGAATGAAAACACAAAGTTACTGGAACAAAAACCCCTTTCAGCAACACATTTTAAAAGGGCTTTGTTTTGGGGTCAACCCGAGTGTTCTATAGTCTCTAGTTTCTCTCATAAACGCTTGAGATATAAAAAGAAAGCCGCAAGTTTTCTCTACTAGAAAATAACTTTATTTTCCATTTCTCAACCCGCTTTCCATAGTTGCCTAGTGAAAAAGGCATATAAGATATAGCTTACATTCTAGGTTTTATTATATTTCCGTGTTCTATTCAATTCTATCAAGGAAACAGTGCTTGCTACTTACATACGTAGACACGCTTTGCATTATAATAACTTTAATAGGTAAAAACTATATATTATGGGTTTATGAATAAATTTATAATGCACGGTTAAAACGCACATAACTCCGAAAAGTGCTATTTGAATCCGGACTCTCCTGAGTAGGAACTTTTTAGGAGGATTTTTCACTATTAAGTTATCTCTGTTTTATTAGGGATATTATAAAATAGATTTAATGGCAAGGCTGATGACTTGCTGCAACTGCAAATAATGTATAGGTAGTTTCCAAATCAAGTGGCATGATCCAATATTAACTATACCTATAACATATCAAGGTACCTATACCTATTCGTTGCTAAAGTATTCGAAGTCTGCTTTGAAAACTACGTATTTCTGTGTAAATGCTGTAATAAACTCCGATACGAGCTTATTGCTGCTTTGTAAAACTTAATCACCTAGACTATAAAGTAATAGGACTTTACCTACTCATTTGAGTCCATACACTCCATACACCTAATATGACTATGAATGTAATACTCATTACGTTAATAGATATAATATCATGACATTGAAAGATTTGGGGCTAAATCCCTTGTTACTTATTTTATCCTACAACATTTTCATTTAATAGAAGCTTTCAGTTTAGATGTCATTGACTTCTTATAGGTAGACTACTTCTGAACCCTTTGAAAACGGTCAAAAGTAAAAAAAAATGTAACAGGCTGAAACCCATTGCGAAAGGAAGAAAATACGACAAAAATAAAAGGAAAAATAGTTTACGAGCGATCTGAGTTCGAGAAAGAGTTAGGGGGAATTTTTAAGGGTAAAAAACGGTTTATCGCAATTTCCGGAAAAACTAATAAGTTTAGTAAGTAGTCCTTTGAAAAAAAAGTTAAATGGCAAAGGTGTACATAGGTAATAAAAAGATCTACAACTGATGTACTTATCTACGTTTTTTATCGCATAACTGAGTTTTTATATAGGTATATATTAATATCGCGAAATTTGGTGAAAACTTACATTTTTAATTGTTAATATTTTTAGTAGCGTAACAAGATCGTCATGTTGAACGAATAAACGAGCAATGAATTTTGTAGTACTTACCGAACGTCACACAGTATCATAAGCATTTCCGTATCGGAGATATCTTTATTTCCTGCACCTTGGGAATTCTCGCAGCCGAGCTATGCGGACATTTACTGGAAAATCATTTATTATTAGCCGCTTTTCATAAAACATTGACGATTAAACACCAGCTTCATTACATTTAATGAAATGGTCTGCGAGTGATAAAGAGACTACGTTACGAAGGCGAAGAGTTTATCATCTTTCTTAATACATATTATCATTATTTGTTAATTAAACTTTACTTATTGTATTACGCGCGTTTACTTTTTTTAATGTGTACCTACCTAATAGACGATAACGACCACATGAATCATTGATAATAAGTAAGAGCTCACCGCCGCTTATAGACATCCATCAGTAACACTTACAGCATTAACGATGCGTTTCATAAAAAAGAGAAAGTAGAAAGAGAAATAAAGAAGTTAAAAGAAGGCTAACTCTAACGCTCTCAGCCGGAACAGGACAAGTCGTATGGCGGCTGATTCAAGCTCGAAATCTTTATAAACTAGCTAGCACGTCTCTTAATAGGTCGGTCGTGAACAGTCTGTCGTATTAACTCGATTTCTCAATACTATCAGCCAATAAGAAAATGAAATTGCGAAATAATTTTTTCATCACCCCTATTCGAAAAAGACGACTTGGTTCGGACATAATGGGTTCCAAAGTTGCTGTTTTCTATTCAGCGGGCCGGAATGAATTTTCATACAATTTTTCCTGCCGGCTAGATCTTTTCCGTCCTATTTTGAATTTAGAACATTTTAGTATTTTGCGCTAAAGAAATCGAACACAAATATTGTTTGAATAAAGAATGTCTGGTTCGACGCGAGGGCCCCGCCAGCTGAATAATAAAAAAAGAAATCATTAAGATCGCTCGAACTATTTACCGCGTTTTCGTGCATTTTTACGTATTGTTAGAAATTTTGTTTTGTTTTGAAAAAATGAGTTCTTCCAACGATAGTGAAAGTATCCTCCTGATAGTATAAAAACTGAAGCGAGTAATGTGATGAATACTTTATTACCTGCGAAATCCCGGGAAAAATATTTGAAAGCCCATGATAATTTTTTGGAATGGAGAAATGCAAGAGGCGCCAAGAATTTTTCAGAAACTGTGTTTTTGGCGTACTTCCAGAACTTAGCTAAAACTAAAAAACCTTCCACCCTTTGGAGTATCTACTCAATGCTTAAATCAACAGTCAGTTCTAATAACGATATAAAACTGGACACATATTCGAAATTAATAGCATATCTGAAGAGGATTTCTGATGGATTTAAACCTAAAAATCCAAAGTGTTCACAGTCAAAAATGTGGAGACTTTTCTTAATGAAGCACCCGACGAAATCTTTCTTGCCGTAAAAGTAAGTAACTATGTATATGGTGGAGTGGACTATTATAGTAAAATATAGCCATAGTGTTTTAAATAGCTGAATAATAAAAAAAGAAATCAAATTAAGATTTCGTTTTCAAATTAAAATTAAGTTTTCGTGCATTTTTACGTATTATTTTCTATTATATATATATATATATTATTTTCTCATAGTGGGTGATGAAAAGTAGAGTGTATCACTCGGGTGCAAGTATATTTTTGGCTCGGGCGACGTACTTTGAATCCCTCGCTACGTTCGGGATTCTACTAAAGAATCCCTCGCTACGCTCGGGATTCTACTCTAGAATCCCTCACTTCGCTCTGGATTCAAAAAACGCCCTCGCCGAAAAAATATTACTTTGCACCCTTGTCATACAATCTACTATAGAATAGCAGTTCCAAAATGTTTTACGAAAACTTTTAATATTAAATATTGAACTCATCAGTCAAAACAAATGAAAAATTGTAGAGCGGTGATAAATGGATAACAGTTTAAAATATTTCGCAGGCAATTGTGAAGTAGTCCTTTTAGAAATAGTTCCTCGTTTACTATTTTAAACCCATGTCTGCTCCGAAGAGAATAAAACAGTTTAATCTTTTACCAGTTGTTTCCATACTCATACCTACTGTTAATCTCTACATAAAAAATTATGCTCTCTTGTAAAAATTCTGAATATTTTTTTACAAATTCTGGCCACATACTTACAATTCTGGTAAAACAAAATAGTGAATCCTGAACTCAATAATATTAAAACATAGCAAATATTTATCAAATTTTGATATACAGAAAAATGGAGGTGCTAATTGAAGACACGCTGTGCAAATTTCCTATTTCTATTTCATTTGAGTTGGGTATTAACCCAATTTATCTTATTTATGTATGTATGCACACAATTTTAATGTCGTCCATGAATTTATAATCTGGTTCCGCGATTTGATCAAATCTTAGTTTTCTTCATTACGCGACATGCATTTTTTACGGTCAGTGGAATGTTAGGATCATTTATTAAAATGCGTGTCGCCAACTGACAATCTACATAACAATGCGTGTGTTTCCAGTCGTCCCATTGTCGTGTGCGATGCGTGGGGCAAAGTATGCCCGGCATGTTGAAACAAAGAATAACGTACGTTTTGTACGTATAATTATTATTGTTACTGGTGCAATCTTCTTTATTTAGCTGTAGGTACGCTGTATTATTAAGTGTGTTTATTTGACTTGCAGTCGCGAATTGCAGGTGTTAGGTCTGTTTATTTGAGCACTGTATGACTACGTACCTAATTCAAGTTCGGGATTACAATTGCAATATTGTTGGTCTGCCGTAATATATCGAACGTGCATCGTAATCTTGACAATTGAGTCTCGCCGTGACCACTGTGTATAAATAATAAAAATCGTGAGTAGGTACCTGTTACAGTTAAAATTAAATGGATTTAACTAGAAGCATTCCCTGAATCCCTGAACAGCCTTAGGGCTTAGGCAAGCATTAAAGTTATCTAGGTCAATTGAACGATCAGGCTAATAGGCGTCCGTCCGTTGGCTAATCGTATAATTCAATAGCACTCCGTCAACGCCGCGACAACGTCCCGAGCGTTATGGTGATTGCGAGTACCGTCATTAGCTCATAATTACTTAGTAAATTGAGATTGGCGTCGTTTCCTCGCAGATTGGCTTATTCAGGGACTTTAATTCAGGAAAATGAATTTAATTATAAAGTAGGTAACTAGATTTTGCCAGTGATTTTATCGAAGTTGTTAGTAAGAGGCGATATGGATAATCCGATCCTATTTTACGTTAAGCAAGATCTGGATACAATCGTTTAGTCTATGTTCTAGCTAGATGGTATAGAACTTTTAGTACCTAGTACCTACGTCGTAGTTTTTGGACAATAAGGCGCAGATTTATGTGTTGTACCTACTAGTTGTAACTTTGAAGCGATACAAAAATATCATATCTCACAAATTATCGTGTAAGATATTCGCTCAGTTACTACTCAGTTACTAGTCAGGTAGGTATACTGACCTACTAGATATAATATTTTGTTTGTATATTCTTTACTATTATATAAAACATGGTACCTACGAATCAAATTTTAAACGTCAAGTTTGGATCTCGACTCGACAAATCCGTCTCCTACTTGATATTGCTAGTATCTCGTCATACAATATCAAAGTCCTTATCTAGACAAAGTATATAGAATTAGTATTCTAAAGACGAGTGGCTTTAATTTTAAATTTCATTTATAAAAAGAAAAGAAAGCAACATTCACCACAAGATAAAGTTACAAGAATATTAAGTATGTTAAATAAGTTGGTAAGTTTTGAAAAAAAAACCGTAATAAAGAATTTATTCCTTAATGATCGTTTGGTCATTTAAAGGAAAGGCACAAGGGAAATCTGAAGATGATTTCTTCATGTTGTTCGTCGCCTTAACATTTTTAATTTTTTGACGTCATCTATTAAATGTGATAACTGTCGTGTATTTTTCATCATTGAGACCAATGAGGATGATGACCGATGAGGATTGACGAAGATTCTTCGAAATCTGCCCACGCGCTTATTAGCATTTTTGTTGTATTCCAAATATTTTAATCTGTTCATAGTCAAAAAAAGTTGTGGTAGTTAATAGTATCAAGGAATATATTTCCCCAAGTGGCGAGAACCATGTTAATTTGATAGTTATATAAAAACATGATTTTTATTAATGTGAATTAATTTTTATTCCAATTATTTTTATATTCGATGAATCTGTAAATTCTGTAAAGATGTAGGTATTGCAAAATAGTAAAGTGAAGGAACAGTTTCTGTTCACGTGTCACTCACTCAACTAAATTGAAAATTGAAGATGAGAATTGAGATTCTTTCTTCATTCGTTTAATGGGGGCTTTACATTATACAATATTTGCAGAGCGCTAACTGAGCTAGCGTGCGAAAATCGTATAGTGTAAAGGCAGCTACACAGTAACTAGTGCAGTGTAATGTATGAAAACACTTGTTAGTGCACTGAGTTAAGTCTCTGCAAGTTGTATAATGTAAAGCCCCCATAACAGCCACACACTGACACAGCTGTCTATGTCGAGTGTCGACACAATATACTGAGACCTTTAATATTTTAGACGTTCTCACACTAAATCATTTTACGTTACAATAACACGTTCTTATTTCATCCGTATATAACTGTGCGTTTGTGTAAAATTCAAATATTACGTTTACAACGCATGTAGGTAGTGTAGGTACCTACTTACTCGTAGGTATATCGTAAAGTACCTAATGTCATTTGTTTGGTTAATGTTATTTCGAACATAATGATTGTTTGGCTGGAAGAGATGTCTGTCTGAGATTAGTTTGCATTTGTCTTTGATATGCTTATTTATTTGTACCATTAAATAAATAAATGTGACTGTATAATAGTATAAAATAATAATAAATAGTGAGACTATAGGGCCTAAAGGACTTTTTTTGGGCTGACAATTTTTTAACTTATACACTCTACATTGCTCACTCTGTATATTTATATATATAGTTAATTAAATATAGATATAGGTATTAGAGCGGGATATACAACCAAAATGTCGAATAATGTCCCTGAAAGTTTTAATCAGTGCCAATTGCTAATGCTTGTTGTTGTTTGTAATTGTGAGGTCAGGCCACTAAGCTCTTTGTTATTTGTGGATACAATCTAACAATCAATAATTATATTGTAGTGATGGGTTTAAACTTGGATCCCGCACAGGGGAAGGGGGTGGAATCGTGTCACGCACGCATTTATTTTGCTATACATACTTACGAGTAGTGTATTTGAATAGTAGATTGTATGACAAGGGTGCAAAGTAATATTTTTTCGGCGAGGGCGTTTTTTGAATCCAGAGCGAAGTGAGGGATTCTAGAGTAGAATCCCGAGCGTAGCGAGGGATTCTTTAGTAGAATCCCGAACGTAGCGAGGGATTCAAAGTACGTCGCCCGAGCCAAAAATATACTTGCACCCGAGTGATACACTCTACTTTTCATCACCCACTATGAGAAAATAATATATATATATATATAATAGAAAATAATACGTAAAAATGCACGAAAACTTAATTTTAATTTGAAAACGAAATCTTAATTTGATTTCTTTTTTTATTATTCAGCTATTTAAAACACTATGGCTATATTTTACTATAATAGTCCACTCCACCATATACATAGTTACTTACTTTTACGGCAAGAAAGATTTCGTCGGGTGCTTCATTAAGAAAAGTCTCCACATTTTTGACTGTGAACACTTTGGATTTTTAGGTTTAAATCCATCAGAAATCCTCTTCAGATATGCTATTAATTTCGAATATGTGTCCAGTTTTATATCGTTATTAGAACTGACTGTTGATTTAAGCATTGAGTAGATACTCCAAAGGGTGGAAGGTTTTTTAGTTTTAGCTAAGTTCTGGAAGTACGCCAAAAACACAGTTTCTGAAAAATTCTTGGCGCCTCTTGCATTTCTCCATTCCAAAAAATTATCATGGGCTTTCAAATATTTTTCCCGGGATTTCGCAGGTAATAAAGTATTCATCACATTACTCGCTTCAGTTTTTATACTATCAGGAGGATACTTTCACTATCGTTGGAAGAACTCATTTTTTCAAAACAAAACAAAATTTCTAACAATACGTAAAAATGCACGAAAACGCGGTAAATAGTTCGAGCGATCTTAATGATTTCTTTTTTTATTATTCAGCTGGCGGGGCCCTCGCGTCGAACCAGACATTCTTTATTCAAACAATATTTGTGTTCGATTTCTTTAGCGCAAAATACTAAAATGTTCTAAATTCAAAATAGGACGGAAAAGATCTAGCCGGCAGGAAAAATTGTATGAAAATTCATTCCGGCCCGCTGAATAGAAAACAGCAACTTTGGAACCCATTATGTCCGAACCAAGTCGTCTTTTTCGAATAGGGGTGATGAAAAATAAATTAATGTCTTGTGTCAGTGAAGGAAACTATTTTGTGCTTAACAATCGATTAACAGACCATGCCTGAAACAGTTGTTATTTGACGGGTGACGTAAGCAAAAACGACAGCCAGCAGACAGGGGACAAACTAGCTGGAATTCAACCCTGCCACCTGAAAGGCGTCCAGGTGCCGTAGCCTTATCCGTTGTTTAGCAGGATGCAGGGTAGAGCCACAAGATTTGGACCATTTCACGCAGAATGGTTTTCTTACTCCAAATCTGCAATAGAAAAAGATTGTCTCAGTGGGTTAGATTGCCACTTTTTGGCGTCCCAATTAATGATAGAAAGAACCCCTTACCCCTCATCTATTTCAAGCCCCTTTCCATTGCCGAGAAAATAAAGTTTATAGCGCAAGTTATTGTATTTCAGACAGCGTGTATCCTATGTTATTCCACATAAAGGGATGGCATTCATAAAAACGCCGAGACGATTTACTTCGCGACAGCTTGAACCCCGCAACAGGATATTAGTGTGACGACCCGGGAAATGAGATTTTTGTAACGGAAATAGGGTCTATTGTCTCGGTTTACTCTGTCACTCGAACCTGTCAGTTGGGGATATTATGCATATAAAAGTTTGCTTTCGAAAAAAAAAATTTTGAAAAATTTTGAACACGTTTAAGTGAAAACACTTAAATTAGAAACGCTTTTAGTCGCTAAGGAATTCCCTTGTCTAGACCCAAATGTCTCAGGCGTAGCCATCTTAATCACTTTAGTTTGGTTTTAGTTGTTCTATGAGCAAAAAATAACTTATTTGAGAATTTTTATATTTATACATAAATACGGCAATATTGATATAACTTATGTAAGGGAGTTTAACTGAAGAGTGTTGTCAAAAATATAAATGGAAGAATAAATAATACCTGTATATTCCCCGTTCGATTTTTCCAATACCCATTCAGTAGTTTGTTTCAATTGTCAGCAAATTGAAGTGAAAATCGTACAGGTACGCAGTTTGTTGTTGAGTTTTTTATTGTATGTTACCATAAGTATAAGGTGTTTGCCCTAGTGATGGATCGCACAAGATTTTAACAGGAAAAACCCCTTATAATGAAAATGGATGAAGAGATATCGGTTTATTAAATACAATGTCAAGGATAAGGTACACAGTATAAATAATAAGATTCAATTTATGCATAAACAACATATTTTGTATGCTTAAATCTTTAAAACTACGCAACGGATTTTGATGCGGTTTTTTTTAATAGATAGAGTGATTCAGGAGGAAGGTTTATATGTATAATAAGATCCATTAAATAGTGGAGAAATACTGTTATTTTTGAGGTTTCTAATGTGATGTCGTTAATTATCAATTTTTTTCCGCTTACATTGCAAACGCAGGCTGAACGCTACGAGATTTATCAAAATAGTATTAATTATTTGTACACATTGAAAAGGTCTACAGAAAACTCCGCGATGGTATATGTCTATCTCTTATGAATATCCCAAAATATAATTTTTTGTCATTTACTTTTTACGACAAATAATGGCTAATTTTTGAAGCGATTTTAACCAATACAGCATTAATCCTTATCTAATAAAATAGCTTAAATACATTGTTGATTTAATATAGATCTATATGGTCCTTTACAGCACAAGATTTAAATGAATATTCTATTCTATAAATGAAATCTTCATGGTATAGGGAAAGGGGAATTGTTTTACTTCAAATTTAACGCGTGCGGGCCCACTGTGTATGTTATACATATACTATACGGTTATATATTACGTATGTTATACCCGTGCGAAGCCAGAGCGGGCCGCTATGTTTTTATATACAACGTTCACAGTTTTTCTGTAGTGTATTTAGTATCAGCATTGCACCCGTGCGAAGCCGGGGCGGGTCGCTAGTACTATATAGAGACAAAAATAGGGTCGAAAAAACTTCATCTCCATAGACTGTGCGTCCATGCTTTTTTTGTGCTCTTTTAATAAAATTAAGTGTAATAAGTTTGCTGCAATCGCAACCATCGCTATCACGTTTATACTTATACGCAAGAGTGATTATTTGCTATGTAACTGCGAAAATTATACTGACATAATTATTCATAACACTTCTATTCCATTATGCCATTTTATATTACAAGAATTGAACGAAATTTACTCTGCGAGTTTTATTACAAAACGATTTCTACAAGTGGCCATAACAGGTACCAGCACCATATTCCGTTAATGTTCGGTCTGTGGACGAGAGCTCGTTCGCGTTGTTTAATCAAGCCCGACGGAAAAAGTTTTTACTTCCCCAGTCCAACAGAGTTAATTAAAAAATCTATATTTGTTCACTTCAAAGTGGACCTAAAAAGTTATAAATAAAATGTTCACATCAAAAAAATTTGTTGGAATCGTGTTATAATTTATTGTAATCAGTGAAACGATACACCATTAAATATAATTCAAAAGATACGAATACAGTGCATCTTTTATTTTCATTTATTTATAAAATAAATAAAAAAAACGGAATCTTTGGAAAAAAGTACTGAAAACTGCAGCTGTAGGTACTTAAAGATAATGAAGCACTGTGCAAAAATTCGCTCTTCACACAGTACAAACTTCAGCGTCGCAAAATTGCGCCATAAATTGTAAACGTACTTGTTTGCGAACTGACATTGACTTTGACGTATTGTTTGTAGCAAAACCTATAGTGCCATAAACTTATCTGGCCCGTCTAAGTATATTCCTATCTCTATGGGCCCGTTGGTCAAAATTGGAACTAATGCAAATGTCATTGATCTATAAGGACTAATTCCTATCTCTATGGCAAATGTTATATTATACAGTTGTCACACAAAGAAAAAGACAGTAGCGCCTCCCTTACCGGGTCAGATAAGTTTGTGGCACTGTACAGTGGCGAGCTTGGCGAGTGTGTCGCGGCCCAGGGTAATAGGATTCCACTCGAGACTTCCAAGTGTAAGTGCCATGACGGCATACTTCCGTACCTCAAAACTAGTCCAAACCAGAATTGTGTACGTTATAATTGAACCGTATAAAAGTTACATGTTCAATAACCTGACCTATTTCTATGAAAGTCAATTACTTGCATACGTTAACGTGGGGACAATTTATTAGCAGCCTACATGGTACGGAATTCTCAGAAGTGACGAGGGTTCCATATCTAGGGGTGACAGAGTTCTTGTAGCCATTAGCGAGCCACTACAAAACATAGGCAGTGTTTAGATAAATTTAAATTTAATAATAATTTAATAAATTTAACTTTATGTAAATGGTGCGTTCAAAAAAGCCCCGTTAGGATTTTGGCCTAAAAATAATCTAGTAGTTTTGTATATTGGCATAATTTTCTTCTCGTGGTGAGAATGTCTGAAACATACTACATCATTGCTTTAGTACAAATTGATCGAAAGTCGAAAGTCAGCCAAATAATAGAAGTATGGAAAGTTCTTATATCTCAAAAGCTGGAGGGCTCTAACATGGCTTGAGAAGAAATAATAATTAATATTGTGTTATAAAGGCTTATGCTACGGTTATTACAGTTTCTATAAAATCCCGCTCTTTGTTATTATATCAATATACAAAAGAAAAATATGCTTATATTTAAATTTTATATACCTACCTATGTTTTATCAAATTATATATAATGGTAATGGTATAAACAAAAGCTGGAAACAAACATCAATGGCTGGAAAATAATGTTAACCTTATATTTTTATTATTTGGTTGTTATTTATATGCATAAACAAGTAAGCTATTAATTTAATTGTATTGTATTTTTAATTGTAGGTACTCTTGTATTGAAATCTACGAAAATACTTGATAAAATTGAATTACATAATTTTAATTACAATTTAAGAACTTCAGCTTCTAAAAAATTTTGAACCTTCATAAAAGAGTCTATTTCTAGAATATTGTGATTGAAGCAATCTGCAGTAATTTCGTTTACTTACTGCAGTTCTTTTATTAAGATGAAACAAAACCACAGCATTCTCCCTGCAGTGTGCTAAAATACTTTAAACCTTTTTGCTAAAGCAAAACATCGTCAGCACGTTTTATATCACATGAATACGGAAGGTATTCTTAATTTTGGCGTGAATTTAATTTTTATAAAGCCTTTGTTCATAAACATATATTTCTTATTTTGTATAAAAATGAATGCATTCTGTGAATATTCTGTTTTAAAAATAATATGGAGAGCGTTTTTAGTATGGGACGGAGGGTGCAGGTGATTTTGTGTCTATCGAAGAGGTTGGCGAAAATAACAATGTCTCTCTTAATTTTTTAAAGTAAAAGTAAGCCCCGAAAGGTAAAACCTTTCAGTGTAAAATGAATGTTAGATATAAAATGCCAAGTTACTGATTTTACAAGGGAAAATTCTACTAGCCTTCTATAAACCCATATAAACATTCTTGGGTCAAAATATGTAAAAGGATAATTTAGAAAATTCGTCAAAATATTCCAGTAAAAGGTAGGTAGAGCTATCTTGGGTGGGACACACCGTGTCGCCAATTTACTACTAGGTATCCTATCCAGCCTTACAATTCTTACAAGTTTAGTATAGTATTTGTTTTCTTGCTACTCGTACCTTAATAATGTGTAAATGAACATTCTGACTATAACAATTAAGACTTAATTCTGTTATTCTGTTCATAATTAAGCTACGTAAAACTTTATAATGACAGCCATTTGAATAGGAACACATAAATATTGATAAAATTTAAGATCCGCGCAGTTATGGACTTCATTATTGTTATTACCTCATTATAATATTGCGAAACAGCGAAAGGAAAAGTTAGGGGTGTAGAGGGTTCCCTTTCTTGGCCCACCCTGTTGAACATATAGGTTACTTTACCCGGTCCGTCTTTTAAAAGGACTCTTTACCATCCAGTTTAATCCCGAGGGTATTTTAGGCACTCACAGTTTACATAAATTCTAAGCTCTAAATATAACATTCTGTTTAGTAATGTTCTTAAAGGTGTATTTATTCCGCCAACCTCTTGGCCAGCCTGGCGGACATCTTTTAACCCTCACATTTCAAGGGAAAACTCGAGGCCAATTCTGGAACAGTCATTCATGGCTTGCGATTACGAACAAAATTTTAATTTTGCTGATTACCTACATAAAAGGAATCACTGTAAGATTCACTGTGAATAATCGCTTACATTAATCAGTCAAGTGGAAAAGGGTTACACCCCGGTCCAGCGCACTTTCATTCATCTCGTCTTTAAATTGTATATTTTTTATTACTTGGTGCATAAAAATGGTTTTCTTAGCAATCCATATCCATACTAATATTATAAATGTGAACGTGTGTTTGTTTGTTTGTGGCTCTTTCACGTCACAACATGGCTATTATATGGTATGGTTTATGTGTGTGGGGATAGTTAGGAGGGTGGAGAGTGACGTAGGCTACTTTTTACCGCGGAAAAACATCTCATTCTCATGGGAAGATCGATGTTTTGTTAGTTGCTAGATATTTAGTTCCGGATGTTGTTAATAGATGGCGTTAGTAAAATTCATTTGCAAGTTCTGAATCAAGCTATCAAATGCTACATGTAATTTACTTATGTCATAGGCAAATAATGTGTATACCAGTATATCATATAATAGGCTACCTGTTTAGTCGAGATTCCTACGGGAGCGGGACCTACGCGACTGTTACCTACGGGTCCCGCCCGAAGCGAAGTGCGGGCGGTTCTCTAGTAAACGATAAAACTTGTTTCGAATGGCTTTATTTATACTGATAATTAAACATTTTTCAAGTAAGATTACTACGATCGGACAATGAACCGGGACTAGCGCCATGGTTATTCACAATCTACACAAAAATACCTTTCCAATGATGTATCACTTACTCCGATTGGTGCCGGTACCAGATTCCATACATTTGTGCCCATCCTCCTTTATATTTAAGGGTATGTAGACTACAGTTATTGCTGAAGTCTGTGTGGGAGTATGACTGTATATCATCAACTGAAGTAAATAGTTAATATCGTACGTGCTCAGTAGTTCCAGACGATTGGAAGCGAAGCTAAAATTTATATGAAAATAAACTCTACATGACTCTACATTTAATTTCTTGAGCAGATAAATTCATCGATCTTCTTGATTTGACGCTTAGCTCATGGTTAGACATCAAATCGAGTTATTAACAGTAAAAAATATAACTTAGTTAATCTTTCATATCATGGTAATTACATAAAATATGGATGAAGTGTAAATATATGGAATATAAAAAAAACGTAATGTTAATAGATTAAAACACCTAAGGATACTAGTTCCCTTCAGGATCTATCTTTTTAAGTTTTCATTATTTGTTGTTACTGCTATAGTTACGCTTATTCTGTGACAGTTTCAAGTGTGTTTAACCTATTTCCATTCAAGAGGTAGTCTTGTGAAAGACAGACAGACGGAATCTTATTCACAGTATTTTTGTTCCTTTTACCATGACCTCCACCACACTAATCAAACGTCTTTGAAATCTTTAATTATTATGTAGGGTAGGTATTGTAAAAGAAATACTATCATTATCTTTATTTATTCTCCGTCACAAACACATTGTGTTAATTTGTTAAGCAACAAATAGGTTTTGTGTGATCTATGTAAATACCTATATCAAAATATCGTATTAAATCACCAGGAGTGTTCTGGGGTGCACATTGAAAGTTGAGAAACGGCGCAATACCCGTTTATATAGGAAATCGTTTTCTATGTCCTCAGGGAAATATCTGCCCAGCTGTAGCTCTAACCAATTGTAACTCTTGCTTTGTAATTGTAAATCTTTAAAGTGTTTCCTTTGATTTGGCCCACCAAAATTTAATTTTCATTCGTTTTTACAAATCGACAAAGCAATTTCTGTGTTCCGTGATAATACTCGTAATGTAATATTGTAAAGCTGAAGAGCTTGTTTCTTTGTTTGAACGGGATAATCTCCGAAACTACCGCCTCGAACAGAAAAAATATTTTTGTGTTAGATAGTCGATTTATCGAGGAAGGCTTTAGGCAGTTTAGGCTTATAACATACGGCTGAGTTATGTTAGTTAGTTAGGAGCTGATTGTCAATAAAAAATGTTGCAAACATGGGATACCCCTGATTGTGTCGCGGGCTCAGACTACACACATGAGTCATCAGGTCACTCATACCCATAATCCGATCACAGACATCAGCCACTAAATATATACCTATTAACTGTTCCGGCCGGAAGTCGAACCCGAGACCATTCGCTACGCAGGATCATATTCAACCAGACTACGGAGTCAACAAAATGTGTAACCTACTTTTTATTTAATAAAAAATGTAGACTCATTAAAGTAACTTCGACCTCCGTCTCAATATAATTACTGAGGATTGAGTTGTTTCAAAGAAAAAATGAAACCGTCGCGCCGCGCCGGGACTTGAAGAACTGTTCTCATTGATGATTTTATGGATTGGTACTATAATAAAACTGTCGAATCGATCGATGTCTGTGGGTTAAAGATATTTGAAAAAACTGTACGTCCTAAATGTAATAGATACTAATACTGCGAATACAATGATCAATCGTAACAAATAAACAAATAAATAGCGTACACAACACACTTATCTCCGCACACTAGTACTATACAAAGGAAAGAGCCAGACTAAGACCTAGGACACCAAATTAAACTGACCATTCAAACCGGCTCACTCGGAATCGAACCGAGGACCCATATAACAGTCCGGCCTGGTAACTCCTCCGTATCGTCAATAAATAAACCTGAACAAACACAAAATAGAAAGCGTCACAAGTACTTAATCCCGCGACAGATTCTAAAACCTTTAACTAAGGATCAAACAGCTAAGTTTCCGCGACAGATTCTAAAACCTTTAACTAAGGATCAAACAGCTAAGTTTGTTGGAAGTACCGTTACCGAATGAGAAACTGTAATAGGAAAGCCGTGTATTGGCGATAGCGGACTGGTTACGGCTGTGCTACTGACCTCGGCAACTCCACCACGAGATTGCATTATCTGATTCAAACACCGTTGCAACTAATTCGCTTGCATATCATTGCAGTTACATGAACTAGATTTCTCTAATAGCTTGATACGTTTAGAGTTAAGATAAGATTGATTTTACCTAAAATATCGCGGCTTTTTAACCCGAAAGCCTATCTATAGCCTAAAGCGATCGTGTATTTTCTCAATAACGTGATAGAGTAGATTTACATGCAATAAAAATTGGTCGTCTGGGAAGTCGGTTTACGGAGAACAATATTTTATTTGATACGGTCATAAGAAAACATTGATGATTGACATGACACATTGATCGCGCCTCTGTATGTCTTGATCCTCGCTCTCGCTTGCGCGGATCTAGCGATACAGTCTAAAGTCTAACGTGACACTTTTTCGTGCATGCAACCGGTGTTCATCCATTTATAAGATGTTATCACGACAAGATTCAAGTTATCAATGTTTGAAGAAAATAACTCTAAAATATTTTTGTTCTGTCTCGGCATTTGTTTTCGATAATCTCATTCTCACAAGAGGCTTTATCCGATTTGTATGCAGATTTTACTAGAAACTTGGATTAACACTTTATTGTTTGTCGTTTTAAAACGATTTACTAACAAAAAAGATGAATCAATTTAAAGAATCCTGGCTGAACAACAGCAAAACAACATTTATATTGGAAAAAATAAGCTTCCCAAAGCGACGCGAAAGCCGGCTATGCATGTTTTTAATCCTGTACACTACTGCAGAACTGTACTAAATAATAATGTAATAAATAATAATTTGACTTGACATTTCGCTGCTCCCTTTTGGTAATTTTTAAAAAGTTACTTATCACAATTGAAAAGATACATTTTCTGATTTACATTATAAATATTATTTGGGCTAGGCATGAAGCAAATGGGGCTAGGTAAAAATAAAAGGCAAATTACATATTTTGTAAAACATCATTTATTTTGACTTCAACTCTATGTGAAAATTATTGGAATTGTTACCAGTGTTATTACAAACATTTTCAGTTAACACTGTTGAAACATTTTACGGAAAATCAGCCATATTAGGAGCCTGCTTAAACGCAAATTGTATTTGCTACCAATATTAACTTTATTTATTCTATACATTTAAATTCCAACCACCCTTAGTTGAGTAATTAGTTGATTATACTCTCTCTCTATGTCTCTATATATTGGCAATGGAACTTACTTCAGACTCGTTCAGTTTACCAGGTACCTAACTTTAATACAAGGATAAAGTTGCGTCGCCTGCATACAACTCTACCTTAATGTTTTCAAACTTCACAAAGGAAGCGGTTAGCATAACTTTATCTTTTTCATAAATTAATCTTTATCTTGAACCTTTCAACCTTTGTTTTGTCTGTGGGAAGTTAACGTTTCTTTGCAGCAGGTAAATACAAAAGTGATATTAAATATCCTTTGTTTATTTTATTTAGATAGAAATAATAAGCTCTGCTTCTGAATAATTTTATTTCAGTAAATGGAAATAGTACATTATGATACAAGTGTGCGAAGTTGGCCATTACAGTCGAGGCGGTATTGAGCCCGAGCCGCAAGGCGAGGGCTGTAATAGAGCCAAGACTGTAATGAACAAAGCACACGCGTATCATACGACGTTATTCAACACACTTGCGAGGAAAAAAACAATTAGGTATCGACATTTTTCAGTCACAAATCAGCAAATTATAAACGAACAAATGTTTGCACAAAATGGCGCGGTTTATTTTTTCGCGCGCCGTATCTTTGGTTGAATAACTATGCGCGCGCAGGTTAAGTCCAGAGGCACCGAACATTCAGCCACAATATATTAAACTAAATAATTATGTATTTCTAATAAGAATTTACGGTAATTAATGATTTAAAATATTGTATTTTTTAAATGCTTTAATAGATAATTAGATGAAGCATAATCTTATCAGATTTTGACTAAGTACAACAAGTTTATTTATTTACAAAATAACAAATCTTTTGGTAACAACCTCTTTACGGATATTAAAAAAAAAGTGGAATAAGAAAAACACTAGTGCGGCAATGAAAAGTAAAACGCACTAGTGTGTAATAAACCGCATTCCGGGCGTAAGACTAAAGAAAAAATAGCAACTTTACGAGCAAGTGTGTTGAAAATAAATAAAATCACGCGAAAAGTACTACAAAGTAAAAACTAACTTATTAAGCTTTTGATGAACCGCTACTACTATCTATCATTGCGGAGGACTAGGGACTCCACCATGCTGCCCCAGTGCGGATTGATAGAAATTATATAACTAGGTATATAGAAATGTACGAAATAAATTCTATTTTTCAACTTGCTTCTATAGATAAATGTCAATCGATTTTAATATCTGTAGCAGACATATTAAACCTCATAAAGAAATATCATGAATATTAGACCCGTCGGGGAATATCCTGTCTCCTTTGTAGTCTGATAAAAAGAAGCGATTTCAATACAAAGAGCAGTCAGTGTCTGACTCGGAATATTCTATTACATTCTGATTTTAGACTCCTCCGCTTTGGCGAAGAATACAAGAAGAAGAACAACTATAATACCTATTATATTATTATAACCATAATATAAACTTAAACTACATAAGGTGGTTGCTCTGGTGATGGACACGCTACCAGACCTACCAGTCCTTTTGTATGACCTCGCAACATCAAGCTAAAAATCTGTTATGTTTTTATATCTCGACCGACAGCAATTAGGTTAATTACTGAAATATTAAAAATATAACATATTTTTACCTTGGTGTTAGTGACTTTTCTCCATACAATTAAAACGCGTAGAAAAACGCACATTTACCGAGCCATTAATTAACTAGACGATCTGAAATTAATATTAATATTCTTTTCCTAAATGAAAATTAACGTTAAATATTCACAAAAATCATTTCAACTGTACATATTAATATCATATTATATGTCATGACTGTGTTATCTCATAATTTTGCACTGATTGAACGGATTTTAATACTTATTTTTTTGTATTCAAAAGGTGCTTCACGTCTAATCCCATTTAAAGAGCGATATCTGACAGGAGTTTTTGAGTCATCTCAACTTATCGATTTGGAAGTCGGTAATTTTTTTGTAAAAAGTTCATTAGGTAGGCCGATATTTAAACTCAGTTGCATGGATCGTGGTAAAAAATTTACACAATATACGTACTCGCCGTATTTCATGCTAAGTAGAATAGGGTAGAGCAAAATCCTAGAGCTGATAATGTATTCGTTACCCCTAGTCTATACAAAGCTCAGAGAAATAATGGGCGACCAATTTGCATATTATCATAATAGGATTCTAGCTGTGTACATATGGTATAAAATTACTACTTGCACGATTTTAGTGTGTTACCAGCTTGTCTAGCTACGATTTTGCTGAAATTGACCGTAAAATGTTTTACGTATTTCGGACGCAGTGTTGACTATTGTATACCTGTTGTATACCCTATTGACCATTGACTATATTATATTGACTATTGACTATTGTATACCCTACGTGGGCACCTCGCTTCTTCGTCATTCGTCGTCATATTTAGGAATTAGAACTAGAAATTGCATCACCGAGATATTGTATCATAATTAGATAATTATCAAACCCACGCTTCGCTCTGGGAAAACATTTTTTTGTAACCACATCGGAAATTGTATGTGATTCTTTAAACCAACATAAATGTGGTGACATTGCACACGCCGTCACACGCGTCACCCGGTGACTTCATCGAAGCCTGAATCGCGCTATCGAAGATGTCACACCGCTCGCATATGTAGGTACCTACGAGTATGTACAATGCCCCGAGAGCATTTACTTGCGGACTCGGCCGCCCCCCAGGCATATCGTCTCGCCTGGCGGGAGAATCCTAAATCCTCAATCTGGTGCGTTTTATTGCCATATATGATATGATTGTCAATCAGTCTCCTTTCATGTCAATCAGGTCTAAAGGGGTTCTCATCAAAACAAAAGGATGAAAGGTATTTATGAGAACCGAAAACATGATTATTACATGAAGCAGAAAATCACTAAAGAGGATAATGCCCATTGAATCGGGAAAATATTTAGCTGAAAATACTTTTTTATCTAAGCTCGGTCGGACACCGTTATCATCGACGACAGAGTGGTGTTGCAGGCTAGATTGTTATCCAAATTATATAAATATCAGTATCTATTTTGTTTTTTTTTTATTCTGAAAGATACGTCTAGGCAAATAGAAAATTATAAAATTAAACCTTTAAAGTTAAAAAAAAATACAGGAACAACCGATCGATAGGTAGACAGAATAAAATCTTAAGACTCTTCTGCTTTTTAGATAACAAAACTCCAACAAGAGTCTATATTGTAACGGAGGATTTTTATGCCTGTGCTATACCAACTATGAGGAGCAATGACTGAAGGAGGTGGTGATATGAGATGTGCTGAAGCGAGGGCAGTTTTGGCATGCCAGCTGGTGATGCCAGATGTGGAGTTTAGAGGTGCTATTGAGAGGAGCGGTGCTTTTGAGGAGTGTAGTTTTTTAGTGGAGTGGAGAGGAGAGGAGAGGAGTCAGATCTTTCTTTTCAGGTTTTCTATTAAAATGTTACTGGCCAGCGACTTGGCCGGTACCTATTTGAAAATGGAACGACGACAGCAAAGGAAGACTGATTATTGTCAATACTTTCATCATTGAATAAATTGTAACTGAAGTTGTAACACGAGTCGTATTATTTTGCCCTTTTATAATATATTATCTCAATGTAGTAGAGTGAAAGCCGCAGGGCATCCAGTGAAATACTGAATACCGTTTCTCTTTTACTAAGCTTCATTCAGCAAAACAATTAAGAATTCAAGAATTAAGAAGAATTAATTAAGGAATTTAAGGCGAAGATTTTTTTTCAGTACGATTTTGCATGTCTCAAAAGATATAGCGATGAGGGAAATAAATGAAACACAATATTTTGAATATCGATATTATGTTTGTAGAATTCCATACAGAGGTTCCAAAGAGACTATGACTAAGCCACTGTTGCTCATTCGTGAATCTCGTTCGCTTATCCGTCGTCTCAGGAATTTATCTATTGGGTTTACAGAATGTGTATAATTAACTATGGCTCTTGTGATAAACCTATACTAAAAATAAAAATAAAATGTGGTTTCATTGTTAAAGATTGGAAGTTTTCAGCGGAAATTACGCGGTGAAATTGATTCGAGTGCTACTCCGACTCGCACTTGCCCGGTTTTTTTCAATTTTTATTGCATCCCATCCAAACGCATAGTTTCAACGAATATTTTTCACAACATTGCAGTCCAACATTAGCAGAAGAAAAGCCTTAATGAGCTACAAACGTGAGTGTATAAACAAAGCGTGTAAGATTACGGATTAACCTTTCCCGTCCATCTTAATAAAATAAAGTCACTGCAAATTCGAATATTAAAATTATTAGTAGACTCCAAAACCAAAATTCTTTTAGACAGCAATTATGAGAAGTTATTTAAAATTTGTAAAATACTCCCAATAGAAAAAAAGGTTAGAAGTAACATTATTTTAGAGCAGCTTAGAATATCAACAACTAAAGAAATAAAGGTTTATAGGCAGCCGAAACGCAAAAACACACAAAAGAAAAAGTTCCTAATTCCTAAGGTTAGTAATTACTTCGGGCGACGCACAAGGAAGTGGCTTGTTCCGACGATATATAATGAACTAACAGATGTATATAATGAAACATTCTCTAAAATGCAACTTAAGACCATGCTCCGTAAGCATTATTTATCTATGTGTCCATGAAATTACCTATACAGTGCGCTCAACTTATCTCTGAAATGGCAAAAATTGGAACTAACGCCGCCATGTTAAAAGTCAATCATAAGTACGTTGTGGTCATTCATCTGTCAGTTATTATTATTCATAAGTACGTTGTGGTCATTCATCTGTCAGTTATTAGTGTGCAATGATTGGTCAGATGAATGTCAAATACCTCCGACAGCGCCTCTTTAATTTCAATCTTAAGCTGGTGTTTACTATAAGCCTTTGATGATCTAATGTCTATATATTTATGTCGATAGCATGTGTGCGTTCAGGCGATATTTTTGTGTCTGGTTTTTAACGCTCGTCTATTGTGTATATGTGCGTAATGATATAAAAATTGTGCTTGTTTGACTTTGAAGTCAGTCAAAAATTTGTATTGTGTGTGTAGGTGTAGTGTCGCCAACTTGTCTCTGAAATGGCTAGGGTTGGAACTGATGCCGTCATGTTAAAAAGTCATCCATGGGTGCGTTGTGATCATTTATCTGTCAGTTACTACCTGTTGAATCGAGTGCAATGATTGGTCCAATGCGTCCGCCGGCGCCTCCTTTCATTTCAAGGTCAAGTTGGTTTTCCATGGGATCCACGAGAACGACTGCCGACAAGCTGTCTTACAGCTTGGCAGATCATATTATAGCACTTAAGTATATTGTAAATTGGATCAAATAAATTAAAAAAAAAAAAATTCTTATTATTATAACACAACAAGCAAGCACGTCGCTAATTAGGAAATAGTTCATTCATGTACAGTACGCGACAGGTCGAGATGGCATTCGGGGTATGAAGTGAGACGCGGGGGAATTGACACCCTGCAACCCGCGCGTCATCCGCGCGCTCCTTAGTATTAGTAATGTATGATATGAGCCCATATCGACCGCGTTTATCGATTTTAATTTCACTCACATTGTGATTGTGATGAATAAAATATTCTTATTCTATGGCAACATAGTTGTAAATCATCTTATAGTAGAAGATCCGAATCTATATCGACATTCACCGGGTTGATAATAGAATCAAACTTATTTTATAATAAATTTCGTATATTAGAAAATATATTAAAAATGGGTTGACAACAAAAATCCTGGACAGAATATTTTTAATTATTTTTTAAAAAAATATTTTTCATAAAAAATGTTGCATGATGAAGATAATAATAAAATTTTATACTGGACTTAAAGTATAGAACATATAGAATGTGCAGACGTAGGGTAGACTATTATTTACCTGGACGAACTACTGGGTAGACAGGTATAAACAGGTATGTCAATACTAGTTACTTTTCACTCGATTTGATAATAGTCTGCACATTCTATATGTTCTATACTTTAAGTCCAGTATAAAATTTTATTATTATCTTCATCATGCAATATTTTTGAAAAATTATTTTTTAAAAAATAATAAAAAATATTCTGTCCAGGATTTTTGTTGTCAACCCATTTTTAATATATTTTCTAAGATACGAAATTTATTATAAAATAAGTTTGATTCTATTATCAAGCCGGTGAATGTCGACTTAGATTCGGATCTTAGACCATTACTAGCTCATATCATATTATCTACATAAAAATTATTTAAATATTTACTTGACTGTCTATCAAATCAACAATATTAATTTTAGTGTAGTCATAAGTTCTAGTACCACAATAGCTGAAACTGAATAAATCTGATTAATTTACATTTTACTTTAATAAACCTTATTTTATTAATGCTACTCTTATTTTGTTGCGCTGAAAAAATATCGATATACCTAAACCTAGCCTATGTGATGCCACATCACTAGAAAAATGCCATGTCAACTTGTCGCATATAGTGCCACCAACTTATCTGTTCAGTAGACGGTGTCGCTAGTGCAGCGTTCAGTGTTACCACATAATAAAATTTGCGCGACTGTAAAGGGAGCTCAACAACTATGAGACCTATGATTTTTACCATATAAAGTATGTTGCACATAATTCGATGGTAAAAGATGACAAAGTCATTCCGACTAATATAGATACACAATTTGGGCTGTGGCTACTAACTTAAACTACCATGCAATGACTACAGTAACATAGGATGTTATCATTATCTCAATCCATCAGGGTCCACTATTAAGTATAGGTCTCCTCTCATAATGAGAAGGTTAAGACCATAATTCACCATGCTGAACAAGTGCGGTTTGGTAATGTTTTCCTTTACCGTTATAGGAAGTGACATTTAAATGCTTAACGCACATAACTTAGAAAAGTCAGAGGTACGTGCCCTGGGATTCGAACACGGACCCTCCGAATAGGAGGCTGAATTTTTAATCAATCAGTTATCATCGCCCTAAAATAAGATATTATAATGGCAATATTGGCAATGAATAATTCTCAATTGTATTTGTCTATTAAAAAAAAATCGTAAACATCCAAAAATAAAATAATTACGTATACCAAAACAGTCAAATTTTACTTTTTCATGTAAAAATTTCAGGACAAGAGAAATAAGAAATCCATTGTTATTGACTATAATTATTTATATATTTTATAAAAATAATTGTCATCGTGATCTCTAAGTTTGAGGGGTTCCACACGAGGAATCCATGTGGAAAATTATGCCGATGCGCCAGTGAAATTTCTTCAGCTTTTTCTTTTCACTTATTACCATGTAAACAAATCGTTCACTAACTCCTGTAACAAAGATATAATATTATAATTATGAAGTATAAAAAAAATTAGATACCAAATATATTCAGTGACACTTTAATCGATTATGCAAACATAAGTGAAGAAAATAAAATAACTGAAATATTTAAGCGGGACTATTAACTAACTTGCAATAGCAACACTAACCTGTTGGAACTGCAACGCATTCTGCCACTTTTTCAAACGTTATTTTCGGACTTAGCAGGCGATTTTCTTCCCTCATACAATCTAAAACTTTTAAAATAACTAATCGTGCATCACTTCTAAGAGGCTCAGGCATTTTTAATCACATTTTGCAATTAAAATCTAATTAAAACACATAGAGCACTCGCACTTCAAAGAATTGACAGCGGACATGACATTTCAAAATTGACGTTGTCTTTTTAGTTCCATTTTTTTCTACTGAACAGATAAGCTGGTGGCATTATACCTACTCTGCCGTCCTAACGAAGAGTGCAATAACTCGTGTTTTTGAGCAAATTGAGTTAATAACATATCCATAATCAGGAAAATGAGCTCTATAATTTCTTCTTAGACGTCTTTTTTGTATCTTCATTAGTTTTGGTTTTGTTGGTTATCATAACTGCAATATCTAAAGTTACGGTTTTTAAGCAGCAAATCATAACCGAAATATCTTGAGTTATGACTTGGATAGCTTTGATATTTTGTCGTATTACTTAAAATAACGGCAATAAGTCTCAGTTACTGCACTTATGACTAGTACGTTTTATAAATTTTTAATACATTTACTAGTTATAAGCGCAACATTTAAAGAGTTATTGCATTTATCATAAGGAAATTTATTACGTAAAATGTCTAGCTTACTAAATGTACTACTAGTCTTACTACTTACTAACGGGCCTGGCGAACTTCGTTCCGCCAAACAGTCAATGATAGACCAGATTATACTATTTGAAAAATTTAATACAAATTGATAATGTTAAATCCTTCATTATGAAATAATGAAATTGACAACATCAAACTCTTTTATTTTCGTATATTTCGTATATGTTCGTTTATTCCAACTGATCGTTTTTCCACTCTGAAAAAGACTGTAGTCATCATTTGACATGCGCTCCAAAGCAGTCTTGAATATCCTAACCAATGCATGATGTTCATGAAGTCGTTATTGCATGTCTGGAAGAATCGCTTTTTTCATAGTTGTATTAATCTCTAGACGTCAATTAAGTTGTTTTCCCATGTTGTCCATGAGGTGTATTTGTAAAAAATATGTTGTGGATCTCCGAGAGACGGCAATGATCCAATTCGATGGTGAATTTTCCGTGCATCTACAGAATAAAACGCAAAGTCATTATCCAATCATTTTAATCCCATTTACCTATGAAACAACATGTCAGGAAATTTATTTATTTAAATATGTATTTATGCTATTTTGCTACTTTGCCTGGCGTCATTCTCTACCAATATATAATGTTTTATCTTATTTTCCTTCAGAAATAATTATAAAAGTTACTTCTGATTTGTGCGTAAAAACAAAAATATGTAAATACCTTCAAAATTGGATTAAATCCTGGTTCTTCAATAATTTCTGTCCCAAATGAAATCACTTGGAAATAACTATTGTAGGTTTGGTTGTTGGCTAGAAAATGTCGCGATTCTTTTGGTTTGCCACGAAACAGAAATGCAATGGTTCAGATGGCGGTGTCAATACTGATAATTTCGTTTTGCCACTAAGGCAGCAGAATCCTGGCATTTCTTCGAAAAACTTATTGAATTTGTGGTGAATTGACACCACAATGATCTTCGCAAACAATGTCCCAATACAAACGTAACGTGGATTAGGTATATCTAATTATCTCGATTTTTAGGGATACATGATTTTACTGTTTTTATATAAGAAAAGAGATAAAAAAGAAGTTGATTGTTAAAAGCGTTTTTTCTATTGATATGACATGCGAATTACCAACTACAGTTTCTAAGTTGTGATTTTATTAATTGTTGAATGTAGAATGTAAGTAAGAAAACGCTATGTAGTGATTTCATTGATAAAATTTATTTAGACTTTTACAATTTCATATAATTGTACTTTATAAATAAATATTTTCATACCAAATATATTGTTTTAATATATTTTGGTATAAATTATTATGTTCTTACAATTAACCATCTCTGCCTTATATCTAATTAAAATATTTTACTATGGAAAATCTCAATAACTAGGACAGTTATTGCACTTATGGTTGGAAGAAACTGTATTTTGTGCTACATAAAAGAGCAATATGTCAATAATACGTCAGTTTACTAAACAAAACTGCAATAAGTAGTGTAGTTATTGCAGTTATGATTAGGAATACTGTATCAAAACAATTCATATGTCCCAATGACATATATAAAATGGCGTTTAAAGTATATATATAAAGTTATATACAAATATTATATACTACATAAAATTAAGAATTATTTTATCTGTCGTATAGTAAAAGTTTCAAACCAACAGCTTTTATGGTTACGAAGAGACACACAAAACAAAAATTTAACTTTTAACCGCGATTATCTCGAAAGTAATCAAAACCTAGTTATTGCACTCTTCGTTATGACGGCAGTACTACTAGCTGTTGCCCGCGGCTCCGCCCGCGTGGAACTCAGTGTGTCACAAAGTTATTCCTGCGTTAATCCCGACCCCACACATATTAAGACACACTCCACACATCTTAAGAACAGTTGATTTTTTACTACGTTTTAGTCATACCGTACAAAAATCCGTTATGTAGATCTTGAGAAAATCGATAAAAAGACTTTAAAATATAAACGTCGGGGTTTTTTCATTCCAAACTATTATATTTTTAAACTACATTGCGTCGCCTCAGTGCTTGTTTGGCCTATCTACCAAATTTTTCGAAAATTAACTTTAAATGCAGTTTTATTAAGACTTAAATTTCAATCTTTTTGGTTAAGACAGATTGCTAACTTTTTCTCTTAAAATAACAAAAAATGTCATTTAAATTTTATTAGTGACACGACATCGTAATGAAAATTTCGTGCTTGTTTGTTGTATCTCCAGATTTTGTTTTAAATCCCACATCGTAAGAGACTTTGAGTGCTTGAGTGCTCTATGTCCACTCAATCGACCAATCACAGCCCGCGGCGCAATATTCTCCGCCATTTTGTTTGATTTGTTACTTTGGCGGGAGACACTGAAGAATCCATAAAATAATCGTAAAACTATGTAAATTATAGTGTTTTTGGTGTTTAGATAATTCTAGACATTAATAAAACATGTCTAGAACATTTAATAAAAGTGAACATGAGCAGACGCAGCCGCAAATTGAACAATAAGTACTTTTTAGTTTCAACTTGATCTCGTTATGAATTTGCAATAGGGTGTTGCTTTTTAATGATTTTGAACATCCCAAGCGTGCGTTAATACGCTCCAAAGATTCTCGCTCCCTTATCTTGAGACCGAATTAACGTACTGTTACGCAATTTAGTTCAATTTACGCATGATAGTAAAATTAGATTTTGAGTTAAAAAATAAATATTTTGTAATGATTCCGTGTTGGGTGTCAATGAAGTGAGTTAATTAAGTAAGAGTAATTTTTTGTTGTGCGTTTTGTTATAACGTAAAAAATAATAAAAGAAACTCAATCTTGAAATACGTAAGTGTGTATTGATAATTCTAAAAAAATATGTCGCGTTGGGGGACCGCTCCAACCTTAACAATTTAATTACGAATAGTAACTAACGTAACCTCATAACCGAGGTGGTTGAGCCGTTTGAACCGTTGAGCCGTTTTGATAACCCGGATGGCGCAATGGTTAACACGCCGGCACGCTGTTCCGAGGGTCTTAGGTTCGATTCCCAGCGAAGCAGCAATTTGAATGATGAGTTTAAATTTCCGTTCTCGGTCTGGGTGTGTGTGTCCTTGTCTTGTGTGTTGTCCATGGCACCTAGGGAATCCTAGTGTGGGGCTTTGAGTGTGAAGCGTTATTATTAAAATATTAAAAAAATCTTCGGTAAAAGACTTAATAGGTGAGCATGTGACACTTATGAAAAAAAATCGGAGATAATGAATAGTTAGGAGCGTTCCCCCAACGCGATGTGTTTTTTTAGAATTAATTAATACACACTTACGTACTTCAAGATTGAATTTCTTTTATTATTTTTTACTTTTGAAATGAAATTTCTTGTCTCGGGGGTTTTTTAAATTTTTAATTTAATTTTTAATCATAGTCTTTATAAAACTCAAATCATAAATTAGTATCAAGTATCAGTAATCATAAATAGTAACTAACGTAACCTCATAACCGAGTTGGTTGAGCCGTTTAAACCGTTGAGCCGTTTTGATAACCCGGATGGCGCAATGGTTAACACGCCGGCACGCTGTTCCGAGGGTCTTGGGTTCGATTCCCAGCAAAGCGGCAATTTGAATGATGAGTTTAAATTTCCGTTCTCGGTCTGGGTGTGTGTCCTTGTCTTGTGTGTTGTCCATGGCACCTAGGGAATCCTAGTGTGGGGCTTTGAGTGTGACGCGTTATTATTAAAATATTAAAAAAATCTTCGGTAAAAGACTTAATAGGTGAGCATGTGACACTTATGAAAAAAAATCGGAGATAATGAATAGTTAGGAGCGTTCCCCCAACGCGATGTGTTTTTTTAGAATTAATTAATACACACTTACGTACTTCAAGATTGAGTTTCTTTTATTATTTTTTACTTTTGAAATGAAATTTCTTGTCTCGGGGGTTTTTTAAATTTTTAATTTAATTTTTAATCATAGTCTTTATAAAACTCAAATCATAAATTGAAAGAAATCGTTCATAAAAACATCCTGTATATAATATCTGAAACATAGAACAAACAAGCACGAATAAATAAATCAGTCACTTTGCCCTATCTCCAGTGAGTCGTGTTCTAAGTCCACATTCATAATTATATTTGTGCATGTTTGTTCTATCTCCACATAAAACCTGTAAAATAAGGTAAAATTAATTACGATCTTATATAAAACTTATCACTATCAATACATAGTTAACTCTTGTATTAAGAAAAACCTTAAAATCAAAAAACTACAGCTTTTTAAAAGAAATACAGCTAAAAATTCGTGTACTGTAAAATTTAACCAATGGTAAATAGAACAAACAAGCACTGAGGCGACGATTGGTAGTTTTTCATTCGGGTGCCAAAACATAAAGACCAGCTAAAGCGATGCTGACCCTCGAAAAAGCAACATAAAGTTGATCATGAGAAAAAAAGCCGGTTCGATTCCCGATATATGTATAGATATCCCGATATATAGATATTATTGAGCCCGCGACTTCATTCGCTCATGGAAGCTTTTCCCGCGTAAATCTCGATCCCGCGGGAAGTCCGGAACAAAAAGTAGCTTATATAATGCTCCATAACCTCCTCTACCTCCCACTGAAAGTCCCATAAACATCTGAACCCACGACCTCATTCCCGGGTATGAGTTTTTACCGCGTGAATCCTAATCCCGCGGGAATTCAGGGATAAAGAGTACCCTATATGTTGCTTCAAAACTTCCTCAATCTCCTAGTAAAGGTCGCATAAAAATTTAAGCCCGCAACTACGCGCAGGAGTTTATTCCGCGTAACTCCAGATCCCGCGGGATTTCCGGGAAGACAGACTTGTTAGTTTTATATTAATGTTTGTTTAGAAGCTATTTATACCCCATACGCGAAGAAGGTTTTCCCGCGTATTCATTAATTCCGATCCCGCGGGATTTCTGGGATAAAAAATATCCTATATGTTAATCTAAGTTGCCCTCTATGTGTGTGCCAAATTTCATAAAAATCGGTTCAGTAGTTTTTGCGTGAAGGAGTAACAAACAAACAAACAAATACACAAACTTTCACATTTATAATATTAGTATTAAAGGATAGTAGAAATGATTCACCCGGTTTAAGCAATGAAGCTGGCTGAAAGTATGGCTTTCGAATTCGGCTAATCAGTTGCCTCTTTGTGTATCATGCGTTCTATAATTAGATAATTATGTATTTAGCGCGTATTTTGTTTTCACAGTTAAAATAATGCCATCGGAACTTATAAAAATATTTGCGTTGAAGAAATAAACACATCTTTGACGTTAAGCTCCATTGCCAAGTTATATTAACAATAATGTATTTATTTATTTTGCATAAAGATTACACCTCTCGAACAAACATATCACAATATTATAGGAGACTTTTCAGCTTTATACTTCCATTCTAATACAAATGTTATCTTTTTCAGGTAAATATCTGCAAAGATGCGCCTTCAAAGGAAAGTAGTTTGTTTTAATACAGACTTGAGATAAGTAACGTTCATAAAATGATTCATAAAATGGTAAAAGGTACGCTCGTACGACGTCCTTGGATGTTCGTCTGTGAAAAGGAAGAATATACATAGACGAGAGACGTCTCGTTAGCACAGCCTGTGAGAGTCTGAGAACATAGTACACTTTTGGCCACCTCATTCTTATCACGTAGGTAATTATTAACTTAAATCTGTTAACCCATGGAATGGTTCTTGATGATTTCATTAAATTAAATGTTGTTGTTAGACAATTATTGAGTTTTTTTTATCGCATTTCTATGATAAAATTTGCAGACTATTTTGCTAGTAGATTTAAACCCTTAACACAACTCATTATCCGTCGTGACGTGCTTGTATCAGCAAGGGCTGGCATCGCGTAGTACGTAGTACCTGGTACCCTGGTAGTACCTCAATGGGGTCGCGTAATGCATTTTATTCATTGTGCCACAACGCGTGAAGTGCAAATCGCACTAAAGCCTCGACACAAATGAAGCATCGCGCATTTTCGTCTGTGGGCCTAAAATAACAATAAAGAATATATTCTTCAAATATTGCTTGCCCCATTTTCCTGTCATATAAATCAAGAATGAAATGAAATTAGAACCATTTATTTCACGACGGGAACTCACTCTTTAGTAGACGTTTGCCAAAATTAAGATTTTCTTTTATGAAATATAAAAACTTCGAGCCGCGTAAAATAAAGAACGGTGGTTATTTGTGGATTTTTTTTTCTATTTTATGTCGACCTCAGTAACTTGTAACACTTTGAATGATTTGTGAATTTCTTGTATAAAATGCCGAATTGTCTAACAGCGATCTTTTACAGGTTTTCAGCCACAACGTCTTTTAAATTGTTTATTTATTTAACCTTTATTTTAACACCCTTAAAACTAAATGGTAAAAAAGATACCTATACTTAATACCTAACTATCAGTCGATGTTTTGTTTAACCTGAAAACAACAAAGGCAGTATCCATGGAATATGTACTTATTTAACTACTCCGTGGTCGTATCTTTGAGATGAGAGTCAGATTATTGGAAGAATTAGCGGCTACATCTTAGTCTCTTAAGTTCTTATGCAACTTGAAGGCCTCCAAGATATTCAAATATTGTATTAACAGATCTAACAATAATGATCGAGACCGACGCGTGTTCGTGTTTGACGAATGACCCTTTACCACCGGCATTGACCCTTGTAACCGCACCCTAACTTGGTTTAGAAATGCCGCCAATAATTTCTGAAATATCTTCTAAAAACAGAGATCGTTTAGTCAAAAACTAATTTCAATTATAATTTTATTTAAAACGTAATGGGATGTTACTTCAAGTTTAAAAGTTTTTATCTTTTTCTTACCTTTGACTTTATAAGTGACAGGGATAAATAATTTCAAACTTTACCCTGCATTTATGAACAAGACCATAATGTGCCACCCATCCCGTATTTACTTTCACATTAGCAAAGTTCGTAAATATGCGATCGAGTACAGACCTTCCAACGTTCATTTCAAATGCCTGACACGTAGAGTAAAAATATATGATTGTATACATTTAAAATGAGATGTAGCTACACTACAGTTTATTTTTCATGCAGATTGCCATACGCTGCTAGTGAGTCGAGTGGTTCATTTAAAAACAGCGTCGCTCAGACATATTTTATAGAAATGAGATCTGGTAGACATGTTCTGCAATATATTTAAAATGAAAATGTTTAAATCAAATGAAGTAGGTACCTAATTTAAAAAGTAATGCACTGTGATATACCTAGTTTAACTGCGCCCTGTGTTGGTTATACCTATAATCTAACTGCACATTAATATTGATGAAAATATTAAAAAGTTTCGGGTCAAGTCGATTGGAACTTTGAGGATCAAGCTCTACCACACAGCTCATCTCATTAGCCTGTAAACTGTCGGTTTCAGCTTATCATTTCGTATAGTATCATTACGACATACTTTGCAAATCCAATAATTCTAATTCGCAGCTTTTTTGCGTCTAAATTCGATTGAGAATTGTTTTCTACAATCATTTAATGATTTTTGAAAGTCTCGTGAACGTATCGATCATTTTAGATATGTTATCGAATAATATCTACTGTCAATTAAAATTCAAGAAGTGTTTTAATTTTACATCATATACAGGTTTAGGTACTCGTACGTAGAGGCCTCCACTAACACTGCTGGACGTAGGCTTCCCCTAACTGTATAACTATACAACCACTTTGAACTAATATAAAACAATGTTTTTTCTTTCTTTCTGTTTGTCCGGAACAGCTGAACTGATTTTTATGGCACTGGTGACTTATGTGTAATATAATGTACCTAGTGTCACTGGTATCTTTTGTATTGTAAATGCCATCCGCACACAGGAAATTCTGGTACCGGGTACGAGAATACAGGCGATTATTATTAGATATTATTAATCATCACTCCACTCCACAGTACTCTTTATACAGTAAAAAGTGATCATAATAGTAGCATCGATTCAAATATAATCTCCATTGCCATATAATTTAAAGGCGTCGTAAATTTTTGTCCAATTCGTTTTAACTAACGATCTAACAGCTTCGCGTGATCCAAAACATTTCAAGGGACGTTTAAATGCTTCAAAGTTAAAACGCCATAAAGTTCACGACATAAAGCTTTGCTCCTTTTATATTTTCGTTTCATAAGGTCATGGTTGTTGTTAATTCTGTATCGAAATGATTGTTATCTAAAAATGTTGTTCTTTTGTGCCTACAACATATTTTTAGGGTTCCACACGTTTGATTATATCCGAATAATAATAATAAACAACCGAATATTATAAAACTGAAGAGTTTGTTTGTTTAAACGGGGTATTTCAGGAACAGCTGGCTCCAATTGAAAATTTTTTGTTGTGATGGATAGTCCATATTTGTCACGTCAATATTTTGTGAATTGTGCTCGGATCTCCAGTTTACATCTGTATGCGTCCACAAAAAGCGCAACATTATCACTATACGGAACACTCACATTCAAGTCTAATTCACACCAGTCAGAACATAAAAAATGGGCAAAGCATTGGGCCTTTGATGTGAAAATTGGTTTATGGTAAATGTAATGGAAAGTTGTTTTCAAAAGGGGAGTAATATATTATGCCGGTCGGCAGGCTTTCAAACGTCTTTTCTTTTTCGGGAGTGTAAAAGCTGTATAAAAAGATGTTTTTATTGAACAATGATTTTAGGCCTTCCAGGATTGTTTGCGAATGTTTTTGCGTCGGCCTTTGAAAAAAAAATTTGTAATTATCTTTTTTTCATGGTCATAATAATTAATAACTATCTTACTGCGGGGTATAGTTCTCCTCTCACAATTTAATGGACCATACTCTACCACGCTGGTCAAACGCGGATTGGCGGACTTGATAAACACCTTTGAGGCACACAGCTTTACCTATAAAACACTTAGAACAGAAAGGTCCAGGGTGAAAATGAAAACATTATTATTAGATATTATTATTATATATTCTTTATTGTACACCACATAACAAAACATTACAAATGAACACAGTATAAGAATGTACAAAAGGCGGTCTTATCGCTCAGGTAGCGATCTCTTCCAGACAACCTTTTGGTAGTAGACAGTAGGAGTGGGTGAAGGTGTACGTACATGGACTATGATAACACAATTAACTATATTATGGTAAAACGACAAATTAAGTAAATATATATTAACAATAGACAATGTTGACACAAGTTCGATAAAATAAATAAAGAAATATATGAGGAAACAGTAGACATCTTATTATAATAAATGCTACTCGCTCATAGTTCCACATTATGATTCCCTGTGTCGTGTGCCCCATGAACAACACACAAGGACATTTTAAACTACCTCATAATTCTTTCTTAAATTGGTACCTACTCGGAATATGAAACGTGTGTGCAATATTTCGACGCAGTAGCTTGTCGTAGAGTAAGTTTAAAAGTATAACAACATTCTTTTGAGCTCAAATGATAATGGCTCCATTTCTGATGAAATTACGGTCGAAATTCACCAACAATCACCTTAAGAAGCGTAGTTAATTACGCTATTAATTAACCTGTTTTCGACAACGCCTTCACATCAGAAATCTAATTTTGTTTAACTGAAATATACTAACTTAGTTTTAGTTTCTACCTAAGTTTTGAATGATTAAGTATTTTTTCACTAGCATGCCCGCTGGTATCGTTTCGGTAAACCTGTATTAAACCGCACTACTATTATTGTTGAACTCGGATTTTAATCTGACATAATATTATATCATCAGAATACGTACCTAAATGAAAACCGTACACAAATCTGTTAATTAGCTTCTCAAATAATCGCGCTCACACAACAGACAAAAATCTAACAATCTTTTTCTTTTGCGTTAAGAAATGCCCATTTTCCCGCATATAAACAGGTAACGATCCGTTTCATTTTAATTTGAAGTATATAGCTAGGAAGCCGAAGCCCAGGCAAGTTGGGGCAACCAGATCCATAAGCCAGGTTGCGTGCAAACAGCGGGTAACCCTGTACCGCGATGTACCGTGGTAACGGCGCGGTCTACTCTTCCATCCTCCCCGCGAGATACTTACCTAAAACGGATGGATGGTATGAACTGGTTGATTGGTTTGGTCGAGTTGTTCAGATTTTATATAAACATGTATATAATTTCTTTCTTTATTTACCTGGATAAATACCGTATATGATGCGTAAATAATTTATGATAGTTTGTTGTTTTAGATCCGTGGACCCCAAAAGGCGGGCCGCGTGCCCATACTGTTGTGCGGCCCCTGGGCCAAAAAAGTGTGACGAACGCTCTTTTAGATCGATAATGTGCTAGCAGTCAACGAATACTCTTTACTGCAAACAAAAACACATACACAGAGAATCAGCATCATAAGCTTTCAACAGGCGCAGTGCTTACACTTGTTATCGCTAAACACCAATGCCATCTAGAAAACATTTGAAGGACAAATTAAACGAATAGGTATATCATGCGACGGTATAAGACCTACTGAAGAACATATCAAAGCAATAATCGAATATTTGGAACACGCATTCGACTTTCACTCTAAGAAAAGCCCAAGCATTCCCTACAATTGGTGACCTGACGTGTAAATGGAGCAAAAGAAGGAAGAACTCTGCCCAGAAGAGATGAAGAGCGAAATTGCTTCGGTATCGCTGCAAGCAAGAATACCGCCATTCTGGGGGGAAAATCCACGCCTTTGAAGCCGTCGTCGCAGCACACAAGATCAATGATGACCACAAATACAACCTCGTGATTCCAGTACTCGATCGGGCGGACATCGAACAGATCAGCGACATCATCATCAATCCACGGACCAGCGGAAAATATGCAGTCTTGAAGAACAGATTAATATCCGTCTACCAAGAATCAGAGCACCGCCAAATTCAGAAACTACTCGGAGGCCTGGAACTCGGCGAACAAAGACCTACCCAGCTACTGCGAAGAATGCGGGACCTAGGAGGCAACACGTTCACAGATGAAGCGCTGAAAGTAATTTGGATGAATCAGATACCTAACCAGATTCGCGCCGTGCTATCCGTCAACACCGAGTCGTCGCTCGACGGATTAGCCGCAATGGCTGATAAGATGATGGAACATTCTCAACAAACTTCGATCGCCGCCATCACGACCGCCACGCCCAGCTCAAGCTCCAGCCCGATGCCAGCTCATTACGAATTATTAACGTAACAAATAGAAAAACTATCGCTAGAAATCGCAGAACTACGCTTACAAACAAGATCAAGAAGCTATCGCCGTCCCTTTCGCTCACGCAGTCGCTCTCGCTCACGCACAACAGCACGCAACTACAGCGCAAATCGAAAACCGGGTGATGCTGACTGGCAATGTCGCTACCATTTTCGCTTCGGCGATAAAGCACGTCGTTGCGAATCGCCGTGTTCAAGAAAGAAAACTCAACAGGAAAACTAGAACAGACATCGACTTTGGCGGGCGTCGATGTTCCTAAATCAAGCCACCGCCTATGCGTCGTCGACTTGAACACTCAAGAACGATTTCTAGTAGACACCGGGGCCGACATCTCAGTATTAGCGGCAAGATCGAAAACAAAACTTCAAGAAGCAAATGGATACAACTTATACGCCGCCAATAATACACCGATACGTAGGTACTATGGAGAGCGAACACTAGAGCTCAACTTAGGTTTACGTCGAAGCTTCAAATGGACATTTATCATCGCCGACGTCAAGACTTCAATACTGGGAGCCGATTTCCTCAGAAAACATCAACTTTTAGTGGACTTGCATCGAAGAAAACTCATAGACAAAGTAACGATCTCAACATCAACGCCATACAAGTAAAGAACAGCGAACCCACTATATATCTGATGAACCAGGACCACGCCTACCACGATATCTTGATGAAGTACCCAGATGTCCTACGACCCATGTCATTGAAGACTCCAGTCAAGCACGATGTAACTCATCATATCGAGTTTGAGAAAATGATGGAGATGGGTATAATATGCAAGCCTTCAAATAGTCCATGGGCCAGCCCTCTGCATGTCGTCACAAAAAAAGACGGATCATTGCGAGTTTGCGGTGACTATCGTCGACTCAACGCCGTGACAGTACCAGACAGATATCCCATCCCACGCATTCAAGAATTTACATACCAATTGCACGGAAAACAAATTTTTACGAAACTCGACGTCAAGATGGCATATTTCTGGATACCCATGGAGAAGCAAGATGCACCGAAAACTGCAATTATCACACCTTTCGGACTCTTCGAATTCAAATGCATGACGTTTGGCTTACGCAACTCAGGCCAAACGTTTCAACGATTTATGCATCAAGTACTACGGGGACTTGACGACTTCGTATTCTGCTTCGTCGACGATCTCCTAATCCATTCTACAAGCGAAGAAGAACACAGATATCATATAGAAAAAGTACTAGAACGATTAAATCAATATGGAATCACATTGAAAATAGAAAAATGCCAATTTGGACAGAAAAAAATTGAATTTTTGGGCTACGAAGTATCATGCGACGGTATAACCTACTGAAGAACATATCAAAGCAATAATCGAATATTTGGAACACGCATTCGACTTTCACTCTAAGAAAAGCCCAAGCATTCCCTACAGGTATAAATTGATCTTATCTAACCAAATCAGTAAGTTGAAATTCACCAGCTCTATACAACTGTAAACAAAAGTTAGTGTTATTAAAGGTGCTAAAATATTTTTTTCAATAATAACCCTTTTCATTTTAAATAACTCTTTTCTCTTAAATAACTCTCTTCACTTGGACCACTGGTAACGGGATGTCGGAGAGTTGCAATAACCACACGGATACGCGATAACTTCTGCACTCGTGAGAGTTTGCAGCGTCTTTGGCTTTTATCACCGTTATTTTCCCTATGATATTACCGACCAATGTGGTGCATGGATGTGGGTCGCTTTCTACCAAATAATATTGTAAGTATATTTTGTGTATATTCTGTATTTATAGGCTTCTTCCGACGTTTGGATATGTTATTCTAAAGATACTATCATGTTTCACTGTGAAAAATTGTAAATGGCTTCATATCTCATCATATTTTACGTTGGCAACGTAGCTGTAAGTTTTCCTACGAAATGAAAGTAAAATAGGTATAGAATTATTCAAGCGGAATATACGCGACTTTTGAAAATAACACAGTACCTAGTTGTACATTTCATAACTAGTCGGTAAATCGGGTAATGAGGCACTCACCACTAATTATCCAATTATGAGTGCATGTTAATTAATTTATCACGAAAACTTCGCCACTGAGAGTTCTCCAAACTGTTTTGAAATGTGTATAAAGTATGCAATTACACGCACTTGCCCAACTTGTTGGCATAGTGACATAGTCTACCTCTCACAACGTGCCCTTCAATGCACGAAAACGTTGAATTGTTTGACACTAGTAAGTACTAAGTACCGACGGCACAAGCTAAATTGCTACACTTGGTAGATTTCTTAGGATCGTCTCTACGTAGGTATAAAACAGGTATAAAACAATTGTTAACATTTCCATGCATATACCATACTGATACTAAACCAATAATCTAGGTACATCGCATAATGTACCTACCTAATCACTTAGCATAATCTCACAGTTTAGGGTAATTCATGCTCTTCATATAACGATCTTGAGCAATTTTCCACGTTAAAACTACTTAGTGCATATTTTAGATATTCCGTACCGTGCACGGAGAATAAGCTGCACTTTACATTTAAGCTTCTCTCGAAAGCTTTATCGCCGGTAGTAAACTGTTTCGACATGACAAGTGTTCTACATTCATTCATTCATTCATTCTTACATTTCTGTCCCATATAACAAATTGTGCATGTACTTATTCTGTTCACAATATTACGTGAATGTAATTAAGTATACCTACTACCTTACTATGCTATCTTATTGTGAAATGTGGTAATAGCAATAAAAATAATGTTATACCAGGCAAAGTAATTTATTTCAAGGATTTGTAAATGGTATTGTTTTATCCCAGAAAGTGACATATTCTCTCGGGATTATTAAAATGAGTTTTAAATGGGAAACTGTCAAAACGCCTCGTATTTTGCTCTTGCCAGTTTAGTTAAACTTTAAGTTGGAAATGATAAGAAACACAATTTTCAAATTTTGCCACGTACAAAAATACTCGCAGTGTTTATCAACTTTTACATCTGGCCATTAGTTCCACAAGTGTGCTAATGGCCGCACGTAAAAGTCTACATTCAAATTTTTTGTCAGTAAGTACCTACTCATTAAATGACACATTCAAACATTACGCTAACTTATGTTCGTTTATTAAAGAACATTTTCAACATTTACCTTAATTGAAGGAATCACTAAGTCGAGGAAACTGAAAAATAATTACTATTTTTTAGCTCACTGTAGAAATACAAGTCAATTTCGCGCAAATTCATCCATCCCGTGGCTACCCCCACAAAATCAGACATTGTTGTCATTGTCATGTCATTACGGTTTGTCACAAAGTTGTATACTTACTATACATACATATAAGCAGGGCCACCGCAAGCGGGAGTGCAATGCGTGCACCCCGGCTGCATGTAGGGGAGAGGTGACAAATGCACTGGTCATTTTTTTTTATAGCCTAAGCAGGCAAACGAGCAGACGGGTCACCTGATGGTAAGTGATCACCGTCGCCCATGGACATTGGCAATACCAGGGGCGCCACCAACGCGTTGCCGGCCTCGAAGGAAGCGATAGACCCGCTTCTTGAAGGACCCCATGTCATGTAGATATTACTTCAATAAAAGTTTACCGATATCGGGTTTGAATAGACTACTTGCAAAACTACTGCTATACGCAGTACTTTAGTACATAGTATCTTAATGTATGTAGGTACGCATGGGTTGGTAACTAAGAATTTCGTCGTCTCAAATTACTTAGATATCCTACGCTATGTAGTAAACTTAAATGTCACAGGCGCTTCCCAAAGTTATATTACTCGTATACACCGATCGCAGCTTCGTAGTTATAAGTCACGTCATTAATCTGCCAGCTCGTCCTATTTCGCCATATCCCGGATTAATGGTGAAGAATGTTATGCAAATCCTTATACGGCCATAACTCATACAATGCAATGGAAGATGAGTGCCAAACCGATGTACTTACTTGTAGTCTGCGGTGTAAAATATTAGCAAACATTTTATCTTTCCGTGAAGCCTCACTGGCTCGCTAGCTGCTACTACTTAACGTGTGTTGGGGTCGTGAGAACTTATAGGAACTTTCTTTCTTTGTTCTTCTTTCTTTTTTGCTAACACATCTATAGATTCCGCAATATCAGTTAACAACGCACGAAGATGACCACTCACCATCAAGTCATCATCATCATCTCAACCCATCATGGCCCACTATTCAGCACGGGTCTCTTCTCAGAATGAGAAGATTAAGGCCATAGTCCACCACGGCTGGTCAAGTGTGGATTGGCGGACTTCACACACCTTTGAGTTTTACGAACTCTCCGGCATGCAAGTTTCCTCACGATGATTTCCTTCACCATTTGTAGCAAGTGACATTTAAACGCTTAAAACGCACATAACTCCGAAAAGCCAGAGGTGCGTGCCCTGGGATTAGAACCCGGACTCTCCGAATAGGAGGCCGAATTCTTAACCACTAGGCTATCACCGCTATACTCATTCACACTCACCATCAAGTAGCTCGTAGTATCCTTTGTTATAGGTTGACCAGGAATATAAAAAACCTCGCCATATTGCGGTAAGCTCATGGAACTAATTTATTTTACTGGCAACGCTTACTTTCTAAGCGTCACTCGTAAACTGCTTGTCAGTGTGCTTGTCAGCGAGTTAAATGTCATAGTTTGTTTTATTATTTTCGCACCATAATGTTTGCGAAAATGCCGAAAACTATTTATAGTCGTGAAAGAAAAGTGGTTTTCTATGTGCTAAAATAAACTGTCCTTTAAAATATCATTTATTCTTTTTAAAACATTTCCGACTTAGTTGTCAAAATGACAATAATAACATGAGCGCTATTATAGTTACTGTTGCCTGTGCTGTTGCCATAAAAAAGAAAACTTAGCGCCCTCATGACAGGTTTTTTATTTTCCTGGTCAAGCAATAGCTATTTACATAATTTGGAGGATGCCCGGTATTGGCTCTAAAACGCACTCAAATGAAATTATGTTGAAAAAAAAAAATTAAAAAAATATAATATGTGCGTTTAATATCTCAATATAGGAAGTTTGCCTAACATTGCAGTACAATAAAAAGTAATGGAAATGATTTAATAAATATTTATATTTTTACGTCAGTTTTGATTATTGTTAGTTGTTGCCATCATAAAAACATTCTGCCGGATAAAATATTATCGTAGACAAAATTCAGTAATAATAAAATGTTTGCTTGTCTTGTAATTTTTTAAATATATAATGGTCGACTGAAATTATACATTATGTAAAAACCATACATATATTTAATCCTACACATACAAATTGGACTTGTATCGATCAATTTTATTTTATTATTGATTTTTGTAGTAATGGTAACTTCGAAAGCTGGACGTTTGTCAATTTGTCAGTCTGAGAATGTCAAACAGATTTTCCTGTTTTGGCGTATACCTAATGATACAATAATAATTATATTTCTTGCAGGATTTATACCAAATAATACAAGCACTTGCATATAATAGTGAGCATGTAAGGCGTAACGGTGCTATAAAATAGAGTTCCCAACCAAGAATAACTTCTTAAATAGGGGAAAATTGTACGCATGTAAGTCGAACAGTAATACGCATAACTTCTACACCCAAACTTTGTTTCGTAATAATCTTTCACAAAACAATTCATACTATCATATACTAACAATGTAGCATATTTTTCTATTGTGCATTTAGAGCCAATCTCTCTATGAGGGATGGGCATCCCCCTTTAAAAACCCTATCGTTTCTATCTGTTAAACTAATATTGTTTTACAGAAAATGTGAACAGGCGATCCATGGACCGTTAAGAATTTAGATCGAAACTCAATTTAGGTTAATATTGATAGCTGAAATAAATTGAAAGAAAATATTTTCACCACAAATTGAAATCAAATATTTTTATTGACGGTGAAAAAATTTTCCCTTTTTCTTTTGAACATTGTCATTTTATTTGATTTGATTGCTTTATGAAATTGATTACGTAGTTAATTTTTGTTTCTGATTGATTTTGTTATGTAAAATATTCATATTTTAATGGGTCCTCCATTTTGAAGGCTGATAAGCTTCATATATTTTCTGAATGACCTAATTCTGCTTCATTCAAAGTGATGAAACTAGTGTCAAATGCTTTTCTGTTCATCATAATATCATACAAAGCAGGGCTTCCGCCTAATACATCTTTCAAGGCTAAAATAAATCATTTACGCCCTAAATATTAGTACCTAAAACTTTTTTTTTTTATTGAATTAAGGTAGCAAACGAGCATGCAGCACCACCCTTCCGCTGCCGCCCATGGCAATTGTGACCGACTTAGAACAAGACCCAATTTAGGGACTAGGGTGGTTAGTCCAATTAGTAGATGGTGTTAGAATGTTAGTTGGTTAGTTTGTTAATAAGTGTGAGGACAGGGACTGTTAGTGATAGTTAGTCCTGTTAGTTAATTTTAGTATTGTCCAGTTAGTAATGATTAGTGTGAGTCTTGTTCCAATTCGGTCACAGATGCGTTGCTACCCCTGAGGTCTGAGATGGTCGCCTCTAAAAAAGTGAACCGGCTCCACACCTTCCTATCCGGAACACAATTGCTCTTAAAAACAATTATTATGACGGTAGGAATGGTACTGAGTACCTTGGCGGGCGGTGGCACTACCCCGGGCGAACTCTAGGCTCTACCATCTAGTACCTAAAACGTATTTTAATAAGGCGATATTTGTGCTAATGGTGGAAGGATACGCAAATGTTTACGGAGCTTGCCTTTGTATTGGTTTGATTTATTACCAAAACAATGTCCAATAGAAGCTCTACGGATCTATTGAATTGATCATCAAATGTAGGTACTGATAATTTCCATTAATTTATTCGCTCAGTCCCAAACTGTGGTTTGTATTCATAGTACAATATATTGTGAGTTCACAATAAATCTGGGTATGATATTTCAAATGTAATCTGAAAACTCATTCTCGATAAAATCAAGTTATAAATCAAATCGAATTTGTTACGAATTAATTTCATTTGGTACCTATTACTCTTGAAATCACAATAATACGACACACGATCGAGCGCTGTCTCGAATTAGAATAAACGTGTTGCGATTGATTGAACTAATTTCGTTGCCATTAATTGATATGGTGCGATCGATCTCTTAAGTACGTTGAAGTAGCGATTCAAGAGCATGTTTATAAATTGGATTTAATTAGAATTACGATCAAAGCCCTAATTGAATAATTCCTATTCTGAATTAGACCTGATTTATTTACAAAAATATTTTGTAATGAATTTGACGACCCAAATGGTGCAAAGGTGTTAACATTGCCGGATCGCTGTTCCAAGGATCCTGGGTTCGATTCCCAGCAAGGCGGTTTGAATGATGAGTTTAAATTTCCTTTCTTGAACTGTGTATGTGTCCTTGCCTTGTATGTTGTGCATGGCGCCCACGACACAGGGTATCATAGTGTGGGACTATAAGTGTGTATCCGTGTTATTTATTTATTCTTTAAACAAACATGAGAATGAGTTTGGGACTCCTCTTGATGTGAGGGATAATGCAATGGTCCATCACGCCACCCGATGGTTTTTCGAACCTTCATAACAGTGCGGTTGATATACGTTTAAACCATTTTGTGTGTATTATAGGTACCTTTTTTTTTTTTTTTTTTTTTTGACGAGGGGGAAACCTTCAAAAGGTACCCGGTGCCGTGGGAGCGACACAGGGTAATGTGGGATTTTTACCCACTAAAACCCCCCCGGTGGCCTACCTCAGCACTTGTGGAGAACCCCGGGATCTCCGTAAGGAACACAACCGGAGTCCTCCAAGCGCGGCGCCCTTTTGTTCGGGCTCTTCCCGCGAGGGACTAAATGCCCCGTCGCTTGCCAGCGCCTTACAACGGTATGCGGCCACACATACCGTCGTCCTTCCCGGGGTTGCTGATGGACGGTTCGAGCTCCCACTCTAGCCGCCCGCAACCCCGGTGTATTATAGGTACCTAATAGTTATTACAGGCAGTATTTAAGGGAATAATTAATTTGTCGGTTTTCAATTTGTCTATTGGGTAAGGTATGGCCTAAGCCTAACCGCATCCATATCGGATGCAGTTTTCAATGATTTATTGTACGTTATTAATTTTATTTCAAACGGTTCAATAAATAATTAATTGATTGGGTAAATTTTAAGCATCCCGGCAAGTATTTTTTCGACGAGGATAAGTCGCTTCTTCGGGCATTTCTCGGTGGTCATTGGCATATGGCAGGTTTCGATCAACAAATAGCACAAATACGTCGTCTCTTTCACCGTTCCTTCCTCCAAATTTAAAATTCAATGTCCTGTACGGGACCTTTGCGAGACGCAATAAAATACCTACGTTAATATTATAATATATTTATAAACACCCACATGAAATAAATTCTTTGAGTTTGACTTAATTAATATAAGTGCTATGGAAAATATATACTTATAATATGTAGGTACCTATTACGCCTGTAACATTGCTCAAAATCTGTAAATTGAACATTAATCAAACGCTATTGGATTGGGGCCGCATAGCGTGCAACGGTCCTCCAATTACTGGCTGTACCATTGTGCGAAGTTTGCTTACGCAGCCATTCGGCCGATAATAATTTCACTTGCAATCTATTCAATGTTAAACATAGTCACGTCTGAATTTTGACAATTTGCAAATTAATCCGATTCTCTGTTTCATCTGAAAACAACACTGTCTTTTATGTCGCTATTTTTTTAATCAGTAATGACCACTTTAGTAATAAGGTCGTGACTGTAGTATCACTTTTAAATCCTACATGAAAATGCAATTTGAAAATGGTTTTTTATCCTGGCGGTTTGCATCGATCTTAGGAGATCGAAAGACTAAAGCAACAGCGGGCGTGGTCAGTATGTGGGTGAGCAGTTGACCACTTTACTCCGTTCGCACTGTTCTTTACATGGTAGGGGCAGGTACCTACCTACCTGGGATAAGGCACCTACGGTTGTAGGTACTTACCCTTTAAAAACTCTGCCTACAAATTCCGATTAAATCAGGAATTTAGGACCTTAGTCCCCCCTCTCCCCCCCCTCCCCGAAAATCAGGAGCTGGGGAACGCCAAGTTGAGAGAAGATCAGAATACTCAACTCAGAGAGTGTTCAATAGCGGGACAGAATGATGGTTGCGATGAAGAGTTAGGTAATCCAAATGGCAAGATTTGTTATTATAGTTAATAGAAGTATTGCGTGCGAACCGTAATAACTGAGACGCGGTGAAACTGCGCCTTGGATTAAGCCGGGCCGCGTCGCTTTGTTTGAACTGCATTTCCATTACCGCAGAATTTATGCGCACCGAACACGCCATTTTGACTTCACAGGCCTTTTGACCTTGCTTCAATAAAACACATTTATACTGTTTACCGATTTATTGAGAGCACTTTGATTTTTATTTATTAACATTTCTTTATTCAATTGCTTACTCACAAAAAGCATAAGTTCTGAATGCCTGAAAAAATATAAATATTTTTGTTGCGGATACTAAGACATATCTTAGCGAAGACATATCTTTTTATATGAGCGGGTTATTAAGTATCTTTTTAAATTACTTTCAATGCCTTATAATACCTACATGTGTAAAATTTCGAAGTTCCATCGAGTTGTCTTTCGATTCATTGAAAGTAATATTTCATGCGATAAGTCGGATAATATTTCATAAACAAAGCGGATATTAAAGGTTCGGGGTCGGTCCCGCTGCCAAATAAATTAAGTTGTTTTGGAGTGAACACTCGTAGGCCAAGGAGATCTTATTGTATTGCATGTACCTAATCATATTATTGAATGATATTCATATTCATTTGATTTATTTTGAATTTCAATTAAGACTTTGTACTGCATAATAAAGGTTAGGTTAATAGTAGGGAATGCAATCTCGCGAGATTGGGGCTCAGGCGAGATCTCGCGAGTTTATAAATATCAATCTCGCGAGATCTCGCCAATTTCGAGATCTCGCGAGATTGGCAGTTTTGGGTGTTTATTTTTGCAAATAACCATTATATTTGAATAAATTTGGAAAAAGTAATGACAATTCAAGATATTTTGAAATATCAATTAATTTTTACGATTTTTTTCAATAAAGTTTTAGCTATTTTTTACATTTGCTAGATGTTAGACGCATCCGTCAATTTTTTCACAATCTTTATCAAATTGGAAATAAAATAAACAATCCTTTTTTCTTTTCTAACTTTAAAAATATATATAAATCAGTTTTATTTATAACAAAACAACAATAGATATGTTAAAACAAAAGTAACAAATTCATTAACAAAGTTGAGTTGACTCTATTAGACTGAGAGATTATTATAAATTAAAGAAAATTTTACCCACTGAGGGATCTATTAGAAGATACAGATTAACTAACAATATATACCAATCAAGTTGAATTTTTGTTCAGTTTACCTCATACGCTATTATCAAGAATAAGTTTGATAGTAACTTAACGTACATAATGTGTTTGATTTGCTCCAATTCCCTGAAGGCATTATTTGTGGAATTTCTTGTGTACAATTAGGCATTTTTTGTTTAGTTTAGTTTATTTTAGAGGTGTTCACCGTGGCTCCATGTAAATTCGCGCTCTGTCGCAGTTACAACACAATGTTTTAATGCTTGTAAACAATCTCGTTAATCTCGCGAGATCTCGCCCATTTTTCGACCGAGATTCAATCTCGCAAAAAAGGGCCGAGATCTCGCGAGAACGAGATTGCATTCCCTAGTTAATAGGTATTATAAATCAAAGATGTTTTAAATATCTAGATGGAACATCGAATCCGCGCAAACGTGTCAAAAAATTGTGGCTAACTGTTAGCCACAATTTTTATATCATTACGCACACATAGACAATATAGACGAAGGTGTAAAACATCGCCTGCACGCACACATGCTTGATAATGTTGCCTTGTTTTTTTTGTTTTCATTGTAGGGCGACGCTCAATCTAGATATTTAAAACATAAAAGTTATAAATATTGTAGAACTACGAATCAAAGAAATAAGTTACTTACTATAATTTACCTACGTTTATTTAGTACATATTACCCACATGTCGATAGGTGCTTATTTGAATTTTATTTAATATCTTATCATATGCATCCAGCTCAGCCAATGCAATCACGTACAATAAATCTTCTTTGCGGCCACTGTGTTCTTAAGATCCTAGTTTAACGATATACATAATTATGTGCAGTGGTGCGTTTGTTACCAGTGATGATTTCAGAATCACACTGGGTGGTAGGTACAAAGACCAGCGGCTTTCAACAATAGAGACCTGGTAAAGTCCTTGTCCTTTGTAAACCGGGATGCACGGGATGCACCATGAATGGCTGTAAACTTCGACACTGTTTATTAACCGACTTCAACATCGACAAGGAGATATAATAACTCAAAAACTATTCGCCAGATGTCGTTAAAATTTATATGGGACAAGCCATCCAGAATTATCAAAATAGGTTCAAACTCAATTTGAGAACCTACTCCATTTTTTGAACTCGATTAAAAAGGAGAGCATCAGACATCTGACAAGTGGTTTTTAAGTTATTCCTAATAATGAGTACCTATTTAATTGACGTTGAAGTCGATTTTCTTTGTACATCAATTTATCAATACTACTAGCACTAACAGATTTTTTTTAACCTTAAAACCTGAAACTGCATAAATAGCTTAAAAAACAACTTTAATTGTTATCAATTTATCCGCTTTCATATGAAATGTAGTAATTTCTTATTTTAATTTTAAATACAGTCGAGACATTGATACAACGTGTGGCTCTCACCTTTCACATCCACTTCTAATATCGAAATACCGCGCCGCGTACGCCGTATAGGCTGTTTGGAACGATTTTCCCGAGTCATATCCGCGTATAGGTCACTGAACGCTGCCGCACAGTGGGCCTATTGTCGCACAATAGACATTTTTTACTCTTTTATCTAAGCTGTGTTTGTTTGTAGCTGTGCGTTCGAGCAAATCTTGAAGATGAATTAAGACTACTTTCTTTTAATCTACTGTTTTGAAATTTTGCACGTTGCTTTAGTGCCCATGGCAGTGGGGTCTTAAAACAATAATATCCATCGGATAATGCGCTCTACTTTGGCTCCAGGCAAAAAAACACAGTGACTAAATTGCCGTGTACTTAAAATTTACTAAACATTAATGTATAAACGTGTTAATTTATTATCTTTGCATTTATTATTTACTTAGCTTTGTACTTGTTTGTAAAGCGGGGCTTTATCTAAATAAAAAATAAAAATATGTTTCAGTTTTCAAAGTTCGGGATTTAGTGTACTAAATAAAAAACGATTAAACAACTTCTTAGCATTAGTCCTATTCGTCAAACAAAAAATTAAAGTATGCAAACATCAGGATTGTAGTCGATATGTTTAAAGCTTCACTGAACATAAAATAAGTATAGTAGACTGAGAATAGAACTCCTCCGTCGGTCGTATATGCTACCCAAGCCACTAACCGCAAGTGAAACTAAATATCTATGTAGAGACATTGGCGTTATTTAAATATCAATTTCGATCTAAATCTCCATTAACCCATATTGTTCTTTATTTAGTCAGATTTTCTACTAAGTGTGTAAGGATTATGACCAGATTCGACTTGTTACTAAGTCGAATTAGCCATTTCATACCATAACCTATTTTCTAATCTGTGTCATAGCATTGTATTTGGGATCGAAATAGTGATAATTTAGGGCCAAATTGTACGTCTCACCCCCTCTATAAAACAACCTTTTTTATGGAATTATGGTAACAAACGTGCCTGCAGCATCACCTTTCAGCTGCCGCCCATGACAAATGGCTGTAGTTGTAGCGGTATAACAGACATCAAGTCAAGACGTACAAGTTCTCTGCTCTGCGGTCGAAATTCGGGCGTCATTCATTCTATCCAACAGTTACTATGGTTTTATTGTTATTTGATTTCAAATGTATACGTCGTGTACACTACCAGTGTGAATGGTTGGCTCGCTACAACCCATTATGGCTCACTGATGAGCATGGGTCTCGCCACATTATTGAAGAGGCCTAGACTCCACCACGCTGCTCCAGTGCGAATTGGTGGAGGGATTAGTGGCCAACCCAGTGTCGAAAGTTTTCAACGGCTTAACGACTGTTATCTATCGATAACGACCGGGACCGACGGCTTTACGTGCCCTCCGAAGCACGGAAGCGCTCAAGAAATATTGCCACTAGCGGTCACGCGGGGCACTTCATTGAATAGAGATAGGTATAGAGATACAGTAACTAACATTAGTGTGTATAATGTTTTATTTATTGATTAGGTAATTAATGTACTTTATAGGCATTATTATTGAATAACATTAGAGTTTTGCACTTCTCCTACATAAACTACATACAAATATATCTAATAAGTACAATTCATGAACCTACTAATTCATGAACTCCTTATGGGTGACACAGTAGCCCAGTTATTCGTGGCCCTGGCTGCAGAGCGAAGGTTCCCGGGCTCCAATACATTTTTTTGGGATCGTGGATGACAGTCATTTCAATTAGGAAAAACAACAACAACAAGCCATCCGTGACAGAGGATGTTTTGGGTGATTGTTATAAAAATTTAGAAGGAAAAATTAGGAAAGAAATAAAAATACTCTCTCGCAATATTTGAACGGTAGGTATATTCAAATTATGATAATGCAAAATACTTTGAGGAACTTTAGAAAATACTACTCATTACTCCTAAATTAAGTACTTAACTGAATTTATTTAATATTTTCCTTCACGCATTCCAACTATCAAGTAAAGGAAATTACTGTGGATCACGAATTTACAAGCCCTGCTTACATCAAGGTTATGCTAATGTTACTTATGTAACCCTTTTCAAGAATTATTGTAAAAGTTCGTACGAAAATGTGCCTATTCCAAGTATTACATCAAAATAAGCTTTTAGGTTTCGATCAAAACAAATGAAAGAACTGTTGAAAGCTTTTGAAAAATCCCCCTGTTAGGAGGTGAAACAAAACTTAAAAATTTCGTTGAAAATTATTACTCCCACCAAAGCAAAACCGCAGACACAAATAGTAAATATGGGCAGGGGCACTCCCGTGCTCCCAGATAAACAGCTGGGAAGTACCAATGTAATAATTTGTTTTGCTTTCAAATATTGTTACGTAGTATAAATTATGTGTGCAACTACAGTAAGTACCTTTAAATATTCAATTTGACGTAAAAAAGGAAACGGTTTTTATGAATGTCCCAAAAAAAACTGGAGCACTGTGTCCGTCGATTACACAAATAGGTACATTTTGTAATAGTTATTTTACAATGCATTGCGTACGAAAAAAATATTAAATCAAAATATTGACTATACCGCTTCGAATTAATAAAATTAATTACAAAACCCTCTACAAACCTCATTCGGACATATCTAAGTTTTTGTTATAAAACAGACTATTTTGGGACGGGATGTAGAACTGGACCTAACAACTATACAAGCTCCGCATCCACAATACACATTACTGAGAATAATTTTAGAGCACTTTGTCTAAAACTAAATATTTTACCTCATACCTCTGAAGATGACACATTACTGTTTGTGAATTAAACCGCAAGCGTGTCGTAAATTAAATTTCGTATAACGATGGATAATAAGGCTATCACCGGGGAATACATATACTTAAGTTAGAATTACGCTCCAACTTGTTTTATGGATAAATCCATATTTAGGTAAGGTAGAACCAGAGTGGTCCAAGTGACAATTTTAACTTTTCGAGAAAACGAGGGAAACGCGTTTGTACTTATTGTAGCGAAACTAATAACTTTTAACTTGTAATTCTTTATTGAAATTACAGCTAACAAGTTAGATCAAAGTAATAAGATATGTATAATCACAATCATTTGTATTTAGTATAACAAATTGATGGTTTTTCACAAAAAATGCACACAGACCACTCTGGCACAAACAAAAAATTAAAAATTCTTGCACATGGACCACTCTGGCACAAACAAAAATTAAAAACTAACAAATTTATCTATATGTCCGTAATCTACTTATGTTTGTGCACGCTAATCTCAGAAACGGCTGAACAGATTTTTATGGAACTTTCACTTGGAGATAGATGAGGTTGTGGAGAATCATATTAGCTACTCTTTATCCCGGAATTCGGGATTCCCGCAGGAAAAACTATTATTCTCAAACGAAGTCGCGGTTTCAGATTTTTATGGGACTTTCGTTGGAGAATAGAGAAGGTTGTGGAGCAACACATAAGTAGGCTACTCTTTATTCGGAATACCCGCCACATCGGGATTCATGCGGGAAAAAATACTGTTATCGAATGAAGTTGCGGACTTTCACTGGGAGATGGAGGAGGTTGTGGAGCAACATGGAGGCTACTCTTTATCCCGGAATTTTGTGACATACTGAGTTTCACTCGGGCGAAATCTCGGGCACAGCGGCACAGCTAGTATATTAATATGATTCAGAACTAACTTTTTACAAAAAAAAAATAACCGACTTCAAAGTCAAGATAACTCAAAAACCACCGGCCAGATGTCGCTCCAATGTACAAGGTACCATAATTATGACAAGCACTACTTTTACTTTACCTTCGAACAAAAAAGAATCTAGTGAAAATTCCATAACGAACCGTTCAGCCGTTTCAGAGATTAGCAAGCACAAACATACTACAAACAAATAGAAAAGTTAAAAAAAAACTTATTCACCGATCCTTTTTTTATTTTTTTTTATCTTTGTTGGTAAGTTTGTGACCCCATAACTTCGTGTTGGGTAAACCGATTTTGATGATTCTTTATATCCTTGAAAGATGGTGCTTGTGGTATGGTCCCATACAAATTTGAGCGACATCTGACGAGTAGTTTCGAATTAACTTGAATAATGTGTAGGATGTTTTGTACTGTGTACTTATGTTTTTTTCCTGATAACTTTTTACTGAGTGTTTAGATTTTTATGATTCTCGTTTTATTTGAAAGCTGGTACAGTGCAAGTGGTTCAATGCAAGTATCATTGTAGTCTCATATGAATTTGAGCGGCATCGGACCAGTAGTTTTTGAGTTACTCTTAATAATGTGTATTTAATTTATGATCGTTACCTCATAATTTGTCACTAGAGCTTCGATTTTGATAATTCCATTTTTTATTCGAAAGCTAGTACCTACTTGACGTGTGGTCATATATAATTTTCAGCGACATCTGACGAGTAGTTTTTGAGTTATCTATACTTCTCGATTTTGAAGTCGGTTATTTTTTTGTAAAAAGTTATTGTATTATTTGAAAGCTGGTACTTGTCGGTGGTCCCGTGTAAATTTGAACAACAACTGACGATTGGTTTTTGAATTATCCTTAATGTGTATTTATGTTTGTTATCTCATAACTTTCTACTGGGTATTCCGATTTTGACGACGAATCTATAAAAAGAATATTGAATTTTGGAGATGTTTTTGCCAAAATCGGGTTTTTTTCAAAAATGTCACTTGGACCACTCTGGTTCTACCTTAAACATTTAAGTATATAAAATTACTTCGTGCCTTAAAATATTTAGTAGCCACACACACTATCCTAAAGTTTCGACGGCAACTGTACATATCGTGTTAAATTATTGGCAATTGATTTACGTATCTATTTTTAGTGAGCTGATTTCACGGCGAATAAGCCACACAATAGGCACAAAATATTTGCCGTACGTAATCACATGACTTTACATCTGTATTCGTACATGAACTGGGTTTTAAACGAGTTTAAGCAAAGCACCCTCTTTAAAACACTAAGTGGATACTTAGGGTTAATGGAGAAAAGGGACGTCCTCTGACCTTTCTGTAGTGCCAGCACAAATGTTAGTATAGGTGTAAACATATATACTAATTTTGACTACATCACTGAATAAAGAATGAGTGAGAGGATAAATGGAAATAAAATACTCTGAACTACGAACAAGAAAAGACACAATACCTAAGGGTGGTCCGGTCCGCCAATATAAAACAGCTGGTGCCATAATTATGCGAATTAAACTGACAAAATAAAATATTGGAGTTTTCTGGTTGTGACTTTTGAAGAAATTGGTCTCGTAAATGCGTTTACTCCCACTTGTCCTGTTGATTAGTCCTGCTGGCAGGACAAGCACTGTTTCAGTCACTAATTATAACAATCCATATCTGTTCCCCTGGGCTCACTCCTCTCATAATGTAATGGTACAGGCCATCTTCGATCATCGATACCAATTAGATAACGGCCAACCTACAAAATCGAAGCTAAAGGCCCTCCGCTTATATGATATCTAGCCTTCACGGTCTTATATTTGTTTCTTATATACAAGGTGGATACCACCATACAACAATAAATGAAACCACGAGCCCTGCTTCATGCAAGGAACATATTACATTTTGTAAGAAACGCCTAACATTTATAAAAATGTATTTTTTTTTTCAAACAAACTAAATAGCACAAAATACAGGAAAAATAGAACAGCCTATCTAAACGTCAGTTATAGTGCCACCAACTTATCTGTTCAGTAAACGGATGTCGCTAGTGCAGCGTCAATGTTACCATATATTAAAATTTGGCGACTGTCAAGGGAGGTCAACAACTTTGAGACCTATGATTTTTACCAGATGTTGCACATAATTCGATGGTAAATGATGACAAAGCCTTTCCGACGAATATAGACACACAATTTGGGCTGTGGCTACTAACTTAAACTACCATGCAATGACAGCAGTAACATAGGATGTTAACATTATCTCAATCCATCAGGGCCCACTATTAAGCACATGTCTCTTCTCATATTGAGAAGGTAAAGACCATAGTTCACCATGCTGAACAAATGCGGTTTGGCAATGTTTTCCTTTACCGTTATAGCAAGTGACATTTAAATGCTTAAAACGCACATAACTTAAAAAAACGGAAACATCCAAAAATAAAAGAATTACGTAGGCCAACACAGTCAAATTTTACTTTTTCATATAAAAATTTAAATTTCAGGACAAGAGAAATAAAAGATCCATTGTTATTGACTATAATTGTTAATATTTTTATATATTTTATAAAAATAATTGTCATGGTGATCTCTGAATTTGAGGGGGTTCCACACGAGAAATCCCTGTGGAAAATGATGCCGATGCGCCAGAGAAATTTCTTCAGCTTTTTTCTTTTCACTCATTAGCTTGTAAACAAATCGTTCACTAACTCCTGTAACAAAGACATAATATTATATGAAGTATAAAAAAATTAGATACCAAATATATTCAGTGAAAAAAAAAAAAAAAATTGCCCCGTAAATATAAATATAATCATTAAATGAATAATATAATTGAAATTAAATCTAATCGATGTGAATGTCTTGATGCAAATAATGTAGATTGATATATTGTGTGCATGGAATAAAAGGCTTTTTTATTTTTATTTTATTTATTATATTCAGTGACAATTTAATCGATTATGCAAAGATAAGTGAGGAACATAAAATAACTGAATTATTGAACAGGACTATTAATTAACTTGCAATAGCAACACTAACCTGTTGCAACGGCGAAGCGTTCTGCCACTTTTTTAAACGTTATTTTCGGAGTTAGCAGGCGATTTTCTTCCCTCATGAAATCTAAAACTTTTAAAATAACTAATCGTGCAATGACTTCTAAGAGGCTCAGGCATTTTTAATCACTTTTTGCAATTAAAATTGAATTAAAACACATAGAGCACTCGCACTTCAAAAAATTGACAGCGGACATGATATTTCAAAATTGACGTTGTCTTTTTTTAGTTCCATTTTTGTCTACTGAACAGATAAGTTGGTGGCATTATACTCACTTTTGACAAGAGCGGCAACAATCTTCAGCTATTACAATAATAAGGCCGCGGCCTCGAATTTTGCGGGCAGCGGGGCGGCGGCGGCGGCGGCGCGGGCAACGCAGGCTAGTTCTCGAAACTCGCGGCGGCGCTATAGCGGCGTAGTGTTGTGTCGCTGAGATATTTGTTTCATTCGCGAACGAAATGTCTGAACAACGGAGACAACATCTTTTCGATTCAAATTTATTTCTTACACTCGTTTTATTGTGGGCAAATGAAGAAGTGAATACCTACTATAGGACAAGAAAAATAAAAGGCGAGTTTTATCGAAATTGTGAAGAACAGAGACAATGTCCCGACAAATAAATAACAAAGTAATAATTAGATTAATTATCAAAATACCTAACTCCAAAGTAATCAATATAATCTTAAAACATTTACAATTTCAGTTAAAAGAGAAAGTAAAAGTATTAAAAATTGTAAAATAACATAAAATAACAAGTCATAAACAAAGGCAAGGATATTAAAGGAAGTGAACAAGGAAGAAGATAAAGAGGATAAAGATGACAGACAAGGAGTAAAGAAGTAAATAAAGTAATATAACGTATACGAAACCTAAATAAATTGCACAACACTACAATGCGATTGCGCGGGCTGTCACCGTGTGCGTTACCCTAGCAAGAACAGCGAGAGAGATACGAACTATCAAAATAAAATATTATAATTATAGCTATAATTAAAATATTATTTTCACTATTAATTGCTACCTAATTGCTTCCTAAAAACCTAGTAGTCTGGATTCCGTAGCTTTTAAGGATAAATAGTCATTAACAAAAACCGTTTACGAAACTCTGAACACCCTGATTTTATCATTGCAGAAGAAAAAAGTTATTCAAAACAAACTACATTCAAAATAAGTAAGAATATATATCTCGGAGCCAGGGTCAGAGCGGTTGTTATACTTTGGGTTATACGTGACTGGGGATAAGAAATAATAGTCTGTACACTGAGTTTAAACGTCTATTCCAACACTTCAATACAGTTATCACCAAAATTAATTTAGATTACATTAAATTAAACTTAGAAATAAAGCTGACGACAAAATAATAGCAAAGTGGCAAAGGATCAGCACGATTAATTCAAATTTAACTTGGAAACGCGGCAAGTTTGGTATGGCAGTGGGTTCGACACGTCCGCTCGGTCTAAGCGCTCAATTCAGAATGATCATGACAGCTATGGTTCTCTACGACGCCATCTCTACCCCCACTCCATACCAACCATGCCCAAACAATAACTGTTTCGTTTCCAGAAGTAGCTCCGGCCATCATTCATAGATGGCGGTAGGTTCCTAAAACTAGTTCCATCGATTACTCATAGGTGGCGTTACTAGATCAGCGTAGGACTTTGGTCTCGCTCCTACACGGCCAATCTGACGTGCACACGTCCTCGTGTGATTCCTTTTTAATTAAGTTACAACAAAGCTCTAAAGTTTCTTTTATTCAGCAAAAGTTTTTCGTTACTAATGAGACTACCTTTTAATTAAGGTCACACAATAGTTATGGTCAAACGGAATAGTAATGGTCACACAGAATAGTAATGGTCACACAGAATAGTTATTGCCACACAGGCGAATCATTGCCATACGGGCGAAACATTGCGTCACAGGATAGTCATTGCGTCACAGGATAGTCATTGCGTCACAGGATAGTCATTGCGTCACAGGAGAGTCATTGCCACACAGGCTAGTCTTTGTGTCACAGGAGAGTCATTGCCACACAGGCTAGTCTTTGCGTCGCAGGATAGTCATTGCCACACAGGCTAGTCAGCTAGTCATTGCCACACAGGCTAGGCTTTGCCACACAGGCTAGTTAGCTGGTGTCAGTTAGGGCCACACAGGCAAGTCAGGGCCACACAGGTCAGTCAGGGCCACACAGGTCAGTCAGGGCCACACAGGTCAGTCAGGGCCACACAGGTCAGTCAGGGCCACACAGGTCAGTCAGGGCCACACAGGTCAATCAGGGCCACACAGGTCAATCAGGGCCACACAGGTCAGTCAGTGTCAAATTCGTCAATGTTGATAAAATGTGTCAGTCTCAAGTTGGTTAGTGACCCCTACTACAATTTACTTTAAATTTCTTTTACTCAACAAGTTTCTAATTTTTCAAGTTTCTAACATTACAACACTAGTTTAGAGGAGCAAAATTACAAATTAATAATTTGTGTTTGTTTTAACTTTTACACTATGACTACGCTATCGCTATCGCAGATTAATCCGTACAGCATCTTCATCTGCAAGCACGCTCTACCGGCACCAATCCGCATTCGTCATTGAAGATTGCCTGTAACAATCAAACACACACGCGAGTATCTTTCTACGCTCAGCCCTTCCTGATAAACAGAAGCACTTCTTACAAAATTAATCTGCATCAGTACAGGGGCTTATTCCAATTTGAATTTGAATTTGAATTGATTGATTTAAAGTGTATTAATATTGACACACGGATATCTGAAGAAACATGCCATGAGGGCCTTATTACTTTGTCTGCTATGAGGATAGGGGATACAACATAAGACTTCAGAATTTATTTGCCACATAGGTTGTATGCTACTCAGGCTGTTGATCAGGTGTGCCACGCAGGCGTTTGAACAGGTTTGCCACATAGGTGTTTGATACTAGTACCAATACACACAAATAAAAAGAATTATAACTTTCCATTTTAATAACTTTAAAACTAGTCTAGACCAGGTGGACTGATGACCTGAAGAAGGCGGTGGGCATCCGCTGGATTCAGAGAGCTCAGGACCGGTTAGGGTGGCGCCAGTTAGGAGAGGCCTACGCCCAACAGTGGACCTCGAAAGGCTGATTGATGGATGGATGGATGGATGAAAACTAGTCTTTAAACTACTGAACAAACTTTCAAATGATTCCCACCAATCGAAGTAGGATTCCGCATGGTTACGGCGTATAATTCATTAAGGTTTTGTTTTAATTAATTGAAAGGTGACGATAGCGATTCGATAGTACTATGCAAAGCCGGGGTGGGTCGCTAGTTATTAATAATTTTGTTTCATTCTGATATCCCACCCACCATCAACTCAAAAACTAATTAAACCATTATAACCGGTAATAGTGAACAGATTACCCAATTATTAAATTGAACGGTTTTGAATTGGGTGATTCAATAACAAAGTAATTCTATAAAAAACTAATCCACTTAAATCTTTTTCCGAAGACATTATATTGAGAAGATTCTTTCTCTTAATTATTCTCTCTTAACCGTTCCTCCTAATTATTCAGATCAATAAGCAACATCATTAATGTTTCTCAAATACCCAATTAATTTAACCAAGAAAAATACAGGGATCGCCTAATATCCAGTAATGTCTCAAAAATGGAAGAGTTTAATTCACTTTTACTATAAGCCATAAGAAAACCAGTTAAACAAAACAGATCACCTGTAACGTTGTGCCCGTTCCGCGGCAATAACCGATGATGCTTCATCATCACACCACGAAGCCAGCGCCAGCGCACGCACACAGCCATCAATGCAGTTCCAATTAACACGAGTACAACCTTCGTGTGCTGCTCTTGCTCCCGATCGCCACAGAAACAACCCGTGCCATCTTCGAAAACCAAGCTGGAACACAGAACACGAATAACGTTAAAAACTCATTGGTTTCACGAGGTAAATTAAATCCAATCAAAGTTTGCTGCACTTGTTAAAAAAATAATAATTAGGGAACCGACTGTATCCAACTATTATTTTATCGATCACTAATTACAAGACAACAGAAGGTTGTATTTTCACAACGCACGAAATAAAATTGAAGTTATGAAACTCCAACACACCGGATGTCATAAAATAAAAGTTTGTCATACCAAAAACGCCGTTTCACTTTTACCTCGTTTCATGTTACCACAACTAGGTGATGTCACCCTTGGTTCCAGACAGGTACCAGACAAGGTCTTGGTCCCCAGCTTCTTAAAACCTAGAATCGCTTCCTAAATGCAGCAAAAATCGACTTTATTTATTTCAAAAATATAGTGGGTAGAATCTGAATCGGGTAAGAATTCAATAAATTCGTCTAAAATACCTCTGAAGACAATATTTAAATCATTAGGTAACCCCTTTCTCAATATTTAAACGTAACAGTAACTTACCCGCGTATTTAGAATACGAAACAAAACAATTAATTAATCACTTTTAAAACGACAACCAAATAAGCTGTAACGGGTTTTTTTTTAATTAATTCGACAAACGTCACCTCATTAAAACTACTCAGTCCTTTCAAAGCGCAAGCCAATTGTACTCGCTTTATAAATTTACTTGGTGAAATTGAGTACCAATAAAGCAAACTATTTTGTGTGTGTATTTTTATTTTTTTTCAATTAATCCTTTTCAACTAAAAGCGGCGCACCAAATCACTAAACACCAAGATAATTAAAAGAATACTTTCGTTATTCACCCGCTACCTGACCAGTACTTTCAGTATCACTGCTGTCAGTCACTGCATACCAATAAAAAGTAATCAAGAAATAATTTTAAGAATTCAATCGCATGTGACAAAAGAAAACAACACTTGTGGTAAAGGACACTGCACTGTAACACCTTATCACGTTATCAATTGAAAATGTACCTACACGGAATACGTAACAAAATTCCAGAGATCAAACGCGTATTTTTCTTTTTCGACCAGGCTACAAAATCTAATCTATCCCCATGATCTTTAACAATAGGAACAAAGAACGAATCCTAGTTCAACATCAAATATCGAAACGCTTAAATAATGCTTAAGCAACCGCGCACCAATATTATGAAAACATCTCACTCATTAGTGAACAGTATCGTAGTAGTAGCAAGTAATATTACAGACGTTAATCAGCGAAAAGTGTCGTTGCTATCATCTATATCGATCGACAGCAACTAGAGTCACCTCCATCAAGCAACGATACTTATAGACTTCATTGAATAATGCAAGGGACACATCACCTCAACTAAGCGATATGTTTAGCAGCTGAGTAATGACACCAATTACTGTTCGCTAATCAGAAATAATGTAACAACTTAATCAGATTACACCTTGCACCATACTAGAACGAGAAATATTATTGCCACTACTCAACTCAAATTCACTTCTTATAACAACACTTGAAGTGGTACTTGGCCCTCGGGTGTCCTAGTAATTTAACCCCAAATCTACCTTCATTAAATTTTGAACAAATTGAACGCAAGTTACTAGCGTCTTCCGAAGTATGTATGACACTTCGGTTAAATTACAGTAAAATCAAAGACTTGCAACTTTGGCTTTGACCAAGGTAACCACTGAATGATATTTTTTTTTCAGGGAAAGAAAACAAAGAAAATAATATTACTACCGGTGCTGACATAAACGATAATGACGGAAAATCTACGACTGTATTAATCACTCATGATTGTTTAACAAACTATTTGACACACACACTATCTAGTTTACGCAAGAATTAAAATTTAAGCTGCGAAATTTTGTCACCACAGATGTAATGAAATAAAAAAATTATACCATACCAATACTCGCCGTCTTACTTGAAAATCCTTCATATCGATACTTGCCGTTTTATTGAAAATCTAGTCACATCATTTCACTGCACTTTGCACTTTCACTTGCATCCACGCCTCATGATATCACCTGAAAACGTGGACAGAGTTCTTTATCCCAGCTTCTGATCTCGGAGCCAGGGTCAGAGCGGTTGTTATACTTTGGGTTATACGTGACTGGGGATAAGAAATAATAGTCTGTACACTGAGTTTAAACGTCTATTCCAACACTTCAATACAGTTATCACCAAAATTAATTTAGATTACATTAAATTAAACTTAGAAATAAAGCTGACGACAAAATAATAGCAAAGTGGCAAAGGATCAGCACGATTAATTCAAATTTAACTTGGAAACGCGGCAAGTTTGGTATGGCAGTGGGTTCGACACGTCCGCTCGGTCTAAGCGCTCAATTCAGAATGATCATGACAGCTATGGTTCTCTACGACGCCATCTCTACCCCCACTCCATACCAACCATGCCCAAACAATAACTGTTTCGTTTCCAGAAGTAGCTCCGGCCATCATTCATAGATGGCGGTAGGTTCCTAAAACTAGTTCCATCGATTACTCATAGGTGGCGTTACTAGATCAGCGTAGGACTTTGGTCTCGCTCCTACATATATATTAAAAATCTTGAAAAATATAAATTTAACAATTTATAATATAATCCGATATAAATCCTACTTCCTACTATCCTATCTAACCTATCCTACTAACTATACAATAATTATTATAAATGCGAAAGTTTGTAAGGATGTGAGTGAGTGTGTGTGTGTGTGTGTGGGTTTGTTACTCTTGCACGCAAAAACTACTGAACGGATTTTCACGAAACTTTGCAGTAATATAGCTTAGACATTGGAATAACATAATTTGTTAAAATTTATAGAGATTTTTGAAGGGACTGGTTCCCCGAAGCGATGCGAGGGCGGGTTTACTAGTATCCCTATATACGAGTACATTGAGCGTACGGTATAGAGTACTATAGAGTATCGTAGTCGATATCAAGTCTTAAATTTTAAATGGAAAGTTATCTGTGATTTTGATTATACACGGTATAAATAAAAGAACTTTTTGTGTTCGAATATACTTAGGATTTTTTTTTTCTAAATTTACATCAACGTTAAATATGAGCAGAACCGCCATTCTGACGCACACGACGCGAGAGCGGTCACCGCTTGACATTGTCAACCACCGCTCGTTACCCGCTCCTACACCGCCGCCGCGCCGCAGTTTTCGAGAGTCGGTCCATTTGATAACATGCAAAACATCTTGCGCGCCCGCGCCGCCGCCGCCGCCGCGCCGCTGCCCGCAAAATTCGAGGCCGCGGCCTAATAGATACAGATTACAGCGTGTTGAAATTTTGAATACTGAAAAAAAAATTGCTGTGGCTAAAGGAGGTATTTGATTGAAATTTTTTTTGGGGGCTTAGGTAATCATTAGGCTACCTGCCTAAAAATTAAATTTTTTGTTGTATGGTGGTAACCATGTTGTATAAGTATAAGACCAAAGTTTTACTTTTAATTTTGCCTGCAACAAATAAAATAAATTAGCTGACATATACATACTCGTATAGTGAGACTTTACATTTTGGCACGATTTTCTAGCACTGAGCCGACATCTAGATCGTACTGTTGATCGAAGCAAGCTACATCACATTGCCCAAGTGCGGACTGGCAGAATCCAATCTTCATACAGCTTTGAGAACATTATGGACAACTCTCAGGTACGTATTAGGTTTCCTAATGGCTGATCAATACAAGTGATTACTGTGACCGACCGAAAGTTTCGGTTTCGGCTTAAACTGAGAGCAAGGTCGAAAGTTTGATTTTGGTTCGGCAGAAAAACTAAATACCTAAGTAAAATATATTTTATAAATAAATAAGTAAATTTTATGCCTAGTATGCATATGATTAAGAACAAAACCGATGCATGCAGGATTAGAGGCAACAAATGCCCAAACCATTATGCTCTACTAGAGAACCGCCCGCGCTTCGCTTCGGGACCCGTAGGTAACAGCCGCGTAGGTCCCGCTCCCATAAGAATCTCAGCTAAAAAGTAGCCTATAACATTTGCCTATGACTTAAGTAAATTACATGTAGTATTTGATAGCGTGATTCAGAACTTGCAAATGAATTTTACTAACGCCATCTATTAACAACTCCGGAACTAAATATCTAGCAACTAACAAAACATGGATCTTCCCATGGGAATGAGATGTTTTTCCGCGGTAAAAAGTAGCATACGTCACTCTCCACCCTCCTAACTATCCCCACACACATAAACCATACCATAAAATAGCCATGTTGCGACGTGAAAGAGTCACAAACAAACAAACACACTTTCACATTTATAATATTAGTAAGGAAGACTTAACAGCTCACAATTTCAGATTTAGAATGAAAGCTACGAGTACATTTTTAAATATCCGTTAACGTGTTGCCAGGGTATCCTACTCGTACCTACCCACTTTAATGAAGCTACGTGAGGGACCAAACATGACTTGGGGTTTGTAAAGATTATTACAAAAGTCCATTACTTTAACATACATACGAAACTTCTCCATTAAATTGTTTGAAGTCTACCTTCTACGACTACAATTAGGGTTTGTTCAGTGGTGATCCCGTGATGCCCATAAAGTCAGATCACTATAAATGAATACTCTTTATTAAATTCGCGTTAGATATGGAATTCGTTTTAATTATTGCATTACACACAAACGCCAGCTTTCGCCCCTTTCATTAAGGTTCATTGTAGATTGACGACGAGAATTTAAAATGCCTTAAGTATTTTTTCCTACAAGCTGAATTGAACTGTGAACACACGGATTTTTTCAGCAGGGAGTGGCAATTCCATATTTTCGGTCGGTGAGCTTTGTTATTTTTATTACGATTCCTAAAACAAACATTTAATACAAGTAGTTAGGTACCTACAACCTACAATATTATCGTCAGTAGCTGTACCTAGGTACATAATTCGTCTGAAAGACATTGTTCTGAATAATTTATTTCCAATTGAACATAACATTACGTAAACAAATATTATATTCTTGTCTCATAAATTAATATTTATTATAATTTATTTATTAGTTATAAAATACAAAAATTGGATCTTAGGCATACCTAGTTTCAAATTATCTCTATGCACCTATCAATCTTTCAAAGTTTATACTACCTGGCATACGCTTCTCTTGGCGTCACATCGCCTTCACTTTACTTCGACCTGTTCTAGTCCCATAGAATCCAGAATAATATTAGGACATTAGTCCACTAGGTTGGGATGTCCCAACCAAATATCTCATAGAGACAGACAAATCATGAGTAGGTAACACAAGCAATTCATTGCTAAGGTGATCGCCGGTACTAATAGAGCTCTCTCTAAGTTTCACTGCTGCTATGTCGCATGAGCCAGCGAGTGAAAGTGCCTGCTCGGACAGAACGTTTAATGTAAATTATATTTTATCTGTGCTAATTAAAGCACTGACGTGACAATTGGTCACTGCACGACATGCACACTGCACACACTCAATTGGTGTGAGATAACAAAAATGTTTATATTTTTCTGAAATCAGGTAGGTACATTTTAATGAAAGATGTGTGTGTAATTATTTGCGAGTAAGTTATACCCGTATGGAGTGGTTTACCACGGGATTAAAACGTTGAAACATACAAACTTTTCATATATTTGTACCTTTTCTTTTTACATAGATATTATGATCATTCCAAAACAAAAAAATGATGTAGGTACCTACCTATCTATTAAGAAAAACGACAATTTCGATAATAGTGTTATTGACACATACGTATTAAAATAACTACTTATAACTTTCCATTATAAAGATACTGAAAGCGGGCAATATTGACGTTAAGCGCAAACATAAACGGTTTCTACCCAATCCCTAGCGCAATGATAATTTCTCCGGATCGCCTGTGTCACTGCGATAAGACCATGAAGCAAATAAGACCGACATCGACAGAAGAGTCACGAGCTATTTAATAAAATGTAATTTTTATATATGGGGTTTTACTTTACTTCTAAAAATTCAAACATTATTTGTGGCTATAAATAAGAAAATCACCATCATAGTACCTAAAAGCACCAAACCTCTCCAGAATGAATAACAGAGAAATGGAAGAGGTTGCCATGAAAGAAAACAACTGTCGTAAAGCTGCATCGTTGGCCCTCAGGAAACTCTTAGACACTTACGACTACGCACGAAATCAAGGGAAGTCTAAACGAGTCTTAGGGGAAAGACCTGTGACCTAAGAAAAGGTTTTACTTAAAATAAAGATAGCTGAGATTCGTCATATCCCACGCACTAACATCTTCCACAGAAACAAAAACAGAGCTGACATAATTATATCACTATCCACTTACATAATTATGCTCCTTTGTTTCCGTTCAATGCCAAAAGAGAAATCTGAGAAAATCTAATTTAAATAAAAGGAAAAGTAGGTTCTTTGAGTTCCTTGTCCGTAATGACGAGTTTCGGACGTGCTAGGGACAGTTACCATGGATTCAGAGGTCATGAAAGTGGTTATTTTGTTGTTGACGTTGCTGTTATTACGATTTAAGTTACAAATTCTGGTAGAACGTAAACTTGAAAACGTGTCCCTTGGGCTCCATTGCACCCGACTTTCAATCATCTTTGTATGCTAGTAAGTAGGTACGCAGTTATTATTTTAATTTTCTAAGCATTAATGAAATTCTATAAAATAAGAATGTAGTGTAGAAATAATAACCGATTTTTATACCTTGGTGCCGAATATTGAAATCTGTTCCTTCACGAACTACATCTGGATCCATGGATACATTTTCCTCATTTTCTGAGTCCTGGTTAGGTACTATATCCTTCTAAAGACGTTGATTAGTAGGTATAACTGTGTAATCTAATTATTTAAATATAACTCACTAGTACCTGGTTGACCGAGCTTTGCTCGGTTGAAAATTATATTTAGTATGAATCGCAAGAAATACGAGGAATTCCGCCATCTATTCAGGAGTCAAATCATACAACTGTTCACTGAGCACAAAATTCATTTTACTTATGTTACGGCCAAAGGATCTCAACAGCGTGTTTCACAAAGTTGTACAGCGCCATCTAGTTTCATACTACTGAAATTTCAACACGTTACAAACAGTACCTCATAGAAGTTAACTGTGTGAGCGAATTAATTGCATTTTAAATAGGTACATACTTAATTAGATAAATTCATTGAACTTTCCTTCGTACTTTTCGCAGGCTTAGGCAGTCCCCGACTGAAATTTTTATTTGCGATAAAATGTATTGAATGTTTATGATAATTAAACAACATAAATAAATATACTTTTAGTTTAATGAGCAAGTTGTTAGGCGTACTTAAAATTTTATTGATTCTATTTACAACAATAGTAATTTCATCGATCTGACCATTATTTATTTAAAACTTTATTAAAATATATTATTAAATCGATAATAACAAAACTAACATTTATTTACAAATATTCTCGTAAATATCACAAACGCACGTTAAACTATCACTACGCGTCCTGCGAGGTCAAGCGAGATAATCGCACTGATTTTTAATTTTATTCAAACAGAAAATAGGTAGGTATAACGCAAAAATAGCGCTTCAACGTAAGAATGAATATTAATATTAGTATTAGCCGAACAAAAATATATTCGAGCGCCATCTAGTTTCATACTACTGAAACAAACAAACCGTATCTCATAGAAGTTATCCTAAAGTTTCATAGATGGCGTCAGTTCAACACGTTACAAACAGTACCTCATAGAAGTTATCCTAATGTTTCATAGATGACGTCAGTATGATGTTTTTAAAATCTCTTTATCTCGGGAACCGAGCTTTTCTCGAACCTGGGACCTTGATAAATCGATTCCTTGAGCCGAAAACCCCCTAATCTGTAACTTTCATGAAAATCTTTGCAGCCGTTTCCGAGATCGTGATTATATATATAGGTATAAATAAATAAATAAATATACAAGAATTGCTCGTTTAAAGATATTAGATATCAAAGGCCGGGGTATTCCCTCCTCACGGTCGCACCAAACTGATAACATAAGGTTATGTATGCACTGTTTAGATAACGCTAAGATGAATGAAGTTTGTTGAGATGAACGTATTTAAAGGGGAATCACTTAACGCATACATTGTCATTATCCCTCATCGTAGGAAGTACCTGGCATTTTGCATATTCATATAAATAGGAAGCTTTGCTTAGGACATCTCATTCAGTCTCGGCTGTTCAAGAGCAGACAAAGTAAAGAAGACAAACAGTGAGCATTTTCTCAAAGTCACAATGAAGTACCTGTGTGTATTCGCTGCTGTGTTAGTTGCTGTCGCTGGTCAGCAACAAGAGATCGAGCAAGAAATGTATCGCAGTTATCCGGATTGGTACATTGGGCAGAGGCAGCGACGTGACGTCACATTCGACCAAAAAACTGGCAACGGCCGCTTGTTTGGAACCCTGGGGCAGAACGATAACGGCTTGTTTGGTAGAGGCGGGTACGAGCACAAGATCTTTGACGACCATCGTGGAACATTGAATGGTCAAGTTCATGGAACTCGTGTCCTGGGACCCTATGGAGACTCTTCCCACCTGGGTGGTTCCCTAAACTGGCATAACCCCAACGCGGCAGCTTCCCTTGACGTCAGCAAAATGATCCATGGACCAATGTCCTACCAACTTGGCGCGGGTGGTAGATGGCCGGTAGGCAGAAATGGTGACTTCTCTCTTCAAGGCACCTATGGACAAACTTCAGGGATGCGCCCTCAATATGGAGGATTAGGCAATTTCAATTATCGTTGGTGATTTCGTTACTCTAACATAAATTGGAAAGCACTGGGAGAATTCAAGAAAATAACCTAAAATATCTGGTATCACAAATCCAATTTGAAAAATAATGAGACCATTTGCATGCCCAAGCAAATTGTATCTAATCATTTAGAGGTAATCTTTATGTTACCGATATTCTGTCGGATTCAGCTACTTATTCTTTTTCTACTTCGGTTTAACCCTTTCAGGACCATAAGATATCCAAAACTATTTATGAGTGTGCGACTATTTTTTTTAGTTGTTTTGGACGTAAATTAACGATATATTCCCGTAAAAACGTAACAAGACATACAGTTTTTCTGATATTTTATGGTAAATATTTTTCCCTGTGGGCCATAAAGGTAACCAATATATTATATAGGTTTATTTTATAAGTCTTTTAGTTATTGCTTTCGAACATAAAAAAATTAATAATAATTATAAGAAATTATAAATAATTTTAACTAAGGTATTCTGCGCAATAATATATATATTTTATATGCGTCGCTTACATAATATATCTTTTCATTTTCTCTGCTTTTGCATATTCAGAGCTGGCTAGTTGCATTTGTTGCCGATGCGCCGGTTTTCGGAGGAGACTAGAGATGGCCTTGATGGCTGTCTACAGGTATAATAATTTTTTTAGAGCTCGTGCTAAGTGTTGGTGATACTCTAAGAGTCTAGACTGCTCAAAAGTAACCTTTCCATGCGGTGCGCTTCATGCAACTGTGCGTATACTAAATACGCGTTATTCATGGCTATATCGACAATAATATATGTATAAAAAATAGCCGGAAGTAATATTTTATTTTGGCTTTGCTATCAATCTCATGATTTGCAGTGGTCCGTGAGGGTCACACCACCTACATAAACACTTATATTCATAATACCATATAATCGGTTCCGGACAGTTTATGTTTATTTTTTGAGTTATGCGCCTTGAATGTCCTGATCCGATTACACTGAAACAGTATCTGCCATAAAAACAACAGTGGTCCAATTTTATACATTTTGACCAATGAACTGATGGTCCTCTTCATCTAATTCAGGTTATCTTCTCCATTACTATATTATCTGCCTCATGGCAACTGGACTATTTCTTTACCTCGAAGAAATTTTCTGAAGGTTTTAGCCGTTTCCGAAAAATATATAAAAGTAAATGTAAAAAAATGCAAGAAAACAATAAATTATGAACGCGACTACATATTACACTAATACTACAAAAACAGACCTTTATGGACCACAGGGAAAAATATTTACCCTAAGATGAATCGGTATTTTTAGGTATTTATGCTTATTATCTGCAGTTCAATTCATTATAACATTAAACTGAACTTACCAAAAAACATAAAAACGCGCAAGAAAATACAGTAATTTTATTTACACAAGTCCAAAAACTTAAAAATGATACCAAGTTCAGCCCCCGAATGTTTTAGTTTTAGTGCAAAGGAAATTTGATAGTTATTTTCATTCTACGTGCTCAAGAACGCTTTTACTGTATTGAACATACCTTCTATTATGACATTCATTAAAAAAACATATAGATTAAGTTATATTTAACTGTAGATTACGAATTTTAAAAAAGGGAAAAATATTTCCCTTGGTCCTGAAAGGGTTAAAAATCTGCCATAAATATATTAAGTATTTATTTTTAACAATGTATATATACCTACCTAGTTTGTAGTTTTTACGTATATGTATAATACTGTATAATAATTAATAATAATTGTAAATATTTCTTGTAAATAAATATTTCATAAACAACCTTACATAAAACATTTTTTTAATATCTAATTACTTGTTTTGTAGAAAACAATATTTTCGATTGACAGGAAGGATGTATAGGTATAAACGACTGCTTGTTGCAGAGTCCTGGTGAACAAGTAAATAGAAGTTTATTAAATGCGATGGTAACATCTAGCGTATTAATAAACTTAATAAGTTATGACAATAGTACACTTTTTATAACGAATTATGGAGAGCATCTTATGGTAATTTCCATATAACCCTAACCCTAGCCCTAACCGTCAATAAAATAATATCTACCTATCTATATTTGGGTAAGTAGGTATATTTGAGTAACTTTGAAATTAAGAATTTAGGAGACACTATGAGGTTCTTAAGGTAGTGGTTAAAATACTACTACTTAGAAAGTTATGTTCTAAGAGAGTTCAAAGCCGATTAGATGGCCCATTTTTCCGTTCCCTTAACCCTGGCAGAAATAAAAGGATTAAATACTTATCGGTCCAAGGGACGGACGTTAAAAAATTACGATAGGACGACTGGGCGGAGCGTTTTATGTCAAGTGTCATCTTGATATAAATAGTTTCATCCGAATACGTGTCTCCCTAAAATCCCGGATAAATTGACTAACATTACATAATTTAGTAATACAAGCCAATATTTTTTTACTTACTGTACTAGAGTAATAGACGATTGTTTATCTCTAAGAAAATATTATGTTTGACACAATGTTCTATTTTTCCATATTTATGTCATTTAAAAATGTTAAGTATTATTTATATTTTAATTAGGTATTTATTATATAAAAAGAAAATATAATACATATACATACCTTACATACAATACGTACATACATACATACCTACGTCTTGTTCGCTAGGTTTATGTTACGAAACCCTTTTAACTTGTCATCCGGTGCCTACACAAGCATCAAGCTACTTGGTTACCGCTGACAAGGTAACACTCAAACAATGTATGTTTTCACTTCCTAGTGACAATACACGTACGTTTTTATCTGCCACGGGGCACGTAAAGCCGTCGGTCCCGGTTGTTGTCGATTGATAGCAGTCGTTAAGCCATGTCGGAGGCCTTCGGGCGGCTTGAAAACTTTCGACACTGGGTTGGCCACTAACCCCTCCACCAACCCGCATTGGAGCAGCGTGGTGGAGTATGCTCTAGGCCTCCTCAGTAATGAGGAGAGACCCGTGCTCAGTAGTGGGCCATTAGTGGGTTGTAGCTTAGCTTTTTAGCTTTTATCTGCCGCCGGTCTCCATGAAAGTGTCTCACGTGCTTTGTAATTTTGTCAACAATATTAGATCAAAGAGTCATGTTTCGTGGGACGTGGTTCACACGATGGAGAAAAGTTTGTCATATCAGTGGGATGATGTAAGATAATTATGATAAAACTGATACAGCGATAAACAACGGTTCCTTCTTTCATTTTCATGTAAGATGGCAAACGAGCAATACGAGCATGCAGCAGAACTCTTCCGCTGCCGCCCCTGATAACTGTGACTGACACAGAAGATGCTCGACTGAAATAGCGACTATTGTCTTACAAGGATCTTTTGGCGTGTGGGTGACAGAGACAGCGCCTTACAGGTAAGGCAAACTGTAAGGCACTGTCTCTGTCACCCACGCCCCAAAAGATCCTTGTATGACTGTAGAATGTTAAATTCAATTAGCGAAGGATATAATTATATATCTTTGGAATTTACGAAGCTCCATCTTACAAATTTAATTCAAGGCAATACTTTTTACTTCTCACTTCCTTCTTGATAAATTGCTGTTCTTTAAGCATGGATCACTAAGAATCAGAGGATTCAACTGATCGTTCTCTCACAGGTTCGGTACTCGGTTCGGTTCACTAGAGGTCTTTTTATTTTTACGTCAATGTATTTTTATGAATGCCAATGGAGTTGGCAAGACATTTCACTACATCTCATAGATATAATATTATTATGAACCATAACATTTACCGTTTTGTCAACGACAAATACCATTCTGCTTGAAATAAGTATTTAAAAGTAGCAATTTAAATAAATTTCTTTTATATGTAGTTTATTTTCAGTCTTTCTTGTAGTCATATTGCGTAAACTGACCACAAAAAGCAGTCTTTACCTTCCAACCCGCAAACATAAGGAATGACGAGTGCGTGACAAACACCCCCAAGAGAGGTTGTTGATATCACAGATAGCTAGTGCGCTTTCACAGTCTCTTCTGTAGGGAAATTGAAGATATTTTGGTTCGTTTGATCGGCCTTCACTTTGTTTTGGGAAAACTATCTCTTAAAAAAGTTTCTAGGAGTAACCTCAAAACTATTTAGATAACTACAATTGTTGATTTTTTTTAACTTTCTAATTAAAACAACTGATTAAAAAACTAAACAATCTTAAATTTATGTGAAGCTTACCACAATACTTTAATGAAAACCGCACTGATATCGAAAAAGTTGTTTATGAGATTAGAACTAAGAAATGCACAGAACAGAAAAGCAAAAGTTCTAACAATCGTTTGGTTAACATTTCGTTAATCCTCAATTACTTTTTTACGTTCCATAAACAGACAGTGTTTAAAACCCCGAAGCAAAATAGGGGTAATTTTAAGCTGACATGTTTGTGTATCTGTCTGTTGCATCGTAGCTCTCAAACGAATGGACCAATTTTAATGTACTTTAGTACATAGTATCTCAATGTTTTAATACGAGTTTTTTGTTAGAAAGCTGATAATTAGGATCGAAATGGCTTTTAGCCATAAATGGAGAGCAGGCGTTTTGATGATCTCTACAACTCATTTGAGGATTTGCTTAGTTCAGGGATATTTTACATGTTTTATAGATGCCTATTGGTAAATACAATCATGCGTAGGGTTCGCTGTTGTTGTCTGTGCTTTGGTTGTGATGAGTTAGTGGCATGGTTGTACCTATTCGATGTGGCGTATGGGACCCGGTTGTGGTTAGGTATTATCATTGAGATACTATGTACTAAAGTATATGTACTATACATCAATGGGTATTATGTGGTTTTGGTGTGATTGTAGTACTTAGGTACCTAAGTGATTCTGCATAGTCCCTAAGGCGCCTTGTGTTTCTAATACATCAGTGTTTTTCAAACTGTGGGTCGCGACGCAACCCCTTGGAGGGTCGCGAAGCTTCTGTAGAGGGGTCGCCAGAAATCGAGAGTAATTCAGTAAAAAAACAATAAAGATTGAAAAGATTGATTTATTAAAAGAGATTTTTGACAAAAGGATATACTCATAAACATTTCTATGTTTCAATACAAACAAATTAACAAAAAATAAAATCCTAAGACATTTTAACATGAGTTAATGCGAAGGTTGTGCTCGTTTTTAGGGTTCCGTACCCAAAGGGTAAAACGGGACCCTATTACTGAGACTTCGCTGTCCGTCCTTCCGTCCGTCCGTCCGTCACCAGGCTGTATCTCATGAACCGTAATAGTTACACAGTTTAAATTTTCACAGATGATGTATTTCTGTTGACGATACAACAACAAATACTAAAACACTGAATAAAATAAATATTTAAGTCGAAATATGGCTTCGACGCTTCAGCGATAAATTAGTTACCTTTCGGTCCAAGAGATGGCGTTGCTTGTGGCTACAAAAAACTAAAGTAAATAATATTTAAGTGAGGCTTTCATACAACAGACCAGATTTTTTTGGCGTTTTTATACATAATGGTACGGAACCATTCGTGCGCGAATCCAACTCGCACTTGGCCGATTTTTTGAATAATCAGTTTCATCCATCGTGGATCTGTATTTGCTACACTTAGGATTAAATCGTTTTCCTAAAATACTAATATTAAATATTGTATCGATACTTCGATACTAATATTATAAAGAGGAAAGGTTTGTTTATTTGCATTGAAAAGGCACCGAAATTACTGAACTGATTTAAAAAATTCTTTCACTGTTGGAAAGCTACACTGTTCCCGGGTGTCATTGGTTATATTATATTTAAAAAAAAATCGGGAACCTTAATAAAACTGCGATAATGTAGCCCAAAGTGTAAAAAACTGAAGAGTTTGTTTGTTTGAACGCGCTAATATCAGGAACTACTGGAAAATTCTTTCAGGGTTAGATAGCTCATTTATTGAGGCAGTACGCGAAGTAGTTCCCACGGGACGCAGGTGAAACCGCCGGCAGAAGCTAGTATGTGATAAAAAAGTGAAGGGTCGGGGGCCGGGGGTCGCTAATTCGCGGTAATTTTCTTATGTCAGGGGGGTCGCATCATAAAAAAGTTTGAAAAACACTGTAATACATCATCGGCACGGCTTACGAAATTTCCTTAATTAGTAGGTAATTAATAATTCCTAATCCCAGATTTCGCAAGTCAATCTATTGATTATAAAGCCTGCTATATAATTAACCTAAAAGATTATGTACATAGCAATTACGACTACGTAACTTGTATTATCATAATCTTCTTATATAAAATTGATTGCGTAGGTAAGTAAGAAGATAGTTACTTAATAACAAATAATTAAACAATTTATTTCTAGATAACTAGAGTTGTAACAAATTGATGAAGATTATTTGTTATTTGAATTCTAATTCTAAAAATATATTTTAATTCTAAAAAGATATTATTAGGAACTCTTGTAAATTATTAGTTATTCTACTTTATAAGAATCATTATGGCATCCATGGAATAAATTTAAGAAACAAAAGATTTTGTTTCAGTAATCTTTTAAAAAAACTCAAAACTAACAGTTTGATTGTGTTTTTACAATTATTACAATGTTCTGATATTTTATTCTATTTGAACTGTTTACGTTGTATAGTGTTGTATTGTAGGTATAGTTGACTAATCCTAGTGTCACATTTTCCTTGCAGACGTAAAGTGAAATTGGTCACGATTCATTCCTTACTTGATTCGTCATCATTAATTTGTATTCCATAAAAGTAAAGCGACATCACTTTCTAATTTAGCCTGTCTATTGTATTGAAATCAATAACCGATAGAATTTGATGTTGCACTTAAAGTTTCAGACTCTTCAAAAACCATTTGTTTTTACTTTTAGCCTTGCCGCAGCATTAAAAGGTTGTACTGAAAGAAAATTAGGCGGAGTTTATAGTCCATTACGCGCGAAACATGACAAGCCAAATGACTGCAAAGGCCTTGGCTTGGTTCTGAACATTTTGCAGTGTAATTGCATCGGTTTTACTTCAACCCCACAGGATTGCTTTTCAAAAGATGGATTTAACAATATCCAAAGTCAGCGAAACTAGGAGCTGTAGGTAGGTACTCATTACAAAGATTAGTGAAAATAATAAATTATTCAAATTGACTTACGGAATTTGATTCTATTGGATTTATTTATGTACTACCTCTTTAATACATAGTATCTCAATGTTATCAATGTACTACCTATTTAAATTATAAGAACACTTTCTGAAGGCACAGGATGGTAAGCATATTTTATGGTTTTGCGTCATCGACCTACTTATCAGATCGTACTCATTTATTAGATTGTACCTACCTATAATATTATTAGATGTCATTAGATCGTGGTAAATTATTTATTATTACGTTATTATTTATTATTAAATTATTTATTATTACGATTGATTACGTATGTACGTAAAACATCGATCTAATTATTATAATCATTTATTTTAAAGAACAGATAGGTAATCTGTTAACGCGCTCATCCCGACATTGATTCATTTTCCCTCGTCAGACGTATATGTAAGGTCGTATCTACGTTTTAAAATCTGTGGCTCTTTATGAATCTTTTGTATAATATCTACTTTACTTAAGCAAAAGCAGTTAGTTTCCTCTGCATTATTATAGGAAAATACCTCTAGATCTACTGACGTAAGTTTGCGAAACTTCCCGGGTGATTGATGAAACTCCGCCTCCACCATTAAGCTAATTAAAACTCTTTCCAACAAATCAAACTTCACTTTGTTCTAGACCGTCGTAAATTTTAAAAGGGCGTGTTTCAAATATACTCGGCGTGAAATAATAATTAACTAGTTGAGTACTTCTTGCAGTTATTTACCTACTTCATTATTTAAAGGCTGAGGGATGAATGAAATGAGTGAAAATGAAATGCGAAAGTCTGTCTGTCTATTTGTCGGTCTATCTGTGTCGCTTTCACGGCTGAACCGTCTGCCAGCATTGGATGGAATTAGGAATGACTAGCTAGTCTCACAGACTACTTTTTTAAAAATCGACCTCGAAAGGGTTGAAATAGAGGATGAAAGTTTGTTTGAAAAATCTAAACCGCTTGACTGATTGCGATGAATTTTCTCGGGAAGATAGTTGATGACGCATGGCCTCCTAAGAGATCCCTAAATACTCCTAAGAGAAATAGGGAAAATACTCAAGTGTCACGAAGCAAGGGGAGGGCATTAACTCGTCTGGCATAATCGTAAAAAGTCTTCATAGCCCTTACAGTTCTATACTTGCTCGTATAGATGGGACTTTTCTGAAGTCTTCAAATGTCACTTTGTTTGATAAGTTTATGTTTTTTTTTTTATGGAATTAAGATAGCAAACGAGCATGCAGTACCACCCTTCCCCTGCCGCCCATAACAACTGTGACCGACCTAGAACTAGACTCAAAGGGACTAGGATGGTTAGTCCAGTTAGTAGATGGTGTTAGAATATTAGTTGGTTAGTTTGTTAATAAGTGCGAGGACAGGGTATGTTAGTGATAATTAGTCCCGTTAGTTAATGTTAGTAATAGTCCAATTAGTTATTGTTAGTATGAGTCTTGTTCCAATTCGGTCACAGATGCGTTGCTACCCCTGAGGTCTGAGATGGTCGCCTCTAAAAAAGTGAAACCGGCTCCACAAACCTTCCTATCCGGAACACAATTGCTCTTAAAAACAATTATTATGACGGTAGGAATGGTACTGAGTACCTTGGCGGGCGGTGGTACTACCCCGGGCGAACTTAATAGTTATTGCTTTTTATAACCAAAGGCCCCCAAGTCCGCTAATTTATATAAACTTTAACTAGCTTTCCGCCCGCGGCTCCGCCCGCGTGGAACTCAGTATGTCACAAAGTTTTTCCTGCGTGAATCCCGATCCCGCGAGAATTCTAGGATAAATAGTGGCTTATATATAACATTCCACAACTTCCACTACCTCCCAGTAAAAGCCCCATTTGAGCTCGCGAGTTCATTCGCGAATAGGAGCTTTTCCCGCGTGAACGTCGATCCCGCGGGAATTCTGGGATAAAAATATATGTTGCTCCATAACCTCCTTTATCTCCCAGTGATAGTCCCATAAATAAATAAATCTAAGCCCGCGACTTGGCGCAAAGGTGTTTTTCCCGCGTGTATCCTGATCCCGCGGGAATTTCGGGATAAAAAGTAGCCTATAAGTATGTTGGTCCACAATCTCCACTATCTCCCAGTGAAAGTCCCATAAAAATATAAGCCCGCGATTTGGCGCATAAGAGTTTTTCCCGCGTAAATCCTGATCCCGCGGGAATTTCTGGATAAAAAGTAGCCTATATGTTGCTTCAAAACCTTCCGAATCTCTCAGTAAAAGTTCCATTAAAATCCGTTCAGCCGATCCGGAGATAAGCGTGTACTAGTGATGTAACGAATGTCATTTTTTAAACATTCGCGAATGCGAATGCGAATGCGAATATCTGATTTCAATATTCGCGAATGCGAATGCGAATGCGAATATTCAGTTTTTTTTATTTGAACTTAATTTTCTATGCGTGATCCATTTGCATCTTTCTCCGAAAACTAATTAAATGATTAGAACTCAACTGACTAAAGTTTCACCCCGCTAGAGGGCTGTTCAAGTATAAGGTACACGACATAAGCAATTCTTTTTTATAATTTTTAACTTTATAAAAAATCACACTAGAAAGGTAAGTAGATTGGCGGTAGAAATCTCAAAATAGCGTTTACTCGCTTAGAATTCATTATTTTTGATGCCCGACTCTTGATCATAAATCTATTTGCAATTTGAGAAACGCCGGAATAGCGTTTGGTTCGAGCATAGAAAAGCGGGCAAAGCCTATGCATTTAATTAAAAGTAGACAAAATTATGCAGAAAATGCGAAGAGTTGTAAAAAATATTGGCTTACTAACGTAATCACCAACCAGACCCGCCCACCCCTAATTTAATAATTACTTAAAATTTTGCCATTTAATTTTTTTAGGACTTGTAGTTTTTCTGGAAATTGCGAGAAACCGTTTTTTACCCTTAAACCCCCCTCAACCTCTTCCCGACCTCAGATACTCCGTAAATTATTTTTCCTTTTATTTTTGTCATGTTTTCTTCCTTTCCCAATAGATTTCATCCAGTTACTATTTTTTTTACTTTTGACCAATTTTAACGGCTTCGGCACTGGTCTAATAATCAGTTCTGCATGTAGAAATCAACTTCTAAACTTATGGCGTTGATGTAATGTTTATTATTAAGGTGATATCCTGTATTACTTATGACAAGACAACAAAAAAGTACTTTGGCGGGTTAGTTTTCATGTCAAAGGAACTAAACTAAAATATCAATGAAAAAATATTGAATTTTGTTTTTTAAATCCTTTTTTGTTCTTCTACGAAAAAGATATTAAATAAAATATATCATCAGTTGATTACCTACAGTGTTAGCTTTCAAATGAGACATCTTTCGGCCTCCATAGAGGAGGGGGCAAGAGAGAATTTGGATAGAGATTTGTCGATATAAATTTCATCCCCCTTAAATTTGCGACACTGGTGACCAGACACATTGTATACTTCTTACTTTTACGTAGACATTTTTGTTGTCATTTCACAATATAGTGGCCGAGAACGTGACAAAACTGCTTTGGTGCATTTAAGCAGGTTTGTCGTGCACTTAGTCCAGTATTAATAAAGGATTTTTTTTATATGAATAAATATGTCTACATTATCATAAAGAAATAATTTGTAAACAAAACAATACCATAAAAAACTATTATGAATCGAAAAACATCAAAAATGTTAACTGCTTCTTAAGCGTCCAAAGTGAAATAATAATATTGACGTATACCTCGAAAACTAGACGTGATGATACCACATAATGTTTGGTATTATAATATTATGCTTGGTACTTTTTATCAATGACTTGTTACATACCTATTCATTGCATCCAACAGTTAAGCGGGTACCAAAATCGTGTAACGCAGTGTTATTTTTAATTTCTTCTGGTGTAGGTCTTCATTTTTCCATATTCGCAAAACATTCGCATAAATTTTGCGAATGCGAATGCGAATGCGAATATGGAAAAATGATGCGAATATTCGCGAATGCGAATGCGAATGCGAATATTCGTTACATCACTAGCGTGTACAAAGAGACAAACTTTTTTTATAACTTTTCAACCCCTATTTTACCCATTTAGGGATGATTTTTTAAAAAACTTTGATACAGGTTTTTCATTATTTTTTTTCATAATTCTAAACACCAATTTTCATAACACCTGGTTTACAATTGACGGACTTTCATACAAACTTTGAACCCCTATTAGACCCCCTTAGGGGTGGAATATAAAAAAATCCGTTCTTAACGGATCCCTTCTAACTATAAACTACTACCCTGCCAAATTTCATCTCAATACGTTCAGCGGTTTGTGAGATTTTGTGATGAGTGAGTGAGTGAGTCAGTGACCTTTCGCTTTTATATAAACTTTAATTTAATTGCGTCATGTCATGTCGTAAAAGTTTGACATATTTCGTATAGAAAATGTGTCAAACTATTCCGACGACGCAATTGAAGTTTTATAAATTAACAAACTTGGGGTTCAGCTGACTGTTGTATCTGCTAATGTTGTTCGGAAAGATGTCGTCTGGTTTCAATTAAAGGCCCTCTACTGAGCACGGGTTTCTCCTCAACATTGAAAAGGCTTAAAGCACACCTCCATCACTTTGCTCCAGTGCGAATTGGTAGAGGGGTAAATGGCCAACCCAATTATCCGAAGTTAACATGCTGCCCGAAGGCCCCGGCAGGGCTTACAACTGCCATGACAACCGGTACCGACAACTTTACGTGCCTTCCGAAGCACGGCAGCGCTCAGGAAATCTTTGCCATTAGCAGTCATCCACCCAAAAACTGACTGCGCGCACAGTTACATAACTTTGTCTATCACTTAGGAGCGACGCAAGCCGCTGGGCCATAACCGATTCGGTGCACAAAACAAAGACACACCCAAGTACAAGTACAAGTTCTAACGTTTGGAAAGCCCAAATAATTGTATGAGTAAGCAGTGTTACCTACTGTACTTACAGTCCGGGAAGGTGTCGCAAGTTTCAAAGTGAGTGAACTCCAAGGCGCGGCGTGCTAGTATCCCTGGTGACGCAACACCGGCGGCGTGAAGTGAAAGGCGAGAATGACGTCGAGTAAGCATCTAGTTGAACTGCATTGTGCGGCTTTCCACACGGATAAGCCGCGGTGATTTACTTTAACTCGCACATCTATTGTCAGGACGCTTCGCGGAATCAATACTTGCGTGTGTCAATGTTGCATTAAACTCGTTGTGATATTTTTTGTTGTTCTACCGTTGTTGTACCTGCTATGTCTTGGTGTTTTTAAAAGTTTAAAATTAAGAAGTTTGTTTTCAGGTAAATATTAGGAATAATAATAATGTTCTAACTTGGCTAATAGGTATTGTGGTCAAGCGAAGGGTCCCGGGTTCGATTCTCTCGTGGAGCATACATTTGTGTGACATATGAATGTGACGAGTCGTGGGTGTCAGTGATGTGTTATTTGTGTTTTCTATACCTAGTCTATACCATTCTCATGTGAATAGTAATGCGGGTAGTATTTACATAGATTTGATACGAGTATTTTGATCATAATAATATGAATTTTAGCTTAAAGCGAAGCTAATGTCTTCATAAATGATTCCCTTTACTAGTAATATTGCGTACGATAAACCGCAGAGCTTGAACACGTTCTTAAATAATAAAATATACTTACGGCGTTTGTATTGGCTCGTGGAAATGATTGCTTGCAATGAATGATTGAGGCTTTCAAACCGAAACAAAGTGATGTTTCGTTATGATACGCTGTTTCGATTTCCACTTGGGTGTACTCGGAATACACTTAATTCCAAATTCATTCTTATAATTATAATAGTAAAATAATATTGTAAGTACGTAGATACCATCAATGGTAGATACCTAAGTTTCATATTATGCCCAACAATTTCACTCAGACAAACGAGAGACAGTTTTGGGGGAAAGCTGATTGAAGTATAAAACTTGATTTTCATTAAAAATAACGCTACGTAACGTAAGCGACCTCCTAAGCTTACTTACGAGTACGATATATGTAGGTTAGGTTGTTTATTAACAAAAAATAATAACTGACGTCGTCGTTGGAAGGTTCAGCGACCAGACAGAAGATTGTTTGATTGTATATAAATAAACAAGAGAAAGCTACTGATTAGCATGGAAACAATGGGCGCCATGGCGTTGCGTAATACAGCCGTGCCCCGTCCCATGGCATTGAGGATTTCAACCAGAACAGGAAACTGGTTTTTACTTAAATTCAAGCGTACATATACTCGTAGACCTACTTGTCTTTTTTTTTTTTATTTCTTATAAGTTAGTGCTTGACAACGATCCCACCTGATGGTAAGTGGAGATGAAGCCATAGTGATGAGCGCACTAACTTAGATAGAGCCTATTCACTCTCCTCTTGTCTGTGACCAATATTATTAATTTATACGAAAACGTTATAAGTAACACATAAATAAAATCTTACATTACGTAAACTGGAGCAAGAGAATTAAAACAGTATGTATATTCATGCGATAACCGGTGTTAATTCATTCATTTTGATTATTTTTAACCGACTTCGGTAAAAGGAAGAGGATCTCAATTCCACTGTATTTTTCCTTTGTATTATTACCTCATGCGTTTTTACTGGTTGAACCGATTCTTTTAATAAATTCTTTAGTTTTTATATCCCTTTTAATGTGTTTTTAAATGAGGGTCGCCGTTTTTGTACTCACCAGTTGGCGTCACCGGCGAGTGAGGTCCTGCTGTCAAAGCCCACCCATACATAAACAGTGACAAGTGATATTCAGACAAGTGAGAAGCGACAGTGCCACAAACTTATCTGACCCGGTGGCCAAAATTGGAACTAATGCAAATGTTATACTGTTGTCAGACAAAGACAAAGACAGTAGCGCCCTTCTTACCGGGTCAGGATAAGTTTGTGGCACTGACAGCCAGACCTCACTCTACACTAGCGCCTCTAGCGGCGAATTCACACGCCTTTACCCGCCCCGCATTGACTGCGACTACGACGATTATTAATGATTTATGGTAATGTAAGGTTTTTTTCTTAATTTTATTTCAATTTTGTGGCTAAGTAAACATAAATATTTTCGTTATATTTTCCTTTTTATCTGTTAATAGGATTTGTATTTTAGTTCAATACCTAGTTAGTAATAACAAATTCTGAACGCAGCCAACTCAGTGGCGGGAAAGCCCGCGCCAACGTGCGGACACGCTAACTGCATTGGTTTGGTAACCGCAAAATGGCGCGAGGACAAAACATTGCTAAGGCTACAACTACATGATCAGAATATCTTGACTCACTGACTCTACTTGTCATCGGATTCCATTTGGAGCTTGCCAAGTAAATTATTTATTTCTTCTCAATAAGTTTCAGTCAGTCTTCACTCTTGTCTACAATTACGTACTTATCTACATATTACCAATGATGTATAAATATCTAGATGGATAATCGAATCCGCGAAAACGTGTCAAAAAAGCGCAGCCAACTGTTGGCGGCGACATTTATATCATTACGCACAGATTACGCACACATAGACAATAAATGAACGCGAAAAACATCGCCTGCACGCACACATGCTTGATATTGTTGCCTTGTTTTTTTTGTTTTCATTGTAGGGCGACGCTCAATCTATAGATGGATAATCGAATCCGCGAAAACGTGTCAAAAAAGCGCAGCCAACTGTTGGCGGCGACATTTATATCATTACGCACAGATTACGCACACATAGACAATAAATGAACGCGAAAAACATCGCCTGCACGCACACATGCTTGATATTGTTGCCTTGTTTTTTTTGTTTTCATTGTAGGGCGACGCTCAATCTACCTATTTATTGCATCATTGCATATTACATAGTTTCTAATTAATGCAAAATTTTGGCAAAATTATATAATTCCCTTGATGTGTGTAGACTGTAGAATATCTACAAGAGCAAGGTTAATTTGCAACTGTTATATTTACCCAAGAATTACAGTTTCATTGTATTTTATCATTATCACAAAAATCTGGAAACTCATAGATAGTAATATAGGTATTGCATAAAACATTAACTTTACCTTTATGAAAATTATGCGTTGTTGTTCTTCTGTCGATTAATGGAATATAAAATAAATTATCCCAACGTAACAGCTAGGTAGGAAGGTAATCTCATTAAGTTTTATGACAAAGCTTACCTATACATTTTAAACATGATTGATTCGCGAAGGCATACCCTTGGCCTTAATGTAAAAAAACTAGGCGTTAGATATTGAACGATAATGACTTGTGATTGCAGCAGCTGGTAGGATGGGATCAAAGATGTATTAAATATCTAGATGGAACATCGAATCCGTGAAAACGTGTCAAAAATTAGTGGCCAATTACTGTTGGCCACAACTTTTATATCATTACGCACAGATTACGCACACATAGACAATAAATGAACGAAATAACATCGCCTACACGCACACATGCTTGATAATGTTGCCTTGTTTTTTTTGTTTTGATTGTAGGGCGACGCTCAATCTAGATATTTAAAACATCATTGGATGGGATATTATACGATGGCCTATTCCGGGCTCCCACGTGCCTAATAAGGCCTATTTAAATCTGTCGAATTTTTCCCACACTTTTTATAAAGTATTTTTATAAAGGAAATAAGAAACAAACAGAGTAAGAAACTATTGAACCCTCAGACCAAGAGACTGAACCGATGTTACCTCTTTTACACCAAAAGAAAGCTATATACTCAGCTATATATAATATAAAGAAAGTATGCACTTAAAAATAATTTAATATTAAATAAACGTAGGTAGGTTTTATTAAGATTGCGCAGACAAAACTTTTAATGATCTTTGAAAATACATAATTCAAATTCTAATTATCATCTACTTACAAAAATAATCGTAACACAATATATTTTTATTTATGTAGCTGTAAATACGTAACAATATCAGCTTTTGTGCGCTAAATTAAAATTCAATCAGATCTGCGGTAGAAATATCTTACATGAGTAGATATACTTCAGATTAAGGAACATTATGTTGTGCCTGAAATAAATTAGTAGCAATATTTCAGGTGCGTGTTACTCGTTTACCGAAGCGAGGGCGGAGTACTAGTAATAATAATAATAATAATAATCCTTTATTTCAGAATGAATCCATATTTTGTTAGTAGGTATGTCTTATAAACTAGTGTTAGAAAAAATAATCACAATAATAATAATAATCACAATAATCAATAATAATAATCCATAATCTAATTAACATTCACATTCAATAAAATAATATAATAATAATAAAATAACAATAATAATTAAAATAAAAATTCAATTCAATTTGATCCAGTCGCAACCTTGGTCATGAAATGTTGCAAGGGACAATCCAGACGAGATGCCACCATCTTCAGAATGCCGTTGGAGCTTGTCTGCAATCTACGGAGTATGGAGGCGACCTTTTTCCGTCTCACAGCGTAAAAGTCGTCAACTCGGGCCGCTGCAAACATACCCGAGGCGCTGCAGCGCGGCGGGTATGTTTGCAGCGTTTGTATAAGTAAGATATAAATTATACAAGAATTTATCTGTAGTCCGCCGTAAATAGATGGAAACTTATTTGTACCCAATTTAAGGATTGAGTGAGGATTGATGTTGGATAAGGGATCTCTCGGTGTCGGAAGGTTTTGTCTGCAAAAACCTGCAAAATGGCTCAACTAAAGATTGTAACCAACTGTGGCAACCAGTATTGGCCTGGTTAGAAGCGATGGTGACCGACCTCTTACCATCAGGGTAGGTACTTATCTGAATCCCAAAAAATCTAAAACCATAACATACAAATAACGCGGAAATGTCGAATACATACTCCTCATGTTACATTTTAATATTAGATCACGAGAACTGCACGTTGAAACTTTAAACTTTTTTCATATATTACACAACTTATCACACACATAGCATGACATAAAATTCTATGTGGTATTATTTATTTTGTCGTATAGTCAGAGAAAGCAAGTCCATTTCTGTTGACACACTTGGAATCGCAGTAAAATTTATTGCTTTTAGTTTTATTTGCCTTATCTGTATTCATGGTTTTCTCGAATTTGTTTTGAAATTTATTAACGTACTAACCTCGTTGGAAGCTAGGTTTTATCTGTTATTGTAATTGGTGTTTAGGAAAGAGAAATGTGAACGATGAAATTGGGGAAGGGGGGATCACTTAGATACCTACCCCTGAATCTTGGCTTTTTATCCTTGAGCCCCTTATCCGTCATACTCGTACATTAATTAAATTACCTAGATGTTTAAATAATTATCCTTCGTAGGTTTTAGTTTGTTTTGCTGTGAATGCTGTAATCAATGTAACAATTTAGAATGGGAAGCAACCCGTTTGCTTGCATTTAAAATAAAACCTAAGTTATTGATGCATCAAAATAATCCAGCATACACAAAAATATTTATACATCTATTATGTGCAATATACTTATTCATCAATCCGGCCCAAGTGGGTCGTCATTGTAATCCATCACTTGGACCAATTGCGCATTGGCCAACTCCACGCTGATAACAAGACAATTAATCTCTCAGAAATACCGGGGCTAATAGGGTATTTTGCATGCTGATATTTCGATAAGACTTCTTCACAGCTGAAATTCGAAGGATCATGAGTATCAGTATTATAATAAAATGTGTACAGTCCTGCAATGAGTTATAAACCCGTAAAAAGTTTGAGACCCGAATGGCGCAATGGTTAACATGCAGCGCCGGATCGGTTCGATTCCCAGCGAGACGAAAATTTGAATGTGTGTGTGTTCTTGTCTTGAGTGGTCCGTGGCACCCACGCCACAGGGAATACTAGTGCGGGGCTATGAGTGTTTAGCGTAATTTTTTTTAAATTAGGTATTGTAGGAATCACACCAAACCCTTGTCGTTCAAATCGCTGGGCTACTACAGCCCACAACCAACGAGATAAAAAATATTGCATGCAAATAGAGTGCCTACTTAAGAAAAAAACACTCAAGTTTTCTTTTTTATTTTTACAAGTAGGGGTTGGCAGTAAAATGAATAACTGATGAATGAACTTACAAAAAGGTTGTTTTATTACCCGACTGCGTCAGAAGGAGGGTTATGTTTTTCGAGTGTATGTATGTATGTATGTTTGTATGTATGTCCCACATCAATGGTATGTCCATTTATTTGGACCGCCCCACAGCCCAAACGGTTGAACGGATTTCGACATATGAGGTATCGTTGAATTCGTCAGAACTGTGAAAGTGTCATAGGCTATATGAATTTTCAAAATGGCGCCCGAAAGTGGAAGAAAAAGAGGGGATAATCTTGAGTTTTTTTGTTATCTTAGCAATATGGGTATCAAATGAAAGATCGTGAAAAGACCTTACATTTGATACCCATCACATCAAAACATCACATATCATATAACGTCGTTTTAACACAAATTGTCAAAAACCATCCCATATAATTGCTTTTTACAAAAAAAATAACCGACTTCAACCTTGATAAGTAGAGATAACTCAAAAACTACTCGCCAGATGGCGCTCAATTCAACATGTACGTGTAAAGTTCTCGTCACTACAAATTAATCAAGCCCAAACACTAGATAACTGCAGTAAATCGTTGAGGAGTTCCCTCGACTGTCTTTCGGCTTCATCAGATCGACTCCAGACCTTCTTGAAATGGTAGCGCTTTAATGTACTTATGATAACATGAACAAACACACTAGTTGTCCATACAATTTTCGAAAGTTGCCCTCGATTTCTCCGAGATGCCATCATCAGATCCTGATGATCCTTTTAAAAGGACCCCACTGCGCATATCTACTTTACAACAAAAAAAGAATTATCAAAATCGGCCCATAAACGACGAAAAAATCGCTGAACAAACATAAAAAAAAAAGCATATATACGGTCGAATTGAGAACCTCCTTCTTTTTTGAAGTCGGTTAAAAATAGAATTTTTCGGTGAAAACACTAAAAAGTCTGAAATAAAAATATTATTATAAAAACAAATAAAGTCGGTATACGGGCGAAAGTTTTACGTGACAACGACTTTGAGTGGTAAAATAATTTTAATGTGAATATTCATTCGTATAGTAGGAAGAAGGATGAAATAATAGTAACAATTTAAAACATTTATTTATACAAAGAATTATATTTAAAACATTGTAACACCATCCGCCATCTAGCGCTGCTAACCGTTAGACCATTAACCATTAGTCACAACTAAGTGAGGTAACAAACGAGATTACTCTACTTCTCCAGAGATGGCGCTGTACCATTTTCTGAAACACGCCAACGTGTGTACGCCGTAGCTACCATAAGTAATGTTAAGGAGGAAGGGACGCGTGCCTTTCACTTTTTATGTCTGTCTCTCTCGCTCTTAGGCGGGCTAACCATGCCCGAGTGGAAGGGACGCGTGCCTCTCACTCGCTCTCATTGTAAGCGCATAACGTGAGCGGAGCTACTAACGCAGTTTCTTGAAGTGCCACCCGGCAAACCAATTTATAAGACGTTATCACGTCAAAAAACGCGACTGCTTACAAAAGAACTCAAAAGAAAAAAACAAGTGTCACAATATCAACATATAAAATACTTCATGGTGCTGCAGGCGGGGACAAACTATACTGCTACCTACGGGTAAAAAAAGATTTACTTATCACAAGTACCTACTACGTTTGTCCCCGCCTGCAGCACCATGAAGTATTTTATGTTGATATTGTGACACTTGTTTTTTTCTTTTGAGTTGTTTTGTAAGCAGTCGGGTTTTTTGTTTTTATAATAATATATTTTTTTATTCTTAAGTTCAATCCCGTACCTATATTTTCTCCTCTAACGGGAGTCTTCTGTACATATTGAAGTTACTCAACTGTTGGTTTTTAGGGTTCCGTACCCAAAGGGTAAAACGGGACCCTATTACTGAGACTTCGCTGTCCGTCCGTCCGTCCGTCCGTCACCAGGCTGTACCTCATGAACCGTAATAGTTACACAGTTGAAATTTTCACAGATGGTGTATTTCTGTTGCCGCTACAACAACAAATACTAAAAAACAGAATAAAATAAATATTTAAGTGGGTGCCCATACATTCGACGTAAGTTTAGTTACCATTCGGTCCAAGAGATGGCGTTGGGCGTAATATGTGGCTACAATAAAACAATTAAATATTTAAGTGAGGCTTTTATACAACAGACCAGATTTTTTTGGCGTTTTTATACATAATGGTACGGAACCCTTCGTACGCGAGTCCGACTCGCATTTGGCCGGTTTTTCTGAAATGACTTAATACTCACTGCGTAAAACTTTTTTAATATTTAAGCAATACCAATCTATTGTAGGTAGATAATAATACCTATATCTTGCGTAGGAAGATACTTACATAGGAGGAAAATATTTTCGTAAAATTTCGTCTATTATTTATTATCACTTTTAATACTTATTCAAAATATGTTCAAGGTAGATACGTTCACTGCATGTATGTAAGTACGTTGGGGTAATACCGGACGGATTTACGACAAGTTCGAAGGATGTTGTAAAAACTTAAATTTTGTGAGTTCAGTAAGTGCTATGTCAATGAAATATAGTGCAAACGGATGATGAATAAACATAGCATAATTTAAAATAGCATTTCTCTTCGTACACTCAATATTTTATTATTTATACGCTTAGAAAAACTCGATATACTTTTTTATGAGTATAATCACAATTTGGTCATTAAGGGGGAAGTTCGGACAGTAATTTAAAACTGTTTCTATTGCAAAGAACACAAGGTGTATGACAAGGATATATCCGATCTTTAATGTGCTTTAATATGATATCAATGAAATCTATATAAGGCTACGAACATAGATGTTCCAGATGATTACTTTTTTTTCACTCTTTTTTTCGTTCGGGCTGTCCGATCTTACCCCTTATTTTAAACTTAGGCGATTTAATGGTTCCCAAAGTTTAGGATCTGTCGACATTTGTCTCTAATAGAATTGTCGTTAAATTGCTACAAGTGAATGACCTTTACTTACTACTTACTTCTTTATGTACGTATGCAAGTAGTAATTTCAAGCAAATTTATGTGTTTAAATATAAGTAAAAGTATGGATATGAGAGAGTGATAAAGGGAATCCAAGAAGACTAGAGCAAAATTATGAATTGGTAGAATAGTTTTTAAAATAATAAGCGTGTACATTAGTAGAAAATTAGATTTATTAAGCTTTAAGAATTATTTTTATTATTATTAATAAGCACATCCTGACTCCAGCATAATGCTGAGCAGGTTCCATTTTGTAAGAGGTTCACTTTAATTACATTCTTATGTTAAGTTACTTTAGATTAATTTATTATTAACAAGTGTACCTTATATGAATAAACTTAAATTCTATTCTATTCTATTCACATACATTTAATAACTATAGCTGTTAATTTTTTCGTAATGTTCTAAATTATATATTTTGTTAGCGATGTATGCATTTAATCTAATATGATACTTCAAGTTACGTTGCTTATTCTATAATCAGATTTTTGTTATTATAATCTATCTTGGTTTTTAATCATTATATTATAAAAGTTTGACAACCACTACAAATTTCATCACTTGGCGCTGATCGGATATTTTTATCCGATCTTCACCTGAGGAGGATAACACCGGATTTCAGCCTGCAGAGATACTAGATGGATATCAATTAGTTCTATCTAATTACCACTGCTTAAATTTTAGTATTTAGGCAAAATAATAATAAAATACATTATACTTTCGCTACAATATTCAATCAAAAATTGAGGGGGAAGACCGGATGGACAAAAATTTTGGAAAATTTACCTTGTTAACTTTAAAAGCATGTAGCATACGTGCGTCTTGCAGGAGCGACTGGCGACCACTGCTGGGTGGGGCGTAACAAAATGATCTTTCGCGCAGTGTGGCTCACATTGAAAAATAAAGCCATAATAGCGAATTATTTGATTTCAACGGTCTTACCCCACCGCCGATCTTACCCCAACGTACCTTATGTTGTGTTTCGATCTAGACTGTAGCTACCTAAACGCTGTCAGCTAAAGACTTGAAAACTGGGCTAAAATATTAGCTTGCTTATACCTGCTTGCTCGAAGTAATCAATCGATCTCGAATAATAATTGATTAAAGTTGATTAAATAAGTTCACTTTTATACCGGTTACATTCATACACATGCATCTCTTATAGAAGATCATAAAAAAAGCTAAGCTACAACCCACTAATGGCCCACTACTGAGCAAGGGTCTCTCCTCATTCCTGAGGAGGCCTAGAGCATACTCCACCACGCTTCTCCAATGCGGATTGGTGGAGGGGTTAGTGGCCAACCCACTCAACCCAGTGTCGAAAGTTTCCAAACCGCCCGAAGGCCTCCGACATGGCTTAACGACTGCTATCAATCGATAACAACCGGGACCGACGGCTTTAGGCTTTACGTGCCCTCCGAAGCACGGAAGCGCTCAAGAAATTTTTGCCACTAGCGGTCACCCATCCGACTACCGACCGCGCCCGCAGTTGCTTAACTTTGTCGATCGCTTAGGATCGACGTAAGCCGCCGGGCTATGAGCGCATAGAAGATCATAATTAGCATAATTTGACTGGCCATAATTTGTAACTCTTGTTTCCAGTTAGAAGTAATTAATTAGACAGCATTCGTAACATAACGTCAGCTACCTTCGGGCTGAAATACATCCGAAAGCGTCAGGTCAGGAGTAGCTTTATTACCCTTTATAATATTCGCACTGGAGCATCGTGGATCAGTATACTCTTAGTTGAATTACGACGTGACACCGCGGATGGGCTGCTAATGGATCAAAAACTAAGGCTAGCACCACATCTATACAAAATACGCCCTATTTTTATTATTTTTATATTTTCGGTGCAATGCTTTATATGTGAACAACTGCAGCGTTAGATAGAGTTTATCTTATGTTCTTTTAAGTACTTACTTGCGACCGTATAAACAAAATGTTATAGATAATTATCCCGAGATTTACGAGGCTGGTTTTTCAAGGTACGATAGCAAGCTAGTAATACTATCCTGGCCTAAAATTCTAGCTTACTTAGCTTTCTCACTAGTTTACACGTCTTGAAAAGAAGCTACTTCTGTATTACTCTCTTTTACTATCTTAGCCAAAATAACTAGCTACTGTATTTTCAATTGTTTCCTAAAGTTTTGTTATTTTTTTTTCTTTTGACTTTGAAAATTCTTCAAATTTAAATATTCGGCGTTTGCTGTTAGGGCAGATGTGTCCCTAGTAACAAGTTGATTCGGCTCCAAGGCTCGACACCACATTTGGCCATAATGATTCACGATCAAACCTTCCAGTACGAACATACGCAGTGAATAATAAATCGAACGTTCCGTTTTTGGGACTCGCATTGTTGGCCGAAGGTTTGCTGCTTTGTTCCTTGACAGTATATAGATATCATATAGGATCTTCAGTACGGATAAACATCGCCCGTCATTATTGTATCATGTATCATTATATATTATTATTATCACCTATATTTATTTATAACAATACCTATATTAATAGCACACGTAGGTATCTGATATAATTAAAAATCTTAATTAATCTTCGCTATCTGGAGGCAGGTGAAACAAAAAATGGGCAATCTTTTTACGCAAACATAAATAAAGAAAGAGAGCATTTATGTTAAAATCGTGTTTTAGTACCTAAGTAAATGATTTGACTGGATGCCTTAATATTTTTCTTATCGGGAAGATTACTTATACAGAAATTATGTTTGTTATTCTGTTTTAAAATGTAGTAGACAATATTATTCTTATCATAAAAATTATGTCGATATACCTGCCTATAACATCGACAACACATAAATAATATCGAATGCTGTTGATGTTGAAGTAAGTTATTTTTTTGTAGTCTGTACACGCCGAGAACTCAAAAAATACTCGCCAGATGTCGCTCAAATTTATATTGGACCACACGTACGTATTTTCAAATTTAATTAAATTATTAAAACAATATTAAAATCGGAGCATCCATTGAAAAGTTATGTTATGTAAAATTTACGGTAATTTATGCATTTATGATGAGTGATGACCTTATAAAATATAATATTCTTACTGTACCTATTACATCATGGGGGCAGACCAACAAATAGCAGAGTCATTATTTTTGTAACGACTCTATTAAATAAATATCGATGACATCGCTATTTATTAATATGTGATGATAACATCACTAGTTATTTTTATATATTTTATTACTTGTTGTATTACTCGCTTCGCTTGGAGATACTTGTTCTTTATATTTACAAAATATCTTAAACGTTATCCCCTTTTTAAACGTATTTAATTGAAGCTTGGCTTATAATGGCCGTCGCGTGATATTACATAGCCTAGACTATCCATCACAAAAATATTTTTTCAATTCGAGCTAACTATTAGTTCCTGAGAACGAACGAACCGTTCAAACAAACAACAAAACCCTTCAGCTTTTTATTTATTAGGTATTTGTAGGTATTCCTGTTCAATTCAAATCATGGTGATTTAAATTTAAGTAGTACGGTAGTAAGAGAAGAGCGATGTTGGTATGTACCACACCAATCATACAAACAGCATGATACGTCTTTATTTTACATCCGTCTGTAGATTTTGCGTCCATACTTAATGCTGAGCATGTAATTTCAACTTTTTGTTATCTTGTCAGGTTTTAAGCATTATTTAAAATATTCATATTCTTCCTGATCATAAGGTACAACAACCATTCCTTTCTTCATCATTTAAATAAGTCTTCTATTGTTTTAGTGCGAGCGGGTGTGATGCGGCGATGGGCCCGCGCGCGGTGAGGGCGGCGCTGCTCTGCGCGTGCATGCTGTTCATTCATCACGGTAACACTACTTCAATATTACGACATTATTTGAAAACAAGGTTGTGTGGATATTGCTCTTCCCTACGGCCACAGGACAAAGGTACCTCCTCATGACTGCAGAAAGCCGAAGCTTATAGTAAACTCCGCCGCAGTCAGCACAGCCCTCGAATGCGGAATAAAGGTGTAAGTAGTCATTGCGATGATTCTTATGCCTTACCACCAGGTCCTATCTAAGCTACGTTGCTAAGGATGCTAACCTAACCATAAACCATACCTAATTTTATGCTAAATCTATGAGACTATAGCCATCTCAATCCTTAGAGCCTTGTTGTAGATCGGTCACAGTTGTCATGGCCGACAGCCGAGGGGTGGTGTCACCTGCTCGCATGCTGCCTTAATTCCATAAAAAAAATTTTACACGGCATAATAGCAATCGTGTTGTTACAGCAAGCGCGGAGCTGAAAGGGAGATGTCCGGCAGAGGGCGCGTGTCCCGCACGAGCGACGCCGTGCAACGCTGACGATGACTGCGGCGAGCAGATCTGCTGCAGCACGGCTTGCGGACAGGCCTGCGTGGACCCTTTGTTTACTGGTTAGTTTTATATGGATATTTGGACGTTTAGGAAAAGAAAACCTCTTATCAGGTGCATGGGGTGATTTTTGGATGGGTGTAAAATCTTTATGGTCGCATCACCGACATTAAATGCATTATCTGTCTTACTAATAAACGCAGTAAAAAGTTATTCCATGCTTATTTTTTTTTACCTTGACTTTAAAGAGTCATATTTTATACATTCTAACTTTAAAGAGCGTTTATTAGTAAAACATTACTTAAGTACATAATATGTATTGTATAGAATCTTTAGCTATAAAGAGTGCGTATTTTGTCGGAGTTGGATGGTTTTTGAAGGGTAAATCGTCGCCAATTGACATCAGTAGGTAATAGGTACAAATGGCATCGCCGATCCCTTGTTCAGCAAATCCAACGACCTTAAATAGGACAATAGGAGGGACCTGACTCCATAGCCTCGACCATTATTCGATAAGTAGCGTTCACCACGAGCAATTGATTCTAGTATAGATGGAACCCTTACTAGAGAGATCAGTTATTAAGTATATTTTTCTTATACCTAAGTAAATTATTTTATCTGTTATATAAAGTACAGTTGACAGATATAACACGAAACCAATAAACCTACAATAGTAGAGAAAGGTGAACACCCTATACCTACATAGCATAGCTATAAATTCTGATTATGTTTGTAAAATCTTCAGTAAGCGATCACATGGAAAATGCCATTTCACGTTCAGATGCCATGATCAGAATTTACTACAAGAATATGCAATTACTTACATACTTGGAGCGCTCCGACGAGACATCTATAAAATTTTGAATGCGTTCAAATAAAATTCCGTATGTACGGTTAGTAGTTTTATGTACCTACCTAAGTCGCATACATACGTTTTTACGTCTCCTTTCTACGTCACGAGTCACGACACGGAACAATATTTGTGTATTTTCCTTTAAGGTCCAGTGTTTAGTGGCCCTGTCTAACTAGTTTTCCAAGTTCAATTCCTAAACTTAGACAGACGGTTATTGCATATGATTTTTTTTGTTGTTTGTGAAGTTACATGTTGACAAGATTGCTTTTTCGCTACTGCCATATAGAAATGATTCTCAGGGAATTATTGGCAGTAAAAGCTGAATGGCTATTAAATATTCTCGACAGCCAATTTCCTCTAGAGTATAAAGTACCTAATATTCAGATAATAAACAAACCCGCATTCAGCTCAGCAGCTGTTGAATCAGTTTTAATTATAAAATATTTATTAATTCTTATTAAAATGACTTAATTAATTCGAAGATTAATTAATAACTTCAAAATTAAACTCATAACTAAACTAAAAAATATATTGCGCCCGTAGCGAATCAATGGTGACATTATCACCCACAGTTGGGTAGAATAGTTATTTTATAAAGATACTTTAAGTAGTTTCATATAAAATACTACTAAACGGCCCCAGTGCAAATAAGCCTATAACCAAGTGGACAATATTGCTTTTACCCTTCAAGAACACTGTAACCAAGTTACTAAATGATTAGATTAGACAACAAGAACACTAACTCGAGAAGAGTTTCATATTCTCACAACAACCAACACTTTGTAGGTACCTACTTATTATTGTTTAAACACTTTAGTACATAGTATCTCAATGGTTTAAACAGTATGACATAATGTCATAATCAACATCTGCGGTGCATTGACACTACGGTAATGTTTACAAAGCAGAAGTACTGTACGCTATGATCACTGTTTACTTATTACTTACATACGTATACGTACACATTCGTTTTTTGTTCTCTCCTACAGAATAATTACATGAATAAGTACTGTTTTATTCTCTGATATCCAATCTTTAATATACCTAAAGCAAAACTATCTCAAATTGGACATGAATCTCTTCTCAGTATAAAAGGTTGTATATACGAACGTATTAATTAGAGAAAATATATTAATAATATAGAGAAATAACAACAAAACGATTTGACGACCCTGTAAACTAAGTAGTTTGTAGTAGGTAACCATGCTTATGAGGATGGTTCTGGGTTAGATTTCCGACTGGTGTAGACTAGTATTTGATTTTTATCATCATTTTTAACACTCTTATACTTGTTTATTACGAATTAATTCCATTTTTGTTCTAAAAAATATACAGGATACAAATACAAACAATAAATTGTTGTCCACAGGTTGTGAGAACATAAAGCTATCATCAGAGCGGATATCCAGAGCCCTAGCGGCGGAGAACAGCCGCGGGGGGCGGGGGGCGCTGCGCCCGCCGCGCACGCCGCGCTGCCGCGGCTCCGACGGCGAGTTCGAGGAGATCCAGTGCGACAACGAGATCGTCAGCAGCTGCTGGTGCGTCGATGCTGCTGGCTTTGAGGTATGTCCTTGGAGGTTAACTCCTGAGAAGCTTTCCCCCTAGTAAAATCGACTTTGTGGTACCTACCTTTGTGGTAGGTACCTACCCCCTCAGAAGATATCCCCCTCGTAAAAATGAAAAATGTAGGTATCTACCTACTTGGCGGTGAACAAAGGCGGTAGACAAAGTTTCGTTCCTCGTACCACATAATTATCTAATGAAGAGTGAATGGATATGTACAATGCGAAAGCGGTTTAGATTGGGTGATAATCCTATTTTGTTGTTTATGGGTTAAATTTGGAATATTTAAAAAAAAATGGATGAAGACGAAGCAGTGGGTTTGAACTAACCAAGTTGATGATGACGGTTTTAACCAAGAACAGACTTAAAACATGTAATTTATCTATAATATATTATAATTATATTTCAAAACTGTTATATTTTTTATGGAAATTTGGTAGCAGATGAGCATGAAGCTCCACCTTTCCGCTGCCGCCATTTTCTTATCGTGTTTTCATTTTAAACGACTTCAAAAATAAGCGGAGATTAGTTACCTAGTATGATTTGAATAACTTCCTTGTTTCTATTGGCAATATAAGTTTGGCGATGGATGTCGTGCAGCAAAAGTTAGTACTCGCTTGTAAAAACGGCACGATTTTAGGTAGTAGCTCACCATTTACCTACAATTCACGGAATCTCGACTAACACAGCATATTTTGATGATTAACGAACTAGTCCGCTAAATCTATATTTTAATGTAAAAATGTAAAACATAAATCTCAGAAACACAATACATATCTATTTGTAATTAAGGAACGCCTCATTGTAAAAGTAATTTGATGGATATTCCTGAAGAAATTGAAGCTAGCTACCGTAACTCATCACTCATCAGCGTTGCTCATGGACATTAGCAACACCAAGGGCGTTATCAAAGCGTGGTCAGGCTACACCTTAGGATTTTTTTAATTCTCGCCGTCAATGTGCAGTGCACTTAGGTACTGAACGGGGGCGGAAAGCTGTCATTTACGTGGGATGCAATTAAAACTAATTCCACATCGACTCGTACGCAATGTATTCTTTCCCTATTCAAGTTCAATTTCTTCCACAGGTCCCGGGCACAAGAGCTCCAGCCGCAGGACTCGTAAACTGCACCCGCACCGCTGCGTGCGCCGCGCACACCTGCCGCATGCTGTGTCCGCTCGGCTTCGAGCTGGACGCGCGAGGGTGTCCGCTCTGCAAGTGCCGAGATCCATGCGCCGGCATCACTTGTCCCGGACAACTGTCCTGTCAACTGGAAGAGACCCCTTGCTTAAGGCCTCCGTGTCCGCCTGTACCTACTTGTAAGAACAGATTTTAGTATACGTCCACTGTATTTAGATGAACTGGACTAAATCATAGTTTGATAATAATCGTGGCTTTTCTTACAGGCAAACGTGGAAGAAGTCTCCAAAATATATGTCCAGTCGGTGAACCAATTTTAATATCCGAAACAAGTCGACCATTCCTGTGTGGAACTGATCCTGGAAAGCCTAACTGCCCACCGCTTCACAGATGTCTTGTTGAACCAGGTAATATTTATGGAATAAATTTGCTCAGGGTATTCTCTTTATTAAAATTGGACGATCGCGGGCTGAGCAGTGGCACCAAGATTGATGCATTACAATCAGATAATTATAATATACCTACATAATTATGTAGTACCTGGTTGACCGAGCTTTGCTCGGTTGAAAATTATATTTAGTATGAATCGCAAGAAATACGAGGAATTCCGCCATCTATTCAGGAGTCAAATCATACAACTGTTCACTGAGCACAAAATTCATTTTACTTATGTTACGGCCAAAGGATCTCAACAGCGTGTTTCACAAAGTTGTACAGCGCGTTACAAACAGTACCTCATAGAAGTTAACTGTGTGAGCGAATTAATTGCATTTTAAATAGGTACATACTTAATTAGATAAATTCATTGAACTTTCCTTCGTACTTTTCGCAGGCTAAAGGACTGCGCACATTACAACGACTCCACGCCAACGCGGTTACGGAGTCACTCAAATGTAAGGATTCAATAAAGATCCTTATATCTTGGACATTACGGTTGAATTTCGAGTGTACACTTGAAAAACGTGGACGTGGACTACTCCCCACCCTCTGCTCACCGACGCCGTTCACACTCGAAATTCAACCGTAACGTCCAAGATATAAGGATCTTTTTTGAATGCTTACATTTGAGTGGCTCCGTAACCGCGTTGTCGTGGAGTCGTTGTAATGTGCGCAGTCCTTTAGGCAGTCCCCGACTGAAATTTTTATTTGCGATAAAATGTATTGAATGTTTATGATAATTAAACAACATAAATAAATATACTTTTAGTTTAATGAGCAAGTTGTTAGGCGTACTTAAAATTTTATTGATTCTATTTACAACAATAGTAATTTCATCGATCTGACCATTATTTATTTAAAACTTTATTAAAATATATTATTAAATCGATAATAACAAAACTAACATTTATTTACAAATATTCTCGTAAATATCACAAACGCACGTTAAACTATCACTACGCGTCCTGCGAGGTCAAGCGAGATAATCGCACTGATTTTTAATTTTATTCAAACAGAAAATAGGTAGGTATAACGCAAAAATAGCGCTTCAACGTAAGAATGAATAATATAGTATTAGCCGAACAAAAATATATTCGAGCGCCATCTAGTTACTACTGAAACAAACAAACCGTACCTCATAGAAGTTATCCTAATGTTTCATAGATTTTTTTTTTTTTTTTTTTTTTTTTATGGAATTAAGATAGCAAACGAGCATGCAGTACCACCCTTCCCCTGCCGCCCATAACAACTGTGACCGACCTAGAAATAGACTCAAAGGGACTAGGATGGTTAGTCCAGTTAGTAGATGGTGTTAGAATATTAGTTGGTTAGTTTGTTAATAAGTGCGAGGACAGGGTATGTTAGTGATAATTAGTCCTGTTAGTTAATGTTAGTAAATGTTAGTAATAAGTAGATGGCGTCAGTATGATGTTTTTAAAACATCGGGAATCGGGAAAAAACGGGAACCGAGCTTTTCTCGAACCTGGGACCTTGATAAATCGATTCCTTGAGCCGAAAACCCCCTAATCTGTAACTTTCATGAAAATCTTTGCAGCCGTTTCCGAGATCGTGATTATATATATATAATAAATAAATAAATATACAAGAATTGCTCGTTTAAAGATATTAGATTTTAACGAATTGTCGTTACCTGTTGTCTTCATAATATAAATAGGTTCTATCATGTACGTACCTGCAAATATATTGGACAACTTTTAATGTTTGCTTTCTACTTGTAGGAAACGATTATGGAGTCTGCTGTCCAGCGTCCTTGGAACTTCAGAAAGCTGGCACATGTCCAGCTCCAACTACCTCAACGACAGATCTTGACTGCGGTACACCATGTGCTCATGATTTAGAATGTCCTTCCATGCAGAAGTGTTGCGATGGCGGTGAATGCGGCAAACATTGCACGTTACCCCACAATGTGACCATGTGTACTCAGCAGAAGCTTCTAGCAGAACTTCTGGTAGTCAGCGAGAAAGAAGGAAGGGGTTACGTACCACAGTGCGATGTGAATGGAGCTTTCGAATCTAGACAATGCTCTAGAAACGGACTAGTTTGCTGGTTAGTATTATTTTCTAGTGTTTTTGGATATTGGTAAACAAACTTCTTTCATTTTATTTTCTGTATTTTACGTAACCAAGACGTCTTCTAAGCAAGACATTTAATTAACTAGTTGTCCCGGCGAACTTCGCACTGCCCTGTAATTATCAAAAGTTTTCTCACGTTATTTGCTACTTGTTACACTAAAACACAAAATACTGTCACGAAACAAAACCAAAACACTATCACGAAATAATGTAATGTAATTTTAATTCAGTTGGTGCCGTTCTTTTATTAGATACCTACACTTGGTTTCGCATAAAACAAAGTAAGTGTTTATTACACATGAACTTGGATGAGTTTACATTCTCTTCAATTTATATCCAGGTGCGTGGACACAGAGGGCAACAAGCTTCGTGGTTCAATGGGCCCTTCAGCTCAGGTTCATTGCTCGGAGACTCCTAGACCAGCCCGCTCGGGTGGTAGAAGTCTGAGCGCCTGTGCTCGGTCGCTATGCGCCGGGGTGTGTGAATACGGTTACAAGACCGGCGCTGATGGATGCCCGACATGTGTTTGCGACGACCCCTGCGCCGGCTTCCCGTGCGGAGATGGGGAAGAATGTGTCCGGGTCAAGGATGCTGACTGTTCTGGAGATTTTTGCACTGGCTATCCTGTTTGTAAGTGTTTATATTGATATAGAACAGTCCTTTGATCCACAATCTACCACAAAGCCTAATGATGGGCTACCTCCGATGTTTGAACTTATAAGCTTTTGAATCATCATTATCATCATCGCAGCCATGGCGGAACAACCGTCCAGTGCTGTGTTTGGGTCTCGTCTCACAATGTAAAGGGTACAGGCCTTAGTCCACCATACTGGCCAGGTGTATATTGGCGAACGTCACACGCTATTGAGTTGAGAACATTATTGAGACTCCAACGATCACCATCAACGAAACGTAACTTCTAAATAATTCGTGAAATCCCTTCTGAAAAGATCGAACAATTCTATTTACAAACGAATTAATATTTCGACAAATGAATCACCCTCAACATCAATTTTAGGTCGTCCCCGCATATCATACGACAACCCTTGCGAAATTGGAGCTCCGGCAACTGACGAAGAAGGCTCCCTAGTGGCATGTGGAACGGACCAAGACTGCCCCGGCGGGCACATGTGCTCGACTGCCCGGCGGAGTGGCGCCGCCGTGTGTTGTCCCGATCCTCAGTATTCCGACAACTCTACTGAGGCTGAAATTATGGAAGTAAGTAAATAAGTGATAACTGATTATTTATGTTATGGAAATCTGTGAAAAGTTTACATTCATATAAGCTGCAACACTAGAAATCGGGAGAAAATGTTTAGAGCCTCATCGTCATATCTAGTTTTTTGAGAATATTATGGCTATCATGCAATCAGCAATAACCTATTCGGTCGTCACTTCGTTTTAAAAAACCAATTTATTCAGAGTTCATTCACATAAGTTACACCATTATTAATATTTCAGATCAATTTTGAGTCATGCGACGCCGAAGCAGAAGCGGTTTGTGGTCTCAACTCGACCGTCAGCTGTCCAGAGGGGGCTTGTGAAGACGGCCTGGTGTGCTGTTCCACATCCACTTGTGGGCCAGTGTGCGTGGACTCTGCCAAGATACGCCTACAGACTGACCGAGTAGATGATACTCCTACCAGTAAGATTTTGGAGATCTTTTTAATTATCACGTTGACGATTGACGTACATTCCAAGCAAGCCAGAAAGTATGGAATTTGAATTTCTGTTTTCAGTGAACACCAGCTTTCAATTTGTTACTCCACTTAGGCTACGACACTTTTCTCTTTACTGTCTCTTTGTACCCTTTTAATTTTTTAAATCAGCAAGATTAGCACTGTTCTCCCAGCTATCAGTTCCCAATCACTCCAACCATGACTGATGTTCCAGTGTGCGAATACCTACGCGACTTCGACGACAAGATGGAGGGCACGGTGGACGGCATGAAGCTGGCGCTGCCGGCTCCGACCTGCAACCCGGACGGCTCGTTCGCGGCCCGCCAGTGCGCCGCCGGCCGCTGCTGGTGCGTCGACTCCTTCGGCACCGAGATACCTGACACCACCACCACCAATGCTTCGGCTGTTGATTGTGATAAGTAAGTACCTAATTAAAACTTTATACCTATACGGTCATAATTATAACTCCAATTGCACGTTGGATCAGCTGCGATTACTGTAACTATGGGTGTGAAAGATAATGATAATGTTAACTTGAGATATTTTTTTGTAAAAAGTAAGGCGTGTGGGCTTGGAAGGAGCATTTTCTTAGCCCTAGACTGATGTAATCCAAATCTATGATCATGATAGTTTTTTCCTATGACTTGCTCTGGCTTGCTGGCTTGCTGACTTGCTGCTGACCCGTGTTGTGCTACTATTACCAAACCGGATTGCCGGTCGAAGGATCTTGGGTTCGATTCCCAGCGAAGTGGAAATTCGAATGATGAGTAGAGTTTTAAAGATGATTTTTTTATCTTGGTGAATTCTTGTCTTTTGTTTTGCCAATGGCATCCACAACAAATCCTACTGTGGACCTATCAGTGTATAGCGTTATCAAAGCGTAAATTTACTCCCCCAGAGTACGATCCGACCTCTCCTGCCTGGAGCTGACGTGCCGCATGGGCTGCGACTACGGGTTCGAGCTGGGCGCGGGCCGCTGCCCGACCTGCCGCTGCCGCGACCCGTGTGCCGGCGTGCACTGCGCGCCAGGCCGCACGTGCGCGCTCGTCGATGTCGCGTGCGATGCGGAGTACTGCCCGCCTGTGCCTGCTTGTGAGTACTGGGCTACCTGTTTCTTTGTGTAAAACATCTGTAGCGTCGGATCAGCTTCAGCTCACTGTTGGCGTGACGTGGCGACGCATCGCTACGGCAAGCGTCGCCACAGTATGCACGTCGCACACGCTGCTGGACAATTGTATTTTTAGTTGTATTTAATGAACATAAAAATGTTTAATAAGTCAGCTTTTCCTTGAAAAACATATTTATATTCTATTGTGGTTGTGGTTTATGAATGCTACCCATACAAAATAATTTCAATGCTTCACATCTGCCAGGCGTCCTGCGATGGCTCATGATTTTCTATGGCTGACAAATGCATTCACGCATTTAACAACCTTACTTACTCACTTAGATAGATCATCGATATAACATACACTCAGCACTCACAACCACAACTTTGCCATCTAATAAAAACCGTCTCCCTTCCCAGGCCTACCCCGCCGCGAGGGCCAATGCCCGTACCTGGTGCCGTGGTCGGGCGCGTGCGAGTGGGCGTGCCGCGCGGACGGCGAGTGCGGCCCGGCGCAGCGCTGCTGCCCCACCGGCTGCGGCACCGCCTGCACCGACACGCTGCACCAGACCGCGTGCCAGCAGCGACGGTAATGAGTTTGAAGTTTAGGATTAGGTGCATAAGCGTTGCAATCGCTCATTAAGGCACAAAACCTATAAGATAAAACTGACCTTGAATGGCGGCCAACCCTTGGTACAATGACCACAGTTCGCCTCCATCGAGTAAGACTAAAGATAAAGACCAGTCATGATCAACAACACCATTTGTCATAATACTGAATACATGACCTGATATTATAAACATTACCCAAGATTTTTGTAGGAAACGATATTCCGATACAAAAATTCAACAACTTCAACTCGCCTGTAAAACGAAGAATCGTCTTGTTCTAAAGTTATCCATAAATTTAAAAAAATGTATCTGGACTTTGTCAAACGCAGTTTCGCTACTCGGGTCTAATATTTGATTGTTCTAATTTTCTAGAGCTTTGGCGCTTCACACAGCGGCAGAAAGTGGTAGCCCTCCATCATGGACGTGGGTTCCCGAGTGCAAGGAAGACGGATCCTATGAAAGAGTGCAGTGTCAAGGGTCTAGCAAGATTTGCTGGTGCGTCGATACTGCTGGTAATGAGGTCAGTACGAAATACTTAACATTGATTAGAGCAAACTAATATGAGACAACACAACTGAAGATTTAATTAATAAATATTTCGGTAATTTTATTACTGAAAAAATGTAGTCCGTATTTCAACATTTGGGTAACTATGTTTATCTGAACTTATTAATTATTGAAAAAAAAAACAATTTAGAGGCTAACAGCTGTTAGTGACTATTTTTTCGTAAACAATTGTTTTTCCAACTCTCTATTTAGAATTAAGAGCGTAGAGCTTAACAACAATTGTGATCTTCATCAGGTCCCAGGCACGCGCACAACAAACTCAACCCCATCCTGCGACAAACCAACTCAATGCCCCGAACCCAAATGCAACAGCGAGGAGGTATGCTCGCACGGAAGGGTGCTGGACGACCGCGGCTGTCCCACCTGCGCCTGCAGGGACGCCTGCGCCGAGGCCAAGTGCCGGCCTGATGAGACTTGCGAACTCGTGCCTTTGGATTGCGAGGTTTGTGCAAGTCCCTTTTAAACCTCACTTAGCTGCAGAAAAAGTACATTTTGCGAATTGAACCTATTAGAATATATTTTGTTATTATGATCAATTTAATTAATTAATTTTAACTGTAATAAAAGCAGAAAAGCATTTTTAAGTTGTCACCCTCACTCACAATGAAAGAAAATAAGCAGTTGGTAAATGGATATCCAGACAGCGCCCAACTGAAGCACAAACACAAATACAAACAGTGAGCAACACCCTTTCACTATCGCCGACTACTGTGACTGATCCAGAACAAGTCTCTATTCAGTGAATAAGATGATTCGTTTGGTTAGCAGAGTTAGTTTGTTGTTTGACTTGTTTAGCGATAAAAAAACATGGAAGTGATCGTAAATAGAATATCAACCCTTTACCTTCTCACAGGGTGAATCCTGCCCACCGCTCGCCCGCTGCGCGCCCTCCCCGCAGTGTCCGGCGGGCGAGCCGCTGCAGGCGCCGGACGGCTCGGGCGCGCTGGCGTGCGGGCCCAGCGCCGCCGCCTGCCCCTCCACGCACGCCTGCCGCTTCGCCCCCCATGACTCCCGGCCTTCCGTCTGCTGCCCTAAACCAAGTATGTAGCTTTGAGTGTTTCTGAAAATCTGTTTTTCCGGATGTAGCTATACTCTGTTTCTGTTTACGGTTTTGTGCTGCAGCTATACTCTGTTCGCGTTCAATCTGGAGTTTTAATTATGGCACATAAATGCCAGTCTTCCGCCTATCAGATTAAGGTAGGTTTTAGATTGACGGCTCGGGCGCGCTTGCGTGCGGGCCTAGCGCCGCCGCCTGCCCCTCCACACACGCATGCCGCTTCGCCCCCTATGACTCCCGGCCTTCGGTCTGCTGTCTTAAACCGAGTATGTAGCATTGAGTTTTGTGGATGTGGAGCTATGAGTAAGGTAGACAAATGCCAGCCTTCCGACTATGCGATTAAGGTAGAATTCGGATTGACGGCGGGAACTAAAAATGTACTATGCTAAATTGAAAACCGTGAGCACAGGTTATCATTGGTTTGGGCGGGGAGTAGCAATTCTATAATAGGTACTTGGCTATTCAAGTATAGTCTTACTTTGAGGTAGATACATGTTAGGTACTGGAATAGTTTCTTGATTTTTTTAAAGGTGTCTTAAGGGAACCAAGTCGTAACAAAGCTAAGATCATTTTAAATAATATTGTGTAAGACTGAATCTCTTGCAATAATGTGATAGGCTTATAATGTCATAGAGAATTTAAGCTCAATACTTCCATGATACCACCTGCGACACACTAGCTTTTTGGTTCTTGTGACTTTTTATTTACTCACTATTATTTCTCCTTTAGGAACGGTCTGCTTCGAGAACGTGGAGGAGGGTTTGTGCCCCGAAGGGCACACTGGGCTGAACACCACGCGCTGGTTCTTCAACCACGAGCGCAACCGCTGCGAGCGCTTCCGCTACCACGGCTGCGCGGGCAACCACAACAACTTCCGCACCAAGGACGAGTGCAACTCCGTTTGTCCTGGTAATACCTGCTTTTATCATACCCTACCGATGCATACCTTCCTATTACCTGCTACATACAAGCGTATTAACAAGTACAAAATGTAAGATATTTTGTTACGGAATTTGTTTTGAGATCAGAAGAACTAAGAAAACAATTCATACTACCTATTTATTTATTTTATAAACTAGGAAAATTTAAACTTAAAATTGTTTTAATGAAGCTTACCTATTATAGGTACACCATACAATAGTTTTTCCTGACGGGACATTTCACGTCGCAACTTTTTAACCTTTTTAAACTGGCCCTTGACTTCACAACTAAGTATTTTTAATTACGGTTATCATCTCCAGCATGTGACTATGAACCAAATAATATAGGAATATCCTAACATCACTAAAAAATCTTACATATAGAATAAAATAGGTGATTCGAGGAGTTTTACCAGAATTAAAATTTTATATAAACTTCGACAGTGTATGGTGAAACTGCGAAATTAAGCAAAAAGAAGACCCATCGCAGTGACAGTGCAGTCGTAGGCATGTCCTTAGACATATTCTATATGTTATATCATATAAGCAGCTCAAGCAGCCTCGAATGCACAAGCTAAATCACTGGCAAAATAATCCCATGGGTTTGCTTTTCTCACCCAACTGGAAGCGTTAGGCCATTTCAATATGATCAAAGCATGAAATTATAATAACTCATTCACCCTCACAATGTTTTTTATCAAATACTGAGTAACTAACCATTATTAAAGGTAGCACTTTTAAACAGTCGTGAAAAACTTATAAATAACTATGACAAATGGGGAGCATCACTTGAATAGGTTGTGTCTAACGTTAGCGGTGTATTAATAATGTTATTTTATCCTCATCATTATCGTCCCTTTTGTTACACGTACAAGTGTTTACGCACGTATGAATGAACGCTTATCGGTTAATCCTTGTGTTTAAATAGAGTAACTTTTATTTATTTTGTTACAAATGTTTTGATGTGCTAAAATGCTTGACGACCATGGTTAACACGTCCCGGACTGTCGCCGCGCCGTTTCAATGGTTCTGGGTTCGATTCCCAGCGAGGTGAAAATTAGAATGATGGGTTTAAAATTTCCGTTATAGGTCTGGGTGTGTGTCCAAACTAAATTTATACAACATTTTTAGATTGACGGAAATTGTAACTAATTTTTTGCGAAGCGTAATTTTTTTGCATGAAATATATGTACCTACCTATTTTTAAAGCAATTCATGTTTTAATGCCACAACTTTGATCGCAGTGCTAAGCCCATGCGAGAGACTGCGCGAGAAGAACGAAGCAGCAGCGCTGAAGTACGGCAAGGGCACGTTCATACCCACGTGCGACGCCACCGGCGCATGGGAGCCCGTGCAGTGCATGGCGCATATCGGTGAGCTCACTGTGATACCCTAGGAGTAGGTCATTGACGCCTGCGATCCGAAAATATAGAAACGCAATCATTTGTCTGTTATATGAATATCTGCCTCGGCCGGGAATGGAGCCCGAGAGCTTGTTTCGCCGCTAAGGTTACTACCATAGGCTGTGTAGCCTAGGACTATGTAGTCGTCAATCACTGATATTTTGATCTTCTACATAAATATACTGGATAACCTACCCTCGTTTAACATTTTAGTAATTTTAGTATGGACTACTTGATTTAACATTATGTACTAAGCAGAATCTCGCTGAACACTGAAGTCTTCGAAAATAGTCAAATGTTAAAAAGTACAATTTCATTGTTTAGTCTGTTTCATTGTGTAGTTCTGTTTGATGAATCATACGTACAATACAAAAGATCATACGTGCAACTAAATTCTACAGCATGCCAATTGCATTTGGATTTTGTTTTTAATTAAATGACACCCAACATCTTTCTTCTCCAAGCAGACGTATGCTGGTGTGTTAGCGCTCGCGGTGAGCCACAGAAGGGTTCCTTAGTGCGCGGAGCGAAACCATCCTGCAACTTCAGACAAGCGCGTAAATGGGTGCGAAGGGATCCATTGGATGAACGGGCTAGAGCTGACGAAGGTAGAATAAAATTTATGATTATTGTAATAAAGTTTATATTGTTATTAAACATCAAGAATACTTATAAAGTTAATATTCCAGTGCTAGAAGAGTTAATCCGGCAAATGACGACCTACCGAGTAGACGAATTTGAAGAGGAAGACGAAGAATTTGACATTGCTGATTTAGAAGCTGAACATCGCATGATCGGGCTGCCAGAAGCATCATCTACCGAAGAAGTTATGGCCAGGGACGACAGTTCTGTTCTCGTGTCCGAAGTAGTAGAACCGAAATCAGCTGATACTACCAGAAGGAAAGAAGAGCCAATACAAGTAGCAACTGAAAAGATTGTATTCAAAACCAAATGTCAATTGATGCAAGAAGAAATCGAAAATGGTAAGGTCTGAATTTTGACGATTAGGGATATATTTCATGGATAATTCTAGGACATTTTTTATGGAATTAAGATAATAAATGAGCATGTAGCAGTAGCACCACCCTTTCGCTGTCGCCCATGACAACTGTGACCGGCCTAGCCTAGTACAAGTACCTAGATGGTTTGGAACATAAGTCGATAAGTTTGTTAATAAGGGTGAGGACTTGGACCTTAATGTGCGGGGAACGTGCATTCCAGTGGGAGGTTCAGAACCAATAATAATTGCCAGTGGTTACGCAGTGGATTCTAAGATCTTTTGTTGTTGTTTTGTTGAACAGTAATGGATTATGAATTATGAGTTCTGTCATCGGACAAAAAGTCATAAGAGTACCCAATTTTTACGCTTCCGATACTCTGTCCAGGTGGTGAAGGCTTCCGACCGAGATGTCTGTCTGACGGATCGTTCTCGCCGCGGCAATGTTCTCGCGGCCGCTGCTGGTGCGTGGACGCGGCTGGGCAGCGCCGACCTCAGCCCCTCACCGTCCCTGATCTGCCTGAATCAGATCCTTGTGGTAAGTGGTTTATTCTATATTCGACCTTATTTGTCATAAAGGCATTTGTATCAGAGGTCAAAACTTTTGAACTGACGTGGACTGCAGTATAACTCCATAATTGCAGTTACATAAGAACGAATACGATCAAAAAGTTCATGTATGTTGTCAGGTAAAGTAGACAGACCCAGACATAATTATGAAGAACAATAAATTAACTCGTATGTTAATTTTCTCAGGAATTTGTATAGCTAACTTAGCAGTCATAAGCAAACAGAAATTTAAATTGTCTTCTTTGATTACAGAGGTGACCCAAATAGAGTCAGCACTGCTAGAGGTGGAACTCATAGGAGTGGAGGGTTCGGAAGGAGAGAAGGCAAGGGCATCGCTTGCGGCAAGACTCGCCGGCCTGGGGGCGAAGGTGCCGGTGTCGGCTGTTCGGGAACGAGGAGTCGTCAAGCTGAGGGCGCAGCTGCCTGGCCCGCGGGCTGTGGATCTCGTGTACCATCTTGAGACTGTGGTTCGTTGTTCATTTAATCTATTTTAAGTTCTACAATTTAGAAACCTTGGGTACCTTTTGTATTAAACTGTGATCCAGAACAAGATGGAGATGAAGAGCGGCTGTCTTATGAACACCAGCAAGTGTGCATACAAAAGTACGATAAACTGATTGGTTACGTTAAATTGATAAAAAAAAATCGCCGTACCGGCATTGTTTTAACTCCACAGCTGCAATGATTCCATCTTTAAAACTAAGACTTTAGTAGACAAGCACAATATAATAAATGTTTCAAAAATATACCTACTCCTAACACATTATGCATGCTATCTCGTAGGTGAAAAACGAGAAATTAGCCGGCGTTAACAAATCAGATGACGGCGTTCTGGGTGCGGACGTGATCCGCAGCGAATACCGACTGGCCGTGCCCGTGCCGGCGCTGCAGCGGGAGATACTCAGCGAGTCCACTGTAAGTTATAACTCGATTTTAACCAATTGAACGAGTCCACTACACTTGATTAATCGATTTTAATCGATTGAGTTTAAGGTGTTCTATAAGATTGCAAAAATATTTAGTTTAATTTAGAATCCATATACGTTACGTCTCATTATTTTAATTAAATTGGGCTCGAACGACCAATATGAATTTTTTAGTCTTTTTAAATTTTTTTTTTGTTTTAAATAACATAGCTATTTTAACCATCCCGAGTTCACAAGCAATTAGATTCATGACTAGAATTAATTTTTTTTAGTTAGGTATATCAATGTTAATTTTTGTGCAGGTCTCCGCATCGACTTCTTACCACACGGCGCTGATAGTCCTAGCGGCGACGTCAGCGTTCATTATCAGCGTGCTGTGCGTGCTAGTAATGTTGTACCGAGCGAGACTTCAGCGAGAGCCGGTTAAAGCCGAGCGGTTCCTGCCAGCCGCGCCCCCGGTCTACGTCCTCTCGGCTGATGAGAAGGCGGAACTCGCCAGGGTGTTACACCAACCCCCGCCGCCTGTACTACCGAGTAATGGAGACCATTCGAGAGTGTAGGGCTGATGAGAGAATACTCTAGACGTCGCTTCTAGCATCTCTAATTCCAATGTTTTGTTGTTGGTGATTTTTGTTCATATATTTGTGGTATATAACTAAGTATAGTGTACGAATGTAACTATTTAGTATGGACTAGGTAAATTGATTGTCTTCGCTATATACCTAAAAAATATCCATACTTAGTTATAAACTGGGTAAAGAAATGCAATTGCCACACAACATGACTTGCACGAAGCGTCGTTTAGAGGTAAGGTAGCAAATCGGAAGCTCTCATTCACAGAGACTGCCTATTTCTTAGCGATCACGTGGCCTATTGTCCACTCCTACTGTCGGGACTCAATTTTCAATAATGTCTGCATTAGTAAAAGTAGATACTTTTAGTGATTGCTAGAATATGGCCAGTTTAATTTTTAAAGCGGTATTTACGACACTGTATCAGATCAACAGACAAGTAAGGGCCTGCGCACTCTCAATTCGATTCCGATTCAAAAATACATGAAAAATTTTAAATATGTATCATAAATAGTGTTACTACAGTTGACTTCGGTAAGAATCGATTCGGAGTTGAATTGTAATTGAGTTTATGTCCCTCGTTTAGATACTTGACGAGAAAGTGCGCTAAAGCACGAACATTAGTAAGAACCGAATATTTGTTTATCTTTAGTATTCACTGTGAGGTCTGTGAGTATTCTTTCGATCGTTTTCAGTTTGAAGACGGTTATTTGAAGGTTATTTGTCACGAATGAAATGATTTTTCGTTTGCATTTCATTTCAAAAAATGAAGGGAAGAGTTTAGAATACACGAATATCCCAACGGGTGTATTTGTAGTCGTTCTCTTATACGCATAATTAGCCAGAAAGTAATTCGAGTATTCAGGTAAGTATCTAAACGAGGCACAATAGTGCGGACCAGGGCGTGCCTTAGGCTGGGAACAGACGTCCGATTTTTCTCTCCGATAGTCGGATTCGATAGTCCGATCAGACAAATTCAGACAATAGTGTATTGTGTATTCAAACAAAATTTATTTTCGCGAGTGCTTTCCGATTGTCTCAGACTATCGGATCCGACTATCGGAGTCGGAGAGAAAAATCAGACGTCTATTCCCAGTCTTAAAAAACAAAATGCGTTCGGATACGCGCTGAAATTTATTGAAAGTTACAAAAAATTATATAATCGGGTCCAAGCTTTGACAGTTATGATGAGGTAATGTACATCGTAGATGCTAGATAGCGATAAATATTAATTCTTGCGCAATCACTTTCTCTAAACTGTCTGTCTTAAAATACTGAGCCTAATGGTAAATAAATTTAATAGGTAAACCTGTTATTTTTTGTTATTATTTAATTAGATAAGATGTTATCGACAATTATGTAACATGTGATGTGATCGATACATATAAAAATTAAGGTCTTCAAACGATCACATCACAAGCAAAATTATTGTACACCGCATTCTAGTTTGCTTACTATAAGGACTCCAATTCAATACTTAAATCAAAATGTTTATACGTATTGATACACATTCAAACTGATTAAAATTTATAATAAAAGACTATATAGGTAATAAATGCCAAAGGAAGGTTCCAGGTTTTCTCTAAAGTACTATAACAATGTCTTCGCTCTATAAGTAAAAGAATGCGATGCACGATATTTTTATCTTTAAAAATTTTGCACATATCTTTTTAATTTTTTGTCCATTCCTAATTATGCCTAGGGAGTGCAAGGTTTCTTAAACTAACTTGTAGATATCGATAACTATTAGTCCTTAGTTAATCTATTAAGTAAGCGCACTGGCGTGCGTCGATTAAAGCGACGAACGCCGATACGCTCTTTAGTTCCTATCATCGAGTCTTGTCGTAAAAGAATAAGCAGATGAATTATTTGTCTGTTAAATTACTACTGCATATTTACATGACTTGATCGATATAGAACTAATCTAGTCTTTTTTCGAAAATGTGGTCTTTTTACCGTATTATCAAATCTGTCCATGATCTTCTAACACATTACGATTGTAAATAATGCAACACAGCACAGTTCAGTGTTCTTTATGATTGATATTGATTCATAATAATTTAATCACTCTTCTTCGTAAGACATGCTTAATAAAGTATGTACATAATATTATAGGTACCATTTTAGAGGTCAATCGAATGTTATTTTTCACCAGTTATTGTAGGTCTTACCTTTTTGAAAAATCTATTATTGTAAGAAATAAATATCATAATTAAAAATGTATGACATTTACTTAAAACTAAATAAATAGTTTTTTACAAATTGATTTTTATTTTTCTCTCTAACTCTCTTTCTAATCTCGGCCACGAGTGGTTGGATGTGTCGCGCTTACAAACGTTGATTCGCTGTCCCCGCATCTGTGACCGAATTGGAACAAGACTCATACTAACAATAACTAATTGGACTATTACTAACATTAACTAACAGGACTAATTATCACTAACATACCCTGTCCTCGCACTTATTAACAAACTAACCAACTAATATTCTAACACCATCTATTAACTGGACTAACCATCCTAGTCCCTTTGAGTCTAGTTCTAGGTCGGTCACAGTTGTTATGGGCGGCAGGGGAAGGGTGGTACTGCATGCTCGTTTGCTATCTTAATTCCATAAAAAAAAAAAAAAAAAAAAATCTATTTTCCACGCATACGTATTTTAACAATCTAACAACGAAACTGCCTTTAAGTTTATGAGTAAGATAATGTTATGTAGACCATCGGATTTATCATCTATCCAAGATACGTATCAATCGCAATCACCTTTCACACAAGAATAGAAACGACTTAATCAAATGACACGAAAAAAATGATTCAGAATATTGCTTACTACCTTTTGTTACGCTTTCCGTGCCCGTTTTTCTAGGAAAACAGTTACCTACTTGTTAAACAAACGCCAGTTTACATTGAATTATTATTTTTGTGCCACATACAATAGTCATTTCTCGTGCTATTTTAACATGCTAATTGCTATACATTCTTTACAAATTGGTTTTCTTGTATTTTATATACTATGGAGCAGAATTTCTAAAATTTAATGTTACCAGTATTTATTATGTACAGCAGCAATAAAACCACGAGGAATCACCTTAAAATACCGGTACTTTATGTTACAATAGTAAATCCGCCCTGCTTCGCTTCGGGGAACCAGTCCCTTCAAAAATCTCTATAAATTTTAACAAATTATGTTATTCCGATGTCTAAGCTATATTACTGCAAAGTTTCATGAAAATCCGTTCAGTAGTTTTTGCGTGAAAGAGCAGCAAACACACACACACTCACTCACATACATCCTTACAAACTTTCGCATTTATAATATTAGTAGGAAGTAGGATATAGTAGGATTTATATTGTTATAGATTATAGATGTAGGCATAGGTACTAATATAATTTCTAATTAATTCTATAAAATGTGAGTCAGCAAATCAGTATTCAAATCTGTAAATAATAATACTCTTTGGTTTAAACATAAACAAAATAAGTAATTTAAGTATCCGAACGTAATTGTACGGCGCTGGCGAAAATGTAGGAATCTAAACCCCATTTTTTGTAAACTATTGCTAAATGTCACTAAACAATGACGTTTCAATTGCAATCAAATTGACTGATCTGACAGGTTCAGCAGCGCCGGCAGAAAGGATTTTTATTTCAGAATGAATTTAGAAGGCGTACTCGCTTGTTGCGCCGTTTGCAATCAGCAAACACATCGGAGATGTGGTCGTTGTCTCAATATTTATTATTGTAACACAGAACATCAACGACAAGACTGGAGAAGACATAAAAGTGATTGCGCACCCAAGTTACAAAAACAAGGACGGCAAAAGGATAAAGTGGGTGACCATTCAATTTCTAACGCGGACGATTCAAAGTGTGATAAAGAGAAGGAGCTTAATAATAAAGTTACGGACAATACTAAGGAGTTAGATAAGGAAATTGAAAAGAAAGATTTGAAGAAGTCAAAAAGGAAAAACGTTAAAAAGGAGGGTAGGGTCATAGCTAGTGAAATTAATACCTCGCAAACTGAGAACATTGCTCAAAGTAGTGTTAACGTGTGTAGTGAACACAGTGAACCAAACGCAACATTGAAGGATTCATGTCCTTCATCCTGTGTTACATCTAGTGTAGTGTATACAAACAGTGACTTAACGAAGGAGAGTGCCATAGTCCACGAAGGTTCCTCTGAGCAGGTGATTCTGAGCGAGTCTGCCCAGCAGCTGAGTTCCTTGGACTTCACCACGGCCAGTACTTCCAATGTCTTAAAAGCCGTAGAGAAAAGTGATAGTAAAATGCTTGCGATACCAGGTTATAACACGGAGCAGAACATGAGAACTCGTGAGTACCCCGAGGCTACATTGAAGGGGAGTGCTGCACCTTTTAACAATGTACTAAATAGTTACTACATGGACCCAGCGGACCCCAGCTATGACCTGTGCCAACGGGTGATACAAGACATGACGCAGTATGGTGTGTGTGTGTTGAACAATTTCTTAGGCAAAGAACGAGGACTATTAGTATTAAAAGAAGTGCTAGAAATGTATAGATCTGGTATTTTCAAAGTGAGTACTCTTTTTAACTACTTTTACAGTTACTAACTATAACTATAACTACAGTCCTTTGTTTACTAGCTCGGAATTTCATAGTGTTCTATTTAAACATCATCAGCAGAAATAACCTATATGAACTACTGTAACTATATCTTAAATCTTCATTTATATTATTTACTTACTGTCTGTGACAAATTTTCATAAAAGAAAAATAAGAATAAGATAAAATTGTAGGTATCCAAAACAGTAGTAATATAGTACTACTGTTTATAGTATAATAGTAGTAGTATAGTAAACAAGTTTATTGTGAAAACAATAATTCTGTCAATGTCCCTCATTTACTACCTCGGAAATATGGGACACTTTAAAATAATGTCAAAATAATGGAGGTATTTCACAAAATAATAGTTTATGTGTAGAAAATAACAGTACAAGAAAGTATAAATTATAACATTCATAAGTAACTGTTGATTATTTCATTTATGCAGTGAATAATAACAAATGTTTGTTGTCTATTCATTCAAGAAAGTGTGATATAATTAGTAAACAGACAGTAATGATAAATGATCGAAAGTTTCACATAACATACCAAAACAGCATTTTAACTAGATTTTTAAATATGAAATGGATGTATTAAAATATGCAAGATTATTTGAAGGCATTGAACAAGCTATTCGCTCCAGGCCCAAGTCTGATGTTCTCTTTACACAAGAAAATTATAAGAATCTGTTGTATTCATACTTAAGAAATTAAACCTTTAAATAAAAGCTTATAATGCACATACACCTTCACACATACACATACACCATATTCCCTGTGTCCTATAAGCTACGGACAACACAAATAACACATCACTATGACACACAATTCAACACACACATGAATCAGTCATTTAAATTAATGTTTGATATGGAATTTGTTTTAATTGCAACCCATAAAATTACAAGCTTTCCGCCCCTATGATTAAGGTTAATTGTAGATTGACAGAAAGAATTTAAAATTCCTAAAGTAAATTTTGTTTACAACCAAGCTAAATTTAACTGTGACCATATGTAATAAGTTTGTTGATAGTTGAAAAAGGCAATTCCATATTCTCGGCTGCTCAAGTATGTATTGGCTGTAAGATCGTCCAAAATTGATCTGTAGATAAATTACATCAGGATATTAAACATAATAATATTAGGTATATAAAAAAGTTGTTTCAACCATAATATGTCCAATTACACCTACAATTTATTTATCTTCTATATTTCTACATTATCTGCAGAGATATAGGTAATCATTAAAAAATATTTATATTATCAGTATAAAGGAAACAAATTCCTCTAACTAGAAAGAGGTAGCTATTAATGACAGTAACAATATATTATGTGATGGACAATTAACAAACTCTTCTAACTTGTTTGGCTGTTGCAATCTGTGTGAACCACATTTGTACACAACCTTGCATAGTTGCACAATAGAACAGAACAGAACTTACATAAGAATTACCTAACAGCTGTGCCTTACTTGAAATGCTTTGGTTAACAATTTAGTTTACTTTTGATATGATTACACCCTTTTTATTATTAAATAATAATAATAATTTGTTATTAATATTAACATAGAAAATCAATGAAGTCTTGTATTTTATTGTAACATTTATGAGTATGGAATTGTCACTCCCCGCTAGAACCATACTTATTACCTGTGCTCAAAATTCAATTTAGCTTGTAATACTAAGGGCATTTTTAGTTCCTGCTATTAATCTGAAATGTAACTTAATTGCATAGGCGGAAAGCCGGCATTTATGTGCCATGCAATAATAACGAATTCCAGATTGATGGCAAATGGAGTATGGTTATTTATATTTTTATAGTTATTATAATTTTTCCTTCCTCTGCTTCTTTTTGACTGTCTTAGGTGTAATTCATTAGCAACAGTGACCACTTACCATTCCAGGCGACAGGCCCGCTTATTTAATGGCTATTAATCTCAGTTAATTTTTATGCAAATTCAACAAATGAAGGACAGGCTACCCAGTAGTAAATTACCATTTGTTTCTTTTTGCTGAAAAGGAAGTGGCGGACTCAACCTCAATCACTAGCTGGCCTGTAAAATAGGGTTGCAGGGTATAGTAGTTTAGACATTTAAGTAGTATTTTGAAACATTTTTAATTAATTGGACTTATTCAAATAACATCTCATATTTTTCTTTGCAGCAGTGTTTTAACTATGTATATCAATAATATTTTAGGCTTTAAAAGAAGTAATGCATGTTGATTAATTTGGATAGCTTTGATATGCAAGAGGCATTTGTTTTGTCTTGCAGTACGTAATTGTGTTCAGGTCACCCATTCAATGTCACTTCCTCCCCATTGTCAGCTGAGCTGCCTAAAATGGAACAATGTCATGTCTGTTAATATGATGCTTACGTAAAAAGTTTAATAATTTTGACAAATCAAAAAAAAATCTCATAAAGGCATTTGACACAGTCTGTCATAAATGGCTTTTATCTAAATTGGAGTCAATTGGTATACAAGGTAAAGCCTACAAAATGATAAAATCATATCTGACCAATAGGTATCAGGTTGTTCAAATTGATAATCACCAGAGTAAACCACAATTAATTACTTGCGGTGTTCCGCAGGGCTCAATTTTAGGCCCGTTATTATTCCTCGTATATATATAAACGATATACAAGACATAGGATTAAAAGGGAACCTTACACTATACGCTGATGATACAAGCTTATTTTATTATGGTAACTCAATAGATTCAATAATAAGTGAAGCACAAAATGATTTAAATATCTTACATGTCTGGTTTCAAGCAAATTTACTCACAATTAACATTTCAAAAACTAACTATATAATTTTTGCGGCAAAAAATAAAAAAATTGGTGATTACACGAACTTATCAATAGACGGTACCATAATAAATAGAGTAAATACAGAAAAAAACTTAGGATTGGTTTTGGATAGTCAATTAATATGGAAACCTCATATTGATAAAATTAGGAATAAGCTTATTTCACTAATGGGAGCTTTGCGCGGAATTGTACGATGTCTGCCTAAATCTGTGCGATATATTATATATAATTCCATGGTTAAACCTCACATAGATTACTTGGTTGAAATTTGGGGTACAGCAGCAAAGAGTAATTTACAAAAACTACAAACAGCACAAAACAAGCTTATAAAAACCCTCTTCAGATATGACTATCTAACACCAAGTACCAAAATATTTAAAGAAACAAAACTAATGAATCTTTCACAATCATATAAATATAACACTTGCATTTTTATTAGGAAAATACTCACCAAAGATATACATTCCCAAATAACATTTTCAAAAAAGATTGACCACCACAAGCGTTTAACAAGATCTGCTAACAATATTTCTCTAACAGTACCGAGGACAGGTTATGGGAAAAAAAGCATTTTATTTGAAGGAGCCCAATTATACAATAAATTGCCTAAAGATATTAAAGAAATCCAATCGTTCAATACTTTTAAAAAAATATTAAAAAGACACATTTTAAAAAATCTTTCCTAGAAATTAAAGTATTAATAGCCAATGGAACTAATCTTAGTGACAGCAATTATTTGTACATACTCTATACCTTAACATACCTAGCTACACGCACCATTAATTCCGAAATATTTGTGTGAAAAACCATACTTACTTACTTCAATAACCATTACATACTTACCTGTCATTAACGACACTAAAGGTCAAAACACTATACACAGATTAATATCCACTATGGCATAGGCCTTAGCAAACATCAATGATAAACTGCAACATTGTATTATATTATACTCAGTTGTTTATTAGTCGAAGTCGTAGAACACAATTTTTTGCATCTACCTGCATTGTCCTAATATTGACTAGCATTGTCATGACAGTGAATAAGATTACTCGCATGTTATCTCGAGTTTATTTACATTGATTCTTGTGTTTTCTCTGTAAGTGATTTTTTTGTAAATCTTATGAGAAATAAATTCTTTAAACGTAAACCAAAAAATATGCATTATCAGGTTTAACTAAAAAAATTCCCATCAGATGTCGCTCACATTTAAATGGGATCACATGCCAAGCTTTAGCTTTCGTAAATTAATACAATTATTGAAATTGGTATACCTAAAGATAAAAAATACAGGTGAATTAAGAACCTCAACCCTCTTTTAAAGCCAGTTGAAAAATAATTTCTAACCCTTGATGTAACTTAGCGTTCATACTCGTAGCTCGACGACTTGTATCGATCGGTTATTATCGACTCACATCCCTGAAGCGACTCAGTGTCGCCGTCGGTACTTAGGACAGAGATCTGTAAAGGCAAAATACCTACTCTTGGTTGTTGCGTGATTCAGAGGGCACACTTAAGATATCACGTCTGTAATCGTTAGTTTGGCATCGCAAAAGTTTCTGAACTTATATCATTCGTTAAACCCGTAGTAACCAGCACTCCACCAATCCGCACTGAAGCAGCGTGGTAGCGCATACGCCATTACGCTACTCTAGGCCTCCTCAATAATGAGGAGAGACCTTGCCCAGTAGTGAGCTATTAATGGGTTGTAGCCAAGCACTGAAGCATCGTGGCTCCAACACATCTTTCGTTGACATCGCTTGTAAGTGCGCGTATTAAGGCATAGGCTTGACAAAGCTAAACGAGGATAGGTTGCGGCCCGCAACCTATCCTCGTCCTTTTCCCGCAACTTGCGGGAAAAGGTAGTTGTTATGGCATGTTCAGATGTACTTGATATCCGTTACTGCGACCGGTTAGGAAAAATATCGCGCGATGTATCGTGATATATAACGCGGGTGTTGTTAACTTTTTTCGCCGGACGTAAGCAGAAAGTAAGCGTTCACACTTCCGCGTTATACACAATAGACACATTGAACTCGTTATTAAGTTTCGCTACCCATAGCGGTAGTGTAGTGATATTCGCTAAGATACAAACAGTAGAAACTTATTTGATACCGAGTACGTATCGTATTACATATATCTTAATGGATCTTTACATATAATTATGTATATTATCATCAACCAATAGGTGCACAAAAATCGCCCGCCAAATACGATCACGATATTAGGACCTTTTCATATTCAGTTACAGAAATGTCTAAATACCTATTCAAAATGGCATTCATAAGCCTAGTGGTAATTGGAAAACTATAACTCGTAAGCGTTTAGTTATCCTCAAATAGATTTCTATTTGTAGAACAAAAGAAAGAAAGTTGTTAACATTCTCCTAAAATGCTACGCTAATCTTAAATATATTAAGTAGGAATACGAATCTGTTTTGTAAATTGACTGGCCCACAGCTATAGATATACAAACCATACAATTGCATCCGTTGATAGCGTAGATAAAATTATAAGCTGTGTGATTTAGAAGCCTTATCAAGCAGATGTTCAGCAAATTCCGTTCATCGTGGTAACAAGCTGCTAAAAATAGTCCATTTACGGGACTTAGCTTTGAGTAAACTATGTATGCCATTGGAGTAAATTATGTATACCATGTAGATTACACTAGGTCTCGTTACTATTATAAGTACCTATTCATTTTAATACTGTCACCTCGTTATATGCTCTTTTGCTCTTTACATCATAGAGTTGAGTTTAGCAACGACGCTAGTTGGCAAAATTAAGGCCTTTCCGATGAAGGCTGACTTCAGAGATTAACGCTGCTCCTCCAGCTACTGTATCTCTTGTATAATTTATATACACAGGGAAGCAATATAATATTATGTAAAATATAGCCTATGTAACTGAGAGATAATGTAGCATTTTAGTGAAATCCGTCCCGTAATCGACCCATTTATGTCCCACTAGAGAACCGCCCGCGCTTCGCTTCAGGACCCGAATGTAACAATCGCGTAGGTCCCGCTCCCGTAGGAATCTCAGCTAAGCAAATGAATTTTACTAACGCTATCTATTAACAACATCCAGAACTAAATATCCAGCAACTAACAAAACATCCATCTTCCCATGGGAATGAGATGTTTTTCCGCGGAAAAAAGTAGCTTACTGCACTCTCCACCCTCCTAACTATCCCCACACACATAAACCATACCATATAATAGCCATGTTGCGACGTGAAAGAGTCACAAACAAACAAACACACTTTCACATTTATAATATTAGTATGGAAGTATGGATTAAAGAGTACGGGTCTCTCCTAAAACTTAATTCAGGAGACCTAGAGCATACTGCATACGCTGCTCCAGGAGAGGTTTTGACTTAATTGTTACAAAATTAAAGAATACAGAGCTTTTCTTTATAATATTAGACTAGATAACTATTATTGGTTATTTTATCATCCCTAAGTAGGTATTTTGTTTTGTCAATGTAGGTACTTTACTTCACTTATGCACTGCACGGTGCACCATGCAATTTTACCCGTGGTGGTGGAGGAGGTCCTTCATCATCGTAAAACGGAAAAAATTATTAATTCATGTCATACAAAAATATCGGATCATTTATTAGCAGAAGCGCTGAAAGTTGAACTGATGAAATTAAATATATCGATGAATTCACGCTACAGAGCAGTGAACTCCATGTTTATGTTGGCCTTGCACCCTATGCCCTTTGAAGGCTGTCTCTCAGAGCACGTGCGCAGAGTCACGATTTAACGACGTCATTAGGGCTTCGGTCGGTTGCGGTTAACCGTCAGGGTGCGGTTCCACTGAGGCGGAGCGGAGCGGAGCTGTGCGCGATTCACCAATCACATGGCTTGAAATCCCCGCTCATTGTGCCTCGTGTGGATTTCAACCCATGTGATTGGTGAATCGCGCACAGCTCCGCTCCGCTCCGCCTCAGTGGAACCGCACCCTTACGCGGTTTACTCGCTGTAATTACCTTGTTAGACGGTAGATTATGTCAGAGTAATTGTTTACTCATTGACAAATTGTTGTACCTACGTTTATGTTCTCCTAATTCGAAGTAGTATGTATGTAGGAGCATCTCGTTTCTATTAGCTCCTTCTCAGTCCTCATCGTAGACATTCCACGAGATAATTGACTCAATAGGATGAATAAAGGGTAAAAAAGATTAAAGCTACAAAGGACAAATATAATAGTTGTTATTTTGAAACTCAAATAGTAAATTATAAGTCGGTGCAATGGCATTGGGAAAAATGTGTACCTACATATTATTGTGTTATTCAAATTTTTCAAATTCAAATCCTTATTTCTTCGAAGTAGGTTTTTACAAACTCATTTCGAAAGTCAAGTTACGCCATCGCTTCAACAAATCCCTACGGTGAGTGGTCTTGGAAGAAGAAGCGGCAAGAAACTCCCAAGGAGTCTCTTTTTTCTCTTTCACCACTCACAGTACAGGTAGCACTTACTACTAATTATGGCTAAACGCAAAAAATCGCTGCACCTTACGCAGACGAAATGAAGACGTAACCAAATTGTCTCTTTCTCGTTAGATGATTATGCGTATCAATGTTGACTTTATATATGCCTAAATTTTCTCTTACGTATAACAAGTTACTATAAATATACTGTGAGGCTACAGTTAATATGCCACTTTCTTTAAACTTTTCCCGCAGAGAAACGCGCGTTTTCAACCTATAAATAGCCCTAACCGCTCGTTTTTGCAGTACAAATATGGAGTCTATGTCAGCTGCTTTGCCCCACATTACAATGCCGTAAGACAAAAGACTATGAAAATAGGCAAAATAGACAAGTCTAGCAGTTTCCACGTCAGTAAACTGTCTTATCTTTCTAATTGCATATACCGCTCTACTTAGTTTAGCTGATAGTGCTGATATATGAGAGCCCCACTGAAGTTTAAAGTCCAAAGTGACACCCAGGAAAACTGTGGACTGTTCCATTATTAAATTTTCATTATTTAATTTAAGAGTTTTCTCAATTTTTTGGACATTTGGGAGGATAAATTCTACACATTTTGTTTTTTTAGTATTTAAAAGTAAGTTATTTGTAGTAAACCAATGAGATAAGCGTGACAAAGCACTGTTTACGTCGTCAAAGTTTGTCTTATTTCTATTTGTCTTAAATATAAGTGATGTGTCATCAGCAAACAGTACGATGTCCGCATGGTTTTTAATGTAATATGGCAAATCATTTATGTATACAAGAAAAAGGAAGGAAGGGACCTAGAATTTCTAGGTGGTAGAGCCTAGAGTTCGCCCGGGGTAGGACCACCGCCCGCCAAGGTACTCAGTACCATTCCTACCGTCATAATAATTGTTTTTAAGAGCAATTGTGTTCCGGATAGGAAGGTTTGTGGAGCCGGTTTCACTTTTTTAGAGGCGACCATCTCAGACCTCAGGGGTAGCAACGCATCTGTGACCGAATTGGAACAAGACTCATACTAACAATAACTAATTGGACTATTACTAACATTAACTAACAGGACTAATTATCACTAACATACCCTGTCCTCGCACTTATTAACAAACTAACCAACTAATATTCTAATACCATCTACTAACTGGACTAACCATCCTAGTCCCTTTGAGTCTAGTTCTAGGTCGATCACAGTTGTTATGGGTGGCAGGGGAAGGGTGGTACTGCATGCTCGTTTGCTATCTTAATTCCATAAAAAAAAAAAAAAAAAAAAAAAAAAAAGCCTTGAGGAACACCCAGAATACACTTTGATCCCGTCGATTTGACATCATTAATGCTAACACATTGAGTCCTATCCTTTATGTAAGATGCGATCAAGTTAAGCGAAGTATTCTTGATGCCATAGTGATTAAGCTTAATTAATAGGGTTAAAAAAATATACTTATCACTGTAAGCTGGATAAGCTCGTTCTTTTTTATATTTTTCAAAATTTATTTTGCTAATACTTAAAGTTTACCTAAAGTTTACTTTACATCGTCATGAATATGTTACAACTGAAATATTTTTTTAGATATCTATCTACTACGGATTATAATAAATCTCTCTATTATGTTTTGTATATTTTTCCAAAAATAATAATTTGTTCTGTTGCACAGGCTGGTCAACTAGTGTCGAACCCCGGCAGTACGGAAGCCCAGACCGTACGAAGCGACAGGATAACATGGATCGACGGCAAGGAGCCCCACTGCTTCCACATACGCCAACTAATTAGTCAAGTAAGTATCCTTGTGAAACCCGTAAAATAATACAAGAAGAGATACAGGGATACTGTTGGGATATGGGTTTTTGTGTTGTGTCGTTAATGTTTTGAGTTAAGTGATAGGCGGAAAATGAACAGGCGACTCTGTAAGATTTAAACAAAGTTGCTCTGAAAAGAACGGACAACTCACAAATTAGACCTTAGGACAGCATGCCTGGATGGTTCCAATTTTGAAATTTACAGGGCATTTTTGCAATTATTGGCCCGGTTGTTTAAATTTTGATGTTTCGCTTCACGCATATTTATAATAGTATTCTTCGATTCCTTGAATTGACCATGATCTCGAAAAAGATGGAACTTTGCTCTCTTGTCGTACTCGAACGCTATTTTTTTTTTTTTTCAATTCAAATTCTTTAAGTTTAAGTTTCTCTCTTTTTACCTTCGATTCTACTTTTATTTTTCAAGCGATGACTTCAGTGGATAAATAATAACATTAGTCAATAGGTAATAAATAGTCGACAATGTACTTACCTAGGTATATGATTTATCATGTAATAAAAAATGTCGATGTTTTTTAAAACTTGTAATATAGTAAACGCACGCTGAAATGAATACAATGTATAAAAGGTATACCTAGATAATTCACAATGTTTTATGCATATCTACATTTTGTTTTCTTTGACTCAAAATTAGCAATCAAGCTTGACATTAAGCAACACTAACTAAATCATTTCGATGCACTGGTCGTGTCGTTTGTACTTTTCGTTTTCATTTTCCTCGAGGTATACTTGCAAAGGCTAAGGGAATGTCAATCGCGCAGCCATCAACGTTTTTGCACATTATGTAGGCTAACAACATACCAGTGATAACGCTATCAACGCGTAAACTGTTGTCTGATAAATATTTGATACGAAGTGGCGCCATCAATGGTAGAAAGCTGTGTGCTGACATTAGGCTACTAGCTACTATACGAAAACACTTCATTGAAGGTTTGCGTTTGCGCAAACGCCATAGACAATAATACTTGTAAACGATCTAAAAGGGCACGATGGTGACTTAGATTATTATTTCAATATCATTGCTCGTTGTTTTATTATTTTATTTATGTAGAAATTATAAATTAATTTACAGATAAGGAGAGTAAGAAATACGAGTAATAAGTATGACTTGGGACAATTAGTTATCTCTCACATATTTATCAAATACTTCATTATGCCAACGGACATTTACCTGGCGTGATGAAGACCCGAGCAGAAATATGAGATTTATAATGTTAACTTAAACACTGTTTAATTAAACAATTTAAAAATCAAATATTTTAAGAAACGAATGAACGCGAAGTAAAGCCAAGTTCCACCAACACCACCTGAATACCTGGAATTCCCCAACAGGATCTCGTCAATTCCTCCCAAATACCTATGCGAAAACTGTGGAACGAACTTCCTCCTTCGGTTTCCCTTAATGCTATGGCATAGGGTCCTTCAAGAATCGGGTCTATGGCTGGCCTTATTGTCTGGTTATGTTGGTTACGCCCTGGATGTTGCTTAATGTCCATGGGCAAAGTTGATCACTTACCATCAGATAAACCGTCAACTCGTTTGCCTGCTTAGACAAAAAAAGAAAACTTTAACATTCCACAAAATAACACTGAATAATTATCAAAATCTGTGATCGAGCACAGAGCACTCGCTGCGGTATATTTCCACGATCTAATGGTCGTGTACATTACGTATGAAGATCACAATTAAAATGCTATTAAAACCTTTGTATTCCAGGTTGACAATATAATACTTAAAGCGAATAAAATGGCGAACAACGGGAAGATGGGGAACTACATCATCAACGGCAGGACGAAGGTGAATAATTTATTTAATAGTAATAATTGCTAACAGACATTTTTGGTTACGAACTTTAATACAGAAGTAATAAAGAGAGCCTTAGAATAAATGAAAAATATAATAACATGAAAAGAAAATAGACGTCGACGGAACCCCGCTTCGCGGAGTCATTTTTCTGCCTAAATAAAAATAGCGACTAGCGATAGCCAAACTTCAGTTACGTAGATTACTCTCATTCATAATCACAAATTTTATTCAGTCAAAATCATTTTGAATCAATAAACAGGCAAACTTGCTTTAGAGAAAATGGTTACAAAATTAATAATACCTACTCATCCACAATATTTTTGAAAAGTTTACTTGGATTGCAGGTAAAAGATAATATCCCCACTAGAAGATTTTGTAATCTGGCGTATCCACCCATACTCATGATAAAATCTAGCTTTCTAGGACTAAACACGGAAATATGGATGGGCAAACATGGCAAAACTATAACACTTGTTAACTATTGGAACTCGAAAAATTAAAGTACAAATGAGCTCGATGTTTAACGGCATAACGGTACGTTCAAATATTGAAGTTTCAACAGCCCACACAAGCTATGTCATTGACAAGATTAATTTAAATGAAAATATTTAAGAATATTATGATGTGTGAATGAAATAAGCACGTTTAAAATGGCAACCCATACTGGGTGAGGTTACCATAGGGTGTGACGCTGACGTCGTTAAACAAGGCAGTTTGCTAGTCTCAATAAACGAGACCACATCGTGACCATCACACTTTCTTCTTTTATTTTCTATGAGGTCATGTCTCGCTATAGAATTTGACTACTAACACATTCTTCCATACTAATTTCATTTATCTTGTGTAAACATTGTAAGGACTACATTATGAGGTCCATAAGTGTGTATTAATAACACCTCATTTTTTGTAAAAAATTATAATCCTTTACTTACCTATATATGGAAATTCGTGATAATATTTTCACGATCCTTTCGGATGCTCAAAGATGAACTTCCTGGAGCAATGTGACGTTTACTTTTGACCACGAATAGGCGATTGCAACAATTTACTACATATATGGAAGCATTCTAAAACATTTATAAATATAGGGTTAATAATAATCCTATTAACGTCGTTGTGAAGCAAGCTTTGTCAGTAAAAAGTAAACTTTTTTCATATCCATAGAATGTTATTGATCCCTATAGTGGATTGATTTCTTTATTATTTCCTTTCGATTTTAATATGGGTGACAAGTGACAAGTAGCGAATGGGCTTCTTTTAAGTTAGTGTTTTAACCATAGAGATATTACACTAGAGGGCAGAAGCCAGGCTTCAGAGCGTACCTCGGATAAAAAGAGACGAAATCTTTAGTAATCACCTTTCTCTTTCTGGCGAAGCTTCAGAGCGTACCTAGGATAAAAAGACACGAAATCCTTAGTAATCACTCTCTCTTTCTGGCTCATCGGGATCGGAGAGAGATAGGTAATTACCGTTATCGTTGTTTCTCTTTCTAACCGGGGGCGATTGCAATGTATGGGCAGCCGTATGGCTCACCCACTCTATTGTAATATCTCTATGGTTTTAACTCCTCAGAATAGGTATGTCGTCATTTGTTCCTGTTGGGCACTAGCATTATCTTATATTTGTTAATGAAATAAACATTATGACGAAGAGTAAGTAGGTACTAATGCATTGTCGTATTGCGTGTAATTTGCTACAATTTGCTTTTCTATAAATTTCAAGGCTGTAGAAATGTACACTTCGTGAACTTTTGCTTGAAAGAGCTGCAATAATAAAATAGCCATGAAAAGGTGCTTCAACTGTGAGTGACTTACATGAGTATTAACGCCAATGAAATTCAGAATAGTGATGTTCGAGGCTGTGCCAGATATGGACCACAAGCCCTGCCCCTGTCCCATTTGTTACTTGATAACAAGACATAATAGATGTTTTGTAGTAGAATCCATTCTATACGGTACGTCACAAGTCTATTCTAGTAGAGAAATAGGTATGTGCCGTTATCAGTGGCAATGAGTTTCGCGTGGGAATCGGCATGATAAAATCGCGATAAAGGCCGGAACACACTTGTCAGGCTTCGGTATACCTTGACATCACTTAGTACAATAAATGTATGCAACATAGTATACATTAGTTAGGTCCACTGGGAAGTTGCATTTGACGCAATAATTGTTTCCACGAGCACGGGTGACACTTATGGGCTTAGTTCTTGTGCTAAGTTGATTTTTTCAAGGCATTTCTAATCTTATACGCTAGAGAAGCTTTCTCTACTTCTTATAATAATGTGCTCCTTACTTACTTGGAGAAAATTTTACTAATATTTTTAGGCAGTGATAGTTGGGTGGATTGAACGTTGAACTTCCGCACTAGGGAACCTGGGTTCAAAGCCTGCACGTACTTCAATTTTTTTAATATGGGCGTATTGGAATTTAATTGCACCACCTTCATCGGTTAAAGAAATCAATATGAGGAAGCCTATACCCCTAAGATTTCTACATAATAATTATCAATAGTGAGTGAAGTCAGTATATCCATGATTGGATATCCAACAGTGGGACAGTTATTCTTTGCCAAAATGAATACCTTCTAGAACCTGTTAACCTGTTCTCATTCACTCCATCGTTATCAATAATATGCATGTTTAAAATGCATTGAATATCAAGTAGACCTGTTTCAACTACAGACCTTTACGATCACAGTTAAAATCATACTTATCTACTCTACTAAACTTATAGTTTAAGACATGATGATATTACATTTAATTTTTTTAAATGTCACTGACAGTCGTTAAGTTCCAAGGTCTTTTTATATTCTTCACGCCTTGGCTAATTGGTAAGGCATTCTAGTAAAGAAGCCATTTGCCTAAAATATCACTAAAATAGTAGTAAATAAAAGTCGGTAGGAAAATTTGTTGGTACTTATATCAATAGGTACCAATTTATAAATAGATAAATCATGATAATTGTGTAGGTATCTATATGGCGTACCTATCAATAGCTGTAAATGGGGCTCCTTATATATCTTTGAGTGACCTCGGCCTCAATTGCCCCAAAGGCGGCCCTGCTGACAGAGATCTGCACAATAGCCAGAGATACAAAGGTTTCACTGCGCGTTGCGTAATTTAGTTGAATGCGTTTCCAGCGTTCGAGCTAGCTAGTACGATCGGGGCTTAAACCGCGCGACGCATGCGCGCTGCTCGCTTTGCGTACGTGATCGACGGCATGGCGCGCAGGGCGAAGCGCGGGGGGCGCTAAAGCCGTCGCCCTAATGCCAGTGATACGACGCAGCGATGCCAGGCGTAAACATTACTCATTGTTTTGACAACAAACGTACGACCGACGACCGACGCTGTTCAGGCCTGAAATAGCTGGTTCCCGTTCGTTACATGATGTTTTGGGTTAGAAACAAACTAGTTATTGTACGTGTGTGTAGAATATGAAATATTGACTGTTAGAAGTAGGTAGTTATGTGAGTTATAGTTGCAACTACTGAACATTTCCTTCAGGGTTGGCGTTGCATTTATAAGATTGTGGATTCAATTGGATTAATTTTCATTCAAAATCCTTACTAATATTATAAATGTGAAAGTGTGTTTGTTTGTTTGTTTGTGACTCTTTCACGTCGCAACATGGCTATTATATGGTATGGTTTATGAGTGTGGGGATAGTTAGAAGGGTGGAGAGTGACGTAGGCGACTTTTTACCTCGGAAAAACATCTCATTCCCATGGGAAGATCGATGTTTTGTTAGTTGCTAGATATTTTTTCCGGAGTTGTTTATAGATGGTTAGTAAAATTCATTTGCAAGTTCTGAATCACGCTATCAATTAATACTACTTACATGTAATTTACTTAAGTCATAGGCAAATGTTATATGCTACTTTTTAGCTGAGATTCCTACGGGAGCGGGACCTACGATGCTGTAACCTACGGGTCCCGAAGCTAAGCGCGGGCGGTTCTCTAGTTTCAAAATAATTAACGCACAAAGAACCGCATTTTGTTTAGAGATTTTACATTGAGTTACTTATCTGTGGGAGTGTTTACTGTATTTTTCTGTATACATAATTATTAGTACTTTAGACTGGCCTCGCAGCGCTTCTCAAACGGCTCAAACCATAACGTTTTAAGGGCAGAACGAAAATACCTTAATTAATTTCCGCGTCTTGCCAAAAACAACACAAAGACTTGGTCTTTGCTATTGTTACTGCGCTCATTTCCGTTACAATGGAGATTTCTTAGTAATACTAACTCAATACGTAATATGCACGCAATAGTATTGACTATAAACAACCACTATTTTCTACGAAAACGTTCCTTAGTTTCCTAATGAATAATAGTACCGCTTGTTATTCGACAAGTATATTTACCAGAGCAACAGAACCCTAAAGTATTATAACCGCGAGATAGCGTCGTAAGGTCGTAACTCGTAACGTGCGAACACGGTCCCGCGCCGTTTTCGTTTGTTTACAAACTACCATTCACGTGTCCAGTATAAGTTGACCCTCGCCGACTAGATAGGTTTACTTTGCTTTATCCATAATACAGAAATAATTACTACTTAATTCAATGTATTAATTAATAGTGCTATTAATGTATTAATCGACATATTTAGTTCTAATTAAATAAATAATTTATTAACAGTAATAAATCATTGTTGTTACAGAGTATACACAATGTAAAAGCGACTTTGAAGCCCTAGAATATAACACTGCTTAAGCTAGCCTAGCCCACTTAATTAAACTTCACAGGAAACCTTGACAGACATGCAAAATCGGTAAACTCTAGACTCTAGAGTCTAGAGTGTTGTTAGCTAGAAAAGGACTATAATCATATTTTTAATTTTTAATACTTTATAATTAGTATAAGGCTTTAAAAGTATGTACTCCATTAAGCCCTTTGTGTATGAGTCATGCTGCGGGATTTCCGAGACGGCGCGGCGTTTTTCGATCCAGTACACCCACATTGTGCACCCTGCTATTTGTCAGCGTGATATTTCCATGAAAAGTGTTATTGCTTGTTTAACAGTGACATTGTTTGCAGATACGAGTTTACTTAAGTCATTGTAAACTTCAGTTCACTCGATACTAGCAAGGCAATCCTCTAAGAGAATTTTCACATTCTTCATCCCGTAAATAAGTATGTATAATATAATTATGTCCTATAAATAACATTTTTTGCATGATATTGCAGTGGGCATTAAAAATAGGTACCTATTGCTTACTGGGCTAATTGAATACTGTCGATGTTTTTTCATTTGTCAAACTTACTTTTCTAGAAAATATTTTTAACAATTCCGTAGTAAGTTGTGTGATGGGAAAAGTAGCTTCAACCGTCGAAGTTTAACAAAGAACAATAATGACTACTACTTCTTGTCTGCGAACTTTTGCTTTCTGTGACATTGTAAGATTTTATGCCGAGAGGTCAGTGAAAACTGGTGCTCATGTAATGCCAAATTGACATTGGCAATGTAAATTCAACGCGCGGATGTTTGCCAATCATCGTATTACTACGTGGCGAAATAAAAAGAAAGCTTAAAATAAAAAAGTAACATTGTGCATTAATTATTATTAAAAATAAACTATATATTAGCATAAACACGCTCATAAATAATTCGATTAATTACTTGAAATCATAATACCACAACCGTAATTAAATGCGTTTTTAGGTGCACTTTACCTGTAAAAAAGGATCCATTGTTAATGACCTGTACCTACATGAATAATAATTGTACATAGCAAGAGAAAAAAATATTTATTACATAAAATTAGCGAACAGAAAAGATTTTTAGATAAGCATGCATTCTTCATTGTACTTTAACATAGCTCTTGAAGAAAAAAATAAATTCCTTTGTTAACTTCCATAATACCAGAATGCTAGGTGTATAGTGAGAAGATTTATAGTGTGTGAAATTAACACTGTTAATGTGAATATTCTTAATCATAATGAAGATTCTTAACATAAATTAATAGTAGACACATTTTAATAACATCGGAAGATCACGCACTTAGCAATAGTTTCGATTCACACTCGGGAATGCTGTTGTATGATTCACTCCAATGACTGTACTGTTTGTTGACAGTCATATCTTTGGCCTCCCAGCAAGGGTCTTGCACTTAAACGACCTTATTATTGATGTCGGAAATACCAACTGTACATATAGTTAAGGTCACTGGTACGCGAAAGTGCTATGTCACTTTCCTATGAATTTTCCTCTGAATTTTGTTGTTAACTTTTATTACATAATCATCCTTAATGCATGCAAAGTCAATATTACTAGAGCAGAAGTCGCTACAACTACGGTAAAATTATATTTCAAACCGAAATCCATACGAATTTACACTTTTACCTGACAACTCGTTTGCATTGAGTAAAGGAAGTGTTAACTGTCCGAAGTCCCTAAATGCAGTGTAAGAAACAGCTGTTAGACCAACGAAACAGCTGTCAAACCAATGAACAGTGATCCCCGGAAGCGATTGCATGCGGCCCTTGCTCCACTGTCCTGAATAACTTCACCGACCCCACGCATTGCCGGCGGTAACCCCGATGACGCAACGTGCACGCCCTGACATAGACATCATTTTTATACAACAACGCCGAGATTGATCGTTTGTAAACAGAAACAGCGTAATATTTTAATTAGAAAACACTTTTTAATATAAATTGTGCTCGAATAAGCCCGTTTATTTGCAAAAGGAAATGTGTTGGCAGGAAAAGACAATGGTGATATTAAAACATCATTGTTAAAAAATTCACACTTCAGACCGTCAATCATTTAGTGCGATGGTAATATAACAATAGGATAAGGCAGCCTAAGGAAGTTTTTGCCACAAAAACCTTGTCATAAAAACTTACAGCTGATGCACAGTGCCGTTTCAATGGTGTTAAGATTTACATTCAGTTAAATCTACCTACATTGTCAGTGTTCGTTTCATGCAACGCCTTTGTGCTAACACACAGTTTCACACATTTTGTTGAATAATATTTTTTTAAATCACTTACGAGTCACCTGCCAGTAAATGATAAATGGTCAATACCACTCCTGACTAGCTGTAACATCGAAGACTTCTATAATGCGCTATTGATCAATAACAAAACAAAAAATTTCATATTGCATATACTGCCTATCTACAAGTTCTTTGACATTAATTAGAACCTTACATTTTCATAATAGATAGATATTTTTGCACAGTTAAAACGACTTTTCACATAATTTATAATTTACGATGGTGTACCAGCAATACAGTAAAGACAGTATTGTTTGTATTGTATGCATTATAAAAATTAACAATGGGCTTAACCGTGACCAAGCCGGCATTATCAGTGAAGGCCAGCTGAAGTGGTTTTCATTTCAAAGAAACATGTTGCGTGTATGGCACGTGAGCCCTTGCACGTTCGACGACGCGTTGCGAAGGGCTGGTCACGTGGCACGTGCCCTTACACCGGAAACGTCATTGTGATTGTATGTGTGAATGATTGGTCTGAGTGTGAATGTGTGTGCATTTAAAGTTGGATTCGACTCGTGTGTATACTTTTACTTTTTTTGCTTTAAGTCAAACGTGGTTAGTGAACCCGGGTTTCATTCTCAGAAATACTAACATGAGTTGAAAATCGATTTTATTACAAATAGGACGGTGTAGTCAATTTTGTTCTGATGCCTTTCTAGGCCATGGTCCCATAGTTCATTGAACATTGTGCCGCTTTGTACGTGAGCCCTTGTACGGTCGCACGCACAGCTGTGTGTGTGTGCTGCATTGACATAGGTAGGTACTCAGTAGAAATTGTGAATGGATCCGCACGTTGTCGAACTGGAAATCATCGATATGGTTGTCTTATCCAGTCATGATAATGCCAATAAATTGTGAATTGGATTTTGATTTTCAACCATTTTTATAAAAAAACTGTTTTATCTTAACACTATATCTTACGAGAAGTACTACTATCGAGCTGTCGTTGCTAAAAAACGTTCTTTCTCTTCATAAAGATACACATAATAGTCTCTTGCAAATTGGCATTGAAACATTAGTGAATATTGTGCACTAAAATGCCAATTTTTACATAGCAACATTGTGTCTTAAATTAATCGTCTTTAATTAATTGATTTTAAACCAAAATCATTGCGGATTGTTTATTTTCTTATCAAGATATGATTTTCTAGCCATGACCAAAATTCAGTAAACTGGGGGGAAATTTCAGCATACGAAATACATACCTATCGTGAGTTCTCTAATTTACCTACATGGGTAATAGATTATGATAATCCCGTTTATCACGTAAAATTTGTTAATTCAAAGCTTTCCCAAATGACGTAAAGGCGTACCATAACAACATTATCTTGCTGTTTAAATATTATTGCCTTAGTTGGTCATTGAACTATTTTATTTTGCATATTGGACCATTAAATTTATCGTCATCCACACTGCATACTCGATCTTGCCTTAATCAATATGGGGATTGTAAATAAAAATTGTTTTCTCAATGATGTTATAAAATATTTCTGCTAATAATTTACAATCACAACGATTCTTGTTTCTAGAACAATACGAACAATTTTATCTTTATCATATAATTAATTTTAATCTATTGAGTGCAGATAAAGGAGGAAAATGCGAATTGAATCGTGCGATGTTCAAAATATTACCAATTAGTTATTAGGTATACATGTACACTAGCAATATAACCCGTCATTGTGTGAAGATATTTTATTTAAAAATATCATTGATCTATAGGACTATGGATTAGACACTAGAGCAAAAATAGCGTGCCTGACGGTGCCTGTCAAAATTTTAGTGAAAGAAAACATGGCTGCTTCTACTAGTGTTGTGCGCACTACGTGTACGGAAACAGTATCGATATTTAGTTTAATGACTTACGTTACAACAGCAAAAATACATATCGTTCGTCTTTTTTAATTCCTTTAAAAACTGACTCTGAATTTTGGATGTAACAATTTGGGTTTTGTAGGAATGTCTTTAGGAAGAATTAAAAATTAAATTGTTACAAACACAATAACTTCTGCTGTGTGCTCTCTAAACAAAATGGCTGCCATTTTATCATGGAGGGGGTAAGAGAAAATTTGAATAGTGATTTGTCGATAAAAAATACCATATTTTATCACCCTTAAGTCTCCGAAACCGGTGACCAGACACATTGTATATTAATGATATACAAACTTTTAATTCGATCTTACTTATCATGACTACAAAAAGGTATTCATGCGATTCGCACTTGACCATATTTTTATCGATACTAAATAAACATATTTCACGTCACTACTGTAATGTTTGACACGAGATGACATGTATTTGAGCGGAATAGAAAATGGCCGGCCTGCCACACTTTTGCCAGCTAATTTTATATGACGTTTAGGATTAGGGCGTCTCTATCTAAGTATATTCCTATCTCTATGAAAAATATTGCATAAAAAAAACTACTAATAAACCATAGATGTAACATACACTGACGTTTAGAATTTAGATTTGACATTGCAAGATTGACAATGCAAAAGAGCAAAACTTATGATACACGTATGGCAGAGCGAGATAGATAGACGAAACCAATTTTTAGAAGGCATAGCGGGCACTTGTCAAAAATTGTTCCTCAATTTTCTCAAAATACTTAATTTATTTTTTACATTTCTGTGTGGAATAACGTCCTTTGTAGTGTTAATTAGTGATGGTTACTTGTGCGGTATCTGGATGTGACTCCTATAAATATAAAAACCCCCAGGCGTCGCGCTCGGCGGTGACCGCCCGCTGTCACCTGTCATTCATTTTTGGTTTCGTTCAAGTGAGACAGTTGCCAATCTATAGTCTGTTATATAATAAATCTATGTAATAAACTGATACTTACAAAAAGAACTATTAATTGAAGGACGAAAACCAAATGGATATAATCAAAGCAAATGGAAAAAAAATCTATTATCTGCAAGCCATTGATATTGTATTAGGTCTTTTTACTGCGCGTGACATTTCCTAACCATTCGGTCGCGGGAAATACCCTGCGCTATTGCGTTTTACAGTCTCAGTTGTGCAAATAAATGCATTCGTAGCTAGAAGGAAAATTGTGTAGCGTTCGACCGCGAAATGCGCTAAAGAAAAACATGTATGCTATAAACAAAATGAATAAAAAACGCACAATTTACTTATTAGTAGGGCGGTAGCTGGACTGGCTAAGGAACTCGTCGTGTTTCAGCTGGGGTTTTGAAAGTCACTATTTTTTCATTCCTCTCCCTTATTTACTGACAACCATGGGCGAAATGACCGTACGCAGGAAGGAGCAGGGGACCTGCCTAGCCCTCAGAGAACCTACGGTTATTTGCCCTTTTAAAGGAGGGTGACTTTAATGTTTCTGATTAGACAACAAATAAAAGAGTACACTCACTTCCCTACTGTTATGTACTCGTATTACGCCTATAAACAAGTAACACGTTTCTAACAGCTTAACTGTCCAAAATTGTGTAGGAGATAAGAAAGGTCATGGGCTTCGCTATCAGACAAAGGTATTTGTGCTAAGCTAAGACCAAATTTATTTAAAAAACTGTTTTTATAACGTTAGCGTCTGACTATTACATAGTTTTTAAGCGAATCTGATTTCTATAACATAAAGGTTTCGTCATGGAGAAGCTTGGGTCGTAAGGCGCACTAATACCCTAATAAATAAGAAAGACCTTTTATTTACATTTTATCTGAATACAAACCGATACCGAACCGACAACCCCCTCCCTCTCTTTTTCCCTTCAACCCTCTTCCCCCTCTCCCTCCCCTCCTACTCCCTCCCCTCGCCTTTTCTCTACCTCTCTCTGCCTACATTTCATCACTCACCAAATTGTGGGCAAATTTCAATGCAATCACGTTATCTTTCCAGGCGATGGTGGCCTGCTACCCGGGCTCCGGCACGCACTACGTGAAGCACGTGGACAACCCCAACAAGGACGGCCGGTGCATCACCGCCATATACTACCTCAACCTCGACTGGGACAAGGACCGGCATGGCGGCTTGCTTAGGTGTGTATGAGGCGCCTATTTAAATGGTGCAGTGATGCTTTTGATGGTGGTCTCTTGCGCTGGTTGTTTAGTGAGAGCTCTGTTTGCAATTGTAATTTTATAAGTTATGTGTGGATTAGATATGGATTGTCACTCGGTTTGGTGAAGGAAAACCTTCATGACGTTCTCCAAGGTGAATTCTGCTAATCTACACGGCCAGTGCCTTGACCTGTACCAGTCATATTGTGAGCAAAGTATAACTGAGCCCTACAGTGGGATAGTAATCTGTTATGGGTTGCGAATATGGATATTATTTAAATAGCCGAAAAACAACCAGGGGCCGCAATATGTTAATGAATAAAATAAATGCTTACTTTATGTGGTCGTATTTTTATGGTGTAGCTTGATATAATATACTGTTCGGAATACGAAATGTGTATAAAGACTGATAAATTTGTGTAAAATAATGATAAAAACTTGTAATTGAATTTCAGAGTGTTCCCCGAGGGTACAGACAAGGTGGCGGACATCGAGCCCATATTCGATAGGATGCTATTCTTCTGGTCGGATAGGCGGAACCCGCATGAAGTTCAGCCCGCCTACGCTACCCGGTGAGTTAATACCATGTATTGCTACTAATTAATTTATTAGGAACCTACACTCGTACACTACATGTTATACCCTCACACCTGAAAAGGCTGCTTGTTACATTATTCATTTGAATAGTAAAGTTGACTTTAACCTATGAATTGCTAGCTGCTTAGCACTAAAGGCTCTAAAATACTCTACCACGCTATTCCCGTGCGGATTAGTGGAGGGGTTAGTGGCCAGTCCAAATATGTTACATAGAAGTCATTTTACTCACCAAATCATTACTTACCAAGAAGAGGAACTTGAAGCTATAATGCGCACTTTAGCAAAAACTTCAAAATTATTGCACTACGAAAATAACGGAAGACAGCAATCAGCTCTTTGAGTTAGCAAACAAATATTCTTTTACATAGCTCCACTACTGATTCACTGAATATAAAATGTGGTATGTATATGGAAATTGAAAAAAGAATGTGTAATGAGTGAATTGAAAAGAGAATGAATAATGAATGAAGTGAAGAAAATATTGACTTATAGTTCTCTTTTTTGTTAGTGTTTTTCTATTTCCACTTGCTTCACAAAACACGTTTTTAATTTTTTCAGGTACGCAATTACTTTATGGTACTTCGATGCCAAGGAGAGGGAAGAAGCGCGTCGGAAGTTCAGTATGTATTTATTTCTTTGGCATCATCACTTAGCTATTTTTCATCGCTATAGCCTAGCTCTAGTACATCAAATTGACTAAATTTCAGAATTTGCAAGTGCTTAAAACTAAAATACAATTTCGTTATATTGTATTCTGAATATATCTTTTGCTTTTGTTTGAAAAACATGATAATTAAATCTTAAAAAGCGCGTATCTATGACTAGCGACAGCCAATGGCATACGTTGTGACGGAAAAATCTTACACATTTTTTGTTACGGTTTAAAGTTAAGGTATAAGGAACCGGTTAAGGTTAGGGTATAAGAACACGTGCAATTGTTTATTTATTGTGAATTTGTTTCAGATAAAAGGGTACAGCCCCCACCAAGCTAGTGTCGGACCCCCGCGGCCCGCGACCCCACTGCCAACTGCCAGTCCTAGCTACCTTGAAAAGGTTCGGCTACACCTACAACGACTCCCATTTGTAAACCAAATCGCTACAGTACTCTAAGTACCAGTTAAGAACTTCACCTAATGTGGAACTGAGATGACTATCAACATTCGTGTGGAGTGCTATAACTATCTCTTATATGGTAGATAGATGAAATTGTACCTTATTGATTATGGAATTGGTATCATACTAGATTGCGTGCAAGGCAAATGTGTAGTGGTAGTTTTTGTGAACAGTATTTCTTATGTTTATATTACGAACGTGGAAATGGTCAAATACTACACAATCCTCACTACTAGGAATCTATGACGACATCAGAACAAAGAAAATGTCTTTATAAATGTGTTATGACATTGAGGTCCTTTTTCTGGAGCAAATCCTAATTTGACCCGAACATCTATTCTAACACAGAATTAAATAAACGCTTGTAAAAAATGATACTTCGATCAGTGGAGTTCTGAAGTTGTTTCGAAAGAATTGCTATAAAGAATAATGGCAAACTGCCATACTTAATTTTATTTCATTTTCAACTTTAGCATCTTGGAATGAAAAATATACTAAAAAAATCCACCATTAATTTCTGAGCCCAAATATACAAGAATTTTTCGCAAGCTTACCTTACTCCAGAACCAGAGTATTTTGAATATTTAATTTCCAACAATTTCTTATAAGCATAGACAAATGAAGACATGGCTGCCTGTACGCGGACGTGTCCGACAAGCAAAACTCAAACGTCAACGACAATATTTGAAAAACGATTCAAAAGTTGCCAGTTCTTTTCATACTTATTTCCACTATGATTAAATGACATTTCATAAGGGTAAAGAAAACATATTTTTAAAAATACCTAAACTTAAGCTTTCAACCAAAATGTTTATTATTCATTAAAGATTGCCCATACTACTTACTTCATAAAATATTATGTAAATAAAATTACAAAATGATTACGTCTGTCAAAATACATTTTCTACCATCCATACTAATATTATAAATGTGAAAGTGTGTTTGTTTGTTTGTGACTCTTTCACGTCGCAACATGGCTATTATATGGTATGGTTTATGTGTGTGGGGATAGTTAGGAGGGTGGAGAGTGACGTAGGCTACTTTTTACCGCGGAAAAACATCTCATTCCCATGGGAAGATCGATGTTTTGTTAGTTGCTAGATATTTAGTTTCGGATGTTGTTAATAGATGGCATTAGTAAAATTCATTTGCAAGTTCTGAATCAAGCTATCAAATATTACATGTAATTTACTTATGTCATAGGCAAATAATCTGATGTTCCAGTATATCATATAATAGGCTACTGTTTAGTCGAGATTCCTACGGGAGCGGGACCTACGCGACTGTTACCTACGGGTCCCGAAGCGAAGCGCGGGCGGTTCTCTAGTTAAAATATAAAATAATTAAATGGTAACATTTTCACCCAATGGAAAGGATATTATCATTTTTATTTTAATCAATTCACTTCTTATTAATAATATTATTTAACGCTGACTAAGGCGCGTACAGACATTATTGATAAAATATGCAGAAAAAATATTAAATTACTTTGGTATAAATGACGTTTTAAGACGCTACAAAAAGTAAAAATAATTTTTCGCCCTTGTTCTTTAAAAATATGTTAGGTAGTGCTATAAATATCATCAGATTTCATATAACACCTAAGCTATAAGTGATGTATGGTTGCATTATTCACTTTAAATGTTAGAATTTATTGTTGATTATTTTCTTCTATAGTCCGTTTTTTTTCGCTACGGACTAAATTGACACATGCAAATGTCAATTTTCAAAATAATGATACCAGCTTAATAGTAGTGTTGTACTACGATACCGGTTTTATGAATCGTTACTTTTTACTTTTATCAGATAATTTTATTTTTATTTGATAATAGATGAATCTTTTAAAAATCGTGGTAACTATGGAGTATCACAGATAAAAAATATATTTATTAATTTTAATTACGTATTTCACTAAGTAATATGACAATTATTGACTTCTTGTTGAAGAATACGCAATAACAGGGTTAAGGTACATTATATAGGTATGCCTGTCGGTCATATTATTTTAAAGACACATTTTTTATTATTACCGAAAAACGATACTAGATTGTAAATTACGTAAAGTTACGGTAGAGGCATATCACTATTAATGATTCGCAAAAAAGTGGCAACACAGCTAATGTCAATTTAGTCCGTAGCGAAAAAAAATAGACTGTACTAAACTATAATGTGCCTCTAAAATGTAGTTATCTCTATGTACTTCAATTGTGTTATAAATATTGTAATGTTTTGGAAATTGAAAATGATGGATCAATTTAATAATACTTAATTGTAAATAATAGCTTCTTGCTGAAGATTGGCCGAAACCGCGTCATATTTAAGTTATACGGATTGGATTACCTATCATCTTTTAGTTCGAATTCTGATATAAAAATTAAGACCAGTGATCGTCCGTTGACTAGTTTGAGGCCATTTATAAATATGCCGAGTGAATTCAATATTAGTATAGGAGAACTGCCACCGCGAATTGTTTTAGTAGTTTCGGTCGTAGTTCAGAAAGACAAACAGATAAAAAATCCGTTATATTTTACGCTTTGATATATTCAGTTTACTGACAATAAAAGATATGTTATCATCATAGCTGGCTTAAAATTGTGTAATTTTAATGTCAATTAACTTTGAATAATTTCACATTTTTTAGAACTGGTATTAAAATTTTCTCGTATTTTTATTTTTAATCAATAAGAATTAATGTTATTATAGTTATCTCTGAAATGGCAAAAATTGGAACTAATGCCGCCATGTTAAAAAGTCAAACATCTGTCAGTTTCTACCTCTCGATGATTGGTCCAATGCGTCCGACAGCGCCTCTTTCGTTTCAGAGATAAGTTGGTTTACGTATATGTGCTGTATTTGCCTATTTTCAGTTTCATTAAATGTTCTAAAGTTAACATCAACCATATTCGTCACAAATAGCTTGATAAGCCTATTTTGATGGTATTTAATCACGCTTCACTGCATTTCGCGATAGCTCATACGTAATAAGAATAAACCGACACTTTTCTTTCATGATTTCAATAATCCGAAACGTGCGGCCATTGTTTTTATAACAATAAACGAACGAAAGATAATTCTTCGATTTATCTAGAATCGTAAATATTTAATAAAGATTATTCTACAAGATATTGATATTTGTGATATGATTCGGAAGTGTAATGCGTAGGGTGGACCTAATTTATCCCCGAAAAAATTCAAAAACCATGTCGCATCCCCCACCGAATAAAAATTTGTTTTTGATTATGGGTAACCCAGACGGTGAAATGAGATTTTTTTTGATTTATAACAACACCTTCATCCATTATGTTAAAATCAGTTAAAATGTATTACATTTAATCGGTTTAGGTCAATTTGCAATCTTATATTTTTTTTACGAACTATCGAGTCCTCTTTCGTGGTATCATAATTTTTTTATGCACCGTGTTTTCACTTTATCTATGGTCCTAATCATTTGGATAACGACGGTTTTCAGCTTATCGCTTAGGGATACGAACCCCTTGCGTATTCTAAACGACTCATAAAAAATATATACCTCATCGAAATTAAATCTTAATTTAAACGTTGTAAATATATCAAAATCGAAACTATATAGTAACATAATAAAATATACGATGTTATTTACTGTAGATTGTGTGTAAAAATATAGTATTGAATTTTATACAAAGTAGGTAGATTGTTAATGATTAAGATTTTAATTTTCCTATTTTATATCTAGTTTTAAGTTATTTAGCGATGTAAAATATAATTTAAAACTTGTGTTGTTAAAACATTGTTTAGAACTGTTTGAAGGACGATTTGCTTGATTTTGTTGCCCTTCGGAATTTTCTTATATATATATTATAAAAATGATGAAAAGTCATAAATTATTTTGTACACTACTGGTATTAAACTTTTACTAGACTAACAAATCTTTTATTTATTTCTCAGTAATTACTATCATTTTATGTTTTACTACTATTTTACACCAAAAAAGGAACTCTACTAGGGCTTTACCGTCATTTATGACGCAATCCTTTAAACATTGCGTTCTTTTAGTAAAAAAAAAATCTCCTACACATAATGAGGTAAATTGTAAACAACACTATTTAAGGCCGAGGCCGCACTGCGGCTAAACCGCCGCGGTTTCTTGCGGACTGATACACGCAATAAGCTTTCTTTTTTTGTTGCGTCTTTAATTTTCTTCTTCATCAAGCACGACAGCTATGATTGCCAATTCACAGTTTGTAAATTTTGACATAGCGAAACACACGTTTATTGTGCCAATTATTAACAGACTACTCGAAAATTTGTGGACCAAGCGGCGTCCACTCTTTGACCGCGCGGGGTCCACTGGTTGACCGCGAGGGGTCCACCAGTGGTTGACCGCGGGACGTTTATTGGTGATAACACGATATCCACCAGTTAACGACCTGTCGACAACGAGTGGACGCCGTGCGACGAGGCGGTGCGGGGTGGGTGCCGGGTGGCTCTAATGAGGTGTGACCTTAATGCTAATGTTATACAGTTGTTAGACATTCTCGAATTATTTCACCCTTCTTTAATGAACATTATTTAAAAATACAAAAATGTGTACAAACCTTAAACTATTATCACGCCCATCAGGACTTCTCCTTCTCATTCTTAAAAGAAAAAAATAAATTTTGTAACGTCATTTTGTTTTCAATGCAATTTACAATTTTGACGCTTGTTTACTTTTCATATATTAATTTTATTGTGATACATTTTATTTATTTTAAACATTACATTACCTTTGATTAAATACACATTACAACATGAGTTCTGTGTCTTCGGTGAAAATTCTCAACAAACGTGCTTCTGGATTTGACTTCAACTCCTGTTTTGACGATGACTTCACGCGCCATATTTATGTTAGCAAAGAAAATGTAGTAAGTAAGCTCGTATCATCACTCACAGCATAATTGCCGTGGGGAAACAGTTCCGGGATTTTGGTCCCATGACTGTAGTATCAGTTGCAGCCCGTTACAACGGGCTGGTCTTTGGGTTGGGGCCCTAGGGTCCTCGATGAGTTAGTAAGTAAATAAACTACTTATTATTTATGAGGAGGGTGGAGGTAGGCAATATAGGCTATGCTATATTATATAAAATCACGGTACGACCAATAGGAGTGGAGCAACAAGTTTCCCGAAGCGAAGCTAGGGCGTCTACTTAATAATACATAGGTATGTGGCAGGACGATGTCTGCCTGGTCAGCAAATATTAAATAACTAGATACCTTGTTACTAACCTAACTAACATAATACTTAAGTATGAAATCTTTTGGAAGCTAAAAACCAAAATCCTTTCTTTACAGGGGGCTGTGCAACTAGCGACACATTTTTAGTAAGAAATAGTTAATTATTTTTCATTCGTATCGTATGGATGCAAATATTATTTTAAATTAAAAAAAACTTTTGTTACTGCCCTTTTTTCAAGGTAATAGGATAATTAAAGAAAAAAGGATAAATGAGCAGAAAAGCCAACTGATCGTAGTAACTGCTGCCGCAATTACACTGAAGGCACCACTGATAGGTTGTTGACCAAAAGCGCAGAGAGAATGAAAAAAGAAAGCTTTTTTTACTTAACGTTGAAAGAAAACATCGGGAGGAAACCTGCATACCGGAGAGTTGTAAAATCTCAAAAATGTGCGAAGTTTAACATTCAGCACTTGGCCAGCGTTGCGAATTAAGGCTTTTACCATCTCATTCTGAGAAGTTCCCGACCCGTCCTCAATAGTGGACCATGATGGGTTGAGATGATGATAAAATTTTCCTTACAAGCTAAGTTGAACTGAGAGAAATGTAGGTAATAATTTTTTTTTTTATCGTGGAATGGAAATTCCATATGCTGGGCGACTCAAATATAGTTTTTGAGTTTTTATTTTATTTCATGAGTGATAACTCGTTTCACTGAAAAATTTCATTTAACGGCGAAGTCGGTATCTTAGTAGATAATAATTATTATTTAACTACTAGGCTGTTCCATACTGTGTTTAACTTTAACGGTGACTATAATGTATAGGTACCTACTTATTTTTGTATATTTTTCAGTTTATCTTACTTTGAATCGTCACTATTTGCTACCGTACTAGAAGATGCCATGTGTGCGTTACAAATTCTAGGTAACGAAGTCATTTTTGAAATAATTTTATTGCATTATTTATTATAAGAATAGTAGCGGTGATAGTCTTGTGGTTAATAATTCGGCCTCCTATTTGGAGGGTTCGTGTTCGAAACCCAGTTCACTTATCTTTGACTTTCGGAGTTATGTGCGTTTTAAGCATTCAAATGCCACTTGCTACAAACGGCGAAGGAAAACATCGGAAGGAAACCAGCATCCCGGAGAGTTCGCAAAACTAAAAGGTAGGTGTATGTGAAGTCCGCCAATCCGCACTTGGTCAGCGTGGTGAACTAAGTACGGCCTTAACCTTCTCATACTGAGAGGAAACTTTGCTCAATAGTGGGCCATGATGGGTTGAGATGATGATGATGATGATAGTAAATAAGCAGGTATTGGTAGTGTTTGTGGTGGTTAATCCAAAGGAAAAAAAATGTGATCAGTAGGTCTATTATGAGTTTTTAATACTATACTCGCTAGCGACTATCGTTTAGAATTTGTATGAGAATCCGTACAGCGCCTCTAGCGGTTACGATGTTGAACTACAATTGGTATTAGGAGTGGCGATCGAATAGTCTATTCTTGTAGTTACATAAACTACACTACTTGCGGTTATATTTTACTTACAATTTGGTATTACGAGTCACAAATTTGACAGATGCTATAGTAAATTACGTTACCCGTAGTAGTTATGCGTGAGTGTCAGAATGGCGGGTTTACCTCAGGGATTTAAATATCTCTTTTGGATTACAAACGTACCTCATGTGTACCTCAGTGTACCTATCTTAAAAGTCTGTGTACCTCCTTCTATACATAGATTTTAAATAAAATAGGTACACCCGCCATCCTGACGTCAGAACCGCGGGTGTACCTATACTTCTAGTCACCATATGTAGCTAAGTAAACTCTTGTATACCTGCAGAAACAAATATTAAATAAATAAAAAAATAATAAGATTGCTGAGAAAATAAAAATAACTTTTCTTTCTTTGACTTCATTTTCATTTAATAAAAATAACTACAGATAAATAACTGAAGTTGTTATTACTGCTTTTATCAAAGAAAAAATTACCGACTTCAACCTCGATAAACAGAGGTAACTCAAAAACTACTCTCCAGATGGCGCTCCATTCGATTATAAAAACATACAGCTACGCATTACCTATTTTTTTTGTTATTCTAACAGGTGTCATCAATATTTAATTTTATTTGTAGTTATTAATACTGTAAAGATTAAAAACGACGTCAAAGAAATAGAGTAGATGTTCGTGAAATTTTTTTTTCATCAAAGCTCAACCGCTTTAGTGTTGAAACAAGTATATAACTAATATACTTAAGTCCCCATCGACATTTATTTCCACACAGAGGAATGCAATAACGCCATTCGAGTAATGAAAACCAACTGCGACATGATACCGCTGCTGGCACGCAAGTTCGCTGTGCCGCCCCGCGTGGGCGGAGATGAACTCGACGACATCGATGCCACCAGGCTGGACTGCCTGGAGTACAAACTGCAGAAGTTGGAGGACGACAGGTGAGTTGCAATCATGTAAGTGACAAGGCAAGACCAGAGACACTTCCTACGCGACGGCGGCCCCATCACGGTCCCACGGTAGCCCGTCTGTTGGCGTGGCCGCATGGGATCTACGGGAATCGAGCTTAACCTCCATACCCGATTTGAAACTTAGGGGGTTAACTGCCCCAGAAATTTGCGTACCCCGCTGTGTAGCGTAGGATTTTTGGACTTAACATAATTTATGAGAGCTTGGATACAAGTCTGCTGATTTTAATACTTATTAATCGTGCAAGAATGTCGTGTTTGAATAGGCACACAGATGAAGCTGCCCCTGGACCACGGATGATGTCCTACCTATTTTTTGTACTCTTCAAAAATATGCCTCGAAATCCGATTTACCTGTCCCCTAGATCAGGAGCTTTAAGATCACTACCACCCCCCGATCAATAAATGGTTACGTCCATGTCATGAAGTAGGTAGGTAACAAATAACCAGTGATATTTACAAAATTTTCATTTGCGCGTCATCATCGATGTTTGATATCGTTGTTCTAACAGCTATTTCGTTTACAGAAAATATATAAAAGAAGTTCTAATGGAGACGTACACAGACTTGGCGCTAGAGCGGGTGTTTCTACAGCTGTCAGAAAAAGTGAAAGCAATCGTCGATCGCTGTAACTACCGAGAAGCATTGGTCGAAGAAGAAGCTAAAAACAGAGTGTGAGTTTTTATGGATAGGTATTACATTCCTATGTATAACTAATCTATTATTACTTATTACTAATTGCAAAGTCAGGATGAGCTACTAGTTCATGTTAAATATTGGATAATTCACATTTTTACAATAGTAGATATGTAAAAGTCAATATTGCTTTGCATTGTACAACTACATTGAAGTACCACCGGTGACCTAAATCGAGACGGCTTTACGTGCGCCCCGTAGGTAGCGCTTAAGAAATTGCCACTAGCGGTCACGGCCACCCATTCAACAAGCTTATCGCCCTATTCCTATTCTATTCCTGGACATGGTGACTCCCCTGGTGTTGCTCGTGTCCATACGCGACGGTAACCACTTAGGTACAATCAGATGGCTCGTCCGCTTTTACGTCAGCCCTTTAGGCTATGTAAAAACACTCGGTCAATCGCTTGAGGGATGAGATCTCACACAAGCCATCACACGGGTTATGAGGGTCTTTAAATGTACCATTTCCAGTAGGTACTTTTATGTCAGTGTGTAATTAAATTCCTACTAATTAGCTAGCAACCAATTTCATTTATTTCCTTTCTTCTAGTCTACGGCGAGAACTCAATCGTCAATTAAGGCACAAGCGCAACCATATTAAGTCGGTGTACTATGATACCAACTCTATTATTGGAGAGCTCAAGACAAACGTTGAGGTTAGAGTGAATTTATTTTTAGGACGGCAACGAGACGGCATCGAGTTGGAAAGGTATGGATCTGGTTTAACTTATTACAGGCGACGACGATCTGATCCTCGAAGAACGCATATCTGTGACCGAATAAGAAGGAGACTCTTACCAGTCATCATCAGTCATCTTCGTTTGCTTCCCTAAATACATAAAAAATGTCTCAAAAGGACTCCACTTGCTATGGAACGTAATTATTTAGGTACAATGTATATCGGGAGGATAACCCCTATGCTAGACCGTTCATATCAAGATCAAGACCAACGCGCCTCCATACAACATGCAACACAAGATTCTGCATGCTCTGTCAAGAGCAAACAAATAGCACTATTCTCATCACTGATATTTCATTTGCGCTTCGGCGCAAAATGTACAAATCGCAAAATGAACACAACTCGCAAAATGTACAAATCGCAAAATGTGCAACAAACACTAGGGCTGAGTTCACACGGCATTGTCCTGCACGCTTTCTTTGCTACGCCACACGCGTTATACTGAGCTGGTCAATCAGAAGGCGTATCATCAACCGCACTATCGAAGGAGAAGAAGAAGAAGAAGCGCTGGCAGATCGGCGCCGGTAACTAGCGTTCTACTTGAATACGCCCTTAGTTTAGTTGAGGAGTTCAAAAGTTTTTTTTTCATACATCATTTCCCTCCTGCATACAGTTGATACAATGTACTCATCCTATGACTTGATGTTTTTATTTTAGTTAAATAGATATAGAGTTGAGCCTTTTTATTTCATGATTATTTGATTAGAATAATTATTAAAAGAACTGACTGTTATAATTAATGTGCATAAAAGATTGTTTTTGTGGAATAAATAAGAATAATTTTATCCCTACTTTATATATCAATTGAAAAAAAACAGCTCTTTTCCTAGTGGTTAGATTGATTGTGGCCAACGGTATGCGGTAGCCAGATTTATTGGAAATCGCTGGAAAAGCAGTTTTCTATGAGCAGCTTACAATAATAAATACTACTTAGCAGAAATATAAATTTGTTAGATAGCTTTGCTCAATTTTTTTTTGTCGTTTTATACCTGATCGTTGTGAACGTGGGCTTTGTTGCACATTTTGCGATTTGTACATTTTGCGCCTTGTGTACATTTTGCGTTTTGTACATTTTGCGAGTTGTGTTCATTTTGCGTTTTGTACATTTTGCGCCGAAGCGTTCATTTGCAACTTGCAGGACGCGGGTCTCAACACGAAGGTCCGTAGTCGGTACGTGGACAACTGGCAGAACGCTCGCACCGAGCAGCACCTGCAGACCATCCGAGACGCGGAGTCGACCCCACTCTCCACCATAACGTACTACAAGCAAAGGGCTGACCAAGAACATCGGGTTCACACCGAAATCGAGCTGCTCATGAACATCGCTATAAATGTAAACCATGTTATATTTATAATTAATAAATTATAATTATATTATTTATTTATTTACAACATTTACATACACTTAGCAAACATTACAGTTTACCCAATTCGTTCACCAAGCGTTTCAAGATACTCTCCTGCTGTCCTGCGGAATGCAGCATGAGGTGTACAAAACACATCAATTTGACGGTCCCAAGTTACTAAGCCGTTGAGCAGGACTAGCGCTTTAACTAGGGGAGACTCCGTCACCCGTTGTAGCCTACATCTAGGAATTGAGAACAACATGTCGCCGCGCCCAAACATAGTTATCTTATCTGGGGCGTGCAGTGGAATCAGCTCTAGCGCGGACGGGTTATACAAATTGCCCCTGAGCAGTTGGACAAAGTATTCGATCAAAGCGATGGTGCGGTGCAATATCAAAGAGATTCCAAATATATCCTATCATATCTGATAACAAATTACTAGGGTAGATGCTAGGATATCCTACATAATACCCGTATTGCCGGAAAAATATAATTGTCTTAAGAACTTATTTTGAAGTTTCTCCAACATGAGCTTGTATTTATCCTCATGTGGGCTCTGCATTACTCTCCAGAACGCTTCTAACAAAGCTGTTATAACATTTTCATAGCCGCTACTCTATTAATCTTTTTTACCTGCCTTAAAACAAAATCCAATGCCCTGTAAGCTTTTGCGCACACTGCATTATATCCCCCCCAAACGTTCTAATATCAGGTTTTATGTCATAATCATAACTCATGATAGTTTTCTACCTACCATAAATAGGCACTAGTAACTTTTTATAAGTAGCTCCAAGGGTCATCAACAATAATCAGCTTGTGTTAAAATTACTACCTAGAAGCTATACGTGTAGACTGTAGGTATACATAATCATCTTAACAGTGTTGACGACAGGGTGTTACCGAGCGGGAATGACCCATCTAAACCTACTTTTTTTAGGAAAACCTGGAAAAAATTGAACAATGGATGAACAAATACGATAAGGATATGGAAACTCTTGATCTTAAAATACAAAAAAAGAGAAATCAGCTCGAGGACATGAAAAATAAAACAGCAGAATTAGAGGAGACGGTTGGTTACTTACTTGAATCTGTTTATTTATTTTTAAAAAGAGTATGTTACCTATTTAGTGAGCGATTACCTTTTCCCAGTTTGTGCCCAAAAATTTATTTATCACAAAATGAAATAAGATTCACATTTGACTTTTAGCTTGACGGTACCGCCACAGCTATATATAGGATGAAAGAAAATGCTACATTTCTGGTGTTAATAGGTAGTATGACCAGTGAGAAAATCTCAACACACAAATTCTCACTGGCCATACCAGTAGGACAACCCAGTATGACCACCGAGAATCACCGAAATGGTTTACTGGTGATCGGGTGGACCCCGCTGTTGAGCGGGTTTTCCTATCGTCCATATGAACAGCTAATCACTGTAGTCAGACAACCTCCTGATGGTCAAGGGGCTCACCTGTGTTTAGGAACATCGACCGCGTTAACAAGTACCTTCACTTAGCGCAAAAAATTAAATAGGTATTAATTCTGAATTTTAATCTCTTTCAGATTGAGGAGCACGCAAGATTGAGCAAGAACTGGGTGACTTTCAAGGACGAACGAGAGAAGGCACGTTTGTACCGCGAGAAGATGAACAACGCTGCAATCTCGATACAGGCATGGTGGCGCGGTCTGCTCGTACGATACCAGCTCGGACCCTACAAACCCATGAAGAAACCCCCTCCACCCGCCGCTGGCAAGAAAAAGAAATAACCCGTTGAAATGATTCTCAACATATCATAGTATCAGATCTAAAAAATATTTACGATTTTTATTGTCATTACCTTTTTATTTTTATAAGTTATTGGTATCTTTAATAATTAGTTGTTGTTTTTATCTTACGTTTAGGTTTTGCTTTTTGAGTTTACTCAGATTTTATAATTTGACTTTTCTTGGATATTTATTAATTAGTATTTTTATGATTTTTGTTCATTTTATTAACTTCGTTACTTTTGTTTTTATTTCTTGGAACTCTTTAGTACCTACCAACCTTTATTTCGATTTCATTATTTTCGTAATTTTATATTTTTAACTTTTGTTAGGTTTACGTTTACATGACAATAAACTTTATAAAAAAAATTGTTGTTTAATCTTCCTTTTACTATAATGGATAGTAGCAGTTAAGTAGCACTAGCACCCTGCCCCGGGATAGGAATAGTAGGCTCATCATGAGGCTTTCAGTGGACGAAGAGACTTCATAATCCTATCCAGTCCATGGATATCATAATGGATATACACTTTTATATGACATCATGTAAATGATTCGTTATTAACATGATGCCATTTTCTTCCACATGCAAGAACAATAACCAACAGTATTCATATATAAATTCAGATGGGGCCCCCTATATCAGAAGGGGAACCACTAGTACTTGAAAGTCCTCATGGACCCACTAGGGGACCTGAAAAGGAGAACCAACAGACCGTTTACATCAAGGCAAAATTTGAAACGCTAGTTCTCAAGAAGATCAAGAATGTTAAGAGTTGTATGCAAGAAGTTTATTGCTTCAATTATTTTCTGAGATTATTTTGCATGCATCAAGAAACTGGCATCATGTAGATAAATGATCCCATATCGAGAGTGGCGAAACGAGAGGTAGCACAGAGTATGTAGGTACCTATGTACTTTTCACCACAGCTTTTCACTAAGTTTCTAGTCATTTTCCATGTTGACACATTGTAAACGCCATACTTTATAAAAAAAAGTTACTGACTTTTAATGATGCCGAACTATCGATAGTTTCGCTATCGATTGTTGACCTTGAAAATCAGTTAGGATATCGATAGGACTATCGATAGTATTGAAAAAATCAATACTATATCGATAGTTGTTTGTTTTCCGATAGTATTGATTATGATATATACCGTATATCATGCTTGAATTGTTAAAATATTTTTTGAAGGCTCAGGAAGCCATATTTTATACATTTGCGGACGTAATTACTGAAATCAATTTTGCGTAAGTAACGTACACAACTCGCTGCTGCCTACAATAGATAGACTGACTTGATCAATCACTCAATCACACAACCTAATGTTGACCACTCGTCGTGCGCCTTATGTATGTTACGGTCACATCTTTAGTTTCTACATCCATGGTTGTACACATATTGTACAGTACCCGACAAGAAATAATGCACATCGGTATTCAGAAAGAGATAATCGGTTAGTTTCGGCTTTGTAGAGCGTTGTCCTTACTACACACACAGTCCTTGCAATTGACTTGTCACTTTTCTTTCGAATTCGGTGGAAGACGGTCGCGTTCACTCATAAATAAATATAAAGAGTTATTAAAACCTCCAATTGAACATCAATATTACTATTACAAAAGTACTTGATATTGTGCTTTAGCAGCTCTTAATAGATATTGCATTTTCAGTGCAATGTGCGAGAGAGACAACGCTCTACAAAGCCATAACTAACCGATTATCTCTTCCTGAATACCGATGTGCATTATTTCTTGCCGGGTACTGTATGTCTTGTTGGTTACCCAAATAAAATAAATAAATCGTGTATGTGAACGGTGTTTGTGTGAGTTGTTTTTGGGCACTTTGTATGAAGCTTAACATCTGTACTATCTAATTTGTGACTGTACGGTAGGTAAATAATAAATAGACTATTTTCATGTATCTTGTTAATTTTATCACTTCACTGACCTTACCACTGATTTACCATTACTTCATACTCAGTTTGTAGATATTCCTTATTAAATGCTGATAATACCACCGATACTATTACAGAATGCATAACTATCGATAGTCCAAAACTTTCGATAGTATCGATAGTATCGATACTATTGCAGATAACCAATAGTATTACCATCATAGATGTAGCATACACTGACGTTTAGATAGATTGGAAATGCGAAAGAGCAAAACATATGATACACGTATGGCAGAGCGAGATAGATAGACGAAACCAATTTTTAGACGGCATAGCGGGCTTAGCGGGCACTAATTGTCAAAAATTGTTCCTCAATTTTCTCAGAATACTTAATTTAGTTTTTACATTTCTGTGTGGAATAACGTCCTTTGTAGTCTTAATTAGTGATGGTTACTTGTGCGGTGCCTGGATGTGATTCCTCTAGATATAAAAACCACCAGGAAGGCGTCGCGCTCGGCGGTGACATTGACAGCGGGCGATTCATTTTTGGTTTCGTCCAAGTGATACAATTGCCGATCTTTAGTTATATAATAAATCTATGATTACCATGATTTATACTATCGATACTATCGATAGTATCGATAGTATTGATTTTTTCAATACTATTTATTTATTTATTTATTTAAACTTTAATGTACCGGGAATGTTGTGGTACAAAAGGCGGACTTAATGCTAAAAGCATTCTCTGCCAGTCAACCTTTGGACTAAGCAGATAGCATCGAAGGCGGTATTAAAATATTAATTAGAGAAAAAAAAAATACAAGGACACAAGAATAATGATCGACTCAACTCAGCAGAAATGAAAATCTTAGCAAGTGAACTGACTCAACAATCACGCTCAAGATAATGGGCAGTTACTCTGCACTTGAACAGCTGTCTGCTACTGACTTTCCTAATTTTACTATCGATAGTACTATCGATAGTCTCACTATTGCCACACTATCGATAGACTATCGATAGTCTATCGATAGTAGCCTATCGAGCGGAATCACTACTGACTTTATTTTGCGACATAATAAAATTAATATTTTTGAATAGTGTTTTTAACTTAATGGTTTATAAAGATTTAAATACTTTAATACCACACCATCTATACTTTTATTAGTAACGGAATAATGGCTCGTCTTAGGGTAGTAAGCGTAGTGAAAGATACATGGGGTTCCGGCACGGTGTACGGCGAGGAGAAAGAACTGAGGAAGCTGGACATTAGTGTAAGTTTGGAGGTCGTTTCAGAACTCTACCACTCAAAACTCGAAATCAAATTTTCCATGCTTGCGAGGGTAAAAAAATAGATATTTTTGTACCTATTCTTCAGATATGTATGCAATATCATATCACCCAAAAACTGATAGGAAGTAGTTCCCTACCATCGAAATAAAGAGATGTAGAGTTGTAGAGTGTATATGTGTAAGGTAGAACCAGAGTGGTCCAAGTGACTTTCTGCATTGACCCCCGATTTTGGCATAAAGATCTCCAAAACTCAATATTCTTTTATTCCACTTTGATCCAATTGCAGTTCAGTTGCAGAATTGCAATTCAATAACATTGTCTAGGGCAATTGCAACAAAGTGGAATAAAAGAATATTGAGTTTTGGAGATCTTTTTGCCAAAATCGGGGGTCAATGCAAAAAGTCACTTGGACCACTCTGGTTCTACCTTACACATATAAGAGTTTGAACGAGCTCATCTCAGGAACTAACTATTCGTGTGAATTGAAAAAATATGATTGTGTCGGATTGTCCATTTAATAAGGAAGGTTTAAGGCGCTAAATAACAACACGTCTCGACAATACGAGCGGAGATACAATGAATCTTGTTGCATATTATGGGAAAATATTCTACTTGCCCACTTACTTACGTACAGTACCTATAAGTTTCCCAAAGCTAAGTGAGGGCGTTAACTAATACAAAATTACTGCATGTATTGTAGAAATGGCCGAATCTGAAACAAAAATTAAACAGATTTATCCTTGCAGAACTATGCCACAGTTGGACTCGGTTCTCCTCTCAGTCTCACATTATACGGGTAATGAGGCGTAGGTATAGGTCCATAGTGCACGCGCGCCGGCCAAGAGCAGATTAGCAGACTTCACATAATATCTTTGAGAAGGTTATGGGAACCTCAAGATATTCAGGTTTTCCCACGATGTTTTACTTCACTGAAACAAGTGATAATTAATTTCTAATGCGAATAAGTTATGAGGATATACAATTAGGTAGGCTGGATGAAATACATTTAGATAGAGTAATATGGAGTGAGTATATATAATAGAGTAGATAGGTATTGCGTATTTCCTAAAATCATCAAACTTTTCAGATGTCGCCGTCAAAAGAGATACCTATAAAATCCAAAATTTCAGTACATGATAACGTTTATGATGGTTATGACCACATGGACAGTGAAGAGGTGCAACAACAGATAGATTACAACTGGTATGGAAATCAAACAATTGTTACCAATACTTTGTAGTCCGTAGATAACGTATGGTGACTTTCAATTTTTTATATTCAATTTTGTAAAAAGCTTGGTTTTTGATGATACTGTAATAATTTAAACGATAGGGCACGCACGAATCCATGACAACTTAGATGCACATAAAAAGATAATAATTACTTAGATTAAATAAAGCAGTCTCCATTAGGTGCATTGTATGTAGGTGGTGTAGGTGTAGGTGACTTCGAAATCTTCATTTAAATAAGTCCAAAATCATTTGATACGTCACGCAACTACTTAATTGTTTGTTACTTTTTCAGCTTATCATACTTAGAAGCATCGTTGTTTTCTACAATACTGGAAGATACAATAATGGAAATACGAATACTAAGTAGAAACAAGATCTTATTCATATCAATTTAGGTAATATTAAATTTATCGTATTGAAATTGTTTACAAAATTCCTTTGTGTTCCAGTGGAATGCAATAATGAATTGAGACTTTGGAAAACGGATGTTGATATGAAATTATTGATTGCCATAAAGTTCAGCATTCCTCAACCCGAAAGTAAAGACGAATTGGAAGGCATCGATCCTCATTTATTAGGAAATAGCGATTATAAGCTAAATAAACTGGAAGCAGATAGGTATGCGACAAAATAAATCTTTAAGTTTAGGTGAATTGCGAAGAAGATTGCGTATTAGTTCTAGGTCGATCACAGTTGTTACGGGCGGCTGTGGAAGGGTGGTGCTGCATGCTCGTTTGCTATCTTAATTCCATATAAAAAAACACACGACTACGTACAAATTTTGGATGACTCGCATTTTACGTAACGAGCCTGTTAAATCAAGTAAAACTCGAACTAAGCTCCCTGGTCCCTATATTTTCACAGTTGTCAATTGTCATAGTAGGCGGCGCGGAAGGGTAGTGTTTGTTTGCTACCATAATTCCATAAAAACAGGAGTCTTGAGATTCCGTAAATTTTATAAACATCACTTAATCAGACCGTACTAATACATACCACTACTCGATATTGAAAAATTTTATATATTTTTTTCATTTAATTTTGTTCAATTTCTTATCTTGATGTTTGTTATTTTTTAAAATGTCATTGCAGGAAGTATTTCAAAGAAGTTATTGTAACAGTGTACAAGGAAATGACGTTGTATAAAACCTTCGATGTGTTACGAGATTACGTTAACGCTATACTTAAGGATGAACATGATAGAATGGCCTTGATAGAGGACGAGGCCAGAAATAAAATGTGAGTACGAAATAATTAATCACTAATGGCGTTCCATTGTTTTATCATAATAATTGGTAAAATACTTTGTTTCTTCCACAGATTACGCCGAGACTTAAATAAACAGCTAAGGCAGCAACGGAACCATATAAAAACTGTTATTTACGACGCTGATACAAAGATCGATTTACTAAAAACCCAAGTTGAAGTATGATAATTTAACTACCGGCGATTTTGTTTTCTTAGCATCTTCAAGAAAATTAATTTCATTATTTGCACATCATTTTAGGATTCATCACTAAATGCTGAAATTTGTAGTCGGTATGTGGAGAACTGGCAACGTGCTCGTACTGAGCAGCACTTGCAGACTATCGAAGACACGGAGTCTGAACCATCCAACAGCATAGAATATTACAAACGAAGAACCGATCATGAACAACGCGTACACTCCGAAGTGGAACTATTAATTAATATTGCTATAAATGTAACATTTTTAATTACTTCTTGTCCGCAATAATTTTTTGTTAGATAACTAAAATAATTAACAGCCACGTCAAAAATATAGTTTTATACTTTGATATCTAACAGGAAACTCTCGAAAAAATAGACAAATGGATGGCAAAATATGATAAGGATATGGAAGGTCTCGATCTTAAGATACAAATTAAGAAAAATGATTATCAGAATATGCGGGACAGAAGAATTGATTTGGAGAATACGGTCAGCGAAGAATTTGATTTCGTAATGATTCTGAATTATTGCCACATATTAAGTTCCAACTTTTAAAATATTGTTTCTTACAGATTGAGAAACATGATATAATGATGAATGAATGGATTCACTTCAAAGAGGAACGTGAGAAGGCCCGGCTTTACCGAGAAAAGATGACAAACTCGGCCATAGTGGTTCAAGCGTGGTGGAGAGGTTTGCTGGTGCGACGGCAGTTAGGGCCTTTCAAGGTCGCCAAGAAGAAGGGCGGGGATGATAAGAAAAAGAAGTAATTTTATTTAAGTTGTTTAAGCTTTTGTCATTACGTTATTTGTTAAATTTTACTTATTACTATTTTCTTTAATATTACTATGGTTATAATAAATTATTATTATTACTAATATTATTATTAATAATGTTATGCTTTGAGTACCTAATTATTGAATGTTATTTTAGTTAATAAAAGTTTTTTACCGTCTTCGCGCATTACTTTAATATTTAAAAAACCTTTGAAAATATTGTGATTTATTGTGGTAAAACATCTACAGCTTCAATTTTCTATTGAAACGGAAGTGTCTGCGTGTAGGTACCTAAGTACGATATTTATTTTTCCGATTAAAGGTCTGCGCAAATTACAACGACTCCACGCCAACGCGGTTACGGAACAACTCAAATGTAAGCACTCAATTATGATCCTTATATCTTAGACGTTACGGTTGAATTTCGAGTGTACGCTTGAAAAACGTGGACTACTCCCCACCCTCTGCTCACCGACGCCGTTCACACTCGAAATTCAACCGTAACGCCTAAGATATAAGGATCATAATAATTGAATGCTTACATTTGAGTTGCTCCGTAACCGCGTTGGCGTGGAGTCGTAATGTGCGCAGACCTTAAGGCGGAAATTGTGTTGTTGATTGGCTGCATTGTCACATGTTACAAGATAAACTTTTATCATAAGTACATCGGTAGCCGGGACCGTCGTGAGCGGGCCGTGCAGGGCGTGCTCTGCGCGCGGGCAGCATTTCCGGAAGCAGGCGCGGCAAATGGCCGCGGTGGGGCGGCACGAGATATTATTTAAAGAAAGTAAAACCTAAATCAGCATGTTAGTTGAAGCGGGTTGGGGAGTAAAACGGTATTTTATGCGGGTGTTCATGCAGCTAGCGGCGGCTCTGTCGATAGCTACACAGTTACGTAAATAGGTGACTACACACATCATACCATCGCAACATTCGCCAAATATAGCTGTCCTAATGAACATTGAACATCACACACCTTCGATGACATTGTGGCCTAATAAACGAACCGACGCGACGCTTTGTTTCGGGAAAATTGGTCAATGAGGAAGTCGCGAACCTATCCCACATTGGGAAATTGTAAGACGTGATTATTTGAACTGACAACTTTTTAACTTAAGTACCTATGAACCAATTGAAATTAAACAATTATGGCGGCTCCACATTAGTGCCGTGAAGCTCCGTGAACAGACGCGAACGTGAATGTGGACGGTTTTCACGGGGTTCACGCGCGTTCACGCCTATTCCCCGATCAGAGTCGGTATTTTGTCCCGTGACAAAGGGTTCGCGCCTCCTTCACGCGGCGTTCACGCATACACATACACATTCACGGTCCCGGCGCAGTTTACTCCTGACTATAAAGGCGTACGGACGTTTGCAGTGTCTGCGCACGCGCTATGGAGTCGCGCGAACACGTTTGGAACAACGAAACTGAAATGCTCTTTTTAGAGCATTACCATTCTTCTTCTATACTGTGGGATGCAAAACACCCTCATCATAAGGACAAAAACAAGCATCATGATGCCTGGAGGCGGATTAGTACTCTAATGGATATAGAAATCAATCAATTGAATTTCATATATTTAATAAAATCAGTTCTAATCATATAGGGGAACAGAGGGTAATGGGAGCCAGAGGGTAATGGGAGCGGTTCTACTACAGACAAAACTATTGCTCGTATTAACTCGATTGCTACTTGGGCGCCTTCGGCACGCTGCGATCATGTTTTGCTGTGGCGGTCGACCGGCCAGTGCCACCCGTTGTGCGACCACGAGCGCGTGTCGATTTTGTCATCCGCGCTTATAAAAAATGCGAAATTTAATCGGCCAGGTATGTAACAAGTTATACGTGTGTTACATTCAAATCTGTTTTATATTATAGGTTATGTTATCAATTTTGAATATCTGTGCGTATAATATCGTTACAAGCTAGATTTAAGATATTATTTTATTTTATTTCAAAATGGTGGTGGTGGGGTAATGAGAGCTTATTAGGCTCTGATTACCCTTTGTAGCTCCAATTACCCCATATACTTATTAATGTGTTTTTTTTTTCAGATGTTCTTATTTTTTTTTGTTCAAAATGCCAAGAAAAAGCGAATGTACTACTACGAAAGCGTTTTGGACCGTTGAAACCTTAGAAAATGCTGTCAAAAAACTTCGTAGTGGTGGTACATCAGTATGGCTGGCTACAACCCACTACTGAGTACGGGTCTCTCCTCATTATTGAGGAGGCCTAGAGCATGCTCCACCACGCTGCTCCTGATCGGATTGGTGGAGGGATTAGTGGCCAACCCAGTGTCGAAAGTTTTCAAGCCGCCCTAAGGCCTCCGACATGGCTTAACGACTGTTATCTATCGATAACAACTGAAACCGACGACTTTAAGTGCCCTCCGAAGCATGGAAGCGCTCAAGAAATTTTGCCACTAGCGGTCACCCATCCAACTACCGACCGCGCCCGCTGTTGCTTAACTTTGTCGATCACTTAGGATCGACTCAAGCCGCCGGGCTATGAGCGCTTCACAGTACAGCGGTCAGCAGCACGGCAGAACAGTATTTGAAGAAAAGGAGAAGAAACGTTTAGAGAAAACATGTAAAACCAAAACCATTGCAGAAAAGAAGGGAGAAACCAGCAACAAAGGAAGAAAATGTATTGCAGGAAAAGGAAAAAAACGGAAGAAGACAATCAACAAAAAAGAAAAAGTAAAAAGAACAAAAAAGAAACTTTTTGAAGGTGAAACTGACACGTCTGAAGAAGAAGACCTTGAGAATCTTTGCGACGATGAGTCAGAATATTCAGAAGAAGAGACGTTGTGTGCTATTTGCTGTGACACGGGAAAAAATAACGAAATGTGGTACCGTTGGTTACGGCAAATGGGCATATAAAGAATGTTCTGGTTCTGAGAGTCCGATTGATTTATTTGCCTATTTTGCTTGGATCCTTTAACTTCATTGTTACATTTATATTAAGATTCATATAAATATGTAAGATTGCAGACTGACATAGAAATTTTTGAGGCTGAATTAATAATTAAGTTAAGAATTAAGCTCCCATTACACATACGGGAATTTATAGGCTCTCATTTCCCGCAAAGTCGGGTAATGAGAGCGATTCTGTTTTTTTCTTTAAAGTATATCTGTCGCCAAATGGCTAATAATGTAAGGTTAACACTGTGATTAAATGATAGTCAAATGAGTAAGGATTTAGTTTTTAGTAAAAAGTTCCTAAAGTATCCATAAATTTGGCTTTTATTCAACTTTTTCCTTAGTAGGCTCCAATTCCCCCCAGCTCCCCTACCTAGCTACTAAGTCAATACAAAATTCTATACACCAACACACATACCTTGATCGGTTACGATGTATTTCAGTCATCCACCATCTTCTTTTCGAACGTTTTCTTCTAATAACTTTCTTGTTTTGGACATCTATATAGTGGTATAGGAACACAGCAAATAAAGTTATCGCAGCAGCAGCTTCTACGTCCATTTCGCGGCGGGTTTCGAACGATTGTGAGCATCCTGTGAATGTGGAGGGCATGGAGTCGGTCCGTGAATTCACGGCGAGAATTCGCGCGTGAATTCACGGCACTAATGTGGAGCCGCCATTATACGTGAACCAATCCGTCCGGGTTCGCTTCTATTCGTCAAACTCGCTCTCCGTCAAGTCCTAGTCCAGGAAGGACAGATAAACACCCGTTCCAAGGGGTGATTCCTAGTGGTCAGTCCTACTATTTTGGCCTACTATGAGGTCACAGCAGGACCACGAGGAATAGGTCGTCCTCGTGGTCCTACTGTCAAATCACATTAATTTTGCACCACGAGGAATCACCCGTTCCAAGGTGTAATTAAGGTAGTGTGGTTGTTTTCGAGTAGATAAAATTAACTTAAAAACACCGTATCGAACATGTTAAAATGGAATTTAATCATTCAAAATTTCTAAGATATTGGTTTAAAAGGTGTGCTGAGCTGAGGAGTTAGTTTCACCTTTCTTTTGCTCTTCAAAAGATAAAGCACCTTAGGAGATGGAGGTAGGCTCACAAAAAATGACTTTCATAAATGTATTATCAAAATAAAGTAACTACATGATTATATTACTTATAAGTTTTAATTTCAATCATTGAGATACATACTATGTACTAAAGATTTCAATATTATAATGCCTTCACTTCGTCCACCATAGAGATGAGTGAATTTCAACAAGCCGATATTTTTTTTCATTTCGGTGAATATTTTTATTTATGAGTTTTTGTGAATTCACTGAAATGAAAATCCACCGAAATATTATACAGCGTGATCTAAAAATGATAAAGAAAGCAATGCCTAAACACCAACCGACTCAAGTGATAATAGGTAGGTGTTTTACTTAGTATCTACTTCGTAGGTAACTTTCTACAAAAAATAAATATAAAATCCGCCATGACAATTTTCAAATAAAAGTAGTGTAATAAAACAAGATAAGTACTTAATTTTTTTAAAGTTTAAAGTCAATAACAATGGCCGGTAGCAGTAGAAAAACTTTATAAAAAACAGTATTTTAAATTTATTATTAATAATTCACAGGTAGATTTTGAGTCTTGGAAGATGAATTTACAAGTTTTTGTTACACTTATTATAACAAAAATATTATTTTATCAAGGAGTTACCTATAATTTTTTAAATTTAATAAAATAGTAAACTAGTAGAAAAATACTTGTACTTTCGAAGTAAGTGTCAGTTTTGGAATCTTTAATACAAAAAATAATTCCGCGATAACAGAAGCATTTGTGGAGCAAGTAGTAATAGTAACATCAGCTATACCAAAATGGTAACTTCGATCATATTAGTTATCTAAATTATTAAATGAAATGATTTGCTACTTACGATCGGTATCAATATTCAATTTATCTACGGACGATTTTTGACAGATTTAATTATAAATTTTGATAATCGTAAATTGAACACTTGCAATAAATAATGTTCATTATCACACAATCATCCTGTATCAAAATACCGTTACTATCACCGAAATGAAATGAGTGTCCACCGAGATGAAACAACTGAGCACCGAAATTCACCGAAATGAAATTTTTTTCATTACGGTGAATTTTTTTCACTTCGGTGACCCGTATAGGTCACTGAATTCACCGGAATGAAAACACCGAATTTAAAATACGGGTCAAAAAATTTAAAATTTAAAAGAATCTAATTGTTAGGATTGAATAAATTCTACTCCGATAAACATTCTACTTAAAGCGTTGTTAAGAATACAAAATTATTAGTTTTAGCATTTTGAGACATAAAATAAACCCATTCGTGGAAATGAAAAGAATCAATACCTGAGACACCGATGTGAAATAATGACGTTTCTAGCGGGAACACGGAACGACGCAGCAGACCACCTCTACCGACAAAAGCTTGCGCGTGGCTGCCGCTGAGTTCATGTGGAGTGGCAATGTTCTAGAACTCTTCGTTCTAAAACAAAACTATCCTTGTCTCTTTCATTCACCGAAATGAAAAAAAATCTTGGGACACTTGTGTTTTTCCTTACCATTTACCAAATTGTATTGCTGTATTAATGAAAATACATTTTTCTAATGCTACAATTATTCATATATTGAATGAAATAGTCTGTAAGCATAATTGGTCAATACATTTTCTATTAATCAGGATATAACAACAAAAACTGGAACAGGGACAACCACCGAGGATGAAAAATGTGAGGTTCAACATTTTTTATTTTAACGTAAGAGTAAACCTACATAAAAATATTTTTGCCTGATATAGGTAACTACTTAAAGTAAATAAAAAAAATTATATGTATGATAATAAAGCATCTTTCACTGCCGTTTTCACTTGCGCCGCGTAAAAAACACGCCAGAGAAATTCACCCAGACCCAGATATTATACTAAAGTAGGAGATTTGAGAGAAAAAAACATAGAGTTAGTATAATAGAGTGGGTGAGCCATACGGCTGCCCATACATTGCAATCGCCCCCGGTTAGAAAGAGAAACAACGATAAGAGTAATTACCTATCTCTCTCCATCCCTATGAGCCAGAAAGAGACAGGTGATTACTAAAGTCATTTCGACTCTTTTTATCCGAGGTACGCTCTGAAGCCTGGCTTCTGCACTCTATTATACTAACTCTATGGAAAAAAACTGCAAAAGAAGAAAGTGCAAAAGCAACTGTCGAAGTCTGCGTACGAATCTGTCAACGCATAGAGAAGTTATACTCGTAAAAAGCATTACAAATTAATGAAATAAGGTCATTCGGGGTAACTTTGATACATCATCGGCGTATTTTCTTAAAAAACTTTTACTACGTCGCATAATATGAGATAAAAGTTATGAGTTAATCAGTGCCCTCTTGCTGGTTTTCATACTGTCAAATTGTAAAGTCTTTAAAAACGACAAAATATATTAAAAATTAAATTAGCAATTTTGTTGTGTGTCAAAGTTACCACCCCTATATGGGTAACTTTGACACCGATGATATTTATCAAAAAATCTTCTAAACTACGTTACTTATAACTTTGATGTAACATTTATTAATAAGGTGATAGCCTGTTTTATGATAAGACAACAAAAAAAAGTAGTTTGACGGGTTAGTTTTCATGTAAAAGGCACTAAACTAAGAAAATTCAATGAAAAAATATTGAATTTTGTTTTTTAAATCCTTTTTTGGTCTTCTATGAAAAAGATATTAAATGAAATGTATCATTAATTGATTACCTACATTGTTAGCTTTGAAATGAGACATATTTCGGCTTCCTAGGACGTCTACATCGATAGCAATGATTTACCCACTACAGAAGTCGTATACTTGGAGGTCACATAATCAAACCTGACCTGATTAAAGAGATGGACCCCGGAAACGTACTACGGTTTATTAAAACTGTAGGCCTGGGGGACCAGATCGCAGTGGCCTCGTAGGGATACTTGTTCCCTATGCCCAGACACCTAAATAATAATAATAATAATGATTAAAACAGTACAGGCGCCCGAGCAGCTTCGAGGTTGAAAAAACAAAATGGCTGCAATTTTTTCATTTTATTTCTGGGAAAATAAAGAAGTCCCAGGGGCCCTGGGATGTTTGACTAACACTAAAATTGGTAAATCGCAAAAGTCAGGATACATCTAAGGGATAGGTACATACATTGATACTGTCAAAGTTACCCAGAATTTGTTCAAAATCTGACTTACCGGTATTAGGTATTTGTAATTTTAACGAAGATGCAATTGAAAATTAATAAAAATTGTTTATGTATCGAAAGTAGACATGTAAAAGATTGTATTATATTATAACACACCTTGATAGCATTAAAGTTTTGAGAAATATCTAAAAAGTTTTACGTCGGAAAAAAACACGAATACGCACGTTTTTGAAAGAAAGTTTTTTATATTAGCTTTGTTTGAAAACCACTTTTTATTTAAGATTACATTATCGACGTTCATTATGTACATAAAATGTAATAAATAAATTTTATGCGCCAAATGCTTTTCACGTAAAAAATAAAAAAACTATTTTGGGAGCCGACTGTCAAAGTTACCCTAAAGAATCAAAGTTACCCCGATTGACTGTACATATTTGAGTTATTTTTTGTTCCGTGTATGTTATGCCTTTATTATATACACATAGTATATTATTTATGCCTCAGTAAATACAAGTTTACTTTTATTATTTTATACTTAAATAAACCGCATTTTCAGATTAATTTCATTAATCAATTTACATATCGAGTACTAAACAAAATCGATTATAATTAAGAATCGTTGAATCAGAATCGGTACATCACTGTGCTATTTTATTCTATCGCTAGCATGTCGGCTGCGTTCCGTAACTCGACCAAAACGCCCAAAACGACACTTTTTCATACAAATTTGAACGTTTTGGGCGTTTTGGTCGAGTTACGGAACGCAGCCTATGTCAATGGCGTCACGTGACCTTTCTAACCAATCACAACACTTAGATTTTGACAATTGACAAACAATACGTAAACGACGGGATTGTCGAGTTGATTTTCTGCTTTATTTATAAACTTACTTTGAACTTTAAATTAAAATACTTATGCCGAAAAAAGAGGTGAGTTAAAAAAGTATAAAAGAAATGAAAAACAACCGAAAATAATTTTGTGCTTTCGTGGTCAAAACCAGAAATTATCAGTGTTGTCGGCGTTTCCGATATGCTTGACTCGGATAATACTGCCATGCCATGTCAGTTAGTTCGTTTATGGTATGCGGTTCTGCATAATTTACGTGTGTAAAGTCGTCGTTTATTTGTGAATCAACCATAATATCGGCGGTGTCAAAGTTTTCAGTGAGGACTATTACTTGCAGGAGGCGATGAAGACCAAAATAGATAAAAACAAGAACGGCGACAGTGACACGGAGGTGAGTTTGTTAACATTATTTGATCAACGTTCTGTAGCTGTACCAATAAGAATTTATCAGAATCCACTGCTGTTTTTGCGTACATGAAACCGATCCATGTTGAGAATTCAAAGGTTTTCATAATTATTTACTAACAGTCACAGGAAAACATTGCATTTTCTTTACAAATTTGACAAATGACTTGTGATGTAATTTATTATTCATATACCTACAGTTTTATAATTTCTTATAACACTTTAATATATACATTCATAATATACATTCATTCATTACATTCATTAACAAACTACGAATAATACTCTAACGATTTTTAAAATATTTACACATAACATAACTATTTCAAAGTTTTTCATTCCTGTTTGCTGACCTTTTTGTGTTGTTGGAATAAACTTTAGAATGTTTAAAGAAATATAATCTTTATATATTTTTAGCTGAAGTGCACAATATAAGTTCTCTCCAACCATATCTTCGGATCAATTGGATTTATTTGACATCATAATTATGATGGTTTCCATTTCATGTAACTAATTATATGTTAAGGAGATTTTAAAGTATTTTTATGAAAGCTTTTCTATGCTCAGAAGTATTAAATGACAGTATCTTTATTCAGGAAAGTATGGCTACCTCTGCCAGCCTGCACAATGATGTCTCTCATCCTTCACAATGATGAAGAAACATCATACTAGTTAGAGGTCATTAATGGGTTGACACTGATAGTTATTTATGTAACTGCTTCAGGTTTGTTTTCCACACCACATTTCCCCTTATTTTGTAATTCATTTCTTTTATGTTTATTGTTTGGAAAATGATTTAAGACAGATTACAATATAGATTTCAAACAGCTAGTGTAACATGGCTTCAGGCGTGTGAGTTTATAAGAATTTATATTTCCCTTTGCTTCGCAATAAAATAGATATTTTCTTGTAAACAATAACAGAATTGTATGAAACCTGCAAACAATTAATTTGCCTTATCACAAAACTGTTATCACTGGCACTGACCAGTCTATTACCAGTCTATTACTTAAAGTAACTTATAAATTAACAGTTTCAACTCAAAGTAATACCACAAATTATACACTAGTATAGATGTAAATTGTAAAGCTCCAAACATTGTGCGCTTGAGCCATGCATGCGTAGACCCCATGGGCCCATGGGTATAAAATATGGAATCACTTTGGACCCTTATTGAATCGCGTTTTGTACATGTTTCATGTCTGTGAATGATGTCTAGGATTATTTTCCTTGTGCGCACAGTGTATGAATCTTTACATCTCAGCACACATCAAAAAAATATTAAACAAAGTCTTAACAATGTTGATTGGATCTCTAAATTAAATCTGCTCCTATTCTTGCTCTGCAAATAAGTAACTACGGAGCTTTTATAACTCACATAAAACAAACAAATAAACTATTCACTTTAAAAGAGGGAAATACATTGGCTCGATCAATGATATTATGAGTAAAATAGAAGTAGATATGTCACTAGTGTGCAAAAAGTGGAACAAAAACAGATTCAATTTTAATGTAGCTGTTGTTTTCTGTCTCATATATTCAGTGACTATCTAATAGTAAAGGTGGAATTTTCATTATAATTATGAACTTAACAAATCTACAGTTTTAATATCTTTGGGATCCATGTTATAAAAATTTACATCCTTACAATGATACACACTTCATTAGTTCAAATCAAATCAAATTTCTGGTTGGTTGAGAATTAAACTATGAACTTTCAACCTTTAAAAGTCTTAAATTTGAAATACATAGTTAACAGTACATTGATTATAATTTTGTTCCTAGTATTCTCTATACAATTCTAACCATGAAATTTATGGCTTCAACTCATAGTGGCCCACAACTATGGATAGATCACTCCTCATCATTGAAGTGTAGAATCACCACCCATCTGTGCGGATTGGTGAAGGTGTAAATTGGCAACCCAAGTATCGGTAGGTTTTATGCTTCCCTTGGGCTTCCGGCATGGCTTTACGAGTGCTATCTAACGATAACAATTGGAACCAACAGCTAAATGTGCCTTCAAAAGTACAGAAGCACTCAAGAAGTTTACCAGTAGAGGTCCATCCAACTACTGACCGCGCAGGCCGTTTCTTCATTCGGTCGTTTAGGATAGACGTACGTCGCCGGGCTATGAGCGCGATGAAATTGATTCGATTACACTTATTTAGAGTCGACCAGCCCAGTCCTCAGGGGTAGCAACGCGTGTGTGATCAAATTAGAACGAAACCCTTAACTAGCACTAACTAACAGGACTAACCTTCGCCAGCAGTCCCTATCCAAGTCCTCAACCTTATTAACAATGTAACCTACTAAAATTCTAATACAATCTGCTAGCTGGACCTGGACTAATAATCCTTGTCCCTTAATTGAATCTAGTTCGGTCGCAGTTGTCATGGAGGACAGGCGAGGGGCGGTGCTGCCTGCTCGTTTTGTATCTTAGTAAAAAAAATAGCATTATGCACATTATACATATGAATAGATAGACCCTCCCTCATTAAGATAATGTGTTGTTTGCATGAGTTGTACTGCAGCTATAATTGTAAAGTCAATGGTAACAAAGTTAGCAAAGCCACTAAGGATTTGGCACCATTCTCAACTTGATTCTAGTTGATACGTTTCTGTGGCGCCGGGCGTACGCACAAACCGCGCGTACAGTCGCGATATTCTTAAAATGTGTGTTTCAAAAGTAGCAGTCACATTTGTTTACTTTGGGTAAAAGCGTTTAAAAAGTTGACAGTGTTCGCCCTTCGTGTGTAGGCTGCAATGCAATGTCGCTTTTGGCAGAAAACTGGAATTCCTTTACACTTACGTTTTACGTAAATTCCATAATGACGTGTTTGCGCAAAATATATAATTTGGGTGCATTTTGTATCTTACTGTTATGTTATTTGTTTGCCTACGTTTTTAGCTTTTTTAATACTATGAATGATAAATAATTATTAATAATTAGTAATTAACGTTTGATAAAAAAAATTGAATACCTACAACTTTACTAAAATTTTCATTTTTATTTACAGCTGATTAAACTTTCAAAACTGTAGTTTTATAAATAGATGATTTATAAAAATACGTGACTAGCTGTTTATAATTTTAACACATAAGTACTTCGTGAGTTTGTATTAAATATAAATAGATACCGAATTTTAAATATAGTATACTTTATAAAGTAATTAAGTACGATGGATTAACACACACACAAACACTAAGCAATACTTAGTACTTGTTATGGAGAATTCTTAACAAACGAATTTTATACATTTTTACGCTGAAAAGTAGTAGGTCGCGAAATGGATCTGTTAATGCAATTAGTGACTGAAGTCTGAAAAGTGAATGTTACGCATCTAATAGGTAACTTGTAACAAATTAGCTATGCCAATGAAGATATTTTCTTGTAAAAACTAATTGTTTATTACAAGACATAATATAATTGTATAGGTATTATAAGGTTTCATAGTAATCTAGAGATGTGTTATAATATGTAAACGATAATTATGTAAATATACGTATCGTGCGTACGCTACGTACATTTATTTATTCAACGTAGTGCTTTATCGAAATAAAGCTATTCTCCGTTTGCGTTCGATATGGAACTCGTTTTCCACACAAATGTTAGTTTTCTTTCCGTTCCTGTGATTAAGGTTCATTTTAAATTGACGAGTATTTAAACGCTTGGGAAACGCACTATTACCGGCTCTTCGGCAATGCGAAAAATCGTGGCTATACATTTTCACTACAACTTTTTAAAAGGGTCTACGAGCGCGGCGGACAAAGCATCCTACTGGTCCTACCAGAGATGGTACAGATTATAATAACATCCTGGAGTCTCGGAAATACCCCCGCGAGCACCTTTCGACGAAAGGGGTAATAATTAGAACGTACTTGGCGGTAGCTCATCCATGTCTCCTTAGTAATTTTGCCCAAATCTGCGACCTACCATCTTGCCAGCAACAATTAAATCTATTGAGCTTGGCGGCCATCAGTAGGGGTAATTTTGTTGCATCACAAGCATAAGACGTTGGCTAAAAGTCGTGAATTACTGCAGTCATTACACCCAAGACTAAAAATTGCAATGCATGACATTATTATATTAATAATGACAGAAATTGAATTTGATGACGATGGCTACGATTCAGAAGGCATAACTATCCTTATATTATCATCAATCCTTAGTTTATGAATTTTACGATTCGTCGCGAAACCGGCGTTATGACCCTTTTAGAACTGAGTTTATTTTATCAGAGACATAGTTCTGCGCTAGCGGCTACCGATTATCCACGCATTTTTGTTGATAAAAAGCGGTTTTTGCCTCATCTACAGTATTGTTTGTTATTTACTTGCATACGCATAAGGATTAATAGTGGAGTTTTGTAATTATTTTTATTGAAGTAAAAGGATGTTGCCCGCGGCTTGGCCCATGTTTAGTTTGACTGAGTTTCAAACAATATTTTGAATAAATGAATGAACGCGAAAAGGGACCAAAAACACACTTCCACATTATTTGTAACATTATAAATGAATCATTATAAATAAATAGATATATAGTTAGGTAGCAGTTTATCCCAGTTGCCAGATTGATGACGGGAATTATTTCCGGTTGGTCAGACCAGTCTGACCATCAATCTGAACAATGAGAATATCCCGTGAGTAGAAAACCTACTCTTTCTTGCACACACAACAAAATAATTTTAGTAGGAATTGCAGAGATATTCAAAGCATTTTTAGCAGAGGGCAGTTCAAAATACCACACAGTAGGAGCAGAAAGGATACTCTTTCTTACTGTAATGATTGCACTTAAGTTGGTTTCAATTTCAACTCTTTTCGTGGATGCTTACTTCGTCTTTAAGTTCGATGTTAAGAAAGAATCTAAGAAAACTAGACTTGAAGTCCCGACCAACAACTTTCGCAATTTAGGCAAATGATTTAGATTTTAACCGTATATGGTGACCGCCAAACGCATGTAAACTGTCGTAGTTTATATAAATATGTTGTCTATAAATAAAAACGCATCATTGTTTACTTTCTCTACGGCACGTGGGTGCGCCAGCTGACGTCATAGCCTCATTGCGCCCGCGCCGGACATCTGGTTTATTTTGGTTCTATCGAGGCAGGGTTACCTTTGTTTCGTAAAAAACTTTTGATATAATTTTAATAAATCGAACAACGTTTAAGATATTAATCAGTTTGTATAATATCATTTGACATAATTTTCATTTGATCGAATATTCATTTTGTGTAATATTGATTGACATAATATTCATTTGATCGAATATTATTTTCTACAATGTTCATTTCATGAAATGTTCAGGTTATAAACGCCCTAAAGTCGGTTCTGGCACTCGCCGGCCGCTGCCGCGGCACGCTCGCTTCGCTCGCTCGGCTCGTGCGATGGTTCCTGTTAGCCTAACACGCTCGTCGCTTCGCTCCTCGCTAACCTAATTACTTTAATTAAAATTAGCGCATTTGAACATTCGATCAAACGATATTATTCGAAACAAATGATGATAAGAAATAAAATTATGGCAATCAAATATTCGATCAAATGAATAATTATGTGAAATGACTTTATTCCAACTAAAATTAGTCGAAGCCATTTTCGACGAAAAGTTGTTATACCAAACAAGAGGCACCCATCGAGGCAGTGTTTTGGTATTGCATTTCATTAATCGATCATTTTTTAGGGTTCCGTACCCTAAGGGTAAAATTACTGAGACCCTATTACTGAGACTTCGCTGTCCGTCCGTCCGTCCGTCTGTCACCAGGCTGTATCTCATGAACCGTAATAGTTACACAGTTGAAATTTTCACAGATGATGTATTTCTGTTGCCGCTACAACAAATACTAAAACACTGAATAAAATAAATATTTAAGTCGAAATATGACTTCGACGCTTCAGCGATAAATTAGTTACCTTTCGGTCCAAGAGATGGCGTTGCTTGTGGCTACAAAAAAACTAAAGTAAATATTTAAGTGAGGCTTTCATACAATAGACCAGATTTTTTTCGTTTTTATACATAATGCTACGGGACCCTTCGTGCGCGAGTCCAACTCACACTTGGCCGATTTTTGTTTTTACGGATATGGTATACAGTATTCATAGTGGGTAGTTCATCGTTCCGTCTCGGAAAGCATAGGACGTCTCACGTCTCCGACCATGTGGACTGAGTAACTGAAGAAAACACTAGGCATCTCCTGGGTTCCGAAAGCTCCAAACGCAACCCGCTTCGGAAACATACTGAACTCGAATAAAAAAGAAAAGTGATTCTTTAAACAAACAATACATTATTTTTACTTGTAAACCGGCTGAAATAAAATACATAATCAATAAATGTTACCCTAAGGTTGCAACTACGAAGCGAAAACTACATCCAAATCCGTTAAGCTTTCACTGAGATTAGCGGAAAAAGTAACCAATAATTCTATGTCATGGTTAGGTACCTACTAGAGCTATTGCTTTATAAATTTCAACATAAGTTCACTTTATTGTGTCTGAAGCCCATTATAATCATTTTTCAATGCTTCCCCATTTTTCTTTTTAATCACAAATAAAAACACATTTTTTGGGCCCCTTACCGCCCCCCTCTAGGTCTTCAGCCATCATAAAGAGGCCTTATCGTTATCCCCAACTTTGACGTTGGTAAATGGTAAACGACATTTGGATCCAGGCCTATAAGAAAAAATACAAAATGTCATTTTAAGGCGCTACAACCGAAATATGGTAGTTTTAGATCTAAGATTTATATTTAAAGCTTACTGTCTATATCTTCGATATTTAGATATATGTATCTTCACTATAAAATAAAGAATCTCATAAGAGCAAAAACAGTAAAATGTGAAGTTTTCTCGATAGAAAAAAATCGTAAAGTTAGGTCCAAACAGTTTTGGTTTTTAAGTTTACCACGAAAGTTTTAACAATTAGTTGATGATAATATTTTTAAAACATAGTAAACAATGAAAGCTAAGTTTTCATAAGAATGGAAATCTCAAAAACCGAATCAGTTTTGAAAGAAAAAAATAAAATGCAATTGGCGTTTACGTCAATAATATTAAAGCCAACGTAAAACATTGCTTTCTCACTATTTGCCTATATGAAATCATTCCATCTCTGTTTTTTGAGGGCGGAGCTCATTCGTCTTCGGACTTTAGGAAGTGTGGACGCGTCACGTCTCGCAGTAAAATGCGTTAAAATTTTTAATTTCGCACGTAATTATCTTAAGTAAAAAATTCTATACTAGCTTCCTTATTCGGCTTATGGACCTGTTTAACTATGTTATGGAGTAAAGTAGTATTAATAATGGGTGTAGGCCTCGATGAAACAGTAATTTTGTTAATTTAGGTTATTACTAAACTAAGTTTGATTTACGCGGGCATCGCTCTAGTAGCTACGTGGAATCGGTGTTGATCAGTATAAAAATTATGATCACGTCTGTGTACAAACTAAATACATATTGTTAATTCGCAATGTTGTCAGTTTATTCAATATATTATTATATAACCTATACAATATTATAATATTTATATTTTAAGTACATATAATTATATTATGTATGTACTTAAAATATAAGTAAAGCTGAATTTGTTTTGTTTGTTTATTTGAACACGCTAATCTCAGGAATTACAGGTTGAAATTGAATAAATCTTGCATTGAATAGTTTATTTATTGAGGGAGGCTACAGGCAATAATATATCTATCTAATGTCGCGTAGCCACATATTGCAACAAATTTCAATATTGCACATATCAGCTGCCATAGCTCTGCGGGAGAATATTGGGTCATAATATCTAAAGTACCAAGGATCAATCCCCAGTTCTTTGTTAACAAATATTTCTTCCTTTTTTTCATGAATCGTCACAAGTGTAATTACTTAAATTTTCGCAAAGTAAGAACGTCTCATTAAAGCCCCCATCACTACAACGTTTTATTATTAATAATATTTTACATTAATATGGCGTAATGAATACTAAAGTATAAATAACTACAGTCTGTTTTTTTTCGCTACGGACTAAATTGATTGACATAAGGGTTCCGTACCATTGTAAATTAAATACACATTATTAAGAGTAACTCAAAAACTACTCGTCTGACGCAACTGAAATTTTTACGGGACCTCACCTAAAGCCACAGCTTTCGATAAAAAAAGAATGATCAAAATCGGACTTCTAAATAGTAAAATATGAGGTAACATACATACAAAAAAATTATTGAGGATAATTCGGAAACTACTTGTCAGATGCCGTTCTAGTTTATATGAGACTACAATGCAAGTACCAGCTTTCAAATAAAAAAAGAATCATAAAAATCTAAACACTCAGTAAAAAGTTATTAGGAAAAAACCATAAACACACACAGCTAAACATTCTTACACATTATTCAAGTTAATTCAAAACTACTCGTCAGATGTCGCTCAAATTTATATGGTACCATACCAAGAGCACCAACTGTCAAGAAAATAAAGAATCATCAAAATCGGTTTACCCAACACGAAGTTATGGGGTCACAAACTTACGAACAAAGATAACAAAAAATAAAAAAAGATCGGTGAACTTTTTTTTTATCTTTTCTATTTGTGCATTTTGAAATACAGTCCAACAATTTTTATGAAAATTCATTCATAGTCCCTGGATTCCAAGGTTTTGCCATTTTTATGTCTAACGGCACTCCACTAAAATACATAAATCGAATGTATAACATAATTCAATATGAACATACAATTTATTTATTATTGATTTTTACAAAAAAAAATAACCGACTTCAACCTCGATAAGCAGAGATAACTCAAAAACTACTTACTCGCCAGATGGCGCTTAATTCAACATGTAGGTGTAAAGTTCTCGTCACTACAAATTAATCAAGCCCAAACACTAGATAACTACAGTAAATCTTTGAGAAGTTCCCTTGACTGTCTTTCGGCTTCATCAGATCGACTCCAGACCTTCATGAAATTGTAGCGCTTTCAAAGGACCCCACTGCGCATATCTACTTTACAACAAAAAAAGAATTATCAAAATCGGCCCATAAACGACGAAAAAATCGCTGAACAAACATTAGTATCTACGGAAGTAGGAACCCTACCTAGTCGGAAAACATTAGTAGGTACCTACAGCGCAGCGCAACGCGGCGCGGCGTAGCCACATGAATGAATTATAGGTAGTAGTCATCTTTGGTGGCGCTATTCTCTATCTCGCTCTAATAACTAATGCCTTGATGATCTTATATGTCTAGGTTGAGCGTCGCTCTACAATGAAAACAAAAAAAACAAGGCAACAATATCAAGCATGTGTGCGTGCAGGCGATGTTTTACACGTTCGTCTATTGTCTATGTGTGCGTGATCAATGATTCAATGATATAGCCACAATTTTTTGACACGTTTTCGCGGATTCGATATTCCATCTCGACATTTATATCATCAAAGAATGAATGCAATTAGAATGAAACATCCTATCTCTTTTCTAAGTTATCAGAATTAAAATATTAAATATTTAAACATTGAATAAAATAACCTATATACAAATAATAATTAAAATAACAACACGTAATATTACCGAAATCACTCATTTTTTATATTTTACATAAATTGTCATTATCTATGGGAAAGATATAAACATAATATTTTATAAATATTAGTTCAATCTGGTTCAATAAGATATTGATTGATAAAATTTAACGCTGTTGCATTAAGAGCCATGGTCTAGGGGTTATAATCTCGTCTCACTCCGAAGGAATTTCGCAGGTTCAAAACTTGCTGCAGCTTCTATTTTGGAAATAATTTTTTTAATGCAATTTTTTTATAGAAATTTTATTTTTACAGTTATAATAAGAAATAAAACTAAAATATTATAATTTTATTTATAATAATGTTAATAATTTTTCCTTTTATTCCTGTATGGCGCGGCGCCGAAGTTCGCAAACATGGGAGACAACCTTAGAAATAAATAAATATACATTATTATTTCCATAAAGGTTTTTTCGTAAATAATTGTTTTTTTTATTGTGATTTTATAATTTTACAGAGAATAGAAATCAAAATGAAATTTATTTTTAAGGAATAAATTATAACAACAAAAGATTAACATTATTATAAACAAAATTATATTTTTTTATTTGTTATTTTAACTGTAAAAATAAAATTCCAATTTAAAAAAAGCAATTAAAAAAGTCATATTGTTGGCCAGGCTCGAACGCACGTCGATTTTTTACTACGAAATGACCTAGATGTTCAAACCACTACACCACAGCTCTTAATAAAACTGGTCTCAAATTATCAATCACTTTCGTATCAATCATTTATCGCGTATGTCTACATATTATAATATACCTTATGTCTGTTTGTCGCGTACATCTACAGTATTATCTAATGTACATATATCTACAGTACATTATAGGTTTCATACTTTCGATACCTTATAAACATTAGGTACTATAATTGTGAATGTGAATTTATTATTGTAAATACTATTGTTGGGTCAACATCTCATCGTTAAATTTTATTTAGAAATTCTTAATAACATTATCAAACATTTTATCAAATCAAAAAAAATCGAATATCGTCACCAGTGAGACCACGTTTCTCAAACACCGATTTTTTTCGCATATCCTCTTTATTCACATGAAATTAATATATCGAATATCTACATTATCTAGTTTATCTACTCCAAGTTCTATCTGTTCCATTTACATTAAAATTTTAGTTCCATTTAGTGGCACTTGGTGGCGCGCGTAAAACAGACCACGCCCATTTCGGTTCAAGGTATTTCGGTTGTAGCGCCTTAATACGTACTTGTTTAAATGCTATCTTCTATATTTACTTTTAAGGAATCCCTTTGTCATGCGACTCCTGTGGAAGCTTTTAATTAAAGCATTGCCTTTGAAGATAAATTAGAGATACCTTGTAGGTCTACCTACTTACTTAGAGTTGATTATTATGCAACATTACTTGTTTGAGATGTTATTACAATTATTAAAGTTATTTAAATGTAAATTACTGACTGAAATGATACATCCATATTCCATACTATCTGTTATGTTTAAGCTGAACCGACTTACCTGCATTGAGTTAAATACACTAGGTATTGAATAATCACTGCTTAACTGTATGAATTGTGGTATGGAGCTAGTTTCCAACCCTGGAGCGGCGAAGCCGCGGGCAAACTAGTGTTTCCTTACAGTTGTGAACTCACGAAGGATTCTCGGGAATTACTCTTAAGAATATCACTTTCCTTTAAACTGTGTAATGTTAGGTAAAAAAAATTAAATAGGTTCCTACTGCTTTATTTACCAGACTTGCTCTTGATTTTTTGTCACTGATTACTATCATCCATTTAGCTTTAACCCATTAATGACCATGCACGGATTTCACTCATTCATAATTGCGAATGCCTGTAAATATAATATATGAGTCCCCGAGGGTATGGAATTGCGACTTCCCTCTTAAAACAATTTACGTGTGCTGACAGTTAAATTTTAGCATAAAAGCAAAATTTACTTAAGGCCTTTTAAATTCCTGTCGTCAATCTACAATGAACTTTAATCACATTAGCGGAAAGCTGGTATTTCGTGTGGGTTGCCGTTAAATCGAATTCCATATCAAACGCGCAGTACAGTTTGTGTCTTAGACAAGTATGTATTGTGTGCTTGTGGCCACTGGATGTAATTAAGTTTATCGTATCAGCGTTGTTTATATCAGCTTGATAACACTGATTTTTGGTGATCATTAATGAATGGAATTCTTATACCTAGTATTATTAATTGAGATACTATGTACTAGTTAATAGTATCTCAATGTATTATTAGTCTTTCTTAAAAATGGAGGAGATTTTCAAAATGAATGTGTTGCCTCATATCTTTTTACTTTGTGAAACAATTTTGATTTTGATAATTTTTATCCGAAAGACACGTCCAATCCCGTATAATACAGGTGTTACAAAACTACCAGTAAAGCCGAAAGGAGGTTAAATGGGACCTTAAGACGAGTCCTTTCACAATATTTAAGAACCAAACGCTGTATAACATACCCCAAAAAAATAAAATAACATTTCCAATCAACATGTTAAGGAATTCTCGTTTCTGGAATAAAAAATATCCTGTACCTATTCCGGAGTCTTCAATTTCATCTAAATCGATTCAGCGGTGAAGCGTTAAAAGTCGAGAGAAATATAGAGTAATTTTCGCATTTATAATATTGCTATGGATATCATGAATTCACGAGACTGTATTTTGTTCCGAAAAAATTTAAAAGTGTAATGGAGAAAAGGTCAATCCTGTCGATCAATGTCACAATGCTTTATATGGCTACCACGTTGACACTGTTTACACCTGTGCATGTTTCAGGGTTCCGTGCCCAAACCATGACTAACGAAAAACATGCCTCCGCTGTCTATTTGTCACGTTGATTTATTTATAAACGATCATTTTCACAGAATGCGTGTTATCACAAATAATTGAAAGTTTGAAAAATTAAAAACACTGACCCTTGTGGAAATTTTTAAGTCGATCAGGCTTCTTCAAGTTGGTCTAAATTGAGCTGAAAGTTTACGTTACGTACGGGTACACATAGAGTTAAGCTAATAAAAGGATGTAAATTAAAGTTAGGTCCTAACAGAGATGTCAATAAATACAAGTAACCTGAAGAAAATTTAAGTTTTCCTACATTCTATCCAGAAATTGATCAAATAGATTACTAGATTTTTAATCCAAGGCACGACGTGTGCAAAGATGACTTAATGCAAGGTTGTATTGTAACATTATAATTTTAGCACATTTTACCGCTGAATGATGTCAACGCGAGTTTCATTGTAAATATTAAAGATAATTATAGTGTACAAAATTTAACATTTGTTCCGCAGCTGCTAGCAGATTTACATTGAGATGAATGTATAGATGTATACCAAAGTGTTGTGTATTCACCGGTGCGGTGCCAGATAACATTTGTATTATTTTCAACCTTGCGCATTTAAGCTCTAGAAACAGTAATATCGCCACGCGTCTTTAAACCTGCCAATGTTTAGTTTAGTTAGATGTAAGATTAGTTGATGTAAACGTTGAGTTGTTTTGTTTATAAATAAATCGCTCTGACCTCTAAAAGCGCGTCACATTATTTTGGCGATTAGCATTGATTCTCGTTGTTTACTTCGTCGTGATATCTTGCCGATACGCCGGTCTGAAATACGAGTGTATCTGGTTCTTCACGAAATTCCTCTCAGTTACATACACGTCAGTCAAAATGTTTTGGAGAAAGTATCGTGTTTGCTGTATTTGGTTAAAACGAGGAAAGTGATTGCTCTTTTCAAACATTGGCTGGCAGCTCCACCACAAGTGAAATTTAGTTGCTGTTTTGCCAACCTTTCGAATGTTTTTGAAGTTTGCTTCTCTGAAGGTTGTCAAGTGATTTTTCAGATAAAAAAAACTAAGTGCAAAAAAGTGTTTTTTAAAGTGCTGGAACAATTGGGTAATTCATGACTGTTAGTGTCCAAGAACTTTTACAATTCAAAGATTTTATATCATTAAAAATGATGGTGTCAGCAGCATCTGCAAACCTCAGCAGGCATTCCCTGTCGACAATGATCCAAGGACGTCGAATGCTTCCGGTAAGAACTGGTTTGCTATTTGCTTAATAACTAGAAGTACGCCGCTATTTGACAGTGATTATGACAAATATTTGCTTAGGCTATCGTACCTTATTCGCGCTGTCTGATAACGTCAGTTTTGACTCCGTGACCTTATTCGTGACTTTCTACTGTACCTAAGCCTTTTGTTTTTGTCGTTCATTTAGTGGATTGAAATGGCAACACATGATCGTCCATCCATCGTGTGATCTTTACTTTCTTCATTAAGACTGCGCGGTACGCTCATTTTTATGCAGATTTTGTTGGTATATTTTGTTGGAAAAACGGAACCCTTAATACTCGGATCTACTGTCCCTTGGAGCTGTGAAAAAATCAAACTTATAAGCAAACGTAATCAAAAGATACAGCTGTTTTTGCCGCATTTTTTCGAAATTCGCAAGGGAATCATAACCTATAGGGTACTCTTCCCGTAGTAAACTCATAATCTTGAAATTTGGTACGAAGCAACAGCACAGATAGAGGAAAAATTTGGAATAGGTACCGTCAATTTTTAGTGACATCATGTAACAAAAATATTTTTATATAATCTACAATATCTACATAATTATAACTCGGTAGTCGTGATAGGTGAACTTATACTTAGATACCTACAGGTATGTACGGAACCCTACATACCTGTAGGAAGCACGAGTCCGACTCGCACTTGTTTTCTCTAAATATTCATCATCCTCACTCAAATATGTTCTCAAAGTAATTTTGGCTAACCTATATTCGACAGAGAGGGCCATCTTCACAAAACACTCGTAACGTGCTTCATTTGCTATTCTTTAACGTTGCAAATAGAAGGCATTAATGGACAGACAGACTAGTGGATCAGAATTAATTGATCTGACCGAAAAAATATTTTAAAGTTGATACTCCAGTAATTTGTTCCACGAATATTTATCCTAATTGTCATGCTCATATTTTCGTCTTCGACGTATTTTCTACTGTCCTCTACGGATAAATAATTTTGGCTTCAAAGTAATAATTAGTTGCAACAATCATATACCGTACAGCACTTTTGTAAGATCATTTGGAGCAACTAACTTGTAAGTGCTCATTCATACTGAATCGCGGGCGCGGTGGCGGGCGCCGTCACGAAATATCAAACATATCGCACCCTCATTAATATCGTTGTAAGGTACTTATGTAACGAAAAATAATAACGTTTAATTATTTATTAATTTTTCAATTCAAGTTGAAAATGTAGTGTGTAGAATGCATTATTCTAATAAATTAGTTTTTAATCAGCATTCCTCGATTCATTACGCTCTAACTTTACAACTGAATAATTCGGTGTTGAGCTAACTAAAAATTTACTAGTAGTTAGGCGCGGTCCCCCAACGCGACGTATTATTTTAGAGATATTATTTTTTACTTTTTAAATGTTTGTGTCGGGGTTTTTTAATTTTTAATTTAATTTTTTATTTTATACTTTTTATAGGTAAGAATATTCTCGATTAAGTCATAAATATTCTCGTGCCCTTTCATTTGAGACCTCACACGAGTATATTTGCATACATTCGGCTATTCTTCCCCGCTTTTACCCCCCACAACTTTTAAACGGCTCAACCGATTTTCATCAAACATATCTAAAAACACGCGCCCGTAAGTCCCCTTTAATACAAAAAAAAAAACAAATTGAAATCGCTTCATCCGTTCGCGAGCTACGATGCCACAAGACACACAAACACACACACACAGACACGTCAAACTTATAACACCCCTCTTTTTGCGTCGGGGGTTAAAAACGAAAAAAATGCATATTGTGATCTCGTTATCGCGTACACTAATTTTAGTCGTTCCGTCTCCGTCATATTCATACATGTCAGACACCATTGTACTGTTTAAAAAATAATTAACAATTCAATATTTACATATGAAATGGACTTATTTGTGTTTCTTGGAGTATTAAAACAGTTTATGAAGGCACAGAAAACTATATTTTGCGGACGTAATTACTAAAACCAATTAAATGTAACGTGCACCATTCGCTGTAGCCTACAAAAAAATACGACTAGATGTATGTGACATTTTCGCACCTACCCCTAAAGTATGGTAAGGTCACATCTATTGGTTTTCAATCTCTGGTCGATCCAAATTTCATTTGAGTAGCGCAGTATGCGGAATTTACCTTCACAGGGTAGCATACGAGTAGGCGAACTGTGGATTGCGTTGCAGTCGCGTAGCTCATAAATAGCGTTGTGTGAGAAGTGCCTTAGTAGCAGGGAAGCTCGCGGCGACGCGCGCGGCGCGCTCGCGGCATAACGCATGAAATGTTCGTGTGTGTTCACACAGAACTAGCGGCGGAGCGCGCGATTCAGTAGCGCTAGCGACGCAACTGAATTCTCGCGCAAAACGCCTGGCGGTCAATATGAACACGAGCCCGCCAAGCAAGTCCACAGTGCGCGCGCCCGCCACCGCGCCCGCGTGTTCAGTATGAACAAGCACATAAAATGGCAAAGGAATTTGTTTTTTGGACATTGGAAATCGGACATTAATGTGCATATTGAAGGATGGTCCTCGCGTGCCCTCTATCTAACCTAGTAATCAACTTCGCTTTGTAAACACTGCTTTTCAAACTCTATATAACAAATGTTTATAATTACAAAATAAAGAATTATTGTTTCATGATTTACTTTATATAATGAGTCTGTATAATAAATAAATAAATAAATTTTATTTATCAATATTCAATCAACGAAAATTCTATAGGTAACCTAATCGATGTTTTGTTTTATTGTAAGTTTACGTTTTCTCTATGGTATACCAATATTTACATCATATAAAGGAAGTACCTACTTATCATTAAAATTCTTAACACGAGAATTTTTCGCACATTTAAAAATGGCTTAATTTTGTTTAGTTTTGTGGCGTACTCATTATATTTATAAATATACAACAAATTATTATATAATCACATATTCACATATATTTATTTACATTTACAACTTATATATTTACTATATTACAATTCATTAAACTACATTAAAACCACACAAGCACTATATTATTTACATTTACGACTTATACATTTACTATATTAAAAGAAACCAAAAACAATACATTACAACAAATTAATAAACCAAATTATATTTTATTACACATACATATATATTATAATATTATTAACTATTTACATTACTAAAATTACACTAATTAAATATTCATTATAAAACCGTATTAATTTATTTCATACTCGACGAGCATAAAATATTTGCATCGTCGACCTAATAGTGTACAGTGGAAACGGCCGCCCGGACAGGTAGTTCTTATCTCTTAAGATCTAATATGAACTCACGCGCCGGCCGGCCGGGTTGAGCAGCGAGCCCGCATAACAACCAGTCGATGCACGTACTACACCGCGGAGCCCGTGTCACTCGATTCCTTGCCGCTTACCGCTTACGCACCTTGTTTATATAATCGTTTATTGTTTTCTGCTCTTAACTGTACTATCGCTTTCTTACTTTCACTCCTTCTTCTTCTACTGTGTGGTTTCTGACTTTTGTGTTGTGTGCTTTATCTATTGTGTAGTGCAAATAAACTTTTTCTTTCCGTGTGCATTCTTGTTGGACTTTTTTATTTGCCACCTCGCACCGTGAGTACTACACCTACACACACCACCACCATCCCTACCAAACTGGTGACCTCTCAAGAACACTAGTAAGGATACCTAGTACAAAATGAGCGACAGCAGCGATTCCGTAAAAACCGTCGGTTCACAAAGACACGTTACACATCGAGCCCGTCGAGTGCGCGTTTCCACTGAACGCCAAGTCGACGCACGGAAGTTAAAAATTAAAGTTCCGCCGTTTTCACCCGAGGACCCTGAACTTTGGTTTGCGATGTTGGAAGGCCAGTTCGAGAGCAATGGCATCACCGACGACGGAATAAAATTTAATAATGTTATCAACAACCTTGACGTGCAGTACGCTAAGGCCGTCAAAGACATTATTATTAACCCTCCACCAAGCAATCGATATGATAAAATTAAAATGGAGTTGATCAAGCGATTGTCGGCGTCACATGAAAAAAAGGTGAAGCAACTGCTCACCCACGAGGAACTGGGAGACAGAAAGCCCTCGCAATTTTTAAGACATCTGCAAGACCTAGCTGGACCTTCAGTGCCTGACGACTTCCTTCGATCGATATGGAGTAATCGCCTCCCTCAGAACATCCAGACGGTGCTAGCATCACAGCCATCACACTCGCTGGAACAGCTGGCGGACCTAGCAGACCGCATACAAGAGCTGACGTCACCGTATAACGTCGCTGCTGCGTCCGCACGCACGTCACACCAATCTGAGGAGATAGCGGAACTGAAGAGGATGGTGCAGCATCTCACTCTCAAGCTCGAGGAGCACACACGCGCTGGCTGCTTCACTACTGATCGTGCAAGACCACGTGACCGTCGGCGTTCTTCCTCGCGGCACAGGAACCGATCTCGATCCACTTACCGGAAGTACCCCGTGTGTTGGTACCACGCGAAATTTGGATCCCAGGCCCACAAGTGTTTGACACCTTGCGACTACGGCAAGTCGGGAAACTCCAAAGGCAATCTGTAGCGGCGACCAACGATTGCCTATCTCATACGGGTCGCCTCTTCGTCACCGACCGCAACACAGACACTCAATTCCTTGTCGACACCGGTAGTGACTTATGTGTGTACCCGCATTCTGCACTTCGAGAACGTCGTGTAAAAACGGACTTTGAACTCAGTGCTGCTAATGGTTCTGTTATTGAAACTTATGGTTTTGTAGAGCTTTGCTTAAATTTAGGCTTAAGACGTAGCTTTACATGGCGGTTTATTGTGGCTAATGTAACGAAACCCATAATAGGTGTAGATTTTTTGAGTTTTTACAATCTTATGGGTGATTGTCGCCATCAGCGCTTAGTGGACAACACCACAACTTTAAGCTCAAACGCTTCTGTTGCCAAAACTGACATATTTTCTGTTAAAGTTTCTACGGGTGACACGCGCTTTCATAAACTCTTGTTAAATTTCCCAGAGATAACACACCCTTCAGGGACGCCGGTGTTTCCAAAACATAACACGGTACACTACATTAAGACCACTCCCGGCCCTCCCATATCATGTACCCCCCGAAGACTGGCACCGGACAAACTTAAAGTCGCCAAGCAGGAATTCGAACTTATGCTTAAAAACGGCACAGCGCGTCCTTCGGAGAGTCCATGGGCTTCTCCGTTGCATTTAGCGCCTAAAAAAGACAACGGCTGGCGACCTTGCGGCGATTACCGTATGCTTAACGCACGAACCGTACCAGATCGTTATCCCGTTAGGCATATTCATGACTTCGCCCATTCCATTTCAGGTTGTAGCGTCTTCAGTACGATAGACCTGACGAAGGCGTATAATCAGATCCCGGTTTTCGAAGATGACATACAAAAGACCGCCATCACCACTCCCTTTGGCCTGTACGAATTCCCATTTATGACCTTCGGTTTAAGGAATGCAGGTCAAACATTCCAAAGGTTTGTAGACGAAATGACGAGAGGCCTTGATTTTGTTTACTGCTATTTGGATGACTTCCTTGTTTTCAGCAGAACAGAGGCTGAACACGAAGACCACCTGTATCAGCTCTTCAATCGTATGAAGGAATACGGTGTTCTCGTAAACACTTCTAAATGTGTTTTTGGTGCTTCAGAAGTTTTGTTTTTAGGGTACGAAATCTCCGCATCTGGCACCAAACCCTCCAACTCTAAAGTCCAGGCTATCCAAGAGTTCCCCATACCCCAGACTGTCAGACAACTCAGACGCTTTCTGGGTATGATAAATTTTTATAGGCGATTTTTGCCTCATTCCGCATCCCTTCAAGCCCCTCTAAACGCTTTACTTTCAGGTAACGTCAAAGCATCTCACCCAGTCAACATCACTGGAGACACTTTACTGGCATTCAATAGATGCAAAGAGAGCCTTGCCAATGCTACACTACTAGCACACCCAGATTGCCAGGCCGAACTCGCTCTCGTAACCGATGCCTCCGACCTGGCCATGGGTGCAGTTTTGCAGCAGCGGAAAAATGGCATTTGGGAGCCGCTAGCATTTTTCTCGCGAAAATTGAGCCCCTCCCAACAAAAGTATTCGCCGTATGACCGCGAGCTGTTAGCCATATACGAAGCGATTAAATACTTTCGCCATATGGTTGAGGCTAGGCACTTCGTAGTATTCACCGACCACAAGCCACTTTGTTATGCCTTCAGCGAAAGAAAAGCGAACTGCTCACCACGTCAATTTAGGCACCTCGACTACATCTCGCAGTTTACGACCGACATTAGACACATTTCGGGGAAGGACAATGTTGTCGCCGACCCACTGTCACGTGTCGAGGAACTGCAGATGCCAGTAGATTTAGACGTGTTGGCTTCATCTCAAGCTTCGGATACGGAGTTGGCTCAGCTTCTGGGAGAAGAATCTTCGCTCCGCTTGAAGAAGTTGAAGATCCCTGACTCTTCAACAGAAATTTATTGCGACGTTAGCACTCCGTCACCTCGTCCCTTTGTCCCAGAACCCTTGAGGAGACAACTTTTTGAGAGTCTCCATAGCCTCAGCCACCCGGGCGCAAACGCAACAGCTAAACTCGTTGCCGAGCGATTCGTTTGGCCCGGAGTCCGAAAAGACTGTCGCAGTTGGTCTCGTCAATGTTTGGCGTGCCAACGTGCTAAAGTCAGTAGACACGTATCCACTCCATTGGGCACCTTTGGTCTTCCTCGTGCCCGATTTAATTTTATCCATGTGGACATCATTGGCCCCTTACCTATTTCACAAGGTTTTCGCTACTGCCTCACGGCGGTGGATCGTTTCACTCGCTGGCCAGAAGTCACTCCTATGACGGACATCACTGCCGAAACAGTCGGGAAGGCGTTAATATCTTGGATATCCAGATTCGGATGTCCAACAGATATAGTCACCGATCGCGGCCGACAGTTTGAATCGTCACTTTTTCAATATTTGGGAAAAATGATCGGATTCAAACATCGCCGAACAACCGCGTATCACCCGGCTTGTAATGGACTAGTGGAACGATTCCACCGCCAACTAAAAGCAGCCATAATGTGCCACGCTGACTGCAACTGGGTGGACACATTACCTTTGGTGCTGTTAGGCATTAGAAGTGCATTTAAAGAGGACCTCCAATCATCTTCTGCCGAATTGGTATATGGTGAGCCGTTGCGCTTACCCGGAGAATTTTTTCACTCCGCAGTTCCTTCCTATAGAGATGTGACAGACTTCACGACTCGTCTGCGCAATTTTGCGGCAAAGCTGCAGCCAACACCAGCTGCACGCCATAATAAAAATAAAATATTCGTGTATAAGGACCTCACTTCGTCTTCTCACGTATTTTTAAGAGACGATGCATCACGTGGCTCTTTACAGCCTCCTTACGGCTCATTCACACGAGGACGAATCGTCTTTTTTCACGAATCGTCTTTTTTCACGATTCGTTATTTTTTTTGACGGCGGCAATGCTTTTTAAATACTCATGTTCACACGCTTGACGAATCGTGAAAAAAGACGAATACGGATACGTCTTTTACAAATCACGAATCGTGAATGTTTTATGATTATGACGGATACGTCTTTTAGAAATCACGAATCGTGAATGTTTCTGAACCAATCTGAACTGAGCTAAATCACGAAATAAATGTGAACTTCAATGCGGATATTTTGACGAATCGTGAAAAAACACGATTCCGTATTCAATGTGAACGTCCATCCGTCAAGACGTATCGTGTTTTTTGACGAATCGTCAAAGACGTATGCCGTGGGAATGAGCCGTTATACAGGTCCGTACGAAGTTTTGGAGCGGGGTGACAAGACCTTTAAAGTACAGGTCAAAGGGAAGAGCGTTACAGTATCTATAGACCGCTTGAAACCAGCCTATGTACTGAGTGACCCATCTCCCAACCCCACCTCCATCCCAACTCCTACGCCCAACCCTACCCCCAATCCCTTACCTGACCCTATTCCTGCGAGTCAAGAGTCCCCTAACCGGGATACCGTCAAAAGAACACGTTCAGGCCGCGTAGTTCGTTTCCCTGATTTTTATCGCCCGCAGTGACGGTCTCTGGGGGGGAGTGATGTGGCGTACTCATTATATTTATAAATATACAACAAATTATTATATAATCACATATTCACATATATTTATTTACATTTACAACTTATATATTTACTATATTACAATTCATTAAACTACATTAAAACCACACAAGCACTATATTATTTACATTTACGACTTATACATTTACTATATTAAAAGAAACCAAAAACAATACATTACAACAAATTAATAAACCAAATTATATTTTATTACACATACATATATATTATAATATTATTAACTATTTACATTACTAAAATTACACTAATTAAATATTCATTATAAAACCGTATTAATTTATTTCATACTCGACGAGCATAAAATATTTGCATCGTCGACCTAATAGTGTACAGTGGAAACGGCCGCCCGGACAGGTAGTTCTTATCTCTTAAGATCTAATATGAACTCACGCGCCGGCCGGCCGGGTTGAGCAGCGAGCCCGCATAACAACCAGTCGATGCACGTACTACACCGCGGAGCCCGTGTCACTCGATTCCTTGCCGCTTACCGCTTACGCACCTTGTTTATATAATCGTTTATTGTTTTCTGCTCTTAACTGTACTATCGCTTTCTTACTTTCACTCCTTCTTCTTCTACTGTGTGGTTTCTGACTTTTGTGTTGTGTGCTTTATCTATTGTGTAGTGCAAATAAACTTTTTCTTTCCGTGTGCATTCTTGTTGGACTTTTTTATTTGCCACCTCGCACCGTGAGTACTACACACACACACACACCATACCTACCACCAAAGTTTCGCTAATAGAGCATAAATTTATATATCTAATCGTTTTTCGTGCTATCAATGCTATGTATCCCAAAGAATCTCTAGAACACGTTTGATAATAATTTTATTTACTGTCCTAGCCCCCATGCTTAGTTACGCCATTTTTACATTGTAGATTGTAGTTATGGTTTATGTTTATTTTGTCTTATTAGGAAAAAGTGAAAAAAAGAACAGATTTACCACTCACCGATGCGTTGAGTGAGTGATGCGTTGTATTATTGTCCTCTTTTTGAAGTCGGAAGTACTTATTTTTTAATTTCAAGATCATTTCTCCTTGTAAGGTATTTTTCGTTTTTTAAAAGTTCGCTTTTCTCACCCGGATATGGTTACAATCACTGAAAGTGCGTCAGTTGAGATGAGAGACGATATGAAAGATAAGGTAGTCGGTGTATGTAGAAGCACAGGTAGAAGTGAGCGCCAATAATAATAATAATAATAATTTATTGCCAGAATGTAGTCACAATAAGATGGAATCACAATTTGTTGGTTCTTACATCCTACCATAAAATGGTGTGCAACATTCTCTAAAAATCAAGCATACTAATAATATTATATCAAGTCTTATTAAATAATAGAATTTAAACATAAAACATAACATCAAATTTAAGATAATAATATTAGCTATAATAATTAATTGTAAATAATCGTCAAAATGGTATATTATCGTCATATTCTTATTATTTTATCGTAAATTGTTAATTAATCTAAATTCAAAAATAACAGTCATTTAATCTAATTGTAGTAGTATTATGTCCTTAATTCCATAAATTCACTGAGTTCATAGAAACAATTTTCAATAAGCCAATTGGTAATACTTTTTTTTATAGGGAAGAACGGAAGGGAAAAACATATTGCGGCCGTTGAGATGAATATGTCAAACCAAACCACATTCTGCTATTTCGACCTGTCGCTGTCGGTGGCGATTTTATTCATATTCAAATGACTAATTTGTATAATTATGTAGTGTGCTGTGTGTGGTTTTTAGTCGGGTATATTTTCAAGATAGTTCCGAATTACGTTTCATGACATCATGTTTTACTGAATTATTTCCTGGAAGCTGGACAATCGTTTTTATTTTTTGATCACATTGAAGCTCACCGCATTCTCACCTTGCTATCGCATTTTCGAGCACAAGGAGACTGATTCTGTAAACTGTAATACTGGAACCAATATTATAAAACGCATTTCTACTTTGGCTGGATAGCTACCACCGTTTCGTTTGAGTCAGCCGTCCTAACTTTTGTCGTGTTCCGACTGGGAAGTAACTTGTTTTCCTTTGCTTGTTTGGTCGCATCGGTGATACATTGAGGGTTTCGCCTGGTTCGTAGGCCATTAACATTAGAAGAAAGGTGATTCAACGGTCCAATAATCTGACCACAACAACACACTTATTAAACTTAGAAAAAAATAATTAAAATTAACAAAGTAATCTGGGTTATTTTGTATGGACTATGGAGTCTCAAACTCTGTTAACTTTCGAAGAACCATCCTCGCGCATTGCCTGCCGCATTGGGTCTTAATAGGTAAGTATTCATGATGACATGACGTTCCATGTGCGCAAATATTAGTGTTATTGTTGGAACGACCTTCACATGTGGCTTGAGTGAGCGATGTTTGGTTAATTACCTTAAGCGAGTTCGATTTAGACAAGTGTCTCTCAAATAGAATAGAATGGCACTTATTAGCATATTGTGAGTGTAAAGTACATACCCGCCAGATCCTATAGAAATCAATTTATTCACCCACATGTCATATAATATATGTCGTTTCATTGCTTTGATTATTTCATCACTTCCTTCCACCTAGCCGTACTAGAGCAGCGTGGTGGAGTACGCTCTATACTCCGTTCGCGTTCAATATGGGCCTCGATTCTGCTAATTTTTAAACGCTTCAATAGTGCCTCGATTGAATATAATATATAAGTATTATTATGTATTCGATACATTTTGTATACAGAATGTGTCAAACAATCCCTCAAAGGCGTCTCGATTGAATAATCAAGATGCCTTTGAGGCATTTTTAAATTAGCAGAATCAGAGCCCTGGAATTCGTTTTAATAGTCGTTTTAATAGTAAGACGCAAAAACTACTTTTACAGGCAATACATTTGTTTATGGCGGCGAGTGGCAATAGGGAATATGCATGATTTTTTTTTATTGTTTTTATAGCTCATTTATGTTAATATAATACCGTAAAAAAATATACGAGTCATGGGAAAGTCCAAATTTATTTTAAATTAATTAATGAAAATTGCAGTGACATAAAGCCGATTCAAACGCCGCCCTTTTGGCGCGTTCTATGGTGACGTCATCGTTCTTCAGGTTGGAGTTGTTTACTAACAAGTGGTTATGAGCGAGGTTGAGAAAGAGTATTTTATAGTATTAAATTTACGTTTTCTAGTTTAATTTCATAAACGGAAGTATGGATGGAAACCGAAGACCTTATTTTAAGTACTGTATTGTACCTATGTGCAAGAATACGAGATGGAACGCGCCGGACAAAGTATTTTTTCATGTTCCATGGGATGCTTATATAAGAAAAATTGGTGTAAAATTGTGAAAAGAGATATTATATCTACAAAAAGCACTGCATACTGTTGCGAAGATCATTTTAACGTAAGAAGAAAATAATTATTTCTACCAAATATTAATAGTTTTGGTTTAATTTGGCTAACAAAAGTACAAACCCTAAAAAGTTGTTGTAAGATTCTCGTTCAGATCTGGGATAAAAACAGATTTGATTATAAAGTATTCCCAAACACGGATTTATTTATTAACAACCATTTATTCCTAAAATGTGATATGAAGGATATAATATAATTTGTATGTAGAAGGTAAACGTCTAAATCTTTACAGGTTATGTTAAAGACTTTTATGAATTACTTAGAAAAACTGTACGAGAACCATGTACCTAAATTAAATATCTCACTTCCTCACCTTGCAGCTTTGACTCCCCTGATTTCAGCTGATGTAAAATCATTATTTGAGGCGAAGTACGAACTCATCATGAAAGCATCTATGTACAGTTGTACACTGGAGCTTGGTGCTCAATAAAAGATGATGTGATGATGAACAATGGGTTTAATTTTGGACTTTGCAAATACAATTATCATCTAATTTAATTTAATACGTGAGAAAGCTTATTCACTGTGCGCTCCGTTAATAGAATGTTCGAGTCCGAATGTACATACGTAAGTCGCGGGTAAAATATAATTTTCACCACACAAACTACCGACATTATTGCGAGCGCCTGCACAAGTTTTCAAAGCAATTTGACGTCAGTGAATGTAACTGTAGGCGCAAACAATCAATTATCGGAAGATTATCCGATTGCGCCTTTTGAGATCCACTTTCAGACATTGTTAGTCATTCAACACATCACTAACAAACAAAAATCACACAAGAAGTATACGATAAACTCTGAAAGCAATCAAATTAACTGAAATATAAATGAAAACAGCTAGTTCTAGTATGTTTTTGACATGTCCATTGCGAAGGATGACGTCACGCCGATGTCTAACCAATGGCGTTGCGTTTCGACATTTTAAATTTGCCTCGTAAAATTTGCACTTTTTATAAATTTATTTTAGTGATTTTAAAAAGATTAAATAGAAAATAATGTGACAGATATCATTATTTTAGCGATAACGACTGTACAAAAAATATTTACTTAAATTTGAATGACATGCATATTCCCTATTCCTTAATGCTCGGCGACTCAAGGTATAGAGTTCTTCAGGTAATTTATGGGTTAAAGCAGATACCATTTTATCACATAATCTTTTTAGATCGCCTATGCTATTCATTTGATCAATTTGATCGTTGCCAATGGTGAAATTATTATAATGCCGTTATCCTACGTCTGGTATTTACATTTTTTATCGCACGTATTTAAATATCGGTCGACATAGACAAGTTTTATTAACTGACTTGAAAAAGGAGCAGGTTTTCGGTTCAACTGTATTTTTAGATAGTAACATTGTTACTATTTACCAGGTTAGTAAATTTTGATAATTCTTTTTATATTAGAGAGCAGCTTGTCGCGTGGTCCCACTTGAAATTGAACGACATCTGAAGAGTATTTTGTGAGTGAACCCAAATAATGCGTAAAGGCTAATTTACATTGGTACATCCATGTAGGTATCCAGCACTGGATTGAAATAGCCTAAGGGCCGATTAACATTGATACAGTAGCTGCTGGCGCCAGCATCACTGGATTATCACTGCTAATGTAGGTATGGGATACTGGATGCTGGACTGGATTGTAACATTTTTACACTGATACAGTGCTGATCCAGCGCCGGAATCCAGGGACATTTATCATGTCCATATTTTAAAACATACCTATCGATGTACTTGTCTTTTGCTTTTTTTTACATTTTTCTAATGTTCATTCGAGGGTCTGATCATCATCATAAACATGTTTTATTAGGTTTTCATATAAATATAATTAACCCTTTGGTTCCACATTTGTATGTTTTGTTTTCCGAGGAAACAACTGATCTTAGTAGGTATATACTTTGTACCGATATCTTTGCCTTGTATTCAATTCCATGTTCTTGGCGGTGCTTAACTTACTAATAGATTATAGAGCACCCTTTAAGCCAGTTAGTGATTCTATGTTGGGGATCGCGAGGTCGTTTCCCGGCCAGAAGATATTTATGTGACAGATAATCCTGGAAGATGTGATAGTAACGTTTATCTTCAGAACCAGCTAAAAGCTTCTGGACTCCTAGTAGAACTGTGGATACTGTTTGGGTCGTTCGTAAAGTTAAACGATTTGTATGTGTATAATTAGGTCGTCGAGGATATGGACTTGCCGTTTCCCGCCATAGACAACTTTATTACGAATGCTCACAGTTCAATTAAACTTGTAAGCAAAATGTACTTAATCATCATCATCATCATCTCAACCCATCATGGCCCACTATTGAGCACGGGTCTCAGAATGAGAAGGTTTAAGGCCATAATCCACCACGCTGGCCAAGTGCGGATTGGCGGACTTCACACACCTTTGAGTTTTGCGAACTCTCCGGCATGCAGGTTTCCTCACGATGTTTTCCTTCACCGTTTGTAGCAAGTGACATTTAAATGCTTAAAACGCACATAACTCCGAAAAGTCAGAGGTGCGTGCCCTGGGATTCGAACCCGGACCCTCCGAATAGGAGGCGGAGTTCTTAACCACTAGGCTATCACCGCTATGCTATACGCTATGCTTAGTTAATCCATTTTAAATTCCCGCTGTCAATCTACAATGAACTTTGATCACGGGGGCGGAAAGCTGACATTTGTGTGGGTTGTCATTAAAACGAGTTCCATATCGAACGCGAATGAAGTATAGACTAAAGAATCGCTATCTGCACGGCTATTCTGCAAGAAACAAATTCGATAAAGAAGCTCACTCAGGTGAGTTCTGTCACTTCGATTGCGAGCTTGATTGGCGCTGCCGTCGGTTTTAATTTTAACAGAACGCGATGTACCTACGTCAAAATCAAAATCTCACCGCGGATTCAGCTATCGAGATGTCAAAGATATCCTTACAGAATAGCCTAGCTGTAGAGCATCCGTGCCTAGTGCGTTAGTACCTACTACAGGAAGTAGGCGTTGGGGAGAAGGGAGAACAACACCCTTAATACGCGCGTAGTATCGATATTGAACGTAAACACTCAAGGGTGCCACTACCGCGTCAGAAGGATATCGGAAACTTGATGGAGGATTCGAGAGAATGAGTTTTTGATCTTATGATACATTATTGAAATTTTAGTCTCTCAATTTATTTTCAAAACCTATCACTATCACCCTACTGAACGCCGGGAGGACAGTTTCTCTTGACTCTAGCAGCCTGTAAAATTTCACGAGGAATGGGAAGTTTGGAAGAGCTAACCCGAAACGAAAATTTCACTATCTACCTACTCTTCTAACTTATGGCATTCTCGGGGACTGTACCACCGCTATGTATCATTAATGGTACCTTCAGCCAGCCTTCTTCCAGATTAATCCCATGATATTCGTGCATAATATTAGGTACTTTATCTGCCCGGCTAGCTACCGCGTACCTTCTACGTCGAACAAAGATTACGAGTATTTGTTTCGATGCTCAATTCCCGCAGTCCATTTAACGGCATCTAAAAATAAACAAGTCATTAATGCGAATGGCTCCTGTTGGCCGCGGCGTATCTCTGACATTGACATCTCTAAACCGACGTACAAAGCTTGCCGGTTTGACCCAGTTGCTATATTTCACCTATTTTAAAGTGCTTTACACTCTCTTCTCGTCGAGTAGCAAGAAACAAAATGAACGTGCAATTACGTCACGTCACAGCGAAGAAATAGAAATGTGAACATGCTGAGTCGTTTGTCATAATCTACGGCACACTTTTAACCATAGGTTTAGCCTAATATACCTACCTACTGCTGGGAATATAATAAATTCTCTAGACTTCTACATATGATTGTTGACATGTCTATTGATTAGTACGGTTTTTATTATGTATGAATATTTTTCCACTTATGTCCACTTTAATCTTTGATCTAGGATTTTTGCTATTTAACTGCCAGAATTTCATATTTATTTATATGTATATCATTTAATGGCTGTCCATGAAATGACATGAAAAAAGAATTGGTGTATCTAACTATAACAAAGATTATTTTCTGAAATTGACATTTCCAAAGGTTTCATTTTACTGCTTGTCGACATTGAAATCGGTTTTTTTGTTAAAAGTTATTTTTCATGTCATTGGCGCAAGTAGCTTCTTTTCTTGTAGTGTAAGACGAGTAAAGATCATACATACATATATACGAGTATACGAGTATACTATACATATACGAGTAAAGATCTTCACTGAGCTGGTTAATAAATAAAAATATATTGCAAATGGGTTATCGTAACTATTTAATTAACCATAAAAAAACATTTTATTGGTTTGATTAACAGACAAATTTCATACCAATAGTATGAAGATCACAGAATATACAAACGTTAGATCCAAGAGTCGTGACGAGAAAAAAACAGTAAACTTGAAAAAAATAGCTTTAATATTATGTATTGTTAAAGTTGGAATAAAAAAAAAAAATGTTGCTTATAAAGGCTTTATTTTGTTCTTTATATTATATGGATTACAAAAAACAAATGCCACACGAACAGATTAATTGATTCGTGCGGATTCCTAAATACATACGTACAACAAACACTTAACACACTATTGAGTAGGTATACAGTTGTACATACGTACCTACCAGGGTATAAGCAGTTGTCTGAATACTACATTGAGTTGTGGATCCAATCTCCCCACATCCGTCATCTTGCTCGGTTCATTTGCATGTTCATATATCTTTGGAGATTACTTGTAAACGTATGTGACGAACTTTACATGAATTTTCTTACATTAGGAGAGTATTCGTTTTAGGTAATTCAAGCGTACCTGCGTACTGCGTATGATTCTTAAGAATATGGGATTGGAAAATGGAATGAAATCGAGTGGTACGAATTCGATCCCTTCGCGTATTCTGTCAGTGTGCCTGTCACACCGGAGTTTCTTTCAAACCATGGAACGAATTAGGAATATAATTAATTAGGAATAAATTATTATAATTGCGAGAGGCATAATTTATTATACTCTTCTATAAGTACAACATAATTAATCAATTAGCAAGCAAAATTTAAAAAAAGAACAAATTAATCTTATCATTAAGTCGAGACGTGTCTTAAGTATGTGTTTGTCAACAGAGCCGTCCAGATAAAGTGCCACCAGTGGCCACGCGACCCCCGCCGCCCGCGCCCATCGTCCCGCGCTCGGCGGACGGGCCGCGCCCTCCAGGGTGGAATGGCCAGCCGAGAAGGCATGGCTCCAGCCGATTCAACGCACACAATCACAATCAAGAACTCGTCAAGCTTCCACCAATCAAAGGTAAGAAAATGTCCAAAATTAAATAGATCTCAAATTGTCGACCTCTAGTGTCAAAATTTCTTGGGCGCTTCCGTGCTTCGAAGAGCATAAAGCCGTTGGTCCCAGTTGGTATGGATAAATAACAGACGCCACGCCATGTCGGAGGCCTTCGGGCGGCATAAAAACTTCCGATACTGGGTTGGCAACTAATCCCTCCATCAAACTGCAAATAAGTACCAAATCCAAATAGATCTCGAGGTTACCACTTCCACTCGCCATCTTAGACTGGTGGTCTAATATGAACGTTTCAATACGAACGGAAAACTTTTAACACAGAAATTCTAGAGCGTTGTATTACTACCTCAGGCACATCGGTATTCAGAAAGTGATAATCGGTTAGTTTCGGCTTTGTAGAACGTTGTCCATACTACACTGTCCTTACCGCTGACTTGTCACTTTTCTTTCGAATTCGGTAGAAGACGGTCGCGTTCACTCATAAATAAATATAGAGTTGTTAAAACCTCCAACGGAACATCAATATTAATATTATTATAAGTACTTATTAGAGTGCTTTATTAGCTCCTAATAGATATTGCACTATTAATGCAATGTCTCGCACATTACAACGCTCTATAAAGCCGTAGCCGTAACTAGCCGATTTTATCTGTTTCTAACGTCCGATGTGCATTACTTTGCTCCAGGAACTGTACCTCATATCCATAAACTTTTGAAATGTGTCGTATCCATTTTATGTTTCCTAAAACCTGATAAACTGAAGAATCGATTTGCTCAGTGATATATAGTAACTTTTTCACAGTATTAAGAATGTCAACCTTTATAAACGAAATACATCTAAACCGCATATATATTTACATTCACGACGATTTCCGCAAGGACAGAACTTTCGTACTCGGCGCTCGGTGAACGATTCGACTTGGAAGTATAACTTCTTAACTCGAAATTACTTGGTGTTTCCCCGATTTCAGAGCCAAAGCACGTCCGTGGTTCCGCAAGTTCTTGCCGACTCACAACTCACGCACGGGCGTGTGCTGCATTTTATTTGTTTAGCTGTCAAGCATTAGGTGTACCCTACCTACCTGCTTTAATAGTAGATTGTATGACAAGGGTGCAAAGTAATATTTTTTCGGCGAGGGCGTTTTTGAATCCAGAGCGAAGTGAGGGATTCTAGAGTAGAATCCCGAGCGTAGCGAGGGATTCTTTAGTAGAATCCCGAACGTAGCGAGGGATTCAAAGTACGTCGCCCGAGCCAAAAATATACTTGCACCCGAGTGATATACTCTACTTTTCATCACCCACTATGAGAAAATAATATATATATATAATAGAAAATAATAGAAAATAATACGTATAAATGCACGAAAACTTAATTTTAATTTGAAAACGAAATCTTAATTTGATTTCTTTTTTTATTATTCAGCTGGCGGGGCCCTCGCGTCGTACCAGACATTCTTTATTCAAACAATATTTGCGTTCGATTTCTTTAGCGCAAAATACTAAAATGTTCTAAATTCAAAATAGGACGGAAAAGATCTAGCCGGCAGGAAAAGTTGTATGAAAATTCATTCCCGCCCGCTGAATAGAAAACGGCAACTTTGGAACCCCGTAAGTCCGAACCAAGTCGTCTTTTTCGAATAGGTGTGATGAAAAAAATCTTTACTGCTTCTGAAAAGGTCCGACAGTACATTACGACCCGAATGGCGCGATGATTAACACGCCAGGTCGCCAGGATCGTGTTCCAAGAGTCCAGCCTTCGATTCCCAGCGAAGCGGAAAAGGTTTGCATGTGAATCTGTTGTTTTCGTGTCAAAAGCGATACAAAATATTATCCAAGAAGACAAGAGAATTATCTAACAACACTAATATTAGCCCGTTCGCGTAGCGAACACTTACTTTTATTATTCAGAGAATACTTTACTAATCTCGAATGTCTCATAAAGTAAATATATGTATACGAATATGCGTATATGAGCAAAATTAGGATACTATATCAACTTGTAACAGCGATAATATAAATAAATTTTCTGGAACTTTTATATAAGGAAATTGGATACAGATTTGCTTAGGAAACAACATGATACATGTTTGTATATTTAATAATTACAATGTTAACTGTTATGGAGTTAGATGTACCTTTATGCTAAAATATAATATGTAACGACATAAATGTAAATTTAAACACAGACCAAAGCTTTGTAGGAATGTGTTAACTTTATAATAATGTATACTTACTGAAGTTTCACTTCTTTAAACCTTCCCTAACGTTTGCTTTGCTTTTTGAAATAAAAGATGCAAAATATTTTAATTTTTTTAATGTCTTTTACTATCAAATTCAATAATTTGATAGTAAAGAATTAAAAATACGTAGAACTACATCCAAAAAAAATATTTCGAACACCTAATCTACCCAAAGTTTTTCGATTCAAGAAAATTTAAAATAAATCCTGAAAATAAGTTAGTCTTTCTTTGATTTGAGCTTTAAAAATATATAAAATAAATTGTATAAAACATTTCTTATTACCAATTGTAGGAATATATTGTGGATGGTGAGAAATAAATACAAATACTTGGTAAACTGATTATACTTTAATCTTGTAATAACGGTTACAACTTTTCCGAGCGAGCAGCGAGCAGGAGCAGAAGAAAAAGAACAGAACCACAGATCATAGACGAACAATAAAATTATAGTATCTCAAATTACCACAGACTAATATTAACAGTTAGTTACAGTATTATGCATGTTGGGCTGCGTTCATACTATCCAACACCCTCCCCTGAACGCAAGCCCATTTCAGATACACAGAATTTATGTTTCTCAAATGTAGTTCCCTTTGTTAATATGTCAGCTATCATTAAATTACCACAACAATATTCAAACTTGATATACAATTTTGCAACATATTCTTTAAGAAAATGAAAACGAATGTCAATATGCTTAGTTCTAGGCTTATAACTATCACTCAGAGAAAGCTTAATTGCACTTTGGTTATCACTAAAAATTATTATAGGTCCACTTTCACCTTCACCTAACTCCACTTGTAGTTGCCTCAACCATAAGGCTTCTTGTGCAGCAGAGGCCATAGACATATATTCTGCCTCTGTTGTGGATAGTGCAACTGACTGTTGCTTCCTGGAACACCACGAGATTCCACCTCCTTGGAATGTAAATATGTATCCAGTACAGGATTTTCTATCAAGGATATCATTGGCCCAGTCTGCATCACAAAAACCCACCAAGTTTGATTTATCCCTGGTGTACACTAGTCGATAGTGTTTAGTGCCCTGTAGGTACCGCATAACTCTCTTGATAGCTAGCCAGTGCTCCAGTTTAGGGTTTTTATTGAACCTGCTGAGAGTGTTGACTGCGTAAGCAATATCTGGCCTGGTGGCTTGAGCCAAGTATAGGAGACAGCCAACTGCCTGCTGGTAGGGACAATTGTAGGTATTTTCTTCTGTGCTTGAAGTAAACTTAATTCCGACCTCAATAGGAGTTTTAACTGGTTTACAATTCTCCATGCCAAATTTATTTAAAATATCATTGATATATTTTTCCTGATCAATCATTAATATGCCTGAAGCTGTATCTTTTGTAATAGTTAAGCCAATGCAATGCTTCACAGTGCCTAGGTCCTTCATACTAAATTGAATTTTTAATTTTTCTTTTATTTGATTACTGGTTTCCTTGTTGGCAGAAAATAAAATTAAATCATCAACCCAGACAGCAATGAACACCATTGAATCAACATTATAATAAACACATGGGTCCACCTTAGAACGATGAAATCCAATTCCTTGTAGTACTTTATCAAGTTTATTGTTCCATAATCTACTTGCTTGTTTTAAGCCATAGATTGACTTGTGCAATAAACATACACGTGAGTCTTTCTGATACATGGGAGGCTGTTCCATATAATTATATTTCAGAGTCAATCTCTCCTTGTAGAAATGCAGATATAGCATCCATCTGATCTATTTCTAGATTATGTTTCACTGCCAGTGCGAATAAATATCTTACAGACGTGTAACGGACCACAGGTGAGTATACCTCTTCATAATCAACTCCTTTCTTTTGTCTATAACCTTTAATCACTAACCTAGCCTTATACCGCTCCACCTTTCCTTCTGAATCAGTCTTAGCTTTATAAACCCATTTACAAGGTATGATCTTCTTGTCAGGTGGGGGATCTACAAGAGTCCAAGTTTTGTTATCAGACAAAGCATTAAATTCTTCATCCATTGCCTTTTGCCACTCATTTTTCAGTGGGGACGATAATGCTTCTTCAACTGATTTTGGATCATTGAGGTTACTATAGCAGAGGTAACTTACATTTTCAAGCTCATAATCATCAAGGTAAGTAGGTTTTACACGTGACCTTAATGTGACATTTCTTCTAGGTATATCTGACAACGACACTGGCTGATCTGGTATGTATGTTTCATCCGGGTCTTGGTCTGTCTCATACTCACTGGAGGTTCCTGATTGTGATACTTCACATACGGAGTCATTGCTGGTGCCCGATGACTTTTCAGGAGTGGTTCCTTCGGAGTGAGCTGGACTGACATGTTGCATACTAGCATTACTGGTATCTTTACTGGAGTCTGTAAGTTCACAAGGTAAATTTTTATCATTGGGATTCTCAAAGAACATGACATCTCTACTCTTGACAATCTTTTTATTGGCAGGGTCCCATAAGCGGTATCCCTTCGAGTCCTCACAGTATCCTAAGAAGAGCATCTTTGCTGATTTAGGATCCCACTTCAATCGCCGCTCTTTAGGTATGTGAACCATGGCTTCGCACCCAAATATTCTTATGTGTGACAGATCAGGCCTTTTTCCAGACCACATTTCAAACGGGGTGTTGCCATTTAATGAGTGAGTAGGAGATCTATTTATAATATAAGCAGCAGTGGCTACAGCCTCAGCCCAAAATTGTTTGCTAAGATTAGCATCAAACAACATGCAACGTGCCCGTTCCACTAATGTCCTATTCATACGTTCTGACAAACCGTTCTGTTGTGGTGTGTATGGTGTGCTAGTCTGGTGAATTATACCACAGTCTTTTAGATATCTTTCAAAATTATTGCTACAAAACTCGGTTCCATTATCAGTGCGCAAAATTTTTAATTTCTGATCAAGTTCATTTTCAACTCTATTTTTAAAATCTTTAAAGATATCCAAAACATTTGACTTATCTTTCATAAAGTAAACATACACTTTTCTAGTATAGTCATCTACAAAATTAATGAAATATTTCATACCTCCAATAGAGCGCGTTTCCATCGGGCCACATATGTCACTGTGTATCAGTTTTAATGGCTGTGATGCTTGGGAACCCTTATTGTTGAATGACAGCCTGGTTTGTTTACCTTTACTACAAGTTGTACAGCATACATTACTAATATTCTTCTTAGCAGACAGCGTTACTCCATCGGTGCAGCTTGGCAGTTTGTAGACATCATTATAGTTTAGATGTCCCATGCGGCGATGCCACAATGTAGATTTATCTGTAATACCAGTGCAAGTGAGGTTAACATGTACATTTGAATTTGTATTGAGTCGGTACAAATTATTTTCCAGGGACGCAGAACATATTAAAACATCATCCTTGCTATATATATTACAGATGTCATTGTTGAACAACAGTTTGACTCCACTTTTACTCATTGCACTGACAGAAAGTAGGTTAACGGCTATATCTGGAACATAGAGAACATCTCTGACCTGTATTTTATTACCATCACAAAGGTTTATATTTATGTGTCCCATACTCACAACAGGCAGTGACTTCTTATCGGCTATGGTAATCCTAGATATAGGTGGTTTACGAATATCATATAACCAATCACTCCTATTGGTCATATGCATTCCAGCTCCGGAGTCAATATACCAATTATCGCTTACTTTATTATCTGGAAATGCTGAAAAAGCTGCAATAAAACTTGCTTTCTTTTGAGGCTTTGTATCTTCCTTCACACTGGTTTTTCTTGGAGCTCTGCAATATTTACTTATATGGCCATGCTTATTGCAATTGAAACAGCGAGGTCCTTGGCTCGGTGCCTTCTTCTTGTATGTGTAAAATGCAGAGGGCTCTTGGCATTTGACTTCTTGAATTAACTTTACTTTTATGGCATCGGCAGTGATGGGTATTCCAGAGCTTTCCAAACCCATTATCATCGGTTTGTAAGTATCGGGGAGTCCGGCCAACATCAAAGTACCAATCCACTCGTCTTCAATTTTAAAATTTATATTACGCAGCTTATGCGCCGTGCTTATAATTCGGTTGACGTAGTCTTCTATATTGCCACATCCTTCCAGTGTTGTAGTGACCAAGTCTTTCAACAGTCCAACTTTTCGAGTCAAACCGTTATCGTCAAAGGCCTTTTCGAGGTTCATCCACACATCCTTCGCGGTCTGAGCATCTTGAACATGTACGTAGTTCACGGGATCCAGAAGAAGAATGATTTTTGTTCGGGCTTTAACGTCTTTAGCGGGATCAACGGGCTTGGTGTCGCTGGATGGTTCTATACATTCCCATAGGTCTTCGTGCTGAAGGTAAGTCTTAACGCCAAACTTCCAAGACGAGTAATTCGCTCGACCCGTCAGTTTCTCCAAATTAAATGTTGTACGAGCTATGACGTCGTACAAGTGACCGCATAACTTTAGACAATACCGGCGACAAAAATGCAAGCAAGCAGTATGTATGTACTCATCGTACAGTTTTTGGTCCTTCGAGCGAACTATACAGTTTTTAGTGACTCACGGACACGATTACCTCGTCGACTTACAGTCGAATTTTAGTTCTTGGTTTCAAAACAGTTTTTGACGACGTACGGTCGAATTACACCTTTCTAAGACTACTTAGTGACACACATAGCGACATACGGTCGAAACTATCTAATAGTGCGCGTGCGAGTGCAAAAAGTGAATATTTCCTGCACTGTGAGCTATCACTGCTGCTCTTATCTGCTTGGGGTGGCAAGGCGCAAACATCGCGAGCAACGGCAACGCAGCAACGCGTCGGCGAGCAACCCAGGCAGTATACGATTAAGTATTCGCCAACCGACAACAAGTAAGGTCTCTATTTATCATTATACTGCATGATGGAGGATCTTATGCAGACTCAGTCGGACCTCATCGAGTCGATCAAACAGATCGAACGAAACTTCAGCAAGGACTCGGCAAGCCGTAAAACGCGTGAGTACTTGGACGAACGTCTCAATAGACTAGATAAGATTTGGGCTCAATTTAAAATTACGCATGATAAAATATTAGCTGTGTATCATGACAATGAAGATCCATATTTTTCCGGAAATCAGTTTGAAAAGGCACAAAAGTACTTTGAATCTGTACGTAATAAAATAATATCCTTTTCGTCATCTAAAATAGCAGACAGATCAGGGGAAACTTTAACTCAGACCTTAAGTACTCCTCCAACACTATCTCTACCAGGTCCTTCAACTCAACAACTAGGGCAAGTTGATGAACTTCTTTCCTTGCAACGCACCAATTTTAGAGCATTCCGACGACTCACGAAGGGGATTAAGGTGGAGGAAATAAGTGATAAGTGGGAACTGGAGGACGAGCTTAGGAACATTCAGAGTAGATGGAATGCCATAGATTCATTACATCTAAAAATAGATAATTTACTTCAAGGGTCAAACAGTGATTATGACGATGAATTTTACTTCTACGAAAATTCATATAAATTAATTAAACGGTCACTGAATCAAAAATTAGCGTCTACAGCTCATTTACAACAGTCTACGCCACAACTGGACATCCCTGTGTTTACTGGTAGATATACGCATTGGCCTACATTTTTCGATTTATTTAGTGAAAGCATTCACAACAACAACCTTTTAACTAAATGCCAAAAAATGCAGCACTTGAAAGGTAAACTCAAGGGCGAAGCTGAACGGCTCGTGCAGCACCTGCACATATCAGCAGAAAACTACGACACCGCTTGGGAACTTTTGGTGCACCGATACAACAATCCACAGGTACTGTTCACAAAACATATTGAGATATTCTTAACTCAACCTGTTATTCATAAGCAAACTGCTAATGATATACGTCGCCTGTATGATACTTCTCTCGAAAGTATACATGCCATACAAAATCTAGGAATTGACACATCGACTTGGGACCCCTTGCTGGTCCATCTTATGTCTAAAAAACTCGATCAGGTTACATATTCAGATTTTAAGGAGTCTCGTAAATCTCCACGTGACCTACCTAAACTTTCGGAACTTTTAATTTTCTTAGAAAATAAGTTTACTGCTCTCGAGCCATTATATAAAAGGGACGTTTCATCGGTTAAGCCAAACAACTATCAGCCTAAAATTCCTTATTCTAAACCGAATAACTTTAACTACCAAAAAACTAATACTTATGCCAATAATTCTAAACGCGAATTCCAAAGTGTTGTTACTACAAACGCTTGGTCATGTCCATATTGCAATCAACGTCACGTTTTATATAAATGTGATAAGTTTAACAAATTAAAAGCGGACGCAAAACTTAAAACAGTTGCGAAATTACGCGTTTGCAAATGTTGTTTGTATCGGCATTATGACGGCACGTGCAATTCTACTAAACGGTGTAAAAATTGTATGGGCGAGCATCATACGATTTTGCACGACGCTTGTTACCAAGAGGCAGTCACATTGCCAGCAAGTTTACATAACTCTAATAAAACTGCTGTACCGAACACGATGCGGTTCACACCATCTACAACTGACAATGGTACGGGAATTTTGTCAGCCCGCAATACTGCTAGTGAGCCTATAGTCAACCACGTAGCCGCTGACGAAGAAGAAATTTTACTAACAACTCTTTCTCTTAAAATCAAGGCTGCTGACGGTACCTATATGATTGTACGTGGACTACTCGATCAAGGTTCACAAATTTCCCTAATTTCAGAACGGGCTGCACAAATGTTAGGTCTTCCTAGACAACGTTATCACGGGTCTGTGTCGGGAATAGGGCATGGATCCAGGCAAAGCAAGGGAATAGTATCCCTCAACTGCCAATCTATTCATGATAATTTTGAGTTTACGACTCAAGCTTTAGTAATAACGCATGTAATTAATAATAATTTACCTAACGTGTCCTTTAGTAAGCGATCGTGGCCACATCTACATAATGTTAAGTTAGCCGACCCCCAGTACAATGTCTCACGACCTATTGACTTATTATTAGATGCTAGCGTATACTCTAATATTATAATGAACGGTCTTATCAAAGGACCCAACATGGCACCCATAGCTCAACAAACCAGACTAGGCTGGATTCTGTCAGGAAATATAAAGACTTTTAATTGTCACGTTGTTTTAAATAATATGTCTGACTTTTCTCAATACTGGGAATTGGAGGAGGTAAACGACACCGTACCTGCTACCTCGGCCGGTGATCAATACTGCGAACAGCTGTATATGTCTACTACTAGACGTTTACCCGACGGTAGATACCAGGTTGCTCTTCCAATGAAACCAGATTTCGAACAGAATCTAGGCTCATCGAAATCGAAAGCTGTAGCTCAGTTTCTTAACATTGAAAGCAAAATGTTAAAAAATAAAGATCTCAGTGACAGTTACATCCAGTTTATGTCTGATTATGAGAAAATGGGTCATATGAAGCGCGTGTCAAACTTTAATTTTACTTCATGCTATCTTCCTTATCACGGTATTACAAAAGCTGACTCGTCAACTAGCAAATGGCGTACGGTCTTCAATGCATCGTCAGCCACATCAACAGGTAATAGCCTAAACGATTTGATGGAGCGAGGTCCAAACTTACAGAAGGACCTACCAAGTCTCCTCATTAAATGGCGCCAACACAAGTATGTTATAACTGCGGACATTGAGAAAATGTTCCGACAGATTCTTGTTAGGGAGAATGATCAGCATTTACAACGGATAGTATGGAGATCGTCCCCTCAAGATCCTTTAGTTGATTACCAGCTCACTACCGTCACCTACGGAACCAAGGCCGCTCCGTTCCTTGCCATGCGCACGCTACAACAGCTGGCTAATGACGACGCCAACATGTTCCCACGGGCGGCGGTGGCTTTGAGAAAGTCATTCTACATGGATGACCTTCTAGAAGGTAGTGAGACGGTTGAGGATGCTAAAAACTTACAGCTAGAAATCATCTCCATGCTAAAGCGTGCAGGTATGAACATACGAAAGTGGTCATCTAACGCTTCTGAACTTATTGAGGGCCTTTCAGCTGATCAGATTGACGCACCACTTGACTTTAAATATTCAGAATCGCGAAAAACTCTTGGTATTCGTTGGAATCCTAAGTCAGATTCTTTTACGTTTCAAAATAAATTTGAAAACTTTCACGACGATGATCTGTTAACCAAACGGCAACTATTATCGTATATTTCTCAATTATTTGATCCTTTAGGTTGGTTATCGCCTCTCACTGTCAGAGCTAAATTATTATTTCAAGCGACATGGTCGGATCAAAATAACTCATGGGATGATAAACTATCAGAAACTATTATTGAACAATGGAGACGCCTAAAATTAGATTTTCAAAATTTGAATATATTAGAGATTCCGCGCTACTTAGGTGATAGTAAATTTTACGAATTTCACGGTTTTTGTGACGCGTCGGAGCGTGCGTATGCGTGTTGCATATACGTTGTCACACGGGACAATAAGGGTGTTTACACATCTAGATTGCTAACGGCAAAAACTAAATTATGTCCCATAAAAAATAAACAATCTTTGCCACGTCTCGAATTGTGCAGTGCTGTCTTATTATCACGATTATTAAAACTAGTCATGGAGATATATCCTAACAACGGTAGGAATGTCTATGCTTGGACAGATTCCATGGTAGTCCTTGGGTGGTTACATGGAAATGCTAACAAGTGGAAACAGTTCGTGTCCAGCAGGGTTTACAAAATTACTAATATTATTCCTTCCTCTCAATGGCATCACGTTAGGTCTGATAACAATGCAGCCGACTGTGCAACAAGGGGCCTGACTATTAAACAATTGTCAGAACACTCTGTCTGGTGGGAAGGACCTGCATGGCTGTTACATTTTGATTCCAAATTAAATACTAACCAAACATATGATAACCCTACGGTTGATGTGAAAAAGTCCTATGTGAATTTAGCCTTATACGATAACAATGCTTTTATGACTAAATTGCTAAAAGAATGCAGTTCCTTGCGGCGCGTAGTAACAACGGTAGGTTGGTTCTCGCGTTACATCGCGTGGCTTCGTAATAAGCTAAATACTTCACGCCTTAGTTATTTGACACTAAGCGAAATAAATAATTCTTATAACCTAATTATTAAACATGTACAGCATATCGAATTTCAAAATGATATCAGTAGATTAAATAGAGGACTAACGTTAAAAAAGGATAGCAAATTACTTTGTTTGAACCCTTACGTAGATGACAATGATGGACTTTTGAGGGTCGGAGGCCGACTTAATAATTCTGGCCTACAGCCATCGGCTAAACATCCGATCATAATTCCTAGTCATTGTCGCTTGACTGAACTACTTATTCAGCAGGCTCATGTGATAATGCTGCACGGAGGGCCCAGTTTAACTTTATCTTATATACGTGAGAAATTTTGGATAATTAGTGGTCTCCGTACAGTTAAGAGAGAACTGCGAAAATGTGTTAAATGTAGACGTTTCAGTAGTGAGAAGAGCTCCCAGCTCATGGCAGACCTACCTGAGCCACGGGTGACTCCTTCTCGAGCATTCACACACACGGGAGTCGATTTTACTGGTCATTTCGACATTAAGGCCAATAAGGGTAGAGGGGTCAAGACAGTTAAAGGTTACGTGGCTGTTTTCGTGTGTTTATCGACCAAAGCCGTGCACCTCGAACTAGTGTCAGACCTTTCCACCCCAGGTTTTTTAGCAGCCTTTCGTAGGTTCTGCGCTCGTCGTGGATCACCAAGTCACATGTACAGTGACAATGGCACTAATTTTATTGGGGCTAATCGACTCCTGAAAAGAGAGTACCAAGAGATATTGCACACTCTTAACGTCGCCTTCCTCAAGGAGAGCCGAGAGTATAACATACAATGGCTTTTCAATGCTCCAGCATACCCCTCCGCAGGCGGGCTATGGGAGGCAGCTGTGAAGCGTCTAAAATACCACCTGCGTAGAGTAGTAGGTGAGCAAAAGCTTACCTACGAAGAGTTTATCACCTTACTCCATCAAATCGAAGCTTGCCTCAATTCGCGACCTTTGATCGCATTAACCGAAAGCCCAGATGATCTATACCTGACGCCAGGTCATTTTTTAATTGGAGGATCATTGGTATCACGACCGCAAGCCGATCCTTTCCATATTAATTTGACCACTAGATGGCGCATGGTACAAGCTATGAATAAGCAGGTTTGGAAAAGTTGGTCATCAGATTACTTGCAACAGTTGCAAGTAAGGTCAAAGTGGAGCACCCCTCGTAAAAACGTAGAGGTTGACGACATCGTGGTAGTTAAGGAAGACAACCTTCCTCCTGGAAAATGGTTGCTCGGTAGGGTGACCACAGTTCACCCCGGCAAGGACGGACATGTCCGCGTGGCCACCGTAAAAACCCAAAACGGGGAACTTAAGCGGCCGATTTTAAAACTTTCCGTCTTACCTACCAAGGAAAACACACCGGCACCGGTAGACAAGGTAGATCAAATTTCACCCGACGACTATAACACTGCAGAAGTTAATCGTGATGTACCAGCCTCGAGATACACCAGGCGCTCTAATCGACTCTGTCATTTTATAACTTTGGCACTTTTATTATTTATAACGATAATATCTCCTGCGCAATCTAATTATAATGTGTCGTACTTCAACAGTACACAAAGTATTTACTTTGACAAAGTGTCCGATTTAAGTCTTATTCGGGATGAATGGAAGATGATAGTCTATTACAATATGACTAGTTACTGGTTAGGTTTACACAAAGTACATAATTACGTCGCGCGGTTAAATGAACAAATGTATGCAGCTAAGTTACCGTCTCAGTATAAAAGTATATTGTATCAATTGCAACAAGACTTAACGGAAATTGAACATTATAACGTTTTACTTAGGAACCAAATTGGACGTAGAAAGAAAAGAGGCTTGATAAACGGTGTAGGATATCTGGCTAACACGTTGTTTGGCGTACTCGATGAACGGTTTGCTACACAATATGAAAAGGATATAGAGAAAATATCAATAAACGAAAATCATTTGCAAATATTATTAAAAAATCAGACTTCTATCATTGAAGGTCAGTACAACATATTGCGAAGGAATGAGGTCATCATGAACAAACAGTTCAGTATTTTGGATAACCATCTTCGTAACATCTCTAATTACGTGAGCGCAGCCCAATCGCATGACAGAGATGAGCTTCATGTTTTATCTTCAGCACTTTGTGCCAATATCGTAATTTCTAGCTTGCGACGCATTCAGGATAACGTAATTGATACTGTTACTGACATTTCACATGGGCACATTAACTCACATTTATTACCCCCCGACCAGCTTAGGGAACAAATGAATGTCATTGCTAGTCACTTGCAAGGCGATTTGACTCTTTCTGTTGATAAACAGAGCATCAATGAGCTCTACAAGCTTATGAAAGTTAAAGCCAAGGTCGGCTATCAATATCTCATTATGGAGGTTAAGATACCTCTTGTGAACAAGGAATCCCTACAATTGGACAGACTGTTGAGTTTACCACATCGACATTATTATATCAAACCAATTACTCCGTACATTGCCTTTAATCTTCGCAAAAATTTACTTCTCTTACTCACAGAAACTGACATACAAACATGCATGCATATATCTACTAGTAGACCATTGTTATGTACTATTGATAAGCCAGTTTATGAAGTACAAATTACTAAATCTATTTGCTCAATGATTATAAATAACAAAACAATGTGCAACACTAAGGTGGCGGCCTGCGAGGACAGGTGGATCAAATTGCACAATGGCAACAGATGGTTGTTCACATGTTGTGAGTTATGCTTAGTGCGACTATTTTGTCCTGACGGGATACATGAAAGTTCATTGACCGGGAATGGTTTACTGGATATCGATCAAGGATGCACTCTGAAAAGCAACGGTATATCCATCTACAGTCAAAATAGTAACTTGTATAGCACAGTTAACGTACAAAATAATATACAAGATGTTCTGGAGACTTCTATTTTGAATAAAATCGTTAATTCGACATTTGACACACATTTTGTGCCTGAGGATCACTCGCAGCTGTTTAATCGGCTAAAGACCCAAATGAATAATTTACAAGACGAGTCAAGTACTTCACTCAGCGTTCACGACATTCACCACTACTCGGTACTATATACGGTAGTACTCATCATTATACTAGCGGTAGCAGCTTACGCCTTGGTGCGGTGGCGTAAGGCTCGTCGAGTTTCCCATGTGGCGATGGAAGGTTCCGTAAATTACCGAGCCGCCCAACAGATGGCCAGGTCGGCTTCCGTTCCAGTAATTTCGAGTGTTAGTGAAGTGTCTAAGGTATTAAGTAAATCAAGTGCTAGTGTTGACCGAGCTACGTTGACCACACCGGTGGCCATACCGAGAGCGATCAGGCTTAATATTCCGTGCGGTGACAACAATGAAATTAGTGAGTGATTCAAAAGGCAAAGTTAACATTCGTGAACAAATCATTTATGAACTGGATAAGTACTATTAACTTTAAGCAATATTGTTTTCACCTTGTTAACTCATGTAAAATGATTTTATAACATTTAATTTACTTCATTATTTTTGTTATATTCATTCACAACCGTACATATATACTGTTTTTACTTTTAACGTTTTTCTGTTTACATTATTATTAACTCGCCATTTTAATAGGCTCTCGATTTGGTTTCTTCTTTGAGTGGGCAGGATGTACGAGCTATGACGTCGTACAAGTGACCGCATAACTTTAGACAATACCGGCGACAAAAATGCAAGCAAGCAGTATGTATGTACTCATCGCCGTCATTCACTTAAATTTTATTACAATAAATCAGTGTTCAAACTACGCTCCTTGGGTTTGGTTCTTTACATTACCTAATCCTCGCAAACTGTAGAAACTATACAAATGTACTTGCAGACATTTTCAATGTAATTTTTACCGGTGCCGGCGTGCTTCACATAACCTCCACGACGCGTGAGCAGGTTATTTATCGGCAAAATTTGACGGAATGCCTTTTTATTATTTCTCACCCAACCACGCTCTGCTACCATGTAGGAATATATTGTGGATGGTGAGAAATAAATACAAATACTTGGTAAACTGATTATACTTTAATCTTGTAATAACGGTTACAACTTTTCCGAGCGAGCAGCGAGCAGGAGCAGAAGAAAAAGAACAGAACCACAGATCATAGACGAACAATAAAATTATAGTATCTCAAATTACCACAGACTAATATTAACAGTTAGTTACAGTATTATGCATGTTGGGCTGCGTTCATACTATCCAACACCAATAGATATTCAATTAATTGCAGTGTTACTTTTCAATTAATTTAAACATATTCAAGGGTAATTAAACTAAACAAGAAAACTTCGAGTTTTGAATTACTCCGGCCACCAATGATTTTACTAGGTATTATTTCATTAAACCCATTGAGATACTATGTACTGATGTAGTAGGTACTATCGACAAATTTGATTCGTACCCCACCTTCAGCTCATTTTCTTATAGCACATCAAGTGCAATTAAGTCGAAATTCGTTTAAATATTCGTTGCCTTGGAAACAAACCTGTTAATACTCTACATGACATTGACAATACATTATTTATATTTCGAGATTTGTGTTTCTGAATACTTTGACATATTATATAATACAATAATCAACATAAACATTAAACACATTGTCTGTCCATCATGAAGTAAAGATATACAAATCTGCAAAAACGATTTCTGATAAATAAAATTATTAACTCGGCGGGAGGCGCACCCCATAATGCAACACGAAGTGTCGCTACCGGGTAAAAAATACCCTTGGATTTATTGTAAAAATGGGGGTTTATTATGGGTATTTCAATGAAACAAATTTTTATGTTATAATTAAATATATTTGTTACGAAAAAATGTGTAAAAAAGTATTAATCTATGAATGTAATCTTTAATTTTTTTAATGAAATCACATCATAAAATTAAATGTTTTTTGCACATGATTTATAAAATAACCAAAATTAGGCTCTAAACATAACAAAAATTAAAAAAACGAGATCAATATCAAATTAACATAATATATTCTTACTTATAACAATAATTTTAACATTTATTAATTTGGCATTTTTTTGAAAAAAAATCGTTCAAAGTGACCTCTCACCCTCCTTATATGATTTATGTCTAATCTCTGAAATGGCTGAACCGATTTTGACCGGACTTTCTCTAGCAGATAGCCGATGTAACAAGGAGTAACTTAGGCTACTTGTATTTTAGAAAAAAATAGTTTAAGAAAAAAAATGCTTCTTCCTCTGAATTGCTTTCATGCTCACTAAAATCTTCATTGTCTTCAATTTCAGAGATATCTTCTTCCTCATTATATTCTAAAAGCAGGCACTCTTCTATTTGTTCGTCACTAAGAGGAAAATAAGGCATCTTGATAGTCTAAAACAACAAAAAAACAAATGTAGACTAATAAAAATAATAAGACACAAATAGTCGCTACTGGGTAAAAAATACCCGTACGCACCTTATACATCTGTTGTGGCTGAACACCGCGAGTACACTGGCCGTTTATTCAAAATGAGGGACTGTCGCACGTTTCTCGAAAGGTACCTAAAGCGGCGCGGCACAAAATTAAGCAGAAAAATAAATATTTATGAATTTATGCACTATGTGGTAAATTTTACCCGGTAGCGCCTCCTGCCGAGTTAAAAAGTGAAAGTAACTTTGTTCGTCTATTGGCTTTTCACACTTAAACTGCTGAATCTGTTGAAACGACTGAATGCTGAATTTATTGGAAATTATATGGAGGAGGTTTGAGATTCTGAAAAAAAAACAAAGGATAATTTTACTCCTCTAAATAAATTCCCATGGAATAATTTTAACGGTATTTTTTTGCTTAGCTGGTAAGCCGCGGGAAAAACTTGTATATAGTTAATACAAAAGACATTTATAAGGATTCCTGTCAAATATATTTTGCAGTTATGAGATACTAGCTTTTGCCCGCGGCTTCGCCCGCGTGGATTTCGTTTATATCGCGAACCGGGGAAGTGGGGAAGGGGGTACGTCACCAAAGCTATCTTCCTGGGAAAATTCATCGAAATCGGTCAAGCGGCTTAGATTTTTCATACAAACTTTCATCTTTTTCAAGCCTTTAGGGGTTGATTTTTTTTTAAAAAGTAGCCTATGTGTGACTCTGAGTCTTCAACTATTTTCATTCCGAATTTCATCCAAATTGGACCGGTGGTTTAGCCGTGAAAACGTCACAGACAGACAGACAGACAGACTTTCGCATTTATAATATTAGTATGGATTGTAAAAAGTAAATCATTGCACTTGACAAAAATTTAGAGCGACGTTTGACGATTTGACGGAATGAGCATAATAATAAGAAAGTCATATGTGCAGCAGACTACACGCTTGAAATGAAAACGAATTTGACATCCTCAAAAGTTCAAACGAACTGTTGACGAAGTGGGGTACGATTCAATTTTGTCCATTGTACCTCAATGATTAAACCATACAAAATATAGACAGCATTGTCAGAGAATTTCGACTGTGCAATGAAAACTCTAAAGCCTCGCATTACAGGTTTACAGGGCAAAATAGAAATCCATATTTCTTGTGATTGTTACTATTTGATACATTTGTACACCAAATCGTACTTGTAGATCCTTGTACAAGTCAATTGGATTAGTTAAATCGTGTCAAAGGTCATTAACATCAGTCCACACTGGAGGTTGACATTCATTAAGAGTACTAATCATCTCTCATCTTAATTACATTATTCTCATCGTTACGCGTTCAGAATTAACGTGACTTCAAAACTTCCGAAGTCATAATGACCGAGATGACGAATGTCCGACCAAAGTACCTATATAAGTTATTTGTTTTTTATTTACATGTTTACGTGTCATTGTGTATGTTTTTATGCTAGTTATAAATATCCTATAAACGTTTAATTTCTACACATTTATTCTATTTTAATAATTGATGGTGTTTTCAGGAGGTAATGGTATTTTTCTCTTGGATAATAAGATTCATTTTCATGTGATGATGATGATGTCACATGTATCAATCTTAATGTTGAAAACGTAAAACAGACCACTGGTAATCTAGGTATTCGTCGATATTGGCATACTATCGATACTGGCCCCGGATTTGGTTTATTTTATTTTCGAGTTATAGTGAAGTGTCCTTTGTTTTTCCATGCAGTGACGCAAGTAATCCTAGTACGGTGTATGGGGTTGGCATTTACAGAATTTTTATTGGAATGAAGTTCGGATAGGAACGAACGGATGGAAGCTTGATAAATGAAAAGCTATTTTTAAGTGACTTAAATGGAAATGTATGCTATTGGTTGATCCAAATAATAGATGCGCTTATTGGTCATTCAGTTTGAGTAGTTGCAGCTAATAAGGAGCTAGCTGTCACGTCAGGTAATTCAGCTATCAGTCATAGTTAAACTGCAAAGTATAACTTCGCTACAACGGAGTGTTCTACTACACTCATGATTTTTTTGTTTATACCAATGATTTCTCAGGAAACCAGGTGCCCTACTCTTTTATCGTTTTAATTGTCCCACAAATCGGTACACAAGTACTGGTAGGTCAAACATACACAAACTTATAAAGCCTGTTGTAAGCTGCATTTATCTGATTGTAGAGCCTACGTAATGGCCACGCGATAAGATAATAGGTCTTCCGGAGACGATTACGACTAGCGGTTACAGATTGCAGTGATTAATTTTGAAGTTGAACTGGAATTCCTACACTTAAAAAGGTCTTTCAAGTACTACTCAATGCCTAAGCGAGGGAAAATTAAGTAAAAATGCACTAGAAATAAGCTAGCGTCGATACTTTTTGGCCCACCAAATATTGTGTATATTTTATTGTAAAATTTAATATTCATATAAGAACTATGTGAAATACATAATATAAGTACTTAATATTAATTTGATAAATGTTTTGAAATTAATATCATAGTATTATAGGCCCGTGATATTTTAATTTGTATGAGTAGCGGTTTGTTATTTTCTAATAACTAATTCGTAAACATTTACGAATTACTAACTCGCATTTTTGGTCGGATTGTGTTGTAAGCGATTTCAAGATAAATAGTTTCAGAGTTGAGGCCTTTGTGACCTACCAGTATACCTGCCTAAATAGTTATTAAAATTATTTTATTTAAACTCTTAATTTCCACAGCTCAACCTGCGAACTTTTTAAAATGGTATTTATGTATTATTAATTTACATAACTGTACTTAATATCGTTTGTATGTCTTCACAGGCTAGCTAGTTGTATCCTTAGTTTAGTTTTCACGTCTCGAGTCCTGAAGTCATTGAGATCTTCATAATTTGCAGGCGTCGCACAGATAACCTAGCAGACTTTGCACCAGACTATTAGAGAATATTGACGTATGACATAAATGTACAGGCCCAAATTGTCATGCTACTAAATCAAGTTAAAAATGCGAGGAACGTATAATACCAATGGTTCTCGAGTAATATGAAGTCCAGCGTGGAGTAACCGTTTTGTAAATGTTTTGTAGATGTATTGATGATGCAGAAGCCTGTAATGTATGAATAGTTTGGCCGATATTAAAATGAAATCTTCACTACGGCCATATTTTTAAATTCGTTGAGTAATTTAACAGGAAGCAATGTCAAAAGTCAAAACTAAAAATAATGTTCCTGTTATTTTTGTTGTTGTTTGACAGAAACGTTTTCAGTATAACGATTATTTCAATTTAAAAAAATCTGATTTGCCAGTTAATTTCTTATTTTTTATTTATCGAAATTAAGAAATAAAAAGCGGACTTCTCCCAAGCGCCTTCTGTTTCAGTGAAGCTTAAAGCAATAGGGGAGTAATGAAGGCATAATAACTAATGGATCTATTTTATAGGACTTAAATCGTACCTTAACATCTTTAGCTATAAATAATACTCACAAATGTGAAGCTTTTAGTTTTCGCTCGTACTTGATCAGCGTTCAACGGGTACTTGTTGTGGTTTGTTTTACAAGTAGACTATCGGTAAACCAATTTCATTCTGAAAGATAATTCCGACCGAATATAATCTAGGCATAGATAGGCGTATAAAAACATGTAACATACCTTTAATATAGACATATTAGCATTACGATTGCAATTTTACATTGAACTCTAATCAATGGCGATAATAATTATAATCGGCTATAACAATTATCACGGCGCATTCCCTCGTAGTGAGTCACTCAATTTAATAACTATCAAGGATCGATCGCTCAATGAAGGGGGAAGTGATGTCTGGCTCAGGAATTCAGTAGCTACAGTGCGGGGGTCGCCCCTGCTTCCCTTAAGCCCCACAACAAACCCCACTTAGTGAGGAATCCGCGTGGGTGGATTGTAGGTAGTGTTCATACGCAGCGATTTTTTATACAAGTCTAAAACACAAGGGGTTGCGGCGACGAACCTTTTCGTGGCTATTACAATGATGCGTTGAAATGAAGGGGTTTGAACAGGTTTTATGGTTATGCTTATGAATTGTTCTTTTGCATTATTGTCACTGGACGTGCGATAGCGTTAATAATTTGGCTTTAAGACAGGTGAAAATGGTTTGGCCCGTTTGTCCTTTATTGATATTAAATAAAATTAGATGAAATCTCAGGCTTTCAATACAATACGTCATTGACGACCGCCTCCAAATTGATTAAACCGTTCTAAGAGCAGCGAGAACCAACGCAAACTTACAGACAAACAATCAAATAATCACTGATTCGTGAACTATAGTTGCGATCATTATCCCCATAGATGTAGCATACACTGACGAATCTAAGATTATCCCCAATTAACATCTTTCAATGTGAATGGAGATGTTACTTGACAAGCCAGGTATTTTTGTGATGACGAGAATGTTACCACTCTCCCAGGGTGTTATTAATGTTTTATGCGTGTTTCGGTGCCGGAAGCCAATATATTAAGTGGGTCCTATGCACCCCCTGGCTGACAACGGTTTGGTAATTCCTCAGTGTTACTGTAAAGCCCCGTATTCATGGTAAACATTTGTTTAGCAACAAAGTTGAATCAACGTGTTGCGGAGTTGCTGTCAACATGTTGCTGGCAACACTGCGTGTTGCAGAGTTGACAGCATCTGTTGACAAGCTCTCGCCCGACAAGCGTAAACATCAGTTTAGCGACAATTGTTGACGTGTGTGGACGAGTTTGCAACAGTTTATAAACATGGCAGTAGTGTGGAGCAATGATAAAATAATGCAATTAATAGAATTATTTCAATCAAAACCATTATTATGGGATTGTTCTATAAAACAATACAAAGATAGAAACAAAAAGAACGATGCATTCGAAGAAATTTCTCAAGTCCTAAATATACCCAAAAAAGACGTAGAAACTAAAATACATGTACTGCGTACTCAATTTACTAGAGAGAAAAAAAAGATGTCGGCAAAAAAAACTACAGGCAGCGGCGCAATAGAAAAATGTAAATGGATTTATTACGAGCCATTGGAATTTTTGTTATGTGGTGCAACTACTTCTGGTGAAACGGATACTATGAATAAAACAGTAAGTTGTTTTTGTATATAATTGTTTTATACTATTGTCTGTAAAATTATTACAATTACGCTACATTATTTTGCCATGGAACTCTTCCCTCTGGAGTTATAAAGTAATCGGCAAACTGTTCTCTAATACAAAGAGCTGATTGTGATGCAGGCCTGCCCCGTCTTTGCAAATCAATCATAGGAAACGAACTTAGTTCCCTTCGCCAAGAACCTTCTAATAGGTTACCTTCAGAGTCTTCAAAATCAAAAGTTTGTGGAGGTGTATATATGGATCTGGAAACTGAGTTACGTCTTAAGAAGTTATGTAAATATACACAAGCAATTACCACGAGTTCACAATTGGCTGGTTTTAACGGAATAGGTTTAGTGAATACACGGAACACCACACATAAAATGCCAAAAACATTTTCTATAATCCTCCTAGCTCTTGATAGTCTGTAATTGAATATACGCTTTTTGTTCCCACGTTCATGAATGCCAGGATATGGTTTCATGATGTTCTCCGTTAGCGCGAAAGCACTGTCACCTACAATTACATACGGCATTTCTGTTCCGCCTTGTGTTATTGGTTCAGGCCGTGGCAGTTTAAGTGAGTTTTCTAACAATGCATTATAAAACGGTGTTTCTTGAAATATTCCACTGTCGGACGACCGACCCTTAGCTCCATAATTTGCGTAAATAAAGTTGTAATTGCCATCTGCAATTGCCATAAGTACCATGCTGAACTGATTTTTATTCACTTCCAGAATTATTTGGCGCCACAATCATAACGTGTTTCCCATCAATGGCCCCAATGCAATGTGGAAAATTCCATCGTATTTCGAATTCACGACTTATTTGTTTCCATTCTTGTTCCGAACTTGGAACCTAAAAAATAAATAAATATATAATAAGATAATAATTTACAGGTAGATGAAAACAATGCACTTGAAAGTGGTATGGAGTCAGAGCCATCTCAATCACCAAGGCCGAATGCTACAACATCTACATCTTCGAGGAAAAGAAATAAGACAGATGAATCAAATGAAATATTAGAGGTTTTGAAAAGTGCTAAAAAAAAGATGGATGAAAGGGAGAAGAAGGATCCATTTGATATATATGGTGAATATATTGCTGCTGAATTAAGAAGTGTTAAAGATGACCAAGCCGTGACACAGGCAAAGTACCATATTAATAATATACTGTATGAATTAAAAATGGGACGATATAATACATATGGATATCAAACGGCATCTTCTCATCCATCATCAACACCAAATAATGTTCAGGAAACTGAAATAAGGGAAATTGAGAGACACGAAACAAATAGACTAGATGCATTACGAGACGAAACAGAAGATTCGGCTATACTAAACTTAGTTAACTATCTCAGTGATGAATCAACGCAATAGCATACACTGTTTTTTTTGTGTTTTTTAATTAATAAAATACTTGATTACACAAATAGTGTTCTTGTACCTTGACATATCCTGCTAGTGAGTTAATTAGTTCTTGACATACATCTGGTATAATTTTGCTAATCAATTGTTTTGATACTCTGAATGTGTATGAAAGAGAACTGTATGAATCTCCAGTTGCAACATACCGTAATGTAATAGCCAGCCTCGTTTGAGGTGAAACTGGCTGACGAATATTTGTTTCCCTTTTGGCTATTGATGGACCAATCATTTCTAGAAGATGTTCGAAATCACTTTTCGACATTCTCGTAAAGTTACAAAATGATCCATCTGTCATTCTGAGGTCACTCATCAAATTTTCTCTTTGCAAAAGATAATTTCGAATCCACCATCTTTTTCTCTTTTTTTATTAGAGATTCTATACATCTGATACAGAGAACACAACAACACTACCTCCTCGGGCAACATTTTAACGCAGACTGGCGTGTGGACAACCTGTATTGATTTAAACATAGTTGCTAGCAACATTCTCGCCGCTCACCAACAATGTTTAGCAACTGTTGCTAAACAAATGTTTACCATGAAACATATAAAAATCTTCACTGGGAAGTTAAAGCATACGTTAAAACGATGATTTCTATACGTTCTTTCATAAGTATAATTAGCTGGCACGACCCGCGAGTATTCACAGGGAATTCCATTTGAAAGGGAGCCACCGTCGCTCACACGAAGATCTGGGTCAGAGCAGATTCTGACATCAAAATGTGAATAGTTATGTTACGAGACGTATAATGAACTACTTGAGGCTTGATGCTCCGTCCGAGTGGAAGGAAAGACTCGCGCGTGGAAGCTGCTCGCAAGTAGCGTTGCCAGGCGTCCGGATAAAGCCGGACATCGTTAGGCTTTTTGGTTGTGTCTGGCCTGACTGGATTTTGGTAGGGTTATCTTAATAACAGCACTTCGTATTGTAAATCATTTTATGTCGAATTTTATGTTTGATACTCTTTTCTAGAGTTGTCTGATAGTTAAAAGTTCCACCAAAAAAGCTGATCTGTCCGGCTTTTAGGTTTGACGACCTGGCAACCCTACTCGCAAGTCACTCATGTTCATTCTCATTATTTGAAAGGAACGCGTAACGTTTGACGATAGTCATAATTTTTGCGTTTTACTTTTAAGATGCACGAAAAATCTGTCGGTTAGTCAGTTATCAAAAAAATATTATGCGACAGGTACAGATTTTGAGCCGGTACTATCGTAATGTAATTGCTAAGTTAATTTTATTTAAATATATATCAAGCTTATGTTACTACTATATTTAATTTTGTTATAAGTATTATTAAAATAACAAATAAGTTATTACAAACACTCATTCATATGAAATAGTCTTAGTAGTTAATTGCGTCGTAAGGAATATTCAGTCAATTATAACAAGGTCTGTTATGAAACGAATGAATGTTTGGACCGAGTAACCAATACGGGAATTGTGTTTAGATTGCGTACACATACACATCAGCTGATTGGGAAGTTCGGAAAATTCGAAGCCGGTTGTTTATTCCCGGAATAGAGAGCAAGGCGCGGCGCGTGCCGGCCTCTGACCTCCGTCGAATAATGTCTTATACATATACGCTACCATAGATGACGCATCATTAACTCCATTGCCATAGCACATGGCTTGTGAAATAAATGATTTGAGACGACATTTCATGAATGAAATTACGGATAAGAATATTTATTAGCGAATCCATGTCTTTCAAATGAGACGAAGTAAATAAATATTTTTTACAGTATATTTTTTAAAGATACGAATTATCAGTTTGTCCTTGCTTTGAAGATTATAAATGCTTACCTAAGTGACAGTAACATGTAAACATGAGAGAGTGAATATCTTTCAAAATACCTACTGAAAGATCCTTGTCGTACAAAGCTCTCGTTATGTGAACCACGAGAGCCCCCGCCGCGCCGTGCTTAGAGAAGGTTGCGTGCGGGAGGCTCGCGGGGCGCCACTCAGTGTGGGGCTACGGGCGGTGCGCGCGCAGGCGGGCCGCGGCGCGCGGCGGAGTCTCGCGGCGCGGCCAGTCCGGCCGCCCCCACAGCTCGCTCCGGTCCCGGCGCTGCCGGCTCCCGTTCGGATGCCGCTGCCGGCCGCCCGCGCCGCCTGCGATGGTCCACGCCGGGCCGGCCGCGCGCGCGCCTTCACGCGCGATGTTCACCGCCGCCGAGAGCAAGCCGCGTCGTGCTGTCTCGCCGCTGGGTATCCCTAAGTCGCCCTCGTTCCACTCCGGCCTCGACCTCGTCGCGAGCCAGGCCACCAAGCGCTCCGAGAGCGTCACCGACGTCGCCCGTGCCTTCCGATTCGCGTTGTTCGGCATGGAGGGCCAGGGGCCGCCGCAGAAGGCGCCGTCGCCGCCGGACGCGCGCTCCCCGCCGCCCCTCGCCGCCGCATCGCCCGAGCGCCCGCCGGCATCCGCTGCCGACAAGGAAAGTTTGATGGTGCAACTGCCACTTCTTAAAGGTTCGTCTTCGATCCTAGTAGCAATAGAAGGTAATCGACGAGATCCGTGTTACCTACTAGCTGGAATACGCCTGTGTTTACAAACCGACTGCGAAGTTTGGTTACCTTCATGAGCGATCGAAACCATCGAATCTATTTCGATCTGGCCAACATTGAATATGGTATATGTAGCGATAAATCGTAGACCACTACGTCGGGATTCGCTTGCAGATTTTCTAATCTTTGTGGCAAGTCCGTAACGTCGATATTGAGCGAGGACGCATGTTAGATGTTTACGGTCTGCCCACGCAATCTTAATTAACTGCCTCGAGAAACATGAAATGTTATAAGTCTACATTCCAAATATTTCCCATTTGAATATAGAGCGTGAGCATTCGGAAGGAGTTATGTTGTAGTTACTAGGTTATGGCGAAAACGCCGCAGAAATATATCGACCCATCGGGGCGGCCGCTGGTCGCCGGCTAACTGTATAAATACATACCATGGGAAATGAAATGCGACATTACCATGCCTAAGTGTTCGCTACACATATTATAGATTTCCGATTTGTATTGTTCATGCGACGCGATATCTAGGTTAGGAATGTGCTCGTGAGTTAAAAATATTAATCTTTCTCTTATCAGTCATATTAACTTTCAAGGTGCTACTATAGGATAATACTACACGGCTAATATAGGAAATTACGGCCACAACTGCCACGAACCTCGTGTTTTTCATTTTCTTCAACATTATTAGAATCTTTGTTATGGCCGCATTCACTGTAATTAGCAATTAGGGCGACTTTTTTCATTACGAACTGAAATATTAAAGGCTTTGCCGGCCGGTTAGTTAATGCCGAACTGTTGGTGTACCATATCACATTCGCAATAATCGATACATCACCAACATTTAAAATATTCATAGAATATTTGTATTCGTTCCAAGTTTCACAATCGATATTTGTGTCCATTTTTATTCATTCTGATCTATCTTTACTTGAAGTTTTCTGTTTCAGTCTGGGTGTATAATTCTGGATAACATTGATCTTCCTTATTCATGTTTTGAATCGCTCTTGATATCGATGAGATTGTTTATAACATAATCTCTCAAACTTTTTACATCCACTGCCTGCTTAAGAACCATTTCATACAAATAAATCACTTTTAATGGTTAGGCTTTACAGTACGATGTGACAATTAGATAAAATTGTAATATTGTATTAAAATGTTTTGATTTATTTCAATTAAAAGCGTGGTTACTACCTATTACGAGGTTACACGCTAAGGCGTTCCATATTCCCCATTTTGGGGTCTATTAGATCATGTGGATGATATAGATTGCGTGACTTTAGCTTCATTATCTAAATGAACTATCTCTCCGATGACTCAGGTTGTTGACTAGAGGTTTATGTAATCTTATCTTAATCGGCGAAAATAAACAAATATTTATTATTCAGGGTCACATAGTAGCCTAATAGTGGTTTGTTATTTTTTGGAACCCAAATCAAACCACTCGTTAATCAATATTTTTATACATAACTACGCCATATAGCACATTAAATCTGTGTGGAGTTAGAATAGCCTCGACATTCACATGTTCTGATCATTATTAGTTGGCTTCGCAGTCCAATTTAATTATATTTGATGAAGATGTTTGTTACATACCAAAGCGATGCGACCTCTTTTAGCACATTATTTTGGACTCATTCGATGATACCAACATTAATTATTACCAAATTTGCATTAAAAAGGTATTTCTGTCCATATCTTGGACGAGAATTAAGCGATTCATATTCTATCATCTAAGTTTAAAGATAACCTATCAGCTATCTTGTATACTTGACGTCAACTTTCAACCCATTGATAGTCCAATACAAAGCTTGGGATCTCTCCTCATATCAGAGATGACCTAGAGCATTTTCTACCTACTATAAAGGTCCAGGATATTGGACGGATTGGTAGAGGAGTTAGTGGCCAACTCAAATGTCGGGAATTATGCCGCCTGTAGGCGCCCAACATGGCTTTACGATTACTACCTAATGATAACAACCGGTTGTTTATAATATTCATGCTATTCCTCTGTAATATTATATTCCAGTTATTGTTTCCTATTTAGTTTAAGATTACTTCCGCTGGATATAAAGTGTAAACATTGAACCGTGTAGTATTTAATTGTAAGTGAACGTAATGACCATACGAGAAGAATATTGTTGTTACTGTAACCATTCATCCGTGCCAAAGCAAACGTAAGTGTCTGTTCACATGTGCGACAGCGGAACGATAGAGTCGCAACAAATTGTCGCAACCTGAGAATGTCTGCGAACTAGTTGCTTCGTGGTTGCTTTTTAGAGTATAGTTTGTAGTGCCAGACCGACTTTATAATTTCAATGGATTCCTTATGATTGAACGAATTCATGGATTTCGAAGAGTTTTTGTTCTATTCAGCGTCGTTTGGTGATGTTAGTATTGGCATGTCGTCGCGTTGTGGCTGCGTTATCGTACATTTGAGCACCAAAATGTGGCAAAAAACTATACACATTGTGCATGACACCGGTGTTGTGCGACATTTTGTCGTGTCGCTGTCGCACGCTTGTATAAACATTAAGTCACTAGTCAATCAATGAATCGCGACCACGCTATAGTAAACCCAACTTAAGACTGAAACGAAAGAGGCGCTGTCGGACGCATTTGACATTCATTTCACCAATCATTGCACACTAGTAACTGACAGATGAATGAACACAACGTACTTATGAATGACTTTTCGTTAGTTCCAATTTTTGCCATTTCAGAGATAAGTTGGGCGGACTGTACAATCGAATCAGTTTACATATGGCCGATCTGTTTGCGCTGTCTCTTGTCGGACAAACGTTTCCGATTCTTCTTTTTATGGACTTTGTTTGTTTTTGTGACAAAAACTGCTATGTGTTTACTTCTGACTTATTATTTTGTCATTACCGTTATCAGCAGTTCTTCAACGCTTAGACACGGTTGGTCGATATCGTTTGGTTAAATATTAGTGTCGGGAAATACGTTGGAAGATAATATATATGTACCGCCATTCGGTTACACGGATAGTCAGGTGTGTATTGATTAGTTGTATAATTTTAAGCAAAAGGAACTGTTTTATCAACTTTTATAATATTACGTTGTAAGCTGGAATATTCAGCACCGTTTGCATTTCCATCAAAAGTTCGTGAAAAATGTCAAACTATTTTGTTCGTTGGAGTGAACTTTGTAAAGAATGCCAGCTTTTTCATGAATCAGCAGATTCTGAATTTAAATGAAATTTTGATAATTCCTTGCTTCATCTTACTGTAATTCAAAGGCTTTATGTTTTTGGCTTTAACTTTTGCATACTGTATTTAAAAAGAAATGGACTTAGCAACAAACCCGTAAAATTATTTAGTAACGTGGATTAGATATATGCATGCGGATTGCGGATAGGTACAACAAAATGTGGTAAAAGTTGCATTATTTAATATTTCATTTCATTTTTCTGACCGAAATATATCCTCATCATACATTATTAAGTATATCGAACATACATACATATAAGCGATCGTAAGGAGATAACATTGATCTAAATGCTACCTTGTAAATAAATTGACACGACAAGTAAATATTATGACAGCAGACCTTTTACTAGAACAAGTTAAATTGACCGAGTAAACTTTGAATAATTCATGCGATTCATTTACTTTGGTGAATATAAAAAATTTAGCTTTTGTGGGGACCGTACTTAATGTTAAATAAGTTTATTTCATTATAATCTGGGGATTTTAAAGACCCTGAAAAAGGGGTCGTAAAATGATATTATCTATAAATTTAATGTCAGAGGAAGTAGTAACTAGACGTAAAGCCGAATACATTTTATGGTTTCCTAGTCTGCATAACTCCATGATTTACATTTTAGGTATCATAAAGAATTTAGTTTCACTTTTTATTTTCTCCTGTAAACATAATGTTTTTCCGACTTTCTTTAAAATATTTTTATTCCGTTTAGGAATTTTTGCTCAATTATTTCTGCCGCCTTCATTTATCGCAATTAATTTACGTGGGTTACGACATTTCAATAAATGTTTCATTGAGAGCGCTTGACTAGATAAATCCTACGCTGCAGATCTATCCATTTAAGTGAAACGTTTTTAATTTACTATTGGAATTAAAACCTCCAGTTCAAATAGTAGTCTCAATTGCAGCTCAGATTCAGCTCAGTTTCTTTTTTATATTGTACATTGCGACGTGATATCCATTGCATTTTATGTTATGTTAACTGAATCTATCTAAGCTATCATCGCAACTCATATTTGTCCCAGTGCTGGGAATGGATCTTATAATATGGTAAAAGCCATAGTCCACCACGCTGGCCTCATGTGAATTGAAAGACATCTTTGCGTTGGTATTTACTGGAAAACTTTCCGGTGTTTAGGTTTCCTAGAGATGTTTTTGAAATTTAGAGGTGTGTGCAGGATTGGAACCCTGTATGGTACACCCGCTTCGGGAGTCAAACGATCATACCACTTGGCTTAGTGATAGCACATACTAACAATACACACACAATTAGTTTAATTACATATTTATTTATTTATGTAAACTTTATTGACCACAATATAAAAATATTATAGTACAACATGGCGAGCTTAATGCTAATTGCATTCTCTACCAGCTAACCATTGGGCCAAGCCGAAATAAGTAATAAGTATGGCACAAGAGGGACAAAAAGAATAGAAGAAAGCGTACAAAGAGCTCTTAGACGTCGTTCACAGATTGAAAGCCATCGAAGCTTGGAACGGTAGGTCATACTTTCGCAGACAGAATATAAAGCGAACGGCACTGTTTATGAGTCGGTCCAGCTTATCAAGTTGAGCCTCACTGAGATCCAAACAGCACACATCACCATAATCGATTACGGGAAAAATAAGCGCTTGAACCAATTGAACCTTGGTCCTGACGGGAAGAAACTTCTTCAGGCGGTTGAGGAATGTTAACGTGGCAATGACAGTCCGACAAATTTCACTCACTTGGGCATTCCAGCTCAGATCACTATCAATAAAAACTCCGAGATCCTTAATGCAAGGAGAGAAAGGTATTACAGAGCCTTCAAACATGACAGGGTCTAACGACTGAGGATCAATTTTAACTAGTTGGCGCGAACTACCTATGATGATGGCTTGACATTTGGAGGGGTTGACTTTGATCCCAAATTTCTGCGACCAATCACTAACAAGAGCCAGATTGGCATTTATAGTGCTAACAGCATTGGCTATATCACTTACTTTAGTGTGGGCGTAAATTTGTAAGTCATCAGCATACAAATGGCAAGGGCAGCTAAGAAGGGGAGTGAGTGTGTTGATGAAAATAGAGAAAAGCAAAGGAGATAGGATACCCCCCTGAGGTACGCCAACAGACAGAGAACACCAGTTCGATAACTTACCGTTAACTTTAACAGCCTGCTGGCGACCGCGAAGATAGGATGAGAACCATGCCTGACTTACGGACGAGAGCTTGTTGTTTTATAATAATAAATATATTGATTTGAGCCTTACTTCTTTAGCATTATCCAGTTAATTTAAGCAAAAAAAAGTGTGTGTCAGCTACGACGCACGATTGGAGTTTACTCCTTACGAACGATAATTATGATATATATCGAATAGAAAAAAAGGGTAAATGAACGCATCTGCTAAAATGATAAGAGAAACAAACATATATCTGTAATTATTCGGATTATTTATATTACTTCAATAAAGCGTATTACATAAAGTATGTTACAAAATAATATAAATAAAACTTTATTTAAAATTTCGAACTTGGCGAGGTGCACTGCCGTGCACCAAGTATTATAAGAAATAGGAAACGAAAAAATAATTTTAATGAACAAAACAAAAGGGGTATTTTTTGTGGAACTTGGCTTAGACACTACCGTGTCTCTAATGAAGCTAATATTCGAATTTGAAATATGTATATTTTTTTTATCAATTGTATTTCATATAAACTTGGCTTGAACACTGCCGTGCACCCTATTAACCAACGACCAAATAAATAATAATAATAAATGCTACTATATGCATTTATTATACAGCATGCATACCCTGTACTCGGCAGCAGTATACAAGTTGTGGCAGAACTTCGTAATACGCAGGCGCGCAACACACACGTACAAACATACGCACAGTACAACTATACAGTGAGACTACGATGTATCGCGCAAAGAGGAGACCCCGAGAATGAGATACGCTGTGTAATGTATTCCATCTCATTCTTTTACACGTTCAATCCTACAGATTTATATGTTTGTCTCTTTCTACATAAAGCCTCAACTTTTGTTAACACTTGATTTTACTCCTCATAAAATTCCCGTACCGGGCCTTATAACTCAAATCGTTTCTTAAGGAGTAAACTCCAAAAATTCCATACTTCAGAAGGTACGTAAAACCGATCAGTCCCAGTTGTTATCGTTAGCCATGTCGGACGGAGGCCTTCTGGTGGCATAAAACTTACTTTGGGTTTAGTAACTATAAATCCGCAATGGTATACCGTGGTAACGTGTGCTCAAAGCCTTCTCAATGATAAGGAGAGAACCGTGTTCAGTATTGCGCCCTTCATGGATCAAAGCCCAAATAAATTAACTTTGAATTATTGCCAACAGATGCGCCAGCGGCCGAACGCGAGCAACTGTTTGTTCAGAAGCTGCGTCAGTGCTGTCTTCTGTTCGACTTCGCGGACGAACCGCTGTCGGACCTCAAATGGAAGGAGGTGAAACGAGCCGCCCTATTGGAGATGGTCGAGTACGTGACGTCACAGCGCGGTGTCATCACCGAGCCGATATACCCGGAAGCTGTTAATATGGTGAGCATTTAAAAAGTTCGTTTAATTTTGGGGAATGATAAAATTTAATTTATTAGAAGAAATTTATAGTATTAAAACATCGACAGTTTACTTATTACTTCAGTTTGTACTTTTACCTGTACTTGTTGTACCTACTCAGCTAACTTTTTGCCTTTAATCGGAAAGCGTAATAATTCCGCTTCAGGTCCCTTTCAAGTCCCGCTTCGAGTCCCTACTCGTCTGAACTTGATACGAAATTCTTTAAATGTTACATGACGTAAATTTTCTCTTTTAAACGTTTCTAAGTGTTCTGAAGTATAAGTTCTCTTGCTGCCAGTATTTACTTTACAAGTTTAAAGATTTATCACAACGTAAATAAACAGATCAAACTATTAAATTTGCTTATGCTGCTATTGAACGACGTACATTCAACTACATTCTAAACAATTTACTTCTACCATCCCTATCCCCAGTTCGCAATAAACCTGTTCCGGACGCTGCCGCCATCGTCGAACCCCAACGGAGCGGAGTTCGACCCCGAGGAGGACGAGCCCACCCTGGAGGCGGCCTGGCCGCACCTCCAGCTGGTGTACGAGCTGTTCCTCCGACTGCTGGAGTCGCCGGACTTCCAGCCCAACGTAGCTAAGAAGTATATTGACCAGAAGTTTGTCTTACAGGTCAGTAAAATGGAAATAAATCTGCATTATAAGGTCTCTTTCAATTTATGCGTTTCGTGTCGAACGTCTGCAGTGCCGACACGGAACGCATAAATTGAAAGAACCCGAAAAACGTAAGGTCTCTGGCTCACTTATCACGAAATTAATTCGGTTTACGTACAATGGGAGACAGGTTATATTTAGTAGACGTCCGCTAAGAACGGATTTTGTCATATTCTACAACTAACGTGGTAATGTTAGGGTTGAAACTTTGTTTGAAAATCAGTCATAAATACTTCCACACGGGCCAAGCTACACACATCAAAAGTGTCTAGGGATCAAGCATTTTTATGCGGATTTCTTGAGATTGAGATGTGGCTTTGTAATAAATTTATGATTTTATAAATTTATATGGATCCTTTTTGGTGCATTTCATAATTTGAATCAGGAACTGTCAATCAAATTCGAGTAAAAGATGAAAATCAGCTGTCAATATTTTCCTTATAAAAACATACAACGCATTGAAGACATTATTAGTGCTACTGTTTCCCTACTACTGATTAAAACCAACGTTATTATGGAGCGGCGACGTCATTTAAGCAGGGAAGAAATGCTCAGAGCCGTGGGAATGATAGAAGCTGGTTCCCGGCAACGTACTGTGGCTTTAGCTCTGAATACAAGTCAGAGTGTTATCAGTCGACTTTGGACACGTTACCGAAGCACTGGAACCGTGGCTGAGCGCCATGGAGGACGGTATCGCTGCACCACACGGAGACAAGACCGATACATTCAAATCTTAACTCGAAGAGCTCCAACAATAACCGCCATGATGTTAGCCATGAGGCTTCATCACTCTTCAGGGAACTTAATTAGCGACCAAACAGTCAGAAACCGCTTGCATGAAGTGAACCTTCATTCCCGAAGACCGCTACGGGTACCACCTATAGCAATGCACAATCGTAGGATTCGATATCAATGGGCTCTTGAACACAGAAATTGGGCAGAAGAACAATGGCGTTTCGTGTGCTTTTCTGATGAGTCTCGTTTTGGTATGAGACCGGATACAAGACGTATACGACACTGGAGAACCCCTGGACGCCAACAGCGATTAAAATCCTGCCAGGAAGTCCATCCTTATAGTGGTGGAACCATCATGGTATGGGCGGGTATTTGGATCGGCGGAAGAACTGAGTTGATTTGGATCAGAGGCAACCTCAACGCTCAAATTTATGCTGAGACGATTGTATCAGACGTCATCGTTCCTCTACAAGTGCAAATCGGTCCCTTATTTCAGTTAATGCATGATAATGCACGACCGCACACCGCAAGAGTTGTAAGACAGACTCTCGCCGCAGCTAACATCAATGTCCTGCCCTGGCCGGCTCAGTCGCCAGACTTGAACCCGATTGAGCATGCATGGGATATGCTGCAGAGAAGAGCTCTGCCGAATATGGAGGGTATCCAGTGGCAAGAAGACCTTTTTTTGTTGTTGCAACGAACATGGGCGGCCATTCCACAGCGTGATTTGGATGAACTCATTTTGAGTATGCCAAACCGATGTTCTTGTGTTGTTAGTGTTCGCGGTAGAAACACGGATTATTAATTGTTTAAGTTACCCAATTTTTACTGTGACAAACGAAAACACTTTATTTGATGAATCCTTAAAGAAAATTTTAATTAATATGAATCAGGAGAAAAGTTATTGCAAAAATATATGTTGATCCCTAGACACTTTTGATGTGCGTAGTTATATTTAATTCTATGATGTCATTATGTCCAAGCTACAGTTTACCTAAAATGTTAAAATTAACTTAATTGTTTCTCTTGTTAGATAGCGTAAAGGACTGCGCACATTACAACGACTCCACGCCAACGCGGTTACGGAGCCACTCAAATGTAAGCATTCAATAAAGATCCTTATATCTTGGACGTTACGGTTGAATTTCGAGTGTGAACGGCGTCGGTGAGCCGAGGGTGGGGAGTAGTCCACGTTTTTCAAGTGTACACTCGAAATTCAACCGTAATGTCCAAGATATAAGGATCTTTATTGAATGCTTACATTTGAGTGGCTCCGTAACCGCGTTGGCGTGGAGTCGTTGTAATGTGCGCAGTCCTTTAAACTACCTGGTTTAAAATTTAATTATAACAGCGCTTGCTCATGTTGTAGCTTTGAAGGTTAATTTACCGAGTTGTCATTCTTATGACGAAGTAGAGGCTCAAAACGTTGGTGTGTAATCGAATTTCGGCGAAAATTTTATGCCACTATACATCACTGCTGTGATAAAAGTACTTGTACCATAGTGCGGGCATTCTGCGATCCATTAAATCATGAGAACGGCGAGCGCTGTCATAACAAACTTGGGCTTGGCCTGTGGTCATCGCTCCGGGCTGTCTACACGTTACAGCGCGCTAAAAATAATAGTTCAGTGTAAACAAACATTTCGGCTGTACGCGTGTTCTGTCAGCGCACTGAATGAAAAATGAGAATAAAACGTTCCTCAGGTGGCGGGAAAGATAATAAGACTAGTGCGTTATTGCGCCTCGTTGTAACCCCCTATGGTGTTATGGGATGACAGATTACTTATATGGGCGTTGGTGACAAATATCTGTGACGTAGGCCGTCTGATAGTTTGACTATTTGACATCTTTTATTTAATTTTCCATTAAGAGAAGCTAAAACCCGAAATACATAATTATATTTCTCAAAATTTCATTTGTATGAACCTAGTACCTACGGGACTAATTCTCAAGGGTAAAATTTTACAGTGCCTAAATAGCCAGGTGATCTTTATGCAAACTTTCCATTAAGATGTTATATTTAGGACACTGTATAATCAGCATGGTATAAAATATTGCAGAAATTTGTTGCATGCAAAACATCATCCAACATTTATGATTTGTTATCAACTCCTAGAAGTGTTTACAATAGTCGTTCGTACCGTCGTACTCTCGCTAATTTGCAGGGATAACCTTATAAATAGCTCAAGGCAAAACCGACGCCAATTTACTTTGGCAAATACCAAAGTGTCGTGCCTCCAAATGACAAAGCGCCAACACACGCGCACCGGCTGCCGACACACGCTCTGATGCGCTCGAATGCGATCACTGGAAAAATCGATATCCACTGTCTCACCAGAACATTGCAGGCTGAAACTAACTGCTACCAATATAGGAGGTAATTCCAATATATGCTGTAGGAGGTAATTCCAATGGAAGTAAGGTACAATTAGAACAATAAAAAAGTAGAGGGACTCCCAATCAATTGGAACCAAGTTTCTTTTATTTGTTACATATTAGTGACATTATTGATCAAACGCCGTGATGGTTTTCACTCTCATTTCATGTTATCCTGGTACTCGTAGATAATGATTGAAATATTGCTAAATTATTACTGTCGAGTGGAACCTCCTCGTAACTCATGCTGTCCTGGTTTAACAGGAAATAAAAAACGAACTGTTTTTTTTAAATTATAAGTCACACAAACAATTTGATATTAGTATAAATACTATAAATGCAAGAATGTTTTTGATTTTGAAGTTTGTGGCGGTCAAATCTTAGGTAATTTTCGCCTTTCGTCATGTGCAGTCTTTATTCCAGGAAGTTACCGCATGTTAAAACAGTAGATAACTGGGTTGGATCTCTCCAGGGCAGCGTATTCACGGTTGCGTTAATATTTATTTTTAAACTAGCCCTTCGGGAAACCTTACCTGCTAATGTAAAATAAACCAAGGGTGTCCATCAGAGCCCACACACTGTAAATGAAGTGTAAATACAGTCTATCCAACGTTATGAATGCCTCTAAATATTAGGTATATTAGTGCCGTATATCACCATAAACCTCCATAGGAAATAAAATATTTTTTTCTGAGCATTTTTTTTATTATTTATTTATTTATTTATTTATAAGTTCACCAACGGTTCATACATCTTAGTAAATCTAAAACTAAAACTTATGACAAACAACCAATAGATGTACTACCACTTAAAGGTAAACATCGCATGCACTAAAAATATTAACGTGGAAAAGAGACAATCTTATTAAAACTAAATTAACTATAAGCCAAAGACACAAGTGTGGTTTTAAGAAATACATACAGCTTATAATTCAAACTACTATTACTACTACTACTACTACAAGTGAGGTTTTTTAAAAAATACAGCATATGATAGATACAGAAGCACTTAAGATAACAAAAAGCCTAAAACACATAACATATATATAAATACCCTCCTTTTTGAAAGTGGTTAGGTAAAATTATGAGACATTAGCACATAATGATATTGCCTTTTTGAAAGCAGGAAGAGACATATTGAAAATATCGACATCGACATTACCATCACCATCCGTGGATACACTACATTTATTGTATAGCATAGTTAACCTTCTAATAGGAGAGTTAGATCCCAACTTAGTTTTACGTCGGGGGGGTGCGAAGAGTAAAGTTTGTTTCCTGGGCATATTACGGGGAATTCTAAACTGAATTTTAGAGAGGAGACGCGGGCAATTAATATGGTAATTTACTAATTTGTACAAGAAGACCATGTCACTAACGTCCCTCCGAGTATTCAAATTTAACATTTTAAAGTAATCTAGAGACGCATTATAAGAATACTCATCTTGTCTATGTTTTCCTGATGAAAACTCGAGATGTCTTACAAATCTCTTCTGCACCCGTTCTATGCGAAGCATGTGCGTTGCAAAGTGGGGACGCCATACAACACACCCATATTCTAATATAGTCCTTACAAGCGAGTTGTACATAATTATTTTTGTAGAAGTTTTTTTAAAAAATCTTGTATACCTAATAATAAAACCCAACATTCTTGAGGCTTTTTTTACTATTGAATCTATGTGTGGTATAAAAGTAAGCTTAGAATCTATAGTTATTCCCAGATCTTTGATGGTCCCTGTCTCACATATTTGCTTGTCATTAATAAAATAAACTGATGGGATAAAATTATTTTTCCTAGTGAATTTGATGTGTAAGCATTTTGCTACATTAAGTTCCATGTTATTAGTCTCGCACCAACTTACCAGTGCGTTTATGTCTTGCTGAAAGTATGCTACATCATCCAAACTCTCAACTACTTTATACAATTTTAAGTCATCCGCAAACAACAAGGGAGTGGAATGACTGAAGCAAGCTGGCAGGTCATTGATAAACATGTTAAATAAAATCGGCCCGAGATGCGATCCTTGCGGTACGCCAGACGATATGCTACACGAATTAGAATTAAAACCATTAACCACAACCAAAAATGAGCGATTATTTAAATAAGATCGAAGCCAATCCAAGAGAGCACCTGAAATTCCATATGAATTTAGTTTCGTGAGTAAGATCTTGTGATGAACTTTATCAAAAGCCTTTGCAAAATCGGCATAAATGGCATCGACCTGCTTCTTATCATCTACGGATTCGATTAAATCTTCAACGTAAGACGCCAGATTAGTATTAATGGAGCCACCTCTGAGAAAACCATTTTGTTCATCGCAAACATACTTCTCAAAATGTTTTTGTATAATGGGGCATACTAACGATTCAAATATTTTTGCCAAACTTGACAGAATAGAAATCGGTCGATAATTGCTTACAAGATGAATATCTCCTGATTTGTGGATTGGCACAACCTTTGCCGTCTTCCACCTCGAAGGGAAAACACCCAATCTGAGAGAAGTATTAAAAATAAAGTGTAATGGAGTGACTAGATTGTCAGCACATTTTCTAATAAAGAAGGGTGGAATATAATCAGGTCCTGCTCCTTTATTTCGATTTAATGTATTTAAGGATTTTAGAATTGCATCTCTAGTTATATATACTGATGTGAGTGCCTCGTTAAATACATTACTAATTTGGTTTGTACAGGGATTATCCAAAGAATTATTGTATATACGGTCATAACCGTCACTATTAAAGACTGACATAAACTGGGAAGCAAACATATTACAAATATCTAACCCATCTGAACATTCGGTTACGCCGTCTGTAAAGGTGCCAGGATACGAACTACTACCACCGCGTCTTTCCTTCACAAATGACCAGAAAAATTTGGGATCTGTGCATATTCTGTTTTCGGCCAAATTTATATAATTATGATAGCATTCCGTGGTAATTTTAGCACAACGCTCAGTTAATAATTGTAACGATATTAAATCTAGAGGATTACTATATTTTTTAAATTTTACTCTGTATTTATTTCTTTCCTTCAAACGTTTGATTAATAGAGGTGAAAACCACTGCGGATATTTATTATTATTTTTAGTAGTTGATGTAGGTACAAATTTATTTATAGCATCACAAAGAACGGAATAAAATATGTCTACTAATTTATTTACGTCACTCTCTTCAGCGAATAATTCAACCCAATCAATTGTAGTCAAATAGGCGTTAATTATATCATAGTCTGCTCTGTAAAAATTATATCTGATAAACTGTTCGTTATAGGGCAATTTATTTTCGCATGCAAATTTTATAGTTATGTGTAAAGGAGGATGTAGTGGATCCACGGAAGATAGGACGTCAACTGCATGGGATACAGTACATGGAGATGAAAAGTCTAAAAGGACTAAATCCAAGATCCTATTCATACTATTACTAATATTGTTGTATTGCTGATAGTTATTTAAGTTAAGGAAATCCAAAAAATACTGATTAAGCGGAGAAGTGTGGTAAGTGTCACATTTTTTTGCCAACTCCCAGTCAATATTACTCAGGTTGAAATCACCCACAATGCATTTTTGACTGACGAATTGTTCATTTATATTTGAAAGATTGTCTAAAAAAGCTTCAAGAGTAGATTTCAGCACTGGAGGTGGCAAATAAACTACACAGAACGCAATTACGTTAGGCTTAGTTGGAGTGCCAATATCTACAGAAATCCATAGGTCTTCACTGTCGGTCTCAAATGAAGACAGCCGCTTAGACCTTAACAATTTTGAGATAGCTATAAGAACTCCCCCACCTTCTTTTTTAGCCCCTGACTCCCCTCTGTCTCTTCTATAGACCACATAGTTATCGTCAAAAAGTTCTGAATTTAAAATATTGTTGTTGAGCCAAGTCTCAGTTAAAATAATCAAATCATATCTGGAACAACTGAGGTTACAAAAAAAGGCTTGGGTTTTCGTTCTAAGACCCCGTACATTCTGATAATATATCGATAAACAATTTAAAGTGCTTTTCATCAATACAGAGTTAAAGGTATTAATATTATTTATTAAATTTATTCTTATAGAAAATGTAACTTTAGAAACTAGAAATATGTACTTCAGAGATTATTTTAAATTATTTAGACTCTCAAAGTTTTTTATTACAATATAATCAGAATCGTCAGAATTTTAAATGCTATCTTTCATTTTCATTCTAATGACGATATTGATTTATTCTCTAGGGGCTAATCAACTTAAGCCTTGTCAACACAAGCGCATGTAGATTTCATTCTTATTTGGATGGCCTCTACATTTTGTATTTTGTCACCACATCGCTCTCACTTCATAATTATTGTGAACATAACTTAAATCTGTACGCGCACGAACGCTACGTACACACTATTTAAATACAACATAATACTTATATTATCAGGAATACAAGTACGTTCGCACGCCTCGAGTTGCTACTGCCCTTGACCGTCGCGTTAATGATTAAAGGAAACCTACTAGACTGGGTAGGGTTTTCCATCGGTTTACAACCGCAACCTTGTAGGATTAGTCGTGTTTGGGAGGGGATTTGGATAAAAGATAACACTAGTTGCTTTCCAAAAATTTTCAAACTTAAAACCATTAATTTAACAAATTATGTTGTTATTTGCTTACTTTAAATAAAATACCTATTTTTAGCCTTTACAAAGAAGGGCATAATGTAGGTCTGTTTGTAAACGTAGCACCTAAGTCGGACTAGTGACGTAGACAGTAGCACTAATTTATTAATGTTGTAAGGCTCTGACCTTGCTATGAACCACGTGATTGAAGGCGATCGAAGCAAAGCTGAGTATTAAATTAGTAGTTGTCACCAGGCGCTATCTAGACCTGCTACTGCATACTTTAGCGACACTAGCAACTCCAATATTGATTTAGGTTCGATATGACATTTTAATTTTGATGTAAATCATTGTATGTTCAGTTATATAAGGCATATTCAATTTGATATTGGGGTGCATATTTAGGTACCTACCTGACGACTTGACTCATGTAAACCAATTTCTTTCTGATTGGAGTAGATAAATATTTTCAGTTATTATTTAATTCAATAGACAGCTTGATTGATGATTTAGTATTATGATGCTCAGACAAATACACAATTTCATGACTAAATTATTAGAATACATCCAAAATTCAATATTTTATTATACCTACTTACTCGATGGTTCACTTTGATATAGAAATAGCCATACTAAAAGCAGATATGAGAACGCTAATATGGCAAATAGATATAAATATACTAATGTGTTTAGTGAGATAACTGTTGACTTAGCATTCAGATGCTAAAGAATATTATATACTTACTCAAGTTAACAGCTGACATGAATACAAACAAATAGACGTTATTCCGAACAAGATCGAGGAAAAATACTATCATGAATAATCGATTTCACACAAGGTATTTCACAATTCTATAGAGCAGCAAAAATTAGCAACTTGGATTTAATCCCCCCCCCCCTCCCTTGCTACCATGACCACCTTCTCTTCGGTTACGGTTTTGAGTTGTGTTGTTCTACACAGGAAGTAAATAAAACACATTACATAAAAATATATAAATTATTCATCTGACATTATTGTACAGGTACGAATTACGGTATTATCTCAATGACCTGCTTGGCAACTTCACTGCACTGTAACCTATCAAATTAAATCAGCTGATGTCCCAGTAAATGTGCGTAAATGTCGGCTGTGTGTTTAAAAAGCCGAACTGGCTGGGTGCCTATTTTTATAAAGCACGAGATTTCTCTACAGAATATTTAGACGTGACGTTGTACGTGACGAAAACCTAAGCCCTCATTCCCCTGCGTGACCAAACGTGGTACTTTTGAAGGCCCCCTCCCCCTGGACGGGTCACGTACTATGATTATTCCCTTAGCACACGCACACTAGCTTGGCGGCTGTCTTGCGTTCGCGTTACGTCATTCAGAGGAATTTTTTGAAGTGATTTTTTTCGTAAGCTTCTTTTTCGGTTACTATCCGGAGTGTACAATGAAAGACTATTAAAACCATAAGTTATTAAAATCATATGTTTTCACACTTTTCACGTTCTCAATGACACTGAGCGTGTTGGATGCGTTGCTGGCCATTGTGCCAACGCGTTTAGGGGCATCTTTCCAATGACAGGAGTATTGAATGTTATGTTCACGTCGTTTTATTATTATTTAAATGGATAGGTATGTCTAGAATCTTGACTACAGACCGCTCATGGACTTTTTCTATGATCCCTCTTATCGATTTAGCTACAATCTTACCCTCCCCCTTTTCCTCCCTTCATACCTTTATGCCACTTTAAGAGGCCGATTTCCAAAAATCATTAGCGATTATCATTGATGTATAAGTATCTAGATGGATAATCGAATCCGCGAAGACGTGTCAAAAAAGCGGCGCCAACTATTGGCGCCGAAGTACTTTTCCGCCAATTAGTGCCGATCGCGCCGCTTTCGTGTCACTACGTATTACGCGCGCAATTTAAATAAACAAATAAGAGGGATAACATGACGAATTGTGCTATTAAACTGTGCCGGAATTATAGAGAAAGGGTAAAAAACTCAAAAAACATCACATATCATAAGCAAGTAACCAATAAACATATTTTTAATTAAATTTCAATTTAGATTTTTATTGTAACCAAATTACGTCATTTTTTTGTCAGTGTTGCCAGTTTCTATTTTTATGCTCCCGACTTGCCGTAGTTTTTTGTGGGCATATTAATTGGTTTATGGTTAAGTTTATATTATTTGGTCATGTACTTTTATAAATCGATTAAAAAAAGGTGGAGTTTACCAATACGTTTGTGTTTATTTACAATAATATAAAATCAATATTCGTTTGTTTATGAGTCCATTTTAAGGATTATTTTTGCATTGGGTCGAATAAACCACTTTTAAAGGTGCCAAGAGTAATGTGAAAAATTTATTTATTAAGGTTTTTTTATTGATATGCATGTAATTAACTTTCCAAGTAATTTTTTTTATTAAATTAGCTAGGTTACGTAAATAATTGGCTCTACTTTACTTTAGTTACTACCTCAAATTAAGCTAAAAATTTAAGGGGGGGAGGGGGCCGACGCCCACATCTTCCCCCCACAATTTTTGAATCTAGGAAATTCATACTTTTTTTATTAAAAAAAATCAAGTTTCCAAAAATTATAAAGTGACTACCTCAAATTAAGCTGAAAATTTTTGGAGGAGAGGTTGTTGACTCCCTCAACTTTCCCGCCAAATATGGCTGTAAGGAAGTGCATACTTTTTTTTAAATTATTCTTTTAAGTTTCAAAATTTTTAAGGTTATGACGGAACTAAAATACTGTACAAGGTTCTTTTATGTTATCTAAGTTATCTAGATAATTGCTACCTTTCAAGGTGTTGTGTTGTAAATAAATGTCGAAGGGACCCCCTTCGGGTGTCCCTTTTTCCGCTTGGTTATTATACAATCCAACCTAACCTATACCTACTAATCCATAGTGCGTTGACTTGTTTTATTCTTTAAGGTGTTTTTTAAACACGCGATTTGCGGATGGATTATTGACTCTTGGCTTAGTTTGACAGTGCTACCAATATAATAAGGTTAGTTCGAATCTACTTTTTCGCTATTATTAGTCCTGTTTGCCTGTTTGGCTGCATCTTCCGCAAAATTATGCCCAAAATTCAAATTAGATCTACTTAAGTTATTTATTTTTTGTAATGTACCTAGTTTAAAACACACACACAATCACACACACACACACACGCCACGGCCACACACACACATATACATACACTTAAGACTTCGAGCGCTTACATATTAACCAATGAGACCACATAACCTTAAAATTTTTAGAGATTTAGAAAAATAATTTAAAAAAGTAAGTACTTTATGAGAGCAATATTTAATTTGGGGAGACGAATGAGAGTGTAGAACCCGTCCTCCCCTCAAATTTTCACCTTAATCCGAGTCGGTAACTTTACAATTTTAGAAAAATTTCATTGTTTTTTCTAAAAAAGGTATGCATTTCCTCCGCCCAAAAATGGTGGAGGGAGGGTTGGAGAGTCACCCCCCTCCTCTTCTAAAATTTTCAACTCAATCTGAGGTGGTCAGTAATAGAAAGTAGAGCCAAAATAAAAGTAGTTAGATCTCATTCCTAATATCTGTGATCTTTCATTTCAAATTTCCAACTACAAACTGCGTAAAAAAATATTAATTTAATTAACTTAGCTGGTTTATTACAAAATTAACATAAACAAGTGTAATTAAATTTAGTAGGGTTTTTTATTTTTACATCAAAATAACCACTCAATAAATTAAGTTTAATGTGTGATTTATGGGAGAATTTTAGTAACTGGTAGCATTGTTCACGCAACATAGACAATAGACGAACGTGTAAAACATCGCCTGCACGCACACATGCTTGATATTGTTGCCTTGTTTTTTTTGTCTTCATTGTAGGGCGACGCTCAATCTAGGTATTTATACATCAATGGCGATTATAAACACTAATACAAGGACGTATGGCGCAAAATTCATAGTTTCTAATTCTATTACTTTGTGATGCAGGTAGGTAAGTCAGTCTTTAAGTCCGTTTTTCTTTTTATATATTTAGATATCGAGACATTAAAAAGCGCTCTTACTTAGAAGTCTCTCGCAATTAAAAGTCATTACGTAGCTACTCTAGAGGCGAACCGTTTGAATGACATAATTTTCGTGGAAAAGTGCACTTAATTGCCCTGAAACAAAGTTGATATTGTCCTGTTTCCTCGCTGGCTCAAAGCTTAATGTTAAACTGGGGACCCGGGATAAATAAACAAGCTTCACAAAGTTGAAGCAGAGTGCCAGGAGTGCCAGGACAAAGACTTCCATAGACTATTTTGTATGGGAATGCGAATGAGTCAGAAAATATAAATTTACTAAATAGAACATAATGCGCTGTCGCATGTCGTATTGTTCGAAAGGAATTTTTCATTTGAAGGAATTAACAGGGTTTCATTTAATTAATGTCGTAATTGTCATTAATTTCTTTTGTTGTAAACATGAACTTTTGAGGTTTTGGTTAAGTTCACAGGGTTAAACGTTTTCTTACTATTTTGAGGCTGTGAAGCATGTAAAAATAAAAAAAATATTATCTTGTACTATATTTCCTAGTCATACTGTAGATTAAATTTGTACCTACATTATTTCGTTTTTTAATTGCTGAAATTACTTACCGCTGTAGATATACCACTCTTTTTTCTGCTTGACCGTCCAACAGAAAAAAATAGTGAGAAAATGTTTTGTTTTGAACGATACCTAATGTTCTCAAATGTGTTTATTTCTGCTAATCCACACTTGACCAGCTTCAACAATACTTATACTTACCCTTGAGAAACTCAGTAGGTATTTGGACGATTATTAGCGAAGATACATTTTTAATATGAGAGTATATAATATACTATAAGCAGGCGTTTATTATGTTAATGTACTCTTCATCTTAAGACTTTAACCAATAGGTGGAAATGTCATCAACTATCTTGTCTTACGTATAGAAAACCTTTTGACCCAATTAAAATTCCGCAATTATCTCAGCTCCAACAAAAGAATACAATAAAACATGGTAGTTTCATAGTAATCGAGTATGTAATTAAGTACTCAAACACCGTTAACGGCCCTCAATTACCGAGGTGAGCGGCATTAAACCGGCTTATAGCACTAACCCTACGGAAAGCGAACAACATCGCGTAACATGACTCGTTTGTAGTCGGTTTGTTTTACTGAATACTTCCCGGTTTCAGTTAAAGACTCTACGAGGGGTCAGAAGGGTTTGGCATCTTTAAGGGAACAGGGATTGTCAAGGTTCGAATGCTGACTGGAACAGATGCTTTAACAAAGTTGCTCAATATTTTGATGTTTGTGTTATATGTTGGTTTTCGAATCACTGCGGCGGAACTGATAAAAATAAATTAATGAATGTGTGACATGTACTATGTTATCCATTTAAAGTGTGCCCTCATCTCCACAGCTCCTGGAGCTATTCGACACGGAAGACCCGCGCGAGCGCGACTTCCTCAAGACCACGCTGCACAGGATATACGGCAAGTTCCTAGTGCTGCGCGCCTACATACGGAAGCAAATCAATAACGTATTCTATAGGTAAAGTAGACATTTCACATTGTTCTGTATGCCGTTTACGTACTAGGATGTTAATGATGAGATGGGCTTGGTGTCTACAATTCTTATGTTATGTCATGTTTTGTAACTGTAGCAAATTTCATTACGTAGTATGTTGGGTATTACTTCGTATTCTGTCAGATCGTAGGGAGCCTTACTTAAAAATGAGGAAGTTGAGGTTCAACAGAAACAAACATTTTTGTGGCAGATAAATGTTTATTTGTATTTTCGATTTGATCTGTTAATCGTTCTTACTTACTCGTGTACGTAAAGGTCTGAGTATTTATTTATGCTAATTAATTTTATCAGAGATCCGTTTTCATTTGGATATACAAGTTAATATATTGCTATTAGGACTAGATAAACCATGAAGCAAATATAAAGCTTCATGAGATAAACCTATTATTGAACCTTTCATTAGTATCGCATTGTAACTTTAGTAATTAAAAAATATGATATGCAAGTTTGTTCATGAATGAAGCTCTCTCCGCGATTAATCGAGTAAACAATTATAACAGTGTTAATTAATCGTTCACAAAAAGCGTGTTCCCATGATTTAGTGCACTACAACAATGGCCGACAAAAACTGGCGTACAAGAACGACGATCGATAATAACGGTCCCACATTAGTGGTTTTTTTTGTGTTCTCCATCATGAAGTTTTGTCACGACACTTAAAAGTATCCGGTTTTACCTTTTTTCAATATTAATCGATACATGACAAGTCGTGATCGTGTTGTTATTGTTGAGTATGAAAAGTGTTGATGGGTTTTTATTTGCATAATATGTTATCAGCCAGCAATATCTTCAAGCTGGTATTCTATAGAAAGCTTAAAACGTGATTGGAACGTCGCGCGATTTTAAATGATCAATGTCATTGATGAATATCAACATCAAACCATCTTAAATGCGTCGAAGGCCAGGAAAGAGAGGAAACTGGCTCTCAAACTCTGTCTTATCATAAGCCGTATAGCAGCTGACTCAGACAAGAGGACGGGCGCTAGCCAGGTTGGTTATCGCCCTACCATCAACCTTGAGTCTTCTGTCTTTCTGGATAAGTCTGGAGTCGCTTTATACAACACCTTGACCCTCAACCTCAAAGACTTCAACTTCACCTTGGACTTGGAGATATACAACACTGAATGTTCCGCTGGTAATACTTTCAATATACGTTTGTCAATGCAGAAAAATCTCTAGGGGGACCTCAATCATCTCTACATTTTTAACAGCATTTCATCAGGCTTTAAAAAAAACATATGTTTTATCTATTAATTGTCTTGTATTTCAGGTTTATATACGAAACAGAGCACCACAACGGCATCGCGGAGCTGCTGGAGATCCTCGGCTCCATCATCAACGGGTTCGCGTTGCCGCTCAAGGAGGAACACAAGCTTTTCTTGCTCAGGGTCAGTTCACAAAATATATCGTATTCATAATCGCAACCCAATTTCGCTTGCGCTTGTAGAGATACAAAATATAAATCATTTAGTTTTTCAATTAAAAAAAGAAATATGTAAAGTTTTTCACTTTATCCCCATAAAATCCGTTCATAGTTCTACCCGCTACATTCTTCAAGGAACATACATGCCATCTTGCGTTCAGTATTTTCCAGCTTGCAGTCACTCAGTGACGGAAGAGTTTTATAGCTATTGATTGATTAATGAGTGTTATTATTGTTTCCAGGTGTTACTACCGCTGCACAAAGTGAAATCCCTATCGGTGTACCACCCGCAGCTCGCCTACTGTGTAGTGCAATTCCTAGAGAAAGACCCGTCATTAACACAACCTGTAGTTAGGTGAGATTATTCATTTATATTTATAATTTGTGTTCGATGTGACCGTTCAAACATCTTTGGCATAGTACAAAAAATAATTAATAACAAATCATTATGTACCTATTACTAATACCTACCAGGGACAAACTTCTATCGTTTTGTACGCCACCGTACGTATTTTAGAATATTCTGAGTCGCACGAATAGAGCGTAAAATTAAACTGACTATTCAAAACTGACTATTATGAGGTGGGGATGAGACTAGTGTTTCAACTTAAATAACTTTATGCCTAAAAATACCGATGTTGATTTATCATAAGAGTTGACTATAATATTATAATTATGAGTCTCATATGATGATCAGGCAATCAGTACCTATAAATGAGCAATTGTTAATTTTTCATTTGTAATAATTAACAAAAGATTCAATAATTCAATAATCGATTTCCAGGGCACTATTAAAATACTGGCCGAAGACGCATTCGCCGAAGGAGGTGATGTTCCTGAACGAGATGGAGGAGATCCTCGACGTGATCGAGCCGGCCGAGTTCCAGAAGATCATGGACCCGCTGTTCCGCCAGCTCGCCAAGTGCGTCTCCAGTCCGCACTTCCAGGTGCGTACGTTGTGTTGTGCGTGCGTACGTGCAAGCGAAATGCGTGCATGCGTGAGTGCGAAAACGTGCGTGCGTATATGTGTGCGTGCGTGTGAGTAAGGTGAGAGTTGAATAATACTTTTAAGGAGCTATCCGTAGGGCACTGTAGACGACAGATGATGTTAATGGTATGTGAAAAGACTTTCATAAGTGTAGAGATGTAGGTAATATAGAATAAAATGTTTGATAGCATTACTTTTCAATATTCATGTATGAAATCTAGAACGACGCGGCGGCGTATTCTTATTTAATCTGTCATCGACTATACTTTTGGCCTCTGCGAATTATTTTATTTTATATTAAATTGAATGTGTAGTAAATGATACAATGAAGAATAACTTAATTGTAAGTAATAATACAATTTAAGAAATAATCCAATAACGATCGGAAATTACAATGACCATACGACCCAGCCCCGTTACCATTATGACAGCTCCAATTGAACCCCATTTTCTATCGTAGGTAGCAGAACGAGCACTCTACTATTGGAACAACGAGTACATAATGTCGCTGATATCGGACAACGCGACGCACATCCTGCCGATCATGTTCCCGTCGCTGTACCGCAATACCAAGAGCCACTGGAACAAGACGATACACGGGCTCGTGTACAACGCCTTGAAGCTCTTCATGGAGATGAACCAGAAGCTGTTTGATGAGTGCACGCAGCAGTACAAACAGGAGAAGCAGAAGTGAGTTTAAATATTTTGAATTGTATCTCGTCTTAGATGTCCCACCGCCGGCGAGTCGGCGAGTAAAGCTCGGCTTTTTTCTCGCTCAAAACACATACAAAAGATATGACATTCCATGCAAACAAAAGAGACGCATAATATATGTCAGCGAGTACATGCTGACTGTTCACACTGCCAGACAGTACTCGCTTTCTTAGTAACTATAGCGATATAGAAATCTCTAGTAAGAAATAAAATGTATGAAATAATGGCATAAATTATTTGAAATGAAAAATACGAAGTTGATGTGTTAAAAGAAGTATCTTTAATAACTAATTTCTTGATATAACCCCAAGACTAAATCACGTATACCTTCAAATGTTACCAGGGAACGAGAAAGGCTAATGCAACGCGAAGAGATATGGCAGCGGCTGGAGGCGCGCGCGGCGGCGAACCCCGCGTCGCGCGGCTTCCTGCCCGAGGGGACCGAGGGGGGGTCGGACCCGGGGGCGCTCGACGTCGGCGGGTCGGGCGACCCCCACGAGCCCGCGCCCGACCTGTCCGCGCCAAGATATGATAATAACACAGATGTGAGTTTATTATAGTACGTTTCTTGGTCACAAATTGTATCAGATCTGCCCTACATTTGATTGGGAGTCCCTTTGTAATGAATATAGTTAACTATGCATAAGGATGTTAGATTATGGCCATGCCATGCTGAAACGCATACTGGCAAACTTTCGATATCTTGTACAACCTTAAATAGAACTCTCAGGTTAGCACAATGCACTGTTGTTGTTTTCACAGAAGCAAGTAGAAATTTTATCCTAAAGATCAGATTGACAGACAGACTTGCGATAACTCAAAAAATCTTAGATTTCGAATATTAAAAAAAACAAGATCAGTTCATCGAGTAAAAACTAATGAGAAAGAAATTATACATACAAATATAGTCGAATTTGGAACGAAGTCGAAAGTCGGTTAAAAAACGTTTTTATTTGTGTTCACACAGGCCCGCAAAGCGTACAACGCGAGCAAACCGCTGCTGCGCAAGAAGTCGGAGCTGCCGCCGGACGCGGGCACGGTGCGCGCGCTAGCCGAGCACGTGCGCGCCGACCCCGCGCCCGCGCCGCTGCCCGACCGCTGCTAGCGAGACGAGACTCCTCCCCCCTTCCCGCTCCCCGCCCCGCCCCCGCGCGCCCGCGGCCGCCGCGCCCGGTAGTGCCAGGTACTGTTCGATTGTTAATGTCCTAGACGGACGCGTGATTGATCACCCCTCCCTCGCCCTGCGCTCCTAGTACACCGCGCGCGGTAGTACCAGGTATTGTTACTGTGATTCGAGAACTGTTGATGTCATTGACGGACACGTGATTGATCACCCCTCCCTCGCCCCGTCCGGCCCCTCGCTCCCAGTGCTACCACGCCCGATAGTGTCAGATATTGTTCTGTGATTCGAGCGTGCCCCCTCCCCCCACGCCCTGCACTCCCAGTATTACCGCGCTCGGTAGTGCAGGTATTGTTCTTACTGTGATTCGAGAACTGTTAATGTCCTTGACGGATACGTTGATCGCTTGATGAAAAGCTATAGTAGGGTATATGAATACGTGTGATGGTTGGGGTGTGATCCTCTTCGTGAATCCCAAGACCTTACAATAAAGCTAGTAATTGTTATACCGTGATTGGGGAATATACAAACAATCACGTGCGGTTAACTCCTTCATTATGTCTATAACATTGGATGAGCTATATGCTGCACATTTTTGTGCCTTGGTTCGCAAGTTTTACGCTGATCTAAGATTTGTTAGCAAGTTCGAGTTTAACAGCAATCCCGCAAGATGGCGATATGTCAACGGTTCGTGTCATATAAATAGCCTCTCCAGTGATAAAGATATGTATGGAGAGTTGGAGACTTATTTAGATTAAAATCATTGATGATCCTACTGCATGACCTTTGTGATGATTAAGTATTTTGATTACTCTTACCACAGCTTTAATAAGTGGTCATTATTATTGATACTTATTTTAAGTGGGGATTATAAAAATGATATTATGGTGATAAATAATTTCAATGAAAGTGCTCACTATCGCAAGTGTCAGTAGGAAATCAACTGGTATTTTGATAAGTGAGTCGCGGCCACTTCCAGATTTGTGATAGAGGGTCAGTGCTGGAATCACGTGTACAGATAGGCAAACAAATACGATACGCGACATAGTTCGAATTGTTTAGTAGTGTAAGTGGTTTTGGTGAATGTCGTCACCCTTATCAAGACAAAGTTATTTTGTTTCGAATTATTCTTGCCCTCGACATATCCCCCCCCCCCCCCCCACGCTATGATGTTGGACTTTACATTTTGTCAGAAATCAGAGTCACATATTTCAAGAATCTCTTCATCATTTTTGAAGTTATACTTCTTTAGGCGCGTTATGGAAAAATCATGAGAGTGAAATTTTACGATGCGCGCGCATCTGTAACACAAAAATTAACAGTATGAAGTTAGGCGCGTTATGGAAAAATCATGAGAGTGATATTTTACGATGCGCGCGCATCTGTGACACAAAAATTAACAGTATGAAGTTGCCAGCTAAACCACTCATTGGCCTTTGTCAATGTAACTCTGACGTCTCTAGTTTTGCTTTTGCTTTTTATCGAAATTATTTATAACCAGCCAGGTTTGTTCTGACTTGTTTGTGGCACATTGACATGACATAATATGCACAGACTAGCTAAAGATTAATGTTTCGTTATACGGTATGCAACGACTAGTCTTTTTGGTAAAATATTTAATAAAGGTTTTTAACTGCAATATAACAGTAAATAAATTATAACTAAGTATTCAAAGATAGTTTAGGATGACTATTAGTGATTATGCTACCATTCCATCAGTATTTTCTTAAGACGTTGTCACGTTCAACTATCGTCAGTAAACCGACTTTACAGACAACCAATTTTTTTTAGTATAATTAATACTAAATATTATGAAATTATTAACGTTGAATATTTATTATTTAATGATGCCAAAGAAGTATAACTTCTTACGCGCGTACATAAGTACACGCAATTTAATTTTTTTAATGTGCATAAAGTTTTAAAATCCATTAGTAATAAGTCTAAACAAGGCTGCATTGTATTGATATGTGGTGCGATGTTTATTTAAACCTTTTACATTAAATTTGAAGTTGTTAACAAATATTATAATATCGTATTAAACAAACTGCGAGACAGTTCTGTAAAGTACACATACAAAAACGTTTTTATATGTACGCGACAACACGTCGAATATCGGCCTCGTCTATAGATATTGCCCTGTACTATACAAATATTCCTAATTATATAGACTAATTATAAAATTTGTACAGTGCGGTGTTGGTATACAATTTGTAAGGTAATTATAACAGGACTGTTTTGTTGGAAGTGTATGTTGAGGTTTACTATTGTAGTGTCGTTATTATAGTGACGGTTCTGGCCTCTGGTCACTTTGGTGCGATGATGAATTGTCTTGACTGTGTAAATGTATTCGGTATGCAATGTCAGTTCAGCATCCAACTGAGACGGCCACTTGTTACGTCGGCGACATGTTTTATTTTTACTAATCTGTATAATATGAATAGTATTGGCAACTCGAATAGCACAATGGTTATTTGCTGGATCGGCGTTCCAATGGTCCTGGGTTCAATTCCCACCAAAGCGGATGTTTGAATAAGTTTAAATTTATGTACTTAGTCTGAGTATCCTTGCCTAGTGTGTTGTATATAGTGCCCACAACATAGGGAATCCTAGTCTGGGGCTGTGGGCGTGTAGCTTTATTTATTTGTTTTTTCAAATTCATAATTATTTGTTTTCTTTTGAATAAGATTACTATCACGGTTTTGCATTAGCAGATAGCAAATATTCGCGTCATTTTGAAATACGAAGAGATCTGTCATTGACGAAATTAGTAGACGAATATTGGTTCTTAGAAGTCTTGCACATTGACGCTGCATATCAAGTAATGAGATAAAAATGTAAACTACTCATTTGTATATCTTCATTATTTATATTATACAGATTCGTATATTCTTTACTTCGTAGTAACAATCCCGTCCAACGACACTAATACTCATATAATTTATGTGTAGAGAACCGACTACTTACCGACTTATAAATTGGTGTAGCAAGAATATTTTTAATTCACAATTTCGACTACGTACTTATTTATACGCAAAAGAAAGGCACAAACTGAACTTTATACAACACGATTTACACATATACACTTTTCCTAGTTTCTAGAAGTTTCCGTTCAGTAATCGCACCACAGTATCCAGCCCGAATCGATATGTTAAACTCTGCTTGTATATTGTGTTTAGATGTATATAAACTCTCACCTATGTCAGTTGCCTACAAAGTATACTGTGACGTTTTATATGTTAGTTCCTTGGCACCGCTTGTACACGGAATGTGCACGAGATCAATAAGGAATAAGTTAAATAGGTATAATTAGTTTTGATCAACTGTAAGACTAGTAATTTTTATCATGTATTAGACTGTATTATTGTTGCACACACTCAAAAGGTAGAGAATGCAGGAATGTGCATAATTTTCTCTGTAGATCTAATTTTAATATATATTACACTAAACACTTAGCGGCACAATGATACATTTTCACTGGGAATTATATAAACTAAATAATTATAGTTCGAATTAAATATAAACTGATTACAGTTGATCGATCAAAAATCGAGTCTATCGGTTTTACATAGTCTAGTCTGCTAGTTGATCAAATCTCAAGACATCTCTTTATTTAATTCATATGGCAAAATCATACAAATATATCACCCACCGCGGATGAATGAATAGTGTCTAGTGTTGATACATATGTATAGATGTCATGTTGATATTTTTATTTCTATTTCAAATACTTTTAAAAATATATAGTTTAAAGAAATCAGGTGAAATAACGTCTTATTTTATTTTTATAAATAATTGTTAGTGGTCATTTTAAGTATTGATGAAGTTAGAAATTAAATTACTGTTCTTATGTTTATGAATTATAAATAAGTGTTAAAGTAAGTCTGCATTTAAAAATCCCTTTGATGCAGTATGTCCATTTTATTTAAAAAAAGCGGGTACTCTTTACTACTCTTACTGTTTTATATGCAATACAATGTAACTTAACGCGCATTTTTCATCCAATCGTATTTTTTTAATCAATATACTCACATACTCTTCTCATTATTCTTCTTTTTCATGAAACTCATCCACATTCAACAAATACAATACATACCTAATAATCTGATCTATAAACAAATTTTTTCGGATACTTTTATTTATTCTATAGAAATTTTATAGCATGAGAATGCCCTTTTTATTTATAACTCTTGGAAATTTTGAAATTGATCTTTTGAGCTTTCTTGTCTCGAGACAATTATTATAGATTGATTCGTATTTATATACATATGAATGACTCTCTAGTTACAAATATATTCGCATTTTGCGGCTACAATAATGAAAATGTGATTACAGTTATAATATTGTTTTAGAAGTATGTATGTTAGGTAGTAATAATATTATGAAATATCATTCCATAAATAATAAAATGACATTTAAAAATATTACTTATAATAATACATCATATTATTAATTTCATAGAGAATCATAACAGTTACTCATTGTCATAACAGTATATAAACATCAACTTTAACATTTACAGAATCGATGATGCGTAAATTAATCTTTTTTTGTGCTTCTGTTACTAAGGACTGACTTACTTGCTAGATACACACCGCCTATTAGCAGCACAAGATATATTTGAATTTATTGCGAGTGCTGTTCCAACACACTTTCCATTTCATATTACATATTTCCATTTCATGCATTTTTCTGGCGATCATTTTAATATTTTAAAGCTACGTGCCTCTTTAGAAATGGTATCGTCTAATGACTGACTGATGCGTCACCGAATAAGCCTTAATATATGTAGTATTATTTAGAACTCGTTTAGCTTGTGCACGACTTTACTGTATTTGTATTAAAACCACAGAACTGATTGATTAATAAAAAATTTTGATTCTTTCGATTGAGCAGGGTCATTGACCACTTATATCGTCGATTACAAATTACTACGGCGCATTGGTCGCCTGCGTATCTCTAAGGTAATTAAAAATGGTCGTTACATTCATTCCATGCTAAGGGTCAAGGACACAAACGCTTAAATGTTGAATGAAATTATGTTTTAACATAGTCATCGTGAATTGCAGACATTTTTATGATATGGGTAGTCACATATTGTGTATATTATGTTACTTGTTGACTCAGTTGCATGAACTGTCAAGTTGTGGCTATGCCGTGACCACGGTTCACGCAATGAGGTCCAAATATCAACAAATAATAGACAAAACGTCAGTACCCTTGTTATAACATGTGATTGTAGTAAAAGTACTAATTTAGCTTGAAAAATGTTTTAGCTTGAAAAACTAGCCCAGATTAGTCGCTTTTTTTTCACCTTGTATTTTAGCCATAACTATATTGGGGACAACACAGGTTTATTAGCTAGTAGCTGTTATCGTTTATCAACAGTCACGTTTGAATAATTTAGTCGATATTTTGTCCAGTTGTGTGCGTAGTGTGCCAAAAGATCTGTGAGTGCGCCGTCAACTCAACGCTTGTGTACCACTGTGTGAATGACCGTTGTTAAAATGTGTAAGAGGACGACTAGATGAGCTTTACACTATCGTGTGTGACAAAGAACACCTATGTATTACACTGTATTTATTTTTCTGTAAATATTAACTTCTAGTATACATATATATATATAATTATGCCCAGAATCGACTGTAACGTTATGATGAATGTTTTTCTCTCTTGTATAATCTACGGCAACTGTGGACCGGCCAGTCTTCGTACAACTATATTTTTCATACGTCGTGCCATGGATTGTAAGCGGTTGTTGCATTTCCTATTGAGGTATTAACGCAGTATTGCTTTTTAATGTTAACACTGAGTTATACAAAGACTGGCCGGCTAGATGCCGGGGGAACTATTGTATGTACTTCGAATATAGTATGCGGGCCGCGAGACTGCGCCAGACAATTTAGCATTTACATAAATCTAAGGAATAAGTTAGGTGTATCGCAATGTATATTTTGCAGTACGCTCGGATAAGGTGTTAGTGTGCAATTTTGTACGTTTATTATAGTCTAGTGTGGCGCAGTCGCCGCGGCGCCGGCCTCACGTTAGCATAATTTGCAAAGCTGTTCAACAAATTGATAAATTTTGTATAAATATTTATAACGATAATGTAACTGTTGAAAACAAAATATTGTAACAGATGACATATTATAAGGTGCTTAAGATTATCGTTATAATACAAAGTTGTGCATACAGCTCCTTGTTTCATTTATTTATGCACCTTTTATTGAAAAAATTACAATATTTAGTGACTACAAGAATTGTCTACCAGTCAACCCTTGGTGTTGCTGAGAATTTGTGCACTTTACTGCTAATATTGTGTGTACCACATTTTCATAAATGACCTCAGGATAGAGATTGATTCCCAGTTGCCCCCGCGGCGATTGCCACCGGAGGCAAATGACAACTTAATGTTGTATCTTAAAAAACCAAAGTGTAAAGGGCGCGTCTCTGTTATGGTACGGTGTGGACGACTATCCCTTTACCAAAGTTTCTAATAGATATTATTAGACGAGATAGGGAAAGATGTTAATGGTTTAAATGGTTTTAATTAATACTATGTTTACTAAGCTAGATTGACAAACTATCACAACTGGTTTAAGGGTCGGGTCACATTGATCGAAGGCCTTTCGCATTTTGCCGATTGAAAAGGAACACGCTATTACGCATTATGCCGATCGCCCGTTTACGGAGCAGTTCGCATCCGTACGGAGCTGTACGGAGGCGTTCGCTTCCGTATTACCACATTACCACAGTATATAAAATTACAGTATGTCCTGTTGACGACACAATTTTTCATCATTTTAATTATAACTACCAAACTGTTACTTTCCAGTGATGGGTTCAAATCATTCAATCGTGAAAATGGTAAATGAGTTTTGAGAACATAAAGTAAAAAAAAACATTTATACTAAAAATTTTAAACTCATCAGACAAGTGCTTGTTTTAGAATATAGCTGCAAAAAACGCCTAACTCTGGAAGCCAGGCCTTAACAGATTAAAAAATGAATAAGAAAATTATTGCCATCGTTTTTATACAACAAAAAATATAAGAATAGAAATAAATTTAAAGGTCACCATTAAAACAAAAAATATACTGTATTTTTATACTGTGGTACACCTGTTACGCCGATCATCGTTGCCGTCGGCCGTCGATCGCCGTCGTCGGCCGTCGATCGCCGTCATTGGCCGTGGACGGCCGATCGCGTTTCGTGTCAGTTCGCCGCCGGAGCGCGTACGGCGCGTCTATTGGATTATTCCGGCGAATGTGAGTACCAGCCTTAGCGGACCCAAAAAATTGGTAGGTATTTGGACTTATCATACTCAACAGTATTCTAAAATTATTGACTCAAATTAAAACAATAATTATTCAAAACTATTTATTTCATATTTATAAATACACATTGTAAATTCATTTTTACACAATTACAAATTTAACGTTTACGTGCACTATTATTGCTTCTGTGCTTAAGCAGTTAACTAGCGCCATGACATTGCTATGAGAATATGAACTAACATGATACAAAATAATGCAATGTGCAAAGTAAAATTGTATAACAAAAATTTAAATATACCAAACTTGGAAATGAAATGAAATCATACATACCATGAACGGCCAAATTTATATCTTCAAGAAATAATTATTGTATTGCAGTATTTTTTCTCCTTGCTATTTAGAAAATTGTAATTGAACAACTAAATACATATATTCATAGGAACCGTCGGCAAAACAAAACGAAATGTACTATGAGACGGTAAAGTGGTTATTGTAGACAATACATTATTAAATAATTATACCAGGCACAAACGTTTCTAACCAAGAAAAAAAATCACTTTACACCTCTACATTAAAAAGTACTTGAGTTATTTTTAGAAAGTGGTAACTAGTCCGGCACGTGAAAACTTAGCTTCTTACTTTAAATATATTACGATAATGTAATGTAGCATTCATTATAAACTTGCAATCTTTCTCTTTTTCTGTTCTAACGAAATTATTCATGTTATTCCCATTATTAAATTTGTATTAAGGTCGAAATTTCTAAATGACATCCTCATCGACAATGTTTTAGAAACAAAGTTAAGTTTTGGGGACAAATTAAAAAATTAACAAAGTACACATAGAATAGGATTTTGCTAATAAAATTTGTAGTTTTTCTTCAAAACATATTTAAACAAACAAATGTCGAGATATTTTAATACTTGAATAGATCAACTTTATGTCTCACAAAATAAAAAAGGATGTTACTATTGTAGTTGTATTGTATTGTAGTAGTGGTATTGTATAAATAAAATATAAAAAGGAAGTATGAAAAAATCTTAGCTATGAAGCCAATATAAAGCAACCTTTAAGTGGTCAGACTAGTTAATTTTAATAGTCATATTATAACTACTACTGCAGATTAATGAAATAAATATAAAAAATATCTACAACTATTAATACGATTCATTTTTTATAATATTAAATACATAAATTGCGGCCATAATAAATAAGACAAACATAAAAAATTGTTTAGATTAATATTCTGATCTGATATTATGTAACATGGTTACTATTAATTCGGCTTCTAGAAAACTTACTGCTCTTTCATTATTTGCTTTCTTCGTAACGCCGTCGCGAGCCCAATTTAGAGATCAAGCATTACAACTAACTAGCAATATAATATTTACTATTTTATTAGCTTAACTATAATACATAATATTCTCGAATAAAAATATAAACAGTCCCGTAGAGTGACTTATATTTAGATTTTTTACAATTTCATACATAAGTATATAACAACTAATAATACATAGCTTAACCTATAGTTGGACATGTTCCTATATTATTGTAATATAGTCATTCTATGTATGTAATTTACCATATTCGGCTCACTTTCCGAAATTTATGGTCCTCACTCTGACTAATCAACGACACTACAAAACACTTGATTCGTAGTTACAAGTATATGCTTCACATTTCTTCCCAGTAATGCAATGGGACAATATTTTGATTCCAAAAGCCCCATGAGTAAATGTAGCAGCTTTATTATAGTCGATTCATTTCTTAAATTAAATTTTGATATCAAGAGAAAATCCTCAAACACTGGACTCTTGACAAATGCTTACCATGATAGCGGCCTTACTTTGAAGTCTAATGATATAAATAGACCTTAATTTACCTAACAACATGGTCAATCAGTTGGTGAAATATCAATAGAATAGAAATAGAAATATCAATTCTTACATCATTTTCGGCAACAACTCATTACAATCATATTATTTATTTAAAGAAAGGCTGCCGTGAAGTACTTCAGACATAAGTCGGCCTTTTAAATACGATGCCATAACAATATAATTATATCTTTTCAATATTGAACTATACAATGTACATGACTGTAAATTATAACTGTTAGAATCTAACTGATTAATATCTATTACTGTGGAAGATAAATCAAACATGGAAGATATATGAGTAAACTTATCGTGGGTATTAATGAATTCAATGTACCCAAAAAATTATTTTTATTTTTGTCGGTTTGCCTGTGCGTTTAATAAAATAAAAACGATATTATTAAAAGATTCCGCGTAACCATATTTCTCGTGTAGAGAAAGAGGCTTATACAGTAGTCTCGGTAATCCGACAAACGTTTTGCAAGGCAGTGTCGAACTAGCGAATTTTCCGGATTACGGAATTACTGCCTAGAGCTCCCCATAATCCAGACGTTTTTACAAAAAAGTACTTAGTAATCCGACAAATAGATCCAATGATTAGATTCTACATAATTGTAATTATATATATTATTATTGTGTAGGTACTCTGAAGTATAAAATATTTCATTATGCAGGGTAAAATGAGGAGTAACAGGCCACTGTTAAGGAATTGGCTCCTTGAAATTTCAATGTGTGTTTAATAAGAATTATTATGATAGTTACTTACTGTTCCTCTCGAATCGAATTTAGTAAATTAAACAAAACAAAAGAGAGCTTACTTTTTATTCAGTAAAAAAATAACGTCATTGATCCTATAGAACTAACAAATAATAATAATTCTATAGTAGGAAGACGTTGAGTACGATTTATCAGATTTTTCTTTAAGTCTTTAAGGATTAGTTTAGACCGGCGGGTCTTGAAAAGTTAAAGCGCGCTAGACCGCATTGCTATAGATACCATGTAATTAAACTAGCGGCACGCTATGATGGCCGGTTTGACGTTTGTCCGCTCATGAAGTTCCGTATTAATTGATAACGACTTTGAAGGAAATAATTGTATTACTTTATTGACGATAGTGATGTGCAGAGATTCATAAATTTTATCGAATGTAGTTTTAGGTTTAGGACTCAAAATTTATTTATTAAATTGATTTCTAAAATGTATACAAGTGTAGAAAAATCAGTTTGCACCATTTAAGGGGTGAATGTACTTGTGAATATGAACAATTTTCACTATGTGGACAAACCTCTGAAATCGCAAAAAAATATCAGCTGTTTCATACAAAAGGTAAAATTTTTATTTTTATATGATATATACCACAACTCGGCATTTGGTTTTCTAAATTGAAAATTTTTAAAAATGGAATCTAATACGATCGTCACATAGGATCGCTGGCTAGCACAACTACTACCTCCGGCAAACTCGCGTCAATGCTCAATGCAAAACAAAGCAGTTTCGAATTGACGTTGCTTCGAAAAGTATAAACTGTCAGTGCAATGCGATTGTGATATAGTTTTGACCTGGCTTTGGATTTCAAATATTGATACTGCATTACTGTTGACCCTTGCTCGTTAATTTGGACTCTGTTCAAGCCCTTTGTTGTGGATTTCGTCGATATGACCGAACGTACGCACATCACTGTTGTAATGTGTCAAACCGGACATCATAGCGTGCCGCTAGTGTAGTGAAATTCAAAGTAAGCAATCAAAATCAAAACATTTCCCACGCGTCGAACAGAATTAAGCCGGGAGTACATGTAACAACCTGTTCAATCGGGTGATTTCTCGTAGTCCAACTATTTAGTCCAACTATGACGTCACAGTTGGACCACGAGGAATAGGTCGTCCTCGTGGTCCAACTGCCAAATTAATGTGATTTGACAGTTGGACCACGAGGAAGACCTATTCCTCGTGGTCCAACTGCAAAATAATTTTATGTTTTATGAATTGTTTTATATTTTATGAATTATTTTTTAATTATTTTTACTATAATTAGTAGCCCTACTCATTTTATCTCCTACTAGTAGTCCTACTACAGAGATAGATTATTACAGGAAAAATGCTTAGTTCCTCGTAGTCCTACTGCTCTATTCTTGATGTATGTTATATCTGCCCCAGCCGGGAATCGAACCCGGGAATCGAACCTTCTCTTCGCAGGTAGGATCGCTACCCACTAGGCTACGGGGCCGTCATACATTTAAAGCACACTAGAAGACATTTGGGACGTGCACCGTCGGATCACATGACATTGTAACTTATGCATTGTAACTTATATATTAAATTGAAGTTGTTATAAGATTTCAACCTCGATAAGCAAAGCTAACTCAAAAACTACTCGCCAGATGGCGCTAAATTCAACCTACATGTGTAAAGTTCTCGTTATAGTTGGACCACGAGGAATCACCCGTTCAATCACGCATTACAGCTGTCTACACTAGCGAAGATCGACAAAAAATATTCATTGAATAAAAAAGGGCTTATCGGATTACAGGGGGCTCCGGATTAGCCAGGGTCCGGATTACCGGGGGTCCACTGTACTTACCGAAGCAAAGCCGCGGACTGTGTAAATAATAGTAAGTTGCAAAACAAACTAAACAGTTGACACACATAATTATAACACAGCCGAGAAGATCGTTACGAACGTAACTTGCATTCTTTGAATCTCTGAAAGATCTCTAAATTGGAACACCCTCTATAAAGACTAAATCCATAACTCAGTAAAGTCTAGCCAGTCAGCGAAAGAAGCCCGGGTTCGATTTCCAGCAGACATCACGTAAGAAACAAATGTTTATTTATATTTCCTGATTGACTCCTGATACTATTATACATAATTATTATAGCGTTTGAAAATCTATTATTCTGTGAGGAAATTCATTGCTACACCTCCAAATCCTTCAAGAAGCTCTAAAAGTATATTGTATCAAGCCAAAGCTCACATATTCAAAAGCAAACGACAATCTACGATATAAGGCAGTGCCAAAATTACTAACATCACTTGTAAAATCTAGATAATTTTTAAAATGAGGTATATTCCATAACGATTTAATTAATTTCATCAATAAGGCAACATTATTTACTTTATGATAGGGAAGTACAAAACTTGTCACACATTTTTTATGTAATGGCTGTTCAGCCTATGAATATACTATAACAAATATACCTATAACAAACCTGACAGATATCATAGTCACATGCCCAGCCCACAAACACCCAGACGGATCCATGGAATGAATCAAGAGACCATCGATTCGATGGGACTAAAAGGCCTCTATTAAATACTTATACCAACTAACAGATGTATCAAATCAAAGTGATTCACTTTACGAACAAAAACTTCCACTGCATTGATTTCAGGAAATGTACATTTTCAGATAATTGGTTAAAAAATATTCCATTGTAAAGAAGTACATAAATTGAAATTCACAATTATTTTCATTCACTTTTGATATTCGGTCATCCAGTACTCTGTGCTACAGTGAACTGACAGCTGTTATTTCAGTTGCTCTAATTTTAACTGTGATATAATATATAGAATAAGGATAATAACTCTTGGAAAGTAACAAAACAGTTGAACGATACTTTTAACAATAAATTGTATTTTTTATGTATTTGGATATCAACAACAATCACTATAACAATAATGTGAATTCCAATTTACTCAACAAAATTCCGTTGATTTAAATGACATGTTCTTAAACAATTCTAAAACTAAAATTGAACCTTTCCAAATTTTAAATTGTTACCCTACCAGCCAGTGTTCCATCCTCGATATCTATTCTACTTCTTCCTGTAGTATGTTACCAGCCAGTATCCCAACCTCATTAGTTATTCTACTTCTTCCTCATAGGCTATTCTGTAAGGATATCTTTGACATCTCGATAGCTGAGTCCGCGGTGACATTTAGATTTTGACGTACATCGCGTTCTGTTAAAATTAAAACCGACGGCAGCGCCAATCAAGCTCGCAATCGAAGTGACAGACAGAACTCACCTGAGTGTGCTTCGATATCGAGTTTGTTTCTTACAGAATAGCCTTGCTGGAGTGTGTTGCACCAGTTTCTCTCTGTGGTTTACTTCTTCCTGGTGGCGAGCTGGTGTTTGAGCAGCTGCACCTGGTCGTGCTGGCGCGCCAGCTGGTCGTTGAGGCCGGCCACGTGCTCCGTCAGCACCGACATCTGCTGCTCGTAGTTGTGCGACGTCGACCGCAGCTCCTCCTCCTGTGTGCAACGTTTTATGTTTGTTACCGACAAATGAGTAAGTGTGAACGCGATGGCGGCGAAAAAAGACGATGTACAAAGCAAGGGATAGGCATTATTAATCTTGATGATACGAAATTGCAAGTATTGACACCAAAACGGGTAAAAAAGTACCTCACATAGACCGTGTGATATTTTCTTACTCAATTTTACCGTATTTTTTTTTTCAGGATAATATAGCTAGTCACCCCTTTAGCAAGGATAACGTCGGGTTTAAAATGAGTGGTGTAAACACCAGTACATTCATTCCATTGTTCAACAGGGTGCACCACAAGTAGGGTAAATTTGGGCTCAGGATGGATGGAGGTGGAGCTCTTGTTACTTGTTACCCTCAGATGTGTAAATGTATTTGATTATTCGTAATGTGTGTATCTTACCAATCTACTGATGGTGTTGTGTTTCTCCTGTATGGTATGCGTGTCGGTCTCTTTTTCTCGTTCTAGCTCTTCGAACCTCAGCCGTAGCATTTCACACTGAACATAAAAAATTACATTTTAAATCAATTCGTGACTGCTACTGACAATTTCTTGACCGCATCTGTAGTTCGGAGAGCACGTAAAACATTCGATTCCTATAGATAGTCACTATATAACAATCGCTAAGCCATGTTGAAGGCCTTCGGACGACATAAATTGACATTGATAACACTTAGATTGACCATTAACCCGTCTACCAATCCACACTGAAGGTTCCAGTGTGGAGCAACATGGTGGAGTATAGTCTAGGCGTCTACAGGTAAGAGGAATGTGAACAGGTTGTTTGCAGATGGACATACAGAACTACTTTGTCAATTAACATATTATATAGTATAGCTATAAAAATAGACCTTACTGTTAAGAAAGTAGATGTAGCGTATTATGTTTATGTACCAGGATGTACTGACTGATCTATTGAGACAATTTTATGTCGCGTCGTCTATAATAGTCTGCCCATAAATATTATTGTTTCGTGATTTACAAAACAATAATACTCTATACCTTTTGGCTATCTGTATTAAATTACACATTAGACATATTTTCGTTGATATCAGTTGGTACTGTACCGATAAGAGTAAACAACATAATAATTATTCTATAGCTTACTTTGCATTCCATCTATCGATAACAGCGTTATAGCATGATTACATACACACACAATTAATACAGTATTTCAGTACCTACCTACTGCGTATTTCGTTCGTTTTTTCTGCGCATATATCGGAACTTTAAGTCGCGCAAAAATCTAGTCTAGCTCATTAGACATACGCTTGGTTTATGCGTGTCTCGAGCGAGAAATTAGCCGAGCTTTACTCGCTACTCGCCGGCGGTGGGACACCTTCCTCTACACACTAACCTCTTTGACGTAATGCTCAGTCTTGCTCATCAGTTCCTCGCGCTGGGCCTTGAGCTCGCTGATCTTGTTCAGGAAGTATGTCTGCATGCGCTCCTCGCGCGCCTGTAGCTCCCGCTCCACCACGAACGGCACCTCCAGGCTGCCCAGCAGCCCCGTCACCCTGCCCTCCGCGTCTGACACACACATACACATTATTGTAAAGGGGGGAGGTCAAGACGAATCGCACCCAAACTCACGTGATAAGAGTGGGAGGGGAGAGTCGGCAAATATGATGCAATTTTTTTCCCGCATGTAATTCTTTTTGCAGGTGTATAGTCAGCTCGTCGTCAGCTACGTTCATAAGGAAGTGTCATATTTAAACTTATCGATAAAAAATTTGGCGACCTTTTTTTCTCGCCCTAGCATATCTCTCAATCCATTCTTTGCTTTCTATGGTAAAGTAGGACATTCTATCGTCACTCCGCCCATAGGGGACCGATAGCCCCGTGGTCGTAAAGCGACGAGGGTGAAAAGGTGTGTAAAACGGTATTGCACGCGAGCGCTCCTACAGATAGCTGCAGCCTTGATAGTGACTATATGGGTATAAAAGACGCTTGTGCGGCTCTTGGCCCGAAAGGTGACGATCGCTACTCGCTAGCCATACCCGACTTACCTAAGGAAGTCTCGTTGAAGCTGTTGAAGTCTCCCGAGTCGTGTCCGTCGCCGCGCCGCCGCTGCGACGCCGACACGTGACGAGCCACCTCCAGCCTCAAACTCTCGTTCTCCATTTGTAACATCTCATATTCCATCCGGAGTTTTTGATTCTCCTGAGAATAAATCATAAATCATTAAAAATAAAATAATAACAATTTTCTGTATCATTCAATTACCCTTTTTTACCCTGTTAATAATTCAATTACACACTCATATCCCTGCAATAAGATGATTGACATGGATTGCAGGTATAGCAGTGTCACACGAACCCTGTTCCAGCTGGGAATCAAACCCTGGACCCCTAGTTTTCCAGGGAGGGCTACTGCCAAGTAGCATAGTACAATGAGAATAGTAGAATAGCTACGCCCGCTCGGCGAGTTAACTGCCTACTCTTGCAATGATGCATAGGGTTGTCACTTTTATTTTTAGTTAAATATTGTTTGCGTATTATGACAGCACTAGGTTTTTAATAAAATAATATAATGAAATATTGTACCAATTCTTAAACGAATAGTTCCAACGAAAAGTAACAACGTCCGTGAATAATATCCAAACTAAATATAATAATAAATAATTAAATATATATTATTGGGAAAGTTTCAAATATAATACTTGTAACAGTTTAAACACTACAATTAAAGAACTTTTTTTTGTACGGTGTCCCCATACAAAAAAAAAGTTCTTTTAATTATTTTCTATTTATTATCAGTTTTTTTTACGCTTACAGACAATTACCGAGCAGGATTTCAAATTTCATCTTTCTATGTCATCTGGAAGTGAGTTAGAATTTTTGTCTATATTATTATGTCAATCAGTCTGTCAGTGTTATTAACAAAATATCCAACATAACACCCCTGATAATATGTAATGTAGTTATTATTATATTATTATAAATAACTACGTATGTAAAGAAATTAAACTATAACCGCCGCTATAACTTACCAAATAAAATGAAAATCAAATATTAAACACTAGCTTTTGCCCGCGGCTTCGCCCGCGTGGAATTCGTTTATATCGCGAACCGCGGAAGGTACGTTATCAACTATCTTCCTGGGAAAATTCATCGAAATCGGTCAGGCGGTTTAGAATTTTTAATACAAACTTTCATCCCCTATTTCAAGCCTTTAGGGGTTGATTTTTGAAAAAAAAAAGTAGCCTATATGTGACTCATTCCGAATTTCATCCAAATCGCACCGGTGGTTTAGCCGTGAAAACGTCACAGATAGACAGACAGATAGACAGACTTTCGCATTTATAATATTAGTATGGATTAATCACTCAATCCAACAATATTAGTAAGTGATGAAATTAATAAATGTTAATATACCTAAGTACCTACTCCATTTCAACAACACACCGCGCGTTGTTGCCGCTCTTATCAAACGTAAATGACCGCGCTGAATACTTCACAATTTAAGCTTATATGTATACCTTTCTTTTCAAATACTGAGTATTAAGTGATATTTTAGTAGTATTGATATATACCTATCTAAACAACTTGTATGACAAGTAGTTTAATTTATTATCGTGTAACAAACACATAATATACATTTTGTTTGTAGATAAATAGGTACCTACTTACAACGTAGTAAACACACCCATACGTAGTAAACGAACGGAATATCTGTGAACTCAAATGCCTAAATTCAGAAACCTTGGGTAGTCTATTAGCATACATAGGTAGGTAAATAATTATAATTTAATAACAAAAAAGTTTAGGTTGGTACTAACGTTTCTCGTTCAATGGGTACTTGAAAAAATGATAATTCCTGGTTTGAATTATTGTTCAGGCATCCCACGACATAACAATACTTTTTAGCTTTCATTGAAGACATTTTAAGTGGCCAGTGAGAAAAATCCGAGCGAGCGAGCAATGTGGCACGTATTTGAATGCGCGCGATTACGCGTGTGTCGCAGCCCGTACTGAGGCCACGGTAAGCCCCGGTATTCTGTTTGAATGTGTGCGTGAAACGTGCGTGCGTACACGGCGCCCGCTACTCACGCGTACATTCAAACCGGCGGCCGTAGATTTGTATGAAGCTCTTCTACTGTTTATACTGTGCAAGTAGGCTGTGGGGTCATCTTTCGGGACAAAACATGCCAGCTTCTCTTTTCTTGACTGAGAAGCTTGTACTGACAAAAAAGTATTTATAATGGTAAATATAGCTTGACCAGAAAAATAGAAAACCTGTCATGAGGGCGCTAAAGTTTCCTTTTTTATGGCAACAGCACAGACAACAGTAACTATAGTAACGCTCATGTTATTATTGTCATTTTGACAACTATATCGGAAATGTTAATTAGGGAAATAAATGTTATTTTTTACGAAATGTTATTTTAGCACATAGAAAATCACTTTTCTTTCACGAATACGAACAGTTTTTGTCATTTTAGCACAAAATAAACACATAAAATAAAAAGACAAACATGACTGACAAGCAATTTACGATTGACGTTTAGAAACTAAATGTTGCCAGTATAAGAAATTAGTTCCATGAGTTTACCGCAATATGGCGAGGTTTTTTATATTTCTGGTCAAGCAATACATACACATACCTGTTCTAACGTGTGTGCTTTGCTGGTCAGTTGCTCATTGAGATGCAAATCATCTACAGAACTAAGCGCATCTTCACTACCAACCTGGAAATACAATAACAATATTGGATAATCTTAACATAATATGAATTTTAATAAAACACACTAAATAAATTTAATGTTCCTTCATTGTATTTCTTGCTTAAACACATAGGGTAAATCGAATGCCTACTTACATTTATGTATAAAAACCGAAACACACTTATCACGCTAAATACAAACATAATATCAATAGTATGGTAGAGATAGTATTGATAAAACTACCTTTTATAATAATCACATTGTTACGTTGTTTGGGAGTCTAATGTTCAAAGCACATAAATACTCTATATTTATTAGTGACCTAGCTGGCCCTCCAGACATATTTCTGCAAGAGATACATGGACAAACATTTGAAAATTACACCATTAGGTCTTCAGTAGTACAACTACAAAAACTGCATCAATTTCCATTCAGTAGTATTTGTGATAAGATGCAATGTGATTTGTGATGCCAAGAAAAAAATACAGACAAAAATCCTAAAACTAATATATTTAGCTTCTATTAGCCCTACAAATACCCTACCTACGTTTTTTGTTACAAATATATTTATTGTATAGAGATAAACCAATTATATTTCTATTATAAAGCATAGATAATCTTACCAAGCTGCCAGCTTCTGAAAAGAAGTCACCATTACAGCTGGTTGGCTGACTCGTCCCAACCTGGGCCTTGTTAGGTGTCCCCCCTAACCTTTCCTTCTGAGCTTCTTCTAGTGAATACTGTAGCTCCTGATTTTTATTCTTCAATTTAGCTATCTCACATTTATACTTGCTTTCACATTCGTTCAAATGCTTCTGATAATCCTCTATGGAGGCTTGCAACTGTGATACTTCAAATGATTTATCTGAAAGCTATAATATAAAAGATGTGTTAGATGCTTTCGGTATTTACCATAGGAATTGAAAGGATTATAGATTTGTTTTAACTTCTACATGAAAAACATCTACATAAAACTCTAAAACAAAATTATGATACAAGTGAGGTGATACCAGAGATTTAGCAGGGAAGGATCCCACAATCCAGTGATGTCCATCACAACTTACAGAGCCACAAAAAAGGCCAACAAATAATTTTCATACAACTCTGGTCTTATGAAGTTGCTGGCTCTTAATAAAACCATATTAGAGTCCAATAAATTTTAACATGGAGTACCTGTGAGGCATATTGAGCATTTTCAATTATCTTCTTCTGCAGCTCTTCTTGCAGTAGCCCAGCATCCAACGGAGCTGAACTGCTTGTGCTTGGTTGCTTCTCTTCACCTTTGCTTTTTGATTTCTTTGACAATTTTAACTACAACAAAATTTATAGGTGAATGGAAAATAGAAGTTGTCATGTTGAATGAATGTACATGAATAAACAAAAGTCACCCTTTATAGTACCATTGTCTGCCACGGCACTTAGTATCTAAGAATTATTTTAACATCAAATGTGTTTCAGTCAGTAATGGAACCAGTTATAATATTTTTAGAGGAAAATAATTAGAATCAGATTCGTACTAACTGAACTTTTAAGCAGTTAATTATTAGATATTACTCTCACTAATAGTCCCTGCCTAAGTCCTCTGATTAACAAACTAAGTAATTTGTTATGTGGTCAATAATAAGTTATTTGTTAAATGGACAAACTATCCTCATCCTTTGACTTGTTCTGTCACTCAGTTTCAAAGGCAGTAGCAGAAGGGTTGTACTGCTTGCTTGTTTGCTGTCTTATTTCTATATAAAAAAAAGGATGTAAGTATTGAGATTGGCAATTGAACTGTCCTCCGAAACCTCAGGAAAAAAATGTTTTAATTTTTAGATTTAGGATACATTGAATTTGAATGTCAATGTAAAATTTTTGTAATGGAGGAATACATTGTGTTGTTGAATAAAAGGATTTTAATTTGGAAGATATGTATTTAATTCTAACAGTAAGTGTATATGTATGTGGTACTAGCCTGGAACAGATGGAAACCTATCATTATAGATAGATAGAGTTATGAAATAGATAATGCAAAAATTAGTAAATTTGAGAGAAAAATACAATTTCTTATTTCTTTGTTCAAAATACAATAAGTTCCTTATAGTTTTTATCTTAATTGAGATAAGCATATTGTAAAACATAGAATACCTAGAAATTGGATGCAGTTCAAACATAGGTAATCTTATTACTTTATCAAACAATGGATTTTAAAACTTTTAATATGAAAGCTAACCTGTAAAAGATCGAGTTCATCTTGTAGGACGGAGACTCGCCGCGTCAACTGCTGGTTCCTAAACGTTAAAGAATCTATCTCTAATTCTCCTTTTCTTAAAGATTTCTCTTTTTCCTTTAATAATTCTCTCAGCTCGTTAGATTTAGCTTGTTCGTCTAATACGCCTTTTTTCAATACCTTAACATGCACCCTCAACTGAAAGCGGAAACAACGAATTTAAACAAATTGCCGACAGCCGACTGCATAAAAATTACTAAATACCGTATCGTCAGGCGAGAAACCAAACCTTTGAATATTCGGAAGCCAATTTCTGGTACTTCGCTTGTATGTCTCCTGAAGGTAGCCCTTCCATGTCTCTGTTTCAAGAGGTCATAACTGATAACTGCGCCACATACGGGATCCAATGTTTATTTGTTAAAAATCTACAAATTCTATAAACTATAACACTATTATACATCGAAGAACACCCACTTACAGAATCAAAACTGGCAATTTTGACAATACGAATTGAAGAAAGCTGACACATGACGTGACAGGCAAACAGATAAAACAATCGAATAATAGGGATGCGATCTGAGATCGATTAATTGAAGAATCGAATAATATAATAATCTATGAAAATAATCGATCTTTTGTGGTAAATGTATTATTTTTCCACCCTAGAAAAATCGAGATTCAAAAAGACGGATAGAAAGAAGCCAAGTAAAATCGATTTTTGGTAGATCAATTCTTTGGCCATTAATTTTTTGTGAATCGATTTATCACATTTGAATTCAAATCAATCTAAGAATCGATCTTTTTCGGACAGAATCCCATCCCTAGTCGAATAAATCATAAATCTCTATCCACAGATTAGTTAAAATTGTATAGTATATCAACATAAATAACTAATAACACAACAGACTCTACATTAATCTGTGGTGCTTTTGCTTACGCTTACGATAAATAAGTAGATTTTTCTGACAATGGCAACATTGTTTCTGTTGATGTGTCGTGATTGTCTGAAGTAAAATATCAATATTTTGGATTTTATGAAAGAAGACTAGTATTTTTCCATTGAAATCTCGTACTTAAATAGTTTAAAGTGGTATACATCATTTTTATACACGACAATGAGTGACAGGTGGAGATTTTACTAATAATTTCATGTTTTGTTGCAACAGGTAAAACTACAGGAGAATAAAGTAAATTGTGATTATATTATGTGATTAATCAACAGGATCATGGAATCAAGTAGCTCTACTTTTGCGGACGTTGCCAGCGAACACCCGAAGAGTATTATACACATCGATATTGATTGCTTTTATGCTCAAGTGGAGATGATCCGGAAGCCCGAATTGCGCTCGCAACCTCTTGGAATCCAACAGAAAAACATCGTTGTAACGAGTAATTATGAAGCGAGGAAGTACGGCGTAAAGAAGTGTATGCTCGTCATTGATGCTTTAAAGTTGTGCCCTAATTTGAAACTAGTGAACGGCGAGGACTTGCACGACTACAGAACGGCCTCAAACAAAATTTTTGCCGTTCTCCAAACTTGGAAATGTCCGGTGGAAAAGCTAGGGATGGATGAGAATTTTATTGATGTCACAAAGTTAGTTGAAGAAAAGTTAAAAAATAGCAACTCAAGTATCACTGTGTCCGGTCACGTCTATGAGGAACCAAACATGGACTGCCCCTGCGGCTGTCACAACAGACTGAAAATATCATCACAGGTTGCTAATGAAATGCGTCAGAAAATACACAATGAACTAGGATTCACAAGTTGTGCTGGTATTGCACACAATAAACTGTTGGCTAAGCTGATCTGCCCTTATAACAAACCTGATAACCAAACAACTATATACCCAGAGCATGGAGCCAGTTTTATGTCAACTTTACAAAGTGTACGCTTAATACCAAGCATTGGGTCTAAAACAACAGAAGCTCTTATATCACAGAAAATAATAACTGTTAGTGACTTGCAACAGGTGTCAATAGACGAGTTAAAAAAACATTTCAGTAGTGACATGGCAGTGAGACTCAAAAATTTAAGCTTAGGGGAAGATAATACTCCAGTGAAACAATCGGGACGGCCTCAAAGTATAGGTTTGGAAGATAGTTTCAAAACTGTTAGTGTTAAAAGTGAAGTGGAGGAGCGTTTTGGGGCTCTATTGCAAAGGCTGCTAGTGTTGGTCCGGGAAGATGGACGCATTCCAGTTTCATTACGAGTCACATTGAGGAAGAAGGATGTCAAAAGGCTGAGTAGTCATAGAGAATCCAGGCAGTGTCAAGTCTCACCCTCCATTTTCACAATAAACAATGGTACTTTAACTGTGACTGAAGCAGGGAAAAATAAACTGATGACCATTATAATGAGATTATTTAATAAGCTTATTGATTTATCAAAACCATTCCATTTGACCTTAGTAGGGCTGGCCTTTACTAAGTTTCAAGAACGCATGACTGGGCGGGGTTCTATAGTGAACTACTTAATGAATGACATATCTGTCCAATCAGTTCTTAATATTCAGAATGATTGTGATACATCAGCTTCATCAATGGATTATTCTGCAGCATCTCCCAGCAGTAGCACTACAACTGATCTATCAGATGCTGAAGTAGAGCCGTCTCCAAAGAAACCTAAGAAGGTTGGCTTGATAGCTAAGAGGAGATGCTTTTCTAAAGAAGAAGTGGCTTCGCCCAGTAAGTTAAGAGTAGGAGATTTGAGATTAAACTCTAAGGAACTTGAGAAGGTGTCAGAATTGAGATTAAATTCCAGAGATCGATCACTAACTCCTAGAGCCAGTCCAGCTAAAGACAACTTGTCTGACACAGACACTATGAAGGATGTTTCAGAAGGAGGAAACTGTGAAGACTGTCCAAGTTGTGTTGATAAAGAAGTGTTTCATGCCCTCCCAGATGAAATGCAGCAAGAACTAAAGGCTATGTGGAAAAATCAATCCAGCTCCGAATTGCCTAGAAGTAGCCCCAGAACTTCAAACAGATCAAAACCGAACACACTTTTGAAATATTTTGTTCCACACAAATAGTATTCATAAGATATTATTTTGTTAATTATTTAAATGATAAGTGAAGGTTTCTATTTTTTCAAATCATACAATTTTTATTCAGCTGATCAAATACATGTTTATGTTTAAAATTGCATTTGTTTTATTGTATTAACCTACAGAAAAGATTTCTCACCGGACATTCCAAGACATGCAACATTCCGTTTCACAGCATTCAAGTTATGAGTCACTTCTGAAGATTAAGCATGAGTCATAGGATACCATTAAATAAATCAAAGGACAAATAAGTATAAAATATATTAACAGGGAATATTATTTAATATCTATATTTCTAACAGCATTTTTAACTATGGAAGTTAGCTCTTTGAGCTTGTGCACACCTTCTATGTTGACTTGCAGTGACTCTGCAATTTTGCTATATGCTAATACATCCACATTCACTTGTAATCTGATCTTGTCTCCATCTGTGACCCCTGTTGGGTCATTATTTTGGTGTGATGTTTTATCTCTGATTTGCTTCAGTCTTCGTAATGACTCTTCAGTTTTTTGAACTGAGGTCAACACATCTTCTACATATTTGTAATAACTGAAAAAAATGTTTCACTTTCATTATTCTAACTTTTGGTAAAAATAAAATATTATGTAATATTTAATCAACAGCATAAATGAAAGTGAATACTTACGAAACTGTCATCATATTAAATAAGGCATTGTAAAGCTCAATCAAAAATGCACTGTCCAGTGTGTTGGCACAATCTTCATGGAATTCTTGCATAGTTCTAGATATAACTTCAATATATGTGCAGTGTTTTGTTGGAATACTACGATTTGTTTTTCTATATAATCTTGGTATTTCACTAACTTGTTTTAGTTGAATATTAAAATACTCGTAAAGTTCATTAACAATACATTCTCTTATTGTGATTTTAGTACCATGTAACATTTCTTCAGAGGGTTTGGAACTATTCATAAGTAACTGTTTACTTTGGTCTCCAGGAACCTTATTCTGTACCATTTCTATGAATTTTGGTAACCTCTGCATAAGTACTTGGGAATCTACATACAGATAGATACAATTATGAATTAATTCCTTATTGACATTGGCAAACTCTAATCTTGGAGATGGATTTCTCTGGAAAAGAATGAGCATAATAAATATTTTGTATCATAATTATTACTAATAATTAAATTATGCTTAAAAGTGCAGTACAAGGACACCCATATATTACACAAACTTTTATCAAAGACAATTTAATGTGTGACATGATAAGGATGGCCCATAATGAGTAACACTATGATTGGTACGGTGAGGATGCAAATTTAAATTACCTGAACACAATATGCAGTTGCCCAGGTAGCATACCGTGATAAAAGTTGTAAGGACAGCTTCCAAAACTTATGAGCCAAAGCCTCTATATAGATTCCATCAGACCAGCATTCCTCCATTGCTTTCCAACATTTATTTGATTCTGCTATACAAAAGCCATCTGATTTCTCCAATGTAAGGCTCTTCTTTAATGCTGATTCAAAACCACCTGAAAAATATAAAGTTGGTTTTTAAGAACTTTATTTTACCATAAGCTATGAAGGTTGACTTTGACCTTGGATATGAGCCCTCACACCCTAGAATATTTTGACACTTTCAACAATTTTTTTAATATTACATAATTTTACCAAAGTTACATAAGTTCAAGTATAAGTATATTATATTTTAACTGATGAAGATCAACAGGCAGTAATATAATAATATGTGTTGCTAAAAGCTAAAGTCAAAAACTACTTTTGTCAAAGACTACTAGAATTTAATTACTTGAATGGTAAATTGTTTTGATAGGTTTTTATGTTACCTGCAATTTCTTGGAATCTGATTTGAAAATAGACTGGTAGATTCCACCTTCGCTGAAAACTCTTATATTCACTTGTTTCATGCAACAATCTAACTGACTCCTCGCTTTGACACAATTCTTCTAATTTCTTTATAAATTGCATACTTTCACTGTATCGCCTATAAAATAATTGAGGGTTTCCCGGAGCAAATATAGATGCCAGGTTAACTTCTAATCGGCTCTCTACTTCACACCAAAAACAGTTTACTAAAAATCTATATTTCTTAACTAGAAATGTCAACTTGGAATGTTGTGTAACTGTTAATAATACTTTCAACTTTGTATCCAGTAATGCAAGTATCTTTTTATAAACACCAACAAGCCCATCTTTGCTTCTCTGTAGTCCTGGTTCATTAACAATGTCATGTAAAAGAGGAGATACTGCTTGTTTTCTTATTAAAGTTTCTGTTTCACTCACTCTGTCTAAAGCTGCGAGGGTTAACAGTGTTTTGAGCAGATTTTCATCTTGGTTGTCATTCCAAAACTGGAAAAGTAACTCATTGAGGGTTTGCACTAGTTTATTGCCAACATCTTCATATTGAATTTTATGTTCCTTTTTAATTAGCTGTCCACATTTAGATATTGAAAATTTTAACTGATTATATTGCATTGTAGCTCGATCTGCCAGTATTATACGATCCTCTTTGCTCTTATTAGAAATATCTTTTAGTATAATGTCAAGGGTGTTAAGACAATTTATAGTTTGACTGTAGAATTGAAGAAGCTGCCTCTTTTTAAGTAACCCATGCCGTTGATTCAGCCACATAGACAACTCTTTCATGGCATCTTCTAAACATTGCTTCACACCCTGAAAATCACAATCATTAATGCTTTTTAATATTAGTATCACGGATATAATGTAATAAGGATATTCAACTCAACTAATTGTATAAAAGGCGATTGATAAAATGGAATCGTTACCATGACTTCATCATTTAATTGTGCTAATGGCAACTGAATTTTAATTATTGCCTTATCAAAACCAATCAGCGTTGCGCATAAGTTGACAAAATTTGCGTAGTCCTTGTTAATGAGCTCGATCATAGCTAGCCGCAGGATCTTTAAATATACTCCCAAATCGTCACGCATTGTCTCCAAGGAAGCAACATTTGGATTGTCAGATAGAAAGTTGTCGACGGAGAAATTCTTCTGCAATTAAATAACGAAATGTATTGATTAAAGTACTTGTTAAAATTTGGTGTTATCGCTAATAATTAAGTAGAAATTCGTGTTACCTTGACAAAGTCGTTCCGATCGAAGCACAAGCCCCGTGGGGCTGGAGGCAATGTGAACTCCTGCAGCTCGTTGTCCATTGTATCAAACTAAATGTATTGCTTATTAAGGCACCATTTAAAAGAGAAACAGTTTAAATTGTTTATCTACAAAAAATATTTCTACTATAACTTGGCGATCATTTTGACAATTACTTCATCTTCATTGACGTGACGTGACGTAGCTCGATTTGACACATCACACGTCAGTGTTTGTTCGGATACTTCAACCACAATGTTCAAGTGATAGCGGCTGTAGGTACACATTGGCTTAAAATCTACATAGAGTAAACCCAACTTAAGATTGAAACGAAAGAGGCGCTGTCGGACGCATTTGACATTCATTTGACCAATCATTGCACACTAGTAACTGACAGATGAATGACCACAACGTACTTATGAATGACTTTTCGTTAGTTCCAATTTTTGCCATTTCAGAGATAAGTTGGGCGCACTGTAATTTATGCTCTCTGAATTTCTTTTGGTCGTTGACATTTACTTTATATTTATATACAGGAAAAGTCTCACGGCGTCGAAGGTTCATAAACTGTGCTGTAAAATACCTCATACTTAACTGTACTATAAATATCGGACTTATCTATCTGACTGAATGTTTTGGCATTTGGTCCTTCGAGCAGGGATACGATTTAATCTAGATCCTAGATTTTTTAAATATAATTCCATTAAGTCTTTAACAATTATTTTATTTATTGCTACTTTATTAATCATCCATCGACTTGAAAATCCCATTTAAGTGACCTACTATTCAAATTATTGAGTGTAATCAGACGAGCTTAATCGAATAAATTATGTAGGATCCCGTATTACCTATTTTATGATCTCCAATACTACGATCGAAACATTTTTTCAAACATATTTTTTATAAGTAGTTGATTCTATTCTGATGCCGGTGGTAGGTATCTAGTCACATGGGTTAAAATTCGAATAATGAAAAACTGCGGTTATTAAAACTGGTGGAACGGAAGCCACCACGACCAGACGTCTAATAGAATCGGCAAACGTTTAACACGGGGAACCTGGCACCATATTCTCGTCCATTGTTCAGTGTGTTCAGTGAGAGAAACTGGCTTGATAGATGGACTACTGGAGCCTATTACAATCCAAATGGGACTTCATTGTCCTCTACTTGTCCATTGTCGTCTTTCACTTTTTAATATTAGTTAATTTCAAAATAACTTAAACATTTTAAATACAAACAAGTTCTTAATTCCTTAGGTAGTGCCTATAAGTATAGTGCCACCAACTTATCTGTTCAGTAAACGGATGTCGCTAGTGCAGCGTTCAATGTTACCATATAATAAAATTTGGTGACTGTCAAGGGAGCTCAACAACTTTGAGACCTATGATTTTTACCAAATGTTGCACATATTTCGATGGTAAATGATGACAAAGCCTTTCCGACGAATATAGATACACAACTCGGGCTGTGGCTACTAACTTAAACTACCATGCAATGACAGCAGTAACATAGGATGTTAACATTATCTCAATCCATCAGGGCCCACTATTAAGCATAGATCTCTTCTCATATTGAGAAGGTTAAGACCATAGTTCACCATGCTGAACAAGTGCGGTTTGGCAATGTTTTCCTTTACCGTTATAGCAAGTGACATTTAAATGCTTAAAACGCACATAACTTAAAAAAAACGGAAACATCCAATAATAAAATAATTACGTAGGCCAACACAGTCAAATTTTACTTTTTCATACAAAAATTAAAATTTCAGGACAAGAGAAATAAAAAATCCATTGTTATTGACTATAATTATTTAAATTTTTATATATTTTATTAAAATAATTGTCATCGTGATTTCTAAGTTTAAGGGGTTCAACACGAGAAATCCCTGTGGAAAATGATGGCGATACGCCAGAGAAATTTCTTCGGCTTTTTTCTATTCACTCATTAGCTTGTAAACAAATTGTTCACTAACTCCTGTAACAAAGATATAATATTATATGAAGTATAAAAAATTGGATACCTAATAAATTCAGTGACACTTTAAATCGATTATGCAAACATAAGTGAGGAACACATTTTACTATGATACGGGTACACACGATATGTATTTTTGAACGCCGATATTTCGACCCAGTTGCATGGATCGTGGTCACGGCTGAACTGCGGTGGCTCGGAGAAACTTTTGACAAGATGACACAATGACATTTGACACTACTAATACATTAGTCTATCTACCTTCCGTCTAGTCCGTTTTTGAGTTTGGTTTGCCACATTCCTACACACTACACTGACCACATCCTGCCGCTCAACACTTTTAACTTTTTCGCACCTACATAAACTAACCACTGGATTCCATGATTGTGCCAATTTAAAACCATCCTCCCTATTAAAGTTGTTGGGGTGTTTTTTAATTTCTATTGCCTCCCGTACTAGCCGTGGGATGTGGTGGCGTTCCGTGGCTATCACCTGCGGGTTGTGGAGCTCAATCCAGTGGTTAGTGCTCGAATCTAGCAGATGTTCTGCTACAGCTGATTTATTCCCTTCGTTCTTCCTAATTGCTGCGACGTGTTCTTTTATACGCTGCGATATCGATCGTCTTGTCTGTCCTATATAACAGCTACCGCAGCTGCAGTCAACTTTGTACACCCCTGGGCACTGATACGGTATTCTATCTTTGGGTGAACGTAAAAAGGCGGAAACTTTCTTAAATGGCGTAAAAACTGTGTTAATATTGTATTTCCTATTTAATATCCTGCCAATTTTGTCAGTTACACCTTTAACGTAGGGAAGAAATGCTGATTGCCGTTTAACCGTGCTGATGGTGGAGATTTTCTTATGCGGACGTTTTCCAGTTATTGGTGTGTGGCCATTACGACGCAGTACATTATCGATCCATGCAACTGGGTCGAAATATCGGCGTTCAAAAATACATATCGTGTGTACCCGTATCATATGGGAGGGGAGCCCAAGAGGGGATTCTTGGATTCACTCGAGCGCGTCAGATTAAGGTACAGGAGGTACCTGGCACCCAGTTAAGTAGCTCCACCAAATATGAGCCCCATATATGAGGCCGCGCCTATAGAATAAAGGATCAGATTAGTAAAAAAAAATTGATCATCAGACATTCTCGAGCGCGTCAGATTAAGGTACGGTGAGTTAATTACACGCTAAAAAGTGTGTATTCCACTAATCTGACAATTTGAGAATGACGCAATGAAAGGGGAGGGCTACAAAGTTGTTAAAAAAAAACGCCATCTTGACATTCTCGAGCGTGGCTAATTTTTTATTTATTTTGAAGGAAATGATTCAAGGATAACGAAAAATATATAATCTGACGATTTATAAGAGCCGAAATAACAAAAATTCGTCATTAAAGTTTAATGTTCAAAATCGATAAGTAGAGATAAATCAAAAAGTACCGGTCAGATTTCGCTCAAATTTATACGAAAACATACGACGAGCTTTCGATTAAAAAAAAGGATGAAAGGATGAAAATTTAAATTCTCAGTAAAAAGTTATGAGGTAGCGACCATAAACACACATTATTAAAAATAACTCAAAAACTGCCCATTAGAGGTCGCTCAAATTTATACTGTATCACAAGACACGCACCAGCTTCCGAATAAAATAAGAATTATAAAAATCGGAACACCCAGTCAAAAGTTATGAGGCAACTACCATAAATCCAATACACATTATTATGAATAACTCAAAAACTATCTTCAAGAAACGTCAAATTAAACGAAAGGTTAATCTCACAAGGAGGTTTTTAACCAATCTTCGGGAGAGTTTAAATAGTTTAAACTGGACTTGATCGATTATCTACCGTTGATCTTAAGAAATAATTCGTGACTAAACTCTGAAGCATAGTTTAAACTATGATTGATATTAAGGCCCATAAATTATGTAAATACAAGTATTCTACTTAAAAACATACACTTCTTTATTAGCATGCTATTTCCTGAGCTTTTCTATAAATGAAGTTCAATGATTTAATTTTTTTTTGGCAGATTAGGGAAATCCCTCTAGATAATCGTCAGATTAAGAGACAGCAAGTCTAGGACATAAAGATGAACCATATATATCTTAATCTGACGCGCTTGAGTATTTCAAAATGGCGATTTTTTTTTTGCATATTAGTATAATGGCTGCGAGTTTGGGTCACTTCCAAATCGTCAGATTATTGAATTAGAGCTTTTTTTGGTGCACTTAACACCCCCTTAGAAAATCTGACGCGCTCGATTAAATTTTTTTTTTTTCATTTTCAACCCTTACGTACGATCACCCCCACCATGCAAACGGTCAGATTAACATACATACATTATTAAAAATACGTAGGCCATTGATGGTATCAATATCTGACGCGCTCGAGTATGTCCATGCGGCAGTTTTTTTTTACATATTTAAAGATCTATAGCCGCTTCCCCCACCGATGAAAAGGTATACATTATATAACATTTTTTTCTCCTTATCATCTAACCTTTGCAACCCAATAGGTCTCTATGACGCTCGAGTAAGTACACATTTAGCATCGTCGGCTCCCCTACCAATAGTAAAATGTGTACAATCCGCGATGAGTTAAGTTTAAAATCATAAGTGAGGAAAATAAAATAACTGAAATATTTATTTTAATTTTATCGGACAATTAATTAACTTGCAATAGCAACACTAACATGTTGCAACTGCGACGTATTCCACCACTTATTCAAACGTTATTTTCGGAGTTAGCAGGCGATTTTCTTCCCTCGTACAATCTAAAACTTTTAAAATAACTAATGTTGCATCACTTCTAAGAGGCTCAGGCATTTTTAATCACTTTTTGCAATTAAAATCGAATTAAAACACATAGAGCACACGCACTTCAAAGACTTGACAGCGGACATAAAATTTAAAAATTGACGTTGTCTTTTTTTAGTTCAATTTTTTTCTACTGAACAGATATGTTGGTGGCATTATACTCCAATTTTAACCAGATAAGTAAGTATTCATTTGTGGGTTGAATAATATTCTGTAATAGGTATATAATTGAATCAGTTCTATTATTGATACCTGAATTGAATTATTCTACGTTTCATGAACAAATTAAAATAAGTATTAGACAATCGACAACAATATAATACGCCAATTATCTTCCAACCCCATCGTAATACGTAGCAGTAAGTAATCTACTCTAAATGAGGCTATTAGGATAACTACTGTAAAAGGTAGTATTACCGTAATTTCCTAGCAAAAACAAAACCCTACTAACAAATAGGGAATGGTGTTAGTTAAACTAGAATTTCGATGTTGCGACACAAAATGAGTACCTTGAATTCTGAGGATTTATATTTGAACCGAGCAAAATTTGTAATGAAATATCTTGGGATCTGGGTCCCGCTTGAAAATGAGTCTATATTTAGGAAAATATATAAAATTCTTATGATGTCTCTCCAATATTTGTTTTTAATGTTTCAACTTATTTATATTGTACAAGTTTGGGGTAATTTGGAAGCGGTGTCGCAGGCTTCTTACCTTCTTTTCACCCAAGCCTGTCTGTGCTTTAAAGTAACTATTCTTCAAATAAACATTGGGATGCTTAAAGAGTTGTTGAAACAAATGAATGGCGATATTTTCAAGCCTCAGAATAACGAACATGAGAGGTAAGTCACAGTCAGCACATTAATTGTTACGTGTTTCGATTATAATAATTTAAAATAAATAGGCAACTTTTTGAAGTTATACTTCTTTAGGCGCGTTATGGCATGATGAGAGTGAAATTTTACGATGCGCGCGCATCTGTAACACAAAAATTAACAGTATGAAGTTAGGCGCGTGAAATTTTACGATGCGCGCGCAACAGTATGAAGTTGCCGGCTAAACCACTCATTGGTTTGTCAATGTAACTCTGACGTCTCTAGTTTTGCTTTTGCTTTTTATCGAAATTATTTATAACCAGCCAGGTTTGTTCTGACTTGTTTGTGGCACATTGACATGACATAATATGCACAGACTAGCTAAAGATTAATGTTTCGTTATACGGTATGCAACGACTAGTCTTTTTGGTAAAATATTTAATAAAGGTTTTTAACTGCAATATAACAGTAAATAAATTATAACTAAGTATTCAAATATAGTTTAGGATGACTATTAGTGATTATGCTACCATTCCATCAGTATTTTCTTAAGACGTTGTCACGTTCAACTATCGTCAGTAAACCGACCAATTTTTTTAGTAAGTATAATTAATACTAAATATTATGAAATTATTAACGTTGAATATTTATTATTTAATGATGCCAAAGAAGTATAACTTCTTACGCGCGTAGGTACATAAGTAGGTACCTACACGCAATTTTTTTATTATTAATTTAACAACATTACCGATTGATTACCTATATTTTTATGTTTATGAATATCTACGAATGAAGAATTCTGAAATTGCAAGCAACTCGAATAAAGCGGTTTCTTTTGGGATTTATGGTAAGTTCACAGACTACTTGTGGTTTGTGGGCGTTGAAACCGTTGTTTGATGATGCAGGGAGCAGAAAATTTCCCTTTGATATGTGGTAAGTTAATCTTAAAATATTTTCAAAAAATATGAAAAGTCTGTAATACAGTAGGTTAGCTTCTAAATTAGTGCGTTTAAGCATACCATAGTTGTATTTAACTAGTTAGGTATGTCATTATTATATAGGTAGGTATACAATAATCTAACTGATCTGTATTTCGTCAGGATGCCAGTGAAGCCTGAATTTAGCCTAGATTATCACTTGGGATATGCATTTCAGCTGATTACGATTTGCTTAAGCGCCTACATGTATTTTGGAGTTGAAAGTGTCGCTTTGTCCATGGTAATATTTGCTTGCGCACAAATTGATATCATCAAGGAAAAAATATTAAGTGTAAGATAATTACTTTCATATACAAAATGTTGTAATTATACCTATAGTTATTCAAGTTAATATTATCAACAGATTTATAATATGAAGCTACAATCTCTTTTAGATAAAACCTATTCAAATCCAACAAACCAATTGTGAACAAAGAAAGAAGCTACTCGACTGCAACTATAAAAAACTTGTAGAATGCTTAAAACACCACCAATCTGTAATATCGTAAGTTTTTGTTTGATTAATTGTGTAAAAATAATTAACAATTTATTATAATAGTCTACTTAAGTACAATTATCTTAAAAATGCACTATAAATTAGGTTCTTTTAACCTATTACCTAATACCAAATACGCTGATACCAGCAATAGGAATTTAGGGTTTTTAAGAAATGAGCAAAATAACTGAATAGGTCTAATGGGGGCTTTATATTATACTACCTATAATTTGCAGAGCGCTAACTGAGCTAGCCGTACTAAAATCGCATTGTGTAAAGGCAGTTAGACAGTAACTACAGCAGTGTAATGTATGATAACACTAGTTAGTGCACTGAGTTAGCGCTCTGCAAATTGTATAAGGTCAAGTGGGGTAAGAGAAACATACTTTACTGGTATTTTCATATTTTGGCCTTCAGCTATCAAAATTATACATTTACTTTGATAATAATAGAAACAAATCTTCTGTTTTGAAATATACTTACATTTTTTTTGACACAGAACTAAATTCTTCGTGTAATTACGGCACAATTTAGCAACAAAGCTAGGTCTTATAAATGTTCCTCTTTCCCGAGATTTGGAGTAAGAGGAACACTCGATATTTTTAAGTAATAACTTATGTTTTTAAGTGTATAACATAGCATGTTTTAAACATTTTTTTGAGTAAAAGGAATTAAACCTAGCCTCGTTTTAAATAAGGTCTTCTTTAGGATGACAGCAAACAAAAACGAAATTTGGGGTAAGAGGAACATATAGGTAAGGTCAGAGGTACTAAATTCTTTGTGCTATTAAATGATTGTATTAATAAAAAGAAGAACCGCCATTTTTTTAAGTCGGTAAAGCTACCAAAAACCTCCTAATTCTAAAAATTACTGTACTGAAATCCACTTTAAGATTGGTTCAGCCAAATGCGAACTTATGGCGGACAATACGTAAAACACGTTTTAAAGTGCAAAACTCCATTTTTTAAGTCGTCTTATATACCTAAAACCTTCTCCTAAGTCTGAAAAATACTATGCTGAAAACTGCATCAAAATCATACACATACATACATACAGATCAAACTCAGAACCTCCCTTTTACGGCCCTAACTGCTTCTAATAGTTTTTCTTTCGGGTAAGAACTTCTATCGGTCTTTCTTACGTAAGCTCGAGGCATTTTGCTTTTTTCTGTAACAAATAAATAGTAAAGCAAATCATGGCTATTTTCGGAACGTGTTATATTTTAGCGGATTTTAAATATGTTTGTTACCCCTGAAACAGGAAAAGAGGAACATATGTTTCTCTTAACCTGGTATAGCCGTTCCTCTTTCCCAGCTTGCCATTTTGAAGGTTATGTTATTATTGACATCGAAAAAGCACTAAAAACACACGTTACAAACAATGTAATACGTAGAAAATAAAGATTAAACGTAATATATACACTTACCATAGCAATAAACCGCAACACTGATGTTTTTAATACTAAAATTAACTTAAACAAGGAACGCCGCTAGGTCTTGGTTTTTTTAGCTTGACATCTGATATTTTTTTTCTCTTTTGCTCGCTTACTTGCTGTGTTCCAGCGCAATCTATCCAAGAATATTTGAACTACGCCTAATATTGTTTTATCCACGTAGTCACCATAGAGCTGGGCATTATAGTTTTCTTTTTACGAGTTACTGTTACTCTTCCCCCAGCGTCCCTCTTACCCCACCTGACCCTAATGTAAACTTGTAAAGCCCCCATAACATACATAATAGTATTATCTGTGGTGAGGACATCGATGTAGAAGTATTATTCTACATCGATGGGTGAGGATGACATTCCCCCTCATTAACGACACACACACTATGGTATATGGCACGGGTCTGCTTCTAGGTAGATAGGTATAACCACAGGGTACACCTATCGGCTAACTATTTACTTAAGTAGGTAGGTACTGCATTTATGAACATAAACGGTGCATATTTGATGTTTGACCATAATATGTACCTACATATTATGGTCAAACATCAAATATCAGCAGAATTGATATCTACTCGTAAAGATCACATACTTAACGACTAAGTAGATGGGTATCTACATAAAAATATAATGTTACCTCCAGTTCCAGTATTGATTGAATACTTACATAAGGTTTTTTGATGTATTGTGGTTAAGTTTAATGTAGGTAATTTTAATTTTACAGATTCACGAAGTTAGTGGAAGATGCCTACCACTCATTTTTATTTTTCCAATTAAGTGGAAGCGTGGGTTTAATTTGTATGTCTGCCTTTCGTATATTGGTTGTAAGTTATTAACACGCTTTTATTAACTTCACCTGTATGTATGTTTGTATGTAACTTTACTCCATTTTCTTTAATATCTCCGGTGCCCAAAGGTCTTCTTGCTTCAAACTTATATAGCATCTGCAACTAATTATTCCCTAACTTTCTATACCATTTTCACGAAAATCCGACCACAATTTTCCGAGAAATAGCTGTTTTTCCTCATTTTTTTCTTAATTTTATACCTATACTTCCTTTGATATCTTCCGTGCCCCTCAACCTCAAGGGTGCATGGTGTCATTTTGATAATATCTTAAAAAGCACCCCACGCTTTTTTTAAATAAAATATTTTCTTTATTTACACTATTATTAATTCATGTTTGTTGAAATTTTTAACACTATTCTTAATTTAAATTTATTGAAACTTATTTTCTATTTTTTTAGTTCAGTATTCTATAAAAAGCGTGTTTTTTAGTTTTTTTAAACTATTATTTTAATTAAGTAGAATCTTAGTTAAATTTACAAGAAATCCAAAACACTTGTACCTACCTAAAAAAAATCGCCATCACCATAGAATGGTTTAGAGCTTTTAGGAAATTCAAGCGTGATAGGTGTGTGGAGCACTGGAATCTCTACAAAACCGCTCGTAACCGCTGCAATCAAGAAAGAGAGAGAAGAGAGAAGAGCGGTAAGAGCGGCGAAGCGTCGGTATTTCTTCGATAACATCACCAACTCTTCACCGGCCGAAATATGGAAGTTCCTTAAATCCCATGGTATAGGTAAGCATTCGGTTTACGTGACTAGATTCTCTTTCCTCTTAATGTACTGAATTCTCATTTTACAGTCACTTCTCATATTAAATCTCTAACAATTTCTGAAATTACTTCCATGGCCAAACCTCAACACGAAACATTCTCTTTTTCCCCTATCTCGGTTGAGGACGCTCGTAAAACATTGACATCTCTAAAATCCAAGGCAGTAGGTTGCGATGGTGTGAGTCGTGCTATGATTTTTCCCGTTCTCGAACATTTTCTTCCAGTCATTACTCACATAGTCAAATTCTCTATGTTGTCAGGGGTATTTCCTGCTTCATGGCGTAACGCCTTTATCATCCCTCTTCCTAAAATTACTAACCCCTCACAACTTAATAACTATAGGCCTATATCAATCTTGCCATATTTGTCCAAACTTTTAGAGTCCACTGTACACCGACAAGTAACGAACTTTCTTAAAAAGAATAAGTTCCTATCTCCCTATCAGTCCGACTTCCGTTCCGGACACAGCACAACTACTGCCCTCTTAAAAGTCACCGATGATATCCGGGCAGGCATGGAGGATAGAATGGTCACTGTGCTTGTATTAATTGATTTTTCAAATGCGTTTAATCTGGTAGATCACGATATTCTCATTGCCATGCTCGGTCATCTTAACTTTGGCACAACTTCTTTACATTGGTTTTCTACCTACCTTGCAAATCGCCAGCAAGCTGTGCGCTCTGGTCGTGACATTTCTGACTGGTATCCTGTCCCTTCTGGCGTGCCGCAGGGTGATATTTTGTCCCCTCTTCTTTTCTCTGTCTTTATTAATTTTCTATCTTCCCGGCTTCGTTGCTCTTACCATTTATATGCTGACGATCTTCAAATTTACGCGCAAGAGAAAGTAGACTCCATTACTTCTGCTATTGACAGAGTTAATGAAGATCTGGACTGAAACTATGGTTGAAACTATGGCTGAAACTATGGTGCGACAAATTTGGATTAAAAATTAATAGTGGAAAATGTAAGGCAATACGTTAATATGTTTTCTCCCTTCAAGGTAAAAATAACTCTGGTGCATGCTCTTATCTTCCCCATTATTGATTAAGCTGATGTATGTTACCCTGACCTAAACGAAGATCTTCTGGACAAACTGGACCGTCTCATAAATAACTGTATCCGTTTTATCTTCTGTCTTCGAAAATATGATCATATCTCTTCATATCGCTCTCAGCTGAAATGGCTTCCGATTCGCCACCGTCGGCAATACAGGATGTTACTCTCTACTGTCTTTTCAATTCTATTTGACGATTTTGTGCCGGAGTATCTGAAATGTAAATTTCAATTCCTGTGTGACACTCATGATCGACTGCTGCGGTTCATAGACTTTGGCTCTGTCTACTCCACTTCACCGTACTGGTTTCCTGGTCTACTCATTTGCAGCCCAAGCTACCCGATTCTGGAATGCTTTACCCATACCCAGTCGATTACGAAAGCCGTCTAGCAAATACACATTCAAGAAGCACGTACTCGCTCATCGTTCAGTTCACTAAGTCATCACTAATCACTAATATTACATAAATGTATATATATATATTAGGTATATATTTATTTATACATATATATATATATATAAAAAAAGTTTAAATAAATAAATAAATGGTTACCGCCGGGTCGTAGATGCTTTAATATTTATTAAATTAAAGAACTGAATCTTCATCATCATCATCACTCAATAGGTAGGTATGTCCAATACCTCGAGCATAATTAGGTAAGTAAAACCTCACAAAATTTCACAACCCGAGAACAAACATTTGTCTGTCTCGGCCAAGTATCAAACTCAAGACTGGGAACTGGGAATGCAAGAAGACCATGTAAAATCGTCGATCCCGGTGGTTTTTTTTTTACTTTATTTTAGGGAATATGTCACTGCCCGACCACATCATCCCGTTTATAAAAAACTATAACTACATGAATTATTTAAAAGTGTAGAACAATAGCAGACTAGCAGACACACTAGCAGACGTTAAGCAATGAGTCATTGCCATTGACGAAAGCCTTCCAACACTTGCATTAACCAAGTTGCTTTTTGCTTTACCCCTCCACTAATCTAACTTGAAGCAATGTACTTACTCTACAGAGGAGTAGGCTGTAGGTATGATCGATTTCTTCAGATTATAAAGAGGGATTCGTATTCTGCAATGGAGGGTAGAAGCTGTGTAGATAGAATGCCTGAATATCTGTTATTAGTTTATTGGTCTGAGTATAGGTATGTGTATGTTAGGACCTAAAACCCATAAAATCCGTAAATTTAAAAAATAAGTACTTATATAAATTGATTTTAAGCATTCGTAAAATCTTTTAGACTCATTTCTGTTTAATGTGAAAAATGTAGATGTGTCTTTATAAAGTTATACCTATATATGAGCGATTTTGTTTTCAATTTGCAGATAGATTGGCGCAGCATGCAGTTCTTTTCAATTCTGACATATTTGTCGGTTATGATCAGCCAGTTGTTTGTGTGTTGCTGGTGTGGCCACGAGCTTACTGCCACCGTAAGCTATTTTTAACTACTTAACTTTAGAAGATAATAAAAATAATCTAATAATAAAATTAATCTGTATCGCCATTTACCGTAAAAAATGAACCATTTAAGGAATCGCAGAATTTCCCATGAATATCTAACAAAGGAGACCAGCAACTTTCTAAAGGACCTTGGGCCTGGAATATGAACATGCATGAGACATCGATTTTTAGATCGAGGATATTGTTACCACGTTGTGCATATTCCGTTTTTGCGGAAAATGATGGGAATAAATAATGAAATATATGTAGGTAGTCGTCTAACGCACCGCGCACACATAGTACCTACTTAGGTATAGGCTTGAAATTATAATGTTTTAATGACATAATGTAACTAGATTTTTAATTAAGAAATGGATGTATTAAAATATGTTAGATTATTTGAGGGTATTGAACAAGCAGAACAAGTTGTTCGCTCCAGGCCCAAATCTGATGTTCTCCTTTGAGCTTTAGGATTTGAACTCGGTAACAATAATGTTTAATGCCGTGTTTAGGCCATTTTCATAAATTGAGCGACAGGCCCATTTTCTGTATCTTTATCATGGAAACCTGAGCACGATTCGTAGTATAGAAGTTTCTCGTCTTCTCTTATCATCCAAATCTATTGGAAAGGCAAAATAGTACCTATCTAACTGGTTTGGCTACTAGGCCTAATTCACTATACCTACTAATGAATGGAGAACGAAAAAAACATTACAAAAGTAGGTGTCATTTAAGTAGTAAGGAACCTTAGGTTCACGAATCAGACTCACACTTGACCGATATTTTATTCTATTTCTGTTATAACAGGGCAAAATAAAATACAACAATCTTCCTTTGTGTCGTCGTTCCATTTTCAAATATGGCCAGCTCCTTCCACCTTCCTCGTTATTATATCTCCTCTCCTCTCCTCTCCTCTCAAACAGGAGGAGGGGCTCTCCACAAAAGCACCGCTCCTCTCTATAAGACCTATCCACTCCACATCTCGCATCACCAGTACGCCAAATCTGGCCTCGCCTTAAATAGCACCACCTACTATTATTCCTGTTCCTCACAGTTGTTAAAGAACAGGCATATAATCCCTCCGTTCCACTGTATTTACTGAACAATTCCAGAGCGAAAGTCTCCCCATCGCGCTATACCACTGTGCCTGGTACGAACAGGATACGAAGTTTAAACGGGCCTTGTGTATAGCCATGCTGCGTATGAGCAAGCCTATGGTGCTCCGCGCTGGCCACTACGTCCCTCTCTCAAGGCAGACTTTCGTATCGGTATGAGTAGATTTTCTAACAAGTAATTGGTATATACCTAGTAGATACTAGTTGTAATCAATCATAATTTTTTAATTATCCATTTTTATGTCAGTGCGATCAAGAAAACAACGGACAGGACGTCATATTGTACAAGCTATAAGGTTACAAGGGTGTGGGGTGGATGGATGATTGATAGGTAGCTCTATCTTAAGATTGAGAATTTCGATACTTAAGTACACTTTTGTTTGTTTTTACAGATTATGCGGACTTCTTATTCTTACTTTGCGGTATTGAACCAAAGTAACCGCTTTTAGTGACAAATAAGTACTTATATATTATTATGTTCTCATAATATTATAGGATGCCTATAGATGTTTATCAGAAGACCGTAGACCGTAGTAGGCGCGTGCATGTGTAGTGAAAATTAGACTACCTACTTATCTGAAGTGACTCTAGAATCTCACTCATCAAAAAAATTCAATTACTTAGTTTTGTTAATAAAATAAATAAAAACAATAATTTCAATGTTTTTTTTTATTTTACTCTATGTTCTCCAACGTTGATTTTTTATTAGCTGTGTCAGGCTTTGTTACTCTTCGGCTCCACCTGCGCCTTAACGCGTTAATTAGTGCACTAAATTTGATATTACGCAGATGTAGCCAAGGGGCTAGCCTAGCGCGCTAATTGTATGCGGCATTACTAATGCTAACGTTTGGGCAACGTTACAAATAAAAAACATTTTGTTGTCATTAATAACAATCATATATTTACGCATTGGTTTGTAACAAGTTTTGGTTACATTGATTAATTTTAAATAAAATAAAATAAAAAAACTAAAAAATGATAAAGGTATCTAAATATGGAATGGTACCCCATATATGGAATATTATAAACATTATGAAAATTTAACTTTAACTTAAACGATATTATTTGGAAACATTAGTATAACATAGAGCATAGAGGAACACAAATTATTTGCAAAAATCACAAATCCAGGCATCAGACTCTGGTCCCGCGCAATCATTATGTGCCCAGAGCCCACACATGAGGCACTTGACCCATGTTTCCCCGTGGGTATCATTTGAAAACAGCATACCACAGAAAATACACTCCGAATCTTCAGAGTCTGGAGCTGTATTTCCTATCAAGGCATCGGGCTCACTGTCTGTATCAAACAGCATCATCTCCTCATCATCATATTTGAATCTGACTTAGGCTTAATCTTTTCTCTTATCTTTTTTCCTTTTGTTTTCTTTTCGGTCTGTTTTTGATTTTTTTCTTTGTACATTTATTTTCTTTTTCTTCTTTCTTTTTTCTATGAGGTCTTTTTTGTAAGGTGAAGATGTGATGACTGCTGCAACAGATGTTTTTCTTCCTCTATTTGAAGGTTTTTCCTTTTCTTGTCTGGTACTGGACTGATGTCATATGGAGAAACAAGTCCTAAACTACTGCGAGACATTCCAGAAGTTGAGGGCACAGGTTCAATATTTGTATTTTATAGAAATCAGCTTATACTACTATTCCATAATTGGATACTATGATTTGTCCATATTTGGATGTTCCAACGACTTAAAACTGACATTTATATTTTTATATTAGATAAGTTAATACAATCAAATACCGCTAAAACCCACAAAAGAACATCTAAACAATGTCTAAAAGTTATAAGAACAATACTGTGTGCACTTTATTATGCGAAAAATACGTGATTTTACCATACCTGAGAAAGTTATGCGGCAGCGACAAAATAAAACACTGCTACTGTGATGAAAGGGCTCGCTCGACTGACGTGTTACGACTTACGCTGTACGCGCGTGAAGGCGGACACGTAGAAAGAGACGAACACTGTTTACTGCGTGTGTCACTTTCCGTTTGATAGAAATGCCTGTATTCCATTCCATAATTATTAAGATACTATTCCATATTTGGTCACTTTCCTCTATACATAACGAAGGTGTGGTTCATATATTCATTTACATACGAATCGATATAATTATCTATTATTAGGTGAAAGTAGGTACTGATTGTTCATTAATTCTCACCTTGGAATCCGCAAAACAAAACTAAATTAAACTTTTGAATTGTGTGTTTTGATACACCTCTCCTATTATAATAGGAAAAGTTAGGCACAGCGTGTTATTTTTTGCGATGGACTGGTATGTATTCAATTTTTTTTGGAAAATTTACCTTTTTTGTTTCTAGTTGCAGGTAAACGAAATTAAGTAGATACTTATTTAATGTTTCTAACACTAAATAAGAAACTTAATTTACATTACATAAATTATTACCCTTAGAGTACCATCACACGGCGTATTTTTTAACGCGCCGACGACGCGCGTTCACGAACGAAAGTCGTCTTAGAAACTTAGGCCCTTTTCACACTACGCTATTTATTAACTACGTGACTGCAACGCAATCCAAAATTCGCTATATCTGACACTGTTCACTGACAGGAGACGCAACGTTGACGCGTCGCTTCTTTTCTTTGACAACATCCTAGTCGCTTACAAATAGCGTTGTGTGAGAAAGGCCTTATTTCTGTGTTTTTGTAGATGCGAACGCGCGTTGAACGCGATACAAACGCACGTATGAAGCGCGTTCGAAACTCATTTGATAGTCGTACAAAGGGCCAGAGAACTGCGCGTCTACGCGCAGTAGCAGCGGGTTTCCTGGTCGCTCCGTGTGCGGAGGTTACAATTACAAGGTTGCGTTCGAATCGCGTTTGAAGCGCGTATACGCGCGTCGTCAAAGCATCCTCAGCGCGTTTTAAAATGCGTTGTGTGCTGGGGCTCTTAAGACATCGTTGAAAACTTTAATTTAATTTCAAAATTCAATTGACATGTAGTTACTGTAGGTACAGTTACTAAAATGTACTTAAATCTGCGTGTGCGTTCTCCTGCTGGCAATGTTGCTTACGCCTTGGATCGGAATTTTGTTATGAAGATAACCCACTTTTTTAATATATCCGGCTAAGACAACTTATAGCTTGATCTATAATATGGTATGAGACTAAATGAATAAAGAATTTAGAAGAATGAAGAATTTATACGGAAAGGAAAGGTACCTATCCCAAATAACTTTAAGCACCCTTTATTTATAAACTGTTTAAAACTTTTGTTCATTGTTTCTCCACTACACGACTTAGCCAATAATTAGCTGCAGAAGTTTCTTATTAAATTTGCTTTAAACGGCTGTTTTACACTTCGAAATCTCAGAAATGAAAATGCCGTTTAACAGTGTAAAGTCATATTTGTATCGTCCCAAATATGTTTTGACTCGTTTGGGTATATGGCTGCCACCGACTCAATATGTATTCTTGCATTTGGCATATAAAATCCTTATATTGCTCTCGCAGTACACCTTTATCCTGTTTGAGTTCATTTATATAGCGGAGGTATGGGGGGATCTTGAGGCGGTATCCGAGGCATCACACCTGCTGTTCACTCAAGCTTCGTTATGTTACAAGGCAACCGTCTTCATAACCAACAAGAGAAATCTTCGATCGTTATTAGAGTTCATGAGCTGCGACGTGTTAGCTCCTAAGACGAAGGAACACGAACAGTAAGTATGGGAACATGTAGCTGACGAATGACGTCAATTAACCTTCAGTTACCGACCCTCATTTTCAGTACATAGTTGCCGAGGTTAGGTCATGGTGACACCCTATTTGAAGTCACGCTTTCCATCAAATTTATATTAAAAATATGTTAAAATTATATATATTCTGAATGATTATTTGAGAAATATTGGGATGAAATTATAAAAACGATAAAAATAAATTTTATAAACTTTTAATAGCAATAATAAAAATAAGCACATTTTTCGGAACCTAGTTATGAGTCTTTGGAAATAAGCTAAGTAAGTCATAAAATATTTGGACAAAATTAACTTTTCTTCTTATAATCAATAAAAACGAACTCTCATTAACAAGTAAAAATTAATATTTTGAAAAGTTTAATAATTTGAGGCACAATTCTGGCAACCTTTTTTGACGCATTGTAGACATGTAGGGGAGAAATGGGTATTGGGAGTCACTTAAGCAATATTGGTACTGAAACGCAAGTTTTTCGAGTAATGTTTATAATTATATATTTTTTAAGTAATTTACTTAATCGACTATCAGTCTGACGAATTTCATTAGCTTTGGGAACGTACTTAATTAATAATAAAAGTTTTAAAAAAAAGTTACTTTGACCACCATTGCCCGCACGTACGGGTAATTATAGCCAACATGCTGGGTAATGAGAGTCAGCATAATATTAGCTGTTGTCACACACATAACCTTCCGCAGAATCCCATTCGGTGCAATCTGCGTACGCCCATAACTCACAAGACCGTTGATGCCAAATGCGCAACAAATAAGTCAAGTATTAGTACCTATATCACCATTATTTTCCAGGTCATCATTCTCATCATCGCCACAAATGTCAGTGAGAGTCGAATCTGGTTCAGAAGTCCCTTTTCTCTTATTTTCTTTCTCTATAAGTAACTATTTCAATGGTGTTAACGTAATATTGTTGTATGCTGCTTAATTGCACCTTTTCTCGTTACCCTGGGATGAGAGACACCCTGACTCTCATTACCCTAATATGATCACTTACAAAAAAAAGATTATTCGACAGATATTTAAATATTTATCACTTTAAATATTTTGCTAACCTGGTCTCAAACAATCAAATTATGGAATTAAATACAAAAATAACCGAAAAATATTGCAGAAATCCAATTATCATTTATTATTTGTACCCGAAAGATTATACGGAAATGGTGGAAAAAAGTGTCACAACCATATTTTCTAAACGCTTCAGGCGAACTGAGCGGGGGTGCGCGCGGGGTGTTAGGGACATGCAGTGACCTTGGCTTCAAAGCGTTTGAGACGCTAGGTATTTTAGTTTGCGAGTTAGTGTAGTGACCACGATTACCCGCTGACTCCCATTACCCATTTCTCCCCTATATTTTACACCCGACGCAATGATGAGGGGTCTTCCTTTTGGACTTAGATGGGCAAACCTTACACAACTTCCTTTTTTGACTCGTTACGACTTCCTCATGGTCTGAATCATGCTCGCTGAGTAGGTGAAAATCCGGGTCGACCAACTCATCATCACAATCACTAAAATCTTGTAACTCTTCGTCTAACCAGCTCTCTAGAATAATTTGATCACTAGGGCTATTTATATTCAGTTGTCTTTTTCTTTTACGTCCGATTCCTGATGTACTTGCTTGCGCCATCTAAAAAATCAACACAAAATTGGCATTTGTCAAGTTTTCACAAAAACATAAAATAGTACATTAACACCGACCTTACGTCACGTTGACACCAGAGGTCCGATTACAGGTACACCTGTGAACGTACCGTGTGTTCACGACTGACCAACAAAAGATCGAGTCAATACAAGCAGCTACTGAAAGAGGCAGATCTATAACCCTATTGATTGTTAAAATATTCCTGTTTCAACTTGCGCGGTGTCACGGTGACACCACCTCGGCAATTAAAGGTTAACCTACCTCGTCTGTGTCCTAACAGTCGCCAAAAGCATCATTGACCGACCGAAATATGTAAAAACCTTTCACAGTAGACTTTAGTAGGAGTGGGATAAGGCCATGCATGAGTATGGTATACGTAAGAATATCCCAGAGCTCGAACAGCAGACTTCGTGGCAGCCCGTGGCAGGGCTGCCGTAAGCGGGGGTGCAAGGCGTGCACTGCACGCGCGCGGCCTATCCCGGGGGATGGGGTTAAAGTTGGATTACGGAGGGGCCTCACGAGATATTACTTCAATAAAATAATCGATATGACACTGGTAGTTGAAGCGATGACGGGGAGAAGTGGGCGTGGGGTAGCGGATGCCATACGGTATTGCACGCGGGCGGCGCTCAGGCAGCTCATAAGTGTATGATAGATATAGATAGGCTTCAAATGCTTTGTATCGTACCCAGATAATATCACCTATTAGTTGTGAGTTAACATCGTTAAACGGCCATTAATGAATAACGTATGACCGTGCGTATCATTAGAATTACTTCGATACCTCCGTAATTATTGTTTGTTAATTTTCACTTCACATTTCAGTAACAGCAAAGTATTTTAAATATACAGTGTGTTATTTTTATTCCTTTCGAAGCAATTATTTAGCTTAGATAGGTGAGGTACGTAGGTACCTAGTTACAAAGACTTTTTTAAAGTGCGAAGAGAAACGGAAACTCTCCGCTCGGTAAAATAACTATTGTTAAACCTTTTTTCAGGAATCGATTGGCAAGAAATAGTTAGGTACATACCTAAACCAAATATGAAGAATACCTACATATTAATTAAATTTTTCAGCAAAATATTCGAATCCCATTTTTCCATACCGGGTATAGGTACTGTTTGTGACCATACTGTGTTTATAGACATGAGCTCAAATTTTCAGATATTTGGGAAAACTTTTCAGTTTATGGGTCTCTAATGGTCTTTACACTCTCTACCTGAGTATTGAATTTTATTATATCTTTGTGAGCAGGTGTAACGCAACATAATCCAATAAGCAAACGAAACTCAAAATGTCTTTTAACAGTGTGCACATATATTTGAACCTGCCAAAATTATTCTTGGTTCCCTTGGGTTTGTGGTTCTCTCCTAAACGATATGCATGCTTTCACGCAATTTACAAGATTTTAATAATGCTCTCCCAGTATTCATTTGTCCTCTTTGAAATAATGTACATTAGAAGTGTGTGGGGAGATCTAGAGGCGATGTCTGATGCATCGTTCATGTTATTCACACTGGTATTGGTATGTTACAAGGGAACAGATTTCATAATAAACAAAATGAATCTTAAATTGTTGCTGAAATTCATGAAATGTGACACGTTCGCACCTAAAACGACTTGGGAGGAAAAGTAAGACTAAACTACTTACCTACTTCTTAACTAGGTACCTACTTAAGTACCTCATATAACTGTCAATTTAAAATTTACCTAACCAGGGTAATTCCTCTAATGAGCTAATGATCATGAAATAAATAGAGCGTAATGTTTTATTTTATCTTTTAACGCTTTCTGATCTATGTCAACTCATAGCTGTTAACTGTGTAGTTTATGTGCGAGTCGGTTTTCAAGTGCAGGAAATTGCCTACATACTTCACCTAAATAAGTATTCAGATGGAATCTGTTATCATTACAGAATATTATTGAACAATGCGCGAAAGGTGAAAAATTTGAGTATGTTTTTCTTAATTAATGCATTGTTAACTTGCACAATGTGGGCCATAATACCTTTGCTTGAAGAGGAAAGAGTATTTCCCTTTAATATTTGGTGAGTACCTATTATCTACCTTACATAATACTATGCTGCTGTTTCTATTCACATTATTGAGAATAACTCAAAAACTGACCTTCAGATGTCGCCCAAATTTTTTGGGACCAGCATGGCAGGTTTTCGAATGTCAAAAGTATTATGGAAATCGGTTCAACCAGTACGAAGTTCTGAAGTAACACACAAGAATAAAACATTTGAAGTCGGTTAAAAAGGTTTCTACGTAAATATTTAGAGCTATGTAGGTACCTAATTGTAATTAAATACCAGTAGGAGTTTAAATGGTAAAAGAGATCTGATGTTGAAAACGCAACATCTGCACAGACCTTCGTCAGACTTCCTTCCTTTTTATCTACAATCATCAGCAATGAAAATTGTAAGTATATTGCGTTTAATATATATTATTTAAAACATCTTTTAGGATGCCTGTGGGTCCCGAACAGTCTCCTCAATACGAGCTGGGCTACACGTATCAAATGACGACCATCTACATCAGTGCGTTGATATTTTTTGCTGTTGATGGCACAACACTGGCAATGGTCATGTACGGGTGCGCTCAGCTTGAGATAATCGTCGATAAAATAAAGAAGGTACCTACCTACTTTTCAAATTGAATTATAAATAATTTTTAATTGACATTATTTTTGATTCATCACTGCATTAGTAAAATGCGTGATGTCGCTTCTGACATCAAATGTTTTAGAAAAAAATACAACAAATGGAGATTATTTCGTGGCCATATTTTCTTGGGGTTGATTAATCTCGGTGACGTGTTTTATTTAAAGCACGATTCACCACGAAGTGGTTCTCGTGAGCCATAGCAAGTGCAAGGTTAAGTTGGTGTTAGGAGGTGATGCCTAGTGGGGATGCTGTGTGACACCTTCGTAAGATTTTAATGACAAATATGTACCTACTTTTCATCTGTTTAACCGAAAATGAAACTTATGCTTAAGGATTAAAATGCATCTTGCTATTATTCCTATCTCAGGTGGAACCTGTTCCCAATTTTACTAAATTTGGTAATACCAATAAAGCGAAAATAAAAATACAGGAAAACAATGCGTTGATGGTGGAGTGTATCCAGCATCATCAGAAAGTTATCAGGTAAATTGAAATAAAAAAAAATTACTTCAACGTTTGAAGTTGAAATTTCTTGGACATATTTTTTGTTTTCTTTTAATAGAATTAAGGTAAAAATGAGCATTCAGCACCCATGATAATTGTGAGCGATACAAAACAAGACCCAAATGGAAAGTAAGATGGTTTATTCCAGATAGCAGACGGCGTTAGAACATTTTAAATTACGTTTTGGTTTGGTTTGGTTATGCACTTAATTGATTATTTTTTGTTTCAGTTTCATAGAGACACTGGAGAATACATATCACGCAAACATATTTTTTCAGTTATGTGGAACAGTTGGAATAATTTGCATCATAGGACTGCGAATATCCATTGTATGTACCTATCAAATAATAACAAAGTCTTGCCTAATTCTGTATACCGCTATGATTTTTCTATTTTAAGCTAATAAAACATATACAAATATATGTTTGAGCGTTGCAGCTCATGTTACGGTTTATAAGGATAATTTAATAAGCTATTCAACTTGCTTAACTAACGTTTGATAGGAATTTCGTTTTCCAAATCATTTGTTTCAAACATTTTGCAGGAAGAGCCTAGCAGTATGCAGTTCTACTCGATGGTAATCTATATGGTAACGATGCTATCGCAGCTGTTTCTTTACTGCTGGTGTGGCAGCGAGCTTACCATAATGGTAAATTATGATCAAGTGTATGTAGAAGTTGATAGTATAGTCTCAGACAGTCAGACTAATAAACCATAGACTCCGCGCCGTGAACGGGGGCGTGAAGCCGGCAAAAAGTGCGCCTCGCCTTGTAATACACACGGCGGCACTCACACCAAAACGACTTTTGTGTTCTACATAATAAAAAATAAATGAAGCTTTGTGTTCCAAAAAATAAAGTTCAAATTTGTTCTAGTTCAAACTGTCAACATAGGGCATTCTATTGGTTCCGATGTGTGTTTTAGGCGCACTTTTGCCGGCTTCACGCTTTTGTTCGCGGCGCGCCGTCTATACATAGTTTATTGGTCTGAGAGTAGGTATAGTGATCATGTGTATGAAGTCATTATTGTTTGTGAAGTATTTTCGTTTAGTTTCCCCCAGCACTTGGATCGATTTTTAACCGACTTCAAAAAAGAAGGAGGTTATCAATTCGACCGTATATATGCTTTTTTTTATGTTTGTTCAGCGATTTTTTCATCGTTTATGGGCCGATTTTGATAATTCTTTTTTTGTTGTAAAGTAGATATGCGCAGTGGGGTCCTTTTAAAACATCGTTTCTTAACCTCGGGTCGCGACCCAAATCCGGGTCGCGGGCGGTACGGGATGGGTCGCGGGAATTTTGAAAAAGTTGTTGTCATCATCGCCTATGAACACGAGTAACACCAGGGGAGTCACCAGTCAAACGCCGGCCCTGAAGGAGAACTCTTTTTACACCTTTCTTGAAGAACCCCATGTCATAGCGATCCGGGAATACCTCTTTTTTTTTATAGCCTGAAGGGCTGACGTAAAAGCAGACGAGCCACCTGATGGTAAGTGGTCATCGTCGCCTATAGACACGAGCAACACCAGGGGAGTCACCAGTGTAACGCCGGCCCTGAAGGAGAACTCTTTTTACACCTTTCTTGAAGAACCCATAAAGAATATAATAAGAAGAATGTCATAGCGCTCCGGGAATACCTCAGAAGGAAGCTCATTCCACATCCTGCTCGTTCTCGGCAAAAACGATCGTGAAAAACGGACCGTAGTCGTTCGCCACGAGTCCAAGCGATATGGATGAAACTTCAATCTTCGGCGAGTGGTGTGATGATGGAAGGGTGAAGTTGGCACCAAATCGAACAATTCCTCGGAGCACTCACCATTGTAAAGCCGGTAGAACACGCAGAGGCACCCTATGTCTCTCCTCAGACTTAGGTGTTCTAACCTGTTAGTGACTCGTGCGTGGTTCGTTGACAATTCGAACCGCGCGCTTTTGTACGGCGACAAATGGACTAAGCTGGTATTGTGGCGCCCCTGCCCAGAGATGAGAGCAATATGTACCTACTCAATGTGAGGCCTGACCTGTGTTTTATAAAGCATCAGTACCTAGGTCTCTCGCAATGAAGTACTGTTTCGCCCGGTTTAGGACACCAAGTTTTTTGGAGGCCAATTAGGCCTTAGCTTTCAGATGACTCCAATACTGCACATCGCTCGAAATGTCAACGCCCAGAATTCCAACACGTTTACCAAAGGTGAGCGCGGTACCCTGGAATTGTCATGACAGATGGAGGTTTCTTAGCGGAAAACGCGCAAACTTGTGTTTTTGTGGGGTTGAACTCAACTAAATTGAGTCGTCCCCATTCCGAGACTTGCTCCAGAGAGTTCTCTTATTCAGACACAAATTTGATTCTGCTATCCTCTACTTGTGACCGAGAAGCTTTTGTAGGGCCTGTATAATAGGCATCTCCCATGCTGTCATCTGCATAGCAATGAATGCCGTTTGTACGCTCCAGCATATCATTGACATGCAGAATGAACAGGGTAGGAGACAGCACAGACCCTTGGGGAACACCAGCGTTTATGGGCTTCAAATCTGAGCAACAACCGTCGACTACGACCTTTATATGTCGCTCAGACAGAAAGCTAGCTACCCAACTGCATAACCTCTCAGGGAGACCGTAATGACTTCATCATCATCACCAGCCTTCTAATGTCCCCACTGCTGGGGTAACAGGCTTACCTGATAGAAACACACAAGGAGAATGTGCAATAACCCACCAAGCGGGCCCAGTGCGGATTGGTGGGTGTTAACGACAGCAAATGCAACCGGGACCAACGGCTTAACGTACCTAACGGAGTAAATATTAAGGATTTCGTTCACCCATCCAGTGAACAGGCTCTGCGAAAGTTGCTTAGCAAACGTAATCGCAAGCTGAGCGCGCTTCCCACTGTGCCACTAAGCTACTCAACGTAATGACATCAATTTGAGCAAACTACGGACTTTTACTCCTATTATTAGGGTTCCGTGCCCAAAGGGTAAAACGGGACTCTATTACTGAGACTTCGCTGTCCGCCCGTCTGTCACCAGGCTGTATCTCATGAACCGTAATAGTTACACAGTTGAAATTTTCACAGATGATGTATTTCTGTTAAAGCAACAACAACAAATACTAAAAAACAGAATAAAATAGATATTTAAGTGAGCACCCATACTTTTGACGCCTCAGCGATAGTTCAGTTACCTTTCGGTCCAAGAGATGGCGTTGTGGCTAATATATGGGGCTACAATAAAACAGTATGTATGAGGCTTTCATACAACAGTCCAGATTTTTTTGGCGTTTTTATATTACATAATGGTACGGAACCCTTCGTGCGCGAGTCCGACTCGCACTTGGTCGGTTTTTAGGGTTCCGTACCCAAAGGGTAAAACGGGACCCTATTACTGAGACTTCGCTGTCCGTCCGTCCGTCCGTCCGTCTGTCACCAGGCTGTATCTCATGAACCATAATAGCTACACAGTTGAAATTTTCACAAAAGATGTATTTCTGTTGCCGCTACAACAACAAATACTAAAAAACAGAATAAAATAAATATTTAAGTGGGCGCCCATACAACAGACCAGATTTTTTTTGGCGTTTTTATACATAATGGTACGGAACCCTTCGTGCGCGAGTCCGACTCGCACTTGGCCGATTTTTATTTTATTATCATTGGAAAATCAATAAAATGTCAGGGTCGCGGACTTGAAATATTTTCACATTTTGGGTCGCCAGCCAAAAAGGTTAAGAACCGCTGTTTTAAAAGGATCACCAGGATCGAGGGCAACTTTCGAAAATTGTAGGGACGACTAGTGTGTTTGTTAATGTTTTCATAACTACATGAAAGCGCTACAATTTCATGAAGGTCTGGAGTCGATCTGATGAAGCTGAAAGACAGTCGAGGGAACTCCTCAACGATTTACTGCAGTTATCTAGTCTTTGGGCTTGATTAATTTGTAGTGACGAGAACTTTACACATACATGTTGACTTGAGCGCCATCTGGCGAGTATTTTTTGAGTTATCTCTGCTTATGAAGGTTGAAGTCGGTTATTTTTTTTGTAAAAAGCAATTATCAATAGGTATCTATTTAGCAGGAGTAGGTATTTAGGGCCAAACTCAAAAAGTTTTCTTTAAATTCAAAATTACAAAGCAGTAAATCCTTAATAACTCTCTGGCATTCAAAGTTTCTATTTATACCTATACACGTTTCAGAGTGAGGTTCTGCGCGATTGCCTGTACCAATGTCCGTGGTACGAGCAGGACGGCAACTTCAAAAAGTGTGTATACATCGCAATGGAGCGCATGAAAAGGCCCATCATATTCAAAGCCGGCCACTATATACCACTATCTCGACCTACATTTGTATTGGTTAGTAAATTACATCACATCTGTTTTTTTTTTAATTTTTGCCTTACGTATTATCGCCATATTGCGGTAGGTAAGCTTATGGAACTAAATTGTTTTAGTGGCAGCAACTTACTTTCTAAACGTTACTCGTGAATTGCTTGTCAGTGAGTAAATTGATTATTTGTCGTGGTTTATTTTGTTTTGAGTGATTAGTTTGTGCTAAAATGCCAAAATAAGATTTCCTTTAAAATATCATGTATTCCCTTAAATAATATTTCCGACTTTGTTAACTCGTTGCTCGCTTGTAGACATGACCATAACCGCTGTTCCCATAAAAAAACAAACTTTAGCGCCTTCAATGCAGGTTTTCTATATGTATACCTACCTATTCCTGGTCAGGCTTTATACGACCACTCGGTATAGGTACCTAAATACAAATTTTGCTTCGCGAAGTAATAGCATTTCAATGTACCTATCAGCATTATCCCATCAAACTCTACAAGTATCTTACAATCTCTCTAATTTCTTTCAGATTTTAAGATCATCGTACTCCTACTTCGCAGTACTCAACCAGGCGAACAGCAAATAAAAGAACACAATCCACAAATTAATAGTTTATTCATAGATAAACCGTGTATTGTATCACATATGCGTAGTGTACATTCACGACATTGTAGCCAAAGTGTGCTTAATTTATGAAAAATTATGAAAAAATACACCTTTTGTAACACTCAACGACACTTAAGTAATAAAAACATTAGTCGTACAGACAGTAAATTCGTGCGCTTAACTTAAATATATAATTATACGTGAGCGTTAAGCTGAGCGTGTATAAAATAATAACAACCACGTTTTTAGAATTTACCTTTGCGTATGTGCTCTCAGAACAATTATATGCTTTAATCATTTGTTTTTTAAAATAAAGCAATAATAAAATAAACATAAATAAAATGGTTTCAATTTTATTTCTTCTATTTTTCATTCAAAGAAGGACTTTTTTCTATTTATTGACATAACAAATTATTAATTCTACTTCATTATTGTTTTTTTAATCATTTAGCAATAAAAGTTGATAAACAAATAGATTTAATTCATAATTTAAACTGTAACTAAAAATATTGATTTGTAGGTATATAGAATGTAAATAAGGTAAAAATAATTCAACATGAACAATTTGATGCATAAAATTGTCTGCGTAACCGCGACATCACGTTGATAACAAAATCGTTACGACATTTATATCTTCATAAAATTATGTATTATGTCCCAATCGCTTCCGTTCATATCAAATTTAATATAAATGAGTTCGGATTTTTATGTTAAAAGTATATTTTAGATTGAGTTTCAATTTCTTATTTCATTAATTAAAAATCATGATTTATTATAGAATTAAAATGTTAGTAAGGCCGCAAGTTTAAAGGTTAAATTTTCCGTTTTTAGTTAGGATTTAAGTGAGATCTTTTATATCGTGAAGAAGTATTCGAGTATGAATGACATTTTCAACACAGCAAAATATTTTGTTTACCAACATATTCTAATGTCCAAATCAAATCGAAAACATGATCTCATTTATTACAGATAACCGATTTATTTTTTACATTTTTCTACAATATTACATCCAAATAAGACCAAACATAACACATCTAATTACGTCATAGTGACGTCACTACGATAACAAACTATCAACCGACAAATTAAAACGCAGCATCGACTGATTGCGGAACAATTTGACAATTCTTATAAAAAACCACAACCGAAACAATCTTTAAAAACGATTTAAATCACAACTTCATTATTTCATTTTAGACGTTGCACAAATGCCCTGAGACCTTCCATACTAATGAATAAAATACATATTAACTATTAAGCTTGGTAAGCTACCGCAAAATGTCAACAGTATTATTGTATTGTTAATTACACAGTGAACAATTAGCGATTCCACGAGATGAGTTATTTACTTCGCTTCGATAAACCTTTGTGCTCTGTGTTAAATACCTAATTGTTTTTCTACCACTTCAAGTAAAGACTGCAAAATTGAAAGGATTTCATTCAAATTTACAATTTTTTCTTTTGATCCTTAAAAAAAGACACCTAAGTTTTTGAAGTATTTAGATATTATTATGGAGTAAGTACACAGAGATTAGCTATGAGATGGGATTTCAATCAAAGAATATCATTTAACACTTCGACACTTACAACTGATTTAAACAATTTAAATTTAGCGTTTAAGGTTATTATAAAAAAACTTCAAAAAGGTTTATAAATATGACTGAGGTGTAAACAACTGTTCTCGTAGAATCGCTCTATATACCATTGGATAGTCCACGTTATGTTCTCTTGCCCACAAGCTTTTATTAAACATAAATATTATTAAAGAAATCACTGCCCTACGAGCAACATAACATTAGATCGGTATGTTAGTACAATACAATCAGCTAACACATTTAAAATATAATGTGTGCTGCACAAAACAAATTACCTAACAAAACAGTAAGTACTTAAATCCAATAATTTTAAAAACATTAACAAATACTGTTTTAAATTTTAACGTCTACAGTTAACTAATTTTGGATATAAATTTCTACATAGTTTCGCAAATGCGGCAGTGTATAGCAAACATATTAAAAGCGTTATTATACATAAATGCACTGTCTGGGTCAGTACTGGGACTGATTACACCTAAAGCATCATAATATCTACAAATGCTGAATGTGGCACGCATCATTTATTTAAAATCTTTACTTCCTTCAGTTTCCTACTAGGCTCAATACACAAAAGGCGTAACTGAGAGTACTGAATTTTACATTTTCAAACTACATGCCAGTCGTTCATTCGTTGACAAGAAAATCTGGGTGTTAAATTATCACAAGTAAGTATATTTATACCGACTTTGTGCAAAAGTTAATACACACAACGCACCACTAAAGAAATAATATTTTTACTGTACATGAAATATATTCTATGGTAGATAACTGTTAAATACTAGGTACATATTGAACTGAGCTAAGTGCTAAGGTATGTCGCTGTCTTTTTGTGTTTTTGATAACTATAAGTAAATGTATAACTATCGCACGGACCTACAAAAAACGAAAGCTTCGCGTAATGAATCTACAACTGAAGCATAAAAGAGTCATTCAGTTTCTTCATAGTGTGGATGCACACATAATGTTAGCTAAAGTAACTTGCTTACTTTAATAGATATCCTTATCTTTGGTAGATACCCATAGTAGACCCATACTAATAACAAAAATATGCGCAGTAACTATTACTTAATAAGCAAACTGATATATTTTTATGATTTAGCTGTTCGATCATACGACAGCTTTTTTCTCTAGGTCCGTGATCTACCGGTTTCTATTTGGCTTATCGACTCATCTATGCGCTATTCAGATTAGATAATAATTGACTGCACACAGCTACAACTAAAGTCACTATCGTTGAATAAAATGGAGTATACAAAATATGCTACAGTGATTATTAATATTAAAATGGTAATCATAAATGGATACTTATTATTAACTATGGTGTGATTATGTATTTAAGAAAACATTAAAAAATTAGTTGTATCTTTGATATATCATAAAATATAAAAGATAAATAGATAAGATATAATTAAGATAAGATTTTGCTCTGTATGAAATGATCAAAGTACTTCATGACCTTTTCTTTTAATGATGATATCTAAGATAAGATGACGATTAATATGTACTACAAAGTTGAAGCGAAACTACGAAAAATAAAGTTTAAAGATAAATCTATATTTTAATAATAAATTGTAAATGTAATTCTAATTAAATATAGCACATGCATGTAATATACAAACTATTGTTTCCTTGCATCCTTACAGACACGTAAATAGCACCTGTTTTCGATTGATCATAGAATACATAAAATGGAAGTTTATAACAATGATTTTAATTTATGTAAGAGTAGAAAAGTGATGAGTATATTAAGAGATTCTCGCCAGGGAAGGATCTCTAAAGCTAATAGACAAACGTGTATATAAAATTTAATTTAATTATCATACTTAGAATTTTGTGTATTAATATCATACCTTCTGAAATTTCCCATTAACGTCAACCAATTGAGGCATAGGGGGAATTCTTATTGTGAAAGTAATTTGGATAAACTTTAAGTTAAAAGTGTCCACTACCTGTTTATTGCGTTTTTACAAGAGATGTAAATGTTTTAAGCATTTGATGTAAATGTTTTAGTATTAATTACTTGGAAAATATCGGCTGTCAAAATTTATTCCTTGACATGCAAGAGACAGATTGGTGTCGCTAATGAATCCTTTGTTTTCACTTTATTCAGAGGACCAAGCAAATACCAATCAGCTTTATATAAGAAGTAACATTAAAATAAGGCCAGATGATGTATAATTTAAAATACGAGGCACCAGCTTTGTATAATTCGGTTCACATTAAAATTGCGAAGATAGCAGGCTCTATAATAAATATTAACATTAATTATTCTTAAATTCGTGTAATAAGTATACGTATATAAGCTGTTTATCAGTCAGTTATTATATAATCTTAACGAGAGCTATCAAGGTAATGTAGACGTGAAAGATTTAATTTAAATGAACACTACAAAACTTTGAAATGATGTCTCAACCAGTGAGCAGGATAGGTCTCAACAGAATAGACAGTACATAATTCTACACATACCTGGATACCTCTCTGCACCAAACCACGCGTGTTTACAATGGCACACTATCTCGAATCCTACACTTAACTTTATGGTCCAGTAATTGATATAAGATCGAATAATATTAAATCGAAGATATAGACAAATTTTTATAACAAACTATGAAAATATACATTTTTCCATTACATGCTCAAAACGCATACGTGTATTCACAATTTTGAGCAAATCATTATATTTTGTTCTTCGTTCGCTTTCTGTTAAGTGGAAGTAGCTACCCGTCATAAATGTCTTTTAAAATAATATTTGATCTATTCATAATATTAGCAGTATTAATTGTATAGAAATTAATAATAACAACATTGGAACATGTCAGGCGATAGTGGCAAGATATCTAATGAAAATTAAATAATACAAAACAATAAACAACAGAATTAGAATACGAACAATTATAACAATATTTTTTAAATGAAAATGACGCACTACCCGACGGCTGTGTGAGTAACTTAAAAAAAAGAAATCTAAGGTATGGTCAACAACGAAGGTGAAAAAATATTGTTATTTTTATTAATACATATATAAGTTATGAAAAAGGTACACTTAACACATTTGTTATTAGTTTCAAAAATTAATGCATAAACATAAATTTATTTAGCATTTTGAGATAACACAAATAAATACTGTTTTATGAGATTTTGTTATTTTTCTTAAAATGCCCATTTTATGAGATTTTTTTCTTATTCGAGATATTTTAATGTCGCATTTTGAATTAACTTATTAATATTAAAAAAGTTTATTGATTTTTTAAGAATAAAAAGAATTTCAGTTTAATTGGTAACTTTATTATTTACAACATAGTACAAAAAACCATTCACTTTCGCTGTACGCTGGAGTGGCAATTATATATATGCATGTAACGTTTATCAATAGAATTTCACGGCCAAAACACATTTTGTACACAATAATTTCTGGAGTTAGCTCCCTGTCTACTAAATTATTGATCATTCATTAAATTCGGGCCTAAATAAATTTATGTTATTTTACAGGGGTATTCTTATTTGTGAGTGATTGTGGGATAAAGAGATTATAAGAGGGATTTCACACAGCCGCCGCTCTAACAAGATCTTAAAATCGAATAACTACAACTAAACTGCATTAATACTATCTATACCGAACTGACCGCAATGCCGTCGGTTGCACCATTTTCTGTGAGTGAAAAATCTCCTATGTAATTTAAAAATCGCTTAAAACTTCAAACAGTAACATAGGAGACTTTGACTCGCAATTTTTATGATGCTTCTTCACATCTGGGGTTTGTCCACGTGATCCGAGATATCATTAAAATATTTGATATGACTAAAAAGTCGTCAAATTAATATCATGTATATGAAAGTATTGTTAATAAGAGTATTACAGAATCATTAGGTTAGTAAGAGTAAGAAGTAGGTAGTTGTTTACACATTGTTATAAGTTATAAAATAAGTCATTTGTTTATCCCATATCGCAATTACATTTCAAACTTACTAACATTTTCGCTGTTGAAAACAATTCACTGATAGAGTTATAAAACTTAGGTCATTCATGATTTTCTACTATTTCCTATGATATATTACTAGTTCTATAGGTACTCACAATTAATTGGATATAATATAATTTTTCACTCGGACCACAGCGTAGTTGGCCGTCGACAATCAATAAAATAAATAATAAAAATGTAAATATTAAACTACGCCACAATTGCAACATATTCATACATTTCACATACTCAAATATACAAAACGATGAGGTACTAAATAGGTAAACAAATTTTTGTACATTCATTTCATAATAATATTTCATTCAGACATGTTAAATCCTCTGAAAATACTCAAATGTTTAGACCCGGTACAATGCTATACTCTATAGTACCACATAAACATTGGTATTTTTAAGTAAATGCTATATTAAATTGTCCGATAATTTTTTTTCGATAACTCAGATATTTTAATTGGATGAACTGATCAATAAAAACATTCTACACAATTTCATTAACACGACAAATTATTTCATACTATTTTACTACGAGCGCAAGAAATGTTTAGTCCACCGTGATCGACATGAAAATAATCCAAAGCCAAAAGGTTAAAGCGAGATAGATAAAATAATGCCGTAGCTTTAAAGACTTTCGGTCGCTTTTCCTTTACATCCTTTTGACTGGACGGGTTGTTGGAGAAAGGATATAATCCGGCTCAATTCAGAAGTGTAATGCAAGCGTTAATACATAGCAACATCGAAAGCTTCCTCTGAATTGTTCCGGATTATATTCGTGTCAACATTCAGGCAGGACTTGGAATATGACTTATACTAAAATTCTAAAATGTTTATCATCTAAACGGTTCACAGTTGTACAGGGATCCTGTCGACCAAAACCTGGTTATTTGACTAGACGTTTGTACCACGACCCTTGTGCTTCAAACTTGTATCGTTAATACTATTGATTCTTTGTCAAAATCGCAATGGTATTGTTGTAAAATTATTCAGAAACTCTTAACATTTGAGCGATACATACAATCCGGGATAAATTCATTAATTAATCGATTAGAACATTTCAGATACAAACTCGCTTAAAATTATTGACTCACCATTCATTTGACTCTTAACCTCTCAATACCTGGGAAAATAATGAAATTTATAATTATTTTAATTTTATCTATTATTTTATTTAGATAATTTGTTTGTATAGGTACACGTATTTATGGGACCAATAACTGTGTCTCATAACTCATAAGATTACACTGTTAAAAACACAATGTCGATCAAAATATGAACGATTTTCCTCAAATTTGCAAACTTATTGATTTCTTTGGTACACATTCCAAGCAAGTGTTAACTAAACTTTTATCACTCACTAAACCATACTGTTTAACTTCCAAATGCGTTAAAAGCAGTTCCTATACTACTTATAACATCAAAAACGGCACTTTAACTAATAATACTATTATTTTCTATCCAATCTTAAAAAATATTATCTGAGTGAACATAATCTATAAAAAAAAATGTTTCAGATATTTAAATAAAATTTTCGTGTACATAACATTACATAAATTATTATCAACTACCAAAATATAATGTAAAAGTATTAAAACAAAGTAACCTGTATTCACACCCCGAGCTCGCCGTACTGCACGGACCACTTCTCGTAGGCGGCGAGGCTGAGCGGCGACACGGACGGCCGGATGCGCTTCAGCGCGTCCATAAAGTCCTGGAACGTGATGCTGCGCACCAGCGACAGGTCCAGGCACTTCACCTCCTCCGGGTCCAGCTCTGGAAACGTTTTGTATTCAATCATTAGGTATAAAAAAAAAGTTTATAACAGTTTTTTTGTAAAATAGAATTTTATTTTTGTACAAGGTCATACTGTCTAACAAAATAAATTACAATCTACAGTCCGTTTTTTAGAATTGGCTTAAGTAGTAAACAAATCACTGAGTTTCCGAAACATCACATTTCCACAATCTTACACTTGTTAAACAACTTCAAAACAATTCTATCGGTTCACTTGGTATATCGCACTTTGTTTTACACCAAAAACTGCTTTGAATTTACAATTATATTGCATAAATTTCATATATTGTGCAAATCCATTAGAACTCATTTTTCACAGATGAATCATTTCAATAAGAACTTCTTTCACGACAGAATTATAAATTGATTATAATAAAGTCAACATTCCTATTGGCTATATTTGTTTTGTAGTTAAGCCTATTCTAAAACGGACTATACTTCGTTATGTCTTGTCCCAAGTATATTGGTAGGCCAAAGTAGAGAAACATAAAACTTGTTTGGGATACTACATATTTGTAAATTTCAAAAGTGGCTCCAAATGATTCGCGTAACAAATGTTACATGGTGCTGCTCAAAAATTCTGTCAGCACGCGCCACACCACTACACTACTAGTACCCTCACACACATTACTACCCACTAACCTCTGATCGGGCCGAGCGCGGCGTCCCTCGCGAGCGACGTGAGGTCGCTGCCCGAGTAGCCGTCGGTGAGCGCGGCGAGGCGCGCCACCTCGTCGTCGGTGAGCGCGCACGCGGCCGCCCCGCGCGCCAGCACGCGCCGCAGCAGCGCGCCGCGCGTGCGCGCGTCCGGCAGCGTCACGTACACGCGCTTCGGGAAACGTCTGCGGGCGGGCCATGTTGGGATTGGTGGCGTTAATAGGTTGAATGGAACAAATAGATGTCTAGTGCAATTATGTAGAGTACAAGACCATTAGAATAAAATGACTCAAATAGAGATTACTCAAAAACAACCAGTCAGATGTCAGGATGTCACTCAAATTTGAAGCCAAAGGAGAAGCACTAGCTTTCAAATAAAAAAAGAGATATTAAAATACGTTACCCCAGTTAAAAGTTGTGGGGTAACAAACATAAAAAATACAATGGAATTGAGAAACTTCTTTTTTGAAGTCGTTAAAAATAATTTCACTTTGTCTATATCAAACATTCAGATGTAATTGTAATATTTTTCTTATTGATACATTTTTGCCTCTCATAAGACTTTTGTAAACGTACTCCTCCCCTCACATACATACGTACATACATATGACACATCATAACAACCCATCCTACACAGCCCAAATCCCCAAACTCACCTGAGCGCCGCCTCATCCAACTCCTGCGGTCGGTTGGTGGCAGCCATGACGATGAGCCGGTCGGCGCCGGCGGCCGGCAGCCCGTCGAACTCCACCAGGAACTCCGTCTTCAGCCGCCGCGACGCCTCGTGCTCGCTCGACGACCGCTCGCACAGCAGCGAGTCCACTTCGTCGACGAATATTATCGACGGCTGAAATGGATGCGCTGAACAATGTAATGTTTGACGAATTGATTTATAGAATTGAATAAGTTTCATTGTAAGCTTATTTAAATGATATTTTGATTGACTGGGCTTGTGCCTAATAGAAATATTTAAACAATGTATAAATGTGAATTACAGTAACGCTTTCGGAGGTACAGTTAGGTTGATTATAATTTTAGCTAATACCAACTTCAATATCGACAAGTTACAAAAAAAAATGAAATAAAACAGACATCCCTATAAGATGTAAGGGTTTCCCTTGATTTTCCTGAGTTACCATCATCAAATTCAGACTTGGTGACAATGGGAGCACTACGTAAGTACGCTCTTTCAAATAATTGACTCACAAATGGAGAAAAAACTGGACTGGTAGGTACTTACAGGCGTCGAAAGTAGTAGCCGCTACATTTTTGTAGTTAGTTAATAACAAATGATTTGTTTTAATAACAAATGATATCAGATGTACATAAGGGGTAAATGATATGCCATTATCATGTGAAAATTGGTAGTCAAAATTTGGCTAATTATCTTACTTTTAATGTGCGCTACTCTTTGTCTTATGCATATCGTAATTATCTTTTGCATCCATAGAGACAACATAATTGTCAATAGAATAGACCTTAAAAACTCTCGCTCACAAAAAACCAGCGTAAAGTAAATTTCCACATCTCTCAAGCAACGTATTCCTTTACCGATGTTTTAAAGCCCAGCCTATAATGCATAGCGAAATGAGTCACGTCACAAATTAGCAAAACAAAAGAAGAGACGTCGCAATATCTGGTGCCAGGCGGCTAATAATAGTGTGTTAGCAACGGCCTATTATAAGATTATAACCCACTAACGACTAACGATGACCCGTCGAAGCGCAGTGAGTAACCCAATCTCGCTTTTATTTGTGACGTGTTGATTTCTAAGAAACACTTCATTCATGTCACACCTCTACATGTCAACACAAGCGTGGGTGGTTTTGATTCAGTTTGCATTCAATGCTGTCTGTCTTTGCATTAGATATTTAATGCAAATGTTATTGTAAAATTATTAATTTTGTAAGTCAGTCTGTTTTCATGTGGGTATAGCACATGAAAGCCGTTGAACTTACACAAGTCACTTGTGTGACTCTTGTGTGACACTTTTGTGACTCGAGAGAAAACATACATTTCCTGAGATCAAAATGTGTTCTACAACATGTGTTGTGACAAGTGTATTAACTATGTAGAACACATTTTGATCTCAGGAAATGTATGCTTTCTCCCGAGATAATGAATACAGGTTAATTTTGGCGTTCAGATAAAGTAATGTTCGCACTGCCTCCAGATATTTTTGCAGTTCAATTAACCATCCTTTTAATTTAATGTGACGCTTAAATAAAATTCGGCCAAATTGAAGGTAATTTGCATAATGTCTGAAAAAAATATAAAGCAACTATTTCCGATGTGGATATGTAGTTTCCTGAAGCGAAGCGAAACTAGGTTACCAGTCGACTATGAAGGGTTTTGGTCGTAGTTGAAGAGCCATTTAACCTTGAACCTATTTGTTGACCGAGTTATTTTCTTAGCCGGAAACGCACAGAATCTTTGATGTTACAGTTTTACAATGGCCACTTACAGCGGCCTATCTATCTATTGTCAGCGAATCTTAACACGTTATTGTCCGGACAATTTTCTTAGAGATATCTGGTAGCTCCAGGGAAATTTTTACATCGTGTCTGATTTAGGTCCATCATTAAAAAAAGTGTTATCCTACTAATATTATAAATGCGAAAGTTTGTAAGGATGTATGTGAGTGAGTGTGTGTGTGTGTTTGTTGCTCTTTCACGCAAAAACTACTGAACGGATATTCATGAAACTTTGCAGTAATATAGCTTGGACATTGGAATAACATACTTAATTTGTTAAAATTTATAGAGATTTTTGAAGGGACTGGGTCCCCGAAGCGAAGCGAGGGCGGATTTACTAGTGTCTTATAATAAAATTGTTACTGGGCTGTCTGATGCATGAGCCGCATGAGGAGTCTCTAGAGGCCGACAAAAGATTAACTGATTATCTCTTACTGCCTGTCTATCTGTATGTTAACACATAAATAAAAATAATAAATAAAATTCCATTCGATTTTAATTCAGTTTGGGTTAACACCTAGGTCACCTAGTTTACATTTGATCTATGTAAATACTGCAACTGATTGTTTGTAAACGTAAACAACATTTCTCGTGAAGCAAGGGCGGTTTTACTAACATTATATTTTCCTAAGATACATTTGCATATCTCCGGCCCGGCCGCTTACCTGCAATTCCCTTGCCACTTGGAACAGCGCCCGCACCATTTTCTCGCCGTCGCCGACGTACTTGCTGGTGAGCGTGGCCGCCGAGATCGAGAAGAACGTCGCCGAGCATTCCGCCGCCACGCACCGCGCTAGCAACGTTTTACCTGACCAACATACGACATAACTTTACTGTTTTATCTGACCAACATAATTATAATTTATTTTTCAATAGGATTGCTTGAACGTTGTGTTGATATACGGTGATGTGATGTTGTTACGTAAGTGATTGATATGGCAGGGATTCGAACCCAGGACCCCCCGCTTGATAGGACGCTAACGGGTAGATAGAACGGTTCATCATCGTCTTTAATTTGCTTATTATTGCAGTACATACATGTAAAATTATGTATGTACAAATATTTTTCGAATTCCTTCATTCCATATTGATAATCCGTTTGTATAATGATACAAATTGTAATATTATATACTTTTCTTGTAAAACTTACTTGGATCGAGATACATAAAATGTTAACACAATTCCAAAATCAAAAACATAACACCGAATCATCGTATTACGATAGATTTTGTTTCTATGTATAATGTTACAAACCGTTGCCGGGAGGTCCAAACAGCAGCAATCCTTTTGCTGGCGACCTGAGTCCGGTGAAGAGCTCCGGCCTGAGCGACGGTAGCACCACCATCTCTTGCAGAGCCTGCTTGGCTGACTGAAACACCACGCAAAACGATACAGTCATGCACATACATAATAGTAGCGAGGTCACTACACTCACGACCAATTTGGGAAGCGAAATTGAGGTATAACCACTTATCGAGAGTAGAGCACTCCCACACGTTTCGCGCTGTGTGTCGTGCAAAGAGTTAATTGAAATAAAAAAGTAATTGACATATTAACTACTTATACGAATCAGCCGCCGAAACTTACTTTACAATCATTTCAGTAAGCATTTAAAATATAACTAATAAAAAGAAAACGACTTCAAAATCGATAAGTAGAATTTCAAATTCTACGCATCAGATGTCGCTCAAAATATGGGACCAGACAACTTTCGAACTTTACGCCAGGAGCTTTCGAATATAAAACGAATTTCATTTAACAGGTTAAGTTTCAGTGAAAAGTTATAAGATAACACACAAAAAATACAGTCGAATTAAAAACCTCGTCTTTTTCTTGAAGCCGGTTAAAAAAACAATACAGTAAAATCTTCAACCTCCTTTCAAATCGATCAACCCTTGCACCCACCTCCTGTCCAGCAATATCCTCCCAGTGGACCTTGGGGCCGCCCTCGACGATTTCGTCCAGTATAAGCTGGACCAGCTTAGGGTCGACGCCGCGCACGGCCAGCGCCGACTGCGGCGTACGGCTTCGCGTCGGCGTGCCGCGCTGCGAGCCGCCCACCGCGCGCCGCACCGGCGACCCGTTCGTCGGCACCTGGTATGCGCTCTGAACGTGAGCGTGAGGGTTGAGTGAGATGATTAGTGCGATGAGTGAAGGGTTATGTGAAGGGTTACTTGGTATTACGAGTTATAATTTCATCTGGTGCGTTTTGCACAATATACCACCCATCGCGGGTCGTACAGGTGATCCGTTCGTCGGCACCTGGTATGCGCTCTGAGCGTGAGCGGCGGGGTTGAGTGAGATGATTAGTGCGATGAGTGAAGGTTATTCGGAATCAGAGATGGGCGCATTCATGATTACGGGTTAAATTTTCAGCGGGTCTGTTTTGCACAATACCACCCACCGCGCGAGCGCATACCAGGTGCCGTGTTCGTCGGCACCTGTGCCTCTATTATGAGTTGTTGTAGTAAACGTAAAGGACGTTACTATTGCAGTTAACGTTTAGAATTTGTATGAGAATCCGTACAGCGCCTCTAGCGGTTACGATACTGAACTACAATTCTCATACAAATTCTAAACGTCAACTGCAATAGTAACGTCCTTTACGTTTACTACAACAACTCATAATAGAGGCACTGGTATGCGCTGTGAACGTGAGCACGGAAAGGGTTGAGTGAGATGGTTACAGCAATTAGTGAAGGGTTACTTGGTATCGGAGATGGGTGAAATCGTGATTACAGGTTAAAACTTCATCTGGTGCGTTTTGCACAATACCGCCCACCGCGCGAATATAGGTGACCCGTTCGTCGGCACCTGGTATGCGGTGACATGATTAGTAGGTACAATGAGTGAAGGGTTACATGATATTGGATTGTAATCGTGCTGGCTGAGGAGTAGCGTTAGCCAGCCGGGTACGCGAAATACCTCGGCGTTACAGAAAGATTCGCAACACCCATAAAGTTGGTTTTTTGCACTTTCATTTTCACTTTTTACACTGATTTGCGTTATAAACGCCGTCCTACATTACAAGTATATATGTGTAATGTGGCGATCCAAGAGATTATGATGGTAACAAAATTTTGCTGTCTAGTGTAGACCGAGCTTAAGGGTGCGGTTCCACTGAGGCGGAGCGGAGCGGAGCTGTGCGCGATTCACCAATCACATGCCTTGAAATCCCAGCTCATTGCGCCTCGTGTGGATTTCAAGCCATGTGATTGGTGAATCGCGCACAGCTCCGCCTCAGTGGAACCACACCCTAAGAATACCGCTTTACCTACTCGGACATAACTAACCACAGTGGGTACGTAAACAAAAGGGGGATGACGCTGTTATATAGCGTTTGGACGATTTTAAATGCCTCTGGCGATTTTAAATATCTTTTTCTTGTTCACATTCCATAATAAGTCGCTGAAAGCTCAGGAAAACATCATTATGTGATATTTTATGTTCTACTAGCGAACCGCCCTCGCTTCGCTTCGGGACCCGTAAGTATCAACCGCGTAGATCCCGCTCCCGTAGGAATTTCGGGAAGATAATAAACTATCACCAAAATTAATTCAGGTTAAATTAAATTAAACTTAGAAATAAAGCTTACGACAAAATAATAGCAAAGTAGCAAAGGATCACAGCAAGATTAATTCAGATTAAACTTGGAAACGCGGCAAGTTTGGTATGGCAGTGGGTTCGACCAAATTTGATTACCATAAAACGGTTCTAGTGTGTTAATCTTAAAAGATAGATATATACTGTCGTGGACATTTTTTTAGATCATTTCAAGAGGAATAATTCTTTCATACATATATTTTTGGTATCTTGAATCGTTTTCGCAACGCATGCAACGAAAGCCCTCGAGAATGAATAATTTTCCCCGTTTTTTCCACATTTTCCATTATTTCTTCGCTCCTAATTGTTGCAGCGTGATGTTATATAGCCTATAGCCTTCCTCGATAAAAGGTCTATTCAACACAAAAAAAAATTTTCAATTCGAACCAGTAGTTCCTGAGATTAGCGCGTTCAACCAAACAAACTCTTTAGCTTTATAATATCGATGGGTCCTATGTATATGGGCCAAAATGTAAAATTAAAACTTTACAGGAGAGGCTTCCAAAGTTTCAATTTACCATAACTTTAAATTGATAAAACCGAAGTTCCCGAATCTTTGCTTATTTGCTAAGAAAACTATTTCCCTCATTTACACTGTAGTATTTTATATATACATTTATCTGGTTTTTTTAATGTCACATTGGCCCTTCTACGTTAGTTTTTGTTAAAATTATTTTTTTTGAAAACACCCTAAAAGGGCCGATATACCATGTTGGCCATTATACGCGTATTACCTACGCTAATTAGCATAATGTATATATTTTTTTAATTTTTTATCTATAAAATCAATAAACGATTGAAGTAATTGATAATTCATTAATTAGAATATAATATAAAATCTTCGTTTTAATTGTTGTTTTCATTTTCCAAAGCCAAATTCACAAAATTCCGACATCTAGACATCTTAGCGTGATAATTAGATGTCATTTTTACTTATTAAACTAAATTGTAACCCAAAAACACAACAATTACATTTCGTATTCATCTTTATTCATCACAGTGCGGCCGATGCTCCGTTCAACGTACAAGTGTCAAATTGGCTGATTGTTCCAAAAAAGATTGTTACAAACGCGCGGGAAACTCCCCGCGTATAAATCTCTAACTACACTTAGGAACTTATACGTTTAAATTCATGTTACATATGCCGTTATACCGTAATAAAAAATCGTGTTTCTATGCTAAAATCTTTTTTTTTAATAGCTCACATGATTCATTATATCGATAAGATGCGTTACCCACAAAAAAGCCAAAATCGCCAAATTGCTAGTTTGGCCCATATACATAGGACCCATCGATATTAGTATAGATTCAGATCAGAATATAAAGTACATTAACATTGTCAAACTTGTGGGCACTATTGGTGAGTTGTGGGTGTGAGCAGAAGCAAAAAATGCGGGAAAGTGTACTGCATGATAAAGGTATGTCGTGGCCATATCGTAGATTTGCTCACATCATGAAATGATCGACCGAGGTGCAGCCCCTTCGCCCTTGCGTAACAAAGCACAGACACCCACGCTCGCCTGCGCAGCTTCGGCTTGCTGGTCGCCGAAGGCGACCAGCCTCAGCCGCTCCGGCTCGCCCGGGTGTCTGCGTTTTATTACAGCGGGCGGGGGCTGCACTCCCTCCGCGCCTCCGGGTTCTAAAAAACACTCTAGGGGTAGGGCATACAAGACCACGTGGAGTAGGGGTAGGCTAATTCGGTTCTGTAACCAATTCGACCTACCTACACCTTGAAGAATTTGACTGAGTAGTAATGGAAATGAGTATTCTTTGTTTTATATCCAAAATCAACACAATTTTTATGCTTCCGTTCAATGTTACTCGTTTTTAACAATTAACTAGGCCGAATTGACAAGAGAAACAACATTTACGCCAACGGCCGCCATCTTTACACATAAACAAAGCGCTTGCAGCGCCTCTACCGGTAATTAATGTAAGTACTTTACGATATGAATGATCAAAATAATCTTGACCATTTTATGAAAAAGCCGCGCGTTTAGTTGCCCATATCGAGAAACGATTTCTTATCATTGATCTGCTCAAACCACATCATGATGTGGCCAATAGACAGTTGACCATATCATGAAATGCGACCATTTCATGATATGGTCGATCATTTCATGTGAGCAAATCTACGATGTGGCCACGACAGGTATATGGCGGTTGATGAAGACTACATTTTTTGTTAAGTTTCTTGCCAGTACTTTAAGATTTAATTTAAGTACTGTAAGATTTAATTAAGATATATTATTATTCAACCAAAAATAAACTAAAACTTTTGTATACTTATCGTTATGTGTCGTATATTATCGTATGCCATTAGTTGCACATACACATCGTATGGTGAGTGAAAATCATACATAACGAAACAAACATTAAATCCGTCACAGAATTTTAAAATCATTTCAGATATGGAAGCTACATCATTAACTTAATAGGCAGGGTCCCTGCGGAAATACGCTTTTGTACAATATGTAGGTATATTATTATTATTAGTATCTACCTACCAAAATTAAAGCGAGTTTCTATAGTGGATGTTTCGTGACAATGTCAATATTTGCGGAGCGGCCCTCGGCAGTAAAGTAATATGTGCCGCCTCACCCTACATTCACAGATAGATATTAGGTATACATGTATCTGTTGTAGAACTTCGAAGCCAACTTTATTAGGTTAAACTAATAACATTTGATAATGCGGCGGACGAAGTTTGTATTTCCAACGTATGATATCTGATTGGATGGATAAAGCTATGTTTGCTTGTAGCACTAACATTTTGCATCGTCATTTTGGAAGAATATTTATCATCAACATCACTTCTTTTCTTCAGGTCCCTTTTCACAGCGTTTTAGGCCATAGTCATTCACATTTGAAAACATCATCAGAGCTTCTTTCATTCATTAATACAAGAGTCCTAGTGTAAATTGACTTGGTCTCTCAATGAACAACATAATATTGTGCGCGATTAACGCCCACCAGTGCCTTTGCTTTCCTGGATAACTGGAGGATAACTGGAGTTTTGTCAAGTCCATTCATTTTATATCCCTTATGGCCTATGGAACTCTTTCAGCTATCTCAGCTATCTCCTTAAAGAAACGTTATAATAAAATCTAGCTACCCTAAAAACTACTCACGGATAGTTGTCGCTTGACCGCCGGTGGGGTGGAGGCCGGCTTCACTGGATACCTGCTGTAGCCTCCATTGGAGCTGTTGGGCTGTGACGACGACCGACCCATGGACCGCGGCAACGTCTGCGACTTCATCAACGGGTTCCCGCCCCCGCCCGGCCCCCTCCGACCAGCTATCGTCAGCTTGCGCCCTGCCACTGGAAGTTAACTCCAATTTATATATAGCATAAGGAGCAGTTTCAAGTGCAAATTAATCATAGGTTAGCAGGCAGCTTGCCTGATACAAGAATTATGGAATGCTTGTGGAAGAACCACGTTATTAAATGTAAGTAATACAACAAATGAACAAATAATAATGAATTCAGACTATGTGCAGGTTGTGCAAGGTGAGATAGGCAATGTTCAGGGAAAAGCACTGAGGGTAAGCGATATTTATAGGTAATATTATACAAATATTTTTTTACTTATAATTCAAAAGTCTCCATCTCTCAATACAATAAATATTGTTTAGATATAAAAAGTGCATGTTTTGTTACTTTCTTTAATTTTTCAGCTATCAAAAGAAAAAGAGCGATAGAACATAATATAGGTATGAGGAGACAAAATTCACAAATTATATCATTTGGTAGGTGTAGTCTTGTGCCAAAATTTGGCTCTGACCTTTTAAATTGTTGATTTTTTTTTCATTTAGAGGTACTCATTGACATATCGAACAATATTAACACCAAACAAAGGCATCAACGCAATATACCACTCGCGATATTAAAGGATATTTTTCTTTATAGCTGACAACCAATCTTTATGTCATAAGCGAGTTTTACTGTTAGCTTGTTAATATCTTACTCTTGTTTCTGTTCCCAGTGACACTTGAGCTTGAATCATATCGTAATCCGCAGTCCAAGATATTATTGAGGATTATCTACAGAACTTGGCAACCATTTAGATCTCAATTTCTCTTATCGCCGATGCGATAACCATGAATATTAACATTGAACTTGGCTCTCGGAGCAAACTTTTGTTGACTTGGGTTTAATCATTAATGGTTGATTTTGTAATTTGTGATTCTGTGCTCCAAAAGTTATTTATTTATTATTAATTTTACCTCCATTTTATTTAATAAATAAATAAATAAATAAAAGAACAACAAATGAAATTATCTAGGGTATGTCATACCATAAAAATGTTTTGAGCTTTATTTGAGTTACATTCGTCCAATAGCTTTCTTGGTACCTACATAGGTAGGTACTGAGTAACTGGATAAATATCAGTCATTTCTGCAATGAAATACTTTTAGACTAGAAAGGCGTAGATACCTACAACTTGTAACATGAGCCATCATGAGGTCATAGCGAAGGCTTTCCAACGAAATGATATCTTCAAAGATACCGACTAAATTGATCTTGTTTGATATGATAGTCCATGATAATTAAATAAATCATCTGGCTTGGTCGTACGACTACTTTCATTAGGTATCCTATTCAAAATAGGAAGTGCCGTTGGCCATAAATATCTACCTATCTATAGATATGTGCAAAACAAATTCAAATTAATGATACGTATGTTAATTAAAATGTAAGCAACAACGTTACGACATGAACATGTCAAGAATAATTAAGGTACATTTAGCTAATATCAGTAGGCATGTGGCCTACTTGACTAATGACAATTAAGTTCAATATTTATTACACAACATACTCGTATATTGAATTTCTTCAAGCATCAACAATCCCTGTCACATACCTGTGTTCTGAACTACCGTGAAAACTGTAGAACCAACGTTGTTTTGATTAGATGTAAGTAAATGTTTGTTGGCTTGTCAGTGACCATCGTTAATTACGATAAATAACTAAAATTTTTACAAAAAAAATTACAACTTAAAAATTATCCGTCAGATCTTGCTAATTATGGGACCAGAACGTGAAGCACCTTTCGAATACTAAAAATAATATCAAAAGCGGCTCACCTAGCGCAAAGTTATGAGGTAACACGCTTAAAAGAAAAAAACATTCAGACGAATTGAGAACCTCCTTCTTTTTCTGAAGTTGGTTAAACCGAGGGTGCGGCTGTGTAGTCTAACCGGCCGTGTGTTTTATGTGAATACGTAAACGGCTACTTTTTCCTTTGAGTAGCGTTTTAAAACGGCGGTTCTTAACCCTCCGCCGCGGATGACGTGTTAGTTTTCACGAAACAACAAATTATTTTGATGTGTCGATTGGTATTTTCGGATGTGATACATACAGAAAAATAATATCAAACTGTATCTTCCGATTTTGTAACTGTTGTTTTTTTTAATTGCCATTCATAAGGCACTCGAAATCTATGGATGGATACCGAAACATTTGATAAAAATATATTATATGACGTTATGTGTTAGTGTTACTTCTCGCTTAGAAACGCTTAAGGCTTTTGCTCTAGATTCTATCTTAAGGTTTTCTCAAAGGGGAGTCATTTCAAAAATGTACATAGTCGTAGATTTGTGTTAAAACATACGAAATATAAAAGTATAGCAACGTGAATAACTGTATAACGGGCAGAAGAAGCAGATGATGAAGATATGACGAAACTATAATGCTGCATGCACTTATCGTACACGCTGTCCACCAGTCCGAGTCAAAAGGCGACAATAGGCAAGGCAAACCCACTATGTGATATACGCTTGCGTTGGCGTAGGGTTGCCGAGGGGTGGATCCCTGCAAAAGGAGCCCACCTTATAGTGGTGGCGGGGCTCTGTAACCGTGCACAAGCTAGTGCACGGTGAAACCAAGAGACTTCAAAATGGGAGAGCGAGAGTCCACTTATGGCCTCCGCTTCTGTTGCCGCCAAGGGCCAAGCGGTGCCACGGTGGCAGAATCCACCACATGCCCCTCAAAATTAACAGAGGGCACTGTGGATAGATCTTGCTGTGTAAACCCCCGTGGTGATAGCAAAATCGCCTAGGGGAAGAAAACCTCATTAAATAATTGCTTTTTACAAAAAATAACCGACTTCAATCTTGATAAGTAGAGATAACTCAAAAACTACTCGCCAGATGGCGCTCAATTCAACATGTAAGTGTAAAGTTCTCGTCACTACAAATTAATCAAGCCCAAACACTAGATAACTGCAGTAAATCGTTGAGGAGTTCCCTCGACTGTCTTTCGGCTTCATCAGATCGACTCCAGATCTTCATGAAATTTAATGTACTTATGATAACATGAACAAACACACTAGTTGTCCATACAATTTTCGAAAGTTCCCCTCGATTTCTCTGAGATGCCATCATCAGTGTCCTTATCAGGGGACCCCACTGCGCATATCTACTTTACAACAAAAAAAGAATTATCAAAATCGGCCCATAAACGACGAAATAATCGCTGAACGTACATAAAAAAAGTATATATACGGTCGAAATGAGAACCTCCTTCTTTTTTGAAGTCGGTTAAAAATTAAGAAAGGGAGGGAACGCTTAGCATGGTTGAGCGTCATAGTTGAGGCCGCCGCCTAGGTAACGCCAGCCACGCCGGGACCGTAGAGCGAGAGTAGCAAACAGTGCCGGCAAATTCGGCACCTTCCGAGGGTCGGCCAATGTTTTTTGGTTGCACAAGGGTTCCGCTTTGACTGCGGTACCTTTAAAGTGAAACTTGGCCCCTATCTCTAACCAATGTAAATTGGTAGATTGCATGAACTAGAGAAATTAATGAAAAATAATTTATACCAAATATTAAAGCGAGCATTAGATACAAATTAAAACACAAACAAAGATATTTACAATTCCTCTGTCTTATTAAATGTTTATTTATAAAAAAATACAAGCGGAAACTACCTAACCTTCATGCATAAATCTCTGAAGAGGACACTATTGATAATAATTTTATCAGTGTCGATCTTAAGAAATAAAGAACAACTTTTTGCACGACCATTTATTCCAAGGTTTTTGTACAATTAAAAACGAAAAAATATGGAGGCTATGTAGAGCCAATTGAGAGAAAGCTAAAGAAGGACCGCTTTCAAAACATCCATAGAGTTTTCCATATTTATATTATCATAGTAGGTATCATTTACTTTTTAACAGATCCATGTTTTGTGCTGTTTAGTTTTTGTTTTTCTTATTTCGATTCAGTATTTCTGTTCTGAAGTGGCTTTGTTGACGATCAATGGACTGAAACGGCTGGCAGTCAGCCAATATGTACTACAACTAAATGCAGCTTAGAATGTTAGTCATTGTCGCTTGTACGTACAATATTATAAAACTTACGAGTGGTTTAAATCTGGAATTGCTAATGGGGTGGTAGTTGCTACTAATGCATAGCGTTGGACTACAAATTATCTTCGTTTGGTAAACAACTGATTCACTTTCTCTTACAGGTGGTCTAGTCAGGGCATGCTTGTCACGTAGGTTGAGTATGTATGCAGTGACAAATTTTATCCAACTAATAAGTAAGGATTTTGAAGTTGCAAACGGAAATCATGTTGTCAGTTGAGGAGGCCCAGGCCATTATTTCCTCTTATCCTACTGCACATCTTGCACCTAACCTAACAATGGACGAGGTTATGACGCCAGGTTCATCCTGTTAGATCTCTTGGCTCTAAGCAATTAAATTTAATTCCGACCCTACTTGTGCATGGTGGTCCGGTGTACCATCTAAAAACTAAATTGTTACAATGAGCGATTTACTGATAGTTGATCTAGAACATGCATTGAAGTTAACATTAAAACACAAAATTAGACTAAAAATATAAAACTACATGGCAAATGTACCACAAACGCAAAGGTAAAATAAATGTCAGCACTTGAATTCTCCACGTAGGTACAAAAATTTTATGAACTAAATCATTTTTATATTCAAAAATTCTCTTTGAAGTAAACCACTTACTCATTTCCTTAATACCGTGTTTGCTAAATTGCTTTTCGTTTTACTGAATATTTTGCAACGTTTTTCAGCCACAGGTCAACCTTTTCATAATTATTATTAAATAGTTTCATATACCAAATACCCTATAAACCTTCGGGCTATCTACTTTAATGGATTATCTACTTTAGAAATAAGTAAACATAAAAGTTGAAGATAGCTGTATGTGCTTTACTACATAATATACCTATCTATTAGGTATATTGATTCCTGTACATGGAAAACTATTATAGGAGGTGTTTATTAACGCTACAGAACCCAAAACAATGATTTTTTAAATATTTGTCTGTGATGTCTGTCTCAGAAGTGGCACAATCGTTTTGGGTGCGGTTTTCAATAATATATTGTGGAAAACTTCACTTAAATAATAGGGTTTTATTTAAATTAGTAGTTATATGTCAGTTTAATTAATAACTCCTGACAATTTCCAAATGTTACCCACATACATAAAGTACATGTATGCATGTTTCCCGAAGTGAAGCGAGAGCGGGTTTTTTAGTATGCAATAAAGACAGTGATGATTGATAACTTCAACATTAAGTAGGATTACATTTAATTTAAAAGGTTTTAAGCACAAGGCTGACGACACAAAACGATTAATCCTTAAACGTTAAGAGTAATTGCAAAATCCATGACCGAGGGACTTCGATGTGTTAGTATTAAAGAATTAACTAAGTTTAAAGACCTGGCCGTTTTATGTTAATAAAGATGCATACAGACACGCGAAAAGCTCTCCTAAGGCTTGGTAAAATCGATTAAGGGTGAAAGATCGCAAGTATTCCGGCAAGGTCGGCGACGTTTAACAAAGGCTCCTTCATAATAGCTCGCCTTCACGACACCCGTGTCATTCCCCTTTGCAGAAAAACTAGTGGAATATTCGACTAAACATTTATTACATCTGTAGCCGACGCCAGAATACAGTAGAGATCTAGTCATCAGTTTGGTTTTGTATTTGTATAAATACGTGCAAAGATTACTATGGAGGAAATAAATGTACAGTTTCAAAAACTAAAAACGCGGTTGTATAATGCAAAATAAAGGTTAAGTGAGAAAAGATTTTAATCTATACTTAACTTATAAATAAATACTTATAATAAATCTGTAGAGAGGTCAATTCTGTACATTAAATATATTTCCAAAATAACTATCAGGGGGTGATTAGGGATCGATACTGATGCCAAAAATGCAATCAGTAAAATTTTTGTCTGTCTGTCTGTCTGATGTATAACCGTTATAGAAACAAAAACTACTCGACGGATTTTAACGAAACTTGGTACAATTATTTTTCATACTCCCGCGCTGGTTATAGTATACTTTTCATCACGCTACAATCAATAGGAGCAGAGCAGTGAAGGGAAATGTTGGGGAAACGGGAGAAGTTACTCCATTTTTTAAGCTTCCGTCGCGTGTGCAACCTTAATGGTTAAAGCTACACAGAAATCATGTATGACGGAAATGTTCTCCTTAAAATTATATAAAAAATATTCCACGACAGCATATGTCTATCTTTTATGGTTGACTCACAATAACACGTGTAACTCCCGATAGCTTAGCAGTTCGAAGCTTTCTGATTAAGTATACCTATATTTTATCTACTCTTACGTTTATGACACTTAAGTGGGTGAAATAAAGGGGTGAAGTTTAAACGAAATTCACGCGGGCGAAGCCGCTGGCAAAAGCTAGTATTTTATAAATGCACTACCAAATGATCTCAAGAATTGAATAAAAGCGAAAATGTATCAATTGGTGTTGAGAAGTTCCTTAGTCAGGGAACAATCTTTAAGCGTAGTAAAAAGTTATGCTGGTCATAAAATTGCATCGTCTTCGGAACTAAAGCAATATGCAACATTTACAATCCGTAGACTAAAAGTAAACTAGAGTACAAAAGTACTTAGTTCTAGCTTGCAAGATTTCATCTGAAAACTTATATAAAAATTCAATGAAAGCTCATAAAACAGCCAGATTATAGCGCCTTGACTAAAAAGGTACCACCAATCGTGATTTGCGACCGATTTTGATTTCGAAAACTGAATAAATGGCTATCCACGATATAGCAATAATAGTATGTTTATATTGGGTGTTGTAATTGAAGCGTGGGCATACATCAAAATGCGAATACCCCGCCCACAATCCATTTAAGTAAGTGAATATAGCACACTTCAAAGATTTATGACAATGTTTACAATGTTGCGTTTGTTTAAATTTAGGTACATACATGTGCAACTTTCAATTTCGTTTGCTGTAGGTATGCTGGTGAGGCAAAATGCTTTTTTACAAAGAAATTTAGGTCACCATATTTTCCGGTCTTTCGAGTTCTTAGCTTCAGCCATAGTAGCTACACTTACGTTACAGTTCTTTCTCACAGATTTAAAAATATTTGTTAAATGCACTCTCAAATTATTTTAAGAATTGAATAAAAGCGAAAATGTGTCAAATGATTAGCGTACAGTGATAAAAAGATACTTTGTGCACATAAAAATTTGATATGTTTAATATTAATAACTCGAAATGTGGATACTGCATTTTTCTCAAAATATTTTTAAATATACTTACTCCCAAATGATTTTAAGAATCGGCTTAAAGTGAAAACGTGTCAAATTACTGTGAAGATATTATAGGTGTGGTTCTTTGTCAACACAAAATCCGATACGCTGAATATTGTTAAGTCGAAACGTATTGGCCGATGAATGTACACTAAAAAAAGTAGAACTAAGTAATTCAACTCACTAACGAATCAATCGCGGCTATTCCAAGAGGATTAACGGTATCTGACGCCAAGACGGACTGTAATAAAAGGCGTCATTTTATAAAAAGAGAAATAATTGCACTGGAATTATTTTTCAATCTTCGTAATTTTGACGTACTTTCTATTGAAGCCAGACTGTAGTTTATTTTATGCATCAATGATATTTTACCGTGGATTTGTATTCAATATTATATGCTACGACTTCTTACCTAAACGAAAAATTTTAATATCTTTCCTTAAGTTTACCAAGAAATGATTTACCTGTTTTAATGTTTCGGATGTAATACTGAAAAGCCAGTTAGGAGACGGCCTTACTCAGTTAACTTTATGATGTTAACTTCTGTGACGACCCTGGGATTACAGATGTGTAGGCGGTGGTGTGGACTTACTACAATAATATTATGGTCGTTTACTAGCTTGTCGACAGTTCAACTATGGTCTTCTGGTTAAACTGACTTGCTTTGTAGGTAGTTGTAATTTGTTGGTCTGCAATATTTTTATTCGTCCCACAGGGTATAAATCATAGATGTAGCATTACACTGACGGTATAAATTGTTTCTTTCTCCAGGAATTCCAGGATCCCTCCCTCGCTCCGATTATTTCTAGATCCACCATCGCAACCCATAAGGCATCCACTGTATGGTCCGGTCTCACAGTGTAATTTAAGGAGGGAAGGGGGGTTTAACCAATAACTCCTGTCAGATCCCACGACAAGTTTTATAAAACTCTATATGGAAATTGAATCAATTCAACTGCAGAAACATTTTTCCGATGTCGCCATGTGAACTAGTACAGTGGCGGCTGTTGATCCATGACGCGCCATTGTGGAAACACAAGTCGGACGGAAACGCTCCCGTGCGTGCCTACACGCATGATCGCTTTCTTCGACAACCCCTACGAACGATATACAGGAAGTAGGATTGTCCTGAAGCCTTGCTACGGAAACCTACTTACAAAACCGCACACTTCGGAAATGGTTTCAATTAAGTGTGTTGAAAGTTCACCAATTGAATGGTGAACTGCCGGCTCCAATATAGTTTCCAAGTTAATAAGAAAGTACGCCTAAGATAACACCGTAAAATTAGAACGTCTGCATCTTGCTTTCATTTTCAATTGCAATTTCAATAACTTTTTATCTACCATAGCAACCGACGCCGTCATATGGCACGCGACACGGAAAAAGGAATAGTTAGCATAGCTTGTTAGTGTTTAGCGATATCTTAGTCCAATTTACATAAATGTTTGAAATATCTAGGACCACGAAAATAATTGGTATATGGAAAAAAAATCCAATCATAACAGCTATAATAATATGTACAATCTTCAAACATGAATGTTTTTAGAAATGAAAGTTGAAAGTGGGAAGGCAAAGACAAAAGTTTTTAATGATATTTTAAAACCTTTGCGATTTTTTTGCAATTAGTATAGGTAATTAGGTATGCGAAAGAGATTTATATGCATGAGCATGATAAACTTCGCAGCTAGTCACAGTAGGTATACAATAATCAAGGTCGCACAATTTACTTCGTTTAAAACTTTATAGTGTAGTCAGGTAGGTATCTACCATCATTTCAAGTAGTTACTCGTGTGATTTGCATGGATAACATTTGGTTACCTACTTCTAATTTGATGTTACCCATTTAGGTAGGTACATTAAGCGATTACTTGTTGGTCTTGTTGTTTGATTTTTTTACGTACTCATTTAAGGTTTTATTGTTCATTTTAAATCTGGCAAACAAAGAAACGGTTTAATTTATTCCAATTTGGGTACTTTAAACAAAAAAAAACGCACGATATATCGTACGGTCCGCCTCTGAGAACTTTATATTATCAGGCATGCTACACTACAGCACGTCTAGATAACAAAGAAAACTTAAAGAAGTTCTTTCACCTTCAGACAAAGAAATAAGGATACCGATTTGCTTAAGGGATTACTACGATACACTCGTTTCGCTTCGCTTCGCGGAAAACCGGATTACAGCTAGCTGGAATTACGTCTGAGTTTTCCCGTATAAGTTTTCTTGCACGCTACGCTGAATGAGAAAACTGTATTTGCTCCTGTATCGAATTAATGTTATCAAAGTCATTTAATCTTATTATGCCTCTTTTATAAATATCATTGGCTTCATATTTGTTGTAGATCATTAAAAGTAGGCACTATCTTTCTTACTTTAAATTCATCTAAATGCTGTTAGAGTTCTTAGTTGGATAAGATAATTACTTGTTCGTATCGTTATTTACTTGGAGCTCAACTGCAAGCATTTAAAGAGCTATGTCTATATGCTTTGGCTAGCATAATATTGCGGTATAATTGAAACCCGGCGCGGCGCTTCAAACGAAACTCCAGAATCTAAATGTCTTTTACCACTTAATATAAAATCGGTGTTTATAAAATTCACGTTAAACGTATTCCATGCACTTTGTAGTTTTGTGATAAAAGATTTAATAAACAGATCAAAATTTATCTAAGGTTAATCAACCATAAAAAATTTGGTGTGTAAGCATGAGTGATATAACATTCTTAATAAGATTTTTTATATCATAATATTATGAAATTAAATATTGAATGAATATTATGCTAACAAAACACTTACTGAAAGCCATCACATACATAACCATTATAAATATGTATGTTTTTGCATTGGTTTAAGAATAAACAAATTTATTTAATATAAAGCAACAATAAAATATTATACATGACTTATTCGGCCAATGAATTAACCTACTTGAATAATTTGAATATGCAAATTGTTTAACAAATTTGTTTACTCTGTAGTGGGAAAACAGATAAACACATAATGTTATGTTACAAAGAAAGCAAAAGAAATAATTGTGATAAGCACAGTGAACCCACATGCAAACATTGATGTGTAAGTCATGTCCAATTAGTCCAATCAGCTAGTCAATTTGTTATTATTTGGCTAAAGTGAATTTTTCATACGACAATTCATTTTCATTTTGCAGTAGGTTATGTCAAACGAAGCTAAGCATATCTTTGTGTTTTTCTACCTTCATTTGATGGCTTCGTTTGACCACTGTTACTTTCGATATGCGATAGCAACGTCGTCTTGGATTTCTCTAACGGCCTTCTCGCCTTTAGAGGTGACTCCGTAGGCTTTTTGTCACTCCGTTCTGGTTCACTCTCTACGCCCAATTTACTGAGGGCGACAAGGTTGGCTACATTGGGGACAACAGATGGGTATATTGAATTAAACCTTATTAATCTTACATTATATTTGACAATGTACTGTTGTGTGGTTATATGGCTCTGTATATTGTAACTGAAAGGAAGCTTAGCATGCAAATACTCAGCCAATTTGATAAATAAATGAAAATAGCAGGATTTCAATATAACAGCTTAACGTAAACAAGCAGTGGAAAATTTTGAATATGGATTTTGAGAGTGATATTGGATTGCAAATTAGTGACATACCGAGGAAGTGCAAACGGTCCTTTGCCATTCCCAAGTTTGTTTTCATCTTATCATGTAACCTCTGTGCTCGCTGCCACGCGTCCCCCCGGCCACCCCAGCAATCCACTGCAATGCCTCTTTCCAACTCATAAATGCCTTTCTTGTATAGTTCTATTGCTAATTCTTTCTGCCCTGTATGCAAACAAATGAAAGCATAGAAATATCTTATCACTCTCACTCTCCGTGATGCAGCAGCACAGGGGTTCTGTGTTGTGGGTGAGAGGATAACACAAATAAGACATTCCTAACACCCATGATTTAGAACAAATTTTATTGCTCACTTTAGTGTCTGCCCGCTGCAGGAATAGAACCCAGGACTTCTCGATTTGCAGTCAAGGTAACTACCAACTAGAGTATGTAGTGAAGCATTGTATTAGAATAATTCTTGTTTTCAATTATGTAACAATAATAGTGCATAATATGAAAATTATGTAAAGTTCATGGATAATACAAATGCATTCTGAATTGACATGTATGTCCTTTGTGATAAAGTATAAAATTGAGTGATTTTTTTTAAATATAAAGTTACCATATTACAGTTAAAAGCTTACCTTCATTCTCTTCATCAATTTTTAACGCTTTGGATATATACTCAAATGCTTTTCTATGATGATGCTTCTGTTTGGCGAGTAGGGGGTCTCCAGGTCCCACATTGTGTATGTGGGACATCTCTTCACCAGCAGCTATTTCAGTAGAGACTACGCCGTCTTTCACTACCACTTCCAAGTTACACTCGCCGTTTTTACGGGGTTTATGAATAAAGCGGTGTGACGCGGAGTACAGGTACTTGAAGACTATAAACAACTGATACAAAATAGACCGGAGTATATTGAAAAGAATAATGATTGGGAAAGAAACAACATAAAGGTTCCTTTTATGAACTGAAGGTTGCGAATCATTTCGCAACGCAGAACCCTTCGCTAGGTCTGCATCGGTCTTCTTAGATTTTCGGTTCGGAGACCTGGTAGTTTTTCGCGATAAACGACCACCATTGGAATCGTCACCGGAAACCATCAAGAACACTGAAGTCACCACCACTTCAACACAACAGCCATAAAATTCGAGACAAAGACGCGCACGCTTGTTAAACACTGGTTATTATTTTTAAAAACAGCAGAAGAACATCTTGCTTCGCGTGATTCTATCAATGAATGAAAATGAATTGAATCCAATCGAATCATCGAATGAAAGGTTGTTGATGGCAGACAGGCAGAGAGCTGTCATAGTTCTGGTTGTCATGTATTTTGACGTGTTTTGACTTTTGTTAATTTCATTTCGTCGTTGAAATATTATTCTCTCTGGTCTGATGATTTTATAGTCTGTGGAATAAAGATGCCTTTTCACTATGCTGCAATGCACATAGAGACGTTTTACTTCTACTATCTTATAAGAAATAAAAAAAAAACAACTATAGTCCGTTTTTTTCGCTGCGGACAAAACTGACACATGCAAATGTCAAATTTCGAAATAATGTTACCAGCTTTTTAGATATAGTTTTGTACTACGATACCGGTTTATTGAATCGTATCTTTTTACTCTTACCACATAATTTTATTATTATTTGACAATAGGCGAATCTTTTAAAAGTCGTGGTGAATATGGAGCATCACAGATAAAAAAATATATTGATTGATTTTAATAACTTATTTCACTAAGTAAATACGATAATTATTTATTTATAATTGAAGAATACGTAATAACATACATTTAACAACAATAACAATACATTACGGTTGTCGCCACATTGTTAAAATTTTAAAGACACATTTTGTAATTATTACTGAAAAACGATACTAGATTGTAAATTACGTAAGGTTACGGTCGTGGCACATCACTATTAATGATTTGCAAAAAAGTAGCAATACAGCTTATGTCAATTTAGTCCGTAGCGAAAAAACGGACTATAGGGATGAGGATTTTGTCCGAAAAAGATCGAATCCTAGACCAAACCTCGATTTTTCTAGGTTGGAAATATCGGTTCCCTAAATCGATTTAATACTTCGGATCGATTAAAAGAATCAATGTTTTTGGTCGATTCTTCGATTAATCGATCTCAGATCGCCAACGAGACTGAGTCGAAACTTTGCGCATTACAGATTCAGATTTGTTTAACAACACGGATTCTTAACAATAGAATCTCCTTGTTAGTTTATTCACTAACAAAAAAATATAATTGAATCAGGCGTTGCTTTGTGGAACTCTAAATATTATAAAAAGCCCCTAAAAATCTCTTTTTTCCTGATTAAAGCATGTTTTAGGGTGAAACAAAAAGGAAAGCAAAAGGTAAAATAAAATATATATGATAAATCATGAGTTAAATAATAATACTCCACGCTATTGATGATGGATAACAATGTAGAATAATTATGTAAGTCTTATTAGCGCCCTCAATCATTTGCCGTTACAGGTTTGTACACAGGATAGTGAATGGGGCCCATTATTATGCTATAGATATTCTATGGATGTGGTAATTATTTGTTAATGCCAACTGTCATTGTTTGTCATTGTCGATGTCAATTGTTGTCAATTTCAGTGCCAATATGGAATAATTGGTATGGCCAATACGTTGCATTTGTATTATTTGTAATTTGAAAAGAAACACGAAGTCACAATGCTTTCCCTGAAGTAAAATTTATCACAGAAAACATAAATAATTCCATTAGCAGTTTCAAGACAATTAGGTTTTTTATTTAAAGTTTAGTAGTGTTAAAACTTAGGATTTTGAGTGGGTATTTATAACACTCAGAGGTTAGTTGTGAATGTTCATATTTTATTTTACTTAATGAAAACTAAAGAGTTTATAATATTTGTCATTATTAGTTAATAAGACCTATTTTCTTTTGGGGGCTGTGGGTACTTTTTCAGTTCTCTATTAATATAATTTTATTATTGATGAAATAAACTTTACTGTTTCATCATTCTTTGGATTAACACGTTTTGTATGTATGTACTTATAAAAAAAATATTGTTCTAGCAGTAAGAGACAAAATGGTTGAGGAGCAAGTCAGCAATTTGTCAGTGAATGAAGATGATGATGTTGTGGACCCCTGGAACGTAGCCAGCAAATCGGAAACAGGAATTGATTATGATAAATTAATAAGTGAGTTCATCAGAAAAGTTCTTTCTTTGGGGAGTTAACTATATTGTCATAAGGCCAAGAATTAGTTAATGCAAGTGTAAAAGTTTTTGTTCTTTTTGTGTTATGGCTAGCATATGGCCAGTTACTCACTTATTATATAAGAACCACTCCAATCTTAAGTAGTCAGCTTGAAAGTTCTGTTGTGAAACAAAAATTATACATACATATACCATTGTATAGTTATACACATAGATATCTTTGTAAATACTGATTGTATCTTTCATTTTGTTCTTTTTGTTAAGCATATTAATATTATTATTGTGCAGTATCTTACTAATGGCGATGCTTATTTTAAATTTCCAGAGCGATTTGGTAGTCAAAAAATTGATGATGAAGTCTTAGCTAGGTTTGAAAAAGTTACTGGAAAAAAAGGTAAGTGTCAATGTAGTCTTTCTACAACCCAAGGTCATTTTATAATTTAGTGGACAGTATGAGAAAAAGGTCAAGTCAAACTACTTTCTGCTTAACTATTCATTGACATAGACTAATTGTTATTATTCTAGTGTAGTTTTAACACCCATACTAATACAAGGCTTGGCACTAGATTTATTCATTAATTCTAAGGTTATTCAAGTTATATTACACATTATGGGGGTGGGGAGGAGGTCAAAGAAATGAGGAATCGTGTTACCAAGTGTTTGAGTCAAAAATTTTATGATATCACTTATTAAACTAAAAATATTAAATGGTGCAACTTGTACGTGAAACAAACATACAAAATATTATTAACTTGATCTATTTTAAATCTGTAAGGTATATTACAGTTGAAGTATTTTAATAATGTATTTAATAGAAAGACAATTTCACATCCATTATTGATGAATTTATGCCAAATCCAATTTTTGTGTGTGACAACAATATTTTTGTCATGAGATTGTTAATTTGTTGGATTTCAAGCTTAAAGTGTCAATAAAATGATAATATCATTTCAGCTCATCATTTTCTCCGACGGGGGATATTTTTCTCTCACAGAGATATCCATAGCATTCTTAATGTAGTAGAAGCAGGAAAGAAGTTCTATCTATACACTGGACGAGGCCCATCTTCAGATAGTATGCATATTGGACACATGATTCCTTTCATGTTTACAAAGTAAGTATGAATTTACGAAAGAAGACCAACAGTATCTCAAGGCAAAAATTATACTTATAATTGTTAGTGTCAGTATATAAATAAGTGAATATGGGTTTGTTTGTTTCATTTTAATTTAATTGTAATTCTTAAATTTCAGATGGCTTCAAGATGTTTTTCAAGTGCCCCTGATTATCCAACTTACTGATGATGAGAAGGTGCTGTGGAGGGACATCAAAATAGAGGACGCTAGACAGATGGCTTTTAATAATGCAAAAGATATTATTGCAGTTGGATTTGACCCAGCAAATACTTTCATTTTCAATGATTTAGATTTCATTGGGTATGTATTATTAATTTCCACAATTCATAAATTATAATGTGATAGTGTGCTGCCAACAATTTCATATTAAGTGTGCTGCCAACAATTTCATATTATTAATATGCCTTATATAAAGTTGAACATTTTTAAATTGCATTCATAAAACTCTCAAACGCATAGTGGGCCATCAAAGAAGCGGGGTCTCATTAGTTCTATTAGTTTAGTAGCTAGTTCTATTCTGACACATTTGTAATGGCAGCAGTAGAAGGGTGGTGCTGCATGCGCGTTTTTATTTAAATTGACAGAAAAGAATATTGCTTTGAGTATAATTGCTATTTAAAATGTAATATTTACAAGTGTTTCTATGGCTAATACATATAAGTCGTTTAATTTGTAGGCAGTGCCCAGCCTTCTACCAAAACATGTTAAGGGTACAGAAGTGTGTGACGTTTAATCAAGCGAAAGGTATATTTGGGTTCGGCGAGTCTGACGTCATCGGCAAGATAACATTCCCCTCGATAGAGGCCGCGCCTGCCTTCTCTACGTCTTTCCCCTTCATATTTGAAAACAAAGTCGTAAGTAGAAAATAACATTTAATCGAAATATTGTCTATAATATTAACTATTATTAATAATGTAATATTTGCTATGAAACGCAATTTAATGTCTGACACGAAACGCATAAATTGGAAGCACCCTAAGACCGAAACCCATATTATAAACATTTGATGGGCAGTTTTAGCAATATATTATGGTAGCAAGTGTCGGTTATTATTTAAAAAGGGAGATGCCCGGTATTGGCTCTAAAACGCACTCAAATGAAATTATGTTGAAAAAAAAAAGATTAAAAAAATATAATATGTGCGTATAATATCTCAATATAGGAAGTTTGCCTAACATTGCAGTACAATAAAAAGTAATGGAAATGATTTAATAAATATTTATATTTTGACGTCAGTTTTGATTATTGTTAGTTGTTGCCATCATAAAAACATTCTGCCGGATAAAATATTATCGTAGACAAAATTCAGTAATAATAAAATGTTTGCTTGTCTTGTAATTTTTAATTTTTTAAATATATAATGGTCGACTGAAATTATATAATATGTAAAAACCATACATATATTTAATCCTACACATACAAATTGGACTTGTATCGATCAATTTTATTTTATTATTGATTTTTGTAGTAATGGTAACTTCGAAAGCTATTGACGTTTGTCAATTTGTCAGCCTGAGAATGTCAAACACGGATTTCCTGTTTTGGCGTATACCTAATGACACAATAATAATTATATTTCTTGCGGGATATATTATACCAAATAAAACAAGCACTTGCATATAATAGTGAGCATGTAAGGCGTAACGGTGCTATAAAATAGAGTTCCCAATCAAGAATAACTCTTCTTAAATAGGGGAAAATTGCACGCATGTAAGTCGAACAGTATATGCATAACTTCTACACCCAAACTTTGTTTCGTAATAATCTTTCACAAAACAATTCATACTATCATAATACTAACAATGTAGCATATTTTTCTATTGTGCATTTAGAGCCAATCTCTCTATGAGGGATGGGCATCCCCCTTTGTGTTCCATAATATGTTGCAAATATTATAGACAATGATAAAATAACCAACTTTGTAAGGAGCCACATATCTCGAAATAAATACCTCGAATACACTTATTCGACTTCATCCACTTCCAGCTGCCATGCCTGGTGCCGTGCGCGATCGACCAGGACCCGTACTTCCGCATGTGCCGGGACGCGGCGGCGCGCCTCAAGCTGCCGAAGCCGGCGCTGCTGCACGCGTCCTTCCTGCCCGCGCTGCTCGGCGCGCAGCACAAGATGTCCGCCAGTGACGCGCACGCCACCATCTTCCTTAGCGACACGCCCAAGCAGATCAAGAATAAGGTGTGTAGGGTGCAGCCAACTCCGCACTTGGCCAGCGTGGTGGACTATGGCCTTAACCTTCTCATTCTGAGAAGAAACTGTGCTCAATAATAGTGGGCCATAATGGGTTGAGAAGAAGAAGAAGAAGAAGAGTGCAGTTATGTGTTGTCTGGCAATCAATGTGGTGTTATTAGAAGATGTGCTTGATATGGGAAAGAATGAACGAAATTGCCAAGTTCGATGTTCATTTTATTTCATTCAATTTTAAAATTGGCAAATTTCAAAAAATACAGTACAGTTAATTCTATGTCAAATTTGGTTTATCCAAGTGGACTGACCTGGAAATCGTTTTAGAGCTTAGAATACAGTCCTGTCTCAGGCGCTAGAACAGATTAATAATTAAACTCATTGTCACCCTATTCACTATATTGTACACTGTATGAATGTTTGCACGAGATTAAGTGAGAGTTCGAGGTTCGCGAGCTTTGACGAGAGTTGACTTGTGACCAGAAATCGTCCCAGCTAACAACTTGGAAAACCTCGAACGCATCGAAAACTTGGCCGAAGTTCGTCCTACAGTAAAGGAATGATTGAGTGATAAAATGTGGTGTTGCAGATAAACAAGTACGCGTTCTCTGGCGGGCGAGCGACGGTGGAGGAGCACCGCGAGAAGGGCGGTAATACTGAGGTGGACATCGCATACAAGTACTTGACGTTCTTCTTGGAGGACGACGAGAGACTCGCCGAGGTAAGGAAACTCATCAATTAATCATATTTATCAAAGCATGGAGCAGTGGTGTCTCTTGTGTCGAAATGGAGTGCGTATGTGTGGTCTATAAAGTCCTCAAAGACTACACTTCTTTTTTACAGTTTGTAATCTGATCCTGAGTGGTGGGGTATTCCCCACATTGTGGTAGGGTTACTCAAATTGTTGATGTCTAAAATTAAGTTACTGGATATATTTCATGTAAATATACTAAGGGAACATGTTTAAATATTTATTACTTTATATTTTCAGATAAAGAAATCCTACGAGTCTGGAGAGATGCTAACAGGAGAGTTGAAGAAAATTACTATAGATACCCTTACGCCAATTATTCAAGACTACCAAGCGAGAAGGGCTAAAGTGACCGATGAAGTAATGCAGGAGTTCTTCAAGCTGAGGAAGTTAGAATTCTAACTTTTAAGCGCCTTAACTACATAAACTACTACCCTCATTATAACATGATTGTGTCGTCCTCTCTATTCATTTTAAAAATAGTTTAACGAACAAATCGCCCCAGAGAACCATTGTAGTTAGTGACTTCAATGACTATTGTAACTTATTTCCATGATGCAAACATGTTAAACTCGCTTGTGTATTAGTATAAACACAAGTGTGCAAGATCCTATCTTATTTTGACCTACCCTCAATTGTAATATTCTTAGGTGAAATAAACGAATTTATTTCGCTCAAATCTGTTTTCGAAATTAATGATTATTAATTTATAAAAAAGATACTCTCATTTATTAAAAGCTTAGTGTAACTCATAATAATATTTAATGTGTAACGCCGCGTTTAGATACTCTATCAGCAAAAAACCATGATTGAATTAACGCGCGTTTGTAAAAACATTAAACACATGTCATGTTATACGTGAAACTGTTGAAGGAATTACGCCAATTTACATTTATTACATGAGGTTTACCGCAAGTTTTCTTCTATTTAAATAGTATCTCTGTGAAGCATATTATTAAAATCGCATTTATTTTTCTATGAAAACCATTTAGCTTTGTGACGTAAGTATCACACAGCTCTTAAGCAAAATAAAAATAATATCCACAACATGAAGGTCAGTGAGTTCCATGTTTTACATGATTAGTATGTATAGGTATGTGTTACTGTTATTATATATAAGTATTCAAGAAAACAGGCTATTATAATTTATGATAAGTAAATGTACAAAATTATTTTTGTTGGTATTTATTATAAATTTATTTCTTATCGGATTAAAAAAAAATTAAACACATCCTTTATGTTACCTAAACTGTATAATAGTATGTTTTATACTGTCAATAATTATTTATTGTCCACAGCTGCGCTTAGAGCACAGATATAATTTATTTTGCTAATAAATAAAGGTGATGATTGAATTTAATGATATTTTTATTTACTTCCCTATTACTCGTAAGAGTCGTATGTATTGTTTGCCGCCCGTCCGGTTGACCGACCGACACGGCAATTAGTTACGACGTGCGACATATTCGACGTGTGAAATATTGTTTTATCCAAATAAACGGTATTCACGTTATACATAAATAAATTGTAATGCATTGAAAACAACTGAGTTTCTTAATTGATTCCGCCTGGTGGGGAGTCCATGTTGCGTTGGTCAGACTAGTCTGACCAGTGGGAATAACTTACCATGAGCTAATCAGCTCTAATAGGTTACAGTAAACAAAATTAACATTATAAAAATAAGACTATTTTATACCTTAAGGCGTTTCCGTAACAGTTTTCTAACTTACCAAAAGTGTAAGTTTGGAAATAACGTTAAGTTATTCGTCGATCCCATAGTCTGTTAGTGGCCTCGCCTGCGACTTACCTACATTGCTGCTACTCCGACTTCTCGGGTACCTAGTTGAAGTTAGTGAAGTTTTATTTGTGTTAACATAGGGAAATGAGTGCAGGGGTATAAGTATGCTAGGAAAAATAGGTTATGCAACGTCGTTTGTCCAATAAAATTATATTTTTCAAATAAAATTACTCTGAATACTAGAGCACCAAAACAAACATTTAACAATATACCAAACAAAGCAGTAGGTAGGTAGGTACGTGAACCTCCTTCGAAACTAAAAACATCGAGACAACACTTGTGTACACAATACCATACAACTTTGATCCAATATGCATGACAATAGCACACAAAGTGTATGACACAGTCCTTAGCCGCAACAGGTAGAGAAACGTCGGGTTAAAATATAGTTTTGTGCTGTTCCGATCATAATTATCCTAATAGGTAATTGGAAGGAATAATTGGAACACGTAGAACTATCGTGTAGTACCATGTACAACCAAACATACGAAGAAGAGGTCCCGATACCTCTAATAGCGAATTATACAGTTACAAAGGAAGGGGAAGAAGAAAAACGTGAAACGGAGGAACGTGTCATATTAGAAATTGGTAGACAGGATGATAAGCCCAAGGAAGAAATCACCTTCTCCCATAAGAAGTACGACAAAACGATATCACATCATAGGTCCTATGTTCTGGACGACTATGTAGAGCGCCGGAGAACAACGTTTTTCAGGCCTCACGAGTTGGACCATCCCGCGCATGAAGGTATTTACGCATCGATCTATATATTTTACATCGATGTATTTATGTTATGTTATGTCCTTAGGTACGTATATAGTATACTTAACTACATTTTTAATTTAAATATCTTATTACAATACGGCAAATGGGAAAATAGAGTCAAATCAAAGTGGTTAAAATTTAAATTATGGGTAGGTACTTTACCTTACTTAAGTTATTAGTTATACCTGTTTTGAAGAATTTGTATTTCAATTATTGAGCATAAAAAGGTACCTACGCTACTAATTAAATTTGTTTTCCCTTATGTAGTTCTATGAACAATATCAAGTTTAGTATAAAATGGATATCAATATACTTACGATAATAATGTTAATGTTAAATAGCAACAAAAATATTATTCACCATTGTGATTTTTAGGTGTTAGTATATCATATCAACTAAATGGCGGGGCAATACCATGCCCTTTTAAGTCTTTTACACTTTCAATTTAAAACTTTTAAGGTCCCCGATACTATGAGCCCGAGGAGTTCCGAGAAGCCGTGATCCTGCAAGAGACGGCCAACTCGGAGTCGTCGCTGGACTTCTCGCACGAGTCACAGGACAACCCCAAGTACGGGACAGACGACGCCCAACAAGACTCTACCATGAACTGGAAAGAGAGAGCTTTACAGCTAGAGAAAGGTATTCTAATCTTAAAAGTTACTTAAGATGAAATCCTCCGATATTTTATACGGTTTGACTCCGTGCCAAATCCCGGTACATTTATCTATATGTATTGTTTTACATTGGTAGGTTGATCAAAAATATTTTTCTGGCTTTGATTAGTTTGCAACCCGTAAAGCGGTTTCGAGCTCTCCTCATAATTAAGGAGACGTCGAGCATATCACTATAATCTATTATGCTGGATGGTGGAGGGTTTAATGACCCGCTAAGAATTTGAAAACCCTTATATGCTGAACTGTAGTTGAAGCTATCATTGCTAAAGGCAAATTATCTTCCTACAACGTCAACTTATTTAATTACTGTTATCTGATATAGGTACGTTATACTCCTACAAGTTCTATAAGCATTTAACTTACTATATGGGTAAAGGAATGGGGAACTCATGGTCTGGAGTTGGGTCACGACCGAGACCTGCACTGTACTTACATTCGCCGTAGGTACATGTGCTACGACCCTTTTTAACCTCCGCCCGTGAAATATATTATCCCATTCATTGTGGTATCAAGATTATAGGGCACGTATAAGATTAATATAATGCCAAGGTAAACTGCCTAAGGTCTAAGAAATTGTGCGGAAAAAGTTGAAATATGAAAACCTTAGGTATATATTTAAATATATATTTTCACATGTAGAATATTAGGTACCCCTCTCATGCTCTGAGTTACTAAACGTATCTAATAACAAATTCGTTTAATTTATTGAGATTTTAGTTTAAAATAATGTTACCTGAGTTCAACCACATCTTAAGCGATTGGCCGAAAATATATACGTATAGGACCAAACGGACAACTGGTCAGTTGTTTACTAAAAGAGAAATAGGGAAACCTAACGAAACTATATAAGTACTAATTGACATCATTACCTCATCCATTGATTGCTAGAGCCGAATGCTTTGGCTTAACACAGGGGACATTTTATGACCTCTTAGGTACTTGATACAGTCTTCTTATATTGCTGTAAAAATCTTATGATATAAAACGAATAAAAAAAGAATTGTTTAAATTCCAGAATATAAAAAGACCGCGTGCGATAGAGAACGCACCCGAATGCGTGATATGAATCGAGCCTTCGACCTGCTACGCTCCAAACTGCCCGTTACCAAGCCCACGAAGAAAAAGTACTCCAAAATAGAGTGCCTCAGGTTTTTTATCTAACCTTTATCTAAAATTAAGATAACACAAACTTGATGCCATCATTTGCTGATATTGTATTACAGTACAGTGTCTGCAATGCGAACTGTAACTGAGAGTACCTATTCAATATGGCTCATAACTGCGCCTTCCTTTGCAAAGCATACCTACTTACTTCATGGGATACTTACTTGTCTGAATTTGTATAATCGTGTAGCGATTCCTCAGGGTAGCGTATTCTCGAATCTCCTGTTATTTTTCTCATTAAATTTTTTGTTTTAAGATTTTGTTCAGGAGTTTCTTTCGAAATTTCTTCTTGCCTATCCTTACTAATATTATAAATGTGAAAGTGTGTTTGTTTGTTTGTTTGTTTGTTTGTGACGCTTTCACGTCGCAACAAATAAAGCTATTATATGGTAAGGTTTATGTGTGTGTGGATAGTTAGGAGGGTGGAGAGTGACGTAGGCTACTTTTTACCGCGGAAAAACATCCCATTCCCATGGGAAGATCGATGTTTTGTTAGTTGCTAGATATTTATTTTCGGAGTTGTTAATAGATGGCGTTAATAAAATTCATTTGCAAGTTCTGAATTACGCTATCAAATACTACATGTAATTTACTTAAGTCATAGGCAAATGTAATAGGCTACTTTAGCTCTGCCTCGAGAACTCCCCGCTCCGGCTGTATTCAGTGTACCGCCCGCCCGCTGGCACTATCCTGTTGGCTGATGTCCGCAAGTTGCTGGACTCGCCGACACCGGTGGTGGGCGCGGGCGACTGGAACTGCAAGCATCCGGGGTGGAATAGCCTAGATGCCAACAGAAGTGGAAGGCTACTTTTTGATGCCGCTGAACAGCACGGCTACACTGTCGAGGGTGTTGCACACCGTTACCGCGGCTCTGAATAAGAGAGAACGCGCGTGTGCAGTATTCCTCGACATGGAAAAGACGTTCGACCGTGTTTGGCACGACGGCTTTTTCTACAGGATCTCGCAGTCTTCGGCGCCCCGGAGTGCCGTTAAGGTGATCTCCAGTTTCCTCGAAAATAGAAGCTTCAGAGTAGTGGTTGAAGACGCCGAATCCACCGAGCGTTCGATCGCAGCCGGCGTCCCGCAAGGGAGTTGCCTGTCCCCGGTCTGCTACGCCTGCTACACCGACGACATCCCGGCGGCAGGGGGGGGGGGCGTCGCTTGCCCTGTATGCCGATGACGTGGCGTACATCACCACGTCGCTGAATAGAACCCACGCCATCGTCAAGATGCAGCGTGCGCTTGATGCCCTCCCCGAATGGCTCGCCGCGTGGAGACTGTCGGTGAATGTCGGGAAGACGCAGGCCGTGAACATAGGAGGATACCTCAACAGGCGGGACCCTACTCTGGAGCTTCACGGACAAGATATCCAATGGGCCCCACAGGCCAAATACCTGGGGGCAAAATCAACGGAAGACTCTCGATGAAGCCACAGGTTACGAAAGCCGTCGCGAATTCCAGAAGCGCGATGGCAGAAACCAGTGCTCTCCTCGAGCCTCCCTCTCGGACTGAAGCTCGGGGTCTACAAGACCTACATCAGATCCCGCCTCACGTACGCGGCACCGGCGTGGTACGCGCTCGCCAGCGAACCGCAGCGCAAGAGGATGCGCGCGGTTCAGGCGATTGCGCTCCGCCGGCTGACTGGTGCGCCGAGGTACGTCAGGAACGCCGTCATCCAGAGGGACCTTCGAGTCGAGAGCCTGGACGACTTCATCGAGAGATTGGCACGCAACATGTTCGGGCGTGTCGACGCGTCGCGGTTCCCGCACCTGCAGGACCTGGCGCCGCTCCACACCCGTCCACCGGACCGCTGGGCCTTCCCGCGCGACTTGCTGGTTGCGCGGGACGGGCCTAGCACTGACTGATACTGGGGCTTCGTAAGTCGTCGCCCGGCGCTGATCGGCTCCCGCTGGGCTTCCCACCAGCGGGATTCACCCGGTAGGGCCTCGATCGACTGGGCGGCGCGAAGATGAACCCCATCCCGTTTAAGACTCTGTGGCCTGTAAAAAGGCCACCACTCACCGGACTTGACCTATTGGTTAACCACAGATGGACAACCAAGGGCCTTAGGGCCCAACCCAAGGACCGGCCCGTTTTAACGGGCCGCGAGAGACACCCCCAAAGGGGAACTAACTGTCCCGAGGGCTCCACACACCTCAGAGAGGGTGGAGTGAAGAGAGCGAGTAGTAGGCTACTTTTTAGCCTAAATTCCTACGGTAGCGGGACCTACGCGGCTGTTACCTACGGGTCCCGAAGCGAAGCGCGGGCGGTTCTCTAGTTTTAAATACACTATGCGAATTGGTGACACTATAAAAAAGAATACATACTCGGCAGACTTTAAGTCTAATATTAATCGTAAATATTTTGTATACACGCCTTCGCAACATTATTCTGAAGATGTATTTTATTGGAACAGATTAAATTACCTACAAAATAGGTAGATAGTTACCAATGTTCATGTCACCGTGTATCACATTCCATAATTTTGTGGTGTGAATATAGTATGAATACATATTAAATAAAAATTATTACTTTCAAAAATATTTCAGGATAGCCATCTGTTATATCCGCCACCTGGAGTACACCGTTGCTGGCGGCACTACAGAAGACAATCCCGCCTTCTTCGACATCCACGCTTCCGAATTACGACGTCACCAAAAATTCTCATAAATAGATCATAAAGAATTTTAATAAAATAAGTAGTAAATCAACATCTACCCAGGGCAGACTGGTAGAGAATGCCATCAGGCATTAAGTTTTTGTCCTTGTATACCCTAGAATAAGGTGTTACAAAATAATAAATAAATAAATAAATAAAAATGTGCAATTTATAAGGTTTCAATATACCTAGGAAGACTGAGGTTTATAATTATCTATGTATAATAATTAATTATTCCTATATCAATGTTAATTAGGTACTTATAGGAATTTAAATATAGTATTTGATATTATACCACCTGATGGTAAATGACGACACTATGTACAAGAGATTATTTTATAAATCTATCAGAAATTAGTCCTGCTGGTTGGCATTTTAACAGAAATACGGGAAATTATCAGTAGCAAGTTTGTCCTATCAGATACAATATATCTGTAATGACATTTAACTCGAAACTAAGGAACTCCTCAAGGGTAACAGCACATTTACAACGTGGTAGAGTTGACTCTATCAAAAACTAATTATTTCTATTAAAAGATTTATAGACCTTTAATTAATTGTTTAATTAGTTAAATGATGATTATTTTAATACGCGCTGCTTTGTATTGTGAAGTTTTAAATGCAAGTCTCATGCAAAACAATTCCCGAGAAGTCTAATAAATCGTTCTTAATTATTTGTCTAGCTTCAGTTCTACGATATTTAAAAGTGTTACATAGAAAATAAATTAAAATTGAGACAAAATATTTAGTGAATTTATTCTTTGTTCCTAAGCCACGTTGCTCTATTAGTGGGGCTACTTAGGCGCTTTACCCACGGAGCAACTTGAGTTGAGGCAACTATCAACTTTTTAAAAGTTTCCTGTAAAAATTTGGTAGTTACTACAACAAGTAGAACTAGTGGGAAAAAAAGTCCCATTAGTCCTACGGTAGAACTGTTCAGTAGAACTAATGGGAATGAACCAACGTTTACGATTGCCGCAAATTTATAGCAATTTGTGAGCAACTTTTATGCGAGTTGCTCAATCTAGACGTAAACCCGCATTTCCGGGTACAGGCAGAGGGAGGGAGGGTGTGAAATCATCCGACGCGTTGCGATTGACAGTTGCGGAAACCGGCAACTTTAAAAACCGGTATAATATTTAACAGTTGATAGTTGCGGCAATTAGGAACTAACCATAGTCATCGATTACAGCAACTAAAAACTGTTGACGATCACCGGAACTCGAAACTCGAGTTGCTATGTGTGCGCAGTCTAATTGAAATGTATGTAAACAGATAGTTGCCAGCGAGTTGCCAGTTGCCAGTTATTGCAATAGTTGCTCCATGTGCAAAGCGCCATAATAACTATAAGTAGTTGCTTCTCAGAAGATACACATCTCTGTATATGACATTTTTTAAATAAAAACTTCTAGAATTCAAATCGTTCTTAATTGTATGAGACCACATCTATCTATAATAGGTACGAGTACCTATGTATGTCATAGTATTTTATGTCCTCTGTAGTTAGAGTACTTACCCATTATAAACAGGAAATGGATCGATCCGGAATGGTCAAATTACAATGGATCTAACCGGAAAAAATACCTATCATGGATCTCGTAGTGTGGATCATACCGGAATAACTCGACTAAACCTATGGTTTTACACTGTTAGAGCAAGATTTCAGGGCCGCCAAAACTCCTTACTTATTTATGAAAAATTAAAGGCATGGATTATTTTACGAGGAAAGAATAAGCCCAGTATTTAACGTTGAAATTATTTATTGATCACGCAAATAATCACGGGTAATAATGACTAATACAAAATTTCAGTTTTACATAATACGGTGTAGGTAGGTAGTAGTTAGGTGCTACTTTATAGGAATGCTATTCTGGGATCTCTTTTATGGAATTTTATTGCGAGGTATGAAAGTCCACATATCCTGCCTAATATAAGAAGGAGGTATATCTACCTATATTAGCACGTCCGTTTGCACATGATAATGTTATTTGGCCTCAAGCCTGCCCTCAACTCATTAATGACCCACTATAGAGCACAGGTCTCATCATAATTATTATTAAGGTGTAGAGCTAGACAATATTCCATTATGCTACTCCACAATACGTATTGGTGGAAGGGTGGTGTCCAACTTAAGTGTCTTAAGACTCAAGGACTGTTATCTATCAACCGGGACCGACCGCTTTACGTGCCTTACAAAGCGAGGAAACGCTCTCAATTTTTGCCACTAGCGGTCAACGGTCACCTAGCCAACTATCGACCGTTCCCTTTGTCGCTTTACTCGCTGGGTCCACTTAAAATGTGTCCTAAGTCAGGATGTGACCTAGGTTGTGACTTGTGACCTATCAAGGCAAAAAGCGCATAGTCTGAACACTTGATAATCGAATTTGCTCCCGGATAATATAGGAAATGCATGAATATTGCTGTTATTATATAAATATAAAACTAATTTAAAAGGGTGTACTAATAAAACTGGCCTCTTGGGAAACCTTTTACATTTAATAGTGCAAAAAAAGAAACAGTTATGCACGACAAATAAAAAAATATTTGTTAATAATGTTTGTACGCGACAAAGCACATTATGAATGAATGCAATAATTTTTTCGAAATGCTTAAATAACAAAATACATAATTGTAAATAATTATAACACAAGTTAAAAGACACACTTCATTTTGTAAGTTCACACATTGATTGTTAGTAGCCGCTCTTCTTTCTGATTTTTCGTTCTTTATCATCTTCCTCCTGTTTCTTCCTGAGAGCCTCGAGGTAGTCGAAATAGGCACACTTTATTATTAGGGGCACCTTCACGACACCTGAAGTTTTTGAAGTAGAACAATTTAATGATTTGAGATGTAGGGTCAGGTCAGTATTAGAATACAATTAAAAACCTGACATAATACTAATGCATTGATGTATGAGTATCTAGATGGATAATCGAATCCGCGAAGACCTGTCAAAAAAGCTGCGCCAACTATTGGCGCAGAAGTACTTTCCCGCCAATTAGTGCCGATCGCGCCGCTTTCGTGTCACTACGTATTACGCGCGCAATTTAAATAAACAAATAAGAGGGATAACATGACGAAATGTGCTATTAAACTGTGCCGGAATTATAAAGGAAGGGTAAAAAGCTCAAAAAACATCACATATCATAGGCAAGTAACCAATAAACATATTTTTAATTAAATTTCAATTTTGATTTTTATTGTAACCAAATTACGTCATTTTTTTGTCAGTGTTGCTAGTTTCTATTTTTATGCTCCCGACTTAACATCATTTTTGTGGGTATATAAATTGGTTTATGGTTACGTGTATATTATTTAGTTCATGTACTTTTATAAATCGATTAAAGAAAGGTGGTGTTTACCAATACGTTTGTGTTTATTTATAATAATATAACATTAATATTCGTATGTTTATGAGCCCATTTTAATGATTATTTTTGCATTGGGTCGAATAAACCACTTTTAAAGGTACAAGAGTAATGTGAAAAGGAGACGATCCAAAATTGTATGTAGGTAGTCTGGGCCTGGTTTTGTTCCAGTGATAAAATAAGATAAAAAAGAAAAATAAACCATTTTTGACTAATCAAATCCACGAACTCATCTTTATTTCATTGCAAAAAATATTTATTAACTCCACGTGACGAAATTATTCTACATAATGGCGGGCAGCAGACCAGAGGATTCATAATTTTTGACGTATGACGTTAGCTGTCAATATGCCTTCTCTATGCTTGAACAATGGCTCGAACTCAGAGTGAAGGACGCCATCTTGCAAGTGTTGCAAGTAGTACCTACCGAATAACTCGAAATTAATTTTATTTTAGCAAGTCATTTATTGCGATTTGTGAATTTATTATATTTTTAATGAACTTTCTGTATTTTTTGGTTTTTCATGGTTTAGTGTACAAGATCAGGCCCAAAATGGACCATCTCCTTTATTTATTGAAGTTTTTTTTAATGATATGCATGTAATTAACTTTCCAAGTAATTTTTTTATTAAATTAGATAGGTAACGTAAATAATTGGCTCTTCTTTAATTAAGTTACCACCTCAAATTAAGCTAAAAATTTGAGGGGGGGAGGGGGCTGACGCTCACATCTTCCCCCCATCATTTTTAAATCTAGGAAATGCATACTTTTTTTATTATAAAAAAATCAAGTTTCCAAAAATTATAAAGTGACTACCTCAAATTAAGCTGAAATTTTTTGGAGGAGAGGTGGGTGACTCCCCCAACTTTCCCCCCAAATTACTTTTTCGCTATTGTTAGTCCTGTTTGCCTGTTTGGCTGCATCTTCCGCTGCGCCGGAGATGTCACGATTCAAAATTAGGCCCAAAAATCAAATTAGATCTACTTAAGTTATTTATTTTTTATAATGTAGTTTAAAACACACACACACACACACACACACACGTCCACACACACATATACATACACTTAAGACTTCGAGCGCTTACACATTAACCAATGAGACCACATAACCTTAAAATTTTTAGAGATTTAGAAAAATAATTTTAAAAAAGTAAGTACTTTATGAGAGCAATATTTAGTTTGGGGGGACGAATGAGAGTGTAGAACCCGTCCTCCCTTCAAATTTTCACCTTAATCTGAGACGGTAACTTTACAATTTTAGAAAAGGAGATGGTCCATTTTGGGCCTGATCTTGTACACTAAACCATGAAAAACCAAAAAATACAGAAAGTTCATTAAAAATATAATAAATTCACAAATCGCAATAAATGACTTGCTAAAATAAAATTAATTTCGAGTTATTCGGTAGGTACTACTTGCAACACTTGCAAGATGGCGTCCTTCACTCTGAGTTCGAGCCATTGTTCAAGCATAGAGAAGGCATATTGACAGCTAACGTCATACGTCAAAAATTATGAATCCTCTGGTCTGCTGCCCGCCATTATGTAGAATAATTGCGTCACGTGGAGTTAATAAATAATTTTTGCACTGAAATATAGATGAGTTCGTGGATTTGATTAGTCAAAAATGGTTTATTTTTCTTTTTTATTTTATTTTATCACTGGTACAAAACCAGGCCCAGACTCCATACATTTTTGGACCGTCTCCTTTCCAACTTCAAACTGCGTAAAAAATATTAATTTAATTAACTTAGCTGGTTTATTACAACATTAACATAAACAACTGTAATTAAATTAAGTAGGGTTTTTTATTTATTCATGAAAATAACCACTCCATAAATTAAGTTTAATGTGTGATTTATGGGAAAATTTTAGTAACTGGTATCATTGATCACGCAACATAGACACTAGACGAACGTGAAAAACATCGCCTGCACGCACACATGCTTGATATTGTTGCCGTGTTTTTTTTGTCTTCATTGTAGGGCGACGCTCAATCTACCTATTTATTGCATCATTGTACTAATGATTATTTTATTACCTGCGAAACTCGTAGTCACGGCTGTTTTGTACATTGAATAAAGTGGTGCTATAAAACTGTCTGTAGTTTCTTTTACCTGAAAATAAAATACATTTAATTAGGTACATAAACTACTATAAAACCTTCAATTTAAGCGTTTATGTATGTACTTATGTATATAATTCAATAACACTGTCAATGATTATGAGTGACCCAGTTATACCAGGGAGTTATCAACGATGAGGAAGCTGTTTCCGACACAATTATAGCAATGCGGCCGGAGCACGCTCAAATCACATTGTAACAACTTAGGCGGTGGCGTAGAGACCTTTTGGATGGTTGTATTTCGGTCACTGGTCCCCGATAACACCATGATATCGCTATTTAATATAAATGGCCGCATTCCCTGACTTTGGCCCAAGTAACAATGATTTGTTATTTTATATTGTAGGTATGAAGTTCGTAGAGTAAGATATAAAATAAGGCCTGATTTAAATAATTACAGGTGCAATTAAAAAACATTACCTATTTCATGTTACAAAAAGCTCTCAGGAATTTCTAGAAGATAAAATCCGATATAAATTTTATTAATTGTAGTAACCTTATACAGTATGTGGAAGTACCAACACATTATACCGAAAACAGTGAAACTCTTATTGACCTTGTGTGTACAGATGCTCCTGTTTCTAATGTAAAAGTTGACCATATCAAAGAACTTAGCGGGCATGCAATGGTTATATGTGAGCTTGATATGCCTAAAATGCATGTGGAACCCAACTGGATAACGTTTAGACCTATAAAAAATATAGATCTAACCCTTTTTAATGAACATTTAGAAAACATTGACTGGCATAGTCTCACTTTATTGCAGGATGTGAATGAAGTGATAAAATCGTTTACACATATTATTTTATGGTTGTTTGATTTGCATGCGCCATTAAAAACCCTGCATATTAAGGAAAGTGGTTATCCTTGGATTACATATAACATACAATGTATGATGAAGAAGCGTGATGAGGCCCAAGTGAGAGCTCGAAAAACTAAGATTGATTCTCACAAGACCTATTATAAAGACCTTAAAACTATTGTCAATGTTGCCATTGGAGCGGAAAAAACTGCCTACTTCAATTTTTTTATTAACTCCAACATTAAACAGCCGAAGGCCATGTGGAACCATATAAAAAAACATGTTAAAATAAAGCAATCTGACATCCCTTTTCCACAACACTTAAATGATCCAAATGAAATAAATGATCACTTCCTTAATATTCCGGGAAATGATAATGTACCCATCTCTTTACTAACTTTCTTTGAATTTAATCGATTTTCTAATAATAATTTCGAGTTCAGTTTAGTCACTGAACAAGAAGTCGCTAAGGTTTTACGTTCATTAAATTCCAATGCAATCGGAAGTGATGGGATTTCTCTCGATATGATTAATTTGCTACTTCCACACTGTATTCCAATAATAACACATATAGTTAATAAATCGTTTCAGTCAAATATTTATCCTGATGCATGGCAACAAGCCCTCGTTAAACCAATACCGAAAACAAATAACCCGATCACTATGTCTGACCTTCGTCCCATCAGTATTTTACCTTGCTTATCTAAAGTCCTCGAAAAAATTGCGTGTATACAGCTGACGAAGTTCCTCGACACAAATAATATTTTACCTACTTACCAATCGGGCTTTAGAAAGCAGAGGAGTACGACTACCGCATTGATTAATGTGGTGGATGATATTTTGACCGCTCAGGATGTAGGAGAATGTACCATATTAACCCTATTAGATTTCTCTCGTGCTTTCGACTCAATTAATGTCAATTTGTTGCTTTCAAAGTTATCATACTATGGATTAAGTGAGAATACAATAAAATGGTTTGATAGCTATTTTCAAAGTCGGAGTCAACGAGTAGTACTACATCAGAGCTCTAATGGTTCCAAAAGTGAATCTTTCAGTCGTCTAGTAAAACGAGGGGTACCGCAAGGGTCTATTCTTGGTCCTCTGCTCTTTATATTGTATAGTGCTGATGTTGTTGATAGTATAAAGCATTGCAAATATCACATGTATGCTGATGATCTTCAGATCTATATTTCTTTTAAACCCTGCGATACCAATGAAGCGGTGGCAAAACTTAACTCTGACTTGGAGCGCGTATCCATATGGTCTAGGAGTAATACCTTAATCCTTAATCCTAATAAATCAAAATATCTAATGCTTGGGACTCCTACGCAGATTCGAAAAGTTTCTTCTAAAAACCCAGTTATTTATATAAATGGAGATCCAATCGACAGAGTGTCTGAAGCCCGCAATCTTGGCGTTCTTATAGATGAGAACCTCCGATTTGAAAAGCATATTATAAACATTGCTAGCAATTGCTTCTACAGATTAAAAATATTATACCGCATCCGCAACTATATAAGCACCACACTACGGGTTAATCTCTGTGACAGTCTGATCCTATCTAAATTTAATTATGCTGATAGTCTTGTAGGTCCTCGCCTTTTGGAACGAACTAAAAGGGTAATACAAAGAGTCCAGAATGCTTGTACTCGATACTGTTTTAATGTACCACCTCGCGCGCATGTTACCCCATTTCTCAACGGTGCAAACATTCTTAAAATGGATTTTCGTAGGCGTCTTCACTTTGCAACGCTTTTGTTTGGCGTTGTAAAAAGCAAAGAGCCTATATACCTTTATAGCAAACTGTCATGGGCTTGGGACCCAAATCTTAGATATAGTACCAGACTAGCTCCAGACAGATTGTTATATAATTCCCATTGCTCAGCCGCTTTTAGAGGAAGCTATAAATACAGTGCAACTAGGTGTTGGAATAACATACCTCCTCCGCTGCGTAACCTTAAAACAGTAGGTAGTTTCAGAACGCGATTTAAAATATTGCTGATACAAGAGCAAAAAAATAAATTCTCTGGTCGCGTAGATTAATTAGATTTTAATATATAGATTTTTTGTAGGTATAGCTGCTGTGTTGATTTATTGGTTGGTTGATATTTAGGTAGGCACATATTATTATTATTTTATGGTACTTGCGAGTTGAGCCTTAGGGATCGGGGTAGGCAACGTCTTCTTTCGTCTTAATTGGGTGTGGGTGTGGAAAAATTAATTAGTTGTGTAGTTGGCCGAGCTACTCTTTTAAAATTTGGAAGGGCCGAACTGAAAATCAGTGCCGTCCTTGTCACGGCTTATGCTGAGTTCTGTCCGTTTTACGGCTTTATACCGCAGCACAGATTGGGCAAGTTTTAGTACCTAGGTTAGTTGTTTGCATTTTTTATGTTTTTCCTTTTTTAATTTTTGTTTTTTTTTTTCTTCTTCATTTTAATTTTTTTGTTTTTTTTTATTTTTGGTAATTCTACGTCTTTTGTGTAGTATTTAAATGTTAAGTTTGTATATATTTTTATTGTACTGTGCTAACTGTTTAACTGTATTTTTATGTTTAACTGTATTGTGCTTAAGGCCGTAAATAAACATTTTCTTTCTTTCTTTCTTTCTTTCATATAACCACGGGATATAACCGTAAAAATTTGCCTTGAGACTCCGGGTAGCGTGTGATTCTAAAAACTTTATAATCTTATAATCTTATATATAAATGTTTTTTTAATTCTTATGATCTCTTCAAAAATACTTCAGGTTGCCAAGACTCAGTAACTAATGCGCTATCGCTGTTAAAAGTAATCACATTCTATGTAACTATTGATTTTATAATACTCTTACAATCTCTAACTCTACAAACTCTACTACATTGATGTCGAATTTTCTGGCCGTTCGCGTCGCGCCTACTATTTACACATCATACGAAATAGTCTTAAATATTATTTCTAAGAAAAGATTTTGGTACTTAATAAGTCTTCGAAAATAAAAGCGAAAGAATAATGTAGTGGTTTGCACTGCACAGTATTCTATGTAAATACGGGGGTAAAAAAAAATATCGTCGATAAGTATCTTTTAGTTTAGAGGATTTCTTTTATACCAAAAAAAAATACTTGAAGAAATACATATGTATTTATTTTGGACTTGTTTTTTGGAAGCAGCACGCTCACCTTTATGAACCAACCATACACATACTTCTTCTACCACTCGGCCGTAAACCGATTGTCCTCGAATTTAGTGCACGTGCATACACTGGGGTCCCATAAAAAGTTACTTGTATCGGTGTACTTGTAGAGTGTGGGAAGAGAAGAGCGTGCCGTTTTGAACGGAATCACTTTTGTTACGTCATAATTATCGTCTCATGAAAACGTTGTACATGACTAGGAATGCAGCGATCAGGGAGGTTTTGTACGGGTAGATAAGGATTGAATGAACCGTTTTTGGCTCTCTCACATATTTATTTACAACACACACATACAAATACTTTACACATACCGACATAGAGAGAAAGAGAGAGCCTGAACAGGCCATCGCTGCTAGACGTTTCGCAAAGGTAACTTTATCAATAAAGGAATGTCACGAATGGCACGTTGAGAAAAATTTGTACTAGGACAACACAGGTCAAACATATCTTTACTATGCAAGCATTGCAGTTACAATTTACAATTTTCAAGGCAAACAACATAGAATTTAAATTAGTTATTTTGGTTGTTGGTCCTCGTTTTTTACACAAAGATGAATAAATAATATGTGTAATAATAATTACAAGCCATATTTTTTATGCAAAATATCTTATTTTATATAGAATTTACTAAAATGAATCAAATCTGTAGCCTGGTAAAGTTTTATGATGAAAGTTAATTTGGTATTGCACGCACATAACACGCACGCCATTGCAATAATTAATATAAAAAAATAAGTGGATAAAAATATACCAGCTGTAAATTTAATTAGGTACTTAACCTTGCTGACTTCATTTACCTACTATTTTATTGTGTTTTAAGAAAGACCGCAACAAGAAAGCCCCAATCTCTTTGTAAGCGCCACAACAACGCCACCGCTCGCGGCAACTAAGTGACATAGTCTCAGCCACTAGGATAACATAAAGCAACAAGTTAAATTGCATATTTTCTGTAACCGACGGCGCGGCGACGTCTAAAGAAGTTGCTTACAGCGCCCTGTACTGCTGAACAACTACAAATTAAAGTACAGTTACAATGCGTTTTTACAATTATCCTCCAACAAATATTGAAATATTTGAGTTCTATAGAAAACGCTTCGCACTCTTATAAATCTATTATCACCAAATTAAAATAGTATTAAACTCACAAATGTAACTACACTTACAACAACGTTACCGCATTGATCAAACACCGGAGGTCGTCTGGTGTTGATACTTCGCAAGTATTCTTGCCAACGACGAATGCACTCCGTGACGTCTTGCTGGTCACCCCAAACTCCTTGCGCGTATGTAAAATAAACAGCACCTGCTAGGATACTAGCCTGCAGGGAAGCAAAAATGTTATCATTGATGATATATCCAATAAGCTTCAAAATAAACATTAACCTGAAAGGCTTCCGTAGAAATCGCGATTTGTTTCTACTACGACCAAGTTGTGGGAGAGGGGAGGGATTATATTCTGTTTTGGTTATTAAATACTAGCTGACCCGGAGACGTCGTCCTGCAACTTATAATATGTATTAAGTAGACACTCCTTTCGCTTCCGAAAACTTGTTGCTTCGCTCCAATTGGTCATAGCGTGATATTTGAAATATGTATAGCCTACATTAGCCTTCCTCAATAAATAGATTTTTTAATATATGTAGCAGTACGACGTCTGCCGGGTCAGCTAGTGTCAAATAAAAAGGTAGTTCGAGTAAAAATCCCCAAATGTTAATTACATTTATAATAAAATTATTATGAGGTAAAACGGTATCACCAAGTTGTAACTAGTTCGTTAATATTAATACAATAATGACATTAATTCATGGGTTTTTCATAGGTTGGATTATTTTAAACAAGGAAAAGTTTTTTCTGATACCTAACCTAAGCATAACATGGATAGAATAATAAAAATAGGATGGATTAAATTAAGTGAGATACAAAGATTACAACTTGGAAGACAAGGAGACATCATTACGTGATGATATTACAATTTTTTTTGCTGATGAAAACAAATTATATCTGGAAAATGATACGAATTGTTTTCAATTTTCATTTCAAACTATGCCCAGCATATGGAAAAGTAAATATATTCGAACAGTTCTATTTTAATTAGGAAACTGATATTTGCAACAAAGAAAACAAACCATGTAGAGTTTATTCGTAGAGTTTCATGGAAGATTTGCACCAGGGCTTCATGTGTAACTCGGAAGTTTAACGAAACGAAACATCGATTATTAGGACTTCATGATCACTAAATTATGATTTAAATCTAATGCTTACTTTAACAGCGTACATCAGCTTGCCATGAGCGTATGGCAGGGGCATTTTAGGTATTTCTAGAGTCTTGCCGCTTTTTTTCAGCTTGTATTCTTCTTTACTGCAAACTTTTATACACGTTGGTTGAAGAGGTAACTCTGTAAAAGAAGCGTTATAATGAGATTGTAGTAAAATGAAAGTTATTTAATTTGTTTAGTTGACAGTGTAAAGTGACTATTATTTATGAATACTAAAACACAAGATAAAATTTTATATTAGGTATAATACAACTAACAAGAATGAAGTTACTTTTATAACGATACTACTATATAATTATTATGTCTGGGCTCATGCTTAATGCATTAAAAAGTTATAAACCAGGCTGCGTATTTTTTATCTTTTAATTAATTTATTTTAGCGTGTTCATAGCTTTCAGAATTTTGTAGTTCACTCATGTTAGTAAACTATGGCGCAATCTCGGAAAAAATGACTTTTGACACTCCAGAAAGATTGACTCTCCAAAGCCAACTTGATATTTTTATAACCTCTAACTTAATAGATACAACTTGTCTATATCTACATTTATATTGTGTTCCAATTCCTTACTACCTATTTTCATTTTGTGCCACGTATGTAATTTAATATTAAGTTTTCTTTATAGGCATTTACACTCAAAGAAACTTGGCGACTAAATATTTATGTTGCTTAGCTATGTGAATCTAAACATTTAGTAGACAATATTATGTGCAAAAGTAATTAAGTATTTATGGAAATCTAAAAAGTGTTCTCAGTTTATATACTTTGTCAGGAAAGAATCATGCAATGTAAGAGATCATGCAATACTCATAATAGGACCACGAGCATAGCATGTCTACACTTTTCTATTTTTTTCGTTTTGATTCTGAATTTTTTTAGGTACTTAAGCTAAATTTTATTTGGATTGCAAAATACACTTACTTAACTTGCACGTTGTCCCATAGTGAAGTAAATGTAGTCCAATTTTCAAAGAAAATTATTTTTTTAGATAAACTAACTGACAAGGATGAGATTTTTAGGTGGACGGGACTTTATTCTCATTATGTTACATAATTTGTAATAAATACTAGGATATCAAGAATACAAGGAGTTCGAGTTACACGGCAAAGGGCGAACGGTTACATTACAACATCGGTTTCCTTCGTGTTACCGAGATGACGGAGTGTATTAGGGTAGCATGTTCATGTTACATCCCTATACAAGTAAGTGTCCGTAAATTAATAATGATCAATTTTTACATCTCTGTCATTTCCTTAAGCCAAAAGGATATATTGTTAGTTAACCTGAATAGGTAGTTGGATTCTCCAAAATAAACTTTAAGTTGGATAAAGTCTGCCCTCCTGTATTTAGTAGCTGCATTATCTATACCTACTTAGTTGTTATTAAACAGAATATTCTCCTCAAATATGGAATAATAGTTAAAGGGTGTGATGGTTTTACCTGTGACACGAGAGCATTCTATTCTTTGCGTTGGGCTGCATTTGTCGTATATTTGCATATCTGGTTTTGGTTGTTTTACGTGCTTTGCTAAATTTATTGTCCGACATGGTTCACACCTCATGCGATCCGGGCTAAGATTTTCACACATCGTAACAATTTAGTTTAAGAAAAACAATTAAAATAGGTAAAAACAACAGCAAATTTGGATACAATAGTTCTGTTCTGATAAAATGTCGGACGTGTGCGTGACAGAAAATTATTTCTTCTTTACTGTCATTTTGTGAAAACTCTTACTTCTTAAACTCACTGATGTCAACTTTACGCACTTAAAGTATAGTTTGTAACTGTAATAGGTCTTTAGATATGAAGAGGCACAGACATAGTAACTCTGTGTGAAGAGGTTCAAAATATTGCTAAGTGGCATTACAAATTAAAACCTGATCAGATTTAATGATTCCTATAAAGGGCGCTTTTAGTGTCATGCGGATTTGCTCACGTACGCGGGATTGCTCCGCATGCGTAGCACCCGCAAAGAACAATTTCATATATGAATTCACTGTAAAGCGTGAAAAACGCACGCGGGATGCGGGACGCTGTGCGGGGCGTCATCCCGCAGCGGGGCATCCGCATGCGTGAGCGTCCCTACAACTTTAGTGCCCATTTTAGAGTCGTGCGGGGCGCACGCACCGTATTGTACTAATCGTCTACGCAACCCGTTACGCAACCCGCAGAAGACTGAAACTTAAACTGCGTATGATCCGCAGCGTGAAATTTCACGCATGCGGAGCAATCCCGCGTGCGTGAGCAAATCCGCATGACACTAAAAGCGCCCGAATCATAATATTTCCTTAAGTTTTTTTGCGACTACCACTGTCATTAAAATTAAATTACACACTACTCTTTAAAGTTTATGTAATTTAACACCTAATAATAATATTGTAAGCAATGTAATAATAATATCAAAGTGGTTTTTATAAATTACTGTGAGCAAATATGGAAATAAATTAAGGAGAATAATGTTAAAAAATTATGATTTCATTTATTAGAGACATGTAAAGTACTTTTTCCAAAATATGCGTACACTTGTAATACGTCAGGTTAAGTTCATATCAAAGAGTTGACATGTACCTATCTAATGAATAGAACATTTCGATTAATGATATTTTTATAAAATAGTTCTAACTAAATAGTACTTACGTGCGCACTACACAGGATGCGGCGCTGATACCGCCCACGCCTACGCCCGACATCCTACAACGTTGCGCAAAGCGAAGCTTCCGTAACTTGCCTAGTTCAGATAACAAGGGCAGTTGCGAAATTTTGCCAAATTTACAAACTATCAGGGGGCTCGGTATAGCTACGAGGGAGTTCATGGTAGGTTACCGCTACCCACGAGTATTCGCAGCATGTTTAACAGTTTATACATAAGTGAAGGTAAGCTTGGACTGTTAAGCTAGAGTCACTTACACTTAAAAATTAAACGGTCTGTTTTATAGATGAACAAAGGTATTACAGACGCGTGAAAGCCAAAAGCGAAAGATGAAAATAAAACTGGCTCTTGGACAATAGGTACAACTAATTTTAATTAAAGTAATTAGGTTAGCGAGGAGCGAAGCGACGAGCGTGTTAGGTTAACAGGAACCATCGCACGAGCCGAGCGAGCGAAACGAACGTGCCGCGGCAGCGGCCGGCGAGTGCCAGAACCGACTTTAGGGCGTTTATAACCTGAACATTTCATGAAATGAACATTGTATAAAATAATATTCGATCAAATGAACATTATGTCAATCAATATTACACAAAATGAATATTCGATCAAATGAAAATTATGTCAAACGATATTATACAAACTAATTATTATCTAAAACGTTGTTCGATTTATTAAAATTATATCAAAAGTTGTTATACGAAACAAGGGTAACCCGTACATAGCCTGTCTGACGAATGACGATCATAATTAGACGAATAGCAAGTGCTATTGGTAATTTGTTCCGAGTGGATGAATGAATCGGTAACGCCAATAAAATAAAGATTTACGCCAGCGGCTTCCCCAAGTGAACTCTAGGCCACCACCTATTGAACCGGTTAATTTTTTCCGTAGATAGGTACTCTATATTAAATATTCTGTTAAATTGTACCCCAATAATATAATTAATTGAAATCAAGGAACCTCTTCATTTTTCGGCACACCTACGACTGGATCTCTTCAAAGTAAGACCACAATCGATATTTAGTGCAGCTATCATCATAATCTATACTAATATTATAAAGCTGAAGAGTTTGTTTGTTTGTTTGGTTGAACGCGCTAATCTCAGGAACTACTGGTTCGAATTGAAAATTTTTTTTTGTGTTGAATAGACCTTTTATCGAGGAAGGCTTTAGGCTATATAACATCACGCTGCAACAATTAGGAGGGAAGAAATAATGGAAAATGTGGAAAAAACGGGGAAAATTATTCATTCTCGAGGGCTTTCGTTGCATGTGTTGCGAAAACGATTCAAGATACCAAAAATATATGTATGATGTATGAAAGAATTATTCCTCTTGAAATGATCTAAAAAAATGTCCACGACAGTATATGTCTATCTTTTAAGATTAACACACTAGAACCGTTTTTATGGTAATCAAATTTGGTCGAACCCACTGCCATACCAAACTTGCCGCGTTTCCAAGTTTAATCTGAATTAATCTTGCTGTGATCCTTTGCTACTTTGCTATTATTTTGTCGTAAGCTTTATTTCTAAGTTTAATTTAATTTAACCTGAATTAATTTTGGTGATAGTTTATTATCTTCCCGAAATTCCTACGGGAACGGGACCTACGCGGTTGATACTTACGGGTCCCGAAGCGAAGCGAGGGCGGTTCGCTAGTAATATTATAATCACTGGGACAAAAATCGGCTAAGGCTATTATTTTATGCTATTTAAAAAAAAATTAATATTTGAACACTGACGAGGTCATAGTTTTCTGAAAGAAATATTAAAACACTTATATGATGTGAGTATTGTGCATGACATAAATAGGTATAGATACCTACTGAAATGTTGAATTCTCGTAAGTTGCTCTGACAGAATCAATTAATAGCCATCGTCAATGTGTTACATTATACTACAGGAATTAAAATTTTATACGTTGACAGTGTGTTAATTATTTCAGTTAGTGATATAATCCCGGATGTTAGCGATATAACATTGTATAGTTGTAATACCATAATGAGTCGTGAGATATTTATTACGCATCTACCTACATTCAGTGAAAACCTAAACTACCTACTATAAAGTGGATACTTATTGTTATCGAACATATTTTCTCAATAATGACATTTGCGCACGTAGGTATTTGTAAATAATAAACTTTATCGTTGGCTTTAAATCCTTAATACTACTGGGCAATTCATTAGGTTTATCACAAAATATGGAGCTTTGGATAGGTACTTAGGTATGTGCTGCATGTTATTTAATTGCTCTTATAAAATTATCTACCACGAATAAAGTAAATTGCAGTTTAGACCTCAAATGTTTTCGAGGTAAGTAAGTTTTTTCATGAAAATCTTTAAGAAGCTGTCAATACATATAAAAGCTATAAATTAAGATAATTCAGAGAAGACATCCTTGCTTAATAGTGGGCCATGTTGAATTAAGATGATCAACTACGATTATGAGAGAAAATAAGTAGGTACCTACATATCTATGTAGGATCTGCCTACAAACACCTGGTTCTAAAAAGACGACAGTGCATCGACACCAAAATGGGGCCACATAAGTGGTGCTTTCATTTGTGTCATTCTCCATCTTTATGAATATAGAGCATTTCTTAAGACCGCCCAAACGCAAGAAATGGAATGAAAATTGAATACATAAGCAAGGTCTTGAAACAGTTTCCGAGTTCAGGTCGAGCGCTGGCGGCAAGACGAAAAGCTTGTGTCAAAGCTCGCTCATTGAGACATTTTCATGAATGGTGGCGTGGTGGGGCGTGTGAGGCGCGACTCCCGCAGCCGTGCGCTGGAGGCTGCATCGGGCCGGGCTCCGGACTCCATCAGTCGACTATCAACCGGCGCGCCTGCGCGAACCGTGCCCTCGCGATTCGGCGCAGCGTTTGTGCGGGAAATTCAAATTTCGAACTATTTTATATTTTTTAAACAGAATTGTGATTGTACTGTCACTGTGGTAGTGTGCTGTGTCTGTTTTCGTAACGGATTTTTTGACGATTTTCGGGCATGCTGCTATAGTTATGGGGACATCGAGCTTAAGGTATTTTTTATTGGATTGGTACTTATAACAGAAATACTAACAGAAATTGATTGTGGTGGAAGATTGTGGTACTCTAAGGATTTCCAAAATGGATTTGATTATATTGTTTTTAAATATTTTAATTAAGTATTATTTTTTTTTTTATTTTATTACAATATTTTTGAACGTGAACGTACTGACATTATGTAAGTAGGTATTCCAATCGATAAGTACCTAGCTTATTTTTTTTTAATTATACATTTGACGCTAGCTATATTGTGAATTTTGGTAATTATTAATTCTATAAAATTCTTGAAATTTTATTACCTACTTTTCATTTCTTATGGAAATGTTATGGAATTTAAAATTAGAGAATTACCATGAGGAGGTTAAAAAAGTACAAAAAAATTGGGATCAAAATAATCCCACGTTTTGGATGGCTATTTAAGGGAGCTTCACAGTCTTTCGCTTGATAATTATCTGAATAATGAAATTGTCTGTGAAATTTTCATCACAATCAGCAGAATCGAACTCCCTTACTTCCTCTTCACGTACCTAATGCTCACTGTACTACTACTACAGATCATTACTATAAATTTAATTATTTAAAGCTGAACTTAGCTTTCTGATCACAAGGACAAAGTGTTGTGAATTATAAATTTTTTTATTGATACAAATTGCTTATTTATAGATAAAATTAAACTTAAGTAACCGGTAATTTTATTAAGTATTCAAAATGAAGAAAAAAGTACAAAATTTATACTATTTTGGATTATGCATATCTATTCAAATGTAGTAATAAGGTTCCAAGACATTAATGTTATAATTTATAAAAAACCAGTCAAGCATAATTGCATTAGTCCACTATAGTCGGTTTTCTGACGGGCCACTGCACTCGTATGATATTGCGTAGTGAATAGTATATTATGATATAAGTGCGCGAAGTTGGTCATTACAGTCGAGGCGGTATTGCACAGCCCGAGCCGCAAGGCGAGGGCTGGAATAGAGCCAAGACTGTAGTGAACAAAGCGCACGCGTATCATACGACGTTTTTCAACACACTTGCGAGGAAAAAAACAATTAGGTATCGACATTTTTCAGTCACAAATCAGCAAATTATAAACGAACAAATGTTTGCACAAAATGGCGCCGAGGTTTATTTTATTTTTTCGCGCGCCGTATCTTTGGTTGAATAACTATGCGCGCGCAGGCGCGCAGGTTAAATCCAAAGGCAAAGAAAACCGCTATTCAGCCACAATATATTAAACTAAATAATTATGTATTTCTAATAGGAATTTACGGTAATTAATGATTTAAAATATTGTATTTTTTAAATGCTTTAATAGATAATTAGATGAAGTATAATCTTATCTTATCAGATTTTGACTAAGTACAACAAGTTTATTTATTTACAAAATAATAAATCTTTTGGTAACAACCTCTTTACGGATATTAAAAAAAAAGTGGAATAAGAAAAACACTAGTGCGGCAATGAAAAGTAAAACGCACTATTGTGTAATAAACCGCATTCCGGGCGTAAGACTAAAGAAAAAATAGCAACTTTACGAGCAAGTGTGTTGAAAAATAAGTTTAAAAAACAAGAGAGCATCGAAAAAACGCAAATTTGCGCGCACGTCATGTCGGACCGGTGAAAAGGCTTAAGGGGGGAGGGGATGATGGGCAACCTGCCGCCGCACACGAACTGGATCCTGAGGGACGAGAAAAAAGAGGATCCGAGATTAAAACTAAGACTATTGTTCCTTTTATCCCGCGTGTCCCGTCTTTTCCAGTAGAATTTCTCTGGCAGTTCATGCATAAATTCATTGCCGGCTCTGTGGCACGTATAATTAAACGGTGGGCAGACTTATATGAAGACAGAAAAGCCCAGTTTTGGTAATCAATACAGTTTAAAATCTATGTCACCGCTATAAAGCATTGTTTCGCGCGGCGCGTTTGTTCAGTTTTTGCGAACAGTAGCGTTAGGATTGCGCACGGGATTTCTTTGAAATATCGGGTTCAGTTTATTTGTTTTTTGTCCTGCCGTCCCGTTCGGTAATTTTATTTTGTCCTCTGCTCCAGATTATAGCTGAAGTATCGGCACTTGGACTTTAAAAGTAGATTTAATTCATAATATTGTATATGGTCGTCATTCTAAAAATTTTATTGCATTATGTTTGATTATCTCGACATCTGAAATTAAAATAGGTAATTTAGCTTCTAAGTAGGGAAAGTGACTCAAATTGCAAGTGCGTATCGAGAATAGTGCTAATTACCAAATCGATCTAATTCCGATACAAATCCAAAAGCACTTAATTCGTCATTTACCGAAATTAGGGCATTCTGTCGTAAAACAATGGTTCATAAAATGATCGTTTAGAGCTTAACGTCACAGCTTCGTAAAATAGACCCTGATTCATATACGCCACTAATTTCGTCAACTGTGATAGAACGATTGGTTCTAACGCTGATGACAATTTGTTGCTACAGAAATTAATACCGTGGGAGCTAGCGACAATTGGTTGACGAATGGCTGTCTGAAGAAAATTAAGTTAACTGATGATCCCTTACACATAATTCTAGACCAGCCAAATTAAACGGAACGCGCACTGAGTCTAGTGCTTGTTAGCGCCGAGCTGTTTATAATCTCCTGGTAATTGTAGGAACGACGACCTAGGTCTTAAGTTTTAAGGTCTAGACTCTAGACAGTCTAGACTCTCTAGTCTGATCGTTAAACTAGGCGTATGACGCGTGCGTAGACTGGAACTGGATCTGACGAATGAAATAAAATATACTCGAATATATTCTTTATCTCTTTTACACATAAGGTACCCATTAATTAATATGGGCAATAATTCAAAATACAGGTACCTACAATTTTCACATAACATTTAATGCAATACCTACCGCGGCTCTACGTAAATAAGTTAGCAACTTAATGAAATCGCCTTATAATATTATACGAGGAATGGGATGGACTTATGGGGTGTGATGATAGAAGGTTTATATTAGTCTCATATAAATATATAGTCAACTGGTTATATAATAAATTATTGATGGATCGTCTGACAGCGTATGTCTGAAGAACGCGTACCTAATCGAATAATTTGTAATTTTTGATGATAAATTGCACTTCATCGCTATCAGGTAGAATTGTTGTCAAACATTATCTTCAATTTACGTAATGGTTTTTTTTAAATAATATTGTGTGTAAATCTGCGTTTTAGACGTTAAAGTTGTAGGAAGTCTGGTATACTGTACTGAGCTACACCAGAAAATAGATGGTGGTCGTGAAACTTCTGTCATCCTGAGAGGAGTCTCGAACTCTGAATGTAGAGACGTAATAATTATCTCCTAATGCACTTATGAAATCAATGCCATAAGTCAGCCAAAAGACTACGGCGAAGTTGTCAAGAGTTTATATTTGGGCGTTAAATTTGAATTCGGAGAAAAATCTTCAAGTGTTCAATGCACCGGATACACTCAATCAAGTTCGCTGTAAACTGAAACGTTGAATCGAACGTTTTTCCTGTTATATTCTCGGTACGACCACTGTCTGTTGCATCACCATCTAAAAAGGCTGATCGAGAAGACATCAATAGCTAATCCCGTAAACAGTATTGAGAATGCTGCATTATGTAAACCAGATGGAAAATACCTATGTACTCGTATGTTCAAAGGAAATAACCTGAATATTTTAAATACTTGTTATGTTTTTAAGCAAAGCACAATACAAAAAAGTTAAGGAATTGTATAATCAGACTAGTCAAGAAAGGTTACGCTTAATCCATATGCACTAGAATATGTAGAGACGCGGATCACATAAACTCACATAATTTAAAGTATTAAAACATCACAAGCGAGAAATTCATCTTGTTTAGCTACCAGTTATTCGAACGTCATCCCAAAGGCACTGTCTTCTTTGTCGGTAACTGTTAGGTAATTAAATTACGAATGATCTCCGTGGATAGAAGCCACTTAACATGATGAGCAAGAACTGCGTTTACTGGTTTTTTGGTTAACTCATAAAAGTATCCCAGGAATTGAACTCAGGTCTATCTAATCAATCAGTCGGGGTTACCCATAACACGACCCATTTGCCTGGGTGTACCTAGCACTATTTTGTTTGTTTTACACATTTTATTTAATGTACTTCTAAAAGGAAATACATTTTTATGTAGGTACATATAAATTACCTCCTATCAATGGGGTAGTACAGTTGTCTGTTAACAATGAGTGAATGATAAATTACAGTTATTAATAGTACTTTTGTGATAATAATGTTCACTTGGCGCAGTATTTATTACAAGTACTGTGTAAAAGCTACAACCCACTAATGGCCCACTACTGAGCACGGGTATCTCCTCATTACTGAGGAGGCCTAGAGCATACTCCACCACGCTGCTCCAATGCGGATTGGTGGAGGGGTTAGTGGCCAACCCAGTGTCGAAAGTTTTCAAGCCGCCCGAAGGCCTCCGACATGGCTTAACGACTGCTATCAATCGATAACAACCGGGACCGACGGCTTTACGTGCCCTCCGAAGCACGGAAGCGCTCAAGAAATTTTGCCACTAGCGGTCACCCATCCGACTACCGACCGCGCCCGCTGTTGCTTAACTTTGTCGATCGCTTAGGATCGACGCAAGCCGCCGGGCTATGAGCGCTTCCTGTACTGTGTTACTTGCAATAAAATACTCATTTAATAAAGTAAAATATTGGTTAAAAGTAAATTCATTGTTATAATCATGTAAGAGGTTAGCGTGCGGGCATTCGAAAGGTCCTAGGTTTGATTGCATGCTAGGTGGAAGAACAAGTTTTATTTTTGTATTAAGTCCAGCTGTGTACTCTTGTCAGGAACGGGGAGCTATGAGTGTAAACTGTTATTTCCTCATCTAGTAGGTAGGTATTCATACTTGCTCATACGTTGCAATGTAAGTATGGCTTTTGTGGAACCTGACTACGAATTGGTCATAGTGAAATTTAAAGTACTAAAATGTACCGCAGGAATTTAGCAATACAATACATACTCTGTACAATAAAATAAAATTGCAGAGACAAAAAATCTAAATGCTTAACGTAAAAAAACTAAAATACCTGCATTTCATTTGGTTGTGTGGAATGCACAATAAAAAAACTTTTAATTAATTAAGGGCTCCATGCAATATTGTTTTTTCCAAAAGGGTTCCGTCACATATCCTTTAAAATATAGTTACTTATACGCACTACCCTGAAATTACACACAAATTTTAAAAAAAACGGGATAGGGAAAACCCCCGTCAGTCCTTCCTAAATACGTATCACACTATCATAACTCTCATGTTTATCAAAATACGAATAACGTTTTCACATTGATAAAATTTGTTATTATTGATCGATGCACTTTCACAAACTAGTTTTCATAGATATAAAATAATTCGCATTGCTAATCTTTTCGTATTACTATACTATTTGCTATACATAAAGTTGAATTAGGTATGCTTATGTTAGTATATGAATAAGTATATAATAAGTAACAACAAAGACAGAACATTCGACCATTGAGCTTCCGATGTTGATGTCATTGGACTGCACTCAGTATGCGGCGCGCCGGCCGATAACCATTAGCGTAAAGTTTTATTCGTGTACTTCGACTATGAACGACTGCATTATAATTTTGTCGCTGTTTTCGTGTTCGCTGAATAAATAATATTGAACAACACTGATTTTTATGCACAAGTTCTCTTGGCGATTACTGTTAGATCCTTTTTGAGTCTGTTCACTTCGTACGCTTCCTTTTTAAACCTTTACTTTTATTATGTAGTTAAAACGCAAAAAAGTACCAAAACCTTCACCTTGTTTACCTAAATTTGGGCAAAATAAAACGTTTAATGAATATTTTGTGTTATGGAAAAAATAGGATTAGCTTATAAAAGTTCGGCGCGACCCTTTTTAATTAGCTTAGAATTTTAGTTTTGTTAGAAGAAATTCCATGAAATCAGTCTGGCTAAACATCCTTTGCTTAAGTCAGCCGCCTAACGTCTCTTCGTGTATGCCAGTAATGTCTTTATTCTTAATTTTTTTTCTCCAGTAATGCATCTATGATGTTTTCTGATGTTTATGAGGAACGATGAGCATTGACAATTGCTCAATCAAATTGGTGATTCGGCAGTTCGTTTGTAAAAATATGTTGCCTGGGTAAAATTCTCTAATGCAGACTTACCTAAGTATTTTTCAGACCCCGTAGGCTAGTTAATTGTAACTACGAGTATCTACGAAGCGAGCAGTTCTGGTTTAGATTCCCTGACGACGCACACAAAATAGTGAGCGAGGGAGCCCAACTTCGATTCTTAGCCGGGGTAGATATTTAAGTAACAGATAAATGTTTCTTCTCAGGTTATTTATTGGTGTTGGTCATATTTATAATAACTATGTTGTTGTGCTAACTTTGCCACCCGCGACACAGAGAATCTTAATGTGTTTTTGTTTAAGTTATAAGTACATTATTGTAAAAGATTTAAAAGTCCGGTTTCAACTTAATACTACCAGATCGATTCATATTTCGGCTATTAAAGCCATCCATTTTATACAGTCGAAGCAACTACGAGAGATTAACTAGGGTCTCAGAACTTGAGCACATCGGTCAAGGTTAGCTGGTTAATTAATGATTTTAAATTAGGTTCATTTGTAGGTACACGGCGTTTACATGTTACTGGAGAAAGTATTTACTTAACGATATCAGGCGCCTTACGTCACGTCATTAGAGCTCTCCCGTAATGGTAGTGCGTGGGACTCCAGTGTTAGAGAGCAATGACTTATCTGTGAAGTGCTTTACATTGGGCCCAAAAGGGTCCAGAATTATCTCAGTATAAAGTGGACTGAACGATTTGATTATAGACATTGAGATTAAACTGTTGTGTTTTTAATATTGATGAATTGTTTCTATGTTTATGGTATTATGATTATTATATTGGATTTTATAAAGAGTTGATAGCCTAGTGGTTAAGAATTCAGTCTCTTATTCTGGGAACTGGGTTCGAATCCTAGGGCACGCAATTCTGACTTTATGGTGTTATGTGCGTTTTAAGTATCGTAGTGTCACTCACTCTTTATAACGGTGAAGGAAAATGTCGTGAGGAAACCTGCATGCCGGAGAGTTCGCAAAACTCAAAGATGTGTGAAGTCCGCCAATACCTACGCACTTGGCCAGCATGGTGGACAATGGGCTTAACCTTCCCATTCTGAGAAGAGACCCGTGCTCAGCAGTGTGACAGTTATGGGTTGTGATGATTATGTCGATAAGTAAATATAGCTATAATAAATAATATATCCCGTTCTCGGACCTAAAACACTCTATACATAGCATCGTGAAGCTCTGCTACACGTCTGTCTTACCGGACCTATTTTCGAATTTTATTATAAGTATGGATATGAAACAGTACGGATCCATACATGTCCCGGCGTCCTTATTAATAGTTGACTTTCAATTTAATTATGTCAGTATTCTTTTTCATTATCATACACAAACAAATCCGCATAACTTCACACTCCGCTCCACGAATCTGTTAGTACAATTTCCTAGTAAAGTCCAAACTATTTCTGCTATAGTATGCGTTTAAAGCTTGTAAAGTTATATGTGTTTGTCGTTAACGGCCAAATGTGTGGCGGCGGTACATCCGCGTGCCGCTCGCTTTGTGTTCGTCTGTGGACCGTTTGCGAGTTGCGAGACGCCGAATTATTCCTTCTTTAGGTGTTACTAGTTTTCGCCTTTTCACGCTTTGGACATATGAGTGAGTACTTCATGCTACTTAAGAATGAGTACCTCCAAAAATCGAAAAGTAGAGATTCAAAAACTAACATTAGATGTCACTTAAATTTAGGTGGGGTTACGTGACAAACATAATCTCTAATAAAGTGTAAACTACGCCATCGTTGTGACAAATCACTACAGTGAGAGGTCTTGGAAGGTTCAGATATAGCTATATCATTGCAAACCTTTGCATGAAGTATTTTATCACAATACTATTTTGGTAGGCAACCTTAGATTCTCCAGAACCGTCGGTGAACTCTTATCTTGAGGTGTTACTCGTTTGTCAGTTATTCATAGAAAGTACCTACTCGTACTTAGCCGAAACAACATAATGGAAAACAACTTTTTCGTAAATAGACGTAAACCTTAATAAGGTCAGATATAATTTGTTGAAATATTTAGAATTTCAGATCTACAATAGGTATGCAAGGACAGGTTGACAGGAAAGTAACCTATGAGTAAGTACGATTTTGTGATATTAGATACACCCGTGAAAGGAATTTAAGTATTTAAATAAAAGTTGAAAATTAAATGTAGGTGGGTACTTCCGCGTGAAACAAAACTAGTATCATAATTTTGGATGATAATTTTATCTTAAAGTTGTGTAATTAAGGTGGATCCCAGTGTAGTGGTGTCTGGGTCCAATTTATCTTGATTACTCGAACGTCCCGACGTTCGAGAAATTTTCTAATGTAACGGAAATGCCACCGTTTCGTTTTACGTCCATTAATTCGTGTGTCGCCCTCTTATCTATGGATTTATATCTATGCTGCATTTTAAATCAGATAATTAAAGGATACTTTTTTAATTAGGTGCATAAGCATCTTTGAGTATGTACATATTCAATATTTCTCTTTTATGGTAATAATAGCATATCATTAAAATACTTATTTAGTCTTTACGTTTGGAAATCGTATTTATTTCTTAAAATATCTTTAATCTATTGTATCTCAGTAGTATTCTATTTTATTTAATTGTATCTACTCAATAGATTTTGATGCAATTTTACATCACTAATTAATACATAGAAATGAAAACTTTAAAATATTAAACAAATATACACTTAAAAAATCTATGAACGCTGCTGGTGTCGTATAGTCACGTATAGTGATAGCATTATTAATTATTATTCAAACGTAGAACTTAAAAGGGGTAGAGCGACATAATCACACGCTCGTAAACCGTCAGTTTCGGTGACATGTGACGGGCTTGCACATGCAACGGCCACGTGTGCAGCCGCGGGGGTGGACATATGCAACCAGGGTTGGGACAAAAACTGGTGATTACCAACTCATTAGTTAGATTGCAGTAAAAACGAGGAGCTTTTAACATTTTTGAGACAATTCTAAATTTTATATTTAGAAATATGTATGTCGTGAAGATTCGTACAATACGTGAATACCTACCTCGTAGTTCTCGTTTTCGGGTTAAAATTTATCATTTTGTGATTGCAATCAAAACTACTATGGTTTATGATAAAGTGTCCACAATAATGTAGTTAAACTACAATTACTAACTATGTCAACTCAGAACTTTGAAGACAACTAAAGTCGGCTAATAAAAAAATAAATGTTTGAGCAATTTGCGAAATGAAATCAATTACCTATGGTATTTCAACCAATTTTAAGGCATAATTTAACCAAGCGTAAAAGGGAAGTTTATTTCATCTTCAATACACCATCCTCTGAACAACATAATACCTATTATCTAGCACTCAAAAGCCAAGGGAATCAGGGCACTATTTAATCGGATAAGAAAGTGAAGGTGATAACCCTTTAACATTTACCATCAATGTATGCCAAATCACCCGCAGAGGGCTTTGACTTTGATGAGCCGACGTCACTTACAATGACACGATATTAGGCGAACTCTGCTTACATCTATGGGGCCCTGGTAATATCGTAGCAAAGTTGCCGGCCATAGAAAAGTTTGTCGTCGAAATTATAGAAAGCTAAATAATTGTTGTGAATTATTTTGTAATTTGTCACGGGGTGTCACCAAATATGAAGTTGCGCAGTCGTCGACTTCAATTATTCAATTAATTGGTCACAAGTCACAAGTCACAAGATCGCTTAACTTACAACGTACGGTACCCACAGCTGTTTACAATCATTGAAGTCAATGGCCCGTCTTTTGGTGCTGTTTTCGTGTTGACTGGATTAATTTCTTCATATTTATTCTAATTGAAAATCTTTTTGTTGTTATTTTGTTCGTAGCGCTGTCACTAACATCTAACAACACTTCCGAGATCGTAAATTCGAAATGGCTTACGCTTACGAACTATGTATCATATGTATGTAGTAGGGTACTTACCGCTATTATAACAACGGGCATACCTCATACATCTTCCGGCCTTAAATGATACCATCCTATGAAAAATGTTTAACACAAAAATGTACTTAAAACTGAAGAGCATAAAGGTACTTCTTCTTTACATACCTCTTTATTCCAGAATAAGTGCTCTCGTTAGTAATGTTTACTTACCTTTGCTTACTAGGGAACGATAAATTGTAAGGAGTTTGATCTCGCTCACCTGTGCGAATTTTGAACGAATTAAATATAAATATAACTACGCTTCTGCTATGGTCCGTGGATACCGAGCGGAAGCTTGGCCTCGATGTAATTTATGAGAGTATTGTCGGAGTTGGTTAAAGAAACGTTGACCAAAGTACATTTTACGGTATTTAGTTTATTTTTACCGATATAGGTACTTAGAACATTGCGGCATTTTGTAAGAAATTATTTCCTATGCATACTTCCATATTATCCCTTTTAACTGTTTAAAGACTTTAAAGCATGATTTTCTGGAAACAAATTCCGTACTTTCAATCTTTCTGCGAATAACCACCACCGTCTTGCTTGAATCACCTGCAAATCTTATTCGGGCTTGGTGATTGCGAGCTTGTGAAGAGGATGTTCTTTCCGTTCTCTCTTTTTCCATGGTCAGTAATGTGTCAGTGATGCCTTTAGTTTAACTGATGTCATTACACACCGTCACGTAGTCGTCTACTCTTTTGCCGGTTGCACTTTAAAAAGAGAATCAGTTTTTTCGATTCATTGAGTTGTTGTTCTTTATCAGGGGCTTGCATTCTTAAATGAACATTTTAATTAACGATGATAATTATAATGCAGAATTTATTTTACATACCTATGCAAAAAATATTTTATCTTGAGATAGTATGTACCTACCTGCCTAATGTATTTTTGTTTTCGTTTCCATTGTCATTTTAAATAATTACGCAAAATAAAAATAATCACTCATAAGTCGAGGGCTTGCATCAATCTGTGATCGAGCAACAGCAGACGCGGTCGGTTTGTATTTAGATGGGTGACCGCTGGTGGCAAAATTTCTTTAGTGCTTCCGTGTTTCGGAGGGGACGTAAAGCCGTTGGTCTCAGCTGCAGCAGCTCTAGGTTTCTTCATTGATGAAAATGATGAAGAGAGACCGTGCTCTGTAGTGAGCAATTAAATGCCCAATGTAAAGTCGGTAGAGCACATAGAGTCTACCGCTGTCTCTCCTAAGACTCTGGTCTTCTAACACGTGCGTGATTCGTCACCGGGCTCATTCCCACGGAATACGACTTTGACGATTCGGCAAAAAACACGATACGTCTTAACGGATGGACGTTCACATTGAATACGGAATCGTGTTTTTTCACGATTCGTCAAAATATCCGCATTGAAGTTCACATTTATTTCGTGATTTAGCTCAGTTCAGATTGGTTCAGAACAACAACGGATCTGTCATAATCATAAAACATTCACGATTCGTGATTTCTAAAAGACGTATCCGTCATAATCATAAAACATTCACGATTCGTGATTTCTAAAAGACGTATCCGTATTCGTCTTTTTTCATGATTCGTCAAGCGTGTGAACATGAGTATTTAAAAAGCATTGCCGCCGTCAAAAAAAATAACGAATCGTGAAAAAAGACGATTCGTGAAAAAAGACGATTCGTCCTCGTGTGAATGAGCCCTTAGCTTTTAAGTGATATCAATACAACACATCAGTCGAGATGTCAACACCCAAAATCCTTACACTTACTAATTATAGTTTTTAGCGGAAAACGCGCCAACTTAAACAACTCAAACGTAGTGGGGTTGATCTGTAATATTGAATTGACCTCATTCCGAAATTCAGCTGTTATAAAGCAGCGTAAACATACATTCATTCATCTATATTTTTAAAAATTCCAGTATAAAATAGTTACTAATTACATGAAAGCTCGACAGTTCAATCTTAATGTACCTAATGATAGGCCCAGAAGAGACAGCATGATACTAAAAATAAAAAAGTAGGCGCAGCTTAAGCGAATAAGTCACGCGATCGAGTTTAAAGCATTCTTCGACCGTCAAAGGTCATCCCTTTATCCTAGAGCTTTAATAAGGAGCTCAGCGCAATCTTGCCCCGTAAGAGTTATAAATAAAATAAGCTGCATGTTACTTGTGCTTTTTATTGTAATGGTGTTCTTTTCGCGCCTTGAAGTTAAGGTTAAAATAATTAATTATTTAGCAGATTGCATATAGGTAGTTACATACATAATTTGTACTTAATTTTATTTTAATGGTATGGTCTCCATGCCTACTAACACTAACTAACATCAGTTAGTGGGCGTAAACAATTTTACTAGTTAGGTAGGTAGTTATTTTAAGGATTTAATACCATCGATGTTTAATACACACTTGTGTGATGATTACATGAGAGAAAATTTTATTTGTAACACACAATTTTAGTAAAATAATTATTGTTTTGTGACACCATTTCTATAATACAGTATCTCCTACATTGTTTTAATAATATTTTGTAAGTTCAGCAAGACAGGAATCATACAAGGTAGGTACATATTGTAATGACAAAGGGTACTTCTTAGTTCCTGAATTCCTGGTAACTTTTATACGCCATTTTACAAGATCCCTGGGGAATACGCTAACAAATTCAATGACTGGAACAAAGACGTTGATAGATATCTACTATTTATGTTAAAACCATGGTTAAAACAGACTGTCCATGGTAACTTTGCACTATATTCAAGGACTACACAAAATAGAACACTGCCAGCTTCTGCAGTCTCCTATACTTTTTTATAGTTTTCATGTTTATTTTAATTTTAATCCTTTACATTTCCTTTACATTCTTTACATTCTTTAGGACAGCGACATCTTTTATGCTGATCAGATTACTAAGATAATGTGTTTTTCATTATTTTTCAACACACTTGCTCGTAAAGTTGCTATTTTTTCTTTAGTCTTACGCCCGGAATGCGGTTTATTACACACTAGTGCGTTTTACTTTTCATTGCCGCACTAGTGTTTTTCTTATTCCACTTTTTTTAATATCCGTAAAGAGGTTGTTACCAAAAGATTTATTATTTTGTAAATAAATAAACTTGTTGTACTTAGTCAAAATCTGATAAGATAAGATTATACTTCATCTAATTATCTATATTATATATTATTTAAAAAATACAATATTTTAAATCATTAATTACCGTAAATTCCTATTAGAAATACATAATTATTTAGTTTAATATATTGTGGCTGAATGGCGGTGTTCTTTGCCTCTGGACTTAACCTGCGCGCCTGCGCGCGCATAGTTATTCAACCAAAGATACGGCGCGCGATAAAATAAAATAAACCTCCGCGCCATTTTGTGCAAACATTTGTTCGTTTATAATTTGCTGATTTGTGACTGAAAAATGTCGATACCTAATTGTTTTTTTCCTCGCAAGTGTGTTGAAAAACGTCGTATGATACGCGTGTGCTTTGTTCATTACAGTCTTGGCTCTATTACAGCCCTCGCCTTGCGGCTCGGGCTGTGCAATACCACCTCGACTGTAATGACCAACTTCGCGCACTTGTATCATAATGTACTATTTCATTGCAGTATCATTGGATGACTCAGGTTCTGATTCTTTATTAACTTCGAATTCAAAAGAGGAGGCGGTTTTCAATACTTACGATTGATTGTTTGTTAAGTATGTTATGAATATTGTTAACAACTTTTTTATAAATTAAGGGACTTCTGGCGGGTAGTTTTTGAGCCATCTGTACTCGTTGATGTTGAAGTCGGTTTTTTAGTGAAAAGATAGTTAATTAAAAAAATCTGTGAAATGAAAATGAAAAAGCATAATTATATACGCTCGAACAACGATTATTTTTAATTTATTGTATTATCATACCTACCTACTAATTAATTGTATTTGTATAAACGAATCTTTGATTTTCAAGAAAATCTTACCTTTTATCCTATTTAGTTTTCATAAGTTCTAAAAATCGCGAATCTGTTTTTAATTACCTGATAGCATTATCATGTGTGCTTAAAAAATAAGTAATCTGTATTTCTCCATGTAAGTTCAAATAAGGGCGGGTAAATTTTAACGAGGCCTAATAAATTTTGAACAACTTCTATCCCAACAACCCCTCTACTCCTTGCCGTATTGAACGATCTTTTATCTCAGTCTCACCCAAGCCACAGTTTTCCCACACTGTCAACAGTATCATACCTGTTACCATTAAGAAATATATCTTCTATCCCTCTTGCGCTGGTACATTTTCTTAGGAGCTGCAATGTAGCGATGTAGAATAAATTTAATATCTACTATCTGCTGCCTATGTTCGCCTGGTAGTTGCCGGGCCTTGGAGCTCCGCACGCCCGCACCGCGCCTACATGCGCAGTACATGTATGCATGTTCATACTCTGTATGACAGACATACTCTATTGCTATAGCCACACACCGTTTAACACACGCATATTTTGCGTACATAGAAATAGAACGAAGTGAATGAAGACCACGAGAACACACTGCACCCGTGGTGACAATGTGTGCAAATCAACCGTATACTTTGTGTGTGTTTTGTTCATAGTTTTAATAAAACGTCAGTGTATGCTAAATCTATGGTTTTGTTAATGTGAGACTATCATTGTTATATACCTTTTTATAGTTTTTCTTAATTTTACCATAGTTTAAAAATAGCGATAGACGTCACAGGCACATGGGTCATTAGGATGGGAAAAAGTTCCTTTCGCTGCAATATTAATGTTTATTTTAACAGTTATTTAATAACTTATGAATAATTATTAATAATATGATATGTAAAATATATACCTACCTACTACTGAAAAAATAAACACAATCCATTGGGTATGTCCAACTTAGGGGACGCGATTAAATAATATTTATTGATTGAATAATAACATGTATTGATTGTATGTGCATTAATTAAAATAATGACATAAGTAAACACTACAATTCTGTTAGATTATGATTCACTAGTAAATCCGCCCTCGCTTCGCTTCGGGAAACCAGTCCCTTCAAAAATCTCTATAAATTTTAACAAATTATGTTATTCCGATGTCTAAGCTATATTACTGCAAAGTTTCATGAAAATCCGTTCAGTAGTTTTTGCGTGAAAGAGCAACAAACACACACACACACACACATACATCCTTACAAACTTTCGCATTTATAATATTAGTAGGATAGGATAGTATGATGACGTCAGACCTGAAGTAACGGTTACGGAAAGCTCTTGTTACGGCATGCGGCAAGTCGCTGTCGTGGTTTCACGAGTGTCAGCTATTCCAGTGTGTTTGAAATATGTCGATTAACAGTATCGAAGCCACAGGGATGAACGGGATTACGATGTTATAATAATATAATATAACGAGACACTACATCTATCCTACATGCGCGTCCACGAGCATGATTACGAGGCAATATTTTTATGTTATGTTTTGTCATAGATTGTACATAAATATCAACGTGGTGTGGATTTCAATGAATTTTTTGCACAACCGTTCGTGGTTATCGAATCAGCTAATTTTGTGTAAATTTTTACTAAGATAAATAACTGTCTGCCTACTGTGTGTAGCAGTGTAGTCATAATGTTGAACTTGTGGACCTCTCGACATTTTACGTGTGTTTTCTTTACTTTCATGTGTATCCAACCAACGTGACTTATCGCTACTATCACGAACAGTGACACTTAAATGGGGATGCTTCGTGCGTTTATGTTAGCCTGGTAAACTTGGTGACATTTTCCGCTAGAAGGTATGTCGCTATAAGGTGCCCTGGAATCAAAAAGGTTTCAATATCCGAAAACAAAATAAGTACTTATATTCTTGTCCATCCAAAACGCACAGAGGTTTTTATGCTAATGGACCATAACTTCCAAAAATCACAAGAATTGGTTTGTTCACACTTTACTGTTAAATTAATTAAATTCTCTGTAAAATTAATTAATCATCCATTAGAAACTACTTACCTTACCGTATTGAATAGGTAGAAGACAACATTTTGTTAAAGTTTTGCTGTCTCTTTGACAATGTCCTTGTAAAATAAAAAAACAACCTGCGACTTGCTTTTAAAAAGTTGTGAGGAGCGAACAACAAAAAGAAACGACCCATTGTGCTAACCATGTATGAACTTCCGCCGGTGACAAAAAGTGCCCCGGCTAACTGTATTGTATACAATGCATGAGCGAATCTCAATAAAAATAATAGGTATAAAGGCAAATTATTATATGTATAATATTAAATTATTATAAAACAAAGTCGCCCTCCGCCTTTGTCTGTCTGCGCCTTTCAAAGTATTTTTCTAAAATATAATTCTAAAACACAACGGATTTTGATGCGGTTTGGTAAAAGAGTATTTTCCCAAGGAAGGGTTGTATAAATAATTTATGTAAGTTTTTATGTAATTAGCTATGCCAGGTTATGTAGATAGAGATACCCATTAACGCACAACGAAGCAAGGGTGGGTTCCTGGTATCACATAAAGTTTACCTAATTATTACGGGTCATCATCACTTATCATTTTTGTGATAATGATGTTCATAAGGGACGGTGACCTTCAGGTGGCTTTTATATAAGTTTGTGGGCTATTTACATAATAATGTCCCTACGCATTGTTTGAAAAGTGGTATACCTTCGTTATTCAAAATAGGATCTCCCATTTTAATCACGTTTAAATCACATGGCTAAATACATAATACATAATTTAACACGAGTTTGTCTTACATAATACAATCAGAAGGCTAAAATATAGTCATATAAGAATATTCCGTCTTTCATATTGCTTATTTTCCTACTCACGGATAAAAAACTAAATGACCGAACCAGATCATTAATAATTTTATTTTCATCACCCCTATTCGAAAAAGACGACTTGGTTCGGACATAAGGGGTTCCAAAGTTGCTGTTTTCTATTCAGCGGGCCGGAATGAATTTTCATACAATTTTTCCTGCCGGCTAGATCTTTTCCGTCCTATTTTGAATTTAGAACATTTTAGTATTTTGCGCTAAAGAAATCGAACACAAATATTGTTTGAATAAAGAATGTCTGGTACGACGCGAGGGCCCCGCCAGCTGAATAATAAATTAAGATCGCTCGAACTATTTCCCGCGTTTTCGTGCATTTTTACGTATTGTTAGAAATTTTGTTTTGTTTTGAAAAAATGAGTTCTTCCAACGATAGTGAAAGTATCCTCCTGATAGTATAAAAACTGAAGCGAGTAATGTGATGAATAGTTTATTACCTGCGAAATCCCGGGAAAAATATTTGAAAGCCTATGATAATTTTTTGGAATGGAGAAATGCAAGAGGCGCCAAGAATTTTTCAGAAACTTTGTTTTTGGCGTACTTCCAGAACTTAGCCAAAACTAAAAAACCTTCCACCCTTTGGAGTAGGTATCTACTCAATGCTTAAATCAACAGTCAGTTCTAATAACGATATAAAACTGGACACATATTCGAAATTAATAGCATATCTGAAGAGGATGTCTGATGGATTTAAACCTAAAAAATCCAAAGTGTTCACAGTCAAAAATGTGGAGACTTTTCTTAATGAGGCACCCGACGAAATCTTTCTTGCCGTAAAAGTAAGTAACTATGTATATGGTGGAGTGGACTATTATAGTAAAATATAGCCAGTGTTTTAAATAGCTGAATAATAAAAAAAGAAATCAAATTAAGATTTCGTTTTCAAATTAAAATTAAGTTATCGTGCATTTTTACGTATTATTTTCTATTATTTTCTATTATATATATATATTATTTTCTCATAGTGGGTGATGAAAAGTAGAGTGTATCACTCGGGTGCAAGTATATTTTTGGCTCGGGCGACGTACTTTGAATCCCTCGCTACGTTCGGGATTCTACTAAAGAATCCCTCGCTACGCTCGGGATTCTACTCTAGAATCCCTCACTTCGCTCTGGATTCAAAAAACGCCCTCGCCGAAAAAATATTACTTTGCACCCTTGTCATACAATCTACTATTTTCATCCGGCTGAAATTCTCGTTGAGCAATAAAATGAAACGTGAAATTGCATTACAGACACCGTTAACCCGTTCTTTGCATAAGCAAAGTTTATGTTTTGTCTGACACTTCCTTATTTACACAGCCATGTCGGTGTCGTAAGCTGGAACGGCCTGAAAACGAAAAGATCACAATATTTTCAGCAAGACGTAGACATTACTTCATACTCGCCCGTTACGAAGCTATAACTCAAAATGACCGAATTTGAGCGTGCGTCTGTCAAAAATAGGGTTATAGTTTTTTGAAGCGATTGCGCAAAGTTGTAAAAGGGCCGGAGATGTTCACCTAAATTCCGAAAGTATGTAAACAACTCTAAAAGGTGTAATTGTTTTTGGAAACAGCCGGGAGACGGTGAGACGGTAGTGTTCTGAATTAGCGAAGTTAGTGCGGCACGCTTAGTTATAATTGAAAGGGAAATACATTTTCTTCGGCCTGATAGCATCTGGCGGGTATGTACGAGGTCAAAAGACGCATGGGATAGCTTTCGCATCATAAGTTCACGACACAAGAAATTTCCTAACATGTTACTATACTGAATCGATGAATAGAACTCTCTCTTAGTGTTGTCCTTGATTGTGATGTTAGGTATCTCCTTGTATTTAAGTATAAAATCCAACTTGAACTTTAAGCTTTTAGTAGGTATTGTCCCTGTAGACGCAGTATTACGACCTCTTTCCATTTAAAAACAGTGCCGAAGTTTTAAAGAGCATTATTGTTAATGGTCAAATCAAATCGTATGTGGCATCACACCAACATGTTGTCGGACTTAGTTATAGAACAGATATAAATAAGACATTAGTTTCTATTATATGACTAGGTTAAACTTATCGTTTACGTACCGTTAATAATAAAACATAATATAGCTGCCCACTACCTATATAAAATGTCGCTTTAAAATGGCTTATTTTTCGCTTGAACATTTCATTAATCTCCGGTCTATAACAGCCTAGCAACGATATAATATGTAGATCCCAACACATTTTCCCTTTTAACGCAACTCTACATTTAGGAACATTTCATTTCCTTCCTGTATTGGTAAAGGCCGCGGAAGACTGCACCGAACTTATTTTTGGGGCAATGAATTCTCTGTAACGTTTGGTTATCGATGCACACATAAATAATAGAGAAATGATCACGCATCGTATTTTATTATTCCTTTCTAAGTGCACGTGAACAAAATAGGATGTAGGTGAGTGCAGCAAAATGCACTCAGTGCTTTCATAACTATTTATACTGATGTTAGCTTTTCAAGTATTAATTTTAATCTGTTTAGTTTTATCAATACAATATACCTATGTATAATTTTTTGATGTAATTAGCTGACAAATGAGTAGGCTAGGCATCAGATACGTGGCGACGATTGCCCCGGCTTGGGCTTAAAGATGACAGAAAGAACTTCGCGTTCATTAGGGAATTCGTTTTAATTGCACGCAACAGCTACACTACACACAGCTATGCTTGCTTTCCGCCCCTGTGAAGGCATATTGCAGATTGACGACGCGAATTTAAAATGCAACATGTTAAGTTTGCAAGGTAAATTGAACTTTGAGTGATATCGGCGAGTAGTTTTTGTGTTATCTGTACTTGTCGAAGTCGATTATATTTTTGTAAAAAGTTACTTATTTTAAAAACTTATTTTCACATCCATACTTTATAAAATGTGAACGTGAATGTGAACACGTGTTTGTTTTTTTATCTTATTTCACATCACAACAGCGCGATGTTATGGTAATGTTTGTGTGTGGAAATAGTTAGGAGGCAGGAAAGTGACTTATGTTACCTTGTACCGCGGCAAAACCATGTCATTCCCCTGGGAAGATCTATTAAAATACATAATAATATTATTATGACGCTTACCATCAATACTAATATTTAACAGTAGTCAGCGTTATCTCGGGTTATTCTTTGTACGTTATTATTATGGAACTACATATTTGATACATACGAGCCGGTTTGTGTGAACGGACCCTTAGGTTGATAAAATAAAGAATACCAACCCCGCTTCCGTCTATATATTATCCACATCATATATTACCCACTAATTTGAATGTAAGAAATCCAATCGTTAATACAAAAATAGTAGCACTCTTTTCATAAGTCATTCGGTAACACTAGAAAAGGCGAGTCATTGTGAACAGATTTACATCTTTAAAACCGAATACACTCGTACAATTTTATGGTATCTTTAAAACTAATGTGTACAAACGTAATTAATGTATTGTATGGGTGTTGAAAGTTTTATCTTTATTGTTGTATTGTCCAGTAGAATACCTTATTCTATCTATATATTATGATTTCGTTGAAATTTTAATTTAAAATCTCTTAAGAAACTTAGATGTTTATAAATAAGTAAAATACAACTCTATAATTTCAGTGAATTCTTATTGACGTGGTATATCGTAACTCTACAACTAACATTACCTATCTCTGTAGTAACTAAGTACATATTTATAATTTTGAATCATTCAAGTAACTTCTTCAATACTTTTTGATACATCTAAACTTTGAACATGCTTTGTGTGTTGTCAGTATTCCTAAGTTTTTCTGAAAAACTCAAAAGAACTCACGTTTAACATACTGTAAGCTACCAATCGAGCGTCTAACGGTACACAATATAAAGACGTCAAATCAAATGCAATGCAATCAAAAACAAAGCAATCATCAATCGAGGTATACCGCTAGGTGTCATCGGAAGGTAGAAAGGTACACAATGAGGAGTAATCGCCGTAATCACGACCCTTCTCACTACACGTCCATCAGAGGAATCATTTCAAAAATCAGACACGCTGTTCACGCGATGACCGTTGAACTACAGGAACGGTCGTGCGGACTTGGAGAAATGTTGTCAAAATAAATACGACAGCGCTGTTGGTACTGGCCCAATAGATCAAAACCGAACAGAATTTTGTCCATATTAATTACAAGGAGTCCCTGTGGCGTAGTACCTACACTACCTACATACAAGACTTACTAACACTTCGACAAAAGCACAAACATTTTTGTCTATTTCCGCTTTGTTGGGATTCAAACCCAGGTTTTTACAAGGGTTGTCCCTGTCCACCACGGTAACCATTGCCATACGGGTAGACAAAGTAGGTACCTAACATAATTAAATTTTATAAAATATGAGCAGCGCAGCGGATGCATTTTTCTTTCGAACTATTATCTTGAAAACTAAAGTCCTATGACACAGGCCTATCATAAATTCAACATGCAAAAATAGACGAAATCCTCCCAGGGTCTTCTTCTGCAATTGTGTCCTAGTTAGCCTGATGGAAGTTAAACAAGTGTGGTCCTAATTTATTATGGCTAGTCCAAGCTGAGTTTTATAAGCCGTGAATTGGAGCAACATCAGTCTATTGTGTTGCATGTGTCGTATCTAACATCTGACAAAAGTATTAGCGATATACAATAAAGTTTTAGCGCGCTGTAATTGGTTAAATAGCTTTGATGTCCATAACAATAAGAGAATACAAGTAAGCATATTGCACAATCATGTTTAGAGCTACTTCTAGCATGGTAGATGCTATACCTCAGCTTAGGAAATATTACATAGGTACAGCTACCTAAAATTTAGTAATTATATAATTTAATTGCCCGTTAGTTAAAATATTCAGGTACTTAGGTACTTGTGTAATACTTGTCAAAAAATTTAGCGATCTCATGTTTCTAGTTTAATTTATGTATTTCCACCACGCGCTAGTTGATATTTTGACAGTTAAAGGGTAATGAAACCGATTGATTATAACACGGATTAATCAATTAGATTCAATTAAAGATTGATTGCACACTTCTGATCAAAAAACCGGCCGAGAGCGATTCTGTAATTTAGCGATGCGCCAACTACACTTATAATTATGTAGCTATACTAACATTACTTCTGATATAGGTACTTATTCTTTTTTGTATTGCATTCTTTATAAACACTGAAATTTTTAACTTAAGTCCTTCAAATCTTCAAGTCTTTATTTTATCATAAAAGCATCACAGGAAACAAATTTGGACATAGATCATCTAATCCTGTGGTTAATGTTTGCAAAATATTACATCATCTTTTCAGACATTTTGCAGATGTTAATAATGATTAAAATTAATTGTCGATATCGTCCTTGAGTTGACTAGTTGATTGTTTTAACGCAATCTGGTTCTTGCACGTAACCGCGATCATGGTGGCTAAGTATAATGTGTTAATGACTAACGTGTTTAGGAATTTTAGGGTTAGTTAATTTGATTTTAATGTTGCAGGGAAATTTAAAGGTATTTATACCTTTTAATTTCAAATGTTGGCTACAATTTTGGACTAAGATTATATAGCTATTTAAAGCTCATTAGATTTTTTGTAATTATCCGAGAAACGACCAGATACCCGATGTTTGGCTAAGTAGGTAGGTATCATGGTCATCAGACCGAAGACATAACACTCCGTTCGCGTTCGATATGAAAATAGTTTTAATGGCAACGCAAACAAATGCTAGCTTTCTTCCCCAGGAGATTAAAGGTTACGTCGCAGGCCAAGCAGACCAAAAGGGGACGGCAGAACCATGATGGAGCAATTCATCGTGATCAGCCACAGCCAGGTCCAGTAAAAGACCAGGGTGATGAGGAGGGCTTCGTCAAGGTCGAGAGGAAGAGGAGGAAGCCCCTACGTCGGAACCAGTGCGGTACCGCACCTACAGGACCGAACCACACGCTGCGGCCGGCTGTGCCGGCAACGTTGCTATACGTGTCCCGGCTGCATTACTCCACGAAGGTTGAAGACGTCGTGGAGTACATCAGATTGAAGACCACCTTCAGAGTGAGGGTCGAGCGGTTGGAGTCTCGCCATGATGTAAGTTTCAACTCTTTCGTGGTGAGATTGCCAACCGATCAGCTGTCGACCTTCATGAAAGAAGAGTTCTGGCCGAAAGGTGTGGTATTCCGGCGTTTCCGAGGCCGGCTACCGGACTCCGCGCGATACACGACGCCGTCCAATCGTGTAGCATAGTATTATATATTGTTTATGTATAGTATTTGTAAGTAGTTTGTAAGTTTTTATATATTGTATAGTATCATTGTATTTTTGTTTATTAACCTGTATGTATTAGTTTGTTATATTTTTATGTGTGTATTTTACTATGGACCTTAGTTGCCTGATAATAAAGTTATTTGAATTTGAATTTGAAAGGGTCGGGCCACATTGACCGACGGCCTTTCGCATTTTGCCGATTGAAAAGGAACACACTATTACGCATTATGCCGTACGGAAGCGAACGCCTCCGTACAGCTCCGTACGGAGGCGTACGCGTACGCTTCCGTACGCAGCTGTAAGGTGCCGTACAGCTCCGTATGCTAGTGAATCGTAACAAACGACTGGACAAGTTTCATACTGTTGTTGCCTCTTGACCACGATGGACGGTTCAATTGTTAAAGCTTTCATTTTTACAGTATTTTTAGGAATTACCCTAGATAGTAAACTACAATGGGGCGCGCATTTAGCAACTCTTGCGACGAAACTTAGTAGGGCTACTTATGCGGTTAGAAAAATAAGACAGCTTACTGACGTAGAAACTGCTGGGCTTGTTTACTTTGCATACTTTCATAGTGTTATGTCTTATGGCATATTACTGTGGGGTAAAGCAAGCGATATACAACAAATCTTTGTATTGCAGAAGAGGGCCATTAGAGCTATTCATAAACTACGGTATCGGGAATCGTGCCGTGATAAATTCAAAGAATTAGGTATACTTACAGTAGCCTCACAGTACATATATAGTAATATAGTTTTTGTAAGAAACAACATAAAGGCATATAAAAAAAACAGCGACTATCATAATCGCTTAACAAGAAAGATGCATGATTTGGCGACGCTTTCATATCGGCTAGGTAAAGTGCAGCGTTCTTTTATGGGGCTTGGTGTACAGTTCTATAATAAAGTCCCTAAGGCAATCCGTGACCTGCCTTCAGAGTTGTTTAAGAAGCATGTAAAAGCACAACTCGTAGACAAGAGTTACTATAGTATACAGGAATATTTAGATGACAAAAAGGCATGGAAATTACCAGCTCTGCAACCAACTCCGCTAGGTTAGTGCTTACCTGTATCAATTAAGTAATATTGTAATTTTTATTTTAAAAGATGCGGAGGAGTTTTTTTTCGCCGTTTTTTTCTCCTCAAGCACTTTTCCAAAACGGTGGTAGAATCAAAAAATTGACGTTCATAAGTGAATTTGTAAATTCCTAGATGAAATAAACAGTTTGACTTTGACTTTGACTTTTTAAGGTGCATTGTAGACTAACGGCGTGAATTTAAAACGCCTGAGGTAAAATTTTCTTACAAGTTGAATAGTAAACACTCGTACTAAATTTGTTTTAGCGGGTAGTGGCACTGTGGGGAGTGAGACTCAAGTACCTATAGCTATAGGTAACTACTGATGTGTTGCCGGAATAGGAAACGGATCCGCTTGTTAATGGCTTACGGATAGGTACCTACTGGCTAGCATTGCCAACTTTTATTACAATAAAAAAAGTATATTTAGGTCTGAGAACAATAAGAAACAGTATGCACTTATTTTAGAAAATTTAACAGTATTTTATTTACTTAACGTTTTAAATACATAATTTTTAGAGATTCTTCCACATCGCATTAATTTAGTCTCTTTTTGTAAATGTCATCCACCATTATTTGTCATATACCTAAGTGTTAAGCATTTTGATGCTGAACAGTATTTTGTATACTTTTTTTTGGTTCAACATTAAAAGGTGTAATGTAGCGAAAAACAGTATAATACTGTTTTTAACAGTATAGGTAACTACTTACTACTGGCAGTCTGGCATCGAAACGGGTTTTTCCCGTTGGCTCCCATTCCCGTTCTCACCCGTCCCACTAGACCCCGAAAACGATTAATTTGATTTATGGTTTGTGAGTACTTTTTCCTTCTTTTTTCAACATGTACAGTCGATAGAAAAAGTTCTTTAAAGTAAAATAATGTTTTTAGCTGAGCAGTAACTACCGTCGTATCAGCCGTATCAATGATACGGAGTCCCCGGGCTACAGGGGCCCACAACGTGTGTAAGCAAAAATTAGTAAAATTTTATCCACAATGTCACTTAAACTCATAGCTCTCAGCAGTCTCAGCCTCCAACGACAGCTTATGCTGTCATGATTTCATAGTACGTTCACTTCGTTGGAATCGGGGAAAAAACATCAATACTAATAATTATTTCTTTATTAACGCAAAAGAACCTAAAACAATCTTTAAAAAAAATTGTCTATTTGTCTGTGACCTAATTACTTTTATTGCTGTTAATTTAGCAAATTATTAAGAAGGTGAAAGGTGAAGAAAATGAGACTGATTTTGCATTTTAATTTTTATTACATGTTTTTACACCCATTATTTGTTTATTAAATTTAATTACCTTTATTGTTAACTACTTTTATTTTACTTCCAATTCTTTTAGTAAATAACGACACACAAATAGCCTCATTCTCTAGGATTCCGTCTCGTTGCTTCCATGGGCAATATAACACCCAGACCAAGAACCAGACCAAACCCAGGTTACTTAGAAGGGCAATTCAAGTTATCCAATCAAGTCCGGCATGGTTCAATTTTTACTTTAAGACTTTTTCTTATAACTGTACCTACTTTTAAGCAATGTTTAATTTTATTTGACGTTATCAGTAAAATCGGAATTCGGGGTATAGTGGGACGGGTGAGAATGGGAATGGGAGTCTACGGGAAAAACCCATCGAAACGCCAACCTAAAACATGTCATACTCGTACTTGATTATAGAAGCAAAAAGGCAAAGCTAATAACCAAAGGGATGAAGAATAACAATCATCATCATCCTCCTGCCCATTTCCCAACTCTATTTAAGATAATAACAATAAAGAATATTAATGTCGTAGTTTTATGTAGAGGCTGAACTCACTGTAGTTGTTATACGCCATTTACATTTTTTATCATGTATCGATCGATGTATCGATCATTCTATAAGCGTTCGCGATTATGCGTTTTACATTAAAAGCATTAAATCTTTCTGACATTATAGTAAACTAGTAAATCCGCCCTCGCTTCGCTTCGGGAAACCAGTCCCTTCAAAAATCTCTATAAATTTTTACAAATTATGTTATTCCGATGTCTAAGCTATATTACTGCAAAGTTTCATGAAAATCCGTTCAGTAGTTTTTGCGTGAAAGAGCAACAAACACACACACACACTCACTCACTCACATACATCCTTACAAACTTTCGCATTTATAATATTAGTAGGATTAGTAGGAAGAAAATAAGACGTGCAAAAGTTTATAGACAAAATACCAACCAAAATCATTTGAAATTAATTATAATGTGAATTGAAAGAACATTGATATTTTTATAAACGCATCCATATTTTTGATTGGGTTCTCGCAATCGCCATGTGGGTGCATCTGTTAAAGCTGAACGTGACTGATTTGTTTGTTTTGTATGTTCCATCAAATCTCCCGGCTAGCAACCGATCTCAGTAAAAAAATAACTCCCCGTTTTATTGGCTGTAGGCGCGTTTTACGAGCGAACGGATTTTGGTTAAGAAAATACATTAAATTAAAAAGTATCGATTTCTTCAATGACAAGATTGGGGTATTAACTATTTTGAGACCAGTAAAGGACCTGTTTAAACCAATTTATTGATGGTTGGAAGCCGATTTTAAAATATTTTTGAGTTTAACATAATTATGGTTACTGAATATTAATAAATTACGCTGGGCTCGTCCCGCTAAGCGATCACAACGATACTTCTTCTATTTTTTTCCATAGAAAAAGGGCTATTTTAGACGTTTTGATCACTAAGTGGAACGCACCTACTATCATATAAAATTTTGACACAGGCAAGGCAATCAAACTTATAAAAGCTCTTTACCTAAGTACCTACATGTTTGCAAATCAAAAAGTTCCTGGTTCGATATTCATCTAGCTAGAGTTAACATACGAGTAATATAACCGACAAAAGTTTGTTGTTGAATCCTTGTCTTGTATGAACCTGGCTGGTTTTGCTACCATGGACACAACGAGACCAAGTGAAAGATAATGATGGAGCGAGAACCTTTAAGTTTTTTTTTTTCAAGAATTTTATAAACAAAAATAATGAAATAATGGATAAACCATTGATCTCTGATCTCACACTAGATGATAATGCTTTCGCATCGAAAAATACTTATCTAAGCACACACAAACTTACAAACATACCTACACAAACACTTAAAATACGAAACTGGCTTCAACACTTTTCCGTGCGGCATAGGTATCTAAGTACCTAGCTATAATTTAATTTAAGGACAAGAATTCAAAATCCTCAATTTGAATAGTGTTCAAAATATTCAAAATCCTAAAATTACATAAGTATTTATATACGAAACTTTTGCATTATTATAGCAACACCACTAAAAATCTGGTTTACCGCATCATAGATCTTATTTAAATTTTGTGTTTATTTCAGAATAACCTCCACATCTATTTGCGATTCGTTTTTATCCAGCAGGCGTGATTCAACACTCCACTACCCTTTGAACTTCCTACAGTCAATTCTTATTCTATTTTTACTCTTTTATGTATGCAAATCATGTTAAGGAAGATTTATTTTATTACATTTCGGTAAGTCAGTACTTCAAAATCAGTAGATATGTAGGTACTTATACCTACTTTGTTGAATTCTGCTAGAGATAGGTATAATAATATTGCCACTGATTTACTACAATACGGGTCAGTTAAGATCACGAACACGTACTTAGTACTGAAGTACCTACATTATAATTACAACTATTTTTTAATTGAAAGACTAATGACATAAGGCAGTTGATTACTTGGTAATTAGGTAAAGAATAGAAGGTTAATTATTTATTTATTTGCAACAGTGAATTAGTTCTAAATTATGGGAAAGATGTAAAACAGCAGTGGAATTCTTACTGTAAGTGTTGGAAGCTTTGCACTGGATGTTCATTCGAACGTAAAGCCAATGACGGTGGTCCGGTGTGGTCCGGTGTTAAGATAACGGTCGGTAACCCGATACACCACCCTCGCCAGCAGTCACTTCACTATAGACTTCATTAGAGAGACGACAAACGCACACTTGACACGTGCGCAATAAATAAACCAAACAATATGCAATGCAACTGCAACGTTTTTGGTTTCGTGATCCAACTCGTTTGACACTCCTGTCGCAATTCATTTCGGATTATTGGTTAGAAAGAAGTAGCAGGAATACTGGACTGACAGCAGTTGGCTGATTTCCTTTTTTAAATCTTTATTTTACTTGCTCTGTTTGCATTCCTACCTATATGTTTGAGTCAAATTTTGCAATTTTTGAAGTACGCACACTGCTTTAGTTCCGACGCCAATGCAATTTTATGCCAAACAAGGCGGCATAGATTATTATTATTTAGGGTCATCAAGAGGCTGGTCACATGGTCATTTGCAAAGACATCGCTGTTACTTTACTTATTTAAAGCCCCTTTTATTTTACATCAACACGCCCATACCCATCCATCATCTATTTGATGAACATTGAATTCATATAATTAAACATAAATTGGCTAGGGTTCTTTTACTTTTATTTAGCTCGTTAACTTTATTTGTTTTAAACGAACTCCGGAATTCAATCATGGAAATTATCAGGTTTTACTATTTAACTCAAAATCTTTAATATTACCATTCGGGAGTCTTTATAAAAAACCGAACTCGGCATCATCGTTACATCACTGTTTAACGTAACGTGTTCTATATTGATGTGAAATAAAATGATGTAGAGTGATGTGTCATTAATCAATAAGACGAAACTAATGCGCGCGATCAGTCCGGCCCAATTTCCGAGGTAGGACGTGGGATGCGTATCGTAAGTCCACGTACACGATTTGTTACAGTCGTCTACTATTGCTGTGTTTTACTTACGTATATTTGGGGTATATATATTTTGGGGTATATGCCATCACACCGATTCAGTGCAGATTGGTAGTAGTACTAACCTCTCTGACCACCTAAGTGTCAAAAGTTTTTAAGCCTTTCTAATGTCTCCAACATGACTTAACGATAACACCCAGACCTGGACCAACGGCTTTAGGTGCATTCCGAAGCACGAGAGTGCTCAAGAAGTAGCATCTATGAGTAGCATTCAGTATTCACCCATCCACCTACCGACCGCGCCTAAACTCGGACGATTACTTCGTATCGACGCAAACCGTCAGGCTATGCTATTAGCGTTTCAAAGTATTATGTTTAAAAATTGCAATTCATAATTCTTATTCATAAAGATGTTTTAGTAGTTACATGCAGAGTAGGACACAGATCATAAATTCTTGACGGGGGCCTAAAGACTTGACGTATTGCTTGTTGACAGCGGCAATTAAATTTTGTATAATAATGTTAATGAAGTGGTGCATCGTTGAAACACTGAACATGTGGCTTCCTAATGCGGCACACTTCCTGTTAGGAACGCTCTGTGACCTAATATCTAACACTAACCCCCAGTGCTGGTCTTGTTTATTGCTGAATTGCTGCCAGACATCATGGCTGGGATGGGAAATAATAATTACTCATTTAAATGTACTACAGAGACATGGAATAAAGGCAGTTTTCGAGCAATGGTTTGAAATTCGAGTTGGAATCCTGCATGCACTTTTTTAGTCTTGTATGTTTACCCAACTACCTACTTGAGCAAGCGCAACTTTGTTAGGTATACTTAACATTTATATTGTTTGTTATGCATTTTTACCCACAGATTTAATGTTATACCTACTCGTAATTGTAATTGAACGCGCCACTTATAACAACAACAAAATTGAAAGATAATGTATAGTTATAATAAATTATTTGAACAGAAAGCATGGAATCAGGAATTTATAGACCCAAATCTAGGAAAGTCTCTTTGAAATTAGTACACATAGCCGCACTGCTGCTGAGATACCAATATCGCGTTTGATGTGCTTTTAAGCGCAGGCGCATCTTAGCTAATGAATGGTCCCACGGTCCGCGAGCGCACAGTGCTAAGAATACAGCTGCGTCCCACAATAATCAGATTTTGAACCTTAAAATTTTAGCCACAAATATTTTAACTCCATTTCATGTAACATAAAATATATGATTAGAAACGAATCAAGTGCAAACGCAGTTGCTTACAAATTTAATGCTGTATTTTGACGTGTGGCATTCAATTCTCGACCTTATTCCATTATTCATTACAGTACGCGATCGTCTCATATCTTCAGGTACAGGCGGAGACGGAAATAAATTATTAATAGACATAAATGATTAATTTCCGTCATATCGGAGAATAATGCGACGTGTAGCGCGGTGCGTAGCGGCTCTATCAAGACCTTTTATGGGTAATTTGTTACTTTTTATAAGTTGTTGACGGAGTGCTGATGGGTTGTAAGTAGTCAAGTACAACTTGACACACACATAATTGTAAAGCTAATGAAGATGAAGTAACATTGAGTAACGGTTTTAATATTATTAAGTTACTGTTAATGAAATATTAATTAATCAGTAACGTAGGTAGGTACGTTACGTTAGGTTTTTCATACCTGCACACTATTTGAAATTTACGGATTTTTGTGAAAGAAGACCTTAAAAACTGTTAGACGTCACCTTAAAGAATAACATTATTATAATATAAAAAATAGGTAGGTGTCATGAAATTTGGTGTTATTTTTATCTGAATTCAATAAAAGTAATTTAATTCTATATGATTTATTGAAATGTCGTCTTCATGACCAGGTAGCAGACACAATACTTTTTTGACATTATAAAAAAACATTATCCGAAGAGCGTATGGTTTCTATTACCGCATTTAACATAATAGCTTTAGGGCGATGCGCACGCGTCGGTGCTGTCTCCACGAGTTTTATTACACTGAGGTTTTACACACTTTTATTACTCACGTCTTTTTTGTCATTTAGGGTCTAAAATAACTACGCCAAGTAATTTCGATAAAACCATCTTCTGGACTATGGTGCAAGATACAAAAGACTCAATAAACAAAAGAAAATTAATAATAGAAGGCGTTTTAATCAGTATAGAGCTAAATGTTAATCTGAATTTCAAAAACGTATGTACATATGATAAAACGATGTATGATAAAATAATTTTTACTTGGTTTGGTGAAGGGTAATAACGTAAGGAAACCTGCACACCTAAAAGTTCTCCAAAATGTTCTCAAAGATATTTTGACTTGTCACATTGATTGTGAGAGAAAATCCAAGTTCGGTAGAGACAGTTAGGTATAGGTTGCAAGGATAATAAAACCTATTTCCAGGTCGGTACGTGTCCTTTACTCTATTTTTCCCAGTCTTATTTCGGGAACATTTACCAAGCTTTCTTAACTTCGAATAGACTAAAATATACATGGAGTTTATTATAGATAAATGGGTATTATGTGCTCGTAGAGACGTAGAACTTTTGTAAGTACAAGTCCCTGGCTCCATTAAACTTTAAATAGGAACGTTATGTTTTTAGAAATACATTCTTGTGATTATTTTATACCTTTCGTGCATTTTTTCCCATTTCCTCTTTATAGAACCTCTGTAGAAAGTACAATCCTTCTAAATCAGAGTCGAGCAAAATATATTGTTGAGGCGGTGTCGCGGTGTCTTGTCTGCCTGTTAGACTTAGCGTATTATTAAATAGTTTTCTCTAAGCCACCTTATTGTATTGTTCATCTGTCAGTTTACCTAAACATAGATACGTAAATAACAGAACTCTCCTTTCTATATTTTCCGTTGTAATTTACAAGGCACTTTCCTTTTCACACTAAGAAAACATATCGCCGTAAGCTTTTGTTTATACGTCTTCCAAGGCTGCACTCCGCAGGTGTTTAGGACCGGCACCAATCAACTTTATAGTCTAGGCTTTATGTGGTTGAGGCCTTTTACTTTCCATGTTGTTCGTAAAGTACTACGAGTATTATTCCTGGTATCATAAATTTTATTGGTAGATATCTTTCTTTCGCCTACGATCAACAGTGATAACCTTTTAACGTCTATTTAGATGATGCATAGGTAGTATATGTATGTATATTTCTTATCCGAGGTTTTTAAACGTTATCGAACTTACTATTCACGTTATCGTATTGAAATGCATTTAATTTAAAACTTTATGTCATTTCATACATCTTAATAAAACATCGTGTTTATAGTGTACAAGAATTTAAACCTGACAAAAAAATATACAACGAGGTATACCTCAATAACGTAGTCAACATGTTAAAATCAAAATGGGTTTATTCTTAAAGTCGATAGAGGCGTTATAATTGGGTAATTTGGAGTGTAATGGGCCGTAATGATCACTCACATCACTATGCCGATAAAATTAGGGACGGACCAAGTACCACGGTCTTGCGTAATGTCTCGAAGACATATTATGAGAGGTCATACGTCGAGCTCTTACAGAATTAGTTGTAGGGCTTGTTTCTTAGAAAGTTGTGGTGATCCTCACCAGGCTGTCATTTTAAATTAATTGATGCTGCTCGGAGACATTGCTGTGTACATTGACGCAAGAGATACAACGTACGTGATAACGTAAGGCTAGTCATTAGTGAGCTAGGCATTCCGGACATATTCCCCAATTAAGCGAAGATTTTAAAGTTGCTTTAGAACTTGTAGTACCCTCCAAAATATTTTTCATCACACCTATTCGAAAAAGACGACTTGGTTCGGACTTACGGGGTTCCAAGTTGCTGTTTTCTATTCAGCGGGCGGGAATGAATTTTCATACAACTTTTCCTGCCGGCTAGATCTTTTCCGTCCTATTTTGAATTTAGAACATTTTAGTATTTTGCGCTAAAGAAATCGAACGCAAATATTGTTTGAATAAAGAATGTCTGGTACGACGCGAGGGCCCCGCCAGCTGAATAATAAAAAAAGAAATCAAATTAAGATTTCGTTTTCAAATTAAAATTAAGTTTTCGTGCATTTTTACGTATTATTTTCTATTATTTTCTATTATTTTCTATTATCTATATATATAAAAGCGAAAGGTCACTGACTCACTGACTCACTCATCACGAAATCTCAGAAACCGCTGAACATATTGAGATGAAATTTGGCAGGGTAGTAGTTTATAGTTAGAAGGGATCCGCTAAGAACGGATTTTTTGATATTCCACCCCTAAGGGGGTCTAATAGGGGTTCAAAGTTTGTATGAAAGTCCGTCAATTGTAAACCAGGTGTTATGAAAATTGGTGTTTAGAATTATGATAAAAAATAATGAAAAACCTGTATCAAAGTTTATTAAAAAATCATCCCCTAAATGGGTAAAATAGGGGTTGAAAAGTTATAAAAAAAGTTTGTCTCTTTGTACACGCTTATCTCCGGATCGGCTGAACGGATTTTAATGGAACTTTTACTGAGAGATTCGGAAGGTTTTGAAGCAACATATAGGCTACTTTTTATCCAGAAATTCCCGCGGGATCAGGATTTACGCGGGAAAAACTCTTATGCGCCAAATCGCGGGCTTATATTTTTATGGGACTTTCACTGGGAGATAGAGGAGATTGTGGACCAACATACATATAGGCTACTTTTTATCCCGTAATTCCCGCGGGATCAGGATACACGCGGGAAAAACACCTTCGCGCCAAGTCGCGGGCTTAGATTTTTTTATTTATGGGACTATCACTGGGAGATAAAGGAGATTATGGAGCAACATATATTTTTATCCCAGAATTCCCGCGGGATCGACGTTCACGCGGGAAAAGCTCCTATTCGCGAATGAACTCGCGAGCTCAAATGGGGCTTTTACTGGGAGGTAGTGGAAGTTGTGGAATCCTACTATCCTACTTCCTACTAATATTATAAATGTGAAAGTTTGTGTATTTGTTTGTTTGTTTCTTTGTTTGTTACTCCTTCACGCAACAACTACTAAACCGATTTTCATGAAATTTGGCACACACATAGAGGGCAACTTAGATTAACATATAGGATATTTTTTATCCCAGAAATCCCGCGGGATCGGAATTTACGCGGGAAAACCTTCTTCGCGTATGGGGTATAAATAGCTTCTAAACAAACATTAATATAAAACTAACAAGTCTGTCTTCCCGGAAATCCCGCGGGATCTGGAGTTACGCGGAATAAACTCCTGCGCGTAGTTGCGGGCTTAAATTTTTATGCGACCTTTACTAGGAGATTGAGGAAGTTTTGAAGCAACATATAGGGTACTGTTTATCCCTGAATTCCCGCGGGATTAGGATTCACGCGGTAAAAACTCATACCCGGGAATGAGGTCGTGGGTTCAGATGTTTATGGGACTTTCAGTGGGAGGTAGAGGAGGTTATGGAGCATTATATAAGCTACTTTTTGTTCCGGACTTCCCGCGGGATCGAGATTTACGCGGGAAAAGCTTCCATGAGCGAATGAAGTCGCGGGCTCATTAATATCATAATCGGGATATCTATACATATATCGGGAATCGAACCGGCTTTTTTTCTCATGATCAACTTTATGTTGCTTTTTCGAGGGTCAGCATCGCTTTAGCTGGTCTTTATGTTTTGGCACCCGAATGAAAAACTACCAATGTAGTTTAAAAATATAATAGTTTGGAATTGGAATGAAAAAACCCCGACGTTTATATCTTAGTCTTTTTATCGATTTTCTCAAGATCTACATAACGGATTTTTGTACGGTATGACTAAAACGTAGTAAAAAATCAACTGTTCTTAAGATGTGTGGAGTGTGTCTTAATATGTGTGGGGTCGGGATTAACGCAGGAATAACTTTGTGACACACTGAGTTCCACGCGGGCGGAGCCGCGGGTAACAGCTAGTATATATATATTATTTTCTCATAGTGGGTGATGAAAAGTAGAGTGTATCACTCGGGTGCAAGTATATTTTTGGCTCGGGCGACGTACTTTGAATCCCTCGCTACGTTCGGGATTCTACTAAAGAATCCCTCGCTACGCTCGGGATTCTACTCTAGAATCCCTCACTTCACTCTGGATTCAAAAAACGCCCTCGCCGAAAAAATATTACTTTGCACCCTTGTCATACAATCTACTATTATGAAGTCCTAGGTACTTTCGGTCACGCATCATAGCCTTATTATGCCTTACAAATCTAAAGGATCTATATTTATTAAGTGCCTGATAAACGAGTTGACATTAATATTGATGGTATGTGGTATCTGTTGTCCATAAATACCATAGGCATACCATAGGCTTTACTGGAAAAGAAAAATAAAAAAATTAAAAAGTAGGTACTTGCTCTGAAAACTAAAGTCGAAAAACTCAAATCGTTTTGCAGCTAACGCCAGAAAGAGGGTAGTTAGCAGGTAGGTATGAAGTTAGACTTGAATGATTGTTAACAATACCAATAATAAGATAAGTATGTACATACCTACTACTTACTTATGAAATTCAAATATGTAGTAAAGACCGATGATAACCAATGCTCAATCTAATTAATGTAGTAAGTAGACGATGAATTTTATTGATGAACTATTCACCCGTGTTCAATTGTTTACAGGATTGTTCGCGGAATTCCGTAAGATACACCAGCAGTTTTTATGGAATCAGAGTAAATAAATACCACGCGGTATTCTCACGTTCCTCGATATAATGTAAACTTATCGTGTTGAACTAGGTCATCAGGGATGCACTGTATCATTTTATTTTACAGCTAAAATTCATACAAGTGCCAATGAAATGTTCATTACTTTATAACTTCGCTGTCTAGAACCTACTTATTTTTCGATTATTTTACTTATAATCGAGTATTTGTTACATTTTTGTTGAGATGATGAGGAATGATGGTGCACAATAAAAGCCATAAAGTTGACATTTTATGAAATCACCGACGAGTTGTATTTTGTTCACACCGTCATATTCCATGTTAAAATAATGTTACAGGACAGGACTGATTATATTTTTAATGTGCTACACACATTGCTGAAAATAATTATACTTAAAAGATTTCATTTTTAAGTTTTCACAAGTTATTTTATGAAGTTGTAAATTAAAAAATGTAACTTCCAATAATTATTACCTTAGTAGGTGTATGCCTATACCCCTACTACCTATACACCGCGACCGTGTATACCTATACACTGACTACATTAGATAACTATGGAACATACAAACCCATACGAAACTCAACCTTGATCTGTAAATGAAGCTTGTAGGTACTCGTACCCAGATGGTTTCTGCCTACGTCCTCAATGAATCTCTGCTTCACAGACAGCTTGTATATACTAATTGCATGATCTTAGTACGCAAGTGTGGCTAAGTGGATCGGAAACCCCGAATTCGCTCATTTGTTCTCGGTTGCCAGGTAATCGATGGAATGTACTGCGTCTGGATTATAACGATTAGTCGGCACGCCGTATTTGCATATTTTAAATGGAGAGATTCTTCAGAATATTTGCCTAGTTTTCAGCGGGTCGTTTACTTTTTGTTTTTTTCTGCAAGTTAATTAAAATAAAAAGAGAAAATGTTTTAGTTGATACATATTTCTTAGTCTCGTTTTATTCCTAGGTATATCCTGACATCATTTTTAAATAAACACAGACTTCTCAAACTTGAAGCTAACCTACACGCACGCATGACGGAACTTACACGCACATGAAGTTTGTTTTTCTAGTAAGTAAATTCGTAGCCAGCCATGACGTAACATTCCTTCTATAATACCAGGGAAACAGGAATTTTGAGTAGTTATTACATAGTCCCGAGGACCGCGCGCGGCTATTTTATAGCTGCCGCCTTGTTTGTATACTTTAATTACATTAGTATTCAACCCTGAACCGGGGATAAAAAATAAGCCATTAATCAAACTTAACTAGTTAAGAATGCTAGACAGAAAAGAGAATATAAAAGGATTCAGATGATCGTGTTGGAGAGAGACGGGTAATAAGAAAGGGATAGTGGCACATTCCTACAGGACTCGTTTGCCCGCGGTCCGACGAAAGTGAAATTACATTTTTTGTTCGTTTTCTTAACCCCTGTTAATAAAACGTTCTGATAATACTAATTTTTCTAATAAGTTTTTTAAACTCTGATTTATTGGTATAAATAACTTTGGAAGGGGATGAGAATAATTTCTTTCTAGCTTTAATTAATGGGTGTTGAATTACTTTAGCTTTCTTATAGAAACCTTATTATTTAAATTACTAAGGACATTTCTTACGACCTTTGTCCTTATTATTTCACTTTGATTAAACATTCAGCCTCATTATATTTCCCTTCTCATTTCAATGTTTCATCGAGGCAGGTGTGTCGGGGTTTGCGCTACCAAACTTTGCCAACCAATAGTATTATTAGTAGGTAGGTATTAGGCTTTGTGGTGGTGGACACTAATGGTGTCACACTACCTTTTAAGTTCTTTGAGTTCTACTACTAGGTATCCCTTAGGTAGATATATGTTTCGTTTAATTTTAATCAAAAATATTAATTATTTTACTTTCACGTAAAAAATCGCAAGTTTCTAAGTAGCTAAGAAGATACGAAAATTCAAGACAGTTCTTCTTCTTCAAAAATTTATACTTACTTATAGATATCTATGTACTTATCTATTACAAATCAGAATTATTGGAGTTTTCTCCTTAAGAAACGATTTGAGTTATAAGGCCCGGTACGGGAATTTTATGAGGAGTAAAATCAAGTGTTATCAAAAGTTGAGGCGTTATGTAGAAAGAGACAAACATATAAATCTGTAGGATTGAACGTGTAAAAGAATGAGATGGAATACATTACACAGCGTATCTCATTCTCGGGGTCTCCTCTTTGAGCGATACTTCGTAGTCTCACTGTATAGTTGTACTGTGCGTATGTTTGTACGTGTGTGTTGCGCGCCTGCGTATTACGAAGTTCTGCCACAACTTGTATACTGCTGCCGAGTACAGGGTATGCATGCTGTATAATAAATGCATATAGTCATTTATTATTATTATTTATTTGGTCGTTGGTTAATAGGGTGCACGGCAGTGTTCAAGCCAAGTTTATATGAAATACAATTGATAAAAAAAAAATATACATATTTCAAATTCGAATATTAGCTTCATTAGAGACACGGTAGTGTCTAAGCCAAGTTCCACAAAAAATACCCCTTTTGTTTTGTTCATTAAAATTATTTTTTCGTTTCCTATTTCTTATAATACTTGGTGCACGGCAGTGCACCTCGCCAAGTTCGAAATTTTAAATAAAGTTTTATTTATATTATTTTGTAACATACTTTATGTAATACGCTTTATTGAAGTAATATAAATAATCCGAATAATTACAGATATATGTTTGTTTCTCTTATCATTTTAGCAGATGCGTTCATTTACCCTTTTTTTCTATTCGATATATATCATAATTATCGTTCGTAAGGAGTAAACTCCAATCGTGCGTCGTAGCTGACACACACTTTTTTATTGTTGGTTTGTATCTAAGTATTGTTTGACTAATAATAATCTACAATGAAATTCAGAGTTTAGCGTTGCTATTCTTCTTTGGAATTTATAAAATGTATTGTAATTAATTCTATTGATAGCTGCTGTAACCGAAATCCCGACACATTAGTAGCTAAATAAGATCCATGCTACATGTACGTTAACATCTGTTAAACCGCTTGCCGTTTTCATTGTAAGTAGATATAAATAGTAATGACATGTATGACTAATTGGCGAGATAAGATTAGAGATCGTCATGAAAAAAATGCGTGTAAATAATTGAACACTCAATTCCAACGAAGTTATATTATTGTTTTACTTTTACAAGCGCAGCGACACTTGAACAAGCAATTAACATCACCTGACAACTGAGTTACCTTATCTGACAGCTGGCACCTTATTGGTTGATATTATTAAACTTAATGACCAATAGGCGCTATCTAATCTAATCTATGACTGGGTTCACGCACTAGCGTATGTTCGAATTTTCGTCGTGCCAAAAATCTTACACTTTTCTAGCTTCCGTCCGTACCATACTTATCGTATCTTATCGCAATTTTGTTCTAAAATAAATGATATTATATCTATATAAATATTTCTATCAAACACTACACTTTTGTGTCAGACTAATAAATAAATAACACTACTCACTCATAGTCCCACACAAGCTCAGTGTATGCTACATCTATGCACACAAGGGATTCCGCGTGTCGCGTTTAACACAAGACAAGAACTCTCTCGGACCCAGAAAAGCATTCTAAACTATTATTCAATCCTCTCTCGCCTCACTAAGACTTCGAACAGCAATCTAACATAATTATTTAAACTTCTTTAGACTTCAATGGTTTTCAATCAGTTTGAAAACCTGTGAATGATCATAAAACTGTCACATTATTCACGATCAGAACGAAGGCGAAGGTAGAGTCGTAGCAAGATAGAGACAATGAAAAAGCTCGTTTCACTAATATAAGTAACACGGAGTCTCTAACCGCCTAACTACTTCGGAATACCCTCGTATGCCAAGTTATAATGTCAACGAGCTTGACAGTTAGACAAACAAGGCCGGCATGCACTTCGCAGTTTACTTTATAGTTTCGAATGCGTCGCGCGGCTTGCGGCTACGGCTACTTAGTTACGTGAACCTCAGAAACCATAACAATGACTTAGTTGTTACTAAATTGCAACAGGACAAGTTAGAGGTTTCCCAAGTTTCATTATGTATTTTGTATGCGTCAAATCTCATTTTTTAATTAAGCATACTTAATCAAGGACTTTGATTTCCTTCATATTATTGTAACTTATTTCATAGACGCAGAATTGAGGTTGATCTGAATTTTAAGGAGTAGATAGGTCTATCGCCAGAAAAATTAGATATCTGTAAACTGTAAACGAAGATATACCTAACTTATTTAAGCGCTTTATGAGGCAACCTGTTAGCTAAAAATATGTTATGATAAAAATAATTATGTTAAAAGAGTTCTCTTTTATACCGTGATCACTTATCTTTTCAACGGTGTGTGAGGGACCTATTCCGATCTAATACCAAAAAACTAATACCACTTGGTATTAGTTTATTACCCCAGTGAATTTTTATTCCGAACGAATACCATTCATAATTAACTCAAAAGAAGTACCTAATCTATTCCGAACGAATACCAAAACCTAACTCTTAGTACAGTCACAGAAAACGTTTCTTTTTCTATTTAATAAGTTATTATAATGATCGTAATTCAATCCTAAATTTTTATACACACATTTTTACTTATGAAGAATCACATCTGTAAAAAAGGTGAGCTCGTTCCTATTGTTTAAATATCCAAACCAACCAATCACAGTCAAGGGTTGAGCAAACGAAGCGCCTTAAGCGTTTTGATATTTTGCGTAATGAACGTTAAGACAATCAAATAAGGTCTGTTTTTATACGAATCGTTGTCCTTGCACAAATAATTATTATTTATCTATTTAATGTTGATTTTTTTAAAACACATTAAATTGTAATGACTGTCATGCCAAAATTTGATATTTGTTTACAAAGTATAAAAGTAATTTCTTTTTGTCATAGTTGTTGATTGAATTTTTTACTATACCTATAATTATACTCGTATTTAATTGTAATTTTAATTTTTTTTTGTGATAGTTTTTATTTCCTATTTTAACGTTGAAAATGATGCCTAGTGATTAGTTGGAAAAACTTTATTTTTATTCTTTAGGTATTTGTGCAATTATTTGTTACTACACTTGAACATGTTTAATAAGTAAGACTGATTTTGATTAAAATATACATTACTTAATATCACATTTCATAGCACTTTTATTACTGACTGTACCTTCATACCATTTTAATAATTTTGGGATTCGTTTATGACTGGTATTCGTTCGGAATAGAAATTCACTGGGATAATAAACTAATACCAGTGGTATTAGTTTTTTGGTAATACCAGTGGTATTAGTTTTTTGGTATTAGATCGGAATAGGTCGTGTGAGGTCTCACCGCACTGTTCAAGGAGGTCTGATTTAACCCCTCTCATTATGAAAGGACCTAACCCCAACAATGGGACAGTTATGGGTTACATTGATCTATGTTCATTGGCCGCAAGCTGAGACGCGTGCGCCGCACGTCTAGCGAGTCGCGTGGAATTCGCCCGGAACTTTTTTAAACCATAACGGAACGACGCAGCTGCCGACTTCAAACAATACTGCGTGAAATTTAAATGCACATAAACTGATGCTCAACGGAAGCTAAAGAAAGAAGTGTTAATTTTTCACATTACGAAGTTGGCGAAGCTACAGCGGTATGCCATAAATGAATAGTGACCTGTTGATTAGACTATTACATATTTGCTCTTGCATGAAGGTATTTTTATAGACCTAGTTCTAATTTTTTCACAATGATAAACAAATATTTGAGATAGGGTTGATTGAGTTGCAACGTTCTTATGTTTAAATTATTGTCATAGTATAAACTGATTGCGAAATATTATGTAACAAAAACTATTACCTAGGTCCTAGGTATTTTTAAAATTGGCTATAAAATCTAAATATTACTCAGTTAGCGTGCCTTACCTTGAGGCAATCTTACGGTTACTAAGTATTAAAACGATTTAAATTGAATGTATAAAGAGACCACGAACTAGGATAACTAGCCGATATAATTATCATACAAGAACAGTTTTAGTCATGTTAAAGAATTCAAATAGAGCCATTGAAAATGTCCTAGCCTTTGCCTAGCCTTTGAACCGATGCGCATAATGTACTTAATGGTCCTATTTCACGGACGATCGCCAGTGCCCTCGTTCCTGTACAATGGGCTCGATGACCCATCGAAAATGGTAATGAACTGTCATCAGCCACACTCGCTAATACATGTCAATCTATTCTTTGTCTTTCATTTCGTATGTAACAACTTTTTAACTCAAGTAATTTAATTAATGACGACTATGGGATAGAAGTACCCCATTAGATGAAGAGGGTCTAAATTGACTACTACACGGATTGACTACACGGATGTAGGATTTTGTATTAAATTTATTTGTCTACACCAATCAGCCTAAACTTTCTATATTTTACGAAGCCTTGTAACAAAATAAACGCACACACGTTATTCATGAAACTTGCCCACCCAAACTGTGGCGACCCCTGTTCCACGCGCCCTTTTTTATCAAGTTTTGTCCTAAAATGGAAAACAAGTACTAGGCGAACAGGTCCCGCGAGTGGTAGTCGAGCTTGCCACCCTTAAACCAAACTCAAGATGCGCAGACTCGAACGAGTCGTGCTGTCTCCGTATCCCGCTAAATTTCTAACTCTTTCTAACGCCCACCCTCCCCGTAATTTTTCTCCCTTTCATTCTTGCGGAGCATGGGGTTTCACATCTCACTTCTTAACTCGTTGAAGTGTAAATGTAGGTTAGAGGCACATACGACCACCCCTCGCATGCGATGCGTGTGTGTCTATGGATGGCGTATGTTATATTTCTTACGGTGGCATAGGTGGATTCACTTCCTACAGTTTTCTGTTATCCTGGTCAGTGAGTATGTGTAGAGATTAGAATTTGCTAAGCAAACACTGCTTTTTTTCTAATACACACGTTCATATGTGGCTAATGTAGGCTTTCTAATATCGTATTTAATGTTTGACATCGTAAAGATTTGTGGATTATTGTTGTAGTTCCTACGGGTGTATGTTGGATACGGGCATACGGCAATGCAGGATACGTACACCAATACATACGTTACTGCTTAGGAGTTTAGGAATAGAAGGAGAAGGATATCGTAGTGTCATCCCTTTCATTTCTCACGTTGTCCTCATATCGCGTTCACATGTTGAATTTGATACCGAGAACCCAACCCCCTTGTCGTAGCATGCATAACTCGATATAGGTAGTCTAAAAATAACAGTTCGTTTCATTAATTTCGTTTTATTTATTGGCGTTAGTTAAATGAAAAAGGGTTAATACTTTTTTACCCAATTTAGCTGTTGAACGAGATCCATTATACCTACCTAATGTAGTTTTATGACTAAAGAAAGTAAATTATGTATTAGTTAAGTACCTACGTAACTATTAAATGACTTTATTATTCAAAAAGTAAAAAAATAAATAAAAGCAGATAAGCCGATTAGCGCTGGAAGTAGAAATAATTGCCTACTTTCCATAACGTGAGATTCAAAGACGTATAAATAGCACAAATAACTAATAAGTATGGAAATGGATTGTAGTTGTGGGCAAATTACTTTTATTCTATCAATTTAATTGACTGTAAATATGCATATATTATGACTAAATATGTTATTTTGACCGTCACCACGGTTCAAGCAATTAAATCGAAATATCTGCATATAATTTCTATTTAAAATATAAAAGAGCTTATCGCTTGAGATCTTGGAGGTCGACTATTGGGTCTTAACATTGGTTGCAATTAATTATTTTACGATAGAGTTAACTCTATCACGTTCTCACAGTGCTGTTGTCCTTTGAGAAGTTCTCCAGTTTGGAGTTAATACTGTCCGCTCATGCGTGTTATATAATTCCATAGTCATCGGAACTAGAGGAATATGTAAAAAATTCAATTCCGTGGAGTAAAAGGAAGTAAGTATGTAGATCTATCTGACTCAGCTTACAAGATTTATGTGACAGATTGATGTTTGTTTTCGGGTCGTGGGTGTCAGTTTTGTCTCATTTGTGTTCATGTTCATGCCACCCGCGACATAAGAATTTCTAACACAGGGAATATGTGTAGGTAAGCGTTTATTTAAACACTTATTTATTTAAAATAGAAAAAGCTTATTATTATAGTTTTTATGTTGAAGGTTAAAGTTGATTTTCATCCATGTGATTAATATTTTTTCTTTTCTCTTTACAGGTATACTGCCGTGTTACCGAAAAAGGGCATAACTAACATTTTTTGTGAAATTGAGTTATATATACACACATCAAAAGTGTCTAGGGATCAAGCATTTTTATGCGGATTTCTTGAGATTGAGATGTGGCTTTGTAATAAATTTATGATTTTATAAATTTATATGGATCCTTTTTGGTGCATTTCATAATTTGAATCAGGAACTGTCAATCAAATTCGAGTAAAAGATGAAAATCAGCTGTCAATATTTTCCCTATAAAAACATACAACGCATTGAAGACATTATTAGTGCTACTGTTTCCCTACTACTGATTAAAACCAACGTTATTATGGAGCGGCGACGTCATTTAAGCAGGGAAGAAATGCTCAGAGCCGTGGGAATGATAGAAGCTGGTTCCCGGCAACGTACTGTGGCTTTAGCTCTGAATACAAGTCAGAGTGTTATCAGTCGACTTTGGACACGTTACCGAAGCACTGGTACCGTGGCTGAGCGCCATGGAGGACGGTATCGCTGCACCACACGGAGACAAGACCGATACATTCAAATCTTAACTCGAAGAGCTCCAACAATAACCGCCATGATGTTAGCCGTGAGGCTTCATCACTCTTCAGGGAACTTAATTAGCGACCAAACAGTCAGAAACCGCTTGCATGAAGTGAACCTTCATTCCCGAAGACCGCTACGGGTACCACCTATAGCAATGCACAATCGTAGGATTCGATATCAATGGGCTTTTGAACACAGAAATTGGGCAGAAGAACAATGGCGTTTCGTGTGCTTTTCTGATGAGTCTCGTTTTGGTATGAGACCGGATACAAGACGTATACGACACTGGAGAACCCCTGGACGCCAACAGCGATTAAAATCCTGCCAGGAAGTCCATCCTTATAGTGGTGGAACCATCATGGTATGGGCGGGTATTTGGATCGGCGGAAGAACTGAGTTGATTTGGATCAGAGGCAACCTCAACGCTCAAATTTATGCTGAGACGATTGTATCAGACGTCATCGTTCCTCTACAAGTGCAAATCGGTCCCTTATTTCAGTTAATGCATGATAATGCACGACCGCACACCGCAAGAGTTGTAAGACAGACTCTCGCCGCAGCCAACATCAATGTCCTGCCCTGGCCTGCTCAGTCGCCAGACTTGAACCCGATTGAGCATGCATGGGATATGCTACAGAGAAGAGCTCTGCCGAATATGGAGGGTATCCAGTGGCAAGAAGACCTTTTTTTGTTGTTGCAACGAACATGGGCGGCCATTCCACAGCGTGATTTGGATGAACTCATTTTGAGTATGCCAAACCGATGTTCTTGTGTTGTTAGTGTTCGCGGTAGAAACACGGATTATTAATTGTTTAAGTTACCCAATAAAATTTTAAAGAAAACTGTTATTTCAGTCTTTTTTTCGAACTTTAATGTTAGTGGTTCAAATGTCAAAAATCCCTTTATTAGGAAAATGGCAAATTTCTTTATTAATTCAAAGGTGACTTGGTTTATCGTTACTGTGACAAACGAAAACACTTTATTTGATGAATCCTTAAAGAAAATTTTAATTAATATCAATCAGGAGAAAAGTTATTGCAAAATATATGTTGATCCCTAGACACTTTTGATGTGTGTATATTGGGAATCAGGAAAAAACGGCCTATCTGCCTGATTTTTTGTGGATTTTTAGGTATAAAAGCAACAGAGATAGCATAAGCTTAAAGGGCATAACTGCAAAATTTTTAAAGTTTTATTACAATAAAAGGGCATATTGTAAGATATGCCCATTTTTCACCCTTTTATTTTAATTGATTATTATAATTATTCTAATAATTTACAGTGAAAAGGCACTATTACTCAGTTGTGCCTTTTCAACTGAAAATTATTATAATAAATAATTCTTATAATTTACAGTGAACAGGCATAACTGAGTAAAAGTGCCTTTTCATAACAACATTTTAAATTTTTACCCAAATTTTTTACAATGAAAAGGCATATTTGGTTATATGTGCCTTTTAAATGTAATATTGCTCTTTTAATGTTAATTTTTATGTTAAGTTAAAGAAAATTTTGCTAAATATTGAGTATATCCAATAAAATTAAAAATATAATATTACTATCAATGTGTACATACTAAACAAACGCAACTATTAACATTCACACAATTTCGTAAAAAATAATTTAAACGTGTTTTTCTTAACAAAATTCAAAAAATATTTCAATCTCGATTTTCTCAACATTTGCAAAATGTTAGTTGTGCCTTTTTTGATTACGACGGCAGTATAGTAGGGCCATTTTAATAGGTCACATTTGACAGTTCGTCAAAATTTTACAAAATAACCTTGTAAGGGAGACACCCCATATTATTTATTAATCCCTATTCGATATTGTTAAACTTTTTACAAAGAACTGACGTCGTTACAAAGTTACGTCAGTGAACTTTTTTTCTTTTTAAATATTAGGGATGGTATCGAAAGAAACAGATCACTTGTTTTGTTGAATTCGATAAGTAGAAATAATCGACAAAAGTATTTCACTATTATAAATAAATAAAAAATATTTTAATACGAAAAAAATTAATTTTGTTACATTTTAAACAGGTGATAACAGGTCACATTTTTAAATGATATAATCATTTATTTGTATATAACGTGAGGCTCAAAAGCTATTATAGCTATCCTGTAACGTGAAATGTTATAAAAAAGTCATGATTTTATTTCGCGCCATTATTTGACGCATTATTTTTGTCGTTTTTTTTAGTCGTGTAGTGCGAACTGTGCGCAAATAATACTTTTTTATAACAATCGCATTCAATTTAGAGATGTTTGAAGTCCTTATCGATTACTTAAATTTAATCGATGTTTATCGGCAGGTTACCTCACTATGAAGCAAAGACAAACGGTTGTCAAATGTGACCTATTAAAATGGCCCTACTATACGTTCATAAAAAGGATGGTCTATCAGAGGACACGACGTCACTCTGTGATACACGGCTATTACGTAAATCATTAATAATCCCAGCAACGTGTGCGGCCGGTCAGTATAATTTTATTATAAAGCCCTCTCCATATAACCCGGGATATGGCCATCAGAAATAAGAACCTTTAAATTTAAACTTGAAATGGCCGCACGATATTGAATTTGTGCTGAAACGTAAGTACCTATCTACTTATCTACCTACGAATAGAATTTTCGCTTCAGGTACTAACTTTAAATTTTAATGGGTGCTATGTGCACACAACAATAAAGTTGTTGATTGGAATTATGGAATTTTATGATGATTGATTATTTTATAAATTATATATATGTGTCGTTTAATAAACACAAATATCTGTCGTAAGGGTTTTCTGGTGTGGAGCTATAGTAGATTGTATGACAAGGGTGCAAAGTAATATTTTTTCGGCGAGGGCGTTTTTTGAATCCAGAGCGAAGTGAGGGATTCTAGAGTAGAATCCCGAGCGTAGCGAGGGATTCTTTAGTAGAATCCCGAACGTAGCGAGGGATTCAAAGTACGTCGCCCGAGCCAAAAATGTACTTGCTCCCGAGTGATACACTCTACTTTTCATCCCCCCTATGAGAAAATAAAAGGCGCCTCAAATTCAGGAATAATACTGTTACAGTCACTAAACTAAACTGACTAAACCGACTAACCCGACTAACCCGACTAACCCGACTAACCCGACTAACCCGACTAACCCGACTAACCCGACTAACCCGACTAACCCGACTAACCCGACTAACCCGACTAACCCGACTATTATTTAACGGGCAGGAAAAGTTATATGAAAATTCATTCCCGCCCGCTAAATAGAAAACACCAACTTTGGATCCCCTTAAGACCGAACCAAGTCGTCTTTTTCGAATAGGTGGGATGAAAAAAATCATGACTCCCCTTCCTAGTTTGTTTGTGATTCGATCTGCGATGGAAGAGGTCCTGGGTTCGATTCACAGACTGTATAACCATTAATATACATATACCACATAAACATTTATTCTCCGGTCATGGGTGTTAGTGATGTAAGTAGGTATTATTTGTTTTGCGTTCATGCCCCTCGATACTAGCGACAAAGGAAATCCTACGACGGGAAAATGAATTTGTAAACGTTTAAAAAATCAAATAATATTTGATATGCACAGAAACCGTTACGTAGCTTTACCGTTTTATAAAAAATGTTCTCAGAATTAATTCCCGGAACGAACCATGTTTGCCTTCTCCAAACTTTATGGGGCAAACACTATAATTATGTTAAACGCCTATTACCTACATAAGAATCTTCTTTTATTATCGACCCGACAAAAGATTCCGTAGCAAATAAACGCGTCAAAGTTAACAGTATAAATAAAAGTCGAGTAACAACAAGTAGATATTTGTTTTAAAGGGTTTATGCAACACCTTGTCTTTTGGTCTAAAATTAATAATCTTAAATTATTAATATCTACATATATACAGATTCCGACTTCGAAAGTAGTATTTTTATCATGTTTCAAGGACGGCTTATTGCAAGGAGGTTAATAGTCTGATTTCAATCATCAACTTTTATGGAATGATTCTTTATGGAATTAAGCTAACAAAAGAGCATGCAGCACCATCCTTCCGCTGCCGCCCATAACAACCGTGACGAACTTAGAACAGGATTGAAATATGGACTAGGAAGGTTAATCCAGTTAGTAGATGGTGTTAAAACGGGTTGCACGACTTTTGTCAAGTTTGATATTCGTCAAATCCGCAATTCGTCAAGTCTGAAATTGGTCATGTCGGTAGGCGTCTGTTTGTCCAGTTATGAAATTTGCCAAATACGTTTTTCGTCAAGTCTATGTACAGCCAATGAATATATGCTTTTTATTTCACATATGTTACTTGTAGGAATTTACAAAAAGAAAGTTACCTATTTTACTTTCTTACCTACATCATCAGAACGTAGCCAATAGTAATTACAATTACGAATACTTAGATATTTTATTTCTTTAAAGCGACCCCCTCCGGTCCGGTTTTCATGTATGTATTAGACATAAAAATCTTCCTCCTGAATCACTCTATTCTTACTAGGGATAAAAACTAAAGCTAGGTTAGTGCAAATGGTATTAGAATTACAATGAATGGCCGATTCGATATGGAGCGGACTTCCAGTGATAGCCCTTCCGCCGCCCACGGTGTCCGCCGTGGTCAGGGCCGCAACTGTTAGACTGTTTCATTCAGGCGCCTTTGTGTGAGCTTCACCAACACACACATTCCTATTTTGTGCCTAAGTTGTACCTTGTACTGTACTGTAAGGTTATTATAGCAACATCTAGTGGGCTGTGTAAGAATTGTTTCTCACGCCAAATAATTCGGACTTACTATTCAGTTAACCAATGTGAAAATAAGACATAGAGTCGTTATTTCTTACCTAACTGAGAATAAATAAATAACTTAAAAAAATAATCGACTTCAAAGTCGAGATAACTCAAAAACCACTTACCAAAGAGACTAAACGACAAGCACAACCTTTCGAACAAAAAAAGAATCATTAAAATCGGAACACTTAAAATTAAATACTTATAACTACTATTCACATTGTTGTTAATAAGTCAAAAACTGACCGTCAGATGTCGATTGTTAAGGGGAACAGACGACAGTCATTAACTTTCGAAAGACGAAAGAATTATCGAAATAGTTGACGACCCTGTAGCCTAGTTGGTAGCGACCCTGCCTGCGACGCGAGGGGTCCCGGGTTCGATTCCCGGCCGGGGCAGATATTTATGTGGCAGATAAATATTTGTACTCGGGTCATGGGTGTAATTGTAATGTGTTATATGTGTAGTCCATGCCACCCGCGACACAGGTACCTAGTAACCTACTGCGGGGGTATGAGTGTGTTAGCGTTTAAAAAAAAAAAAAAGTTCACCCAGTACGAAGTTCTGAGGTAACAGACCTAGAAAAAAAATAAAAACATACAGACGAAATGAGAACCTACTCTCTATTTTTTGAAGTCGTTTAAAAATTACTCAAACTAAGAATATAAAACACAATAAGTATGTTTATTGTGCACACTAAGACGAATTGTTTACAGTGTAAAAATGTTTATTGATGAAAATGACAATAATCAATTATTGAGGTCTATTCATTGATTAAGGCTTTAAGCTAGGTAACCATATTATATGCTTAGCTTACCTTAATAATATGGGTACAATCCGTGCGCGACCACAGTTATACAACTACTTTCTGGAGCTGAGAAGCGCACATCTCGTCGGTGAGCTGTAGCGTTAGCAAACTCGCGTCGAAGATCGGATTATGCTACGAGCAATGATATTATATAATATTACAAGAGGGCTACGAGTATATTGTAGTGGCGTTTACTGTTCGCGTGGATTTTGATCGAGTTTCATGTTAGCAGTTAATTAATAATGAGTGATTATTCCCATGAAATAAATATGAGTGGTATTGAAAAGTTGCAATGAATAATGAACCTAAATATTTCATTAAATTAATTTCATCCATAAAATATTTTTCTGTTTAATAATATGTTTAATATTTTATCCTATGATAAATTGTTAAAATAATTAATAAATATGTAATTAATGCTAAAAATATTATGCATAAAATAATTATTTAATTTCTTCAGCACTTCTTCTAAACGCTACTTGACAGATGTTATTTTCGATTTACCTACTTTAACAAGGTTCCTTACCTTCCTGGTCGCGCACGGATTATATTAAATGAAAGATCGTAAAAATTATAGTCGCGTTCATAACGATCATAATGATCATATCCGATCATAACGCTTTTTGAGCACTTATTTTATACTAGTATAGAAAATGGAATTTTTTGAGCGTTTTAATGGTAAAGTGGAACGTGCCATCTATAAATGAAATATTATTTTGAATTTAATTTTCTACTAGGTATGTCTTACTTCCCTGGCAAAGAGATATAACATAATATAAAATCATTTTAGTAGATCTTTTCAAACAATAATACAAAATTAAGAAGGTAAATTCAAATAACCAATTAAGGTTATCGAGTTTAAAAAGTTCTGACATTTCTTTGTCTCTAAAGGCACCTTTTAAACAAAAATTAAAATACCTCATTTAATTAAAAGTAATACGTCATGAACGTCCTAAGCAGCTACTAAAATCGAGGCATTAGAGTCAAAAATAATCCTTCCGACTTTGAAGGGCTTCTAAGAAGGAAATGATACTTAACTCGGTGGGTTTCGATGACTAGAGAAGGTATTAGGGACGCATCATTGAGCACCCTGTTGGAAAAAATATTGTTGTTTAGATGTAATTTGTAATCCTATTTGATATAATGCGTTCATATGTTTTTAAACTTATCATTGAGGACACTAATCATTTTAACTGTAGGTACTTAACAGGTGCTCATGATATTTATTATTCACGCCAAGACTCTCTATAATGCCTATTATTTCTATTATAATTGCATATTATAAAACAGGACATAAGTTAGCTAGGTATATACTTATATAGTAATGAGTCCACAAATATTAACGAATTAAAATGACACTAATTATTTCATAGGTTCCAATAATATTTTAGATAAATCCTAACAGCGAAGACTTTTATTAAGTAGATATCTAGCAAATATTATAAATGCTTAGGTACAGCAAGCCAGTGTAAAATACCTACAAAGAGGAAAATAAGATTCTAATTCCCAGTACTTATATTGCATCTTCCCAGACTTAGTCATTTTCAAAGGATTTATGCCCAAGATCAAACAAAACGCGAGCTCGCAACGTTGGTGTAAATATTTATGACAAACAGTGCGCCAATTGCGTTACGCTGTTTCTGGCCTCTTGGGACAATAACTCCGCAGTGGGTTAACTAGTTATCGTTAATAGGTATGCATTTTTTACTTCGCACAATTAAAATTAGGGAATTTGCGCAAACATATTTTAATGGATAATATGCTGTGCAGTGTGCACTGCAATTCAATCATAAGGTAATGGGTCGAGGCCTGGTAAAGTTTTTTTTTCTCTGAACAATACATCATTCAACTCCAGCTTGTCTTGATTTACCTTATTTAAATTTATTACCAGGAGCGCAAGCACTCTAGTATAGTAATTACTTAACAAAATGTTCGATAAATTAATTAAAACCAACGTTTGCCGATCTATTTTCGTAAGATCGTGTATAGGTAAGATATGAAGAGCAGAGGCATAATATTATAGAAGTTATTAAACTTTCAAAAGATCAAAATATTCCATGTCATTATTTACATAACTAAGGGCTCGTCCATAACGACGATAAATACCTATCGAGTTCACGATCGCTTTTGTTGCCGTGAGATGAACGTGTCGATGTGGAGATAGCTTTAATTCCAGTCGAGAGCAGCTCGAGTTCTTCACATTCTGACGTGTGGAGACTTCCGGCGTGTCGGAGATAGTTTTTGTTGATTGTACACCAAGTTTTCCCTTAAATTAAGCGTGGGCGATACTGACGTGTTTTCTGACAACTGTAGGTCTTATATTACCTGACAAAAAATATACTGACCAGAAATCGTTGCCGTGTAACATTAGCTTGTTTATCATTAGATATGCGACAGATCTTTCAGAAGTAACTGTTCGACACAGCATAAGCATAACGTTATGTCAACCAAATATTACATTTCACCAGACAATTACCGTAGCTAATATACAATTTTATATGTTGTACTAGTACAGTTGTGAGTAAGTGACTCCAAAAAGCTTTTTTAGTACATACATGTGCGTCAGACTTTTAAGAATTAAGTATTTATCAAATGTCAGTTACTTTCGTTACAGTATTCCTATTAGAATTTAAGATTATTTTTTATCTTCCGCTTCAGAAATACCGTCAAAGTTCATTATTTTAAAGAAACTCTTATTGATGTCTGACATTATTTTAAGAAGTGCACTTAGGGTGGGTTGTTTCAAACCGTTCGCGTTGGTTAACGTAACATATTAGTTCATATTACGTACGCCAAAAAGTAACGATTACGGAAGATGTTTAACGTTCGTTAAAATTGAAGTGTTGTTAAGGCCTCCATTTTGTGAAACAACTCGTTTTTCGGTTTGACGACAGTTAGCGCCTTTTTTAACGTTGACGCGTACGTAAAATGATGGTGAAGCTGAAGCAACCGCCCTTAGTTTGCAACATTTGACAGACACGTGAAATGACAATTTGCATAAAACGATGATTAATATTGAACTGACAGACTATTTAATTAGCCTTCATTCTATAATGAGAGCACACAATTAACTGCTAGCCATTTGATAGACAAATTAAATTTGTGGAGAAACGTTTTCATAAGCAGCCATCCCAATCAGTTGCTATGAGCAAGACAGACCAGACAGGTGAGCCAGCAGAACGCATGCGTTGCGAGATCCTACCAATTTTAAATGAACCACCCCATCCCTTTTAGACGTGCAAATTTAAATGGGCGATTGTACAGGTTTTATAGATCTAGATAAAGTGGTCGTCGCGACACGAGACAGGTAGTTATCAGGTGGGACGCATGCGTCAGGTGAGGCGATTACTTTATACTTTCTGCTACCCTGGTACTCGGCTGGCATCTTGCCACAGGTACGAACCCGAATAAGCAGGTACTTAAGGGAAGGCTTTCACGGTTCCCTTATAAGTATTACATTGACTCAAACCTGGATTTCACTTTTGTTTGTACCGATGAAATAAGTTACTTCATACATAAGGACAAAAATCAATTCCATGTCTATTACAAAAGCATTAGAGCTCAATATACAACACAACTTCTGTTATGGAAAATATTATAATAGTGCGGATCTCAAAATGCCAAACAACATTCCTAGTTGTCCCGTTTACTTAACTTTATTAAGTTCAGCAAGAGTTATGATAGGGTATTTTCCGTAATGAAAAATGAACTATGAATTTTGATAAAAATTAAAATTTATGTAGAAATGTACTTTAATAATCTGATTTTGAGTCATAAAAGCACATAATTATTTTAATATTAATATTAAAATTAGAAAAATAGACCTAAAACACGAGAGGCATTGGTGTGACGTCATAAAGGCAAAATCAAAAACCAACCAACCAAACTGTCGTAAAAAATTGACATCATCAACCGGTCATACATACAGTGCCACAAACATATCTGGCCCGGTGGCGGTGGCCAAAATTGGAACTAATGCAAATGTTATACTGTTGTCAGACAGACAAAGACAGTAGCGCCTCTTGCGTCCCCGAGACGATCAAGCGCACTTTACAAGTCTACGTGATTGAAGCGAATATTGATCGTTTACTGCGTTGACTTGACACGTACCTTCAGCGGTTTTCGGCTTGACCATAATTGACACACGTGAGACTTGTCAAGTGCGCTTGATCGTCTCGGGGACCCATTACCGAGTCAGATAAGTTTGTGGCACTGTACACATTACCATTATTACGTCATCAAAATGGCTGACAAGTACTGACAGCGTTTTTCCGGAAATAAAAAAATAATTAATATTTTATTTTATTTTAAGGCGAGAAAGTGTGTTTATTTTGCCGAAATATATTTTTTGTTGCTTTTTATTAGGAAAATCAAGTTTATTTTTTACTACCGAAAGTGCCCTATTCTAAAGCGAATTTGAAGCGTAAATAATTAACCTAAATAATGTTAAATTATGTATACGAGTAGGTATAGGTAGGTACATGTATTTCATAAAATGTTTATAAAAAAAATATATTAGGTACATACAGTTAAATTCTATTTCATAAAATGTTAAAATTGAAAATGCCATAAATTGGCACTGTCCGTTAATTTTAGGTAATTTTTAGTCGTACGTGACACACTTAAACTTAAACTTATATGAAGAAAAGCGAGTGATTAACTGATAAATCGATCGAGTAATTAAGGTGTTTAAATGTGGAATGTAGCTTTGTAAAATAGACTCTATTGGTATGTAATGTTCACGGAATAATCGTGTACGGGACGAAGGTAAAGAAAGGTTACGACTTGTTCCGAAGGCTTTCACGATTTACCGTAAAAATAACTCCGCCCACAAGCATTTTGATGGGAGTTTAACTACCCTTTGGACCTCCGGGGAAGAGTTTTAATGCCTTTACAAATACTTTGAACCATTATAGCCATTTCAGGTGATCTAAATTTAATTGAAGAGTAGTATCGAGTGCTAATAAGTCTAATAATCTACCTACTGCTATTAAGAACTTATCTACTTGATAAACCAGAAACCTATATATCTACCTATTTGATATTTAGAAACCATAACCTAATATTATAAAGAAATCTTAAAAAGTGTACCTAATTAAATTTTCAAAACCACTATTTTTGTAATTGTTGTCAACAAAGCATCGATCATGCAAAAAAGCTGTGATCTGGCTACGACTACGACGCGCTACGTACGGTTCTGTCGAAAATTATCCTAAGACTAGTGAACCCGGCAGACGTCGTCCTGCAACATCCTTACTAATATTATAAATGTGAAAGTGTGTTTGTTTATTTGTGACTCTTTCACGTCGCAACATGGCTATTTTATGGTATGGTTTATGTGTGTGGGGATAGTTAGGAGCTTAGGAGGGTGGAGAGTGACGTAGGCTACTTTTTACCGCGGAAAAACATCTCATTCCCATGGGAAGATCCCAAGAGTTTTGTTAGTTGCTAGATATTTAGGTCCGGAGTTGTTAATAGACGGCGTTAGTTAATTTCATTTGAATCACGCTATCAAATACCTACTACATGTAATTCACTTAAGTCATAGGCAAATGTTATAGGCTACTGTTTAGCTGAGATTCCTACGGGAGCGGGACCTACGCGGCTGTTACCTACGGGTCCCGAAGCGAAGCGCGGGCAGTTCTATAGTATTATATATTATTAAGTAGACGCCCTCGCTTCGCTTTTGGAGACTTGTTGCTCCGCTCCTTTTTGCGTAGCGTGATGTTATATAATTATATAGTCTTCCTCAATAAATGGACTTTTCAAAACAAAAATATTTTTTCAAATCGGGCCAGTAGTTTGTGAGATTAGCGCGTTCAAACAAACAAACAAACAAACTCTTCTGCTTTATATTATTAACATTATTAAGCCTTTAGGTACGAGATTTTCCTTCTGATTTCAAAATAACAAATACATAAATAAAAAAAGATAGTGAAACAAATAGATAATTTTCATTTACTTCGGTGAAATAAACATCGTAAGGCAAACCAGTTCTCCATAATTTAAAGTAAAACCTAAAGACAAAATTAACTTACGATGTAATTTTATGCTAATATAGATTCCCGGGTTCGATGCCCGATCCGATAAAACACTAACAGCGGCTAAAATTGATTATAGCGTTCAACTTTGTCTAGACTTCCTCACCCGTGACCTATCTAGAAGAAGCAATTAGCCACGGGCCTTAGGAACACTAAAAATGTAATTGGAAACAATTGTTTGCAACCTACCGCATACAGTGTTTGGCGGTTTGGCGGTTATCCGCGGGACACTTGTAATAGGGTTGCCAATTTTATTTGAAACTAAAATAATTTTTGAAAACAATATCTAGCATAAAATAAAGTAAGACATAATAAGAAAATTTCGAAAAGAGTACACAAAGGTTTATTTTTATCATTGGCTATTTTACGATATTTTTTATTTATTTTCAGTTAAAAACGAGAAGCAACATTTTTCAAGAAATTATTATTATAAAAAACTACGATATCTGAAAAAGCAATGGAAATATACTATTTTTAACACAACTAGTAGATAGGTATGTACTTATATTACGGATGGTAACAAAAATAGTATTATCATAATATTCACTTATAGGTAAGTATAAACCTACATATTTAAATTTAAACTTTACCTAATTCAGAATCAAATAACAAATTCTTGTAATATCTACTTTGCAACAAAAAATTAATTACCAAAATTGATCTTTCCTTATTTTTTGAAGTCGTTTAAAAACCATAATCTAGTTTTCAAACATTAACTAATATGTTATAGATTAGAATGCATTTCAGCAAGAAACCACAATTTTTAATCAGCTGTTTCTCTGCATTTTGTATTTCGTATTGTGATATGAATCATTTAAAACCTCAAAGACCAGTAGCACAATTAGACCAAAGCACCGCTCATTAGTGGCAAAGTGGTGCTAATCAATTTATGACTTAACGTTCCATGCTTTTACTTTTGTAAACGACCAACAACTCACGGTTATTAAAAAGTCATATTTGTATCGAGCGTCCTTATTCGCTGTTGCTCAAGACGTGGGTCTCAGATCTCTCTCATTGTAAAGAACTCCTAGGTATAGAGGTTTCCTCAGATATAGAGGTTACCTTGATTTTTTAATTTCTAAACCCTTCGAGTAAGTTAGACAAATGATATTATGTAACTTAAAATACCAAAGATAGTATGTATAGGTAGGTATAGTTATTTTTAGCACACTGACAGATATAATTTCGATTAATTTAAACTGTAATACTGATGGCAACAGAACCCCATAACGGGTTAGGGTCAATTCACACATATCAGTGAAGTCACCGTTCCGTCACAGTACCGGCACAGTGCAAAATATTCTTTCATACATTCTCTATGAACGCGTCCCCACTTGTCAGTGTCAGTGACGACGCAGTGCTGTCTCAGTGTCAGTGCCGACTATTGTTGACGACGATATTTTTTGTCGGATACGGACGCCGCCAAAACGAAATGGACGAGCAACTGATAGAATTGGTTCGAGAAAATAGTGTTTTCTATGATTTGTCTCATGTAAAGTATATGGATTCAAAATACAAATCCAATTTGTGGAACAAAATAGGAGCACAATTAAAATTAGATGGTAAGTAACGTTCGCATAGACTTTATTTATCGGCTTATTATTCTATGCATTTGTTTATTATATTAATCGTCCAAAGCAATAGCTATCATTGCTAGCTCCGTAGTACTGAACGCCATCTCGATACTTGACGACGAACACGTTCACTGAAGCTCCGTGAACTGACCACTGATATGTGTGAATTGAATCACTGACGCAACACTGAAGCACTGATACTGAACTGATCTGACACTGTGACGGAACGGTGACTTCACTGATATGTGTGAATAGACCCTAAGCGTTTGTTGGAATTCTGCCCGTAGTTTTAATGAATAGATTTATTTTAAAGAAACAACCTACACATGTGAACCCAATATAAATATATATGTATACTTAATATAATTATGTATATCACTTTATTGTTAGTTTATTTATTTCATCCATTTATTTCTGATTTCACACGTCCGCTGCTGGATAAAGGCCTTCCGTAACCTGGGCCAATCTGATCGATTGAGGATTCTGAATGCATCTGACATGCCTTGCGTCTATTTCGGGTCTAATTGTGATGTGCTTATTACCACCAGACACTCGTTGAAGACTTTCGGTAGTCTTTATCTAATTTAATTCTTAGCTAGGTTCAACCAGAATAACACCGAATAGAGTAGTATGTGTACTAAGAAAGGAACCTAGTTCCCAACAAGAAATTAGGTCTCGAGTCATAAAATTTAAACGGTCAACAATATAGTCGGTAATAGAACTGGGGCTACATGACTGTACGGCCAGTTTTACAGCGCTAATTTAGGCAATCTCCCCAAATATTAGCGGGAACAATTTAGATTTTTGAAATGAAGCGCAGTTCTATAGATTAATCCTGTATAAGCAGGTGTCGAATATGAATAAGCATTACTTAAAAAATTCAAAATGCTTTCACTTATTCAATTACCCTTTTTAAGATTTCAAAGTAAAAATTGCTGGCAATCGAACTCGGAAATTTTCACTTTACACAGATAAACAGGGTATCTACCAGCTGACCTCCAATATTTAGACGATTTTTGGTTTCACTTACAATAATTGAATATAATCGTAGAAAGCATAAACCCAATTACTGGTTTAAATATTGCAAAATGTTGAAATTGAAAGTAAGTAGTAGGTAGAATTATAATCAGTCCATCATTTTCAAACGGTCGTATGGCAGTGCGAGTAAGACATAAATCTCCTCCTACGAGAAATAAAATTAATCAATTTAAACCACGCATTGTTACCATATCAGGCTTTCATATCTGTCGTTCAGTTTCGGCAACACTAACTCTCCAGCAAAATTTCGCAACACTTAGACGTTAGCTGGTTCTTTATGATACAGTGACAGTTCATATTTACAAGTAGTTATAAATAAATAAATAAATGCTTTACAAACGACAATACAAATACCTAACTATAACATAACTCACACCTACGACGCAAGAACAAAACATTTATTTGTCACAAAAAAAGTTTACCTCGACATCGAACGCGGTACTCACCCCAGGCAGAAGCAGTATCAACAAGGTTACAGGTTCGTCTCAGTAAAGTGCAAGGACCAATACTCAACACATTTTTTGTCAAAAAATCATATCTTATACCTACTTAGTACCTACTTATCTAACTACTCTGGTTTTTAGATTTTCTTCAAAGATTAAGATTTCGTTTTCAAATTAAAATTAAGTTTTCGTGCATTTTTACGTATTATTTTCTATTATATATTTATATTATTTTCTCATAGTGGGTGATGAAAAGTAGAGTGTATCACTCGGGTGCAAGAATATTTTTGGCTCGGGCGACGTACTTTGAATCCCTCGCTACGTTCGGGATTCTACTAAAGAATCCCTCGCTACGCTCGGGATTCTACTCTAGAATCCCTCACTTCGCTCTGGATTCAAAAAACGCCCTCGCCGAAAAAATATTACTTTGCACCCTTGTCATACAATCTACTATTACTGTGTAGTACAATTTTAGCTTCAGAAGAAAAAAAAACGATTTAAATAACTAGCCCAACAAGCTTGTCATACAACTATAATTAACCGTTCTATTGATAAACTTTAATTTATTGATGTCTTACATATTTTGTTCGTCATGTCAGATTATTTTTAGACAACCAGGGCCTGATTAACCCTTAGGCTAATTAGGCTGCAGCCTAGGGCGCGAGGATCAGGGGGGCGCGCGGAAATCGAGTCTTCGCTTACACTACTCATGGGCGTAGCCACGGTGGGGCAGGGTGCAGCGCTTGCCCAGAGACAACTCTGCTCTACCAAAGTCCAAATTGAGCCATTGGCGAGAGCGAGATCGACATTTAAGGTCCTTGCCGTCCGCAAAATTGATGCCTAATCGTAATTTGATGGATGTTTTATTATAAAACCTATCATTTATATCCGTCATTCATCCTCTCAGAATTGGAGTCCTCAGGGCCTCAAAATAGCATAATTAGTGTAATTAACATGATATCTAGTCTAGACACACTAATAAGTAAAGTTTACGTTAGCGTTCTAATTATTTAAAAAAAACTAAACGATATGTTCATTCATCGCTTTCTATTTATGAACTTTTTAAAAATCATGAAAATTCAATAATCGCGCTTAAACTGGCTGAATATATTTGGTATTAAGAGTTCGTAATAGGCCTACACAGCTGTTTTTCGAGGAAGACTTAAAGCTATACGTCTATAAGCAGGGGCGCTGTAACCGGGCGTGCAAGGCGTGCGGCGCACGCGGGCGGTACTCTTAGGAGGGCGGCAAATTCAGGGCAAATGGACTCGAGCGGGGCGACATAAACATATGAACATTTGTATTGAACTGTTGGGGGGGGGGGGGGGGGTCGGGGGGTGCAAATCGATTTTGCACGCGGGCGCCGGCACTCCTTTAATTTACGGCGCCCCTGCCTATAAGATCACGATATGATCAATAGGACCATAGCACCAACGAAAAATGTTTTATTCATATCAATATTATTTATGCGAAAGTCTGTGTGAAAATAGCTGAACACCTGATGTCACACATGGGCTACTTTTCAAAAATCAACCCTGAGCATATTGAAATAGGGTACAAATATTTGTATGAAAAATCCACATAGCTTGACCGATTTCAATGGTTTTTTATTTAAAAACCTGAGTACTATATCGTATGTGATTTAAGGAGCACTGGTTATCGTCATTAGTCAGTTTTAGCAGATTGCAAATGTGCCGTGTTTAATGCCGTCCGCCACAGCCGGGCAGGCGCTAGGCCACGCGACCACGAGACTATGAACCATCACCGGTTCATTGCACCATCTAATAATCGCGCTCTACGCCAAACGAACCATTCAAACATCATTTAATTACTTCTGGCAACGTGCAATGCTTTTGTAATCCTCGTACGCACGAGATTTTCTCGGTTGTTAAAAACTTTATGCGACTAATGCCAGCATTCCTTGATGTATGATGTAGCCAAATGGTTTTAGAGCCCATATTTTTAAAATTACTTATTACGTATTATAAATAATAAAATATGTTTTTCTACTATTCCAACAATGTTGAGTCTTTTGTTGTGAAGCGGTTTTCATTAGCCATTTTGATGTTGTTACTGGCAGTCTATCGGGGTGTCCTACGTGAGCGACGAATACGAAGCGACGCTACGCAACACGACAATGACAACGTCGCGTGTTGTCGCAGACTGTCACATAGGATGATAGGACACAAGTAGGGATACTGTTGATTTCATTGAGATACTATTTGATTTGATCACTTACGTATTCGTCGCTCACGTAGGACACCGCATGTCTATTCCAACGTTTATGACAGTCACCTCTGTGCTATTGGCACCACTTTAGAATGTCGTAAAATAAAAAATAATAAATTTAAAAAAAACAGCTCCACTGCAACAAGCCTGCCATTTATTTATCTTACTGCACTTTATTTATGATGTAAGATTCTGTTAATATTAAGAATATTATGTATCAATAGTGTTTTATGTAGGTACATATATATACGTATGTAGTATTTGGAAATAGTAGTGCCTTATGTTTAAGAATTCGACGTCCTACTCAGGGGGTTCGGGTTCGAATCCCAGAGCACGCACTTCTAACTTTCGGAATTATGTGCGTTTAAGCAATTAAATGCTACTCGCTATAAAGGTGAAGGAAAACAGAGATCGCAAAACTCAAAGTTATGAAGTTCGCCAATCCGCACTTGGCCAGCTTGGCGTACTATGGCTATAACCTTTTCATTCAGAGAAGAGACCCGTGCCCAGCAGTGGGACAATTATTGGTTGCAATGATGATGATGATGTAGTAGTAAGTAACTTGAGTAGTACCTACCCTATATTCATAGACATTTGGATGTCTATCCCGAAGTCTAAAATGATAAAACATAATGTATGTTTTATCATTTTGTTATAATTATAACTAACTCGGTACCTACACCTAATAATTCAGTATGATGATGATAATGTTAAAACAATAAAAAAATCGTAAATCAATAACTAGGCATCATAATATACACACATCAAAAGTGTCTAGGGATCAACATATATTTTTGCAATAACTTTTCTCCTGATTGATATTAATTAAAATTTTCTTTAAGGATTCATCAAATAAAGTGTTTTCGTTTGTCACAGTAACGATAAACCAAGTCACCTTTGAATTAATAAAGAAATTTGCCATTTTCCTAATAAAGGGATTTTTGACATTTGAACCACTAACATTAAAGTTCGAAAAAAAGACTGAAATAACAGTTTTCTTTAAAATTTTATTGGGTAACTTAAACAATTAATAATCCGTGTTTCTACCGCGAACACTAACAACACAAGAACATCGGTTTGGCATACTCAAAATGAGTTCATCCAAATCACGCTGTGGAATGGCCGCCCATGTTCGTTGCAACAACAAAAAAAGGTCTTCTTGCCACTGGATACCCTCCATATTCGGCAGAGCTCTTCTCTGTAGCATATCCCATGCATGCTCAATCGGGTTCAAGTCTGGCGACTGAGCAGGCCAGGGCAGGACATTGATGTTAGCTGCGGCGAGAGTCTGTCTTACAACTCTTGCGGTGTGCGGTCGTGCATTATCATGCATTAACTGAAATAAGGGACCGATTTGCACTTGTAGAGGAACGATGACGTCTGATACAATCGTCTCAGCATAAATTTGAGCGTTGAGGTTGCCTCTGATCCAAATCAACTCAGTTCTTCCGCCGATCCAAATACCCGCCCATACCATGATGGTTCCACCACTATAAGGATGGACTTCCTGGCAGGATTTTAATCGCTGTTGGCGTCCAGGGGTTCTCCAGTGTCGTATACGTCTTGTATCCGGTCTCATACCAAAACGAGACTCATCAGAAAAGCACACGAAACGCCATTGTTCTTCTGCCCAATTTCTGTGTTCAAGAGCCCATTGATATCGAATCCTACGATTGTGCATTGCTATAGGTGGTACCCGTAGCGCTCTTCGGGAATGAAGGTTCACTTCATGCAAGCGGTTTCTGACTGTTTGGTCGCTAATTAAGTTCCCTGAAGAGTGATGAAGCCTCACGGCTAACATCATGGCGGTTATTGTTGGAGCTCTTCGAGTTAAGATTTGAATGTATCGGTCTTGTCTCCGTGTGGTGCAGCGATACCGTCCTCCATGGCGCTCAGCCACGGTACCAGTGCTTCGGTAACGTGTCCAAAGTCGACTGATAACACTCTGACTTGTATTCAGAGCTAAAGCCACAGTACGTTGCCGGGAACCAGCTTCTATCATTCCCACGGCTCTGAGCATTTCTTCCCTGCTTAAATGACGTCGCCGCTCCATAATAACGTTGGTTTTAATCAGTAGTAGGGAAACAGTAGCACTAATAATGTCTTCAATGCGTTGTATGTTTTTATAGGGAAAATATTGACAGCTGATTTTCATCTTTTACTCGAATTTGATTGACAGTTCCTGATTCAAATTATGAAATGCACCAAAAAGGATCCATATAAATTTATAAAATCATAAATTTATTACAAAGCCACATCTCAATCTCAAGAAATCCGCATAAAAATGCTTGATCCCTAGACACTTTTGATGTGTGTATTTACCTCACTGAACACTGATGTGCTACTGTGTATAAACTTACCGTTTTAAATACGCAGCCCAAACTTCAACGCAATGTTTAAATCGTTTATTTCTCCAGTAATATTATAAACTGTATTGTTAGAGACATAAAGCAGTGTGTTTAGATTGTTCTATTTTATTGAAGCCGTTAACCTCGTAGTCGTAGGCGCGCGCGTAGGAACACTAAAAATCTGGATGTAGGTACCATCAATCACCGACTAACACTTGCACTCACCAGATACTGAGAGATTGAGCGGCGGAAGCGGCGAATAACGATTTGTTTGCAAGAAACAGAAAATCTACAGACTGGCTGAATTATTTACATAAAATAAGTACCTACTATTGATAGGAAACTTACCTACTGGTTTGAACTTTGGAGGTTTACATTTAGCGTTTAAAGACTTTATTTCTCAAAAAAGACAAATGTCACTTACTTGAGAACAATGTAAACATATAGTCGTACAAGGATCTTTTGGCGTGTGGGTAACAGAGACAGCGTCTTACAGGTAAGGCAAACTGTAAGACGCTGTCTCTGTCATCCACGCGCCAAAAGATGCTTGTAGGACTATAAATAAGTTAACATCTAATTATCCATCCTTACGTACAGTTTTTAAAACCAAATGTTACCCATTCAAGGCATTCATTTGTTTATTAAATGTTTGAAATTATTTATTGTGATAGTTTCATTTTGAATGCCTTGAATGGGTGCACACTTTTAACGCGTGACAAGTGACATTCAGACAAGCGAGAAGCAATGATTAAACTTTTATCATTGGTGAGAAGTGACAGACAGACCTCACTTTCCACTAGCGCCTCTAGCGGCGAATTCACACGCGGTTACCCTCATTACTAAATTCTCCTTAATTTTCTCTAAGATGTGAGCAGTCTGCGAATCCACACTTCGCCAGTTGTGGGACAGTTATGGGTGGCGGCTATAACAATAATTGGAAAATACCATTTACGACAATGAGTTTTATAGTACAAGGTAAACATGAAGTTATGTAAAAAATAACAAATATACTATATTCAAAGATGTATTAAATATCTAGATGGAACATCGAATCCGCGAAAACGTGTCAAAAACTTCATAATTATCATTACGCACAGATTTACGCACACATAGACAATAAATGAACGCGAAAAACATCGCCTACACGCACACATGCTTGATAATGTTGCCTTGTTTTTTTTGTTTTCATTGTAGGGCGACGCTCAATCTAGATATTTAAAACATCATTGACTATATTATATATAGGTATTATATTATTATATACCTATATATACTTAATAGGTAACCATGCCGTCAGAAAAACATTTTATACCATAATTGAATTAAAATTGATTCAACACTTTTAATTAAAATGAAAATTTAAATGCGAAAAAAAGAAAAGATTTATTTAGACTTTTTTTAATTATTGAGGCTATCATTTATGGCTATCATAACAGTACCTAAATCCAAAATGTTGAAAAAATGTCTATGAACACGACTGCTAACTGTTCAGAGACCATAAACGACAGCGAAAGAAACGCGGCAAAAAACACGCCGTCATGACACTCATGACATTACCACAAAGATTAATGAACTTCCAGTCAACGGCCAAATAATGTCACTAATTGTTTAGTTACACTATCATTTTAATTCCATTATCCTCGAATGGATTTATGACTACTGTAGCCGTGGCGCCTAATTTGACAAAATTTATGTGTCCATCGACTCTCGCGTCCAATTTCAATTCATAAAGACATTTGACAATTGGCAGTGAAACTCTTCATTCAATGACGGTAGGTCAATAAATTATTAATTATATATCGCCCTTATAAACTAGGTACTTCTATTGTTCTATTAACGTGATTGCGAGATGGTTTCATTAAAGCGCGTCCTATGAAAAACAAACCTAAAAATATACGGAGAACTTATAAGCTTATGACAATGATAGGGAATTAAACTGATTTTTAAAAATAAAAAACATATTTACTTAAATTTTTTTACTACAACTACTATGATATGAGCTATGATATAATTTTGTGGCACGTGCGATGGATACCTATAAATAAGACGACATAAGAATCGATTTAAGAACCTTAGGTACACTACGCAATATATCATTAAATACATATGTAGGTAGGTGTAGTCGAGTTTTTGTAAGTACTTATAATTTTCCATAGAAATGGATTACAAGTTCTTGTCTTGTGTGTTGTCCATGACACCCACGACACAGGGAATCCTAGTGTGGGGCTTTGAGTTTGAGTGTGAAGCGTTATAATTTGTAGCACCAAAAATTCGTTTGATCAATATTCTATATCACAAGATTCACAAGGGCAAGGATCCTCTTTGTAGGTATCTCTTAACCACACTGTATTCACATTAGCATACGTGTGAATCAGAGTAAAGATCTAACGCTTCATCGGAATGACCGTACGTACTCAGTCCTCGCTAATTTAAAAGACATGACTAAGTAACTCTGTCACAGTTTAATAAAGACAATTGTCTAAATAGTGAGAACTAAATTCCGCTAAGCTGTTATAGTCGTTTACTTTTTGTCTTTCGTTTATAGGTTAACATAATTTCGCGTAGATAAATATTTTTTTTGTAATTGGTGTTTTAACTATGAATCATTATTAAAAGGAAAATCTGAAACTATTGGATATGTTTACAGATCTTAAAGGTACCTACCTATATTGAACGTTTTCAAGAAAAACAGGTCACGTGATGATAAGTCACCCCAAGTAGCCAAGCAAATGAGTAATAACAGAGCGGGCAGGGGCAATAAGGAACAGGAGAATTTTAGTCAAAATGCAACCATTGCACTTGCACAGTTGATTAAAAATATCTAGGTAATCATGCATAAGCACTGTTGACATGCAGCTGGATAATATGAAGTCAAAAACCTCTAAGAGGAGGAAACTGGTAGGTACCCGGTACTTCAGTGTTTTATGTATTTGTAAACGACTAATAAGGCATTAAAATGGTTAGTTTTATATAAATTAGAAATATTTGAAGTATACATTTATTTTTTGTTTGCTTTGGTTACATTTTGTTAAAAGTGTTTTAGCGGGATTTGAAACTAGACGACAGAATTATTCCAGTTAGTAGTAGTTAGAATCTTAGTTGGTTACCTAGTTACTACAGCGTTTGTCACTCACAGTGGACAAAAGGTGAGTCACCTGGACGGGGCAAACGGAACAGGTGGACATTACACAATTACGTATTCTGTTGTGAGCTTTTATGTATGCTAATAAGAAGGCTCTCCCAGACCTTTCGACGCCTTGCCAGCGAGCGCGTTGCGAAACCTATAACATCGGTAGGTAATCGATAAAACATGTATCTTATCTAACAAACAATTTATTCACAATCCATTAATTTGTAAGTGAAAAAAGTTACATGTCAATAGGTAACTAGAAAGGCTAAACATATATCTTTAAAATTTTGATTGATTATATGATACATATTACTGGAAGCTTTTGTCTGCATCTAGAGATTTAGCATACACAGTAATAATAAAATAAATAAGTATATGTCTGCTCTTTCTGCTCTTCTACGCAGTCACACTTTAGTGGTTGGTAACTGATGAATAAATAATACTTGTCTTTGGATGGCAAAACTACTGATAAAGGCGTTCAGACTTAGACTCTACATTGTAGGTACGATTATTCTAGGCGTAGAGACGTCGTAAAATTTGTAAAATCTCGAAATGATTCTCTTACGTATTGTGTGAAAGCTAATAGGTATACATGTAAACAAACCGAGATATTTACCTCGCAGTAAGCACGGTTTTCCTTTTTAGGTAGGTATTTCTGAATCATCTGAATGTATGCAGAACTCTCAGCTCATTAACTTCGTCTCTACTATTTCAGCATGAGACAATAAAGTGACATACATATATCTATGTAATAAAATTGCAAATAATCAATGCTTGTAAGTACAACATTATTAAGAAAAATATCCCTTAACAATAATTTTTAGAATTATTGTCTGTAAGTATGTCTGTCTGTTTGTTTTCATAAATCTCCGTAACGCTTACCTACTAAACAGATTGTACACTGATGGGATGGGATAACTTTTTGTTTTATTTCAGATTTTCAGTAGGTTTAGGAATAAAAAAATGTTAATTAATACCTAATGCAATAATCCCGTGTCAACTTTTTCAAATGCTATCCGCAACTACGAGTAAGATAGATGCTCCCTGAAGCGAAGCGAGGACAGTTACCATAAAGCGATATACCTAATCATAATGTAACTTTTATAAGTATGCAATATGATATAACTGCAAATGTAACGAGAGTATCGTTAGTCATTAAATAAATATTATGACGAGAGCGTTGAGCTTGACATTGCACATCAGTTCCGCAGGATGGCAACACGACGCGCGGTCAGACGGCCGCGGGCCCGCCGCGCCGCGCACCCCGAGCGCTGTCAATTAGCGCGCGAACGACTGATTTATGTCCCGACCGATAGCTTCCACAATGTAAACTGTCCCGACTCGGCCCGTTTTGTACCTGTGTCATTGTGTATCAAATTTATCGTGTAACACCAAGTTAGCGAATTGCTATCTAATGCGATGAATGTTAATACATAATTATTGAATTTTTATGTTGTAGCTTGTAGGTGTTGAATTTGTTTTTCCTCCAGTAATTCGAATACAGATTGTTATTTAGTTTTGTTACCACATAAGTAGGTAAGTAGGTACAACCTACCTATTAAGTTTAATCTTTGTGTAGTAGCTAGCGTGAGTTTCGTTTGATTTTACCTACTTGATTAGTAATTTCTACTGCTAAGTAAATGCTTCTTCGATTGTGATTATTAAAAATCTTTTTACTTATTAGATATGGTAAATAGATATAAATAGATATATGTTATATGTTAAAGTTATAAAATGTGGGTCAGGTATGCCAGACTTTTACCTCAATACTCTCTTCGTAAAAGGAGATAAACGCAAAGTTGACAACTGGAAATTATAAATTCTGATGGTAAAGGGCAAACAACACCAAAACATATAACAATTCTCTTTCCGCAGAGAAACACTTGAACACGGCACAATTGCAAACAAAGCATTGTATGCACAGACAGACAGACAAGTATGTTTTGTCGTGGATGCGTATTGCTAAAACGTGCAATGCTTGCTTGAACGGTCAATGGGTCGTTGTTTAAGTTTATTTGCTACTAGAGAGTATTCGCAATTTCATTCCTCTCAAATGTCGACATTCGTTGCACTTAATTTAAAACTTATAATTGAATTAACCTAAATGTAGGAATCACAATGAGCGGAGATAATGCCTAATGGCATTCGTGAACCCTTGGAGATGGTAAAAAGTTGGGGTAATGAGGTTGCAATTACAATGTGTTTCCAGTCATTAACAAATGGGTCGAGCATTTCCTTCTTACCCGGGAACGCAGCGTCGTTCCTGTAGTCTTAATATTATTGTCGTATGATAGTTATCATCTATTGCTATATATGGTGTTATTACGTGAAGCAAAAACTGTTTACGAAAGTTTAAAGAAGTATGACAGAAGATTGCAGAGAGGTATTTTTACATAGGTTTTAATACGTTAAGTACCTACATTAGATAGGTAGGTACATTTATAAATGAAAATTGCACATATATATGTATTAAAGCAACGACAATAACATCATTGTATTTAAACATCCTTTATGGCCACTATCATGATTCATGATAGACATAAGTTTGTAATGTTCATAGTGTCAAAGTGATTAAAAAAAGTGATTAATGCCTACCTACCTAACTATAACGAAATACAGTCGGATTTTGAGTGCAAACCAAGTCTCTAATAATATCAATCGCAGCTAACGTGTATGTAACGTGTACATAAACACTGTAAACAAACCTGCATTGTAATAATGACACACTAATCATTCTTTGTACTAACGGTTTAGGCTAGGCGGATATTTGAGCTGAATTTTTAATCTTACACGTCAAGCATTACCTCATCACTGTTTTGAATTCGGCTGAGGCCATCGGATTTGCATCGATATGAATAAGAATTATTCAGGCTGATCAGGCTATATCAAACGGCAGTTAGTGGCTAGTTTCTATGGCTTCTAGCTTCTAAATAAGGGAAGAATGCGTAGGATTTTTGTAGTTATGATTTGACTTGTACCGTTTTGTAGTAAATACATTTTGGGGCGCTGTTGATGGAGTCTCCGTGGTCATTCCACCAACGCACTTTACTGATTAATAGTTTCATTCACATCAGGTTTCCAGGTGCTTGGTTTGGTGGAGCAAAGATCAGTTTGCGCAGACTTCTGTTCTTCACGAAGTTGCGGACTTCCCGAGTAATTTCTAAAGCAATTATTTAATGGGACTCTAAAGAAATGCATAAAACTATATATTTTTAGAATATGTATCTATACCTAATTTTAAAAAGACTTATTTCAATAGTTTTTATGTAGAGATCTGCAAACAAACAGATTGCATGCCAAACGGCCTTGCTATAAAAGTTCCTTGAAGGTTCTACAAATAAGGAGAACAAAAAAACTTATTAAAATAATGATGCACACATTTTAATATTAAATCATGTCATGCACTAGGCATGACCTTAGACATTCTTAATTTGTTATCAGGATTCAGGATAGACGTGTTACATCCTGTTCCTTTTATAGATGTCTAAGTAGGTACCGTGGTTTTTAGGATAAAACGCATTGTTTACGTGTATACTTTGTAGTATACAAGAAACAAGGTTAACATCATTTTATTTGTAAACCATTAAGGTAACAGAAAAATAAAAATAATAAATTCATTATTTGCAAAAGTACAGATTAGTAAAAAATTTATGGGGCGCGTCTGATGTAGCCGACATAATATGTCATCTCCAAACGTGTCCTTTTAACTAAACTATAATAAACCATACTAAACCTACGACGATAGTAGTAACATAAGTACATAGTTGTAGAGTCATACTCTAAAAGAATAATAAAGAATATTGGGCAATTGATCGTCAAATTAAAAAATCATCTACAGCGTTTAATTTCCTACACTAATGCGTACCAAACTGAATGGGAAATAAAATATTCTGTAAATAAAATAATCTCAGTAATCAAAGACAGCTTATATTCGTTGCGGACAATTTGTTTGATGCAGCATCCCTTCACCAGCTGCCAGTAATTAGGTACATAACGAAGCCCGTGGTGCTACAAAGTCAACGTTGTATCCAGTCACGCCCCATAATTAACTCTTTCTCTCGCACGCTGCTCTTTTATAAATGAGCGTATCCCATGGGAGTACTTAGCTTGATTTGTGGCTCAAAATACAAACAGAACGCGATCAGAGATTTATGATGTATATTATGTTAGTAGCTATTTGTAAATTCTCGTCCACTCGCAGCTTAATGAATAGATCAAGATTCGTGCATACCTACCTACATAAAACATTCTATAATTATAATTACGCCTTGCTATTTTGAATTAAATTTAATTTAAATGCTATTTTGTGTCATTTTACCCATTTTACAAAATAGAACCATCGAATTAAGTATTCGAATCATTAACAATGAGCCTTTTTGAACACACATAGAGCTAGGGAAAGATTTGCTAAAACTCTTGGACATTACAATATTTACAACTATTAATAAATTATTTAAAAAAATCAATCTTTTCAAAAATATGTCTTTGCCGCGTCTTGTACCACAGTTTCTAAAGATGTTATCACTCATAACCCGAGTGTACAGTTAGGCCGGCTGTGAGTCCTTAATCGTTCAATTCTATCGACATTTTAGCGTCCGATAGAGATCCCAAAGAACTATGGTTCGGTTCAAATTTTTATTTACATACCATTGAGACGGGCAATTGGATTTATAATGTGTTACTAAGTAGATGCTCCGAGTGCGATACGAAAGCATTAACTCACTCGACCGTGTTGGGAATGGTTTGTTCCTTTATTTTATGGCTCTACATATATGAATATTTATGTGTTTATCTATTTGCTTTTTTATGGCAACGAAGCAACAGGCCGTGTGATTGCTTGTCATCAAATGGTACCTAATAATCACCATACACATTTTTAATGCAGCTTTTTAGGTATCACAAACACACACAAAAAAAATGCTCGTGTTTAAAGTGCTAATGGAGACAATAATTTACTGTATTTTTTTTAAGTTTATAATATATTTATGTTTGTTACAGATCGCTGCTGCTGGCAGCTATCGTATTAAGTAATAGCATCACATGGACGGCATCTAGGCACCACTACACACATAATGTAAGTAGATGTGTTCTTTTATCTAAAAACGACCTAAGCCCCTGCGACTTCGCTTTGTTCGTGCTGTTTGAAGCTGCGGGAATTATAAATGCAAAGCAGTAAAGCTTACTGTGCTGTAAATTATGCATAAAAAGCAACTCCTTATCCAAGTTTTATTGCAGTTGTTTAGGCTCTGTGACATTGAATCACTCAATCCATCAGGATATTAAAGGTACAGTTTATATAGTTTTTCCCACGAGTTTCGTTTCAAGTAGTTGAAGATTCAAATTAAAAGTTTTATTTATAACTGGCTTTTGGCTTACCGCATTAAATTTACACAAATATTTTCTGTGCATTTGAAACGTTAAATTACTTTCAATTTCTACACGGAACGCCATCATCCAACATGTTGCTATGCGTAACGTCGATTATTTAAAATACGTGAAAGCCTCAGCGTGAGATCATAATCAGATCAGTGATTCTCAAAGTAAGAAATAATATCTCCTTAGTTACTAGTCTTTTGGGGCTCGAGAAAAACTGGAAGAAAGGGGCAAAACATTGGACATTTCAACAGGTCAATAAATATAATGGTCAGGCGAAAAAAAGATTTCCTAAATTAATAGGCAAATTATATGAATACTTAAGGTGCATAATGTATAATTTAATAGTTTAATACTTGCTTTGGGTTAAGTTTAGCCGGTTTTTTGGGTTTTCAAAAGAGACAGCAGAAGAAAAATTTTGAGAACCTGTGTTCCACGGAGTATTACAAATATGGTAATCTACAGAGCTGAGCGTTAGATCAATGTCATATGAAATGGAATGTTAAAACAACATTTTGTTTTTTTAGAAAAATACACTAATTATATTTTTTGGTCATTTTCGGGGGATCCAAGTGTCTACGGTCTCTAGATCAACACCTAATACCGACATTTGATTTATAACCTCTATTAACTTCATTTATTCAACAATACGACGACAAAAAATATGAGAAGAAAAACAGAAAAGGCTAATTGAGCATCTATCTTTAGTCTGGATAGACCCAATGTATTCAATAATTAATTCGACAATAACTGAAAAAATATTACTTCATGATTGTAATATTATAATATTGTTAGAGCTTCAATAAGTAAGGCAATAATTATTATAATCTTCGGTTTGCAACTTCAAAGAAGCTGTAATTTTTCAAATATGTATCTATACTAATATTATAAAGCTGAAGAGTTTGTTTGTTTGTTTGTTTGTTTGTTTGGTTGAACGCGCTAATCTCAGGAACTACTGGTTCGAATTGAAATTTGTTTTTTGTGTTGAATAGACCTTTTATCGAGGAAGGCTATAGGCTATATAACATCACGCTGCAACAATTAGGAGCGAAGAAATAATGGAAAATGTGGAGAAAACGGGGAAAATTATTCATTCTCGAGGGCTTTCGTTGCATGCGTTGCGAAAACGATTCAAGATACCAAAAATATATGTATGAAAGAATTATTCCTCTTGAAATGATCTAAAAAAATGTCCACGACAGTATATGTCTATCTTTTAAGATTAACACACTAGAACCGTTTTTATGGTAATCAAATTTGGTCGAACCCATTGCCATACCAAACTTGCCGCGTTTCCAAGTTTAATATGAATTAATCTTGCTGTGATCCTTTGCTACTTTGCTATTATTTTGTCCTAAGCTTTATTTCTAAGTTTAATTTAATTTAACCTGAATTAATTTTGGTGATAGTTTATTATCTTCCCGAAATTCCTACGGGAGCGGGACCTACGCGGTTGATACTTACGGGTCCCGAAGCGAAGCGAGGGCGGTTCGCTAGTATCTATATAAAAATTAATCCAAAGTAACCGTTATAGTAAGGCTGCTTATGCATTGTACAAATGTACAAGTTATTAGCAGTCAAAACATTTTATTGGAATTGTTGGCGGATGGTTGCACCGATGATCAGCATTTTAAACATTAGGCTGCTTACAATATGACCAACTGTACTTAAGAAGCAAGTAAAGTTAAGTAGCAAGTTTTAAAGTACACTGTAACTAAAATACCCATTTAATTCTAATAAAGGTAAGTATTTGGTATTATATTGTACTTACATGAAAATCGTGAAAGCATTTAATACCTAAATTTAAAGGCACAAATTGAAGGTAGGTATTTCATATTTTATTTAATAGCTACTGTAAACATTTATCCTTTACTGGATATGCTCAGGTGTAGAATATCAGTATGGCAGTGAATTATGTGGTCCAATTTGAATCTGTTGTGTGCCCGCTTCGTATTTGTACCAATAGAGTACTTACGTAGTAGTATTTTATCGGTCGAACAAATAGATTTTTTATAGTTCCTGCGGTTTAGACCTATTTTATTTTTACCATAATTTTGGGCTTAAAAACGTAAGTTATTCAAATAATATATTATGTAATGTTTTTACAAATAAAAACACTAGTAGCTATTGCTTAACATAATACGTTTATGTTCTTCGGGCCTACGCATAAGTACGGTCACGGTAATATTACCGTGGTACGGTACTCGTATTTCAAAAAACTACACGTTCTTCTACCCACATTTATCTGTAACCGGATTTGACCTGATGCCTTGACAAACATTATAACTTACTATGCCCTTTAAAATTTCAATAAAAATGAATTTAATATGGGTTTATTGACGGCTTAACGGAGCAGCAATCGGAAACACTTGACAGGCAGGGCTAGGTAATATTTGTATGCGGGAATCGAGTGTTGAAGACGAAGTGCATTGAAGTGCTATGAATGTAGAAATAGATGTTTATTAAGGCGGTACACTCCAGTACCGCCTTAATAAACCACCGTACCTAAGTGTGGATTATTTGAATTTACGATGAATTTTATTTATTTATTTATTTCATCACAAAAAAAATTGTCTAACAAAAATATTTATCTAACACTCTTAAAAACTATAAAATAAGTTTATCTCAGAGTGAAGAGTATTTCTTAAACCACCTAAATACAATTTCCCTAGCGCGGTCGAGAGATCGTACGTACAATCATTAGTTGCCGGTAGAGGCGGTGGCCATTTCGGTCTGCGTATGCGCATGCTCCTGAGCGCTGAGCGCTGATGGAGTGACCGGACTGAACAGATCACAAGAGACGCGTAATAAATCAGTAAATAGCGGCGATTTCTTGTTGGTAACAACGCCTGTGAGAAACACGACCACTGTATTTAGATTTGCGATATAGAGTCATAATTTTTGATACACTCTTACTGCCATTTTGAGTATTGATGACCACAATCCAACCTGATGGTAAATGAGGTTATAGGCTTAGGTGGTAGAACGCACCAACATAAACATTTCCAGTCTTGATGAAGACACCCGTGCCTATAAAGTTCAAATTCCGACATCTAGCGCGATTGTTCTAAACTAAACAAAAGAACGAACAGCCTTGTGTTAATGACAGTTATGTATAAAGGGGCCCATATACGATACGATTCGTCTGAACGATCGATCTGATGAAAATCGTGACGATTGATTGCGTCCAAAATGTCGCTCATACACGAAACGATTGGTCGCAACGATCGATCACATATTATTTTTTTGAAACTGAAGGATAAGGACGTGTTCGAATAATTAAATAAGTACGTGCCCTATAAAATTGAAAATGAACTTCTTTTCGTTACCTATGTGGCAGTGGCGTTGATTCGGATTCAAAAGAAAAAAGAAAGCCTACAAAATTAGCGATAATGGATTTTAGCGAAATCGCCAGAGTAAAACAAAATCGAATCGGTGATCGTAAAGAGCCATACATTGTAGATTCATCGTTACGATATTCATGATTGCATGAGTTTTTGTTGCGATCTTCGACATCTTGACATACACCATCCATCGATTCGTCGTTTCGATCAGTTTGACGCGACGGATCGTACAGATAAATCGTACCGTGTATGGAGCCTTTTACGATAGTGGTAAAAATGAAAACAATGCTAATTAACTTATCGATAATAACATGTTTTTTCTAAATAATATCTTGAGACATAAACCGAACCTCAATCAGTTGACTCTCTAATTTGTGACTCTGTTATACATTCCCTCTTCTGTTCTCTTAACTTAATAATTATTCTGTGGCAGGTAAATGGGCATCGAAGTCGGCACAGGCGTCAGGGCGCCGGTCTATTTCTTCCAGCGTCGTACGTGATACCTGGAGGAGAGGGGAGCGGGGCGTGGGGGGAATGGGGGGAAATATCTCCTTGCTCTAGGACTTGTGGAGGAGGTGTAGCTAGTCAAAAGAGAATATGTTTAGAATTTGGGTAAGTGGATACAAGTTTCTTACTATTGTCCATATTGTCCATATAAAATTGGAAAAAAAGATGTGGTGTCGTGGGACACCAGGTAGGAACGAAGTTCCTTCGGCTTATGTAGAATCGACACAATTTGCAATAAACTTGGCTTGAACACTGCCGTGCACCCTATTAACCAACGACCAAATAAATAATAAACGAAATAAAACTTTATTTAAAATTTCGAACTTGGCGAGGTGCACTGCCGTGCACCAAGTATTATAAGAAATAGGAAACGAAAAAATATTTTTAATGAACAAAACAAAAGGGGTATTTTTTGTGGAACTTGGAGAGGTGCACTGCCGTGCACCAAGTATTATAAGAAATAGGAAACGAAAAAATAATTTTAATGAACAAAACAAAAGGGGTATTTTTTGTGGAACTTGGCGAGGTGCACTGCCGTGCACCAAGCCACCAAGTATTATAAGAAATAGGAAACGAAAAAATAATTCTAATGAACAAAACAAAAGGGGAATTTTTTGTGGAACTTGGCTTAGACACTACCGTGTCTATGAAGCTAATATTCGAATTTGAAATAATTATCCTTATTGTTGTCGCGCCTGCGCACTAGATAACGCTTTTATACTAGGTACGCACTACTACTAGTACTAGGTAACTAGGTAAGGTAGGTAGGTACCGCGTATTTTCTTACGGTTTTACTATCACATATTTTTCAGCTCGGTCGCACAGCAAAATCCCTATCTCCTCCAAGCCTGCCGTAAGGAACTTCGTTCCAAAAACTTAAAATGCATTTCTTCATATAACTCTTAGAATAATAACGCCTAGAAGCCGCGTCTGAACCAAAACATAGGCACAAACGCGTGCCATCTTCATTATCATTGTGTGCGTGAGCGGTATGTATCTACGATCTTTTCACCCACAGAGATACGGCTTCAGTAATACCATTATCGTGCGTTTACCCACAAAAAACACTTTTTTTGTGGTATAAATATCCTTTTTGTGAAAATGCATTGAACAGATCTTTGTATTTTTAGTAGGCTTATACCAATTTTCTTTGCGGTTACGTCTAACTATTTCAATCCATCGATTGGCTATGACAGGGTCAACTGGAAAGCTAAAAAAAGAATATGAGTCGCTATCAAAACAACTAACTAGTTAGTAGACTTTAATATGAAATGAAAGAGAAAAAAACGAATAAACGATCGAATAAAATAAATGCTAAGTAAATTATTTTCATACAACTTATAACACCAACATTTAGTCTAAAAAGTTTAACAGTTTAACTTTTAACGTTAAAGTAACTAACTTTAAAAGTTACTACGTTACTAACTTTAAAAGTTACGTTAAAGTAACTAACTTTAAAAGTTAAACAGATATGGTAAATATTATATTTAATTTTTAACATTAAGAACCAACTTAAACCATGTTGGCACTTTTTTCCCTGCAACTGGCAACACTGTTTAGTGATTACGTAATGTATTTCAAATGATTTATAATTCGTCATATTTGTACAGAAAATGTATAAAAAGCAGTACTTACCTGTGAAATGAAATATTATCACTTTTATTTTGTTTGTCTGATGTACTAAAACACTTCTTTATAGTGCAGACAGTCATTTTTAATTATTTCTCGGGAGCTGTGTTCGACTTAACGTGACGTTGAGCACTGACAGCGCGCGGAACGAACTTAGCCGGATATGGCTAAGTTTTAGTTGCGCGTTTTTCGAGCTTGCAATAGGTTTCTAGGCGTTATTATTCTAAGATATAACTGTATCTTTTAAAATGTACAGGAACAAAATATTTGAGTTACTCTGTAATTTGAATGTTGAAACATTTATATCTTGGTTTATATCTTGCAGGTCAGATGGAAGGCCCCGATGTACAGGGGGAGACACAAAATATTTTTCGTGTCAAACGCACGATTGTCCGGAGGGCGCTGGCGACTTCCGCGCGGAGCAGTGCGCTGAATTCAACGACAAAATGTTCAGGGATCAGAAAATATATTCGTGAGTATTTTTCTTGGTAGCACAAGGTATAAAATGTGGCATTCAACTTCGATTTTTTAATATCTATCACCAAAAGCATGCTAATGCTCATGCTCATGCTCATGCATCTTTTTTTGACCCGGCCGTAAAACGGTCCAGGTATTCTCTTCTAATTTGGAGACCTCAACGCACTATTATTTGAGATATGCTTGGAGTCAGAGACTCCCTGCCTGTCATGTGATGTCTGAAAGTCAATGTTTCTTCTCAGGTCATAAATGTCACAGAGCACGTAGGTATGTACTTCCCGTAGGAAATTCTGGTGCGATCGCATTTATGTTTGTGTGTGTGTGTACGTGTGTATATTTATATGCGTGTGTTTGTCAAGATAAAATTTACATTTCTGTTCATTAGCTGGGTTCCCTATACGAAAGGACGTAACCCTTGCGAGCTGAACTGCATGCCGCGCGGCGAGCGGTTCTACTACCGGCAGCGGGAGGCGGTCGTGGACGGCACGCGCTGCAACGACGAGTCCTTCGATGTGTGCGTCAATGGCACCTGCCAGGTAAGCAGGAATACTTAAAGGGTGTTACAATATCTTCACTTGAAATTGTCTTTTATATCCTCTGCAATCGCTGCTCTGAGGTCGAAATTTGTCGAAATGAGCGATGATCTGCCAGTCACTCTTGGAAATTGGAATGAACTCAAGATAGATAGGATTTTTTACACCAGAAGCGACTTTTAATTTTATGCAGCAAATCTCCATAAAGAACAAACGAAACACTTCATTTTGTTGATGGCAACCCTCCGACTAATTTCATTTCTGATTAATAGCTGCAATTTATAATGTAATAGGCTCTGTGACATTTTTATGGATCTTAGTGTACTTTTTACGAATGAGTAAAAAAAAGCTAAGCTACAACCCACTAATGGCCCACTACTGAGCACGGGTCTCTCCTCATTACTGAGGAGCCCTAGAGCATACTCCACCACGCTGCTCCAATGCGGGTTGGTGGAGGGGTACGAATGAGTACTTATAAAAATAAGATAAGTTTGTTCCGTCTTTTTTTATTGACTACCTAACCTAACTCTAACTACCTAACATGAAACTCTCAATTAAAGTACTAAGTTTAAGTATTAATTAGACACTTTACAAGATCATCAATCTACTTCCTGCAGGCTGTTGGTTGTGACATGATGCTGGGGTCGAATGCCCGGGAAGACAAATGCCGCGAGTGTCGTGGTAATGGGACGAACTGCAAAACCATGGAGGGTATTATTCCCTTCGACCCAGAAGTAAAGAGAGGTAACTAATAAATACATATTTTCTTACTTTGCTATCTAAAAGATATTATCATGATTGGGAAATCTAAATATGGGATTATCTAAATATTGCTTATTATTCTTAGGTTACGTCGACGTCCTGTTAATACCGCAAGGAGCTACAAATATCATAATTGAAGAAATCAAAGCGTCAAATAATTACCTGGGTAAGTCGACTGGATGTTTATTTAATACTGTTACGTGTCAGGAGTACTGGGTTCGAGAAAATGCCAAAATGTACCACAAAGACTTTATTGTACTCGTAGATGCGCAATTACACACTGTATACAGTACATACCACAACACTATGCACGTAGGTACTCGTAAACACACTCGTCGAACACTGTATCGCTCGTAGAAATCACTTTACTTCTCACTGGTATCGCTCGTAGGTATCGCTGGTATCTTCCTGGTTTCGCTTCCGAAACTAGAATGTCCGCACTTGACCGATCGCCCCTTTTTATACCACTCACGCACCATTCATGGCAATCCAGAACATTCCTGTTAAGTCCGGACCCGCTTCGAACAAGATTCGAGAACGTTCCTTGCAACCGACTTTCGCCCGTATGACTATTGCCGTAATGATCGAAGCGTCGTGCGTACTTTTGAGACGGGCTAGCGCGCTATTGTTCTATTGTTGACTCGACATGTTTATGGCCCCTATTGTTTATTGTTTCCGAAGTAGCTGCGCTAGGGTTGTCACAATACATACCACGGTATACCGAAACCTTGCCAACTACTTATAACGATGTCTCTTCATAAACTGTAAAATAAGGAAATGAGAAGAAATTCGGAAAAAATGTGATAAAAATATCAAAATTGTACAATAATGAGGTGTTTCCTCTTGGTCCTACTAGGTATGACGGACCACGAGGAAACAGTCAAACAATAGTAACAATGCTGTTCTTATTTCAAGCTGTTCATAATTCAACTTACGTCCTATCTGTGGGCAGCCCTGCGCGCGAAGGAACGCACGAGGTACTACCTGAACGGCGACTACCACATCGACTTCCCGCGCTCGCTGGTGATCGCCGGCGCGCTCTGGCACTACGAGCGCAACCAGATGGGCTTCGCCGCGCCCGACCGGCTGCGCTGCGTCGGACCCATCAATGAACCATTGTATCTTTCCGTATGTACTTGCTACTTTATTAAACTACCTAATTATTTACATATTTTTGACGATCCCTATTGGTCAGCCTTTTTCGCCTTACGTCGCCACTAATGCTACGACGATGTAGTTCAAGTTTAGGGCTATGAGCACTTTCACATAATTTCTCGTTTCATATTTGCAGCTTCTTCTCCAAGAGGACAATGTGGGCGTCAAATACGAATACAGTATTCCCAGTGACTTAGCACCCCGTCCAGCCATGAAGTACGACTGGATGTTCGAAAAGTTCACCCCCTGCTCTGCGACGTGTGGTGGAGGTAACTATTACAGTCATACCCTAGGATTGCGGCCCGTACTGCATCATGAAACTGTAATTTGACGAGCCATGTAGCGTAATGCATGTAGTGTACCTAATGGTCGTTCCTAGCGAGTCGTAAATTTAAATGAAGATGAAATTTTCATACACACTGAGTTTAGATCACAGTCCATACGGTTAGGTAAATGACATCATTCTAAATCCGTTACAGCGGACGGCCCAAAATGGCGCATTACTAAGCAAACTGTTACTGTCCTAGGTTTCCAAATGCGGGCAGTGACCTGTCGATCACGAGACGACCTGGAGCAAGTGGACGAGAGTCTCTGCGACGGAGACCTGAAGCCGGCCACCAACCAGACGTGCAACACGCAGGCGTGCCCGCCGCACTGGGTGGAGGGGCCGTGGAGCCCGTGCTCCAAGCCTTGTGGCGAAGGGGGCATCAGATCCCGACAGATACAATGCGAGAAAATTGTCACAAACGGGTATGGATTTAAAGTGTAATAAGGTTATCTTCAAAAAAAGGGCGTGACTTTGCGCTACTATAGGTAGTATTCTATTCTTCTATTCTATTCTATGATATATAATTATGTACGAATAGTACCTAGTCACAAAAAGATTCTCATTGTGGAACTGAGGACGATAGATACACATATGCCTTAGGTATACGTTGCGCAAATCTAAAAGCATGCATATATCCAACTGTTATACAAAGTTCTTAAAAACCACGATTTTTTATGATTACGATCTAAATAATTCATAACCATTTTTTTAGGTTGACTTTTAGATTCCCATCGATAGTGTCGGATAAGGAATGCGTGGAACTGCTTGGTGCTAAGCCCAATCTGTATGAGGAATGTAATAAAAATGCCACCTGTCCGACTTGGTTTACTGGGCCGTGGAAACCGGTAAGTGGAGAAAAGGACCTTAAATGTAATAACACAAATAAAATACACACATAGGTTTACCTACTTTAACCGCACCGTACTACCGTAGAGAAGTTTGTTGGGGCAGAATTTTATACCGATTTTTAATAATTAATAAAAAATATCGACTTAAAAATATCATCTTAAATTATGAAATAAAAAATTACTGCCTATGGGTCTACAAATTTTGTATCCAGTAGATACCAGCAGACCCTTCATAGTTTCATTTAGTTGAACAACATATATTTACCTAGCCTTTTTTCTTAATACGGTCTGAAAAAATACGACAAGGCTCTCGCAGTATTTCTTAGCTTAATTAATGCTCAAAAAAAAATTTTAGTGCGACAAACTGTGCGGCCAAGGAGTTCAGACGCGGCAAGTGGTGTGCCACACGCGGCTGAACGGGCGCGTGGAGGTGTTCGACGACAACGAGTGCGGCGACGAGAAGCCGCCCGCCGAGCAGCCCTGCAACCTGCACCCCTGCACCGGGATCGACTACGTGCTGTCGGATTGGGCTGGAGTGAGTATTCTTTTCTTATGCATTAGCAAACGAGCCTGCAGTACCATCCTTTCGGTACTATTATCTTCTACGTTATCTGCCGCCGTAATGGGTACTGTTGTTTAATCTAACATATCTAATGAATTTACTGTGTACGAAAGGTAAGCACCTTTATCCCACGATAACCATAAGGGATCTTCATAAAAATCACGGTATCGGAGCATTCGGAGCCATTATATCACGCGATATTTTTTGCTACCGACAGCGGTACCCGAAGAAGCCTTTACTGTCATAATAATGATATTACTTTCATGCTCAGCTGTTACGTTGGTGTCAGCTTTGGACTGTTGATGTTACTCAATTGTTTTGTAATCATTCCCATTAATTTTGTCTTCTTGTAAAGAATTCGGATAAAAAAAACAGTTTCTTGATCATTTTCACTGTACGTTGTTTACAGTGTGACACCTGTCTTTCGACGAAGAGAACAAGATTAGCCAAGTGTGTGACGAAGGACAACGTGGTAGTGGAGTACTCGATGTGCGCATACCATCCCGAGCCTGTCCTGGAGGAGCCGTGCGACAAGTCCCAGCTGCCACAGTGTGAGATGCAGTGGTACGCCACGCAATGGAGCAATGTAAGTCCTGACTTGTCCTAACATAGCTGGATGTGTCCTCTCACAATTTGAGGGGTACAATACATAGTCGGGGTACATATATGCTGGTCAAGTGCTCGTTTGACTGCGCGTTTGAGCGCAAGTTTGACTTCACAAAACTGCAAGAAACAGCATGGAAGTGCGAAGAATGACTTCTGAAACATCTGTTAATAAATTCGTAAATTGTAAGACGTGATTGACATAACTTTTTTAAGTATTTATTAACGGACTTTAACCCTAGATAACTAATCATTCGTCCACACGACGACGCACTATTGTACGAAAGTCAAATGCCCCTACTTACGCGTGACCCCCGCCCCCGCATCTTTGTTTACCTTCCTAATATGAGCCAAAAGTGCATCTCGTGACGCGTTTCCAGTCACACGCTAATTAGGGAATGATTTACCGCCATTTCGTAGTCCGCTCGACGAAAGTTTAGTTACTCCGTTCGGTGAAGATATGTATTGAGTTTTATACTTTTACGTAGCTTTTTCATATTTTTTTACAATTATATATTATGTTTCGAGTATTTACACAAATATTTACATTTCTAAATGTAAATGATTGAGAATATATATATATGTGTCCTTCCAAGGCTCGGAGGATGTCGAAACACAGCTGCTTGAAATGCAAGCAAGCTATTTGCGGCCCTCACAATGTCGACATATGCTGTCGTTGTATAGATTAATATTATTAATATGTTTTTCCTTTTTTATGTTGCTAATTGATATTACTTTTGTGCCATGTAACAAGTTTCTCTTTATATTAAATAATTTTGATAATATTTGAGTTTTTATTTGCGTAGTCCGATCGACGAGTGTTTAGTTAATACGTAACAACGAATATAGTTTAGTTGACTAGGGTTAAAAGTAGAATTACGAAATCAGAGATTCGAATATGAGCAGCCAATATTTCGATATGTGACCATAACAAATAAAATTTCATTTCAGTGTTCAGTGGAATGCGGTGTGGGCATCAAGACCCGCCGCGTGTTCTGCGGCATGGTGAACGGGGACGCTATAGAAGAGGTGGAAGACAGCCGCTGCGACCCTGACCAGAAGTACCAGGACACCAAGCCCTGCGAGGTGCCTAAGGAGAACTGTCCTGCCAAATGGTTCACCGGGCCCTGGTCTGAGGTTTGTTTTTGTAACTATTTAATTTACTTACCGATATAAAGGCCTGGAGGAAGATCTTACGTTACCATCGGCAGTCATTGACATGTAACATACTATGTCTTACGTTCTAAGTGCCATATTAAGATGCAAGTTTTTAAGCTAGGTAGCCTATATAATGTAGCAATATAAACTATGAAAACCGTATTACCTAAAGTATTAAATTGTCATGTAACAACGTTATTATTGCAGTGCACCAAAAAATGTGGTGGAGGCGAACAATACCGGCATGTGACGTGCCTCATAGGGGACAAGGTGGTGCTGAGCTGCTCCAAGACCGACATACCCGACACCCTGCAGACCTGCAACATGAAACCTTGCAATGAAGGTAAACTCTATATGTCACACTTTTCACAGTTCAAAACTCGTTCAACACTTTACTTGTATGGATAAAATATGCGTTAATATCACAGGTATAAAGTCATCCAATAACAATGTTTATATCGAATGAACATCATATTGAAAATTTCCGATATACTGACTTAGATAATGTATCCGTAGACGAAGTGATTCCAGTGGATTCGAGTTCGACGCCAATCATGGACGATGACGTATACTATGACTACCAAGATTGTGACGAAGATTACAAAGAGGAGGTTGGGGCAGAGGAGGACGTCAAATTTGACTCACCACTGGTAATATGATTATTATATTATATAAGTAATATCTGTGATATCTAATTTACTACCTAAGTGGATATTAAAAATAACATTTTGTTACTTTCAGTTTCCACAGGAAGATTTCGTGACTACAGGTGAGAATACAAAATAATTTTGATGTTTCCATACATAATAGCCAACGATAATCCGAGAGTGAATGAAATTAACACATTTTGTTTTTTTAAGAAATTGGAAAAAAGTTGCTAGCTAATGGATAAAGAACTTATCATCGACGATCCACATCTTTACAACCGAAACACGATTGCTGTTAAAAGTCCCTTATTATACCACCTTATTTATTGATTGTCAATGCCATAACAGATATAGTCAGATACTTCTGTCCAAACGTGGCTCTAGCATCGATAATTTCGGATGTGTGTTGATGTAATAGTAAAACAAAAAGAGACTTAGGGCGGGTTGTTTCACCATGATTAACGCGATCACGCGTTAACGTTAAAAATGGCGCTATCTATCGTCAAACCGAAAAACGAATTATTTCACAAAATGGAGGCCTTAACCATACTTCAATTTTAACGAACGTTAATCATCTTTCGTAATCGTTACTTTTTGACGTACGTATAATGTTATGTTAACCAAAGGTTTGAAGCAACCCACCCGTTGTAATTTATGTTACGTTTTTAATTAATTAAGTTAAATAACTTTTATTATTTCCGTAGAAAGCGAGACCGAACTTGGATCGGGTATGACAGGTACGTATTTTTTATTTTTAAATTTAATTTAATTGAATTAAAGTTTATAATAAATTCTGATTTAAATAGGTAGCCTAAATAAATTATTTTATGTTTATAAATCAGTACACATAATGTGAATTTTCCACTTTTAAAGCAGAAGAAAATAGGAAGTCCATATTCCATCATACCAGCCAAGTGTCTCAATAATGTCAGACTTCTTTCTACATAACGTTTTTTTGCACCGGATTAATTTTCTATTTATATAGAACTAAAAAATAAAAATTCCATTTGTAAATCATTAATGTAAATCTCATTTTTTTAATTTTAGTCTTAAAAAGCGAATAAATAGTCAACATAAATTGTTCCAGATTTGTCAACGGATTACTTTACTACCGATGACGGCTCAGGTTTTGGCTCAACATTTGAAAGCACATCAACAGAAACAACAGGTGGAAAATTACTTGTAACACTAATAGATTTTGTAAATTAGTGGTTAAATACAATGTCATCTAAGTTACTGAAATAGAGACTTTATTAGATGTGGTCAACAGGTGTTAAAGTGCACTGACCTTATACCTAATTGTTTTTGTTATTAACTGATCTAGCAATGTGACAAAAGTATAGTTTACACGTTTTTTCTATTACAGCTGATAGTAGTACAGTATCAAGCAGTGAAGTTACTGATGCTAAAACAGGAGTAAGCACTACTGTGTCTAGTGGTTCTGATAATACAGAATCTGCAGTTGTTGATGTTAACTATAGCACAGAACCTGAAAGTACAGAAACTGATAGTACCGAAACCAGTAATACAGAAACTGTCACTACCGAAAGTAGTAACATCGAAACGGGCAGTACCGAAACTAGTAACACAGAAACAGGCAGCACCGAATCTAGTAACACGGAAACGGACAGTACCGAAACTAGTAACGCAGAAACCGGCAGTACCGAAACTGCTAACACAGAAACTGACAGTACCGAACCAACTGATTCAGAAACTGGCAGTACTGAAACTAGTGATACTGAATCAGACAGTACCGAGACTAGTAATGTGGAAACAGGTAGCACTGAAAGCAGTAATACAGAAACAGATAGTACTGAAAGTAGTAATACAGTTACTGACAGTACCGAAACAATTATTACAGAAACTGACAGTACTGAAACTACAGAAACTGGCAGTACCGAAACTAGTAATACAGAAACTGCCAGTACAGAAACTAGTATTACAGAAACTGGTAGTACCGAATCGGTTAGTACAGAAACTAGTAACACGGAGAGTAGTACCACTGAAAGTACAGAAACAGGTAGCACAGAATCTACTGAATCTAGTTCTACTACGGATGAAACTGCAACGGAAAGTACTAGTACAATGGATAATATCAGTACAACATCTGATAGTGAGTCCACTGACGAAACTACAGATAAGGATATAAGTACCACAGAATCTAGTACGACCGATGTTGGTAGCACACAGACTACAGAAGAAACAGGCAGCAGTACAACAGAAGTTTCTGGTAGTACTTTATACAGTACAAGTGAAGGTATCTCTGAATCAAGTACCACGGAAAGCGTCACTACAGAAAGTGAAGTTGGTGCATCGAGCGAAACTGAAGAGACTTCTACTACCGAATTTAGTAGTACCGGTACGATGGAGAGTACATCAGAATCATCTGAAGCAAGTACAGCCTCAGAAACTGTAAGTGAAGTTAGTACAACAAGTTCTACGGACATCACTGAATCTACTGAATTCAGCTCTACTGCTTCAGGCGAAGACACGGAATCAACGCCAACAGGAGGTAATTATACATATTTGTAAAACTTGATGTATTTAATTCATATATTAATAAATTAATTCCTACCGATTTCTTCTCAGTGACTGAATCGACGATCGACCTTTCAAGTACTACTTCTTCGGAACAAATCGGCCTAACGACTGGATACTCAAGTATGTTAAGTCACTCCTATTATCACCTATTTGTTTTATTTTCATTGAACCCGTTTAATAAAAGTAGTAGAATATAAATATTTGTCCAAACAGCAAAAACAGATTGGGGTACAACCATGAAGGATCTCACCGGACCCCGCCGCTGCGTACCCAAGAAAGTAGCGAAATGCTTACGTAGTCTGTACGGATGCTGCCCAGATAAGAAAACTCCTGCCAAAGGACCATTTGAAGAAGGTGACACATTGATTTTTACATTCTTTAGATAATATGTAATTATATTTCAATTAAAATTGTCATAGCTCCTTTAAACGACATTAATGTTTTTAGGCTGCCCGAATCCTAAAACGTGTGAAACGACGAAGTTCAAGTGCTGTAGCGATGGCGTGTCCCCGGCAGCCGGTCCCAACAACAAGGGCTGCCCAGTGATAAACTGTAACGAGACCTTATATGGCTGCTGTCTCTCCGATAACACTACGCCGGCCGAGGGAAATGACCAAGAAGGATGTCCCAAGCCTGTTCCAGCTTGCGAAAAATCCAAGTAATCCAAGTCATCATTTTACTATCGCCAACTGCAAGACAATTCCACATACTTCAGAAAGTTTATATTGTACTTTGTCAAGCACTATTTTAATTACCAATAAAGTTGTTGTTTTTTTAGGTATGGTTGTTGTGCAGATGGACAAACAAAAGCCAAAGGACTAGAAAAACAAGGATGTCCTGAAACACGTAAGTCCCGGGCCTACGACCTACGACATAATAAAATTATTCCATCATAAGAATAAAATAATTATTACAATAATATTTATTATTATTATTAGATATTATTAATAATAATCCTGTCAATCCTTATTAGAAACTGATATACCAGAAACGACAACCCAAGGTGCTGGCACTACCACCATCGCGACCACCAAGGCTGACAACGAGACCGAACCTACAGGCCCAGATGGCTCCGGATTGGAAGTTCTGTGTAACATCACTGAGTTCGGCTGCTGCCCAGATGGTGTTTCTCCAGGTAAACTGACATTTTATTTACAACCAATCGAAATTTCACGAAGACGAACAGTTTACAATACCCTATACTCATCTGAGAAACATGCTGTCAAACAAAGTCCTTTTTCAACACACTTGCTCGTAAAGTTGCTATTTTTTCTTTAGTCTTACGCCCGGAATGCGGTTTATTACACACTAGTGCGTTTTACTTTTCATTGCCGCACTAGTGTTTTTCTTATTCCACTTTTTTTTATATCCGTAAAGAGGTTGTTACCAAAAGATTTGTTATTTTGTAAATAAATAAACTTGTTGTACTTAGTCAAAATCTGATAAGATAAGATTATACTTCATCTAATTATCTATTAAAGCATTTAAAAAATACAATATTTTAAATCATTAATTACCGTAAATTCTTATTAGAAATACATAATTATTTAGTTTAATATATTGTGGCTGAATGTTCGGTGCCCCTGGACTTAACCTGCGCGCGCATAGTTATTCAACCAAAGATACGGCGCGCGAAAAAATAAACCGCGCCATTTTGTGCAAACATTTGTTCGTTTATAATTTGCTGATTTGTGACTGAAAAATGTCGATACCTAATTGTTTTTTTCCTCGCAAGTGTGTTGAAAAACGTCGTATGATACGCGTGTGCTTTGTTCATTACAGTCTTGGCTCTATTACAGCCCTCGCCTTGCGGCTCGGGCTCAATACCGCCTCGACTGTAATGACCAACTTCGCGCACTTGTATCATAATGTACTATTGTATGTCAGCGTCCCATAAATGACAGTTTAAATCTAATTGTAAACCAGCCTTCGTAAAAATAATGTCTTGGTTTCCACAGGGTTCTGTTACTCTACATTTAAAAAATTATGGACATTTTCGCTCAGATCGGATGTAGCAATGCAAAATGAAATGAGCCTCAAACGTGCGCTCCATACTCGGGTTGCAATATATTCAATGTTTCCTATGCATGAAATCCAAGTCCAATATGCAGATCTTAACTATATTTTTGAGAAGATAGTTGAATTCAGCATAAAAAAAAATTACAATAACGACTTTGAAAACACATTTGAAATTCACACGTTCATTTTCATATTTTACATTATCAGCTGCTGGCGATCGAATGGAAGGATGCGTGATGTCGTGCAATACTTCACTGTATGGCTGCTGCCCCGACGGACAGACTCCTGCGCATGGTTCAGATTACGAAGGGTGCTGTCTTCAGACCGCGTTCGGATGCTGTCCTGATAACTACAAGCCCGCAGACGGCCCTCATCTTGAAGGTAATCTATTAATTAAAATTTTATGTCGCAGACACGAATTCCCGAAACTGTTTGTTATAAACTTCTGTATATCAACATGTCCAATCTCCTAACATTGTCATACACAAAGTAGGTACATACAAAGAAAATTAATGCAAAGCGACATTAAATATCGTTTAAAAAATCTGTAAGGTTCAAAAAGGTGGTATGACTTTTGTATGATTCCCTGGAATATTCAAGAGGTATTTTCGCAGGTTGCGGATGTCAATACACTCGCTACGGCTGCTGCCCCGACAACATGACCATTGCACGAGGACCCAACAAGGAAGGTTGCGGCTGCCAGTACACGCAGTTTGGATGTTGTCCGGATAGGTAAACTTCCAGTTTTTCTAAAGTTTTATTTATCTTCAACCCCTTCATGGTTAAGGAGGCATAGAACATTTTTCCTTACACTAGTCTTATGCAGATTGATAAAGTGGAGTAAGGGTTCCCGCAAACTGGCCACAGCTACCGATTAAAGGTGGTTATGGCGCTTCTTTTAGCGCTCCAACAGCCCCAATAACAGTGAGTGGGTTATGCAGCCGAAGCGGCTGTACCCGGAATGCGCTTCTAAAAAAAGCGCCACAGCGACATAGCCGCCGGTGGCTGTGGCCAGTTTGCGGGAACCCTAATGGTGGCGAATGTTTTCCATGATGTCTCAAAAATATCGTACAGCATGCTTGCATCGGAGGTACCGTTTACATAAATGATTTGCGTATGATTTGATTCCAAAATAGGGTCAATGGGCTTCTGCAAAGCTAGTGCGCCTAATTAATTAAATGTTATATTGAGCGTGTAAGTAAATCAATACCAACAACAGTTTGCAGATTATGCTTACTTACTACATCATTTCCTGAATTTACGTTTACTTATTTCCTAAATGCAACTCCTAATGCAGTCACACGGAAGCCCAAGGTCCAGAATACAGCGGCTGTGACTGCAGCACATATCAATTTGGATGTTGTCCGGACGGGTTCACTGCGGCGGTTGGCCCCAACCTGCAGGGCTGTCACTGCCAGCAGACGGACTACGGCTGCTGCGGGGATGGACAGACTGCCGCCAAGGGCCCCAGCCAGCTCGGTTGCGACTGCTCCAACAGCAAGTACGGATGCTGCCCCGACGGAGTAACTGAGGCACAGGGAGAGAAATTCCTCGGCTGCACTGATGTACCTGAGAACAGACAAGGTTTGTAAAATGTATACAGATTGTGGAAATATGATAAAAATATTTTTATTTGAATTTAGTTTTCACATAGTTTTTCGAAAGTAAAGCCACGTCATCGATACTACAAATCCTTACTACGAGTGTTCTTGAAGTAGAAAAAGTAAGAAACGTTCAAGGAGTTGTTTCCTAGTCACAATTAAAAACAACTCTTATTACTACTTAAGGCTAGATACATATATTATATCAAAGTCAGAACCAAGCAGTGTCGTCTAAAAATTAACAATTTATTTTCATCATAACTACTTCACTCTACATCTACACTCTATTTACAAGGAATTAAAGCTATTTTCAAGAAGTTCAAAATTCAAATATTAATTTCTTCGAAGTCAAATCTTCTTTTCGAAAGTCAAACTACGCCATCGCGCCGACAAAACCCTAAGGTGAGTGGTCTTACCCTATTTCTGCGTAGTACATATCTAGTATACACACATCAAAAGTGTCTAGGGATCAAGCATTTTTATGCGGATTTCTTGAGATGACAATGGCGTTTCGTGTGCTTTTCTGATGAGTCTCGTTTTGGTATGAGACCGGATACAAGACGTATACGACACTGGAGAACCCCTGGACGCCAACAGCGATTAAAATCCTGCCAGGAAGTCCATCCTTATAGTGGTGGAACCATCATGGTATGGGCGGGTATTTGGATCGGCGGAAGAACTGAGTTGATTTGGATCAGAGGCAACCTCAACGCTCAAATTTATGCTGAGACGATTGTATCAGACGTCATCGTTCCTCTACAAGTGCAAATTGGTCCCTTATTTCAGTTAATGCATGATAATGCACGACCGCACACCGCAAGAGTTGTAAGACAGACTCTCGCCGCAGCTAACATCAATGTCCTGCCCTGGCCTGCTCAGTCGCCAGACTTGAACCCGATTGAGCATGCATGGGATATGCTACAGAGAAGAGCTCTGCCGAATATGGAGGGTATCCAGTGGCAAGAAGACCTTTTTTTGTTGTTGCAACGAACATGGGCGGCCATTCCACAGCGTGATTTGGATGAACTCATTTTGAGTATGCCAAACCGATGTTCTTGTGTTGTTAGTGTTCGCGGTAGAAACACGGATTATTAATTGTTTAAGTTACCCAATAAAATTTTAAAGAAAACTGTTATTTCAGTCTTTTTTTCGAACTTTAATGTTAGTGGTTCAAATGTCAAAAATCCCTTTATTAGGAAAATGGCAAATTTCTTTATTAATGCAAAGGTGACTTGGTTTATCGTTACTGTGACAAACGAAAACACTTTATTTGATGAATCCTTAAAGAAAATTTTAATTAATATCAATCAGGAGAAAAGTTATTGCAAAAATATATGTTGATCCCTAGACACTTTTGATGTGTGTAGTTACACGTTGGCTTTATTGCAGCGGCCTGTTCTCTGCCCAACGACCGAGGGACGTGCCGCAACTTCACCGTGAACTGGTACTACGACACGGTGTACGGCGGGTGCTCCCGGTTCTGGTACGGCGGCTGCGGCGGGAACGGCAACCGATTCAACAGCCAGGACGAGTGCGAGGATGTTTGTGTGCAGCCCTCGCCGAAGGGTGCGTACTAAAAGAAGACACTGCACGGTTTTTACGATTTCAAGCTTTTATCATCGAGACAACTAGTTTCTAGGGCATCTTCTACTCACGATTTTTTATATAGACTTAAAAACCCAATGTTTATGCATTCCTTAATATTATCTGAATAGCAATTGAAATGTCAGTTCCAAGTAATGTAAAAAAGGCGATTCTGTTAAGGTTCAATACAATAAGTCGATCTATTCATTCTTTTTAATCCAAACTTCATGAAGTTCGACTTTTGTAACCCACAGTAGGTACATGAATTTATCATAATGTACATTTATCGTAAAAACCTTAAATGTGTATCGATAGATGCCTGCAAGTTACCAAGCGTGAGGGGCTCTTGCAGTAACCCGACCATCCGATGGTACTACGATTCGATTCGAGAGCAGTGCTTGCAGTTCGAATACGGAGGATGCCTCGGCAACGCTAACAACTTCGGAACCAGCGAACTTTGCCAGAAGCAATGCGAACCGGCCAGAAGCGAAGGTAACATAACGTTTTTGACCCAAAATCTACCCAGACCATTGAATTGGCAGACCATTGGCATTTGAATTAAACACAAAATTACAATTTTATTCGTTAAGTTAAGTATTTCTAATAATTTTGTCCACTGGTAAATTGAAGACCTAAGGTCAACTTCTCCTGCACATGGTACACTTTTCACACATTCACAACTCGTAACTTTCCCACTGCTGGGGTCGGATCTTCTCTCACAACATCGAGGAGTACAGTCACAGTTCACATAACGTATATAGAAAGGACCCACTGAAAATCAGCGCCGTAGTCTACACTACGGCATCGAGCTGAGTGGGCTCCTTTTTCTAGGCCACTAGACACAGGCGAGCGTGATGTAGCTATACAATAGTAGTGTACTTATAATCTACCTTTCTGTATATTTTTGTTGTGTTGTAATCACACTGTCGTTTTTATAGTGTTTCTATTTTTATTCTTCTGTGTCTACATTTGTAATCTTTAACTGTAATGTTTGTGGCCTTGAAATAAAGCTTTTCTATTTCTATTTCTATTTCTACATAATTAAAAAAATAAGAGGCATGAGCAAGACTTAAACCATAGTTCCCGGTTCTTGAGTCCAACATACAAACTACTCCACCACTTAATCCTCCTCTGGCTATGACCCTTTGAGTAGTTCAATAAGTACCTAATCGTGGAAATCTGTCACCAGACCAATGCAGCTTGCCGATCGAGCGCGGTTCGTGCGCCGGGAACTTCCCCCGCTGGGGCTACAACGCGGAGCAGGGCCGCTGCGAGCAGTTCACATGGGGCGGCTGCGAGGGCAACCACAACCGGTTCAGCTCGGAGGCCGCTTGCCTGCACCGCTGCAGCCCGCCCGGACAGCCCAAACGTGAGTGCTTTAGGGATTGGTGATTGCTGTTTGGCTTAGTTGACGCGTGTTGACGATTTCATTTTAATTTAAGAATGATTTTGGTTTTAAAAAACTAAATATAAAATGAAGTCTTCAATACCAAGTAATGGTTTTTGGTGATGGTACTTATGCTTGGTAGTAGTTAAGACAGTAAAAATAACAAAAATTTGTTGAAGTTGGGATTAATGGAAAGCATCTTGAATTCATTTTCTTTCTGGTATGTTTCTTTTCTTATATCTGATCTTTGGTGGTTGTAACATAAGTTTATATAACAAGTTTCTTCTTATTTCACTTTCTTCTGTCATGGCTGGCCAAACGATGGATGCTTTTAGATTTAATGCAAATATGGGTGGCGTAAAAGCGTACGCTAGCAGTCAATGTATTCCTTATACAACCCTTCTAAAAGGACTGAATGTGCTGAGGTACCTCAGCATACCCCAGTGAATGTCTCCACTCCATCATAAAATTTGAAAAAAACCTATTTGCGTTCTCGAACATCCAACGTCGTCAGCCATAACTAACCGTGACTAACGCTACCGAACGCAGCGGAATGCTCGCTGCCGCAAGAGAGCGGCAACTGCACGGACAAGCTCGCGGTGTGGGCGTTCCGCGCCCCCGAGAACCGCTGTCTGCCCTTCTACTACACCGGCTGCGGCGGGAACGATAACCGATTCGAATCCGAGGACGAGTGTGCGCGCGTGTGCCCCAGCGCCTACGGTAAGTTGAGCCACGGGACTCCTAGCGCGCTGTGACGTGAAGTTCCTCATAAAACATATAAAAAGAGGACCCACGTTGGAATCACGATCTGTAGTGGCAATAACTCAGTTACCAGTGACCCTGCCTGCGAAGCGGGTGTTCTCAGGTTCAAATCGGGGCACTGGAAGACTTGATAAATTTTGGCTTTTTCTTGCCATTCGCGACACAATTCAACGGTGCAAAGGTGTTTTGTTGTCCATTTGCTTTTTCGTTAACCCTTCGGTGTATTTTTAAAGTCTTGCACTTCAACACCAAGACCATTGATTAGTGCAACTATAAAAACATACGAAGTAGGTAGTTAATGTCAGCAGAAGGGAAAATCATACTTCTACAATAAGGTAGGTAGATATTATCAGGTAACGTTGATAAGGAAGTAATAAATATAATGTATTCTAAAAATAGTAAAATAAAATGGGTAATTATTGATAGAAAAAAACAGCATGTGAATGTTGGTATCCCGTGATTAATGATTATGTTTAAAATATTGTCGTAATTAATTATGCATTGCCTGGTTTTAATAAGTAGGCTTAAACTAACAATTGCACGGAAATTTCCCTAGCCCTGGAAGTTGCTTAATTAACCAAAACTCTCTACTATTTTGCAGTAAAGTAATGTACAATTTTAGTGATGCCCCACTATTTGACGACCGAAAACAGGCCAGGTTGGCAAGCTACCACACTTTAACTTCAGGCTGTTACCAAACGACTTTGTAGTCTGGCTGAGAGTTTGAGCCGTAACTTCGTAGTCTAAATTCCTTCTTCTTGAGTACCGTGACCACTAACTAAATTATTATTATTAAATTTAATGGAGGTAAATTAAATTTCTTAATAACATCTCTCTTGTAGGTAGATATTTATGAGACTGGTTTAACTATACCTACTGTATTTTCGATTTTCATGTGCTGCACAAATAAAATTTGCCTAAATATACTTACGAACTTAAAGATATTGCCGTGGGAGGCATTTGAGGTAATTAAAATATATTATACAATAATTAAAAAAAATCTTAAACTATTGTTATATTCCTTAAAATAATAATATTTTATAGATAATACACGTGTCATTATACATTTCAGAAAAAGATACATGCGTTTTGCCTGCGGTGACTGGAAACTGTGCGGATTACACACTGAGGTGGTTCTTCGACACCAAGGACAAACGGTAACTACCTTACCTAATACAGATGTTAAACAGTAGCAAAACATTAGAAATTAGAAACAATTACAAAATATAATTATGTACTTATACTTCATATTTACAGACAGATTTTTTTAGAACATTAATTGCACCACAACACCGATTTGTTTAGGATTAATATCTATTCCCCATTTTATTTACTTAGGTACTCTCACTCCCGTGTACCTAGTAGATGTAATGAGCGACAAAAGGGATTAATTCTGTATCTGTCCATCACTGAACCGAAAGTTTTACAACGAAAACTACCGTTTTCGTTATCAGATACCCGTCAGATACCCTGGTGAAATTCTAATGCATCAGCAAAAGAGTAACTCGAAGTTCAAAGCTTTGCAAGTCCAGTTAGATGCCATTCCTCCTAGTGGCTCTTTCCCCTTGCTACAGGGTGCACCATGAGGAGTTCTGCTTAGATTGTTATTACGCCCAACGATATACATATAAATGCAAGCCTGTTTGGCAAAGGGAGATCTCCCGCCAGGCGAGACGACATGCCTGGGGGGCGGCCGGGCCCCGAGTGAATATGTACTCGAGGCGTGGTATATATGCCAGCGATGTAAAAATCTTTGATAGCGCGATTCAGGTTCGGTGACGTCACCTTGTGACGTATGTGCGATGTCGCCACATCACCCCCCTGCTCAGACCGGAGGTCGATGTGTTGATGCAGTCTGTGCTTCTCGGTGTTGATGAGCCGTAGTCGAAGTGCCCTGGATACCCTCTATCCGCGGTGAGTCGGGATGGGAGGGTGCGACGACAGATGCGGAGGGCGAGTGAAGTGTACTCAAGCCGTCCGTGGAGCCGTGTGTGAAGGGCAGCTGGCACGGGAACAGGAAGCGGAACACCCATACGCTGCGATGAACCCGGCGAGCTAGGCTGAGTGCCGAGAAGACACGCTGCTGTTGTTCATCGGGTGTGAGCGGTGAGGTGAGGTGGGGGTGAACCTGCAGCCGCTATCAGTGCTCAGAAGCGACGTGTTCTTGTCGGAAGGTCACCACTTTGGCAAAGGAAGATCTCCCGCCAGGCGAGACGACATGCCTGGGGGGCGGCCGGGCCCCGAGTGAATGTACTCGAGGCGTGGTATATATGCCAGCGATGTAGAAATCTTTGGTAGCGCGATTCAGGTTCGGTGACGTCACCTTGTGACGTATGTGCGATGTCGCCACACCTGCTAATAACGGCCGTATTCATAAAAAAAACTTATGCATTACTTAGCCTATGAGATCTCATAGCGTTGAATACAGCTCTGCCATTGGTCCAATGTTAAATCCAAATGATCCTACGCGGTCGTGAGTACCGCGAGACTTCATAGTACTGTTTGTAAATACCGCTGTAAGTCTCAGTACAGTTAATTATCACCACCTGCGCTTGACAGATGCCGTCAGTTCTACTACGGCGGCTGCGACGGCAACGACAACAACTTCCACACGGAGGAGCAGTGCGAGAGCCGCTGCCTGCCGCGCGCCACCACGCCCGCGCCCGCGCCCTCGCCACAGACCTTCGAAAACAGTACGATAGCTTTCTAACATTTTACTTCCCAGCTACTAAAATCATAGTTTAGTTTTGATGCCAATGTTGATGAATGATGTTTAGTATTGATGCCAATATAATTATATAGTTAAAACACCACCGTCCTTTTCCACATTACTATCGCAGAAGATCACTGCTGTGCCATATTGATAGACTGGTCTATCCAATAAAATTAGTTCTTCACTTTGTTCAAATTATCCTACATCTTCTGTTTAGAGGACTTTGATAGCATGAATCGGAGAGTAACGACAAAGTTTATAAATGAGCGACATTGAGGTTTTTGACACCTTTGTTATCATTCTTCACCAATTCGAGCTGCACATTCGGGCACATTTTGCCCCTCTCTGGACACGAATGTGTTTCCAGGCTTCTGTTTCCTGGAGCTGGACCCGGGCCCGTGCAACCAGTTCGCGACGCGCTGGGCCTACGACGCCGCGCGCGGCGGCTGCGTGCCCTTCGAGTACGGCGGCTGCGGCGGCAACACCAACAACTTCGATACCCATGAAACCTGTGAGGCGTACTGCTCGCAGATCCAAGGCAAGTGGTTATTGTGCTTCAGTAATTTCAGGATTTAAGGGCTTTTCGTCAACTTTCCCGTCGTCACAATATTTCTTTGCAATAATAAATTTTTGTCAAAATTTAAAACTTAGAACAAAAATAGGAATATGAAAGTTTTAATAGAAACTTGCATTCGAATTTATACAAAATTTAGAAAAGCTCTATGCTTTTCTAAATTTAAACACATAGACAAAAGATTTCCCGAATCTGCATAATTTATTTTTCAATCATCATTTTCTGAAACTCCATATAATTTCCAGACGTGTGCCAACTGCCGCAAGTGGCCGGTCCGTGCCAGGACTGGTCGGCGCAGTGGTTCTACGACGCCACGGTGGACGCCTGCCGACAATTCTACTACGGAGGCTGCGACGGGAACGGCAATCGGTACCTATATGAATGACCAATTTCAACATTGATAAGTAGTGATAACTCAAAAACTACTCGCCAGATTTTGCTTTTTATACTGGACCACACAATGACTATCAGCTTTTGAATAAAAAAAGAATCATTAAAATTGGAACGTTCACTCAATTTCGCAATAAAAACAACCTACTATCGGAAAAAAATAAATTTGTTACTAGACCTAATTAATATAGTAATCTGTTAAAGAATCAAGTAGTTCATTTTTTGCAGTTCAGCTCAACCAAGTCAAATTACAATATTTTCCTGCAGGTTCGCCACGCAACAAGCTTGCGAGCAGCGATGCCAGCGCCAGGAGCCGGCGACACGACCCACGATACGACCCGCGACACGACCTGCGACCACCACTACCACCACGACTACCGCTGTCACCACAACCACCACTCCTAGGGCTCCAGTAATGTTTGCTTTTGTAACAATCACTACCTTGTCTGTCAGATTAGAAGATCTCATGCAAACCAATATATCTATCGTTCGTTGTTGTCTTACGGTGTTGTTGGTATCTTACGGTGAAGGTAACTTTAAAGTTTGACACGAGTAATAAGAAAGAATTTACTAAAAAGTTGTGGTAAATACTGAACTTGAAGATAATTTTTAAATTAATATAATTCGTCGACCTTAATGTCATAATTTCCAAAACATTGTATTGGGTTGTTACTTGCAAGCAAAATCGACTGACGCGAGAATCACCAAATCGGCCTATGTGCTTAGTACCCCAAGCGCCCCAAAGGAACGTAATAAGGATACTTAAGCTGATTGGGATTACGAGTATTTACAGTATTTTTTTTCATGTAAATAGTCAAGTACCGGCACAGACCCGTGCAAGCAGCCGCGCGAGTCCGGCAACTGCGTGGGCTACATCGTGAAGTGGTACTACGACGATGTGCGCGACGCCTGCGGCCAATTCGTCTACACCGGCTGCGACGGGAACGATAACAGGTATGCATGTACACCTGTACAGCACATGTAAATTGTACAATTACATGGCATGGACGTACGCAGCTCCCGAGCCAGAGGGGTAAAGCTCCTGAATTCCTGATTTAGGCAGTGAGCAATACCTCCTTTCTTACTTTCGAATATCTTATTTCTTACACCTCTCGCTTGCTATTTACAATAAAAAATAGGCGTTGGGTAAAATTTGGTCAGCTTCTGATTATTTTAATTTGTCATAGGTTCGAAAGTCAAGCCGACTGTGAGGACCGCTGCATACTTCGTATAACACCAGCCACTGTTGTGAGGCCACAGACCCCTCCTGCCACCACGCCCGCTGTCACTTCCACCACATATCTACCACCGGTGCAGGTAAGAGCATGCTAGTGTCAACCATGTAAGTATAGGGTGTTTCAACAAGAACTTTGTTTTTCAATTGCAAAAAACACCGACAATATGATGGTTTTGACATTTAGTTTTTCGACGTATTCTTAGTAGATGCATCGTGAAAATACTTAAATCGCAGGCGGAAAGAGAGGAATGCCGCACTCCCGTCTCCCTGGACCCTTGCGGGGAGAACATCACGACGTACTACTACGACTCGCAGACTGGGGCCTGCCTCAGCGGCTACTTCGGCGCCTGCGACTACGCCAACAGCTACAGAAGCGAAGAGGAGTGCGAGCGGCAGTGCGGAGCCTTCAGGAATATTGGTGCGGTTCATGACATTTTCCTACAATTCATTGCGAAAAAGCATTTGACAGATACCCCAAAATTTATAAATGAGTAGAGAACGAAGGGCAGATGATCAGATTTAATGTAAAACCTTCAAAACAGTATTTTTCTCACCTGTTTTTTCAAACCTCTACTAAAATGATTGAGTGTCCATTATAAATTTTTCTGAAATCTCTGAAACAAAACAAATAATGTATCCTAGGTATATTAGTAGTATCTGTTCTGTATCCGTAGGTATTTATGAAATATCTCTAACCGCTGTTTATTTTTAAGCAAATAAAGACTCAATAAAATCAAAATTATTATATCCTCAGCAGCAGCGTGGTAGGCCTTAATTTTTCGTAACTTCAAAATCAAAGCGTACATCTAATCACGTGTTGCAACAGACGTGTGCCGAGCAACATTGGACCCCGGCACGTGCTTCTACTCGGTGGACAAGGTGTACTGGGACGCGGCGTCGGGCCGTTGCCTGCCCTTCACCTACAGCGGCTGCCTCGGCGGGCCCAACCGGTTCTCCTCCGTCGAGGAATGCGAGGACGTCTGCGGACGGACTGGACCCGGTTTGTTGCGCATATCTCCCCCACTTGACATAAAGCCAGATCCCAGAGACAAGCGATACACGTTCTTCAATTGGAACTCCTGTTTTATCTCGGCGTTGTTCGGCTCTTGCTTTATGTCGAGCTGCTGATGACTTTTCACCGTAGACAAACTTTTTAGTAAGTGCTAACCCTTCCTCCTGTTTTCTTTTTCAACTTCTCTTTAAATTTAACCTCACTGTACGATAACTTCCTGTTCTACACTCTTCACTAAATACGAGTAGTTTACAAATTCTATCTTGCCTTTCTAACTATCCATGCTAGGTAGCGATAACGGATGATGGTGAACAGGTTCCTACAGATGGACTGGAGGAAATCTCCTTTTTAAACAACCTCAATCTGTCGTTTCATCTTCGCGAAGGTCTACATGCACTAGGTAATCAGATGCGTAATCAGAGGTGTTGGAACTTGACCTAATCGAGTCGATTAATGAAGGGAAGGGTATTGCCACGTTACGGAATCGTTGCCGCGGAGCCGTGTGACAAGCTTGTGGTGCAAGCCGAGCTCCCCACGGCAATACGAGAGGGACCGTGTAATATCGGCAATGGCGTGTGGGCAGAGCCGGCGTGCCTGCACCCGGTGGACACCGGGCGAAGGTGCGGGGTCTCGGCGGTGCGCTGGTGGTATGACGTCAGCGTCGCCGACTGCCGCGCCTTCATCTACCTCGGTTGCGACGGCAACGACAACAACTTCCTCTCCTACGACGAGTGCGCCGCGCGCTGCCGATCCGGTAACCCGACCCGCCCTGACCTGATCCGAGCTTAACGCGACCTCATATTTGCTTAAGTTGAGGCTCGAAGGACCAAAAATCTTTGGATTACTGATTTAAACCTTAAACATTAAAAATTAGGATCAGCGATGTTTAAAAATAAATAGCCACTGTTTGACTCTGCTTCGAGGCTCTGCATAAGTAAGACAGATTAAAAAAATCGATGTTTTTGAAAATCATTCGTGATGTGGCAATGGTTATGTTGTAATGTGATGTTCTTGAATTCAGCTTGATTTAAATGTATTCATTCACGTCTCAAATAAACGGGTCGAACGGGTACGTCGACTCTGCACAAGGCAAATCGGAATGGTCGTGGAATGGCTAGAGAATGTAAAAATATTGTGTTGTGAGTCGAAACTGATGATAAATGTCCTTACGTAAAAACTGTACCTACTGTAAAAAAATACTTTCGTCTTCCATAATTTATATCATTAAATGCATGGCATGAAACACCCCTTCAAACTCTATGTTGCACAATCTACACGTCCTCTTCTTTATCCGTATTATTGATTCTTTACGGCACTCTTGTTCTCTTATTATTAGTATTATTGAAACACATTATACATTTAATACATTTACGATGACTAGCAGCTTGCCCTCCCATGGCTTGCAAGATGCGGGGCGGGAGATAAGAAACTATAGATAATAAGAAGATAGATAAGAAACACACGTGCAAAATAATGATTATTTTATTTACTAATAAATAAAAATGGAATTATATTTTAGTATTAGGTACTTGCGATTATTGCTTGCACTTGTCTGTTTTTTCGTGTGACGTGATATCGACAAATTATTCAAGTCATATGTGTGTAATGCTCATTCGAAATGAATCATTTGACGACATTGTACACATGTCACACGGGGACGTCACGTCAAGCCTGAATCACGTTATCGAAGTTTTCCACGTCACTTGCATAATAGGTATACAATTTCCAAACATGAACAGTTGAAGCTTGACCGGCACGAGAGCATGATACGTCGCCTGAGGGATGTCACTGGAGAGCAACTTATTGTTGTACCGACACCCCGATTCCCGCATAACATAACAGGACAAAATAAATAGGTTGAAGTAAGTACCTACCTAGGTACACATACGTGCCGTATGTGTACCTAGGTCGGCACAAATTCCATATTGATCGTTATTGTGACACACGTTCCTATTAATGGAAGAATGTAAATAAATATTTTATATCAAAGGCTTTAAATGTGGCTATGTGTAAAAAAAGTTTTTTTAATGTAAGCATGTTAAAGATGCACGAAACATTGAACAATAGTGATTCAAAGTGGTTCTACGTTTCGTGTCCGTGTACGGTGTCTAAATGTGCATTGCTAGAGCGCGCAATGTTTGAAGCTTAACATCTGCAGGCTTAGTACGAGTTTTAGATATTTGACATAACGGGCTCGCTGCGTAAGTGCGAGTTACCTAAAATTTGTATGGGATCGAAGCAGACCCACCTAGCAGACTTAGGTAAATGGCTCATACTAGCACCCTGTACTAAGACTTGTGGTAAAAGTGTGCGCCAATTTTTTTATCAGTTCTATTTGTCCGATATGAGAGGACGTGTCGGCCAATGCGAACGTAGGATGAGGGAGGGTATTGGATGTGGTCCACCGCTGATCAAGTGCGGATTGGCAGACTTCAGGTACCTATGGTCACTATGAAAGGTAGAGATATAAATAAGTAGACCCAGTAATAAAGTGGCTATTGGTTCCCCATTTTGGTCGGCAATGCCTTGGTTCCTTTGTGCTACCGACGTCCATTTGCGAAGCCCACTACTTCCCATTGGTTTCTCGTCTGATCATAATTATAATATCTAAATTACGGAATGAATGTCCACAGACTTTATTGATAACGAGGTGGTGCCGAATTGCGATCGCTTCGAGGAGTATTGCGAGCAGCTGAGGTGCGAGGGCCAAGTTGTGCGGAGCGCAGGGCCCGACGGCTGCGTGCGCTGCGCCTGCCCCGCGACCACCCCGCCCGCGCCCCCCTCCCCCGCACCCGTCGACTGCGAGCGCGCGAGACGCGCGTGCGCAGCGCTAACGTGCGCTATCATTGAGAGGACTATTGGAGCTGATGGATGCGAAGTGTTGGTATCTCTGAAAATTCATTATTATCTTCAGACGCAGTTTAAAAGTTGCGATATTTAGGATACATTTCAGTGTAATTTTCAGTCATTATCGTAATAGCAAAACATGAGACACCAAGTATAAACATGTGATTGGCAAACTAAAAATGCTGTTTGTTCCCAGGTGCCAATGCACGAACCCGTGCGCCAACACCGAATGCCAGGACGGCGAACGCTGCGTGTTCGAGCCGTACGCCTCGCCGCTCACCAGTGAGGTCACCTACCTGGCCGAGTGTAGACCGAGTGAGTCTTTTACCCTTTGGTTCGATGGCAATGAAACTCAAATATAATAGGAACTAATTGACTTGGCAACGTATTAGCTACGTAGCTGCCGACGCCATGACTTTCTGATAACACGTGGCTCTTAATGATGTTAAGTAATCCTTGTCGCAAGCGGCATATTCTTCGCGTTTGAACTTTGAACGTTTGTACACTGAAACTCATATTTTTTATTGCGAAGGTATTTCATCAATACACTTGTAAACGTCAAGGTGGTAGATAGCTACGTTGAAAGCAATTGAGGTGCTACTGGAGCAGGTAAATCCTCAAAGTATTGGTGCAGCAGGGTGCATGTGGTTCCAAAGGCCGAACAGATTAGAACCATAAACATATGACATTGGGCGCGTTCAAGCAAACCACCAAAACGCTCAAAACGACACTTTTTCTATGAAAAACTGAACGTTTTGAGTCTTTTTGTCGCATAATGGAACGCACCGATTGTGAACAGTGAACAAGAGCGGCTGGTGCCCGCGCATGGCGGCGAACGGCACGTCGTGCGAGCGGCAGTGCACCGACGACGCGGACTGCCGCGGCGTGGGCAAGTGCTGCGCGCGCGGCTGCCAGTACTACTGCGTGTCGCCGCTGCCCACCACGCTGCCCGCGCCCGTGCCCACCACCACTTACACTCCAGGTGCGTCGTGGATTGGAGATATTTCGTTCTTGCCTTTCTTTTAAAATCCGACACAGTCATGATGAGGTGATGAGGCAATGCGTAGTGCAACCCAGGGAGGTCGGGTCCGATGTAAAATAAGTCAGACTTATTACAGGGTACAACGTATTATTTATAAGCTTAATTTTAGAAGCAATCATGAAGATCTGAGCCGTGGTGGGTCAATTATAGATTGACGTAGTACAATATTAAAATGGTGTGATGTTACCAGAGCTGCCGCGCGCGCCGGTGGCGGCGCCAGAGACGCAGCAGACGCCCGAGGTGAGCGCGGCGGAGGGCGGCACGGCCACGCTGCGCTGCCTGTTCCACGGGAATCCGCCGCCCAGCATCACCTGGCGCCGCGGAGAGATCACGGTCAGTACTCTAGCGACAGACATCTGCCTATTATTACTTCTTGCCTTCGGTAGTTTGAGTGCGCGCATTTTTTAACATTTAAAGTAGTATAAAAAAGTCTAAAAAATCAGCGAATGGAAGACCAGCTGTTTGTCAATAGAACATTGGATGTCTTTGAATACAGCATTTGACGCCCCGTATGGCACAATGATTTCCATGCAGGATCTCCGTTCATAGAGTCAAATTCCAACCAACAGGGCGGAATTTGAATTATGAGCTTAAACTTTATTCTTGCTCTGGGTGTTGTTGTCTTGCGTCCATGGCACCCACGACACGGAATCTTACTATGGAGCTATGTGCGTCTATCGTAAACAAAACATTGGCTACGGTCCCGCTCAGATCGAGAGCGACCGCGAGCGGTACCGGCTGCTGTCGGACGGCGCGCTGGAGATCGTGTCCATCTACCGCAGCGACGCCGGCGTCTACATCTGCATCGGTGCCAACCAGCTCGGCTCCGCCTCCAAGGAGGTGCGCCTCGTCGTCAACGGTGAGTCTCGCCTGATTGCGTACAACCAAGTAGGCACTGCACAAATAGAATTAACAGGTGACAACTCAAGGGCGCTGTCAGGATACATTTCAGGAAGGTGCATAATGTGATATATTTTATAGAATTATAATATAAGTACATATAATATTTCCTTCTGACCAGGAGGGTCTATACACCCCCTATGCTGCTGGCGCCCTTGATAACACTTAAAAAGTAGAAGTTTGGGTTGCTTTGGAATTTTTGAGCTAGCAGTAAACCAAAGCATTAGACTGTTTTGGTGATTTTAGAGGGTTGTTTTGATAATATGATAAGTTTAATACAGCATTTTGGTTGCTTGGATTGGGTTGATTTAGTGAGAGCTCTACAATATCACTTTATATAGTCATAATGTTTAAGTTCGATTTTTTAACACGACTTGTTAAAGTGAGTAATGTACTGCTCTTGTTATTTATTAATATGGGTTTGGTTAACTAACTTTAAATTATTCTTTCTTCCTTGCATTTTGTTTTAAAATATTTTTGCCCCTTTTTTTCAAAACAGACAGCAGCACGCCTCATTGAAGAGATTCCAATTTAAATATTGATTTGTAATGAACGGTATAGTATTACGGGTGTGAACAACCTTTATTGACACAATTTAATGAAGATAACGAGTTGTCCAGAGCTAAAATGTGCAAACGCTAATATTCGCTTCCATTCAATACAATAGATAGCAAACATTCTGCAAGTAGTTTTGGTTTGGTACATTTTGCTAACTTAACTAGGTACCAATTTATTTAGCAAAAAGTAAGAAATGCTTTCCAATAATTGTGAATTTAAAGAGATAATTTCACACCAAACTGGAACAAAATACTTTCCTTCCGAAGCATTTAGGTAATATTTTCTGATAGTTAACTATGAAAAATAATGCAATATTAATAGGTAGGTATCGATAGATACCTATCTTCGAATCAAGATAGGTAGGTGTTAGGGTTATCACCAGCTTATAAGGTTAGAAAGCCCGAAGTCAATGTGTCATTACCACGCTCTTGACATCCGCCATTAAATTACTCATTAACAAAATGTTTATCTACTGTAAACAAATTTAATGTGCCCGTCTGACCTCCCGCGATAACATCTGCCGAGCGTTTAGGGAACAAACAGCGTTCAAACTTCGCAAAAGCAGATAAGCTTTTGTTACTTATCTTTACCATTATCATGAATAATGTTTAGTTGTTTCGTATGTTTTCACAAAACAGAGCACCATTGCATTTCGGATATCCGTCAATGATGTTCGGTACATTCAGCGCGTTTTGTATTCAACAGTATTGGATAACAAAGCTACTTGTGTAATTTTAAAGTTCGACCGCTGTTAATTTCGCACTCTATAACTCTATAGCGTTATATTTGACGGTTAGTGCAAGATACAATTAGATATATATACGCGATACGCCCCCGGCCGCGCGCCCTGCGGACTGAGTGTTTCAGTGTGTTTGGGACTTGTAGTGAAAATGTTGCGTCTCTCTGCGGTCGTAGGAGTGCTGCTGCTCTGCGCGCCGGGGCACGCAGGTGATGGCTCATGGCTGATGCTCTTTTGACTGGGGATTTTACAATTTTGGACATTCTTGGTACTGTTTTTAATATAATTTTAAAATAAACATGTCTGATACCTGCAAATAACAATAGGTATATTTTACCTTGTTTTAAATCTTGGAATTCAGAGTTTTATTTTGTAAATCTTTAGATATTATATAGTCGTATATAATTATACATATTTTAATTATTTTATTTACCAAGAATGTTTAAAACCACATCATTTCATTTTAGAATTCCACTCAGTACCTAAATTAACAACATTAGAGTTCGTGGAATGTTCTGCACACGATTGATTTTCTTTCCTAACATCTAAAAACATTGACAGTGAAGTATTTTAGTTGGAAGATTAAAGATTTACTTTTGTAAAATACTTAATTGTGAAATCTTTGAAAAGACAAAATATTTTTGCTAATAAAAAAGTTTCAACTTAAGCACAATGTGAAACTTTACTGTCAACGTCGAATCTATCGAAAGTATCAATCCACTGGGCAAGAAGGTTCCACTTGCGGTAGTTGACGTGGTGACTAACCGAGGGTATAGATCCGGTGGAGGGCCCGGCGGGCATCGCGGGCGCGGCGCGGGCCGTGGCGCGCGGCCGCCTGGGCCAGCCGCTGCACGTGCGCTGCCTGGCCTACGGCTACCCCGTGCCCAGCATCTACTGGTACCACGGCCGCGAGGGACCCATGGTGCCCTACAGCAACGAGCTCTACGAGGCCCGAGGAAACATCCTCCAGATCCGAAGCCTCATTTCGGAGGCCCTGGGAGAGTACATCTGCCAGGCCTACAACGGCATAGGCAAGGCGGCGGAGTGGTCCGTCCTGGTCCAGTTGGAGGAGGAGGACGCGCCCCCGTCCACCACGGAGACCACCACGGAGGCCACCACCACCACCACCTCCACGCCGCAGCTCAACTACCGGTTCTCCGGGTACACCGGTAAGACGGCCGGGCCTGTAGAACGCTTCACTTCATATTTATCATGTGAATGTTTGCATGAGCATGTTTAGTATAAGAGCATGATTAGTTTTATTTTATAAACCTAATTAATGGGATCTGGAGATTATTTAATTCTTAATTAAGGCTAAAAGAAAATTTAAATGTGTATCAGGTCATATTTGTATCAAGTAAGTACCAAGTTATTATTACCTACCAATAGAGCCAATATCCTGGCGCTGGATGAGGGCTTCCGGAGTGGTTTTCTATCCAGGCAAATACTTTTATTCATTTATTTGACAGATAAATATATTTATTTTTTGACGAGTCGTGGGTGTTTATGATGTCCATATCACCCGAACTGGAATTGATTTTCTATGAATCCTGAAAAGTTAAAGCAAAAACCTTCTATGAGAACACTAGGTAGGTAGGTCTAACATCACACAAAACTTTTCAAAATTCTCTAATATTATCCAAGTATCATTTACCTATTATTTGATTTGAAAATAGATATTCTCAAATGTAGGTTAAACAAAACATCTAAATCAAACATCTTTACCTGCGTCTTAAACTGATTGCACATTATGAAGCTATTTCGGATCTTTGTTTACCTATTTTGTTCGACGGGAAACAGGCTACTAGCTGCAAGCGGTATAAATAGCATCTAAAGATTAATACCGTGAATGTTGCACACCTCATGAATTGAAACCTGATATAAGTAAAACCAACGAAACGATAAAAACTGGCCTGTACTCAGGTATCTCTTTAATTTACGACAGGGTTTGATAAAAGTAGGTATCTTCGTTCTTTTATCCCGCATAGAAGGTACAATACCTAAGTGTATTGTGTAAGTGAGAGTATATTTGTATACATGTAAAATAATTTGTATAGAAAATAATAAAATCATTTTTGGTACGGATGGAGGCTAGAACAAAAAATGTGCACACACCTACACAGATGTGCCACCAGTCAGGTTTGATATCTCAGGTGAGGCTGAAGTGAGGTATTTAGTATGCCAGCTAATACATAAAGGTAGGTACGTAAATAACACATTGAGATCACTGTCTCAATCTATTCTATCCACTGTATAGAGCACTTGAGATTTAAAAAAAAATGGCCACTCATTGTTGTCCATCGGTGCCTCTATTATGAGTTGTTGTAGTAAACGTCAAACTGTTACTATTGCAGTTAACGTTTAGAATTTGTATGAGAAATCCGTACAGCGCCTCTAGCGGTTACGATACTGAACTACAATTCTCATACAAATTCTAAACGTCAACTGCAATAGTAACGTCCTTTACGTTTACTACAACAACTCATAATAGAGGCACTGGACGTGTACCTAGGTACGTTTCAACAGAAAGGTATTTTATAGTTACAGGTAAGTAACGAATGAAAATAATGTCTAAGAACTGCTGCAATCACACACGAATGTGTTAATATATCGATATTTAAACGTACAGTGCCAGTGTCGACGCACATCCTGACGGACCGCACGACGGTGGACGCGGGCTCGGAGGTGAACATCCGCTGCGATGTGAACGGCTACCCGCTGCCCGACGTTTACTGGACCAAGGACAGCGTGCGGATCTCGCCCACTGACAGGATCACGCCCACCGGTGGGTACCCACACACATTATTTTGTATTTGGAAAGTAGGTACCTACACAGATGTAAAATACAAGGTATTTTTGTAAATTTTGTGCAAGTGCGGTATCCGTTGCAGTTAAGTTTCGTGTCCGCGATGATAAAAAGTTCATTCGTAGTACCCACAAAACTTACAAGTATGAACTCTTTAACTGGCTTAATATAAATTCATGGTTTGTATCGTAGATTGTTGATATTAGACGGTGATCACTAAATGAGACCAAAGTTACAAAGATATTAGTTAGGATTGATAAGTTGTTAAGTACTTACCTATCTACTTCCTTCTAAGATTTTCAACAAAAATAATTAGGCCAATCAAGTCGTAGCCTCATAAATAAAAAGACCAGACTAGACGAAAATTCATCATTCAAGCAAATGTTTACAAACATTAGCTACATTACATTATTATTAAGGTACCATCGGAAATACCCCGATAGATCTTTCATGGGACGTATGAGCTAATGTTGTATTGTCCGGTGTTACAGAGGCGCGGCTGACGATCAGCAACGCCAACATCAACGACAGCGGCGAGTACGGCTGCCACGCCAGCAACGCCTACTCCTCGCACTCCGCCCACGTGCGCATCACAGTACAAGGTTTGCTAATTTACATAAGTAGTCCTTACGTTTTCTTTCTTTTACTTCCTTATGATCCATGGTCACAACATAAGTAGGCGCTCTCCAAAACATAAACCATCACACGATTTTATGTTCAAGAAGACGGATGGCTGCACTAATATTGCGCTCAGATAACAAAACCGTAAGAATCAGTTCCTATTATAAGAACAGCAGTGCGCGAAAACGAAATTTAAACTTTATCCTTATTAGATGTAAGGATTAAAATGCTAACGCTTTCATTGGGACCACAAAGCTGCCATCAAGTGCTAGAGGCGCCAAATTTAATTGAAACCCTTCAATTTACCAAGTAAACATTACTAATCTCTCATTATTTTTAATCATGTGTTCCAGGAGTTTACATTCCAGCGAAGTGCTCGGACAACCCGTACTTTGCCAACTGCGCGCTCATAGTTCGCAGCAAATTCTGCAACCATCCATATTACTCCAGGTAACTCGTTGAAAGTATATACTCGTATAGTAAAACTTATAGTTATGTAATTGCAATTTATGTTTGCACCAAACACCGTAGGACAAACTCTAAAAACTGTACTTGTACGCAGATTCTGCTGTAAGTCATGCGTGGAGGCCGGGCAGCTCGACCCGCAGGACGCAAGCATCCAGGCGGACCAACCCTGGAGGAAGAAGTAGCGTCCCACGCACCCCACACATACGCTGATCTGTTGGGGACACATCATTAACTCATTGGGTCATCCTAGTGAAAGCGTTTTTCTATTACGGGCTGGGAAACGGATGTATAAAAACTGCGTACAAAATGCGACTATTTTTATTTAATTGCATGTTCATTTGTAACGTTGTACTGTTGTTGAGCCCAATGGGTTACTTCAAACCATTTACGACAGTTTAATTATGTTCGTTGTAAGCTCTTCAGTTATCTTCTTGAACTATTGCAAACTTGTTTCGTTTAGTCGTTGTGTAAATCTAGCCTTAGTAGATGTTCGTATACGTATGAAGTCTGAGCACGTAGGCCCAAAGCAATAATAGCATTTATGAAGGAACACTCGTGCCATAAAACAGCTGTCCCTCAGACAGAGCCCGAAGCAGTTCCGTTACGACGCTGTCTCCGACAGCCGACAATACCAATAGATTTTTACTGTAGATAGGGAATATCAACATTTTATGTAAATAAATAATAATTTAATGTTTCAATAAATTCCATCTGTGATGGAAATTAATATTACGGTGTGTATGCAGTCACATTATTGAGTTAATAATGTTGCAACAATATTTTGATATTTAATTAATAGCTACTTCATTCTCATTCATTATCTGCATAATGAACCTTAAAATCACAGGAATATTTTCTAAAAACATGCACGAAAAATTATCAAATTTTTATAATTACCCAGTGTTATTTATAAAAAATACTTCCATTTGCACTGTCTGGTAGAAATAAAAAGATACATGTGACAAATAAAACACCTATAATTTTTAAGCTTAATACCTAAGTTATAACTGTATGAGCTTATGTATAGTTTAGCTGTTTTGCAAGTCATAATAATTTTCACTGTATTTGTTAAGATGTAAATAGACAAACAATAAAATGCGTAGAATTTTATCTTATTTTATTTTTCCTTTCTTGTTTATCAGGCAATGGTCGTGGTCCACCTGCTTAGTCCACCTGGCGGACAACGAGCGAAAACCTAGGTGAACTAACCAAGTGGACAAGATCTGTTGGCCCTATATTATAACACATCCAATTAAATGAATCAACCATGATTTATTAGTGTAAGCGGGATGAGAAAGGTGGAATTACATTTGGCCAACGGCTCGTGTTAGTGCTTGTTCATACTGAACACGCGGGCGCGGTGGCGGGCGCGCGCGCGGTGGACGTGGCGAGCTCGTGTTCATATTGACCGCCAGGCGTTTTGCGCGAGAGTTCAGTTGCGTCGCTAATGAATCGCGCGCTCCGCCGCTAGTTCAGTGTAAACACACACAAAATTTCATGCGTCTGATATGCCGCGAGCGCGCCGCCCGAGTCGTCGCGAGCTTGCCCGCTACATAGACCGCACGTGCAATTCCTGTGTGAACACTTGATATTACGCCATATGTTTGATATTTCGTGACCGCGCCCGCGAGTCAGTATGAATGAGCACTTAGAAGTATGAAATATTGCGTTAAAAAAAACACATACAGTGCAGTAACATAAATCTTTATTTACATACCGAAATTCACAGTCAATTTAACAAGTAGACATCCTAAGTTCTTCAATGAAATGACAGCGAGACACATTGAGGGAGATCTACTGATGATTTGTATATACAGTCGACACGCCGCCGCCCGCCCGTGCGCTCAGCACCATTTTTACAACTAACACTTATTGTCAGCTCGTTCACAAAATAAAAATCATGCTGTTTCGTGACGTGAATCGGCTAGGCCTGTACATAATTTACTACAGTGTGCTAATTTATATATATTCCACTATTTACCTCACTCGCATCACTCCGGCGTCTGCTAAAGCTCCCTACACATTAATAGTAATACAGCAAATACAAATATTACTTATTACAAATATTAATAAAACTCAATAAAATAATTTTTATATACACCAAAACTATAATTTAATTTACATAAGTAGTGGTAATAGTTCGCTCGAACGGCAACCAGTCGTGTCGTGACGCGAGGTACAGTTACATGAGTAGACGTCGACTCGACTCCCGGGCCCCGCTCGAGCGCTAGTAATGACTTAGCAAGCAGCGCAACCTCCCCACGAACAGACGGGCTCGCGTGTGCATCGACCTCGCCAGTCGCGCTGCTGCCGCCGTCGACTCCATCCTATCGTACGATCCGTCGTGTCGTCGGTCTGTTCACCATCTCCTACCTATCTTACCGGGTCACGTGCGGGCCCCTTATAGTATCACAATAAATGTTAAACTAAACGGAGCTCCCACTAAATGCTAAATAAATTCCTACTACAAAAAATAACAGTAGAAAACTCAAGTTTCAATATGAATAAAATTAATTCTGCGCGTTTTATGATCGCGCCAGTGCATGCACATACGAATACATCACTCTTGCATAGGTATATAATAGTATTTAAAAACATCCGACGAGTCAGTCGGCTCGCGTCAGCAATAAATACGGAAACTACACTCATTCGAGGCGACGAGCTGGCTTACAATAAAATAAATACGTCGGTGTTCGCACGCTACACGCGCTCGTGATCCCGGCGGACGCTCGCGCGATACGTATACGGTAAAATAATAATACACGACACAGCGTTATCGTCCACTAAGTAAACATGGCGTATCACAACAGGATACCTGATGCGTCCCGTTCGAGCACGGCAGCAATGACATGGCGGGTTGCTCAGTACGTAGGTAATGTCCGGTGTTACAACCCAAATAAATGATAACGAGATCCATTCAATATATATTCATTCCAGTATAATGTGTATGGGGAGTCGAACAGTCGATCCTGAGGGCACTCCCGTGAAAGTGCGCCTGCGTCGCACGCGCACGCACGCGCTCGCCACATCCATTTCCATCAAGTAAATTCGAACGCGCGACACGTTCACGTCACACACTCGAGCCGTTACGGTCCCACGCACATCCGTCGGCCCTACACACTGACACAACACAGATGATCGCAGCGGCCCACCGCGCGTTCAGTCGAGGACCTGCGACACGATCTTCTCCATGTCGTGGTCGATCTCGTCGGCTGTGGGCGGCGGCGGCGCGGGCGGCGGTGAGTGCGCGGGCGGCGCGGCGGGCAGCGTGAACGGCTCGTCCAGCTCCTCCAGCCCGGGCGGCGCCGTCAGCTTGCCCAGCTCCTCCTGCAGCTTCACGTAGTGCCGCTGGAAAGTAAGCGTACACTTGTTTAAATACAGATTATATTCGTTTGTACCCTCAAGATCACACTCAGGAACATTAACGAATCATGTGCTATTAGCCCAAACTATATATGTGTGATATAGATACTTCAAAGGGGTGGGTTTGGCTTGCCATTGCTTGTACCCATTAGTATCCGCTTGGATCGTTAAGTTTATTAGGTGTACTTATTCTCAATACTAATTCTTTTGTTTGTATTCTCAAGATCACACTCAGAAACGTCGACGAAACATGAACCGTAGTAGGAACTTTTGGCTACCAATAAAATGTTTCAACAAACTTCATTTGATAACAGTGGCAACTTTCATTGGATTTGTAACTGCCTGTACGACTGGAAGACGATTGTTTTTCTTTGCTTCTTAGGTCTTGTATCACTTGTATGGCTATCGGTTATATAACGTTTATGGGCTTTAAGATGTCGTAAAGATGGTATAAAACGTCTAGACATGGTAAACATTAGAGGCACAGGAACAGGGGGCCATACCTTGAGCGCCATGAGGTTGAGCTGGATGCTGCGCTGCGTGCGCTCGTCGCCCGTCTGCTGCTCCAGCTCCGTGATCCAGTTGGCCACCGTCTGCATTATCTCGTTGCGTTTGATCCAGAAGTGCGTTTGGATTACCTGCGGAACGTAACGTTGCAAACCTCCGAGTGTGAACTTTAAATATTCGAAGTTCATATTATGTAATATGTTCTATATTATTACTTTTGAATAACTTTGTACTGTACAGTTTGATTTTTCTAAGGTAATTACTCAAAAAAGTATGTTATTAGTACGCATTCGTCAGGAACATCGACTAGAATATCCGTAAGAAACATACTTTGAAATTTATAACTCGACAGTAGCAACCAGACATCGGACAGAAAATCATATAAAAACAATCAAAATCCATAGGTAATATACCGTCAAAACAACATTATAGTGGCGGAACAATCTTTCATCATCTATCCAATTCGAGTCTACAATACCTCTTTGAAGCAGGGCTCGGGCGAGCGCAGATGGTCGAGCATGGCCCAGCGCACGCACGCCTGGTAGATGTTCGAGTTGTACTCGAGCGACGCGCTGTTGCCCACGCGGGTGCCGCGCGAGCGCTCGTAGCCCGGCTCGTTGAAGTACGGCTCGGGCACCAGGATCAACGACTGGATCGACACCAGCACCTGACCACGTTCAATGATCACGTCACTATTAACCGTTTGGCGTCCATGATATTGTCAAATTTGAATTAGTAAGTATACGAAATGAGCCAGTAAATGTTAAGAGTTCTGTCACACATGTTAAGTTACTAGGTGTAAACCTCCTCGGTTCGTCTGTTTGTCTGTCACATACACTGACCGGTTCTCACTTAAAATGCTACATTCGCGTTGATTCAATTGCGTCCCACACAAATACTAGCTTTTTAGCCCATTTCAGAGTGAATGCTAGAATTTGAAACGCCGTAAGTAAATTTCACTTACAAGCTAAATTGAACTTTACGCATATGAACTTACGCACAAACTTGCTTTTAGCGCGTAGTGACAATGCCGTATGCACGTACCTGCAGGAAGCTAGAGGTGTGCGCGTTCCACTTCTCCTCGGGGCGGCCGTGCCACGTGTTGAGCACGGAGAGGCACACCTTGCCGTCGTTGTACAGGTTGGGGTTGAAGCGCACAGAGTGGCGGCCCGTGGTCTCCAGGTTGATGAGCATCGGCACCGCCGGGTATTCCGCCGGGAAGTACACGTCCAGGATGAAGCAGCCGTTCGCGTACGGCGTGTCCGACGGGCCCGTTATCAACACCTGCGTCGTCGATTGATACCAGATTGTTAATGAAAAGGTGTTTGAAGAGCACTGCCATTTCTTTAGACTTTAATGTTTATTTAAAAATGGTAAAATTAGCCTGAATATTTTGTGTTCGTTACATTCAAAAATATCTGCTATACATACAAATAAACAAAACGTGTTGTATTAATCAGCTAAGCTAAGCTCCATTCCTAAAGTTACATTTTTTCACATCCACCCATCACATTCCTTCACCTGCCTAGAAATGCACTTCGCCCCACTTGGCCGTTTTATTTGATTAAAGTATATGTCAAACGCATCTTTAGCTAAGTAGCTTAGCTTATCTCTAATGGAATGGTATCCTAAAACATCACATGCTTCACCAAACACTCCAACATCAATAAACATAAAACTAACATTGATCAAAACCAAACCAAACCCCCTCAAAACATTTCCAAGACAATCCCATAACCTTCATAACATCGAGCCGGTCGGTATCAGTCCGGACGAACACCGAGGACGAGTAGGACAGCGGCAGACTGGTGGCGAGCGTGGCGGCCTCCTGCGCGAGCCGCTTCATGCGCGCGGGGTGCGTGCGCTCGCCGGCCGCGCGCACCGTGCCCTCGAAGTGGTACGGCACCGTGAACCGGAACCCGCCGCCCTCGCCGCACTCCACTATCATCTCAAACGTCTCTGTCAATACACACCGTCGAGTTCAAGTGTATTTTATTTATAAACTACACTGTTACACAAATATTATGGACTTTTGTTTTTTTGTTAGTCGTTTTATTAAACGTATAAGACGTAAGATTACTTGGTGACAAATATGAGGTATTCAATTACTCCGCCGCGTACTAACAAACAAATCAGAACAAGGCAAATAATAGTTCTACCTTTCATCCAGACTGTAGGCCTCGTGGACCAGATCTAATTAAAATGGGACGGCAACAATAGATAGTTATACTAGTTTTCTATGTCTAGCTACACACAAATAGTAGTACTCACCAAACTGCATGGTGCGCATGAGCTCGATGTAGCGCGCCTCGCGGCCGGCCGGGCCCGCGGCGCGCGCGCGCACGCCGCCGCCCACCTCCGCCTCGCCCTCCGCCTGCCACATCAGCGCGCTCGTCGCCTGCCGCACACACACATGCATCAATACGTTTTACATATTTTTAAGACATCGTACAGTATGTCATATAAGAAACCACACAATGGAATTCAAAAACACCTGTATATCAATTTATCCATTACACCTTAATTCCTTAGTTTAAAGCAAACTGATTGTAACTATCTAATATAAATAATTCTAATTAATTGTATAGACTTACCTGTATATCAGCTATTAGTGAGGCGAGGCCTTCATCTTCCTCTGATAATTCAGAATTACTAGATGAACTAAATCTTTGGCTATAAGTCATTTTCCCGAATATGTTCTTTTTACTCATTCTGTAAACAAATACAAATATATTATAATACTGTTAATAACAACGTTCATCGTTTCGAAAAGCACTAAAAAAGGAGCTGGTTTTTTTGTGTGATTATATTATAAATTAGGCAGGTAGTTTTGGATTACCTCAGTTTAAGAATTTTCATGGTGTTAATTTTTATGTAAAACGTTAATTATAGTAAATTATTAGTGTTACCTGAGTTTAGTCGCGTAGGAGTTGGTGGTGCGGCTCATGGTGTGCAGCAGGCGGGGCAGGGGGCGCAGCGCGGCCTGCAGGCGCGCCGAACGCAGCCCGTGCAGCGCGCGCGCGCAACGCAGCACGCACACATACAGCGGGATGTGCCGCGACATGTCCAGCACTGCGCACACACACAACACACGTTACGGCTTACATTATACAGTAGAACCAAAGTTATAATGCGCGTACCAATCTTCGCCAGTGTTCGCGTTTCCGGAAACAACCGAATTATTGAATCGTAAGAGCCCTAACCAATGCTCTTGCATTTAGCATCTTGTGCGATAGAAATAGGAGTCAATATCAATCGATAACAAGTTCGAACAGTCGGCGGCAGTCGACGGGCACCGCCGGTGAGTTGAACGTCAGTCAGTTGTCACATATATAGAGAATATATAGAGCTGATATTACACACCCTCCTTGGTTTTGTTTTCAGAGGTAAGTTTAAACATACATACATACAGGGTACATATAATATATTTTTAACTCGTCATTTTAATAAAATTCAAATAGAATACACATAAAAAATAAAACACATAAAAAGCTTACATAAATTTGATAGAATGTTACAACTCCGCCCATTTCATCTTCTTTCAGATCGAATCCTTCCAGAATGGATAAATTTAAACGTGGGAAGCCGCTTAACTCACAAGCACGGCAAATGGTATTTAATGTGTACCTTTATTTCTTAAATGAAGCTAATGTATTCAAAAACGACCATGACGGTTATTTTAAAAAAGTTCAGGAGCGTGTGACAAAATCTACAGGAATTTCACGCCGAACTTTGACTAATATATTGAACGAAAAAAGGCAAAATCAATCAATGAAATTTTCCACACCGAAAAAAGGAAAACCTAAAAGTAGGTTTCGGATGGGTCTTGATGATTTCGACTATTGTGTAATTCGAAATATGATATACAATTTTCAGTTGACGCTCAAAGAACTCCCAACTGTAAATAATTTGAGAAAAAAGTTAATCGAAGCTATTAATTTCAAAGGCTGTGTAGAGACTTTAAGGCTCATCTTGAAAGACATGGGGTTTAGGTTTCTGAAAACTGATACCAACCGACGGTTACTTATGGAAAAGCCAGATATACGTTTAAAAAGGATCAAATATCTCCGAGAAATACAACAGCTGAGAAATGCTGGTAGAAACATAGTATTTATGGACGAGTCATACGTGCATACATCGCATACTAAAGGTAAAACTTGGCAAGACAGCAGCAAAAAAGGTATTAAACAACCCATTTCTAAAGGAGAGCGAATTATTATTGTACATGCAAGCAATGAAAAAGGCTTCGTCTCAGGGGCTTTAATGTTACATAAATGTGTCGACTCAGAAGGTGACTATCATAAAGAAATAAACGCCGAACGTTATCAAACTTGGCTACGCAATCAGTTGATTCCCAACTTGCCTCCTAATAGTGTGTTGGTAATTGATAACGCCGCATATCATAATAAGCTGTCTGTAAAACCACCAAACTCAAATACACCCAAACCACAAATGATTGCGTGGTTACAACAACACAATGTTCCTCATGACCCAAATAAACTCAAACCTGAATTGTACGAAATTATAAAAAGACACAAAGAACAATACACAGAATTTGCCATTGACCGTATAATGGAGGAGCATGGGCATAAAATTGTACGATTGCCACCATATCATTTGGGCGCAAATAAAACAACACGTTGCCAAAAGAAATATTGCAATGAACGTTACGTCAGTTAAAGAAGCTATTTTAGAAAAAATCAACAATATAGGTTCGGAAGAATGGAAAAAAGTTCGTGATCATGCCCTTAAATGCGAAGATGAGTATAGGAAATATGAGTCAAGAATCGATAGTTATTCAGATGAAATGATTATTTACACAGGAGATAGCAGTGATATAAGTGAAATTGGAGACCTTGATGAAAATTCCGATGACTCTATGATGTCAGGAATAGAGAATCTCCCTGATTCTGATTAAATATTAACCTATGTTCTGTTATACGATTCTGATTAAATAAAACTTTTTTTTCCTAATACTTATACCTAAATCTTCTTTTCATTTAAACCTTCTTTTTTCCATCGTTAAATCGTCGTCGTCGCTTTCCTATGTGGGTCATGCGTGAAATCTCGTTACTGATAAATCAATATTAATTTATCTCTTTTACCACAAAAAAAATATATGTATATAACGAATAGGCTAACTCTGTTGGACTTTCCACTACCGTTTAACAGTCACTTTCATGCATTACACTCTGTAATCTCTGTATTTACGAAACGAGATAAGTTGGACCAGAACCCGGCGACCCGGCTTTTTCCTAACTGTCACATTTGGCGTCCCTCGCCCCGCTCATCCCTGACGTTTCTTCCCGTCATCTGTCATCGCCGGTTCTGTCAAACTTACCCAAGTAAATACTACCTGACGTTTCGTCACAGATTATCAATTCACTTTCGATTCGCGCATACCACAGACTAAATAGCAACAAACAAGTATCATAGATTTAGTCTTCGACACGGCCGTCACTGACATATCACCCGTCCCTGGGTGATGCTCCATTAGGTTATGATCGCCATCAAAATTGCTCGATCCGCAATTTTCAATTACTACAAACCAAAACAAAACTCAAAATCTTTAACATCAAAAATGACTACTGCTGCTACAAGCTGCGAGTGGATTTCAAAAACTTTGTTACATTTTTTTTTTTTTTTTTAACCCTAACTACCGTTTTTACCACTCGGCCTACCTGACCGAGTTAATGAAGAGAACATCATTTTTACCTCGCTTAACTTAACACATGGTTGATTGTAACCATAAAGCTAAATTTATGTGGCATAGCATAATTCAACAACAATAACATCATAATTTCTATTAAGGATAAGCTGCAACGATAAACCAAAGTAAACAGCTTGTTAACATTATTCAAACAATTATCTCGGTTCCTTTCATTTGCATCACCTAACTATTTCAACCCCATGGTAACCCCCAGCAGGTTGCTTTAAAGTTAGTATTCCTTCGTTCTACAATCGAGCTCGAGATCAAAGTATTCTGACCTCCAATTTCCTACGGCATATTCTCTCAATACCTCTAAGTGGCAAAACATCTGTCTATCGCAATCAGTTAAATCTGTTATCTATAGTCCCGTTACATTATTTTGCACCTCTATCTAGTACCAAAACAACAACTCCACTATAATTAATTTGATCGCGTAACTTCCATCCAGTTATTTAATTTTGTACTGCTTTCCGTTACAAAGAAGCAAGCACAAAGATTTATGGTTCACTCCACCATGATTAAACAACTTCACGTAACTTCTATCCAGTTACTTAATTTTGTACTATCTTCTAGTGTAAAAAAAACAACAACAAGTTATGGTTCATTCCACCATAATTAAATAATTTCGCGTAACTTCCATCCAGTTACTTAATTTTGTACTACCTCCTAGTACAAAAAAAAAACAAACAAGTTATGGTTCATTCCACCATAATTAATTAATTAATTCGCGTAACTTCCATCCAGTTACTTAATTTTGTACTGCATTCTAGTACAAAAATACAAAAAAACAAGTTATGGTTCATTCCACCATAATTAATTAATTCGCGTAACTTCCATCCAGTTACTTAATTTTGTACTGCCTTCTAGTACAAAAATAACATACACCAAAATTTATGGTTCAGTCCACCATAATTATTTCATTTGTGTAACTTCCATCCAGTTACTCAATTTTGTACTGCCTTCTAGTACAAAAATGGCATATACAAAATTTATGGTTCAATCCACCATAATTATTTCATTCGTGTAACTTCCATCCAGTTACTCAATTTTGTACTGCCTTCTAGTACAAAAATGGCATATACAAAATTTATGGTTCAATCCACCATAATTATTTCATTCGTGTAACTTCCATCCAGTTACTCAATTTTGTACTGCCTTCTAGTACAAAAATGGCATATACAAAATTTATGGTTCAGTCCACCATAATTATTTCATTCCTGTAACTTCCATCCAGTTACTCAATTTTGTACTGCCTTCTAGTACAAAAATAGCATATTCAAAAATTTATGGTTCAGTCCACCATAATTATTTAATTCGTGTAACTTCTATCCAGTTACTTAATTCAATTAATGCAAATACAAAATTTATGGTTCACTCTACCATAATTAATTAATTCGCGTAACTTCTGTCCAGTTACTAAATTAAATAAATGCAGACACAATCATTTATGGTTTACTCTACCATAATTAAATAATTCGCGTAACTTCTGTCCAGTTACATAATTCAATTAATGTAAATACAAAATTTATGGTTCACTCTACCATAATTCTACATCTAAATCCAGTTTTAAAGATTCTACAATAACTCATGACATACAATTGGCCTCAAGATGTTAACTTTAGCTGATAACTTCTTTCCGATTAGACTTGCAATATTGCAGTATCACAGCTGATGATCTCCATCCAATCATCAACTAACCCAGTTCAGATATCTAGTAAATATTGTTCATAGTTCTATAGTCTCATTATAGTATAGCTCTCGTACCTCTGACCAGTATAAGGGTACAATTATGTAGCCTCTTTCCAGCTGATGATGTCAATTGTTACAGCTGATGATGTCCATCCCATCACCAACTAAATCACATCCATAAAGAACATGTGTATCCAATGTCCACACAAAAGCCATGCAATGTGTAAAAGCAACAGTAACATTTAAGAAGGTAATAATTTCAATAAGCTTTGTTTGATAAGTTGCCTGAAAGTTATTAAATCTTTCAAAACAAGGTCATCATCATCTCAACTAATCATTAAAATGCACACAAACAGTAGTAATACATGCTCTGCCTGAGCATTGCGCATTCAACTCCAGACCCCAAAACAGGAGGCCAAATTTCCACCAGGCGGTCACTAGTTACAAAACAAAGCAAACATATAAAGTAAACACAGCATATCTGCAATGCATTATTTATCCATAGCACAAATTGATATTCATTTTCCCTTGCATTTTTTTTTTATCTGGGTATCTAAAAGCACCAACATAGCAAAACTTGAGTCGCTCCTGGTCTACTTTAAAGCCTTAAAATATTGTCTCTATCCGACTTGATCAATGTTAATTTTAAAGAAATCAAAAAAATGGGTAAGTATCTCAAAACTCAAATTTCGTCTCTATCTGACTTCATCAATATCAATTTCCAAAAACAATAATCGCATTCCTAAAAATCTCGTCTCTGTCCAACTTGGTTCAAAGTTATTTTCAAACCTGTCAACATGTCCATCTCATGTGACTAAACAGTATTCCAAAACAATGAGCTATTGTCAAACCAGTATTTACACCATTTACATACAGCACAGTATTGTCACGTTTCACCCATGAACCGGAATGTCTGAAGGTTATTAAGTCAACTTCAAAAACGCCATCATTATCAAATAACTTTTCAAGTCAACAAAATCATCACTTTGCTATCTAGGGCTCAGCCTAAGCCGGACTGAGATTCCATACTGCAACTTGTAGATTCTGTTGTACGATGGAGGAAACTTCCATCTATATCCTCTGTGAATACTTAGCAATCACTCACTGCAGGGGTCTTATATTGAGAGGGTATTTAATTACAGCTGACCAAATTAAAGACCTGGACCCCAAAACCATCCTACGATTTGTCCAGACCGTAGATGCAGGAGACCAGATATAATTGCAATGAGGTGGCCACAATAGATCAGGAATGGTTACAGTGGCCTCACAGGAATAATTGTTACCCGTGCCCTGTTTTATCAAATAGTAAATAATAATAATGACTTTAAATACCCAAAGCCGCGTTGACCAACACTAGGCCCATCTGCCTTAACTTCCTCATTACTGATCGTCACATCAAATTCAACAGCTTGACCTTCAGGCACTTCAATTACAATGTCATGGTTATCAAAACCCACCATTAAATCGTACTAGGTTAAAAACAATGATAATGTCAGACAAACATACTGGTTAAACAATATCTCCCATATCAAATTAACTAGTGGACTTTCTCCTTATTTAATCTCGTAACTTTTACTTTACATTAATTCAAAACATAACAGCTCGTACTCAAAATAAATTAAATGGTCACCAAAGATTAATCCAAAACAAACAACATTTCTCATAAAAGCTACTTTTCTTAAAAAAAAGTTATCATTTCTCAACTAAACTGACTTATCGAACGGTACTCAAGTACAATCATATACTTCTCCCAAAAATAACAACCGTATACATAGCTCTTAACTGATTGCAACGTCCATCCCGATGCGAAACTGTCTACTGGCACCCACCAATAACAGTACAGAACACTTCTATCCAGTGCTCATATAAGGGCTATGCATTTTTCAAAGTAACAAAACCGTTCAGTTACAATTTCGAAAGTTCCGTTCGACAAGTTGACTGAAATTTAATAAAACTCTAAAAAAAATAAAGAAGTCTTATTAGTTGACCACTATGTCACTATAATGCTGTCTATACTGTCAACTGACGTCAATTATCCAGTGCATAAAAGTAAACCAGTAATTTAAGCCATTAATCAAGAATTCAAAAGTGAATACTTAATACGGAGTCAATTTCTACTGAAAACTTATTACCTGAAGTTTCTCTCCAATCTATTTCAATGAGTCATTATCAAAGAGTCCAAATAACTGCCTAGTCCATATCATGACTACTGCAATCCATTTTTTTTTTTTTACAGATTGTTTTAACTAAGAAATTTATTCTGTGGCCGTCTCACTATAACTTAAATCTGCAAAATATATCATGAAAAACCTCATGAGATAATACCACAAGTAGTTATCTCAAATGTTACATATCTAGTAACTTGTTTCTTCCAAGTTATGAAATCAAATAATAACTTCCTCATTTTAATACTTAGAACTCAATATTGATAATTTAGTATCATTCTGACATACCTAATTCTCATTAGATTAAGATTAACTTAGATTTTGTTATCATCTCAAAATCAATACTACAAATAACTTGTAAACTGATAGGGAACACTATCACCATTCAACAAAGTAATAGTAAACAGATTATCTCGTTATTAAATTAAATGGATATTCACTACCTTGTTTATTAACACAAAAATTTCTTTTATGTTCCATGAATGTGTCCTTTACCTTAAAACCCATTAGATAACTCCAGCAATAACTAATGAAGTACTTTTAGTTGTAATTCTATCATATTGTGTTATTAACAAACTTTTAAAAACTTTAATTCAATTAATTTGTTGTCCCGGAGACCTTAATTATTGGGATATTCTTTCTGTTAAATAATCTGTCATAACCAGTGTTCTGGCAACAAACTATTATCATTAGAAATGAAAATGAACTACTATGAACTAAAAACGATACGGAGATACCTGCCATCCAACTGCGTAGTATATCAACGCTCGAAGCATCATACATCCAAGTCCGACTCCAGGAGCACCCTTGCAGGTCAGCACTGCAGGCTCATGATGCAGACCCTTTGGGCTCATGTAGTATACACACACTCAACAATGGCATTGCACAATATTCAAAGAATTTGTTGATACTTCCCCGTTACACTTTGATACCTTGTTACAATCTACCTATTCTGCCCTGTATAATAGGTACCACAACGAAACACAAACTAGGTACATAATATGACGTATCAATTATTATCATTGCCTGATTGAAACATTTTTCTTTAACAGCTTTAACTACAACTACACTTAAATCACTGCTTGCTGCTTGTTATAACTTGCAAGCTTAAGTTCGTTCATGTTATGAACTTAACCCTCATATATGGTGCCATATGCGGTAGAGGGTTAATGACGCACTTGAATTGAATTGACAAATTGAAACTTTCAATTGTTATTTCCCGGGTAACGAAACTTGCCGGATACATTCATTTTCATCGGAGATACATATGTCAGAGGTTGTTAACCAGGCTCGTGCGTCTACATCCGGTTTATCGGGGTCAAAGTCTGGTAGTCAGATATTACTTGAAGCTTTTACTTCATTACTTGAATCAGCTCCAAAAAGTTACGATTCTGTTGTTCCAAAAGAGACCGCCAGACATTCTCACTCAGAACTGTGTCTTGGCCTTGCGGATTGTCATGTGGGGCGTCGCGTTGCAATCCCACGCCTGATAACGAATAGGCTAACTGTTGGACTTTCCACTACCGTTTAACAGTCACTTTCATGCATTACACTCTGTAATCTCTGTATTTACGAAACGAGATAAGTTGGACCAGAACCCGGCGACCCGGCTTTTTCCTAACTGTCACATTTGGCGTCCCTCGCCCCGCTCATCCCTGACGTTTCTTCCCGTCATCTGTCATCGCCGGTTCTGTCAAACTTACCCAAGTAAATACTACCTGACGTTTCGTCACAGATTATCAATTCACTTTCGATTCGCGCATACCACAGACTAAATAGCAACAAACAAGTATCATAGATTTAGTCTTCGACATATATTAAATTATGCATGAAGTAAATGTACTTTCCACTCTATATAGATATCATCTGACAACGCTTCGGAAATACGACCGATCCCGAACAATAGCGAAGAATGCTACGCGCATTCTCACTTTGGTTCTACTGTACGTTTAAAGACGGAGAAATAAATTTTGCAAAACTGCATGAAATTAATTATTGAATAATTTTATTTTGACTATCATATAATGTAACCATGAAATATGTATGTTAGAAAGAATACCCAAGCTGTATCAGAACATTGCAAACAAAGAAGAACTCCTAAAAAACTTTGATGAATGAAGAGACGGACGGACGTGTTAACTTTTTCTGAATTCGTCGTGTTTCGTTGTCTTATGTGTTGACCTTGACACCTACGACCACGATACCGGAACTCTAAGTACGCAATCATGAGTATGTAGCGTTTATGATGTTTACCCGAGTCATTCCGAAGGTAGGAGCAAATGGCGGGCACGAGCGAGCTGGGCGCCACCAGGTCGACGAACTCGGGCGGCAGGTCGCGCGGCTCACTGGGCGTCGCGCCCGGGCTCGCGCCCTCCTCCGGCGGCCAGCGCTCGCCCGGGTTCATGTACGATGCCAGCACCTGCAATACCAAACATTACGTTCAAAAGAGTGTTTATAAAAACTTACATGGTTTGCGTTTGGAATTTAACACACTCGTCAACACCGACTCACTTCTAGTAACTTTTTATCGTTTTATAAAATGTTGGGAACAGAGGACGAAGTATCCAATACTACAAGAACCTTGCCCTCCTAATGTACCTTGAAGAGACGGACCCTACCTACCTATCCTGAACCCTGGAAATGTAAATATAAAATAAAACAGTTCGGCAACCGACCTGCAGCAGCACCGTGACGTGCTCCTCCTCGAGCCGCTGGCGCACGAGCGCCTGCTCCACGTTCCACGACTGCTGCGTGGAGCCCGTGCCGAAGCCCGTGCCCTTCGCCCAGTACAGCTGCGACTTGTCCTCGCCCTTGCCTCCGTTCGATGTTTGGCTATTCTGTAAGCGATATTACCAAACCCATCGTACAATGGACATAGAACAACTTGCTTTATTGCGTCATTGGCGTAACAATTACAAATATGTTAAAGTAGCTTCCGCCTGCGGCTTTAAGCGCGTGGCATTTGTTTAAACTTCACCTCCCTATTTCACCTTCTTATAGGGGCTGAATTTCTAAACATTCTTTCTTAGTGCTCACTAACATCGTGAAAGGAACCCCTGTAACCCCTGTCAAGCTGTCACTAGTCAGGTTTGCCTATTATTCATATAGATTATTCAACATTCAAGACGTCGAAAGTAAAACGACTGCTAGTTATGTAATTTTATTAATTAAATTGCTACGATTTAGCGGAATAGTTTTCGACGTTTTATACACATATAACAAATCGAAATCGTAAAACGTCCAATACATTAATCAATTCCGCAAAAAAAAAACAACAATAAATTTATGAACATGACTCACATCGCTGGAAGCGGGCCGGTGGTGCGTGAACACGGCGAGGCAGGCGAGCACGAGCCGCACGGCGCCGAGCTGCAGCAGCGCGCGGCGCAGCGCCCGCCCGTCGTCCGTGCCCGTGGGCGCCGCCTCCAGCAGGCGCGCCACTACGCGGAACGGCAGCGTGCCCAGCGACCAGCCACCGTTGCCGTTGCCAGCGCCGCTGCCGTGCGCGTGAGCGTTGCCGTTGCCGTTGCCGCTCACTACGATACTCCCTGGGGATGGAGGATGATACATTAGTTACGTAGTGGTTTAATATCAATTGACTCGGTAACGTCGTATTCCCTACGATTCAACTTCGAATCTCATCAATTAGTTATGTACTTATTGATCCTGCAATAACTTCATGTAGTATTATTTTAGCCATATTCTTCGAATCGATAATAATCCGAATAATAATACTTTCTAATCGAATCATTTCTCGTCTACGTCACTATTTTTGAGATAGTAAAATATGGTGAGACAGGAAATGTCAATTTGCAGCATTGAATTGCAAATCGGAAGCCTCCGCTAGGCAAAAGTGTTGTCAGAAATCTGTATATACCTAAGAAAAATCTTGTATAGTTCAATCATGTCATGAAGTTCTTTTTTACTTTTATTTTGTAATAATAACTGCATACTTTAACTATATTACAGTAAAATATCGACGCATACAACAATGCTCGATACTTACGTCCGTCCTCATCGTGCGCGACACCGAGCAGCAGCCGCAGCAGATGCTGCGCGCGCGCGCCTTCATCTAGCAGCGCGGCAGCATAGCCCGGCAGCTTGAGCAGCAGCGCCAACGCGACCAGCGCGTGTGCCGGCACGCCCGCCGCCACCGCCGCCTCCGCCGCCGCCGCGCCGCCGCCGCCGCCCGACCCTGTCCCACCGCCACCACCGCCAGTCACCCCGGCCGACGTCACGCCCAACTCTACCACCTCCTGTCGATGTTATTAGACGATTAACATTTATTATGTAAAAAGTAGCCTAAGGGCGCGTTCATGACATAGAAATATATCGCGCCCACACAGCATTATCGCAGCACGGCTACCAGGATGACACCGAGCAGTGAATCGGTTGCTCTCGATCTTTCAAATAACGTGACTGTCTGAGATTTTAGACTCAAGATAAGAACTAAGAACTAAGAACTGGAAGAGGTAACTGCTAATAATTTGCATGTTGTGGACTGGTCAATATTTAATTTATTATGAAAAAAAGGAATTACGTGACTAACACGCGAAAACTATCGGCATCGTCTAACTAGGGCCTATCTCATCAATTCAATCCGTTGTTCCGTTTTGAATTACCTATTCAATAACAAGCACCTAAAAACTCCAATATATAGCAAACCAGTACGTACCTCGTACGGATCGTCGAGCTTGACCCAGTCGAGGTCGTGGTGCGCGTTGGCGGCGGGCGGCGGCGCGGGCGCGGCGTGCGGGCGCGGCAGGCGCGCCGCCACCAGCGCCAGCCCGCCGCACGCGCCGAACTCGCGCAGGATGGCGCCGCCGCCCGGCTCGCTCGCCGCGGCAGCGCTCGCGCCCGCCCACGCCTCGCCTGTAGGCCCTGATGTATGTGCACATTTCAGTTTAAAACATAGTTAGATGCTTATGTTATAAAAAAATCCAAAAACAAACCCGACGTACGGAACGGACGGACGGTACGGAAGATGTCCCCGATTTTCCTAGGACTCCATCATCAGATCCTGACTTGATATCAATTGGAGAACACTCTTTCAAAAAAAAAAAAAAAAATTTGATCGGTTCACAAATAACATAAAAATTGCCTAGACATACATAAAAACAATATTGGCGTCGATCATAGGATCTCCAATTTTCGAGGACAGGTGAAAATAAAGCCATGTTTGTGGTTTTTCCTGTGGACACGTAGTAACGAAAAATGTAACTAACCTCCGTTGGTATTCAGGTGCAAAATGAGTGTCAGATGGGGACCAAACTCATGTGGGCAGGCTTCTGTCAGCTGCTTCAGCGTAGTATTTAACGGAATGTAACCTTCCAATCCAGGAACTTTCACTCGAATTTTCGTCAAATCTGTAACATTCCAAAAAAAGGTTACCACTGAAATAAATTGCCATTGGCCATTATGAATCGTTCAGATATCAAGTACTGAAAAAGAAGAAATGCAACATTTTTCCCAACCAGAAGCATTTTAATCGCATATTTTGCTATCGATGTTTACAAGACTTTATACTTAATTTATTAGAATGATTTGTTACTTGTATACACACTTACCATCATTGATAGCGGTGGAGGCGACGGCCTCGGTGTTAGCCTTGCTCTGCCTCTTCTTGCTGGTCTGCTGCTTGAGCGAGGTGTTCTTGACGTCCTTGACGCGCTTGTCCTTGGAGGCGCTGGCGGCGGCCAGCGACAGCTCCCAGGCCTCCGCCACCGTCACCAGCGCAGTGTCCGACGCGCTGCGCAGCACCGACGCCGGGCCCGCCGCGCCGCCCATGCACGCTCGGCTGCTATCTTCTAACACCGGCACTACAACAACACATTAATGGATGGATCTTTCAAAATAAAGTCGTCTACACATCATGTCGAGATACACTTCGAATTTTAGTCTCATAAAAACTAAACTGAATTGCATTATACTGAAGTGATAGGTCATCGACAGAAACATTGATACATAGCAGATACATCGTCTGTGCACATTTTTTTTACTTAATATGGCATAAAAAGAACATAAACCTAGCTAGTATAACTTGCTAAAAATAATATAGATAATAACGTTAATAAATCATTCATAATTTTTGGAAGTGTATTATTTACTAAAGACAATCCATTGCACATTCGCGGGTGCTCTGCTCAGTACAAGCCTATCCATTCAACTAACTCTTACATGACAGTCACACGTCACGTTCACACAGCTCCATCGACAACACTCCAACACTCCATTACCTGGCGGCCGGTGATCGTGCAGCAGCGAGCGAACGGTGGTCGCGAGCGGCACGGAGAGCAACGCGTGCGCGCGCGCGGCGGGGTGCGCGGGCGCGGCGGCGGGCGGCGCGCCGGCCCAGCGCAGCGCCACCGTGCCGCGCTCGCCCGACAGCACCAGCCGCAGGATCAGCGCGCGCGTGAACCCCGTGATGCCGGAGCCGCCTGGGTGCATACGGTTACGTTACGATTACGGCCGGATCACTGACGATAGACTGATGTCGTTACATATTGCCGACTACTCGCAAACAGGAACTGACAAATTAAATCTAGTTCATTTTACCGGGTCAAATAAGCGTAATCGCAATCAGCCTCATAGTTTTTTCAAGGTACATTTTCATTTAAGTAACTATGTTAGTTGGTCCCAAACCTACTTGGAGCTAAATCCATAAAATAACGGCATGAAATATTTCAAAGGAAAACAATCAAATAGATAAGACTTAAAAGTACTCATTTACATTACTCTGCTAAGAAGCAGGGTTTCTTCAAAAATACACACTGAGGTGGTAAAGGCTAAAGTTTTCGTCCTATAAAAAATAGTATACAATGGATCATGTAGCATAATATGCTAAACAATATGTTACCAGAGCAGGGCACGGTCTCCAGTATCCAGTGCAGGGTATGCGCAAACAGCTTCTGGTTGGCGGGGTGGCACACGGTCATCTCGGCGAACAGACGGACCGTCTCTTCCTCCAAGTGAGCGTACTGCGAACCCTCCTCCCATGAACTATAACAAAGATAGGTAAATGTAAATGTCAAAAGATTTTGCCTGAAATCAAAATATGAGTTTTGTTTTTGAATTTGAAACAAACAGAATAAGATGCCCGTGCACAAAAGTCCACTTTTTACAGTCTGGAGAATTACACCAGGGATCCGAGTCGAATAATCTAGAAATGTATTTCAATATGTGTCGAACTATACTCACAGTTATTTAAACGACATGTACGGCATTAAAAAAGTGAATAAAAGCCCTTAGTATCACAGTTACTATAGCACTAATACTCACCAGTGGTGCGGCCTGGGATGGCACAGCATGGCCAACAGCGGCCTCCAGAACACGTTGCCGGTGGGCGAGCCGAGCCAGTCCTTCAGCCGCCGCTCGGAGCACGCGCACGCGCACCACTTCACCGCGCTGCGTATCCATTTCATTGCAGATACTTCTGGCAAAGCATTTATGTATGATTACTCATAAAACATTCAACTTACAAAATAATGTACTATCAATGTTATAATCTTTGTATTTTATTAATTTTATGTGTAGTTAATAGTTAAATAACAGTTCAATTATGACTAACTAGCTTTTGTAATGTATCAATGGAGTAAACTCATGATACAAACCATCTTTTTCTTGAACCGTTCTATCCACATTGTGCATGCTTGTATTCAGTTGAGAGCTCAATTGTTGCTTTATACTCTCCAGTTTCAGTTCACTATATTCTGAAAGACAAAGAAAATAATTAAATCAATTTTGAATAGTAAGGTGTTGATTTTTAATTATCAATTTCATAATAAATATAACTTTATATTTCATTGTTTTTTTATCTGTTTGGCATGGCAATGCATGAGTGATGACATTGAAGTTACTCATGTCCCTATGAAGGTCTGTCTACACTCTACACATTGGTGACTGCTTCATCAGGTAGCTCGTCTGTTCATTGTTCAGCACATATTACAGAAAAAAGTATACCTTAATTATCACAACAGGCAGTGATGCCACATACTTCGAAAAATGTTGTTTGTTACGTAAGATACATGATGTTCACCCAATATAGCAATCATTTCTCCAATTAACGATCATTAAATAAAGGTTAACTGTGGAGTTTAATTTTAGATTTAAAGCGCGTCATTTGTACAATCTGTAAAGAGCAGTGTAAGTTATGTAACGCTATAAATAATAAAGCTATCGGTCTCGTACCAGCGATAGCGGTGACGAGCGCGACGGGCAGCGGCGAGTGCAGCAGCGCGAGCGTAGCGGCGGGCGACATGGCGGCGGCGGCCAGCGTGGCCAGCTGCCAGCCGCGCACGCCGCGCGCGCTCCACGCGCCCGCGCCCGTACCCGCGCCCGATACAGACGTCGACTTCGTGTCGTCCGTCAGGCACTCCATGCTGTTGTAACATAATTCGAAGGTATAACTAACCGTAGGTAGAGAAAATACTCGGCTTACTCAAGCCTCAGACATACTTATGTCAAGCTTGGTTGCACAGAAAAAGTTTATATTTTACATTTCATCACAGTCTGCAAGATTAATTTTTCGTGAAACAACACCAGTAAAAATCGAAATCTATAATTTTGTAGCGGCGCATACCTACAGTAACATGAGCGTGCGCCGCACATAATGCTGACCACGCAACCACGAGCGACGAGTACAGTGAAACAATAGACTACGTCATACGCGTCATACTGAACTGGCCAATCAGAAGACGCATCCTCAACCGCGCTGTCAAGATTTCAAGATATACAAACTATATATAATTATACAAATGTTCCGAGTTAACATCGGACCGCGGTCCCCAGGCAGTGACATCGCCTGGCGGGAGATCTCCCCTTTTCCTCCACATTTTTTTAAATAATTTGCATTTGAATTTGAAAGTCAAACCTTGCAATACCAATTGAAAACATTAACATTAGCATACTAACCTCTCGTCAGAGTGTGTAGGTATCTCCATCTGCTCTAGTAATAACTTGAACAGTTGAGGCCGGATGTAGCACATCGAGCACAGAACTGAAACAAGAGATAGGTACAAAGTTAATTAAGAACTTCTAAGTACTAAGCACTTATGATTTATAATGCAAACTTTACTATACTCACTTGCATCTAAAGCCTTTTTCAAGAGATTTGCTTCTGGCACATCTTTCACCCAAGTGTACACAAGCTCGAATAAGTCGTCAGTCATTAGGTCTTCTAAATTGTCTAGTGTCTTTTCCTCTTTGAGAGTCCATAAAACCTGAAATTTATTACATAAAATTTATCATGTTTATCCTATACTTATGTACCAATTATACGCAAACATCAGACCAAACGCTGTTATATACAAACATACAAACCTCGCTGGCTATATACAAATACAAACCTCGGCGAGGGTGTGCAACAGCGCGGCAGAGGGCGTCTTGCGCTCGCGCAGCCAGCGCTCGGCCGCGGCGGGCAGCCAGCGCACGTACTCGTCCGCGCAGCCGGCCGCGCACCGCACGCACAGCGCGCGCACGCAGGCGCACAGCGCGCCCACCCCGCCCGCGCCTACACCGGCGCCGGTGCCCATTTGGAAAGCTTCTCGAACACACACACACATGAATACACTTTAAATTCAATTTCATATTGACTAATTTATACTCTAAAACTGTAACTTTCATTAGTTTAAAAATGTGTGTGTAGATATTTCTTAGACAATCAGGAAACGTGAGCGAACAAAGGAGACGGTCCAAAATTGTATGGAGTCTGGGTCTGGTTTTGTACCAGTGATAAAATAAAATAAAAAAGAAAAATAAACCATTTTTGACTAATCAAATCCACGAACTCATCTTTATTTCAGTGCAAAAATTATTTATTAACTCCACGTGACGCAATTATTCTACATAATGGCGGGTAGCAGACCAGAGGATTCATAATTTTTGACGTATGACGTTATCTGTCAATATGCCTTCTCTATGCTTGAACAATGGCTCGAACTCAGAGTGAAGGACGCCATCTTGCAAGTGTTGCAAGTAGTACCTACCGAATACCTCGAAATTAATTTTATTTTAGCAAGTCATTTATTGCGATTTGTGAATCTATATATATAAAAGCGAAAGGTCACTGACTCACTCACTCATCACAAAATCTCAGAAACCGCTGAACGTATTGAGATGAAATTTGGCAGGGTAGTAGTTTATAGTTAGAAGGGATCCGCTAAGAACGGATTTTTTTATATTCCACCCCTAAGGGGGTCTAATAGGGGTTCAAAGTTTGTATGAAAGTCCGTCAATTGTAAACCAGGTGTTATGAAAATTGGTGTTTAGAATTATGAAAAAAAATAATGAGAAACCTGTATCAAAGTTTTTTAAAAAATCATCCCTAAAATAAAATAGGGGTTGAAAAGTTATAAAAAAAGTTTGTCTCTTTGTACACGCTTATCTCCGGATCGGCTGAACGGATTTTAATGGAACTTTTACTGAGAGATTCGGAAGGTTTTGAAGCAACATATAGGCTACTTTTTATCCAGAAATTCCCGCGGGATCAGGATTTACGCGGGAAAAACTCTTATGCGCCAAATCGCGGGCTTATATTTTTATGGGACTTTCACTGGGAGATAGAGGAGATTGTGGACCAACATACTTATAGGCTACTTTTTATCCCGCAATTCCCGCGGGATCAGGATACACGCGGGAAAAACACCTTCGCGCCAAGTCGCGGGCTTAGATTTTTTTATTTATGGGACTATCACTGGGAGATAAAGGAGGTTATGGAGCAACATATATTTTTATCCCAGAATTCCCGCGGGATCGACGTTCACGCGGGAAAAGCTCCTATTCGCGAATGAACTCGCGAGCTCAAATGGGGCTTTTACTGGGAGGTAGTGGAAGTTGTAGAATGTTATAATTATATAAGCCACTATTTATCCTAGAATTCTCGCGGGATCGGGATTCACGCAGGAAAAACTTTGTGACATACCTAATGAGTTCCACGCGGGCGGAGCCGCGAGCGGAAAGCTAGTTTATTATATTTTTAATGAATTTTCTGTATTTTTTGGTTTTTCATGTACAAGATCACACCCAAAATGGACCATCTCCTTTGATGAAATTTTACGCAACCATAAATTTTAATAAAAACTTGAACACATCAGCCAACAACGCTAATGAATTATTTACCGTGTGCGTGCGCGTGCGCATCCATGTCGAGCAGCGCGGCAAGCATGGCGGGGCGCAGCTGCGGCGCGGCGGACGCGGCGTTGAGCAGCGCGTGGTGCGCGTGCGGCGCGTGCTGCGCCAGCACGGCGGCGCACAGCGCGCGCAGCCCGCCGCCGCCCAGCGCGCTCCACCGCGATGGCTCGAGTCGTGCGCGCGAGCACGCCGCCACCACGCAGGCCCAGTTGTTGCTAGGATTGTACGACACCATGACATTATAGTTATGTAAGAACACTAATGTAGATTCTTATCACAACATTTTTTTGTTATTGTTAGTGCACGACTGCAACACCACTTGACCACCAGTCTTGATTGAAAAAGCGCGTTGATTTACTCTAAACAATAATCACCTCATTATGATCAAAGAGGAGCTGAAAACGACTTATCACGCGATAGGTTAACTCAAGTTATGTAGATTACTTACGATCGACGTCACTCTACTGTTGGTTCTACCGCCCTTTATAGCACAAATGAATAAGCTACTGCCAACTTACTCGTACGTATCTAGCGAAGGCCGGTCGGGATGCGGCGGCGCGAACGCGGGCGCGACGAGCAGCTTGAGCTGCAGCAGGCCCATGTTGGCGGAGTCGCGCGGCTTGTAGAGGCGCAGCTGCACCGTGGTGCACACCACCGGCCGCGTGACCGCCAGCCGGATGAACATCATGCCGGCCGTGTGCTGCGGCGGGCCCAGCGGCGCCAGCGTGCCGCCGCACCCCGCCTCCACGCCCACCGCGCCAGGGCACGCTGCAACGATGACAGACCATTAGTATTCATTTATGATGATAGCAATTTTAATATAGTTTTAGCGTGAATATGAAATCAATCTCGATATAGAATTTTTAGACTTATTTAACAGTTAAGTTGCATTTTAATTACATAGATCATCCTTACTTCCTTACTAATATTATAAATGTGAAAGTGTGTTTGTTTGTTTGTTTGTGACTCTTTCACGTCGCAACATGGCTATTATATGGTATGGTTTATGTGTATGGGGATAGTTAGGAGGGTGGAGAGTGACATAGGCTACTTTTTACCGCGGAAAAACATCTCATTCCTATGGGAAGATCGATGTTTTGTTAGTTTTGTTAGTAGCTAGCTTAGTTCCGGATGTTGTTAATAGATGCCGTTAGTAAAATTCATTTGTAAGTTCTGAATCACGCTATCAAATAGTAGATGTAATTTACTTAAATCATAGGCAAATGTTATATCTGATGTTGAGGAAGCTGCCTCTCGCCTACCCTCTACTCGTGCTACACGAACGATATTCCAGCGGAGGGGGGCGCCATGCTCGCCCTCTACGCGGACGACGCGGCGTACCTGACCACCTCGATTAAGTCAGGTCACGCCGCCATTAAAATGCAAAGATGCCTCGACGCCCTCCCCAAGTGGCTACACGAGTGGAGGATGGCGATCAACGTAGGGAAGACGCAGGCCATCCAATTCGGAGGAACCACGATGCGCGACCCCACTCTAAAGCTCCTCAACCAAGACATTGCCTGGACAAGACAGGCCAAGTACCATGGGATAACCCTGGACTGTTCCCTGACTATGAAGCCCCACGTGACCAACGTCGTAAATCACGCCAAGGCAGCAGCTGTAGCGCTACCAAACACGCTACCAAGTCAAACCACCATCTGGAAGACCTACATCCGCCCCAGACTCACGTACGCGGCCCTAGCCTGGTACGCGCTCCCGAGTGAACCACAACGCAGGCGTCTACGCGTGGTTCAATCAAAGACGCTGCGCCGGCTGGCAGGGGCGCCGTGGTGCATGAGGAACGCCACCATCCAGCGGGACCTCAGAGTTGAGAGCCTGGACGCCCACGTGCTCCTGCTAGGCTTCCCACCAGCGGGTCTCACCTGGTAGGGCCTGATCGCCCGGGCGGCGTGAAAATCATCATGACTCCCGGACTAGACACCCATACTCCACATCACCATCTGGACAATCTTCGAGGACCCATACAGGGTCCCAACCCAACGACCGGTCCGTTGTTACGGACCGCGGCAGACACCTCAGTCAGGGGACCACCGGCCCCGAAACTGAATCCCCACGGCTATGTTAGCCGTGAGTGAAGACAGGACGGATTCTGATGTTGATGTTCCAGTATGTCATATTATAGGCTTATCTTTGGCCGAGATTCCTACGGGAGCGGGACCTACGCGGCTGTTACCTACGGGTCCCGAAGCGAAGCGCGGGCGGTTCTCTAGTATAAAATACAACCTCTATTAAATAACGTGTCTACATTTAAAGAAAAATATTTATATATTTAAATTAATTCTAATATAGTAAATAAATTAATTAATTAACCATAAACATATTAAAATCAACATACTGGCAAGACTAGTGAGATGCGGCTGCAGATGCACCTCGTAGAGCCGCGCGGCGTATGGCAGCGACAGCGTGAGCGCGAGCGAGGCGTCGTCGGCGCTGAAGAAGTGGTAGGACCAGGCGGCGGCGCGCACGCGGCGAGCCGCACACGGGCCCGCGCCGCCCGCACCGCCCAGCAGCACGTCCGCCGCCTGCGCCGTCGGGTTGCCGCACGACACCGTACCTGACAGATCGATGTTTGATCGACTTTATTTCTGTATATTTAATCCCCGATAATCAGATAGCTGTTTATAAATTTAATTTAATTGAACTTGGAATACAAGTAAGTTAAATGGAAAATTCTCATCTCTCTTACTATGTTGTGCACCCTAATGACAATCATCAATTTTTGTACCACCTGGAGTAACCCTATGGTATGCTTGAAAAGTGCTTTTTTACAGGACTAATGATTCTTTATTTGCTTGAATATACATAAATGTCAGTTATCAATCACATCATGGATTCAATTTTCTGAATTAGCAGTTATTATCATGAAATAACAGGGCAGTTTTTATTCAAATCAGGAACACTGTACAGGTGAACCACACTTACAAGCTGCACATATAACTCACATAGTGGTGCGATGTTGACCAATCCATTGGTAGTTTCGATGACCAAGGGCTGAGACTTTTTGTTGTTGGAGGACGCAGCCGTGGACAGGTTGATCAGCTGTGGCGGCAGCTTCAGGTGGTTCATAAGGGAAGACACCAGGCCTTGGCTGCCGCTGGGTCCGGCCTATATAAAGGACACAAAGTTTGTTCGATGTGAAAGTAACAAAACTGTACTGTTATTATATTCAATTGAGTATAAAAACCTGATACACAATTAGTTATGTAAAAAGGGTGTTATTTACTCGTGATGCTACTGTTCCACTACTCAGCTCGCAAGTTACATACTATCCTAGAATTTAAACATTCACCAAATCCAAAATCGAAATCATATAGGCTTTTCACTGGACTATTTAAACATAGTAGTACACACCAAATGACAAGCGGTAAGTTTTTCGATTGCCAGTTCGAGGCCGCCGGCGTCGATGAATGCCTGCAGCGCTTCCGGTTTCTCCAACAGACGAATAATGAGCTGCTGCATCGCTTGCGATAGATTCAGTATCTCGTCCTTACCTGTAAATATGTATAATGGTGTAAATATTGGCATCTTTAGGGATAGGAAAAATCATTTTATAAAGGTGACACGCTCCAATAAGTGTCTAGGGTTTGTACATCGAGAAAACAAAACTTATTTTTATTTAGGAAAATTGAAGATAACAATTTAAACAAATGTTGGAAGTACTCACGTAAGAACTCGATGAGACTGGGAACCATGAGAGCTGGGTTGGAGGCCACGCTGGCCATCTGAGCCACCAGCCAAAACACCTCCTCCTTCACTGATGAATACTCTGCAGGAGGCTCTCCATTCATACCTAAAAGATGTTTAAAAGATGTCTGTTACTGCTGAGAATTATGGCATTTCTTTCATCAAAGTAAGTGATAATAAATTTTTAAGTATGCACATTATAACATTTAATTTGCCTGCAGATATTGCACACTGAGACATAAATTCATTGTTCCATACCCAAATAACATTTTCTTTTCTGTTATAGACTTGGATAAGTGATTATGTATAATGTAGCAATTTTAAAATATAACGACTTGTATAATACATACCGGCATTTAGAAGTAAAGTGTTCATCCCATCACACAAGGACAGTGTCTTGTAAAACTTCTGCATAACTGTCGTTTGCTGTAGCACTGTGAATATAAATATGCAATTTAGTATTAGGCACTTCACACACTACGCTATTCATGAGATACGCTACTGCAACGCTACCCAAAATTAGTATGTATTTGACACTTTTAACTGACAGAAGACGCATCGTCCTGTCAGTACATAGTGTCAAATACATACTAATTTTGGGTAGCGTTGCAGTAGCGTATCTCATGAATAGCGTAATGTGAGAAGTGCCTTAATGTTACGTGTTGCAACTTGCTTCTCAGAAATTTCCACTTCCAAATAAGAAGTGTTACTAAAAAAACTTCTGAGTTTGCTTTGCTACTGTTAGAAAAAAATATCCGATTTACATACATACATTATACAGTAAACTAGTAGTACGTAATACACTTAAGTTGAAGGAAACAGTTAATTAGATTATAGGGCAGTTAATTCCATAGGCAAGCGAAGCGAAATGACTAGGTTACGTAATGCAAGACCGAACTTAAAACTTATTCGTACCAGTATCGGCCATGGTGGGCGGGCGCGGAGTCTGCTGCTTCCGCTCGTCCTCGACGTTGGTGGCGTCGGGCGCATCGGGCGCGTCGGGCGCGTCGTGCGGGCCCGCGCTGGCCTGCGCCTTGCTCTCGTCCGTCTGCGCGCCCGGGCTGCCCGGACTGCCGCCCGCCGCCGACGGCGGACTCGACGCCGCCTGTTACAACCGTACGCACATTTTACTATTTATTTTTTGTATCTTATTTATAGAAAATAAGCATAACGATTTTACGTCCTATTTCATTACTTTTAGAGTTCGTGCTGATATACCGAAACTTTAAATGATTTATTTTTGTAGATTTCATATAAAACAGTAAGTTTCAATAGAATCATCGAACAATACAAATACGAATGGGTAAAAATAAGGTTGAAAATCAAGTGTGTTAAAATCGAACAACAATTTATTTGTTCATCGCCATCCGATACGATACGATACGAGGATACGGAGGGAGGTTAGCAGCGTTCGTGTCCTTGACCGATGTCTAAGTTGTGCATTGCTCGTGTGCCCAATGTTTGGAGCTATACATCTGTACTAAAGTAGGGCCATTTTAATAGGCCACATTTGACAACTGTTTGTCTTTGCTTTATAGTGAGGGTAACCTGCTGAAAAACATCGATTAATTTAATTAATCGATGAGGACTTCAAACATCTGTAAATTGAATGTGATTGTTATAAAAACTATTATAATGACCGCACAGTTCAAACAGTGACTAAAAAAACGACAAAAATAATGCGTCTAATAATGGCGCGAAATTAAATTATGACTTTTTTGTAACATTTCACGTTTCTGAATACTGACTTTTTAGCCAGACGTTATATATTTAAATGAATGATTACATATTTTTTGGCCTAAAATGTAAGAAAATTAATTCTGTTCCCATTAAAATATATTTTATTTTGTTATCGTGAAATACTTTTTGACGATTAGTTCGACTTTTCGAATTCAACTTATCTACTGATCTGTTTCTTTTGGTACTATCCCTAATGTTTTAAAGAGTTCACTGACGTAACTTTGTAACGACGTCAGTTCTTTACATAAGTGTAAAAATTTTAACAATAACTAGTAGGGAATATTAAATAATATGGAGTGCCTCCCTTACAAGGTTACTTTGTAAAATTTTGACGAACTGTCAAATGTGGCCTATTAAAATGACCCTACTATACCGTTTAATTTATGATGATACTAACCGCGCCAGCTTGTCGATGGTGCACGGGCGCGGGCAGTGGCACGGCGAGCAGCTTGCGGCAGTAGTGCAGCAGCTGCGCGAGCACGGCGCGGCGCAGCGGCGCGCGCCGCCCGCCGCCCGCGAGCACGTCCGCGATCAGCCCCGACAGCCGCGCCTCGCCGCCGCCGTCCGCGCGAGCGCCGCACGCGCTTCGCACCCACCACGAGCTCGCGCTCGCTACGACACAACGTTATTCGTTATAATATAAACTTGACGAAAGACGTGACTTTATTAGAATGTTACTGGCAAAATCGATCCAGCAAATAGACTTACGCTGGATAAACAACATAAAAAATATACATACTTCTGTTGGGCTATACATTCATAGTGATGTACAACAAGAAATAACAATCGTCAATCACCTGAATGCTCATGTCCCAACTTTTCAGTACAGTTTAAACGTGAATACTAAATAAGACTCACCGACAGCATCAATAAGAGGCATGGCATGATAGAGATGTTTGGGCGCGAGGGCGGGCAGGAGCGAGTGCGCGGCCCGCAGCAGCGTGGCGTGCAGATCCATGGCAGAGTTGGCGTGCGAGTGCGACCACGGCGCGCGCCAGAGCAGGACCAACGCCCGGAGGGACGTCAGCGCGCCCGCCGCGCCGCGCGCCATCACCACGCGCGACAACACCGACTGCAAGGCGGCCGTGGCCCCAGCGCCACCCCCTATACTGCTACCGCCCTAATAACCAAAGCAATAATTAATTAATAAAATAATATATATACATAAATGGCAGTATTATTTGTTTTCATACGTTTAATTAGTAGACTTACAAGATAAGGCTCCGATGCAACCACCGAGCCATCTGTGTTTACGTCAATGGCTACGAATTTCACAAGTGCCGTTACAAAATGTTCGCATTCCAGAATAACGCGTCCCATTGTCTGAGTACTGCCCTCTTGCTGTAACAAGCATAATTTTTATTAAAAAATGAATGATAAACTGATTAAATAATAAGTAAAAATATTCATGAATTTTTATTTAACTAGAGAAAAGTCATCTGTATACTGACCAACAACGGCAAGCTAGCGATCCAAGCCAATGCCTGCATGGATAGCACCCAGCATCTCAGCGTGATATTGTCCAAACTGTAAAAATTACGATTATATAAAGTTTACATGTGGATTACTAAAACAAACCAATAAAATAAATATATAAATGCTTAGTGAAACTTATCAGACATTATCTGAAAACTTTCAAAAATTGAATACATACGTGGAGAGCGAATAGAGCAGCGCGGACACAGTGTCGGAGGAGAGGCGAACGCGCGGTGCGTCCGCGGGCACGGCCAGCGCCGCCAGCGACCACGCGCCGCCGCCGCCCCACGCCGACCCGTTCAACGTCAGCCACAGCGACACCACGTTCTCCATGAACGTGCAATCCAGCTGAATAATACCATGTAATCATAATCATTTCTTAATTAATTAATCTTCAGTCTTTAATTTTATTGTAAATTGTACAAATTGTTATCTAATCAAACTACTAACCTGGTTCTTAAATTCAAGCGCGAGATGTCTGAATACATCGTAGAGCGTGTGCGCGAGGGGCGGCGGGGGCCTTGCGACCGGGCCCGCGGTCTGGCCGGGGGAGGCGGGCCCGGCGGGGGCGGTAGGGGTGGCGGCGGACGGCGAGGGGGGCGAGGCGGGCGCGGGCGAGAGCGGGGACTCGTCGGCGCGCGGGGAGCGCGCGTGCGCGGGCGGCCGGATGCACGGCGCGCGCAGCGCCAGCGGCAGCGCCGCGCCCGTGTTCACCACCACGCGACGCGCCGCCGCCTCGCTCGCCGCCGCCGCGCCGCTCTCTAAGCGCGCGTCCACGCACGACGATATGTTGCTGCACAACACATTTACCGTTTGAGTTAAACGCACTCATACAATTAAACCAACGAGCTCGTTTGGAGCTCCAAAGTCGATCCACATAAGGCTATCAAAAATATTTGGAATAAAAAACATTAAAACACATTTAATCCAATATGTTAATTATTACATTATTTTCAACTCACCAGGACGTATCGGTTCTAATGTCAAAGTAAGCATGAAATCAATTTACAGAGCTTAATAAATGACCAGTACTATTGCTTTACAAGTAATTTGATTACATTCTATACATTTATCACAAATCTATTGGGCTTTTCTTTGGTCAGTAGTAACATTACATAAAATATAGGTGCCTAAAAAACTTGACGAAATTTAGATAACCTACCCTTGTCCAGGGTTGGAGTCGTACTGCACGACCGGTTTGGTCCTGGTTTCCTTCTTGACGGCGTCGAGGAAGTACTGCTCGAGCTTCTCGTCCGGCTCCGAGTCGTCCGACTCCGCCACGTTGCCCAGGTGGAAGTCCACGTCTTTCAGAGCGTCTAATATGGAAAAAAGATAAAGATGAGATTCGTATGTCAGATATTTCGAGCACTTGAATAACACTTAGCACTCTCACTACATGCTTTAACCTGCACTTAGTTGGTGACAAATTAATACAAAACTGTTAGGCTTTCGACATACTAAAATACTGGGAGTCGACTAAGGGTAATTATAATTTGATATCTTAATTATTACGGCATAGCAAATACTGGTCACATAAGGATATTGTAACTGTTTATTAATATTAAACCAATAAGAAGGTACCCTTACTACTCCACATCTCATATACCTTCCTATTCTAAAAATCTATATGAACATATTGTGTAGCATAGTAGCATATTAGCTAGATTGAATGGCCAATCAGTGAGTAGACTAAAAATATCATTAAATTTCTATGCATAATGTTTAAACGGATCAATTTACAGGCTAACAAAAATTTTAATTAAATTATGGATCACACATTATACGAGTACCTATTTGAAAAGCCATGAATGCATGATATGTGCCATTATGTACTGCAATGTATTATTATTAATGATAAAACGAACAAAATAAATGTTAAAAAATCCACCACCTAAATATTACAAATTATATTGGTGACATTGAAATAGCATAGCAACCCAAACTGTACACTCATATTTTGCGCTAATTCGTGTTTCAATTTTAACATTAATTCATTGTGTCTAGCAGTGATTTTAGAATAAAGCTTTTATAAGGGCAACAAAGCAAGCAAACAGACAAACTGCAGTACTATGTGTTATGTGATCTAGTGGTCTCCATCTATATTTCACATCCCTATCATTATTTTGCAAAACGAAATGTGTAGTGCCATTTAGTAAGTGTTATTTATATGATTTTCATAATCACTACAACCATTCTATTGTAGTAATCAATTATGGAGATAATGAGAGGTAAAATGAGTAAAATAGTTATAAAATGTAAGGTATTAAAATCAGTGGCGGCTGGTGGGTCGTCAAACTGGTGGTGCACTTTACTGATTAATGAAGGCCTTGGTGGTCCGGCCACTTTTTACAAACTTTATTTTCAAAAGCTTTGTTATTGTCTTTAATATAGTCTATATTTACGCTCATTTTCACTCAGAAACAAACACTGTCTCACTTAGTAAAAAACAAATCAAAAACAATTAAATACTAATTATTACGGACGTAAATAATAAATAAACGCGTCACGAGAGGTCAATTTAATATGGCTGGTCGTTCCCGCGCCGGCCCCGGCGACGAATTTCGTCAAATCAAACCTCGGGCGCTCTCGGTAATCTTCGGATTATCCGTGCGCCGCACGGGATCAAGCTAAATGCTCCGTACATTTTCTATGGGGCGATATGAACTATCTTTTGTCTCACGTGCCAGGCGTGTTTTCTCGTATCACATAGAAATTGTACCAGCAGTCCCGTGCGCTCGCCGATGCGCACGAGAACTTTTCTTTATAGCGAAAGTAAATCTTAATACTTTAGCAAAGAGTTTAAAATTGTTTTTTCATTATTTTAAACGAGATAAAATAATAATTCGTTTATTTTTAATACATTAGATAAAACAATAATATATTTTTATAAATAAAATAATAATAGTTTTTATTATTTATTCAAATGTGGTGGTTCAGCGCACGAGCGCACTCAAGGGACAGCCGCCACTGATTAAAATATTGCTTTTTAAAGTGTATCAGTAGCGGCCAGGTTTACTTAAAGCCACAGTCACGGCGTTTCTCAATTGGTGACATTACATGGCCGGCTATACACGATTGATTTAATGTGAATACGCGATAAACGAACAGACCAAACGTTAAAAAGAAAGCAAGAGACGCTTATTATAAGTTATGTATTCATTCGCCAGCTCTTATCATAAATACATACATTACAATTTCATCTTTATTTAGAATGGCATAGTGTTCAAATAGTGTTATGCAGCGCTGATCGGAAGCTATGTGTCCTACATGACGGCGATGAAGTTACAAGCCACGTGTGCACGTGTTGAATGTGATCTTACTTGTGGTCACATTTGAGGCTGGTGCGTTTAATTTAGGCTTGGTGGAGGTGGTACCCTTCGCCAGACCAAAACTATCTGCTAACACATCTGTAATCACAACAAATTTGTTACTCGAATCAATCATTATGTATGTGTGTGCGTTTGTCTGTTATTGCAAGCTTGTGGATGAAAACATAGAATTATAATTGCTACAAGAACATTTACACACAGTAACAGTTAGTAACAAAAATATTTATATAAAACTAATCGAACTTCTATAAAGCTTGAATTTGAATTACAAATTGGTTAATCATAAATAGAGTAATATAACTTTTTTTGGTTTTATAGAAATTGAGAAATATGGATTAAATACAATATGAAGAATCTTTACATTGCTGAAATATTATGGCTCTTTTCAACTTTTAGGACAGATAATTACTTTATTACATACTAGTTACACACTATTTTATATAATTAGCACAATAACCAACCTCATTGAAGTGTACCTAAATTATTTCTTTAGTAATACTTTACTTACTTAGGTCTTTTACTTTAGTAATAATCTCATGCATACATTCCAACCGTCAATTCACTATTATTATATTACCGCCGTTCACAATATTTTATCTATCCACAATCTACAAAGTTCGGTGGTAAAACAATAACAACCAACAGTATGGACTTATGCATTCATTAAATTTTAATGTATAGTGATTGTAATGATGTACTATAAAGCATGATTACTGTATAACGTAATGTTAATTTACCGATTGCATGATAACCGAGGACTGTAGACAGATACAATATAGTGAACGGCCGTACCGTCATAACGCGATAGTATTACCTGCGACGGTGCCCTTGGAGCGCGGCGAGGCCTTGCTGGCGCCGGGCTCGTCGTGCGCCACGCGGATGACGCGCGACGTGCCCGCCGCGCCCCACTCCTCGCCCGGCGTCGACGCCCCGTCCCCGTTCTCGTATTCTACCAAGTCCTGGTAACACGCACAATCGTATCGATGAGAATACCACGGTTGTTAAGTATTTCTTAGACTTCTATTTTCTCGCTCAAGACACGTACATAGCATAACTTGCATCACATAAACGTAAAGTAGGCCTAGAAAAATGTCACACACTGAAGAAAATGTTGCAGACAGATTTAAACTATCTCTAAAGCTCGGCTTTTTTCTCGATTAAGACACGTCCAGAACATAAACGTACAAATTACTAAAAAAATAGCACACTGAAATAGTAGATTGTATTACAAGTAGGGCATGCAATTATCCGCCCGAATTTACTATCCGGATAATACGGATAGTTCATTTTACTATCCGGATATTATCCGGATAAAACGGATAATACGGATAGTTAATGTTTTTCTAAAAAAATCAACCATAGTTTGTATTAATTTTACTTTTTCTGTTACCTATAGTGGAACGAATCATAAACCTTTGCATATTTTTGACTTCCTCTTAAGAAAATTCAAAATTATCGAAAATTTAAAGTTATTTGTCTCACTTTAACTTCCGAAAATCGAGTTTTCTTCAGATATCCACGTTTTGGGATCATAGGACACTATTCTGACTATCCCCGCGATGGTCTATATATTGTGTGTGTCTATTTATGTGAACCTCTCATAATTATTTTTTGATGGCTTGACCAATTGAATTGCGGTTGATGCCATTTGAAAGATCTCCACTGATCTTAGATTTTCTGCAAATTGTATTGAATCGAAAATGAATTGTTAAAGTGATGTTTATGTCTAATAACTTCCAAAATACTGTAACGTTTTGATCCATAATCTCTCAAATCCGTAAAGTGCTTAAAATTTTTAAAACTGTTTTTAAACATAACTGCGAGACTTCGTGTCATATATTTTTCCGGGTTGATGCATGAGTTTGCAAAGTGTCCGATATAAGTGCGAAGCAGAAAGCCTTTAATTTCCCCGTCACATCCAAAAATCTTGGTTCAAATTCTGTGATCAACCACGTGTCTATTGCCACAGATCCATCTGTGGATGCTAGAAACAACGTATGTACTTTCATCCATGATAATACTAATACCTCATTAGGGTACCTCTGAGAGATTCGGTTTACTAAGAAAGAGATTTTTAAAGGTATCAAGGTAGCAAATGAGCAAACAGCACCACCCTCACGCTGTCATCCATGATAATTGTGACCGAACAAAGATTAAATTAAGGGATTAGGATGGTAGAAATGATGATAGAATGTTAGTCGGTAAGTGTGAAGACTTGGACAGAGACTGTTAAAGGTTCTCAAATCCTTACAGTGTCTAGACGTGAAAAAAGCCAGTGGTCTTGAGGGTGTTCCAATGAATGTACTAAAAGCCTGTATACTTGATACGTCTATTCCGCCTTACTTCCAAAATTGGATTATTATCAAAATCCTGGAAGCTTGCTAGCGCGCCGCCCGTTTTCAAATAAGGCAGCTGTATCGATCTTGGTCATTATTAGCCAATTTCAATAACTCCACCACTTTGTAAGCTTATGGAGGGTATATTAAACTTGTGTCTTATTAAATGCCAAAACCAAACTACCTTCTTCGGGACTAATAAGCATAGGCTTACTATGCATTTTAAGGAAGCTCCCGCTTTGTTTATTCCCCTATCGGAATTCTTGAGCAACCTTTCCTCCAGGTTGTTGTTCCGTGAAGACTCTGTCCGCCACTCTATTTCTACTACAAATATCCGGCCGGTAGGGATGAAAAACCATCTGAACGAGAGCTCCATATTACGGGTAGTGTTTCAATGGGACGACACTGAATCTTCTGAATCTTGTGAGATTTAAAGCCATAAAAACAGACGTATCAGTTTACCACCAGGAAGTGCTCATTCATCATGGCTTTCTGCTTTTAAAATATAACAATTAAATTCTCTGACCGCCTTTAGTTGTTGGGAATTATAGTTACGTCGCACCTCAACATTGGGCGGTTCTTATGAACTGTCGTTGTTTGTCGAGCACGTAGGCTAAGCAATGCTTTCGAGACGTAGGCTAAGATAAAAAGGTAGTTGAAAAATCAGTCAAACTATTTTTTGGGTCATATACCATAAAAAATGTGGTAGAAGTTGCATAGGCAATCTCCAAATAACCAAATAAAACATAAAATATTATATTTTCGTAATAATTAAGCAAACAAAATGTCTCCAAATGGTCAAAATAGTATAAAATTATTACTATCCGTTTTATCCGTTTTATCCGGATAACAGGTCTTCCATTATCCGGATAGTATTTTCGGGCGGATATCCGGATAATACGGATATCCGGATATCCGGATATCATGCCCTAATTACAAGGGTGCAAAGTAATATTTTTTCGACGAGGGCGTTTTTTTGAATCCAAAGCGAAGTGAGGGATTCTTTAGTAGAATCCCGAATGTAGCGTACGTCGCCCGAGCCAAAAATATACTTGCACCCGAGTGATACACTCTACTTTTCATCCCCCCTATGAGAAAATAAAAGGCGCCTCAAATTCAGGAATAATACTGTCACATTCACTAAACTAACTAAACTGACTAAACCGACTAAACCGACTAAACCGACTAAACCGACTAAACCGACTAACCCGACTTACCCGACTTACCCGACTTACCCGACTTACCCGACTTACCCGACTTACCCGACTTACCCGACTTACCAGACTTACCCGACTTACCCGACTTACCCGACTTACCCGACTTACCCGACTTACCCGACTTACCCGACTTACCCGACTTACCCGACTTACCCGACTTACCCGACTTACCCGACTTACCCGACTTACCCGACTAACCCGACTAACCCGACTAACCCGACTAACCCGACTAACCCGACTAACCCGACTTACCCGACTATTATTTAAATAACGGGCAGGAAAAGTTATATGAAAATTCATTCCCGCCCGCTATTTAAATAACGGGCAGGAAAAGTTGTATGAAAATTCATTCCCGCCCGCTAAATAGAAAACACCAACTTTCGATCCCCTTAAAACCGAACCAAGTCGTCTTTTTCGAATAGGTGGGATGAAAAATTTGTTGGAGACTGATTTCCTACGTTGTTTATAAAAAAAATGATTCCAAAAACATCCAACAAGTTGAACACGAGCTTCAATAGCAGCGTTACCTGCAGCAGCGTGGTGATGGCGTGGCGCGGCCACGGCGGCAGCGTGACGGCCAGCCGCGCCAGCCCCAGCACCGTGGCCGGCTCCATCAGCGTGGCGCCGCCCCACATCGCGCACAACCGCCCCACCACCTGCACCAACTCATTTGATTAACGTCTAACCCCGGCGCAATCACTACACAATACCATGTCGACTCTCGGCATTCGTGCACAGTAAGGTTTCATCATCATCATCTCAACCATCACGGCCCACTATTGAGCACGGATCTCCTCTCAGAATGAGAAGGTTAAGGCCATAGTCCACCACGCTAGCCAAGTGCGGATTGGCGGACTTCACACACTTTTGAGTTTTTGCGAAGTCTCCGGAATGCAGGTTTCCTTACGATGTTATCCTTCACCGTTTGTAGCAAGCTTAATTTAATTGTTTTGTGGTATGCCCGCAATCCAAGAAGCGGATCCATCGTTTACTACTCGGCGCGAAGCGCACTGGTGACGCTCGTGACCGCTTACCATCAGGCGGTCCCTCTGCTCGACTGCCTGCCTGCTTCAAATGTAAAAAAAAAACACTGTTTCACACATGCACGCAAATTTTCTTCACGAGTGTATGGGACACTTCGCGAAAGTTTGAGGTTTACGCTTTATCTGCGACTAAAAACCGTCACTGCTTGATAGCTTATAAAACTACGAATATGTCAAAAACATCGCCTAATAATTTTTGAAGGTCATCCTAATATATCACCAGACATACCTTAGCACAGAGCAGCATGTCGTCCAGCGGCACGGCGCCGTCGATGGCGAGCAGATGCGCGCCGAGCGCGTGCGCGAGCTGCTGCGCCAGCGCGGCCGGCACCAGCCGCGCGCACTCGCCGTCGCCGCGCGCCGCCACGCCGCCCGCGCCGCCCGCCGCGCGCTTGCCCACCATCGCCATGCGCGTCTTTAAGTTGAAGCGAACGCGCTGCCGCACATTTAACGTCGATTTTATTTATACGGTGTATAAATCGATAGATTTTACCGTCGTATTTAAAAAAAACATCAACACAAACTATCCATAACGCAGCTGCGCTGTCGGAAACGAAATATGGTTCACATTCATTTTAATGTACTCCCAAGTAATGTATTTGACTATAACCCATTAATGGCCCACTACTGAGGAAAGGTCTCTCCTCATTATTGATTGATTTATATACGTTTTTTCTTCAAAATGAAGCAACTTACACGTGTATAACCTCTCCGTGCGGAGTAGTAGGGCTGCCCAGTGGCGGATTATCCCTATGGCAAAGTAGGCACGTGCCTAGGGGCGCGAGGTTAAAAGGGGGCGCGCGCAGAACCAAAAAATTAGGTTGCCAATGACTCGACCTCGATAGGTTCGACCAGGATTCCTAGCCAGACCGAGAACTAAAAAAAAAGGTCTTTGCCTAGGACGCTCTCAACCCTTAATACGCCTCTGGGGCTGCCGCTAAGCGCGCAGGCAAGACGTACATCGCAGGCACCTATGTTAACCCGTGTAAACGGTTTTGCACGCGGGCGCTTATACGCACGCACGCGGGCCTATGTGATAATAACGCGTCGTTACCTGTTGCTCCTCCATGGCGACCTGTCCGCCGCGGCGCGCCGCGTCCAGCTCCTGCATCTGGGTGAGCAGCTTCTTGTGCAGCTTGCGCCGGTGCAGCTTGCACTCCGTGGTGCGCGGCGACGCGCCGCCCGACTCTGCGCCGCTGGCGCTCGCTCGCCCGCCCACTACCCAATCCCATCTGTGTATCATAAGTTGGTGTTATTAAAAACTACTGACTGACGATAGTTTTCTGACGGAGGTCAAAGCCATGAAAGGAAAACATGCACTCCTTTAGCAATACAAGGTTACCTTTTACTATAACTACACACACGCAATATTTTTGTAAACTAATTTTAAAAGCTACCCGATCAACATAATATTTAAACTGTATTACAAATTCGTATTAAAGTCGGATTTGACGCTCCAAAAAACTTATATCTCCCCACCAAGAACCCTCTAGTGCACCGACCTGGTGTGCCGCTGCGATGGCAGCGGCGCGGCGGGCAGCGCGGCGTCGAGCACCGCGGCGAGCACGGTGAGCACGGCGGCGAGCAGCGCGGGCTGCGCGCCCGGCTCGCGCAGCAGCGCCAGCGCGCGCGCCGCGAACGCCTGCGCCACGCCACCCGCGCCCGGCCCGTGCGCGTACATGCTCTTGCGCGCCATGTACATCACCGCTATCAGGCATCTGGGAGGGGTTTTGTATGTTATTAACTGTTTTTATAGATTCATATTCAATAAAAAGAAATACACTAAAATATGGCTATTTGCTATTTTGTTGGCCACTTACTCAAAAGTTACTAGGAACTCTACTTCACTAAGAGTAATTTTCACGAATTTAATTGGAAACAGTATTAAAACGCCTCAGTTATGTAACTTAACAATTATCCTAGAACGGTATATACCCCCATACTAACAAAAATATGTCAACGTCGCCCGAAAAACATCCACCCCACATACCTATCAATAGGCAGCGGCGGCGCATCATGATGCGCGATGGCAGCGTGCAGGGCGTCCGCGAGGTGCGAGCCCCACCAGGGCTCGTAGGCGCACAGCTGCGCGAGCAGCGTGGCCAGCGCCGCGCCGCCCGCACCGCCCCACGCGCTCTCCCACGCCGCCGGCGTCACGCCCGCGCACCACTCCGCCGTCACCGACACCGAGCCCGCCACGATCTGGTGCCGATACAAATAAAGCTATCTATACATATAATAATAATGTAACTAATCGCTGCGCTGTCTGTACATGGAAAATTTATGCAAAATAATATAATGGGGGGCCTTTATACACGCAAGAGAAATCAAAACAATCCTTTTAATTTTGTCTGTTTGTCTAAATGTCTTTATATCTGTATGTCTGCATGTCTGTGTGTTTGTGCACGCTAATTTCCGAATCGGCTGAACGGATTTTTATGGGACTTTCACTGGGAGATAGAGGAAGTTGTGGAGCAACATATAGACTATTTTTCATCCCGGAGTTCCCGCGGGATCAGGATTCACGTGAGAAAAACTCCTATGCACGAACGAATTCGCGGGCACGACTATTAATAATTGTATTTATTAACACTACACACTTATAGCCCCACACTACGATGGACAACACTTAGGCAAGTGTATGGAAACAGATTTAACAACTGATATTTAGTGTTAACATGCTTGATCTGATACTTGCATAGAATGTAATGATTTGACATAAAAATTCAATCAATGTAAATGGCATACAATACTATCATAGAGCCTCACCAAGTCTTCCATTTGATAGACGAAGTGCAGCAACATATCAACAATGTTCTCAACGATCACTCTGAGCTTATCGGTGGACGCGCGTTCGAGCAGCTCGTCTGCTGTGACGTGGCCGCTTTGCAGCGCCTGCAGCACCTCGGGGTTGCAGTCGGGCGTCTTCTGCAGGCGCTTGATGATGTTGTTGCAGTTGTGGATCTGCTGCTGCAGGTCTATGCACTCCTGGTACGCCGGCACCACCTTCGGGTCGTTCTCGTGCGGCATCCCGAGGTACGCCATCATGTGCGCCGCATTCCCGTTGTACAGGTCCAGGTACGGGTTGATCAGATCCATCAGCTTGCCGTTGGCTAGCCTGTTGGAAATACGTTTGAATCAGTCACAATTAGAATATTTTAACTTAAATAAAGAGTTTCTTCATTGCCTTTATTATCATCTGGTTTGTAGAGATAGATAAACGTGTTGTGTCCCAAAATTTCACGTAAATTAACAAACTCGGCTTTCAGTTATTGAATGATCCTACTTTCTCCTACTATAATTATATTCTTTTAATCCTAGCAATTTTTCTATATTACATTTATTACACTGTAAAACAGAGTTTTTGACTTTTGATGATAAAATACTCTTCAAAATCTTTTTTACGCGATACAAATAGGTACCCACTGGAATCTGCAGGTCAAGTCCTCGCGGAGCGCGTTGAGCGCGTTGATGGAGGCGGGCACGTTGGCGATGTCCGCGATCTCGCCGTAGAACCACCCCAGCGGGATCTTGCACTTCATGGCCGACATGCCGTACCGCCCGATTGTTGTTATCTAACAAATATTATAACAAATTACAATTATAACGATAACAGGTTATGGTTTTTTCAAAAGGAGATCTACTACGTACTAAATGAGGTGTTATGCCTGGAGAATAGCCATGCTCTGACTGTTTATGTTAAGAATATTTGCAAGCAATTTGAAAACTTCAATAGCGTGATTCACGTTTGTCAAGTCATCACCATGTCGCGATATCACAACTTTGTCAATTGTCAACAATTTATTTTGATATCACGTTTTATTTCAGAGTCAACCGTCGCATATCTCAGAAGAAGCAATAATCAAGCAGTAATTGACGATTATTTCAGTATTCACGATATTAGTTACCTTCATATATCGGCAAAGCGGCGGCGGCTGGATATCTGTCAGTACGAGGTGTTTGGTCGCGATGTCCGTGGCGAAAGCCAGCTTGACACAGTCCGTCTCCTCGCCCACCGTCCAGATGTCGATGCACAGCGTCACAAGATCCGAGCAAGACGGAATTATCTAAATGGAGGAACATTTTACATAAATTCCAAATAATTTAATATTTTGTAAAACAAATATTATTAAATAATTAAAAACATTATACAAATAACTTTCCTATACTGTAAGTTGCAACAAAACTAGAAGAACATCATGAAAACTGAATTTGAAACAACCGACTTTTAATCAAATTAATCTGTAAAACACATAACATATATAATGCAACGACGCCTTGAGGTCATCTTGTTCAGTAGGTCAACGCATTCCTGTCAAGCAGAGATGGACGAAATAGTCATAATTGCTGATTACATCTTAATTGTTGGATATGTCCCAATGAGCTCCTCTCAGTAGGTAGACATAACTTCATTTTGGCCAAAATTCGCCAGATAAAAATCTGTAATCTGTAACCATAACTACATTTTTTGCCCATCTTTGAATATGAAGCTTGGTTATTGACCTCGACGCATGCTACTAACCACATCAGTGAGCCGCACGGTGTGCCCGAGGTCGAGCACGATGTAGCGGCGCGCGCCCGAGTGCATGCGCTCCACCAGCAGCGTGTGCTGCGGCGGCCGCGTCACCAGCCCCGCCCACGGGATCTCGCACTGCTCCTGCTCCTGCACACACACGCACAATGTTCACAGTGTAAACAGTCGACAAACAAACGAGCCACCGGAAGGTTACCGTCGCTCGCGTAGAAATCACTGAAAAACAATCGCGTCGTGACTATGATCCAACTGAGTCAAAATATTGGTAAAACAATTTAAGATCGTGAGTACCCTTTTGCATTTAAAATCTTAACCGACGTATTATGACACTTATGACCAAGAAAGTAAAAAAACTTCTGACGTTAATAACATTAATAATAGGCTCTAATCACCCAGTATAATATCGACATGTTTAAGAACCTATATGAGTAAAAGCCAATATAATTGTTTCAAAAATAACGTTATGATTGAATAAAAGAAAATATGGTAAGATGTTGATTCATATCGGAACGATATGTGGAAATTATTAGTGTGTAACAATTTCAGGAAGGAAAGAAATACTATCAAACATACGACACTACTAAATTCACAGCACACACTACTAAATCAAACTGAATTACGTGAAATAGGCGCTTAAAAAAATCAAGGAAAGGCGATTTAACTGTTCGCGACTCAATAAAACTAATTTATAATCAATTCGGACTAAATCCATTGGCTTCCAGCGAAGTGAACGTACATAGAAATCATGACAGCATCGACTGTCGTTGGAAGCCAAATATGTAATTGATTACCCCAGGTACAAAACAAATTGCTGAATCTTATTATTTTGTGCTCTTATATCGTCCTATATATAATTATATATATATATATATATACATCACCTGGTGGGTCATATGACCCATCCATTTTTGACATGGGCCTGTAGTCTATTTATCTTTGCCACCCTACTAACATTATTAGTCGCCAAGTCATTATTTATATGTAGTTCCTCGCCTAAAATTTCAATCTACTTATATACTTAATTTAATCGCTGGCAAGTTATTTTATTAGTTGCCAATAGGTAATACCCCCTTAATTTATCATTCGCCTCGATAATAGTAAGTCATAATACATACACACTTTCATTTTGTTAAGTGAAACCGGTGACAACCGCACCTAAATTAGTTAAGAAGTTTCTGAAATCAGCGCAAACAAACAACGCCGCGACTTCGTTCACGTGGGAGTATTTCCCACGTAAAATCTAGTTATGTAGGAAATTCAAGATAGGTACAGTAGAACCAAAGATAGAATGCGCGTACAAATCTTCGCCAGTGGTCGCGTTTCCGGAAACAACCGAATTATTGAATCGTAAGAGCCCTAACCAATGCTCTTGCATTTAGCATCTTGTACGATAGAAATAGGAGTCAATATCAATCGATAACAAGTTCGAACGGTCGGCGGCGGTCGACGGGCGCCGCCGGTGAGTTGAACGTCAGTCAGTTGTCATAATATATAGAGAATATATAGAGCTGATATTACACACCCTCCTTGGTTTTGTTTTCAGAGGTAAGTTTAAACATACATACATACAGGGTACATATAATATATTTTTAACTCGTCATTTTAATAAAATTCAAATAGAATACACATAAAAAATAAAACACATAAAAAGCTTACATAAATTTGATAGAATGTTACAACTCCGCCCATTTCATCTTCTTTCAGATCGAATCCTTCCAGAATGGATAAATTTAAACGTGGGAAGCCGCTTAACTCACAAGCACGGCAAATGGTATTTAATGTGTACCTTTATTTCTTAAATGAAGCTAATGTATTCAAAAACGACCATGACGGTTATTTTAAAAAAGTTCAGGAGCGTGTGACAAAATCTACAGGAATTTCACGCCGAACTTTGACTAATATATTGAACGAAAAAAGGCAAAATCAATCAATGAAATTTTCCACACCGAAAAAAGGAAAACCTAAAGGACTTCGCACATTACAACGACTCCACGCCAACGCGGTTACGGAGCAACTCAAATGTAAGCATTCAATTATGATCCTTATATCTTAGGCGTTACGGTTGAATTTCGAGTGTACACTTAGAAAACGTGGACTACTCCCCACCCTCTGCTCACCGACGCCGTTCACACTCGAAATTCAACCGTGACGCCTAAGATATAAGGATCATAATTGAATGCTTACATTTGAGTGGCTCCGTAACCGCGTTGGCGTGGAGTCGTTGTAATGTGCGCAGTCCTTAAAAGTAGGTTTCGGATGGGACTTGATGATTTCGACTATTGTGTAATTCGAAATATGATATACAATTTTCAGTTGACGCTCAAAGAACTCCCAACTGTAAATAATTTGAGAAAAAAGTTAATCGAAGCTATTAATTTCAAAGGCTGTGTAGAGGCTCATCTTGAAAGACATGGGGTTTAGGTTTCTGAAAACTGATACCAACCGACGGTTACTTATGGAAAAGCCAGATATACGTTTAAAAAGGATCAAATATCTCCGAGAAATACAACAGCTGAGAAATGCTGGTAGAAACATAGTATTTATGGACGAGTCATACGTGCATACATCGCATACTAAAGGTAAAACTTGGCAAGACAGCAGCAAAACAGGTATTAAACAACCCATTTCTAAAGGAGAGCGAATTATTATTGTACATGCAGGCAATGAAAAAGGCTTCGTCTCAGGGGCTTTAATGTTACATATATGTGTCAACTCAGAAGGTGACTATCATAAAGAAATAAACGCCGAACGTTATCAAACTTGGCTACGCAATCAGTTGATTCCCAACTTGCCTCCTAATAGTGTGTTGGTAATTGATAACGCCCCATATCATAATAAGCTGTCTGTAAAACCACCAAACTCAAATACACCCAAACCACAAATGATTGCGTGGTTACAACAACACAATGTTCCTCATGACCCAAATAAACTCAAACCTGAATTGTACGAAATTATAAAAAGACACAAAGAACAATACACAGAATTTGCCATTGACCGTATAATGGAGGAGCATGGGCATAAAATTGTACGATTGCCACCATATCATCCAGATTTCAACCCCATCGAAAACATTTGGGCGCAAATAAAACAACACGTTGCCAAAAGAAATATTGCAATGAACGTTACGTCAGTTAAAGAAGCTATTTTAGAAAAAATCAACAATATAGGTTCGGAAGAATGGAAAAAAGTTCGTGATCATGCCCTTAAATGCGAAGATGAGTATAGGAAATATGAGTCAAGAATCGATAGTTATTCAGATGAAATGATTATTTACCTAAATCTTCTTTTCATTTAAACCTTCTTTTTTCCATCGTTAAATCGTCGTCGTCGCTTTCCTATGTGGGTCATGCGTGAAATCTCGTTACTGATAAATCAATATTAATTTATCTCTTTTACCACAAAAAAAATATATATTAAATTATGCATGAAGTAAATGTACTTTCCACTCTATATATGTAGATATCATCTGACAACGCTTCGGAAATACGACCGATCCCGAACAATTGCGAAGAATGCTACGCGCATTATTATTTTGGTTCTACTGTAAGCTGGGGTACCCATATCCTGCTCTATCTTGCAGGGAAGCAGAGATTAGCAAAAACATACATAAAGGCAGAGAGCCTATTTTGAAAAGTTTGTGTTTTATTATTGTGCAAATGAAAACTCATGTAAGAAAATATAGTTTGTAAGTCATAGATTTTACATGTTGGGTATATGTGCAAATGCATCATGAACAAAAAGGAGAATGCGCAATTTTCATAGAAAATTACCCCAGCTCCGGCGCAAACGTAACCTATCTCAGAATTTTATACATGGGATGTGTACAAAAAATAAATGTATTTGATCTCCCTAATCAGTGGCTAACATAGAAAAAAATTGCTTTGATAATTCATTCAGGCACGATTTTATACTAAACTATCGTTACAAAAAAAACAAATCTCAAGTAAAAATGCAAAGTAATATCTAAAATAATCACTTTTATTTTAATTCTTTCATAACATATACATATATATTGTATAATTCTGAGACGCAGGGTCGGAGCGCAATAAAAGAGTATGTACGTGCATTCACGGGCGTCGTACACTGGAAGTTGCGCCCATGTCATTAGTAGGTATTTTATATTATCTTGGCTGGGTCCGAAACAACGTTCAAGAATTTTAACATCCTGCTGCTTACTTAGATACCGTTTTGATAGACTTAGAATTATAAGAGAATATAGACATTACTTTATGATACTGTGTTTATTAATATTACCCTCACCACCCACCCAAATGTATATATTACAGAAAGTAATAATATGTGCCATTTGTAGGCACACATTCTTGTCTAAATAAAATATGAATAATAATATACACATACAAAATATATAAATATAATAATATTTTCTATTTGTGTAGTTTACTAAAATTCGTGCCTGAAAAAATAATGTTTAGCCACAGATTAGGGAGATCACAAGTATTTATTTTAAGTACCCATTAAATATACAAAATTATGAGATAGTTACTTTTTGCGCCGGAGCTGGGGCAATTTTGCGCATTCTCCTTTGGTGGTCATTTCATGCAATGAACACAATATTCCTTACCTTAAACATCTTATCCTCCGACAAGTCAGGTTTGTCCTGTGGGTCGCATTCCATCATTGAGCTGTCGACATCTTCCAAAGAGTCAGGGTCCTGGGACGATTGCTTTGTCTGTCCCTCCTTCACCACATATGACCATAGCTATACAAAGGAAAAGTCAGAAGTCAACAACATATTTTGTGATTTTAATATCCGATCAAAGATTCATACTTCCATAATTATGTAAAGCTCCAAAAACTGCGCGCTCGAACGCACACAAAATATACAAAGAAGCATTTTGAACAATGGCTTGTGCGTGTTTCATGTCCGTGAACAGTGTCCATGTGTAAGTTGCTCAAACGCGCAGTCCATGAAACTACATCTGTACTGGTGTATGACTTGTGTTTGTACAGTGCAGCCATTAAGTTCGGCGCAAACACCTACCTGGTGCGCATCAACCGGATGCGCACTAACGACGACGGTGGGGTGCCTGGTGGGCGCGGCCTCGAGCTTGGTGCCGTCGGAGGCGACGTGGCAGGTGACGTGCAGCGGCGTGGCCTCGCCGAGCCCCGCGCTCAGCGCGCCCATGCCGCCCGTGCCCGCCCACCACGCCACGCTGTCCAGGCCCGCGCTGTTGTTGCCGCCGCCGTTGTTGTTGCTCGGCGGGCTGCTCGTTTTCACGTCTGCAGTAATGTGATAATGGTGAGATTCTTGCTTTCAGAGGTTCTGATAGTAATTCACAAATTCACCCAATCATAACTTTGTGTATCATATTTGTTATGACCATGGAGGTTATGACATATCAACAAGTATTGTTTCCGGCCTTTAATAAAATTCAAAACTTGAATAAAAATTAAATTAAAAATTTAAAAAACCCCCGACACAAAAGTTACATTTAAAAAGTAAAAAATAATAAAAGAAACTCAAGAAACTCAACGTCGCCTTGCGAGAACGCTCCTAACTATTCATTATCTCCGATTTTTTTTTCATAAGTATCACATGCCCACCTATTTAAAGACTAGGTTATGGGTTACGTTAGTTACTATTCGTAATAAAATTGTTAAGGTTGGAGCTGTCCCCCAACGCGACGTTGAGTTTCTTGAGTTTCTTTTATTATTTTTTACTTTTTATTTTATACTTTTTATAGGTAAGAACATTCTCGATTAAGTCATAAATATTCTCTTACTGTACGCTTTCATTTGGGACCCCACACGAGTATATTTGCATACGTACGGCTATTCTTCCCCGCTTTCACCCCCCACAATACACATATTTTAAAACATGTTCCGTAAGTTCCCTTTAATACAATAAAAACTAAATTGAAATCGCTTCATCCGTTCGGGAGATGATGATGCCACAAAGAGACAGAGTGAAAATTCTTCCCCACTTTCAACCCCAACAACTTTTAAACGGCTCAACCGATTTTCATCAATCATATCTAAAAACACGCGCCCGTAAGTCTCCTTTAATACAAAAAAAAACGAAATTGAAATCGCTTCATCCGTTCGGGAGCTATGATGCCACAGACAGACAGACAGACACACACACCGACACACACACACATAGACACGTCAAACTTATAACACCCGTCTTTTTGCGTTGGTGGTTAAAAAGAGGTTTCAAGATATGCGTGTAAGTGGTAAGTTTCGATGTATGTGTGTATTGTGTATTAGTCTGTAAAGTACCCGTTTATGTAACAAGTCTTGTTAACTTATCAAATGTTACCTATAAAATGAATGAAAAATAAAAACAACAGCAAATGATGGGTTCAACACATTTGTTTGCCATTTATTGATCTAAAGAAACATGTATTCCGTTGCCAATAACACCATAACCGAACCACTCACCCATCTCCGGCGGCAAGTTGAGCAGATCCTTGAGATGGTAGTCGTTGTACTTGCAGTGCGGCGGCGCGGGCGTGTCGGCGCTCACCACGCTGGCGTACGTCACCGGCGCGGAGCTGCCGCGGCCCAGCTCGGGCGCGTCCGCCGCGAACATCGTGCGCTCCAGCGGCAGCCCGTACAGCCCGAACCTAGGAGGGAACGGCGGGACTGATTAAAGAATTAAGGACAACAAAATGTACTATGTAGTCATGTTTTAGCACTTATTGTAGTGATGTTGCCGAAAGAGTGAACGAAGTTTCAATTCCGGGTTGGGACATACTTTTGCTAAATGTGGTAAAATTATATAGAAGTACAAAAGACACACTATACCTGCCAATCATACTAATTTGGTAAGAGGAAACAAAAAATTCACCTTCCCTGCCGCTCTAACGGAGCATCCATTAGTTATCGTCTATCATTACTTTCCTTTTTAAACTTGGCGAAACCTGAAGTTTGAACCAATCAAATCATATTTCAAATCATATTTTAAAACTGCAAACTCATTAAAGAATCAACGCTCACCTAGCCCTAAGCAGTTGATGGTACGGATCGGCGCGGTCACGCAGCGCTCGACAAGCACGATGTAACAAGGCCAGCAACGTCTTGACCAGCCGGGGCGCGGTGGCCCGCGGCGTACAGTGCTGCGCGAGCGCCGCCAGCCACTTGAGCGCGCCCGGCGAGTCGCACGCGCCGATCGTCTCCACGCAGTCCACCAGGTGCTTCGCTACCGTCTGCTCCAAAGTACACTTCCATGGCGCTGGCGTTTGCTTCACACCTCTGAAAAGATGAGGTTATTTATTGACTTGTTTATCGTTAATATAATATTAAATAACCTGTTATATTTTTGTGCCTGATTTGTAGCAGCAAAGAGGATACCGCTAATATTTTGTCTCCTATTTCGTGTTTGATCAGTCACGGCTTTATAGAAAATCTTATAAAACTATTTTATATGACACTGTATTACAAAACCAATATACTATGATAAATAACTAATTGTAAAAATTTATACTCACTCGACAGCAATCAGTATTATTTTGACGCACTTCTTGGCGATACTTCTATTGGCGCATAGAAGGCAGTGCTTGAGTAACAATTCAACATGTTTCTCGATCACGGCTATGCACTCCAGCTGTTGCGTCTCAATAGGGTTGTCGGGATCCTTGTCATTCTCTGATTTAGCTAGACGCATCCGAGCTAGTCTAATAGATATTACCCAGTTGATCAAGTCTAGTGCCAGGCGCCGTTCCTCATTTCCACCGTTTATGGCTATCTCAAACAGATTGTCCAAGAAGGCATTTGACTCCAACATGGCTATGCGCTGCTGCCTTTCCATTGGCACGTCAGTGTGAGGACTGGAACGGACTGTAATTGAAATCTGGTGTAACCAGTCGCAACCTATGAAACCAGATTTTTTGGAACTGCTCTCTCCAGTTTTGGAAGGTCCCTTAGCTATGTCTTTAGCCGGATCAAACAGTGTCTTAATGTGAATCAGGAATGTTCTTCCCCGGGCCCTGTAGAGGCGAGGACTTGTCAGTATCAGTGACCCAGATTGCTGAGTCAGGTCCAACCCAGATGACAGAAGCAGGGGCCCGGCTAATATCTCAGCATTGTGAGCCTGCAAGTACTCTTCACTATTGACAGGGTTCTCCAGATTAGACATGTCTGCGTCAATTATTGAAAAATGTACTGGAGACTCTGATCTATTGCTAAAGGCAGCGTCTTTCTTGTAGCCTATACCATGTAAGTTTTGTTTTAATAAGGTTACTTGTATTATAGGCAAGTTCACAGAATTGGCCGTGTGCAATGTGAAACCAAACTCTACGTGAGCCAGCGACACGCTATATGGCAAAGTTAGTTCCAATACATGTTCGTCCCAAGTAGACGATGTATTCTGCAACCTCCATGACCTGTTATTTTGATGGTCAGACCTCGATCGTTGACCAGGCGATAGTTCACACCAGAAGCCAGGCACGACTGCGCTGTACGGAACTGTCGTGTTCATGCCGTAGAAGCCCGTCAGTGACATGAGCGACTCCAAGTCACTAAGGTCCAGTTGAGGTTTATGCGCAATAATTACGGGCGGTACTGTTGGGCCACAAACTTCATCTCTCGGTGCACTTTGAAGCATATCAAAATCGATGTTAGCAAATTCATCCTCATTTACGTCAGCCGTAGAATCCTTCTCGCCGTTGTTGAGAGCGTAGAAATATATCATGCCATGCTTGGTGGAAACGCTGAGACGTTCGACCGATGCGCAGTATATAACTGAAGTGAACTGTCCCTTCGGAACCCGCTTCTCGGAAAGCACTTTGAAATCTGGCAACGAATACAGTCTCAGGTGACCATCGACGCCCACCGTAGCAAAGGACCGATGCTCGTTTTTGTCAACTGGCAACAAACACAGATCCACCGGACTCTCGTTATAAGGCAGCTCCTTAACGCATTCAGGGCTGTCCTGAAGAGCGTAGACTGCCGCATGGCTGATGACTTTGAACAGCAGAAAATAAGCTTTAACATCTGGTTTTTCCGTTTTGTCTTGACCGTCAGAAAACTCGTCAATGTCCATTTTAGTGTCACCGTCGCTATCTACTTCCGCTTCAAGTTTTACCTTCTCCGGGTCAATGGACGATATAACGACCAGCAAATGTTCTTTATCCTCCGTCGGGAATAAATGTGTAATCTTGGAATCTTCCCCGAGGTTAAGATGTTCAGGGAGACTTATGCATTGAACGGCGGAACCGATGTGAGCCATGTGGCCGTCGTCTTGCTGGTGGTCGCTGTCGGAGTATCCGTCGGCAGCGGCGTTATTCACGACCGCCTGACTCAATACCTTGCTTCCGAATGTTGTCACTTTAATCTTTTCTGTTCCATCTCCCCCGTCATACCATTTGAGGTCGGATATCTCTAGCGGACCCTGTCCAGTCATGTTGAGGTATTGAGTTATCGCATCGCCTTGCACTGCGTCTGTCTGATCGACGAGCTTGGTGCCGACGGATTCCAAGTGTCCACTCTTCCAACTCTTGAGCTGGGTGATTTTGCCCACAAAATCTAACATACTGCCCTGTCCGGATTCAGGTAACTCGGGTAGCAAGGCTGTGGGCGGCGGGGGCGGTAGCACCTTGAAATGTTTAGTGAATATAATCTTCTTCGGTTCCCACATCTTGCAATCTTCCTTACTCGAAGATGCATTCAGATTAATTACGTTACTAATTTGTTCGTCTATTAAGCTGTTTGTGCATTGTGGAAGTTCGGTATCTTCATCGGAGTACTGGAAATATATCTCGTCGTATATATTTGCGTCATCGGCGCGTTGAAAGGGACTGCCCTGAGCAACTTTTTTGCTACCTCCCGCTTTTGAATTTCCGCTACTTTGAGAAGTTTGTACTACTGTTGTCATAGAACCCGCTCGGCTACTGAATATATCGTAGGTTAGTAAAAAGAGCATTCTGTTTGAGTTGGTTTGATTGCTCTTAGCTTCATTTTGATCGTTCATTGCTTTGACACTCTCTTGAGATTTGTCTGACGCCGAGTCAAACAGCGCCTTACTGGATTCGTCCTTGATGGGTTGATCAGTAGGTTGGCCGTTGGTTCTAGTGATAACCACAGCACAAATCAAAGCAGGTCGCGCTTTAGAAAACATATTTGTGTATCGATCTGAAATCTCAGAGGTTTGGGTCTGTGGGTAAACTTCTTGTTTTGGTGTCATTCCCAAAAACGCCATGGCAGTGAGTTCCAGACCATAGGTGGCTGTAAAATAAAAACGAATTAATACACTTCTTAATAATGTGCACAACAAATCAGTTTCAAAGCCACTTAGATGTTAATGATACATACATGTGTCCTTCTCCAAACTGGCAGACCAGACCTTATTGCTGTCAGTTGCCAGTACGCCGCTAAATATGGAATCATATGGTGATAGGGGAATGAGTTTGGTAAACTTCAAGCCACAATCGAATTTCCAGATGGTCACCTTGCCCTCTACAGTGCCGGTGGCTATGAGATGTCCAGTGTTGCCTCTTGAAATTATGCGCGCGTTGGGCGACACCTGCGCGCATGCTGTAGCATTTGTGACCTGTTATATTATAACAAAATATAATGACTTCAATTATATAGTTAAGTATTATTATTACAGGCGTATAATGGCATATATTTAAGGCCACATTAAAACAAAGCTATACGAACAAAGATAGTCTTTTATGCGTATAAAGACTTTATTATATCGAAATTCTTACGATGTATACATGACCCCAGATTAAATGTTTACCTCGATTCCAACGAATCATTCAAGTGGGCGCAGTGAAAAAAACTGTGTCCTTACCCGACTACAATTTAACAAATTAATGTTACACATCAGGTCTTTGAACTTAGATATATTTTCTCAATAAACTCTTACATCTTCAAACAACTTCCAATGAACCTTTATACAATTATCTATTAATCATTATGAACAACGTTACCTACCATAGTAACACTCGGAAATAAATTCTTAACCGAAGTAACTTATCACAATCAAAAAATCTTCAAGTTTAATAATTATTATTGGTTTTATAAACCGAAGTGCTCTTACTCAAACATACTAAGAACGGCGTCCATTTATCTCCGTGTTTACTCAAACTTATAGGGGTCCGTTATGCTACTCGTACAAAAACGTACCGATATAGGAACGTTGTGCGTGTACTCGCCGCGCACGAACGGACAGTTGGGCGAGTGGCGTTCGTGCTCCACCCAGGGGTCGTCCGACTTCTCCCAGCACACCAGGCACACGGTGCACATGAAGCACATCGCGCGGTCGTCCCCGCTCGGCGACGGCTGGTGGTAGAAGCCCGCCTGCGCCATGCGAGCCGGCAGCGCCCACCTGCGCCAACAGTTACGTCTACAACTCACAGACACGTTTCAATACCACAACGACTAATCACTTTTATGTTTGACATCTGTGTTACTGTAGGTATATAACTGAATATAGTCTTCCGTTACTGAGTGACGACGAACAGCCGAAACTATAGAACGCAAGAGGTGTAATTTAGCACGAGTGTCCCTTGGAGAGTGTAGGGGTGTATGAGAAGATTTTTCCCCGCCTACTTTAGGGCCTAAAGGAATAAACTGAAAAATTTATATATAACATTTTATTTTTTCAATGGATTCACTTGAAAATTTGTGTTTGGGTTTTTCAAGTGGAAGTGGAGGTACGACTATGCTAAAGTTTCTCATGGATAATGGTCAAATTTGCTCGCATGTCAACTGATATAAACGAATTCCACGCGATCAAAGCCGCAGGCGGAAAGTAGTTGGTTATAAACTTTCTTATTTTCCGTTCAACATTTCAATCAAAATTTGGAGAATTTCGTTTTAAAATACATTGTTCTTTTGCAAAAATATTATTTGAAACCCAAAAAATTATTATTGTTATTGACGTGATAACGTCTTATAAATTGGATTACCGGGTGGCACTTCAAGAAACTGTGTCACGGTCACGCTTCGCCGCTCACGTTATGCGCTTACAATGAGAGCGAGAGGCAAGCGTCCCTTCCACTCGGGCATGGTTAGCCCGCCTAAAAGCGAGAGAGACAGACATCCTTAACATTACTTATGGTAGCTACGGCGTACACACGTTGGCGTGTTTCAGAAAATGGTACAGCGCCATCTCTGAAGAAGTAGAGTAAGTAATCTCGTTTGTTACCTCACTTAGTTGTGTCTAACGGTTAGCAGCGCTAGATGGCGGATGGTGTTACAATGTTTTAAATATAATTCTTTGTATAAATAAATGTTTTAAATTGTTACTATTATTTCATCCTTCTTTTATTGATAAATTTCTGTAACTTTAAATACGATTTCATGACGTTTGTTTACTTTGATGATATTATTTGTCAATCATTCCATCAGTATTTTCTTAAGACGTTGTCACGTTCAACTATCGTCAGTAAACCGACTTTACAGACAACCAGTTTTTTATTCCCCAGCTATGTGTGTACTTTACTCATAACTCATTAAACACATTAATACTATGCTGCGTACCTGAACGAACACGCTACGCTACGTAGTATGTATGTACGCTCTCCTTGAATGGATACAATAGAACGTGATTCAGAAAGCTATTAGAGTATTTGATTAGGTTGAAAATAAGGCAATCTGATAACTACAAGCATTTGTCATAACCTACTAACATGACTATGTACTAGAATAAATGTTACAATTTTATTCCATGTCTGTGCATAAAATTTAATAAATTAACATTTTCAATATTCATATCCACACACTAAGATTATTTATGTTATTTGTATATCAATGTGGTATCTTCTGTAATTGTGCAGGTATTGGATTAGATATTAATAATCATCATAGTATAAAATAAATAAATAATGCAATAAATGTAGGTCACTTCTACTGAAAACATAAAAGGTAACTTATAAAATATGAATAATGATAATTAATAAGGTTAATTATACATTAACCAAGAACTTGAGGGAATTATTTTTATTTTGTTTAATAGCCAACCATACATGAGCAGTCTCTTCAATGAAAGTTAGGTTGCCGCCGTTGACAAATCCTTTTTTTTCTCTTCAAGACCTGGTTCTTTATATATCCTGTTCAATATTTTTTTCTATATTTCCAGACACAAGTGCACAAAATAAAGTTTTAATTCCTTAAATATCTGCTTTCAGTGGCATTGGGTAAATTGCTGAGGTATATGTTTTCTTTATTGTAGGCTATTGAAATGCCGGCGGGGATGAAGTAATTTCACTGGCTTATACAGTAAAAATGACCAACTACTTTAATAACGGCCTAATAATGTTAAACACAAACTTAGGCCGTTACGCAACCGTCTTCCAGGCTGAACTCTATGCAATAATTGATTGCGTACATCAAAACCTTAATAAAGGTTACGCTAATAAGCGTATTACCATCCTCTCTGACAGTCAGGCAGCACTTCTAGCACTGAAGTCGGAGACAGTCAACTCTAAGTTAGTATATGAAGGCATCCAAGCAATAAATCGACTTGGATATAACAACAAGGTCACCCTAGGATGGGTACCTGGACATAAGGGTATACGAAGAAATGAAAGGGCAGATGAACTGGCAAGGAGGGGTGCGGAGGCGCCCACCATGGGACCAGAGCCCATGGTGGGCGTTTCAAAGGCAGCTTCTCGAGCTGTCCTCAAAGCCTTGGCTCTGAGACAGGGCGAGGAGCTGTGGCAAAAAGCACCCGGACTAAGACAAGCAAAAACCCTTATCACTGGTTACTCGAAAAACTACTCCACTAAAGTGCTCAACCTAAAACGGTCAGACATCCGACCTCAAAATTCTTCCGCCAGGCACGTCACTGACTGCGGCCCGCCTCCTCCGGTGTGACGAAACACAACACGCCAAAAGATCTTTGCTGTCAGTATACCACTTCGACATCAACTACACAGTGACTCAACTTAATGAAAATGAACAAAGACATTAAATGAGAAAACATTGAAATATGTATAAGTCCATTAATTGCTAAATTCCGTATGGTTGAATTTTCAACATTTAGAAAGATGTAAAGCGCGCTGAAAGATGCGTTAGACCAATAAATTTTACTTAATGGTGTAGCCAATCTCCATTCTACAAAAGGTCTAGTCGAGGAGGATATAATAAAGTGTGTGAAAATGTATGCTAAAGGAATCATGATATTAAATTATTATCTTTAAAACATTGTGTCGCTAGAACAATTACATTCAGTAATTTAACTGGTAATAAATATTTCTGTACTTACTTATAGTCCATATGAGGCCATCTCTTGAAAGTCTTCTTCCTCTCCGCTTCAGAGTACATTAAAGTCCTGGAGTCCTCGTCACGACTGCCAGGGTACAAATCACTGGCCCGCTGACCTACTGCTGAAGCGATAGCCAATGCTGGTATTTGCCTGTTCTGACCCTTCAACTCCTGCACCACACCGGCAGTCACCAACCGGAGTGTTGATTGCTGGAGAGAGATTGTGACCGTGCTCCACTGTAACAAATCCAGAATTTTCCGATGTTTAAGAATTTTCTAGTAGCTATTGTAAGCTCCAAAATAATTGTGATACTATCATAACGTGCCACATCAAAGCTGTTTGGATGATTATGTTATCATTCCAAATGTAACTGTCAAACAATAACTTATATTTACAAATATTTTTTCCCACCTATTCGAAAAAGACAACTTGGTTCGCACTTAAAGACGCCCAAAGTTGGTGTTTTCTATAAGAAACTTTGAGCGGGCGGGAATGAGTTTTTCCTCCCCGTTATTTAAATAACACTTTTTGAATTCAGTTCGGATTGTTAGAAATTCATGGTGTTATTTTGAAAATGAGTTGTTTAGTTAGTTTAGTTAGTTTAGTTAGTTTAGTTAGTTTAGTTAGTTTAGTTAGTTTAGTTAGTTTAGTTAGTTTAGTTAGTTTAGTTAGTTTAGTTAGTTTAGTTAGTTTAGTTAGTTTAGTTAGTTTAGTTAGTTTAGTTAGTTTAGTTAGTTTAGTTAGTTTAGTTAGTTTAGTTAGTTTAGTTAGTTTAGTTAGTTTAGTTAGTTTAGTTAGTTTAGTTAGTTTAGTTAGTTTAGTTAGTTTAGTTAGTTTAGTTAGTTTAGTTAGTTTAGTTAGTTTAGTTAGTTTAGTTTAGTTAGTTTAGTTAGTTTAGTTAGTTTAGTTAGTTTAGTTAGTTTAGTTAGTTTAGTTAGTTTAGTTAGTTTAGTTAGTTTAGTTAGTTTAGTTAGTTTAGTTAGTTTAGTTAGTTTAGTTAGTTTAGTTAGTTTAGTTAGTTTAGTTAGTTTAGTTTAGATAGTTTAGTAACTGTGACAGTATAATTCCTGAATTTGAGGCGCCTTTTATTTTCTCATAGGGGGGGATGAAAAGTAGAGTGTATCACGCGGGAGCAAATATTATTGGCTCGGGCGACGTTCTTTGAATCTCTCGCTACATTCAGGATTCTACTAAAGAATCCCTCACTTCGCTCTGGATTCAAAAAAGCGCCCTCGCCGTAAAAATATTACTTTGCTCCCTTGTTATACAATCTACTATTTTTATTCTGGTTCTTAAAGTTTATAACAAAATACTTCAAAATAGTAACATGGCTATAATAATACATTGCAAGATACCAATTAATTATGTCGAAAAGAAGTTTCCTTACGAAAAAAATGGGAAAAGGCATGAATATTTATTACAGTAACAAATACATTCACTGAAGCATGTTAACTCTCCTGAAGTACACATTATAACCTAACCCAAGGATTAAAAATAAAAATTACATGGACAAACCTTTTGGGCCTTAACGCCTTTGCGAACTGGCTCTGCATCAATCGCAGACTTCAACTCGTTGATGAAGTCAGTAAGGCCCTCAATGGAGTGTGCGTCGAGACTCTGCACACATTGATACAGCAGCACAGCCTGACACAAATGCATACAATATACATAATTATACAGAGCAAACAACATAAAAATTATGACTTTTATTTTATTTTTTAATATGATCATGATTGTTGTGTAGTTGTTACTAAGAAATTATGAATAATAAAGCTTTTCTTTTCACTGAATTGAGTATTGTAAATAAATACAGAAATATTGTTAAAAATCCTAAAAAAAGTCATAGGCTGATTAGTCATTAGGCTCTATAGTCCAACAAATTCCCTAGTTGGACACCGCCATACCAAACGTTTGTGGATCATTGTCCTGTCTAGTTAAACAAAGCTTCTGAAGGAGACAACAGTTTTTTAAATGTTTTACCAATTAGAAATACATTATTAATTTTATTGTTAGAGTAATACAAACATGAAATGAAATTGTTAGTTAGTCACACTTTTATAATACTAAGTGAATTATTAATACAAAGCAATAAAATTGAATCGCTAGACTGTTAACCATTGACAAGTTCCCTCGTTTGGAGCTTATCCTGAGCATAATGTGATCAAGATTACCAATCATTCATTTCCTACATTATCGTAATTTAAGCAATACACAAAATTTCATCTGTTTAGTAATTCTAATTCAACTTGCAGGATTTGTCTGGAATATACATTCATACTTAAATACAAACATTGTTGATAGTTAAATAAAAGCTTGTCAAAAACATGAATTATAGCTTTTTCAACACTTCTTAGGGTAATATTAAACTAAAAGAAACTTTCAGAATTTTATTCACATGATTTTACCTTTGTTTCATTTAATCAGAAACAGAGGCCTTGGTTTAATTGTTAATATAATAATTAGTATAACCTATGTGGACCCTCGATAATCCGGCCCCCGGCTAATCCAGAGCACCCTGTAATCCAACAGGCCTATTTTAGGTATTCAATTAATATTTTTTGACGATCTTTGCCAGTGTAGACAGCTATAATGCGTGATTGTACCAAAGACCTTTAAGAAAAATGTGATAAATTCAGTCTTCTCACTATAAAATTATTATTATTTGTAAGTTCTACAAGATCAATAAGGTTAATTTTGTACTGAATAAAAATCTCTCTTGGTATTGTGTTAATTTACTACATTCGTTACAGAGGAAACAATTATAATTCTTATTTAAATAAACATTGAAATTTCAAATGGCCAAGTCCTTAATGGTGGCCTGTTACTCCTCAGTTTAACCTACATAATAAAATATTTTATACTTCAGAGTACCTACATATTATAACATATAGGCCGCGTTCCGTAACTCGACCAAAACGCCCAAAACGTTCAAATTTCTATGAAAAAGTGTCATTTTGGGCGTTTTGGTCGAGTTACGGAACGCAGCCATAGACTCTTATCATTGCATCTATCTGTCGAATTACTAAGTGCTTTTTTATAAAAATGTTTGGATTATGGGGAGTCCTAGGAGTACTCTATAATCCGGAAAATCCGCTAGTTTGACACTGCCTTGCAAAACGTTTGTCGAATTACTGAGTCTACTTATAACCTAACTAGCATTGTACTATAATTATTATGCAATGTTAGTTGACTCAAGTTTATCATGATAAAATTATATCATGTCATGTAACATTTATACCTTCCTAAGTATGTCGACACTCAAAGTAGGTGCTATACTAAAGCTCTAACACATTGAAATTCACAACTATATAATATGCAACATATTTGTTAGTGAGCAGGCAATTATATAAAAATAAGCCTAATTTGTTATTGTAAATTAACTCAATTGAAACAAACATAAAACAAAAAAAGTAACTCACAAATCTAACAATTACACATTTACATTTCCTAATTGCCCAAAAATGTATGCTGGCATTAATTTTTTTTAACAATTTATTCATAATTTTATGCAGGTACAATTATATATTGTAGGATTGGAGTTAATAAGCTTTTTACTTATCATTCAACAATGAATTCAGTATATATTTGAACTCTTTAATATATTCTCTATATAACAATGAACACACATATTGAATTATTCAGTGAAAAACATGCTTTTGGCAAGGCAGGAAGCATCAGTGTACTAATGGCAATGGGTGACAAAACTACATACCTCAGATAAAACAAGTTCAATCTTTATCACTTGCTCGGGCTTCAAGGGGTGTATAGGGCGCTGCAGCGCAGTGTGCAAAAGAAGCACTCCATTGTAGTCGGTTCGAGCGCTGACGCCGCTCTGGTCCCACAGGAACACCCGATCGGCGCCGGGCACGTACTCCACGCCAACAGTGCCTCCTTCATCTATAACCAAATGTAACTTCGGACCACTGAAGTCGAATAATCACCAGATTGAGTCCGGTATAATCTCAATTGTTTACCGTGAACTGTCAAACCGAAACAATGTAGGACACTGAAAAATTGTCGTGCAAACCGCCTACTCTGATAAACTTACTGTTAGCCGAATTCAAAGTTTTTATTGAAGATTTGAAGAAGGAAACTCTTTGTCCCTAACATATAAGCGTGGAAACTTACCCGCTGATAGGCTAGAAGACTGTAGAATCACACCAGAATTCACATCCAAAACGTGCACACCACCAACATCAGTCTTCACCAAAATTATATTTAAATTACTATGATACGTTAGAGAAGTAACAGGAAAGTTCATGCGTATATAGCCATCTTCTCGTAATATCAAAGAATCATCGCCCATCGTGGCCGTGAACACATCTGTCTATTCTACGTAAACGCCATTTGTAATTATACTTTTTTATGTCAAATATTTTCCACTAAAGTGGCCAGATGTAAAATACCTAGATAATACAGCTGTATCATCAACCATAGAGCATTTTATACGAAAACTGAAACAAAGGTCTAAAATCCATCACATTAACCGTGCGTTCCATTAAGTGTCCAAAACACTCAAAACTATCAATTTTTCTATAGAAAAAGACTTTTTCTATAGAAAAAGTGTCGATTTGAGCGTTTGAGCGTAGCGAGAGGGAGACGACCATTGATCTATTACAGTGGTGCCCAAACGGTCGATCGCAAGCCCTATAGTAATCTTTTCTCTATGGCAAGAGGTTTCACGGTCGATCTTAGAGGATTAAGCAAGTACAAGATTTTATTTTCGCAAATTTATAAATTACCTACTGAGCATTCCGATCGTTTTTGTTTCAATACTTTCAATAAATTTATTTCTGTGACGGACTGACGGACGATGTCGACAGGCGACGCTATGACCGCGTGCGTAGTGCCCAAAGTTACGATAGCGTAAGAGAGTGCTTTCTTTTTGGAGTTTATTGGAGTTTACTCCTTAAGAAACGATTTGAGTTATAAGGCCCGGTACGGAAATTTTATGAGGAGTAAAATCAAGTGTAACACGAAAAGTTGAGGCGTTACGTAGAAAGAGACAAACATATATATCTGTAGGATTGAACGTGTAAAAAAATGAGATGGAATACATTACACAGCGTATCTCATTCTCGGGGTCTCCTCTTTGCGCGATACTTCGTAGTCTCACTGTATAGTTTATATATTTCATTTTCGAATATTAGCTTCATCGGAGACACGGTAGTTTCTGAGCCAAGTTCCATAAAAATACCGTTTTGTTTTGTTCATTAAATTATTTCGTTTCGTATTTCTTATCTGTTGCACGGTAGTGCACCTCGCCAAGTTCGAAATTTTAAATAAAGTTTTATTTCGTTTTTTCGTTTCGTATTTCTTATCTGTTGCACGGTAGTGCACCTCGCCAAGTTCGAAATTTTAAATAAAGTTTTATTTCGTTTTTTTCTATTCGATATATATCATAATTATCGTTCGTAAGGAGTAAACTCCAATCGTGCGTCGTAGCTGACACACACTTTTTTTAATAATATTTTTTATGTACAAATGTGTGTAAAGAGTAAGAAACTATGTAAAATTGTTTGATTGTAAACATATTATAAATCTAATCATTAATAATTAGGTACTTATTATTACAATATAAAAATAAATGATAAAAAATTACATAAAAATAAAGCAGTCGATCTAAAACCCTTAACTTTTTCTCAAGTCGATCTTCACAGCAAAAAGTATGGGCACCTCTGATCTATTAGGACTATGGATTAGACACTAGATCAAAAATAGCGATCCTTTGAAAATTTTAGTGAAAACAAACATGGCCGTTTCTGCTTGACGAGTAGGGTAGCTCTGTTGGATTTTCAACTATGTACTGTTAACAGTCACTATCATGCAGATACTCTGTATTTACGAAACGAGGCAAATTGGACAAGACCCGGCTTTTTCCTAACTGCCACATTTCGCGCCGATCGCCTCGCTCTACTCTCATCACGACTCACGTACATAGAGATATTACACTAGAGTGGGTGAGCCATACGGCTGCCCATACATTGCAATCGCCCCCGGTTAGAAAGAGAAACAATGATAACGGTAATTACCTATCTCTCTCCGATCCGGATGAGCCAGAACGAGAAAGGTGATTACTAAAGATTTCGTCTCTTTTTATCCTAGGTACGCTCTTAAGCCTGGCTTCTGCCCTCTAGTGTAATATCTCTATGTGTACGATAATATTAGCAATTTTTAACTATAATCTGTGACTACATTGCAAAACAGTTAGGTATGTACCTATAGTGCGTTTCACCTAAGAGTTCCCTTCGCTGAGTTCGCTATATTGTTGGCAGCCCTGTCTGTCAAAACGCAAACAGTCAAGATCCGAAACTTACAGCTCCGCTTTATTTTTCCCATTATTTGTTGTTTTCGAGTTTTAATCATGCCTAGAACACTGAAAAGTGGTGAAAGAGAGTTGGTGTTAAAAGTAAAAAGCTTTTGTGAACGTGAAAAACGCAAAAAGGAACCACTAATTCCGCTGGAATGTGTTTGACGCGGTGTTGCCGCCATGACAGGTTGGTTATTGAAAATTTCCCCAAATGGTTGACAGCGATTACTATATTTTATTTTATTACTCAGCTTAACTTAATTATAAAATACCACTGTTACAATTAAGATAGTCACCATATGGTAACCACAGTAAATAGGTATTATTATTTTGCAAGAAGGCGCTGCTACCCCCTATTACGCTATTTATTTGTACATGAAGTTATTTCTTTTTTATATTAAACTAATTAATAAATTTTCCTTTTAAGGTATTTCGGAAAAGACGGTTTCAAAAATTACTCGTGAAGGTGAGATGGAAGCCAGTACGTCAACCAAAATTTCTACTCCGGGCAAAAAACGTCATCGAGAAAAAGAAGTAAAATTGGATGACTTTGACTATTCAGATAATAGTAATATTTCGGGTGTGGGTCCGTGAGACGATCATTCTTATTGTAAAAAAATATAATAAAATATTACACATAAATATTCTGCTTGTTTTCTTTTCCTTTGTTTGGTTCCTTAGGCAGGTGTCCCACCGCCTCCGAGTCAGCGGGTGCAACTCGGCTATTTTCTTGCTCAAGATACGTTCGAAAGACAGTAAGATGGCCGGCAGCGTGAAGAGTCAGCAGGTACTCGCTGGCATCTCTTTTGTTTACACGGAATATCATCTTTTGTTTGTCTTGAGCGAGTAGTAGACCTTTTCGTAATATTAATATCGTATAATTATGTACTGTATTTTTTCAATATTGCGTTGGTGGCTATACGCTCAGCCGAAAAAAAATATATTTTGTAACATTAATATTTATAGCTTCGGAAGAACACAATAAGTCATCTTTATTTTCTCCCTAGTTAAAGGGAATATTTTTTTGTTTTAATTTGGCAACACTCATTTCATCGCTACCAACATTTTAGCGAGGGGAACTCTTACGTGAAACGCACTCTACCTACTTGGCAATAACGGGCAATATTAATAAGTATGTTCGACACACTGGCCGCGTTCCAGTAGATGATCATAATGATCAAAACGCAGAAAATATATACCTACTATCACAAACCGATCCACCACAAGCATTATGGTCGCGGAACGGCGGAAGTCGATTTTTGTTTCAGCGTTGGATGCCATCATCATTTCCGTCAGAATGATTCATCTGAATCCTTGGAGGAATGAGGTCTGAATCGGTACGGCGTTATGACCAGAATCTTATAATCCAAAGACTCTGTCTGTTATGAAAAGTCCTTTGTTATGAACGCGCGTTTTTAAAACAAGATGGCGAAGGAAAATATCTCTACAAAATCTCATCTATGTAAGTAAATAAATTCAGAAGATCAAGCAAATAGAACCCACGCCATCGTCAAGATGCAGCGTGCGCTTGATGCCCTCCCCGAATGGCTCGCCGCGTGGAGACTGTCGGTGAATGTCGAGAAGACGCAGGCCGTGAACATAGGAGGATACCTCAACAGGCGGGACCCTACTCTGGAGCTTCACGGATAAGATATCCAATGGGCCCCACAGGCCAAATACCTGGGGGCAAAATCGACGGAAGACTTTCGATGAAGCCACAGGTTACGAAAGCCGTCGCGAATTCCAGAAGCGCGATGGCAGAAACCAGTGCTCTCCTCGAGCCTCCCTCTCGGACTGAAGCTCGGGGTCTACAAGACCTACATCAGATCCCGCCTCACGTACGCGGCACCGGCGTGGTACGCGCTCGCCAGCGAACCGCAGCGCAAGAGGATGCGCGCGGTTCAGGCGATTGCGCTCCGCCGGCTGACTGGTGCGCCGAGGTACGTCAGGAACGCCGTCATCCAGAGGGACCTTCGAGTCGAGAGCCTGGACGACTTCATCGAGAGATTGGCACGCAACATATTCGGGCGTGTCGACGCGTCGCGGTTCCCGCATCTGCAGGACCTGGCGCCGCTCCACACCCGTCCACCGGACCGCTGGGCCTTCCCGCGCGACTTGCTGGTTGCGCGGGACGGGGCTAGCACTGACTGATACTGGGGCTTCGTAAGTCGTCGCCCGGCGCTGATCGGCTCCTGCTGGGCTTCCCACCAGCGGGATTCACCCGGTAGGGCCTCGATCGCCTGGGCGGCGCGAAGATGAACCCCATCCCGTTTAAGACTCTGTGGCCTGTAAAAAGGCCACCACTCACCGGACTTGACCTATTGGTTAACCACAGATGGACAACCAAGGGCCTTAGGGCCCAACCCAAGGACCGGCCCGTTTTAACGGGCCGCGAGAGACACCCCCAAAGGGGAACTAACTGTCCCGAGGGCTCCACACACCTCAGACAGGGTGGAGTGAAGAGAGCGAGTAGTAGGCTACTTTTTAGCCTAAATTCCTACGGGAGCGAGACCTACGCGGCTGTTACCTACGGGTCCCGAAGCGAAGCGCGGGCGGTTCTCTAGTTTTAATCTATAAAAAGACAAATTTTCCCTACCGATATTATTGAAACAAAATAAGTTGTGTTGATATTTATTCAAAAATAAATTGAAAAAGTTAAGACTTACAGAAGTACTTAATTTGTCACCCTTTAAACCTTTTTTGTATGTGTTAATTCTCGTATTTATTCACAAATTTTTATCACACTATTTATTTTATACACAAGTGTTAAGGTAGTACCTAGGCAGGTACTTAGTCTCGAGTCTCGACACACATTACATTCGCATATTTTTCTGATTCATTTGTCTGCCACTAACATCCACTTTTCAATTTCAGGACTTTTGAACTTTTATAATCTCGTAAAGTAGATAAAGATTCGCGTTAAATTCAATTAATAGAATAGAAAACAACAGAGGAATAAAGAAACTGCAACTGACTAGCGCGAGGGAAAGCAATGTATTTGCTTTGCCTTATTATGAACTCTTCCAGAGTCCAGACAGTTCACCTTATTACCTGTAAGGCGCTGTCTGTCTCTGTCACCCACACGTTGTGAACGTAAACTGTCTGGATTATAGAGTACATAATAAGGGGGCAGGGAATCCCCCGTTGCATGCAACCAGTGTTGCATACCCCACGAAACTAAAGGCATGTACGCACCATCCATCTTGCTGTCCGTCCGCGACCACGTACGGCCGGTCATGCCCGATCGTGCTGTGTGCACCATCGTGCAAAACATGCACAGCTTGAAGGATGCAGTGTGACCACATTTTAATTTGTAATCTACTAAAATATGGTGTGAAATTTCAGTCATGTCAATAGATATAAATAATTATTATGTTCTAACAACTTTTGTGTAGGGATGTGGTTTTTTTTTGTTTAACCATCTTTCAAATTTTCGCCGCAACGCGCCGCGCCGCGCCGCCCCCAATTTTGCCGCCCCTCAATTTCGCCGCTCCGGGCAATTGCCCGGTTCATAGAACAATATACTCCTGCGGAGGCCCGGTTTGCCCCCCCCCCCCTAGATCGGGCCCTGCTCGAGTGAATGACTGAATGTAACGTAATTTTAAAACCATAATATTATTATGTCACGAAACGATAAGTAGTATACTTACTTATTATTTTATGAACGTATAACTTTGCTAGAACGTATCGTGTAATTTTAGCCCACATTTTTCTGTCCGCCGAAAGAATGAAATATTATGTATAATTAAAGGTACTTACGACTACACTACTTGAAATTCGAAAATGTAGGTACTACTCGTAAACTAACTTTTTAAGACTTGACTGTGCTGTGAGTTTTTATTCGTAGCCTAAGTAGCCTTCGAGATTCGAGACCAACGAGTGGGTCATTCGTTATCGAAGAGTGTGCAGAGTGACCTTGTCCTCCTACTCGGAGTGGCCAACGCGTTGGTCGGTGATGGTGATTAAAAGGGGTTCGCAGTTGGACAGGTGTGAAGTCGACGTAGAGTGGGGAGATCTAATCATAGCATAGAATCATAGACCATAACATAAGTTAGGTAGGTAACCTACATAATAGCAAAAGTGCGCAAAAGGTGAAAGCCTTTTGCTTACAAAAATAGTTTAAACGCTTATGTTATGTCACGTCACTTCATTCGTTTGAATTGTCATGTACCTGCGGGGTGACGATTATATAATTATACACAGAAGCGTGGAAGTGAAATCGTTAGCGTGATTCAGAAAGTGGAATAGCGCCATCTAGTGTATAATATACGGAAAGATCTAATGTGCGCAGTCCATTAGTGTTTGATAAAATGTTAAAATTGTTTTATTAAAAATGCGTATTTAAATCATCATACATTTAGGATTCTGGCATTTTATTCTGAGACTGCCCTCGTATCATCCCTTACTAGATGCATTTATTTTATTCAAAGAATTAAGTAGTTCTTTAGATTCGGCTAAATAAAAAAGACGATAATTTTAAACATTATATAATTTATTATAGAATTTTATAAACGTCATATTCGTATATTTTAAATAGATTGGAATAATTTTATTGTATAAATATTTGAGCCTAGAATAATTTACTTCTCTTAAACTCTAATAAAAAAATAACTTGTAAAAAATGGACGGACATAAAAAATGAGTATTCATTATTACTTTCAACATTTTACATTCAAATATTCTCTCTTGCATTTTATACATTTTACAAAATGATGTTTCATGAAAATAAGACATTATCGTGTATACTTTAAAATAAGTTTTATTTTAATAAAATTTTCAAATAACATACCTACAATGTAGAGTCCGTTTTTTATACTCCGACTTTTAATTCGATGCAGTAAAATGACATTTCCAGTGTTACCGTTTTTTATTATCACAAAAATAGTGATGTAACCTGGACACAAATTATTCGATTTGATGAAAATATTAATCGGATTATAATCGTTTCGCATAATTTAGCAAACTGCTAAAATAATGTATGAAGTTATTACAGGATCAATAACTACACATAAAAATACGAATGATATCAATAATCTCCTAGATTTTTAATTATTAAGCGCTTTTAGTGCATGTTATGTACTAAAAGCATGCATGTACCGGTGTTTATTATTTTAATAACCTTTCGGTATTGTTTTCTGAATTTGAATTATATTTTATTAACATACATTATAATAGACATATTGAGAAAAGAATAATCGAATAATCAAAACATCGTTCGTTAATCGTGTAAGTTTTCACTATTATTGAAAATCTGGCAACATTATTTCAAAAAGTGACATTAGCAAATGTCATTTTACTGCATCGAATTAAAAGTCGGAGTATAAGACTAGACTTAACTGGTAAACAAATTACTTAGTTTCGGAGACATCACATATCCACAATGTTACACGCGTTAAACAACTTACAAACAATTCAATCGGTTCACTAGGTATAACGCCACGTATAAAGAGAAGGACGGAGCCTCGCTAAACAACAAGCTGTGTCGGTCAGGTCGGCCAGGTCGCTATCCGTACAAGCCAGCATTACACACATTGACACACTGGTCGGCCATTACGAGTTCAAACGTCAACGCGGCCGATACGTAACGTGGAGAAAATAGTAGGTCAAAAAAGATGTCTTGCGTGGTGAAATTCTGCAAAAACCAAAGTGACCAAAGGGAAAAAAATCCTGGAATCACGTTTTATAGGTAATTTATTAATTTATTCTCTTTATCTATTTAAAAAATATCGAAATAAAATTTCATTTTCGACGATCATAAAAACAACTAAAGTTCAGTGTTGTCAGTATTCACGTAAGTATATTACCGAGATTGTGGGAAATTTGGTCACTTTGAGTTATTTATTTTATAAATTCTTTTATAAGTTATTTATTTTTTACCAGATTTTCTAAGGCAAATTTAATATGGAGAAACGACTTTAATAATTCGAAATTGTAACGGCGAAAATAATTAGGTTCCAAACAAATATAGTGTTACTTGCAGTCTCCATTTTAAAGCTAAAGATTTATACACGACTAAAGGAGGGCTCCGGACTGATTTTAAATACCTACACTTGAAATCTTTAAAAAATTTAAATGAGAAATTGTCTCATAAAAACTATGCTTACGTGTATGTGATTTTCTATTTACTTCCATAGTTCTCTCTAGCATGGTGATTCCGAATCACATAATCAGATCTCTGAGAAAAAAAAAGATTTTTTGTTGCCTAGTGTAATAATTTAAAATTTGATTTTGATTTTGTTAATTTTTTTACCGAATTCAAAAAATATGGAAATTCTCAATTCGACCATATATATGTATATTATGATTCTTCTTATGTTTGTTAAGCAATTTTTTCGTCGTTTATGAGCCGATTTTGATAATAGGCATGACGAAAGATTTTGAAATCTTCTTCTATAAACGGGGTAGACGTTCACTATTGACTAAAAAACCTTTATTTCCGTAATAAACTATAGTTTAACCAAGTTTACAGCTATTTTTCTAATACTTTTTCAGAGACCGCGAAAAACGCTTGCAGGTGTCATGGCGTCAGCTCTGACGTCATTACTCAGTCAAGAATATGTCATAATATGTATAGGCATGGTGAAGGAACTTAACAAAGTAATTAAAATTAATTCCAAAAAGATTTAGTAGTATACCTACAGTACCTCTGTGTAAAAATACATCGATAACAAACCCCAACAAAGTGTTTTTACATGTTCCAAGCAAGAAAATAATATTTAAAATAAATATAATAGGTATATGATTATTATCAGATACCTATTACGTGTCTACTTAGAAGTAATACAATATTAGGTGCTTTCTAGCTATACCCATTCGCTACTCTAATTGTAGGTATCAGGTTCTTAACCTAAACTAAAAACTCAGATGATGTTGGGGAGCTTGACTCAAAAATAAACAATGAAAGTTATTGTACAATACCCTATAAAAGTAAAATAAAATATCATTTGTCATTTGAGTTCAAAACAAGTTTTTTTAACTAAGGTGGTTGTATCTAGTGATATAAACATTTTTTTATACAATAATGTACCTACTTACTTACAAGACGAGCTAAATTCTGTATTTTTTGCGGGGAAATTACTCAAAACCAATATATCAATCATGGGCAAATTTGAGCTATACATATATCTTATCAAAGCCTATTTTCATTATTATTAAATCGAGTAGAATTGATTTAACATACATAATAAACTATTAAAATCATTCCTGATGAGTATGCTGTAATACGGTAACAACAACTAAATATAGTGAAGTTTGATCGCTCACTGAAGACTGACGTCATAGTCAAGTTATGGCTGTATTTCGTGTTTGATGTTTTAATTTATTGAAAATATTTCTAATTTCTTTGATTTTATTTGGTACTGTTGTCACGCCTGAGGCCACCAGGAACTGATGATGGCATCCTAGAGAAATCGAGAGGAACTTTCGAAAATTGTAGGGGCGACCAGTGTATGTATTTGTTAATGTTTTCATTAGGTTTATTAAAGCTCAACAATTTAATGACGGTCTGGAGTCGATCTGATGAGCCGAAAGACAGTCGAGGGAATTGTTCACTGATTTACAGCAGTTGAGTTGTTTAATTTTAATTTGTAGTGACGAGAACTTTACACCTTTTTTAGTTTTTTTTTTAGTTTTTGGGTTATCTCTGCTGGTCGATATTGAAGTCGGTCCCTTTTTTTGTAAAAACAAATTTTTAACAATTAAAATATTTTCTTCTTTTTAACTGCGTTTTATAGGTAAAATATTTGGCTAACCTGACAACCCCATGATTCACTCACTCATATCTAACCGCCGCCATTACGGGGTCACAGTTTTGTCTTAATGACACTACGTCCTTCTCTTTATACGTCCATGGTATAACGCACTTTGTTTTACATCAAAAACTGCTTTGAATTTACAATTATAATGCGTCAATTTCATACATTGTGCAAATTCATTAGAACATTTTAATTTTAAAACTCATTTTCACAGATGAATCATTTCAACAAGAACTTAACATGTTGACATTTGCAGATGACAGAATGAGAAAGACTAATCGATTTGTTGCATTGGCGATTCAAAAAGTGACATTTATCGATATTTAATCGATTAATAAAATTAAAAACGTTAAAATGTAATAACTTCAAGGAAATTAAAAATATAATTCAAGTCTGTGTATAAAATAGTATTTAGTGTAACATTCACATAGGCATATTTAAATAATAGGTATTTATTACATTCGAATTATATTGTTGAGTACAATCGATATCGATACGACTCGATACAACAAATTCGCGGTAATGTCAGTGTCTTATAGATTACTTTTACGTTACGTTACAATTGGCCATATTTATTTTGTAGTTAAGTATATTCTAAAAAAACGGACTACACTTAACATAATTATATTATTAATGGAATGAATAAAACTATTTTAGCAAAATAATACTTTTCGTTGGAACTAAAATGCAAATTTTGACTTGGAAGTTGCTACCGACTGTTTGTTCGCAGTATGTGTAGCCGTCAAACTTTCTAGCATGCAGGCTACATCAAATGGAGTCTCGTTTGCTTTTCGGGTATGTACATTAAATTAAATAAATAACCAATTCAAAACTCCCAGGATTCGAGCCACTTCAGTCCAGTCATGGTGGAGTTTGGTTCATGGGCGAGGGGCCCGCTCATGCCGTAGGCCAAGGGCGAAAACAGGTAGAAGCTGTAGACCGTGGTCGACACGATGACGCCCATCGCTCCGTGGTACACAGTTCTGCCGAGTTCTGGACTCAAATAGCTCTTTATACTTCGCAGGAGATACTCTGTGAGAATACCTGGAACAAAGAAATTTTTGCTTATAATAATAGCTTTATTACGACAGTAAATCCCATTATATACTCCAAGATGGTATTTTATATCATTAATTATCATCCATCCCGTCGTCGAGCGAGACAGACATCTTTACGGTTTAAATTCAGCTCAACCATGCATGCCATGCTAGCTTATATTCTTAATTTAAGACAGATTCAGTTGCATAGTCAAGCTTACGGCCAGCGCGGTTAACCTGCGCGCAAGACACGAGCTTCCAAGCCTCTTGTACCGTTTTATAGTGAAAAAGACCCGGGCCGATGAACTTCACGATGAACGTCTTTTTCACTTTAAAACGGTACAAGAGACTTGTAAGCTCGTGTCTCGCGCGCTGGTTAACCGCGCTGGCGGTAAGCTTGACTATGCAACCACCCTAAGAAAAAAATAGGTATGATATGAAAGTGTGACTAGTCACCGGTGAGCATGGAGCTGAAGACGAGCGCGGGGAAGTAGTGGTGGAAGTAGAGCACGCGGCCCATGGCCCAGAACGGCACATAGTGCAGCGCCCAGCCCGCGCAGCTCCAGCCCGCCGCGTTCAGCAGCCCGCGCTCAGCGCCACCTGCTTCGACATGGGTTTTGTATCGTAGGCATAAGTAGTAATAAGTGCAAACTTACATAGCGAAAATGGAAATAAACCTACTTAGAATAAAGTTCATTTCATTCATTCAGTCAATGAAGAATTTATGATGAAAATACCTGGTACGGGTCTCCCAAATGCCTCCGCCCTCTTGTCCCTGATAGAATTGATGATGTAGATAACAAAGAAGATGACGAGGAACGCCAGGTTAGTCCACCATACTATGGGGTTGCCCAGGAGATATATGCGATGGGCACTTCCCGAGAAAAATTGACCCTGTGAGGAAATATATTTTGAAGCATATAATGGCTACTTTAAACGAAAGACCGGTGATATGAAATTAAACAGGTAAAAACATGAAAATCATGTACTATCTAAATACGCTTAAAACATTAAAAATGGTGCGTTCATCTATTTATCATGTCATGACATGTCAGAACTTGTCAGCCATTTTGATGACGTAATAATGGTAAATTGTACAGTGCCACAAACTTATCTGACCCGGTGGTCAAAATTGGAACTAATGCAAATGTTATACTGTTGTCAGCAAAATACCAAGACAGTAGCGCCACCCTTAACGGGTCAAATAAGTTTGTGGCACTGTATGTAAGATCGGCATTCATTCAAGTTGATAAGCACGAAACTGAACTGACAGTTTGGTTCTTGGAGGAATAGGTTTGCCTTTATGACGTCACAGTCACACCAATGCCTCTCGTGTTTTAGGTCACGTGACATACCGATTAAAAATTTCGAATTTCAATGTTGTTTATTAAAATAATTATGTGTTTTTATGACTCAAAAACAGAATATTTAAGTATTTCTACATAAATTTTTAATTTTTTTTTCAAATTTCATAGTTTATTTTTCATTACGGAAAATACCCTATTAAACCTGTTTTTTTGTCAACGTATGTATACTATTTCTGTGGTATATGCTGTTAGTGTACATTGGGCTTACCCTGTAGTTAATCGGCCATTGCCACGGCTGTGACGTCACCTCGCCCTCCTTGGGCTTCAAGCCAGCGTTGCCCTGGAACATGACCGCGTGCGACTCCAGGAAGCGCTCTATGAAACCCGATGCGTATGCCTCGAAGCTCATCTTAGGTACTGTGGAGATATCCAAATATTTTTAGACGGAAGAAATTACGATCGTTCTCAATATTCTATTTATGTATAATGAGCAAGTTACTTGCCTAGCAACGGTCAAAATTCAGTCTTATAATGTTGGTTATGAATAAATAATTAATATCCCTCCCCACAGCAGGATTTTCTGTGCACATAATTGAGCAGTAATAAATTAAACTAATACATACAATACATGCATCATACAATAAATGCGCCTGTTTAAGCTTATGTATAACACTAACATAAGATACAAATAACAATTACTTACAATCGTCAAAAATGTTGTCTTCAACATTCCACAAGGCGTTCTTGTCTCTCAAGTTGGGATTACACGCTACCTCTTGCTGCTCATATCCCCACTTGGGCAGTTGTTTACCAGTTGTTGTTAACGCGCACGACTAAAATCATTTATTTTATAGCCAATAAATAAGCAGTAATTTGATAAAAAAAAATTATAAACAGGGTAGATTCCACATAAACTCGGACACTAGTACTAATAGAAGATTGAAGGCATGGATGTAGGTACATACAAGGAAATATAAGCAACAAATGGACAAAATATTAGATAAAAATCATATTGTTACGTGTCAGGAGTATGGGGTTCGAGAAAATGCCAAAATGTACCACAAAGACTTTATTGTACTCATAGATACACAATTACACACTGTACACAGTACACGCCACAACACTATGCACGTAGGTACTCGTAAACACACTCGTCGAACACTGTATCGCCCGTAGAAATCACTTCACTTCTCACTGGTATCGCTCGTAGGTATCGCTGGTATCTTTCTGGTCTCGCTTCCGAAACTAGAATGTCTGCGGTTGGCCGATCGCTCCTTTTTATACCACTCACGCACCATTCATGGCAATCGAGAATATTCCCGCTAAGTCCGGACCCGCTTCGAACAAGATTCGAGCATGTTCCCTGCAACCGACTTTCGCCCGTATGACTGTTGCCTTAAAGGTCGAAGCGTCGTGCGTACTTTCGAGACAGGCAAGCGCGCTATTCTTCTATTGTACGCATGGCATGTTTATGGCCCCTATTGTTTATTGTTTAGTGAGGTGATACGCCAGGGCTGTCACAATATATTTTATCGCTTGTAAATGTGTGAGTAGATGTTGTCTAAGGCACTTCTCACATTACGCTATTCATGAGATACGCGACTGCAACGCTACCCAAAATTAGTATGTATTTGACCTGTCAGTACATAGTGTCAAATACATACTAATTTTGGGTAGCGTTGCAGTCGCGTATCTCATGAATAGCGTTGTGTGAGAAGTGCCTAATGTGTATCAAGAAATACGTACATACTACATACATACAGCGTATACATAAAAAAATGAACATAATTATAAACTGTATACCATTTATTATGTGTGTATCACCTGTATAAACCATATTTGTGCAATAAATAATTTTCATTTTCATTATTCATAGGTGTATACCAACCTGTAGGTAATGTACCAGCATGAGCTTACTCCGAACAGTCTGAATCTCATCGCCATCTTTACCTCCTGATATTATAATTTTCCACACGTCATTAGCGTCCCCAATTCCATCCTGAGGGCAAAATCATTGTATTCAGCGCTTAGATTAGTTTCCGGTAAGGCTCAGACTTGATATGCACATGGCACTTATTATTAGAAATACTTATGTGTATGATGGTCGACAGCAACCACTTACCATCAAGCGACTCATTGCTTATAGTAGAGCCATTTTAATAGGCCACATTTGACAGTTCGTCAAAATTTTACAAAGTAACCTTGTAAGGGAGGCACTCCATATTATTTAATATTCCCTACTAGATATTGTTAAAATTTTTACACTTTTAAGTAAAGTACTGACGTCGTTACAAAGTTACATATGTCAGTGAACTCCTTTTCTTTTTAAACATGAGGGATGGTACCAAAAGAAACAGATCAGTAGAATAAGTTGAATTCGAGAAGTCGAACTAATCGTCAAAAAGTATTTCACGATTACAAAATAAAATATATTTTAATGGGACCAGAATTAATTTTCTTACATTTTAGGCCAAAAAATATGTAATCATTCATTTAAATATATAACGTCTGGCTCAAAAGCCAATATCCAGAAACGTGAAATGTTACAAAAAAGTCATGATTTCATTTCAGGCCATTATTAGACGCATTATTTTTGTCGTTTTTTTAGTCATTGTTTGAACTGTGCGGTCATTAAAATAGTTTTTATAACAATCACATTCAATTTACAGATGTTTGAAGTCCTCATCGATTAATTAAATTAATCGATGTTTTTCAGCAGGTTACCCTCACTATAAAGCAAAGACAAACAGTTGTCAAATGTGGCCTATTAAAATGGCCTTACTTTATTTATCGGCTATTTACACGAAACACACATTAGCAAGCGAGACGATATACCAGTGGAACAGTCGAGCTTCAACGGTGACACTATGGGGATGTATTTATGCGAGCGGATACAAATCGTGGTTGGGGCTTCGTGACGTCACCGTGCAAGGGAACATACTCATACTATGTGACCAGTCCAGGAGGAAGGCGCCTTCCAAAAGGCTATGCAGGGTCATGAGAGGAGATGAAGGGGACAAATGATTCGCATAGTTTGGGTATGTGCGACTAGTAGACGCCCTCGCTTCGCTTTGGCAAACTTGTTACTCTGCTACAGCTGTTGGTCGTAGCTTGATGTGATTGTTCAAATCGAACCAATAGTTCCTGAGACTAGCTCATTCAGAGGAACAAACTCTTCAGCTTTATAAATGAGTATAAGATGTCGCTGCAAGAGTATCCGCTCACCTCGCCGTAGCCGGTGACCTGCATGAACTTGTTTGTGGGCGGTGGGCTCGCCGCTGCGCACTAGCACCACGCCCTCGACCCGCTCGCTGCCGTACGGCTTGATCATCCAGCGTTTGTTCTCGTCTTTGTGCGCGTATCGCTCACATTCAGAACAGCCGGAGAACTCTTAAAATACGGCTTTGTATGACCGGAAGTACTGATGTGTATGGTCGACAGCAACTACTTACCACCAAGCGACATTGTAAAAAATGGGTTCGTAAGTAAGTGCGATGTCTCATGCCTCACCTCGCCGTAGCCGGTGACCTGCATGAACTTGTTAGTGAGCGGCGCGCGCTCGCGGTGCGCGTGCAGGTTGCGGCCGGTGGGCGTGTGCGTCAGCCGCACCAGGTCTCCGCTGCGCACCAGTACCACGCCGTCCACCCGCTCGCGGTCGTACGGTTTGATCATCCAACGGTTGTTCTCGTCTTTGTGCGTGTATGTTGTTATCTGGTCAACAGATTATTTAGTTTTTACAAAATTAACGTCAACGTCGATAACAGAAAAACTACACGCCAGGTGTAGCTAAATCGTCTCTGTAGCTCGGGAACAGAATTGGAGCTACGGTATCCCCTGCCTGATCGTAAGAGGCGACTAAAAGGGGGCTTTCGGGGCTGCAGGCGGTAAGAGTGGGAGCTCGAACCGCCAATCAGCAGTCCCGGGAAGGATGATGGTGTGAGGTTGGCCGCATACCATCATAAACAAAAGGTGCCGCGCGGGGTTCTACTCGCGCTGCAGGAGCCGAAAGGCACTGCGCTCGGAGGGCTCCGGTTGCGTTCCGTTGGAGATCCCGTAGTCCTCCACATAGCGTCGAAGACGGCCACCGGGGGGGTTTTTGTGAGTAAAAACCCCACATAACCCTGTGTCGCTCCCACGGCACAGGGTACCTTTTAAAGGTTTCCCCCTCGTTAAAAAAAAGGTGTAGCTAAAACGACACACACACAGCCGAAACTGCTAACGCAAGGAGTTGAAATTTGGCTGAAATTGTCTTAAGGAGTGTAGGGGAGCAATAAGAGAAGATTCTTTGGAAATGTCTTCCCTAAAGAGATGAAATAGGGGGATAAACTGAAACAAAAATTCTGTGCATGAGAATCTGTGGAGGGAAAGCTGCAATCACTATAATGTTTACTAAACTGTATAAATTCGGATTGATAGTAAATAGCCACCGTTGCCAATGGACACTAAGGTTATAAAAAATCTTACTTGCTGCTGTCTCGCCCCAACTCCAGGCGGGTACAAGTGATGATGCGAGTGCAGGTACCCTCCGCCGGTCCTATGGTTCTTCAGAGAGATGATAGCGTTGTAGGCGACCACTCGCGGGGCGCTCGCGTTGTGCAGACTATTCCCTTCCAGGCGCGCTTGGAATCCTGATGAATAAAATCCATCTCCGTTGCCACTAAAATTAATCATACGGTTACTGTGTATTTAAAGTAAAACTCTCATGAGATTAGATTTTATCGACATTAATTATATACTTCGACGAATAAACTTTGTTTTAACTTTTCAGATTATAGTGTGTTTTGAAAGTCAAGCAAAAAGAAACCAACGAAAAAAGTTAACATAGCATCACTTACTTACCTTTTGCTTAAAACTGTCAAATGTATCCAGAAAAAGAAAACGTAAAGTAAAGTCGGCCAAAGAATCAGTGTTATACTTCTTCCGATTAGGTGTTTTACTGTTAAACTCTGTAATGAAAGTAAGTTAAAAAAATCATATTCATTTATTATTGTTACAAAATTGTTTATCTTCCAATAATGAGAATGTTTTGACTTCGTTTTCCTTGCAGGCAGTGCATGTTCAGTGCATTATTTCATAATTTGCTTTTTAAAGCCCATATTAAACAGCCTTATACTTTACAATTCCAGTTTTCCTCGCAACTTAACATCATGAGGAATTGTAATTACTTTTCTCATTATAATACAAAAAATAAAGAAGTGATTACCTCCCCTGCAAATATACCCATCAATATAAACGAAAACTATCAACCATAATACAGACCTTTATTCCTTAGAACCAAACAAGACTAAACTGATAGAAGCACACTGAATACACGTCCTTGGGAATACTCACAACGGGCTGTGACAAATCGCCTAGAACATTCCACAAGTCAGCGATGGTCCGTAGCCCGACGAACAATACCAGGAAGAGGCCGACGAACTTGACGGATATGGTGCAGGCCAGGGCCGCGCCCAGCGCCATCTGCCACAACAACATGCGCGGGGAGAACGGGGACAGTTTAGCCTCCGTCAGTGTTCGAACCTGTCGACAAATTATATTTAAGACTAGCGAACCCGGCAGACGTTTTGCAAGATACCTGTTATTTATAGTAACCTAGATTCTAAGCAGATTATCAACATGAAACAAACAATTTTTTAAATTGATCTTCAGAAGCATTAAATATCATCCAGTACTTTTCTTGTGATGCCCAGACAAATATTTTCTGAGTACAGACGTAATCTCGCTATTCGTCGGCGGCCGGGACAACTGCCTGATGTGGTAGAGTCATCTCAAATCTCAGTCACATCTCAAAAGATCAAATAAATTATTTCTTGGGCATGAAAACTCAACCCAATCAGGTTTACAAATAAGATTTAATTACATATAACATAGCTATAATATTTATTTAAGATATAACTTCTTACCTTGAATGCTCCATAAATGGAACAACTCATAAAAAACAGTAGAATGGGATCCAATAGGATATATCTATTTAGAGTGAGAAATCCAACATCTGAAAACCAAATATAAAAATAATTAACATACACACACATAAATTCTTGCAAAATTGTCACCCAAACCTCTACCTATATAAAAAAAATCATTTCTACCCATGGTTTTTAATACTTACCACAGAGCAAAAGTAGAGTCCCTATAAAAGTTGAGTCCAAAGAGTTTGTCATCTCCCATATTGTCAGAAATGTTAATGGTATGATCAATGCTCCTAGTGTAGTACAAAACTAAAACAATATAAATCACACATTAACTTATCACATTATTACCATTTTGCCATCACTACAGATTTTAAGCTCCAATCAGTACAAATAATAAAGTTAGACACTAAATTACTTTGAAAGCTATTTAATGTGTTGTATCACATTTATTAAACCAAATAAAGTTGTTTTTAAATTGCAATCAGGATTAACAGTAATTATTTTAGACACTAAAATTACTTCTCAAGTGAATTAAATTAAATCAAGCTAATTAAGTCAAATAAAAAATAGGGTTGTTAGTTACATGCAGTGCATGAATATTAAAAATGACAATGTCACATACTATTCGCATTCCTTCATATCTTGCCCCATCATACTTGTCCCCTGGCTTTTCAAAAGGAAATGTCCCATCATACCCTGTCAGCTTCCCTGACAGTGCAATAAGCATCTGGAACAAACATTTTTTTATTTTTAGGAAATGATTCTGTGATATGGCAACAAAACTCTCTTATTTATACACTTTAGTAGGAATTTTTCATAGCTCAGTGGCTTATGATCCCAAGTGATTGACTAAGTACAGCTTGCGTGTTCGCTAGAAGAATGGGTGCCCACGACTGACATAGCATGGAGGGTACTTAATGCCATCATTCCCAGTTGTTATCAATAGATAGCAGTAGTTAAGTCATGTTGAAGACCCTTGAACAGCATGAAGACTTCCAATACGGAGTGGTCACTAACCCTCAACCAACTCAACATTGCAACAGTATGCTCTAGGCCTCCTCAACAATGAGGAGAGACCCATGCTCAGAAGTAGGCCAAAGCCAAATGGAACATGTTAAACATATTACCTTTCCTAGAGGTGGATGCACATCAAAGAAGAAAGTTCTATTTATGTACCAGCTTGCCATTTTGCCAAAATGTGTTTCATCCCAACTGAAATGTACATACAACTATAATAGCTATAGTTACTTAAATTATAATTATAAAGTTCAATAGAAGTAAATGTGTGTAACTTGTGTGCAAATTGTGCAATACTGATCTATAAAAATTCACACAATGTCTACAAGTCACTTATCATTAATCTTTCCTTTTTTACTTACTAGTAAATCCGCCCTCGCTTCGCTTCGGGAAACCAGTCCCTTCAAAAATCTCTATAAATTTTAACAAATTATGTTATTCCGATGTCTAAGCTATATTACTGCAAAGTTTCATGAAAATCCGTTCAGTAGTTTTTGCGTGAAAGAGCAACAAACACACACACACACTCACTCACATACATCCTTACAAACTTTCGCATTTATAATATTAGTAGGATAGTAGGAAGTAGGATAGGATAATAGTGACATAATAATTAAAATCAGCATTAAATTACAGGATGGATGTACAGTGGGCCAAGAAAGTGGTGTACCAGTTTTCATTTTTTTTCCTAGTCATCTAAAATTACATCAAAGTTCATAGGAAATATCACTGAAAGAGACGCATAATAATGACGTAAACCTAATTGTTAAGAATACATACATCATAGGTCACATTAAAGGTGCAAGAGATTTTAATCTTTATTAGAAACGGATAATGCATTAATTTGTGCAAAGAAGATTTAAATATTCTGAACAAAAGCATAAGAACTATTTCAATTGACAAAATAATTCTTTTTAAAAAGAAAATTGACAATTGACATTTAGTCAAATATAATGCCACCAACTTATCTGTTCAGTAGAAAAAAATGGAACTAAAAAAAGACAACGTCAATTTTGAAATGTTATGTCCGCTGTCAATTCTTTGAAGTGCGAGTGCTCTATGTGTTTCAATTCGATGTTAATTGAAAAAAGTGATTAAATATGCCTGAGCCTCTTAGAAATGATGCACGATTAGTTATTTTAAAAGTTTTAGATTTTACAAGGGAAGAAAATCGCCTGCTAACTCCGAAAATAACGTTTGAAAAAGTGGCAAAATACGTCGCCGTTACAACAGGTTAGTGTTGCTATTGTAAGTTAATTAGTAGTCCCGCTTAAATATTTCAGTTATTTTATGTTCCTCACTTATCTTTGCATAATCGATTAAAGTATTACTGAATATATTTGGTATCTAATTTTTTTTATACTTCATATAATATTGTCTTTGTTACAGGAGTTAGTGAACAATTTGTTTACAAGCTAATTAATGAAGCTAATTAATAAGAAAAAAGCTGAAGAAATTTCTCTCGTGCATCGGCATCATTTTCCCATGTGGAACCTTTCAAAATTAGAGATCACGATGACAATTATTTTTATAAAATATATAAAAATATAAATAATTATAGTCAATAACAATGGATCTTTTATTTCTCTTGTCCTGAAAATTTAATTTTTATATGAAAAAGTAAAATTTTACTTGTTGGCCTACATAATTCTTTTATTTTTGGATGTTTACGAAATTTATTTTTTAAAAAAGACAAATACACTTGAGAATTATTCATTGCCATTATAATATCCTATTTTAGGACGGTGATAACCAATTGATTAAAAATTCGGCCTCCCATTCGGAGGGTCCGTGTTTGAATCCCAGGGCACGTACCTCTGACTTTTCGGAGTTATGTACGTTTTAAGCAATTAAATGTCGCTTGCTATAACGGTAAAGGAAAACATTGCCAAGCACTTGGCCAGCATGGTGAACTATGGCCTTAACCTTTTAATTATGAGAGGAGACCTATGCCCTGATGGATTGAGATAATGATAACATCCTGTGTTACTGCAGTCATTGCATGGTAGTTTAAGTTAGTAGCCACAGCCTAAGTTGTGTATCTATATTCGTCGGAAAGGCTTTGTCATCATTTACCATCGAATTATGTGCAACATCTGGTAAAAATCATAGGTCTCAAAGTTGTTGAGCTCCCTTGACAGTCGCCAAATTTTATTATATGGTAACATTGAAGCTGCACTAGCGACATCCGTTTACTGAACAGATAAGTTGGTGGCACTATAAGTGCAAGTAATATAATAAAAATTGGCTAAGTGCGAGTCGGACTCGCCCATGAAGGGTTCTGTAGCAGCAAGTAAAAAAAAATTCGAGTAGATTGAATGCAGGGTAAATTGCGATTTACGATTTATGACGTATTAAAATAACTACTAACTAGATCTCATTCAAACCAATTTTCGATGAAAGTTTACATGGCAATGCATATATATTTTTTTTAGTTTTATCATGCTCTTATTTTAGAAGTTACAGGGGGGAGGGCACATATTATTTTACCATTTTGGGAGTGCCTCTCGCGCTAAGTATTCAGTTCAGAAAAAAATGATGTTAGGAACCTCAATATTATTTTTGACGACCAATTCATAAATATCCCACACGTATGAAAAAAAAATTGGTTTCAGTTCTAAGTATGGGGAACCCCCACAGTTTTAATATGTCCTTTTTGATTTTGTTGATTTTCCGACGTCAATGGTTCTATCAAGTTTAAACCATTTATACTAAAAACAAAACAAATGTCACGTATTTATAATCGGATAAAGATGGCAATAAAAGTTGTCAGATCGATCTGCAAGCGAAACTAACCTTTATCACCTATGAATCTGCAAACAGTATTCAACCTTAGGGTGGTAAACCAATTCTTTGGCCGACTGTACCAAGAAGCTATGAAAGTAAATAAAAGGAACACATGCCTGCCACCAGTGCAGAAGCACTCTGAGAGACCATCGGCCAAATTAATGAGTAGCTCCAAATTCTCCATAGTTCACCATCACCACTAAAAGTTATGATATAATTTAATGTTTTTTATAGGCATTCATTTATCTTGGAGTATTATAAAAATATAAAGATATTAATCTTTAATAACTTGTAAGTGTAACTTGTTAGATTTTATTTTATATTCAGGTCTGAAAATCTGCCATATTATTAATATGAAGCATCAACATGCATAGCATAATATAGTATTAGTCAAAAATTAGGTAATAATATTGTGGATTACATTGTTTGATAGTTGAATATAAAAAAATACACAGTATATTTTAGTTATATTTTAATAATAATAAGTCCGTGGGCAAAACCATGTAAGGGGCCTGGGGGCAGGGAGGTTTCACCTCAATCTTTATTGAACATTCAATTCCCTTGGATTAGATGCTGGGTATGCCCAAGTATGGCAATTCAATAGACTATTATTATATCTTCAGCACACAGCTTATGTGAGGGATGAGATGTGCTGAGATGATAATGTGATGCTCAATTTATAGGCCCAATGCATGTTTTGTACACAACTTGATTACTTCTTATGCATGCTTTTAAGGTGCGCCTTATTATTATTGGAAAATAATACTTACCAGACATGATCGGGGTCCAATACTTTGTAATACCGTGTTAAAAAAGTAGCTCCACATATTAATCCAAAGGTTACCCACCATCTGTAAAATTGATGTATATTTTACAAAGATATTAAATATCACTTATTAACATGTTCTTTCATCTATGCTATCCTTCTTTTTTAACAGAAAATACATTAAATGCTGGACTAACAATACATCACACATGATGGTATGTGGGGATATACTATTAGGCTTGGAATGTGAAAGTTTTATTTTTATGAAATTACAGTAGCAAACAACCTTGCAACAACTTTTCGCTGCCACCCATGCCAACTGTGACCAACCATAAACAAGAATTTATTTAGGGACTAGGATGATAAGTCCAGTTAACAGATGGTGTTAGAATATTAATTGGTTAGTTTATTAATAACGATGAAGACAGGGATGTTAGTGGTAGTTAGTCATTTTAGTTGATGTAAGTAATATAGTCATTGTGATTATGAATCTTGCTCCAATTCGGTCACCATTGAGAACTGAGATGGTCGCCTCTAAGAAGTGTATCCGGGCTCCACATTTTTATATATAATATCCGGAATATAATTGTTGTAAAAGCAATTAAGATGGTAAAAATGTCCTAAGTAAGCTATAGTAGGTAATAGTAAACTACCAAAAATAAGGACTTAATTTACGTACATTTTATAATTTGGCGCATTCAGTTCACTTTTTCCTTGAGCCATAGTATTAAAATAATTTCACAATGTACAAACTGAAAATTGATGTGTAAAGGACTGCGCACATTACAACGACTCCACGCCAACGCGGTTACGGAGCAACTCAAATGTAAGCATTCAATTATGATCCTTATATCTTAGGCGTCACGGTTGAATTTCGAGTGTGAACGGCGTCGGTGAGCAGAGGGTGGGGAGTAGTCCACGTTTTCTAAGTGTACACTCGAAATTCAACCGTAACGCCTAAGATATAAGGATCATAATTGAATGCTTACATTTGAGTTGCTCCGTAACCGCGTTGGCGTGGAGTCGTTGTAATGTGCGAAGTCCTTTATTGTGTTTAACTAGAATAGGTATCCGTTTAATTTGTCGTTGTTGACAACTTGAATTTGACATTGACTTGTGAGTTGCGACCAATGATTAAAGAAAAAAAGAGGATATGCCCTTATTTACCTATATAATTTTACGTTATACAAATATCATGTAAATATGGTCCACAATACCAAATATATATTTGTCTCGTTCTTACACATTACAATTTGCGTTTGAAGAAAAAGTACAATATATGTCGCACGTTTCATTCAACTGGTAACATTTTTAGAAATATCTCCGAAGCCCCGCCTTGAAGCAAGGGACGCCATTTTGGGGTCGCTTAGGTTGACAGTTTTGACAATGACCATACAGATAAAGTGATGATCTGTCATCTGTAACGTAAACAAATATATTCAAAAAACAGTGAGACTTGTGACTAAAAAAACTTTCTGTTTTATTATTAATTAACATATTTATCAAAAACTAACATGGTGAAGTGTTGTATTAGAGGGAGAGACTTCAAGTTCTCTGAAAAAAGACAAAGCATTATCATTCTTCAGGTTAGTTGTAAATATCTTTTATTTTCGCGTAAATTTTTAAGTTTATTGAGTTTTTTGTAGTGGCAACAGCGAACACGAGAGTTCACATAAATTACTATTGGTCAAATCAGTGATTTTGTGTTACTTAGACATAAGATACAAATACTACGGAAAAAAACAAAACGGATCGGAAAAAACAAATCGGAACCTACGGTTGGTCACTAAAAATTAGAAAGGTAGTATGGATTTTATATCTTTGAACGTTAAATCGATGTCGATATTTTGTACTATAAAATAACATCCCTGTTTTGTGGGCGGAGTCGGCGCCATATTAGGGTAATACTTGGCTTCACGTCACGTGACCTTAGGGCATATCCTTTTACTTCTTTTATCTATGGTTGCGACATGTTTTGTTGTTGGCATTTGACGTTTACAAAGGCCGCGTTCCATATACAGTGCGCCCAACTTATCTCTGAAATGGCAAAAATTGGAACTAACGAAAAGTCATTCATAAGTACGTTGTGGTCATTCATCTGTTAGTTACTAGTGTGGAATGATTGGTCAAATGAATGTCAAATGCGTCCGACAGCGCCTCTTTCGTTTCAGTCTTAAGTTGGGTTTACTATTACTACTATTTATTATTTTTATTATTTATTATTTATTATTTTTATGAAATTTAATAATTATTTTTATTTAATGCTGATTGTGATTGTTACGATTTTGAAATTTACTTTTATACATTGTTGGTCGTTACTTCTCAGCGTGTTGTTTACACCTGTAACTGAGATAGCACTTATGTTCAGAATAATGCATGAACCATGTAAATGAGAATGGTGTGTATCTTGTTGGTGTAACGTTATAAATAAATAAATAAATAAATAAATAAATACTATATATAAGTAGCTCATAACAATCTTGGCCTCAACATATTCCTATCTCAATGCCCTCAACGCCCGTATTTTGACCAAAGAGTTTATAAAGTAGACCGGGCGAGCCATACGGCTTTTTTTTTATGGAATTAAGGTAGCAAACGAGCATGCAGCACCACCCTTCCGCTGCCGCCCATGGCAATTGTGACCGACATAGAACAAGACCCAATTTAGGGACTAGGGTGGTTAGTCCAGTTAGTAGATAGTGTTATAATGTTAGTTGGTTAGTTTGTTAATAAGTGTGAGGACAGGGACTGTTAGGGATAGGTTAGTCCTGTTAGTTAATATTAGTATTGTCCAGTTAGTGATGATTAGTGTGAGTCTTGTTCCAATTCGGTCACAGATGCGTTGCTACCCCTGAGGACAGATGGTCGCCTCTAAAAAAGTGAACCGGCTCCACACCTTCCTATCCGGAACACAATTGCTCATAAAAACAATTATGACGGTAGGAATGGTACTGAGTACCTTGGCGGGCGGTGGTACTACCCCGGGCGAACTCGCCCCCGGTTAGAAAGAGAAACAACGATAACGGTAATTACCTATCTCTCTCCGATCCCGCTGAGCCAGAAAGAGAAAGGTGATTACTAAAGATTTCGTCTCTTTTTACCCGAGGTACGCTCTGAAGCCTGGCTTCTGCCCTCTACTTTTGAACTCTTTGATTTTGACATACAGTAAACAAATCATAAGCCGCGTTCCGTAAACGTTCAAATTTATATGAAAAAAGTGTGTGTCAGCTACGAAGCACGATTGGAGTTTACTCCTTACGAACGATAATTATGATATATATCGAATAGAAAAAAACGAAATAAAACTTTATTTAAAATTTCGAACTTGGCGAGGTGCACTACCGTGCAACAGATAAGAAATACGAAACGAAAAAACGAAATAAAACTTTATTTAAAATTTCGAACTTGGCGAGGTGCACTACCGTGCAACAGATAAGAAATACGAAACGAAAAAACGAAATAAAACTTTATTTAAAATTTCGAACTTGGTGAGGTGCACTACCGTGCAACAGATAAGAAATACGAAACGAAATAATTTAATGAACAAAACAAAACGGTATTTTTATGGAACTTGGCTCAGACACTACCGTGTCTCCGATGAAGCTAATATTCGAATATGAAATATATAAGCTATACAGTGAGACTACGAAGTATCGCGCAAAGAGGAGACCCCGAGAATGAGATACGCTGTGTAATGTATTCCATCTCATTCTTTTACACGTTCAATCCTACAGATATATATGTTTGTCTCTTTCTACGTAACGCCTCAACTTTTCGTGTTACACTTGATTTTACTCCTCATAACCGTACCGGGCCTTATAACTCAAATCGTTTCTTAAGGAGTAAACTCCAAAAAGTGTAGTTTTGGGCGTTTTCGTCGAGTTACGGAACGCGGCGGTGTATGTGCTAGTGCTGCACTCCGGCGCCAAAATTTGGCCGTAAGGTCTCCTATTTATGCTCCTATTTGTTTGTAATTGTCAGTGTCACTGTCACTTTACTTTTTTCACAAACTTCTTGTTCCAATTTTAGAATCAAAACATTCCCATGCCCGTTCTACTTGATAGTTATAATCATTTTGGTGGTGGCGAAACCGTCACTAAAGACGTCATTATTTTATCTCACAATTTTTTTTTACTGATTCCGTAAATGATCTCGTAGACGACATTGTTTCTTGGGTATTATTGTGATGCATTAACAAAAATATTCTTTTTAAGATATTAAATGGACGTTAATCAAGTAAACACATCAACTTCCTATAGTTATTGTTAGCGACGCGCCAAATTTATATTGTTAATTGTTTATATTATCTATGTTTATTATTAGTTTTTTAATGTTGGCCATACGATGTCTCCTCGACCACTAGCGCCCTCACGGTATTAAATTATTAGCGCGGAATCTTCCCGCGCTCTCATGGTCTTTCCCGCCCTTTACTCGGTTCCCGCGCGACTTACGCCGCGTTTTCTACCCAGTCTGCCGCCAACCGAGCTCAAGGAGACACCGTGTCCCTCGATGATTTATTTTGCCGCGTTTTTTCACATACTAAGTGTATAACTGTAAAGTGTGTTATTTCGTTAGAAATAAACTGTTGTGTCACAAACGGCGTATGCTTTTACTGGTACATCAATTCCTCGATCCGCATAGTTAACATTGTGGTGCCATAGAGCCGGAACAACAACAATAACAATAAAACTGGTACCTTCGAGCCGGATTTTGGCCCTGCAACCGGATCGATCGTTCGATGTTTCATACGCCACCGTCGAAAATGGTAGTGACGCGAAGTGAAAGTAAAAAACTGGCAAATGTGAATCCCGAGACTGTTAGTAAAGTTTGTGCTAGTGGTAGTGTAAAATCGGAGCCCGCTCAAGAACCGCCATCTTGTCGAGATGGACCGTCGCCGTCGCAAGCGCGCGCGACACCGAAGGCCGAGCTACGGACACATCAGGCTCCACGAAAACCCTTGTCACGAACATCGATGTCATCCTCCTACAGAGCCAAGAAAAAACGGTTGGAACTGGAGGCAGCAGAGAAAATGGCTAGGTTACAAATGGAGCTTATTAAAAAAAAGCTAGAAGCAGACCTAGCCGACCTGGAAGATGAATACAGTCCACAGGAAGGAGAACGCGAGAGTATCAACACTCGCACAGATGTCCAGAACTGGTTAGAAGAAAGCCAACATGAGATGGAGAAGGATCGGCAACACCCACAAAATGGTAATACTCAGGGCGAGCTGACTCCACAGAATGGAACCATCGAATTGCTAACGAACGCCATCGAGCGCCTGGCTACCGCTTCTGCTAATAATATTAGTCAACCAAACACGAAGATGCTGAGTCGTTTAAGTGTACCTAAGGACTTACCTGACTTTTCTGGAGACCCCCTGGAGTGGCTTTCATTCAAGCAAGCTTACGAAGAGTCAACACAGATATGCGGCTTCAGCGACAAAGAAAATATGTGGAGGTTACGGAAATGTCTCCGTGGACCTGCAAAGGAAGCCGTTGCAGCCCTCTTAATATGTGCAACGTCGCCCGATCAGCTGTTGTCTACATTGCAACTAAGATTTGGTAACCCAGAGATAATATTGTCAAAAATCACGCAAGATTTATATAAAGTGCAACCGTTACCTAGCGATTATCACAGTGAAATAATTCCATTCTCAATAAAAATCCAGAATTACGTAACAGCAGTACGAGCCGTGGGTCGAGATGAATACCTACGCGGTATGCACCTATCGAATATCATTTTAGGCAAGCTCCCCACCGTGCTACTTTCCAAATGGGCTGATTACAGTTACTCGAAAATGCAAGATGCAAGTAATAAATCAAGAATGGACATGTTATCAGCATTTCTGTATGAAGAAGCACTTAAAACGCAAGTTACATGCAATATAATAACAACCAGAAATTCCTTCCATTCAAACAGACATAAAATGCAAGACCAAAAACATTCTCATACAGTTTTAATACAGTATCCGGACAATACCAGTGAAAAATTAAACTTAAAATGTAAATATTGCAATGTAAACAAACACGAACTGACTAGTTGCAAACGATTCATAAAAGCATTGCGCAATGATCGCTGGCGACACGTGAAGCGATACGGTCTGTGTTATAAATGCCTACGATCCCGGCACAGCAGAGACTCCTGTACCGCGCCCGCCTGCGACAAGGACAACTGCGGCGGGGCGCACCATCGGCTCCTGCATCAACCCCGGCACGCAGTAGACTGCGCGGCGCCGCCTGTGAAGGCCGCGCCCGCGCCGCCGAGCACGCCGACGGAGACAATCGCGCATATCAGTGAAACGGACAAAAAAGTGTTGTTAAAAGTGGTTCCGGTCAGTGTTCACGGACCTAACGGTATTATAAGTGCAAGTGCGTTATTGGACGACGGATCGTCCGTGTCGTTGATCAGCGGCACCCTGGCCGCGCGCGCAGGGCTACGCGGCCGGCCCGAGCGCCTGCGAGTGCGCGGCGCTTGGGGCGACGTCGGCGCGCTGGAGTGCGCCGCCACCGCCGTCACCCTGGACCTGTCTAGTGAGGAAAGTACTATTAACAAACAATTGTTTACTATTAATGTGCGATGTGTAAATGAATTAAATTTGCCTATCCAAGATGTTTCTTTAAATAAAATTAAAGAATACGATCATTTAAGGAATGTAAAAATAAGTAGTAACAATTTATGTAAACCAGAAATATTAATTGGTCAGGATAACTATCACTTAATTATGCCATTAGAGATTTGTGTTGGTAATAATAATAATGAGCCGTCTGCTACTCGCACACCCCTGGGTTGGTGCGTGCACGGTGTAATGACCGCGCCGCCCGCCGACCCCACCTCTCCATACAGCACGTTACTCCTCGCGGCCGCGGCGCCCGCCCGGGACCGCGAGCTGCACAACCTTAGTGAGGAGGTCCGGCGCTCGTTTTCCATCGACGCCCTGGGAGTATCAGGTAAGCCCCGACAGCACAAAGAAGAAACACGCGCAGTCGCCATGCTGGAGAGCAGTGCCCAACTCGTAGACGGCAGGTGGCACGTTGGCCTGCCCTGGAAGAACCCAACCTGTAAGTTGCCCAATAGTTACCCTTATGCTCTTTCTCGTTTACGTAGTGTAGAAAAGAAAATGTTAGCAAGTCCAGAATATGCGAGTAAATACAAAGAACGTGTTAATCATTTACTCATAAATGACTTTGCTCAAGAATTAAAGAATACCGAACGGTCTCCTAGGACATGGTATTTACCCCACTTTCGTGTAAATAATCCTAACAAAAAAAGTAGCGGTTGGTGTTTGACGCGGCCGCTAAAGTACATAGGGAATCATTAATCGATTATTTGCTTACCGGACCCGACTTACTTAATTCATTATTTGGTATAATGCTTCGTTTTAGAATACATAAAGTCGGTGTAACAGGGGATATTAAAGACATGTTTTTAAGAATTAAAATTAAACCTGAAGACCAACAGGCCTTGAGGTTCTTATGGCGAGATCAACCTTCAGATGACGTAAAGACGTATGTAATGACGTCACTAATATTTGGTGCGAACTGTTCCCCCTTTATCGCTCAATTTATTAAAAACAAAAACGCGCTAGCACATGATTCGACGCGCCCGGCCGCTGTAACCGCGATTACTAAACAACATTATATGGATGACTATATCGATAGTCTACCGGATGACGCCACAGCTATAGGTATGATTAGGGATATCACGGATATCCACAAAATAGGTGGTTTTGAAATCCGCAACTGGACTAGTAACAGTCTACCGGTATTAGACAGCGTGCCAAAAGAGACCTTAGGGGAAGCAGCCGTAAGGTTCAAAATCGATCAACAGTACCAAGGGGAACGAACACTTGGTATGATTTGGTACCCGGTCAAAGACGAGCTAGGTTTCGATGTTTCGTTGAAACGTATCCCTGATGGTATCGTGAACGGCAAACAAAGACCAACTAAACGTTTGATGTTAGCTGTAGTAATGTCGATTTTTGATGTATTCGGTTTCTTAACACCGTTCACTATTCAAGGTAAAATAATGCTACAGGATACTTGGAAAAATAAAATCGACTGGGACGAGACCATTTCCGATGACGTATATCAAAAATGGTGCAACTGGATCGACTTATTAAATGAAATACCTAACGTACGCATTCCACGTTATTATGTTAGCGCGGGAGCGAAGGGGACGGAGATCGCGCAGGCTACGAGTGCGAAAGAGACAGGTTGCGCACAGCAGCTACGAGATTCTACGGCAGTGCTACAAAGCGAGCCGTCGTCGTCTACGCAACGACTTGACCCCGCCTACAGCTCCACTGGATGTGCTACGACTTCGCGATCGGCTACGAACTCTGCTAGCGTCAGTAAGAATAAGAAATATTATACAAACCTACAACTACATGTTTTTTGCGATGCGTCAACAAAGGCGATGTGTACTGTGGCTTACTGGCGGTGGGAAGATGACACTGCTATACACGTCGCATTTATAGCTAGTAAAGGACGTGTCGCACCGTTGAAATATACAAGTATACATCACTTGGAACTCCAAGCTGCTTTAATAGCGGCTCGCCTTGCAGATACTATAGGACGCGAACACGGATTAGAAATAACTAAGCGGTATTTTTGGTGCGACTCGACCACAGTGCTACAATGGATTTATAACGACACGCGAAATTATAAGGTGTTCGTAGCAAACCGGTTGGGTGAAATAAATGAATTGACGCGCGCTAGTGAATGGAGATACATACCTACAAAGTTGAATATAGCGGACGTCGGCACCAGAGAAACTTATGACGTCACGGTTTTCAGCAACGATTGGTTTACGGGACCTTCGTTTTTATATGAAGACGAATCTGCGTGGCCGTGTCATGTTATCAGCACCGCACATAATGAAGACCTGGAAGTTGTAAATTTAGTAAATCACGAAACCGGTTACTTACCCGTTCCCGACGCAAGTAAATTCTCATCGTGGTTAAGATTGCTTCGAGTGACAGCTACAGTCTTGCGCTTCATAAACAAATGTAGGAAAAATACATCGACGAGCACCCTGAAGGAAATGGAACAAGCTGAACGCCTTTTGATAAAACAGGCACAGATGGACAGCTTTGGGTCAGAGATATCTGAATTAAGAAAAGGAAGAAGTATTGAACGTAACAGCCGACTACTTACCTTGTCTCCGGTGCTCGACGAGAATGACGTCCTGCGCTGTGGCGGCCGCATCGATGTCGCAGCCGGGGTGTCATCTGAAACTAAACATCCCATCATCCTGGATGGAAAACATCACATCGCCCGCCTGATAGTAAAACACTATCACGAGAAGGCAGCACATGGGTTTCAGGAATTAGTTGTGAACAACCTGAAACAAAAATACTGGTTAATTAAATTAAGACCTACAGTTAAATACATAATGTCGCGATGTATGCTATGTAGAATAAAACGAGCAAATCCTGAAGTACCCAGAATGGGAGACTTACCTGCAGCGCGTGTGGCGCATTATCAGCGCCCGTTTACTCATTGTGGAATCGATTTGTTTGGACCAATGATTGTGACGGTCGGTCGCCGTCATGAAAAAAGATATGGAGTTATCTTTACTTGCCTCACAGTGCGCGCTGTGCATATAGAAATAGTTCAGTCAGTTTCCACGGATTCAATGATTATGGCGCTTCGACGCATGGCGGCGCGACGCGGTTGGCCGCGCCATCTGATGTCGGACAATGGAACTAACTTACGCGGGGCTGACAACGAACTTAAGCGATTAATTAAAGAGCTAGACGAAGATGTACTGAAGATAGAAGCTGCTAGCAACGGTACTGAATGGACGTTCATACCCCCCCGCCAGCCCACACTGGGGTGGGGCATGGGAACGACTGATAAGAAGTATCAAGACTTCACTTAAAGTTATCCTCAAGGAGCGTGCCCCAAGGGATGAAGTACTAAGTACGCTTCTTGCAGAAGTAGAGAACATCATCAACAGCCGTCCACTTTCTCATGTGTCAGTGGAACCAGGGAGCGACGCAACCTTGACCCCTAATCATTTTCTTTTAGGTACGTCCTCAAATCTGCCCATACCTGGACGCTTCACCGACATGGACCTTCACCTGCGGAAGCAATGGCGCAAAGCTCAAAGGCTGGCAGACATGTTCTGGAAACGATGGGTAAACGAAATTCTGCCAGACCTCGTGCCAAGGCACAAATGGTTTCAGGAGCAACGCCCACTTCAGTTAGGTGATCTGGTGCTCATAGTAGATCCAGGAGCTCCACGTAATGTATGGCTGAAAGGAGTAATCCAGCAGGTGCTCCCAGGTGCAGATGGCAGGGTAAGAGTAGTTGAGGTTAAAACTAAACTAGGTACACTGAGGAGGTCGGTGGTGCGCGTCGCGAGGATTCCTTTAGTTGATGAGTGCTGACCCAGCACTGGGGTGGGGCGTGTTAGCGACGCGCCAAATTTATATTGTTAATTGTTTATATTATCTATGTTTATTATTAGTTTTTTAATGTTGGCCATACGATGTCTCCTCGACCACTAGCGCCCTCACGGTATTAAATTATTAGCGCGGAATCTTCCCGCGCTCTCATGGTCTTTCCCGCCCTTTACTCGGTTCCCGCGCGACTTACGCCGCGTTTTCTACTTTCTACCCAGTCTGCCGCCAACCGAGCTCAAGGAGACACCGTGTCCCTCGATGATTTATTTTGCCGCGTTTTTTCACATACTAAGTGTATAACTGTAAAGTGTGTTATTTCGTTAGAAATAAACTGTTGTGTCACAAACGGCGTATGCTTTTACTGGTACATCAATTCCTCGATCCGCATAGTTAACATTGTGGTGCCATAGAGCCGGAACAACAACAATAACAATAGTTATTAAGGCTCATCGTTACGAATTATAAATCATAACATAACCCAATATTGATATAAGTTTTAGCTTTATTCTTTTCAAGCCCACCGTTTGCAATGACCAACGCAAAAATTCGAGTTTGTGTTTGTTACTGTGGATAAGAGATATTTCAGAAGTGTGTTACTTCAAAATGACTGGCACGGGAGGTGACAAAATGTTTAAAATAAAACTTATTTTAAATATAAGTATTTCTAGACCAGGTGTGTTCTATAGATACAGTTGGTTTGAGTTTTACCTAGGGAAAATATTTTGAGTTTCATCCAATGTATTTGTAATCTTTAGTCGACTTACTACAGATTTATAAATAACATTTATAAGTTTAAATTTCACCAATATTCTGCAAGATAAATCTAAATAGTAACGCTCGGAAACAAGCATGAATGAGAAACACAGGTCACAGTGATCGTAACCGTGATTGTCATGGTCGGAAAGTGGAACGCAGCATAAGACACAAGTGGAGCCAACGGAAACTGATTTTTGTTTTGGATGTCATTCCTAAACATCTGTTTGTCATTAATTGTTGACTGTTTTATGTCAGTTTACGTTATAAATAGAGCATTATGTTTTGATTCCGATGAGTTTCATATTTACATCGCATTCGGAGAGATGACTATATCCTAATCATGCGGTGGTACTGCGCGTTTGTTATATTTCAATGTATGTTAATACCTGGATGTTTGAGTGATTTAAGTGTCGAGGCAAAAGATAAATTTGTCAGTGAATTCTTACGATTCTTAAATAATTTGCCTAACCAGGCATATACATACGAAGAAGGAGTTGTTAATTATGCCACTAAAGTTGTAAGTACCCTTATTACTCAGTTCTTGTAAATGTCGTAATCGTATTCTTTAGATCCGTATCCTTTTGATGCTAAGTTACCGATCACGCGAGACTTAATTACACTTAGCAAATATGTAGCAATTTTGATTTTGAGACTGCTAGAAGCTAGAACTTAGTTATGTTATAAATTAATGATTAGCATTCTTGGTTTGAATAATTAAATTATGTGAATAGTATGAATGTGAATGTACATAAATAGTAGTTTTAGAACATTTTTGTTGTGTTACTTGAAAGTTTTATACATTGCTTATACATTTGTGAATGTTACGACATTTTTTTAAATCTTTAAACCTTGTAGTTGGAATCTCTACTTTAATGCTTTTGCATACATTTTAGTATAATGCACTGTTTTACTATTTATACAATAAAGAAGTTTTAAAGATTATTGTATGTTCCAGTTAATGTTTTATTTAGATTAAAAACAAATGTATCTAACAGTTTCTGCTAAGGTTATCTGAAGTTATTAAACCCATGCTACTATCTTAGAGGCACTATCTGGGCAGACATTGAACTTATTTTTTAGGTCATTCATTCATTAATATGAATGTTGTACTTGGCTTTAATTTGCTTAAATTATTAATTTTTGTAGCTCATCCATACATCTTAGTGCCTCTAATAACAGTTATTTTTTTATTTTTTTCGATCATAGCATTGTATGTGACTCATAACTACTACTGGTATTATATTTCTGATTGTCTCCAAACTATTCAAACATGATCAAAATACTGGAATTACAATATGCTTCATAGTTAAATGACTTAGTAGTGATGAGAAGGAACACTGGGCTTATTGATGGCTCATTATATACTGCTGTTGCTTTAAAGGACATTGACTTGGAAGCCTATTTACTCAATACTTGAGTACACTCATATTGCAATCAAATGCAGACATCATTGTAAGCAATTTCTACCAGTCCCTTATAGTATGCATAACACTTTGCAAAAAAAGTGACATACTTACTGCAGGGGTGTTCACAATGAAGGGATGGATATCCACCATTCATTGAGTCATTAAATGTAATTCCTCCTCTTACCCACTCTGCTCATAATATGCTAAAGGCCTCAGAGATTCATCTTAATTAATTTAAGGCTACCAATAAGTCTTAATAACATCTCTCCATATCTCTGTATCTCTCTACAAGTGCTCTGATTTGTTTGAATTCATCTTACAAAGATGCTTCACTAACTGAATAATTAACATAATAACAACTGTTTTCAATAATTTATCAATCCATAATCTTTTAATTAGTATCATTTTACTATTGTGAATAGATATTTGGAATGGTTATGGATGGTTACAAGTGAATATCTAGTTTGAACAATATTCATTTCTGTATGTCTCCTTACTTTGTGCCCATTTCTGTAAAAACAATGTGTAATTTTAACTATGTACAATTCTTTGTAGGGTGAAAATGTGTATAAGATAGACACTAGTATAAAAGCCAGTGATATTAACAATTTAGACAACCACAAGCTATTAAAATGCTGTGCAACTCTTGTCGACCTGGGAGAAAGTGGAGTTGAGGTTCAACAAGATGACCATCACTGTCAAGATGCTGATTTGGAGCCCAAGTTTGAAGAAACATCTACGAAAATCGGAGAAACTATTATAGAGAACCAAAGCAGCACTACAGAAGCCACATTTGACTATCAACCAATACAACTGGATAATGAGATTCAAACAACAGTTGCAGTGAGCATTTTATTTGTTACTTTACCTGCCTTTTCTCATAGTTAAAAAAATGAACAATTTAATTTACCTACTTTGATACTGCTCCCAACTGTGTTAGCAGAAATTACAAATTACAATACATGGTAACAGAACTTATAATCATTGAATCATATGTTGCTTTAATAGAGTTGACAATAAATAAAACACAAAGTTAACTTGCCTTATTTAAGTGGAATGATTTTGTAGTGGCTTTATTTTCTAGGTGACATCAGGTGAACAATTTATTGCCATACCACGACAACATCCTAGTGTGCCATGCATAGGATGCTCCCAACATGTTAATATTCAGGCAGCAGGGGTGACTGAACTAGCGAAGTTGGCTGTGAAACATCTTGATAAACATGAACCTGATGTAAAGCACACTCTCGATGCTGTAGTTGATGTTGAAAGACAGGTTCAGGTAGGTCACATTTTTAGTTTGTATGTATTTTAAAAATCTTAAGTGATTAAGTAAAATGTTCTTACATTTGTTTCAGGCAGTTAACGGGGTCCGATATATTTTAACTCTCATAGTAGACTATAGCAACTGTAGTTCAAAGGAATCAGAATGTAGTACGAAAACTCCTTGCAAGGTTTCAATACTGGAAAAGCCATGGGTTAGATTGCCTGATGGTTCAAAATATCGAGCTATTGTATCAAATAACTGTACAAATGAATGGCTTTTTGGCGATAATGGAGAAATAATCTCTTACAAAGATGACAATAACAATGAAAGTAATGATATCATTACAAATTCGTCAAGTAATATTCAAGATAATTCGAGTGAGCTTAATAAACCAACTCCTGATTATGATAAAATTGCTAATACAGGGTCTGCTGATGAAATTTTAAAAGCCATTCGAAACTTAGAGGTCCAAGCTAAACACCCTCATGAGAAAACTTTAACTAAAGAAGAACTTAAAGTTTTAGAAGAACAAATTGTTCCACATGACAATGTTTTTAAAACAGGTACCCCAACAAAGATGGAGGTTAGCACACCTGGGTTGTCTGGCATACATTTGCATACTATTTCAAACACTGAATCTGTCAAACACAACAGCGATAATTCAGTTCAAGTAACACAGGATAATAGCAAAGAAAAACCGATATTAATTGACGAACATAAAAAAACAATAGAAGATTTTGTTAACTTCTTTAATTCTGTTGGATTTCAACCTAGAGAAACTTTAGATGCACAAAGAACAAAGAGAAGTTACGATAACGATTTAAATACTATGTCATTAGCCCAGAAGTATTACAAAATAAAAAAAAATCTTAATAATGCGCAATATATTTATTCACTGGCGCAGATAATGGTTGACTATTTGAATGAAATGGACATGGAAATTAAGAACCGCGCACTTAAAGACGTAATTGCTGCAGAAGAAGAACAAGAAAATTACAAAAAATTCTTTTATATACAAGGGCGTGTCATTATTCCTTGCGATAACGCAGACTGTAAAAAAGAGGATTCGATTACTAAACTATGTAATGGTATTATTGACATTTCAGACAAGGATAGTCCTCAAGTTCTTAGTGCTTTTTGTCATGATATTGCATCAGATCATTTTGTAGGAAAATCTAATATGGTACCATTAGATGATCCTCTGTTAAAAAAAATGTCTTTTGAAGCTCTGAAAGAAATTGAGTTAGCTTCGTCTCATGTGAATGCTCTGAAAATTCATAAAATAGTTGCTGCAAGTACACAAAAAGTTTCAGGAACTTTGACAAAAATTACATTAATTGTTGTGTATACGAATTGCAAAAAACAAGTTCCATATTGGGGCCGACAAAACTGTACTGTATTAAACGATCTAGGATCAAACATATGCGAAGTAGAAATTCATGAAAGACATTGGCTGAAAGATAAGAAAATAACACATTCATGTTCGGAAAGATTAATAGACGAAAGCTTTTCAGATTTTAATTACCTTCAAACAACTAAAGAAAATGTTAAAGATCCTAAAATTCTTGACATAGTGAATGAAGCTATGCAGTATTTAGAAATAAATTCCAATAAAAATAAAAAACAGAAGGTTGTAAATATAAAGTCTGTCCGGACGCAAATTATTGCCGGTCTTTTGACAAACGTGGATTTTATTGTTGGGTACACATCGTGCTCTAATGAATTTCAGGTTGATGTTGACTCTTGCCATTTATTAAAAAGTGAACCATTGCGTATATGTCAAGCTCAAGTATGGGAACGACCGTGGTTAGAGGATGGCAGGCAAGTAAATGTGACTTGTAATGATGATGATAATGATGTCCACAATGAAATTTCACACGTGCGGAATAAAAGATCAAATGAACGATTAATTGGAGGAGCATCACCAAGAGATCCAGAAAATCCCAAATATAAAGAATTGGCAGAGGAGTCACTTCAAACATATTTGACGACTATGGGAATTCTAGAGCCTCACAGTTTAGTAAGAGTTAAAAATGTAACTGTTCAAGTTGTATCAGGAACACTAACCAAAATACATTTTGAAATGGTTCCAAACAACGATTTATCTAAAAATCCTATCGACTGTCATTCAGAAATATGGGAAAGGCCTTGGTTACAAAAGAAAGACATAAAGGTGACTTGTGATAAACAGAACCGAATAGCTCGTGATGTACCCGGTGGTATAAGTGAAAAGGATCCTAATGACCCACAGTACATCGATTTAGCTAAGAAATCCTTAAATAAGTTTCTTCAATCGTCTGGTACTACACAACACTTTATTGTTGTAAAAATAGAAAAAGTTACCACACAAGTCGTAGCTGGCACTAGTACCAAAATATATTTTAAAATATCGCCTACTAACTGTAAACTAAACAAAGATGAAGATACAGATTTGTCTAATTGTGTGGTGGAAAATGGTTCTGATCAAATCAATTGTCATTCGGATATATGGTCTCAGCCGTGGCTGCACAAAGAGACTATAACAGTGAACTGCGACGATGAAATTCACAACTTACGGAATAAAAGGTCACAGAATTTATTAATTGGAGGAGCATCACCAAGGGATCCAGAAGATCCCAAATATAAAGAATTGGCAGAAGAGTCACTTCAAACATATTTGACGACTACGGGAATTCATGAGCCTCACAGTTTGGTAAGAGTTAAAAATGTAACTGTTCAGGTTGTATCAGGAACACTAACCAAAATACATTTTGAAATGGTTCCAAACAACGATTTATCTAAAAATCCTATCGACTGTCATTCAGAAATATGGGAAAGGCCTTGGTTACAAAAGAAAGACATAAAGGTGACTTGTGATAAACAGAACCGAATAGCTCGTGATGTACCCGGTGGTATAAGTGAAAAGGATCCTAATGACCCACAGTACATCGATTTAGCTAAGAAATCCTTAAATAAGTTTCTTCAATCGTCTGGTACTACACAACACTTTATTGTTGTAAAAATAGAAAAAGTTACCACACAAGTCGTAGCTGGCACTAGTACCAAAATATATTTTAAAATATCGCCTACTAACTGTAAACTAAACAAAGATGAAGATACAGATTTGTCTAATTGTGTGGTGGAAAATGGTTCTGATCAAATCAATTGTCATTCGGATATATGGTCTCAGCCGTGGCTGCACAAAGAGACTATAACAGTGAACTGCGACGATGAAATTCACAACTTACGGAATAAAAGATCACAGAATTTATTAATTGGAGGAGCATCACCAAGGGATCCAGAAGATCCCAAATATAAAGAATTGGCAGAAGAGTCACTTCAAACATATTTGACGACTACGGGAATTCATGAGCCTCACAGTTTGGTAAGAGTTAAAAATGTAACTGTTCAGGTTGTATCAGGAACACTAACCAAAATACATTTTGAAATGGTTCCAAACAACGATTTAGCTAAAAATCCTATCGACTGTCATTCAGAAATATGGGAAAGGCCTTGGTTACAAAAGAAAGACATAAAGGTGTCCTGTGATACACAGAACCGAATAGCTCGTGATGTGCCCGGTGGTATAAGTGAAAAGGATCCTAATGACCAACAGTATATAGATTTAGCTAAGAAATCTTTAAATCAGTTTCTTCAATCATCTGGTACTACACAGCATTATATTGTTGTAAAAATAGAAAAAGTCACCTCACAAGTCGTAGCGGGCACTAATACAAAAATATATTTCAAAATTTCGCCTACTAACTGTAGACTGAATAAAGATGAAGATACAAATTTGTCTAATTGTGTGGTGAAAAATGATTCTGATCAAATCACTTGTCATTCGGAGATATGGTCGCAGCCGTGGCTGCACAAAGAGACTATTACGGTGAACTGTGATGTTGCAGACCAAAAACAAAATAATCGGCCTAAACGCCAGTCTCCGACCGGAGTAAAAAGAAAACTCGGGGGTTCACAAATAGAAGATGCAAAAGATATAAAATTTAAAAATCTGGCTAAAGAATCTCTCTCCCAATATCAACGTCGCCTAAAATCGGATGTACCACATGAAGTAATAGAAGTGAAACATGTTACTTCCCAGATCGTATCTGGTATAATATATAAGATAGATTTTACAGCAGCTCCAACGCATTGCCCTGGAAGGTCAAAAAAAGTGAGCTGTGAATTGAACGAAGAAACAGTCCTTCATTGTCATTCTGAAATTTGGAGTCAACCATGGTTAAAACGTAAAGATATAAAAGTATATTGTTACAAAGGCAGAATTGATGATGAGAATGGTGTTATAGGTGACGTTGAGGATGACGACGATGATGATCAAGACAAAAAACGCAAAAAGCGTAGCATACTGGAAGAAGAGACGAAAGAACGTAAAAAGAGACAAGTGGGTCCAGATGATGAGTATATCGATGAAGATGTTAAATATTATTATGCTGATCGTGCTATACAACATATAAATGACAATGCAGATACAAAAAATTTACAAAAATTGATATCTTTACATGCGTTTCAAACTAGTACGAATATGGGCACGAATATGGTGAGGATGTTTATAGAAACAGCATCGACATACTGCTTGAGACATCGAGACGAAGCTGATTTGCACAACTGCGATGAACTTAGCGGAATGAACCACAAATTATGTTTAGTTAGATTATGGCCAGCCCAGGAGGATGAACTTATTGTTCAAGATATTTCAGTGGTTTGTGACGATAATAGTGAATTTAAAAGTATTTCTGGTTTATCAATACCCGATTTAATTAAGGCATCCGTGAAAGAACTCGAAAGATCCTCAAGGTTTAAGCACAAAATAGTACATGTTGGGGAACCGTATGTGATTCCTACTTTGGATTCTAATATGCCCATAACTATGAGTTTCGTAATAGCTTTCACAAACTGTTCTAAAAATGTTGAATACGATACCAGTTTCCAGTGTTTCATTGATACTAAAATTCCCTCAAAATCATGTGTTTCCTATTTATGGACAGTCCCTAATAGTAGAAGTATTAAAAAAGTAAAAACCAAATGTGGACCGCCAGGAATGAAGCGAAAAAAACGTTCGATTAATTCAAATTCGACAAACTTAGATCCAGACTATATGACTATAAAGAGTATGGTTCAGGAGTCTTTAGAAAAATTAGAAATGGCGTCAGTACATAAATATAAACAAAGGCTTTTGAAAATTAATAGTTATTCCACAACACTAACAACAGGAAAAGTTACTACAATAGAATTTGACGTTGCTTACACATCCTGCTTGAAGTACGAGTGGGTCGATAATATTACAAAATGTGAATTTTTAGAACATCTTCCTCGAAGGCACTGTATATCGCAGGTTTATGAAAGACTGTGGCTTAACAATGGTCGCGACATTGAAGTGAATTGTGAAGACGACGAAACTCCTTTGGAGGCCCATATTGAATTTGAAAGCGCTGAGAATGCAATGCAACTAGCTAACGAAGCTTTAAAACACATTGAAGCAAAGTATCCGCATCCTCGCAAACAAAAAGTTGTAAGGATTTTTTCCTTGGAGAAGCAAGTAGTAGCTGGTATTCATTATAGAATGAAGGTTGAAATTGGTTCTACTAATTGTCTTGCTTTGAGTGTCAGTGAAGATTGTCAGTTGGAAAAAGACGGGGGATTTAACAAGTTTTGTCGTGTAAACGTTTGGCTTCGCCCGTGGACAGATCATCCGCCAAACTTTCGTGTTTCTTGTGACTATCAGGCGGGTGCGGCTTCTGACTTGCATAGAAAAGTTCAGGCTGAACATCTATTCTTCAATTTCATTGCAACCTACAAACCCCAATATGAAAACAGCCCTGGAGAGATGCTTAGACGCTTTAAAATATTCGAGGACAATATAAAGAAAATACATGAACTGAATGTACGAGAGCGCGGAACTGCAAGATATGCGGTAACCCGTTTCGCGGACCTCACTTACGAAGAGTTTAGCAGTAGATATTTGGGTCTTAAGCCAAGGCCGAAAGATGACAATCGCATACCCATGAAAGAAGCAAGTATCCCTGAGATTTCAATTCCAGATAAATTTGACTGGAGGGAGCATGGTGCTGTTACGGAGGTCAAAGATCAAGGGTCGTGTGGCAGTTGTTGGGCATTTAGTGTTACGGGTAAGATTTTCATAATTTTTTTACAATAGATAACGTAAGAGTATCAAGATATTATTGAATACGTATTTTAGTGAAAAGAATGCCAAGCTTAAAACCGTCTAGTGGCGTTAGATTTTATTTAGGGTAATGTCACATAACGTACATATAACCAACGATCGATCAAGAAACTTCAATCGATACTTCATTTAGGAATCGAATATGAAGATTTGCGGCAAATTGCTGTTTCTTATTGGTTGTAAGGAACTTCTTTTACAATATGCCGTTTATACATCCACGCAAGACCGATTTTCAAAGAGCTAGGTCTTAAAATTTTTGCCCTTGTATACCCTAATACTTTAAATTTTGTTCAAAGTGCGTTTCTGCCTGAAGCCAGAATCGTCACTGACAAGGATGTTAGTGACGGCACTTGTTTTACGATGTTCATGGGCGGCAGCAATCATTATTATTTCATAAATAAGATAATGTCTCTGAAATTCCTCGATATGTTTAAAAATAAAATAATTGTCTTCAAAGGTAACGTGGAAGGCCAGTGGAAAATCAAATCCGGACAGCTGCTGTCTCTGTCTGAACAAGAGTTGGTAGATTGCGATAAACTTGACGACGGGTGCAACGGAGGTCTCCCGGATAATGCTTATAGGTAAAGATTATTTTTCAAATTTTTACTTCGTCTAGGAAGCGAACCTGGGACATCTTACGAGGGTTAAGGATCCACTCCAGTCTTATGAGATAAGCATACCTTACTGTTTTTATCAACTAGCAAAGGATTAGGATACGTTGTCACCATCTAAACACAGGGGCGCTAGCTGAAATAAATCCATCAAAACGACTCGATATAATATGGGTCTCCTCACATTAACCTCTTAACAATGAAGGCAATAGGCAGTCACGCCGCTAGACAAGTGCTGATTGGCTGACTTCATACCTCTCAGAAAATCTGGGACATTCTCACAGATTTTCAAATATATGATCCCCTTCAAAAGAGCAATTGATAATAGCTTAGCTGAATCCTGTCTACGCATTTCTTAGCAATAAACAAAACGGATTGGAACTCGTGTCATCCTTACTTCCATCCATCGTTCGATACTCGTAAAATTGAGAACATTGGTGGAGCCATCTCCACCTTTGTTTATTAAACGTGTGAAATCATTCGCTCGTGTACAAACAATAAACACACAGCAAAATTGTAGGAATTTCCTCTCGATTGTTTAACATTCACATCCAGACGCTGAGACATCGAGTGACGTAATCGTTTTACTCGTAGGTACTGACTACAACAATGAGTCCATAATTTTATCAAACTAAAGCTTGACAGGCAATACCTATTAATAAATGAATGTTTACTTATAATGTACTTATATCTAATTGTGTACGTTTTATCATATTTATTTATGATTGTATAAAAACATTCTTAATATACTTTACAATGGGGCAATTTAATATTAGTCTAAGTGTAATATATAATATATGTATGTTTCTGTTTTCTATTGAATTGGATTGTAGGCACCATATATGTAGTTTTGTCGTCGTATGGACGCCCCATCACCAGTTTATATGGGCCCATTATTATTTCCCAGTCTTTTTATATATATTTAATCAGTTGTTTTTATTTAATCCTTTACATCCATTTCAGTCGTCGGAAGTCGATGGGCTTTAAACAACGAAGCTTAATACTAATTATCAAAAAAAGAAGTAGGTATATAATCCTTAGTCAAATAGTGCGAAAAAAACTATTAAAAAAACTTAAAATTCACTATTTAAACTTCATTGGCGATGTTTAATTAAAGACACAATGTTGTTATCTATATCTTCTATCTATACTTATAATAAATCTGTAGAGAGGTCAATTCTGTACATTAAATATATTTCCAAAATAACTATCAGGGGGTGATTAGGGATCGATACTGATGCCAAAAATGCAATCAGTAAAATTTTTGTCTGTCTGTCTGTCTGTCTGTCTGTCTGTCTGTCTGTCTGATGTATAACCGTTATAGAAACAAAAACTACTCGACGGATTTTAACGAAACTTGGTACAATTATTTTTCATACTCCCGCGCTGGTTATAGTATACTTTTCATCACGCTACAATCAATAGGAGCAGAGCAGTGAAGGGAAATGTTGGGGAAACGGGAGAAGTTACTCCATTTTTTAAGCTTCCGTCGCGTGTGCAACCTTAATGGTTAAAGCTACACAGAAATCATGTATGACGGAAATGTTCTCCTTAAAATTATATAAAAAATATTCCACGACAGCATATGTCTATCTTTTATGGTTGACTCACAATAACACGTGTAACTCCCGATAGCTTAGCAGTTCGAAGCTTTCTGATTAAGTATACCTATATTTTATCTACTCTTACGTTTATGACACTTAAGTGGGTGAAATAAAGGGGTGAAGTTTAAACGAAATTCACGCGGGCGAAGCCGCTGGCAAAAGCTAGTTGTAGATATAGTAGTTAAATAAAACATTAATTTGATTACATACATAATACTTCATAAATATTAATGACAACTAAGTTATTGCTTGCTCATATATATCTGCTACTGCTGCTTTGTCGGTAGTGAAAAGCGTTTGATAATAATTATTAATACTGTTAGTTTATGTCAGTAATAGTCCAGTTAGTAGCGTTTAGTAAGTCCAGTAGAGTCCCGTTCTAATTCGGACACAGATGCGCTGCTACCTAGTGTTGTAAAGAACTCGAGTCTTTTAGTCTTAATTCGATAGACTCGGCTCAATTTTCTAGGACTCAGTGAACTAACAGAACTTGGAGTCTCGAGTCGAGCCGAGCTTCAGTCCTATCATGAAGACTCGAGCGCCAAAATTGAACTCGACTCTTAAAAAGAGCTTGAGTCTTAAAAGAGCTCGAGTCTTCTTCAAACTGTTCTTCGAAATGCTGACAGTGATTTATTTAAAATTTATATCTATACTTATAATATATCTAAAGTTATTTTTCGACATCTCCTTCTGGTTACACATAGTTATATCTCACAAAATAAAGCTTTTATTGGCTGCTTTAAAAAGAAAGACTCCAAGCGGAAAAGAACTCGAGCGCGACTCGCCACGTAAAAAGGACTCGAGCGCTAAAGAAGACTCGAGTCTCGAGTCTAGAGTTCAAGAGCTCATATAGACTTGAGTTCTCTAGTCTTAAGAGTCTTACGGTTAAGAGTCGAGTCGTGAAAACTGTCACCGAGTTCAAAATTTAGGACTCAAAGACTCGAGTTCTTTACAACTCTACTGCTACCCCTAAAAACTGAGATGGTCGGCTCTAATAAAGTGTAACCGGCTCCATACGTTATTATCCGGAACAAAATTGCTATTAAAACAATTACAAGGGCGGTAGAAATTGTACAAAACACTGCCATTTACCATTTCGAATTCCGATTGAAGACCTTATAATTTTTATGCGCTTGATCAAAGTATGTGATGTGACTGACGTGATATGAGCTGGTCAAGGCGGTACAACTGCACTGCTGTGATTTATTTGATACTAGCGGCCCGCCCGCGGTTTCACCCGCGTGGATCCCGTTCTCGTGGGAATATATGCATGTATTATACATAAAAACCTTCCTCTTGAATCACTCTACCTATTACAAAAAACCGCATCAAAATCCGTTGCGTAATTTTAAAGATTTAAGCATACAGACAAACAGACAAACAAACAGACGGACAAAAATAGCGACTTTGTTTTATACTATTATTTGATAAACGCTAGCGTTTATATAACACATAATTATATTTACTTTCTGTTAACATTATAACATTGTTTCAGTATGCTTAGATTTAAACTACAAGTCAGATATTGATGCGGTTTTCTCTATCATTCACAAATTTTCTTTTAGATGATGGATGATTAATAGCTATAATACATAGTATACATACACATCTAGACACGCGATCGCGTGTCCGATAACAGCCCGTTCACACTTGGGAGTCCGTTTTACTGGTACGTTTTTAATGGATACGTCATAAATTTATGCGCTGTTCACACATAGGCACCGTATAACGTTCAATGGATCCGTCATTACTGGATGCGATGTGTGAACAGAAAACTCGAAAATTTTCAATTACTTTCGTATGTCAATGTCTACTTTTGATGAACTTCTTAAACTATTGGAAAAGGATTTAAAAAAGCAAGATACTCGTTGGAGGAAAAGTATCTGCCCAGAAGAAAAACTTGCAAACATGAAAAACAGTATCTATCCGTTAAAATTCTACGTATCCGTATATTTTTACTGTTCCGTCGTCCAGTATTCGATGACAAAACGGAATGTCATTTCATGTCGGAACGATATTTTTTACTGTATACAGAATACTGTGCCATGTGTGAAGTCGCTCATACAACTACATACGCCATCGACGAAAAAAACACGTACACGATAAAACGGAACAGTAAAACGGAGACATGTGTGAACCGGCGGTAAGTTAGAAGCGACGTGTCACCGACTAGCGTTTAGCCAGTGTATGTTTTAACTTATAAAAACCAATCAAGCCACTTTCGACCCCCATAAGTCAAATTGTGTTGTAGGCTTGTAGGTACCTACACACTGTCTTGAAATTTAGTGTTTAATATTAATTAAAACATTAAAGACGCACTCAAATACTTAAAATACACAATTTTATAAATAAATCTCACATAGTTATGACGTCTGTAAAATTCATTTTTTATCATTCGCTTGCTCATTAAATCAGAATCATTGACCAGTTAGGTACTGATGGCTTAGAAAAAATTCTAGGAGGGGAATTTCGGCCACCGAAAATTATGTGTACGTTCCATTATAGATCTGACCAGCAAACGTTTATATAACATCCTCTCATTAGGTAGGTACTGGTTTAAACTATCCTAGTCGCGATTTGTGTCTTGTTCTGGGTCGGTCACTATTATAGTCGTGAGCGGCAGTGGAAGGGTGGCGCTGCTTGCTCGTTTGCTATTTGAAATCCACGGAAAAATCCATGAATCGTGCATATTTTACAATCTCATGCATCTCGGATGGCATGTGTGATGATATGTGGCTGAGATAAAGGTACATATCGTGAGTTTCCGTATTGCGGCAAAAATACCGTGTTAAGATTTGAAAGTTGGATCACTGATTGAGACTTTCCGTAATCTACAGACGGGTTTATAGAAATATCTACTGTCGACCTTGATTTGACTGCAAATATGAGAAAACATGTTACATTAGCCGCGAGCGGAATAAAAATACTGGTAAGTACCTACTCATTTACTCTTACACTCAGATTTGCGCATTACAATTTTAAAATTAGACACGAATGCAATCATTATTATTTTTATGACTTTGTATCATTGAATGTTACCATTCAATCGATTTCACTGCTTTAGTGCAGAATCTTTGTTTGATTTTTTCTTATTAATGGATTTCATTAAACAACGTTGTACGAATACAATTACTTAATAGTGTATTTATATGACTACTAGCGGCCCGCCCGCGGTTTCACCCGCGTGGATCCCGTTCTCGTGGGAATATATGCATGTATTATACATAAAAACCTTCCTCTTGAATCACTCTACCTATTACAAAAAACCGCATCAAAATCCGTTGCGTAATTTTAAAGATTTAAGCATACAGACAAACAGACAAACAGACAAACAAACAAACAGACGGACAAAAATAGCGACTTTGTTTTATACTATGTAGTGACTAGTAAATCCGCCCTCGCTTCGCTTCGGGAAACCAGTCCCTTCAAAAATCTCTATAAATTTTAACAAATTATGTTATTCCGATGTCTAAGCTATATTACTGCAAAGTTTCATGAAAATCCGTTCAGTAGTTTTTGCGTGAAAGAGCAACAAACACACACACATACATCCTTACAAACTTTCGCATTTATAATATTAGTAGGATTAGTAGGATAGGATAGGAAGTAGGACTAGTAAACTCGCCCTCGCTTCGCTTCGGGGAACCAGCGCCTTCAAAAATCTCTATAAATTTTAACAAATTATGTTATTCCGACGTCTAAGCTATATTACTGCAAAGTTTCATGAAAATCCGTTCAGTAGTTTTTGCGTCAAAGAGTAACAAACCCACACACACACACACACACACTCACACATTCACACACTCACTCACATCCTTACAAACTTTCGCATTTATAATATTAGTAGGAAGTAGGAAGTAGGATATGGAAACGGGCGGGAATAAACATTTCGATAAAATAAAAAAATAATTGATGACATCATGCAATAATGATGGTCGGTTTATTACCGGCATAACACGTTATGTGTCATTATTCTCGTGGTAAATTTTCCTCTAAACAATAAGTTTTTGAGTTATTTCTTAGAAATGTTCATGATAATTAAAATATTACAGCCATGCAGACTTTTATTATGAAAAATTCCAAAGTATGTTGTAGAATATTCTAAGAAATATGTAGTTAAATAGTGAACGATGTAGACAATTGAGTACCTACTTAATATTTAGCGTCAATGCGTCATTTGTTACATTGTTTATGTAAGTGTGCTCTCGGAAAAATTATTTGTTGTAACCTACCTAACTACCTATAATATTTGTAAAGTTATAGGCTCTACGTATCTATATAGCAGATCAACATACAAAGCGTGATACAATTTTGTCAAATTATTGCAATGACCTTAATATACTAATACAATTACTTAGTCGTAGTAGGTAGATTAGTTTCATGTAGGTAGTAGACATTTCAAAAACAGGGTTGCCAATTTGGGAATATGTTGATTAACTTTCCTTTTTTTTCTATTTGCGTAGGTACTCAGTTCCTAATCCAGGGAGGGGGAGAAGAAATGATCCTGAAGCCCCGAACTCAAGGGTCACCAATTCCTGACCTGCTATGGCAAATCCCTTGTTACCATTTATGTAATTCGCCTGTCAACCAAGTCTGACGTAGACGACGAACTGTTGCAGGTCAATCGAACAGCTGGGCGGCTTGGAGCTGGAGAGCGACTACCCGTACGAGGGCGAGGACGACAAGTGCGCGTTCAACAGGACGCTGTCGAAGGTTCAGGTGGTGGGTGCCGTCAACATCACCGCCAACGAGACCGCCATGGCTAAGTGGCTCGTGAAGCATGGACCGATATCTATAGGCAAGTATATCATTACCATTATGAGTTATGACGCATAGGAATTGTCAATCCCCGCTAAAAACAAATCTATCACCTGTGCTCAAAGTACAGTTTAGCTTGTAAGCGTTTACATAACGCATTTTAAATTTTCGCCGTCAATCTAAAATGAACATTAATGATAGAAGCAGAATGCTGGCATTTGCGTGGGTTGCCATTAAAACGTTTTTCGTGTCGAACGCGAACGCAGTATTTATATCGATGTTCGAGATACTTATTGCATACAGTGTAATAGAATAACTTTTTACAAAAAAATAACCGACTTCAAAGTCGAGATAACTCAAAAACCACTCGTCAGATGTCGCTCCAATTTATAGGGGATCACACGGCAAGCACTATCTTTCGATCAAAAAAAGAATCATCAAAATCGGAACACCCAGTCAAAAGTTAGCATAAATTAAAGCCACATTATCAAGAATAACTCAAAAACTTACCGTCAGATGTCGCTCAAGTTTAAATTGGACCAGACGGCAGTAATTACATTTCGAAAGTCGAAAGAATTATTGGAATCAGTTCATCCAGTACGAAGTAATGAGGTAACACATATAAGAAAAAAACATACAGACGAATTGATAACCTCCTCCTTTTTTTGAAGTCGGTTAAAAATAGGATTTTATCTAGGATTTTTAAGTTTAAAATCATGTAGGAATAGATTGCAGTGAACATAAAGACTTACAATCAAACGTTCTCAATGTCGGCAGAAATAGGGTGGTGATTCTGTTAAAAAATTAAATACCTATCTACTATTTTTACGTTTCATCTTTTATTTGTGTACATAATAGCTGGCGATTGTACAAAAATATCTGGTGTTATAGGTTATCAAATAATAAATAAACGTTCGTACCCATATCCGCACAAGAATTCCCCGTGTTACGCACATTTTGACTAGTTAAGTTAACACCCTCCCCACTTACTGTCCTTCACTTCATCATATCGCCGGTTTCATCATGTCTGTCTGGTATTCTAGTAATTCTAGTATATCACCGGACACAACATTTCCCAGCCGGGCTGCTTACGTCGATCCTAAATGATGGCCAACTGATAAGAGATACCATTTTTATTTTATTTATTTTTCCTTTTGCTGAGGTCGCTTTTTGGCGATAAGACCGTCTTTTGTACCACGTTATTTCTATTTCTTTTAATTTTTTAAATAATCTTTAATTTTGGTGTACAAATAAAGTGTATTAGTTATTTTATTGTTATATTGTCGTCATCAATACTACAAAGTGCTAATGTGCTTAATTATAATGCAATAGAATTTACGATTGTTCATGGTCATTAACTACACCGTTACTGTGTAGGTAATTTGATTATATACGGAGTTACTTTATGAGTATACGGCTAACACGTCATGTCGAATTCTAATACACAATGTTTGACTTATGATTTTATACTTTTTATAACGCTATCGCTACCAATTAATAAGTAATAATTTTATATAATATGCGAATGTAACTCTGTCTGTCTTCCGGACCCAAACCACTGAACCGATTTTGTAGTATTTGGTACAGGTAGAGTTGACCATAGGGAAAGGACATTTATCGCCAAAAAGGAAATGAAGTTCATAATATATGGAAGTTGTTAAATAAATAATTTCTGACATGCTAACACCCCCGCACTACCTTCCACTGTAATGTTGGTGGCAAGAAGAACAAATATATCACAAATATAACTTACAGCAATACATTGAAAACAAAAATTATTTTAAACAAAAAATATTTTAGATAGCCGCCGCCTTGAGTTTTCCGTTACCTTTATTTGGCCTGGAATCAAACCCTGGACATCTAGCTTTGCCGACAGGGGCTCTACCAACTAAGACAGAGGTCGTCGACTTACGAGTATGTACAAGGATGATATTTGAACGCAAAATTGAATTGCAGGTATAAACGCAAATGCGATGCAGTTCTACGTGGGTGGCGTGTCGCACCCCTGGAAGATATTGTGCAACCCGAAGAACTTGGATCACGGTGTTCTCATCGTGGGCTACGGAACCAAATGTAATTTTTATATAAATAATTAAATAACAACCTACGATTAATAATACCAAGTAGATTACGGCGCAGTGCTGGAAGACCATCTACAAAAATAAAATCCCACTTCATATGACCGATCTTATTTTGTTTTGGGACGAATGATCGAAGTATAGTATGTTTAGATATATATTTGTGACTTTATTGCTACAGGTAACATTTGTTAGTAAACAGATTAGGTACTTGGGTGGTTTTTAGCTACGATTTGGTAAGTGAGCCGTTATCTAGTTGGTATTGTTGATCGATGTAAATAGCCAACAAATTAGCAGATGAGCCATCTGATGGTTAGTGGTCACCGACCAACACCAGGGACGTCCTAAATATAATACCGGCCCTACAGACCTCTTTTTTCACCTTTTTTGAAAAGCTTCATGTTATGGGACTGCAAATAACGCAGATTGAAATTCATTCCACAATTTGCATGTACGTGGCAAACAAGCCTATTGGACTGTAGCTATGTTCTTCATGAGTCCAATGCATGTGGATGAAACATAAGCTTTGCCAAAAAATATTTTTAAACATGTTTCAATCTTTAAATTGTTCTGTGGTAGCGTAGCCTATCTGCTTATCTACGCTATAGTCGAGATGAAAGAGTGTTTATACACATTGACGTCTGTACACATCGATTGCAGCTTTATTCCTTATTTCATTTCAGCTTATCCACTATTCCACAAGACCCTACCATACTGGATAGTGAAGAATTCGTGGGGCAAATCGTGGGGCGAGCAGGGCTACTACCGCGTCTACCGCGGCGATGGTACATGCGGCGTCGACCAGATGGCCAGCAGCGCTATTGTGTAGCTATAGCTTATATCAATAGAGTTGAAATTTGAATAATGTTGAAGCGTAAAATTGAAACTAACCAGTGTAACCTTTCTTATGTAGCAATTAGTAAAATGAAACAGCGTTAGATATTCGGTCAAATTGATTTCCTCAGATTATAGAACCAAAAGGCAGATAGAACATTCGCAAAGAAAAGCGACGAATAATGTGAAGCCGCTTTTTCCCTATGTGTGCATGACAACCTTAATGTCAACTAGCAATTGCACCGTATGGATACGTAATTCTTTGTGTGTGTGAGGTTGCCAAGTGAAAAGTCATAATCTCCCGGAATTTTGTAAACATTGTTCGCCATATTTTTAGCTTAAAACATTATGCACAATTAAATTGGAAAATTATTTATTACTAGTGAACGCCCTTGTTTCGCTTCGGTAAGCCCATAATCGATAAATGAGGGATGGTATTCTTTAAATTGACGTGATTTCTTATTTGTGTACCGATTCTAACTAAATGTTAACCCAAGCTCATTTGAATACGTCAGTGAAAACTGCATCTAAATTTGTTAAGCCGTTCCTGAGATTAGGCGGAACAAATGCACAGAAAAACAGACAAAAAATTAAAGTTTTATTGTATGTAATAATAATAATTGATTTTAATTTCTTCTGATAATAATTTCTTGAGCGCCTCCGAGCTTCGGAAGGCACGTAAAGCCGTCGGTCCCGGTTGATATCGATACATCGATAGATAGCAGTCGTTAAGCCGTGTCGGAGGCCTTCGGGCGGCTTGAAAACTTTCGACAATGTGTTGGCCACTAACCCCTCCACCAATCCGCACTGGAGCAGCGTGGTGGAGTATGCTCTAGGCCTCCTTAATAATGAGGAGAGACCCTCAGTAGTGGGACATTAATGGGTTGTAGCCATATCACTAGTTATCAAAAAGTATTATATAATAATTATGTGTAAATGTTCTTTTAATATACCTATTTAATTTAATATTTTAAATATGTTTAATTGTTTTAATTAACCTATGGATGTTTGTCTCTTTGGGTAGATATTTTTAATCAAAAAAAACATCAAAATATCAATATACTTATTTATTATAACAAAAATTCGGTTTTGATGATTTTTTAATCAACCAATGTCCTTTTTTAGTGAAATAGGTACACGTCATCCTCACTAAAATGTAATGAGCGAACCACGCAAAATTAATTAGCCAATTAATATCTTGCCGGCTTTTCCGAATAATATGAACCCATTTTTCTCTTGGCATCTGTCGGAAATCTGCAAAAATTATAGTTATTAGTTATTAGTAGGCTAAGCAGAAACTAAAATATTATATAATATTTATCATACATATTATTGGCACACGTGACATTTTCAGCAGTTAGAATGCTAATTTTATTGCCTGTATTGCCTGACTTTTAGGTTTAAATAAATAAAACTATTTACTTTCAAACTATTTTTTTTTCGGTATAAATTTATAAATCGACCAATGTCCAAATAGTCCATGCATATTTCCCCAATTTTAGGGTAACCGATTTTCATTTAAACTGGTGTACAAATGAATGATTGTTGAGGTTTTGTGTTCCGAGCGAACCGAAAAAATATTATTATAAATAAATAATAAAATAATGAACAATTACCTGTGAAAAGATATTCCGTCTTCTTTTCTTTGTTTTTGCGAACAACTTTTAGAGAATTTAATAATGCAAGACGGCATTATAACTGATAAAATTATTTTAAAAAATTTGACACTTGCGACGTTTATGCTATTTGACGCTTTCCGTAGTACTGACACGAGATTGTATTAGCTTTTTATTTTGTATTTGCTTTGGTAGCTTCACTTTATACTAGAACGACTACATCTGCCTTTTGGTTCTATAATCTGAGTTGATTTCATACTGTACTAGTTTCATTTAAAATTCGAATTTAATTTTAATTACTATGATCGTAATATTCGATTATAACCTTATGTTCCTCTTGTTCAATTATTGGAATGAAACAATATCATGATAACTATAATTAATTTGTTTTACGTTCTTAAATATTTGTTATTTTTTTTTTGTTCGGCTATCGGTAGTTTTGACACCTATGTTATTTAGTATCATTTTAACTACGATATTTAATTTAAATTCGAATGAAGAGTTAAATGAACTTATGTGTGGAATAATAGACAGCTGATTTGGAATAAATATTATAACTGAGAGCGCTATTCAAAATTAACATATTGTGACGAAAATAAATACCCTCTAATTTTTTATAAAAAGGTAATCGTTTATACAGTAGTTATAGTAGTTATAATAATCATTTGTATAGAATTTTTAAACATACCAACCAAAATGTAAAAATCTTATCACAAAATTTTTATTGGAGATTTACTTAACATGACATTCAAACTATTTCTAGTCGGTTTCTGATATGAATAATGTTTACCTTTGCTTTATCCTCGAATATTTAATTAGTTTTAATGATCACTTTGGTCACATTTTAAATACTTATAAATGTGCGATAATATTGCTTACACTAAAGATTAGATTATATCTTATTATTTAGTTTATTTACGTAGTGCATTGGGAATATATTAATTAGTCTGAATTTACGATCAGTAGTTGTGGGTGAATGTGAAAGAAATGTAAAGTACTAATAATAAATGGAATAAAAAATCGTTTCTAATGTATTAAAAACCTCAATATTTGATTGTATCTTTTTTTTATGGAATTAAGGTAGCAAACGAGCATGCAGCACCACCCTTCCGCTGCCGCCCATGGCAATTGTGACCGACTTAGAACAAGACCCAATTTCGGGACTAGGGTGGTTAGTCTAGTTAGTAGATGGTGTTAGAATGTTAGTTGGTTAGTTTGTTAATAAGTGTGAGGACAGGGACTGTTAGTGATAGTTAGTCCTGTTAGTTAATATTAGTAATTGTCCAGTTAGTAATGATTAGTGTGAGTCTTGTTCCAATTCGGTCACAGATGCGTTGCTACCCCTGAGGACTGAGATGGTCGCCTCTAAAAAAGTGAACCGGCTCCACACCTTCCTATCCGGAACACAATTGTTCTTAAAAACAATTATTATGACGGAAGAAATGGTACTGAGTACCTTGGCGGGCGGTGGTACTACTCCGGAAAAGGATGTTATTGCGTGCAAAATTTCATCTTAATCGTTTCAACCGTTTCGTAAAATTAATTCAAATATATGGGACGTGTAATCTTACAATTTGTAACATTTTTAGTTTTAGTAGGTTTATCAACATTAAATGGGGAGTATACATTGTTTCGATGAATAACTAGTACATTTAATATAGTTTTCAATTTCGAATTCGTTGAAATATCAATCGAACCATACTCGACCAACTTCCCAATGCACTAAGTAATATCAATGCAAATAATATATGAGTAAGTTTAAAAGATTTTGTGTTTTGTTAATTCGCTATCAAAACTGATATCTACCTGATTTGTTATACTATTTTATGAAACAGTCACAAGTGCCTTGAAATTATTATAACCAAAATAATATATGTATAATATAAACAGACTATTAATTGAAATTAAAATGTATTAATTGTGATTAAGCATGAAACTGTAACTATGAGATTCTTATAATTCTCGAATTTTATTATAAAAAATTGCAACCTTTATTATGATACAATACATCTATAAATAATTAAGGTGTATATTAAAAGTTAGCATAAATAGCTGAAACCTTTGGCTAGTTTCACACATCCGACCTGTAACAAAGTTTTCTCTGTCCCATTCGTGCTCTTAACAATAGGTATTTATTTATCCTCAGTAACCAGTTGCCTAACAATTGTCAAAAAGTTATATTTTAGTATTAGTTGGACTTTACCTACAAACTTATCCATAGATGGATGGATAAAACGTTATATTTTGAAAGCTGAGCTATGGCGCTGCTGCTCGCGTGCGCTGCACTGTGCACGCCCGCTTATGGCAACCCTTACTATACGAACATAAAATGAAGGATTAGGCTGATAACGGCCCCTAACTTGCAACGTCCCTAATAAGACGTTATCCAATTATTTTATGAGCTTTTTATGTAACGAATAAGGTTGGAGATGTGACCGCTAGCCATCTCGGTGATCAGAGATTATAATGCTGACACTAGTATTTAAGCGAAATTTTGATACGATTTATTGTTTTTGAAATTTTGATTATGTATTATAATCAACGTGGCTTTATTGGAAATAAAATGTTTTTGAAAACTATAACAATACTCGTATTTTTTTATAACGACATTAGATTTTAGCCAGCGGCTTCGCATGCGTGGCTGGTGTCTGTGACGGACAATGGCTTTATACCGCTAAAATGATTCCACATGTATCATCAGAATTAAAGTATCCTTAACAAATGTTATAATATTTATTTGACGACCTGGATGGCGCAATGGTTAACACGCCCGATCGCCGTTCCGAGGGTCCTGGGTTCGATTCCCAGCGAGGCGGCAATTTGAATGATGAGTTTGAATTTCCGTTCTCGGTCTGGGTGTATGTCCTTGTCTTGTGTGTTGTCCATGGTACCCACGACACAGGGAATCCTAGTGTGGGGCTATGAGTGTGAAGCGTTATTTATTATTTATTTATTTAATATGTACCTTCTATGCTAATGGTACGATTCCACCAAAATAGTGTGCAGCGCATTTGTTTACAATCATTGCAAGCCAAAGCAAGAATGAGTTTGCGTACGCATCGACGCGAGTCCACTGCATACATGTACATATGTAGTGTTAGACGGAATATCATAATAGCCGATAATGCGCAACACTATGGTTATACCGAGATGGGGACATCACTAGCTGGAGGTGACAGCTAGACGTGGCTATACTGGGCACTTCTCGGTGGTCTTAGATCAATGGGTCATACTTACTGGGTTCCCGCGCGGTTGTCAATGAGAAAGTTGTGTAAAGAATAAAGCCATTATTATTTAAATACAATATTTTGTGCTTATTAGTAGGTAGGTACATAATTATGTCTACCGAGGCGCAAGAAAGTATACCTACTACCTTCTACTTTTTCACATAGTTAAGGGAGATTTTCAGTATAAAACGTAGTCCTTTTCCGAGTCTCAACTTTAATCTGTATCGACTTAGCCGGATAAGCATAAAAAGTAAAAAAACAGATTCAATCACTTTTGCATCTATAACTAGGTAATATTAGTATGGATTGATTATACGCATCGAACGCAACCCAATGGATCTTCTCATGGAAATGAGATTTATTAACCGCGATGATAAAAGGCAGTTAAAAATTTAAAAAAAAAGAAATTTTGATAAGATAATTCACAAGCTCCCGCCTAGTATTAGTAGTAGTAGTATCCTAGGATTAGTAGTGGGTAGTGTGTACTATTTATACAAATAGATAGGTCACTTCATAGACACAAACCAAGATTAAACATAATTTTCTGCCTCGGCATAGGATTTAATCTGAAGCCTCGCTTCATAGACTGGGTCAGTATCAGTCGGACTTCGGTAGAGGGGTACCGACTTAGAACAAGACTGAATTTAAGGATAGGGGTGGTTACTGGTTAGTCTAGGTACCGGATGATGTTAGAATATTACTTGATTACTTTGTTATTAAGTGTGAGGACAGGGTCTGTTAGTGATAATAAGTCCTATAGGTAGTTACTTTTAGTAATTGTCCAGTAAGTAATTGTTGGTATGTATTAGTCTCGTTCCAATTCAGGCACAGATGCGTTGGCGATGGCTGAGGACTGAGATGGTCGCCTCTAAAAAACTTCCTACGCTTAGGTAGGCCACTAACGGCTCCACCAATCCACGATGGACCAGTGTGGTGGTGTTGTATGCCATGAGCCATACTGACTATTAGGTATACACCAGGTAGGTAGCATGCCATTAGTCGCGTTTTAAAGTTAATCAATCCAAGTTGAATTACTTAATCCAATCACTGAAAATTTATTTTTCAGATACATACCTATGTACTAATTTACCAAACATAAATTCAGGGTAAAACTTCGCTGCCTAGATTGTAATTGAATCGAGCAACTTGTACACAGGGAAATGCAAAGTGAGCTTCGTTACCGGAACCCGATTAATAGTAGAGTTCAATGTTTCCGTGCATACCTACCCAAACGGCTATATACTTGTGCATATTTGCGAAGCTGTAACCTCGTTCCGTCAGTACATTCAACGTCCTACTTTCGCGGCCTCGAAGCTCCGTACAATACCTAGTCATAGTCTAGCTATGTAGACTTCCTATACTTAGTTTTAGACCAGTCTCACTCAGTCTCTATTCTTCTGTTAATCATTTGCTAATCTGTTGTACCTACTACATATTGTATCGAGTAATAATTTTTACGTTGGAACTGTATCATGTACCTAAGTCTTCTGGTTTCATGTTGACTATTTGTATCCGTCGGTCATAGTTATCCTGTGTTCCTCCATCTGGTGGCCAGTGTACATTAATGTGTAGCTTTTATAAAAATATCGAGCCGTATTTGATAGACTTCATACCCGCGATCAAACATTTTTAATCAGTCGTATACCTACCTATTTAATTGTCTACCGATGAGGGTTTTCATCAAAGCGCAAACTGGTGTTTTAAAAACAAGTTGTTGAAGTGATTGAACGCCAGACGCTAGTATTCAAGGTACCTAAACATGATAAGTACGTGTTGTATAAGTTCCCCGCAATAGTTCACTGTACGCAAAGCGCGCTATTGAATTACGAGGATCGCCGATTCACCGATCGAGTTAGCTCGTGGCTGACTCTGGTTGATTACGGAACTTCTCTGCATTTCGCTATTGTCAGCATTCTACCAACTATTATAGTTTTGACTTTAGTATATCAAGGTAGTTGAAATGATTGTGTAACTTTGGTGATTTTTCCGCACAATTTACTGTATGAAATGCAATTATTTCTCTAGCATGCATGTTGGTGGTCACTCTAAGATCAGGATCTTAATATCTATACTTATAATAAATCTGTAGAGAGGTCAATTCTGTACATTAAATATATTTCCAAAATAACTATCAGGGGGTGATTAGGGATCGATACTGATGCCAAAAATGCAATCAGTAAAATTTTTGTCTGTCTGCCTGTCTGTCTGTCTGTCTGATGTATAACCGTTATAGAAACAAAAACTACTCGACGGATTTTAACGAAACTTGGTACAATTATTTTTCATACTCCCGCGCTGTTTATAGTAGGTATACTTTTCATCACGCTACAATCAATAGGAGCAGAGCAGTGAAGGGAAATGTTGGGGAAACGGGAGAAGTTACTCCATTTTTTAAGCTTCCGTCGCGTGTGCAACCTTAATGGTTAAAGCTACACAGAAATCATGTATGAGGGAAATGTTCTCCTTAAAATTTATGGTTGGCTCACAATAACACGTGTAACTCCCGATAGCTTAGCAGTTCGAAGCTTTCTGATTAAGTATACCTATATTTTATCTACTCTTACGTTTATGACACTTAAGTGGGTGAAATAAAGGGGTGAAGTTTAAACGAAATTCACGCGGGCGAAGCCGCTGGCAAAAGCTAGTAAATAATAATAGTTTTATATTAAATCAAGGTTATGAAATTGTAGATACATATAATTATGTGTACATACTATATATGTATTAATTTTATTATCATTGTATATACATACCTATAATACGTATCATAAATCTGCCTGTGTAGAGTTCGTGATTTTATTGACAGAAATATTGTTGACGGTTTTTTGGAATAATATAAAGGACTATTTTGAAGAAAATGGATTTAAATGGAATATTTTAACGATTAATTTACTGCTATGCACAGGAATATTCCAGTTCTCTGCTTTACACTTATTTTGAGCGCAATCACAAGATCCGTTTCTCTTTCTTTGACAATTTAACCGAGTTGTCGCCTACCGGATTCATCAGCTAATTGAATAAGTATACTAATTTACTTTTATACCTAGCAATGGAAGTATGCAGCTAGAGTATAGGTACGATCTCTATAATACCAAATAGTACTGTTATTTTTAAATATTTCTATTGTATAAACTTCTTTCTATTATCGTTGATAAAATGTCAAAGAATTTAGTTGAAATGTCAACCGTTTTTAAAGTCAAAAACCACCTCAAAACTTTAGTATGTCCCATAACCTGGAACCCAGAATATCGGTCTCTGAAGAGTTGTTATCCGCAGACGCTTACGATAAGCGAACCCTGACTAATAATTTTAGTCACAGCAGTTTTCATAATCCTTACGAGATATTCAGAAATAACACAACGGCAGTAGAAGTTATAGTTAAAGAAATTAAACATAAAGGTAAGAGGCAAATAATTACAAATGTAGACAAGACAAACCACAATGAGAGTTCTGCAATTAAAAGACTAGATGGAGAAATTAAAAAGTTAAGAAACGAGCTTCTCGAAGCTCATTCGAACTTAGAGGAAACACAAAGATGTTTCAAAGTAATTCTGTGTGAGATGAAAAACCAATTAGAGGTGGCTAATCAACGGGAGTTGCAAACACAAACAAGGAATTTGACCTTGCAGTTGGAGAAAGAAAAATTAAGAACGTTATTAGATTCCAAGACAAATTTAGTTTTGAAGTTAAAGAAGGAATTTACTGCTATGAAAAAAATCCTTAAGATAGTTATCAAAGGCATACGAAGTACTCCAGCATGTCCACAAAGCAGTTATTATTCGGATGTAGAATATGATGAATTTGAAAAGGATTTAAGGAATAGCGCTTTTATTGCAGTGGCAGATAATAGTGCAGACAACGAATGCAGTCTTGAACCGATTAGGACGAGTAAATGAAATGCGAGGTGTACAAAAATATATTTCATATAATGCTAACTTCCATTTAATTTATTACAGTATTTCTATTATTTTATTTCAAATCAAAATGATTTTTTAATATTGAGTGGATTTAATTCTGACCCGGCAGACGTTGTCTGACAACATACCTACCTACATATGTTATTAAATTTTATATCTCAGGTTCTAGGCAGAAACTCGAAACATGACACAACATAAATTATTGAGCAAGATTATATATTATTAAAATGTACCTACCTATCTATTTTTAAACAACTTCAAAAAAAGGCGGCGGTTCTCAATATGTCCGAATGTTTTATTCTTATGTGTTACCTCATAACTTTGCACTGGGTGAATCGATTTTGATATTTTTTTATTTAAAAGGCAGTGCTTCGGCTGCTCCCTTATAAATTAGAGCGACATTTTGACGGTAGTCTTTGAGTGATCCCTACTTAGCGATTTTGAAGCCGGTTATTTTTTGTAAATAGAATTATGTTATCTGTTATATGTAGCTGAACTTATCATGAAAATCACTGAATAAAGCATTTAATCTGCACATGCAAATAAAATGGCATTCTTTTACAATGCAAATTTTGATTGAAAGCTTTACATGCAAGTAAAACGTAAAAAACAAATTGCGTAGGTATACGTTAGCACTCTTTGAAGTTCTAAAATTCTACACATAAAATGCTAAGCGGCCTTTCACTCGAGGGGTCCGGGTTCACTTCCCAGGGCTCGCACTTTTGACTTTCCGGAGTTATGTGCGTTATAAGCATTTAAATGTCACTTGCTACCAGGGTGAGGCCAAACGAGCGTAATTTTGTGAGTCGTGAGTCGTAGAATTTTGGCCGTAGAAATAAATACATACGGTAAATTATCTTTAAATTAGCTTTATCGTTTCGAACATTGGTGGTGTGGAGAAATGGTGAAGAGTTTGTACTACCGATGTAAAATAAATGCATTCAAGTTCAAGAGACAGTTAGTTACGGTGAAATTAGAAGGTAGGTACCTATTCCATTTATTCGCCTAAATTAGGTCACATTCCTCTAAGTGGAATTTCTAACACTTCAACTTCGGCAAACTACATCTTACAGCTGCTTCCAACTGAAATTTCATTACCCTCAACAAACTTCCACGTATGGCATGTGTTTTTCTTGAGAATCATTAGGTACAAAACATTTATCTATTCATAGAAAAACTTAAAATCGGACGTACATTTTGTCTTGTTCTACATTAAAGAGAGAAATTTAATTTACGATAATAATTATATTTTCATACAGCTGCACGTATGAAATATGCAATGTACGTAAAACTGGTCAAAAACGTAATACAAAACATGTAAAATTACATTAATTATAATAAAATCACCTGTAGTTGGGACCTAAAAATCGTTATCCCAAAGAATCAATCGGGATATGCAAGCGATCCCGGGCGATGCATACCCGGTTCGGAAACCGGGTCACGTTGTGACCGGGTTACGCGGTCATGGCACACCCCGGTCACCCGATTCCAAAGACACGCCCGCGGCTTCTACAACCTTCTTCTCACTACGTAACTCATTGCGATATTCCTAGTGTACTGCATCCATTGCTGCTTAAGTACCGCTTTCGAATTCGGCCTTCAAAATTAGCGAAAAATGTATAGAAAATGAAGTGATATCATCGCAGCTAGTACTGAGGAGATCTTGGTTAGAAACAACCAAGTGGGTAGCTACATAATTTTGTTACAAGTATTCGTTTTCGAGTGCCATTGTATATTTAAGCATATCTTCAGAACATCTCCAGAAATAGAAGCACAATCATACTAAATATTAAAGAACGACATGATGAGCAAAATCAGTTTGCTTATAGAAGGTTGCTTTCAAAGTTTAAGAATAATAATTATGAATATTAACAAATAAATGTACTTTAATATTAACAAATAAGTATAATTTAGGTTTGCACAGTTTTATATTATGGCTTTTAGGTGTACCTATTTAAAAAAATTAAACTTGTAAATACGTGTAAATAATGTTTGTATGGTCAGGTGTGCCTATGTTTCAACTTATGTCGTTACCTATCTTCATGACAAAAATCATCGAAATCGGTCAAACGGTTAAGATTTTTCATAAAAACTTTCAATTCAACATAGTCAGGTGTTAATTAAAAAAATGTTTCCTGTGGGGCTCTGGGTTTTCAACTCTTGTTTATTTCGAATTAACCTACTAAAGATGGTTTTATATAATATCTAATCACGTGTATAATAATCACGCAATTTTTCCGTCAAATAATTTTGTTTAAATTGCGAATCACTCGAATTACTGGTAAATAGCTCCATTCTTTGGTACTTGTAGATAGCACGAGAAATAATTTTAGTCACTTTTTCATCAAAGAAACACTCGCGATTCTACCCCTTGTGTACCGTAGCCATTGAGATACATATAAATGCTCGTTCCGCGCGTACCCCGTCAAATACCGTAGCATGTAATATATAATATGCTCATGGGCCGCGCGGGCGAATTGGCGTAATTATAATCTTATTAGACTTTATAGCCTGTGTAAAAAATATAGAATGAGTTCCCAACATGCCACAGACCAATATAAAATTTTTAATCTATTGCCTTAGTACAAGATAATAAAATAAACGTCAGTTTTGTCGGACGAAATGTCGAGCGAAATATACCTACCGCGTGGTAATCGACGGTTTTTTGTAGAAAATACGGATAAAAAGTGTAAATTTCGTTTAATATCTTTAGTTTACAGTGTTTTAGATTGATATAAGTCAAAACAATGGTGAATTTTGTGTTTAATTGATTCAAAAAATATATTTCGTCTTGGTGAGTAACCGTTACTTTTCATCTGTTAGGTTATAAATGCGAAATAAGTTTTAAAACTATAGTTTCGTATTCCAATAAGAAACAACACATATTCCAATTGAAAAAATCGTGTAGAATCTATTTTTAACATTAGTTTTTAATGAAACTCCCTGTTTATCGTGTTATTCTTGGCAAAGTGACGCAAGGTATCAGATTACACTCTTACAATAACAATAACAAAAGCTTTGAGCTCGGTTTGCGATAAGACTTTGTATGAGAACTGTGCTTGTAGTATATTGTTATATTGTTATATTGTTATTATGATGCCATCTTGTAAACAAAACGGAGCTAGCGCCGCAGTGGCGGATAAATATACTAATTCAACCATCGCGATGGTTGATCGGCCTGCCTTTCAGTCAGCCCAAGTGTTGAACGTTGGAAGTGTCATGATAATTCAACTAGAAGCCTAGGCGTTTAGTTGGGTGCCGTTGTTCAATCAAATGCCTAGGCGGTTAATTAACTAGCATATTCAACTAGTTGCCTACCATATAATACCTATATACGGTCAAATTGACAAACCTCGTTCCTCCCTTTTTGTAATGGGTTAAAAATAAACATTCACGTAGCTATTTGTGTCTTGTTCTAAGTCGGTCTAAGCTAGGGTTGCCAACTTTTTTGACAAGAAAAAACGTATAAAGTAGGGCCATTTTAATAGGCTACATTTGACAACTGTTTGTCTTTGCTTCATAGTGAGGATAACCTGCTGAAAAACATCGATTAAATTGAATAAATCGATAAGGACTTCAAACATCTGTAAATTGAATGCGATTGTTATTAAAAGTATTAATAATATGCGCACAGTCGGCACAGTTCACACAACGACAAAAAAAATTACAAAAATAATGCGTCAAATAATGGCGCGAAATGAAATTATGTCTTTTTTGTAACATTTCACGTTTCTAGATACTGACTTTTGAGCCAGACATTATATAAATGAATGATTACATATTTTTTGGCCTAAAATGTAATAAAATTAATTTTGTTTGTATTAAAATACATTTTATTTTGTAATCGTGAAATACTTTTTGACGATTACTTAAACTTCTCGAATTCAACTTATCTACTCATCTGTTTCTTTCGGTACCATCCCTGATATTTAAAAAGAAAAAGAGTTCACTGACGTAACTTTGTAACGACGTCAGTTCCTTACTTTTAAATGTAAAAAGTTTAACAATATATAGTATGGAATGTGTTAGATACTATGGGGTGCCTCCCTTACAAGGTTACTTTGGAAATTTTTGACGAACTGTCAAATGTGACCTATTAAAATGGCCCAACTATAGGTACCTACAATTGTCTGAATGGGGGAAAAAAGTATTTAGAAGAAAAATAATAGATTGTATGACAAGGGAGCAAAGTAATATTTTTACGGCGAGGGCGCTTTTTTGAATCCAGAGCGAAGTGAGGGATTCTAGAGTAGAATCCCGAGCGTAGCGAGGGATTCTTTAGTAAAATCCTGAACGTAGCGAGGGATTCAAAGTATGACGCCCGAGCCAAAAATATTTGCTCCCGAGTGATACACTCTACTTTTCATTCCCCCTATGAGAAAATAAAAGGCGCCTCAAATTCAGGAATAATACTGTCACAGTCACTAAACTAACTAAACCGACTAACCCGACTAACCCGACTAACCCGACTAACCCGACTAACCCGACTAACCCGACTAACCCGACTAACCCGACTAACCCGACTAACCCGACTAACCCGACTAACCCGACTAACCCGACTAACCCGACTAACCCGACTAACCCGACTAACCCGACTAACCCGACTAACCCGACTAACCCGACTAACCCGACTAACCCGACTAACCCGACTAACCCGACTAACCCGACCAACCCGACTAAACCAATTAAACTAACTAAAGAACTCATTTTTCAAAACAAAACCGTAAATTTCTAACAATCCGAACTGAATAATTTACTTTTCCTCCCCGTCTTCCTTCCCCCGGGGAGGGAAAGTAATATGAAAATTCATTCCCGCCAGCTAAATAGAAAACAGCAACTTTGGGCCCCCGTAAGTCCGAACCAAGTCGTCTTTTTCGAATAGGTGGGATGAAAAAGTATTTATCAAATTTTATGTTTTATTGTCTTAATAATTCATATAATTCCTTTTTACAAAATAAATAGCCGACTTCAACATTAATAACCAGGGATAACCCAAAAACTACTCGCCAAATGGCGCTCAATTCAACACACCTAGGTGTAAGCTCTCGTCACTACAAATTAATCAAACCCAAACACAAGAAAGTGCTGAACATCATTGAGGAGTTCCCTCGATTGTCATTCGGCTTCACCTAATCGACTCCAGACCTTCAATAAATTGTAGCGCTTTAATATACTTAGGTAATGAAAACAGTATGAAAACTACTAGTCGCCCCTACAATTTTCGACATACCAAATAATACAAGCACTTGCATAATATAATGGTGAGCATGTAAGGCGTATCGGGTACTATGAAATTTAGGTATGTTCCCAATCAAGAATGAGTTTTGGCCCTAACTCTTCTTTAATAAGGGCAAAAATTGCAAGCATGTAAGTCGAAAAGTATACGCATAACTTCTACACGTGAACTTTTTATTTGCTACCATGATACCTTTAAAAATCTCTTTCTAAACCGAATCTCTCAGAGGTACCCTAATGAGGTATTAGTGGAGGTACATACGTTATTTCTAGCATCCACAGATGGATCTGTGGCAATAGACACGCGGTTGATCACAGAATTTGAACCAAGATTTTTGGATGTGACGGGGAAATTAATGGCTTTTGCTTCGCACTTATATCGGACACTTTGCAAACTCATGCATCAACCCGGAAAAATATATGACACGAAGTCTCGCAGTTGTTTAAAAACAGTTTTAAAATTTTTAAGCACTGCGGATTTGAGAGATTATGGAACAAAACGTTACAGTATTTTGGAAATTATTAGACATAAACATCACTTTAACAATTCATTTTCGATTCAATACAATTTTCAGAAAATCTAAAATCAGTGGAGATCTTTCAAATGGCATCAACCGCAATTCAATTAGTCAAGCCATCAAAAAATAATTATGAGAGGTTCACATAAATAGACACACACAATATATAGACCATCGCGGGGATAGTCAGAATAGTGTCCTATGATCCCAAAACTTGGATATCTGAAGAAAACTCGATTTTCGGAAGTTTAAGTGAGACAAATAACTTTAAATTTTCGATAATTTTGAATTTTCTTAAGAGGAAGTCAAAAATATGCAAAGGTTTATGATTCGTTCCACTACAGTTAACAGAAAAAGTAAAATTAATACATACTATGGTTGATTTTTTTAGAAAAACATTAACTATTCGTATTATCCGTTTTATCCGGATAATATCCGGATAGTAAAATGAACTATCCGTATTATCCGGATAGTAAATTCGGGCGGATAATTGAATGCCCTAGGCGTGACTCTTTAAATTCACACAACACAACTTTATTTATGAACCGATTGCAGTAAATCAATATTATAAGCGTAATGCGTCTACGATTACAGTAGTCTTATCTTTGCTTTTGGCGTTAAAATTTACAAAAATATGTAATGTTATAAATTAAAAATGTTATTTTCAGTTGTTGTATGCTGGGGAAAGGCTAAGGAATTTTGTTTATATAAGTTAATTTTGCATTTGAAAGTTTTCAGAAATGAAGTAAATAACGCGGCGTCTTTACGGACTTTCTTCTACATATTTCAGCTACGACGTAGCGTAGCACGTAGCCTTCTCGTAGCAGATATACATGTTGTTTTAAAATATTTATAACATTTTTATCTTTTCGAGAAGTATCCTCTAGTTATCTACAACAAAATCGTTTCGAGTGTGTTTTTAGAAAAATACTCGTAATACTGTGGAAGTGTCTTTGCAATAAACGTGGCACAATACATTTAACGATGGTGTCAAATGACGTCGTTTTCGCTCCCCCGCTCGCCGCGCCCAAACCATTGTGTGGAGTGACAGGCCACGAATTATTTCATTTCCAAGTTTTTCTTCCCAGCTTACCAGTTCTATTGTTCTTCATTGTGACTTTGCTGCTCAGTAGTATATGTGTATTGAACTAAGAGTCCTAGGTTCGATTTCCAGACAGGGAATATGATTGTAGACTTAAAGTCAACTGGATTGAAATATCGGTAAAACAATTCAAAATCGTGAGTACATGTGTTTCCAATTAAAATATTTTGTTTTGTCTTATTTATGTGTGGTTTAGGTCTTTAAAGAACGTAAACCTTTCGAATAATCATAAATTAATCAGGTACAACAACAACAAGTACAGCGGTTACAAATTTTGAGTTTACCTATTTTTGTAAACGAAGAAGTTGAAATACATTTTTTTAAATACATATTTGAAATAGGTACATATTTTAATTAAAGTTTTATTTTATTCGTAACAATTCATAACCTCTTTAAATCACTTCCATAGTGAGTTAGCGAAGATTATGTAACAAGTATGCTATTGCAATTTTCTTATTTATTTTTCTTTACCCTTAAAGTAAAACAAAGAACGATGAATGCCGAGAACTATTAGTAAAGTAGCCGTAACGTACTAAGTTCCCCTCATTCACACTTAAGAACTTCAGGTGTCAATGAGAAAATAGTAGTTTCACTGGGCTCCATCCATTAACGCGTACTTATGGTAAAAGGGTTCTCTTCGCTTTCATTAGTTAAGTTATTTTTCGTAATGCACTATTGTATTTGTTAAAGGGAAGAGAAAGTGCCAACGATTATTTGTGATATACGATATGTAGGAAAATTTGTTACTTATGACTGACGTCAAAAGATTTTAAAATATGGTGCTCCCTCACCGCGAGCATTCGCGTGTAATATAACATTCAGTATAGATTTGAATTTTCGAGCATTCTTATTACAATGCGATAAGGTTAATTTAAATTTGTTGGCATTGATTGTAACGTTACATTACACGCGAATGCTCGCCGTGAGGGAGCACCTTAGGTCACACCGAGACGCGACGCGACGCAACGATACTGGAAGAGGCCAGTGATTTCGCGCTGCGCCGCGCGTCGCCGTGAGACGCATCTCAATGGCGCGAGGTGCATCGTAAAAGTAGGCAATCTTGCACGCCGCGCGTACCGACGATGCACGGCTGCGTAGCGATGCACCGCGCTACGCCGCGAGGCGTCACGAGACGCAGCGCTGCATTGTAACGTTATAAGGGAAGAGAATAAATAAAAGGATTTTTAAGGAAATAAAAGATTTACTTATCTTTCCTAGTGGGTCACAATACTAATAACACGGTATAAAAATAAGTGAGATAATAAGGCACAGACACTAAGAAAAGTCAGTAATTCAAGAGAGGGAGGGGAGACGACCTGGGGTTCTCTTGTAAGCGGAGGCGGAGGTCCGAAGTTCCGACTCGGACGGCGGAGGCCGGCGTGTCTCTCGACAGGATGAGGTCGGGAGGCGTAGGGGATGGCGCGCTACCAAGCGCACAAGAGGTAGCGCGACCCTGGCGCGCAACCCTGCGCGCAGAAGCGTCCCACGCGGCAAGCCTCCCGACGTAGTAGGAGGCGGCAGGTCCCAGGGCGCTCCAACAGCGCGCCCGTCCGGAACGATGTCGGAGTCGAGAATGGATGCACGCGTCCGCGAAACAGAGACACGGGACGGCCCTGTGTACGCCACCGAATCAGAAAGACCTCGGAAAAAGTCTTCCGAACACCGCGATGTCTGTCTCCACACTGCCCTATTGGCCCGATCGCTTGAATTTTCTCGAGCCGGCGTTCTTCTTTTAAATTACATCTATTTTTAAATTTCTAGTTTATTATTAGACTAGGTTGGTAGATTAAATATACAGAATAGATTTAGAAAAAGCAAAGACTACAGAGACGTAACAATTACATTGACATAATGTCACCAACGTAAACAAACATAAAAATCATATTTAAAGTTACAGGAATCAAAATAAAGAAGGAATAAGTACTAAAACATTAAACAAGGTAATAATTATAATTTATAAATAGTCCTAGAAGTGAAAAGCCAAAGGAATAATTACATAAATTATCAAAAGTAGTCAATATAAACATTTCACAATTTCAGCAGATATAAAGTAAAATACAAGTAATAAAGCAATAAACGAAGTAATAACCAAAGGCAAGGATATATAAGGAAGGAACTAAAGAAGGATAAAGAGGACAAAGAATAAGGAAGACATAAAAGGAAGTAAAGAAGTAAATATTACATATATACTACATATTTCCCCCACCCAAGTAAAAATTTTTTGGCTGTAACAAAAAATTTTGAGGTAAAAATAGTGATTACCATCCACATTCATTATCCTGTCCATACTTCTCTATCATACCTCAATCTTGCAGAGTTAGGGGTTAGGGTTCACATTCAATGACGCCTACTCCAATGGTAACACTAGACAATCACATAGGCTTATTTTAGGAGTTGTGATCCGCTCGCGCTGAAAACCTAGTAGAAAAGGTTAGTGGAGGCTTATTTTACGAGTCACAACCCGCTCGTACCGTAGGCTTATTTATAGAGTTGTAGTCCGCTCTGTAAGGAATAACCAAGACAGTTATTAAGAGTCAGAATAAGAGGTCTGACAAAGAAAGAGTTCCTAATTCTATAAGAGAGAATTAAGGAAGTAACCGAGCTTAGCTACTCAGTTTAAAAAAAGCATTTCTTTTCAGAAAGAGGAAAAGAAATAACACCTACAACTACAAGATGAATATAAAAATGGACTTCGAGTAAGCCAAAATTCGAAGTCATCAAGTCGATGAAGATAGAAAAGAGAAATAAAGAAAAGAAGAAAGAAACATATATATACATAAGTAGCATAAGATAAAAAGAATAAATAAATGTTATAGTTAGAATTGTATAATAAACATAAATACATATTATAGTAGATATTGAGTTGAGAGTCCTTTCCTTTTATATCCTGAAAAAAAAATACAATTCAAAGTTAAAAATAAAATTATGAAACAAGATTATAAAAAGAAAAATTTTAGTAAAAAGCCTGTCCCACCAAGAAAGATTTAAAAGCTAGAAAAAGTATCTCAGGGTCGATTTAATAAAAAGGGGAAGTTAGACAAAAAAGAGTAAGCCAAAAGTAGAACCAAAATTTTCACTAGAGCTAGTGTTATTTTAGAATTTAGAAAGGTTACAAGAAAAGATCTTAAAAAGAGTAAAGCCGAAAGAAATCCAAAAGGGTGTCACTTGTGTAAGTGTTATTTTAGAATTTAGAAAAGTTACAAGGAAAGATCTTAAAAGAGTAAGGCCGAAAGAAATCCAAAAGGGTGTCACTTGTGTAAAAAACTGTAACGTTATAAAGGGAAAGAATAAATAAAAGAATTTTTAAGGAAATAAAAGATTTACTTATCTTTCCTAGTGGGTCACAATACTAATAACACGGTATAAAAATAAGTGAGATAATAAGGCACAGACACTAAGAAAAGTCAGTAATTCAAGAGAGGGAGGGGAGACGACCTGGGGTTCTCTTGTAAGCGGAGGCGGAGGTCCGAAGTTCCGACTCGGACGGCGGAGGCCGGCGTGTCTCTCGACAGGACGAGGTCGGGAGGCGTAGGGGATGGCGCGCTACCAAGCGCACAAGAGGTAGCGCGACCCTGGCGCGCAACCCCGCGCGCAGAAGCGTCCCACGCGACAAGCCTCCCGACGTAGTAGGAGGCGGCAGGTCCCAGGGCGCTCCCAGTAGCGCGCCCGTCCGGAACGATGTCGGAGTCGAGAATGGATGCACGCGTCCGCGAAACAGAGACACGGGACGGCCCTGTGTACGCCACCGAATCAGAAAGACCTCGGAAAAAGTCTTCCGAACACCGCGATGTCTGTCTCCACACTGCCCTATTGACCCGATCGCTTGAATTTTCTCGAGCCCGGCGTTCTTCTTTTAAATTACATCTATTTTTAAATTTCTAGTTTATTATTAGACTAGGTTGGTAGATTAAATATACAGAATAGATTTAGAAAAAGCAAAGACTACAGAGACGTAACAATTACATTGACATAATGTCACCAACGTAAACAAACATAAAAATCATATTTAAAGTTACAGGAATTCATCAAAATAAAGAAGGAATAAGTACTAAAACATTAAAGAAGGTAACATTTACAATTTATAAATAGTCCTAGAAGTGAAAAGCCAAAGGAATAATTACATAAATTATCAAAAGTAGTCAATATAAACATTTCACAATTTCAGCAGATATAAAGTAAAATACAAGTAATAAAGCAATAAACGAAGTAATAACCAAAGGCAAGGATATATAAGGAAGGAACTAAAGAAGGATAAAGAGGAGAAAGAATAAGGAAGACATAAAAGGAAGTAAAGAAGTAAATATTACATATATACTACATATTTCCCCCACCCAAGTAAAAATTTTTTGGCTGTAACAAAAAATTTTGAGGTAAAAATAGTGATTACCATCCACATTCATTATCCTGTCCATACTTCTCTATCATACCTCAATCTTGCAGAGTTAGGGGCTAGGGTTCACATTCAATGACGCCTACTCCAATGGTAACACTAGACAATTACATAGGCTTATTTTAGGAGTTGTAATCCGCTCACGTTGAAAACCTAGTAGAAAAGGTTAGTGGAGGCTTATTTTACGAGTCACAACCCGCTCGTACCGTAGGCTTATTTATAGAGTTGTAGTCCGCTCTGTAAGAAATAACCAAGACAGTTATTAAGAGTCAGAATAAGAGGTCTGACAAAGAAAGAGTTCCTAATTCTATAAGAGAGAATTAAGAAAGTAACCGAGCTTAGCTACTCAGTTTAAAAAAAAAGCATTTCTTTTCAGAAAGAGGAAAAGAAATAACACCTACAACTACAAGATGAATATAAAAAATGGACTTCGAGTAAGCCAAAATTCGAAGTCATAACGTCGATGAAGATAGAAAAGAGAAATAGAAGAAAAGAAGAAAGAAACATATATAAGTAGCATAAGATAAAAAGAATGAATAAATATTATAGTTAGAATTGTATAATAAACATAAACAAATATTATAATAGGTATTAAATTGAGAGTCCTTTCCTTTTATATCCTGTAAGAAAAATACATTTCAAAGGTAAAAATTAAATTGAAATAAACAAGATTATAAAAAAGACAAATTTTAGTAAAAAGCCTGTCCCACCAAGAAAGAATTTGAAGCTAGGAAAAAGAATCTCAGGGTCGTTATAATAAAAAAGGGGAAGTTAGCCACAAGAGAGCAAGCCAAAAATAGAACCAAAATTTTCACTAGAGCTAGTGTTATTTTAGAATTTAGAAAAGTTACAAGGGAAGATCTTAAAAAAGTAAAGCCGAAAGAAATCCAAAAGGGTGTCACTTGTGTAAGTGTTGTTTTAGAATTTAGAAAAAGATTTTAGTTGGGCCCCACGTTGGGCGCCAAACTGTAACGTTATAAGGGAAGAGAGTAAATAAAAGAATTTTGAAGGAAATAAAAGATTTACTTATCTTTCCTAGTGGGTCACAATACTAATAACACGGTATAGAAAATAAGTGAGATAACAAGGCACAGACACTAAGAAAAGTCAGTAAATTAAGAGAGGGAGGGGAGACGACCTGGGGTTCTCTTGCAAGTGGAGGCGGAGGTCCGAAGTACTGACTCGGATGGCGGAGGCCGGCGTGTCTCTCGACAGGCTGAGGTCGGGAGGCGTAGGGGATGGCGCTCTACCAAGCGCACAAGAGGTAGCGCGACCCAGGCGCGCAACCCTGCGCGCAGAAGCGTCCCGCGCGGCAAGCCTCCCGACGTAGTAGGAGGCGGCAGGTCCCAGGGCGCTCCCAGCAGCGCGCCCGTCCGGAACGATGTCGGAGTCGAGAAAAGATGCACGCGACCGCGAAACAGAGACACGGGTCGGCCCTGTATACGCCACCGAGTCAGAAAGACCTCGGAAAAAGTCTTCCGAACACCGCGATGTCTGTCTCCACACTGCCCTATTGGCCCGATCGCTTGAATTTTCTCGAGCCGGCGTTCTTCTTTTAAATTACATCTATTTTTAAATTTCTAGTTTATTATTAGACTAGGTTGGTAGATTAAATATACAGAATAGATTTAGAAAAAGCAAAGACTACAGAGACGTAACAATTACATTGACATAATGTCACCAACGTAAACAAACATAAAAATCATATTTAAAGTTACAGGAATTCATCAAAATAAAGAAGGAATAAGTACTAAAACATTAAACAAGGTAATAATTATAATTTATAAATAGTCCTAGAAGTGAAAAGCCAAAGGAATAATTACATAAATTATCAAAAGTAGTCAATATAAACATTTCACAATTTCAGCAGATATAAAGTAAAATACAAGTAATAAAGCAATAAACGAAGTAATAACCAAAGGCAAGGATATATAAGGAAGGAACTAAAGAAGGATAAAGAGGACAAAGAATAAGGAAGACATAAAAGGAAGTAAAGAAGTAAATATTACATATATAGGTACTACAGCATGAAGCAACGTATTCTGAATTCTCACAATGAAATGTGTATCTTTTCGTGTAGAAAATAAAGTTCTATTTTGAGCCGCTCTTTGAAAGACTGCGCGCAGCGTCGCGTCGCGTCTCGTCTCGGTGTGATTTGACCTGAATAAATTAAAAAGCAACGTTTTACAAGTCAATGTACATAAAAGGGGAAATACTGATGGTCTGACACAGCTATTAGGTACTTCTGATAAGTGACTAACGGTCACAGATCTTGCCCCAGAATAAAGAACATTTGGGGAATTTTCGACCATGCTGCCCCATCATAAATCGATAGAAGGTTAGTAGCCGAGTGGCCTACCCAAAGGTCAGTAATTTGTATGCCGCACGGTTCTCCGACGGTCAGTAAATTCATGTTTAACAAGTGAAAGTTTCAGATTTACCGTTATGTAGTTGATTTTCGTAGGAAGATATAGGTGAATATTCTTTTGTGCATCTAATAAAATTTTCCATGTCAAAAATTCTTCAATCGACATTTTATTTGCTATGAAGCGAAGTTTGACGAATATTAATGACTAGCTGACCCTGCAGACGACATCATGCAGCATAATATATTGTTAAGTAGGTGCCCTCGCTTTGCTTCAGGAAACTTGTTGCTCCGCTCCTTTTGGTCGTAGCGTGATGTTATTATAGCCTTTGGCATTCCTCGATAAATGGAATAATAAAAACAAAAAAAAGAACCAGTAGCCCGTACTTCTGATTTTAATCAACCCCTAACCTTTTCAATAACTACATCATGCATGCGTGCAGCATGCATTCGAAACTGAGACAAGTATCCCCGAGGCGACTAACCGGGTTTTACCCTATAGGTTACACAGTAAATAACTAAATTTTGCGAAAAATAACCGAATTCGAAATTTATAAGTAGATATAACACAAATACTGTTTATAGGCTATTAAGTACCTAATTCCTTAAGAAAATCCCGGGTTAATTTTCACTCCTACTATAGTATGAGGGCAGTGGAATAGTTATTGCCATAATAATACCATTATGCACATAACATGATATAAGCTAATTAAGAACAATGGCCAATGTCCGAAAGCGACATCCATTGCAAGCTAACTGGCTGCCTGCATCGTTAATCAGCGAAGTAAATTCCCAGTTAGCATATTATACAAATGTACTCGCACACGTTCACTACTCCTGAAAGGGCTTAGGGCTCGATCCAAGCCGACTGCGGCCGAAGCCCCTCGTAACTCCAGCTTCGCCGACAGTCGCTTCTAACCCGCCGCTGACAGCACACGCTTCGCGAATTTTTTACGATCTCCACATGTGATAAACTTTTTTTTAAATGTACACTGGCTGTCGATAACGCCAACGTTCGTCTCAGTTCAAAAGGAACTGAATTAAATTAGTTTTTACTCTGTACAATGGCTTCCAAGGAGACGTCGGCTAGACGAAGGCTTTAAGCACCTCAGGTTAGTAGAGTAGCTGTAGCTATAGGTTTTCTTTGTATTAGACGATATTGCCGCGCACCGGAATACGCGGAGCATTTTTCGGTAAAAGTTGTTTGTTTCACGGATAATGGTTTTTTAAGTTATTAGGAATATATAGTCGTAATTTTTATGTTACCTACTTAAACTTGTTGTTTATTTATTTTGTGCTCTTACATATTATTTCTTAATTAAAAAAATATTACCTAAGTGAATTAGTTTCTTTTATTATAAAATCATAGTAAATAAAACCTTTTTAATGTGCAATATATTTAAGTTTATATATGATAATTGTTATTTTATACTAAATCTGCCCTTCAATGCCCTCGTCTCTACGTTCTGCTCAGACAGTATTTGGGATTCAATTGTGATTTAGTTAGAACCTACGCTTGTACATTCTCATAGGTTCTATACATATTTAACTGACTTCAAATAGGAAAGTATCATTTCGACATAATATATAATTATGTTATTATTTATTGGAATTGCAAAAGTTTACATTCGGTAATCTATAAGGGCTTCTATACCGTAAGCCGTAATGAGTAACGTAAATCGTCTGTAGTTTTCATGTTGTGGACTCACGTGTAGACACCGCCTGCCTAACTGATACGACCTGCCGAGGTGGTGTCAAACAAAAACCATTTACAAACCTTGGTTATATTCTGGAGTTTAGGTACTTACATAACAAATATAAAAGAATAAAAAGACTATTCCACTTTTTTAATGGCTTCGATCTTATCCAATTAAAAATTAATCGAATTTTAGAAAGTAACTTTAAAGTAGTAAATCCTACTTCCTACTAATATTATAAATGCGAAAGTTTGTAAGGATGTATGTGAGTGTGTGTGTGGGTTTGTTACTCTTTCACGCAAAAACTACTGAACGGATTTCCATGAAACTTTGCAGTAATATTGCTTAGACATCGGAATAACATAATTTGTTAAAATTTATAGGGATTTTTGAAGGGACTGGTTTCCCGAAGCGAAGCGAGGGCGGATTTACTAGTATTAAATAAGGGGCGAATATTTTTTGAGATCGATATCATTTTTGTAAATGATAAAAATAACAACAAAATCCGGTGGCAACAGAGCCACATTTTACTCGTAGCATTTAAAATTATTTCCGTATCGTACAGTGTCATGACGTCCGAAATTAAATCTAAATCGTACTGTTTCTACTTGAAATGCATCAGCTTAATTTTGAAGGGCTTTTTATGTTTTTAATTAACCGTGCCAAATGTTTTTTTTATGTTGACTAAACTCTTCTGGAGCAATTATCTTGATTTTGCTGAATATTTTAAGTTAGTCTGATCTGGATCATTGATGGTGCAAATGGTGGTATACGGCGTAAGCTTGGCTCACATTAGAACACAGATAATTCTTAAATTAATATTCAACGGGTAGTTGTACCTATAATTAATTTTTTTATGTACATAAAGATTAACACTGTACATGTACCTACTTACCCATACCTGTCCCAACTATGTACGTTAAACTCTTAATGTACATAAAGACCAACTACCCGTTGGCAGGCTTCGGATTTAAGAACCCTATGCAGGGAGACGACTCTTCTAATATCGAAGGGGTACTCTTGTATGGATGGATGGATATTTAGAAACTTTGTTATGGGTTATGTCCCAAAAGACCACTGTACCAAGACTTGACTAAAATGAGTCACAAATTACCAAGATATTTAGTTGAAAGTTAGTCTTGTGTAGAATGTCTGTGTATTAGGTATATGAAATACTAATTTAAACCTAAACGTTCTCTTAAGCTGTCACAAAAAAAATATAAACAACGCAATCATAACTTAAAATTAATTAATCCTCTTGCAGTTATCTTAACATAATCTCTCAAAACAAAGTCTCTCGCCGTGTATGCGTATCTGTTTGCGGTAAACTCAAAAACTACTCAACGAATTTTCAATGGGTTTCCACCAATAGGGAGAGGGATTAAGGAGGAAAGTTCGGGTAGGAATGTTATTTATTAAGGTTTTGTGCAAACTGACTGAAATATAGGGGATAATTGTTGAAAATGCCGGCAAAATTCGGGCCGGCAAATATACTGCCGGGTGAAGCCAGGGTGGGTCGCTGGTAGGTAATAAATAAAAAAATACGCTAAAAGAATATTAACACGTGTAGACGATCGACGAGCTTCGCATGGCGACACGGCGGTCAATGCACTTTAATTAAACTGATGCCCTGACCGTCGGTTTTCATGTATCACATGTCCACAATATTTGCTCAATATTTTCCACTGAGTGCCTACATATGCATAAATCTATCAATTTAATATTACAGTTTGTTGTATAAATGTATCCTAACATTAAACAAAATTTCAAATAGTATCTATTATTAATCTTGAAGTAGATATGGCTTTTAGTAAGTTAAATGCCTTTAGTACCTAACCAAAACTTCATCGTCACTTCACTAGCATCAGGTTTTGAGTTATGCAAAATATTATTGTGGAATATTCAGTTATTACAAGCAAATAACTTTTTTACAAAAATACCGACTTCCAAATCAATAATCTCTAAAATTCAAAAATCAGTCGTCAGATATCGCTCTTTATATGGGACGAGATGTGAAACACCTGTCGAATGAAAAAAATATCAAAATTAGTTATGAGGTAAGACACCTAAGAGAAAAAATAGTCGAATTGAGAACCTCGTTCTATTTTTGAAGTCAGTTAAAATAAAAGTTTTGCTTCACGTTTTAAGAAGCAAATCTTTAAAGTCTTTGAATCTTCATGTAAAGTGGAATATTTTAGGGTTACGAAAATAACAAAATTATCTACTCTGAAAGGATTATATAATTGTATCTAATGTTCTTTTTGTGTATAATTTATTATATTTTACAAAGCGCTGGATATAAATTACGACGCCCACGTTACGAACTGCTAGCATTAAGTTTTCATTAAGTAGAGTGTTAGAATAACGTTGTGTTTTTATTTGCAGGCACCAAGATCCCTCCCTCGACAAAATCGCATAATGTTTTCCTTATGTCGTCGGTACAAAGATGAACATGGTGAGTATGTGATTTTATACCTCTGTTTTTTACTATGTAAGCTAAATCAAAGAACAATCTTGTTTGGATCGTGCAATCCCGAATTCGTCGTAGAATTTTTTTTATCTATTTGTTTTGATTAGGTATGTAAATTATTTACAACATCAGTACCTAGGTACCTACTATTATTCATTTATTTAAACTTTATTGCACCTTACAATTTTACCAACTGCTTAAATAAAAGATTTTCATTTATTAAAGTTCTGTGTAAGAATCTGCAATCATTTGTCCCTATAGAAATATAATAATAATTTGGCCTTTCATGGTAGCCATATTGTCTTTGAGTTGGAAGTTGGAACTCCACGTATTCAAGTGGTCCTATTTAATCTAATCTAACGGCAGGCAATTTGTCTTGGCGACGATCACAGGCATTTTAGAATCTCTAGCATTATTTACCCTCGATGTGTGTTCCACCTCTGCAAATGGTATAAAACAAAGCTTTCTGACTGGGTATTCGCGTGTATACTTTTAAAATTACGCGATATACTCGTACTTACGTATTTTATTGACGACTCGTTTGGCATAATGGTCACCAAGCGGAATTCGCGGGCTTCGCGGCGTCCAATTGCGGGCGAGGCGGTTTATGATTTTAAATTTTTGCTCTACGTCTAGACTTATCTTCCGTAAAAAGACAAGAATGCACATCTAGGTTTCTGTAATCTTATCTGTGTCTTACCTGTGTTCTTGCCTTTGTGTTTGGTCCATGATGCCTCTGCCTGCATAGGGTACCTATCCTTGTATTAGCTAAAGATATAAATGTACCTACTAAGTATCTATTATGCAAAGTGTGTGTTAGGTACATTCACGTATAGTAAAAGGTATTGAAGTAATTTCTAAGTTACGTTCAATGTAGCTTGCGCGTATCTATTGAAAACTTCTGTATAGGGGTGAACTTTCCAACTTTGCAATTTAATGTCAGTATCATTTAATTTTATTCATAAAATGCCCTGTTTCCAAGTTGCATATTATGTCTCCTTTTAGTAGGTACTTATTAGTAACTAGAAATTAACATATCCTTAACAATATGATCTAAAAGAAAACACCTGTACCTATATTAAAAATATTTTACTAATGCTCTACATGAATTTACATGATTTAGGTGGTATGCAAACGTTTTAGTCAAAATGATAGCGCTCAGTGGTTTAATGCCACAAGCGACCGCAACATTAGGGAAAGGGTTGTCGTAATTCAACTAGGTGAGGGATAGCATTTAATACCTACTTTTGACTCTAGTTATTAGTAATTTTACTCCCTATCATGATAAAAAGTTAGGTATTTACGAGCTTCATTTCTAAGCAACTCCTAAGTTGGTTTGCAACAAAAACGTTCCTAGGATACACCTATTTTGACTGAAATTCATGTTAAAAGCGTTTTTGAGAATTTCATTTGATTGGAAAAAGATAGAAACTGATAGGCGTGTCGGTAGCAAAAATAAGTTTGCATTTCATTAGCAGGGTAATAATATACAATAGGTAATATTTTTTACAAGAAATAACCGACTTCAAAATCTATAAGTAAAGATAACTTAAAAAATACTCGTCAGATATCGCTCAAATTAATATGAGACCGGACGACATCAACTACCTTTCGAAGCCAAAAAGATTTATCAAAATCGGTTCACCCAATAAAGATTAATGAAGTAGCATAAAAAAGGATATATACAGCCGCATTGAGAATTGCTTTTTGAAGTCGATAAAATACTAAAAATAAAAATTAACGTTAACTTTATTTCAAAAGTTAAATATTCAAAATGTGCCAAAACGTAAACATAAACTTACGAAACGTGTAGGCATCTCGCGAACTAATTGATAATTTTAATGAATACGTCGTAGGTAGTATCTGTACCTATATAATTTTCTAGACCCCTTTACATGATTATTTTCTTTACAATCTCACATAGATCTCATCGAAAGTTAGACGCGTAATCTTCCTAGAATCTGTGCGTACTATCGCAATCCACTTTGATTTCGAGAACTCTACCTAGATAGACCATGTCATACAGGATTCATTATTTAATTTTTCATCAAAAAATACTGAAGGTAAACCTGATGGTTTATGGCCAGTTCTACAGATTCCCATTTCTACAGATTCCCAATTCAACAGATTTTAGGATTACGTAATATTTGGCAAAGGGTCGTTCTTCTTTCACGTATTTTATGACGAAATTAATCTTGATATTAAATCATTTTGTTCGCGGCAACCCCACGTCTAATATAGGTAAGTAAATGATGGGGCAAATTACATCGCGAGTAACCTCACCCAGGAATAATCCGGGTACCTACTTTACTTGTATATTACTAATAAGCGCTCAGGAGGCTAATGATAAACTTACGCTTAGGGCCTTATACCTAGAGATTTGGTATGTTATTGTTTTAGAGATGACAAGAAAATGATAAATGAAGGGTGATTTGGCGTAATTATTAAAATTGTACGTGTGTTATTGTAGTTGTAGTGTAATTGGTACGGTCCTTTGTTTGTATACAATTAATATTGATTTCTCCAGACGGGTCTAATAGGTCACATCGACATACACTACATCGAAAATCATGACATCGAACACGTTCACATCAATGGCTTATACTGGAAATATCAATTCTACTCTGTCAGTTGTAAGTTTTTACTACATAGTAGATGCATTATATTTCATTACATTTATATTTTTTCAGATCACTAGGTTATTTTAATTTTATTTAGGTATTATGCATTACTTGTACAAGCACGGTTTTTGTGGGTCAAATGGATTTTCATATTATGAAGATATTAATGTTAAGTTTATTTTCCATGAGTCCTTTACGATTAGATGGATGTTTGGGAGAGAGTTTAGACATAAGGCTTTTTCCTGCACTTCTAACTTCTAGGAGTTTCCCGTGTTTCCTTGTTGTGTTCCCAGATGGTGATCATAATGTAGGTAGAATGTAGGTAGAACTCATGGCTAGAAATTTTCACTGATTTGTACTAATAAGTATTATAAAGCTCAAATTAGTTGGTTTATCGGTTTGAACGAGTTAATCTGAGCAACTACTACCTCGAATTGAAAAATTATGTTTGTGATAGATAGTCCATGTATCGAGAAAAGCTTTAGGTTATAATAAAATTATTTAACCACGTTACGACCAATAGGAGCGTAACCTCAGCGAAAGATGTTGGAAAAATTAACAACATTTATTTAACAATATGACTATACCTTACTAAGCAAGCAGAGCAATCACAGCTATTTCTTCTGTGTTACATGTGTGTTATCATGTGTTGCACCGATAACTGAATACACGTCAGCGTAGCAAGCAAGTAAATCTAGAGACAAATGTGAAAATCTTGTTACGTTTATTAAAAGTAATAATTCTGAACAAATCGATAAATGCGAGAAATTATTTCCCAGTGGCGAAATGTGTACGTAGTTGAAATTAAAACTAAAAACTAGGGAACTGCTGTTTTTCATTAAAAAATTATACGGGTGAATCGCTATCGCCATTTGATAATACCTACCATTCGAATTTCGGTCGCATTTAAAGGCCGTCGCTGCCAGCCGTAAAATATAGTTATTTGTCCGCTTGATAGCCAAAGATCGTTTTTTTATGGCCCTGTTGACGTAAGAGCAGTTTATTGGAATGTTATTCCAATCCTCCTTGATATAATGACAGCCGACACTTCGTAACGTGGACGGATTCGATCAGCTTCATCCGAGATTCTGGAAAAATATGATGTGCGGAATTTTATGAAAAGAATACGTAAGTGAGGGCTCCATCGATGCCGGACGCCAAGCAATCCTTTGCTCGTTAGTGTCCCCTGCTCACCGAGGGCAAATCAATGGCGCCAAGTTCCTCCCATTGGAAGTTACGACTTTTGAACTATCCAGCACGTACGAGTATACACGATAGTTACCTTGATTTTTTATCTGATGTGAGTGTCAGATTCATTTATTTAACCGTAGGTTTTTGCCGCTTAATTCTTCTACTTACGCTACTCATTGGTAGATTGTAATATTGGTTAAGCATTTGTGTTATTGGATACCTATTATAAAATATACTTAACACTCTCTCATGGTACATAAAAAAACTCTGTACAAAACTATGCTTAAAGGACTATTCATTAAAGCTGTAGGTCGGCTTTAAGTGTTTTGAAACATGTATTGGAGGACATAATCCAATTTTATTACAATTAACTTGTTAATATTCATAAAAATACAAAATTAAGTTACCCTAAAAATAACTTTTGCTCAAATGGTTGTTTTATACTCGCTCTATGACTTGTAACTCATAAAAATAAGGTAGAGGACAAGAGGAAAATTTGTAAGAGAAAATATTATGGCCCTTGAACTTCACAAAAGGACTTTTAAAAACACTCCGCTAATAATTTCAAAGATTAGCTGAATGGAATTCTGCTAAGAACTTGGGAGGGACGGGGCGGGACGAGGAGCCATTCATAAAACTGGGCCCGATCGATATACAGCGTCTCAAATAACCTGAACCACCGGTAATTACACTTTCGCCCTTATGACACTCATCGGCTTTTTAGTACGTTCACGTTAACAAACTCATGGCGAAAAGGAGCAATGAACTGCGAACATTTTTCTTGGATTGTAATGGAAAATTCTTGAATGAATTCCTTCTCTTTCGGCTTTTAGAGGTCTCTAAACGCCATATGTTAGCTCCGACGCAGAGGACCACTTTCAATAATAACGCCCATAAAAAAATCAAGGATAGCCGATCGAACAACCTTCGACCTTAAAGGCCTGACTTGCACCTCGTAGATTTTTATGTCGATAACATCCGAAAAGGGTAAAAGAAAATCGTAATTTTATGACGGTTTCCGTACTCGGTGTAAGCGTAATGGGTAGAAATTATTCAGAAATCCAACATTTTTGTGAAGAACAACACACATATCTAATAAAGTTCTCATAGCTCGATGGCTTGAGTCAATTGTAAGTCAACGATCAGTCTAAGTAGCGGGTCTCTACTATAACAGGGAGCTTTAGGGCTTATATACTCGTACTCCATCAAGCTGCTCTAATGCAGACTAGTGGACGGATTTTAAAGCTAACCTGTCTTTCGCAGGGGCACACGACTGGAATTTAGTGGAATCTACTTGAGCCAACGGTTCGACGTAGATACATATGTATATGGAAACCTTAAAGAGTTTACCACTAATATAATTAAAAGGTAGTAAAGCCTAAAGTTTGCTCGGAGTAGTACCGTCGCCACGGTACTTAGTACCATTTCTACCGGGTAATAAAATTGTTCTAACAGAAACTGTGTTCGGGATAGTGTTAACACCGTCTGCTAACAGTATCGACCACCCTGCTCTTCATTTGAGAATTGTTCTAGGTCGGTCACGGTTGTCATGGGCGATAGCGGAAGGGTGATGTTGCATTCCCGTTTGCCACCTTCATTCCTTATAAAAAATAAACGGATGAGAATAAATCAATAAATTTACATTAATAATCAATTAATGAAAGGTAATTCAGAACCGGAGGTTACACCTATGAATATTTTATACAGTAGGTAATTATTTTTTTCTAAAAGTTCAACACGAAGTTTCACTTTAGGGTGGTATTCCACTCATCCAATTTCTTTGATCCAAGTTGTATTGGACAAAAAATTGGATGACTTCATCCAATTTATGAATAACATTGAAAGATCAAAGATTTCGATGCTCTGTTTTGTTTGTTTGTTTTTTTTCTGTTCTGTTCTGAATTTTCTCAAAGAGAATTTTGGGCCAAGATATTGGATGATTGGAATTGACAAGCGTCAAAGGAATTGGATGAAATCTTGAATATGGAAATTGGACCAAGATTTTTGACCAGTGGAATGCCACCCTTAGAAGCTTTATACTATCTGTACCATACAATAAACAATCCAGTGAACACAAATAAAACAGCCAAAAGTAAATTTTAAAAAGTCTAAACGTAAGTAGTAGGTACTGTTTCATGAGAGAAGTACCTAAGCCAGTCGAGCCGAGCCGAAGGGCCACCACGAAGTTTCATAACTAGCAAGGAGTGTTTCAATCAAAGCCTGGGCCTCGATCGCGCCATTGTCCTGTTTACAGCCACTTGCGAGAAGTTGTCGAAACGTCGTTATAATTGGATTTCAGCGAGCGCCGCTCTGGCGCACTCTTACACTGTTTGTGCCATGTTTTCGTACACAACGGTATTATGGTAGAATTTTTTTATTTATTGCTTATGACAATTGCTGTCATAAAGTATTCTTTTCGCTACGTACTTGTATGTTTATGTGAAATAAACTCAATAAAGTGGAGAGAAAGTTTTACCGTGCAAAGACGGTTATTGCCCATTGAATGCCGTAGTACCTAGATTACCTACCTATATTAAGTGTACATATTTTCTAAGTAGATAAGTATTTAATATACATGCAATCATACATATTGCCTCTTGGCCTATCAGATCTCGAAACAGCGCAAATGCTTCGTATATCATGCAATGTTATAAAATTACCTAAAGACTACTTTACTATGTCTTTAAAAGAGATTTGAGCACGGCCAACCTAAATTTGTTCCAAAACTATATTAAAAGCTTAACTTTCTCTAATATATATAAGGAAACCAATCTAAATTCAGCATTTAATGAATTTCATGATCTAGACCTAGTATGTCTATTGTACAAACTTTGTTTCCCAAAGATAAAAATACAGATATCAAATATGTATGGAAAACCAAAATGGATAACTAAAGGAATAAAAATAAGTTGCCTAACAAAACGAAAGTTAAGAATGCAATTTTATAAAGGTAAATCAAATATAAATAAAAATGACGTTGTTTCCTATTCAAGTTTACTTAAAAAATGTATAAATCATGCAAAAATAAATCACAACAAAAAAATTATACTAAGAAGTAAAATAAATGTAAAGCATCTTGGAAAGTAATTAAAAATGAATCACAACCCACGTCAAGTAATGGACAGATCGAAACAATATGTCATAATAAAAATATTATAACAGACCCTAAAAAAATAGCGACTACCTTTAATGATTATTTCATTGACATCACAAGTAACATGGACAACAATACAAGTTTAACAAACGTAGATAAAATAAGTACGAATATAAATGGTAATAAAACACATTCTATGTATATAAGTCCATGTACTGAAAGCGAAATTAAAAATATAATTATTATCCCTAAAAGACTCTAATGCGGTTGGATACGATGAAATCTGTACAAAAGCCATAAAAAAATGCGCAAATGAATTATCATCTATCCTTACGTACTTAATAAACCTATCGTTTGAAAGTGGAACTTTTCCGGACAATTTAAAAAAATCTGTAGTTAAACCTATATAATATATAAAAAAGGAGATAAACAGAACATTTTCTTATTCCTGTAATCGCAAAAATATTTGAAAAAGCAATGGTTAATAGATTATTAAGTTACTGGGATAAGTTTAATATTATATCAAAAGCACAATATGGTTTTCAAAAAAACAAATCGACAACATTAGCAGGTTTCAACCTAACTTATAATGTCATGAATTACCTTGACAAAAAGAATGATGTAGTTGCATTATTTTTTGATATGTCTAAAGCATTTGATTTTGTCAATCGCGATAAATTACTCTGTAAACTTGAAACATATAGTATAAGAGGAATTGCACTTCAATGGTTTCAAAGCTATTTGAGCCACAGATCACAACTTGTTCAAATTGATAGAAAGGCAGAAAATGGTAACATAATGCAGTTTGCTTCTCAATATAAAATAACTAAAAATGGTGTACCACAAGGTAGTGTTCTAGGACCCTTATTATTCCTGGCATATATAAATGACCTTCCTAACATAACTGAAAATAAAATAATCTTATTTGCTGATGACATTTCAATTGTAAAATCTAATAATAAAAGTGATTCTAAAAGTGATTCTATCAAAACATTAGAAAATGAAATAAATTCCACTGTTAAATCAATTATTACATGTTTAAATATAAATAACTTAACAATTAATATAACAAAAACAAACTACATACAATTCCAAACAAGAAATAAATCAATCCATAAATTAAATATTCATTATGAAGGACAGCAAATACAACAGGTGGATAATACAAGATTCTTAAGTATCATGATAGACAAATGTATAACTTGGTATTCCCATGTTGATATGGTTTGCAAAAAAATTAACAGATTTGTATACGTACTATCAAGGCTCAGGCTTACTGCAACAACTGATACTGCACTAGCAGCTTATCATGGTTATGTAGCTTCTAACTTAAGATATGGAATATTACTCTGGGGTAACTCACCTCACGCTAAAAGGGCTTTTGTTTTACAAAAGAAATGTATAAGGGCAATTTGTGGCGCACCTCCACGAGAAAGTTGTAAGCCACTTTTTAATAAATTAAAAATTCTGACATTAACGTCGATGTATATTGAAGAGATATGTATCTTTGTAAAAAAGCAACACTTTTTGTTTAAAACTGCCGATCAAATCTACCCGCGTAACACAAGAAACCCATCTAGACTAGTCTATGAGGAAATACCAAGAACAACATTATTTCAAAACAGTGCATATTATATGTGCATAAAAATTTATATTAAATTGCCTAGCTCCATCAAAGATGCAAGTGAAAAAGTATTCAAAATGAAGTTAAAAAAAAATCTGTTACAACATAACTTTTATAACATTCAAGATTTCTTTAATTTTAAAAATTCCTAAAATGAACATAAACATTATAATAAACTGTTTAATAATAATTATTTAAACAATAGTTTTAAGTAAATATAATAAGGTAAAATAATGAAAATGTAAAAACATGTGTAATTGTAATTGCATGATTTTTTTTTTGTAACTTTAATGTGTCTAATTTAATATAGGCCAAAATAAATAAATATTGCATGCTGGGATCAGCCAAATATGTCGGCAACAAATTGTATGACAATAATTAAACACCTGTATGAACCACATTTGTGCAATAAATCATTTTCATTTCATTTCATTTCAAGTATATCTTAATTACAGATAGAACAAAGTAGGTATCCGAAATTCTTACACTACTTACTAAAACTTCCTTAAGGATTTTGAATATCGTTTAGTTTGTAGGTGTAGGTACCTCGTAAGTACCTTTAATTTGAATGTTTTAAGAGCTTTCACAGAGCGACATTCATTAACTTTATGTAATGACTAATGACCCTGAATGAAAGATTTTTAATTGCCGATTAATATTTGATTTCTCTCGCATTATGAAGAGTAGAATTCGCATATCACCATGGTGGTCACTAACGGATCGACTCACTTTAGTTATCTTTTTACTCTTAGATATACAGGTATATTTATTTGTAGCTTAAGAATGTATATTAATATATAGGTACCTACTATTAATTTGTGAAGGGACTAATAAACTGACCAACAAAATTTTTGATTTCACTGTGGTGTCGTTCTGGGTCAGTCACAGTTGCCATGGGTGACAGTGGATAAACAAGCAACAAGCAACAATAAAAAGACAAATTACTTTTAAAGTATAAGTGCGTTTAGACGTGTAGAAATTATCGACTCCAGCCTCTCTTTTCAACAGAATAATATTCACACCACTTGGCAATCGCAATTGATACCAAACAGTATCATTTCTAGTTTATCAACTATGCAAAACTAGGCTACACCATGGCTACACTAAATATCTATGGACAGAACGTCAAGGGCAGTCCCGGCTTTTGTTCCGGTTGTGCGACAAAGGTTTTCAGTAAAAAATCTCATTTGAAACGACTTCTCCAAGACTGTAAACTTTTCTTTCCCATTCAACGTATATTTTCTTTTATATTGAATAGGGTCTCCACTCAAAAGTTTGGATGGGCTTACTTTTCTTTTATGTTAGGTTTTTTCTTATACACTTTAGCTTAATCAATATCTCACAATACGTTTATATTATTTTCGCGATTTGGCTGCGTCGAATGTCTGGCAAAAGTACCTATTTTCAAATTCAGTCATTTATTTTCCGACGATTGACGATGGCGCCTCCTTGATTGGTTTGTCGTTATCTCTACCATCCCTTTCAGGAGTGGCATTCTTGCCTACTATGTTTATTATAAATTCCTTTATGTGGAACTGGCAAATAATGGCAAGTGGTCTCTGTCAAGTTTTAGACCATCAGGGCAAGGCTGTTCGCACTCTTTGTTCTTGAATGTATGCTTATATTATGGACGTATGACATAAACGTTAGAACGCTTCACTTATTCTGAAAGGTTACCTTCAATGTTTATCTTTTTTTACTTCTGAAGATAAGTGAGATACAGAGGAAGCATCAAAGGCGTGACAATGAAACGTTCCGAAATCCATTCCGATATCGGACTGCCATAAGGACGGACTAGCCGACGAGACTATCGAAAATTGTTTCACCGACATAGAAGATTATTAAAAAACTACATATATTGATCTTGAAACTTACGTACTAATGGAGTTTCGCTCTCTACGAGCTAAAAGCGTTTTGGGATACATTAAAATTAAAAGAAACATTCAAAAGAAGATTTTTCTACATCTGATATACCAAATAAAAACAAAATGACAAGAAAACTGAAGATAGTGTCTAATAGGTATCATAAAGGTTGGAAATTGTAATATATCTTACATACACATACATATATCTTAGTGGACATGGTCATTCAGAAGCTTAGATACTTTGATGTAGCACATGTATGGTACGTGTAGTACACAAGGTGGATTATATCCTCGATTACACAATTTGATGTACAGGTACCTGAAAGATCTACCTGAAAACCTTTAACCGTCTATAATTTCTAATGGTTCGATTAGCAGAGTGTATACTCAATCAACACATTTGTTTAGTCAATATATGCCGCAATAGTTGTTAACTATATCCCGCTGGATGGCATTGGGCCCTAACGCGTACTAGATCATGAAGTATCTATTTTTACGTTATTACTATTTTAATTTGGTGGTAATAGATTTATAAGAGTGCGAAGCGTTTTCTATAGAACTCAAATATTTCAATATTTGTTGGAGGTCCCGAGGGAACCGAGCGCAGACTACATAATATATATCCATCATCTATTGATATGCAAAGAGGGAGATGGCCAATTTGTGTCATGAAGTGACGTACAGGGTTGAGTAAGGTATTTTTGTCATATTGCTTGTATAATGCGGTTTTATGTCCTAGGATTATAGACGACAAGATTAGGGTACATACTTACTTTTATTTCTTATATCTACTTACGTTTAACATATATAATAAGATAATAAGAATGTTATTTCAAAAAGTATTGTATAGTAAATATCATGGATGTGTAAAACTCCATACCTAAGCATACATAGTTAAACACTAGTTCTAGAATATTCTTTGTCAGGTCCGATCTTTAAAACATTGAACCTTTCGATTTTATCGCGCTATGAATCAACAGAAACCTCGGTCCGAGTCAATAGCTATTAGCATAAAGCCAATATCGAGAGCGGCTTTCTACATGCACTGACACCTTCCTTGCCATTTTTAGTCATTCATAAAAGCACTGACTTCCCTCGTGGAATTCGTTTATTTCGCGCATTAAAAGAAGTAAGAGCAGGAGTTAAATAATTAACCATATATTATTATACGATAAATATACCTAAATATAATAACAATGTTATTGAAATTAAAATACAAACTAACTGATTTGGTGTTATACATATGGGATCTTACAATTGACACCATTTGCGGTAGAATTATTGCAAAGTGAGACGTGATACTGTGGCGACACCGCGCACACGTCACACGGTGACGTCACCGAAGCCTGAACCGCGCTATCGAAGAATTGTCGTTCGCTGGCATATATACCACGCCTCGAGTACATTAACTTGGGGCCCGGCCGCCCCCCAGGCATGTCAACTCGCCTGGCGGGAGATCTCCCTATTGCCAAACTGGTGACTTCCGGACAGAACACGTCCCTTCGAGAACCGGTAGCGCTTCAGGCCTCACCTCCCACCTCACCTCACCGCTCACACCCGACGGACACTGCAGCGCGTCTCCCCCGACACTCAGCCAAGCTCGCTGGGTTCATCGCAGCGTATGGTGTTCCGCTTCCTGAGCTCGTGCCGGCTGCCCCTACGACGACTCCACGGACGGCTGGAGTGCACCACTCGCCCTCCGCAACTGTCGTCTCACCCTCCCATCCCGACTCACCGCGAATAGAGGGTATCTTCGGGGCAAAAACAATCAACGGGTCACCAACGTCGAAGAGCATGGGCTGCAACATTGGATCGACCTCCGGTCTGAGCGGGGGGGTGATGTGGCAACACCGCACACACGTCACACGGTGACGTCACCGAAGCCTGAATCGCGCTATCGAAGAATTGTCGATCGCCGGCATATATACCACGCCTCGAGTACATTCATTCGGGGCCTCGGCCGTCCCCCAGGCATGTCGTCTCGCCTGGCGGGAGATCTCCCTATTGCCAAAGTGGGCTACATTGGCTAATGCAACAAGATCCCTTGAATTGAAATCAGTACCTACTGTTGAGTTGTATAGTATAGGTACCTCACGCTAATGTAATGAATTATTCTAATCCTCCGGTAAGTACGGTTGGTGCTCGTTGTTTCTCTTCCCCAACAACGACCTGCCTAAATCAATTTATATTTCTAAGCAATTAGTCAAGCAATGATACGGACATGTAGCATTAAAAGTTAACTAAAGGGAATATTAAAATTTGTTAAATAAATCTATACTCCGTTCGCGTTCGATACAGAAGTCATTTTAATGACAACCCACAATAATGCCAGCTTACCGCCCCTGTGATAAGGTTCATTGTAGATTGACGACGACACTTTAAAATGCCTTAAGTAAATTTTGCTTATAAGCTAAATTGAACTGTAAGCATACGTAATAAATTTGTATTTTGCTGTGAATTTCTGATTTTAATGCTCTGTGATTCTACACTCCCAGTACAACAAAACAAGCGCGAATTTTCTTCTAAACAATTTTACCATCTAAAGATACTTTACTTAGATTTGATCCATTTGAAAACCCTTCGGACCGCTCCAGTCAATAGGCATTAGCATAAAAACAATATCGGGACCAGCTGCCTCTGCGTTCAAAGGCACCTGGCTTGCTATTTTTTTAGAATTATGGAAACTCAAAACGTTATACTGCCGGCTGAAATAGACATGAAATATAATATGTAGGATTAACGTAAGTAGTTTAGATAAACTTTGTTCAGTCTACAAAATTAATAAAAGAATAAAGGATTTGCATTTTTAAAACTTGGTCTGCGAGTCTAATTTGATAGAATTACCTATAGATAATAAAATAACATCTAGATTTATTACAAATACGATACGATACCTCGGCAGTAGGTACTGCCGAGGTATCGTGGTAAAATTATGTATCTTGTTTGCTGTTTAAAAGTAATAAGGCTACGTCCTCATACGCTGTATATCAAAAAGCAGGCAGCATCTTACAATACCATACATATTGGATTTTGCATGGAGCTACTTTTCTTTTAGGTTATAAGAGACTTATTAGGTACCTACTACCGGCAATAATTTTGAATCTAAAAATCGCCAATAACAAACGAGAACCTTGAATTGTCATTTAGATCCATCGAAATGACAATTAATAACGCTACACACTCATAGCCTAATACATACATACGCATAATTATAGGAAAACAAAGTATGACATGTATGAAAACACTAAAAATATCACGATAGCTTCTTGAATGGGTTGTGTACCAAACCAGTTAAAGATTCTACTAATTTATACACGTACACACGTAGTCATCTCTAAGAGGAAGGACCTGGTGCGTTGGACTGGCTATACTTCAGGTTACGGGGACGCTAATACGAGTAGGTATAAGCCTAAGCCGGATATCTTCATAAATCCTTCTCAATTAGTAAATGCAATACAACACAATGCCAGCCGGCGTCTGACTCGCCCGTCAATATTTAAACAGCAATTCGAATGGATCTATCGTAACCCTAACTGGCAATTACTGGCAAGCCGCTCGGCCGTGTACTCGTATTTGGTACGTTTGAATGTTTCCACGGGGTTTTTTGATACATGTTTAATATTTGGTTTGATTTTCATCTTGTACATTGCGTGTTATAACAATTTGGCAGTAGGGAAAAATTTTGAATTAAGTAAACAAGAGGAGTAAGAAAATATTTTGTTTCCTTATAATATATGTGAATTTATATACACATGAATAGACGATTTTATAATGGCATCTGAGAGACCATCCTCAGTAGTAGATATTAGAAGTTCATATATTACACTATCTAGATTATTCCAAAACAATATCGTAGACCAGAAATACTCCATCCTCTTAGTCTTCGTCGATAGTAATTGATACAATTTATGAACAAATGACAAAAAAAAAATTGATATACCTAAACACATTGAAATTTTCACTTATAGTACCTAGACTTAAAGCCTGACTGTACCGATATATGTGATGCTAGCACAGATGCCAGAAAGTACTAAGTACATTAAGAAAGTTAATAGGTAGTATGACTACTAAGAAAAACAATTCTTACGGGTCACTGGTCATACCACATGATATGCCTGTAGGACCACCGAGAAATGCCCAAATTTTCGAGTTACTTGCAAGAGATTTTACAGATATGTTTTACTTTCCTTATTAAAACATAGATTTTTTTTAATTTTTGCCAAAAGTTTTTCAATGTTTCGAATTTCCCGGAATGTAGGTACAACAAAACATGAAAGTTAAATACAAGAAAACCTTACTATTCCTGCATAACACGTTTTTTTAGTTATCTGTGCTAGAGTACATTGAGATAGCTTATTTTCTTTGCTCTTGTCTGGGCGTGGTCGATGGCTGGATCAAAGCCCATATTTTATTTATGATTTTCTTTATCACATATCGGAACAACGTGTAAACATCCTGGCATTATTTACCTTGCCTTCAGATATCAAATAACGAACCATCTCTATTACGTTCATTTGTTCGTATATTCGATTTCCATTTACTTGTAAATAATATACTAGGTACCATGAGTTCACGCTGACGCGTGTTTGATGTAAATTGTAAACTAATCGAAAGTTTCGTACCTACAGTTATATTACTACTAGTGAAGCCGCTCTCCCTTTATTTCAATAAACTTATTTACAAATACTTGGGATTGATTAAAAAGTACTTCGTTGTGTGATGTTAATATGAATAATATACTTATTATGAAAGATATTCGCTATGTGTCATGTATCTATGTATCAGGTCGGAGCGCAAGGAAATGATATTGTAGCGGTGTTAAAGCAGCAGCAGTGCTGAGGCAGTCGGGTAAAAAGAAACAGTTTCGGAGGGTCTTTCTCAAAGCAATTAAATACAAAAGTATGATTTGTAGATTTTTATCTGTTTTTGTATGCGTTTCAACCCGCTTGTCTCTACAACAACCTAATCAACTTTTGTATCATTTGTTATATATAAATTTCAATCAGGTCACAATAAAAATATATAGGTATGCCAGTTTAAAGAATAACATTTTTAGATGTGGTAAGGAACAAATTCGCTTCGGCGCAAAATATTTTCCAAAGCAAAGCGAAACATTGATGTTGGAAGAATAAGCTCCTCTAAAAGCTTAGCCACTCCAAATTTAAGTCTAAACTCCGGCGCTCGAATTCGTTGAGAAGTAAAATGCACTTTAGAGTTTGTGTAGTATGAATGTCGAAGTAAACTCTGGCTTACATAACTTCCAATTTGCCATTGTTTAATTTGAGACGAAGACCAAAAATCTAAATATATTAGAAATGAATCATCACTTACTTCAGTGAAGAAAGTCATCGTGGAGGCACTTGCCCACCTATGAGTACCTACCTAATATTCTCATCAAATGTACATATGTGAAGTCTGTCAATCTGAATTGGCCAGTGTTGTAGGCCTATTGTTTGTGAGCGGATATGCAAGGTCGCTATCGGTTAGCTTGCGATATAAATCAACTACTTTACAAGTTCTTAAACATCAATAATTGGAAGTATTGGAACTAATGCAATTAACTCCTCATTGTTTCAGAACATGGCGGAACGCAAATCAAAGGCGGGTACATGCTTCGTTACAAACGTAAGTTCTCACATATTATTGATCGCCTTCCCTCGCCACGGGTGTTATTCAATCCGGTTCCTTATTGTTTGTGAACTATTTTATCCCTTACGAGCTATTAAATAGTTTCACACGTTACGTAATCTTACGACCCTAACCTCACAATGGTTAACATGCCGGATCGCTGTTCCTAGGGTCCTGGGTTCGATTCCCAGAGAGACGAAAATTTGAATGAAATTAAATTTCTGTTCTGCTAGTCTACGATTGCTGTCTGCTGCCTCCACCATGTGGTTTGCTGGCATCGTACTAGAGACGGTCCAACGAATACTATAACTACCTTGTACGTAGCTTGATGTAAATAAACATATTTCGTAAATAAACATCGTTGGTTATCCCCCTCCTCCTTCTCCCGCTTACAATACATAATACGTAGCGATACACGACCTTTACTTTATCAAATAACTATTCGATATTACCACATCAAGAGTAGTCCTGAAAAATAATTGATTCCATTAATAGCAAAACGTTTCACTACACATTTCCTGGATTGCAAATATTCCAAAATAAAAGCTCTAGGTTTTACTTTCAAGATAAACAGTTGAAATGGACTTGAACGTAAATGTTTACGGACTGGCTGCGCAACATAAATCCACATGAGCGAAACTAGCTTTTACGGATTCGTTACAAATATATGTATTAAAGCGCGAAATAAATTCACCGTTGGTAACGTTTTCTATTACGAATAGGTAGGTTAGTACGTTTTTGTGGATAATAGATAACAAATGAGATAAGTTTGTGGCACTGTACCGCAGTACATGACAACTGTAACCGACCCAGAACAAGACTCAACTTGGGACCATACTTCAGTCTCCGAGGATGTGGAATTGTCACTATCCGCTAAAAACAACTTTATTACGTGTGCTCAAAGTTCAGTTTAGCTTATAAGCAACATTTTCTTCAGCCATTTTAAAATCAGATCAGATGAAACCACAATTTTCAAAAATCGGGGTGAAACCAAGAACTTCTCTATTTTTTTATTTCAACCCTTTAGCGGGAAGTTAAACACTTCCTGTGTCTACAATTATCATCATTGAAATAGAATCCCCCGAAAAGGCTTCAATGGCAGATATTCTTGAGGTCGACTGTAGCCCGATATACTTACTTACTGATGTGTCGAAAGCCTAAGTAAACAAACAAACACCCACAAATTCCCAGAAATTTCATCATGGCAGCACTTTCATTGAATTAGTAAACTCCACTCGTTTTTGGGGTACAGTCACGCAATCAGATCGGTATAGGTATAGAGACATTGATACGATAATTTAAAGTTACTATTTTATTAAAAATAGGTACAGAATACAAATACCTAAATATTACCTGTTGGCTTCACCCATTACTGAGCACGGATGTCTCTCCATCATTGAGGAGGCGCACCACATCCCACGCCACTCCAGTGCGGATTGGTGAACGGGTTAGCGGCTAATTCAAGTTTTGGAAGTTTTCATGCTGCCTGAAGGCCTCTGAAACGGCTCAACGGCTGCCATCTATCGATAATAACTGACTGACGTAAAGATTTACGTGCCCTCCGAAGCACGGGAGCGCTCAAGTATTTTTTACCAAAAAAGATCACCCATCCAACTACCGACCGCGCCCTCTATTGCTTTTCTATTGCTCCTTGATTTAATGTTAATAAAACATACTATTACAGGTACAAACCTAATTATTATATTACATACGAAAAAGGAGATAATACACAAGCGCCCAAAAAATGAGGCCGTCAAGTTCGTTTAATTATATCTAGTAATTTTCATTTTCATGTTTTTGGTCCTGTACGTTCCATAATTCTGTCGTCTAGTTTCAAAACCCGCCAAAACCAAAAGTTTACACCAATACCCACTAAAACAAAATCATGTTATTTTTTCATCATTACAGCTGTTTTGAATTATATTCAGTGTTTTAAGTATTTGTAAACGTCTAATAAGGCATTAAAAATGGTTAGTTTTGTATAAATCAGAAATATATGAAGTATACATCTATTTTTTGGTTGCTTTGGTGACGTTTTGTTAAAAGTGTTTTAGCGGGTTTTGAAACTAGACGACAGAATTACTTTTCGCATCTAAAGACAGATGAAGTGAATCCAAAAGTGCAATTTGTTTTTACGGATATAAGTAATATGGGTTGAAAGCGATATATACAATTTATAGAATGCCTGATGAGATGAATATAAGTCGTTTTTGGGTGCAGACAAAGAGAATTTCTAGAGTATACTGTTAAATATGAAATGACTGGCAAGACTTTCCAAGCTAACCGAGTACAATTGGTTGCTTCGAATATTCATGCTTCCAATTTGCCTGGCATGCAATGTTGGCACATATTTCATTTTGGTAACTTATTAATTAAGTTTAATGTTACAAGGACTGTGGTTATAGGCTGGTGAGTGGTAATGGGCTTGTGGGAATGCAGCGAGGTACGCTGCCCTTGAGCATACACAAATTTGGGGCGTTGTTAGAAAGTATACCTAATAATAATTAAATCTTATGGGTTTCTGCATGGGAATTTAACAAATATTCACACATATAAAGTAACTTTTTAAAAACGCTTTATTGAGGGTAAACAGAACTTCTTCTTTCTGAAAAGTAGTGGCCGTATTTTAGAATTCACTTTTCGTTTTAAGTAGTTGTATTTTTTCGGTATTTTTAAAATTTTGACAGCCAATCTGTGACCGAATGAGGGTCGCCGTTTTTGTACTCACCAGTTGGCGTCACCGGCGAGTGAGGTCCTGCTGTCAAAGCCCACCCATACATAAACAATGACAAGTGATATTCAAACAAGTGAGAAGTGACAGGGCCACAAACTTATCTGACCCGGTGGCCAAAATTGAAACTAATGCAAATGTTATACTGTTATCAGACAAAGACAAAGACAAAGACAGTAGCGCCCGTCTTACCGGGTCAGATAAGTTTGTGGCACTGACAGCCAGACCTCACTCTACACTAGCGCCTCTAGCGGCGAATTCACACGCCTTTACCCTCATTAGAACGAGACTCATTGAGTGATGAGTCTAGTTCTGGGTCGGTCACAGTTGTCATGGGCGGCAGCGGAAGGTGGTGCTGCATGCTCGTTTGCTATCTTAATTCCATAAAAAAAGCCAATCGGAAGCCCCATGAGGTCGGTACGGACCCCATGTGTTCTTATTGTAAAGACAGAATTTGGTGAGTGAATAGTAAATAGGAGTCCAGTGGCCGCAAAGTACCTTTTCTTGTAGTAAATAACAAGCCATAAAATAAATAACTGACTTTTTACAAAAAGATAACCGACTTCAAAGTAGAGATAACTCAAAAACCATTTGCCAGATGTCGCTCCAATTTATAAGGGACCACCCGACAACCACTACCTTTCGAACAAAAAAATCATTAAAATCGGAACACCCAGTCAATAGTTGACATAAATTAAATTCACATTATTGAGAATAACTCTAAAACTGACCGTTAGATGTCGCTCAAATTTAAATAAGATCAGACGGCAATCATTACCTTTCGAATGTGGAAAGAATTCGGTTCACTCAGTACGGAGTTATACAGTACCTATAAGTATAAGGTAACACATATAAGGGTGCGTCCACATCTGGCGAATGTGCCGCGAATGTGCAAAAAAAAACATACAGACGAATTGAGAACCTCCTCCTTTTTTAAAGTCGGTTAAAAATGAATGAAAGCATTTTAATTGAAATAATTTCTACAATAATTATATTTTTTAAGTTACGAAAATAAACATTTGATTATCTATCTAACAAATAACATACTTTTTGCAACATAATAGTATAATTTACCATCATTCTGTTAAAAATGTATTTTTTTGTCAGTAGAAATGTATTCGGGATGTTGAGATCTCTACTTTTAGGGTGTGATCTATTTCGAGGTAGATACACAAGACTTACTTCCTTGTGCAGCAGGAATTTTCATTAGGTAGCTTTTCTTTGACTTCTTGTTTTTGTCTAGCTTCTCAGCGTTTCGTGATGCGACGGCGTGGCTTTAAAATGAGCTAGCAAGAAATTTAAAATTTAGCTTTCTTATTTGTTTTCTACCTCAATGCACAAATACCCGTATTTGTGTGTCTAGTGCGGGATTTTCTTCAGGCAAACTTTAAAAAAATCCTCGGAAGTGTGTAGAGTAACATTATTTTATGTTTTCATGTTCAGCCAGCCTTCTAATAAGTGTTGTTAACTTAATAAGATATTGGTATTTTTTGCTGTGACAAAAACAATACGTATCTATATTATCATATTGTTATTTGGTTATACTGTTTTACTTAGTAACATACAGAAATATTTGATTTCATGTTGTTCTTAGGCTTTGCAAGATTCTAAGAGCTGGCACTCGACACTCGACACAACACTTGACACTCATTGTGGAGCCGGATGATTGCTTTAGCCTTCGCCCCGCGGTACACCACTTCGCTCTATATATTTTTTGTATTTAACATGTATGTATATTGTCGGTAATACCTCATTTTTATATCTACATTTACTTTAATTTGTCCTTTTTTTCAATCCTTCTGACATATCTATATAATCATGAGTCTTACATTACTACCGCCCGTGGCTTCGCCAGTGTGGAATTCGTTATGCAATACTTAAATTATTATTGTTGTTCGCAGGGAAATATTTATGGAACTCTTGGTCGGAGGAGTGGGTGGTTCTCTACGATGACTCCACAATGGCTTGGTTCAAGGTAAGTTTAACAGTTATGTGCATACCTACGCATTTTAACCCTTTATTTAATACAGCAAAGCAAGGACAGGTTAAAAACAAACTTGATAAGGAATCTTTATCAGAATTGTTCGAAGAACCTATAGTATTCTAATTGAGACGTAAAAAAAATATCTCTAATAGGTAGTGGGATATAATTTCAAAGACCTGTACTCTTCTTTAGGAGCTTTAAAAGTGAAGGTGTGGAGCCGGTTTCACTTTTTTAGAGGCGACCATCTCAGACCTCAGGGGTAGCAACGCATCTGTGACCGAATTGGAACAAGACTCATACTAACAATAACTAACTGGACTATTACTAACATTAACTAACAGGACTAATTATCACTAACATACCCTGTCCTCGCACTTATTAACAAACTAACCAACTAATATTCTAACACCATCTACTAACTGGACTAACCATCCTAGTCCCTTTGAGTCTAGTTCTAGGTCGGTCACAGTTGTTATGGGCGGCAGGGGAAGGATGGTACTGCATGCTCGTTTGCTATCTTAAATCCATAAAAAAAAAATTCGTCCGAGCTTATCGAGTCATTATATCGCACTAGGTAATAAACGCTTCAATAACGTTACCTACGAAGCTTTAGGCATACCTAATTTTACATATTTTGTATAATAAAATATAATAATTACACAAATCCGGTACATATCCCTACTATTATAATAAATGACTGTTTGTGCGTCCTTCTGTCACTTCAAAACGGAGCAACGGATAGATGTGATTTATAGCGTTGAAGTAGTTGAAGGGTTGGACAGTGACATGGGCTACTATTTTTCGCAGAAATATATATTATGTAATATATTATGTTTCCACGAGAAAACACGTTTTAACCAATACGTGATACTTGGAAACGCAAAGAATAAGTTTCCCGAAGCGAAGAGGGGGAGGGTTCTTGACTATTCATTTATAGATATGAGTGCTGCTGTTCCACGAAGCATTTAACTTCGAGGCTGCTTTAGTCGTGGGAGATTACAGGAATATCGTTATTTGTCTTATAATACGTTATCGAGTATAGTTTGTATTTATTTAATATACATAATAATTTATTAATCATAAGATCAGTCATTACGACAATCGTAAGCTTTTTGTTTTACAAGAATTTATTATGTTTTTGAGGACATTGATTTTTTAAGTGTTCTCTAAGCTACTTAGGTAATAAAAAATTCAAGGATTCAGTGAATTTTACCTGAGAGCCGAGATTATTACTAGGTATTACGTAGACATTTGTTTTGCTTTCGTTTCGTTAGTCATGAATCATTTGAAACGCGACGTGACATACACATACTAGACTGAATAGCAGAGCCTACTTTGCATCTGAAATAGGAGTAAAGCGGAGAAGGGTGAGATGAGATATGCATCATGCATTACGATTTCTGTCTCCGTAGTATCTGGTTCTTTTTCTATGCAAATGAACTGATTTCGTTGCCGCGCTCTGAACTACGCCTATCAAGTACATCAGATCTATGCATTACTTACGTTTTAATCGATTTAGACTTGTTAGTATGTAACTTTGATTTGTAGATAAGACTAGGCATAATAAAATGTACTTAATCAAATGAAATTATTTTTTTAAAGAAAGTTGATACTGTGGATCTTGTGAATAAATAAATAACGCTGTACACTCATAGTCCCACACTGGGATTCTCCATGTCGTGGGCGTAAGGGTCAATGCGAAAAGACAAGATCAAACACCGATATCGAGAAATAACCGACCCCATAGTCTAGTCTAGATAGTCTTGTTCTGGTGAGTCAGTTTTCAGAGGCGGCAGCGGAAGGGTGATGCTGCATGCTCGTTTGCCACTAAAAAATTCAATAAAAGCAAGAAAAAAAAACCGCCTCTCTGGTTTAACCTTTACACAAACCGGATATTGATAATTGTGCTAGGTTAATGACCGAATAGCTCGGTTGTACATACGTGACTCTGCATGTACACTGGGGATTACCGGGATTGATTTCAGTTAAATAAAGACTAACGTTATCTCAATATGCTACGAATATGTCTATGGTATATTATGTAGTATGGACCACGAGAAAACAACCCTATTTTCATAGTGAATTCAATTCTATAGTTCTTGATTTCATACAATTTTAGACATTCGATAGTCTATATTGAAAATAAATATAATAAGTATGTTCCTGTAATGAGGTTATCGTTTATTCTTAGGACTTCAGATTACCTACTTTCTTATTGCGTGTCCTTACAGGGTGTCCGGCTTCGGTCTGTACAAACTTATAGTGCGTGTAGTATGAGTTATTTTATGAATATAATTCTTCTACATACTAGATCTAAACCCGACTCCCCTCGATCTACAGCCATTTTAATTTTTTAATAAAATTTTTTGGACCATGCACAGTAAAAGTACTATAACTTAAAAAGTTTAGGTCCAATCTTCTTCGAAACTAAATTAGTTTTTACTCACTAGTAGGGGCCATCGATTTAACAGCTAAAATAATTCAAAAACTGGCTTCTACATATTAAAATAATAAATTAAATGTATAATTTATGATAAAAATGACATAGTTTTTTTTTAATTTTTAAGATTTTTCAGAAAATAGCCCCGGGCATGATTAATTTTTATTAACTCATCTATCAGATGTTAAGTTTACCTAAACAACGACACCAAAAACGCAATTCTGAGACAACGGGTAACCGAGAAATCGTTGTTTGAACACAGCGCTCTCTGAGGTGATTTATGACCGAGCTTTGAATTTCTTGCGGAATCAAGTAGAAAAATGACATTTTGGGTATTGTTGAGGTAAGAAAGGGACAAATATTAATTTTGGGGAATAAAGTAATAAAAGTGATAAATAGGAAACAAGGTTTAATTTAAATTTTGATTTATTTCACTCATAAAAATTGTTAACAAATGTTACTATTTGTATATAATTACTATTTTGTCATTTTTCATGAAAATGTCATTTTTCTACCTGATTCCGCATGAAATTCGGAGCTCGGTCATAAATCACCTCAGAGAGCGCTGTGTTCAAACAACGATTTCTAGGTTACCCGTTGTCTCAGAATTGCGTTTTTGGTGTCGTTGTTTAGGTAAACTTAACATCTGATAGACGAGTTAATAAAAAGTAATTTTCATGCGCGGGGCTATTTTCTGAAAAATCTTAAAAAATTAAAAAAACCTATGTCATTTTTATCACAAATTCTACATTTTATTTATTATTTTAATATGTAGAAGCCAGTTTTTAAATTATTTTAGCTGTTAAATCGATGGCCCCTACCAGTGAGTAAAAACAAATTTAGTTTTGAAGAAGATTGGACCTAAACTTTTTAAGTAATAGTACTTTTACTGTGCATGGTCCAAAAAAAATTATTAAAAAATTAAAATCGCTGTAGATCGAGGGGAGTCGGGTTTAGACCTAGTATGTAGAAGAATTTTATTCATAAAATAACTCATACTACACGCCCTATAAGTTTGTACAGACCGAAGCCGGACACCCTGTATATCATGTATGTATTATCGATTCGCATTTGATGCTAGTTCATTACCAGTTATTGGTAATCGTGATATTCCGCAGTTCCTTTGCATGCAGATGAAATAGGTCGCATGATAAAATGTGATACGCGCTAATGTTTTCCGATAAACAAACCGTGCGGGAATATTTCCCGTGTGATACGAATCGATTGCGAGCGAGGGTGCCACAATATGTAGTCTGTACCATCAGGTCAACATGACATGTATATATGCAGCATAGGCAGCTAATTGACTGCGATTTGTCGATCGCGGAAATACTTTAAACTAATTTTCAAACAAACTTTTAGCCCTTAGTTTAAACCTCTCAGGGTCGAAATGTAACACAACCCGTTGTTGGGTGTGATCTTCAACTAACAAAATTCCTCTCTGCCAAACATCGCTATAAATCAAGTATGTACCTATTTTAGGGAGTTCGTGTTTAACCAGTGTGAGATGGAGTGGTGAGTCTTTTCATTTTACCTAATATGTAGTTTCATACTCGTTAATAAAACCAAGACGAAGAGCGTGCCGGGGGATACTTACTTACGTAGCTTGGAAACTGAGCAACAGCCGTGTAGGACTTGTAAATTTTAAAGCATGTACCTACCTACAACTGTGCTAGGCCTTTTAATTCTATCAGGTATAATATTATTTATAATAGTTCTACTGTTGAAAATAGTCTCATATAACTACAAACCATTCAGCTATTAATGTACTCTTTAATCTTTTCTAAGTACCTACGTACTCTAAGTTTGATTCGATTAAAAAGCAACTTAAAAAGATTACATAAAAAAGTTTTATTTATCATATAATATAAGGTAAGTACATGAAATAATAAAACTCTTATGCTACCGATGTATGACAATGAAAGGCCTATCGGATAAAAACGATTACACAATATGTTTGACTATGATTTTGTTTCTGATCTGAAAGGATCTGAATGCGGTTAAATGATGCATTAAGTTTGTTCTCTTTTAATCGGTTCGCAATTTCGATGATAGCTGTATATCAATTTAAAGAACCGCAATAAAGTGAATAACTTTTTATTCAATTTATAATAAACTAGCTTCCGCCCGCAGGCTTCGCCCGCGTGGAATTCGTTTAAACTTCACCCCCCTATTTCACTCCCTTCGGGGTGGAATTTCCAAAAATCCTCTCTTAGTGCTCCTCTACACTCCCCAAGGAACATACATGGCAAGGTTCAGCTTCTTCCGTTCAGTAGTATCGCCTGTGCGTTGTCTGTCAGTCAATCACTCAGTAACGCAAGAGTTTTATATATATAGATTGAAGGCAAAGTATTCAAATACTCCTAAGTATTGCTTTCTAATAAATCATTAGTACTTAAATTCATCGTTCCTGAGGCAGGTGTCTTGAAGCGGAAGAAATATAAAATGGGTTTAATAGTAAAAAATCAGAGAACTCGATCCATCAAGTCGCTTTTGAAGTCGAGCCCATTCAGAGATATCCAGCTACAATTTTTTAGAAATAAAACTTCTAAGTAGACTTTAGAGACGGTTGCGTTAAACTTACCGCAACTTAGCGTAAACGTAACTGAGGAAGGTGAGCCAAAGGAATGAAAATGATGGGTACAAAATTTTAATATTTTTAAGTCTTTCTATGCACCACAAATCCACAATCCAATCTTAATAGCAAAGATGTGATTGTCAAGTTGAGCTTAACGAATTTACCTATATACCTACAAACGAAATCAGACTAATGTAATTACAATTGGATGCTAGACTACAGACGTATGTATATACTTACTCCTAGAATAATGCGAAATGAATAGTGCAAAGACTCCATTTAAATTCTAAGAGGTTTACCGTTTCGAGTCAAGGGACTGATGAAAATCCAATAAATGTTTCCGAAAAGGCAAAACTCGATAAGTCCATAATCTACGGTTGGAGCACCAAAAGTAATTTTCTATTCATTTTAACGTCTAAGCGAGTTACCTTCGGTTGGCAAAGCGTACACGAGCCGTATTATGACGACAAAAACTTATAATAACTTCCGGAAACTGCGCAGAAGTAGCTTTTGATAAATGGGACAGTAGTTTAATAGTTTTTAAGTAAATGGATTTAGTTTCATTTTAAAATTTATGAAAAGATACTTAAAATAATAGTGTTGTTACTCATGGTTGTTACGCCTTCAATCAAACTTTCCAATCCACTCCCAATCTCGTAGCGAATGTTGGTGGTCAGGTTGATCACTAAAATAGTCTCATTCTTGTAACAACACATTCAAATATTGATCGATTGCTTTTCTAACTAACTAGCTTTGTAACTTGCCGTGGATTGTAACTTTAATAATTATTTATTATTGTATCGATACACACGGTGCACGATTAGTGTTGTCATAATTTCGCTGTGATAAATACACACAACATTAAGGCTTACATCGTCAAAGAATCTAATTAAGTTATAGGGTGATTATTGGACTTTGATTTATTCAGCAATACATAGGTAGGTACCTAACCTTCCATTACTTTGACAACCGATCTGGCTGTGCAAAAATCAACTATAATATACCTAAAGGGTTTACCTACTGAAATTCTGGGCGTTTCTCAATGGTCTTACTGGATTAGAGAATTTTTGCTTTTGACATATTATTTTCACTTATTTCAATACCTGTACAAATTCTTTCAACTTATCTGCTCCTCTGACCTAGTTTAGGTCAAACTGATTATTAGGAGAAACTTAAACATTAGGTAATATTATGTATAGGTGTCCCTGTAGCTCGGGAACAGAATTGGAGCTACGGTATCCCCTGCCTGATCGTAAGAGGCGACTAAAAGGGGGCTTTCGGGGCTGCAGGCGGTAAGAGTGGGAGCTCGAACCGCCAATCAGCAGCCCCGGGTAGGATGATGGTATGAGGTTGGCCGCATACCATCATAAACAAAAGGTGCCGCGCGGGGTTCTACTCGCGCTGGAGGAGCCGAAAGGCACTGCGCTCGGAGGGCTCCGGTTGCGTTCCGTTGGAGATCCCGGAGTCCTCCACATAGCGTCGAAGACGGCCACCGGGGGGGTTTTAGTGAGTAAAAACCCCACATAACCCTGTGTCGCTCCCACGGCACAGGGTACCTTTTGAAGGTTTCCCCCTCGTTAACAAAAAAAAAGGTAATATGTATAGGTACTATGGAAAGCTAAAATCTCAACTGGGTTTGTTGTAAATGAAGACTTCATTATGCTTACTAAGTTACACATGAATAGGTAGGTATAATTATACCAAAGAGCGTTAATTAAGACTATTGTTTAAAACTTAAATATGTTTCATAAGGTCGCAATAATAATCAGTTTTTATTACAACTCATACTTATCTTACTGACAATTATCCCATTGCAGCATTAGACATGCGGACCACGGTTCTATAAGTAAAATTTAAACTTAATTATGTTATATTTAAGTCATCGCGGATTTTACACATTTTATTATAATAGGGACACTCACGATATGACCTTTTGTATGCTAAAATATTTCGACCTTACATGGATCGTGATCACGGCTGAACTCAAAAATTAATGTTATAATTTTTATAAATTATTAAACCTATGACTTACGAGTATTACATAATATGGTGTACCAAAACATGAACTCTCAGTAATGTCGTCGCATGGCGCATCGCCATTATCGTCGCGAATCCCGCTCGTTAGCCGGCGCGGCTCGTTCCGAGAGGCGGCCGAGTGCGGCTAAGGACACTTTGCTAGTTGATTATCATGTAGGAAAATATGTCGGGACAGGTACTAGCGATACCCACGCCGCATTGTCGCTCTTGTCTTCAGATATCTTGAATATAATCCTTGTAAATATTCCTTGAAGTTTATTTCAACCGGCTTGAATAAAAGAAAGTTCTCAGTGCGTCTGTACTTATTTGTTTTGTGTGTAGGTACCTACCACACATAATTTTTGATTGGATGCGCCCATCTTGATAATTATTTTTGTATCGAATAGCTGATGCAATATTCAATAGCTGTTGTGTGGTTCCATTTAAAATTTGTGCCAGACCTGACGTGTAGTTTTTGAGTTATCCCTAATAATGCGTAATTTAATTGGCTTCGACTACATTGAAGATGTTCTCATTTTATGACTTATCGATGTTGAAACTAATTAGGTAATAGACTAACAAGCGAACTTTATAGAAGACTTCCAATTATGCAGATTTTCTTGTTCTGTACTTACTTTTTTATTTGTTTACTAAAGCAAATATTATTTTCCAATACATGCGCAATAAAGCACAATTGAAAAAAGTTCAAATTCATGATGCCTGTTCAGAAAAATTTTCAACGCCTCCTGATAATGGAACGAGTACAAGCGAAAACAATTAGGTAAGAAATAAATTATTGTGAGTATATTCAGGGCAGTCGCTAGCTGCATGACCGCCCGCATGCAATACGTTTTTGCACCCCCCACCTTCACCGCTTCAACTACGAAGCTGATATCTGGTTTCCTTATTTGTTCATGCTTTTATTGAAATAATATCTTATGCCGCCCCTCCGTCCATTTGGCGCTCACCCCCGTACGTACAGCCCGCGCGCAGTTCACGCCTTGAATGCCCACTTACGGCGGCCCTGAGTATATTCATATGCAGCAATGACCAAACACTGCTCTATCGATATAGTACATTATGATACAAGTGCGCGAAGTTGGTCATTACAGTCGAGGCGGTATTGCACATACGTATTGCGGTATTGATACAATTCGTATTTATCAATGCAAGCATTATATCCAATGTAATAGTTTATTGTAATTTATTTATTCGGACTATCTAGAATGTATTATCAGTGGTTCTTTATCCCTAGCATTGTCATTATTTTATATAAAAATGGTAAACATCAGACTTGAATAGTGTAATTAATAACAGAGGGTAATGGATAAAAGAACAAAGCACCGCGAGGTTTCCTGACAGAGTATCAGGAACACGTTGTTTGTCACCAGCATTCCGTCGAATCATGATCCGACGGTCGTTACCCTCCTAACGGAGCATGACAACCCCGACCACTGAAGGTTAAAAACCTGCAGGCGTATCTACTCTGTCCTGTTTTAATGGTATTGACCTAAACAACAGATTTGTTTTGTTCACGCCAAAGCAAACAAATATCAATAACAATCATTGCTGTTTATTTTCTTTTCAATTCGATGAAACTGCGTGCTAAGCGAACCTGTACTTCAATATGTATTTAAGTGGGTTATTCCGGTATGATCCACACTACAAGATCCATGATAGGTATTTTGTCCGGTTAGATCCATTGTAATTTGACCATTCCGGATCGATCCATTTCCTGTTTATAATGGGTAAGTACAGTCAAACAAAAAACAGTTGATGAAATAAAAATATGTACTTTTTATTCGTATAAGAATCATCACATACTTATGTTACGCTACCTAAGTCATTTGAAATCATCTTTTCATAGTTATGTTAAATTATATTTAGTCCTTGGATTTGGATAAATCTAATAATAAAAACAACAATTTGTAAGAGACTAAAGATTAATGAAATTATGAAAATAAAATTTAAAACACAATTTTAAAATTGTCATAGTATTCACAATTACATTATAATATACTCCTTGGATTTGGAAAAATCTTAATGAAGTATGAAAGAATCAATTAAATTTGTAAATAAGTGACTGAAGATAATTATTCAAATAACAAAAAAAACTAAAATTACAATGTCAAATTATCACAGTAAAACAATCATACTGATTTATGCTTGGTCCTTAGATTAATAAATAATAAAAAATATATTTAGATATTTAACCACAGATAAATCATATTATTATAAAAATAAACCATAACCTCCTGACGACCCTCGTACTTCATATAGTACATAGAAATTTAAAAAATCTATCAAAAATGTTTGAAATGGCAACCCTGTTTTGACGTTACAATGTCATCTGTCAGTTCTTTTTTATTAACTTTCAACAAATTTGCAGTCTGTCATATCTGTCATTTCGATAAAAATGGCAACCAAAGAAGGTGGTGTGGGAGCGCGCTCGCGCAGACGTAAGTTAATCCATGTTAATCTTTGTTGTGTCCGTGATATTACGCACTATTTTTGTATAATCTGCCTAAATTAATATTATTTATATGATCTGCACCGATATTTATTGAAAACCTGCAAAAATCAATATACTATAACCTAAAACGTTTTTATGTTCTCTGCAAAGTACAAGGGTCGCGAACTGAGTTTTTGCATTACTAACTGTCCATGTACTGCACAAAGTACATAGCGTAATTTCTGGGATTTTTTATAGGTTTTGTATTTTATTTCAGCCATGACTGATGAAGACATTGTAGAAGCCCTAAATGAATCTGAATTTGACTATTCAGGTGATGATTCAGATTGTGATCCAACCTTTAATCCTCCAGAGCTCGACCGTCGCGTCATCTCTAATGATAGCGATATGGACAGTACCGGTTCGGATGATTCAGATAATTCTCCTGAATTAGATCATCCTATACCTTCACCTTCATTATCTACTGACTCCAGGGTTCCAAGGTCACGAGGAAGAGCACAAAGTAGACGACCAAGCAGAAGTCGTGGGTCTCATAGTCGAGGTAGAGGGCGTTCAGTTATGATCAAACCAGTCCCAACCAAGCAAAGACGCCTACAGAAAGCATCCCATATGCCTTTTTTTTATAGCCTGAAGGGCAGACGTAAAAGCAGACGAGCCACCTGATGGTAAGTGGTCATCGTCGCCTATCGACACGAGCAACACCAGGGGTATCACCAGTGCAACGCCGGCCCTGAAGGAGAACTCTTTTTACACCTTTCTTGAAGAGCCCCATGTCAAAGCGCTCTGGGAATACCTCAGAAGGAAGCTCATTCCACAGCTTGCAAGTTCGCGGCATAAACGATCGAGAAAAACGGACCGTAGTCGTTCGCCACGAATCCAAGCGATGCGGATGAAACTTCAATCTTTGGCGAGTAGTGCGATGATGAAAGGGGGAAGTTGGCACCAAATCGAATAATTCCTCGAAGCATTCACCGTTGTAAAGTCGGTAGAACACGCAGAGACATCCAATGTCTCTCCTAAGACTCAGGTGTTCTAACCTGTTAGTGATTCGTGGGTTGTTGACAACTCGGACTGCGCGCTTTTGTATGGCGTCAAATGGGTTAAATGCCTGACTATGGACCAAAACAATCAAGATGCAGAAACGAACTTGTGATAAAAAGACCACAGTTTTCTGCAAAAGGTGTGAAGTCTACCTTTGTTTCGTACCTAACAGAAACTGCTTTGCAAGTTTTCACGATATTGTAGGGAATTAATTTTTAGTTGTTTTAATTTTTATTCTAGTTGATTTTAGAAGTTTTGTTTTGTTTTTCACTTATTTAAGATTTTTTGTTATGAGGTTGATTTTTTAATTATTAAGATATAGATAACTGAAAAGTTGTTAACGTTGATTTCTGAAATATGTGATAATAATTATAAGCATTCCTAAGCATTCTTTTTGTCATTTTTTTGAGAGATAGTAGGAGAACAGTGTTAAGTTTTTGGACAATTTATTAAAAATTTGTATTGAAGAAAGACATAATTATGTTTTATTTTTTATGTAAGGATGAAATGTTATGAAATTCTACCTGGTTTAAATCAAATGTAACGATTATGTCCTATGAGAAGTACATGTGTATTGGCTGCTACTGTACTTTATAAAGAACATTAGGAAAAACTCGATTTTCGTGGCTAGGATTTTTTTTACTATTTTCCCCGAAACACTTATGTCATAAATAATAAACTGTAGAAGTTCCGTGAAAATACTTAAACTTTAGGATTCCTGGTCGTCAGGAGGTTAAAATATAGTTGGGCCATTTTAATAGGTCACATTTGACAGTTCGTCAAAATTTTCCAAAGTAACCTTGTAAGGGAGGCACAGCATAGTATCTAATACATTCCATACTAGATATTGTTAAACTTTTTACACTTAAAAGTAAGGAACTGACGTCGTTACAAAGTTACGTCAGTGAACTCTTTTTCTTTTTAAATATCAGGGATGGTACCGAAAGAAACAGATGAGTAGATAAGTTGAATTCGAGAAGTTGAAGTAATCGTCAAAAAGTATTTCACGATTACAAAATAAAATGTATTCTAATACAAACAAAATTAATTTTATTACATTTTAGGCCAAAAAATATGTATGAATGATTCATTTATATAATAACGTCTGGCACAAAAGTCAGTATCTAGAAACGTGAAATGCAAAAAAGACATAATTTCATTTCGCGCCATTATTTGACGCATTATTTTTGTAATTTTTTTAGTCGTTGTGTGAACTGTGCCGACTGTGCGCATATTATTAATACTTTTAATAACAATCGCATTCAATTTACAGATGTTTGAAGTCCTTATCGATTTATTCAATTTAATCGATGTTTTTCAGCAGGTTATCCTCACTATGAAGCAAAGACAAACAGTTGTCAAATGTGGCCTATTAAAATGGCCCTACTTTAGAACATCAAATTATGACAACAATAACAATAATACTGTTTGGCCCTTAAATCAATGAATAATAAATGAATAATAAAACCTGTATGCATATTTCTTGCTGACTGTACTAAAATGTGATAACAGATAGTCAATGGACCAGACCGGAATAGAAAATAATTAAAAATATTATGATCCACGTAGGTATTACTCGTTAGGTATCAAACCGGAATAAAAAATAATTAAAAGTATATCGATCCACTCTCGGGATCTATTTTCAAGTATCAAACCGGAATAACTCATTTAAGTACTTTACGTATGTATGTATGTGTGCGTGTACTTATACAATAACAATAAGAATTTACCGCAAAATTGTACCGAGATTTTCATTTACCAAGTGTATAGTGGCATTGATGAACACCCGTATAATGTGTCAGTTGATTTAAAGCAGCTGTCTCCTCATTTCCACTTCCAACGGCAACCGCAATACGAACTTGGTATCGGTCTGTGGCGTATCGTAATGTACTTAACCGCGCTCCAGCGGGAACACAAAAGCGTTTGAAAGCTTCATTCCGAAAGCTTTAGGAAAATTGGACGTTCCAATTTACAAAACATGTAGCGCGACCTTGCTTTTCAGAATACAACTTTTAATACCTAATCTGGAGTAGTATAGCTGATTCGATGTGTTTCTCGGTCTCGTCTACGCTTTTACGATGTATAGGGGTTTTATTTTTATCGATGTAATACCCTAATATTATTTTACCATGTAAAATATGGCCTTAACCTTCTCATTTTGAGAAGAGAGCCGTGCTTAATTGTGGGCCATGATGGGATGCGATGATGACGATGATATAAATTTCTCTCATAGTTCGGCGGCTTTCATCTAGGTATCTCAAGTGATTGATTGAGTTAGGCAACAGCAGGCACGATCGGAAGGAGTATGACCACTAGTAACAAAAAGTTCTTGGTGTTTCCGTGCTTCGGAGGGCACATCGAGCCTTCGGCGCCGGTTATTGTCGTTAGATAGCAGCCGTTAAGGCATGTCGATGGCCTTAGGATGACATAAACACTTTTATTACTTGGGCTGGCCACTAATCTCTCCATCAACACGTACTAAAGCATCGTGATGGAGTATGATCTACACCTTTTACATGATGAGGAGAGTCCATGCTCAGTAAATGACCGTAAAATAGCTGAAGTCGAAATATTTACCCTTATAAAATACCCTTCATCATCACCGTCATCATCATTGCAAACCAATTTACCCACAAATGTCCCACTGCTGGAGACGGGTCTCTTCTTAGAAGAAGGAGGTTAAGGCCATAGTCCACCATAAGAGGCCGAATTCTTAACCACCTAGCTTCACCGCTATAATAAGCCTGGCGTTGAAGAAAATGTGCCACAGGCGTAAATAAATTAATTGCAATTATCTAAGGCGAATATACTCTGTAAGAACATTAAATATTTTCACCTACTTTATGTAGATAAACTAAAATAAAGCTTATTGGACGTTATTACATCGTAATATTTATGCTATCAAAAACATTTCAAGCAAAGTAGGTTGCCGAGACTCACAAGAATAAAGCTATTGCTATTAAATAATAATAACGCTTCACACTCATAGCCTCATACTAGGATTTCCTGTGTCGTGGGTGCCATGACAACACACAAGACATGGACTCACACCCAGACCGAGAACGGCAATTCGAATTCATCATTCTTTCCACCTCGCTGGGAATCGAACCCAGGACCCTCGGAACAGCGTATCCAGATCGCAAATTCATCTGATGGGTTAAACACTCATCAGGTCTTTTGAAGAGCTAAATCCTTAACAGTACAAGAAATGATTTTGCAAGATTTAACTCTGTAAACCTCACATTTTGACCAAAAATTGAAATTTGACGACTTCGCGGCGGTCGCACAGACATTCCCTATGCCATGAACTTACAAGTAGGTATGATATGAATTTGCCTTGTGTCTATATAGTTCTATAATACCTCGAAAGGGTTCGATAAAAAGTAGTGCGTTATCTTGGTAGGGACCTAGGGACCCGTGCACCCAGATCAAAAATTAAGTTTTTACGCTCTCCTTATACTCTGTCCGTGCGAGAGACTATTGAAACCTAATTTGTATTTGTGGATGAAAGTCGTAAGTATTATATTCTATAAAATTTTACGAATCAAAAAGTGATGGCATCTCTTTTATTCGGAAATTACATTAATGATAATATATATGTTATTACAGGTATTAATGGACATTATCATTATCGTAGTCTTGTTAAAATACTCGTTGATAATGACTCTACCACAGGTATCAACTCTGAGGACAAATTAATTCCTTATAATTTAAGCGTACCTCATTAACGAACAGGATTAAACTGTCCGTATCTTTTCAACACGTATTTGTTTTATAATTTGGTCACGTACATTTGCCACCGTTTCTCTTTGGCTCAGCGTATCCAAGACGGCAGGGAGCGTATAAATAATGTTTTATGCTTATTATTCAGCCATCGCTCATCCATTTCGTGTCAGAACCAACCGCTTTTTTCGTAATATTGATGACAATTTATTCCGCGCGGCCATCTTGTCAAGCTTATTGCGTTTTCAGCCGGCCACCGCACCGTCGCAATTAATTATGAACCCAACTTTCCTTAAGTGGGTGTATTGTTTTTGAATGTTATAAATGTTACTATTGTATTTAGAGAATCTCTGAGACTGGAAATAACACGGCATAATTAACAGCGAAGACTACTTAATTAAATAGGGTAAATCCGTTAGAGATGGCCGTATGGGAGAGATGGCCAATCGAAATATTTCGCAGATTTATTCGCTAAATGGTGTTGCGTCATCGTTAGTTCCCTTCGGGCAGTGTTCAGGAATGGCATCAGTTCATCTTTGTGTGCAAAAAGATTATAAAATGCGAGTAAATAAACTTTGTTGTTTCATAGTAGGGCAAAAATTATATAGTTGGTTCAATTAACGCCCTGTAGGATAGATATTTGTGTTGATTTTTTGTGTTTTTTGTTTATAATGCACAATGCATGTTTCTTTGTGTAAAATAACCTCAAAATGGCGGCCCTCGCACTTTTTATTCCTTTTAATATTCATATGGCCATCTCACCCGTAGGAAAAGGAGAGATGGCCTTATCTATTCAGTTTAAGATGGCCATACTAATAACTGTTATTTTTGAGTATAATCGCATTAATTTTATAATTATATCATAATAATTATGTTGTCTGTGCCGACGTCCATACGTTCCATTACTTGCAACCTGCATTTATATCTCTCAAATTCAATTTTTATGAACAGTGCAGACCGCATACCGCAAACACTGGTTGAGGCTCGTAAGCGTAGCAAGCAAGTTGGTAAGCTTTTGTCTTCTGATGAGCATATAAAAACAGGAAGAAATAAAGAAATAAAAAAAGAAATAAAATAAAATAAGTGGAAAAAAATAGGAAAAATCATAGCTTAGATCGTAGAGAAAAAAACTGATAAACCGGTTACAATATGAAAACAAAAAGCTGTCAGATAGAATTCTGTAAGTAGTTCTGATGAAGAGCAGTCAATATCATGTGACACATCGCCAGATGAAGACAAGGAAAATGAAGAAGATATGCGGCAAAAATTACTATAGGTAGGTACATAGAACCCGTCTTATTGAAGATTGGCTTCAGTGTCTGATTTGTCTCCTGTGGGTACATGAAAATTGTTCATAATTTGAGGACATTGTGTTCAAAATGTGGACAGAAGAAGAGAAAGGACCTAAAAAAAGCATTTCTGAGTTGAAAAGGCAAGGGACAAGGCAAAAAGAGCACTGGTCATCTGTCCCGTACTACTATGGCCAACATACCCTGATATACCGGGTGAGATGGCCAATCGTGTTTTTTTTTTCAAATACTTTTTATTGTTAGTTTTGAGTTTAAAATCTCTTATTTTATGTTGATTTTTTAAAGAAAGATAATGAAAGATTATAATGAGAATAAAAGTTTGATTGTAAAACTAGTACTTTTTATTTTATCACCCTCCGAAAAAACTATGGCCATCTCTAACGAATTTACCCTATAAATTAATGATAAAATAAGATTAGTTTGATAACATTAAGAAAATCAGACAAAATAATTCGTGTAGTTCTGAAAGTTGGTAGTTACACCTATTACTCAAGGAGGTCCAGATAAATAAACTAAAAGTCCCTGATGGTGGGGGATGGGGAGTGGGTGAGCCGGTGAGGGGGGAAGGTGAGAAAAGTCATTTTTTTTTTTTTTGCTTTTATCTAATAAAGTAGTATTCACCAGTTATAGTAAATATAAAACTGGTTTATTACAGTGCTTGGTAAAATTGATAAAAGAAAATTCAAATATTATGTAGGTAAAATCTTTAACGTAAAAATGTTTGAGGAAGTTCTAAAAGTACGCGTGACCTGCCATTTGGAGATGTTTCAAATCCGGCCCACAATATGTACAGTACCTCGAAAAATCGAGAAAAATCCATGGAATTCGGGAAAAATAAAGATAAATTACCTAAATGCATACTTTTCTGGTACAAAAATTGTATCTATCATTTAATTTTATCAAGTTTCAACATGGCGTCTTACCAATTTGTCATTGATCACAGATCACGAACTGTCTACTGTCACTTTAATATGAGATTCGCACTACTGTTTTTACATAAACCTTAATATTTAACGGTGTCACCCTGTCCCACTTACTTACTTACTTACTTATTCACTGGTTATTTGTTCCATTATTGTCTCAGTTAAAATGTACTATTGCATTGTATTGTATTGTATTAGGTTTGTAGTACTTATCTCTATTACTTAGCTCATTTGAACATCAGTAAAACAAGCTGCGCAACTTACCCATGTAAATTTAAGATATTGGTGTATGCTGTGTTTACCTGTTATTGGTTTTACATGTAGCTCAAAACTTAATGTTAGTGGTAAGAAATTGTTCATGTTAAAACTGTTGGTAAACCTTTTAAAATAAATAAATAAAATATGACAGAAATGTACGTACATATGTCAAACTTCAATCAAATCAACCAACGTGACATGGTGATGACAGCTTACCGCCATGACGGATTTTTGTTTTTGTGTTGCAATTTCAATTGTATATTTTTGTGTTGTACCAAAAAACTAAACCAATTTGAAGTGATTGGATAGTTAAAAACTGTTTGAATTGCGATTCTCCATATTTTAGTATGGTGTACAAAGTGGTGGCCGGGGCTCCATACATTTTGAAACAACTCCAAAAATGTACTTTTGACTGATTTTCATACAAATTTTCATCCCTTAGTTTACCCCCCTAGGGGTGGAATATGAGAAAATCCGTTCTTAATCTTAACGTCTTCTAACTATAAACTATCGCTTTGCCAAATTTAATGTTTATACTTCTAACGGTTTGCGATAATTTGTGATGAGTAAGTGACCTTTCTCTTTTATATTGTACTTATATTATCTACTACCTTTCGCCAGCGGCTTCGCCCGCGTGAAATTCGTTTAAACATTTTTCATACAAACTTTCATCCCCTATTTCAAGCCTTTAGGGGTTGATTTTTGAAAAAGAGTACCCTGTGTGGCTCTGGGTCTTCAACTATTTTTATTCCGAATTTATTAAACCATCAATTAAATACACATTATTAAGAGTAACTCAAAAACTACTCGTCTGACGGAATTAAATTTTTTACGGGACCTAACCTAAAACCCCAGCTTTCGATTAAGAAAAGAATGATCAAAATCGGAACTCTAAATAGTAAGATATAAGGTAACAAACATACAAAAAAAATATTAAAGATAATTCAAAAACTACTAGTCAGATGCCGCTCAAAGGAGAATGGGCACTTTTGTATGGGGTGCGTCCCAACCCTTGTAACAAGTTGCGACTTGTATAAACATGTTGTCTTGAGACTGTTAGATGATATGCATACAAAATATTTTAATAACTGAATGCAGGTAAAGAGTTATTTGCATTCCAATGTTTTAAAAGTTTTTTAATAATTAAGCCCTATTTTAGGGTTTCAATGAAATAAAAATACATTATGTGTTACACATGATTTATTAAGTTTTTAACAGACTTCAAAAAAGGAGAAGGTTCTCAATTCCTCTGTATGTTTTTTTGTCTTATATGTGTTACCTCACAACTTCGTACTAGGTGAACCGATTTCAATAATTAATAATAACATTCGAAAGCTAATGACTGCCGTGTGGTCTTATTTTAATTTGAGCGGCATCTGACGGTCAGTTTTTGAGTAATTCTCAATAATGTGAATTTAATTTATGCTAGCTTTTGACTGCGTGATTAAAAATACACGTGATTTATTATTTTCTCGTTTCTAACACAATACATGATTGTAGTTACATGATTAAACATACATGACCTGTTCATACAAAAGTTAGTTTACAATGAATGTTGTGTATGGTTGTTGTTAGATAGACTCATAAAGCTAATTGGTGCATGTTGTAGTGTTATTATATTGTCTTTTATCTGTAACCATACCTAAGGTAAATTAAAAAAATGTGTTTTTTACAAAAGTTTCTTACAAAGCGCGCTAACATGCTGAATTGCACAAAAAATTTTGTTTTTAAGAGCAATTGTGTTCCGGATAGGAAGGTGTGGAGCCGGTTCACTTTTTTAGAGGCGACCATCTCAGTCCTCAGGGGTAGCAACGCATCTGTGACCGAATTGGAACAAGACTCACACTAATCATTACTAACTGGACAATACTAATATTAACTAACAGGACTAACTATCACTAACAGTCCCTGTCCTCACACTTATTAATAAACTAACCAACTAACATTCTAACACCATCTACTAATTGGACTAACCACCCTAGTCCCTAAATTGGGTCTTGTTCTAAGTCGGTCACAATTGCCATGGGCGGCAGCGGAAGGGTGGTGCTGCATGCTCGTTTGCTACCTTAATTCAATAAAAAAAAAAAAATGCGTATTTTTCTTCATCATTGAATAGGCTATACTATCTTTTATCCTGCACTAGATCCAGACTTGCAGCCATACAAAAAGTTGTAGTATTTTTAAGACCTTTTTAATGACATATACGTATACATCATAAAGTGTTACAATACTTGGGACGAAACCGCCCATTCTCCTTTATATGAAATTACAATGCAAGTACCAGCTTTCAAATAAAAAGAGAATCATCAAAATATAAATACTCAGTAAAAAGTTATTAGGAAAGAACCATAAGTACACACTACAAAACATCCTTACACATTATTCAAGTTAATTCGAAACTACTCGTCAGATGTCGCTCAAATTTATATGGGACCATACAAAAAGCACCAGCTTTAAAATAATATTTGAATAATCTAAATAAATCAAACAAACGTCAGGAAATTCCTGTGTAATTATTATTTTGCAGTAAGTTTACAAAATAAAACAAGAACACACACAAAAATATTTGGGCACACTAAAAATTCTTAACAGAACACGTTCCAATAGTTTTTAGAACTTTTGTCTGTTTGTATGTTTATCTATTTGTCTGACGTAAACCTTGTAAAACGTTAACCTTCATAAGAAATAAAGTGTAAGGGTGCGTACAGATTATGTAACATGTTATATAACTTCTGTTTTATAACACGTCCACACTATCTAACATTGTTGTCTAACAATGAAACATATAACAAAACACAATGTGTTTTTTAATGACATATCGTCCACATTTATAAAACATGTTATATAACTGTGTTTTATAACATGTTTTGTTATATAGTCTGTACGCACCATTAGTAAGTAAGTAAGTAAGTAAAACATTTATTCAGGACATACTACAACTCATACAATATCAAACAAAACAAAAAACAATAACAATCAAACACTTAGCACTAAACGTTACAACTAGACGCTTAGACTTAAACTAGACGCCGAACGGCATTTTAGGTAACTGTGCTGCAGCGTAATTCCTGAAAAGGCCCAGACTCAGCATGAGCCGCGCGTGAGCACAGCGCTGATTTTCAGTCTGGCCTAAACTTCATGATGACAGCCCGGCCAGCCATCTACTTAACGGACCATATTTAAAATAAATAAATAAATTGATTGATTGGATTGATAAAAAGAGTGGTGGGTTTATTTGACTCTGTGCATATGCCGCTAAAAAAAACACAGATTGAAAAATCTAATGAACCCAGGTCATACACCTCTAGCTTTTCTTCCTGATTATTACTTTTTATTTTATATTTTATTTTATAGGTAATGGGGATTTGTGAACCTTTTCGAAAACTTGTCCTAAAATCCCCATCATGGACGTCAATGGGGAAAAGTGAACAAAAACTTCACTAATCCCCATTGATGGGGACTTCCAATGGGGATTTGCGGAATAAGCCGTGATCGCTAGTGGCAAAAATTTCTTGAGCGCTTCCGTGCTTCGGAGGGCACGTAAAGCCGTCGGTCCCGGTTGTTATCGATTGATAGCAGTCGTTAAGCCATGTCGGAGGCCTTCGGGCGGCTTGAAAACTTTCGACACTGGGTTGGCCACTAACCCCTCCACCAACCCGCATTGGAGCAGCGTGGTGGAGTTATGCTCTAGGCCTCCTCAGTAATGAGGAGAGACCCGTGCTCAGTAGTGGGCCATTAGTGGGTTGTAGCTTAGCTTTTTTTATTGGCAAACTTATCCTTTATACTTTATATAAAAGTGATGAAACTTAATGATGATTGTTTGATCTATTTTAAGTATTTATTTAGTTTGTCATATGTGTTTGTTTATGTTCAGGTCAAGGTTTGATTAAGCTGAATAAAAACTTAATGTTCTTACCAAATAACGTATTTGGCATCTTTAGTACATAGTGTAGTGCGCCCAATTTATCTCTGAAATGGCAAAAATTGGAACTAATGCGCCAGTTACTACCTCTCGATGACTGATTCAATCATAGGGTCCAATGCGTCCGACAGCGCCTCTCTTCGTTTCAATGTTAAGTAGGGCTTACTATACCCCTCAATGTTTGGCGTACTGTTTAATTTCTTATGACAATGCAATTTTATGACAATCACAAGTATCGGTCATACTTGTATAACTCTGATATAACTACAATAAAGATTGGCGACAAACAAAGGAACAGCTTAAAGGTCAACAGCATGACTAATAAAATAGGGTACTTTCGGTAGTGAAAAATAAACTTGATTTTCCTAATAAAAAGCAACAAAAAATATATTTCGGCAAAATAAACACGCTTTCTCGCCTTAAAATAAAAGAAAATATTATTTTTTTTTATTTCCGGAAAAACGCTGTCAGAACTTGTCAGAAATTTTGATGGTGTAATAATGGTAAATTGTACAGTGCCACAAACTTATCTGACCCGGTGGCCAAAATTGGAACTAATGCAAATGTTATACTATTGTCAGAAAAATACCAAGACAGTAGCGCCACCCTTACAGGGTCAAATAAGTTTGTGGCACTGTATGTATGACCGGCATTCATTCAAGTTGTTATGCACGAAACTGAACTGACAGTTTGGTTGGTTGGTTTTTGGTTTTGCCTTTATGACGTCACACCAATGCCTCTCGTGTTTTAGGTCACGTGACATACCGATTAAAAATTGCGTATTTTAATATTATATATTAAAATAATTATGTGCTTTTATGACTCAAAATCAGAATAATAAACTATATTTCTACATATGTAAATTTTAATTTTTATCAAAGGACATTGACCATTCCTGGCTCTGGCGTGGACAGGACGCTAGGACGTAAACAACTAAACCACATAATTACTTATCATATTTATCATACATACGCTAAATATTTTTGTATCAAGTTGCATCTTTAAAATAGTCAAGTAAAGTAAACTTAGATACTATCTAGGCTTTACTTTGGCAAAAAATTGCACATTATTGAGAACAAAAATAAAAAGCAGGCATATCAATTAAAATAATTGCTTTTTACAACAAAAATACTGACTTCAACATTGACATTGAAATTGAAAGTTGGTGTTTTCTATAAGAAACTTTTAGCGGGCGGGAATTAGGTTTTCGTCCTCTTTATTTAAATAAGTGCGCCGCAATTATCTTTTCCGCACACTTTTTGAATTAAGTGCGCCGCAATTATCTTTTCAATGATTTATATTTTTGGCTCGGGCGACGTACTTTGAATCCCTCGCTACGTTCAGGATTCTATTAACCCTCTGCAACTGAGGTGAAATAGTAGTAGAGATTCGACTGAGGTGGAGTCTGTCAGACGTCAGTTTTAAAATGAAAATACTGTGGAAATATTTGTTAATATTAAGTTATTTGTATTTTAAAAATGTTTTATGTTTTATTATAAGAATAAATAATATAATAATACTTTATTATAAGAATCTGTTAGGAATAAAATTGAAAGTCTATAAACTATATCACGTATTCTATTGAGATCAAAATTTCATACTTACTGTAACTAACTAAACAAATACAAGATTTTTTTTTCTAAAACATAAAAAAATTCAATAATATAATTTTTTCTGCTTATTTATATTATGATAAACTATTATAAAAAAATCACTGAGATCGTATGAAACATTTCGGCACAAAACAGTTTTAAAGTTGAGCATATTTTTATAATATAATATCAAAGGAAATCTGCCAAATCCCATACAAAATTAACCCAGGCCCGGCGCCAAAGCAACGTATCTCAGTTTTACAGTAAATATAGTAAAAATATTGAATATTTTCGGTTTTGCTAAATTCAAATGCTAAAATTTTTTTTTGCCCATTGAATTTTCATAGGCGCTCTATGTTAAAATTACATTTTTAAGAGATACGTCATTATTTATTGTACATTAACATTTTAATAAGTGATTATGGCATATAAGCATGTCTTTTATATTTGAATATTTTTCATTTCATGTTCTAGCAGGTAGCAAGTAAGCTGAGCTGAGCTGTATCTGCATCATCTTCGCTCTCACTCGCTTCTACTTCGCTCTCACTCGCTTCTTCTTGCGCTTTAGATTCTTCTGGACGCGGATTTTCTATTTCGAAGTCAAGATTGTCAACCCAATCGTCTACATCGCTAAACTCGTGTTCTTCTTCTAATTCTTCAAGCCACTGTTCTATTTGAACATCATTTTTCCGTTAAAACCCCGCTTAATAGGTTCTCTGTGAGATTTTCTTATATTTGACATCTAAAACTAAAACAAAATTGAGATTAAAATCTGTTCAATAAATATACTATGGTTACATCTGACAGACACTATATAAATATGCACGTTTTACTGAGGTTGTATATACGGGACACCAAGGAAATATAAATATTTTTGGGAGGTGACGTCTGTCAGAATCAATACTTATTGCTGTACTTACGTCTGTCAGACACCAATCACTCGTACCGCCACACCTGTGCACTGTGTCGCCAGGGGCGCACTACTGTCAGCTACCTTCAACCATTCGCGGAAGGTACTGAGCGGGACAGAGCTACATCACGCCACATTACGGAATGGCAACCTCACATTTGTTTTCGGTGTCTGAGAGACTACCACCTCAGTTGCAGAGGGTTAAAGAATCCCTCACTTCACTCTGGATTGAAAAAAGCGCCCTCGCCGTAAAAATATTACTTTGCTCCCTTGTTATACAATCTACTATCGAATTTGTTATTAACTAAGGGCTCATTCACACGAGGACGAATCGTCTTTTTTCACGAATCGTCTTTTTTCACGATTCGTTATTTTTTTTGACGGCGGCAATGCTTTTTAAATACTCATGTTCACACGCTTGACGAATCGTGAAAAAAGACGAATACGGATACGTCTTTTAGAAATCACGAAGCGTGAATGTTTTATGATTATGACGGATCCGCGCACAGTTTAGTATGCGTTTGTGTGTGAACTTCAATGCGGATATTTTGACGAATCGTGAAAAAACACGATTCCGTATTCAATGTGAACGTCCATCCGTCAAGACGTATCGTGTTTTTTGCCGAATCGTCAAAGACGTATTCCGTGGGAATGAGCCCTTAGCTTTCTTTTTAGCGCATATAAATAAACGCTTGTTTTAAGATTTTTGTTTCTCTTAATTTATTTTATGAACAACTATAGTATCCATCTCAGGTTATTTGGAGCCAATTTATTGTCTGCACTGTCGTATGATTAAGTGAAGCCAACTGTACACAGTGCGGATTTGTGCGTAAACACTTTCCCCTTCGAACTATCGAAGCATGTCCCAGAGGTGAATAAGTTTCCTAATCAAATCGAAGCCTATTACAACTTTGAGAGAATGTTATCAGATTATTGAACGGCCTATTGGTTATTTACTTGAAACTAGCGCCTGATATATCTAGTTGTATTGAATTAACATAACGTCTAGCGTTTAGTACTTTCGATCGACGGAATCTTCAGATAATGCGAGTATATCGTGTCTGTTTGCGATGTGCGTGTGTAGTTAGTTATATAAATAAATATGTTTAAATAATATCACTGAATGACTCAATACGATAAATTTAAACTTGCGCACTCGCTCGCTCGCTGTAGAAAACAGGGATAATTTAAGTTTTTAAACTTACTTTAGCCGACGACTTTGCAGGTTCAGAGAGAAAAACGAACCACCAAACATACAAACTTTCACATTAATTTAATATAGGATTATTTATATCATTCAGTCAGTATAACTGTCAATTAATTTATAGTTATTAGGATGTATGCGTTAAACATAAATTAGTAATTAGATACCGTATACCAATCACATATAATATGTATAGTCCGTTTTTTTTCGCTACGGACTAAATTGACACATGCAAATGTCAATTTTCGAAATAATGATATCAGCTTTTTAATAGTAGTGTTGTACTATGATACCGGTTTTATGAATCGTAACTTTTTACTTTTATTAGATAATTTTATTTTTATTTGATAATAGACGAATCTTTTAAAAATCATGGTAACTATGGAGTATCACAGATAAAAATATATTTATTAATTTTAATTACGTATTACACTAAGTAAATACGACAATTATTGACTTGTTGTTGAAGAATACGCAATAACAAGGTTAAGTACATTATATAGGTATGGTAGGTCGATCATATTATTTTAAAGACACATTTTTTATTATTACCGAAAAACGATACTAGATTGTAAATTACGTAAAGTTACGGTAGAGGCACATCACTACTAATGATTCGCAAAAAAGTGGCAACACAGCTAATGTACATTTAGTCCGTAGCGAAAAAAAACAGACTGTACCTACTTATCACTTAAAATACTTAAATCAAGAAAACCTGAGACACATTGCTGAAGAAGCAAGTCTTAAACTGGGTTATAGTGTAAGAAAGGATTAACTTGACGCTTATATAAACCGCAAGTTGGCCAGAGCAACGCCGATCGATTCTGCACTTTCGGCTCGGCAATTCCTGAAACTAATTGTGTAGTTCCCGCAGTCGGAGTGCCGCGCCGTCAATACTTTCCAACAACAAGGACATCTAATTGGAAAACTTTGTCCACTGTCATGATTCTGCTTCACCTGTTTTACGAATACCTACCGGTGTTTCTACGACAATTCCTCTATTTTATTAATGAAGTTTCAATCACAATTTTATGTCGTGCAGTATCTTTATGGTCTGGTTCTCAGTATTTTCTTTGCCAGGCACATGAAGTGGAATGCGCTTCCTTCTCAGGTATTCGCGGAGCGCTATATGTAATGTTAAACATAGACGTGTGAGTGAAGCTATTCAGATTTAAGGAAAAATTTCAGAAAATGTTGAAGTATCCACCTTTGTTTTGTAAAGAAAGCCGAGCAAACTATCAGTGCATAGCATAGCATAGCTTGGATGCCACCCGATATTTTTTAATTCTTCCCGCAGCTACTTCAATTCACTCTCCAACCCCTCAAAAGGGTTTACAAATCTGTGTGTATTTTTTCGTGTGTCACTCTTTCGTCGAGTGTCACTCTTGAATTGGTGTCCCCCAGGGTGGACCTCCACCCCTCACTCGCCATGCTACTGCATGCAGTCCGACATTTATAAGTTGTCATGCTGATGAGAACTTATTAATTGGGTTAAATTATTGCAATAATCGTATTTTGGTACCCTATAATTATAATATATAGGTATTATGGCCCACCATGTTGCGGTCGTGGTGGCCGCGACAAAAACGATGTGATTGTCTTTATGTATTGTGTTTTCTGGAGTTGTCTAAAAGGATAAAATGGGTTTGGAAGTATGTATGAAGTAATGGGGTTGTGAAGGTATATTTACTGCATATATTGAATTGCCTGCTTCCTTTGTTATCTTTGTTATTAGGATATAAATTTTATTTATCCTTTACTTAGAGAGAGAAATGTAGCATGTAAAGTGAACTGACTAGGGATGACAGCTATTCATTGACTAGCCACCCAAATACTTATTCTTTTCTTAACTTATGAAGAAAATATAACTTTATCACAATTATATTTAGTGACCTCTAACAGAACTGACATCATTTCGTCTTTCTCCTTTGCTCAACGGATTACACAGGGGATATTGGCTTGGACTCAAGGATTGAGGGAGACACTTTATTCTCTAGCTTACGGGGCTTTAATACAACGGGATAAGTACATAGTGTTATATCATAACTCGTCGTAATCTCAATGTTCGACTTCAACATGGTTGTTTGAAGCTCGGCCGCTAAAAGGGGAACTAAAGTTTGTACGGAAAACCACATTTCTTGGAGTATTGAACTGCGAAGTTGTGTTGGCGGTTCAAGTTGGAGGCTTCAACTTGTAAATTAATAATAATGGAAAAACATTCTCATGATTCACATTATAAAGTTAACCGCGTTGAGGGCGATGTACGAGTGTTGTAATTTATAGAAGTTTAACAAGTCAAGAACTTTTAAGTATGGGGCCTGTAGTTTCAGGTGTTTCGAATTCGCTGGTTTATTTATTTATTTATTTATACTTTATTGAACCTTACATATGTAATGGAACAAAAGGCGGACTTAATGCTAAAAGCATTCTCTGCCAGTCAACCTTAGGGCAGTGGGAGAAAAGAGGGCGGTATCCACAAAGTTTAACCTTTCAACACTATAAATGCTATACAAACAAATAAATGAAATTAGGTACATATGATATAAGCACTGTAATATTAATATATATATATAATATTAATATATAGATTTATAAATATATAATATATAAAAAATGCAAAATGGTACATAAGTAATTGATGACTCTCTCTCTCTGTAGTCGGTCCCTCATGTCTGAGGATCGTGGTCAGCATCAGGGTTGCATCTGGAGCGGATGATTTGCTTCCACCGGTTCCTGTCCAGCGCGTCTCTTACGACCATATAGAAGTTGGTGGTGGTCGTGGTCTTTATTTGATCGGTCCACCTTGTTGGTGACCGACCGCGCGATCTTCTGCCTTCGGTGTTCCCAACCACAATCAGCTTTTCCAGATTATGGTCACCTCTGCGCATCGTGTGGCCGAAGTATGACAAAATGCGTTGTTGACATATAGTAGACAATCTAGTTTTTATTCGGAGCTGGGTCAGAATCGATGCATTGATGACTAGGTACTGACAAATTATTGGGAAATGTAATTAATATATAATAATGGTAATAATAACAAACTATGAGCCTACTATTAGTGATCGTACACTAAAGATAAGTAATGAGCCCGAACCCGATTTTTAAAACTAAACTTACTGCATGGCTTCTGAAGTTCAGGTAAAAGAGCATTCCAAAGACGTATGGCCTGAGCAGCCAACGAATAATGAAGAAAACCAGTACGGTGAGGAGGGACAGAAAGAGCTAAAGTCTCAGAAGAACGAAGCTGCCGACCATGAGTGTCGCATAAGAATTGAAATTTACATTTCAAGTAATTGGGGGCAAATTCATCAAATAAGATTGAGAAAAGTGTTGTGAGTATCCTAAAGTGCCGTCGCTGGCGAATCGGAAGCCATTTCAGCTGAGCGCGATAAGACGAAACATGCTCATATTTTCGAAGGCAGAAAACAAAACGGATACTAATTGTTAATGAGACGATCCAGTTTGTCTAGAAGATCCTCATTTAGATCAGGGTAACACACATCAGCATAGTCAATAATAGGGAAGATAAGAGCTTGCACCAATGTAACCTTTATCTTGACCGGAAGAAAATTTCTAAGGCGATTAAGAACGCTTAGCTTTGCAATTACTGACCTGCTTATGTTTTTGACCTGCGTGGACCAACTTAGTGTAGAGTCCATGTACAGGCCCAGGTTTTTGACACTAGATGAGAAGGGAATGATTCTCTTAAATGAAAGGTAAGAAAAAGATAAAATAATTTAAACATGGGATAACTTTATTATGATTCCATATTCCATGCTTAGATTCCATGTATATTTATTTTATATTTAATTAAACATGGCATAACGGAGGCAATCTATACTAATATTATAAAGCTGAAGAGTTTGTTTGTTTGTTTGTTTGGTTGAACGCGCTAATCTCAGGAACTACTGGTTCGAATTGAAATTTTTTTTTTGTGTTGAATAGACCTTTTATCGAGGAAGGCTTTAGGCTATATAACATCACGCTGTAACAATTAGGAGCGAAGAAATAATGGAAAATGTGGAAAAAACGGGGAAAATTATTCATTCTCGAGGGCTTTCGTTGCATGCGTTGCGAAAACGATTCAAGATACCAAAAATATATGTAAGTATGAAAGAATTATTCCTCTTGAAATGATCTAAAAAAATGTCCACGACAGTATATGTCTATCTTTTAAGATTAACACACTAGAACCGTTTTTATGGTAATCAAATTTGGTCGAACCCACTGCCATACCAAACTTGCCGCGTTTCCAAGTTTAATCTGAATTAATCTTGCTGTGATCCTTTGCTACTTTGCTATTATTTTGTCGTAAGCTTTATTTCTAAGTTTAATTTAATTTAATCTGAATTAATTTTGGTGATAGTTTATTATCTTCCCGAAATTCCTACGGGAGCGGGACCTACGTGGTTGATACTTACGGGTCCCGAAGCGAAGCGAGGGCGGTTCGCTAGTATTATTATATTTGATTACTAAGAACGGTAGTACCTATTTAATTTTTCTTTCTTTTTTATTAAGCGCAAAATTAAAATGGTTCCTGCGCTAAAGTACCTAGTAAATAAACCTACACAATTCCCTTGACGTGTATATCTAGTTTCAAATGAAAGGCCATGACATGGCAAGAAAAGAGCGTGAAGTGAATATTATCCTACAGCTTATAAATGTATTTAAATAATGTTCACTCATGTTTATTTTGTGCTCTTATGTTAGGTATACGATCCCCTACATAATGTTCAATTCAAATTCAAATTCAAATATTTATTTCTTCGAAGTAGGTTTTTACAAACACTTATCGAACGTCAAGTTACGCCATCGCTTCAACAAATCCCTACGGCGAGTGGTCTTGGAAGAAGAAGCGGCAAGAAACTCCCAAGGAGTCTTTTTTTTCTCTTTCTCCACTCACAGTTACAGATGCACTTACTACTAATTACGGCTAAAATACGAAACTCATGTCCAAGCTGATTGATCATTAAAATATTCATCAAGTTTGTAATAACCTTTCGTCATAAGAATGCTTTTGACATGGGTTTTAAGTTTACAGTACGGCATTTCTGTTAATTGTATCGGAACTTTATTATAAATTTTAATGCAGTTACCCATGAAAGAGCCACCAGTTTTGCTAAGTCTGAATTTTGGTACAATCAGTTTAGCCTTATTTCTAGTATTTATATTGTGTACATCACTCTTTTTAGGAAAACAGTCATGATATTATTTTACATACATAATATTATCTAAAATATATTGTGATATTACAGTTAATATATTTATGTCTTTAAACAAATGTCTAAGCGAATCTCTCGGCCTGAGGTTGTAAATGGCACGTACTGCTCTTTTTTGTAATATAAATATTGACTCTATATCTGCAGCTGAGCCCCACAACAGCAGACCATAAGACATTATACTGTGGAAATAACTAAAATAGACTAATCTTGCTGTTTCTACGTCAGTCAAAAGCCTTACTTTTTTGACAGCGTAGGCAGCAGAACTAAGTCTCCCTGACAAGGCTTTGATATGAGGACTCCATTGCAAATGAGAATCTATAGTAAGGCCCAAAAACTTTGTTGAATCAACTAGTTCTAATACTTCCTTATTCATAATTGCTTTTTACAAAAAAAAAAATAACCGACTTCAATCTTGATAAGTAGAGATAACTCAAAAACTACTCGCCAGATGGCGCTCAATTCAACATATAAGTGTAAAGTTCTCGTCACTACAAATTAATCAAGCCCAAACACTAGATAACTGCAGTAAATCGTTGAGGAGTTCCCTCGACTGTCTTTCGGCTTCATCAGATCGACTCCAGATCTTCATGAAATGGTAGCGCTTTAATGTACTTATGATAACATGAACAAACATACTAGTTGTCCATACAATTTTCGAAAGTTCCCCTCGATTTCTCCGAGATGCCATCATCAGATCCTGGTGTCCTTATCAGGGGACCCCACTGCGCATATCTACTTTACAACAAAAAAAGAATTATCAAAATCGGCCCATAAACGACGGAATAATCGCTGAACGTACATAAAAAAAAAGCATATATACGGTCGAATTGAGAACCTCCTTCTTTTTTGAAGTCGGTTAAAAACAATACGAGTTGGAACTTCTTTAACATTTGGTAAAGTAAATTTAATACATTTAGTCTTCTTCGCGTTTAACATTAAATTATTAAGTGTGAACCAATGCAATACTTGTGAAATAGCATTATTTACATCGTCAAAACAATGTTTCCGCCTATCTACCTTAAAAATTAAGGAGGTGTCATCAGCAAATAATACAGTTTCGCACAAGTTACTAGTAAAATAAGGAAGATCATTTATATAGATTAGAAAAAGCAATGGTCCTAATATCGAACCTTGGGGCACACCCATTGTCATGTGTGCTCCAGGAGATTCTATTCCATTAACAACTACTTTTTGAATGCGTTCCGATAAGTACGATTTGATAAGACTAACTGATTGTGTTGAGACACAATAATGACTTAGTTTATTTAATAATATATTATGGTCAACGCAGTCAAAAGCCTTTGATAGGTCACAGAATATACCAATAGCATCCTGCTTACGCTCCCAAGCATCAAAGATGTGTTTAAGAAGTGCGATGCCTGCATCAGTGGTACTTTTCCCCTTCGAAAAACCGAACTGATTAACATGTAATAATTTATTGTAACAATTTTCTGTGCTCTCATGCTGTACTAGATATACTCAATTTTGTCGTGGTAGATTTAAACAGTTTAACGAAAGGAAAAACCTCATTAATAGAAATGAGTAGATTGTTGAAAATAAAGTAGATTTTGTTTATTTAAAAGTTGATTTACAAAAAGGATTTTTAATCGTTGCTTGTTTATGTTACTTAATTAACCATGAACTTTATTTTTCACAGGACGCATCCGGAAAATGTATGGCAACACAAAAATACCTCGTGAAGGAGAGTCCAGAGATGCTGGCGATCGCGACCTGGACGGGGCAGGTGCCGCGGCGGCCGCCGCTGCCGCCGGGCGCCAAGTTGTCCCAGCTCATGGCCCTCGGCTCCAGGCGAGACCCTACCCGGGTTGTGTGGATGCTCGCTAAATCCGATTCCGAAATGAAGTGAGTATTTTCGATCCATTGTTTTGGGTTGCCCAGATTGTTTATTGTATTGATTCACCAATATGATTATTTAATGTAATACATAGCGTTCTTAGTCGTAGGGTTACCTGGTTATGGTTGGCTGTCGCTTCGCAGACTATAATGCTTCAGTGTGCACACTAGAAAGTACATTTAGGCTGGATTATTTTTAAATAGATATACATTTTAATTTGAACACTTTTTCCAATTACTTTTCTTAATGTTACTTTAAGATCAGATAGGTACCTTCATTAGTGAGAATCGTATATAAACCAGCGAGCAGGAAAAGGTTTTTGAAGATAAGTGGGAACAAACTCACTTTGGTACAAACATACAAACTCTCTAGAAGTTGTTCATTTATTCATTTATTTATTTACTTTATTATGACGATCCGAATGGCGCTATGATGTTTCGAGGGTCCTGGGTTCGATTCCCAGCGAGGGGGAAATTTCAATGACGATTTTAAATTGTCGTTCTAGGTGTAGGTGTGTGTGTGCCTTGAGTGTTGTCCATAGCACCCACGACATTAGGGAATCTTAGATTGGGCATGGGTTTTGGGCTATCAGTGTGTAGCGTTATAAAAACTCCCGCAAACGGCAGCGATCAATTACAATTTTGTGATATAATAATACATGATTATGTTATTTATTTTATTTAGTAGCTATAATAAATATCGTATGTCGAATAACATGTCACAAACACTGAGCTCGAGAAGTAAGGAAAATCGATTTACGAATAGTTTATCTCGGCTGTAATTTATAGACGGGATAAAGTTTGACAATAATAATGGCGGAACGATACACAAGCTTCTTGTAATGGTTTCCGACAAGAGAAATAATAGCAGAACTTTTTGCTGTTTTTTGTGGTTCAAAGTCAAACATGTACCTATTATTTATCAATTGATATAAAATAATTATTATTAAGGAAGTAAAATGCGAAATATCGAATAAGTATTTTAAATTTTATAATAGAAATTGTGCTGGTTGATATCAGCTTACACTATTATTTTTAGGTTTATGTAGATTATTCTTAGTTTGTTTGATTTAAAATGTTGGTAACCCGTTTCTGTGTGGTGGTGGTTAATAGGTAATCAATTAATAAGTCGTTTTGCTGTTCACTTCCCTTTTGTTTTTCCATGAGATAAATAAGCTTCTGAATTGTGTAAAGTTTCCATAATGTCGAACGTAATATCTACTTAATTAAGACCTTTTCGAAATTATTTTTATAAAGTAAACAATAGGTCATTGACCGAGGCAGCTTTGAAGAAGGAATGATTAAAGTTCAAATACTGTGAAGCTTATGTAAATTGGATACTTTACATGATAAAAGATCTGATACAAAATTTCTGAAAAACTGCTTATTCCGCTTACAAGAATGATACAAAAACTGAAATATCGAGTTGTACCTATTACTATTTACTGGCTGCCTATCTGAATCCAATACCAATCCACACTTGGTCAGCGTAGTAGACCGTGGCTTATAACTCTTTCATTGTGAGAGATGACCGAGTCCAACGGTGGGACAGGCAAATGTGTTACAATAACAACACAAGCTATGGAATTCGTTCATATGTGGTCTAGTAAACAATAATGTAAAATATGTCAAAAGTTTACAAGCAATTACTCATCTTGGTCAAAAATAGCTTGGCCGTTTAATGAAATTAAATTTCTCACAAAAGTTTAATGAAACTTTTGTGAGAGGGTCTTTCTTTCACAGTTTATACATAGGTATCTTCCGTAGTTAATAAATATTATTATGTATCTTCCGTTCTGCTATCGGAAGTCAACCATACATAATTCACTTAGTTACTTACAAATTGATCCACACGAAAATTTACTTTCTCACCTCCCCTCCATGAAAATTTTACCAAAACAAATCACATTACTATTGCGTCATAAAAGTTCATATCATACAAATTTTCTTTGAAAGCATACAAGTTGTAAGTAATTTCAAAGTTATCGTTTTATTAAAATGAATATATTGATCCTTATTCCTCATTTTTATAAAATTATCTGTATAAGGAGATAAACTAGGTGATCAAAGTTAGTGGGGAAATCAGTTAAAATATCTCCACGCGGTCCAAACTGCGGGCATCAACTAGTTAAGTATAAACTTAACCAATAAAATGGCTATAGTTTAGTATAGATACATCAATTGTATAAACTGCTAACAATGTTGTTATAAGAGATACGCCCTGGAGTAGTAAACCGCACCTGGTCGGGTCATTTTAATTTGCAGACGGGTCATTATGCTGAAGCACTGAGGCGCATGCTACCGCAAATATATAGCCTTAATTACTATAGCTTGTTACACAACCGTACGCTAACAGGAACTAATATGTAGGAACTGAAGCTAGTTTATTAGTTCTTAGTTACATTGTATTGTTTGTATTACTATGTGATATTTTTTTACATGAACCAAAATCTATATGACCTATATTTTTCATCGCTAATATCTCCATATCGGAAACAAAACTTGCCGATTTAGATAAAAATATAATAACTAACTTAAAAAAAAGAAACGCAGTTCAATACAATAAATAAGGTTAAACAAAAAAATAACCAGTCAGATATAACAATTATCAAAATCGGTTCACTTAGCGCAAAGTTATGAGATACTTAACTGTCGATTTGAGAACCTCCGCATTTTTTGAAGTCGATTATTAAAATAAATAAAGGAACATACCTACCTATTTTATACTTACAATCGGATCACGATTATCGAGAAAGACGTCTGAATTACAATACTTATACAAACGATATCATTCAACCTTTGAAATATATGGCATGGCAGTTTTTGTTTGTAACTGATATCGAAAAAGTTTGTCGCAAAGACAGAAGAGAAAGCGCTGGGTTGTACGAATGTACGTAGATTATATGTATGTATATTATTATGTCTGTAAATCATAACACAAAAAATGAAGTATCTTTTTACATAACTTGAAACATAAAAATGTGCAAGTAAACTAGACTGTATGAATTTCACCAATTTCAATAAATCTGATTGACCTGAAAATTTTCAGGTCAAATTCATCGGATCAGAATCGGCTCAAATTTTTGAGGTCAAGATCCGATCACTATGCAATTTTTTCATAGTTTCCTGATGTCCTGACTAGGAACAGGATGAAACATTGTGTTGCATTTAAAAAGCAACACAATGTTTCATCCTGATGATGTAAGATGATCCTCTTATCCGACAAATCCCCTTCGAAGATCCCCTTCGAAGGGTATTTGTGGAAATTTTGTCCACAAATCCCCTTCGCATAGCCGAAGGGGATTTCTGGACTAGACGTCTACAAATCCCCTTAACCAATATTATATCATTAATTAAAATCCTTTACAACGTGATTCCTTGGTCAGATATACTACACGTTTGCAAATACGTCACGTTTCGCATGAAACGATAACCAGTAGAATGTTGCCAGTAGAATACAACATTTCAGTAGGTAAAGCAGAGCGCGTAGAATAATGATGATATTGTATAACCTATAAGCCTTCCTCAATAAATTGACTATTCAATACAAAAATAATTTTTCAGCTCGGACTCGGAACGTTGAAGGAATGCGCACCATGTTTTAATAAAATCGGTTGAAATTAGCGCATTCAAACAAACGCATCCGCATTATATAACTAGTATAGATAATCACCAGATAGCTATGTGTAATGTACTTTACTCTCAATATTATGTACAATTCTCCACAATATCATTAATTTGTAAAACCGCTCTAATTATCGTGGATTTATAAAATTATAGTCAATTAGTCATGTTTTTATTATTACTTGGTTAAGGGGATTTGTAGACTTCTAGTCCAGAAATCCCCTTCGGCTATGCGAAGGGGATTTGTGGACAAAATTTCCACAAATCCCCTTCGAAGGGGATCTTGGAAGGGGATTTGTGGAATAAGCCAGATGATCTACCATCGCATCGCTGTGGGAGTAAATGAATTCACGTAGGCCTAAAAATTAAATAAACAGCGTTTAAAAACACTCAACATACCAAAAAGCATAATTAAAAAAGTACATAATATATCATAAACTCTATATAGAATAATAAGATATCTAGACAAAATATCTATAGACAGTCCAATGGTCAATAATGAATTTATGACGAATTAATGTAGAATAAGATTTAAATAAAAATAAATTGAATTATTACCACTTATCACAGGAGACTTGTGTATTCGTTTTGTCTATCATTAATATTAAAAATCATCTCCGTAGCATCTCCGTAGCACATCCGTAATTATTAAGAAATGTAGGCGTCCGACACTGAGAAAGTAAGTTAATTACTACTTTTGTAATAATTATTAATTGAAACGAGGCTGACTACCTACTGAATAAAATAAAATAATAAAATATTATAACTTGTACTAATATGACAGTTATAATTTTTCTAACTTTAATTCGACGCTTTGAAACCTAAATGCGCTTTCGTGGTTTATTTACTATCTACAAGTACTTAAATTTTAAACTGTATTTCTGACTTGGAATTTTGAGCAACCGTAGTTGAGTGGCCAACAACATTATTCATGCGTGATGATATTTTTTTAAATTAATAATATCCTTATCAAACTTTTGATGGCTGTTAAATTTTATCAAGAATTTATTTCAAATCCTTTCTCCTATCATTGCGTCATATCTTCGTGTTTGGTTGGAAAAATAAAGACGTATTTACCACAGAACTTCAAAGCACTTTACGTCTTACTTTTCATTTTAATTACTTTCCTAGATTTGCCGCAACTGTTACGACATATATTATGTACTTTGTTCGTTCAATTTAAGGTGATGCATTTAAGAAGTACTAAGAGCGAGAGCTTGAGCTTAAAGTTCCGGGCGTTATTAATCACTGGTTGTCGAAAGTTGATGTTATATGAATGGGGTCACTTAGAACCCCTAATACTAAAACATATTATTATAACAATAATTCATTTTTTCAGTCCAAATTGTACTTATATTATTTTACTAAGTATGTGTGTAGTAAGTAGGTACTATGTATGGTTATAAACTCATGATACCTAGTTTGAATTCGTCAATGGTAGGTTTTATAGCTTGCAATTTTAATGGATAGGCATTGGATTGAAATATTATTTAAAAATTCCATTTTAACCAGTAAAATAATATTCCAATTCACTTTTAAGCAATACGCTTCGAATTATTTGAATTATCACTACTTATCGATTTTGAAGTTATCTCTACTTATCGATTTTGAAGTTATCTCTACTTATCGACTTATCATTGAATTGAATTTTGGCTTAAAAATTGACAAAATATCACATTAAACTGAACATTAACTTGAATATATGTAGGGGAAAGTAGAGTAATTGAGAACGGCGGGTAATTAGGAATAGCTAGATAAGTAATGTTTCCCCCACTCTATACTGGCTTGCAATTGTTCAACGGGTGTATCCAGCACCAAACAGCCCATACGCAATAGTGGGAATCAAAAGCCGCATGCGTGCTATAAAATTATTATTATTATATAAAATTATTATTATTATATAAAAGACAATGAAATGAAATGAAATGAAATGAAATGAAATGAAATGAAATGAAATGAAATGATTTATTTCGAACTTGGTTTTTACAAACACTTTTCGAATGTCATCTACGCCATCGCTTCCACAAATCCCTACGATGAGTGGCCTTGGTAGAAGAAGCGGCAAGAAACTCCCAAGGAGTTTCTTTTTTCTTCCCCACTCACAGTTACAGAGAACACTTATCACTACTTAAGGCTATATTTCAAACTCATGTCCAGGCTGTTTCATCTTGAAAATATTCATCCAGTTTATAATAACCCTTCGTCATAAGAATGTCCTTAACATGAGTTTTTAGCTTACAGTATGGCATTTCCGTTAATTCTAACGGAATTTTATTATAAATTTTTACGCATCTACCCATGAACGAGCCACCAGTTTTACAAAGCCTAAAATTTGGTACAATCAGCTTAGCCTTATTCCTAGTATTAATATTATGGACATCACTTTTCTTTAAAAAACTATCATGGTACTTTTTAACATACATAATATTATCCAAGATATATTGTGATGTAACAGTGAGTATATTAACTTCTTTAAACAGATCTCTCAGCGAGTCCCTAGGTTTGAGGTTGTAAATTGCACGCACTGCCCTTTTCTGTAATATAAAAATAGATTCAATGTCTGCAGCTGTGCCCCACAACAACAAACCGTAGGACATCACACTATGAAAGTAACTAAAATAAACTAGTCTTGCTGTTTCCACGTTAGTTAAGAGCTTTACTTTCTTAATAGCGTAAGCAGCAGAACTGAGTCTCCCAGACAAGGCTTCAATATGGGGACTCCATTGCAACCGAGAATCTATCGTAAGGCCAAGAAACTTTGTAGAATTTACTAAGTCAAGTACTTCCCCATTTAGAAGTATGTTAGTTGGCACCTGTTTTACATTCGGTAACGTGAATTTGACACACTTGGTTTTTTTCGCGTTTAACATCAAGTTATTACAAGTAAACCAGTGTAGTACCTGCGAAACAGTATTATTCACATCGTCAAAGCAATGTTTTCTTCTATCTACTTTAAAAACTAAGGATGTATCATCAGCAAACAATACAGTTTCACACAAATCCCGAGTAAAATGAGGAAGATCGTTTATGTATATTAAAAATAGCAATGGTCCCAGTATTGATCCCTGAGGCACACCCATAGAAATGTGTGCTCCTGAGGACTCTATACCATTAATCACTACTTTTTGTACACGCTCAGACAGGTAAGACTTTATAAGGCTAAGTGATAGTGCTGAGATACCATAATGCCTAAGTTTATTTATTAGTATGTTGTGATCAACGCAATCAAAGGCCTTTGAGAGGTCACAGAATATGCCAATAGCATCCTGTTTGCACTCCCAGGCAGTAAAAATATGCTTGAGAAGAGCAATGCCCGCATCAGTAGTATTTTTTCCTCTCGAAAAACCGAACTGATTTGCATGAAATAATTTATTTTTAGAGAAATGTGACAGCAGCTGGTTGTAGATAATTTTTTCAAAGATTTTACTAAGAGCTGGTAAAATAGATATTGGTCTATAATTAGTGGGGTCGCTTTTTTCACCAGCTTTAAATAAAGGTATTATTTTACCATGCTTCATTAAATTAGGAAAGCTGCCATCATCTATACATTTATTAAAAATAATACATAAATGTGGTGCAATAGAGGCTATAATTGATTTAATGACAACTGTAGAAAGACCCCAAAGATCAGTTGACTTTTTAATATTAATAGAATTGAAGGTTTTTACTATTGTATCAAAAGTGATGTGGTTAAATGTAAATGAATTATTGCATTTATCAACACATGACTCCATAATATTCAAAGCTAGCTGAGGGCTGGCCTGCAAGTTTTTTGTAATTTCATGTGGTATTTCCGAGAAGAAATCCTGAAATGTGCTTGCAACTGCATCATCAGAAGACACATTTTTGTTGTTGACTATTAAGGCAAAACTACGATCATTAGATTTAACTTTACCTAATACCCTCTGAGGTTCCAGCCGGCCACTTTATCACCATGTATCACTTTTCACTCTACTTGAGCTTCAAGCCTCGGTCATTTCCGACGTCGAAACAGTATCCTAACTCATTATTTATTATAATTGGGTCGAGGCGGATAGGGGATGTGAAATGAACGCAGGAGCGGGTTTCTGTAATACATAACAACGACATACTGTATCTTAAAAGATAAACAGTAGTTTCAGCATATAAACTTGTATTATGCCTGTTCCCTTATCCAATTCCGTGGTAAAAGTTTTTGTATCGTTTGATATTATGACCCATATGGCGCAATGGTTAACATGCCGGATCGCTAACCCAAGAGTTCTGGGTTCGATTCCTAGCGAGGCAGATAGGAATGATGAGTTTAAATTTCCGTTTTCGGTCTGGCTGTGTGTCCATTGACCTTGTCTTGTGTGTTGTCCATGGCACCCACGACACAAACAATTCTGATGTGAGGCTATGAGGGTAGGTATAGCGTTATTATGTAAGTACTAAAAATATGGAGCGGATATAATTATAATTATATATAAGTAATATGTTAAGATTATTCTTTTGCTTATTATTTTTACAATACGTCATTGATACCTGAATATTAATTCTGATTATGAATATATTATTATGATTATAGGCTAGGCTACAACCCATTAATGGCCCACTACTGAGCACGAGTCTCTCCTCATTATTGAGGAGGAGGAGGTAATACAATAATAACAATTACAATACAATACAAAATAAAAATTAATTTCTAGAATAAAATTTAATCTAAAACCAAGCGCCGACCTCTCTTCCTCATACACGACGGGAGTTGACTCTGCGACAGAAAAAATGCAAGCGTAATATCTTGGCGAGTGCTATCATAAGTAGAAAAGAAATACATATTTATATTACGCGTGGATTCGATATAGAAATTTCATTAGAGATAAGCAGTACCTTTGTACATTGTATATTTTTATGCTGTCCTTTAATTTTTTTCTGTGTACATAAACTATAAATAAATAAATAAATAAATAGAAATGCATCCCACACAAGTACTTAGTTTTCCTCCCCTGTGATTTAGGTACTTACAATCGACATTGCAGATCTCAGTCGGACAGTCAAAATCAGCTAATTATCGTAATTCTCATCTCTTTCTGTCTCATATATTCGATTATTTTTATTACAATATCGGAGCGGGTACTATTTTATTACAATAACGTAACGGGTCGTTAAAATATTGCCAGTATAAATAATCCCTTCCTAACACTTCCCAAGGAAGGGTAGGTAGAGGTAATAAAGCTAGGTTCTCAAAAGGTGTTTAGTAAAGATGAAGTTGTCCCAAAAGATTTTAATACTAACGCCAACCGTGTATTGAACGATGCGCGGCGATAGCTTTTGTATGAATACCTCAGAAAAGTATTCCCGTGTTTTTTTACAGCGACCATGTTATTTCCTGAAAATTTTAACCATTTAACTTAGCCATCATGATCGCTTAGTACTAAACGGAGTTTTAAACGTAAAAGCTTTTATTATCGTTCAAGTTTTATCGCACGGATGACGTAGGTACCTAATTGTTGCCAAAAGTAGATAATTACCATTCATGTTGGCAATTGCCATATATCTACTGCTGGTCCACGGATCCTGGGTTCGATTCCCAATTATCTGTTCTTGGTCTGCGTGTATGCGTTTTGTGTTTTATCCATGGCACCTAGAACACATACAATCTTAGTGTAGAATTAATAGTGTGTAGGGTTGTATATTTATTGATCTACAAATTAACGTAAATTTTTTTAACGAACTGCCATTTTAACGAACGGCAGGAGTTAGTGATACAAATTTTATAATACAGAAATTATAATCAACTGGTTATAGTAGGTACCTAGTGGCGGCCCTGAATGTTCTTGTATAGATAAATAAAAGGCCCTAGTTAGTAAAGTATGACGACCGTTAGTCTATTTCTATGGGATCAAAGCCATGTATTCATTCATATCATCAGGCACTACGTTAATTCTTTCTTTGTTTTCTTATATACACAACCAAACAGCAAACGTTTGTTTTCGAGCGAATATTTTTACCACACGAAATGTGTATCACACGCGGCGTTAACGTTCTTATGAATATCCTTTAAACCCGCCGAGCTTAGCCCACACCGTGACATATAGACCCTTTCCACATTCGCCGCTAAACATTTTTTACGCTTCCTCGACGCCCACATCTAGAGTAATGACTACCTCACAGATACCTACATACGTCAATAGCACTGGAATACGAGGCTGATTTTCCTCTGCATCTAGTTCACGTATGTTTAGTGTTTAGGATTTGTAGGCTTCGAGTGCCTGTTCACCAGAGCTAACCTAAACTAAGTTGGTCCACCAATCACATTTTAAAGCCCGCCTAAAAACCCCTCCAGAGATGGCCCTCGCAGGCAGCCCAATGAATATGATTGGTGGATGTCAAATTTATCCTGAGCAACGTAGCTCAGCTTAGCTCTGGTGGTAAGGCACCATAAGGGTGACAGGCGGAAAGCTATTAAAATTCCTGCACTGTCACACTGTCTATCACACGTCTCTCTCTTGAACGAAAATAATTAATGAACTATTTACAGAATGCTTGTTTCTCTGGCCGCTATCACTAAAAACAATAAAAGAGAAAAATGTTGGATGGCAAAATACAGCCCCACACAAGTACCTAACGTAGAAAAAGAGGTTTTCTACATTCTGTCTCGATATTGACGGACTTATTCATATTTATATTGCTTGATGATACGGAACCCTACGTGTGCGAGCCAGGCTTACACTTAATCGGATTTAATATCCTTATTTGAGCAATAGTTACGTTGTATATAAAACTTATGTATTCACACAATAAGTACAAGACTTTCTGAAAAACTGCAATCACAAACGCAAGTTATGGGTTGCAATAATGAAGAACGTAATTTGAAACTTAAAGCGCTTGCAAGTACATAAATATGAACACAGTTTTGACGTCCAACATCAGATAACTGGAATATATGCAACGAAGGTGCAAGATTTGCGAAAAACTTTCCACCCACGTCTCGGTCCCTCGCGACAGAACACGAGCATTCACTGTTTTAGCGTTAATGCACTTATTTTCGTCTAAAGTTGCATCGTACAGACGTCTGGGAGCATCGTCAATTCTTTTGTCGGTGGAAAATAGTCTGTGCTTTATTCTCAGGGACAAGTTTGTACATTTACTGCATTGTCTGTAACGAAATATCAATACCTATTATTACAAAGTCCGTGAAACTTCTACAACTTGCAATCTAATCAACATTTCACTCGTGTTAAGGTTAAATTTACCATTTATTGCGTTTATTCGAAGAAAATTAATTGTAAAGGAAATTAATGACTCCGTTATTTATAAAATCTAAAGCAATTTGTAATAAGTAGTTCTTTAACTCGTTGTAGTAAAAGTAATTCTCGTTATGGCGTATCTAATGAAAAGCTTTTTATAAATATATTAGATATCTGTATACTTTGTAGTAGATACCTAATTCGTCGAGTATTAGCAAAACAGGCTTAACATTAACAGGATATTGTAATAGTTTTAGACTTTTAATTTTGTACGTTATAATTAACATTTAAGGTTATTTGCTAACACGATTATCAGTTTATCTTATTCCATTATAGTGTTTTACCAAAATACTAATTACTTCTCTGTATATTTTAACGCCTCAGGGAATGGATGGCAGCTATTTCCAAAACGGTAAGTTGTAATTAAGAGATGTTTTCGTAATCACTAATACACATACAACCGTAAGCAATTAGAAAATTTATTACAGGTAACGTGTTTGAACATAATATTTCTCTCTATCGGGCTCAGTTTAGACAGAATATCTTAATATTAAGTAAAGAAAACAAGCAAATTTATATTGAAAAATCACTTTTATTAAGTAGTTGGTGATAATAATGTACACCTTTGTACAATTGTGGCTAACAAATTGCAATAGGTAGGTATTTCTTGTTCGTACTTGCTTACCTGATATGTAAAATGACAGAGAGCTAAACTTGAAACATAAAGTGAATAACAAATCATGTTTTAAAATGCTTTGTTCAATCTTTTATGATAATTGTATTGAGATGTTTAAATTTATAATAAGTACCTACCTAGTACAAAAGAGCGGTAAAGTTACCCTCCGCACTACAATAGATTTCCCGAAGAGGATACGAGGATGAATAATAACCATATTTTCCTGCATTTGAAGTAGACCATGACTTGAAGTAGGTATCTACCTATTATATAAGATGTTATTGTAAGAGCTCCAGTGCAACGAGGGATGGTTATTTCGTTATATTTGCCCATTTCAAAGATACCATGACGTTTTGTTTTGTAGAAACTTAAAATGTTACAATACTATGTGCCTGTTTACTTAGACGGACGCATTATAACTTCATCGACTGAGTTCAGAGCTGAGTTCAGCCGTGACCACGATCCATGTAATCGGCTCGAAATATCGGCGTACAAAATACAAATCGTGGGTTCCCGTATCATAGTAAAAAGGCTTTAAAATCTATTGGGTAGTAACTCTGCCGAGGAAAGCCCTAGGCGCGATGTTTGGCCAGGGCAGACATTAATGTCAAATAGTTGTTCGTCTGCGGCTCGTAGCTGTTTAACTAGGTCTATGCCGGGAGTGTGTGAAATCCGTTTGTTATTGATGAGAAAAATGAGTGTAACCCCCTCCCCCTCCCGATTCTGCTCCTACCTGGTTACGGCCATGATGAGAAAAATATTCATTTTCAGGCAACTATAGCCCAAAGAAACGATAGGTATAACATAATATATATAAATACCTAACAGAATCGTTCAATGTAACATTTACCTACACTACGAGTATATTTACGCAAAAAATGGTCGGAGTCGTTTGTAGCGTGGTGTCTAGTAATGGATGCCACATGGAAATCAGACAAACCCTAATGATACGTTTTGTTCTTTCAGCTTCCGCCGCCGCCCCACATAGAGCTGGTCATGTCCATGCCGTATCTTCGGACTGCCTTCAAACGACCCACGGTCAGAGTAAGACGTAAGTACACTCATAAATATTACACTAGGAATGTCGTGTTCCGTTGAAATTATAAACGCGGAAATAACTCTGCCTGTTTGCTTCTTACGATTTAGTGAATCGATTTAGATGAATGATAGTTTGAGACCTGGGAAAGGATATTGGACATTTTTGCGGAAATCATCGTCAAAATTATATCAGATCTTACTTAACAAATCACGATAAAATTTGGTACCTGGCAAATAGACATAGGATAGGTACCTACATACTTTAATCCTGGTGATAAATTCTCATGGAACCATTTTAACTGTATTTTGTTGTGGGTATCTCACGCAGGCGAAGCTGCGTTCGAAAACTAGTTTTGTGTTTCATTTTATGGGATTAATGGGCTATAACAAATGAAATAAAATTATTATTATTATATCATTATTATTAAGGAAGCAAACGAGCATGCACACCCTTGCGCTACCGCCCATAGTCAATCAAGTTAGCATAATATGGTGATAGATAGTTTGATAATAAATATGAAGACTAGGGCAAAGATTCCCAGTGATAATAAGTCCTAGTAGTTGTCGATTGTAATAGTCCAGTTAGTAATTGAGGCACAATTCCGTTGCTGCCCCTAAGGCCCTGAGGACTGTGATGGTCGCCTCTAAAAAGTGTGACCGACTTAACGCCTTTCTATGCAGAACACGACTACTGCTTGAACAATAATTTATTAATAAACATCATGTTTAAGCAAGATATTTTTTTGAGTTCTTTAAAATTTTTACTAACTGGAATCTCTATGAACTGGAAGAATGAACCTAACACTCTTGCAACGAACCTTGTGTAATACAATTTTAAAAAGCAAAGATAACAAAGAAATATTTAATTCAATTCGTTTGATTCTTAATAAATCATCCGGATACAAAGTCATAGCCAGGTAATATTGTTTAATAAAATCGTCTCGAAACGTGAACGAATCGAATTTGCGCTTCAAACAACGACAAATCGATTTAAAAGAGAACATTAATCAACGTTGGTGTATGGCATCGAGGAAAAAATCCTGGAAATGGAAAAGACACTTAAAGCTCTGGAGATAGAGATTAGAAACAGTTGTACATCCACATACAGAAAGTAATAACTTCCAGTTCATCGGGAGACGAGTATAAAATGCTTTGTTAAAATAGGATGAAAGTTTAAATTAATCTTCATTAGCATTTTAATTATCCGCTCGCATTACGATTCCCTGAGTCGCGGGTTGCATGAACAACTCAAATAACAAATCTTTAAGGTTGGTCATTCACATTCGCGCGAATACGCGAACCACAAGTGTAGGGCGACTTTCGCAAATGATTATGCAAAATTTTGGTCACATTCGCGGTTTTCCAAGCTGTGACAGTTTACAGTGTCAAAGGCAACAACAGTCAACAGGCAAAGCAAAAGATTAAATTACTGTGCTGTTAACCCATGAAGGGTTTCCTTATCTTGAGCCAAATTCGGTTATGCTTGTTGTAATAGGTATTGCTTTGTTATCGGAAATAAAGCAAGATGTTGATTCTATTCCGTAGAGTCCGAGGAGGTCCAATTTTTTTCAAGATTTGACCCAAATGTAACAAACGCTGCAAGTTAAAACATTTGTAATAAAAAAACCCGTCAAACAGCAATATTCTGTTTCGTGTCAAAATGTTTAATTAACTGGCGGTGGCAGCGGCGGAGGCCGTAGCGTGTCTTATCATTATTTACGCTCAGGCTTTAAAAAATGGGTCCTTCATCCCCAACACGAAATTGGATTCGCGAAATAAGTCGCTGTAGTATGGTGTGCGATGAAAGAAAAAGTGTCGCTAAGTAAAGACATTACATTTCTATTTTTTGGATTTTAGAAGAATAGGGCATGATATAGGGCAAATCTACTAGTTCTACATAGTCTAGTCAAATAAATCCGACATGCCGAAATTCAGGAATATACAAATTGAAATACTTGGGCTCCTGGTGATTTGGGGATATAATTATGATGAACTGACAATAAGACTATCAGTGTATGCTAAATCTATGATGAGGCTGTACTTCGCATACAATTGAGGAAATGCTAAAGTACTACTTCACCACACTGTCACAAAAGAAATGACTATTATTAATAAAATATCCTCTTCTCTACCAATGTTTCGTCTTCTTCTCTAAACACCACATTATGTAATACAATCGTGAAATATACTCCTGATCCCGTTGGGCAAATTGGATTTTCGAGGCAGACTTTTTAAAGTTTACTACTGCGAGCTGCCCTCCTCCCCCTGTCTAAGCTCATGTTGTCGCTTTAGGACCCGTCCTTGTCCTCTTCTCTTCCTGACTTTTGGGTTGCAGCTGGATGCCGGGTACATGGAGACGTAGATGTAGTAGTAAGCAAAATATTCCCTGAAGGAGGTAGAGAAGGGATAACGCATCCCACACCGCTTTCGTGACATGATCGTGACGTCACCGTGTAGGGGACATAACGGTCTCAGATATCGTTGATCTCGTGAGTATGCGTTTTAATATTGTCCACTTTGGATGAGCTGTTGTTTAGGTTTTTTGCCTTTCCTCGAAATCAATCTTCTTAAAGCAATTAATTATTGTCTGCGAGAATTGTCTCTCCATTTTTTCATCTTGCCACCAAAATATCATCCGGTCGATCACTCTAGCGACGTAATGGTAGGTAGGATATTCTCTCTTTTTGAGTTTCATTTGAAATACTAGTCTTTATCCGCGGCTTCGTCTGTGTTTAGCCTCGGACAGCTAATGAAAATAACTTTATTTCCTTCAGTTAGGCTAAGTTTAGGCTTATTGGGTTAGATTACATAGTACTTAAGTACCTAATTAAGACGTCAAGCTTGTAACAAACAAGTGATTTGACTTTTAACATATTTAAAATATATAAATTACTTTAAATATCTCAGAAAAAGATACAATTAAAAATACAATTACAATTTAAATTTTATGAAGAATTTGTGAATAATCGTGTCATAACCACAGAATCTAATAACATATAATTTATACAATCCCAGTGAGATTTCGTCTAGTTGTTACCATATATAGTTGTATTTAAATAAATTATCCGATATTTGCGCTGATCTGGGCATAGAGATTAGCCAAAGGGTTGGGTTTGAGTCATTAATATTTATAAATGCGACGATGAAGCGGCGATGAAAACGATCCCATCGTAGATTATTTCGCCCGCAGCGCCGATCCTGTGAATCCCTTAAGACCATAATCTACCTTATTATGTGTCATTGAAGGTTGTAACAAACTTGTTTTAACTATAAAGTTTAATTTAAATCAAATCCCTCAAAGTAAAACAATTCACTTTGATTATGCCATTTTAATGTTTCTAATTTGCATTGTTCAGTATTTTTATATCAGATTCATTAAAGCTAATTCTGTATTTTATGTTACTGCCAACTAATATCTTATATATGTTTTATTCCTTCTTCGGACGATAAGTCCAATTATAAAAAATAAAAAAACCCGACTACGAGAAATAACTAATGTACTTTAGTACGTAGTATCTCAATGACTAATACCATTAAAAACATTTTTTGTATGTGGAATGGTATTTTCGTGATCTTTCATTCGACACCCATATTGTTACGGTACGAAAAGAAACAAACCTAACCCCTCTGTTTTTGCGGGCGCCATTTTGAAAATTTAAGTATATGTTATAGACGTTATTGTAGATGACAATAATTTCAGCGTTCTAATCCTAGCCAGAGGTTCTCAAATAGGAGCCGGAAAATGCGGCGAAATGGTTCCAGAAAATGATGGTACGGCAATGTTGCTTCGCGCTCGAATTGGCGGGGGCATCGGGCACTCCCGTGCCCCCAGATTGTTAATTGTTCCCAGATTGTTCAGAGTCTAGCCAGAGTAGCGTCTAAATGTCTAAAAGCGTCGCCCTACAATGAAAACAAAAAAAATAAGACAACAATATCAAGCATGTGTGCGTGCAGGCGATGTTTTACACGTTCGTCTATTGTCTATGTGTGCGTAATGTGTGCGTAATGATATAAAGATTGTGGCTAACAGTTGACACGTTTGCGCGGATTCGATGTTCCATCTAGAATTCTAGACATTAGATCATCAAAGTGCAAACTGATGTAATTTTTTACATATACAAATCGGGTCCAGTAGTAGAGTGGGCGTTCATTCGTACTATTTACATTCCAGATAGGTATTCTTGACTAAATAAGCAATGTGGGCTTCTTTCATATGTCAGGACGTGATCTCAGGATATCAAATGAAACACAGGAATGAGCCAATCACACGTAAACAACTGCTTTATTCAATGATCTCTTCGGCTCAGTATAAATACTCGGTTTAGGGTTTATTTTGGTATCATGACATGTTTGATATACTTCACGGCATTACGATATTGATGTTATCGATCGATCCACTCGCATTCGCGACTCACACGTTATTTATCAACTATTATTAACGATTCACGGCATTTCAACATAGAAGGAGCTTTTTACAAGATATTACACCGCTAGCCATACTTTATTATTTTCCAATTCTATTGACAGCTATCAGATTCCCTATTAATCATCGCGTACAGATTAATCGCATCAAACCAGTATCATAGGTTTACTACCTCCTCCGTCACGGCCATCGCTGACTCATCGCCCGTCCTCGGGTGATGCTCCGCCCCGTTAATATTACCATCTCAATTACTCGACCCGCAATTTTCAATTAGTTCAACCCAAAACAAAACTCAAAATCTTTAACATCAAAAATGACTACTTCTGTTACTGCTGCGAGTGGATTTCAAAAACTTTATGTTGCATTTTTTTAACCCTGACTACCGTAAGCTACCACTCGCTTCGCTAGTGTCGCTATGGAGAAGAAACGAGTGAGAAGAAACTCCATAACATAACAACACTTATTTAGAACAAAATTACCAATTTATTATTTGCGCGATTTGTTTTAACGTTTACTCGGTAAGACGTCACCGTATAACATCGCATCACCGCGTCATCGCCAAAGAACCGTATTCGTTTCAGCATCTTCCCGCGATCCATTCTCAAGCACGCTCTACCAGCGGCAACACGTATGAGGCATTGAAGATTACCTGAAACAACCAAACACATACGCGAGTATCTCTCCACGCTCGGTCCTTCCTGACCTACTAAATAATAATCAACGTGCATCGTTACGGCCGTCCTATATCCACACACGACCTCGTGTGTTTCAACTTCTTGCGTCAGTATGAGCATAACACGCAGGCATTCGTTTTCAGTTATGCCACAGAGGCGTTTGAACAGCTAAGCCCCAAAAACTTCTTTAAAAAGGTAACACATGGATCCTCAATAGATATGCCACACGGACCTCTCAAAGATTTGACACTCAGGCCTATCAACAGAATTGCCACAGAGGCCTGTCAATAGATTTGCCACACAGTCCTATCAATAGAATTACCGTACGGGCATACCAATTTAGGATTTTCTACACAGACTTTCTAATTATTCAGATCAATAACCAACTTCATTAAAGGTCCTCAATTACCCAATGAATAAAACAAAACAGAAATCACCTGATATCCACAAGCGTAGTGTAACAACACTTAAAGCATTGTAATTCCAAGTACATCTCTCTCTGAATAGATTTGTGTTAAGTATTGTTGCAGATTCCTTTTTCCTTACATAGAATGCTCATAAACAAAAATTATTGTATTCCACAATATTCAAAACTTGCTTTAACCAATTTATCTTAAACTCTCACTCCCTTGGTATTTCAAGTTAGCAGAGATCTTCTTTTTGGTATTTATTTTGAACTGTATGACATGTCATGTTTGTGTGACACAGAATTCTTAGGTTGTCATTTCTTTTCTCAAGACACACTTTCAAAATTATGGATTATTACGTGCAATTTCCTCTTTTAAATTTCTATCGCTTTTTATCAAAATATTTCTCATTCAATGATTCGTAAACATAAGCCTCATTTCCATGGACCAGTGATGAGAATTGCTGACATGACAGATGGCAATCTTGCCTTATCCACAAAAAAATTTCAGGATTCTTTATCCACTTCTGAAATCGGGTCCAGTAGTAGAGTGGGCGTTCATTCGTACTATTTACATTCCAGATAGGTATTCTTGACTAAATAAGCAATGTGGGCTTCTTTCATATGTCAGGACGTGAGCTCAGGATATCAAATGAAACACAGGAATGAGCCAATCACACGTAAACAACTGCTTTATTCAATGATCTCTTCGGCTCAGTATAAATACTCGGTTTAGGGTTTATTTTGGTATCATGACATGTTTGATATACTTCACGGCATTACGATATTGATGTTATCGATCGATCCACTCGCATTCGCGACTCACACGTTATTTATCAACTATTATTAACGATTCACGGCATTTCAACATAGAAGGAGCTTTTTACAAGATAATTATTACACCGCTAGCCATACTTTATTATTTTCCAATTCTATTGACAGCTATCAGATTCCCTATTAATCATCGCGTACAGATTAATCGCATCAAACCAGTATCATAGGTTTACTACCTCCTCCGTCATACATAATATGAACATGAAATGATATGAAAGTGATGAAACCGACATGAAAATAACCAACATAAAGTAAAACCATTCTTCGGTCGTTTACACCAAACTTTATCACTGCACGCCTACCGTAATTTAATTATAACCTGAAGAATAAAATTTATTTTCATCACACCTATTCGAAAAAGACGACTTGGTTCGGACTTACGGGGTTCCAAAGTTGCTGTTTTCTATTCAGCGGACGGGAATGAATTTTCATACAACTTTTCCGTCCGGCTAGATCTTTTCCGTCCTATTTTGAATTTAGAACATTTTAGTATTTTGCGCTAAAGAAGTCGAACTCAAATATTGTTTGAATAAAGAATGTCTGGTACGACGCGAGGGCCCCGCCAGCTGAATAATAAAAAAAGAAATCAAATTAAGATTTTGTTTTCAAATTAAAATTAAGTTTTCGTGCATTTTTACGTATTATTTTCTATTATATATATATATTATTTTCTCATAGTGGGTGATGAAAAGTAGAGTGTATCACTCGGGTGCAAGTATATTTTTGGCTCGGGCGACGTACTTTGAATCCCTCGCTACGTTCGGGATTCTACTAAAGAATCCCTCGCTACGCTCGGGATTCTACTCTAGAATCCCTCACTTCGCTCTGGATTCAAAAAACGCCCTCGCCGAAAAAATATTACTTTGCACCCTTGTCATACAATCTACTATTTTCGAAGGCTTATTGTGCGATATATTTCTGTGTTCTCTTTCCAAGTTACTGGATAATATATGATGTATTAACTACATACATATAGGTACATTTACTACATACATTTTGTCTTCTTGAAGGAATTAAGCTTTCCATTATTTACAAAGTTTCTCTCAAAGTGATTATTTGCCAGAACATTTTTTATTCGTAAAAACAAATGAACAAATATATTTATTTATTTATTTCTTTTCTGCCTAGCAAGCAAAATAATCATGTCATTATAAAGTTGTACAGAAACATTGTCTTAGAGAGTTGTAGAAAAGTTTTCTTCTTCAGTTTTATGAAGTTTAAAGACGCGGCGACGTCGATTTGAAAAAAACAAACCCAAACCTAGATTAGTCGTAGCCCTGCACTGAATAAAGGTGTGTGATTATCTTGTGTCATTAGGTCATTACAAGTTTTGAAACCAAATGAAAAGAAGAAGAAGAGTAAGTATGACAATTATCATATAAGCCAACACATAACTATATTTTATTTAAGTATATCTCTTAAGCGATTATTGACTAATATAATGGGGGCCACAGTGCAACATAGCTTCGCTTAAAAATATAGGTGCTGATTTCGTGAAGTGACTTATATGTACATACGATATGACTACAAGGCGTTTTAGGACTGAACCCCGATTCCCTTTGTCAATTCGAAACTGGACGAAATTGGACTGTAGACAATTAGTTATAAAAATAGCGATTTTCTTGGAGATCGAGGGAGTGCAACTTCTGTACGTGGTATTGTTATGTATTCTATGACATTAACACCACTGCAGAGTAATATAGAGCGATGTTTTAAGTGATTCCGCCCCGACACGACTTGCGCATTACAAGTTTGCGGGCGCTCCGTCAACCCCCGGGAAAGTTATTAGACCCCTTTTTATAGCCGAAACACTGCCTACATACCCTTTACTCTTTCATTGACGAGAGAAAAATATTTTCTGCTCACACAACTGTGTCACGGCCAGCTTGTAAAATGAAGTGCATAAGCCAGAAGTGACAAATCAGTAGAACAAAAACTCGCAAGTACTAGGTAGGTAGTCGTATAACGTTTACCTATGGTTAAGTGTTATATGATTATTAACTAATAATTACTACTAATGTTAAATTTAGATTAAAATAATGATTAAATTTCGTTTCATGTTAATCCTTGTTTTATTAGCTACTGTCAAAAGCTACGTAGGTAAGTAGGGTAGACTGGGTACGTTTGAAACACAGGACGGTTGAAACAAGTCGAATATCTCGCTAATGGTTAAGCCTGCAGTAATGGGTTCAAGGGGAAAAAGAAGCAGGTAACAGGTCCAACCCGAATTTAAGTGTTACATTGGTCACCGAGTGCTATGTATTTTTATAAATAGGCATATTGTATTTTGATACCCAAAAGTAAGTATTTTTCTCCCGAGTTTTATGCTATTATTATGGTCTGTTCAAGAGCAAATATTGAGTATTCATTTATGATTTAGGTCAAGTTTATAGAATACGGAATGATGACTAGTTTTAATAAGTTATTAATGTTACCATTACTATAAACATTCTTTTACCAAAATTCTAGTTGGGGACGGTTGAAACAATACGTGTGGGTACAGGTGAAAAAAAACCGTATAATTTTGTCTTGTTTACTCAATGCCGAGTTCGCATAATAAAGACTTTTAGAAGGCATATTGAGTTATCTTGAGACAAATACGCGTATGCGGAGGTAAAAGTTGGAGATAAACTATACATTGTCAACAAATTACTCGTCGAAGACTGATTACGTATATTATAGGGCTATTAAAACATTGAACACCGATTAATATTATCATACGATTATTAAACAATTAGAAAGAATGGAAAATATAGCAAGTTGCAATATATTTTTATGTACATTGCGTGTGCGTTTCAACTGACCCCAGTCACTGTTTCAACCGCCCCTGACATGCGCACGCTCCTTTTGTTACGATTATTACCATCGATAATACAGCCGTACTATCGAACGCCGTCTATTATTTCTATCACCACATCAACTCAATAGGGACGGTAGAAACAAATCGGATTTTATTTTCAATGGTGAATATCTCTAAAAATATCACCCGCCAGAACTAAATATTATTGCCCTTTTGTAGATAACGAACCGCTCTTCAATTTAACATGTCATCATCATCGTTCTGTTGATAAACAAAAATATTACGAACAATTAAAGCCAAATCGTTTCAACCGTACCCAGTCTACCCTATGTATTGATATTTTTCATTTAAATACTTATATGCGATGCATTGCCCAATCGTCTAACAGCTTAGCGATGGTGTCGATCTGTCGATGTTAGAGAATGTATTCGCCCACAATGTGTATTCAAGCACGATATGGTAATAGGAATGTAGGTACCTACTACAGTGCAGAAGTTTCGTTTGAATACAGAAGGAATAAAATGGCTCAATTTCTAAAGAAACGAATCTCCATAAATGAATATCCAAGAAATGGTTCGTATCTACGTAAATTAAATGGAAGTCTCCTTAGTTAGATTCTAAAGATAAGGTTATAAATGCGTTAATTTCCGTTTCAACTGCGAATCTGATTATCTGCTCTTAATTAAAAGAGCGCTCACAGTCCCAATGCTTTTGTTGTTATAGGTACACTATAATACTTAGGTCAATAATAATTTCAATTACAACAAGTGAAAGAAACTCCCGTTACAATATTTCAATATCTTTAATTCAACAATAATTATCAACGAAGGTATTAATTTAAAGAAAGATCCTTAATGTGCGATATACTGACATGTGACTTTTATGTAATTTTACGTATAAAAATTCAATTTCATTCATTCAGTGCAATTTTCTGGAAGGTCTTAGCTGCCAAGAGGGCTACGAAGGAGTGTTTTACGAAATAAAAGCTTTTAAAAGCATTGTATAACAAAATGAGTATTATAAAGATTATAATAGGGAAAAATATTTCAAAGCGTTAATGTTTCCCGAATGCCGAAGCCAAAACCCCATTTAAAAGCCACAGCCGCTGATACATCTTATTTGACAGATAATCCATCATGGCGTCAGGACCAAGAAATACCGCGAAGGACATTCAAAATAGACTAAATAAGCAATTAATTATTTTAACACAGACTGTTCTGAAAGGTCTTCACTAAGCAAATAATTTATTTTTGTATTCGTTCTGTTTGCAAATACCTAACATTCATTATCAGTAGATAGATACCCCAAAACTGATTGGAAATATTTGTGTTTTTAAGTAATACAATCCCACTCATCAAGTCCGTCCTTAGGTTCAAAGATGACATAGCTTGAGGCTTCTTGCAACTGATGAAAATGGCGGGCTTGCTTATACATAGCTCACACGTAGACAAAGGGGGGTGCCTTTTTTAATAGGCTGAAGGGCAGACGTAAAACAGACGAGCCACCTGATGGTAAGTGGTCATCGTCGCCTATCGACACGAGCAACACCAGGGGCATCACCAGTGCAACGCCGGCCCTGAAGGAGAACTCTTTTTACACCTTTCTTGAAGAGCCCCATGTCAAAGCGCTGCGGTTTTGTCTATGTGTGAATAAATGTTGCAACAACAACAAAAAAAAGAAAGACTTTGTACGTTTAATTACAGAGAAAGAGATGAAACGATTGCTTAAATACCTCTTTGTAGTAGTGAAATAAATGTTCCGCCTGCTTACATTTATTTTCCGTCTGCTTACAGTTATTATACATCTATGGTTAAATTACTACTTTACAAAGATATTATATCCTTCTTCATCCCGTTTAAGGATAATTTCCGGGATAAAATTATCCTGTGTTCTTTCCAAAGGTCAACATTATAATTATTTGTACCAAACTTCATTAAAATTGGTTCAGCAGTTTAGTTTTCCAAGCTCTGAAGACAGACCAATGTCATTTAAAATATTAAGTAGGGAAGTAGGGATTTTAGCTTTAACTTTTGTTGGCTGTAAATATTGATTTTACTGAAACAAAGGAGGTATTTGGTGTAACATTACCATATTATAATCTTATCTATAAAAAAGTCTTAAAACAACTTATAGATTTTATGAAGCTCTTGAATTGGTGATGTATAATGTAGAGTTCATGGTTCTATTGGCTGAATAACATATTGTTAAAGGTTTGAATTTGGAACAAAAAAGTATCTATGTACCTACTGCGTAAATGCGGGGACATTATGGCGGAAACGCGAGGAAGGAGGATCTGGAAATGTAAACTCTAGGAAGTAGAGTTTTAAAACTAGGAAGTGTACATAGTAAGAGGAAAATATAATAAATGTAAAGTGTATGATTAAAGTATATTTGGTTGAAACTTTAATAGATTTTAATATGATTTATGTAAAAAAACATCCTTATTTCAGCAACGTCATCGGAAATGTACACGCGCAGTGCTCGCAACGCCGTGGGAGCGCTGGACGGGCGTGGTCTGGTGGCCGTCATCAAGCGCCAGGTCCCGCTGGCGGGCCAGCTCGACCACGAGCTCTCCTGGGGCCAGGGCTGGGGCTGGGTCACACTGCCGAACGGCGTTTGGAGTGGACGTAAGTCTCGTAAAACTCACACAGTAGTTAAACATTTTACACTCTTTAAGATTGAACATCAGTTTCCGTGGAGTAGTAGAAGTCTCTCAAAATGTACGAGATACTGCCATTTCTACGTTTACTGACATTAGTAAAAAAAATATTGTTAGGATTGAGATTTCGATGAGTCGTAGGTACTTCTTCTGCTCTCACCACGTTAGCTTCGGAGTTCAACACAAACTTTGAGTTTGATTGTAAAAGTTACATAGCGGGTTAATTGTAAATATTGTAGGTAATACGTTCGGGAGCCATAAAATTTGCGACCCTTACGTATTTGTACTAAGTAGGACTAAAATATAAACCAAACTAAAAATGCTTCACAACACTACAAAGATCCACGTTAGTCACTGTCAATGACGTAAATTCTTGAGTTTAACTATCCACAGTGATCACAACATACAGTTCGTAAGTTTAAATAAATAACTAATAATCTGTTGGTTTTTCCTTTCAGGCTTGACGTGGTCCCAAGACGGCGAGGACTTCGCGCTTCACGCAATGCCAATCATGCATCACACTAACGTATCCCAGGCGTGTTCTATGCTCGATGGAGTCACTGCCTATGAAGCTTCCGCTTATGAACAAGCCCTGGCGGAATACGACGACGCCGCGACCACTTCTGATGACTGGGACTTCGGCGTCGACTGCGGTGACTTCATGATGTAAAGCTATGTTTGTTTTAGGTACACTATGACCATTTTTGTTGTTAAACTTAGTTCAGAAGGGATGTTAGGATTTTTGTACATTGAAGGAATACTGTGGTAGCCATGAAAAGGTTCCATGAGTTTTGGCGACGATATACTATAAAATTATGATGACGAAATCACTAATGAATTAGAGGAAAACGAACAGGTGGTAATTTTCATAGCTATTGCATTATTCAATATTTGTGAAGATTATTTATGTGCAGTTGAGGCAAATGCCGAATTTGCTCAATGCTATACGAGATGTTATTGTGCTGGTCACGATAAATAAATTAATACTGTGCCAATTATTAAAAATTTTGATGAGGTTGAATATGAATCATCTTATGATTTTTATTGTCACGATAAATAAAATTATGAGAGAGTCAATCGTACCTTAACGTAATCCTTGGAGCAGAGGCGCAAGGATCGATATTTAGCTGCATGTTCTATAGTTGTAACGTATCTGTGTTTGTCATAGACGGTGTGTGTAGCCATGAACACTAGGTTTTCGTATTCTCTATGACCTACTTTATTCTATAGGTCACGTTCAGTAACTTAGAAATAGAAAAATTGAGCACTCTATAGAGCTATTCGTGAAACTTTACATTCTGTATTGAGAATGATGTCCTGGCTCCTTTTCAAGTTATTTTATGTGTTGTCCCTTGCAACATATTGGGAATCCCGACTCGTCGGAATAGTTTCGAGACAGTCTTTTTTAAGGATTCTTTATTTGAATAAGTACAATCATAATTGAATAAACTTTTCGAATGTTTTACGTGTCACGAATTCAGGGTAACGCGTTGCTTATGTCTTCGTAAAACTTTTTATATTCGACACCTTACAACCTTTAGATAATAAATCGCACAAATGATATGCAATCATAGTTTTGTTTCAATTATAGTATTTAAGTAAAACGCGCTTTGTCCCCGAAACACCAATCGCAGAGGTATTAAATTAAATAAATTATATTTACTCAATACATTATGAGTATTTTAGGATAAGCTGAACTTGGTGTTAGATTGTAGCGATCGTGGTCGGTAGAGATAAATTTTCCGAAGAAAACCCTCTAGGTGCCTATTTTAAGAATCTTTTTTAAAATATCTCTCAAATTTTTGGGGCATTATAATGTAGCTACCTATATCGATGGTCTTTGCTACAATCAGCTCAGATAGTATGGAGGAATTTGTTCCACGATGCTTCAGTAGGTAAATAATTGACGAGACTATATTTTAATTACACCGAACATATACACCGAATTATGAACTCGAGCTAGATCTTTTTTATGAGTGAAGTTATTGAGGAGATATTTTAAAAAAGATCGCCGTTCCCAATATAATGCAAGCGTTTTGACGTAGCATCGGTCGGCATAGATAATAATAGGTGGAATATTATAACAATATCGGAAAGTAAATATTATGTAATCTAGTCGCTACTAATCTTCCGACCTACCCAAAGACTGCCTAACGTTATATTACCTTGATACCTGTGTTGTGTGAGGTCCTAGGCATGGTAAACGCGATTTAATTACCCTGGCCCCGCGAGTGCCATGTTGCAAGATTTTGGTCCTTATTTTCAACTGGAACTGTTTGGTCCCTTACTTGATTTTATCATCTGAAGGGGACCACAGTGAAAGTATTCCGTAACTGCCAAATATTTTTAAGTACCAAAATGGGATTCTTGGCGTGTGAATGATTTTGTGTAGGTTGTGTACCTAGGGATATCGTATTTTGATATTTCTTACCAATTTCAATTGGTTCATTTCAGTTCAATTGGTTCATGGCTGTAGTGATTGAAACGTAATTCACACTTTCTATATTCACCTTAAAATTAATGCAATCCCATCATGCTTGCCATACATGATATACCGAATCCCTGATGTGCTACAAAATTGGCACAAGCTTACTTTAGGCACCAGATCTTCCGCAGATTTCAAGCTCTTTTTCTCTCTCCCAGAATCTTTCTATTATTGTTATTACCTACTATTTTTGTTGTGCCTACAACTATTTGTAATTTGTGTATGGAGATCAAATAAATATTTTTGTATTTGTATTCCGTTGTTATCGTACCTTGACCTCTATGCATTTCCAGTAAATCAGAATTTTGCTGAAAAATTTCGCTACATACGTACAGGTCAAAATTATATTATAATATACCTAAGGGTTTTAGAAGTTGTCGAATGTTTCATATGCTGACGTGAGTTGCAAAGTGTGGACTACGTTTTATCGATGAGGGTCCCTGTAAAAATTTAAGGATGCAAAATCTTGCAGCGTTGCCATAGATGTTGTAGCAATTGTGTAATTACGAGTAAACTAGATAAATTAGTGAGTTGATAAGGTCTAAATTAGTATGCGCGTAGAAACTCAGGATGAGGTGTATTTTGGAAAAATTGGTGTTCATTCTTATTGTGTGTCATTTATGATTTAAATTAAATGTTTTAAATGACGAACGTTATTGAGTCATGGGATAATGAAAGAAGTGCAATTCCAATGTACGTTATATATTAATAGGTATTGTTTGGGCTATAAATATTCCTATTTTACGTGTTTATAGATAATATTTTATTAATAGAAATTGACATGATTTTAATTTTTAACCTATATATTTTGATGTATTAGTGTATTCATTGTTAATAAATAAATTAAATACTTAGTTATTGCCAGGAATAGGTACCTGTGTGTTTTCTAAAATGTGTATTTGATTTGTATTTGTGCACAAATATCTAAATGTTTGTATTATGTAATAATGTATTTCATGTTACAAGCAATATTTACCCTTGTATGTTACAAAGTTTTTCCCGCATTGATTATTGTATTAAAATGTTTTTAAATAGCCGCAATAACAAAAAAATGTTAAATTAACTGTTATTAGGTAATTTAATGCCGCAATGGCCTCTTAACGAGATCTAAAATAATTTTGATTTGTGGGGTTCAAGAATCATTGCAATTATTAATAGGTACTTTGCGTAGATGCATCGTTTAGTTGTTTAGTTAGAATCATTGCTACGATTTGGCTTAAAACTTAATTTGTGTTAAAAATTAAGAATTATTTTATCGTACAATGTTGACCCTCGTGTATATTTTGTTTGTTATTCGTGTTAGTTTATTACTTAAAACTGTTTTCGTGTTGTCATTTTGCAAAACAGCAGTATTTTCATTTTTATATGAATTTGTACCTATAAGATGATTTATACAAATATTAATATTAGGCTGCAATAACGTGGAATGACGCTGGAATCGTCGAGAGATGTCGAAAGAAACATATCGACGGCCGCAAAGAACAAACGGTCATCTACAAAAACGTTAGTTTTCAGGAGAGCGTTTTTAGTTCAAAAATGGTATAACTTCTACAATTACAAAGATATCTTCGTCGATTTTGGAATAGTTAATTATTACAATATTAACTATTATTTGGTATAGGTAAATTATTAATAATTCTTTAATTTTTAAAATTACGGCAGATATCTTTTTCTACTTCGATCAAGAAAACAAGCAAATTGAGTCAACTGCCATATATTCGTTTCTACTTGGGACCTGATAATTATTTATTCTGTAACTATTTTATTAATTTAATGATTGATTTTTATTTTTATTGATCATATAAAACCAATTTCATCAAAACAACAAATATAATTATTATTGTCACTAAAATACTGTAGTTGTCTCACATTACTTCGGCATTCTTACGTTGAAGCTATTGGATAATTGCAGATATACCTAAACTATTTTGAGTTTTAGGGTGTCTTATAAAAAAAAAGTTTTGTGATTCTTGTTAATAATTGTATTTGTAATATAAAGTAACTAAACATTATAATTTCAAAGAAATAACTACTAATAATAATTATATTTTAACAGTACTTTGTATCATAATCATCATCTTTGTATCAGTATCATAAGTAACTCAATAACTACTCGTTTGACGAAACTCAAATTTTTACGGGACCTAACCTAAAGCCTCAGCTTTTGATTAAAAGAAGAATGATTAAAATCGGAACTCTAAGTAGTAAGATATGAGGTAACATACATATATAAAAATTATTAAGGATAATTCAAAAACCATTGGTCAGATGCCGCTTAAACTTATATGAGACCACAATGCAAATACCAGCTTTCAAATAAAAAGAGAATCATAAAAATCTGAACACTCAATAAAAAGTTATTAGGAAAAAACCATAAATACACACTTTCAAAAATCCTTACACATTATTCAAGTAAATTCAAAATTACTCATCAGATGTCGCTCAAATTTATATGAGACCTCAAAAAAAGTACCAGTTTTCAAGGAAATAAAGAATCATTAAAATCGGTTAAGCCAACACGAAGTTATGGGGTAACAAACATACCAACAAAGATAGGAAAAAAAGGTATAAATATTTTTTACATTTGTGGCTTGGTTGAATGTTACTTCCGGATTCAATTTTCAATTATTTTATTATTCCAATTGCAAGCAGTCATCATCAGACATTTTTTCTTGCTGAAGAGCCTCGAGACTTCGCAGGTTATTTTCGTAAGGACAGCTGGCCCGCCGCATTGCGCGACGTACACAAGGACAAATGGTATATGTCCGTTTGTACTTTGTCGAATTTTAAATAAGTAGTGCAGATGTCTTTTTGTACGTTGAAAAATTGGTGTAAAAAACAACATTTTTCGAGAAAAAAAAATATCACAAGATAGAACAAAGAATTCTGAGTTGAAATATGCAAAAAAACGATTTTGGCAAAATTGCAGATGTCTTTATGTTCTTTGCGGCCGTCGATATTTTTGTAAGAATGCTTGCAAACTTATCTATTTTATGATGGAAGTTAACAATGTGTTCTTTTTGTGTATTTTGTACTGTTCATATTTAAATGTGATGTTTCGTTTCGAATGTTCAATTTGTCCAGAATTTGTGCTAATACTTGTTAATACAATTTATCCACACTGCTTTTCTTAAATTATGAAATGTAACTTAACACAACCAACTTAACAAAACCGAATGTTAATTAAACTTTAAATGGAATATAAAATTTTAAATAATTGTGTCTAGTCGGAAGTTCTATCCACATCACTTGGAATCGTGGGGAACGTCTATTTTTAAGGCAAAAATGACATATAAATTTTTATACAATTTAATGATATAGAATATAATTATGTTTAACAAGAAACCTTATCATTCCTAGTAATACCTAAACAAATATTTGCCAATAACAATTCGACTCTATTTGCAATTTAAATTGCTGGAATATTGTCAGTAGGTAATTACTTTAATTGTATTGGATATAAATTTTTTTTCAATAACTGGGTTACAACATAGTTGTGTTCAGTAGCACAGACGTAAAATTTCGATTGCAATAATTAGAGAATAATAGCAGTGTGGACAACTCGTGTATATCTATTTTAAATAGTCACTGGTATTTAATAACTTATTACTGTCATAAGTTTTATATAATCCCCTATTTTCCAAAGCGGTGTTTATCATACGGAGTGGAATTAAGACACGTAAGTTTATAATACCAGTGATTACAATAAAGATAGTTGCATAGCGAAAATGATAGAATTTAAAGTAATGCATGCACTGCGATTATGCGAAAAACGAAACGACTAATGGTCAGAGAGTCACTGATTGGGCGCCAAAATAATAATAACAGTTTTGTCTTGGTCACGATCTACGCAACTGAGTCGGCGATTAAAATATCGTGAGTAGGTAGGCACATGCCTAACCAAAACATATGCATAATCTATAATATAATCTTGCTGCGTTTTGTATACCTATTGTACAAGAGTAAAATACCTGCGTTGCCTTCAGCAAAACTGGAAGTAGCATTATTGAGTAGACTTCAGTTTTGATATCGGGACAAAACTTACTGCCTTCTAACTGCGCCCGACTTGAACCCATGTAGCGCCAACAATCGCAGTGTGTTAGATGTCAAATACCTAAAGAGTAAATGTGCGTAGATAGGATCGACGTGAGTGTACGTGTATTGAGTAATAGAGACGCTCACATTACCACATTATGAATGTTTGTATGTAACTTTTGTAAAATAAACGCCGTATGGTAATGTCACTTGTTTTATTTTGTTATCATCTTATAATCAGAAAAACTAATGGAGTTTACAAAATTATCATTACGAAAAATGCTGTTGGTATCAAATTTATTTTCCACCTTTGTACGTGTTACTGGTGTCAATGGGCGATGGTGCCCACTTACCATCAGATGGCTGATGTTTTTGTTTGTCGGATGATAATAAACTTTTTACAAAAAACAAACTGACTTCAACATTGACAAGTACCTATAACTACAAAAAACAGAGGTCGCTCTTTAAATGGAACCACACAACAAGCACCTGCCTTCGAAACAGAAAGATTAGTAAAAATCCAAAAACTCAGTATTAAGTTATGAGGTACCTAACACACATAAAATGTACAGTCCAATTGAGAACTTTCCGTTTATTGAAGTCAGCTAAAAATGCAATTAAATGAACTGTTTAGAATAAGGATTATTTAACAAAAAATAAGGCCATATCCATATTTGCGTTCTATAATTTATGATATTATTTCTGACGGATTGCTATTCATGTATTTCAGGGTTTTGCTGAGACTCGTCTGAACTCGTAACTAAGAAGTCAAATACTTATTTCTTTATAAAAACACCTTTATGCCGACGTCTGTTCAAAAATACAGCATGAATTATTACTTTAAGGTATATTTATGTTGGTACTCTATTCAATCGGTCTGACAATCCTCACTTGGACAGTGTAGTGGACTATGGCGTAACATTTAGGTATATGACTATAGCTACGATTATTTCTATGGCTTATATTGACACCTCTTCTTCTCCTGTCTGGCTGTGATGGCTTGCCTGGCTGTGCTGGAGGGAATTCTCTATATGGGGGGCTTGGCTTTGGCTTTAGCTTAGGAGAGATATAAAACTATGGTGCTGATGCGTTGGGAGGCGACGCGTTAGGCGCACATTAGGAGCTGTTGGTTAGGAGCTGACGATGCATCGGCTTACGTCACGCCCGTTACATAAAGTTACAGGTAAGAGACATAAGATTAAGTAAATAAAGCTTCATTCACTACTTCTTAACATAATGCTAAAGTACAGTGCCTTGCTATATTATATTACCCTATATTAGAGCCAAACAAAAAAATAGATATTCCGACTTTGGGAAAGGGTTGTGTTAATAAATAGTGGTATCTTGTATTTCTGTTAGCAAAATCTGTTCTGACTGCATTTAGTGAGATATGTTAATGCTTTAAACACGATATAAAAATATAAATAAAAGTCTTAGTTAATAGGTATCTATGTTAAAGCTGCTAAACGGAACCCACATTATTTTCTGATATAACAAAGAATTCGAAAAAGCAGTCTAGATTATGCCGGGCCCCTGGGTATAGAAACTATTAGACTGGATAACTCAGCGTTCAGTTATGCAGACAATATCATTTTCCTCGAACACACACACAGGCTACCACCCCGCCATCTCGCGGTAACTTTACGACACACGTACTCGAAGCCACAGCCGCGCCGCCTCTACAAACAACCGACTGAATGCCCGAGTCCTGCCCTGCCATGCCGGGCTGCCCGAGTCGCACGGCGACCGCAGACTTGTTTAATCGCTAAACTTCATTCATTCGCGGCCGCTCACTTTGCATAAAAAATAAAACTTTTATGTTTCGAATCATTCGCGAATAAACCTCCTTTTCACGCAAGATTAAACTGTAAAATGACATAAAAACTGTAACTGTCTGTCAGGACTCAGGCAGGTTTTATAATCGTGTCAAAGTTTGTGACTAGTGTTTTTTTGGATAAATCGCGCGTATTATTTGCCGTTCATGACCGGTTTTGTAGTGTTTATTTATAAATTAGGACGTTAGATAAACTGCGGTTAATTTTTAACGGTTCAGTGATATTGTCTTATTTATTTTAAGTTACAAAAATGGAGAAGACTGGAGGGTCCCGGCTCCTGCAGATGCAGGTAAGGTGTTGTTAGTAAAGATAAATGTATGAAAATATCTGTGACTCATATCCGTTTGCATTCGAATTAGAATTAGAAGAGAGATGAAGAGTTAACATAATAATACAGGGTTTATTGAATAGATATATAATCATTCTACATGCAGATTCTAACAATTATTATAGGCACAAACGCGTTTCGATTTTCCTTGAATTTATAAAGGCAAGGATTTATAATATCCTCGTCCTGCTTAACATTGTTAAAGTGTATAGGTATTAAATATATAAATAAGCAATATAATAATAACTCCTGTATCCTGATATAACTTGAAGACAAATTGACATACATAGTGATAGATATAACAAAATATTAATCAAGTTACTTACTTGTTATTTTTGAAGATTAATTGAACCCAATTGACTTAGTGCTGAATCGTCTCTTAAAAAAAATAACCACTAGGCTGCCCAATTTTAAAATATTGTTATATTATTATTTATTTACTCAGCTACCCACATTATTTATATAATTATTTGTTGAATAGATGCTCTACTTTATTTTTCTATTCCTTTTCTCGGCTGGTGATGTCTTTGATGTAAATTATGTCTTTGGGGGATACGCGGGCTCGACTGAAAAAAGGTCTTGAGTTCTTTTTACGTTAGATTGTGTCGGAAAAGTTAACTATAAGTATATTAATAGCATACTGGTAAATAAATGGGCTGTTTTGATTTGACACCTGCTATATCTGTAAAGCTATGCTGGTATGGATATTATTACCTTACAACTTACTTGTTTAACATGTGAATGTAGGTACCTATAAGTAGTAGTAAGTTCTTAGCATTTTTCTAACACGACCCCCATAGTATGCAAAAAAAATTCGATCCCCATTCTTAATCCTTCGGCTTTTTCATTTTAGTTACAAAATATTATATTCAATCGATATAAAAAAATGTCTTTTTAAACTTTAGGTATTACGTTTTTATACTGAGATAGTTCTTTCAGGCTACATTAGGCTTCAGAGGCTGTGACCTTTTGATGGAGAGATTCGTGATTTGATGGAGAGATTCGTGACCAATCAATATTGAAAGTTTTATCTGTCACATAAATATTTGCCCCGGGAATTGAACCCGGGACCCCTCGCGTCGCAAGATTACCACCAACTAGACTACGTGGTCGTCCTCTAATTATATTAAGTGATTCTAAAAGAAGAAAAGATTTATTACCTATATTTAAACTATATCATAACAGGCACAAAACTTTAACCCTGGGTAGTATTTTAAATATTTGCAACGATATTTCATGCAATTGCAACGAAATATCGTGTGTAGGTAGGTAGGTCACCTGTCACAATAATTAAAGGATTTAATCAAAAATACACCTGACAAATTGGAATCGTGGTCGTCAAATAGTCGAATGAAAGCCAAAATTGGATCGTGTTTTTATGCACAATTCAATACGTAATTATACACGATGCTTTTACTCTAATTGTATTCACACCTCCGACTTTTGGAGCTTCTAAATGTGTTTGGAGGCGCGGCTGTTTTGTTAGGGAAATGGATTCACTTCTAATAGTGTACTATTACTTTAGTGGTTTTACTTTTGTTCCTGTCTAGTAACCCGCCCTCGCTTGGCTTACCTACGACTACGATTGTTTATGAGTAAACGCACCCAAAGTACATATTGCCGCTGTTCTCCACAATATATCTTATTTTATAAATTGGTGGAAATAATTTTATGAACTCAATGTTTTTTTACGTAGGTAGGTACCTTTTATAAAACTTCCCGGTCCAGGGCGTACACGCACTTCCTGATCAGTGCCTCTATTATGAGTTGTTGTAGTAAACGTCAAAACTGTTACTATTGCAGTTAACGTTTAGAATTTGTATGAGAATCCGTACAGCGCCTCTAGCGGTTACGATCGAATAGTCTAATACTGTAGTTACATTATGAGCTATTATGAGTTTTGGAAATGAAACTACAGCGGGTATCGTAAAGACGTGAGACGGTACAGTCTCCGTTACGTTATGTTGGCATCCATGAGTAATACCTCTCTCATTCTTTTATTATGATGTCAACAAGGATAGAACGAGACCCTGGCCAGCGAGCCAACATTTGTGAAATTAAAAAAACAAGTCTATGGATGCTCTATAACCCGACTAAATTAGGAAATGTGAAAGAAGAGTGGAATTAATGGCGGTTTGGTACCTTTTCAATTTAATTACATTAGCGTTCTGCGTCAGTCGCATTCAGTGTCAAACTGTGGTGTCAAAGTGTTGCTAACTTTGATGTTTTAAATATTATCTAGATGGGACATCGAATCCGCGAAAACGTGTCAAAAAATTTTTATATTTTTAGCAACTAGAAGTGAACGCAAAATAAAAATCACATTTAACAATTAATTACACGCAAATTTAAATGACAGGATATTTAGTTTAACCATTCAAACGAGCAGTGGTTCCCCTTGCCAAGTGAACTCGACGTGAATTGCCCGCAGACTGAGCTCGCCAACGCTTATATAGACTTCATAGCTTCATACTGACAAGAAATACGTCACTCTTCTCCTAACAATATCATTACGCACACATTACGCACACATAGACAATAGACGAACGGGTAAAACATCGTCTGCACGCACACATGCTTGATAATGTTGCCTTGTTTTTTTTTTGTTTTCATTGTAGGGCGACGCTCAATCTAGACATTTAAAACATCAAAGGTTGCTAAATATTTTGTTGATCTCGCAAGTTCAAAATTTCATTATTTTCATCTCTGCGTTCGGTTGCGTGAATCATTTGCCAAGCAAAATAGTGCCTAGCCATGATTTTGTTTAAATATACAGCAATATTTAATGATATTTAATTTCGATAGTGACTTTTCACCTTAGAAAATAGCGTGAGTGCCGTAACTACTACGGGTAACGTAATTTACTATAGCATCTGTCAAATTTGTGACTCGTAATACCAAGTTGTAAGTAAAACATGACCGCAAGTACTGTATTTAATAGAGTTATGCGCATTTACTATTAAAGCAGCGTTTTCACGAAAGCATCAATAGTAACGTCCTTTGCGTTTACTACAACAACTCATAATAGGGGTACAGAGGTAGGCAAAGGTAAATTCTCAGGGGCAAATCAGAATTTTGTGGCAATTTTTTTAAAAAGAATATAGCAACAGTAGTTATTTTAACCGTTATTCAAGGGGGAGGCAGCTGTGAATAAAAGAATACCGGCCTGTTTAAAGCTATCTTTGCAGTCAATATTCTGACGATGGATAAGATAAGGCTTATCTTGACAGGTTATCGATTTGCGCTACATTATGAATGCAGTCTAGAAAGGTAGGTACCATATCATAGGAGCAGTCTGCCAACTATGCGCGGTAATCACAAAAAATATAACCTACATTTAGGTCTAATGGTGCGTACAGACTATATAACAAAACATGTTATAAAACATAGTTAAATAATATGTTTTATAAATGTGGACGATATGTGTTACAAAAACAAGTTATATAACATGTTATTAGTTTGTGCAACAATGTTATATAACGTTTGCGCACGAGTTACCTACATGTGCCTTGTTATATAACACTGTTATATTACAATGTTATTTTAATGTGTACGGTCTTGTTATACCTATGTTTCATTGTTAGACAACAATGTTAGATAGTGTGGACGTGTTATAAAACAGAAGTTCATGTAACATGTTACATAATCTGTACGCACCCTAAGGGAAACATTACACAATTCGGCAAATAATTCTGATGCAATTACAATTTTTTAACTACCTCGGAGCTTGGGGCCAAACTAGAACTCGACGCTATTGATTGAACCCTTTATAAATTTGCAGACTTCGGCCCCTCTCGGTTGTTCGAATGTTTGTTTGGTTAGGTAGCAAGTACCTTTAAGTATCTAAGTACAATACTAAAATATGTATTTTACTATATGTACTTATACTCATATGTATAACTTCGCGTTCGCGTCCTGGTTGTTTCACTCGTGCAAATAATTTGCTAACGAACTCCGTCGTCCGCTGAATCTAAAACTTGTTCAGTTCGGATTGTGCGCTCCAGTGAATCCCTCTTTAGACTTGCAATGTAAACAAATATACGTAACATACCAACATTCGAAATTAAACTTTAAATCTCTAAATCCTACGTCCAATTTGAAACAGCAGTGTACCGTCTGAATTGGAGTCGCCGTATGGCACAACAACAACTGATGAAACGGTCGTTTTTTAAACTTGCCAACTGTTGGCATATTCGAACTAACTGAACTTACGATTTGCACGTTGTCTCTCTCTCCTCTATTATTATTTCGCTAGAGGGACGGAGAAGGAAGACCTGATAAGATAACGTTTTGTTCTATTACGGCTGGAGGAGCTCGAACCTTGACCTCCGCCGAACATTACTTGTATTATTACAGCAAGTCAATGGAACCGAGCCGAATATAAAACGTGACTATCGTTATAGCTAGCTATAAGATGACGTCATGATTTTACTATAACGGAAACGGGTCTTCAAAGCTAGCCAATCTACAGCCCTCGCTTTACTTTGTTTTATAATCTCAGTACTAGCCGTTATCAATAAACGTCCGTATAATCTCTTATAGGATGTCGATAAAATATTAACAACTGACACTAGAAAATACATAATAATATGTGCTTTTTGACAGTTGGTATACGACTTTCTAGAGATCATTTTTATAGATAAATAAGTAATTGAAAATGGTCACTAGCTGTCTCAAAAGCGCAAGAATACGTAAGACAACCACATAGGTATATCAAATTGCAGTATCTTAAGACTGCATAGAGTTACACAATATGGTTAATATTTTTTCCCTTTTCAATAACGAATGGATTCAAATGCACTTACAACGGCTGCATAATAATGTTCAGTGAAAGCTCTCCACGGCGGAAATCTCATTCAAACTGAATAAACGACGCGACGTTTTCACTAACGCTTAAAACTGAATTCTGCTTTTAATTCCCATTTTCTGACTACACATTTATTCATTGTATGTCAATAAGAACAGCTATATTTTAATGTTCTTGAAAAATCTTAGCGCGGCATAACTTCGCATAATATTGACTCTACATTTTTTTCTATTAGTACCTCTTTAACCGTACAGAGTCGAAAAGTTTTACTTTGCAATCCACTGAGCTTAACTAAGCAAAACAAATTAAATAAAGCGTTATTTCCCTAATCATCTAAGACTTTAGGGTCGGGCCACATTGATCGACGGCGATCGACGGTTTGTCCATACAAAAAGAGCGTAAAGTATGGAAAGCCGTACGCGTCCTTTCGCATCGACGAGCCGAACGGCTTTCCATACTTTACGCTCTTTTTGTATACTATGGACAAACCGTCGATCGCCGTCGATCAATGTGGCCCGACCCTTAATGTATACCTACTCCTTTCGCGTTCGACTTATTTTCGTTTTAATTCGTTTATATTCGTTTCGTTTCAAAAATGGCACCCACACAAATGCCAGATTTCCGCCCCTGTGATAAAGGCACTTCTCACATTACGCTATTTATGAGCTACGCGACTGCAACGCAATCCAAAATTTGTATGTATCTGACACTTTTCACTGACAGGAGACGCTTCTACGATGCGACTCCTGTCAGTCAAAAGTGTCAGATACATAGAATTTTGGGATTGCGTCGCAGTTGTGTGAGAAGTGCCTCAGGTTCATGTAGACTGACGCCGTAACTGTATTTGACTGTAGCCTTAAGTAAATTTTGCTTACAGGCTTAATTGAACTGTGTGCACACGTAACAAAATTGTTTTTAGCGAGGAATAGCAATTCCACATCCTCGGCGTGCGACTTAAAAAAATAGATGTCCTATATTTTATAAGTGGCCAGTCATGGACTGCATGAATATGAACTTAAAATAGGTAGGTACATGAGAAAGTTTCATTAAATTCGTCGAACCTTGTAGGCGTAAGCTTTTATTAAAAGTACAGCTTTGTAATTTAGTAAGAGACAGTGACAATTACAGTAATTACGAGGAAGGCTTGGTAGTTGTGTCATCGGCCCACGAGGCGACCCGGCTCGCTCGATAGCGCCGATAAAGAGACGATATCCAGGTCACGTGATATGTCGCATTGTCATTTTGTAATGTTATGTTGACGACTATTGTCGGACAAAGAATGAAAGTGTTGAGGTAACAATGTCTGTGAACGAAAAAACGGTTAACCACGGGTGTGTGTGCACTGCCTTATGATGCGGTTGCCATGGACACCGCGAACAGGACGTCTTTATCTACAAGCCGCCGGTTGAGAAGACACGATACTAGGGTTACTAATAATACTCATATAGATAGGCACTATGTAACTCTTTTACACCAGGTCAGATAGAATTCGTATAGCCTGTTTGTAGCTGAAGCAGGCGACCTAAAATAGCTCCTATAGGTATGTGGATAACAACAAAAAACTACCAACAACAAGAGCTTTGGTAAACTTTCAATAATAAATAGTTTGTTCTCAACCATTTGATAACGGCATTTTCTTTTCGATTAACCAAATTACTGAAATAACTGAGATATCAGAAAATCACTCCAACAATATTGTTCATTGATTCAATCGAGAAATTCAGGAATGACGCTGAAAATGTAAAAAATACAATACAATCTCTACATAATTATAATAAAAATAGTTCGTCTGTAAACATTAAATTATCATCATCATCATCATTTCAACCCATCACGGCCCACTATTGAGCACGGGTCTCCTCTCAGAATGAGAAGGATAAGATTTGAGAAAAATTTATAAATGCCTTCACAGGGTCAACAGAAGACTAGTATACAGCTGAAGATGTAACTTATAAAATTGTGTATGTTTCATCATACGCCGTTTAGAACCCAGGATTGTTATGTAGCAGGACAACAAGTGCCGCAACAGCGAGTTTTTTTAATAAAACTCCAATAGCTCATCGCAATTTTCATTATTGATTGGGGCTGTACCACGCACGACACCTACTTCGCAATGTGACCTATCTTCACCACGTCACGCGAGCCGAACATATCCAGTAATTATTTTAAATAGGCTACTAGGTTTAATGCAATACGAACAATTTAATTGACACGTAATGCAGCTTAATTCTCATTTTGTCCTCAATACGATGATGCTTTTTATCTATAGGACATTTGTTAAATCCTTTTACCGATATTACAATGAGGTTAACACATTCTGTCATGGATGTAGAGTTAATTTGACCTAATATGACGTGATTGGCGAGTTTGTAACAACCAACTGCTATCAGTTTCGTTATAATAATTTGTACTTGTTTATGTTTTGATTTTAATTTCTCTGTACATTCATATTACTTTGTTAATGTACAAATATGTATTTTGTCTGAAAGATTTAATGAAAATATGGCAAAATACGCCACTGTGATAAACATAGCTACGACAACGTTAATGGAAAAATATTTTATCGTGTCAAGCAGTTTTTAGCGAATAAAAAATAATATGAAATATTCATTTTGTTTGTAGGAAGAAATACTTAACCAATGTGGAAATAAAAATGTTTTGATAAAATTATTAAAAGCTTACTAGGTAGGAGACTCATATTCAAAGAATACAAAGAAGCGTAGGTAAACAATTAATTTCGTCTTACTATGACAGTCACATTTGTTTTTTTGACGTCATCCACTAGTATCAAGTATCAACGTAATTTGTTATGGTTGTACTTAAAAGGTATGCATTAGGAATAAAAGAATAGATCGGTGACGTGGAGGAACATTAAGTATTGTATGCGTCATTACTCCCACATACACACACCTGAGGGCTTCCGCGAACACCGTCCGTCAAATTCGTTTAAAGTTTAAACCTTTTTCATTGAAATAGTATTTAATTCATAGATATAACTTATGAAACTGACTATGCTGTTAAGGTAACCGTTTAGGAGTTCGTTCGTCTGGATTCATTCTTGAGTATGCGGCCATGTTTGTCATCATTTTTGTATTGGAACAATATACAAAATCATATAATACTTATATGAAATCCATAGGGTAAGAGAAATAAGTTTTAATTTTACCATGACCTAAACACCAATGCAAATAAACATTGCAAGTAATTTGTTACTTGTCAACAAAACAAAACTTGTGTACGTGTACAAAAACGTCAAAAACACGCGGTGCCCGAATAAAATCATTTATCCGTCACATAAATGACTCCCTGGCTGGGAATTGACCCGACGACCAGAGAGTAATGGTTGTTCTTTTGTTGAATTGTCGCGAACATCTCGCCGCAGTATAGACGACACGAATTGCCTCTTTATTCATTACACGTACCTACTGCGAAGAAAAGCTGGAAATTTTATAGCTCGATTACGTGGGCGTAACCACCAACCGACGACGCAGAATTCTTCAAGAAATAAATTATAGGCTCTTACTAAGTTAGTACTTTTGTCATTCTGGACTTTATCTCCACATATTTTCAGTGAGATTATTATGAAGCATTAGATTTTATTAAGTTGTTTAAAGTATTTATTGAATCCGTTCGAATATCGGCCGGCCATAGGATAAAGAACCTGCCAAGGGCCAAAGGACTGCGGCCTAGGGTTCAAGGAATAGAGGCCACGAACAAGACAGCAGCCGAAGGCCTGCAGGGTTGTCAAATAAACTCTAAGATGTTTAAAAGTTCATTACCTTACAAATATGTTAAACAACTCGCAAATCATTTCACTCATAAATTACGTAAACTATATAATGTCAATTTTTATTTTAAAATGTCGCATACAAGGTCTCATGTATACCAAAGATGGTAACGGACCTCATAATGTCCTCTGCAGTGGGTGGCTGGGATCGAGCCTGTGATACCCAATTTAGAATTGCAACATCGCCCACATTTTGAGTCTGCGAACTGTTTTGACTACTATTTTGCTCAGATTATTAACAAAGGACACGTATATTTGATGCACAATGGATGAATACAATACAAATGCCTCTTTTTACACAAGGTTATTATTACAATTAATAAGGTACAAGAATAAAGATACAAAAGATAATAAAGCAATGTTATTATAGGCTAGAAATAAATAGCAGAATTATACAGAGACATAAAAATCCCCAAGGTTTACAAAATAAGTAATGACTTTGTATGATTAGGAAGCTAAAGTATAAAGATAATACGAGGTTGTAGCTTCAAATCTGTGGAAATCGCTTTACTCTATAACACCCAGTTTAATTTTGTTATAAGTTTGTTTAAGAATACTAAGAATGACTCTACCTTACCTACATACTTTGAAAATCTATTGGAATATATTTCAGCGCCTTATGTCAGCTCTGACGCTTTTTTTAATGGCAAATAATTTGGAAGTGCCAATTTTTATGGAAGTCGCAAGGGAGAGGCCTGTCGACCTAGATACAACTAGACATTATTTATTAACTTTAATCACACGAACTGAGTATAGTCACGAGATTGCTCGGGGGCTATTGGTCTGTGGATAGGTCTACCATTCCACACTTGTAATTTACAGTTGGTTCCGAGCTGAGATTTACTTTAATTATTAATACTCGTAGATATTATATGATTTATTGGATTGAATTATTAAAGTACCTAAATCTTAATAGGTATTGAATTGTTAATTAAATTAGATCTTTGAGATGATCAGTTAGTCTGCTTATTAAAGAGTGAAATAAAATCTACAAGTACGTTCTTAGGTTTTTAATTGTAAGTTTTTGTAATTAACTCGAATTATGTTTTAAATTGAAGATCATAATTGAATGCTTTCGTGGAAGCTGGTCCGTTGTCGATAATGTCGAGTCGTTATAATGTACGCAGTCCTTGAAGCTGCTATCCCTGTCATGAATATCGATAAAAAAGTCCTCTACAAGTCCAAATTACTTTTATTGATACTTCTATTGATTTTTATTTTATTTATTTTTTTATTAATATTGATTTATTTAGCGGACCTTCTATGTTCGGAGCCAAGTTCTATGAATCAGGTGCAAACGTCACCAAACAATGTACGTATATAAGTATACACGTACGTACTGTGTGGTGTGGTGTTCAGAGAGGCATTCCTAATGGGTCGTGTGCTTAAACGAGTAGTAACGATACTGACTAATTGAGGAATGCGATACGATGGCCACTTGAGTCAATAAGTACCTAAGGGAAGAGAGTTCATTGTAGTTTCGTATGATTGAGCTATTTTTATGGTAAAAAACACGTTTTTGAAACAGAATTTGCGATATATATTTTGTTAAATATGCAGTTGTGTGCTATGTGTACGTTTACTTATTTTAAACTCTCACTCTTTAAGAACAGAACAGAAGAAGAATTGAGAAGTCTGGTAGTAGAATACGGTTACAGGTTCAAAGTTACATTCGTGTCCTTTACCCGTGCTACATCCATGTGGCCCTGTAGCCCGAGTCGGGAGGAAACCGGGGCTGTAACTGATACAGTTGCCATCGTAAATCTCAATCGTAGCAATCGTAAATTCGTAATCGGAGACCCTGTCAAAATAAAAAATAAAATCAATCAGCGTTAAATTAATAGGAAAATAAAAAGATACTTCGTATTTATGTTTTACTTCGCACTGTGTAACACACACACTTTTCCATTAAGTTCTGTCTTCGCGGATATATTAACTGTAACGGGCAATGACAATCGTTTTATTTATATGGATATTTAGAGTTGCCCTCCAACCTCCAACGTGCAATCTATGTAAACAGGTAAATAAATTTGACTCGGCGAGCAGTCTCAAGAGTGAACAATTTAACCCGAGCGTGAAATAGGATAAACTAGTGTGCTTACTTATGTGTGTGTAAGTAGGTATTTTACTCAGTAGTGTCTCCCTTCAGGCACAGGCAGTGTATTTAACGTAAACTACATTGTTATGTACATTTGTAAGTCAGTGCCTACTATCTCCTTTTAGAAAGGTTATTTAAGTAAGAGTCCATTGTTACTTTGGGTAAATTTATTGTTATTTATCCATGCATGATTGGTTTAAAATTACCTACTATATTATTAGTAATTTGCTGATATGAATCAACACTCTTTACAATATTGAGTTCATTAGTATCACTCGTTTGAAATTCATACAGCGTACCAAATGTGAGTATAGTAGATAAATTCGGCAAATATCGAAAATTATATTGAAATTAAACAGTAATTTTAATATTGTATTCGCTCACTGTAAGTATTGCTTACAAACATTTTGATGTCTGATTTAGAAACAAGATGAAAAGGAAATATTAATTCATTATCGTTTCTATAAACATTCAATTGAATGAACACGCATAGCCACTTGAGACGATAGTTCATAGAGATGTGGAGTGAATACGTTTTAATATTGAGTGGTAATGTTGCTCATTGGCATAATTGATATTATATCTGAGAGCTATCTCTCAACTGAAGCGTTAATAGCTCTATTTCATGTTAAAATTGGTACGTCTATCTATTTTCACCGCGTCAAATATATTACGACATTGTGATTGATTTTTTGTTGTCATGCCTCCATTAAGCAGAGTAATGGCTATGTTCATAGGAAATACAATTTGATACGATCGTTTAGCTTAGTTTAAATTTTTGACTGATCGATTTAGATTTATTGCCGCTGAAAATTAATAAATCGTAGCCTTAGAATAACTGTGGGAAAATTCTAAGGCGAAGATCCCAAAGCAAAGTTAAGACAGTTCGTTAACTTGATACATAAGATGGTATGAATTAAATTGCCGGTAACAACATGAACAAACGGTACATTTGTTTATCTTGGCTACCATCGTGTTCAAATAAGGGTACTATTATCCAATTAGCGTGCCCGCAGACTGTGACCTTCGTAACAATATTTTGACATGACGAATACAAACAGTACAATAAAAATATTGTTCGGAAATGCTCAAAATAATGCTTAATTTAAAATTTAGTAACATCTGATTTGTTAATTCCAACATTACGAAAACCAATTATTTTAGCCCAATAATTCGTAATAGAGTTAATAATTTATTCCACAGGTCTTATCTCTTTCTTTCTTCTTATTTTATTCTTTTTCCACAGAAAGAAAGAACAAAGAAAATTGTAAGTATCAATCATACGATCCTTGTCATATTTTTTATTGGCATTGCCTTAATGAAAGGCGCCACCGGGAGAGCCACGTAATGGCATTCTTTAGCGACCGGGGTGATTGCCCTGGTCTCCGAAGTGGTGATGGCACTCCAGGATCAGCGAATATTGAAATAAGCCTATACTTGTGATAGCCCATTGGTCGGACAAATGAGCTCTAAGTACCTGCGCATCCCTGTAACCATTGAATAAGCGAGATTTTAAAATTATGCATCACTTTGATTCGGTGAAATACTGAATAAATAAATAATATTGTGAGAACGCGGTACTTGTCATTAGTCAGTTTTTGTCGTCGAATGGGAATTCAGCAATACTTCACATCATAAAAATTAAAAGTCAAAATACATTTATTATACACTCTTTGAGACTTTTACAGTAGACCCAGGCAAGAAAATAAGCTGTTGCCCTTAGTTCGATAAGCAGGTCTAGTAAGACCAATGCTACTTACTTAGTTTAAAACCATATCTAGGTCATGTTTTCCTTATGCTTAACGACCACATGATTCATACACTCTGTGACTTTATAATACTTGTAAAGAGTAGGAGGGCATTTGTCCAAGATTGTCCGAAATTGCCCTAGTTTAGAAAGCGTCTGAGGGCCTGCCGGAAAGGTATACAAATTTGGTCCAGGTGACACTCTTCTGATACCATTTTTGATGGAGGAAGCTTGACAAATCATTAATAAACGAAACTAATTTAAAGAATCCAGTTAAACACAAACTTTAAAAACAAATCATTTAAAAAATCGGTCATCATACGAAATCATATGCCGTTGTATTTTTTACTTTTAAAGCACACACCTTCTTTGAGTAAGTAGGTATATTTAATACCAAATATTCGGGGTTTTTCAGTGTTTCATTGCCCAAACTCAAAAATTTTAGTGAAATGACACGAGATTCTAAAATTTGTAGGTATCTAAAGACTCGTAAGAGCTATCCTATATCCGTTTAGTCCTAGTATCGTTCAGACAAACAAAACGACGAAGACTGTTTTCGAATCACGAAGCGACTTATAATGTATTACATAACACCACTTCTCTAAAAACCACTAAAGAGATTTAATCTTGACTTGTAAATATTTAACTTGCGTTACGTACTTAACTCTGAAGTTATCAAAAATTCTGCAGCGGACTCCAAGCTGGCATTGCGCCAATGTCGAGTGGTGCAGAGATACGGGGCGTTTATTCAATTGCGCCAGAAACTAAATTGAATCGGATGAGGTTGATGACTAGTGGTCAATTTCAATACTGTACCTACCCATAATCTTCTGTAAGTTGCGTAGTAACTACTGAAACTTCATATGATTACGTTTGTTGTGATTGTTGTTGTTTAATTCTCACACTAAGTAATTCAGAGGTTATGCATTATAAAGAGGATGACCATAGGTACACTTAATTGAATAGATATCGTAATGAAATTGGACATACTGAAATATTTGCATACCTTAAGAATTTTCATAGAATTATGGAGAAATCCATTAACAAAACGTTTACATCACATTAGTAAGTCGACTGTACAGTGCTAGTTGGCAGCAACCTGTCGGTAGTGTCACCTATATTGTATTAATTACTATAATTGCCTTTGTATGGGAAAAGTGATACATATCGGCAATTATTGTTAGAAGCTTCTCCTCGGGTGAACCCCTATCAAATTAATAGCAATCTGCTTCACTTTCTTTTTAAGATCCATACGAGGAGTTCCGCTAGATAATGTAGATAACACACAAATATTACAATACCCAGATTCACAACGATGATAAACAATATGTTTATCATTCAAATAGGATCCTTCACTGCTAATCGACCCCAGTACCTATCAGTATTCTTCCAACGGCAATCAAAAATACCTGGTAGTGTTAGTTGTCACGCCGTATTTAATCCGAAGATTATTAAAGATAGAACATTGGTAACATCTGTTACTAGACTAAGAACCTTTATTGTTAATAACGAATCGAGTACAAACTAAGTTTAATTTATACAGGCTTACATACACCCTTATTGCATCGCACGTTGTCCAGCACGCTACCACCAACTGCAGCTGTTATCGTAAGTAAATGCGTCGCAGCATCGCTCTGACCGCAGTTGGTCTGATGATCAATTACTTATCGGATAACGTCGCTCTATATCGATTTAAATTAATACCGCCTCGGCTAGGTCGATCAATCGTACTCTGTAATTGATTTGCCTGAAGGACAGGCTTTAGTTGTCTTGTCTTATGTCACTAGCGCGTTGATAGCCGCGAATGACTTGTTCATGACTTCTTAGGTGAGTTCGTAGTGACCCAGTATCGGAAACGAGGGTTCCCCGGTATAATTCCGATCAAGGAAGATGATATTTATGTTTGTATCTCAGTTATGGTTGTTAATTTGTGTTATCCATGTCCCCAGCGACCAGCGACACAAGAAATCCTAGTGTAGAGTCACACTCTACATACATAACGTAAAAACCTTTACGTAGTCATAACTACGTAAAGGTTTTTATTTTGTATTGATATGGTTAGTATGTTCTTATGACGTGTGAGACTCCATCTTGACTTCAAATCCAAGCCAAATCTACCCTACTCCTAGCCCCTTGCCGCTATCAAAGTAGAGGCATCATACCCCTTTTCTTTTGATATTGGACTTTATTTCTGCCTAGCTTAGTTCCAGCTTTCAGAAACAATGAATTCGTCGCTATGTTTGAATATTTTAACACATTTCGTTAGCCAAGTATGCCATAATCTTCTGAGAAATAAAGATTCTTTATTCTTTAACCTTAAAATATGCCACTATTCCGACATGATGCAATAGCTGAGTCTGGGCTCTGGCTACGGTGCAGTGATATTCTTTAAATTTACGGATTTTTTTACTCTTACCAACGTAACGACCCTTCTTCCCAGTATTCGTATAACCGCATTATACTTGCAACCTTCTAAATTAAGTTCAACAGTAGACCGACCTACTTTAGTACAAGAAAATAAATGACCTATAACGCGACATTCTATGTAAACAAGACATCACCTGTGGAGGATTTAGTTCAACTCTAAGCAGTCTGTGGGCGGCAAGGACGAACGTGGGTGATGTGAACAATAAATTACTTATTCGTTGCATGAAACAATAACTTAATTTGTCTTAAATACCCAGTATGTAAAGTAACTGGTGTTATTATTTAACTTGGGAGGGAAAAACATGATTCTATTGTTATGTAGATATTTAAGTGTCACACGACTTGTTTGAGGGTAGGTCTAGAAGGTTGTTATCAATAAGACGTGTTTACACTAATTGAGTCTTATATGTATAGCTAGTTTCGTTGAACTCAAAGGAATAATCGAAAATGAAAGTGTTATTATCGCATCACTCGGCTTACAAGGAAGCGATTATGAGTCAGCTCAATATGCTGTACGCTTATGGCCTGAGCGCCGTGCGTGGGAGACAAATACAATCCAATACATACTTTATGTATACGTCGTTAAGAGTAAAGCGGTGTTAAATCCGGCTCAACCAGACAATGGTTTCTGATTTGGCAGACGGCGCCGCGGTGAACAAAATGTATGATGCGGTTTTGAAAGTTAGAAAGTAAAGATGATTAGTGCATTTTTGAGCTTAAAAGTTGTACTGACGACCAGCTGTACCTAAGACACTGAAAAGAGGTTGTTGTAAGTACAATTTAAGAGTAATTTAAAAAGTATTTGCAGTGGAATACACAAAAAGTAAAATAACTTAAGAGAAGTGAAAGAAAATGTTCTGAAGAAGAAAAGGCCCTGAAAGTCACAAATTTCGTAATCTAATGCTAATAGGGATCAACAGTCTATAATTAGACAACTAAACAAAGTCCTAGCTAATAATACATTACTTTTAGCTAACGCGATTAATAGCAACATCTTGTAACAAGAAAGTACAAAAGAAGTTAATCTCAAACAGGGTCAAGTTAACGGTAACTCTGAAGGTCGAATGATTCGTGACACAGTGACAATGACCACGTGGACTGTTGCTAGGCAACCGCAAAACAAACAAACATTCACCCCGTGGGGTGGCTTACCGCTCATTCAGTTTTACCTAGTTACTCAAGACAGACGATAAGTGGAAAAGAATTACTGAAAGAGTTAAAAGTAAATTGGACTTACTTGATAATTGAATTTAAATCAATACCAGATTTTATTTGGCTACGTTAAATATTTATTTTTTGTAAAAAAAATGTAAAAAAACAAATAGATAATCCATATACGAATATAGAAGGAGGAAAAAGAGAAGTAAAAATATTACGATTTTGTGGAAGTGACTTCATTGTGAATTGTGAACATACAAAATGCAAACGCCTAAATTCCACCGCTCTCTGGACAACGTGAACTGGTGGGAGACAAATCACTGGATGAACAAACGGACGCTGACATCGGTTTCTTTAGAAGACGCCGAGCCATCTGAGATAAGAAACGGGTGGCTAACTTTGCGGGATTCCAAGGTAAAATAAAACTCAGATGAACTTAAAAAAGTATAATGAACATTTTAAATTTCTCGTTCCTCAATTTAAATTCAAGTTTAGTTTCTTATTATAGTTCGAAATTTTTCGTTATTATTTCAGAATTAAAAATAATTTTGATCAACGAATCGTCAATATTTAGTCGCAACCTAGTAGTACGGGAGGCCATGATGCTGAATGTGGATTTACTCGAGCGTCATAGAGACCTATGGTTGCAAAGCTTAGATGATAATAAGAAAAAAATGTTATATAATGTATACCTTTTCATTGGTGGGGGAAGCGGCTATAGATCTTTAAATATGTAAAAAAAACTGCCGCATGGACATACTCGAGCGCGTCAGATATTAATACCATCAATGGCCTACGTATTTTTAATAATGTCGCGTAGCTCATAAATAGCGTTGTGTGAGAAGTGCCTCACATAACGCTATTTATGAGCTACGCGACTGCAACGCGATCCAAAATTCTTATGTATCTGACACTTTTTACTAACAGTAGACGCGTCTACGATGCGACTCCTGTCAGTCAAAAATGTCAGATACAGCGGGTTGCGTTGCAGTCGCGTAGCTAATAAATAACGTAATGTGAGAAGTGCCTTACTTTTAGTTTAGCAAACTGTATGACTTTGTCATTGTCTGTATAGGTACTCTCTGTTTAACTGCCCGACTTTATACATATATCTTAATAAACGTTGTACACAAATACTAGCATGTAGATATTCAATATATTTCATACGGCAAAAGATTAACAGGCGCCATTATAACAATTAATTATGACAAATTTATTGACTTCGAACATATTAAGCGACATCGGAATGGTCTCGTAGCTCTATTATTGGAGCTGTGGATATAAAAACCGATCAATACGTTGTTGCTAATGAATACAAACATTTTAAGAATGAAATTGACCAATGTGTTCGTGGGTTATTTGATTAGAATGACTGTGTAAAGTGGAAGAAATGAACCGTTAATAAATAAACGCTTTCACACCTATACTCATGCGGCACTGAATGTTTAAAAACATATACCTAAGTACTATACCTAATATTTGACAGGACTGCTCTTGGAGTCTTGGTGTCGTTCCCTAGAGTAAATTATGCATTCACATAGATTTCGAAAAATGTATGGTGACGATCAGCTTATGTCAAATTAGGTACCTTAAGCTATCGCTAACAAACAAGCCGAATACTTTTGGCAATGAAGATTAGCAGTGATGATAGGTTAATACAAAAACAAGAGGCTTTTTATGAGTCGTTCAAATTCTCGTGGCGCGCGCTGAGTCACGAGGCCGTATGCTAAGTGATGTAACTACAGAATGCCTGTTATGTGAACGCAGCAGCTCACGACTAACGTAACCAGACGTCCCATTTTGAATGGGACTGTCCCGTTTTCTCGTTGTCAGTCCCTAAAGATAACCCTGGTCCCTGAAAGACTAAATTGTTAATGTTGTATAGTATAGTCAACCCAAGGTTATGTTATGAAACGTTGTACCCGTAGTTGTACAAATGTACATAATTATTATTACAACTTCATAATAAATTTCATCTCATCATGAAGTTTTTCGTTTATAATATTAATTGGAGGCAGTCCTTTCGTTCAAGAAAAATATGTTTCGTTTTTTCTCGAACGGAGTGAAAACTTGGTGGGTCAGAGTCAGACCATGCTTCGTCATGTTTGCCTAATAACGTCCGTGATTATTCATATTCGCGCAAACAGAACCATCAAAATTCTGGCCGCGCGTAAAGAAAATACAAGCTACTGTAAATGTCCATTGAACCTGCGAACTCACGAAAACAAACCTTACTCCTGGTCCTGTTTCGAGCTTCTAACAAACTGGTCACGTTAGTCACGCTCACAACTGGGCCCGGCTGGCTGCGGCGCGGGCGTGAGCGGTGACTAACACTACGTGATGCCATTGTTTGGGTTACTTGATCATAATTTTACCACAACGTTGTTATTTGGTATTCCTTACCCCTGCGATTTCTTTACTTACTTTCTCGTGTAATGATAATAATATTTGATCATAGGCGTACTCAACTTCTGTTCCCGGGTTTCCTGAATTCCTGAATCAAAGGGAGCAAATCGGTTTTTGAGGCTAATTTTTTAAAGGGCACCTCGCAACTATCGTTAGTAGGTAGTTTGGTACTACTTAATCCCGATCATTATTTCAAAGTCAGTTCAGAATTGCAAAAATGCTGTTATTTAATTTATTTTGCATACTTAATACATGTCTTCAGAGAGTATTAATTGAATAAATAATTTTACTTACAGTTATTTTAAAGTTTGGAAAAAACACTATTATTATAAGTACATTCCACTGACTATACAAATCATTGATTATCATTACGTCCGTAATATCTCAGAATCTTGATTCATCGATACCTATCATTAAAATATCATCAAACGAGCGGGTTCATAGCAGCTAACCGCCTTGCAAACCAATTAAAAAACAAGCCTCATATCTAGACAAGAAAAACAGTAGAATTGCAGATTGAAGCTATCAGATCGGGCAATCCTAAGGTCGATGACTGTGTGAGTCAACGTGCACGCATGCCTTGTATGGGCATTATGGACGTGCGGGCAACATGTCCACCTTGATATTATATCATTATGATGCAAATATTCGATGTTATGCAATGCATAGTAATCCATAACCATTATCTTGCCTTACTACCCTCCTCGGATTTTGTTTCGTTTAGCAATATGGAGGCATGCGACAATTATGCCCGGTTCACATTTATTCCAGTCCAGTAATCCAGCGGTAATCCATTCCAGTGCTGGACTGGATCATATCGTTCACATTTATTCCAGTCGTTCAAAAGCTTGTAGATCGGTAACACTACAGTGACAATGCTTTCAAGAAAGGAGTTTGAAAATTGTTTTAAAACTGTTCAATTATTACTGTTAGAAGAAGTAGCTGATTTAGTGGAATTCTAATTGCATTCTAATTGCAGTTCTAATTGCATACCCTCACAAATATTTTGCAGGGCGGATTGGCGCATGTCTTTGTGCCTATAAAATTCCGACGTGATGTCCCACAAACATGCATGTTCTCTATACAAAGAAACAAACTGAAGAGTTTGGTTTTCAGTTAACTTCATTTTAGTCACCACCTATCACCTATCCCAAAAAAATAACAATTTGTATTCACTCTTCAACGTGTAATCCAGCACTGGATTAGCCGTTCACACTATTCCAGTGGCGCTGGAATGGGCGCGCTGGAATGAAAAATAGACCGCCATTCCAGTCGACTGGACTGGATTGATCACTGGAATGGTACATTCCAGTGCAGGTTCAGCCCGGTTCACATTATTCCAGTAGCATTCCAGCGCTGGACTGGAATGCTGTACTGGAATAATGTGAACCGGGCATTAGCGACACTGAATAGTTAAACAATTATTCTTCCTTTTTTTCTGCAACCGCGTCACTCGTTCTACCCTCTTGATAAATTTTCAACCTGTAGAAAAGATTAGGTCTGGGTTATTATTGGGACGACCAGGACCGCTGGTGGGGCTAAAGCACAGCTCGCTTCCTACCCCTTCGCTTCCTACTCCCTTTAGTCAGGGATCCCGGAAGTTGGAGAGCTTTTCTTAGAGACTACCTTAGAGCCACTTCTTAGTGTCATTGATGTCCATGGGCAACTGTGAGCCCTTATTATCACCATCGCTTTTGCCGGTCATTTAAGTTTATATTTTATTCACAACAATTAAAGCTACAGTGCATAAAAGTGAAAAGAACACAACATCATAATAAAATTCCAAGCGACCACAAAGTTTTTCTGAAAGCTGACAGCTTCATAACTTTATCATCAATGAATTATTTTGACATTGTACAAGTAGGTACAAGGTGTTACGTAACTGTGAAGAAAGTGATCCTTGCCTTGTAAATTATTGCGTCGTTCGATAATTTGCCGACACCGGTATGTTCCGACAAGTGACCTTTTAAAATAAACTTTAGATAAATCATTTACAAAATTTCAAAACTAGTGTGTAACCTCGGGAGACGCCAATTCTCCCACGACTCCTCACATCGAATGCATAATTCAGATCATATAGGTACGCTATTTTCTTTTCTCTCTGCATAAGGAGTGAAATGTAACGTTGGTAATTACTAATTAGTAGTCAATCGTCTTCACTAACATTGTAGCCAAGTATTTTTTTAAACTTAGGTATTTGATGCGGCAATCCGCACCGGAGCAGCATAGCGGAAGATCCCTTATGCCTCCACATTTATGACCTGAGACCGGTGCTGTAGTGGACCACTAATGGGTAAAGCTAATCAAAGGTCAAATTCCAAAGTAAATAAGTATTCGTTTAATATCTGTTTTACGTAAATTAAGTTTTTGTTAATTATGCCGTTCTGATTTTGGTCTTCGAAAAGGATTGCTTAGAGTCCAGTTTGGTAAACTGAAATTGAATAGGAAAAAATTACATGTATTTTTCATGGCGTTAATTCCATATAAACCTGGGTTAGGTTAAATTCGTCGAATTTGTAACGATTTTTTTTTAATTTGGCAATTGAAGAACAATTAATAAGTAATAATACCAATTCCTGGATATTGGACATTGGACCTATGGAGTTGTTATGTTCAAACAAATAATTTCACGAGCGACGCCGACCACTTAGGTAATATTGTGGCACAGGATAGGATTATAAAGCAAAATTTAATTTACATCCATGCTAGACGATGGACCGACCGCAGTCCTAAGTATGTGTTTTTAACACAGCTTTTTACCGCGTGGTTGCACATGTGCATTCACATGATACGACCCTCATTTCAAACTACGATTTGATGTCATTATCGTACAATTTCATTGCAAAGAACTAGACACTATAATTTTACAGCCCACCAATTTTTTTTTATAGCTTATTATTATTCTCGATATTAAATTTATCAAAAAATATATTAACTTGATTAATCTAATGTATCTAAAATTTACAATGGGCAAACCATTCCATAGACATAGACATTTTCTACAGGACGATCCTTGGTGTTGTTAAGAATAATAATTATAAAGAACTAGTAAATCCGCCCTCGCTTCGCTTCGGGGAACCAATCCCTTCAAAAATCTTTATAAATTTTAACAAATTATGTTATTCCGATGTCTAAGCTATATATTTTTTTTGAATTAAGGTAGCAAACGAACATGCAGCACCACCCTTCCGCTGCCGCCCATGGCAATTGTGACCGACTTAGAACAAGACCCAATTTAGGGACTAGGGTGGTTAGTCCAATTAGTAGATGGTGTTAGAATGTTAGTTGGTTAGTTTGTTAATAAGTGTGAGGACAGGGTCTGTTAGTGATAGTTAGTCCTGTTAGTTAATATTAGTATTGTCCTGTTAGTAATGATTAGTGTGAGTCTTGTTCCAATTCGGTCACGGATGCGTTGCTACCCCTGAGGACTGAGATGGTCGCCTCTAAAAAAGTGAACCGGCTGTAAAGTTTCATGAAAATCCGTTCAGTAGTTTTTGTGTGAAAGAGTAACAAACCCTCACTCACCCACTCACTCACATACATCCTTACAAACTTTCGCATTTATAATATTAGTAGGATGTTCTATTTTTAAAACTTGTAACAATAAGTTGAACCGACCTACTTAAAAAGGTGTAAATGTAAATAGGAATAGGTTGGTTGATCAGTAGTAAAAAGGGGTTCGTCACTTCCTTTTCGAACGGATAATATGTAGAGTAGTGTCTGGTGACGTCACCATGTTTATTGGCAAAGGCCACTTACCGTCAGGTGGCTTGTTCGAAAGGTTTATGGAATAATTACATAAACCTTAGACTTAAAATACATATTTATTTTCATAATATATCAATATTCAAGTACAATGCATTAACGACGGAACATTTCACTTTAAAATACTTGTAAAAAAACTAGCAATTACTAAGTACTTAGGAAGTGGAAGATGGTGACATGACAGGTCGATGATGGCCGTGGCATGGATGTTGGCCATGCGGAACGTCGAAAATTGTAAATATTTGACTTTTGTAAGTAGACCTTTTTAGTAAAGGATGAAAGTGCACGTTATTTTTTAGTTTATTAAATTATATTCGTTTAAATAATTTAATAAACTAACAAACGGACACGAAAGCGTCAAGAACCAGTAAAGCCCAAGGCATAGTCAAATTGCCCAATCCGCTGTCATCCAAAAAAGAAACGACTTTTAGGATTTCTACTTATTATTAATTATTGCGTTGCGTGAGGAATTATAGTGTAGATACGACATCATGTTTTTTACTGTTAATATTAAAATATCAGTTAAATTAATACGAGCGTATCTTTTTAGTTTATCGACTTAATAATCATGAGCACATCAAAAATTTTATCACCATAAAAAACTCATGTCACTGCTCAAAAACCATTTTGTAGGTACCTACGTACCTAACTATCTAAATCAACCTAATCTAATCTACCTAAATCCTCTGTTACTTGGAACTAAAGTAAGCGCCATCTCTATAAGTACCTTTTATCTATTTTGCTTTCCAGGTAAAGTTTATTTTTGCGACTCCGCTAACGTTTTCATCCATACAATTTAAATTTCAAAGAGCTTTGTTCCCACGACCAATCGATTGCTCGCAGGCGTGCTTGACCTACAATATTCATTGTTTGAAATCTTCTAAACGGGAAATTTTCTGTTACCAAATTCGCAATGTAGAATCTTTTCGTAGATAAAGATTTTAATAAACATGCTCTTGAATATGTAAGGAAGTTGCAAATTGGTTTTCTGCAGCCATTTTAAATTAAATACATAAGAAAGAACCCTTTTTAATTAGTCTAAATATAATAAGGTATATATAGGTCTAGGTACATCTGGCATAAGCATTTTTGAGATATAGGTATAAGTACCTATATGTTATTGGCGTATATTTAGAATAAACAGAACAGAAGGACACATAAGCTTAATTCAATCAATTTCATTACTCTGGCATTATCTGAGAAAAAGTGCGCAACCCAGTTGACACTTACCAAAACCAACAATTCAGCCCGTCAGCATTTGCATCAATGCAGCTACCGAAACACGTTAAAAAAATATCTCACCGTGAATTTGTATGTGTACGACAATCGTCAAAGTGCCGTTGTTCGTACATTGAAATGTTTAATGAGCCCGTTGTGTCAATTCATAATATTCATTAAATCAACAAGTGGTTGTGATTGCAGAACGCGCGGCCTTAACGTTTGGCGACGACGACGTGCGTTACGATGCTAATTGAGGCAAATTACTTGTTGAACAACGCCGCCGCCGGTTGCTAATCAGGGCTCGGTTATTAGTCACGATTGCGAGTGTGCAGTCGTCCTTATTATGACATGTGCATGTTGTGCATGTGCAAGGGGCCGGGGGCGTGGGATAATTCATCATTTTCGTCAATTGTTTTTATTTGAACAGACTACAGCCATAGCTGCGTTTGGTTTTAATTATTACTGTGTGGGTTTACATGCAGCAGGATGCTGAAATTCGGTTGAAACTCCTTTGCAGTAAAGTTATGCCGCTAACAACTAGTTAATTAGAGGTATACGTAGCAGCACTTAACCAAACTGCTCAACAGACACATTCAAGCAAATTGATACAGCGACATGTAGATTCTGCAGTGGAGTGGGGCAGAGAAACTCCCATCCATATCCCCTACGATTGCATGGCATTAACCCATTGTAGAAGTCATGTATTAGGTAGCCCAATCAGTCCTGACCAATTCAGAGATCTGAAACAAGGACCCCAAGACTTTGGCTTCAAGAGTTCAGCAGTGGTCGCAGCGTTCTAGAGAATATTATTCATGTCCAATTTTAAATGTAGGTAGAAAGATATATTTTTCATTTTGTTTATGCAGTTTCATTACTCGGTAGTAATAAACCATAGACATAGACCAATACGTAAATTAAAACAATTACAAATTAAACTTATAACTTTTAATAATTTAACAATTAAACTGACATGGAACTAACCTAGGCTAGGGGCTCGCTTTTGTTTATAATTTGAAATCAATGATGCAATAAATAGGTAGATTGAGCGTCGCCCTACAATGAAGACAAAAAAAACACGGCAACAATATCAAGCATGTGTGCGTGCAGGCGATGTTTTTCACGTTCGTCTATTGTCTATGTTGCGTGATCAATGATACCAGTTACTAAAATTTTCCCATATATCACACATTAAACTTAATTTATGGAGTGGTTATTTTCATGAATAAATAAAAAACCCTACTTAATTTAATTACAGTTGTTTATGTTAATGTTGTAATAAACCAGCTAAGTTAATTAAATTAATATTTTTTTACGCAGTTTGTAGTTGGAAAGGAGACGGTCCAAAATTGTATGGAGTCTGGGCCTGGTTTTGTACCAGTGATAAAATAAAATAAAAAAGAAAAATAAACCATTTTTGACTAATCAAATCCACGAACTCATTTATATTTCAGTGCAAAAATTATTTATTAACTCCACGTGACGAAATTATTCTACATAATGGCGGGCAGCAGACCAGAAGATTCATAATTTTTGACGTATGACGTTAGCTGTCAATATGCCTTCTCTATGCTTGAACAATGGCTCGAACTCAGAGTGAAGGACGCCATCTTGCAAGTGTTGCAAGTAGTACCTACCGAATAACTCGAAATTAATTTTATTTTAGCAAGTCATTTATTGCGATTTGTGAATTTATTATATTTTTAATGAACTTTCTGTATTTTTTGGTTTTTCATGGTTTAGTGTACAAGATCAGGCCCAAAATGGACCATCTCCTTTATTTATTGAAGTTTTTTTTAATGATATGCATGTAATTAACTTTCCAAGTATTTTTTTTATTAAATTAGCTAGGTAACGTAAATAATTGGCTCTTCTTTAATTAAGTTACCACCTCAAATTAAGCTAAAAATTTGAGGGGGGAGGGGGCTGACGCTCACATCTTCCCCCCACCATTTTTGAATCTAGGAAATGCATACTTTTTTTATTATAAAAAAATCAAGTTTCCAAAAATTATAAAGTGACTACCTCAAATTAAGCTGAAATTTTTTGGAGGAGAGGTTGGTGACTCCCCCAACTTTCCCCCCAAATATGGCTGTAAAGAAGTGCATACTTTTTTTTGAATTATTCTTTTAAGTTTCAACATTTTTAAGGTTATGACGGAACTAAAATACTGTACAAGGTTCTTTTATCTTATCTAAATTATTTAGATAATTGCTACCTTTTAAGGCAGGAAGTGTTGTAAATAAATGTCGAAGGGACCTCCTTCGGGCGTCCCTTTTTCCGCTTGGTTATTATACAATCCAAACTAACCTATACCTACCAATCCATAGTGCGTCGACTTGTTTTATTCTTTGAGGTGTTTTTTAAACACGCGATTTGCGGATGGATTACTGACTCTTGGCTTAGGTTGACAGTGCTACCAATATAATAAGGTTAGTTCGAAACTACTTTTTCGCTATTGTTAGTCCTGTTTGCCTGTTTGGCTGCATCTTCCGCAGCGCCGGAGATGTCACGATTCAAAATTAGGCCCAAAAATCAAATTAGATCTACTTAGTTATTTATTTTTTATAATGTAGTTTAAAACACACACACACACACGTCCACACACACATATACATACACTTAAGACTTCGAGCGCTTACACATTAACCAATGAGACCACATAACCTTAAAATTTTTAGAGATTTAGAAAAATAATTTTAAAAAAGTAAGTACTTTATGAGAGCAATATTTAATTTGGGGGGACGAATGAGAGTGTAGAACCCGTCCTCCCTTCAAATTTTTACCTTAATCTGAGACGGTAACTTTACAATTTTAGAAAAGGAGATGGTCCATTTTGGGCCTGATCTTGTACACTAAACCATGAAAAACCAAAAAATACAGAAAGTTCATTAAAAATATAATAAATTCACAAATCGCAATAAATGAATTGCTAAAATAAAATTAATTTCGAGTTATTCGGTAGGTACTACTTGCAACACTTGCAAGATGGCGTCCTTCACTCTGAGTTCGAGCCATTGTTCAAGCATCATTCAAGCATAGAGAAGGCATATTGACAGCTAACGTCATACGTCAAAAATTATGAATCCTCTGGTCTGCTGCCCGCCATTATGTAGAATAATTTCGTCACGTGGAGTTAATAAATATTTTTTGCAATGAAATAAAGATGAGTTCGTGGATTTGATTAGTCAAAAATGGTTTATTTTTCTTTTTTATCTTATTTTATCACTGGTACAAAACCAGGCCCAGACTACATACAATTTTGGATCGTCTCCTTTTCACATTACTCTTGTACCTTTAAAAGTGGTTTATTCGACCCAATGCAAAAATAATCATTAAAATGGGCTCATAAACATACGAATATTAATGTTATATTATTATAAATAAACACAAACGTATTGGTAAACACCACCTTTTTTTAATCGATTTATAAAAGTACATGAACTAAATAATATACACGTAACCATAAACCAATTTATATACCCACAAAAATGATGTTAAGTCGGGAGCATAAAAATAGAAACTAGCAACACTGACAAAAAAATGACGTAATTTGGTTACAATAAAAATCAAAATTGAAATTTAATTAAAAATATGTTTATTGGTTACTTGCCTATGATATGTGATGTTTTTTGAGCTTTTTACCCTTCCTTTATAATTCCGGCACAGTTTAATAGCACATTTCGTCATGTTATCCCTCTTATTTGTTTATTTAAATTGCGCGCGTAATACGTAGTGACACGAAAGCGGCGCGATCGGCACTAATTGGCGGGAAAGTACTTCTGCGCCAATAGTTGGCGCAGCTTTTTTGACAGGTCTTCGCGGATTCGATTATCCATCTAGACACTTATACATCAATGTTTGAAATCCATTTCATGAGATCGCAATCACAGCAAAGTTTGAAATTTTTGCAACGGGGCGCGGATCGTTAACACTTACGAGTACCTACAATCAGATGACAAGATTACTGGTACAATAACACTTAAATGGAAATTTCCCGGATATATCAAACAACCAAAGGAAGCTGGTGGTTTTAAACAATACGGAGACAAAACAGACCAGCAAGTTTTTTATCGGCTACTCCTTGTCCTTGCGGTAAGACGATCTGCCGGAAGCGTTCGCCAATAGAACAATGAATGAGCCGATCGGTTGTCGCCGAGTGGGCGCGCGACCTCCCGCCCTCGGCCACAGTATAGTTTCTTTCAATGATGCAATAAATAGGTAGATTGAGCGTCGCCCTACAATGAAGACAAAAAAACACGGCAACAATATCAAGCATGTGTGCGTGCAGCGATGTTTTTCACGTTCGTCTAGTGTCTATGTTGCGTGATCAATGATACCAGTTACTAAAATTTTCCCATAAATCACACATTAAACTTAATTTATGGAGTGGTTATTTTCATGAATAAATAAAAAACCCTACTTAATTTAATTACAGTTGTTTATGTTAATGTTGTAATAAACCAGCTAAGTTAATTAAATTAATATTTTTTACGCAGTTTGTAGTTGGAAAGGAGACGGTCCAAAATTGTATGGAGTCTGGGCCTGGTTTTGTACCAGTGATAAAATAAAATAAAAAAGAAAAATAAACCATTTTTGACTAATCAAATCCACGAACTCATCTATATTTCAGTGCAAAAATTATTTATTAACTCCACGTGACGCAATTATTCTACATAATGGCGGGCAGCAGACCAGAGGATTCATAATTTTTGACGTATGACGTTAGCTGTCAATATGCCTTCTCTATGCTTGAACAATGGCTCGAACTCAGAGTGAAGGACGCCATCTTGCAAGTGTTGCAAGTAGTACCTACCGAATAACTCGAAATTAATTTTATTTTAGCAAGTCATTTATTGCGATTTGTGAATTTATTATATTTTTAATGAACTTTCTGTATTTTTTGGTTTTTCTTGGTTTAGTGTACAAGATCAGGCCCAAAATGGACCATCTCCTTTTCTAAAATTGTAAAGTTACCGTCTCAGATTAAGGTGAAAATTTGAAGGGAGGACGGGTTCTACACTCTCATTCGTCCCCCCAAACTAAATATTGCTCTCATAAAGTACTTACTTTTTTAAAATTATTTTTCTAAATCTCTAAAAATTTTAAGGTTATGTGGTCTCATTGGTTAATGTGTAAGCGCTCGAAGTCTTAAGTGTATGTATATGTGTGTGTGGACGTGTGTGTGTGTGTGTGTGTGTGTGTGTGTTTTAAACTACATTATAAAAAATAAATAACTTAAGTAGATCTAATTTGATTTTTGGGCCTAATTTTGAATCGTGACATCTCCGGCGCTGCGGAAGATGCAGCCAAACAGGCAAACAGGACTAACAATAGCGAAAAAGTAATTTGGGGGGAAAGTTGGGGGAGTCACCAACCTCTCCTCCAAAAAATTTCAGCTTAATTTGAGGTAGTCACTGTATAATTTTTGGAAACTTGATTTTTTTATAATAAAAAAAGTATGCATTTCCTAGATTTAAAAATGGTGGGGGGAAGATGTGAGCGTCAGCCCCCTCCCCCCCTCAAATTTTTAGCTTAATTTGAGGTGGTAACTTAATTAAAGAAGAGCCAATTATTTACGTTACCTATCTAATTTAATAAAAAAATTACTTGGAAAGTTAATTACATGCATATCATTAAAAAAAACTTCAATAAATAAAGGAGATGGTCCATTTTGGGCCTGATCTTGTACACTAAACCATGAAAAACCAAAAAATACAGAAAGTTCATTAAAAATATAATAAATTCACAAATCGCAATAAATGACTTGCTAAAATAAAATTAATTTCGAGTTATTCGGTAGGTACTACTTGCAACACTTGCAAGATGGCGTCCTTCACTCTGAGTTCGAGCCATTGTTCAAGCATAGAGAAGGCATATTGACAGCTAACGTCATACGTCAAAAATTATGAATCCTCTGGTCTGCTGCCCGCCATTATGTAGAATAATTTCGTCACGTGGAGTTAATAAATATTTTTTGCAATGAAATAAAGATGAGTTCGTGGATTTGATTAGTCAAAAATGGTTTATTTTTCTTTTTTATCTTATTTTATCACTGGTACAAAACCAGGCCCAGACTACATACAATTTTGGATCGTCTCCTTTTCACATTACTCTTGTACCTTTAAAAGTGGTTTATTCGACCCAATGCAAAAATAATCATTAAAATGGGCTCATAAACATACGAATATTAATGTTATATTATTATAAATAAACACAAACGTATTGGTGAACACCACCTTTCTTTAATCGATTTATAAAAGTACATGAACTAAATAATATACACGTAACCATAAACCAATTTATATACCCACAAAAATGATGTTAAGTCGGGAGCATAAAAATAGAAACTAGCAACACTGACAAAAAAATGACGTAATTTGGTTACAATAAAAATCAAAATTGAAATTTAATTAAAAATATGTTTATTGGTTACTTGCCTATGATATGTGATGTTTTTTGAGCTTTTTACCCTTCCTTTATAATTCCGGCACAGTTTAATAGCACATTTCGTCATGTTATCCCTCTTATTTGTTTATTTAAATTGCGCGCGTAATACGTAGTGACACGAAAGCGGCGCGATCGGCACTAATTGGCGGGAAAGTACTTCTGCGCCAATAGTTGGCGCAGCTTTTTTGACAGGTCTTCGCGGATTCGATTATCCATCTAGATACTTATACATCAATGAGTTTCTTTATACTGTGCCTCGGCTCCGACCGAGCGCGCTGATAGGCGTAGCGGGCAACGGGGCTTAACGCGATAAGTTTAATTGAATTTCGAATTTGAAATTACTTGTGTCATTTGTGTGTTATTTTTTCAATACATTTATCAATGATTTTTTTGAGTCTATCTCATTTATGAGTCCTGAAAACACACTTCGTTCTGCCGATCACTGAAATCTTAAAAGTGTGTTCGTTAGCTAAAATTGGGTGAGATTCCTTTTGTTACAAATGTGTTTTTTTTTATTTAGACAGGCTACCTTCTACACTTTATGCAATTAGCAATAGGTACAATATAAAGATTAACGTGCCACAAACTTATCTGACCCAGTGGCCAAAATTGGAACTAATCAATGATATTTAAGTATAGATATGTTATGCCCTTACAAATCAACCTAAAAATCTGTTCCGAAAGGAACTATACAACACACCACGTTTATCTTTTGTTTCACTACACCAATCACAACATCGGTATTTGCACAATTATGTAAAAGGGATGGCATTAAGTACTAAAACCATATTAGTGAAAAAGACAGCTAGTGTTTGTCGCTTGCGTCACCCAGTGTCCTTATCGCTCTCGCGTCAAAACTATATCGCTATTTCTTTCTTCACCTCAATATGGCGTCTTTGCATGAGTTATTACATTATTTGGAAAAATAATTGAAATATGCTAAATAATCTAAGTATCTTAGTATACTTACGCGTGGTATGAGATTCCTTGTACTTTGTTGACCTTGGAGTGATAATTGGTGCACTTCCGAAAGACACACGATGGCATTTTTAATTATTTTCATACAACGTATATCAACCAACGGCGCGGTACGCTCGTAGTTGCGCTTGACGCAGACTAATCACAAGAAGTTCCAATTGGAACTTTTTTGACTCTTCACAACGCGTGCGCTTATAACGTATCTGCCTCTTGTAATATATAATATCATTGGAACTAATGCAAATGTTATACTGTTGTCAGGCAAAGACAAAGACAGTGGCGCCCCTCTTAAGTCTTACCGGGTCAGATAAGTTTGTCGCACTTTACTTATTTTTAAGTTTCATGATTTTTTATGATTTTTGAGAATGTAAATTCAGTATAAAAAGTATAGTTCTTAAATTATTAAATTTGTAAATAATTATTTGTAAAATCGCTGGTCTTAGGATATACAAATACATATTCCTACATCCTGATCGGCGCACGCTCTCCTTGTAAGGAAAGCTGTCTCAGCGTATCGAGAGCAGTTAGGCAACGTTTGTCGATAGTTTAATCGATTCATAATTACGACCTTCTCACGTTCAATACGCGATCTTGTTGTGTAACAACTTTTTTAACCGGCAAGTACTTAGCAAAATATAAACACGTAGGTTGTTAATTTCCTGAACGAATTATGCAGCTATTATAGGTAATGCTGCATTTTTATGGTCCATGTTTAATACGTCTTTGTAATATTTATTCTAAATAGATAATGGTGTTTACTTATCAAAATTAACGAAGTATTTATAGATTCACTGCCGCATAACAAAGCTATTAATAACACTTTAAAAAACCATTAAAAGTAAGTAAGTTTCTCACGCTCGCCGCGACCGGCAGCCGACGGACTCCGCCCCACAGGAAACAGGGACACTCAACTTTGTCGTAACTAAGACGTAGGAAAATAAAAGTCAAAACAATGACACAACTTGTTTTTCAACACACTTGCTCGTAAAGTTGATATTTTTTCTTTAGTCTTACGCCCGGAATGCGGTTTATTACACACTAGTGCGTTTTACTTTTCATTACCGCACTAGTGTTTTTCTTATTCCACTTTTTTTTTATCCGTAAACAGGTTGTTACCAAAAGATTTGTTATTTTGTAAATAAATAAACTTGTTGTACTTAGTCAAAATCTGATAAGATAACATTATACTTCATCTAATTATCTATTAAAGCATTTAAAAAATACAATATTTTAAATCATTAATTACCGTAAATTCCTATTAGAAATACATAATTATTTAGTTTAACATATTGTGGCTGAATGGCGGTGTTCTTTGCCTCTGGATTTAACCTGCGCGCCTGCGCGCGCATAGTTATTCAACCAAAGATACGGCGCGCAAAAAAATAAACCTCCGCGCCATTTTGTGCAAACATTTGTTCGTTTATAATTTGCTGATTTGTGACTGAAAAATGTCGATACCTAATTGTTTTTTTCCTCGCAAGTGTGTTGAAAAACGTCGTATGATACCTACGCGTGTGCTTTGTTCATTACAGTCTTGGCTCTATTACAGCCCTCGCCTTGCGGCTCGGGCTGTGCAATACCGCCTCGACTGTAATGACCAACTTCGCGCACTTGTATCATAATGTACTATTATTGCCAATATTGCATTATCCAGAAATTACAGTTGCGATTGACGTCATTACAAACCTACAACCATGAATTTAAACTATTAAGAATAAATACATAATTAAATTGATAACATAATCAACCAAAGCAGTTACACTACATTACACTACTATATAATTAAATCAATTAAATGAACTTACATTGTCTCTACAAGAAAAGTAGAGCAATGGAAGGAAAATTATTTTTCCAACAATTTTTCCAATAGGTAATGTAACTCGATTTTGTGACCTCCGTCAAATACTTCTTTGATTTTTGTATCGATTGGATATTATATTCTCTTGCTTACGTTTGCTTCAGAACGACAGGATAATACAATCCAGACCGCGTACTGACCTGCCCAACAGTGGACCTATAATAATACATCAAAACTAAAAGCTAAAAAATCTTCTTTGTTCTTCTTAAACTTATTTTCCTATTTCCTTGTTGACAGGCAAGATTTCAACAGAAACAGCTACAGGAGCGAGAGTTAAAGATAGCGTCACTGTACGAAGCCCAGCAGGCCCGAGCTCTCGACCGGGTGCGGCACTCTCCATCCAACGGCGTGGGCGCCAGCCCCCCTCCACAGACCGCCGCGGTGCCTCATCAGCCAGGGAAGGTTAGTATACATACACAATACATCACACGTCCGATTACCTTCAAATCAAGAGTAAATAGGCTGGGACGGAATTACCTAATGCGCTCTGCCACCCAAGACTAGGTATATCACCACTTATAGTCCGTTTTTTTCGCTACGGACTAAATTGACATAAGCTGTGTTGCCACTTTTTTGCGAATTATTAATAGTGATGTGCCTCTATCGTAACTTTACGTAATTTTTAATCTAGTATCGTTTTTCGGTAATAATAAAAAATGTGTCTTTTAAATAAAATGACCTATAGGCATACCTATATAACGTATTCTTCAAAAACAAATCAATAATTGTCGTATTTACTTAGTGTAATACGTATTTAAAATTAATAAATACATTTTTTATCTGTGATACTCCATATTTACCATGATTTTTAAAAGATTCGTCTGTTATCAAATAAAAATAAAATTATGTGATAAAAGTATAAAGTTACGATTCATAAAACCGGTATCGTATTACAACACTAGTATTAAAAAGCTGGTATCATTATTTCGAAAATTGACATTTGCATGTGTCAATTTAGTCCGTAGCGAAAAAAAACAGACTGTAGGTACTCGTACCAATAGCTGGGATTGTAGTAAAGCATAAGAATAAAAAACAAAATATTATAAGGCCTTCAAACAACAATGTCGGCGCAGTGCTAAAAACAAATCATACGTCATTGCCAGCTCTTAGTTTTTGTAACGGATGATCGAAGCTTTAAGATAATGTTTACATACTTATTTGTAACTTTATAACTAGATAGCAGGGTTGGTTAGTAAACAAATACATTTTTAGTCATAAATTTTAGTGTTAAATGTGTCTAACCTCTCAGGATCTCAACCAAACCAGTAAAAGAACAACATCAACATCATATTTTCCAGGTCCGTCAGATGTTTGAAGAGCGACGCACGAAAGCGGGCATAGACAAGAGTTACCCCCTCCAGCCAATCCACAACACAGAGCGGACGCCGCCACGGAAACCGCTGCCCAATGGATACTCGAAGGTCACCAGCAGCTCCACCACCAAGGTCTCGGTGGAGAAGAGAAGCACCACCAAAACTCACTCTACTGTTACATCACACATAGTGAAGAGGCAACAGGTACATTTTGATACAGTCTATTGTTTTGATACTATATTAGTAGTTAATTCTCCAGCTTTTATGTAGGTATCTATTGAAACTGAAAGTCATTAATTGTAAAATTAGCGAAAGATTTTTTATGCTCTACCTGTATGTTGTTTTAAAATTGTCTTCGTTTAAGTAAACTCTATTGTCCTTTTTTTCCTTTTCAGGCACAGAAAATAGACAACAGAGTTGAAATAGTCAACGGCTCTGGAGATCTCAACCACAACCATGAGCTCGATTTGAACATGAAACATGTAAGTGTTCTACAATCTACAACTTTGCATTAATCTAAATAAAATTGTTTGTATTTCAAAACTGTACCAATTGGTTTGGTAAGCTATTTTACAGATATAGGTAGGTACAATAAGAAAAATCAGAGGCAGTCGTGAGGACTATGGATAGAAATGGAAATTTATACTTTTAACCCTTCAAAAAAATTATAACAGAAGTTGTCACTTCAAAAACATTTTTTTCAGCCTCAAACCAACGGCGAGCTGATATCCTCAGATGAAGTTGATAGGGCACACAACAATTACCTCCTAGAGGACGAGACGTTCCCTGAAGCTCTCGCCCCGACGCCTACTCCGAGATCCCCTGAACCTAAAGTAGAAACTAAAAGACCGCAGAAAAAGTAAGTTTCTGTTTAACTCGGTAACGACGTCTAAAAATTGTTTCGTCATATCCACTAGTTCGTAGGTATACCTAAGTAGTGAATTTAGTCAGATATATTTAGAACTGGAAAGCTGTCATTTGGCGCAAATACATGGGCACGCTAAAAAGTAGTAAAATGTTAAAAAAAATATTCTCCCACACTAGGTTCGGTGGGTATAATTTTTTCCTCGTGTTGAACATAGGATTTTGTTGCGTAGGGTATTGTGAGATCACAGCTAGATAGTCTTAGGAACTTCTTGTCTATGTAATTGTAGACCAACTGGGTTTTTAATAAAAAAATAACCAATAAGCTTGTTAGCTAGGGAGCCCAAGAGGGGATTCTTGTATATACTCGAGCGCGGCAGATTAAGGTACAGTGGGTACCTTGAACCCAGTTAAGTACCTCCACCAAATATGAGCCCCATATATAAGGCCGCGCCTCAAGAATAAAGAATCAGATTAGTAAAAAAAAAGCGTCAGAGGTAGGGCGAGTTAATTCCATGCTAAAAAGTGTATATTCCACTAATCTGACAATTTGAGAATGACGCAATGAAAGGGGAGGGCTACAAAGTTGTTAAAAAAACGCCATCTTGACAGTCTCGAGCGTGGCTAATTTTTTTTATTTTGAAGGAACTGATTCAAGGATAAACAAAAATATATAATCTGACGATTTATAAGAGCCGAAATAACAAAAATTCGTCATTAAAGTTTAATGTTCAAAATCGATAAGTAGATATAAATCAAAAAGTACCCGTCAGATTTCGCTCAAATTTATACGAAAACATACGACGAGCTTTCGATTAAAAGAAAGGATGGAAGGATGAAAATTTAAATTCTCAGTAAAAAGTTATGAGGTAGCGACCATAAACACACATTATTAAAAATAACTCAAAAACTACCCATTAGAGGTCGCTCAAATTTATACAGTATCACAAGACAAGCACCAGCTTCCGAATAAAACAAGAATTATAAAAATCAGAACACCCAGTCAAAAGTCTAGACCCTAGATGCATAAGGGCGGAAGTCCATTTTGCCAACTTTACAGGAGAGACTAAAATAAAATTGAAATTTAATCGGCAGATATTTTAATAACTACAAACAAAACGTTAATTATGTCATTGCCTATATTTAGCACAAGTGAGTACTTTCTTAACTTAATTATAAAAATTATGAAACAAAGTCTCTAAATTTGTTAAAAATGATTTTTTTTTAAAAAATGATGACATCCGATTTTATGACAAAAAAAAACGTATATTATTTGTTCAACAGTATTTTTATGTGCACATACGACTTAATGCCCCCAATTTTCGTAATTAAATGAGATTTGTTTTTCCAAATACAACGTTATGCCACAATAAAAAGTAAACGTTTTATTGAAACTGAATCAGACGTAATTGTAAATGCGACGTAATTTTGTTATATTATTTTCATCAAAAAGTCGGATATCCCATAACAACAAAATTACTATACTTTTAAAATCAATTATAATAATTAGAATAATAGTGACAGTAATTTAAATAAACGTTAAAAACATTAAAATATTAATATTTTAATTAGTCACTTGCTGGAAAGTCTGGGACATTTCCGTTATGAGGAAGATTTTTATAGTAGGCATGAAATTCCTGAGGAACCCATGTCAAAAGACTCATTAGATAATTGTATTTATGAAAAAAATCGTGTGGACAGAGGAGTGAACGCTGAACATCTTTTATCCCAGACGTTTTTTTAGGAAATGTTTAGATTCGCGAAAAAAAAATATTGAAGAAAAAAATGTATGGAGCAAAACTGAAATATGCTTTTGTCTCGAAATTTTCGAAACTGTTAGCAATGAAACCTTTTTTAAATTATTGTTTTACATTTTTTTGATAATTCCACAAAAAAATTTTTCGCATTCACTTGCAGCCTTGGCCGTAATAACTTCAATATTTTTATTCCAACTATTTGCGACTATATAATGACTCTTGTAGTTGCGCGCATATGAACTAAGTAAATCTTTTGTATGCACTTGCAGCTTAAGAGTTTATGCGTAGTTTAACTTAAATATGTGATAACAAAACACGAAATCACTACTTTTTCGTCTATTAAGTAATTGTTAGTAATAGTACGAAAACAAGAATAATAAAAAAATATACATGTATATTGAACATACAAAATGGAAACTGGCACTTCTACAGACATCATATCAAGGAAGCCATTTGAAGATTTGGGAAACAAGCAGCAGAAAAGGCAATTGGATACATTATTCGACTTTCTGGAAGAGGAACTGGCTCTTGTTTTTGTCACAAAGCTTGGATCTAATGGCAAAAAAGTTCTTGCTCGCATCATTGATCACGTTATGAAGAAACTTGAAAGGTTGAAGATGTAGAATTATTTTTATTTAAGAATGAAAAGAAGGAGATTATTCAGGAAGATACTTGATCTTCTTACTTACTACTTCATTGGATCTATCAAAGTGGAAGTACATCCTACCTAAGTTGAAGCTTCCGTCTTACTACAAGTTGTTAGCAGCTAAGAAAAGGTTATCCAGGTGCCAGAGGTATTGTAATATCAGAAAATGGAGTGAAGGTGAAACTACAAGTACTTTTATATGTCACAACTCGAAGGATTTTGCAAGTCGTTGGAGATGATGAAAATATTTCCAGTGGTAACCTGAAGCTGACAAGCAAATGGGTATTCGATAAGTCTTCAGCACAGAGAAACTATAATTAAAGATGTGAAATGGCAGACTTCGACGATTCCTCTGTGTTCATGACGAGCCTCGTTCTTCTGAAGCTAGAGGCTGGAAATGTTGTTATTTGGAATCATCCAAAGCGATCTTCATCTTCAAAATTCAAAATTTTATTGCAGACCTATAAAATTTCAGTTTGTGAAGGAAACTACTGACTTTGTTAAGCAAGAAATACGAAATTTACCTATTTCAAGTTGCGGAAACTTGGAAGTTACTCATAAACTGAGTCACAGATACTCCATCTGCAGCTACAGATAAATAATCTCCCTCAAATGTTTTGAAGACCTATGCGATTGTCAACACTCCATACGTGGATTCGAGTGGAGTGCACGAAATGAAAACAAGAACCTGAAGAAGTTTCGAAAGAACATGGTGCAGTCTGTCAATATCGATGGATTCCATGGATACTACAGGGAGACCGCTGTGCTCTTTTTATATCACTCCCCCTGGTAAAACGTGCCTTTCATCGTACACAAAACACAAAATGCCTATCGAAATTTTGTCAGAAGAAGCAGCAGAAGCAAGAAATAAGGACTTCCGAAATATCAGAGAGCGGCACACGAGGAAAACAGGAAGATTGCAAAATAATGAAGACATTATGCACAATTTTTTGATATCTTCAGATCCCTATATATCTCATCTGAAACCCAAATATACCAATGTGAATTCATCAAGTATTTTTCCAGAAGCTTTACAGTTATTAGTTACAGAATAAGTACTAGAAGTTGAAGAAGTAGAAATGGAAATTGATGACGAAGCTCCACGAAATGTGATTATGTTGTTCTGTCGATTTTAACATAGTATTATTACTAAAAAATAAAATTTCAGTGCACGTTGAACTCATGTTTTCGTCAAGCCATCACCAATGATAATGCCCGATGTCGCTAACTTTTGCGCGCAAAATTTTAAATAGTTCACATACATAACGATTTATTTTCACATCGGCCCACCGTTACATTTACAAAGTTATTGAAATAAAAGGCATAAAATCGTATCTCTGTATCTGTTCTAATATTATTCAAAGGGATCTTAGATGCATTATGTCGGAAGTTTAATTAAGAAGAATATTTTATATAACTGTTTGGGCCATAAAGGCGTAACTCCTGTTACGTAGTTCTGGCGCGAATAAAAGTTTGGGGCATAAGGGCCAAATTTACAATCCATCAAATGAAACATGGAGCAATGTATACGCAGAGAGACGGAAGTGAAAAAAAAACCTTTTGCTTCCAATGATTTTTGAAAAGCTGTTAGAACCGACATTATGCACAAAATTATCTCAGGCCAGGAAAGGGATAGAAATACCATTGTTAGTTGTATAGAAAGAGGAAGAAGAGCTTTTCTTTGTGGAACAATAAAAACTTTTTGCCAGATCTACACATCCGCCCTTATGCATCTGGGGTCTAGAAGTTACGAGGCAATTACCATAAATCCAATACAAATTTTATGAATAACTCAAAAACTGTCTTGAAGAAACGTCAAATTAAACGTAAGGTTAATCTCACAAGGAGGTTTTTAATCAACCTTCGGGAGAGTTTAAATAGTTTAAACTGGACTTGATCGATTATCTGCCGTTGATCTTAAGAAATAATTCGTGACAAAACTCTGAAGCATATTTTAAACTATGATTGATATTACGGCCCTTATATTATGTAAATACAAGTATTCTACTTAAAAACATACATTTTTTATTTGCATGCTATTTCCTGAGCTTTACCATAAATGAAGTTCAATGATTTAATTTTTTTTTTGGTAGATTAGGGTAATCCCTCTAGATAATCGTCAGATTAAGAGACAGCAAGTCTAGGACATAAAGATGAACCATATACTCGTATATCTTAATCTGACGCGCTTGAGTATTTCAAAATGGCGATTTTTTTGCACATTAGTATTGTAGCCGCCCCGTTGGTATTTTCCGAGGGCGACTATACTCTTATCCAAATTAATGGATTAAAATGAGTAATTACAACTTATGTAAGACTTTATTATTGTAAGAAACTACCAATAAATGCTACAACTAAAGATAGATACTACAAACAACAAAGATATTAACAAAACAATGAGCTTTACAAGACAATAGTGAGAGCTGAGAGGTCAGATGTGCGGAGATGAATGAACCCCAATAACCATAAACTTATCCTATTTATACTATTGCCATAAGGGCACGCGCGCGCGGCTACCGCGCGGGAAAGGTTCCGCCAATAGCAAGGCCGCGCGTCGTTGGCGCGCTGTCGCCGACCAATCGTAAGCGTCGCTAGGCACGCGTCCACTTGGCGCGCAGAACATCTGTTGCTTCGTGGCGTAGCGTCGTCCGATTCCCAGAAGCGCCGGCGGTTTTTGTGGGTGCGATTGTTAGTAATTCTATGAGACACAAGTGCTATTCATAACTCAGTACCCTTTTTGCTACCGAATAATAAATGTCATTCTGTGTAGGTTTCCGGTAGCACTGTTGCACATGTAGATGCGATTTATGGCGTTAGCCAACCTTTTTTCGGCTACCAAATAATTAATGTGTCTCTGTCCGTAACATTCTCCCCCCGGCGAGTTCTGAGCCTTCTTCCTGGATTGGGAGGACAGCTAATTTCCTTACAGGTCGTCGTAGCAGCCCGCCTTGTGTCCGCACTTCCGCATTTCTTACTATTCCGTCCGCACCCGGAAACGTCCGTGTCACGACGCCCCGTGGCCACACGTTGCGCGGGAGGTTCACGTCCACTATTATAACTAATGAACCGGGTTTAACTGCCCCAGACGCATTTTGATCACGTGTTTCACCCCTTGGTACTAATGTAGGCAGGTACTCCTTTATCCAGCGCCGCCAGTACTCATCCGCTAGCCCTTGAGCCGCTCTCCACGTTTTTTTATCTGCTATAGAGTAAGGCACTGTGAGAGGTAGTCCGTCGTATTTCCCAAGTAAAAAATGATTGGGGGTTAGAGCCTCTTGATCTTCGATTGTAACTGCCACGTGCGTGAGTGGGCGTGAGTTAACTATGTACTCTGCTTCCGTTAACAGTGTGAGGAGGGTCTCTTCTCGCGGGTATTTTTCGTTGAGGGTGCTGCCGAGCGCGACCTTAACTGATCTGATGTGGCGTTCCCACGCCCCACCTTGATTCGGGGCTCCTGGAGCAATGAACTTCCATTGCACACGCTTATGCAGTGCGTACTCCCTTAGTGAGGATTCCCACGCGCTCGCTGCTTCGCGTAGCTCTACCGCTGCGCCACGAAAATTAGTTGCGTTGTCTGAGTATATTACTTGCGGCCACCCACGTCGTGCAGCCATTCGCCTCAATGCCATTATCGCTGAATCTGTGGTGAGCGAGGCTACTAACTCGATGTGGATCGCACGTGTTGTTAGACAAGTGAACAATGCGCCCCATCGTTTCTCGTGTCTTCGGCCGACGGTCACGAACATTGGGCCGAAATAGTCTATTCCTATGAATGTGAAAGGGCGTGTGTATGTTCCTAGCCTTTCAGGCGGTAAGTCCCCTAGTACAGGTTTCCGCGGTGCCACTTTTCTTATACGACATAGCGCGCATTCCTTTTCTATTGCCTTTACTGTTGGTCTCAGTCGTGTTATCCAATACTTTTGCCTTAAGTTATTAACGACTGTTTCCCTGTTGGCGTGGAGGGCTTCCTTATGCGCGCGTGCGACGAGCAATCGAGTGAATGGATGTCGTCCATTAAGAATAATTGGTTGCTTTGCATTCTCAGGAACGTTCGCCGCGTTAATCCGGCCTCTAGCGCGCAGCATGCCTTCTACAAGTAACGGGTCTAGTTTCTTCAGCTTACTATCCGTACGCAATGCTTTCCCTTGTTGTAAGCGCAATATGTCGACGCCGAATGCTTGATCTTGACTACATTTAATCCAGAGGCGCTCTGCGGCCAGCATGTGTTCCAATCCCAGTTCGGAGGAACGCTTTCTAAGTTTATCTACGAATAAGAGGACGCGCGCCGTAGTACTAATAAGTTTCTCGAACGACGAAAATCGTTTCACGTCGGGCAGGTACGCGTAAGGCATCTCTTTAACAGTTGTGTAAAAAACCGTTTCCTCTTCATCAATTGGCGCGGTCGCACGCTCTTTGGGCCAACTGTCTTCCGGTCCGTACAGGAACTTTGGTCCGGTAAACCACGAATCAGTCGCTTTCTTAGTTTCGTAGTTCGCTCTCGTTGCCTCGTCGACTGCATTGTTTGAATGTTGCGCTCGCGGGTTGTATAGATGTAACACCGTCTCGGTTTGATTACATGCGATGCGGGGGGCGGTGCCTTGTACAGTCCAGCCTAATAGTGTTTTTGATGCTACTGGCTCCCTCTTGCGGCCGATGCGTAACTCTCTCGATGCTATAAGATGCCAGTAGTCGGCTCCAATTAGAACTTGTGGCTGCGCCTTTTCTAATAGGGTGTAAGACGGTAAGTCGCGCAGGTGTGCGTAACTTAGACATTTACTCGCCACTGTTTGAGTGCAAAGCTTTAAGTTACTGACGGTACGGGCGTTCATGGAATAGCTCGTTTCATTTTCTTCGCCACGTATTCTGATTTTCACTAATCGGCTGTTCGGTTCACATCGTTTAGCTGTCACGCCCTTGATCGTTAATTCTTTCGATGTCCCGTTCGCTCCTATACGTCGTGCGAGCCCGTCGTCAATTAAACTTATTGTAGAACCTTCGTCTAACAAGGCGTACGTCTTCTCGCTACCTTTGGGGCCAAACACGGTAACTGGGCATACTTTCAAAAGGACTTCGCTTTCGTTCGACGTCGACGCTGACAACACCGTGGCTTCATTTTCGTTGCACTCTTCCTGTGTCGTCGGCCGGCCATTGTTCGACATGTATTGGTGTAACAATGGGTTGTGACGAGCGACGCATCCATCTATGCCGCAGCTCTTGGCTTTACATACGTATCTGGGATGGCGTGAATTTAGGCAACGGTAGCAAATTCTTTCCATTTTAACCCACTCCCAGCGTTGGTCAACATTCATTTGTTTAATCTTGTTGCATTCCACGGTCTTGTGTAAGTCGCCGCAGTATATGCATGGTTTCATTGTATTCATTGTATTATGCCCACTTGCAGTGAAGACGGCGACTTCTCGTGTCCCTTTGTTTGCGCGGCGGGGCGCAGCGTTCCTCGGACCCCCGTGTTGTTTAGCCGCTGTTTGCTCCTTAATCGATGCGCCCGAGTATGCGTAACGTAGCGCACGGTCGGCCTCGCGCATCATAAACGCCGACAGCTTAACGATTTCAGGTTCGTTATCGTAAGCGTTGTTTTCTGCGTAATCGCACCAGCGCGATCGTAGATGCGGGGTGAGCTTCTCTATAACTTCGCGTACCAACATCGGGTTCCGTAGATAACCTTTCTGGTCGATATTTTGAAGCACGCACACGATATTTTGTAATTTAATCGCGAACGTGTTCATTTCGCTGGCGCTGTTACCTACTCGCGGTAGGTGACGAATATCGTTCAGCGCACGGTCGGTGATTACTTCGGGTCGGCCGAAACACTGCTCTAGTGTCTTCATTATTTGTTGAGGGTCGGTCGCCGTAAACAATAGCGCTGAAACAGCCTCTCTTGCCTCCCCCCGTAGACAACTACGCAGCCGAGCTAAGTTTTCCACCGGTGTGAAGCCATGTACTTTCGTGGAGTCTCGCATGGCGGCTTTGAATGGTAGCCACTCTACGGCAGACCCGCTGAATGGCGGCAACTCTTGCGTCTGCCGTGGTGCTACTTTCGATCGCGTTATTATTTCCAACGCGTCCGCAAGTCGTTCCCACGCTTTGTCTTGACGTATGGGCGAGCGTTGTCGGCGTGCATCGGGCGATCGGTTTCTGACTGGCGAAGCAGCAGTTGGCGGAGTCGACGGTCGGTATCGCTGTGGCGATTTAAAGCGACGTTCGTTTTCAACGCTCTGATGGTCTTCCGTCCATTGGGGCTCGTCCACGGTAGCCCGGCGCTCGCAGCGTACGGGTATTCCCTCCCCCCGTATCATGTAAGGGGGATTACGGGTCGTTGACGGATGCGGCCTCACTGTCTCTGGACCACATTTCCTTAGCCAATGATGGATGTTACCTTCAGTCGTGGCGTCATCGCTCTCCTGTTCCGTCTCCTCATTTACTTCATCATTTTGTAGCATAGCTACATCTGCGGCCAACTTTCGCCTAATCAGTGATTCCTCCATCTCCGCTTCTAGCTTTTTTCTTTGAAGCGCAACAATTCTTTTCTCTGCCTCGTATTCAGCTTGCCTGATCTTTGCAGTGATACTGGCCGTCGATTTTATTGAACGTACCGACGGAGCGCGTGACGGCAGTAGTGGCACAGGTAGATCAGCGTGGGATACTGAAGAACCAGGACGTTCTGTAGTTACCTCCATGTGGGGTGAGCGTCGAGCATGCCGTGCATTTGAAAGTGATGCAGGCGGAGACGCAGGCGGCCATTCCGATGCTCTAGCTCCTACAGGCGCTTCGTCGTGGTTTTTTGCCATACTTCGTGTCGTCGTAGGCATCTTCAGGTCTCGAAGTTTGTTCCCTTGTTTTGTTTATTAGTTCTTCAAATGTCTTGAGGTTTCTTTCTTGAAGTCTTCATGCAGCAAATGTAGGTAGTCTTCTTAACGTATTGATGTGGATTGTAATCAGGACCAGCGAATGTAGCCTTCGTTTTTGACGTCTTGATCTTCGTGATTACTATCCGGCATCGAAGGACCAGCAAATGTAGCCTTCGTTTTTGACGTCTTGATCTTCGTGATTACTATCCGGCTCGAAGGACCAGCAAATGTAGCCGCCCCGTTGGTATTTTCCGAGGGCGACTATACTCTTATCCAAATTAATGGATTAAAATGAGTTATTACAACTTATGTAAGACTTTATTATTGTAAGAAACTACCAATAAATGCTACAACTAAAGATAGATACTACAAACAACAAAGTTATTAACAAAACAATGAGCTTTACAAGACAATAGTGAGAGCTGAGAGGTCAGATGTTCGGAGATGAATGAACCCCAATAACCATAAACTTATCCTATTTATACTATTGCCATAAGGGCACGCGCGCGCGGCTACCGCGCGGGAAAGGTTCCGCCAATAGCAAGGCCGCGCGTCGTTGGCGCGCTGTCGCCGACCAATCGTAAGCGTCGCTAGGCACGCGTCCACTTGGCGCGCAGAACATCTGTTGCTTCGTGGCGTAGCGTCGTCCGATTCCCAGAAGCGCCGGCGGTTTTTGTGGGTGCGATTGTTAGTAATTCTATGAGACACAAGTGCTATTCATAACTCAGTACCCTTTTTGCTACCGAATAATAAATGTCATTCTGTGTAGGTTTCCGGTAGCACTGTTGCACATGTAGATGCGATTTATGGCGTTAGCCAACCTTTTTTCGGCTACCAAATAATTAATGTGTCTCTGTCCGTAACAAGTATAATGGCTGCGAGTTTGGGTCACACCGAAATCGTCAGATTATTAAAATAGAGCTTTTATTGGTGCACTTAACACCCCCTTAGAAAATCTGACGCGCTCGAGTAAATTTTTTTATCATTTTCAACCCTTAAGTACGATCACCCCCACCATGCAAACGGTCTGTACGTCTATTATGAGTGTTTAATACTATACTCGCTAGCGACTATCGTTTAGAATTTGTATGAGAATTGTAGTTCAACATCGTAACCGCTAGAGGCGCTGTACGGATTCTCATACAAATTCTAAACGATATTCGCTAGCGAGTACAGTTTTAAAAACTCATAATAGACGTACAGATTAACATACGTACATTATTAAAAATACGTAGGCCATTGATGGTATCAATATCTGACGCGCTCGAGTATGTCCATGCGGCAGTTTTTTTTACATATGTATTTAAAGATCTATAGCCGCTTCCCCCACCGATGAAAAGGTATACATTATAAAATATTTTTTTCTTCTTATCATCTAAGCTTTGCAACCCAATAGGTCTCTATGACGCTCGAGTAAATCCACATTCAGCATCATAGCCTCCCGTACTATGTTGAGTGTATACCGCATCAATATCAATTTATCGTATCAATTTCAGGACCCCTCCAGTGAGGCAATCAAAGAGTCCAGTCAAACCGAAGCCTCCGCCTGCCGTCGCGGCTCCCCCGAGAAGGGTTGTTAGTGAAAATACAGTAAGCGCTTTTATATATTTTTTAATTTAAATTAGGTATAATAAGTCCAACCTCATCCAAGTTATCGCTTGACTAATTTTTTTTTTTTGACATCAAACTGTCAACCAGATTGACACTCCTAATTCGAATCTCTGAAGTGATTTTGTCAAAATGTATATGAAACGAAATTCTAGTGCTTATTAAATTAAATTTTTATTAAATTATAAAAGTGTAAGTGAAGACATATTAAGTTGTACAAATATTTTTGTGATGTTTTAATCAGGTGCCTGACAGTCATAAGCCCCGTGGGGCCATGCAGCGAGCAACAAACTCCGTAAGTATCGATTGGCCTTTACAACCGTGAGCAAAGCACTTGTACCTTGTATGGTTGGCGTTGGCGCACATATCACATCGGAATTAATTCCATGTCATTACTATCTTACATGGTAATAAACTGAACTTTTTAAATAAAAAACACAAAGATGTATTTTTGTAAAGAACTCAAAAACTGCGGGATCGATAAAGAATCTTTCACCACCTTTACCACTAAAATGCTACATTATGTCTAAGGAAGAGTCCTGTAATTGTTATTACGGGTTGACACTAGTACCTATTTGAATAGGCAATAATGTACATATTCTGCACTGCGTAATAATTATTACACGCACGCATTACTTTTGCTCTCAGCACGATTTTTTATCAGCACCTTACTAGCTTTACTTAATTTCAGGTGCCAAAAAGGAATCCTGTGGTAAGTTAACATTTCTTAAAATTATTGAATGTATACGTCTTTTCGGTTAGTTATCAGCATTAGATAAATTCAATCAAAAGGTGTGCCAAGAGTCTTATCGTTGACCTTTAATTGCCAACCTCTTGAGTCAAACATTAATTTCTTAATCATACCTACTCTTGTGGATGCGCAAACGTGATTCATAGTATCATAATTGACTTAAATTTACTAAAAAAACGGTTCGAAAATAAACCACCCATAGAGTACCCTATAGTTTACTTAAGCTATACCAAGAACCTTCGGTGTTCCGCAGCCATCCCACACGCCCAGCAGCAGCAAGCCTCGCGGGGCGTCGTCGGCGAACGGCGCGGCGGACGGCGACGCGTGCGGCGTCTGCGGACGACGGTTCGCGCCCGACCGCCTGCCCAAACACCAGGAGATTTGCAAGAAGGCACACGCTAAGAAGAGGAAGCCTTTCGACGCGCTCAAACATAGGCTAGCGGTGAGTTGATACTTACATAAACTAGGCATTTACGAATATTATATATGACATGGGGTCCTTCAAGAACCGGGTCCCTTGCTTGGGCTGCATGCAGCTTGAGCTGGTCACGCTCCTGGGTCTCCTGGTGTTGTCAATGTCCATGGGCGAAGGTGATCAGTTACTGGAAATCGAACCCTTAAGCCTTTAAATCGAAGGCACGGTCACTAAGAACAGGGCCACGCTATCGTCGTAATGGAAAACGACACGACATCGTCGAGAGTCAAATCACCACTTCCCAACCAATATTTATATTAAAAACATTTTAAAATGATTAGCTGAATCGTTATTAGGCAGGTATGTATGTTATCGGCCATAGCTTTACCAAATTAAAAATAACTGTTAAAAATTAACCTAATTATTTCCGTAATACCCATCATATTTTTAATGTTTTTATCGCCAACATGGGATAGGGTACAGACGCGCAGACTTACAAGGCAAGATATGACTTTTATTGTTGATTGGTTTTACCTGCAATGTTATCTATCGCATGATTTTTATTAATAAGGGCCCCATATACGATACGATTCGTCTAAGCGATCGATCTGATGAAAATCATGACGATTTGATTTCATCAAAAATGTCGCTCACACACGAAACGATTGGTCGTAACGATCAATCACTTATATGTTTGAAGCTGTAGGATAAGGACGTGTTCAAATAATTATATACGTGCCCTATAAAATTGAAAATGAACTTCTTTTCGTTACGTATGTAGCGGTAGCGTTGATTCGGATTCAAAAGAAAAAAGAAAGCCTAGAAAATAAGGGGTTAATGGTTTTGGCGAAATCGTCAGAGTGAGACAAAATCGAATCGTTGATCGTAAAGAGCCATACACTGTCGATTCATCGTTACGATATTCATGATTGTATGAGTTTATGTTGCGATCTCCGACATAGTCTTCGATTAAGTAAATCGTTAACGATCTTGACATACACCATCGATTCGTCGTTTTGATCAGTTTGACACGACGGATCGTACAGATAAATCGTACCGTGTATGGGGCCTTTTAAGCAAGTAATTATTAATTTTGTGTTTGAAAATTGGATTTTTTAAGCCGCAATTTTATCTGCTAATGAAACACTTCGTTATAAATGCACGGTTTATAACGCAATCAATTATGACTTCGTCCTTCCACTTCGAAAACTTAAAAATTTAAAAACCCCCACCTGACTCTTCAAAATCAGAGGCGGACGTTGTTTGCATGTGTTCACATTAATGCTAAGTACAAGTTAATTTTGTCAATTTTAAATTTTTTAATCGAATAACTTGAAAATAGGTGCCTATTGCCTTCATATTCGTTACAAAGGTAGGTAGAGAAGCTAGGAGCAAGATCAGTAAACAAAGAGATAAGGTACTTAAACAGTCTGCAAGAATAAGAAATCACTGAAGGCAATTCGAGTTTATAACATTTAGTTCACCCCCAGGGCACTGAGGCAGAACCATTCATCAACAAGTTGCGCAAAGGCACCACGACCTCTTCCACGAAGGTGGCCGCCAAGTCTATGAACAGCAACTGGCGACAGAAGCACGAGGAGTTCATCCAGGCGATCCGAGCCGCTAAACAGGTCCAAGCACATTTGAAATCAGGAGGTAAGTTACGCATCCCTTTATATGTAGATAGGTATTAAATATGTAGATAGGTAGGTAGATACTTATTTTTTTTATAGCCTAAGCAGGCAAACGAGCAGACGGGTCACCTGATGGTAAGTGATCACCGTCGCCCATGGACATTGGCAACACCAGTGGCGCCACCAACGCATTGCCGGCCTCGAAGGAAGCGATAGACCCGCTTCTTGAAGGACCCCATGTCATAGCACTGTGGGAATACTGAGGGATGAAGTTCGTTCCACAGTTTACACGTACGCGGCAGAAAATGACGTGAAAAGCGAACTGTGGACGAACGCCAGGTATCCAGGTGGTGTTGGTGGAACCTGGCTTTATCCCGTGAAGTGCGGTGGCGAAAGTTAACCGCAGGTATTAAGTTAAACAGTTCCTCAGAACATTCCCCGTTATACAGACGGTAGAAGACACAGAGAGAGCCCACATCTCTCCGCAGTTCGAGTGGATCTAAACCGTTTGTGAGCTTGGGATCGTCGACAAGACGAATAGCTCGCCGTTGGATACGGTTAAAAGGGACCACTTGGCAAGCCGGGGCCCCGGTCCAAAGGTGGGAGCAGTACTCCATGTGAGGTCGGACTTGTGCTTTACAAAGCAACATCCTATGTTCAGGCATGAAGTACCGCTTAGCTCTGTAGAGCACCCCTAACTTCTTTGAAGCCAGTTTAGCCTTACCCACCAAGTGGTTCCGAAACTGAACATCATTCGAAATGTCGACACCTAGGATCCCAATGCTCGTAGAGATGTTAAGGGGAATGTTCTGAAACTGTGGTGCTATGACGAATGGGGTTTTTTAGCGGTTAACGCGCAAACTTGTGTCTTCTCGGGGTTGAATTGGACTAAATTCAGTCTGCCCCATTCCGAGACCCGCTCCAGAGATGTCTCGACTTCCGACACAAGTTTTATCTTCCTCTCCTCAATCTGCACCCGAGACATATTTGCACGGCCTGTGTACCGGGCATCACCCGTACTGACATCAGCATAGCAATGGATATTCTCGATGTCGAGCAAATCATTGATTTGCATGATGAACAGTGTGGGCGACAGCACAGAGCCTTGTGGCACGCCAGCGTTTATGGGCTTAGTGTCCGAGCAGGTATCGTCGACAATGACCCTGATGCTCCGCTCCGATAAAAAGCTGGCGACCCATTTGCATACTCCATAAGAAGGCAGCTTAGACAATAATGCCTTGTGCCACACCCTGTCGAAGGCCTTCGCGACATCCAAACTTACAGCCAATGCTTCACCTTTGCTCTCAATTGCTTCCGCCCAACAATGAGTAAGGTACACAAGAAGATCACCAGCAGATCTGCCGTGGCGGAAACCGTATTGACGGTCACTGATCAACTGGTGATCCTCTAGGTACCGGAGCAATTGGATGTTAATTATTCGCTCCATTAGTTTGGAGAACAATAGGTTATTACAATTGGTCTGTAGTTAGATGGGTTTGACCTGTCGCCCTTTTTGGGAATAGGGTGGACAAGAGCTACCTTCCAAGAAGACGGCACGATGCCGGCAGAATAGGAGAGCTGGAATAGGTGCGTTAAAACCGGGGTCAACTCCGGAGCGCACGTTTTTAGCACAAGAGCAGGTATACCATCCGGCCCACTCGACTTATTGATGTCGAGGGAGAAAAGAGCTTGACGCACAGCATTTTGATTAAAACGCACGTCAGGCATCAGCTCATCACACCGCGAGATGGTAGGCGGTGCTTTCCCCCCGTCATCAAAAGTTGAGTTCGACGCAAAGAGTGTGCCCAGGATATCGGCTTTCTCTTTGGCGGTATGGGCCAGGGTATCGTCTGCTCCGCGCAAAGTTGGAAGGGCTGTATGGCTTTGGCTAGAGACCAAAAGGCCCGACTACCACATGGATAGCCTAGAAGTCTCTTGCCTGTTCTGTAAAATTGCTTGAACTTTGCCTTGGTGATTTGCTTTTTTGAGTACCGGGAGGCAGCATTAAATTTCTTCTTCAGCTGAGATGCATCAGCACGACGGAGATCGCGTGCCTTTACCCAATCCTGGTAAGCATATTGCTTCAGGCCACCAGCCTTAGAGCAATTTCTGTCAAACCAGGCTTGGGTTTTCCCACCAACGGGTACCACAGAGTTAGGAATGAAACATTCCATGCCCTGAAGTACCACGTCGGCTATGGACTGTGCACAAACATCGGGGTCATCTGAAGAGAAACAAATGTGCCTCCAAGAGTAGAAAGAGTAAAATTCCCGCAAACCATCCCAGTCCGCCGATCTAAAATGCCAAACCAGGCGAGACGCGCATGGTCGCCGGTTAACTGGTCGTGCCAATCGTGTAGACGATCGCACTAGGCAGTGATCCGATGAGCCAAGCGGCGCCTCGACGGATACGGCATAATCGTGAGGGTGGGTGGTAAGCAGGAGGTCCAGAGTGGAAGCAAAATGACCGTCAATGTCAGGGATCCGAGTTGGGCTGGACACCAACTGACTGAGGCCATTAGCCAAGGCAAAGCTGTGAGCAGAATTCCCCGCGAAGTCCGTTGTACGTGATCCCAGCCATTCAACATGATGGGCGTTGAAATCGCCTAGGATCACCACTTCGGCACAGGGAATCCGCTCTTGCACATAGTCAATCGCCCCTTGAACGTGCTCGTAGAGTCGATCAATTTCGGTATTGCCGCATTGAGACCTGTACAAGCAGATGTAAACACGCGTTTGACCATCATGGTCAACGCGTACGCAGATGGTAGACAGGTCTCTTCCTTCAAGAAAGTCAAGGCGTTGACAGCAAATATCGTCCCGAGAGAACACAGACACCGGCGTGTGCTATAAATTTATGTTCCAGTCTGTAACTCGGATACATAAGGTAAGAGGTGTCTTCTCGGGCCGATATTTGCGTCTCCGTTAGATAAAGTAAGGCCGGCCGCGCCGATTCGAGATGGTAGTGAACGGCGTTAAGGTTGGAATGCAAGCCCCTAAATGTTGCAAAAGTCCATATCAAACGTAGAAGGGGATGCCGCTGGTTTTAAACTTTTTCTTTTTCTTGACTTACTCATTATTTTTATCGCGGGGAAGACAAAGAGTGAAGGGAAGCGATACATCAGCAGCGTCTCTAGGGTCAAAGCGGAGTCACGAAAACCGCCTGCACAAGTCGGGCAGAGTGAGTTACTGGCACGGCGGACGGAAGGACCCCCGATCCGACCCGTGAATGAAAACCCCGTCCACATCCGGCTCCCTAACCGGCAAGGAGATCATTCGACGGCCCGCCAAGGTACTCAGTACCATTCCTACCGTCATAATAATTGTTTTTAAGAGCAATTGTGTTCCGGATAGGAAGGTTTTGTGGAGCCGGTTTCACTTTTTTAGAGGCGACCATCTCAGACCTCAGGGGTAGCAACGCATCTGTGACCGAATTGGAACAAGACTCATACTAACAATAACTAACTGGACTATTACTAACATTAACTAACAGGACTAATTATCACTAACATACCCTGTCCTCGCACTTATTAACAAACTAACCAACTAATATTCTAACACCATCTACTAACTGGACTAACCATCCTAGTCCCTTTGAGTCTAGTTCTAGGTCGGTCACAGTTGTTATGGGCGGCAGGGGAAGGGTGGTACTGCATGCTCGTTTGCTATCTTAATTCCATAAAAAAAAAAAAAAAAAAAAAAAAACATTGGCGGCGGGACAGCCTCCCAGACCGCAGACCGGGATCTCCTGGGTTCGGGTCCCCTACAACCAACGGGCGCCAGCGGTAACGTTTCATCGGCTCTCCCTGGCCGCCGCGCCAGTTCATCACACCCAACCGCACATGAACAGTTGATGATGACTCCAACGGACCCCAGATACACCAACAACATACCGCTTCAGGATAGGAAATAGATGAAGAGTGGGAGGGAAAGGGCTGAAAAAATAGGGGAGAAAAAAGAAGAGGAAGTCTGGCTCTCCGACACTGCAGCCGAAACACATCAAGGACATTTCACGGCTGATTTTAGAAGGAGGGTGGTAGCTAGCCAGTCGGGTTTAAACCCTTCCACCAGTATAGTACCTAATGGAATTACACCAGATGGTACCTATAAGATCCAGAGACCCCTGAGTAGGGGGACCGGGCGCCGTAGCCTCGTCCGTTGTTCAGCAGGGTGCACCGACAGTGCAGACTCAAAGATGGATGGATTGGAGCCCCTTACACCCCATTATAGTACCTAATTGACGAAGCTTGTGCAACGTCAACTTCCTATTGTTTAATGAGTATTTTATATACATAGGTCCCGCGCCACTTTCTTTTTTAAAATAGAATAAGGCTTAATTAAGTACGTAAGTAATATTATATGTAGGTACATACTTACTTAGAAGAATTTTAAATGCCAGTTTGAAATCCAAATGGCTTGGCCATTCAAAATTAATACTTAGGAAGCATAGGTACACAAAGTTTCTGTTTTAGCTGGGGAGCCGAAGAGGGGAATCTGGGATTTAATCGAGCGTGGCAGATTAAGGTACAGGAGATACCTTGTACCCAGTTATGTACCTCCACCAAATATGAGCCCCATATATGTATAAGTTCGAATTTTTTTTGCACATTATAATAATGGTAGCGAGTTTGCGTCACATCGAAATCGTCAGATTATTGAATGAGAGCTTTTTGTAGGTTAACTTAACACCCCCATAGAAAATCTGACGTGCTCGATTAGATTTTTTCTCTGTAATTTTCAACCCTTACGTACGGTCACCCCTATTAAACAAACGATCAGATTAACATAGTGCATTATTAAAAATACGTAGAACATTGATGCTATCAATATCTGAAGCGCTCGAGTATGTCCACATGGACATTATTTTTTTACATATTTAAAAGTCTATAGCCGCTTCCCCCACCGATAAAAAGGTATACATTAGGTATATAACATTTTTTTCTTCTTATCATCTAAGCTTTGCAACCCAATAGGTCTCTGTGACGCTCGAGTAAATCCACATTTAGCATCGTCGGCTCCCGTACCATTTAGTCCGCGTAATGAATTCAAAAACTAGAGCCACTTTATTAATTTTCGTGTCTGTTTCCTAAGACATTACCGAAGGTATTAAAGGTATACCAATAAATAGGTCCGATGGTACCTACTTGACGGAAATATGGAAGTGATTTTTTTTTATTCTTTTCTATATTGTGTTTCAGGTAAGCTGAGCGATCTCCCACCACCTCCACCGTCAGAGAATCCGGACTACGTCCAGTGCCCGCACTGCAGCCGTCGGTTCAACCAGGCGGCGGCTGAGCGGCACATACCCAAGTGCGCCAACTTCCAATTCAATAAGCCCAAACCAGCCACCAAGCGGCGGTAATTTACCGAAGTAGTAACTTCCTCCCGCTAGAGGTCGTTGAAGGGTGCATTTGACGGTTGCGAATAAAATTTGTTTTGTTAACTACATTACATCTGTGACACTATTGAGAATAAAAAATCATACGTGATTAAGTTAGTTGACCGCTTTTGGATATAAAATCAATTGGAATCTTATACTTACCTATTATCAACTTACTTTCCCTTTCTAAATAGTACCTAATCCTAAAGCTAGTAATAAATTAATGACCTAAGGTTATTTCATTAGATAGATCTCACGAGAAAATGTCTGACGTCGGTGATAAAGAGTCATTTAATATTGCTTTGAACTGGTATTTTGATTCGTTAATACAGATTCTATTTACTTACTCTCTTTTTTATTTGGTTAAAGCTTTTTATGATGTAATTTCCCCTAACAACTTTTTATATTAATTGAAACAGTTCAGTCGAAATTACAATGCTGCGCTACCCCAATAAATGTAAGGGTGCGTTCTCATTAGAAGACTTTATCTTGCGCATGTTTTTAGCTGCAGTTGTGTATTATATACTGTGGATGTTTGTCATTTTGGTTCATAAATTATCAGGTTGCAATGCGCATTGGAATGTAACATATAGTAGAGAAAATTATTAAAAACTTAATTTTTGAGTAAAATGATTTTTGTTTATAAATGTAAATTATGCTTTTTTTATGGGCTAATCTCATGTTAGTCCAAGTTTACTACTTATTTTAGTATTTGATTGTAAGCAAATACAATGCAAGACTAAGATGTAGAGTAATTTTAATATGAACAGAAAGACATTCCTCGGCAATAAGAGACATAGTTTTAGAAGTAGATTTGTGAAATGTACTTATTCGTATTGAAATACTTTTCATAACATTATGGACATTCAATTTGAAGTTCGATCAAATCATTATTAAGTAAAAACATCTTTATTTACTCAGTGAAAATAATTTTTTATACGACATTAAGCTTTGAACTGTTAACATTGCAAATGTTATTGGATTTATAAAATTATACATAACATTTTTTTGTATTTTGTTGTTTTATTTTTCCTCCTATATATCATTGTAGTGCCTGAGTTATGGTTGATTCTATTTAAATACGTATATAATTTAAAAGTCCTTGGGACTTTCTTGCCGGTTCTTCCAACACTTCATAAAACAAAATGTGATAGTGTCATTATCGAACCAATGAGAGACAAAACGAAAAATGAAATCCGAAACGAAATACCTATAAAACCTTCATACGTGTATCACAAAGTGAAGTCGATACTTTTTAGACAGTTGACATAATTATTCAAACATCGGTTATGAAAGGGAGAGCGTATACTCCACAGAACACTATACCGTCTTGCGGGCCGCGACCCGTCCACCCACTAGCTTCACCCACCAGTGGGTGCACGGGGAATTTCTATTTCCCCGTGCACCCACTGTAGCCTTATGCATAAGGCAGGAAAAATATATATCGATATGAATAATATTTTAACAATTCTTTATTATGTAATACAATGAACAAAACAACACATTTAAATTTTAATTTCCTGTAAGAATGTGAAACAGACGACCTAATTATTAGAGAGAATATATCCTACTAATATTATAAATAAGAAGGTTTGTATGTTTGTTTCATGAAGTAAATATAGTAGTAGGTAACTTGGATTAACACATAGGATAGTTTTTATCCCGGAAGTCAGGCGGGAACGAAATTTACAAACATATTAATATAAAACTAAAAAGTACGTCTTCCCGGAAATCCCGCGGGATCGGAATTACTCGGATAAAACTCCTGCGCGCACGAAGTAGCGGGTTCAGCTATTAGGAACTGAATATTTTTCTCCAAGGAACATGGGACCAAAATGGAACGAAGAATTCTCCTGCACTAATCTCCCTTTCACTCTGTGTAGTGCATATACATATCTACATATATCTATTGTGTTCCTGAGTTTAGTGTGCGTTTAGTCCATAAAACATTTCCCAATAAAAGAATGCGATCATGCAGGTTTTCCATTATAACTCATGTAACTAACATTAGTAGTCGTATTTGCGATTTGAACGTAGCCTTGAACAAAAAAGATGAAATATAAAAATTAGCTATATCCTACAGGACCATTTTACAGGAATGAGGAGTATCCTACTTATGTCTTTAAATCTCGGTTATCTGTGCTTTTAATTTTGTGAAAAAGTTTTTGCTGCCATTAATTTTGGTCGCAGCCATAGTCGCAGCCGTATGCAAAAGACATAATAATCATCTATGGCATCCTACAGGAATATTTTCTGGATAAAAACTATCCTCTGTGTCAATCCAGGTTATCCTCTACGTGTGTGCCAAATTTTATGATTATTGGACCAGTACTTTTTGCATGTCGGAGTAATAGTCTAGTGCCAACAAAATAAATCAGATGACGCTGTGTATTAGTTGCATATAAGCTGAATCGCGGTATTAAGATATTCCCATATAATATTATGAGGATGGAATTCATTCCCAGTATTATTTTTCCTTACATTGCCGTTTTTATCAAATTTCCTTTTGTTTAGAAGATTTATTAGGTGATTTTGGCTATTCTTACGGATTTGATATTTCTTTTTAGATTGGTATAGTTGCTTGCTTATGGTAATAGGCCTTTAACGCAAACTGCCTGACTAATCCATTAACGCACCGCCCTTACTACTGGACCGATCTGGCTGTATGACATGCAGATAGCCACTGTGATGTCCGTCACCATCCGCCAAGAAGGGATTTTAAAAATTAATCCCCTAACGTGGTGAAATAGGGTGGTGAAGTTAAAACGAATTCCACGCGGGCCAAGCCGCGGACGGAAGCTAGATTGAAGTATAATTTCTTGAAACAAAGGGCAATTTATTACATTGAAAGGGCAATTTATTACATTTAAACATCAACATTGCAATGGCCAGCTTATGCACGGGTGGCGATCCCACTGAATTGTTATCGATATCGATATTTTCCCGCCATAATGCAGTGGGTGCACGGGGAAATACAAATTCCCCGTGCACCCACTGGTGGGTGAAGCTAGTGGGTGGACGGGTCGCGGCCCCGTCTTGCCCATATCATATCACAGGAAGTAATCTATTGACTCAATTCCTTTGTCCGCAAGCTAAAATAGTGCGATAGGGTACGTCAAATAAAAGAAATAAAAATGCTCAAACAATTTTATTTGTTCCGTTGAATAAATATTAAATGCATACGCAAATGAGACCGCGCGTACAAGGCGGGGCAGCAACTACGTTACGAGATTCAAATTACTCTTCAGGCGCTTTGGGGGGAACGTACAGGAGAACTATGGAGGACTTCGGCGGCACCAGCAAATTTTCACTGCGCACTGCAGTATTTTTCGTGTAGCTGTAACAAAAAAGAAATAGTACATTACGATACGGTGCGTAAAGTTGGCCATTTTTGAACGGCGTGAAGTTAGCGCACGAGCGAAGCGAGTGCGATATACGCCGTTCAAAAATGCAACTTTACGAACGAGTATCGTATATTATTTTATAGCACGAGTGACATAAACCCGCTTTATTGTAGTTATAATAAATAAAAGTTATAATTTGATGCTTTAATTTCATAAAGATTTTTGAGTTGCGATGATGTTAATGTAATTTTATTGTGCGAAAGAGAATTACAAAGTGTTCGAAACATGAAGAGACAGATAAAAAAATAACGACAAAGCCTCCTGAAAGGAATTATTACGAAGTTGTTAATGTTTATATTCAAGTTTTGTACAACATAAAACTGTATTTAGGAGAATCTCTAACCTATGTAAATTCTTGCATAACCCGTAATAAGCACTAGTTTAGTATACTGAACCAACAATTTGAGAAGATAATATAACTAATTATGAAATATTTATTCGCTGATTTCACCAAACAGTGTCCTTTACCCTTTATGTGTACTTACCCATACTATGTTAAGTATGTATGTAGGTTATTTGTTTACTCAATAATATTTCCCATTAAAATATGATAAAGTAACAGTTTTCACCAACAATTTCACACATAGGTTCCTACCTACAATACACAAAACATACTTCAACTGAATAAGTTTAAAAAGCAGTAAAGATAAATAAATATGACTAAAGCACAGTATGGATAATTATAAGTGCAGGCTTACATGGTGACTATTTGCTAATCTGTGGTGCGGATTTGACGCGGGTTTGCGTCACTCAATGTCATAAAGTACCCTCATGTTATATATTTTTTAATTTCTACCTTCGCGTTTGCGTCACTCAATGTCATAAAGTACCCTCATGTTATATATTTTTTAATTTCTACCTTCGCAATTGTCAATAATTTATTTTTGAACGGCGTGAAGTTGGCGTCATTTGCCATATAAAAATGAACTACTTACGCCACTGCAAACTGTGACTTAAATGCGGGTTTAAGTCACGCTGTGCTATAAAAATACATAATGCAAACAATTTACTTTCTCCGTGATTTAGCATCTTTAACCAAAATCAACAAAAGTAGGTTCTCGATTTGATTTGATTGTATTTTTTTTATGTTTTTACATCATAACCTGGATAACTTTGTACTGGGTGAACCAATTTTTATAATTATTTTTTATTCGAAACATGATAGTACTTGTCGCCTAGTTGGCTGATAGTTTTGAGTAATCCTTACTAATATGTAATTAAAATGAGTAGCCGCACTCACTTGGTGTAGGTCTCGACGAACTGCGACACTCGATACACGCTGAGGTCCGAGGGCAGCGCAGGCAGCGACGCCAAGTTAGCGCGCGCCTCCTCTTCCAGCGGATTGTACACCGCCACATACCCCGTGTGACCGACCTTCAACCTGTCAACAAACAATATGGTCAGCAATTTATTATTGTTATTAGTTACAACTAGGCACGGGAACCAAGTATGAGGTCACTACGATTTTTTCTGTTCTATTGTGACATCGACTATCGACGATCTAACTATTGGATGTTTTAACTGCTGTAACTATCTAGCAGCTCCGGTAGAAGATTGAGTTTCCGAACAAATTCGTTACAAGTACCATTTACACTTCAATAATACTACTTCATAATGCTGTAGCGGTCATTACGTCATCCAGTGACGTCACGAGTGACCTACCAAGTGTGTGTATTGACTGACCTGATGCAGACGAGCAGCTCGTCGCTGGAGTTGAGCGCGGGCACGCTGGCCACTTGGTACGTGCCGTGCTCAATGCTCGCGTCCTCTCGCTTCTCTATCAGCTCCGTCAACGTTTCATCCTGTGGACACAAATTCCTTTTGTACACGTCAGACTAACGCTACCGACTCTTTCGAGCTCTTCAACTGATCACTGTGTACTTGTTTCGGTTCAAAAAATAAATAAAACACTGTTCAGTATTCGGTTCTTCGTGTGAAAGCTCGCTGGTGAAAGTATTATATGACAATTTAAAAAACCCATCCAAATATTTCGACCATGCAAACGAATTGAGTACAAGTAACGATAGCTTTTTATGCATTTATATTTTAAGATTCATAAACCCAACTGCGATACAAAATTCGCTTTGAGTACATCCCATGGAAGGGTAGGTTTGCCACCCCATGTGATTAAAAAGTACATTGCAGATTGACAACAAAAATTTAAAATGACGTAAGTAAATTTAAGTTACAATCTAAATTGAACCTTGAGCAGTGGTAATAAATTTCTTTTTATCATAATCAGTACAGTATCAGCATACCATAGTGTCGTTGTCGGAGCGCGCCAGCTGGCGCAGGTCGAGCACGGGCGCGGCGGGCAGCAGCAGCGCGAACGCCGCCAGCTCCGCGTCGCCCGCGTCGTCTGACACCAGCTGCACCACACAATGTTACAATATTTAAATACAATACAATAATTGAGTGACAATTCGAGAACGATTTTTCCTGTGATCAATGACCCTATGGGCCTCCAATCAAACCAAGCAATTCAATCACATTTGTTATAGCGAAACAGATATTATGAGTAGTACGATTATAGGACTGATGAATATGGTTTATTTTATAGGATGTATAAGCGCACCTGCAGCGCCGGCCAGTAAGCGAGCCGCTTGTTGAGCGCGGCGGCGGCGTCGCGCGCGTTGCGCACGCGCATGGGCGCCAGGCTGGGCGGCCGCAGCGACGCGTGGAACAGCTCAGCTCGCGTCTCCTCTTCCGCCAGCGTGAACACCGTCTCCTCTGTAAACGGTCATTTTAGTTAATTGTGAGAAAGGTGGTTTCGTCAGTTTTCAGCTCTGCTATTATGACATTTGTGGCTAATCTAGTCAAATATTTAAACATATGGGACAAAATGATAAGCGACATTTTCCCTTCGGCCGTGTATGATACCAGAGTTTGGTAACCAGTATCATACGAAGAAAAAATGATCGTTGTAGGATACTGGTATCCAAGTGATAGGGATTTTTCGTTTTATGTAACCGAGTATCAGCTCAGGAAAATATCAAATAATTACAAGTGAGTACCTTAATATTTCCTCGTATGTAACTGATAAGCATGTCATGTGCATTGATATATCACCTCTTTAACCTCTCTTTTTTTTCACGTCCAATTAAAGCTGTTCGAAAAGTTTTCCCCAACATTGTTTGATTTTTTTATTTTGATTTTGATGTTAAGGGATGTTATTATCATCTGAATAGGTGTTTATTTAGAAAAGCTAAATCGTTAAAATTAACTACAAGGGTAAAAAAAGGCATGTAGCCAGGTGTGCTGGCTTTGCACATTTACCGAAAGCCTATTTTCGAAAGGGGTATGAATATGTTATGTCAAAGAGTCTGTCTGGAGAAGAGATAACAAAATTTAACAAATATTTCAATAACCAATGGATGGCAAAGACTGGCTTCGAAAAAATTTGCTGTTGTTCATCATCTAAAATACGTACTACTAATAATATAGAAGGTTGGCACAGTCGCCTTAAACAGATATATTGGACGTAAAAGACCGACATTGGCTCACTCTTAGATATTTTAAGAAAAGAAACCACCGTAATGGACATATACAAGAGAAAATCGAAACTTAAGCCGAGAGTTCAAAGAAATTGATGAAGAAATAAATGACGCCATATCTCAGCTAAATGAAAACGAAATTAGTGTTGGACATTGTATCGAAATCATTTCTCCATTTTATTCCAATAGGTTGTAGGTAATAAATGATTCACAGTTGAACTATTTCCTTGTTTCCTTGTATGTTTTCAACAAAGCGAGGGTTTTACAATAATGTTGTTGTTGTTTAAGTTTCATAGGCAGAATGTTATATTCCTTACTGGATATTGGTTACCAAACATGATGAAGGGTATCAGAAAAATAATAAAACCTATCACTTGGATACCAGTATCCTACAACGATCATTTTTTCTTCGTATGATACTGGTTACCAAACTCTGGTATCATACACGGCCGAAGGCGACATTTTGGCTAAAGAAATTTCAATATAAATACTATTCTACATAATTACACGCGGATTCTGAGAAATTTCTAGGTACCTACGCCTTTGGATACGTAATATTGATAAGGTTCCATTTGTCACCCTTTTACATGCTGAATGTCTAATTACTTTATTTAAGTGTTTAAAGGAGGTTTACAGGTTTAAAGGTTTAAGAGGATTTGTATTGCATTGTTATTCTAAACTAGCAAAGATGAAGAGTCAGGTCCTCACCGAGTCCCGCAGCGCTGCCCGCAGTGGCCACGAGATGCGCCCAGTGCGCGAGCAGCGCGGCCAGCTCGGGCAGGTCGGCGGTGTACTGGCGCTGCGCGAACGCCTGCTGGTTCGCTAGCGACTTCATCACCACCAGCTCGCGCCCGTGCTGCAGCCTGCGAGGTTATTGATGTATGACTTGTGGTGTTGGAAGATGTAAGATTTAGTAGTTTTTTATCAACTGTGTATGTATATGTCGTGGTACGATCCTAGACAAGCATGTTGCAGAGGTTTTATGAAATATAAATGTGATGAAATCCTATAGAATTTAAAATCCTAGTGAATTGTACATCTCCATTATGGAATGATTAAATTTTCAGTTTCATAATTTATCTTGCAATATATAATTTAGTAAAATTATTTATGTAAAAAAAATCAATGAAATTTATGAAATGTATAATTACATAATCCAAACTTCGTAGTTTCCATACTAAGATACTTTACCCAAGTAATATACTTCTTATTTATAGTTTAACAACATAACAACTGTAACTATAACTCATCTCCCACCCGAGGATAGTGGGCGTCACTACACAAGTACACACCTGACTCCAGCGGCACCAGCGTCCATCCACTTCTTGATGACGCCATCGAACTTCTTCACCACGTCGGGGTTGGTCATGTTGAGCACGGGCCGCGGCTCGCCAGACTTCTGCAGGTAGAACTCGCCGCGCTTGGCGCTCAGCTTCCACTCCACTGCCGGCTCGCCGAGAGCTGTCATCTGAGTTACAAAACAAACTAATATAGAATTACCCCTTATATTGTCGTACCCTCCTATTGAGTTAGAGGTTAGAGGTAAAGCCATGGGCGTAATCAGGTAAGAGCAGAAGGAAGGTGGCCTACCGGACCTCGCATGAAGTAACTACGGGTTGGATCCTATAAAAATCTGCCTCAAAAATCTAATTTGACCCGTTTTTGTTTACCCAATGATTATTTTACTTCTCATATATAAGTTGTGTACTGCACAACTGTCTCCTATTACATTTAGTTTACAAAATGTGTCAAACTATTCAATCGCCATGCAATTGAAGAATTTATAAATAAGAAGACTTAGAGAGAAGACTCGAACCCTAGAAACGCGGTACCTAACAACAATCTAGTACTACGGAGTATTAAACCCTCGCTTACCCATTGGTCAGGTGTCTTAGGAACAGATTTCCCATCATCCCCCTCTTCAAAGTCAGTGAACGGCCTCCAGATGAAGTAGTTGTTGTAGTCCAATGACTTGTTCTCGCTCTTCTGGAACCAGGTGTGGTTCACCGAAACGAAGTTTGCTGTCAGGTCCACTATCACTCTAAAATGTGACAAAAAACAGTTTTAACCAGTTGGGAACTTTGTCTACTAATAAAAAACTATCAATGCATGCCTAAAACATCATTACTAAAAAATTCTTTTTCATTATATTAAAAACATGTTACTCACTTGACACTAGCATCTTTGGCCTTTGCAACAAAGTCCTTGAATTTATCGATACAGGTGGGATCTTCCAGCACTTGATAGGTATCCTCACATGAGGCAGCGAAGATACCAGCCACCTTAGACTTCTGCAGGATATCGAAGTTCTTTTCAGCAACAGTGTAGTCCTTTACGGAGGCCATGTCAACCAGGGGGCCCTTCTCATACCTGACAACGGAAAATTAGTTTCATAAGTCTTTGCATGACAATTATATCATCTAATTAAATAATTTTACAAAAGACACTATCTTTATATTTACAAAAGATACATGCGAGGAATTCAACCGAACCATAATTCAGAGGGGCCCTATGGCAATGGTCGATTGCAAGGAATACCAATTTATTCAGAAGTGCCGCAATACTGCGCGACAAAAAATACCAGTTAAATTAAACCGGTGCGCGCTTTGGCAAGAAATACGAGTAAGTTAAGCATACCAGGTGCGCGGCGGAGGCGGGTAGCACTTGGGCGCGCGCACGATGATGGCGATCGCGCCGGCCAGCATGCACAGCCACAGCGCCCAGAACAGGATGAACATGGCCCAGCGGATGCGCACCCAGAACGGATCGTCCACGTACTTCATCAGCTCCTCCTTCGTCAGCCCCGAGAACTGCTGTGAGAATCGTTTAAAGGAAATTAAAAATTATTGCTACGATATTTTTATTAACTTCAAATATGTTGATATGCTACTTCATTCACGATAGGTATTAAAAAAATAAGGAAAAAAGAAAACTTTCGTCGTTAAGGGTCGGGAATGCCCCACTCTCGTTGCAATTATTCTGGAGGCTCGGCATTTTCGGGCGCAGGCGATTTTCGAGAAATGGTAATTAGAACGTTCTTGGACTTTAAGATTAAGTCCAATTTAAAATATTCTGTAGATAAGTTCAGAATATTCTCTTACTTGGTCAAATTTAAAACACCATTAATCAACACCCGGGGTACAGATCAGCTTACCCGTTTGTTCGCGTCGAGCTCGATCTTGGCGTCTCCATTGCGGTGGTCGCCCACCACGTACTTGGCGTCGGCCATGTCCACGCGCGTGGTAATCTTGGCCTCGTCCTCTTTGGCCAGCAGTTTCTCTTCAGCACCGTCCGACGACACCTTCTCCTTCGACTTACCGAGACTCGACTTGGACGTACGGAATTCTGGAACAAAGTTATTTTGTCAAAGAATGACACCACATAGAAGTTAGTATAACTAAAAAACTACTCCTCAGATGTCACTCCAATTTAAATGAGACCACACTGCAAACACCAACTTATGAATATAAAAAGGATTATCAAAATCAGTTCATCCAAGAACCTAAAATGTTATGAAGTAACACTGTAACACACAAAAAATTGTTGAATCGAGAACCTCCTCCTTTTTCGTGTCAGTTAATGATTTTCACTAAATTAAAAATAGTGGTCAATGGTTATGCTATAGACATTAGAAATTCCTGACACAATGTTACCCTGATAGCGCTAGACTTGATGCTATTATTAGTTGGATACGTTTTTGGCGACAGTCACATCAATTCGCTCGTGTATTTAATCTAGGTATCAGACAAAATTGTAACATTTTATAAAAACCGTAATCTCATGCCGTCCGGTTGTGACCAATTCGTTCTTTATATTTAAAAGAAAAAAGAAAACAATGCATAATTTGCATAGGTGAACTTAGGCGTAGATATGCATTATACAAAGGAAGAGTGAAAGTAAAATCAACCATAATTTCAGGACCGGGAAACGCATCATAAGATTAATAGCAAATTGCAGTAATTGTGTAGAATTATGTAGAAAATTTGAATACTAAGTTTAAATCATTGCCCAGACTATACCCCTGCTTGAGCTAAGTGCAGTTTTGCACTCATTTATTTTACCTACAAGTTTTAAGAAGAGAAAATTAAGATTGAATGAATGAATGAATATTTTATTCGAAGTAGGTTTTTACAAACTCTTTTCGAACGTCCATTTACGCCATCGCTTCAAAAAACCCTACGGTGAGTGGTCTTAGAAGAAGAAGCGGCAAGAAACTCCCAAGGAGTCTTTTTTTTCTCTTGCTCTACTCACAGTTACAAGTTGCACTTAATACTACTTATGGCTGAAATACGAAACTCATGTCCAAGCTGTTTTATCTTTAAAATAATCATCAAGTTTGTAATAACCTTTAGTCATAAGAATGTTTTTGACATGAGTTTTAAATTTACAGTATGGCATTTCTGTCAATTGTGACGGAATTTTATTATAGATTTTAATACATCTACCCATGAACGAGCCACCAGTTTTGCTAAGCCTGAAATTCGGTACAATCAGTTTAGCCTTATTCCCTTATAGCCTTATTAAATTAAATTTAATAAATACATATTGAAAAACTGTACTTATTACCGAGCTGTAATTCTGAAAGACTTCGTAATCAAAACTTAAGTAATTTAAAGTTTTTGCTAAACAAAATATTTAAGGATATTTAAATCACCGCGGGATAGGTAATAACATTATAGCGGTTCCAAAACCATCAGCATAGTAGTAATAGACTGGCATGTAAAGAGCTTATCGATTTCAGGGTTTTTTTCTCACGGCACATGGATTTGAGGATGTCCCCTTACTTCCGCTTTAAAAACTATATTTTTAGGGTTCCGTACCCAAAGGGTAAAACGGGACCCTATTACTGAGACTTCGCTGTCCGTCCGTCTGTCACCAGGCTGTATCTCATGAACCGTAATAGTTACACAGTTGAAATTTTCACAGATGATGTATTTTTGTTGCCGCTACAACAACAAATACTAAAAAACAGAATAAAATAAATATTTAAGTGGGCGTGGGCGTAAAATAAATATTTTAGTTTAGTTACCTTTCGGTCCAAGAGATGGCGTTGTGGCTAATAAAACAATGGTTACAGTGGCCTTTGGGAAAGTGGCTATAGCCCAATTTTTACGTAATAATAATAATACATTATTATATATAATGGTACGGAACCCTTAGTGCGCGAGCCCGACTCGCCCATAGCCGGTATTTTTTATTGTACAATGTTTTATTGACTCCTTAGCGAGGGCAATATTTATTTTTATTCATAATGTTAGTTTTTCACCTTGCGTCATTGTATAGTACCTAATAATAAATTATGAATGCGAAAGTCTGTCTGTCAGTCTGTGACACTTTCACGGCTTAACCACCGCACCGGCACGAGTTGGATGGAATTCGGAATGAAAATAATCGAAGACTCCTAACACAATATGCTACTTTTTTCCAAAGTTGACCTTTAGATTAAGTAAAGGGTTTGAAATAAGTGACGTAAGTTTGTATGAAAAATCTAAACCGCTTGACCGATTTCGATGAAGTCTCTCAGGAAGATTACAATAATTGATGACGTAAGGTCAAACATAGGCTACTTTTTTCAAAACCCAACGCCTACCAACCCCCAACACCTAGTTTCATTCGTTCAGAACTAAAACCTCATGACATAACGGCACTACATGACTGTTATTAATTGTATATTTAATTGAAACATTCCCCTATTGCGAGACCAGTTTTATTAATTAATGCGAAAAATACCTTTAATCCAAAAGCCGAAATTTGAGGCCGACCAGATACGTTCAGATAGTGTAACACTAGCAGGAACCCCAGCACTGAGTCGTGATCAGCGCACCAGAATGTAAAGTTGACTGAAGGAATATTACAAACTGGTTGTCGAGCCACCCAACAACGGACTCAAAAGGACATAAGTACTACTATTATACAGTATGTTACTTCATCAGGAACAGTTAACTCCCTAAAATTATCCCACAAACTTGGTTTATAACAAAATGGAACAAAATAGCTATGAATTCGATTAATTTATTTATGTTCGTTGAAAACAGTTACATAATGGTAAGTAGGACATTCTTCCGGTTTGGTCCTAAATCTATGAAATAAATATCATAATTATTTTTTTTCGCAAAAATTTTGAACGAGTTTGTATTAATAACAACTGAAGTCGGTTTATATTTTGTTAAAATTTGTACTAGTAGAATTAGACAGAAGTTTAAAATACTTACGTTGTAACAACCATTAATCTACGAGTATTTTCGCCTTCGTCGACTTCTCATATCAACGTTACACAAAACTAATTACCTACATAGTTTATAAGCGATACCTAATTTTATTACTCAACAAGCAAAAAATATAATACATAGAACGCGATATATTATATTAAGCAACTTTATTTTATTTTACGTAACACTGCACCATCGACCTGTATACCATCAAACAAAAAACAAGAGTTTGTAACTGGTTGGAAGTAGATGCATATGCCATAATCCATAATATATACTACATACATATATGGGACGAAGTTCCACGAAGGATGCAGGGATAATGATTTAGCATTCCGATCTCCTGCCGCGGACAACTTCCACTTGATTTATGAGTAACTTTGTAAGTGTATGTCATTGAAAAGCCAAAAAATTAAAATTACCGCCACTATAAAATTTACAGAAGTACTAAATTACTAAAACTAAACTTTTGAAGCGCTTCTGGCTCGCAGAACTATTAGGAAAATTAATTACTCGTTCTAAAATTCAAAATCATTTTGGTAGGGAACTGTGGTGGTATTTTCACAATGCACTTAAAATACCTAGTAATTTTAACTGACTTCAAAAAAGGAGGAAGTTTTTTTTAATTTGACTGTATTTTATTAGTGTTTTACTGTACTTACTTAAGTACTACTTACTTTTTACCGAGCGTTCCGAATGTTATGATTCTTTTTTTATTCGACAGGTGGTGTTTGTCACGTCTTCCATTAGAAATTTGCACGACGTCTGACGAGTAATTTTTGAGTTACTTGAACGTGCCGATGTTGAAGTCGTATATTTTTTTTTATAAAAAGTTACTTTTGGTGAGGAGAAAAATCTAAGTTCTGTACAGAACTACGGAAAATGAAGCATTTTTACATTTTTTATTAAAAGTTACGAAGATTTTAAATTATAAACGCGTAGTAGTATATCAGTAAAATATCGTAATATGTACTCTTATTAGCAACCGGCACGTAACTAAAAGTAAAACTATAAAACTGTTGACTCGATCACTCAAAGCGGTATTAGAAACTCACGCATCGCCCACATACCTACCTATTATCTTCTCTCAATAAAAAACGAGAAATTTATCAACAAATACGAGTAATTATATTGAATTTAAATTTAATGGCGGTATAAACCACGCACTAACTTCCTAACACTCAATATTAATCACGGGTAGCAATTTTTTTTTAATATTAGGCCTGTATTTCTATTTGTTCAAGCTGTCAATGACATTAAAAATTTCAAAATATCTAATTTAAATTATATTCAGAATTTTATGATTATTTAGATGAGCTATTTAGATATTTATGTTATGACAATTAATTTCATTCTTATTTCTAATCCAAGATAAATACATATCTAAATCAAATCTTTGATCTCTCTAACACAAATATTTACCTATTTTTAAGAAGAAAGTATATAAAATACAAAAATACATATTTGACAAAAACTTTATAGTAGTTTAGGCAATAATCTTGATAATATTATAAACTTACCACTGATAAATAAACGGAACGGTTAGAACGCTAACGGTGTGATGGTCGGCGATAGAATGGCAGCGTACCTGATCGAATTCTTTACTACCAATTACTACGTTAGTGATGGGATAAACTACAACATTACATAGTGCTGACGAATGTCAGCACTATATTTAACCGCCTTTAAAAATTAGGTTATAGATTATATAGTAAGTATTTCTGTAATTAATTGGACAATTAATGGCGCATTACTGACATTACGCACTGGAATCCTCACAACGGACTAGGCGTAGAGAATTGATGGAGGGTCTCTAACTATGAATGTCGGATTTCTCCTTCCAGTTTCTTATTTCCGTGCCTATTTTTATCATGATTACAATAGGGGTAAAATGCATCAGATGAAGTTGTTCTCTTTATTAATGACTAGTAAATCCGCCCTCGCTTCGCTTCGGGAAACCAGTCCCTTCAAAAATCTCTATAAATTTTAACAAATTATGTTATTCCGATGTCTAAGCTATATTCCTGCAAAGTTTTATGAAAATCCGTTCAGTAGTTTTTGCGTGAAAGAGCAACAAACACACACACACACACATACATCCTTACAAACTTTCGCATTTATTAGTAGGATTACATTTTGCCCATCTCTGATTGCTACAAAATACGGGTATAAAAATATTTCAACACCTGCTAGCATCACACACACCATGAAAAAATTAGTATCAAAATTTTAGATCCCTGAGTTCATAATTTTAAGTTTAAAACAGACTGGGGTACTTTTTCCATTTTACATCATTTTAATATTTTAAATCAGAGATTTTAATATTCTAAATTGAACCATTCGAACTGAACTATTGGATGTTCTTGGGTTTTGCTTAGGCATTTGTACTGTGACGACTGAGGAGCCAATGCATCATGCTCGCTAACCATGGTCATCTCGTTATACAAGTGCTCCGGAGCTATTTAATAGTGTCCAGTAGGTAGTTAACCACCGGAGACATATTACTCTATTTCTTGTTATAATTACGCGATATATTGTTAACAACATGTGCGTTTGTGAAGTGTCTAATCATTCCGCTCTGTCCCCAGTTCGCAATTATGCCACAAAAGAATCACGATCTACAGCGGAAATGTGCGGATTTTTATCAACTTAAATGGGGCAGGATAACCGAGGATGTACCACCCGCACGACCATATCACGCTGTTATTTCTGAAAAATGTTGTACTACCAATCTCTCATCAAGTATTCCGAATAATACATTTTACATAAATAAAAAAAATGCTGGGAGGCTTCACGTTGATCACATCTCATTTGCTTATTTTTCGTATCACTTTATGGCTATATCTGTGACCATCATCTGTGACCAGTGGCGGCTGTCCCTTGAGTGCGCTCGTGCGCTGAACCACCACATTTGAATAAATAATAAAAACTATTATTATTTTATTTATAAAATATATTAATGTTTTATCTAATCTATTAAAAATAAACTAATTATTATTTTATCTCGTTTAAAATAATGACGAAACAATTTTAAACTCTTTGCTAAAGTATTAAGATTTACTTTCGCTATAAAGAAAAGTTCTCGTGCGCATCGGCGAGCGCACGGGACTGCTGGTACAATTTCTATGTGATACGAGAAAACACGCCTGGCGCGTGAGACAAAAGATAGTTAATAGAAAATGTACGGAGCATTTAGCCTGATCCCGTGCGGCGCACGGATAATCCGAAGATTACCGAGAGCGCCCGAGGTTTGATTTGACGAAATTCGTCGCCGGGGCCGGCGCGGGAACGACCAGCCATATTAAATTGACCTCTCGTGACGCGTTTATTTATTATTTACGTCCGTAATAATTAGTATTTAATTGTTTTTGATTTGTTTTTTACTAAGTGAGACAGTGTTTCTGAGTGAAAATGAGCGTAAATATAGACTATATTAAAGACAATAACAAAGCTTTTGAAAATAAAGTTTGTAAAAAGTGGCCGAACCACCAAGGCCTTCATTAATCAGTAAAGTGCACCACCAGTTTGACGACCCACCAGCCGCCACTGTCTGTGACCATCATCTGTGACCGAATTAGAACGAGACTCGTATTTCAAGAATTGTGCGACGCCTTTGTTCTTTACCGATTGTTTTCCATGTGATAGGCACGTGTCTACCTGAATGTTTTATACCTTTTTAGAAAGCTAGACATACAGACAAGTTTTTAACGTAATTTGCACGTTTATTGTAGTACATTTTTTTTAGTAAATAGCTGATTTACATGAAAAATGTACTTAAGAAATTTCAAAAAATCACAGAGTCAAGGCTTTAATACCAACAATATCGTAGTTTTTCAAAGTTTTCTTACTTATTATGAAAGCCTCAAGTGTTAACTATTGGAAATCAATAAAAACATCAAAATTGGAAATGTAGTTTTTTTTTAATGTAACATAATGTGATCCAATAGAGATTTATTTCAAATTTGATTAAAATTGATTAAATCTCAAATAGTTCGATAACCGTTGATTTTTGGATAGGACATGACATGACAAAATCGGTTGCTTGTGACCCAATCTACAACCCCTTCCAGGGAATACGACGTATTACCAGTCACCCTGTATAACTTTGGTTTACTATACTAAAGTGGACAGTATCGATAATGTCACCATAGTAAATTGTACAAGTTGTACAACACTAGTAGATAATAATGCACCTATCTCATAATGAGGAATAAGGTCATTGATCTCTAGTCAGCGAAAGCAAAGAAATGTAATTGAATTACATATTGCTTATTCAGTCAATTGCGACAGAAGTGCATTCAGCAGAAAGAATGTTGGACCAATATTTATTTTTAAGATATCAATCGAAAGCCTAATAATAGCCAAGGGAATATAAAAACTTTCTTTGTACTCAGTGGTGGACTAGGGTCTGGCCACATTGATCGACGGCCTTTCGCATTTTGCCGATTGAAAAGGAACACACTATTACGCATTATGCCGATCGCCCGTTTACGGAGCAGTTCGCATCCGTACGGAGCTGTACGGAGGCTTTCGCTTCCGTACGGAACCTCACCACATTACCACAGTATATTAAATACAGTAGTCCTGTTGACCACACCATTTAAAATCATTTTAATTTTATAACTACCAAACTGTTACTTTCCAGTGATAGGTTCAAATCATTAAATCGTGAAAATGGTAAATGAGTTTTGAGAATATAAAGCAAAAAAAACATTTATATTAATTTGAAACTCATCAAGCAAGTGCTTACTTGTCTTAGAATATCGCTTCAAAAAGCGCCTAATTCTGGAAGCCAGGCCTTAACAGGTTGACAAAATCAACAAGAAAATTATTGCCATCGTTTTTATACAAGAAAAACACAAGAATAAATAAATAAATAATAAAGGGGATCCGCCAAAATTGACCCAGGCCCGGCGCGAAAGCAATGTATGTCAGTTTTTAGAGTAAATATAGTAAACATATAATATATATTCGGTTTCGCTAAATTCACATGCTAACATATTTTTTTTTGCCCGTTGAATTTTCATAGGCGCTCTATGTAAAAAATACATTTTTAAGAGAAACGTCATTATTCATTGTACAATAACATTGTAATACTGTGATTATGGCATATGAGCGTGTATAATGTATATTATATTAACATATTTTTCATTTGCAGTTAAATTTTTTTATTTGAAAAAAATTAACTATGAAAAAATTAAGTAGAGTTCGAAACTATGAAAAAGTGGAAAATAATCGACTATAAAAAACTGCAATTGAAAGTCATTTCAATATAACATACATGCTTATATGGCATAATCACAGTATTACAATGTTATTGTACAATGAATAATCACGTTTCTCTTAAAAATGTATTTTTTACATAGAACGCCTATGAGAATTCAACGAGCAAAAAAAACATGTTGGCAGGTGAATTTAGCAAAACCGAATATATATAATATTTTTAATATATTTACTCTAAAAACTGAGATACATTTCTTTAGCGCCGGGCCTGGGTTTTTTTTGTATGGGATTTGGCAGATCTCCTTTAAAGGTCTTAAAACGCAAAAGTCATACTGTATTTTTATACTGTCATTATGACAACAATATAATGTATATGTATATCATGACATGACACAGAACGCTTGGTGTTGATGATGTTTTTTACCTATCTGGTTCATCTGGTTCAATTAAAAATAAACTAAATATCAAATATTATAGTGAATATTTATTCCCCAAAACATAGTTCTACTGTAAAGTGTACTCGTTCTATAGATGTATTACAAACATTTATAAATTTCTTTATTTTACAAAAAATCTATATACATGTAATTAAAATCGGATCGTCTGTTTGTAATATTTAAATAACCGCTGTTGTAATGCCGTCGATTTAATGATCTTTCGATTTGATAAGGCTTCGATGTCATAAATTCGATCTAATGAACCTTCGACTTATTGAGCGTTCGATGTGATAAACCATAGATGTAATAAAGCTTTCGTTGTAATGAAATTTCGATCTAATGATTATGGATGTAACGTGTTCGATTCGATGTCATGAACTTCGATGTAGTGGTATTCGGTGTGGATGGGCCGTATGGGTCCCGATAGTCATAGGGACTCAGACCTATAGGGAATGATTGCCATTTACTTTTGTGACTGAGTTTCTTAATTTCTATCTAGGCTTTTTTATCTTGAGGTAGGTAGGTATAGTACGCGACTGATTGACATGGCATTTTTCTAGTGATGTGGCATCACATAGGTTAGGTTTATATCGATATTTTTTCCACGCAACAAAATAAGAGTAGCATTTATAAAATAAGGTTTATTTTACATGAAATGTAAATGAATCAGATTTATTCAGTTTATGCTATTGTGGTACTAGCGCTTATGACTACACTAAAATTAATATTGTTGATAGACAGACAAGTAAATATTTAAATAATTTTCATGAAGATAAGATATGAGCTAGTAAGATTTACAACTATGTTGTTATAGAATAATAATATTTAAATTATTCATCACAATCACAATGTGAGTGAGAAGAAAATCGATAAACACGGTCGATATGGGCAGCATGACAGCACTAATACTAAGGAGCGTGTGGGTGACGTGCGGTATGCGGGGTGACCCTTCCATTGCCATGTCGACCTGTCGCGTACTGTATTCCTTTCATGTTTTTTGTTATCCTATTTAAATTAATGGTAAAAATAAATGAAACAATTATCGAAAACAAAATTTTATTTCATTTAAATACCTTGATAGTATATTCACACAATATGTTGTTTTAAACTAACTGCCTTGTTATTTTAATTAGTATTTTATGTTTATATTAAAATACCTTATCTTTAATTTTGCTATCAGCAAACTAGTTTCATTGTAGGCATAATAAAAAAAAAAGACGTGTGGCACTCGGAGACTGCCGCGGTAAAGCTATTGCATAGCATTATATATAAATTAACAAAACAAAAAATAATACTGCATTTGTGATAATAATAATAAAATGAATGTATATAGAGTACTAACTCATTTTCTTTCACTATTTTTTCGTGACTTTCTTCATTAATAAATGCACAGTACAGAATGATATTCACTGTTGTACATAGATGATAAATACCTATACACCTATATACTTTCTCACAAACAGCTGATTACGGTAGTTTTCCAATACAACCAATGCCACCTAAAGGCGTGTTGCTGAACTAAAGAGACAAGCGTGCTATTTCAAAAAGTCATTAAAAGTTCTGGTATTTATCGATAGATGTCACCGCTGTGCCGGTCGGAGTGGGGGGTGATAGGTTTTTTCGTTACGGAATTTCTGGATTCGGTCTCCACGCTCAAGGCCCGCGATAGAAGCTACCTATGCAATAGCTTAATAACTTTATGGTAATAATGAGATCATAATCTTCATTAATGAATAATTGGAAGTGTTAATTGTTTGATTCTGAAATAGATTCAGCCAGGGGCAAAACTACATCACATCTTTGGTTCTTCGGCAGGCATGTTAGTCCAAATTTTTTTTTGTTTGGTAAAACAGTTTGAAAAACCCAGGATACATATTTTCTCAAGAACCTATTGAGAATTATTTCAAGTTCATAATGCATTATCTGTGAACTACCCCATACCAATTTTTCAGATTTTAGAAGACCAAAGATGTATGTATTTTTACTTTAGTAGGGCCATTTTAATACGTCACATTTGACAGTTCGTCAAAATTTTAGAAAGTAACCTTATAAGGGACGCACCTCATATTTCACTACATAGTTTAAAACAAAGTCGCTATTTTTGTCTGTCTGTTTGTCTGTATGCTTAAATCTTTAAAATTACGCAACGGATTTTGATGCGGTTTTTTGTAATAGGTAGAGTGATTCAAGAGGAAGGTTTTTATGTATAATACATGCATATATTCCCACGAGAACGGGATCCACGCGGGTGAAACCGCGGGCGGGCCGCTAGTTATTTAATATTCCCTACTAAATATGGTTAAACATTTACACTTAAAAGTAAAGAACTGACGTCGTTACAAAGTTACATCAGTGAACTCTTTTTCTTTTTAAACATTAGGGATGGTACCAAAAGAAACAGATCAGTAGATAAGTTGAATTCGAGAAGTCGAACTAATCGTCAAAAAGTATTTCTGCCGTGCTAACGATAAGAGCATTAAGTCGATTTTATTCAAAAATGAGTTAAGTACATAATTATCCTGAATCGCCACGGAATTCTCTATTAACTGGTCTTACTCCCGTTTTTCTATCTTCACTAGAAACTAAAAATATCATTAAGCCTAACAGCAGTAAGATTATAAAATGATGTCTTTTCCTTAGATTATAAGCAGGAAATATACTTATTTTTTTATTTATTTTATTTATTTATTTATGTACACACAATAAAAACAGTTTACAGAGATCTAAATTAGTTGGACAAAATGTACAAAGGTACTGCTTATTTCTTAAGAAATTTCTTCCAGCAGACCTGCGACTGGAGAATGGTAGCAGAAAGGTAGGCGCAGCGTGTACACTCAAAAGTATGTTTAAAAGGAGGGTACACATATATTATAAATACAAATACAAAAATATATATAACATAAATATACGGATACATATATAAATATATAATAATATAAATATATATATATACATAATATAATATATACACATAAATATATAATAAATATCAGTTAGGTGTTAAAAGCCACTTACCTCATGATAATTAGTGTACCTCCGAAATCTTTGTTATTATTGCTTACAAAAACCGCTTAGAATAACTTAGAAAATCGGACCTAAAAAAACTTACAAGCTAAAAGAGTAGTCAGTAAAAATTGAATCGAAAACTTTAAACGCGATTTTCTCGGTTTCTGAAATTTCGACTTACTGCTCTTACTGTAAGCACGGCAGATTTCACCATTACAAAATAAAATTTATTTCAATACAAACAAAATTAACTTTGTTGTATTTTAGGCCACAAAATAAAAATCATTCATTTATATATATTAACGTCTGGCTAAAATCCAGTATCCAGAAACGTGAAGTATTACAAAAAAAGTCATGATTTATTTTCGCGCCATTATTTGACGCATTATTTTTGTCGTTTTTTTTAGTCGTTGTGTGAAGTTGTGAACTGTGCGCTTATTTATACTTTTTATAAAAATCACATTCAATTTAAAGATGTTTGAAGTCCTTATCGATAAATTAAATTTAATCGATGTTTTTCAGCAGGTTACCCACACTATGAAGCAAAGACAAACAGTTGCCAAATCTGACCTAATAAAATGCCCCGTACTTTATTTAGAGTACCTAGTAAGTCTCCGGCCGCCCCCCCCCCCCCCTCCCCTCACCCCTGATGTGACTTTACATTTCGCAATCACAACAGTTTTGTGTTGAATGTAGTTTTAGCACTTGATGTTTTAAAATTTATGTTAATGTCTCACAATATGACACTTAGTTTACTCCTCTCCTTTTAATGTGTAATGTAATTAATTAATGGTCCCTTATTTGAAAACCAGTATTGCTTATCAACTAATGAATTGAATATTTACTAAGAACCTCTTTAAAAATAATAATTTACATTATTTTCACAGATTCTAGAAACTATAATATGATATTATACAATACAGGGTTCGAGGATAATATATTTATATATCAATGGATATATATCATGATTTATAGTAAACTGAGTCCTTTCAAATATGCAATAATATATAAAATACACTACAGACAAATTTATGTCACTTTTTACAAACATCTCATTACTTTTGTACATTGACATATTCTTTAAACAACTTATCACAATTTTAATGACTCTGATTAAGCTTATCAAGAAACTGTTGAAATAGTCTATTGCGTTCTCTTTGGATACTGTTTGATTCCTCTACAATATTAATTAACCTATCTAATTTCTCTTCCACAACTCTTTGTCGGTCACGCATTTCTATAGTAGCTTTCCGAAATTCTGCATTCCGTTTTCGCAATAATCTTCTCTTTACTTCTTCGGTTTGAACATGTGACGTCTCTCCATTTTCCAGACCTTCTTCAATCTTTGTTGTGGCATTGAGAAGTAATGCTTTTGCTATCCTATCACTAGTAACATCTTGTATCTTTTGTTGAATTTCCGGCTGATACTCCCCGTCAACGTTATATATCTCCTCGAAGATATCAAAGTATGGCCACTTGCATGTTGTTAAACCACTCTTATTTTTCTTTTTAAGTAGTCGAACATAAGTCATTTTTAAATTCCTAAATTTTTTGTCACAACAGTCCGCCCCCTTCCCTACTGCAGCAGCTATGTCAAGCCACACATTTTTTTTCTTTATCTTCGGGTTTCTAAATTTATCTATGTTCTGCAAATATAAATTCAGCATCAAACCTATGCTCTCTCGATCCCAGTGATCGTCAGCATCATCTGTTGCCTCCATAATTTCCGTCTGATTCATCTGAATATAGTTATTATCTGCCTCGATATATTCTATAATCTCTATATCATGAGCTGAAAACAAAAGCTCCAGTCATGACTCTCTTAGAAATGACTTATACACCACATCAAGTCAGTACTCAGACTCAACAGCTCACAATTGATTAATTCACGTAATAGAGATGTCACTGTAGTCCGTGGGATTCGATATAAATTGGATCAACAATTTCCTTGGCCATATCAATCAGACTGCTAGATTGCTTATCTCCAAATGCAAACAATATAAGGTTCGTGTCGTGATACGCAGAAACAACTTTTAAAATAAAACTTAAATAAATTTTTACGAAAGAAATTTGTGTGAATTAGCTTTACTTTAATTGATAACAAGATATTATTTATAAAACAAAACGTCTGATGCAAAATGTTTAAGAACGTTACATCAGCTAAAGAAGTCAGCGAAAATATCACAAAATGGCGCTGACTACGCCGCTAGCCCGCTACTGTCGTCCAATGAAAGCGCTTTATAACCCGACCAATTTGAGGCGAATACTTGATTCCTACCGATTGGTATGGGTGAATGGGTGCGTGCGTGCCGTACCGAAATACGTTGTCTTTACCCAATCGTAAGTAGTATGAAAATTTCGAATTTCGGAGGTTTTATGAATGAAAATTGCAGCGTGATGATTATATCCGATATTATTTGAAATATAGCTATAATAATAAATAATTATTCGGATAATACTTCACATTCCTTCAAAGTACATACAAATAAAACAACTACCACCACTGTAAGTAATCAGTGTCAAATCTTATAAAAATCATGTGATTTACATCAAATATAATTAACTAAATAAAGTTAACAAAGTAAGCAAACTTTAGAGATAATAATATGACGTACTCTGACGTAATTGAGCTTTTGATTTGAGCTCCTAAAAGGAGTTCAAGGACATCGCAGAGACACAAAGAAAACAAGGATAAAATCAATCACATTAATGCAATAGTAACCTAATACATAATAATACGGAAATTGATAAATGTATTGTCAGGAAAAAAAATAATTACCTGTATCGGTCTCAGGGATGGGCTTATATGAAGCGACGTGTTCGTCGTCTTTCACGAGCCCACCATCTATGGAGAGATGGTTTTTCCGCGTCTCCGACATGATGAATTACTTGCAAAACTGGTTTTCTATAAGAGAAAGATTTCTCTCCGACCTCAACGTATAATTAAATTTGATTGATGGCCTAAATAACTTTTTGCTGCCATGCAATGCAATATGCAATCCACACCATCTGTTTCTTGACTCGAATAGAATGAATGATTATAAAGAAAGTACTCTGTGAATGGGATGAGAACGAAAATTATCAAGGAGTAGAATGAATGGAATGAGTGAAATGACACTCCCTAAGGCTGGGAATAGACGTCTATTGTGTATTAAAACAAAATGTATGGCACGAGTGCCTTCCGATTGTCTGATCAGACTATCGGATGCGACTATCGGAGAAAAAAATCGGAAGTCATCCCAGCCTAACACCATTCGAGAAAAATGCAAACTAAAATTATGCTCTTTTGGGCCTCATTTACATAATGCCAGTTTCTTCCCTGTTGCATGCAATAAAATTCAAACAAATGAACAAATTCCACATCCGGCTCCCGTAACCGGCAAGGAGATCATTCGACGGGCTTTTAGCATTGGCGGAGGGGCAGCCTCCCAGGCCGAGATCTCCTGAGTTCGGGTCCCCTACAACCAACGGGCGCCAGCGGTAACGTGTCATCGGCTCTCCCTGGCCGCCGCGCCAGTCCATCACACCCAACCGCACAAGAACAGTTGTTAACGACTCCAACGGACCCCAGACACACCAACAACACACCGCTTCAGGATAGGAGATAGCTGATGAAGAATGAAGAGTGAGAGGGAAAGGGCTGAAAAATAGGGGAGAAAGAAGAGAAGTCTGGCTCTCCGAGACTGCAGCCGAAACACGTCATGGACATTTCACGGCTGATTTTAGAAGGAGGGTGGTAGCTAGTCAGTCGGGTTTAAACCCTTCCACCAGCATAAAGTACCTAAAGGAAGGAGGCGCCGTAGCCTCGTCCGTTGTTCAGCAGGGTGCACCGCAAGCAGGGGAAGACGACTTGGACTCAAAGATGGATGGAGATTGGAGCCCCTTACACCAAAACATTCTCCATACAAAACGGTAATGTCTACTGTTCATGGTCTAATGTTGTCTATGGAGTGAGCGAGTGAGCTTCTTGTAGCTTAACAAAATGGCGGGAGTGCTTCAACCCCATTTTGTCTGTGTGCGTGAATGTAGCAACAACAAAAATAAAACGAGATAGACTTTGTACGTGTCATGGGAGAGAAAGGGATGAAATGAAACTATTGCTTACATACGTCTTTGTTGTGGTGAAAATCATGTTAGGGCAGCCACATACATGCGGAATTCCGAAACGGAATCCCGAAAAGGAATTTCGATTCGGGATTCCTGACGCAGTCACACACAAACGGTAGTTTTTCCTGACGGAATTGTCTCTGATTCGGAATTCCGAATCATAGACAATCCGTTCGGAATTCCGGACGCAACTGCTCCATACCTACATTTAGTAGGTACGAGTTGCCACACACATTCGGAAATTTCCGTACGGAATGACAGTCAAGGACCAGTGTTACCAACTCTATAAAATATTTATGCCTAAACCAATGTCAATACTCCTTAAAATTGCCTCAAATATTTAGAAATCTCCCTAAAAATTACATTTAACAAATGCACATTATAATTTTTTTGACATTCTGTTGCTATAGAGAGGTACAATAAGTCCTTACTTGCTTGTCATTCAATGATTCGTTACTTATTACAAGTCAACGTAGGATGTAGGAAGTTCCTTGTACGTTTAAAGTGTATATTTACTTTCGAGTTGTAATTAATATATTAAATGAAAGTATTATTATTTACTGAGTGTTAATAATTTTTATATATTATTATATTATATAATTATATTGTTTTAATACCGAATTTAAATATCATTATCACATATTATAGGAACTGCCGCAGAAACGCTCTGGGTTAGTTGCAAATATTCACTATGCGTAAAAGTAAACAATTATATTTTGACGTGACAACGTCTTATAAATTGGTTTGCCGGGTGACAATTCAAGAAACTGCGTTACGCTCCGCTCACGTTATGCGCTCACAATGAGAGCGAGTGAGAGGCACGCGTGCATGGTTAGCCCGCCTAAGAGCGAGAGAGACAGACATAAAAAGCACAATCGGCCTTTGCGTTCGGCAGCTTGATTACTTTGGAGGTAGATATTTTGGTAATGTATCCAATTATTACTTTGTTATTGACTTCTGGGACTATTTATAAATTTTAAATGTTACCTTTTTATAAATGTTTCCTGTATTCCTTCTTTATTTTTATTGATAAATTTCTGTAACTATAAATACGATTTCATGACGTTTGTTTACTTTGATGATATTATTTGTCAATCATTCCATCAGTATTTTCTTAAGACGTTGTCACGTTCAACTATCGTCAGTAAACCGACTTTACAGACAACCAGTTTTTTAGTACTATTTGTCTCTCCAAGTACTTCCACCACAAGTACGTGCAATAAAACGATTGCACGTAAGTAAGTAAATGTGATTATCATTTCGTATAAAAATTATATTTCTACAGATAACCTGTATTACCTGTTTATTTAATTTTTCATCTAAGGACTCCCGTAATCTTAGTTTACAATGATAACACAATTTAGACTAATAGTTACCTACTACATTAAATTTTAATGATTCTAATCATACACCTTTATATTATTTTGTTTTCTCGTTTAATCCATACCAATAATATAAATAACAAGATCCAATCCATGACCATTGCGGAGTCGTTAACCCTAAGGCTAACGCACACACGCGTAACCTAAATCGAGGTACATACATGAGCTTAACTTCTGTACTATCCTTATTTTGTGGTTCAAGTGACTCAGTTGCTAATCTATCTATACATATTATAAAAAGAAGTCCTGTTTTCTGTCTGTCTGACCGCGATAAACTCGAAAACTACGAAACAGATTTTTATACGGTTTTCAACAATAGAAAGAGTGATTCTTTGGGAAGGTTTAGGTATATAATTTATTATAATTTTATGTAAATTAGTAGAAATTCGGCGATATATGTGGGAAGAAGTTTCACCAACAGGGAGCTTTCCACGCAAAAATTTAATTAAAAACATTACGTTATTTTCAAAGCTATTTTCTGTAGTTCAGTATTAATCCTTATCCAAATGAAAGTTAGCTTAGGCATTTAATGCAGATCAAAGTTGCCTTTTACACTATATCAATCAGATGGATAGTTTTTGAGATATTGTCGTTAGAAGTAATTAGCAGCGCGGGCGAATATTTAAGAGTATGTTGCAGAACGACGTCTGGCGAGTCAGCTAGTCTATAGTTATACCAAATCTATGGTCTACTGCAATAAAAATGTACTTACTCTGTGGTCTACATGCGCCGTTCGTCTATGTCATTCCGAACGGAAAAAACACGTAGGTAGGTATGTGTGTGGTGCATTTACATCGAAATTTCGATTCGGGATTCCGTTTCGGAATTCCGACTGTATGTGGCGGCCCTTAGGTCTATTGTTTTATAAGTCTGTAACAGGAACCCTAAAAATAATGAATGAAATGAATGAACGGTGATTAAATTGTTTGAATCTTCGTTAATCTGTCAAACGACTGTCACTGATAACGATATGTCAATTGTCAATTCAATATTGTCAGTCAGCAGTCAGACTCTGTCAACTACCAACTACAGTACGCCCAACTTATCTCTGAAATGGCGAAAATTGGAACTAACGAAAAGTCATTCATAAATACGTTGTGGTCATTCATCTGTCAGTTACTAGTGTGCAATGATTGGTCAATTGAATGTCAAATGCGTCCGACAGCGCCTCTTTCGTTTCAGTCTTAAGTTGGGTTTACTATACTGTGACTACTGTCACTCGTAAATCCGTAAATCGTAATTGAATGCGCATAGTTTTTGTAAATGAATTTTACTGTCGTAATTAAAACATACCTAGGTACCTAGAACTGAAATTATAAATACATATAAGTGTATCGTCAATATCAATAACCAATAACCATGCCGTTGCCACCAGCATTAGCAGCTCGATTGGCTAAACGAGGCATCCTTAAAGTAAATCCCACAACAGAAAAATCAGGCACAGAAACACAACCCTCAAACCAATCAAACGAAGAAATTATCGCTGAGGATTATGACAGCAAGCCTGAAGATCATCTAGAAAGAAAGCTTACTAACAAAGAGCACTTTTGGGAGGGTATCGAAGGAGTTAATGTTGACCCTATTAAAGGCCACAAAGGTTGCCCCAACAAAAGTAATATCTATCATGAATGTTCAAAGTTTTGCGTAAAAACATGGAAGCAAGGTAAAATGGTACCTAATGAAACATACTTAGAGCTCAAGCGCAAAGCATTGGAGCTGTGGCCATTACCACCAGGGTGGGAAGAAGTGTACGATGAAGGCACTGGGCAGCACTATTTTTGGAATGTGCACAACAACTTGGTGTCGTGGCTCCCACCGGTACATCCAAGAGCTGTGCATACTGAGAGTGCTGCTCATTTACGTGAAGAAAGGTTGCTGAAGGAAGGGGATGAGAGTGATGATAGTAGCGAAACATCAGATCAAGAAGTGCCACAACAACAACACAAGGAAAAGCGTCATAGTCGTAAAGAGAAAGAAAAGGAACTGGTACATCATAGAGATAAGAAGAAGCACAGAGTGAAGGACAATGACTTGGATCCAATGGACCCGTCTTCATATTCAGATGTTCCAAGAGGAACATGGTCGGCAGGATTGGACACCAATACTAAGACAGGTGTAGACACTACTGCATCAGGCACCTTGTACCAGATGAGGCCTTATCCTGCTCCAGGTGCAATACTTGCAGCTAATGCGAAACGTGACCATAGTGCATCTCCTTAGTACCCAAAATAAACAGTAAAAGTGTGACATGCTGTGTTATTTCAATAACTAATGTAATTTGCACATAATGTGCATTATACAATATATTCAATAAAACCGTATTTTGAGTAAAGTGATATTATTTTATTAAAGTAACTTAATACATGTACTGGTACCAAGAAGTTTATGATGATAGATTTAATATAAATTGGGATTTAAAGTTAAACTGTGTAGCATGATTACTCTTTTTTCAATTAAAAGCCATCTACCTATGTATATAAAAATGAAAGGTCACTCTACCACAAAATATCAAAAACCACTGCATAGAAGACGTCCACTATGAACGGATTTTATTATATTCCACCCTTATGGGGTAAAATAGGGGTAGCTTGTTTGAAAATTAATCAAAAGTGCATGGGCAATAAGTAACACATAGTTAAGTGTAAATTATTGATAAACCTATATGAGTTTTAAATGTAATGCTACCAGATTGCACGAGTGTATTTCATTACTTAAATGAATCAACTTTAATGTCAAAATACAAATCCTCTTTATACAGAATCTCAGAGAAATCTCTAAAATTTGTGCAACTTAGACATCAGTTATCATGATACTTTATTTGAAAACTAGATGTATCGATGGACGACCCGGATGGCGCAATGGTTATATCGCCGGATCGCTGTTCCGAGGGTCCTGGGTTCGATTCCCAGCGAGACAGAAATTTGGATGAGTATGAATTTCCTTTCTCGGTCTGGGTGTGTGTCCTTGTCTTGTGTGTTGTCCATGGCACCCACGACACAGGGAATCCTAGTGTGGGGCTATGAGTGTGAAGCGTTATTTATTATTATTATTATCTATTATCTATCTATTGTGTGGAAATCTCAAAATAATATTTCTTAGTGTTCCCAAGGTTATAAAGCGAAACAATTTTCTTGAAGCAATTCTAGTTGTTTATATGCTATTTGATGATGCATTGGAAAGCAGACAGGACTATCCAATTTATTTTTAAACATTAGGGGGAAACAAAAACAAAATATTCAGGTAACTTATTTATTTCATCCTATAAACTTGTATAAATTGTGTATAGTGTATACATTTATATCATATGCACCTCATGTTATAAAGAAGTCTTAGTATATGAAATATTCTTGTAATAATTTGACTTAAAGTTATTAGACATAAATAATCATTTGTTCGTCACTTTTTGAGACAATAATTATTAGTATCTGTGAGTAAATGCTGCTGATACATTATAACTAATAAATATCCTTTGAAATGTTTGTTAGTTGCCATTGACTTGTTTGCCTTTTGATGTCACATTTTTTAGTAAATCTTCAGAAGTCACAATTCCAACAGGTAGTGTAGTTTTCGTTTCTGGGTCTGAAAAAACGAATGAATAATAAATAGTCATCATTTCTCACAACATATATTTATTTATTAACACAACACAGAACACATAAAACAATCCTATGGTGTGTATACTAAACCTTTATAAATGTATAAACAAAGCCATAGTACTACGTAATTAGTTGCATACAATTTGTATGCAACTAGTAAATAAACAATAAATAAATAAACAAGTATAGCAAAGAAGTATAGCAAACAAGTACAACTTTTAAAGTAAAATTTTAGTGTTTCCAGACCTGTGTCCTGTCATTATCCAAACAGAACAACTGGGAAAAAATAGTATTACTTGCATACTGTGAACTAGTGAGCTAGACCTATCTGTTGAAAATAAGCTGCATTGTTGATACAAATTTAAAGTATTACCTGTTTTAACAACGACGACGTGTGGTGCGATATCCAACATTCGAGACACGGCCCCCAGCATTGGCTTGGTGATGAGATCTACCTTGTAGAACTTCTTCACTATAAATTTCTCAAGACCTTCCGAAAAGCTGCCTGATAAGTTGGCAAGACGCCGGCGCGCATTATCAGCTGTGAACACGCCACACACGGACCTGAGAAAAAAATATTATACATCAATAAAAATTTAAAACTGACATAGCCCATTCAGAGCACCCGTTACTATATTATCCTCCTGTTCATTTGGGACTTTACCTTTTAGACATTCGACCAACAATCTACAGGTTGGACAGGTAAGACAGGTTCCTCGGAGCTAGGCGGGATTTAGATAAACACGGAACACTACTAACAAACGATGAGAACCGAAACCAAAACGGTTCAACATAGTCTTTGCTAGCCATCCATTATCATCATACAACTACAGACGGCAACTTGCACATTTCTAACAAAGGATAAAGTTTAGTATGTGGACCGTTGAATTGGGTAACCATATTTTTATATCTAAAAGAGTTTAGTATAAGGATTATTTACGCAAAATTTCAGACTGCGGAAATCAGTAGTTTTTTTTTTTATCGAATTTTAAAGTCTTCACCTAAACAGTACTAAAACACCTAAAACACGAAAACTACCCCCTCAAAACACAAGAAAAGGGTGTGGGGATGTAAGGGGTTGAATTCCGGTTATAAAAATGCCACCCACAACAATCTGCGACGCACAGTTTTTGAGAAAAATAAAAAAAATCATTCTAACCTAACACTACAGCTAAGTATGTACATAGGGTCAGTTACGACGATCCAAGAGCAAGTAGGTATGTCACAATTAAATGACTTTGTCACATATGTCGACAGAACCCCGCTTCGTAGGATGTGTGTGATTGTGCGCGCGACTGTGTATGAGTGTGCGTGCGGGTGTGTGTGTGTGCGGCACAATTACTCACACATACTTGCAATTACCTACTAGGTCAATAGAGTAGGATGACGAAAAAATAGCGGTAAGAATGGGGGTAGCGGGGGGACGGGGGGGCCGCAGGCCCCCCGTATAGGGGGGGGCCGGGGGGCGAAGCCCCCCGCCATAAAAAAATATTACAAAAAGCCAACCACACTAGTTGGGTATAGGTTAGGTTCGACTGTAATAGAACCACGCAGAAAAAAGGGACCCCCGAAAGGGGGTCCCGTCGACATATTTTTACAACACTCTCTGTCCTAATAGGTGGGGATTAGCTAGTTTAAACTTAGACCGTATTAGAAAACTGACCCCATGTATGTAGCTGTAGTGTACAGTGTTAATGTTAGCACTTTGAGGTTAGAATCGTTTTTTTTTGTTTTTCTCATAAACTGTGCGTCGCAGAGCTTTGTGGGTGGCATCGATGTAACCAGGAATCAACCTCCTACATCCTCTTACCCTTTTCTTGTATTTCGAGGACCTAGTTTTCGTGTTTTAGTCGTTTTAGTACTGTTTAGGTAAAGATTTCAAAATTCGATAAAAAAAAAACTATAAGGCTCCGCGTCTCAGGCTTCGCGGTGGAACTTCCCCTCATCCCCCCCTACCCCATCCCCACCCCCACACCCCTAAATTCGACGGTCCACATACTAAACTTTAACCCTAACAAACTTAATAAGCAATATAATATAGGTAATTAAAATTAAGTGTGGTAAATTAACCAAAACATACATCAAGCCTTTTTGTAGCCAGACAGTTCATTATTATCAAAGTTCTCCACCAATATGACAGCCAGATAAATCAACAGTATTAAACATAGTAACAAGAAAATCATTACATCCAATCATGTAGGTGGATTGATCACTATAACTGGTTGGCTTGGATCATTAATAAAATTTTCAGCACTAACATTTTTTAAATTTTATTTTATATAATAAGTGATTTTGTCAATGTCATAGTTGATATGTCATTAGATAAAATGGCGTATTTATTATATGCATTGATCATAGAGATAGGAATATAGTCCTTATAGATCAATGGCATTGATCTATAAGGACCATAGAGATAGGAATATAGTATATTATTCCTATCTCTATGTATTTATGTTACAGATAAATAAGCATAAATCAATATGCCTCTATTATGAGTTGTTGTAGTAAACGTCAAACTGTTACTATTGCAGTTAACGTTTAGAATTTGTATGAGAATCCGTACAGCGCCTCTAGCGGTTACGATACTGAACTACAATTCTCATACAAATTCTAAACGTCAACTGCAATAGTAACGTCCTTTACGTTTACTACAACAACTCATAATAGAGGCACAGTGCGTAGTCCGTGCGTAAACATCTGCGCTCGGGCATCGTACCACATGGTTCCACATGGTAGTCCACCAATAACATGAAAATAAAATACAAGAGTGGCATTATAGTTATCTTCGCAACCCATAATTATTGTCCCACTGCTGGGCACGGGTCTCTTGTCAGAATAACCTTCGGGTTAAGGCTATAGTCCACGATGGCTATGTGCAGGTTGGCGGACAGTGGCATTGTAGTACCAATCTTATTGGCAATTCTATAGCTAGAAGCTGTATAATCACTTTATTAGTATTGAAGAGGGTTAATAAGTAGGTACCAACCCCTTCTTGTCGACAACAGCGGCCACCGGCGCGCCGCTGGCCTGCAAGGTGGCGAGCGCTTCGCTCGGCGTCACGGAGTTCGATATTGTAGCGATCGGCGACACCACGTCTTCTGTTAGCTCTGTTCCCCACCACCTGAAAAATAATGAAGGTTTGATAAAACATGTATCTTACTGAGAGAGAGAGAGAGAGAGAGAGAGAGGGAGAAAGGGCCCCTCCGTTGCCTGAAAGAAAGAAATGAATTTTGGTTTTGTATTTAACTTGCGGTAAACTTTACGGCAGCTTTGAACCTTGTAGTATAAACTCAGGATTTTTAAGCGTCAGCAGTACAACAATAACAGGTGGTGTAAGGGGTTCGTTAACACCCTTAGAATGATAATGAATAAAACTATGATATTTGATATTGATAAAATATATTAAATTGATACTTATTGATACTGATATTAATATTTATGCTATGATGGGGATGATAGTGAGTGCGCGCGCGATGATGATTGATTGCGGACTAAAGATCAGGAAGTGATCTAACTATATATTATGCTCTCGTGAAATGTACTGGTTACGATGTTCTAAATAAACTGTTATGTTTGCTTATAAATCTATGCTAGTGTTATGTATGTTAATAAATCTGTGTCGTGACATTGCTGATATTCAATATTATAATTTGTGTCATGATGTGATTTGTACGTGCTTAGCCCGTACAGGTGGTAGAGCCTAGAGTTCGCCCGGGGTAGTACCACCGGCCGCCAAGGTACTCAGTACCATTTCTACCGTCATAATAATTGTTTTTAAGAGCAATTGTGTTCCGGATAGGATGGTGTGGAGCCGGTTTCACTTTTTTAGAGGCGACCATCTCAGTCCTCAGGGGTCAGTAACGCATCTGGGACCGAATTGGAACAAGACTCATACTAATCATTACTAACTGGACAATTACTAATATTAACTAACAGGACTAACTATCACTAACAGTCCCTGTCCTCACACTTATTAACAAACTAACCAACTAATATTCTAACACCATCTACTAACTGGACTAACCACCCTAGACCTTTGGGTCTTGTTCTAAGTCTGTCGCAATTGCCATGGGCGGCAGCGGAAGGGTGGTGCTGCGTGCTCGTTTGCTACCTTAATTCCATTAAAAAAACCCTGACCTTCCCCCTACGCATACAACCAAAGCGTGATTCAGAAAGATAAATACTATAATAGTAGTTTATGCAACTGTCATATAATGAAGGGTATTAAAACACGAGTGTGAGTTTATGAAACGAGCGCAGCGAGTTTCATAATAGTAACGAGTGTTTTAATACCCGTGTTATATGCAGTTGCATACACTACTTTATCTTCACTAATGCAATTTAATTTGTATTTTAAAAACAAAACACATTGCGAAATATTAAATTCACGCGTACGTGTATTGTCACAGTGAACTTGCCGCCATTAAAATCTAACCAATGAGAGCGCAGCTGCGCACGCAGGGCCAATCAGGAGCGAGCGCGCGCTGTTCGTTTTTTATTTAATTGGCACAAGATCTTACCAAAGAGTTTTGTGTATGTAAGTTTAGTAGTTTCGACGAAGTTTTCACGTATAACCCAACTGTTTTCAAAAGCCAGCCTAATATCAAAATTTTATACAACTTGTATGAGGATTTTGACATAAGGCTCGCCAGGTTAATTGGTCGCGTTTTATTGATGTTATAATGAGATTTTACGATATCGATGTGGATATTATACCATCATGTGAAATTGCTTAAATTGAGTGTTTTGTTATCTGCGCTATAACAGTAGTAATTATAAGTCAAGTATTGGAAACATAAGTAGAATGTTATAACATTAGTGTAGATAAAGATTGTTAATATTATTATTTATTACAACACTAGCCGTCGTCCGTGCTGTCGTCCGTCTAGAGGTCTAGACATTGCGTCATTTCGTCAAGGTTATCATTAACACATAATATTATGGTAAACTATAATCAATTACAAATTCGACTTGTGCGTATAAAAATGCCACGCGATTATTTTCAATATTTTTCCTATAATATTGACAGGCATGGGTAACGAGTTCCTTCCTGAGTTATATGAAAATCTATTTATGGCGATTGAAAAAGAGGAAAAATAACGCTTTTCCGATTTAAACTCGATCTCGAGGTGACACATTTTTATTATATTGCATTATTATAGCTAGTAAGAAAAAGTTACACTTTTATTTTCCACTGCATGTTATTGTAATGCATCGATTACATTAACTAATACGTACCATATTAAGATAAGCAGATAAGGCAACTCAAAATATTATTTCACTCAACTATCGATAGTGTTAAAGTTCATGCACGTTTTACTGAACTGGCACAAGCAGGAAAATAGTCATCGGGTACATCACATACCCAATAGGTTTTATTTACCTAAGTATTTTACGAAACTTTACATAATAATAAGTATTTTACGGAACTTTACATCATGAAATTTCAAGTTAAATATTCTGTATGTATTTAGAAAGTATATTCTGATTACAAAGTAATTAATGTAATTATTACTCGGTTATTATAAACCTATAACTTAAATTGTGCGTTTCAGTACTCTTTTCTTTTCAGTAGTTTCCAGCATATATGAATGCATTGTACATTTATTTTATTGACTAATTTAAATCACCGATATGTACCAAGTAGCAAGCACCCTTACCACAGCTTATTGTTAGCGGGCACGGGCTTGAACCCGCGGGCCTCCATCCACTGGTCGCAGATGAACTTGGTCATGTAGTTGCGGATGTTGTCGGGCAGCAGCACCACGCACTTCTGGCCCGCCTTCAGACTCTTCGCCGCTTGCATCGCGCCCCACACCGCTGCGCCGCTGCTGCCACCTATAAATTTAATAATAATGAACAATAGATTGTATATTATGGGAGCATACTTAGTAATATTTTTCCGGCAAGGGTGCTTCAAAAAAGCGCCGATTTGAGGATTTTTAGTAGAAACCTAGACGTAGCGAGGGATTCGAAGTACGTCGCCCGAGCCAAAAATATATTTTGCGCCCGAGTGATACACTCAACTTTTCATCCCCCTCTATGAGAAAATAAAACCTACCTACCTACTAGTAATCGTATTCTCTTTGCCTCAAGAAATTTGTTTACTTGAGAATCTTTGACTAATGAGTAATTAGGTACATTACATAGCATAAAATTTCTTAGTGAGTTGATGTTAAGGGAATAATGGATTTTTTCCAGCGTACTAAGTAAGTGTCTTGTTTAATGGGTTAATTTAGTTGCCAAAGGGCTCGGAGCCTTATTTAAATGTATATCGTGTGGCCAATTATAACGCGTCTGTGATTTTAATGACTTGAACTTTGACTTGCCACCTAGGGGCTCATTTGATCATATTTCCATCGGGTAAACCAAAGTGATAGAATATAAAATTGAACACGATGCAGCCTAATGATGAAGAAAGGAGGATAATAAATCATTTCTCGTTTCGAGGCACAGTGATTGATTGCATGCAGTGTGATAAAGCCATGTTATCGTTTGAAATAACGCAACTCAAATTACAAAATAGTGACGTGAGGAGTGATGTAATTGTACTTACATACATCGTACACAATATGTGCCGTATGTGCATTACTATATATATATACAATGTCGATGTTTGTATGGTCGCTACATGCTGGTATACACCAGCTGCAACAAGAACATGTTAATATAATTTTGTGACATAAAAAGTCATAATAGTATTTAGCATCTCCTCAGCTTTACAATGATACGTCACGTCTGATTCGATGTTACAATGTTTGAACAACTAATATTTTTTCAAAAAATATACATTGGTCGATTGACAAATAACATTGGCAAAATGTGCTAAATTTTATTTACTTATAATTGCGCAAGTGCTGACCTAGATAGAGCAAACATATTTTAAACTAGATTACATTCATATCAAATAAACACTTATTTTGCTTTAACGTCATAAATCATGTGATTAATTTATTTGTATGAGACTAGATTCAAATTCGATTAAACATTTTTGTAGCTCAAAAAATACCTACCTACTGAGAATTCTTCGTAGTCATTTAGAATCTTAATTAAATTAATTATTTTACTAATGACGGTGGCGAAGCGCAACTTTTTCGGCGACGGTCAAATAATGACATGTACACATTGTTAGTATTTTTGCAATTAAAAACCAAAATAAAGAGTAAATGGTACTTGTTGACTTTATTTGAGTGCAATTTATTGAATATTGTATGTGTAAAATGGATATAATCATAAAAACCGGGTTCGAAAGTATTACACAGAGCCGAAGTAGTTTCCATTTTTTGTCACCTTGTGCGCTGCGATCGTTTTGATACACCTACCACCCGCTTCGCACATAGCGAATAGAAGCTGTTTTTACTTAGTGTAGACTAGAAATCCATGATAATTTTAATTTATTTACAAAAGCAAGACGTTAATTAAGGTGTACAACAGCTTAGGAGTATAAATACTTGACTAACCATACCATTATTACTTACTAGTAAATCCGCCCTCGCTTCGCTTCGGGAAACCAGTCCCTCCAAAAATCTCTATAAATTTTAGCAAATTATGTTATTACGATGTCTAAGCTATATTACTGCAAAGTTTCATGAAAATCCATTCAGTAGTTTTTGCGTGAAAGAGCAACAAACACACACACACATACATCCTTACAAACTTTCGCATTTATAATATTAGTAGGATAGGATAGTAGGAAGTAGGATAGGAAGTAGGATAGTAGGTAGGAAGTAGGATGTTTGTATTTAACTATTTAGTAGCGACTTACCGCACAATAAGCCTTCTTCTCTATTGAGTCGCCGCGCCATCTGCAAGGACTCCTTGTCTTCGCTTTTGATCCATTTATCTATCACTTTTCTGTCGAGTGTTTTAGGCAGGAAGTCGTAGCCAATTCCTTCCACCTGAAAAGAAAATATATATGTAAGGATAGTCAGACTTATAGACTTGTAGTCAGTATATACTAACTTAGCAGAAAGCTGTTCACAGAAGCCCACTTTCGAACATCACCGCCGGCAATAAGTATATGCCGGAGAAATTAAATCTTACAATGCGTATCCATAATATTTTAGTACATAGTATATGAATTTACAGGCGAAATTTATTATGATAAGAATTATCTTATAAAATGATTTTAAACGTAACTCATCATGGATTGTACATATTTTATTTTGATACGGGTCACGGGCAGGCCACGGTCCATGCAACAGAGCGGAAATATCGGCGTTATCACATATCGTGAGTACCCGCTTCATAATAAAATTATATTATTATTATCGAATAGTCAGGTAATCATTGCTCTTGCTGGAATACTGTCAACTAATAAATATTAGCAATATTATACCAATTACAATAGTGGCTTTGCTGGTAACTAACAAGTGTATATTATACTTATGTATTAGTTAGCATAACAACCATTGTTTTAGCATTACGTAAAAATTTGCAATTACTCCTAGATCATTGTACTATTTTACAATAACAGACCACTTATCCGGTATTAATTGCAATCACCAGCCCACAGAGGGTTAACAGTAAGCGAGTTTATCGAGCGGGTCAGAACAACACGATTTTTTACGACACTTATCATATCATTACCAGCCGATAAATATGACGAAAAAAATATAATTTACGTGACGTTAAAATTTTATCGGATAACCTTTTTCGACTAGTTATGTCATAGTTAGGAAACATTTTGAGATAACGGGTTGATTAATAAAAAAAACTACCGACCTTGAGTTTCTTAAAACCAGGAAGTAAGGAAAAATAAGTCAACAACAATAAGATACTTAAACAAAATAATTGGAATAAACCAGTTCGCAATTCAAGTTCCGACATAATTTATTCGTGTTGGTATTATGATTTTATAACAATTATGCGCAAAATTTTCTGTATCTATCTGCGTAGGTTATTAACTAGGAGACGAAATGGCGAATGTTGCAGTTGCAATGCTCGTATTACTATTGAGAAATTACCATCCAAAGTTTTGAGAAAAAGAAAATACAACATTATCTTTCAGAGCAATTATTCCAACTGAGTATACTTCACGGAATTTATAAATCTGTATCCACTATTCTATAACACCTTAATTATTTTTATTTCCTACATCTTGTGCTTTCGTATGTCGCTTGAACATTGGATTTATGTTCCATGGAAACTTGTAAATGGTGTATAGATACTTAAGGATGTTTAATTATTTATGATATTATATCACTGTATGTTTCCCAAATAAAGCAAAATAAAATAAAATAAAATAAAATGGTAATGATTCCACGAGTATTAAACACCACTATTTTTCATACACAATAGGTACCTACAACTAAATTTTTATCGTTACATCTTGGCATAACTCAACTCCTATATTACCGCATTCGAAGTAACGCCTAGGTTATTTCCGTACGGTACCTAATAACTGGAAACAATGTTGCATCTGTATTTGTAGTACATATTTGTGCCGCCCGGCGACCGCACGAAACTACATAGCTCACGGACTGGGGTTCGCGTTCGCCCACCAGCTACTAGCTTAGACAATATAAGTACCCTAGTCTATACCCTATCTATTTTTATCTACCCTAGAATTTTTAAATGACATAAAATAGAAAGAGGTTATCAATTCAAGCATATTTAGCAATTCCAGCACATTCGCAAGCTACTTAGTACCTACTTGTTGTGTGGTCCCATTTGAGTGAGATCTGACGAGTAGTTTTTGAGTTATCACTGATAATGCGTACTTAATTTGATTTGAATTGACTTGACTATGTTGTTGATGTGCTAATTTTATTAATTCTTGATGTTGAAATAGATATTTTGTTTTTCACCATGTTATAATTTCATTTTTATTTACCGTCCATTTGACTCAGTAGTCCTTACATAATTATCATGCAAGACAATGATATGTCAGCGATTGTTTAATACATAGGTATTTTATTTTAATCATGTAATGTTTGTAAAACTTTGAATCGGACAATCTTTGGAATGGGATTATTTTTTATACAGGCCATCACAGTAAGAACATGAAGAATAGGTTCTACTATAGAAATCATAATTATATAAGTAATAGGAGAGGACTTGATAGTAAACTGACTCATCATCATCTGTCCACCGGTTTGCGAAGTGGCAAGAAAAGTGACAATTCACAGTTACACCAAAATTTTCTAAATGCCAGAATACAGTTGAGTGTCGGTAATCCGACAAACGTTTTGCAAGGCAGTGTCGAACTAGCGAATTTTCCGGATTATAGAGTACTGTCTAGAGCCCCCCATAATCCAGACGTTTTTACAAAAAAGTACTTGGTAATCCGACAGATAGACCCAATGATAAGATTATATAGTATATACGTTATAATTTATGTAGGTACTAGGTACTCTGAAGTATAAAATATTTCATTACGCAGGATAAACTGAGGAGTAACAGGCCACCGTTAAGGAATTGGCCATTTTAAATTTCAACGTTTTTAATAAGAATTATAATGATAGTTATTTATTCTTTCCTCTATCTATATCGAATTTAGTAAATTAAAAAACACAATAGAGCTTACTTTTTATTCAGTAAAAAAATAACGTCATTCATCCTATAGAACTTTCAAATAACAATAATTTCATAGTAGGAAGACAATGAGTACAATTTATCACATTTTTTTAAGTCTAAGTATTATTTTTATATTTATTTAAGGGTTGGAAAGTTCAAGCCGCGGGTCTTGAAAACTTAAAGCAAGCTAGACCGCACCGATAAAGAAACGATGAAATTCAACCTAAGCAATCAAAATCAAAACATTTCCCACGGGTCGAGCAGAATAAAGCCGGGAGTACATATTACAACCTGTTCAATCACGCATTATAGCTGTATATACTAATAGCGAAGATCGTCAAAAAATATTCATTAAATAAAATAGGTCTGTCGGATTAGCCAGGGTCCGGATTACCGGGGGTCAACTGTATTCAGACTTACCTAATATTCGAACATGGCCACGGGATAAAAGCTAAATGAGTACTTAAATTGCTTCCAAATTGCTATAATCATATTGATACATATATCCGAGCGGTGCCGCAAACAATAATTTCTAGTGTGCCTAAACATTTGAATTGAAACCTAACGTTGGGAATTTAATTCATGTTTAAAACGCATTATTTACACTCGGATGTTTGTAAAACAAGTTGCATAAATTCTAAGAATGCAAGTATTATTTCCTGTCAATGTAGCGTTAAGAGTTCGGTGGCGTGGCCTCGATCAATCATTCGTAAGTGATGGATTGAGTTAAGCACTGGCGTATTCGCATCTGGATAGGCGATCTCCAGTGATAAATTCCGGTGCATTGTTGGTCAATAAAGCAAACCAATACTTTTATCGTTAGATAACAGGCGTCAAACCATGTCCTAGATTTTTTGCAAACATCCGTACAATCAGCATCACCAATTCGCTATTGGGCTGAATAAATCGGTTGTTATTTAGTTTAACTAGCCACCCGCCACGACTTCACAATCGTCGTCAACATAGTCGTTATCTAATAAATAAGTGTTGTTAGGGATAACGCAAACACTAGGTACTCGTCGGACCTCTTAAATTTATAAGGACCTTAAATTTGTAACAAGCACTGGTTTTCGAATATTAAAAAAGTACCTATCATGAAAATCCGTATACCTCGTAAAACGTTAAACATCACAAACAGTCGAAATGAGAGCTTCATTCCTTTTTTCAGAGTCAATTAAAAAGTAAGATAAAGCGAGAACTCTAGAACAGTGACGTATTTACATTAAGACTGAAACTGCCCCTCACCTCATACATCTGCACATCGCTCTCGTTGATCTCCTCGGGCTCGGCGAGGATGGAGCCGTGGGGGTCGATGCCCACCACCACGCAGTTGGGGCAGCGCTCCTTGATCTTGTGCGCGGTGCCGGAGATGGTCCCGCACGTGCCGGCCCCGATCACCACCATGTCGATGTCGTCGTCCAACGACCACAGGATCTCCTCGGCAGTGCCGTCGTAGTGCGCCAGAGGGTTGCAGGGGTTGTTATACTAGGCAAACGAAATGTTTATTGGTATTAGTAGATGTTTTACTGGTATTGGTATTAGTACTGCTCGAAAGGCGATGAAATGAAAACGAACGAATAACTCTAAATTTTTCACAAAATAAATTGAAATTTTTCACATTTTTACAAAATGTATGGCAAGAAATAAAACTTGTATACTTAAGTCAGCTTTTCTAGACGATAGTGTTAAAATACTGCACGATCGACACGACATCGTTGGAATTTAAATTCCAAATTATTTATTCATATCGACATGGAAGTATTTTATGTTTAACGCATGGTTTAACGAGTTCTAATCGCATGCAAGCACGAGGCGCACTTGATGATTGATTGATTAGCACATGTCTCCAAATCGAATTGAATTGAATCGATTCTCATTAGTCATTACCAGAACTTAATGAATTCCATATCAAAATGAAGACATTGAGGAAAGGTGGGTACATTTATCCTGCTTTATGTGATCGAATGTAGAATACTGGGAAAACCATACTTAATAAACATTAATATTATGTAAATTAAAAGGTATTTTCAGTTACGTTGTCTCTCTAAACGAATTTATAACAGGATTGGACAGGAAACCTGAGTTAATCTTATGATAAGTCAACCTGGGCCAATCCGCTAAGGAGCAGAGTGGTCGAGTAGAGTGCGGGGCAGTGGTCCAACTGCTCTGTCCAACTAGTTGGACCACGGGCCCGTAATAGTATGCACTAGATAACGAGAGTCTAGCTAGACTCTAGACTAGAGCCCATATGGAATGAGTAGGGACACGTGCTTGATAATGATTGGGCTATTAATGAGATGAAGATTAACCTTGAGACGCTGTTTATTAAAGTAGATGTAATGCATATTAATAAGCAATTGCCATGTAATGAGATTCTTGTTTACTACCTATTCCATAGATGGTAGTTACACTAGCCACATAATAATATTATAGGTGAAACCAAGACCCGTTACAATTGCTTTATAATATCAATATCGTTTAACGCAATATGCATTAAAGATTCGCTTGAATGGGCTTAATAGATTTATTAATAATATGGCTTTATTAAAATCTGAATAACACCTGTGTTATCAATCCGACTTCAATAATAATAAATGTAAATTATCAAGAATAAGTGTTTTTTGTAGACATAATACTCATAATAGAACCCTTGGCAATATTTGTTGTTTTATTACAAAATGGACCTTATGGAATATAAAATAAGGGTCACATGATATAGTTTGTATATGTTTTTTATGTTGTAATTTAATAACAGATTTACAATTAAACATTATAGTAGGAACTTACCTATCTACTAAGAGGTTTGTTGTGGTAAAACTGTTATTTATAGTGACAGATTCATATCCAACTTATTTACGACTCATATAAAAATGAATAACTTTGGTTACGCTTACGTCATCACAACCACTATAAAGACGCCACAATTGAATATCAACACAAATCTTAGATCTCTTTTGACAAGGACGTAGTAAAATATGGAAATTGTTCCAACCTTAGTGATATGTAAATAACTTGTTTATAAGTAGTATGCCACAACAAGCCCCAAGTACTGGAACAGCTCTTTTAAACTTATAGCCTTGACCTATTTTTGCAACCTTAGTTTTGTTGATGTTATTTAACTCCATGAATGTTTAAATAATTCAATCATATACCTGATCAAGGAGCACAGCGTTAGGAATCTCCTTCGCTAACCGATTTGCCACGCCAATATTGCTTTCTGGGGAACTTGAAGGAGCCTCGGTGGGAGTCCTGATGATTTCAGTCCCCAGTGCAAGCAGTGTATTTACTTTTTCATCAGACATTTTTTCTGGCAGGACTATTATGCATCTGTATCCTACAAATAATTTTATCATTATAATTACTGGATAAAGTAAGATATAACTTTTGACTACAATAGATCAGTCTGCCGTGCTAACAGTAAGAGCAGTACTTAAGTCGGAATTTCAGAAACCGAGAACATCGCGTTTAAAGTTTTCGATTCAATTTTTACTGACAACTCTTTTAGCTTGTAAGTTTTTTTAGGTCCGATTTTTTCAATATGTAGCTTAAACGAAGTTCTTTCATGATGCATAGTTAATAATTCCTATTTATCTATTATAATAATATATTTAAAAGATGAAAACTACTATTATATACGAGTTAAATCTTTTTGTACTGATTGCTTAGAATAACCGCAGTAAGTACCTTAGTTGCTGCTTTAATGCTAAGTATTCCATACATACGATATCTATATTTTGTATGAAATTACGTTTCACTTTGGAGCCAAAAAATAATAAGATGCTAGCTAAATAGCATTAACAATTATATATCATAAAAAAGATCATATACTGAGGACTCTCCATTTACCTTTAAATGTAGTAAATAACCTATAGGTTTTTCTCTACAAGACTCTGAAAGTATGTAATTACAGTTAATATCTACCGTGTAATTTATAAAGCACCTTTGTTTTTTGTATTTAACTCACTTTATTTATATCTACATATATTTATTTAATATTTTCTTTTGATATAAAGTAAAACTGAGTGAGTTAATGAGTAGTACTTGTTGAAATGGTAGCGATGAGCATACTTACAGAGTCTTGTAGAAAAAACCTATAGGTTATTTACTACATTTAAAGGTATGTATAGATTTCTCACTATATGATCTTTTTTATGATATACAATTATTAGGTTTATTCCTTAATACTATTTAGCTAACATTTTATTTTTTTGTGGCTCCAAAGTGAAACGTAATTTCATACAAAACATAGATATTGTATGTATGGAATACTTAGCATTAAAGCAGTAACTAATGTAATTACTGCGGTTATTCTAAGCAATAATAACAAAGATTTCGGAGGTACACTAATTATCGTGAGGTAAGTATATTTCCTGCTTATAAGCTAAGGAAAAGACATCATTTTATAGTCTTACTGTTGCTGTTAGGCTTAATGATATTTTTAAGTTCCAGTGAAGATAGAAAAACGGGAGTAAGATCAGTTAATAGAGCATTACGTGGTGATTCAGGATATGTACTTAACTCATTTTTGAAAAAAAAACGACATACTGCTCTTATTGTTAACGCGGCAGAGCTCTTGTCGCAGTGGCCTTTGGTACACTGTCCAAGTTAAAAATAATAATAGTATTCTTTAAAACAATTCTTTTACAGTTATTTGACACTTCACTTCCTTTTGGTAGTAAGAATCTAAGAATGTCTTAAAACAGATTTTTTTTGTGACAGATCAATCCCTATTCTTGGGTTGTGTTAAAGATAATATATGATTTCACACCTCTTACTGCTGCAGCCAAGGCTAGACCAATCCCAGTGTTTCCAGAAGTAGGTTCAATGATAACGGATTTGCCTGGTATTAATATTCCATCTTTTTCAGCCTGCAGAACCATCCGGTAGGCAATCCTGTCTTTGATTGACCCACCAGGACTCAAATATTCACATTTTGCATCTAGGAAAGCACAAGAAAATAAACCAAACATTAATTTATTATTCATTATCATTACAGTAATATGCATTTTATTGTTAATGAATCAATACAAAATAAGAAATTAATTGAGGGGAATGCTGTCAGTGTAACCGTAGAATAAATCCTACACATTTAAATTTGCAAAACACCAAGAGCATCTTTGTGCTGATGGCCTTAAAATTATTTATTTTCGTGTTTGATAATTCATGGGTTAAAATATATAACAACTCCTTTTTATGTTTTCAGAATGCTCTCTTTTCTTGAATAATATAGAAAAATACTATTTTAAAACAAAATTTGAAGTCATGTAATAAAATCATATTTCAGGCTTAATCGCATGTATTCTGGTAAGAAAAATATTATTTCACTTACTCTAGGACATAAATGCAGTCAGGAAAGTTGTTAATAACACTGAAACTACCTTGAGAGGACATCAATTATTTGCATTAAATAATTACAAAGAATAAATGCTGGCGTAAAGCAATTTAAGATTGAACACCTGATTAATTTATATACTTACACACATCACAGACAACTCCTTCAGCTTTAGGTATTCTTTCGAGTTTCACAATAGGCGTATTACCAATCACTTCGAGAATATTGGGGTATATTTTTTGTTTTCTATCCCTTAAACATGAATAAATTTCTTAGTTATAACATTACAATAATCTTATTACCTTATTACAGTGTTTTTATTTTTTATGAGATCAATCAACGCTTCATTTATTTATTTTTAATTAAATAAATAATTTCTCTAATTACTTACAATGTTTTGGTTAGATGAGGCATGTCTTTGAGGTTAAAAAAATTTGCATTGCCGTTTGTTGATGTGCCGTTTTCCATTGTGATTTATTTTATTTACGCTTAATAAAACGTTTGGATTGTTTTGTCTGGTCTGTTACTAAATTCACGCGAGCCGCACTAAGGAACTAAAAAAAGTTTGGAAAAATGTTAAAATACTCTCACAAATAGTACAATTTTATCCACGTAAATATTTTGAAAGCTCTGATTTTAGAAATTTAACTACGGATTAGGAAATCGCAGAGCTAAAGTAGAACTTATCGTTATATTGCAAAGGAAAACAAAAAAATGTTCGAATTTTAAATCACGAACTTAATTATATCGCCACGACACACAACTCTCCCAACCAAAGATCCAGCGCATACTAAAAAAAAATTTTTGCTGCGGGGACGGGGGAACGGAAGTGCGGAGCGGATTTGATTTGATTTGACTTCTGCCAAGTTCTGCCGCTGCGGGCTGCACAGTGCACCATATCCATAGATCATACAATTCATACATCATACACCATGCCTGCAGTCTCTGAAATATCTAATTAATCTACGGCCATAATATCTTCGCCTCATCGCGTTAATAAATCCGCTAATTTGATGAGTTTAGAACTAAGAGACTTGTCAAAATTGTGAATTATAGTAAACCCAACTTAAGACTGAAACGAAAGAGGCGCTGTCGGACGCATTTGACATTCATTTGACCAATCATTGCACACTAGTAACTGACAGATGAATGAACACAACGTACCTACTTATGAATGACTTTTCGTTAGTTCCAATTTTTGCCATTTCAGAGATAAGTTGGGCGGACTGTATCTCTTATTTTCTTGTGGGTATTAGGAATTTATGGTAAATTAATTGTTACAACAGAAAACTTTGAGGAAGGTACTAAGTATTTAGTACCTACATGTAGGTAGATACTGTACATAGTACCTTACTTATCTCAAAATCTCAATGACAGAAACCTGCTATATTTCTATACAGTGCGCCCAACTTATCTCTGAAATGGCAAAAATTGGAACTTACGTCGCCATGTTAAAAAGTCATTCATAAAGTACCTACGGTGCGCTTTGTGGTCTTTCATCTGTCAGTTACTAGTGTGCAATGATTGGTCAAATGAATGTCAAATGCGTCCGACAGCGCCTCTTTCGTTTCAACTTGATTGCTTTTGTTATTATACTTAATACAAAAAAAATCCCGCGCTGCGTAGGTATGTCTTTGCTGTCTGTCTCTATGGTCTGTCTATTTATATTCGCGATGAACACGGCATTATATACCTATGTCTTTCTGTATGTATTACAGATAACTTAAAATCTATTCCACCAGCTTTCGTCATGATCATTGATCATAAATCATCGATCATAAAAATTGGTAAACTCAGTAACTAGAAACTTAGGGTGCGGTTCCACTGAGGCGGAGCGGAGCGGAGCTGTGCGCGATTCACCAATCACATGGATTGAAATCCACACGAGGCACAATGAGCGGAGATTTCAAGCCATGTGATTGGTGAATCGCGCACAGCTCCGCTCCGCTCCGCCTCAGTGGAACCGCACCCTTATGAGGTAAGTAGGTACCGACAATAAATTAAATATCTACACATTAAGTATACAGACCTACCATTTGCCATCCAATGGATCATCTGTTGGTTTGTCGATTCTTTACAAAAAACGTGCATAGGTACATAGGTAAGTAACTATACAGATTTACATAAATTTTTACATAATTCGAGAGAAATTCATACGAATTTATTAGATTTATTCTGTCACGAGTTCCTTAACACGTTCCCTGCGGCACAGATTTTTCTGTACTTTCCATTACTGCGTTACGAGGCGTTTTAAACCTCGTCCTAAACCAGACATTGTGGCGGCACGAGGCATATTAAACCCCACCGCCCGTAGGAGACAAAAATCCTTATTTTGGCGCCAAATAAAACAAATTGTACGGTTTTTGTCGCGATTATTATTAACAATGAATTGATGAACCTAAATCTGCCGCCGCCCGTGGTTACATAAGTTAGTTTAGATTCTATAGGTAAAATAAAACGTGGGATCTGATGTACCTCGTACCGCACTGAAAAATGGCAGTTTTTTATATTATTTAGTGATGGGAAAATAAATATCGATTTTATATATTGGTATTTTATTTTTAAAATTTATGGGTGTTTCTCATTGAAACAGTTCAAACAATAATATTTTTTGCAACCAGTGCATTCTGTGACAATTTTCTTTACTTTTTTGTCTGCCTCACGACTTGTTAGGTGCGGAGTTTTTCGTAACATCCTACACATCTCCTCTTCTTTGATCCCTTTTCGAGATGATATACCTACTTTGTTTGCAGTGGGTTCTGAAAAGTAGGGTCGAGCTTATTAGTAGATTAATTTAAGGGTAAGAAAATGGTGGGTAGACTTGAGTAAAGTTGGTTAGATTAGAATAGAGAAGAGTTGGGTAAAGTTGGTTAGAGTACTGAAGAGTCGAGTACAATTGGGCAAAAGCATTAAATTTTGATGAGCAAAACACCGTTTGCCGGGTCCGCTAGTTAACTCAATAAACAAACATACCATAATTTATCATGATTAACAACCTATTTGAAGAAAGTTACTCAACAAGTCACATTCACGTTTCTATTAACGATATAACAAGTAGTTAGGATGTTTGAAGATTACCTGTATCCACATCCAAGTCGTTCTCTGTAAAAGCTTCGAATGCGTTGCACAACACTAACCGCATGAAGCTAGCGTAGGGTGCGGTACGAGGTGCGCGGAGGTACGAGGCGTTTGCAACCTCGTTCCGCACAGCGTTAGAATTTTATTAGTTCAGTGCGGCACGAGGTCTAAGAAACCCGGTATTAAGGTGGATATACCATAGAACTAGGAATTAATAGCGAAGTTTACGTTTTTTCTTACCGCTATAACGTCGAGACACGGACGAGGTGTTTTAAGCCTCGTTTCGCACTCATCGTGTTAAAAGTTGCTAATAAAGTATGCAAATTCTAATCACCAACAAACTACCACGTAAAACGAGGATATAATTATAAGTACGTGATTCAATAATTTGGACTTTTATTAAAGTAAGTTTCTATTTTAATCAGTTTTCTTTTCCTTCCATCATCATACCACCTACCGAATAGGTACCTACTAGAGTTTCATCCACATGTAACGGACTCGTGGAAAACCTCTAGGGTCCGATTTTCACGACCTTGTTTGCCACTTACCTATACTTATCCAACTACCTATGGAATGAACTTTTGTTTCGAAAATCCGGGAATACCCGAAGCGCTCCAAGAAAAGTGTAAAAAGAGTTCTTCTCAGGGCCGACGTTGTACTGGTGACTCTCCTGGTGCTGTCCATAGGCGACGATGACCACTTACCTACCATCAGGAGGCTCGATTGCTTTTACGTCACTACTCGACGTAGGTAAGCACTCTCAAGCACAACTCTCGTCAACCAACATGATTAGTCCGAATGAACAGACTATACTCTTACTCTAATTTTATAATTATTTTTGTCCACGATACTGCAGCTGATGTCGCTCGATACGGAAGTTGGATAATTCGATAGTCTCTCTGAACTCATCTCATCTCTCTCCGATCTCTTACTATCCAGTGAAATAATTTAGAATTTAACAAAGATTTAGCATAGGTACCTACTTGAAGCATCATTAGAGTTGTTAAGCACGTAAGTATTTGTTCTGTGCCTTATGAGCATAAGACAAGATAGGGTTGGCCACTCACCCTTGTAAAACACATTTGTTGAACATGGTTGTCAAACTACAGATAAGTATCGCCGTACTGTGATGTGATGGTAGTTACCTAGTAGTAGTAGTAACCTAGTTTAAAATTAAATTACACAAATGATGATATCCGTAGACGAACACGAGTAACCGACATAACCCGGAGAATTAGCCGGCTCAAGTGGCAATGGCTGGTCATTTATTTAGAAGGACCGATAAACGTTGGGGAAGGAAGGTCCTTGAATGAAAAACCCATCTCGAAAAGAGGAGCGTAGGACGATCCCCGACCAGGCGGTCTGACGACGTGAAGAAGACAGAGGGCACCCCCTGGATTTAGAAGGCGCAGGACCGGTTAGAATGGCGCAAGTCATATCTCCAGAAGTGGACGCTAAAGGCCTGATCCTGATGGGTGAGTTGACATAATATGGAAGTAAAAATGCATTATTTCTACTCTCTCATAGAAAATCATAAGAATAATATCCGCCCTCGCTTCGCTTCGGGAAACCAGTCCCTTCAAAAATCTCTATAAATTTTAACAAATTATGTTTTTCCGATGTCTAAGCTATATTACTGCAAAGTTTCATGAAAATCCGTTCAGTAGTTTTTGCGTGAAAGAGCAACAAACACACACACACACACACACACACATACATCCTTACAAACTTTCGCATTTATAATATTAGTAGGATAGGATATTAGTAGGACTAGTAGGATTTACGTACCAATTGAAAATAATACTGTAATATCTAAGTACTAAATCTCAAGTGTTTATCGTTAACATGTAAGTAGGAAATAAATAAAATCAGGAAGGTGTTTAAATAATATTTATTAGGATATAATTGACATTTAAACCTTATCTAATTTGTAACGAAAAGACAATAATAATTTAATATCTCATGTACTACAATTTGGATTACCCCTTAAGCTTAGACAGATCAATCAAGATTGTAATACCATTACGATAAAAGTGATTTGTTACTTTATTTTTATCTCATTAAACGCTTATTTAAACAAAACGCTTATCCAAATTCAGTGGGCACCAAGCAACAGATCCTTCTAGATTGTTCAAGCTCGAGGATCGGAATAATGTCTCAGTTCGATCGTTTTCACACGTAGTAACACACACTACACAATTAAATACTTCGTTCAGTGAGTCACATCACTATCGTTTGTACTGGTTCAGGGCGAGCTGGCGTAGTTCTCGTACAGCCAGTCCCAAAAGCGCACCCTCGTTTCCTCAGGATCCGTTCGGAGCGTGAAGTTACCTGTTATGTCCAGATACGTGACATGCGAGGTATCGTTCACCGGTTGCCATTTGAAGTCTACCACGGAGTCGTAGTCTACAGGAGGAGTTGGGTTTCTGAAATTCGATAAATTTTCATTAGATGCTATTTATAATAATTGCAAAGTTTTAAATATTGCATACTATCTGACTATTTTGTTAGAATTCGATTGAGAATTTACATTAAAACTGAAAAAACAGAGTTTCTAAGTTCCTTGCGAAATTATACTTAGACAATGTTATCGTTGCAAGTATAACCAATTAATTATTGAGGACATTATCAATATCAATCTGTCATCTTCTGCATGATCTCAAACATCTTCGAGATTACTACCAAAAAAAATTATAAGTTTGCACATCATCGACCTAAAAAGCTAATCTTTTGCGGACTTTGATGTTATTAACTAACTACGCCGTCGTTGTTTATTTCGCTAGATAGAGACATAGAGACAGCGTAAAGACAGACTTAAATACAGACAGACTTAAACTTTATTGAGCCTCAACTCTTACTCGTATTATAAATAAATAAGTCATAATAGGTTAATAAATCATGATAATATAATTTAGAATCTCAGCGCCAATCTGCATTTTAAAATATTCTAAAAATGTAACACAATTTAAATATTCGATACTCGAACACAAAACAAAATCTTACCCAGTTTTAGCAAAGTTAGTCCACATTTGGACCATTTTCTTGGAGACGGCTAGCTCAGGCGACTCATCGTCGAGTCTGTAGTTCAGTCTAGAGAAGTAGAAGAGGTAGCCCATCTCGTCGCCGTGGCAGGCGCCGGGGTGCGCGATGCCCAGCATGCGTTTGAACAGGCCTAGCGCTCCATCGAACGCGAACCGGTAGAGATACGTTGGGCTGGTCCGCGTCGTGTTGGCTTGGAGTTTCAGCGTCCTCAGTATCGGACGCAGGAACATCACGTCTGTGAACAACTGTTGTATGGGGCTAGTTAACATCCAATTTCAGACTAGGACTAAACAAAAGGTAGAGATGATATGAAAGATAAGGGAGTCGGTGTAGAAGTGACGTCTCGTGATAGGTCCTAAAAGCAGATTGACCTTTTAGCAAAAATAGAAAATAGGTACCTATTCCCAAAACGACCCATCCAGCAAAATGTCATATTAGTCGCATCGTAGACGCGTCTCCTGTCAGTGAAAAGTGTCACATACATACAAATTTTGGATTGCGTTGCAGTCGCGTAGCTCATAAATAGCGTTGTGTGAGAAGTGCATTATTGGCAGAAATGGAAAAGAAAAACATATTGAACCGACCCAAAATAAAATTGGGAAATGTTCATGACGATGTCTACGACTTCTTTGATAATTATTACGTGTTAAAAGCTGAATATAGAGCGTAAAGATACTATGCATTTGCCTCAGACGGTTTCGGATGGGTCAGATTAGCTAGGGGAGGCGTTTATCCAGCTGTGAACTTTGTACGATGATAAATAGAGCAGAACAAATGGATAAGTGGATATACACTAGGGATGTAACGAATTGCCGCATTTCGCAAATAAATAAATAAAATAAAATAAAAATCCATTAATATATTTTTTATCGAGAAAAAATAAATTCACCTTCAACTATTACTTCATAATTAACTTGTGTTGTCTACATGCAGACCGGATTAGGGGCCATTCGAGTATCTATTACGTAAGTATCTACTAAGTGAGGGCGGGATCTTGGCTTTGCTTATTTTCCATTAAATGAGGGGTGCGTGGATCTGGTTGGTGATTACTGATTACGTTAGTACGTTTAGAGGCAATTATACCTCGGTCCTCAATGGTAGCATCACATCTGTGTCTGAATTAGGACGAGAGACACTTTTGAGTCTTTTTCTGAGTCGGTCAGAGTAGTCATGGGTGGTCCTGCATGCTCGCTTGCTACCTTAATTCCATAAAAAGGTGCATTAAAGAGGTTGGATGATAAAGGTTAAACCTTGTGATTTAACCATTATCATTAAAAGTAAGTTTCACTTTTCACAAAGGAAATGGAGCGTATAAATGGAAGCGTCTGCGTAGGTAATTAATAGAAAAAGAGAGGTGCTGTTTAGGTAGTACAACCTACCTAATTATGAAACGTTTTTGTTTTGTTTTGATTGACGAATATCTATTTATTCAAAAACTAAATTCAACAAACAAATATCAAACAAAATTCAGTAGGTAGGTACATATTTTTGGGTAGTTTTCAATTCATTAATAACTTAAACAGTTTTGCAAGGATGTTACTGATTCGATAAAATATAGCAATTCCGATTGATAAAATAATAATTTCGAAAACATTGCGTTCAAGACCGCCTCAACAGGTTTCCCATTGTAGTTGTAATTAATTTTCTTGAATTTTCAGAATTTTATGGATTACGTAACTATTTATTTTTGAAATATTGTCCATCTTTGATCATGTGAATTAAATACCTGCTGAACCATGAAAAGCATTAGGTAACTAAATTTGAGATGTGATCTGCCTTATACATAGTAGGTAGTATTATAAATGTAAAGTAAAGTATAAACACACTATAGGTCATATTGATTTCCTAATTAAATACGAATTCACGGAACATAAATATCGAATACGTCGTTCCGTTATCGATAACACGACGTCGCACAATATCAGCTGGAGATTAGGAAATCTGTCCATGGTCATACGTGGCCATTAATCAAATTGATACAATCTATTTAGATACAAGTGACGTACAGATTTTTCCACAGGATTAATTAATTGCCTCCCCGTCTGTATTCAATGGTGCATTGTTAGGGTGAATTGATTAGGTATTTTTGACGTGACAACGTTACGTTTTATAATTCGATATCGGCTGCACGCACGAAAAACATAACGTTTATGTGCCGTTATCTGACGTCATGCGGCGTTATCGTAACACGCTCTGACGCGTCCCATCCCATGTAAAGCTTGAAGTGCAAGCGAGAACGCGGAACGAGCGACAAAGAAGCACAATCGGCCTTTGCGTTCGGAGATATTTTGGTAATGTATCCAATTATTACTTTGTTATTGACTTCTGGGACTATTTATAAATTTTAAATGTTACCTTTTTTAATGTTTCCTGTATTCCTTCTTTATTTGTATTGATAAATTCCTGTAACTTTAAATACGATTTCATGACGTTTGTTTACTTTGATGACATTATTTGTCAATCATTCCATCAGTATTGTATTTTCTTAAGACGTTGTCACGTTCAACTATCGTCAGTGAACCGACTTTACAGACAACCAGTATTTTTTTTATATATTGTGGGAGTAGTATTCTCAGAGTACACTAGATAAATATTTTGAACATTATATGTACTACAAGAATTTAAATTAACCTGGGAATTTACATGGACCAACATCTCTCCTGGGCGCCGCAGCTCGCTGAAGTTAGCAGGAAACTGTTTGCTGCATTAAGCTTTCTCAGGAGGCTTAAAAATGTCCTACCCATTCCAACTAAAATTTCGCTTTCTCAATCACTTCTTCTACCTATCCTTGACTATGCCGATGTGTGCTATCTCGATATCACTGAGGAGCAACTTAACAAACTTGAGCGCCTACAAAGTCTATGTATAGGTACGGTTTATTTTTGGACTTCGAAAATATGACCACAATTCTGAATTTCGCACTAAACTCAAGTGGCTCCCAATCCGCTTTCGCCGCAATGCTCACATTCTCACTCTTCTTTACAATATCTTATTTGATCCAAAATATCCTCCGTACCTTAAACAAAACTTTAAATTTCATGACAACTGTGACCGACCCAGAACTAGACTCAATGAGTCTCGTTCTAATTCGGTCACAGATGCGTTGCTACCCCTGAGGACTGGGATGGTCGCCTCTAAAAAGTGTAACATATTTTTATATTGTGCATTTATGGCCAAAAAAATGTAGCACATTTTTATATTGTGCATTTATGGCCAAACTCTCTATGAGGGATGGGCATCCCCCTTATTGTTATTGACCTTAATTTTTTAAATTAAGAAACGCCTTTCAAGATTTCTTTAAAAATAGTTGCTGAGATATTTGGGAATAAACTATAACAGCATACTAGATTTACGTTATAGATAGTTAGTCTGGAATAGACAACCATTTTTTTTTGTTGTGAACTTCCCCTTAGCCAGATGAATGCAATGATACTGCAGTGTTCTATCTAATCTTATCGCTTTTAACTTTAAAAACGCTGACGTTTGACCCACCGTGTTATCAAATTTGCGTGGGCTTAAAGCTAAGCTACCGATTTAGGACCTGTGATTGTGGCGTGATTGGATTAATTAGAGGTTGGACTTTGACTGGATGACTTTGTGCATACTAATATTAGGTACAATATTTTCAATTAGCAACTAAAATAGCGACGAATGGTATCGTAAACAACGTCATGTTGTCTGAAAGTGTAAAATTTTAACCATATTTTATATCTACATTGGCAAAAAACTGTAGGAAGTTTTTTGACAAACTTGCAACGAATTTTGAATATTTTTGAGATCGAGCCCACCCACCACACGTTCGATTTTGGAATAAAAAAACAATAGACGATCGTACTTGAAAAAATAGTCAGTAATATTTGCGGGCGATTATTGCTAGCACTCCCTGATTTTCTCCACCCCGGCTTATCACCGGCCCGTCGGTTCTAACCGAAATTTGGGGGAGCTCTGAATGGTAGAGACTGGTAGAGTTTTCCCCATCCGAATATTGTTACTTTCATTTGATTCATTTATTTTAAATCCCGGTACTAAGAAAAATTAAATGATTTATCAAATACAATCAGTCGTTTCATCAACACCAATAGAGTTTTCGAAGATGATCATCTTTCTGAATATGAATATAATTCATGTGATTATAATAACTTGTAATCTTCATCAGGTTATACCAAATTTAACTTACATCGATGAGACTGTCGATGTTCCTGATATCGATGGGCCGTTGCTGGAAGTAGAAGGCGCGGATGTGATCGGCGATGCGTTGCGTGCGCGCCTCGTCCGCCGTCTGCAGCTCCGGCGGCACCACGCGCTGGAACTGCTGCTCCAGCTCGCTCAGCAGCTTCGGGTACCTTTGAAGACCTGCGAGCGATAACAAAATGTTAAATATTCGAATTCAAATTACGAATTCAAAATCATTCACTCGTATCACGTGCGAAATGTTTAAATTCAAATTCAAGTTCCAAATTCAAAATATAACTCGTATAATACACTAAAGCTTTGGTTTCCTAGGGAAGCGGTGCCGTCATATAGCGGCAGTAATACAGCGGTGAATGACGTCACTAGAACGTTGTCTATGTAAACGAAATGGCGCGGTTTCCTGGAGAGTGGTTACTGACACCGTAACGTCAAAAAGCGGTACCGCCATTTGCATGACGGCCGTCTTGTCGGTGTCCGATGGTTTGGTCAACGTTTTATTGATAGCGGTGAAGCTATTTTTAATACGTATTTGTGTTTTTTTTTCGGAACAACGTAAAAAATGAGTTCCAACTCTTGGAGCAGCGAGGACGACGAAATTTTAATAGATTTCGTTCGTAACCACGATGCAATATATAATATAAAAAGTAAAGATTATAGAAAAAGTCTTCTGATGATAGTTCATCCTCCAAGTAAATTACTAAAGCTAAATCAAGGTCGTCCATTTTCTATCTTGGATACTTTTCGTTTCACGTTTATTTAAAAAAAATGACTGACGGTGTGTTAAAACGGCCGTGGAACTTTCCACATGTCATCACCGTAAAGACGGCCGTCTGTTTGCGTCCGTAATATTACGGCATTTCCATTTTCCATTTTGCCTTATTATAGAGGAAAAAAATACCGGAAAAAACATCCTTAGCACATCTTTCAAAACAGTACAAACAACTATTATACCTAATTATATTTTTTACGTTCTGACAACAACGGAGTCGGTTGCGGATATCTATTTACAACTGATTTACAATAATTCTTGTCATTTTTAATAATATTATACTCATTACCTATATTAATACATTTTTTTATAGTTGAATGGGTAAATAAATTATTATATATTATTACATCTGATGAAGTAATCAGCCTATTTGTAAGATACCTACTTCCATTCGAGAGTGCTTCGTGAAAAGGTAGTTAAACCATTCTTAGCAGGGGCATTACCGGATGTAATCGTAAGCCGTAATAATGATTAATTTTCGGCATAATTACATTTTGCCCATGTGTGATTATGATTATAGTTATTATGTTCGTTTACTACCTTGGAAATATAAAAGCGTGTCTTAAACATTTATGTACCTATCTTTTAGTTAAGTCAGAATCTGAGACCACAGGTACAGTTTTATATGTTTTACCTATCTACTTACAAAACAAAACAAATCTAAACAATTTTTTTATTGACGTAAAAGTACCAAAAATTGAGAAAAAAAAGTGGTACCTACCTTAAGACCATACCTACTAAACAGAAAAAATCATTGTTTTTTGATTGAATTATTTTTTGATTGATCATTGATGTCTCTTTACTTATTAATATAAAAATATAGATTTCTCTCCCTTATACTCTTATTTAATCTTTTGTCTACTGATCAATAGATAGCTAGGTACAGACTAGTGCGAATAGGTAAATGTTTGTCTGGAAAAACATCCTAAGTAAAAGAAAATATTGGATCTTTATTACCTACTTTAAAACTAAATTGTTACTTAGTAACAAATTTAAAATGATAAATTGATATAATTTGACATGATTAATTAAGCTATCAATTTTTGGAGGAGGAGGACCAGGAGAGGAGACAGCTGCATGTTGCTTACTAATATGTGTATTTTATACTTTTTACGAGATGTTTGTTAGAGGAGGCGAAACTTATTAGGGTAGACTGATGGGTACGGTTGAAACGATTTGGCTTTAATTGTTCGTAATTTTGTTGTTTATTAAAAGAACGATGATGATGACATATTAAATTGAAGAGTGGATCTTTACCTACAATAGGGCTATACTATTTAGTTCTGGTGGGTGCTATTTTTAGAGATATTTAGATTTGAAAATAAATTCCGATGTGTTTCTACCGTCCCCATGCCAGGGGCGGTTGAAACAGTGACTAGGGTCAGTTGAAACGCACGCGAAATATACAAAAAATATATAGCAACATGCTTTATTTAGCATTAGTTGTAATTGTATTCAGTGGCGATTCCTGGTGTTTATAATTGGGGTGGCTCCAGCTTTTGTTATATACTTAGGGTGTAGTGTTAAGTGCGCATAACCGGAAAACCATTTCTTCAGACGGACAATCTAACAAACTTGCAGTCTTTCATTAAGGAACCTACTTTGAAATCGCAAATAATTGCTTTTTACAAGAAAAATAACCGACTTCAATCTTGATAAGTAGAGATAACTCAAAAACTACTCGCCAGATGGCGCTCAATTCAACATGTAAGTGTAAAGTTCTCGTCGCTACAAACTAATCAAGCCCAAACACTAGATAACTGCAGTAAATCGTTGAAGAGTTCCCTCGACTGTCTTTCGGCTTCATCAAATCGACTCCAGATCTTCATGAAATAGTAGCGCTTCAATGTACTTATGATAACATGAACAAACACACTAGTTGTCCATACAATTTTCGAAAGTTCCCCTCGATTTCCCTGAGATGCCATCATCAGATCCTGGTGTCCTTATCACGGGACCCCACTGCGCATATCTACTTTACAACAAAAAAAGAATTATCAAAATCGGCCCATAAACAACGAAATAATCGCTGAACGTACATAAAAAAAACATATAGGTATAAGGTCGAATTGAGAACCTCCTTCTTTTTTGAAGTCGGTTAAAAAGAAATTTCATACAATTTGACATTTTCATTTTTGTATGAAATAGCTGATGTTTATTCGCGATTTTAGGGTTGGTCCGGAAAGTCCATTTTCCACTATCAACCGTTTTTCGGCAAACGATCTCGTCGTGAAAGGTCTTTCTAAAAGTTCTTGTATCATAGATTTTGTTGAATCACTCATAATTTCATGTCATTTCATTATTAACTAATTACCTACTAAATAAAAAGTAAATTAAATCAATATAAAGATTCACAAACCGTAATCACAAATCTACACTATCACGAAAAACATGCGAAAAATCGTTAGGTATTGCGCCATTCACAGCGCCAGACCCGCGTTTCAAACTCAGTGATACGGTGATACCACAGTATAATTTTACTATTATTTAATGCTTAAAAATTATGGTATGGCGGCGCCATACGCGCCATCTTAGAGAAATCGCCACTGATTGTATTATAATAATCATGGCATCGTATGACAATATTAACCGGTCTTCAATGTTTTAATAGTCCTACAGTGTACGTAACCAGGCTTTGACGAATAATTTGTTGATAGTGAATAGTTTTATCTCCAACTTTTACCTCCGTATATGTATATTTGTCTCAATAAACTCAATCTGCCCTATGAAAGTCTTCACTATGCGAATTCGGCATCGAGAAAACTAAACAAAATTATATGTTTTTTTTTACCTGTACCCACATATATTGTTTCAACCGTCCCCAACTCGAATTTTGGTAAAAGAAAGTTTATAGTAATGGTAGTAATAATAACTTATTAAAACTAGTCATCATTCCGTATTCTAATAACTTCACCTAAATCATAAATGAACACTCAATATTTATACTTGAATAGATTAACATAATAATGGCTTGAAACTCAAAAGAAAAATACTTACTTTTGGGTGCTAAAATACAATAGGCCTATTTATTTATAAAAATATACAGCACCCGTTGACCAATGTAATACTTTGATTTTGGTTTGGACTTGTCACCTGCTTCTTTTTCCCCTTAAACCCTTACCTGTCGGCTCAACCATTCGCGAGATATTCGACTTGTTTCAACCGTCCTGTGTTTTAACCGTACCCAGTTTACCCTACACCTAAAAATATGCAAGACCGCGACTAATAAAAACCGCCACTGAAAAAAGTGGTGAAAGTGACAACTAAAAATCGTTGAACTATAATAATAATTATATACTTAGGTAATTTTATTGCATTCTAACTCTACCACTGACTTTACCTGTGTATAGCAGTTGTGATGGACAAACAGAAATTACACAAACAGCGATGGACCAAGAACAAATAAATATATTATACGCAAACGCACTCATATTCCCTTTCTAAAGTTCCCTGAGTCGCTAAAGGCGTGGACAACATCTCACTAACACGGAAACTCTTGCTTCACCGGCAGGCCCAACTAAAGTAAGGAGTCGCTTAACATGACAAATATCACTGCCCTTGTCGGAAATCAAACCTGGAGGGCCCAACCGGCAAAGTGATTACTAACTCGATTACAGGGTATGGAACAGAGGAATGTAAAATAAGTAAGTAAAAATAGCTAGGTAAGATTGAATTGAGTCCCCTACCCTAATCTATAAAATATTTTACAGTTTTTCCGTTCCTAACGAGAAAGATAAGGTGAAAGCATTTTTCAATAAACAAGTTACTGTTTTCAACTCATTGTGTGCATGTTAGTGGCACTAATGATATTTCAAGTTTAATTGGTTTTGTACTGCTATGGTAATAACCTGCTGATGATGTTTAAAGTCAAAGTCAGAGTCATACTTCATTACGCCTAAGCTTAAAATATTGTCAGAGCCGGCTCTAGGTAGAGCAAAGCGCAGCGATGATCACTCTACTAGAGTGTATACATCCGCAATACAATATACAATTTATATGAAGTAACACGGTCGCGGTGTAGCGGTGATAGCCTAGTGGTTAAGAATTCTGCCTCCTATTCGGAGGTTCCGGGTTCGAATCCCAGGGCATGCACCTTTGACTTTTCGGAGTTATGTGCGTTTTAAGCATTTAAATGTCACTTGCTACGAACGTTGAAGGAAAACATCGTGAGGAAACCTGCATGCCGGAGAATTCGCAAAACTCAAAGGTGTGTGAAGTCCGCCAATCTGCACTTGACCAGCGTGGTGGACTATGGCCTTAACCTTTTCATTCTGAGAAGAGACACATGCTCAATAGTGGGCCGTGATGGGTTGAGATGATGAACCGAACCGATCGACCGAAAGGCGCTTAAACTCTACCTAGTTAATATAAAAAATAGTGTAATGCGGTCCCTGTAGTTAAAAGAACACTTTTATTTCGTGGTTTTATGTTTTCAGTTTAATTGAAATAAACGAACCGAAGAGCAAATTTGTAGTGTAGGATATTTCCTCACGAATTACAATAGAATCAATAATATCAAAACCGGTACTTTTTGAAGACTCCTGTATGATTATAATGTACATATCTATATCTTACTACTTATAATAATATCAAGGAGTATAGCAGTGCGGTCTGGCACTTGGCTTAAATCCAAGATGGATGGATGGGGTCAAAGTGTTCATAATAATTAATACTTTCACAATAATTGCGTAAAATAATCATTAGATACTCAATTAAAATACAGATAAAAAAATGATGATAATATTACTCGAACACAAATCATCATAAGCATAAGCTGTATGAATATTGACTTCCTAGTTGATGTAACAAAAACGAAGAGTGGCCAAATACTGGAAAAGCAGAAAACAGTTAACAGCGTGACAAGTTGATAGTTGCAATCGTGTATTCTAGTTATTATGTAAGAGGCGGGTAACAAACAGTCGTATCGTGTTCGGGTATGTTTTTAAGATTACGCCGTCTGTTCCTTATATAATTTACGTAACTTATGTAATAAAATGCACACCTGCATGCGGCTTAACGCGTAAAATAACTACATAATATTTATGTAAATGAGATATACGTTATAAAAACAAACAAAACGTTTTTGTTCACAAAAAGTTAACCTCACTATAAAAATATTAAGCACGAGTATACATGTACTTACATTATTATTAGGTATCAACTAGTACCTAAACCCGCCCTTCGGTAAACTTGTGCCTATCAAGCCACACTTGAAAAATGTAGGCGCGGGTAGTGGAAAGCCATAAGATGTAAAAATTGTAAAATCTCAACACGACTATGGGACCACACAACAAGGACCAGCTTTCAAGTAAAAAAGGATCTTCAAAATCGGATTATCTAGAACGAAGTTATGACCTATAAAAGCAAAGAAAACAATACATCATGTAATTTTTCATTACTTTTTTGTATAATATTGTTAAAAAAACATTTCATGTATAATTTCATTCATTGACTGGCCCTGGATTTCGAGGTGTACCTAAAGCTGACGTCGCGGCGAACTTACCTATTTATTTATAAAGTGATTTAAATTAAATAAATAAGTGATGCTTAACACAATACAGTACTTGAACCCGACTAATCAGTGAAGCTGTTGCTTTATAAAACCACAGACCAACAGACAAACAGGCAAAAATTCGAAAAAACATTGTTTTGGGTCCCATTGCTATAAAAATAGATATTGTTATTATTTTTTACTTAGAGCTTTCCTGGGTTACTTTGTTTTATTATACGTATAATACGGATGTTTTAAAAGCTTGCTTATTAAATATTACCTATTATTTTCATAACAATCTCAATGTGGAATTAGGTTTATAATGATGATATTGATGAGTTATTATTTCATATTCTGTTATTTATTTTTTATTTACGCACATTTTATTAACTCGGCGTATCATAATATTTTATGATATTTGATTAATTATAATAATAACTTTTCTAATGTGGCATTTCTTATGGAAATGAGTTCGGTATGTACCTATCTTTTTGATGGATGATAATACATAAAATAAAAATGTAAGGTAGGTAGTTGTGGCGTCAAAGGAAGAAGACAGAATGATGATAATATGTCAATAGCTTTATTCCAGTACTTAGGTACATACATATATTTTGCAAACATTCATCTATATATAACCCTATGAGTGGTACTGGGGATGGACTGCGGGGCTATCGCATCCCTTAACCTCCTAGCTGTACTTTCCTTGAGGGCTGCGGGGCTACCGCTCAAGTCAAGCAGAGACACCGAGTGGACTGCGGGGCTATCGCACTCGTTGCCGTCTAGCTAACGAATGAATCTCTGCAGGCGGGATCGCTGCTTTTATATCCGCCGAGGCCGTGTGTTACATACGATGCATGAGCTAGTCCGCGTAGTAATTGTCACTGTGTGCGTGTGCCGCCGTACTGTTTGTTACATCCTCCCCCTCTGGTACTCTACAGTCGTCCCGACAGAGTACCAGGATCAGTATTCTTCCGTGGACGGCCTCTGCGACGTATAGGATATATTGGATTTGTAGTCATATTATCTCTGATCTCAAATTTTGTTAGAGCTGAAGTGTGATACTTTCCAACAGTCTGCTCTGGCGTATTTGGATGTGCTACTTCATATGTAGATGCTCCATATTTTTTCTTTATTATATATGGACCGTCTCGGCGAGGAGCAAATTTTGCAGCAAATTCTTTATTTATATTGCTTACAGGATGTGTTTCTACAAGAACTAGATCTCCTATTCTGTAATTAGGATCAGGTCTTCTTTTGATATTTGCTTTATTTCGAGTTGCTTCTTTGTTGCATTCTATATTGTCTTGGGCAAGTGCTAAAACTTTTACCAATTGTTTTAACTTCGGGGTTATTTCAGCTACAAAATTCTCAGACTGTACTACAGAACTGAGGTCATGTGTTAATTCATACGTGGTTCGCATTTCTCTTCCAAATGTTAGATATGCTGGTGTATAACCTGATGTCTGACATTTAGCCGTGTTCATAGCAAATCTAATTGCAGGCAAAGTTGAGGGCCAATTTTGGTGATTTTTCTTTACCATAATAGCAATTTGTGTTTTCATGTCTCTGTTTTTTCTTTCAACGACATTTGCCTCAGGATGATATAGTGGGGTAAATATCTGCTGAATATCTAGACAGTATGTCAGTTTTTGCATTACGTCTGATATGAATTGTACTCCATTATCACTGATTATTTTTCTGGGTAGGCCATAACGCAGGAATATCTCATTTAGCAGGATCATGGCACAATTTTGACTAGTAGCTTCTTTTAATGGAAATATTTCTATCCACCTTGAAGCAGTATCTTCAATAATTAAAATCCATTTTTCTCCAAGTGGACCTTTTGGTAGTGGTCCGAAAAGATCTATTGAAAGTACTTCAAATCGTTGGGCGTTAGGAGTAGATTGATATAATCCTGTCGGTTTTTGGTTTGAAGGTTTGTATTTTTGGCAGTCAGGACAAGTTTTGATATACTTTATTACATCTTGTCTTAATCCCTTCCAGTAAAAGTTATTTGTGATGCGTTGTATGGTTCGCTCAATCCCCATGTGACCAGCAGTTGGAGAATCGTGGTAAGCTTTAAGAATATTATTTATTTCGTGTCGGGGTACCACAAGCTTTGCATTTTCATCGTCTTGATCTGGATTGTATGTGTATAATACACCTTTATGGAGTAAATAACCTTTCTTAATCCATTCTTCATAATCTTTTGATTCTTTACATTCTTCTAGACTTTTTATAATGGTTTCAAGTACTTCATCTTTTAATTGTCTTCTCTTAGTTGTTTTTCATTAAATTTTGGCAAGTCTACATCAATTCGACATAGCATGCATTCTTCATTATGATTTTCACATGGTGGGCGTGACAATGTATCAGCTAATACATTAGTCCGTCCGGGAGTGTATTGAATATTAAATTCATATGGTTGTAACTGCAGTGCCCATCGTGCAAGACGACCGGTAGGAGTTTTAAGATTCATTAACCATTTTAATGGTTGGTGATCTGTAATGGTAATAAACTTTGTACCTTCTATGTAACCTCGAAATTTTGATATAGCCCAAACTATGGCTAATGCTTCTTTTTCAGTTACTGTGTAGTTACATTCAGCGGGAGTTAATAGTCTACTCGCATATTCTACAGGATGTTCTTCTTGTCCCTCCCCCTGGACCAAAGCTGCTCCTATTGCATACTGACTGGCATCAGTTTTGATAATATAGGGTAAATCAGTGTCAGCTTGTCTTAATACAGGTGAGGTAGTTAATGCAGTTTTCAGTTTAATGAAGGCTTCTTGTTGTTCTTGTTCCCATATCCAACTACTTTTTTTCTTAGTTAAGTTAGTAAGAGGTCGAGCAATTTCTGCAAAATTATTAATAAATCTTCGATACCATGAGGCTGTTTGAAGAAATGATATTAATTGTTTTAAATTTTTAGGCGCCTGGCGGTTTGTAATAGCAGAGATTTTGTCTGGATCCGCTTTAATGCCTTCTGGTACAATTAAATGACCGAGATACTTTACTTCTGAACATATATGAATTCTGCTGATAGAGCACTCCAAACTGTGGCACATTGGCTTAAACAAAACCTATTAACCTTAAATATATCCAAATCAACTTACCTGCAATTTCGTATATCAAACGCAATACCGAAGACACCAGATAATAATTTTGACATTAAACTAAAAGTACACAGTTGTGATCTTCAGCAAACTGATAAATGCGCATGTATTTCAATGACTAAATCTAAAACTGTAAGGTACCTTGGTGTTTTGTTAGACGACAGACTAAGTTGGCTTCCACACATCGAGCTCGTCTCATCGCGAACACGTACACTCACCTGGGTATTTAAAAAACTACGCTATGTTGCAGACTTTGACCTATTGCGTACAATATACTTCGCTCTAGCTCAATCGATAATAAGCTACTGTATAACTGTATGGGGAGGAGCTTGCAAAACCTCTTTAATAAAGTTGGAAAGATCACAAAGATGTTTACTCAAAACAATGAAATTCAAACATTTTAGGTATCCAACTAACACTTTATACAAAGAATGCAATGTACTAAATGTTAGACAATTATTCGTCCTAAACCTAATTGTAGCGCAGCATACGCATACACAATATGATCCTGATATCTGTCGGAACAAACGTAGGATACCAAATATATTAAATCCGTTCAAATGCCGAACTCAGTTTGCCAGACGTCAAAATGCTTTCCTTTCTGTGTCTCTTTACAACAAACTAAATAAAATACTAAATTTCTATCCCCTTTCCAAGCATGAGTGTAAAATTAAAGTCCAGAAATGGTTGTTAACGTTAGATTATAAAAATACTGAAAATCTGTTATCATATTCTAATTAGGGAATGTCTCTTAAACCTACATATTACATTTCTGCACACAATTTACTCAACCAATTAAATAAACAAGCTGCTCACATTGACTATAATTAAGTGAATTATACGTATGTATATATTATGTGTATACTATCTAACCTATATATACTTTATTATTATTATTTATCTTTTTTTGTTAAATCTAGTATCATTTATTAATTTTGTAAATCTATATCTATATCTATGTATGTATATCTTACCTACAAAAATATGTATCTGCTAAACATAACATTAGTATATTAAACTTAAAATATAATGTTACTAAATAGTCACAGATATTAAAATAAAGCTAGAATTGTATAATTGTTGGGCCCACTATAATGTAAATTATCTTGTCTTATAATTTTACTTGGTAAGTAATTTTGTCTTGCTTTGTCTAAATTTTGTCGGGTATTTATAACACTCTGATATTGTTTGTCTTTTATAACTTTATTGGGAGAGGCCGCTGATTCCTAAGACACAGATTCGTCTAGTTTAGGACTCAGAGAATTCAGTTCTTGTATGTAACTTTTTGTTGAAAATAAAGAATTATTATTATTATTATTATTATTATTATTATATAAATTTACATTTCTTTCTATTTGCTCTGAGGTTATATTCTTTTAATTTGTCAAATACCTCTTTTAGATCTTCTATGTGTTGGGAGAAAGAAACAGATCGAATAATTAAGTCATCTAAATACGATAATATCCATTTCACTTTTAATCCTTGAATGAATTTATCCATCAATCTTTGAAATGTAGCAGGCGCATTTCGTAGGCCAAATGGCATTCTCTTAAAACGGAACGTTCCAAACGGAGATATAAAACTTGTCTTATCGTAATCATCTGGATGTATAGAAATTTGCCAGTAACCGGATTGTAGATCTATGGTAGACATGTAAGGCATAGCTTTTGCCTGATGTAATAAATCGTCAATACGTGGCAAAGGATATCGATCAGGTTTCGTTATTTTGTTTAATTTTCTGTAATCTACGCATACTCTGACATCAGATTCGCCTTTGGGCACTAGAATTACAGGTGATGCCCATGGGGAGTCACATTCCTCTATAATGTCATTACTGATCATTTCATCAAGCTTATCGCGTAACTGTTGTTGCCTTGTAGGTGATAATCTATAAGGTTTAACACTTATAGGAGAGTGACTGCCTGTATCTATTCTATGTTGTGCGAATGGTGTTGGTTTTATATTTTTTTGAAATATTACTTTATATTCTAACAACATCTCATTAAAAGTGATTTGTTCTGTAGGGGTAAGTAAAGTGCCCTTGATATTTATTTATGTATGCTTCCTGCTTAGATAAAGTCAAGGTCATTACAAGCCGCAGCGACGCATGCGTTGGACTTTGTGCATCGCTTTACCGTATTAGCCGCTCTGAGATCGAATGTACAAACTAAAAACATCACTTGCGCGCGCTTAATTTCTTTGCTATTTTGCGAGTAAAAATGGATTGCGCCGCTTGCCGCTCTGCAATTATAGATGAAGATAGCTTGCCCTGTACAGTAGATGGTTGCAATAAAGTATATCATGTATTATGCGCAGGAGTAGATTTGGGAGCAGGACCCTGGATATGCCCCGAGTGTCGCTGTGCTATGAAGCGGGGAGGGGATAACAGCTCAACTCCTGTAGGCTATGCTAAAAAGTCTCGTGACACAAATATAACTTTAAGAAAAAAACCACCATCGAACATTGATGCCTTGCAGCACAAGGAGCATGTGGGGAGCGACATCTCTAATGAAATGGGCAACTTAATGCAAGAAATGCAATTACTGAGACAATTACTCCAGACATCTATGAAAGTGATAGCAAATAACGAGGCGAAAATTGAACATTACGTGACACAGATGGAAGTGCTACAAAATAAACTCCATGCCTATGAAACCACAAATGCAATTATTACGGCAGAGCTCAAACAGTGTGTTGCCAAAGTGGAGAAGCTCAGTATTGAAAGCAAGCGTAGTACAAAACCTATTGCACCTGTAATCGAACAAAATGTTGGACAAAACCATCCATCTCCATCTCCATCTTCATTCATAAAAATAAGTTCTTCAGCAACAAGTCCCTCAGCTATAAAATCAAGTTCAAATAAAAAGCAGAATGCAAAGATAAATAAAGACCCTGTAGTACCAGCTGAATCAAAGGCTCGCTTAGACTTCAACAAACCGTCAATGGTTTCGAAGAACATAGAAGAAGCCCCTGTAATCTCCACCCAAGCGAACCATAAAATAACGAACAAGCCTGATGAACGTTATGAGCGACAGCCGTCAACTTCCCTTCAAGAGGATGCGCAGTGGACAGAGGTACAAAGGAAAAAAACCCGACGTGTTACGTCAATGTTCGGCACTGCAGGCCCTACCGTAACAACCTTGAAAGCAGTAGAACCTCGCAGATACTTCCATCTATGGAATATGGAATCAGGCGTTGATGACGTTCAAAAATACCTGCGCAAATTATGCCCAGGAGCAACTTGCACAGTTGAAGAGCTAAAACCAAAGGGCAACTATAAATCCTTCAAGGTGGGTGTACCAGTAGCCTATTATGAAACTTGTTTCTCCGTAGAGGTCTGGCCAGTAAATGCGAGGATAAAACCCTGGGTTACGTTTAAAAAATCGGACAGTGTGCGTAACAATAACCATGGTAACCGGCCCTTTCGTGACGTCTCACACACCCCACAGGGGTACTAAAGTGGACCTAAACATTCTATATCAGAATGTTCGTGGCCTCAAAACCAAGCTTGCGATGTGGCGTAATCACCTGGAAACCTTGGAGTACGACTTAGTAGCTGCTACCGAAACCTTTCTCGACGGCTCTATTTACAATTCAGAACTAGCTTGTGGACAGTGGTCAGTCCTACGTCGTGATAGAGCTACACCATGTGGTGGCGTTTTACTCTCGGCGCGTGCGAATACTATACTTCACCGGCGCTCCGATCTCGAGACAGAGCATGGTGAAGATCTGTGGGCAGACGTTACATGGCACGGCCGCCTCTACCATATCTGTGTTGTGTATATCAAACCCAGTGCAAAAGACGAAGACTATATGCAGTGGTTCTGCTCAGTAGAGAATATAATAACTAAACTGAAAGGTGACATTATAATACTAGGTGATATAAATTTAAATAGTGCCTCGCCGTCTGTCAATAATTACTTTTGTTATTTTTTATCATTCTGTAAGTTAGTTGAGAGAAACTTTGTTTTAAACCTTCATGGAGGTAAGCTAGACGTTGTTTTGGTTCAGGAAAGTGCTGACATAAGAGATGTAGTTGTCACAAGTACTGAAGGTATTGTTCCCATCGATACCTATCACCCGGCTCTAGATATTAAGCTCGAGATTAAAACTAGCTGTGATCCAGAAGCCATTCCACCCAGTAACATAAACCCAACAAATGATTGGAACTTCAGGAAGTGCGACTATGTCAAATTGTATCATCTGCTCTCTTGTGTCTCATGGGACCGAGTTTTTCAAGCTAATGACTTGCCCAATGCAGTGCATTGTTTCTATACCATCCTACATGAGCTATTTGATGTATGTATGCCCAAGAAACGTCGCATGAACGGTAAAAACCATCGCTACCCGGTTTGGTTCACGCTAGACATTATACAGGATGTAAAACGGAAACTCAAACTACACAATAAGTGGATACAAAACAAATCAGATGAAACTTATAGGCCATTTGCAGATATAAGGGCTTCATTAAAGTATAGAGTAGAGTTAGCTTACAAAAATCACCTTGAACATATTGAAAATAAAATAAAGGATAGCCCACGTGAGTTCTGGCGTTTTATCACTTCTCTACGATCGAAAGGAGGGTTTGAACCTATAATTACATATCAGGGTAAACCCTTCTCGGGAGTAGCAGCTGCGGAAGCCTTTGCAAGCTTTTTTGCAAGTGTTTTCTCGGCAAAGGTACCTGAATTAAATGCGAATCTTGTATCGAGAGAGGATTCTAGTCGCGATAGTAATTATGTCAACATCCTTCAATTTACGTCGTCGGATGTTTTGTTTGGTATTAACAAACTTAAATCTAGCAAGAATGTGCATCTAATTTTTATAGTACTCATTCCTGATGTGGACGGTTTTTCTTTATCTTCTCTCGCCAGGCTTTCCAAATGTCGAGCCCGTTCTAGAAGTTCAGCAAAACTTTTCACATCTGAGCGTGGTATAGCTTTTTTGTAACGGATGTTTATCAGACCGTACACTAGGTCGAGCTGGTCTTCCTCTTTGTGGCGTTTGGCTGGGAGTTGCGCCAGCAAAGCACGCTTTTCACAAATAAAGTTATCTATGCTTTCGTCGGTGCCTTGTTTTTTTGCGAACAGTGCTAGATAAATGTCATGCGGTTGCATTTTCGGGGCGAAAGCAGATCTTATTGACTCCAATGCCTGATTCCACTTTTTGGTTTCGGTTTTTACTCCACTCCACCAAGTAGCAGCCGTTCCGGTAAATAACAGTGCTAGGCCCTCCAAAGCGTCTTCGTCACTGATTTTTTCTATTTTTTTGAAGATCGAGATGTTGGCAATAAATTCCTCAACTTTATTGTAGCTTCTTTCGCCGTCAAAGTTAGCTTTACACTGAGCAAAACTTTTTATGCCTTGGTTTGATTCAGACAGCTTGTCAAGCAACGTACTAAACTGTTCTTGCGTCATGACAATCATATCCGGTTCTTTCCTTGACATGATGTAGGTATTTTACGTTGGGCGCCAAATGTAAGGTAGGTAGTTGTGGCGTCAAAGGAAGAAGACAGAATGATGATAATATGTCAATAGCTTTATTCCAGTACTTAGGTACATACATATATTTTGCAAACATTCATCTATATATAACCCTATGAGTGGTACTGGGGATGGACTGCGGGGCTATCGCATCCCTTAACCTCCTAGCTGTACTTTCCTTGAGGGCTGCGGGGCTACCGCTCAAGTCAAGCAGAGACACCGAGTGGACTGCGGGGCTATCGCACTCGTTGCCGTCTAGCTAACGAATGAATCTCTGCAGGCGGGATCGCTGCTTTTATATCCGCCGAGGCCGTGTGTTACGTACGATGCATGAGCTAGTCCGCGTAGTAATTGTCACTGTGTGCGTGTGCCGCCGTACTGTTTGTTACAAAAATTATTAAATTATATAAAATTGTAAAATATTTCCTCCACAAAACATAAAAATCTTAATTACCATCTCTGGCGTATTTATTGCAACAGCAAGCAATATAATATTATTTTGAGATGTCCGAAACTAATGCAATTTCAGACTATCGACATTGTGATGAGACGGTAGACAATTAATTATCTGAGTGGGAAATTCGATGAAATTTTAAGTTTTTTATTTCAATCTAATCAATGACTGTTTTTGTTTTTCTTGAAATAGTTCATCGACTGACAAATTTCGTTCTAAAATCTACGAGTTTGATTCAGTTCTGGTTTCTTTTTTAATTCAGACAATTTTGTCATAGACTGATGAACGAGGTGTTACTTTTTAATTTTAAATATTTGAGCAGGTACAGTCATTCGGGGTAACTTTGATACATCATCGGCGTATTTTCTTAAAAAACTTTTACTACGTCGCATATGAGATAAAAGTTATGAGTTAATCAGTGCCCTCTTGCTGGTTTTCATACTGTCAAATTGTAAAAAGTCTTTAAAACGACAAAATATATTAAAAATTAGCAATTTTGTTGTGTGTCAAAGTTACCACCCCTATATGGGTAACTTTGACACCGATGATATTTATCAAAAAATCTTCTAAACTACCTTACTTATAACTTTGATGTAACATTTATTAATAAGGTGATAGCCTGTTTTATGATAAGACAACAAAAAAAGTAGTTTGACGGGTTAGTTTTCATGTAAAAGGCACTAAACTAAGAAAATTCAATGAAAAAATATTGAATTTTGTTTTTTAAATCCTTTTTTGGTCTTCTATGAAAAAGATATTAAATTAAATGTATCATCAATTGATTACCTACATTGTTAGCTTTGAAATGAGACATATTTCGGCTTCCTAGGACGTCTACATCGATAGCAATGATTAAAACAGTACAGGCGCCCGAGCAGCTTCGAGGTTGAAAAAACAAAATGGCTGCAATTTTTTCATTTTATTTCTGGGAAAATAAAGAAGTCCCGGGGACCCTGGGATGTTTGACTAACACTAAAATTGGTAAATCGCAAAAGTCAGAATACATCTAAGGGATAGGTACATACATTGATACTGTCAAAGTTACCCAGAATTTGTTCAAAATCTGACTTACCGGTATTATTTGTAATTTTAACGAAGATGCAATTGAAAATTAATAAAAATTGTTTATGTATCGAAAGTAGACATGTAAAAGATTGTATTATATTATAACACACCTTGATAGCATTAAAGTTTTGAGAAATATCTAAAAAGTTTTACGTCGGAAAAAAACACGAATAGTTACGCACGATTTTGAAAGAAAGTTTTTTATATTAGCTTTGTTTGAAAACCACTTTTTATTTAAGACTAGCTTTTGCCCGCGGCTTCGCCCGCGTGGAATTCGTTTATATCGCGAACCGGGGAACTGGGGAAGAAGGTAAGTCATCAACTATCTTCCTGGGCAAATTCATCGAAATCGGTCAGGCGGTTTAGATTTTTCATACAAACTTTCATCCCCTATTTCAAGCCTTTAGGGGTTGTTTTTTGAAAAAAAAAGTAGCCTATGTGTGACTCTGGGTCTTCAACTATTTTCATTCCGAATTTCATCCAAATCGGACCGGTGGTTTAGCCGTGAAAACGTCACAGACAGACAGACAGACAGACAGACAGACTTTCGCATTTATAATATTAGTATGGATTACGTTAACGACGTTCATTATGTACATAAAATGTACTAAATAAATTTTATGAGCCAAATGCTTTTCACGTAAAAAATAAAAAAAACTAGTTTGGGAGCCGACAGTGTCAAAGTTACCCTAAAGAATCAAAGTTACCCCGATTGACTGTACCTATATTCCCGCCTGATAGTTAGTGACGATGAGGTCTAGATTATAGTACCTACCGGCTACGTCAGTCAGTGGATGCGACTTTTCTTACTGAAAATATTAATTATCTTTGATTTAACTTATTTCGGCGCTATGATTTTCGTCGATAGTTGGCTTCTATAAAATCGACTATTGAATATGATACTTAACGCAATTAATTAATATAGGTATTTGTCTGTCTGTGTAGGTTTATGTTTACATGCATTATCTGCACAAACCTAAAGTATAAGTCTAAAAAATCGTATTAATTTGGAGTTTTAATCTAGGTTAGGGCCAAGTAATTAACGATAATATTCTTTCCTTCTCTTTATCAAATGCCAAATTAGGTCAATCATAGGTACCTTTGTATGACATCAACAGAACTGCGTAGTATTATTTGAAAACCAAAACAAAATAATTAGAGTATCAGGTGACTATTTCTTTTTTCATGTCTTGTTAGACGATGCCTACTATCGATTTCAATAAAAACTTTATGCGATCCGATGATAGTTAGGGTTTTTACTCTCCAACACCTTGTAGACCCGGATGGCGCAATGATTAACACGCCAGTTCGCTGTCCAAGGGTCCTGGGAACGGAAATTTTAATGATGAGTTTAAATTTCCGTTCTCGGTCTGGGTGTGTGTCCTTGTCTTACGTGTTGTCTATGACACCCACAACACAGGGACTATGAGTGTTTAGCGTTATTTGTAATTGATATAGGTATTATTGGCAAGACCTGGTACGATACAACCGAATCCTACAGCTGTCTACAACTGAAATGTAGTAAGTAACTATGTATTACTAGGTAATGTGTGAATGTGTGCTAGGTACATGCTGCGAAGTTGTTTTAAACAACGTTATAATCATGAAACCTGGCTACGTATAATAGAAGCGGAAGCGAGTTGAGCGAATAAAGAATGAGACTAAAGTTACTAAATACATACTTTAGTTGAAACTTACTTTTTAGAAACTTAATATTATAAAACATTTTATAAAGACGTAAGAAAAATTGTTTGTTAAGAAAAAACTAGGTCCATCAAGCTTATTGATTTTAATTATGGATTAACCTTAATTCAGACTAAACTCAATTTTCAAAATAAATACGATAATTCCTGATAGTATTTAACAGTAATAGGATTACAAAAATATCTACCTATCGTCATCGGCTATTCATCCTAATCGTTTCAGATTTTGCAGTCGTTTGTTGCAGTAGCCTCGTCGATTGCATGCCGATTGTTGTCCATATCGATAAAAATAATTTTCACTTTGATCAGGTATTTAGGCTAAGGATTTTGTGAAAACTTTCTAAAAATCGTATTCGAAATTCATAATTCAGCGAATTGCAAAATTTTCGATTAGCGTCCTGATTTCGCAACCGTTTCGTATGACTGCTGTTGACAATGTGTTGCGAAGATGTTGTGACGAATTATGCAAAGAAAAAATTAAAATCGAACACATGCGTATCGGTTTCTTTTACCAGTTAAACGTTACCTACCATAGCGCTGGTGTAACGTTACGAATAGGTCACGTGATTGCGGGCACACTATCTCATTATGTGAGCCATTTTCAGTTTCACTATTATCTAACTCCAAGGGAAATTGTGACCGTACACGCATTACCTAACCGTAGTATGCTTTATGCTTCCGCATTCCGTTACCTTTGGTTATCAAATAGGCCAATAAAAGTTACGAAGAAACTGTCTCACGAGAAGGTATGACAAATTTTGTTTTCCTTACCTATACCTATCTAATGATCAGTGCAAAAAGCCCTGATACTATGTTTTGTTCTATACCTTATTCCAACCTTTAAGCTTAAATATGACTAATAACTAAATGTTCGTAAGACAACTTGTTAGTGGCTAGATGAATTAAGGAAGAACCTAAGCGGTAATCACTTGAGTGTATTAAAGGCACGTCTACGACTCCTTTCAAAATAAAAGTCGTCGTTCAAAGATACCGACGTTATTAAGCCCAAGGCAATTCAGTTAGAACTGTACTTTATTCCTAAATATCTACGAAATCTATACTTATGAGAGAGGAATTTCCTGTCCCTAAGCATTTCCATCGGCAAATTGCGAAATGTCACAGGCCCTTCCGCGCATATAGCTAACCTGCTGTCCTTCACAAACTTGTATTTAATATTCGGATCTATGATTTGAAAGTCTAGCTCTACCATTTAAATATAATATCAGAAGGCTAAAAACTAAATGCCTTAAGTACTAATAAACGCTGTATAAAGTTATTCCATGTTTAAAATTATTTGTCACTGTCATACGATTCTCTGAAGTCAAAGGTAAGAGAGGGACAAAAAAATTTAAACACTGAATAACTTTATACAGCGTTTATTAATAAGACAGTATCACAGTGATTTTAGAATTGTTACTTAACTACATTGTATAAAGGTGGTACTGATTAAGGGGGCAAAGAAGAAAAATTACACCAAATGCTACTGGTACGGGAGCCGACGATGCTAAATGTGTACTTGCTCGAGCGTCATAGAGACCTATTGGGTTGCAAAGGTTAGATGATAAGGAGAAAAAAATGTTATATAATGTATACCTTTTCATCGGTGGGGGAAGCGGCTATAGATCTTTAAATATGTAAAAAAAAACTGCCGCATGGACATACTCGAGCGCGTCAGATATTGATACCATCAATGGCCTACGTATTTTTAATAATGTATGTATGTTAATCTGACCGTTTGCATGGTGGGGGTGATCGTACGTAAGGGTTGAAAATGAAAAAAAAAAAAATTTAATCGAGCGCGTCAGATTTTCTAAGGGGGTGTTAAGTGCACCAAAAAAAAGCTCTAATTCAATAATCTGACGATTTGGATGTGACCCAAACTCGCAGTCATTATACTAATATGCAAAAAAAAATCGCCATTTTGAAATACTCAAGCGCGTCAGATTAAGATATATATGGTTCATCTTTATGTCCTAGACTTGCTGTCTCTTAATCTGACGATTATCTAGAGGGATTTCCCTAATCTGCCAAAAAAAAAATTAAATCATTGAACTTAATTAATAGAAAAGCTCAGGAAATAGCATGCAAATAAAAAAGTGTATGTTTTTAAGTAGAATACTTGTATTTACATAATATAAGGGCCGTAATATCAATCATAGTTTAAACTATGCTTCAGAGTTTAGTCACGAATTATATTTTCTTAAGATCAACGGTAGATAATAATCGATCAAGTCCAGTTTAAATTATTTAAACTCTCCCGAAGGTTGGTTAAAAACCTCCTTGTGAGATTAACCTTTCGTTTAATTTGACGTTTCTTCAAGATAGTTTTTGAGTTATTCATAATCATAATAATGTGTATTGAATTTATGGTAGTTGCCTCATAACTTTTGACTGGGTATTCCGATTTTTATAATTTTTTTTTATTCGGAAGCTGGTGCTTGTCTTGTGATATTGTATAAATTTGAGCAACCTCTAATGGGCAGTTTTTGAGTTATTTTTAATAATGTGTGTTTATGGTCGCTACCTCATAACTTTTTACTGAGAATTTAAATTTTCATCCTTTCATCCTTTTTTTTAATCGAAAGCTCGTCGTATGTTTTCGTATAAATTTGAGCGAAATCTGACGGGTACTTTTTGATTTATCTCTACTTATCGATTTTGAACATTAAACTTTAATGACGAATTTTTGTTATTTCGGCTCTTATAAATCGTCAGATTATATATTTTTCGTTATCCTTGAATCATTTCCTTCAAAATAAATAAAAAATTAGCCACGCTCGAGAATGTCAAGATGGCGTTTTTTTTTAACAACTTTGTAGCCCTCCCCTTTCATTGCGTCATTCTCAAATTGTCAGATTAGTGGAATACACACTTTTTAGCATGTAATTAACTCACCGTACCTTAATCTGACGCGCTCGAGAATGTCTGATGATCAATTTTTTTTTACTAATCTGATCCTTTATTCTTGAGGCGCGGCCTCATATATGGGGCTCATATTTGGTGGAGCTACTTAACTGGGTGCCAGATACCTCCTGTACCTTAATCTGACGCGCTCGAGTAAGTACAAAAATCCCCTCTTGGGCTCCCCAGCTATACAAGATCGATTTAGAAAATTCCGTCATGTTTTCTCAATTTCGTCATACCTTGAAGTCAACGGTTCATTTATGTCATGTAATACGGATTTGAGATTTGATGCTTTACCATTGGCCTTACACGCAAGGTCAGTCCGCGCAATACAAGACCAACAGAAATAAAATCGGCGTTTCTTTACGTGATCGAAAACTCAATGATGAAATCGGTAGACGAACAACAACGTATAAATCGCTGAATTCTTCGGATGAAGTAATACTGAGATTCATAATAATTAATTCTGAGATAAATAACAATTCGCAAGTGCTCATCGCAGCTGCGTACCTATTATTTTTATGTACCTACCTACTCATATGCTACGAATACCTCCAGACACCTGAGTCAAGTTACCTACCATTCTTTTGTTGCTTTTAAAATCATAACATTTAAAAAAATCTAATACGGTTGCATTGGTGACGTTTTTTAATTTTTTTATGAGTATTGTTGATTCGAAATTTGCAATTTCAGGCAATTTCAGAACATTATATCACTTATTCATGTGATTATATAGCGGATTCTCTTATTCGGAGTCCGTAGTAGGACACTGCTGACCACGACATGATTGTTAAGCTCGAATTTGCGTACACTCTTTCTATTTGGACTTCGGGAGCTTACCGGAGCGAAGCGCGATAGCGTTTGAGAGCATTATTTTTTATTAACTAAACGCATAGGTACTCATGCGTTTACTCTTCAGATTCAGAAACTCATCAGAAATAATTAATAAATATTGTAAATTAATACAATACTATACAATTAATTATATTCCTAATATTCTTTATATAATTATAAGGATTTTTAATTTTATTTCCTGTATCTTATAGATTCCTTAATTGTTATCTTTATAGGTAGGTACCTACCTACAGTAACCGATAACAGCAGTTTTATTTGGTATCATATTTTGACATAAACTTCTAACTTATCTTTTAGGTAAAGTAAACTTTAGAGATAATAATTACATCCATTATCGAATTACCGCACTCTACGACTCTACTTTTCCTGTATTTAAGATTCCAAGAAAATCGGATATATAGATAAATACCTACGTATTAGTAGATAGATAAACTCTTAACATAACAACAACATATTAGGACAATCTGTTAGTTATCTGTTACAGTAGTGTACAATCGATACTCGATTTTGGGACCCTTTGCTCCGCCGACAGGGTAACTGCCAACCTGCCAACTATAGCGTGCGATAGCGTTAATAAACCCTGTAATTTTACGTCACCATTCAGTGACTATTCTAAATAGTTGAACATACACATAATTATATATATTCACACGAACTTCTCGAACAAAACTGCGTACCTGCGTATTGTTTTTATTTATGGAACTAAGCTAAGATAGCAAACGAGCATGTAGCCACACCATTCACTCACCGACCGTGACCGATACAGAAATAAAATTCAAACGAGTAAAACGTTGGTTTGTTAGTTCCTTAGTTAATATTACTAATATTCCAGTTAGTAACCCCTAAGACTGGGGTGGTTGTATAGTCAAGCTTACCGCCAGCGCGGTTGACCGGCGAGTCGCGAGCATGAAGCAAAGTCACGAGCATGTTGATGTTTAAGTACCTAAAATATATACAGGGTGATTTGTAACTCGACGTATTCCTCTTGGGATGTGGTAATACAACCAATTTCCAACAAAATTAACCATAATGTCCCTAATACCAAGTCAGCTGGTTATCGAGATATTCCTATTACTAGATTTTTTTAAATAAATCTACTTTTCTATCGACCACATTCGTAAGAAAATATTTTTTTTTACAAGAATTCACTTGTTATTTTAAAATGTGTAACACTTGTGCCTGCATTAGTATTAATAAATGATTGTTGATGTATTGGTCACTGATAGAAATGCACACAACTCAATTCAAACCACTACTTTTTTATTTATTGATTTTTTTGTAGTCACATTCGGTGTTCTTTGACCAAAACGAAAAATAAGGAATATCTCGATAACCAGCTGACTTGGTATTAGGGACATTATGGTTAATTTTGTTGGAAATTGGTTGTATTACCACATCCCAAGAGGAATACGTCGAGTTACAAATCACCCTGTATATTCACGGGCCGTTAAATTGAATTCAAATTTAGAACTTACGTCGGAACAGTATGATGCCCTCCTGCGCGTTGTAACCGGTGAGCAGCGGCACGTCAGCGCCGGGTAACAACTCCGTGGGGGGCGCCGTGAGGAACGCGTCGGGGTACGCCGGCTCCACCACGGGCAGGAACGGGAGCGCTACCGTGCTCTGCAGGTCCGCCTTGCCCGGCGCGCCTGCTAGACGCGCGCCCGCTTTGACGAGTAGCTCGCTCGGGGTTGCGCGGAGGTAGCCTGAAGATTGGGACGCTTGGTAGTTATTGTTGGTGTCGCTGTTTTTTTAAAAAAAATTGTCAAGTGTCGGGCCTGATGCAATTGTTGGGTCTATGGGTGTATCTAACTCCTGATTCAAAGGGAGACAAAGCTTAGTGTCCAAGAAAGGCATATTAGATTTTTGATTCAGATTTTTCAAGAGTTTGTGGTAGTATTTTTAACAATTATCAGCACGCAGAACACACCGGAACACACACTTACATTCACACCTTCAGGCTCAACAACCATAGACACTCAAGACCGCAGGAAAATTTAAAGATATCCTTTCAATTTAAATTCTTATGTTCTGGTAAGAACTATCATAATGTACATAACTGTACTATTATGAGATAATTATTACCGAGCAGCTCGGCGGTGCTGTTGGTGTCGATGCCGAGCTCGCGGCCCAGCTCGAAGGCGCGCGCGCGCGGCGCCGCGCCCAGCGCCCACGGCGACAGCGCCAGCCCGCTCTCCGCGATCGCGCCGTGGAACAGACCCTGACACACCCGTACATTTGTTAGTTTGTTAAGCAAATTTTTTACACGTTTTTTCACATACTTAAGTATAAATTTGCTATGAGTTTATAAGTAATCAAAAATGAAACGTATCGGGGAACATACACGTATCGTCACACTGTCATATAATAGGTACTAAGATTTATCTTATTTTCTAAATTTTTGAAGCTTAAAGTTATTCGGGCTGTGCTTCCGCTAAGCTTCCGTTCTCAATATTGCATAACCATATTCCTCCCCAAGATACTACTAGCAATTGTAAAAAGTTAATTTATGTAGGGTATTCTATTAAGCACTTTACCAACAAATTATACCTACGGAAGGACGAAATATCGCTACATAATTTCTTATCTATTTTGCTATCATACTTTTAAATCTTAAAATCTATCAAATAATGACAAAATGGTCTTACTTTTGAGGCCGGTGATAGTAAGTGCAAGTGTACGGAGGCCGCGCCCGCCGACTCCCCGAATATCGTGACTCGGGAGGGGTCCCCGCCGAAGTGCTCGATGTTGTCCCGAACCCATTTCAATGCCATCACTTGATCCTGTTAGAAACGATTCACGAACATGTTTATACAAATCTTCACTGTTATAAAGCGGACATAATTAATCAACCTCGTTGTCAACAATCCTTCCTACTAATATTATAATTATGCTAAAGTTTGTAAGGATGTGAATGAGTGTGTGTGTGTGGGTTTGTTACTCTTTCAAGAAAAAAATTCTGAACGGATTTTCATGAAACTTTGCAGTAATATAGCTTAGACATCGGAACAACATAATTTGTTCAAATTTATAGAGATTTTTAAAGGGACTGGTTCCCCGAAGCGAAGCGAGGGCGGGTTTACTAGTTTTACGAGTATATAAGTTGTCTGTCAACAACTCTTCAGTAGAATCAATTCAATTGTTACCAAATTAAGTGTAAATACCAAGTTTAAATTAAATATTGTTCATTCTGAAAAGAACTAATGTAACGATAGTAACGCCACATACTCATTCAACTTAGGCAGTAACCTAATCTATTTGAAATAGTATGCGAAACAATGTGGGTCCTCTACTTCCTTATGACAGATATGGAAAAGATGCCTTGTGTGTTAGGTAACGGTAACCACTTACCTTCCAGTGGCTATTTTGCTCGTTTCTTGGCTATTTTAGATATGATTATTATGCCTAACATTTCCATTAACACTATGTGAATTGTGTGAAGTATTCATATGGCATTTGGGTATTTCAAATTATTGGCTAAGTCTCTTTCACATCCGTGGTATAGATCCGGTATAAAATAGGCTATTTGACAGTATGAAAAATAAAGTGTTATTTAAAGTAATCCGTTTAGAATATCACTACAAGAAGCCTTAGCGACCAAAATAACTTTAACATATTAATTATTTAATGAAAAATCCTTAATTTTAAATTATTCATTTTTGTGTATCAGTCACGTGACATAAAACGTTCACGATTGGTCGAATCCTTGATGACGTAACATGCTTGTCAACAAAACAACAAACATTCGTCTTGCTTGTTAACTCTTATACTGTTTTGGTGTTTAATTTCGTCAGAGACTTTTATAATATTATTGATTGGAATATTATATCATATATTTGTGTATTTGCATACCATAAATAATAATGGATACTAATTTTATGAAAGCGGATAGCCGAAATTTGCCTAAAGTTGATGCTATAATGGTCGGGTTATTTTTCAAAAATAATCCCGATTTTTTTGCTCCTGAGCTGAAAAACGTGAAAACTGTTAAGTAAGTATGATAAAACTTTATTCAATTAGTGAAATTTTATCGTGAGTTCGGCAAATATCGATATACTTTCTCATCATGTAAAAATTTAGGTTATCATATTAGAGGATACTTTGTACGCGGTTGATTATTTATTATTTAAGTTATTCGTTTATTTTTACAGGTCAGCAAGAGAATCCTATGGGGACGATGCCATTGGATACGTGCAACTGCGTCGTGAATCGGGACTTTGTACAATTAAATGCAAGATTTGTCCTGAGCACAAAGTTAGAGCCAGTTCATATAATGTTATAATGGTGATAGATGAAAGTAAGGGAGAAATTATTAGTTGCCAGTGCTTGGATTGTGCCGCTTCATCTGGTGGTTGTAAACACTCAGTGGCATTTCTGATGTGGACACATCGTCGTTTTGAGGAACCCTCTTCCACCGAGGTTGAATGCTTTTGGAAAAAGCCACGGCTCTCCAGAGTAGGAACAACCATGAAATATATCACTGTAGAACAGTTGTGCAAGCAAAAAGCTCAAAAACCATCCAGCTCATCCAGCAAAGATGTTTTCACAGAATTTATACAAGAGGCAAAAAAGAAGAATGTCACAAACTGTGAACTTCTAAGGTATGAAACAGATTTTAAATACAGTGATGTGCGACAGTTTTCTTTCCATCATTTTTTGATGCAAGCATGTGATGATGTAAGGAATGACATCAATAAAGTATTACAGTTATTACAAAGTAAACTGGATGACAGCACTTTGGATGCAATTGAGAACCAGACTAGAAATCAGTCTAAAAGTCCTTTGTGGTATGAATTAAGATATGCTCGCATAACAGCATCAAAGGCATTCGAAGTAAGCCGCTGCCAAACAAGTGATGGTTCACTAATAGCTGCAATCATGGGAGCAAAAACCCCAGACACGCCTGCTATGAAAAGAGGCAGACGATTAGAGTTATTGGTGATTAATACTGTGCAAAACATTCTAAAGAAAAAAGTCAAGACCTGTGGATTATACCTGTCACCCCAATATCCCATGATTGCAGCCACTCCAGATGGTATAATATCTAAGGAGGCTGTTGTTGAAGTGAAGTGTCCAACTAGCAGTATTACTCAAAACAATTATATTAGAAATGGGAAAATTACTAATAAGTACCACGCTCAAATCCAACTCCAAATGTTTGCCACCAAAGTAACTAAAGGTTACTTTTGTGTAGCTCATCCTGACTTCGAGAAGTCAAAAAAAGTGGATATAGTGACAATAGAATTTAATAAAGAGTATGTATCTAATTTGTTGCAGAATATTGAATATTTTTGGAAAGAAAATATTTATCCACTATTGGTGCAAAGTGTTTCCTTTAAGTAGGAAGTTTGTTTAATTTTTATAAATAAAATTTACATAGAATGTTTCAAATCTTTTATTCATTATCCTTAAAAATAAGTCATTTAAAATCTATGTATAAAAGAGCCATTTAATACTCCAAATACCTACTATTCTTACTCTTAGAAAACAACAGGAAATAAAACAGTTTTGATTATATAAATTATATATTATAATATTTATTATAATATAAAACAAAACGATTATTTATTATAATATATACAAAACTAATATATATTATATTAGTTTTGATTATATATAAAATTAGTAATAACATTATGCAGTCTATAACACAAATCGTCAGATTAACTTCTACTTATTCCACAATCTAGTTGTACATACTATTAACTAATGGTCATTGGTTGCATTGTTCTGTAAAAATAATAAAAAAAGTTTTATGACATCAGAGCAGGAAAGCTAGCTGTCAATATATTAAATATTACTCAACATTGATATAGACTGGCATTTGGATTTACAAAGTATTTCTTAATACTAAGTAGTTATACTTACTTTATGAGAGAGTCTTGTAAGTTAATTAGGGCACAGGCTATGACAATTACATCATCAAGTACCCGTAGGAAATGTTGATTTATAATAGAATGTTGCTTTAACATATGAAACTCCCTTAAGCGCCTTATTACCCTTTCAATGTGTATCCTTAAGCTAGATATAATTTTTGTTTGTCGTACTTCAGCTTTAGACAATTTTGATCCTGATACCACGGTTGGTGGCCTTAACAACTTGATGCCTTTAACAGTTAGTACCTGTTCTATATGCTTAAATCCTCTATCTGCTAAAATGACCGCACCTGGTTCTAGACCGTCTAAAAAATCACAGTTTTCCAAAATAGTCACGTCACTTGCTCTGCCCCCAAACCCAGGAGAAATATAATTGACCAAACCATTTGGTGTACAAGATATCAAATATTTTACAGTATTAGCTTTCTTATACTCTGACCATGTTAAGCATTGATTTAGGGCCTTGGAAGGTTTTTGTATATCTATTTCTAAGCAATCGATTATACAAGTTACACTATAATATTTATGTCGAAATGAAAGAGGTAAAGTTTTTCTAATGGAATGGTTATTCAATTTTACAATAAATGGGCGTAAAACACTAGCAATTATGGGAATATTTTTAAGAAATATTTTACTGCTATATGACAATGATAACCCAAAATTGTCTTCAAGTTCTGAGAAAGTACTGTTTAATTTAATTTTTTTTAAACACATTAATATATGTTCATGTGGTATGTGGGTGTGTTTATGAATCAAGTGAACGAGAAAATAACATTCAGTAGAGATGCCAATATACATCATTGGCTTTCTTGCTATTAAACGCAAAGTATTTTGCAAACACTTCAACTTTTCAATATCATCATTAGTGTAGTCATTGCTTGTACTGGTTTCAGATACTTTTGATGAAGTAGCTGCAAATGATGTGGAATCCTGTTGTACTACATTCTCAGTGTATAATGAAACATCACTCTCAGATTTTTCCTCATCAATGAAATTAATCTTCTTCTTTATATAACCGATACCACTTGTAGAAGGCTTGGCATGACAATAACTAATTTTGAATGGGGAAGTATAACTAGACACCACAGTAGGTCTAAATGGGGATACAGCTATATCTTTACTCAGAATCTTTGTTTGCACCGCCTTGCTTCTAACATGTACTTTGTTGTAAAAATTACACTGTACTGATTTGTCAGCAGTTACGCAAAAATTTTCTGTTGATGTACTTTTGTCACACAATCTTGATGATTCTGAAAAGATAAACAAAGTTATTAAAAAGCAGGAAATAATATGATGAAGTTTCCAGAAAAATAAAGCAAATTAAGAGTCCAAGTCTACACACCCATTGTGCAAGGACCATCATCTAAAGTAAGTATAGGTTGATCATCAGTTATTGTAGCAGATGGTAGATCATAAGTAATTGTTTGCTTTTGTAGGGTGTTTTCACATTCCTGAATGAGGTCCATTTTCTGCCTTTTCACAAAAGCTGAACGAGAAGTGACAGCTTCAGAGGTTCTTTTATTGCGGTCTGGTTGGCAGCTAAACTTTGAAGGTAATACATTGTCCACCATAATGATCCTCTGGCTTAAGCCCATTTTGTACTGGTAATAATTTGCCATGTCTTCTTGCAACTGTAAAGAATAATTTAATTTGATGCTTATTGAAAAGTTTAACCATGGCTTTATTTTATATTACAATACAAAACAAATAGAACGACAAGGAATGTTGCTGTGCGTTGTCTGTCAGTCACCACCAGTAACGCCAGAGTTTTATATATACGAGTATAGATTACGATTTAATAAGTGACAAATAAATATGTTTACTTACATTGAAATGATCTTCACAGAAGAATATATTTGAACTAGGCTTTATATCATCACAATTTCTCCGAGAAAGTTGCAACCACTTTCGACGCATTTTCGCATTCTTTGGAACACATATGAATAATTTTTCCGGGGTTTTTACTGACGTATTTGAACATTTTGGCACTGCACACCATTTGTAACTCATTTTAAGAGGATGCCCGAGTCTCGTTCAGCCCATACAAACGTATTAGTCTGTTTCCTCGCTGGATTTTAACACTAGAGCAAAGATTTTTTGGAAAACAATACATCACTACGAGTACCATGTCGGTATGTTTTGCTTTTTTTGATAAATTAATTAATATAGAAGTTATAAAGCTTCAAAAACGTCGAAATTGACCATTTCTCATTGTTCATTTTCGGACGTCGATCTAACCAAATAAAACGCAAATTCAGAAAAAAATCAAAACATACCGACATGGCCAATATCTTCATCTATAGAACGCTGAAAAAATTTTCAAAATCCGTTCAGTTTTCATGGAGGAAACAGACAAGAGCGTAATGCCGATTTCATCAATTTTCTGTAGGTTTTTTCAGTCCGAGCTGCAGTTGTCCCGCTTACGGTTGTGAGGGGTGAGACGGAGGGGTCAACTAATACGTATACAAATAGTGATTCGTCGTCGTAGTCGATAAATTATATATCGATATAGTGTTGTTCTTCATTATCGATGTGTTTTTTATATCAAATAAGTTAATGTTTGACCAGAATCACACCGGATGGGAAGTGAAGATGTGGTCCAAGATGGTCCACATTAACTTAAGAAAAGCATATATTATTCACTCTGATCTTGAACTTCCACGTCATAGTCAGGGAAAGGGGGTCTGTAACCACTTCCACTAATATTCTTCTTGCCTTAGGTACGTTTAGCATGCGGCGTTTCTTAGGTATGTTTAACAAGCGGCGTTAACTCCGTAGTAAGAATTCGGCTTCACACTCGAGGGGGTGTGGGCTCAAATCCAACTAGCACGTAAGTAACGATTTTTCAAAAAAATAATAAATATTTCACTTGCTAACTGCCGCACTCAGAAAGGTTCATTAAATTAGACCTAATGATTACTTAACTAATTGCCATTAAATCTGTTAATTAACAGTTCATCCCAGGAACAATATTTAAGGGTTCATTTGCTAATGATAGATTTAAGTAACCGTAGGGCGGTGCATCCGTATCGATTGCAATTCGATAAGGCATTGGTGTAGCCACGCTTAAAAATAATTGGTATTTCACAACGAAAAAATATGTATAAAACTATTAAACTCATTATTAATTGGAATATGATTGAAAGTCAGTTCTTTTACTGTTAGTTTTTACTAAAATACAATGAGAAATAGCTATTTAATTGAACAAAAAATAGAATGATTTGCACTTTTTTTCTATGGGAACACTTACTGTTGTCAATTAGACTTGTTGTCAATGTTGTCATTATCAAATGTCAATGTCATAATAGTAAATAATAATTCCAAGGTTTGTTTGTATTTCATTTCTTGTTTAACCGGGCAAAGGCAATATAAATTATATTACATTATAAATTGGCCAGCTGGACAAAGACGGCTTCACTAAAGTGGAGAAGAAGAAGAGGAAAAAGCCTCCTTGTCGCAACCAATGTGGCACAGCACCGACAAGACAGAACCATCTCCTACTTCCCGCCGTTCCAGCGTCTTACGTGTACGTCTCTCGACTCCATCACACCACGAAAGTGTCCGATGTCGTGGAGTATTTGGAGAAGATGACCAAGTACCGGTTGCTGGTAGAGAAGTTGGACTCGCGCAACGCAGTGAACTTCAACTCCTTTGTTGTGCGTGTTCCAACCGAACACCTGCCGACGTTTTTGAAGGAGGAGCTGTGGCCAAAGGGGGTCGTCTTCAGGAAGTTCCGTGGACGTCGACGACCACCGGGAGCCACCGAAAGCGCATCTCACTTCGCGACAAAGTGAATTAGTTTTTAAGTTAATATTGTTATATGTATGTTAGTCTGTAAGGTATATATGTATGTTATGGGTCTTTGTTACCTGAATTAAAATAATCTATCTGTTATCTGAATAATCGCGTAAATAAAATAATCCTCTGTCCCACTTTTCTAAACCTTCTAGCATATTCCACAAACTCAATAAAGTCACTCATATCAGACTTTTTTGAATATTTAAACACAATGCAACTAAAAAAAGCTAAGCTACAACCCACTAATGGCCCACTATTGAGCACGGGTCTCTCCTCATTACTGAGGAGGCCTAGAGCATACTCCACCACGCTGCTACAATTCGGGTTGGTGGAGGGGTTAGTGGCCAACCCAGTGTCGAAAGTTTTCAAGCCGCCCGAAGGCCTCCGACATAGCTTAACGACTGCTATCAATCGATAACAACCGGGACCGACGGCTTTACGTGCCCTCCGAAGCACGGAAGCGCTCAAGAAATTATTGCCACTAACGGTCACCCATCCGACTACCGACCGCGCCCGCTGTTGCTTAACTTTGCCGATCGCTTAGGATTGACGCAAGCCGCCGGGCTATGAGTGCTACAATGCAACTGATTTTCATTAATTCACTGATAAAATTATGGTTTATTTATCACAGTAACCTCAAAACGCAAATGTCAAAATCATCCATTACATAGTTAGGTAAGGGTTTGACGCTACTTAAATTTAATGATCATTAAGGGACACTAACGATCCGTTAACTGACTGTGAGAGTGAACTTTTTTAAATCTATACTAAGGAACGAGTTAAGTAACCATTAACGACTCTGAGTGCGGCGGTAAGACTCGTTGAATAGGTCTTTTAAAAACATTATGAGGTTGAGAACACCATTTCTCGATTTAGGGATCCGTTTCTGAAATATTTGATTTTAAAGTTAACTTTTTTGTTAGGGGTAAGTGTCCCCCCCCCCTCTATCTGCTCAACGGCTTTATGGAATGCTATGCTATGTGGATTCGTGAAAAAAATTACAGCAATAGTATATATAACGAAGTTTAAAGGAAAACTATCAGAGCTGAGTAGTAAATAAAAACTAATAAGTTATAGGCGACCAACTTAATGTAAATAAATATATATAATATATATATATATTCCTATGCATGATAAATAAATAGCTACATTTACACTAATTATTATAAAGCTGAAGTTTGTTTGTTTGTTTGTTTGAACGCGCTTAACTCAGGAACTACTGGTCCGATATGAAAAATTATTTCAGTATTAGATAGCCCACTTATCGAAGAAGGCTATACGCTACTTTTTATCCGAATTATGCGAAGTAGTTCCCACGAGACGCGGATAAAACCGCTGGCAGTAGCTAGTATCAAAGAAACAAATATCTATGTATGTTACGGCTAGTACCCGAAGTGCGGCTATACCTAGTTCTAGCCGGCTACAACTAGGTGTAGCCGGCCACGTGCGGTAAGAACTAGGTGTATCCTATTTGTCGTCGGCTAGAACTAGATATAGCCGTACACCGGTGGTTATCTTTTTATCGAATGTTCAAATGCGCTAATTTTAATTAAAGTAATTAGGTTAGCGAGGAGCGAAGCGACGAGCGTGTTAGGTTAACAGGAACCATCGCACGAGCCGAGCGAGCGAAGCGAGCGTGCCGCGGCAGCGGCCGGCGAGTGCCTGAACCGACTTTAGGGCGTTTATAACCTGAACATTTCATGAAATGAACATTGTATAAAATAATATTCGATCAAATGAACATTATGTCAATCAATATTACACAAAATGAATATTCGATCAAATGAAAATTATGTCAAACGATATTATACAAACTGATTAAATATGATACACCTAGTTCTAACAACACGTGGCCGGCTACACCTAGCTGTAGCCGGCTAGAACTAGGTGTAGCCGCACTTCGGGTATTAGCCGTAACATCTATATTATATAAATTACGTGTCACGTTGTTTGTCCGCGATGGACTCCTAAACTACTTAACCAATTTCAATTAAATTTTGCACACTTGCGTAGATTTATCCAGCTTGAAAGATAGGATAGTTTATAAATTTCAACCATCTGACCCAGCGCACTTCGTATCCTAGCAGTCATTGAATGTTATCCTATACATACGAACTTCGCATGGTCATTTAGTAATAATATATAAGTAATAATAAATAAAATAATAATAATAAACGCCACACACTCATACCCCCCAGTAGAATTTAACCTGTGTCGTGGGTGGCATGGACGACACATATAACACACCACAATAAATACATATACATACAATACAATATAATATATGGCACCCGAGAACAAAATTTGTCTTGTCCGTCACACAAATATCTGCCCCCGCCGGGTTTTGAACCCGGGACCCCTTCACTTACTCCCAGGTAGGATCGTTACCCACTTGGCTACGGGGCCGTAAGTAAATAAATAATACACATATTTTTGTGCATTATCTTCAAAATATATAGTTAATAATAAACAAATATATAAGAAACAAATAATCACAACAATTTGTGTATTATTTACTTATATATTTGTTTATTTAATACACAACAATACAAATATTATGAGTGGACGAAAGTTGCTGTTACCAATACGACGCCACGCCGGCCAGCTTAGTTATTTTTACGACTTTTAAAGTCTTTATTTATTATTAGATACAAATATAATAAGGTTGGTACTTACAATATTTCTTTAATGTAGTTGGTACACGAATTCACTATCAAGTTTCCCGAGTCGGGCGGGCGCGATCTACTGCTACCTGCTACACGCACACACGCGTAGCTCGCTTACCCACACATAGTAGCTCTCTCGCGCGGGGGTACAGCCGATATCGAGACGGCAATAGAATTGGCTGATAATGGATTTCGAAATTTTTCGCCACTGGGGCATCCTCTTAATACAAGGAAACAAAAGAAATCACTGTTGTTTGACTCAAATCGCAGAAACTAAACTCGCTCGATGTTTGTTATGATGTTAACAAGCATGTGACGTCACACGAATTAGTGGGACGCCATCTTGCAAGAAGAGGCGTTTTGGCGACTTATTTAAATGTTGAATATTTATTTGAATTTATTAGATAAAATACATAACAAAATTTAAAATTAACAATTTATATAAGTTCCATAATCATTAATAATTAATCTGCAATAGTTTTTAAAATCTTGTCAAATAGCCTATTCCGTCTGTTTCATAAGTTTAAAAGCGTACAGTTTACACAGTAAAGGTTAAAGGTCGTTGAATCACGTAATCCACGGACCATGAATTACTCGAATTCGAAATAGTTTACGCAATGAATTTAAAACCGACAAACCCTTTGTAATAAGTAGATTGATGAGATGATACTACAAAATCTGCTTCTTTATGAAGCAACGTTCTTGACCGATATGTTAATGCCGTGACAAACTGACAACGTTGCCATTTGTACAATTGCACATTGCCCCACCGTACACTTTGTATGTATTGTCAAGTACATGGCAAGTCATCAAATATGATGGGTTTTACACGCTCACTGTACCATCACTATAATGTCTTGAATTTGGATTCTGGCGTAGTTAGAATGCAGGTCAACGAGACTATCCTAACAGTCTTAGATAATCTTCGCATAGTTGCAAGTAAATTACAAAATTGATAAAACAACAATCAATATGAATGTTGCTAAGGTTAGAGACCAGGTTCTTCAACTTTAGGAACCTCTATTCGAATCATTCACGCAACTGTTACTTCCAAAGTTACAAATGTGTAAGCTCGTATAAAATTTTGAAGACATTTACATCTAGACTGAGTAAAGTAGAACATATTGATGAAACTTGCACATGCCATACCCAAGGGGTTTTCCTTCATAATGTTCTCAAAGGTTTGTGAAATCTGCCAATCCGCATTTTGCCATTGGTTTAGTCCTGATTTTAATTACTAAAAATTTCATTGACTATTACAGAGACTAAGTAGGTACATAATTACATACCTTTAACCCCATATTTCCAGACACTTCTTCATTTTCAAGGCTCATAAAGCCCAGCGCACCCAGTCTGTAGTTCAGCGTGACGAGAATCACTCCAGCTGACACCAAATGGTCAGGCCCGTATAGGAATGCATTACCCGATCCCACAGAGAATGCTCCTCCATGAATCCACACCATCACTGCCAGCTTAGGATTATACCTGAGCAAATTAAAATATGGTTAAAGAAGTGATACCGTAAATTAAATCTCAAAACCTCTTCAATATTTTTGAACTTATGCCTGGCATTTCATTTTCCCATCGTTTCGCAACAACCTTACAAAAACCTTAATATTTCACAGCCCAGTTTTGCGAAACTATACCGATACGCTGTGACCATCCTGAATCCGATGGGCGCTGTACTTTTCCAATATCGTAACACTTAATAGCTCCGTACATTACCAGATATGACACAACTTAGCTGCAGTTTATAATATTGCATTGCTTCGGATTAGTGGCTTCTATTAGTATGTACCTATAGCGAATTAGATACATGAACAATGGCAGATATTCATTAATCGGTACTTGCTGACAATAGAAAATAATTTGTAACAAAAGTCATTACCCTGTTAGCTGGTCAGGTAACGCCGGCGTATATACGTTGAGGAACAAGCAGTCTTCATCGCCCTTGTAGGTGTCGAACAGCATGAACCGGTGTGGGCAGACAGCGCCCTCCTCCAGTGCGTCGCGGATCCCCGACCAGGGCTCCAGCGGCGCCGGAGGACGGAACCTCAGAGGACCTCGCGGTGACTGCGCATACCTTCATTAACAAAATTGCCTTTTATTAAACAAATATTACAAGAGAACGTTAGAAGCTACATTCAATCCCATTACATTTTTCAGAGGCTACTTTTTTAGTTCCCAAGGGTTGCATTCTGCTGAACAAAGGACGAGCTGTGACGGCACTACGGTACCGAGACCCAAGTGATTAATGTTGTTGCGGTGTGTATCACCTAATTTTTTTCAACATTATAAATTCTGAAATCGACCATAAAATATTTATTTTAGTGTTGTGTGAAGATGTCAGTAGAATAATAAAGCAAGTCCCCCAAATATTTTTCGCAGACAATACATCGATGATGACGATGTTGGTGATAATTAGCACTTACCATCAGATCTGGTCTACCTATTCGTTTATCAATTAATAGTAGGTGCACAAAAATAAGAATTCTCAGTAATCAACGGTAAATGACATAACATAACACATGATTATAGTAATAAGGTCACTGTTGTATGTACTATCGGCCCAATTGATTCGTACCCCACCTTCAGCTCATTTTCTTATAACACATCAAGTGCAATTAAGTCGAAATTCGTTTAAATATTCGTTGCCTTGGAAACAAACCTGTTAATACTCTACATGACATTGACAATACATTGTTTATATTTCGAGATTTGTGTTTCTGAATACTTTGACATGTTATGTAATACAATAATCAACATAAACATTAAACACATTGTCTGTCTATCATGAAGTAAAGATATTCAAATCTGCAAAAACGATTTCTGATAAATAAAATTATTAAAAAGTGAAAGTAACTTTGTTCGTCTATTGGCTTTTCACACTTAAACTGCTGAATCTGTTGAAACGACTGAATGCTGAATTTATTGGAAATTATATGGAGGAGGTTTGAGATTCTGAAAAAAAACAAAGGATAATTTTACTCCTCTAAATAAATTCCCATGGAATAATTTTAACGGTATTTTTTTTGCTTAGCTGGTAAGCCGCGGGAAAATCTTGTATACATATAGTTAATACAAAAGACATAAGGATTTCTGTCAAATATATTTTGCAGTTATCAGATACTAGCTTTTGCCCGCGGCTTCGCCCGCGTGGAATTCGTTTATATCGCGAACCGGGGAAGTGGGGAAGGGGGTACGTCATCAACTATCTTCCTGGGAAAATTCATCGAAATCATACAAGCGGTTCAGATTTTTCATACAAATTTTCATCCCCTAACGCAAGCCTTTAGAGGTTGATTTTTGAAAAAAAACGTAGCCTATGTGTGTTTCTGGGTCTTCAACTATTTTCATTCCGAATTTCATCCAAATTGGACCGGTGGTTTAGCCGTGAAAACATCACAGACAGACAGACAGGCAGACTTTCGCATTTATAATATTAGTATGGATTGTAAAAAGTAAATCATTGCACTTGACAAAAATTTAGAGCGACGTTTGACGATTTGACTGAATGAGCATAATAATAAGAAAGTCATATGTGCAGCAGACACTCTTGAAATGAAAACGAATTTGACATTCTCAAAAGTTCAAACGAACTGTTGACGAAGTGGGGTACGAATCAATTGGGCCGATTGTACATTCAGGTAATAAGAGAGGCGTCATTGATATGTTGCCAGATATGAATGTAGTAGTGAAACCGCTGGTTAACCAACTGCATAGCTTTCTTTACATCGTGTAATTAACACGACTAATATACAACACCGACCGGAATTTTTGCACCGAACGATTCTTATCCAATTTGTTACTTAGCATATCGGCTATCGATAGCGTAGATCTTTCGCAAGAAGACAACTGAAGAGAATCTTTATTTAAATTGAAAACAGTGGAGGCGAATGCAATTTGTTGTGTTTTTATTTTTGTTGACGTTATAATTGAAATCGGTCGGAACACTCGGAACTATTATTATCAAAGACAGATAACGACCAAACAGGATGTTTAGCGACGCAATATGTTATGCAGTAGGCATGTCAGCGCATGATAATATATAATACGGCAATGTAATCTAAGCGACTTATTTAAATAAATCATTATTATCAATAAGGAAATTAATTACATAGCTTCCCATAAAATATCATTGGGTAACAAAAATTTCTGGTTTAGTTATAGGAGAACTATCAAGTCAGCATCAATAAATAAATAGTCCATTAATTGACACGGACCTAATAATTGAGAAAGCCTAGAGCGTACGATTCCACTACCCTGGTGAGGTAGGTACCTACGTGTTAAAGTTAAACTGAAAATTCGAAAGGACGCTATCACGATAGGAGTGATAGGTAGGACCGACAGCTCTACGCTCGAATCAACCTCATCCATCCAATCGATTCATCTTTTCATCTACTGGTGCTTTATTTGATCGGTCACTTATGATCGACGGAAACCGCAAAACGAATAAAGCGCTTTAACCAATCAACTTACCTGATACCCTTAAAGCTGTAGTAGGGTGTCTGTGAATTAGTCCTAGTAAGGAGTCGTCGTCCGCGCAAGGCCCCCAGCTTGGTGGGCACCACGGGCCCCCCGCCAACCCGCATGCGGTCCACCAACGCATGCACCAGCCGCGCCGCGCGCGCCGGCACCGCCTGCAACCTTCTCAGGGCGTGCTTCAGGCCGACTGATTCGCTGACTGTACTTGAGAGCCGGCGCCATGCCCCAGTTACCTTAACGAAAGTAATAAAGACATTTGTAAGACGTATCTTGATAACAGAGAGGAATTTGTTTTCTTATTCCACTATGGTTTTTTAGATGTACCTATTATACATAGAACCTAAAGAACCTATCCCTATTCAATACCTTACGTATTTCCCGGACTAAGTAGGTACCGGGGTGAAAAATATCCTATGTACCTAGTTACCTACCTATGAACGTATTCAGTTTGGTTATAAATAGTTTGTCTTTCGGCTATTTCGATCAGTTGTTATATCCAAACTTCTAAACTTTTACATAATTTATAATATTAGTAAGATTAAACAATTTATGCTAAAGACACATCATGGTAAAGTCAAGTTAGTAGTAGTAGATTTATTACATATTATATGAACTTAGATTAGACTAGGGATTCTATTGTTTACACATGTACCTATTTTATAATTCATATTTCAACTAGATAATTAAGCTCATTAAAGAGAGGTTGTGTTTACCGACGTCTACGGTCTAATTGTTTTGGAATAGAGTTGAGTTGGATTGGAAATAAAGTTAAGCGAGATTCAGATTCCTAGATAAGGAATGGATCAAAAATTATAACTCACTGCAGGAATCAGGAGTGACAATTTGAAAAAGTAGGTACAGACCATAAACACTAGTATAAATCTTGTATTGGGAGAATTCACATACCTTGAGAATATTATTAAGAACTCGAAGTGTAGGTACAGATTTATTCAAAACAATTTCCTTCACTAAAGCAACTGATTTTCAAAAGATTTTATTTTTATATTTAGTACCTGTTCCTACCTAATAAACAAGTATATTCGAATGCACGTACATTTTGTTACGTCAATTCCTTTTAGATCATAATATGGATAAAATTATTTATTATATGCCCGAGGCAAAGGCTTTATTATTTCGCCAGCGGAAATATTATGCAGCGAACGGAAGTGGTCAGGATTAAGTATATCCAACCATAGATGAAGTATATTAGTAATGTAACTTACAAATTATAACTAAGTTTTAGTAAACGGAATAAAATTCCTACCTACTTTTAGAAAATTTACTCCTCAATTGACGCCCTTAGAGGTTGAATTGTATGAGGTGAATTTAACATAAACTATAATAAGGTAAGAGTAAGCTGCGTGTAATATAGGTGCTACTGGTTTAGCCTATTAGATGTCGTCAGTCGGTCAGCAATGGCGTTTTAAAGTAAACTAGAGAACCGCCCGCGCTTCGCTTCGGGACCCGTAGGTAATAGCCACATAGGTCCCGCTCCCGTAGGAATCTCGGCTAAACAGTAGCCTTTTATATGATATACTGGAACATCAGATGTAACATTTGCCTATGATTTAAGTAAATTAAACGTAGTATTTGATAGCGTGATTCAGAACTTGCAAATTAATTTTACTAACGCCATCTATTAACAACATCCGAGCTAAATATCTAGCAACTAACAAAACATCGATCTTTCCATGGGAATGAGATGTTTTTCCGCGGTAAAAAGTAGCCTACGTCACTCTCCACCCTCCTAAGTATCCCCACACACATAAACCATACCATATAATAGCCATGTTGTGACATGAAAGAGTCACAAACAAACACACTTTCACATTTATAATATTAGTATGGATATGGATAAAAAATAAAAATCGCCTCTATGTCGTCCTTGTTTTTGTTAAGAATTGTTTGATTTAGGACCAAATTATAAGTAAATACAGGCGAGAGTGGTACAAATTGAATGTCACAAGCTTAGGTCTTTTTGTGGGCATAGTGAGCGGCGGCTGTCGTCCGCAAGATTATTGCATTGCTTCAAATACCTACCTACTTCAGTCAGAAAAATCGTGCAACGGTTCACACGGTTGGGATTGCAACTTATCTACTCCCTTTGTGGTAATATTGCACTAAGGGAACATTATTTAATCTGCAGTATTGTCTACAGCATCATGATTAAAAGATGACCCGATATTTCAAATAGCATACTCTCATACGTGATGACAAACCCAAATCCCAATGAACATCATTAATATCAAGGACATCACCGATGCGTTGCTTTCTGAGAAAAAAAAACCGGCCAAGTGCGAGTCGGACTCGCGCACGAAGGGTTCGCAACCATTATGTATAAAAACGCCAAAAAAATCTGGTCTGTTGTATGAAAGCCTCACTTAAATATTAAATTGTTTTATTGTAGCCACATATTACCCAAAACGCCATCTCTTGGACCGAAAGGTAACTAAACTACGGTACTGAGGCGTCGAGTGTATGGGCACTCACTTAAATATTTATTTTATTCTGTTTTTTAGTATTTGTTGTTGTAGCGGCAACAGAAATACATCATCTGTGAAAATTTCAAGTTTGTAACTATTACGGTTCATGAGATACAGCCTGGTGACAGACGGACGGAGGGACGGATGGACGGACAGCGCCAAAATTGGTGCCAGCTCTCCTACTTTAACCTCACAAATCCATTTCATATGTTGTACGAAATTATTACTTTTTTAGATAAGGTATCATTGTATAAAATCTAAATTATTCTTAACTTCAATGTTATACCTACTGCATTTTTGATAATCTTCTCCCTCAATTCCGATACGGTACCTACCTAAGCTAAACTTCATATTAATATGACTACCAGCAAGCTGACAGATTAACGACGTTCGAGAGATTGCCTTAAAAATTTTAAGGCGGAGTCGAGGTAATTAATCAAGATTTGTCATAATTATTATGACTCAGAATAAACAAGAATACTATGTAGTTGTAAAGTGCATCGTATAAGGCAAGTAATTTATTTTCCAGCCGTAAAGTTTAATGAACATTGGGAAATACTTGAACCAAGTACCTACACTAAATGAATGTCAACAATCCTGCACATCTGGGAAATGTAAATAATGTTGAGGTTTGCTCCGACATTTTATTAGGCGCTAATAAATAATTGAATTACACGAAACTAATAAACACTATTAAGTATAATTGTTTTAAGGTTATTTAACAAGTTATAATTTATCTTTTAAAATAATGATTCAGAATCCAATTAATAATAATACATAGGTAACACCGTATATTTAGTATCTTCAAATCACTGAAATGTATCTATCTCAGTAATTATGTACTTCGTTCTATTTCATACTACAAGGTTAATATTAACGATATTACAAAATATATTGCAACGACATTCACGTACCTAATATTGTCTGAGGGTAATCGGGTCAAAATCATCAACACGTGTGGTTTAATATTTAATTTGCAATAAATATTCTATTATGTTGCACAATAGCACACTAAGTTGAATTTATATTAGACCTTACATACATACCTAAAAATAACATAAGTACATTTATATATAATAATATATATAAATATAGTTATAGTCCAGGCAAATTAGTCATATGAGGGCAAGAATCTCGGAATGAGAGATAGTCGGCTATAAACTTGTATAAACCTTTATTTTAACACCCTAAAACTTGTCTCAAAACCTACTTATCGTAGGGTGTCTGCGACTACAGATATTCCAAGGTCAAAGGTCAAAAAATCGATTTTTTACACATTTATTGCAAATATCTCGTTTCCTATGAGTTTTATGCTATTTGTATATATTATAAATATTGTAGAGGATTAAATTCTCTACAACTTTTGTTTAAACATTTTTTTTATATCTTGAACCATTTTCGAGATAGAGGGTAGAGCGCGCGCAGTGTTTATCTATATACAGTAAATAAACCTGTGCAGTTATCAACTCTTCCACCAACGAGTGTAGCAGCTCTTCAACATTTAAATCGTGTTTATTATCAAGTTCAGACTTGGTTAGGGCATGATTTAGCCTATGGAATTTCCTTACTATTTCCTTACGTAAGGCCCCTAATTTAAATTCTTTTAAAAATTCCCTCAAAAACTACTACCTTTCTTTATAATCTCGTGTCTTATTATCTTTTTTTTTCGTTTTGTAATTAATTTTCCTGCCACTCGTAAAAATTGTCCTTCACAGCTCATATAGTGTGTATAATATTGTATGTATTAAGTTTAAGTTCGTTTTCTCTTTCTTTAGTGTGTATAGTTGTATACCTTTACCCCTTCTACTTGTCTATAGTTGTATTACTCTTCTGAAACCTTGGGTTGCCTGGAAGAGATCGCTAAGTAGCGATAAGGCCGCCTTTTATATTGTGTATCCTATGTAATATTAATACGCTAAGGTTAAGATGTTTGCCTCCCTTTTTCGAAAAAACCACACAATTACTTCGCACAAATTTTATATCATTTTATAGATAATTACTTGCTCTACCGGCATCAACAATTGAAAAATTTGTTGTTGCTTTTGTTTTTGCAAAATAATTAATTATTACATTAAGAAACAATACAACAATGCTGCCATCTAACGGCTTTTATTTAGAAACAACGTCAACATAAATAAATAAATAATAAATAAAATAACGCTACACACTCATAGCCCCACACTAGGATACCCTGTGTCGTGGGTGCCATGGACAACACACTAGACAAGGAAACACACCGAGGACACACACTCGCTGGGAATCGAACCCAGGACCCTCGGAACAGCGATCCGGCGTGTTAACCATTGCGCCATCCGGGTCGTCAGATTGACGGAACATGATTGACGGTTGGTAAATTTCAAATCAACTCACATATGTAATTATAATACTTTTCGTATAGTGGCGCTTTAGCTCAACGTAGTGCGAATTATTCGCACGGGTTTTGCTTGTAACATATATATTATAGACCCCAACCAGGGAAGCGGATTAAGGGTGTAGAGCGCCCCTAGGCAAAGATCCTGCGCCCTTTATTTTACCTATTACATCTCTGCTTGGCGACCATGTTTTTCGTTCACGATCTGGGTGTATGTTTTGTCTTCGGTCGGTGCCAAATATTTCCGAGCACATGTCCCCTTATTACCTCACGCCCTTAGGTAACTTTGCCTTAGAGATAATCAGTCACTGACCACAACTCTTCTTAAGAAGCACCATGTTCTCTCTCAGGCAACTCTGCGAGAGTGCATACAAGGTACAAGCATAACTCCATTGTGGTGTGTAAATCTTGCTCAATTAATTGACCTTACCTACCACGCGTAATTAACATGTGAGAGCTTTAACTTTATCGTGGACTCTACATACCACCGAAACAAATAAAACAGGATAATATGGTTATTCTCTACCTTCAAAGTACATTCTTCAGAATGATTTTAAAATTGAAAGTAAATAAACAACTACAAGTAGATATTAATGCAAAATAACTCCAGTCGATATCAAGTTACGAAAAGAACATTCGAATTAAATATTATATTCTCGTCTGCAGTGTGTTACTTGCTTCTTGCGAAACCATGTTAATAGACGATATATATTTCGCAACAATATAAAATTCTAGATAACAGTATTTTCTTGTCCTAAAGGTTACGTCAGTTCTTTATGAAACATATGTACATAATTTCAATGTCAACATTTTATCAATGCAAAGTTTCCACTTCGAGTAGGTTATTTTTTTACCAACTTTGATTTAGCTTGATAAAAGATAGACTTTTTGACCTACTCACTAGCCAAGTCTGTAATTTATAAAAACTTCATATTATCGTATTTAAATAATGTGACACATTTCGTACATCAGGGGTGCGATTCAGTAAGTGACCATAGCGCTCAAAACGATTCTTAATTTTTCTATAGAAAAAAAAAATATTCTATTGTAAGGCCATGAATAATCGAATAGGAGAATCCGCAACATTGTACTGTACATATTAACGTAAGAGACATAACTATCATTGGCAGACCATACGATCTGATTGGACCGATTGTCAAAGTAGACCAGGTTGGCGACTGGCTTACCCTAAAGCAGCTAATCCCCAAAAATCAACATATTTTATTGGTTAATTATTTAGTTTCTTTCCTTTCTTTTTTTTTCAGGTGACCATGACCACATCCCATCAGGTGGCTCATCCGCTCTGTAGGCTATTTAAAAATCTTTAATACGAAGATTTACTTCTAAAGTACTTATATATAACGTATTACATCAAATTGCAGTGGAAATCTTGTATACGAATGAAACACGTGCGAAATGCCTATTACATAATAGCAATATTGCTATTTAGACCACTACCCCGCGGGAATCGCGCAATTCCACGTGATTTAATTTAAAATGTGATTTTCAACATATAGGTGATACTAAACAAAACGTGTGTCACTTATTTTGCAATTTACCATTATGCGCGGTGTTAGCTTAACGGCCATCGACCATTCTCTATATCGCAGCTATAATATCGTGATGTTCACCGTGTATTGGACAAATAAGTCAAAAGTATCAAGTTTAATTATTACCTATGCGTGTAATTGGTTCCCTTTTGTAAATTTCCTTATAGGTACGTTAATTTAATTATCTATACCTACTCTGCTAAGCTTTGCTATCGATAAAGATGCCCAGATATGTTTCTGGAGAATATTCATCTCTCTTTATGTTGTAACTTTCCTTTATTAATTTTACTAGCTCCTGCCCGCGGATTCGCCTGCCTGGTTTCGTTTATATCGGGAAACATGAAGAGAGGAGCGCTCGCCTACACTCCCGAATAATAAACGTGGTAAATTTCAGTTTCCTCTGTTCAGTAAGTATACTATAGTAGGTATAATAAAAACCTTTATCCCCTATTGCAAACCTATGAGGGTTGATTTTTGAAAAACAAAGTAAGTATCTGTACATTTGTAAGTGCATAAAGCTTAAATAAATAAATAAATAAGTAACCTTTAAGTAACCCTAGGTCTTCAACTATTTTCATTTCAAATTACATTCAAATCGGGCGGGTGGTAGCCGTGAAAGCATTACAGACAGAATATAGACTTTCGCAATTATTTTACTTTTCACCCCGACAAATTACTTCGGTTCCTATGTCGTATTTTTGTTATGACATATGACCCTTAGATCGGAAGACCTACACATGAACTACTCGTAATGTAGTAATATAATCCCCCTTAATAATTTAATTCCTGCGCCAAATATTACGACGAACGAGGCTTTTACCGAACATAATTCCGATGCATTTTTACCGTGTAATTTACCATCTTTCAAATAGCTACTTCCCCGAGTCTTTATTGGCTGGGAAGTCGTCGGTGTCGCATTTGGTTTATTGATGTTATTGTACAATATGCATTTATCACTATATGACTCTATAAGACGGAATGTTTGTTCGATTATCGGCTAAAAAGGACTTTCAAACGTTGTTTCATCATGGCATTAATAAATAGGAAATAAAAAGCAGAACAAAATTGAGTATATTACCTTCATGGAGTTGAGACTAGTGGCAGCATTGGCCACTACGTCGCCGAGCGCGGCGGGCGGCAACGCGTCGCTGCGCACGACCAGCGCGCACGCGCAGACCACCACCGCGCGCCACCAGCGCACGCGCATCTTATCGGTGTACTTTATTGCGTGGGATAAAGTTTAAGTTCACTTTACACTAAATAAATGTACAGTTGTTTTGGTATACTCAATGTCAGAAAGATCACTTTTTGTCGCAAAGTTACCCGTTTCACTTTATTGACACCTCCTGAAATTGAAGAATTCTTTTTAAATCTGCGTAGACTAGTTAATGAAAAGTCTAAAAAGTGTGAAAGTTTAGAGAAAAACAAGTTTAGTGTATTGGCCTTTAATTCTAAGTATAACACTTTTTTCAGAAAATTATGGTACATAGACATAAAAAATATTATCATGAAGTATATACAGGGTGTCCGGCTTCGGTCTGTACAAACTTATAGGGCGTGTAGTATGAGTTATTTTATGAATAAAATTCTTCTACGTACTAGGTCTAAACCCGACTCCCCTCGATCTACAGCCATTTTAATTTTTTAATAAATTTTTTTGGACCATGCACAGTAAAAAACTTAAAAAGTTTAGGTACAATCTTCTTCGAAACTAAATTAGTTTTTACTCACTGGTAGGGGCCATCGATTTAACAGCTAAAATAATTCAAAAACTGGCTTCTACATATTAAAATAATAAATTAAATGTAGAATTTATGATAAAAATGACATAGTTTTTTTTTAATTTTTCAAGATTTTTCAGAAAATAGCCCCGGGCATGATTACTTATACTTACTGTATAACCTAACCTTATGCCTTTAACCTTATAGAGTCAAGATATTGCGATAAATAAATGAAGCTGCATCATATTGTAAAAATTTCAAAACAGTCATATCAATCATACATAAAGTATGTGATGTCGAAAATTTTCATTAGTAATTTTAAAGTTAAAGACCGCGTGTCCTCGATACATTGTTATGTTGACTTTACATTGACTGGAAATAAATATCGAACAATGTCGAATAAACCGAGCGATCACTACCAAAATGTATTAATAGCATAATAAGAAACGTTTAAAAAGTTTACTAAAAGATTTTCTCAGTATTTAAGTATTTTTTAATTTTACAGGTCATCAGTTGTTTTGTAATTTCAGTATTTGTCAAGGAAATGGCGCCGCGGAATCTCGACCTATTGAATAAAAATTTTTGCAGGAATATTATTCTCGTGTGACCAAGTCGTTTAGAAGCTACGCTGACCCAGACAGACAGCCTAACGAATGCATCCAACCAAATAGATAGCCATAGATATATGTATAATGATCTTTTTTGATTTACCAAAGTTTTATTATAATTGAAACAAATAAGTGTAAAAACTTTCTACGAATACATAGCTAAAGATAAAGTTTAAAGCGTTTAAAGGCATTATGCAAAGACCTACAATACTATGCTGACCGTAGTTTCATACAGCGCGCAACGGCCCGTGTTCAACGTTCTCGATATTATTCGCACTTTCACTGGCTCTACTATACTCGTACATTTGGGAGCGAGCGACCAGCGACCGCCCGCCAGTGGGGACCTCTCTCAGTGAGCCAGTGACACGGATATTACGCATGTATTAATTTTATAATCTTGATGACAAACGTGAATTACGTGTGAGGTCAAGGAACTTGCAATAATACAACGTGGTGTTACGTGAGGTTGTAATTTTATTGTAACCAGTAAGTTACGAGTAAAACCCGTCTAACTAGGCCCATAGAAAAGACTTCAACGCATTTCTTACTACATGCTCTGGTTTGTTAAGAGTTGTAACCGCAACCATTCATGTTGTAGGTATAATGTAATCTATGCAAGCCTTTTGTGTACTCAAGGTACTTAAACATTCTTACATGTACTTGCCTTACATAAAGCCAGTACATGGCTATGTGGGACTTCCTTGCGGTAACGAAGTGGAAAAAGCTAAGCGAAACGAGATTTAGGTAGATAGAGCATCGTGTTTTCTTCCTAATGGGGTCAAGAGGTCAGAGGCATACTTGCTTTTGGACCAAGATCTTAATACTAATAGAAGAAAATAACAAGTTCTAGAACCAGAAATATTATTTATTTGGTTTGGTTTAAAAATGCGTAAAAGGACCGAAATAAATTATTTATTATGGGATTATGTTTATAGCGGGAGGTGTAACGGGCAAGCTTCATGACATCATAATCATCTTTAAATCAAAATTATTACAACTTATTCTTCGGCTCTAACGGAAACGAATAGATTCAAAGTCCATGAACGTAACAAATAGTAAAAATACGTATCCATGGTCACAAAATTTTGTAATGTTGATTTGTTTTGTTAATTGTGTTAAACGTCAATTTATGTTTCAGTCCAATTAAAATATTTATATCACCTACAATTATAACAAGTAACTATACAACTTTGTTGGATTATTACATAAAGGACATTGACCATTCCTTGCCCTGGCTTGGACAGGGCGCTAGGACGAAAACAACTAAACCACATGATTACTTATCATATTTATCGTAAATATGCTAAATATTTTTGTATCAAGTTGCATCTTTAAAATAATCAAGTAAAGTAAACATTAATTAGATACTAGGCTTTACTTTAACAGAAAATTGCACATTATTGAGAGCAAAAATACAAAGCAGGCATATCAATTAAAATAATTGCTTTTTTTTACAACAAAAATACTGACTTCAACATTGACAACCAGAGATAACTCAAAAACTACTCGCCGAGGAGCTCCCTCGACTGTCTTTTGGCTTCATCAGATTGGCTCCAGGCCGTCATTAACACGTTCGCTGCGTTACGGGCAGAGTTTTGCCGTATTTGACTACCGAACTGTGCGGCGGTCAATTGTCTGTGTCTTACGCCCGGTGCGGGGTTGGGTTTTATATGTTCCCGTTCACGTAGAAAAGAGATAAATATATAGCCAAGTTTCTTTCTTCAAATGTATTCCATTTTTCGAAAAAATAAGTACGGCATATAATGGTGCCGTAACGCACCAGAACTTAATTATTTATGTATGGTGCGATGCGGCATGCATGTTGCCGTAACTTAGACGCCGTACCGCACTGTAGGGAACTCGCGCGCAGCTTCAGTGTGCCGTAGTGATGTGCGCAAGGATCATCGTTTGCACATATCGACACTGGATTGCGCTTTATCAGCGCTCGTATTTAATATGAAGCGTTCTCGTAAGAAACTTGATATAAATAAAGTAATTAAGACGGAAGGTGGTGAGGTATAAATGTTATTAAAATAATAGTCTTTATCTATTTTACATTTTTTCCCAGTCAAAACTTAACCAGACGATTAAGAATTGATCTCATATCTTTGATCTCAAATTGCAATGATTATGTTTCTTGTTACTTATGTATATATATTTGATTTTGCATGACAAATCAATGATAATAAAATAGCAATTTTCAACCTATTTTGCAATTTTTTCACAATTAAATCTTAACTATACGATAAGAAATTGATCGGATACATTTAGTCTCAAATAATTTTAATGCTTATGTTCCTAATTACTTATATTTTTGTTTGATTTTGCATGACTTTAATAAATGTTATTAAAATAACAATCTTCAACTATCTTACAAAATGTTCCCCAACACTAGTTTTAAATTCGGTCTATCGATCTACATGCGGCACGGCATGTATATTGCCGTGAAATCGTTGATTTTCAAAATTATACATAACTTCTAAAATATCAGGTGGAGACCCTGGCGACGTTAGCCATATGTCAATAAATATATAATCTATCGATTCGTTTATTTTTTTAAAGTAAAACATGGGTTTCCATGTCTGTAAGAGCCTTCAAAGTCAGGTCCTGGTATAGCAAAATACAAGCCGTAACGCACAGCAGGCAATACTCATACGGCAAGATTATGACTCGTAACGCATGGGCAGTAAGTTTTATTTTTGAGCTGACGCAGTGAACGTGTTAAATTGTAGTGTTTTAATATATTCAATGAAAACATTAACAAACACCCTAGTCACGCCTATAATTTTTGAAAGTTCCCCTCGATTTCTCTGGGATACTATCATCAGATTCCGGTGTCCTTATCATGGGACTACCTTTGAAATAATCTACTTTTCAACAAAAAAAGAATTATCGAAATCGGGCCACACACGACGAAAAAATCTCTAAACAAACTTAAAAAAGCATATATCAGTAGAATTGAGAACCTCCTTCTTTTTTTAAGTCGGTTCAAAAAGTCTACTGTATTTACTTATATATTTTTTATGAGAAAAAAGGAAAAGACGCAATAAAACAATACTGTTGTAATTCTGAACCGTAGCACGTAGGCCGGAGAGCAGTAGGTTACTGTGCTCACATTATGACAGTGATTTGGTTTTTAGGCCTGCCAAAGTATGGAGATAATATAAAACCACTTGCCCAGTCTCTAAATAATGTATTATTAACATAAAATTATTAAATTCGTAAAATTAAAAATTAATATTTATTTTTTTCATTAAACCTCTGTATATAAAAATATTTATTAATAATCATAATATAAAAATTACAAATCCGTCTGTTCGTATAAATGTGACGTTATTTATAGATGACCCCTGGTAAATTACGATATTAAATATTTTCACTTTTAATTGCTTTGAAATGAAATCGCGGGAACTAGTAAAAGTGAAATTAAATCTAACGGATAACGCGTTATGTAACTTTAAAGTGATATCTAAGTAATTACGTCACAAGTGAACTGCATCCCCGTCTGCATTACCGGTTTACTAAACTAACCACAGTCTCCGACTACCTTCCGGGTGCCCGACTGCCGGCTGACTCCGGGGCCACTCATGGATTCTAAAGGCATTATATAACTTACTCTACTTTCTTGTGTTATCATTGAGCAACTACCGTTTTATTGATATTTATGTTGTCCTAATACTCCTGATGAAGGTTCTAGAGATGCGATCTTGATTATTCGATATGAAATTCTTATTTATGGCGACCCACACAAATATTAGCTTTCCGCACCTGTGATTACCTAAGGTTGATTGTAATTTGACCGCGAGAATTTAAAATGCCTATTTAAATTTTGCTTACAAGCTAAATTGACCCGTAAGCACATGTTATAATCAAAACAGTGTCTAGTCATGATGGTAGGGCCCTTCCTGCTGGCTACCACTTTCTTATAAACTGAACCATGAAGAGCCATGATTGAAACCGGTTGTCAATCAAATTTAATTACAGATTCCTTATAGGTCAGCAATTCGTAATACCGATTGTTGACAATCTTTATACCGGTACCTCTTAACATAACATGACGCCTATCTCGTTGATTACCATCACGAGACTATCAAGAGAAAAGTTTTAAAAGAGACATAGTCTTATGTGCTGAAAATACGAATATAACATTCCATTCCGTGCTAGGTTTTCATCTTGTTATATTTTATAGTTGCGTTAGACAAAGATTTCCTACAGGTCAATCGAAAAACAATTATAGTAACAAACGAAGAAAATACACCGGAATGGATTGCTAAGAGATCTCTTTATTCTCCTCTTTAGATGATTGGTTGGGATGTGCTTGCCCCTGTTACTAAGCTGTACCGTAGACCGTAGTTATTTCAATCGATTGAAAATAATATCACAGCGAGTACAACGGCTTCAAGACAAAATTTACAAGTATACGGTACTTACAGACACACCGTATTGGCACCTATTAGTATGTGTGCTTGTTCAGTGTTAATCGTATTGTAAATATACTTTTTAATTGATGACCAATATTTAAACTTTAGGAATTCGGGTTAAATTACATAATTTTTTAATAGTTGCTACATAAACACACCTACCCTATTTACATATTTATAACAAAAATACTTTACTTGCACTGACAATAAAAATGCTATACTGCCTTTTGAAGTATTTACTTAATGTCGTAACTGGTTATAAAGAAAAACACGCCGGTAAAATGGAAAGGCAAAACGCGCGCGTGTGCCGTTGTCTGAGTTTTACTGGTGGCTTCGTAAGCTGCTCGAGCTCTCGGTCGCTGACGCATCTTACAACATCGACCACCTCCACTCCTCATAATATTGTCAAAGAATCATTATTGAGAATTGGACATTCTGAACTTAATTCACGGTTTTTCCTGAAAGTCTTACTCGTAGACGGCGCACAGCCGTACTATAAACTGCCTTGCATATAGCCATTACACAATCCCACTATATGGTATGTACCTAACCACATAGGGCACCTGCGTTTTTTTTTCTTGAAATAAGGAAGAAAAAAGTTCTCAACCGGAACACGACATTTTGCTTGGTGACTGCCTAAAACAACAGACTAGAAACATACTATAGTCAATCTGACTTCACGGACATAATAATTTCCCCACAAGCAAAAGGTATTTATAGGTTACTTTTATTTATAGTATCCTTTCTAAAGAACCGCTTTGCATTCTGTTTGCATTATCCATTTTCGTTATATAATTTTGGTAAAAATAAATAAAAGCTTTATAGAAAATAATAAAAATAATAATAACGCTTCACACTCATAGCCCGACATTAGGATACTCTGTGTCGTGGGTGCCATGGACAACACACAAGACAAGGACACACCCAGACCGAGAACGGAAATTCAAACACATCATTCAAATTTCCGCCTCGCTGGGAATCGAACCCAGGACCCTCGGAACAGCGATCCGGCGTGTTAACTATTGCGCAAACCGGGTTGTCAAATTCTAAGTATACGAGTAGTCCGTTTTTAGGGTTCCGTACCCAAAGGGTAAAACGGGACCCTATTACTGAGACTTCCGTCCGTCCGTCCGTCCGTCCGTCAGTCTGTCACCAGGCTGTATCTCATGAACCGAAATGGTTACAAAGTTGAAATTTTCACAGATGATGTATTTCTGTTGCCGCTACAACAACAAATACTAAAAATCAGAATAAAATAAATATTTAAGTGGCCGCCCATACTTCAGCGATAGTTTAGTTACCTTTCGGTCCAAGAGATGGCGTTGCTTGTGGCTAATATGTGGCTACAAAAAACTAAAGTAAATATTTAAGTGAGGCTTTCATACAACAGACCAGATTTTTTGGCGTTTTTATAAATAATGGTACGGAACCCTTCGTGCGCGAGTCCAACTCGCACTTGGCCGGTTTTTTTAGACTTGGGTTAACTACAAAACAAATATGGCCGAATAATTGTCAAAGTCTTAGTAGTCAATAAGACACTGACATTACACATATACAGTAAAACCACCTTAACTTTGAAATGAAGAGAGGCGCTGTCGGATGCATTGAACCAATCATTGCACAATAGTAACAGTAACTGACAGATGAATGACCACAATGTATACTTAATAATGACCCTTTAATTTTTAACATGGCGGCGTTAGTTCAAATTTTGCCATTTCAGAGATTTTTTTTTATTAAATTTATGCATTATAGGTATTTGTTTAAAATTAAACAGTTTTTGGTGTAAAACAAGGTGCGATAACCGATTGAACTGTTTGTAAGTTGTTTAACGCGTGTAACATTGTGGAAATGTGATGTTTCGGAAACCCAGTGATTTGTTTTGTAGTTAACTCTTTTCTAAAAAAACGGACTTATAAAGTAAGGCCATTTTAATAGGCCACATTTGACAACTGTTTGTCTTTATTTTATAGTGAGGGTAACCTGCTGCAAAACATCGATTAATTTAATTAATCGATGAGGACTTCGAACATCTGTAAATTGAATGTGATTGTTATAAAAACTATTTTAATGACCGCACAGTTCAAACAATGACTAAAAAAACGACAAAAATAATGCGTCTAATAATGGGCGAAATGAAATCATGACTTTTTTGTAACATTTCACGTTTCTGGATACTGGCTTTTGAGCCAGACGTTATATATTTAAATGAATGATTACGTATTTTTTGGCCTAAAATGTAAGAAAATTAATTCTGTTCCCATTAAAATATATTTTATTTTGTAATCGTGAAAAAATTTTTGACGATTAGTTCGAGTTCTCGAATTCAACTTATCTACTGATGTGTTTCTTTTGGTACCATCCCTCATGTTTAAAAAGAAAAAGAGTTCACTGACGTAACTTTGTAACGACGTCAGTTCCTTACTTAAAAGTGTAAAAATGTTAACAATATCTAGTAGGGAATATTAAATAATATGGAGTGCCTCCCTTACAAGGTTACTTTGTAAAATTTTGACGAACTGTCAAATGTGGCCTATTAAAATGGCCCTACTATAGGTATATATACCTACCTCGTGCAAAATTCTTAGCATCTTCATAATTAGCTTATGTTATTGATCTGCTCACTTCGCAGTGATACGTAGGTCACACTAAAAGTTTTGCACAACTTAAATAATTGCTTTTTACAAAAAAAATAACCGACTTCAATCTTGATAAGTATAGATAACTCAAAAACTACTCGCCAGATGGCGATCAATTCAACATGTTAGTGTAAAGTTCTCGTCACTACAAATTAATCAAGCCCAAACACTGGATAACTGCAGTAAATCGTTGAGGAGTTCCCTCGACTGTCTTTCGGCTTCATCAGGTCGACTCCAGATCTTCATGAAACGGTAGCGCTTTAATTTACTTATGGTAACATGAACAAACATACTAGTTGTCCATACAATTTTCGAAAGTTCCCCTCGATTTCTCTAAGATGCCATCATCAGATCCTAGTGTCCTTATCAGGGGACCCCACTGCGCATATCTACTTTACAACAAAAAAAGAATTATCAAAATCGGCCCATAAACGACGAAATAATCGCTGAACGTACATAAAAAAAGCATATATACGGTCGAATTGAGAACCTCCTTCTTTTTTGAAGTCGGTTAAAAAACAACATGTTATAACCTAAATATTATATTTATTGCTTTTCAAAATACTCTCCTTCGCATTTTAAACATATTTTCATGTGATCGAACCATTTTTTAAAACAGGAAGGCCACACATCTGAAGGCATGTTATCTACGTGCTGATTGAACGCTACCACTGCCTCTTCGGAGTTGGTAAAAGTTAAACCTCTCATCAAATCTTTGATTTTGAGGAAAATACAGAAATACAGGGTGCTAGGTCGATGCTATGTGCAGGATTGGTAACGAGTTGTACTTTTTCGGAAACTAAAAATGACTTTGTTTTGTTGGCCGTGTGTGAAGAAGCGTTGTCATGATGTAGGAGAACGCGGCTTTTTGGTCGTCTTTCGCGATCTTTTTGTAATACCCTGGGTAAACAAATGGTAGAATACCACTCGGCGTTAACACTCTTTTGAACTTCAAGTAGAATTGTGCAGATGGGACCCGTGGCTGAGAAGAAAACACGATCATTTTTTTACCAACGTTTCTCGCCTGCCTCAATTTTGTTGGGCTGTTCTCATTTTCAAACACTCATTCACAAGATTGCTGTTTTTTCTCGGGTTCAAAACAATAAATCCACGTTTCGTCTCCTGTGACAATGTCATAAACAGCATTAGAATGTCCGCGGTCGTACTTCAGTAGCATCTTTGAGCACCATTCCACGCGAGCCCGCTTCTGCTCCGCTGTCAGTTCATGAGGGATCCAACGACAAAAAGTTTCCGAATTTTTAATCCTTTGCGTAAAATTTTCTGAATTTGGCTCATACCAATCCCCAATAGCCCTCGAGTTGTCTCATAGGTAATCCGCGGGTTTTCTTCAATCAGCCGCTTAACAATAGCCACATTATTTTCGTTGGCGGCAGTTGAAGGCCGACCTTCACGAAATTCGTCATGTAAAGAAACCCGACCTCTCTCAAATTCAGCAAACCATCGCCTCACGGTGCTCAAACAAGGTGCTTCTCTCCCATAAGCATTTTGAAGATGAGCTGCACAGTCTTGCGCGGAGAGAGAACTTTTAAAATCATGAAAAATCATCGCTCTAAAATCTTTACGACTTAATATTCCGTTTTCGTTACGTACGTAGATTACCAAGAAGGTTGCAACGTTTTAAAAAATATAACATTCGAAATTCAAATAGTTTTGATTAGCTAGAAGTGCAAAACTTTTAATGTGCCCCATGTAGCAGTGTGGTTTGAACGTTGAACCCCTAACAAGGGAACCTATACTTGTGTCGCAGAGAATATGGAATTGCCACTCCCAGCTAAATACAAATTACATTTCAATTTAGCTAATAGGCAAAATTTACTTAAAGGCATTGTAAATTCATGTATTCAATCTACAATAAAACAAACTCCACATCGAACGGGTTTTTCGGTCCTTTCGTCGCCAACTTAAATGGCTTCCCACTTCCCATTCGAGAGCGTAAACAGGTCAAATCTGTCAACACACCCTTCTCTGTTCTCTATGATCCCTTTTCTCCTGGATACTTATACTTAAGAAAAATTTCACTTTCTTTCATCTTGTCATGATCGCCAACTGTGATCCACAAATTCTCTCGTGTTGTCAATTCCTTCTCACCGTTCTGGTTTCGTGTCTAACTCTTTTGTTGTGCAAACTTTGGAACTCCATTCCAGACAACCTTAGAAAAGCGTGTAGTAAATAGACTTTTAAGACTAAAGTTACTGACAATTATTTGAATAACCAGGGTAGGTAGGTACTAGTTTCTCATAGTCCATAATTTTCATGTGCTTGCATACTAATTCTCATGTAATAAAACATAACTTTATTAACCTGTTCACACGTTGTAAATAAAATTCTTATTACCTACTTAAAAACTTTTCACGTCTTCTTAAATTTTTCGACCCTTGACCACACAACCACAGCCATAATGAAAAGTAGGTACCTAACAAAAGAAAATTTGAATTTCGCGGCTTTTATGACGTCGTAGAATGCCTCATCTGTGATAGAACCACAGAATATCCATTTTTGGATTTACTGTTTACTCTATGCAAAAAATTGACATAATATGACTGGTCAGAGACAATTGCTTCATTTTTAATTTTATAGACAATTTTGTTGACATTGAGAATTTGACGTTTTATTCGTCAATCGTCAATTCGTCATAATTGTTGTTTTTATCATCACTTTTAATTCAGTGGACTTGTTTGGATAGTGCTTGAAATTCTAAAAACACCATCGAGTTGATTGTATGTGATTGAACTAGATATTTGGCAGTGTATTATAAATCTGGTTGATAAGAAGTTTCCCACAAGTTCAGCAGAACTGAATTTTTGCGGAGTTCTAAAGTATTGACATTTTTTCTCGAAACTGTTGTAAAAATGGCCACCAATTATCCACCACATGCATCTACTGCTGCTCCTACAGCGCCTGTTGACACACAGGATCTTCCGCCGCCTTATTCAGCCGTCGTCGGTAATCCACAATATGGATTTGTAGTACCAACGGGTGAGCCATTTGTTCCACCGCAAGGAGCCTACCAGCAGCCGAAAGCTTTCACCGCTCCTGGAGTGTACCCCCACCCGACAGTCGTGACTACGTTACAACCACAAGCGGGCGATATGCCGCCGCCACCGCCGGGGGTATCTGTGCCCGTCGGTGTAGTGATGCCAGTAGGCGTGGGGACTGAGCCTGCGACAATAACTTGCTACAGCTGTGGCAAAATTGTTACTACTAAAGTCAAATATACAACAGCCTGGCACACCCATCTTGTTGCCGGATCTATTTGCTTCATAACTTTGTAAGTATCATTCACTTTTCTTCATAAAATTATATCTCTAATTTTTATAATCTCTTAATTACATGAGTCTGTGTATAATCTTGCATGATGCATAGCTGTGTTGAATTAAAACAATGTTGTGTGTACTATATTTTATTTTTAAACAACATGGTTTGGTTGAAATGTAGGGTTTCAATAATATACGGTTGATAATAAGATAATTTATGTATTTAAAATATACAGGGCCTGTTCGTTGTGCTGCCTTGGACTTGTACCTTACTGCTTCGACACATTTAAAGATGCTGAGCACTACTGCCCTAACTGCAACACATTCATTGGTAAGAACAGCAAGTGCTAAAATGTTCCACGCCTATTTAAAAGATACAAAAGTTTACAAATAATAATCCTGCATTGAAAGATAAACACTGAATTATACATGTTGGTGCCATTATTAAATGTATGTCTAATTACAATGAAAATACTATATAAATCTAATGGTAGATTTCCGGAGGCAACTTCTTTCATGATGCCGCTGCTTTTTATAAATATGGCAAAAGTTGATGTATGAATCCATTGTTTTGCGTTAATAAACATTTCCATTTTCAACAAAAAAAGAATTGATACATTGAATCAATCATTGAATAAAAACATGAAAAAAAAGTCAAATTAAATTTTATATGTTCCTCTTTACCTTATTTCTTACCTTAACAACAAAAGTATTTAAGTTTAATTGATTGATGTTCAACTTAGCAGTTATAAATATAGATTATGTTGACTGAGTCTACACAGTATAAACTAGGTATGTAATTCAAAATAAACTTTGTACTCTTTCACGCCAAATTCATAATTATGCTCTGATATTTTCATGTTCAGCAAAAATTACAAACACTTAAGTAAACACACTGCTTTGATATGTGTCTTAAAATATTGTATGTGTATACCACAGCTTACCTCATGTTTTATTTTGTTGGATTCTCCCTCATTACCAAACCATTCCGAGGTCCTTTTTCAACAATTTTACTCATAGCAGTAATCTATTTGGTAATTGGTGAGATACACATAAAACATATGCTATATAATATATTCCACATACAGAATAAATCCAAAAACAGAAAATGTATAAATTTTTAATTCCATTGTATTTAATTCTGTTAGTTGTGTATTTAATAAAAACGTATGTAACTGTATTGTATATTGTGCTTACTTGAGTTGGGATAATATTTATGGGTTTACTTGACATTTTTCCACACATTTTTGTTTCTTAATTTATAAATAAATTAAATTTGTAGACTGATAATATATTTATATTTGTAAAGATTAAAAAATAAGTGCACATATTGTATTTGTTTAGTTTTATTGAATGCCTAATTTTATGTACATATACTTGTTCGTTATGAATGAATTATATAAATATATTTTTATAACTATGGGATAACCCTTTTTATAAGTAGTTCAAAAATTTCATAATTTGTCTCAATCATTTAAATTGTTGTTTTCAAAGCTATTGTCTACCCTATTTATTTTAACCTATTAACATAACAATAGGATTACTTAGCATTAAGTTCGTAAAACATCTTTGTAAACTCTAATAAAATAATAATTAAAAAATATCATTTATGTTTTATTAATGTAATAACATAATTCATAATTTAACAATCTCAATAACTTTGTTTCAAGTATCATAATTAGATGACAACAACATCACGTCACAACAAGTTAACTTTATCCCCATTTGAAGGGTCTTAGGTTTGATTCCCAGCTATATGAAAATTTTGATGATGAATTTTAGTTTCTGTTGCTTGTTGTCATTGAGGTACTAGTACTTTAGTACATAGTATCTCAATGCTTGTTGTCTATTTTTGTATTTTTATGTGGTCCATTACACCAACATATAGAATCCTTGTGTAGGGCTAAGAACACATGGTTTATTTCCTTATTTTAACAATACAATAACATAATTATTACATAGTTGTTTTAGCTTCACTGAACTAACCTAGCTTATACTGCTCTTAGTACATATAGTAACAACGTAACATAACAACACATTCATGAAATTTTAACTACATTGTAGTATGAATGTTTAGGTGTTTTGCAATACAATGAAAAGAAATTTAATAACATAAATAAAAAACCCACTTTTTACCTATCCACCTAATGCCTTACTAGGTACTTAATTATTTATTGGCAGTTTTTAAATATGCGCCCATCACTAGCACAGAGTTGTCATGATAATAAGTATCAACTCAACAGGTCATAAAGTATAATTACAAAAAAGTCATGATATATTAGATATTTTTTAAGACTATTAATCATTGTACTCCAGGCAAAGTTACATGCATAATATTTGAATGTATCTATATGAAGCAAATATGATATTGATATTACCTATCTTTTTATGATAAGATAATCCTAAAAAAGACTTCTGATAACAACACCTCAACCAAATACAATATTGTGATGGGTATTTTTATTTCATGTCCATAAATTAAAAGCAAAATGAATAGTGGTGGTGCAAATGTTGCCACAAGCAATACTAGAAGAGGGGATGTGACCCTGGAGATGGATAATTTAGGACAAATTTGGGAACCACCACCTCCATACTCACCACCAAATACAACTATAACCAACCAGCCAGTAATTTACCAAACTGTTATTGTTCAGCCGCAATTGAAGCACAGACCGATTCTGTTTACGTGCCCAAACTGTCAAAAAAGGAAATTGACTAAAGTGAAATATGTTAACTCGCATTCAACCCATATGATATCTGGTTTCATATGTGGATTCACTATGTAAGTATTATATTAAAGTAAGTACATATTATTATTATATGTTATTCTTTTTAAAGATTTTTTTTAATGTTGTGTGCCATTTGTTTCCAGCTGGTGCATGCTCTGTTGTTTTGCTGCAGTCCCCTATTTGTTACCATCATGCAAAAAAGCCGAACATTACTGTGGTAATTGTGACACGTTTTTGGGTACAAATTAAGTGTCCCATTGTCAGAGTACAGAAATATGGATGTGATAATGACTATGTTGTATATATCATTTTTATAACATACTTTTGGAGGCTGTACTGTATTTTTTATGGATGTTATACAGACTGGAAAATAAGAATTAATTTAGGTCCATCTTACTTGTTTGGCTAGCAAGCTTTGGGGATGCCCTTGGTGTAAGTGACATCCATGGGCTATAGTGAACACCTAACATCAATTATTTTTTTTTTGTTTCTTTACAGCAGAATTTGTGATATTGTTATATTTATTATACCGATATGATAAATGACCTTTGTTTTCCTTTTTCATAGAGAATATATTAAATCAGTAATTCTATAAATCAATAACTTAAGTTGTTCTCTAGGTATGTAACTGATAAAACTGGTATCAAATGGCTTGGTGCACTTATCCAGGACAGTGTTATTTTAGTTTTACAATATGAAAGAAAAATAAAACAAGTTTTTTGAGAAAGTTCTTAGTAGGTATGTAATCATAAATTTAACTTAAATCCAAGATAGCAAATAACATATTAACTATTGTATGGCACTTGTAATCTGAAGCAATCCGATGCAATCTTCCATTTGCCCTCTACTGCAACTATCAGAAATGTTTGTTGAAAGGGCTTTTTTGTATCTTCATTTTGGTATGTCACATCACCACAAGCTTGGATCAAGTACGTAAGCTTATTTGCCACCAGGGTATCAGTAATAGGCTGAGCATCCAGGGTTTTCAGTACATGGTTACTTGCAGGTAAGTCCATAAGAAACTTCTGGATTTTGTCACTCCCATTCACACCATTACCATTCCAAACCAGCAACCCAGTATCAAGGTAGAGCTTCGATGTCAAATGTCTGCTGTTATCTACTTGTTTGTAGAATACTCTGGTAAATTCTTCTGCTGTCTCACAGGCATTGTCAACATTTCTCACTGCAACTTCACTGGCCATATTAATTTGTTTTATCTAGCAGGTAATCAGGTCGTTCTGAATTGGCCGTAAGTTGTTTATTGTTTCAGATTATTTGTATTGAACCTACAAAATTGCACAACAGTAAACTTCCCAACTTTCAAGCGAATTTTTCATAAATAAAAGAATACTAAATTCACACAGCAGCAACGCATAAGCAACAAAGCACCATTCAATGCGGATTTAATATTTTCATTATTTTCTGATAAATTACAGATTAAGATATATTTTAAAGGTTAAATTAAACTACCAACCATTGATCTATAAATAAGGACTATGGATTAGACACATACATAACATAGACACTTAGGTAACTAAAGCAAAAATAGCGAGTCTGACAATGCCTGTCAAACTTTTAGTGAAAGAAAACATGGCTGCTTCTACTAGTGTTGTGCGCACTACGTGTACGGAAACAGTATCGATATTTAGTTTAATGACTTACGTTACAACAGCAAAAATACATGTCGTTCGTCTTTTTTTTAATTTCTTTAAAAACTGACTCTGAATTTTGGATGTAACAATTTGGGTTTTGTAGGAATGTCTTTAGGAAGAATTAAAAATTAAATTGTTACAAACACAATAACTTCTGCTGTGTAATAATCTCTCTAAACAAAATGGCTGCCATTTTATCATGGAGGGGATAAGAGAAAATTTGGATAGTGATTTGTCGATAAAAAATACCGTACTTTATCACCCTTAAGTCTCCGACACCGGTGACCAGACACATTGTATATTAATGATATACAAACTTTTAATTCGTTCTTACTTATCATGACTACAAAAAGGTATTCATGCGATTCGCACTTGACCATATTTTTATCGATACTAAATAAACATATTACAGTAGTGACTACTGTAATGTTTGACACGAGATGACATGTATTTGAGCGGTGGAGAAAATGGCCGCCCTGCCACATTTTTGCCAGCTAATTTTATATGACGTTTAGGATTAGGGCGTCTCTATCTAAGTAGTATATTCCTATCTCTATGCCAATATGACAACACAAGCTCATATAGTAAACCCAACTTATGATTGAAACGAAAGAGGCGCTCTCGGACGCATTTGACATTCATTTGACCAATCATTGCACACTAGTAACTGACAGATGAATGACCACAACGTACTTATGAATGACTTTTCGTTAGTTCCAATTTTTGCCATTTCAGAGATAAGTTGGGCGGACTGTATGAGGTGAGACGAGGGGGAATTGACACCCCGCATACCGCACGTCACCCGCGCGCTCCTTAGTATTAGTCATGTATTAGTAATTAGTAATGTACGAGCTCATATCGACCGCGTTTATCGATTTTAATCTCACTCACATTGTGATTGTGATGAATAAAATATTCTTATTCTATAACAACATAGTTGTAAATGTTCATACTAGCTCATATCTTATCTGCATAAAAAAATACTTCAATATTTACTTGTCTAGAACCACAGTAGTCGAAACCGAATAAATCTGACTAATTTACATTTTACTAATTAAACCTTTTTTATTAATGCTACTTTTATTGTGTTGCGTGGAAAAAATATCGATATAAACCTAACCTATGTGATGCCCCATCACTAGAAAAATGCCATCTCAACCTGTCGCGTACTACATTTAGGTTACGCATAATGTATGCGTAAGCCTAAGCTAAGGGTTAAAGACTCCGCAATGGTCTTGGATTGGATCTTGTTATTTAATTTATTGATTTGGATTAAACAGGAAAATAAAAGTGAAAATAAAAATAAAGTTATTAGAATCATTAAAATTTAATCTAATTAGGGTTCTGTACCCAAAGGGTAAAACGGGACCCTATTACTGAGATTTCGCTGTCCATCCGTCCGTCCGTCCGTCTGTCACCAGGCTGTATCTCATGAACCGACAACCGTAATAGTTACACAGTTGAAATTTTCACAGATGATGTATTTCTGTTGCCGCTACAACAACAAATACTAAAAAACAGAATAAAATAAATATTTAAGTGGGCGCCCATACTACTACATACTATTTAAGTTCGACGCCTCAGCGATAGTTTAGTTACCTTTCGGTCCAAGAGATGCCGTTGTGCGTAATATGTGGCTACAATAAAACAATTAAATATTGGGAGGCTTTCATACAACAGACCAGATTTTTTTTGGCGTTTTTATACATAATGGTACGGAACCCTTTGTGCGCGAGTCCGACTCGCACTTGGCCGGTTTTATTTAGTAACCATTATTCATGTTTGTATTATCATTGTAAACTAAGATCACGGGAGTCCTTAGACGACAAATTCAATAACACAGGTAATTCACGTTATCTGTAGTACTTAATATAATTTTTATACGAAATGATGAAATGATAGTACTTATGTGCAATATGTTGCACGTACCTACTTGTGGAGAGAAGAGTCTTGAAGAGATAGGTACCTACTCTTTATAAAAATAAAATTGTTCAGTTTTGCGTACCTATAATGAATATTAACTATACATACATGAGCTTAATTTCTGTACTATCCTTATTTTGTGATGTGAACGGTGTCTACGTGTGCGTTGGTTTAGCGCACTTTGTATGAAACTTAACATCTGTATTTTTCTAATTAATATTTTTGTTTTAGTGTTCAAATAAAAAAAAAATACATTAAAGGCGTATAAAGACACCTTACAGATAAATAGGTACTTAGAGACCACCTTATGAGATAATTACTGTATAAAAAACACAAAAAATAATTCACTTAAATTTGAATTACATGCATATTCCCTGCATATTCCCTATTACTGGGTACCTACACAATATTATATGGGTTTTAAAACAAATAACAACGCAATAATCATAGAAATATTTTATTTTATAATGTCTTTATCTAATTTGAATCATCATACAAACTGGCTTACTTATACAATAATGTTCTTTACTTCTACTTCTATTATAATTTTAGGACATTTTGACACAAAATTCATTCTTAGTCATCCATAGCATTATTCTATCCACCAAATATGAAAGAGGTACACTAAAACAATAAACCTTAAATTAAACATGCATGTGATTTAATTTCACTAGGATAGGAATTAAACAGTCTGATTATCAAGTTGAAATCTAACCCTAAGGCACTGACAGAAATGATTATGCACTAGTACAAAGATTATTTATAAATAATATACTTATAAACAGTAAATAACATTCCCTAAAATTATTAATAATCACGCTCAATTTTAAATTCGGAGTTGGAAATAAAAGCTATAAAACAAAACAGTATTCAGTAGCCAAGACATTTTCGTTTTCAACATTGCAATGGCGACTACAGTCCAATATCATTAATTCTAAATAATAATAATAATAGAAAATAAGAATTAGTAATTAAATGTTAAAACTATTCATAGTACTTAAATAAAATAAAAAAATATAATGATACAACTGCCATACAATTGATTGCGTTTGATCACAATGTTTCATTTTATTATGTCGTGGCTTACAGAAGGGAACACGCAACCGCCAGGATATAATGAAACTAATCGCTAAATGAAGTAATTGATGGTATTCTACATACATTAAAAGCTTCTTTTATAGGGAATAAGTCATGTTATCTATCTAAATCAAATCCTAAATAATTTATCACGTAATACTAACATATAAAAGTTAATAAAGAATTATAACGAAACCAAGTCGTAACAACATCTCAATTTAATGACACGTTAGACCTGGTAATTACGCGGGATTGAAATGCTCCGATCACTAGAGCTACACAAAACTTGTAAGATAATAAAATTACAAGGTTGCCAAAACCACTGATCAATTTCTGAAAATATACGACTATAGGAAACTCGGCAACAACCTGCTAGGAATTTCGTTGTCATCCCTCAATATAAAATTATTGTTGAATATTTGTATATATTTTAAGATCTTATGTTTTTGGAAGATATAATATTACATCTGGCACTGGTACTATGTATCACAACGTTTCACACAAATCAAACTTACATTAGGTTACTGAATTTTATTATATTACCATTCTGAGAATAAAGCGCACATTCAGTTTTTAAGCATATTAAACCCAATTATATATAACCCAATTATATAACTTGAATAATGTTAACAGGTATAATTTCGAAATTTAACTAGGTTTTTGTATTAAATTTCGCATTTCACTCTGTGTAACTGAACAGACCACAATCAAAAACAGAAACTTACGCCTCCTGCTTGTTATGTTAAAATTGTTGCATTATTTATTGTTCAAAAACAATACATCCACTAAGCAATTTTAACAATCACAACAATATAATCATTACAAAGGCATCATCTACCTAAATCTAAACACCAAACTATTGTTTAAAAACAGGTTTATTGCTCGGACAATATTGCTTAAATATCAAATGATTGGTCTGTGGCGACTTTGTTTTGCAACGTTACAACTTATGACGTATAGACTCTATTTTGCGATTCTCACTTAATATGTTTTTGTATTAAAATGTCATAATTAGTACAAAAGAGTTTCGATTTATCAACGAGCTTCAATAAATACTAGGGCAGTGCGACAACACCGTGTGTGAACTCTCCCTATGCGGTGCGCTCCAGTGAACATTGATAACATCACACAAAGGCGCTCCAAATACCTTTTTATTATTCGTTATATTTCTTGTAATCCAACCTGCAATTGTGAAATGTTATTAATACAATTGATTTGAACGTAATGCTTAAACAATTATATTTACAAGTAGGTAGGAACCAACAGTATTTTATTAAATGATTTGTTATAACTTTCATAGGGAGAATGGAGAACTGTTCTGAAACTTTTAACGGTTTGGCAGTACATGGCTTTAATTTTTCTCATTCATCCAGTAGTGACTAAAGAACAACACTGTAATTCCTTAATTATCCTCTCAGTGATTGGTCGTGTTCGATTTGGGCCTTCCTTCCGAGTAACATCCGCGTATATTCATAAAGTTATTGGAATAAATTGATATATACGCATTAATTAATTGATATATACGCATTAATTAATTGATATATATATTGTATGCTTATCTAAGACGAAATAAATGTTTCTTTCTTTCTTTCTTTCTTTCAAAAAATCATACGCAATCAGGCGCCAGCCAATGCCAGCAATAACCCACTTAAAGGAAATTAAGTATAGAGCCTAGTAGATGCAGATAGATAGAAATTTCACAAATAACTCGTAGTTCCAAATAGTTTCCGGTAACCGGTAACCAGTAGTTAGTGTGCAATGTCTTTATATACCTATAGACTTATTATATATTTTGAATCGAATAACTTTGCCATGAATCAATAAATGTATATATTTAAGATTAATTCAATTCAATTCAACTTGCCTGCAATGGTCCATTGTGTACATCTTTTCCAGACAGATCCGCAATTCGTTCCTGAACAAAAGATTTCATCTATAAATTGTAATAAAATAAAATTGTATATATTATTATACATATTCAAAGTAGGACAAAACAGCTCATCTCTAGCTACTATAACTCTAGCTAGCCACTCAAGTCACTAGTTAAATCAAGTACCTAGGTTTGCCTAGTATGTCGGAATCATTCATCCTAAGGTGTTCCTTCCTGGTTTGCTTGTAAGTATTAATAGACTATGCAGGTAACCGTGAGCGTGATGTTGCACAACTGTGTATGATAGTCTACTATGTAGCTCTAGTTTACCTGATAAGTTTAAATAAAAGTAAAAGCAAACCTGACCCTAGCGCTATGGCTAACTTAGGCATGGTATTGAGATAAAGCGTATGTTACCTGCGCGAGGCGCTCGGAGTCAGCAAAGCTGTTACTGTGGCTCGATTGCTTCTGTTGCAGCTCCGCTTGGAGTGTGTCTATTTTGTTCTGCATCTGAAATCAACAAATCAAATCGTACATCGCTCCCAATTAATTTTCACCGTCACCAACGAACAGCGGCACTAACAAAAACGTTACCTACGTCCACCTGAAACCGAGTTCACCGAAAGGAAATGAAAAACACGTACACACTTAGAAGCATTATACACTAGATTTAGAACACTCCAGGTGAAGAATACAAATGAGATTGCAGCTGCCACATTTATATTTATAAATGCGGTTTCAGAGACGTCCTATTTGTATAAATATTTTATTTCATCACACTCGTTCATAAGAATTTTAAAGCATGTATTGTACAGTCCATCTTGACCTTTTCGATAGCTTTCGACCATTTTCAAATTCCAAGCATCCTTTGCACTATATGTTGGAGATTTCTCTCTAGAGTACTTGTTCTTAAGTTTGCGAATATATATTACCGCGCATGTCCATACCCTCCGTTGACATAAAATCGGTGCGGCGACCAGCGCAAAAAATAGAGCAACTGTATATAATAGTTCGCATTCAAACCTCCAATTAATTCAAATCGTTTTTGATTACACATCTCTAAAACCGCATTCAACATAAAAAACAATACAGAAGTGCTATCTTTAATGTCTTGCGAATTGTACCTCTTTTACGATTGTAGGCAATGATTTTTCTATGCAGGAATATGCAAACGCCAGAGGTTCCTATGCACAAAAATTATTTGTTTAATTTTAACACATCGGATCCATAATAATTTATTTGTAAAACATTTTGTCATTTATGCTAAGCTTATGATTGATGTGCACAATGTAAACATAAACAGACTATGTAAATCGGTGACGCCAGTATCGGACACTTTTAAGACTTTAACGTCAATACGAGGGATACGTTGAAAATAAATAAAGTTGAATATAGCATAAAATATAATCAAATATCCGTCAAAAGTAGTTCTATCAAAGTACTATTGGTACTTTTCAAGCAGTATTGTTATAATTACTATTCCATTGAACACATTGTCTGCTATAACCATAGATGTATCATACACTGGCGTTTAGATAGATTGGAAATGCAAAACATATGATACACGTATGGCAGAGTGAGATAGATAGACGAAACCAATTTTTAGACGGCATAGCGGGCTTAGTGGGCTCTTGTCAAAAATTGTTCCTCAATTTTCTCAAAATAATTTATTTTTTACATTTCTGTGTGGAATAACGTCCTTTGTAGTCTTAATTAGTGATGGTTACTTGCGCGGTACCTGGATGTGACTCCTATAAATATAAAAAACCCCAGGCGTCGCGCTCGGCACCGACGCGACGGCGGGCGATTCATTTTTGGTTTCGTTCAAGTGAGACAGTTGCCAATCTATAATTATATCATAAATCTATGGCTATAAGAATTTATTTGTCTATTTCACATTACGTCAAGTCATGTGTCACGATTCGAAAGATACGCACAAACGTATTTCCAAATTTCCTTACTAGCCGACCACGATAATTAGGCGCATGTCATTTAAGACGTCACTGGAAATAGGGATGGGAATACGTAGTACATTCTGCAGTAGTACCAAAAGTACCATGGTGAATGTTTAATGGAGGTACAATTTTTTTTATGGAATTAAGATAGCAAACGAGCATGCAGCACCACCTTCCGCTGCCGCCCATAACAACTGTGACCGACCCAGAACTAGACTCAATGAGTCTCGTACTAATTCGGTCACACATGCGTTGCTACCCCTGAGGACTGAGATGGTCGCCTCTAAAAAGTGTAACCGGCACCACACCTTCCTATCCGGAACACAATTGTTCTTAAAACAATTATTACACGGTAGGAATGGTACAAAGTACCGTGGCGGGCGGTGGTACTTCCCCGGGTGAGCTCTATGCCCTACCACCTGTACTTGGTCAGTTACTGTACCTGCGCAAACATCTCGGAAAACGAAGTTCACATCAGCCTAGTCAAAATGACCTTAATGTACAATTGTACACGACTGCGCCTCACTAGGGGACGCGCGGGGCTAGAGCGGGGTGGGGGGCCCGCGTGACTGCTATCTGACATGCGCCTAATTATTGTGGTCAGGTAGTACGTAAAATCTGCTTTATTTATAAAATATTATTATCACTCAAGAAGTTTAATTTTTAAGATCACGCTTCCCCTTTCTCGACTGCTGTTAATTAAATACTATGACATGGATACAAAAATATGGAACGGAAACTGAGAAAATAGGCTACCGGTTAAATATTATATTATTGCATTTACTTCCATAGAGATTTGGGTGTATTAGTGTGATGCTTATAAAGATTCCTGGTATTTTTTTATTTAAGATGTGCTGAGGTGCTTCCTTTATATTTAAGCAAAAAATCCCAGTACAAAAGAATCAAACTAAAACTACTTTTTTATCGTCGACGCAGGAGCGAAACATATGATGATATCAACTAAATACAACATTGACGCGTTGTCGACAAAAAATACAAAAACAAGGAAGCACCGACGCTCAAGTATTTTTCATTGATTGATTGATGATTATACATTAATGCTTGAACAATCCCACCTGATCGTGTCAGAGCGCACTAACTTAGCAACAGCCTTTCCATTCCACTCTTGATTCTGGCGGCTGAACCAAACCAGTTTTGCACGCCCTCACCTGCAGGATGATCCGAGTGCGCAGGTCCTCCAGCTCGGCCTGGCTGGCGGCCAGCTGCGCCGCCCAGCGCTGCTCCTCGCGAGTCACGTTCTGCTGCAGTCGGCTCAACACTCCCTCCTATGGACGATGACAAATATATATGATGATAAAATTTATAATTATTATAAACTATTATAGCAGGAGTTCTATCATAGTAGGGGGTACTTATATAAGTAGTAGAAGTTTTATCGAATACAGCAGTGAAATCAGACTATGTGTAAAACTTTATATTATTTTATATTAGCGTATTAGCGTTTGTTTATCCTTACATATTATAAAAAGAAGTCCTGTTTTTTGTCTTTCTGTCTGTCTGTCTGTCTGTCTGTCTGACCTCGATAAACTCGAAAACTACAAAAAAGATTTTTATACTGTTTTCAACAATAGAAAGAGTGATTCTTAAGGAAGGTTTAGGTATATAATTTATTATAGTTTTATGTAATTTAGTAGAAATTCGACGATATACATAATGTGGATGAGGTTTCGCCAACTGGGAGCTATCCACGCGAACGCCGCGTAAACTAACACAAATATAGTTGAGTAATGTACTAGCAAATTCGAGATCTATAAAAATGATATAAAAAAGTCCACGCTAGCATGTCTCTATCTCTTACGGTTGACTCACAATAACCACTTTTATGTAAAAAATTGGAATTAAAAACATCACGTTATTTTCAAAGCTATTTTTTGTAGTTCAGTATTAATCCTTATCCAAATGAATATGTTAGTTAGCTTAGGCATTTAATGCAGATCAAAGTTGCCTTTTACAGTATATCAATCAGATGGGTAGTTTTTGATATATTGTCGTTCCAAGTAATTAGCAGCGCGGGCGAATCTGCGGGCGGACATGTTATGTTGCAGAACGACGTCTGCCGGGTCAGCTAGTTTATTATATGTAAATTTACTTTTACGATATCCCGTGCGCTGTCTATCATAGCGGACGGAATCAATAGATCAGGATACTGTTCTCAGATAGCATGATGAATGATAGTATGAACCTAACCCCTAGGCTAGAAGAGATCCTGGATTCCATTCCATTTTAATTTTGACATTGATATTATAATTTGTAATTTGTAATGTGTAATTGTAATTGTTATGTGACATTGTATTGTGTAATAGTTTTAAGTATATTAATCTTGCATGACATATTGTACAAAATAATAATAACTAAATGATTCAAATTAATATTATTAAATTAAATTATATTGACATTGTTATCTAAAATTTGCACACAATCTCTATGGTAAATTGTGAGCGTTGTACTATATCAACAGTAAGATCTCTTGTTACCACAATTTTAGCAAATAAAAATATTCATTCATTCATTCATTCATTCCCAGTTTTAAGAAATAACTGGGGTTTTCGTAATGTTTTGTATAGGGCAGACATTATGTGCCGATAAATTTGTTCCTACATGTATACATATTATGTGTAATAGAAATATATACAATAAAAATCCATCAACAGTTTCAGACTATCAATATGTTTACTGTCGGCTCTTCCATTTCAATGATCAAATACCGGAGCGTTATTGTGTATCGCATTACATCAACGTGATCAAGATCATAATTACACAGTGATATGTGATCCTGAACGCGTCAACGTTACGCTACTGATACATAATACATATTACGCGAAATTGCCAATCAATGCATTTGGGTATCTTGATCGGAATTCATATAAAATGATTTGGAAATGTATGAAAAAACTAGAACAGTCTTTTATCAAATCGTGTCTGGCACTTTCACTTTAACTCGAGAAAATAGTATTACTCATCACATAAGCTAAAATTACTAGCTGACTAGATATGCTGTAAAAATAATAAAAAAATAAAAACAACACTCACAGTATCAGCAATTATCCTCTTGTACTTGTCGACAACGCCCTGCAGGTTTTCATTTTGCAGGATGAGGTCTTGCAGGCGGTCGTCGCTGTCGGCCGCCGGTTTCTCATGCTCCAGCTGCTCGAGCCGCTTCTTCTCCGACTCCCTCTCCTGCTGCAGCCTCTGCACCCGGTCGCTCAACTCCTTCTGCGCCGCATCCTTTTCCCGGAGTTTCTTCTCAATTTGTTCCAGAGCTTGCTTCTTTTCGGCGTCTTTTTCTTGAAGCTTCTTGTTTATTTCTTCTTGGAGGAGTTTCTTTTCGGCTTCCTTCTTCTGGAGCTCGTTCTTGAGGTTGTCAGCGAAGGCCTGCAGCCAGGCGCGGCCGGCGGGGGGCGCAGGCGCGGGGGCTGCGGCGGGGCAGGCGGCGCGCAGCACGCTCGCCACCTCGCTGTATTGACTCTCCTGCGCCTTCGTGATCGCCTCCTGACGACACATTCACATCAGAACGTAACACGATCACCTTGTTCCCTCGATTAGTAGCTGCGGGTGTAGGTTAGTAACAAAAGGAACAAGTGCAGGGTGAATTTTCCATGTATAAGTGGTTAGATAAATTCAAGACAAACAAACTGCAAACAAATGATAGTGAAAAAGTATCAGATAAACATTCGTCCTTTTTAAAATCCATAAATGACCTATACCATAGTTTGCTCAATTCTAATCATTTTCTATGCATCTTTGTAATGGGGAACTGATATATGCTCTGAATATTTAGTTATTAACAATGGTCAAAAGGGTGAGGATTAAAATCTTTGCATACTTGGAAAATTAACCCTTTATAATAACAAATGTATTGAAGTGCCTTGGGTGCCCTTCACATATTTAATTTATCCTGTGATCTGAACACATATTCGCGGCAGTGCATAGGTATTATAATAAAGCAGCTGTATTTATCGAAAGCGAAGCCGGCCGAAGATCTACATACATATTTTCGGTTGGAACATAATATTTGGTGTATGTTTAGATTGTAACTTGATTTGATAACAAAATATGGGGATTACCTGATAACAGTAATATTTACAAAAATAGTATATTTCAAGTTTCAATTGCTTATTTTGTAATGTTTATATAAAATTAGGTTTTATTCGTTTACTCAAAGCCATCATTATTCATATTTAAACTTTTAATGACCTAAAAATCATTGTATAACATATTAATGTTACATCAGTGTTGAATTTTTGTAAATTCTGTCTAATTGCTCTCTCATAACATATGAGGATTCCCTGTACAAAGTTATATGTTTCTGGTTCACTAGTACAGCCTGCGTACGTTGTCTGTGAGTCCGTCGCAGTAAACATTACGAGGTACATACATTAGGTCGGCAAGGCGAGCTGGTATATATCTGGTTCAATGTGGGTGTGGGACAAGCAAGCGTTGACTTACGGAGTCTTGGGCCGGCCTCGCGCTCGCCGCGTTTGTCTGTAGCGCCCTTTCGGCGGACTGTAACGCCTCCATTACTTTCCAGTTTTTAGTACGCAACTCCTGAGTGGTACGAGGCACAATCAGTAAGTATGTTAGTATCAACCAAAACGCACATTCAAGCGGCAACGTTTATAAGGCATGCGATTTGTAAATCACTGACTGTTATTCTTTGAAAACGGTGGTAAGTTTGAAAACTGCATGTCCAGCATGCCATTTTATGGTAATATTTTATTTAAATACCTAACTATTTTTTTCTATTCTAGATCCATTAAAAGAAGTTATAATGGTAGCTAGTCAAGCTCCGGTCAGAACATAGTACAGGGGGGCCATACAGTTTGGCGCTAGTAATTTGCTACTTTGGCATAGACTCTAGGGATGAAATTTATAAACGATACTTAAACTTGTCACATATTATATCGTCGGTATAATACGATATTGTGTGATAATAAAAAAATTCACTATACGGACGTCAGAAACATCACAAGAAAGTAAAGTTTGAGCAAAGTATAAGTTCCGTCTATTAATTTCACCCTCTACTACTTAAGTGCATCTCACCTAAATGCCAGCTTTCCAACTGACGGCGAAAATTTAAAATGCCGTAAGTAACTATTGCTTGCAAGCTAAATTGAACTGCGTACGCAGATAATACATTTATTTTCAGCGGGAATAGCAATTCCATATCGACCGCGATCGCAGTATAAGCACGCGAGGGAGGGTACGGTATAGTTGATAGCGAGTAGTGCGAGTACTCACATTGTTCTTGTCCCGGTAGTGGTCGAGCTGCTGTGCGAGCTGCGTCAGTTGCGCGCGCTGGTCGGCCGCGCCGCGCTGCGCCGCCGCCAGCTCGCCGCGCAGGGCCTCCACCACGCTCTCCACCTTCGCCAGCTCCGCCGCCTGGGAACACAGTTTGTACGTATATAAGACGGTACAGTACCCGGCAAATTAATGCACATAGGTACTCAGAAAGGTTCGGTTACTTTCGGCTTTGTAGAGCGATGTCCTTACTACACAGTCCTTACCGCTGACTTGTCACTTTTCTTTCGAATTCGGTAGAAGATGGTCGCGTTCACTCAGAAATAAATATAAAGAGTTGTTAAAGCCTCAAACGGAACATCAATATTATTATTGTTATAACTACTTAATAGGGTGCTTTATTAGATCCTAAGCTATAAATTAGTGCAATGCGCGAGAGAGAAAACGCTCTACAAAGCCGTAACCAGCCGATTATCTGTTTCTAACGCCCGATGTGCATTACTTTTCTCCGGGAACTGTATGGTATTTTGGAGCACGATAATATGTATTCAACTGACGAATGTGGTCGCACAGCCGCAGTGACGTGGCCGCGCGGCCTAGCCGCCTATTGCGCGGGAGCACTTACTGAATTACAATGTATTGCCGGCCACTTCTAAAGGCGGCGTTCGCAGTACAATATTGGAATAAAAACTATACGATCGTACTTAACAAAAAATCTGTGGTTTTTGCGAGCAAAAAAGTACAAGCGCGCTCAATTAAATTTCTCGATTTTAATAATTAATTTAACGTCACACATTAATTTAATGTAATCGTGAAAGGAATGTGTTAGACAGGGATACGTCACAGTCGAGGGAATACAAGTCTCCATATTAATGGCATGAGTAAATAAGTACCTTCTGGTCTGTGCCGGCGGGCGGCAGGCCGTTGTGCGCGGGCGCGGCATTCAGCTGCTTCAGCTCCGCCACCTCCGTCTCCTTGGCCGCCAGCTGCTCGCGCAGGGACGTCAGCTCATTTAACATCTGTGCAACAATTCATTTTATTAATAACTTAAAAACCGACTTTCATATTGCCATGTGGAGATAACTCAGAAACAAATCGTCAAATGTCACTCGAAAATAGGAATGAAAGAATACATTCAAATTGATATCTCCCTCCTTTTACGAAGTCAGTAAATTGATATTATTGTTTTATAAGTTAACCTGAATGTGTACAAACGTGCAAGTTGATCTCAACGAATAATTTTAATGACCACTTACATTTATTACACTGTAATTATCAAGATTATATCTGTTACCTGTTGATATTGTTTGTCAGTCTCTTCCTTAATTTTCTCCAGGCTGGCCTCAGCCGCCTGCGCGCGTGTCGTCAACCTCTGCACTTCCTCGGTCAGATCTGCAGGTGTAATAATCGTTCGGTTACCACTCTTCATTTCACTATCCTTTATTAGGTACCACCCCAAACAATGTTACCGCGTTTTCAGTAGGTAACAGTAACAAAGGTGTATAATTGACAGATGGGACAGATGGCAAATTACAAAGTATCATTACACTAGACCCGATTTGGATAAATGGCGGATTATAGTTGTCAAATAATGAAGCAGCGCATTTTAGAGAGAGAGATAGTGCCAGGGAAAAATAGGGAGAGGAAGATATAGAAAAAGAAGGAGAGAGAAAGACAGGTAGAGGTGTAAGTACCGGCGATCCGGTCCTGCGCGAGCCGCAGCTCCTGCTGCGCCTGCTGGTAGTGCTGGTCGGCCAGCGCCGCGCACTGCCGCTGCGCCTCCAGCTCCGAGCACACGCGCGTCGCCTCCTGCGCACACAGGAACCGTTACCGCTCGGATCATTTGAATAGTGGACGGCGTGGACGCAATCGTTTGCTTCGGATTATTTGTTATGTAGTTACATTTACAAATATTAAATATTTTCCAATTTGTACAATATTATTCTCTGTTGTTTCGCTCCTGTTGGTCATGGTGTGATGCCTAAGCCTAAAGCCTTCCTTGATAAATCTATTATCCAACATAAAAATAATTTTTAAACTGAACCAGTAGGTAGTTTCTGAGATAAGCCCGTTCAAATAAATAATCAATCAAATGCTTCAGCTTTATATTATTATTATTATAAATATGACAAACTTGCGTGACGTATTCAAACTCGAAGATACACATGAACGTTCACTCGGATACGTAATATACGTATACCATCCATCATCATCTATGTACGTGCTCACGAACATACATAGTCCATACATAGCGCCGCCAGCTGCTCGATCACGAACGCACACGCACAAGCACATATATACGTAGTCGCACACACGCCCACCCACACACACACACGCACGCACCTGCGCGAGGTCGGCGGCGTGCTGCTGCGCGACGGCGGCGTCGCAGCGCGCCTGGCCGGACTCGAGCACGCGCGCCGCCAGCTCCGCCTGCAGCGCCGCCAGCTGCTCGATCAGCGCCGCCTCCGACTGCAACGCGACAACGTTAACGACATGCACGGTGACGCTCGGTACATTAGTGTCGCCTTGTTACGGCCTGGGTACTAGTAAATTAACGCGCCAACTATTGACACTTATCGACGCAATTAAGGACACGTACAGTAAGATCGTTATAACTCGGCCGCTCTGAACTTCGTAGATGTTTGCGCAGGTACATTAACTGACCAATCAAAATACGGCGGCCATGACAGTGTTTTATGATTCGCTATTTTGTATTGGCGTACCTATCCTAACGCCCGCACTCCGCGCCTCCTACCACCATTTAGGCCTTAAATCGACATCTGCGCAGCCACTTGTAAGCTACATTCAGAGGGACCGAATTATAATGACCTTACTGTACGCCATACGATAACATTTGTCAACGATTAGTATGGCGTTGTTACCGGGCCCTATTTAATATATTTTATAAGTTGTTATAAAACATAATTTCCTACAAATTTCATGTTACTCTTACAATAAGTACTTGTCGTAAAATATACTTAGGAGACTTTACAAACTAATTTATTAAATAGGGCTCTGACTGACAAAGTCGGGGCAAGAAGGAAATCAAGGCGTTAAGGAAATACCCTAGCCTCTTCACCAATAAATCAGGGTGCTTCACAGGGCTTAATGAATTATATCTAACGAGAGGACTTAATTATGTCAGCTTTTTAACTCAGACTCGAACACTTTCTTAAATTTATTTATCAACCTTTCAATCGACCATCTTACTCCCGACAGATTATGATAAAAGCCACAACGCCAAAAGTGTTAAAAACGCAGTTAATATTATAACTTACCTGATTTCTGCCATCACCCTCCATGACACACCTTCTACAAGCTTATGTTTGAAATAAAACATAATTGATAACTTCGTATCGTAAATCTGGATTATACTCCGGTGTGTACCTGTATTAAGATGTGATTCAAACGTAATTTACTTTGTACACTTATTAACCAAGACGGATTTACAGGTAGGTCCGTTGTTCGTTCAAACGTTCGTTAGGTGTTAGATAAAATAATGTCGTATGTCGCGTTATATTTGTTAAACTTATTGATACAGTTGTTATATAAATGATTTATACTACAGGGCGTGCACAAATATTTAATAAAAATATTATTTTTAAAGCGAGAGAGGACGGCACGCCGCATGCACCCAAGATCGCGACCCACGCCGCCGAATGTCGATATGGGATCGAACGTGCTACACAAAGGAGGCTACCGCGAAATCATGCATCACGTATTGTCTAATATTAATAAAGATAAGACTGAATACGCTGTGCTCCGTAGCACCGTTGCGATATATCACGAAGAAAGCCATAATTCATGAAAAAGTGGTTTCGGATTCCCTTTTAGAGGCAGAGTTAAATCCGTTACGGCGAATTGAAAAACATCCCACCAAGAAACTGGAGAACATAAGTCCTGACCTGACTCCAACATTAAGGCGTTTTTGCATGTAATATTTTTAATTATTATATATGTACCCTCATGACTCATGTTTTCGCGGTAGACCCTTCGGGAGCGATAACGAGGTGTTCTTCGAAGGGAACGATTTCCGATCCGTCTAGTTTAATGCCTCCCACTCTATCTATGGTTATTGTGAATAAGGAACAACAACTTACGGCCGAAAGCCTCTGAATGTGCATTTCCAACTGCACCCGCTGTGCCTGCGCTTCCCCTTCAGCTGATAATTTAGACTGTAGCTAAAAAAAAGGAAATGAAGTTACTAAGGCGTCGTAGCAATACTTACGTAAGTAACTTTTCCCGTGAACTAGACCTAGACTGTTTTATTACGATAGATGTCCGAATAAAATCTGTATAAATTTTTATCCCAAAATAGTTTTAATACTATTATTGCAGGACTATCTGGGACGATACGTTTTCGTTCCCGTCCGTCAAATAACTATCACAATATATTTCGCATGTTCCCGACGTCAGCTGCGGTAAAATACATATCTTCGACGTGCGACGACTGCGTGAGATGTCGCCGCGTCGCCTCGGGCAACACAATTTTATGTAAATAAAAAAATAAATTAATAAAACTGTGTGAATAAAAAGAAAAAAAATTAAGAAGTCGAAATAAATAGTGTCATAACAATTTGGGCTCCTCCAAGTAGCATAAATGCTAATACATAATTTCTACCTTTTACACAAAATGAAGGTTACAAGCCATAAGCCATCATGCTGGCCAACTGCGGATTGGCAGACTTCAATATCTTTGAGGGCACTCTAGAGACTATTACATCTAACTCAAAAAAAATTGAAGTTCATGCAGAATTTGACCTAGACTCCCTTTTTAAAGAGTTCATAATTCAAGTTTCAAACAAGTCGGTAATAAATAATTTAATTTTGTTGAAAAAAGTTTGCAAGTAAAAATAATACTAGTAAAATAATAATGAATTGTATTGTTTGTCTTAACTTTACTTTGCTCTTTTTTAAAGCCAAAACAGACAAACGAGTAGCCAAAAGAGACATGTGCAATACGCGTCACCAACACATCCACTTATATATTTCTAGTACACATAAACATAATATTTACCATGGCCTTCTCCTTGGCGAGCGAGGCGCTCTCGTCCATGAGGCGCGTGAGCCGTTTCTGCAGCGTGTTGTGCTCGGCGCGCGCGGCCGCCGCCGCCGCCTCCGCCGCGCGCGCCGCCGCCGACGCCTTCGCGCGCTCCGCCGCCAGCGTCGCTCTGTACAGACACAATAGTTATTAGTTATGACGTTGTGCCACAAATCATACGTTAAATACAGATCTACAGATGTAAAGCTCCAAGTTTAGTATTACGCGCTTGAGCAATGCACATATTGACAGCGTTCATAGACACGAAATATGGAACCGCTTTGAACCACTATTGAATAATGTTTTATGTCCGTGAACAATGTGTTTTTGAATGAATGTTTATGAATTTACCTTAGCTCCTTGAGCATGTTGTTGGCTCCCTTGTGAGTCTCAATTTCATCAGCAAGAGCCTTCTCCTTATCGGCGAGCTGTTTCTTCAGTTTCTGGATGGGATCATTGGGTCCCTGGTATAATAAAAAATCGTAATATCAATTGTAAAAACTTGTGCTATGGTTACCAGTGAACAGATTTAAACACATAATGTTGGTAAAAGACTGCCATGGTAAAAACTTATATATAGTAATAAATATATAATAACTTATTACTAATAAGAACCATTTGTTTTAACGGTTGCCTCTTGTTTGGTATAACAACTTTTCGTCGAAAATCGCTTCGACTAATTTTAGTTGGAATAAAGTCATTTCACATAATTATTCATTTGATCGAATATTTGATTGCCATAATTTTATTTCTTATCATCATTTGTTTCGAATAATATCTTTTTATCGAATGTTCAAATGCGCTAATTTTAATTAAAGTAATGTAAACTAGACTAATAATGATTTAGTCGAAAGATCGTGTTGGATATTCGGTTCAGCAATTATTGGTTTCCTTTCATATTTAATTGAAAAATTATTGTTGAAATTGTTCCTTCACCTACTTAATTTAGACTGTATTCTTTGGTATAATAACTATTCAACTAAATAGGATAGGTTAGCGAGGAGCGAAGCGACGAGCGTGTTAGGTTAACAGGAACCATCGCACGAGCCGAGCGAGCGAAGCGAGCGTGCCGCGGGAGCGGCCGGCGAGTGCCAGAACCGACTTTAGGGCGTTTATAACCACCTGAACATTTCATGAAATGAACATAGTATAAAATAAATATTCGATCAAATGAACATTATGTCAATCAATATTACACAAAATGAATATTCGATCAAATGAAAATTATGTCTAACGATATTAAACAAACTGATTATTATCTTAAACGTTGTTCGATTTATTAAAATTATATCAATAGTTGTTATACGAAACAAGGGTAACCCTGTTTTAACAGCTATTATATTTCGGACAGAAAGGTATGGAGCCGGTTACAGTATTTAAGTGTGGACCATCTCAGTCCTTAAGGGTATCAAGTAACAATGCATGTGTGACCAAATTAAAATAAGACTCTTACTAAAAACAACTAAATGGACTATTTTACTAACAAGTAACAACAACTAACAGAACTAAGTTTCACTAACAGTCCCTCGCAAAGTTCCCACACTTATTAACAAACTAACTTCCATAACATCATCTGCTTATTAACCATCCTAGTTATTAAATTGAGTCTTGTTTTCGGTCAGTCACAGTAGTCATAATCAACACCAGAAAGATGATGCTGCCTGCTAGTTCGCTACCTTATTTCCATACCGAAAGCGCACAACTTGTAGTGCAGCCACAGTCGTACAGTACCTCGGTCCACTCGGAGTGCTCGGGCAGCTGGTCGTGGTGCTTGTTGAGCAGCGCGTCCGTGAGCACCTGGATGTCGGTGCGCGACAGCGCCGCCTCGCGCACCACGCGCACCAGCTCGCCCACCGACACGTTGCCGCCCTCGCCCGCTGTGCCACGATACGTTCCTAACTTTACTTTACTTCATCACTTCCATACACTCTGGGCTCTGGTGCACATTTGGCTATTAAAAGGCCGTCTAATCACGTGCACTTTACTATGAACTGGGATGAAGATAAGTAAACAAGAGAGCTAACGTCCTGGATGTCTGAACAAATTATTTATTTAGTTGAATAGTTTTCTACAATTCACAACTAAATAATTTCAGTTGGATTTACTTTAAATCAATATTTAAACTGACTTTTTAATCAAAATCGTAGTTGTTCATTTCTTTCTAAAAATATAAAATGGCATATTGATATCTCTGTTTTAACCATTTCATCAATTAATTACTCTACTTATAAATGTTCAGTTATATTAGTTAATTTTTAGTAGGAATTGGACACTATGCAGTTTTATGCAACTGAAATAATACAACAAGAATTGTCTCTATCCATAAAAAATATAAGTCATAAACTTACCCATAAGCGCAAGTACATTGGGCTCAGGCTTCTTCTTCTTGTTCTTGCCGCCGGGCGGGGAGGGCGCGGGCGGCGCGGGGGCGGGCGCGGGGGACGGGGCTGAGGGGGCGAGCGCCTGCTTCAGCAGCTTTTCGGTGGTGAGCTCGCTGGGCTGCGGCGCGTTCAGCGGCGGGACCACCTCTTCCTCTTGTTGCTTCGGCTCATCCACCACTGGCTTCTTTTCCACTTTTTTCACTGTAAATCAAATATGCGAATTACCAATCCATAGACATACCATCTTAATGAGATATGAACCTAACCAAGTACATCTATTTTAATTGTTAAGTTGTTCATCATTGTATACTCCAAGTTTGTTGTTTCTATCTATGTGTGTTGTTTCTATCTATTTTCTCAATGACAGAATCAGATAATTGATTTGGATATTTAAAACCCTCCGACATGTAACTTCACCTAAATTGTTAATACAGATATACATCACATTAGTGCAATCAATTCTATCTTACTGTATGGGGTGGATCATAGGGTAAATCAAGTTTTCTGATACTGGAGAGGGGACAGCGTTGCTTATTAAAAATAATGCAATTTAAACCTTTTAGATTTCCAACTCAAAATTTATACCACCAAAGTGATCTTCTGTCCGTTAGAAAACTATATATTTTACATAGCATTACTAAATTACATAAAACTATGACATTCGATCCTATGTTAGTTACTGGACGAAGGATGTTAAATGTTGCTAAAATAGAGAAAATAAAAACAAAATTTGCTGAAAGACAATTCCAAGCACAATCATCCTTTTTATACAATAAGATAAATAAAGAACAAAATATCTATAAATTGCCTACCAAGAAATATAAAAAGATAATAATCAGTTGGTTAAAAAACCTGAGCTATAATGAAACGGAAAATCTATTACTACGCGTACAATGAGGGTAACCGCGTGTGGATTCGCCGCTAGAGGCCGCTAGTGTAGAGGGTGGTCTGCCTGTCACTTCTCTCTTGTCTATTCACTGAATAGTATTCAGACAAGTGTCACTTGTCAATGTTTATGTATGGGCGGGCTTTGACAGCATGACCGCCGTCTGCAGTGGCGCCAACTGGTGAGCACAAATACGGTTACCCTCATTGAGTTAGACACACACACACACACACACACACACACACAAACACACACACACACACACACACACACTTAAGCACACACGCCAATATATACATAATTTACATGCATGAAATTTATTTGTAATTTTATTTTCATACTTTTATACAAAATTTCTTTACCTTTTAATTAAAATACCTACTGTAAATATACAGAGATACGGAAGAGCGGGGCCTCCTGACACAGGCATTTTTATAAATGCTTACAAGGATGGCCCCAGTAACATAGCTAGTTTAATTGTACTTTAAGGAATATACTTACCAATGCATTGATATATATATGTGCACCTACGTGTTTTATAAGATATTCCAAATAAAGATATTTGTATTTGTATTTGTGACATGGGATAACAATGGCGTTTAAATTCTTGACTATATTAATCATGAAGCAAATATAGAGAGGAGACGTTGTATGTAGATTTCCCTATAAAAGATCGCGTGATGCTTTGCGGGGCGAGGGAGATAAAGAAATGGGCGGGATCTAACAAAATCCCGCCCATTTCTTACCAAATACGGCGGTGTTTTTGTTGTTGTAAGTAGTTGTCAATAGAACCGCCATGTTTACAAAATGATTATAAAAACTAGAAAAATAATATTTGGTGGTAAAAAATTCTTTAGGAATTAATGTAGGACGAATTTCAGTACGTATGATTATCAAGATATAGTAATTGTTAGCTCTACGCACCTATGCATTTTTATTTCCCCTAATACAAAGTGTCGCCATCTAACGTCGAGAAAAAATTTATTTGGTGAGAGCCGTCAGAAGACTGACTTAAGGCCACGCCCACTGTGATGACGTCAGGACCTAGTTGAGTCACAGTGCACAGTTGCTTAGCCCGTCTCCTCTCTATATTTGCTTCATGGTGTTAATTTATTTCCCTCACATTATAATAAATATACAATTTATTAAATTTTTTATTACTGAAAAACAATCACGTATAAATTAACACATATTAGCACTGATAGACCTAATGTCAAATGTCAATGTCATTGAAGGCTATCTTGCTTCATTAATCTATGCTAGAAAGAGATAAACACGCTTTCGAGTCAATAAGCTGTAACTACATTATAGACAAAGGACAGCGCTGCTGCAAGCATTTAAATATTTTATTATTCGGATGACGCCATCATTGACTGTATGTTGAAATTTTACACTGCACAAATATACCTTTTCGTTGTTCCTTGGGAGCTTCGACATTGGTCTGCCTCTCGCGGGAACCTTCATCTTTCACGGGCTCCGGGGCGGCTTGCTTTGGAGGCACTTTACCACTCTTGCCCGCCTTGGCTGACTTTGACTCCTTCTTCTCGATTACTTCTTCTTTCTTCTCTCCTGACTTTAAAACCAATGAAGCTTTAGCATATTACCTAAATACTTTGCAGAAGATATGTTAACGATTGACTTTGACCAATAATAATTAGTGATCCATTGTAGGGCATGCGGCTCTTCCACCTTTAAGTATGGGAGTCTGGACCATATTCCGTCATATTACTTCAGTTTATACCTATTGGCGTAAGGTGAGTATTGTACACTCGAGTCTTGCTTTTTCTTACGCTGGCAGGTTGCCTTCCACATGGCTTAATGTTATCTCAATGTAATGCGATTTATGACATTTCCATTAAACCAAGACAGACATTCGACGCATGTGCACTCGATAAAATAGGCCAGCAATGTTAGTACCATACATTTTAAAATATTATTGAAGTTATTTAATTGAGAAATAGCTAGCATAATTCACCAATGCTCTATTTAATTATAACTTACTTGTTAAAAGCGATCGAAACTCATGCTCTATGAACAATTAACATAATGATCTAAAATGACTTTCACAATAATGGAATGTGTGGAAAATGCAAAAAGCAAATAATACAAAAACAATACATGCGTGTAATGATATTATCGGGTCATACATCGACGGATGATCATATAATAACACAGGATTACTAATAAAATTATTTCACTTGACAAATGATTTACTGAAAAAGCCATCAACTAAACATAAAAACAATGTTGAAGTGAGTTACTTTGAATTTAATTTCAACAATGAATTAACGTCACGGCCAGAATAAAACGTCGGTTTGGAAGACAACTCACTTTTTCACCGACTAGTGTGGAGTGTAACAACTCGAATTCATCCTTTGGTTGCCTCTCCTCAAAATGGTTGGTGACAGTGGGCTCTTCCTGCGAGGGCAGCGCGCTTGGATCGCTAACGCAACTCGGATCCTCTTTATTTAACAATATCGGCTTTACTTTAAGATCCTTGCCGCGTTTGCGAATCTGTACAACAGTAACGCAAGACCTTTATGCATATTGCAACTGGACATAAACCTGAATATTTGCAAACACATGCGTATCGAGTTCACCATGACAATGAAATGACTATGATGAATGAGTTTTAGCATTGCATTGTTGAAAGTGTAGGTGTGTACCTAATAATAATCTAAATTTTATATATTTAGTTTCCGTGTAATTATAAGTCACGTGTTATAATAATTGAAAAATTTTGAAGAGCTTTAATTTATTTAAAGCATGCATACGATTATACCGTGTGTTTTTTAAATTAAGTTTGCAGTCAAGGGTAAATAAACTTGACTTCAACGTCGACATTGACCTTCAACAATGTCTCATACAAATGTCTGCATACAGTATCATTTGCGTAAATCGAACGTCAGGAGTTTACTGCCATTCCACACGCCTTTATGTATTCAACTGTGACCCAAGGCAGCGACACAAGTTTTCACGGTGTATGGACAGTGACTGCCGTAATGATATTTAAATTTATAAGTATTTATGAGCAAATTGGTCGTAGAAATATTTTATTTGTTTTATCTCATAGATAACTTTGTACTGGTTCAATCGATTTTGACAATTATTTCATTATTCGAAATCCAGCGCTATCATGAATTCGAGCGACATCTAGTAATTTTTGAGTTATCTGTTTAGGAATGTAGGTGGTTGGGCGATAAGTGTACTGAATCGGTCAAAATGGTGAAAGGTAAAGGAGACCTATTTACCTAACAGTGAACAATAATTATAGAATGATGCATAGATGTTTTAATTTATGAATAATATTGCTATCTGATATCGGAATTTGAAGATTGTATCATATCATATCTCATCAGATCTGATACTTACTAATGCTTGATAAGTTCACAAATATTGCAATTTCATGCGTAAAAAGTACCATTATGAAAATAAGTGCCTACCTCCTCAAAAATACATCGCATTTCAAGTAGTTTAAGTTAAATAAATAACACTTGGAATCCTTATCACCTGCGTATCTATATTTAAATTGCTTATCATCCGAACCGAGCACTATTTTTCTCGTCTTTAAAGATGTTTGGAAAAGATTACAAGATTATCAAATGTTATTATAAGATTCGAAAGGTGAAACTAGGTCATTTAGTGATGTGTCCGAAATATTAAATTTGTAAGTGCCCGATTTCTTTGTGATTTGTCGTCTTCTAAAACGAAACACGCTATCTTTAATGCATTAACATAAGCGAAAATCCATTTTTGTTGAATACAATAAATTATTCTTATAATTACTTCTTTCTTTCTTAAAATAATCATTTATTTTACTGCTTGACAGTAAATTGTTACCTATTTAATGTAGATTAAAGACGCTTGTATAAAATAAATGCATAAAGTACTAGTGAATACACGTTATTTTAGTACCTCAAAATCAGTAATAAGTACGTATTATCAACCGGGAACAAATATTTGCGAAAAGCATTTTGATCTATTTGAATCAAAAAACGAAAAATGAGCAAAAAGTATAATTTTTTAAGACTGCAAAATTCTGACAACAATGTGAGACACAAGCTCAGAGAGATATTTAACATTGATCACGTAGGGTCGGAATTACTCGTGAGCTCGTAACGAGTCGCTTTGCGTCGTCGGTGAACGTACGTCGAAAGTAAATGCCAAAACCGGATTACGGAATGCATCGCATGTAAACTACCAGTGTCAAGCCTGTTCCAAAAGGGAACCGTTTAAATGCCAACTAGACTTTTTATACACAATCATACTGTTCATTTCAGTATTCGTTGTTACAATACCGATACCGTTACAGATTGTTCAAATAACTTCAGTTGGGTTCCGCACCAAATGTATACAGACGGAACCATTATCACTAAGCGCGCATTCCGCTAATCATTCCGCTAAGCGATCACAACGCTCAAAACATTCATTTTTGTTTTTCTACAGAAAAATGTTTGAGAATGCGTTTCAGAAAACTTTTAAGTAATAGTAGAATGCTTCATGGAACAAGCCATTAGATTCTTTGGCAAAGGGAGATCTCCCGCCAGGCGAGATGACATGCCTGGGGACATTAGTCAGTCTGTTGTTCCAGACCTGTATCTCTAATCCTAATAGGTAGTATCTGAAAGTTTTACACATTGTGTTGTATTAACTACCGCCAGGATGTCTCTTTAACAGGAAAGACTATACATAAACAGTGTTTTTTCTACTTTTATTTTGTACCACGTTAGAAACATGTATTTTTTTAGCTTTACATTTTTTGCTAATTATTTTCAGGAATATAAATAATGTTAAATATTACGATATGGTCTGGAATTCTCTGTGTAATACTTAATCGGTTTTTATTGACATCAAATAAGAATCAGATTTTTGAAAATTACTTTATAATGCCTCTGCGTATTTAAATTGATTTTGGTAATACATATAGTATAGTGCAGATGTGTTTACAATAGATTACAGATGGTGGCAGTTGCCTCATTACTGTTTCCGCATGCCTAGAGGTTTAAATAATATTTTTATATAATATTTTTCTGTGTGTTGGTATGCTGTAAAATTTTAAATCATATAATTAGCTACAATATTTTGTTGTATTTTCTAACACTCAAATTTCTTTTCTTAAAAAATCAAGATAACTGAAAAAAAAACCTTTTTATTATCACAATGGCAATTTAATATTAATTGATTGCTTCTATTCTATTGAGTGTATTATAGATAGTATTTTGTTGTTATATCCTACAAGAAATTTTAGAGTATATGTATTTACATCTTGGTGCATAAAGTATTTTGTGTAAAACAATGTAATACAATAATTAGCAATGCAATGATGCAGCACACATAATATACACCCATGTAATAATATCATAAGTTTTATATTTCCATACATATTCCATACATAAGCAACTGCAATACTTTCCAGGTACAAATAAAATGATGAGCTTCAATAATCACCCTTAATTAATTGATTAACCTAATGGCCCACTAGCCATGCATCACCTGATAGATTATAATATTTTATTCATTCTCTATATCACATTATAGGCAAGATGGCAAAAATAAAGCTTTGCTTGTATCCTCTTACTTGAGTAATAAATAATTTATAACATTTAATAGAACATTGTGGAGACTTTGTACACTTCAGGCATTGCAAATCCATTAATAATCTGCATTACTTTTTTATTCTTAAATCTCAAACCATTAATCTTACCTTGACATTAGGAGGGGCATCAGCAGGAACCTCAACAACAACTGGTGGACAGAACTCAACATGTGGCTTCGTTGTTGGTTCATCTTCTACACCACTCTCTGCTGGGGCCTCACTCTCCGGTTCACTGGCTGTGGCTGCAGCAGCATTGTCCTTATTGCGCTCTTTTTTCGCTAACTGCAAAATTTAAAGCTGTTTTAATACAATACAATACATAAACAAATCCACGGAGTCTTGGTAGGTGACATAATGATTTATATTTTGATGTTTATAAAGGCAAAAATCATAATTAGTATGATTTCTAGTTATCATTCATCAGTCAAAATAGATTCAGTATCTATTTTTTGATTATCATTGCTCCTTCTATTTTGTAAAAAAAACTATAAGTTACTAGAATTTTATAACATCAGGCAGCTGGTGAATCCATTACTTTCTTTAATTAAGTACATAAAACAATCTAAAATGAAGATACAATTTTTTCTTGATAATTTTTCATGGTTTGGCACAAGTACTGACATACTATACATATGATATAAAAAATTACCTTCTTATTGGCTTTCTTGTTGGTCTTCTTAGACTTAGTCTTATTGTCGGCAAGGGCAAGGAGTTCAGTGGTGGCTCGACGCTGCTGAGCTATGGCCTCTTCATAACTGGTTCCCGATGCTGAGAACAGTCCCATAAGTAGGACCACTGCAATTCCAGCGACACCCACTCCACAGAGCACTAGTAATGCTTGCAGCTCCATTGGACCTGCCGCATCTGCTTATCTACTGTATAATAATTTCATTTTAGTGACAATAATGATTCCTTTTTTAGAAAAATAAACATTTACTGAAGCTTTATGTTGAGCAGTTCAGAAAAATGCAGCAATAAAATCAACAATGATATTTAAAGTAAGTAAGAATTCAAATAATTTGACTAATCACAAACACTCTTTATCTCAAGTTCAACTGAATATCAAGCTTGATTATCTTTTAATGATATTTGGTGGAAAATATAGAGATGGTCATCTCTTAGTGTACAGCTACCAAGGCCACAGGCAATTCTGCGGACGTTACAGACGAATTGCCGGCAAATAGAATGGTTAACATACTAATAAATACACATTATTAAAGTCTATTTATTAAACAAATTATAGTCTTCTCAAGTGGTAAATGACCTGATGATTTCTGTAATATAATACTAGTCTACTATTCTTAAGATTTATACAAATAAAGATATCTGGCCAATTATAAAGCGAATTAGAAATGTTCCAGTTACGAGAGGCACCGCACCACATTGTTGGCGTCAATCGAATAAATTGAACTCAATAACATTGAACAAAGGTAAAAAATTCAATATATTGATAAATTTCAATGAAAAAATGAATAATGTAGAAATTACTTGCGAATTTATGTATCAGCCTCGGTCTACAAGAATACGAATTATACGAAGCTGACACGTAAGCAAATGACACATGTCAAAGGTTATTGACAGCAGCACTGTTACAAGTTACAAGTCGTGATACATTTTGGTAAAATAGGTACCTACGATGAGAATATAGTCAATTAAATATATTTTATCAAGTATAACACTGATATCATCATTTAGCCCTTCCGCCGATAAAATACCATTGAATAATAAACTGGAAAACATGGCCAAATTAGCTAAGCATAAGCAATTACCTTACAAATCGAATAATCGTGGCTTCTCTCACTCAAACACAATCGCTATTTGGATTCTACAATAACATCCAAAATAGTTATAATTATAACCAATTTAAAAACCAAAAACCACATCTAAAACTAAAAATCAAATAAACACCCGAAGCCGACACTGCTGACCCGTCATGCCGTGTTGAACAGATTACCACAGAGTGATTAACATTTTCATTTCATTTATAGACTTTGGCACTAGCAGTAGCAGAGTATAATTATACAAAAGAACCATAGAACCACAGAGTTATAACATAAAATAAGCAGACCTTGTTAACAAGGGCATGGAGGATAGAGAACAAGGGATATGTCACCTTCTTCTATACTCTTTGTACTGGCAGGTTTTATTTTATAAGTATTTAGGTTTAGGTCTAGTTTAAAAGATGACAGTACATTCTTGATATATTGTTGTTGAAATGGAAAATAAAAAAAATTGGTTGCCTGTAACGTCGGTATACGGGCGAAAGTTTTACGTGACAACGACTTTAAGTGGTAAAATAATTTTAATGTGAATATTCATTCGTATAGTAGGAAGAAGGATGAAATAATAGTAACAATTTAAAACATTTATTTATACTGTCTAACCGTCATGTGAAGGCGGAAGCAATTTAAGTTTAATGTTTTATTTTTGTTAAATAGTTCCTCACTTGTAAACAAGATGGCATTGTACCAATTTGTGAAACGCGCTAACGAGTGTAACGTGGAGTTTATATAAGAGAAAAATTTGTAAAGGGCAATGTGTCGACTTCTTTGGTTTTATAATAAACTGCTATTATGTGTCTCGCTAAAACACACAGCATTGTTTTGAAGAAAGCAGTATGTAAATCAGCCAATTCTAGATATCTCTGGTACAACTTACCGGAATCTCCATGGTTTTACTACCTTTTTCTCTCACCAGAGGGCGCGCCTGTCAGTCTGACTTGGCGCCATTCTTTGCAGTTAACTTCAATAGCGTATGTAAAATTTTCGCCGGTACACGTCAAAAATTTTCACAAGTTAATTTTAAGTGAAAACATAATTATATAAGTGTTTTTTTTGTGTAAAAACATCACACAGCGTTAGTTCTATACGTAAAGTGTAGTATTTAATACTTTTGGTGCGTTTTGATATGAATTCGGAAGAAAACGCGGAAGTAAGTATGAGAGGTGACGAAAGTTGGAAAACTGGGTGCTTTGGAAGGAGACAGACATTCGAAGGATAAGAATCTTTCTGATTCTTCATCTTCTTTATCCTCGGAGGATGAGGAAGGCATTGCGTCACCTCCACGGCTCCACCGAATAAAAGACTGCGAGTGTCACGTAAGTACTCGTACACACAGGTTCAGACATGTTCGGACCTACCTTTCGACACTGTTATTCTGTTATTCAACAATTTAGTGTTAATTATATATCATAATACATTAATACTTGACACATATTTCTCAAATTATGATAGATGCTTCCCAAGTCGTGGAAAATCCTAGTTCTGAACCAATTCCATCGACAACACGTCAGAAATTTTTGAATAGGCCAACCGATTTATCGGGCCGAATCAATAAACCTTCTTTAGGTCAGATCGAAACTGAGTTTGATAGTAAGAAGATTTAGCTAACAAAGAACGTTTAGAGGAGTTGGCACATTTGCTGCAATTTGACATACCTGCATGGCAGGGCATGCAATATAAAGGAGCTTTGCAATCTATTTTAGCTTAACCAGATTTTCGTTGGGCTCAGATTTAATGAGGAAATAGTGTCACTTTAGCAAGAGTAAAGCAATTATTAACAGGATTATCTAATAATATTCTAGAGCAGAGACAATGAGTGAAGACTGGATTACACGATTTAGTTGACTGGGCTTCGTCAAATCCTATTTGTCTAAACTCAAACACATTGTTTGATAAAATTACTAGTCTATTTGGTCCAGGTTCAGCAACATATAAAAATTCAGAGACCACTATGCAAGTAGTCTGCCGTGAAAGGGCAGAATGCTTTGAAGTGAGACATGGTAGGATCTTGAAAGAAATCAGTAATATTAATCTACGGACAACCTTACAAAAGATCCCACCAAGGCAGGAAGATCTTTTTAGTAGAGAAGCTTTACAGCCTGTAATTGCTTCTTTAGGTTGTTCCCAGGTGTGTTTTAAACACTCCCAATAATTCAAAGTTATCAAATAAATGAAAAATTCCATTCATCTTCGTTTAAAGCCCTTTCTTGAACATAATAAGTACACCTGGGAACAATTCCCACAACACCAACAATAAACAAATTTAATACTGAGGTTAGTGACAGGTACTCGCATACCATTCACAGGGTAGCCCCACTATAATTTCCTATTCATCAGGTAATAAGAAGATTTGCCACTCAAGTAACACCGGAAATGACAAATATGATTTTGCAATTAAAAGATATGAAAATATTAGAGTTCTGAATCCAGTCTTCCTTTGTCAGATGTTGCTTTGGGGGACTTTGCCCCATGATCGACTTGAGAGGTCTCAGTGTATATGTATCATTATCTTATGTACATATATGTATCATCAATTGTTGATCTGCAAATATTTTGCAGATCAACAATTGGTTGGTGAAGATAGACATTCAGCAAGCCTATATTCACCTGGCAATTGCAAAAACACAGGAGATGTCTCCGTGTAATATACAAGGGAGAGGTTTTACAATTTAAAGTCCTATTTAGTCTATCATCAGTCTCAAAGTGGATTGCGGAAATCCTGCGAGCATAAGGTTTCCATATAGTAGTGTACTTGGATGATTTCCTATTGGTCCATCAGGACCAAGATACACTAATTTCTCAGGTTGCGGAAACGCTGAGAATATTGGAAACCTTGGGATGGCACATAAACTACAAAAAGTCAGTTTTGGAGCCAATTCAGGAGACAGAATTTCTTGGTCTGGTTTGGTACTCTCAGAAAAATCTTGTAAGACTGCCAATAAAAAAAAAAAAAAAAAAAGTAGATAGAATAAAAATAATGATTACCAAAATGCTGTCACATGGAATCAGTTCCCTCAAAAACTCTTAAAAGCTCAGGAGCTTATTAGCTTTAATATAAACTAAATAATAGATAAACTTTGCAAATTAGTCAACAACCAAGGGTAGATTACTATATCGCAAGCTGCAACTATTTCTGAGAGAATTCAAACAAAAAAGGCCCCGAGAAGAATTCTGCCACTTCCTGTTTAGCAAGATCTAAATTGGTGGTTGAAGGCTCAACACCAATTGTTAAGGGAAGTGTTACCCACTTCTTTTCTCCAGACGCAGCGGATGCGGGCTGGGGGGGGGGGGGCAGTTGAAAACACTCCTAGCAGGGAGATGGCCCCCGAATCAACAATGCTGTCACTCCACTATAAGGGAGATGTATTTGCAGTATGATGATGTGTTTACAGCATTAAACAGTCAGCGGATGACTTTAAAAGTTGCACAGATACTTGTGCAGCATGATGATGTGTTTGCAGCATTAAACAGTCAGCGGATGACTTTAAAAGTTGCACATATACTTGTGCAGCATAATGATGTGTTTGCAGCATTAAACAGTCAGCGGATGACTTTAAAAGTTGCACATATACTTGTGCAGCATAATGATGTGTTTGCAGCATTAAACAGTCAGCGGATGACTTTAAAAGTTGCACATATACTTGTGCAAACAGACAACAGCTCTGGTTGCTGATATAAAAAACGAAGAGGGCACACGATCCCTGGCCCTGTTGAGGCTAACCACCAGGCTGCTGCAACTCACAGAGAGGTTGAACATCACTCTCTCAGCCACTTACCTCCCGGGGAGGCTAAACGGAATATCGGTTCGCCTATCAAGGGGCCGAAAGGTACCAGAGTGGCATCTTCTACCCCAGGCCTCGGAGGCCATATTCAGAGATTGGGGCGTCCCCAATATAGATCTGTTTGCCCCAAGAGATGCCACTGTCGTATAAAGGTTGGTAACTATCAACTCAATAGATGGCTATGCATGTTTTTTGCGACGCTTTCAGCCAACAGTGGGTCTATCTCCTGGGCTGGGTTTCCTCCACCCAATCTCATACCAAGAGTACTATCCCATCTGAACAGTGCAAAGGGAATATTATATTCTAATAGCACCTCAATGGACCCAAGTGTTTTGGCTACCAGACCATAGAGCACGGGCCTTAGCGGAACCAATCCAAATATAGAGTCGGAGAAACTCATACCAGACCAGGGGCATGTGCCCACCACAAGTCGACCAACTGAGTCTTCTTGCTTGGAAAATCGGGGGTGGGTCGACCAAGTCGCTCACTGGACCTCAAGGGAGCAAAATTTATTAAAGAGTAGTTGGCGGACATCTACCTTGGTAACACACAATACTCAACGCAATGCAAGTAAAAGATGGATAGTTTGGTGTGAGAGCAAAGATGTTAATCCTAGGGTACCAGAAGGTAAGGATGTTGCTAGATTTTTAGCTAAATTAATTTTTGGAGGACAATTTTATTTAAAGAACTATTTTGTTGCACAAATCTGCTATTTCTACTTACTGTGAAACTACAAGACCTGACATTTCTAAAGACTTTTTGTTCAGCAAGTTCTAAAAGCTATTGCTTTTTCTAGACCTGCAGTTAAAAAACTTCCAATATGGGACATGAACATATTATTTAATTGGTTAAAGATATCAAAACATAAGAAGTCATTATTTGATATTGCAAGACAAACAGCTTTAATACTTCTCTTATGCTCAGGTCGACGATTTCACATTGTTAGAAATTAGCAGAGAAAATTTTATATCCACGGAGGATGAAATCACTTTATGGCCAAAGTTTGGTTCAAAAACTGATTCAAAAACAGACAATCTGAGTGGATGTTACGGAAACATCCAGACAGGCAAATTTGCTCCGTCAGTCACATTTTTGAATTAGTTGCACATTCTGAAGAGAGATGTAGCATTGACAGAACTATTACTAGTCTGTTTATTTCCCTTTCTGGAAAACTTAAACCTGCTTCGAGTAATATGATTGCAGGCTGGATACATTGTGTATTCAAGGAGGTTCACATTGATGCTCCACCAGGCTAGACATTAGATCTGCTATAGCCTCCAGAAGTTGGTTGGGGGATAGACTTGTACAAGAGATCCTTAATAGAGGTAATTGGTAAATTATTGAAGCTTTCAGAAAGTACTATTGTCATCCTGTGGGTAAAATTAGACAAAAATGATGTTGATTTGTTACATACAAATTTTATTAGTATTTAATTTCTTAAGTTGATTTATTACAGGTTGATTTTATTGATATATTTGATATAACAGGCTGACTTAAATGTTCTTTGATCTCATTAATTGATCTCAGAGGGTTAATTTATTTTAATTGCTTTCTTTATTGTTATTATTAATGGTATATTTTTAAATAAGCTCTTTGAGTTTGTTATGTATTTCTTACTACTGATTATAATGATCATCCTTTAACAAGATATGTATTAATTTAATTCACCATAGCGTATGTACTTCTCACCAGCAGATACCAAACAGGTCTTCAAAACAATGCTGTGTGTTTTAGCGAGACACATAATATAACTGTTTTGCATTACAACAAAACAGGTATTATGTGTTGAATAAAACACACAGCATTGAAGCAAGGTCCTTGCTGGTTTGTTCTGAAGACTCTATTGAAGTTAACTGCAAAGAATGGCGCCAAGTCAGACTGACAGGCGCGCCCTCTGGTGAGAGAAAAAGGTAGTAAAACCATGGAGATTCCGGTAAGTTGTACCAGAGATATCTAGAATTGGCTGATTTACATACTGCTTTCTTCAAAACAATGCTGTGTGTTTTATTCAACACATAATACCTGTTTTGTTGTAATGCAAAACAGTTATATTTTGGGTTTGCAAGCAGTTGTGGTTATTTGTGAAGTTGACCCTGCGTTCCCGTATCTTCATGGGGTTAACGTATACAAAGAATTATATTTAAAACATTGTAACACCATCCGCCATCTAGCGCTGCTAACCGTTAGACCATTAACCATTAGTCACAACTAAGTGAGGTAACAAACTAGTTACTCTACTTAACCAGAGATGGCGCTGTACCATTTTCTGTACACTGTCACCATAAGGAACGTGAGCGGAGCTTACTAACGCAGTTTCTTGAAGTGCCTCCCGGCAAACCAATTTATAAGACGTTGTCACGTCAAAAGGCGTTATAAAATTCTATCTGTATTTTGCGTATTAATCACGACCCCACTAAAAGACTTAACAATATAAGTCTTAACATGGTAGCAGAGTAATATTTAAAAAGAAGAGTGGTGAAAAATCTGTGATTGAACATGGATAAGTCGTTGGAAAGCGCATCTAAAGTAAAAATCGAGTGTCTTGACGGCAAAGATTTTAAACATTGGAAGTACAGAATACGGAACGTGTGTAAAGGATTCCCTGGTGCAATTGACATCATCGACGGGACTTTAAAGGCTCCCCAGGAACCAAACACAGATTCAGAAACAGACCGAGCTGAATATGGAAAGAAGCTTAGAGAATTTCAAGCTCTAGACAGCCTCGTGTTAACGCTTCTAACCAACAACATGACAAATGAAGTACTGGACCAGGTTATGCGCTTTGAGTCAGCTAAAGAGGTATGGGACGAACTGCAACGTCTGTATTGTGGGTGTGCTGAAGAAAAGAGCTATGAACTATGTCTACAGTTCTTTAGTTACAAAAAGGAACCTGAACATGATATCAAGAAGCATATATCTGCACTTAAAAATATCTGGCATGAACTGAACAGTGAAATAAACACAAACCTACCAGAAATTTTACTTATTTGCAAAATACTTGGAAGTCTACCGAATAATTTCTTTGCTTTCAAGTCGAGTTGGCTTCTTGTGAACAAAAAGGACAGGACGATTGAAAATTTAACAGCACAGTTAAGTACCTACGAGAAAGCTCTAGAATGTAACATAGAAGAAAGCGAAACCAAGAAAGAAGTACTTGTAGTGAAGACAGAGAAAACAAAAGATAAAGGAACACCAAAATTCAAATGCAACTATTGTGGATTATTTGGGCACAGAGTGCGAAAATGCCGTAAATGGATCCAAGATGGACGTCCGCCAAAGCCGTCGTGCAGCAAGACAAATGTGAATCTGACCGTGTTAGCCGTAGGAGATAATTTACCTGTTGGTGACAAGAACTGGTACGTTGACAACGGAGCGACAAGCCATGTTACGCATCAAGGAGACATCTTTGAAAGCTTTGAGCACTTCGACGATGCACACAATGCTACTGTCACTGCAGCTAATGGGCAAACCATTAAAGCCATTGGTAAAGGCAATGTTCGTGCTGAGGCACAATGCAACGGTAAAGTTGAGCAACTCCTTTTAAAAGATGTTTGGTATGTACCAGAAATAAAGAGAAATTTGTTTTCTGTTCTTGCTACCCATGATGTGTCACTGAAAAGCACATTTGAGTCAACGCCGAAGCAATGTATACTAAAAGTGGATGGAGAGACTAAAGTAATTGGAACGAGAGATATCTGTGGTGGCCTATACAAGTTAGCCATTAAATGTATAACTCCGGTCAAAGAGGAAGTTAACCAATTACTGATGAATCCTCTACAGTTGTATCATGAAAGGCTTGTACATCAAAATAAGAAACATGTCAAGCAAGTGATTGAACATGAGCTGGGTTTGAAAGTGGATAATAAGTCTAATGATCTTTGTGAAGGCTGTATATATGGGAAGACGCATAGACAGCAGTTTGGAACAAGAACAAGAGCTACTCAACCTGGTGAACTTGTTCACACTGATATATGCGGGCCATTTCCAATTTCATACGGGAAGAATCGATACTACATTCTGTTCAAAGACGACTATACCCGACATAGACACGTTTATTTTCTCAAACAGAAGTCTGAAGCAGCATCAAAGCTTAAGCTATACCTGGCCGCAGCTAGAGTTGCAGGACATACTGTCAAAGAAATTCTCAGTGATAATGGCGGAGAGTTTGTCAGCGCAGAATTTAAGAAGATACTTCAAGAGAACGGCATTACACATAGATTGACGATGCCACACACCCATGAGCAAGCTGGATGTGTAGAGCGGGATAACCGTACAATTGTTGAAGCAACACGTGCCGTCATGCACTCACATGATAAGATTCCGGATGAGCTATGGGCAGAACTGGTAGACGCCGTTGTGTACGTGTTGAATCGCACTGGACCATCAAGCGTACCCAATAAGCCTCCTTACGAATTGTGGTTTGGAAAGAAACCATCAATCAGGCATCTGAGAATATTAGGCTGTAAGTGTTATGCACATGTACCTAAAGCTAACAGAAAGAAACTTGAAAAGAAAGCAGAGCTGGGTATACTAGTATGCTATGAAGAAACTGAAGGCTACAGAATTTGGAATAAAGAAAAGTTTAAGCTCATTAGGTCTAGAGATGTGACGTTTGATGAACGACATCTAGATGAACCGACGGAAAGCAATCCTATTAGATCTTATAAAGAGTGGACTTTTCCGTGGATTTATGATGCCAGAGATAAAAGCATTGAGACAAGTGCTAATGATCATAGACATGAACATAATCCGGAAAACCAACAGAATCTGAGCGACTTACCGTTGAATAATAATGAACCCCTGTCTTCAAGTAATGTCAATGATACTGATGATCGAGATCAAAGAGAGAATTCAGTTACAAATCAAAGTGACGAAAACTCTCAGTCAGATTATGAAGAAGCTAATGAAGAGCCTGTTGATAATGACGAACTATCCCTTGGTGAAATTGAAAGGGAAGGTCAGAGGATACTGAGAGACAGATCCACTTTAAGACCACCAGTTCGATACCAAGACTATGCGATGAATGTGGATGCTGACGCTATAAGTGAACCGTTATTAGAGCCAATCACATACAAGCAAGCTATTGAGAGTGCTAATAACGTTAAATGGCGCAAAGCAATGGATAGTGAAATCAATTCTCTTAAAGAGAATCAAACGTGGGATATGGTAGATTTACCTAAAGGTAGAAAGGCAATCCCTTGCAAGTGGATTTATAAAATCAAAACCAATCCTGACGGATCAGTTGATAAATTTAAGGCTCGTTTAGTTATCAAAGGCTACTCGCAGAAGAAAGATGTGGATTATTATGAGACATTTAGTCCTGTTGCGAAGATGAGCACGATAAGGGCAGTTATGAGTATTGCTGCACAAGAGAATCTGACTTTGTCTCAATTTGATGTTTCGACAGCTTTCCTTTATGGAAATTTAAATGAAGAAATTTACATGAAGCCACCTGAAGGCTATAGTGATCATACAGGAAAAGTATGCAAACTAAGAAAGAGTCTATACGGATTAAAGCAAGCTCCTAGATGTTGGAATAATTGCATAACAGAATACATCCAAAGTATAGGATTTAAGCAATGTGAGAGCGATCCGTGTCTGTTCGTCAGAAATAAGGACGACAAATCTAAGAAGCTGGTATTGGCTTTGTACGTCGACGACGGATTAATCGCTTCATCAGATCCCAAAGAGACTGAAAGGTTTTTGAATGAGTTGCGACAGAAATTCAAAATCTCGTCAAAGTCTGGCTCTTATTTTTTGGGGATAGAGATTGAGAGAAAAAGCGATGGATCAATTAAAATAGATCAAAAGAGCTATGCAAAGCGTCTTTTAGATAAATTTAATATGGGAGAGTGCAAGTCTGCGGTTACACCGATAGTCAAAGATGCTAATCTATCTGAAAATAAGGAAGATACTCCATTTCCATATCGACAAGCGGTTGGTGGACTATCTTACCTGGCTGTTGGGACGAGACCTGACATAGCATACAGTGTTAGTGTGGTCTCAAGAACCTTAGACAACCCCAAACATGAGGATGTGGCGCGAGTAAAGAGGATTTTGCGTTACATAAAAGGCACAATAGATCATGGTATCACATATAGCATGAGAAAATCGACCACTGCGACAAACTGTTTAATATGCTATAGTGATGCAGATCATGGGGGAGATGAGACGACAGGTCACTCTACCTCCGGAATGGTCTGTCTGTATGCAAACGGGGCAATTGCCTGGCAGAGCAAAAGGCAAAAGTCAGTTGCAATTTCCTCCACAGAAGCCGAAATAATAATAATAATAATAATAATAATAATAATATCTTTATTTCTCTCTTCACAAAGCATTCTTAAGTTAAGTACATTAAACGTCTTAGTATCTAATTAACATAATTCAGCTTTGTGAGAGTCTGGAGTCCGTACTAGGATAAAACCTGTATGACAGATCTCCAGGCCCTCTTCCCGGAAATGGATCAATTGCATTAGAACTAAGTGGTGAAGTGAAAGTGTTACAGAGAGATAGTAACATAATAAAGGTGATGCATGAATTTATAATTTTAATGGCTGCTAGTGAAACGGCAAGAGAGATCATATGGCTGAAGAAAGTCTTTGAGTTCATGGTGTCTGGAGAAGTACATGCAGAGCTGTATCTGGATAGTGAATCAGCAATACGCCTAGCTCATGACCCGCCTTACGAACGACACCAGAGAACAAAGCACATACAATTAAGACATTTCTTTGTGCGAGAGTGTGTGTCTAATGGGATACTGAAGGTCCTCAAAGTGGAAGCAGCAAAGCAGTTAGCCGACTTCCTGACCAAGCCGCTGTTCAAGCCGAGAATCAAAGAGTTGAGCTCTCTTATAGGCTTAGCCTAGAAAAACGAGAGGGGATGTTAAGAAGGGATATGTCACCTTCTTCTATACTCTTTGTACTGGCAGGTTTTATTTTATAAGTATTTAGGTCTAGTTTAAAAGATGACAGTACATTCTTGATACAGTCCGCCCAACTTAACTCTGAAATGGCAAAAATTGGAACTAACGAAAAGTCATTCATAAGTACGTTGTGTTCATTCATCTGTCAGTTACTAGTGTGCAATGATTGGTCAAATGAATGTCAAATGCGTCCGACAGCGCCTCTTTCGTTTCAGTCTTAAGTTGGGTTTACTATATATTGTTGTTGAAATGGAAAATAAAAAGGCGTTATAAAATTCTATCTGTATTTTGCGTATTAATCACGACCCCACTAAAAGACTTAACAATATAAGTCTTAACAGACCTTACACATATGGGTGAATAAAATGGGAATAAAGCTTACCTACCAACTAATTTGTGCTACCAATAACAACTACATAGGTACAGTGCGCCCAACTTATCTCTGAAATGGCAAAAATTGGAACTAACGAAAAGTAATTCATAAGTAGGTACGTTGTGGTCATTCATCTGTCAGTTACTAGTGTGCAATGATTGGTCAAATGAATGTCAAATGCGTCCGACAGCGCCTCTTTCGTTTCAATCTTACGTTGGGTTTACTATAGACAAGCTTCACATATTGTCATTCCCCATACAAAACAAGTGGTCTACAAATGTTGTCTATGGTTCTCATACCCTTCGGCTCCACCTGCGCCTTAACGCGTTAATTAATGCACAAAATTTGACATTACACAGATGTAGCCAAGGGGTTAGCGCGCTAATTGTATGCGGCATAACTAATGGCATTAAACGTTAACCGCTAAATCGGGTATTGGTTTTTTCAACACATCAAAGAGTTTTTAGCGGCGAATTTAGTGCCTTAAAGATAGAGCGAGACGATACTATATGGTAGAACAAGGATGTACGCCTACTATGCGGGAACAAGACAGCGCGATGAGATCTACCAATCACATACATTGGCCCTCCTAGCAACCGTCTTACGAATGAATATGATTGGTGGATGGCAAACGCATCCTTAGCAACGTAGCATAGCACATCTCTGGTGGAAAAGCAGCCTTAGTGCGTTAAGCTACGCGTAGTTCGACATTAACACTAACATTGTCGCATACACAGATGGAGCCGTAGCAATACAAAAAAATGAGCTTCCCAGGCTTCAGAGCGTACCTCAGACAAAAAGAGACGAAATCTTTAGTAATCACCTTTCTCTTTCTGGCGAGGCTTCAGAGCGTACATATGATAAAAAGAGACGAAATCTTTAGGAATCTCCTTTCTCTTTCTGGCTCATCGGGATCGGAGAGAGATAGGTAATTACCGTTATCGTTGTTTCTCTTTCTAACCGGGGCCATTGGAATGTATGGGCAGCCGTATGGCTCACCCACTCTAGTGTAATATGTCTATGAAAAAAACGGACTATAAAGTCCTAACCACAAATCCTAACGGTAGAGGCACATCACTTTTAATGAGTCGCAAAAAAAGTGGCAACACAGCTTATGTCAATTTAGTCCGTACCTAGGTAGCGAAAAAAAAACATTGATCTATAGCTATAGGATATAGGCATAGAGATAGGAATATACTAGGGGCCTACTCAAAGCACTGCCTGCAGGGTCCTGCTTGCAGTGCCACTGCCGATCGTATTGTATGTATGCATGCAGGGCCGATATTTTAATTGTTCACCCTGTCGCAGGGCCGCAGTGACGTTCTGCCAGCCCGACACACGATCTCCCCACTCCGTAAACTGCAATCAGGGACATGTGTAGCTCGGTCGGACCGATTTAGGCCGCCATTTTGTTTACGTCTGTACATTGCGACGTTTGTCTACTCTATGTAATCTGTGGTTTGTCTTGTCAGTGGTTGTCATTTATCAATTAATCAGTTAGTTTGGTGGTTACTGTTGGTTTGGTGTTATTATATTATTTGTTATTTTTTTGGCTCTGTTTTCTTCAAGAATTAATGAGCCAGCGAGAAAAAGACGTGTGGAGGGACTTATTTGAATTGTATAGGGATTTGCCATGTCTTTGGAAAACTAACCACGATCATTATCATAACAAAGATATGCGGTCGCAGGCCATATCGCTTTTACATGAAAAATATAAAACTTTTGACAAAGATGCTACATTAGCAGTTTACAAAAAAAAATTAGAAAACATGAGGACATCGTATGGAAGAGAAAGAAAGAAGGTACGTACCTACTTATGCACTTTTATTTTGTAACATTGGATGAATGAATTACACAAATTAATCACATTATAAACCATATTATAAAATAACACAATGGCAATATATTGTACGTTATTTTATTCGCATATCTCTAACATATAGATAGTTCTTAACTTATTGTTTATGTGACACATCTAATTATTATAGGTTATGAATTCTACTCAGACTGGTGCCAGTATTGACGATGTGTATGTGCCTACGCTATGGTACTACGAGCTACTAACTTTTTTGGATGAAAAGGACATAGCTGCCCGAATTGGTGTGGATACTGCAGTATCTGCTGATGAGGTAAGTTTAACTATTTATTTATTACCCATGCTAATGTGAGTCATTTAAGCAAACACAGATTCTTAAATTACTTTTGTTTTAATTTATACATTAAAAATAAAAGTACCTTTTTATTCATTATCAATCATCATCTCAACCCAAAAACAAAGCAATTAAAAATAACAACTCAATGATGTATTGGCTATTCATCGGACGATCTCACAATTTTCAGCATTTGTTCTTGAAATGGTACACGTCCAGGGCCACTGAAATGCTCTGTAAAAATACTTCGAATGTTGTTTCCTTCTTCATTCTTTTGTCTTGTAGAACATTTTTCGAGAGGAGTTAATTCTTCAGACCGCCGCCATTCACCAGGTTGAAATTTGATTCCTCTGACATCTTCACGGTCCACACTTGGAAGTAAAATATCTGGCACGTGACTTTTTTAGCAAAAAATTGTGTAAAACACAACATGCTAAGACAATATAATCAATATTTTCCACTTTAACGTTTATGCTTTGGCGCAGAACTCTAAATCGTGTAACCAGTATGCCAAAAGCGTTTTCGACAACTCGTCTTGCACGTGAAAGTCTGTAATTAAATATTCTCTGTTCATGGCTAATATTTTTGAATGGAAACGGTTTCATTATATGACGGTTTAGGGAAAAAGCACTATCCCCCAAACAAACATAAGGCACAGGTACATCGCCATTAGATAAGGGGCACGGTTGTGGCAAATTCAATTTATCTTCTACTAAATTTCTATAAAATTGTGTATTTTTTAAAATAGCTGCATCTGAAGCACATCCATTTGTTCCCACATGTACAAACATAAATTCGTAATTGGCATTAACCATTGCAAACATAATAATACTAAAAAAGTGTTTGTAGTTATAAAACAATGAGCCACTATCTGATGGTTTTTCAATTTGTACATGTTTTCCATCTATAGTTCCAATTACATGAGGGAAATTCCATTTTTCTTCAAACTCTCTTGCAGTTTCTAGCCATTCTACTTCTGTTGTAGGCATCTGAAACAATATTAATATCAAGCTTTACTTTTTCCAGGATTGTAATTCAGAGGCTCCACCAGCTGTAAAAAGAAACAAACTTTCAAGTTTTCAAAAAAAAGCAGGAACGGCTGCTCGACACAACAAATAAAATATTAAATGCTAAAGAGGATGATTGGGAAATTATAGGTAGATCTATTGGAGTACAATTGAGAGATCTAACTGCAAATCAGAAGATCATAGCAAGAAAACTCATTTCAGATGTAATTTTTTATGCCAGTACTGAGCAACTAACCAATAATTCATTCGTCTCTATTCCCTCATCTTCAATTATTCCCTCTCCTTCACCATCACCCACTTCAGTTACATTTCCTCTCACATCTCCACAATACAAATATAATGAAAATTCCCTGAACCATCCTAGGATTATTATAAAACGCCCTCCTAAAACCTCTACTCCCATTGGATCTCAACAATATGTTGTTTCACCATCGTTTGCAAACAGTCCACAAATGACAAATAATAGCTTAGGTGCAATATCCCAAGATGACAGTCTTGATTATGTTAATCAGAAACAATCTTCAGTTATTTATGAAGGAAAAGGAAGTCAGTTAGGACAGTTTTTATTGTATAATAAAAAGCATGAGAATTAGGTTTTTAAGATGATTAAGTGGGATATCATACCGTTTGTTAAAATTACATTATAAAAACTAATACAAATTGTATTTTTATGTACCTATTTTTTAAAATAAACATTAAAATGGCTGTTGATGATGATAATTCTTTTATTGCTTACCATAATGTATTTCTTTAAAGAGACATAGATTGCCCAACACGTTTCTGGTATAATTTTACAAAGTAACTGTGGAGAGATCATTGATCTAAATTTCAAGTCTTCATAACTGGCCCCAGTAGCAAGAAATCTTAAAGTAACAATTAATCTTTCTCTTGCGCTTACAGTATCTCTCATCAAAATACTTTTTTTTTTCAATTAGTGGTGTCACCATTTGCAATAAATCTTCAAAGACTGATTCATCTATTCTAAGATAGTTTTTATAGTCATCAGGTTCTAATTCCTTCAATAAATTGGCGTGACTCAATGTCTTACGCAGTAGTAACCATTTTTTACACCAGTGCTTCCTTTTTTTCTTTTCAACGCTACAAGTACTCAATACAGTCAAACCCAATGCTATTTTTTGGTGTTTGAATAATGTAGGAGCCATTTATAAAAACTGACGAATTTAGGCAACGACAAAGAGAACACAAGTGAACACAACAACGTATGCCGCGTAAATGATTTGCAGTGCTTTGTGGAGCAACATCCTCTGCGGCAGTAACTGCAAGCAGGCCCTGCAGGCAGTGCTTTGAGTAGGCCCCTTTAGATAGAGACGCCCTAATCCTAAACGTCATATTATTATAAAATTAGCTGGCAAAAGTGTGGCAGGCCGGCCATTTTCTATACCGCTCAAATACATGTCATCTCGTGTCAAACATTACAGTAGTGACGTGAAATATGTTTATTTAGTATCGATAAAAATATGGTCAAGTGCGAATAGCATGAATACCTTTTTGTAGTCATGATAAGTAAGAACGAATTAAAAGTTTGTATATCATTAATATACAATATGTCTGGTCACCGGTGTCGGAGACTTAAGTTACCCTTAGTTACCCTTGTTTCGTATAACAACTTTTGATATAATTTTAATAAATCGAACAACGTTTAAGATAATAATCAGTTTGTATAATATCGTTTGACATAATTTTCATTTGATCGAATATTCATTTTGTGTAATATTGATTGACATAATGTTCATTTGATCGAATATTATTTTATACAATGTTGATTTCATGAAATGTTCAGGTTATAAACGCCCTAAAGTCGGTTCTGGCACTCGCCGGCCGCTGCCGCGGCACGCTCGCTTCGCTCGCTCGGCTCGTACGATGGTTCCTGTAAACCTAACACGCTCGTCGCTTCGCTCCTCGCTAACCTAATTACTTTAATTAAAATTAGCGCATTTGAACATTCGATAAAAAGATATTATTCGAAACAAATGATGATAAGAAATAAAATTATGGCAATCAAATATTCGATCAAATGAATAATTATGTGAAATGACTTTATTCCAACTAAAATTAGTCGAAGCGATTTTCGACGAAAAGTTGTTATACCAAACAAGAGGCACCCCTTTAAAATAATATGACCGACAGGCATACCTATATAATGTACCTTAACCTTGTTATTGCGTATTCTTCAACAAGAAGTCAATAATTTTCGTATTTACTTAGTGTAATACGTAATTAAAATTAATAAATATATTTTTTATCTGTGATACTCCATAGTTACCATGATTTGTAAAAGATTCGTCTATTATCAAATAAAAATAAAATTATCTGATAAAAGTAAAAAGTTACGATTCATAAAACCGGTATCGTAGAACAACACTACCATTAAAAAGCTGGTATCATTATTTCGAAAATTGACATTTGCATGTGTCAATTTACTCCGTAGCGAAAAAAAACGGACTATAGTAGAAGCAGCCACGTTTTCTTCCATTGATCTATAAGGACTAATTCCTATCTGTATGTTTTCTTCCACTAAAATTTTGAAAGGGACCGTCAGGCACGCTATTTTTGCTCTAGCACAAAGGATAGTACAGAAGTTAAGCTCATGTATGTACCTCGATTTTGGTTATGCATGTGTGCGTTAGCCTAAGGGTTAACGACTCCGCAAAGGTCGTGGATCGTGGATTGGATTTGTTATTTAAGTTATTGGTATGGATTAAACGGGAAAAACCTTTATTTTAAAGGTATACGTTTACAATCATTTAAAATATAATGTAATTTAGTAAGAGTTAGTCATATTACCTAATTATACAATTAATTTACAACAATAATGCTATCATTGTAAATTAAGATTACGGGAGTCCTTAGATGAAAAATTCAATAAAGCAGGTAAGTAATCAGGTTCATCAGTCAGGTTATCTGTAATAATATGTTTTTATACGAAATGATAATCACAAGTACGTGCAATAATGTGATTGCACGTACTTGTGGAGAGGAGGTACTTGGAGACATACGTACTCATATTAGAAATAAAATTGTTTCGTTTTGCGTATAGTGAATGTAAACTCAATATTTGCAACTAAACCCAGCACGTTCTGCATTCTGCGGCAGTTCCGGTAATACTTATGTAATAATATCACAATGATATTTTTTATGGGATCTCTTATGATCCGTTTATTTCATATTATTTGTATTATATAATATTTTTGTGTCTATATTAGGTACTGGAAACAAAATAAAAATCCTATTACATAAATTAAGAAAATAATTTTACATGTCCAATAATTTAATCCTTCATTTAATGTATTTATTAAAAATCGAAGGTATATACACTCTAACGTACAAAGACGTCCTACATTGACTTGTGTTTAGAAACGGATCATTGAATTACAAGCAAGTACACAGCAAGTACACAGGACTTATTGTACCTTTCTATAGCAACTAGATGTCTAAAAAATTTTAATTTGCAATTTAACGTCGAATAAAAAAAATCACTTCGATAATAGTTATAATAATTCCATTTCTTATCCATCTTTTAAGGAAAATTATCTTATTTGTGTATTATAACTGTCATATTGCTGGAAATAACAACCGCGATTCAAGTGGTCCGATTGTTCCGAGTTTTGGTGTATGTGAACGGTGTCTATGTGTGAGTTGTTTTTGGGCACTTTGTATGAAGCTTATAGTAAACCCAACCTAAGATTGAAACGAAAGAGGCGCTGTCGGACGCATTTGACATTCATTTGACCAATCATTGTACACTAGTAACTGACAGATTAATGACCATAACGTACTTATGAATGACTTTTCGTTAGTTCCAATTTTTGCCATTTCAGAGATAAGTTGGGCGCACTGTAACATCTGTATTAGTAAAACGGGGTGAATAGAGATTGCGGGTTGAATAGAGACAAAACTGAAAACGTAATTCAATGCGTGATATTCAAAAGGAAACGTTACTAAAGGGTATATTTTGTTTTTTAATTTGTAGACTCTAATAATATACACTTTAATAACGTTTCCTTTTGAATATCACGCATTGAATTACGTTTTCAGTTTTGTCTCTATTCAACCCGTAATCTCTATTCACCCCGTTTTACCTAATTTGCTAATTTGTGGCTCTAGTGTCTAATCCATAATAGATCAACGGATATAGGATTATCTATATGAAAAAAAAAACAGACTATAAAGCACGTCTAATTTGTGTTGTTTGTGAAGCACGTATCACGAGTATAGTGTTCTGTGGTAGGGGCACTGTCATTCCATTGAGATAATGGTTAAATTTGACGTTGACAATTTGAGTGACATTGTTAGTTTATCCTTTTTGAGCAGTGTTTCCACAATGAGGGGAACTGCCTTTTGAGGGGAAGTCAGGGTCCAGAGGGGAAGAAAAAGGGGAAATACTATAAAAGGGGAAATTGTAAGAAATCATATAATATATTAAATCTCGCCTGAAATGTTGCATAATGAGGGTTTTTGCGTATGAAAAATCCACTAGATATCAAGACGTAGGCTTGTGAGCTATCTGCTATGTGATTGATGAATTTTGACATATCTGACAATGTCATGTCGAAAAAAACCAATCATGCTGCAGTTGGAATATTTAAAACATTATTGAACACAGGTAATTCAGGTTATCAGTAGTAATATAATTTTTATACCAAAATGATAGTACTTATGTGCAATCGTTTTGATTTCTCGTACTTGTGGAGAGAAGGGACTTGAAGAGATAGGTATCATAGGTACTCTTTATAAAAAGAAAATTGTTCAGTTTTGCGTATAATGAATAGGTATTAACTCATTTAAGTAAACATTTATTTCAATTTATTTGGACTCTATAATGTTTAATGTTTTTGTACCTCTATTAGGTACTTGAAACAAAATAATAATCCTATTATATAAATTAACAGTCAAATAAATAATTTTACAAATTGTCCAACAATCCTTTCGAAGGTAAATGTACACTTTAAACATACAAAGAACTTCCTACGTGCTACATTGACTTTTTTTTATTAATGAATGAATGGAATCATTGAATTACAAGCAAATAAGCACTAAAGCGGGCTTTACATTATATAATTTGCAGAGCGCTAACTCCACGGTCCGAGATGTTCCGATTTTTGGTGTATATGAACCGTGTCTATGTGTGTGATGGTTTTGCGCACTTTGTATGAAGCTCAACATCTGTATCTAATTTCTGGTAATGATATACAAAGTCGACAAATGTTGATTTGGTTGACCTTTTTTTTTTTTTTTTTTAAGTTATACTTCTTTAGGCGCGTTATGGAAAAATCATGAGAGTGAAATTTTACGATGCGCGCGCATCTGTAACACAAAAATTAACAGTATGAAGTTAGGCGCGTTATGGAAAAATCATGAGAGTGAAATTTTACGATGCGCGCGCATCTGTGACACAAAAATTAACAGTATGAAGTTGCCGCCTAAACCACTCATTGGCCTTTGTCAATGTAACTCTGACGTCGCTTTTGCTTTTTATCGAAATTATTTATAACCAGCCAGGTTTGTTTTGACTTGTTTGTGGCACATTGACATGACATAATATGCACAGACTAGCTAAAGATTAATGTTTCGTTATACGGTATGCAACGACTAGTCTTTTTGGTAAAATATTTAATAAAGGTTTTTAACTGCAATATAACAGTAAATAAATTATAACTAAGTATTCAAAGATAGTTTAGGGTGACTATTAGTGATTACTGATTATGCTACCATTCCATCAGTATTTTCAAGACGTTGTCACGTTCAACTATCGTCAGTAAACCGACTTTACAGACAACCAATTTTTTTTAGTATAATTAATACTAAATATTATGAAATTATTAACGTTGAATATTTATTATTTAATGATGCCAAAGAAGTATAACTTCTTACGCGCGTACGTAAGTACACGCAATTTAATTTTTTTTTTAGTTACTATAGTAGTGCCAAAACTACAGTGAGGGGAAAAAAGTCCTGAGAAGGGGAAATCCTCAGAGTAATGATAAAACATCATTACTCTGCATCTTTGAGGGGAAATCGGAATGAGGGTCGCCGTTTTTGTGCTCACCAGTTGGCGGCACCGGCGAGGTGAGGTCTTGCTGTCAAAGCCCGCCCATACATAAACAGTGACAAATGACATTCAGACAAGCGAAAAGTGACAGACAGACCTCACTTTTCACTAGCGCCTCTAGCGGAAAATTCACACGCGGTTACCCTCATTGAGGCATGGGGAAACTACATCATTATAGTGGAAACACTGTTTTTGAGTCCGTCAGGCCGTCAGTCAACTTATGTTGTCTCGTCGTCGTTTGTAGAAAAAAGAAATTTTGTCAATTATTATGAACAGCTGTCCTAGCTTTGCGCACACTTAAAATCGCGATTAGTTCCCAAAAGAGGTGATTGTTATCTACTTTGAAGGTAATCCAAATGTGATTGATGATAACAAAAGAGGAAGTTGTTCCTGTAAACAGAATTTCCGTGTTTCTTGAAGAATGTCGATTCCTCCACTTGTCTGTAGCACTCCTCCACCTCCTGAGCAGTGCGACGACGACAGAGACTGTGAAGATTTTGATATACAATACAACTGTAAGTTATATTAATTGTAATTATTGTAATGAGGAATTCAATACTCTCTTGTGGTTGCGAAACCTTCAAAAGACAATGTTTCTCTTTGTTTTATAGAGATGACAGTTCAGTTTAAATTTTCATTGCATATAAATATATAATATTTGCAATCTAATCGAAACAAATAATTGCATTTTTTTTTTATGGAATTAAGATAGCAAACGAGCATGCAGTACCACCCTTCCCCTGCCGCCCATAACAACTGTGACCGACCTAGAACTAGACTCAAAGGGACTAGGATGGTTAGTCCAGTTAGTAGATGGTGTTAGAATATTAGTTGGTTAGTTTGTTAATAAGTGCGAGGACAGGGTATGTTAGTGATAATTAGTCCTGTTAGTTAATGTTAGTAATAGTCCAGTTAGTTATTGTTAGTATGAGTCTTGTTCCAATTCGGTCACAGATGCGTTGCTACCCCTGAGGTCTGAGATGGTCGCCTCTAAAAAAGTGAAACCGGCTCCACAAACCTTCCTATCCGGAACACAATTGCTCTTAAAAACAATTATTATGACTTGCTTAGGCTAAGTATCAGGTTATGCAGAACTAAGTGTGTGAGTATATTCAATTCACAATCGTTTAGTACCTATGATTTGGTAATTAATTGACTTCACAATGACATTAATAAAACCCTTGTTTTGTTTTGTTAAACTAAAAATTATAACCCTCCTCGTGAATAGGGCTATAACACATAAAAATAATATTAAATCTTAATCTTCTTATCTATCTGACATTTCCAAAAGCTAGCACATTCAAATAAACACCACACAAATGTGTGGTGTGGTATTCATTTAGTGACGGAAATTTATAGTTTTTAACTTTATATTAAAAAAAGAGACATCCATTGTTTGACTATGAGAAAAAAGTACTTAATGCACAAAATGACCATAATTTCTTATTTCTTATTTTCATTTCTAAGTTGGTTGGTATCGTATGATCAAGTGTTATTAATGAAAACTGTTAGATTGGCATTGGCATTAGATTGAGGTCAGTGTTCTAGGCTGCCCAAAATAATGTTTTTAAAACAAAATAACTACAAGAGTGAGATTTGTAAATTAGTTCTTTAGTTCTTTTTTTATTATTTCGTACACACTACACAGCCACAGTATTCTTGCAAGCAGCGACCAAGTGTCCATTAGAATGAGAATAACAGAAGATTATACAAATTTGAATTGTTCATAAGAAGTAAAAATATGAGCTGTATGTAATGATGCCGAACTATCGATAGTTTCGCTATCGAATGTTGACCTTGAAAATCAGTTAGGATATCGCTATCGATACTATTGCAGATAACCAATAGTATTACCATGATTTATACTATCGATAGTATCGATAGTATTGATTTTTTCAATACTATCGATAGTACTATCGATAGTCTCACTATTGCCACACTATCGATAGACTATCGATAGTCTATCGAAAGTAGCCTATCGAGCGGCATCACTAGCTGTATGTTATATACCAGTGGTGCCCAAACGGTCGATCGCGATCGACCGATCGATCGCGAGAGGTTTCACGGTCGATCTTAGAAGTTAAGCCAGTACAAGATTTTATTTTCGAAAATTTATAAATTACCTACTTACTGAGCATGCATCTACATCTCGTTAATTTTCCGCCACAAGAAAAGTATACTTAACTTGACCTGTATTTATTTACTTTTCTAATAATATTTTTTATGTACAAATGTGTGTACAGAGTAAGAAACTATGTAAAACTGTTTGATTATAATCATATTATAAATCTAATCATTAATAATTACTTATTATTACAACATAAAATAATAGATAATAAAAAAATACATAAAAATAAATCTGTCGATCTTAAACCCTTAACTTTTTCTCAAGTCGATCTTCACAGCAAAAAGTTTGGGCACCACTGCGCTATAGCGTACAATGCGTGACTAGTGTGAATAAAGGAGTACGCCTGTGTACGTTCACACTGGATGCGCACGCTGAGCGGCTGACTTCTCTATACCTTAAGGCACTTCTCACATTACGCTATTTATTAGCTACGTGACTGCGACGCAATCCCAAAATTCTATGTATCTGACACTTTTGACTGACAGGAGTCGCATCGTAGACGCGTCTCCTTTCAGTGAAAAGTGTCAGATACATACAAATTTTGGATTGCGTTGCAGTTGCGTAGCTCATAAATAGCGTTGTGTGAGAAATGCCTTATAAGACACATAATTTGTAGTAGCGCGCCGGCGTTGCGATTTAATACGCTGTTGCGTTCGGCAACGTAGCCAATCCGCATTCGCCGTGCGCAGACGCGTAATACAATCAGCCACCGTAAAGTCAGCCACAACGTGCAACGTAATAGCGTATGATCGGTTCGGTGTGAACGAGAAGTTGAATATATAATAATATATATTATATGGAAAACCAATAAACTGCGTAACGCGCGCTCACAGTCAGCGACCGACAATACGTTTGGTATGAACAATGCCTAAGTCCTAATCCTTGTTTTTCATTAAACTCTCTAATCTTTCTGTATTGTCCATTATATTAATGATTAATCATTAAATACAGTTATAGTATCTGTTATTATCACATATCGAACTTTTATAATTCTGTATTGATTTACACATTGTTTGTTTCAGTATCACAAGATGAGGAGGATGATGGTCAAAATTATAATTTTGGAACATATTCTGATTACATATATCCTACTTCTACTTCTTCCAATATAAATCAAGACATATGGTCTTCAAATATCAGTAAAAAGACTGATGATAAACAGTGTAGCGATTTATTAGAAGAAACAAAAGAAACTGAAATTGTTTTGCCTAAAAGTGATAGTTCCAGTGTAGATAAGGTAGCAATTGAAGACTTAGTATTAGAAGATTTAAATTTAAGTCTAGAAGACCAAAATGATGAACCTCCCCTTGAACAGAATGCAAACCAATTACATTCTGAAGTTTTTGGACTTGATGATAGGAAGAACCCATCAAAGGAACTTACTGATGTGTTTATTAAAAATGAGGATGATATTCAATTTCCTAAAACCCAAGATGAGAACTTGATAGTAAGTGAAGAAATAAAAACTTTGGAGAAAACCGAAGATTGTTTAATAGAAGAAACTGTTTTAGAGGAATACACACAGGAAGATTTTGATGTGGCACCTAAAGAAAATGATACTAGTGAAAAAGAAATAGCTAACATAACAATTGATGATATAAATCTTAATCTTTCTGAACCACCTAAAGCTAATACACCAGTGAAAGAGGAAGATAATTTAATTACATCAGAACTTAAGCAAGATTTGTTAGATGACGATTTTGGTGATTTTGACGACTTTCGATTTACATCTACCGAGAACAACCCTCCTACTGCAATAACGTATTGTGATAATCCATGGGAAAATGAGGTTTCGAAAACCTCTGACTTTGGGGATTTCACAGCAACTTTTGATGTTGATGACAGCAATTTATGCAGAAGCAATGATAAAATTGATGAAAATAAAATTAGTGAAGACAGCAACACTGAACCAGTTGTAGATGATAATGATGATTTTGGAGACTTTGATGATTTTAAATCATCTTCAAATGATTATAAAGAGACAACTTCATTTGAAAAAGAACCCACACAAAATGTACCAAATTTAAGTCTTTATTCTCCAGATAGTGAAATTCAGATAATAGAAAGTATTAATAGTGTACTGAGTTCTATATTTACTTCAGAAATCTTAGAACATGAAGATGGTTTTAATGGGAAGCTTGAATCTTTGCTAAATGAAACATGGGGTCATTTGGTAGACACAGATGTCAGACAGTCTTACATTGTAAATTGGAATAATTCTTTAGGACAAAAGAGCCTTTTAAAAGCTTTGTGCATTGATTCCCGCAACATAGTAAGTTTACAATAATTAAGTTGGGACAAAATTAAAATTGTTACAACATTAATTATATCCATCTAATGTCTCATTTACTTTTTTAGTTATTTGGCCCCAAATGGAATAATAGTATGCCAAAATATGCAGCCAACTTAACAGTTGCACCACTTCAACCCCAAAAGCCTGTTACTCCAACAAATACCAGACGTGCTGAGGAACAAAATGTGGACAAGACAACAAACAAAGAAACTGGAACTTGGTCTGATCCATTTACGTCAGATGGACAAGAATGTAAGTATTCATTTTATTGATTGATTGCTTTCGAATGTAAAATCAATGAGATATTAACCAAGGCTAAATATTTTTGGCAAAAATTTTTACAGCTATTCTAGCTAGTCCTAGTGTAATAAAATTATTGAATTGTCTTTGAAAACAACATTTAATCTGTACTAGTAAATTTGAAATTTTCCTGTAACTATTTTGATGACAATACATAATTTTTATATGACAGAGTTTTGTATACCTTGCCATCGATATTGTAGATGCTACTAACAAACTACGCTTCATGAAGTTTTTCTCACCACTGTAAAAATTCTTTTGCATGTCTTGCACATGGATACACATCATTCACTTTGCCCAACTGCTTGGTCCAAAAATAATAACACTAATATAGACACCTATGCTGAAGCGTTACTCCTTGATTTAGAACATCTAATGGCTACTCTAGATCAAATGGCTCACAAACACTCCTCATTCAAAATATCAGATTTATTGACAAATGGTAAGTATTATATTTAAGATAGTTTCCTAAGGATATCTGTCGTTTTTTTTGTTAAATGCTCTTGAAAATAATGTACTAAATCTAAATTGTATTCTGCTCATATGAATATTGATCTCTAATAACATATTTATTTTCTTTTCTTTTTTTAAGGCAGTATTGCCCTATCGTGGACCAAGCGGCCCTAATATTACGAGCACATACCACTGTCTTTGTACATAAGCACGCGCAAAGAGCTTACTTACACAGCCACAGAAACAATATTCACATTAAATATAATTGAATCCCTAAAAAAATATAAATAATTTTGGAGATTTTTAAATTTAGAAGATCATAGAGCCATATTGGCTCTTATACAATTTTTTATACTATAAAGATTTGATATTTTCTTTATACTCATATACTGTGTGCATAATAAATATTTGGATAACTTGATAAGATAATGTAAAATAACCCAGGATGCTTTTTCACTCATTAAAAATTTCGTCATAATATTGTATTATTGTATTGTTTTTATCAAATATTCAGTCTTGAATATTGAACAAATGCTATAATGTTATTGTCAATAAAATTTTTACTTAAATATTTGATTTTCAGCTTGCACTTCAGAAAGTGACAGTACTGCAGTAATAAGAAGACCTGCAAATTTAGACGTATTTAAAAATGCAATGCCCCCAGAGATGGGTCACATTTATTCATCAACTTTACCAGTGCAGCCAATACGTCAAATCAACTTGCCTGATACTCATATTTTTACACCAACGGATTCAGAGACACCTAGATCCAAAACTATACACTATGACCAGGCACCAGCTTTGTTAGTCCCTCAACCTTCAGAAAGCTGCCGACAATTAGATGACTTAACTTCAAATTCTAAAACTGAAATACCAAATCCAGAAAATGATGAGGAATATTGGGATTTTCAAGACTTTAAGAGTGGTAATAGTGTTATTAGTAAAAATGTGACGAGTTCTATAAATGAGATTATTAATAGCCCATCTACAAACAACAGCAGCGTTACACTTATTAAGACCTATGAAAGTCAAATCTTGCAACCAATTAAGGTTGAACCAATGACACCATCACTTAATTGGCCCGACCCTGGGGAAGTGAAAGAAACATTTGATGAATTTTCCGATTACATATCAAATACAACATGGAATACTGAGAATACTAATTCAGTTAGTCAATCAGATCAGAATAACAAGAAGCCAGAAAGTGGACCCGAGATATTGGACGACGATTTCGAAACATTCCAATCTGCACCAACAATAAAAAGTGCAATAACCCCTATGGATAACATGCCTCCAACCACAGCCAATTTTAGCCAGAATTTGAATGACTTTTCTCAACATTTTATTGACTCAGATGTTATGTCGCATATTGCAAACTTTAAAACAGGTAGCAATATTTCGAAACAAAGTATGCTTCAGATTGAATCAACAATTCCAAGCGCTGAAAGCTTTACAATTGTTAAAGACAATAATGAACAAACATCGCCTGTTTTAAGTTTGGGAAGTCAAGGTAATAATGCTACAATAATGCAACCGTCCATTGCTAACGCGAGCACATCACAGCGCAACCACCAACAGACTGGTCAAATTTTACAGCCCCTGTCGTTAGAAAGTTATTCACAAATCAATTGGCCAAGTCCAGGTATCGATTTACAAGATTTGTCCCGCTTTAATCCTGTGGAAAGTCTTCAATCATTAAAAACGGACTTAAGTACAGGAGGATCTAGCAAATTGTCTTCTCCTGCACACAAGGATACCAACACTGCGCGGAACGAAATATCTGATGATGATATTTGGGGAGATTTTGTGTCGAGTAAACCTAAGCAACAGCAGATTCAGCCAAAAAAGATAGCAATGTTTGCAGATGATGACGAATGGACTGACTTTGTATCTAGCCCTAGTGTTAAACCCCAAAATGGCTTAAATACTATTAGTTTGAATGTTCACACCAATTTGAATATGCAAAAATCTTTAGGTCCAAACAAATTTCATACTAAGAATAATCAATTATCATTGGATATTCCTACATTGAAGTATGTTACACCTAAATCAAGCAGTCGTGGATTGTACAACGATAAACATTTTCAAAATTTATAACGACAACTGAAATCATTTGAGGTTTCATAACATTCAGGTACTTAACTAGAATTATTTAGAATATAAAAGGTACTTGTAAATATATTGGTGGTGGGTCGGAATTGTAGTATTAATATTTATATGGTTTTAAATTATTTATTTTAATGAATATTCCATTATGAAGCAATAAATAATAATTCATAATATACATACTAAAATATTGACTAATTTTACTATGATTATAAATAAGTTAGCCATATTTCACGATTATTTGCATTAAATTGACGAATTCAGATGGACTTAAAACTCGTAAAAATCGCAATATTATTAATGCACCGATATGTTGCTCTATTCATCAACACTATGTTGGACTTGCATATTTACTTATTTTGCTCCATTAACTTCTAGAATGTATTTTTAAAGTATTAATTATTCCAACTTTTACATATCCTGCTGTTTGTTTTTACTATTTTTGTAGTAATATTACGCTCTGCAATTGATCTCCCCTGCTCCAGACAGGGTTTGCTTATGCTTATTCTGATTCAATGATTCTTTAGTAGTTATGTAGTGCATTTCGATTGATATTGAATTATCGATTTATTATTATTATAATTATTCGTTGAAATATTATTTAGGTGTTGTTATTAAATGAAGTCACTGATGAAGCAATAAGAGGTTACACAGAGTATCTATGACGATGGGTATATCTTGATTCTGATGAATATTGTAAATTGAAAATAATTTTTATACCTATTGAGATTTACCTTTTGAATATCAAAAATATTGTTAATTTGGTGTGTACATAATAAGAGAATTGTATAAATGTAAAATAGTTGTAAATCATCACAGTATGTCATGAGTCATGACATAGCCGCGTGACATAATTAGGCGCTATATTTGTTTTGTAATATTGTTACCATCACTGGAATTGTTGAACATAATTATATACCTAAACATTTAATATGAGAATATATTTACGTTAATGAATAAAATGAAACCAATATTTGACTTTGAAGTATTTTAACAGTATATTTCACAGATATGGCCAATAAAATTATTATTTCCATTGAATATATTTTTTAATAATGTGTTCTCCTTGTTGAAGACATGTTGGTAATGAATATGTACTATGATAAGTTTTCTCCATTTGCATTTACGTTTTATTTCTTTGTCAGATGTTTTCCGATTCGTTATCCGTGTCAGAATGATCAATGTCATCAATATGAGCGCCTATCCTGCTATTTTTGTCGTCATCTTCAATCGCCGACACAAACTTTGGTAAGTTGTTCTCCATTGTTACTCTAAATGGCGATTGCTCAAACTCTGGCCAGGATATGAATCTAAAACAATAGGAACATTTTAGATTAAATTATACTCTCCTTCACTCTCCCACGCGAATTTAATCAAAACATGCAATGAATTATACATTCACATTTGGATATTATTAAAATTAAATTGTTACCAAAAATTTTAGTCATTTGAATTATTTCTGTAAAATTATTCCAATATATTTTTTTCTGTCAGTAAAAACATCAACGTCTGTTGTGCAAGATGGAACCACATAGAAAAGGAGGATGGGCGTTTTGGTACCCATGTCCAATCAAAATGACTTTAGTGTCGTTTGAAAGGTCTTTTCAAGAGTACAAACAATTACTATGGCGACAAACCCGTGAAAATTGTCCGTTTTGAAATATAGCCTTCAGAAGATACGGAATATTTAGTTCGAATAGGGCTTAAAAAAACATATTTTTGGCGTAGTTCAACCGATTTTGAAGATGTTTGCACAGATTTTGAGCTTATTAATATTTAGTTAACAGATAGAAATGTGTTACAATAAATATACAATAAAATCAGTTTAAATTTTTTTCAGTTAGGGTCGATTTATATTGATACAGTAGCTGGCGCCAGCATCACTAGATTCCAGCTCTGCATTGGCACTGGCACTGAATCACTGGAGATCACTGGCGATCACCGGCGCGTAGTGTTAACACGGATCCAGTGCCACTGGCTGCGCAGCATACGCGGGGATTCTGGATGCTGCACTGAATTGTAACATGTTTCTGATACAGTGCTTATCTAGCACCGGAATCAAGTGGCGCTGGCGCCAGCTACTGTATCAATGTAAATCAGCCTTTATGAGTGATTTATCTAATAAACGATATAAACATAATAAATACACGTATGTATGACTTCCACTTCAGTCGTTCGCTGAGTTATTGCAAAACGTTTCTTGTATACTTAGTACCAAAAATATATAATTTTCAAGTAGGATTACTGCGATCGGACAATGAATCAGGACTAGCGACATGTATATTCACAATCTACACAAAAATACCTTTCCAACGACGTATCATTTACGTACCAGATTCCATACATTTGTGCCCATCCTCCTTTTGTCAATTTTGATAATGCCGCTGGTCGAGTAGATAAAATAAGAAAATAGTTGAAATTTTAAATCGTCACGCATGTGAATAACTTGCACTTCGACATCACGCATGTGAATAACTTGCACTGCGACAGAATGACTTTTTCATTTTTGGTACTTTTACGAATAACTAGGCCTTTCAAAGGATATTTAAGAGTAAATAATACCAGTGGTATGTTGTTTAAGTAGTTATTCATGTATGAAACCCACCTCTTAAACACAGTTATCTTTTGTTGTAAGTTCAAGTCACCAAATTCTGTAAATATAGTCATATGCGGTAAAGGCTGATCATGCTGGCCTGGGGATAACAGTCTATTTGTGCCTGGTGGGTCTTGCCCAGTAATGAGCCACACTCCACAACCAGGGATCCACTGTCTGAAAGGTAAATGGATGAATAAACCACCTTATTTTAAATCTCAACTGAGAGTTATAGAAATTATATCAATGCTTTAAAACCAGTCATTGCCAAGTAGTTTGACTGCAGACTCACGCACCTTTTACGCCTAAAGCAGTTTAACCTTTACTTTAAAAAAATGATGTGTTTATTAGAAATTAGTTATCATTTTTGCTTTGGTGAAGGAAAACTGAAGTTTTCTAATTCACACTTGACCAGTGTTATGGATTATGCCCTTTACAAGTGGTGAACCATGCTCATTAGGGGACAGTTAATAATAGCGTATCAAAAGTACAGGGTATGTATGTGTACTGTTTGTACAACACTGCATCATGGGAATGGCACCTGAGGTTAGGTAAGGTGGTAATATAATAGGGATGTTGACTAATTTTGGGAAAGTGTAAATCGACGTATAATTACTTAATATAGTCAAACCCTCAGACCAATAAACTATGTATAGACGGCGCGCCGCGAACAAAAGCGTGAAGCCGGCAAAAGTGCGCCTAAAACACACATCGGAACCAATAGAATGCCCTATGTTAACAGCAATGATTTAAATATCTAGATTGAGCGTCGCCCTACAATGAAAACAAAAAAAACAAGGCAACATTATCAAGCATGTGTGCGTGTAGGCGATGTTTTTCGCGTTCATTTATTGTCTATGTGTGCGTAATGATATAAAATTGGCTGCCAACTGTTGGCGGCAAATTTTTGACACGTTTTCGGGGATTCGATGTTCCATCTAGATATTTAATACATCTTTGGTTGACAGTTTGAACTAGAACAAATTTGAACTTTATTTTTTGGAACACAAAGCTTCATTTATTTTTTATTATGTAGAACACAAAAGTCGTTTTGGTGTGAGTGCCGCCGTGTGTATTACAAGGCGAGGCGTACTTTTTGCCGGCTTCACGCCCCCGTTCACGGCGCGGAGTCTATGGTTTATTGGTCTGAGGTCATACCATTTAACCTGATCATGTATAGGGATGAAAAAAATCTTAAAATTCAGCTAACATATTTGTACATTAAACACGCTTATTACTAAATTAAAAGAATCGCAGGAAATAAAATTATTTGATTATTTATACAAGCAAAACAATGTAAAAGTTAAACGAATTGCATGTTTTGAACGCAACTCGAGTCGATCAATCCATTCATGGTTTTTTGACATTTGACACCATGGATGTAGAAACTAAAGATGTGACCTTAACATACACAAGGCGCACGACGATTGGTCAACATTAGGTTGAGTGATTGATCAAGTCAGTCTATTGTAGGCAGGCTGTGCCTTCAAAAATATTCTAACAATTCAAGAAACACAAATAAAGTCCAAAGGAATCATTTCATTATGTAAACATTGAATTGTAAATTATTTTCACTATTTCTAAAATAATAACTTAAGTAAAATGGCGCGTGACATATGTAAGAGTGACAGAGACAGCACGACTAAAACTTCCAAACGCGGAAGCGAGATATCACTATGCAATCTGTTCGTTTTCAAATATAGTAACAAAATTCAATTGCGCCAACTTCACGCACAAACCGATTCAATTCAAAATTGGATTGTTACAACTTGACACACATTCGAACGTGCAAGCCTATACATTAATTTTCATTCCAGGTTTTCAAATGTATGGGAAGTGGGCATTGTTCTTTAAAAAAAAATATTAATTTCAAATTTCATTTTGAATTTCGCGCCAAAACACCGATTTCGATGTCGTGCCCTCGATGACGTCAGTCGTTCATTGGCCGCGTTCCGTAACAAAACGACACTTTTTCTATAGTTGAACGTTTTGGTTGAGCGGAACGCGTTTGGTAACGTGTGACGTCATGCAATTTGTTTAGCGTTTTCTGTCACGTCTTGAGAACAAATTTTTTACATTTTATTTATTAAATTCAAATGAAATCCTTTGAAGATACACAAAACTAAAGTAAGGCCATTTTAATAGGCCACATTTGACAACTGTTTGTCTTTGCTTTATAGTGAGGGTAACCTGCTGAAAAACATCGATTAATTTAATTAATCGATGAGGACTCCAAACATCTGTAAATTGAATGTGATTGTTATAAAAACTATTGGATTCCAGGTATATAAGCGGTACTATGCATTCTTGACATGCATAGATGTCGTTGGAGTTTAATGAATTGACCGCACAGTTCAAACAATGACTAAAAAAACGACAAAAATAATGCGTCTAATAATGGCGCGAAATGAAATCATGACTTTTTTGTAACATTTCACGTTTCTGGATATTGGCTTTTGAGCCAGACGTTACATATTTGAATGAATGATTACATATTTTTTAGCCTAAAATGTAAGAAAATTAATTCTGTTCCCATTAAAATATATTTTATTTTGTAATCGTGAAATACTTTTTGACGATTAGTTCGACTTCTCGAATTCAACTTATCTACTGATCTGTTTCTTTTGGTACCATCCCTCATGTTTAAAAAGAAAAAGAGTTCACTGACGTAACTTTGTAACGACTCAGTTCTTTACTTAAAAGTGTAAAAATTTTAACAATATCTAGTAGGGAATATTAAATAATATGGAGTGCCTCCCTTACAAGGTTACTTTGTAAAATTTTGACGAACTGTCAAATGTGGCCTATTAAAATGGCCCTACTATATTGTGGTTTTTAGTATTTTCGAAACAAAAACTACCCTTCCACGACATAATTATAAATTTATTATAATACAGTCAACATCCCTATTAGAAATTTTACACAATCCAGTCAAAAATATATCGGTTAGTACCTTAAACATACGAATACATAATAATGTTAAAGATAATAAAAAATACTTACTCTAATAAGGGAATAACCCTCGTCGATTTAGAAAATGTATGTGGTTTAAAAAAATACCACAACAAGGGCAGGTATTCAGTTGGACAAGGTAAATTCTCTTTTTTCGTAATGTTTACTAGATATAAGCAGTAATCATCCATCTGTGAACAAGTAAGAAACCTTGTATTTACTAATAAAAACTGTTTTTGGCAATATAAAATTAATACACAAATATTCAGTTACCACTGAGACAATAATTAACTTATTACAAAAAATAACCGACTTCTTCTTGAAGTTGAGTTTGAAGTTTGATGATGATTGATTTGATGTCGCTCCAATTAATAATAAGGGACTACAGGAAAAGCACTACCTTTCGAACAAAAAAAGAATCATCAAAATCGGAACACCCACTCAAAAAATTAGCATAAATTTAATTCACATTGAGAATAATTCAAAAAATTACCGTCAGATGTCGCTCAAATTAAAATGGGACCACACGGCAGTCCTAATTTCTTTCAAATGTTGACAGAATTATCGAAATCGGTTCACCCAGTACGAAGTTATGAGGTAACACACATAAGAAAAAAAACATACAGACGAATTGAGAACCTCCTCCTTTTTTGAAGTCGGTTTAAAATACTTCAAACTTCAAATAATATAATCAATAAAATGAATTATTTTTACTCTTACTTACTCTTTATAAAAAATTATTAACCCGCAGAAATTGTCCTCATACACATATTATTATTTATATCTCAGGATCTAAATGGAGTATTATGATAAAACATACACAATTTTTATATTTCATCTTCCATCATGTACCTACATTTAGTAGTTTATTTAGTATCATAATTACATACAGTAGTTTTTGCAAGATGCCCATATCAACATATAGAAAAAATTCTAAAAAATAATAATTTTGGTCTCTGCCTACCTTATACGCAGGTCACACTAAAAGTTTTGCATAACTTAAAAAAACAACATGTTATTACTTAAATATTATGTTTATAGCTTTTCAAAATACTCTTCATTGCATTTTAAACATTTTTTCATGCGATCGAACCATTTTTTAAAACAGGAGGGCCACAGAAGTCATGTTATCTACGTGCTGATTGAACGCTATCACTGCCTCTTCGGAGTTGGTAAAGGGAAACCTCTCATCAAATCTTTGATTTTGGGGAAAATACAGAAATCTCAGGGTGCTAGGTCGGGGCTATGTGCAGGATGGGTAACGAGTTTACTTTTTTGGAGACTAAAAATGACTTTGATTGGTTGGCTGTGTGTGAAGAAGCGTTGTCATAATATAGGAGAACGCGGCTTTTTGGTCGTCTTTCGCGAACTTTTTGTAACACCCTGGGTAATAAAATGGTAGAATACCACTCGGCGTTAACACTCTTTTGATCTTCAAGTAGAATTGTGTAGATGGGACCCGTGGCTGAAAAGAAAAACGCGATCATTTTTTTACCAACGTTTCTCGCCTGCCTCACTTTTGTTGGCCTGTTCTCATTTTCAAACACCCATTCACAAGGTTGCTGTTTTTTCTCGGGTTCAAAACAATAAATCCACGTTTCGTTTCCTGTGACAATGTCATAAACAGCATTGGTCGTACTTCAGTAGCATCTGTGAGCATCATTCCACGCGAGCCCGCTTCTGCTCCGCTCTCGATTCATGAGGGATCCAAAGACAACAAAGTTTCCGAATTTCTAATTCTTTGTGTAAAATTTTCTGAATTTGTCTCATAACAATCCCCAATAGCCCGCGAATTGTCTCATAGGTAATCCGCGGGTTTTCTTCAATTAGCCGCTTAACAGTAGCCACATTATTTTCGTTGACGGCAGTTGGAGGCCGCCCTTCACGAAATTCGTCATTTAAAGAAACCCGACCTCTCTCAAATTCAGCAAACCATCGCCTCACGGTGCCTAAAACAAGGTGATTCTCTCCCAAAAGCATTTTGAAGACGAGCTGCACAGTCTTGCGCGGAGAGAGAACTTTTAAAATCATGAAAAATCATCGTTCTAAAATCTTTATAGTACGGGAGGCCATGATGCTGAATGTGGATTTACTCGAGCGTCATAGAGACCTATTGGGTTGCAAAGCTTAGATGATAAGAAGAAAAAAATGTTATATAATGTATACCTTTTCATCGGTGGGGGAAGCGGCTATAGATCTTTAAATATGTATGTAAAAAAAAACTGCCGCATGGACATACTCGAGCGCGTCAGATATTGATACCATCAATGGCCTACGTATTTTTAATAATGTACGTATGTTAATATGACCGTTTGCATGATGGGGGTGAGTACCTAAGGGTACTTAAGGGTTGAAAATGATAAAAAAAAAATTTACTCGAGCGCGTCAGATTTTCTAAGGGGGTGTTAAGTGCACCAAAAAAAAGCTCTAATTCAATAATCTGACGATTTCGATGTGACCCAAACTCGCAGCCATTATAATAATGTGCAAAAAAAATCACCATTTTGAAATACTCAAGCGCGTCAGATTAAGATATATATGGTTCATCTTAATGTCCTAGACTTGCTGTCTCTTAATCTGACGATTATCTAGAGGGATTTCCCTAATCTGCCAAAAAAAAATAAATCATTGAACTTCATTAATAGAAAAGCTCAGGTATTTCCTGCATGCAAATAAAAAAGTGTATGTTTTTAAGTACAATACTTGTATTTACAATACAATACTTGTATAAGGGCCGTAATATCAATCATAGTTTAAACTATGCTTCAGAGTTTAGTCACGAATTATTTCTTAAGATCAACGGTAGATAATCGATCAAGTCCAGTTTAAACTATTTAAACTCTCCCGAAGGTTAGTTAAAAACCTCCTTGTGAGATTAACTTTTCGTTTAATTTGACGTTTCTTCAAGATAGTTTTTGAGTTATTCATAATAATGTGTATTGGATTTATGGTAGTTGCCTCATAACTTTTGACTGGGTGTTCCGATTTTTATAATTCTTTTTTTATTCGGAAGCTGGTGCTTGTCTTATGATACTGTATAAATTTGAGCGACCTCTAATAGGCAGTTTTTGAGTTATTTTTAATAATGTGTGTTTATGGTCGCTACCTCATAACTTTTTACTGAGAATTTAAATTTTCATCCTTTTTTTATCGAAAGCTCGTATGTTTTCGTATAAATTTGAGCGAAATCTGACGCGTACTTCTTGATTTATCTCTACTTATCGATTTTGAACATTAAACTTTAATGAAGAATTTTTGTTATTTCGGCTCTTATAAATCGTCAGATTATATATTTTTCGTTATCCTTGAATCATTTCCTTCAAAATAAAAAAAAGTTAGCCACGCTCGAGACTGTCAAGACGGCGTTTTTTTAACAACTTTGTAGCCCTCCCCTTTCATTGCGTTATTCTCAAATTATGATTAGTGGAATATACACTTTTTAGCATGTAATTAACTCACCCTACCTTAATCGGAACGCGCTCGAGAATGTCTGATGATCAATTTTTTTTTACTAATCTGATTCTTTATTCTTAAGGCGCGGCCTTATATGTGGGGCTCATATTTGGTGGACGTACTTAACTGGGTACAAGGTACCCCCTGTACCTTAATCTGCCGCGCTCGAGTAAATCCAAGAATCCCCTCTTGGGCTCCCTAGCCATTACGACTTAATTGGATTTTCCTTGCGTACGTCGGTAAAATACTTACGTAGAACTTTGATGTGTGATAAAAAATAATTGACAAATGATTTCCTTCCCGCCAATTTTTTATTTTTATTACCAAGAAGGTTGCAACGTTTTAAAAAATATAACATTCGAAATTCAAATAGCTTCGATTAGCTAGAAGTGCAAATCTTTTATATAGTGTGCCCCATTCCCATGTATCTCTCAAATATCTTCTATGTACAGATTGCCTGTTACATTTTTATAATAATAATATCTTGGAAGTGTTGAAAATGTATCTGTTAGTAAACTATTAACTTAAATTAATAAGACTTACCACTGAAAGTTTTTTACCATTTGCAGAGTGGGTCCAGGGTAAAAAGTGTACCTTTGGTATTTTTGTAAGTATTTTGCAGTCAAATAGTGCCTGGAACAGCGCAGGAAGGGATTTGTGCTTACCCAGCTGCACTGCACTGTCTGTTAAAAACTGAAAAAAATAAAGCAAATATTGATAAATAAATTAAGAAATCATGTAATTCATAAATTATTACCTTATCTTAAAAATGTACAAATTGAAATATGAAAAAACTAGAGAACCGCCCGCGCTTCGCTTCGGGACCCCTAGGTAACAGCCGCGTAGGTCCCGCTCTCGTAGGATTCTCAGCTAAAAAGTAGCCTATAACGTTTGCCTATGACTTATGTAAATTACATGTAGTATTTGATAGCGTGATAGTATTTGATAGCCTGATAGTATTTGATAGCGTGATTCAGAACTTGCAAATGAATTTTACTAAAGCCATCTATTAACAACCTCGGAACTAAGTATCTAACAACTAACAAAACATCGATCTTCCCATGGGAATGAGATGTTTTTTCGCGGTAATAGTAGCCTACGTCACTCTCCACCCTCCTAACTATCCCCACACACATAAACCATACCATATATAATAGCCATGTTGCGACGTAAAAGAGCCACAAACAAACACACTCACATTTATAATATTAGTATGGATAATTTATTGCAGCCTGAGATTGCTCATATGCACCAAGTATGTACAATGTTTATACATACATATTAAATAATAATCTTTGGGATTATATTCTGAAGAATTAAAATAAATAGTCAAATATACAATCCACCCCATAGTAAAACATCACCATCACCTATGGGTATCACAGCAAGTGTCATGCATTATTACCTAGAAAGAAAGGAAATATCTACTGATATGTGTCTCCTGCTAGTTTTAGTAAAGAAGGCATTTGCTATAATACAACATGTAATTTATGAGGTGGAGCAGCAGATCACTACAAGAAACACAGTAAATAAAAGTGTATTTTTTGTATGTACAATTTACAGTGCTCACTCAACATAAGGTGACACATTTTTGTTTCTTTTATTTTAATAAATAAAAATAAATTACTTCATAGTGGTGCCCTGGCATTGTAATGAAAAGGTCAGGTCTTCCCAACTGGTTGCCAGCACTATGAAAAACAATGGTATTAATCAAATGCTTCATAAAGTTGAGACCAGGCATTGCTCCTATGATTTTTATTATCCTTTCTGAAAAATAAAATCAAATGACATTTTAACCATATCATAATAAATTAATGAATTTCATACTTCAATTCAAATATAAAATATATTTTTTTAAATGATCATATTAAAAAAAATATAAAATTGTTACATTTGTCCATATTGGTGTTCTTCTTAATGAGACAATGCAAGTCCCTTTAAGTCAAGGATGTACAGGCTTAAATTAAAGCTAGACTCAATTATTATTGCTGCCTATATTCAGGTGGTATTACAGGCATACTTATAAGCATAAGCATACTTATGATAGGTAAAAAATAAGACTTTAGTACCAACCAACCATTATCCTCAGTGCTTAAAGGCCCCAATAATTCTTTAATCCTATTCCCTCCATCCATTTTATCTTGGAATGCTAGCTTCCACATACCAAAGAAATCTGCTATTTTATATTTCACTCTTCCTGGATATTGTTTCTGGAGATCCTGCAAACATTTATTGACTCTTGGTAATAGATAAATTTTGTATAGTGCATATTTTCTTTACGCAACAAAAAAGTAACAAATTTTAACAAAAAAAAATAACCGGCTTCAAAATTGACAAGCAGAGATATCTCAAAAAGGACTAGCCAGATAGCGCTCAAATATACTCTATAATTGAGTCGTCAAGCATATGGAATTGCCACTCTTCTCCAAAACTAAAGTTATTATCTGTGCTCACAGTTAAATTTAGCTTTTCGGAAAATTATTTTACTATGGACATTTTAAGATAATGTTGTCAATCTTAAATGTACCTTAATTGCATTGGTGGAAGGCTGGCATTTGTGTGCCATGCCCCTCGCTTCGCTTCGGGGAACCAGTCCCTTCAAAAATCTCTATAAATTTTAACAAATTATGTTATTCCGATGTCTAAGCTATATTACTGCAAAGTTTCATGAAAATCCGTTCAGTAGTTTTTGCGTGAAAGAGCAACAAACATACACACACACACACTCACTCACATACATCCTTACAAACTTTCGCATTTATAATATTAGTAGGATAGGATATTAGTAGGATTCCAGGTGTAAAGTTCCTAAACACAAGTTTGCTGAAAATGATTGAGTACCCTCAACTGTCGTTCTGCCTTATCTGCGTGAGTTATCTCTGTCTGTCAATGTTGAAGTAGGTTTTTTTTGTAAACACCAATGATTGAATTTAGTTAAAAAATAACTCACACTTAAAACTGGAGCAAAATGACTTGAACTTTCATACATATGTAGTTCTCTATCCTGTATGCATAATAGTTCTTTGCTTAAAATGCCTACTCCAGGGTTTACTTCAACTATTGGGGAACTGTCATCTAAAAACTTTTTGACCTCATTTGCTATTACACTAGCAGTCTTTTGGTTGATTAAATACATACTTTCAGGTGACTTATATTTTCTTAACAAAAACTTTGGCAATGATTTAATTACATCTTGATATTCAGCTGTCTTTTCTAAGTAGTTAATGACATCAGAAGCCAATTTGGTTGGCTCTTTATCGACATGCTTGTTTAATTTATGTTTTAGCCTAATTGGCAATTTTGAGAGGTTATTTCGGCAGGCAATCCAGGAACCAGGTAACATAATGTACATTCGACTATCGACTATAGGATATATTTTACAACAATGAACACCAAATATTATTTGTCACATAACATTCGTTCCATATAAAAATGATAATATTTATTTTATTTTAAAGTCGGATCATTAGACCACATTTGACAATTGCTGTCATGTCTGTCAATATTTGCCTCAACTTCATTGTTCATAGTGGGGTACCTGGCAGGTACCGATTTAATCGATGATTTTAAGCAGGTACTACCTGCTTAAAATCATCGATTAAATTTAACTGATCGATACGGATTTTAAACATTTGTAAATTAAATGCGATTGTTATGAAAAACGAAAAAGTTTATATAAGCGCACAGTTTGCACAATGCTGACAGAAATGCGTAAAATAATGTTAATGGCGTGAAATGGCGTCATGACTTTTTTATTTATTTTAAGAATACTGAGAGTTTAAGGCTTGAGCCAGACGTTATATTTAAATGAATGACAAAAATTTTTGGTTTAAAAATAAAAAAGTAGTTTCTATTAAAAGACTTTATTATTTTTAAGTCATGAAATACTTTTTGACGATTATTTTGACTTATCGAATTCAATGTATCGACTGATCTGTTTTTTTCGTAGCATCCCTAATGTTTAAAAAGATAAAGAAGAAGAACTCACTGACGTAACCAATGTCAAAGTCAATTGTCATTTGTCATGCGAGTTCTGTAATGTCATCATAGAGATAGGAATATACCATGAATGTCATGGACGTATTAGGGTCACAGTCACAGCTCACCAGAGCCACCCGGCACCCGACCAGCTGGTGAGCTGTGACCCTTATAGTACTTTTTTGTCTTATGTGTTAACTCATATCTCCGTTTCGCCATTCAAAAGTTAATGACTACCGTCTGGTCCCATCTTGGGTCCCATAAAAATTTAGCGACATCTGACGGTCGGTTTTTGAGTTATTCTTAAGTATGTGAATTTAATTTATGCTCATTACCTCTTAACTTTTGTCTGGGTGTTTCAATTTTGAACAATTTTTTTCTTTTTTGTTCGAAATGTAGTGCTTGTCTCATGACAGGACATCACTGTCCTTATAAATTTGAGCGACATCTAGCGAGTGGTTTCTGCGTTATCTCGACTTTGAAGTCTGTTATTTTTTGTAAATATGTTTGAAATAGCCTCCCAAATACAGCCTCAGACATCACACTGAAAGTGTAGTATTATAGTAGGGCCATTTTAATAGGCCACATTTGACAGTTCGTCAAAATTTTACAAAGTAACCTTGTAAGGGAGGCACCCCGTAGTATCTAATACATTCCATACTAGATAGGTATTGTTAAACTTTTTACACTTAAAAGTAAGGAACTGACGTCGTTACAAAGTTACGTCAGTGAACTCTTTTTCTTTTTAAATATCAGGGATGGTACCGAAAGAAAATGATGAGTAGATAAGTTGAATTCGAGAAGTCGAACTAATCGTCAAAAAGTATTTTACGATTACAAAATAAAATGTATTTTAATACAAACAAAATTTATTTTATTACATTTTAGGCCAAAAAATATGTAATCATTCATTTTTATTATAATAACGTCTGGCTCACAAGTCAGTATCTAGAAACGTGAAATGTTACAAAAAAGTCATGATTTCATTTCGCGCCATTATTTGACGCATTATTTTGTCATTTTTTTTAGTCGTTGTGTGAACTGTGCGCTTATTAATACTTTTTATAACAATCGCATTCAATTTACAGATGTTTGAAGTCCTTATCGATTAATTAAATTAATCGATGTTTTTCAGCAGGTTACCCTCACTATAAAGCAAAGACAAACAGTTGTCAAATGTGGCCTATTAAAATGGCCCTACTTTAGTAGTAATTTTGTAGTTTTTATTTTTATTTTTATTCAGTATTTTTAGCTATAAACGTAATGTAATTACGTGTACTACTTAATTAAATTCTGTATGTTTTAACAATTTGAATGGCATTTTCATTTTTTTTATGGGATTTAATCCTACTATCCTATCCTACTTCCTACTTCCTACTATCCTGATTGATTGATCCTCTCCGACCGATTTCGGCCATGGCGACCGCTTCGACTCTAAAAGATCATGTTTGGCCAACCACATTATAGCGCTCGTGCGCTCGAACGTGGCTAATGTATCCTAATTTTGTGGTAAACCCACGGGCGCAATGGGGGCACGTGAGAACACCATTGTCGTAATGATAGTGGATGGCTGTGGATGGTCGAGCCTTACGCTCATCGCGTTTGACGTCAAGGTCAGCGTTACGCCGTTCCTCTTTTTTTTCCTACTATCCTACTAATCCTATTAATTTAATATTATAAATGTGAAAGTTTGTGTATTTGTTTGTTTGTTTGTTTGTTACTCCTTCACGCAAAAACTACTGAACCGATTTTCATGAAATTTGGCACACACATAGAGGGCAACTTAGATTAACATATAGGATATTTTTTATCCCAGAAATCCCGCGGGATCGGAATTTACGCGGGAAAACCTTCTTCACGTATGGGGTATAAATAGCTTCTAAACAAACATTAATATAAAACTAACAAACATTAATATAAAACTAACAAGTCTGTCTTCCCGGAAATCCCGCGGGATCTGGAGTTACGCGGAATAAACTCCTGCGCGTACGAAGTAGCGGGCACACGCATAGAGGGCAACTTAGATTAACATATAGGATATTTTTTATCCCAGAAATCCCGCGGGATCGGAATTTACGCGGGAAAACCTTCTTCGCGTATGGGGTATAAATAGCTTCTAAACAAACATTAATATAAAACTAACAAACATTAATATAAAACTAACAAGTCTGTCTTCCCGGAAATCCCGCGGGATCTGGAGTTACGCGGAATAAACTCCTGCGCGTACGAAGTAGCGGGCACACACAAAGAGGGCAACTTAGATTAACATATAGGATATTTTCAGAAATCCCGCGGGATCGGAATTTACGCGGGAAAACCTTCTTCGCGTATGGGGTATAAATAGCTTCTAAACAAACATTAATATAAAACTAACAAGTCTGTCTTCCTGGAAATCCCGCGGGATCTGGAGTTACGCGGAATAAACTCCTGCGCGTACGAAGTAGCGGGCACACACATATAGTATTATAAATGCGAAAGTCTGTCTGTGACGTTTTCACGACTAAACCACCAGTCCGATTTGGATGAAATTCGGAATGAAAATATTTGAAGACCCAGAGTCACACATAGGCTAATTTTTTTTTTTAAATCAACCCCTAAAGGCTTGAAATAGGGGATGAAAGTTTGTATGAAAACAACGATTTTGATGAATTTTCCCAGGAAGATAGTTGATGACGTACTTTCTCCCCCACTTCCCCGGTTCGCGATATAAACGAATTCCACGCGGGCGAAGCCGCGGGCAAAAGCTAGTATTATAAATGCGAAAGTTTGTAATGATGTATGTGAGTGAGTGAGTGTGTGTGTGTGTTTGTTGCTCTTTCACGCAAAAACTACTGAACGGATTTTTATGAAACTTTGCAGTAATATAGCTTAGACATTGGAATAACATAATTTGTTAAAATTTATAGAGATTTTTGAAGGGACTGGTTTCCCGAAGCGAAGCGAGTGCGGGTTTACTTACAATAAAATTGTTTTGTACGGTAAGGATAGTCCACAATCAAGGCAGATTTAAACTAGATTCCAAATTATAAAAAGGTTCACAATTGTTTTAACAGTGCGCAATCTGAAGATCTGCAAGATTGCAACATCTGTCTATCTTTTTTCCATGTGATATTACACAAGAATAAATGCCTATTGTAAAGAGCTCTACCACATTTTTGTGGCTTTAGACTAGTTCTAATTATTATCACATCATATACCTAACAATGTGTGGTAATCACTCGGCGGGTAGGTATAGCATTATTCAATTATTCGCATTGCAAACACATTAATTTATAGTAAGTAGGTAATTACATTGATACTTATTATCTTAGAAAATATGTCTATAGTCTGAGACAAACTATACATATGTAAGTACTGAATTTTAGTTTTTAAGGATGCTAGATCAATACCTATTTCATATACTTAAGAAATATTTAAGTGTTAAGTAGGTAATAATCCAGTCAACCTAGCTGAAAACTGTTTCAGTGAAAATCGCGAAAAACTCGTTTCTTTTTTATTTTGAATAAGTTTTTTGAATTTATTTATTTATTTATAAAAGTTATTTTGACCGGGTTATAAATAAAAAATATCGACAATGTTAAAATATGTCGTTTTGACAAAAATATAATAAAGAGGGAAGTAGGTACCTACCTAAGTTAATTGCCTGGCCTGGGACTTTCAACGAAGTACATAAGTACCTACTTAGGCAATATATTATTAATTCAATAGCTGTAGTGACAAAGCACGGAGGTTTGACTAATATTTACCATACATGAATTCTACCACATGAACTAGGAAACAATCGAAACAGGATAACAAATTAAATGGGCAGAGTAACCTTCAAAACGTGGTCGACCCTACAAAAGTAGGTATCGTGGCATAACATTAACAGTTATTTTCCAACTCGGGAACATCTTCCGGCTGAATTATTTCCAAGTGATATTATTTACTGTGTTATTATTCCTAATTATTATGTGATTAATTACATCTAAGTGTCTCCAGCGATGTTTTCTTACATCATTAGATAATTACGTTATGTGTAAGTATACGAGTATAAAATAAATTTAGGTGACCATTGATATCAATTTCAAAATTCAGAAAGATAGTTAATATATTTTTTTCAAAAACCAACCACTGAGGTTCTGAAATAACAGTGAGAATGGGCCTAGAGTATACTCCACCACGCTGCTCCAGTGCGGATTGGTGGAGGGGTTAGGGGCCAACCCAGTATCGGAAGTTTTCAAGCCACCCGAAGGCCTTCCGACATTGCTTAACGACTGCTAGGTATCTATCGATAACAACCGGGACTAGGGATGCCCGATTTTTTGCTTTGAATCGATTTTTTGGATCGTAATAGATCGCAACCCAATGAATCGATTCACGATCTGAATCGTATGGCATTGAATCGATCTCATTCGATTTCCAAAGATCGCATCGTATTATTAAAAAAAAAATCACGAAAAAGTAACTAGATTCTTTATTTCAAGCAGCGTTATTTAATTTCTATAATCTAAAAAGGGAAACCCAGTGTGGAACACAAATTCAATTTTATTTTTATTTGTTTTATATATACCAACTGTTTGCGTTTAACATTTGATTTTACCGGCGGTTTATGTTGTTATTTTTAAATAATGTGTTGCTCGCAAAATCGTGTACTTTGTATCGCTCTACCACCTATCAAAAATATATCCGCTCAAAGTAACATCTATGAATGAATCAACAAATTAGACTCAGTCACAGAACACTCTATATAACATACCCGGCAATAAACAGAATTAAATATTCACATCTACCTTCATATTTCATACGTACCACTTAGTTTGATCGATGTAATTAGAAACTAATCTCAAATATCTGATTGAAGGAAGGTAGGTAATTTTACATTGTTGTAGATCTTTATTCTTTTACCGCCAATACTAAGGTCGTGTTCGCAAAGATCATGTCCTTTAGGTATTTATTTATAGTTTTAATGATACGATTTTTTTCATACGATCTTTGTGGCATACGATTCGATCCAGGCGAAGATCGCAACCTCTTGAATCGATTCAAAAAATCGGTAGATCGTATTGCCGTGAATCGATCTTCCCAAAGATCGATTCAGATCGGGCATCCCTAACCGGGACCGACAGCTTTACGTGCCCTTCAAAGCACGGCAGCGCACAAAATTTTTTGCCACTAGCCGTCACCCAGTTGTAACAAAGTTGGCTATTTATTTTAAATCAACCTTCAAAGGTTTGCAATGGGGGATGAAAATTTGCATTACATACAGTAGCGTAGCGTGGGTTCGTGCCGCCCGGGGCGGAGAGAAAATTTGCCGCCCCTACGTAAAAAATCTTTTTACTAACCCCATAAAGTGGGATAAAAATCAACTTTTTTTTGTGTACCTACATATACCTTTTATTAAAAAATAAGAGACATCATACTGAACGCAAAAAAAAAATTAAAAAAAAACTAGCTGTGCACGCGGCTCCGCTCGCGTGGAACTCAGTGTGTCACAAAGTTTTTCCTGCGTGAACCCCGCGAGAGTTCTAAGATAAATAGTGGCATATATCTATGTATATTGCTCCACACATATTAAGAACAGTTGATTTATTACTATTAGTCATACCATACAATAATCCGTTATCCGTTGTCCGATCTTGAGAAAATCGATAAAAAGACAAAGATATAAACGTCGAGATTTTTTATTCCAAACTTTGAGCATAAGTTTAACCACGATAGTTAAAAAATTATATTTTTAAACTATACTGGTAGTTTTTCATTCGGGTGCCAAAACATAAAGACCAGAAGCGATGCAGACCCTCGAGAAAGCAACAGCAAAGTTGGTCATGAGAAAAAGAGCCGGTTCGATTCCCGATATATAGATATCCCGATATATAAATATTAATGAGCCCGGACTTTATTCGCTCATGGGAGTCTTCCCGCATAAATCTTGATCCAGCGGGAAGTCCGGAACAAAAAGTAGCTTATATAATGCTCCATAACCTCCTCTGCTCCCACTCAAAGTTTCCCACTGAAAGTCCTATAAACATCTGAACCCACGACGAACGCAGGAATTCTGGGATAAACAGTAGCCTATATGTTGCTGTACAACTTCCTATATCTCCCACTGAAAGTCCCATAAAAAATTTAAGCCCGCGACTTGGCGCACAGGAGTTTTTCCCGTGTGAATCATAATCCCGCGGAAAGTCCGGAAGAAAGAAGTAGCCTATACGTTGCTCCATAACCTGCTCTACCTCGCAATAAAAGTATCATAAAAATGAAAGCCCGCGCCTTCGCGAATAGGAGTTTTTCCCGCGTGAAACCTGATCCTCCTGGAATTCCGGGATAATAAGTAGCCTATGATTGTGTTGCTCCAGATCCTCCTCTATCTGCCAGAGAAAGTTCCATAAAAATTTAAGCCCGCTACTTCGCCTATAGGAGATTTTCCTGTGCTAATCCTAATCCCGCACGAGTTCCGGGATAAAAAATAGCCTAAATGTTGCTCAGGAATCTCCGCAATCTTCCAGTGAATGAAAGTCCCATAAAAATCCGTTCAGCCGATCCGGAGATTAGCGCACGCAAACAAACTTTTTTTAATTTTTAATTTTTTTTATATATTATACGTTCTAGTGCTGTTTCTTAACCCCCCTATATATTTTGTTTTGTCAATTTCGTAAAAAGACAGACACGACTTTTCTACGGTCTTAATATACCTATAAATATATTGCACAAAATTGACTGTTTAATTTAGACATTTGACAAAAACAATAGAGTACTAAAAATCGATACATCAATGAAAGTATTTTAAGGACACCGTTTCTAAATAGTAAGGCTTTATAATCCATTCGAGAATTAAATTAGGATATTTTAAGACCGTCATATTTGAAAGAACTTATTTCTAAATAAATTCCTCGAAGCGAAGCGAGGGCGGTCAGGCCGAGTCCACTACTTCTCAATAAAGATCATTTTTGGTTTTTCCCCATAACTTTTGACTGGGTGTTTGGATTTTGATGAATCTTTTTTTGTTCGAAAGGTAATGCTTGTTGCGTGATAACATATGTATAAATTTAAGCAACATCTGGGGAATAGCTTTTGAGTAACTACTACTTGTCGATTCTCAAGTCTGTTATATTTTGTAAAAAGTTAGTTAATTTTATAAAATTAGCACGTTTACCATTAACACGATGAGTGCGAAACGAGGCTTAAAACACCTCGTCCGTGTCTCGACGTTATAGCGGTAAGAAAAAACTTAACTTCTCTGTCGTGCGGGAGGCATAACTTCCATCTGGTTCAGTGTAGGAAAAAGATAACTATATATCTGAGATGTGCTATTAATTCCTAGTTCTATGGTATATCCACCTTAATACCGGGTTTCTTAGACCTCGTGCCGCACTGAACTAATAAAATTCTAACGCTGTGCGGAACGAGGTTGCAAACGCCTCGTACCTACCTCCGCGCACCTCGTACCGCACCCTACGCTAGCTTCATGCGGTTAGTGTTGTGCAACGCATTCGAAGCTTTTACAGAGAACGACTTGGATGTGGATACAGGTAATCTTCAAACATCCTAACTACTTGTTATATCGTTAATAGAAACGTGAATGTGACTTGTTGAGTAACTTTCTACAAATAGGTTGTTAATCATGATAAATTATGGTATGTTTGTTTATTGAGTTAACTAGCGGACCCGGCAAACGTTGTTTTGCTCATCAAAATTTAATGCTTATGCCTAATTGTACTCGACTCTTCAGTACTCTAACCAACTTTACCCAACTCTTCTCTATTCTAATCTAACCAACTTTACTCAAGTCTACCCACCATTTCCTTACTCTTAAAATAATCTACTAAGCTCGACCCTACTTTTCAGAACCCACTGCAAACAAAGTAGGTACATCATCTCGAAAAGGGATCAAAGAAGAGGAGATGTGTAGGATGTTACGAAAAACTCCGCACCTAACAAGTCGTGAGGCAGACAAAAAAGTAAAGAAAATTGTCACAGAATGCACTGGTTGCAAAAAATATTATTGTTTGAACTGTTTCAATGAGAAACACCATAAATTTTAAAAATAAAATACCAATATATAAAATCGATATTTATTTTCCCATCACTAAATAATATGAAAAACTGCCATTTTTCAGTGCGGTACGAGGTACATCAGATCCCACGTTTTATTTTACCTATGGTATCTAAACTAACTTATGTAACCACGGGCGGCGGCAGATTTAGGTTCATCAATTCATTGTTAATAATAATCGCGACAAAAACCGTACAATTTGTTTTATTTGGCGCCAAAAAAAGGATTTTTGTCTCCTACGGGCGGTGGGGTTTAATATGCCTCGTGCCGCCACAATGTCTGGTTTAGGACGAGGTTTAAAACGCCTCGTAACGCAGTAATGGAAAGTACAGAAAAATCTGTGCCGCAGGGAACGTGTTAAGGCTGCGTAACCGCTTTACATCAGGTGGGATCGTGGCCTAACTTATCAGGAATAAAAAAAAATCGGAAGCCCGCGCCTGCGCTGCCCCTGGGCTGCGTGCCGTCCCCCTGGACGTGCCGCCGGGGCGTTTTGGAGTTTTTATATAGGTAGTAGGTCCGCTCGTGGGTTCTTAATGCGACCCTGCCAGCTTGTCTTTTTTTTAACAACAGTAACTGTGGAAATTTGCATACAAACTTTTAAAACAAAAAAAAATATATCATAATTGGTCCACAAAATACAAACGAATGGAAAACATCCTCCTTTTTTGAAGTCTCTTAATCAATCTGTCTAATTGAGAACCTTTTCCTTTTTTGAAGTCAATTAAAAGCTGCTTGTCGAGCAATAACAATAAAACAGTTAAGTTGGTGGCTATAATTGTCAACTCACAAGTCATGTGCGTAACATAGTAGGTACCTACATATACAGTATATCCGGAATGAGCATTGTGAGTAGGTAGGTACCTACGTTTGCGGTTTGTGGACAGTGGATCTCGTGCGAAAAACTTCGTTGTATTTTGGACCCTATGTAATACACGGAAGCTATCGAGTGCTTAGGCTGCATACGAGTTTGCAATAGAGGTGCGATCGTTTACGTTTAAAGTGGCTGCGTTGGATTCGCGGCGTCAGTGATTAAAGTGCAGTGCAGTGGGAGACTATAAGACACTTAGCGGTCCGAGAGACGAGACGTCAACATGGTTCCGTTGAGTTTAGTTGTGTGTTCCGTGATCGCACTAACCCTCGCCGCCGATGTGCAGCAATGCCCCGGTAAGTACCTACTTTACGTAAGAATATCACTCGTCGACCTGCTTTCATTCTGTTTTGCCAGAAAACTATTTACCATCACAACAAACGTGTTTTACTTAGAAATAGTGTTATGTACTTTCTAATGTACAACACAGGTGTATGTAGTATGTATGTACCTATGTAGGTAGTATGTAAATAACGGGCATCCTACTTCAAATAATAATCTAATTTAGTGAATGAATGTTAATGTATGGACCAAACTTAACTTTCTTCACTTGGTCATAATCATAATTCATAACCCGCTTCGCTCCGTCACGCTCGATTCGCTGAAGTGTCCGTACTTACCTATACTTAGATACCTAACAAACAATAAATGTTTATCTATACAGTTTTCACTCGAATTAGACAATTAAAAAATAGGTACTTAATTTATGTGAAGTACCTAGCAGTACTTATCAAGTCAACTGTTAATATTAACAGAAGTAACGTTGTTTGTACAAGTAGATAAATATTTACCCATTCCTATAGTTGCTAAGTTAGATATATCTCGGCTTTGTAAGTGACTAGTAGGTCATGGCGCACGTGAACTCAATTAAAATTACAAGTAAAAAATTCTAAGCTTCAATGCTTCTCGTCGAATGATTAATTGCTAACAATACTCCTTGCAACTTGCAAGTATTCGCACAATTGGCCATGTTGTATTTCTTAAGCAGGTAGGTAGTGCAAAAAATTTTCTTCATAGTTTTTCATTTCTGACATACACGGATGTACAGCTACCTAACCACAAAGGACACCACAAAAACCTTTTAAATCAGTTTTTAACTATGTTGCTGGTTTAGACTGAACAGAGTGATGTAAGTTTCGAAAAACAAAAACAACGTTAGCTACCTACCTTAATATTATTTTTCTCAAAACTACAATATTTTACCTAATATTTATAATACCTAGCAACAATCCCTCACTTCGTTTCAAAATTCAGAACCAGTTCTGAATTCAGTGTCAGCCCCCTTATTATGAACTCTTAATTCCAGACAGTTCACGCTCACAACGTGTGGGTGACAGAGAATAAGGCGACAGGTTACAGCGATGTCTCTGTCACCCCCACGTTGTGAACGTAAACTGTCTGGAATTAAGAGTTCATAATACGGCCCCAGGTCTGTGGATTTTGAACCCACTGTGCAACAAAAATTTTACCTGACACTAAACAGTAGGGTCAGTAGGTAAGTATTTTGATAAGAGCAAAATCAAAAATGTAGGTAGTTCGTGATTCCATTTGGACTTTTGGCTGGATCTCTAAAATAATGACAAAGTGGTTAATTCTAAATCAGCAGACGCATCTATGAAGCCCAATAGAAAAGGAACAGGTTGGGCTGCATTATCAAGGCATAAAGAATTAGCACTCCCTGTTACCAGGTGACAACAACGACAAAGTTGCGCTTTGGAATCACATTCAAATGATTAGGTATGATTTATAAAAATAAGTGAGCAGTTTGTATCCTAAAATCCCTATTCGTAGCTACTGTTACAATGTCATAATTGGGAATCCCTTTGTCATTATGGGAACAAAACTTTTCTAAGTACTTATTCTACGACCTTGAACTTTCCCGGTAAGTCGTCATAAATGCTACAACATTTGCACTCCAAATTATGCATTCAAATTGCTAATGCTAATATTCTAGATCAGAAGTCATACGTAATACTACATAGTACATACTTATTATTTATCATTAATCTGTTACTTGCTTCCATAATCTCGTATCCAAAACTCTTGGTAATAGGTACTAGTGAAAATGTAAGCTGTTCCTATATTTTACCGAAAAGTATGCAAATCGGACCAGAGTTTTAAGCGTGTAGTCATACGTAACGTAAAAGTAGGTACTCCACGATGCGAAACAAATTGTTGGTATTGTCATGTTGTAATGTGGGAAGCGTAATCTGTATGAAAACGTAAAGCTTTATTTACAAAGACGACACTTTGCAGTTCAAATCAACAGTAAAATTGTAGTTAGGTAGTTGAAGATATTGGCGACAGTCCCGGCCCACAACGCAAACACTAGATAGAGATAGAATCTGTCCCCACTACACGCGTTTCACGACTTCATCATTATACCTTCTATCATACTGGGTGAACCGACTTTGATAATTAGCTTGTAGGCTGTCTGGTCTCATGTAAATTTAGAGTCAGCCCGGAAAGGAAAATCGACCTAGTTTTTGAGTTATTCCTGATAATAAAATTAATCATGTAATACAATTTATTTAATGTATTTAAGTATTATATTCGGTATATTCGGTTATACATATTCGGTAACTTTGGATTTAAAGTAAGTTGATATTAACATGTTAATGAGTACTGAATCTAGTTAATTCGATCCATCTACCCTACCCGTTAAAATCGCATCTGCACTTAAAGCAAATGATATTTTTCAATTTATGATAATTTATTCAATGTTATCGTTGCACAGTATCAGATCTATTTGTGAAGATAATTAATTCATTATTACGCTCTATAATAAAGCATTTATTACTAAACCTTCTGTTTATAAACGCCTTTTACTTTGTAGGTACCTACTTTTTGTATCGCGGAATTAGGTCCATTTCTAGGCATGAAATGAAAACTAGATCATTTCCTATCATAACGGTTATAAATACACAAAGTGACAAAGTAAATACCAACCTGCTGAATCAGTTCTGGAGGCTCGACCGGACAATAGATAAAGATAAAGAAAAATGTTTTGTCGTTAATGTCGTCTATAATGATCTGAGACTCTGAGACGGACAACGACCAACAACAAAATACCGTTAAAGTTATTTCTCGGGAAATTATAAGGGTGCATCCACATCTGGCGAATGTGCCGCGAATGTGCAGTTCGAATGCGCGGGCGACGCGCTAGCTAATATAATAGCTAATGATGCAACGGAACTGTAAGTATAATAATTGTAAGCGTGAGAATTGAGTACGCGCAGATCGAGCGCCCGCGTACGCCCTATACGTTGCCTTGCATGAGTTGCGCTAAAAAGGCGCAGCAAACCATTGCCGTGCCGTGACTGCACGCGCGCAGCTCGCGGGCTGCACGCAAACGGCTCGCGAGCTGCACATTCGCGATGCATTCGCCAGATGTGGACGCACCCTTAGGTACCTACCTGAAATAAAGTATCTTATGTCATAATAAGCCATGGTCTACCTATGTGTCAAATTTTATGGCGATCCGGCTAAGTTATTATGTAAGTTTAATTAAGTCTCAAACTATCTTCAAACAAAATTTCATTTACTTACATCAATTCAGGAAGCTTGAAAAGCTAACCGACAAGCGGGTTTACTTACTTTCGCATAATTATAATAATATTAGCTGATCCAGCAGACGTTGTCCTGCAACATAGATTAGGTACATAGATAAGTCTAATTTTTAAGTAGAGTCGTTTCGCTTCGGGAAACTTGTTGCTCCGCTCCTGTTGGCTGAAGAAATATACATATTATATCAGGTATCTATGGATGTAGGGTTGCCATTTTTGTAGAAAAGCCATTTGGGTAGAAAAGCCGGACACCCTATACCTACTTACAAATTCATTTATTGTCAGGGGGGGGGGGGCTGCATAATTAGTCATCAGTCATAGTCATTGTCAATTAGCGACCCGCCCTCGATACGATGAGCGTTAAATGGGGATTCTAAATAGCCTAGCATAGCAAATTACATAAGAATGTAGGTAGTTAGTAGTAGGTACATAAACTATACTTATATTAACTTCGAGAAATACTCTAGTTAATGGTGAAACCCGTATTAAAATCCGTTGCGCGGTTTAGAAGAAGAAGACTAGGGTGCGGTTCCACTGAGGCGGAGCGGAGAGGAGTTCACCAATCGCATGACTTGAAATCCACGTTTCATTGTGCCTCGTGTGGATTTCAAGCCTTCCTGGGCCTTGGTACGGCAATCAAACGCTACATACGCGCGTATGTATCGCGTTGAACGCGCGTCGTCGGCGCGTTAAAAAATACGCCGTGTACTAGGGCTCTTAGAAAAGCACAGACAGACAGATATATCGACCTACAGGTTTCTTCATTTTCGTAGGTATTAAGTATGTCTCATAAAATACCACTAGGTACTTATAACTTCTATCAACTGAGTAAGCGTGCTTCCATTGTAATTAACGATTGCTGTGGTGAACACCCATTATGTGCAATTATGTAATAACGTTGAGAAAAATGAAACGCTGTTATTACTATTGCAATTATTATTATTACTGTTTACGCGGATTAAACGGAACGTAATAGATGTCTATAAATTAATTAGTACTTACAGTGACATGGGTAAATCCATTGACTAAGCACAGATCAAGTATAGGGTTGCCAGATGGCCGGGAAATCCGAGATTTTCCCGGAATTTTGTAACTTGTCAGTATTACATATCTCTGTCCCGGATTCCGAAGGTCTAGGCACTTGTTTTTAGTTATATTTATTTGTATTTGAACGAGTGTTGATTTCGTTTTTAATAAGTGAATGAACGAGTGGTTAATGTGAAATTAAGATCAAGACCTTTTATTTTCATATTTATTACTGCGACCCCACTTACCCTGGTAGAATTGTCACGGAAATTAAAAACATATCTGGTAACCCTTGTCAAGTAAAAATTGGTTGCGATCGGGGCTCTACAACGGACAGCTTCGCTGCCCTTCCGTGGTGTAGGCCTATTCGTTGCGTGCCCGTTACAGCTCCGCAGCTCCGCTTGGAAAACACTTTCAAACCACTTGAGAATTGAGAAACACACTGATTTGAGAAACTTTTCATCCATCGCAACATATTATTTCCCGGGAAATAAAATTTAGATAAAAAGTTAATATGGAAGTTCTGTGAAAGGTTCATAAATTTATGTTTTGACAACATATTAGTTCACCTTAGTGTTGCTATAAATTAATATCGTTTAATTTGGGTATGGAATATCGAATATTACCTATATTCGATAACCAATTCACCTATTCGATAGTCAATTAACCTAAGATGAACCAAATCGTATTTACAATCATGCTAAATAAATATGATTAGAAAACAAAACACCCTGCCATTTTGTACGTATTTCCCCTACTACCTTCATAAAAGACTCGAACACGCAAATAAAAGAACAAAGACTGACTTTGAACTTGCAAGCAGCATAATAAATATGACACGTAAACAACTGACTGGCGAGCTGTACTAGCCGACATGTTTAGAATAAATAAGTTTAATGAAGATTTATTTGAATTGAATCAAATTTATACGTATGATGTAGTGCTACCAATGTAATAAGGAACCGCTTTACCTATGTAGGTACCTACACCACAGCCTACACTACGTACAGTACCTATAAAGCTGGAAACATACTATAGGACGCGGCTGACGGACGCGACTTACGGCCGCAACTTATAGGTATCTAGATAATGATTGTACACTGTGCTGTGCAGACTATCAGACGTAAGTCGCGGACGTAACCTTGGGCTGTCCTTGAGCGTTCAGACGTCCGAAAGCAATCTGGCGCGCTGGATGTTTTTGTAAGTCGAAAACGTCCGCGGACAGTATGCACGGGGTGCGGGACGCGTCAGGCGGGCGGCAGAAGGAGACGGACTACGCTAGAGTTTGCACGTGCTTAAACGAACGTAACTAGCTATGGACGAAGAAATTATAGAATGTGTGCGTAGCAGAGAGTTACTATACAATTTTAAATTAAACTTTTGCTGATATAGGAGTACGAAACTGTGTTAATTCTTTTTCAATGTCATTTTCGATTAGATTTAGCAAAAAATTAAATTGCTCTTCATTCATCCTCAAATAAAGTTTATACCGATGTTCATCTTTTAATAAATGCGGATACAAGGTGTGGTATTCACCAGACTTTGTTCTTTCCTTGTTTATATCATGGACCCAAACGCTCCGTTTTATTTTCTTTCTGGGTGGACAACATAATGCAGCCGCCGGCAATTCGAGAAAATCGTCCTCACTTTCACTACTCGACATGTTTCTTTGTCTACAGTTCTTTATGGAATGAGCGTCGGTCGCGTCCGCTAACGACGTCCCAACATACTGTGCATACCTATAAGTCGCGACTTTAAGTCGCGTCCGTCAGCCGCGTCCTATAATATGTTTCCAGCTTAATGGTACGATTTCACCAAAATAGTGTGCAGAGTGCAGCACATTTAATTTTATTCCCAAACATTGTAAGCGGAAGCAAGAATGAGTTTGCGAACAACAAGCGTGTACCTATGCATCGACGCGAGTCCACTGCATAAAAAAGTATACCTACAGAGACAATTCTAAAATGTTCGCACACAATTATTATAGTTCGTCTGAGTGAGTCCACCCACTAGCGTGAACATCTGTGTCGTATACTGTGCGTTACAGTGCCGCACAATGCCGCAAACTTGATGGAAGATCGCATCCATTCATAAAATAACATCCATGATAAAATCATTAAAAAAGTTGAATTCTATGTCAATTGTCAATATTCAGTTATGGATTGGATACCCCCGCGTTCAGATGTAAGAGACCAGTGACACCACACGCACACCCCTTAAAGACTGCTTCTCGCTTTCGCGCATACTTTTAACTCTAATTTATATAAATACTAGCTGTGCCCGCGGCTCCGCCCGCGTGGAACTCAGTGTGTCAAAAAGTTTTTCCTGTGTGAATCCCGATCCCGCCAGAATTCTAAGATAAATAGTGGCCTATTGTATATAACATCCCACAACTTCCTCTACCTCCGAGTGAAAATCCCATAAAAATCTGAGCCTGCGACTTCATTCGCGAATAGGAGCTTTGCCCGCGTGAATCCCAATCCCGCGGGAATTCCGGGATAAAAATATAATTATATTGCTCCATAACCTCCTTTATCTCCCACTGATAGTCCCATAAAAATATAAGCCCGCGATTTGGCGCATAAGAATTTTTCCCGCGTGAATCCTGATCCCGCGGGAATTTCAGGATAAAAAGTAGCCTATTTGTTGCTTCAAAACCTCCTGAATCTCTCAGTGAAAGTCCCATAAAAATCCGTTCAGCCGATCCAGAGATAAGCGTGTACAAAGAGACAAACTTTTTTTATAGCCTTTCAACCCCTATTTTACCCATTTAGGGGATGATTTTTAAAAATCTGATTGAAAGTAGGTACATATAAACATACTAGTGTTGTTCTAAATCTTATTCTTTCACTGCCAATAGTAATAATAATACCTTCCTTGCCGATTTCAGCTTTGGCGACTGTTTTATGGCTTAGCTTAGGCTGCAAATACCAAGGTAATGTTCGGTTTTAATCATACGATTTTTTCATACGATCTTCGAGGCATACGATTCGATCTAGGCGAAGATCGCAACCTGTTGAATCGATTAAAAAAATCGGTAGATCGTATTGCCGTGAATCGATCTTACAAAAGATCGATTCAGATTGGACATCCCTATTCTGGGACAAGTACATTTTTATTAGCCATTCGTTGTTATGTTTAGATATTTGCATACATGTATTACGTAACAATACTTTAACTATTCACGTATCAAATAAAACTAAATTTAAATATAAATAATCAATAGATTTTTATCAATGAGGCATAATACACATCGAGGTGACTTGTGGACAGCCACGGCAATGTAAGATTTCGAGGTTCAAAATTTTTTTTTAGAGTACCTATTATACCTATTAATAAAATATTAAGTGCCACACATAGATGACCAATTCACCTAACCAGGAATAGTAGATTGTATGACAAGGGTGCAAAGTAATATTTTTTCGGCGAGGGCGTTTTTTGAATCCAGAGCGAAGTGAGGGATTCTAGAGTAGAATCCCGAGCGTAGCGAGGGATTCTTTAGTAGAATCCCGAACGTAGCGAGGGATTCAAAGTACGTCGCCCGAGCCAAAAATATACTTGCACCCGAGTGATACACTCTACTTTTCATCACCCACTATGAGAAAATAATATATATATAATAGAAAATAATACGTAAAAATGCACGAAAACTTAATTTTAATTTGAAAACGAAATCTTAATTTGATTTCTTTTTTTAATATTCAGCTGGCGGGGCCCTCTCGTCGTACCAGACATTCTTTATTCAAACAATATTTGCGTTCGATTTCTTTAGCGCAGAATACTAAAATGTTCTAAATTCAAAATAGGACGGAAAAGATCTAGCCGGCAGGAAAAGTTGTATGAAAATTCATTCCCGCCCGCTGAATAGAAAACAGCAACTTTGGAACCCCGTAAGTTCGAACCAAGTCGTCTTATAAAGAAAAAAATATTTGAACATTACAACTATGTTTTTTAGTATCGATTTCATCGATGCCACGCAATTTTTGGTCGCGGGAAATTCACCCTTTTCTATTTTTCTGGTCAAGCATAACTATAATAATAATAAATAATAGAAATTACCCAATTACACCATAGACAAATTATATCCATGAAGGCAAGGAAGAAAGAAAGTAGTCAAATACATAAAGCTATTGTAGAAATAGATAATAATAGCTGGGGAGCCCAAGAGGGGATTCTTGGATTTACTCGAGCGCTCGAGAGAGCTCGAGCTTACCTGGCACCCAGTTAAGTACCTCCACCAAATATGAGCCCCACATATAAGGCCGCGCCTCAAGAATAAAGGAACAGATTAGTAAAAAAAAATTGATCATCAGACATTCTCGAGCGCGTCAGATTAAGGTAGGATGAGTTAATTACATGCTAAAAAGTGTATATTCCACTAATCTGACAGTTTGAGAATGACGCAATGAATGGGGAGGGCTACAAAGTTGTTAAAAAAAAACGCCATCTTGACAGTCTCGAGCGTGGCAAATTTTTATTTTATTTTGAAGGAAATGATTCAAGGATAACGAAAAATATATAATCTGACGATTTATAAGAGCCGAAATAACAAAAATTCGTCATTAAAGTTTAATGTTCAAAATCGATAAGTAGAGATTCAAAAAGTACCCGTCAGATTTCGCTCAAATTTATACGAAAACATACGACGAGCTTTCGATTAAACAAAAGGATGGAAGGATGAAAATTTAAATTCTCAGTAAAAAGTTATGAGGTAGCGACCATAAACACACATTATTAAAAATAACTCAAAAACTGCCCATTAGAGGTCGCTCAAATTTATACTGTATCACAAGACACGCACCAGCTTTCGAATAAAAAAAGAATTATAAAAATCGGAACACCCAGTCAAAACTTATGAGGCAACTACCATAAATCCAATACACATTATTATGAATAACTCAAAAACTATCTTGAAGAAACGTCAAATTAAACGAAAGGTTAATCTCACAAGGAGGTTTTTAACCAACCTTCGGGAGAGTTTAAATAGTTTAAATTGGACTTGATCGATTATCTACCGTTGATCTTAAGAAATAATTCGTGACTAAACTCTGAAGCATAGTTTAAACTATGATTGATATTACGGCCCTTATATTATGTAAATACAAGTATTCTACTTAAAAACATACACTTTTTTATTTGCATGCTATTTCCTGAGCTTTTCTATAAATGAAGTTCAATGATTTAATTTTTTTTGGCAGATTAGGGAAATCCCTCTAGATAATCGTCAGATTAAGGGACAGCAAGTCTAGGACATAAAGATGAACCATAATATATCTTAATCTGACGCGCTTGAGTATTTCAAAATGACGATTTTTTTTGCATATTAGTATAATGGCTGCGAGTTTGGGTCACATCCAAATCGTCAGATTATTGAATTAGAGCTTTTTTTTGGTGCACTTAACACCCCCTTAGAAAATTGACGCGCTCGATTAAATTTTTTTTTTCATTTTCAACCCTTACGTACGATCACCTCCACCATGCAAACGGTCAGATTAACATACATACATTATTAAAAATACGTAGGCCATTGATGGTATCAATATCTGACGCGCTCGAGTATGTCCATGCGGCAGTTTTTTTTACATATTTAAAGATCTATAGCCGCTTCCCCCACCGATGAAAAGGTATACATTATATAACATTTTTTTCTCCTTATCATCTAACCTTTGCAACCCAATAGGTCTCTATGACGCTCGAGTACACATTTAGCATCGTCGGCTCCCGTACCATAAATTTACACCCCTAAACTTGTGTCAAGAAAATGTAGAAATGTTAGACCCAAAGAAATATAGAGAAGGAAAACACAGGAAATGGGAGGAAAAAGAGCTTCACGGAAGACATAAAAAAGACTTAGAACAAGTAAATATTGATGGAGAAGCGTCGAACAAATGGTTAGAGGTGGCAGGTCTTTTTCCTGAAAGAGAAGGTTTTATGATAGCGATTCAGGATCAGGTGATAGCTACAAAGAATTACAGAAAATATATTTTAAAATATAATAGTTTAAATAACCACCTTTGCAGAAAATGTTCAAATAAGCCGGAAACTATACAACACATTACTGGTGCTTGTATAAAATTAACACAAAACGATTACACACATAGACATAATCAGCTTGCAAATATAATACACCAAAAACTAGTTTTAAAATACAAACTATCAAAAGACCCTCACACGCCGTATTATAGGTATAGCCCTCCTCCAGTTTTAGAGAACGATACCCACAAAATTTATTATGACCGGACAATTCTCACAGATCACACAATATACAATAACAGACCAGACATCACTCTAGTAGACAAACAGAATAAACACGTATTTATAATAGATATAGCAGTACCGAACACAAATAATTTACAAACGACAATAGTAGAGAAGATAAGAAAGTATACAGAACTGCAAGAAGAAATTAAGAAAGTTTGGAAGATGGATAAAGTAGGTAACTATTGTCCCTATTGCTGTTTCAACACCAGGTGTGATACCTAAGCTGCTATTCCAAAGTTTAAATATATTAGATCTCCCTAAATATAGTTATATCACTCTCCAAAAAGCCGCAATACTCAATACATGTCGCATAGTCCGTAAGTTTCTTCAATTAGACTCAGATAATAGTACACCCATTAATGTTACATGAGTTACATCGTAAAAACCTAAAATGCATAGTGCTCTGAACTAAGTAACACTTGGCATTTGCCCGTGTTATTTGGAAATACCTGGTGAATCCAGAGAATCTGTATAAGTACATGAAAATAATAATAATATTTAATGGCAGTGATAGCCTAGTGGTTAAGAATCCTGCCGCCTAAGTCAACTTCCCTCGGGGTAGGTATACCCTAAAGAGCTGTAGGAAATTGTGCCTTCTGTTCTGATAGAGATAGCTGGGACCTTTATCGCCCCGTTAAACCACCACATGGTTACGTTAGCTGGTAGGTGTATCTATTCGTCTGGCTATCTAACAGAATCCATAGATCGAACGAGTAATGTTGTTTAGATACGAGTTAATACGTAGGTCGCTGTAGTCGCTGTGTTAATAATTTTGTAAACCGCTTTTTGGCCGGTACAGTTGAATTGAGAACCTTCTCCTCCTTTCTTTGAAGTCCGTTAAAAATATAATAGATCCAATGTCGGGCTCGGAGAGGAGCCGTTATTAACTTTTCATCCCACCTATTCGAAAAGACGACTTGGTTCGGACTTAAGGGGGCCCAAAGTTGGTGTTTTCTATTTAGCGGGCGGGAATGAATTTTCATATTACTTTTCCTCCCCGTTATTTAAATAACGGGGAGGAAAAGTAAATTCAGTTCGGATTGTTAGAAATTCATGGTTTTGTTTTGAAAAATGAGTTCTTTAGTTAGTTTAATTAGTTTAGTTGGTTTAGTCGGGTTAGTCGGGTAAGTCGGGTTAGTCGGGTTAGTCGGGTAAGTCGGGTTATTCGGGTTAGTCGGGTTAGTCGGTTTAGTCAGTTTAGTGACTGTGACAGTATTATTCCTGAATTTGAGGCGCCTTTTATTTTCCCATAGGGGGGGATGAGAAGTAGAGTGTATCACTCGGGAGCAAATATTTTTGGCTCGGGCGACATACTTTGAATCCCTCGCTACGTTCAGGATTCTACTAAAGAATCCCTCGCTACGTTCGGGATTCTACTCTAGAATCCCTCACTTCGCTCTGGATTCAAAAAAGCGCCCTCGCCGTAAAAATATTACTTTGCTCCCTTGTTATACAATCTACTATTGTTTCATTGTAATGATGATATTGATGATACTTGGTGTCTGGAAGGTATTTACTGCGATATCTCGAGGTCCCACGTGGTCTGTGGTTTGCGGTTGATCAGCTCTCACCTGTCCGTTACTTGTCCAGGATATATTCATTAATTTGTTAACAAAATTATGGTCATTCACTTCATTAGTTTTGGGATTTACCATGATTTACCTAGTCTAGTCATCGACCTCGACAATATTGTCTGCTAGAAATTATAGTTTGTGTCGATCTCCATTCAATAGTAGATTGTATAACAAAGGAGCAAAGTAGTATTTTTACGGCGAGGGCGCTTTTTTGAATCCAGAGCGAAGTGAGGGATTCTTTAGTGCAATCCTGAACGTAGCGAGGGGTTCAAAGTATGTCGCCCGAGCCAAAAATATTTGCTCCCGAGTGATACACTCTACTTTTCATCCCCCCCTATGAGAAAATAAAAGGCGCCTCAAATTCAGGAATAATACTGTCACAGTCACTAAAGTAACTAAACTGACTAAACCGACTAACCCGACTAACCCGACTAACCCGGCTAACCCGACTAACCCGACTAAGCCGACTAACCCGACTAACCCGATTAACCCGACTAACCCGACTAACCCAACTAAACTAACTAACTAAACCAACTTAACTAACTAAACTAATTAAACTGACTAAAGAACTCATTTTTCAAAACAAAACCATGAATTTCTAACAATCCGAGCCGAATTAAAAAAATTTTCCTCCCTCCTGAATTTTTCATTTCATTTTTTTTATTTAAATAACGGGGAGGAAAAACTTATTCCCGCCCGCTAAAAGTTTCTTATAGAATTAAAACACCAACTTTGAATTAGAATTAAAATACCACTTGGTTCGCACTTAAAGGGGCCAAAGTTGGTGTTTTCTATAAGAAACTTTTAGCGGGCGGGAATGAGTTTTTCCTCCCCGTTATTTATTATTTTTCCTCCCCGTTTTAAATTCAGTTCGGATTGTTAGAAATTCATGGTTTTGTTTTGAAAAATGAGTTCTTTAGTTAGTTTAATTAGTTTAGTTAGTTAAGTTGGTTTAGTTAGTTAGTTTAGTTGGGTTAGTCGGTTTAGTCAGTTTAGTTTAGTTAGTTTAGTGACTGTGACAGTATTATTCCTGAATTTGAGGCGCCTTTTATTTTCTCATAGGGGGGGATGAAAAGTAGAGTGTATCACTCGGGAGCAAATATTTTTGGCTCGGGCGACATACTTTGAATCCCTCGCTACGTTCAGTATTCTACTAAACCCTCACTTCGCTCTGGATTCGAAAAAGCGCCCTCGCCGTAAAAATATTACTTTGCTCCCTTGTTATACAATCTACTATTCCCTTTTATACATTCCTTTCCTTCCATCTTTTTCAGCACTGAGATTAAAAAGATAGCAGACAGACCGGTAGAACTACTTTCGTATTTTTATTTTATCAAGTACTTAGGTACCTAAACTCGCCCTAGCTTCGCTTCGTGAAACCTATTCCTACGTATTTGATATGATTGCGCCTGTAGCGCTATATTAAGTGCTAATTTTATTAAAAACTAGCAAACCCGGCGAACTCCGTTTCGCCACCAGATGGCTTCGTTTTTTGTAACATTTCGTTTGGGGATTAAAGAATTTTTTTTTGTTTTATATTTGAAAAGGTGATAGAAAAAACAGAGATCAAAACAGCATAGGAAAAATAATTTATTAGACAGTAAAACGTAACATAACAACATAATATTCTAGGTAACCAATACGCCAATGCAACCAAATTACGTATGTACAATACACTTAGGGCGCATTTTCATTGTTCGTTAGGGCCCGCGTTCGGGGTACGGGAGATTTCTGTAAAGCATGCCGTAGGGCCCGAATGCGGTAACCGTTTTCATAAGTCGATGGAACTCGGATGCGGGGTACGGGAGATTTCTGTAAAGCATGCCGTAGGGCCCGACTGCGGTAACCGTTTTCATAAGTCGATGGAACTCGCATGCGGGGTACGGGAGATTTCTGTTATGTCGATGCATGCGGGATGTTTGAATTTCCTCACCGAGACAGTAGTTTTGAAGTTGTGGAGTTGAATAGACGTGCCTGCTATGGAACAGCAATTAATGTTGTGTGGAGCAATTTTAGCTATTTCCGACATACTTAAGAAGAAATTATTAGCTTCACTGAAGAAAAAGAAATCTGGCATCTCGATTTTTATATAAATTACTGGTCACATTCCACAAACATGGGTAGTCTCGGTATGTTTCTACCAATTTAAGCATTTGTCCTTCAGTAAAACGATCAGCCATATTGCTCTCGCGCAACGTTATTTCGCATCGAATAATAATCGTAAACTAAACCCCCGCAGCATGCACTATGCTTGCTTTACACCAACCAACGAATTTCATTGGTTGTTGAGCCCGCATGCGGGGAGTCCCCGCATGCTGTATATCGACTACATATTGACGACGCACTTTCACTAGTTGTTATACCGTATTCGGGGACTCCCCGCATGCTGTTTATCGACCGAGTTATCGACCAATGAAAATGAGCCCTTACAAATTGTTCGGTTTATACACACATCAAAAGTGTCTAGGGATCAAGCATTTTTATGCGGATTTCTTGAGATTGAGATGTGGCTTTGTAATAAATTTATGATTTTATAAATTTATATGGATCCTTTTTGGTGCATTTCATAATTTGAATCAGGAACTGTCAATCAAATTCGAGTAAAAGATGAAAATCAGCTGTCAATATTTTCCCTATAAAAACATACAACGCATTGAAGACATTATTAGTGCTACTGTTTCCCTACTACTAATTAAAACCAACGTTATTATGGAGCGGCGACGTCATTTAAGCAGGGAAGAAATGCTCAGAGCCGTGGGAATGATAGAAGCTGGTTCCCGGCAACGTACTGTGGCTTTAGCTCTGAATACAAGTCAGAGTGTTATCAGTCGACTTTGGACACGTTACCGAAGCACTGGTACCGTGGCTGAGCGCCATGGAGGACGGTATCGCTGCACCACACGGAGACAAGACCGATACATTCAAATCTTAACTCGAAGAGCTCCAACAATAACCGCCATGATGTTAGCCGTGAGGCTTCATCACTCTTCAGGGAACTTAATTAGCGACCAAACAGTCAGAAACCGCTTGCATGAAGTGAACCTTCATTCCCGAAGACCGCTACGGGTACCACCTATAGCAATGCACAATCGTAGGATTCGATATCAATGGGCTCTTGAACACAGAAATTGGGCAGAAGAACAATGGCGTTTCGTGTGCTTTCCTGATGAGTCTCGTTTTGGTATGAGACCGGATACAAGACGTATACGACACTGGAGAACCCCTGGACGCCAACAGCGATTAAAATCCTGCCAGGAAGTCCATCCTTATAGTGGTGGAACCATCATGGTATGGGCGGGTATTTGGATCGGCGGAAGAACTGAGTTGATTTGGATCAGAGGCAACCTCAACGCTCAAATTTATGCTGAGACGATTGTATCAGACGTCATCGTTCCTCTACAAGTGCAAATCGGTCCCTTATTTCAGTTAATGCATGATAATGCACGACCGCACACCGCAAGAGTTGTAAGACAGACTCTCGCCGCAGCTAACATCAATGTCCTGCCCTGGCCTGCTCAGTCGCCAGACTTGAACCCGATTGAGCATGCATGGGATATGCTACAGAGAAGAGCTCTGCCGAATATGGAGGGTATCCAGTGGCAAGAAGACCTTTTTTTGTTGTTGCAACGAACATGGGCGGCCATTCCACAGCGTGATTTGGATGAACTCATTTTGAGTATGCCAAACCGATGTTCTTGTGTTGTTAGTGTTCGCGGTAGAAACACGGATTATTAATTGTTTAAGTTACCCAATAAAATTTTAAAGAAAACTGTTATTTCAGTCTTTTTTTCGAACTTTAATGTTAGTGGTTCAAATGTCAAAAATCCCTTTATTAGGAAAATGGCAAATTTCTTAATAAATAATTTCTTTGCATTTATTAATTTATTAATATTCTTAATAAATTAATTTATTAATATTCTTAATAAATTAATAAATGCAAAGGTGACTTGGTTTATCGTTACTGTGACAAACGAAAACACTTTATTTGATGAATCCTTAAAGAAAATTTTAATTAATATCAATCAGGAGAAAAGTTATTGCAAAAATATATGTTGATCCCTAGACACTTTTGATGTGTGTATATTTCTAACACCTGCCCATAAACTAAACAATTTGTAAACCAAATCGGACAGATACTCTTATATAATTAATCAGTATCTTCTACAACCCGTCTCACATATTGGTTCTTTATATCGAAGTAACTGACCCTTTTAAATTTGAATTTACTTTGGAACTTTTCCCCAACAAATATTACATTTAGTTTCATTATAATGTACCTCAAGCCCTTTTGAAGTCATCTTTCCAACCGATAACAAATTCGTTGACAAACCCGGCACGTAAATAACCTCTGTTAATTTTGTAGTCTTAGTGTGCCCTTTTAACAACAGCTCTTCTTCACCATGTACTTCACTATGCATCTTTTCGCTATTAGCCACTGTCACCAACCGCGGAGTATCCACAACATAATTTTGCAATAAAGCTTTGTTGTTCGTCATGTGGCAAGTTGCGCCGGAATCCACATACCAGGCATTCGAATTTACATCTATAGCTAATGCCGATAATAATGTTCCTCTCCACGTATTTTCACATGTTTCTCCTCCTTTTCCATTTTTGTTGGTTTTTGTCGTACAGTTCTTTGCAAAATGATCCTGTTTCTTACATATGAAGCATTTGCCTTTCATAAAAGGTTTATTCGCTGTTTTTGCATTTCATTTTGCAAACATTGCGCCTTCTTCGCTCTTATCAAAGCCTCTACACAATTCTTCTTGTAATAGTTTGCTCTTTACTGTCTCGCTGCATAATTTAATTTTAGAATTTTCCAATGTCAGGATAAGCGGGTCATAATCTGATGATAGACCGCTCAGTATCAACACTGACAGGAAATCATCATCTAATGGAGCATTAATATCTCGTGGTTGTTGATCCAACTCCGTGATCCTTAAGAGATACGCTTCCATATCATTAAATTGTTCTAACTTCAATCCGAACATTGTACGTAAAAGTCCAAGACGTCTACACAGTCCTTTGTCTTCATAGGCCATTTTTAAATTATTCCAAGCCTCAAAGCCAGTGGTAGCATTTCGTACATGCGAAAACTACGATGGCTGCACCATCAAACATATTTTGGCAAGAGCCCGTCGATGCTTGCGTTCGTCATTGTCCCTAGGGACACCCGACGATGCAGTCCCATAAGTCCTCATGTATCAAATACATCCGCATCAAAAACTTCCAATTGCCGTAATTGGATATACCACTAAGCTTCTCAAAATTGACAGTTATTCCAGAACTCGAAGCTGTAGACAACCATTGAGATACTATTTACTAAAGTAGACAACAATGATGCCGGCATCGCCGAAGGCGATCGAACATTCCTTTTGTTCTGCATCTCGTTTTAAAAACAAAATTTAATACGTACAATTCTTTCTATTTATCTTGGTTAATAACTGGGAAGTGTGGAATACCTCCTGGGGTATCTGGGCCCATAACCTGATAGAAAAACAGAGATTTACACATGTTTACACAGCATAGGAAAAATATTTTATTAGATAGTGGTAGAAGGTAACAACGTGGTATCCAAGGCAACCATATGACAATCCTACCAAATTACATATGTACAACACCTACTTAAATTGTTTGGTTTACAATGATTTTCCCTGTTTTCCTCCTTTTCTGTTGAAAATTTCCCGAATTTTGTTTGCTACAAACCTCACGGAGCTCGAGACCTTTCCAACGAATGCAAAACCTTGGAAATCGGTTTGTGCGTTCTGGAGTTATAGAATCAGGAAGGAAAACCCGACTTATTTTTATATATAAGATTGTATTTTCCGTTGAATTGAGATACCTAGCCAAAGATAGGCTTTGCCTCTCTAGCCTTCAACTATCCCCATACCAAACATCACATCGATTTCATCTATTGATCATCGATTATTGCTCCGTTTTGACTTGAAAGAACTAACATGACACTAAGCGGGCGTACTAAGCGTGCACCGCACGCAGGCGGCGGGAAATGAACCAACCGACGGGGGCGGCAAAAAAATGAATCTGTGTGAGGTTTGTTTCGGAATGATGGGGTGCCAGTATGGTTTTGCGGTAGGTACATAGCGCCTATAGATACAGCTGGCAGCGATCCTAAGATCAAACAAACACTCTTTCGCATTTATTACATTGTGGTACTATGACATATTTTATAATATGGATTTCTTTTCAGGCCAATCGTTCCCATCCTTGGCAGACAACGTAAAAATGAAGTGTGGTGGTCACACGTGTCGTCTCAAGAAGGGCACCGATATGGACATTACTCTGATGTTTACAGCAGGTATTTTTATTTATTTTAGATTTGGAGTGTGGTTTTTAATGGAATTAAGGAAGCAAACGAGTATACAGCACCACCCTTCTGCTGTCGCCCATGAAAATGACCGATACAGAACAAGACTCCATTTAGGGAGTAGGTATACCTACTCGAGTCGCCGAGCATATGGAATTGCTACTTCCGGTCAAAACCAAACTAGTTAATTACTTACCTATGCTCAGTTCAATTCAACTTGTAAGCAAAATTTAATAAGGGCTTTTTAGCTTAAAAGGTATAAACTTATTTGATCGTCTGTTCCTACTTTTTAATAAAATTCTTACTTACTCTACCTACAACTACCTAGTAGGTAGGTAATGTTTATCTCGCCCTGTAAAAATAGAATAAAAACAAATAATGGCATTAAAAATAAACGAATAGACATCGGTTCGAAACAAAGGAACAAGGACTTTTTCATAAAGTAAAAAGCTTGACAACAATCAAACCTGATCGTAAAAGAGACCAGCAACTTTCTTATGGACCTTGGGTCTGGAATATGAACATGCATGAGACATCGCTTTTTAGATCGAGGATATTGCTACCACATTGTGCATATTCCGTTTTTGCGGAAAAAGATGGAGAGAATGAGATATAGGCATATAGGTACCTAGTCGTCTTACGCACGCGCACACATAGTACCTATCTATCTACTTTAGTCGTTTAATATTGTAATGATATGATATTACTAGATTTTTAAATATGAAATGGATGTATTAAAATATGCAAGTTTATTTGAGAGTATTGAACAAGCTGTTCGCTCCAGGCCCTAATCTGATGTTCTCCTTTGTCACTCTGTTTTGCTAAAATTTGTTATTAGTACTTACACGCCGCTCTTCATTTGTATATTTAACTTATCACTGTATTTACGGGAATTAACGTCATAAAGACAATTAAATGTCTGAACTAAAGAAATTAGGTTTTCTTCCGTATCCATTGTTTACTTTATTAAATGTTAACTGTCGCTTGAAGAACATAACTTGAATGATTCGCTAGTTGCTGCACCGTAATCTCCGTTCGTATTCCACGACGCACGGCACGGCCGACCGGCTCCGAACGGACTTACTCATCCCTTACTCATTTAGTGCGTTGAATACCGGAATAACTCGAATTTCATTGCCACATCAAGTGGAATTGTTCCTATGCATTGATTTTTATAAGTAAAAAAAATGTTGCTCCAGCTGGAACAAAACTGATGACTACGTATGTAACTACATTGGTAGATATGTATCTTTTAACTATCTATTAACGCCGCGATGACGCCATTCTTCCATATTAGCGGCACGGCATCGATGATGCCTGTCTTGTCATCTTGAATGTCCATGAGTGATAATTTTTAAACATGTCTACACATCGTAGCTGTTATAAGTCATAAGTCTGCTCGTTGAATTAAGAAATACTATTTATATAAGTTTTTTACATGTAGGTACTTAAGTACCTGAAGAGTTTCAGGTACTCAAAACGAACTGCGATTAGTAGATAAATCATGGCGTGAATGTCTGTTTTTCCAGAAAGAGATTTGGAAGACGTGACGAACCACGTGACGGCTGACGTGTTCGGCGTCGAGTTGCCGTTCGTCGGCGTCGACGGAAACTCCATCTGCGGCAAGTTGCAAACCGAGACGGGGGAGAAGGCCTCCTGCCCTCTCAAAGCTGGTAACAAGTACATCTACAAAGAATCATTCCCCATTCTCAGCTTTTATCCTACAATAGAGCTCAAGGTGCATTGGTCGCTGATGGACGGAAAGAGGAGCATACTGTGCTTCCAGGTTCCTGCCAGAATTGTTAAGTAAAATAATCACTGGTATGTTAATTTTAACTTTTTAAATTGTCGAATTATTTGTAAATAAGATACCCTGGTAACACTGCATTTTTGTAATTTTGTTAGTATAGCTAAATTTTAGGGAACTATAAGGCACTTCTCACACAACGCTATTCATGAGCTACGCGACTGCAAGTTCGCCTACTCGTATGCTACCCTGTGAAGGTAGATTCCTCACACTGCGCTACTCAAATGAAATTTGGATTGACCAGAAATTTAAAAGTAATAGATGTGACCTTACCATACTTTAGGGTTAGGTACGAACATAGATGTAGCATACACTGATAGATGGTTAACATTTTTTTTTAATATTTATTGTTAGATAAACATAGATGTAGCATACACTGACGTTTAGATAGATTGGAAATGCGAAAGAGCAAAACATATGATACACGTATGGCAGAACGAGATAGATAGGCGAAACCAATTTTTAGACGGCATAGCGGGCTTAACGGGCACTTGTCAAAAATTGTTCCTCAATTTTCTCAAAATACTTAATTTAGTTTTTACATTTCTGTGTGGAATAACGTCCTTTGTAGTCTTAATTAGTGATGGTTACTTGTGCGGTACCTGGATGTGACTCCTCTAGATATAAAAACCACCAGGAAGGGGTCGCGCTCGGCGGTGACATTGACAGCGGGCGATTCATTTTTGGTTTCGTCCAAGTGATACAATTGCCGATCTATTGGTACGAAAATGTCACATACATCAAGTCGTATTCTTTTGTAGGCTACAGCGAATGGTGCACGTTACATTTAATTGATTTTAGTAATTACGTCCACAAAAGTATAAAATATAGTTTTCTGTGCCTTCATAAACTGTTTTAATACTCCAAAAAACACAAATAAGTCCATTTCATATGTAAATATTGTATTGTTAATTATTTTAATTTAATTATTTCTTAAACAGTAGAATGGTGTCCGACATGTATAAATGTGACAGAGATGGAACGGCTAAAATTACTATACGTGGTATCGAGATCACAATAATATGCATTTTTTTCGTTTTTAAATATAACAACCAAATTCAATTGCACGCCAACTTCATGCACAAAGGGGTAAGGGGCGAAAATTTATCAAGGCCTATCCATTGTTTGTACATCCTGGGATTGACAGATCTCCTTGACGGGCGCATGCGTGCGCTATGCCATGCCGAATGTGACCATTTTGTTTACGTCTCAAACTGGGACATCTTTTGGTTTAAACAATTTCCAGGTTTTGTGAATATCTTCAACTCTATGAGCGTATTTAAAAGTTGAAGAAAGAGTTACTTAGGTTTTAAGAGTTGAGTCGTAACTGCGCGAATATCTAAAGGGGACACCGGGACATGGAGGGAAAAGGAATACGGGAGTGTCCCGTTAGATACGGGCCGTCTAGTCACATTAGTCACGCGCGACTAATCACACCACCACGTCAAAAATTTGGTCATCGTCAGTGTTGCCGTTAGTGACTTTGTCGCTAGAAATGGCGACTTTTGCGTAAGTCCTAGCGACTAAAAGTAAGATTTGGTGACAAAATGTTTTAGTGACAGAATGTTTTAGTAACTTTCTGGTGACTTTTGGAGGAGCAATCAAAATAGATTTAGGGTATGTAATTCATGTTAGCTCAACACCGAATTTTAGTTGTAGAGTTCGAGCGTAATGAAATGAGGAATGCTGATTAAAAACTAGTTTATTAGAATAAGGCATTCTCACACCTCACACTACATCTTCTACCTAAATTGAAAAATTAATAAATAATTAGACGTAATTATTTTTGTTACATAAGTAGGTACCTTACAACGTTACAAATTATAATAATATATTATTTAAAAAATAGAATTCAATAAAACTTAGTAATGGAAATAGTAAAATAAAATTTTACATGAATATGAAATGAAAAGAAATAAGAATTGCATCGGAGTTGCGTCTCCGATATCAGCTGAAGCGACAAAGGTTAGTCCTACAGTAGAACTGTTCAGTAGAACAGATAGGAATAAACCGCAAGACCGCCGCTCTTGGTACATTCAGCGACTTTCTAACGACTTTTGATGCAGGATCCAGGGACTCGCATTTTTAGGAGTTGGCAACACTATCGAACCGTGCGACTAGCGTAGCATGTAGCTTGTGATGATATGAGACTGACAGGATACCCGTCTTAGATGCGTCGCCTTGTGTGCGGAAATTAGTAAATATATATGGCGTCGTCTCACGAGCGACGCATAGCATACCTGGACAAGATCCTAGTCGCTTACAAATAGCGTTGTGTGAGAAGTGCCTAAGACTACAGTGATACATGGGTTTTAGTATTGATTTATTGTTTTTTATTGAAATAAAATGTAAAAACAATCATTTTCTTTTATTTCTATCTATTATCATCAAAATTATGATAATATCTGATCAGAAAATTTATCTTATTATAATAAGAAATAAGCAACATCAATGCTTTTTCGCTGCTGTTATAGCAGCTGGTACTTCAAAGCAAATGACGTTACGTTTCCCGTCATGTAAACTCCAGTGTACTGTGAGCGACACCATGGGGTAGAAGGACTCGATGAAGAAGACATTCGTGTAAGTGTATTCTTCGTTAGGGGCGAGTGGGCAGTGGGCAGGCGAGCCGTCAGACACGCGCGTCACGCGCTCGCAGGCGCTGGCCCCGTCCACCCCTATGAACGGGAGAGGCAGGCCCGCTACCAACGCGTATACTGTGTTGGTCAAGGTTTTCACTTCATGCTCTGAAACAGAGAATAAAGCGTATAAGTAAATTTATTTATTTATTTAATAGTTTGTAACACCTAAAACTAGTGTATACAAGGGCAAAACTAATGGCATTCTCTACCAGTCAGCCTTGGGTAGATGCAAAAAAGGCAAAAAATGTAAATGTTTTTTATGAATATCTAAAGGAATGTCGTACACGACGTCACACCTAACGTTTAAGTTATAAAATTAACAAGTGTTTTTTTGTGCGTACCTACACAGTTTTTAGCTGCAACTTGTGATGAAATTGGATTTCAATAAAATTAATGTCAGGGGATAATGGTGAAATATAAAACTTGTTGCTCGGCTCCTATTAGTCATAGCGTGATGTCATATAGCCTTTCTCAATAAATGGACTATTCAACAGAAAAATATTTTTTTAATCGAACCTGTAGTTTCTGAGATTAGCTTCCGCATTATACTTATGTGTCTATAGAAGTATAGATTTAAGTAGGTAAATATAACAATTACTAGTAAATCCGCCCTCGCTTCGCTTCGGGAAACCAATCCCTTCAAAAATCTCTATAAATAACAAATTATGTTATTCCGATGTCTAAGCTATATTACTGCAAAGTTTCATGAAAATCCGTTCAGTAGTTTTTGCGTGAAAGACCAACAAACACACACACACACTCACTCACTCACTCACATACATCCTTACAAACTTTCGCATTTATAATATTAGTAGGATTTATTTACAGCATATCAGTAAACCTTTAAAACGCTATCAATAGATGTTTATGATTGACAATCGTGCAAGTGGGTATAACTTCGAGAATATTCATGATTAATAAATATTTTATAGATGTACTTGCCATTTATAACATTATTTTATAGAGGTGTACCTCATAGTATGACTTAACCTACCTATATAACATTGATTGAATAATTGTTATAGATAGGTACATGCTACAAACGTAAACTGCCAGTTTTTCGAGGAATTATTACAATGAGGTCGTAGGTAATGATTTATTATGCATTTAAGAACATCTAAACATATCAACGAATACCTACATTGATCAAGGATTATGATACACGTGTTTATGGTGTTGTGGATTATCAAGCGTTGCTTGCATTACAATATTTTTTTGTTTACCTATTCCTAGCTAGTACATGTTTACCTACAGATTACACGTTCAGGTGCGTACCTAAAGTAAATAACTATTTAATAACTTCAATATACATACACAGCTACCGACCATTTCAGAAAACATTCGTTTTTAGGGTTCCGTACCCAAAGGGTAAAACGGGACCCTATTATTGAGACTTCGCTGTCCGTCCGTCCGTCTGTCACCAGGCTGTCTCATCTCATGAACCGTAGTAGTTACACAGTTGAAATTTTCACAGATGATGTATTTCTATTGCCGCTACAACAACAAATACTAAAAAACAGAATAAAATAAATATTTGAGTGGGCGCCAGTACTTTTGACGTAAGTTTAGTTACCTTTCGGTCCAAGAGATGGCGTTGTGCGTAATGTGTGGCTAGGGCTACAATAAAACAAATATTTAAGTGAGGCTTTCATACAACCGACCAGATTTTATTTGGCGTTTTTATACATAATGATACGGAACCCTTCGTGCGCGAGGCCGACTCGCACTTGGCCGATTTGTATTTATTATAAACTAGCTGTGCCCGCAGCTTCGCTCGCGTGGAACTCCCGTGTGCCATACAGTTTTACCAATGTGAATCCCGACTCTGGTTATTTCGTGGCAAAGCTGCATGTAGTCTCTGGAAACTGTTTGCATTTAAATTGAAAGGGAAATTGTTGGGGATAACTTGTAGTGGTATAAGTACCTATAACTGTGGAACGAACTTCATCCCTCGTTATTCCTACAGACCTACAGTGCCATGACATGGGGTTGTCCAAGAAGCGGATCCATCGCGTAGGTACTTCGTGGCCGGAAACGCGTTGGTGATGCCCCTTGTGTGGCCAATGTTCATGGGAGACGGTGATCACTTACCATCAGGTGATCTGTCGGTTCGTTTCTTATTGTTTCGTGTTTAGTGTTTGTTCGTGTTGTATTGTCGGTTCGTTTTCATATGTTAGGTATAAAAAAATCAGCAGTACCAATCCCAGTGAGGATTACAGATACAATACAATAATATTTAACTATGAGATACTTAGATTCCATTATTTCCATTTCATTTTTGGCGGAGATTTCGCAGCACCATTATGATAGCACAGCAAAAGAATTATCGGAACACCAACTTTAAGGCCGAGGCCGCACTACGGCTAAACCGCCGCGGTTTCTTATTTGTAACTCAAGGAAAGCAATACAAGCGGCCGCACTTACGGTTTCTGATAATGTATGCGAATCGCGCGGTTACGCGGTTACCGGCGCGAGACAAAACCGTGGTGCGGCCTCGCGCTAAGTCTCTAATTTTATAATGTGGTCTGGGAGGCCAGTCTCTGTCAGTGCTTTGAGGAACTCAATTGGGTACTTGGTGGCGTTGTCCTGATCAAATATGTAGGTACCTACATTATCAAAATAAGTATACTTAAACGATTTCATAACTAATAATTACTCCCGAATTTATCAATACAGCTTTTAATTTTTTGGGGTCATTATCGCGCGTTCACATTTACTATGAATGTTCTCTTCTGTGGCAAAAACTTTTCCAAGTATTTCAGGTCCCTAAATGTGCAAGAAAATCTAATCGGAATTTGAATTCGGAATGCGATTTCAGTAAATAAATGCCGATCCTGCGGGGAGTCCGGAACAAAAAGTAGCCTATATGATGTTCCAATACCTTCTCTACCTCCCACTGAAAGTCCCATAAAAATCTGAACCCGCAAACTCGTTCCCAATAGAAGTTTTTAAGACGTAAATTTATTTATTTATGTACCATACAAACGTTTAGAAACAAAGACAGACTTAATGCTAAAAGAATTCTCTGCCAGTCGACCTTCATGCCGCAGGAATTCCGGGATACAACGTAGACTGTAGGTATGTTGCTCCATAACTTCGATTATCTCCCAATGAAAGTCCCATAAATATCTAAGTCCGCGACTTTGCGCATAGGAGTTTTTTCTAAGTGAATCATGATCCCGCGGGAATTCCAAGATAAAAAGTAGCTTATATGTTGCTCCAGAACCTCCTCTGTCTCCAAGTCAAAGTCCCAAAAAATTAATAAGCCCGTGCCTCCGCGCATAGGAGTTTTGAAAGTCCCATAAAAATTTAAGCTCGCGACTTGACGCATAGGAGTTTTTCTCGTGTCAATCCTGATCCTGCAGGAATTCCGGGATAAAAAAATAGCCTAAATGTTGCTCAGTCTCCGCTATCTTTCAGTGAAAGTCCCATAAAAATCCGTTAGGCCGATCCGGAGATTAGCGCGCGCAGACAAACTTTTTTTTAATAATTTTTTTTTACATTTAATATAATATGTTCTGGTACTGTTTCTTAACCCCCCTATATATTTTGTTTTGTCAATTTCGTAAAAAAACAGACACGACTTTTCTACGCTCTTATTATATTATAGACTAGCGAACCGCCCTCGCTTCGCTTCGGGACCCGTAAGTATCAACCGCGTAGGTCCCGCTCCCGTAGGAATTTCGGGAAGATAATAAACTATCACCAAAATTAATTCAGGTTAAATTAAATTAAACTTAGAAATAAAGCTTACGACACAATAATAGCAAAGTAGCAAAGGATCACAGCAAGATTAATTCAGATTAAACTTGGAAACGCGGCAAGTTTGGTATGGCAGTGGGTTCGACCAAATTTGATTACCATAAAAACGGTTCTAGTGTGTTAATCTTAAAAGATAGACATATACTGTCGTGGACATTTTTTTAGATCATTTCAAGAGCAATAATTCTTTCATATATATATTTTTGGTATCTTGAATCGTTTTCGCAACGCATGCAACGAAAGCCCTCGAGAATGAATAATTTTCCCCGTTTTTTCCACATTTTCCATTATTTCTTCGCTCCTAATTGTTGCAGCGTGATGTTATATAGCCTAAAGCCTTCCTCGATAAAAGGTCTATTCAACACAAAAAAATTTTTTCAATTCGAACCAGTAGTTCCTGAGATTAGCGCGTTCAACCAAACAAACAAACTCTTCAGCTTTATAATATTAGTATAGATAAAATCTACGAAGAGAATAATAAAGTTACATAATTAGGATATTATTTGCTTAGATACGGCAAGCATGTGCAATTAGATAAGAAATAAGTATAAAAAAACTAATTCTCATTCAGTTTACAAGATTTAAGCCGAGCTAACAAACTCTTTAAGTATCCATACTTAAAGAGTTTGTTAGTTTTTATACCTACCTAGGTATAAAAGTTGTTCTTGTCCAATGAAGTTAATTCAAGGAGTTTAGATGGGTAGTAAAGGAAGAATTTTCGTGCTTCCTTTATTAAAGGTTACATAAGTAATCTTTATTCATATAGGTACCTACTGCTGATATGTTTAAAATTTTTTGAACGCACTTTACATACCAATACATGAAAAAAATAGAAAATAAAGCTTAGTCCATTCGTTACAATTACAACTTGTTAAGTATAAAATTATAAATATAACCAAATATACTTACTTAAGTATAATATAATTAAATAATATAAGTAATAATATAAGTAAGTTATATTTAGTTAAAAGTTTTGATTTGTGACCGAATTGGGACACGACTTTCTAGTCCTTTCTGGGTCGGTCACAGTTGTCACTGGCGGCAGTGGAAGGGTGGTACAGCCTACTAGTTTGTACCTTAAATTCCATAACAAAACCTAAAATTCACAGTCAGGTCCATCTCATGTATAAAATTTTAATGTATTTCTGCATTTGGAAGGGTTAAAATAACTTTTAAAATCAAATAAAACTGAAATAAAATCTAAGCTTCGAAAAATTCACGGATATCAAATACTTAGGAATTAGTGTTCATATTCATATCTTGTAAGGAGAAAATTTACTGACGTTGGTTCTTTAGTTCCATTCCAGGGAATGCCAGGGCTACAATTTGTTGATAAGTTGCTGTGAAATGCTTCTACGTTAAGAAAACAATATTGGCTTAGGCAGGTGTCCCACCGCGGGCGGTCGGCGAGTGCATCCCGTCCATTTACTCGCTCAAGACACGTACAGAAGATATGACATTCCGTGTAAACAAAAGAGACGCATATGTCAGCGAGTACTCGTTGCCTGTTCACACCGCTGGCGAGTACTCGCTGACATAATGTGCATCTCTTTTGTTTACACGAAATGTCATATCTTCCGTCGCTGTTTTGGGCGAGTAAAGCGAGAAAACAGCCGAGCTTCACTCGCTGCTCGTTGCTCGTTGATTCTCTTATCAACCCGATGAATGTCGATTTAAATTCGGATCTTAGACTATACCGATAAGCGCTGGCAGATCAGCGCCGATAACCAGCGTTTTACATGAATGCGCCCTTAGGCTTGGCTTATATTGGCTTTAAACAATAGGGGCATAAAGACAATATTGCTTACGAAACGTTGAGATATAAATAACATCCGGAAAATAAAAAGCAATCATAAAATACTTATTAGTCTTCCCAGAAGGGCAGTTTATGATAACAAAGACCTTACTAACCTTGGATAAAAATGTCAGATTGTTTTTTTTTTTGCAATGCGGGTAAGCATTGGCTTACCTCGAAATTTTCGGATAGTTAACTTGGAATAGTATCCTGCACAATGATTAAAAAAAACATTTTTAAATCTCTGATTCTGTAGGCTTGTATCATAATAACACCTCATGAAATACGTCCCTTAAAAAGACTTTACAGAGTTCTTCGACGTCAATTAAAGATGTAGACAGTGGCTAAGCTTTGGTTTCCTAGGAAAGCAGTGCCGTCATATAGCGGCCGTAATACAGCGGTGAATGACGTCACTAGAACGTTGTCTATGTAAACGAAATGGCGCGGTTTCCTGGAGAGCGGTAACTGACACCGTAACGTCAAAAAGCGGTACCGCCATTTGCATGACGGCCGTCTTGTCGGTGTCCGATAGTTTGGTCAACGTTTTATTGATAGCGGTGAAGCCATTTTTAATACGTACTTATTTGTGTTTTTTTTTTCGGAACAACGTAAAAAATGAGTTCAAACTCTTGGAGCAGCGAGGACGACGAAATTTTAATAGATTTCGTTCGTAACCACGAAGCAATATATAATATAAAAAGTAAAGATTATGGAAAAAGTCTTCTGATGATAGTTCATCCTCCAAGTAAATTACTAAAGCTAAATCAAGGTCGTCCATTTTCTATCTTGGATACTTTTCGTTTCACGTTTATTTAAAAAAATGACTGACGGTGTGTTAAAACGGCCGTGGAACTTTCCACATGTCATCACCGTAAAGATGGCCGTCTGTTTGCGTCCGTAATATTACGGCCACTATATGACGGCACCGCTTTCCTAGGAAACCAAAGCTTAACGTAACGTTGTATTTAAGCACGAAGAAGAGTAGGTATTAAAAGGTTTAAAATAATTAGTAAGTAGGTAGCGCTAGGTAACAACCTAATTAAATTTAATTATTTACCGTTTCAAATAAAAACAACACACTCAAAACTCTACACTAGAAGTCCCCGAGAATCCCAACAATTTTTAAATATTCGTTCCGACTCACAAACCCTCCCTTCAAATCCAGCATGGTTAGGTACCACAGGTATCGTGTAATACTATTGTTTTTTGTTTTTCTTCATCTCAAAATACCAATAATCGCAATTCCTGCCAACTGCACATTACTTGATAGAACAGTTCCTACTCATAAATAAAACCTGTGGACTGACGATTAAATTGCTAAAGTCAAGGGAGGTTATAGTGCTCAGAAGTACTATTTCAGGGCGGAGAACATAAAAACGTGTTGTATGACACTTGTTTATTGTAATACACACAACGTTTTACAGAAAACAACATAAGAACCCTTGTTAAACTTATGACGCGAACGGAAAGAAAACTTATGTATACGCGAGCCGCGGGAGTCGTTCGTGTACTGCTCTTGCGGCGTTGCATGCACACTCGCGCCATTACAGCCTAGCGGCAAAACGGGCAACTAAACGGGGTTGCCCGCTGTAGAAAGAATAACCTTAGTACCACGCGCTATACACTCCCCCTCGAGTTTGTGAGAACGCCCTCGCTCATGAACTCGCATTAACACACACAGAACATACAGGACAAACATGTTTACGAGGACGTCCTCTTCGGCGTTTGGGAACAATGGGAGGCGGAGGCGAACTATCTCTGCTATGAAAACGTGTAAGCTCCGATACGTGAAACTTGCCCAAAATCTCCTCAGGGGTACCGACGTTAGCAATGAAATACGACGTAGGGCTAGCTCTTTTTGCGATAACGTAAGGACCATCCCTTTTTGGAACAAACTTGGACGTTATATTCTTTGACGCACTACTGAGGACATGTGTCTTTAAGAGCACCTGATCTCCAACTTCGAAGACTTCAGCAGGCATCTTCGATTTATCGGCACATTCCTTGCGTCGATCTTGCTGCGATTCGACCCTTTCCCTGACCGAAATGAAGGAATCCACAAACTTTTTCAAATAAGGGGTGATTTGTGGCACGAAATTATCCTTACTAAGAATTGACCTGATATCATGTTGTACGTCCAGTGGCGAACGAAGCTCTCTAGCTAAATTAAGGTAGGCTGGAGATGCGCCGGTGGTTTCACAGACCGCCGAATTCATAGCGAACCTTATAGACGGAAGATGCTGAGGCCAAGAAGCATGATCCGAGTCTACTAGACGAGACAACTGAAACTTTAGATCCCTATTTTTACGTTCAGCTGGGTTAGCTGAAGGATGATATAGAGGTAACAACTCTTGAGTAATATTTAAAACAAACATGCACTGCTGCATGACAGCAGAAACAAATTGAACGCCATTGTCTGACACAATGCGTCTAGGAAGACCATAACGAAGGAAATATTCCTCAATCAGCGTGCGAGCACATGCCTCTGACGTTGCTTCTTTGAGAGCAAACAGTTCGATCCAGCGGGTTGCTGTGTCTTCCACCAGCAAAATCCATTTTTCCCCATTTTCCCCTCGCGGGAGTGGACCGAACAAGTCTATTGCCAAAACTTCACCCCTCTGATTAAGCACAGGAGTCTGTAAAAATCCGGAAGGCTTCTTGTTCGAAGCTTTGTACCGCTGACAGGTGGCACATGTTTTGACATAATCAGCAATGGCTCTACGCATACCAGGAAAATAAAAACCTTGGGACACCCTACTATATGTCCTATCGACTCCATGATGTCCAGCTATATCAGAATCGTGACATTCCTTTAGAATACTAGGGCGAAGAGACTCTGGGACTACCAACTGCGGCTCCTCAGTGTCGACATCTGGGTTGTACCGATACAAGACGCCTTGCTGTAAAAAGTAACCTCTTTCAGACCATCGTTTTGCACCTATGGAGTCAGCGTCTGACGTATCTTCAAGATCACTAATAATCTTTTTCAGTTCCAGGTCATCGAGCTGCGCGCGCCGGAGATCAGCGGGACTCCTAGCAGGTAAGTCTATTATTACAGAGCATACTCCACACTCATCCTTATTACCTTCTTCACAGGTGGGACGGCTGAGCGTATCAGCGATGACATTGGCTTTCCCAGGTGTATACTGAAACTTAAGATTGAAGCATTGCAGCTTGAGTGCCCATTTAACCAATCTACCCGACGGTGATTTTAAGGTAAGTAGCCATTTTAAAGGTTGATGATCACTACCAACTATAACCTCATGACCCTCAATATAACCTCTGAAACGTTCTACAGCCCACACGACTGCAAGCGCTTCGCGCTCAGTGGTGCTGTAATTCTTCTCGGCAGGGATAAGAAGGCGGCTGGCGTATTCGATTGGACGCTCGTCGTTACCCTCACCCTGTAACAACACAGCACCTAAAGCATAATTGCTAGCGTCCGTCCTTAAAATAAACGGCTTACTATAATCCGCTTGGATAAGAATCGGTGCTGATGAAAGACGCTGCTTCAGCTCTTCAAAGGCACTAGCCTGGTCTGCACCCCATGACCACGGCTGATTCTTTTTAAGTAACCGTGTTAAAGGCTCAGCAATAGCAGAAAAACGCGGAATAAATTTACGAAACCAGGAGCAGGTCTGCAAAAAGGTACGAAGATGACGCAAAGACGAAGGTGTCTTCATTTCCAAAACTGCACGAACTTTGTTATCATCAGGCGACACACCAGCCTGTGTGATAACATGACCGAGGTACTTCACCTCATCTCGTGCAAAAACACATTTGTCTCTGTTCGCGCGGAGCTTAAACAGACGTAATCTATCGAATAACGCTCGCAGATCCGAAACATGCTGCTCAAAGCTACCCTGTGATATAAGCAACAAATCATCTTGATAAGCAAGTAATGTGACGTTCTTCAGCGACGCACCTGAGCGAAGTCGGTCGATAAGACGCTGGAAAGTCGAAGGCGCGTTCTTTAACCCGAAGGGCATACGCTTAAAGCGATAAGTTCCAAATGGCGTCAAAAACGCGGTCTTATCCCTATCCTTCTCACGCACAGAAACCTGCCAAAAACCACTACGCATATCGAGAGTACTCATGTAACAATTCCTCTTAGTCGACTGAATAAGCTCGTCTATCAAAGGCATGGGATAGACGTCGGTCTTAGTAACCGCGTTGAGCTTTCTATAGTCCACGCAGAAACGAACTTTACCGTTCGCCTTAGGCACAAGAAGCGCTGGAGAACCCCAAGCCGACTCGCACTCTTCTACGATATCATCAGCTAACATCTTATCAAGTTCTATCCGCATGAGCTCCTTCTTGGCCGGCGTCAACCTGTAAGGCGGAACAGCAATGGGAGGGTGATCACCGGTATCTATAATGTGTTCAGCGAACGGCGTCGCCTCTCCCCCTGGTTCAAAAATATCCTGATGTTCTACGAGAAGTTGGGCAAGAATCTCACGTTGGTGATCAGTAAGTGAAGTCGCCTCGTCATCCCTTAGCACCTCGAAAGAAGCGCATGAAGGTATAGGTGACATCCTTTCAAACTGTAATTCAAATTTTTGTTTACTATTTTCTGCAAAGTGCCATGTATTATTACCGAAATTAAAAACAAGATTGAATTTTGTAAGAAAATCTATGCCCAATAAACTTTCGTTATTACCTGAATCAGGAAAAATAATAAACTTTACTAATTGTGTTTTATGTGCGAGAGTCACCGACACCTCCGTGGTAAGAACCTCCATTTCTCTACTAACGCCGTCAGCTAATTTAACAATTTGTGTGGACGGCACTAATTCCTGTCCTGACCTAAGTAGGAGAGCGTAGAGCGTGTGTCCTGCAACACAGCTTTTAGCAGCTGAGTCCACCAGAGCAGTGCCACTTCTCCCTAAAATTCTTACATTTAACACGGGGCGTCGAAAGGGCGCGTCACATTTATTAGCATAAACACAATTATAATTAGTACCAACAATAGTATTATTAACATTAACACGATTATTGCAACTACAAGAATTCGATAAACAATTTTCACATAAAACCCCTACGGCATGCGTAGGGTTACCTTTTACAAACACCTCACGCACGCGAGGGTTAGCTAACGGCTGCGCAGCGCCAACAGCGCGCGAACTCGAACGAAGCGCGAGCGCGGCGGGAATCGCCGGGCGAGGCGAATGCGACGTTGCCGCTCTGTCACAGTTGTTAGAAGTACCTAATTTTTGATTACAAAAATTAAAATTACGAATATTACGACTATTCTTAATGTTCATAGAATAAAACGAGTCCTGACAGTTTTTACACTTTGACTTCGTAACATTCGCGGCACCACAACCGTAACACTTAATTTCACTTTTTTCACCACTCGACTTATTATTATTATTATTAAGCTTTTCACACATATCCTTATCGTGACCGGATCGCTTACAATAGACACAGAACTTTCTTTTCGAACCGATACACTCGATGTTCCTCTCGGCGGAATTCGTGGGATCGGCGGGAATGTTTGACGACAATGACGACTTCACCGGGGCCGCTGTACGTGAGCTCGATGTTGACTGCCTACTCGGTTTCTTATCGGACTCTTTTAACGAGTCTTCGATGGCACGGCACTTATGCATTAGCATGTCGAAGCTGTCGAAGCTATCTCTTTGGACTCGTTTTCTTATGCGGGGACTTAGAAGTCCGAACGCCATATCTAACTGGACTTTCTCTGATAAGTCTTCCTTAGGCAACTTAGCCAACAAAGCGCGTACTTTCGCGATGAATAAGTCAGTGTGTTCCTGTTCTTGTGATAAATTAAACAACTTCCTATATATACGAAAGGGAGGATCGTGGTCTCCGAAGGCACTTTTAATTTTCGTGAGTGCCTCTGCCCATGAAGCAGTTGACCTCTTGACCCCTTGCCACCAGACTGCGGCGGGTCCTTCTAGCAGCATAGAAAACCCACGTAGGGCGTTTTCGTCCGATACGTTTACGCACTCCTTGTAGGTTATAACCGCATCCACGAAGTTTTCGAGAGATTCCTCTGGGCGACCGCCGTAACGCGACAAACACTTCGCGAAGTTTCCATTCGTCGAATGTGTTGAGCCCGATAGGTATTCCGATACATTAACTTGTGGCGTAGATGAGCGTACCTCACGAATTAATTGCTGGCAAAACTCATTTTGGGTCTGCTGTAAAGTTGTTAGCAAGCTTGTAAGTGTTTCTTGCGATAGCGTAATATTATTTACCGCGGCGGCGTCGGCGCCATGATTGTTCGAGTTGTCTTCGTCCGACATTCTTCGTGTTCTCGGCATTGTTTATCGGTTTTAAGCCACTCGATGGTTTACCGCGTAACAACGCCACCATGAATTCGAAGTCCCCGTAACAACTTGCTGTGTGGATCGGGATCACGACACAAACACTGCAAGCCAGTACCTACACACGTTGGGCTGCCAGTTATAGTGCTCAGAAGTACTATTTCAGGGCGGAGAACATAAAAACGTGTTGTATGACACTTGTTTATTGTAATACACACAACGTTTTACAGAAAACAACATAAGAACCCTTGTTAAACTTATGACGCGAACGGAAAGAAAACTTATGTATACGCGAGCCGCGGGAGTCGTTCGTGTACTGCTCTTGCGGCGTTGCACAGTGTTGCCAACTATAATTTCGAAATTCCGTTAAACCTGTTGGTAAATTCCGTCAAAAATCCGTCAAATTTTTTTTTGTGTCCGTCAAAAAATCCGTTAAATAAAAAATACGTTTTATAAATGCGAAAGTTTGTAAGGATGTATTTGTATATGTGTTTGTTACACTTTCACGCAAAAACTATTGAACGGATTTTCCTGAAACTTTGCAGTAAAATAGATTAGACCGCGGAATTACGTAATAAGTTAAAATTTATAGAGATTTTTTTATCATTTGGTCATACTACAATTATAACTGTAAAGTCGAAACCAGTCAAAACAAAATCCACCTTCTGAGAGCTGTTATTTTCTACTAAGTGGCTGGCTCCCTGAAGCGAAACGAGAGCGGGTTTAGGTACTAGTCCCAATCAAAGTAGAAACAATCCTAATCGTCATCAGACACAGAAAACATAAAAATAACTTTTAAATAAAAATTGCGTTGATCATTTTTTCATTCATTTAATTTCTCAATTTTGATTTTACTCCATTTAATACACTAAAAACTCTTTCTACCTCCACGTTTGGACAAGGTAGCAATAACATTGTAAAAGCAAAATCACAATATAAGTGTTGGAATGCATTAATGTTTGTTGCACCTTCAGATTTTTTACCTCCGACCAAAATTCTACACTTCGTTACTAGAACACTAGAACTAAATTCTTGATTTTTATTACTATTTTTCCCGTCAAAAAATCCGTTAACCGTCAAAATATATTTTCTCCCGTTAATACCTGACCCTAATCCGTTAAATCTAACGGGAAATCCGTTAAGTTGGCAACACTGGCGTTGCATGCACACTCGCGCCATTACAGCCTAGCGGCAAAACGGGCAACTAAACGGGGTTGCCCGCTGTAGAAAGAATAACCTTAGTACCACGCGCTATAAGGTTAATTAAAAACGCTTTTCCTTATTTCCAAAGAAGGATATTTCAAGAATATTACCTATAACTGCTTAAGTTAAGTACATTAAATTTAATCTATATCATCTGTAATTCATTTTTGAATAAGTACTTATAGCAACTCGTTTTCTTATATTTCATACATGTTTTTTCATACTTATGTTAGTCCGTTCCAAGGTCAAGGTGGTCAGCAGTGTGTCTTGCAGTCAGTCACCCAGTTAATAATTGCTAATTGTTTGTACCTAAATACTTTTATTGGTACTTTCGAGTACAACTTCGTTCCACTTGCGTATTTTTATCTCTATATATTAGACTTAGAGAGTATGTCGTTCCCACCAAGAAAGCTTTCTTCTTGTACAGTAACACGTCAGCGACGACTTAAATTGTATACTGTGATTTGGCGGCGAACTGTTTTTCAACTAAGTAGTTAATAGCGGTAATAAATAATAGTATAAAAATGAAATGTAGGTATTGACGTACTCGGATTAAACTTGAATATGACGGTGACGTTGGTGCCTCTCTGCAGCTTGCATTTGGTCGCGCCACAAGGTATCACTTGCACTCTTTCACGAAGGTTGTCGAAGTTTTCATCTGTAATATAATTATAGATACTTATGCTTACAAAGACAAAAATATGGTTCGAGGTCAACTTCGATAAAGAGTTATTTTATCATGTTATACAAAATATAAACATGATAAAATGACTCATAATTGTACACTAGAAAATCCAACAAGAAATGGTCACATAAGTATAAATGGAGAGAAGATACCCAATGGACCGTCTTATCGCTAAACATGATCCGTTCCAGACAACAAGATTAAGAGGTTCTTATTAAAGTAGTTTTATTTACGCTGAAATCAAGCTTAGTCTCAACGGAATCGTACCTGGAAGTACAGGCAACTCTGAGGACCAAAAGTTGTGGTGTAAGTCTTTGTCGCCTGTAGGTATACCAAATAACTAACTTTTTACAAAAAAATAACAGACTTTAATATCGACAAGTGGAGATAGCTGAAAAATTATCGGTCAAATGTCGCAAAATATCTTGAGTAAATCTATTTCTTTTGAGTAAAAAATAGTTATAAAAATAGGTTTAACCCTACAAAGCTATGAGGTATACTACGCGACAAATTGACATAGCTTTTTTCTAGTGATGTGGCTTATATCGATACAGTTTATATCGATATTTTTCTCACGAAACAAAATAAGAGTAACATCAATTAAATAAAGTTTATTATAAGTTCAATGAAAATGAATCAGATTTATTTAGTGTTTAGGCTACTGTGGTACTAGCACTTATGACTACACTAGAGAACCGCCCGCGCTTCGCTTCGGTACCCGTAGGTAACAGCCGCGTAGGTCCCACTCCCGTAGGAATCTCTGCTAAAAAGTAGCCTGTAACATTTGCCTATGACTTAAGTAAATTACATGTAGTATTAATTTGATAGCGTGATTCAAAACTCGCAAATAACGCCATCTATTAACAACTCCGGAAATAAATATCTAGCAACTAACAAAACATCGATCTTCCCATGGGAATGAGATGTTTTTCCGCGGTAAAAAGTAGCCTACGTCACTCTCCACCCTCCTAACTATCCCCACACACATAAACCATACCATATAATAGCCATGTTGCGACGTGAAAGAGTCACAAACAAACAAACACACTTTCACATTTATAATATTAGTAAGGAAGTAAGGATAAGGATAAGGAAGTAAGGATTAAATTAATATTGTTGATAAACAGATAAAGAAATATTTAAATATTTTTCATGTAGATACGGAATGAGCTAGTAAAAAGATTTACAACTATGTTGTTAAAAATATATGTATATATTTTATTCATCGCAATCAATATCAAATGAGCTCATACTAACATCGTTACGAGCACTTTGTGACTCTTCGTCACTAGTAGGTATCTCCGACTTCTATCATAAAATCTAAAGCTACCGTAGTTATTTTAAAACAACAACAAACAAAAATGTGAGTGAAATTAAAATCGATAAACGCGGTCGATATAGGCTCGCGCATTACTATTACTATGGCGAGCGCGGTTGACGTGCGGTATGCGGGGTGTCCCTTCCCCCGCATCTCACCTCACACTCCGGAAGCCATGTCGATCTGTCGCGTACTATTAGGAGTATTAGGTAACACACAAATATTATACTGTCGAATGAGAACCTACTCCTTTTTCTGAATTTGGTTACTAACTGACAATAATGTAGTAAAAAGTAAGCTAAGTACCCAGTTAGCGTTGATTTTTTTTTATTTTAACCTTTTTATCGAAAATATTATATTGACTTACTTAATTCAATTTTTTTCTATAATGTTCTCAACAAGCTTTAGCTCACTCAATAGTGTTCTGTGACTCAAATACACTCAGGCCGAAAACAACAGGCGTCCAAATACATATCGTAATAATAATATTAAGCAACACTTAGGTATAATATAAACAGGAAAACTATATATACTTATTTACATATAGCAAATTCGCAATTACGTACTAAGTAGGCAATAAAAACTAAGATAAACAAACTTACTCGAGCATTGTTCTGACGGTGTGACGGCTTCGCAAAAACTAACTCCAAGAAGAACTGCTACGAGGAACGAAATTGCAAAATATATTTGATTCATATTCAAATTAAATTTTGTCTCAATTAATGTCTCAGCAAAGGCAACAGTCGCGTACGTGCTATCCGATGTGAGACCACTGTGACTAGTCTCGTAATAAAAAGTAAAATATAAACGAAACAAGTTTCGGAGGTCACAATTAAGTTCCAGATACAGAGTAGCTGCTTCGCAGAGAATAGATTTACCGAATTTGATGCACACGATATAATCTTTTATAAGTATAATGTAATCACAAAAAAGGATTCATTTAAATCTTAAACTAATACAGTAACTACTTAAAAAGCTTAAGAGTTTACTTGAAGGGGCTAATCTCAGCAACTACTGGTTCAATTGAACAATCCTTTTTGTGTTAGATTTTCGATTTATCGAGGAAGGCTTTAGGCTATACTTTATTTTTAATATAGTATTGCCATTAGTTCAATTTATTATAGTCATTAATTTAACTGGTTTTCATTAAAACTAGGTAAAAGTATCAAAAATAATTGCTTTTTATTCTTATAGAAATTTAATTAATGTATAGGCATTATTTTTTCATATATTAATTCAAACTTATCTGAATCCCTAAATTAAGTAAATACACAAACAAATTATGATGAATACTATCATTAAACGGATGTTATTAATAAAAACAAATAATCTAATCTAAGGTAAAATAATAAACAAAATTAGCCATTTTTAAATATCTTTATTATCAGATATAGTATCTTTAAAACACTTTGTTAGCAGTTGTGCATAAAACGAAAAAAAATACATAATTATTTAACCTATGATCATGAAAAGTTCACCCGAATGCATTTCTTAGGTTAATTGAAGATCAATACAATAAGAATAACAAAGAACAACTTATAGAACGATGTAACATTATCAAAAAATACAATTATAACGTAAACTTAGGTACAAATGTTATATTTCGTTACAAAGGTAATAAATTATTGTAAAATCATTAAGATTACTAAGTTACTAAGGTAACTAAGAGATTCAATTTCCGATTAATTATCCTTGAAAATAAATCGTCGTTATAGTCCGTTATTTTAATACGAGGATCGCTTTGGTAATAAATTACGCATAATGAATGATTACATTTGATCTGAGTTCATGATTCAATATGTTTACAACATATTGACAACTGATCCGGTTGTTTGGTATAGATGTACATTGTATTACCACCAAACCATATTAATGACAACTTATTATTAAATTGTAGTATGTGATGATGTAATATGTGAATTATATAATTGTTTACAAAAATATATCAATTTATCTTAAATATATCAATCATGTAGTTACGACAGCTTATTTCTAAGTATTGTTTCTTAGAATGTCTTTACGTTTTGGTTGGCATTAGCTAGTCACTTTTTATGTACCTAATCACTAATTTATATAATTTATAAATGTAGCCTTCGTTTTTGACGTCTTGATCTTCGTGATTACTATCCGGCTCGAAGGACCAGCAAACGAAATGAATGAGCTAAGTACTTATTTCATTATTTCAAATATTATTTTACTTCTTTAAATTGAGAACAAATCCTCCAGTAGTTCCAACTTCCAATGGTCAGTGCAAGTCATTAGTAGACACAGGCGAGAGTAAATAATACGCACGGAAGATATGCTAATTACTTCATTTTATAATGCACTTCATGGTGCCGGAACAAACGTTGAATATTTATCTTGATGAGCAGATGTCAATCGCTAATGGACATTTAATATTGGTTCACTTCCTATGTTTATTGTCACTGAGACGTCGTCACTTATACCAACAAACTAAGGGGTCGATTTGTTTTGAGTATTCATTTGAACCACCCCTTCGTCATCTACTATACAACACAAATGTCAGATTTTTTTTGGTAGTAGCGAGCGTTGTGGTTATTTTCTTGTAATGTATAAAACTTTATGTAAACAGAATTGATAGCTTTTACTTGTATTTTTAAGACAGATTTACTAAATCGATCTGAAAGATATTTACAACGAAAACTGTGGACATTGTTCACCATATTTTACTTCTATTCTAGAAATGAAGATTATATGTACATAGAATTTAAAATATAAATAACCTATATAAAAAGGGTACTATCAATTACTGTTGATGAATATTTCAGTAACACGGACGTTCAAAAATATAAAATGCAACAGATAGTGGATATGCAAAATATTTTTAATGAAATCCAATTAATAAAAACAAACAATAAGTAAATTATGTATTGTTTTTAGGAAGATGTGCAGTTTCAATACCTATTTTACCTAAGACACAATAACTTAATAACTTTGCTGCCTTGTAGTTGTAGGTATTGTAGTTAAGAGGAAAGAGCCAATTTCATAAAGGCCACTGTGAGCAGATTCTCCATTAAAGCCAGTGTCATCATAACATCTGGTCACTAAGACCTACTTACTATTCATGTTAACCAAATGAAGTTATTGGGTTTCACATCTCTGATTTGTTAGGGTTCTCTCATTGAGGAACTGTTAGAAATATTATACAACATCATTAAACAAACGATTTAGGTTTCTTTATTAATTACTTTGATAATAGTAAGATAATAACTGTGGTCATGAACGCGTAAAGGAGCTGTTATACATGCAATGCGTTATTTCGTTCTAAATCGAATCTGCTCATTTAAAAACGTTTCATTCATCCTTAGTTAATTTTAAATACATCAAATGCTTCACATAAATAAATACATGCGCACATAAATATATACATGTACTTACGCACGTAAGTACTCTGTGCACTTAGAGATATAGATCTATACCTAGTTTATCTCTATGGTTCTTCCTTCTTCAATAAAAAACCTTTGCGGCAACGCCTTCACGAGAAGCCTTGTTTTATTTTTATTATTATCAGTAATGTGAATACATTGCAAGTTGTAACTAACTCCAGTAAAATACAAAAATGGCCTATCAATGTTCATGTTTAGTCGGGAAGTAGTAGAAATGTTTTAGGCCACTAGGAATAGCAGAGTTAGACATTCCTAAGGCAAACTAGGCACGTGTCTAGGAGCGTGAGATTATAAGAGGGCGCTCAAGTGCAAATTTAAAAAAAAACGGGACTGGTTAGTCCAGTTAGTAGATGATGTTATGTTAGAACATTAATTGGTTAGCTTGTCAAAAGTGTTATTTTCACAAAATCCGCAAATAATTAAAATTTAAGTTAGTACATAGGTATATAACTAGTACTTACTCGTAATCATTTACATTTACCGATAGCTGTAACGGCGCCGATTTTTGCCTAGTGCGCTCTCAACTCCTAACTAGGGGCGTCGGTTTTGAACGCGGGCGCCGATACAGCTCACGGCGCCTCTGCTTTGCCATTAAAAAAATTACTACATATTAGCCTTCCTGATTATGTTACCATCATAATATCTGCGTGAGAGTCTGTATCAATAGAGAAACATAAACTATCCGAGTTAGTTTTGTTGCTTGTGGAGGAGCAACGACACAAGACTTACAAGTCACAAGCAAAGCGTCAAAGGAAACAGGAAATGGTTGAAATGGGATTAAAATAGTCATCATAAAAAATATTGCAATATAAAAAGTAAAAGCGGTGATAGCCTAGTGGTTAAGAATTCGACCTCCTACTCGGGGATCAAGGTTCGGTCCCAGGGCACGCACTTCTGACTTTTCGGAGTTATATGTGCGTTTTAAGCAATTAAATATCAGTCGCTATAACGCTAAAGGAAAACATCGTGAGGAAACCTACATACCGTAGACTTCGCAAAACTCAAAGGCGTCTGAAAATCTGCCAATCCTCACTTGGCCAGCGTGGTGTGGACTATGGCCTTAACCTTCTCATTCAGAGAAGAGAATCGTGCCCAGCAATGGGTACAATTATGGGTTGCGATGATGATGATGCAAGCAACAGTGAAGTCAGGTCATATAAATTAAAAGACGAGCTATCCGCCCGCGGGGAGTTCGTATTTTTCATTTTCATCCCCTATTTCATACCCTTCAAGACCGAATAGAAGGAAGTAGACCCCGGGGAAGGTCCCCGACCCGCTGGATTGACCTCATAACTAAGACAACGAAGCTGACTGCAGTACAGTGCGCTCGTTATGCGACCAGTCGCCTGGAATGGAGGAACATCGCGAGTCGCTGCACATGTCGCGAATCGCGACATGTGCAGCAGCCCAGAAAGCCAACGAAGACGAAGCTACGCAACCCTGTCCATCAACAACAGCCACGACCACTCTGGCAAGAGTGCACGACTGAGAAGAAGATTTCAGACCCTTAGGCCGCGGCCTCGAATTTTGCGGGCAGCGGGGCGGCGGCGGCGGCGGCGCGGGCAGCGCAGGCTAGTTCTCGAAACTCGCGCGGCGCTATAGCGGCGTAGTGTTGTGTCGCTGAGATATTTGTTTTATTCGCGAACGAAATGTCTGAACAACGGAGACAACATCTTTTCGATTCAAATTTATTTCTTACACTCGATTTATTGTGGGCAAATGAAGAAGTGAATACCTACTATAGGATAAGAAAAATAAAAGGCGAGTTTTATCGAAATTGTGAAGAACAGAGACAATGTCCCGACAAATAAATAACAAAGTAATACCTAATTAGATTAATTATCAAAATACCTAACTCCAAAGTAATCAATATAATCTCAAATCATTTACAATTTCAGTTAAAAGAGAAAGTACAAGTATTAAAAATAGTAAAATAACATAAAAGAACAAGTCATAAAGAAAGGCAAGGATATTAAAGGAAGGGAACAAGGAAGAAGATAAAGAGGATAAAGATGACAGACAAGGAGTAAAGAAGTAAATAAAATAAATATTACGTATACGACACCTAAATAAATTGCACTACACTACAATGCGGTTGCGCGGGCTGTCACCGTGTGCGTTACCCTAGCAAGAACAGCGAGAGGGATATGAGCTATCAAAATAAAATATTATTATAATTATAGCTATAATTAAAATATTATTTTCACTATTAATTGCTACCTAATTGCTTCCTAAAACCCAGTAGTCTGGATTCCGTAGCTTTTAAGGATAAATAGTCATTAACAAAAACCGTTTACGAAACTCTGAACACCCACTATTTTATCAGTGCAGAAGAAAAAATTTATTCAAAACTAACTACATTCAAAATAAGTAAGAATATATATATTAAAAATCTTGAAAAATATAAATTTAACAATTATACTTCTTTATCTAAAGTTCGAAATTCATGTTAGTGCAAGTATAATTTAAAGTTTAAGTGTTTTAGTATACAAACAGCGCTTCAAATATACGTCGTCACTAAGCGTCACATCGTTCACACAATATAACCTGAGACTGATTTAAGTTATAGAATATACAATGCTCAGATTATAGAACCAAAAGGCAGATATAAAATTCGCAAAGAAAAGCAACTAATGATGTGAAGTCGCTTTTTCACTTTGTGTGCATGACAACCTTAATGTCAACTAGCGGTGCACCGTATGGATACGTAATTCTTTGTGTGAGGTTACCAAATGAAAAGCCATAATGTCCCGCAATTTTGTAAATATTGTTCGTCATATTTTCAACTTAAAACATTATGCACAGTTAAATTGGCAAATTATTTAATTATAGTGAACGCCCCTGTTTCGCTTGGGTAAGTCCATAATCGATAAATGAGGGATGGTATTCTTTAAATTGACTTAAATTTTTATTTGTGAACCTATTCAAATAAAACAAACACTAAATGTCAACTCAAGCTCATTAGAATACGTTAGTGAAAACTGCATCTAAATTTCTTAAGCCATTTATTCTTAGAGTACTATAGAGTATCGTAGTCGATATCAAGTCTTAAATTTTAAATGGAAAGTTATCTGTGATTTTGAATTATACACGGTATAAATAAAATAACTTTTTGTGTTCGAATATACTTAGGATTTTTTTTCTAAATCTACATCAACGTTAAATATGAGCAGACCCGCCATTCTGACGCACACGACGCGAGAGCGGTCACCGCTTGACGTTGTCAACCACCACTCGTTAGCCGCAGACCCGCTCCTACACCGCCGCCGCGCCGCTGTTTTCGAGGGTCGGTCCATTTGATAACACGCAAAACATCTTGCCGCGCCCGCGCCGCCGCCGCCGCCGCCCCGCTGCCCGCAAAATTCGAGGCCGCGGCCTTAGGGGTTAGTTTTTGAAAAAGTAAGCATTTTGGGACCCTGGGTCTTCAACTTATTACCGGGTCGGTAGTTTAGCCGTCAAAGCGTCGCAGATAGACTTTCGCATTTATAATATTAGTATGGATTGTTTACAAACAAATACAAAAATACATAATGGAGGATCTGTAAAATACATATTAGCAATTTATATTCTGCTACCATTTGTGCAACTAAGTATCACAATAAATGAGTATTAGTCAAGCTTACGAAACAACAAAAATTGTTTCTTAATTTAATTCCAAATCAAGAAAATAATAAAAGCAGTGCCTAAAATAAATAAGTAGCAATGTTTCAGTCGTGTGTACTTATAGACAGATAATTATTTATAGACGTGAAGAGACAGCAGTTTACTAGTATGGTTATCAAACTAAAAGATGGAGGCGATTGAACTTGACGAAACATAAACTACGCTTACCCTTTAGGTCCGTCCGATGGCGACGCAAGTGTTGTACTTTCATTGCGTGCATTTTTTTATTTATATGCAAATGATGATGATGATTAATTTCAGTATTGGTTAATTTAAGTTATCTTTGTTGACTCAAAATTAATAGTCTTTATTAAAAAACTACTTTAAAAATTGTTCATTTTACATTATCAGGTAATAATAAAATGAGAATTTCATCAACATTGTCAAAGACCTTATCAGATCTCGCTTAAATTTAAATGGGACCACTTGACATTGATAAGCTATGATAAAAAACAAATACTGGATTGAGAACTTCCACCTTTTATGGAGTCTGTTTATTCATAGCTATAAGCTGCAACTGTGTCCCATAGTATTTTGAAAATGGTATACCTACGAAATTATCGTAATATTGTGACATGACGTAATTAAAACATTTATAAATAAGTTAATGGAGGCATATATTTACAATAACCAAGGGCTACTAAGTGTACTACTGGAAGAAGCCAGTGCCGCCATATACAACAACGAAACCGGCCAATTACTACACGGTAAAATGGGTACACACATGGCAGCATTCAGTAGTACAGGAGGATTCGTTGCCCTACGCGAAGAGGACGCACAAAAAGAGGGACCACCAAAATTCAATACACCACCGAACGACCCCATAGTTGTCACCGCCAAATGCACCGAAATCATGCTCAGCAACAAGATCCTCAGAATGTCCGAACAAGTCGAGGGGATAGAAGAGGACAGCAGATCCGGTAAGCTGTGGCCAATACCCGAAATAACCTGGGTTAATGGAGTACCCGGATGCGGAAAGACAACATGGATAGTGGAGAATGTTAAACCGGAGGAAAACGACCTCATAGTGACCACAACATGCGAAGGAGCAAAAGACCTTAGGGAAAGGTTTGAGAATCGAACAGGAGTCAACATGAAGAAGCAGATAAGAACCATGGCTTCAATTCTAGCCAACGGGGTGACAAAACCAGCTGCACGACTGGTGGTTGATGAAGCCTTGATGAATCACTTCGGGTCAATAGTTATGGCGGCTCGACTATCTGCAGCCAGCGAAATTGTCCTCATAGGTGACATCAACCAAATCCCCTACATCGACCGAGAGAACCTCTTCGAGCTCAAATACCAACGCCCCAATCTCCTCGCATCCATAACACGAGATTTCCTCTGCACACATAGAAATCCAAAAGATGTAGCCTACGCGCTCAAGAAAATCTACAATGGCATTTACTCCTCCAGCCAGAAAACTCACTCCCTGGACACGACAGCCTACACGGGCGCTAAAATACCAAAATCCGCCCCAAACACATTATTCTTAGTCCACACCCAAGCGGAAAAAACATCACTCGGGAATGCAGGCTGTGGATCCGGTGAAGGATCACGTATCCTCACCATACACGAAGCCCAGGGGCTAACATACGAAAAGGTGGTAATAATACAGACTAAATCCGAAAAAGGGAAACTGCACGACAGTGTATCACATGCAGTAGTTGCCATAACCAGGCACACTGTCTCGTGCATTTACTACACCGATGTTAGCGAGGATACTATCAGCGAGTTCATTAACGAGGCAAAAACGGCCAGCACTGCGACGATCAACGACTACAACCTGGCTACAGCCATCAGCCATAGGGACTACAATATAATTCAACAAGAAATAGAACAACGCCTGGGACGATCAACGCAGACGCAAGGCCCCAACCTAAACTGAAAACTACACTTCTAAACTAATTAACCAGCGAATTAGTTTAATCCTGGAGCATATATGTTAAAAAGTAAAAAAAAAAAAAAAGTGCAAACAAAATAACAAAATGCATAAAAACGCACGGACACTAGGTCTGTGGTGTGCAACTAATATTGAGAAAAAAAAAAATAAGTTAGCAGACTTGGGCCTCCGGTGCTTCCAATAAATGTTCGAAAACAAAACGAAATGTTACTTACCAATAGAATTAGTCACAATAAAGTCAAGTATCAAATAAAGTCATTATTATTTTATTTTCTGACATTTATTATGAGGCACCAGGTGAAGAGATATGTAACCAAGCACACATAACTATAGTACAATCTCTTATCGTTAATAAGACATATGGAATGATACTATAAGTTAGGATTTAATTAGACACTACTTTGTAGATGTCATTAAACTAACTTATTAAACATAAAATCTTATTCGAATTATACCACCTAATAATAAAAAGCTAATAAAACTCTTACAAAATACTTACAAAGTAGCCAAATGTATGTTTGTGGCTTCCATCACAGTTTCAAGCTTGAGTGTTCATAATACTATTGAGTTGAATATAAAATATATTACATTCTTCAGAAATGTGTATACCATATAAAAATAGACCCTTGTGTTCTTACATATAGTAGAAGATCCGAATCTAAGTCGACCTTCACCGGGTTGATAATAGAATCGAACTTATTTTATAATAAATTTCGTATCTTAGAAAATATATTAAAAATGGGTTGACAACAAAAATCCTGGACAGAATAGTTTTAATTATTTTTTTTTAATTATTTTTCATAAAATGTTGTACTTATGATGAAGATAATAATAAAATTTTATACTGGACTTACAGTATAGAACATATAGAATGTGCAGACGTAGGGTAGACTACTATTTACCTGGACGAACTACTGGGTAGACAGGTATAAACAGGTATGTCAATACTAGTTACTTTCACTCGATTTGATAATAGTCGGCACATTCTATTATGTTCTATACTTTAAGTCCAGTATAAAATTTTATTATTATCTTCATCATGCAAAATTTTATGAAAAATTATTTTTCAAAAAATAAAAAAAAATATTCTGTCCAGGATTTTTGTTGTCAACCCATTTTTAATATATTTTCTAAGATACGAAATTTATTATAAAATAAGTTTGATTCTATTATCAACCCGGTGAATGTCGACTTAGATTCGGATCTTAGACCAATAATATTCTGCTACCGGTCAGGCTTGGTGTATGTACGAGATAATGTCTCAGTTGGTACTTTAAGGAAAGCATACTTTAAGTTGGCACAGTTTGATTGAGGTGCTTCTGTGAAATACTTCTCAATTTTCGATAATACAACCATTGGATCTGTGCCCAGTTCATACTCATCAATAGCGTTATAAATTGCCTGAAAAAAAAAGAAACCTATCACTACATAGTATAAAACAAAGTCGCTATTTTTGTCTGTCTGTTTGTCTGTATGCTTAAATCTTTAACATTACGCAACGGATTTTGATGCGGTTTTTTGTAATAGGTAGAGTGATTCAAGAGGAAGGTTTTTATGTATAATACATGCATATATTCCCACGAGAACGGGATCCACGCGGGTGAAACCGCGTCGGGCCGCTAGTTATTACTGTGTTTTTGTCGTGTTCTGCCACTGTGCGTCATAAAATTTAGGTTTTACTCATGAATATACCAATACAGCTACATAAACTTCAACAAAGTGTGACTTATAAAAAGGAAGATCGACGATCGCATGACAAGCACGACGACGGTTCCTTTCTTAATTAACTATGTAATACTAAGTTTTCTGCACTTAAGCAATTTACTCTAGGTCTCAACTTCGATAAACTCATATTAAAACTTGTTTATCTAGATTGTCAATTATGATCACCTGAAATGCTGGCTGCTTTTCATTGTGGAATATTTTCCGGCTGCCGTGCAACACAAAGACCCCTCGGGACGTGGCGTCCGCGCATGCGTCGCCGTACATGCACTGGTCAGAGCGGTAGTTGTACCGGCACGACAACACGTACACTGCGCGCTCGTGGTAGTGGAATATTATGTTTATTATATCCTATAAGATAATACACAATACAATTAACTGATAGGTGCTTTAATTTGTGTATAAAAAAAAACAAATACTTTATTTCTCTCATTTTACAATTGTTATTTTAGTTACATACAGAGGGGCATCCTTGTAAGTAAATATATACCTGTGTCAGGATACCCCGCTCTTTCTTATTGCTAGGTTTCTTACAAAGTAGACAAATAGGTAGGTAAGTATTTTCTAGTAGATTAAAGGTGTATGTGTTTGTAAGTGTGTGTGTGTGTGTGTGTGTGTGTGTGTGTGTGTGTGTGTGTGTGAGTGTGTGTGTGTGTGGGTGTGTGTGTGTGTGTGTGGGTGTGTGTGTGTGTGGGTGTGTGTGTGTGTGTGGGTGTGTGGGTGTGTGTGTTTTACTTTTAATTTTAATTATTGATTAAACGAACTTACCAAGTGAAGTTCTATCATAATTATACGAGTGCTTCGTCCGAAGAGATTAGTAACCTGAAATAGAAACTTATCAACACACATATGTAGTAACGCGTAGCGATCACCACTCTTTGCACTACGTTGAGAAAAAAAAGAGGGTAGAAACATTATAATTTTATAAATGTTATTGATATTGGGGGTAGGCAGACTACCTCACTTACTTTACCTGTTACCTGTCGTCGTCTCGGAGCTTCATTAGTTTGGAGTCCCTTATGAAACCTGCAACCCATACCAATAGGGGTAGGGTGGGCGGGTGTTACTAATCTCTTCGGACGAAGCACTCGTATAATTATGATAGAACTTCACTTGGTAAGTTCGTTTAATCAATAATTATACTTCGTGCTTCGTCCTCGAGATTAGTAACCTGAAATAGAAACTTATCAACACACATATGTAGACCTTGAGAGTGTTGCAAGGTTTCAAGAAGGGGATTAATCAAAAAGGCGAACCACTCATAATCAATTGTTCATTTAGCGTAATAAGATTGGGGAAACAATCAGAAATAATATGAGCATTATGTATACCCAGATACAAAACTAACACTTACAATTTTTACAATTTGAAAAACTTGGTTAATTTAAATTATATAATTTAATTTATAATTACACTCGCTAAAGACACTTCATTTGTGTCGATGATGGTTCGGTGGTAGAACTTGGTGAAAGTATTAGAGCTTCCGCTCCAGCCGGCGGTGTTGCGGATAAGGTCAATGTTGACTCCTCGCGAATATGCGCGTGATGTGGACGCATGTCTGATGCTGTGCGCGGAAAATATTGATACGTCGACTCCCTTGTCCTTTAGGGTTCCTTTGATCCAGCGACAATGTTTGGGAAGCTACTGGTTTATAAGGTTTTTTATAGCTTATAAATAAAGAATCAGATCTACGTATTGCTGCAGTTTTATTTATATAATAGACTAAAGTGTTCGCGGGGCATATTTCTGGTTTTTCACGAAAAAACGGTAAAAATAATATAGGCTGTTTAGATCCTACACGAGAAGTTTTGATCAGTTCGGGAATTTTAATAACAACCTGCGTCTGTAATACCTCTATATTATTTATGTTTATTTGTGATAAGGTCTGTACCCTATGCGCGGTAGTTAAAGCAATCAAAGTAGAGCATTTCTTTGATAGTTGTTCGAGAGAAATGTTTTCAATTGGGGTATTGTGTTTTTAGGAGATTTAATACGCAATTTGTATCCCAAGTAATATTGTACTTTGGATTCGGTGGTCAAAGTCGATATACCCCTTTGAAAAATCTTTGAATATTATCGTTATCGATGATATCATGCCCTAGTACAATGTGGCTTTACAACTATTAAGGGAGCCAAATTGACTACCACTAGCATAAGATTCAGTTAAGAATTCTAAAACTTTTGGTATACTAGCATTATAAAGATTCGTTGAATTTTTGACACAGAAATTATGCCATTTTTTTTTTTTTTTTTTTTTTGATAAGCGCTATACTGTTTTGTTGAAATGGAGGATAGCCAATGATGTATAAATATCTAGATGGATAATCGAATCCGCGAAAACGTGTCAAAAAAGCGAAGCCAACTGTTGGCCGCGACTTTTATATCATTACGCACAGATTACGCACACGTAGACAATAAATGAACGCGAAAAACATCGCATGCACGCACACATGCTTGATATTGTTGCCTTGTTTTTTCATTGTAGGGCGACGCTCAATCTACCTATTTATAACATCATTGAGTATAGCATAATTTCTACAGAGGAAGGCGGTGCGCCTCGCAGCATTAAGGCCGACCTGAACACCTCCCGGCCGCCAGGATAAGGTTTGATTGTATCCGTCGGAACTCTCTGGAATTAGGTACAAGAAATTAAACTTTCGTTGGCTTTGAGGTATATTATGTCTGACTTAAGAAGACTTGTAAAAATAGGGTACCATGGTTGACTGGGCCACAGCGGGACTGTCATGATCCCATCAGCTACATCGTTAATAATTTTTTGAGCGACTTTAATATCATTGAAAATGGGAGAAAGGTGTAGAAAAAATAATTACTCCAGTTAATAGTAGGTAAATACATAAAAAACAAAGGCATCGGGGTCCCTGTGCAAAGATATAAATTTTTCACATTTACGATTAATTCGGCTTGCAAACAAGTCTATGTGAGGTTTACCAATTTTTGAAATTATGGTTTCGTAGGTAGAATTTGATAATTCCCATTCGATATTTGGATGTACTTTCCTAGATTCCGCGTTTGCAATTTTGTTGTCCACAGATCTGATGTACGATGCGAAAATGAATAATTGTCTTTGCTCACACCATTGCCAGATATCTTTAATTACTTGAGTGAGATGGGGAAATTTGATACCACCCATGCGGTTGATATATGAAATAGCTGTTGAATTATCTATTCTAAGCAGTATTTGACAGTTTATAAGTTGTTTTGCAAAAATTTTTAAACCTAAAAGTGCTGCTAAGTAAATGTTCAAGATAGTTGATGTGGTAGCCCTGCTCGCTTGTGGACCATTGACCGCTAGCCGTTTCCCCATTGCAGGACGCTCCCCATCCCGTCGTTGAGGCGTCAGAGTATATTTCAATAGCATATTTATCATTAAGTATTCTTTTACCCGAGAAATTTACAAACGGTAGATGGTATAAGATTGCTCTTTTGCTTATTAATGATGAAACCTAGAGAACTGAGTAGCTTTTTCGTGATGTTAATATTACCATCACATTCTTGATAGGAACGTCCTATTAAAAGTGAATCATCAAATTAAATCGTTGACAAGTAGCCTGCAGGCCTGAGGAGTTTAACGACTGGTTTCATTATCTTAGTAAATACGTACGGGGCTGTATTTAGTCCAAAAGGCAGAGCATTGAATTCGTAAATTTTGTTGTCCCATATGAACCGCAAATATTTTCTAAAATCAGGATGAATTGTTATAAATAAATAGGCATCTTTAAGATCTAAAATAGCCATATATGATATTTTTTTTTTTTTTTTTTTGTAATTATCTTTACAGCCGTCTGTGATGTATGTGGTATGGCCACTGAGAAGAATGGCCATTCGATAAGGAAGTATGTAGGAACTGACGTTGTCATTCTATTAATAAATGATTGGAAGATAAATATGCCTCTATGTCTATGTTAATATCCCAAGATTAGCTCTAACCAGGAATAATACACCGTCCTTAAGTCTTCTTGCTTTAACGGTTTTAAATTTAATATGAATCGCATCTTGCCGTTTTGCTTTGGACGTAAAAAGGAACTCGATATGAATTGTCCTTCGCATGGATGGCATTGTGAAATTGCCCCAGTACCGGTTAAATTATGTACAGCTTGCTCTACAAGTAGACATTCTTTACTTGTAAGTTTAGGTGGAGAAGGGACTTGATATTGTACCACAGGACGCAAAAATTCGAGTTTATACCCCTTTATCCAGTCTCGAATTTTACGATCGGATGTTAAGAGTGCGATGCGCCCGCCCGTCCGGGCAGCACCGCGACACCACGCGCTCCAGTCTGTGGGGGGATTGTTGTCGAGCTGGCAACCCTACACCCGGCCAACGTGTGTGTACTCACGCGTGTCGTTGGTGGCGCGCACGATGGCGAGCAGCCGGTGGCGCGAGGTGCGCAGCGTGCGGGCCGCGCGCGCCCACGCCGCGCGCTGCGCCCGCCCGTCCGGGCAGCACCGCGACAACACACGCTCCAGTCTCGTCTACTGGCGGCGGGTTGTCCTGTACGGATGTTGCGAGGGCTTCGATAAGCTGGGTGGCTGTCTGGGTTGAACAGGGTCTTACACAATTCTTTGTTTTTATCTTCGCGATTCAGTTGATCGGTGACTGCAGAAGCTAGACATGATATGGCTTTGCCAAGTAGTTTCTGTCTTGCCTCAATAGCTTTGTCGCGTTTGATAAGGTATCCTCACCGAGTATATTTAGAATAAATAATTTAGAATAAAGTGCATTTAGAATAAACGCTATCCTTGTACTTACAGTCAAAAAATTCCTCCGTGCTTGCTTATAGTCGGTAAGATTCAGTTCCCAACGAAAAGAACGCAAACCAACTGTTACCAATGCGGCGAGATAGTTCCAGAAACTGCTCAGAGTGCATTTAGAATAAACGCTATCCTTGTACTTACAGTCAAAAAATTCCTCCGTGCTTGCTTATAGTCGGTAAGATTCAGTTCCCAGCGAAAAGAACGCAAATCAACTGTCACAAATGCGGCGAGACAGTCCCAGAAACTGCTCAGAGTGCATTTAGAATAAACGCTATCCTTGTACTTACAGTCAAAAAATTCCTCCGTGCTTGCTTATAGTCGGTAAGATTCAGTTCCCAACGAAAAGAACGCAAACCAACTGTCACCAATGCGGCGAGACAGTCCCAGCGACTGCTCAGAGTGCATTTAGAATAAGCAGCTATCCTTGTTCTTTCAACCGGCGAATCAGTCCTTACGACTGTTCTGAGTGGTTGTATCTTATATGGCGCCGCGAGTCAGCCTTAGAGCTGCTCTGAATGGCTTTAGGTTCTATCATTTTTATGATAAGTAGGCACTGAAATTGCATAGATGTAGGTAGACAATTATTTTGCTCCTTTGCCGTCGAGACAGTCTTAAAACTGCTCTGAATGGCGATAGGAAGCGTTATTCGCACGTGCAAGGCACCGTAAAAAAAACACGTGTTATTATAAGGGTATTCGCTGAAGGCAAGACGATAGATCCGGAATGCTTCATCTGATGATGAAGATGAATCCTCAATCACGTGTATGCGTCGGCGACTTCGCGGTTTCTTTATATTTGTAACTCTTCCACTTCCGAATTTTTATGTTTTAACATTTTAATTCTACTTTTAATCACTAAATAAAAGGTGTACTTGGGTTCAATACAAGAAAAAACTATTATAATAAAACGAAATAAAAATACGTTCCACGTCGGTTGGAACTGTGTTGAGTGGTGAAGCACTAAAATGCGAATGAAGCTCCGAGACGACGACAGGTAACAGGTAAAGTAAGTGAGGTAGTCTGCCTACCCCCAATATCAATAACATTTATAAAATTATAATGTTTCTACCCTCTTTTTTTTCTCAACGTAGTGCAAAGAGTGGTGATCGCTACGCGTTACTACATATGTGTGTTGATAAGTTTCTATTTCAGGTTACTAATCTCGAGGACGAAGCACGAAGTATAATGTTATTTATTTTTAATTCCAACTCCATTAATTATTTTATTTCCCATTTTAGTTTTAAAGGAGACTGTCCAAAATTGTATGGTCTGGGCCTGGTTTTGTACCAGTGATAAAATAAAATAAAATAGAAAAATAAACCATTTTTTACTAATCAAATCCACGAACTCATCTTTATTTCAATGCAAAAATTATTTATTAACTCCACGTGACGCAATTATTCTACATAATGGTGGGCAGCAGACCAGAGGATTCATAATTTTTGACGTATGACGTTAGCTGTCAATATGCCTTCTCTATGCTTGAACAATGGCTTGAACTCAGAGTGAAGGACGCCATCTTGCAAGTGTTGCAAGTAGTACCTACTGAATAACTCGAAATAAATTTTATTTTAGCAAGTCATTTATTTCGATTTGTGAGTTTATTATATTTTTAATGAACTTTCTGTATTTTTTGGTGTTTCATGGTTTAGTGTACAAGATCAGGCCCAAAATGGACCATCTCCTTTAACTTATTGTTTCCAACAGGCCCTCAACCTCTGTATAGTTTAGTTTCTGTAACCAAGCAATTAGTTCTTTTTTCAGATTATAGGGATGCTTCCTAACTATGTTAAATATTCTATTTACTTTAGTGTATACATATGCGGATAGTCTTATGTACTGATGTTTAGCAAAAAATGATTTGGCACCAGCTATTTCGATTCTTATTCTTCGTTTTGAGTACTTATTTGTATCTATATTTAAGTTTTTATGTTTGCTTAACAGTAAGTGTAAAATATACAGCTTTCTCACACTTAATACATTAGACATAGAATACAGTTTATCAGTAGGGAATCTGTGCGGTTTTTTATACATAACTTTTAGGAGAATTCTTTGACTACGTTCTAACCCCAAAAATTTAGTTTTTGTTGCCCCTCCCCAGACTGGAATACAGTAAGTTATAATTGATTGAGCAAGTGCCGTGTATACTTGATTTAACAACTTGATGGTAGCTACATGTCGTAGGGTTTTGAATAACCATATTAATTTTCTGACTCTGCCGCTTAATGCGTCAATATGAGCATGCCAACTTAATCGCTGATCAAACAGAAAGTATAAACAGAAAAAAAAGTAAAAAACAGTAAAAGTAGAAACAGTAAAATACTTAGGTATTTTACTGTTTCTTGTTGTTGTTTTAGAATTTTTGGACAAGTGCAGCTTATTTGATCGGTGTTACAGTGGTGAATAGTAAGAGTGTTGTTTTTCGGTTGAGTTCTTTTATTAATGGTGAAGCAAATATAGTTGGTCTTTGTCGTGTTAAGAGATAAGGAGTTTAAGTTTAACCAATTAGATATTTCTCTGAGATTTCTTTCGGCTGCATCGTGTACCTCATCCAAATACTGGCCGTAAAACACTATAGCTGTATCGTCTGCATAGGAATATATGCGTCCATTTTTGATGTTAAGGTTACATAAATCATTGGTCGCTGCTAGTGTAATCTCCTAGTTTTACGCGCTGAGTCCTTCCAGTCAAATAGTCCTTGAATAAGTCAAGCTGTTTCCCTCTTATTCCTATCTTTTCTAGCTTTCCAAGTAACACAGAGATTGATACAGTATCAAACGCTTTTCTTAAGTCCAAAAAGACTGTCAAACATTTACTTGTATTATCTAGTTGGTCAACAATACATGCCGTTAGATCTATGATGGCGTCCTGAGTACATTTACCTCTTCTAAAACCATACTGTGAATCTGATAATATTTTGTATTTCTTAAGATAGTTCAGTAAACGGTTATTGATAAGTTTTTCTAAGATCTTCGATAAACCCGACAGTACGGAAATTGGTCTATAGTTATTTACTTGTGTTCTATCTCCGCCCTTGTAAACAGGAGTAATAATAGCTTGTTTGAGCAATGTAGGGAAGGTTCCTTTAGAAAAACAAAGATTGACTAAGTGACATAGTATAGGAATTATTAGGTCGTGAGCCATTTGAAGAAACTTAATGGGTATATATTATATTATCGATTCCAGTTGCACTGTCTGATTTTAGATTAAAAAGTATTGATTTGATTTCTTGACAATCAGTATTAAGTAGCACAAAAGATGATGCCTGCATGAGCTTCGTTAGACGGTAGTGATTTTGTGCTAAGTGGTATTTGCTTATTTCTTAGGATATCTTCAGCAAGATTTTTGCCAACGTTCGCGAAAAAGCCATTAACGGCGTTCACAGATTTTATTGGGCATGTTTCAATATTTAATAACTCGGTGTTAGTTGATCTGGGTGGTTTTATGTTAGTTATAGTTTTATCCGCAAAAAACACAAAAACCCATTAACAAACGGTACATTTACCCAGTATGGTATACATTGGATATAATTAAAGATATACAGATAAAGTCAGAACTACACAAAAAATACAAAAGTAGTAAATCTCCGCTTGATTACGCGGAATTTTCTCGCTACAGGGCAAGGGTAAAGGTAAAGTCTTCGCTCGCGCACGAACAATACAGGGACCGTGTACAGACTCACCTCGCTTCGGAACCAAAAGCATTTTGGCATTATATAAAATCAAAGAAGGACAATTCCAAGGTATGTAAATTAGTGCAAAACGGAAAAACACTATCGGAACTAGAGTGTGCAGAGAAGTTGGCTCAGTTCTTCCAATCCGTGTACGCCTCGGAGCCAGCGAGACTAAACGTTGCAGCAGCAAGTGCGGCGGCGCCATCCACGTCAGGAGCTAACGCGCGTATACATCTGACGCACCTATCGCCGGCTGACGTACGTGGCGCGCTCGCCAGGATGCCAGCGAAGCGCTCGGTAGGGCCGGACGGAATCCCGCCGTTCATTTTGAAAGACTGTCGTTTCGTGTTGGAAAAACCGCTGCTGCATCTGTATAATATATGTCTGTCGACTGCGACATTTCCAGAAAGATGGAAACTCACTCGGGTGGTGCCTGTACCGAAAGGGAGCGGCGGTCAGGAACCAGGAGATTATAGACCAGTGGCGCTCCTGTCGGCGCCGGCAAAGATTTTCGAATCAGCCATTCACCACTCTATGTATGCGCAGGTGAGATCCCAGTTGTCCGACGCGCAGCACGGTTTTCGTGCGGGTCGGGGAACCACGGGAAACCTGCTGCATCTGATGACGCGGGTGGTACCGGCGGTGGATGCCGGTCGTCAGGTAGATGTCGCCTATTTCGATTTCCGGAAGGCGTTCGACACGGTCGATAACGACATCCTGCTTGCGAAGCTGGCGGGCGTGGGCTGCACACCGCACACGCTGACCTTCTTCGCCAGCTATCTTCGAGACAGACGTCAATATGTCGACTGTGGTGGAGGCCTTTCGGACGAGTACTGGACAAGATCAGGCGTCAGCCAGGGTAGTAATTTGGGACCTCTCCAATTTATAATTATGGTCAATGATCTACCGGAGGTAGTCCTGAACTCGACCTGCCTTCTGTTTGCTGACGACCTGAAATTGGTATGCGAGATAGGTGACATCTCCGACCACGCTAGGCTGCAGGCAGACATAGATCGTGTCGTTGAGTGGGGCCACGCGAACAAGTTATTTTTTAACGTGGCAAAGTGCGTAATAATGTCATACAGTCGCGCGCGCACCCCACATCTGCACTTGTACTCCATCGAGGGTGAGCCGATGCGACGCGTCACAGAGATTCGGGATTTGGGGGTGCATTTTACCACAGACCTCAATTTTCGGAGACATATTACCGAGATATGCAAAAAGGCGTACCGGAACCTCGGCTTCATATTGAGGCAATCGCAGGGTTTCACCAGCTTTACTGCCCTGAGAGCCCTGTATGAAGCCTTGGTAAAGAGTTGCCTGGAGCATAATTCAGTTATATGGGCTCCACATGAGATCAAGTACAAGCAGATGCTGGAGAAAATTCAAAATAAGTTTGCGAGGTACCTCTACATGAGGATGTATGGTGTGTACCCGGGCTATCCTTTGCTGTATCCCACATTGTTCGTGCTGGGTATGGTGGGATACAGCAAACTGGAAACAAATAGAGAGGTCGCACTAGCGAAATATCTGCTTCTGGTATTGAGAGGTAAAAAGGATAATCCAGGTGTCCTAGAAGAGCTGAAGCTGTGCGCGCCGGGCAACAGCGTTGAGCGGCGACGACGGCCCCAACTGCTGGCATTGCCGTGCGCTCGCACCAATCTGCTCCAGCGCGCGCCGTTCACTAGAGCGCTGCACACGCTCAACTCGGTAGCTGAAAGTCTGGACTTGTTTACTTGCTCACTGAATGAGTTTGCGAGGGTCGCTAGTAATGTTACAATTAATTACAAATGGAATTAATGGACCATTATTGATGTGATTATATTACTTAGGTTTGTAGATTTATTGTAAAATGAATTTTAATTTTTTTTTTTTTTTTTTTTTTTAAGGATTCTAATCTTATTTTCTTATTTTTTATTTGAGAAAAAATGAATGGATTGTTATTTATGTAAGATATACTATTACAATTACACTAACGTATTGGGATGTTACCTGTAATGTTAGTAGTAAGCTATGGAATAAATAAATAAATAAATAAATAAATAAATAAATAAATAAATAAATATTATCCCATAGTACTTACTTTAGGATTCTTTGTCAATAGTTGTTGTCTATCATAGTTACGCTTTAATTTTTTGATCAGATTATTACAGTAGTTACGATATCGTCTATACGTTATTTTTAATATATCATCATCAGGGTTAGATTTTAATTCTTTTTGCAACTTATTTCTGTTTCTAATACATCTTAAAACGCCTTCATTTATCCACGGTTTGATTATACGTTTGCTTTTAGGTATGTTAGTTATCCATGTGTTTTCACGAAGAGAGTCAGTAATTTTACTAATGAGTATCTCAATTACGGAATTAGGATCCTCACAAAGAAGAAGTGAAGACAAATTTTGATTAGATAAACTTACAAGTGTTTTATCAAAATCTATATAAGTTTTAGTTTTAGGACATATTTTATTAAATTTAATTTTTGCTAAACTAAGAATTACCATTTTGTGGTCGGTAATAGAAGTGTTCATAACGGCTATGTTTGCTGTAACTTTTTCCCTTGAAGTTTTAATATGAAATGATCCAAACAACTATTGTCTCGTGTAGGAATCTGGTGACCTGGTAGTAATCCGTAAATGGATAAAGTATTCAAATAATTGCAACGGTTTTTATATTCCAAAGAAGTATCATTAGTTTTACTGAGTAGATTGATATTTATATCTCCTGTTAGAATTATGTTTTTACATGACTTAATATTATCAATGCACAATTGAAGTGATTCGAGAAATTTGTCAGTATTTGTATTAGATGGTGATCTATACAAACCTAACACTGTATAATTGAAAATGTCAATTTGTATGCACGAAGCTTGCGTAAGTTTAATTTCTTTAATTTTTGGTTTAAGGTTACTTTTAATGTAGGCTACTACCCCATCATTTTGGTTTAAGTGATTAGTTGTAACGTAGGGAATGTAATTATTTAATTGGGGAATTGGTTTATTACTATTTAGTCTGCATTCAGTCAGTATAATTATGTCAACCTCATGTTTTAAACTTGATAATGTTATTTGCAAATCATCAAAATTTTTGTATATGCTTCTAATGTTTTGCGTGATAATTGTTAGGTCATTTTTATTTATTGTAAAATGTTTGCTTATATCTTCAATATCACAGTATACTGAGTTTGATATTTCTGATTTGTCTAATTCATTTAAAGTGTATGGAACATATGTATTATGCATTAATAATTGTGGTAACTGAAAATACTAATTTAATGATAAAATTGGTTGCTGTGACTCTACAATTCTTTCTTATGTAATTACACTTTCTAAAACATTCTAAGAAAAAATAAAGCACTGAATGCTCATAGGTATAAGTAATATGTATAGTGGTCATAGAATGAGTTTCAGAAGCTGCCTCCACTAAACTTTACCACTGTTTCTATCAATTGCAAGTGATTTACTGAGAACAGTATTATGTATTGTGATCCATAGCTAAATTGCATACTTGTGAGTCAATAATATTTTTTGCCATCAAGGGTACTTACTTGGTCTCCCCAAGGTATGTACAATTTCCATTTGAGCATAATTGGAGTTACATAGTCCACCCATCCAAAACTTCTCATTCTAGTCAAGTTCATCAACATCACTCCAGAATTTAAACCTATAAAACAGGAAGATAATCACACATTAAAAATACAATATGTTTTTAACATTACACTATAGATATATACAGTGCTCCAATCAATTAATTATAGTTACCATATTTTCCATAAAAAGGATGCTTTGCAAATCTTGGATACCAGGATACACTAGGGTTGTCATCCTCTAAAGTCATAGCGGAAATCTGGGATTCGTTGAATTGTGAGAAATAATACCACAACTCATCCACCGGGCCAAGGAACAGTGTATCTGTGTCTACATATATCATTGCATCTAAGTGAGATATTAGTTTCTAAAACAAACAATACATACAGTTTAAAGTAAAAACATTATAATTATTACTTAATTGTACAGCTCATGCCTTATTACAATTATCATTCTTATAATTTACTGAAAACTTTTTAATAGCAAAGATTTCAAATATAACTTTACATGGCTCTTTATAATTTAACTAAAAGACAAGGCAAAAGCATTTTATCCAGTTTTCCTACTATTTAAATGACAAATCAAACTGATAAATTAGCCACTCAATATGAACAATTTACTGAATATTCCATAGAGCAACAGTATGTTGACAATATTTCATCATACTTACGGGAATAAATAATCTCTGAGCCGCACACTTGCTGAACAAGTTTAGCCATTCCTCTTCATGTGCTTCTGGGAAATTAATTCTCTGTAGCTCAAAATCTAACTGATCCTTTAGCAAACTTTTCCAGTTGCTCAGGGTTTTATTGAACTGCATTCGTAATTGGTCATCAGAAAAAATAACAAAATGGACAGGTGTTGATGTAAACAATAACACAGACTTGATCACATTTAGAGATTCATTAAACCTAGAATCGCATACAACAAACGACAGGACAATTCTCTTCTTGTGGCTCTTGCTGCTGCTTGCCTTCTCACTTATTTCCCTAAAACACACAAAAGTCAAAGTTAATTAATATACACTGACACAATCTTTAAAATATTACACACCCCACAAAAAATTACATAAAGCTTTTGTAAAAAATAGGATTGGACAGGAATGTTTAACCCGCCATTGGTGACGTGAATTTGACTTACACCATTGGAGACCCCGGTCTCACAGACCGGGGTTTTTACTACGGTGTTTTTCAAAAATGTATTGTTTATATTACTTTTAATTGGTAAGGGTACAATAATAAGACATCTCTTTTCAATAAAATACATGAATAAACATGAATCAAATCTATTTTATTAGTATTAGAGCGATATTTTTGGATGCAGTAAAATTAAGTGACATTTTACCAATTTTCTTTTGGCTAACAAATATAGCAACAATATTTGACATATATAACAAAATCAACCTTAGTTAGTCTAATGAAATTGGAAACATAAAGAAACAAATGGTATAATTTCTATATAATAAAAAAAATATATAATTGCAAAATCAGACATCGTCAACTGTTAGAGGTATGCAAGCATTACTTCAATATGACTGGCATGATATGTGATGTATGTAAAGAGAACTAAAACACAATTTAAATATAGATTGTATTAGAACTTTTTACTTGTCAGAGATATCGTTGGTTTTTGAGTATTGTAATAAAATGGTTTAGTCAAGTTTAAATAAATATATTTTGTTTTACATTTCACATACGTTTTAACAGAAACCACGCACTGATACCTAAACATCAACAGCCAAAAAACTTCGGTTTACATGCTCAAGGCATAAATATTTTTTACATTTGTGGCTTGGTTTAATATCACTTCCGGATCCACTTTCCAATTACACTTGCAAGCTGTCCTCATCAGATATTTTTTCTTGCTGAAGAGCCTCTAGACGTCGCAGGTTATTTTCGTAAGGAAATACTGAAACAAAGCTTACAAAGTGTTAACAAACGCGAAAATATCGATAACATTAGGCTAAATGCTTACTTATCATAAAATCGTACCATTACACAATAAATAACGACCATAGACCTGCATAAATAAATAAAATAAAAAAATATACAATAACCATTTCACTTACTTCGTTGGTGACGCCGGTCTCTCAGACCAGGTTTTCACCAAAACTCAGTGAAGTGGGCCCGCGTCGCTGTCGTGGGGTAGACTGGTGGTAGGGGGCGTGCAATAAGGCAGCTACTCAAAATCCCAATTCAATTCGATGTACGGTGTAAAAACTACGTGTTTTTCAAACAACCCGGTCTCACAGACATATAGGACACCAACGGCGGGTTATCAAGGAAAGGAAACTAATTTGACTTGACAGATTGATTTTTAAACATGGATAAACCAAAAATATTTCGTTTGAAAATAGATAATGATAATTTAAATTACCTTCCTTTTAATATTTGTTCCTTGCCACCACTAAAACTCGCATTAAAATGGGTATCACTCAAAAAATAAATAAAAACAATTGTAGAACAACAACATAATAACGCCAAAAGTTTGCAGAGCGGTAGTCGTCTCATTTTTATGATTCCTTTTAAACTTCGCCTTTTTAAATTGCTTTATGATTTGCTACATTATTTTTTTCAACATATTTTTAAATTATATATTGTTTGATACGTAAAACAACACGTTTAATTACATCTTTTATGTTTACGTTTTTTCGCGTTTGACCGTTTTGTGTTGGAACTGTTGGATGGATTGGCATTGGCACTTTGGCAGACATAGAGTTAGTATAACAGACGACTAAATTTTTATACAGAATATGTACCTATAACACGGAACACAGAGACATACAATTTTACCAGACCTATAATGCCTACACTTTTCTACAGACTATGTAAAAACTATTCATACCACAGACACAGAACAACTATTTCACAGAAGGTAGGTAAGCTCATGTTTGTACTTAAATAATTGTGACCAATGTGTCGTACGACGACTCGTACGGCGCGGCGTACCGGCGTACCGCGGCATAGAACAATATTATTATACTCCTGTACCGCGGCCTAGGATTGTCGACTCCGCAATGTTCTTGCCCTTGTTATTTTTAAAGATAAACTGGAGTTATGTGATTGATGACTAAGGACAATAATAATAATAAAATAAATAATAATAATGAATATACATCATATCGCATTGCAATGCATCATATCGCATTTTATATATATTATTTATATATTTATTTATAAACCTATATATTAATATTATATATATAATATGTATATATTTATATATTATAGTGTTTTATCATATTATTTAACAAATTTCGCTTATTTGTTTGTTTACCATTTATAGTATTGAACCGTTTTAAACTTTGTTGATACCGCCCTCTTCTTTTCTCCCACTGCCCTAAGGTTGACTGGCAGAGAATGCTTTTAGCATTAAGTCCGCCTTTTGCTCCATTACATAATTATGTAAGTTCAATAAAGTGTAAAATAAATAAATAAATAAATAAACTGGAGTTACTGGAGTAAATTGACCACCGTTTAGTAATTCGATGCAGTAAAATGGCATTTTCAGTGGTACCGTTTTTATTATCTCAAAAATAGTGATGTACCCTACCAAATGACTCAATATGAAAGAAATATTAGTCTGATTATAATCGTTTTGTATTATTGAGATGCTGGTAACATCATAGAGATATTACACTAGAGTGGGTGAGCCATACGGCTGCCCATACATTGCAATCGCCCCCGGTTAGAAAGAGAAACAACGATAACGATAATTACCTATCTCTCTCCGATCCCGCTGAGCTAGAAAGAAAAAGGTGATTACTAAAGATTTCGTCTCTTTTTATCCAAGGTACCTACCTACGCTCTGAAGCCTGGCTTCTGTCCACTAGTGTAATATCTCTATGGGTAACATTCTCTTGTAAGTGACAGTTGTGACATGCGTACGTCATTTATAGTCCTACAACGATCTATTGGCGATTGGCTGACGTGAGGGTGACAGAGACAGCGCCTTACAGTTTGAATTCCCTGTAAGGTGCTGTCTCTGTCACCCACACGTCATCCACGCGACAAAAGATCGTTGTAGGACTGTATACTTTCATTTTTATGCTCCAACTTTTAATTCGATTCAGTAAAATGACGTACGCTAATGTCACTTTGCGAAATAATGTTGCCAGCTTTTCAATAATAGTGATCATTCACACGATTAACGAACGATGTTTTGATTATTCGATTATTCTTTTCTCAATATGAATACTGGAAATAAAATGGGGTCTAAGTACCAAAAACAAAATATGGAGGAATTGTGGATTAAAATAATAACCAATCTTTATAATCATATTTGTTTATTTTTTTAATGAAAATAACATTATTACAATAGAATCTTTGTATACAGAAAAAAATAACTTGTTTTACATAACAATTAGCACAACAAACTTACATATTTAGTGTCAGTCTAAAGAAAACTCCAACTCCATTGGAGTTAACTTAAATTCGGCCCTAAGTGCCTAGCATTATATTTTAAATAAAGATCTAAGTACCAAATCCGTTTTAGTATTGGCACTTAGACCATCGCCTGCGCTAGTCCGCGACCTAGGTACTTTATAGGTTAGAAAAACGACAAAATCAACTTACCTCATCTGGTGGCGGCTGTTTTTCCGGAATCACTTTACCACTAGCTGACGTGTATTCTTTACCAGCATCCTTTAATGCTTTTTAACAGCCTGCACACTTTTTGTACCACTTTTACGCCTTTTTCTTCCCGAACCGGCAACAACAACAGGTGCAATGTCCGCCATTTTCATAATACTGGCGACTAGCTGCCGGGGACTTAGACCCTTTTAAAAAATAATGCGCTTTGCGTCCCACACCCCCGCGTTTCTTATAAATGTAAGTACCGAGTAGAAAACTACGCTAGTCACTTAATGCTTATTTTAAGCCATTGGCGATGGCATATAGATCGCATTTCTGGAATAAAATTCGTTACGAATTTTTTGGCACTTAGACCCTTTTTTATTTCCGGTATTCATATGTCTATTATAATGTTAATAAAATGTAATTAAAAATCAGAGAACAATATGGAAAGGTTATTAATTTAAAATTATATAGTAAACGAAAAATATTAAACACCGGTGCATGCATGATTTTAGTACATACATACACTAAAAGCGCTTTACAATTAAAAATCTAGGGGATAATTAATATTAATCATATTTTAATATGTAGTTATTGATCCTGTAATAACTTCATACAGTATTTTAGCGATTTGCTAAATTATGCGAAACGATTACAATCAGATTAATATTTTTATTAAATCGAATCATTTGCACAAATTAGTCATTTGCGTCCAGGTTACAATTACTATTTTTGTGATAATAAAAAACGGTAACACTGGAAATGAAAGTCAGAATGTTGAAAATGTTGAAATTGAAATCTTGAAATTGAATTGAATTGATCTTTCAGGATGTCTTTCTGTTAGGTAGGTACCTATCTCTTTCTCATTCTCATTTATAACCGCTTTGAAAAATATAGGTTAGAATGTTAGATGATTTGCCGTTTATTTAAATATTCTCATTTTGCAGGTAATCCTAGTCCTACATAGCCACTGTTTATATATATTTTTTTCTGATATAATATAGTTATAGTACTATTGTCGCTTTTGTCGCGGTGTAACATGAGTGAATCAAAAAATGATGAAGCATTACTTGAAAAAATTATGAATGTTGCGAAGAAAAATCCTAAAGGCATATCAAATAAAGATATATCAGCAGCCATTCCAGAATTGTCTACCACTGAACTCGTATCTGCTATTAATAAATTACTGCAACAAGGATTGTTCGATCTCTACGACCAAGGTGGTTCACTGATCTACAGGTAAAATTCTCACTTTGTAACTGGTGTACTGTTTTTTTAAGGAATTAAGGTAGCAAAAGAGTATGCAGCACCTTTCCTTCCACTGTCGCCCATGACAATTGTGGCCGACCTAGAACAAGACTCAATTTAGAGACTAGGATGGTACTCCTGTTAGTTGATGTTAGTAATATTATATATAGTCCATTTAGTAGGAGTCTTATTCTAATTTGGTCACAAATGTGTTGCTACCCGTGGGAACTGAGATGTTCGCCTCTAGAAAAGTATAAGTGGCTCCACACTTTTCTATCCTGAACACAAGTATTGTTAAAGCAATTATTATGACAGTAGAAATTATACTGAGTACTGTGGCGGACGGTGGTACATCCCCGGGTGTACTCTAGGCTCTTAGCCACCTATTAGTGAACTATTGCAGCTCTTACTACATATTAATTAACTACTGCAGTGTAACTCTACATACAACATAGAACACACTACATAGTAGAGCGTATTATTCAAGTAAGAAAAACAGCCTGTGCAGCATTCTAAATTGTCTTATAATTTTGGAATTGCTTCAAGTTTAATCATAATGTCCAAATGTTCATTACCATAATCTTAAATCCGTTTTAATTTGCAACAGGTTAAAAGCTCAGACATCAAAGCCCACTGTAACTGGTGACAATGAAGAGAAAGTTGTGTACAATCTTATTGAAGAGGCCGGCAACAAGGGTATATGGATGCGAGACATTAGACTTCGTTCTAACTTAGCAATTACACAAGTAACTAAAGTGCTTAAGAATCTTGAAGGAAAGAAAGTTATCAAAGCTGTAAAATGTGTGAATGTAAGTATTCATTTTGAGCTCAAATTGTTTGTCAGCAACCTTTTTATGATTCAATTGTTATACAATATATTGATGAATACTACAAATTTTATTTCATTGTAAAAATATTATTGTTTCAGGCTTCAAAGAAGAAAGTATACATGCTTTATAATCTGGAACCTGACCAGTCCATATCAGGAGGCCCTTGGTACCAAGACCAAGACTTTGAATCTGAGTATGTTGATATACTCAATCGTCAATGTTTAAGGTTTTTGCAACAGAGAGCTGATAATATCAAAAATAATCCAAGGGGTCCAATTGTTGGCAGAACACAATCCTTTGCTAGTGCAGCTGAAGTGCAAAAATACATCACGGATTTAAAAATTAGCAATGTGGGTTACATAACTATTATGTCATTTATATTGTTATCATTGCACAATTGAAAAGCAATTAAGGTAATTTAAAATTGTTTCAGGAAACATTAACCGTGGAACACGTTGTAACAATTCTTAATACTCTTGTGTATGATGGTAAAGCAGAACGCAGTGTATATCCAGATGGCAGCAAAGTATTCCGTGCTATTGAGCCAGTCATACCCGCGCCTGGCCTAGTGCAAGTGCCGTGTGGGGTATGCCCTCTCATACGCAAGTGTGTGCCGGATGGACTAATTTCGCCTGAAGACTGCAAATATATGGATGAATGGCTTGAAGCTGCAAATCAATAATTTGGTTGTATCCCATCTGGCCCGGTGACTTTGCCTGGCGCCGGGCCACATGGAAAAAAAACGTTTTAACTAGCCTGGTGATATGTTTACCGGGCCAAATGACACAAATCAAGTGCCATCGTCCCCGGTAAGGTGAAAGAGAGGATATGCCTCGTAATTTGTAAAATACTAAATACATGCATCTACGGATGGGATTGAACTTATAAATCAAACTGCTTAGTATACAATAATCAGTTTTTATTGTGAATGACGCATATCAACTTGTGTCATAAATCACAACCTGAAATAGACTTCTTACAAATAGATCTTTTTGAATTTGAACATAATAACTATATTTTTATAATAATAATCAACGAAGCCAAAGTGCTATGAATCAAACAAAATTAAGAACTTAACTAACTAGAGTAGTGATGCCGCTCGATAGGCTACTATCGATAGACTATCGATAGTCTATCGATAGTGTGGCAATAGTGAGACTATCGATAGTACTATCGATATCCTAAGCGTGTTTACACATTACACCGCGGCGGCTGCGTTTTCCGCCGCCGCGGCACCGCAGTGTCGGCGGTGTTTCACCGCAGAACTAGCGGCACTAAAGCGGGCTACGCGGCGCGAACATAGACTAGTCACTCGTGATCCGTCGTACAGAATGGACAGTACCGAGGTTATTGCGACGCTTCTTTGTGTTCTGCGTCATCGTCGTAAAAAGAAAAAAACAAGAACTGTTTGGATCCATCCATTTATATCTACCAGAAAAACTACCGGAAAGTTTTATTGTGACTATGAAAGTTTGAGAAGAAATCCTAAAAAATTTCGCAATTGTTTTCGTATGAGTATTGATACATTCGACCAAATCTTAGGACGCGTTCACAACGGTTTGCAAAAAAATTGTACGAAAATGAGGGAATGTATTTCACCTCCTGAAATGTTAATGGTGACTTTAACGTAAGTAAGAAAAACTACAAATTTAATTAACGAATCAAGTTTTATTAAATTCTCATTAAGGCACAAGGTTAAGCAGTGAGGTAATATTAATTAAAATCGGGTAATGATTCCTCAGATATTGGTGATGCGATCTGTGATAGAGTACTCGAAGAAGATGTGTTCTGATAATTATCGTATGTCGATGTATATCCAGTCTGATAGCCATAATTTTGTGTGTTTTGCCATACTGATGTAGGATACTGAATTTCTGTTACAATTTGTAGTACTCTACTCTGAAACTGCAATACTTGTTGGTCATTAAATTTTTCTAGACTTGGCAAAATACTTTTAAAAAAAGATAAATGTCTATTATCCTGTCCTTTTTTTAAAATATTCAAAACTTCTGTTTCAAACTCATCTAATTTACGTTTGCGATGCGATGTCTTTGAAGTACTCGGTTCATTGGTTTGTAATGACGCTTGCTGTGTATTAGGAGATTCCTCAGGTAGTTGTTGAGTCGGTTCTTCCTGATTTTGAGTTGGGCTTTTTATTGCAATACTCGACTGTGTCTCGGATGGAGCAATTTTTTTCAAAAAAGATAATTGCTCAAACAAATGATATTTTTTGGCAGCACTTGCAGCTGATCCTGATCTCTTTATTTTTATCTTTGTTAGGTATTTAAAAAAATTGTCCTTAACATTCTTCCATTTATTAAAGACAGATTTGCCTGAAAAAATAATAGTCACCGTTAATTATTTTTTTATATTTGTTTTTCAGATATTTGGCTAAGGGACATACATTCACTGACCTGCACGAAAATTTTAAGCTTGGAATATCTACTATAGCTGGAATAGTAAGACGTACATGTAAAGTGATTTGGAATGAACTATCACAAGAATGTTTTCCAGAATTAACAGAACAGCGATTAAAAGAAATCGCAAAGCATTTCGAGTCCAAGGCTAACTTCCCTCACTGCATTGGTGCCATGGATGGCAAACATATCAGAATGATTAAACCAAACAATAGTGGGTCACTTTATTTCAATTACAAAGAGGTTTTCTCTATAGTATTATTTGCTGCAGTTGACGCAGACTACAAGTTTATTTATATAGACGTGGGTGCGTATGGAAAAGAGTGTGACTCAACGATTTTTCAAAATTCTACATTATTTGAGCATCTAGAACTAAACCAGATGCAAGTACCCCGCCCAGAACCTATATCAAGCACTAGAAGTGAAGATATGCCTTATGTTTTCGTTGCCGACGAGGCATTTGGTTTGAGTCCATATATTATGCGTCCTTATAGTGGAAGAAACTTGCCTACACCAAAACGTGTATTTAATTATCGTCTATCAAGAGCCAGGCGGTACGTAGAATGTGCTTTTGGTTTATTGTCCAATAAATGGAGAATTTTCCATCGACCCTTAAACGTGAAAACAGATTTATCAATCGACATTGTTAAATGTTGCTGCGCTTTGCATAATTTCGTCAGATCCAGAGATGGAGGTAATTCTAGGGATTTAATGGCGACAATAGACCATGAAGACGTGATCACAGATATTACACAATCACAAGCTGTAAGAAGAGTTCCAGCAGCCAATGTAATACGTGATATGTTCTCAGACTATTTTATGAGCGAAGAAGGGGCATTATCTTGGCAATTAAATGTAATTTAATACCTATGTAACTGTAATCCATAACTTATCTATGTACGTGTAATACCAATGATGTTTTAAATATCTAGATTGAGCGTCGCCCTGCAATGAAAACAAAAAAAAACAAGGCAACATTGTCAAGCATGTGTGCGTGCAGGCGATGTTTTTCACGTTCATTTATTGTCTATGTGTGCGTAATCTGTGCGTAATGATATAAAAGTTGTGGCCAACAGTTGGCCACAACTTTTTGACACGTTTTCGCGGATTCGATGTTCCATCTAGATATTTAATACATCTTTGTGTTATACAAACAATAAGCAAATAAATCTTACCGAATATATCCTTGTCTTTATCACTGAGCGCCTCGAAATCGGAATACAATATTATGCAAATATCTTTCCATGCTGCATTCGAAATGTTCTTATATTTAAACTCTTCTAAAGTTTTATCCCACAAGACTCCCACAAGACTGGCCTTTCGCGAACCAGTGAGATTAATTGATCTATGTCTATGTTCTTAACAAAATCGGGGATGTCCATTCTGCAAAATACTCTTTGATAGGCACTGCGCGCGGCGTCTTTCCTCTTCGTGTGTAAGCGACCAACTAAACTCGTACGTCAGTTAAGATGTACGGTACCGCTCGCCGCTACCGCCGCGGCACAAAGAAACGCCGCCGCCGCGGTGTCGTATGTGAAAGGCTCCATCTAAATCCAAGGTGGACTATTGCAGCGGCGCCGCGGCGGCGACGGTGCCGCTGCCGCTGCGGCATAATGTGTAATCTCCCTAACTGATTTTCAAGATCAACAATCGATAGCGAAACTATCGATAGTTCGGCATCATTAAACTAGAGAAGCTACGCCAAACAAAAGTCGTGTTCCATTTCTCGGTTTAAATATGACCGTCGCTACAGCGCTGAAAAAAACTTACTGTCTAATCTATCATTTTAAGCCGCAGCGCTTGATAAGAGACAAATAGTCGTACAAAGATCTTTTGGCGTGTGGGTGACAGAGACAGCGCCTTACAGGTAAGGCAAACTGTAACGCGTTGTCTCTGTCGCCAAAAGATGCTTGTAGGACTTAAAGGTCGTTGTAATGTATTCAATATTCATTCAGTAATATGGCGGGCGAATGGCGGACGATAGATAATTTTTCGTATTTATTTTTAAAATTGTGAAATCTGCTTACTTAGTGATGTAATTTATTTTTTTCGAGTTCCTTGAATTATTATCGCAATATCGTAATGCACACCAAGGCGTTTTTTATGATGGTTGCTTGAAAATCTTGAAATTCACTGAAATTCCTAGACGTCATACACGTGTGTCGCGCATGCGAGCTAGCAACCGTACTTAGAGTTAGAGCTGTCTTAGAGAGTTGCGGGCGCATTCGCCGCAATGAGGGTGGCCGTTTTTGTGCTCACCAGTTGGCGTCACCGGCGAGGTGAGGTCCTGCTGTCAAAGCCCGCCCATGCATAAACAATGACAAGTGACATTCAGACAAGTGAGAAGTGAAAGTGCCACAAACTTATCTGACCCGGTGGCCAAAATTGGAACTAATGCAAATGTTAAACTGTTGTCAGACAAAGACAGACACTAGCGCTCCCCTTACCGGGTCAGATAAGTTTGTGGCACTGACAGCCAGACCTCACTCTGCACTAGCGCCTCTAGCGGCGAATTCACACGCGTTTACCCTCATTGACTGGAACATAAGATTGCTTTGCGGTGTCTTATCTAGTACTTTAGTAGGTACATAGTATCTCAATGGTACAGTGCAAATTAGACCTTTTTTTTTTTAATTTTACACTTTAAAAGGCCCCATATACGATACGATTCGTCTAAACGATCGATCTGATGAAAATCGTGACGATCGATCGCATCAAAAATGTCGCTCATATACGAAACGATTGGTCGCATAGAACAATATACTCCTGCGGATTGGTCGTAACGATCGATCACATATTTGTTTGAAACTGAAGGTTAAGGACGTGTTCAAATAATTAAATACGTGCCATATAAAATTAAAAATCGTCAACTGACTGAGACAAAATCGAATCGGTGATCGTAAAGCATAGAGTTAGAGCCATACGCTGTCGATTCATCGTTACGATATTCATGATCGCATGAGTTTTTGTTGCGATCTCCGACATCGTCTTCGATTAAGTAAATCGTTAACGATCTTGACATACACCATACTCCATCGATCCGTCGTTTCGATCAGTTTGATGCGACGGATCGTACAGATAAATCGTACCGTGTATGGGGCCTATCGAATGGTATCAGTGTATCTCTGCAGACTGCAGATTACCTAGTTATAGTTAATGTGCACATTAACTTATTATGCATTTTAACTCGTTCAGTGCCACCGACACGCCTAGCGTGTTTTTGCGAATTTCTATGACAATGCCTTGAACACGCCAGGCGTGTTCTGAATCTTTCGTCGATATTAAAAATAATGCCTAAATAATTTACTGGGATTCACAGTACGTAACCCTTGAGTAACAAACTAAAGAATTTTAAAGTGGCCCCCGGTTAAAATCTCCAATTTTACATCAAAAAAAATAAATTGGTTGAGTAATGCCGACCTGGAGTGTCCGCATGCTTTTGTAGGGCGGCATCGCTAAGAACTTCATGAAAATTGAGGTGGCGTTGAACGTGTACGGTAACAGTATTTTACAAACTACGAGGCATATCCTCTTTCACCTTACCGGGGACGATGGCACTTGATTTGTGTCATTTGGCCCGGTAAACATATCACCGGGCCAGTTAAAACGTTTTTTTCCCATGTGGTCCGGCGCCGGGCCAGATGGGATACAACCAATAATTTTGATATTGATATTGTTAGCAGTCAACTATACAAAAAAAAGACTTAAACATTTAATCGTATATTATGTATAAGAAAGGAGACATTTAAGTTGAAAATATATGATTAGATCATTGACTCTGTTGATTTTCTTTACTAATTTAATTATAACCAAACAAAATACATAGGTTAAGCTCTGAGATAACAATAATCATAATCGATTGTGAATTCTAATAGATTATCCTGGTCTTATTGTGATCTTATTTTCTTGTTATGCTTGTCATAAATAAACAGTAAATTAATAAACATTTAAATAATCCGCAGAATTATTACTATACCACAAACTGCTGAATGTTCGAGGTAGTCCACCTTACCGTGGTTGCAGGGCTTAGTAGCCGTGCACAGCCAATGGTGAAGCCAAGAGGCTCCAAAAGAGGGGAGCGGGTTCCACTTCGGGCTTCCGTTCATTTCGGGGGATGGCAATGGTACAGCTGCCAGCAGGCGGCTTGATCCTCCATGTGTCCTTCTGATTAGTAGAGGGCTTTGTGGATGGTTCATTGGGGTTTTATGGTTGACAATTTGATAAGGGCAGCTGTCAACTAAATAACTGAACACCAAGAGTTTCTCATTAACTTTCAACAGCATTTATTTGTTACACGTATTTATTGTACACCGCCACGTTACACATGTTGAACTAGGTATACCTAGTACATTTACTGTTCAAACTAAATCCTACAAAAAAATATTATCTAAATCGAAAAAATGACTGGTAACCAGAAAATACACAACTGTACATTTCTTACAACAACAAATCTTAAGGAAGCTAATTATAAGTTAAAAAAATATAATACATACATTATACATACATTGAAGATGTTAATTAAAGGTTTAAAAAAGACTTTTAAATGTTTTTTCTATATCATGCAATGCTTCAGAGACCACTGCAGGCTGGTATTTTGTTGTCTTTGGAGTAGTATCAACACTTGGTTTGGTCTCTTTTGCCTCTGAATGGTTAAAGAATGAGCTGAAGACATCCATTTGAATATAATTGAGGGATTGTAGAATTAAACCTTTATCAGGGTATGGTGTGCTAGTAATGGGACTTCCATAATATTTTGAATATGAGATGTTTTTGGGTGTTTTTTGGTCTGCTGTAGAAGGAGGAGGAGCAGGTCCCGAGGGTCCACTTGGTGGTGGCTGTGTTGGCAAAATTGGCTTTGAGCCTCCTGAAATTAAATTTTATTATACTTAAATCAGTTATAATCACTTAATTTTACAAATTTAATACAGTGACTGTGGTGTGCAGAGGAGTTTCTTTTACCATTTATGCTCCTGTCAAAAAAATAAGTATAAAACATAATATTCAATACTTGAAAGCACTTCAGCTAAATGGTGGTAGTTGATACCAAGATAAATCAGTAAATTAGCAAGTGTTATTCAAAATTCCAATTGTTTAGGATAGCTATAAAATTTTAAAAATCCAAGCAATTTATGTCAAATAAAAAAGAAACAATATTTATGTGTCATTAATAACATGCAATCTAATGAATGGCAATGATGTAAACATAATTTGTAAATGCCTATTGCCAACAATGAATATCTGAAAATAAATGAACAATATTAATTCAAGTATATTGCAATAAAATACTACTATTTATATGAGCTTTGTTGAAAACTTCAGTAGTATGTTTCACACTCTATGTGACATCATGTTTCTGATTTTATCACACTCCTCTATAGCTCTGACTCATTTTATTTGAAGTGCTTGTTACCTAATATCTTACAGTATTCAGTTTAATGTCTAACAAAAATTGTTGAAACTTTAAAGATAAACAACAAATAAAACTACTTGAGCAACTGGGTGAAGTTGTACATCACACTACTGTTAGCAATCCATGACAACAAGAGGTGTTGAAACAATATGTTTACCCAGAGCAAGGACCATCCGCTCCATCTCCTTGAGCTGTGTCTGTTGTTGCTGTACAGTGAAGTAAAGATCTGTAATAGTTCCTGTAATGTGATCCATTTCTTGTTGCCGCTTAGATTCCTTGGCTGCCTCCTTTTTACTTTGCCTGTTTAGGAAAAACTTATTAAAATTTGTGCAAAATAAAACTTTCAAGTTCATAAAAATTAATACATGACACATAGAGATAGTAGACAATGATGGAGGATTACTTACCTATTGTATTCTATAACAAGCAAACCAGCACCAATTACAAATATCAGAGTTTCGCCAAGCAAGTTTGCTCCAAGTTCTATAGCCATTTCCTGGCTTAAAACTGGAATGTTTACTGGTTTGCCTAAATTCAAGATCCACATTTTCGCCTTCACCTCGCACCAATTATAGACTGAAATAAACCGCATTCATTTCACATTGTTTCAAGATATTGGAGTCGAATTTATAGATGATGAAGCTATGGTAAAAGTTACATACACTGAGCTGGTGGCATACAGACATAAGTCCTGAAGAATGGACTATTTTTGGCTCTTTCCTTGCATACATTTGCTATGGGTTTGCTGATCTGCTTTACGAGTAATACTGACAATTTCGCAATGGGAAATGCTCCAACAACCATTGTGTTAATATATATTTATAATCTAGGTGCACTCAGTAATTATTCTCAGTGCTACAATTAAATTATTCGTTCGGTTTGTGACTACGTAACGTAAATCATAACAATCCATCGATTTGATTTTCTTTACGCCTTCCTGTCCTTGTCGGTCTCATAAAATTTAATGCTGTCTTGTGAGTTTTGATTTTGACACTTGACATTCTTGACATTTGGTGGCATTGGCAGATAATATATGACATATTCCCTTGAATGCAGATTAATAATAATAATTAATCTTAATAATTTGTGCTTCTGTACTCCTTTTATCTAATTTGTAACTCCTTATTGTGTGTTTGTGGCTGTGTCGTGGCCACATCGTAGATTTGCTCACATCATGAAATGAACTGTCTATTGGCCACATCATGATGTGGTTTGAGCAGATCAATGATAAGAAATCGTTTCTCGATATGGGCAACTAAACGCGCGGCTTTTTCATGAAATTGTCAAGATTATTTTGATCATATCGTAAAGTAGTTACATTAACTACCGGTAGAGGCGCTGCAAGCGCTTTGTTTATGTAATATCTCTATGTTTGTTTATGTGTAAAGATGGCGGCCGTTGGCGTATAGTAAACCCAACTTAAGACTGAAACGAAAGAGGCGCTGTCGGACGCATTTGACATTCATTTGACCAATCATTGCACACTAGTAACTGACAGATGAATGAACACAACGTACTTATGAATGACTTTTCGTTAGTTCCAATTTTTGCCATTTCAGAGTTAAGTTGGGCGGACTGTAAATGTTGTTTATCTTGTCAATTCGGCCTAGAGCAAACAAAAGAGTAGCAACAAAAATTGCTAATTGCAGAATACAATTCACGTCAATTGTTAAAAACGAGTAACATTGAACGGAAGCATATAAATTGAGTTGATTTTGGATATAAAGCAAAGAATACTCATTTCCATTATTACTCAGTCAAATTCTTCAAGGTGTAGGTAGGTCGAATTGGTTACAGAACCGAATTAGCCTACCCCTACTTCACGTGGTCTTGTATGCCCTACCCCTAGAGTGTTTATTAGAACCCGGAGGCACGGAGGGAGGGCAGCCCCCGCCCGCTGTAACAAAACGTAGACAACCGGGCGAGCCGGAGCGTAAAATCGTCTACGTTTCACGATTTGGTCATCAACGTTTGGCCGGATCGTAAAATCGCGGAATATAGGGCATAATTTCGAACCGTGACGTCTCCGGCGCTGCGGAAGGTGCAGCCCCTTCGCCCTTGCGTAACAAAGCACAGACACCCACGCTCGCCTGCGCAGCTTCGGCTTGCTGGTCGCCGAAGGCGACCAGCCTCAGCCGCTCCGGCTCGCCCGGTTGTCTACGTTTTGTTACAGCGGGCGGGCTCCGTAATTCTTCACTTCGTCCTCTGTGGGGGCGAGTGGAATCCCTCGGAACTGTTTGTTCCCTTGGGGAGGGTTCTCTCGCGGCGCGTTAATACGCGCCGGTCCTTGGGTAGGGGGCAATGGCCCCCTTTTCAAAGTGTCTAAATGGGTATGCGTTCTCCGTGTTAACGGCCGCAGTGTCAATCCGAGTATCGGCAGGTCCGTGGGAGGCGGCCATTGGCCGCGGTGTCAATCCGGTGATAGGGGCTTCACTCCGCGCGGGCGATCAAGGCCCTACCGGGTGGATCCCGCTGGTGGGAAGCCCAGCAGGAGCCGATCAGCGGCCGCGCGGAGGCTATGAGGCCCCAGTGTCTTCAGCGGGCTCTTCCCGCACGGCGAACAAGTCGCGCGGGAAGGCCCTGCCGTCGGGTGGGCGGGCGTGGTACGGCGCCAGGTCCCGCAGGTGCGGGAACCGCGACTCGTCCACACGCTCAAACATCCTGCGTGCCAGGCTGCTAATGTAGTCGTCCAGACTCTCGACTCGAAGGTCCCTCTGGATCGTGGAGTTCCTCACGTACCACGGCGCTCCGGACAGCCGGCGCAGCGCGATCGCCTGAGTCGAGCGCATCCTCCTTCGCTGCGGCTCGCTGATCAACGCGTACCAGGCTGGTGCCGCGTACGTGAGGCGGGATCTTACGTAGGTCTTGTAGACTCCGACTTTGACTTTCAGAGGGAGGCTCGAGGAGAGCACTGGTCGCAGGACCGCCATCGCAGCTCTGGCGCTCGCGACGGCACTGTCCACTTGGGGCTTCATTGAAAGCCGTTGGTCAATGGTGATCCCTAGGTACTTCGCCCGTGGGGACCACTCGATGTCCGTGTTTTGGAGCTTCAGAGTGGTGGTGGTGGTGAGATGTCCGATCTTCACCGCCTGGGTCTTCTTCACATTTACCGACAACCTCCATTTAGCGAGCCAGTCGGGGAGGGCATCGAGGGCACGCTGCATCTTCGCGACGGCGTGGGACATCATGATGGACGTGGTGACGTACGCCACGTCGTCAGCGTACAGGGCGAGGGACGCCCCCCCTGCCGCCGGGATGTCGTCGGTGAAGAGTGCGTAGCAAGCCGGAGACAGGCAGCTCCCTTGTGGGACTCCAGCTGCAATGCTGCGCTCTTCTGACAGCGCATCTTCCACCATCACTCTGAAGGTCCTTCCTTCCAGGAAGCTGGCGATCACTTTGACGGCACGTCTTGGCATCGACGTCTGGGAGATCTTGTAGACCAGGCCGTCGTGCCAGACACGGTCGAACGCTTTCTCCATGTCGAGGAATACTGCACACACGCGTTCTCTCTTGTTCAGAGCCGCGGTCATGGTGTGCAGCACCCTCGACAGCTGGAGCGTGGTGCTGTGTTCCGGCCGGAATCCAAACTGTTCCGGGCGAGGCACAAGGTGTGGTGTGAGTCTTTGCAGCAGGAGGCGCTCAAAGATCTTGCTTAATGTGGGTAGCAGTGTGATTGGCCTATAGCTCTCGGGTTTCTGGGAGTCCTTCCCTTTCTTGGGCAACATGATGACCTGTCCCCGTTTCCAAGTTTGTGGGAAGGTCCCCGTGCGCAGGATTCCATTGAAAAGTCGGGTAATGGCGACAATGGTTTTCTTCGGGGCGTGCTTCCACGCCCGATTCTGAATGCCATCTGCGCCGGGGGCCTTTTTGGGAGGTATTCGCTGGATGATCTTTTTAACAGCTCCCGGGGACAGGATGTAAGGCTCCTCCTCGGGAGCTATAGGCTGTGCTAGGAGTTCTCTCACTTGGGCCTCGACTGCTGCGACGTGCTCTGCCTCGTCTGTCGGGTTTGGCCGGAACTGGCGTTCCAGGTGGTCCGCGAAGATCTCCGCGCGATCTTCCACCCGGTACCGTAGTGTGCCGTCTCCGTGGCGCAACGGCCGTACCGGAGTTGGGGTACTCGAGAGTGCGCGGCACAAGCGATGTAAAGCTGGCCAATCATCATGCACCGTGTCTAGACGCTCCTCCCAACTCTGGGCCGTTTGCGCGTCCAACTCGGCTTTGAGCTCATTGGTGACTCTGTTGAGCTGGTTCTTCAGCTGGGGGCACCTGGACTGTTTCCAGCGCGACCGCAGGCGCCGTTTCTTGTCCAGGAGGTCTTGGATGTGACGAGGTAGAGGTGGTAACCTCCCCTGGACGGACGCATCTGTCGAAGCGGCTCGCAAGGCGTTCTGTACGCTGGCAGTCAGGTCTACCGCCAGCTGGTCAACGTCCTCTCCTGTGAGGATCGGCCGAGTTGGAGTGGTGATCTCCAGTTGTTCCTGGAAAATTGTCCAATCCGTGATGCGACGTGGTTTCCTGATCGAGACTCTCGTTGGGTTCTTCGCCAGGACGAGCAGGACAGGAACATGATCGGACCCCATGCTGTCCTGAAGCGTCTCCAATAGTGGATGGCAGTGGAGGTTTCGGCATACGGCTATGTCCAGCACGTCCGCCGCATATCCTTGACGATCTGGATAATGCGTCGGGGAATCCGGGCCGTACACCGCTAGGTCGTTTCTTTCAGCAGCGTCGAATAGCCTTCTCCCCGCTGTGTTCGGCGAGAGGCTGTTCCACCCCGGGTGTTTGCTGTTCCAGTCTCCCGCGGCGATTGTTGGGAGCGGCGAGTCCATCAATTTGTGGACATCAGCCAGCTCCATCGGGCCAGAGGGTGGCCGGTATACTGCGTACAGCCGGAGTGGGGTATCATCTATGCAGACCTCTACGCCTAGGGCCTGCATCTTCTGGAGATCGATGGGTGGTAATGGTTGGTGGACTATTCGACGCTTCACCGCCACTGCCAGACCTCTGTAGGTCCTGCCGATGTCGCTTGTTTCGTCCTGGCGGTATAAATAGTATCCCGGAATCTTGATGCGGTCCGATGGGGACAGGAGAGTCTCGCAGATCAAAACCACGTCGACTTGCTGTTCCCGCAGGAGGATCTTCAAGAGGGCAGACTTTTCTCTTAGTCCGCGGGCGTTCCAGAAGATTACTCTAAGTGGACTGTCCATAGCAGTCCACAATCTTCTGCAGGGCTGTCACGGCCATCTGCAGGGGGTCCTCCCCTGCGCTCAGAGCCCTGACTACTTCGAGTAGCAGGTCTAGTGCCATCTTTCTGGCCTGATTGCTATCCCCCGCCATTCTGGAGGGGGGAGGGGCCGTCGCCTGCACTACAGCTTCCCTCTTCTTCTTGGCCTCACCTACTACTTGAGTAGGAACGCCCGGTGTCTTTGGTCCTGCGGTGGGTTGGGCGGCCTGTGCCTTCTCCCTCTTCCCACCGCTCTTCGCCCTCTTCCTCCTTGAGACAGGAGCTCCACGCGGCGTGGGGTCGTTGGCCGCAGCCATCAACGAACCCCGCTGCTGCGGTTCCGGCGGCGCCTCGGGTGCGTTCGCCCTGGGACCGGATCTGGATCTCGGTCGGGGGCGACTGGGCTCTGCGCCTGCCCCCGTGAGTGCCACGGTGCCTGCGCGTTTATTCCTTGCCTCCCGCTTGAAAACGGGGCAGGAGGCATGATTTGCAGGGTGCGGGCCACCGCAGTTCGCGCAGGTGGCCGGCTCTTCCCTGGGTCTTGGGCAGGAGTGGGCGGCATGCTCCTCGCCACACCGCACGCACGCCATCCTTCTGTGGCAGTTGTGCGAGGAGTGCCTGAAAAGCTGGCACCGGTGGCACTGCGCCGGTCCCTTCTTTCCCCTCCAGGCCTCGATCTTGATGCCGGGCATGAAGAGCATTTCGCGTACTGCATAAATGCCCGGCAGGAGGTCCTGGGTCCTCTTGAGGATGGCCAGGAATATGCACCCTGGCCTCCCCCGGCGTCCTTGAATGGGGCGAACGTATTCGGGCTCGTAGCCCAGTTCGCGGAGCTCCTGTGTGATCTCCTGCGGGTCGGTGTCTACCGGTAGCCCCCGTATGGCCACCTTGAGGCTCCGCTCCGCTGGCAGGGAGAAACTGTGCCAGGAGACGTTCTTGTCCCTCGCCACCAGATCTGTGAGATAGGACTGTATGGTCCTATACTCTTCCTCATCTTTTGGGGAGAACTGCACCCCTTTCCCTAGTGGCCGTGCGTTCGGGGCTCGTCCTAACTTGTCTCGAAGCGCCCGGAAATGCGTCGACCAGTTTGGGAGGCGGTCGGCCGTCAGCGGAGGGATCTTCCCTTTCCGTGGTGGGGGGGGGGCGTCGTTCGCGGCTGTAGACGCGGCGCTCTGCGAGGAGGGCGCGGCGCTCGGCGCGTCGGCGGTGGTGTTGTGCGCGGCGGTCGCGGATGTCGCGGCGCGGCTGGCGTATGTGTTCGCGGCGGTAGGCGCGGCGGCGGGCGCGGCGGCGGGCGCGGCGGCGGGCGCGGCGGCGGACGCGGCGGCGGCGGAGTAAGACACGGCGGCGGGCGCGGCGGACTCGCGCGCGGTCGCATCGCCGCGAGGGCGGAGACGCGGGTCTCTCTGTGGCAGCGGGGCGGGGGGGGACTCGGCGATACATTGACGCTTGCCGGCGTCTTCCTCCTCTTCCTCCGGGGTCCTCTTGCGGCGGGGGGGCCTCTCCTGGGGCTCGGGGGCTTTGATACAGCCCTCTAGCCGGAATCGTTCCTCTGCCGACAGCTCCTCGTTTGGCTCGTTCGCGAGCGCGCGCTGCTGGTCGTTCAGGTGCATCGACAATGCTGCCAATGCGCCCTGACTCAGCAGACCGGATGCCGCCAGCTTCTGGGCAATAACTAGATCGCGCTCCAGCGCTGACTTCGGTGAGCACGACGCTGGGGCGGGTTGTGACACGCTGGGTCGGCGCGGGGTTATCTCTTCCTGTGCGGCTTCTACTGCGGGTTGGGGCGGTGCGTCCGGCGCGCCCTGATCCCGGTCGGTTTGGGGGCGCCGCTTCGCATCAGCGAGCGGGTCGCTCCCCAGTCCCCCGGTGTCCGGCGCGCCCGGCGCCCCGGTCCTCCGTGCGTCCAGGCTGCGGTCTCGCGCAGCGCGGGAGCGCGAGCGGGCGCGCGCGGCACTGCTCGAGCGGTCCCGCGGGCGCTGCGGTTCGCGCGCCGGCGCTGCGCCAGGCGCGGCCGACGTCGATGGCTGCGATGGGCCCGTTGAGCCTCCGGTATCCCCCGATGGGGGCTTGCCACCTTGCTGCATCTTCTGGCTTCGCTGGGGGGGTGGTGATGCGGGTTTCCCCTCAACCGGGAGGTGAGAAAACACCTCCGGCGGCCCCTTTCCCTCTCCGGAATTCACAGAATTCGGGAGGGAACAGGGTAGATGTGAATAAAAATGTTATTCGAAATGTGGGTAGATTGCACGCGCAAAGTGACTACGGCCAATCCTACCCTGCCCTCCCTCCGCGCCTCCGGGTTCTAAAAACACTCTAGGGGTAGGGCACGCAAGACCACGTGGAGTAGGGGTAGGCTAATTCGGTTCTGTAACCAATTAAAACTACCTACACCTTGAAGAATTTGACTGAGTAATAATGGAAATGAGTGTTAGTGTTTTATATCCAAATTCAACTCAATTTTTATGCTTCCGTTCAATGTTACTCGTTTTTAACAATTGACGTGAATTGTATTCTGCAATTAGCAATTTTTGATGCTACTCTTTTAGTCTAGGAGTCTAGGCCGAATTGACAAGAGAAACAACATTTACGCCAACGGCCGCCATCTTTAAAGCATGTGCCACACGGTTTCAAACGGTGGTTTGAAACTAGGGATGAAAGGTTGTTGTAATATCGATAAAAATATCGATAATTATATCGAGGCAATGAAATTATCGATAGTTGATAATATCGATATTTTGGTCGATAATATCGATAATATCGAATTTATTTAAATTTAAATAAAAAATATGAAGTTCATAGAGATTTTTTTGTTTCATTAGTCCTTACGGACAGGCAAAGGGGCTAAGCCCATACAGCCAGAGAAAATAGAGAAATAAAACAAGTAGAGGATGTTTTTTATTTGTTTAAATTGTAAGAAAAGGCTAATGTTCGAAGCCCAAACAGCCTTATAAAAGGTCGTGAATTATCGATATTTTTCTTCGGATATGATATCGATATTATCGTATCGTTATAGCGCAAATATCGATAAAAATATCGATGTTTCCCCTTCGATATTATCGATATTATCAATTTTCCGATATATCGTTGCAACCCTATTTGAAACAGAAACAGCACGAGTTGCGCTTTGCCGGCTACACGGTTTCAAACTATCAGTGTTAGTTTGAAACCATCAGTGTAAAAAGACCGTCGCGCGACTATCACGTCTCTACGCTCGACCTATATAAGACTAGTAAACTCGCTTCGTTTCGGGGAACCAGTCCCTTCAAAAATCTCTATAAATAACAAATTATGTTATTCCGATGTCTACGCTATATTACTACAAAGTTTCATGAAAATCCATTCAGTAGGTTTTGTGTGAAAGAGCAACAAACACACACACACACTCACTCACACACATACATCATTACAAACTTTCACATTTATAATATTAGTTGGATAGTAGGACTAGTAGGAAGTAGGATAGTAGGATAAGGATAGGATAGGATATCCTTATATTATCAATTTTTTTTTTTGGCAGACGCGGCGTTGGCCTTTGGGTCAATTTCTTTTAATTTGTCGGCTAAAATATTCCACGCATTTCTTTTTTATAAGAATCTTTCTACGACTATGAAGTTAAGTCCCAAAGGCAGGGCAAGACTCTAAACAACTCGAGAAGTTCTGTTATCACTTCACGTTCTTTTTGCTCTCGTGCCATTTTGTGCGCAGATCGTCGTTGTCGTTGATACGTGCGTCCGCGCTCGCCGCTGCAGTGTGACTGCGTTCGCGTGGTTTGAAACAAACGGCTACACGGTTTCAAACAAGTTTCAAACCAACGCTTCTGCCAGTGGTTTGAAACGCAAGCCTCGCTACCAAGGGCGTTTGAAGGTCATACGAAATTTGGTTTGAAACTACTATCTACACTGTTTTAAACCTCAGTTTCAAACCACCGTTTCAAACCGTGTGGCACATGCTTTACACATAATCAAAGCGCTTGCAGCCCCTCTACCGGTAATTAATGTAACTACTTTACGATATGATCAAAATAATCTTGACCATTTCATGAAAAAGCCGCGCGTTTAGTTGCCCATATCGAGAAACGGATTTCTTATCATTGATCCGCTCAAACCACATCACGATGTGGCCAATATACAGTTGACCATATCATGAAATGCGACCATTTCATGATATGGTCGATCATTTCATGATGTGAGCAAATCTACGATGTGGCCACGACATAAACATTGAATTGTAAATTATTTTCACTATTTCTAAAATAATAACTTTAGTAAAATGGCGCGTGACATATGTAAGAGTGACAGAAACAGCACGATTAAAACTTCCAAACGCGGAAGCGAGATATCACCATGTAATCTGTTCGTTTTCAAATATAGTAACAAATTTCCATTGCGCCAACTTCACGCACAAACCGATTCAATTCAAAATTGGATTGGTACAACTTGACACACGTTCGAACGTGCAAGGCAGGTCTATGCGTATAAAAATTATATTTCTACAGATAACCTGTATTACCTGTTTTATTGAATTTTTCATGTAAGGACTCCTGTAATTTTAGTTTACAATTAAATTAAATTAAATACGCTAACACACTCATACCCCCGCAGTAGGTTACTAGGTACCTGTGTCGCGGGTGGCATGGACTACACATATAACACATTACAATTACACCCATGACCCGAGTACAAATATTTATCTGCCACATAAATATCTGCCCCGGCCGGGAATCGGGACAATGATAACACAATTTAGACTAATAGTTACCTACTACATAAAATTTTAATGATTCTAATCATACACCTTTTTGTTTTCTCGTTTAATCTATACCAATAATTTAAATAACAAGATCCAATCCAAGACCATTGCGGAGTCGTTAACCCTAAGGCTAACGCACACATGCGTAACCTAAATCGAGGTACAGACATGAGCTTAACTTCTGTACTATCCTTATTTTGTGGTTTAAGTGACTCAGTTGCTAATCTATCTATACATATTATAAAAAGAAGTCCTGTTTTGTCTGTCTGTCTGTCTGACCGCGATAAACTCGAAAACTACGAAACAGATTTTTATACGGTTTTCAACAATAGAAAGAGTAATTCTTTGGGAAGGTTTAGGTATATAATTTATTATAATTTTATGTAAATTAGTAGAAATTCGGCGATATATGTGGGAAGAATTTTCACCAACAGGGAGCTTTCCACGCAAACGCCCCATAAACTAGCACAAATATAGTTCAGTAATATACTAGCGAATTCAAGATCTATAAAAATGCTACAAAAAAGGCCGCAATAGCATGTCTTTATCTCTTAAGGTTGACTTATAATAACCACTTTTATGTTAAAAATTTGATTAAAAACATTACGTTATTTTCAAAGCTATTTTCTGTAGTTCAGTATTAATCCTTATCCAAATGAAAGTTAGCTTAGGCATTTATTGCAGATCAAAGTTGCCTTTTACACTATATCAGTCAGATGGATAGTTTTTGAGATATTGTCGTTAGAAGTAATTAGCAGCGCGGGCGAATATTTAAGAATATGTTGCAGAACGACGTCTGCCGGGTCAGCTAGTATATAGTTATACCAAATCTATGGTCTACTGTAATAAAAATGTACTTATCTGTGGTCTACTGCAATACTGCAATTCCGACTGTATGTGGCGGCCCTAAGAGTTAAACAAGTTAATTGCCCTTTCAGTTTTGTCACAAAATAAATAAGGATAATACAGAAGTTTGGCACCCATAGGTGAGACAAGGTAGTATTTCATACATTCATGGGTGCCAAACATGGAATTTCGATCTAAAAACAAGAAGACTAATTGAAACGACTCAGAGAAAAATAGACAGAAACTACCTGGGTATAAAATTAAAAGATAAAATTAGAAATACAAATTAAAACCAACAAAAAATATTCTAATCAGAAGAAAGACAAAAATTACCGATGCTTTAACTTTCTCTTTACAAAGAAAATGGAAGTGGACAGAACACTTGGCTAGATACACCGACAATAGATGGACCTTAAATTCAGTAAAATGGCCTGGCCCACAAGGTTCTAGAGCGAGAGGCAGACCAAACGGCAGATGGGCAGACGAAATAGCGGGAATAGCGGGCAAACGATGGCTAGACATAGCACTCAATAAGGAGAAATGGAAGTCCTTGGAGGAGGCTTTTACCCTAAGGGGGTCCATACAAAATAACACAATCATAGACATACATAATTACATACATAGACCGGCCTTGCATGTTCGAATGTGCGTCAAGTTGGAACAATCCAATTTTGAATTGAATCGGTTTGTGCGTGAAGTTGGCGCAAATTTGAAAACGAACAGATTACATAGTGATATCTCGCTTCCGCGTTTGGAAGTTTTAGTCGTGCTGTCTCTGTCACTCTTACATAAATGTGACGCGCCTTTTTACTAAAGTTATTATTTTAGAAATTGTGAAAATAATTTACAATTCAAAGTTTACATAATGAAATGTGATTCCTTTGGACTTTATTGGTGTTTCTTGAATTGTTAGAATATTTTTGAAGGCACAGGAAGCCATATTTTCTACATTTGCGGACGTAATTACTGAAATCAATTTTGCGTAAGGAAGATGTGTAACTCGCTGCTGTCTACAACAGACTGACTTGATCAATCACTCAATCACACAACCTAATGTTGACCACTCGTCGTGCGCCTTATGTATGTTACGGGCGCATCTTTACTTTCTACATCCATGCTTACGTGCAATCGTTTTATTGCACGTACTTGTAGTGGAGGTACTTGGACAGACAGGTAGTACTAAAAATAGAATTGTTTACTTTTACGCATAGTGAATATTTGCAACTAACCCAGAGCGTTTCTGCGGCAGTTCCTATAATATATGTGATAATGATATTTAAATTCGGTATTAAAACAATATAATTATATAATATAATAATATATAAAAATTATTAACACTCAGTAAATAATAATACTTTCATTTAATATATTTATTATATAACTCGAAAGTAAATATACACTTTAAACTTACAAGGAACTTCCTACATCCTACATTGACTTGTAATAAGTAACGAATCATTGAATGACAAGCAAGTAAGGACTTATTGTACCTCTCTATAGCAACAGAATGTCAAAAAAATTATAATGTGCATTTGTTAAATGTAATTTTTAGGGAGATTTCTAAATATTTGAGGCAATTTTAAGGAGTTTTGACATTGGTTTAGGCATAAATATTTTATAGAGTTGGTAACACTGGTCCTTGACTGTCATTCCGTACGGAAATTTCCGAATGTGTGTGGCGACTCGTACTAAAATAATGTATGGAGCAGTTGCGTCCGGAATTCCGAACGGATTGTCTATGATTCGGAATTCCGAATCAGAGACAATGAGGGTAACCGCGTGTGAATTTTCCGCTAGAGGCGCTAGTGAAAAGGGAGGTCTGTCTGTCACTTTTCGCTTGTCTGAACTTCATTTGTCACTGTTTATGTATGGGCGGGCTTTGACAGCATGACCGCCCTCTGCAGTGGCGCCAACTGGTGAGCACAAAAACGGTTACCCTCATTCCGTCAGGAAAAACTACCTACCGTACCGTTTGTGTGTGACAGCGCCATACATTTGTATAGATTTCACTGCGTCAGGAATCCCGAATCGAAATTCCGTTTCGGGATTCCTTTTCGGAATTCCGCATGTATGTGGCCGCCCTAACTGTCATCGTGCTGTCATCTTAATAACGTGATAACGTGAGCGAATGTTGAGGTTGAGTTCGACTAAGGTTCGATTCGAGTGAATGATAAAAAAAATTTTTGTTTACTTTATTTTGGATTATCCATTGATCTTTATAGGACTATTTTTGTTACAGACGAAAAATGTCAGAAACACAAATTAAACCAATGTCCCTAAAAGTGTACAATGCAATTGTTGAGGATTTCAGTAAATTATCAACGTATAGTAGAAAAGCTGAAAACGAGCTACGAAAGAAATACAATGAGTATGAACAAAATATTTCAACAACCAATGTATAATCGTTTTTAATAACAAATTTAACAAATCATTTATAAGTCAGTATGTTTCAGTATACCGCCGAACACCTTAGGAAGTATTATATCGCTGCTAGTACAAAGATCTATGAAACAGAGTTACAGAAAATCTCCTGTGATATCAAGCAAGTACTATGAGTTGTATGAAGCATTGATGCGCGACAATAATAAAGAGGATATTATCTTACAGTTAGTATTTTAAAGACATTAATTTAACAATTACTTGACACACAAGTCAAATTATAATGCTATATGGTGTTTTTAAATGCCTTAGCTAATAGGCAGCCTCATGGAAATGCCATGTTACAATAAATGAATTACCTGGTTCTCTAATACTCCTAGCATCTCACATTAAAATATTTTATGGTTTCATTAAGAAAGGAGGTAGCTTTTCAGGCAGAAAAAAGATTCAATGATACATTGCTTCTATCTATATAGTACCACATCTTATGGTTCATGCTTTAGTTATATTAGAAACTGAACACATATTGCATATTTCTCTTAACAATTTTTCCAACATAATTTGATCTGTCACTGATAGTTAATTTAAAGCTATTTACTATGCACCTCTTCTTCGCAGATTAGCTGATAGCCAAGGAATAAGTCCTTCATTGTTTGCAAGATCCCTGCTTCAGAATTTGTATTCAGATTCAACGGTTGTCAAGAAATACCTTAAAGACACCACTTTAATAGAAAATAAAGATTTGGCCTATCAAATGTTTATTGTAAGTTTTTTTTTTATTTTTGTGGTAAATTATACATTATTTAATATGTTTATATTAAGGTTATGAAATGAATATTCTTTGGATAATTTCCTTATCATAATATTGTTAACTGGTCATTACTCGGCTTATTGCGGTGACCTATATGTAAGTTTTAAATACATTTCAGGCTATTATGAATGATAATCAATATGGTCCATATGCAGACATAATAAAACAGTAAGTGTATTTTTAATAATTTTGATTTTGTTAGCATTAACTTGTATCAATCATTTAAGGGCAGCTTGATAAATGGATGATTGAATAGAATAGAATAGAATTTCTTTATTTGCACTGAAATAAGGTTTTACAAGGTGTTTAAAGTATGAATTACCTCTTATTCTACCTAAAAGGCATGCAAATTTGGTCACAGTTATTAATACCTAACTAATATTATAAAGGTTATTTTACAAAATTGTACTTTATAATAAAAAATAATTTTCAGATCAATTGGCTTGGAATATGAACTCCGACTAGAGAGAGAGTTAAGGTTGATGAACATAACATTCTCTGATGAAAGTATTCTTAGGTCTCGTGGATACGACAAGACACCAGATTTCAAACTCGATGTACCCATAGCTATAGATGGTTTTATTATAAACTGGATTGAAAGCAAAGCTTTATTTGGAGATGAGGAAAACCATTCAGGATACTTGAAGGAGCAACTTTTATGCTATTGGAATAGATTTGGTCCTGGATTAGTCATATATTGGTTTGGGTACTTAGAAACCCTTGATTCAACACCTGAAGTAAATAATATGTTTATTCTACGCACCAGTTTTCCGGACAAAAGCAGCATTACACAATATAAAATGGATGTTTAAAGATAATAATCATTTGTTTAGTGATAAAATATTATGAATATTTGAACATTTACTAAGTTCAAATACCACAATGTGTATTTCAACCCTTTAAATGTTAATATATTATTGTAAGAAAGTAGCCGTAAGAGGGTACTCGAAAACATCAGATCACACCACCGCTACGCAGCACCTATCTATACCTACATCGTCATAAGTTGTAATTAAATCGCATTGCGCTCCAATGTACCTTACTTTTGGATCATCTCTCTTGCGCATCGGTTGTCGACGTGATTTGTACTGGTACTGGTGATATCATTTCAATTACTTGCCAGTTTATTGTTTGTTTCTTCGTGGTTAATGAGTTGATAATTTGGGCTGTTATTTAGTGTAATTTTGTAATTATTAGTGTTGTAAATAGTAATGCCGCTCGATAGGCTAAACCCACTAAACCCTGGCTACGTCTACCAACTCATACCAATATCAAATTCCGGTACCTTAGATCTATAGCACACCCGTAGAAAGATTGCAAGATTGAATTATGTCTCACAATAATAAAATCTTATTGTCACCCTGTTAGAAAGGGACACACTCTCCCTGTTGTAACTATCTCGCTTGGCTTGCTTTTCAGCTGCGAGTGCTCAGTCCTGGGGCCTTATTATGAACTCTTAATTCCAGGCAGTTCACGTTCACAGCGTGTGGGTGACAGAGACAGCGCCTTACAGGTAATAAGGCGCTATCTTTGTCACAGACTGAACTGAACGTAAACTGTCTGGAATTAAGAGTTCATAATAAGGGGGCTGTTATATTTGTTAGTTTTTTCCGGGATCGTGGTATAATTAAATACATATCTTTTCAAACTCAAATCCTTTTATTCAACAACACAATAATATATTCCTCCATTACAAAATTTTTTCACTGACATTATTTTTTTTCTAGCACATACTTATTCAACGCATTCTAAATCTAAATTAAAATATTTTTCTTCAGAGGTTTCGGAGGACAGTTCAATTGCCAATATCAATACTCTCCCTCAATTGAACTCCCTCCTAAACCCAACATGACAACAAATCTCTTAAACTTATCTTTTGGTAAAGGCTTGGTCATTACATCAGCTAATTGTTCATTTGTGGCAATATACTTGACATTTATAATTCCCTGCTCTATCTTTTCTTTGACAAAATTATATTTAACGTCTATATGTTTTAATCTTTTTTGATCGGGATTATTAACAGACTTAATTGTGCTTTGGTTATCTTCAAAAATTGTAACAGTATCACATGTAACATTTAAATCTTTAAGTAACTTAATTAACCAACAAGCCTCTACAGAACTTTCACACAACGCAATTAATTCTGCTTCCGTTGTACTTAATGCTACTACATTTTGTTTTTTAGATCTCCATGAAATAGTATTTCCAAAAATTTTAAAAACATAACCACTAGTTGACTTCCTATCAACATCCCTAGCAAAATCAGAATCAGCATATCCTATCAAACTATTATTGTCCCTATTCCCATAATATATTAATTGATAATCGACTGTTTTTTTGACATATCTAAAAACTCGCTTCAACGCCTGTATAAGTTTGACACTTGGTTTCCCTTGAAATCGACTTAAATACGAAACAGCTGTAGTTAAGTCTGGCCTTGTATTAATCATGGCATACATCAACGATCCTATCATTGATCTACAATACAATTCGAGGGACATGTCAATATCATTATCTTCTATTTCAAGTAGTATGTTAGGATCCATTGGAGTATCCATGCCTTTGCAGTCTTCCATTCCGTATTTAACCAAAACTTTCCGTAAATATTTCGTCTGGTTAAGGCAAATCTTTCCCTCTTCTTTCCTAATTGTCATTCCCAAATAATTTAAATCATTACTTCCCATATCTTTCATTCTGAACTTAGTTGCTAAATAAACCTTTACTTTTTCAATTTCTTTCGTTTCTGAACCAAAAATCAACAAATCATCTACATAAAGTAGTATATACACATCATCTTTGAAATATAAACAATAATCGTTTATTGATCGTTGAAAACCATACGCAGTTATGACCTCATTAAATTTTTCATACCAGTATTTCGGTGACTTCTTTAATCCATAGAGTGACTTCTGTAATTTTAATACTTGACCAGCTGGTATGTATAATCCCTGAGGGGGTTTCAGATAAACGTCTTCATCTATGCGTCCATAGAGAAATGCTCCCTTGACATCCATTTGGCGAATGTTATAATTCCTATGTGCTGCAACTGATAGCAAAATTCGTAATGTTTGTAACTTTAAAACCGGTGAATAAATGTTTTCTAAATTTTCTCGTTGCTGGAATCCTCGAACTACTAATCTGGCTTTGTAAATTTCTTTATTTCCAACTTCTTTCCTAGTAAATATCCATTTCGTATCTATTAACTTTTTATTAATCGGTGTTGGTACTAATTTCCACGTTTCACTTTCCTGTAATACGGATATTTCTTCTGCTATTGCTTTTTCCCATTCCTTTTTATCATTTCTATTTTGGATTTCATCAAAATTACATGGAGCATCTATTTGACCTGCAAGTAAAGCGAATAATATGTCTCCTGAATCTTCCTTATCTAATAGATAATCCATCTGCCACCTTGGCTTTTTAATATTTCTTCTAGGTCTCTCTTCCTTTCTAGACTCCTTATTTATTTGACTATCTATTATTTCTTCCTTTGCATCTTCAAAAATCTCTTTATTTTCTTCTATATTTTCTACTATCGACTTATTCTCTGTAGAACTCTTTTCTACCACTTCCATTTCTTTCTCTGATGATGCTGTCTCTTTTTCTAATTCAACTTCTATTTCGCCCATTTGAGGTATGTATCCATTAGATTCACAATTATCTCTTGGCTTCTCATCAAATATAACATTTCTTGCGTGTACCGTTCTATGTGTTTCAGGATCAAATAATATATATCCAGTTGAAGAATATCCTAGCATAATCATTTTTCGTCCAGTATTATCAAGCTTCTGTCTGCACTCTTTAGGCACATAATTATATGCAATACTACCAAAAACTCTCAGGTTTGATACATCCGGTTTTCGTCCTTCCCACATCTCACTTGCAGTTTTCTCTCGTAATGCCGATGGGCTTCTGTTAGTCACATACGCCGAATAAAGAACTGCATCTCCCCAAAACTCTTTATCTAATTTAGAATCCAATAAAATTGTCCTTGTTTTCTCCATTAGCGTCCTGTTCATCCTTTCCGCTACGCCATTCATTTCTGGATTATATGGAACAGTATATTGTATTATAATTCCTTTATTGTTACAAAAATTTTGAAATTCTCTATTTACGTATTCTCCACCGTTGTCGCATCTAATTTTTAATATATTTGTATTAAAATGATTTGTGACTTGATGATAATATTGCTTAAATTTCTCAAAAACTTCACTTTTATTTGTTATTAGGTATATCATTACAAAGTGTGTGTAATCGTCGATAAAAGACACGAAGTACCGATAACCATTTCTTGTAGGGGGATTTATTGGTCCACAAACATCCGTATGAACTAATTCTAATGGTCTAGTTGCTCTATGCCCTTTTTTGTTAAACGGTAGTCTTGTCATCTTTCCAGTCAAACATTGTTCACAAAGTATATCATTGCTATCTTTTGTAATATCCCCTAATCCGTCTACCATATTATGCCGCTTCAATAAATGTAAATTTTTGAAACCTAAGTGACCGAAACGTCTATGCCATAAATTTATGTCATCAGTATTCGCGTAATCACATTCCAACATGTTTACTACCAATTTAACCGTATATAGCGAACCCTCTAAATTGCCTATCATAGAGATGTTATTATATTTGTATACTCTTACCTTACCATTGTAAAATTCTATTCTAAAACCAGCCTTTTCCATTTTTGATACAGACAATAAATTCTTTCTTAAATCTGGAACATAATATACATTTTTAATATCAAAATATATCTCCCTTCTACCAACAAAACATTTAACACTAATATTACCAATACCTATTGCTTGTAACATAACATCATTTTTAGCTGCTGCAATATTCCTGGGGTTACTTAACTTAGTATAGACTTTAAATAAACTTCTATCATTTGTTATATGATCAGAACATCCTGAATCTATACACCATGTAGTAAGTCCACTTTCACCTTGAGTAATTAATACCTCGTTATCAATTTCATTACATATCTTATTCTCAAATTCATTACTTACGTGCCATTTAGGATTGGGCCTTCTGGATTGTCCTCTAAATCCTCTTCCTCTAGTCTGATTATATTCCTTGAAACCTGGCGCACGTCCTTCATAATCAAATCCTTGATGTTGCCTTGTTCCTTGGAATCTGTAGTTTGAATTTTGTCCATTTTCATAATATCTTTGTCCTCTTCCAGCTACTTGTCCTCCTCTGCTATTTAAATATCTTCCTCTTCCACGAAAGTCTCTCCCTTGATGTAAACATTCGAACTTCTTGTGACCAGGCAAGCCGCAATTATAACATAAAAAGGCATTATTCATGACTTCATCGCATCTTCCTTTTTTTCTCTTTTCTTCTTCACCCAATAGTCTTTCTTTTACAAAATCCACTTTCAAATCACCCATAGTTTCTAAAGTCGTAATTACTATCTCATAAGATTTGGGCATACTTAACAAAATATAATTTACTTTTTCATCATCTGTTAATGGAGAGCCTGCATTTTTTAACTTAGTAAATATTTCTTCCAGTTTTGTGAAATGAGATTGTAAGTCGTATTTTTCGTTAAATTTTATTTCCATTAGCTGGCGTCTCATGAATAGCTTACTTCTTGTGTTCTTTTTCATAAAATTTTCACTTAATTTTTTAATCATATTATACGCCGTTTCCTCTCCTTTAATGTATTCTAGATGTGAATCAGCTACTGAATTTACTATGATACATTTCGCTTTTGCTTCCTGTCTTCTGTTATCTTGTACTTTAGCGAAATTTTCTTCTTGAATAGCTTGCAAGCATTCTTGTTCATTCAGTATTATATTTAGTCGATATAACCATGAATCAAAATTTTCGCCGTTAAATTGCTTTAGTTTCATTTCTTGACTTTGTGATGCCATTTTGTTTTTCTTTTTCACTTTTTTACGAATCCCGAAATTACAACAATAAAATAAAATATTTTCAAACCTTCGTCTCTTCTTTTTATCCTTTTAATTTAATAACCACGCTCTGCTACCACTGTTAGTTTTTTCCGGGATCGTGGTATAATTAAATACATATCTTTTCAAACTCAAATCCTTTTATTCAACAACACAATAATATATTCCTCCATTACAAAATTTTTTCACTGACATTATTTTTTTTCTAGCACATACTTATTCAACGCATTCTAAATCTAAATTAAAATATTTTTCTTCAGAGGTTTCGGAGGACAGTTCAATTGCCAATATCAATAATATTAAGTCCATTAGTAAATCCAACTTAAGATTGAAACGAAGGGGGGCGCTGTCGGATGCATTGAACCAATCATTGCACACTAGTAACTGACAGATGAACATAGAGATATTAGTGAGCCATACGGCATTTATTGCAATCGGCCCCGGTTAGAAAGAGAAACAACGATAACAATAATTACCTACAGTACGTTCACAGTTATTTTACCTCTGGCTGTAATGTTGGCTAATCTGAGCGTTATGTTGCCATATTTAGCTTACATGACTCCCTTATAAGAAATAAAATGTATCAGCATAGTTAAGAATAGGCATAGTTATTATTAACCTATTGTTGATAATAACTATGCCAATTTTTCATACACGATTGCATTGTAATGTTTGTAATAAAATCTTTTGCTATCGGGACGGCTGAACGCATTTAAATTTATCTCTTTAAGAAATCAGTTCAGTTGTACCAACATTTGTTTATCAAAATTTAATTTTTGTTCTATTTCATATACAGAAGTAAATCTTCGATCAAAATTACATGAGTGTGATATATTAATTATTAAATATAAATTATAAACAGCACTTTGAATTTTAATTAAAATATTTATTTTGAATAAGAATGATCCATGTGGATTGCCAATGATGAATAATCACAATCAGATGAATCTTCGTAACTGCTGTCAGATTCTGTATCAGAGTCATTATTTAATTCTATAATGAACCTGTCCATTTCAGCGTCCATACACCCATCTCTTTCACAAAGCTTGTCTTCAATGTGGCGCACATGTTCGCATTGTTTTTGCCAGTCTTCTGCAGTGATAGTTTTAAAAGCTTCTTCAGTTAAATTAACTATGTTGTTTGATTCTTGTCCTACGTTTTTACTTGCTACTCGCCTTTTGACAAGACTCCACATAAATTCAATTGCGTTTAGCTCGCAGTGATACGGAGGCAATCTAGCCACTATGTGGCCATGAGCTTGAAGCATTTGATCGGTTTCATATATTGGAGCTTCTTTATGTTCTTTTATAATTTCATATAGTTGAGCTTTTACCATGGTAGGCAGATAAGATAAACCCTTATTTATGATCCAGTTTTGCATTTCTGCTTTGGTAGAGCTTAAAGTTGGTGCCTTGTTTAACTTAACCGTATGATAAGGGGCATTATCCATTACTATTAAACTATTAGCCGGCAAGTTAGGGATTAGTTTTTCCTGAAGCCACTTCATGAAATTTGCTTTGTTCATGTCATCATGGTAGTCACCTGATTTCGACTGGGATTTAAATATTAATAGAGCATTTGGTATAAACCCCATTTCACCACCCGCATGAACAATTATCCATCGCGCACCAGCAGAATCGTTTTTTAGGACACCTTCTTCATTTTCTATTTGCCAGCATTTATTCACTGTGTAAGACGCGTGAATGTAAGTCTCGTCCAGGAATACAACAGGCCTACCTTCATCGCGATTTTGTTTCAAAATAGTTAGGTATCTGTATCTCCAAGCTACAATATCAGGCCTTTCCATAAGTAACTTCCTTTTTGACGCACATTTTTTAAATCGAAATCCAATTTGTCGGATAATTTTCCACAATGTAGTACGACCTCCAAGAAAATTTATGTCAATTTTTAACTCTGCTAAGAGTTTCCCCAAAGTCGGTACCTCCTTTCTGACGGTATACATTTCATGTATTTTATTTCGAACTGCACACAGATCAAAATCATCTAGTTTAATTTTCTTTTCTTGCATGCGTTTTTTTCTTGGCGTGGAAATTTGAGATGAGGATTCGCCTTCTTTGGTAATGGTGCTGACGGTTTTTTCAGATATACCTGAAAGAAGAAAAAGCCTTATTTGATAGTTCTAGGTATTACTTAGCTTATTTCCTAATAATGTTCATATTTACGTTTAAGGTAAAATCATGCGCTTCTAAAGGAAAAGTGTAGTACAGCTCTGCCCCTTGTTTATTTTATTTATTATAATTAAATTCAAAACACAAATAGAAAGGACATGAACATTAAATACATATATAATTAAAGTCAACTGAATACAAAAAGTCGACATGATATTATATAAAAATAATACATAACAAAACATCACAACATAATTGTTGTCCTCATACTTACAACGTAATTGATGGTGGTTACAGTTTCAAATAAAATAAAATTAAAACTGGGTAAAATGTTAAAGACTGGTAATCCTATTTTACATACCTGTCATGGCGGCCACTCGTTTACGAACATTTCCAAATGGAATTAAAGGAGCATTATTGTCTTTTTCTCTTTCACAAAAATCACGCACTGATAATACAATCTTTCTACCGCTACTTTGAATCCTTTTCGGCATGATAACAGATGAAATATCACAAATATTACAGAAAAACGCTAGGAGCTTTCTAGGACGACTCGACAGTAAAGGCAACCTAAAGAAAACATTTCAAAACACGTCATGACCACTGTCAGAGGTAAAATAACTGTGAATGCACTGTATCTCTCTCCGGTCCCGACGAGCCAGAAAGAGAAAGGTGATTACTAAAGACAACATAAAAAGCTTGAAATATGCATGCAAATATGTATGAAAAATGCTTGAAATATGCACGAAAACGGACAGAATATGCAACATTAAATGACTAATTTTTTTTGTTTTGTAAATATTATTCCTTTAGATTTAAGTTTATGGTAGTAAATACATACCTATTTGTTTTAAGTTTTACTTTAATAAGTATGTATCTGTTACGGCTAGTACCCGAAGTGCGGCTACACCTAGTTCTAGCCGGCTACAGCTAGGTGTAGCCGGCCACGTGTTGTTAGAACTAGGTGTATCATATTTGTCGTGTTCTCTAATAATATCTAATTTATTGTTTTTTAATAAAATAAAAAACTAACAAGTTTTAGATTTTTTATTACAAAATCAGCATACATTTAGTAAACTATCCATGATAGACGATAATCGATACTTACAGTAACATGTTACATTATTTAATATTTTAACAATCAAGTCAATGATGTTCTAAATATCTAGATTGAGCGTCGCCCTACAAAGAAAAAAAAAACAAGGCAACATTATCAAGTATGTGTGCGTGTAGGCGATGTTTTCGCGTTCATTTATTGTCTATGTGTGCGTAATGATATAAAAACTTTTTGACACGTTTTCGCGGATTCGATGTTCCATCTAGATATTTAATACATCTTTGCAATCAAGTATTGTTCTAAATGTTCAGTGGTAAGATTATTTCTTCGATCATTCAAATTATTTTTATAGGTTGAAAATGATCGCTCCACATCTACTGAGGTAACTGGGCAGAATTTGAACTTGGGTGCTATGTAAGCGCTTATATTTTCTGGCAAATCCCCCGGCCCATTAATAAAACTATCAATTTCACACAAACATTCAAAGCCTGGATAATTGTTAAAATGGTTTCAAACTTTTCTTTAAGTTTGCGGCTGCTGAGTGCGCTGCGCTCGAAAAATACTGTAAATTGTAGCGATAATATGCATCATCACTAGATCTTAGCTGAAAAGAAAATGGCATAACATGCAAATGCATATGCAAATATGCTAATGCAATGCATATTATCTGGTCTCTAGTGATTACTAAAGATTTCGTCTTTTTTTATCCGAGGTATAAAATGAAGCCTCGCCAGAAAGAGAGGTGATTACTAAAGATTTCGTCTCTTTTTAATCGAGGTACGCTCTGAAGCCTGGCTTCTGCCCTCTAGTGTACCTAATATCTCTATGCAGATGAACCACAACGTAGGTAGGTACTTATGAATTACTTTTTAACATGGCGGCGTTAGTTTCAATTTTTGCCATATCAAAAAGCTGGGCGCACAGCGCACTGTATACATATAAGATTTCCTTACCGATGCCAAAAAGTGTATATCTAGAGTATTCTAGAGAAAGGAAATTAAAAAAATATGGAATTGCGTTTGTCTATTCCTTGTCTTTGGTCTTGAATGTCTTCATCTGTCAAAAATTATACTTTTACGTTTACTAGCCGACCACGATAATTAGGCGCATGTCAGTTAAGACGTCATTGGAAATAGGGATGGGAATACGTAGTACATTCTGCAGTAGTACCAAAAGTACCATGGTGAATGTTTAATGGAGGTACAATTTTTTTTATGGAATTAAGATAGCAAACGAGCATGCAGCACCACCTTCCGCTGCTGCCCATAACAACTGTGACCGACCCAGAACTAAACTCAATGAGTCTCGTTCTAATTCGGTCACACATGCGTTGCTACCCCTGAGGACTGAGATGTGTCGCCTCTAAAAAGTGTAACCGGCACCACACCTTCCTATCCGGAACACAATTGTTCTTAAAACAATTATTACACGGTAGGAATGGTACAAAGTACCGTGGCGGGCGGTGGTACTTCCCCGGGTGAGCTCTAGGCCCTACCACCTGTACTTGGTCAGTTACTGTACCTGCGCAAACATCTCGGAAAACGAAGTTCACATCAGCCTAGTCTAAATGACTTTAATGTACAATTGTACACGACTGCGCCTCACTAGGGGACGCGCGGGGCTAGAGCGGGGTGGGGGGCCCGCGTGACTGCTATCTGACATGCGCCTAATTATTGTGGTCAGGTAGTACGTTCTTTTCTATCTGTGTACGCGCCATTTTGGTCGTTGTATTTCGTTCTTGGCGAAATAAATACATATTTCTATAATGGGTCACGCAAATATTTGGTATTCTCATCCCCGTAAATATGGACAGGGATCCCGCTCATGGTATGCAATTTGCTTTATGAGTCATAAGTGCTAAAATTATTGTCTTAGAAAATGTGGTTATAACACGTGCTGTCTTATTTCAGCCGCGCCTGCTCCAACAGACATGGTCTTATCCGTAAATATGGCCTGAACATCTGCAGACAGTGCTTTAGAGAGTACGCTCATGATATTGGATTCAAGAAGGTAAACAGTTATTTTTTAAAACGAACGAACTATTCATATTGATGTAGCTGTGTACGTACACTTGTTTTTATAGTAGTTGGCAGCAACCCATCATAGGCTCACTACAGAGGAGGTCTGGAGGTCACTTATTACACAGGAGGCCTAGAGCATACTCCACCACGTTGCTTCAGTAGCGCGCCAAGTAGTTATTTCCTTGTAAATAGTGATCGAACGAGGAGACGAGCCCTGGCAAGTGGCCACCATCGCCTATGGACAATGGAAACAAAAGCATCACTGCAGCGGTGTTAGCAGAAAAAAGATGGATGATCAGCATTGACTTTGTAGATGATTTAATAGGACAAAGGTGTGGACAATCTGTTTACTGAATACATAAAACTGCATAGCACAGAAGCTTTACACTATAACAGGGACCCAATTCGATTAAAACTGGAATGGCCACCATAGGTCAGGAGTGGTCACAGTGGTCTTATGAAGATATTTATTCCCTATGCCCAGAAACTTCATAATGTAGCAATGGTTACAATGTATAAATTTAAAAAATTGACAAGGCCTTCTGCAGTCAAGACTTGTAGTGTTGAGACTTTCTGATGTTGGGATACTTGGCACAAGCTATTGCTGTGGTATTTCTTCACACTACTGTTTTATTGTATGTTGTATTGGGGGATTATGCTATTAGGTCCCATTGTGGCCACTGTAAGGAGTTAAATGTTTATTGCATAAGCAATTCCGTACTAGTGCAGAGCCTTCTGCGTCACTTCAGGTGCTAAATAACAGCAAGACTTATTTATGATTCATGGTCATCATATTGAATTAATGGAGCAATGTTTAACTGTAACATACAGGGCATGTGGTACTTGTGGAATGTTGCAAAGAAACGATTTTAAGTATTTTGTTTACAGTAAACTTTTAGAGGCTTTGGGCAAAACTTCTCACTCGGAAAATGTCCCATGGGACGTTTCGCCCCTGTGATTTTTTTGACTGGGTCGATTGGTCCCAGAAATTCAAGATGAAATTATATAGTCGGCAGAAAAAGCTACATACGTGTGTGAGATAACTTACTTTAAATATTAAGGTTAGCTTCTATTTGATAATAAAAAGAAATTGAAATACAGTACTTAATATAAATTATTTTTAAATAATTATACAATGACTATACAAATGCCATAATATCTGTTTTTAATTAGAATTTAGCTTTATGTAATGAGACAAGCCTTAAATTGTTACTTATTAATTAATATTCGTTAATAATACAAGAATTGTTACCTGGCACCATGACTTAAACTACCTGCGATTAAAGTGAACGCCATAATTAACACAGGCAATCTAATATCTTTAATGATGGTCTAAGATCCCATAACACTTTTGCTTCACCCATCAAGTATTTGATTAAAATCAATTTTTTATGTACAATTAGGCAACAAACAATGTTTTTCCTGGTGTGCCTGTCGAAAAATGGCCGCTAGTATGTTTAATTAACGAAAGAAAAATGACTTTCTGGGGCGAATTTACATGCATGAATGCATCTGTTATTTATATAAAATATACTCCAAGGTCAAGATATACACCTAGAGGTCCTGAAAAGTCGGGTGTGCCATTAGGCACATGGCCGCAACCTGTTGGCAGCCAGGCATAAAGAGTGCTTGTTTGCGCGCCTGTTGAACCGCGTGAGCAATTTGACGCGTAATGTAACCGAGACTTGATTTCATCTGTAAAGAAACGTTCATCTTCTTTGGTTCTCTCTTTGGTGAGCAGAGGGTGGGGAGTAGTCCACGTTTTTCAAGTGTACACTCGAAATTCAACCGTAATGTCCAAGATAAAAGGATCATAATTGAATGCTTACATTTGAGTTGCTCCGTAACCGCGTTGGCGTGGAGTCGTTGTAATGTGCGCAGACCTTAATACCACTTTAGCTTCAAATTAACACCCCTCGACACTGAAATACCAATAACTTGTAAATTTCCCCGTAAAGTAGTCAGAGTTTTATGGTTTTAAAATCTCCATTTACCAAGCAAGTTTTTGAAATTGTCTGCACTATTAGTTAAATGGAAATTTTTTCCACCAGCCACCGTCAAAGGTGAATCAAAGAAAATCGAAAACATAAAAAGTCCTAAATAGACCCGAATTTCCAGGAATCACGTAATAATTTGAACTCAGTCATAGCTTGGGATTGTAGACCAACTATCTGAGAGTAAGTGAAAAAAAATTTATTAAAACATGTGCTCATTTGTGTAGCCAGCAAGCAAAAGTAGGGATCTCTAAAACGGTGACACTTTTACTAAAACGATTTTTTGACATCTGGTAGGTCTCTCTCCAAGCTATCTCCCATTTCAGTTTGTCGTACACACATAATATACTTAAATCAAGTTTGCTCGTAGTACAGAGCATTGAGCATTATGTTATCCAAGCAATCTTTGATCTTGAGGAAATATATTTATTCTATGTTGTGTTTTTTTTTAATCAAATGTTGATATATGTATACGATAAATAAAATAAATACTATAATTAAATATATGTTTATTTTAAGTAATAATAGATATTTTTTTCTTTCATTTCAAGAATATTCTGTTTGATTTTATAATTTAGTCGTTTTCCTGCAGACTGTACAAAATTTTGCACCGAACAATAGAATTTCTGTATATACTTATAAGTGGTCCGTTTAGCCCAAAGAAAAAAATTAAATTAAATCAAAGGACAAAAACGTCCCGTGGGACGTTTTGCCCAAAGCCTTTATTGGTACAAATTGTATGAAATTATTTAATAACATTCTTATTTTTTCTTGTTTCAGCTGGACTAAATGTTTGGAGATTTAGGTTAATAAATTTTTAAACCCAAATACTTTTTTTTATTTCATAACCTTATTTATATAGTAATCTTAATGTCAAATCTATTACTTTGCTCTTTGCATTAGGTATCTACTCATAGTATGTCCATCTTGATAACATAATAATTATGTATTTTTGAAAAGGTTTATGATAACTTTGGGATCGAATTGGGGCGCAATTTCTAATTTATATTCAGAATACTTTTGACCTTTGATAATATTTGATTTGCAAATGAAACAAATTAGCGGACTTGGGTCTCTGAACTGCCCTGCCATTATGTCGATCCAGCATTTGATATTGGTTGATAGTTCAAATATTTTTATTTTTGTTGAGATTCTGCTTTAAATAGCGACGGTTAAATAGTTATCTGGGTTACCAATCTGTTAACACAAATAATTACTGAACAGATAATTTCGGTTAACCAATATATGAATAGGTTAATAACAGATAAATATTGATACTGTTAACCCTAACTGTCCGTTCCCTGCTGTAGAATTCTCAGAGGTAGCGTTACTTATTATTATACACTTCTTAATATAAAGCTAAAGCACTAAAACTTCTAGGGGAAATTAATAAGCGGTGGCCAATAACGTTAGCGTCAGAAGAACCCCTGGACCAAGTGCGAAATTTTTTGTTTGGAGACTATCAAGATTTAATACCTTTTTGTACTATTTGATACCTAAATTAAATTATTTTTCATCCCACCTATTCGAAAAAGACGACTTGGTTCGGTCTTATGGGGACCGAAAGTTGGTGTTTTCTATTTAGCGGGCGGGAATGAATGAGTAAATTCAGTTCGGATTGTTAGAAATTCATGGTTTTGTTTTGAAAAATGAGTTCTTTAGTTAGTTTAATTAGTTTAGTCGGGTAAGTCGGGTTAGTCGGTTTAGTCAGTTAGTTTAGTGACTGTGACAGTATTATTCCTGAATTTGAGGCGCCTTTTATTTTCTCATAGGGGGGGATGAAAAGTAGAGTGTATCACTCGGGAGCAAATATTTTTGGCTCGGGCGACATACTTTGAATCCCTCGCTACGTTCAGGATTCTACTAAAGAATCCCTCGCTACAGTCGGGATTCTACTCTAGAATCCCTCACTTCGCTCTGGATTCAAAAAAGCGCCCTCGCCGAAAAAATATTACTTTGCACCCAAAATATATATTATCATTGTTTGCACCCTTGTAATACAATCTACTATAGTACCTCGACGAGCAGTGAGAAAACATGAAAAGAAAGTTTCCAGACATTCTGACGTCAGGTTGTCTGGACCACATTTTTTTTACATGGTTGGAGACGATTTATCTTAATTGTTTATTTGTAAACTAGCGACCCGCCCCGCCCCGGCTTCGCACGGTTGCAATGCTGATACTAAATACACTATAGAAAACTGTGAACGTTGTATATAAAAACATAGCGGCCCGCTCTGGCTTCGCACGGGTATAACAGTCACTCACTGAAAAAATGATAAATCGATCCAGTAGTTTTCATTTATTCATTACTGCCCGTGGCCCGCACGCGTTAAATTTGGAGTAAAACAATTCCCCTTTCCCTATACCATGAAGATTTCCAGCTATCTTTCGAATATCTAAATTCATACCTACATTACTTAATTACTTCGCTACGTCCCGCAATGGCCGCAATTTTAAATCTGTAATATTTTCGAAAATATTCATTTAAATCTTGTGCTGTAACAATGTACCTATTTAAGCTATTTAATTGGATAAGGATTAATGCTGTATTGGTTAAAATCGCTTCGAAAATTAGCCATTATTTGTCGTAAAAAATAAATGACAAAAAATGTTATTGTGGGATATCCATTAGGCACTTCTCACATTACGCTATTCATGAGATACGCGACTGCAACGCTACCCAAACTTAGTATGTATTTAACACTTTTAACTGACAGAAGACGCATCGTCCTGTTACTCGTCCTTCTTCACTTCACCCCGCAAGGGATGAGTGGATTCCCTCGGAACTTTCGTTCCCTTTGGGAGGGTTCTCTCGCGGTGCGTAAATACGCACCGGTCCTTGGGTAGGGGGCAATGGCCCCCTTTTCAAAGTGTCTGTTCTGGTGTGCGTTCTCCGTAAAAACGGCCGCGGTGTTTATCCGTGTAACGGCAATTCCGTGTGAGCGGCCTTTCGACCGCGGTGTCAAATCCGGTGGTGGGGGGGCTCGTTCCGCACGGGCGATCAAGGCCCTACCGGGTGGATCCCGCTGGTGGGAAGCCCAGCAGGAGCCGATCAGCGGCCGCGCGGAAGCTATGAGACCCCAGAGTCCTCGGCAGGCTCCTCCCGCACAACGAACAAGTCGCGCGGGAAAGCCCTGCCGTCCGGTGGGCGAGCGTGGAGCGGCGCCAGGTCCCGCAGGTGCGGGAACCGCGACGCGTCGACACGCTCGAACATCCTGCGTGCCAGGCTGCGGATGAAGTCGTCCAGGCTCTCGACTGTCTGACTAGGCATCGTCCTGTCAGTACATAGTGTCAAATACATACTAATTTTGGGTAGCGTTGCAGTCGCGTATCTCATGAATAGCGTTGTGTGAGAAGCATAGAGATATTACACTAGAGTGGGTGAGCCATACATCTGCCCATACCTACATTGCAATCGCCCCCGGTTAGAAAGAGAACTGAGATAACGGTAATTACCTATCTCTCTCCGATCCCGATGAGCCAGAAAGAGAAAGATGATTACTAAAAATTTCGTCTCTTTTTATCCTAGGTACGCTCTGAAGCCTCGCCAGAAAGAGAAAGGTGATTACTAAAGATTTCGTCTCTTTTTATCCGAGGTACGCTCTGGAGCCTGGCTTCTGCCCTCTAGTGTAATATCTCTATGGTGAGAAGTGCCTAAGAGATAGACATATACCATCGCGGACTTTTCTGTAGACCTTTTCAATGTGTACAAATAATTAGTACATTATTTTGATAAATCTCGTAGCGTTCAGCCTGCGTTTGCAATGTAAGGCTCTAGACAGACGGACCAAACCAAACTGCAATTGAACTGCAATCGGACTGCGCGTTTGGTTTGCATGTACTATTGCAGTCGTGTCAACTGCATTCAAACTGCACCTGAACTGCAATTTGCGGTTGGATTGCAGTTGAAATGCGGTCCGTCTGTCTAGAGCCTAAGCGGAAAAAAATTGATAATTAACGACATCACATTCAAAAATAACAGTATTTAATGGATGTTATTATACGTATAAACCTTCCTCTTGAATCACTCTTATCTATTAAAAAAACCGCATCAAAATCCGTTGCGTAGTTTTAAAGATTTAAGGACACAAAGGGGCATATGGACAGAGAAAGCGACTTTGTTTTATACTATGTAGTGATATTTAATACCTTTTTAATACTTTAACATATTTTATTTTACAAATTTTATGTCGTCCCAGGAAAAAAAGGCGGAACAAACTCCCAGCACATCTTTTAAATCAAAATCTTACAATAATTATTACACAGAATAAAACTTCTAGTCTAAGCGGAGCTTTCGCGGAATTATCACACCCAGGCACCATTGTCACCATTCCTATGGCCACCTTCCAGCTCCATCATCAAACCCTAGTTACCATATAGCACCAAAGCACTCGTCAAGACGAATCAAACAAGCCCAAACTCGACGCGGTTGGGTCACTTAATAACCAAGTTCCTATGGCCACCTTTCAGCTCCATCATCAGACCCTGGTTGCCAAATAGCACCAAAGCACTCGTTAAGACGAATCTATAGAGCCCAAAATTGACGTGTTTGTAACGCGTAATTACTGAATTCCTATGGCCATCTTCCGGCTCCATCATCAGACCCTGGTTACCATCTAGCACCAAAGTACTCGTCAAGACAAATCAAACGAGCCCAAACTCGACGTGATTGGGTCGCTTAATTACCGAGTTCCTCTGGTCACCCTTCAGGTCCATCATCAGACCCTGGTTACCATATAACACCAAAGAACTCGTCAAGACGAATCTATAAAGCCCAAACTTGACGTTAGAACTAGTTTTTACTGATATTTTTTTGAGCAGCAGTTAATTCTAGTTTTAACTAACGCAGTCAGTTGGAACGCGCTTTGACTAGTCAAAACTAGTTTTAACTAAGAACGGGTTTTAACTGTAACACCTATATCGTCTGCATATTCAGAGATTGCAACTTAACAAGAATTCAACTTAATGGGAATTCAACTTAATGGGATTCAACTTAACGGGAATTCAACATTCAGAGGATTCAACTTAATGGGAATTCAACTTAATGGGAATTCAACTTTGTGAGACTGAAGGAAAAAATTATAACCAGATATTACTCATTGAACCTACCCTTCAGTCCCAGAAAGTTGAATTCCTATTAAGTTGAATTCTCTGAATGTTGAATTCCCGTTAAGTTGAATTCTCTGAATGTTGGATTCCCATTAAGTTGAATCCCACAATTTATTTTGTACTTATATAGTTAGGTACTGTTTAGTTTACGACTTGACTGTTGATCTTAATAATAATAACTGATATATTAAATGAAAGAAATATTTTTTTATATTACTGAAAACTGAAAACATGCCTTGCTTGCGTGATAGCGCAATACATTAACAATCAAAATCAATGTTTTAAGAATATTAGACAAATATTTTTATGTAGGTACATAATTATAAAGTTTAATTGATTACCGAGGTCTGGATAATCGAGTTTCTTCTGTACTTTTATACAGGGTGTCCGGCTTCGGTTTGTACAAACTTATAGGGCGTGTAGTATTGAAAAATACCCACATAAATAAAATTATTTGACTTTGTATAGTAAATCACCAACAAACGTTTGAGCGTGACTATACCTGCAATAAGACGTTCAATAAAGAAGGTCATCGGTATGTATGAAACGGCAGCTTTTTATTTTATTAGTCATTCGAATTTGGTCGGATAACCAGCGTTTGTACTACGTTTTGTTTATATTTACTTAATGCGAAATATTTCACACTGGATGTTTATCTTACGTATTATTTGACTTAAAGCACTAATTTTTGGTTAACACCTGAACATAAGATCAGGTTGAGCGAGTTTCTTGTATGGTAACGTCAAAGTTACGACCAGGGAAGTTGCTGATGCAGCTTTTTACCCTTTCGGGCCCATAGCACCACCGGCTTGCGCTGATGCTGATGCTGATTTTTTCAGATGAATATCAGCGGATGATGATGCTGATGCTGATATTTAAAAATACCTAAAACTAAATTTACTTGTACTATAAAATTATTATCAAATATGGTACCTAAATATTGCTATTTTGAATAAAACACACGTGTTAGTGATAATTGAGTTATATTTTTATTAAAAAAACCTGCTTACCATTCATAGGTATCTCTGTAATGCTACGGCTACATTTAATGCTAGGCCTAGGTACATCTGTGTATGTGTTCATGTTAGGTAGTGTTAATGTCGAACTACGCGTAGCTTAACGCACTAAGGACGCTTGGCTACATCTGCGTATTCAATCATTCCATTTTCGAATTTCGCGCTGTCCCGTTCCCGCCTAAAACATAGTAGGCGTACATCCTTGTTCTATCATATCGTGTGGTCTCGCTCTATCATTAATGCACTAAATTCGGCGCTAAAAACTCTTTGATGTGTCGAAAAAACCGACACCCGATTTAGCGCTTAACATTTACTTAATGCCATTAGTAATGCCGCATACAATTAGCGCCCTAACCCCTTGGCTACATCTGTGTAATGTCAAATTTAGTGCACTAATTAATGCGTTAAGGCGCACGTGTAGCCGAAGAATAATACTCGTAGTAATCATCTATATTAAGGTAAATAAAATTAAGAATATTTCAAGGTGTTGTTTTTTTTCATAGGATAAACCATGGATGTAGAAAGTAAAGATGCGCCCGTAACATACATAAGGCGCACGACGAGTGGTCAACATTAGGTTGTGTGATTGAGTGATTGATCAAGTCAGTCTGTTGTAGACAGCAGCGAGTTACACATCTTCCTTACGCAAAATTGATTTCAGTAATTATGTCCGCAAATGTAGAAAATATGGCTTTTGGTTTTTTATTTTTATCTTTTACAAAAATTGTTTTCTTTAACGAAATTTGGTGTTTTTGAATTTTTCACATAAATTTTGAGGTTATGTGAAAAAAGTGTAAATAAAAAAGTTTTAGATCTTTTTATTACCTCCAACTTTGCCATTTGCCTTTTTTCGATAGGACTTTTAGTTTTGCCGGAAATCGAGAAAAACCGTTTTTTACCCTTAAAAACTCACCCACATCCCCTTCCCGACCTCAGATCGCCTGTAAATTATATTTCCTTTCATTTTTATAATATTCCCCTCCTTTTCTAATGGGTTTCATCCTACTATTATTTTTTTTCACTTTTTATTATTTTTAAAGGCTTCTTACCCTGGTCTATTTAGAATTTTCCTGCTGGAACAACGTTACCCCAGCAGGAATCGTTTTTTCTGTTTATTTCCAAAACTACAACATGCACAATTTTTTTATTCGGCGCACATTTACAGCAGATTGAGTACTAATTTTATGTCCTACTCACATCACTCTAGCTGCTACTTTCTTGCTAGGGTAACCCGTAACGTACACCAGTCCGCCGCCGAAGCGCGTTCGTCGCGTCGATGCGAAAGGATGCGTACGGCGTTCCACACTTTACGCTCTTTTTGTATGGACAAACCGTCGAACGCCATCGATCAATGTGGCCCGCCCCTAAAGGTTCACACAAAAATGCCTCAATCCAATGAAGCAGCTTTCCTCGGATTCCTAATACTTACCTCAAGTTTCAGAAGTAGTCGTCTTATGGGAACTTTATCAAAGGCCTTTTCATAATCAAGATAGATAACGTCAGTCGGTACACGGTTACTGTAGTTTTTCGTCCAGTTATCTAAGAATGATAACAGATTTGTTACTGTAGATCGACCCGGATAGAAACCACGTTAATGAGAGCTGATTCTTTTGTTCAAATATTATGCTTTCTTAAATGTGCCACGATTACTCTTTCCATTTCCACAAGCCACACTAGTAAGACTAATCGGTCGATAATTTGCTGGATCAAGTTTATCGCCCTTTTTAAATACACGCGTTACTATAGCTGTTTTCCAAATGGAAGGGAGCTTTCCAGTATCATAAGATGTTTGCATTAGTCTCACAAGAGCTTGTACCAAGGGGTCACACTTTTTTAGAACAAGACTGGTACCTATGTTATCAGGTCCCCTGGCCGAGTCTTGTCTTCATATCTTTGATAACTTGAGTACCTAACTGAACTTTTTGTAAATATTAAATCTTCAATTAATTTTTCAATTTAGAATTTTACCTCAATGGTTGGTAAGTTATTGCTAGGTTACCAACCATTTCCGTTTCGTACTCGTATAGATTGAACTTAACTACCTACTTACTTCTACATGCGACAAAATTTAAATTCATATTAAAGGGGTTTTATTAGAAAAATAGCACAGACTGTAGGTTACATATCACATTTATTTGTAAAACATAATATAAAAATACAAAACTAATAAATAGCAATTTATAATTTACAATTTACAACTATTTTAGCACTCCATTCGGCGTGATGTTAGGCTTATCCGAATCTCTGAAAATAATAAAATAATTTTGTCAGTAAATTAAAGAATCTGCTACGATGAGGAGTTTAACATTTTGTGTTAAGACCTTTTAGTATTTGGGTTTTGATGATTTGCAAATGTGAGGCCTAGCAGCCTATCTAAATTGCGTATATAATGCTTTTATAAGTACGTTTTTAATACTTAATTATCTTTATTTTTTCAAGTTATTTTTTGTGTATCGTCGTTGACACCTTTAACGTCATTTTTTAATTAAACGCAGCATAATTACCAACTTTTTATAAAAATAATTGATTTAAAAATCGAGATAACTCAAAAAACCACTCGCCAGATGTCGCTCTTTATAAGGGACTACATGACAAGCACTACCTTTCAAACAAAAATCAAGAACTACCAAAATGGGTTCACCCAGTACGAAGTTATGAGGTAAACATAAGAAAAGACAGCTACAGACGAATAATTGAGAACCTCTTCCTCTTTTGAAGTCGGATATTAATAAATAAAAAGTAGTAAAACGAGGGACATTTAAGATTGGTAAAAGGAAGTGATGTCACCATTCATTGTGGACCATGAAGCAAATATAATAGAGAGGAGACGTTGTATGTAGATTTCTACATACAACGAAGTACTAAGAAAGAACGCGTGACACTTTGCGGGCCGAGGGGGTGTTAGATCTCGCCCACCATCCGCCCACTTGTTTATTTTCCAACTAATCCTACTTCCTAATATCCTACTTCCTACTTAATATTATAAATGCGAAAGTTTGTAAGGATGTATGTGAGTGAGTGAGTGTTTGTTGCTCTTTCACGCAAAAACTACTGAACGGATTTTCATGAAATTTTGCAGTAATATAGCTTAGACATCGGAATAACATAATTTGTTAAAATTTATAGAGATTTTTGAAGGGACTGGTTTCCCGAAGCGAAGCGAGGGCGGATTTACTAATTGTCAATCAATTGCAAAACTATTCGCTTCGTTATATCGATTTTACTACGTAGTTTAAGTATCTCACACTAGATGTCATTAAATGTAGGATGTAACAGGGACGTACTCAAAATGTAATAAGTGTCGCCATCTTATGTCGTGTAGACAGCACTTCATCCTTTTCTTAGAAAATGTGAACGTCCATAACGGCACAGGACGGACGCCAACGTTAGACTGACTTTAGGCCATGCCTACTGTGATGACGTCAGGACCTAGTTGAGTCACTAAAACGCTCAAAACTATTGTTTTTGTACAGAAATAGAAAAGTTATGAGTGTTTTGGTCACATAATGGAACGCACGCGTTACCTTCTATACTGTAGAAGCGATTGACTATGCTATAGAATCTATAGCATAGTCAATCGTGAATGTTGACGTCACTACCAAGCACAGGCGTTATGCCACTGCAGTTAAAAATAAAGTTACCTGCATAACGCCCGCGAGGAGAGAAAAGAGGCTTCTCTGGGGCGGGCGGCAGTGCTTCTTGCCGCCTTCAGCGCAGCACAGGTTGGGGAAGCAGTCCACGCTGGAGCCGCAGCGCTGCGGGAACGGGTCGAACTGCGGCGGCGGCGTGCATTGCAGGTACTGCTCGAACATGCGAACCGCTAGAAAGTTATAAAAAAATTAATTGTAAGATGAGTTGAGAAGTTATGTTGGCACTGGATTAGGTTTAAGCGTTTAGAAATCATCCTATTATCCTACATGATGTATCCTAAACAGCTGAAAGATTCTAATTCTCTCTACATTTTATGGGTCCTAATATGGTAAATGGGTAAGATAGACCCCTACCCCTGTTTATGTCAGTCGCGGTAAATTTTGGTAGGCAGGAACTTCTGAAGACAGAAACACCTCATTATGCCCAAAAGTACCTATGTAGTCATGCAATAAGCGCGTAATTCAACTGTTTGGACGCGAAAAACATAATATTAATTATATTAGGTACCTATGAAGACGAAACATATCCCTTAATGTTTAAACTTAATATTATCTAATTAATTAATTTAATTAATTTTTTATCCACGCTAATTTGAATCAGATATGACTTATGTATCAACAATTCATAACGAGAGAGGCCACTTAAGGAAGCAGTAGCTTTGACGAAGTATTTTTTATTGTACGTTCTTTCACATGCGCAAGCCGATTATGCCTTCATAGCTGTTATGTAAAGCATACTGCAAGCACCAATGATACATACGTGCTTCAATTCTGTTAGCGACGGGCACCAAGTCGAGGCGGGCCCGCGCCGTGCGACAGTAGGAGCGAGTGCCGTCCGGGCAGCACACGCGCGGCCAGCAGTCTGAGTCGGTCTTGCACGACTGCACCTCGAATAACAGCTCTCCCAGGGGAGCCGCGGGACATTCACGGGGGACCACGCCCAATAACGCTATTCAATGAAACAATATAATAACTTGACGCTATACCTCAGAAAACTAAAGAATACGGCCTGCTTATACGCAAAGACTAACAATAAGATACATAAAAATGCACAAAATTTATACCAGAAAAGCAGAAAGACTAACAATAAAATAACAAAGCGAGCAGCTTTTCCATGTCTTAGAACAGGGGATATTCTTGGATTTTGATTAGGGAACTTGAAGTTTTTTTTTCAAATTCAAATTCTAATTCGTTTATTGCATTATTACTTTACATTATTATTTACGAAATATATTATTAGTATTAGGTACTTTTTTGAGTTGATTACTGTCATAACAGTTAAGTTTAAGAAAATAAGCATAAAAAACCTATATTATGGATGAATTTCGGAAGGTGTACGACAGCATCACACCGCGTGTCTTGTCGGAGAGCAAGTTGCATGATAGGTACACTGCTACTGCTCTGAACTCGCGTTTGCTACAAACATAAATGAGGCGTTTCTTCCTGTCTTCAGGAGTACCATCCGGCACCCAGCACCGATCAGTCCGTAACGCATATTTTATGACGCTATGAACCACACAGCGATTTTCTCATAATTTCAGTTCTTACCTTTTGTGTAGACATGGCCAAAAAACGCGAATTGAAATTTGGGATAAGGTTAATAGGAAGCTGAACAGGCGTTAGCAACATAGTAATAATTGAATAGGTTATATAAAAATGTAGCTAGATTCATACGTTGATGGGCTTGCTCGACGGTCCTGGGCTTCGGAGCAGGCACGCCCTTCACGCAGCGGCCGTCACAGCACACCTCCCCCGGCCCGCTGCTCGAGCGGCATTGCGACGTGTTCTCACACGGAATGGGGAACAACACGATCGGGGCGGGCGCTTTGGGACACACCAGCTTCTGATTCTTTCCTGCATTTGTATTGAGGTTTGAGTATAAGTTCCTCGAGTGAAGTCTATTATCCATGTGCGTGACTCGTAAAGTGATCGATTAGTACCTATCGATTTTATGTGTACGGACGGAGTGAGTCGGAGTGTTCGGTGTGTGTGAGTGTACTTGGAAGTAACTTAATTGGGCAAAGCCCTTGACACATAGTACACGAGTATAAGTACGTAAACCTAACACTTTGTCTGTACTTTACTACGCATAATTGTATGAATGGGTAGGTATAAGTATAAAGTAAATTACAAGTAATCAAACTTCTATAAAGTCTAAATACTTGGTACCTAATAGCTTTTTTGTGCTTTATAAACCTAAATTGTTCGCAAAACTATTAACTTTGTGATTGGCTATGATTAACTTGGATGTATATAGTTTCATAGACGTACCTAAATAGTTTTGTGAATTGAAACAAAAATGTTTTCGCTTCTACCAGCGAAGCGGCAACTTCGATTCTCGGCCGTGGCATTATATTATGACAGGCTAATACTTTTAAGTCAAGGGTATCATTAATGACAGGTAATTTTCGTTGTCCATGCTTCCTGATACAAGGAATGTTAATGGAGAGAGGACATAAGTGACATGCATAAGTGACATACTTAAGTGTGTAAGCGGTATTATATTTTTGTATTGTGTGTATTTTTTGTACTTAAAATAGGTAAGTGTAGTATAAAAACAAATGTACTCGATGTATTACCTGTTTTCGCGGCGTTGGTTTTCGTCGTCGTCCCTAGTTGTATGGGCAGCAGCTGTAGGAAGGGCCGCGGCGGCTCCGTCGTGGTCGTCGGCTTGGGCGTGGTCGTGGTCGTGGTGGTCGTGGTCGAGCTGGTGGTACTGGGAGTAGTTGTAGTGGTGGTGGTAGTGGTAGTAGTGCTGGTGGTGCTGGTAGTGGTGGTGCTAGTGCTGGAACTACTACTCAACTCGTCTACGCTACTGCTCGCAACTGTAGTGGTTCTAAAATGCCCGCATATCCAACATTTAAATGCGACTCAAGTATAGTTTATGATCTTGAGTTATGAACTGTACAATTCATCAAAAGAGATGTTGCAATGCTCTACAATAAAGCTTCCGAAAAACGGGTAAGTACACATACTTAAAGCAGATTAAAATTTTTTAAACGTTTATTTAGACAAGCCAACAAAAAAATTAAGTTAAAAACTGGTTGGCCCATTTTGAAACATCTCCTTTGTAAGGTTAAGCATAGATTTAACTTTCATCAACTTAGCTAGTCTGAAGTAGGAAATTCTCTTCTAACATCTATACTGGCTACATACCCACCTACCGCATCTTACGATCATATATTATTTTGTTATCATTGCGTGTGTCAATAAAATTAACTAAATCTTAACATTTTTATGAATCAGTTCAGCGCATATTAAAATGTGCAAAGGAAGTAAAACTTGTCGATATTTCCTTTTCCTAGCTTCATTTTATCGGAATTTGCGTAACTTACAGGTAGCTAAAGTGAATAACACATATTAGGTACCTACTCTATATCATATATGTTATGTGACCACTGACCAGTTATGCAAAAAATTAATAAGGTTGTCAATTACATCCCTGTAATTGTGGTTTAATAGGTACCATCAATATGTAATGTATAACACATTAATAAGTAGGCACACCTATTATTAGTAGAGACGAAGTCATGTAGCGCCGCAGTAGCGGCAGTAGACACAGCAGGGGGGCAGTTTGGAAACTTATTAAATTAAATACATGGGTATATTATTTTGATTTCTATACCTCTTGTGTACCTAACTGTTTATAAAGTAGGTATTTTTTTTTCTTATGTGTAGCTACTAGGTACCTACTCCTACTACTACGCAAATACAAGAGATACATAAACTATACTTGATGTGTGACCCACAAAATCACTTTTATAATAACTTCTCCAAAATTTTGTCCTACTTCCCAGGTGGCTAACAAATGTTAATTTAGAGACGCGAAATGAAACACGTTTTTGCAAGCCCGTTGTATAAAGAAATTTTAAGTAAGCACTTACAGAGCTACAAAGAAGTAACTGTGTTAAAGTCGTACGACCCGAATGAACTTTTTGAAAATATTTCTTAATCCACTCACACAATCCACATTATAAACACAAGGTTGTGTAACGCAACATGCTTCAAGTCAAAATCAGCGAATGAGGCTTGATGACCTCATTTGAAATTTACTAAAAAGATTACCTAGTATCTATCAATAGGTTCAAATCAAAATGTTTACTAATAATTAAAGTGATTTTGCAGTCCGATATGTAGAAGAGCGTTGGTGAGACACAGGCCTTACAAGCAAGGGAAGCGGTGCGTAATTACTTCGGAATCATTAGCACAATGATGATGTCTTGATGTAACGATGTTGCGATGTAGTCGGTAGGTATCCACGCTGGTACCTGAACACGTTCAAATTTCTTCGCAGATATTGCGAAACACTGGCATTTTGAAGGTTAGTCACAAATACATTGGTGCTGTGGATTAGTAGAAGTAAGCCTCAATTAAACTTACTTCGGACAATTTATTTAACTACACTTAGGCTTAGGCAACACACTTATATTTAGCCGTAGATTTCATTTTTATTCTAATATAAGACGTTATTTAATTTTGCGACGTAATTAATTTACAAACATTACAGAATACGCTGCATACATCATTAAATTTAATGTTATACTTAGTATAGTTTACCTAACATACAATAATAATGGAGACCAACAATTAAAAAAACAGCAATAAGTAGATGCTGGGAAAACAGAGTAACAATAATGTTTTATCGTACAAAGACCGTAAGTATGTACGTTATAACGGTAACGCATAATATAATCAACATGCATAATTCAATAAAAATATTTTTTGATTTAATTATTCATTTTGATTATTATAATTATAATTCTAAATTATATTAATATTTTACACAGTTCTTTTATTACTTTATAGCTTTATACACATGATGTCATGCAAAACTTAATTATAGGTATCTACATTATTATGTTCATAATTCATACTAATGATAATTCAAAACAAAATATTAGCTGTTTAATCTGTTTCTCTAAATGTTGCATAAATTTTATGCAAAATTAACATTTTACCCCCCATGTTGCACATTATTGTTGCAAAATATGCAACGAAATATATTTTACATAAATAGAACATTTATATTATTCATGTTTCTTCATTTATGATGTAGGCAGTGTAGTGTATAAAGCACGTTGCAGACGCCAAAATATTATGAAATGCATTTCGTTGTGTGGCCTATGCAAGGTTCTTTGTTGGCTTTTCGCTCCAATAACAAAATTTATGAAGAATATCCATTTATAAAATTATTATGTACTCACACGTGACTTACGTGACTTACATGTACAGTTTAATTCCTATCAACACTGCAATGCAATAGCTTTTTTACTTAGGTGGCAGCAAATCAGTTAAGGAATTTAATTATGTCATGAATATTTTGTTTTACACATTTAAGAAGTTAACCCACAGAAGTACTGATAACAATTGGTTGCGGTCCTTAAACAATAGTAACAAGTGCAAATAAATCAAATCATCACTATGGATATTGACTAATGTATTTTTTCCGATAAAACACTCACCGCTTGAGAGCAGCAGTCGGGACACCCTTAGTACAAAATCCCTTGCAACAAAGGTGCTGATTGCTCATCACTCTACATTCGTTGTGCTTTTTACATGGCAGCGGGAACAGATCCAGCCACCCACTGGTGGTGCGGACTGCGGGACATGAGAGGGACTGGCTGGCACCTACGAAAAAAATAATTAAAATTACCCTTCAAACTTTCAACTTCCCTTAATGTAAATAAAGAGGTGGATAGGACGAACGGTAAGACTGAAAAGATTTTCAAATCACATAAATTCGAGTATTGACTGCATTGAAATTATATGAAATTGAAAATAGCCGGTAGGTAAACATTTTGTTTTGTTCAAATAATGAGACGTCTGGCGAACACACAAAAACCTAATGCCGCCTCTACACATAGGCCAGCGCATTCGCCAACGCGCTGGCGGTGCGCTTGCCAACGTGCTTGTGAGTTAATCCACACATTGGAAGGTCGTTCAGTATGCTTTGGTTCGGGCCAATGTGCGGACGGATCAAAAAATGGATTTTGAGTTGGTAACAGCTGCAGCTGTATATTTATTCACAGCTTATAATTACTACGTAAAAGTGTACAAGAAAAGGGTGATACTTTCATATTTATAATATTAAAATAATAATAAAGTACGATGCTCTTACTTTGAAGTAAAATATCGTAAGGAAAACGGAATGTCCAAGAACCGTATTTATTTAGCATTTTTAATACTTACAACATTTTTATTTTTATGGTACTTATTTTTTGGATTCCATAGGCAATTTTCACTCTGATAGAGCTCAATAAATTTAAAAGTTTCATCATTACTCATATTATACGCCATTTTGTTACGTTAGGTGTTAATACGCCGCAAGAAGAAAATATGCACTCTTGATCGCTGCTCCGGGCAAACTGATCGCGCGGCCAATGTGTGGATGGTGCGCCAGCTTGCGACAAGTGTTCTTTGATGATACCGACACCGCGCGGCAAGCTCGCAAGCGCGCCGGCCAACGTTCAAATGCCTACCGCCAACGTTCCAACGCCCGTTCTACACATTGGGAGCCAACGCACTTGCCAACGTGTTGGCCTATGTGTAGAGGCAGCATAAGACAAAAACAGTATCAAATGTCAGCCATTTAAAGTCACTTTGACGAACATATGCCAGAATTGCCTTCACATTTCACAACATATAATTATATGTTGTACATTATATAAGTTGTTTATCATTTAATATTATATGTTCAGTTTTATCAACAATTTAAGCGGTTACAATGGTGATAACGAAAAACGTAGATTTGCCTGAATTTTCAACCTTAACCGTGCCGGAGGTAAACCTGTCTTCGGCGACCCTTATGTCAGCGGCGCCTTACGTCGGCAAAGATTGCGAAGCAATCAACAATGAATTCATGCTATGTCGGCAAGAGTTAAATGACCCGCGAGCTTGCGTGGAGCTCGGCAAGAAGGTGACCGCGTGCACTATGCAATTATTCAGGAAGATTAAGGCAAATTGTCTAGACGAGTTCAACCAGTACTCGCATTGTGTCGAAAAGAGTTCTGGCGATTTTTCTTTTACGAACTGTCGGAAGACTCAGGCTGTGTTTGACAGTTGCATGGAGGACAAAGTGTCTTTAGTACGTCCAGGGTTTGGGTACTTCTGTCGCGCGAGGGTCCATAGCACCCGCCGGGCCGCGCCGCCCGCGCCGGCCTGCCCCTGCGCGCCCGCCGTGCCCGACCCCACCCCCTCGCTACCAGATTGCAAGCCTCGGCCGCCGCCACGGTTCACCAGCCGTTTTTATTGGATGACGGAATAATTGACACAGTTATGTATAGTTTTAGTAGATCTTTTTCCAATGTGTAAAAAATGAATCTATGCAATTGATTCTAAAATGAGTTTTTTTAGATTCACTCTCAGTTTTAATAAGTTTTAGGCCTCCTCAGTTATGAATAGAGACCCGTACCAAGACTAGTGCTTTGAGATTCACAGAAATTTGATTTAGGTATTTTGTTAACATCAAAGAGATGGAAAAGTTAAAAACTTGAATAAATGAAACCAAACGTTATCAGATAATGTTCTGAAACCTTTTTTGAAACGAACAGTAGGTAGATCACGAGAGAACAGTAGATGCTTGGTTTTTGATTGCTGGGAAATAAAATTCATTGCTAATCGTCCGTTCAAATTGTTTTATTTTTAATAATTTATCCTCTCTTATTTTATATTATTCAAATTAATTCTACAAGGACCTATCTATATAGATTGATTCAAAGTACCGGTTTCAATTAATCGTAAAACACAGTTTTTGTCTATAAAATTTTCGTAATTTGAGATGAAATAGCGTAGTTAGAATACCCGTAGTAATTACCTATCCAATTTTAAATTACTTTTCACAACCTCAGATTGTGCGGCGGAATTTTCAAGTCAGTCGAATTTGGTGAAATTATAATTCTTAAATTGTTTAATCGACAAAATTAATTATGTCTACAAAATCTCAAAATTGTTTAATCTTAAATTGAGACGGTCTTGCAACTAAATTAGATGCACTTTAGATTAGATTAGATAGATTAGATGCACAATGCCAGTAGATGCACTTGAGTTCCTACCTAAGTTATAGCTTACCTATCTGAAATTATTGTATGGAAAACGGGCTTTCTCTTGTCATTTGTCAAGCTTGCAGCATATCGATGATTAACTGATACCGATAAACAATAAACTATATTTATAATTATAAGAACATAAATATCGTAAAATGTAACTGCTTGGAACCTGTAGCACCTACAGTTTTAGTAGAGCGCTGCACAGACTCTCGCAACACGTTTTTCAGCGATGACGATTTGTCTGTTACTGTAACAAGAACCTGGTGAAATCACACGCCTTTTGTTGGATCAGCGTTTTGCTAAATAAAAATCATAATGTGGGCGCTGCCTGAGAGCCGAGAGAGCGGCAATGTCCGTAGAGCCGGCCGCACCATTGAAGGTCGACGAAAATGCACCGTTAAGTGGGCAAACTACCCACGACCGTGTCGCAACGTAATACCTTAATGCAGATAACATTATTTTTCTAATTACATAAATTTAGTATACCTACAATGTAATTGCAGTTTTCAATTGGCAGATCTAAGTACACACATCAAAAGTGTCTAGGGATCAACATATATTTTTGCAATAACTTTTCTCCTGATTGATATTAATTAAAATTTTCTTTAAGGATTCATCAAATAAAGTGTTTTCGTTTGTCACAGTAACGATAAACCAAGTCACCTTTGCATTAATAAAGAAATTTGCCATTTTCCTAATAAAGGGATTTTTGACATTTGAACCACTAACATTAAAGTTCGAAAAAAAGACTGAAATAACAGTTTTCTTTAAAATTTTATTGGGTAACTTAAACAATTAATAATCCGTGTTTCTACCGCGAACACTAACAACACAAGAACATCGGTTTGGCATACTCAAAATGAGTTCATCCAAATCACGCTGTGGAATGGCCGCCCATGTTCGTTGCAACAACAAAAAAAGGTCTTCTTGCCACTGGATACCCTCCATATTCGGCAGAGCTCTTCTCTGTAGCATATCCCATGCATGCTCAATCGGGTTCAAGTCTGGCGACTGCGACGGCGAGAGTCTGTCTTACAACTCTTGCGGTGTGCGGTCGTGCATTATCATGCATTAACTGAAATAAGGGACCGATTTGCACTTGTAGAGGAACGATGACGTCTGATACAATCGTCTCAGCATAAATTTGAGCGTTGAGGTTGCCTCTGATCCAAATCAACTCAGTTCTTCCGCCGATCCAAATACCCGCCCATACCATGATGGTTCCACCACTATAAGGATGGACTTCCTGGCAGGATTTTAATCGCTGTTGGCGTCCAGGGGTTCTCCAGTGTCGTATACGTCTTGTATCCGGTCTCATACCAAAACGAGACTCATCAGAAAAGCACACGAAACGAAAAAAAAATCCGCATAAAAATGCTTGATCCCTAGACACTTTTGATGTGTGTATTTTATTCTTTGTAGTCTACCCCATTAAAAACGTCTTAACATATGTATGCAGGATGTAATTTACCATCGATAAATCGATATCTATGCGAGTCGTTAACTCGTTTCGCTAACATAACCATTTAACAGAATTATTGGAAATACAACTTTTATGTAACAACAATGAATAGAGTTCCAAGAAAAATGAGCTCATGAGCTAGTCCACCCTCCAGTTCCCGCTTATCGTTGAATTTTGGGACACGTTGTATATGCTTTTTTATGTTTATTCAGCGATTTTTTCGTCGTTTATGGGCCGAATTTGATAATTATTTTTTGTTGTAAAGTAGATAATATGCGCAGTGGGGTACGCTGATAAGGGCACCAGGATCTGATGATGGCATCTCAGAAAAATCGAGGGGAACTTTCGAAAATTGTAGGGACGACTAGTGTTTTTGTTAATATTTTCATAAGTAGGTACATTAAAACGCTACACTTTCATTTATTTATTTTTATTTATTTATTTATTTCATGAAGATCTGGAGTCGATCTGATGAAGCCGAAAGACAGTCGAGGGAATTTCTCAACGATTTACTGCAGTCATCATTATTAGTGTTTATCATTTATTTATGTCATCATCATTAGTGTTTGGGCTAGATTAATTTGTAGTGACTAGAACATTACACCTACATTTGAATTGAGCGCCACCTGACGAGTAGCAGTAGAGTGCAGCACCATGAAGTATTTTATGTTGATATTGTGACACTTGTTTTTTTCTTTTGAGTTCTTTTGTAAGCAGTCGGGTTTTTTGTTTCTATAATAATATTTTTATTTCAGACTTTTTAGTGTTTTCACCGAAAAATTCTACTTTTTGGGATGGTTTTTGACAATTTGTGTTAAAACGTGTGCCTAAACGTTATATGATATATACTTATATATTTTTGAAAAGGTCTTTTCACGATCTTTCATTTGATACCCATATTGCTAAGATAACAAAAAAACTCAAGGTTATCCCCTCTTTTTCTTCCACTTTCGGGCGCCATTTTGAAAATTCATATAGCCCTTGACACTTTCACAGTTCTGACGAATTCAACGATACCTCATATGTCTAAATCCGTTCAACCGTTTGGGCTGTGGGGCACCACAAATAAATGGACATACATACAAACATACCTACATACATACATACACTCGAAAAACATAACCCTCCTTCTGACGCAGTCGGGTAAAAAGGCCTCGCGTATCTAATTTCGCCGACGTCCAAGTGTGGTCTAGCGCCGCCACTGGTTTGAAGTGTCTTTCTGTACTTCTCTTAAATTAAACTTTTAAATATTTTAATCCCATTGCACTATTAACTTAAAAAGCCTGCCATACAGACCCACCTGTTAAAAATTGTAGCATGTTTTGTTTTAATATTAATTATTTATTATTGATTAGAACTGCTATAAAAAGTATACACCTTGCTGTAAGCAAGGTCAATATTTTTGATAGACAGCCACGTACTTAACATACGACTGAACTTTTAATCCCGATTATAATCGTTTGGGGTTCCGTAACTAAAATAAATCTAATAATTGTAGTAGGTAAGTTAATACATAGGTTTATATTTATGATACTTGCTTAAAGATGTTGTGAATATCGGACTTAGATTAATTAGTTAGAATCTCGGAACGTTGGAGCAATTGAAGTCTTTTCTACACAAACTCATCGCAAATGAAGAATCTTCGGAATTTCATATGAACTTGTTTCGTATTGTTGTGAAAGCATCTCATTCTGCAAAACTCTGCATTCCGTACTGAAGTCTTAAAGAGGGGCTTCTACCCATAACATCGTGATATTCTATGGGTAAGTACTCTCGATACATATTTTGTACGCCGATATTATTACGACTCGTTCGCACGAATCGTTGTTGATCGACACACAACCACGACCCATACAACTGGGTCGATATAAATCAGCATTTAAAATACAAATCGTGTTTAAGTACCAGTATTAAAAAACTAGTTTTCGCCCGATTTTTCGTCTGCGTAGAATTCGTTTAAACTTCATCCCCCAATTTCACTCCCTTACGGGTTGAATTTCTTAAAATCCTTTCTTAGTGCTTACTTACTTTTAATTAAATTAGGGTTCTTTTTCATCTGTATTTCACCATATGAAATATTATGACGTCCGCTGACTCAGGTTGAACTTTCACTCATGCATTTTGTCTTGATAAGGAAAACTTGCTTATTACATAAGCGCAGACTGTAAACATTTATCCCCAAGCCAGTGACTTCCAAGTATCTCACTGACACACATCCTTAAAAATCGAGCTCAGGCTCGTATAAGTAAAAGTGCAGTTGGTCTCGTTAGCATGGGAAACACGCGGACATGTTACGTCATATTATATCATTTAAGTTATTAATGCTTTGAGGCTTAAGTTTAAAATATACATATTTTTAGCTGTTTTGAATATATGCATAGAATTACACATACAAATTCAATATTATCTGACCTTGGTCGTATGATAATGATCTAAATTGAGCCACTATCACACTGATGCTTGCTTCGTGCAGAATTTGTTGATTCTTGCATGATAATATTGAAAAAAGAAGACCCATATTATTTCAGTTTGTCGGAACGTAACCTAGCAAATCCTGTTAATAGTGACATTTTAGAAGCCTACTTACTCAGTGCCGTGTTTACTATAATATTTTATAAGAGTAGCTAGATATACGAGGCCTGTGTACAGGGCCCTAGACCTCAGACAGCCCCAATGGCTCACACTTTTTTTGTCCAAAGTGATTACTGAAACTCAGACATATTTGATTTTTCACAAATAAGAAAGGCGTGGCGCATACTCTATAACGCTGATCCAATGTAGATTGGCGGAGATCCTAATTACTCATTTTATATTAATCAATAATATCTACTTAGTGGGTATTTTCGTATACTTTGCACTTCCACTGTAATATTCTCGTTGCATAACTACTATATAACCTATTTGTTTTTTTTTCGATAATTCTGTTTATTTTTTTATTTCTGTACCATCACAATTATTAGTACTACATTATGCATATGCCTAATAATTTGATATTCTGCCCTCTTTTTTGTATGTAGTGAGCCTTGTGCCCGATCTAGTTGTATTGACTTACTGAGATGGTAGACACTTTGGTAGACTAATCGGTTCAATATCTTACGCAATAATACCTACCAATTCGTTCCAAGCATTTTGACACAGTTTTCGCCAGATGACCTACATGCATCTATGACGTTGCTCGCGCTATCAAATAAAACATTTGATAAATTATAATAAGTTATTATTTTCATACTGCACTATCCTACTCAGTATGTACATTTTTTGTAGCTAAGCTTCGAAGAACTTTGTGAATGTTTTCAAAGTCAAAGTCAAAAGTCAAACATATTTATTGTGGACATAAGGTACAGAAAGGTGACAAACATTTAATAGTATCTCTAATGTCCTGCCTTGCGAATGCGTACAATAAAATAATATAGATTAAAATAAATTAAACTAAACATCATAATTATAAAATTTAAAACTGAGTGAACTATTGGAATAAAATTAAATATGAAATTAAAATTAAATTACATTATTAAAATTAAAATTAGCACTATTAAAATTAAATTACACAATAAATAAACAGTTTCGTGAATATGTCAGATCGTGTCGTCAAGGAATTCCTTTATTGAATAATAACATTTTTGTAATAATAATTCATGTACTTTTTGTTTAAAGCCATCCAGTTCTGATATACCTCGTATGCTCTTTGGTAGTTTGTTATATATGAGGGGGGCCATACAGAACACGCTTTGTTTAAATAAGCAAGTTTTACAGTTAATAATATTGATTTTATCATTATGCCTCGCTCTGGTTTTAAACTGAAATTTTTCTATGTTTGTTTTTACAAATTTTACGCATTCAAAAATATATAAACACGGTAATGTCAAAATTTTTGCCCTTTTAAAATAAGCCGTACAAGATGTCCTTTGCTTGAGGTTATAAATTGCTCTAATACACATTTTTTGGGCCTTAAATGCTTTTACTTTATCTACGGAGTTACCCCAGAAAATTACCCCGTACCTGAGCGTTGAGTCAACATATGCATGGTAGGCAGTCAGGACAACGTCAATGTGTACAATTTTTCTTAGATTACGTAATGCGTAAGCAAACTTACTTAGTTTTTTGCAAACTTGGTCAACATGGTCTTTCCATTTCAATTTTTTATCTATGAGTAAACCCAAAAATTTTGTGATGTCAGTTTCTTCAATTTTTGTTCCTAAGTAATTAATATTCATTGTGTCATCTTCATTATATTTTTGTTTAAAATTCATAATTTTTGTTTTTTCCAAATTTATTTTCAAATTATTATTACTAAACCAATTTATAATGGATGTCATTGAGGAATTTATTGTAGTTTCAAAATTTATATTTTTACCCGTATACAGGATTGTACTATCATCAGCAAAAAGTGTGGTATCGAAAGGAATTGTCTTGGGCAAGTCATTTATGTAGATAAGAAAAAGTAGAGGGCCTAAAACACTACCTTGTGGCACTCCATATTTCAAGATTCTACTATCTGATTCATAAACAACCTCAGTCTTTGTAGTTGGACACACTCTAATGACTTTAGCCGTTTGTGTTCTCCCCGTCAAATATGATTCTATTAAATCATGCGCTTTACCTCTCACTCCATATGAATATATTTTTTGCAATAGTATTTTGTGATTTACGTGGTCAAACGCCTTCGAAATATCCATAAATAGAGCGATTGCTGGTAGCTTCTTGTCAACATTATTCATAACTTTAGCTAGGAAATTGAAAATTGCCATATTTATGGTCCTATTTTTCCTAAAGCCATACTGTTCTTCGCATAGAATATTATGTGCTTCCAAAAATGAATAGAGTTTCTTATAGATAACTTTTTCATAAATCTTCGCAAATATCGATAGCAACGCTACAGGTCTATAGTTACCTAAATTATAAGGATCGCCCTTTTTTAGTAATGGTTTTATTACAGATTTTTTTAATTCACTAGGAAAGGTACCGTTCTCTATGCAAAGATTAATCAAGTAGCACAAAACCTGAGAGATTATGTCCGAAACATCCTTTATTATTCTAGTAGTAACACCATCTGGGCCTGCACTATTCGTGTTTTTCAAGGAAATAATTATGAAATTTATGTCTTGTGGAATAACGGGGGTCATAAATATTGAATTTGGGTTGCTATATGTCAGAATATTAGTAGGTATGTCAGTATTATTAGTATTCACTATGTCAACAAAGTAATTATTAAAATGATTACAATAGCAATCTCTAGTGCCGTTTCGTCAATAAGAGATTAAAAGAGAATAAAATATCTTTCGTTTTCCTGTTTTTTAATATTATGCTGTTTTATTATTAATGCCTTGGCAAGGTGTTGCAATGTTTTGAAGCTAATAAGGTAATTATTCGTACATTAAAAATTTTCGTATTTCTATACACCGTTAAGTAAAATAAGATTGTAACCAAAACATATTACTATTAGCTAATATTTCAAATAGCTTTTTGATTGGTGGTGAATGTAGTTTCATAACCTATGTAGGTCGATTATTATACAACGTATATAGATCTCCATTAAATCCCAAAATCTACCTACGGCTGATCCATTACTATTTATAACTGTTATTTTCTTGTATACTGCGAATTCGATGACGTCAATAAAATTTAAGTAGGTACTTACATAAATGACTTAGTGCATAACACGGTGTGCATTTCTGAATCGTATGCAGAATGTAAAAAAAAAGACTGGGAAACATTTGGTCTTCGTTAAACTTAGATCGGTTTACAAATAAAAAAATTATGTTAATTTAATCCAGCCCAGCCTGGGCCTTAGTTGTAGTTCTGGAATGCGAATGGGATACATACCTGCTAGCTTGGGTAGACTACCAATTTATTAATGATCGACAACACATAGTCAAGCTTATTTATACTCTTCCTTGATTTTTGTACCTATTCGATATTTAAAGACTCAATTCAATATGTTTAGTGAGCTGCCAGACAAAGCGAAGTAGGTAAGCATCCCCCAGGGTCATTTAAAATCTCGCTTTGTCCGAGATTATGGTTTTTAATTGTCATAAGTCACATTAGCCAAGAGCGGATTGGTAAACTAATCAAGCTGACCAATAATTTTTAAAATGTAACAACTAAGTTAAACTTTAAAACTAACGTAATTAATAATTATGTAAATTTTCATCAATAATTAAGGCAACCATCTGCGATGCACGCGTTTCAAAATAAAAAAGAGCAAAACCTGTTGCAAATGTTGCAATCGCCCGTCAGTAAAATATTCATTTAGTTGGCTCTTTCGCCATCGTCATTACAATTGTCTTTGATGCCGATTTCATGCAGTCGTCACAGCCTCTTGATTTTGCAAATGTATTCCATTAATATGAACTTGGCATACTAGCGACAGACTTTGGGCTGATTACAACTTGAATTCTGCGTCGACACCCCTGCGCGTGGTCCACCATTCTCTTAATAATTGTCAGTCGAAACACTCCGGTAAGTAGGTATACAAAAATTCAACACAATTCCCGTACCTAAACAAAATGTGTGTGAAGCATTTATAAATAAACAGAATTCGGTCCCAGTTTGTCATTTTAACGTTAAAAAATTAACTATTAGGTAAAGACAAGAGCAAACGAGTGCCAACAGCCACCGGGCATGCCTTCTGACTGTGATCTCAAAAATAGTGCGTCACAAATTTAAACGTCCAATATTTCAGCAATGTATAGGTATTCAAAATGTTTTGAAGTTATTACATATAGGCATATTTAAAAAAAATAAGTAAAAGAAATCAGTTATAAGTACATCTAAGCGAAATAAATAATACTATTTAGTCAACGTGGTTGGAATCAGTTCAGTTATTAATTTAAAAGACAATATATTTTACATATTATATAAATCCTGGAATACTATCTAATTATAGATACTTAATAAATTGTGTGTATTTGACAATTTGTGAAGCGAGAAGTCCTATGTTCGATTTCCTGCAGGGCAGTTATTATGTGACAGATACATGTTTGTTCTCGGGTTATGGTGCATGTGTCGTCTACGGTCTGTCTCACAGGTAATCCTAGTGCATGTGTGGTAGAGTATATTGTTTATTTTAATGTTGATTAAGAAAATGTATAAAATGTTTCACCTAATTGCAGGATGATTTCATCCAAAATGTATTTTTAGTATTAGACTTTCGATTTTCTTATAAAAGGTTAAATTCTGATTGGACTCAGGGTTAAGTAATTGGCCGGAACAAAAACGCTTAGCATTAATAATTTAAGAAGGTAATACAACAATAAAATATTCACAATGTTACGTAGTAACGGACGTAGTACATGTTACAGCATTAATTTAATGATTACTTTTAACGTAAATAATTATATCGCCACTCGTATGCAGAGGTGCGTAGCACGTTACTCGTTGAAGTCTTTTCTATGGCGCATGCTACTTGGCGTAGCGACTTGAGCCGCCAATCGAGCTTAGGTACTTATTTAAACATCTTTACATCGCAACCGGCTTAAATCGATAATTTTGAAGATTCGGAAGTCTCAATTCGACTATGGTACGTTTGATTAATGTAATTAAATACTCACTTATTCAAAATTTCTTCAATATTTATCTTCTACGCCCGCTGTGTCAGATAGATTGTTATGGAAAATCCATTGACAAACAAATTAATAATCGATGATTAACTATATAGCTGGTTTATCATATACCTACCTATATAAAAAAAAATTGGTGGGAATTTAAAATTGAAAAGAAGCGGGATTTAAAGTCTTAAGAATGTTATGCAAGTTTTTACTAAAAAAAATTATTAAAATAAAATCTTATAAAATTATAATTAAAGCTAAAACTTTAAAATTAAAAAGTTACGGTAATATTTTATTAAAATCTAGTAAGATCATTAATTCTTGAGCTTTTTCTAACAAAAATGGATTGTATCTTTTTACTTTTATCTCGATATAATAACGTAATGTATTTAGTATTACAAATTATTTCAATACAAATTAACTATTTTATTATTATCAATAAGGATATTAATTTTATATAATTATTATCACATGTCCTTGTCTACGTAGTTATCTGTAATTAAATCGTAAATATAAATATTTGAAAGGAAATTAATTCTGAGGAGGCCTAGAGCATACTCCACCACGCTGCTCCAATGCGGGTTGGTGGAGGGGTTAGTGGCCAACCCAGTGTCGAAAGTTTTCAAGCCGCCCGAAGGCCTCCGACACGGCTTAACGACTGCTATCAATCGATAACAACCGGGACCGACGGCTTTACGTGCCCTCCGAAGCACGGAAGCGCTCAAGAATTTTTGCGTGATTTATAAATGGTTTTTGTTTTACACATAATATGAATTTTACTTCGATATTTAAAAAATTCATATAATTATTTAAACATATCACATACCTAAAAGTAGAGTTACAAATCAAAATGAGTGTTTGTAATTACACAGTTGCCTGGGTTGCAAGCACATCCACGATATAGGTCCAGATGGTAGCAATACTAATATGCTCAAAATGAAAAACCGGCCAAGTGCGGTTTTTCGGACTCGCGCACGAAGGGTTCCGTACCATTATGTATAAAACGCCAAAAAAATCTGGTCTGTTTTATGAAAGACTCACTTAAAATTAAATATTCAATTGTTTTATTGTAGCCACATATTAGCCACAACACCATCTCTGGGACCGAAAGGTAACTAAACTATCTAAACACATAAATACACTTAAACACTTAAATATTTATTTTATTCTGTTTTTTTGTATTTATTGTTGTAGCGGCAACAGAAATACATCATGTATGAAAATTTCAACTGAGTAACTATTACGGTTCATGGTGACAGACGGACGGACGGACGGACGAACAGCGAAGTCTCAGTAAAAGGGTCCCGTTTTACCCTTTGGGTACGGAACCCTAAAAAAGTATGGACATAAAGAAAGTGATAATTTACTCGCACTTTCTTAATAACTTCACTAAGTCGTCACTTGTCAGATAATTATCATGTCATTAAAATATACAATTAAGTCTGTAAATATGACGTCAAGTTTTACAAAAGATAAAAATATATAAAGATACAAGATCATTAGGTAATGCTTGAAACAAATAAAAAATATGTAACTATATAACGAACTTTATTTCTAAAGCCCTGACTATTTTATCTATACTTATAATAAATCTGTAGAGAGGTCAATTCTGTACATTAAATATATTTCCAAAATAACTATCAGGGAGTGATTAGGGATCGATACTGATGCCAAAAATGCAATCAGTAAAATTTTTGTCTGTCTGTCTGTCTGTTGTCTGTCGGATGTATAACCGTTATAGAAACAAAAACTACTCGACGGATTTTAACGAAACTTATTTTTCATACTCCCGCGCTGGTTTTAGTATACTTTTCATCACGCTACAATCAATAGGAGCAGAGCAGTGAAGGGAAATGTTGGGGAAACGGGAGAAGTTACTCCATTTTTTAAGCTTCCGTCGCGTGTGCAACCTTAATGGTTAAAGCTACACAGAAATCATGTATGACGGAAATGTTCTCCTTAAAATTATATAAAAAATATTCCACGACAGCATAATTCTATCTTTTATGGTTGACTCACAATAACACGTGTAACTCCCGATAGCTTAGCAGTTCGAAGCTTTCTGATTAAGTATACCTATATTTTATCTACTCTTACGTTTATGACACTTAAGTGGGTGAAATAAAGGGGTGAAGTTTAAACGAAATTCACGCGGGCGAAGCCGCTGGCAAAAGCTAGTTACTTAATAATATCTAAGTCATATCCTTGAATTTTACTCATAATTATATATATATATATCATCTTTATTAATATAATTGCTTCTGGTATTGAGAGGTAAAAAGGATAATCCAGGTGTCCTAGAAGAGCTGAAGCTGTGCGCGCCGGGCAACAGCGTTGAGCGGCGACGACGGCCCCAACTGCTGGCATTGCCGTGCGCTCGCACCAATCTGCTCCAGCGCGCGCCGTTCACTAGACTAGAGCGCTGCACACGCTCAACTCGGTAGCTGAAAGTCTGGACTTGTTTACTTGCTCACTGAATGAGTTTGCGAGGGTCGCTAGTAATGTCATTACAAATGGAATTAATGGACCATTATTGATGTGATTCTATTACTTAGGTTTGTAGATTTATATAATGATTGTAAAATGAATTTTTAATTTTATTTTTGATTTTTTGAAGAATTCTAATCTTATTTTCTTATTTTTATTTGAGAAAAAATGAATAGATTGTTATTTATTGTAATTTCAATGTAAGTTATGCTATTACAATTACACTAACGTATTGGGATGCTACCTGTAATGTTAGTAGTAAGCTATGGAATAAATAAATAAATAAATAAATAAATATTGTTACTTGACTTGAATCTATTTAAATTCATCAAACGCTATTATTTAAGAAAAGCTTACCACGATATAACAGTGAAAACCGCGCTCAAATTAATTGAATCGTTGTGAGTTGTGAGATTACCGCGAACATCATCACAGAAAAACAGTCCAAAATAATTGTTCTGGGATTCTAGTGCGTTCATAAAGTCCCTCTGTGATAGTTTTTCTCGTGTATCTTCCATGTACAGGAATTGATCGATTACTGACGTGTGATTTAATTATGGGAATTCAATTTTAATCAATTTAAAAGAAAGTAGACATGGGACGGTAGGTAGGTAGGTAAGGTAGGTAGGTAAAGTCGTACTTTTAAATTTCATCTCTTTCTGTTTCATGCATCCCGTAATTATATTTTGCATCCACATTAATGTCATCGGAACGGATCCAAAAGTTTTCCTCACGTTGTATGAACATAACACATCTTAAATTTTAATCAAGTCACTAACTTCTGCCTATGACACTGCTCATAGTGCTTATTCTTTAATAACCGACTTCAAAAAAGAAGGAGGTTCTCAATTCGACCGGATATATGCTTTTTTATGTATGTTCAGCGATTTTTTCGTCGTTTATAGGCTGATTTTGATAATTCTTTTTTTGTTGTATAGTAGATATGCGCAGTGGGGTACGCTGATAAGGACACCATGATCTGATGATGGCATCTCAGAGAAATCGAGGGGAACTTTCGAAAATTGTATAGACGACTAGTGTGTTTGGTTATGTTATCATAAGTACATTAAAGCGCTTCCATTTCATGAAGGTCTGGAGTCGATCTGATGAAGCCGAAAGACAGTCGAGGGAACTCCTCAACGATTTACTGCAGTTATCTAGTGTTTGGGCTTGATTTATTTGTAGTGACGAGATCTTTACACTACATGTTGAATTGAGCGCCATCTGGCGAGTAGTTTTTGAGCTATCTCTGCTTATCAAGGTTGAAGTCGGTTATTTTTTTGTAAAAAGCAATATTAGGCACCATTTAAATCTATTACATACTTTTACTAAAATTGAACAGTTAAGCTAATAAGAACTCTCCATTTGAGTGACACTGTGGTCCAGTAAGTAGGTAGCACGGGTTTCTCAAATACCTACTTATGGCATGTGATATAAACGAAATAGCTGTACCATTTATGAATAGTTAAATGACTAGATACAATAATAAAAAAGCCGTTATACCTAGGTTACCTGTTGTGAAAGGTAAAAACGAGTTTTCTTGAGACAAAAAAAAAGATAAATATTATTATATTAGGTACAATAACTTATCAATAAGGATGTAGATTTAGAACAAATATAGAACTTGTCCTTGTCTATGTGGTTAAGCTGTAACAATACCGTTTATGTAAATATTTGAAAGGAAATTCCTTTCTGCTCTAATAATATACATGTATACAAGTGTCTTAGTACATACCTACAAACCAATTAAGTAATACAGATGGACCTATCTATTACAAAAACGTTAATGTTTTGTTTGTTATTCTTATTTCTACACTTTGATATATAAATTCTTATTTTGTTTTTAGATCTGGAAAGTGTAAACACGTCTCCATCAATGCAAGCACGGATGCTGATAAGATTACATATTTTGTGTTATAAAATATTAAGTGTGCTTTAAGTCGCTTGCAAGTGACAATAAGGTTGCAACTGATAATCAAACGATAGATAGTAGGTAACTTTTATTTTAAATGGCTGCTCGTAAATTCCGCATGGTCCGACAAGCTGGTGTGGTACCATAATTGGTGGTTGGTGAAGAGACTTACAGCTAGTTTTTTTATTTATTTTGTAAAAGAAGGGAAATAATACGACTATTTTTACGTTAGGATTTTATAATTTTCTGCTCAATGACAATACATGGAATAGAATGACAAATCAAATTCGTCAACGTCACATCTTTCTTTTTCAAATAACATCAGTTCATGCAAAAAGTATCGTCAATGGCTACAGATAAGGCTAAGGTTATGGCTTTGGCTTATATTGACACCTTCCGCTCCACAGTCTGGCTGTGACAGCTGCCTGGAGGGAATCATCAATATGGCGGGCGGTGGCTTTGGCTCTAACTAAGGCTTAGGCTACGTGATGCGTTGGCAGGCGGCTCCTTTAGGCACAATTTAGCTGGCGGTGCATCAGCTTACGTCACGTCCGTTACAATTTAAACAAACGCTAACACACTCATACCCCCGCAGTAGGTTATTACCTGTGTCGCGGGTGCCATGGACTACACATATAACATATTACAATTACACCCATGACCCGAGTACAAATATTTATCTGTCACATAAATATCTGACCCGGCCGGGAATCGAACCCGGGACCCCTCGCGTCGCAGGCTGGGTCGCTACCAACTAGGCTACAAGGTCTTCAAAATAATACTAATAATAATAATAATAAGTTGAACTCTCAGGGTTGGGAATCTTACATTTTTTTCAACTTGAAATGTCTCCCCAAGAAGCGAAATGTAATTTAATTTACACAATTCCATATATTAAACAAGAAATAAACCACCTTTGACACGAGAATATTACATATCTGCCTCGATCCGAAATTGAACTGGTGCTTCGAAGGGAAACTCGCAACTTACCTAAGGGGTTAAATATCTGAACAAGAAACATAAAACCTAAGACATCGCAGTCGCGCTATATGAGAACTGTTCATATTTATCGAACTAAACCGATTCCTGTGACGAGAAAGCTTACAAGTAACATTAGATATAGACCTTATAGTAATTACTTTTTTTATTATTCAATCAGATACCTACTTATCGACCTGTTACGCTTATACTGTGTATTGCGTGCCATTGCTGTAAGAAATTGTTTACGTAATTTAACTACACAACTAATGATTAACTTGTATTGAGATACTTACAAGAAAAAAAGGATACGCACTCTTGCTTAATTTTTCTCGCCAATGTTCTCTATTATATGATTTTAGTTTGATGTATTATATGATAAAGCCTTGCAGAATTTCACTACATCATTACATGTATAATTGAAATACCAGTATTACTTAGTCATTCAATTTGTAATAACTTGTTTTAATGCACACTAGATGAGTTGTTAAACTCCTTATTATAATAATAACGATCTAAGAAAAGTTGAAAAAAAAACCTAAAATGATTATATAAATATAATCAGTCGATAGTTCTAATTTATTTCACACTTATAAAACCGTCGTCGTCGATCTATCTAATGTAAATAGAAACTGACATGTTGTATAAGGATAAGTACAATAAAAATATTATTATAAAAACAAAAAACCCGACTGCTTACAAAATAACTCAAAAGAAAAAAACAAGTGTCACAATATCAACATAAAATACTTCATGCTGCCGCATGCGGTGACAAACGTAGTACTTGTGATAAATCTTTTTTTACCCGTAGGTAACAGTATTGTTTGTCCCCTACTGTGTGTACTAGAGAACCGCCCGCGCTTCGCTTCGGGACCCGTAGGTCACAGCCGCGTAGGTCACGCTCCCGTAGGAATTTAGGCTAAAAAGTAGCCTACTACTCGCTCTAGGGGTGTCTCTCGCGGCCGTTAAAACGGGCCGGTCCTTGGGTTGGGCCCTTAGGCCCTTGGTTGTCCATCTGTGGTTAACCAATAGGTCAAGTCCGGTGAGTGGCGGCCTTAATTTTTACAGGCCTATCACTTAGCCTTATAAAGTCTTACCTGTCTGAGCGTGTACAAAAAGTAGTGATTAATGGTATAGAGTCCTCAGGAGCACACATTTCTATGGGTGTGCCTCAGGGATTAATACTGGGACCATTGCTATTTTTAATATACATAAACGATCTTCCTCATTTTACTCGGGATTTGTGTGAAACTGTATTGTTTGCTGATGATACATCCTTAGTTTTTAAAGTAGATAGAAGAAAACATTGCTTTGACGATGTGAATAATACTGTTTCGCAGGTACTACACTGGTTTACTTGTAATAACTTGATGTTAAACGCGAAAAAAACCAAGTGTGTCAAATTCACGTTACCGAATGTAAAACAGGTGCCAACTAACATACTTCTAAATGGGGAAGTACTTGACTTAGTAAATTCTACAAAGTTTCTTGGCCTTACGATTGATTCTCGGTTGCAATGGAGTCCCCATATTGAAGCCTTGTCTGGGAGACTCAGTTCTGCTGCTTACGCTATTAAGAAAGTAAAGCTCTTAACTAACGTGGAAACAGCAAGACTAGTTTATTTTAGTTACTTTCATAGTGTGATGTCCTACGGTTTGTTGTTGTGGGGCACAGCTGCAGACATTGAATCTATTTTTATATTACAGAAAAGGGCAGTGCGTGCAATTTACAACCTCAGACCTAGGGACTCGCTGAGAGATCTGTTTAAAGAAGTTAATATACTCACTGTTACATCACAATATAATTATCTTGGATAATATTATGTATGTTAAAAAGTACCATGACAGTTCTTTAAAGAAAAGTGATGTCCATAATATTAATACTAGGAATAAGGCTAAGCTGATTGTACCAAATTTTAGGCTTTGTAAAACTGGTGGCTCGTTCATGGGTAGATGCGTAAAAATTTATAATAAAATTCCGTTAGAATTAACGGAAATGCCATACTGTAAGCTAAAAACTCATGTTAAGGACATTCTTATGACGAAGGGTTATTATAAACTGGATGAATATTTTCAAGATGAAACAGCCTGGACATGAGTTTGAAATATAGCCTTAAGTAGTGATAAGTGTTCTCTGTAACTGTGAGTGGGGAAGAAAAAAGAAACTCCTTGGGAGTTTCTTGCCGCTTCATCTACCAAGGCCACTCATCGTAGGGATTTGTGGAAGCGATGGCGTAGATGACATTCGAAAAGTGTTTGTAAAAACCAAGTTCGAAATAAATCATTTCATTTCATTTCATTGAGTTGGCGTGGTGATCTCCAGTTGCTTCTCGAAGGTTGTCCAGTCCATAAGGCGACGGGGCCTTGGCAAGACTCTGCTGGGTTCCTTCGCCAGGACTAACAGGACAGGAACATGGTCGGACCTCATACTGTCCTGTAGCGTCTCCAATCGTGGCTGGCAATGGAGGCCTTCGTACACCGCTATGTCCAGAACGTCCGATGAGTGTCCCGCGTAATCTGGGAAGTGCGTCGGGGAATCCGGACCACAGACAGTATAGCCGTGCTGTTCAGCGGCATCAAAAAGTAGCCTTCCACTTCTGTTGGCAGCTAGGCTATTCCACCCTGGATGCTTGCAGTTCCAGTCGCCCGTGCCCACCACCGGTGTCGGCGAGTCCAGCAACTTGCGGACATCAGCCAACAGGATAGTGCCAGCGGGCGGGCGGTACACTGAATACAGCCGGAGCGGGGAGTTCTCGAGGCAGAGCTAAAGTAGCCTATTACATTTGCCTATGACTTAAGTAAATTACATGTAGTATTTGATAGCGTGATTCAGAACTTGCAAATGAATTTTACTAACGCCATCTATTAACAACTCCGAAAATAAATATCTAGCAACTAACAAAACATCGATCTTCCCATGGGAATGGGATGTTTTTCCGCGGTAAAAAGTAGCCTACGTCACTCTCCACCCTCCTAACTATCGCCACACACATAAATCTTACCATATAATAGCTTTGTTGCGACGTGAAAGTGGAACAAACAAACAAACAAACAAACACACTTTCACATTTATAATATTAGTAAGCAAGTAAGGATTGTGACACTTGTTTTTTTCTTTTGAGTTATTTTGTAAGCAGTCGGGTTTTTTGTTTTTATAATAATATTTTTATTTCAGACTTTTTCGTGGGTTCGCCGAAAAATTCTACGTTTTGGGATGGTTTTTGACAATTTGTGTTAAAACGTGTGCCTAAACGTTACGTGACATATATTTGAAAAGGTCTTTTCACGATCTTTCATTTGATACCCATATTGCTAAGATAAGAAAAAAACTCAAGATTATCCCCTCTTTTTCTTCCACTTTCGGGCGCCATTTTGAAAATTCATATAGCCTGTGACACTTGCACAGTTCTGACGAATTCAACGATACCTCATATGTCGAAATCCGTTCAACCGTTTGGGCTGTGGAGCCTCACAAATAAATGGACATAAATACAAACATACATACATACATACACTCGAAAAACATAACCCTCCTTCTGACGCAGTCGGGTAAAAAGCTAAATGAATACAGGAAATCGCTTAAAGCTATAATACCTAACTATTAACTGCGCATATCAACCTTCAGTGCGCTACACTATGCCAGCCTCGTCTGTGTGAAATGTATGTAGATATGTTAAGATATTATACCTAGGTGCCAGTCAAAGATGTATTAAATATCTAGATGGAACATCGAATCCCCGAAAACGTGTCAAAAATTTGCCGCCAACAGTTGGCAGCCAATTTTATATCATTACGCACAGATTACGCACATATAGACAATAAATGAACGCGAAAAACATCGCCTACACGCACACATGCTTGATAATGTTGCCTTGTTTTTTTTTGTTTTCATTGTAGGGCGACGCTCAATCTAGATATTTAAATCATTGGTGTCAGTAAAGTAGTTGCCGTAGCAATAGCGAACTGTACAGGATGACAAAACGTTAATAAATCTCGCACAATAACATATCTACCTGCCTAACCTTTATTATGAATATTACATGGCTTGGTTGTAACCAAAGCGAAGGGGAGCAAGTTTCGCACAGAAATGAGCAAGACGTAATCTCCTTATTAAGTAGGTAATACATAAATAAATCTTATTACTTTGATAGTAGTCAGTCGTGTGTTAAAAATGTGTATTGTACATAGCTGTAGGTACCTATTCAACCTCACATATACAGTCTATTGCCGTGCGTGCCGAAGAAAATTTAGAAATTTCCGGCTCTCTTCACTTAAGCTGTATTCGTTAAAGTGAAACGGAAAAGAGCAATGAAAGTAAATAGGTAGGTACTTGGTTGTTTACGACAGCTGCACTCCGCTTCGCTTCGCCCCTTTCCGCTCCGCTTTGGGCTTAGACTGTTGTGTTTTAACTGTACGAGTATTCCCTTACAACGTTACTTTCTGTCTAAGTAATAATAATTGTTCGTAAACAAAACTGATTCTGCATTCGTACTGCAAGATTTTTTTGTACTTATAGCTCGAAAGATTTAAGGACTTAAGTAAGTAACTATCCGCCCACGGCTTCGCCCGCTAGGAATTCGTGCTTTCAATTTTAAATCCTTAGGGGTTGGTTTTTTAAAAAATAAGTATCTGTTTGACTCCACCTCCACGTCATTAACTACCTCTCCTAGAAAATTCATCGAAATCGGTCAAGCGATTTAGATTTTACATGCTGACTCATTCCCTATTAAAAGATTTTAGGGGTTGATTTACAAAAAAAAAGTATCCTATTTGTGACCAACTATTTTTATTCCAAATATGTTTTAGCCGTGAAGCTTCAAAGACAGAACGAAAGGCAGACTTTCGTATTAATAATATTAGGATGACTATATTAATATTTTTTTATTTTTTACTAGCTGTTGCCCGCGTTTTATTATAATATGTACATATAGAATAGATAGATTTATTTTCTCATTAATTTGAGTGGCCTTTCAGGGAAAAAAGCAAATGAGTTGAACCACCACTGGCTGCGTTCTTAATAAGTTTGTTTAACTTTGCGAAACAACCAATAAACAGGTGACAGATAATGATGTCTTTCTGTGTCACTCAAATTAAACTGCAGAATTTGTTGACTAATAAATAACTTACCTACATAATTATAATAAACATTTCACACTATTGCTTATTATAATAACGTAGAGGAATATTTAACTGTATGGCTAGACACTTCGTTAATTGTTGTTAAGATTTAATTTTGTAATTAGTTACATAAAAAGCGCATTAAATAAATGTAATTACTTAATGCATTTCTATACTAATAAGTATTAAGCGCTCATGCCCGGCGGCTTGCGTCGATCCTATGCGATCGACAAAGTTAAGCAACAGCGGGCGCGGTCGGTAGTTGGATGGGTGACCGCTAGTGGCAAAATTTCTTGGGCGCTTTCGTGCTTGGAGGGCACGTAAAGCCGTCGGTTCTGGTTGTTATCGATAGATAGCAGTCGTTAAGCCGTGTCGGAGGCCTTCGGGAGACTTTCGACACTGGTTTGGCCACTAACCCCAATCCGCATTGGAGCAGCGTGGTGAAGTATACTCTAAGCCTCCTCAATAATGAGGAGAGACCCGTGTTCAGTAGCCATTAATGGATTGAAGCCTTGTAGCCTATACTAGTAGGTAGTAGTAGTAGTATAGTACTCGTAGTAGTATATTAGTATATAATTATATATATTATAATAAACAGGAAAGATTTGATTGTTTGTTTGTTTGCATTGAATAGGCTCCGAAACTACTGAACCGATTTGAAAAATTCTTTCACTGTTGGAAAGCTACACTATTCCCGGGTAACATAGGATATTATATTTATATATTATATATTTATATATTATATTTTCAAAAAAATCGAGATCCTTTATAAATTGCGAAAATGTAGCCCAATCAATCAAACTGTCCCAATCCTAGGTCTCTAAATAAAAAGGCCAAAAAATATTAGGTTCTATTCGAATATTTACAAAAATAAGTTGTCATATCATTTCGTTACAGAATTGACTCTATCAGAATCGCGTAGTTAGAATATGGAATAGCAAAGAACAAATGTATCACCGTATCTCATAGTTCAATTTAGTTTTTATGCTAAATTTACCACTGGTATTTCAAATTCCTGTCGTCAAGCTGCAATTTAGGTAGGTACCTACCTATCTTAATCACAGGAGCAAAAAGCTGGCATTTGTGTAGGATGCAATTACACTGAATTCCATATCCAACGCAAACGCATTTTATATTATGACAACTCCATGCTCAGTTGTGATCTATAATTACATATGTCTGTTCTGTGAATATTATGAGTTTATTTTTTAGCAATTTTCCCAATGTCTGTCGTAAGGTCGTAACAGATGAGATGACTGAACCATCCAATTTCTGCAAGTTCAGTGGTTTATCCGTTGGTCTAACGCTCAGAAGGACTTGATTTGTAAGTTTTGTGTGTTACGTATGAATAAGAACTTGCTTCAGGAATGCAAACGTTGTAGTGTTTAAAATAAAATCCAAAATCAGCCAAATAAAGTTGACGAATCCGCACTTAACAACCGATGGACTACTTATGTTTTGCTCACATTGTGAGCAGAGATATCCGGGCCCAACAGCAGGGCAGTTACGTAACTGTGAGCTTTTAAAATTTTGTTGTTATTTAATAGTACCTAGTTTTCCTCCCACGGCGTCCCGCGCGTAGAATTTTTGTTTCAGTTTATCACTCTTTTTATCCCTTTAAGAAGGGAATTTCCAAAAATCCTCTCTTAGTGCTCCCCTACACTACCCAAGGATACCCAATGCAATTCAATGCATACCAAATTTCAGCTTCTTGCGTTTAATAGTTTCGGCTTCAGTCAGTTGCTCAGTAACGGATGAGTAGCCTATTATATAATATACTGATACAATATGGATAGTGAAAATGTGAAGATTCGTCGAGTATTCTCAAACACCCAAGTACCTACACTCTAATCTCGTTAACACTTAAAGTTCAAGTAATTAGTAATTACAATTACCTACAACGCTTCTTGTTTGGTACAAAACACTAAATCTTAATTTTGCTGGTAAATTATATGTACTATCTGTATAATTAGCATTACTGTGGCATTATAATAATTATTTAAGTTATTTAAATGCCATTGGACACATTAAATATAGTTTTTGTAAATACCTGCTGTTGGAGACAATAGATAATATTTTTTTTATAACCCTCTCCGGACGGGTTGTACGACTTTGGTCAAATCTGATATTCGTCAAATCGGCAATTTGTCAAATCTGAAATTGGTCAAATCGGTAGTTCGTCAAATCGTCTTTTTGTCCAGTTATGAAATTTGCCAAATACGCTTTTGGTCAAGTCTATGTACAGTCGATGAAGACATACGTTTTCATTTCATATATAGGAACTTACGCTGTAGTTTTACATCATCAAAATAACCGACTTCAAAGTCAAGATAACTCAAAAATCACTCGCCAGACGTTGCTCCTATTTATAAGGTACCACATGACAAGCACTACCTTTCTAACAAAAAATAATCATCAAAATTAGAACACCCAGTCAAAAGATTGCATTTTAATTTACATTATTGAAAATAACTCTAAAATTGACCGTCAGATGTCGCTCAAATGGGACCACACGGCAATCATTAGCTTTCGAATGTGAAAAAAATTATCGAAATCGATTCACCCAGTACGAAGTTATGAGGTAACACACAAAAGACAAAAAAACATACAGAGGAATTGTTAACCTTCCCCTTTTTTAAATCGGTTAAAAACAATATTAAAGTGACAAGACTTCGGCCCGGTTTTCATGTATTAGACATTAAAACTTTCTCTTGAATCACTCTATTAAAGAAGACCGTATTAAAATCCGTCGTGAAGTTTAAAAGATTTAAGCATACATATTGACAGACGGAGGACAGCGGGAATGACTTTGCTTTATACTATGTAGTGAATTAGTGATAAGTGAAATAGGAATTAAATAAAATGTGGTAATAAAACATCACGAGGTATTTTCATTTTTATAGTTGATTGTACTAAAATAACTTGACCAAAAGCGTATTTGGCAAATTTCATAACTGGACAAACAGCCGATTTGACGAACTACCGATTTGACCAATTTCAGATTTGACGAATATCAGACTTGACCAAAGTCGTACAACCCCTCCGGACACAATAATGACTGGTCATTATATGAAACACTATCTACAAAAATTATATTTCAATTAAATTATTAAGTAAGTATACTCGATGTCATCTGGATTTCATTATGTATCTAACATCCTACTAATATTAAAAATGCGAAAGTTTGCAAGGATGTATGTGAGCGAGTACTCACTCGCTCACACACTCACTCAGTGTGTGTGTGGGTTATTACTCTTTCACGCAAAAACTACTGAACGAATTTTCATGAAACTTTGCAGTAATATAGCTTAGACATCGGAATAACATAATTAATTGTAAAAATTTATAGAGATTTTTGAAGGGACTGGTTTCCCGAAGCGAAGCGAGGGCGGATTTACTACTCTTACAATAAAGCCGGGCTTCCTTTGTAAAAGCGCTTTGTGACCGAAATAATCGTTGCGGAAGAGATTTAGACCATGATTCGACAGTCATAGTGGCCTATAATTACGCATAAGTTAGTATGGCACTTCATTAAATTTAAAAAAGAAAACAGTTCTTTTTTAAGGTTTAAGTAAAAATTGTTTTAAAAATTTAACTTTTAGAATAATCAGGGAATAATCCCTTCAACTCCATCAAACCAAAATTTTAACTGTTTTATTTCAGGAACTCAATATTATGAAAAAGATAGGTGGCCCTATCTGACCATCAGCTACCAAAAATGAGCGAGCTTATTTGACTCCTCTTGCTCGCTTAGCTATTTCCACTCGGCTCTATGTTAGTAGAAGGGTTATATGCAGTTTGAGTTTGTATGAATTCCACTCGGAATGGAATCGCCGCTCTTCCGATGGAAGCTCAGATTAAACATGAATATATTTTTAAACTGTTTCGCGAGTAAAGCCTAAAGTATAAGATACCGTCGTCGGCGTGAGAGATATTTAAATATAGGTTAGGTAACCAATTGCCAAAACGATGCAACACAAATAAATATAAAAAACACGAGATTGTCATTGGAGGAGAGATTGTTATTATACTATGTTGCAAAACCCTGGAAAGTTTCACATGAAGAACTAGGTATTTGTGCTATTAACTCCATCTATTGGTATCTAAATTATCGTAATAATACTCATTACCTACCGACTGAAATTTGAATTTAGACTAAGTTCCGTTACATTTATTCAAGAACAATGTTGTTTAGTTTATTTTTTCGACAGAATTATTAGATACATTACATTATTAGGTACCTACATTTAAAAATTCAAGGGAAGTGGGTAAATATTTGAAATAACACAATCACAAACATTATATGAAATTAAATATTTTTAAACGTATAATTAAATTAAAACATAAAATTTCACTTACCCGATTGGATGTATCCGACCACCAAAACAAATAACAACAAGGCATTTAATGCTTGCATTTTATGAAAGTGAGAGACAGTCCGTTTATTTGAATATCACAGTAGATCACGATAAAAGTAATGGCACTGGTATCAAGTTGTTAGTCGGTGCGGATGTAATCGCTCGGCCTGCGGCTGCGCTCGCGAGCTGTCGGCGGCAAGCTAGCGAGTGGCGCCGCACGCTGGCTGGTTGCATAAGTACCGGCCACTGTTGATACAGAATATCATTTGGCGGACACCACTGATACTTTCGCTGCGTTTTACTGGTTCACTGTGTTCGATTATTCCATTTTTAACCCGTCTATCAACTGAACTTATTATCTCACGCCGCTCACGCGTAATGAGCACGTAAAGATCTCGACGAGAAATAAATCTCGTAACAAATTTTATCATAATCGTCAGTTCGGTTAAAATGTTGAATAGGTAAGTTCTGAGTTGCATATATTATTATAAGACTAATTTAAATAAGGAAATAAAATGTTTTTTTTTTGGAAATTGGTTTTTAGTTTTTACACTATTCGAATGTCAATTTTGCGTTTTGTACATTTTGCGAGTTGTGTTCATTTTGCGTTTTGTACATTTTACGCCGAAGCGAAATTAAGTATGCCATCGCTTCAACAGATCCATAATACTTATAATTACGGTGAGTGGTTTTAAAAGAAGGGACTATTATGAACTTTTTTTATTTACTTATAGGATCAGGTGGCACTTAGGTACGACGAATGAACTACATATAAAATGGAAACTGATAGTACGCACCTAAAGAATATGAATAGCAATTATTTTGTCGACGAGAAGACAAACCGTTTGAACGATTTCTGTGATTAGCGCTAATCTTAAAAGCGAAAGGTCACTCGTCACGAAATATCGAAAACTGCTTCATGTAATAATTAGTGAACGTCCGCTAAGAAAGGATTTCATCTCAAGGTATAAGTATTCCACCTCAAGTGGGATAAGCTTTGGATGAAAGTTTTTTTTGAAAATCAGTGAAAATGATTTCTATGATGGCCAATATTAAATATACAATATCAAAAAATGTATGGAAGCTACCCAGACCGGTGCATTTGATTGAATAACGATGGGATTAAACGTCGCACAGATTCAGCCAGAACGCAGCAACCTTAGATTCGGGAGACCGCACGCACGACTGTCCTTCGTCGGCTTTGTCCGATAATTTAGTAAGCTCAGACCAATAAACTATAGACGGCGTGCCGTGAACGAAAGCTTGAAGCCGGCAAAAAGTACACCTCGCCTTGTAATACACACGGCGGCACTCACACCAAAACGACTTTTGTGTTCTAAATAATAAAAAATAAATGAAGCTTTGTGTTCCAAAAAATAAAGTTTCTAGTTCAAACTGTCAACATAGGGCATTCTATTGGTTTCGATGTGTGTTTTAGGCGCACTTTTGCCGGCTTCACGCTTTTGTTCACGGCGCGCAGTCTATACATAGTTTATTGGTCTGAGTTAGCAAGTAGGTATACCTATAGATATAGATAGTAGATAGTAGATACCCTACAAGGCTTCGATTTAAAAAATAATAGTGCTACTCAATCACGCTTCATAAAAATAGATTTGTTAGCGGTAGAATGTATTGGGATTCCTCAGAATACATTTTTTTGTATCACAGATTTATGTATCTTAAAAACATACGCGGAAGAAAACGTTGCCGTTGTAGGTCGATCGCCGGGACAACAGGGTCATAATGAGGGTCGCCGTTTTTGTACTCACCAGTTGGCGTCACCGACGAGTGAGGTGCTGTCAAAGCCCACCCATACATAAACAGTGACAAGTGATATTCAGACAAGTGAGAAGCGACCACGGAAGCGACAGTGCCACAAACTTATCTGACCCGGTGGCCAAAATTGGAACTAATGCAAATGTTATACTGTTGTCAGACAAAGACAGTAGCGCCCTTCTTACCGGGTCAGATAAGTTTGTGGCACTGACAGCCAGACCTCACTCTACGCTAGCGCCTCTAGCGGCGAATTCACACGCCTTTACCCTCATTGAACGCAGGCTGTTCCCGCGTTACAAATTTTTATTTTTGAAGATAATGAGCATGTAAATAGTTCTAACACACGTCGTTGATAGGATTGTTATACTCTCACCGTCAATCTACAATAAACGTTAATCACAAGGACGGAAAGCTGGCATTTCTATGGGTTATCATTTAAAACATGTTTAAAACGAATTCCATATCGAACGCAAAGTATGAATAAAAGTTTTTTAAATATCGTAATTAATTAAATTCGGGGTACATCGAAATAAAAAAAATGAAAAAATTTTTTTTTAGTACAGTGCCACAAACTTATCTGACCCGGTAAGAGGGCCCTACCATGAGGCCCTACTGTCTGGTCTTTGTCTGACAACAGTATAACTTAGTTCCAATTTTTGCCACTGGGTCTGATAAGTTTGTGGCACTGTAAACATTCCTTATTTTTTTTATGACGAAGTATGTATGTACATATTACATCTGAGATATAGGATATTTCTGCTGATTTTTAATGTAGGTATGTACCACGGAACACAGAGACATACCAGGTATGTACCTAGCCGTAAAGAATGGTTAAGCTAATAATGGTAGAAACAGTTTTTTTTTTAATTAGAGCTGTGAAAGTGCACACAATTCCTAACGCAGCTTTTTCCATGGCACGTTGTGTAGGCTAAAAGCCTAACAATCGAAATGAACTTTCGAATGAGGTTGACTGAAAATCATGTTACTCGAGTCACATTTAGGTACTTACTAGTCGATTGACCATTGAAGCACTAAGCTAAGCTAAGCTACAACCCAATTATGGCCCACTACTGAGCACTGGATGAGGAGAGCCTCATTACTGAGGAGGCCTAGAGCATACTCCACCACGCTGCTCCAATGCGGGTTGGTGGAGGGGTTAGTGGCCAACCCCGTGTCGAAAGTTTTCAAGCCGCCCTAAGGCCTCCGACATGGCTTAACGACTGCTATCAATCGATAACAACCGGGACCGACGGCTTTACGTGCCCTCCGAAGCACGGAAGCGCTCAAGAAATGTTTGCCACTAGCGGTCACCCATCCGACTACCGACCGCGCCCGCTGTTGCTTAACTTTGTCGATCGCATAGGATCGACGCAAAATAGGGAATATGCTCAGATTATAGAACCAAAAGGCAGATGTAGTCGTTCTAGTATAAAGTGAAGCTACCAAAGCAAATACAAAATAAAAAGCTAATACAATCTCGTGTCAGTACTACGGAAAGCGTCAAATAGCATAAACGTCGCAAGTGTCAAATTTTTTAAAATAATTTTATCAGTTATAATGTCGTCTTGCATTATTAAATTCTCTAAAAGTTGTTTGCAAAAACAAAGAAAAGAAGACGGAATATCTTTTCACAGGTAATTGTTCATTATTTTATTATTTATTTATAATAATATTTTTTCGGTTCGCTCGGAACACAAAACCTCAACAATCATTCATTTGTACACCAGTTCAAATGAAAATCGGTTACCCTAAATTTGGGGAAATATGCATGGACTATTTGGACATTGGTCGATTTATAAATTTATATCGAAAAAAAATATTTTGAAAGTAAATAGTTTTATTTATTTAAACCTAAATGTCAGGCAATACAGCCAATAAAATTAGCATTCTAACTGCTGAAAATGTCACGTGTACCAATAATATGTATGATAAATATTATATAATATTTTAGTTTCTGCTTAGCCTACTAATAACTAATAACTATAATTTTTGCAGATTTCCGACAGATGCTGTAACAAGAGAAAAATGGGTTCATATTATTCGGAAAAGCAGGCAAGATATTAATTGGCTAATTAATTTTGCGTGGTTCGCTCATTACATTTTAGTGAGGATGACGTGTACCTATCTCACTAAAAAAGGACATTGGTTGATTAAAAAATCATCAAAACCGAATTTTTGTTATAATAAATAAGTACTTATATTGATATTTTGATGTTTTTTTTTTGATTAAAAATATCTACCCAAAGAGACAAAAATCCATAGGATAATTAAAACAATTAAACATATTTAAAATATTAAATTAAATAGGTATATTAAAAAAACATTTACACATAATTATTATATAATACTTTTTGATAACTAGTGATATGGCTACAACCCATTAATGTCCCACTACTGAGGGTCTCTCCTCATTATTAAGGAGGCCTAGAGCATACTCCATCTCCACCACGCTGCTCCAGTGCGGATTGGTGGAGGGGTTAGTGGCCAACACATTGTCGAAAGTTTTCAAGCCGCCCGAAGGCCTCCGACACGGCTTAACGACTGCTATCTATCGATGTATCGATATCAACCGGGACCGACGGCTTTACGTGCCTTCCGAAGCTCGGAGGCGCTCAAGAAATTATTATCAGAAGAAATTAAAATCAATTATTATTATTACATACAATAAAACTTTAATTTTTAGTCTGTTTTTCTGTGCATTTGTTCCGCCTAATCTCAGGAACGGCTTAACAAATTTAGATGCAGTTTTCACTGACGTATTCAAATGAGCTTGGGTTAACATTTAGTTAGAATCGGTACACAAATAAGAAATCACGTCAATTTAAAGAATACCAACCCTCATTTATCGATTATGGGCTTACCGAAGCGAAACAAGGGCGTTCACTAGTAATAAATAATTTGCCAATTTAATTGTGCATAATGTTTTAAGCTGAAAATATGGCGAACAATGTTTACAAAATTGCGGGAGATTATGACTTTTCACTTGGCAACCTCACACACACAAAGAATTACGTATCCATACGGTGCAATTGCTAGTTGACATTAAGGTTGTCATGCACACATAGGGAAAAAGCGGCTTCACATTATTCGTCGCTTTTCTTTGCGAATGTTCTATCTGCCTTTTGGTTCTATAATCTGAGGGAATATGCATGTCATTAAAATTTAAGTAAATATTTTTTGTACAGTCGTTATCGCTAAAATAATGATATCTGTCACATTATTTTCTATTTAATCTTTTTAAAATCACTAAAATAAATTTATAAAAAGTGCAAATTTTAGAAGGCAAATTTAAAATGTCGTAACGCAACGCTATTGGTTAGACATCGGCGTGACGTCATCCTTCGCGATGGACATGTCAAAAACATACTAGAACTAACTGTTTTCATTTATATTTCAGTTAATTTGATTGCTTTCAGAGTTTATCGTATACTTCTTGCGTGATTTTTGTTTGTTAGTGGTGTGTTGAATGACTAACAAACAATGTCTGAAAGTGGATTTCAAAAGGCGCAGTCGGATAATCTTCCGAAAATTGATGCTTTCATGATAAGTTCGTACTTCACCTCAAATAATGATTTTACATCAGCTGAAATCAGGGGAGTCAAAGCTGCAAGGTGAGGAAGTGATAGATATTTAATTTAGGTACATGGTTCTCGTACAGTTATGCGTGACTAGCTATCCGAACACAACTAGGACTGCGCAGTCCAGACCCAGTTTGCGCGAGCTTACTTGCACGTGTAGCCACTACTAGGTGTTCCGTCTTTTTGTACCGTCATCGCGTCATGACTGCACAAGCCCGGACTGCGCATGCAAGAAGGAGCGTGTGGCCGGAACTTAATAGGGAATATTAAATAATATGGGGTGTCTCCCTCACAGACGAGGTAGAGGGTCTCCCTTACTTACAAAGTTACCTACTTTGTAAAATTTTGACGAACTGTCAAATGTGACTGTGATGTGACCTATTAAAATCATAGAGATATTACACTAGAGGGCAGAAGCCAGGCTTCAGAGCGTACCTCGGATAAAAAGAGACGAAATCTTTAGTAATCACCTTTCTCTTTCTGGCGAGGCTTCAGAGCGTACCTAGGATAAAAAGAGACGAAATCTTTAGTAATCACCTTTCTCTTTCTGGCTCCTCGGGATCGGAGAGAGATAGGTAATTACCGTTATCGTTGTTTCTCTTTCTAACCGGGGGCGAATGCAATCTATGGGCAGCTGTATATATGGCAGCAGTATGACTCACCCACTCTATTGTAATATCTCTATGATTAAAATGGCCCTACTTTAGATTATGAATCACAGACTTTTAAAAAAGAAAAAAGTAGACATACATAGACATGCTGCACACATTGACAATTCCCATACAAAATATTCGTGGTCTACAAATCTTGTCTATGGTCCTATACAAAAAGTGAGCTTCTTGTAGCTTAACAAAATGGTGAAAGTGCTTCAACCCCATTTTGTTTGTGTGCGTGAGTGTTGCAACAACAAAAATAAAACGAGATAGTCTTTGTACGTGTCATGGGAGAGAAAGAGATGAAACTATTGTTTACATATTACGTCTTTGTAGTGGTGAAAATAGGGAATATGCATGATTTTTTTTATTGTTTTTATAGCTCATTTATGTTAATATAATACCGTAAAAAAATTTACGACTCATGGGAAAGTCCAAATTTTGTTTTAAATTAATTAATGAAAATTGCAATGTATTGGGAACGTGCACGACGGTGGCAACGCGCAACTTTTTCGGCTACTGTCAAATATGACAAGTAAACATTGTTAGTATTTTTGCAATTAAAAACCAAAATAAACAGTAAATGATACTTGTTGACTTTATTTGAGTGCAATTTATTGAATAGTGTATGTGTACAATGGATATAATCATAAAAACCGCGTTCGAAAGTATTACACACAGCCGCAATAGTTTCCATTTTTTGTCACGTTGTGCGCTGCGATCGTTTTTGTACACCTGCCACCCGCTTTGCACATAGCGAATAAGGCCGATTCAAACGCCGCCCTTTTGGCGCGTTCTATGGTGACGTCATCGTTCGTCAGGTTGGAGTTGTTTACTAACAAGTGGCTATGAGCGAGGTTGAGAAAGAGTATTTTATAGTATTAAATTTACGTTTTCTAGTTTAATTTCATAAACGGAAGTATGGATGGAAACCGAAGACCTTATTTTAAGTACTGTATTGTACCTATGTGCAAGAATACGAGATGGAACGCACCGGACAAAGTATTTTTTCATGTTCCACGGGACGCTTATATAAGAAAAAAGTGGTGTAAAATTGTGAAAAGAGATATTATATCTACAAAAAGCACTGCATACTGTTGCGAAGATCATTTTAACGTAAGAAGAAAATAATTATTTCTACCAAATATTAATAGTTTTGGTTTAATTTGGCTTACAAAAGTACAAACCCTGAAAAGTTGTTGTAAGATTCTCGTTCAGATCTGGGATAAAAACAGATTTGATTATAAAGTATTCCCAAACACGGATTTATTTATTAACAACCATTTATTCCTAAAATGTGATATGAAGGATATAGTATGATTTGTATGTAGAAGGCAAATGGCTAAATCTTTACAGGTTATGTTAAAGACTTTTATGAATTACATAGAAAAACTGTAGCCTAAACTAAACTGTGTTGTGTTCGGATAGCTAGTCACGCATGACGTCACTATGTTGCCAACAGAAGAGGGTTTTTTATTTTTGCTTACTGATTTATATACCTCTTTTAATTTTTCAATCAATAAATGATATGCCTAATTTTTTATTCCTTTCCGAATATTCTTTATTTTTTATCTTCCATAAAGCCGGCAACGATTTATAAAGTTCTATGAACTCAATTAAAAAATCCTTAGAATAGCTCCTTACGTTACTCATATTTTTTTCATGAACAATGTAGGTATTGTGTACTTAGTCGAAAATTTTCCTCGGACTGAAGCGCGGCTTGAACTACACAAAAATAATGCGTCAAATAATGGCGTGAAATGAAATCATAACTTTTTTGTAACATTTCACGTTCAGGACACTGGCTTTTGAGCCTGACGTTATATATATATAAATGAATAATTATATATTTTTTTGCCTAAAAACTAACAAAATTAATTTTGTTCGTATTAAAATATTTTTTATTTTTTAATGATGAAATACTTTTTGTCGATTAGTTCGACTTATCGAATTTAACATAACAAGTGATCTGTTTCATTCGATATGTTTAAAAAGAAAAGAGTTCACTGACGTAACTTTGTAACGACGTTAGTTCTTTACTTAAAAGTGTAAAAATTTCAACAATATCTAGTAGGGAATATTAATTAATATGGAGTGCCTCCCTTACAAGGTTACTTTGTAAAATTTTGACGAACTGTCAAATGTGGCCTATTAAAATCATAGATATATCGGTGCGATATTACACTAAAGGGCAGAAGCCAGGCTTCAGAGCGTACCTCGGATAAAAAGAGATGAAATCTTTAGTAATCACCTTTCTCTTCCTGGGTCATCGGGATCGGAGAGAGATAGGTAATTACCGTTATCGTTGTTTCTCTTTCTAACCGGGGGCGATTGCAATGTACGGGCAGCCGTATGGCTCACCCACCCAACCCACTCTAGTGTAATATCTCTATGATTAAAATGCCCTACTACATTTATTGTTCGCTGCCTACTATAATCCTTACTAATATTATAAATGTGAAAGTGTTTGTTTGTTTGTTTGTTTATTTGTGACGCTTTCACGTCGCAACAAAGCTATTATATGGTAAGGTTTATGTGTGTGGGGATAGTTAGGAGGGTGGAGAGTGACGTAGGCTACTTTTTACCGCGGAAAAACATCCCATTCCCATGGGAAGATCGATGTTTTGTTAGTTGCTAGATATTTATTTTCGGAGTTGTTAATAGATGGCGTTAATAAAATTCATTTGCAAGTTCTGAATTACGCTATCAAATACTACATGTAATTTACATAAGTCAAATGTAATAGGCTACTTTAGCTCTGCCTCGAGAACTCCCCGCTCCGGCTGTATTCAGTGTACCGCCCGCCCGCTGGCACTATCCTGTTGGCTGATGTCCGCAAGTTGCTGGACTCGCCGACACCGGTGGTGGGCGCGGGCGACTGGAACTGCAAGCATCCGGGGTGGAATAGCCTAGCTGCCAACAGAAGTGGAAGGCTACTTTTTGATGCCGCTGAACAGCACGGCTACACTGTCGAGGGTGTTGCACACCGTTACCGCGGCTCTGAATAAGAGAGAACGCGTGTGTGCAGTATTCCTCGACATGGAAAAGGCGTTCGACCGTGTTTGGCACGACGGCTTTCTCTACAAGATCTCGCAGTCGTCGGCGCCCCGGAGTGCCGTTAAGGTGATCTCCAGTTTCCTCGAAAATAGAAGCTTCAGAGTAGTGGTTGAAGACGCCGAATCCACCGAGCGTCCGATCGCAGCCGGCGTCCCGCAAGGGAGTTGCCTGTCCACGGTCTGCAACGCCTGATACACCGACGACATCCCGGCGGCAGGGGGGCGTCGCTTGCCCTATATGCCGATGACGTGGCGTACATCACCACGTCGCTGAATAGAACCCACGCCATCGTCAAGATGCAGCGTGCGCTTGATGCCCTCCCCGAATGGCTCGCCGCGTGGAGACTGTCGGTGAATGTCGGGAAGACGCAGGCCGTGAACATAGGAGGATACCTCAACAGGCGGGACCCTACTCTGGAGCTTCACGGACAAGATATCCAATGGGCCCCACAGGCCAAATACCTGGGGGCAAAATCGACGGAAGACTTTCGATGAAGCCACAGGTTACGAAAGCCGTCGCGAATTCCAGAAGCGCGATGGCAGAAACCAGTGCTCTCCTCGAGCCTCCCTCTCGGACTGAAGCTCGGGGTCTACAAGACCTACATTAGATCCCGCCTCACGTACGCGGCACCGGCGTGGTACGCGCTCGCCAGCGAACCGCAGCGCAAGAGGATGCGCGCGGTTCAGGCGATTGCGCTCCGCCGGCTGACTGGTGCGCCGAGGTACGTCAGGAACGCCGTCATCCAGAGGGACCTTCGAGTCGAGAGCGTGGACGACTTCATCGAGAGATTGGCACGCAACATGTTCGGGCGTGTCGACGCGTCGCGGTTCCCGCATCTGCAGGACCTGGTGCCGCTCCACACCCGTCCACCGGACCGCTGGGCCTTCCCGCGCGACTTGCTGGTTGCGCGGGACGGGGCTAGCACTGACTGATACTGGGGCTTCGTAAGTCGTCGCCCGGCGCTGATCGGCTCCTGCTGGGCTTCCCACCAGCGGGATTCTCCCGGTAGGGCCTCGATGGCCTGGGCGGCGCGAAGATGAAACCCCATCCCGTTTAAGACTCTGTGGCCTGTAAAAAGGCCACCACTCACCGGACTTGACCTATTGGTTAACCACAGATGGACAACCAAGGGCCTTAGGGCCCAACCCAAGGACCGGCCCGTTTTAACGGGCCGCGAGAGACACCCCCGAAGGGGAACTAACTGTCCCGAGGGCTCCACACATCTCAGACAGGGTGCAGTGAAGAGAGCGAGTAGTAGGCTACTTTTTAGCCTAAATTCCTACGGGAGCGAGACCTACGCGGCTGTTACCTACGGGTCCCGAAGCGAAGCGCGGGCGGTTCTCTAGTATAACTATATTTTGTCATTAATAAAATGCTCGTTGTGAAAATCATTGATCTATATTCCTATCTCTATGGTGAAAATGTTGTGAATCTGTTATGACGTTATGACCTGTCACAACTGACATAAATGTCAAAATCATGTTAGTGTTTTTGAATTGAAGACTGAAGTAGGCATAACCTGCAAATCTGTTCTTAAATTTCCAAATACAATGCCGAAAACCGAAAAAAGACCGCAACCAAAAGTATTTTTAGAGGAATTTCGCATAAAGGTTGTAATTCATATCTCATAAGTTGTTAGATTCTAATAAATCCGCTATTTGCAATCTACGTTAATCTCCTAACGATCAGGCGGATAATAACTGCCGCTGTTTCCATATCTTTTCTCTAAAAAGTAGTGTAATTAAAAATTTACATTATAAAAGTGTCTGTCGTAATAATACTATACTTTTTTGGTGATAAATTAATTACTTTCTTTGTAGAATGCTCCTGAAGACTATGGCATGGCTGATGAGAAATGGGACTTTAAAAAGTTTGTTAAAAACTTCCGCATTGTCGTCGTCCGTATGGATAGCTTTGAAATGGAATTTGACTTGATTGGCATACAGCCAGCTTTTGCTAATGCCTTCCGCAGACTTATGCTTAGTGAAGTTCCCAGCATGGCGATAGAGAAGGTTATGATAAAAAATAACACATCAATTATACAAGATGAAGTTTTAGCTCATAGATTGGGTCTAATTCCCCTTAAAGCAGATCCCAGATTGTTTGAATTCTGGCCTGAAGGTATGTTTATGATAATTTTATCTTAATACTAATTTTTTTTCTGTGTAGGTCTATTACAGTTACTTTACAGAACAGCAGTACATGATGTAGTATATGCCTGAGCGACTGTTGAAGGAAGCAGGTGGTCTATACCAACTTTGTTGTAATATGTAAATAATTATTTGTTACAATTTTCACACAAAAAGTTGTATCAAGCATGTGGGGTACCAGTACCACTCTACTTTTTCAACATAATATAATATTGTTGTCCCAAATTAAAAGTTCTTTAAGGTCAGTTAGGGTGAAATCACATCAAAAAATGTGTAAAAGTTTCATCTGAACATAATCAATCTGTTTACTTTTAGATGCAACAGAAGGAACTGAATTTGATACTCTGGAGTACTCACTCAAGGTTAAATGTATTACAAACAAGTCACCACCAAAAGACTCCTATAGATCTGAGGACTTGTATGAAAACCACAGTGGTAAGTATTAAAATAAATGTAGCATGTTATGTCAGTTATTTAAATTTTTATGTCTGTAAATATTCATCCAATACTGTAATGATATGGTATTAAATTTTTAGTTTTGCTGATAAAGTGGTTTATATCTTTTTTAGTTTACTCGTCACAAATAAAATGGTGTCCCATTGGTAATCAAGCATCGGTTTACAAGGACGTTGATGTAGGCCCTGTTCATGGTGACATCCTTATATCAAAAATGCGTCCAGGTCATGAATTGGATCTTCATTTAGTGGCAGTTAAAGGCATTGGTAAAGACCATGCTAAATTCTCTCCAGTAGGTTAGTATTGTAATGGTTTATTAATGTGTACTAAGAAAATGTTTACTTTACCTGGCTCAAAAAATTTAAGAGGTTGTTGCATGGCCTGATCCTGCAGTCTTAATAACGGGAAACAAATTACAAACTCCTGTTACATTGTATGTCTTTGACGAAATCCATGTAATGAAAATTTTTGTGTAAAAAACTAAAAAGTAAACAATGTTGTTTTCCAGCCACTGCATCTTACCGTCTGCTGCCAGATATCACTTTAACACGTGAGGTAACAGGCAGTGAAGCAAGTTTACTGCAAAGTTGTTTCTCACCAGGAGTAATTAGCATTGATACAGACGGCAAAGCTTTTGTCCGAGAAGCCCGCTATGACTGCTGTAGTAGGAATGTTTATAGATATGACGAAATAAAGGATGCGGTAATACTTAGCCGCATAAGGGATCATTTCATATGTAAGTTACATGTGTATATTAAGACAAGTATTTACTTCTTACTCATTATTGTTAATAAATTAGTAAACTATATTGCACTATATCGATGGCAGCAAAGAACATAAAGACATCTGCAATTTTGCCAAAATCGTTTTTTTGCATAATTCAAAAATGTTGTTTTTTACACCAATTTTTCAACGTACAAAAAGACATCTGCACTACTTATTTAAAATTTGACAAAGTACAAACGGACATATACCATTTGTCCTTGTGTACGTCGCGCAATGCGGCGGGCCAGCTGTCCTTACGAAAATAACCTGCGAAGTCTCGAGGCTCTTCAGCAAGAAAAAATGTCTGATGATGACTGCTTGCAATTGGAATAATAAAATAATTGAAATAATTGAAATTGAATCCGGAAGTAACATTCAACCAAGCCACAAATGTAAAAAATATTTATACCTTTTTTTCCTATCTTTGTTGGTATGTTTGTTACCCCATAACTTCGTGTTGGTTAAACCGATTTTAATGATTCTTTATTTCCTTGAAAACTGGTACTTTTTTTGAGGTCTCATATACATTTGAGCGACATCTGATGAGTAATTTTGAATTTACTTGAATAATGTGTAAGGATTTTTGAAAGTGTGTATTTATGGTTTTTTTCCTAATAACTTTTTATTGAGTGTTCAGATTTTTATGATTCTCTTTTTATTTGAAAGCTAGTATTTGCATTGTGGTCTCATATAAGTTTAAGCGGCATCTGACCAATGGTTTTTGAATTATCCTTAATATTTTTTATGTATGTATGTTACCTCATATCTTACTACTTAGAGTTCCGATTTTAATCACTCTTCTTTTAATCAAAAGCTGAGGCTTTAGGTTAGGTCCCGTAAAAATTTGAGTTTCGTCAAACGAGTAGTTATTGAGTTACTTAAGATACTGATACAAAGATGATGATTATGATACAAAGTACTGTTAAAATATAATTATTATTAGTAGTTATTTCTTTGAAACTATACTTTTTAGTTACTTTATATTACAAATACAATTATTAACAAGAATCACAAAACTTTTTTTTTATAAGACACCCTAAAACTCAAAATAGTTTAGGTATATCTGCAATTATCCAATAGCTTCAACGTAAGAATGCCGAAGTAATGTGAGACAACTACAGTATTTTAGTGACAATAATAATTATATTTGTTGTTTTGATGAAATTGGTTTTATATGATCAATAAAAATAAAAATCAATCATTAAATTAATAAAATAGTTACAGAATAAATAATTATCAGGTCCCAAGTAGAAACGAATATATGGCAGTTGACTCAATTTGCTTGTTTTCTTGATCGAAGTAGAAAAAGATATCTGCCGTAATTTTAAAAATTAAAGAATTATTAATAATTTACCTATACCAAATAATAGTTAATATTGTAATAATTAACTATTCCAAAATCGACGAAGATATCTTTGTAATTGTAGAAGTTATACCATTTTTGAACTAAAAACACTCTCCTGAAAACTAACGTTTTTGTAGGAGACCGTTTGTTCTTTGCTGCCGTCGATATGTGCAGGTGATTTATTGTTGATTGATATGAGAATTACAATTAATGAACTTATTATTGCAAGATTATGAATTGATAAATATTGTTGAGGGGAATTTTTGCTTGGAAAGTCTTCAAATATTATAATTACGATTTTCTTGATCTTGATAATGATATAAATGGAACATTTTGTAAGTCTGAAAGTTTTAATAAGTCTTGTTTCTGTATGTGAGATTTCAGATCAACCATGTCTCACACTGATTCCATGTGATAATACAAGTTATAACATGCAAAGACATTGCCACAATGGAAGCACTTGGATCTAATGTAACAGCTCAGCTCAGACTCAGACCTTTACCAACATTTGAGTATTTTGTAATAATTATTAACATAGCTGCTCAGTTAAATTATAGTCATCATTTAATATAAAATTGTTATTGACAGTTAATATTTTACAAAGTATGTTTTGTTTCAGTTAATGTGGAGTCAGTTGGAGCGATGCCCCCCAATGTCATATTTGTGGAAGCTGTGAAAATATTAAGAGACAAATGTAAATCATTATTGGATGAATTAAATAATTTCAAATGATCAAAAATTTGCTTTTCTATTCACATATTTATACACGAATACATATAATTCCATACACATCTGTGTTTTACCTCTATAGTTGTTATTTAATAGCACTGCTTGTATTGAAACAATTGTTAAATATTTTCTGAATCAGTACTTATTATAATCCGATGTAGAGTACATAAGTGAATTATATTTACATTATGTCACAGAGGGTGATAACACAGCAGACTGTATCTGACTTCACAATTGCATTCCATTATATGGGTTTTTTAATATATCATTTCATCACATATATGAGATTATAGCCATAGATTTGTAAGCACTGAGATCAGTGTTTTATATCCATTATAAAGATTATTAGTAAATATTGCCAGTACACAAAACAAATGTGATAAATCATTGGGTTACAAGCTAAAAGAGAACTCATTAACCACTGTATATTTTAAAATCACAGCGTTTGCAATAATATTCAGTGATCTGATTCATTATACCAACAATCACCTTTTAACTCAGTCACACATGAACTTGTTCTTTACCTTCATCTTTTTTATGAAGACTAATGCATTCCAGAAACTGCATAGCCATAATTTTTCAGAATGATCAGGCTAATTCTTAGGAAACTTAACCAACCTAATACTCGTATTATAAATTATGTATCCCAAAAACAAAAATATTACCAACTAGTAAACTTACATGTATTTATCCGATTTTTACACTGGAATATTAAATCCCCTTTTCTTTTAAATTTGTAAATCATTTTAAATATTATAAACTTTAAATGATACCCTAAGCCCACTACAACACATGTCAAAACCAACCAACTAGCAAGAATAAACACACAGACAAACTGTAAGCATCCTAAAAGTTACTGTAAGGGGATATTATGTGTTGTTTAATAGTACCTCAAATATTATTCTCCAATATCTTCAATTGTACAAGATGTGATGTAGATATACATAAATCATTTAATAGATTTTTGAAGTGGCAATGGTGGAATATCATAGGGCCTTGAATAGGTATTTGATTAGAACTAAATTATGCTAATGATACAATTTTATAATATCAAATATAATAAAATAGCATAAATATTGATGCATCTATTGTGACTTATGAGTTTATTTATGCAAAAAAAAAATATATTTCCTTAATTATTACATACATACAATAATGACTTAATATTAAAGAGAATATTTTATACCAAGACACTACATTCTTAACTAAAATAGATGTATTTTATAATCTAAAATAGCTATTTACAATAATGAAAGTCTTAAATGATCTAAATTCAAACTAATTGCCATCTTCATTTTCAGACAACTGTTAAAGTGCATAAAAAGCCAAATATGCTTTTTGTAACTATTTATTTTGTCTTTAGAAATTTGAACTAGAGAAATGAATTGGTTTGAATACTTAATTTCATCCTTTGTTGTCTACAAAGTATTTTATAAATCTGGAAATTTTCAATAATGAAATTTTATTGAATACTAGCGAGTTGAAGATGTCAAGATGCATGCCCCACTGCATTGTCACACATGAAATATTCATAATCATACCTGAAAATGTCCATGACTGACAACCCACTACAGATGCTAGATAACTATATAAACTACAAAATTATTGATTGTATGTGTTTTGGTTTTAAATCTCGATTACTTTTTATCTGTAAAAAAATGTTACACTAGTTGTACAATATGTTAATCAGCTTAACATGGGCACATTCAAATTAAACATTTAATATTCATAATAAAAACAAAGCATAATACAAACATAACATGGCAAAAGATCATCTAAACCATTATTATAATGGATATGTTACATAAGTTACACATTATTTAGCAATATTTCATAAACACACTTGCCATAATTATCTAGTTGTAGTTCTTGAAATTGGAGACCTAGATGCTTGTGAATATTCAACTCAGGCAAAGGAAAATTTTCATCTGCTCTGGAGGCATGGAATCACTACCATGGCAAAAAATATTTGAATGTAACATTAACATGGAATTTCGTGCAAACCGTATGCAGGTCAAATTACTCCCGACAATCCAAGTACAAAAACTATTCATTTATAGAACGATTTGAATTACTACTTGAAGTATCACAAAGACTGACATAACAACCACGGCCTACTCTGGCTCTCCTCTGTCCTTTGAGCATATTCGCTGCATGTTCTATACGCATTACGAGCCTGTGTTGGTTTTCCAATCGTTCTAAGCACTTTTTGCAAATCGTTTTTGGCAATGGATCAGAACGAGACACCTGAAAACAAATGACCATTTAATCATACAGAAATTATTTTGACAAGATGTATCATCGCCATAAAATCAAATTATGATTATATTATGGTAAAAACAATAACTATCAAAAAATGGTGACTTACGTTAATGGAGAGATATCTATTGATTTTCTCAGAAATACACAAACGTATGCCTTCTTCTCCATAAATGTGAAGTACAACACGATGCATTTCAGAACACAATCGACATATGAAGCCAGTTAACACACCTCGGTCCAAGCTCCCCATTGTGATTTTGTGCTAAATTACTAAACAAGGCTTTGATACATCAACGAATTATACAGAAAAATAACAACAATACTTCTTTATTACTACTAGCAAAAACTAGTATGGCAGCATTGGCAGCATTGGCAACAACAAGACCAAAGAGTAATATAATACATCGGAAAAACAAGACAATAGGTAGACGACAAGACAAGAATGAAACTTTTTAATTTGAAGTTTTCGTGACCCTGACGCAAGGCTTTTAATCCTATCTCTATGCTTTTAAGAATATTATTGATTTTAATAATGTCAAATTTTTTAAGGGGGGGGGGGGGGTGACAATTTCTTTTTGGTTTTACATTTATTTTTATAATAAGTCGATCGACAATATTATACGTTATAAAGATTTAGATAAAGAATAATGGCAAACTGCCATACTTAGTTTTATTTCATTTTCAACTTTAGCGTCTTGGAATGAAAAATATTCTAAAAATTCACCATTAATTTCTGAGCCAAATATACAAGAATTTTTCACAAGCTTACTCAAGAATTCCAATTTTGATATTTAATTTCTTATAGTATAGACAAATGAATACAATCGTACAAGGATCTTTTGGCGCGTAGGTAGGTGACGTATGGGTGACAGAGACAGCGCCTTACAAGTAAGGCAAACTGTAAGGCGCTATCTCTGTCTCCCAGACGTCATCCACGCGCCAAAAGATACTTGTAGGACCATATAATATAGTAGTATGATAATTGATAGTAGTACAAGAATCTTTTGGCGCGTAGATGACATGTGGGGTGACAGGTTGAGATGGCAATTTTCTAGTGATGTGGCATCATGTACTAAGTTTATATCGATATTTTTTCCACGCAACAAAATAAGAATAGTATTAATTAAATAAGGTTTATTTTAAGTAAAATAAAAAACCAGCCAAGTGCGAGTCGTACTCGCGCACGAAGGGTTCCGTAGAAATACATCATCTGTGAAATTTTCAACTGTGTAACTATTACGATTCATGAGATACAGCCTGGTGACAGACGGACGGACGAACGGACGGACAGCGAAGTCTCAGTAATAGGGTCCCGTTTTACCCTTTGGGTACGGAACCCTAAAAATGAATCAGATTTATTCAGTTTAGGCAAGCCTAAACTGAACTGAAACTGAAACTGAACTGAATAAAGTGGGACTAGCACTTATTATGACTACACTAAACTTAATATGTCTGATAGACAAGTAAATATTTAAATAATTTTCATTCAGATAAGGAATTAGCTAGTAAGAAAATTTACAACTATGTTGTTAAAGAATTAATATATAGAATAGAACAAACAACTATTTAACTATTTAATTAAGTTTTATTTTTATTTTTTGTCAAATGACTTTGTTATTATGATTTGATTATTAAATAACATATTATGTTCCAATTGAGATAAAAATTAAAATTTAATTTCAAACAAATGTGTAACTTTTTAAGCCCCTCTCTAATCCCATTTTATTAAATCTAGCCCTTTTTGGGTGCCTGCTTAGCCCGTTTTAAAAAATCAAGGTGGCAACACTGCTGCTAGACCGCTACGCACCCCCCATGTAAGCCCGGTGATGCTGAGACACTGAGACGTTTTGATTACATTTAATAATATTCTTTTCGGCCGAAGTGATTCCAAGTTGACGAGTTTAGTGTTTAGCAACCGCCAAGTTCTTCAGAAAATCATGCGCGTTAAGATGTAGAATGCTCTATACATAGAGATGGACAAAATTAATTTAGGTTACAGGTGGCTTAGTACTTTTCATCCCACCTATTCGAAAAAACGACTTGGTTCGCCTTTAAGTGCGCCCAAAGTTGGTGTTTTCTATAAGAAAGTTTTAGCGACCGGGAATGAGTTTTTCGTCCTCTATTTAAATAAGTGCGCGGAAAAGATCTTTTTGAATTCAGTTCGGATTGTTAGAAATTCATGGTTTTAAATGAATGAAATGAAAATGATTTATTGCACAAATATGGTTCATACAGGTGTTTAAATGTTATCATACAATTTGTTACTAGCGATGTGCCGAGTACGGTTTGACTCGAGTCAGATTCGATTCCTGCTTTGAACTCGCCTACTCGAATACCAATTTATTTTGATTCGAGTACGCCGGACTCGATTCTGGTACTCGAGTCAGGAAGAACAGATTCATACTCGCTAACTCGATTCTATTTATGCGAGTCCAACTGATTCGAGTCTCGTATTCAAGTTTCGTTTACTCGCTCGTACTCGCAAACTAGTTTCTTTCGCAATGAAGTGGCGCGGGCCTAATACTACAGATAAGTTTTAAACCTGCATCTTTATGTTTTGATTTCTTTGTTTTGTGTCAGTTAGCACTAGTTAGCAGTTATTGTGAGTACTGAGTTTAGTCCAGTCGGCTGGGAAAAAATATCAAGTTTGCTTACGACTTCCAAATGTAGACTCTCTAATTTGAAATTTTTTTTTGAAATGGACTAGTTCTACTGGATGAGTTTATTTAATTGTTTATTAATACCGGAAGTGAAGTGATTAGATTGTTGTAATTAACTTTATTATAGAATAGCGCCGACAAAAACCTTACGTGTATGGAAGAGTTTTGAAAAAGTGGACGGTGGTAAATAAAGTGCAAAAACTGTGACTCCGTTTTTAAAGATTTCAAAAACTCGTTCTGGACTAGAATTTTCAGACTCGAATTCCGGACTCTAATTTCTAGACTCGAGTCCAGCCGGACTCGAGTCAATATTCGAATACCAAACATAGAATTCGAGTACTGGGCTCGAATCAGGGAATCGAGTCATGATTCGAATACCGTATAAACTGACTCGAGTCGACTCGATCCATCAAAACAGCGACTCGGCACATCACTATTTGTTACCGACATATTTGGCTGATTCCAGCATGCAATAGTTATTTAGTTTTGAGCTTAATTAAATTAGGTACATTAAAGTTCCAAAAAATTCATGCAATTATAATGACCAAAAAAACAATAAGATATGTTATACATTTGTTATACATTTTTACATTATTATATTTACTTAAAACTATTGTTTAAATAATTATAAATATACAGTTTATTAGGTAATGTTTACATTCATTTTAAGAATTTTTATAATTAAAGAACTCCTGAATGTTATAAAAATTATGTTGTAACAGAAAAAATTTTAACTTCGTTTTGAATACTTTTTTACTTGCGTCTTTTATGTAACTAGGCAATTTATTATAAATTTTTATGCACATATAATATGCACTGTTTTGAAATAATGTTGTTCTTGGTATTTCCTCACAGACTAGTCTACACGGATTTCTTGTGTTTCGCGGGTAAATTTTATCGGCAGTTTTAAACAAAGAGTGTTGCTTTTTTACAAAGTTACATATCTCTTCAATATATATCGAAGTTAATGTCAGAATTTTTAATTTATTAAAAAGTGGCTTACAACTTTCTCGTGGAGATGCGCCACAAATTGCTCTTATACATTTCTTTTGTAAAACAAAAGCCCTTTTAGCGTGTGGCGAGTTACCCCAAAGTAATATTCCATATCTTAAGTTAGAAGCTACATAGCCATGATACGCTGCTAGTGCAGTATCAGTTGTTGCAGTAAGTCTGAGCCGTGATAGTACGTATACAAATCTGTTAATTTTTTTGCAAACCATATCAACATGGGAATACCAAGTTATACCTTTGTCTATCATGATACCTAAGAATTTTGTATTATCCACCTGTTGTATTTGCTGACCTTCATAATGAACATTTAAATTATGAATTGATTTATTTCTTGTTTGAAATTGTATGTAGTTTGTTTTTGTTAGATTAATTGTTAAGTTATTCGTATTTAACCATGTAATAATTGATTTGACAGTGGAATTTATTTCGTTTTCAAATGTTTTTACAGAATCACTTTTATTATTGGATTTAATTACAATAGAAATGTCATCAGCAAATAAGATTATTTTGTGTTTAGTCACGCTAGGAAGGTCATTTATATATGCCAGGAATAATATTGGTCCTAGAACACTACCTTGTGGAACTCCATTTTTAGTTATTTTGTATTGGGAAGCAAACTGCATTATGTTACCATTTACTGCCTTTCTATCAATTTGAACAAGTTGTGATCTGTTGCTTAAATAGCTTTGAAACCATTGAAGTGCAATTCCTCTTATACCATATGTTTCAAGTTTACAGAGTAATTTATCGCGATTTACAAAATCAAATGCTTTAGACATATCAAAAAATAACGCAACTACATCATTTTTTTTGTCAAGGTAATTTGTGACATTATATGTAAGGTTGAAACCTGCTAATGTTGTCGATTTGTTTTTTTGGAAACCATATTGTGCTTTTGATATAATATTAAACTTATCCCAGTAACATAATAATCTTTTTACCATTGCTTTTTCAAATATTTTTGCGATAACAGGTATAAGAGTTATGGGACGGTAGTTTGAAATGTTTTGTTTATCACCTTTTTTATATATAGGTTTAACTACAGATTTTTTTAAATTGTCCGGAAAAGTTCCACTTTCGAACGATAGATTTATTAAGAACGTAAGTATAGATGATAATTCATTTGCGCATTTTTTTATGGCTTTTGTACAGATTTCATCATATCCAACCGCATTAGACTCTTTTAGGGATAATATTATATTTTTAATTTCGCTTTCTGTACATGGACTTATATACATAGAATGTGTTTTATTTCCATTTATATTCGCACTTATTTTATCTACATTTGTTAAATTTGTATTGCTGTCCACGTTACTTGTGATGTCGATGAAATAATCATTGAAAGTAGTCGCTATATCTTTAGGGTCTGTTATAATATTTTTATTATGACATATTGTTTCGATCTGTCCATTACTTGACGTGGATTGTGACTCATTTTTAATTACTTTCCAAGATGCTTTACACTTATTTTTACTTCTTAGTATAATTTTTTTGTTGTGGTTTATTTTTGCATGATTTATACATTTTTTAAGTAGATTTGAATAAGAAACAACGTCATTTTTATTTATATTTGATTTACCTTTATAATATTGCATTCTTAACTTTCGTTTTGTTACGCAACTTATTTTTATTCCTTTAGTTATCCATTTTGGTTTTCTATACGTATTTGATATCTGTATTTTTATCTTTGGGAAGCAAAGTTTGTACAGTAAACATATTATATCATGAAATTCATTAAATGCTGAATTTAGATTGTTTTCCTTATATATATAAGAGAAAGTTAAGCTTTTAATATAGTTATGGAACAAATTTAGGTTGGCCGTACTTAAATCTCTTTTAAAGACATAATAGGTATCTTGTAATTTTATAACATTGCATGATATACGAAGCATTTGCGCTGTTTCGTGATCTGATAGGCCAAGAGGCAATATGTATGATTCTGCATTTTTATTGTTACATAATATGTGGTCTATACAAGAGTTTTTTCTAGTTGCTTGTATTATAAATGAGATAAAGTTATAATTTTCAATAATGTCCAAATAATCTTGCGTTATCTTATTCCGTTTTAAAGTATTAATATTAAAGTCACCACATATTACAATTTTCTTTTTATATTTTTTTGTAAAATTATTCAGAAGTTTTTCAAAGATACTTAAGAATGTTAGTGGATCCGAGTTCGGTGTCCGATAGATGCAGATAATTATAAGATTTAATGATTTTACTTCAATACCGCAACATTCAAATATTTTTGGTATAGATAAGTCTTTTTGAATTCCCAAATCAATACTCTCTAATCCGTTTCTAAGAAAAATACAAACCCCTCCTCTTTGTTGGTGTCGACAAATTATTTAAGTATTTTGAAAAATGAGTTCTTTAAATGTCTGTGAAAGTATAATTCCTGAATTTGAGGCGCCTTTTATTTTCTCATAGGGGGGATGAAAAGTAAGAGTGTATCACTCGGGAGCAAATATTTTTGGCTCGGGTGACGTACTTTGAATCCCTCGCTTCGTTCAGGATTCTAATCTAGAATCCCTCACTTCGCTCTGGATTCAAAAAAGCGCCCTCGCCGTAAAAATATAACTTTGCTCCCTTGTTAAACAATCTACTATTTACGTCCACCTTAGAGCACACATACACACATAGAGACATTTACGTCCGCTAGGTGGCTCTGCTCGGTCCCATACAAATTTTTATTCATTCATTATTTTAGGTTATTTGTCTTCCCATTTGTAGGATATTTAACCGATTCATGGCCCGTGACGCACCTAGCGCTAGCGCGTCATAAAGAAACCTTCAGGGAGGCCCATGACCCGATAGGCGCGTCATTAGAAAATTATCGAAATACACATTTTTATTCAATTTAAACAAAAAATCGTTATATTTCATAAAAATGAACACATTAGAGAAAGTAATAACTATGGCCACTTGATTTTTTTGGAAATGGATTTTTTTTGCCGCCTGGCGCGTCATTTAATTTTGTATGGGGCCGGGGCGTAAAGGCTCTAGAAATGAAGGTGGCAAGGAATCGGTAAAGAGGGTTTGATATACTCCGTAGTGATGGTTAACTCGAGTCCCTAACTCGAGTCAACTCGAGTTGGGCGTAACTCGAGTCCACTCGAGTTGAACTCTCTCTAACCCGGGTTCGAAAACCGAATGGAACCGACATGGAGCGAAGTTTGCCGATCATTTGAGTGAGACTATTAATTTCGTTCACTGATATTCATTCATTCAGGTTGCGTTCCGTAACTCGACCAAAACGCCCAAAACGTTCAAGTTTCTATGAAAAAGTGTCGTTTTGGGCGTTTTGGTCGAGTTACGGAACGCGGCCTCATTCATTCATAGCAAACAAACAAGTGTCATTGTCATTACATTAGATTTGAGGTTATCTTTAAAGTGCCGGTTATTATTTTAGTTTTTGCGTGTTAGGTGTGCGTTTTTATGTTTTTGAAAAATGCCCTAGTTTGACGGTGAATATAATAACAACGAAAATAGATAGAGCAATAGTTACTTTAGAGAATTTGTTCCTTAGATCATGAACTTTAATAAAATGTGCAAAAACGACTATGTTAACGACCTCATTTTAAAGTTAGAGGTCAAAAATCAATAAAAATCAAGTTTTATTTCTATTATTTCAAATAGTTTATTTTTTTTCTCGAAGCTTATGTTCGATATTGTTATTCACTTTATTTTCTTAGGTAGGTACACTTTTTAGCTTTCAAAAGAGACTACTTTGACGAAAATACACCGTTCCCAGACAAAGAAATTCAAAAAGAAAGATTTTTAATAAAAAAAAAAAAAATTGCTCTTATTTTCGAGAAAGTGTAAAAAAAAAAATAAAAAAAAATGTTTTTGTCGGTAATTTTTTGTCTAGTATCCGCACACTTCGTTTGATCAAGTGTAAAAAAAACACATTGTATATTTAAAACATCATTGATCTGATTGTAGACGAGACACATCTCACACATCCGTGGTAAGCTGTAAGGAGCGTTTTTTGATCTGAAACTTTTCGCAGCATGCATAGTGCATATGATAACTTACTGAGTTTCTTACATACGTATGCAACGTGTGATGTCCATTTCATATTACTGTCAATGTAAAGTCCTAAAAATTTTGTAACATTTATTTCTTCAACTTTAGTCCCTGCATAATGAATGTTAAGCGTTTTTTCATCATTATTCCTTTGTCTAAAATACATAACTTTTGTTTTGTCAATATTCAACTTTAAATTATTATGTTCAAACCATTCAATTAAACATGGTAATGAAGAATTTATATCATTTTTTATTTATTTGGAAAAAACTCAAAAAAAAAACATTTACTTGTCCATCCAGTTAACTCGAGTTACTTAACTCGAGTCAACTCGAGTTACGTGGATTTTAACTCGGGTTAAATCGAGTTACGTTTTTTCCGAGTTGGCACATCACTAATACTCCGACTTTTAATTCGATTCAGTAAATTGACGTTTGCTAATGTCACTTTTCGAAATAATGTTACCAGCTGTTCAAAAATAGTGAGTTTTCACACGATTAACGAACGATGTTTTGATTATTCGATTTTTCTTTTCTCAATATGTCTATTATGATGTGTGTTAAAAAAATATAATCAAAAATCAGAGAAAAATAAGGAAAGTTTGTAGATTTAAAATTATATATATATAAATGAAAAATATTAAACACCGGTGCATGCATGCTTTTAGGATATATACATGCACTAAAAGCGCTTAAGAATTAAAAAACTTGGAGAAAATTGATAATAATTAATTTTTTATGTAGTTATTGATCCTGTAATACCTTCATACAGTATTTTAGCGATTTGCTAAATAATATGAATCGATTATAAACCGATTAATATTTTTATCAAATCGAATCATTTGCGTCCCGGTTACATCACTATTTTTGTGATAATAAAAAACGGTAACACTGAAAATGTCATTTTACTGAATCGAATTAAAAGTCGGAATACCTACCTATAGTATCAATATTGCCATTGAATAAAAATAATGATTTAAGCTAAGCGTCCACAGATCGGTATCGTACGCATGGGACGCATCGCATCGTTTGTAGTTTGTATAGAAAGTACGATCCGTACGATGCGGATCAGTGGACGCACTTTTATGATTTTCTATACAAAGAATACTACGGATCCGTTTAATGCGATGCGTCCGATGCGTACGATACCGACCTGTGGACGCTCTTAGAAGACGTTGCACGAGTATTTCCGTTGTATAATTAAGTCACGTTGAATAGGCTCTAGGGCTAGGGCCCTACACCACAGATGTTGAACATTTATTTATTTATTTAATCTTTATTGTAAAACCTTAAAAATAAGGATGTACAATGGGCGGACTTAATGCCTAGCGGCATTCTCTTCTCTACCAGTCAACCGTTGAGTGTTACTGAGAGGATGTGGTAGTCGTCACAATATTTATATACAGATACAATTATTATAAACTAGCGGCCCGCCCGCGGTTTCACCCGCGTGGATCCCGTTCTCGTGGGAATATATGCATGTATTATACATAAAAACCTTCCTCTTGAATCACTCTATTACAAAAAACCGCATCAAAATCCGTTGCGTAATTTTAAAGATTTAAGCATACAGACAAACAGACAGACAAAAATAGCGACTTTGTTTTATACTATGTAGTGATACATATACATATAGAATACATTATATATATATATAGTTATACTACATAAATATATAGGTATAATTATATATATATATATAAATATGACACGGCTATAAAAATACATAAGTTATTATTCTGACTAACTCATGCACAGTTTTAAGTAATGCTGCCTGACTTGTGACTTTGTGATTGTGTTTAATTTGTGATTGGCTGATTGCCTGTACCTAATTAATTCAAACGACCCCCCATGGCGGTTCCAGGCATCCCCTAAAATTTCATTATTCTTAATATTAAAAAAAAAACAAAAAATAACATTTATGTAGGATTTATTTCGTTCTAACTAAATTATATTAAAAACAACATTTATATACTTTTTTATTGCACATTACCATTTGATAATAATTTTTCGATTCTTGAATTATTTTTATGAATAGAAATTTTGAGATCAGTTATTTTTTCATGTCTTTCCTCCATGTCCGCTGTCAGTTGTTTAAGTTTTGCATGGAAAGGTAACAAGGCTTCGTTAGTTGCACTAAAATAAGAAAAAATGTGTTCAAAGATTAAACCTATAAAAACCTATAAAAAAATAGTGTCAATTCTATCGGATATAGGTACTCGCTCAGACTAACGGTACTCGTACTAAGTGTATGTACAGGTGTATTGTTGAAAGTAGCACTAACTTTTTTTGAGTTGATAAATCTTTCGATGTTTCTTCGTAGAGTTGGGTCCATTGTTGTAATTCTTGGCGCATAACTTCTACATCCTCTTGAATGTGATCCAACAATTTACCCAAAGGGTTGGCTATGCGAGACATTGCTTGGACATTGAACTTTAGTTGTTCCATTTCTTGTATAAAAATATCTGGTGTTTTTTGTGCTCCAAACTGCCATTCCTCAAAATAAGAGTAAATGCCTCATCATTCAATTATATAGTCAAGTTCATACAAAAAATCGGCCAAGTGCGAGTCGGACTCGCGCACGAAGGATTTCGTACCATTATGTATAAAAACGCCAAAAAATCTGGTCTATTGTATGAAAGCCTCACTTAAATATTTAATTGTTTTATTGCCACATCTTACGCACAACGCCATCTCTTGGACCGAAAGGTAACTAAACTATCTACTAGATTTTAAAACTACTGAAAACCACTTAAATATTTATTTTATTCTGGTTTTTAGTATTTGTTGTTGTAGCGGCAACAGAAATACATCATCTGTGAAAATTTCAACTTTGTAACTATTACGGACGGACGGACGGACGGACAGCGAAGTCTCAGTAATAGGGTCCCGTTTTACCCTTTGGGTACGGAACCCTAAAAATCAAGTTTTTCTCTAATCGCCTGGATAAAGAAAACATACCATTGCAGGAAAACATACAAAAATTACGTATTAACATTATATTTTATAAAGCAAGTCGTAGGTTCATTATTTTAATATTTTGACCTTTTTGACTCAGCCATCTAGACACTGAACTGAATCTACTATATAATTATTAATTATACATATAACTCTTGTTGTGTTACTGAGTGACTGACAGACAACGCACAGCCGAAACTACTGAAAGGAAAAAGCTGTTTTTGGCATTTATTTTCCTTGGGGATAGTAGGGGAGACCAAAAATAAGATTTTTGGAAATTCCCCGCGGAAGGGGGTGAAATAGGGTGGTGAAGTTTAAACGAATTGCACGCGGGCAAAGCCTGCTGGTGGAAGCTAAGTAGTTGAAATATATATTTGGTCTTATAATGCACGCGCAAGTTTGTACATTGCAAGATTTACCACTGAATGTGTTAGAAACTTTGCCTAATGATTTGCGAAGGTGCGTTCTACACTTGTGGGTTTGCGTATTCGCGTGAATATGACTGAGCGGCCTTACACAGTGAAAAGATAAATTAACTTACGATTTCAGTTTTCCCAGATATTTGAGAGAATTCTCTTTGGGAATCTAATATCTGTTGAACTAAATGACTGTTTTCATTGTTTACTAAACTATTAAGTTCCTGATGTTGCAATGTCTCATGTAAATCTTGCGTCGCATTAGATTCAATTACCATACTTGTGTCCTCTTCCTAAAAATAAAGGATAATGTTATAATATATCATTTTATCACAGGTTTTACCACAACCACAAACATATCAAAATACTTTCCTCTTCTTGTAAGGTATTTTCGCTAATAATATTTACTCTTCCCCCTAGAATATTTTCAGAGCTATTCATCACATTATCACTTTTGTCTCTGATTCGTGGTGCCCCTGGTCTTGAAGAAGATGGCCTTACACTAGACGGTCTAATTATATTGGAGTTATTTAACTCCTTTTTATCAGAATCGTTTAAAGTTTGAAAATGACTTGTTTCTTCCGATTCCACGTATACAGCTTTGCTGACTCCAGTCTCTTGATTATTAGGAAATTGATATTTGATTTCTTCATCTTTTACTGGATTAGTTTGTTGAGTTTTACTTTCGTCATGTTCAATTTCACTTTTTTTAGAAGTAAGCGAATGTGTGTCATCTAATTTTTCTTCTTTTTTTATTTCAACTTGATTAGATTTCTCATTGGTCCGTATAGATTCATCAGCTGAAATCGGTTTTAAACTGCTTTCATTGAGATCTAAATCTGACTGAGATTCAGGTTCATCCTTTTCTATATCAGTTAAATCGTTTTGCAATTTTATGTCTAGTTGCAATTCTTTTTCGTTTAAACTTGATTCTTTCTCTGAGGAAACGGTTTCCTCGTTTAATATTAGCCCTTGTTGATTATGTTTCGAAGAATTGTCTGCAGGCTTTTGGTTACCGGGTAATTTAGGTTTGTTTACTTCTTTTTGTTCACTTGTTATATTTTTCTTTCCCTCTTGATTTGATTTTTCTGATGACTTTTTACTGAAAGTCTTCGATATAGATTTTTTGGGAGGTGATTCCTTTTTATTAACCAGTATGTCTTTACTCTTCGACTTACTGTGGGATTGTCCATCTTTTTCATTGGTCACCAATTTTTCGCTACTTCTCGATGTAGGCTTTTTAGGTTCAACATTCTTTTTCAAAACTTTAACATTATCTTTATTTTTCTTATCATTAGGTAGAGAATTTTTTTCTCCTGATTTAAAGTGTTTGACAGCTTCGTCAGATGAAATATTTCTTTCTAATGCCTCTGCAAGACATTGTAATAATTCATTGGTCTTAGCTGGTTCCTGTCCAGCAACAATTTTAGATGGTTTCACTGTTAATTGTTTGCCTGTCGTTAAACCTGTTAATAATTAATAGTATATAATTTAAGAAAGTAATGATATAATTATGTAAAAATTAAAATCATACAAACGATCTAGATTTTTTTCAAAATAATATAATTTTGATTTGATAGTTGTGTTATAATATTAATTAGTGTGAAAAGCAAAAAATTACGTTGTACTACAGAATATTATTACACATGCAAAAATGAATCTACCAAATCCGACCTATACTCACTTACAACTGATATAACTTTGTTGAGAAATGAAATTTTGCTTTCTCTGTCTTTTACATTTTCTGATATCAACTCATTTTCTTCAAATAATCCTCCAAAGAATCCTGTACTCTTCAGAACCTGAAGAAATAATGTATATAAAATGTAGTTGTATCTTGTCAACATCGGACCACCAATGAGTTACATACAGTCGTTGTACCTCCTCCTTAAAAAATGGCATTGAAAATCCGATATGAAGGGGATCAGAAACTTTGGTCCCCCCCCCTAAGTCAGGTGCTGGGTATGCCTCTATTGGTATAATAAATTTATATATGGCATAATAAATACTTCTTATACCCTACATACATACGTTTAATAAAGAAACTTTGAAGATACAAAAAATTGTATTTGGTTTGGTTGGGGGGCATGGGTTTGGTATATTAATCAATACTCACAGATGTCACAATATCATGCAAGAATCGAAAGGGCGGCTTCCGTAATAGTTTATCAGTCAATGGTGGACGCTTTACGAATTTTCCTAAAGATATTTGGGTGTTTTTTATAACAGTGGCATCTAAATCTTCTTCCATTATTCATAATTCTTGATACACATTGTTTTAAGGGTTTCCCTACAAAATCAATAGGTATATTGTTTTACAACGTAAGGTTAATCGTTAATTGGTATTTTAAAAAGTTTATTTCAATTTATTATTTCACTTTAATTGACCTTTGCACGATATATTTATGCAGAAAAGAAGATTAAAATCACTACAGTCGTAAGCTAAGAACTTTTTTACACGTTGTTTGTTTATCAATTGCTGTTTCCATGGCAACAATATTGACATAATTTTGATATCGACACTGATGACGACATTATGACGACGACGGACGACGGTTTGAACGTTTTTTTCAGGGTTCCGTACCTAAAAGGTAAATACGGAATCCTAATAGTCTAAGATCCGAATCTAAATCGACCTTCACCGGGTTGATAAGAGAATCAAACTTATTTTATAATAAATTTCGTATATTAGAAAATATATTAAAAATGGGTTGACAACAAAAATCCTGGACAGAATATTTTTATTTATTTTTTAAAAAATGATTTTTCATAAAATGTTGCATGATGAAGATAATAATAAAATTTTATACTGGACTTAAGCTTCGGACACACCTGGGCGACCAAAGCGACTGCGAAGCGGGAGCGTCTGCCGCGCGGCGGACGCTACCCATACTTTATCTATGGCGCTTTGCACACCTACGCGACCACAACGCGGGACGGCCGCGTCGACAGAGCGGGACGCACGCGTCTAGTGGTTAGACGTGTTTATGTGCAAGAAAGCCTTTGTTATTACTAATTATTTCGTCTACGATGACAAAAACAGACGAAAATACAGAGTAATTTATAGAAACGGTGAGAGGATTTCCTGTCTTATAATGATTTGAAAAACAGAGACTATAAGAATTTACGAAAAAAGGATAAAATATGGGATTCAATTGGTCCGGAATTTCAAATGGATGGTAAGTAAATAATAGTTATTTATGTGACTGTAGCATAATGAAAGGCATTTAATTATACCGGATTAAGACGAGCAGCTTTAGTGACTGTCAATTAGCAAATGAAGTTCGCGGTTCGCGCCGCAGTCGCGTAGGTGTGCACGTTAAGTTTCGCGTTGCAGACGCTCCCGCATCGCGTCCCGCTTCCCGCGTTACTGACGCTCAGGTTTGGCCGAACCTTTACTTCAAGTATAGAACATATACAATGTGCCGACGTAGGGTAGACTATTATATACCTGGACGAACTACTGGGTAGACAGGTATAAACATGGTATAAACAGGTATGTCAATACTAGTTACTTTCACTCGATTTGATAATAGAAAAAAATTTTATTCATCCGTTTAGCGGACGACTAGACTAGACACTTCGAAAATTTATATCAGCTTATGCGCTGTTTTATTCTGAACACGATGATATAGGGTAGACTGCAAAAAATTCGGTCCTAATAGAGGTATACAAATTTTAAAGATTTCAATTTCAACGCGTTCGGAAATGAGTGACAGAGAGATCCGAGGTAAGTATACCGTGTGATAATAAAGGATCGAACATTGCTGTTGGGTCTGTAAGGATCGTGAATATAAGAAAGTGCGCATGCTCGGTATGTAAACTATATGGAGAGTAGAGATACCCCTTCTACTAGGGATGCCCGATTTTTTGCTTTGAATCGATTTTTTGGATCGTAATAGATCGCAACCCTGTGAATCGATTCACGATCTGAATCGTATGGCATTGAATCGATCTCATTCGATTTCAAAAGATCGTATCGTATTATTTAAAAAAATTAAAAGCCTCAAAGAGTAAGCTAGAATCTTTATTTCAAGTTGATGAAATAAAGATTTCGCCTTCGGCGACCAGCCTCAGCCGCTCCGGCTCGCCCGGGTGTCTGCGTTTTGTTACAGCGGGCGGGGGCTGCCCTCCCTCCGCGCCTCCGGGTTCTAAAAAAAACTCTAGGGGTAGGGCATACAAGACTACGTGGAGTAGGGGTAGGCTAATTCGGTTCTGTAACCAATTCCACCTACCTACACCTTGAAGAATTTGACTGAGTAGTAATGGAAATGAGTATTCATTGTTTTACACAATAATATTTTTGATTAAGGCACTTGGTGAGACAATCTGGTAAAAATCATAACGTAAAATATAATATCTTCATATTATCTATCCCACGTACCCATTAAAATCTTAAATGTTTTACATTTCCGATTGCTATTTAGGAAATGTATACATTTCCTAGGAAATGTGTCCAATATAATTTATTTCACACATTTCCGGGCGATTTTAGGAATTGTATACATTTCCTAGGAATTGTATACAATGACGGATTTAACACATTTCCGTTAACATATACATATGCCATAGCAAACACTTAAAATTTTCAAAAAATAATACAGTCCTTTCAATAAAACCTAATCTCAACTAATCTTCGAAGTTCGCGTTAAATATGTGTCGGAGACGGAAATAAAATTAGATTAAAATCAAACTAAATAAATCATTAAACTTTGAATAAAACGTAAATCCGGAACTGTAATTTAAATGGCAACACTGTACGAATTGTAAACGTGTCTCGATGGGATATCGGAGGGGGAACCCAACAGAGGGCACCTGTGGAGTCGGCTACGAAGAGCGGGGACTTCTCGAGCAGACGTCGAGCTGAACGGTCGCATTAAGTTAACTAGTGTACTTTGTAATAAAATCCTATACTGCGTCGTACCTATGCCCGACGGCATAACGTTGTTCTAAGTGTATTTCAGTCGTACCACGTTTTAACATAACCTAGAGGCATTAATCAAATTAAGTTAAACTGTGTAAACCCAATTTAAATCATGAAGACACGTATTGAACGCCCACTGTGTTTTATTTTTCACCTTACAACCTGATAATCGGAGCATTATACCACCATCCTGACGAGTGTCTCCGAGATTATGAATAAATTAATATTTTTTCGACTCACATTCGAATGTTGCAAACCTGAAAAAGAATTTTAAAAATCGGTTCCCCCAGTACGAATTTATGTGGTAACACACAAAAGCAGAAAAAAACTTAAGACGAATTGAGTGAGAACCTCCTCTTTACCCGACTGCGTTAGAAGGAGGGTAATGTTTTTTGAGTTCAGTATGTTTGTATGTATGTCCATTTCTTTGTGGGACCCTACATCCCAAACGGTTGAACGGATTTTGACATATGAAGTGTAGTTAAATTCGTTAGAACTGTGGTAAGTAGTAGAAATGGGTTAACCTAGATATTTTTTCTTATTTTGGCAATATATGGGTATCGGCATGGATGTAGAAAGTAAAGATGCGCCCGTAACATACATAAGGCGCACGACGAGTGGTCAACATTAGGTTGTGTGATTGAGTGATTGATCAAGTCAGTCTGTTGTAGACAGCAGCGAGTTATACATCTTCCTTACGCAAAATTGATTTCAGTAATTACGTCCGCAAATGTAGAAAATATGGCTTCCTGTGCCTTCAAAAATATTCTAACAATTCAAGAAACACAAATAAAGTCCAAAGGAATCACATTTCATTATGTAAACATTAAATTGTAAATTATTTTCACTATTTCTAAAATAATAACTTTAGTAAAATGGCGCGTGACATATGTAAGACAGACAGCACGACTAAAACTTCCAAACGCGGAAGCGAGATATCACTATGTAATCTGTTCGTTTTCAAATATAGTAACAAAATTCCATTGCGCCAACTTCACGCACAAACCGATTCAATTCAAAATTGGATTGTTACAACTTGACACACATTCGAACCTGCAAGGCCGGTCTATATTATGTATGTCTATGGGTATCGGGTATACGAAAGATCGTGAAAAGACCATTCCAAAAACATTAAATATAAGGTTTTTAGTTGCGGTCGGGTTTTTTGGTTTTTAATAATTAATTATATTTGTTTTGAAGTCGATTCAATTCAAAATTAAGTATAGGAAATAAGGGGGCGGCAAAATTTTCTTCCGCCTCGAGCAGCCGACACCCACGCTACGCCAAGCCACTGATTAAGGGTCAATAATTTTGTTAGGTATTGAATGACTTAATATCACTCAATTTTTCGGAACCCTGAGTGCGGATCCAACTCGCACTTCACCGTTTTATACCTACTTACTAGTTGCATAGATAGTGTCCTGGTTTTAATTGCCAAAAGTGATTAAAAATGCCTGCGCCTCTTAGAAGTTATTGCACGATTAGTTATTTTAAAAGTTTAGATTTTATGAGGGAAGAAAATCGCCTGCTAACTCCGAAAATAACGTTTGAATTTGAAAAAGTGGCAGAACGCGTCGCCGTTGCAACAGGTTAGTGTTGCTATTGCAAGTTAATTAATAGTCCCGCTTAAATATTTCACTTATTTTATGTTCCTCACTTATCTTTGCATACTTAATCGATTAAAGTGTCACTTAATATATTTAGTATCTAAATTTTTTTATACTTCATATAATATTATATCTTTGTTACAGGAGTTAGTGAACGATTTGTTTACAAGCTAATGAGTGAAAAGAAAAAAGCTGAAGAAATTTCTCTGGCGCATTGGCATCATTTTCCACAGGGATTTCTCGTGTCAAACTTAGAGATCACGATGATAATAATTCATTTTTATAAAATGTAAAATATATAAAAATATAAACAATTATATTCAATAACAATGGATCTTTTATTTCTCTTGTCCTGAAATTTTAATTTTTACATGAAAAAGTAAAATTTGACTGTGTTGGCCTACGTAATTCTTTTATTTTTGGATGTTTACGAATTTTTTTTAATGGACAAATACACTTGTGAATTATTGAGAAACGTTTCAACTTTTGAATATTTAAATTTATAATTCTATTCACATAATTATATTGATAGAGATTAAAATAAAGATTAAAATTGTAGCGGTGATAGCCTAGTGGTTAAGAACTCCGCCTCCTATTCGGAGAGTCCGTGTTCGAATCCCAGGGCACGTACCTCTGACTTGTCTTAGTTATGTGCGTTTTAAACATTTAAATGTCACTTGCTATAACGGTAAGGAAAATATTGCCAAACCGCACTTGTTCAGCATGGTGAACTATGGTCATAACCTTCTCATTATGAGAGGACACCTATGCTCAATAGTGGGCCCTGATGGATTGAGATAATGATAACATTCTATGTTACTGCAGTCATTGCATGGTAGTTAAGTTAGTAGCCACAGCCCAAGTTGTGTATCTATATTAGTTGGAAAGACTTTGTCATCATTTGCCATCGAATTATGCGCAACATACTTTATCTGGTAAAAATCACAGGACTCAAAGTTGTTGAGCTCCCTTTACAGTCGGCAAATTTTGTTATATGGTAACATTGAACGCTGCACTAGCGACGCCGTCTACTGAACAGATAAGTTGGTGGCACTTATAACTAACTAACATTAGTGCGTGTAATGTTTTATTGATTAGTTTTATGTACTTTATAATTTATCAATAATTTAAAAACTTTATACGGCGTGTTCTTAGTCGGGACTACAGGCCTTACTTACTGACCTCGAAAGATACTGTATATAGATAAACACTGCGCGCGCTCTGCCCTCTATCTTGAAAATGGTTCAAGATATGAAAAAAATGTTTAAACAAAAAATGTAGAGAATTTAATCCTCTACAATATTTATACTAAATACAAATAGCATAAAACTCATAGGAAACGAGATATTTGCAATAAATGTGTAAAAAATCGATTTTTTGACCTTTGACCTTGGAATATCTGTAGTCGCAGACACCCTGCGCTAAGTAGGTTTTGAGACAAGTTTTAGGGTGTTAAAATAAAGGTTTATACAAGTTTATAGCCGACTATCTCTTATTCCGAGGTGAAACCCCTAATATGCCTGGACTACTAGATGTCGCTATTAGCAAAATATGTATAATTTTATATGTATAATTTTATATTTTATAGTAAAGATCAATCAAATAATAAAGTAATCAAACGGTTAATATCGTATTTTTCAATGAAACACAAACAATTTTCAAAAAATATATCAACTCGCACTCGGCCGATAATTATTGTTAAGGTTATTAAAGCATAGCATAGCAATACATGAAGTTATTAAAGCAACCCTTTAAAATTGCCATTTTCACTGGCAGCAGTGTTTGCTTGGTATTGGCCATAACAATCGGACAATCGAAAGGCACTCGTGCTCGTGCCATACATTTTGTTTGAATACATAATATAAGTCCGATTCGATAGTCGTCCGATTGGATTGTCGTCCGATTCGATTGTCTGAATTTGTCTGATCAGACTATCGGAGAGAGAAAAAGGACCCTTAACCGCTTATAGTTGGGCCATTTTAATAGGTCACATTTGACAGTTCGTCAAAATTTTCCAAAGTAACCTTGTAAGGGAGGCACCCCATAGTATCTAATACATTCCATACTAGATATTGTTAAACTTTTTACACTTAAAAGTAAGGAACTGACGTCGTTACAAAGTTACGTCAGTGAACTCTTTTTCTTTTTAAATATCAGGGATGGTACCGAAAGAAACAGATGAGTAGATAAGTTGAATTCGAGAAGTTGAAGTAATCGTCAAAAAGTATTTCACGATTACAAAATAAAATGTATTTTAATACAAACAAAATTAATTTTATTACATTTTAGGCCAAAAAATATGTAATCATTCATTTATATAATAACGTCTGGCTCAAAAGTCAGTATCTAGAAACGTGAAATGTTACAAAAAAGACATAATTTCATTTCGCGCCATTATTTGACGCATTATTTTTGTAATTTTTTTAGTCGTTGTGTGAACTGTGCCGACTGTGCGCATATTATTAATACTTTTAATAACAATCGCATTCAATTTACAGATGTTTGAAGTCCTTATCGATTTATTCAATTTAATCGATGTTTTTCAGCAGGTTATCCTCACTATGAAGCAAAGACAAACAGTTGTCAAATGTGGCCTATTAAAATGACCCTACTTTAACATCCTTATTTTGTGGCTTAACGTTGACAGAGTTTTTGTCTATGGTATTATCTTACTCTGTGCTTTTTCAAATCTTATTTTGATTGGTACTACGTGACTATCCATATTTTGTGTTACGTTAGGGCTCATTCCCACGGAATACGTCTTTAACGATTCGGCAAAAAACACGATACGTCTTGACGGATGGACGTTCACATTGAATACGGAATCGTGTTTTTTCACGATTCGTCAAAATATCCGCATTGAAGTTCACATTTATTTCGTGATTTAGCTCAGTTCAGATTGATTCAGAAACACAATGGACGTGAATACTTTAATCTTGTGTTGGTATTATCGTCGATGTAAAAATAGAAGAAAAATAATCCGTCATAATCATAAAACATTCACGATTCGTGATTTCTAAAAGACGTATCCGTATTCGTCTATTTTCACGATTCGTCAAGCGTGTGAACATGAGTATTTAAAAAGCATTGCCGCCGTCAAAAAAAATAACGAATCGTAAAAAAGACGATTCGTGAAAAAAGACGATTCGTCCTCGTGTTAAAGAGCCCTTACGTAGTAACTAATCCTTCTGTGGTGTTACGTGTCAACAATAATTTATTCTGTGGTGTGGTAGGATTAGTTCTATTCTACAGGTTCTACTCTCTATGACCGAAATAAGGAAATTGGATTATTGTGGAATTGAATCAGCGCCTGGGTGAAAGCAATATCAAAATTTGTTGCAAGATCAAAGTAGTTTTGTAATATAATAATAAGCACTTATTAGACGAAAATTTCTCATATGTTAAAATGCCTTTAAAACGTAAAAGGTTGGGCCGTCCGCCAAAAAACAAAACTAAACTTACCGAAGCTGTCCGAGCCGTATCAGCGCAATATGATTGTGAAATATGTTTAAGAAAATTTGACACGAAAGTTTCTTTGGCGCGACACGAAAAACTTTGTGGGAAGGGAAAAGATTTAGTAGTGTCTGCTGCAGATAGCATTAAAAAGGTAAATTCAAGAATTTCGTTTTGTATAGAACAGTGTAAACTTTTGCTATTTTAGTGACATTAGCATTGTCAGTAAACAGTAAGCAAACTTTATGACCTGAATCTTTGTAACAGTAAGGATTACTAGGCGCTGAATTGCTTCTATAAAAAGTATATGATTCTGACATGTATATTGATATTAATTTCAGGCAAAGTTCTCATGCAAGGAATGCAATAAAAAATTCAGATTTAAAAATAGTTATGAGTTACATATGCACAATGATCACTCTAAAGGCCCAGGGAGTGTGGCATGTCAGCAATGCCCAGTTGTTTGCCCCGATAAAAGAACTCTTAAAAATCATATTGCCAACGTCCATGAGAGAACAATATATGAATGCGAAAATTGCAACAAGCAATTTGTGAGACGTTCCCATGTTCTGCGTCATAAATCTCAAAAAGGCTGCGATGGAAGAGGAGTGTCCACATTTAATTGTGAAGTAAGTATTATAATTATACATTGCTAAACTTGTAAGTGAATGACACTACTGCAGTTCTATATTATATAATGAAATTGTTAACATATAATTCAAATTTCTTTTGACAGATATGTGATGCATCATTCTCGAGAAAAGACAACCTGATTGTGCATCTCCGTTTTCAACATATTGTGAAGAATGCTTTTGTATGTAAGCAATGTCCATACCATACTCAAAGTTTTTCAAGATTAGTATGTCACTTCCTTCGGAATCATTCAGGTAACTGTTTTATAACTATTTTCAGGTGAATTTAAATCTCTCTATACCCAAATATTTTAATATATTTTCACAGTCCCAAAGTTTATTTGTTACAAATCTTTGATTGATTTATTACAAATCAACTTGTGTAAAATTTATGTAACGAAACTCAAATTTTAGATATGCCACACAAGTTTGTTTGTGATCATTGTGGAAAAGTAACAAAATCGAGGTCGGCCATGGCAAAGCATTTGGAAATTCATGGGGAAAAGAAATTTGAATGCAGTGTGGTATGTATCATTTTTGTTTGTGCTGTGACATCGGGTGATCTAATTTCTGTTGGAACCTGTTAGAAACCCCAGTAACATAAATTATGTCAGATAAATTTTAACAGCATCATATAACTATTGAGGGACTGTAGTTATGTTGGGCCTTACAACATACAGAAATGGTGTATTATATTGTGATATTCTAAAATATTTGTTTATATTTCATCTGTTGTTTACATAGTAGAAATATAATTAATGAACCAATTATGTGTGTTAAATTTAAAATTGTCATAAAACTTATAGTTAATCTTATTTCTGATTGCCTCTGTGGAACTCATGATGGGTAAGTTTTAACTTCATATTTTGATGAAATATTTCATATTATTTAGATTAGCAAAAGTTCAGAATGGTCATCAAAATCCTGCTATATACATTATTAGGGAGAAATTCTAGTGTGGACCATTTATTGTTTTTTTTTTTACAAAATCTATAAAGCTGAAATTTGAATTGGCTGAGGATTATATTATACAATACAATACAATAGAAACATTTTAATTTTTCATAATTTAATGTAGCTTTCTTCAAGAGGAAAGTCAATTGGCTTTTGCAAGTTATTGTATTCAATATCTTGGACTTCATCGCCACTTAGCATCAGGTGGTATTGCTCTCACGCATAAAATTACATTAGGTACATTATAATACCATGTAGTAAGGAAGTAAGTAGTAAGGAAAATTTTACCTAAAAAAGTGCAATTAATCAAAACTATACTTTGCATACAGTGCGGATACAGTACGTTCACGATCGAAGTGATGCGTCGGCATGTCCTGACGCACGTGGCGGAGAAGCCGCACAAGTGCGACTTGTGCAACCGGTCCTACATCCAGCGAGTGCAGCTGCAGCGCCACCTCGAGAAGCACATAGCCAACACCTGCAAAGAGTGCGGTGTGAGCTTCAAAACCAAGACCAAGTGAGTGTCTGTATTTTTAACCGGCTTAATTTAACCGAGAATAAAGCGGAAGTTCTTAAATTCGACAGTATTTTTTAAGTTAATTGTAACCTTAACTTTTTGTATTGGATGTGTTTGAAAAATCTTTTTTTTGATCGAAAAGCAGTATTTGTCGTGTCCGATACAAATTGTAGCGACATCTGGTGAATACTTTTTGAGAGCACTTGTCGAAGATGAAGTCGTTTATTATTTTGTAAAAATATATTTACTTTAATGACTTATTTTACAACTGGCAGACTTAATCCTTAATGCAGCTTTTCTTTACAAGTCAGCCTTGGGGAATGGGATGGGAACTTATAAATTGCCCAGTACACTCACCCATTACTGTACTAGTATGGTACCGCCCAGTCCAGACAATAGTGTGCTGTCATTAATATTGGCAGACATACATACATTTGGAAGACTTACAACCAAATAGTTTGTGAGAGCATAAATGGAGAAATATACCTTTGGTGCTTAAGTTTTCTTCATCTAAAACTGCTATTCTTATCCTTAGACTATAATCAAATATATTATATAGCCTGTTTGTATTTTTTAATTAATTTCAGGTTGATAATGCATACCAGGGAGCATTTAGGGTATTCTAAGTTAGTGTGCCCCATAGAGGATTGCAACTTGGCTGACACGGAATTTGTCAGTGCAGCTGGTCTCCAGAAACATATTTCGAAGATGCATCTAGAAAATAAAGGTATTTAATAATAGTAGATTGTATAACAAAGGAGCAAAGTTAATGTTTTTACGGCGAGGGCTCGGGATTCTTTAGTAGAATCCTGAACGTAACGAGGGATTCAAAGTATATCGCCCGAGCCAAAAATATTTGCTCCCGAGTGATACACTCTACTTTTCATCCCCCCCTATGAGAAAATAAAAGGCGCCTCAAATTCAGGAATAATACTGTCACAGTCACTAAACTGACTAACCCGACTAAACTAACTAAACCAACTTAACTAAACTAATTAAACTAACTAAAGAACTCATTTTTCAAAACAAAACCATGAATTTCTAACAATCCGAACTGAATTTAAAAAGTGCGCGGAAAAGATCTTTTCCGCGCACTTATTTAAATAACGGGGAGGAAAAACTCATTCCCGCCCGCTAAAAGTTTCTTATAGAAAACACCAACTTTGGGCCCCTTTCAAGTGCGAACCAAGTCGTCTTTTTCGAATAGGTGTGATGAAAATAATATTATGTATTAATTCATGTGATTTGAAAAGATTCACAGCATATTCTATGTATTAATAGCTTTGGTTTAAAATGCATTTGTCAGAAAGTTTCAGCATCTGAAGATATTTTACGGGTAATTTATATTGTACCATGTGTTACCAGACCTATGGAATCGATCGATTGATTAGTCGAACGGTATCCGTAGAACAACTAAAGCTATCAGACCAGTCGATCGACTTCAATCGACGCTAATCGATGTCGTCGATCAACGCTCGATCGATTGGCCTGGTAAAAACTATCGATTGACTTCGATTAATCCATTTCACCACCGATCGATGCCGTCTATCGACGATCGATCGATTGGTCTGGTAACAACCTTACGGCGGCCCTGTTCATAATCAATAACCAAAGCAACACTAACCCCATCTCTCTGTCCACCTGTCCAGCGTACATGTGCGCGGTGTGCTCGAAGCGGTTCACGAACGAGGTGAACATGCGGCGGCACGTGACCACGCACAAGCTGGAGCGGCCGCGCCGCTGCATGTACTGCGTGGCGGCGCGCGCCTACGTGCGCGGCGAGCAGCTCGTGCGCCACGTCCGCAAGGCGCACCCGGACGTGTTCCGCGAACATCTCAACCATGTGCGGACTGTGCTCGTTAGTATCTCGAACGTTCTAGATTAAAGATCGGCATTACCATGTACATGTTGGGTCGGTGCTAGAAATCTGTCTACATAAATAAGATCCCACTTAATATAACAAAATAAGCGGTTTATTTTGTTTAGTGACGAGTGCGTAAGTAGAAGATAATGTTTGAATATTTGTGACTTTATTGCTAGGTAACAAGGTTGTAGTTAACGCAAAAGTTGCAGATCTGTGCAGATGGAATTTTATTTACGCGGACGGTTTTTAGCTCCGATTTTGTAGGTGAGCCGTCTAGATTGTATTGTTGATCGAAAATGTATACTCTATACTACACTATATTACATACCAATTTGATACATTACAGGGATCACATCTAGGAGTAGACCGAGTGAAGAAATCTGAGATGGAGTCAATTCTGAACGTGTTGGATGCGGAATCGGACCGCATACTGGAGGGGTACGGCTGCGGCGTGCTGTACGGGGGAATACAGGAAGAGAAAGGTCCAGACTGCGTGGCTGAAGAGGTTGTCCTCAAGGTAACATAATATATTCTGTTTCGTTGAAATCACCAGCTTTGGATATAAATTTATGACAAACTAAAGTTTTCCATCAAATCGAATTGGATATGAAATGATTATTAAGTATTTCTGTAAAAACTAATAGATTCAAACCAGAATATATTACAACCACATTAACAACCAAGTACGCTCAAAGGCCACTTCCAGTCAATATCTTCTTAAATCATTGTATTTATCTACTCACTGTCGTAAAGCAAAATAATCTAAAATTTTATATGTAACCTCATTGTGTGTTATACTTATTACGTGTGTAAATCTTGTTTCTCATCAAGTGAACAAGTGTTATTCTTTTGAGAAATAAATTCTTAAACCATATATATTTATTTTTTGAGTTAGAACAAGTGTCTTCCTTTGATTAGATGATTGATATTCACCATCTGCTTTTTTTCTAGACTGAAGAAAACCCATTAATGAGTGAAGAGGAGTTGTTAGAAAATGTTAGCAAACTGCTTGAACAACTAATTGATAAAGAAACACTGGAATGCTTTGGCTGGCCGGAAGACGCTGTTGATGAGGCGAGTATACAATATACTATGACTTAAAAATATGCATAAGTATCGTGTGCCGTCGTTAAGTCGCTGCTTAAAACAAACTCATTAAGTAATGTATAACGTTAACATATGAACTTTAAAATAGAATGAAAACATGTCGGGTGAATTGAACGCTGGAAAACTATTATTAGGAAAACTATAATTATTCTTATTTGTAAAAGAGAATCAAATTCAATATAAAAAGTGTGTTTTTGTTTAATTTTTAAAATGGATAAACCAACTAAATCAGGTTTATGATAATAAAAACCGTAAACAGCAGGTGTTAGAAAGCGTGTTAATCACGTAGCTATAATAACCGTAACCCGCAGGTGCTAGAGCGGGTGATAGAGAACTGCGGGGCGCAGGCGGCGGACCGCGGCAAGTGGACGCGCGTGCAGCGGCTGCGCGAGAACACCAAGCACCTGTTCCTGCACGCGGTGGAGGACCGCGCGGTCGCCCGCATGCTGCACACGCACACCATCGACCAGATCATCAAGCATATACTCGCGCAGGGCACGCAGGACGACGAGGAATTGTAACTCGTTGCTGATGGAGAAAAAATGTAGCGGTTGTGTGAGTTAGGCACTGCTTACGTTACAATGACTTGAGAACAGACCAACGGACGGAAGCATTAATTATGATCTTTATGTATACTTGAATGACGTACTAAGCTCTACCCACTCTTGATCAACTCCGAAACAACACCAAGTATAGGTCCGTTACCGAGTTATTATTATGTAGCGCAGTCCTTTAATCTGTAAATTAAAGGAATCCTCCGATTAGACCGATTAGACCGACAGATTAAAGGAAAGTAGCCAATCCCCGTTTAAACAAATTTGATTGCTTGTGAATCACAGGCAATCAAATATTAAAATCATTATTACATCGTCTGGATCAATGTTAAACAGTTATACTATTGTGGATTTATTAATTACGTACAGTACGAGGAGAAAATCAAAATGTAGAAATATTTTTTTTATCATGAGCAAAAAAAATCTACATCCAAAACAAATTATTTATGAAGATTTTATGCTTAATATTAGCTTTCGGTCGCTAAATATTGTAAACCGGGTACAATATCATATTGTGCAATTATTATAGCAACCACATAAGTGCTTTTTTAATGTTAAGTGAACATTACATTGTGACATTAAAAAATGAAGAGTAATAATGTGGGACCTGATTATAACGTGTTTCTTATTACATTATAAATAGTAACCATGTCGCTCTTAACGACTGGTGTAATTAAGAGTGCAAATACATAAATACTCTTATATTCAAGTTATAAATCATGCAACACGCGATCGGTATGAGTCGTCATTTAATTATGGGTCGGGCAAAGATATTAAGAAATTTTATTATATTATGTGGTAGGTTAATTTATGGATGGCAATATGAGTAAAATAGAAATCAATTATTGTAAACAATAATTTTATATTACACTGGCTGGTGGATGATTGTTTTTATTGGTCTAGTAGTTTTTGACTTTATTCATTACGAACATCCTGAAAAACAAATCTTTCTTTTTTAATACAAATTATACATTTGGTGTGATCTTACTGACGGGAATTTCTTATTTTTGGGATCGTCATTTTTTATACACAAATAAGACCATAAAGAATAGTATTAGGTCATAAAGAATCCTGAAAGACATGTTTGAAATAGATTAATAAATATGATATAATTGTACAGATCAAACTCGATGTATGTTTAATAAAATTATTATTAGTTTCAATAAAATTGGGCGCTTTCTTGTTTTTAAGTGTAGCACACAATTTAAGGGTTTTCGTTACAATTATACAGTTTTAGGACAAGTGCTCATGATTAACTTTATAATTATTTGTTATCACGTTATATGAAAAATTTGTTTTCAATCAGTTTTCTGATCTTAATAAATTTATATCTTCAATAGATAATATTTCTACGAGTTATAGATTACAGGCCCATGTCAAAAATCACCCCCCGGACCACGGAAAGAGAGGGGGTTGCAACCCTCGATTTTTACCCCTTGTCGCATGATTTTTGTCGGCGTTGCGGAATAGTGGATTAGAAGCTGTATTGAAACAGTATGAAACTGATGCCTTACAGAATCAGTTGACCTTACCCTGGAATTGTCAAAAAATCAAAAAAAAATTACCGACTGTGGCGCACCATTTTTTACGGGACTGCGCGCTTTCTTATTATTTTTCATGGATCTATCGATGGTGAAAATGCCGTACAAAATCATATGACTCTACCTGCACTTTTGAATTCTCACCAGCACTCAGTTGGACAGCTTACAAGTGACGTCATAGTGCTGAATCTTATTATTTTGTGCTCTTATATCGTCCTATAGACATCACCTGGTGGTTCATATGACCCATCCATTTTTGACATGGGCCTGTAGTCTATTACTACCGTTTTGTTATCAAACACTAAACTCTTTATGTTATAGGTTATCTTTAGTTACATGAAAAAGCTTAATTTTATTTCGGTATTTTCAAATGTAATTTTTTATATTAGTTATGTTTTTTTTTTTTTTTGTATAAGCATAGCATTTACTATTACGGTTTACACATACACACTACGATTTTTTTAAATAGAGCAAAAGTACTTGCAGTTCATCTTGTCACCACAATGTCTAAAAACGGCGATTAATATTATATTTCGCCTTAGGGTTTTTTTTCTTTAATTTATTTTCGGTTTTCAATAAAGCATAAATAAATAGAATATTACAGAAAAGACATAGCCACATTAGGTTTTCACTTACAATTTTAAACTCAATATAAATTATAAATTACCAATGATGTTATAAATATCTAGATGGATAATCGAATCCGCGCAAACGTGTCAAAAAAGCGTGGCCAACTGTTGGCCACGAAGTACTTTCCCGCCAATTAGTGCCGATCGCGCCGCTTTCGTGTCACTAAGTATTACGCGCGCAATTTAAATAAACAAATAAGAGGGATAACACATTGAGATATTATGTACTAAAGTACTAGAGAAGACACCGCAAAGAAATTTTATTCGCCAGTCAGTTGCGGTGAATGCACCTCAACTCTCTCATTCGCTTGCCAGCTCGCATGCGCGTATAACGTCTGAGACCTGTCAGTGATTCTTTAAAACTAGCGTGAACAATGCCCAATTGTGTATTACGTAATTGCCGCAATAGCTTCAGGAACTCAAATAAATACAAAAAATTATTTATCGTCTGCCATATTGTGTGTTACTCATAGACTAACAACGCCCAGTAGTGAAAGTAGGTACAATTTGTTGACATCACATTAAACACAATATTATCAGTTTTACACGCTGACATTCATGACTCTGTAATGTTTTAATTCTTAAAAGACTATACTTTGTCCGCGGTTCCATCTGCCTAGCATAATCATAATCTATATTGCGTCATGCTTTATATAAGGTGTTACAAATATAAAAATTAAAGCAGCATGAGCAACATTACAAAACAAATAATTAATTATCATTATACATATTTGGATTAAAGATATGTTTTGTTTTATTTATATTAATATCATAATGTAATTGTTATTTTTGGAAAAAAAAATTGTGTGTTAGCTATTTTAGGCAGGTCGTTTACGTAGATGTGAAATGAGATGCATCCTATCACACTTACCTGAGGTATATAGCCACAAATTAGATAATAAAGATTATTATTATTGGTTATTATTGTGTATCTCCAAAATTAGTTTGACGGGTCCTTAATAATTATTGTTATTGCAAAACATGTTTTTTTTGTATACGAATAGACGGTCTATCTATACTAATGTTTATCCATGCATTTAGTAAAAAGTGGTTATTTCAATGTTACAAACATACACCCCAAATTTTAATTAGTTACTTGTTTAGACTTTTTGTAAAATAAAGAAATTTATTGATGTTTGTACTTAATAAATGTAGAACGTGTACACTTTACAGTAGAACTGAGTTTTGGGAGATAAAATATTCACAATAATACTTAATTTTAATTTTTTATTTCATTCAACCTGATGAACCAGATAGGTAAAAAACATGTAAAAACCCCACACTAACAGTTCTGTGTCCTAAATGTCATAATCTATATTCCGTCGTCATAGTAACCGAGTAATGAATGAAACGACCTACAGTCCTACAAGCATCTTTTGGTGCGTGCGTGACAGAGACAGCGTCATACAGATAAGGTAAACTGTAAGGCGCTGTCTTTGTTACCCACGGGCCAAAATATGCTTGTAGGACTATATGCATCTTATTAAGCGTATTAAGCGCTGCGGTTTAAAATGATAGATTAGACAGTATGTTTTTTTGTAGCGCTGCAGCGACGGATAGCTTTAAACCGAGAAAAGGAACATGACTTTTGTTTGACGTAGCTTCTCTAGTTTACATAGTAACTCAATGGGATAACATGACGAAATGTGCTATTAAACTGTGCCGGAATTATAATGCATGTGCCACACGGTTTCAAACGGTGCTTTGAAACAGAAACAGCACGAGTTGCGCTTTGCCGGCTACACGGTTTCAAACCAATCAGTGTTGGTTTGAAACATCAGCGTAAAAAGACCGTCGCGCGACTATCACGTCTCTACGCTCGACCTACATATATAAGACTAGTAAACCCGCCCTCGCTTCGTTTCGGGGAACCAGTCCCTTCAAAAATCTATAAATTTTAACAAATTATGTTATTCCGATGTCTACGCTATATTACTGCAAAGTTTCATGAAAATCCAATCAGTAGTTTTTGTGTCAAAGAGCAACAAACACACACACACACACACATACATCATTACAAACTTTCGCATTTATAATAGATATTAGTAGGAAGTAGGACTAGTAGGAAGTAGGACTAGTAGGAAGTAGGATAAGGATAGGATAGGATATCCTTAGATTGTCAATTTTTTTTTGGCAGACGCGGCGTTGGCCCTTGGGTCAATTTCTTTTAATTTGTCGGCTAAAATATTCCACGCATTTTTTTTTAATACAATCTTTATAGAACTCTGATGTGAGGTCCCAAAGGCAGGGCAAGTCTCTATACAACTCGAGAAATTCAGTCAACACTTCTCGTTCTTTCTGCTCTCGTGACATTTCGTCGTTGTCGTTGATGCGTGCGTCCGCGCTCACCGCTGCAGTGTGACTGCGTTCGCGTGGTTTGAAACAAACGGCTACACGGTTTCAAACCAACGCTTCTGCCAGTGGTTTGAAACGCAAGCCTCGCTACCAAGGGCGTTTGAAGGTCAAGCGAAATTTGGTTTGAAACTACTGTCTACACTGTTTTAAACCTCGGTTTCAAACCACCGCACCGTTTCAAACCGTGTAGCACATGCTTAAAGGAAGGGTAAAAAGCTCAAAAAACATCACATATCATAGGCAAGTAACCAATAAACATATTTTTAATTAAATTTAAATTTTGATTTTTATTATAACCAAATTACGTCATTTTTTTGTCAGTGTTGCCAGTTTCTATTTTTATGCTCCCGACTTAACATAATTTTTGTGGGTATATAAATTGGTTTATGGTTACGTGTATATTATTAAGTTCAAGTACTTTTATCAATCATTTTCAAACAGATGGAGTTTATCAATACCTACGTTTGCACTTATTTACAGTAATATACTTAATGTTCGGGTTTTTTTGTTAATGAACCCATTTTAATGATTATTTTTGCATTGGGTCGAATAAACCACTTTTAAAGGTGCCAAGAGTAATGTGAAAAATGTACTTATTAAGGTTTTTTTTATTGATATGCATGTAATTAACTTTCCAAGTAATTTTTTTTATTAAATTAGCTAGGTTACGTAAATAATTGGCTCTACTTTACTTTAGTTACCACCTCAAATTAAGCTAAAAATTTGAGGGGGGGAGGGGGCCGACGCCCACATCTTCTCCCCACCATTTTTGAATCTAGGAAATGCATACTTTTTTTATTAAAAAAAATCAAGTTTCCAAAAATTATAAAGTGACTACCTCAAAAATTAAGCTGAAAATTTTTGGAGGAGAGGTTGGCGACTCCCCCAACTTTCCCCCCAAATATGGCTGTAAGGAAGTGCATATTTTTTTTTTAATTATTCTTTTAAGTTTCAAGATTTTTAAGGTTATGACGGAACTAACATACTGTACAAGGTTCTTTTATCTTATGTAAGTTATCTAGATAATTGCTACCTTTCAAGGCAGGAAGTGTTGTAAATAAATGTCGAAGGGACATCGGTTCGGGCGTCCCTTTTTCCGCTTGGTTATTATACAATCCAACCTAACCTATACCTACCAATCCATACTGCGTCGACTTGTTTTATTCTTTAAGGTATTTTTTAAACACGCGATTTGCGGATGGATTATTGACTTAGTTTGACAGTGCTACCAATATAATAAGGTTAGTTCGAAACTACTTTTTCGCTATTAATAGTCCTGTTTGCCTGTTTGGCTGCATCTTCCGCAGCGCCGGAGATGTCACGATTCAAAATTAGGCCCAAAAATCAAATTAGATCTACTTAAGTTATTTATTTTTTATAATGTAGTTTAAAACACACACACACACACACACACACATACATACACTTAAGACTTCGAGCGCTTACACATTAATCAATGAGACCACATAACCTTAAAATTTTTATAGATTTAGAAAAATAATTTAAAAAAGTAAGTACTTTATGAGAGCAATATTTAATTTGGGGAGACGAATGAGAGTGTAGAACCCGTCCTCCCCTCAAATTTTCACCTTAATCTGAAACGGCAACTTTACAATTTTAGAAAATTTCATTGTTTTTTCTGAAAAAAAGTATGCATTTCCTCCACCCAAAAATGGTGGGGGGAGGGTTGGAAAGTCACCCCCCTCCTCTTCTAAAATTTTCAACTCAATCTGAAGTGGTCAGTAATAGAAAGTAGAGCCAATCTCATTCCTAATATCTGTGATCTTTCATTTCAAATTTCCAACTACAAACTGCGTAAAAAAATATTAATTTAATTAACTTAGCTGGTTTATTACAATATTAACATAAACAACTGTAATTAAATTAAGTAGGGTTTTTTTATTTTTACATGAAAATAACCACTCAATAAATTAAGTTTAATTTGTGATTTATGGGAGAATTTTAGTAATTATTAGTAGTCATTGATCACGCAACATAGACAATAGACGAACGTGTAAAACATCGCCTGCACGCACACATGCTTGATATTGTTGCCTTGTTTTTTTTTTGTTTTCATTGTAGGGCGACGCTCAATCTAGATATTTATAACATCATTGTAAATTACTTAAAAAACTTATGATAGTCCATTAATGTACAGTGCATTTGTGTTGTTTGTGCGATGTTAGCTTGTATGTAGTAAACTTGCCACTTGCAAGTTATTCTGCCTTTCTTACTAGATGGCTCTCTATAAGGGCGAAAACACTGCGAATTTATGAGGACAAAATAAATAATTTGTATCTCCTGTTTTTATTATTAGCTTGCTGCATGATTGTGTTTATTGAACAACATCTACGACTAATGCTGTGTCCGATTTTGATAAGATTTACAGCAAGATGGCCTGCAATCACTTATGATTATCTCTCATATAAAATTTCATGAGGCGTTCATAAAACTTAAAATTATTGTCACGATACTAATAAAAAGATCGCCATCATTCCAGCTTACGCCTTTATAGAATTATTAAATTTTACATTAATATTAAATTTTCATCTTAGGTCTAAGCATATTGTTAACAAATTGCGTATATAATTATTAATTAATAGGTTTATATTTTAAATGGTTTATGGATTGCTTGTTATTTTTATGAATTTAAAAATAAATTTTGTTTTGTCTTATTATTAAAGCACATTAAACTTATATTAAGAAGTATTTTTAACCCTCAAGCATTACTACATATAACACAAAGTCGCCCTGTGCCTGTGTCTGACTTTGCATTTCTAAGTATTCCATTCCACGCAACGGATTTTGAAGCGGTTTTCTCATTGTTCATTATTGTCGGTATTTCTCAGGAAAGGTTTGTATATGTTAAAGTTTATGTAATTTGCTATGGCTAGACTGTGTAGATTCCCCATTTAAACGCTTAAAAGAAGTCCGATTTTCTGTCTGTCTGTCTGGACGCGATAAGCTTGAAAACTACGAAACAGATTATTATACGGTTTTCAACAATAGAAAGAGGATTCTTAAGGCAGGCTTAGGTATATAATTTATTATACTTTTATGTAAATTAGCAGAAATTCGGCGATATATATGGAAGAGGTTTCGCCAACATGGAGCTTTCCACGCGAACGCCGCGTAAACTAGCACAAATATAGTTGAGTAATGTACTAGCGAATTCAAGATCTATAAAAAGATGCGGTGTCGTGGGACACCAGGTAGGAACGAAGTTCCTTCGGCTAATGTAGAATCGACAGTTTGCAAAAAAAAAATCGTGCTCAATTTTATTGTAGGTTTTCTTGATTTTTCTCTTAAATTTTGCTGATTAGTTTTTATTTAAGTACAGGAAAGTATTTAGGAAATAATAAATAACGTAAAATAAAAAAAAATCGTAATTCAAATTATCAACTAAAATAACAAAATATATTGTACTCTCTTTATTTTTGTTTGACAACATAAAATTATAAAGAAGATATGGGAGGGATAAGAAGGGATGAGAGAACGAAAAGAAAGAGGAAGAAAGAGAAAGGTAAGTATTATACGAAAAGTATTATAAGGAAAGATAAAATCTTATTTATCAAACCGGCAACAATACACAGTGATACATTACGTCGACAATCAAAATAAAACTGAACAAAAAATACAGTCTCTACCCCGATGTGTAGAGTATGGAGTGCCTCAAGGCAGTATTTTAGGTCCCTTATTATTTATATCATATATTAATGATCTCCCAAATAGTACATCTCAGAAAATGGTACTTTACGCGGACGACTCTACTCTAATAGTAAGAGGCACAAATATATCGTCTTATGAAAATGTAACAAATACTGCTCTGATAAATAACATTAATTGGCTTAATGAAAACAACTTGCAAATAAATATAAGCAAAACTAATTTAATTCAATTTCACTTTTATCAATCTCAGGGACCAACTTTAAAAATTGAATATAATAATGAAATAATAGAACAAGTAGCAGAACATAAAGGAGAATGCGCAATTTTCATAGAAAATTACCCCAGCTCCGGCGCAAACGTAACCTATCTCAGAATTTTATACATTGGATGTGTACAAAAAATAAATGTATTTGATCTCCCTAATCAGTGGCTAACATAGAAAAAAATTGCTTTGATAATTCATTCAGGCACGATTTTATACTAAACTATCGTTACAAAAAAAAAACAAATCTCAAGTAAAAATGCAAAGTAATATCTAAAATAATCACTTTTATTTTAATTCTTTCATAACATATACATATATATTGTATAATTCTGAGACACAGGGTCGGAGCGCAATAAAAGAGTATGTACGTGCATTCACGGGCCGTACACTGGAAGTTGCGCCCATGTCATTAGTATTTTATATTATCTTGGCTGGGTCCGAAACAACGTTCAAGAATTTGAACATCCTGCTGCTTACTTAGATACCGTTTTGATAGACTTAGAATTATAAGAGAATATAGACATTACTTTATGATACTGTGTTTATTAATATTACCCTCACCACCCACCCAAATGTATATATTACAGAAAGTAATAATATGTGCCATTTGTAGGCACACATTCTTGTCTAAATAAAATATGAATAATAATATACACATACAAAATATATAAATATAATAATATTTTCTATTTGTGTAGTTTACTAAAATTCGTGCCTGAAACAATAATGTTTAGCCACAGATTAGGGAGATCACAAGTATTTATTTTAAGTACCCATTAAATATACAAAATTATGAGATAGTTACTTTTTGCGCCGGAGCTGGGGCAATTTTGCGCATTCTCCTTTCTTGGAATAATTGTAGACAAAAATATTAACTGGAAGGCTCATATTGAATATTTATGTAGTAAATTGAGTAAATTTGTTTACGCATTACGACGGCTCACTGATCATGCCTCCAAAGAGACAGCTTTAATAGCCTACCATTGTTATGTTGTCTCCAATCTAAAATACGGCATCATTCATTGGGGAAATTCCATAGACACTATCAAAGCTTTTAGATTGCAAAAAGGATGTCTGAGAGCAATATTCCACGTAAATAAAAGGTATAGCTGCAAACAGTTATTCATTAAGCTGAACATAATGACACTTCCATCGCTTTACATATATGAAGTATGCATTTTTGTAAAAGATAATATGCATTTATTCGATATATATTTACCAAGGCTATATAGACAAACTAAAAAAAAGTTTTATATAATGCCTAAGCCACGGAACACGGGTGTTTACCCGTGGTCCCGTTGGTTTGTCCCGTTGACGGGACCACGGGTAATTTTAATTCCCCGTAGTCCCGTTGCACTAGAGGTTACACTTTTATCGACTTTTTCAACTTCTGATATCGATATAATGTTTGAACCTCCTTAGAATAAAATAAAAATCCATGATAACGGCATATTGGAAACGTCAAAAGAGCATTCTTTTGACTATACTAGATAGAAAAAAAACAGTTATTTACAGTATATTTTATTCAATCTTAAGCAAATGAAATTAAAATTATTTTATATGATTTTGGTGATTAAAAACATTTTTCGACAGTCAAACTACGCCATCGCTTCTACAAAGCTCTACGGTAAGTGATGTTGGAAGAAGGAGGGATAATAAACTCCCAAGGATTTTTTTACTCTACACACAGTAACATACTACACTTATTCCTACTTAAGGCTATAATATAACAAAGCCATGTCCTAGGTGTTGCAGACTGTTTCGCTCACATAGCCTCATCATTTTCCTTCCTTACCTACTAACTATTCTCTAACACTTATGCTTCCTTTATATCAGGGATGTTATGGATATCCGTAACCGAAACCGAAACTATCGGATATCCGAAATATAAATATATCCGTAACCGTAACCGTATCCGCTAAAAAGTTTCGGATAATTTCGGATAAGGGCAGAGTCTAAATAAAACCCGTTACGACAGGTTTTTGTTTCACCACTCACCTTATAAATATGGCATGTTTGTTATTTTTAGTCATAAATGAGTCAGATCAATATTTTTTGGTATCACCCTATCTAAATAGTAGGTAGGTAGATCTCATTAACAGAGATGTTCGCATTGGCCTCATGGGAATACTAGTTCCCCATGCCCAGACACCTAATAATAATAATATAACTGTTGGATTCCAACGACATGCATGCATGTCACGAATGCATAGTACTTTCACTTCGCTGGAATCCAATGGGACCGCATTAACAACCTAGTCAATTTATTAGTTAATACCAATAAAGTTAAGGAAAAGATTTGTACTGCGTACTAAATTAAGTTATAATTAAGGGCAAAATGCGTCCAAAATCAAGTTTAATGTGAACATTTTTTGATCATGATAAACTTCTTCTTATTATAAAAAGCATTGTAATTTTAAGTGTCCCAAAATTCTCAGGTTCCCCTGACTTATTCATTGTATTACCAAATGATAACCCAGACTTGATAGTAAATATAATCAAATTATTACATACTATTTTTTTACTTTAATGTAATATCCGTAACCGAAACTATCCGAAACTTACGGATAATCCGAAATAATTAATATCCGTAACCGAATCCGAAACCGATATAATTTTATTCCTATATCCGTATCCGTATCCAGATCCGAAACTCCACATCCGTAACATCCCTACTTTATATGATAGCTGAAAAACTGGATGTTTTAAAACATATCTACACAATAACTGCCATACATAGGTATTATGTATATGGATATTCCTTAAAGAAGGTACATAGATTATTTTAATTACCATATTTTACCGTCAATCAGATTCCGACCTATTTTGTTTAATTACATTAGAATTTGGACATCACTATTATAAGATCAACCTACTAAACCGCTAAAATAAAGCCGGTAAAATCTTCAAAAACTGAACAAGTTTTGAAAGTTAAGAGAAAAAAATAAACCTAAAATTAAAGAAAATACACTTAAATTCCATCTTCGGAAAAAAATACAGAAGAAACAAAACTGAAAATGTTGAATTCATAACCCATGTACACATACATTACACTAATGGCTCATTAAGATTTACTAGTTACTGCCTGCAACTTTGTCCACGTGAGAGAGAAACAACGTCTGAATAATCGTAGGGAATGCAGGGAAAATTAAGCTCTCCATTGTGAGAAAAGATCGAAAGGTTCAGTGACGCTGCTGGCCACCAACCTTTTTTATTTTAATTAAAAAAAAAAGTATAGATCAGGGTATCAACATTTCAAGAAAATTTTATAATATATGGGATAATTTAATCGATAAAAAGTATCCTTTGTCCTTTTTCCACGTCTACTCTATATCTGTACCTCATTAAAATTCATCTGTATTTCATTAAAATTTCCTCGTGTAAAGTTAATATGTCCTAGAAGTGGGACCACGAGGAAGCAAGGTATGCAATCATACATCTCCACTTTGGTCGCGTTCCTGTTTGCGCGTGCATGTATGTGCGTTTGCGATTAACAGACATCTTAATCAGATGTGGTCATGCTTAAATTTATACACACGCGCGGGCACTCACACACACACACACACACACACACACACACGCACGCAGATATGTTTTAAAACATCCAGTTTTTCAGCTATCATATAAAGGAAGCATAAGTGTTAGAGAATAGTTAGTAAGGAAGGAAAATGATGAGACTATGTGAGCGAAACAGTCTGCAACACCTTGGACATGGCTTTGTTATATTATAGCCTTAAGTAGGAATAAGTGTAGTGTGTGTAGAGTAAAAAAATCCTTGGGAGTTTATTATCCCTCCTTCTTCCAACGTCACTTACCGTAGAGCTTTGTTGAAGCGATGGCGTAGTTTGACTGTCGAAAAATGTTTTTAATCACCAAAATCATATAAAGTAATTTTAATTTCATTTGCTTAAGATTGAATAAAATATACTGTAAATAACTGTTTTTTTCTATCTAGTATAGTCAAAAGAATGCTCTTTTGACGTTTCCAATATGCCGTTATCATGGATTTTTATTTTATTCTAAGGAGGTTCAAACATTATATCGATATCAGAAGTTGAAAAAGTCGATAAAAGTGTAACCCCTAGTGCAACGGGACTACGGGGAATTAAAATTACCCGTGGTCCCGTCAACGGGACAAACCAACGGGACCACGGGTAAACACCCCGGAACACAGAGACATACCAGTGGAAATGGTACAAGTGTTGATTAGTATGGGAACCGTCCTAGCCATCCTACACAAGTAAATCCATAATCGTATTGTTTACACAACTAAGAAACTTACATTTTCATTGGTAACTACATGTCAACTACGAATGGTCTGAGAAACCCACTGTTTATAGTTGACAATGCACCTTAAAATTTTGGTATTACTTAGGTCTTATTTTTCCATGTCTTATTTAGTGACCATATCATCATCATCTTCCTGCCCATTTCCCAATTTTATTTGGGGTCGGCGCAACATGTTTTTCTCTTCCATTCGTCCCTATCAGCCGTCACTTCTACACTGACTCCTTTATCTTTCATATCATCTCTCACACAATCCATCCATCTTTTCTTTGGTCGTCCTCTTCCTCTTCGTCCACTCACATTCATATCAATCATTCTTCTTGTCACATGCGTTTCCTCTCGCCGCATCACATGCCCATACCACGACAATCGGCTCCCTTTCAATTTTTCTGTGATTTGTGCTACTTTCAGACTTCCTCTCACATACTCATTTCTCACTTTATCCATTCTTGTTACTCCACACATCCACCTCAGCATTCTCATCTCCGCCACATGCAATCGTCTTTCATCCGTCTTCTTTGTAGCCCAACATTCTGATCCATACATTACGGCAGGTCTTATGACAGATTTGTAAATCTTCCCCTTTAATTTAAGGGGCATACGTGGGTCACAAATTGTACCCGTGACCTGCCGCCATTTCATCCAGCCTGCGTTGATCCGATGTGTAACCTCCCGGTCAATATCCCCCTCCTTTTGCACAAGTGACCCCAGGTACCGGAAATCAGAGCAGACCGGTAATGTCATACCATCGAGCGTGATAGGCTCAAGACCAGAGAGACCGCCAAAGTCGCAGAACATGTACTCAGTTTTGGTCCTGCTAACTTTCAAGCCAACACTCTCCAGCCTTTGTCGCCATTCCTCTAATCTGGTCTGAACTCCGGGGGCATCATCAGCCACTAGCAAGATGTCATCGGCAAAGAGCATGCACCAAGGAGCCTCCTCTTGGATGTCCCATGTCAGCGCATCTATAATGATTGTGAAGAGGTATGGGCTCAGCGCTGATCCCTGGTGCAGCCCCACCGCCACATCGAAACTAGTAGTGATGCCAGCCGCAGACCTGACTTTTGTGCTACTTTTACTGTACATCGCTCGGATCAACTGCAGGTACTTCCCTGGTATTCCTTTCTCCTTAAGGGCCCACCACAACAAAACCCGAGGTATCCGGTCGTATGCCTTTTCGAGGTCAACGAACACCATGTGCAAGTTTTTATTTGCTTCTCTGTATTTCTCGCACAACTGGCGAACCGCAAAAATGGCATCCGCTGTTCCTCGACCCGGCATAAAACCGAACTGGTTTTGTGAAATTTCACTCTCTTCTCTCATTCGTCTTTCTATCACTTTTTCCCACACTTTCATGGTATGTGACATTAGTTTTATTCCTCTATAATTATTGCAGTCTAGCACATCACCCTTATTTTTAAAGATGGGCACCAGCAAGCTGTTGCACCATTCATCGGGAATAGCCTCCTCCTGCAACAATTTATTGAAGAATAAAACTAACCACTTCCATCCATCCTCTTGTAGTATCTTCCACACTTCAACTGGTATCTCATCTGGCCCAACCGCTTTTCCATTCTTCATTCCTTTCACTGCTCTTTTCACATCATCTACATTTATTCCTCTCACTAAACCCATATTTACAGGCTTATCTTCAAGCACTCCGCTCCAAACATTTTCTTCATTCATTAACTTTTCAAAATATCCTTTCCACCTTTCTTTAATTTTCACATTATCAACAAGAACCACCCCTGTTTCATTTCTTATACATTTTACATGAGACACGTCCTTTGATTTCCTTTCTCGAGCTTTTGCGAGGCGGTAAAGATGTTTCTGACCTGCGGAAGTATCCAGTGTTTCATACAAAAGACTTTGGGCTTTGGCTCTTGCTATCGCAACAACTTTCTTTGCTCTTTTTTTCCCTTCTTGATATTCATTCTTCTTTTCTATTTTCAAACTTTCATTTCCTTCACTAACACTCTGCCATTCTTTAAATCTCATTTTCTTCTCTTTCAGTACCTTTTGTATTTCTGTCGACCACCACCATGTATCCCTATCTATCACACCCTTCCCTTTTGATTCTCCCAAAACACATTTCGCCACACTTCTTATACATTCTGCCATCTCATTCCAACATTCATTCACGGACTTATTCGTCATGTCTCCCATTTCTTTCATGATATCCAACACTTGCTTTCTGAATTCTCTTTCACACTCATTCTTCTGTAACACATGCCACTTTATTTTAGGAGGGGGGCGTTTTTTATAGTTGTTTTGTTTTATTTTTATTATTAATTCCATAATTAATAGTCTGTGCTGTGATACCAAGGCTTCCCCTGGTATCACTTTACAATCTTTAATGCGGCTGAGGCGATGACGTCTGACGAGAAAATAGTCAATTTGAGTTTTACGGTGACCGCTTTTGTAGGTAATAAGATGTTCGTCTTTTTTTTTAAACCATGTATTTGCCACTGCTAGATCGTATGCAGTGGCAAATTCCAATAAATTTTCTCCTTCCTTATTACATATGCCATAACCCCATCCTCCATGCACTCGTTCATAATTCCCATTCATTCTTCCCACATGTCCATTAAAATCACCTCCTATATAAATCTCCTCTTCCGCTGGTATGGCCATCATTATAGTATCTAAATCTTCCCAAAATTTCTCTTTTGCTTCATCATCACATCCTGTCTGTGGCGCATACACACTTATTACATTCAACACCATCTTTTCTAACATAATTTTTACACTTATTAATCTATCATTCATCCTCTTAACATCCATCACACATTCTTTCAAGCTGTTATCTAGAACAATTCCCACACCATTCCTTCTTCCATCGCTACCACAGTAATAAAACTTATACCCTTCACCAATCTCCCTAGCTTTCGTCCCCTTCCATTTCGTTTCTTGTAAGCATGCCACATTTATACGTCTACTCTTTAATACATCCGCTAACTCTCTGGCTCTTCCATTCATCGTTCCAACATTCCAACTTACAAACCTCAGTCTCGTTTCCCGTATTTAGTGACCATATACCGTTAACAATTAAGATCATAATGCTTTTCAAGTTTTTCTATCCACATCTAGATGGCAGTGTACTACGTGTAAAGTAATTATATACTTAATTTTATTGCTGATAAGGTTGAACTTGAAATTGCAAACTGTGGCAATACATGTCAACGTGTCAACGTGTCATTAAATAATTTCGTCTTTTGAACACTAGATGTCGTGACAAGAATCTATAATAAAGACCTTAAGGGTATAAGTAGTAAGTTATATTTTTGGTTAGCAACATCATCCTGCATTGGTTTAGGCTTAGAGATGTGCGTGGTGCTTTTTCCGCGTTATCGAAAATTATCGATATTGATATCGAACCTTGTACACTACAAGGCGTAGACCCGAAATGTTACTTAAAACGTGCTCAAATTTTTGAAAGCTTGTATCGCAGACATTGTAAGGCGAAGACGTGACCTATTTTTATCAACTATAGCTAACTAAACTAAGTCACGGAATAATAAGCTGCGCATGTTTTACCGTCAAAATAAGATATACTTTTGTATGTCGATAAATGAAATTTCAATATCACTCAACGTACCTTAATTACAAAAACAATGCCGATGTGAATTGGAATGCATTTCAACCTTAACTTTATACAAATAAGCAAAATTTATTTTCGTGGAATAATATATTTCCTGGCTTCTAAGTGTTAAGTAAGAGTGGCCGCGGTCGGTAGTTAGTGGCTATAGCTAGTGGCGAAAACTTCTTAAGCGCTTTCGTGCTTAGGAGAGCACGTAAAGCCATCGGTCCTGGTAGTTATTTTAAGCCATGTTGGCTTGGCCTTTAACCCCTCGACAACAATCCGCACTGGAGCAGCGTAGTGGAATATGCTCTAGGCCTCCTCAAGGGAGACCCGTGCTCAGTAGGGGTCCATTACTGGGTTGAAACCGTATTTCCTAGGCATGCTGTGCTACCAGTCGCGCAGATGCGCTTATATTCCTCGTCAGGATCCTAGATTACGTACCAATGATTGAAATAAAAAACATGTATAATAATAATTAAATATTACTTCTATATTCAGTATTCTATACATTAATAATATACAATAACTTAATTATTCAAATTCAAAATACATATTTAAATATTTCTTCGAAGTAGGTTTTTACAAACACTTTTAACAATATAAAATTCACTATAAAGTGTTTTCTAAATGAGTCAGTCATATTATATTATTTTTAAAACGTAAGTACTGCAAGTTAATTGTCTATACCTAATAAAATATGAAAATTATATTTACGTGTCCAAAAAACGTTACTGTTTCGCTTTCAATGTTGGTCGGAGTTGCCTGTCTTTTTGAAGAACCAGGACTTTCCATCGGATTTTGTATCTTAAATAAATAAAAAATTAAATAATATAAAATTCACTATAAAGTCTATTCTAAATAAGTCAGTCATATTATATTATTTTAAAACGTATCGCAAGCTAATTGTCTGCATTCCATAAAATATGTAAATGATAACCTGATCAAAAAACCTAACAATTTTTAATGTTGGGATAGCTGTAGTTCTAAGATATCTATTCCCCTTTTTAGAAATTATGAATTCTTCTTGTAAAAAATGTTCTGAGCATATGGTACTAGATTTGATTGGAAACCAATTGACCCGCCCAGTAGCATTAAGCCAGTCTTCTTTTCTCTATGCGTCTTTAGGAAATCTAAAAAGATGTGTACCTAAACCAAAATAAATATAATATTACAAATAATTTATTATTCATAAAAATAATTATATTGACCAAGTTGACTGTTACAGATTGCCAACTGGCATTAACTATTTATATGTATTAACTATAAATTTGAATTATTGTGTTAGGTATTTGAAAAGATATTTTGTCTATAAATAGCCATTTTAACCCTCATCAGTCGGGTCTTGGTCGTATGATATTACATCGTAAATAAAATTACAAAATACCGATATCGATAAATTTGTACCCCCATCCCTACGATCCCTACGATCGAGTAGCAAAGAATGTTCGAGAAATATAGTAATAGCATTTAAAACATAAAACGAACCTTATTACTAAGAGACTAGAGTAGCTTTTCAATCATAAATTATTTATTTTCTTTTAATTTTGCTTTGAATTTGAATTATTACAAAATAAATTTACAACTATGCTTATATGTGGTATGAAACCATTGAGATATTATGTACTAAATATGAAACACCGCCGTTAGATAATTTTTTTGATCTGCTATCATTCTTACACTCCAAAATAGCACAGTAAGGCATTATTACTACAATTTAAGCAAATGTCAATTTACGAAATGCACAACCGACGCAGCTCAGTGACAGATAAGCTATGACGGCAAGTACGCGGAGCTCCGCATACTGTTAGTCGCTGTGCCACGCCTACTTCACACTTCCCGTGTCTCTGTGTTCCGTGGCCTAAGCAAACAACCAAATGTAGCCTCCTTGTAGCCTCTATAACAAAAGCATATACTGCATGGCTCCAAAAATATTTAATCATTTGCCGGACGTATTTAAGGAACTAAATTTAAGACAATTTAAAACTAGATTGCAAAACTTATTAATAAAAAAATGTTATTACACAATTGACGAATTTTTAAAGGATACGCTGACATGAACATGACATGTAATTATTTAATTTTGACATGAAATTAGATTTTTAAAATAGTTTTTTAGAAATATGGTTATTTATTATTTATTAAAAGTGTAATGAATGATTGATTAAAAAAAAAAGTCTATGAAATTTAAAATACTTCATTAAATTAAGTAGGTATTATAAATACTGACATACTTATAAATGTACGATATATTAGAATTTAAATAAATAAATATAGAATGAGAAGTTCAATGAATTGTAATAATGTAAGTTATGCATGCGCTATCAAGAAATTGCACGCCTATTAGGCATATACGGAGGAACTATGTATAACTAGATTTAAGACCAACATTGTACCCGTTTAATGCAATAAACCACGGAACATACATATAGGGAAATGCGATGTAGGCGTGGCCCGCGTGCCACTAGTATGGGTTGTGTTCCATACTTGCCTTCAGTCATCGCTGTCATCCGGTTCAAGAACGGACGTCTCGTGTCACTTTTGTTTTACGGTATTTCAAAGAAATTATGGTTTGTTGTTCCGTTTTGCAGTGTAAAAATAATAGTAAAACAAGAAATGTTAAGAATGGAGGTGTTTCATATCACCGGTAAGTGAAGTTTTTGCAATAAATCTTATTATCGTAATTTAATTTCAATTACTTAAAACCCAATAGATATTTTAATCTGAAATCAACCATAAGGAATGGGCAATAAAGCTTGCTTTAGCTTAGCTTAGCTTACACGTGTCATCTACATGGTTCATTCACCTCTAGAGGTACCTATTCACGTCTCCGTAGGTGATGCGATAAAAGTTTATCGACATCGACATTTTATTAGTTATTATTACAATAGTGAGCAATTGTAATGTAACATCTTTAAAATTTTAACCTGCTTAGATAAATTATATAAATAAAGATATGTTATGCGCTAACAAACAGGGGCGTGTTAATGAAAAACAATATAATAAATTAAGTTAAATAATAAATAACACCTATAAATAATAACACCTATTTGCAAACTCAGAAACGCCTGACGTTGCGATATATAATATAACAAGTAATGCCGTCGCGTTACTACATATGCAAACAAATGTGATCATTAACCGACTTCAAAAAAGAAGGAGGTTCTCAATTCGACCGTATAGGTATATGCTTTTTTTTATGTACGTTCAGCGATTATTTCGTCGTTTATGGGCCGATTTTGATAATTCTTTTTTTGTTGTAAAGTAGATATGCGCAGTGGGGTCCCCTGATAAGGAAACCAGGATCTGATGATGGCATCTCAGGGAAATCGAGGGGAACTTTTGAAAATTGTATGGACAACTAGTGTGTTTGTTCATGTTATCATAAGTACATTAAAGCGCTACTATTTCATGAAGATCTGGAGTCGATCTGATGAAGCCGAAAGACAGTCGAGGGAACTCCTCAACGATTTACTGCAGTTATTTAGTGTTTGGGCTTGATTAATTTGTAGCGACGAGAACTTTACACTTACATGTTGAATTGAGCGCCATCTGGCGAGTAGTTTTTGAGTTATCTCTACTTATCAAGATTGAAGTCGGTTATTTTTTTTGTAAAAAGCAATTATTATTTGCGATTTCAAAGTAGGTTTCTTAATGAAAGACTGCAAGTTTGTTAGATTATCCGTCTGAAGAAATGGTTTTCCGGTTATGCGCACTTAACACTACACCCTATATAACAAAAGCTGGAGCCACCCCAATTATAAACACCAGGAATCGCCACTGACGCATAACCAATTTTATTCCAATAAAAATTTAATTACGAATTCTTGTATAGCTGACTGTCGTATTGATATTATTAGGTAAAATGATAAAATAAACAAATAATAAATTATGAAAATCAGTCGGATCAATATCGCGAATCCTCTAACATTTTAAATTGCATTTAAAATAGGTCCAACCAATTTATCGATAAAATCACGCTTGTGTCAAATCACTAAACGATAACGGGAATTATGGTTGACAAATCATTGAAAATTTAACCTTACTGCTTACAAATAAAGATCAAATTATATTTTTCACAAATATCACTTGCCACCTGGTCAATACAAAATGTCGCAAATACGTTACTTTCTTTATAGAAAAGCCAACTCTATTGCTAAGAGTCAAGATGTGTTTTTGCATTAAAGTTTGTACAATTTAGGGTATTTAAGCTTTACATATATGCGACCAATTAAAACTACTCTTCACTATTTGTGGAGCAAAATGGGAGTAACCTATATTTCGTGGGAGTAACTGACCACCGTTTGTTTGTGTGCGTTTGGCGACACCGGTTTCAGTAATAATTTTGACGTATCACACTTCCACTATATGTATGTTCCGTGCAATAAACATTGATTTGATTTGATTTGATTTGATTATACACTACTCGCTTGTGTATAAGACTGTCGCGCCCATAGAGATATTACACTAGAGTGGGTGAGCCATACGGCTGCCCATACATTGCAATCGCCCCCGGTTAGAAAGATAAACAATATTAAACAACGATAACGGTAATTACGTATCTCTCTCCGACCCCGAAGAGCAAAAAAGAGAAAGGTGATTACTAAAGATTTCGTCTCTTTTTATCCTAGGAACGCTCTGAAGACTCGCCAGAAAGAGAAAGGTGATTACTAAAGATTTCGTCTCTTTTTATCCGAGGTACGCTCTGAAGCCTGGCTTTTGCCCTCTAGTGTAATATCTCTATGGTCGCGCCTGGTTTTATTCCACGGACTTTTTCTTACCGTTTTACGTTCGGTCTCGCAGCAAAATCCCTATCTCCTCCAAGCTCCAAGCCTGCCGTAAGGAACATCATTCCCAAAATGCTACAAAAAAGTACGCGTTAGCATGTTTCTATCTCTTACTGTTTACTTACAATAACCATTTTTATGTTAAATTTTTTAATAAAAATCAATACGTTATTTTCAAAGCTATTTTCTGTAGTTCAGTATTAATCGTCAACCAAATGGACATGTTAGTTAGCTTAGGCATTTAATGCAGATCAAAATTGCCTTTTACACTTTAACAATCAGATCGAAGTTTTTGAGATATTGTCGTTAGAAGTAATTAGCAGCGCGGGCGAAGCTGCGGGTGGCATATCTAATATCTTTAAACGAGCAATTCTTGTATATTTATTTATTTATTTATTTATTTATACCTATATATATAATCACGATCTCGGAAACGGCTGCAAAGATTTTCATGAAAATTACAGATTAGGGGGTTTTCGGCTCAAGGAATCGATTTATCAAGGTCCCAGGTTCGAGAAAAGCTCGGTTCCCGGGATAAAGAGATTTTAAAAACATCATACTGACGCCATCTATGAAACATTAGGATAACTTCTATGAGGTACTGTTTGTAACGTGTTGAACTGACGCCATCTATGAAACATTAGGATAACTTCTATGAGATACGGTTTGTTTGTTTCAGTAGTATGAAACTAGATGGCGCTCGAATATATTTTCTTACGTTGAAGCGCTATTTTTGCGTTATACCTACCTATTTTCTGTTTGAATAAAATTAAAAATCAGTGCGATTATCTCGCTTGACCTCGCAGGACGCGTAGTGATAGTTTAACGTGCGTTTGTGATATTTACGAGAATATTTGTAAATAAATGTTAGTTTTGTTATTATCGATTTAATAATAAAAATTTTAATAAAGTTTTAAATAAATAATGGTCAGATCGATGAAATTACTATTGTTGTAAATAGAATCAATAAAATTTTAAGTACGCCTAACAACTTGCTCATTAAACTAAAAGTATATTTATTTATGTTGTTTAATTATCATAAACATTCAATACATTTTATCGCAAATAAAAATTTCAGTCGGGGACTGCCTAAGCCTGCGAAAAGTACGAAGGAAAGTTCAATGAATTTATCTAATTAAGTATGTACCTATTTAAAATGCAATTAATTCGCTCACACAGTTAACTTCTATGAGGTACTGTTTGTAACGTGTTGAAATTTCAGTAGTATGAAACTAGATGGCGCTGTACAACTTTGTGAAACACGCTGTTGAGATCCTTTGGCCGTAACATAAGTAAAATGAATTTTGTGCTCAGTGAACAGTTGTATGATTTGACTCCTGAATAGATGGCGGAATTCCTCGTATTTCTTGCGATTCATACTAAATATAATTTTCAACCGTGCAAAGCTCGGTCAACCAGGTACTTTAACAATATGTTGAAGAACGACGTCTGCCGGGTCAGCTAGTTACATATAATTTCAAGTTATTTCTTCCTGGTTGGCAATCTGTATAATCTACATGAAAGATGTATAAAGAATCCCGTGAACTTTTCTCTGGTCACAGACAGTAAATTGTGCAGTAAGTTTGTTTCTCTAAAGCCATGTATTCACTGAGAAACATTTGTTTATAAACTCTGTTTCAGAAACAAAATTTACGTGTTTCTGAAACATTATGATGTCTGTAAACACCGTGTTTATCGGATGTTTAAATAATCGGAAAATAGCGTTGGCGCCAACGTTGGGGCGAGCGTTGGTACGCTATTTTCTAGCTCCACACGTTGGGCGAGTAGCGTTGGCGCCACCGTGTGGAGCCGGCCTAAACAACAGAATAAAATAAATATTTAAGTGGGCGCCCATATACATTCGACGCCTCAGCGATAGTTTAGTTACCTTTCGGTCCAAAAGATGGCGTTGTGCGTATTATGTGGCTACAATAAAACAATATTTAGATGAGACTTTCATATAACAGATTTCTTTGGCGTTTGGTACGGAACCCTTCGTGCGCGAGTCCGACTCGCACTTGGCCGGTTTTTTATATATTTGCAACAATGATGTTTTAAATATCTAGATGGAACATCGAATCCGCGAAAACGTGCAGTGGGAATAACCCATGAAAAACATCGCCTGCACGCACACATGCTTGATAATGTGGGTGATTCCTCGTGGTCCAACTATTTTTAGTCCAACTATGACGTCACATTTGGACCACGAGGAATAGGTCGTCCTCGTGGCCCAACTGCCAAATTAATGTTGCCTTGTTTTTTTTGTTTTCATTGTAGGGCGACGCTCAATCTAGATATTTAAAACATTATTGATTTGCAAGTATATTTTGACCATGTGAAACGAAAATTGTAAGGTTTGGAACCTTTGCTATACTTATTTTTGAATATCGAACCATTCCGAGAAACTAAGCGCCATTGATATCTGCCAAATAACGTCCTTATCTGCCACTTGAAGTGCTGATAACTTATCAGACAATAGGGAATATGCATGTAATTCAAATTCCTTCATGGGCATGCATGTAATTCAAATTGAAATGAATTATTTTTTTTACAGTATTTATCGCTAACATAAAGACGCCTTTAACGTTATTTTTGGTTTAAACACTGTGATAACAAGAATATATTATTAATGAATAAAAAATGGTAAATTTACGAGGGAAATTTAAAATTGTTAAAAAGGAAGTGACGTCCTCGTTCATTAAAGACGTGAACATTGACGTCATCTTTCTATTGAGTCTATGGAAGGTACGTTCCGCTTAGCACAAATACAACGCCCAAAACTTTTATTATTCGATACGAAAAGAGCGTTTATTGAACCTTTTGGTTGTAAGTGGAAAACACCCTTCATAGACTACATAGAAAGATGACGTCAAAGCTGGGCGCGGGAAGATGGTGGCGTTTAAATTAGCATTATGTCATTGCAGTTTTAAATATTTAATTTAAAATAAGTATTGACTTTTTCATCAAGTATATATATTTTTACGGTATTATATTGACATAAATAAACGTTACAAACAATAAAAACAAATCATGCATATTCCCTATTGCTCTGCCATTTATAGTTCTATAAGTCACCTGTGAAACCAAAAGTTGTACTTTATATGGCAAATAAGTTCCAAATAAGCTATTAGGGACTTTATCAGGAAGTGGTGAAACAGGCCCAAGACTTGGATATAAAATCTCTTTGATTGCTACAACTTTTTTCATATTATGAATTTTGATTACGAAATCGTGCGGACTTTTTCAGGAAGTGGTGAAACAGGCCCTGAATTTCATAGATATATAGAGTTAATTAACTTATAATCTCTCTCTGTGGTGATGCTTTTGTTTTATGGTGTCATAATTATGTAAAATTGACAAGATAAGAAAATTGTACAGTGCTAACAAAAAGTCATTCACATATAGTGTATGATCTATGGTCATTTATAAGTACGTTGTGGTCATTCATCTGTCAGTTACTAGTGTGCAATGATTGGTCAAATGAATGTCAAATGCGTCCGACAGCGCCTCTTTCGTTTCAAACAATCTGAGGGTTTACACGTCATGCTCGAATTTAAAGTTGACTTGAGAGTTGAGACTTGACGTTGACAAGTGACACTTGACTTGACAATGCTTTGCTTGTTGTTGCTATATATATATATTTCCGACATAGAGATAGATTTCAGAGTTCTTTGATGGTTCTTTGTGAAACTTTATTATTTTATTGCTGAACAGTTTCGTTTTGGTTTCGTTGGCTTCTGTTGTCTTCCGCATCTCTTGTCTTGTTACAAAGTGGAAAAAAACGAATTCAATTTTGTTAAAATGGCGGCTAATGCTCCCGTTATTATAAAATTATTGGCTTCCTCAGTGTCGGTTGCTTCCAGGGCTGGGAAGATAGTTAGAGATGTTATGAGCAAAGGAGAACTGGGTATCGTTGAAAAGGTAATATATTTTTAAAGTTGCATAATCTAATTTTGTTGTTAGGTTTTATTTAAAAAACTGTTTTTATGTTTTAGGGTAAAGATGACTATCAAACGGAAGCCGACAGATCGGCACAAAGATGTATTATCGCATCCTTATCTAATCAATACCCTAAAGTCAATATCATCGGCGAAGAAGACAGCATCGATAATGAGGTATTTATTTATTTATTAACATCTATCTATAGGACACTTACCTATGAATAGTATCACGCACTCATATCAATTTGAAAGCCAATTAATTCCAAGGTAACTTTAAATTGTTATTTTTTTACAGGCTGACATTGCCAGTGATTGGATTGTAACAGAAACTGATAAGGAAATAATGGCTTTAGAATGCCCTCAAAACTTAAGAAGTATAAAAGAGGAAGACATTGTGGTTTGGGTTGATCCACTGGATGGAACCTCTGAGTACACACAAGGTTACAATTTTGAAACTTTCAAATTTTATTGTAACAATAGAGTTGCTTCTGCTAGGCAAAACTACAGTCTTTATATCTTTAGTTTATAGTTACAAAGTTATTTGATGTAGTAAGACAAGAAACACCAAACTTGTCATTCTATAAGAGTGGATTACATTTTAAAGTCCCCTCAACTTTTTTAAAATTACATGCAAGTTATAAATTAATTTTAATAATGCCATTTTCAATAAGTAGATTAAATTTTTTAGGTGCCCTTATGTTGAAGAAAGATCCTTGGGAAAGGTGGAAAATGTATTTGACTCACCCACTTATCAGTATAAAGTGGTATTTAAGTTTACTGCAAGCAAATTATGGTAAATGGAAAATTTGTGCATACATATGAGGTGTACATAATATTAGGTAGATATTTCAAGGCACCATAGAAATTTAATTTAATAACATTCCATAATTAAGGGACTATTAATATAGCATAATATTTTGTTTTTTTTGTTGCATATAACAGCATGTAGCACACATTTTTCATGTACATATTCGAAATTAAGGTGTGTGTTTGTGAGTGTCTTGTAACTAATAGAATAGTATTGGGAACTATGTGGCATGATTGGCATGGGCTTATATTAAAACAAATTCTTAATTTTAATTATTGCAATTCCCCTAATTTAACAATTGTTTTAGGTTTCTTAGAACATGTGACAGTACTAATTGGAATATCTGTAAATGAAAAACCTATCGCTGGGGTAATTCACCAACCTTACTACAAAACAATGGTTGGAGGGGAGAAGAAAATGGGCCGAACTATTTGGGGACTGCAAGAAGTGGGTGTTGGTGGGTTCACCCCTGCCCCCCCTCCAGAATCCTTGATAATAACTACTACAAGGAGTCATTCTAATCCTACTGTTGAGAAAGCATTACAAGCTATGAATGCTTCACAAATCCTTAGAGTTGGCGGTGCTGGTTATAAGGTAATTATTTGAAATAAATAAGCTAAAATAAATAAGCATGACAGTTGAATTCAATATTGTAGAATAATAACATTTGTGATGTTAAATAACTTATCTGTAGATGTTCTTACTAATTTGATATCTATCATGACTTGCAGGTTTTACAACTGTTGGAAGGTGTGGCGTCAGTGTATGTCTTTGCTAGCAGCGGCTGTAAGAAGTGGGACACCTGTGCTCCTGAGGCTATCCTTACTGCCGCTGGAGGAAAACTTACAGATATACTTGGAAACTTCTATAAGTATGGTGCATCAGAATCAAAACCCAACAAGACAGGTGTCCTCGCTGCTGCCAGCCCTGACTTGCATGAACAAGCTCTGAGCAAAATACCTGAAGAACTTCAGAACATACTATCTATTAAGTAACTCCTGTGATATATTAGCAATGTAAGATAAATGATTTACAATACAAGATTCTGTATACCTTAAATCTTAAATCCTTTAAGAATTTCATATTGAATTAAGGAAGTAATAAATTGTTTACTGCAGGTCCATAATCCGTATTTTTACCTTCTGTATAAAGATTTTGAAAATTAAAAAATATATTATTGTTGAACATATTTATTTTCTGTGTCAAATTATTGCTAAATCCTCATTAAAGGATAGAATTTATTATATAAACAATGAGGTACTGGCACTGTAATTATTATTTACTAGCTAACCTGGCAGACATCCTGCAACATATTATATATTATTTAAAGCGACAATTTATTAAGATTGAATTATGCACCAGTTTTTAAGTGATACCTCCAGCGATACAGCTATGAAAACAGCATAAAATTATATTGAGTAGTTTAAGTGTAATGTGCAGACAAACACACAGACAAAAATTATTAGTTTGGCTTCTATTGGCCCTCCAATGAGGACTCAAATATCTACTATAAATATATACAACCAGTTAAATCTTCATTATACTATTTTATTATTTATTTGTTAGATATCATATTAATAAATATGGCATGCTGTACAACTTCAGAAACAGCTTAAAGTGCTTAAAGGATTTGAGTGCAGATTTCACTAATTTGTGTATGTTGTAAATTTCAATTAAAATCACGCAATCATCCTAAACAGCCCTATCAAGGTAAAGAAAACATTTTAAAGACCACTCACGCAAAGTCGTAGTCAATAGCTACAATAGTATAGTTTCAAAAATCTCTTACAAGCATAACTTAATATAATACATATTATGTACATAAAGCACCTTAACTGTTATACAATAATTTCATAGGTTTCACAACAGGAATTTCTTAAGAACAAATAATTATTTATACTTTTACAACTATTTAAATATATTTGGCATAATTAACATATTATTTGTACGAGTTAAGGACTTCGCACATTACAACGACTCCACGCCAACGCGGTTACGGAGCAACTCAAATGTAAGCATTCAATTATGATCCTTATATCTTAGGCGTTACGGTTGAATTTCGAGTGTACACTTAGAAAACGTGGACTACTCCCCACCCTCTGCTCACCGACGCCGTTCACACTCGAAATTCAACCGTGACGCCTAAGATATAAGGATCATAATTGAATGCTTACATTTGAGTTGCTCCGTAACCGCGTTGGCGTGGAGTCGTTGTAATGTGCGCAGTCCTTTACTGTGTCTAATTCACAACCGTTAAAAATGGCTATTAAAATCACAATGTTTACCTATAATTTTATCAGAGGGAAAGGTACCAATGAAATCTTTATGCCCCTACTACCTACATTGTCTAGAAAATTAAACCATATTATCTAAGAAAAATATTGGCACGGAAATGCTGGTAAATATCACCTAATTTAAAATACAATTCCACGGCGGAAGGTAGCAAAATCCCCGCCTTGTTTACTCGAAAGCTAATAAAAGCAACTAAAACAAGCAGAAGAAACTTTTTTGATAATCATTAAATGAATATCAATAACACCACCCGACTTCAACCAAAAGTCGATGCGGAATTCATGTTTTGCCCTTTAGTTCAGCCTTTAGTTTAGCCCTTTGTTTCAGTGTTGATAATACGTGAACAATGGATTTAAATTTATGTAGGCAAGTTAATATTTCCTTGCTGAATGATCAGAAACTTTAGGTTGATTTTTGTTTTTTAATTGTTGTTATTTTAACAGTTTTTATACCTTTCACTGTAACTGTTACAATTAACTTACAATGAATTTTTCGACATTTCATTAAAACATTTTTCATCCCACCTATTCGAAAAAGACGACTTGGTTCGGTCTTAAGGGGATCCAAAGTTGGTGTTTTCTATTTAGCAGGCGGGAATGAATTTTCATATAACTTTTCCTGCCCGTTATTTAAATAGCGGACGGGAATGAATTTTCATATAACTTTTCCTGCCCGTTATTTAAATAATAGTCGGGTAAGTCGGGTTAGTCGGGTTAGTCGGTTTAGTGACTGTGACAGTATTATTCCTGAATTTGAGGCGCCTTTTATTTTCTCATAGGGGGGGATGAAAAGTAGAGTGTATCACTCGGGAGCAAATATTTTTGGCTCGGGCGACATACTTTGAATCCCTCGCTACGTTCAAGATTCAACTAAAGAATCCCTCGCTACGCTCGGGATTCTACTCTAGAATTCTACTCTACTACTCTACTCTTGTGTTACTTTGCACCCTTGTAATACAATCTACTATTAAATTAGGTTCATTGCCTCTAAAATTAAAGTTTACTTTTAGCAGTTTGGAGCATCTTCTTTAATTCACGTCGCAATATTTTGCCAGATGCATTCTTTGGTATTTCTTTAACAAATATCACTCCTCCTCGTAAACGTTTAGCTGGGGATACCTGTAATAGTTTGAATAAATTATTGATTTAATTCTAAAAAGGGTCACTTCCGAAGAAAAGCCCAATATTAAGAGCTCCACAAGTGACCTCCCAAAGTAAATCACAGTTTAATAGCCGCGTCCACACAGAGCGAGCAGCCTCGCGAGGCTGGTGCTCGCTGCTCGGTCTATGTGGACGTACCTCGGCCGAGCAAAACGCATGAGCAGCCGCGGGCGAGGCACCGAGCGGCCGAGCCACCGAGTGTCGGTTTTTTGTTTTGCTCAAAGGTGCTCGTTGGGGACAGATTCCTCGCGAGGCTGCTCCTGTGTGGACGCGGCTAATGAAGAACTCAAAGTGACCGGATGTTACCTTATCAGCGATGTAGTCGACGAGCTCCTGGGCGGTGAGGTGCGGCGCGTGTGCGGCGCGCACCACGAAGGCGGCGGGCAGCTCGCCGGCGGCGGCGTGCGGCGCGCCCGCCACGCCGCACTCCGCCACGCCGCCGTGCCGCAGCAGCAGCGCCTCCAGCTCCGCCGGCGCCACCTCCAGGAACATTACTATACTTAGCTTACACTATTCACTAGTGAATGCCTTCGCTTCGCTTCCGGAAAGTTAAATATGTAATTATTATTAATACCCATTTTTATTTATTTAGTTATCTAAAACTAAAGGTATAATTAAGTACGGTACAAATGGTAAGTTTATGCTAGGCGCATTCTCCACCACGTAGCTATTAGGCCAAACAGAGAAACACAGCTTTGCAACATGTTTCATCATAGCTCCAGTCCAATTGATTTAGCGTGATGTTATATACCTTAAAGACTTCCTCAGTAAATGGACTATCCAACAAAAACATAATTTTCAGTTCGCGCCAATAGTTCCTGAGATTAACCAGTTCAAACAAACAAACTCTTTAGCTTTATGATATTAGTGTCAAACTATACAAATATAGATTGAAGACAGAAGTAGAAAAGTAGCGACATATAATAATATATGCAGGTATTTAGCGTCATCATCCCAACTAATTGCTCTCCCAGTGTTGGACTCAGATTTGCTCTGATAATGTTAAAAGAATTATCCACATCGCATTGACGAACTTCACATAACGAAGTCCAAGTCCACTTTAGTCCCAACTTCAAGCCAATTGGCCCTCAGCGCATGCGTAACGATGCACTTATTCGCTTATAATCCGTGCGCAACCAGGGAGGTAAGGAACCTTGTCGAAGTAAATCGAAAAAGACAGTAGTCATAAAGCATTGTGGTAGCGTTGAGAAAAAAGTGCCGAAGAAATGAAATAATTCTACATACATAATATTTTTAGTATTTATATTTTTACAATTTACCATAGGAGTATTAAACAGAAAAATATTTCATGGATGAAATCAATTTAATAAAATATTTATGGGTAAATATTTTACATTTATTGCAACTTTTCAATGCCACTCATATTTATTTCATGGGAATAATCACTCATTATTAATTAATTGCTAAATTGCTAATTATCTTTTGTTTAAAATAAAACTCAATCAAAAATCCACGCGTACAGGGAACGCAACTACATAACATAATCCGAGCTTCGACGTGAGTGTGCTAACGCTACGGCTCACCGACGAAATGTGCGCTTCGCAGTTCCAAAAAGTAGTATACAACAGTGATCGCGCATGGGTTATACCTACCTACTGCCTCAAACTACCTCCATATGGCAAAATACTCGTAGATACAAGCTATTGCCCTGTAACGAGCACGGAAACGGGAAATCACCTGGAATCCTTTGTACTTGATGAGTTCCTTGAGCCTGTCGACGATGTAGAAGAAGCCGTCGTCGTCGTAGTAGCCGATGTCGCCGGTCTGCACGTAGCCCTCCGCGTCCACCAGCGCGTCGGACGCCGCGCGGTCCCCGATGTACCCCTTCATCCGCAGCGGCGACTTTATCCACAGCTCCCCTTCCTTCCCCGGCCCTAGCTTTTCGCCCGTTTCAATATTTAATACCTGTAATCAAAACATAAGTAAACAATTTTAGTAACAAAAAGACGACAAAACAATAAAAAAACATTTCTACAATCCACTCATTTCTGTTTTTCTATGCATAATCAATACTACAGCCATTTTTAACTGGTTTCATAGGGATGAGTCTGTTTGAAAATACGTCAGTGTTAAAGCAGTGAATTCTCAGAAAGCAATCTTTGAAAATTGGCAGGCCCAGTCGCAGGCAACAGCTAGTTAGTATGTAGCAATAAAAGTATGACGCCATCTTTATGGTATTAATTTTGAACATTGAATTATAATATCAGGATAAAACTATGTGATTATCTTCAATAACAAATTACCTTATCAAATGATTGATGCGCGATTATATAATAAGTATTAATGTTCAGAGAGGTACCTTTATCTTCATTCCCGGTGCAGGGGTACCGCAGGTGCCAATTTTCTCACCATTTGTCAGGTCCACACAACAAGCCATGGTCACTTCTGTTAGCCCATAGCCCTGCCTGATACAGTTTATGCCAGTCCTGTAAGTAAAGTTTACTATTTGAATATGACACTGGAAATATTAAAATATTTCAATTTAGGGAAAACTAGTAAAAACACCTTTACACTATAGTAAAGAGCAACTTTTAAATGGCAAAGGGCTAAAAATTCCATCACCTACTTAATGTTGTCCAAGTTGGAAATATGCTAACAGACACATCTACCGTAACAAAACTTGCATGACCGGTATTTCTCCATTTTTCTATCTTTTTATCATTACTGATGTTCATCTACTATGTAAATAACATGTTAAATTATACTTTTAATTCTGGACTGAGACCAGCTGTTGGGATGACAAGTGATAATATTATTCCTAAGCGATAACCAGTGGAAATACAATTTACCTCTCAGAGACAGCTTTTTGTATGTCTTTGGACAGTGGAGCTGCTCCACACCACACTTCAACAAGTGAGGTCAAGTCATATTTAAGAACGAGCGGGTGTTTCGCCAGGAAGACTGCTAGGGGAGGTACCAATGTCATCATATTTATCTGAAATCATAATTTAGTAGCAAATTTTTAAACCATTTCTGATTTATCAGAATCCTGCTAAGCAATTCAAAATACATAATATTGATTTTAAATGTTATACATATTATATAACATTTTCAGAATTACAAGGCTTAAGGATGTTATGAATAGAATAAAGTTTACCTTATAATTTTGTATTGTTTCCAGAAACTGTTTTTCCTCAAAGCGCACTAGGAAAACAATTTCAATATGCATGCACATAATGGCAAATGTTGTGATAAAACCATACGCATGAAACCAAGGTATTAGAGACAGGGCAGTTTTGACTTTTGTTATTTTTCCTGCTTGAGACGTTTTCAGATAGTACCTAAAACGAAAAATGTCATATGAGCCATACAGAAATGAGCAACAGGAAAGATCTACTATTTTGATAAAATATAATGCTATAACTCTTAGAAAAATCAAAAGGTTTAAAAACTAAGTCGTGTTTCAGTGAAGCAACTCTAAAATAATATCCACTTACTTCATATGAGAACATAATGTAAGGAAATTAACATGAGTTAGCATTACACCTTTAGGTAAGCCTGTAGTGCCCGAAGAACACATTATAGCAGCTGAATCTTCCACTCCATTCACATCAGTTAATGTAAAATCATCCACATTGACATGTTTCTTTATCAACTCATTATAGAATACTGCAGGTACTATGTCATATTCTCCATACAAAATAAGTTTCTCCACATGAGGTAAGTCTTTACTGCAGTCATAAATATTTTGAGCAGTGATTGGAGATGTAAATATAAATTTTGGTTTAGTAAGACCAAATATGTGGGAAATCTCACCTAAAATGAAATCAAATTGTTATTACAAGTAGTACTATTACAGTGCACATAATTATATAATATAATAATAATAAAACAGTGACTGCTAAGTCTTTTCACCATGGGACTACCAAACGGACTTGGGTTCAAATTATACATACAATTATCTCTAGAATAGAAAAATAATCCTATCCTACTATCCTACTAATCCTATCCTACTAATCCTATCCTACTTCCTACTTCCTACTAATATTATAAATGCGAAAGTTTGTAAGGATGTATGTGAGTGAGTGTGTGTGTGTGTTTGTTGCTCTTTCACGCAAAAACTACTGAACGGATTTTCATGAAACTTTGCAGTAACATAGCTTAGACATCGGAATAACATAATGTTAAAATTTATAGAGATTTTTGAAGGGACTGGTTCCCCGAAGCGAAGCGAGGGCGGATTTACTAGTATTTTATATAAAATGTTTTAAATAGTAATTGTAATACTAATAGGAGCCCAAATTATGTTATTTTCACTTTTTGGAACTCTTCTTAGTCCACCTGTTCAAGCAACTTTAGCCTGTTCAAGCGATGTGCATAATTATTGAACACATTTAAGATTATTTTTAGCAAACTTGTCTCATAAATGGCAGGTATCTATAGATACCATTGTCAGAAATGCATCTGTTCCTGGTGGATAAAAGGTACTATTTAGTAGGTACTAGGGATAAGGAATTCAATATTTTTTATGGCATTTGTGTAACTATTACAATAAATGGATATATCTAAGTTACCAAAGTGAGCACAGGTTACTGATATGATAATAAACAACAATTTCATGAGAATTTTACTTATCTAGATAGGTACCTACCTAGTTTAAATAGTGGTAACAAATATCTAGTGTTTGGTTACAAGTAAATTTTGCTGAAGATAACTTCCTTACCAGGAGAGTAGGTGACATTGAGTGTAGATAGGACAGCACCACAAAATTGCACAGCCAGTACAGTGACGATAAACTCAAATCTGTTCTCAGCGCATAGTGCTACCACATCACCTTTTTGCAGCCCCAAACCCCTAAGGGCCACTGCAAGGTTCACACTGTTCTGCAGAATATATTGGTAGGTGACAGACTTTCCAGTCTCGCCGCAAATCTGTAAAAGGATGAAGGCAATGCTTAATTACAAAATAATAATTACAACTAGCAACTTGTAAATATTTCTTGGTCAGGAATTGTCTTACGATTGCTGTTTTTCCTCCGCCGCATTTGAATTTATCATACAATAATTGCCCAAAAGATAAATGCGCTGAAATTCTGCGTTCTTCAGGACCGTACACCACATTATTATGTATAAATGCAGGCATTTTATTTGAGTAATTTGTTCCTGCTCTTTAAAAACTGCGAGTCGCGTAAATTTTTAAATTTTGTCACTGACTGAACTAAATTTACTAAATCAGCGATTACAATATCCTCTGTGATAACGTTTAATCTATAATCTATGGTGATAAGGGCTGATTTATATTGATATAGTAGCTGGCGCTAGTATCACTGTATACCGGCTCTGCACTACCTACTGCCCTGCACTGGATCGTGAGAATCACTAGCGCGTAGTGTTTAACTTTAATATTGTGTATATGTACGGATGGATCCAGTACCAATGGCAAGGCCTGCGCAGCGCGCGGGGGGCGTCCACATGACCGAAAAATAGGCGGCCGGTCTATTTCGATCCAGTGCTGGATACTGGCATACTGGATGCTGGACTAGATTGTAATTTGTAACATTTTTACACTGATACAGTGCTCATCCAGCGCTGGAGTCAAGTGATGCTGGCGGCAGCTACTGTATCAATGTAAATCAGCCATAAAGATAACAAACGAACGGAACACTAATGAAGCCCAGACAGCTGCACAGCTGACAGCGCACGCACCGCACAGTTATTTAACACAAACGAGATAGGTATGTTAATATGAGATTTTAGTCGAGCTATTGCGTGTTCGAGAATAGATTTAACATACAATTTATAAATCTGTGTATACGAGTGACTTTGTCCTATTACCTATTAGCCACAGTTATTAGCGTCTGTTTTGTTTTGTCACTTGACCGGTCTATGGATTGATTGAACACCATTTTTATGTTCCTGCCGGGCAGAAACAGATTGCCCATCATCTTTATTGGAACTTAATCATTACATTCATTACAATCGATAAGCACAATCAGCACGGGCTGTAAACAAATAAATACAATGGAGATGTTTCAAAATGTATGAAGCCCCGGCCACGACTTTGTACACCATACTCAAAAATGGAGAAACACAATTAAAACAGTTTTCAATCATCCAATTCCTTTAAATTGCTTTAGTTTGGTGGCACAACACAAAAATGTACACGTTTGCAACACAAAAACTAAAATCCGTCATGGCGGTAAGCTGTCATCACATGTCACGTTGGTTGATTTGATTGAAGTTTGACATAATATGTATATACACCATAGAGATATAGAGATAGGAATATACTTAGATAGAGACGCCCTAATCCTTAACCTCATATGAAATTAGCTGGTTGGTGTGTAACAGGCCGGCCATTTTTTTATTCACCCTTACAAATGACATCTTATGTCAAACTAAACCCAAAACTATAAATTATATTAAAATAGGCATTGGTAGGAGGTGTTGTGGTGTCTTTTAAGCAAAACAAAAACATTAAAACACAATGAGGTGTGGTATACTACAATGCGGAGCCAGGAAAAATAAATTACACCCAAAATCACAAGTTATAGTAGGTATCAGTTTTCGTTGTTTGTTGAATATCTGAATGATATTGATATATTATGTTTTTGCTGCATGAAGATCTGTGCGAGGATTACGTAGGCCTGTTAATGTTTTGTTGGGTTTTACATCATTATTTTATATATTTGAGTAGCCGGTTTGTTTACATTTCAATGACACTTAGGGTAGAAAGTGTTAAAATATCGATATTCGATATATCGATAATTTAAAATGACGCTGAAGAAAGTAGAAATAATTGTTTTTATTCAATAGATTACCTTCAAATAAATCGTTAAAAAAGAAGTGGCTAGAAATAATTGTTCCAGAAAACATAAACCCTCGTCTTGTTGAAGTATTTTTTTGTAAAAAGCAATTATAATTATTCCTCTGTTATCTTATCTGCCCAAAGCTTATCTTGAAGAATTCGCTACTAGTTAGCGATACGATCGCTTTTTGTGCCCAATTAATAAATATGCTATAATACTTTTATTTGTATTTTTGTAATTATGCTGTACATTATATAGCCTTAAACAAATAAATTAAAATTTGTGTACATAGACACATGTTTTTTATTTACATTTCGGTCCCATTTCCACAATATTAATGCACTAAGGGTTATTACACAATCATGGGTGATCAGAAGAAAATTGTCAGTCATATCACACAGCAGTACTATCTTCACCCTTAGCTTTTATTGAATAAACTCTAAAATTAAATTCATTGTAGTGCTACATATGACTTATTTATTTATGTAAGTATCTATCGCGATTTTTCTGGATTCAGCGGGTACATTCAGAATCAGCAAAAGTGGCATTGTTTAGGAGTAGGCGGACTGGGTAATGGAAGGATTGATTTTTAATATTGGATATAAAACTTAACATAACTTCAAGCCTGTATATACATACCTAGTTATATACAATACAGCCAAATAGAGATATAAGTATTTTACTTCCGATGGTTAAACTTCGGTTATGGAACTCTATTTTGATAATTTTACATTATGCATATAATAAATAAAGGCCTTAACTACCTAAATTTCCTAACTGGAACAAGACAAATAGTTTGGCGGCTGTGTTAAGCAAGAGGGTGGTACCTAATTAACTGGCAGAGTTTAAAACACTATCTCTGAGATCGTCTAAAAAGGGGGATCAGTCGTTGTGTCCTCGTTTGTTGTTCAGCAGATCATCATGATAGCTAGTTTTTACAAAATATTTTTGGTTGACATGACATGACAAGTTCATCGCAGTAGGTATCAAAATTAATATTAATATCGCTGAGAAGACGAACGACATGTATTATTGCTGTTATATCGTTAGTCATTAAACTAAATATCGATAGTGTTTCCGTCCACGTAGTGCGCACAACACTAGTAGAATCGGCCATATTTTATTCACTAAAATTTTGACAGGCATTGTCAGCAGGGATGTTATGGATATCCGTAACCGTAACCGAAACTATCGGATATCCGAAATAAAAATATATCCGTAACCGGAACCGTATCCGTTAAAATAGTTTCGGATAATTTCAGATAAGGGGCGGAGTCTAAATAGAACACGTTATGACAAGTTTTTATTTCACCACTCACTTGCCATGTAAATCTTGCATTGTTAGATTTTTTGGTGTCACTCTGTCTAAAAAGTAGGTAATTCCTGAAGAAAGAACTCTACTAATAAACAACTAAAATCCAAATTTTCAAGTCACTAACTTCAATGGTGTACAACTTTCATATAAAAGTTTTTCTTCCGGTTCGACCCCTACGGGGTAGAATTTCCAAAAATCCTCTCTTAGTTCTCCCTTCACTCCCCAAGGAACATACATGTCGAATTTCAGCTTCTTCTGTTCAGTAGTTTTGGCTGTGCGTTGTTTGTCAGTCAGTCACTCAGTAACGCAAGAGTTTTATATAAAAAAAATATATAGAAATAATATGGATTATAAATAGATTATTACATACATTTTTTCCTTTAATGTAATATCCGTAAACGAAACTATCCGAAACTAACGGATAATCCGAAATAATTAGATATCCGTAACCGAAACCGAAACCGATATAATTTTATTCCTATATCCGTATCCGTATCCAGATCCGAAATTCCATATCCGTAACATCCCTGATTGTCAGGCTCGCTATTTTTGCTTTAGTGTCTAATCCATAGTCCTTATAGATCAATGATATACACCTACATTTCTGTCATGTTGAGGTGACAGTAGACAGTTCGTGATCTATGATCAATGACAAATTGGCAAGACGCCATGTTGAAACGTGATAAAAGTGAATGATAAATACAATTTTTGTACCAGAAAAGTATGCATTTAAACAGTTTATCTTTATTTTTCTCGAATTCCATGGATTTTTCTCGATTTTTCGAGGTACTGTACATATTGTGGGCCGGATTTGAAACATCATCAAATACCAAATAAATGTATTTCGTGTGTTGCCAGTGGTCCTACTACGTACTTACCTATTTTTACTGTCCTATTAGTAGGACTCAGACCATTTCAAACTTTTAAATATAAAAAAAAATGTATTGTCAGTGGCCTGCTGGTTGAGCAAGAATAACGAGAAATCGTTTCTGCAACGAAACGACAATCAACGTCGTTAACCTAACATTGAGAGGAAAACAAGCGAATGCTTGTTAGTAGATTGCCGTAAGCTTTAAACCTCGGAATCCAGGCACTATGAACGAATCTTCATAAAAACTGTTGGACTGCATTTCAAAATGCACAAATAGAAAAGTAAAAAAATAATAATTCACTGATCTTTTTTTATTTTTTTTTAATCTTTGTTAGTAAGTTTGTGACCCCATAACTTCGTGTTGGGTAAACCGATTTTGATGATTCTTTATTTCTTTGAAAGTTGGTGCTTTTGGTATGGTCCTATATAAATTTGAGCGACATCTGACGAGTAGTTTCGAATTAACTTGAATAATGTGTAAGGATGTTTTGTAGTGTGTATTTATGGTTTTTTCCTAATAACATTTTACTGAGTCTTTAGATTTTTATGATTCTCTTTTTATGTGAAAGCTGGTACTTGCATTGTAGTCTCATATAAATTTGAGCGGCATCTGACCGGTAGTTTTTGAATTATCATTAATAATTTTTTTGTATGTATGTTACCTCACATTTTACTATTTAGAGTTCCGATTTTGATCATTCTTCTTTTAATCGAAAGCTGGGGCCTTAGGCTAGGTCCTGTAAAAATTTGAGTTCCATCAAACGAGTAGTTTTTGAGTTACTCTGAATAATGTGTATTTAATTTATGGTCGTTACCTTATAACTTGTCATAACTTGTCACTGAGTGCTTCGATTTTGATAATTCTTTTTTTATTCGAAAGCTTAGTACTTGACGTGTGGTCACATAATTATGATTTTCAGTGACATCTGACGAGTAGTTTTTGAGTTGTCCATACTTCTCGATTTTGAAGTCGGTTATTTTTTGTAAAAAGTTATTATATTATTTTAAAGCTGGTACTTGCCGGTGTTCCTGTGTAAAAAAAAAAAACAAAAAAATGTTGTGAACAACATCTGACGTGCCTTGCCGGTAATTGTGCACAGCCATCGGTGCATATCGAAGTTCTTTTAGGGTGTTTGCACAGTCGCGACGAACGCCAGCGCAAACGGTAAGCGACGCAGCCTGTTTTTAACACATTTATAATATAGTAGCTTATCCTGTTTGTACCTAAGTGATCGAATATTTCAGCCTAATTTTCAACAATTTCAAGAAGTCTCGTTTACTCGAAAATTTGCACAGAGGACAATGTCCGAAGACTATGCAATTGTTAACAACCGGATACTAATCTCAGAATTGGCTACAGACAAGGAAACTCCTCAGCGGTTAACAGCACAATGACTTTTATTGATTTCTATTTAGGCCGCTATCCCACTAGCGTTTAACGAGCGTTGGTGTTCGTCCAACGTCTGCGCAGCGTCGCTGCTGCGCAGACGTTGTTTGGCACACGTCACACGGTGACGTCACCGAAGCCTGAATCGCACTATCGAAGAATTGTGGATCGTCCGCATATATACCACGCTTCGAGTACATTCACTCGGGGCCTCGGCCGCCCCCCAGGCATGTCATCTCGCCTGGCGGGAGATCTCCCTATTGCCAAACTAGTGACCTCCGGACAAGAACACGTCCCCTCTGGTACCGGTAGCGCTTCAGGCCTCACCTCCCACCTCACCTCACCGCTCACACCCGACGGACACTGCAGCGCGTCTCCCCGACACTCAGCCAAGCTCGCCGTGTTCATCGCAGCGTATGGTGTTCCGCTTCCTGAGCCCGTGCCGGCTGCCCCTACGAAGACTCCACGGACGGCTGGAGTGCACCCACCACTCGCCCTCCGCAACTGTCGTCTCACCCTCCCATCCCGACTCACCGCGGATAGAGGGTATCTTCGGGGCACAAAATCAAGGAGGTCACCGACATCGAGGAGCACGGGCTGCAACTTCAGAGTATCGACCTCCGGTATGAGCAGGGGGGTGATGTGGCGACATCGCACAACGTCGCACACGGTGACGTCACCGAAGCCTGAAACGCGCTATCGAAGATTTCTACATCGCTGGCATATACTATAACACGCCTTGAGCCTCGAGTACATTCACCCGGGGCCTCGGCCGCCCCCCAGGCATGTCGTCTCGCCTGGCGGGAGATCTCCCTATTGCCAAACGTGTTTTTAATTTTTCAAATTTTATTTTCGCTAGTAATTTCATAACAATACAAGTAGCACGCATCATTCCCGTATTTCGTTTCGCACTGTGATAAACGCATCTGTACGGTCAGCCTAACCAAAACCAAATCAAATAAAAGTAGGAGTTCTCGCCAATGTGCCACATAATAAATTATTATTTGTATAGTGCTACTATTATCCAAATAGCAACTCAAAATATTTTTCAGTAAGTTGTCTCTTTTAGCTACTTCTTATTTACATATTTCTTTAATAAGGATTGTTCTTATTATAACACGCATTGAGATGTTAATTTATTTTAAAATGATCTCTCTCTCACTCTCTAGTCGCGCGCTCTTGACAGGGCTATCGCGGTTTCGTGATGATTCTTTTCTTAGGTATTCCTGGAGATGACAGAAGTCTCAATGCCTCTTCACGTATCTGTTTGTGGAATTACTTGCACTAATTTAATACTATCTGTCCATCGCGTTATTGAGTCACAGAAATTAAAAAACCGGCCAAGTGTGAGTCGGACTCGCACACGAAGGGTTCCGTACCATTATCTATAAAAACGCCAAAAAAATCTGGTATGTTGTATGAAAGCCTCACTTAAATATTTAATTGTTTTATTGTAGCCACATATTTCGCATAACGCCATCTCTTGGACCGAAAGGTAACTAAACTATCGCTGAGGCGTCGAATGTATGGGCGCCCACTTAAATATTTATTTTATTCTGTTTTTTTAGTATTTGTTGTTGTAGCGGCAACAGAAATACATCATCTGTGAAAATTTCAACTGTGTAACTTTTACGGTTCATGAGATACAGCCTGGTGACAGATGGACGGACGGACGGACAGCGAAGTCTCAGTAATAGCACAAAATATGGATAGTACAGAAGTTAAGCTCATGTATGTACCTCGATTTTGGTTATGCATGTGTGCGTTAGCCTAAGGGTTAACGACTCCGCAAAGGTCGTGGGTTGGATATGTTATTTAAGTTATTCGTATGGATTAAACGGGAAAATTAAAATAAAGGTATACGTTTAGAATCATTAAAATGTAATGTTATTTAGTAAGCGTTAGTCATATATTATTACCTAATTATACAATTAATTTACAATAATAATGCTATCATTGTAAATTAAGATTACGGGAGTCCTTAGATGAAAAATTCAATAAAGCAGGTAAGTAATTCAAGGTTATCTGTAATAATATGTTTTTTATACGAAATGATAATCACAAGTACGTGCAATAATGTGATTGCACGTACTTTTGGAGAGGAGGTACTTGGAGACATAGGTTAATAATAGAAATAAAATTGTTTCGTTTTGCGTATAGTGAATGTAAACTCAATATTTGCAACTAAACCCAGCGCGTTCTGCGTTCTGCGGCAGTTCCGGTAATACTTATGTAATAATATCATAATGATATTTATTTATGGGATCTCATATGATCCGTTTATTTCATATTGTAATTTGTATTATATAATATTTTTGTATCTATATTAGGTACTGGAAACAAAATAAAAATCCTATTACATAAATTAACACTATATAAGATAATTGCTTTTTACAAAAAAAAAATAACCGACTTCAATCTTGATAAGTAGAGATAACTCAAAAATTACTCGCCAGATGGCGCTCAATTCAACATATAAGTGTAAAGTTCTCGTCACTACAAATTAATCAAGCCCAAACACTAGATAACTGCTGTAAATCGTTGAGGAGTTCCCTCGACTGTCTTTCGGCTTCATCAGATCGACTCCAGATTTTCATGAGATGGTAGCACTTTAATGTACTTATGATAACATGAACAAACACACTAGTTGTCCATACAATTTTCGAAAGTTCCCCTCGATTTCTCTGAGATGCCATCATCAGATTCTGGTGTCCTTTTTAGGGGACCCCACTGCGCATATCTACTTTACAACAAAAAAAGAATTATCAAAATCGGCCTATAAACGACGAAATAATCGCTGAACGTACATAAAAAAAAGCATATATACGGTCGAATTGAGAACCTCCTTCTTTTTTGAAGTCGGTTAAAAATAATTTTACATGTCTAATAATATAATCCTTCATTTAATGTATTTATTAAAAATTGAAGGTATACACACACTTGTTGTACACTCTAACGTACAAAGAACTTCCTACGTCCTACATTGACTTGTGTTTAGTAACGAATCATTGAATTACAAGCAAGTAAGGACTTATTGTACCTTTCTGTAGCAACTAGATGTCTAAAAAATTTTAATTTGCAATTTAACGTCGAATAAAAAAAATCACTTCGATAATAATAGTTATAATAATTCCATTACTTATCCATTTTTAAGGAAAATTATCTTATTTGTGTATTATACACGTCACATTGCTGGAAATAACAACCGCGATCCAAGTGGTCCGGTGCGTTCCGATTTTTAATGTATGTGCACAGTGTCTATGTGTGAGTTCGTTTTGGGCACTTTGTATGAAGCTTAACATCTGTATTATCTAATTTGTGGTAATAGGGCACGGAATACAGAATAGGGTCCCGTTTTACCCTTTGGGTACGGAACCCTAAAAAATAACATAGAAAGGATAGGTAGATTAGATGTGTTTAACAAGACGTCTCTAACAAGATTTTTTCATTATGTAGTTATTTATGCAATTAGGTGCAGCGGTTGAAGTGTTAGGTATGCCATAGTCTACCGCGCTGGCCAAGCGTGGATTGGCAGACTTTACCTTCGAGTTTTGCGAACTCTCCGGTATGCAGGTTTCCTCATGATATTTTCCTTCACCGTTATTGACATTCAAATGCTTAAAAAGGCACAACTCTGAAAAGTCAGAAGTGCGCGCGCTTGGATTCGAATCCGGACCCTCCGGACCCAATCGGAGGGTCGAGGAAGAGGCCGAATTCTTAACCGCTAGGCTATCAACGCTTCATTGGGATTAAATTTGGAAGTGCTTCATCCGAATATCTTGATTTCAGGACACCAAAATGATAATCAACGGGGTAGTTCACGGCGGGCCTAGTCTTAGTATTCCAGGACACATCTCCTATGGTCAATATGTAATAGACAAATTGAGGGAGCATTCAAGAGAGAAGAGAATCGCTTTGGTAAGCATATTACTTATACTTACTTATTATAACTTATCTCGAATATCATGCCGTGCCTGAAAATACCTAAGCAATACTTATTACTTAATTATCTTTATGGCAAGCTATAAAAAAAGATGACTCCTTAATTATAATGTGCATCGACATTGAAATGCAAAATCATTAACTTTATATCATTTTCAACACACTTGCTCGTAAAGTTGCTATTTTTTCTTTAGTCATAGCGCTCTAACGCACTAGCGGTTAGCCGCCTAGGCGGTTCGTTTCCGCGGCTAGCCGCCTGAAGCGGTTTATATAGCGGTTGACCGCTACGGCGGTTGAACGCGATGAAACCGCGGAGAGCGGTTGGGAACGCTCGAAAAAGTTTTGACTCAATTAGCGAAATGAACGCCATCGAAGTAGCTAGTGTTATTCATTTTTACTACCGAAATCAAACACAACGAAAGAAGAATATAAAACGATACTGGATTCATCCTTTACCTACTAGAAATACACAACGAATGTGGTAAGTTTGCAAGTTGTTTACAAGAACTAAAGAAGTACGAAGATAAATTTTTCAGATATGTTAGTATGAGCGCCCTCGCACTAGCGGTTAGCCGCAAGAGCGGCTAGCCGCGCGGCTAGCCGCTTTTGCATTTTAATATGCAACCGCCTGTGATTGTACGCACCTAACCGCCACCAATTTTCGACCGCGGCGGTTGAATGGAGAGATGCGGCCCGCTTCGCGGCAGGCCGCCACCTTGTTTATACGCACTGGCGGTTCAGTGGTGCGGCCGGCCGCCGAGGAGTTCGTACGTTTGACATGCACAGCCATGAACTTCGATACAGAGAAATTCATAGTTGAAATTCAACAAAGATATGCTATTGGCAATTGCAAAGGAGCAGTTTATAAAAATAAAGATTTAAAAGGGAAACAATGGAACCAACACTTTTTCGAGTGTTCCAACCGCTCTACGCGGTTTCATCGCGTTTGGCCGCCATAGCGGTCAACCGCTATATAAACCGCTTCAGGCGGCTAGACGCTGAAACGAACCGCTTAGGCGGCTAACCGCTAGTGCGTTAGGGCGCTTAGTGTTTCGTCATTTGAAGGATTACTCAAAATTTTATATGCGGCAGGCCGCAGACTGAACCGCCAGTGCGTATAAACAAGATGGCGGCCAGCCGCGAAGCGGGCCGCACCTCTCCATTCAACCGCCGCGGTTGAAAATTGATGGCGGTTAGGTGCGTACAATCACAGGCGGTTGCATACTAAAATGCAAAAGCGGTTAGCCGCGCGGCTAGCCGCTCTCGCGGCTAACCGCTAGTGCGTTAGGGCGCTTACGCCCGGAATGCGGTTTATTACACACTAGTGCGTTTTACTTTTCATTGCCGCACTAGTGTTTTTCTTATTCCACTTTTTTTTTAATATCCGTAAAGAGGTTGTTACCAAAAGATTTATTATTTTGTAAATAAATAAACTTGTTGTACTTAGTCAAAATCTGATAAGATAAGATTATACTTCATCTAATTATCTATTAAAGCATTTAAAAAATACAATATTTTAAATCATTAATTGCCGTAAATTCCTATTAGAAATACATAATTATTTAGTTTAATATATTGTGGCTGAATGGCGGTGTTCTTTGCCTCTGGACTTAACCTGCGCGCCTGCGCGCGCATAGTAGTTATTCAACCAAAGATACGGCGCGCGAAAAAATAAAATAAACCTCCGCGCCATTTTGTGCAAACATTTGTTCGTTTATAATTTGCTGATTTGTGACTGAAAAATGTCGATACCTAATTGTTTTTTTCCTCGCAAGTGTGTTGAAAAACGTCGTATGATACGCGTGTGCTTTGTTCATTACAGTCTTGGCTCTATTACAGCCCTCGCTGCGCTTGCGGCTCGGGCTGTGCAATACCGCCTCGACTGTAATGACCAACTTCGCGCACTTGTATCATAATGTACTATTATTTGTTTTAAACTGTGATTAGGTATACTTAATTGGTTATTTCCTAGAGTTTCCTCGAGAGAAATAGGTACAATCAAATACTTAGAGGAAATCCTCAATTTGAGTGTATTTTTAGGGTTCCGTACCCAAAGGGTAAAACGGGACCCTATTGCTGAGACTTCGCTCTTCGTCCGTCCGTCCGTCCGTCGCGTCCGTCCGTCTGTCACCAGGCTGTATCTCATGAACCGTAATAGTTACACAGTTGAAATTTTCACAGATGATGTAAGTATTTCTGTTGCCGGTACAACAACAAATACTAAAACACCGAATAAAATAAATATTATTTAAGTCGAAATATGGCTTCGACGCTTTAGCGATAAATTAGTTACCTTTCGCTCCAAGAGATGGCGTTGCTTGTGGCTAATATGTAGTCCGATGCTTTTAGTTACCTGTCGGTCCAAGAGATGGCGTTGCTTGTGGCTAATATGTGGCTACAAAAAACTGAAGTAAATATTTAAGTGAGGCTTTCATACAAAAGGCCAATTTTTTTGGCGTTTTATACATAATGGTACGGAACCCTTCGTGCGCGAGTCCAACTCGCACTTGACCGGTTTTTTATGTAAGTTGCCTAAATTTTTAACTGGGTGACCAGGTTTTAATTAATCTTTTTGTATTCGAAAGCTAGTGCTTATTGTGTGGTCCCATTTCAATTTGAGTGTGACCTGAAGTTTAGGAGCAGTTTTTGCGTTGTAGGTACCAATATGTCTGTCCAAGTTGTAGGACCAATGGTAAACCAATATTATTCCTTAAAATCGAATTAAAACAGGTAGGTATAGCATTTTTGGGAACGACGAAAGACAAAATGAGGCAAAAGGCATGCTGACAGGTTTTCAAATCCTCTTGTATAAAATTTGGAAATGTTATTGTAACTGTAACGAATATAATATTTCAGAAATAATTAAGATTTTCATTGAAAAAAAAAATACATTTTAAATTCTAAGTTTAAAATTCCCACCAAAACGCTCCAAAGTTCGTTATGATCATCTTTTGGCTTAAACGTGATCATAACGAACGACGAGTAATTTAAAGTCTCAGATTATAGAACCAAAAGGTTTAAAGTAAGGGAAATTTCATTAATTTACTGATAATGGAAATCTATAAAACGGTTAGTAATAGGTACTATTTCGATTTAAGTAGAAATAGCTTTAAATGGAGTGCGTCGGGAATGTCTATAGCTGAAATATCATAACGTTTTAGAGATATTGAAAAATATCGACGAATTGAAGAATATAAAATAATATTATAAATAATATTATATTATTATTAATAATTATTGAATAATATCATTACGTCCGCCTTTTGTAACACTTTGTGTTGGAACAATAAAGAATAAATAAATAAATAAATAATATCGTAATAGCGACTTAATTTCGATTAATGTAATGTATCGATTTTGGTTGATTTACAGATGGTTTTAAACGGTCACGTTACTATGTGACAAGCACTTTTATAAAACCTTGTAATGACGTCCACTTAATACTCATTTAATTTTGCACAAATTATTATGATTTAATGTTTTATTCTGTATTAAAATAATTTACGCAGTGTATATATAATATCACTAAAAACAAGTTGGAATATTTTGCATATTTCGCCATAATACCTACCTAGTATATATTTATAACTTAAATAAATATCTAAATATTCATATTAAGTAAACAATTACGGTATGAGTGTGTTAGCGTTTATTTATTTTTATTTATTTATAATTCTAATTCTTTTATAACCAATAAAAATATTTTAATCATGGGCATTTTTAATTCATCATAAAACTCAAAGTACTTCTCACTTTAACGATAAAGTTGTTTTGTTATATAATTTTTCATTTCACAAGATGATATTATGACATTTTTTTAAGCTATTGCATAGCTTTTATCGCGGGCCTTGGGCGTGGGGACCGAATTGAGAAATTTCGTAACGAAAACACCTAACACCCCCCACTCGTGACATCAGAAATACCAGAACTTTTAACTGAGTTCTAACTTTTAGTTTATAACGGCTAAACCAATTTGGCTAATTTTAGTCTTGAAATATTCGTGGAAGTTCAGGGAAGGTTGCAGCGAGGAGAAAATATGGAAAAATTGCGAGGAAAATACTAAAAATGAAAATTTTAATTTCCCATACAAATCTTACCTGTCAAACATTTGATTTTCGCCCCGTCGGTTCGGTATTTTAAGAATAATTACATGTAGATCTGGATTAAATAAGGCGTTGGAATCGACAACATGTATTCATAATAGTCGAATTATCGCGTATTTAGATTTAAAACATGCAAAATAACATAGACATATAGATAAACATGACCTAAAATAATGACACTATAATGACTTGAGGGTGATAGAGACAGTGCCATACAGGCAAGGCAAACTGTAAGGCACTGTCTCTGTCACCCACACGTTATTCACGCGCCAAAAGATCGTTGTAGGACTTAAATGTCAAATGTCAATTTTCTTTTTAAAAAGAATTATTTTGTCAACTGAAATAGTTCTTATGCTTTTGTTCAGAATATTTAAATCTTCTTTGTACAAATTAATGCATTATCCGTTTCTAATAAAGATTAAAATGTCTTGCACCTATAATGTGACGTTATGCTTATGATGTACGTATTCTTAACAATTAGGCTTACGTCATTATTATACGTCTCTTTCAGTGATATTGCCTATGAACTTTGATGTAACTTTTGATAACTAGGCAACTAAATGAAAACTGGTACACCACTTTCTTGGCCCACTGTAAAACAGTGAATATCTGTACTCGTATAATTTGTGTACAAAGTGTTTTAAATATGAATAAACAAAGTGCATTTATTAATGAAGAAAGTCACGAAAAAATAGTGAAAGAAAATGAGTTAGTACTCTATATACATTCATTTTATTATTATTATCACAAATGCAGTATTATTTTTTGTTTTGTTAATTTATATATAATGCTATGCAATAGCTTTACCGCGGCAGTCTCCGAGTGCCACACGTCTTTTTTTGTTATGAGTCAAAAATATATCATTCTTGTAAGTACATCAATAGCCGAAAACGAGTAGTCAAGCCACCTGACGGCTAGTCGTCACTGATATTCCATGAGTACCTATAGATATAAGTATGTAAAACCAAAGGCGTCATTAACACGTTGCCGTAATTAAAGGAGTGCAATATGATACATGCAAAATAACATTTAACTGGCGATTTTTTTGGAAGGGTGACAGCTATCTACTAGACAACCGCCCTACTTCTGTATATAACAGAACCGTCGGTATTAAGTTGTAAAAAGCTCATGCAGTGATATCCATGAGCAGGGACACGGCTTCAAAGTTTTGCAACTGGCAGGAGACGTTGGTTTTCATTGAAGCAAGGCCGAAGGATGGATCCAGGTTGTTCTGGTACAATGGTGTAAATACATTCTTGCGTAAATAAGACACTTAGCCAAAACCAGGTTTCAATACCTATTCTTTGCGAAAAATTAAAAGCAAAGCTAAGCAAGAAAACAAAATCAGATGCGACTGATTTTGTTTTCTTGCTTAGCTTCTTTGATCGCTGCCATATACATCTTTTTGTTCATGACATTCTGTCATATTTTTGTAAATTTCTTGAGCGCGAAAATATCTGAGAATTACTCGCCGTCTCGTCGGTGGTAGGAAACCCCCTAAATTTCCCATGTTTATTACATTATAAAGCTAAAAAGTTTTATAAGTTGCGTAGATAATAATAATATTGTTAACTATATTATTTACGGTGCATTGTTTAATCTAACGAAAATGATCTATGATTCATTACAAAACATCTTCGCTTCATATTAACATAGTAGCAGCGGTCCGTATATCCGGTCGAAATAAAGGATCGAAAAAAATAAATTTAGACATACAATATAACAATGAAAGTATTACTGAAACTGACTCGATTGTGTTCTTAGGCCTAACTATAGATAGTAAATGTACTTGGAAAGACCACATCATAAAGCTATGTTCCAAAATAAATAAATTTGTGTACCCCCTATGGCGATTACCAAAGATTTGCAATAAAACAAGTGCTCTGCAAGCTTATCATGCTTATATTGCGTCCAACCTTAGGTATGGAATATTAATCTGGGGAAGCTCAGTTTCGCTCAACAAAGCATTTATAGCGCAAAAACGGTGCATTCGCGCTTTATGTAATAGAAAGACGGAAGTGAGTTGCAAGCCGCTTTTTAAAGAGTTAAAATTACTTACTCTACATAGTATCTACATAATATATGAAGCATCAGTATTTGTTAAACAACATTCAAATTTATTCATTAAAAAGAAAGATATTATCGGTTCCAGAAGTAGGCACCAGAACAAATTATGGCTACCACCTTGTAAAACAGAACTGAGATCTATAAGTGCTTACCACATGTGTGTTAAAATATTTAATAAACTGCCAGAAAATCTTAAAGAATTACCGTTGCATAAATTCAAAAAATTGTTACATGCATGGCTGGTTGATAAATGCTTCTACAGTATCAAATCGTACATAAATAAATAATTATGAAAATAATATTTAATAATAATAATAACAATTAAATTTGACATGCATAACTGAATAAAGATAATGAACTATGATGTAAAATAATTAATTAATAATATAATTTATGTGTGTAGGTATGTGTGTGTAATTGTAATGATAATAATAATAGAATAGTAATTAATAATATTAACATTAATGATAATAAAATTTAGTAACTAATCCTTACTAACTCGAAAAATTTGCACACCATTAACATGGTACATTGTGAGTAAAAATATGTATTAAGATCCTATGTAACCACAATTTTTGCAGATAAATTGAATTGAATTGAAAAAATATGTTTCCGTAATAAGACGTCCATACAAAGTTAGTTTGTGTTCATAAATGACAGACGTCATATCGGAATCTTATGATTGTGCCGACTATAAACTGATGAGCGTATCTTATTTTATTGTTAATTGATGGTATCTTGTCGAAACTAAAAACTATAAGGGTTCCTTGTTTACTACGGAACCCTAAAAAGGAGGTACAGACCTATATAGGTACCACGTAATATTCAAAACTATTAACTAGGTACATATTACACTCGGTGTTACGATTTTTTCATTTCAACTCACCACTTGCCGAAGAGTGAAGTTTCTTTCACACTCTCTGGATAATCTTATTTTGGACTAGAGAACCGCCCGCGCTTCTTTTCGGGACCCGTAGGTAACAGTAACAGCCGCGTAGGTCCCGCTCCCGTAGGTATCTCAGCCAAAGATAAGCCTATAATATGATATACTTACTGAAACATCAACATCAGATATAACATTTGCCTATGACTTAAGTAAATTACATGTAGTATTTGATAGTGTGGTTCAGAACTTGCAAATGTATTTTACTAACGCCATCTATTAACAACATCCGGAACTAAATATCTAGCAACTAACAAAACATCGATCTTCCCATGGGAATGAGATGTTTTTCCGTGGTAAAAAGTAGCCTACGTCACTCTCCACCCTCCTAACTATCCCCATACACATAAACCATTCCATATAATAGCCATGTTGCGACGTGAAAGAGGCACAAACAAACAAACAAACAAACACACTTTCACATTTATAATATTATTATTAGTATAGTAAATTAGTAATTATTAGTAATTAGTATAGTATTAGTATTAGTATAATTAGTATATTAGTAAGGATAAGTAGGGATTAGTAGGGATTATCGTCTGCTTTTGTATCGTGCTAAGGTACAAGAATTCTCAAACAAGGATGTTAAATTATTCCTTCATAGCCAAATAATTCCAATTTCTCTGCTAATAGGTACGCTAAATACTTAGATATTGCCAGATGTAGTACCTAAGACCTCATTAACTGTCTGTAACATAAAAAAGGTTGTAAAAGTGGCATTTCTTCAGGTGAACGGAGATACTGGTCACAAAACATCGTTCAGTGAGCTCCTACAAAAAATAGTGGACCTTGCAACAGGACTGAAAACTATAGGAGTGAGGCGGGGTAAAGTTGTGGCATTGAGCAGCGAAAATAAAATAGAATTCATAGTCTGCGCGGTTGCTGCTGTCTGCTGTGGGGCTACCGTTACAACCCTCAATCCTGCTTACACAAAAGGTTTGCAATTTTTCAAAATCTCCCACGACCAACAAATGACAATAAACTTCAAATATATTCTATTTGGGTCGGGGCTTTATCCATGTAAAGGTAAAGCAAACGCCTTCGTGAACAACGGACGGTTTGGTGACGGCCAAAATTACTTAAAAACTCCATTAACATTAGACATACCTATTACCTAGTACTTAGTAGGTATTTACCGAACAAAGTGATCTCTTGTATTTTTATATGTAATATTATGTAGGTACTTTAAAATATTGATATACTTCAACTTTACATTATTACGTTTTCAGATGAAATGATACACATTCTAAAGATATCGAAGCCCAACATATTATTGTGTTCTCAAACCGTGTTAAATAACCATGTGGGGACATTTAAACGTTATATCGAGAAAATCATCCAATTCGACGGAATTCCTGTGAACAGTGAAGTTATTTCGTATGAAAATATACCGATACCAACAAATGCTTTAGAATATGAAGCTGAAGAAGTCCAAGGTTGGACTGACGTGGCCTACATACTGTATTCTTCCGGGACTACAGGACTTCCTAAAGGAGTGATGCTGACGCATCTGAACGCGTTATACGCAGCAGTCAATTATGAGTAAATATCCTAGTATTATATATCGAATACTCGTATAAAAATAACTTATCAAGTGCGAACCCTTCCCGCATCTTTAAATTATTAATGTAGGTATTAAAAGTTAATTACCATTTCACCATCGTACAGGAAATCATCAAAAGCAAATCTTAAGTGTCTCAACAAGACCACCTATTGATTTGCTGGCAAGGCGAAAATCGGCTCTACTGATAGGAAACAAGGACTAATGTTTAAAATGTCCTAGATAGGAAAGGTTATTATGATAGGGGAAATGAACCAAGAGGTGCTACAGTTATGGGTTGCAATGGTGATGATGAGTTCCACTTTATGTCTCTGTTTCTAGGAATAAGACGACCTACGATGAAGCTTATTCAAGAATTTTAACAATCGTACCTTGGTACCATATCTATGGACTACTAACTACAATCAACTACTTTGCCGTCAGAAAGATGGTGGTATATTTTGCAGGATTCAACCCGGCGAAATATTTCAGGGCTATTCAGGATTATAAGGTGACTTCATTTTGTTTGAATTAAAATTGTAACAACAATAGGATATCCGAAGTTTTTACACTAAAGACTGTAAAATCGTTCTACTTTAGATCAACGTTCTATTAATGGTGCCGCCGATGGTAGTGTTCGTCGGGAAGTCTCCTGTAGCGGCTAAGTACGACCTCTCCTCAGTCAACGTCGCTTGGTGCGGCGCCGCACCTCTCACGAAGGAAACCATTGATGCAGCTATGAAACGGTATTTTTTCTATTATGACAATTTCACAAATTAATAGATACTTCCGATAATCTCAAAGACCGAAAGCTTGCTTTGAGCGGATGTTAAATTGTGACTGAACAGCATGAAAACCAGGACACAACAACTTTTGTAGAATGCCGAACTGCAAGGGAATCTTCCAAGCGTATGGCATGACGGAGACGACCGCGGCTGCCACGAAGGACCCAGATGAGGAGGACGCTGTGCGTAAGATCGGGAGTGGAGGCCAGCCTCTTCCTGGTATAAAGGGCAAGGTAACTTACAAAATAGAAAAGTAGGTAGGTAAGTACCTATCAAAATCATGCTACGTTTAAGATTTTTAGAACGTAATTTAAAATAAATCACGAGTATCTATCTAAATTATCTGAACTTACATAGCCCGGCGGCTCCTAAGTGATCGAAAAAGTTAAGCAACTGCGAGCGCGTTCGGTGAAACATCCGAGGCGAGGGCACGTAAATTTGTTAGTTCCGGTTGATATCGATAGATAGCATTAGCAATCGTTCAGCCATATCGGTGGACTTCAGTCGGCATGGGGCTGCGTGATGGAGTATGCTATAGGTCACCTCAATAATCAATCCAATCGTGTAGCATAGTATTATTATTGTTTATGTATAGTATTTGTAAGTAGTTTGTAAGTTTTTTATACATTATATAGTATCATTGTATTTTTGTTTATTAACCTGTATGTATTAGTTTGTTATATTTTTATGTGTGTATTTTACTATGGGCCTTAGTTGCCTGATAATAAAGTTATTTGAATTTGAATGAAATTTGAATTTGAATAATGTGGAGAACCCGTGCACAGTAGTGGGCCATTAGTGGATTGTCGCCATTATCTGAACTTATAACGAAAATATATTCTTATAAATTGTATTCTGTTATATCTACTACTAGCGAACCGCCCTCGCTTCGCTTCGGGACCCGTAAATATCAACCGCGTAGGTCCCGCTCCCGTAGGAATTTCGGGAAGATAATAAACTATCACCAAAATTAATTGAGGTTAAATTAAATTAAACTTAGAAATAAAGCTTACGACAAAATAATAGCAAAGTAGCAAAGGATCACAGCAAGATTAATTCAGATTAAACTTGGAAACGCGGCAAATTTGATTACCATAAAAACGGTTCTAGTGTGTTAATCTTAAAAGATAGACATATACTGTCGTGGACATTATTTTAGATCATTTCAAGAGGAATAATTCTTTCATACATATATTTTTGGTATCTTGAATCGTTTTCGCAACGCATGCAACGAAAGCCCTCGAGAATGAATAATTTTCCCCGTTTTTTCCACATTTTCCATTATTTCTTCGCTCCTAATTGTTGCAGCGTGATGTTATATAGCCTATAGCCTTCCTCGATAAAAGGTCTATTCAACACAAAAAAAAATTCAATTCGAACCAGTAGTTCCTGAGATTAGCGCGTTCAACCAAACAAACAAACAAACTCTTCAGCTTTATAATATTAGTATAGATTCGTTTTATTTTATTGAATGGGAAAGAATTTAACGTTGTGAATACAAATACTTAAATTTATTTCAGGTTGTTGATGTTAAGACCCGACAAAAGTTGGGCCCTTATCAGGAAGGAGAGATTTGCTTAAAAGGCCCAATTGTAATGAAAGGTTACGCCGGCGATGACGCCGCTACACGTGAAATTTTAGATGACGAGGGCTATATAAAGACCGGAGATATTGGGTACTACGACAATGATGGACATTTCTTTATATCAGACCGTTTGAAGGAATTAATCAAATATAAGGGGTATCAAGTACGTATTTTACTGGATGACAAAAAATTAAGTTTAGGGTTCTTCTGTTTATGATTTTAGACATTGTTATATTAAGTTTTATCCGAGCTGCAGATGCGTATTTTTCGTTCAATCATAATATTCAAAATATTGGCCTTAATGTGACAAACATACGATTTATAAATTAGATGGCAGAAAGATAACTCTGCCGTGGAGTTTTCTTTAAAAGTAAAAAAAATATTGATCAGGTCAAAAAGGAGCAAGTAAATTAAAACCTGATATAGGTGGCGCCAGCAGCAATCGAGAGTGTGGTGCTGCAGCACGCGGCCGTGGCGGAGTGCGGCGTGGTGGGCGCGCCCGACGAGGGAGCGGGGGAGCTGCCTGCTGCCTTCGTGGTGTTGAAGCCTGGTGCTAGCGCGACCGAGAAGGAGATTCAGGATTTCGTCGCTAGCCGGGTCAGTATACTATCGGACGTAGGTTCCAAGGTACCAGTACATTAAGATGTGATTTTTTTTCAACTTATGTGTATGGTCTTAGGGAATATTAGTCATTTATATTTGTAGATTAAATTATGTAGATGGATTTGGTAATTTTTTACGAGATATAATAAAAAAATTGAAAAAGGGATCAATTTTGTTCTCAACGGTGTCTGATGTGTTGCACAGTGCACTCCACTGTGAGAGGAAAATCAAACGCAGAAAGATGAGTATTAGATACAACGATTTGTGATGATGATGCTAGATAAGTGACAATATGATTGAATATTAATAAAATTAATATTATTATTTTTAGCTGTCTCCGGTGCATCGCTTGCGCGGCGGAGTTTTCTTTGTAAGTGATATTCCTAAAAATCCATCCGGTAAAATTTTGCGACGTTTGTTGAAACAGAATCTGATGAAAAAACCACCCAGCAAGTTGTAAATATATATTGTTGTAAAATGTTTTTTTATTTTTATTTATTTATCCTCTTCTCATAACCTAGACAGGTACTGTCCGTTTTTTAAGAATAGAGTTAACTACAAAACAAATCACTGAGTTTCCGAAACATCAAATTTCCACAATGTTACACGCGTGAAACAACTTACAAACAATTCAATCGGTTCACTCGGTATATACCACTGTGTTTTACACCAAAAACTGATTTTAAATTACAATAATAATGAATTTTCATACATTGTGCAAATCCATCAACTTCACTTTTCACAGATGAATAATTTCAACACGCATTTCAACAAGAACTTGACATGTTTGACTTTTTTTTCGATAATTGCCACCAACTTAATCAACTTATCTCTGAAACGGCAAAAATTGGAACTAACGCCGCCATGTTAAAAAGTCATTCATAAGTACATTGTGGCCATTCATCAGTCAGTTAGGTACTACCTCTCGATAATTGGTCCAATGCTTCCGACAGCGCCTCTCTTCATTTCAAGGTAAGTTGGTTTTACTGTAGCTGTACATGTGTAATGTCAGTGTCTTATTGACTAATGTGACTTTGACAATTATCGGCCATATTTGTTTTGTAGTTAACTCTATTCTAAAAAAACGGACTATAGGTACATCACTATAGCATTGAATACGAAACATAACACATTGGCACGCGACAAAGTAGAGAATTAATTTCTCCCGCTGAAATATGGGGTTCACCCCTCCAGCAGGAACCCTTTTTCTCTAGAGTTATGTCCGGTTAAAAACGAAACCCTTGAGAACCGCGGAACCCCCATCGTTTTAACCTTGCCCACAACTACTAACTTATCAAGGTGACTTTTTGGATGACGGGCAATGATTGCCTCATTAAGAATATAATTATACAGATAAAATTAATTAATCATTTTTGACGTAGTGCATAATATTTAATTAGAATCAGTATCTAATTAGGTTTATTTATGTATAATATAATAAAAAGATAAAAAATTAAATTAAAAAAACCCCCGACACAAACATTTAAAAAGTAAAAAATAATATCTCTAAAAATACCGAAGCCGAGACTGATAAATAACGGGTAACCCCGCTGATATAGGTGGCACTAGCAGCAATCGAGAGTGGAACTGAGCTACAACAAAGTAAAACATGGTGGAATGTAAAGTTTTCGGGGCTCTCCGCTGCCCTAGTTGTGTTAAGCCTGGCGCTACCCCTACTGCATGTCTAGATCCAGGATTTCGTCGCTAGCTATCTTAAATACGAGTAGTATGTTCTCAGACTTAAGTATCAATTTGACCTTATTTTTTAATTTAAGTCCAAAATCGTATAGAAAATTAATGACACGATTTGACGATTACTCTTATCCATTATGCCGATGAGTCAAACCATATGGCTAGTAGGTCAATATCCAAGAGTAAAGCGTCCGAACATCTTAAAATAAGTAAATAGAAATATACCAAGTATTAGATCGTATCAGTCGATGGAATTCTGAGCTTTGGGCTCTATTAAAACATCTCTATAGTAGGTAGGTACATTTGTAGCAAGGAAATGATAAATACTAACGAACATTTGATCAAATCTTAATAGAGATGACGCACAAATTCTGCACACATCTGTATATTTTCACAGTGAGACGTCTACATTTACTTCAGTGATTGAGTAAACCTGCCTGTGAGTTATTCATATTGTTTTCAAGGGTGTGTGAAGTCTGCCAATCCAAACTTCATCGATATGGTACATACACCTCAATACCAATGTGAGATGAGAGGTGACCCGAGTCGAATGGAACAAGATGATTTATAAAATAGAACTAAGTATTGAGTATTACTGCGTTAATTAAGTATTATACTTATATTAACTCTCTTCGTTGAACTGAATGGCTTGCGTGGGGGAGTTTTCTTTGATAATGGTCTTGAATAACTAGTTTATTCAAAAACTACTCACCACGTCGCACAAATTTATATAGAATACCACAAGTACCAGCGCTCGAATAAAAAAGAATTATATAAATCGAAACACTCAGTAAAAAATTATGATGTACGACCCCCAATCAAATACACGTCATTATTAAGGCGCTTTGCCCACGGAGCAACTTGAGTTGCAGCAATTTGCAACTTTTTAAAAGTTTCCTGTAAAAGTTGATAGTTGCTACAACGTTTACGGTTGCCGCAATTTTATAGCAATTTATAGCAACGATCAGCGTTCATAGGGATGCAAGGTTGTCGTAATATCGATATAATTAAAAAATTCGATAAACTTATAAATTAAATTAAAATTAATTCAGATTAAAAATATCGATCGCACCTCCGAATCTATAAATAGAATAATTTTAATAAAGTCAGAAATGAATCACCGAAGCGAGTCTATGATTTCAAGAACAAAGGTCAGTGAGAGTTTTGTAAAATTGCAAATCGAAAATGCTTCCTATTTATTTGCAAAATAAGGTCCATTAAAAATATTCCAAAATACACAAGAAGTTATTGAAATAACCTTAATTTCTATACGTTTAAGGTTTGGAATAAGACTACAAATAACAAATTATTGCTATTTCGCTCGTCCACAATCCGTTCAGCTTTATCGCGCGCTCGCATCGGCCTGCATTGGTTGACATCGGTTTTTTTTTTTTTTTTTTTAATTATTGAATGCACGCTCGCAGCTTGAGTGGCGGGTGGTTGATGTTGGGACCACGAGCCTATTATACTTATGCTCCGCCACTCCTACTGCAGATGTGCCTATGAGCTCTGCTGATCTGGATTTTTCAGCAATCTTTTTACTATTTATCTATGAAACTATGATATGTATAATACTATAAAGCTTACAAACTAAGTTATGTTTTTTTTTTAATAATAACAGCCTGCTCCGCGACATGTTTAGGGAGCCTACAACTAAACCTTAGGGCTGACCTTATAGTTCCTAATCTTACAAGTAGAATTTCCGTCTATGTGGTTTACCGCACTATGTTTCTTACTTCTCACTGCTTCACTGTTTTCACCCACTTCACTATAAACCACTCTACTATTAATCACTTCACTATCACTAGCATTATTTGTCAATCGATTTTAGAGCCGTTTGCCCTGCCTGTCTCTCTTACCACATGGAGTGCGAATTTTAAAAAGTGTGATCGGCTATTTTCGTCATTTATGGCTTTCCTGAGAGTTTCCTCGCGAAGTGGATATCCCAGCTTCATCTCGCAGTCCCATCTTCGGTTGACATCGGTTATACTCGTCGTAAGCAAGATACCGATACCGAACCGATCGCTACACCAATATCGGGTTTCAAAAAATATATAGTTTTGACACGCATCAATATCGGCTATAACGATATCGATCTGATATACATACGTTTCAATATCGTTATACGATTTGTATCGACCACCTCTAGTAGGGTGTGGAATCGACCGACGCGTTGCGATTGACAGTTGCGGAAACCGGCAACTTTCAAAACCAGTATAATTGAACAGTTGCTAGTTGCGGCAATTAGCAACTAACCTAGTCATCGATTGCAGCAACTGAAAACTGTTGACGATTGCCGAAACTCGAAACTCGAGTTGCTGTGTGTGCGCAGTCCAATTGAAATGTATGTAAACAGCTAGTTGCCAGTTAGTTGCAAATTGCCAGTTGCTGCAACAGTTGCACCGTGGGCAAAGCGCCTAAGAGTGACTCAAAAACCGCACGTCAGATGACGTATCCGTACCTACTTATCAATTTTGAAGTCTATACATATTTTGTTGTAAAATGTTGGTTTTTCACCGTAGAAAAAATACGTCGCTCCGTCAAATAAGTAAGTATTAGACCTTGTCCAGAAGGGGCGAATTCGCCGCGAAACGTTTCGCGCGAATTCATTCGCGCGTTAGCGAGATACTAGGCGCCAATACATTGCGTCCACAAGCATCGCGCGAATTCAAAATACGCGCGTAAATCGCGTGCACTTCGCCAGACTCTCGACTCGCGCGTATTTCGCGCGTATTACGCGCGAGTCGAGATACTAGAAACGCCTTGTTGCGTGCGTCCAGTTAACGCGCGAATTCACGGCGAGTGGACGTATTGAGGGAAATGGAGCGCCAAAATTTTGACACTGAAATGTTTATCGATGATAAACATGCTCGCGCGTTGGTACGCTCCTTCTGGACGCTACTCTCGCGCGTAATACGCGCGAGAGAATCGCGGCGAATTCGCCCCTTCTGGACAAGGTCTAAAGATTAACTATACTGCATTGACAATAAAAATGCTCCCTACGGTTTAATACTCCATAATCTCTAGATTAGGTTTAGTGACATAATACGATGCAACTTTATACGATGCGTTGTCTCCGCGCCTCGCGGCTATACCGCGGGGATGATTGATTACTGTGCAAACGTTAAGGCCCTTTCCATATGGATGGATGGACGCCGGTTTAAATCCAAGTTAACTTGTAATTTAAATTGCAATTCGACATACTTCTAAGCATATTCGTAAAGAGATTTAATTTTGCAGATATCTCATCCCATCACAAAGAATTTTCATGTAAAATGTTGACGAGACGAGGCAATGTTTCTAGCACCGTTGAAAAGTTATCAGATATTATGTAGAGCCAGGAAGCGCTCATAGCCCGGCGGCTTGCGTCGATCCTAAGCGATCGACAAAGTTAAGCAACAGCGGGCGCGGTCGGTAGTCGGATGGGTGACCGCTAGTGGCAAAAATTTCTTGAGCGTTTCCGTGCTTCGGAGGGCACGTAAAGCCGTCGGTCCGGGTTGTTATCGATTGATAGCAGTCGTTAAGCCGTGTCGGAGGCCTTCGGGCAGCTTGAAAACTTTCGACTCCGAGTTTGCCACTAACCCCTCCACCAATCCGCATTGGAGCAGCGTGGTGGAGTATGCTCTGGGCCTCCTCAGTAATGAGGAGAGACCCGTGCTCAGTAGTGGGCCATTAGTGGGTTGTAGCTTAGCTTTAGCTTATGTAGAGCCAAGCTTCTAACTCTACATAATCAACAACTTAGTCAAAATGAGTAGCTTGGCCGTTTCATTATTACATGGACTATGGATTACTTAACAGAAAAGTAAGAAACAGTGACAAAATATCCAATGTAGCGTGGAATATCCTACAGCATACATCAGCACCGACTCTATTAATATAATACAGAATAGACAATATTACGAGGCCTGATCCAATTATCTCTAATGGAATGTATCAAGTCCCTGCGCTCCAGTTGGTTTGCTAACATATTTAGCAAATTGATAAGTAATTCGATGTCTTAAGTTTATTAAATCATAGTTTATGGAAGGTAATACTAAATTAGATTTTCCCTGAGCTATGCAATAAAATAGATTAAAGGTCACCATTTATTAAGTCGGAATCTACTGATTTAGGTCATCGAAGTAATATTAATAATCATTAAGTACGACTATTTATCTTCGTCCACATCCCATGTAATCCTTTGATTATATTTAGGTAGGTATAGGTAAAATTTATATAAATCTTAGATCACGATCAAAAATACAGATGGTTTCTTAGTTTTATGTTCCTCCACAAATCAGTAGATTAAAACTAATATTATGAATATAGGGTGCGTACATACATTTCGTAATAGAACATTTAATACTGGTGGATTATGTGGGTAGCGGGTTTATTAGCAATTACCTTCAGCACATCTGTTGTTACTAAAGGTGGACATTCACCGTTTCACCGCGCTGCGGCCTTTGTAATTTTGCAGCGATGGATTTAATTGGGTACTCGCAATTTCCAGAAGGGTTTATCAAATTTAGGGATCTATAAGATCTCCAAGACCACAATAACCGGTGGGCGATGCGCTAGTGGCAAAAATTTTTGAGCGCTTCCGTGCTTCTTAGGGCACGTAAAGCCGTCGGTCTTGGTAGTTATCGATAGATAGCAGTCGCTAAGCCATGTCGGAAGGCCCTCGGGCGGCTTGGAAACTTCCGACTTCCGATACTGGGTTGGCCACTAACCCCTCCGCCAATCCGCATTGGAGCAGCGTGGTGGAGTAGGCCTCGCTCACTAATGAGGAGAGACCCGAGCTCAGAAATGAGCCATTAATGGATTGTTGCCAGCCAGATGCGACAACAAACCGTTTATTAAGCCCGTTTTTTGTTTTTTGACGTTGGTATTGTTCGTTCGTCCTGATTCCGAACACTGTTCGTTGCACAAACAAGTCTTCGTATTTATTTTATTTTATTATTTGGTATTGGTGTATAGGGCACGGGGAACAAGTATCCCAGTGAGGCCACTGCGACCATTTCTGATCTATTGTGGCCATCCCATTGAAATTAGATCTGGTCCCCTACTCCTACTGTCTGGGCGAACCGTAGTATGTTCTTGGGGTCCAGTTCTTTGATTCGGTCGGGTGTAATTAAATGCCCTCCCAATATAAGACTCCTGCAGTGGGTAATTGCTATGCATTCGCAGAGGAAATGGATGGAGGTTTCCTCTGCCCCACCACAGAATCTACATGTTACAGTGTTACTTAAGCCTATTGTGTGTAGGTGTTTGTTAAGTCTGCAATGACCAGTGAACCGCCTAATCAATATTCGAATCTCAGTCCGGTTCAGGCTGAGCACGTTATCTGAGTATTTTCGCGAGTATCCAGTGATGAGGATTGACGCATACCGGGTTCCTTCTTCCACAGCTCCTCGCCCTGTCTCAGGGCTAATGCCCTAAGAACAGCTTGAGTTGCCGCCTTTGATACGCCCACCAGGGTTTCGGGACCAGTGGTGGGCGCCTCTGCACTTTGCACTGCCTTGCTAGTTCATCTGCCCTCTCATTGCCTCGTATTCTCTTATGTCCAGGTACCCATCCAAGGGTGACCTTGTTGTTGTACCCAAGTTTGTTTATTGCTTGGATACCGTCGTACACTAATTTGGAGTTGACTATCTCAGACTTTAGGGCCAGGAGCGCTGCCTGGCTGTCGGATAATATTGTTATATACGTTTATCAACGTAACCTTTGTTGAGGTTTTGGTGCACGCAATCAATTATCGCGTAAAATTCTGCCTGGAATACAGTTGCATAGCGCCTCAAGTTTGTACTCAGTGTTATCTTGGGTTTATCTCCATACACTCCCGCTCCTGCATATCCTACCTTGCGAGAGCCATCTGTGTACCAGACGATGTCGCCTCCTCCCAAGGGTTTCGGTACCGCATCATCCCATTCCTCCCGTTGCGGTATAATTACTGTGAATGTGAGTCTTCGTATTAGTTAAAGCGATATTTTATAAATCAATCAATCAAATAATTTATTTGTTCATATTTTTAAACTTAAATAATAGGTAATATAGTCGTCCACAATTGTTTATTATTTTTTATTTATTTTATTTTTTATATTGACTCTCGTCACGCCATCGTTCTCATCGTTTCGATTATAGTCCATGCAAATTAGTCATATGAGGGCAAGAATCTCGGAATGAGAGATAGTCGGCTATAAACTTGTATAAACCTTTATTTTTACACCCTAAAACTTGTCTCAAAACCTACTTATCGTAGGGTGTCTGCGTCTACAGATATTCCAAGGTCAAAGGTCAAAAAATCGATTTTTTACGCATTTATTGCAAATATCTCATTTCCTATGAGTTTTATGGTACAGTATCTTTCGAGGTCAACCTGTAGTCCCGATTAAAAACATGCCGTAAAAAGTTTTTAAATTATTGATAAATACATAATTATAAATGATTCGCATTTTTTATTAACTATTACATTATCATTAATCATTTTTTTCAATAATTAAGTGTTTATTCATTTAATAACACTTACCTGTACGTGAAATTGTAAATTATTAAGGGAAATACTTTAATTATTTCTTAATTCTAATCTTATTTATACTAATTACTTCCCAACTAAATAAGAAGAAAAGAATTAAATTTTTAATTAATGTTTTTATTGAAAAATACAATTTCATACATTTATCAACGTTTAAAAAATAGAATAATTATAAGATTATAAGTATAAGATTATAATATAATAATTATAAGATAATTATAATATATAATTATAAGATTATAATAATTATAATATATAATTATAAGATTATAATAATTATAATATATAATTATAAGATTATAATAATTATAAGTTCTAATTTTAATTTTCTTCTTCTTCTTCATCATCATCGTCTTCCAATTCCAATGGCTGTAATATTTCAAATTCCTCTGCGTTCTCGTCTTCAACGACATTTGTCTTCAGTTCTTCCAAGATTTCGGGATCAAAAGTACCGTCTTCATTCAAATCACTTTGATATGGTGAAACATTAAGACAAGCTTGCCCATTACACTGGCCGCAAGCTAAAGAGCACTGCAACCCTGCTTTCCTGCATCCACATCGCGAACCACAACCATTTTTACAGTTACAGAATATTGTGTTAAGCAATTCCTCCGGAGCTGGTGGATTCATTGTCATAACAGGTTCTAGGAATTCATCGCGCATTATCCAACCCCAATTCTGGGGTTCTAAATCATGCCCTAACCAAGTCTGAACTTGATAATAAACACGATTGAAATGCTGAAGAGCTGCTGCACTCGTTGGTGGAAGAGTTGATAACTGCACAGGTTTGTTTAGTTTTGTTAACTTGATAAACTGTGCATAGCGAAGACGATCGATACAGTTCTCAGATTTTGGAGCATTATAGATTGCCAACAGCGTTCGCACTCCATTTTCAAACAATGATTGAACCGGGCAATTTTGTTTTTCAAATGCTGCAGCAATTTGATCCAAATTCGGAAGTTTCTCGAGTGTTTTTACAAAACTTTTTTTTTCCTTTTCTGAAGAGCGCAGAAGTCGTGTCACAGCCACTTATTGCGTGCAGAAATAATATGTGTTTTTTAGAACGAGGATATTTATCGAAACTTTTAGAAGAGTAAGTATATTGCAGTTTTTACATTTCCTTTACCAATTATGTATTTATCAGTAATTTAAAAACTTTTTATGGCGTGTTTTTAATCGGGACTACAGGTTGAACTCGAAAGATACTGTATATAGATAAACACTGCGCGCGCTCTGCCCTACTCTATCTCGAAAATGGTTCAAGATATAAAAAAAATGTTTAAACAAAAGTTGTAGAGAATTTAATCCTCTACAATATTTATAATAAATACAAATAGCATAAAACTCATAGGAAACGAGATATTTGCAATAAATGTGTAAAAAATTGATTTTTTGACCTTTGACCTTGGAATATCTGTAGACGCAGACACCCTACGATAAGTAGGTTTTGAGACAAGTTTTAGGGTGTTAAAATAAAGGTTTATACAAGTTTATAGCCGACTATCTCTCATTCCGAGGTGAAACCCTAATTTTCCTGGACTATTACTATTAGGATTTTTAGATGCTGTAGCGTGATTGTGAAAGTCCACCTTAAAACTAATGTGCATGCGAGAAGAAAATGCATTTAAAATCAGTCAAGGTGGTGACGAAGAAAGGCTGTTGGATTTTAATATCTTCTAATACTTATTCGTAATTCGTAAACATATTCATAATGCATTGCAAGTTGAAATGGTTTGATTATGTATTAGTAAATCGATGGGTCCTATGTATATGGGCCAAACTAGCAATTTGGCGATTTTGGCTTTTTTGTGGGTAACGCATCTTATCGATATAATGAATCATGTGAGCTATTAAAAAAAAAAGATTTCAGCATAGAAACACGATTTTTTATTACGGTATAACGGCATATGTAACATGAATTTAAACGTATAAGGTCCTAAGCGTAGTTAGAGATTTATACGCGGGGAGTTTCCCGCGCGTTTCTTTATAGTTTGGACCAATCAGCCAATTTGACACTTATACGTTGAACGGAGCATCGGCCGCACTGTCATGAATAAAGATGAATACGAAATGTAATTGTTGTGTTTTTGGGTTACAATTTAGTTTAATATGTAAAAATGACATCTAATTATCACGCTAAGATGTCTAGATGTCGGAATTTTGTGAATTTGGCTTTGGGAAATGAAAACAACAATTAAAACGAAGATTATATATTATATTCTAATTAATGAATTATCAATTACTTCAATCGTTTATTGATTTTATAGATAAAAAATTAAAAAAATATATACATTATGCTAATTAGCGTAGGTAATACGCGTATAATGGCCAACATGGTATATCGGCCCTTTTAGGGTGTTTTCAAAAAAAAATAATTTTAACAAAAACTAACGTAGAAGGGCCAATGTGACATTTAAAAAAACCAGATAAATGTATATATAAAATACTACAGTGTAAATGAGGGAAATAGTTTTCTTAGCAAATAAGCAAAGATTCGGGAACTTCGGTTTTATCAATTTAAAGTTATAGTAAATTGAAACTTTGGAAGCCTCTCCTGTAAAGTTCTAATTTTACATTTTGGCCCATATACATAGGACCCATCGAAATAGGTAGAGAGTGGCTTAAGATTAACAAATGAGACAAAGGTACCTAGGTATGTCAAGCTATTTTGAAACTTATTAACATTTCTGGATTTTCTTTCGGTTACTAACGTATTTATTTATCTTGATATCCATGAACTATGTCATGTCAATAACCATCCCAGGAAATTAAAATACTTATTCCTAACAGCCGACTAGGTACTTTCCTACTCCTAATAGGTGCCGAGCCTTAACAAGGAAAAGAAAAAGCTTTAGTGACTCTAGAATTCTAGAGTCTAGACCAGACAATCGCTTGGGCAGCCGGTATGAAAAAATCCTAGGACCCCTAGGAACCCTAGAAAAAAGGACGATTCAAATGCAATTAAAGATTTTTTTGTACTTAAGTATTTATATGTATAATATCCACATACATACCTGGGGCTGAAGAGGAGCAATTTTTAATTAGATTAAAATTATATTATTTTTAGTCAGATTGCATATACCTACCACACATTGCACATAAGAATCGCTATCAGACTTGTACCACACAAACCTTTACATCAGCAATAGTTAAGACATGTACCTAATGAAGAAGCATAGCAAACGAGTTCTATTTTTACATCTCCAGCATCTACATAAATGACTGCGAATGGCAACCGGGTGTATCATCTGCAGTGTATAAAAGTGGGCAATATGCGAGTATCTTGGTAAGTTTCGTAAACTCGTGACGTGTGTAGTTAATCGGTTTAGCGCGAGAGCAGCAGCGGTCCGCGCAGGACGCCTCAACGCGGCACATTCACTCGCGCGCGGGCCGGCACACGCGGGAATACATTCTTCAGGGCTCGCCTCACTTACTTACCCGGATGAGACGTACATAATAACACTTCGAGATGTCGGCTCAGAACGATCCCGAGGGTGCGCCCGAGGAATCCAAGGAACCCAAGGATCCGCCGAAGCCTATGGGCAAAATAGTGCGAGTGATGACCGTCCTCGCGTATCTCAGCTCCGTCTCGATGGCTGCGATCCTTCTTTCGATTTACTACCTGTGTATTTGGAAGTCCCCGGTGTTAAGTGATTTGGACGCGGAAGTGAACCACCAGCAGGGAGAATCCTTCGACTACCAGACGGGGTACATAAACAATGACAGTGCCCCGTATCCAGATACGGGTACGTACGAATTTTTCCCCATAAATGTTAATTCCTTTTTCAAAAAAATAATTAATACAATATTTGTTTCCCATTCATCTCAACTTCCTATGTTATACGTAAAAAAACATAGGTAAGTATGGTTTTTCTTGATATCAAAGTTTGTTTTGGATTTTTGTTGTTAAGATTTACCGTTAGTTGAAGATAGAAATGACATGAGCATTAAGTTTAGGTATTAGGTGTTTTTTAACGTTCTTTATTGGCTAACCAATGGACCTACTGCCCTCGCTTCCTTTCCGGAAACTTAGCGGTCCCCTAGAATTCCACCTGGATTACTTTGGATCTATGCTCATCAGCTAAAATATTTTTTGGTATAGTCATTTCGATATCTCTAATATACTTAGGAGGATCCCTTTAGTTTCTGGTAGACTGAAAGTTTCCGTCCATAAAAACCTTGTCCTCATTATATCGATCACAACTAAAAAAATATCCAAATCGGCATAGACGTTTTCGAGTTTTACGCTTACGAAGGATTAGAGATTAATTTTTATTATTTAAATAACTAATTTTTTTCGAAATGGATTTATTATTTCCATATTATTCAAAACAAAACATAGGAACTTATTAAAACAATTCAAGTAGGGCGTAGGCTACTGGATTACTCAGTCATGTAGGTACGTACCTATACATACATATATAATCTTTGCACTTGCTTCCGTATGGCATCATTCAATTATTATGTACTTTCAATAAAAGATTTCGATAGAGCACAACCAGTTTTACCACATGTTCAATCTTTTTCCAATTTCACATTTTTTTTCCCGTATGAACTGTTAGGTATACCTTACCTACATCAGTTATAATAAATCTATAAGTGATCACTGTATATATGGAAGATATAATACCTATGAGAAAACCTACTACAGTGATTATTTTTTTTTTCCTCTTTGCCCCTCTGTGATTTTTGTTCGCGGTAATCTCAAAAACGGCTATTCAGCCGATTTGCTTGCGCTTTTCACTGATATATTGTGGTAAGCTTTACTTAACAAAGAGTGTTTGTTTTATTTCAATTGGTTCATAAGTAACAAGGTTACGTGAGTTTAAATAATCATGCCTAAAAAGTTCCGAATATTGCTACTAAAGGAATTGTTTCCCGAAGCAAGTTCCCGAAGTCGGGTTTACTTTCGATTAATTTATAAATTTAATATTTCGATGAAATGGTCTTTCCTATATTATAATCTGGTTATTTCTAGTTATTTTTATTTCTTTACTTTTCTGCACACGCTGAAGCTCTTCAAAATGAGACGCTCCTATTTTTGATATGCAGCAATTCTCCCATTATCACTGGGAAAAAAATCACCTTACGCAATTAATTTCCTGTAAATACTAACCATGACGCAGAACGTAGTCAAATTCACAATTCAATATAAAAAATAAAATTTCAAAACACAAGCGGCACCTTACCTTTTGCATACGACCATTAACTAGGTATTTAAAATAAAATTATAAATAAATAAATAACGCTTCACACTCATAGCCCCACACTAGGATTCCCTGTGTCGTGGGTGCCATGGACAACACACAAGACAAGGACACACACCCAGACCGAGAACGGAAATTCAAACTCATCATTCAAATTTCCGCCTCGCTGGGAATCGAACCCAGGACCCTCGGAACAGCGATCCGGCGTGTTAACCATTGCGCCATCCGGGTCTTCAACAAAAATATTTTTTTTAATATAGTATGAAATATTAATGCACGAATTACTAGGCATTTTAAAGTTTAGTAAAGACGTACTTACGTTTTATGTCCTTATCTCAGTATAATAAAATGTCTACCCTATTTAGTAGTTCTTCAATTTGTATCTTTCATTTAATGATAATTGCTTAGAATAATAACTATTTTCTAAGGATAAGGGGTTACAAATTTGTACTTTTAGCAAGAGTCTGTTAGCAGTTCTTTACATTCTATTACAAGCTGTTAATTACTCTCTCAAAACTGTAACTACTTATCCCTATAAGCTAACGCTACACGATTGAACTGTTGCATATTCATTTTATTTGGATGGCTGAAAGAATCTTTTTGAATTTGGTCATGTCTTTATGAACCTAAGTACTAATATCAAAACTATCAAAAATAAAGAAGTTCCTAGTTATACTTAGTTACTGCAAAAGCCCGAACTACGGTGATTTACCGGCAACATGAGGTCCTAAAGGTTGTTTTCTTAAGTTTTTGGTTTGAAATTCTTTCTTCTATTTATTTTATTATTGTTTTCACAAACAAAATGCAGGTCAAGTTTACAAGCACGCCCCTAAAATTGGACACTTTAATTTGGTATTTAACACATTGGTACAGGATTGAAATTTATGTTATTTTTAACTATACCTAAGTATGTCTTATAAAATGAGAATTAGAAAGGTTCATGTAGTCTTGTAGATTAGGATAAGGGTTATAACGGTTTCAAAGTTGGCTACAATTCGTTAGTAATTTCAACTCTAATTTTACAAGCTATGAAGTCCTGAAATTACCTAACAGTTTTAAACTTTTGTTATAAAATTTGTAAATAAAAGATCTTCGCGCAGAAACCTGTGGAGGTAAGTCAATTGGAAAGAAGATTAAATTTGGTTACATTAAAGTTAGCTTATTTTCTTATTTACGTTTTATTAGTTTTATAAGACGTAATCATATGAATTACGCACACAAGATTAGCAACGACAGTATTATTGAAGTCGAAAAAATGTGATCCAATTTGAAGTAGCTTAATTGATAAAAAGGTAATCACGTTAAATAATAAGCAGAGCGTCTTTGCAAATAATAATAAACCCCGCCTACTTCATTTAAAATTCTCAACATCCTCATCATGTCATACCTTCGTGAAATATGAACTACGTACTTATAAAAAAAATTAATTAGGTACAGTCATTCGGGGTAACTTTGATACATCATCGGCGTATTTTCTTAAAAAACTTTTACTACGTCGCATATGAGATAAAAGTTATGAGTTAATCAGTGCCCTCTTGCTGGTTTTCATACTGTCAAATTGTAAAAAGTCTTTAAAAACGACAAAATATATTAAAAATTAGCAATTTTGTTGTGTGTCAAAGTTACCACCCCTATATGGGTAACTTTGACACCGATGATATTTATCAAAAAATCTTCTAAACTACCTTACTTATAACTTTGATGTAACATTTATTAATAAGGTGATAGCCTGTTTTATGATAAGACAACAAAAAAAGTAGTTTGACGGGTTAGTTTTCATGTAAAAGGCACTAAACTAAGAAAATTCAATGAAAAAATATTGAATTTTGTTTTTTAAATCCTTTTTTGGTCTTCTATGAAAAATATATTAAATGAAATGTATCATCAATTGATTACCTACATTGTTAGCTTTGAAATGAGACATATTTCGGCTTCCTAGGACGTCTACATCGATAGCAATGATTAAAACAGTACAGGCGCCCGAGCAGCTTCGAGGTTGAAAAAACAAAATGGCTGCAATTTTTTCATTTTATTTCTGGGAAAATAAAGAAGTCCCGGAGACCCTGGGATGTTTGACTAACACTAAAATTGGTAAATCGCAAAAGTCAGGATACATCTAAGGGATAGGTACATACATTGATACTGTCAAAGTTACCCAGAATTTGTTCAAAATCTGACTTACCGGTATTATTTGTAATTTGAACGAAGATGCAATTGAAAATTAATAAAAATTGTTTATGTATCGAAAGTAGACATGTAAAAGATTGTATTATATTATAACACACCTTGATAGCATTACAGTTTTGAGAAATATCTAAAAAGTTTTACGTCAGAAAAAACACGAATAGTTACGCACTTTTTTGAAAGAAAGTTTTTTATATTAGCTTTGTTTGAAAACCACTTTTTGTTTAAGATTACGTTAACGACGTTCATTATGTACATAAAATGTACTAAATAAATTTTATGCGCCAAATGCTTTTCACGTAAAAAATAAAAAACTATTTTGGGAGCCGACTGTCAAAGTTACCCTAAAGAATCAAAGTTACCCCGATTGACTGTACCTGTTTTGTTTTACGATAGATAGGTACCTACTTAATAAATCAGACATTATGTAGGTACCTATTCCTGTCCTCAGTGATGTCTTTTTTAGGATGTCACTGGCTGTTCTACACTAAAAATCCTGCTATAAATTATTTTCAAATGTAGGTAGGTATGTACTTAAGTAAAATCATTTCAGAAAATGGTACCTAATAGATTAACTTCGCCGGTGGTCTCGAACCTACCGATTTTTAGGTATTTCTAGCGATAGACCTTATCGGGATTTTCTACTATAGTCCGTTTTTTTTAGAATAGAGTTAACTACAAAACAAATATGGCCGATAATTGTCAAAGTCACAGTAGTCAATAAGACACTGACATTACACATGATAGTAAAACCAACTTAACTCATTTCAAATGAAGAGAGGCGCTGTCGGAAGTATTGGACCAATCATCGAGAGGTAGTAACTGACTGATGAATGGCCACAACGTACTTATGAATGACTTTTTAACATGGTGGCGTTAGTTCCAATTTTTGCCATTTCAGAGATAAGTTGGTGGCAATTATCGAAAAAAATGTCAAACATGTCAAGTTCTTGTTGAAATGCATGTTGAAATTACACATCTGTGAAAAGTGAAGTTATGGATTTGCACAATGTATGAAATTTATTCATTATTATTGTAATTTAAAATCAGTTTTTGGTGTAAAACACAGGGCGATATACCGAGTGAACCGATTGAATTGTTTGTAAGTTGTTTCACGCGTGTAACATTGTGGAAATTTGATGTTTCGGAAACTCAATGATTTGTTTTGTAGTTAACTCTCTTCTAAAAAAACGGACTGTACTTAGACTACCGAATTAAAGCAATTTTTGTACAATTTTTAAGAATGGCAATTTGAAAATTGACCACATTTTTTTACCGATTTCCAACAATTCCAAGTTGGAATCCTTACCAATTTGTGTAACTCAGTCGGAAAATCCTTCGGCTAAACAGCTTTTATATTATTCATCATCAATTTATATATTTTGGGCAATAAGTACTAAGGTACCCTGTGTTTAATAACTTATTATTGTTTGCTTTTTTTTTCTAACAATTCGAATTTCTTTTTAAATTATTTTTGTCACGTGTTAGAAGTGAAAGGTTCTCTTAAAATATCTTCAGGCAAAGCACCATGTGCAAAGGTGACTGTAGAAAAAAATCCATGAAAAAATGGAAAGAACATTTTTAAGTTAAGCTTAAAAATGTTCTTTCCATAATTAAGCTTTATGGAAGTCGTTATAAGGCACAAACAAAGCGTTGAAGGCGTATTGCAAAAATTGATTGTATTCATACCTAATGATTATTATTATTATGTAATTAGGAAAAGATGCTGTTAAAATCAAAATTCTTTATAAGCTTTATCACTGAGAAATATTTAATTATTTATGATGTCGTGGCCATATCGTAGATTTGCACACATCATGAAATTATCGATCATATCATGAAATGGTCAACTCAGTTTGGCCAGATCGTAAAATCGTCTACGTTTCACGATTTGGTCATCAACGTTTGGCCGGATCGTAAAAACGCGGAATATAGGGCATAATTTCGAACCGTGACGTCTCCGGCACTGCGGAAGATGCAGCCCCTTCGCGTGCCTTGCGTAACAAAGCACAGACACCCACGCTCGCCTGCGCAGCTTCGGCTTGCTGGTCGCTCTCGGCCTGGAGCCATTCCTATTATCACGGCCTATTCCGATCTAATACCAAAAAACTAATACCATTTGGTATTAGTTTATTATCCCAGTGAATTTTTATTCCGAACGAATACCATTCAAAAGAAGTACCTAATCTATTCCGAACGAATACCAAAACATAACTTTTAGTACAGTCACAGAAAACGTTTCTTTTGCTATTTCATAAGTTATTATAATGATCGTAATTCAATCCTAAATTTTATACAAAAATTTTCTTATGAAAGTGATTGCCAATTTTTTTACCTGCAAAAAAGCACATTTTTACTTATGGAGATTGACATGCCAATTTTTTTTACCAGCAAAAAAGGTGAGCTCGTTCCTATTGTTTAAAAATCCAAACCAACTAATCACAGTCAAGGGTTGAGCAAACGAAGCGCCTTAAGCGTTTTGATATTTTGCTTAATGAACGTTAAGACAATCAAATAAGGTCTGTTTTTATACGAATCGTTGTCCTTGCACAAATTATTATTTATCTATTTAATATTGATTTTTTTAAAACACATTAAATTGTAATGACTGTCGTGCCAATATTTGTTATTTGTTTACAAAGTATAAAAGTAATTTCTTTTTGTCATAGTTGTTGATTGAATCTTTTACTATATAATTATAATTTTAGTATTTAATTGTAATTTTAATTTTTTTGTGATAGTTTTTATTTCCTATTTTAAAGTTGAAAACGATGCCTAGTGATTTGTTGGAAAAACTTTATTTATTCTTAAGGTATTTGTGCAATTATTTGTTACTACACTTGAACATGTTTAATAAGACTGATTTTGATTGAAATGAAATATACATTACTTAATATCACATTTCACAGCATTTTTATTACTGACTGTACCTTCATACCATTTTAATAATTTTGGGATTCGTTTATGACTGGTATTCGTTCGGAATAGAAATTCACTGGGATAATAAACTAATACCAATGGTATTAGTTTTTTGGTATTGGATCGGAATAGGCCATTATCACAATGTATTATTGATGTCTATAGATACAAAAAGAGTTATTATTAACCTACAAAAGTGTTTATAAACAATTAGCAAAGAGTTGACAGAGCGCGTGCTTTGAAAAAAAAAACAATCTTATGTAGAGGCAATACTAACTCTTTGCGCCCAAACTCTGCAAAATCAAAATCAAAATCCTTCCGTGGCCTTTTCTAAGGTTGGACCATTAGGATTGAATTTCAGAGAACTTTAATAAATTTTAGTTCATTATTTCTAGCGACAAAGCCGGAATCCTACTTCATAAAAAATCCTTTAGGTTAGACCAACCTCTTTCAATTTCGAACTGAAATTATTTTATTTCATGTTTGAACATTTATGTATGAACATTGAGATACTATGTACTAAAGTACTATGAACGTCAAATATTTTGAATCTACCACCGTTTCGCCAAGGTGCCGTTAAATGTAGAATTTTTAAATTAAAATGTTTTTTGTAAAGGAGAAGAAACTGCATTTTTTTTTTAAAGGAGAAGACGCAGAGTCACAGTAAAACCTTTATTCCTTCTTTTACGAATGAATGGACTTGGATTGAATGGATTCTTATTAGGTACCCATAATTCTCCCTCTAAGGCTCGAGTATTATCTCACATTGTGATAGACCATTATCCATACTATATACTAATATTATAAATGTGAAAGTGTGTTTGTTTGTTTGTTTGTGACTATTTTACGTCGCAACATGGCTATTATATGATATTATTTATGTGTGTAGAGATAGTTGGGAGGGTGGAGAGTGACGTAGGCTACTTTTTATCGAGGAAAAACATCTCATTCTCATGGGAAGATCTATGTTTTGTTAGTTGCTAGATATTTAGTTCCGGATGCTGTTAATAGATGGCGTTAGTAAAATTCATTTGAAAGTTCTGAATCACGCTATCAAATACTACATGTATAGTAAAGTCATAGGCAAATGTTATAGCCTAAGTTCCAGTATAACATATAGGCTACTTTTTATCCCAAAAATCCTACGGGAGCGGGACCTACGCGGCTGTTACCTACGGGTCCCGAAGCGAAACGCGGGCGGTTCTCTAGTCACATATATTATTCACAATTGTTTGACTTTTCCCACGATGATTTCCTTCAACGTAGCAAAGCAAGTTATAAAACAATACACATAATTATATTTCAACGTTCAAATGGTTCAGATCATTGGGCAGTCACTGTGGCTGTATCTTGCTTGGTATAAGAATATTTATTTATTCTTTATTGAACCCCAAAATAGTGGTACAATTGGCGGACTTAATGCTAAATAGCATTCTCTAACATTCGACCTCCAGGATGTTCAGAGAATGGTTTAAGGCGGTACAATAAAATTCATAGTACTACATGTAGAATATTATTTATCAAAATAAGTTAAAGATCAAGGTAGATATACGTCGTCTTTATTTGCATTCCGTTCATTCCAATCTGTTCTTAATTTTCAGGTGTAATTCGAGTGATCTGTCACGAAGGGCTTCGTAATCCAATCAGCTACCTAACCCAATTGAGTTGAACCATTCTAGGTTAACTAATCATTTTATGTAACATATATATTGTATATTTTTCTTCTTTAGACGATAAGGAAGTAGGTACAGGTCACTTTTTACTACTAACTAGCTTCCGCCCACGGTTCCGCGCACGGCTTCGCCCCCGTGGATTTCGTTTAAACTTCACCCACATAACTTTTTTATTTATTACCCTATTTAAATGAAAAACTAAATGTGAAGTACATCACAATATAAGCCTGAAAACCGCATTCAAATCGGATAAGCCACTTCAGAGATAAGCGTGCACAAGCACACAGACTTACAGAAAAAATGAAAAAAACATTGTTTTGGGTTCTCTTGCATACGTAAAGGCGCCCCATTATGAATTTTTACCCGACTGCGTCAGAAGGAGGGTTATGTTTTTCGAATGTATGTTTCGAGTGTATGTATGTATGTATGTTTGTATGTATGTCCATTTATTTGTCGGGCCCCATAGCCCAAACGGTTGAACGGATTTCGACATATGAGGTATCGTTGAATTCGTCAGAACTGTGTTAGTGTCATAAGCTATATGAATTTTCAAAATGACGCCCGAAAGTGGAAGAAAAAGAGGGGATAATCTTGAGTTTTTTCTTATCTAAGCAATATAGGTATCAAATGAAAGATCGTGAAAAGACCTTTTCAAAAATATATCTATCATATAACGTTTAGGCACACGTTTTAACACAATGCAGCACCACGCAGCATTCTTTCGTAAGCAGTCGGGTTTTTTGTTTTTATAATAATATTTTTATTAAATATATTTGCCATGTATGTACACATAGCGACCAGTCACAGTTTTATTATATGTATAGATAAATAGATGATATATAGAAAATAAATACTTAATATTCGGTTTTGATTTCACTGCTAATGAAAATGAAATGGTCGCATTTCATGAAATGGTCAAGATTGGTGAACTGTCTATTGGCCACATCATGATGTGGTTTGAGCAGATCAATGATAAGAAATCGTTTCTCGATATGGGCAACTAAACGCGCGGCCTTTTTATGTACCTAATGGTCAAGATTATTTGATCATATCATAAAGTAGTTACATTAATTACCGGAGTTAGCAACAAAAATTGCAAATTGCAGAAGACAATTCACGTTAATTGTTAAAAAGTAACATTGAACGGAAGGTTGATTTTGGATATAAAACAATGAATACTCATTTCCATTACTAGGTACTCAGTCAAATTCTTCAAGGTGTAGCTAGGTCGAATTGGTAACAGAACCGAATTAGCCCACCCCTGCTCCACGTAGTCTTGTATGCCCTAACCCTAGCCTAGGGTGTTTTTTAGAACCCGAAGGCGCGGAGGGAGTGCAGCCTCTGTCCGCTATAACAAAACGCAGACACCCGGGCGAGCCGGAGTGGCTGAGGCTGGTCGCCGCCGAAGGCGACCAGCAAGCCGAACCTGCGCAGGCGAGCGTGGGTGTCTGTGCTTTGTTACGCAAGGGCGAAGGGGCTGCACCTTCCGCAGCACCGGAGACGTCACGGTTCGAAATGATGCCCTATATTCCGCGTTTTGTTTACGATACGGCCAAACGTGGATGACCAAATCGTGAAACGTAGACGATTTTACGATCTGGCCAAACTGAGGTGACCATTTCATGATATGGTCGACCATTTCATGAAGTGAGAAAATCTAGGTGCGATGTGGCCACCACACATTCATACTTTTATTTTTATGGAATAAGGTAGCAATAGCAAACGAGCATGTAGCACCACCCTTCCGCTGCCGCCGATGATGGCAACTGTGACCTAGCAAAAACAACACTCAATCTAGTTACTAGGATGGTTGATCCAGTTATCAGCCCCCCGATTCTGCTAATTTATAAACGGATAAATTGGATCTCAAATGAATTGTTTGACACATTTTGTATGGGATAAGTATGATGTGTCAAGCTATTCAATTGAGCATTGAAGCATTTATAAATTAGCAGAATAAGGGCCCTGGTGGTATTAGAATATTAGTTGATTACTTTCTTAATCACTAGACTAATCATGTTATGACTATCAAAAATTAGATACCTACTATTATTATTACTTAATATTATTATGGCGCCAGAGGAAACAGGTTTACTTTTAATTTATAGTTTTAAGAATCTCATTGTAAGTGAAACTTTGTTTTGTATGAGAATAAAATCTTTAATCCTAATACGTGTGAGGACAGGGACTGTTAGTGATAGTAGTCCTGTTAATTGATGTTAGTAATAGTGCAGTTAGTAGGTAACTGTTAGTATGAGTCTCGTTCTAATTCGATCACTGATGCGTTGCCACCCCTAAGGACTGAGTTGGACAGATAGATATTTTCCTATCCGGAACACAATTGTTGTTAAAGCAATTATATTATAGAGGTAGAAATAATATCTAACTGCCGGGGCGGGCGGTGCTACTTCCCTGGGTGAGCTCTAGGCTCTTATCACCTATTAACTTTTGAGTTAAAATACAACTTCACAGTACCTACTAAGAGCAATCCAACAGCAATCGCTCTGTTCTCGACGATTCTAAAAAAATTGACAAAAGCTACACCCCTAGTAGATACTATGTTGATAAATATAGGTTCATATGGTGTAGCCACTCACACCCACTTTATATTCATCTTAATGAAAACTTGCAGACACTGGCTTAGCACTGTAAACTCAAGGCCCATTTACCTCTCCAGGAACTCATTGTTAGTTAATTAACCGACAAACCCCAGAGAAATAAGTACATGTGGAGTTTAATTACATAAAGTAGTTTAGACACAATAAAGTAAACAATTTGCAAATTGTAATTGCGAATTGGGAATAGAAATAGGTATCGATCAAGAGAGCTGTCCGGCTACGGCGCGCGCCGGGCGGCCCCCAGCGCCGCCGAGTCGCGGCGCCGCCCCCGCCCCCGGCCCGCCGCCCCGCCGCCCCAACCTGTCACCCGCCGACAAAAGCTGTCACACATGTCGCGTCACCCTTAGCGAAATTAACATTGTTTGCGGATTGTTAATGTTCACGTCTCGACGTCACTTGACGCAAATAACAATCCACGACACGAATCCGTTCGAGGACCGTTATCGTGTGTTTATGTGTGTATCTGCTTACTGAATAGAATCGTAGTGGAGTACGAAAACAATATTTCGCTCGTATCAAACGCACAGCTGAAAGCCGCGCTTATCATGAAAACAATGAACACTCGGGGAACGAGGGTTCATGACAAACGAGTACCGGACGCGTTACGTCAGTAACTGGAATAGACTTACAACCGAGCGTGAAATTAAAGGATAAACAAATGAAGTCCGGGGCGGGCGCCACAATAATGAAACAGCAGTCGGCATCAAGAGGTGTCAAGCAGCAGACACGAGCGGCGTGACCCGCGGCAGGCTCGTTCGCGGCGCAGCGGCCGAACTGGGGCATATCGATAAGCGTGGCCTAGTTACCCGGTTTCGCGACGGTGTCGGTGAGCGGTGCATTTCGGGGGCAGGCGTCGGGGACGATGTCGGAGAAGTCGGGCGCGTCGGGCAGCGTGCGCTCGTGCGCGGGCTCGGTGCGGCTGGGCGCGGCGGCGGGCCACGAGGTGGTGCTGGACGCGCTGTACGAGCGCAAGCGCGACAAGAAGAGCGTGCGCGTGCTGACGGTGCTGGTGTACGTGTTCTGCGTGTCGCTCGCCGCGATCATGCTCTCCCTCTACTACGTGTTCTTCTGGGAGCCAAAGGACGCCCAGTACGCCCAGCGCAAGGTGTCTCAAACTGTAAAGCAGCAAACCACCACAACACCAATGCCCACATGCTTTATGCTCCACACCGGTAGGTTACACCACCGACACGCCTCCTCTGATCGACTTTTCCTTAACTGTAATACGGACTATACAGTATGCTTAAAATAGTACCTACTATCTACTTGAATGCAGCTTTATATAAACACTAAGCTTATATCTTAATATCTTAATGTAATATCTGCAATGAAATTATGCATAGCACCTTAGTATCCGAGAATCCGGTTCATTAATTTTAATTGGATTGTAAGATAAGTACCGATGAACCAGTCACCTTACGATGCACTAAATCAAGACTGCACTTTAAATCCAGTCCAGATTTTCTTATGTAGATAGTATGTAAGAAAATCTGAGACCATTTTTTGGACCGAAGTATGAAAATGGTTGGGTGGGAGAGTTAAAAATTCTTAATTTTATAAATGAGTATTCCCAGGCTCAAGGGTCCTTGAGTTATAAATTAGTCGGTACCTTATTGTAGTTGTATAGATAATAGTATTTGCACAGAGTTGTGTAGCAAACAATATCACGTAAGTATGTTTCAGGCATCACATACCTAATATCAGTTAATAGCTCCATATAACATATTAAAAACCACGATAAGAACAAATGACAAATGTTATCTGTTTCGTACACGAAAATACTTGATTGAAATTACAATCTGATAGTTCAAGTGATAGATGATAACGCTGAAATGATCAAATAATATCGTTTAAGAGCATGCAATAGGTGGATGTGTTGTTGCTGTAACATGTATGCCCTATTAACGATGCCAATTTAACGATGCGCAACTAGGGATTGCAATCCGGTATCATTTTTAATCCGGCCGGATCCGGTCGGATTGACTTTAAAGTTATTTAGGGTATAGTATTCAGTGATTGTGAGTTTGCAACCTTCTTACCTCAATATAACAACTTGAATTATCCATAAGAGTCAACGTAAAATATACCTTTACATTACGATTTTTTACGAATACAAGGTTTTTTTTTGTTAAAAAATCGAAGTCGTTTGATGAACAGTAATGTAAACAGTGCTGCTCGTCACTATTGTTAAAGATTCCAGTTGCAATAGCTCAGAAACATAAAAGGTGCTGCTTATCAGTCGCAGAAAAGCGAAATATCATTAACTACCTTGAAAAAAACCTTAGACGAAAAAATTTGACATAGCTTAAAGTTCGGAAAAAATTGTTACCTACCTAATCGTTTTAAAAAAGAAAATACAACTAGTCATTTAATAAAAATGTGTTATCATTTATAAGCAAAAGTTGTTCGCTGTAAAAAAAATGAGTGATGTAACATAATGTTGAGGTGAATTTTTTGCCTCTTAATTACAAATTTTAGACCACCCTTGCGTCAATATAACAAACCTCAGTTTAACGAATTACTTGATATAATGAATATTTATTTGTTCCCTTTCTAATTTGTTATATCAAGGTTGCACTTTAATACATAAAAAGTTCTGTACATAATATTATATCATCCAAACTTCTTCAGTGCCTGAAGTCGAAAGTGTTCGAGCAATGTGTGTTGTCAGTGTTAACATACGGATCTGAGACGTGGTCTTTTACAGTTGGCCTCATTGAAAGGCTCAAAGTCAAACAGCGCGCTATGGAGAGGGCTATGTTAGGTATTTCGCTACGAGAAAGGATTCGCAACGATGAAATTCGTAGACGAACGAAGGTTACCAACATAGCTCTCAGAGTTAGCCGGCTGAAGTGGCAATGGGCAGGCCACATCGTTCGAAGGACGGATGGCCGATGGTGTAGAAAGGTCCTCGAATGGCGACCACGTCTTGGTAAAAGGAGCATAGGACACCCCCGACAAGGTGGACTGATGACCTGAAGAAGACAGCGGGAAACCGTTGGATTAGAAGGCTTAGGACCGGTGGGAGTGGCGTGACCTGAAGAAGACAGCGGGAAACCGTTGGATTCAGAAGGCTCAGGACCGGTCGGAGTGGCGCCAATTAGGGGAGACCTATGTCCAGAAGTGGACTTCGATAGGCTAATAGATAGATAGATAGACATAAAAAGTAAAATAAAATACGTATTTATGGGAAATCAAATCACTTTTACACACAGTAAGTACTGTTTTTCGCGCTTTTTTCGCCTTACCGGATCCGGTACCGGATCCGGCGCCGTCTCTCGGGATCCGGTAGGTCCAAAAACACGCTGGATCCGCCGGATTACCGGATCCGGAAAACCGGATTGCAATCCCTATGCGCAACAAACAAGACGTGGTAGTTTAAAACGCTTCTCTACGTGTACGTAGAGAAGCGCTCTACTCTACATACTCGCTACGTACACATACATATTTACGCTCGCTCGTAGCAACGAGCGCGTAAGTTCACTAGCCTCAGCCAAACGTTTCTGATTTATGTCGGTGAAGCGAATGAATACCTACTAGTTATACAGGTAACAAAAGGAAAAAATAAACCAATAATTCATCCAAGAAATGCAAACAACACTTGATTGACTTAGTGTAGGAATGATGATCATGAGTGTGTAGGTGGCCGTAGAGGCTTTCAATGAGTTCATAGTCATTGAAGTTTCATTTAGTTTTTATTTGTTAGTTTTATAATTATTTAGTTCATTACCAAAAAATAGAGTAAATTATCCCTATATCACAAATTTATAGTGGCTGTATCAATTCACTATTGCGTACACAAGCTTTTACTGTTACTTCAACTTGAGATTGGAGTTATACGAGTATGTCAGTTTGGTGATAAACAATGTTGAACATAACGAGGAGTGACTATTATGAACATTGATTATTGAAGGTTTCCGTGCTTTGGGGGGCTCAATTCGTTTTTTCTATCATATCAGTAATTAAGATATGTCTAGATTTTCAGGCAGGTCAAGAGTTTTACAAATAGGTTATTATTTGAGAGTGTTGTCTGGTACTAGGTATGACTACATTAACACCTTCGCTGCGTTACGGGCAGAGTTTTGCCGTATTTGACTTCCGAACTGTGCGGCGGTCAATTGTCTGTGTCTTACGCCCGGTGCGGGGGTGGGTTTTATGTGTTCCCGTGCACGCAGAAAAGAGATAAATATATATCCAAGTTTCTTTCTTCAAATGTATTCCATTTTTCGAAAAAATAAGTACGGCATAAAATGGTGCCGTAACGCACCAGAACTTAATTATTTGTCTATGGTGCGATGCGGCATGTATGTTGCCGTAACTTAGACGCCGTACCGCACTGTAGGGAACTCGCGCGCAGCTTCAGTGTGCCGTAGTGATGTGCGCAAGGATCATCGTTTGCACGTATCGACACTGGATTGCGCTTTATCAGCGCTCGAAAATTAATCTGAAGCGTTCTCGTAAGAAACTTGATATAAATAAAGTAATTAAGACGGAAGGTGGTGAGGTATAAATGTTATTAAAATAATAGTCTTTATCTATTTTACATTTTTTCCTAATCAAAACTTAAGCAGACGATTAAGAATTTATCCCATATCTTTGATCTCAAATTGCAATGATTATGTTTCTTGTTACTTATATAATTACTTATATTTGATTTTGCATGACAAATCAATGATAATAAAATAGCAGTTTTCAACCTATTTTGCAATTTTTTCACAATTAAATCTTAACTATACGATAAGAAATTGATCCGATACATTTGGTCTCAAATAATTTTAATGCTTATGTTCCTAATTACTTATATTTTTGTTTAATTTTGCATGACTTTAATAAATGTTAATAAAATAACAATCTTCAACTATCTTACAAATGTTTCCCAACACTAGTTTTAAATTCGGTCTATCGATCTACATGCGGCACGGCATGTATATTGCCGTGAAATCGTTGATTTTCAAAATTATGCATAACTTCTAAAATATCAGGTCGAGACCCTGGCGACGTTAGCCATGTGTCAATAGATATACAATCTATCGATTCGTTTATTTTTTTAAAGTAAAACATGGGTTTCCATGTCTGTAAGAGCCTTCAAAGTCAGGTCCTGGTACAGCAAAATACAAGCCGTAACGCACAGCAGGCAATACTGATACGGCAAGATTATGACTCATAACGCATGGGCAGTAAGTTTTATTTTTGTGCAGACGCAGTGAACGTGTTAATTTATATCAAGAAACATCTTTACACTTGTACGGCATCGTATTTACAGCTGGTAAATAACCTACTACGTAACTCATTATAATAATTACGGTATAAGTACATTTTATGCATAAAGGCTATAGACACTGAAAAATCTACTTACATGCTTACATGAATGCTTACATGTTACTACGTATGACATAGCTGATATAAAGTAGGGCCATTTTAATAGGCCACATTTGACAACTGTTTGTCTTTGCTTTATAGTTAGGGTAACCTGCTGAAAAACATCGATTAATTTAATTAATCGATAAGGACTTCAAACATCTGTAAATTGAATGTGATTGTTATAAAAACTATTTTAATGACCGCACAGTTCAAACAATGACTAAAAAAACGACAAAAATAATGCGTCTAATAATGGCGCGAAATGAAATCATGACTTTTTTGTAACATTTCACGTTTCAGGATACTGGCTTTTGAGCCAGACGTTATATATTTAAATGAATGATTACATATTTTTTGGCCTAAAATGTAAGAAAATTAATTCTGTTCCCATTAAAATATATTTTATTTTGAAATCGTGAAATACTTTTTGACGATTAGTTCGACTTCTCGAATTCAACTTATCTACTGATCTGTGTCTTTTGGTACCATCCCTAATGTTTAAAAAGAAAAAGAGTTCACTGACTTAACTTTGTAACGACGTCAGTTCTTTACTTAAAAGTGTTAAAATTTATAATATGGAGTGCCTCCCTTACAAGGTTACTTTGTAAAATTTTGACGAACTGTCAAATGTGGCCTATTAAAATGGCCCTACTATAGGTATCTTAGATATTGCATGTATAATAATTGCTTTTTACAAAAAAAATAACAGACTTCAACCTTGATAAGCAGAGATAACTCAAAAATTACTCGCCAGATGGCGCTCAATTCAACATGTAAGTGTAAAGTTCTCGTCACTACAAATTAATCAAGCCCAAACACTAGATAACTGCAGTAAATGGTTGAGGAGTTCCCTCGACTGTCTTTCGGCTTCATCAGATCGACTCCAGACCTTCATGAAATGGTAGCACTTTAATGTACTTATGATAACATGAACAAACACACTAGTTGTCCATACAATTTTCGAAAGTTCCCCTCGATTTCTCTAAGATGCCATCATCAGATCCTGGTGTCCTTATCAGGGGACCCCACTGCGCATATCTACTTTACAACAAAAAAAAATTATCAAAATCGGCCCATAAACGACGAAAAAATCGCTGAACGTACATAAAAAAAGCATATATACGGTCGAATTGAGAACCTCCTTTTTTGAAGTCGGTTAAAAATATCATTACATAACAATATTTAAGTACCTAGGTACTTACAAATATGTATATATTATGGTACCCAGTTATTTTTCAACCCCTACCTATGTCACGGGGTCAAAATACGGACCGTAGAACTTGTAGCGCAATGCGCTGGAATCGATTGACCTGGCACAGCTTTCTTTTGCAGTTTTTGGAACACAACCCAAGACTATTCTGTTAAGGATTCATTTGTTTTTTAACATAATTTCAACAATATTACAGACTTACTTACGCTTAATAACTAATTTACTAACTAAATTACTAACGTGCGGTGATAGCCTAGTGGTTAAGAATTCGGCCTCCTATCCGGAGGGTCCGGGTTCGAATCCCAGGGCACGCACCTCTGACTCTTCGTAGTTATGGGCTTTTTAAGCATTAAAATATCACTTGCTACAAACGGTGAAGGAAAACATCGTGAGGAAACCTGCACTTGGCCAGCGTGGTGGACCTTAACCTTCTCGTTCTGAGAAAGAGACCATGATGAACGTGGGCCATGATGGGTAGAGATAATGATGTTTTACCTACTTGTTATTACGTAATGCCTTTGTACAATCGGGATGTTGATTACTTATGTCTACGGGAATGGGTGTAGGTTTCCACTTACGTACCATTTGATGAGACTTCTGCTCATTTATAGTTTACCTTCTCACCGACAGTAAGAAAACCTATCTATAAAATATAAACCTTTATCATAATCCTATTCCAGATAATGAGTATTACTTAGGAGGCGGTGACAGCCTAGTGAAGAATTCATAGCCGTTTACTCGGGATTGAGGGTTCGAATCCCACGGCGTGCATTAAACGGCGTGAAGTAAAATATTTTAAGGAAACCTGCATACTGGAGCTAAACTCAAAAGGTGTGTGAAGACTGCCAATCCGCACTTGGCCAGCGTCGTGGCTTTAACCTTCTCATTCTGAGAAGAGAGGGCTATGATGGGATCAGACGATGACGAGTGACGACTAAGGACCAATTAATTAATTTATTTATTTATTTATTGGGTAACCAACATAATTAACAGCTGTACATACAATTAAAATTCGTGAGAGTTAGAAATAAGCCCTAATTATGCCCATAATGCCCTTTTATAAATAAATTATTTAAGCACCTTCAAATAACGTTGCATAAACAGGTGGCAAGACACATTAGCGACACTTGCCGTGTGCTGAAATTATATTTGTTTTGTCCGTAATAATGTCAGCAACCGACAAGACATGTCTTTTATGGCTACCGCAAACATAACATCGTGGATCGTACACTCAGTGTAGCAAACGTCTGCAGCAATAACTCTAAATATAACCCGCTGGGTACGTGGTTACAATAACCAATACGGTTATTCACTGATCATGTTTATAAGATATAAATCACTAATCATTACGACCGGAATGCTTAGAATAGCACATTGCACTCATTCCGCTCACGAGCACCGGTGCAATCCCGGGATGTATTCGTAAGAAAACTCAATTGCTACTACATACAAAATAGAACATGTTTGTAAGGTTCTTATTAAACTTTTATCGTCCAATAAGTAAACATTTGCTTAAAATTTTGTATCTAAGTAGCTAAATATTAGCAAGACAGCATTGCAGAAGACGATAAACACACATAAATTTTAAAGGTATATTTCAAGTTAGGTAGGTACCTACAAGAAACAATTCTTCGTTTCGTAGATTCCACGTAAAAACAAACACGCTCATTTACCAAGCATGACTTCAAAGCGCACTCTTGTACGGAGTTAAAGCTTAAAATACCTACTACATACATACCTACTAGCAAAGCAAAAAACGCCGACTAAATTCATTTTACATTCTCTTTTTTCAATGTATGTAGATGGGTAACTATTTTTCTAGAATTTGTTCTTTTCTCTCTAGAATTTGTTCTATGCTAAGCACAGCTTACTATAGCATTTGAAGTGTACCTAACGAATCGAGCAGGCTTATTTTATGACAAGAAAAATCCTGGTTGGATAGGTCGTAAACGATATTATGCTTACATTCAACATCTTAGGCACTTCTCACACAACGCTATTTACGAGCTACGCGACTGCAACGCAATCCGAAATTTGTATGTATCTGACACTTTTCACTGACAAGAGTTGTATCGATGCGACTCCTGTCAGTGGCAGATACATACAAATTTTGGGTTGCATTGCAGTCGCGCAGCTCATAAATAGCGTTGTGTGAGAAGTGCCTTATGCTGCCAATGAGAGGTTAGGCGAGGAACGTCAAATCGCATCTCCTTGAGTAAGAAGAAAAAACAAAGGGGGCATATAGGTACTTCTTCATTATAGTCACACCTACACATTCACAAAACTTAAAATTACTCTTATAATTGCACTACGGTGTTAGCAAAAAATTAAAAAAATACCAGCTGACGATGGTAAATCCATGCTTATGTACTTAATATTAGATACCTTGTTGTTCATCAACACATTCATAATTTTCAATGGAAATCTATCCCTGCGGAATGGAACTTTAATATCCAGTAGGTACTTGCTAAAATAATAATAGACAGATATGTAACAAAAGGTCAGACGACCCGTCTAATAGGAAGTGATCACCGACGCCGATGGACATCAGGAACACTAAGGATCCGTTCACACAGACCAGCTCGGAGAGGAAATCAGATTTTGATGGAAATAGAATTTTGAGTAATTGTATTACGATTTATTTTTCTATGCCCACTTCTTTTTTCATTAGGAATGCTTGAACGCGTTTCGTGTGAAATAATAAGAGAAGACGACCGGCTCTGATTGCGTGCTCTTTCTCGCTCACTCCGCTTTCAGATCTTTTCCGGCTGGTCTGTGTGAAATAGTTGGGGGCTCCGCTCCGGCCGCAAGCGTAGGTATACGATCCGGTCTGTGTGGAACGAAAAATGCGAGCCGATGCTCTCCGAGACGGCCTGTGTGAACGGACCCTAAAGACATCGGCGATGTGTGATCGTACACGGAAGAAGAAAGAGATGAATACCTAACTTGGCTCTCCAGCCCCCCGTCAGGGCTGCCGCAAGTTGCATGGGTGCCCTCCGTTCACCGTCATTTCAACTGTCTACCTAACTAGCTGATGCTGATATTGATTCATTATTATTAAAATAATATTCCGTGCCGCAATTCCGTACCCACTCCGCGTGCCGAGCAAGCCTTTTACACACACTTACAACGGTCCTGCAGCCCGCCCCACTCCCTCCGGTACCTCCCAACCCATTACGATTAATCTAGCCTGCAAGCGAGCAGGGAGTATAACGTTTACACCAATTCAGGTTAAAACTGTCAATATTCCTACACTCCAAATATCCCGTACTAAACTTACGATAAAGTACATTATGGCTACTTAAAATATTTAATTCACTAATAAAATTACTCCCTTTTCTAATTCCAATTATAAATAATAAACAAGACGATTAGTTTATTTGATGGCTGTAACCAACTGAAATTATTGGTGATTACCTCAGCTTTCATGAGGATATAAATTTAATGCACCGTAAACAAAGGAATTAGAAACATTAGAGAGTTGTTAGATATCATTATTAATTTATTGACGACCCTGTAGCCTAGTTGGTAGCGACCCTGCCTGCGACGCGAGGGGTCCCGGGGTCGATTCCCGGCCGGGGCAGATGTTTATGTGACATAAATAATTATTATACTCGGGTCATGGGTGTAATTGTAATGTGTAGTCCATGTCCATGCCACCCTCGACACAGGTACCTAGTAACCTACTGCGGGGGTATGAGTGTGTTAGCGTTTTATTTATTAACTAGCTTTTGCCAGCGGCTTCGCCCGCGTGAATTTCGTTTAAACTTCACCCCTTTATTTCACCCACTTAAGTGTCATAAACGTAAGAGTAGATAAAATATAGGTATAGGGAGCCAGGGGCATTTACTAACAAATTTTATTATTTTTGCTGTAATTCTGAACTTAATTAATTTATGGAGATAGGATTTACTATCAACATATAATAAATGGGTGGGGATAGGATGCGATCAGAAATAAACTTATCACTCTTTTTGACATAGTAATAAAAATAATCTACAATTCGTATTAGTTTTTGCTGTAGAGCGGTTTTTTTAAAAAAAGTCGGCTGTTAATACTTACCCCGTCATTGGGGCAAGTATTAACTACTCTGGGGCATATATTAACGGAAATATATTGCTTGATTTTCACCATTATTACAATCATAAACACTAAGTAAATATTAATAAATTTTTGTAAAGCATACTATTTATTAATAGAATTAATAAAACTACCTCTTTTTCACTCAATGCCGCTTAATACTTAAAGCTTGATACAACATTAGGTTATTTTTTTATCAACACTTCTTTAATCAGTCTGTATTACACATTATACTTATAGAAGAAAGTTTCAACGCTCTACACCTACGATATAACCCTTAATTATACAACAAATATGCAAAAAATAATAACAGATTCATTCATCGTTAACATTAATAAAAGTAAACAAAATACAATCATAGATACAAAAATTAATATCTTTTGCTTCTGTCAAACCTAATAAATAAGCAACAATTTATTCATCATAATCATCGTCAGAGTTGCAGTTAAGGCATACAAAACTGTATGGGTTCCCTTTGATACATTTTCCATGCGCCCATTTATTGCATGACCTACATTTAAACCAATCAACTCCTGAAGTATTTGATGAATACGATCCACCACATGCCATGCCTGTAATTTCTCATTCTGAAATAAAGAAATAAATTTTGTAAAACATCTTTCTACATCTTCAGGGGCAAGTATTAGATACATGTTAAAACTTACCCCTGACATTTTGTTAATACTTGCCCCGAGCATAACGCTTTTAAATGAAACATTGAATGTTTAGAACGACAAAAGATAATTAAATAGAATAAACGTGATATTATAGCTAGATAAATTACCATCAATTGACTATAATCTGTCTGAGTTACATGTATTACATTTACTAAAAATCAAAAAAGTTTTAGTGTAAAAAAGATCGTTTACCTGCTAAAATTCACTCATGACACAGAACTTTTAAACGCGGTGTACGGACGACACCTGACAGGTCGCAACGTGATCGGGACGTTGTTCTTGTCGTCGCATCGCGTACACAGATCACACTCATTAATAGTTTTGCATCTATGAGCTTGTTAATACTTACCCCCGTTAATACATGCCCCTGGCTCCCCTACTTAATCAGAAAGCTTCGAACTGCTAAGCTATCGGGAGTTACACGTGTTATTGTGAGTCAACCATAAAAGATAGACATATGCTGTCGTAGAATATTTTTTATATAATTTTAAGGAGAACATTTCCGTCATACATGATTTCTGTGTAGCTTTAACCATTAAGGTTGCACACGCGACGGAAGCTTAAAAAATGTAGTAACTTCTCCCGTTTCCCCAACATTTCCCTTCACTGCTCTGCTCCTATTGATTGTAGCGTGATGAAAAGTATACTATAACCAGCGCGGGAGTATGAAAAATAATTGTACCAAGTTTCGTTAAAATCCGTCGAGTAGTTTTTGTTTCTATAACGGTTATACATCAGACAGACAAACAGACAAAAATTTTACTGATTGCATTTTTGGCATCAGTATCGATCCCTAATCACCCCCTGATAGTTATTTTGGAAATATATTTAATGTACAGAATTTACCTCTCTACAGATTTATTATAAATAGATAGATTAAGTATATCTAATTATAACTAAGTACTTTATTTTTTTATTTTTTTTTACGAGGACGTCCTAAGAAAAGATGGATGGATTGTGTGAGAGACGATATGAAAGATAAGGAAGTAAGCGTGGAAGTGACGGCTAATAGGGAAGAATGGAAGAGAAAAACATATTGCGCCGACCCCAAATAGAGTTGGGAAATGGGCAGGAGGATGATGATGATGATGACTTTATTTTGATAACGAAATTATTTACTTCCTTATCAGGTATACGGGTACTGTAAATTACTGTAACTATAAGTACCGACTCGTAATAAAGTCCTAACTAACGAAACCAGCTTCGATTTAAGAAAGTTTATTTAGACCTTTCAGTTTTCATATCGTTTGCTCGTAAAACTGACGACTTTATGAGCGACTGGATTTTCCCATTCGTATTAAACAAATTCAGGATTTAGTCAGGGAAATGTAAGAAATGAATTCCATGCCGATATCGGATTTGATACAAACATATTGGTGCCCGATATAGAAGTGTTTACTCTGCTTTCCTCGTAAATCTGTGCTAACTGCTCTGAAATCTTTGACGGCTTTTCTAAATATTTAGGAGACCTCGTCTTTATTTTCTTAATTCTAGTGTGAACGTAAATAATCGTTTCTATTCATGTTATATACTCTCCGTTTGATGAACGTAGGTATCTGTACTGGACTGTGATGTTTGAAAATGTCAGAAATGTACCTAAATAGGTACTAGCTACCAGTAGCTAGATAATATAGTTTCTTTATATTCCGTAGCTCAGTCATAGCATATCGACTTGTTTCGATCCTTAATACTTAATCGTCAAAGTTAGGCAACTGCAGGCATGGTCGATACTTGGATGGTTGACCGCATGTGAAAAATATTCTCGACAGCTTCCGTGCTTCGAAGGGCCCGTAAAGCCGTCGGTCCCGCTTATTATTCTTAGGTTACAAATCTTAAAGCCATTTCAGCCTACCCATCCACGAATCCGCACCGGAACAGCGTGGTTGAGTATACCTACTCTATGTCTCCTCAATGACTAGAGGAGACTAGGTCCATGTGGGCCATTAATGGGTTAAAACAAAGCTATTTTTGACCCATCACCTCATCTGACGGGATCTACAAAGAGAATTAAAAACGGCTTTGAAATTTAAGTACGTATGTAGGTATTATGGAACCTTAGAAAGTTTAAACTTAATAAACTTAATAAAGATAACTGATCAATTTTCATTACAGGAGGAAGCAGTGCCACAATAAATGACAGCGACATACAGTTACCGCCGTCCAGCATCGGGTACCCAGACGAGCCGGGGTCCAGCGACACCATAGACTCCACCATGACTGAGCCGACCACACTGTCCACAGCGCACCACAACGGAACTACTGAATCCTCCACCGTGTCAATCAACGATACTAGTACTATAGTGAAAACTACCATTACAGTATGACATCTCAATATAGGTATAGAGACAACAAATTGTCGTAATCATTTATTTTTTCAATGTGAGCGGTTTGTAGCTAGCAACGAAATGTATCTTTATTATGTTCTGATGCTACAATCCAATTGTATTTTACGATAGGTTTAAATATGTATAAGGGTATGTAAAATGCTCTCCTCAGCAGGATTGCTTAAACATTTAACAAATCAACGTTTACTTTTAATAAAAGTCCATAGTAATTAAATAAAGAAAATATTTCATAAATTTAAGGATTATGAACTATGAACATCTGGTATCTGCCTAAAAACAGCAGGGTACAAATTCTATATTTACCGAATGTTTTACACGCTTTGGTTTACCCAGATCTCAATAAAATTTAAGTATTAATATTTTTAAGTAAATTATTTATTTCCTAATGTAAAACGATCGATGTATAGTGTCGTTTTTTTAAGAAATTAAATATGTTTTAAAGTTTCGATGAACAAATTATACATTTCCAAGAATTTCAATACAGAACTATGTAGGTATGTCACCTACTTTCAAAGAAGTCTAACAAGAAATAATACCTGAAATAGAGTAAAAGCGAAGCCATGCAGGATGGTGTTTTTGTGAAGCCACTAAGTGCAGAAGGGTTGTAGTACTGCCCTTGACGACGTATCTAAATAAATACTTTATCGCATTATGCTTCTTGAGCCAATAAACAATTGACATAGTACAACTTACGTTATGTAGGTAACAACATACGGGTACTAAGTCAATGATAAGTATATTATTATCTTTGTACTTCGTTTTGTTGAGTTAGGGAATCAGTAACATGCTCATAGATATGTACGTAAATAGTAATTTATGGCTTCAGTTTTAACTCTGGTGTCGATATCTCAAGTAGGTAACATGTTCTGTAGATAGATACGAGTACCTACATGGAAGCGTGATTAGAACAGAATGAGATGAATTGTAAAATAGTATGTATCTAAACATTAGGTACTTATTTTAAACCTAACAAACTTGCGAAATTCGAAAGAGAAATACATCTCTACTATAATAGTGATATCAAAAGAGACTCCAATTAATAAAAACCTAACAAACATTACAATACCATTGTTTTATTTATATTCAAAAAAAACCTATAATTCTAAGTTCGTCATGATAACTTCATATTGCGAAAGGCTTAGAATCACAGTGGACCACGCTGACCGAAGCATTATAGGCACTTGATGTTCCAGAATATCACTAGACAATAAACATGTTAAATTCTTAACAGCTTCTTATCTTAACAATTCTTAACACCCAGCGAATGTTTTGTGACGAAGACGAAAGTTAAATTAATATACATAAATATATTGCGAATCTGGGTTAGCAGTGGTAAAAATTGATTTTTAACCGACGTCAAAAAGAGGTTTTCAATTCAATTTTATTATTTGTTTGTCATCTCAGAACTTTCGACTGGGTGAACAACTGGATGATCATTTTTGTTTTATTCAAAAGCTGGTACCTACTTGTGGTTTGGTCCTATATAAATTAGAGCGACATCTGGCGGTAGTTTTTGACCGACCACTGGTTGTCGATGTTTCGGTTATTTTTTGCTGCAGAAATACCAACACGAGGGTAAGGAGTTTAAGAAACAAAGTAAATAAAATAAACAATATATTTATTTAGGTTCAGTAATGTACATGTGCACGGCGCGGTCGGCGGCGGCGGCGGCGGCCAGACGCGACGCGCCCAGCACGGCGGCGGCGCGCGCCGCGTCGTAGCGGCAGTACAGCGCGCACACCGACATGTTACACTCGCTACCGCCGAACTTGTTCTGGTTGCTTTCCTGCGACAACATAGTATCAGTATCAGTAAACATTTATGCACTTTATTCAACACGACCCCAAATCAGCACAGTGAAGCACTGAAAAATGAACTTTATCTCATGTGCTTTACGGTCCAATTTTCTTTCGGATCGGACTTTATAAATAAATTTCATTCTTATTAGAATAGGGACATGAAAAACATAACTTGGAAAAATATGTCAATAAATCAGATAAATCTGTAATATTACCTGCATAAGATTGCAAATTTCTGAATAAAAATGTGGATATGAAGGTAGCTGGTAAAATATTACATGGCGAATGCCCTTAATTCGGAATCTTCTAAAGAAATGTACTCTTTCCGAATATAACAAGAAATGTGCCTCCGTGTGAAAGAACATGTCTCTGGCTCTTGCTATTTTAGCATCCTGCAAATAAAACAATTACAATGTACATGAAATGTAAAGAAAACTTAATTATTATTTTTATTTAAATAAATCAACAAACAAGCGGGGGAGCCACCTGATGGTCAGTGGTCAGTGGTCACTGTTGTCATTGACCTTGATAACACCAAAGGAATCATCGATGCCATACTTGAACAAAGAAGACCTACTTCAATGCGATACACGTACGAAGAATGCTCATAAATGTATGGGCCACAGTCTAGAGTTGCATCATAACAAACTTCTTTTAAAAAGCTTGTCAATGAATTAACAATTCACGTTAGTGTTTTGAAATCTAAACCTGCATATTTATATCACATAAAAGCTGTTCACAATAAGCTATTTGGGCAGCTATGTGATTATATTATAGCAGCTTCCAGGCCTACAGTCTTAATAAACCGTAGTACGTTTCCGGGGTCCATCTCTTTAATCAGGTCAGGTTTGATTATGTGACCTCCAAGTATACGACTTCTGTAGTGGGTAATAATAATAATCATAATTTTTCTTAAAAACAAGGGCTAGACAATAAAAATCGACACGATAAAGAAAACAAGTCTAAAACATTTACCTTAGAATATTCACAAATTTGTACAAAACTTATATCCTCCTTTTTGAAGTAATTCCGTAACCGCACGAAGTCAAAGTAACTGGGGACGTAGATCAGGGTGTGGCTCATGAGGGTGTCACGTTGCTTCGGAAGGATTTCCTTCACAAAATACTCGAACCTTGCATCCACCGACGTCAAGGGACTGGTTGCGTTAAACCTTCGGTACAAAAACATAACAAATAACAATTGGCATAGTTAATTTTTTGTTTTTTCTTTGTTTGATATTATTTGAATAGACTAGGTACGAATCTAGGTATATTACGTGGAGTAAAATTAACATAAGGTGCGTTGGGGTAATACCGGACGGATTTACGACAAGTTTGAAGGATGTTGTAAAAACTTAAATTTTGTGAGTTCAGTAAGTGCTATGTCAATGAAATATAGTGCAAACGGATGATGAATAAACATAGCATAATTTAAAATAGCATTTTTTTTCGTACACTCAATATTTTGTTACGAAAAACTCGATACATTTTTTTATGAGTATAATCACAATTTGGTCATTAAGGGGGAAGTTCGGACAGTAATTTAAAACTGTTTATATAAGAACACAAGGTGCATGACAAGGATATATCCGATCTTTTCTGTGCTTTAATATGATATCAATGAAATCTATATAAGGCTACGAACATAGATGTTCCAGATGATTACTTTTTTTCGTTTTTTTTTTCGTTCGGACTGTCCGATCTTACCCCTTATTTTAAACTTAGGCGAATTAATGGTTCTCAAAGTTTAGATTCTATAGACATTTGTCTCTTATAGAATTGTCGTTAAATTGTTACAAGTGAATGACATTTACTAACTAGTTTTTTGTGTTTAAATATAAGTAAAACTATGGATATAAGAGAGTAATAAAGGGAAGCCAAGGAGACTAGAGCCAAATTATGAATTGGTAGAATTGTTTTTAAAATAATAAGCGTGTACATTAGTAGAAAATTAGATTTATTAAGCTTTAAGAATTATTTTTATTATTATTAATAAGCACATACATTTAATAATTATAGCTGTTAATTATTTCTAAATGTTCTAAATTATATATTTTGTTAGCGATGTATGCATTTAATCTATTAGGATACTTCAAGTTACGTTGCTTATTCTATAAGCAGATTTTTGTTATTATAATCTATCTTGGTTTTTAATCGTATATTATAAAAGTTTGACAACCACTACAAATTTCATCACTTGGCGCTGATCGGATATTTTTATCCGATCTTCACCTGAGGAGGATAACACCGGATTTCAGCCTGCAGAGATACTAGACGGATGTCAATTAGTTCTATCTAATTACCACTGCTTAAATTTTAGTATTCAGGCAAAATAATAATAAAATACAAGGTATGTTCAAAAAATATCGCGACTTTTATGTTTTTTCGAAAATTATTTATTTTTTCATCAATCTTTATTTTGTGTCCTTTAAAGTAATCCCCGTTAGATAATATACACCTGTGCCAACGTTTCTTTTACTCCTCGAAACACTTTAAAAAGTCGTTTTTTGTGATCTAGTTCAGCTCCTCCTGCGATGCCGTCTTTATCTCGTCAAAGGTAGCGTAGTGTCGTTTTTTATGGGCCTTTTCATAAAGAGTCACAGGGAGCCAATCTGGAAAATACGGTGGCTGTCGTATCAATAGAGTGGTTATTTTGGCTAAAAATCACGCACAAGTAACGATGTGTGAGTAGGGCCGTTATCGTGATGCAAAAACCAATTTTTGTTCTTCCACAAAGCCAGGCGGATTGCTTCGCGGTAATTGCGCATAACTTGCAGATAATATTCCTTATTGACAGTTCTACCCTTTGGCAAGAACTCATGATGCACCACGTACTGCAATCCATACTATTTTCTTCGTTTCATTAATGCTTTCGTCTGTTCTTGACGTGCTCGAGCGTCCGACACGTTGTTCGTTGTTCACATCTTCTCGGCCCTCTGAGAACGTTATGTATCACCGTTAAACGTTGCTTGAGTCCAAGGTAGCTTCTCCATAAGCTAAAGTGAATATTCGGAATGCGTCCGCGCATTTCATTTCGTTTTTAACACAAAATTTAATACAGATCCTTTGATCCATTTTTTTTAATAGGCACAAATCGCAGCCGAGCCACGACGCGTGCCATTAAATCAGCTGCCAACAATTACCTGAATGTTCAAAATGGCATGGCCGAACTTGTTGGCATACATCAAAGACATGTGTACCAACATAACGCCACAAAAAAATTAAAAATCGAATATTCGTAACCCACGGAAATTAAAAAGTCGCGATACTTTTTGAACAGACTATGTACATTATACTTTTGGCTACTTAAAATTGAGGGGGAAGACCGGATGGACAAAAATTTTGGAAAATTTACCTTGTTAACTTTAAAAGCATGTAGCATATGTGCGTCTTGCAGGAGCGACTGGCGACCACTGCGGGGTGGGGCGTAACAAAATTATATTTCGCGCAGTGTGGCTAACATTGAAAAATAAAGCCAAAATAGTGAGTTATTTGATTCCAACGGTCTTACCCCACCACCGATCTTACCCCAACGCACCTTACTTAAAAGATTGTGCTTTTAAAGGCATACTTTTCGGGTCATGGGCGGCACAAAGGCCTCTTATATAGATGCCTAAGCACCACCACGGCTGCCGCTTTTTTTATGAGCGCCCGCGTACAATACCGTTTTGCAGTTTTCCACCTGTCGTCGATTCAAAAATACCAGCCGCGGACCGCATGCGGTTTTGACAAGGACAGATCTAATGAGGGTAAAAGCGTGTGAATTCGCCGCTAGAGGCGCTAGTGGAGAGTAAGGTCTGTCTGTCATCTCTCTCTTGTCTAAATGTCACTTCTCACTTGTATGAATGTCACTTGTCACTGTTTATGTATGGGCGGGCTTTGACAGCAGGACCTCACTCGCCAGTGGCGCCAACTGGTGAGCACAAAAACGGCGACCCTCATTGATCTAATATTATATAATATTTATATAACTGTAATAAATACTTGTTCATGCATTTAATTATTTATATTCTTACCTGTGAAAAAGCTGTGGAACTTGCATTAACACCTGCTGTATGCTACCAACTTCGGTGGGGTTCGAAACCAATACTTTTCCAGCATAATTTTGACATTTTCTATTCAAAACCGACTTTATTTCTGGGAGAGCTACTGAAGAAAAAACAAGGGTTTGTCTGTAACAAAATATAAATTTAACTAAGTATTGTAAGTAAATTTCTTTAACATTACAATCTAAAAGAACAATGTTTGATAATAATCTATATTCTTTGGTAAAATAATCATTAAAATATTTCCTTCCACATAAAAAAATATATTATATAATATGTATAAAGGAGATGTAACACACCGATAATACTTCGACCATCCATTGACAGCCCAAGATCTGACCCTGGAGAAATCAGTGCCGTGCGTTTTCTTGGGCTGCAGATGCATGTGGTCCAATACATGCAACACATGGTCCCAGTTCTGCATGAGGAACACGTCCGCTTGGTCCATTACCAGTAGCTCTATAGACGCGAGGAAGTCGTAATCACGTTCTTCCTCCCCTTCTGCGCCTATGATCATTCTTAGACCCAATGGAGACGCTATTAAAATATCTGATGCATAGAAATCTGTGTATAGCTGTGAACAACAAAATAAATGTACATTTTTTGCTATCATGTCCCAAACCAAAAAAAAATATGAAAATTAAAATTATTTATACTCACTTTCAAAGTCTTTTTAGTTAATGTCATGCCTAGCCTAAATGTGTCTTCTGTATTTCCACTGAAGAGCAATTCATAGTCTTCTGGCTTTGGGTTCTTGTTAGGCATGATTAATTCACCTCCAGTAAAGTCGTCCTCAAACCTTTTTTTGTTAACAACTTGCCCAGCTTCCTTCGGAACTACAATGTTAATAATAGTATTTACAACTCTATATGCTGCATCTTTGAACGGAACCAATATTAAAACCTGTAAAAAACAAATTCACATGCAATCAAAAAGTAAACACCCATTTGCATAATATGCACATTTAATAAGATCTGCATGCAATAAATGCACTTACAGTTTAAAATCATTAAACATGCAGGAATATTATAATATATTTCAAATATACCTTTGGCCTGACCAAGCCCTGGTCACGGTACTCATCAGACACATCTGATTTTTTCGCTAGCTTTGCATTATGATGTAGAATTTTTATCCTTGTTTTCAACATATGATTAACAACATGTAGACAATACATAAATCTGATCTCATCGGCATTGATAAAAGTTCTCTCAGGATAATACAAGTCTTGATAGTTATTCATAATGGCAAACAGTTCTTTTTGTAGGGGAGTAAAAATATCATTTAATTCCAAATCTCTCTTTATCAAGTTATTTTTGTTTGATGCCACAATATTACCATGTATTTGGGATTTTAAATGGAGCTGTGCAAAATCAACTGTTGTTAACAACTGTGGAACTGTTCCCAAAGGTGCAAATGGTACTTCCTCTAAAATGGAAATTTTCGGTTTCACCTTCTTAGACATTGTTTCTACTGGTTGTGGTACACTTATTGACATTTTCCCTAACACTGGCCAAGTTTTGTTTAATGTTTTTTCAGTGGTTGGGGTGTTAGAAAGAGATACAACTAATTCATTACTTAAATCAAATTGTAAATGTTTTGTGAAGGGATCGTCAAAAGCTTCCACCTCATCTATAGTATGGTTTTCTTGGATCTGCAAAAAATTATATCAGTTAAACATTTTATTCTATTTATGAAACAAAATTTGAGTTACTCTAAGCTCTAAAACCTGTGTTTATTGTCATTGTCATATGAAAATTTATGCAACATAAAACATAAACACAAATAGTGAATGACAAAGGCTGACTAGCAAAAAATTTAACTATACTAGGCATGTTTGCTCTATATTTCACATAATATTTAAGATGTGACACACATATGGAACTAAATAAAGATATGATGTTACCATATCCTCCAAATCACTTGACTCTTCTTCATTAATATCTTCGTTTTCCTCATTCTCGGTTTCTGCATCATTTCCTTCAGCCATTGTGATATCATCAGCATCAGATTCATCACTACTTAACGTCTCCTCGTCGCTTTCAGTTACATTCTCACTTCTGTTTACATGTTTGAAACATGACACCAACTGACCGAAAGCATCCTCTTCTTCTTCACTTTCAGAATAATTGTTTTGTTGTTGTCTCCTTAATTGTAACTTATGTTCCAGCTGCCGCTTTTTCGTTAGTTCCTCTTCAACTTTCTTATCCTTGTATCTATTAAAAATTGCTTTTTTATTTACGACTTCTTTATTCTTTGCCTTCTTTTTTGTCTTATCATTAGGTCTCCGAAAACCTTTTTTAGATTTCTGTCTAAAATTCTTCTTCCCTTTACTCATTCTAAACTTTAACCGTAGAAAATAGCATTAGACTAGGAACTGTCACGCAATAATTGAATCCGATTAGAATAAGAATAAAATTAGAAGTTTGTTTTTTGCAATATCCAACAGTGCCACCATGCCATGTGATGTGAGAATTTTAACCATGTTTATTGAACTAGTGATGCCGCTCGATAGGTGACTATCGATAGTCTATCGATAGTGCGGCAATAGTGGGACTATCGATACAAGTATCGATAGTTATGTATTCTGTAATAGTATCGGTGGTATAATACTATTGGATAAAGTTTAGTATGTGGACCGTTGAATTGGGTAACCATATTTTTATATCTAAAAGAGTTTAGTATAAGGAATATTTACGCAAAATTTCAGACTGCGGAAATCAGTAGTTTTTTTTTTATCGAATTTTAAAGACTTGACCTAAACAGTACTGAAACACCTAAAACACGAAAACTACCCCATCAAAACACAAGAAAAGGGTGTGGGGATGTAGGGGGTTGAATTCCGGTTATAAAAATGCCACCCACAACAATCTGCGACTCACAGTTTTTGAGAAAAATAAAAAAAATCATTCTAACCTAACACTACAGCTAAGACGATCCAAGAGCAAGTAGGTATGTCACAAAATGACTGTCACATATTATGTCGACCGAACCTCGCTTCGTAGGATATGTGTGATTGTGCGCGCGAGTGTGTGTGAGTGTGCGTGCGGGTGTGTGTGTGTGTGCGGCACAATTACTCACACATACTTGCAATTACCTACTAGGTCAATAGAGTAGGATGACGAAAAAATAGCGGTAAGAATGGGGGTAGGGGGGGGACGGGGGGGCCGCAGGCCCCCCGTAAAGGGGGGGTCGGGGGGCGAAGCCCCCCGCCATAAAAAAATATAACAAAAAGCCAACCAAACTCTAGTTGGGTATAGGTTAGGTTCGACTGTAATAGAACCACGCAGAAAAAAGGGACCCCCGAAAGGGGGTCCCGTCGACATATTTTTACAACACTCTGCCCTAATAGGTGGGGATTAGCTAGTTTAAACTTAGACCGTATTAGAAAACTGACCCCATGTATGTAGCTGTAGTGTACAGTGTTAATGTTAGCACTTTGAGGTTAGAATCGTTTTTTTTGTTTTTCTCATAAACTGTGCGTCGCAGAGCTTTGTGGGTGGCATCGATGTAACCTTGAATCAACCTCCTACATCCCCTTACCCTTTTCTTGTATTTCGAGGACCTAGTTTTCGTGTTTTAGTCGTTTTAGTACTGTTTAGGTAAAGATTTCAAAATTCGATAAAAAAAACTATAAGGCTCCGCGTCTCAGGCTTCGCGGTGGAACTTCCCCTCATCCCCCCCTACCCCATCCCCACCCCCACACCCCTAAATTCGACGGTCCACATACTAAACTTTAACCATACTATTGATACTATCGATACTATTATATAACGATAGTATAATACTATCGATACTATTGCAGATCATCAATAGTATTACCATATTATATACTATCGATAGTAATGATTTTAGCAATACTATCGATAGTCCTATCGATATCCTAACTGATTTTCGAGGTCAACAATCGATAGTGTAACTATCGATAGTTCGGCATCACTATAAATTGAACGAAGCATTGAGAACGAAGTGACAAGCGACAGTGACAAATGAAAATGACGTATTGGCATTGGGGCAAATTATGTCAGCTGATTTCCAAATACGGGTGATTACAGCCATAGAGAATATTTACCTTTTTCCTGAGGTAGGTATTGTTGACACAAAGCAGGACCAGCCAGACCACAAACCACAAGCCAGACTTTCAAATTGTATCTTCTGTGGTAGGATTGATTGTCTTGTCAAATGTCAAATTACTAATTTGTCATTTTTTGGCAGTTCACTTTATCAAAACTGGAAGTTAAAAATGAAATGAACATGAAAAATGTAATATAATTAAATCCAACCTAAAATCTCACATTGTACATTGTAAAATATAATTTATTATTACCTAATTACTAATTTTTGATAACTACCTTGGAAAACTATTATAATATTAGTAATCAATGAAATGTGACATACGTATACATGTATTGCATTGTTTCACTCTGCGTTAATTAGAATTAACCCTTTTTACTGTGTGTATTAATATAACTTGCTAGGGCTCGACATTGGTACTATTGGCAACGAGCTAACTGCGACTGTGTTAATATAGGAGTGAGCGTCTCAGGCGATAACACTACATAAGATTAAAACATCAATGATAATTTCGAAATGGAAGACCTGGTTAGATGTTTTGACGACATAGTAAAGCAAAGTTTTGATGATGAGAAAATTGTAACATGCTCTTCTTCGGAACAGGTAATAGTCATTTAAATTTTCCCAAATTGTCTCATTTTTTTTATGTAATCTTTGAAAACCAAATTACTGTAACAGTAGATTGAATTTGTTACTAATTGCCAGTTACATATCTTCTGTTATTTTCTCAATGGTGAATGGTCTCTCACCCAAGAGATGAAACGTAAATCATATTGCAGATGTTTAAGATTTTCATAATAATTAAATTGACAATAAAGTTTTAAGGTAAGTATTGAAAACCAAGATGTAGAAAAAGAGTCTGCATTGATATATTCTAAAATACCTATGAAAGTTGAAACAATAATATTGCTTTACTTTGGTCTTTCAGATTGAAGTGGAAACAATTATTTTAAAATATTACAAACATTTTGAAAGAAAAGCATCCATTGATCCTGAATTGCCTAAGTTGCACAAGAATAGTCACATCAGACTCCTCAAAGGTTGGCTGAAAAATCTCCCAAAGAATTACGAATGCCTAGATGCTAGTAGACCATGGCTTGTGTACTGGATTCTTCATGCTTTATGGATACTGAATGCCATGCCAGATGCAGAGACCCTGTCCCATGTGGTACAGTTTCTGGCTCACTGTCAACATGAAGAGGGTGGTTATGGGGGTGGACCAACTCAACAACCACATCTTGGAACAACTTATGCTGCTGTAAATGCTCTTAGTATAATTGGGACAGAGGAGGCTTATGACTCAATTGATAGGAGCTCTTTACAAAAATTCTTGTGGACTGTTAGAGATGTTGATGGCTCCTTTGCTCTGCACAAAGGTGGAGAACAAGATATCAGGGGAGCATATTGCGCAGTTAGTGTAGCTAAGATAACCAATACATACACTGATAGCCTGTTTGATAAAACAGCAGAGTGGGTTGTTAGTTGCCAGACATATGAAGGAGGTTTTGCTGGCTGTCCTGGAATGGAAGCACATGGGGGATATGCATTTTGTGGTATTGCAACATTAGCATTATTAAATAGGACGAAACTTTGCGATGTTGATGCATTGCTGAGGTGGGGTATGAATAGACAGATGAAGGTGGAGGGTGGATTTCAAGGAAGAACTAACAAACTGGTTGATGGCTGTTATTCTTTTTGGCATGGAGCAATATTTCCTATTATCAGTGCAATACTTTCACAAGGTAAATAACAAGTAATAATAATGATATATAAAACAAGTGCAGATCCATTTTGACTGAAATGTTTTACATGCTTAATTTAAAATTTCAGACAACAAGGAGTTAATCGAAACAGTTTTGTTTAACCAAGGTGCCTTACAAGAGTATATAACTATATGCTGCCAAGCACCCGAAGGTGGCCTTATAGATAAGCCTGGAAAGTAAGTTGCCATGATATTTCAATTACACTTTGTCTGTGACTGAATAGATTTGTATATATTGTTCAGGATAGTTATTCAAACTGTTGCTCCTGTTCCAACTTGCTAAGTAATTGGTAAGTTGAGTCTCTGCCACTAGATTTAGACAGGGGTCCCACCACTCATAAAGAAGCAACTAACTGTTTGAAACGCCCACCATGGGACCAGAGCCCATGGTGGGCGTTTCAAAAGCGGCTTCTCGAGCTGTCCTCAGAGCCTTGGCTCTGAGACAGGGCGAGGAGCTGTGGCAAAAGGCACCCGGACTAAGACAGGCAAAAACCCTTATCACTGGTTACTCGAAAAACTACTCAACTAAAGTGCTCAACCTAAAACGGTCAGACATCCGACTCATAATTAGGCTGCTCACTGGTCATTGCAGACTCAACCGACACCTATACAATATAGGCTTAAGTGAAAATGCAACATGTAGATTCTGTGGTGGGGCGGAGGAAACACCCATACATATCCTCTGTGATTGCATAGCAATTACCCACTACAGAAGTCGTATACTTGGAGGTCACATAATCAAACCTGACCTGATTAAAGAGATGGACCCCGGAAACGTACTACGGTTTATTAAGACTGTAGGCCTGGGGGACCAGATCTAACTAAAACTGGGATGGCTACAATAGATCAGAGATGGTCGCAGTGGCCTCGTAGGGATACTTGTTCCCTATGCCCAGACACCTAAATAATAATAATAATAACTAACTGTTGGTTATGTTGTTGCAATAGATATACATTCCATGGAAATGAAAGTGATGCATGTACTAGTTATGCATCCCATTGCCAATTCAAGCAATCAGATAGAAATTACAGCCAATATTCTGTGATGCAATAGTTAATTCACTGTAATGTTCTGTCTATTATTTTAATTTGCTTTTTACAAACACTTTTCAAAACTCAAACTAGACAATGACTTCAAGGAATTTAGACAAATATCTAAATTTTTATTTGTCTAACAATGATTTTTGATCTTATTTCAGACCTCGTGACATTTATCACACATGCTACACATTGAGTGGGCTGTCAGTGGCTCAACATGGCACAGGTACTGGTGACCCCTTGGTGATAGGCTCACCTAAAAACGAGCTGAACAGAATCCATCCACTCCATAATGTTGCACCGCACCTTGTCTACAATGCTGTACACTACTTTATACGACATCCTCCTCCAGTTAAAGACAAAATTAACAATCAGGTGTAATGTTGCAATTAATGTTATTTGATAAGCAATAAAATACATAACTGATCACAATTTGTTATTATTCATCAATTTTGTTACCAACAGTAAGTAAGGAAAGGCTTTTACCAATGCAGGGTAGAACCATGAGCTCGTTAGAATGAAGCTGTAGTATGTGCTGTGACGCGGCGAGGAGGCTATCTCGCCCACAAGTCATATAATTATTGTTCTGCATATTTATTTTTATAACTTTATATATCTGCTCCTTTCCGCTTCACTTTGCTCTACCTAAGCTGGGGTAGGCAGTTGTGGACAAAATCTATTTTAAATGTTAAAACAGCAGGTCCACTTCTTTTCGGTTTTGTTACAGTAGGTCTGTAAGTATTACATAAATAAATCCTCATCAAGGGCCACTGCTTGCTGTAGGGGCGCCCGCATGCAAAACCGTTTTGCACCCCACCCCCTCGTCGGTTCAATGTCAACCTTACATTATCTATATTTATTTTACCCCGCTGTTGCCGTTATCCCGTGCGTGCCGCCCACGAGCGGTGCAAGCCTTGCAGGCCGCTTACAGCAGCTCTGTGCGTAACTTCCCCTGTGATCGATCTGACCACCACAGCAATTCTACATTCTATCCTAGGCACATAAAAGTAAGAGTGACTAGGACGTCCTAACAGAACACTTATTATACTTATCCTCTTATTACAACAAAATGTAAGTACATTTTTATGAATAATTGGGAGTATTGGGACCTTGGTATTTAATCGTGATAATATTTATGGAATTAAGTAGGAAACGCTCATGACAACTGTGGCCGACCCAGAACAAGACCCAATTTAGGGACTAGGATGGTTAGTTAGTCCAGTTAGTATATTAGTTGGTTAGTTTATTAATATGTGAGAGATAAATATTGTCAGTGAAAGTTAGTCCTGTTAGTTAATGTTAGTAGGTATTTCTAGTTAACGTTAGTAATTGTTATTACGAGTCTCATTCTGATGCAATGTAACCCCTGAGGACTGAGATGGTCGCCTCTAAAAAAGTGTACCGGGCTCCACACTTTTTTTCCAGGCAAGATATTTTTTCAACTATTACTTTCGGAATTAATAAGACACTTTCCATCTACAGTAACAATACAATTCATTGTAAAAAAGGCAATCGATTGGCCTCGCTTCTTCCTATCTGATTGCTGAAGCGTTTCCTAAGTCACGGCCGGTACGCTCTCACCGTCGCAATTTACCAGTCACTAGGCTTACTGAGTAGGTAGCGATGTGGTGGCAGAGGCCAAAAAACTGATAGTCCGATTCATTGAGAGTAGCACCCACGACGACATTGCAACGTTCGAATATTAAGCAACAAGAAAGTTATGCTGACCAACCCAATAGCTTGCGTGTAATACTTATATTATGTCGAATACTGCCCGAAGTATACAATAATCCATGAAAATCTATATGTACTATCAAGTTTTCGCGGGTAACCTGTAAATATATGCTCCAGTCAGGAACCCGTGACCTCTTGTTTCGAAGGGTCAGCAACTACCAACTGGGTTATGGAGTCGGGTTTCTAACTTTAGAACTCTAGGTATAAAATGGGTAGGTACTTAATAAACATATCTGGCAACCCTGAGTGGCCCTGCCTTTGAAATGAAGGGTCCAGGTTTGATTCAAACAAATTCAATCAAATTCGATTGAACATAATAATTATTTTCATGTGTATTGAATTGGAACTGTAGATTGGTGCAAGTCTGAATATTTCATATTAATTTAATATACTTAAATAAAAATAGCAAACAAAGAGACTTCATGCTGTTTATGTTAAATAAAAAACAATTTACCTCATGTATTATAATCATATATCTCTCATTCAATGTACATAATATAATAAATTATATTAAACCTTATGAGTCAGTACAACATTGACCTCTATAAACTACAGTAAGTATTTTAGATAAGTATTTCACACCATTTAAATAGTCTCTTATTAAATAATGTAGCAGTTTCGTACAAGTACATTAGCACAAAAGTAACTAAGCATTAAAATTGCATTTAACTATTACAATAGTACAAATTCCTCTGACTCCAAGTCAGTATCGCTGTCTTGAATGTTTGGTGTAACCCAATTTTGTTCAGTTTCATAAATAGAATACCTAATATTAGGAGGGTCCATAACATTACTACGAGATCCATGATTCAAGGTAAATATGGGATACTCATTATTAGAGGAGACACCCTGTGGGACTAGGAATGACTTAATTACATTAACAAATGTTTCAAAATCATGCAATGTGGCCAGGTAGAACCCTATGCAACAAGATGGGTCCATTTTGCTGATAGGCATTTTTCTTGGTGAGCGACAATGAAATGTTTGCAAGGAGAAATTTGGTTGCCACACATCAACCATTTCCTGACAATAATGTGGATCCAAATGAATTAATCTGTCATCCTGGTAACCGACAAAGTACAATGAGTGCTTCGGGCGCCCTCCTATTATGCCTATGCAAAAATCTAAGGTAAGAAGTGACGTGAGACAAGGTCCATAAATTGGATTCAACTTGTCTGTGCCCAGTTTCACGGGCACTAAGAGAATGAGGGACTTCCAAGATCCACTTTGTAATCTACAAAGAGTATAAATATCCTGAATGTAGACTGTTGAGTCCTGAGCAACATAAACCTCCACACTATCAAATTCATAGTTTTCTTTAGATGCTGCCACCATAACAGCCTTTAAACAATGAGCAACTGATGCAGGACCATACCAGTCCCCAGGTCTCTTCCCTAACGCCTCACCAAGGCTCACCATTTGATGTATGGAGAAAGGACTATTTACAGATGATTTGTCTCCAAACCACTTGATAATCATCCTATGAAGACAATCTTCTTGAAATTCTCTAGCATTCTGGATTCCCTTCTCTGGTGACCATCTCCAGGATCGACCAAGAAAGTGACACACTAAGGCTTGTGCCAGTAACATTTGCCCACTCCTTAACATGCATCCCCACCCACAGTCCGTGGTGAAGGTGGAACCTGACATGGTGGGGAATTCTCTTCTGTAAGTCATCCATATCCTGCTGATGAAATCAGACTTAAATCCCTCAATCCCTTCACCATATATCTGTTCGATGGGATCATGTGCAGTGGCCTCAGTACCGATTTCTGTTGATGACTCCAATGATCCAGTAGGACTTAGTTTCCTGTGATAGCAGCGCCCAAGTAGCCAAACCGGAGATTCTTTTGAAAAACTTGTTTTCAATTTTACAGTCCAACCGAACTTAACGTTGTTCCACATAGACAAGAGCCGGGACTCCACTTTACCTTTGAGATCCAACAAATCCTCGGAACTGTCTCGCGTCTGCTCTTTAGAAGTGGTGCCTTGACTAACTGCTTCCACCCTCATTGCTGTGGTACTGCTGCTGCTAGAACTCCTTAGCAGAGAATTTTGAGCAACCAAGCTATTAGACCCGTTCATGATAATATTATAGCAGGTAATCTTAATCCACAAGTATGTCCATTATGACCGATAAAATATAGATCCGAGGCATGAATGTAGCCAAGATGTAGATTGTTTACTTCACATTTTGAGTTCCAATTCTTTTGCACGTAAAAAAGGCTACATTTTACACAAAAAATGACACAACCTCAGTTCTCAGTATGGTTTTCAGTACACAAATAAAAATGTACTCTGTGCACAAAAGAATTATCAAACATTTACAATTTACAAAACAATTCAATTGAAGTACCTATAGAAAAATTGGTGAAAAAGGAAAATACAACATTGTCTATGCTATGAGCTATGATTGATAGTGTCAACTCAAGTCAACTCTGTATTTTCCTCAGAGTAATGATAAACTATGGAGAGGTACCTAGTAATAAATCGAATGTTTTCTATATAGCGAAACTCTTTTAACTTACGCACGTCCGCTCGTGACAGAAAGAGATAAACATATATAATCCATATGTACGTCAAACATTGAGGTCGCCATTTCTACACGGCATCAATTAGTGATGTATACGGAAAAATTGATTCTATCGATAGATTGAATTATAAAGAAAACAACGTTACATTTTGGGATTGTATTTATGAGTTAAGTCAGCTGCATTAAAGTCATATTCATTTCTATTTATGATTTATGAAAAATAAATAGGGCGAAATATTTTTAGAAGTAAAAGAAAATGAGAATGAGAAACGTTGTTTATTCGAAGTAGATTTTTACAAACACTTTTCGACAGTCAAACTACGCCATCGCTTCAACAAATCCCTACGCTGTGTGGTCACAATTGCCATGGGCGGCAGCGGAAGGGTGGTGCTGCATGCTCGTTTGCTACCTTAATTCAATAAAAAAAAAACGGCCTTTAATGTCGATATAGGCCTGTAATTAGCTGGGTGACTAAGATCGCCCTTTTCGGGGATAGGATGAACTAGGGCTACTTTCCGTGAAGATGGTACTATTCCAGTGGTGTAGGATAGCGAAGATAGGCGTTTTGAAACGGGGGTAAACTCGGGAGCACACGTCTTAAGCACCACTGCGGAAACACCATCTGGTTCACCCGACTTCTTGGTATCGAGGGACAGTAGTGCTCGTCTGACAGACTTATGAGTAAAAATTGGCCAAGTGCATGTCGGACTCGCTCATGAAGGGTTCCGTAGCAGCTAGTAACAGACTATAAAAATACATATATTTGAGTTGATTGAATGAAAGGTAAATTGAAGAAGAAAGAAGAAGAAGAAGAAAATCGTTTTATTTCCCACTATAAATGGCATAGTTTACAAAGTAAATGCAATTAATTATACAATTTAAATACAGTAATATAGATAATGATTAACAAATGCATTATCGGAACATGGGATGACAGTGCCATGTTAATGTGGAAAATTAGGTCACACTCGGCGTGAAATCGCCGTTTTTCAGTGTGACCTATAGTGTCAGGCGGAGCGCACGAGTGGTGCGAGTCACGCTTGCTACATACAGTTAAATTTTAAATTTTATTGCGAGTATAATAATTCTTTTCCCTGTAAATTACATTATAATAATTAAACAACATTATTTTAACGAAACAATGATGGCGGCTTTTTGGTAAAAGCGAATTAGAAGTCACAAATTGTGAATACAACACGTGGGTAGCTTAAAATTAAGAGTAACAAAAAAAAAAAATCTATACTACCATCTGGCAAAGAATCTGTGAAAAAGGTACAAGCAATGCAACAACATAGACCAAATAAACATGGAGCTACAAAACACATAAAACACATAAAGGGGGGAGAATTGGACCTCCCTTCCGCAGTCTTCAGCCTTATTATTACAGGTAATTACTACAAGTAGTTACGTGTATGTGTGTGTGTGTGTTTGTGTGTGTGTGTGTTGCGGTTTAGGATTTAAGACGTGTTAAAAAAAACTACTTACTAGATCTCGTTCAAACCCATTTTGGGTGGAAGTTTACATGGTTTAGTTTTATCATGCTCTCATTTTAGAAGGTAGGGTGGGGGGGTGACATTTTACCACTTTGGAAGTGTCTCTCGCACAAACTATTCAGTTTAGAAAAAAAAAGATATTAGAAACCTTAAAAGCAGTTTTGAAGACCTATCCATAGAGACCCCACACGTATTGGGTTTGATGAAAACAAAAATTTGAGTTTCAGTTCTAAGTAAGGGGAACCCCCAAAATTTATTGCTTTTTTTATTTTTGTGTGGAAATCTTAAAGCGGTTCACAGAATACATCTACTTACCAAGTTTCAACAATATAGTTCTTATAGTTTCGGAAAAAAGTAGCTGTGACATACGGACTAACGGACAGACAGACAGTCATGACGAACCTACTGGCGACTACTGGTGCCAAGAAGTTCGGATTTCCCCTTTGCCGTGTGGACAACTGATTTATCTGGTAATCGCAGTTCGCAGTGGTGGAAAGAAAGCCGACAGAAGTTGCCCTCGACAGCCTTAGCCAGCGTACAGAATTCTCGACTCCCGGGTAGTCGGGTAGCCGACTAGCTGCTCGCCAATTTTGCCAATAAATTTGGCCTTCGCCATGGGGCAGATGGATGCTATGCGACACGCTTGCGGTTAGATGAAAAAATTAATTCCAGAACGTTACGTGTTAACGTTAAGTGTTAACTTGCTTACGGATATTATGGAGGTAGTTTGTGCCTGGATAATTTAATTTTGTAGGTTTCGGTAGGTGCCTGTAAGGTACCACAGGTCAGAGCCAGGGTGGGGCAACTGCCCCATAAGGTACCTCAGATCAGAGCCAGGGTGGGGCAAGTGCCCCATAGAATAAAAGATAAGAATATTAAGCACAGGGAAAATTGGAAGCCATCACAAAACTCCCGAATTTGTTCTAAACATTATACAAACGAATGTTATTTGGAAGTGTGGATGGCGTAATTTGACTTGTGATAAGTGTTTGTAAAAACCTACTTCAAATAAACGTTTCTCATTCTCTTTTATTTCTAAATACATTTCGCCCTATTTATTATTCATAAATATGACCAATGACTTCAAATGTTACAATTTAATGCAGCTGACTTCACTCATAAATGCAATCTCTAAATGTAACGTTGTTTTCTTTATAATTCAATCTATCGATAGTATCAATTTTTCCGTACACATCACTGATTGATGCCGGTGACCTCAATGTTTGACGTATAAATATGGATTATATATGTTTATCTCTTTCTGACACGAGTGGACGTGCGTAAGTTAAAAGAGTACCGCTTTATAGAAAACGTTAGATTTATTACTACCACTCCATAGTTTATAATTCCTCTGAGGCGCTAACGTTCTATCCTGTGGTTCTGTCATCTGTCATAAATGTCATAATAATAATGTCAATAATGTCATTGTTGATGTTGAGTTGATTGAATGTCCCAACCTCCCAACCTCGGAGTCGGAGTATAGTATAGTGTTCTGTGGTCCCAACTCCCAAGCAAGGAAGTCTAGTTGATTGTAATTATTTTACCTTTTAGTAATTGCTTTGCAGATTTTTTCAAATACCAAAAACGTCATCAAGATGATGCCTGGAAGGATAGGACACATGCCAATAGCACCAGAAAATCCACTTGGCTTGTCTTGGCATGATTCTGCTTGGATTCCTTCACTAAACCCATCGAATATTATGGATTACTTCTCCGAAAGATCGAACCCATTTTTTGATCGCACTTGCAATAATGAGGTTGTGAAAATGCAGCGTCTGAGTATGGACCAGTTGCAGTAAGTGTTCTATGGCGTTTGTTTTAACTCAATAATATATTACATTATTATGAAATACCTACAGCTTTAGCTGCTATATTATTGTTTAAAGTATTGTAATTACTGACACAATTTTTGTGTAGAAACATGACCGGCCTGGAGTACATATTATTGCATGTGCAAGACCCTATATTGTATGTGATCCGGAAGCAACAGCGGCATAGTCCCATGCAGACTATCCCCTTGGCAGATTACTACATCATAGCTGGTATTGTGTATCAAGCACCTGACCTTGCTAGTGTGTTGAACTCCAGATTGGTAAGCAAAATAATGTCTTCAAAAACTCAATTTGTGTTTATGTCTAGTGGCATGATAATAAGCCATCCAAACCACTAAACTGAGTAGAAAAAATAATTTTTCCGAAAAAAGAAATAGAGTTCTGTGTGGTTGGAATAGGCACGTGGGGGAAGCTCACAGGGAGGCTAGGCTTAGATTTAATGAGTGGGTCCTATGCGGTCGACCTCGGTCTGGCGCTATCTACCAGCTAATGTGCGAAACTAGTAAAATCTTTAAAGGTCGCCTAAAGTGGTGCCAGAAGAACCAAGAGCAAATAAAAATGGACCAATTAGCACAACAGCGAGCAAATAATAACTTTTCAAAGTTCTGGCAGTCTACAGGAAAGTTAGATATTAGGCCTGGCCTCCCTGCAAGTGTTGAGGGCTTAAGTGACCCAGAGGAGATTGCTAATATGTTCATGGAACATTTTAAAGTAAAATCACCTCTTGGCCCTTCAACTGGAACGCTCGATGAGGGAACTTGTGACCACGGGGAGATGCCGTTGCTCAGGTTCACAGCTACTCAGGTGAGAAATATAATAAAATCTATGAGTAGGGGCAAATCCCCTGGTCACGATGGGCTCAGTATTGAGCATCTGCGGTATGCGGGGGAGCACATTCCGAGGGTCCTGTCTATGTTCTTTTCTATGTGCATCAGTCATTCTTACTTACCAACTGACCTGATGAAAACCATGGTAGTGCCCATAGTTAAGAACAGGACAGGAGATATCTCGGACAAGAGCAATTATCGCCCTATTTCCCTCGCGACTATAGTGGCTAAAGTGCTGGACGGTTTGCTTGATTCTTGCTTGCAGAAACATTTACATCTACATGATGCTCAGTTCGGGTTTCGGCCTGGATTATCTACCGAGAGCGCAATCGTGAGTGTCAAGCATGCCGTCCAGTACTACACGACACGTAGAACGCCGGTATACGCCTGTTTTCTTGACCTTTCCAGGGCCTTTGATCTCGTGTCGTATGATGTGCTCTGGGGAAAGATGGTGAGCAGGGGTGTACCGGTGGAGATGCTTAACATCTTTAAGTACTGGTATGGGAACCAATCCAATGTTGTGAAGTGGGCGAACAGTTTCTCCGAGGCATATGGGATGGAGTGCGGGGTGAGGCAGGGGGGGTTGACCTCACCCAAGCTCTTCAATCTATATGTAAATGACCTCTTGGTTGAGCTCAGCAGCATGCGTGTCGGTTGCAGCGTTGGGGGCGTATCTTTTAATAACATCAGTTACGCGGACGACATGGTGCTGCTGGGCCCGACTTCAAAAGCAATCGGAGAGCTGCTTGATGTGTGTGAGAACTACGCAGCAGCACATGGGCTCACATACAACGAGAAGAAAACGGTGTACATGGTGTTTAAGGCTGCCAATAAGCGTACCGACACTAACCCAGTGATTAAACTGAATGGGGTGGACCTCAAACGAGTGCACAAATTTAAATACCTCGGACACTTCCTTACTGACAGCCTTAAAGACGATGAAGACATAGAAAGGGAACGTAGGGCGCTGGCGATCCGAGGCAATATGCTGGTCCGCAGATTCGCTCGCTGTTCAGACCAGGTCAAAATAACGCTCTTCAAAGCGTATTGTCAGGGTCTGTACGCGGGCGGTCTGTGGATGAGGTACACCAAAAGATCGCTTAGCGCACTACGCGTGCAATATAATAATATTTTCAGGATGTTGTTGGGTCTTCCCCGTTTCTGTAGCGCATCGGCGATGTTCGCGCAGAACCACACGAATGGCTTCCGTGCCGTTCTGAGAAACAAGGTTGCATCGCTGATGAGAAGGATAAGGGGGAGTAACAACAGCATCCTGAAGATAGTGGCAGATGATCAGCATGCACCTGTACTGAGGCACTTTGTGCGGACCATGTCCGAAATAGACGTGGACCTCTCCGGGACTCAACACTGTCCGCACGGAGTGCCTCGCAGGTACATGATATATTAAATTTGGTGATTTTATTTTATTTTTATTTAATTTAATTTGTTGCTGATTTTATTGTACTTTAATTGAATTTAATTTATTAGTGATTTTATTGTGATTTTATTGTTTTTATTGAATTTAATTTATTATTGATTTTATTGTATTTTTTAATTGAATTTAATTTATGAAATTTAATTTAAACAAATGCGTGTACTAACATAGTTTTTAAGGAACTGTTACTAACAAATTATGGACTGTAGTTGCCCGATTAAATAAAGATTATTATTATTATTATTATTATAATAAGTGTTTGCAAAAATCTATTAAAAGCTGTCCAGTGCCGAATATGGCTGACAGATACATTAAATTTTCCATTTTCCAATTCAATGATGAGAAGAAGGTTAACCGATTCCTTGCCACCTTCATTTCTAGAGCCTTTACGCCCCGGCCCCATACAAAGTTAAATGACGCGCCAGGCGCGTCATTGGCCCTCCTAAGTGATGGCACGCCTAGCGGTAATGTTATTAAGCTATTTCAAGTATAATAATACAAGTTGAGATCGGTTACTGTGTGTTTTGTTTTAATTAATTCGTTATGTGTGTTTTAAAATGATTGTCTACTTGTTTTATAAGAGATGGAAGGTAAGTTTCATATTTCCACCAGGAATTGTAAACCTTTGGGTAGTATTAAATTGCAAATCAAAAAATCTTCATTTTTTTATATCAAATCTGTTGATTGGTGACATATAAATGATTAGTTTCATAGATTTGGTAGGTTCGATTCCCGACTGTGCTAAGCGACTTTCAAAAATCTTTTAATGTACCTTATATTGACTTGAAAATTGATGACATGGTCCTAAGAACAGATCTACGTATGTGTTATATTTTCTAGTTAAAAAAATTGTGTAATAAAAGAGTTGTGTAAATGATACTTACATTGGACATTTTTTTATTTTTTAGTGTATGAATTAATAAATTATACAATTACAATTATACCATATGGTTGTCGACTCCTGACAATTTAATTTTCCAAAAAAATCTAGTGGCCACACTTATTACTTTCTCTAATGTGTTCATTTTTATATAAAATATAAGGACTTTTTGTTTAAATTGAATAAAAATGTGTATTTCGATAATTTTCTAATGACGCGCTTATCGCGTCATGGGCCTCCCTGAAGATTTCTTCATGACGCGCTAGGTGCGTCACGGGCCAGGAATCGGTTAATATTTAAATTTGAAAATGGAAACATTTTAACACTGATATACCATTTTTTTCTTTTCACTTTATTTTTATATTTCTCCTACAAATAACACTATAAAACACATAACATTGACAATGTGAAGCTGTTCAATGTCTAACCAATAGCCCACAAAGCCAAGTCAATATTGTTGCTAATGATTTTTCTTGTATTATTATGTGACTTGATATTAAAAATCCTTGCAGTTATCTGCTGTTCATCACCTGCAGGGATCTTTAGAAGAAACCATGTCATATTCCAAATACCATCCTAGCAAAGGATATTGGTGGGACTTCAAAGCAAAGACTGGTAAGAAAGAGTAATCGAGTCTTAGAAAATTATTGAAATAGTGTCCTTATATGCATACTAAATTTGGAAAACTTATATTCCAAATGTTTGGTAGAATGGTTCCAGATATCAACAACAAAGTTTTTTTTTAATCATGAGGTTAGATATTATATTCCTCTTCATAATTCCTAATAATTATTAAATCTTGAGAATATTTTATGAGGTATCAGATAAAATGGATCATCTGAGGCATTAATTCATTAATAATCTGCATGGAACTTTAAAATATTAGATACATTTGCGTTATCCAAACAGCACTATGAAGAAAACTAATGCTAAAGAGGTTACACTGTAATTGAACATTCTATAATTCTGTATTTGTTGACAGGAGTGAGCGCTTTCAACACAAATCAATCTGCTGTCAAAGAGGCTTCATCTACTCCAAAGGAAGAACCATCTACATTATTTCAACGCCAAAGGGTAGACATGTTGTTAGCTGAACTTGTACGACAGTTCCCTCTTCCTATGATTCAGTCCTCCAATCAAGTAAGTTAATATAGATAAAATAAGAAGTAACTTTTTGAATCCCCATATGATTCCAGTTTAGTAATTACTATGAATACATGACCCCTTTACTGGACATTGAGGTTAATATAATTTTTTTTTAGTAATATTAAGACATTTTAGCAAAATTAAGACATCATCCAAAATGGTTTGCTAAGAAATTAGTTAATTTAAATAAAACTAGAACCATTTTGATGCACAATTAAATATGCTTTCATAACACTTTAAAGGCAAATGGAGTCACAGTCAAAACTGAAAACACTGACAAGAATACAGACAAACCAGAAGGAAACCTGGGCAACATCACCATCAAGCAAGAACCTATTGATCCAATGAGCTCAGATATGACCAATGGGACAATGCCTGCTCACATGGAGATTAAAACAGAAATCAAGCAAGAAAATATGAAACCCCCTCCAGAAAAAAAACCAAGAATATAGATTAAAATAATATTTATTTATTTAGCTTAATTAAAGTATCAAGTTGATAAATGTACAAAAATAAAGAATATTGAAAAAAATATATATAAGCTAGACATCCGTAAATATTCATATCACAGCACTATGTAATAAATAATTGTTTTGAAGAATCAAATTACCTTGAACCTTGATAACTTAATAGTACAGAACATTCAATACCATTTCTTAATGTCTATTGTATTGTTATAAATAACTATAAGCAATGCCACATGTTACTTTGTTACTTGTACTAAACTGATATTAAACAAATTACCTATGTAAGAAGATAATTGTTTTTCTCATGTTGTTGATTGTATATATTCCCAATATTATCACTTATTGTATTGTTGTTTAGGCAAATCTGACAGTTTATCCTTCTTGGATCAATAAGTATATTGTCACTTGTGTCTTCTGTATGTATGTTCCTGAAACCATAAAAATATTGAGAATCGTAATATTTATATTAACTGGTCTTAATGTAATCATTTTCAAGAACAAAATTGCATCAAAATGGTATGACACTCATTTTATACATCAAATAATACAATACTTACGCTGCTTTTTTCAGTCCCAAATTAAAACCCAACTGGAAACCCTGTTTGTATGCCATGTCAAAACTGGATTGAAAGGATGCATTCTGGCCATCCACTACACCATCAGAGTACCCCACCTGCATAGACATATTAAATGAGATCCAACAAATATTTAATAGGTATATTCATACATAAAATATGTTTTACTAAACTTCATTATTACCCAAGAATACAATTATGTAGGATGTATAAAGTTCGATATTACGAGTTCATAGTGAGACTCAACTTTGGTTTTACATGTTCTAAAACTTTTTACCTTTTTTCCTTTTTAGCTAGCTACAAGTATCTGTGACTGACCTGGATCCAAGTTCAACATATTTAAGGAAACACCTTTTAATTAGCTAACAATTTACATGAAAACATGTTGAACTTCGCGGGCTATATTATCAAAGACGAATCACCTTAATTTAAAGTAAAACTATCGCAAAATACTTGCCTTGTTTATAGAATCAACAGTGCGCTCCCATGTGTTAGCCGATATTTTTATCGTTTCGTCTGACATAATTTTTAATTGATGAAAAGTAATTTATAATAACAGTTGTACAATAATAATTATAGTCCTTGGGAATGGTTTAGTAAAATGTTATTGAATTAAATTTGTTAAGTTTATAAAAAACAAAGTAAACAAACTGAAAAATGACAATACCTTACCTACTGACAGCATAGTAGAGTACCTATTATGTAACTGAGAACTGACAGTGACCATAGAAAAAATTTACTCCTATCGGACAGTGACACTCAAGAACACTATGTCGGTCAGGGTTGCCAGGCATCAGCGAACTCCAAGCTCCATCTAGTGTTAATGTCGAACTACGCGTAGCGCGCTAAGGAAGCTTGCATCGGCGTATTCAATTCAATCATTCCATTTTCAAATTTCGCGCTGTCCCGTTCCCGCCAAAAACATAGTAGGCGTACATCCTTGTTCTACAATATCGTGTCGTATCACTCAATCTTTAGGGCACTAAATTCGGCGCTAAAACTCTTTAATGTGTCGAAAAAACCGACACCTGATTTAGCGCCATTGATTAATGCTATTTGTAATGCCGCATACAATTAGCGCGCTAACTCCTTGGCTACATCTGCGTAATTTCAAATTTAGAACAATAATTAACGCGTTAAGGCGCAGGTGGAGCCGAAGGGATAGAGATTATGGAATTTGTCGTACAGTGCCACAAAGTTATCTGGCCCGGTGGCCAAAATTGAAACTATTGCAAATGTCATACCGTAGTCAGACAGACAGTAGCGCTTCCCTTATCGGCAACCCAACCACAGCCACAGTGTAAAAACTTACTAACTTTTTATTTTTTTTAAGTCTCCCGAAATGCACCTAAACAATTCCTAAGTTCTTTTAACCTTAGTTACTTTAGCGCCGATATGGTGTTTTGAACAATGTAACTAAATAATTGTTCCAAACTGTTGTGTAATTTAACCCTCTACTGCATGAATTATGAAGGAGATGAATAAGAATTATTCAACTATATAAAACTCTTTATTTACATACTAATAAATATATATGTCGAGAAATAAAAAATCTAAATCATTTAAGTAGTTTAGATTTTTATTTTCAAAACCACATATGGTTTCTTATGCATTGACGTAAAAAATCACTCGGTCATATATGTCTCCGTATGCATTGAGTCCAATAAGAAAGTAATAAAATAAATAATAAATAAGAATTGAAAAAGTATTATTGTCTTAAATTAAGTCGAAACGAATCAGAAAGTGATTCCACATTTTGGTAATTAAACTTCTCCAGCAAATTTGGATAACACACAGCCAAATCATGTGCATACCCTCATTTTTTCATTTTACTAAATTGAGGGTATATTGACTTTTTATTCTTGTTAAGTGTTATATTGTGTACTCTGTACTGTCATCATTTGTATTTGGCATAACTGAATATCTTCAAATTGGCACAATCATTGCCAGATTTTCATCTTCGGAATCTATTTTTTGTAGGAAGGGGATATTCAATATTTACCATAAAATTCACCATAAAAGTGACGAAAGTTCATTTAGTCAAAAATGTATTAAAAACTACTTTCTACAGAAACAAAATAACAAGTATATAGCAGTTTTAATATAAAATATAGTCATATCGTGTATTTTATAGTCAGTGTAAAATTTTGATTAACTGCATATTAAACCATATATTTTGTCCAAACAGAAAATTGTCTCAATGCATACGAAACCATATCTGGTGCCAGGTGAAAATCGTGTAAAAAGAATAAAAAACAGTTAAAATCTGGAAAATTTACTATTGATTAACGTAGTGTAGGGTGTGTTCATTATGAAAATATTTTTATCAAACGAAATAATTGAATAATTATATTAGTTTTTCTTTCTTGAAATTGAGTTTCGTCGACCTCAAGAGACATACATAGACAACTCGCTCAAAAATAAGCACACATTTAAATATCATCTAATTTTAGGCAAACCGATTACTTTTCCTCAAAGCTAGATAATATCTCTATGTATTTAATTAGGTAACAACGTATTTGCGACAGTTGATTATGGAGAAAAAAAATTGCAAAGTCATGATACCATATATGGTGCCATATGCGGTAGAGGATTAAATTGTTCTTAATCACATGAGATGGTGGTTACTTTACACACAAATTAGATAATACAGCTGATGTTAAGCTTCATACAAAGTGCCCAAAAACAACGCACACATAGACACGGTTCACATACACCAAAAATCGGAACATATCGGACCACTCGGACCGCGGTTGTTATTTCCAGCAATATGACATTTATAATACACAAATAAGATACTTTTCCTAAAAAATTAATAAGAAATGGAGTTTTTATAATTATTATCTTAGTGGTTGTTTTTATTCGACGTTAAATTGCGCATTATATTTTTTTTGACATCCAGTTGCTACAGAAAGTCCTTATTTGCTTGTAATTCAATGATTCATTACTAAACACAAGTCAATGTAGGTCGTAGGAAGTTCTTTGTATGTTTAAAGTGTATATTTACCTTCGATTTTTAATAAATATTAAATGAAAGGATTGTTGGACAATTTGTAAAATCATTTATTTGAGTGTAAATTTGTATAATAGGATTATTATTTTGTTTCAAGTACCTAATAGAGATACAAAAACATTATACAATCCAAATAAATTGAAATAAATGTTACGTTAGTTAAATGAGTTAATATTCATTTTACGCAAAACTGAACAATTTTATTTTTATAAAGAGTACCTATCTCTTCAAGTTCCTTCTCTCCACAAGTACGTGCAATCAAAACGATTGTGACGTAAGTACTATCATTTCGTATAAAAATTATATTATTACAGATAATCTGAATAATGAATTACTCGTGTTATTGAATTTGTCATATAAGGTTTCCCGTGATCTCAGTTTACAATGATAATACAAATATGAATGATGGTTACTAAATTACATTAAATTTTAATGATAATCATACACTTTTATTTTTATTTTCCCGTTTAATCCATAGCAATAAATTAAATAACTAGATCCAATCCAAGACCATTGCGGAGTCGTTAACCCTAAGGCTAACGCACACATGCATAACCTAAATCGAGGTACATACTTGAGCTTAACTTCTGTACTATCCTTATTTTGTGCTTTACACGCATAGAGATATTACACTAGAGGGCAGAAGCCAGGCTTCAGAGTGTACCTCGGATAAAAAGAGACGAAATCTTTAGTAATCACCTTTCTCTTTCTGGTGAGGCTTCAGAGCGTACCTAGGATAGAAAGAGACGAAATCTTTAGTAATCACCTTTCTCTTTCTGGCTCGTCGGGATCGGATTTGTTACCGTTATCGTTGTTTCTCTTTCTAACCGGGGGCGATTGCAATGTATGGGCAGCCGTATGGCTTTCCCACTCTAGTGTAATATCTCTATGTTTACACGCCATAAATTCAATGATGTCCTTTATTTAATCTGTGACGTAAATGTGGTGTTTTTGTGTCAAATGTCAACTTGCTTGAATCATCAGTCAATGTCAAGGCGTCAAGTCAAGAGAAAGGATTACAAAGTTTGTTAAATGTGCGGAAGGAAAGAATTGATAAGTTTCAAAGTGCGACCTGCAGAGTGAGAGCGACTTGTAATTAGATGTTTTAGGGCAGTGAATTAACTTTCTTATCAAATATTTAAAATGGGGTTTATATCTGGTATTTTGAAGCGTATTATAAGATTTTTATTGTACACAGCTTTGGTGATCGCAATAATTCTTTTAATACCTAATCTACCGCCGTACACAAAGTTTACAAGTATCGAGTAAGTTTTGAACTTCACACGTCCGCCAAATTGTAATACCGTTAAGTGAAAGTTGAAAGTTAATTTTTTATTTTATTTTTCAGAATCGAACCTTCGCAACCCAGGGTAGGGGTCCTGGCGCCTAACGAAGATTTAAACAATATCGAAAAATTATATATCGATAAATTGACGGGACCAGAATCGTTTCAAGTTTGGAATGATGAAGTGTATACTGGTCTTGCTACTGGAGAATTGGTTAAAATATCTCGTGGTGGACATGTCACATTTGTTACTCAAATAGGACAGCCATGTAGTCAGTACTTTTGGTTATTTTTTTAATTTAATATATTTCTGTGTAATTTAATTTAGTATAATATGAGTTTATTAAATGTTTGCTTTATTAAATTTGTATTAAATTTTCATCATTTCAGCTGGAATAGTACATGAACATATATGTGGAAGACCGCTAGGGTTTGTTATTGATGAAATAAACAAGAAACTCTATGTGGCTGATGCCTATCTTGGTATTTGGAGGGTAGATCTAAATTCAAATAAAAAGCAGCTTTTAGTATCCCCTACAGTTGCAATTGGCGGAAGGAAACCCATGCTCTTTAATAGTGTTGCATTGGCTAGCAATGGGGATTTGTACTGGACTGACTCAAACAGTGATTATCAGTTAAAAGATGGAGCCTTTGCAATTATTTCAGACCCATCAGGAAGGTATGTTCTGAACATTTGTATTTCACTGTTAACATCAAGTCTCTATAAATAGTATAAATGTTTATATAACAGGATTCATAATTATAATATATTTATTATTCATTGATGCAATTCCAACATAAGACACATGAATAAATAAATATGTCATTGGTCCTGACCAACTTGACTTGGCCTGACTCGTTGATGCTGTGAAGAAGGAAAGCTTTTTAAACAATAAGTTTGATCACTCTTACCAAATGATAAAAATATGCAGAAAAGGTTGTAAAGTGCCTTAGTAAGATAGCATAGTTTATTATAAAATATAAATTATCAGTTGTGATAGCAGTAATCAATATATTTAAAAGTGTATTTATGTTTGGGTACTATGTGTTGCCATATTTTATCTTGCTCAAATAAAACAGTAGATATTAAATGAAATGAGTTTTAGGTTTATATAATATGATAGACTACAGGCCCATGTCAAAAATGGATGGGTCATACGAACCACCAGGTTATGTATATAGGACAATATAAGAGCACAAAATAATAAGATTCAGCACTATGCCGTCAATTGTAAGCTGTCCAACTGAGTGCTGGTGAGAATTCAAAAGTGCAGGTAGAGGGAGTACATTTTGGTCATATGATTTTGTACGGCATTTTCACCATCGATAGATCCATGAAAAATAATAAGAAAGTGCGCAGTCCCGTAAAAAAATGGTGTGCCACAGTCGGTATTTTTTTTTTGATTTTTTGACAATTCCAGGGTAAATTTGGTCATTTGATTCTGTACGGCATCAGTTTCATACTGTTTCAATACAACTTCTAATCCATTATTCCGCAACGCCGTACAAAATCATATGACCAAAATGTACTCCCTCTACCTGCACTTTTGAATTCTCACCAGCACTCAGTTGGACAGCTTACAAGTGATGGCATAGTGCTGAATCTTATTATTTTGTGCTCTTATATCGTCCTATATACATCACCTGGTGGTTCATATGACCCATCCATTTTTGACATGGGCCTGTAGTCTATGACAATGACGACCAGCATTGTTCAAGCTATAAGATAAATTGTGAAATTAAATGTTACTAATCTTACTCTGTTCCAATTGACGACAAATAAACAACTTTCACATTTAAAAAACCAATATGAAACTTTCACATTGATTATATAAGATTTTGATTTCTTCAGTTATCATCTAATTTAAACCAGGCTGTGTTAATGATATGATATGTATATTGTTTTTAAATTAGAAAACAAGTAATGTTTAAATTAGAAAACATCTTAAGAAAACAAGTAGGGAGTCTGTCAAAAATAGTATAAATAATATTAACTTAACAAGATTTTTTTTTTTCAAAATTAAATTAAAAGTACCATGAATTAGTATAAACAGGGAATAGAGTTTCATTGATTAATGTGTGTAGTAGATATTATTAATTTAAATCCCAATAATTAAATTTTGCATCTTAACTGAAGTGTATGTTCTCCCTTAAATACTAACTGCATAGATGAATAGCATAGACTTCTTATAAATTTTCCTATGAATTTTACTGTTTTTTTCTAAATGTTCAAGTTAGTGGTTTAAAGAAAAAAGGGGAGGAATAATTAATTTTATCATCTACTAGCTTTCGCCAGCGGCTTCGCCCGTGTGATATTCGTTTCAACTTCACCCCTCTATTTCACCCATTTAGGGGATGAATTTTGAAAAATCCTCTCTTAGTGCTCCCTACACTCCCCAAGAACATACATGCCAAATTTCAACTTCTTTCGTTCAGTAGTTTCGGCTGTGCATTGTCTGTCAGTCGCTCAATAACGCAAGAATTTTATATATATAGATTTTCATAAATAAATTGAAAACTACTGAACATAAAAAATTGAGGAGACCCTCTGGATAAAGCTTTTCATTTAATACAACCCATAGTTACATTTCACAGTTCTTGAAATTATCCTCCTGAGTGACCCCCATATCAAAATTGATATACCTATGTTATAAAGCTATATTTACACACAGACAGACAGGCATCCAAGTAATAAAACAAGTATTCTATTTTATCATTTAAACACAGGAAACATTAAAAACACCTAATTTTCTTGCTACTGTATTTTTTAAATTAATTCACAGGTTATTCCATTACAATGCTGCCAAAAATGCTAGCACAGTGCTTCTTGATAACTTATGGTTTCCGAATGGAGTAGTCATGTCCCCGGACAACCAATTTGTGTTAGTTGTGGAAACGAATCAAATGAGGGTTCTCAAGTACTACATTGATGGACCAAAGAAGGGATTAACAGAAGTGTTTGTCTCTGGATTACCAGGTAAAATTATAATTTATTCATACAAAATGTTTATTTTCTTACATGATCAATAATAATTATGTTTATATAACACACTTCTCACCTTTTAAACTGTAATTGAGTTATCTATTGACTCTATTAAATTAAAAGTCACTGTTTTAGCATTCTTAAACATAATTTTAAAAACTTTATTGTATGTATAAGAAATAAGAAGCAAACTGACTTATTAAGACTTTACATTATAAGTATTCTTGGTGAATAGTTTTTTGATCATGTAAACTTGAACAAGACCAACAATACTCATGAACACTATTTGAAAAGCTGACCACACATCTACAATGAATGTGTCCTCTATGGCTAAGTAGCTGTCTCTTGACTTGCTAGCACTGTATAAGTCCAGCATATGGCGCGCTTTAATGACGTGGTTAAGAGTTCGAATCAATGTATCTATTATTAAAGTAACATCGATTTTGTACTCAACCCCGTCGTCTGTCGTTCCCGTCCATTCGACGATCTCTACTTCTTCATGCTCTTTACCTTCGTTGTCAACGGTCTTCACCTCGGCTTCCTTATTTTCCTTGTCTCTATCTTCTATTACAACGTAGATAAATACTAGTTTTGAGTTAATGAGACTGTATGTGTTGTCCATACAGAAAACGTAGTCTCCGTCTTGTACTATATCCATTATAATAGAGTTCTGACTTTTTTTGTGGTCGGAAACAATTTTCACACCCCTGGGATCTATTACATCGATTGATATATCCAACTCTCCATGTTGCCCGTCAAGGACTTGGTAATATAGCTCCATAACTTGTCCTGCTTTTCCTGGTTCGAAGAAACATGTTCTGGTACCAGCATCAACTCTGAAGTTAAGGTCAGTTTCGTATATCTCCTGTGTAACCACCGCCTTGCACAATAGGGCAAGTGCAAGAGAAAACTTTAAAAAATACATGTGATCAAATTTGATTTATCTCCGATACTGAATGTCTCGGACTCCACTAAGTGTACACGCTGTTTGAACAAGTGGTCTGTGAAATAATTAATTACGGATTACAGAGTAGGATCAGTGTATTTCTTTTGTTTAATTTATTACTTGTAACCCTCCTTTTCTTGGCTTTAGAAAACACGTTTGAAAGTTAAAACCAGAGGTGAAATGATTTAAGGTGCTCCGGACCTCACCGCGAGCATTCGCGGGTAATGTAACATTATAGATTCGACTTTGAGTATTAGTACACTACCTCGGTGACTGACGAGCATTGGCGTATAATGTAACATTTAGTGATTGCAAATTCAATTCTTATTACAACGCTATTAAGATACATTTAAATTTGATGTTACAAGCGGTATCAAGATATTACACATTGCGCATGCGCATTACAAGGTGCGCATTGTAATGCTCGGTTCTCCTCCTTCACTGATGGAATGCTCGAATCTGTAACGTTACATTACACGCGAATGCTCCGGTGAGGGAGCGCCTTTACCTACCGGTTTTTATCGGCCATTTTATATTGTTTTCAAAAGATAAGGTAGGTAGTGTAGGTATTTTAAAATTTCAGTCTTCCTCTTCATACACTTTTATTCCTGTAGTAGGTACCTGTTAAAACTCAGTTGACATCAGCATAAGAGAACTCGTTTTTTTATTATCCAACTAGCTTTTGCCAGCGGCTTCGCCCGCTTGAATTTCGTTTAAACTTCATCCCTTTATTTCACCCACTTAAGTGTCATAAACGTAAGAGTAGATAAAATATAGGTATATTTAATCAGAAAGCTTCGAACTGCTAAGCTATCGGGAGTTACACGTGTTATTGTGAGTCAACCATAAAAGATAGACATATGCTGTCGTGGAATATTTTTTATATAATTTTAAGGAGAACATTTCCGTCATACATGATTTCTGTGTAGCTTTAACCATTAAGGTTGCACACGCGACGGAAGCTTGAAAAATGGAGTAACTTCTCCCGTTTCCCCAACATTTCCCTTCACTGCTCTGCTCCTATTGATTGTAGCGTGATGAAAAGTATACTATAACCAGCGCGGGAGTATGAAAAATAATTGTACCAAGTTTCGTTAAAATCCGTCGAGTAGTTTTTGTTTCTATAACGGTTATACATCAGACAGACAGACAGACAGGCAAAAATTTTACTGATTGCATTTTTGGCATCAGTATCGATCCCTAATCACCCCCTGATAGTTATTTTGGAAATATATTTAATGTACAGAATTGACCTCTCTACAGATTTATTATAAGTATAGATAGATAGCAGTAGGCACAGACATAGTAACTATGTCTGTGGCAGTAGGTATTTAGGGTACTACACTACTACGTTAACTTGTTCCAAATTTAGTCATGCCTGTTCAAATGCCATCAAATTTAGGTGACTGTCTATTACTTGGGTGCCTAAGCATCTATTGTGTGTAGAAAACAGGATGTAGGTGGGCAACTTTGCTTTTGTGGTTATTTATTGAGTAGTCTACAAGGTTAATACCTTAGCTCGAAATTTAACATAAGTAGGTATGTACCATATATACATACTTTCATGCTTACATACAAACGAAAACAATACAAATACTGTTACAGTTCAAGGCAAGGCAATGTTAACAAATATGATAAATTATATTTGCGAACAAAGCCCACAGTTAACGTAACAATAGGTACTATCAAGAAATGAAAATTTATTCAATATATTATTTCCAATAAACCGTTTTAAATATGCTTGGAGCCTCAAAGCCAAGTGGTTTGCGTCCATCCCAAGTTATGAATATAAAGGTAAACGTGCGTGATTTTTAATCAAGGGTCCAATCATCAACACAGAAAAAATTAAGACAATAATAATGATTATACCTACTTGTGATTATACTGCTGTTGCGAGCTTGCGAGGCCGAGACGGGCTGATAGGTAGATCTTACAGTGTACTTACTACTTACTCAATAAATTATAGATTCAAGACGAAGCTCTGTAGTAGGTATAAGGTATAAGGTACATTTTGCCGATAGCTAAGTATTAATATGACGTCAGTGTCTCTTTGTGATAACTAAATGCATTAATATTTACATTTGCCCTCACAAGAATGAATTAGCAATCCGAGCTGTAGTTTACATTTATGTAGTAAGGATGAGTTCCCAAGATCTTTTTATTCTTACACCTTCCATTATTTGTATTTTGAATAACTTTAAATAAAATCTGAAATATTTTATATATAATAATGTGTCTTTATGTGTCTGTATGCTATGTTTTAATCGACCTTAAAATATTGTAATGAATTTCAGTTTCGATTGTTTATCGGGTTCAATGTTTGCTATTTCGTTATCGACTACTCGCTTTCCAGGCAATATAAATTGTAAATTATTTAGGTACCTAGTAAAAATTCAAAATAATTTATTCGTGAAGGTATATACTTATATAGTCTATAGGTACCTGATACTCAATGCACATTATTGGTTTAATCTACCGCCATTTCGCAAAGGTGCCATAAAGCTTTGTAGGTCCTTGAAACGTGGAGATCTGATGAGAACTCGATTTTAGAAAGTCGGGGTGAAACGTGAAACCAATTATTTTACTTTTATTTAAATTTTCATATTATATTCTAATGTAATAAGGACACCTTTAATAAATTCTCAAGTAACACCGACTAACGCCACAAAAGTAGGTAGGTCAGTTTTACTGTAAATCGTTAATCCAAAAAACACAGCTTTTTAATTATGAATTTGAGATGTTCAAAATCGTAACAACATATTTCATAATGTGATAAGTTAATCTTGATAGTTGTATTACGAAAATCAGATTTTCTATTTTAATAAAGAAATAATACTGATGTTATTTTCGATGACATTCAGGAACCCCAGATAACATCCGCGTGCTACCCGACGGCTCGGGCGTTCTCATAGCTCTCTACACTGCTTTTGATGACGAACATCCTCTGCTCTTAAAATCGCTTGCCGCTACACCGCTGGCGAGGAAGGCTGCTGCAAGATTCATGAAACTTCTCGAAATGCCATTTGAATTTTTGAATAACCAATTCCCACATATTGTTTTTGAACAAATTGTTTACACGGTTAGTATTTTTACCACATTTATGAACTGTTTCCATGACGCTATTACGTCGTGTAAAATGAAGATAATCTTTTATTATGGTATTATGATTCTAATTTAAGGTATTAATTGCTTTATTATCTAATGTATTGCAGATTGGTCACTTTGCTACCATATCGGGTTTCGGGCCTGGCTTATCTGGATTAGTACAAGTGGATTGGAATGGAAATATCGTAGCTTCTTATGACAATAGAGATAACAGTGTGGCTCACATCAGTGATGCAATTGTTTACAACAATAAATTGTACCTAGGTGCCCCACATAAGCAAAACTTTATTGCGTCTGTTCCCGTACCACCTCTTTTGAAAAAAGCCTTCAGTCCAGCTAAAGCTACCCCAGAAAAGCAAATCCCGAAGCAAGAGAAAAAAGTTGAACAAGTCAAAGTCGCTAATAATGTAGAAAAACCAGTAGAAAAAATACCTATCCAGAAAACTAGCACCGAAAAGCCACCTTCGGAAGGTGATAAAATTAAATCCGTTCCACAAAAACAAACTGAGGCAAAGCCTAATGCTATACCAAAAGATTCTGTGAAGCAGCCCATTAAGCAAGACTCTGTTAAATCTACACCAAAAGTAGCTGAAAGTAAACCAAAAAAAGAAGCTGTACCTGAACCACCTAAACCTACGACGGTTCCTGTCGCTACACCTGCCCCAAAGAGAGAGTCTAAAAAACAAGCTGCATCAGAATCGAAAGCAGTTCCTGAATCTAAACCAAAAGACAAGGTAGACTCGAAAAAACAAGCTGAAGTACCTGAACCACCCATAGTTATTATTGAATCTAAGCCAACAGCGGCTCCTAAAGCTGAACCTAAAAAAGAGACTACCACCAGTACCGTGAAATCAGAAAAAATACCAGATAATAAGGTTTCTGGCCAAGAGAAACCCGTACCTAAAGTCGAAACCCCTAAACCGACCACTGTGAAGCCTGAAAAGGCCAAAAAAAGCAAAAAAGCCAAGATACCACAAGAAGAGGAACCCCAAATTATAGTTCAAAAAGTAGTACCTGATGAAATACCTATCACTGAAGAAATTCCATCCGACACAGCAAAACCGAAAGATGAATCTCTCAAAGTAATTAAGAAAACTGGACCCGCTGAAATTCCTGTTCCTAATGTTTAAGTCAAGGTTGTGGTAATTTAAGCTTGTTCAACAAGAATCTGAAATGAAAAATGAAACAAAAGTTTATTAGGATATAGTAGTATTATAGATAATTAATCACATTTCCAAAACAAAGACTATTGTGTTGAAATATTTAGATTCTAAATATTGCACTCTAAAATTTGATTTACAAAACATTCCATTATGAAGAATGAATATTTGGATTTTCTGTTGTAAAGAATATTGAATTTGTTTATGGCAGTTGGAGGCTTAGAACTATAAAAATGTGGTATTAATTTCGAAGACTGTATCTTTTTAACAGTTTTTTTTCTCGATAACAATTATTGTATTGATTTTTATTTAATATTGTGTAATGTTGAACAACCAATTTCATACATATGATTTTTCTGTTACCAAGTTAATAATTAAAGTGCAATTAATGATTATTTACAATGTTAAAGATGTTTCTGAAATTTAATATTTTTATAGAAGTCATATTTATAGCTAGTATCTGTTTTCCTTTTATAACTCACTATTATTAATTTAGTTACTGATTGCATTATTAAGTTTAGAGGTTTATTGGATTTGGTATATGGGAAAAAGTCGGATTGTGTATCATTGGATACTGTTAGTCGGAAGAGATTTTTTTGTAATAAATCGATCGTTTTTGTAGAATAAAAAACACTTTATTTCACCATCCACAAATTAATGCATTCTTACTCTGTTATAGGTGGCAGGCTTTGACCTACCTATGTTTAAGGATTGAAGAATTATTTTCGTATTTCCAGTTGTTAAACTATTTGCAATATAGCATAGCATAGCTACGCCTTTCTCATGGCCGTGTGTGCAGGTAGGGAGGGAGGGGTATCTTTAGTCTAATAACATGCAAATAGTTCCAAATCGGGATAGAATATTGAATAATGGCGCATATGACCCATATAGTACTCAGATCCTACAGACAAAAGTCAACAATTTAGAAAATAATGTTTTACTATGTACAATTCAACATCAACAACAAAATCCTCATTTAGACCAGTTCGGCGTTTTTAACTAAAAATAATAAAAATTCATTTGTAAAAATCATGATATTTATTTCATTTAATTGTAATATTAACAAGTTAGATTGTTTTATCTTAGGTACTGGAATGTCAAAAGAATTTAATATGATACAAAAGGTTTAATACAAAATATTGAATAATAACGACATAAATTGTTGGCATGGCAAACAATTAAACTGAATAATGAGAGAGCAATTGAATACATTCAGTGCGTAACAATTCTTTGTAGTAGCTCCGTCATTAGACTAGCGGAAATATTAGGGGTGAATTTGAGACACCGTATTTTCAGAATATTATTAGCAATATTTAATCTTTGTACAAAGTGAAATAATAAGGTACTTTTACAAACGTTTCTAAACTAATCGTCAAATTACATTGCTACTAGCTAAAGTAACTGCAATAACTTTTAAATACTTATTTTATATACAAATTAACAGACAGTATTTATAATGAAAATAAACATGTCAACGATTTTGTAGTATTGAGCTTTTCTATTTCTATAATGTCTACTATCATTTGATTAGTTCTAGTGATTGCGATAACAGATTGTGACATTACATTGGTAATACAATTTTACTTAGATTTCTATATTGTCTGATTTGTTGGCATTCTAAAATATAAGAATTGCCATTTAATATTACATGGGAATCCTTAATGACTAATGGGTCAAAATATTTTGGCCAAAGATCTCATAAAAAATGTTTCTTGTATAACTTTTCATGGCATTGTAAGGGTAGCATAGTGTAGAGACAAAATGATCACGAGAATTACTCATGCAGGGGCGTACAGGGTTGCACCCGTATAGAGACCAAGCCATCCCATTATGGATGTGTCGTGGCCACATCGTAGATTTGCTCACATCATGAAATGATCGACCATATCATGAAATGGTCGCATTTCATGATAAATGGTCAACTGTCTATTGGCCACATCATGATGTGGTTTGAGCAGATCAATGATAAGAAATCGTTTCTCTATATGGGTAACTGAACGCGCGGCTCTTTCATGAAATGGTCAAGATTATTTTGATCATATCGTAAAGTAGTTACATTAATTACCGGTAGAGGCGCTGCAAGCGCTTTGTTTATGTGTGAAGATGGCGGCCGTTGGCGTAAATGTTGTTTCACGTCACGTCAATTATTAAAAACGAGTAACATTGAACGGAAGCATAAAAGTTGATTTTGAATATAAAACAATGAATACTCATTTCCATTACTACTCAGTCAAATAAATCCCCTTCGAAGGGGATTTGTGGAATATGCCAAATTCTTTAAGGTGAAGGTAGGTCGAATTGTTTACAGAACCGAATTAGCCTACCCCTACTCCACGTAGTCTTGTATGCCCTACCCCTAGAGTGTTTTTTAGAACCCGGAGGCGCGGAGGGAGGGCAACCCCCGCCCGCTGCTTGCCGCTGCTTTGTTACGCAAGGGCGAAGGGGCTGCACCTTCCGCAGCGCCGGAGACGTCACGGCTCGAAATTATGCCCTATATTCAGCGTTTTTACGATTTGGCCAAACGTTGATGACCAAATCGTGAAACGTCGACGATTTTACGATCGGGCCAAACTGAGTTGATCATTTCATGAAATGCGACCATTCATGATATGGTCAATCATTTCATGAAGTGAGCAAATCTACGATGTGGCCACGACAGATGCATTCATATGGTGCACCCTGTGGGGCAACGCCCGAGTCCATGGCGTCAGGTTTAACCTTGATGGTATTAATGCACAGCTAAATGCCACCCTCCCAAGCCATCTCGATGTCAACTCGACGATGAACCGTTCTTTACATACTTCAGTCAAAGAGACTTTAATACGCTTAATACAATCTATTTTTTTTTCTAGCAGTATGAGCCTATTTGACTGTTGAAAATATGTATAATAAACTTTTAAGATTACAACTATTCAAAATGACCAACATTACATGTATTGTTTTCTTGGAACTGAAAATACAAGAAAATATAAATAATACTTAAATAAAATTATCTAACTACGTCAAAGAAATAATTATGTATAATCAAAAAAAAATTATACTGACATTATTTTTTAATTGAGTTGAGAGTGAGCAATGGTCACTTCATTTCTATAATCTATGTGGCTAAAGAATACAAATTCGTTTATAAATATATTAGGACGAGTACAGAAGGTAAGTATTACATTAGTTTAAGCTTTTTCCATCACAACACTGTGTGTAGGTCGCCTGATTCAGTGTGATACACGTTGTTAAACTAAGAAACATACTTTATTAAGTAAACATTGAACAGTTTGTGATTACGTAACAGCTAACGGGAGTGGCGGACGGTGGCTAAATGAATACTTGTTCGGCGGCCAACGCGTCCGCGAACGGCTTGACCGCCCACTGCGTCGCGAAGTAAAACACGAGGCCGAACGTTATAGAGATGGGCAGCGCTGGCAGCGCTTTCCTGAATATTGCTAATAACAGTAATGTAAGGCACAGACCCTGAAACAAAAGATAATCATTTTTGTTCATTTTTATCAGAGCAACGTTGGGTAGTCCAAAATTGTGTAAGGTAGAACCAGAGTGGTCCAAGTGACATTTTGGAAAAAAACCCGATTTTGGCAAAAACATGTGCAAAATTCTATATTCTTTTATTCCACTTTGATTAAATTGTCATTCAGAAACATTGTCTAGGAAAAAACGCAACCTCTCACTTTGGACTTAATGGAATTTGGAAAATCTTAGTGTGCCAGACTGGTCCAAGTGACAAATCTGTACTTGGATGATTATGGTTCTAATTTTGTGAAAAGACTATTTGATCAAAGTGCAATGTAAGGGCGCATTCAAGTAGAAAGCTGGTTACCGGCGCTGATCTGCCAGCGCTTATCGGTACTGGTCCGTCGAGATAACCTCTACATAAAGTTTTTGAGTTACTCTTAATAATGTGTATTTAATTTATGATCGTTACCTCATAACTTGTCACTAGATGCTTCGATTTTGATATTTCCTTTTTTTATTCGAAAGCTAGTACCTACTTGACGTGTGGTCATAATTATATAATTTTCAGCGACATCTGACGAGTAGTTTTTGAGTTATCTATACTTCTCGATTTTGAAGTTGGTTATTTTTTGTAAAAAGTTATTGTATTATTTGAAAGCTGGTACTTGTCGGTGGTCCCGTATAAATTTGAATAACAACTGACGAGTAGTTTTTGGTTTATCCTTAATGTGTATTTATGTTTGTTATCTCATAGCTTTGTACTGGGTATTCCAATTTTGACGATTCTTATTTTAATTGAAAGCCTGGGCTTGTCGTGTGGTTCCGTTAAATTAAATTTGATTTACATCAAACCAGTAGTTTTTGAGTTACTCTTAATAATGTGTAATTAATTTATGGTCGTTACCTCATATCTTAACACTGGGTGCTTCGACTTTTTAAATTATTTTTTTATTCAAAAGCAAGTAGGTCCTTGACGTGGGGTCTCATATAAATTTCAGTGACGTCTTACAAGTTGTTTTTGAGTTACATACACTTAGCTTTCAAGTAAAAAAAGAATCGTCAAAATCGGAATACCCAGTAGAAAGTTATGAGATAACAAACATAAATACACATTAAGGATAAATCAAAAACCAATCGTCAGTTGTTGTTCAAATTTACACGGGACCACCGACAAGTACCAGCTTTCAAATAATACAATAACTTTTTACAAAAAAATAACCGACTTCAAAATCGAGAAGTATAGATAACTCAAAAACTACTCGTCAGATGTCGCTGAAAATTATATATGACCACACGTCAAGTAGGTACTAGCTTTCGAATAAAAAATGGAATTATCAAAATCGAAGCATCTAGTGACAAATTATGAGGTAACGATCATAAATTAAATACACATTATTAAGAGTAACTCAAAAACTACTGGTCCGATGCCGCTCAAATTCATATGAGACTACAATGATACTTGCATTGAACCACTTGCACTGTACCAGCTTTCAAATAAAAAGAGAATCATAAAAATCTAAACACTCAGTAAAAAGTTATCAGGAAAAAAACATAAGTACACAGTACAAAACATCCTTACACATTATTCAAGTTAATTCGAAACTACTCGTCAGATGTCGCTCAAATTTATATGGGACCATACCACAAGCACCATCTTTCAAGGATATAAAGAATCATCAAAATCGGTTTACCCAACTCGAAGTTATGGGGTCACAAACTTACCAACAAAGATAAAAAAAAAATAAAAAAAGGATCGGTGAATAAGTTTTTTTTTAACTTTTCTATTTGTTTGTAGGTAGTATGTTTGTGCTTGCTGATCTCAGAAACGGCTGAACGGTTCGTTATGGAATTTTCACTAGATTCTTTTTTGTTCGAAGGTAAAGTAAAAGTAGTGCTTGTCATAATTATGGTACCTTGTACATTGGAGCGACATCTGGCCGGTGGTTTTGAGTTATCTTGACTTTGAAGTCGGTTATTTTTTTTGTAAAAAGTTAGTTCTGAATCATATTAATATACTAGCTGTGCCGTTGTGCCCGAGGTTTCGCCCGCGTGAAACTCAGTATGTCACAAAATTCCGGGATAAAGAGTAGCCTCCATGTTGCTCCACAACCTCCTCCATCTCCCAGTGAAAGTCCGCAACTTCATTCGATAACAGTATTTTTTCCCGCATGAATCCCGATGTGGCGGGTATTCCGAATAAAGAGTAGCCTACTTATGTGTTGCTCCACAACCTTCTCTATTCTCCAACGAAAGTCCCATAAAAATCTGAAACCGCGACTTCGTTTGAAAATAATAGTTTTTCCTGCGGGAATCCCGAATTCCGGGATAAAGAGTAGCTAATATGATTCTCCACAACCTCATCTATCTCCAAGTGAAAGTTCCATAAAAATCTGTTCAGCCGTTTCTGAGATTAGCGTGCACAAACATAAGTAGATTACGGACATATAGATAAATTTGTTAGAGTTTTTAATCTTTGTTTGTGCCAGAGTGGTCCATGTGCAAGAATTTTTAAATTTTTTAAATTTTTGTTTGTGCCAGAGTGGTCCGTGTGCATTTTTTTGTGAAAAACCATCAATTTGTTATACTAAATACAAATGATTGTGATTAAACATATCTTATTACTTTAATCTAACTTGTTAGCTGTAATTTCAATAAAGAATTACAAGTTAAAAGTTATTAGTTTCGCTACAATAAGTACAAACGCGTTTCCCTCGTTTTCTCGAAAAGTTAAAATTGTCACTTGGACCACTCTGGTTCTACCTTACCTAATTTATCCTAAAGAAAAAGTCATTAAACATTATTTCGGACAAGTAACATTTGATGTCGAAGCAAAATGTGTAATTAAAGGAAAACATAGATGGAGCTAAACTTTAATAATGAGTATGGTAAAACATAATAATAACCAATTACTTACAATTAGTATTGCTACGAAGCAGGCAAGAGTGGTGTTCCAATCTCCATACGAACTGGCTTTCCCCACTAACACACTGTAGAATATAAAATCTCCTAGGCCCAGCTTAACACCTTCTGCAAAATGAATAATAAAGACATGGCAAAAAAAGAAATAATTAAAACATAATAGAAAATATTTTTTATTATCATTTGTTAACTTTCATTAAAAATTAATTTGTTTGAAATAAAATAACAATAAACACATCAATTAAAATTTATGTTGAAAATCGATTTTTAATCTACATTGATTCCAGTCAAAATAAATGTGTACGGTAAAAACTATTCGATATTTAAAAATTTCCCAAGTTTATAGTACAAGAAACTATGATTGATGACCCCGGCATGATAAGGCGACATCACTTACTCTCCTCTTCTTCGGCGAGCTGCGAGGGGTGCGGCGCGGGCGGCGCGGGTGGTTGGTCGACGCGTGTCGTGTAGCGCGCGCTCGTCGTGCTGTCCACCCGCAGCCGCCGCGGGCCCCCCGCGCCCGGCGCTGCGCCCCCCGCGCCCGGCCCTCCGCCCCCCGCTGCCCTCTGCTGCCACGCCGCGTCGAAGCCCGCCTCCGAGCCTGAGTTGCGAACGCTCTCGCCCGTCCCCGCCGGCGACCCTATAGATATAAACCAATCATCGATTTTCACATTTTGTAATGTTGGACATTGTAACGCTAATGAGGGTCGCCGTTTTTGTGCTCACCAGTTGGCGCCACCGGCGAGGTGAGGTCCTGCTGTCAAAGCCCGCCCATACATAAACAGTGACAAATGACATTCAGACAAGCGAAAAGTGACAGACAGACTTCACTTTTCACTAGCGCCTCTAGCGGAAAATTCACACGCGGTTACCCTCATTGCTATAACAGAGCTCAGACCATGAAGCAAATTTGCTTCATGACTCATACGGACGTTACATAGTCACATATAAGTACAAAAGTTGTAATAGTCAACTACTTTGCAATAACACCTAACATTACTTAATTAATTTGATGCTTGATTAAAATCCCACCTATCGTAAATAAGTGACATTGTAGTCTTGATTGGTCTTCATCCACAAGACATAATATAACACAAACATTTTCATCTGCTAATTATGAACAAGTCTCATTTACTGTTTTATTCTACAAAGCGTAGTATGATACTTTAAGAAGTATTTAAAACAACAAACAAAAAGTATGTAAAACAAATAAATGCATATAACATTTACAGACAGCTCCGCAATAAAACACTATGCAGTGCAACCGCGCGGGATATAGCCAAGTGAGACATCACGAATAACCACAACATTACATACATAAACAAATATTCAAAATTTATGTATGATAAAATAAAATTCTGATAGAATTGACGAAACCACCTTATTGCCTATTAAAATTCATGTTAAACTCATTCTTAAACGAAGCGTTTATAAGTGGACACAAAAAACCTAGAGATAGTATGGAATTTATACCATGTTTTTTATGCTGCGAGCCCCAAAAGTACTAACGAAGCAGACATGACATGAGGTACCTTTTTTATTCCTTGAAGTTTAAAAATTGTACAAAAATATACTCAAGCCACCACCTTACCTTTTAGAGATTATAGAGCACAACATACAATACCAAAATGTTTTCTGCTTTGTGTAAAATGTAGAATGTAAAGCACATTATATAAAATCATATATAATTTTTTTTGGGTGCAACAACTTTCAAAAAGCGCACGAATTCGTTTTATTTTCTTTGAAATGGAATCCTTGGAGACGTTAGTGTAGTTTGTACAGTTTCAAATGGATTTCTAAGCAAGTTTCTAAACAATACCTAATTTCATAAACACAAACATAACCCTCAACTAAGTCTATGATAAAAAAGTTATTATTCAACTATTAATATCTTACAACCCCAAAAATTTTATTAATATTAGTTATTCATGGGCGTATTAAATGTCAATACTTTATTAACTATTCCCTCCAGCTCTCTACATAATGTTAGATGTTACGCTTGTGTTAAGCGTGTAAGGACGTCACTGCACCAACTTGCATGGCGTGGTTTGGGGACGAGCGCAAGCCAAGCGGAACTCCAATAGTAGGGTTTAGTAGAGAGAAGCACAGACCGTGCGAGTATAGAGGGCGTAGCTCGAGCGCGGCGTGCTCACCTTCGCCGGTGCCCTCCGGCCCGCGCCCCCCGCGCGCCGCGCGCTCCCCGCGCCCCGAGCCGCCCAGCGGGCTCGTCTCGCCCGCCGCCATTATGTACATCACCGTTGCTGCAACATAGATACATACTTTGTATTACATTGTAATTAAGTTAATCAGTAATGTAATGACCAAGTTGCATTTATTGAATGACAGATTAAATATTCGTCAATGAAGCTGTCTAAGAATTATTCTTAAAGATTGTCTTTGTAAAAACATGGACAACTATTTAAATCTCGGCAATGATTACTTAAATGAGACCATAAGTCATATTTTTATTGCTATCACACTTACAAGAATAAATTAAGGCTGGAAATATTGGTTCATTTCTTTCTTGTGCAGTTTCTACTAATATTCTTAGCGGCCCTTTTGGTGTCAACACAGCAACCAAATCTGTAACAATATTCAAATATTAGATATACAAATGTAACATCATTTGATGTAAAATTAATTTAGTATCACTATACAAATATTTTTTTTTCTTCGTAATTTATCTGTAACCTAAATGTCTGTCGCTTCCGGAGACTGAACCAGGGATCCTTCGCTGCACAAGAAGGTTTAAAACTAATAAGACTATGGAGCTATTTAACATTTATATACCACGTAATAGGGTACTTTCGGGAGTGAAAAATAAACTAGATTTTCGTAATAAAAAGCAATAAAAAATATATTTCGTCAAAATAAACACGCTTTCTCGCCTTAAAATAAAATAAAAATTATTTTTTTATTTCCAGAATAACGCTGTCAGTACTTGTCAGCCATTTTGATGACGTAATAATGGTAATGTGTACAGTGCCACAAACTTATCTGAGTCAGTAAGAGGGCCACTACTGTCTTTGTCTGACAACAGTATAACATTTTTGCATTAGTTCCAATTTTGGCCACTGGGATAGATATGTTTGTGGCACTGTATGTATGACCGGTTGATGATGACAATTTTTTATGACAGTTTGGTTGGTTGGTTTTTGATTTTGCCTTTATGACATCACACCAATGCCTCTCGTGTGTTAGGTCACGTGACATACAGATTAAAAATTTCGAATTTTAATATTATATTATAAAATAATTAAGGTACGTTGGGGTAAGATCGGTGGTGGGGTAAGACCGTTGGAATCAAATAACTCACTATTTTGGCTTTATTTTTCAATGTTAGCCACACTGCGTGAAAGATAATTTTGTTACGCCCCACCCAGCAGTGGTCGCCAGTCGTATGCACGACTGCACGTATGCTACATGCTTTTAAAGTTAACAAGGTAAATTTTCCAAAATTTTTGTCCATCCGGTCTTCCCCCTCAATTTTGGATTGAATATTGTAGCGAAAGTATAATGTATTTTATTATTATTTTGCCTAAATACTAAAATTTAAGCAGTGGTAATTAGATAGAACTAATTGATATCCGTCTAGTATCTCTGCAGGCTGAAATCCGGTGTTATCCTCCTCAGGTGAAGATCGGATAAAAATATCCGATCAGCGCAAAGTGATGAAATTTGTAGTGGTTGTCAAACTTTTATAATATATGATTAAAAACCAAGATAGATTATAATAACAAAAATCTGATTATAGAATAAGCAACGTAACTTGAAGTACTTATCCTAATAGATTAAATGCATACATCGCTAACAAAATATATAATTTAGAACATTAAGAAAAAAATAACAGCTATAATTATTAAATGTATGTGCTTATTAATAATAATAAAAATAATTCTTAAAGCTTAATAAATCTAATTTTCTACTAATGTACACACTTATTATTTTAAAAACTATTCTACTAATTCATAATTTGGCTCTAGTCTCCTTGGCTTCCCTTTATCACTCTCTCATATCCATATTTTTACTTATATTTAAACACATAAATTTGCTTGAAATTACTACTTGTACCTATACGTACATAAAGAAGTAAGTAGTAAGTAAAGGTCATTCACTTGTAGCAATTTAACGACAATTCTATTAGAGACAAATGTCGAGAGAACCTAAACTTTGGGAACCATTAAATCGCCTAATTTTAAAATAAGGGGTAAGATCGGGCAGCCCGAACGAAAAAAAGAGCGAAAAAAAAGTAATCATCTGGAACATCTATGTTCGTAGCCTTACATAGATTTCATTGATATCATATTAAAGCACATAAAAGATCGGATATATCCTTGTCATACACCTTGTGTTCTTTGCAATAGAAACAGTTTTAAATTACTGTCCGAACTTCCCCCTTAATGACCAAATTGTGATTATACTCATAAAAAAGTATATCGAGCTTTTCTAAGCGTATAAATAATAAAATATTGAGTGTACGAAGAGAAATGCTATTTTAAATTATGCTATGTTTATTCATCATCCGTTTGCACTATATTTCATTGACATAGCACTTACTGAACTCACAAAATTTAAGTTTTTACAACATCCTTCGAACTTGTCGTAAATCCGTCCGGTACGTATGTGCTTTTATGACTTAAAATCAGAATAATAAAGTAAATTTTTTCATTACAGAAAGTACCCTATTATGTTAATGAGGTGCACTGACATGCCATTTACATGCAGTAATTTGTTCATTAAGGTACTGGTTTAGTCTGAGTCTTTGTTTCTTTACCACTGCACCAATGTACACTACTTTAATCACTCTTAGGTTGGAGAAATCTGTAATGTTTACATACCCCAGATTGAGATGACAGCTAGTACAGCCCAAGTAGTCCATTCAGGCAGATATTTGATAAACACGAGAGCCATAAGTGCAGCAATGAAGATTAAATATGCCTGCTGCAGCCTCAGGGGACCCTTCCAATGGATCACTATCATGCCCATCACACCAAAGTTCCACATCACTATGGCTAGAGTAATGTAATCCATTGCTATATTATGTGCTCTTAAAGCCTCCCTGTAAATAAAGAATCACTTGTTAATTTTCATGGCATTTATAAATCAAACTGAGTACATGGAAAGAAATGTTTATAAACTCATTGTCCTACAGTAGGATTTCCAGTGCTGTGGGTGCCATGGAAAACAAATAAGTCAAGAACACGCACAGACCAAGAACAGAAATGATAACTCATCATAAATTTATATATTTGCCTGGTTTTTTTTTGGGTCTGAAACTGCAATAATTTTTCGTGAATGCATTATAAAATTTCTATAAAAAGCATACACTATATGTTCTGTTGTTATACTCGTAGTGTATGTAATTAAAATGTTGTTATGTTTGAATGCTTGCATAGAAATTACAAAAACTAGGGTGCTTAAAATTTTATGGGTTAGTACAAAAAAAACTGTTACCTCATATATGAATATGGCTAAATTATTACAAAAGCTATCAGTTTTTTTATAAATACACATGAAAGTAATAAGGTACTTACTCCAAAAACAGATACGAAAATAAAAACAACAGCATGAGAGATGACATAATGAGCCACCCATGTATAATCTTATAGCATCTCTTCTTGTACAGCATTATCAGAAGAACAGTCATCAACGCAATTACACCCAGCAGGATCAAGGAGTTTGCAAGAGCATTCCATACTTTGGTCACTGCATGTGGACTTTCTTCCTGAAATGGTGTGTACACACTGAAATAGAACAAAACATTATGTACATAACAATAATGACTACTCATTTAACATCATTTTACAAGCATTGTATAAATTTAATAAATAAATTAAAATAAAACAATTTTATTTACTTACAGATAAATATCCTTTACTGAGTAGAAATTAACAGTTGATATGGTGGAGACAACAACTATCATACACAGGGTGACGGGAACGAAGAGTTTAATAACATGCCCGGCACCATACTTGAGCTCCAGCTCTTCGATCTGAATTTCAGCTGGCTCCGCCGGCCCCGGTGGTCTCTGCCCACCTGACCCTGAGCCACCTGAATTATTTCCACTGCCCCCATCTGTTGCCATCACACTCTGTGAAACAAATAGTATCAATTAACATTCTTTATTATAACTTATAACAATAGGCACTCATCATTTTAAAGTTGTTTGTCTTTGTTTATAAATCAAATCTTTGGAACTATAACATATGTAGGACTTAGGGGAATTGCATAGTTTATTAAAAAGTATATAACCCTGGAATTCTTGATGCTTATGTTATCTTCTACAAAGGAATGACTCATCATAGCAATATGCATCTTAGGGGTCCATTTGAATATTCAATTAAATAGTTTTGATCAGGATGTTCTACTTGATTCGAAGTACACTTACGCCATACGTTGGAGGTTGTGAAGTAGATTTAGTTTTCCTTTTCCTCGCAATCCGGTCAGCTGCCTCCCTGTCGGGGCGGGCTTCTGCGATGTGGCCGTCCATGAGTGCAGTGTACTCGTTCGCGTTACTATCACTGTCGGTGTCACTCATTCATATTAATATTACGGACATTATACAAAGATTAAACAAAATGTGTGTGACAATTATATCACTTTAAATTCACTCATTTACGTATAAGTACATTCAAAAGGAATTCTGCATTATTGGCTTGGCTTTTCGTTACTCGCATAACTTATATAGTTTAGTTGACAGTGACAGACTTGACAAATAAACTGTCAGTTTGTCACCAATGACAAATAAGACCATTAAGCTGAACCGACCACAGAATATAATATAGAATATATCATAGATTATAGAAAACCACAAAATATCAATTCTAATTTGTGAGAAAACAGTATTATAGTAGGGCCATTTTAATAGGCCACATTTGACAGTTCGTCAAAATTTTACAAAGTAACCTTGTAAGGGAGGTACTCCATATTATTTAATTTACCCCTACTAGATATTGTTAAAAGGAGATGTTTCAAATCCGGCCCACAATATGTACAGTACCTCGAAAAATCGAGAAAAATCCATGGAATTCGGGAAAAATAAAGGTAAATTACCTAAATGCATACTTTTCTGGTACAAAAATTGTATCTATCATTTAATTTTATCAAGTTTCAACATGGCGTCTTACCAATTTGTCATTGATCACAGATCACGAACTGTCTACTGTCACTTTAATATGACAGAAATGTACGTACATATGTCAAACTTCAATCAAATCAACCAACGTGACATGTGATGACAGCTTACCGCCATGACGGATTTTTGTTTTTGTGTTGCAATTTCAATTGTATATTTTTGTGTTGTACCAAAAAACTAAACCAATTTGAAGTGATTGGATAGTTAAAAACTGTTTGAATTGCGATTCTCCATATTTTAGTATGGTGTACAAAGTGGTGGCCGGGGCTCCATACATTTTGAAACAACTCCTTTTTACACTTTTAAGTAAAGAACTGACGTCGTTACAAAGTTACGTCAGTGAACTCTTTTTCTTTTTAAACATGAGGGATGGTACCAAAAGAAACAGATCAGTAGATAAGTTGAATTCGAGAAGTCGAACTAATCGTCAAAAAGTATTTCATGATTACAAAATAAAATATATTTTAATGGGAATAGAATTAATTTTCTTACATTTTAGGCCAAAAAATATGTAATCATTCATTTAAATATATAACGTCTGGCTCAAAAGCCAGTATCCAGAAACGTGAAATGTTACAAAAAAGTCATGATTTCATTTCGCGCCATTATTAGACGCATTATTTTTGTCGTTTTTTTAGTCATTGTTTGAACTGTGCGGTCATTAAAATAGTTTTTATAACAATCACATTCAATTTACAGATGTTTGAAGTCCTTATCGATTAATTAAATTAATCGATGTTTTTCAGCAGGTTACCCTCACTATAAAGCAAAGACAAACAGTTGTCAAATGTGGCCTATTAAAATGGCCCTACAGTCCGCCCAACTTAACTCTGAAATGGCAAAAATTGGAACTAACGAAAAGTCATTCATAAGTACGTTGTGTTCATTCATCTGTCAGTTACTAGTGTGCAATGATTGGTCAAATGAATGTCAAATGCGTCCGACAGCGCCTCTTTCGTTTCAGTCTTAAGTTGGGTTTACTATACTTTATGCAGCAGTAGGTCGATGCAAGATAGAAGAACGAAATGCGTTGAAAAAAACGATTTAAAAACGCGTTGCAAAAAACGGTTAAAACCATAGAGTAACTTTGGGTTAAAACGTTGCAACCTTGCAACATTGGATTTATGAGTAGTAAAATAAAAATCGCTATGAGTAATCCAAAAAGTTTTTTCTGTAACTTGAAACCATCCATCGATCTTAGCAAAACTTAAAACGATTTTGCTAATGGTTCGTCATGGGAACACCCATCGCTACTCGAGTCACCCTGATTGCACACTGTTGTTGATAAGAATCCATTATTAAATTTAAATTATATTATTATTATTATTTTATTACTAAACTTATGTAATATAGATTTGACCCTCCATAACAATATTTAAATTGTACTTACAAATCTTTTACAAAATATTATATTATTCAGATTTGATAGTATGACACCATCTGACAGTACTCACCAAACCATAAGGATGCGGTTCCACTGAGACGGAGCGGAGCGGAGCTGTGCGCGATTCACCAATCGCATGGCTTGAAAATCACGTCTCATTGTGCCTCGCGTGGATTTCAAGCCATGTGATTGGTGAATCGCGCACAGCTCCGCCTCAGTGTAACCGCACCCTAAATGTTTTGTGGTTAGTCATATTTTTAGGACGTTCTTGGGTCTTGCTCATTTCTATAGTACCTATCTTGAATGGAGAACCAATGCAGTCTCTCATATACAAGCAGCTTGATCCTGTATGCACCTGTTCTGAGACATCATAATTTATAATGGGAATGGAAATTTTATATGTGCAAGTTTCCTCACAATTTTTTCTTTCCCCAAAGCAAGTGATAAAATTTAATTGTAATATAGTTCACTACTTTTAAAAGTATGTGATGCCTGAAGGATTCGAACACAGGCCCTCTCTTTAGGAGTCCAATATTCAAACCACATACATGGATAACAGATCTTTTAAGAACACACTCACTAGGGATGAAGTAACCAATTCCAACTTTAACTGAAGACAATTTATTAGAGTAATGAAATCAATGTGTTGGAACAACTTGATGATTACAATTAAATGTTTACAATGATAAGTTTATAGGTAAAGCCCTTCAGGAGTGCCCTCTTTCTTTCGGTAGAGCACGCTTTCCTTAGACTTCTTAAAATCTTCATTGGTGACCTTCATACGCCGTTCTCTAAGCGCCATCAGGCCAGCTTCCGTGCAAATTGCCTGTAAGAAATCAATTTTTATAGTTGAGCAGGTTATATATTATTTACAGTTAAGCATAATGCTTGCTTGATATCAGAGGTTTTAAATATGATTAAATTGGCTCCCCTAAAATTAATCCAATAGATGTTACTGCTGATTTAACAGTTTAGACATTCTATTATACATAAACTAACATAATTTTAACCAATTGAACTTCCAATATCTGGGGCATATAAGGCTCTAGGGCTCTAGCCAACCTTCACTTTTTCTTTATTCTCAATCATCATTGAGTACAAAAGTTACCTTGATATCTGCACCAGAGAGATCATCTTTAGACATGATGAGCTCGGAGAGATTAACATCATCTGATAATGTCATTCTTGAAGTGTGGATGGTGAAAATCCTTCTCTTGGTTTTTTCATCAGGAAGCGGGAACTCAATCTTTCTGTCAATACGGCCAGGACGAATGAGAGCTGGATCTAAGGTCTCTATTCGATTTGTAGCCATAATGACCTGAAAGTTAATTTTGTATCATTATTTTTATAAATTTATATACATTTAATATTAATATAAATTTATATATATTTAATAAGTATAAATTATTAGACAATACAGTGTCTTAAAATTACATACTGCAAGTAAAATACAATGATAACATATTGTTAAGACTTGTGGAAGTGTTCAGAAATATCGTAAATGGAAGTTGTTCATTCTTATGTGTTAGGATGTAGCAACAGATTAATGTCATTTTTGTATGTATAGATAGATAAAGGCCGAGAGAACGAAATAAGTGAAGGTGGGTTTACAAGTATTTGAAAAAAAGTTTAGGCTGGCCTTTACAGTAAATAAATTAAATTAATGTGATGATTGACAGTAAGCAAAGAATGGAACCAATGCTGAGTCTTACCTTGACATCACCTCGCGAATCAAATCCGTCCAACTGGTTGAGAAGCTCCAACATGGTTCTTTGAATTTCTCTTTCTCCACCAGAATTGGAGTCATAACTGCAACAAAGGAAAACTCCATAGTTCAATTCGGTTACAACTAACAAATTTTAATGACACGTCATTAAAGTAAATCACCCAATAAGTTTAAGTTAAATACACAGCAGACAAGCTCACCATTCACCCACACCTTCATCATCCAGATGTCAAGGGAAAGTGTCTAGGAGAGGTTTTATTGTGAAATACATAAGGATCAAGAAAGTTACCGCTTTGTCCCCACAGCATCAATTTCGTCTATGAACACGATTGACGGCGCATGCTCTTCTGCCACTCGGAAAAGCTCTCGCACCAATTTTGGACCATCACCCTGTAAAAATATTCATATTTTAATTAATGTCTCAGTTTAACTTTTATTTAAGCTCAGGTATAGATTATAGTCATTGTGTGGCGTATGTCTATATTTTTAATATTTTAACTATAGTTTTAGGCAAACTTGTTGCCTTCCTACACCAAAAAATAATTGTTTAATAATCATATTTTTATTAAAGTAAAAATTTACTAAGTTAGGTAGGTCAGTAGATGGTAGCTAGTGGACTAAAAATGTAGGCCCTCTCTAAACTATAGGAAGGCCATATGTTCATCAGTGTAAATATTCTGTGATATGTACCAAATACTTCTGAATAAGTTCAGATCCAACAACTCGAAGGAATGTCGCTGAAGTCTGATTGGCTACTGCCTTGGCCAGCAATGTTTTTCCAGTTCCTGGAGGGCCATACAGAATCACTCCTTTGGGTGGCTTGATACCCATCTCTTCATAGTATTCAGGGTGAGTTAATGGTAACTCCACAGATTCCTATAACAGAAAAGGCTTGGTTAAAAATAAATATAATAATTTGCAAAGTTGGAATAATGAGACACATCCTATGTTTTGCAATCATATTATAATTCTCTTTTATACTATCAAAAACTAATCACTGAGATTTTTAAAATTCAGAAACAGACTTTAATAATTAGCTTATGACCAAGAGTTAATTCTTACACAAATGGTGAAGATTCTAAAATAAAATTAGAAAAAATATGGACCAGTGGCAAAACTGACATTCAAATTAGTTTTACTTGAAAACATTATTTGTAATTGTAGTTAATATTAATCTTGCATCATAATAAATATTAATCTTGCATACCTTTATTTCCTGTATTTGTGTGTCAAGGCCACCAATGTCAGCATAGGTTTCCTGTGGAGCTTTCTCTAGTTTCATAACAGAAACCATAGGGTCTGTGTCATCTCCTAACACTCCGACAACAGCATGAACCTAAGAATAGTCACATTTATAATGTTATACTCACTGATCCATAATCATGATAATTTTGGCTAAATCTTTCCAAATATCTGTTAAACAAACTACCTGTTAAACAAAGAGTCCCATGTTTGGATCTTAGGTGTTATCTGGACATAGATGTTATAGACTTAAACACGTATTATAAAAATGACCCAAACATAATTCCTTATTAGGCCATTTAAATACCAAGATAAATATGATTCATAATACCTTATGGTTCAGTAGCACTGAGCACCCAGGCTCTAGCTGATCCTTGTCCACAAAGGACAGTATGCTCACATAGTGTTCACTGCCCACCGAAGTGGAGACAATAGCATGGTTGTCATCTATGATCTCTTCCAGGTTACCCACTGACATTGGAGTGCCTCTTAGGTCATCAACCTTAAATAGGATGCAAAAATACATTAAACGGAATAGTTGATTGTTACAGGAATTTACAGGATCCCTACAAGTATAATTCAGGTATATTGGAATATCTACAATCATACAATGCCCACTGATCATATCTGAAGTATGCTAACCTTAGACCTTTCTTCTTCGATCTTCTCCTCCTGGGGCTTCAGTCTTTCTTGGTTACGAATGAACTCCTCCTCCATCAGTAAGTAATCCTTGATGCGTTCGAGCTTTAGCAGTTTCAACCTGCATCTGGTGTGTGGCGTAACCTGAGGTAGTTTGAGCGCAGCATCTGGACCCTTCGCCTTACGCTTCTTCTTCCCGACCCTAGTAGGAATTGGAGGCTCGTACTTCTTCTTCTTATCTTTGTCATCCTTTTTGTCTCCCCCACTGCCACCTCCTGATTGATTCTGACCCTATTTTCAAAGATCACTAGCGTGAGTCAAGTGTTATTCAATTCATTGGTAAATGAAAATTATAATTACTTATTACTTTTTAACTCACCATGTTCTTTCAACAAGCTATTTAATATTTTATTAAAATAAATAAATCTGCTGTCCGACCGACTTCGGTCGATTACAAAGCGAAATTTGCTTTATTTTTATCTGTGGGCTTTGTCTGTCGCCCACAGAACACTATACCTCCTGTCGGAGCTGTCGCCTTTCTGCCTTTCTGAAATGCATAGACTAAATAAATATGCGCTGAGCGCTGAGTCACAGACTTTGAGCACTTTGCACAGATATAGTTAAAGTTCACAGACTACTCTTAATTAATGTATAAGTCAGTGTATAGTAGGGCCATTTTAATAGGCCACATTTGACAGTTCGTCAAAATTTTACAAAGTAACCTTGTAAGGGAGGCACCCCATAGTATCTAATACATTCCATACTAGATATTGTTAAACTTTTTACACTTAAAAGTAAGGAACTGACGTCGTTACAAAGTTACGTCACTGAACTCTTTTTCTTTTTAAATTTATCAGGGATGGTAGCGAAAGAAAATGATGAGTAGATAAGTTGAATTCGAGAAGTCGAACTAATCGTCAAAAAGTATTTTACGATTACAAAATAAAATGTATTTTAATACAAACAAAATTTATTTTATTACATTTTAGGCCAAAAAATATGTAAGTAATCATTCATTTATATAATAACGTCTGGCTCACAAGTCAGTATCTAGAAGCGTGAAATGTTACAAAAAAGTCATGATTTCATTCCCGCCATTATTTGACGCATTATTTTTGTCATTTTTTTTAGTCGTTGTGTGAACTGTGCGCTTATTAATACTTTTTATAACAATCGCATTCAATTTACAGATGTTTGAAGTCCTTATCGATTAATTAAATTAATCGATGTTTTTCAGCAGGTTACCCTCACTATAAAGCAAAGACAAACAGTTGTCAAATGTGGCCTATTAAAATCATAGAGTTAGTATACTAGAGTGGGTGAGCCATACGGCTGCCCATACATTGCAATCGCCCCCGGTTAGAAAGAGAAACAACGATAAGAGTAATTACCTATCCTCTCCGATCCCGATGAGACAGAAAGAGACAGGTGATTACTAAAGTCATTTCGCCTCTATTTATCCGAGGTACGCTCTGAAGCCTGGCTTCTGCACTCTAGTATACTAACTCTATGATTAAAATGGCCCTATAGTAGTCTGTTTTTTTTCGCTACGGACTAAATTGACATTAGCTGTGCTGCCACTTTTTTGCGAATCATTAAGTTACCATGATTTAAATAAAATTATCTGATAAAAGTAAAAAGTTACGATTGATGAAACCGGTATCGTAGTACAACACTACTATATCATTATTTCGAAAATTGACATTTGCATGTGTCAATTTAGTCCGTACCTAGCGAAAAAAAACGGACTATAGTCAGCTGATGAATCTGTTAAACTATGGCTGCGTTCCGTAACTCGACCAAAACGCCCAAAATGACACTTTTTCATAGAAATTTGAACGTTTTGGGCGTTTTGGTCGAGTTACGGAACGCGGCCAATGTTAAAATGGAACGTAACATTTTTGACGTTTGACGTGTCAAATTGTCGAATTTGTCGTGAAAACTGAAAACGTATTGCATGTCACTGCATGTGTAATAATAAGAAATTTATTCCAAAGAAATATCGTGGTTTTTTAATTTCAATCCATGTATAAGTGATTACTGTAATATATCTTCAAATGAGAAAATAAACATGTCACAAAAGCAATTACAACTCTTGTAATTTCGATCTTTCAACAATATAAGGAGCTGCGTAAAGTGTTTTGAGATTGGAAAAATAAGACTTCAAGATGGTTTTAGCAGATTTAGGGCGAAAAATAACCACTGCCTTACAATCACTCAGTAGGGCCACTATCATTAATGAAGAGGTACTGTAGCTTGAAAATTTCTTTCATTATGAATGTTTTGCAAAAAGAAGCAATTAGGTTTAGGGGAAAGATAATCATATTGTATGACTTTGAAAATTTTCAGGTTTTAAATTCTATGCTAAAGCAGATATGTGCTGCATTATTAGAAGCTGACGTAAACATCCGTTTAGTAAAGAACCTCCGTGAAAATGTACGAGCAGTCATTGATTTTGATGAAATGGCTGGTGGCCTCAACAAGAGGCGAATGATACAGTCAGCTGTTTTCAAGGAACTTGTCAAGGTAAGAACAACTATGTTTGTTTTATTTCTTGTTTGTGATATTTATTGTTAGCATTGTTTATTGTAATATGTATTTTACAATCAAACAATGTAAAAGTACTAGAGCATAAGAAAGACACATTATGGACTTAAGGGCCAACCCTGGAAAATAATCTTTTTTTTCATTCTTTTCTTTAGTTAGTAGATCCCGGTGTGAAGCCCTATCAGCCAGTTAAAGGAAAACCCAATGTCATAATGTTTGTGGGTCTACAAGGATCAGGTAAAACTACAACATGTACAAAGCTTGCCTACCACTACTTGCGGAAGAACTGGAAATCATGTTTAGTCTGTGCTGATACCTTCAGAGCAGGAGCTTATGACCAGGTCAAACAGAATTGTACTAAGGCCAGAATACCCTTTTACGGAAGGTATGTATCTAAACAGATTTTATGTTACTCATATATAGTGGAACAATTGTATGTTTTGTACTTTTACTTTGTATAACCTACTTTAACCATTCTCTCCCAGAAGATTTCTTTCCAATACAATCAAAATATTATAAGATAGTAATAAAATTATATTGTTACGTGTCAGGAGTACTGGGTTCGAGAAAATGCCAAAATGTACCACAAAGACTTTTATTGTAATCGTAGATACACAATTACACTATGTACACAGTACATACCAAAACACTATGCATGTAGGTACTTGTAAACACACTCGTCGATCACTGTTTCGCCTGTAGAAATCACTTCACTTCTCGCTCGTAGGTATCGCTGGTTCTTCCCGGTTTCGCTTCCGAAACTAGAATGCCATGCAGTCGACCGAGTGCCCCTTTTATACCACTCACGCACCAGACATGCCATTTCTAGATTGTTCTGATAGTAGTTGGAATTAAGTTCGAGTATATTCCTTGCAATCGACTTTCGAACTTATGACTGTTGTCGTATGTCGTAAGGTCGAAGCGTCGTGCGCGTACTTTCAAGACGGCCGCGCTCTATTGTTCCATTGTTCTCTTGACATGTTTATGGCCCTTATTGTTTATTGCTTCTGGTTTAGCGAAGTACATACACCTATATGATAATTCAATACATTGAATCTGTATTAAGTAGATTTTATTAAAATAATAAGTGTATTTAGCCTTAAATTCTGCAAGTGGGAGATCCCCTTGTTATTAATTGCCTATAAATATCAAATAATCGTTGGCAATTTTTAAGCAAATTTATGTAGTTATGCCTAATTTTTTAATGTTAAGCATTGTCCTTGTAATCAAAATAAATAAAAAATCGCTTATTTTTTCTAATTATTATTAATTTATAAAAAAATAATTACTTACTATTTCAACAGTTACACAGAGGTAGATCCTGTTGTGATAGCAACAACTGGTGTGGAAATGTTCAAGAAAGAGGGCTTTGAGATGATTATTGTGGACACAAGTGGTCGTCACAAGCAAGAGGAGTCACTTTTTGAGGAGATGTTGGCAGTTGCTAATGCTGTTGTAAGTAATAAGTTATAGCAAATTATTGTGAAATAATAGGATCAAAAATTGCTTACAATCTTATAAAGTTGCACTTAGGACATGAATCCATTCACATGTTTATGCAAATAACATACATAAATATGCATATGACAGTATTGTATGTGGTATAATAGACAACTTTGTAAATAAATAGAGAAGGCATTCTGTGACATGATTTGAGTTAATAATTAATAAAACCTGACAAACAATTTCTCATGGTAAATGGCAATGAAGTCTAAGATGATGAACACAATAACTTGGTGAAAGCCTAGTTAATTCTTGAATTGTAGGAGACATTATAGTTTATCTTGATGATGATCCAAGCTTTTTTTATGGATTCATTAATTAATTATTTTTTATGTCATACACTGTCTCCAGGAGTTACATAAAAGAGGTTCAACTATTGAATTATAAATTTTTGTATCATTTTAGAAACCTGATAACATAATCTTCGTGATGGACGCAACAATTGGTCAAGCTTGTGAGGGTCAGGCCCGTGCATTCAAAGAAAAGGTCGATATTGGTTCTGTTATAATCACTAAATTGGATGGTCACGCCAAAGGTGGTGGTGCATTATCAGCGTAAGTGTGATTGTTGTTATAGTGAAGGAGAAGATTCTTAATTCCATTTTTTTATGTGTGTTTCCTTATAACTTTTTATGGGTGAATGCATTTTGATAATTCCTTTTTTATTCCAAAGCTGATGCTTGTTGTGTAGTCCTATATAAGAGTGGAATCCGATACTAGTATTTGAGTTATTTTTATTTGTCAATGTTAAAATCAGTTTTTTGTTAAAAGTTATTTTTCTGCCCATGTTTTAATTTTTTCATTTATTGATTAAGTAAGAAGTCAGAACTCAAGTACTATGTACGATAGTGGAAAAAATCCTTTAGCTGTTATGATCTTATGGTGTGAGAAATGCAGACAGAAATTCTAAAAACTATTATAGTTAGCCCCATAAAGAACCCTCATATAACTCTTATTTAAAGACATAACCCAGTTGCATTTTTATGATAATTATGTTTAGATTATTAGCTATTGTTGATACAACATAACATAGTGATGTCTATTTTGGACATATTTGTTCATTGTTTTTAATGTTTAAATGTTAATGTAAAAAAAAATTGCTTATTTAAACAGTGTAGCGGCAACACAGAGTCCCATCATCTTCATAGGCACAGGGGAACACATAGATGACCTTGAACCATTTAAAACAAAACCATTCATAAATAAGCTGCTTGGCATGGGAGATATCGAAGGTCTTTTGGACAAAGTCAATGAATTGAAGCTGGATGATAATGATGAATTATTAGAAAAGTTGAAACATGGACAGTTTACACTCAGAGCCATGTATGAGCAATTTCAAAATATAATGAAGATGGGACCATTTTCACAAATTATGGTAATTTCTTAAATGTTCTTCATTTATTATATTGAGAATGAGAATGAATATTTTTATTCAAAGTAGGTTTTTAAAACTCTTTTCGAAACTCTATTGGTATCTTCATTGGTTCTTATGACAATATGATGGCATATTTTATGTATTAATAATATAATTGTATTAGTAGAAGATCCGAATCTATATCGACATTCACCGGGTTGATAATAGAATCAAACTTATTTTATAATAAATTTCGTATATTAGAAAATATATTAAAAATGGGTTGACAACAAAAATCCTGGACAGAATATTTTTAATTATTTTTTAAAATAATATTTTTCATAAAAAATGTTGCATGATGAAGATAATAATAAAATTTTATACTGGACTTAAAGTATAGAACATATAGAATGTGCAGACGTAGGGTAGACTATTATTTACCTGGACGAACTACTGGGTAGACAGGTATAAACAGGTATGTCAATACTAGTTACTTTTCACTCGATTTGATAATAGTCTGCACATTCTATATGTTCTATACTTTAAGTCCAGTATAAAATTTTATTATTATCTTCATCATGCAATATTTTTGAAAAATTATTTTTTAAAAAATAATAAAAAATATTCTGTCCAGGATTTTTGTTGTCAACCCATTTTTAATATATTTTCTAAGATACGAAATTTATTATAAAATAAGTTGATTCTATTATCAAGCCGGTGAAAGTCGACTTAGATTCGGATCTTAGACCATATGTAATTATGAATATTTTGGTACCTCAGAAGAATTGAATTCACTAATTTGATTTGATTTATATTATCTAATTTAAACTCAATATACTTTATTCACATAAGTATCACCTGTACACTTTTGAACATTATTTTTAATTCTACTAATCTAATAATCAAGGATTTAGGAAAAAATGTAGGCTGATTGCTTATTTGCATTATAATTGTTACAGGGCATGATTCCAGGATTTTCACAAGATCTTATGTCAAAGGGCAGTGAGCAGGAGTCAATGGCAAAATTAAAGCGTCTCATGACCATAATGGACTCCATGAATGAAGGGGAGCTGGATCATCGCGATGGCGCTAAGTTGTTCTCAAAACAACCGACGCGCATAACCAGAGTGGCGCAAGGCTCCGGTGTAACTGAAAGAGATGTCAAAGACCTTATTTCTCAGTACACAAAATTTGCAGCTGTAGTTAAAAAGATGGGCGGTATTAAGGGGCTCTTCAAAGGCGGCGATATGGCCAAAAATGTTAACCAAACTCAAATGGCGAAACTCAATCAGCAAATGGCTAAAATGATGGATCCCCGCGTTCTCCAACAAATGGGCGGCATGTCAGGTCTTCATAATATGATGAGACAACTGCAGCAAGGCTCGAGTGGAATGAACAGTCTTATGGGTGGTAAATGACATTAGTGTAATCCTACCTAAATCCACCGTCATCATTGTAATCAATAAAGTGTGGGAAATAAATATTGTATTTTTTATACCTAATAACGATTAGACAAAAGATATACTTTTACACAAAAGAAATTATAAATCAGCAAGTTCAGCAACATACTTTACAGAAAAAAAGATGACAACCAAGCGTAGTTGCGTTGCCACTATATGTATTTCTTTAATTTTTTTCATTTCATTAACTCTGTGGCGACACCGCACACACGTCGCACCGTGACGTCATCGAAGCCTGAATCGCGCTATCGAAGATTTGTCGATCGCTCGTATATATACCACGCCTCGAGTACATTCACTCGGGGCCTCGGCCACCCCCCAGGCATGTCATCTCGCCTGGCGGGAGATCTCCCTTTGCCAAAACTCTATGGACTGTTACTGATAAGTTTTGTCTCAAAAGTTTAGCCTTCCTGGAAATCGAATTTGAGACCCTTCCGGCGTACTGGCATGGTCACACAGCCATAGATTTAATAGATTAGTATTGTTCACAGCTGGCGGCCCCTAGACCTACAATAACATTGTACAATAAGATTGAAAGGCGCTCTGAATCCAAACGAGCAATTATATTGCACAATAATACGAACTGCACAATGTTTTCGTGTTCAGTCGGAGAATAGTATTGATCCCGTGTGCACCGTGCGGCAACATATCCGAACAAGATTTAGCTGCAGCTTTAGTGTTGTTGCTTGTGGCTAAACGTAAACGGAAACGAACACGTCGCTGGTCGAAAGATTGGTACAAGAAAAGGCAGAAATATACTCACGAAAATCTTTTAAAAGACTTGATGTTAACTGAGGAAGCAGACTTCAAAAATTTTGTACGACTGAACTCTGAACAGTTTCAAAAGCTACTAGGATAGGTCACGCTATTGATTGAGAAAAAAATACAAACATGAGGGAAGCAATACCACCTTTTCACAGACTGAAAAATATTGCGCAATACTGACCCTACACGATGCAATAGACAAATATGGTGCAATAAAAATTAAACTCGCTCAAACTTTCGGCCAATAATTGCGCAATCCTCAATATTAACCCTAAACGGTCAATTATATTGCACAATTTGCAATATTGCGCAATATAATTGACCGTTTAGAGGCCGCCTCGCCAACGGCCAACGGGTCGTCGATCGTCATGTACAGTGCCACAAACTTAACTGACCCGGTGGCCAAAATTGGAATGGACTAATGCAAATATTAGACAAACTGTTGTCAGACAAAGACAGTAGCGCCCCTCTTACCGGGTCAGATAAGTTTGTGGCACTTATTATACCTTATTGTATGTACCCTCGCTCGGTCACAGTACTCACAGTCGAGTGAATGTTTAGTCCAGACCAGATTATTTTATGGCCCTGACGCCCTAATCGCCTTATTTGCTGTAGGTATGCAAGAAAGTTATGAAAAGATAATTGAATGTACTTATTTACTGTATGTGATCTTTATTTCAATATCATATTTTAACTGGGACGATTATTAAGTTTTTATTTAAAATTATACGAGTATATAGCAAATTATAATAGTTAACGGTTAATGTGGGTTAACGGGATTAATGATTTGTCTGTGGTGTACTTTTATAAAAATAAAGAAAAACAACTGTCACTGTCAAAAAATGGGCAGACTGTCAATGTCAATGAATGAAGTTGACTCACGTCACTCGCATAATTTGTTTCGTGATTTTCGTAGGTAGGCTAGGTACATGACATGATTTTTTCGTAGGTACTTTAGTAAAAAATTGAATAAAATTCGCTTAAACTGATAATTCACTAAATGAGGTTGCTACTATAATTGAAGCAGTAAAATAGCAAATATTATGGCATGTAACTCGTGTAGTAAAACTTTTTCATTGTTAAGAAAAGAGGTAAGCATACAAAATTGTATCAAAAATTTTAAATATTCAATTTTAAACTGAAATTACTAATTAAATTTACATTCTGTTCTTTTGCAGAAAGGGTGCCCGTCTTGTGGATTTAGTTATTGTTCAAATTGTTTGAAGTATAAAATATTTGTACCAAAACTTAATTCAGAAGCCAAGGTATAAGTAGAAAAAAATCATACAATATAAAATATTATTTTTTTTTCGAGATAAGAATATGTAACATTAGTAATTTTTTTGTGGTATGTCCATTCTAATAATAATTATGAAATATTTTCTTATTGTGAACGAATAAAATAATAAACTAATGTCTTTAATTCTCAGGTATGTATGAAATGTGAACGAGGAAATAAAACAAACGAAAAAGCGAAAGTTGAGCCACCAGATGCCTATTACAAGTAAATATTATTTTTTATGTTATGTTTTTACTAAATTACAATTGAAAATTAAATTTCTATGTCATTTTCAAGGAGAATTGGAGCTATGGATGACGAGTCTCAAGTAACTACCAGTAGCAATTCAACAAATTTAAATCCTGGCCCTGGTAGTTCAGTAGATCAAGAAATTTCAAGTAGATTGCAGAAGTTAAAAGCAGATAAAACTGTTCCAGTCACAACTGAAGACATAGCTAACCGCTTACAGAAGATTAAAGGGGATTTACCTACTACGTCTATTGAAGAATTGCAATTACGATTGGCAAATTTGAGAGGGGTTCCAGTCAGTACTCTGAGTTGCAATGTAAGTTACATAGTAAACTTTTTACACAAAAAACTGACTTCGAAATTGAGAAGTACAGATAACTCAAAAACTAGTCAGATGTTGATCAAATTTAAAAAAATCAACAAAATAGGTTTATCCAGTAAAAAATTATGAGGTGACGTAACACCCATGAAAATACAGTCATTTATTCATTTTCACCAACAGTATGCAGTATGGTACTCTAATTTGAGCAGGTCATAATCATGTATTGACTACATTGTATTTGTCTGGATTTAAGTTCTAATATTAATCTGGATTTATTCAATTTAACATGGTTTTAAATACTCATCAGACTTACAGCAATAACATCATAAAGTTTTTTCAAAACTATCATGATAATTTAACTATTTAAGTATACTAGAGCAAATAATATTGACTGCTATTGTACCAATTGATGTGTAACTTACAACCGTGTTTTAATGTTTATTACAGCCTGTTAAACTACTGCCAGATAATAGAACAGAGCAAGAACAAGTCGAAGATTTAATGAAACAATACATGGAGCATGTAAAAATAGATGGTAAATACCAGGAAGAGTTTGAAGGAGTTATAGACAGTATTCAAGCTAGACTGCAAAAACTTAAAAATAAGAAAGGAGCAACTGGTATTGCAGAAACAAAGGAACCAATTCCAAATATGGAGTCAGAAACTGAAGAAGAAATTTTTAAAAAGATTATTGAAAAGGTAAGTGTGATTTATAAACATGTACATACACACATATTAGGACTCTTGGATTGTCTTAATTCATAAAATGCCATGGACATACAAATGACTCATATCACAGACGTTTTCCCTTTCATGAAATCCAGGGTGCTATATTAACCTTGGGCCCCATGCTTTGCAAACATGGGCACTAGACTAGCAACTGAGCTACAGGATCTTCATGTTATCACAATAACATTAATAGTTCCATCTTTTACATGGAAAACATCAACGGCATAAAACTATTTCATGTAACCTGTATGTGTAAAAAAAGTTTTCTTTGGCACTTTGACTACCCCTACAGTAACACAAACTTATCTGTGAAGTGAACAGAAGCGCTGTCCGACGCATTGGACCAGTCATTGCACGCAATTCGAGAGGTAGTACTAACAGATGAATGACGATAAAGTACTTATGAAAGACTTTTTAACATGGCGGCATTAGTTCCAATCTTTGCCATTTCAGAGATAATTTGGTGGCTCTGTACATATTCTAGATATCATTTAAGCCATAGATAGCTATCTTAATATCAACCTGCAATATTCGTGAAACTATTAGTATTAGGAACCAAAACATAACTTTGAAGTCTTTGAACTACACTTGAATTTGAACTTCTGACAATTAGTTACTTTGTAGTATACATAGGCACAGTTGTTTTATTAACCTGTAAAGATGCAAGTCTATAATTTTATTTCAATACAATTCTAGGCTAAAGCTGAATCAAGAATGGAAAATGAAGATGTAGATCCTCAACTAGATGAATTGCCGTTCTGTGAGATATGTAATGAGGACGCAAAGATGAGATGTTTGGGCTGTAAATATTTGTTTTGCAAACGATGTTTTATAGAACACAAGGATGAAGATGATGGTTGTGATCAATATGAACCATACAGTCCACCAAAATCATTTAATAGCTAATATTTAGCAAGCATTCCTTATATTTCTCCAGAGAGTATTTAGCACAATGCAATATCTACTATGTTTATTAATTTGCATAGAAACATATTTTTAAATGAGTATTTATGCACCAATTATGCTCACTAATGTATGAAGCATATATTTATATTGTAAGTATGAATAAATAAAAATAATTGTAAAATATTGTTAAATAAATTATATTTCCAAATCTTGCATAATCTGTTTTTATTTCTTTTTTTGTTTTAATTCTTCTACAACACTAGGTATCAATGAAACCAAATCTGATGAGGAAATATTGTAGTCTTTTTCTATCCATATTTCCTTAAGTCTGTTTATGATAGGTCCATACATCTTTCCTGGTGGGATATCTTGATTTTTAAGCATTTTTCCAGTTATAGGAAATTGAGGTATTTTCCAAGCATTAAAATCTTTTAACAATTCTTCATCACCCCTGTATTTAAGTACTTCACGTACAAAGTCTATGGCATCCTTTTGCTTCATTTTAGTATTCAGTACTAATTTTTCATAGGGTCTGTAAAATAATTAGGTATCATGAAAACAATGTATTCATGTAAATTTAACACAAAAATGTGGTTCATTAACTTACAGCAGTGGTCTTGAATCTACTTTATCACCTCTATGTTCTACAAGAAAATAGGTCATATCTCTTTCATATCCCGAAAATTTAAGTCTACTATGTAGCACTGTGACTTCATCTATATTGTTCATCAATGCCGCTAAGTAACTCATTGGATGAAGTTCTAAATGTTGACTTCTTTTTATAAGACAATCTAGTTCATCAAGATTTGGATTAATAATTCCTGTAATCAGAAAATATTGATGTTAAGAAAGTAGGAAAGATAAATTTATAAACATCTATTACAGTAATAGAAAACCAAAGCAATTACCTATATATTTGCCAATATTCAAATCAATTATGCACTTTAATAAACTGCCAGCAAAATTCCCTTGAAGCATCTTTTTTAATTCCATCCAAATTCTTTCCCCTGCAACATTTTCAAGGCCTTCTGCATTCTCTCTTATAACCTCTAGAGTTTTCTGATCATGTTTGTCTGGTTCTTCAGCTATTCTTCCATAAAAACGGAAATATCTCATTATTCTTAGATAATCTTCCTTTATTCTGACATCAGCATCACCAACAAATACAATCCTCTTATTTTGTAAGTCTTCGTATCCATAAAAATAATCATAAACGGAACCATCAAAACCTAAAAGAAATAAAATTAAAATTTTAAAATTATTTTGGGTCTATGGGTATGATCCTATGAAGTCTTTTCATACATTTTATTCCCCAAATATCTCCTACGGATAAAAACCAGTTACATCCTACAATCCTACCTGATGTTATTACATAAGTGTTATATAATTAGTTACCTAAAAACATAGAATTAATAGTGAGATCTCTTCTATTGGCATCCAACTTCCAATCCTTAGTAAATTCCACCACAGCATGTCTTCCATCTGTGACCACATCAATTCTCAGTGTAGTGATTTCAAAGTTTTCTTTATCATTAATTCTTGGAGTTATTGTGCCGTGTTTTTCACCACTCATGTTGATCATTCTAATGTTCTCTGCAGTGAACATATCTTTCATTTCCTGAGGGGTGGCAGTGGTGGCAAAATCCAGATCTTTAGGTTGCTGTCCCATCAATAAATCTCTGTGAAATATAAATTCCTTTCATTCACTAAGTTCCATAGTGTATTATTTTAAGAGATTTAAAACAAATGATATTTAAAGTATTTGTGTCATTAGCATACTGTAAGTGAGGCAGACAAAGTCAAGTAAATGTAATTTCGTACAACTTGTTCAATGTTCAGTCACCGTTATTCAATAATTACCTATTACATCCAAAGTTATAGTAACTCAAATCAAAAAGTGCAACTTGCATGTAATGAAAATATTAACGTAACTACAGTTATAATATCTCTGTGGATAACTATACAAACCTTACAGCACCTCCAGCAATCCGAATCTCATATTCATATTTGTCGAATAGAGATTTTAAATCATTAACTTCCTGAGTAAAAATGCTATTAAATTCTGGTGTGTCAAGTTTTGTTACCACAGGATTTTCACGACTCTTTAACTCCATGCCTGGCTTTCTTCGAATTGGAGTTCTTCTAAATACAGCTTTGCTGTAAGCCTCAACATTAATTATCTATGTAATGCCAGTTATTTGCCATAATCATAAAAATATATACATATACAACAATATAAATCCATAATCAAAATAATTAAAGCAATATTCAACTAAAGTATATACTACATTGGTCACTAAACTAAACATGAAGACCTATGAACTATCTTCTTTCACATGCTAATTGTTAATTAGTGTAAGTGATTAATGTTGTTCTAATTAACAAAAAATATAATAAAACAAAAAAATTACAGCATTTTGAGGTACATACATACTAAAAGCATTTATACAAAATGAAAATAATTAAGTCAAATATGATAATATCCATAAGTATGATCATAAAGTCGTTTAGGCGCTGCTTTGATATTACAAAAATATTTAAAATATGTTATTTAAACTTACTTTACTAACAACAAATTGATGTAACTTTAAAATATGGGTCGGAATTTGTATACACTGAAGTACCGAGCGATACATTACATACTATAAAGCACTATAGTTTCAAGAGTGGAATTATTTAATAAAATATAAACAGCATAGAATTGCTTGAAATGTAGTACAGAAAACATACGCGAATAAAATAAATCTGTGTTTTGTAAAATCAAATCGAATTCGATTGGAGTTGACAATATTGAGTATTGATATTGACAAGACATTGACAATGAAAGAATTTGACATTGACAGAGATACAATACACCAATGTTGCTAGAATTTTTATGTCATTTTTGACCTGTAGTGGAGTGCCGTAAGACATAAAAATGGCAAACCTCGGAATCCAGGGACTATGAACACACCTATGAATGAATCTTCATAAAAACTGTTGGACTATATTTCAAAATGCACAAATAGAAAAGTAAAAAAAAATCGGTTATTATGTCATTTTGACAACTATGTCCGAATTATACATCAATGGTCCGAAATGTTATTTAAGGAAATAAATGTTATTTTACACGAAATGTTATTTTAGCACATAGAAAGCCACTTTTCCTTACGAATATGAACAGTTTTTGTCATTTTAGCACAAAAAAGACACTCAAAGTAAAAAAACAAACATGAGACAAACTGTGACATTCAAACCCACTGACAAGCAATTTACGATTGACGTTTAGAAACTAAGCGTTGCCAGTAAAACAAATTAGTTCCATGAGTTTACCGCAATATGGCGAGGTTTTTTATATTTCTGGTCAACCTATAAATATTTTACTTATAGCTGATGATAAAAAAAGTTCTTAAAATATTCCAACTTAATAAAATCCTACTATAAATTATAAATGCGAAAGTTTGTGAGAATGTATGTCTGTCACGGAAAAACGACTAGACGGATTTGGATGAAACTTGGCAGTGTTATAGCTTATATTCCAATTCCAAAATAACACAAAGACTACTTTTTTTCCGGGAACGGGAGCTACGCGGCTGATACCTACGGATCCCGAAGCGAAACGAGGGCAGTTCACTAGATTATAATTTCAGCACTACAAAGATGTGTGTAAGCGATAGGGTCATTCCTTTTTCTTCTATGAATATCCATACAGTCTACTCTAAAGAATCTCCTTTTTCTATTGTTGTTGCGACACTTACGCACACATTGAAAAAATGTGGATTAAGCAAGCCCGCCATTTTTATAAGCTACAAGAAACCGAAGCTACGTCATCTTTGAGGCTAAGGACCATATTATAAGTAATTTGTACAACTGACCCTGGTGATTGTCAATGTTGTAGTATTTCTATATTGTTGCAACTGACACACTTTTTTCCGCCATATTATGTTACGTCGGTTTTTTTCTGTTTGTTTGTAAGTATGTGGTTCACCAAGTCTAAAGAAAGATCTGAGGTAACAAACGTAAAAAAGAATAATTGAGTACCTACCTCCTCAATTAGAAAGAAATAAAAAAAAAACAGAAATTATCTTACTTTCTAAAATGTCACTGTGCAATGTGCAACTTAATAAAAATATAAAGCCTTTTATTAATATTATAGAATTTTTATATTCATCTATTTATCATAAATTTGTAACACCTTCAGGTGTAATGAGAAATTTACATGAATCTTTTGGTAAATCAGGGGCAAAAACTATTTTTAATTCTCTTACAGGCATTTTATTGGTGGAGTATGAAGATTCATTGTCAACTTTTTCTAGCCATAATCGGTAAGATATCATATTGGACCATGCCAGGCCAAGTGATGGTAGAAGTTTACTAGAGTTATCGTCAAAACTAGAAGTTACTTGATTTATACAAATAACAACTAAGTTGCTTTCTTGTGCTATTCTTATTAACACAATTGCTAGTTCCCGAAGCTCCTCAGCTCTTTGTATATAATTACTTGTTTCAGTTCTAAATGGTGCTGCAATTGAATCTATAATGACTAGAGACACTTTATGTTGCTCTAATAACTTAGGTAGCCTTATTTTAATGCATGATAGAAGGTCCTGGGCTTCATAAACATGCTCTATAAAAACATTATTGCCTCTTTTTCCAATATATTTATTAATACTGTCATGTATTTGATTGTATCTCTTTATTGGGAATAAATCTTCAGTACATATGTACACACAGCCATCAGGTGCATTATATGCTGTTAGCTGCATGCCCAGCTGTGTTTTACCAGAGCCACTCTCACCATAAATTTCAATTAACACTCCTTTGCGAAATCCCCCATTCAATAAATTATCAATTGTAACACAACCTGACTTAAGTTTATAATTTTTCTTATCAAGCAGATCATTGCAAGTAACACTTTGGTGGGTCAAAGACTTTGCTATTGTAGTTTTTAATAATTCTATGTCTTTTGTTGGTAATCCTGTCAATTTCTTTATGTCCCAGACAGAAAGAATTAATATTTGCTTTGGAGTAGAAATCTGTGCCCTTTCTATTGATTCATGTATTTTCGGAGGCAAAATTGCCCTCATAAAATCCATTTTGTTTTTTTACATCCATTTGGTTTGAAAACTTTGAATATGTTAGTATGTTACCCTCCTAACTAAAAGTACTTCAACGCTGTTTCAGTAGGTACATATTTTGTGAGGTTTGTCGTATACACTACGTTCGAAATCTTAGCTAACTTGTGCTACGTTTAGTGCAACTGAATAGTTAGGTAATGATATATTGTTACAACAAGTTTCAATTAAGTTGATGCAGTTAATTAAAAAATCGTTTTTTTAATTATTTCACTTTGAACTTTGAATTATTTGAAATTTTGATTTTTGAATGAAATTGACAGTGGCATATCGACGTCATAGACATCAAGAATATAATTTATAATTTGCTGCGTTCCACTGATTACTCATAACCATCATAATAGCGGCTACAGACTCACGCCGAGAACCCCCGAGAACACCCGAGAAGCGTGAATGCATAGAGATACGTGAATGTGATCGGTTTCTCGCAGTCTCGTTCTCGGGCTCGCCTGTTCTCGGATCGGTGTCAGTATTTTTGCCCGCTTCAAAGGGTTTCTCGGGCGAGAAAAGTCAAAGTCAAAAGTCAAACTGTTTATTTCATCTAGGAATTTACAAATTCACTTATGAACGTCAAATTTTTGATTCTACCACCGTTTTGGAAAAGTGCTTGAGGAGAAAAAAACGGCGAAAAAAAAACTCCTCCGCATCTTTTAAAATAAAAATTACAATATTACTTAATTGATACAGGTAAGCACTAACCTAGCGGAGCTGGTTGCAGAGCTGGTAATTTCCATGCCTTTTTGTCATCTAAATATTCCTGTATACTATAGTAGCTCTTGTCTACGAGTTGTGCTTTTACATGCTTCTTAAACAACTCTGAAGGCAGGTCACGGATTGCCTTAGGGACTTTATTATAGAACTGTACACCAAGCCCCATAAAAGAACGCTGCACTTTACCTAGCCGATATGAAAGCGTCGCCAAATCATGCATCTTTCTTGTTAAGCGATTATGATAGTCGCTGTTTTTTTTATATGCATTTATGTTGTTTCTTACAAAAACTATATTACTATATATGTACTGTGAGGCTAAAAAAAGAGAACCGTATTCACATTCTCGTTCGGTCTCAGTGGGACCGTTGTGTTTTTGTATTTAAAATTTACATTTCTAGTTAAAGTAATCTACTGTCTGTGGTTACCAATTATTATTATTATTTTAGTACTTATATTAATTTATTTCTTATTTTAGTATTCACAAGATTATAGTATATTAATGCACACAAAACCAAAGCCGCTGCACTGACGTCCATTCCGGATGACGATAGAGAATGCGAATGAGAAGGTCGCATGAGTGTAGATGCCTTCTCGGTTCTCGCGCAATTTCTCGGCAAGATTTCACGGCGAGCTGAGCGTGAGTCTGTTGGGGCTATAACGATAACGTCTTTGACGCCTGTATAATCTGTATTTCGTGTTCCACAAGCTTTTTACGTTACAAGTTTGTCTATTGCTTAACTTCACGTACTCGAATATTTTACACAATCCTATTTTATCCTCTGTAATGCTTCAGAAACAACTTCATCTATGACTTCTTTCTTCGAAAATGATGGCATCTATTACGTCACATCCGCCCAAATGAACACCCAATACCCAAAACGGTCTTAATGCTTACGGAACGTTTTTTGAGTGTTTTAAGCATAGGTTTTAAGCGTTATGATCAGCTTCCGAAACCATAGAGATAGGAATATACTTAGATAGAGACGCCCTAATCCTTAACCTCATATGAAATTAGCTGGTTGGTGTGTAGCAGGCCGGCCATTTTTTATTCACCCTTACAAATGACATCTTATGTCAAACAAAATGGTTAATAAACCCAAAACTATAAAAAAATTGGTTGCCTGTAACGTCGGTATACGGGCGAAAGTTTTACGTGACAACGACTTTAAGTGGTAAAATAATTTTAATGTGAATATTCATTCGTATAGTAGGAAGAAGGATGAAATAATAGTAACAATTTAAAACATTTATTTATACTGTCTAACCGTCATGTGAAGGCGGAAGCAATTTAAGTTTAATGTTTTATTTTTGTTAAATAGTTCCTCACTTGTAAACAAGATGGCATTGTACCAATTTGTGAAACGCGCTAACGAGTGTAACGTGGAGTTTATATAAGAGAAAAATTTTTAAAGGGCAATGTGTCGACTTCTTTGGTTTTATAATAAACTGCTATTTTGGGTTTGCAAGCAGTTGTGGTTATTTGTGAAGTTGACCCTGCGTTCCCGTATCTTCATGGGGTAAACGTATACAAAGAATTATATTTAAAACATTGTAACACCATCCGCCATCTAGCGCTGCTAACCGTTAGACCATTAACCATTAGTCACAACTAAGTGAGGTAACAAACTAGTTACTCTACTTAATCATAGATGGCGCTGTACCATTTTCTGTACACTGTTACCAAGGAACGTGAGCGGAGCTTACTAACGCAGTTTCTTGGAGTGCCTCCCGGCAAACCAATTTATAAGACGTTGTCACGTCAAAATATATTAAAATAGGCATTGATAGGAGGTGTTGTGGTGTCTTTTAAGCAAAACAAAAACATTAAAACACAATGAGGTGTGGTATACTACAATGCGGAGCCAGGAAAAATAAATTACACCCAAAATAACAAGTTATAGTAGGTATCAGTTTTCGTTGTTTGTTGAATATCTGAATGATATTGATATATTATGTTTTTGCTGCATGAAGATCTGTGCGAGGATTACGTAGGCCTGTTAATGTTTTGTTGGGTTTTACATCATTATTTTATATATTTGAGTAGCCGATTTGTTTACATTTCAATGACACTTAGGGTAGAAAGTGTTAAAATATCGATATTCGATATATCGATAATTTAAAATGACGCTGAAGAAAGTTGAAATAATTGTTTTTATTCAATAGATTACCTTCAAATAAATCGTTAAAAAAGAAGTGGCTAGAAATAATTGTTCCAGAAAACATAAACCCTCGTCTTGTTGAAGTATTTTTTTGTAAAAAGCAATTATAATTATTCCTCTGTTATCTTATCTGCCCAAAGCTTATCTTGAAGAATTCGCTAGTTAGCGATACGATCGCTTTTTGTGCCCAATTAATAAATATGCTATAATACTTTTATTTGTATTTTTGTAATTATGCTGTACATTATATAGCCTTAAACAAATAAATTAAAATTTGTGTACATAGACACATGTTTTTTATTTACATTTCGGTCCCATTTCCACAATATTAATGCACTAAGGGTTATTACACAATCATGGGTGATCAGAAGAAAATTGTCAGTCATATCACACAGCAGTACTATCTTCACCCTTAGCTTTTATTGAATAAACTCTAAAATTAAATTCATCGTAGTGCTACATGACTTATTTATTTATGTAAGTATCTATCGCGATTTTTCTGGATTCAGCGGGTACATTCAGAATCAGCAAAAGTGGCATTGTTTAGGAGTAGGCGGACTGGTTAATGGAAGGATTGATTTTTAATATTGGATATAAAACTTAACATAACTTCAAGCCTGTATATACCTACATTATATACAATACACAATACATTATATACAATACAATAATAATAATTATATACAATACAGCCAAATAGAGATATAAGTATTTTACTTCCGATGGTTAAACTTCGGTTATGGAACTCTATTTTGATAATTTTGCATATAATAAATAAAGGCCTTAACTACCTAAATTTCCTAATTGGAACAAGACAAATAGTTTGGCGGCTGTGTTAAGCAAGAGGGTGGTACCTAATTAACTGGCAGAGTTTAAAACACTATCTCTGAGATCGTCTAAAAAGGGGGATCAGTCGTTGTGTCCTCGTTTGTTGTTCAGCAGATCATCATGATAGCTGGTTTTTACAAAATATTTTTGGTTGACATGACATGACAAGTTCATCGCAGTAGGTATCAAAATTAATATTAATATCGCTGAGAAGACGTACGACATGTATTATTGCTGTTATATCGTTAGTCATTAAACTAATTAAACTAAATATCGATAGTGTTTCCGTCCACGTAGTGCGCACAACACTAGTAGAATCGGCCATATTTTATTCACTAAAATTTTGACAGGCATTGTCAGGCTCGCTATTTTTGCTTTAGTGTCTAATCCATAGTCCTTATAGATCAATGTCCGAAACGCGGCCAATGTGTGATTCTGAGTCTGAGACATAAGAACGTGGTCAACGTGGTAAGTGGTACCCCTCTTGTAATATATAATATCATTGGTGGTACCTAATTGATTTGCATTGCATACTCTGTGGACCTTATTTAAGATTTTCTAAGAACAGAGTGTAGGTAGGTACCTAGAATATTATCTGTTTATGCACTACTAAACTACTACTATATAGGTTGTAGCTTGTAGCCCTATCAGCTTGATAAGATTTTCGTCTAAAAACATTATTTATTTATAATTAAATTTTAAGATTATCAATTTCAAGTAATGTCATTGGGGCGAAGTTTTTATAGCGCTTATAATGTAGCGATACACTTTCACCCCGCAAGATTGTGTCCCGCGCCGCTCGCTAAGGCAGCGATCAATGCCAGTGGCAGTTATACCTGTAGAGTCGCCGGTTTTGCTAGCTTCTCTACGTCTCCGAATAACAGGAAAATGGTAGAAGTATATTCTTGTTGTTTATTTGAGATGATTTTGTATTTACTCTGGTTAATCATTTCTTTTAAACTGTTTCAGGCTGATAAATTGAGTTCTGAGGAACGTGACAGCCAACTTAAACCACTGCTGGAATCTGGTTGGAAAATACAAACCAACCGAGATGCGATTGAAAAAGAGTTCATGTTCAAAAACTTCAACGAGGCTTTTGCGTTCATGACAAGGATAGCTTTACTTGCAGAGAAAATGGATCACCATCCAGAATGGTTCAATGTTTACAACAAACTACAGGTAACTTTAAATTTACATATTTTATTTTGTTCTGAAAATTTAAATTTACAATCAAAGTATAATTTATGTGTCTCATTTGTTCAGGTTCAAAACCAAGACTTTTTAATTTTAATGTGATTAGTGAAGAACACAACTTTTCTTTTTAGTTTTTTTCTACAAAAAAGTAACATTTTGTTTACCTATTTCAAAATATGAAAATTGTGTTTGTGATACTTAATTTTCCACATTTTAATTTTAATGTTTTAATTTTCTAGGTTACACTGTCTTCTCATGATGTGAATGGACTGAGCAAGAGGGATATAAAAATGGCTACATTTATGGATAAGATATTTAAGTGATTTGCTAAAACAAACCCTAATAATGTTATTTGTATAAATAATAAATATATATAATATTAGTTAATATGTGTTATTATTGGTGTGACATAAATAAAAATATCCTTTTATTATTAATTACAATAAATGGTCTTTGAGTATATCATTAATAATAATAGCTTTTTAGGTAATCACTTGGTAGTAGTACATTTAAAAGTGAAAGGAGTTTCAATGGCATAGCTTGGCGACAAATCACTCGTAACCCAAATATTACATTGTGAGTTATGATAGATACGTAGATTATCAAAAAGTAATTTTACACAAATCAATTGCATATAACAATTGCAACTATTTTGTACTTGACAATCAGTAAGGCTCGAAGGACCATCTTTCATACGATTTCTGATCTAAGTATTGTGACAGTGACGTATCGCCCTCGCTAAACAATAAACAATAGGGGCCATAAACATGTCGCGCAAACAATAGAAACAATAGGAGCGCGGCTATCTCGAAACTACGCGCACGACGCTTTGACCTCACGGCAATAGTCATACGGGCGAAAGTCGGTTGCAAGGAACATACTAGAAACTTGTTCGAAGCGGGTCCGGACTTAGCGGGAATGTTCTGGATTACCATGAATGGTGCGTGAGTGGTATAAAAAGGGGCGATCGGTCAACCGCGGACATTCTAGTTTCGGAAGCGAAACCGGGAAGATACCAGCGATACCTACGAGCGATACCAGTGAGAAGTGAAGTGATTTCTACGAGCGATACAGTGTTCGACGAGTGTGTTTACGAGTACCTACGTGTATAGTGTTGTGGTGTGTACTGTGTAGTGTGTAATTGTGTATCTACGAGCACAATAAAGTCTTTGTGGTATATTTTGGCATTTTCTCGAACCCCATACTCCTGACACGTAACAGTATAATAACAACTTAAGAAATGTATTTTTTGCGTTTGTTATAGGGTGACTACTTTTTAAATACATTTCCTCACATAGCATGGACACGTTCTTTTGTCATTGAAAGGTTCTGTTTCAAAAGTAGCTGAGCAGGGGTACGCGCGCTCCACGATCCTTTTCAATTCCAATGAGTGTTCCAGTCCTCTCGTTTCGCAAACTAGTTTTATCTGAAATTCGAAAATTTTATCAATAGTACCTATATGACCGACGAATCCACCTATAAATAGCCAAATTAAAAGTAAATCGATATTATTTTGATCCTTTCTAGTAGAGAATCCCATACACATGTAATATATAGGTGCTTTGATCCGCGCCTTGTCGTGATGTAGCACGGTAAAACAAATTTTAGTTATCTTACATAAGTACCTACTTGGCACATACCTGAACAGTAAATACTTCATTTTCAACCCAAACATGATCCCGAAACTGTCGTCTTACATTATAACCTGCATCAGCTAATAGTTTTAAAAGTTGTGCGTTGGCTGCAGACGTGTCCCTTATTCCGACCTGCAAAGTTTTTTTTTATGGAATTAAGATAGCAAACGAGCATGCAACACCACCTTCCGCTGTCGCCCATGACAACTGTGACCGACCCAGAACTAGACTCAATGAGTCTCGTTCTAATTCGAACACAGATGCGTTGCTACCCCTGACTGACCGACTGAGATGGTCGCCTCTAAAAAGTGTAACCGGCTCCACACCTTCCTATCCGGAACACAATTGTTCTTAAAACTATTATTACACGGTAGGAATGGTACTAAGTACCGTGGCGGGCGGTGGTACTTCCCCGGGTGAGCTCTAGGCCCTACCACCTGCTGTAAAGATGCGATAAATACGAGTACAATGTGAATGTCGTGCATAAATAAAAACTTTAATTAAAACAAAGGCTGCGTGTTAATAGTTACTTTGAATTTAACTAGCCGGCCTTCGGCGGCGAGTCCTCGGTCCATGCAACGCGCCAACAGAATCGCGTCGATGTTGCCCCCAGTCAAGATACAAACCACGCTGTGGGAAATACACATTAGTAGTTTAACATGATTCATAAAACAATTATCAAATCAATATACGTACCTACGTACATTCTTCAATACAATGAATAACGCAACACACTCATAGCTCCACAGTAGGATTCCGTGTATCGAGGGCACCTTGGACTACAATTAAACGCACATCCAAAACAAGAACGGAAGTGTGAAATCATCATTTAAACTTCCGCCTCGCTGGGAACCGAACCCAGGAACAGAACCCAGCTTAAAGGTACACATCTAACCAATGCTCTGCGCCATAAAGATCGCAACATTATAAATAAACGTGTCAAGTTTGTCTTTTTAATACCTACTTACAGATAACTTACTTTTTAAGTTTCAATTCGGGTACCAAGTTTCCAAGAATCACAGCAAGACTACTAGCAGCAGAACCTTCCGCGACGTAGCGTTCTTTTTCAATCAAGTGCAGAATGGAACGAGCGATCCAATCTTCGTTTACTAGGAGCTGTAATAATTTTAACAGTATGAGTAGTACCCACTGAAGTATTTAATCGACGAAATCAAAGCTAGTTTATTTCAAAAGGCAGGTTTATAATTTTCAGCTATGACGATCATGAGTGACATCATAATAGCATAAGCGCGTTAGTAAAGTTGCAATATCATAGGTACATATATTACCACTTTTTTAGTAGGTACTTACCATTTTATCCAAAAGAGGCCGAATTATATGGAAAGAGTTAACGCCGACATTTGACACGGAAATGGCGTCCGCTAACGATGGTTGCATTGGAATGCTTATTGGATCACCCTTCTCCAATGATTTGAAGACAACTGGCATCTTTTCTGACTCAACACCCTGTATATACATATTGATAACGTTTTAACATCATAAACATTTAAGTATTTATTCCAAGAGAAATGACATTGGTAGCAATACCAAGGAATGAAGGCTAAGAAGAACAACTCAGTAGATTTGGCCGCGACTTAGTTTGTGTTGAGTTTTCCATATGAGCTTAATGTTCCAATAAATAACGATCTCTGTCTTCCAGTGTTCCCATTAAAATAAGTTCAGTAATTCTAGACAGCAGCACGGACAATAAAGATAAATAGAGAACACTAATATTCTAAAGAAGTTTGTTTAAAATCACAGACAGACGCTCTAATTAAATAAATTTGTAGGTAAGTATAAATGGACTAACATAAACGAGACAGCTGGGTCGCAGATGCTTGATAACCGTGCAGATGCCAGCAGCCAGGCCGCCGCTCCCCACGGGGACTATCACGGCGTCCACGTTTGGCACTTGGTTCAATATTTCCAAGGCCACAGAGCCATAACCAGCCAGAATGTGGGGGTGGTCACGGCTAAAATGATTTAAAGTTGCTTTTGAGAGAAATCAATAGATAGGTAAGTAGTATCCCTGGTTTCATAGAAAAGTTGTTTTGTGTTAATATTATACGCGTTACTGTTATTCTTTAATGATAACAATGTTTCATCCAGTACCTAGATTGTAACATTCATAACTCAAGTATTATTTTTATCTTTCTCCCGGAAAAAGTAAGGTCCGAAACTGTGATAGAATTAAGTGTCAACAAACAGGCAAATCACACACAACACACCCACCAATTAAGTAATAATAATAATAATAATAATACTCTTTATTGTACACCAAAGCAAAATGACACATAAAAATAAGACATTTGTACAAAAAGTGATACAAAAGGCGGCCTTATCGCTAAAAAGCGATTTCTTCCAGACAACCTTAGGGTAAGAAGTAAAAGACAGTAAGTATAGTGAAAGGGGGCAGGGTGTACCAAACTAAATAGATTTAAAGCTAATAAAGAAGACATTAAATTAACAGTAAAAGAATATATAATCGTGTATGTATAAGTATAATATTATATAATAAATGGCAGCATGAGGTAACTGAACGATAGCGAAGAGCAAGAAGGGTTGAAGGAAATTGGAACAATTCTACTGACAGAGTTGTAGATAATGATCTTTAACTAATTTTTTAAAGGAGTTTAAGGTGCCAGCAAGACGGATTGGTAAAGGTAGGGAGTTCCATAGGTGGACAGCAGTGACTGAAAAGGAATGTTGATAGAAGGATGTGGAGTGTGAAGGAGTACTAAGAAGGAGGTTTTTAGAGGAGCGGAGGGATCTGTCGTGTGTTGAATCGAGGAATTTGAAGTTTTGTTTTAGGTATGGAGGATATTTTGGATCAAATAAGATGTTGTAGAGAAGAGTGAGAATGTGAGCATTACGGCGAAGACGAATTGGGAGCCACTTGAGTTTAACGCGATATTCAGAAATATGGTCATATTTTCGAAGTCCAAATATGAACCTTATGCATAAATTTTGTAGGCGCTCAAGTTTGTTAAGTTGCTCCTCTGTAATGTCGAGATAGCACACATCGGCATAGTCAAGGATTGAAAGAAGCAGTGATTGAGAAAGCGAAATTTTAGTTGGAATGGGTAGGACATTTTTAAGCCTTCTGAGTGAGCTTACTGCAGCAAAGAGTTTCTTACTTACATCAGCGAGCTGCGGTACCCATGAAAGATGGTGATCGATGCAAATACCCAGGTTCTTGACCTTAGTGGAATAAGGAATGGCCACACTGTCAAGTGAAACCATCGGCAGATGGGACCATTCAATTTTGGCAACCAAACGCGAGCTACCTATGATGATAGCCTGGGATTTGCAGGGATTTAAATTAAGGCCAAAGCTTTTGCTCCAATTACTAATGTTGCTAAGATCAGCATTGATGGATGCAACGGCAAGTGGTAGTTCACTTAATGAAGCTTGCTGGTAGATTTGCAAATCGTCTGCATATAGATGGTAGAGAGAAGAAAGTTGGTGACTTACAGAATTGATGAAAGTAGAAAAGAGAAGAGGAGACAACACACCACCTTGTGGGACACCGGCAAGTGTATCATTCCATGAGGAGAATTTATCCTGGACTTGTACACGTTGTCGGCGTCCGTACAAGTAACTACGAAACCAAACTATGGACGTCGGAGATATGTTGAGAGTGCGGAGAACCCCCAGCAGGAGGTCAAAATCCACGGTGTTAAACGCATTGCTGAAATCCAGCAGCGTCAACACCGTAAGTTTTTGACAATCCATTCCCTGCCGAATGTCATCAGTGATTTTAAGTAATGCAGTAGCCGTACTATGACCGGACCGGAAACCAGATTGGAAAGGATTAAGGAGAGTGCGGCTGGAGAGGTATGAACTTAGCTGTTGATAGATTAACCGCTCCAGGACTTTAGATAAAAAGGGAAGGATAGAAATAGGTCTAAACTGGGAAGAACTGACAGGATTAGGCTTTTTGGGAATTTGAATTATGTGAGCTTCTTTCCAATTGGTTGGAAAGGAACTGAGGCAAATAGATTGGTTAAGGATATAGGTGATAGTAGGAGCGAGTATGTCGAGGATAGGGAGGATCATTTTACGGCTAATGCAATCACTCCCGACAGCATCAGAGGGTATGGATTTAATTGCCCTCACAACATCACGATCCGTAAATAGATTAAAAGAAAAAGGTGGAGAGTTAGAGTTAGGAAACTGAGAAAGCTGATTTAGAGTTTTTAATTTTGTGTTGCTATCAATGCAAGAAGTAGTAGTGAATTCATCATTAAGATGGTTGAGGTTGAGGTTATGGGGTAAATTTGTCTGAGACGATTTCCCAACTCCAAGGTTTCTGAGGAATTTCCAGACTCTGCTGGGATCCTCATTTTGAACTGACTTGTGGATGTGGCGTCGTTGTGAGTCTCTACACATCATATTGCAGCGATTTCTCACTGACTTATATTTGTCATATAATTCCGGATCGTTGGGATTCAATTTGTATTTGGCTTTAGCTGTGTTTTTCTTATTGATGACCGCTTTCAACTTTTCGGTAAGCCATGGCGCTGGAGGATGACGGAAATGATTTTAAATTTGCAACAGCGTACAGCTCTAGCCAGATCAGTATTTTCAAAACCAATTCGCACTGGAAAAGTGTGGCGGAGTATGCTTTACAGTACCTTCCCTTAGCGCTAAAAAGAAAGTCAACCACTTTAGAGGAGGTCAGATGCACCTCTCAGGTCTTTTTTGACGCTAAGAGATCGTACTATTCTATAAGGCTTCATCAATGATAAGGAATGACCCATGCTGAGTGGACCATTAAGGGGTTGAAGCTCTTCATTGACCTCTTGTTTGGCAGTTGAACGTTCACTTAACTTTTCACTTAACACTCGTATGGACGATTTCACTTTGAAGGATAAAAGTAACCCGTCGTAGTTCCTTTAATGAGATTAAAATTCTGAATCCGGAATTACAAAAAATATTTTAGTGGGACTTACCCATTAATATAAGTGAGACCTTTGTCTCTCGCAATAGCACGCGCATATCTGTGCGCTTCGAGCAAATTGTTGCCCTGCACTACCACTTTAGCTCCGAGGTTATGGCATCGCTGGAGTTTGATGATTGGCACGCTGGTCGGCATCACGACAACCACGGGAATACCAAGCTTCAATGCATAGAAGCAAATTCCCACAGCTTGATTTCCCAAAGAAGCGACCACCACGCCAATTTTCTTTTTATCTAATGGCAATAATTCCAGTACATTTAAAGCTCCCCTTTCCTTAAAACTGAAAACAATTCACCAGAAAATCATAATCACATCACGGAAAAGATTTGTACGATTAGGTATTTGACAGTCTGTGGCAGCACACACCTCCCTGTTCTTTGGACGGTTTCTAATTTGTAATACAAGTTCATGGTAAACTCCTTCTGGTAGTGTGAAGGCTGGAATGAAGAAAATTCCTGTTGTATACTGTATCTCAACTTGCAAGATAAATTAATATACCTACTTACTTAATATTATTGGATTCTATTAGTCGGGAAATGTGAAGAGACTACTCGAAACCGTCTTAAGTGATAACTGATAAGTTTTGAATAACGACATTTTTTAAACATGTTTTGTAAATCGGTTCGTCTGTCTTGTCACTTTCGTCTCGATACATCATTGATTACTTATGTAGTACGTACCTAATACAAATTTGATTTCTTTTATTTCTAAGGTACATAATATACGGGGTTTCACAATTCAAATAGCGGCTGTTATTGAAATAGATAGGTAGGTAGTGATCTTACTAAGCATGGCGTAACTGGGATGTGAGGTTTAATACGATTAGTTGCGGATAAGACCTCTTCGAAAGATATAGTTCTTGGATTTTCCGGATCACAGAATTCATCAAAGTCCTCCTATAATTAAGCAATATTGATTACGGTAACAGCATACAATGATGATACCTATTAGAAATTATCATTGCCCGGCATCTCCGTTGCGTTGCGATTGCGACTTAACAAGGTGTTAGTAGAATTTAAGGAACCTTAGTATTTAACAATGTTTCTAAATTTCTTGCTACATTCATGGGCGTACCCAGCTCCTAAACCAGGGGGTAGGGGGCGACAAGAATAATTCCTGATTCCTCCTAGCAAATTGGATTTTGGAGGCAGATTTTTCACAGGGTTTTACAACTGGAGGGACCTCACTTTGTCTGAGGGAGGGACTTTATCAAAGGTTCAGTTAGCTGCTCGTCCCTAGCTAGCCCTACCTGCGTACGCCCATGACTACATTTCTAACGTTGTAAATTTATCTTACATAACGACGTGACATTTTGCTTTGAAATATTTTAACTGGATTTAAAAATAGTGTACTAGAATTTTGTTCCACAAAATGTGTTATTATTGTACCATTTTGAATTTTGTTATGATTGTTAGTTGATAATGTCATAGAATTGAATAGTTTCCTTTTTGTCAACTTATTTTGTCAATAGTTTCATAAAAAGTTCTTTAATATAAACGAAGTGTCTAGTCGTCCGCTTAAACGATATAAAATGAGACATTTGTTTATTGGTAGAGTGCGTTTATATACCTTTATACTCTGTGTTTTGGTTCTTGGTTGGATAATGTGTTTCGGCTAGGAGCTACATATATGTAGGGAGCTTGAGAGTCAATATTTACTTTACATTTTCTTACTTCATCTTATCGGCAAGCAAGGGATCGATGACGAGATAGAGCTTTGCACTTTGGAGAATTTGAGGCAGGTAGGTACTTACATAGGTACTATTTTACCCACCTTTGTAACCCGATATCTGCCAAAATAATCACCATCCAAGTTGCAAAGACCCTGATTGCCCTCACCTGTGTTGGAGACTTGTGCAGAGAAACTTTCAGGTTATGGCAGCCGTAGGCTCTAGCTTTAATAGGTATCTATCTACGAACATTTATACAAACGACTTAAATCCAAAAACGGACTTAGTATATAAAAACGAGTTGCTTTATTTCCATTTACAATTTTTGGACAAATCTTGAAACACCGATGTTATTGTTGAATACATGAAATTAATTAGTACGAAGTTTATTTCTGCATGCAGACAGGGTTGGGAGCCAGGCAGGGCCCGCGCTTGGCCCCGGGCCCCTTGTCCTGGCCGGGACGGTCGCTCATTTCTTGGAAGAAGTATTCTTTATAATTTTTCTTAATCATTTCGATCAGTTCTTTTGCGTGATCCCATCCTCTTGTTTCAGCAATTATTTTCATCTGGGAGAATACAATGATAGCCACGTTAGGTAGTTAGTTAGAATACTTACAATGACAAAGCTTAAAAAAAAATAACTATAATCTTCTACGCAAATTTAATTTAGATGAAGTCGCAACTTCCTCAGCAATCAGTAAGTTAGCTATGGTCAACATACTATATAAAAATTAAATCCAATGAAGGAGTTATGCATGTACTAAGTATACCTAATACCCAGTGTTGGGTCTACACAGTATAAAGTTCAATCTGTAACTGTAAGTAGGAAAATAAGCTCCTTGGGAGTTTCTTTCCGAAACATCTTCCAACACCACTCACCGTAGGGATTTATTAAAGTGATGGCGTATTTTGACCTTTATACGAAAATGGTAATATGGGAAAGCAAAGCGAGACGGTTTTTAGATACATAGTAGACAGATAAAATGGCAACATCACCTCGACACTGAAGATATCTCCTTTGACCCACGCCCTTTCCGGGATGCAGTCTCTCAGCATAACGCCCAGGCCGGCTAGTAAGCTGCACAGCTCGGCCATGCCGCCCGGCCGGTCGCTCACCGTCACCTTGAACTTCACCAGCCGCCCTTCAGCAGCCATACCTCGCTCGAGGGACCGAGCCAAAATTGTCGTGTCTATGTTCCCTCCAGAAAGGATCGAAACTACCCTGAAATAGGAAGCATCTTGTAGTGAAAATGGCGAATATGGCGTGACCTTTCATTTTATTGTAATTTCATTTTAGTTATTCAGTTGTAAAGCTCATACTTTTTTCCTTTCAAGTTGGGGAAGAGGCCGGCCATTATAGCTGCAATCGAAACGGCGGCAGCACCTTCAACAACAAATCTTTCTTCTTCTACGATGTGCATGATTGCGCGAGCCACCCAATCCTCTTTTACTACGATCTGTACATGGAAGAAAATAAAATTATACAGTTTAAGTGCGTATATGAAAAATAAGGAGTGCAAGATGCTTCATCTATTTTTAAGTCCAAGCCGATTTGCCCAATTTCTGGTGCATCCTGCTGAACAACAGGGTAGTGGCACTCGGCGTTTCTTTTCAGCTGGACACTGTATCGTTGAGTTTACCTGCATCTTTAGGCATGGGTGTAGCCAGTCATGGGCTCAGGGTGGGGCAACTTTCGAAATAATAGGTATGCCCATAAACTAAGAAGGGCTGACATGAAAGCGGACGAGCCATCTGATCAAAAGTAGTCAACGTCGCCTATGGACAAGAGCAACACCAGGAGAGTCACCAGTGCAACGCTGGCCCTAAAGGAAATCTGTTTTTACAACTTACATGAAGAACACCATGTCAAAGCGCTCTGGGAATAATATCCCAGAACGGTGGGGCAAGCGCTCCACCCTGACCCACCGTGGCTACGCCCATGTCTTTAGGTTCTTCGGTCAGTTTCAATCCTCTTGCTTGATTCAGCCGTCAAACAACTTGTAGCGTTTCAACTGAGGGCTAAAGTACCCTTGCGTAACGCATCGGTGTCCATCTAGAAGTCTAGGACTGCCCGCTAGTTGACGTAAAAAAGAAGCGTCGGTAAATCGTCAATAGGATCGGTGTAAATGCGTTTTATAAGTACCATTTTATCGACAACTCCTTTCAAGCTGTGGAATGTGTTGACTCCCACTAAAGGAACAGCTAAGCCGTCGGCGATGGTAGTATCTATATTGATCTTCACTCGTTCGTTCTTCCTAAGGGCTTCTACCATAGCACATGTTTTTTCGGTCTGAATACCCTAAAACACATAATATATATGACGGAGGTAGGTAGTAAACCTATGATACTGGTTTGATGCGATTAATCTGTACGCGATGATTAATAGTCAATCGGATAGATGTCAATAGAATTGGAAAATAATAAAATAAGGAAATGAATGTCTACCGGTGTGATATCTTGTAAAAGCTCCTTCTATGTTGAAATGCCGTGAATCGTTAATAATAGTTGATAAATAACGCGTGAGTCGCGAGTGCGAGTGGATCGATCGATAACACCAATATCGTAATTCCGTGAAGTAAATCCAAGATGTCAAAATACCAAACCAAATCTAAATGATCTAATAACGTATTTACTGAGCCAAACTGTTTGATTCAATAAACGGAGATGGTGGTGTGTTTGGCTAGAACTAATCCTGTGTTTCATTTGATATACTGAGCTCACGTCCTGACATATGAAAGAGCCCACATTGCTTATTTAGTCAAGAATATCTATCTGGAATGTAAATAGTACAAATGAACGCCCACTCTACTACTGGACCCGATTTCAGAAGTGGATAAAGAATCCTGAAATTTTTTTGTGGATAAGGCTAAGATTGCCATCTGTCATGTCAGCAATTCTCATCACTGGTCCATGGAAATGAGGCTTATGTTTACGAAACATTCAATGAGAAATATTTTGATAAAAAGCGATAGAAATTTAAAAGAGGAAATTACACGTAATAAACCATAATTTTGAAAGTGTGTTTTGAGAAAAGAAATGACAAATGACAACTTAAGAATTCTGTGTCACACAAACATGAAATGTCATACAGTACAAAATGTGTGTACCACATAAAAGATCTCTGTTAACTTCAGACACCAAGGGAGTGAGAGTTTAAGATAAATTGGTTAAAGCAAGTTTTGAATATTGTGGAATACAATAATTTTTGTTTATGAGCATTCTATGTGAGGAAAAAGGAATCTGCAACAATACTTAACACAAATCTATTCAGAGAGAGATGTACTTGGAATTACAATGCTTTAAGTGTTGTTACACTACGCTTCTGGATATCAGGTGATTTCTGTTTTGTTTTATTCATTGGGTAATTGAGAACTTTTATTGAGGTTGGTTATTGATCTGAATACTCGAGAGGTCTGGTTAAGATGCAATACCTAATCAACAGTAATCTCAATATAATGTGTCTAGGACAAGAATTTAATTGAATTAAAGGTTTTAAAAGTTTGTCAGAAATAGTTATGACAGATCTATAAAGTAGTAACTGTGTTATTTGAGTATTGAATTACGTTGCTCAATTAATGAATCATAAAACAATATTTGATGGCGCAATGGTAAACACGCCGGATCACTGTTATGAGGGTCCTGGGTTCGATTCCCAGCGAGCCGGCAATTTGGATGATGAATTTGAATTTCCGTTCTTGGTCTGGGTGAGACTGTCCTTGTCTTGTGTGTTAGTTTTTGAGTTGTTTGTAGATATGACATAGAATGGAATTAATTAATGAAAGGAGAATTTTGACAGAAACTAAATTGTCAATAATGAGATTTTGAAGTTTCTTATTCAGTTGTAAATGTAACAAAAGATAAAGTTATTAACTTTTTGATACGAGTGTGGTCATGGGGTAGCAGGAGCTTTACATCACTCATCTGTGGTACACATGGGGTTTTGATATACGAGTAAAAAGATGATCACAAAATAAATTTCTGAGTGAATTCCATCTTTTAAAAAAAAGGCGATTATATTATGGAATTATTTTGATGTGGACTACCTGAGACAATAAAATGTACCGCTTTCTTAACACCTGGGCGACAATTTTAAGTATGGTCTGTGCCTGATTGTTATGTTCCATTGAAACTGAGTGCTGGCCTTTAACGTCAACAACTATTAACGCGTCGGGATGTATCGATAACAGCGTTGGTGACTTACCGTTGGCAACTGCCATCTACACAAGCCTGTGTTTCACTGACGAGCCTATGTGTCACTGACTAGCCTGTGTGCCAAATCTATTGATAGGCCTTTGTGGCATGACCATTGAAAGGCCTGTGTGGCATAACTCTTCAGACGCCTGTGTGGCATACCTGAACACCAACGCCTGCGTGATGTAAATCCTAGGTGGCAAATATATTCAGACGCTTGTGTGGCAAACCTATACAGCAAATAATATACAGTCAGAGGCCTTCGTGGTATGTTTCTTCAAGTTTCTGTGTGGCAGTATTAACAGACTTTACATGTTGTGATAGTAAGTTGTGTGAGCACGTTAATTTGTCCAAAAGATTATCCGTATGTAATTCAAAGTTATGTGATCAGTAAGGTTTGTGATTGATTTGATTGACGAGGTCGTGTGTGGATGTAAGACAGCCGTAACTGTGAACGTTGATTATTATTTAGTAGGTCAGGAAAGACCGAGCGTGGAGAGATACTCGCGTATGTGTTTTGTTGTTACAGGTAATCTTCAATGCCTCATACGTGTTGCCGCTGGTAGAGCGTGCTTGAGAATGGATCGCGGGAAGATGCGGAAACGAATACGGTTTTATGGCAGTGACGCGACGTACCGATTATAGTTATACGGTGACGACGTACCGAGTAAAAGTTAAAACAAATCGCGCAAATAATAAATTGGTAATTTTGTTCTAAATAAGTGTTATGTTATGGAGTTTCTTCTCACTCGTTTCTTCTCCATAGCGAAGACACTTAGCGAAGCGAGTGGTAGCTTACGGTAGTCAGGGTTAAAAAATGCAACATAAAGTTTTTGAAATCCACTCGCAGCAGTAACAGCAGTAGTCATTTTTGATGTTAAAGATTTTGAGTTTTGTTTTGGGTTGAACTAATTGAAAATTGCGGGTCGAGTAATTGAGATGGTAATATTAACGGGGCGGAGCATCACCCGAGGACGGGCGATGAGTCAGCGATGGCCGTGACGGAGGTAGGTAGTAAACCTATGATACTGGTTTGATGCGATTAATCTGTACGCGATGATTAATAGTCAATCGGATAGATGTCAATAGAATTGGAAAATAATAAAATAAGGAAATGAATGTCTACCGGTGTGATATCTTGTAAAAGCTCCTTCTATGTTGAAATGCCGTGAATCGTTAATAATAGTTGATAAATAACGCGTGAGTCGCGAGTGCGAGTGGATCGATCGATAACACCAATATCGTAATTCCGTGAAGTAAATCCAAGATGTCAAAATACCAAACCAAATCTAAATGATCTAATAACGTATTTACTGAGCCAAACTGTTTGATTCAATAAACGGAGATGGTGGTGTGTTTGGCTAGAACTAATCCTGTGTTTCATTTGATATACTGAGCTCACGTCCTGACATATGAAAGAGCCCACATTGCTTATTTAGTCAAGAATATCTATCTGGAATGTAAATAGTACAAATGAACGCCCACTCTACTACTGGACCCGATTTATATAAATAGATTACTTAGATTACTAATATTATAAATGTGAAAGTGTGTTTGTTTGTTTGTTTGTTTGTTTGTTTGTTTGTTTGTTTGTTTGTGACGCTTTCACGTCGCAACAAAACTATTATATGGTAAGGTTTATGTGTGTGGGGATAGTTAGGAGGGTGGAGAGTGACGTAGGCTACTTTTTACCGCGAAAAAACATCCCATTCCCATGGGAAGATCGATGTTTTGTTAGTTGCTAGATATTTATTTTCGGAGTTGTTAATAGATGGCGTTAATTTGCAAGTTCTGAATTACGCTATGAAATACTACATGTAATTTACTTAAGTCATAGGCAAATGTAATAGGCTACTTTAGCTCTGCCTCGAGAACTCCCCGCTCCGGCTGTATTCAGTGTACCGCCCGCCTGCTGGCACTATCCTGTTGGCTGATGTCCGCAAGTTGCTCTACTCGCCGACACCGGTGGTGGGCGCGGGCGACTGGAACTGCATCCGGGGTAGAATAGCCTAGCTGCCAACAGAAGTGGAAGGCTACTTTTTGATGCCGCTGAACAGCACGGCTACACTGTCGAGGGTGTTGCACACCGTTACCGCGGCTCTGAATAAGAGAGAACGCGTGTGTGCAGTATTCCTCGACATGGAAAAGGCGTTCGACCGTGTTTGGCACGACGGCTTATTCTCTACAAGATCTCGCAGTCGTCGGCGCCCCGGAGTGCCGTTAAGGTGATCTCCAGTTTCCTCGAAAATAGAAGCTTCAGAGTAGTGGTTGAAGACGCCGAATCCACCGAGCGTCCGATCGCAGCCGGCATCCCGCAAGGGAGTTGCCTGTCCCCGGTCTGCTACGCCTGCTACACCGACGACATCCCGGCGGCAGGGGGGGGCGTCGCTTGCCCTGTATGCCGATGACGTGGCGTACATCACCACGTCGCTGAATAGAACCCACGCCATCGTCAAGATGCAGCGTGCACTTGATGCCCTCCCCGAATGGCTTGCCGCGTGGAGACTGTCGGTGAATGTCGGGAAGACGCAGGCCGTGAACATAGGAGGATACCTCAACAGGCGGGACCCTACTCTGGAGCTTAACGGACAAGATATCCAATGGGCCCCACAGGCCAAATACCTGGGGGCAAAATCGACGGAAGATTTTCGATGAAGCCACAGGTTACGAAAGCCGTCGCGAATTCCAGAAGCGCGATGGCAGAAACCAGTGCTCTCCTCGAGCCTCCCTCTCGGACTGAAGCTCGGGGTCTACAAGATCTACATCAGACCCCGCCTCACGTACGCGGCACCGGCGTGGTACGCGCTCGCCAGCGAACCGCAGCGCAAAAGGATGCGCGCGGTTCAGGCGATTGCGCTCCGCCGGCTGACTGGTGCGTCGAGGTACGTCAGGAACGCCGTCATCCAGAGGGACCTTCGAGTCGAGAGCCTGGACGACTTCATCGAGAGATTGGCACGCAACATGTTCGGGCGTGTCGACGCGTCGCGGTTCCCGCATCTGCAGGACCTGGCGCCGCTCCACACCCGTCCACCGGACCGCTTGCTGACCGCTTGCCGACTTGCTGGTTGCGCGGGACGGGCCTAGCACTGACTGATACTGGGGCTTCGTAAGTCGTCGCCCGGCGCTGATCGGCTCCTGCTGGGCTTCCCACCAGTGGGATTCACCCGGTAGGGCCTCGATCGCCTGTGCGGCGTGGAGATGAACCCCATCCCGTTTAAGACTCTGTGGCCTGTAAAAAGGCCGCCACTCACCGGACTTGACCTATTGGTTAACCACAGATGGACAACCAAGGGCCTTAGAGCCCAACCCAAGGACCGGCCCGTTTTAACGGGCCGCGAGAGACACCCCCAAAGGGGAACTAACTGTCCCGAGGGCTCCACACACCTCAGACAGGGTGGAGTGAAGAGAGCGAGTAGTAGGCTACTTTTTAGCCTAAATTCCTACGGGAGCGAGACCTACGCGGCTGTTACCTACGGGTCCCGAAGCGAAGCGCGGGCGGTTCTCTAGTAGAAAATAAGTTTTTAGTAGTTGTAGTACCTACAACAAAGTTTTAAGAAATTTCGGATAAGGAGACCCTTGTCAGGATTTTCAGGAAGAGTTTAGTTTTTTGAGTTCCGTATGTAAAGGGTAAAAACCTAAAAACCGAAGCTCTATTAACATTCCTCCGAAGTCTGCCTGTCAAAGAGCTCTCTCTATCTCTTGAACAGAAACAAGTAAGTAGACACCTGATGTTGATGTGCATTGAGAAATTGAGATGTTTGGCGATATGCTGTTTATTTGACGCAAATCCAACTTACGTATATTTCAGTGTCAGGCTTGAGGTGTTTGATGGCGATGGCGACGCCGGTGATGAGGCTGCCGCCGCCGACCGGCACCAGCACGGCGTCCACCGCCGGCACCTGCTCCACGATCTCTATGCCCATCGACCCTTGCCCTTCTATCACGTGCGGGTGGTCGAATCTGTTCATTCACATTTTTATCGACTTTAGCTTTGTCAGCAGTCATTCGATGAATATAAATTTAGAATGTTAAGTTCGCAGTTAACTACAATTATCATACCGAACCTCAGAATAGAGGACGAGAACCGTCCACCTGGTGACAAATTTTACACACTTTATAACGGAGAATGCCCAAGTTATCAAGTGACTTCACAATGTCTCCTTTTTCAAAACGACAAATAGAAATATATAATTTACTAACCCATTTATATAAGTCATCTTTTTTTCTTTACTAATAGTCATAGCGTGATATTTGGCTTCAGCTATATTAGCACCGTAAAGAATAGTTTTCGCTCCGAACATTTCACATCTTGTGGTCTTCGTGATTGGGGCAAATACAGGCATGACTATTACACAAGGTATGCCCAGCTGGGTGGTATGGTAACTCATCGACAAGCCATGGTTGCCCGTAGACGCCGAAATCACACCATATCGCCGCTGTTCTTCAGTAAGTAGAAGCAAAGCGTTACGAACGCCGCGTTCCTTGAAACTTTAGAAACAAGACATGTAAAGTTTTGGTAATTCTAAACTTTTGCAGTATTTAATTTTTCCAAGTATTTTTTTTTATGGGCGGCAGCGGAAGGGTGGTGCATGCTCGTTTGCTATCTTAATTCCATAAAAAAAAACATAATTACGTTAATATGAAACACACCTATATATTTACATTAACGAGATATGTATTTAATTATACCTTCCAGTATATTGCAGAAATTCTTGTTTCAGGTACAATTCCATTCCAAGTTTATCTGACATGTTAGCTCTCTGGAAATATATAGGTATAGCAAAGGCGTTGTAGTCTCAACATGAATTTATACTGAGTAAAAGAGTTTAAACGAAAAATTAATTGTTTAGTTATAATAACCAAGGGACCAAAATATTCTCGTAATATGTACAAGAAGTAAAGTAGGTACCGTGCATGGAGTCTTAAGCACAGAGCCAACAATCCGTCTTGAAGCGGCCAAGATATCGTCATACTTTATTTTTCGAGGATTATTAGGATCACAGTATTCGTCGAACTCAATATCCTGTAAGATATCAAAATTTTAAAACTGCATTTCCGTTAATCTAAATTTTGTTTTGGTACAAAGAACTCACGGTCTGCATTTTGATGGTAGAGGGTTTCTTCGATTTGTTTCGGTTATTTCATTAGTAATAAATTATCATTTTGTTAAATTTTCTCTTGATTGATGTGTTAGCAACATGACGAATGACACGATACAGCTGTCAGTTTTTACCTTTTTATTTGAATAAAAAGCTAAAGCTACAACCCACTAATAGCCCACTACAGAGCACGGGTCTCTCCTCATTACTGAGGAGGCCTAGAGCATACTCCACCACGCTGCTCCAATGCGTAGTGGCCAACCCAGTGTCGAAATTATTCAAGCCGCCCGAAGGCCTCCGACATGGCTTAACGACTGCTATGAATCGATAACAACCGGAACCGACGGCTTTACGTGCCCTCCGAAGCACGGAAGCGCTCAAGATATTTTGCCACTAGCGGTCACCCATCCGACTACCGACCGCGCCCGCTGTTGCTTAACTTTGTCGATCGCTTAGGATCGACGCAAGCCGCCGGGCTATGAGCGCTTTATTTGAATATTTCAGTCAAACCTCAAAATAAATAAAATAAAGTTAGAAATACATACCTAATCATAATGGTATCCAAACGACAGTGTATGCTAAATCTATGATATTTACCTCGTGCTTTTTCTAACATCTCTGAATACTATGTGTTTTTTAATATACTTAATACAAGCTATTTTATGTGTGGAAGTGCTAGCCCTGAAGGCCATTAATCTCACCATATTGCTCTGTAGCAGCATGGTGGTGTAGAGTGTTATCAGACCAAACCAAACCAGACCAAATTGGTGGAATGGATTAGTTGAGGTCGATCGATCGATTAGTCTTAGTAAAAACTATCGATCGACGTCGACTAAGTAGTCGATTCCGCCATCGATCGATGGCGTCGATCGACTATCGATCGATTGGCCTGGTAACACCCTAAGCCACCTAAGTTGTAAGGCCCTGTGCCCTGTAGTGTAGTAGGCCACTGATGTGTCAAAGCTACTGTGTTCTTAAAATCTATTAGGTAGGTACTTTAATATAATAATCGAGCTGAGATGGAAAGCTCAGAATGAAGGAGTCAAAATGTAATGATTAGGTAGGTAAATTTATTATTACAGAAGATCCTCATTACACATTTATAAATAGGTTAAACATAGATTCAATTATCCTTACTTACTTAAAAATATTTTATGTGCGTTATTTACTAACGTAAAACGTTTTCGTTCGTAGATCGCAGGACATACCGAACCGAACCTTTAGACTGTGTACAGTCCACGACGATATAAATAGGCAGTAATGTTGGTTCATAAGCCCAACTTATTAAATTCTCTTTAAACTAAGTATTTAATGAGAGACTTCGTCCAGAGAATTGGTGCTGGGTCGTCGGTAGTCGTCCCACTCGCGGGCGAAGTACCACTCCCTGTAGGAGCGGGCGATGAGACTCCGCAGCTGATCGAGGTGCTCCGGTCCCCGGGTTTCGCACACCACCTTAACCTGTAATAACATTCACATTTGGGTACCTCTACGTCAGAATCACAAACAGGATTAACCTAAGTTTGACAAGGACGAATGTAAAAAGTTTGCTAACTAGCGTTAAACCGATTAAGATCTTTAAAAACTTCTAAATAAATTACGGTGTCTTTTCACTAGTAGGTAACTTAACTCCTTAATAATGTATTTTACAATTTTTTATGGGTACCTATATGAAGCAAAATTAAAACAATTATTAAATTGTACAAATGGTATGGTAAAATTATTAAATTGTACAATTGTACAGTGGTCTCAAGTAGGCACGTAAAAACGAGAGAGACGAAAACACTTACGCGAACACTGAATATATCACCGATGACCCAAGCGCGCTCCTGCATGATGTCCTTGATGGAGACGCCGATGGAGGCGATGAGCTTGCACAGCTCGGCCACGCCGCCGGGCCGGTCGCTCACTGTCACCTTGAACTTCACCAGCCGCCGCTCCGCCGCCAGCCCGCGCTCCAGGCAGCGGCCCAGGATCGTCGTGTCGATGTTGCCGCCCGACAGGATGCACACTACTCTGTGGCAAGATGATTATTCAAATCAATATTTGGTACCTAGCTACTTAAAGTATTATTGCGTGTCCGGCCAAAACAACGGTATCCGGCCTATCCGGTTTTTGTTAGACTTTTTACATTTGAATCATTGTTACTATGCAAGTCACTCGGATACGCATAATTATTTTCCTATAGGTATGAATCGTTAAATTTTGCCTCGCGTCCTGTTGAGTCCTATTTACCTAGAAAGTAAACACTTACTTCTTGCCGGCCAGCTCGGGCACCAAGCCGGCCATGATGGCGGCCACGCCGACGGCGCCGCCGCCCTCCACCACGTATTTCTCCTGCTCAGCCAGGTGCAAGATGGCGCGCGCGATCCAGTCCTCGTTTACGGTTATCTGAGACATAGGTAGCTAAGTATTAAATTTATTGATATTACTGATTTAGGTACTATCTGTACCTAGACCTACTATCTATACTTCTATAGGTACACTTAGGTATACCTACTAATAATATAAAACGGAAGAGTTTGTTCGTTCATTTGTTTGTTTGTTTGTTCCTTTGAACGCGCTAATCTCAGGAACTACTGACCCGATTTGAAAAATTCTCTATGTTTTGAATTGTCCGTTTATTGAGAAGGCTATAGGCTATATATATATATATATATATATATTTACTATTTATATTATACCACGTTACGACCAAAAAGAGTGGAACAACAGACCAAGCGAGGGCGTCTACTTAATAACTAATATGTTGCAGGACGACGTCGTCTGCCGGGTCCTAAGTTTGTTCTATGGAAATAGCAAATAGGACTGGGACACTCACTCATAAAAATTTTTGAGGCCTATTTAATTATAAAGTAAGTTGGTATTAATACTAGCTCTACGCAATGCATCATTGATTCAATAGGTACGTTCGCGTTTCTTGCAAGCTTTATGCGCAACTACTTATTTGGATTATGCTTATGACCTAACTGCAATTAAAGTTACGTAGTAAGTAGGTAAGTAAAATATAATTTTAACCGGTTCGGTTTACATGGGTTTACTGTGACTTTGAAGTCATTCTACAATCCTGATATACATACTTTAGTACTTATACTTAGGTAGGTACGTACTTACAAATTAATATAAGCCTCCATAAAATTTCTTTTTAATCTACTTTAAACTTTTTAGTAATGCATATGACACCGATATTCGATAATTTTGTATTCCTGTGCCACCGCGGCAAGTATTTACGTGTTTAACGGGAAAAATATTCATTTTATCCATAGTTTACATACACTGATTAGAAGAGCATAACTGGGTGGTGCAGGTATTGGTAGTTAGGGGTTTTCAAAATCGATTCGTTAAAAGTAATGAAGTATTCAAAATGCACCAGCGATATTGCCTTTTTCTGCGGGACAATTTTGAAGGACATTTTAATGGCTATAATACTCACTTAATTTTATCATAAAATATTTAATTAGTTAGCTTATTTAATATACTTCTAAATGACATTACTCTTCTATGTAATTATTTCAGGGGAAAAAATAAATTACAAAAATGTGCAAAGAAATGTAATTGGGACAATGCACCGTAATTAGATTTTAGGCCTTAGACTTTTTTTTAATAAGAACCTATAACTCTAATACCTTTGAAACCTTCATTAACGTGTAGATGACTGTTAAAAGTACTTATATAAAAATTATATATTAATTATATACATCGTTGCCGTCCCAAAAACGCACCTCGGAAATTCACCCAAATGATAATAAATTTAAGTTCCCGTCAAATATTTTTAATGTCGAATTATGGATCAACCTTGTAAATTATTTAGAAATTTACAAGCATTCGCTCCAATTGTGTCTTTAGCGTATCTTGTTGTGAATGCTTCTTTTACAATTAATCAGAGTGTACCTAAGTACCTAAATTAAAGGTATTCAGTCACAATATTAAAATAAAAGTTAAGGAATAAATAATAGTATTCTTAAACTTTCGAATTTTGACTCCGATTTCTAAGTCCGATGGCACAATCTCGGTGGTTTCGGTGGCAAAATAGAGCTTTTCTCGCGAAGCCATCAACCTGTGAACCATCTTATGGTCTCCCTAAGAGGTTGTATCTCCCTAAGGATAACCAGCTTTCTATCTGAGCGGCAAAGAAAGGTGATAATAGGCGGCTCCTGCTCAGATATGAAACCTATAAGTACTGATGTTCCCCAAGGGTCTGGGCTATCTCCTACACTATTCATTCTACATGTCGATGATACAGCTTGCAACTAGCATTCATTGTTATACAGATGGCCTTGTGAAATCCTATCAGTTTCAAGTGGAGGATCGCAGACTCAAACTTGTGTATGAAGTCAAGAACTTTTGACAAAGGAATATTTCCGCCAGGCGAGTCGAAATGCCTGCTTGTCTGCCTGTCGAGGCTTTCTTGTATACTTGCGAGCGGTTTAACAAATTTTATGATTCATGTTTCATGGCGTCATCATGTGACGTGTGCGCGATATCACCACAACTCGATTCTTGCTCAAACAGGACGTCGATCCGACGTTGGAGTCCATACGTGTTTTCGATGTTGGTAGCCTTCGTTGATGCGCCCTGGAGAATCCCTCAATCCGCGGAGAGTCAGGAAGAGCCGTCGGAGGGATGGGAACGTAAGACGACAGATGTGGAGGGCGAGTAATGTGAGTTCCAGTCGTCGCGCGTCGTGTGTGCAGAGCAATAGGTGGTCCTGGAAAAGGAAGTGTCTGCGACATATATGCTTCGATGAGCCCGGCATGCATGTGTTCGTTGGGTGTGAATGACGAGTCTGAGCCTGTATCGGTGCTCAGAAGGAGATATTCTTGTCCGAGGGTCACCACTTTTGCAAAGGGAGATCCCCCACCAGACGAAAGACATGTCTGGGGGGCGGTCGGCTTCAACTGTCCCGACTGCCCCGACTGACTGCCGAGGCTTTCTTGTAGAATACGGAGAGGCTGGAAACTCTGCACCTGTGCTCTAGGCTTTCAAGTTTAGTCTCCACCAATCCAGGGTTACCAATTAACCTCTTAGCACGTCTCTCCGTTGAATCTAATGCTGATAGGTGACATTTCGCAGCGCTATCCCAAATGTTGCAGCCCGGCATGACCATACTTGTGCTATACCTATGTAAGATCAGTAATTCCTGCGGTGTGAAGTACCGCTAAAACACCTTAGCTAAGACCTCCCATCATCACATCACTTGTCAAAGATTGAAGTTCTATTCACATTGATTGGATTCTTGGTGAACTTCTACTACTCTCCCAATAGGTTTTTCACGAACGTCCTTCCGAGGTATTCCCGGAGCGCCATAACATGGAGATTTTCAAGAAAGGTGAAAGGTGTTTCTCTTTCTGGGCTGGCATTGCACTGACGACTTCCCTGGTGTTGTTCGTGTCCATAGGCGACGATGACCAGTAACCATCAGTTGAATCTAATTTAATTTTGCCTATCTTTTGCGTTTAATATTGCATTAGGAACGGGGTAGCTCTGTATTCTTTTTTCTTCTCACAAATAGCTTTTTTTAAAAAAAGTTCTTCTGTCGTCTGTCACGCAAGGTAATAACAATAGCGAACAAGGGTCTCTTCTAGCACTGCTAGTAAAACGAGAAAAACAAGTTCTCAATGAGAGTAATGCAGCCTACTGAAGCGATTTAGTCGTGTTTTGAGCTTAACAAAAGTTTAAACAACAACCGAATTAAATTACTATAAAAGTAAAATATAAGTATCATAATTTGGGATGCTTAAATTGTTGCTAACTTAACGTTTTTTACTAAAAATACTGTATTAAAATGATCATACTTTTATTATTTCTAATTCCTGTGTCATTAATCAATTTCGGTGAATAGGATTTTAATTCCAGTGGTTCTTACGTAATTTCGGTGGCATTTGGTAACTTCAAATGGACATATCTCCTGACCTATATATTTTTTTGAAATCTCTACTATATGACTAAATATTACTACAATTAAGCTATTATTTACACCAAAAATATATATCGAAAGCAGCAAGTTAAAATTCGCCACTGGAATTAGGCAAAATTCGTGTTTGTTGAAATTCACCCATTTAAGCAAATTTTTCTGCGCAAAATATATCTATTATATTGTTGATATAGATTCAACCCAATTTAAACTGTCTGCGTCTGCGGTTTATACTTAATAATAAGTAAAGATGTCATGATTATATTAATGAGTGAGACGATACTAAGTACGATGTAGCGATTTATCACATGTTTCATTGACGAAACATAAACTATCGGATTTATCATTCTTATCACTTTACGTAGATACTTACCTACTCAATTTATTTAATCATTCAATGTGTTCCGGGTGGTAACGTCATACACAAATGCTCACGAATTGAGAATAAAATCCGAGACTTATACAACAATTAAAGTTAGATTACATTTAATCGCATTTAAATCTATAAAGTACCTATCTACTAAAGAAATGCATACTACACACGTACGGACCGAAGGGGTTGGGGAGAAGAGGGGGGGGGGGATGGAGTAAGGAGCACAACAGCTTTTCATATTAAAAGAAATATTTTTTTGATGGAAACCTCAGCCGTTGCACTTGACTCTAGCAATAAAGATACTGATTATGACAATTACATTATTATTCGTAAAGACTTAATAATAGTTTTGCAGAAGACTGTTCAAATATTGCTCTCAACGTCAAGGACGACGTGTGTGCGACCTTACCATTTTATCCATGATCGCTTGAGCGGTAACGTAGGCATTGTAGCCCACCGTGGGCACGGCTAACCCGTCGGCCAGGGTCGAGCGGATTTCCACGCTGACCGGATGATCGTTCTGAAGCGCAGCCTTCATGCTCGGGCACTTTTCCGATTCTACACCCTTTTGATTTAAACAAACAGAAAACACAATAAATTTAAATTTTTGTCAGAATTTGTCAGAAAGAAACCTGCTAGCTAAAAAAGTGTGTGTCGGGATCAGTCGGGATAGTCAGCTAAATCATAATATGGAAATATCTTGTAATTAAATTGTATAGGTCCTACATACTTATAAAACTTCGCGTCTGTGTAATTAGGTTTTCATTGTATGAGTGTCTCTTTGGTTTATATTCAGATAATATTAAACTTAATTTTTTCCGTATTTAAAAAAATGATAAAGGTCAACGGTTTTTTTATCGTGGCCCGAAAATAATTTAAACGATTATAACTAACGATAGCGTCGATAGCAACTAAGTATGTCATCGTTGTGATTTGCTTGAAAGTTAACTATTAAAAGTTATATTGAAAGTTAACTATTAAAAGTTATAAACTATTGAAAGTTACTGATTATAAGTAACTTTGGCCAATTTGACTTAAGTCCATTGTTTAATTTCGTAAACCATAACTAACATTTATATCTATAGGACATTTAGTAAACTAAATAAGTAGATACGAGTTCGATATCATAGATTACCTACAAATTACCAGGTTAGTTTAGGTATTAGTTTAAGCATGGGTGCGATCAGGTAGATAGCTACTACACTACACCTACCAACTACTTCGGTGCTATGATCTACCGACGCGACGGTCGCTGTCTCCCACCTTTTGGTTCAGGTGCTTTGCTCCCCCCTGATAAATAGGTCCCAATAATTTGGTACTTACATAAATAAGCACTTCAGGTTTAAGATGTTTGATGGCGGTGACGACCCCCGCAAGCAGCCCGCCGCCGCCCACCGGCACCAGCACCGCGTCCACATCCGGCACCTGCTCCAAGATCTCTAGACCCACTGTGCCTTGCCCGGCCATTATGTGAGGGTGGTCGTACCTGGTTAGGACAATAGACTATATTGTCATCTACAATGATTTTAAAGACAAAGCGTCATCGCGGCGTTAAGGCGGCGATCTCTTCAAAGTTTGTATACTTACTTAAAGAGAACAAATCAGGGACAGATAAGTAGAATATTTATCAAGAAGGTGCCGATTTATTATTGTTGACATGTTCACATTATTTGATCATCATCTGGCACTGTCATTCAAATCCTGGTTTCGATTCCAAGCGATGCGGAAATTTGATGCAGCGTTTATTTAATCTATTCTCGGACTGGGTAGGTAAGTATACTATGCTATCAACACATAAAAAGTTGCTAATAGATGAAAAATATTAACTCACCCATTTATGTACGTAAGCCCTCTTTCCTTAGCCAGAGTCATGGCGTGATATTTCGCTTCCTTCATGTCATGTCCGTGTATCACAACATCGGCACCATACGACTGGCATTTCTGTATCTTCATGATGGGCGCCACGTTGGGCATCACTACTGTGACGGGCACTTTCAGGTAGTTGGCGTGGTAGCTGAGCGCTTGGGAGTGGTTGCCGAGGGAAGCGGAGATGATGCCGCGTCTTTTGGACTCCGGAGATAGAAGGAGCAAAGCATTACGTGCTCCTCGCTCTTTGAAACTAAAAGAAAATTTAATTGAAAAAATTACGTTACATTGGATGAATTAGTTTGTTTTAACATAATATTCAAGTAGTGATGAGTATGTACTTAATGCAATTTAATGCGCCTTCTACTTTTACTATCATTACGGAGCAAACGCGAAAAGGTTTAACGATGATCAGACTGGATCTAACAGGATCTGCTTCTGAATTTTAAATGCATTAAGTATGTAATGTAAAATTCAATATTGCCTTACCTTCCTGTGTGCTGTAGAAAATCATTTTTTAGATATATATCCATTCCAAAAATCAGGGTCATGTGAGATTTCTACAAAAAAATATTTCCATGAGACTCTATGCACTTCTATATTTTTTAAGTATTTTTAACACTTTAAAGTAACTCACAATGCAAGGCGTTTTAACGATTCCATTTTGTATTCGAAAGGCAGCCGCAGAAACATCTTCAAAACTGATCTTTTGCGGGTTGTCTTTATCACACATGGGGTCAAATTCGACCGTCTGAAATACCATTATTATTGTTTTATTTTATTCCCGATTTCAACTTAAATACTTTATCTATGTTCATGAGACGGCACGTTATACCCTGGAGTCAAGTACTGAATCAATAGTTATCTTCGGACTATCATTAATCTGTTTATGTGAAGAACGGTTCAATTAAGTAGGTATTAATTATAATTATCTTCAGGTCAAAGGGTGCAAACAATAATAATTATTTGTGTTGAGGGACAATTATCACTATATTGTTTAAATACCTTGATAGATAACATACCGGTTGATAGTTTTGATAGCTTTCCATTACAGTTCAATGATTCAAATTAAATTATTTCCACTTGATTGTGGCCGATCAACGCAGCCACTCAAAGGCGTACTGATCGGGCCAACACTTTTACTCGTATCGTAATCCTTCTTCCTACTAATAATTATAAATGCGAAAGTTTGTAAGGATGTGAGTGAGTGAACGAGTGTGTGTGTGGGTTTGTTGCTCTTTCACGCAAAAACTACTGAACGGATTTTCATGAAACTTTGCAGTAATATAGCTTATACATTGGAATAACATAATTTGTAAAAAATTATAGAGATTTTTGAAGGGACTGGTTCCCCGAAGCGAAGCGAAGGCGGGTTTACTAGTTTATGATAACGTAACATTGTACATACTTGATTTAACTTTTAGCAAAGTAGTCTTGGAGAATTCATTTTTATGAAAAAAAAGTAAGTTTACATTGCTATGGAAAATCTCGAAAACTGTAAGAATGCAGTAAGTAGGGTTACAAGGTAGGGTACCAATGTTATAAATTGTTATATAGAAATAAATAGCTAGATATAATCCCATGTAGGTAAGATGTAAGTGAACACAGTCTAATCATTGTGTTTATTGTATTGGTGTCAAATCCTAAAAATTGTGACTGCATAAATTTCAAGCCTTTAGAGAAAAACATTATTTACTTATGTGGCCAACATAAATTTTTGTTTGTGATGCCTTTGTCAATAATGTCTACAGGTTAAGGCTGCGTTTCCACCAGAGATGTGAGATGGAAATGTGTCGTGCGAGGATGTCTAGTTGTGCTGTGAAAATGTGTGAGGGTTTCGATGCGATGCGATGAAAATGTGCCTACAAGGATGGGTAGCGAAACTGTGAAAATGCGCATTAATGTGAGCTTCAATTTCTTCAAGTTAATATACAAGTATCGTTAAATATACAAGTAGATAGATACTAGGTCTGTGCAAGTAGATATCTTCTTTTTCCCATTATGCATATTCATTTTGCGCACTTCTACTTCCAACAAACTCCGTCTATGGACTGGCTGGTACCTACAGTATGCGCGAACCTTTCAGCACATCCTTCTCAACACACATTCCGTGTACCTACACATCCCTCACTCACAACACATCCCTCCCTCGTACACATACCTCGCTTGTTTTGTATGTGCAAAAATCTAGCTCCGCTGAGCCGTTTCCACCAGAGCTGTGCTGACCGAGGCGAGGTAAATGAAGCGATTATATTGGTTCTTTACACACACATGCCTCGCTACACATCCTCGCACATCTCTGGTGGAAACGCAGCCTAATTCAGGTTTTATTGCCTTTCTAGGTTATAAGTTACGCTACAAATAGGCGTTTAGTCCTACAAGCATCTTTTGGCGCATTGGCGCACGCGCCAAAAGATGCTTGTATATGAAAAAACGACTCCAACATAACTAAACATACGATCCGAATGGCACGATGGTAACACACCGGATCGCCATTCGAAGGGTCCTGGGTTCGATTCCCAGCGACGCGGAAGCCGGAAATTAGTTGTTCTGGGACTGGGTTAAATGTTTGTTTTTGGTCTGGGTTTTTTGATTTTGTCTTGTTTGTATCCATTGCACCCACGACTCCGGGAATGTTTATGTGGGGCAGGTGGGGGCTATGAGTGTGAATTAAGCGTTATTTATTTATTTATAATTACTAGGTACTCGTTGCACTTCGGCAATGTACGTTTTACCCGTAGGTATCCGGTGATGGATGAAGTACTTACTTACGTTGTTGCAATTTACTATTTTGTTCCCCCTAGATAAAATATTAGGCACGGCCTTTCCCCAAGCCGAAACACTAATAATTAGTCAAAACACTCAAAAAGTTCAAACATTTTTGGCATTTTGGTTAACCCGCGATGTGTTTATCTTTTAAGTCTGTGGTATAACTTGTGGTATAACTAAATGTAAATTGTCTGTGCTGTTGTCATGACGGATGACGCTGATGACTGTCAAACAAAAGTCAAAATTGTGAACGACAGTGACATTGTCAGTTGTCACTTGTCAGCAGTGTTGCCAACCGTACGATTTAAATCGTATTTGTACGACTTTTTTACCACAAATGCTGTGTACGATCATGACCTGAAATCGTACGCTCCATATACGATCTTTTTAGTCATACATGCTTCATACAATTTTATCGATTTTTAAGTTTAATAACGTCATTGCAACATTTTTTTTCATGAACGCATCCTTACTTTTCTATAAAAATATCGGGACGCACTTTTTCCTAGGGACAACCATAGATATTTCTATGGGGACAACACACTGATATAATGGCAAAACGCAACTTTATTCTATGGAAAATTGAATGATTTGAGCGTTTTGCATGCTAAAGTGGAACACACTGAATAGTAGTAATGGGGGCTTTACATTATACAATTTGCAGAGCGCTAACTCAGTGCACTAACTAGTGTTTTCATACATTACGCTCACTAATTACTGTCTAACTGCCTTTACACTATGCGAATTTAGCACGCTAGCCCCCTTAAGGAATATTGCTACAGACAGTTATAAAAATGTCTGAAGTTGTTTTTACGTTTTGAAAAAGTGGTTGGAGTTGGAATTTCTTCTGCTTCTTTTTTGAGATGATTCTGTGATGTTAATGATGTATGAAAGAATATTAATTCTTAGGCAATGAGTACCGAATTAGGTAGTACCTAACTAAATATATTAGGTATGTTCCCTTATTTTTCATGTTGTTTTTGTGATATTAATGTTACTAAATCAAATGATTACACTGTTTTCAAATAAATAATATCCTTTTTTTGAAAATTTTTAGTGTACGATTTTTTCCCTACAATTTCGGCCAAAATACGATCTTATTCGATCAAATTACGACGCCTAATACGATCTTCTTCAAAATATAGTTGGCAACACTGCTTGTCAGTCGAGTCAAGTCAACAGTCAATCCATTTGATTGAGAACAGAAAGTGCGCTTAAGTTTGATTTTATTTTTATTGAGGAATAATATAAATAAGCGCATTAGAAAAGTGCTTCAAAATGCCTTACGCTAATCAGCCTTCTGTACATATAACCGAATTGACCGATGACAATGTGAAATTCGTAGTTGAGGACACCGAACTGAGCGTTGCAAACAGCATGCGTCGTGTATTCATCGCCGAAACTCCGACCATGGCTATAGACTGGGTACAGTTAGAAGCTAACTCTACCGTACTCAGTGACGAGTTTTTGTCACACCGTATAGGTTTGATTCCTCTTATATCTGACGACGTTGTCGACAAAATTAGATATTCTAGAGATTGTATGTGCGCCGACTTTTGTCCTGAGTGCAGTGTCGAATTTACCCTTGATGTGAAATGCACAGATGATCAAACGCGACATGTAACAACCGCTGATTTAAAATCGAGTGACCCTAGAGTGGTACCAGTAACGTCCCGCCATAGAGACGAGGACCAAGCTGATTATGGAGAAATTGATGAAATCTTAATTATCAAGCTTCGTAAGGGTCAGGAGTTAAAACTAAGGGCATATGCTAAGAAGGGATTTGGAAAAGAACATGCTAAATGGAATCCAACGGCAGGTGTATGTTTTGAATATGATCCAGACAATATAATGCGACATACACTGTTCCCAAAACCTGATGAATGGCCGAAGAGTGAACACACAGAGCTGGATGAAGATCAGTATGAAGCTGAATTTAATTGGGAAGCCAAACCTAACAAGTTTTTCTATAATGTGGAGTCTTCAGGAGCATTAAAACCTGAAAATATTGTTCTCATGGGAATTGTAGTTTTAAAGAACAAATTGTTGAACCTTCAAGTTTTACTTGCTCAAGAAGTTCAAAATGATGCATTAGCTATAAACTAGATTTAGATTAATTACTTATATTTCAATAAAGACTTGGTTTTTAAGAAATGCTTTTTTTATTTTACAAAATAAAAGAAATAAAACAAACCAAAATATAAAGAAGTATTTTAATAATATTAAAAATGCAATATATTTTCAATTTCATTGCTCAATAACGTAAGTTATTAAAAGCATAATGTAATTGCATAACACTTAACTATAGATAAACAGTGCCTCTATTATGAGTTGTTGTAGTAAACGTAAAGGACGTTACTATTGCAGTTGACGTTTAGAATTTGTATGAGAATTGTAGTTCAATATCGTAACCGCTAGAGGCGCTGTACGGATTCTCATACAAATTCTAAACGTTAACTGCAATAGTAACAGTTTGACGTTTACTACAACAACTCATAATAGAGGCACAGATTAGTGGCTAGTGACAAACCATTCAAAAACTCTATACTTTTCTTTCAGATCTTAATTATGACATTTTATAAAATGACAGGAATTTATAATCAGTGATTCACTAAACAATGTAAAGTAATAACTTACCATTTCTAAATTCATTGTAATAAATTTTTCAGAAACAGGAATATGGTTAGTAATCTTCAAATCATAGCAATATTTCTAATATGTAAATAAATATGAATATTCATTATGATATTGCGTTGCTTCAGGATGAGTCAGAACTGAATGAGGAAAGGCCTTACATCCTATCATTTAATGATATAAAGCAAGCAGCGGAAAGGATTGAAGATGGAATAATACATACTCCTCTTTGTGTTTGTTAAATCTATATAACAATTAGTTCTTTTTGTACCCTTGTACCATATAATGCTGTAGATCAAATTAGTTTCTCAAGTTGAATCAAAGTACACTTGCTTCTGTCATGTTATTGTTATTAGCAAAAAGACAAACAACAAGCAAAAAAGCCATGTGATGGTAAAAGGGTTAATGGGACAGTTGGTGCTCATTACTGAAATTGGGGTGCCACTTATTTCTGGCTCTCCTACCATGCTGCTAAAACACATTATTATCCTCTAGAACCTAGAATGTTGGTTGTTAGGTAGGTAGAAAATCGCTACCATGGAGTACAAGTATTCACAGCATTATGGTTGACTAGTAAATCAGCCCACGCTTCGCTTCGGGAAACCAGTCAATTATGTTATTCTGATGTCTAAGGTATATTACTGCAAAGTTTCATGAAAATCCGTTCAGTAGTTTTTGCGTGATCCACACACACACTCACATACATCCTTACAAACTTTCGCATTTATAATATTATAAAGTAAGATGGTTCACTGTGCCATTAGTGCATTGGAAGAAAATTTAATTATTGTATTACCAACTTCATGCCGACACTGCCCTCAACTTCATCAAAGTGATTTACTTTACTGCTATTTTTAGGAAGCGAAACTTAGCAAATATATGGACTATGATATCTACTTAAAGTGTGAAAATTTACAATACACTGGGAGGTAAAGAAAATTATTCAATTATAATTTTCCAATAGAATTTTATTGATTTGTCAATACGTCATTATTATAACTAATGAATACGTAGGAGGGTGGTTCGATAAAGTAATGCACGCTCAAGTTAAAACATTTCTTTTGCAAATATAGTTGTGCAGAACGTGGTATTCGTAATGCTTTGGTGGCGCGAGGAGACGAAATGATGGATCGTGGAGTTATTGTACCTTCGATCGGAAATATGGCTTTGGGAGCTGCGTACCATGGTGGGGCTTTGGGAATACCAGTGAGTTGTTAATTACAAGTACCTACCTACAACTACAAGGTTTCTCATAAGACGAGATATATAATTTATTATTTTTACAACATGGAAGAAGCGGCAAGAAACTCCCAAGGGAGGATAAATGTTGCTCTGGCATTGCGAAATTTGCACTGGACGGAAGCGAACCTCTGATATCATATAGCTCTACTATTAGTTACTCCTAAATGGTTTTCAGGTGACGGTAGCTCTACCAGACAGTTCCCCACCCGTCCTTGCACAACGGTGCTCAGAGCTCGGTGCTGATGTTGTATTGTGCGGCGATACATTTGATGATGCCTATAATTACGCTAAAAAGGTGAACCGAGACACCAAACAGATTATACTCAGGTCAGGATATTTTATAATTTTATGTTTCTTGATCCTGCAAGTGTTAGGAGTAAATTCTATATACTTAATTATGTTTCTTATCATTAACAATAGCTAGGTGCGGCTTATAATAAATTATTATTTAACTAAACTAAACTTGAGGTAGCCTATTTAAGGTGACCAGTAAAAATATTTATTACACTAAGTATAGGTAATAGTTATCCATTATATACTCGTATTCCTATAAACGGTTAACCACACAGCAGTAAGTAAGCAGAGATGTTATGGATATCCGTAACCGTAACCGAAACTATCGGATATCCGAAATAAAAATATATCCGTAACCGTATCCGCTAAAAAAGTTTCGGATAATTGCGGAGTCTAAATAAAAGACCTAACGACAGGTTTATGTTTCACCCACTCACGCGCCATGTAAATATTGCATATTTGTTTGTTATTTTTAGTCGTAATGAGTTAGATCAATATTTTTGTTATCACCTATCTAAAACGTAGGCAATTTCTGGAAAAAGAATCTTTTTACTTTTTCCTATCCTCAAAAATGACTGAGATATTAAAATTAGGCTTTCGCGCCAAAGAGCATGACGTCATAGCGCAAAACAATAAACTTGTATATTTTGGTGGAAAATCTGACTTTGGCTCGTTGCACTCTTAACGATTTCGCATTAAATTCATTTGTTTTTCTGCAATCAACATTACCGATGACGTCATAGTGCAAATGGCGAAAGAACGAAAATTAAATAAACGATGAAACTTTACAACGCTATATGGTCATTTTTTGATCATGATAAACTTCGGTAACTCTATATATATCACAATTATTTTTATAAAAAACATTGTAATTTGAAGTGACCCATTAATTCTCATTTTCTCCTATCTGACTTATTGCACCAAATGATAACCTAGACTTGATAGTACAATAATCAAATTATTACATACCTACTATTTTTATTTTACTTTAATGTAATATCCGTAACCGAAACTATCCGAAACTTACGGATAATCCGAAATAATTAGATATCCGTAACCGAATCCGAAACCGATATAATTTTATTCCTATATCCGTATCCAGATCCGAAACTCCATATTCGTAACATCCCTATAATAGGAATAGTGTAATATTACGATACAAAAGGATACAATACAATATTTAACGAGGAATAATGTATATTTAATATTGCGATGTTTGCAGTTCGGATGATCCCTTAATAATGGCGGGTCTGGGTACTGTGGGCGTGGAGATCATCACCCAGCTGCCGGAGGCCGACGCAGTGATCGTGCCGGTGGCGGCCGGCGGCCTGCTCGCTGCCATGCTGGTAGCCTGCAAGAAGCTTAAGTGCTCTTGTCTGGTCTATGTAAGCGTCCCATTATTAATCAGCAGAAAATACGAATATTTTGTACTAGAGATCGCCCTCGCTTAGCTTCAGAAGAATAAAATATTTTCCAACTTTTGCAATATGATTCATCATAGTTCCGCTCCTATTGATCGGAGCGTGATGGTATATACTCTAAAGCCTGCCTCGATAAAATGGACTATCAAAACAAAAATAATTAGGGTTCCGTACCCAAAGGGTAAAACGGGACCCTATTACTGAGACTTCGCTGTCCGTCCGTCTGTCACCAGGCTGTATCTCATGAACCGTAATAGTTACACAGTTGAAATTTTCACAGATGATGTATTTCTGTTGCCGCTACAACAACAAAATTAATACTAAAACACCTAAGCGATAATTTAGTTACCTTTCGGTCCAAGAGATGGCGTTGCTGTGGCTAATATGTGGCTACAAAAAACTATCAATCAATCAACTAAAGTAAATAATTAAGTGAGGGTTTCATACAACAGACCAGACTTTTTGGCGTTTTTATACATAACTAGCTTTTGCCCGCGGCTTCGCCCGCGTGGAATTCGTTTATATCGCGAACCGGGGAAAGTGGGTACGTCATCAACTATCTTCCTGGGAAAATTCATCGAAATCATTCATGCGGTGTAGATCTACATGAGATCAGAGGCCCAATTTCGTTTTTAGCGTTGAAAACTGTAAATGGTCACTTACATCCCACTTTCCAATCCGCGTGCAAGGCTCTAGGTCTACTGGAAAATGATCAGCATTTGGATTCAGCTCTTCAAGAGGCAGCACTTTGTCAAACACCGCATATGATTCGAGAGCTTTTTGCTATTATTTTATTGTTCTGCCAGGTTTCCGACCCCTTATGTCTATGGGAAAAATACAAAGAATACCTTTCTGAAGACTTTAAAAAACAACTGGAAAGGCAAGGTGACGTGGATGTAGAGCACTCATCGGAACTGATATTTAACAAATGCCTGTCGGTATTAGAGGATGCCGTATTATCATTAGGCGGCCGTCCTCTTAAGGAGTATGGATTACCTAAGCCTATAACATCAATACATTTTGAAAATAGAGAGTACGTGAAGGAGACCAGTTACGATACAGTGGCCTTAGAAGACGCAGTAAGAAAAAATGAAGCATCCTTGAATGACGAGCAGCAGGAAGTTTACAATAAAATTATGACAAGTGTAGATGCAAATGACGGTCGAATATTCTTTTTAGACGCTCCAGGCGGAACTGGTAAAACCTTCCTTATTAATTTACTTTTGGCGAAAGTACGAAGTACTCACGGCATTGCACTGGCTGTGGCGTCGTCCGGCATAGCTGCTACATTACTCGAAGGTGGTCGAACTGCTCATGCTACTTTTAAATTACCCCTGAATTTAATCACTGCCGAGACTCCCATTTGCAACATCTCCAAACAAAGTAATTTTGCTGAAGTTTTAAAGAGTACGAAAATAATCGTATGGGACGAAATAACGATGGCTCATAAAGGTGGTATTGAAGCCCTAAACATATCACTAAGGGATATAAAGGGTAATACAAAATTAATGGGTGGCGTAACAGTTCTGCTGGCCGGAGACTTTCGGCAGACTCTACCAGTGGTGCCAAAAGGAACGAGAGCTGACGAAGTAAAGTCGTGCATTAAAAAATCTTATTTGTGGCCCCAGGTTTATATTCTTAAGCTCTCTAAAAATATGAGAGCACATTTGGGCGGGGATAAGTCTGCTGGTAGATTTTCAGATCTCCTTCTTAAAATCGGTAACGGTGATTTTCCATCGTTTGATGGAATGATAACCATCCCGGAAGAATTGTGCACAGTTGTGACTACGGTTCAAGAATTGTTATCTAAAGTTTATCCAGACATTATTCATATACATGACAAGCCTATTGAATGGTTATGTGAGCGTGCCATACTTACTCCAAGGAACGATCAAGCAGCAGCTATCAACGATATCCTGCTCATGTCGTTTGAGGGCGAAGAAAAGGTCTATTACTTCGATTGATACTGTGGTTAATACAGATGACGCTACCAATTACCCTGTAGAATTTTTAAATTCCTTGAAACCGCCAGGTTTGCCTTATCATAAACTTATTCTGCGTGTGGGCACTCCAATTATGTTGTTGCGAAATTTAAAACCACCAAAACTTTGTAATGGTACGAGACTTCAAGTGAAAGCGTTACATAACAATATAGTGGAATCTACTATATTAACTGGGTGTGCGAAAGGGGAAACTGTATTCATACCACGAATCCCATTAATACCTAACGATATGCCGTTCGAATTTAAACGATTACAGTTTCCCCTAAAAGTCTGCTTTGCCATGACAATTAACAAGTCTCAGGGGCAAACTCTCAAATTTGCGGGTATTGACTTGAGAGAACATTGCTTCTCTCATGGACAGTTTTATGTTGCTTGCTCAAGAGTAAGTTCACCCAACAGCTTGATAGTTTTAGCGCCTAATGACAGATTAGTTAAGAATATTGTGTACAAAGAAGTTTTGTAGGCCTAATTTATCACTTAATTTAAAATAATAGCAAAAAGCTCTCGAATCATATGCGGTGTTTGACAAAGTGCTGCCTCTTGAAGAGCTGAATCCAAATGCTGATCATTTTCCAGTAGACCTAGAGCCTTGCACGCGGATTGGAAAGTGGGATGTAAGTGACCATTTACAGTTTTCAACGCTAAAAACGAAATTGGGCCTCTGATCTCATGTAGAAGCATTCGAAGGTGGTAGCACTCTACATTGTTCGGATGAACAGTATAAACCCTACCTAGAACGTGTTCTTTTTTGACCCCTGTCCATCCTTCAACATTCACTCCTCTCTTCCTTCTCTGAAACGATCGCTTGTTCCAAACATAATACGCAGGGACTTCCGAGTATAGCAATGTTTTTGCAAAGTCATCCACGTTACACAGATCGAAAAAGGAGAGGAGCGTAGTTGTAGGAGGACTACTTAATTTGTCGTACAAGTTCTGCTCATTAAAATAAATTCTCTGTCCATTTTCTAAATGGACAGCAAGGTGCACTACAGGAGGAAAACGCTCATGTATTGGAAATTCCAGGATTCGCCAAACTGCTTCAGCTGAACTTATATATCGACCACTTACGTAGGTTGTAACTTCATCCTTTCCATCCTTCCCGTTTTCTAAAGTAAACGTAGCCTGATCCGACCCTTTATTAACATATTTGCAAACGTATTTAATTGACTTCACTGAATGGCAATACTCTACGTTCACGTGAGCGTTACATGTTCTTAATAGCACTGGATTATAAGGAACCACCCAACGATTATCTAGTGTAACACCCTTGATATTGACAGAGAATCCACCGTCATCCAGAGAACGTCTTCTGTACTGCGGGTAACCATCATCACCGGTTTGAGTTTCCTTAATAAGAGCCTTGGGATAACGTTTGCTGCACGAATTATCTTTTATGCATGGAGAATTTCGGTTTAAACTTCCACAAGGGCCATGTATCATATTACTTTTAACAATTTCGTAAAGCTCAGGATCACGATCGGGGTTAGGTATTTCAGCACAAATAATATTGTCGATTTGATCCGGAGTGATGCGATGTTGAAGCCATAAAAGTATATGAATATGCGGAAGACCTCGCTTTTGCCATTCCGTCGAATACATATAGCATCTCACTTCACCGAATATTTTCCCTTTTATCAACAAACCCATGATCTTTTTTACCTTTAATCGAAAAACACGCGAAATAATATCGTATCGATCATGAGATTTTTGTCCTGAAAGTAAGTGCTCATTTATGTCACTCCAGCGTGGGTTACATGTAAAAGTAATAAAAAGGTCGGGACGACCGTAATGTCTAACATAGGTCATGGCGTCTTGCGTTTTTTCGTGCATGTATCTTGGTCCACCAGTAAAAGATGATGGAAGTACTACAATTTGTCCCAGCTGATTTGCTTCAGCATCTTGCCGTCCAATTGCATCTTTTAAATGAATATAATTATCTGTGCGCAATTTGGCTTGATTGTTTTTTATGTAGTTTAGTCTTTCAGTTTCTATTTTTGCGTATTCATCTACCAAATATTGACTAAAAAGAGCGCGGTATTTAACCAAAAAATTATCTTCCCCTTCTCTGATCATTATTCTGTAAGAATAAAAACTTACAGCAGAGACTGTTTTTTTCAAGGGCTTCTTAGTTGTGGGATCGCATTGTGGTATGTTGATTGAATAGCCATCATCCCCCCAGCAAAACATTAACGGGTACTGCAGCGCGTCATAAGCTCGATGTATCTCACTGATACGCTGAAGTGAGTTACTTCGGCTTTCGAGGATGATGTCTCTTCGGTCGAAATGCTGATCTACCAATACAACAGCCACTTCATTTGCTGTTGGTGCATTAAATCTGCCTCTGTGTTCTCTTTGTGGTTTTTTATCTGCATGTATTACGACCTTGAATGACTCTGACGGCGATATTTTATCAATGGCTGTTTTTAGGTCTTTTACGTATGGGTTCACCTCATGTAACATAAGCTGCAATTGGTTGATTAAATTTGGTCTCAAATCAGGAAATTTAGAACATCGAATATTAGCTTCTCTATCATCTTCGCCGACGAAATAAATTTGCAGAAACTGTGCATCCTGCCCAGGTTCCCGTAATATACTTCCAATTAAATGATAGACTTGACCTTGAACTTTAAAAGTTGGTGAAAAACCGCCTTCTTTTATTTGTTTTCCACCAAAGGAAGTCATCGCAAAACAGGCATTATATTTTCGAATATTATCCATAAAGTGTACATGATTTGGGTGTGAATCATTAACCAGACTGTAAAGTGGTTCAGGCAGTTGTTTAAACGGCTCGAGTTGCACTTTACCGGCGCTACAACACATGCCAGGTGTTTCATCTTTCCACTTCAAGGCGTTACACCACTGACACTTGTACGTCATAGAACCTAAGACTACACTACTGTCAGTTATATAAGCAACATCTGGGTCATACGCCAAACCCGAAAGCAACTTGCTTCTCCATACACGCTGAATTGTATTTTCTCTATACCGTGACTGAATCACTCTATGCACATCGGTATTTCTGGCCTGATATAGTGCAGCAGATTGCCTATGTTTCTCAGGGTGTGCAGCCTGGTAGGTGGCGACAGCTTCCCTGTGTTTTTCAGGGTGTGCAGCCTGGTAGGTGGCGACAGCATCCCTGTGTTTCTCAGGGTGTGCAGCCTGGTAGGTGGCGACAGCTTCCCTGTGTTTTTCAGGGTGTGCAGCCTGGTAGGTGGCGACAGCATCCCTGTGTTTCTCAGGGTGTGCAGCCTGGTAGGTGGCGACAGCTTCTCTGTGTTTTTCAGGGTGTGCAGCCTGGTAGGTGGCGACAGCTTCCCTGTGTTTTTTAGGATGTGCAGCCTGGTAGGTGGCGACAGCTTTCCTGAGTTTTTCAGGGTGTGCAGCCTGGTAGGTGGCGACAGCTTGCCTCTGCATGTCAGGGTTTTTTTTCTTATATTCAGACACAGCTTTACGGTGGGATTCAGGTCGAGACTGTCCATATTTTTTTTGTGCCTTTTTTATTTGATTTTTTCGTGTGTAATTAGTAAACCTTGCCCTGCGTTTGTTTTTCTTTTTTTCGATTAATGTCACAGACTCAGATTGGGACAATAAACATCTTATTAAATTTTCATCATTATTTATTGAAGATACCATAGGTGTATGTTCACGCTCTAAAACAGGTACCTCCTGACAGCCCTCGTCAACTTTAAGTTGCGAAGGTGTATCAATTCTAAAACCATGTTCTTCTACAGCTTCTACAGCTACCTCCATACGACGCCGAGTAATTTTCTGTGCTGTTATGGGAAGGTAGGCATCAAAATGCCCACTGGACAAATCCTGGCTAAATCGTAATCGTCTTACCGGATAGTCATTAGATCCAGATTCCGTATATATGAGACCGTTTCTATAAACTTCAAACTTAAATGGGAATATTAATCCTGCTGCTATTAACTCACATAATCCGCCATAAGTAGCATTTTTCATCATATCAGCAAAATATTCGTCAGGTGTTACGTAGTTATCACCATTCCTGTCGTGGGTCATAATTGAAAAATTGGCCCAGTCATTAACCACATATCTGACAATTTCTGAACGCACCTCCATCGCTCTATCTTGGGTTCCGTACATTAAATAAGAGAGAGCACGAAACAAACATGCACCATCACCAACAATAGGGACGACAGTACATTCTTCAACTTCTCCATTAACGTTCAGATTTTCTTTAGCCATTTTAAAAAAGTCTAACCAACAAAACCTATACCTACCTAATAATAACCTAATAATCAATAACCTATAATACTACACTAAATAATTAATAAGCTATAATTTATAATTTAATAACAACCTAATAATTAATAACCTATAATAAAATTTAACCTAATAATTAATAAACTATAATACTATACTAAATAATAACCTATAATAAAATGAAATAAAATAAACCTATAATACTATCCTACCTATAAAATAATAACCTATAATGAAATGAAATAAAAATAAATCCTTAAACCAAACGAAAACAAAACAAATGCCGAATACAGAGCAGAGTCTATAACCTGAACTACTAAACCGAAACAAAGCAAATACAAAATCCAAAATATCTAAAATATGCCAATAATGTGCTAGAAATACTTAGGTATAGTATGAACTATTAGATACGGTGGCCACTCATCATCGGGTTTAAGTAACTCAGTGAAAACACAACGATCGCGCGTTTTAGAATACTACTAACGACATCTATTGGCAAGATTTAGAACTAAAAATTATTTTGTTCGTTTTAATTTATTCGTTCCATTAGGTACCTACTGATAGGTTCAAACTAATACATTTACATCCTCCATCATCCCTTATTTTATCCCAAGGGGGGTTGAATTTATCAAAATCGTCTAAGCGGACGTCTTTATCATAGTAGCTCCAATCTTTAATTTCAGTTAATCAGTCGAAAATCACAAACTTTCATTCCCTATTTTATCCCTTCGGGGGTTAATTGATCAAAAGCGGATGCCTACGTTATAATATCAACCTGCATGCCAAATGGTTTGGGCTGTGCGTTCAGTTCAATCAGTCGAAAATCACAAACTTTCATCCCTTATTTTATCCCCTTAGGGGTTGAATTGATCAAAATCCTTTCTTAGCGGTTGTCTACGTCATAATATCTACCTGCATGCCAAATTTCAGCCCGATCCGTTCAGTGGTTTGGGCTGTGCGTTGATAGATCACTATATAAGTCAGTCAGTCAGTCAGTCAGTCACCTTTGAGTTTTATATATATTTATATAATATATAGAGATGGTACGGAACCCTTCGTGCGCGAGTCCAACTCGCACTTGGCACTTTTTTTTTTCAATTCGCACCAGTAAGTACGTAGTTCAACGTACCTTTGACGACCCGGATGACGCAATGGTTAACACGCCGGATCGCTGTTTGGAGGGTCGTGGGTTCGATTCCCAGCGAGGCGGAAATTTGAATGATGAGTTTGAATTTCCGTTCTTGGTCTGATTGTGTGTTGTCCATGGCACACACGACACAGGGAATCTTAGTGTGTGTTGAGGGTGAATCTAGTTATGGATCTGACTATATAATTATGTCAATTTCGTATTTTCAAAGGGCGCTGAGTGTGCGAAAGTACCGAAAATGATGAAAGCGCTACAGGTAGGAAGACCAGTTTCAGTGCCAGTTGTGCCAAATTTGGCCCAGGGCCTTAATTCTTCAATCGTTGGGCCTAACGCGTTTGCCACCATAAAAGGAAGATTAGATCGAATGGTAAAGAATAACTGATTTCATAATAGTGTAGTTATATACTGTAAAATCTTTGTACTCATATATGTAAGTATTGTGCAGTTTGAACAAATCCAATTTCTGTTCAAGACAGGCGGCAGTAGCGACTTTGTACCTATACAATTTATAAATCGAACTACAAATATGATTGAATAAATTTTGTATTATATTACAGTTATTAGTGGACGAAACGTACATAGCTCGAGCGACTATCAATATGTTAGAGCGCGAAAGACTGGTAGCTGATGGCGCTGGAGTGTGCTCTCTAGCTGCGGTGATGCAGGGCCTTGTGCCAGAACTTAGAGGAAAACGGTAGGTAACTAAATATAAACACATACTTACCTAGTGTTTTTTGTCCGATTCCATATAGTGTCAACTGACTGGTAGTTTTTGAGTTATATCTACTTAGACAGAGGTGTCAAGGAATTGTCTTACAATATTTACATTTAGAGATGGGCAAAATGTAATCATGATTACGGATTGCGATTACTTATGAAGGCACGGAAATGCTCCCTCCAAGAACGCTCTGCCTTTTCTCGAAATGCGCTCGCGGTGGCATTTCCTAGCCTCCAGATGTAATAACAATCTGATAACATGATTACATTATGCCCATCCGTGTGTTCAGGGCGGTGTGCGTAATAAGCGGCGGTAACATAGACTCCGGCCGGCTGGCGCGCACCATCCAGAGAGGGCTGGGCGCGAGCGGGCGGCTGCTGCGGTTCGCAGTGGCCGTGCCCGACCACCGCGGCGGCCTCGAGCACCTCGCCAAGACCATCAGCGACGAACACGCGGTCTTGAAGAGTCTCGTCACCGAGCAGATGTGGGTGCACAGCGATGTTGGAGCTACTTGGGTATTCATGTCTTTAATTGCTCTTGACGAATATAACATTTTTGGTTTGTAACTAATAAATATTCCAACTAAATACGGATGTTAAAATTAAAATTCTGAAACTTAGCTAGTCTGGCCAGGCCATTTACTGAACAAATGTATAGGGTATTTATAAAGCTAATATGAATCTTGATTCCATTAATTATTACATAGTACTATAGGTAGGTACCTAACATAAATTTCAAAATTATTTGCAGGCCAATGTTGTGGTGGAGACTGCTAACGAAGAGCATGCTGTGGGTTTTAAAGACCGTTTACGTGAATTATACCCCTCTGCAAGATTTGCTGTGATAGATTATGATGACAAACATAAGATTGGTATTCGTTAATAGTCCATATTCACTGATTAGAAATTTTGTGTGAAATTGACACTTTTCTTTTTATAATGATTAACAATAAAATAAAACTGCCATCTTGGGATTTTTTGTTTATTTTACAACTTAGCCATAATATTACGCAACAGGATCGTCTCCCTTAGTTGCTCTTGTGTAGATGACTTGTCCATGGTGTTGGACAACCTGTTTGATCAGCCCTGTAACAAAGAAGGCTCTAATTAGCATCCTAATAGACCAAAGTCCATGTTTTACATTTTGGAAATCATATCAGACTCAATATATCAGTATTTTTACTGTCATGGTTACTCCAGATGAAATTTTCATCATAAAAAATATTTTTTATACAAAGTGTCAAAATGATTCAGATGTTGTTACCAGATTAATATTTAGAGGATTAGGTTTTTCACATCAAGTGGGTCTTGGACACACACAAGACAAAGTGGTTTAAAGGCCGGTTTTAGCTATATTTTCTTTCACAAGCCCTCTAGTGTTATTGATGAGCTTAGTCTGCTGCCTGACACTACTATAATCAATACCGCCTTCTACATTCACAGAATCCCACTCAGGATTCTGATGTATTTACATCACAATAATGACGAAAAGTATAAAATTAAAACAAACCCTTTTCTCTAAGTTCAATCAGCGCTCGCCTAGCAAGGGAACCTCGAACCTTCAGCCTTTCCGAGACAACTGCGGGGGTGATCAGCTTGTACTGAGGCACTTCTTTGTACAGCTTCTCATATGTCGGCTTGTCAAACAACACTTGATTGTTCAACTTGTCACGAACTTTTCCTTTGGACCACTTCTGCAAGTGGAATTAAAAAAATATATTAATATCACATTTCCTGCGTCTTATAAAGGGATGCTAACCATCAGACTCAATATATCAGTTCACATTAACTTTCATGGACATCAAGAAATTAACAGTATAATCATTTGGGTATCATTTTTACTAAGCAGAAACAAGAACTGGCCACAGTTTGACAAAAAGTGGTTCAGTAGTACAAAAATATATAGTAATAACTACGCGGCGCGGCACATAACCTCACTGAATGTAGTATGGATATGTTTACCTTCTTCTTGGCTTTGCCGCCACTAGATCCCTCCTTCTTTTTCTGTGTCTTCTGGGGCTGCTTGGCAGAAGCCTTCGCGTCCTTCTTGGGCGGCTAAAATAAAATAACATGGTTAGAAAACACATGCGCCACGAGGTTATCGTGCGACCAAGACGCGCGATAACAATTTCCATAACAGTAGTTTTCAATCAAACTTGCATCATTACTATAAGTAAGAGTTGTATTAAATATAAGAAATTCAAAGGCCACGGGGCTAATAATTGAAGAATTTTCACAAAAACTAGAATTCTCGTGCAAACACTCACCATCTTGAATTTGGAAAGAACAAGAACTGACAGCTGTGATCTATGGATATGATAGAACCACAGATAGATGATGAAAAGAACCACAGCAGAACCGGAGCAGTGTAAAATTAATTTATAAAAAACTGAAATTTTCAGGCTATCCATAAAATAGTATTGTTGTGTTGGTTTTGTAATTATTAAAATTATTATGTATAAATCATATTATTTAATATTAATTTTATCAATAAAAAAAGTTAAAATACCGGTATTTAACACTTTATTGCGAAATTTGTTACCGGTATATTACGGTATGTTTTTTAAATAAAAGTCAAAGTCAAATTGTTTATTTGCTAGAACATAGGTATAGTATAAAAGTTATTACAATGAGGGTAACCGCGTGTGAATTTTCCGCTAGAGGCGCTAGTGAAAAGGGAGGTCTGTCTGTCACTTTTCGCTTGTCTGAATTTCATTTGCGGGCTTTGACAGCATGACCGCCGACCGCACTCTGCAGTGGCGCCAACTGGTGAGCACAAAAACGGTTACTTACTTATTATTCTGTCCTTACTGTAAACATTTGATAATAATATTAAATAAACTAAGTCAGAAGATAACAATGTCAATATTTATACATAATATTACATCCAGTCAAACTAATTAAATAATATTATAAAATCTGATAACTGATATTAAATTATGTAGGTATACATTTTAAAACAATCGAAAATAACAATGTCAATATTTATACATAATATTAGATCCAGTCAAACTCGTAACTAAAAGTAACTCGTGTTAGCAGATATTTAAAAATAGGTCTATTTCGACGGCAGCAAAGAACATAAAGACATCTGCAATTTTGCCAAAATCGTTTTTTTGCATAATTCAACACAGAATTCTTTGTTTTATCTTGTGATATTTTGTTTTCTCGAAAAATGTTGTTTTTTACACCAATTTTTCAACGTACAAAAAGACATCTGCACTACTTATTTAAAATTCGACAAAGTACAAACGGACATATACCATTTGTCCTTGTGTGCGTCGCGCAATGCGACGGGCCAGCTGTCCTTACGAAAATAACCTGCGAAGTCTCGAGGCTTTTCAGCATGAAAAAAAAATTGGTTGCCTGTAAAGTCGGTATACGGGCGAAAGTTTTAATACGTGACAACGACTTTGAGTGGTAAAATAATTTTAATGTGAATATTCATTCGTATAGTAGGAAGAAGGATGAAATAATAGTAACAATTTAAAACATTTATTTATACAAAGAATTATATTTAAAACATTGTAACACCATCCGCCATCTAGCGCTGCTAACCGTTAGACCATTAACCATTAGTCACAACTAAGTGAGGTAACAAACGAGATTACTCCTCCAGAGATGGCGCTGTACCATTTTCTGAAACACGCCAACGTGTGTACGCCGTAGCTACCATAAGTAATGTTAAGGAGGAAGGGACGCGTGCCTTTCACTTTTTATGTCTGTCTCTCTCGCTCTTAGGCGGGCTAACCATGCCCGAGTGGAAGGGACGCGTGCCTCTCACTCGCTCTCATTGTAAGCGCATAACGTGAGCGGAGCTACTAACGCAGTTTCTTGTAGTGCCACCCGGCAAACCAATTTATAAGACGTTGTCACGTCAAAATGTCTGATGATGACTGCTTGCAATTGGAATAATAAAATAATTGAAAATTGAATCCGGAAGTGACATTCAACCAAGCCACAAATGTAAAAAATATTTATACCTTCTTTTTTTATCTTTGTTGGTATGTTTGTTACCCCATAACTTCGTGTTGGGTAAACCGATTTTGATGATTCTTTATTTCTTTGAAAGCTGGTGCTTTGGATATGGTCCCATACAGATTTCAGCGACATCTGATGAGTAATTTTGAATTTACTTGAATAATGTGTAAGGATGTTTAGTAGTGTGTATTTATGGTTTTTTCCTAATAACTTTTTATTGAGTGTTCAGATTTTTATGATTCTCTTTTTACTTGAAAACTGGTGTTTGCATGTAGTCTCATATAAGTTTGAGCGGCATCTGACCAATAGTTTTTGAATTATCCTTAAAAAAATTATGTTTGTATGTTACTTCATATCTTACTACTTAGAGTTCCGATTTTGATCATTCTTCTTTTAGTCGAAAGCTGGGGCCGTAAAAATTCGAGTTCCGTCAGAATAGTAGTTTTTGAGATTCTTATGATATGGAGGTAGAAATAGGTAGTAAGGGAAAATATCGAAGAGTAACTATAACGATTCGTAGTTATTTTCTCTGAAACTATACTTTTTGTTACTTAATATTACAAATATAATTATTAAAAAGATTCACAAAACTTTTTTTTTATTAGACACCCTAAAACTCAAAATAGTTTAGGTATATCTGCAATTATCCAATAGCTTAAACTTAAGAATGCCGAAGTAATGTGAGACAACTGCAGTATTTTAATGACAATCATAAATTATATTTGTTGTTTTGATGAAATTGGTTATTTATGATCAATAACAATAAAAATCAATCATTAAATTAATAAAATAGTGAAAGAATAAATAATTATGGGGTCCCATGTACAAACGAATATATGGCTGTTGACTCAATGAGGGTCGCCGTTTTTGTGCTCACCAGTTGGCGCCACCGGCGAGGTGAGGTCCTGCTGTCAAAGCCCGTCCATACATAAACAGTGACAAATGACATTCAGACAAGCGAAAAGTGACAGACAGACCTCACTTTTCACTAGCGCCTCTAGCGGAAAATTCACACGCGGTTACCCTCATTTGCTTGTTTTCTTGATCGAAGTAGAAAAAGACATCTAGCGTATTTTTAAAAATAAAAGAATTATTGGTAATTTACCTATACCAAATAATAGTTAATATTGTTATAATTAACTATTCCAAAATTGATGAAGATATCTTTGTAATTGTAGAAGTTATACAATTTTTGCAATAAAAACGCTCTCCTGAAAACTAACGTTTTTGTAGATGACCGTTTGTCCTTTGGTGCCGTCGATTTTTTCCCATGTGGCCCGGCGCCGGGCCAAGTCATCGGGTCAGATGGGATACATCCCTTTTGCCTAGATAATGATTAATAACACTACAATCCTTATTAAATTTGATTTTAAATAAAAATGTAATTTAGTTAGGCTTGTATTTAACGCGGCGACTTATTATAATGACTTGGCGACTAATAATATTAGGAGGTTGGCAAAGGTAGCAAACTGCAAAATAATAATAATACCCATGTCATGGATTTCGACGGAACCCCGCTTTGCGGGGTTCCTTTTTTTCCCGTAAATAATTACAGCTAACAATAACCTAAGGTAAGTGTCCCATATTTCGGTATGTTAAGCCTCCGCCGACTTTAAGATTTTTTTTAAATTTTACTACATAAGATATCAGTCTGAAAGTTTTTGTGTAATGAATATGGTCTTTTGTTAGTAATTTAAGGTATGAATTATGCAGTTTTAGTTAGAATTAAATTTTTTATTAATTTATTTGTGGACCCCTTGTTTGAACCCTATTTCGTGACAAAATTTGGCTCTGTTCCTAAGTTCGTGAATTCGTGTCCCCTATTTCGTGAAAACGTTTGTTAGTTTTTTTGGTAATTTCTAAAAATATATATATTTAAATACTATATTTTGATAATTAATGTTTATACTTATAGTATAGTAGATATAGATTGAATAGTAGATATAGTATAGACTAATAATATAAAGCGTAAGAGTTTGTTTGTTCGTTCGTTTGAACACGATAATCTCAGGAACTACTGGTCCGATGTGAAATATTCTTTTTGTTTTGAGGAAGGTTATTACTTACATAACATTACGCTAAGACCAAAAGGAGCGGAGAAACAAGTCTCCGAAAGCGAAACGAGGGCGTCTACTTACTTAATAATATACTATATTATGTATGTTGCAGGACGACGCCCTGCCCGACTTGTACAGGGGGTTTTCGTGACTCCGCTTTGACCCTAGAGACACTGCTGATGTATCGCTTCCCTTCACTCTTTGTCTTCCCCGCAACAGCAAAAAATATGAGAAAGTCTTGCAATAGGAAAAAGTTCAAACCAGCGGCACCCCCTTCCACGTTTCATATGGACTTTTGCAACATTAGGGGCTTACATTCCAACCTTAACGCCGTTCACTACCATCTTGAATCGGCGCGGCCGGCCTTACTTTTTCTAACGGAGACGCAAATATCGGCCCGAGAAGACACCTCTTACCTTATGTATCCAGGTTACAGACTGGAACATAAATTTATAGCACACGCCGGTGTCTGTGTGTTCTCTCGGGACGATATTTGCTGTCAACGCCTTGACTTTCTTGAAGGAAGAGACCTGTCTACCATCTGCGTACGCGTTGACCATGGTGGTCAAACGCGTGTTTACATCTGCTTGTACAGGTCTCATAGCGGCAATACCGAAATTGATCGACTCTACGAGCACGTTCAAGGGGCGATTGACTATGTGCAAGAGCAGATTCCCTGTGCCGAAGTGGTGATCCTAGGCGATTTCAACGCCCATCATGTTGAATGGCTGGGATCACGTACAACGGACTACGCGGGGAATTCTGCTCACAGCTTTGCCTTGGCTAATGGCCTCAGTCAGTTGGTGTCCAGCCCAACTCGGATCCCTGACATTGACGGTCATTTTGCTTCCACTTTGGACCTCCTGCTTACCACCCACCCTCACGATTATGCCGTATCCGTCGAGGCGCCGCTTGGCTCATCGGATCACTGCCTAGTCCGATCGTCTACACGATTGGCACGAGCAGTTGACCGGCGACCATGCGCGTCTCGCCGGGTTTGGCATTTTAGATCGGCGGACTGGGATGGTTTGCGGGAATTTTACTCTTCCTACCCTTGGAGGCACATTTGTTTCTCTTCAGATGACCCTGATGTTTGTGCACAGTCCATAGCCGACGTGGTACTTCAGGGCATGGAATGTTTCATTCCTAACTCTGTGGTACCCGTTGGTGGGAAAACCCAAGCCTGGTTTGACAGAAATTGCTCTAAGGCTGGTGGCCTGAAGCAATCTGCTTACCAGGATTGGGTAAAGGCACGCGACCTCCGTCGTGCTGATGCATCTCAGCTGAAGAAGAAATTTAATGCTGCCTCCCGGTCCTCAAAAAAGCAAATCACCAGGGCAAAGTTCAAGCACATACACAGAACAGGCAAGAGACTTCTAGGCTATCCATGTGGTAGTCGGGCCTTTTGGTCTCTAGCCAAAGCCATACAGGGCAACTTCTGTGAATCATCCCTTCCACCTTTGCGCAGAGCAGACGGTACCTTGGCCCATACCGCCAAAGAGAAAGCCGATATTCTGGGCACACTCTTTGCGTCGAACTCGACTTTTGATGACGGGGGGAAAGCACCGCCTACCATCTCGCGGTGTGATGAGCTGATGCCTGACGTGCGTTTTAATCAAAATGCTGTGCGTCAAGCTCTTTTCTCCCTCGACATCAATAAGTCGAGTGGGCCGGATGGTATACCTGCTCTTGTGCTAAAAACGTGCGCTCCGGAGTTGACCCCGGTTTTAACGCGCCTATTCCAGCTCTCCTATTCTGCCGGCATCGTGCCGTCTTCTTGGAAGGTAGCTCTTGTCCACCCTATTCCCAAAAAGGGCGACAGGTCAAACCCATCTAACTACAGACCAATTGCAATAACCTCTTTGTTCTCCAAACTAATGGAGCGAATAATCAACACCCAATTGCTCCGGTACCTAGAGGATCACCAGTTGATCAGTGACCGTCAATACGGTTTTCGCCACGGCAGATCTGCTGGTGATCTTCTTGTGTACCTCACTCATTGTTGGGCGGAAGCAATTGAGAGCAAAGGTGAAGCATTGGCTGTAAGTTTGGATGTCGCGAAGGCCTTCGACAGGGTGTGGCATAAGGCATTATTGTCTAAGCTGCCTTCCTACGGGGTACCCGAGAAGTTGTGCAAATGGGTCGCCAGCTTTTTATCGGAGCGGAGCATCAGAGTCGTTGTTGACGGTACATGCTCGGACACCAAGCCCATAAACGCTGGCGTCCCACAAGGCTCTGTGCTGTCGCCTACACTGTTCATCATGCATATCAATGATATGCTCGACATCGAGAATATCCATTGCTATGCTGATGACAGTACGGGCGACGCCCGTTATACAGGCCGAGCAAATATGTCTCGGGTGCAGATTCAGGAGAGAAGGAATACACTTGTGTCGGAAGTCGAGACATCTCTGGAGCGGGTCTCGGAATGGGGCAGACTGAATTCAGTCCAATTCAACCCCGAGAAGACACAAGTTTGCGCGTTAACCGCTAAAAAAACCCCATTCGTCATAGCACCACAGTTTCAGAACATTCCCCTTAACATCTCTACGAGCATTGGGATCCTAGGTGTCGACATTTCGAATGATGTTCAGTTTCGGGACCACTTGGTGGGTAAGGCTAAACTGGCCTCAAAGAAGTTAGGGGTGCTCTACAGAGCTAAGCGGTACTTCATGCCTGAGCATAGGATGTTGCTTTATAAAGCACAAGTCCGACCTCACATGGAGTACTGCTCCCACCTTTGGGCTGGGGCCCCGGCTTGCCAAGTGGACCCTTTTAACCGTATCCAACGGCGAGCTATTCGTCTTGTCGACGATCCCAAGCTCACAGACGGTTTAGATCCGCTCGAACTGCGGAGAGATGTGGGCTCTCTCTGTGTCTTCTACCGTCTGTATAACGGGGAATGTTCTGAGGAACTGTTTAACTTAATACCTGCGGTTAATTTTCGCCACCGCACTTCACGGGATAAAGCCAGGTTCCACCAACACCACCTGGATACCTGGCGTTCGTCCACAGTTCGCTTTTCACGTCATTTTCTACCGCGTACGTGTAAACTGTGGAACGAACTTCATCCCTCAGTATTCCCACAGTGCTATGACATGGGGTCCTTCAAGAAGCGGGTCTATCGCTTCCTTCGAGGCCGGCAACGCGTTGGTGGCGCCCCTGGTGTTGCCAATGTCCATGGGCGACGGTGATCACTTACCATCAGGTGACCCGTCTGCTCGTTTGCCTGCTTAGGCTATAAAAAAAAAAAAAAAAAAAAACGACATCCGCTTGTAATAATATAAAGGGGAAGGGTTGTTTTAATGCGCTAATGTCAAGAAGTACTTGGTTCGAATTCAAAAAATATTTTTGTGTTGAATAGTGTATTGATTGAGGAAGGCTATAATAACATCACGCTTAGACAATATTATTAAGTAGACTCCCTCGCTTCGGGAAACTTGTTGCTCCGCTCCTTTCGGTAGTGGCGTGATGTTATATATCCTATAGCCTTCCTCAATAATTGGACTATTCAAAACAAAAAGAATTTTTTAAATCGGACCAGTTGTTCCTGAGATTAGCGCGTTCAAACAAACAAACTCTTCCGCTTTATATTATTAGTATAGAAGTATAGGTAGGTGGTGCTGCCTGCTCGATTGCTACCTTATTTCTACAAAAAAGAAACCAATATAATCGCAAAAGCAGACTTTTTCACATTTGATGTTGAGTTACTATTAGGTCCTGTGCGTCTTTTGTAAGACTTCCGAGATCTAACATGACTGCCAAAATTTATACCTATACAAAACACCTATACGAAAAATCAGCTTTTTAGGTATTTTTCATCCGAGGTTGTTTAATGATAGCATCTCATATAAATTAATGATATGAGATCATATATAAACCTCTGTGGTTTCCTATTGCTAATCAATACCAAATTGTTTATAAATTGTTAAAGTGATGATTAAATAAAAAAAACTTTTTATTATGCTAAAGTGACTGGAACTACTTTAAAATTATTTGTAACGAACTAACGGACAAGGAACAAAAGATAAGTCCTTTGTTTCGTGTTATTGATTTTTCGAAATTACCACACTCAAGTAATGAGATTCTTTTTAGATTATATAAATTGACTATTCAGTACACTATTTATATAATAAAATATACGAATATTAACAAAACAAATCGAATAACAAATGAAATTATGCTGCTAGTACCTATGCGAATTTAGTTTAAAATTGTAGAATTGGGTCATCTTTAAGCTCGTATTATGGATTTCCTAGTAAACAAAACATATACCGAATTTAGCTCACAAGTACTGAAATTAAATACCTTATTCGTTTTTTTTCATTTATATTTCAATTTTTTCAATTTTAATATATGAACACGAACAACGAAAATGTATCTATAAAACCCCTAATTCGTGAATGTCACGAAATAGGAGACACCCGAAATATAAAATGACCGCTATTTCGTCAGTCGGTTTATTGCTATTTTAAAAGCATTTCAAGCTGCATGGAACTTTTTCATGAGTCAAATCAATTGTTAAGGGACATATAAAAGCACTGTTTAAGTTTTTATTTGAATGGATTTACCGTTTCTTCTATATGAGCTTAAGAACTTTGAGCGCCTGCCTTACGGTATAGGGAAGCATATTCACCTCTCACCGACGTTTGCGGCCGATGGGACTTCCAAGCGTTTTATTTAATTGAGTTTAGTAGGTAGAATGTTGGAACTTGGTTTTTTAGACAGGTTAGGAGATAGATATTTTATTCTGATGTATAATTTTAATGTATATTATGTACGTAGCTTATTTCTTGCGCCTGAAGCAAAACTAACGAAGTAATGTACTAGCACGAAGTTGTGGCCCTTTACCTTAACCCATTTATCCTCCATTTGAGTTCCATGGTTTGATTGTATATTTATCTTTGCCACCTACTAGCATTATTAGTCGCCAAGTCATTATTTATAGTTTCTCGCCTAATATTTCAATCGCCAATAGGTAATACGGCCATTAATTTATCATTCGCCTCGATAATAATAAGCCATTTAGTTATACCAGTACCAGTGGCGATTCCTGGTGTTTATAATTGGGGTGGCTCCAGCTTTTGTTATATAAGGTGTAGTGTTAAGTGCGCATAACCGGAAAACCATTTCTTCAGACGGACAATCTAACAAACTTGCAGTCTTTCATTAAGGAACCTACTTTGAAATCGCAAAAAAGCAATTTCATACAATTTGACCTTTTCATTTTTGTATGAAATAGCTGATGTTTTTTCGCGATTTTAGGGTTGGTCCCATAGTGGAAACCGTTTTTCGACAAACGATCTCGTCGTGAAAGGTCTTTCTAAAAGTTCTTGTATCACAGATTTTGTTGAATCCCTCATAATTTCATGTCATTTCATTATTAACTAATTACCTACTAAATAAAAAGTCAATTAAATCAATAGAAAGATAGAAACCGTAACAAACATAATTATGACGGATTATGCTCTATTCATTTCTACAGACACGCGCAGACACGTCGCGTGGCAGACAAAACATTTTCGTTGACAATGCTGCAGTCTGCGCTGCGTTCTAAATATAAATAAGTGTATGAAAGAATATTATTTTGTCTGCCACGCCACGTTCGGTTTGTAATTACTATTTATATAGTATTTTCTGTCTTAATATCTAGGTCTAAAAAATATTAGTAGGTACAACTAGACAGATAATGCGCACTGCTCTCCATCCTATCCTTCCTACTAATATTATAAATGCGAAAGTTTGTCAGGATGTATGTGAGTGAGTGTGTGTGTGGGTTTGTTACTCTTTCACGCAAAAACTATTGAACGGATTTTCATGAAACTTTGCAGTAATATAGCTTGGACATCGGAATAACATAATTTGTTAAAATTTATAGAGATTTTTGAAGGGACTGGTTCCCCGAAGCGAAGCGAGGGCGGATTTACTAGTTATTAATAAATCAAAACAAAACAATAGTAAACTCAACCACTTTATTCCTTTAAAGACTAGATACCAGAATTATTCTAAACACAGTTACATAATTGCTTGTAGCGACTCGTAATATGCCATTTCCTCGTCGGTGACCGAAGGCCGGAACGATTCCACACCTTGTAATAGTTCCGATACACCGAGAATAATGGAATCTGGGCTTAATTCACTTTCCTTTATTTCACCTGAAATAGAAAAATAGAAAATATACTATTATTATTATAAATTGAACAAGCATCCTGTTATGTCCATACTGTAGGTACAAAAGATGTACTTAACATGCATATTTCTGATTCATGGGCATTTGCTAATCAAGAACACGCGGCTGAAATGTAATCAATAGGGTATAAATATAAAGGCCTTGTATCGAGGCGACAATCTTAATCCGTACCAGATTAAAAATAGATTTTTAACAAAACCTAACAGGACTATAAACATTCTCAATAACCACTCAGCAAGCTGGACTAACCATTATGATCCCGATTTGAGTCTTGGTCTGGGTCAGTCATCATCACTCAACAATCAATTAATCAGTCAACATCACCCAAGAGGCGAATAGGTGGCGCTGCATGCACGTTAGCTACCTTATAGCCGTGGAGTCCATGGACGTACCCAGCTCCTAATCCGGGGCGGTGAAAGGGCAAAATCCTGAATACCTAATCTGGGGGGGGGGGGAAGCAATAGGTTATTCTAGGCAGATTTTCAAAGGATACAACAACCTTTGGCACTTTAACCGAGACCCATAGATATCAACAAAAAACATCAAACCGCACGCTACCATTCTGCACCCGTCCCACGAGCTGCCGTATAGCAGCGGCGCGCGCCACCGACACCACCTGCAGCAGGTCGGCGCCCGTCACCCGCTCGGGCAGCGCCGCCGACACGTCCTCCAGACGCACCTCCGGGCGGAGCTTGTAACTGGAATAATAACGGTATTTTGTTACCCCTTATGTTATTTTACACAAATATTATCCACTAGCGACCCGCCCCGGCTTCGCACGGGTGCAATGCTGATACTAAATACACTACAGAAAAACTGTGAACGTTGTACATATATAAAAACACTAGCTTTTGCCCGCGGCTTCGCCCGCGTGGAATTCGTTTATATCGCGATCCGGGGAAGTGGGGAAGAAGGTACGTCATCAACTATCTTCCTGGGAAAATTCATCGAAATCGGTCAGGCGGTTTAGATTTTTCATACAAACTTTCATCCCCTATTTCAAGCCTTTAGGGGTTGATTTTTGAAAAAAAAAGTAGCCTATGTGTGACTCTGGGTCTTCAACTATTTTCATTCCGAATTTCATCCAAATCGGACCGGTGGTTTTGCCGTGAAAACGTCACAGACAGACAGACAGACAGATAGACAGACAGACAGACAGACAGACTTTCGCATTTATAATATTAGTATGGATAGCGGCCCGCTCTGGGTTCGCACGGGTATAACATTTAAGTATGGCCTATGTCACTCGCCCCGGCCGGCCAGTACCGCCGCAAGCGCTACATCCCGCAATTTTAAATCTGTAATATCTTCGAAAATATTCGATTAAATCTTGTGCTGTAAAGGACCATATAGATCTATATTAAATCAACAATGTATTTAAGCTATTTAATTGGATAAGGATTAATGCTGTATTGGTTAAAATCGCTTCGAAAATTAGCCATTATTCGTCGTAAAAAGTAAATGACAAAAAAATGTTATTGTGGGATATCCATAAGAGATAGACATATACCATCGCGTACTTTTCTGTAGACCTTTTCAAGGTGTACAATACTTAGTACATTATTTTTATAAATCCTGTAAGGTTAAGCCTGCGTACGCAATGTAAGCGGCAAGAAATGTAAGAATTTACGACACCACATTAGAAACCCTGAAAATAACAGTATTTCTCCATTATTTAATAGATGTTATTATACATAAAAACCTTCCTCTTGAATCACTCTACCTATTACAAAAAACCGCATCAAAATCCGTTGCGTAATTTTAAAGATTTAAGCATACAGACAAACAAACAAAGCATTGTATTGGTAAAGGAATTTTCAAAATCCCTTTATATATCCCTAATAATTTATGTCTACGTTCTATAGAGAGCGCCATATTGAATTTAAGAATTTAAGGAAGTCTTCAAACAACGTAGGATCATTATATTTAACTGACACTTAATATTTAGCAAAACAAATGTAAATTAAAGACTAAAACCAGAGCCTTTAGCCTTCACCATTTGTTAAAAAATTCAAAAATTACGGCGTACGGTGACTTCGGTGTCATACAGTTACCTCCTACAGAGCGCCTTCAGCACACAGGTCTTCTCGGCGAGGCCGTGGTACGGGCCGACGTACACCAGCTTGTCGAGCCGGCCGGGCCGCAGCAGCGACTGGCTCTCGTATAGTGAGCCCGGTGTCATACAGTTACCTCCTACAGAGCGCCTTCAGCACGCAGGTCTTCTCGGCGAGGCCGTGGTACGGGCCGACGTACACCAGCTTGTCGAGCCGGCCGGGCCGCAGCAGCGACTGGCTCTCGTATAGTGAGCCCGGTGTCATACAGTTACCTCCTACAGAGCGCCTTCAGCACGCAGGTCTTCTCGGCGAGGCCGTGGTACGGGCCGACGTACACCAGCTTGTCGAGCCGGCCGGGCCGCAGCAGCGACTGGCTCTCGTATAGTGAGCCCGGTGTCATACAGTTACCTCCTACAGAGCGCCTTCAGCACGCAGGTCTTCTCGGCGAGGCCGTGGTACGGGCCGACGTACACCAGCTTGTCGAGCCGGCCGGGCCGCAGCAGCGACTGGCTCTCGTATAGTGAGCCCGGTGTCATACAGTTACCTCCTACAGAGCGCCTTCAGCACGCAGGTCTTCTCGGCGAGGCCGTGGTACGGGCCGACGTACACCAGCTTGTCGAGCCGGCCGGGCCGCAGCAGCGACTGGCTCTCGTATAGTGAGCCCGGTGTCATACAGTTACCTCCTACAGAGCGCCTTCAGCACGCAGGTCTTCTCGGCGAGGCCGTGGTACGGGCCGACGTACACCAGCTTGTCGAGCCGGCCGGGCCGCAGCAGCGACTGGCTCTCGTATAGTGAGCCCGGTGTCATACAGTTACCTCCTACAGAGCGCCTTCAGCACGCAGGTCTTCTCGGCGAGGCCGTGGTACGGGCCGACGTACACCAGCTTGTCGAGCCGGCCGGGCCGCAGCAGCGACTGGCTCTCGTATAGTGAGCCCGGTGTCATACAGTTACCTCCTACAGAGCGCCTTCAGCACGCAGGTCTTCTCGGCGAGGCCGTGGTACGGGCCGACGTACACCAGCTTGTCGAGCCGGCCGGGCCGCAGCAGCGACTGGCTCTCGTATAGTGAGCCCGGTGTCATACAGTTACCTCCTACAGAGCGCCTTCAGCACGCAGGTCTTCTCGGCGAGGCCGTGGTACGGGCCGACGTACACCAGCTTGTCGAGCCGGCCGGGCCGCAGCAGCGACTGGCTCTCGTATAGTGAGCCCGGTGTCATACAGTTACCTCCTACAGAGCGCCTTCAGCACGCAGGTCTTCTCGGCGAGGCCGTGGTACGGGCCGACGTACACCAGCTTGTCGAGCCGGCCGGGCCGCAGCAGCGACTGGCTCTCGTATAGTGAGCCCGGTGTCATACAGTTACCTCCTACAGAGCGCCTTCAGCACGCAGGTCTTCTCGGCGAGGCCGTGGTACGGGCCGACGTACACCAGCTTGTCGAGCCGGCCGGGCCGCAGCAGCGACTGGCTCTCGTATAGTGAGCCCGGTGTCATACAGTTACCTCCTACAGAGCGCCTTCAGCACGCAGGTCTTCTCGGCGAGGCCGTGGTACGGGCCGACGTACACCAGCTTGTCGAGCCGGCCGGGCCGCAGCAGTGACTGTTCCAGCAGGTCGGGCCGGTTCGTAGCACCCATTATGAATACGAAGCTTGATGTGTCCGTGTCTATAACAAAGTTTGTAGTTTTTTGTTTGTTTTGACTTTGTTAGAATCGAAAAATGACAAATTGAAATAAAAAATTAAACTTTTATCGGGATAAAAACTGGTTTTGTCCATTTTGACCAGAGTTACTTTTGCATTTATAATATTACTACGGATTGGATAGTGATTAAAGTAATGTTCCAGGGCTGCAAATCGTATTTCCAAGGCAGAATTTTACACCTCGGAAATACTCTGTAGAACAGTTTAAAGAGCACAACAACAGGTCACCACGCCTCCCCTCCCTCCACCTCACCCGTCATACCTTCATCGCAAACCCCGTCGAGCTCGGCGAGCAGCTGGCTGACGACGCGGTCGGCGGCGCCGCCCGAGTCGCCGGCCGCGCCGCGCCGCGGGGCCAGCGCGTCCAACTCGTCCAAGAACACCACGCACGGGGAGCTCGCGCGCGCCGACTCGAACACTGCGCAGTGTATGAGTTATGGATTGCGCGCATTAACTAAAGCAATTATGACCTTAAGGTCTTGGACCTTACGGTTGAATTTTGATCGTATTACGAAACTGCCCGGCGCCGATTCGAACATTGCACTCCCAAAAACGAACATGCGTTATAAATTTCAAAACCTCACGACCTATTTTACGATCTGATAAAAATCGGTTCATCATTTCGCAAGATAATGTTGATCGAAAATGTCGAAATAGTACATTATGATACAAGTGTGCGAAGTTGGTCATTACAGTCGAGGCGGTATTGAGCCCGAGCCGCAAGGCGAGGGCTGTAATAGAGCCAAGACTGTAATGAACAAAGCACACGCGTATCATACGACGTTTTTCAACACACTTGCGAGGAAAAAAACAATTAGGTATCGACATTTTTCAGTCACAAATCAGCAAATTATAAACGAACAAATGTTTGCACAAAATGGCGCGGTTTATTTTTTCGCGCGCCGTATCTTTGGTTGAATAACTATGCGCGCGCAGGTTAAGTCCAAGGCACCGAACATTCAGCCACAATATATTAAACTAAATAATTATGTATTTCTAATAAGAATTTACGGTAATTAATGATTTAAAATATTGTTTTTTTAAATGCTTTAATAGATAATTAGATGAAGTATAATCTTATCTTATCAGATTTTGACTAAGTACAACAAGTTTATTTATTTACAAAATAACAAATCTTTTGGTAACAACCTCTTTACGGATATTAAAAAAAAAGTGGAATAAGAAAAACTTTACATTACCGCACTAGTGCGGTAATGAAAAGTAAAACGCACTAGTGTGTAATAAACCGCATTCCGGGCGTAAGACTAAAGAAAAAATATCAACTTTACGAGCAAGTGTGTTGAAAAAAATATTCCTTCAATTCGATATTTCATGACCACAATTATTTAGCTTCAAGTTTCAGGGATGACCTGTAAACCTGGGGTAAATGGATTTTTCTTATTTCTACTTCGTTCTGGAAAGTTATTATGTTATATAAAAATGTAAGTTACAATATTTCCATTTTACATCATAAATTAAAAATGTTAAAATGGGAAACAGACTCCATATCACTAACCTTTCCTGACATTCTCTTCGGACTGACCAATGTACATATTGAGTAATTCGGGGCCCTTCACACTCAGGAAGCTGACATTGAGTTCGGTGCTCACCGCCTTGGCTACCAGGGTTTTGCCGCAGCCCGGCGGGCCGTACAATAATATTCCTGCGAAAAATATTTCGATAATCGAACACAGTATATGTAAAGCATAATATGAAATCAAAGTTCAGCTCAAAGCTCAGGTATTTGCAATGAAGGGTTCTTTCATTTCAAGTGAAATGGAAGCATGTACCTGATCTTTTGAGCGTAGAATTTTTAAATAGATGCGGGAACTTTATAGGGAACTCAATAGTCTTCAAGAGCTCTTTCTTAAGTTTATCCAGGCCTCCGATGTCGTCCCAATACACCTTGGGTATTTTAGGAGCATCTAAATGTTGACTTTGGAGACTACGAATTGATTCTGAAATATAAACTTATATTATGGTTCTCGCACTTTCTTGGATATTCGTATCAAATCTCGGGCGCGCTACCCATGTTTTTTTATAGCCGTGTGGTTAAAAACGTTAAAAAGAGTTCTATTAAAGTTAGTATATTTGTATATGACAGGTTAACATTTCTGTCGTACCTAATGCAGCATCAAAATCTTCCTCCCTCACATCCTGCAGCTTTGGATCTCTGGGCAGCTGAACATAACTGTTGTGTTGCTTCAAGTATGACTCTCTCATTGCAAAGTGGACAAGAGTGTCCAAATCTCCAAACGCAAATGTCTCTGTTTTCGAAGCTACCCTTTGCAATACTTCCTTAGAGTACTCGCTAAGTGGACATGTTTCTGTGTCTATGTTTAAATTATTTTCATCTTTTATGATATCCTCCCCTAAGTTTAATTGCATCACTGATGCGAACCATTGCAACATTTCATACCTTTGTTGTACTTTTAGTTTTGGAATGTGGAACTTTTCTAAGAATATTCTCATTATATTAGGTTTAAGATCAGCTCTCTCAGTGATTGCTATGAATATAATTGGGTGCTTAGTATAGTGTTCATACAAGTCTGTTAAAGAGTTTAAGAAATATTCCATTACTCTATAGTCCTCATTATTTTCTGGGTCTACTGCAAATACCTGCCAGTAGAAAAACACAAGAAAACTTATAGACAAACAACAAATTTGCCATGGGACATACTTGAAAAACCCTACTGTTAGAGGCATTAGAAATGTAAGGCTTTTCACAGTTATTTTTACAATAATTTATCCGTTTTTGGGTTTGATCCGGATAATGGATTTGGATGCACTTTTCACTGACTTTGGTAGAAGAGTTTATAGTGTTCATGTCTCATAAAATCAGGCAGACATGAAGAACAAAATTCAGATCTTGGTTGTACTAAAACTACATATACAGTGGTTAATAAAACATTTAGACTAGTTATATATTAGGATTGGGCACTTACTTCAAAATTATCTAGTATCACTATTGCAGGGGAAGCAGCTTTTGCCTTCTGTATCGTCAAATTTATTTTACTTTCTGTTTGTTTAGCTGTTGAGCTCTGTAATGCATTACAGTCTGTCTGTAAGCAGTTTAATCCTGTAAGGGACAAAAAAACTGCATGAAAAGAGTATTGTACCATTATGTAACATTGGTATAACTGAAAATGCATTTTGCATCCAACATTAATAGTATCATATTCTAATCTTCAAAACCATATTGTCTGTTAAAGGTTGGTTAACACATCCTTGGCAATGTATGAGACTCTTCCTGTTCTATGTTTCGGCAGTAGCCTTGTTGGCATTTAATTAAACAAATTTTATAGACAGTCAAGAAAAAACTGAAATTAATCATGGATGAAAATAAATGTAAAAGTTACTTGTCATTTGAGCTTGGCTTAAATTTTGCCACTAACTGGTTAATCAACAATAAGGTTCAACAAATGGCATATTAAGAAGAAGAATGGCGTTTAATTGTGATAAAAGCCATTCAGACACAGAAGTTTTGTCTCTGGTTAGCTATACTCCTATACCTTGGTATCTTGGTAGTATAGAACATTTTGCTCAAACCTGATATAGTATGCTACACTAAATTTGGTAATTATTTTAACTTACCATTGTATTTTGCTAAACTCTTCACAAGCAGATGTCTGCCAGAACCAAGAGATCCTGTCAGCAGTAGTATGGGAATAATAGGACTCGACATTGAAGAAGACAAAGCATCTGCAAGGTGCAAAAAGAAATGATTTATTAACAGTTTGCTGTTATGTTTAAATTAAGTAGCAATGATTCAAAGCTTCATTACTGCAATTATTGATTTTAATAAGCAAAAACAATAAATTTTTAATGAACGAAATTGCGTGCATTTTAGGATTTTAGATCTTTTTTTAAAATACTCTTAAACCAGAGTGTAAAACCTTAAATGTAAATACATGATTAATTATTTGATTGTATCATATTTGTTTCTCTATTTGACTAACATTTGACTATCTCTATTTGACAAACTAATTATGGCAAAATATAATTGAAGCAAACATTTAACATAATATATTTACTTATTTCTCCAGTTAAGAAGGGGCTTATTGTTTCATGCATTTGTTGAAACTTCTCTCGGAGTCCTGTCGGGCAGAGTCGAATGATACTCAAATGATTGTGACAATCGGGTAAGTTGAAAAATTCATTCTTTGGCTTTATTTCATGAGTATTCTCTCCTAGACTTAACTGTGTCACACCTTTTACTATATAAAATGCTTCAATGACTTTATCACACTTTTCTGTAGTATTAGAATTACTTGTGAGCTTTCGACATTTGAAGTACAATTTTCCAACAGATTCAACTAAGTCTAAGTATTTACAATGATATTTGGCTAGGACTTTTTGATCTAGATTTATACTTATTATATCATTTGTACTCACTAACTTTGGCAGTTCAAAGTGGTTACTCAAAACTTCCTTTAGGAAATCATTCGATAGATCATAATCATTAACAATCAAGCTTGCCTCAGCTAATGTTGCTATCTTTGGTGAATGTTCAAATGTAGGTAGCGGATGGAAGGTGACTTCTACACTATTGTGCATGTGCAGCCCAAATAATGAGATAATGTTTTGCAACTCATTTTCTGTTGTAATACAAGTATTGCTTTCTAATAAACTTGACCCTGTAACTGGTACAATTCTCTCACTGTCATAGCTCTTTAGGTCAACAGTGTTCCAAAGTCTTTTATGTATCTCCTCAGCAACAAAATTTAAATTGTACTTGAAAGTTTTACTATCTGTGTTTTCATTGTTCAATTTTTCTTTGAGTTTTTTCTTAGTTTTGGAAGCCAACTTCAACACAACCCATAGAACTCCATTGTCTTGATAGAAGAAGTTATTGACAGTCAACTCAAGGAAGTATTTTTTTGGTATAACTATACATTTTTCTAATAAAACTGTTACGTTATGTTCAGAGACGTCTTTAGCTAGCGCCTTGATCACGTCCTTTGGGGCAGTTTTGATTTCAAAGAGTTCCATGTTCCTTCGATAGAACAGACCCTTATTGCAGTAGTACCGGTATTTTATCGCAAGAAATACGAGAAATGCATAGTAATTGAACTTTGGATAAACAAGTTTTAAGCAAAACTTTACCACCCATAACTTTAAACTATATTTCTCTCTCATAATATTCATATATCTTCCAAATTGTTAGATTTAAGTAATAATTACACTTCCTGATTGTTCCTATAGCTGAAGAAAAATAAAAACGAAAGATAAAATGATAAAAGATTATAAAAATGTTTCAAAAATATTTATTGACATTGTTTAGTTTCAAACAAAACTCACAAAACTGTCTGAAGTTAATGTCAATGTCAGACAAGACAAGACAAACCATAGAGATAGAAATATAGTCCTATAGATAATAATAAGCCAAACCACAGATTGTGCCACAGACTTATAAAAAAAAGAAATTAACAGACTTATGGGGGCTTTACCCATAGAGATATTACACTAGAGGGCAGAAGCCAGGCTTATTTTTATTTATTTTTATTTCGTAGGAAAACTTACAGCTATATTACATAGTTTCATAGCTTAAATTAAAACAACATTTTTTAGCCATTTACAAGTTCTCACATTTAGATATGGTACAGAGTAAAATACTTTTGAGTCGGTAGGAAATTATGCATACAGAACACATAACAAAAAAGGCATAAAACAATGCATTACGATGAAAAGAAATGATTAGTGAGCAGACGCTTTAACTGTAGGATGCTGGTGTGATACAAGTCAATGTCTACATCACGTGCTAATAAATTAAATGATCTACAAGAATGTATTATGAAACTATTTCGTCAGTAATTGAGTTAGGCTTCAGAGCGTACCTCGGATAAAAAGAGACGAAATCTTTAGTAATCACCTTTCTCTTTCTGGCGAGGCTTCAGAGCGCACCTAGGATAAAAGGAGACGAAATCTTTAGTAATCACCTTTCTCTTTCTGGTTCGTCGGGATCGGAGAGAGATAGGTAATTACCGTTATCGTTGTTTCTCTTTCTAACTGGGGGCGATTGCAATGTATGGGCAGCCGTATGGCTCACCCACTCTAGTGTAATATCTCTATGGCTTTACCACAGCTTTATACTCCGACTTCGAATTCGATTCAGTAAATTGACGTTTGCTAATGTCACTTTTCGAAATAATGTTGCCAGCTTTTCAATAATAGTGATTTCTCACACGATTAACGAACGTTGTTTTGACTATTCGATTTCTCTTTTCTCAATATGTCTATTATGATGTATGTTAATTAAATATAATTAAAAATCAGAAAACAATCAGGAAAGGTTTTAATTTAAAAATTATGCAGTATACAAAAATATTAAACACCAGTGTATGCATGCTTTTAGGACATACATGCACTAAAAGCGCTTTCCAAATAAAAATCTTGGGGAAAATTGATAATAATTGTATTTTTACGTGTAGTTATTGATCCTGTAATAACTTCATATTATATTTTAGCGATTTACAAAATATACGAAACGATTACAATCCGATTAATATTTTTATCATATCGAATCATTTGCGTCCAGGTAACATCACTATTTTTGTGATAATAAAAAACGGTAACACTGGAAATGTCATTTTACTGAATCGATTAAAAGTCGGAGTATACATTATACAATTTGCAGAGCGCTAACTGAGCTAGCGTCCTAAAATCACATAGTGTAAACGCAGTTAGACAGTAAGGCCGGCTAAACACGTTGGCGCCAACGTATATACGTACAACGTATCGGACATCTTTACATTGGCTCTGACGGGACAGAATTGGCATAGCCAACGTGTGGATGCCTCACGAAATAACGGCCCCAACGTTGGGGTCGACTTTGGCGTCAACGTGTTGAGCCGGCCTAACTAGTGCAACGTAATGTATGAAAACACTAGTTAGTGCACTGAGTTAGCGCTCTGCAAATTATATAACGTAAAGCCCCCATTACTAAAGATTCCGTCTCTTTTTATCCGAGTTACGCTTTGAAGCCTGGCTTCTAAGTGCATCTACAGTCCGCCCAACTTATCTCTGAAATGGCAAAAATTGGAACTAACGAAAAGTCATTCATAAGTACGTTGTGTTCATTCATCTGTCAGTTACTAGTGTGCAATGATTGGTCAAATGCGTCCGACAGCGCCTCTTTCGTTTCAGTCTTAAGTTGGGTTTACTATACCCTCTACGGACGGTTGTCGGACGCATTGGACCAATCATCGAGAGGTAGTAATTGACAGATGAATGACCACAATGTACTTATGACTTTTTTAACATGGCGGCATTAGTTCCAATTTTTGCCATTTCAGAGATAAGTTGGGCGCACTATAAGTCATGTATCTTACTTGGGCTACATTTAACAACATAAGAATGCTATTAATGGCTTGCATGCCTATTGTAATTTTTTATCTTATTTGGTTAATAAATACGTCTGAAGGAATACGAAGCGAGGAAGGATCTTTACTAGACCTTGTATGCTGGCCGGATGGAAATGCGATTCCGGTGGTCATCGCACTTGGATCTTTAATTGCAGTTGTGATTGAGGTAAATAATAACGGAATGAAGAGGTGCAAGGTTCTAGTTAACCCAAGTATATGCTATCCTTCCTTGCTCGTGCAAGCGGTAGCTATGGCGCTGGACTGTCCTCAAATTGAATCTTCGACGGTAGGCTCTATGTCAAATAGCAGACGACTACTTAACAGATAACTAATTTGCTCATTTATTGACCTACTATTTAAATAAAAATACCATTAACCAACCATCTGTGAACCGAATAGTTAACAGACACTAACAGCAGTGATGGACTTCGTCTTCCCAACTATCACCATTTGTAGTCTTACTGACCATTACTTATAAAGGGTAAAAGTAAGTTTTTTTATGTCAATATCAAACAAACGAACAGAACTTACAGAACTTCCTGATGTGTGTAAGTGTGGTCACCGTTGTCCATTGCACGTTAACATTCATACGGTGGCGGCTAAGAGGAAAGCGGATAGAAACAACTAACTCTCAAAATCCGACTGGACAGCCAGCCTGGATTTAGCTTAGCCCAACCTATCACAAAATAGGGGTCGCTTTCTGTCTCGTCTTACGACACTTTGATTTGATCTATCGGCTAGGTGTTTGCGTCAGTATTGTATTCTTATTGTATTCTGCCTCAATATGGCTATAAGGCGTTGGTTATTATAAAAAGCGCTTACTGTAGCCCAAGATACTCTGATGTCTTGGCGGATATTTTGCATATTTTCCGGTTTTCCGTCGTTGTAGCACTAGACTTAATTTCTTTAGAGGTACCCAAAGACAGTCGTGATTACCTTCGTATAATTTAATACAGAAATTATGAGTTTAGGCACAGACATTACCAGACATCCTTACTAATATTATAAATGTGAAAGTGTGTTTGTTTGTTTTTGACTCTTTCACGTCGCAACATGGCTATTATATGGTATGGTTTGTGTGTGGGGTTAGTTAGGAGGGTGGAGAGTGACGTAGGCTACTTTTTACTGCGGAAAAACATCTCATTCCCATGGGAAGATCGATTTTTGTTAATTGCTAGATATTTATTTCCGGAGTTGTTAATAGAAGGCGTTAGTAAAATTCATTTGCAAGTTTTGAATCACGCTATCAAATACTACATGTAATTTACTTAAGACATAGGCAAATGTTACAGGCTACTTTTTAGCAGAGATTCCTACGGGAGTGGGACCTACGTGGCTGTTACCTACGGGTACCGAAGCGAAGCGCGGGCGGTTCTCTAGTTCCTTATATGCTGCCACAACGATCCACTGGTTCCATCGGTTCTTTCACTTAAACTTTTTTCATTCGAAGCCTTTCCACCCCATCGGTTCTGTAAGATCTATCCTCTGATCCGACCTAGTCTACTTAGCTGACAAAATGTGCGTAATTTTTGTCCGTTTAAGGACTGTATCTAGTAAGGATAATATATAATTAAATTGAATTTTAAATATTTTTTTCAGTTGTATGGGCTGTACCAATTATTCAAAGCGGGACTACCAAGGACGGAGTACAATGTTACCAACGGACTTTACTATTATGTTTGGGCCGTAATTATTATGATAATTATTTTCCTTGCGATTATATTTTATTCTGGCCTACAGTCAACTATCATTCGAGGTATTTAAGTACCTAAATAGTAACAGTAAATACTTAATTATGTAGATAATGATTATCATATTCATGATGCTTAAATTAGACATTAGGTAGGTACTTAAGTACTTAATTGTTTCTAGTACAACGGAAAATTTTAATTCTTTCGTAATCTAGCTAGGTACCTTTATACATAGATAAGTACCTACTAACAAAAATAAATCATAAATCTCATCATTTTAATAGTAGATAATCGTTAGTGATGCCTATTATTAAAATAAGACTTATAGGTAGGTATAAATTTCTACCGATTGCTCAGTGAGCCTATTAAAGCATATGGTTAAAATTTTAAATATCGGTATCTGAAGATAAAAGTTATAGACACTTAAGTTTATTAAAATCTTCATTTTTCCAAGCAAAAATCAAAGGTGGTATCACGAAGGCAATGCTGCGGTACTCAAGCCACCTTCCGTCAAAAGTTGCCATCGACAGGCTTCAGACGCGTTTCCGGTGCTGCGGCCGGGTCCACTATGAAGAGTGGTTCTACATACCCTGGTTGACTACTGGCAACGATGAAGATGTCAGCGAAAACTTGTGAGGATTCATTATTAACATAATATAGTTAGGTATTTGTAAGTCGGAACAGTTAAGAATCCCAGTATCTACATTAAACTTAGATATGCCATAGGGTTCCCCGTGTCGCCGACAATACAAATTACACTTCACGAACACCCATGATCCCGAGAGCAAACGTTGATCTTTTACATAAAAATCTGCCCCATCGGGAACTGCTACCCGGGACTGCTTGCTTCTTTTCTCTTGATAAAGGACTGCGCACATTACAACGACTCCACGCCAACGCGGTTACGGAGCCACTCAAATGTAAGCATTCAATAAAGATCCTTATATCTTGGACGTTACGGTTGAATTTCGAGTGTGAACGGCGTCGGTGAGCAGAGGGTGGGGAGTAGTCCACGTTTTTCAAGTGTACACTCGAAATTCAACCGTAATGTCCAAGATATAAGGATCTTTATTGAATGCCTACATTTGAGTGGCTCCGTAACCGCGTTGGCGTGGAGTCGTTGTAATGTGCGCAGTCCTTAAGGTTACTATCAACCACGTAGGTAAAGAGGGCGTAAGGGGCTTCTTTCATCCTTATGAGCCAACCTCCATTCCTCTTTGTCCATTGTTCAACAACGGACGAGGGTATGAGAATTGTGTAATTACCACTCAGCTTATTCCCTCGGTACCTACCGTAAACGGTAAATCATGGAATAGGTGTTTCAACGAGCTAAAGCATAATCGCGTTCATCTTTTGATTTGGTTGATAAAAAGTGCCTATACATAAACACGTCGGTTGAGACACCTATTGTGTTAGATTTTCCTGTTGAGATCACTTCTGTGACTTTGTACTTATACTGTTACCCAAATACATAATATTATTTTGTCCTTTTTAATAACTGTACCTACCTAAGCAAAATAATATATCAGCATGTACCTAAATGTAGCTTAATATAAATATACATAGTCTGTTCAAAAAGTATCGCGACTTTTTAATTTCCGTGGATTACGAATATTCGATTTTTAATTTTTTTTGGTACACATGTCTTTAATGTATGCCGACAAGTTTGCCCATTTTGAACATTCAGGTAATTGTTGACAGCTGATTTAATGGCACGTGTCGTGGCTCGGCTGCGATTTGTGCCTATTCGAAAAAAATGGATCTGTAAAAGAAGGGAAATAATACGACTATTTTTACTTTAGGATTTTATAATTTTCTGCTCAATGACAATACATCAAATAGAATCCAAATTAAATTCGTCAACGTCACATCTTTCTTTTTCAAATAATATCAGTTCATGCAAAAAGTATCGTCAATGGCTACAGATAAGGCTAAAGTTATGGCTCTGGCTTATATTGACACCTTCCGCTCCACCGTCTGGCTGTGACGGCTGCCTGGCTGTGGCTAGAGGGAATCATCAATATGGCGGGCGGTGGCTTTGGCTTGGCTTTGGCTCTAACTAAGGCTAAGGCTACGTGATGCGTTGGCAGGCAGCTCCTTTAGGCACAATTTAGCTGGCAGTGCATCAGCTTACGTCACGTCCGTTACAATCGGCCATCCTGCAACAATTGCGTCCCGCAATTGGAACGCACACGGTGTTAAAATTAGTTTAACAAAATCAACCACAACTTGTACTTGTACTTGCACAGCATGTTGACAGCGACATGAAATGGCACACATCACCTTTTATGCTGAGATATACTCCTTCACGTAATGATCATTTTTATAAAACTGATAAGCATTCACTGATTTCTCTTTACATTTTGACAAGGCTCTTCTCTTCATTCAGACTGGTTATGGATTCTTATTGAGGGCTTTCCCAAATTTTATCTGACAGATTTGACAATTTTTCCTTTTCAAGTAAATATGGCATTGCATCTTGAAAACTATTTTCCATATCGTAGTAAGTATACTTATCAGTTCGTCATTGGCTTAAAAATTTAACTCTGTTCAGCTGTTCCACGAGATCCATCTTCAACATTTCTCTACTAGCGGCAATACGCACTTGGAATTGAACATCACCTGTAACAACAAAATACAAACGCGAGTATCTCTCCACGATCGACCCTTCCAGACCTACCATGAGACATTTCCAAAAAGAAATCCTGTCTCTGCCCAACTTTATTAATGTTTGTTTCCAAAATCACGACGGCATTCTCAAAATATCATCTCCGTCCGACCCGATTCATATTTAGTTCAAACTATCAAAATCTCAACGAACTTTCAAATCTTGAATTCAATGAAATTTTAATCCCGAAGCCATGTAACTACTGATATTATTTCTCCAGTTGATAATTTATTCTGTCTTAACCACATCCCTTTTAGATATGCAGACGAATTATAGCATTCAAGTCCCATTTTTAAGTTCTCGTAATACCTTATCTGGCTAAACATTAAAGTAAAAACAATACAGAGGTCACCTAATGTTCAGAAGCGCTGATCCACATCCAAAGCATTACAAGTACACGTCCAAGTCTCCCCTCCTTTAATACTTTTATCGCTTTCAATTTCGACCATTGATTTTAATTCTCTCCAGTATCAGGACGTAGGTATATTGTTTTTTAACATTATTATCCACTTCTGAATGTAAAAGAAGGGAAATAATACGACTATTTTTACTTTAGGATTTTATAATTTTCTGCTCAATGACAATACATCAAATAGAATCCAAATTAAATTCGTCAACGTCACATCTTTCTTTTTCAAATAATATCAGTTCATGCAAAAAGTATCGTCAATGGCTACAGATAAGGCTAAAGTTATGGCTCTGGCTTATATTGACACCTTCCGCTCCACCGTCTGGCTGTGACGGCTGCCTGGCTGTGGCTAGAGGGAATCATCAATATGGCGGGCGGTGGCTTTGGCTTGGCTTTGGCTCTAACTAAGGCTAAGGCTACGTGATGCGTTGGCAGGCAGCTCCTTTAGGCACAATTTAGCTGGCAGTGCATCAGCTTACGTCACGTCCGTTACAGATCGAAGAATCTGTATTAAATTTTGTGTTAAAAACCAAATAAAATGCGCGGACGCATTCCGAATATTGACTATAGCTTATGGAGAAGCTACCTTGGACTCAAGCAACGTTTATCGGTGATACAAAACGTTCTCAGAGGGCCGAGAAGATGTGAACAACGAACAACGTGTCCGACGCCCGAGCACGTCAAGAACAGACGAAAGCATTAATGAAGCGAAGAAAATAGTATGGATTGCAGTACGTGGTGCATCATGAGTTCTTGCCACAGGGTAGAACTGTCAATAAGGAATATTATCTGCAAGTTATGCGCAATTACCGCGAAGCAATCCGCCCGGCTTTGTGGAAGAATAAAAATTGGTTTTTGCATCACGATAATGCCCCTGCTCACACATCGTTACTTGTGCGTGATTTTTAGCCAAAATAACAACTCTAATGATACGACAGTCACCGTATTTTCCAAGTTGGCTACCTGTGACTCTTTCTTGTTTTTGAAACTGAAAAGGCTCATAAAAAGACGATACTACGCTACCTTTATAAAGACGGCATCGCAGGAGGAGCTGAACGAGATCACAAAAAACGACTTTTTAAAATGTTTCGAGGGGTAAAAGAAACGTTGGCACAAGTGTATAATATCTAACGGGGATTACTTTAAAGGACACAAAATAAAGATTGATGAAAAAATAAGTAATTTTCGAAAAAATATAAAAGTCGCGATATTTTTTGAACAGACCTTGTACCTATTTAGATTACATAACACTTATTCGTTTATTTGTATTTGCAGCACCGTGCCTAAGTTTATTGCAGATAGTGTACCCTACAGCTGTTGTTCTATGGAGGCCCAGTGGCCTTGCATCCACCACCGGATCACTCAGCCCGGTGCTATCTATAAGTATGACCCAACGGTGCGTTGAAGTACCTACCTACTAAAATATATTTAAAAAAATATATAAATGTATAAATTAAATCTAATCCACATAGTGTGATAACTTTGCCATCTATCATATTTTTATGGATTTAAGATAGCAAACGTTAATTTGTTGTTGTTTTATTAATAATGCTACTTGAACAATGTTAGTTGTTCAAGTAGCAAGTGTCCAGATCGTTAGCAGATATGCGTCGAATAGGACTAGAAATGAAAAGGGCATGCATATTATGTACGTAGGTATGTACATGCGCTATTAGAGATAGTTCAGTTCTGTAAATTGGTCACTTGGTTAGTGCGGTAATTTGTTTTCAGAATCAAATAACAATATGGAATGATGGCTGCGAAGAAAAGTTAATAAGCGAAATGATGTTGGTCTCTTGGCGATTTAACGCAGTAATGGCCTTAATAATTGTTGCCATGGTGAGCGAACTATCAGTGAAATTGTTTTATCCGAGTTTTATATCCTTAAAAACTGTGCGATTTTTAGGGACTTTTATTCAAATACGGACTTTGTAGGGTTTCGGGATATTTATGCTCCGTAAAAAGCTAAGTGTTCTTATAATAATCCAAAGGTAAGATGGTCTTCAAAACGACGAGTAGGTACTTGACCTCACGTTTACAAGGATATAGAAGAAGAGGTAGGTACCAATCGAGACTAGAAATTAGTACTTAACGAAAAAACAATTAAGGTTAATAACAGAAATCAAGAGCGTTCGTTAGTGATGACATAAATTCTTAGTAGGCTGGCCTCAGTATTACCAATTACCTACTTTACCTACATAAAACGGAGATAGTATCTTAGTAGGTACCTGTATGAAAATAGATTCTAAACGTGTAGGTACCTCTACAAAGCCTACACGTGTAGTATGTAGGTATGTCTAAATGACCTATAACCTGGGTGAGGTAAGTATAACGGGCATAGATACTGTATAGATACATGGAACATGAAAAATAACATCCGACACGGCTTTTGCGTCGATTTTTTAGAATTGACTTTCATCTCAACTCTACATACTATGATAATTAGTCAATTTTATTATACAAATAAATGATTTATTCAGATTTTGCAAGTGATAGCCGTGCGGTACCTTCACACGGCATACCGGAACGGATTGCACGTGGGGAACCGGATAAGGTGCAACGCATACCTGCTGCGCTCGCAAACCGACACGAAGCTACGCGCGCCCGACAGGAACATTCTACGGAAGAGAAAGTTCCGACAGTCCCGCACGCTGCAGTGGGTAACTGCTACGTACAAGCCCGAAGTAACGTGGAATTCCTCATCGGCCTCAGATCTCAATAGTTCTGATGAGTTATTATTGAAACCGATATATGAATAGGGAGCTTGCTTTTGAAGAAACAACATTTTGAAGGTTTAAATTTTATTTAAATAAACGTTTAAGATAACATAGGTACTACCATAAAACCTCTGGTGTTTTTATAATACTAAATACCTACCCACTTTATAATAAATGTAAGTAATTAACTTTATTTCTTTTATTCACATCTTGAATATCTTGTTCGGTTCGGCCAGTTCTTTGAGGCGGTGAAGATTGTCCCACCACGCTTTGAGCCAGCGGTGGCGCACCATATTGAACCACGGCGTAATGGGCCCTTTCAGGGTCGGAATGAACCTACAAAAGATTAGGAAATGAATCCCTACTGGTTTATAATCATTGTATTCTGTGTTAGAGGACCCGTCAATGGGTGTGGCCAGGTAGGGGAGGAGGGGAGGGGGAAGCGTGTCATAGCAACAAAGTTCGGGATTCAACATTCAACAATTTTTATACATTAAGTAGTACTTACGCATCGAAGTCGTTCTTGGGTACGTAGAAGAGCTCGGATATCTCGTTGGAGTTGGGCTTGACCTTGACGTCGTTCTGGAAGAACAGCACGTGGTCGATCTCGTGCTCGCCCCACACGCCGTCGCCCGGGTCGTGGTAGTGGATGCGCGTCAGGTACGTGAACAGCTCCGGGTCCATCTGACAAGTGGTTTTATGTGGGTAAGTATATCTGCACTTCCGGAATATCGCAGCGGAATAACATAGTTAAGGAGAAAAGACCGCGCGAATATAATCTTCCATGAATGTAAGGTATAAGTAGTTCGTGATGATAACGTTAGAGAACTGTGGCTTTTATCTGAGGTGCTTGAAATGAACTATAAGTATTTTTTTAGTAAAAGGAAAGTAAACGAAATGAGACATCAAAACGAAATGTCCTAAACATCTAGGCGTAGCTTAGTAACCTACAGGTTGTCCTATAAGAATACTAAGTCCCGTAAAAATAAAGTTGAAATTAATATTAAAATTAAGTAGTTTTGATAAGGCTCTATTTATGTCATCAATACCTAATAATTAATGAGCCTCATTAATAGTTTATTTACATTAATTCTCTTCAGAGTTTGGAGGAATTATGATAAATCAATGTTACCTGTTCCAAAGGAATCCCAAGTTCAAAGTTCAGTCTGCGTCGTGCCGCTGTGATGATGTCTTCCGGCTTGCCGTCTATATACAGCGGGTGGCTGCAGCAAGTGTTTGTGTAGTATCCTTTATATGTTGCCTGAATTAAAAAAAAAAGTGAAACAAAACCCTAAGTTGGTCAAGGTGTCCAAATTGCGCCCAGTCTACGAGTACAGTTCTGTTCTGTTGCTACCAACTTTCTTTGATATACCTAAATGAGAAAATAATCTGAAATGTATTGCATGCGTAGTGAATAACTCGTTTAATTTAAACTACTTTTAATTTCTTACTTTTTGGCTGGCTCTCCTCTGCATCAGCATATCTCCTTGCTTATTGAAGAGGAACACACTGAAAGCCCGGTGCAGCAGCACACTCCCGTCCGAAGCTACCTTGTGACAGTCTCTCTTTGTGGCTGTTCCTATAAAGTTATCTTTCTCGTCCACTAGGAGACATATTTCTTTATCAAAACCATCAACCTACAAAGTTTTAAGCATTTTAAACTAATATAGATAGCTGCTATTAAAATGTTAACCTAATGGGTACCTAACTACCTAGGTACTAAGTACTATTAAATAAGTGACCCAAAAATAAAAAACATGTATTTTAAAATTGCTAATAATTAAAATTTTAATGTAAAAATAGGGCAGTCTTAAATTTTAATAAACTAATATCTTTGTTATAAATTTGGACTCCAAGAAAATACTTAATAATTATGTATCTTTTTGCTAATAACTGCAGTTAAAATAAATAAATAAATATAATAATAAAATATTATGTTTAATAAATTATAATAATATAATATATAAAATAATAAACCTGTGAAGCATGAAGTCCATCAAGAATATCTGGCTTCGATTTACTTGGCCCAGATATCATAAATCGCCTGCCTATGTGTATGGAGTTCCATAGCGGTGAAGTAGTCCGTCGCGCGAGCATCTCTTAGCAGCACCCACAACATAATGGTGAAACAGAAATCGCACCAAACCATACACTACTCTAAACTTTTACGTAATATTGAAAAGCCTCACTAAGATATTCAGCCATGAAAAAGTGTTAAAACCTAATTAAAACTAAAAACTACAAAAAAACCGGCCAAGTGCGAGTCGGAATCGCGCACGAAGGGTTCCGTACCATTATGTATAAAAACGGCAAAAAATCTGGTCTGTTGTATGACAGCCTCACTTAAATATTTTATTGTAGCCACATATTAGCCACAACGCCATCTCTTGGACCGAAACGTAACTAAACTCGTTATACCTACAACTACACTACAATGTAAAGAAGTTATACGTCTGCTCTTTTAAGTTCTACATAATATATGGAAGTACACGCGGGCGGCCTCCGTCACTTCCCGATACCAGGATAAGCTTGCACCTAGCTACAGCTCTCGGAAACTTTAAATTGCCAAATGGATGCAATCTGTCTGTCGATTGTATGGGCGCCCACTTAAATATTTATTTTATTCTGTTTTTTAGTATTTGTTGTTGTAGCGGCAACAGAAATACACCATCTGTGAAAATTTCAACTGCGTAACTATTACGGTTCATGAGATACAGCCTGGTGACAGACGGACGGACAGCGAAGTCTCACTAAAAGGGTCCGGTTTTACCCTTTGGGTACGGAACCCTAATAGAATAATTGTTTACTTAATTAATACCCACCCCACTGCTCATTACGGAGTGGGAATTATTATGAAATATGTAAAATATTCCCACTCATTTTTATTGGCATTGCTTATAATGAAATGATAAAATTTATTTTAATCGAAATGTCTTCACTTCAAAATTCTACAAATATTATCCGGTGACCTAGCTTTGGTCGGTTTTTTTGGTAAATCCTCATTGCTGAAAACCTATTTTGATGTAGGGGAGTAAGCCCTACGTTTGTACATTTGTAAGATATTGTAAAGTCAACCCTAATATCAGTTTCCTTAGTAACGAAAATAACACCATTGTCATGGTATTTAGTCAAAAACATCGATAAAACAATGTTTTCTGAAAACGAAACCTGGCTAGATCGGTTTTTCGCTTCCAAAAACGCCTGTAGACTTTTCATGAAAATCTTGGTTGCCGATGCCTTTGTTTGATGAAAATCTTTATATTTCAAATTGCTGGGTTAGGCCCGATTCCCACTATAGAGCAGCCCCCTTATTATGAACTCTTAATTCCAGACAGTTTACGTTCACAACGTGTGGGTGACAGAGACAGTCTAGTAAGTGGATATTGCATTATAATACGTTATAAAAAAAACAACATATTAATAATACGAGTATACATATTTAATTAAAGCACCCGTTTTTTTTACATTACATTAAAATACTCTTACATGTAACGGACACTTTCAATTGCTGTCTTACACATACTTTCAATGATACCTAATGTGATGAATTAAATAACATAGACAATAATTAAATAAATTGCGTAATATTATGGGTCTCCTTATATTTGCCAAGGTTGAATCTGCTACCCGACTAAACCTTTACATACATAAGTCTTCAAATATTCACGAATATAAACGTGTATATCAAGTCCTAATGGCTCTTGTCGGCAAAATGCCCAGACAACTCTGTCGTAAGCAGATTCCACGTTGTAATAATAAGATCCTAAAATGCAAGGTAACTTACTGGATTAAAAATACAGAAATAAAGTAAAATTAAACGAATAAATACGAGACGAAACATCAGTAAAAGCTTTCTGGTTTTCATAATACCATAATAATAATAAATGAAAAAATAACTTTTTATTTCTTTTCGTTCATGAACTTGTGTATCTTGTCGGGTTCGGCCAGTTCCTTCAGGCGGTGGAGATTGTCCCACCATACTTTGAGTCTGTGGCGGCGCACCATATTGAACCACGGAGTTATCGGTCCTTCCAGGGTCGGTATGAACCTACAATAGGTTATACTTTGAATAAAATGCGATTTGAATACGATTGGCTTACGATAAGTTTATTAGAGCTCCTCTGTACACATTCGATTCGAATTCAAGCGGCGAAAGAATTGTACTGAGCGACACGAGTTGTGTATCGCCCCCGTGTGAACGTGCGAGATTAGGTTTCTACTCACATGCAACGCATTAAGTAGATTCCTTGTTAGAATCGTGAGTAGCGCGAGTCTATAATTGCAGCAGGAACCTAGACTGGCCGCACTACACAAGTATTGGCTTTTCCCAGTGTTTTCGGAACCCTAGAGCAAGCTAAGTTCCCAAACGTTTTCTTGTATGCTGGAGGAGTATTTTACCCGCTTGGTTATCTACCAACCTTCTTTTAAAGTCGACTGTGAAATTGTTTTTATATGTAGAAGAGCCTGAAATATTGCGCATGCTCCGCTTACCACTGAGTCTACAAGTCTGAAAACAACTTAACATTTTCATTTACAATAAGAAAACAGTTATAACTAAATATAATAAGTTAATAAAATAGACATCATTCTAATTAGTTGCACCTCAATCTTACGATAAAAAGTGAGTTGAATGTCGTCAATGACACGTGACTAGTAACGTTAGAGCGATTACGGTAACAGTCACTGCGCACTGTATTTTATGACGCTACTGCGTTAGTTTCATGTATGCATAGGTACAATGTAATGTAGACTGCAACGTAGAAGTCATAGGAGACTTAATACCAAACGACCATAATATCATGTATTATTCACCCTATCATGTACATAATTATTATAATATATCATGCCCAGCATGTAGTAACTAGCCGCCATTTAAGGGTTCCTTTCTACCAGAGTTAAGCTAAGTTACCAAGGATGCGTTTGACATCCACCAATCACATTAATTTGCCGGCCCTGTGAGGGTGAGGTTTTCTAGGTGGACAATAATTGGTGGATATCAAACGCATTTTTAGCGACCTAGCTTAGCTTAGCTCAGGTGCAAAGGCACCCTCAACACCCGGCGCGAACATCAAGAGTCATCCGTTGTCAGGTTTTTGTCATGGACCAGGGCTGCACGTGCCGTTTTCTGTACGGCGCGAGATCACCCGTTGTATGTTAACGAATAAGGTCACACCTCATTAGAGCCACCCGGCACACACCCCGCACCGCCTCGACGCACGGGGTCCACCCGTTGTCGACAGGTCGTCCACGGGTAGACGTCGCGTTATCACCAATAAACGTCCCGCGGTGAACCAGTGGACCCCGCGCGGTCAACGAGTGGACACCGCTTAGTCCACGAATTTTCGAGTAGTCTGTTAATAATTGGCACATTAAACGTGTGTTTCGTTATGTAAAATTTTACAAACCGTGAATTGGCAATTACAGCTGTCGCGCTTGATGAAGAAGAAAATGAAAGACGCAACAAAAAAAGAAAGCTTATTGCGTGTATCAATCGCGAGCAGCGCGCGGTCCACTCGGGACCCGCGCGCCGTCAACGCGAGGCAAGCATTCGAGCAGCGAGTTGTCCACCCACGGGCTACGCGTGGCCAGCTTGCGAGCGAGGCGATCCGGTGACGTTACGGCGCGCGGCATTGATGTAATGAGCGCATGTCCATACAAATTCATATAAAGAATACTAACCACGCGAGGCGAGGCGGTGCAGGGTGGGTGCCGGGTGGCTCTAATGAGTTGTGACCCTTAGGCTAGCGTACGGAGAAGGCTGAACGCTCATATGCGAACGCAAGTTCTCAGGGGGCATTCGTAGATCCACAAGAGCGAGGCGCCATATCAACAATAGAATTGGATCCAACTATCCCAGGCCTTATGAAAGTTCCATTCTACTTACGCTTTGAACTCGTCCTTGGGTATGTAACAGTACTCGGATATCTCGTTGGAGTTGGGTTTGACCTTGACGTCGTTCTGGAAGAACAGCACGTGGTCGATCTCGTGCTCGCCCCACACGCCGTCGCCCGGGTCGTGGTAGTGGATGCGCGTCAGGTACGTGAACAGCTCCGGGTCCATCTGACAAGTGGTTTTATATCAACGATATGTCCGTGAACTTACGAATATTGCGAGATATTTGTGACAAATGGAAATTTTCTGACATTACAGTCCTACTTCTACACGCAGTTGTGGAATAAGGGATGCGACGAATGGAATCTAGTACCTAAATTCTGAATTTGTGTAACGGAGGATTTTTATGCCTGTGCTATAACAACTGTGAGGAGTAATGACTGCAGGAGGTGGCGATATGAGATGTGCTGAAGCGAGGGCAGTTTTGGCATACTGGTGTTGCCAGATGTGGAGTGGAGAGGTGCTATTGAGAGGAGCGGTGCTTTTCAGCAGAGTAGCGTTTTAGTGGTGAGGAGAGGAGTGAGGAGAGGAGAGGAGTCAGATCTTTCTTTTCAGGTTTTCTATTAAAATGATACTGGCCAGCGACCTGGCCGGTACCTATTTGAAACTGGAACGACGACAGCAAAGGAAGATTTGTTGTTGTCAATACTTTCATCATTCAATAAATTGTAACTGAAGTTGTAACACGAGTCGTATTTATTTTGCCCTTTTATATTTGTGTTTTGTCGCAGAATCTATCACGCTGCGGCGGGATAACATTAATTGTGTCCCGAATATTTTGTGCACTATGCAGATACCAGAAAGCGAAAAAAATCAGAGAGAGAATTGAGAGAAAAGTGCATAGAGTACCTCAGTAAAATTTATTAAAATCATTATTTCGTTCAGTATTTTGCAAAAAGATTACATGATTATTTAAGGACAAGGCTGCTTGGGCATGAGCTTGGTACATAAGCAGTGTAGGTATTGATAGATGCAATGGGATAATTTGAATGTCAAATATTGTTTGTAACAATATAGAATAAATATGCTGTGGTACTTTTTAGACATCAGTGACTTCAAGGGCGTGAATGTCGTCAGGCGATACACACGCAAAAAAAAATTAATATGTTGGCACCTGTTCCATAGGAATCCCAAGTTCAAAGTTCAGTCTGCGACGTGCCGCTGTGATGATGTCTTCAGGTTTGTCATCTATATACAGTGGGTGGCTGCAGCAAGCATTTGTGTAGTAATCAGGATATGTTACCTGAATACAATATGAAAAATTATATCCAAACCTTAAGAGTTCTGTTTACCTACAATTTAGTTTCTAAAAGTCTGCATAGTATGGAAGACAATATTAAATTACCATAACTAACTCTGCTACAATTCAAAGCATTTCATTTCATATTAACATTTTGAATTAAATGTGAAAATTATCATGAAGGATAAACAAATTGATGATATTAGTAATCCTTAAGATACTAAAGAAATTCATGCAAGGGATAATAATTGCTTACTTTTTGGCTGGCCCTCTTTTGTATCAGCATATCTCCTCGTTTGTTGAACAAGAATACACTGAATGCACGGTGCAGCAGCACACTACCGTCGGGAGCTACCTTGTGACAGTCTCTTTTCGTGGCTGTTCCTATAAAGTTATCTTTCTCGTCCACTAGGAGACATATGTCTTTATCCAAATCTTCAGCCTATACAGACAAAAAATATAAACAAATACAGATATAGGAGGCCTACAATACAATAAAATTGTACATAATACAAATTGTACGATTTAAATATTTTTTTTTGGAAATAAATTTTGAATTTAAGTTTAAGAAAATGGTTCTTTTTAAGAAATTACATTAATAATTTCATCATTATCATCATCTTCTTGACCCAATGGCCCACTTTTAAGCACGGGCCTCATAACTACTAGGCTATCACCACTGTTCAAAATTTAATAAAATAAAATTAAATGAGAATGTTTCATTCAAATGCATACCTGTGCAGCATCAATTCCATCATAAATATCTGGCTCTGTTTTACTTGGGTCTGAAGCGAAGTATCTCCTGTTCATACATATGGAGTTCCATAGTGGTTGTGTAATGCGTCGCACTAGCATCTTACAGCTGCACCAGGAGGATCATGAAGATGAAAATACAACCTCATTAGCTTAACAATGCTGTGTCAAATGTTACTGTTGGTTATCAGATGAAGATAAATATAGAGCATTGTACAACTTGAACGTCATGTTTTGCATTTCAAATTGAAATTGGTAAAGCATTATAGCCTTTTGTATATAGTTTATATCTCTCTTATGATATATCACATATAACTATTTCCCAATACGGGGTTATCTATTAGGTACGTAATGATGTATTACAATGAACACGAATCAAAAATTACACGAAAGCAAACGTTGAACTTTCTCGAAACCAATGTAAGGCACATTTTGACTTAGCCATAAAATTTTAGTGTTTAACCCAAAAACCAAAAAATATTCGATACAACGAATCGTTTAAGAATATCCTGTACCTCCAAAGAACACCGAAACAAAATGTTTACTTTACTGAAGTAAATTTACTAAAACCAATGACTAAAACATACCTTTTAGGAAAAATACAGTGAATTAACTTGCAAAAAGTAGTAATTAAAGGTGACCTTCAAACATAAACTGTATGATTTTTTAGGAAATGTTTTGTAAATTTAATTTATTTCATTAAATAACAAATCATTTTTCATCACCATTGCGTACCTACACTTAAAGTATTTTGTACTAATAACTAAATATTAAATTAGAATTACGTTTTCGTACAACTTTTGACAGCTGTCTATCAACTCTATGTCATATTGACATGTCATTTGACAACCAATCTGACGATAATCTGTAGAATCCATAGAGATATTACACTACAGTGGGTGAGCCACACGGCTGCCCATACATTGCAATCGCCCCCGGTTTGAAAGAGAAACAACGATAACGGTAATTACCTATCTCTCTCCGATCCCGAGGAGCCAGAAAGAGAAAGGTGATTACTAAAGATTTAGTCTCTTTATATCCTAGGTACGCTCTGAAGCCTCGCCAGAAAGAGAAAGGTGATTACTAAAGATTTCGTCTCTTTTTATCCGTGGGACGCTCTGAAGCCTGGCTTCTGCCCTCTAGTAGAGTGGGTTAGCCATACGACTGCCCATACATTGCAATCGCCCCCGGTTAGAAAGAGAAACAACGATAACGGTAATTACCTATCTTTCTCCGATCCCGATGAGCCAGAAAGAGAAAGGTGATTACTAAAGATTTCGTCTCTTTTTATCCTAGGCATGCTCTGAAGCCTCGCCAGAAAGAGAAAGGTGATTAGTAAAGATTTCGTTTCTTTTTATCCGAGGTACGCTCTGAAGCCTGGCTTCTGCCCTCTAGTGTAATATCTCTATGGCTATACACTAGCTGTTTACAATAGCTGCATCGTTTCACCACCTTTGGAAAAACTGACCCGATTGGATTTACCGAAAAGACAGTACCGAAACTCCAGTACCTATCAATTTAGATTATGTAAATAGGGCTTTTATCGTTTTACGTTTTTTTAGAGTACCATACTTAAAATGGTAAATAGTGGTAAATTAAATATATTAAATTTCTGTTTTTATGCTGTGTATTTATTTGGTATTTCACTAGAGATTCTACCATTGTATAATCACTCTATCACTCTAGTTCCGATTAGAGTCTTGTTCTGTGGCATAGTTACCTATCACTCTTCTCCCTCATCTTTCTTCAACTATCAAGCTTACTTTTAATAAAATAATATCTTGTGACACCCCTACGTGATCCATTTGCCAGCACCCCAGGACTTTCCACACGCATGCAGTGCACGCCTTGCACGCCCGCTTACGATGATTCTGATACAAAGTCTATAGAAAGAATGGAATCCACCTTCTGTACTTACCATACATGCAGTACAATACATGCACAAAATCAAAATATCTCAAATAGCCTAGAAAACGTGTAGGGTAGGACCTATCTGGTCTATGCACGCAACGCAAGTCTGGTAAATAAAATGAAATAACAGTGTCCACTTACCTACATCTTACAGATACATACTTAAATAATAATACATATAATATAGATGTAAGTAAATAAACATGCTCAGTAGAATGGTTTTCAGTTGCATCATCACTACATAGTATAAAACAAAGTCGCTATTTTTGTCCGTCTGTTTGTTTGTCTGTTTGTCTGTATGCTTAAATCTTTAAAATTACGCAACGGATTTTGATGCGGTTTTTTGTAATAGGTAGAGTGATTCAAGAGGAAGGTTTTTATGTATAATACATGCATATATTCCCACGAGAACGGGATCCACGCGGGTGAAACCGCGGGTGGTCCGCTAGTAGTGAATGAAGGGAAACTTGAAACCAAAATTTTGATTATAGGTAGGTATATAGGCCAACTGCATTTTAGTCAGTTCTAAGTAAGTTAAAATTCAGTTGTTAAAATAGGTATTATCAAAGCCAAACTTAGAAGCGTTGCACTTTGTGGGTTTGTCTATTTTAAATACGTTGTTTGTATAGAACACAGGCATCGTGAGCTTAAAATAACTTTGGTCTCCGACATCGTGTAAACTCATAAACGCCGATGCATTTCTAAGAGAATATCGTTCTTTAGGTACTCGATTGTAATTAAAATCTTTCACGTGCTCTAGATAGAGAATGTGTGCAATGACCAATGTTAAGTTAGCAATAAGAGTGAGACCATTTACAGATAAGTAAGAATTGTTTTTTTTAAATGAATAAAGCCCGGAAATCAAAGGATTATTAAACTTTTGCCACAATTAAATAAAAGTAAAGATTATTTAATTTTTGCCATAAATACTTATTTATTTTATTTCAAGGGAGCTTCGTTCCGAAAAGGACCGTTTACAAGTGGTGCATGTCGTAGACGAGACAACGGTCACAATCACAAACATGAAAGTAAGTAATTTTCTATACCTACTTTACGTTACAGGACGATTTATTGGTTGACTTTATCAGCCGACAAACAAGTCAAAGACATTAATAACACCAAAAGTATATAGGTACGATGCGTTGTCGGCCCAGAAATAGAGAGGTAAGAAACTGGCTGCATGCTTCCAGCCGGAAGACAACTAGGTAACTAATCGTTTTTTGGCTAACTCAAGCACGACGGCATCAGGGGCGCCACTAGCTGCATGAGCACCAGCTTCAACTACCGAGCTGATATTGGTTTACTTTTATTGAAATTATATCTCATGTCGGCCCATTCATCCCAATGTGGTCCATTTAATTAACGCCCCTCCGGACGTGCCGCTCGCGTGCAGATATCTACCGCTTAACATAAATACATGGTTATAAAATGGATACATTAGATATCAGAATAATTAAAACGAAGTTCAACATTATAATTTATGTAAAGAAACAGTTAAAACTGAACTTTACGACGATACTAGGTATTTCTATAATACGAGTACGTGAAACATTTTACAGGTGAGCGTTTCCGGCGCGGGCGACAGCCGGGAGCGCGTGCGCCGCTATCACGCAGACTTCACGTTCGACAGCGCCTGCGCACGGTCTCTATCAACGTATAGCTCACAAGAAAAGGTTTTCTATTAGTTTTTTAAATTAGGAATAATATGCATTCATACATGCTCTGCTCTAGGATTTATTGTGCCGGTGACGATTATGAACACGTACAATACCTATTAATACATTACAGGTACCTGTCCATGTAAATTCAAATATCTTGAAGTACTTATACAAAGGAATTCAATAGGTAATAGTCGATAAACAATACAATCGATAAAACTTTTTTCCAGTGTGTAAGCGGCGGAAAATGGCCCTTATTAACCCATCACCTTTTTTTTCACCACGAATTTCAGGTTTTAATGAAAATAATGATGGTTTTTTATTCGCCTTGAGATGTAGGTACTATTAATTAATATAAATGTTCAGTGGCGATTCCTGGTGTTTATAATTGGGGTGGCTCCAGCTTTTGTTATATAGGGTGTAGTGTTAAGTGCGCATAACCGGAAAACCATTTCTTCAGACAGACAATCTAACAAACTTGCAGTCTTTCATTAAGGAACCTACTTTGAAATCGCAAATAATTGCTTTTTACAAAAAAAATAACCGACTTCAATCTTGATAAGTAGAGATAACTCAAAAACTACTCGCCAGATGGCGCTCAATTCAAAAGTTCTCGTCGCTACAAATTAATCAAGCCCAAACACTAGATAACTGCAGTAAATCGTTGAGGAGTTCCCTCGACTGTCTTTCGGCTTCATCAGATCGACTCCAGATCTTCATGAAATAGTAGCGCTTTAATGTACTTATGGTAACATGAACAAACACACTAGTTGTCCATACAATTTTCAAAAGTTTCCCTCGATTTCCCTGAGATGCCATCATCAGATCCTGGTGTCCTTATCACCGGACCCCACTGCGGATATCTACTAGAGAATAAAAAAAGAATTATCAAAATCGGTCTATGAACGACGAAATAATCGCTGAACGTACATAAAAAAGCATATATACGGTCGAATTGAGAACCTCCTTATTTTTTGAATTCGGTTAAAAAGAAATTTCATACAATTTGACATTTTTATTTTTGTATGAAATAGCTGATGTTTTTTCGCGATTTTAGGGTTGGTCCCATAGTGAAAGTCCATTTTCCACTATCAACCGTTTTTCGGCAAACGATCTCGTCGTGAAAGGTCTTTCTAAAAGTTCTTGTATCACAGATTTTATTGAATCACTCATAATTTCATGTCATTTCATTATAAACTAATTACCTACTAAATAAAAAAAAGACGTGTGGCACTCGGAGACTGCCGCGGTAAAGCTATTGCATATCATTATATATAAATTAACAAAACAAAAAATAATACTGCATTTTGTGATAATAATAATAAAATGAATGTATATAGAGTAATAACTCATTTTCTTTCACAATTTTTTCGTGACTTTCTTCATTAATAAATGCACTTTGTTTATTCATATTTAAAACACTTTGTAGGTACACAAATTATACGAGTACAGATATTCACTGTTTTGCAGTGTTTCATAGGCAATATCACTGAAAGAGACGCATAATAATGACGTAAGCCTAATTGTTATACCGCCAACAGACTCACGCGAGAAGTCTCGAAGAGAAATCTTGCCGCGAATTTGCGCGAGAACCGAGAAAGCATCTACACTCATGCGACCTTCTCATTCGCATCCTCGATCGTCATCCGGAATGGACGTCAGTGCAGCGGCTTTGGTTTTGTGTGCATTAATATACTATAATCTTGTGAATACTAAAATAAGAAATAAATTAATATAAGTACTAAAATAATAATAATAATTGGTAACCACAGACAGTAGATAATTTTAACTAGAAATGTAAATTTTAAATACAAAAACACACAACGGTCCCACTGAGACCGAACGAGAATGTGAATACGGTTCTCTTTTCTCGCCCGAGAAACCCTTTGAAGCGGGCAAAAATACCGACACCGATCCGAGCACAGGCGAGCCCGAGAACGAGACTGCGAGAAACCGATCACATTCACGCTTTTCGGGTGTTCTCGGGGGTTCTCGGCGTGAGTTTGTAGCCGCTATTAAGAATACGTACATCATAACGTCACATTATAGGTGCAAGACATTTTAATCTTTATTAGAAACGGATAATGCATTAATTTGTGCAAAGAAGATTTAAATATTCTGAACAAAAGCATAAGAACTATTTCAGTTGACAAAATAATTCATTTTTAAAAAGAAAATTGACATTTGACATTTAAGTCCTACAACGATCTTTTGGCGCATGAATGACGTGTAGGTGACAGAGACAGTGCCTTACAGTTTGCCTTGCCTGTATGGCACTGTCTCTATCACCCTCAAGTCATTAATATAGTGTCATTATTTTATGTCATGTTATTATTTTGTATGTTTTAAATCTAAATACGCGATAATTCGACTATTATGAATACATGTTGTCGATTCCAACGCCTTATTTAATCCAGATCTACATGTAATTATTCTTAAAACACCGAACCGACGGGGCGAAAATCAAATGTTTGACAGGTAAGATTTGTATGGGAAATTAAAATTTTAATTTTTAGTATTTTGCTCGCAATTTTTCATATTTTCTCATCGCTGCAACCTTCCCTGAACTTCCACGAATATTTCAAGACTAAAATTAGCCAAATCGGTTTAGCCGTTATAAAGTAAAAGTTAGTTAACTCAGTTAAAAGTTCTGGTATTTATCGATGTGTGGGTGCATAGACATAGTAACTATGTCTGTGTGTAGGGTGTAATAAATTTTCGTTACGAAATTTTTGCATTCGGTCCCCGCGCCCAAGGCCCGCGATAAAAGCTATACAATAGCTTAAAAGTAAATTAAATCAATAGAAAGATAGAAACCGTAATCACAAATCTACACTATCACGAAAAACATGCGAAAACTCGTTAGGTAATGCGCCATTCCCAGCGCTAGACCCACGTTTCAAACTCAGTGATACCACAGTATAATTTTACTATGGTGATACTAAGCGATCGAAGAGGCGCGGGCGGCCGCGGGCCAACGACTTTGTATGGACTATGCATGCGCTAGCAGAAGCGCATGCCTCGGCCGCGCTCGGCGCCGCGCCGACCGAACGCGAAGACAATCGCCGCGAGTCGCGTTCGTGATAGAAGACCGCAGCGCTCGTAAAATGTAATTATTGTACTTACAAAAATAATTAGGTTGTAAATATATGATTTTTTACATTTTATTTAATGCTTAAAAATTATGGTATGGCGGCGCCATACGCGCCATCTTAGAGAAATCGCCACTGTTAAATGTTAGATCAATTGGTTAATGGGCGAAAAATGACCCTTATCGGTCCACCGCTATTCCGCCTCGCTGGGAATCAAACCAAGGACACTTCGAACGGCATGATAACCATTGCGCCACACAGGCATGTATCTCATTCGGTACTCGGTTTCTCTTTGATTGGCGTCTTTGTGATATTCCCTCTTGACCCATCTTCGGTTAAATGAGCCTAATAGTCAAGTTTATCCTATTATAGTTCGATATGCTTTGCATCTACGGTAGGTATTCGTACGACTTTTTTTTACAAGATAACTAGTATTTTACATTTTATTTAGTAGTATATGTATAACGTTTAATTTTTTATAGATATTTAACACAATCGGACGTCAAGTATTGGAAACAATACATAGAGGTTCCTCTGCGTGTGTGTTGGCGTATGGTCAGAGCGCTACTGGTAAAACCCACACCATGATGGGCACCGATACGCAACCTGGGCTTATACCACGGATATGTAGAGCCTTGGCTGAAGAACAACCCTTCGACGTGACTGTTGGGTAAGTCATACATTAATAATATTATATTTTTCGGCTATTAACAATAAAATTAAATGGAAACGTATGTGGGCGTAAGATTGCACTCACTAAGAAAAACAACGTGGTAGAGTCGTGATTGTATTCTTCTGAGAAACAGATATCAAGAATTATTAAAATCGATTTTTACTTAATTCATGAAAAAAATTGTTAGTTGGATATAATACTTATCTATCCTACTAAATAAGATTAATGGGACGATAAAATGTATTAGGTCCACAAAGCTGCAGAGCCTGTAGGTGTCGAAGTACATCATAATAAAACACACGTAAAAAGAAGTAGAATCGCGTGTGACGGAAAAATGATACCGAAACAATTTACATCCTAACACTGAAATTACCTCTGTTATGCCGAAAATTGAGCGACATTCAATTTCAGCGCTAACGCTTTGGCTGAAAGCTATTCCGTATCTATCTGTATTCTTAGGTAGACTTCACGTTTACCATGAAAAGACAAGTTTAATGATGATCTAACATTTTCCTCGGCGAAATCCTTAGAATTCAAATTAACTGATAGCAACTTTGTTCATGAAGTTTGTTTACTTTTCAGTAACAAAAGGTCCATCCAATCATTATGGAATCATGTGTGCGTGTTTAATGTCTTTTAGCAACCTATTCAATTTTAAGTGAACAAAGTAATTGTGTTTAATACAACACTGAACCATTATGAGCCATTTAACACAGGAAAAAAATTGTAGTTACCTACTACAATTTTACTTCTAGAACTCTTTTGTTTTTGTTACTTAATGTAAATAAAGCATAGTTCTACCGTTCTACGAACGGGTGACATAATTGAATCCAATAGCCCTCGAACAAAGTTGTTCGAAAACAGAAGCTGGTTATGACATAAATGAGATTATATAGCATCACCACTTCAGTAACAGTTGGTCGTAGCGTGCATAAGTATTCGATTAAGTTGGTGCGGCAATAAACAGGCGCCATATTGCCGAAGGTCACAGAGACACGCGAGCCTCACACCCTTCAGCAATCACGCTTTATCTCCACTAATGTATTCCGATATCTTCATGCCCTCCATGTATTCGTATTATCGGCGTATGAAATACATACCTAATGTTCATGAGCGTTGATTCATACCCTTGGTGTTATTCATGGTTTGAAGTAGTAGTAGTACGTAGCTACGTGTATTTATGTATTGTATCGGCTACCTGCTCTATATTTACTTCGGTAGATTCATGGGTATACTCAGCTTCTTATTCACGGGGAGGCCCAGATGAAACTCCTAATTCTCAAATCAAGCTCCAGGGGTGGGGTTAATTGGATTTTCGTGGTGGAATTTTAGAATCGTAGGTAGTAAAGATACGGGGGCAGCCACCCCATTGGTACCTATACCTGGTTACGCTCAAGCGTATTCGAGACGTACCTATATGGTATGACATTAAAAATGCAATAAATTCTAATATACAAATTGATTGTTCTTACTGTCTCACTGACTCACCTGTCCACATAGTTAACGAACTCAATCATACCGCGGACACTCGAATCTCAATGCTCTTTTAGTTTTTCGCAATTTTGCGAAACACACTGAATTTCTTTGAATGTTTCAGATTGAAAACAGAGATTTATGACAAAACTAACACCCATGATCCGAGAACAAATATTTAGTGCTACAAAGTGATCTACCCCGGCTCGGGATCGAATCAGGAAACCCTTGCCTTACAGGCAGGGCTTATCAATATTAGGCTACGGGATCGTGATCTTATTATTATATTGATTTTTATTTTATTTTTATAAGTAAAATAAGTCGTCTAGATAAGAAGTCAAGCCTTTTCTTCTGCAGTATGTCGAGAAGCCGTATCGTAATAAGTTAATTATTGTTAATATGTATTGTATGTATTGTATGTACTCCAAGTAGGTATACTTGGAGTGAACCAGTTTGAAGTAAGTATATGATTTATATAAAAGAATAAATAGTTTTCTAGATTATAAATGTAATGTGATAAACAATGTCATCAAAAACATAGGTTAGTATTAGTACCGAAAGAATATTGTGAATCGATTCACTGGTTCCGTATTCATATCCGATGGCGCCTACTACAAAAGTTTGTGGGTGTTTTACATATTTTGAAAGGAATTTATTATACTTGCAATTGCCTGTGGCTTTGTCCATGCTTTAAACTTTAAATTAATTTGTATAATAATTTTTAGACATTATTGCGATATTTTCAAAGTATGTTTAATGTTTTAGTTTTGTTTTGAGATAATTCCTTTCTAAGATGTTTATTTTTTACCTACTTCTAGTGTTTGAGTTTGCAAAAACGTTGAAATGTGACAATCAAGCACGAATTTTCATAAAGATTGCGAATTTTGCAGATTTTACGATGGTTGCATTTTATATTAACAAAACTCAGATCTTTAACATATTTGAGATGCGATATATTCCTTACCTATAAAAATTAAGATAATGGGGTTGGAAAATATGTAAGTATCTAATGAACACATTTTGATAAAAGTGTCATAGATTGTTAACAAACACTTAATATAGAAATATGCTTAGTATTAGGTAAGTAGAGCGTTATTTACACGTGAACAGATATTTACACGTATAGTAAGTAAACATGCTGCGTTTTATGAAAACATTTTTTTAAATTAAAAAATACTTCCTTATAAATAATCATTATTAATGCATCGGTACCCTAATACACAGCGCGAGAGTGTAACGACGATTTACGTTAGTAAGGTTTCGCGCGCCCTCGGATTATAGCCTCTGGTCGCCCGTGCTCACCGCCGCCGCCCGCCCTACCGTGTACACCAAAACTCACCCGCTTCACAAACGTCATTTGTTAATAGAAAAATAATTATTAAGGTGAGTAACTAACGATTAATGATAACATTATTACATGTTTATATTTTTTATGTGAGTTTAAATATTTTCGAGTGTTCTTTATAACAATGTTTTCATTAATATCTACTTAAGTCGCCTAAACTATTTAAATAAATTACTAGTTAGTAATAAATAGTTGGTGTGTCGTCTTTGTTGTGAATTATGTTGTTCATGTTTAAGTACCGGATTTCTCGCAGGACCTAATGACCTCGTAATTTAGTTCATAATATAGGTACATAGCTGTCTACGGAGCAAAATCGTCGAAGGTTAGATACTTGTGATCCATTATTAGAAGGATTAGAGTTCGTTGTTGATCATAGATTTAAAATTGCTCTTGAATGCGTGAAAAAGTCAATCATTCACACTTTATGATTTTAAACTTCGGTCATCTGGATTGAGATTAATGTTACCTAGTTTGAGAAGGTAGTAACATTACTTTGAAACAGTAGCAAAATGTATTGAATTATTATTATTGTGACAATTAAATTTCCATGGAAGTGAAAGGTTAAAATAATAACTTTAGATATTCAATTCATTTCGGACAGATTTAGAAATAAATAAAAATTAAATTAAAAATTAAAAAACCCCCGACACAAACATTTAAAAAGTAAAAAATAATACCTCTAAAAATAATACGTCGCGTTGGGGGACCGCTCCTAACTACTCATTATCTACGATTTTTTTCATAAGTATCACATGCCTATTTACCCAAGACTTATCATATTTTATCAATATTTTTTTGTGTTAAAGTTAGAAGTAAATGGAGCGGTCCCCCAACGCAACGTATTATTTTTAGAGATATTATTTTTTACTTTTTAAATGTTTGTGTCGGGGGTTTTTTTAATTTTTAATTTAATTTTTATTTTATACTTTTTATAGGTAAGAATATTCTCGATTAAGTCATAAATATTCTCTTACTGTGCCCTTTCATTTGAGACCCCACACGAGTATATTTGCATACATTCGGCTATTCTTCCCCGCTTTTACCCCCCATAACTTTTAAACGGCTCAACCGATTTTCATAAAACATATTTTAAAATATGCGCCCGTAAGTTCCCTTTAATACAAAAAAACTAAATTGAAATCGCTTCATCCGTTTGGGAGCTATGATGCCACAAAGAGACAGAATGAAAATTCTTCCCCCCTTTCAGCCCCAATAACTTTTAAACGGCTCAACCGATTCTCATCAAACATATCTAAAAATACGCGCCCGTAAGTCCCCTTTAATACAAAGAAACTAAATTGAAATCGCTTCATCCGTTCGGGAGCTATGATGCCACAAAGAGACAGAATGAAAATTCTTCTCCCCTTTCAGCCCCAATAACTTTTAAACGGCTCAACCGATTTTCATCAAACATATCTAAAAACACGCGCCCGTAAGTCCCCTTTAATACAAAGAAAACTAAATTGAAATCGCTTCATCCGTTCGGGAGCTATGATGCCACAGACAGACAGACAGACACACAGACACACACACACACACACAGACACGTCAAACTTATAACACCCCTCTTTTTGCGTCGGGGGTTAAAAAAGGCTTGTTATATAACTTGCTAATATGTGTTAAAAAATAATTTGCGTAGCATAAAACCGCGGGAAATCCTGAATATTTGATGTTCAGATCAGACTATCAAAAATTCAGACTTTCCCGTTTTAGCATTGTAAAAAACCCAGAGATTATGTTGATAAATCGATTAAAAGCCGGGAGCCCTGTTCCCATTACTAAATTTGCATCAAACTTAACTGTTTAATTTAAAAAGCATATAAGTAAGTACATATTACTTTGTTTCTATTCGCGCTAAGGAAAGATTTTATATAATTTACTCTTTAGGGTATTTTTTAATAAGTTAATTTAATTTGATGAGTATAAAACTTCATCGATTTAAAACGAAAAAAAAAGATTGTGAAGAGAAAAGTTTTAAATTATCTACTCAGCCATAACTAATCTATTAATTTAGTGCATTCAGCTCTTCGCATTACCAAAGGTTAATCACATCAAACAATAGTTTGGGCAGATACCAAGTTTTTCCATAGTGTATAGTAAATAGACCCTGTATCATCGTGGGTTGTTTTATTGCCCCGACGACACCCCTTCGTTGGCGCGCAGACACCTCGGTAACACTCCGTCGCCGTCACCACTACAATAATCGCTTTTTGTTTCTACGTTTCAATTCAATTCGTAATGGCGCTCACACGAACAGTCTCGGGTTATGCTATCAATGTAATTACACTCAATGGACAAACTTCGATGGACAAGTTTGTCGATCTACAAATCTTACCCATTTAGTCGCAATTTTAAAGCAAGTTAAATGTTGTGGGGTGGAAACTTTTTACATTAAATTATATAAATAGTAGGTAAGTAGGTACCTAATTTTTAACTAGGTATAATGTTTATTTGTTATCGATAAAAATATATGTTACCTTTTAAAGATTTTCTATTATTCTTTTAGTTTAAAGGACTGTCTTTTACACTTTTACACTAATTATACAGTACCTAAACACTTAATTTTAATTGAGACAGTTATAATATGGGCCTACAGCTAAGATAATTCTAGGTAGTAGATGCCTACAAATAACATTTTCCACATTAGGAATAAGACATGCGACTGCACTATTATATAGGGAATCCAACTTTTGTTTACATCACTAATTACGAATTAATCGCTTTTTAATGAGACTCCGAAAGTCATTTCACTGCTAATGACCTTAAAACAAATCAGAAATTAGGTATTAATCAATTTGACATGTAGAGCGTGGTCTATTGTTTAAGATAACAATTTATTTTTAGCAGTTAAAAACAACTACCTAACTAGTGTTTATTTTCTATATCAATAAGTTATGGCGTAGACAATAAACACAACCTCCTGTATCTTGCAGTGAAAGTCCCATAAAAATCGGTTCAGACGTTCCAGAGGTTAGCCTGGAAAAACAGAAAGACAAACAACGAGACAGCCCGTAGGCCGTAAGAGTGATTTGTTTATTATTTACAGATTGTAAATATAGATATGGAAATAGCCAACTTGTATTAGCCCATGGTCATTGAACAACCTCAAAGAAATACGAGTGCAGTAAACTTGAGACAATGTTTTGCAATCACATCTTATAAGTGCACAAAGCATTATTATAGATCGTTGTTGTCAAATGAAAATCTGCTATGTGAACATTTCTATAATTTGGCAAAAATACCTAAGCAAATATCTGCTTCATACAAAATTTCACAAAAGAACGTTTTTAATGAACATCTCAAAGTTACATTGTTTGTACATAACAGATATTATGTTACTAAATATAGAAATAGCTAATAATGTGAATACGAGTACGATGAAATAAATAATACTAATTCTACATGGCATAGAGTTTGCCAAAATAGTTTCTATGAAACCTCATGATTCTGTGAAAAAGTCGTTGGAGTTCTGCGCCATGATTAGTTGATTGAAATCACAATAATTATGTTGCCTCAAAACTATATTAGGCTTGAAAATTATGTTAAAAAACTATATTAGGCATTAATTTCAAATAGCTTAAAAACTAGAGTTCTGTAGAGACGAGTGTTTGACGTAGATTTTGGTGTTCCAACCGTACTCAGTAATTTCGATAATGAAATAAAATAAAAAAACGACTTAATTTATTATACTTATAGGTATTTATAGAAGAGAAATGAGTAAAATTGTAGCCAAGTTTCATTTATTTAAAAAGGGTCTTATTTATTTCACGTTCATAGACAAATGTTTATCTATAGCAAAACGGCTTTAATTAAATAACAACGGCTTAATGATTTGACTACAACTCGAATATACTTAATATTATGTTAATTGAAGATGAATTCTAAGATAGATTCTATAGATTCTATACTTGAACTTTTAGTTAGTTAACATTTAAAAACGCACCTTGAATCTGTCGTGGTTTTCGCAGTTTCTTAGAGATCTACAACGAGCGGGTCCATGACCTGCTGGCGGGGGACCCAGTGACCCCGAGCTGCCACTCCTTGCCGCGGCGCAGAGGCAACTCGCGCAAGGACCTACGAGTGCGCGAACACCCCAATAAAGGACCTTATGTGCAAAGTAAGTACATTTTAAACCTGAAACATTTGGGAAATTGGGTATTATGAGCCTTTGTCTAACTTTGAACGTGAGCAAATCTGCTTCATGTTCTTAATTGTCAGTAGGCTTTAAGACGAAAGCAATCGGCCTTCTTAAAACCTGCCCTTGAAAGTATTAAACTTGTAGGTATCTGTTGCAATATTTAGGTCCACCTGGTCGCGATTGTGTTTTAAGTAGGTAGGTACTTAGATTATAAAAAAACTTTTATGAATTGATATCTGTATTGAGGTCCGATATTGTATTGAGGGTGAACCTATATTCCAGGGATTTCTCCTTGATAAGTTACTAATAATGGCGTCATAATATTGGAAGACGTTCGTGTCTGACCGTTGTTTCTAAGTGGCCACATTATTTACTTTCTTCACTCCCATCAGGTGAATTCACAGTATTTTCTGTTTTGTTCCTAACAGTAAGTAGGTATACCTACAGTGCTTTTACAAACTTATTATTAGTTTTTTATCATATTTTTTTTATTCAAATACACCATTAACATTCTTCTTTGGTGTAAAACTCTACGAAACTAGATTGTCTAAAAGAGATCGCTATTGTCAACTCCTAATTAAGTTATTATTATTTGTAACTTCGCTGTTTTTAATGGTGCACAATAAAGTGAGATTGTATTGAATTGTTAAACCATCTTAAAAAAAAAACAGAAAATGTATTGTTCCAATAAAGAATCTCACTTAAACTTACGTTTGTCAAGTTTTGTCGTGTTATTTAGTTGTTAAACTAACGCATCGTAGACACGTAAGATTGCTCACCGATTGACCAAGCCGTGTCCTCGTTACCTTAACATGGAATTTTAATTTCGCGAGGACACTATGCAGATACAGACTATGCAATTTTGTAAGAGGTTGGAAGAAGTGTCTTGTTAATATTTTCAGATAAGGTCAAGGTGGTACAAATTTGTGAATGAGTCGGATAGAAATTTAGGACACATGTTTTATAATGATGAAGGTTAAGATCGTTTCGGGGTCAGAATGATGTGATGGTGCAATGATATGCGTCGAGAGGAAATCCCAATACTTCTTAATAACAGTAATCAACTAGTAATAAATTAATAGTACCTACTCCTGACGTAGTAACTATTTTCTAATCTGTGGTAATATGAGTGCTAGTCTGGTAAATAGGTAGGTAAACTAAGGCATCAATCTCGTACATGAGTACTTACGGCCTTACACCTTTCGATGTGTTAGATTTAAAATACTTGACATTAATAAAGTGCTTATGTGTAAGTATAATATAAGTAGGTAATAATTATGTTATACTAAAGACGGCCCTCTCGCTAAAGTACATAGTGATATCTTATAAGGAACCTTTAGGTAGAGGAAAGCTCAGAGAAGCCTACTTGAGTAAAAAAGGAGGTAGGTAGGTATTAGGAACGCTTCTTTTACAGTAGGTAGATTTATCTTAATGCTCAATAAGATAATAATTTTTATATTACAGATCTCCGTAGTGTAGCGGTCCACGACGTAGAGTCTCTCCTGTCGTTGGTGTCGGAGGGCGCCCGGCGCCGGCGCACCGCGGCGACGCGACGGAACTCTACCTCGTCGCGTTCACACGCTCTACTTCAACTCGCCACCCCGCGCGCTACTCTACATCTCGCTGATCTTGCTGGAAGGTTATAATAATAATGTATATGTTACCTAGGTTACCTTAACTTTACTTTGAGACCATTTTCAACCCAGATCAGGATGTCTTTTAATTAAGTACTAATTTTGAAATGGAATATACCTACAAATATTGATTAATTTAATACATATTAAACATAAAAAAAAAAACAAAAATTGATACTTTATATTTTGTTACCCTTTAATGAGGCTTTTTATTTTTTTTATGCTGCTTCCTCTTGCACTAACTGTGTTGTTTCAGTGAAAAAGCAAGTTGGGAAGGCTGCGGCGGCGGCAGGCAGAAGGAAGGTGCCAACATTAATAAGTCTTTGGTGGCACTGAGCAACGTAATATCCGCTCTAGGTAAATTAATATTATATTATAAATTCATAGTTATTATTGTCATTCATTCAATTCATTTAATATTAATTTGCTAATGTAGGTAACCATTGTGAAGTAGGTAGGCCATGTAAAGCTTTTTGTCAATATTTTTCTGCTATTATTTCAGCTGTCTGGTTATTTGTAAGGCTGGATTCTTTGTAACCCCCTTTAACACGTTCGCTGCGTCTTCATTTTCAAAGAACTTTCCGCTAGTAGCTTTGGAGACCTAAAAGATCTCCTAACTAACCTGGCCTGTGGTGCGTTAGAGACCTAATCAGTCTCCTAAAAATACAGTTTTGAAAATAATTTATATCTTCCAAAAAACCAATGATATATTTTTGAAATTTTTATGGGTCAAAAATAACCTATTGCTGTATATTTTGCTAGCTGCGGACGCAGTTATGACATACGAATAAACTACAAATAATAAAATAATATTAGGTATCGATTGTATCTCGTACCGCAACCGAAGATAGTTCAATATGTGTAGTAAATAGTGATGGGAATAAAATAATATCTCAGTTGTCGATTGAAAAAGTTTTATTAAAGTTTATTTATAAACTATGGTCGCAAACAAAAAGCATTTAATTAAATGTAGGCCTATAACAAAACATAAATTGTCAATTTTTAAATATAACATTTACTCTAAAATGACTAAACCGGCTACTATTGAACATAATGATCCTATTAATCTTTATAATAAATTACATAAAAATATCAACGACGAATTTAATCGAATATTTAAGTGTAGGTACATAAATAAAAACAAGAATTGTAAATTCAGTGACTGGGCTACTGTAGGTATTTTCTATGGCGAAAGACAATATAATTTTTCTCCAAGCTTCCAAAACCACGTAAAAAATTATGCCAACATTTTTAAACTCGTTTGTATTTAGGCGAAGTCAATGTACATAAAGGATAAAATTGTTAATTCAGAAAATAAAATACAAGCTACTTGGAGGATTATCAGCAGTGAGACAAGTAACGCCGAGTCTCGCGATTTCAGCTATGAAATATTAGATAATGAAAATAAAATCACTTCCGACACAGAAGTAGCAAGCGTTTTTGAAAATCAATTGTTATTTTACTGGACGATTCAGCAGTATAATCCGGCGTTGATTTTTCGTTCATAGAAATCTCACCAAAATAAATAGACTTTTTACACTTTTTCTTTTTAAAAGCACTCATTGTTTATCAACAATTATCAACACACTTAAAAATCAAATACAATATCAATACAAACACGTATATAACCACGTAAATATATTATCAAATACAAACACGTAACGTTATTTGCGAAACATGCGCGCGACCTCTCACATCGATACTAGGACAACACTAAATCGAGTCACGCAGCGCCCGCGCCGCCCACCTTCCCTCTCTTGCGTCTACGAGGCTTACGATTTTACGAGTATCAACATGCCTCGTAACGCAAGGAATTAAAATAATTATAATACTGTGCGTTAGGGACCTAAACCATCTCTTATTCTTTTTTTTATGTCCTGGAATTCACCATTAAGTAGGAAGCAAATATGTATATTTGTCTTTCTCATACTTAAAGAACTTTACAAGTTAGAGCCACCCGCACGGAGTGAAAGAACACGATTTTAGTCGACGCACAGTTCCGAAAACCTGTAAGAGATCTGATAGATCTCGTAACGCAGCGAACGTGTTAAAGTGATGAATGCTTATATTGTAGGTCTACTGTTAAGTCATTAGTCAGCAGATAAAGTGTTGGCTATAACGTCCTGCTCTGGAAATGACTATGTTTTGTTACGTTTGAAGATAATGTTTATTCAAACTTTTTATAAAGCGAAGAAGGGAAATGGAAATAAAAAAGCAAATGGTACTGCAGCTGTTGTTATGGTTATGGAGCCTCTTTTCTTTAGGCGGAACTACTGACGTGGATCATGAATAGATCATGTCACCACGGTGTAAGTTACGAGGTATAGTAGCGGTAAATCCTCGTGGTCCCACCAGTAGGAATTAGTAAGACCCCGTTAAACGGCGGTTTAGTGATGTTCCAAGTGATGCAATATTAATGATGATCCATGCTGAATGCTGCTGCAGTGAGCGGCGGACGGCGCGGGCGGTTCGTGCCGTACCGGGACTCGGCGCTCACGTGGCTGCTGAAGGACTGCTTCACGGGCGGGGCCCACACGTTTATTATTGCGAGTGAGTTTAGTTTTAACCGACTTCAAAGCAGGGTTCAAAAGGAGGAAGTCCTCAACTGACTGTTTTTTTGTGTTACCTCATAACTCTGTTCTGGGTGAAATTACTCCTGCCTACCGAAGGCCTCAGACATGGCTTAACGATAGCTATTGATAACAACCGAGAACGAGGGCTTTACAATATCTCCGAAGTACGAAAACGCTTTAGAAATTTTGCCCCTAGCAGTTACCTACCCCACTACCGACAACGCCCGCAGTTGCTTAACTTTGTCGATCAATTAGGACCGGCGCAAGCCACCGCACCATGAGCGCTTTTCAGCATTATCTTAGACAATTATATTATGGATCCAATAACATCTTATTCATAAAAAATCGATATGGGTAGGTACCTCCATCAAAAGGAGAGTGGAATTGGCGACAAAGTCTACGCAATTAATTTTATTTGGTGAACATTTCAAAATGTTTAATATGTTGCAAAAAATCTTGCGCATTTTTATATTGCATGTGCTTAAGTAATTTTCTGTCAAAAGAATTTATAAAAAATAAATTTTGTGTAATATTTGTGAGCTGCTATTTCACGCTAAAAATGCTCTGTAATCTGTTTTAAAAAATGTAGGTATGAAAAGGAGAATACAAAATAAAAAATAAATTAATTAATGTTTACATACTCTTTTCCAAGCATTGTTAATCCATGTGAGAGAGGCATGAGAACAATCGTTAATCTATGAATCTGCCACAAAATGTTTTCTCCATCTGGGAATCGAATTTGGGACTCTTTTATTCACATACATTTAATTAATTAATTTATTTATTTAATCACTTTATTGTTTGCATACCAAAATATAAATGTTTAAAACAATACAACAAAGGATACACAATACAAAAGGCGGCCTTATCGCTACATAGCGATCTCTTCCAGGCAACCCAAGGTTTTAGGAAAGTAGTACAAAGAGAAGTAGAATGGGTAGAGGTATACACAGCAAAAGAGAAAACATAAACTTAACACATATACATTATACATACTATTATGAACAGTGAAGGACTATGTTTTAAAGAGAAGGGAAACGGTTACATGAGATTATAAAGAAAGGTAGTAGTCTTTGAGTGACTTTTTGAAAGAGGTTAAATTAGGGGCCTTACGTATAGAAATAGGTAGGAAATTCCATAGGCGGATAGCAGTCACGTTGAAGGAGTCATGATAGAAGGATGAATTGTGAGAAGGAGTAAGAAGGGCAAGGTTTTTGGAGGAACGAAGTAAGTGATTGTGGGTTAGGTGACGAAATTCAAATTTGTCCCGAAGGTAAGATGGGGTCAACGGATTAAACAACACTGAGTACAGAGCAGAAAGTATGTGAGCATTCCGGCGAAGACGGATAGGGAGCCACTTGAGTTTATTACGAAAATCAGAAATATCATATTTGCGAAGACCAAATATGAACCTAATGCATAAATTTTGGAGGCGCTCAAGTTTATTAAGTTGCTCCTCAGTAAGGTTAAGATAAAAAATATCAGCGTAGTCAAGAATCGGCATAAGAAGGGAGATAGCTAGATTAATTTTAGTGGAAATGGGAAGAAAGTTTTTGAGCTTACGCAAACTGCTGAGCGCTACAAATAGCTTCCTACTGACCTCGTTCAGTTGTGTACCACTCCAAGAGAGACTGGAGTCCATAATTATTCCCAGATTTTTAACAGTTTCAGAGTATGGAATATGGACTCCGTCAAGTACGACACTAGGCAGGGTCAACCAGTCAATTTTAGAGACCATTCTGGAACTGCCAATAATGATGAGTTGAGTTTTATTGGGATTAACTTTAAGTCCATATGCTTCACACCATAAGGAAATGCGAGCGAGATCCGAATTCAACTTATTAATAGCTATTGGTAACTCCCCAAGTGAAGCTTGCGTGTAAATCTGTAGATCGTCTGCATATAGGTGGTAAGAAGACGTAATAACGGAACAAATTGAGTTAGTGAAAATGGCAAAGAGAAGTGGAGACAACACGCCACCTTGCGGTACGCCGGCAGACAAGTAAGACCAGGAAGAAAAAGCCTCTTGAACTTGTACACGTTGTCGGCGCCCATGCAAGTAACTGTGAAACCAATAATAGGCGTCGGAGATACGTTAAGAGACCTTAAAACACCAAGCAGAAGATCGTAATCAACACAATTAAAGGCGTTGCTAAAATCAAGCAACGCCAATATTGTAAGCTGCTGGTTGTCCATGCCACATCGAATGTCGTCGGTGATTTTTAGAAGAGCAGTTGTTGTGCTATGCCCACGTCGGAATCCAGATTGGAAAGGACTTATAATTTGGTTCGATTGGATAAAGGAAGTAAGTTGGATTTGGACAAGACGTTCTAAAATTTTGGACAGGAAAGGAAGAATAGATATTGGGCGGTAATCAGATGGGGAGGATGGTTTGGATTTTTTAGGCAGAGGGATGACTTGTGCATCTTTCCAGCTAGAAGGAAATGAACCGGACGAGATGGAAAAATTTAGGATAGAAGTAATGACAGGTAAAAGGATATCGAGGAGAGGTAGAATCATGCTTACATTACATGTTAACTGCCAAGTAGTCAACGGACAAAAAAATCTAAAATACCCTCCTTCTGACGCAGTCGGGTAATAAGTTAATTTAATTTGGGTAAGCTCTCAGTAATTTTTATATGAATCATAATATATTCAGAAGTAAATTACATAGATAAATCATTACACATAAGTATATACAAGATTCTATGAGCTACAACAAAATTATATCGACGTCAAGTGCAGGTATCAACGGTCGATTTAGTGTCAGTACTAAGCCGGTCGCGCTTCAATGCTGAATTTAAACGTGGGATCGTTTAATTTCAGCTGTATCTCCGAGTTTCTCCTGTTACGGGGAATCAGCGTCCACGTTACGTTGGTCGGAGCGAGCGCGACAGCTGCCCATAACACGCGCGGGCAACGCCTCAGCCGCTCCAACCCGCGCCGCTCTACAGGCTCAGTTCAACCAACTAATCGCAGAACTTGCTAACCACTACATAACATACGTAAGTATTAAAAGGATTTTAAGGCGGTGATAGTGTAGAGGTTTAGAATTCAGCCTTCTTGTCTTGTTTTTGGGTTCGAATCCCAGGTCGCATTTCGGACTTTTTGAAGTTATGTGCGTTTTAAGCATTTAAATGTTATTCGCTATAACGATGAAGAAACACATTGTGGGGAAACCTGCATGCCGGAGAGTTTGCAAAAGTTAAAGGTGTATAATATGTGTATTATATGTTACCGTTAAAATGCATATTAATAAGTTAATGTGCACATTAACTAGGTAATCTGCAGATTCACTGATACCATTCGTTAAAGTGTAAAATTTGAATTAAAAAAGGTCTTATTTGCACTTTACCCAGTTAGTCTGCACAGTAACGGATGGTATATGGTAAGACTGGCTACCTGAGTACCAATTTGTGTTGATGTCGTGGCCACATCGCAGATTTGCTCACATGAAATGGTCTCATTTCATGAAATGGTCAACTCAGTTTGGCCAGATCGTAAAATCGTCCACGTTTCACAGTTTGGTCATCAACGTTTTGCCGAATCATAAAAACGCGGAAAAAAGGGCATAACTTCGAACCGTGACGTCTCCGGCGCTGCGGAAGGTGCAGCCCCTTCGCCCTTGCGTAACAAAGCACAGACACCCACGCTTGCCTGCGCAGCTTCCGCTTGCTGGTCGCCTTTAGCGACCAGCCTCAGCCGCTCCGGCTCACTCGGGTGTCTGCGTTTTGTTACAGCGGGCGGGGGCTGCCCTCCCTCCGCGCTTCCGGGTTCCAAAAACACTCTAGGGGTAGGGCATATAAGACTACGTGAAGTTGGGGTAGGCTAAATCGGTTATGTAACCAATTCGACCTACCTACACCTATTATTAAAGGAGAATGCGCAAAATTGCCCCAGCTCCGGCGCAAAAAGTAACTATCTCATAATTTTGTATATTTAATGGGTACTTAAAATAAATACTTGTGATCTCCCTAATCTGTGGCTAAACATTATTGTTTCAGGCACGAATTTTAGTAAACTACACAAATAGAAAATATTATTATATTTATATATTTTGTATGTGTATATTATTATTCATATTTTATTTAGACAAGAATGTGTGCCTACAAATGGCACATATTATTACTTTCTGTAATATATACATTTGGGTGGGTGGTGAGGGTAATATTAATAAACACAGTATCATAAAGTAATGTCTATATTCTCTTATAATTCTAAGTCTATCAAAACGGTATCTAAGTAAGCAGCAGGATGTTCAAATTCTTGAACGTTGTTTCGGACCCAGCCAAGATAATATAAAATACTAATGACATGGGCGCAACTTCCAGTGTACGACGCCCGTGAATGCACGTACATACTCTTTTATTGCGCTCCGACCCTGCGTCTCAGAATTATACAATATATATGTATATGTTATGAAAGAATTAAAATAAAAGTGATTATTTTAGATATTACTTTGCATTTTTACTTGAGATTTGTTTTTTTTTGTAACGATAGTTTAGTATAAAATCGTGCCTGAATGAATTATCAAAGCAATTTTTTTCTATGTTAGCCACTGATTAGGGAGATCAAATACATTTATTTTTTGTACACATCCAATGTATAAAATTCTGAGATAGGTTACGTTTGCGCCGGAGCTGGGGTAATTTTCTATGAAAATTGCGCATTCTCCTTTGTTTATCAAACGAGAACCTATTTTATAGAATTTACCGTATGCATGGTCGTTAGTCTGCAGATTAACTAGGAAGTCTGCAGATTAACTAGTTAATGTAGGGACTCAATTATTTTTTTCCACTTTAACTGACTCAGCCAGATAATCTGCAGAATACCTCGTTAATCTGTACTCTATCTGATTTACGCAAATTAACGGTAACATATAGTTTGCCAATCCGCATTTGGCCAGCGTGGTGGACGTATGGCCTTAAGCTTCCCATTCTGAGAAGAAACCCTTGCTCAATAGTGAGTCAAGATGACGAGGGTGTTCGTATATGAATAAATGTGTACAAAAAACTTTACTGGTATTGTACTGTGTAATGTATGCACTTATAAGTATTTTAAAAATTACGATAATCTACAATAGTGTAATTATTGATCTATAGAATATATTGACATACAAACTTGATACTACACCACATCGAACCAGTTTTTTCTCTATTTCCCATCAAACACAGCGAAAACAAAAATCACTTCGCGCCAAATCTTGGTTATGGTATACTCATGGTGAACTTTAGGCAAAGATAAAAGTAATTATATAAACTGACATCCTTTCATTCGCGTTTCGAAAAAACCTGTTCTATATTTTCTGCGAAACTTTAAGTAACATTGTGCAGTATATTTATAACTTAATAAAGCTCAAAACCTTGACCAAATATTCAATGACAATGTAAAGAGACGGTAACGAACTTTATGTTGGCTACCAAAGTAAAGCATGTGTGATAATATGTGTCATACAGTTAAATAGATAATTTGTTCTAAATAAATATAATTTTAAATTTAATTTACGTAATATTACAACTCAGCAGTTAAGGCTGTGTTCACGACAAAGCACCAATGATATAACCAAACATTTTTACCTATAGGTAGATATTAAAATCTAGTAAATTAACTGTAACCAGTCGTCTTATTCCAAGACTTAATACTATTTATTTAAAAATTAATTTATTAGAAACTACGAAAGTCATAAAAACTGTGTCTACTGATTAATCATTTGACGTTTTAAAACTACATTATATTTAGTGAGATTTCCAAAATAAATCGATAAATTAAGTTCCGATCACTCTCTTAATTTAATAATGCATGCGAGATCTCAGTTCAAGGCCGCTTACTATCATAATATTATTGTTTGGTGAAGTAATAACTGGTCGCTTTACCTAAAGATAATTTACAATTTTATATACTTACAGATTCCAGAGACAGGAAAAATTAGTTATGATGATGGTCATTGGACATTAATTAACAAAGAGGATATCAAATATAATCGAGAAGCAATTAAAGAATTAAAGATAGGGAATATAATGAGTATATCGTATCCCAAAACTGAAGCCCGTAACTCAGAATCCACTACTTCATCAGTGGCCAGTGGCAGTTCCGAAGTTTTACATACAATGGATAAAAATATAGATATCAGTGATGCGATAAGTAAAGAGGTTGATAAAATATTTGGACCAACTTTAGAACGGACTAGGAGTGGAAGTGATTTAAAAATAATTGCCCCCGAGAAAAACACTCAGAGACAGTACAAGTCACAAGAGTTGCCAGTAGATAAAACATTTCAATTGGGTCATACTTCACGTCTGACTGATGTTACTCAAAGTCTTAGTGAAGTAAATATTGAAGCAACTCCAAGTACAGATGATGATAAAAGCTGTCCTGTACCCATTGTATATGATAACAATAGAGCTGACATTGTTGCTGCAGTAACAGAAAGATTATATTCGAAACTTAAAAAGAAAGAATTACCTATACCCAGAGTTGAATCAGCTGTTGACAAGAGGATACCGCAACCTTTAAGTGAATTAAGAATTTGTACAAATGCTCGACAACGGCTTGTAGAATTGAGTCAGAAAGCATTGAGAAACAAAAGGAGGATAGGAATACCAGTGCATACACAAACAAGAAGAAATGTCATTAGGGTAAAAGATCAAGAAATCGATGTACAAAATGATTTAGAATCTTATAATATGAATAAAAAGCGTGCTTTTATAATATATCGAGACGTAAGCACCGAAACCACACCGATGACTCCGCGTTATAAAGAGATAGGTGTAGGGCCCTCGTTTGGATCATTATATCTCCATGATAAATCTACTAACACAGAAATTAAAAAAGTGTCTAAAATGAACGCCATTGTAATGACCGACATAGTGAAAAAAACAGATTTTAGTACACAGACACCGGTCCTACAACCGATACGCAGAAAAAAACGCCCTACACTATTTTCTAGACTCTTAAAGAAAATTGAGAACAATAGAAATATTGTAGAACAAAGCCCTGCATCCCCAATTATTCATATCAATATATCGCCTTCGTATCAAGAGGATTCTGAGTCATCAGAAGATAATCGAGATAGTAACAGACTCCTTAAAAAGGATACCAATACAGGAAAGGCTACCCTAACTCCCGATTTACTGACCAATCACAGTAACACCGAGAAAAAAGGTAAAAAGGATAAAAATGAATCTATGAAATATTCAGATAAAAATGTAGAAGACACGGATGAAAGCATTCTCATTTATGATGATAGAGATTCTCAGATTCCGACGATATCCGTTGATGATTTTCCGGATATAGAGGATAATTCTTGTAATAATTTATTACCACGCGTAGTTGTGTCTCCTTCAAATGATCCTTTGGAAATAAAAGACATGATACTTGGGCGTAACATAGACACATATCCTTATAATATTGTACTTTCCCCTACCAAACAAAATGATGAACTAAAAAAAATTATAAGGTTTAAAGAAATTGATATTACACCAGCGGAATGTTGTAAAATGAAAATAAATGACGATGAAGAGTCTAATTACAGTTCACAAGACTGGATCAGTTATAAAGATACACGTGAAAGATTATATTCGGATTGTAGTTCATCCAGTAAATTAGAATCTGATTCATTTAGTTGGAAGAAAGCAAAATCAATGAATCAATCTACTAACACGGGTAGTTCTTTGAAGAAAAAATATTTGTCAGTCCCAAAAAGCAACATAAAGAATAAAATAGCAAGAGCCAAATTATACAAAGAATTTTTAGGTTTAGAAAGGGAGTTACAGTTAGAAAAGCAATGTCCAAAATGTTCATCACCAAAATTGGAGTTCACCTCAAGTGATATCGGTGATGATTATATTAAAGGCTCACAAGATACTTTTAAACAACGAAGACAGTTTTTCGAAAATAAATTCAGTCTCGGATACTACCCTCGACGCGATGCATTTAGTAACATTGAACGGAAAATCATCAAATCTTGTAATAAGCTAGAGCTGTCCGCAGATAGATATGCAGATTACTTAAATGATTATAAAGAAAATAGGAAAGAATTGCGTGGGAAAACACCTACAGAATATTTACAACACCTAGTACAGTTAAGAAGGCAAGTGATTCAAGCTAACAGTCACAACAACGAAAGTTTCGTATGAGTAACAAATTTAAATTAAGTTTAAGCATGTATTTTTTAATTTTATGAATTAATGTGTTTTTGAAAAACTTCAAATATGTATTATGTACTTATTCATTAAAAAAAAATGAAACTGAATATGTACTGTTTTTAATCAAATGTTACTTTTTAACATCATATTTCTTAACTGTTATTTAGAAATTAATAATTACTTAATTACTAACTGCAACTTTTGTTACAGTGTAGGTCTCAGTATAACAGTGTAACGTATGTGAAGTTTGTCTATTATTATAATGAGCATTTCTTGGATTAAATTATATTAACACGATTGTGTTGTGGTTCTCTATTACCTGCTTTCAATGATTTCCTGTTATTCTGTAAAACTTTGTGATTCTCATCATACTCACTACAGCCACCCATCTCGACTACAAATGAATACGTATGGATGTGCATTTCCAGTTAGCTTGCGAGCTCTACCTCTTCTTGAACATTCAAAGATTAACTAAAATGTATAAAAAAATATTGTCAGACTATGTTAAGTATCTTCTAAAGATACTAGTAAAATAGCCATGATCTTACAAAGACGGTACAAAGATTTTAATTTTGACCTTTTATGCTAACACCCACGATGACTTAGACACGAATTAACTTAATAACTATCATAGCTTATTAATTAGTTATATCATCCGTTACTTCGGCGTCACAATCATAGCTGTTTATTTATTTAAATGGATTATATAAAAGTTGTACGACCTTAAGCTGTATATTTTGAAATGGACGAGCTCAGTGAGCAAGCGCTATACAACCTTCAGCGTTTAGTTGGTGCTGTAGACTCGGATCAATGCGTGTGTCTATAAGAAACTTTTGCATTAAGTACTTCTAAAGTAACAATTTTAAAAACGTTCTTTAACGTCTTAATTTAGGAAGTGATCGATGAAATAAGTTAGGGACGATGTCAATAATAATTCAAACAGTGCAGTTTTTAACAAACGAACTTATAGTATTATTATTTTCGGTAATTTTGTTGACTTATATATGGTTTCAATATAAGTACACTTATTGGTCGAAAAAGGGAGTGATAGGACCGACTCCAGTGTTCCCTTTTGGTAATATACGTGATGTGATACGACGAAAAAAACAGTTTTTTCAACCTTATTGTGACTATTATTTTGAATACAAACATTTGCCGTACGTCGGCATGTATTCGTTTAATCAACCGGTGCTTTCTATAAATGATCCGGACGTAGCCAAATTGATTATGATTAAGGATTATGAGTACTTTTCGTCGCATGGAATGTATTCTGGAGGAGCAGGAGATCCGCTTGCTGGTCATTTATTTAATTTGCACGGAAAAACCTGGAGGACTTTGCGGAACAAGATGTCACCAGCATTTTCACCGGGAAAACTTAAGGCGATGTATCCTTTAGTGGACAACATAGCCAATGAAGGGCTGCAATACGTCAATCTGGTGTACTTGAAGGATGAAGCAATGAATTTTACTGATTTCTACGCAAAATATGCAATGGAGATTGTTGGAAGCGTCGGGTTTGGTGTAGAATGCAATGGGTTTAAAAATCCCGGCTCCGAATTTTATTTGCGGGGTCATGAGTACTTCGAGCCCCAGTCTTTGTATTGGTAAGTAATTTTATTTATGGCCCTGATCAATTTTATTTACAAATTAAAACAGAAATTTTACTTATAACGCGATTAGGTATATCTAAGTATTTTGGGGCGCTTATTCACATTCGCGCGAATACACGAACCAAGTGAGACGGACCTTCGCAAATGAATGCGAAATTTTTGACACATTCGTGGTATTTCAAGCTCTCAAAGCTGTGATAATTCTTGCAATTTACAAAAGTTTGCGGGTATGTGAGTGAGCGCGGCTAGTATCCAACGTGGTTTCGATAAGAACGATTACTTTTAGATCGACATGTTTTTTTTAATTTATAATTTTTTTCAGGACTATTATCCGAAGTGTGTCATTTTTCATGCCAAATTTCTTTGACAAACTCGGTATCAGCCGCATAAATCCTGATACTATTAGCTTTTTTAACAAACTGGTTGAAGAGACGGTACAATATCGAATATCTAAAAATTATGAGCGAAATGATTTTTTACAAACTCTTATAGAATTAAAGAATGGACAATTGATTAATGACCAAGGTAAATATTACACACGTTACAAACAAGTAAACAGTAATTGTGCTTATGTTAATCCCAAGAATGTCATAGGGCATTAAATTCGCCCTTGTAACATGTAGGCATTTCACGGAGTTTAAAAAAGAATAAATGAATAAATTGTGAACTAAATTCTAAATGACTTCCGTAAGTACCTATACCTAACTAATCTCCGTAAACATCGATTCAGTTTGGCTATCTTAAGACGGTTAAGGAGAATTGAATTGGTCTAATATAATTACAAAATAATGTTGCATATTAATTGACAAAATTGCTATCTCGAAAGTGTTTTAAGTTTTTTATTTTTGCAATACTAGCATGATTGTAATTTTTGAACTCTTATACTCGTGTAAATTGCACTTGTAAGCTTTTAAGAACTGAAAAATGAACGATTATAATTGATTCTTGAAACTTATCCATGTAGATCTGTAAACAATCCTTACAATGAGCACTATCAAGAAATTTCATGTAGCACCCAATTATTTCTCTTTAATTCATTTCTCTTTTCTGTCAATCTTGATAAAAGCAACCTTATTAATCTTGCGCATTATCCTAGCCGAATCTGAGGAGAGCGTGAAGGAGTTCACGTTTTCAATGACGGACATAGCTGCTAATACCGTACTATACCTGTTCGCTGGCTACGAGACGTCGGCCACGACCGGTCAGTTCGCCGCGTACGAGCTGGCGCGCAACCCTCACATCCAGGCCAGGGCAAGGGAGGAGGTGCTAAGGGTACTCGCCCAACACGAGGGCCGATGCACCTATGAAGCGCAAAACGAAATGGTTTATTTGAACATGGTTATTGACGGTAAGTGTGTATGCATTTAGCCAAAACCTTTTTATTACTAAACAATAAGTATGCGGCGAATGGTAATTAAGTAACTTCCTTTTCGAAGTTGGTAAGTTCGATTACAATGTAAGCGCCTTTGAATCGAGTCTCGAGTTTGCATTAGATAAGCGAGTTCAGCCGAAAAAATGTGTCTTCAACAGTGTTATGTTATGTTAAATGTGCCCTAAGGTTACAAAGATCTTAGTATTCTAGGCAAAACAAAATAGTTTTATTTGTATAGGTACTAATGCAAATAATCAAGTCAAAATTTAATAAATATTATGTTTAGTGTGCGCTGCATATCATCTATACTTATAATAAATCTGTAGAGAGGTCAATTCTGTACATTAAATATATTTCCAAAATAACTATCAGGGGGTGATTAGGGATCGATAGTGATGCCAAAAATGCAATCAGTAAAATTTTTGTCTGTCTGTCTGTCTGTCTGTCTGTCTGTCTGTCTGATGTATAACCGTTATAGAAACAAAAACTACTCGACGGATTTTAACGAAACTTGGTACAATTATTTTTCATACTCCCGCGCTGGTTATAGTATACTTTTCATCACGCTACAATCAATAGGAGCAGAGCAGTGAAGGGAAATGTTGGGGAAACGGGAGAAGTTACTCCATTTTTTAAGCTTCCGTCGCGTGTGCATCCTTAATGGTTAAAGCTACACAGAAATCATGTATGACGGAAATGTTCTCCTTAAAATTATATAAAAAATATTCCACGACAGCATATGTCTATCTTTTATGGTTGACTCACAATAACACGTGTAACTCCCGATAGCTTAGCAGTTCGAAGCTTTCTGATTAAGTATACCTATATTTTATCTACTCTTACGTTTATGACACTTAAGTGGGTGAAATAAAGGGGTGAAGTTTAAACGAAATTCACGCGGGCGAAGCCGCTGGCAAAAGCTAGTATAAGATAAATGTTTCATGGACAACCTGAATTGTATCTTTGTGATTCATTCACTCAAGCTGCTGTGACGGGTTTTCCCATTTCCTTTCGTTTAACCATTTGGTATGATACAAACTGGGCTATGTAATGGTTACGGCGTGCAATTCATGAATAATTGAATTAATTAACAACAATGTCAATTACGGTAAATTGATCGCATATGTAACTAATTGCAATAATTAAAATCTTTAAGTAATCCAATTAGGTAACAAGCATATGGAAAAATATGGATTCCTTTTTTACAATATGATTTCATTTAGGCATTTGAGTATTTATGGATTTACTCGCATGGTTCCTTCATTAGCATCTATTTTATTTTTTGCCTGTTTAATTTAAGTTGGAAATCTCCAGAATAAAAATAAACAGGAAATATGCCAGCCAAATTGCTATCATAAATAAAAAAGTTAGTTTAACGACTAATTATGTACTTAACTAAAATGAAGTACCTAATAATAAAAATGTTTAATTAGACAGTAGGTAGGTACCACAGTGTCAAGGACCTACTGTAGGGGTCGGCAGAGGTCTCAATAGTATCTACTTCGTTAATGCTTAACGACTGCTAACGATCAACCATATATCTAACAAATTTAATAAAGTTATAGATTATTGCTATTCCGAGGGCATAAGTAGGTTGTATTAAAATTTTAATGGTTAGTTATCAATCTACAGATCGGTGTGGTTAGGTAGTAAAATAATTACAAGCACAGGTACCTAAATAAATTAAACATTCAATATACCTAAATAATAGGTTGAGTTACACAATCTTAGCTATGCTCGAGGATCATAAAAATCTACGTCCAGAGAACACACGTTTATTTAACATAACTGTCTGCCTAGCCGAGAATCGAATCTGGGAACCTTTGCATCAGTAAGCAAGGTACCAACATTAATTTCTACATACTTCTGGTCTACTGGGTTTCTTTTAAAGAAAAAAGTAAACTTTTATTTATTAATTTGTAATAGTTTGTAGTTATTATAATATTATCCGAGTCACAAACTATATCTACTTAATAGCCATGTTAATTACTAAATAATTATGTTGTTAAATTGATTTATCAAAGTGATTTATTACATTTTAGAAACAATGAGAATGCATCCACCGATGCGTGCTTTATTTAGAAAATGTACCAAAGACTACAAGCTGCCAAATACTGAATTAGTCATAGAGGAAGGAACAAGGGTGTTCGTACCAATTGCTGCAATACACATGGATCCAGAAATATTCCCCAAACCAGAAGTGTTTGACCCGGAGAGGTTTTCTCCAGAAAATAAGGTCAAACTGCATCCGTGCCATTGGATGCCATTTGGAGAAGGTCCAAGGAAATGCTTAGGTATGGTTTTCATTTAACCTACTTATTAAATACCCATGCCTAGAAGCAGAACATTGCCTGGGACATCTTAAATAGTATCGTAATAATAACCTACTTATGTTATTAAATTATAATACACAATTACTACTTACTAGGCATAATTTATGGCTACCATAATACGCAAACACGTATCCTTCACCTCCTCAGTATCCTCGTATTGATAAAACACTTAAAGGCCGACGTTTTATTGTGCATTTAGTAATTACAACTCACCTACACAGTTTAAGTACAACTAGTGATTACTGGAAGTAAACATTGTTAAATTCTATAATGTTATTATATTTTCGTTTTATTGTTTTATCGTAAAATGTTGATCCACTTTGACTTCATTCCTCTGAAGTCGCCTAGATCGTACGTTCCCATTGAACCCTCTGTTGGAACCTTGCAGGATGCCTTTGAATATCATGACACAAGTGTGTTCCACAAGTGTGTACCGAAAATAGTGATAATATTGATTGTCATTATTGTTTCTGATTACAATTGATATGTTACCATGTTTTAGGTCTCCGTCAGGGCTACATTCAAACGAAGATGGCTCTTATCAAAATGCTGCAAAACTATGAACTCCTGATGGATGACCGCACTGCAGTTCCGATGAGGCTGAAGGCCTCGTCGCTGGCTTGCGCTGCGGAAGGCGGCATATGGCTCAGACTGAAGAAATTATAGCGACTGGTTCCTTGGATTTGATCAAGATGTCTTTCTTTGATCAACTTGTTATTAGAAATACCTAATGCTCAAGAAGAAAAGTGATAAATTTAGGGTCTGAAATTCTTGGGATTTCTTTAGATAATATTAATTAATTATCAAAATGAACTCGCGGGTTTAATCAGTTATCATTGGTTTTATCTTACACATGGACAATAAGATCTACATTAAATTAGCTGTACAAGTACCATATAGCTGGCATCCAACGTCTCTTTTATTACATTCCTGACATTCGTCCTTAGAACCTTTGGTTAAGAAATTCTGCTAATACAAACACGAGTATAGAAGGATTTGCAGATTGCTTCACGTTTGTATGTCTACAGTACACTCACGCTGGCGGAATTTCAATTTATACTGAGATAGGCAAATGTTGCATAATTTATTTGTGAGTTAGCTCTAAGAATAGGTACGCGGTAGTAAATATTAGGTACCTAAGATAATTGATCCCAGAGTACCTACTATTAAATATTTTTATATAGGTACCTTTAATGTTGTTTAATTTTTTCCAGTTACTAAATGAAGGTTAAACAATCCAAATTATTTTAAATCTAGCTTCGATAGCCTATATATCAGTAATTAATTATTAGGTGTATTTAAATAACCTTGATGCAGTTGGTAATAAACTTAAATCAAGTTATGTATGCTTAGAACTTATTTATTTGCGCATATTATGTCTGATAGTGGCATTTTCTAATTTTATACACACAGTAGGTATACAAACAATTTAAAAAATACCAAGGTACCTATATTCTCAGTAGGTTGTGGAACGAACAGCTGAGAAACCTCACTTTTTCTATGATTTAAATATATGTGGGTAGTTGAAATCGTAAAAAAAATATTTATAGTATACTTTTATACTTGTATTGTAATTATTTTAATAGTTGAATGTAGGTACTTAATCCTTTATATGGTCTTAGAATATTTTGGGGTATGAAAATGAAACTAAAAATTAGGTATGCGTATTTCTTTGAACCCGGGTAGAATTTTATTTAATTATTAAATTATTAGATAATATATATAAGGTAACTTCCGAATTTTTGAATTTAGTTGTAGTTTTCCATAATTGTCAATGTAACTCAGAAATTCAAGTTCGTATTGCAACACGTAGGTTAGGCATTTGTACGAATTAGCTAACACGGAGACCTCGACCACGACACTATTGGATGTTTCAGTGTTCTATTTTTAGGGTTCCGTACCCAAAGGGTAAAACGGGACCCTATTACTGAGACTTCGCTGTCCGTCCGTCCGTCCGTCTGTCACCAGGCTGTATCTCATGAACCGTAATAGTTACAAAGTTGAAATTTTCACAGATAATGTATTTCTGTTGCCGCTACAACAACAAATACTAAAAAATAGAATAAAATAAATATTTAAGTGGTTTTAAGTAGTTTTAGATTCTAGAAGATAGTTTAGTTACCTTTCGGTCCAAGAGATGGCGTTGTGCGTAAGATGTGGCTACAATAAAACAATTAAATATTTAAGTGAGGCTTTACAACAGACCAGATTTTATTGGCGGTTTTTATACATAATGGTACGGAACCCTTCGCGCGCGAGTCCGACTCGCACTTGGCCGATTTTTTTAGTTATTTAAACTATTTCCGATGTACATGTAACAGTCAGTACCTACCCAAGTTTTCTTTTAAAAGTTTAATAAAGTACTAACTAGCAGTAAGTGGTTACACCCGCATTGAGGGTATTACGAACACGTTCCCGATTACGAGGGAAGGATAAAATCTTTTAATTAAACTGAATCACGAAAGAACCAATCCCTCTTTCCGGTTCGCTTCGGTTTATATGTCTATAATTACACGATTCCGAAACATTGCCAATCATTTATTTCAGGATTTAGAGGACCATATTTTAAAAATTAGAAAAAATATTAATATATTATGAGAATAATTCAAAGAGACCGTAATTCAAAGAGTACCCGTAATAATTCAAGAAGACCCGTGATATAAACTAAAAAAATATGCGAGTTGTGCGTAAATCTTCGACCGCTAAGTGAGTTGCATGTGTAAAAAGCTCGTTATTGATTCGAAATATACCTTCTATATAAACTTTTCAAATATAATTCAGTGGGTACCTAAAGTGTGACCAAAAGGAAAATACAACTTAAAACTACTTAATAGTTTATTTCACTTTTAGTAAGCGGAACTTTCAGCAAGTTCAGTTTTTTTTTCACATTCTTAAAAACAAATATTTTAAGACAAATCTTAGCATATACATACTTATATGTAACTAAATAAATCTTTGAAAATAATATTTAATTCAATTCATAAAAATAAATGTGGCTTCTTTTAGATAGCAGCATAAGTAAATTTACCGAAAGCTAGTCCTTTTTATCTTTTTCGGGCTTTTTAGTTTCTTTTTTCTTCGGTTCAATTTCGGTCGCCGACTCGTAAACGTTTGTAAATACTGATGTCCTTGATTCTGTTATTTGAACTTTTGCTGATGTGGGCTTCTTTACTTCGTCTGTTTGAACATTTTTATGTTTCAGATTAGATTTTTTTACTATTGGCTTTTCATCGCCTTGAATTTGCCCTTGAACATTTGATGCGCTTAGTTCCCGTTTCAGTGTTGTTTTTTCAAAAGATTCACCTTCAAGGTTTTGTTGTATTGTATGCTTCATTTCTGATGTAATATTCATTACTGAATCGAAATCCATTGCTCTTTTGGATGTTGTTGGACTCCTTTCTAAGTCACTGATTCTTCTGTCTATTCTTTCTTCCAACTTACGCTTAATTTCCACAACAAGCTTTTCGGCCATTTCAGGATCCATAGTTGTTTCTGGAATTTGTTCTTCGTCTGTATTAGATGATATAGCCTGCTGTCCATACTGACGCATTAAGGGTCTAGTATGGCTCAATGTTCCTTCTACGCTGGGGCTTACATAGGACATAGCGGGTTTCAGGGGTATATCAATCATATCAATTAGATCATATAGCATTTTGACTATGAACCGATTTTCTTTAGATACTAGACTGTATGTTTTAAATCGATCTAGTTTATTGCGCTCATCGTCAACAAGTGATAGTTGCGAGCTGTCTGGAGGAAATGGACATGTAAATAAGACATGTCCTTCACTGTCTACTGATTCTACGCTGTCAAGACTCGACGTGTCGACAAGACGAGATGTCTGTTCTTTCTTTTGAAAATGTACTTTTACACTGCTTTGTGAACGAGTGATTGTACGAGATCTCGAACTTGTATCATTGTTGATCCATGCATCTGGTGATACCGTCCGTATTTGCGTCTCGTGATGTTCCTTGAATAGTTATGATAAAAAAATTAACTAGAATTATAATTTTCTTTATTAGATATTGTGTTAAGAAGCACTTGATTATTTTAAGGATAAAGAAATTCATACCAGCATTGCGTCGGTGTTCCCTTTTAACTGTACGGTGACCTTTACGAGCTGGAAGTCGACTACCAGAAGGACCCTCACGAGGGTCAGGAGTGCCGACAGCAGCCAGCACAATGTGTGCAGCCACGCGGAGAGAATAGTGATGCGTGTCGCCTGGTACACCCCTCGTATACGTCTTTCGTAAGCCAGCGTCGCGACGTTCACGGAATACGTGCATCTAGATATTTTTTTTGGAATTATTATTTATATTTATTGATCCCGTAATGCTTTGCAGTTTTTTTTTAGCACAGATTATTATTAAAGGTTTGTTGAGGATCATTTGATTGAATCGTGAAATCGGCAAGAAATGTCATACAAGCAATAAGATACCTATTTGTGATACACTCATAGAGAATTGTAGTATTGTAATCTTATTAGATGAAGAGCATGATAACAGATATCCTTGGAATTTTGGGGCAAAACGACACCAAATATAATTTTGCTCGTTTGTTATTCCATATTATCCTGAGAGAAAATAAGATTAGCCGTTAGGCAGTAATCCTATTATCACAATGAGTTACTTATACGTTATTCACCAATATCAAAACAAAAGGGAATTTCGCGATGAGTAACTACTCGTAAATAAAGCTGGGGAATTTCTCGTGGTCATGATAGACTGATGATGAATAATTTATAATGCATGCATAATTGGCAGGCAATTCGCAATTATTGATTCACCTATATGCCTACTTATATTATTTTCTGTTATAAAATATGCCAGCTTACGTGGAGCTTCCGGTGATTTCTCCAAGTTTAGTGCAAAGCTCGTGGAGTCCAGAATGGGTAATAATCGTTGCGTACAAACAAAGTCCTCCCATCGCCAACGAAAATACGAAGACTGGTAGCAACACGCGCCAAGGTCGTTGTAATCTAATAAATTCATTGACATTAGAAATATTTTTTTGCAATGAATTGATTGATGAATTGATCTACTAAGTACTATTATTTCACTACTACTGACTCTGAAAAGTGGCGGCGAAAAAACTGGAGTTTATTGTTGAGTAGTGGTAGTAGATGGTAAAGTGGTAGTAGATTTTAGAGTGGTATACTACTACTTTGGGTGGTACAAAGGACATCAGCTGCTCTATGCTCATAGCCGTCGGGCTGTAAAAGCTAATCTGATCTGATCTTGACCTTTTTGACTGAATTATGCAACTGCGATTGGCCGTGTCTTGAGTGCTCATATTCATCATAAGCACGTGCTATCGGTCATTTTTGTTAACATAATTGTGTGAGTATTAGTGCTTTATTGTAGCGAGATATTCTCATGTTTTTGCTTCCATGGAGATCTTTCGCGAGATTAAAATTTTGCTAGCCAACGTTAAGACCGTAAAATCTTAATATACATACATAATTATAAAACTCTTGCGTTACTGGTGATTGACTGACAGACAACGCACAGCCGAACCTACCGAAACCTAGCCGAAACTACTGAACGGAAGAAGTTGAAATTTGACATGCATGTTCCTTGGGGAGTGTAGGGGAGCAATAAGAGAGGATTTGTGGAAATTCCATCCCAAAGGGGGTGAAATAGGGGGGTGAAGTTTAAACGAATTCCACTCGGGCGAAGCCTGCGGGCGGAAGCTAGTACTTACTATGGAAAGTGTGGGAACTTATGTGGTCTCTAAATTTAATTTTCCTTACGCTACGAACCGAAAACAGAATGTGTTACGCTTACGACCCCTTTACAAATTCCATAACTAACTAATAAGACAAATAGGTATACCTACCCAGTAAGCGTCCTGCTACCCGTTGAACACATGAGGAACATGGTTGTCCACACTAACCCGAATATGCCCGAGATTAAGGGCACATAAGTCGGTAGATAGCATGCGCTTTTGTCAACCCACTGTGTACTGAGGAAGTCCACTGGTAACACTAAAAAAAATTGTCATTAGTTTATGATCTATTAAATTCCTACCCCCATAGGTACGCTTTGCTTTATGAAAGCTGCTTCTTACTACCCACATTCGGAAATTGCTATGTTTGTTAGGCGGGTACTACTTACCTACTGCCAATTTCTTATTGAAGTGTTAAGTGGCGTCAATTAGGGTAGGTTTATGTCCAGCAGTGGACTTCAACAGACTGATAGATAGATAGATAATTGTATTGGTACGGTACATATTCATAACGGTGGTGAATTATCTGTTCGATAGTTTACAACTCAAAACTGAGACCAACACAATGAATTGGTTACTGAATACCCAAAACTGGGTAGATGAATTTTAGAAATATTTATGCATTTAATCTTACTATCAGCAATTTCCTTGTCCTCTGGAATAAATTCGTATATAATGTTCTGCCGTAACGTAGTGAGTGAGAGAAGTTTTGGAAACAGAACACACTTATCGTCGAACAGGTACATCATCATGTGAAAGCAGAAAGTGCAGAAGGATCCAAACACAAACGCTAAGAAGAATAGCAGAAGATGAGCACCTGTAAAACAAATCCTATTTTAGGTACTCGTAGTATCGGACGAAGCTAAAAATATTAGAAACAAGATTATGAGTGACATGGAAATATAATTTATGCTATAAATATAATTTATGTTTTAAAGGTGCTAGGTCCATTGAAACATTTATATAATGTCATTTTTTTGTACATGCAACTTGAAAGAGAAATAATTGAATGCAATGAAGAACGTGCAATGATTGCCATTTAACAATTGAACGTAACTGTTTACACGCAGATTATTGTATGCGATTATTGAATGCAAGTTTTCTCCATATTTCTTGCCTTTGAGGGCCAGGTACGATCAAAATACCTTCACGCGTTGCACTCATGTGAACTTGCAAATGCGGAGGGAATCCAATGAGTCGGATAAAATCTTTTCATGCTAATCACCTATGCGTAAGAAGAGAGAAATAGAGAAGGTAACCCAATCATCCTCTCTGTCTAACTGAGTAAACGTTAGAAGGCTTAGAAGTTGGGTTCACATGTTCTATCTTTATTACCTCTATGTTTTACCTCTGTCACATTTTTTTTGTTTATTTTCAAAGATTTTGATAACGAGTAATATTTTTGACAACCTGGTATTTTTTTATTTATAACCATTTGAAATGCAATGATAATTTATGCGTTAATAGTCGTGTAGTAGATTCGCAACATTGTAGCTGGGGAGCCCAAGAGGGGATTTTTGTACTTACTCGAGCGCGTCAGATTAAGGTACAGGACTGCCGTCCTAACGAAGAGTGCAATAACTCGTGTTTTTGAGCAAATTGAGTTAATAACATATCCATAATCAGGAAAATGAGCTCTATATTTTCTTCTTAGACGTCTTTTTTGTATCTTCATTAGTTTTGGTTTTGTTGGTTATCATAAATGCAATATCTAAAGTTACGGTTTTTAAGCAGCAAATCATAACCGAAATATCTTGAGTTATGACTTGGATAGCTTTGATATTTTGTCGTATTACTTAAAATAACGGCAATAAGTCTCAGTTACTGCACTTATGACTAGTACGTTTTATAAATTTTTAATACATTTACTAGTTATAAGCGCAACATTTAAAGAGTTATTGCATTTATCATAAGGAAATTTGTTACGTACAATGTCTAGCTTACTAAATGTACTACTAGTCTTACTACTTACTGACGGGCCTGGCGAACTTCGTTCCGCCAAACAGTCAATGATAGACCAGATTATACTATTTGAAAAATTTAATACAAATTGATAATGTTAAATCCTTCATTATGAAATAATGAAATTGACAACATCAAACTCTGGAAACTGGAAAATTTTAAGTTGGAGAGATAAAATGTGTGTTCGTTTATTCCAACTGATCGTTTTTCCACTCTGAAAAAGACTTTGTAGTGATCATTTGACATGCGCTCCAAAGCAGTCTTGAATATCCTAACCAATGCATGATGTTCATGAAGTCGTTATTGCATGTCTGGAAGAATCGCTTTTTTCATAGTTGTATTAATCTCTAGACGTCAATTAAGTTGTTTCGCCATGTTGTCCATGAGGTGTATTTGTAAAAAATATGTTGTGGATCTCCGAGAGACGGCAATGATCCAATTCGATGGTGAATTTTCCGTGCATCTACAGAATAAAACGTCCAATCATTTTAATCCCATTTACCTATGAAACAACATGTCAGGAAATTTATTTATTTATATATGTATTTATGCTATTTTGCTACTTTGCCTGGTGTCATTCTCTACCAATATATAATGTTTTATCTTATTTTCCTTCAGAAATAATTATAAAAGTTACTTCTGATTTGTGCGTAAAAACAAAAATATGTAAATACCTTCAAAATTGGATTAAATCCTGGTTCTTCAATAATTTCTGTCCCAAATGAAATCACTTGGAAATAACTATTGTAGGTTTGGTTGTTGGCTAGAAAATGTCGCGATTCTTTTGGTTTGCCACGAAACAGAAATGCAATGGTTAAGATGGCGGTGTCAATACTGATAATTTCGTTTTCCCACTAAGGCAGCAGAATCCTGGCATTTCTCCGAAAAACTTATTGAATTTGTGGTGAATTGACACCACATTGATCTTCGCAAACAATGTCCCAATACAAACGTAACGTGGATTATATCTAATTATCTCGATTTTTTTAGGGATACATGATTTTACTGTTTTTATATAAGAAAAGAGATAAAAAAAGAAGAAAAGTTTGTTGATTGTTAAAAGCGTTTTTTCTATTGATATGACATGCGAATTACCAACTACAGTTTCTATGTTGTGATTTTATTAATTGTTGAATGTAGAATGTAAGCAAGAAAACGCTATGTAGTGATTTCATTGATAAAATTTATTTAGATTTTTCAATTTCATATAATTGTACTTTATAAATAAATATTTTCATACCAAATATATTGTTTTAATATATTTTGGTATAAATTATTATGTTCTTACAATTAACCATCTCTGCCTTATATATAATTAAAATATTTTACTATGGAAAATCTCAATAACTAGGACAGTTATTGCACTTATGGTTGGAAGAAACTGTATTTTGTGCTACACAAAAGAGCAATATGTCAATAATACGTCAGTTTACTAACAAAAACTGCAATAAGTAGTGTAGTTATTGCAGTTATGGTTAGGAATACTATATCAAAACAATTCATATGTCCCAATTACATATATAAAATTGCGTTTAAAGTATATATATAAAGTTATATACAAATATTATATACTACATAAAATTAAGAATTATTTTATCTGTCGTATAGTAAAAGTTTCAAACCAACAGCTTTTATGGTTACGAAGAGACACACAAAACAAAAATTTAACTTTTAACCGCGATTATCTCGAAAGTAATCAAAACCTAGTTATTGCACTCTTCGTTATGACGGCAGCAGGAGGTATCTGGCACCCAGTTAAGTAGCTCCACCAAATATGAGCCCCATATATGAGGCCGCGCCTCAAGAATAAAGGATCAGATTAGTAAAAAAAAATTGATCATCAGACATTCTCGAGCGCGTCAGATTAAGGTACGGTGAGTTAATTACATGCTAAAAAGTGTGTATTCCACTAATCTGACAATTTGAGAATGACGCAATGAAAGGGGAGGGCTACAAAGTTGTTAAAAAAAAACGCCATCTTGACATTCTCGAGCGTGGCTAATTTTTTATTTATTTTGAAGGAAATGATTCAAGGATAACGAAAAATATATAATCTGACGATTTATAAGAGCCGAAATAACAAAAATTCGTCATTAAAGTTTAATGTTCAAAATCGATAAGTAGAGATAAATCAAAAAGTACCCGTCAGATTTCGCTCAAATTTATACGAAAACATACGACGAGCTTTCGATTAAAAAAAAGGATGAAAGGATGAAAATTTAAATTCTCAGTAAAAAGTTATGAGGTAGCGACCATAAACACACATTATTAAAAATAACTCAAAAACTGCCCATTAGAGGTTGCTCAAATTTATACAATATCACAAGACAAGCACCAGCTTCCGAATAAAAAAAAATTATAAAAATCGGAATACCCAGTCAAAAGTTATGAGGCAACTACCATAAATTCAATACACATTATTATGATTATGAATAACTCAAAAACTATCTTGAAGAAACGTCAAATTAAACGAAAGGTCATCTCACAAGGAGGTTTTTAACCAACCTTCGGGAGAGTTTAAATAATTTAAACTGGACTTGATCGATTATCTACCGTTGATCTTAAGAAAATATAATTCGTGACTAAACTCTGAAGCATAGTTTAAACTATGATTGATATTACGGCCCTTATATTATGTAAATACAAGTATTCTACTTAAAAACATACACTTTTTTATTTGCATGCTATTTCCTGAGCTTTTCTATTAATTAAGTTCAATGATTTAATTTTTTTTTTGGCAGATTAGGGAAATCCCTCTAGATAATCGTCAGATTAAGAGACAGCAAGTCTAGGACATAAAGATGAACCATATATATCTTAATCTGACGCGCTTGAGTATTTCAAAATGGCGATTTTTTTTTGCATAATAGTATAATGACTGCGAGTTTGGGTCACATCCAAATCGTCAGATTATTGAATTAGAGCTTTTTTTTGGTGCACTTAACACCCCCTTAGAAAATCTGACGCGCTCGATTAAATTTTTTTTTTTTCATTTTCAACCCTTACGTACGATCACCCCCACCATGCAAACGGTCAGATTAACATACATACATTATTAAAAATACGTAGGCCATTGATGGTATCAATATCTGACGCGCTCGAGTATGTCCATGCGGCAGTTTTTTTTTACATATTTAAAGATCTATAGCCGCTTCCCCCACCGATGAAAAGGTATACATTATATAACATTTTTTTCTCCTTATCATCTAACCTTTGCAACCCAATAGGTCTCTATGACGCTCGAGCAAGTACACATTTAGCATCGTCGGCTCCCGTACCATTGCGTTCGAGAACCAACAGTACAAAAATAGTTCGATGTTTGATGTGACAGTTGTGCGCGTAACTTCACGGTCACTGTTCAGTGTCCGCATATTGAAAGAATAATTTATTAGTGATTACAGTTTTAATTAAGTAAATTATTACCTTTCCAAGCACCATTCACTTCAGATTCGCTTCGTTCAATTAATCTATATTCCTCAAATAATGTTATTGTTTCCATTTTAGGATTAAATTGATTATTTTAAAGTATCAATTCGTGGGAATAAATGGATTTGACACCGGAGTGACAATTAATTGACAGTTCTAAACCTAATTAGAATTAGTTTTCAGTGATAATATTAGTGATAGTTTCTTGTATTGTATACCTACACCTTGCCTACACCACACTACACTTAAGTACCTACCTTACTGTATTACTCTTCTCAGTTGTCTAGCTGCAAAATTGTGCTCGATGTGGCACCCTATAATTATGGATACACTAATATATTTTTATAAGCAAAAGTACTTTAGATTTGTATTAAGTGTTATCTGTGCTGGGAGTCCTATTAATAAATAAATAAATAATGAATATGAGATTCATAGATGGAGCCTGGGCTGGGCATTTTTAACCGACTTCAAAAAAGAAGGAGGTTCTCAATTCGACCGTATATATGCTTTTTTTTATGTTTTTCAGCGATTTTTTCGTCGTTTATGGGCCGATTTTGATAATTCTTTTTTTGTTGTAAAGTAGATATACGCAGTGGGGTCCTTTTAAAAGGATCACCAGGATCTGATGATGGCATCTCGGAGAAATCGAGGGCAACTTTCGAAAATTGTATGGACAACTAGTGTGTTTGTTCATGTTATCATAAGTACATTAAAGCGCTACCATTTCAAGAAGGTCTGGAGTCGATCTGATGAAGCCGAAAGACAGTCGAGGGAACTCCTCAACGATTTACTGGAGTTATCTAGTGTTTGGGCTTGATTAATTTGTAGTGACGAGAACTTTACACGTACATGTTGAATTGAGCGCCATCTGGCGAGTAGTTTTTGAGTTATCTCTACTTATCAAGGTTGAAGTCGGTTATTTTTTTTTGTAAAAAGCAATTAATATGCCAATAGCATAATCAATAGTAGTTTTTGCTGGAGTTAATTTGGTTACTGAACCTGGGTACCTACTGACCCACTGATTGGAAATCTATTTAGGTGCAATTGTAATTGAAACGCCTTATCGCACTATCCTAGCACCATTAGGACATAGGCAGATAATACTTTAAACTAAGGAAATAATAAATAAATAACGCTACACACTCATAGCCCCACACGAAAATTCCCTGTATCATGGGTGCCATGAACAACACACAAGACATGGACACATACACACTCAGACCGAAAACGGAATCTTAAACTCATCATTAAAATTTCCGCCGCGCTGGAAATCGAACCCAGGACCCGCGGAACAGCGATCTTCCAGATCAGCGTCTTAATGATTGAGGGTATCATTTATCTTTAACAGTTTTTAAATGTTTATAATTATCTCTCCTTATTATTTTTCTGCACTATAACCGATTCTTAACGAGGGCAAAAAGTGAATTCAATACTTAACAAATTTTTGTCTTGGCTATTAGAATTTTTGCAATGAAATGATTGTAGAAGTGTCTTTATGTGGTCATGAACAAGTTGGATATGGTCATGGACAGATTTAATAGGTGATACGAGAAATCGCGCTGGATTTCTTACGGTAATCGTTAGGTAATTGCTACGCAGGCAAGACCTGTAACATAGGTACATACTCAATTTTTTGTACACAATCATTACAATATGGCCGCGTTCCGTAACTCGACCAAAACGCCCAAAACGTTCAAATTGCTTTGAAAAAGTGTAATTTTGGGCGTTTTGGTCGAGTTACGGAACGCAGCCTATAACATAATTAACAAGTTAAAGTTCTATTTATTGAAGTTAAGTAAGTATGTAATAAGTTGTCTTTTACATTTCATTAGTCGTATTGCCTTCCGTCGTTTCCTGTATCTTTCAAACAAAATATTAGTAGTTATAGGTACCTATATACCTACTTCGTAAGACACAGGCAAAAAAACTTCACAGTGGTAGTAGTGTTCTGCCTGGTTATTATCTTAAAATATGACTCTTTCATCATTGTTCGTCACAAATTAGTTGTAGGTTGTAGGTATTTTGTGGTTTCGTTCAAAAATAAATTAAATAAATTATTAACCTAAATTACTTAACTCCTTTACAGCCATACTGGGATTTCATAAATTGGAGGTTATTGCTCCGTTACACTTTTGAGTGAGTGATGTCAGTCATATTGATAAGTCATTTATGTTGATTGAAGGCATAGTGATGTGATCGTATCGATGATAAATATGTGAACAAAGTTTTTTTATCTAATTTAGTTTGATGTAGGGAAACAGAAGAAGACACTTGCTTTGGCAAATAGATATCCAACGTACATTATTATGAAGTCCTTTGACTTTAGTTTAAATGCATATTAAATGACTATGACAAATGATACTCATAATAAACATAAGTACCCAATCGCATGATACTACGCGGCATAGTTCATAGTTTTTTTTTAATATATCTACTTGACAATAACTAAGTAAATTAGGTTCAGCAGTACATTTTAATATGATCCAGGTTCAGAAAGACATTACGAAAATCTTTGGTTCCATTTTTGACATTATTTTTAGGGAGAATGTCTTGACCTTATACGTCATCTATCACATGCAAGTAGGTACTGTAGGTATGTGCCATAATTTCGACAACAAGATATTGTTGATTGAAACTGCACTTCTTTAGCTATTCTTCCTTCAGGCGGGCAGTTCAATAAGTCTCGTTATCTAGATCAATTTATGAGCTGAATTAATGCCAGACATTTTATTTTATTAACATGACCTCATGGTTCAGCAATTTAAAAGATAATAGGACACCAAAAATAAGGCACAATCACTGGGATTAGGCAAATTTTTTTATATTTTTAAATAACTTATAAATGTAACTTTCAGCATTAATATGTGCGTTAATGACGTTATAATGTTATCGATAAAATGTTGTTTACTGCATATTAGCCTCGCTTCCAGCTGCCACTTGTGATTACAGAATCTCTCATATAACGTTGTGATATATGATTCTGTCCACGACTGTGGTAATCTTCATATCTTCATAGTGCCGTGACAATGAAAATTGGGATTCTTGTATTATTTGTGTTTTATCTTAATATAAATACAATTAGTGGTATCTATTCTAAATTGGATCTTGACTCGACCAATAAAAATGTTAATTGGACGTTGCGGAGTAAGGACAAACGTAAGTTATTGTTGTTGTTAGTTGAAAATAGTTTTTGATAGAAGGATTGTTTCAACCATCCGTAGGAGTAATGTTGTATTACGCTCGAGAGTGTAGCAATTATTCAGTCAATCGTTACAGTAATGTCATCGGGGTGGTTCTAAAAGTGCAACTTGTTTTATACTTAAGGACGTAATGTACCTTACCTATATTGGATAGATATATATTGTTTCAATATTTTTGACTGTAGTAGTTTTCTTTTATATTCACTTGTTTTTTAGAGGTTGTTAATAGACACAAGTTAGGTACTACGAGTATATTGAGCGAAAAGACTGAGGCACGAACACCGAATACGAGTAGAGTAGTTACTTAATCTAAACTGCTTAAATGTTGTTGTTATTCGCTATTCGTAGTACTTGTAACGTATTCGTATCGTTCTCGGCTCGGTGTCGGGTTTCGAAGTATTACACGATTACTCGTGTATGGGTTTACATAGGTAGTCGCCTTTGTAAATGGATTATTCGGCCGGGTACTTAATTGCAGCGATTCGGCTTTCTCGTCAAAATAAATATGTACCTCCCTGCAAACATGCAAATAAGTATTCTTAAATTTTTGCGTTTTGTTTTAAATGTATTGTATGTTTGTTTACTTGGTTATGAGTAGTTTCTACATCCTTGGTTATGAGTTAATTTGTCGTTGCAATTTGAAATTAGGTACTTACCTACTATAGGTACCTAACTGCCACAAATAAACTGCATGTCAGTTTAATCATAGATCGGCATTTATAACACAAATATGTATGTAGGACCGATATACCTACCCACCCTTAAATATCTGCAGCTTGCGTGAATGTGAGTATTGTTGTTAAGTATAGATAGCAGTCGTTACGACATGTTGATGGACTTCAGGCGGCATAAATACTTCCGACAATCGAGTAGGCCACTAACCAAGCTGCACTGAAGCAACGTAGAGTATGGGTCTCTTCAGTGTTTTGGGGAACTTGTGCCCTGGGTTTAAGACAATATGTTACGTATGCGTTCCATGTCTAGTACCTACATCCTTATTCGTGGCGTTGATATTTGGTTAAATTGAAGACAATTGGTATTATGCCGCAGCAATCACAGTGCCAGGGTCAGTGCCCGGTGGAGTATACTCTGATCTACGCAAAGCCAGCGTCATAGAGGACATTCTCGTTGGTTTCAACGACGTCAGTACCCGATGGGTTGCTCACGAGACATGGATATACACTGGGAAATTTTATGGTAACTATTTCCTTTTTTATTAAATTTCTTTAGGGACATATTTTAACTGGTCATACATACCTACTCGTACCCCTAAGAGGATTCCGTATCGCGGGTGGCATGGACAAGAAAAATATGTATCTACTTATACACAACTACGTACCTACACCTACAAGACGAGAACAAACACAATATACATACCTACTTATTACTTAGATGACAGTTTTCATATAAATATCTGCTCGGAAAATAAATCCTTGATCCCTTGCTTCACAAGCACTAATATTACTACAACTTAGAAGTAGGTAGATATTATTACCTGCTATCTACTAAATAAGCAGTATTATTACCTACCATTAAAAATGCAATGAAGTGTTAATGTTTAATTTTTTTATACAATTTGTCAAACAATTTGTAATCTTTCGATTCAATGCTATAATAGCTCTGATAAACAAAAGATGTGGATAATAAATAATAAATACGTTGCCATTCAAGGAAGTTAGGTATGATCGTCGATTGGATATGAATATTTATTAAAATTATAGAGGTCAAGTTTAGTTGCACTTGTATTTTGTTTTTTTTTTTCGTGTTTTTGTTGCACTGTTGAAGCTTATAAGCGGCTTCCTGCCCTGCTTTCTACTTTGCTGAAAACGTATCAGTACCTAATGTTTTTGCGTTATAATATATTTCTGTGGGTGTTGGTTGGCCATTATCGTTTTTACATAAGTAGGTATGAAGTAAGTGGTAAGAAAGAAAGTGGCGCTGTTGTTTTGAGGGTGTAAAGCGCCCTAATTAGAAGCCTAGTCACTCTCGACTTAAGTATAATATATATCATTATATTTTTATCAATAAAATTAACGGTTAATTTGCTATATTTCAGTTACTAATGACGACTTGAGTAAGAAAACAGCTCAGCTGGTATTCCAAGGAGTGGATACTGTAGCATTCATAGAGCTTAATGATGCGCCCGTAGGATCCACTAATAATATGTTTGTTAGATACGTTTTTGACGTTAAACAGCGTCTCAAGGTGAGTAGTGTGTAATGGGTGCCCCTTATTAATTATATAACTGCAACTGCAAATTATTATACCTACTCAACTGCGCCAAACTTTTTGGCTCTACTGATCTACGTCTACGAGCAATGTGCTACACAGAACGCAACTGGCTTGTCTATAGGAGGAACGAAAGGGACAGAAGAGAGGGTTCTTCCTCTGCAAATAGAAATGGCTTTTTTGTTTATCCTTTTTCAATAAATGATTAACTTACTATCTTCTGTATTTTTTAGGAATTGTGCTGTAAACAGATAGCCTCAAGTGGGTGATGTGTACGTACAACACACGCAACCTACCTTGGTCGGATTGAATAGCTGGCTGCGCCTGCGCTGATGTCGTTTTGTGGGATTAATATTGGTAATATACATAATGCTCTTATATATTTCTTAAATTGGTTTACAATCCACAGGAAGGGCTAAATGAGCTGAACATAACGTTCGTCTCGCCGATCGAAGCGGCGCGCGTGAGATCGGACAAGCATTTCGCAGCCCCGGAGTGCGTGCCTCACGACTACAACGGCGAGTGCCATGCCAACCAGCTCCGCAAGATGCAGGCATCGTTTGGCTGGGACTGGGGCCCTGCTTTTCCATCTGTCGGGATTTGGTAACATGTGCTTCTTGTTTGTAACCCATAGTTGTCTTACAGTTGGGCTTGGGTTTCCTCTTAATATTTGAGGGGTACAGATAATGTAGGACGCTGATCAAGGGCGGATTTGTGAATAGGTTTTGGTGAGGGTTCTTACTTTCAGGACTTTGATAAACATTTCTGTTCTTCAAAGGCTACGAAAGGAACTCTGCAGCATACAGGTTCCATTTAGGTACTTGTGAATGCTTGCACAGGCGCTATCCAATCCCGCAAGTATTTTCTATAAAATCTGTGCATGATACTTTTACAACCTCCAGTCAATTCTAAAACTTTGGAGTTATCAACATTTATAAAAGTGGTAGAAAAAAATATTGATAGTGTTTGAATATTCTACTTTTCAGGAAACCAGCATATTTGGAATTTTTCAACGGCGCGATAATCAGATCTATTACAACACACACTGAAATGAATGGTGCATATTGGAATGTTAATGTAATAGCTCATCTAGAATCTGGTGCCGGCTCTAGAGAAATCGAAGGTAACTTGAATGCCGATCTGACTGTGGATGGGCCCCAGACGATCAGGGTTGCCAGACAGTTGAAGATTAAAACCAGAGAAGATGGTTCTTGTGAGGCAGACTTGAACATGACTATTAGTCAGGTAGGCAACTATAGAAAATAAATATTCAATCGGAATTACCACTAAATTAATACTAAGTACATTATTTTGTATGCATTGGGGTCACTCGCGGTCACCCGAAGGCCAAAGTTACGATTATATAATTAAGTTTTATCCACATAACAATAAACAAACAAATTACGATCTTAGTTGTCACATTGAACTTTAAACGCTAATCATAGATAAGTTGATGTCAATGTTAAAAATGTGGACGTTAAAATGTTTTTTAAAATATGCTTAATCACAAAGTCAAATCAAAGAAGGACTTCCAGCTAATATATAATTGGTTCCAGGGGCACCAGTTAAAATAGGTAGTTTTATAAAAGAAAAAAAAGCAACAATACAAAAGTATTCTCTTTACCTCATAAACATATAGGTACCATGAGCATACCTACCATGCCATTCATCGCAGACTTTCGCAGAACTTCAATATTAGACACACGATCCTACTACTTTATATTTAAGATGGACCTCAGACTCCAAATCCTCTGCGCCATAAAGTATGATTGGTATTGTTAGTGCTCTGGCTTATTTAGTCTTTGACTTAAAATCATGTGATTTCCATACACGACACACGACCCACAAGTCGCCCAAACTATGACTGTTACTGAATTGAAAATCAATAAATAAGAAATTGCGCGGCTGTCACACGGCCGGCCATAACGACTTCATATAAAATTTAGGCCATTATCTGTTTAAATAATCACGTCCAATCATTTTCGGGTGAAGGTACCTACTGAGGGAGTTGTTTCCCAAAGCGAAGCGGGAGAGGGTTCTCTTTTATATACTTAGTCAATATTTTTATCATTTTAAGTTATGGTTTTTGTGAATTCAGTGTCTAAGCTTGGAGGAGATTTGTAAAAGACGAAATATCCAAAATCCAAATTCAAATATCTTCTAGTCGCTAATATTGATAATTATTATTTTAACAGTACCTATTTCCTAAGAACGAGACATTTATAGGTATCGTAGGTAACTATGTAGGTATTATCATCGTTCGTTCGTTATTATCATTATCATCGTTAATTAATCATGAATATTAGGTAATACTTATATGGAATTAAGTAGGTACCTATCAATTAAACTTCAATTTGGGGTCCATTAATTGGGAATAATATTGCAGAATGTTATAAGCGTGTGGTGGCCGAACGGGTTTGGTGAGCAGCCGTTGTATGACCTAAAAGTCACGCTGACAACTGGAGACGAAGTTGAACACTATTCCAAAGAAGTTAAAATTGGATTTCGTACGGTGGAGGTAGTTGAAATCGATGCATCAAAAGTGCTGGGTAATGTTACATTTCAACTAGCTTTAGATAATAATAAATAAGTAAGAAATATTAGGTATGCTTGATAACAGGCTGATGGGCTAGGTACTCATATAAATTAGCATTTTTATCATGTAATGTAATCAATATAGAATAATCTTAACAGAAATAGCTAATTTGGTTAATACATATTTATAATTCCAAATTTTTTAGAAAATATATTTATTAACAGTTTATACCTACACATAAATGTTTGTATACATAATGATGTTGTTTTGTGTTTCATTTTCTACAGGAAACACAACAGCTGGTCAAGGCCTCACGTTCTATTTCAAAATTAACGGCTTCCCTATATTTATGAAAGGCTCTAACTGGATTCCTGCTCATATTCTTCCTGAGAATGGCACCAACGAGGACACAGGTTGGTTCTTAACAAGCTTGAAAACATTTTTATATAACTTTTACCAACACATTTTTATCTACTTATGCTTTAAATATGGGTAGATATGTATAGTGTATACCTCCCTAACATAAGGTAGGTTAAGTAACGCCTTGCATGTAGCAAGTTTTTTGTACACCGTATATAGGGCAGTGTGACGCCAATTTATGATTTCTTATTTTACATGTTTAATATTGTCACTTAAATCAGTCCCGCTTACACGTAGTAATATTATCTAATTTGCGGTTTTAAGTAGGTAGGTAGGTACGTATTGCGCTCACTATTTAATATCCTTGTTGTAGAAATGTTAACAAATAATTAATAAATCTAGTTATGTTTAGTCGACAATTTGCTGTCGGCGGCCCGGGAGAGCCACATGAGCATGCTGCGGGTGTGGGGCGGCGGGGTGTACGAGACGGACTACTTCTACCGGCGCTGCGACCAGCTCGGAATACTGATATGGCAGGACTTCCTTTTCGCCTGCTCTATGTACCCTGTCGATCAAGAATTCTTGAAGTAAGAATTTAAAAAAAAAATTTGGCACCTTACAGCCGCTTTTAGGTCTTCAGCAGCGCACACATGGGGACGTTATCGCTCATTTTGAGAAAGACTGGTCTAGCAGGTACCTAGTTTATTGAGTTTACAAACATACGCATCTTTCTTCTATAATAGGTAGGTACGGTCGGCCAAAGAATTGGTTTACCACTCTAAGGTTGAATGCCGTTTGCAGATTCATAAGTGATAAAGGTTAGTTTCGCTTGCAGATCGATCTGACAACTTTTATTGCCATCTTTATCTGATTATAAATACGTGACATTTGTTTTGTTCTTAATTTAAACTTGATAGAACCATTGACGGGAAACTTGGTAAGTAGGTACCTAGGTATATATTGTGAAGCGCTTCAAGATTTTTACACAAAAATAATAAACTGTGAGGGTTCCCCATACTTAGAACTGAAACTCTAAAAATTTTTTTTATCAAACCCATACATGTTCCACATCTATGAATATCTATGAATAAGTAGTCAAAAATGATATTGTGGTTTCTAATATCATTTTTTTCTGAACTGAATACTTTGCGCGAGAGGCACTCCCAAAGTGGTAAAATATGTGTGATGTGCATTGCCATGTAAACTTCCACCGAAAATTGGTTTGAATGAGATCTAGTAAGTAGTTTTTTAATACGTCATAAATCGTAAACCGCAATTTACCTTTCATTCAATCTACTTACTCGAATATTTTTTTATATTATGTTACTTGCTGCTACGGAACCCTTCATGGGCGAGTCCGACTCGCACTTAGCCAATTTTTATTACATTACTTGCATATTTATTTGACTAAATGTCAATTGTCAATTTTATTTTTAAAAATAATTATTTTGTCAACTGAAATAGTTCTTATGCTGTTCAGAATATTTAAATCTTCTTTGCACAAATTAATGCATTATCCGTTTCTAATAAAGATTAAAATGTCTTGCACATATAATGTGACTTATGATGTACGTAATATTAACAATTAGGTTTACGTCATTATTATGCGTCTCTTTCAGTGATATTTCCTATGAACTTTGATGTAACTTTTGATAACTAGGAAACTAAATGAAAACTGGTACACCACTTTCTTGGCCCACTGTACCTATTAGTGTACCTAAATGAAACATTTTACTGTTTTCCATTGCAGTACGGTAAAAATCGAGGTAGAACAAAATGTAATCCGCCTTCAGCATCACCCTTCGATAGCGGTTTGGGCAGGGAACAACGAAAACGAAGTAGCATTACGAGGGAACTGGTACGGCACTCAAATAAACTTTGAGTCATACAAGAAGGAATATATAAAACTATACGTTGATACTATCAAACCAATCGTAAACGGATTGGACCCTGGACGAAGATATCTTGTTTCTAGTCCGTCCAATGGGTTGGAGTCCGAAAGAGAAGGTTATATCGCACAAAACCCATACGACCCGCATTATGGAGATACGCACTATTACAACTACTTTGCTGATAATTGGGATGAAAATATTTATCCTCAAACAAGATTTGCTTCTGAATATGGTTTCCAATCCATGCCATCTTTGAAGACAATGCGAACTGCTACACAGAATAAAGAAGATTTTAAAGTGGAAAGCAATTATTCTCAACACCGGCAACATAGTCCAAACGGCTATAGTTATATCGAAAGTCAGTTAGCACGACGTTTAAAGCTGGACAAGACTGATCCTAAGTATTTTGAGAAGTTCGTTTTTTATAGCCAGGTAAGAAAGAGAGAGTACCTAATATTCTTTTTCCATAACCAATATTTAGGGTCTACGTAAAACGTAAATCCATCTCAACCATTTAGCCCTATTGAGTCAACAAGTCATTCGTCAATATTTATGTTAATTGTTAAGTCATCGTTTTAAACCTCCACAAAATATATGGATACCTACCATTTTTTTTACGAAATTTATTTTTCAAAATATGTATCCCATTCTCTAGCAGGGTAAAATCCCATAGAAAATAATTAGAATCCAAAACATTTCAATTATGCTTCCTAAATTAAAACACAATTTGTGCAGATATCACAAGCGATGGCAATGAAAGCGGAGACGGAATATTACAGGCAGAGCCAGGCGGACTGGTACACGATGGGCGCTCTGTACTGGCAACTCAATGACGTGTGGCAGGCACCCTCCTGGTCGGGTATTGGTAAATATCTGTCATGTATATTATTTGATTTGAACTGAAATAATAAAAATTGCTATAATTTAATATTTTCTTTTATCTCACGTCTAATTATTAGATACGCTTTTAATAACTATTTTTATGTGTTCTCCACATCGATCTATTAGATCGATGGTGCTGCGTGTAGAAAGACGTATTTTTCGTTTTGTTAATTTTAAATTTTGTTTATAATTTTCTCATATTCGATTAAAATCCCAATATTAATAAAGAAATAATAAACATTGTTTTAGAGTTTAAAATATTCTCTCATTATTACAGAATATGGCGGAAAGTGGAAGATGCTACACTATTTCTCCAAGTCATTTTTCGCCCCCGTTTTGGTGTCTCCACGCTTAACTTTAACAGGAGACGTTGATATTTATCTTATAAATGACAGATTTGTACCTATAACAAGTGGCCAGATCACCGTAGATGTGTTCAATTTTAGTAGTTTAGTACCAGTGAAGTCTGAGAAATTTTTAGTAGACGTGGAACCCCTGAGTAGTAAAAAGCAAAAGACGCTGACTATATGGGATGGGAACAATAAAAATGGGATATTCGTAAGATTCTCCCTCAAATCACACGGCGTGACTCGTGTTCCGTACAATTACTTATTTCCAAAACCTTTGAAAGACGTCGTTGGATTGTCAGAACCGATTATAAGGGTGAGTGACGAGCTAACGCTATTACTTGATAATATTCTAGACTTTGATTCTTAAAGGTTGTTTACGTAAAAATTATAAAATACTTTCTAAATTATTTTTTGCAGATAGACGTATCGAAATATGATACGGGGGATCCTAAAGGACCTGCAATTAATAAATATAGAATAAATATCAATGTGAACACAGTGGTTCTTTTCTTGTGGCTTGAAGCTGACTCGGTAGAGGGACACTTTGAAGACAATGGGTTTATAGTAACACAGAGGAATTTTGGAGTGGACTTCATCAGTAAACAAAACATTCCTGTCGATAAATTACGTCAATCCATAACATACCAGTACTATAAACATTGATTACATAGGGTGGGTTGTTTCAAACCGTTGGTTAACGTAACATACGTACGTCAAAAAGTACCGATTACGAAAGATGTTTAACGTTCGTTAAAATTGAAGTGTTGTTAAGGCCTCCATTTTGTAAAACAACTCGTTTTTCGGTTTGACGATAGTTACCGCCATTTTTAACGTTAACGCGTGCGTAAAATCATGGTGAAACAACCCGCCCTTAATGTGTTAGAAAGATTCGTTTCTCGGTAATGGTAACGAGATGTAATTTACTTTTATTTATTTTATTTTATTTTATTTATTAGGTTCACCAACAGTTTTACATGAATAAAAGTATACTAAACTTATTATAAGGCCTTAGTCTACATGGAAAACCAATAACAGGCGAACACAGCATGCGTAATTTTAAGAAAGGTAATGAGGGTAACAAATATGCACTAAGTATAACTTACAGTAAGTCGTTAGAAAAGTGGGTATGTTTAATTCGATTACATAATAAGGGTAAATAACTCTAGGAATTAGATTAGGATTAGGATTTGGCTAAATTGCGGCGTATCACAGAACAGAAATATGTTAAGAAAAAACAAAAGAGCGAATTTTGGCAATGCTATCACAACTAATATCTATTTCCCCAAATTTGTTGTAAAGTTTACTCAGACGAGGCACTGGCGAGTTCGCACCTAATACTGTCCTTCTTGCAGGAGGCACTAAGGGAGAAATTTTATAACGAGGGTAATTATGTGGCACTCTAAATTTGAATTTTTGAAGAAGTTGAGGGCAGTCAATATAATTATTAAGAAGCTTGTACAAAAACTGAAGATCGAGAAAGTCTTTACGTTTTTCAAGTGGAAGAATTTTGAATTCTGCTAGTCTATCGTAATACGACACGTCACTAGACGCTAGATTAGTTCCACTTGCAAGGTGCCACATAAACCGTTTTTGGATTCTTTCCATTCTTAAGACATGCACCGCGAAATGAGGCCGCCAGGCAGTACTACAGTACTCTAGAATGTTACGCACCAGGGAGTAGAAAAGTATCTTTTTTGTTTTGGGGCTTTTGAATACTTTACCCTGTCTTATGACGAACCCAAGCATTTTTGACGCTTTCTTGATGACATTATCTATGTGAGGAATAAAAGAAAGCTTGCTATCAATTAATACACCTAGATCTTTAATAGTCGTAACCTCTTGTATTATAATTTGGGAAAGGTGATAAAAGGTAGGTATAGAGTTCTGTTTGCGGGTGAATTTGATATGAAAGCATTTTTTTGCATTCAGGGTCATCTGGTTTTGCTGGCACCAAAGAACCAGTCTGTCTAAGTCAAGCTGCAGCATTCTTGCATCTTCGGCCGACTCAATACACTTTATTAGTTTTAAGTCGTCAGCGTACAAAAAGGGCGTAGAGTAATTAAAACAAGAGGTAATATCATTGATAAATACGTTGAAAAGCACTGGTCCTAAATGAGAGCCTTGAGGGACACCAGATTCGATAGATTTTAGATTGGATTCAAAGCCACCCAACGCAACGTAAAACGAACGATCTCTGAGGTAAGAATCTAACCACTTTAACAAGTTACCTGAAAACCCGTATTTAGACAACTTTGATATTAATAGATCATGTGGTACCCTGTCGAATGCTTTAGAAAAATCAGTGTATATAGCATCAACTTGTTTGTTTTGGTCAATCGATTCAGCTAAAGATTCGATGAATGTTACCAGGTTTGTGCTTGTTGAACGAGCAGCGATGAAGCCATGTTGGTGGATGGAAAAGAACTGCTTCATGTGTGACTGAATAAAGGGACAAATCAAAGACTCAAAAACTTTAGCAAAAGTAGACAAAATTGAGATAGGTCTGTAGTTATTTACAAGAGATTCGTCTCCCTCCTTATGAATTGGAGTGACTTTGGCAGTTTTCCAATAATGAGGGAAAATACCAGAATTTAAGGATGCGTTAAAGATGTAGTAAAGGGGTTCTACTAAATTGTACATACAGTTTTTAACAAATATGCTTGGTATCCCATCCGATCCCGCTCCTTTGTTACCATCTAGACTTTTGAGTTTATTAAGAATGTCATCACGGGTTAAATGAATTGAGGCAAAAGTATTACCTACTAAATTATTGACACAAGGAGATGATGAGTTGGTCGCTACGCTTTGATTGCTACTATAAACAGATGAAAAGAATTCTGAGAAAAGAGTACAAATTTCAGTGCCATCCGAGTGCACGGTGTTACCATCAGTGATTTTTGAGGGGAAAGTTGTTAAGCCCTTCCTTTTTGCTTTAATGAAGGACCAAAAGCCTTTAATGTTCGTACCGATGATATCTTCTACGCGAGCAACATAATCATTATAGCATTCGGTTATAAGTTTATCGCATAGTTTATTAAGAGTCTGAAGTGTAATTTCGTCTATAGGATTCTTATATTTTTTCACCTTTAGCCTATAGCTTTCTTTTCTTTTTAATAATTTTATTAAACGGTGGTTAAACCAAACTGGGTACTTTTTGTTTATAGGAGCTTTATGAAAGGGAGTAAATTGAGCAATACTTACATTAATTATTTTATAGAATATACTAATCATTAGATTGACGTCTACAACATTTGAAAATATTTCAAACCAGTTTTGGTTTTCTAAGTAATTATTTATTTTGGTATAATCAGCTTTACGGAAATTACGAAGAGTAGCATTCGGTTTTAGTTCGAGGAGGTTTTTGGAATGTAATTCAATGGTCATAGATATTGGAGGGTGAAGGGGATCAATATTAACCAGGGCGTTCGAAGCACGATTCACTAAACAATTATCTAAATTTGTCAAAACTAAGTCAAGAATTTTATTCTTATTATTTATTATGGTATTGCATTGCTTTAAGTCGTTAAGAAATGTAAAATCAATAAATGTTTGTTCAAGTAAAGTATTTTTAATTATAGCGTTATACACATTTAAAGATGGCCACTGAATGCCGCTTAAATTAAAGTCTCCCATAATACACACCGGACACTCAATAGTTGACAATATATTGTTGCAGTTTTCAGTAAAGTTATCTAATTGTAGTTTCCGTACAGGGGGAGGGATATATACAGCACAGAAGGCAATTCTCTGGGTCGCATGCCTGCAAGGAAAGTCGACGATAACCCAAAGATCCTCATTTAATGTTTCCCAGGTATTCATGCGAGTAGAACTAAACTGCTTAGCAACGGCAATAGCGACGCCACCTCCTTCCTTGCAAGAATGCAGCCCAGATGTTTCCCTGTCCCTTCTGTAAACAACATAATTTTCATTAAATAGTTCACTGTTAAATACACCACAATTTAACCAAGTTTCAGTTAATATTATAACATCATAGTCAACACAGCAAATATTACGGTAAAATACATGTGTTTTACTTCTAAGACCACGAGTGTTCTGATAGTATACCCTTAATGTTGACATATATATGTTTGTATATAACAAAGGAAAAAAAAATAATAAAGATATTGAAAAACCTATATGAGTAAAATTATTACACAAGTACAAAGAGTTCACTTTATATTAATCGAAATTACTATGCGGATTACTTCAAACTGTTCAACGATTCTATACTTTTAATTACTATATGAGCAGAAGTCTCGTCTTTCCTCAAATAAACTTTTCCGTTACGCACCCAGACAAACTTGTAACCCTTTTCCTTCGCAGTAGCCCTAGCAGCTGCATGAAGAGATTTGTTTGAGGTAGAAAGATGCTCGACGATGAAAATGGGGGATTTCGCACCGCTCAGTCCAATGTGTGATGTATTCAGTTTATTATTCGGATTAGATTTATTAAATTTAATCGTTGCCGCCAAAAATGTATCACGAGTCCTTGGAGAATTAAACTGAACCACAATTGAGCGGGGCCTGGGGCTTTTGGGGTTTATTTTAGCAATGCGACTACAGTTTAAAATCTGTTCGTTCTTGATGTCACAGTTAACCGCTTGGCAGATGTTTCCGACGATACTTATAATATTTTCGCTATTTTTCTCGGGCACGCACTGGATTTCGACATTATTAATCCTGGTAAATTGCTCTAATTGATTGATTTTAGAAACAAGGTCCTTGTTGCACAGCTTAAGAGAGGCATTCTCCGCCTGTAACTTCTCAACTTCATTCACCATAATGTCCTGTCTCGCGACAACATTCTCGTATTGTTGGTTAATGGACGTAACTGAGACTTTAAATTCAGATAATTCCTTTCTGAAGGAAGTCAGTTCAGCCGTGATGGACAAGTGAATTTGCTGGCTAAGACGTGAAAAAAGAGTTTCTATTTCGTCATGCAATATTTCTTTAACCACACTCCCGACGTCATCCCGAGTCAGCTGATTGAGTGAAGATTCGATATGTGGCGGCGAGTTAAGCGCAATCCTTTTCATAGGTCTAGCTGTTTTTTTCGATTGTGAGTGCGCCTGAGCAGTGTCATTATTGGCTTCACGCGATACGGATGTACACGAGTTACATACCCACGATGAATCACTCACGTCGCAAGGTGTTTTCTCGGTGTTATTAGAAAGTACGCAAGCAGTGTGATAATCCTTGTTACAAATCGAACACAAAACGAAGTCCGAGCCATGCACGTCGTCCGTGCAACAACCCCAATCTGTGGTTTTCAATGGTTGAGACATGATGTTTATTATGCGTTTAATGTTAATTTGTATTCAGTTACCGGCGCAGCGCAAAAAGTTATAAATTTGTCGGAGATTTTTTATAAATCACAACAACTTCTACGGAGTGACGTTTGTTAAAACAGCGTGCAGTAATCAGCGTAGATTATTCGATAGATCTTCAATTAATTACACATATTCGAATCACTTTGTATAATAATGAGTTCCACAAAGTCTTAGGATCACAATACTAGCAAGTTATAGTACTAAAACTTAATTTAAACCACTTTTTAATGCAATTTTATCGAGAGCTCAAGTTAACCGTGCGGATTACCCACATAAATCTTATGTGGTGTTATATCATTTACTTTAATTCAAACGTTTGTAGGTATTTATTTAATTGTATTTTATTTATATTTGTACCAAATATTAAACTATGTTCATAAATTTTGTCTTTTCGGCACCTTTTTCATGTAAACGTTGATTATTTTTTCTAATAAAGTGGTTTTTACGTTCTCTCTATACTGAATTGATTTATATATAAAAAATATGTAGGCAGCGTCAAACATACTTTGAAAATAAAGGCTTTATGACAATTTATTTTCAAGAAATGAAACAAAAATATAATGCAAATCAATAATTTATTTGTTTACAATGCGAATATGCGTGCGTTATTATAAACTTATATATTAATACCTGCAATATAATAATACATCTAAATTAATCTTTGGACGAGATTTCTTGAACTGGTAAGGGCTTTAAATCTGTTATTGCTTATTCATACAATTACAATATTATTTAAATACATTTAATTAGCTGCTAAACTGAAGGTAGCTTCAATTTATAACTATGGATGCATTTATGAAGTTATCAATGTTGTACACAATTCTAATGGGTACGATTAAGTGATTATTAAAGGTTATGACTCATGCTGCGAGTTACTGTAATAAAAGTCTTATCTATTTTGACCACGTATTGAGAGGGTACTCTCATAAATATACATAAACTAGAAAGGTGCAATTTTGCAATACAATAATGTAAGAGGGAAAACTTTAAATTATTTATAAGTACAGAATTTTAGTAGTCAACTAAGTACTGAGGGACTAAAACAGGATTTAATTCAGGCCAAGTCGATAAAACCTAAACGTAAATTAACAAGCTTAAATTAATGGCGGCCTTCCAGGTTCATTATACCTAAGGCCTTGATCGTCAAACATTTGACAAATTTTAGTTGCTTAACTTTTGTGGGTTCGGTTAACACTGCATTGTTTTTAATTAAACGCTGTTTTCTGTAGTTTTATTTGAACGAGTGGAATTAACTATAAAAATGTTTGATACATTTAGCCTATAAATTCAGTTTAACGTTAGGTCCTTATGCGACATGCCATTATAAAAGCGCCCTTACCATAATGGCTTGAGACATTATATAAAAAATAATTTAGCGTTAAAAAGGCTCACAACATTTATAATAAATACAAGCACCATTTACATACGTTTAAAATAATATAAAAATATAAGTTTTATATTTGCACTGGCTCATTACGTCACAAGTCACAACACAAAACAATGAAAAGGACATAGTAAACAGAATAATAAGACCTTGTTTGGATTCAGAATACATGTAATATAAAACAAACTAGAGAACCGCCCGCGCTTCGCTTCGGGACCCGTAGGTAACAGCCGCGTAGGTCCCGCTCCCGTAGGAATCTGAACTAAAAAGTAGCCTATAACATTTGCCTATGATTTAAGTAAATTACATGTAGTATTTGATAGCGTGATTCAGAACTTGCAAATGAATTTTACTAACGCCATCTATTAACAACTCCGGAACTAAACATCTAGCAACTAACGAAACATCGATCTTCCCATGGGAATGAGATGTTTTTCCGCGGTAAAAAGTAGCCTACGTCACTCTCCACCCTCCTAACTATCCCCACACACATAAACCATACCATATAATAGCCATGTTGCGACGTGAAAGAGTCACAAACAAACAAACACACTTTCACATTTATAATATTAGTAAGGATTTTGTAAATCTGGGTAAACACTTGCAATCAGTTCTGAATTACTCTGTACCTACTAAGTTACAAAAATTGCCCGTTAAATAACAAAGCCCTCGGCATCAGATTCCAATCGCCCATTATTACAGAGTTGTTTACTAACTCCATCTATTAACAACACTCGGAACTAAACAACTAACAAAAATCTATCTTCCCATGGGAATGAGATGTTTTAATGCGGTAAAAAGTAGCCTACGTCACTCTTCGCCCTCCTGACTATCTCTATACACAAACTATACCATATAATAGCCTGGTTGTGACGTGAAAGCGGAACAAATAAACAAACAAACAAACACACTTTCACATTTATAATATTAGTATGGATGTTTGACTATATTTACTCGTCATCAATATAAAAGTAGTTATAGCCGATTACCACAGTTTAATCAAAATCAATTGGTAAAATATAGTACATAAAAATATTGAAATTAAATGAGCATCATTTATATACCGTTTTATCGCCACCATTTTTAATTATACATTAAACGAGTATGGTTCCCAATTTCAAATTCAATGTTATAACAAAAAACAATGCCAAGTCATTTATTTTTCTTGCCCGGAATTGTATAAAAGAAAAGAATAGGTATAATAGAAATAAGAGAACAGGATAGCAGTTCTCTAAAAATATATTAAATGATTAAATTAATTAAATATCAAAAACTTACTTTAATAATAGTAATATCGTTATTGGTGTTGCCAGTGCAAACATTTACAGTTACTTTTACACATACCAATATGCAATATGTAACAAAAATAACAATATCCATGGAATAGCCTTGCAAAAGATTAGATACAATCAAATATATTTTACTACGTATCAGCGATATTATACATCTTTATTTTATTGTAGCCTAAGAAATCTAAGAATATACCTACATTATACAATCAACACGTGTGTAAATGAGAATACAGTCGATTTTCCTATGAGAAAAGAAATGTTACAAATATTTAAACTAATGCCAACTCATAATTAAACGTAACGACACAGAATGAGAAGTATGTCTTTACTATCAAATAAAGATAATCACCGAGCAAGATAAGATATATTTGGGCTGAAATAAAATCGCAAAGTATATTGATATTTATGAAAAAAGTGTATATTTAGTTGCTCTTGAATATTAGAGCATTTGCAAGCAATATTAATATTGTGCTAAATCTCATAAAATTATACGTATAATAAATTAGCAAAAATATATATACTTTAAACGTAATTAACAAGTCTTGGTACTTGGCACTAACATGCAAATTAGATTTTTTGCATATATATATAATAACAATAATCTCATTGACATTTTAATACTTAAATAAGTGATACAATATATATGTAGATTTAAAGCTACGCGAAGATCATTAATTCATTAAAAGCGTTTAGAACGACTTACACGATAACAATACAACACAACATAGATGGATACAAAACAGATACAAAGAGAATAAACGTAGTGTTCTACAGGACTGATAGCTATATTTATGAGGATTGAAATACATATTCAAATGTGTCGGAAGTCAATTTATATCACCGGGAGCAACTGATTGCTACCACAGCAAGCAATCTTGCTGTGTTTAACAAAATTTCCACTATCGGCCGCGGGTCTACTGACGAGTAACCAAACAGCTGCGATTTAGTTAATACTCGTAGTTTACCTAATTGAATCAGAGCTATGAACCGCTTTGCAATAGTTCCAAATAAAACTTACTTTTTAAATACTTTGTATTTGTTTTGCAAATAAATAACATGCAATATTGAAACATTCCAATTCCAACGGGTAAAACCCCATCACGCAAAGGAGAACATCAGATTTGGGCCTGGAGCGAACAGCTTGTTCAATACCCTCAAATAATCTTGCATATTTTAATACATTCATTTCATATTTAAAAATCTAGTTACATCATATTATCATTAAAATATTAAACACTAAAGTAGACACTACGTGTGCGAGGCGCGTAAGACGACTATATTTCACTATTCTCATAATTTTCCGCAAAAAACGGAATATGCACAATGTGGTAAAAATATCCTCGATCTAAAAAGCGATGTCTCATGCATGTTCATTGTTCATATTCCAGGCCCAAGGTCCTTAAGAAAGTTGCTAGTTTAATCAATTTTCGTCAGCTTCCAATTATTTCCTACAATATGAATTAATGTTAACAGATCTTTACGGACGACACAAAATAACTATAACCTTAGTCAACCAAGCATAAAGAGCGGGGTGAGACACATTACCAAATATCTAACCTCTGGGATTTACGCTATGCGTCTTGTAGTATCTGAAGTCAATTTTAAATAATATCTCCATAATTAACAGCGCAATTTCGTGACCTCGTAAAGATGAACATGTATATTTGTTTTTACCGCTCGGCGTTAGCGCTCTAGCAGTCTAAAGCGCATTTTGTTTGAGCGTTGCGAGTGCGAAAACACTACCTGCACTAAAATTTCTTTCGTAAATGACTACCCTTCCGATATGACGTAACAACTATTCTTCTTTCTATTATACGTCGAATATTCTTCCGGCAACAAAGCTTTCGTATATTTTGTTGTCTGAGAATTTATCTCCACGCTATCTGTCTACTGAGAACAACCAATAGTAATAATTATTTTTTGTAAAAAACGAATAACTACTAATTTAAGAAAAACCTATGCTATGGTACACATTACTTTTAATAAAAAAAATTTGATTGATATGGAATAATTAATATTTGTTTATCACAAATTACGAATTACCTTTCCACACTGGCGCAGTGTGGTGGGTTATTTATTTGTAACTAACCGGGGAAAAACTGTTAGATCTATAACACGACGCTATTTTCTGTCCTGCTTTGATCAAATTAATGTATTTTACTTTTATGTTATTGCTTCATAATGAGCAAATAATTGCGTAAAACAATCTACTTCTTTCAAACTGCATTTTACCTAAACTACACGGTTCTATCCAGTAAAAGAGTTAGTTTTCTATGTCCCATTAATAGGAAAAAATAATAGACAATCGGAAATTGTCAGTAATTAAAAATTATGCTACTTTCAATATGGATGCATTTAATTTTACAATTCCTTAGTAGAGAGCTTTCAAGGCCAGCTCATAGCCCGCTATCTCAACCTTGTCCAACAGTGGGAACCTTTGCCCACCACATAATATTAATGTTAGTAGTCCATGCAATCCGATCACAGATAAGCACCGAGCCTGTAAAGAAATCACCAATTTTTAAATGAGTACATTAATTAAATTTGATAAAACAAAATACACAAGAGTCAATTTGGTTTGAAAGCATGTACCTATTAGTAAAAATATTGTTAGAGTAAATTATTACCTTTATTAAATATTTTAATACATATAATAAAATAAAAATATAATAAAGTAAGTCAGTGAAGCAAGGCCAACTAAACTTTGCAATTTAAAGATTGAATTTCATCCTATTGTTCTAACATTATCTTACTATTTTTTCTGTTGATAAAGTAACCATCCAAAAATACCTTCATTAAATTTTAGGAATAACAAGTACATAATTATATAATATATATACTCTATACAACAAATTTACATCAGCACTAATATAAAGACAATCTAGAATAATATGCCAATGTACTTATTGGCATAAATCTAACAGTGGGAACATAAATGCAGTAATGTTTTTATTATAAACATTATGAGACTAGCTGCTTAATCATTCACGTATTTTACGGTTACATAAGTGAAATTATCATTACGGAGTTTTCACACCGTACCGAATTTTCTCGGATGTACTATAATAAAAAAACAATTTGATAAAACATTTTAATTTAACATGCACACTCATACTTCCATGGATAATAAACTCAAAACTTCCTTAAATGTTTTTTATAATACAAAATGAAAAAGATAACACAAAACCTACTTACCAGATACAAATCCAAAGCATACAGACAAACAAAACTTAAAGTATTATCGAAGTGCAAAACAGGGTGCAAAAACATAAAATGTGTTCGTGTGGTAACATTTCAAGTGACCAAAATATAATCCAAGAATACACACCTTACGTTAAAAATATCCCAACAATGACCTATATAAACAAAACTTGAGTAAACATGTCAGTACATAACAAGACACAGCGGAAAAATAAAACATATTAGTAGTTACCTATATACAACTTTAGTCATTTCAAACAAGTTCAATGAAACCCATCCCATGGCGAATGAGGTGTCAGGGATTATAATGAATGAATTTTTACATGGGTTTATAAAACCTGAAAACGTTTGTAAACACCTGCCTAAATATTCATTTGTACAATTTAAAAATTAAACAATTTAGCGACAGTTATATTGTATAATTTAACTTCTTCATTTTGTTCTATTATAATATTGCATTAATAATACTACTGTAGAATATTTAAACTATTTTTATTTGTATTAATTACGTATCAAAATTGCAATCAATTCAGACGATCTGTATTGCATAAAAACTTGCTTTTATATGTAGATGTACAAAAATTGGTCTGTTCCTTATGCTACTTAGGTATTTTTTAAAGGACTTCACTAATTTAGGGTAGAGATTAATGAAAATGTTGGGGATACATATACAATTCAAGACGTTTCAAAAACATGCTAATGCTTACATGATTTTCGATGTTAAAAACAGGGGTCTTGAACTCAAACGTTTACTTACGGGCTTCTTATATAGGGGAAAAACTGCGGACCCCTATGTAAAAATAAATTTATTATAAAACCGAATACATAAATAAAAATACGAAAAAAATGTATACCTTTTGGTGACTTGAAACATAATTTTTATATGAAATTTTACGGGAAAGAATTTTATTTATACAGGAAGTATTTGATTTTTTTCGAGATTTTGTGAACACGCCATAATTATACATGGACATATTGGACAGTCTTTTTTAACATAATTATGGTACCTATGTAAAATCACTATAGAAACTAGATTAGTTTTACATCTGTACAGTATACTATTATAACAACAATATGCCATAATCCCTTACACCCCATAAAACAAAATATCAAGCGAAAATAATTCAATGAAATAGTAATTGAAATAGATAAGAAATTTCTACTTGAATATATTTTTCAAAAGATATTTTAACAGTTAATGATTTCTTTTTAACATGGCTACTCTTGAAAATTTACGCAAGTAATTGTATTTATTAATCGTTTGTAAATCTTTAATCGTTACATTTAATTTGTGCATTAAGCATACATACCAATCCATATTACAAGCTAAGCAAACCACCTATAAATATCAAATAAGCCGAATTTTGCGTACACAAACCATACAACTTTGCTTACACTTATTAACTCAAATTTCAAATAAAGTAATTATTATAGCAATGTTTGTTATATTTTTATTACCCAAAGGTTAAAAATTACATGTCTTTAAATTTTTTATTACGATTGATGAATGTATTGAAGAAAAAAGCAAAGTTTACGTTATAAAGTATAAACTATAATCGATATAAATCATGAAAACCAAATCGATTATTTTTATTATTATTTGCAGGATTGTGATATAATTTTTTTTAAATAATCTCATTGAAATAAAATATTCGGAGGGTATTTAGACATTAGTCATCTGATTTACCTGACGCGCGAGTGAAGCGCGGCCCTTTCCTCGGCGGGGGTGTCTCTGAGGAAGGTGGAAGACAGGTTGAGGACCACCATGAGGCAGCAGAGCAGCAGCGGGCCCAGGATCGCTCCCTCGGGACCCAAGTAGAATATACCGCCGGCTATAGCCAGGCCTGTGACGTACGGGTGACCGCCACTGGAAATTAGGATTCACTTTTAAATATATGCGGCAAATATTAATAAAAATTTGCATAGTAGACTCTATTTAACTATGTAATATGATACAATTTCTTGAGACTATATTTACGACTACATTTTTAACATTTATTCTGGGTCATAAGCAATTTTTTCCTATTCAGACGTTGTCCAGATTTCACTGTTTAAAAATATCCTTACTAATATTATAAATGTGAAAGTGTGTTTGTTTGTTTGTTTGTTTGTTTGTTTGTTTGTTTGTTTGTGACGCTTTCACGTCGCAACAAAGCTATTATATGGTAAGGTTTATGTGTGTGGGGATAGTTAGGAGGGTGGAGAGTGACGTAGGCTACTTTTTACCGCGAAAAAACATCCCATTCCCATGGGAAGATCGATGTTTTGTTAGTTGCTAGATATTTATTTTCGGAGTTGTTAATAGATGGCGTTAATTTGCAAGTTCTGAATTACGCTATGAAATACTACATGTAATTTACTTAAGTCATAGGCAAATGTAATAGGCTACTTTAGCTCTGCCTCGAGAACTCCCCGCTCCGGCTGTATTCAGTGTACCGCCCGCCCGCTGGCACTATCCTGTTGGCTGATGTCCGCAAGTTGCTGGACTCGCCGACACCGGTGGTGGGCGCGGGCGACTGGAACTGCATCCGGGGTGGAATAGCCTAGCTGCCAACAGAAGTGGAAGGCTACTTTTTGATGCCGCTGAACAGCACGGCTACACTGTCGAGGGTGTTGCACACCGTTACCGCGGCTCTGAATAAGAAAGAACGCGTGTGTGCAGTATTCCTCGACATGGAAAAGGCGTTCGACCGTGTTTGGCACGACGGCTTATTCTCTACAAGATCTCGCAGTCGTCGGCGCCCCGGAGTGCCGTTAAGGTGATCTCCAGTTTCCTCCAAAATAGAAACTTCAGAGTAGTGGTTGAAGACGCCGAATCCACCGAGCGTCCGATCGCAGCCGGCGTCCCGCAAGGGAGTTGCCTGTCCCCGGTCTGCTACGCCTGCTACACCGACGACATCCCGGCGGCAGGGGGGGGGGCGTCGCTTGCCCTGTATGCCGATGATGTGACGTACATCACCACGTCGCTGAATAGAACCCACGCCATCGTCAAGATGCAGCATGCGCTTGATGCCCTCCCCGAATGGCTTGAAGACGCAGGCCGTGAACATAAGAGGATACCTCAACAGGCGGGACCCTACTCTGGAGCTTAACGGACAAGATATCCAATGGGCCCCACAGGCCAAATACCTGGGGGCAAAATCGACGGAAGACTTTCGATGAAGCCACAGGTTACGAAAGCCGTCGCGAATTCCAGAAGCGCGATGGCAGAAACCAGTGCTCTCCTCGAGCCTCCCTCTCGGACTGAAGCTCGGGGTCTACAAGACCTACATCAGATCCCGCCTCACGTACGCGGCACCGGCGTGGTACGCGCTCGCCAGCGAACCGCAGCGCAAGAGGATGCGTGCGGTTCAGGCGATTGCGCTCCGCCGGCTGACTGGTGCGCCGAGGTACGTCAGGAACGCCGTCATCCAGAGGGACATTTGAGTCGAGAGCCTGGACGACTTCATCGAGAGATTGGCACGCAACATGTTCGGGCGTGTCGACGCGTCGCGGTTCCCGCATCTGCAGGACCTGGTGCCGCTCCACACCCGTCCACCGGACCGCTGGGCCTTCCCGCGCGACTTGCTGGTTGCGCGGGACGGGGCTAGCACTGACTGATACTGGAGCTTCGTAAGTCGTCGCCCGGCGCTGATCGGCTCCTGCTGGGCTTCTCACTAGCGGGATTCACCCGGTAGGGCCTCGATCGCCTGGGCGGCGCGAAGATGAACCCCATCCCGTTTAAGACTCTGTGGCCTGTAAAAAGGCCACCACTCACCGGACTTGACCTATTGGTTAACCATAGATGGACAACCAAGGGCCTTAGGGCCCAACCCAAGGACCGGCCCGTTTTAATGGGCCGCGAGAGACACCCCCAAAGGGGAACTAACTGTCCCGAGGGCTCCACACACCTCAGACAGGGTGGAGTGAAGAGAGCGAGTAGTAGGCTACTTTTTAGCCTAAATTCCTACGGGAGCGAGACCTACGCGGCTGTTACCTACGGGTCCCGAAGCGAAGAATGACAAACAGATTAGGTACCTACCCTACCACACCAAATATTTCAAATAGATGTCATTAAAAATAATGAGCCGTAAAGATAATTCATAATCTTTAAAATTCAATAATATGTTTTGATGTACGGCCTAAATAGCCTACAACTTAATAACACTTTTTAATCGGGACTTATTCAATTATCGTAAAGGTTATCTCCGAGTGTGGTTTGCGAATCAAAAGGCCAACTTTACGAATTGTTTAGTCTCGCGAGAAAAATACATTTAATTGGATGTCTGAGTAAATAGTTCCTTGGAGTGGCTGGTTTAGAACAAAAATTCTATATTTATTGTTGAAATGCCTAAAATTTGTATGATTAATGATGCAAATAAAATAAAGTTCAAAATATTATTGTGGGTAAGATTCTAACATATCTACGTCCGTCTAGTGATGAATAAAAGTTATGTCGTCGTTGCATCACGTGTTTGGGTGTACCTACTTATGATAAGTGTATTGAGTTCTATCTCCAATAACTAGATTACTAAGAGAGTTCTCTTTTAAGATCGGGAGTTCGGATATATTCTTTCTATTCTATTAATACCATTACTTCGGTTACTAGGTACCCCTTTTATGTTTCTACAAATATATAATGAAGACAACTCTGCGCTAGTGACAGTTAAGCAGACGACTATAATACGTCCTTTTTATAAATTTGACAGCCATCTGGCGAGTAGTTTATGAGTTATTTCGAATTTGAAGTCGGTTATGTTTTTGTAAAAAGTTAGTTTTATTTATTTAGCACATTCGACTAATTAAAGACAAACGCATTTCAACACTCACTCCTTAATCTCCGCGTACACAGCAGCGTCCAGGAAGGCCATGGGCGCGGCCTGAGCTATCGGCAGCAGCACGGCGGCCATGGGGCGGCCCTGCAGCCACACGTCCAGCGCCGCCGGCAGCCCCGCCAGGTACGGCCCGAGGAACGGCGCCGCGCCCAGTACCGCCGCTAGTACTGTGAACACAGACTTCTAAAATAAGCAGACCAAACATATGGGAGAAAAAAGCGTGCCAGTTACAACTACATAAATATACATACTGCACACGTTGACAATCCCCATACGAAACATTCTTGATCTACAAATGTCGTCTGTCGAGTGTGTGTGTGTTGTGTCTGTGGTTATTTTATAAGTCTGTTACTGTAAATATTAAAGTTATCGTTCCTACCTGTAACTAGCTTTAACCCATTAATGACTTACTAGCAAGGGTCTCTTGAGTCTCTTCTGATCATTGACGAGGTCTAGTGCATCCATTATGCGGCTCTAGTGTGAATTGGTGGTCATTCGGTAATGTTGTAATAGAGTGTAACGGAGGATTTTTATGCCTGCGCTATACCAACTGTGAGGAGCAATGACTGAAGGAGGTGGTGATATGAGATGTGCTGAAGCGAGGGCAGTTTTGGCATACTGGTGTTGCCAGATGTGGAGTGGAGAGGTGCTATTGAGAGGAGCGGTGCTTTTGAGCAGAGTAGTGTTTAGTGGAGAGGAGAGGAGTGAGGAGAGGAGAGGAGTCAGATCTTTCTTTTCAGGTTTTCTATTAAAATGTGACTGGCCAGCGACCTGGCCGGTACCTATTTGAAACTGGAACGACGACAGCAAAGGAAGATTTGTTGTTGTCAATACTTTCATCATTCAATAAATTGTAACTGAAGTTGAAACACGAGTCGTATTATTTTGCCCTTTTATATTCAGAAGTGGATATTTATGTTGTAGAACATAATACTTACGCGCTAATAATGGAGAGAATAGAAAATAATGGCCGAAATTGTAAGCGTTCTCAATTAAAAGCAGTAAGATTTGAAAAATGTAATTGTATGACGTGAGGTGTCAGAAAATTTTCTAAGGATGTCCGATCGATATTGTGGTGAAAGTGGATTAACAAAGAGATTACGAAGCAAGGCTGTTAATGGTATCGATTCGTTGTGTCTAAAAGTTCATGAGCTTGGATAAAATGTGCGGAAAGATTTTAGAGCGTTCGAGTCAGATTCGCCAGTGAATTTCATCCTACGATAAAGATTCTATTCTGAAGATATTATGCAGAAGAAAATGATTGAAAGACATAGTAACTCAATGATTGAAAGCATTGAGATATTATGTACTAAAGTACTAAAGTTGATATTTCTTGATGTGGAAAATATTACAAATTGCAATGACATGTATTTCTGGAAAAAAGGCGTAAATTGTCAGATAAAATGTGTCAATGGAAGAACAAAAGATTTTGAGAAACAAAAATGCATTTCCATCAAAACAAATGAAGAATAGACAATTGATAGATTTTGGATTGAGAATTCTGAATAGCTATTGGATTGGAATAAAATAAATTGGGATTTTCTCGAAGAATATTTGTGAAGGCCTTATAATACCTAAACTGCGATGTATTCCTATTTGATTGAAAAGAAACGTGAAATCCTAAAGGGAATTATGCTGGAATTAAGTGAATGTGTGGCGTATAGAAAGATTGTAAAGCTTGGTAAACGTGAAGAATTCACCCCAAATTATGAGATGATTTGTCATTGTGGACATTGTGGTATAAAATGTAAATTCGAAGAAAGTGAAGCAAAGGATTTTGACAATCGATGTTATTTGCAATGCTATGCTATGGCAACTGAAAGCTGGAGTTGATTTTATTGACAAATGAAGGGTCGCTATAAACGTTGAGCAGAGTTTTCGAATTTATTTTAGATGGAGGAGTTATCGTTTTTATTTCAGCTTTAAAAGGTGATGTATTCCATCCAGATTTTATGCCGAGCCATGTCATTATGTCTGTTATTTGGTGTTGATTTTATTGAATTGTAATACTGTGGTATGCGTGCCAATTGCGGGACGCAATTGTTTCAGGATGGCCGACTGTAACGGAGGATTTTTATGCCTGCGCTATTCCAACTGTGAGGAGCAATGACTGAAGGAGGTGGTGATATGAGATGTGCTGAAGCGAGGGCAGTTTTGGCATACTGGTGTTGCCAGATGTGGAGTGGAGAGGTGCTATTGAGAGGAGCGGTGCTTTTGAGCAGAGTAGTGTTTAGTGGAGAGGAGAGGAGTGAGGAGAGGAGAGGAGTCAGATCTTTCTTTTCAGGTTTTCTATTAAAATGTGACTGGCCAGCGACCTGGCCGGTACCTATTTGAAACTGGAACGACGACAGCAAAGGAAGATTTGTTGTTGTCAATACTTTCATCATTCAATAAATTGTAACTGAAGTTGAAACACGAGTCGTATTATTTTGCCCTTTTATAAGAGTTTATTTTTGAAATTGCTTCTTCATTTTAAAAAGTGCGATGGCGACATCTGCAGTGTGATGTGGCAATTCTAATATCACGAGAATATCAGGTCATAGTCATGACTTGTAGTCTTATTATTGCAGCTACTTTGTTACTTTATCGTCTTTGTCACATTGTCACAAGTGTTGGTATTTCTATTAAATACTGCTAATTGGTACTGCTAATTGGTAACTCGGTTATCGAACTTTTGACTGTTTATTAACGAAAAAATTAAGTTAAGGTTATAAAATTTGTGGATTGTCTTAATACTTACTTCGCTGTTACGTAGTAAAACGACATCAATATCGGAGTTTTTTTTACAAATATATAAAAAGACATAAGTACTCAAATATTTTATTAAAGAAAACCTATCAACTTTTTGTTTTTTTCTTGTCATTTAGCCGGGGCGTACGCAATTGAGCGTACACATATTTATAGAAATCCAAAGCCTTTTGTCTGTCATATGCGACCGTATTCCTGCATAGTCCACCCACGCATCTATTCACGTATTCCTCTCTAGGAGTTATTTTGTTTTCCGCAGGCTTATACGGGGAAGTCCCGGTGCTTCGAAGCGTTTCAACGAAATCTCTCGAGGAATCAAAGACAACTTTTATCGTTGTTCTGTTCGTCATGTTTAAGTGGCTATCTCGTAATAGATCATCCTTGTCTATGGCTGTCATGGCGGCCCCGGTGTCGCCGCTGAACGAGTTTGCTTGTCGTATAAGGTAGAATGTAGGTGCTGGTTCTGTGACGTCATCGTCTGGGGTCACTTCGTTTTTGACACTACTCGTTTGCTTATCGTTGTATAGTAAGCACACCACTTGAGGATCAAGATTAAGATGGCACATTTCGCTTTCTATTAGTAACTTCACAATCTCGACAGGGAGAATGCACGGCGCTAGAAGGCAAGTGTTGTTGTTTGCTACGTTTAGTATTATATTGTTCAATTCATTCCCGTGAGTGTTGAGGAAGGCAATATTCCTACAGGTGCAATCCATTGCATTGTTCCTATACGTCATCTGTACGTTCGCCGTCTTACAACTGTTATAGTCAAAATTCAGGGAGTTTGGCTCTACTTTTTCTATAACATTTCTCGTAAAATTAAAATGCTTCTTAATTGACCTCTTCTTGGAACACTTTACACCGGATAACGCATTTGATTTCAGCAATTCGATGACGTTGTTAATAAAATCGATGTTTACCGAGTTAACGATTAAAGAATTCGAATTAATCTCCTTGACACGATTCCCAGTGAATAGAAAGTTATCGGATGTTACATTGACAGCAATGTTGTTAAACGTGTTTTGTGAAATTTTTGCCGTAGAACTTTGCACAGTAATGCCCTTAGTGTCCATGTTTTCTATCTTACTGTTCATCATAGTGAATAGGGTATTATTATATCCCATATATCCCTCTATAGCTTGAGTATGGACATCGGTAATGGTAACGTTTTTGAATTCTATGTTTTTCACACCAGTTACATTGTATATAGCTCTTGTATTTATAGAATTGATCTTGCTGTTAACTACCCGCATTGTTCTCAGACTCGTATTTCCTAGACACTTCTGTTCCGTATTAGTGCTGGGAGATTTAAACAACTTGCTTGGTAGAGATATTATTTCTCTTACATTTTCTATAATCACTTCTGAGGGCGTCTGAATCAAAGAATTCGCTGAGAGTGTGACGAATTCCAAACGATCACAGTTTTTGATTTTAAACTGTTGCAGCTTCGAAGGCTTTTGCAGTATCGGACAGTCTAATACGACGCGAATATTTCTACAGTTTTGGACTGTGATACTATGTATGTGATCCGTGTAGAAGTCCTTGAGATGTATAATGAATTCCTAAAACAATAAAAATTCTTATTATCCAATTATCTAGGTACAACTAACAACAACAACAAAACTCTTTATGATACACCGAATAATTTGTTAAAAAATCTCTCGCATCTAGTAGAGTCTCGTTTCCGAATACGTTAGATGCAGCCTTCAAAAGTAGCAATACATCTACGACCATAACATAGATTAATTCATAGTAACTGGATGTAAATTTTATTAGTGGATGTATATGTGACATTTACTGGCTACTATACCATTTAAAATTCATCTCAACAGCTGCAACTGCTTTTTTCATGACTAGCAATATCTTACCGCTCCTAGTATCACTTATGTACGACGGTAACTACTTATCATCATTTAGAATATTATATTTACTATAAGGGTCAACAATAATAATAATTAATTATATCACACACATTTTATGACTTAGGTAGGCCACACATTTTAGATTTTCTATGTGACGTCACAAAGTTATTGATCCCCCGACCATTGTGACACAATGTGACATTTCATTGATTCCCCCACCACTTAACGTATGACATAATATCGAGGATGACTCCTAACCATAACAACGATAAAAGATATGGCTTAAGGAAATTATGAAGATTACTTACGCTACTCGTGATAGCTGAACAGGAGTATACAATATCTGTGGGTACATTGTTAGCACAAGACCATTCCGCGTGCTGGCAGCTAGTGAAGTTAATCCTTACTCCGCACACCGCACCGACTAATAAAAACAACACCACAACTTTCCTATCCATCGCCGGCCATTTCACTATTCTCATCACTATCAAATTTATCGGTCCACAGAAAAAACGAGTTACAAAACAAACGCACGGCCCACGAATGTAGTGTTCGTAAGATAACTATTTACTAAAATTTACTTATCGCTGCAGTATAAAAAATAACGGCGCATTGACCCGCTAGGATTTATAATAGATAAACAGCAGGAAAACGAAATGTTACATCATTTCATTATTGCTCTTAATAAAAAATTATAAAGTAGCGATGCTTAAGTAAGCGTTTGACTACTGGTTATCGACTATAAATATAATGTGCGAATAAATGTAAATAGTAACTAATCTTTTGTAAAACTAACATTGTAAAATTAACAAGGGATCCATCAGGGCGGATATTACAATCGTCAGTTAAACTATGGTTTGGTTAGTGATTAACTACAACAATGCATTTTAGTACTTAGAACGCATATAACGGGTGGCGCAAAAGTACTGGCACTAAAGAAAGCAGATAACTGAATCAAATTGAGTCTTTACTTTTGCGCCACCCTATATTAATAAAGTCCGGTTGTAAAAACTTTGTAACTTTGCCAAATGAAAGCATACGATCGTAAATAAAAGTAATAAAGTTAGACAAGATGTAAGATGAAGTATGTAAGTTTTTTCGGTATTATCTATTGGCAAAGTGACTGTTAGGGGCAAATTAAAGAAATCAATACACTTGAAGTAAATTCACTCAAATGTCCCAAGTGTTGTCATGTTTAAGAGAGTCATAAAATAACGATAGGTACTTCCAAAAAATAACGCAGCTGAGTTAGATATTTTTAGTCATAACACTCATAACTAAATGTTAACTGATCGTTTAACCGTCGAGTGAAACCCGGCCCCAAGATAACATAATAACGGTGTATCGAGCAGACGAGCCAATTATAGACATGAGCAATGCAGTATCGGGCGAGATTAAACAAATTAAACATGGCCGCGGTACGTACCTGACGGTAGGTACACCACTTTGGCGCCGAACAAGTTGTGCACCAACCACGTCCATAGACCGTAGAACACTGCCATTTTGAACGAAGCTCTAAATACCTGTAATGTAACGATTTTTTTTACGTAAAGTTTGACTTCGTTGAAGTTAACAGAGTAAAAGTCAAAGTAACAAAGTTAAAGAATTTCGGTATGTAAGAGCGAGTTGATATGTTACACTACGTTATGGAAAATTTATAAGATTACGAAAAATACTTTCTTACTTTTTTGTACGCAAGCAGTCGATAAATTTTAATATGCACTCCCTTTCACCAATAAATTTACTTACTAAAAAAGGGATGAAAATTTCACCCCTTAGTAAGTAGACCGCTGAGAACGGATTTTGTTATATTTCACCGTGAAATCCGTTCTCAGCGGTCTACTAATTATAAACTCTTTACCAAATTTCATGTTTATATACGTCAAGTAGTCAAGTGACTTTGTTTCAGTGTATTCGTCATAAAATTCGCACTAACAAAACCCGCAAGTGCTAAAACTATACAAATAAAATTACTTGGTTGATAGCAACGGAGAGCGCGATGCCGAGCCGCGGGCCGAAGTTGGGCTGCACGCGCGTGATCACCTCCACCGGCTTGTACAGCGCGCTGCTCGACGCCAGCAGGTAGAACAGCGTCGTGAAGAACACCACCTGCCGCAACAACAGTTATGTATGTACGTTACGTATGTGGGTAACGTTACACTATTGCTACTGCTTTTATGTATATGGGTGGGGGACTCTTCCATTGACATGTTACACTATTGCTACTGCTACATCGGCGTATGTGTTAATGTTAGTGAATAGAGTAGTAAGTTACGCGTAACTTAACGCGTTGGGTACATCTGCATATCAATGCATTCAATTTCGTAATTTTTGTTTTATAAATTAAAGTAGGTGAGCCATACCTAGCCTATAAGTGGAAACAGTTACCGGTTAGGAAGAGAGAAAAAATTGTCAAATAATACAATGAAAGTGATTCGACTTGGTATCGACTTGGAACGGCATTCATATCTCTTTCTATTCGAAGATCAGTTTAATTAAAGCCTTCCCCGCTTTAATCTGTATCTCTTCTAACAAGTCCCATTGTAGTATCGTAGCATAAGATTTGTGAAAGCAATGGCGTAGTTTGACATTCGACGAGTGTTTGTAAAAACAAAGTTCGAATAAAATTAATTTCATTTAAAATTCGTTCAGTTTCATTCAAAATTAATTTCATTTTATGTAGTATTCAATTCATTTCAGTCAAAATTCATTTCATTTCATATGCGAACACCACTTACGATATTAATAAACATGTTGATGATGGCCCCGCCGCCGCACAGCAGCAGCGAGGTGGCGGCGCCGAGCGAGCCGGCCAGCAGCGACACGTTGCTGGCCAGCGGCGCCCACACGCCGCGGGCCAGCGCGCTCAGCGTGCCCACGTTCGCTTGCACCCAGGTGGCCAGGCCTTCGTAGTTGAGGACGTTGTTAACGTGCCGTGCGTTAAAGCCTGACTTCCCCGTTCTAATTTGTACTGTATAGCAATGATAATAATACTCACGATATTAATAAACATGTTGATGATGGCCCCGCCGCCGCACAGCAGCAGCGAGGTGGCGGCGCCGAGCGAGCCGGCCAGCAGCGACACGTTGCTGGCCAGCGGCGCCCACACGCCGCGGGCCAGCGCGCTCAGCGTGCCCACGTTCGCTTGCACCCAGGCGGCCAGGCCTTCGTAGTTTAGGAGACCTGGTGGTGGACAGTGGATCGGTTAGGATTTGATTTGTAGGTTAAAAGACGTAGTATGCATCAATGTATCAGTTTATGTTTGATTCATTGCTCTGTGGTCGGGGGTTTGGGTTGGTCGGGTTGATTGAGTTGGTGAGCTGGTTGGGTTGAAAATTTTCAAAGTTACTGGTGCTTGTAATTCATTATTCATTACTTTGATGGCGTTATAAATGGTGTGTCAAAATAGGCGTATCTAACACATTCCTTTCATAAGATTCCACGGGACTTTTTAAGCTTACAAAAGCTTACAACTACATCTTCGTTTAGCAAAAACATCCTGAGACAACGCGTAAAAATTTTCCATTATGATCTCAAAAACATGTGACGTCCGCTTATCTGCATTAAACCAGCGTGGATAACACATTCACATTGTCAGTGTAGAGGAGGAGATAACATTAAAGGATTGTAACCAGCGAGCAGAAGTTGTAACAATTATATCTTTAACAGAAAACATTGTGAGACCTGGTTCCGAGTTACCCAAAACAAGCCTGTTACGACCCACATACCAGAGGACTGCGTGACGTCACTAACGAAGCTGTCCCAGGACTCCTGCACGGCAGCGTTGTCCACGCTGGGCCCGACGGGCGCGGCGAAGTGCCCCGACACCCAGCTCTGGTACACGCGGTCCCATATCTCTAGCACTTGCTGCTCCACGCGGGCTATCTTCTCCGGGTCGCCTTCTTTAAGGATGCTCTTCACCTAGTAAAGGACAAGGAACCTATTGATAATATTTTTACAAGAAAAATTAAAATTACTCTTGTTTTTAAGCTATTATAAGTGCGAATGTACACAACAACAACAAGTTAGTAATGTAAAGAAAGAGATAGATATTATTATGTTGAGAACTTATCACTACAACTACTAAATTGTAAGTAATGTTTAAGTCAAGTTAAAATAATAATAATAAAAAACTTACATATCTCATGATCTACAATACATTTTCCATTTAGACAGCATAGAATAAAATTAAACAACATTATTGATATTTTTGCTAAAAGTTCTTAAACAATAACTCGCTATATGTAAAAAAAAATGACACCAAACATACATAGCTGCATAATAAGATAGTGTTGTGAATGCCACAGACTCACACAAAGACAAGCACACATCCAAACTGACAACAGATATTTATTACACATAATATACATGTACACTCACCCCAGTGGAGATACCCTCCCGTCCGTAAGTGTAGGCGTTGTCGATGAGCGAGTCGAGTTTCTCCTCCCAGCCGTCGGGCAGGTAGGCGTGCAGCGCGCTGTGCTGTACGTACGTGCTGTTGAGCAGGCTGCCGCTCAACTGCACTACGACTAGCGCTTCCGAGTATATCTAAACAGAATAATAAATAAGAATAATCAATGAACTAATTAAAAAGGTTAAAAAAATGAAAAGTCACATAATGTGGGTACCGTGGATAACTTAATTATAATCCGTGCGCAACTAGGGAGGTAAAGAACCTTGTCAAATTAAATCGAAAATGATAGTTGTCATGTAGCGTTGAGAAAAAAGTGCTGAAATGAAATGATGAAATAATTATACAAAACATTTTTAGTATTAATTACGTACTTATTAATTAATTTTTACAAATTATTTTAGGATTATTAAACAGAAAAATATTTCATGGATGAAAACAATTTAATAAAATATTTTGGGTCAATATTTTACACTTCTTGCAACCTTCAATGCCACTCATATTTATTTAATGGGAATAATCACTCATTATCAATTAATTGCTGATTATCTCTTATTTAAAATAAAACTCAATTAAAAATACATAGCATTATCCGAGCTTCGACGTGAGTTTGCTAACGCTACGGCTCACCGACGAGACGTGCGCTTCTCAGTTCCAAAAAGTAGTATACAACTGTGGTCGCGCACGGATTATACCTACTAAAAGTAATTTAAGTCTGTAGTTTATAAATGTCTCATTAGTATCAATCGAAAAATTTATTGGATGTGTACTTGATGAATAGCATAAAATTTTTAAGAATATTTTGTGAGGTTTCAAGTTGTTAGTTTGTGGGGTTGAAATATCGCTACACAAAATTTAACGATCGGGAGTACACGTCACATTTGAAATGTTCGTTGTTCTGTAGTACGTAAGCTTACCATCATTATCTTTTATTTATTTCAATCAATTACGAGTTAAGAATATGAAAGTATTTCGCATTTACCTGAATAAAAATAAATATAGTTCCGACGGTAACGAATAATATGAGGCCTACGATGACAATACAGGTAGACACGGTGTCTACCGAGTCGTACGCCATGTCTATTACGCTTTTGTTGCAAATGGACATCATTTTCCCAATGCCGCGAATTTGCGCTGGTGCTAAGGCAGTCTTTCTGTAAAACAAAAATTTATTAATTAAGTATATTGTCTGTATTATCTACAACAAAGTAATAATAGTAGTATTAGGCAATTAAATTATATTATTTGTTACTAATGTGAGTAAATTGAAATATATTTTGACAATGAAATTTGGAAAAATATTACTGATATAATGTATCTTTATGTATTTTTAACCTTACCTATCATTCCACCAGGATTTCAATTTAGCCTTGACATTATTGTACTGGTTTTCAAAGAACAGCCAGACCCCAAAGAAATTAAGCAACTTCTTCAAAATATGAATAGCTAAAAAGAAGAGCATAACAGGCAACAACCAAATATGGTTCCATACAAGCATACAGAAACAGCCAGAAAACAACAGCTTGAAGTACAGTGCTGTCTCATCGCTATCAAAGTTATGTCTCATGTAGTTCTCATCAAGTGATCGTTGTTTGAAGGAGGCTAGGAGTCGGCTTTCGAATGCATTTTTCGTCTTCATATTTGATAAAGGAAGGGCTGATAAAGTTCTCGTTTTAAAGAATTTTTTCGCCTGTCGTGGTGAACTTTGTATAGTATCGTTGCCAGTCCAACTGCCCCTTTTAAGCACATGCTCTGGCGTGTCTGGTGACGGAGAATCCTTATCAGGCGTGGATTCTTTGTCGCTAGATTCCTTTCCTTCTGGAATGGTATCATTTTTGTCATCAGTTTTTTCCTCTAACAGGTTCTTAGGGATAACTTCGCATTGTCCACTGGTAAGAACATGGTGGATGGCAGTAAACACGGACGTCTCTGGATCTGTGGAAGTAAATAAAAAAAAAATCTTAATAAAATTGATATAGGATACAAGTATTAGTCTTATAACTACAAATTTAATTCTTTCTTCTTCAATCTTTCTTGGCCAACAACTTGGTTACGCCTTTGGTATTGATGTCGATGGGTGACTGAGACCACTTACTATCAGATAGCTTGATGCGCGTTTGTCAATAATTAACACAAATTGGTCTTAAATATTAAATTACTGGAGAACCGCCCGCGCTTCGCTTCGGGACCCGTAGGTAAGTCGCGTAGGTCCCGCACCCGTAGGAATCTCGGTTAAACAATTTGCCTATGACATAAGTAAATTACATGTAGTATTTGATAGCGTGATTCAGAACTTGCAAATGAATTTTAGTAACGCCATCTATTAACAACATCCGGAACTAAATATCTAGCAACTAACAAAAAATCGATCTTCCCATGGGAATGAAATGTTTTTCCGCGGTAAAAAGTAGCCTACAGCGCTCTCCATCCTCCTAACTATCCCCACACATAATAAACCATACCATATAATAGCCATGTTGCGTCGTGAAAGAGCCACAAACAAACAAATAAACACACTTTCACATTTATAATATTATTAATATTAATTAATAGTATGGATACAATTTTGGGTCAAATATGCACACTTCAATAGAGATCAGCAGAGTAGTAGGGTCTCCCTACCTGTACCTGTAGAATGTATGTATTATCAATAAATTGAATTTTAATAAACTGAATAAGATCAATTTTATGCCATATAAAATGCCTTGCATCATTTTGGAAAAGAGCTGATACTTTTCAAACTGCTGGACTGACTTCCATCAAGCTAAAAACCACCACAATGTGTTGGCTACAACCCATTAATGGCCCACTACTGAGCACGGGTCTCTCCTCATTATTGAAGAGGCCTAGAGCATACACAAGCACGCTGCTCCAATGCGGATTGGTGGAGAGGTTAGTGGCCAACCCAGTGCCGAAAGTTTACAAGCCGCCCGAAGGCCTCCAACACGGCTAAACGACTGCTATCTACCGATAGCAACCAAGACCGACGGCTTTGCGTGCCCTCCGAAGCACGGAAGCGCTCAAGAAATTTTGCCACTAGCGGTCACCCATCCAACTACCGAACGCGCCCGTTGTTGCTTAACTTCGTCGACCACTTAGGATCGACGGAAGCTGCCGGGCTATGAGCGCTTCAATGCAATGCTTGTGTTACTAATAAATAATTTAAATGTTATCACACTCAAATTGGTTCATTCATTCAGAGCTATGGTGCCACAGACATACATACGGACAGACAGACAGGTCAAAAATAAAACTCCTCTGTTTGCATAAAATTAAATAGGAATTAATCAACAACATAAAGAGGAGTGAACACTTACCTGACATTTTTAATTGCTTCTGCGTATGTAAAACTTCCAATGTAAATCCAGTTATTCCTATAGTTTGTAAAATAACAAACATATACACTTGGAATGAACCTGCCAAACTCGCAAGGAAACTAGCAATAACCAGCCAAAGGAGGTGAGATGTCACCTTAAATATTCCTGCTCTCTCGGGAGTCCATAATGTGTAGACACTTATTATATATGCTAAAGCAAAAGTCATAGTCTGAAACAAGAGTTTTAATGGTCATTTATCTATATTTCTGCCTTAAGATAACATGGCATGATAAAAAGCCAGTAGTTCCATGATTAAAATAGGAGAGCCTGTCTTTAAAATTTCAAATAAAACATCTGCTAAATAAATATACTTAATTGTATTTTTTTTCTGAAAATATTTATGTAAACAATGGTCAATGTATAGACCAATTAAGATTCTGTTACATTTTAGTATTCTTGATATATTTCAAACTTACAATATAAGAGCCACAAAGGCTTATCAAGAGGGTTGTAGAAAAACTTATAAAGCTGTGGAACTGCCAGAAGATACAACATAAGCTTCTTGGGATGGACTTGTATAGCCATGGCAGGATAAATATGGATGACATCACCCCAATCAGAATCTGAAATTATGAATTAAAACATTAAATAAGAAGTTATAGATGAAAAAAAAGGCGGCCTTAATGCTAATTTATTCAATTATATAGCATTCTTTGTCATGATAAAAACCCACTGTACATTTAAAGTTTTTTTTCTTTTTATATCAATGTCTGTGCAGTCAATTTATGTTAATAGGTCTCAAATTTCACACATGGTGTGAACAAGTTCAATACTCTGTGAGTTCAATACACTTTCACATTTATAATATTAGTAAGGATTATTTTTATGGAGATTGGGGATCAGTCAAAAATTAATGTTAATAATATATTTGAACTAATAAAATGACAATAGAGATAATTGTAAGTTAAGTATTCACTGTAATCATAAAATTGTGTATTGAATTGAAATAAAAGTTTTATGTTTCAAATAATGTTATTTGTAAGACATTACGTCTTCATTGCTTGATTATCTCTTAGTTAAATAGGAGTTGATGCTCAAATACAATCCAAATCGGTATTTAATATTTAAATGTAGAATTCTTCTATCCACGTCAGTCATTAAACCTTCTTAAATGGTTGGATTGATTTTCATTGATTTTAAAAGTCATTTTGTGTATGTATCAGGGCAATTTAAATTCACAATTGGAAGCAGGAGTTAGCACTGTTGTTGAGATTTCACAAAGGAGTCATCAAAACTATTGGAGGAGACAAAGTGCTGCCGTAGAAAAAGTTCTAATTTTTGATTTACATTTCTTATAAAAAAATATTTAAATTAAAATTTATCCCAGAATTTTGCTTGATAGGCCAGTTAGTATTGTGCAAGACCAAGAATTTCTTTACAAATAATCATAAGGTTTACAAGAACTGATTTTTTAGTCACAATTTTATTTGTAACGTCTATGCTCCAAATAATAGTTTTGCAGACTATCTCCAAGGACTTCAAAACCTATTTTTGTTCATTATGGAAAATAAGTTAAAAAAATTATGAAAGATTTAAGACTAAGGCCGAAATAAGACCATCAGGCTTCAGTGGTTATCGCTCTTAAATGTCGTAATTTTAAACATATTTTTTTACTCACCTTGTAATGTTCCTTGAATTCATGGCCCACAGTATCTGAGGCGTAATTCACCATGTTCATCGGTATGATCATGAAGCCGTATACCACAGAGGAGTTGGATCTCTCGATGTCTTCGAACCATGCTTTTATCTTCTGAGACAATTTGTACTTAAAGGGGTGGAGTATTGACCCCACGAGAAGCGCCCAAAACAGTGGTTTAAAAAATGGTTCAAGTATTAAGAATAACACATACACTGCAGCACAACATATAGTTAAAATAAATAAGGCGAATGCATTGTAGAACCCATGTTTCATAGGCTTTTCATTTCCCTCCGACAGTCCACCAATAATGTTAAAAATGTTCTCAAAAGGAGATTGCTGCATAGTTTCCGTTTTAGAGAATCTTACAGAATACTTCATAAAATAATTAAGGTATTGATTGAGGAACTAATTGAACACAGATTCCTAGTGAGGTCATAGTTTTAATTGGATTTTAGATTCGGCACTATTTTGGTACTTTGACAAAATATTCGACCTCAGTTTAGTTTAGTTTACGTCTGTGTGACATTGGCATTGACAGTTAAAAGTTAAAAACTACCTGACATTTACTTGACAAACGTGTCACACTGACAGTTTATATCCATAGAGATAGGAATATTTTATATCTCTTTTTTTCTTCAAGCTACGTTTTATCACAAATTAAGTGGTTTTATCATCATAATGCCAAAAAGATAAAAAGACTAATATATAAATTAAGTCCTTTTAAAATAATTTTATTATTAAATTAGTATTTTGGCTATTAATAAAGCTAGCTTAGCTAGTAATAATGACGTAACAAAAATGTGGCTATTTATTGACGAGTATTTCCAACATCTAGGTAGTAAGAGTTCACCCGGGGAAGTACATAGGTACAATACTACCGGCCGCTACGGTACCTACTTAGTACCTACCATTTAAACCATGATGCAAATATAGAGAGGAGACGGCCTAAGCAACTGTGCACTGTGACTCAACTAGGTCCTGACGTCATCACAGTAGGCGTGGCCTAAAGTCAGTCTACCGTCGGCGCCCGTCCTGTGCACAGCGTTATGGATGTACACATTTTCAAAGAAAAGGATGAAGTGCTGTCTACTCGACATTAGATGGCGACACTATTCTTATATTTTGAGTACGTTCCTGTTAATCCTACATTTATTGACATCTAGTGTGAAATAGTTTAACTACATAGTAAAATCGATATAGAACGAAGTGAGTAGTTTTGCTATTGACCGTTAGATGGAAAATAAAGAAGTGGGCGGGATCTTGTTACTTGTTGTTATCAAAGGAGATGGTCCATTTTGGGCCTGATCTTGTACACTAAACCATGAAAAACCAAAAAATACAGAAAGTTCATTAAAAATATAATAAATTCACAAATCGCAATAAATGACTTGCTAAAATAAAATTAATTTCGAGTTATTCGGTAGGTACTACTTGCAACACTTGCAAGATGGCGTCCTTCACTCTGAGTTCAAGTCATTGTTCAAGCATAGAGAAGGCATATTGACAGCTAACGTCATACGTCAAAAATTATGAACCCTCTGGTGTGCTGTCCGCCATTATGTAGAATAATTGCGTCACGTGGAGTTAATAAATAATTTTTGCACTGAAATATAGTAAACCCAACTTAAGACTGAAACGAAAGAGGCGCTTTCGGACGCATTTGACATTCATTTGACCAATCATTGCACACTAGTAACTGACAGATGAATGACCACAACGTACTTATGAATGACTTTTCGTTAGTTCCAATTTTTGCCATTTCAGAGATAAGTTGGGCGCACTGTAAAGATGAGTTCGTGTATTTGATTAGTCAAAAATGGTTTATTTTTCTTTTTTATTTTATTTTATCACTGGTACCATAGACATACATAATATAGACCGGCCTTGCAGGTTCGAATGTGTGTCAAGTTGTAACAATCCAATTTTGAATTGAATCGGTTTGTGCGTGAAGTTGGCGCAATGGAAATCTATACTAATATTATAAAGCTGAAGAGTTTGTTTGTTTGTTTGTTTGGTTGAACGCGCTAATCTCAGGAACTACTGGTTCGAATTGAAAATTTTTTTTGTGTTGAATAGACCTTTTATCGAGGAAGGCTATAGGCTATATAACATCACGCTGCAACAATTAGGAGCGAAGAAATAATGGAAAATGTGGAAAAAACGGGGAAAATTATTCATTCTCGAGGGCTTTCGTTGCATGCGTTGCGAAAACGATTCAAGATACCAAAAATATATGTATGAAAGAATTATTCCTCTTGAAATGATCTAAAAAAATGTCCACGACAGTATATGTCTATCTTTTAAGATTAACACACTAGAACCGTTTTTATGGTAATCAAATTTGCCGCGTTTCCAAGTTTAATCTGAATTAATCTTGCTGTGATCCTTTGCTACTTTGCTATTATTTTGTCGTAAGCTTTATTTCTAAGTTTAATTTAATTTAACCTCAATTAATTTTGGTGATAGTTTATTATCTTCCCGAAATTCCTACGGGAGCGGGACCTACGCGGTTGATACTTACGGGTCCCGAAGCGAAGCGAGGGCGGTTCGCTAGTTTGTTACTATATTTGAAAACGAACAGATTACATAGTGATATCTCGCTTCCGCGTTTGGAAGTTTTAGTCGTGCTGTCTCTGTCACTCTTACATATGTGACGCGCCATTTTACTAAAGTTATTATTTTAGAAATAGTGAAAATAATTTACAATTTAATGTTTACATAATGAAATGTGATTCCTTTGGACTTTATTTGTGTTTCTTGAATTGTTAGAATATTTTTGAAGGCACAGGAAGCCATATTTTCTACATTTGCGGACGTAATTACTGAAATCAATTTTGCGTATGGAAGATGTGTAACTCGCTGCTGTCTACAACAGACTGACTTGATCAATCACACAACCTAATGTTGACCACTCGTCGTGCGCCTTATGTATATTACGGGCGCATCTTTACTTTCTACATCCATGACTGGTACAAAAACCAGGCCCAGACTCCATACAATTGTGGACCGTGTCCTTTAGTCTCGAACATAACGAGAACAAGAAAGGAGGTTCTCAATTGAATCTAATACGAGTAGTACTCGTATAATAAGTGATGCTATACGCCTATGCTATACGCATCGCATTTCGGTAAAACAATGCCTAAGGGTGTGTACACGCATATACATTGCTAGACGTTTGCTCCAGGCAGCACATACCTACATAACCTACATTGAACGTTTCTACTTAATTTTATCCATTTTAAGGGTAAATTTTCGTTTTCTGCAATAGTTCCGCAAAGTGACAAAATAAAATTACTAGAGAAACACCTTCGCTTCGTTTTGGGATACGTAGGACGTAGGTATCAGGCGCGTAGGACCCGCTCCCGTAAGAATCTCGGAATAAAAAGTAGCTTATGTGTTATTCTGGTGTGTAAGCTATATTATTGTAAAGTTTCATTAAAATCCGTTCAGTAGTTTTTAAGTGAAACAGTAACAAACATCCATACTAATAAACATACGCGTTTATAATAGGTATTAGTAATTAGTAAGACTTACATTTTAACAGAATGACAGAACTCCAAACCTAGGTACCTACTCACTTTTTTGTTGTTGCGTGAGAATAAATCTCTCTTTCGATTTCAAAGTGTTCTTAGTTTGCACCCATATGAAATTGTAAATGCCAAGCTTGTTATATAGTCTTATGAATGGTTTTGGTGGTATCCATATTTCTCAAAAATGTTAAATGTAGGTTGGCAAGTAAGTAGGTACTGTTTATAGAAACCAAGTCAGTGCGGCCATTTTGTAGCACCTTCATTGGAGCCAAACTTGGCTCCAAATACAGTTTCGCACCGAACATAAAACATAGGTACATATTGATTTGTTACATAAATAAAATATTATTGACTGCATATTTAAAAGTGATTTTACCTCCATCACTGTAGGGTAAAATTCGTCGAAAACGACAGCACAATTTTAAGAAACACACAAGTTACAAAAATAAAATACTGAGATCAATAAATGTCAATAAATAGTTTATTAGATGTAGAGTTATCCCTGTGGGACACATCGTGATCCTCTGTAGACGAATCCCAGGGCGCAAGTTCCTGACGAGATTCCGAAACGATTTCCCAAATCATCATCATCATTCACAATCGATGTTGGGGGCCTTGGTTTCTTATCGGCGGGACTGGCGGCCGATCGGTATACTATTTTATGTTCAGGTACACTTTCTAAGTCTTCAACTTTGTCCCAATCTATTTTACTAGCTTGGACGCCGACGACAATGCACAACGCCAGCACGACACATATTTTCGTAGCTGACATTTTTCACGAATCTTGTTTTTTGTCACCGAAATAAAAGTTGTGTTTGTTATTGACTTCTCCTATAACTAACACTTGATATTGAACGGTTCTGAGATTTAAGTGTTCATTAAAAGATTTTGTCGCGATTTATAAGGCAAAAACTAAGCGCAGCGTACATTGAAAAAGCGATGAACAAAACAAAAAAAAAAACAACAAAATAACAAGTTAAAATATAGATGTGCAAACAAATTGAAATATGTACCTACCTATCCTATTTTACTTTAGTATTGAGGGAGTAGGTTGCGCAGAGTAGAAAAATTTCCCAGTTGCAAAAAATAGATTAGTACCTAAGTAGTAGGTAAGTAGGTATTAGTAAACAATGCGAGTGTGTTAGGTTTTCACAATTTCGTAGTCTACAACAATGTTTTCTGATTAATTCAGTGTGGCTTATTAAGGGAAACCCTAGGGTATTACTTTGGAATGTCAGAAATTGCATTCATAAAAGTTAATAAGTTCTTAGTTATAACAACCTATCGTGATGTATTCTGAAAACATACTTATGTTAAGGACGAAATTTCGTCCATACAGATACTTCAGATGCAGGTTGGCACTTACAGCTAAAATGATAGCCACAACATTTTTAGTATGCGGTTAGCATTTTATTAAAATTATACAAGTCTCTTCTTTTATTATATTATTATAGTTGTTTTGAGCTTAGTGTTAATACAACTTGTATAACCAGTTCTAGTCTGGCCATGTCATATGACCGCAGTGTCAGTGGGCGTAGAGCTGCATCGTGGTAAATCCACAACAAATTACGACTGAGCGAGAACTGAAAAAAATGCGGTACCGCTTCGGGGACTAAAAATGAAGCATACTGTTTTCTTTCTATTTGAAAATGTATTGATATTATTGTCTTAAGCCTACCTGTTTCGTTTTGTTGAATACATCAAAATGTTATCGATGACTATCGTAGTTACGTACGGATCGGTTTTTAAGCGAATTCAAAAAACTTTAGGTACTTTTTTGTCCGGTATTTTTTTATGATACTTTAGCGATTTTTCCTTTAATTGCAATAGGAATTATTAATAGATAGATTTTATAAATGCACCGAAAGCTTAGACTTTTTGATAAAATGAGGCACGTAAACATACAATTTCAATTTAAATACCTAATACCAATAAAAATTAGTTTAATGTTGCAAATTTTCAGTAGCGAAGCGAGAACGGGACAGGGTTAATTTAAGGTGTACAATTTTATTGATTTTTAATTTTATTGTAACTTTCTTATTTATGAATCTATTTAAACTGATACACACAACCTAATGCATCATTACAACCGTAAGTTGGTAACAGATTAGCAGGCACATTGAAATTATAATTGCTTTTTACAAAAAAAAAATAACCGACTTCAATCTTGATAAGTAGAGATAACTCAAAAACTACTCGCCAGATGGCGCTCAATTCAACATATAAGTGTAAAGTTCTCGTCACTACAAATTAATCAAGCCCCAACACTAGATAACTGCAGTAAATCGTTGAGGAGTTCCCTCGACTGTCTTTCGGCTTCATCAGATCGACTCCAGATTTTCATGAGATGGTAGCGCTTTAAAGTACTTATGATAACATGAACAAACACACTAGTTGTCCATACAATTTTCGAAAGTTCCCCTCGATTTCTCTGAGATGCCATCATCAGATTCTGGTGTCCTTTTCAGGCATATCTACTTTACAACAAAAAAAGAATTACCAAATCGGTCTATAAACGACGAAATAATCGCTGAACGTACATAAAAAAAAAGCATATAGTATACGGTCGAATTGAGAACCTCCTTCTTTTTTGAAGTCGGTTAAAAAGACAAAAAATATAAATAAAATATTTTTTTCAGACTTCCATGCAACATCAACCAAGGAAATATTATTTAAATGATCATCTAGCATCATAGGAAATGAATCATGCAGTGTTGAGAGTATGTAAGCGCTTATTACTTATTTAGTCATTGAGATGATGAAGAAAAGGTTACTAACCAACATTATTATACATATTTTTATCCACTAAATACAACATCGTAATTATATACCCACACAATTTGCCTAGAGGAAAATATTTATATTGACGAGGCTATTAATATACAAGTGTTGTAAATATTTGCAAAATCAAGGTACCGTACGCAATATGCATTTTAATACTTACGATTTACCTCTAGTAAATACCACCTTACATATTAGTGTTAGCAGGAAAATAAAACTTGCTCTAAGCCACCTACATATTTTAAATTTTAATATCTTAAAATTAGATATCAGACTGATCGGCCCATTTACACGCAGTCCTTGCTAAATGTATGAAAAAATACTTGCTAGCTGCCGTCGAAGGCCGGTGGCCGGTGGCTAATTTGCGCGCAGCCAAAAGAGGCTATAGAAGCAGGGCTTGTTTGAGGGGATCTACTGAACTCTGAGTACCTACCACCAAAAAAAAACCGACTTCAAAAATTAAAGGACCACACGACAAGCACTACCTTTCGAACAAAAAAAGAATTAGGTACCTAGGTATCAAAATCGGAACACCCAGTCAAAAGTTATAAGGTAACATAAATTAAATTCACAATATTTAGAATAACTTAAAAAGTGACCGTTAGATGTCGCTCAAATTTTTATGGGACCAGACGTCATTTTCGAATGGCGAAATTATCGAAATGGGTTCACCCAGTCCGAAGTTCTGAAGTAACACATAAGGAAAAAAAAACAGAAAAATTGAGTATCTCCTTTTTTGAAGTCGGTCAAAAACTACTATTTAGGTTTCACAGTTTTCCATTATTTTATAATTAGATATAGGTAGGTATATTTTTACTCAGTAAGCCGATTGTTATCTTCTTAATATATATAAATCTCGTGTCACAATGTTGGTCCGCGATGGACTCCTAAACCACTTAACCGATTATAATAAAATTCGCACACCATGTGCAGTTCGATCGAACTTGAGAGATAGGATACTTTAAATCTCAAATTATAGTCGCAATTTTAATTTATTTCTAATTATTTGTCTCTTATTATTTGACAGTGTCAGTCTTATTCACAGATGAACAGACACCTAGCGCCACACAAGAGAACTAAATTAAGAGTGTTATTATTTGACAGTCACAATTATATGTAACAGATGTCGATACCTTTCGACTGGGTTGAGTAAGTAATCAATAGATGGCGCTGCTATGGTAAATCTAACTTGCACCCGTGCGAAGCCGGGGCGGGTAGCTAGTAATATTATAAGAATCTGCTTACTGAGTAAAAAGTTATGAGCTACACACAAAAAACCTTGAACTGAGAACCTCCTCCTTTTTAAATTCAGTTAAAATACCGACCAGACAAACAATAAGTAGGTATAGTAAGCTACATAATATTTTACAACGACTACATAATAATATAATATGTTTTACTCGATAAAGATAAAGATAAAGATAAAGATAGTACAACTTGTACTCGCACACATGAGGGTACCACATATCCGGTCAGGACATGCCCGGACTTTAAGTTATTTTTCTGATAAATTAATTTATACTTAAATAAAGTAAACTTTGAAATAGTTGTCAATTGCGAGGCGGGTGTTTGTGTAGGATGCCGGACCGCCGAGTGATAAATTCTCGGTAACAAACTATCACCACCTATAACTTATTAAACAAGTGTGTTTAGTACACCACATTCGTACACACATTCTAAGGTTATTTGTATGAAGGACCTCTATTGTATTTTAAATGTTTTATTGATAGCGGCATAAATATTACGTATGCGGAAAAAAATCGGGCATCTGTCTACCTAATTCCGTTCAAGACATAGCGTGCTGTGACTGACGGATGAAAGCGGAGGCACATAGGGTTTAGTAAAAGCCGAACTTTTCTAGCAGTGTTTGGATTTTTTACCTACTTCAAAAACAGAACGTTTAAATTCGGCCGTGTTTAACTTGTGTAACGAATTTATCATCTCATATTTTTTTACTGGCTGAAGCAATTTAATTGATTTAATTGGCTGTTTAATTGAGACGTTTTTGATATTCTCATTTTATTATTTGTTGATTCTGATGTCGTGTATTTGATTTATTGATTTTAATTAGTGTCCAACTATTGTGTAACTATTTACATTGTGAGATGGTAACCCTACATACAGTGGAGTCACAGAATGATATTTTTATTTCTATATCGACATTGACCCGTTTCCCCGCCGCTCGGCCAAACGAGACAATTGTTTTTTTCCAAAACATTTCAAATGATCCAGAGAATATTTTCTTCGATACGCAATAATAAATTGGCGTATTACTTTATTTCATTGAGTTTGAACTTCTTTTTAGGATATTTTCATTTGTTACTTTTCACGATCCCATTAACCTAATTCATAGTTATTGTGCCCGTACGAAGAGAAGTCCCGGGTTCGAAAACGGCCAAGGCAGGTATTTTTCAGTGACAGATACATTTTTATTCTAGGGCGTGGATATTAATAATGTGTGTATGGCCTTTTTCACACAACGCTATTTGCAAGCGACTAGGATGTTGTCCAAGTAAAGAAGCGACGAGTCTACAATGCGTCTACTGTCAGTGAACAGCGTCAGATACAGCGAATTTTGATTTGCGTTGCAGTCGCGTAGCTAATAAATAGGTATGTAGTGTAGTGTGAGAAAGGCCTGTGAGGAAGTTTTGTGTGTGTTTTTCATTTATTTCTACTTTTTCAGTTTTTCAGATAGGTACATGAGCAGCGAATGTTTACCGAATCTCGGGTTTGATTTTCTGTTGCTGCAGGAGTTTAACTTCACAGCTAAATATTTGTTGCTTTAGTATTTAATTTAAAAAATTTAACGCATTTATTTAGCTAGACCTGAAAATGACTTCTAAAGTTATGAAACCTTTTAAATTTTTTCTGAACCTATTTAAAAAAACATTGTATGTTTTCTGTGACACAAAAAACTATAAATAAATTATTTTATCTCGATTACAAGACTCTGATGATGGAATGACGAGATGTACATGAATAAAAACTGTCCAAGTGCGAGTTGGACTCGCGCACGAAAAAACCTCACTTAAATATTTAGTTTTGTAGCCACATATTAGCCACAAGCGGCGCCATCTCTTGGACCGACAGGTAACTAAAAGCGTCGGAGGCGTCGTAGCCAGGAGATGGCGTTGCTTGTCGCTAATACATGTTGGCGACAAGCAACGCCATCTCTTCTAAGGTAACTAAACTAAAACTACAACAGGTAACTAAAAGATGGCATTGCTTGTCGCTAATACATATTGGCGACAAGCAACGCGCTAATACATATTGGCGACAAGCAACGCCATCTCTTCTAAAGTAACTAAACTAAAACTACAACAGGTAGCTAAAAGCGTCGGAGGCGTCGTAGCCAGCAGATGGCGTTGCTTGTCGCTAATACATTGAAGCCATATTTCGACTTAAATATTTATTTGATTCTGTTTTTTAGTATTTGTTGTTGTAGCGGCAACAGAAATACATCATCTGTGAAAATTTCAATTGTGTAACTATTACGGTTCATGAGATACAGCCTGGTGACAGACGGACGGACGGACGGACGGACGGACGGACGGACAGCGAAGTCTCAGCAATAGGGTCCCGTTTTACCCTTTGGGTACGGAACTCTAAAAATGATGGACTGTTATTGCAAATCTATCCGAGTTTCGGCTAATGATGACCAATAATAACCATCTTTTTAACGCATAGTACCTATTGGTAGGCACACCTTATAAAAACACGCTTTAAGATTTTTAAATTGGTAGGTACTATTTTTATGCCCCTGCTATCATACATTTTTGAGAACTGCAAAACGGTGAGTTTTTATTTTAACCTTGCAAATTAAACACACGGCCGATACTAAGTATGATAGATAATAAATAATTATTATGCGCGCTGAGACTATAATTATTATGTTGGTAACTATATAATATGAATAAAATATTGATAAATTATCCCTATTGAGAGGAGGTAGGTCTAATTTTCACACGGAAGCAATTGTGGAGTTTCATTTGCGGTATTATAGAGTCAAAATAAATGGTTTCCAAGTCTTCTCTGTACTAGTGCGGCGTTAAATGGGGAATCTACATGCCTAGCATAGCAAATTATACATAATACATATAAGAATGTACATAAAGTCTTATAAGCCTTCCTAGAGAAGGCATACAGACAGACGGAGGCGGAGGTTGACTTTGTTTTATACTATGTACTGATATTTCATTTAGTATTTATTATTAATTCATTATTTGATTATAGGTAAATTGGTGCATTACAGCTTACACAATTACTGTTCATCATCTTAACCCATTACGGCCCACCATTGAGCACGGGTCTCTTCTCAGAATGAGAAGGTTAATGCCATAGTCCACCTCGCTGGTCAATTGCGGATTGGCGGACTTCACACACCTTTGTGTTTTTGCGATCTCTCCGGCCTGCATGATTCCTCACGATGTTTTCCTTCACCGTTTGTAGCAAGTGACATTTAAATGCTTAAAACGCACATAACACAATTACATATTTTATAGGTATGGACAGGCCCACCAAGAACACCAATCACGAACACTGTAACTACATACCTTTTCTCGAAAGACCCTCGCGGGGGCTTTTCCGTTCTTCCAAACAAAATTGTAACCTGGTCTCATTAAAAACAACTATCAGGAATAATTTTATATCATAACTGTCCCTACCTCACTCCTCATACTTACTTACAAACTTTCTTACAAACTAAACTACTAATGCCCTCTGCTAACCGGACTAACTATCCTAACCCCGTTTGAATTTTGTTCTGTGTCGGTCATAGTTTCGTGGGCAGCAGCGGAAGGGTGGTGTAGCATGCTTCTTTGCTACCTTAATTCCATAAAAAAGTTATTACTGTACATCTGAAGCTTAATGTCTACCTAGTTGTCAGTCCAATGTCTTAATTATCCGAATCACAAACTAATATTTTTAATGACCGCAACTCTAGGCTATTTTTGTTTAATGAGAGCTATTTGGACAAGTTCCCAAATCGAAAATACTCTTGTACAACAACACTGTTAAAAATATGCAGTTGTCACTTCTATAGTTTTCAGCCTATTATATTGGTCAAGAGTGAAGTTTGTTTTATGTCAATCATGTGTCATATTACTTTTGTTAAAGTTTATGTATGGCAAGGTGATTCATTCGAAAGATGGTCGTGTGTCGAACTCACTTACATTACTACGAATGGATAGTAGATACTGTAAGGTAGTAAAAATAATGTATAGTTTGCTGAAATACGTCTTAACTTCACGCTTAGAAAATTAAAAATATATTCTAAGTAAGCGTGACGCCTCCACAGATACATTTATTTATTTACCTATCCACTTATAAAATTAACAACTTCTTATGATATGTTTGTATTATCAACACATCTAAATATTCATCTATGTATGTACTAATATTATAAATGTGAAAGTGTGTTTGTTTGTTACTCTTTCACGTCGCGACATAGCTATTATATGATATGGTTTATGTAAGTGGAGATAGTTAAGAGGGTGGAGAGTAACGTAGGCTACTTTTTACCGCGGTAAAACATCTCATCCCCATGGGAAGATCGATGTTTTGTATGTTCCTAGTTATTTAGTTCCTGATGTTGTTATTAGATGGCTGAATCATGCTATCCGCTGAACCGTGCTTCTCCCATGGTCAATTGTATGTAGTATGTTCGCGTGTGTCCAATGCCCAGAATCTTTACATTCTATCCCCAAATGCAGACATTTATATCGTCTAAAGTAGTGAATTAAAATCGTGTTTGTCATGTATTGTCATGTATGATACCAACTTACTGTTAATTCCCTTTGACCATGAAGCAAATATAGAGAGGAGACGGCCTAAGCAACTGTGCACTGTAACTCAACTAGGTCCTGACGTCATCACAGTGGGCGTGGCCTTAAGTCAGTATACTGACGGCGCTCACCAAATAAATTTCTACTTGACGTTAGATGGCGACACTTTGTATCAGGGGAAATAAAAATGCATAGGTACGTAGAGCTAACAATTACTATATCTTGATAATCATATGTACTGAAATTCGTCCTACATTAATTCCTAAAGAATTTTTTACCACCAAAATATTATTTTTCTAGTTTTTATAATCATTTTGTAAACAGCGCCATCTATCGACAACTACTTACGACTACAAAAACACAGGGCCGTATTTAGAATCCATCTAGTGTGAGATAGTTGAACTACGTAGTAAAGTCGATAATGGGCGGGATCTAACAAGATCCCGCCCATTTCTTTATCTTCCTCGCCCCGCAAATCGTCACGCGATCTTTCATAGAGAAATATACATACAATGTCTCCTCTCTATATTAGCTTCATGCCTTTGACCATGCGGGCGAAGCCGCGGTTAAGAGCTACTAAGATTATGTTTGCTTCATCAGAAATTCATCAACAAACAATACATAAATAGACATAACTATTATTAAAATATAAATGTCGAGGTAGAAACCCAGACCAGATTCATTGCGGACAGGGTAAATAATAAATAGACTATGAATTCGTTTATTTTATCACAAGCATAAATAATTCGAGGAAAACGTTGTAATTGATAAAAGATTAAATATTATTGGTAAATCGCGCTACTAAGGGGAAATTGTAGTAGAAATCTAAGAAAATCCGTCAGGTGCTGCCATTGCCAGGTAGGATAATATGTCAAGTCTGTTTCCAATATCAAGCAAATATAACCGAACAGAAAAATAATATAAAAGTCACAGCGATGCAGAAATTTAAATCTTAAAAGCTGTTTATTTACGTTTGTAACAGTTTTTAAATTTATTATATTTTGGTAGGTGGGCATTGTCGCTCATGGACGCTCAATATCAAAGGTATTACCTAACCTTTGTGATTTAATGAAAAAGTATCAATTTAACAGATGAAACACGACATTGGACAGTTGACGTAAGCAAGAGTTGGTAGTCCGGCAAATGGGCTTCAGGCTTATTAACATCAAGCAAGGCTGCTCTTGGTCGCCTTTTACTACATACCAGTTACATTCCTGGTCTGCCATCATGGTTAGGCGGTCAGTATCTTAAGCCGTCCCAATACGATTAAAAGCGACCAACTTGACACTGATATCAATAAAGTTTCACAGGTGGGTGAGTTTCGTACAAGCGGACTTTTAATAAACGACTTTGCATAAAGGAAGAGGTTCTATGTTTGACACCTACAATATAATAAGTAACTATGAATTTTTTATGTATGTACCTCAATCCAACAACTACTCCGAAATTTATCAATCAATTGTTTTTATTAATTTCAAAGATCATATTTCCGAGGTTCCACCAAGTTAGGATCTATTGATAGAATCCTCGGGAAATCGGGGAAAACCCTGAAATTTTAAAGGTACGTACATACCTACCTACATAATGTGTTTCATACAACTTCTTAGTCGCTGTTGAATTCAGTTTTGTTTTAAAAAAAAACATTTCATATACTGGGCAGGTAACAATCATTACATTCGATGTCTAACATTTTTTGTTTCAGTAAAATGTCTGCCCCATCGGGCAACGAACCCTTACCCTCGGTTCGTCTGCCCTTACCCTACTAGGCTACAGGGTCGTCAAGGTCGCACGTGGAAACGTATAATTATGTTTACACATTGTTTCTCTGTTGGAGGCAGTGTTTATTCGATATAAGGTATTGTTATTAAAGAAAATTTTCATTAACATCACGGGAATATTAAAATTTCGGGATAAATTGTTTCACTTCAATGACCTATTTCGCACGGGTATAACTGAGGAGACCTAGAGCATGCTCTACCACACTGTTCCAGTGCGGTTTGGTAGAGAAAAATAAGTTATCCAATTTCAGAATTATTTATCGATTTATTTTTATTTATTTAATTTGTGTTCAGATTTCTTGTCGTGGGTTTTGCATGGTAACTTTGCGAAACGGAAGTACTTAAATGTAAAAAACTTTCCTTAGTGTATTTTTATCTTTGATTATGATTTCAGTTTGAGTTTAAAGTAAAAAAAAATATAGGTACCTATAATATGTCTGAAAAATTGTTCGCTTCTTGTATGTCGCGCAAAGTGTGTTATTGTTATCACACTAAAATTCAAATAAAGTGTGCGGAAGCCTAATAAAGCTGGTGGCCTTGGTACTATAAAGTAGAAACGCCGATGTGTGAATGCACCTCTATGTGGTTGTAAATGTTTGTGTGCATAGCGAGAAAGAGATGAACATATCCTGAATTACAGGGAGTCTTTTGTATAAACATTACAATTTTAGATATTATTTTACCTACTTATAAACATTTCATTCCAATTAATTGAAACTGATTAAAAAAAGCATCAATATACTGTAACGGTATTAATAATGTTAAATTAATAAAATATTTTATCAAACGTTAGTCAACATTTAACACACAAAGAAAATGATTTTCCTTTTTTTGTATAATTATTTAGAGTAAAATGTGAACAATATTTTTTATTGCTGAACTTATCAGACCTAGACATTTGGCATACCAGTACGTAAAATGAAGTTGCCCTTGGCGCTACAAACAAACAGAGAAATGCAGGCGTGTGTAGCGGGCGCCATTTGTGAATTGATTCCCGATATAATGAAGGGTATAGAGTTACATTGGAGCTGGTAGTGAAAGATGGTCTTTCACTACGCTATGGATTTCTCCGGGGTGTGAGTGTGGTGGAGGGAGTATCGAAAGTTGCGTGCGCATTCGGTGTACTCTGTCCCGCTCACGCTTCACTATTCTACGCTTGCTGTCTCAGGTCGACCTACACAGCCTACTTGCGTGCTATTTGATTACTCCACGCGCTTGTGTGACCCTTTGTTTATATTGGTCATAGCCACTTTAAATTGATTAATTTCGACACCTTTGATTTTTACAGGTTTCTTACGTTTTGGATATTGATAAGAAATTAATTGATTCATGTAATATTTATTCAAAATATATATATTTTTTAATTGTTTTACATGCGATGAAATGATAAATACTAGGATATTTATACTCTTGTTATGTGTTATCTGAATAAGAAATTAAACGTCAAAAATAAAAAGTATCTAATTAACATTATAAAAACCAGTAAAGATTTTATAGATGACCATTAATCATGCAATTGTTGATGGTGAAAACCATTGAACAAGATCAATTATACAATAAATTAATTTATTATAAATACACATGAAAATATAGGCGCCTGTGAAAACACCCTAAGAGAGTTTTCCACGACTCACTAACACCGATTCGCTGTACGTAAGCACGCAAGTTTTCACGCACACACGTGCTAGTAACAAAATAAGCGCCTGAAACTCGTAGCGACCGCGCGCGATGCCTCTACATCTCTCTCTAACACATTTTCTTGTCCTATTTCAACAGGTTTCGCTTTTCAGCAGTTGCAGCGACGAACGCGTGCCTCTAGTAACACAGCACAAACAGTACGAGGAACACACGTCGTATTCGAAAACTGAAAACACAGTTTCACTGACAGTTCCGACATTACCTGACATTCAACGCCGTCCTCCGAAATACGGCGCGTTATCGCGTTTTGTTGAAACGGGATGACACGTTTTTCCATAGTTTACTATTTATAAATGAAGAAAATGTAACGACGTGTGTCCTCAGTAGTTGAAAACATCTCGCGTGTCGCGAACCGCGTAAAACTTTTCGTGCGAAACATGAAAACCGCCAAACTTGACTGTGCCAAAAACGATACTATCCCCTCTAAACTATGATTACCGATTGTCAGTTTTTTGTGATGTAATAGTGAATTAAAACAAACTTTTTCTCAAGATATTTGCAAAGTTAACACGATGTGAATCTTTAGGATGTTCAATGTTTACCTCTTCAGTGTTGTGAATAAAACTTAGTTTAAGTATTAGACGAGTGAATGGCGATGTATCTACAGGAATTCTTCAACTACATTTTGAGTAGACTAAAGTGAGAATCAGCTTTGGTTGTGATAAATAAAAATCGGAGTGCGTTCGCCGCTGTCCCTCCATAAAACATGGACTTAATAAAAATCGGTTGTTTCCCGAAAGTTGTGAGTAACGTAGAGAAAAATAGTATATTTATACAAGCAATCAATTTTAACTTTTAAGTATAAGTACAAACCTAGTGTTTGTGTTCCTGTGTTGAATAATAAAAGGTTGTGTCTCAGAACTGAGCTTTCCTCCCTAATTTCCCTCGAGGTTGTGACTACAATAACGGACTGAAACCTGAAAGTTGGAGGATTATCATCGAGATGTCGTTGTGCTTTTCGAATTCGCTCGTTGACAGTGATTTGCATATATTCGGACATCGTTGAATATAGTGACATTTGAATTAAGAATTGGAGCTTGTGGGTGCCGGAAACAGGTAAGTTTTTACTAATTATAGGATAAGGTTTTTTATTTACTTTTTTCTCCAGGCCTTAGTTGTAGATAGTGATAAAACGTTTTGTTAAAGTGTTATATTCTTTTTGGTTGTTTTCAAAAAATCCATGTCTATAGGTATAATCCTCTATCAGTATAATATAATTATCTGTTATTTTTATGAAATATTAATGTTTTTATAGGAGAGTAATATTTCTTGCTTTATATTTGTGTCTTATTTATTATGAAGTTTGTCAAGAGTTGATTTTGTATAGGACTAAATTCTGGTTAAATAGGTTTATGAGCTGCGAAAATTAAACAAGATCAAAAGTCTTCGACAGTACAAAAATTCGTTTCCTAATTTGATAGATGTTATGTTAGATTAAAAAAATGTTCATACTTACTACTTTTAAAAATGGAAATAAATGCGAACGTAATTGATTAAATTGTGACAATTTTTTGGAGGGAGTAACACAATTTCGTCGTTTTTAATAGGAAACGGAAACTACGTATAACGTTTTCTTTTTTTTTTTTTAATCTTTATTTATTATGGAGGGTTTGATCAATTATGATCATGCCACCCTCATTGGAACATAACTACCTTACAGTCTACGCTTAACAACTAAATTAAACAATTTGTACAGCATTCTGGCTTCTTCCGATTGAGGGAAAGCCAGGATGCTATTAAATATACCAACTTCCTGCCGATTGATGTTGTATTTTTCAATATAGTCCGATCTTTCAGCCTCAACCCGCACACACTCAACCAGGACATGATACAGATCTTCTGGTTTGTTACACTCTGCACAGTTTGGAGACTCAGATTTCCCCATCAAATATGTAAACATACCCAGTGGAATATGACCGGATCGAAGTCTGAAAGCCGTTACTATATCCAATCTAGACATCTCTGTTCTCAAAAACCAAGGGGACCGAGTGAGGCAGGGTTGTATGGTCTTGTACCATATTCCCTTGGTTAGGGAACGCTCGTCAAAGTACTCCTTCCACATCGCACTACATTTACTCCGAACCTCATACCTACAGGTAATCCGAATACAATGGTACCTAAGCAAGAAAAGAGTATGCCGTTTATAATTGCGTCTTTTGCTAGCCGATCGGCTTCTTCATTGCCTGGTATGCCGATGTGGGAGGGTATCCACTGAATTTTAATATAGGTATACGTATATAATATACGTTTACTTATTTTATACAATCATAGCTGAAGTATTTTCTACGAAAACAATTAAGAAAGGTTACTAGATAATAAAAAAATACGGCACGGTAAGTTAAAGTAGAAGAAGTCAGGTCTGATTGAAGTCAGTTAAAATATTAAATAAAACAGCTTTTAAGTCAATGAAAATATGGCATTTTACAGAGTTAATTCGATATCGCTTTCTGCTGGAACAGACGGATAAAAATGCCAAATAACTTTATATGGAGTTATAGTTATCTCTTGTTGTTGTTTGTTGTTGTTGATGTGTATCTGTTTTTGCACTTTTTTGTTACATAAATTCAATTCACACTGTCCCAAAATAATTTTTACGTAAAAAATATCCACTTATTTCCAGGTGATTGTAATTGGTATTTGAAATTAAATAACTATTCCAAACATCAGTTGTAGTATGGTAATAAAAAAAGAAAACATTAAATAGAACGAAGTTTGTAAAATTATGTTTTAGAAATTAATTTTCAGGTGCCATGCTCTTATTCCAGCATCGTATAGGTAGCATTGTTTAAACTGAGTGTTGTAGCCTTGGGTCCAAATATTATGAGCTGGATTATTGTGTACAAAATACATACGGTTCCCTTGGGGTGTAGCCACCCCTACACTCGCTTTCTGCCGTAAGGTAACTATTAGAGCGGTCTTGGTAAAGGCACTGGTAGATGAGGCGTTTTGTCTCTGTCCATTGACTAGCCGCTCTAATCGACTGCAGATATTATTCTGATCCTATTTTATTTAAGATCGTCATCATCAGAATCTATAACTAAACCACTAATGAGTGGTATAAAGATTATGGTTCAAAATGCCTGAGTTCGTGGTTTCTACGCGTAATTGGTTCACTTTATTTTTTTTCAATACGTCTCAAACATTGTCGTATTTTTCAAATTCCATCATGTTTCAGTCTAAAGTAAAAGCTTGTAAATACTAACGAGTGTACCTCGGAAAAATAATATTTCTCAAGAAAACAAAAAGGGAAAAAGATTTGTGAGACATACGAAAAGTGAGTGATGATTAAAAAAGTTATCGGGCATAACGTTTTCACCTACACTGCAGTCGCGTACGATATGGAACTCATTTTAATTGCATCCCACTGAAATGCCAGCTTTCCAACCTATGATTAAGGTGCATTGCGGATTGATGGCGAAAATTAAAAATGCTGTAGGGAATTTTGTTTACGATCTAAATTGACCTGTGAGAACTGGTAATAAATTTGATTTTAGTGTGTCGTAGCAATTCTATATCGAACTTGACCGCAGTACAGACTTGCAATGACTGCTGTTATGGACATGTTAAAAAAATCTAAGGGCCTAAAAATTGCACGAGTGTGACGAGTATTTTTCAGAAATGCATACGAAAAGTATGTCAATCAACAAGCAGGTTAGACAGGAGTGATGTAAGGAGTGACGTCACGCGTTGTTTGACATCTCAACGCAAATAGTCGGAGCGATGACAGATGAATGGCGTTATAGCCGCCCATTGGAATTGGAGTGAAGTATAGAGCAGGTGACTGGGGATGTAGAGTACTAGGTAACACGTAATGGGATTGACGAATATTACAGACATTTATTAGGCAGCCGGTTACGTTTTTTGAGGCGACCTTCTCAGTCCTCAGGAGCAGCAGCGCATCTGTGATCGAATTGGACACTCACATTAACAATTAGCAACTGGACTATCACTAACATCAACTAACAGGACTAACTATCACTAACAGTCCCTGTCCTCACATTTATTAACAAACTAACCACCTAACATTCTAACATTGATGATATGTACTAGCACATGACATTTCAGACACACTAAATACTCAATCAAAGACATTAATATCTCTGAAATAGCACATTTTATTAAAATGTGCATTTCCTAAGGGCGGCAACGAACCTAGATCTTAACAACTAGATGCTTCTTGTTCACGGAATGGTAACTTCAGGGTTTTCAAATTTATTGGACAACAAAAATGAGCCTGAAGCCCATTTCTTTAGCTGATTACACATAACGCCGTCATGGAGTCCATAACTGATGCCTAATGACTTGTGACGTCAGTTCTTGCTTCGTTTACGCCTGGATCAACTTACTGTAAAACAGAAAATGTCGCGTGTAAGTACCTATTTATTAAAAAAAATCTCGTTTAGGTTCAGTAAGAACTGAAAATACCTCCTCTTGTGAGAGGTAATAAACGCATAGGGAGATGTGTTTATTACGTTCATGAACAAATACATGTTGATGTTAGCTTCTCTTTCTGTCCCATCGTAATATTAATATAATATAAAAAAATATTTCCCGACATCCTTGTGATACTTCGTTTTTGCCATCTATGTTACAAATTCAATACATATTAAAAAAATAATATTTATTCAAAATATATTACTTTTTTTACCGGGACAGTTCTTTCGACTACTACACAGCTCTTTACAGAGACGCTCTATCTTTAGGGGCGTCTCTCGGTGTGGCAACCCACAAGTTAATAGGTACCTATCAGTGATTTTTACATACATACGAGTATCATGCGATTTTTATGTACCAATCCATATTTCATCTGTAAGCCGTTCCCGACAAAACATATCGCGTTCCATTTCCATGAATATGATAAGTAGGTAATTAGTGCTATTAGTAGAGTTTAGATGAAAAAAATCGCATGAGCAGTTCCAACTGGAATGTCAGTGGCCATTGTCATTGGTTTGTCATCGCGTGGATGTGATGTGTGCGAATTTGTATGTTGACATGTCGAGAAACGGAAAGTTTTTTGTAAATAGCGTAGAAACGGCTAGACGAGCAACCTAGTAAACAGTCACCGACGCCCTTGGACATCAGAAATTCTAAAGGTGTCACCGATGCGGTGTTGGCAAAAATGAGAAGACGATTTCTCCAAACGTCATGGTCGGTTTTTCGTTTTTTATTAATGAAACCGGTGATGCTGCATTACTTGTCTTAGGGTGGTATTCCACTGGTCAAATATCTTGGTCCAATTTCTATATCCAAGATTTCATCAAATTTCTTTGACGAGTGCCAATTCCACTCATATACAATATCTTTGTCCAATATTCTCTTTGAGAAAATTCAGAACAGAACAGAAAAAAACAAAACAAACAAACAAAATCAAACAAAACAGAACATCAAAATCTTTGATCAAATATCACTGTTATTCATAATATTGGATGAAGTCATCCAATTTCTTTGTCCAATACAACTTGGATCAAAGAAATTGGATGAACGGAATACCATCCTTATCTAGTCTGTTAAGGGCTTGAGAGACAACTTTTTTAATTTTCTTTACCGTCGTTCAAAGTGATGCTTTTGGTATTTTTGATGTCTTTTGGCGGCTAGTCTCAGCTAGTTATTATTACATTATTAATACAATAAAAGATATTTGTTTTTTTTTAATTAAAAAAGGCATTTATTTAGTAAATGATATTTTATAAAGATGTTTTTCACTTTAACCTTTTGCTTAGATACCAATCTAATTCAATGCGTTAACAATCATCAAAGGAAATCCAACGAATAGGCAATAAAAGATCTTTGCTTCGTCGATAGCTATAAAGTTACAATTTTCGTTTGTTGTGATGAAATTATTGTCCATTGAAGAAAATATGTTAACAAATAATGAAACATTTTTTATGATGATAAAATTTGTTTATTGTGTTTGATGTTTAATGTTAAAATGTTTGATAGGAATGTAACTGAACAGTATTTGTCAGTATAAGAAAATGTACAAATAATGGATATTTAATAACGAAATAGATTCCATAACAATAAGTAGTCCAGTTTCAGCTGGAAGCTTAAGAGATGGTAGTTTTCTTCATCCTCATATCTTTTTTCGCCTGGCAATACTTCGGTGTTGTCTATAAAACATAAGCTCCTTTGTCGGCTTTATTATGTAAAAAGTAAAGAGGATTTTTAGGAATATACATATTTTCAACACATCAGTGTGTTTTAGCGACGCAATGACTCGTTAATAGGAAATTTTTGGAAATTGTGACTGAGCACGCAAGTTAGAGATCACTGAACATTGTTCCATTGGGGAGAGTGCTACACGATAGGTACCTACTGGATGCAGTTTACAAGTATTGTTACATACCATTTGTATGTATGTTCGTGTTACCTAAAAATACCTAAATGATATTTGCTGGCGTAAGATCACTTAAATCCTTCGCGAAGGCTGTTGTCAATTCTTCTTTCCTTATTTTTTTTTGTGGCGATATCGCACGCATGGTGACTTCATGACAAGCCCGAATCACGCTATCATATACCACTCGCATATAGACATATTTCTATTTCCCAAAATCTTTTGAAGTGAAAATTTCTTTAGCATCGTTGTGTCTTAAAAGTCGATGAAACGAAAACCCGACAGTAAAACTGAACAAACTGTAAAATTGCATTTATTGAAGAAGGTCATTTATCGACATATTCTCGGTGTCGGAAAATCCCCGATGCACTATCTGGATCGCACATCCCAAACATAACAAGAATTCCGCTACGATCAGAACCGACAAAAATAAACTCAAGTAATTGCAATAGGTCATATACATATAAACAGATTTGAGCGTTTATTAATCGTCAACACTTCCTATGTCTGGCTTAATTATAACTGCCGTTCGAAACAATACATTCAGAATTTGTCGTCAGTACGAATATTTCAGCGCCAGAGCAAAGAAAGGGTTACCATCTTATATGTGATTTAAAAAGTCCAGACAATGACCTGGATATGATAAATTTTTTTTTTTTTAATTTCCGCATATTTTAGTTAAATATGTTGTAATTTTTGTTACTAATTAATTTTTCTTGGATTAGAAGTAATAAAATAATTGTTTTTCTGTATTAAAATATCCGGACAACTGAAAAAGCAGGACAAAATCAAAAGCCAAACTGAATGTGAACTGTCTGATCAGATTCGGATAAATGAATAATTAATAAATACCGCTGAATACTCATAGCTCATACCCCACACTTGCATTGCCCCTATCATGGCAAGAAGACACATTCAGATGGAGAACGGTAATTTAAACACATCATTAAAATTTTCGCCTTGTTGGGAATCGAACCTCGGACCCATGGAACAGCGATCCGACGTGCTAACCATTACACCATTCGGGTTGTCCGGGATAAATTCAGACGGTTGGTGACCCTAGTCTAAGAAATATTGTCGGTGAGCCAAGTGCCGCCGACCAGTGTATAGAGCGCCAGTCGAATTCTATCAACATGATACATATAAAAACGACCTTCTATTATCTCCGAGACCGACACGTTTCGTTGGATTAATGTAATTGGATTCATTGTCTTGGTATTCGCTTTATGTATTCGTGTTTTAAAATTGTTCCTATGCAAAACGATGAAGCATAGGAAAGTTTCCAGACAATGAAATTGTAGGTAAAACCGAATGATAGCTTATCGCTACACAAGGCAAAACATGCGAATGTATTACAATTTTTGCATATTTTAAGTAAAGTCAATAAAAATACAAATGAAAAAACTATATCGAATTATTTCATTTAATAATTTTTATATAACACGCATCTTATGAAATAGTTGCATTTTTAAAGATAATGTACCTAACTACATAATACTCGTAGTTGTTTACATTGATCAGGTAATTGAGGTACTTAAATCTAGCAAAATCTGCAGAATCCGAAGAAGCGCGTGAATGTGCCATAAAAATATCATTGTGTTGCACGAAAACACGTGCTTGTTAATTCATTGCTTTTTGAGTTTATTTAAGACATTTTGAAATTAAAATTAAATTCAATTCGGAATAAGCAGATTTTTTTGGCTTAGTTTTTCTAACAATTTTATCAACGGATCCCCGATGTAGGTATCAGATTGATTTTGTCAGCCATTTGTCCTACGTCTTACACGGTTTTTCCTTGTTCAAGAGAATTGAAAATCCCGATGAATTTGATGTAGACAAGAAGGAATTCAAACAGTAATAAAGTGGTCCATAGATTACTTAGTAAAACATATCGAATTGTTTCAGCTTGTGATTAATTAACAACATAGCATTGTACAATCCTGAGTAAGATCTCTAATCACGTACGAAACGACCAATATACATAGATTTGATAAGACGAGTTGTACCGTCTACGCAACTGAAAGCAATATTGCTTATTAATCGTAATATTACAGCTGTGTTTATATTACGTTATGGTATTAATAATCGTAATTATGATTCATAATTATAATCTCAAATAGTAATTTACAGTTAATTGTCTTTGTTCATAGACATCAAACAATTTGATGACAATATCATGAAATAACACTAGGTAGTGCAATATGAATTTATTTGTGTTGTGTGATGCATCACATCAAGGTTTTTGAACCAAAAACAAGTTTCGGGAAGTTTACGACAATAATATAAATAACCATTGTGTAAAATTGAAAATATTTTTAATAAATCATATCTAGTGTTAGCGATTATGCCCACGCAAACGCCTCGGAATATCAGGAAGTGAAAACAATGCTACATCACAAATAATATTATCTTAATGTGTAGATAAGATATCCAACCAGCAAAATATCGATTAATTTTAAACGAGTTTAAGAGAGTTACTTAATTATGATTTAATAATATATTAATCTCGGTCAACATTTTTTTATCATTACCGTTAGAGATCAGGTTAAGCCAGTATAATTACGGTGTAGCGAAACCAGTAATTCAACAAGAACAAAAACAACAGGTTTTACGATCACGCTTCTTTCGGTGTCCATGTTAAGATAGTTCACGTATCAATTAATGAAACATTAAACATTGGCTAAGGACCTAACTGATTTATGGACGCTTAAAAAACTGAGTAATCTGGAACTGAAATTACTAGGAAAATGTGTGTATTGTTATAAATTTTCGATGTTATACTGTTTTTGAACTAAAGTTTCAATCTACGTGGTTTTTTCATGTTAGCATATTATGTATAAGAAAATTTTATTCGGTAATGTCACGAAATTAATTTAAAAAAATCTAAGGAACCCCAAAACTGAATAGTTATCTAGCACGTGCAGTCAAGGTCGGTGTCGTGAAAAAGAATCCGTATTCACAACGGAAATAGAAATTGTGTTTCGCCGGACACTAACTCGCATTGACATGCGGTTTAGTCGGGCCGCGGTAAAGCATTCTCAATTCAAACTTGTGGTTTCGTGAGATTGGAAACGACACGCATAGGTGTATTCGTTCACATTAGGTGCTATTCGTTCACATGAGGTGCTATTCGTTCACATTCGGGGTGTATTCGTTCATTTCAGGCACTTGTATTCGTTTAAAAATTTTGACTTGCTCACGATCCTATAGGATTAACAAATTCCTAGGTAATGAATATCAAAAGGGTGAAGGGTCTCGTTATTGATTTCTGAGCGATATTTTAATAAAAAGATGTAGCATGTTTTATTCTTAATAGTGAATTTATGTAAGGTTTTATTTATGAATGACAATAAATGAATGAATGAATAAAATAACTAAATACTTTGATACTTGAATACTTGAGATTGAAACATCGTCTAACATAAAAGTATGCCTGATTGTGATTATAGTTGTGTTTGATAGTATATGTGGGTTATTCCCACTGGTCACATTGATAGTCAGACTGGTCTGATCATAGTTTGTTTTGTACACTTAAGTTTTTTGAGGAGAATTGAAGTTTGGTTTTGTAAGCATTTCACACGTGTGGTTATGTAAAAGAACAAAAAGAGTTCCTCTCACTTTGCACATCGCGCTTATCTCGTTTCCCTGTGCCTCTGTCGGAATATAACCTTAAGGTACACTCACGAGGAATCTTACGCGATTTCTCTGTTTGTCACAACACAACCCTAAGATCCATACGTGACACGGACCCATATACCTAATGTGATACTCCATTTACGCAACCCAATTTCAACTCTCTAGCTCATATTCGTTCGCAAATATTTGGGCCGTGACACAACGCGTGACAAATGAGTGACGCCCGGAATAATGGAATACGTAAAATGCATTGATCACGTAACATCCGCTCGTTGTGGGAATGTTGAAGACGTGTATTGATATGTGTAGACGTTTTAAAAATTTTAATATAGTTTTCACATTCTTCATTCAAATAGCATCCTTAAAAGTCGAAGATTAGTTTCCAACATGCGGTTTTAACTAGTAAATGTAGTAAGAGAGAATTTCCTTTGTCGAATGATGATGAATAATATGTTTTATAAGAGTTGTGGCATTATTTACAAAACGATAAAATTGCTCTACAAGGTTAAAATAATACCAGTTAAAAATCAAAGCACAGTTTATTTTCTAACAGACACCCTTTCTGGCTTTCTGTAACAAAATCTTCATTCATCAGGCGCAAATAATCAATACCAGTTTTCCAAGGCATGTGTGAAATTTGAGTTTTTATGACGCAGTGCGGTATGAATAAAGTTCCTCATTTCCCACTTTCAACGCACACCGGAACATTTGTAATACGTAACTAGATTTGGAGCTCGTAAAACTATTTTATAGCCGACAGTGAAAATTTGTTATGAGTTTCAGAGCTTCATAACTTTTGGGGTGTGTGATTCTTTCTATCACATGTTTTGGAATGCCATACTGAGTTATTTTTCTGTTGCAATTATTATAATTGTGTAAAGTGATGTAACTAGATACAAATAAGTACATATGTAAATAGAATTTAGGTGAAAGTAAAAAAAAATTACATGCATTGTTTGCTTCCTACACGCTTTTTTAAGAGCTTCGTAATTTTGTCCAAAGTGCAATTTGATTGCAACTTTGGATAAACGTTGATACCCTGTTGCGGGGTCTATGTACCTTTTGTTATTGATATCCATGCAGCCTTTATTGCTTTATTACTTTTATTTATATGGCTCTTCAAAGTTAACACCGACGCCAAACTTCATACCTACACGTAGCCAGATCATGTTCAAAACAATTGCAATGGTTGTTGCAACTGTTTTAAGTTTGAAATTAAGATATACGAGTATATTTATAAACTATAAAATACCTACGTCCCGAGGTATTAAACCTCTACTTTTACTAAGACGTCATTATGTATCATATTTCATTTATTTACGCCATTATCACATGGAGTCTTGGTAGTTACTCTTTAAGAAACATAACATAAATCTTCACTTCTCTGCATCTGGATACAACTGCTTTTCTTTATCATGTTACTTATAATAACAGCTAATAAAAATTCTAAGAATATTTGTAGTAAACCTACACTGTATTGTGAAATAAAGAAAATTCCAGAAGTGCATTTAGAGTCGGTGGGCGGCGAACAGAAATAAATGCAATTATCTGAAGAGCTCGTTCTTTGTTTTTGTTTTATTTAAACGATCTTTTCGTCTGTCACTGGTAAAGAAATATGTATACGTATTCAGATTATCTGAAGAAGTAAATACTTCTACTGAATGACTTCTAGTAATTTTAAAAGTAAACGGGTAGGTAGGTACTCCTATTTTTTATTCTTTGACTGATATTTCCACTCACTTCCATGGATCATGGTCACGGTCATTTCAAAATCGTGAGTACTTGTTTACACGATTTGAAAAAAGTAATGCAATAAAATGATGATAAGATCAGCTTAGGAATATAAATATCTATTTTATACAAGGGGAATTTAAGTGGCCTGTAGTCAGAGATGGGTAAAATATTATAATCATTGATACACTCCAACTACTTTTAAAAGACGCTCGCGGAGGCGTTTCCTGGCCTAAGAAAGAAGTAAGTATTAGTAATCTTTAATGATTTTCATACTTTACTCACCTCTACCTGCTGTCAGAGATGGGTAAAATGTGAATGGTAGGTGTCATAAAGGGTTCTAGAGAATGAGCAGAAGCATTTGACGAGTGGATTTCCATATATCTAGTCTTTTGAAACGCGTCTGGATCTCAACCTACGCCTATCCGGTGTTTATCCTGTAAAAACTTGTGTAATATTGTCTTCATCCATAAATTTCATTCTGACCATTCGTTTGACTTATAAGTCTGTCAAATACTTCCTTATGCGTTCATTTCGTATAAAACTTGTGTAAATAAATAAATAAGTTTGATTAATTTGAGTTGACTAAAAATCAGGTAAGTAGGTCAAAAGATAATTCAATTGTAACTCGATGTAAAGTTGGCATATCGATAAAATTGTCATATTATTTTAACATAGCTGCTATTATTTTTAATTGTGAGAATAATAGGTACAGTATGCGGGTGATTTATGAGTCAAAACATCTTTTGACAATGCTGAAAGCTGAAACTATTTCAGTGTAGTTCACTATTCTGCTATCCAGTTTTTTCCTGAATGTCTTGCCAAGATGAAAGTGTAAATTGGCGTAACTACGAATGTTTTATAATAATGTCTGTTAATCATCAAAAATATATTACAAGATAATATTATTAAATGTATTTTGTTAATACTGATAATTAAGGTAATAACAATATACTCGTACATATATATTAATTAACAAACATCAAAGTTAATTTTATTGCCACAATATTTATTTACCCGATAACTCTACGCTGGTTATGGTGGTTTGTGGTAGACCACAAATGATTCAACCAATAAGCACCAACCTGTAAACACCTACTTACCTAGAAGGAAAATATTATTTTAGCCATAATTTGATTTAACTATGTTCGAAGCTATAGTTTTAAATATTTTTAGCACTGTAATAGAGTCTTATTTCACACATATAGATTTAATTAACGTAAGTATAATTTATTACGCTACGACAACCCTAATCTCACGCTCAGATTTTACATTGCGGTGTACTTAGTGGGACATGAATAAAAAGAAAAGTTTTTCGCTGCGGTCAGCGCCGTGATATTGGAAATAAGATTCGTATTCCCGCTGACTGCTCTTCGTCATTGAATCGGAACTGAACTTCCGAAGTTTTTCCTCGAATGTAAAACGAAGCAGACTACAGTATCCGAACCAGCAGCAGTCATTTATATCAGCCGAGTTCGGCACAGTTTGACAATCCACTGATTTATGAACGAAATCCCGCTGCGTGGGCGGAGAATTTTATGAAATCCGCGCTATTTCAGGGTTAACAATGAGGCGAGTCGTAACGACTCTTATTTTTCCCTCCAAAAGAAACATCAACGGTGAAAAATTGTAAATGAATTTTCGGGGGAAAATTGCGCCGCTACGGAAAATTATAATCGCGCTCCAATCAATGTCAAATAAATCCGTGATCTTTTTATATTCAAAATAACGTCCGAGCGAATTCTCTTGATAAGTATGAAAGGAAAACGGCAGGATACAAAAATGTAACAGTGGAATGGAGAGATTCGGAGGGAACCCCCGATTGCCCTACTTCCCCCGCTGCGTTCTTGTCGGCATCACCTAGGTTCTTGTCCCACCGTAAACGATTAAACGTCAACGGCTGTCTGGCTGAACTAATATTGCGAGAATTAAGAATATATGAACAGATTTTCGAAAATGCATACAACATGACAGAATGTTTTTTACAAAAAGAAATAACCGATTTCAACATTGACAAGTTGAGATGATTTGAAAACTACTCGCCAGATTGCGCTCAAATCAACCCACCTAGGTGTAAAGTTATCGTCAATACAAGTTTATCAAGCCCAAAAACAAGGTAACTGCTGTTAAGGAGTTCTCTCGATTGTCTTTCGGCTCCATCATCAGATTGACTCCGGAACTTCATCAAATTGTGTGCTTTAACGAAAATGTTAACAAACGAATTAGTCGCCCCTACAATTTTCGAAAGGTTACTTCGATTTCTCTGGCATGCTATCATCAGAGCCTGGTGTCCTTAACATGGGACCACCCTTGGAATATTTACTTTTCAACATGAAAGAATTAATTATTAATATCGGCTCAAAAACGACGAAAATATCCCTGAACACACATAAAAAACATTTAGGTGTACAGTAGAATTGAGAGCCTACTTTCTTTTTGGAGTTGTTGAAAAATACGTTTCGTTTGATATTTCATCGCTAGTTGTAGTGAAAGTTGCTTAATGACATCGTAGTCGGCAAAAGCTGGAAATATTAAAATGAGCGAGTACTTGTTCCGTCAGTAAAACGGCTATTGCTCAAGCTTTCGCGTCTTTCATTCGTCTCCGGGAATTGCGTGTTTGAATTAAAAAATTACGTCAAGTAGATGCAGCTGGTTTATTTTTGAATATTAGTGCTAGGAATTTTTATTGTTATATATATTTCGTCATGTGTCGCTTACATCGTTTGTAGATCGCGTGGGCAGTTTCGCATGCTTTTCATACATAACATGCTCTCCGTATTGATATAATATATCTATCTATATTGATTGCTTGAGGAAGAGGATTAAAGAGGTTAGAGGAGGAGTTCACACGCGATCAAGTCTGAAAGTTGTCCATGAGAGAAACTACATACACACTTTTACCTCTCAAGGCCGAAGGGGGTAAGTTCCAAAAATCTTCTTTCAATGAGTTTATCCCCTTTTTCCAAATATTCTCTCTTAGTGCTCCCCTATACTGCCCAAGAAACTGCAAGCCAAATTTCCAGCTTCCTGCGTTTTACTCAACACAAGACTGAACGACAAAACTACTGTTTTGGGTGCGCGTTGACTGACAATCATCTAACAAATATTGATTGCTGGAAAAACGATGTTAATTCATTGACCTGACAACAAAAACCCGGACTAATGGCTAAACGTGTCCTGCGAAGCATGTACATACTCAAAAATATTCTACCCATAATGTTAGTAGACAGTTATAGCAGTCGTTTAAAAAACGGTCAAAATAAAAGTCGACACAAACCTTCTTGCTTCTATTTTATACTACTTAAATCATCTTAAATATTCATCAAAATACTGAAAACGCTTCAATTTCCGAGGAAAGTGAAGAATACTGGTATTCATTCAACCGAATCCAATGAATAATGTCTGCCGCGATTTAGCTGTCAAGTTCGTTGGAAACTAAAGGCCATTTCTCGATTGGGCGTTCTTTCGCCGTGCTTTGTCAGCGTTGTTCAAAGTAATTAACATTCTTGCCAGAGTTATTGTAATCTGAAGTTTTTTTTATTTAATTAACTTTCGAAAGAGTAGACAGTTTTATACAATTATTATTCCTAGCGGATATTTTTTACTTTTGAATTTAACTTTACACTCATAAAACCATACTTGATACCACTGATAGAGCATACCAATGATAAAACCAAAATTTGGTCTATCTATTTGGTCTATCTCAATTGGCATGTGTCATGGAATTGTCTGTCATTGGCAATCCTGGTGGATTACGGACTTCATTCTTAGTTTGTGAGTCCAGAAGCGAGACAATTAGGCATTTTGATGATAAAGATGATGAATCACAAACTGTATTTACTCCACGCTATTTTCATTTTTCCGATAAAATATCTTACAAGGCCGTCTCACCCTTATTACGTACTGAAAAAACGCCTCGTCAGTGTACGGCCTTAAGCATAAATAAAATGATTTATGGATACTAAAGCCGTTTAGAAACGATGCAATAAAGACTGCAAATATTTGAAATGAAACTTTATTTTGAGTTTTGGCGAGTTAATGGATTAAGTTTCGATGAAATTATTGGACTATTTAATGACAAGTTCAGAAACATGAACAAAGGGTATCCGAACGGCGTAGTTTTCGGTTATGTTTATTTTAAAATTGTAATTAACTTCGATGAAAGTCCCTCGAATGTACTACCCAGGGATACCACAGCATTTAATATCTTTCCCCAAAATTGTTTTTCATTCGAAATAATTGTATAGCTACATTCAAATACGGAAATGAAACAACTGTATGGTTTCCGCGATTTTGTTCATGTGAATAGCTCTGTATTTTTTAAAAGAGGAAATATAAAAGTAATTTTAAAATTGTAAAATCCGGCAATAAAAGTATGAAAAACTACTGTTATGGGGTTGTTATTTACAAAAATTTTTATATTTATCGTCAATGAAATAAAATTATACTTACACGTAATATTTATGATAAGAATTTAAGCCTAAAAATTTTAACCCGTTTTGGTACAATTATGCCTTCAATGTGTATGGCCTGATTGGCCAAATATCAAAATTTCTGAGACATGCTGAGCGATTGTTATCACAATAACATCAAAACCGACGACTTGTCGCTAACTTCAAAATAAAAGAAGAGTGTTCCATTAAATTTTTATCCATTCTACTAGCTTCATCCATCTACTATCAGGTCCGAAGTCCGAACCTAACTGCTACGTAGTCGCTACGAATGTACTGCTACGAATGAAACCTGCGAATGTCAGCTACGAAATTATCTACGGATTTTAGCTACGAATTGTAACCACTTACTTAGGTTGGTCACAAACAATCAACTTGCGATCACTTTATGCAGAACCGAACTTCATTCATACATAAAAAAATAGCCAATGACCCGACGGTTAAATAGCGTTGTAGATTGTTAGAATTATATTCTGATTCAGTAAGTTGTAGTAACCCTGTAAAAATGTGAAATGTTTTCGATTACAACGTGGATTTCTTAAAATTAAGAGGCTTATAAGTTAGTTCTCTTTACCATCCAAAGCTACATTATACCTTATCATTAGGTGGGAATGTAGCCAAACTAAACAAGGTATGTACAAAACACAGTTTCATTAAATCACTGATGACTTAGTGCGAGAATGTTAATTTTAAAACATTTTCATTTGTAATCGTTGAGATATTCACTATGGCAGTTAACTACATACCGTGCATACCTATACTAATGGCAAATCCGGAAAGGATCTTTGTACCTTCCTAAATCTTCGCTATAGAACCGTGGACCCTCATTACGAGTCCCGGAAAACCCTAGGCACCTAATGTAGCCAAGTGTCGGTTTTGATTGGGCCGATATAATTTTGTTCTATGGTATTGCCTTTACCTGGAATTTAGGTTGTATAATAGGTATGGCTTAATATATTTTCATTAAAGTATAAATGTTTAATTAAAGAGTAACTACTGCAATCACATGCATATTAAGTGGCATGTGACAACACAATTAAATAATCCAAAACACTGACACTCATTACCCGAGAAGAAACATTTCTATATCCCATAAATATAGATCTGCCTGAACAGGAATCGAACCTAGGAAGGACCCCTTGCTTTGGAGGTTGTATATCATAATTAGATTAAATGTTAATCAAAAATGACTCGAGAAGTAGTTGTTATCTAGAAATTCACGGAAATGTAATTCATTGCAGATTCACCTTGATAGTCACAAATAACGAATATGTAAGAGTTTGAAATGAATAATCACTTCGGCGAGAAAAGTATCGTGAACGTACTTGAATATTCGTTATATTTTGAGAGATTTGTGTTATCTATTTATTTAACTGCTGATAAACGAACCGATAGGCAGCCCGACAGTAAAACCAGACCGTGTAGGTCCGACAGACTGAAGTAATTGCGATTTTTTTCTAGCCAGAACGAAACATTATGTACTTGTAATTGTGAATAATTGCGGGGAAAAATTACAGAAGGAAGAACCATCGGTTTACTAGAAATAAATAGTCATAAAGCAATACGTATAAATTATCTGTGAGAATGTATAGCAATGGGTCCACTGTAATTAATGATTGAATTATGGTATCATTTTCAATTAGATACCGGATCCGGCGCAGACTCACCAGATCCGGTAGGTAAAACACGCCGGATTCGCCAGATCCATCAGACCGGATTGCAATCCCTAACCGCAATTCACTGCGGTACGAGTGAAGGAAAACACGGAAAAACCATGGAAGTGAAGAAAAACTTAGTTTATCCAAACCCTTCCAACGTGCTGGACTCACAGGGAATAAACAATTTTGTAAGTAGCTGACAAATGGAGAGATGAGACACCTGATGGTAAGCGGTTACAAAGATTTTCTCAACAGGAAGTCGGACAACTTTAAACAATTTACAGCTGTTACAAAATAATCAGAGAACATCAATTATATTTTATATACAGTAATACACGTGTTATAGATATCGTATTTTGAGTGGTGATATTTGTAATCTGTGTAGTGCCATTTAGTGGTTGTAGCCGATGAATCAGCGAGAGGCGGACGAAGTTGCATGATTTATGTTGGTTCGGAGACGATCGTCTCATCCGTCGCCGTGATGAATGCGTCTTGCGCAACCGGTACGACAAAGCGGTATTCCGTGTTACGCGATGTAATTCGAGGGTCGTGATAAACAATACTATTATTATGAAGATTCAAATTAAAATAATATTTATATTTTCGAGGGGATATTAGTTTAAATACAATATACAGTCGGTTCATATAACGTTTATAGTAAAGCTTACCATGGTACTGTTTATTTTTTTTACATTAATTTATTCTTATTTATGTTAAACACCTCGTAGGTATGGATAAATTTTAAGTATTATGGCCTTAATTAAACCTTTCTTTACTGGAAGGATGAAAGAATCGAATTTACGACCTAGTAACTCTGCGAATACTGAAAATTTGGTTTGATATCTGGATGTGGCAGCCATTTTTACAACAGATAAAATTTGTACTCAAGTCGGAGATGTTTGAGTTGTCTTATTTGTTTTTGTCATCAGCGACACAAACATTTTTAGTGCGGGGGAGTAAGTGAGTAAGAGTTATTATTCTTTACGTTACTAATTGACTATCAGAGACAATAATTACGATTTATTATTTGATCTTTTGTCGGCAGTGAGCGATGGACAGGTTAGAAAATCCGGTAGTTTAGTTAGTTTTGGTGGTAACTTCACCCATAACATGATGCGTTTAACGTCACCCATCCTACGCTAATAGCATCAAATTGTAACAGTAACCTGGCATTGGCTTCAACACTACAATATCTGCTAACCGTTTACGCACGTAGCGGGGAATTCAAATGAAGCTAAATTTAGCCGAACGCACTCCATTTCTTGATTTGGCTAGCTAAAAGTGAATTAAGCCAGTATAGCGCAATGATTCACTTTGAAGTTTGTGAACGTATTATGGGTACTGTTTAATTAAGGCTGGGATTTATAAATAGCTTTGAATGGTATTTAGTAGCTTAATAGCTTACGAGCAGCTATTGTCTAAAGGTTTGAACTTTCATTGTCATGCTCACGGTGGGTCAGTGTTCCAATTGTGTAATTATTTATGCGCGTTTACTATTAATTGTAGATTGATTTAATTAAACACGTATAGCAAGGAACAGTAATTGACAGTTCTTAATATAAAAATTTCAAGTTGTTTAACATTTTAAATAGTAAGTATTACAATTGTATATCCATGCTGTCTAAATTAAGTACCGTTAGAAACCCATGAATAAATAATATAAATATTAGTAATGGTAATGAATTTCTAACTGGGCTTTAATCGACAATATAGAAGAACAGTTTCTGAAACGTAAATAAACAGGAGGCGTACGGGACTGTTTATTTCGTTTAGTTCAAACTATCGATATTTTTCGATCAAGTTTAAGACGATTAACGTTCTCCGCGTAAACTGGGATTGGAATACGACGGTATTCTGGAAATGTTTGTCTGAAATGAAGAACGGCTTATGTTGTTTATTGAAGTAATGTCAAAATTGAATTACGGCTCGTCTGTGCCGCTGCTTTTATAGTTTCGTTTGTTTGTTCTATACCTACATTTGCAATTCGTAACCAAAATTATGAATCAGCTTGAAGACATATTACTAGCTTCTAGTTCTATTATTAACACATATCTACTAATATTGATTTTAAAATACTAATGATAGTTTGAATACTTAAATGTATCTCGAATATACAGTAAATCCTAGCGAAGGTTTTTAACTTCTAAAAGAAACGAATTTGTTTTTGTGCATTCTGACTCGAGCTTGACTTATTTTAGGTATATAAAATTATTCTTAACATAGGTATTTAACTGTTTCTACAGACTGAATTAGTCAATCAGCTGACTGATTCATCATTGCAGGGCCTAAACTACTGAAGATTGAAACGTGAAATTAATTCCTTTTTAATACGTATCTTCTTTCTACGTCTTATAAAAACAGCTTGAGAGTAAATTACAGTGAAATTAAAATACCGCGCAGGCATAACCGTTTGCAATAGCTAGTAAATCATAAAGATAATGCTTCTGAAAGAATTATAATTTTATGTGGCAATTTTATAAAGAATTATTGATGTTTCATAGCCCATATTTTCCATTGTAAAAATCGATGGAACCCATTAAGCTTACCCGTAAAATCGGTAAGCTGGGAGTAAAACGCGGCAGCCGCGTGAATGATTTATAAACGAGGATAATACAACGCATTAGTTGGACCGCAACACGTACACATTGGATTTAGTAAAAAACAAACACCATTTATGATGAGGGATTTATGTATTCGATGCACGCTACCGATGTTCATATTTCGAACTACTAGTAGAAATATCTTAATATTTCATAACATTGTGTTATGTACTCGTAGCAGTAGGTACCCGGTGCACGCGATTTTCTTTTTGAAGTTTTCATAATTATATTATTTTTAACTAAGGTTCAAGCAGCGTATCATCAAATTTCATTCAGTAGTTTTTACGTGATATCCGGAGGAATACTCCTACTATATCCTTGATATTTTTGACATCAATTAATTGTCCTTCCTATCTTCATTTCCTCAAATACCTTCATTTGACGGACATAAAAAAATTACATTTGAATATATAATAGATTGCACTAAAAGTAAAGGTTCATTGTTATTGCTTGATTACAAAGCGCGCATATTAATTTTAATAGTTTTTAATATGCATTACGTGATCAAGATTAAGTTATAACTATAGAGATAGTGCGGGCAAAAAAAATAACATAATATTATATTTTCATTTTTCGAAACTTGTTATTAATATACCGGATGTAATACTGCCCCCGTCGAACCTGATTGCGCTTCCGGTCACGTACTTCAGTTCAGATTAGGAACGCGAAGTTAGGAACGAACTAGGAGATTGACTTTGAGAGTTGCGAATGAAATATGAATTACATTCAATAGAAATAGAACTGTGAATAGAACGATTGTTGAATCTGTATGCGATAAAAGAAATGAGAAAATAAATAAAGAAAGCTGCAAACTCATCGCCTTGCACTAATATTCTCTGTGTCATGGGTGCCATGGACAACCACAAGACAAGGACACTCGCCCAGATAGAGAATTGAAATTTAAAGTCATCATTTTAAATTTCCGCCTTGCTGGGAATCGAACCCAGGACCCTCGGAACAGCGATCCGGTGCGTTAACTATTGTGCTATGCGGGTCATATATGATTATGATATACATACACACGTGACTATTATGGTCCTGTGGTTTGAACGTTGAGGATATCAGGATCAAATACTGCATGTACCTCTGTGCTACTTTCAAATTTGTGAGTATGTAAACTATGTCTTATTTGCTAAGTCCTCAAAGTTTTTAAGTTATCGCTGCAAGCCAATGTTGAAGACAATGTTTGTTTTTATAAAACGTTAGTTATTCTACAGTCGCCAAAAAATGTGTTTTTACCATGTAATATCAGTGTTAAAACAATAAAGAGTTTATTTAAATATCCAAACGTCGTTCAACCCTAATATACGTGTCGCTACCAATAGATACTTCCCATATTATTTAAACTATAGTACCAATTGGCACGCGAACATATGTATAATAATATGTATTACATAAACATTGCACTTAATCGCGACGTGGCCTTAGTGTCTCGAAAAAGAAATACATTTATGTATGGGAAACAATATGGCTCAACATATTATTTCCCTAATTAATATTGTTTATAACACCCATTCAGTTGTAATAGTATTATTAATATCAATTACTTAGAAATAATAGTAGGTATTTACCTTGAGCACAGGTTTAGCTGGGACTCCCAGCCTGGGAGTGGCAATTCCATATTTTCGGGAATTGAGGTAGGCACTTACATAGATGTGGTTCGGACTTTGGAGATTTGATTGTGTTGGAGTTTCAAATGGCTTTAAATACAGATTTTTTAGATATTTACCAATAACACAGTCCTTGTGTTAATAGAAAACAAACGAGTTGCCGAGCTTCCTGATGATAAGTTAAATTGTCACCGTCGCTAAATGACCACAATATCATCAAAGACATCACCGATGCGTTGCCGGCCAGGAAAGTCAAGCCTTTGTCTTAGGTTATGTAATTTTATTCTTCTCTTATTATTCTTCTTCTTCTTCTTCTCTAATTGTTAAAAGTGAAATTCTAGTTTAGCCAGCTAGATTCCTGCGCTTTTATTTTTAGCTCTTTTTCAAAAAATAAAATTTAAGAAAGTTTTGTGGTGATTACAAAACATGTTCGCTAAATGAATGAAAATGTTAAGGTGAACAAATTCTTTTTTGTCATTTAAATTAAAATGAAGCCAAATCATTTGAGTCGTCGTGCGTCTATTTATAATAAGATGAATGTTTCTCAGAATACACGCTTACTACTTCGACTTTACGAGTCAATTATATTAGATTGTAAGTAGTAGATACCTATTTCTACGTCTGCCTGAATGTTGACTGAGCCAACTTTTCTATTAAGGAATTAGTTTGTAATCTGAACATAATTATTAACGTAATTTGTTCAATAGAGTATTTAGACAAGTATAAGCATACAAAATACTAGTTAGGGCGATTCATTGTATTGTAGTGGAATATAAAATAAAATACTCATGGCCCCACGCAAGGATTCCCTGTGTTGTGGATGGGACAACACAGGACATGAATACTTTAAACTCATCAGACTAATATCAGCTTTCAACCCTTGGAACAGCGATCCGGCATGTTAACCATGTCGTCATTCGGGTCGTCGTACATGATTTGGTACTTACCTAATATACACAATTTATTAAACTAAAAGCATCGATAGCTAATACCTAATTATGATGTTAGAGACCAGTATATTCTGGCTAGTTACTAACAAAGATAGACAAAATGTAATAAATAAATGCTTTTTTTCTTTCTTTAATCATAACTACAGATGAATTCATTTGGTAGCGGCGGAATGATAGCGGATTACGATTAGGTACATCAAAAGGCAAATAACGTACCAACCACTTGTACCTACTTGGAGAAAACGTTTGTCCACATCCATTCCTAGTTGTTAATATCATAATAATACATTATTAGTACGATAAATTCGAAAGTAACTGTATGTCTGCTACTTTTTGACGCTCTCTTTAATATTATTTGAAAAAAAAGCATGATATGGGGATAGCTCGAGACCCTAGAAAGGATGGAGATACCTTGTTCAGAATAATTTAAAAAACAATAAGTCGTTTTCCGACACCCACGTGAACGAAGCTGAAGAAACATATACTTGCTGTTTTTTGTGTTTGTTGTCATATTGTTAGGAAAATGTTTAAAAAGAATTATGAAAATACTCTAATGGTGCGTACAGACTATGTAACAAAACATGTTATAAAACATAGTTAAATAACATGTTTTACAAAATGTGGACGCTATGTGTTACAAAAACAAGATAGACAACATGTTATTAGTTTTTGCAACAATGTTATATGCTATATTTTAAGAAATGACACGCATTGAATTGTTATATAACATTGTTATACAACAATGTTGTTTTAATGTGTACGGTTTTGTAACATGTTTCATTGTTAGACAACAATGTTAGATAGTGTGGACGTGTTATAAAACAGAAGTTATATAACATGTTGCATAATCTGTACGCACCATAAAATATTTATGCCCAACAAACGTTATTATTATTGAACTATCACTATTAGTACATAGTATCTCAATGCTATCAATAGACTACTATATTTTATTGTTCAATACCTATGTCTATTACTCTTTCGTTATGATTAGATTTACTTTGGATTGTTTGCATAATGGATATTAGATTTAATCGCCGGCGGCAGCAAAACGATTTTCTTAATATAATAGGTAGGTACCTATAGTAAATCGTTTACACAACGTATACTAAATATTGATGAAACATGTGTTTTATTGCATACTTTGATTTGTTGATATCGAAATCGATAATCACATTATTTGATAAGCTTCGGACTAGAAGTATGGGTAAGTTTATTTTTACTTGTAATATTGGTCTTTTTTTTCTCTTTTTTCTTTTTTTTTTCTTTTATTGACTTCTATTTGCACTATGTAAGTATTTTCTGAAAATGCTAAATAGTATACATAGTACATAATTGATCTATTGATAATCCAGTATCCTAGTTTTAACTCCTGTCTACGAAGCTAGGACTCCGGGTTGGATTCCCGCCAAGGCAGATGTGTCAGAGAAATGTTTCTTCTTTGTGTATGATTGCAAGTGTTAACTTATTTGTGTGTATGCTACCCTTAATAAAAGTGGAGTCTTTAGTCCGACTGGGTTTTAGTCCGATTTTTGTCTGCGTAGTCCTCTAAATATATACCTATATGCTAGATTTTATCATGCTAGATGTACCGGTTAGTCCACATTTACAAATTCATATTGGTGAATCTTACGATTCACCGTGGTTCGGGATTTTACAGTAATATATATCAAAGCAAAAGGTCACTCATTCATCACGAAATATCGTTAACTACTTGACGTATAAAGATGAAAGGCAGGGAGGTAGTTAAAGTTAGTAGACGTGCGCTAAGAACGGGTTTTGTTTTGTTTTGGACCTAGGATACAAACTTATGGTGCGTACAGACTATGTAACAAAACATGTTATAGAACATAGTTAAATAACATGTTTTACAAATGTGGACGCTATGTGTTACAAAAAAAAGTTATACAACATGTTATTAGTTTGTGCAACAATATTATATAACTTTTGCGCACGAGTTACCTACTTGTGCCTTGTTATAAAACATTGTTATACAACAATGTTGTTCTAATGTGTACGGTCTTGTAACATGTTTCATTGTTAGACAACAATGTTAGATAGTGTGGACGTGTTATAAAACAAAAGTTATATAACATGTTGCATAACGTGTACGTACCATTAGGGATAAAAGAAATAAAGTCAAAGTTAAATTGGTTGAAATAAAGTCAAAAATACGTCACCGAATGGCAAGTGGTTATCGTACGTCATATCACGTATAAGTATAGAAGCGAAATATGATTTGCATAGTACCTACGGACTTCAAGGTAATAGTATAAATACTCGTAGTAGGTAAGTACATATTATGCCACACAGTTTACTTATTAAAAAATAAAGAGATTATCAAATTTATACATTTTATTAATTAATAACATGTTATGATTATGATTAACTCCAGAATACTTTAATTAATTTAAATCCTTGTAATAACTGCTGACCCTAATCTAAAAGTAACATTTGCAACGTAACAGATCAGTAGCAAAGCTGGGTAGGTAGATCGCCCTTCGCGAGTTATTGCACACCCCCCAAAAATAGGTCAAATGCCTCCCTGATGTCAGAGTGAAAGGGACATAGGTGAAGAGGATAAAAACTCAATTCATCCAGGTGACGTCACCGTTTTTAATGGTCTTTCTCGATTTCCTTTTGTATTGTTTTGATAGGTTGGTATATTGATTGATTGTTAGAGACATTTTTACGTTTTCGTTGCTTTGTGATGTATAAATCGTAAGTAGTATAAAGAACCAAAGAACATAATATTAGGTCTTTATTTTTTCTTACTTTAAAGATAAATTATTAATAAGACATTCCCAATTTTTTCCAGATTTCTAACATCTATGAAGAAACTAATGATTACTTGCATACATAATAGATACATATTAAATCTTCCTGTGACTACTGATTTAACTTTAGTGTCAAAAAGGATGTGTAAACTGTAAAATATAAACTACACGTAGGAATCGACAGTTTCGTACTACGAGTTTTGTTCGTCGTGTTTTTGTATTCGCTCCGGGCCTTAGCTTTGAAAAGGAAATGAGTGGAATGGAACAAACGCAGCCACTTTTGATCTCGGTGTTTCTGCTTATTTTCTTATAATCCCTGGAAAATTCAGATGATGAGTCCTTTATCTAACAACAAGCACTTCCATATTAATTCATAAAAAATATTATGTTTGGCGATATTTATCTGATACTAGCTACACAAAATTAAAACGAGGATGATTGACACGCCTTAGTTTAAGAAAACAAGAAGATTTAAAGTGGGAAAATATCATTTGTGAAATCTTCTCAGCTAAAAATTATTCATAATTATTATAATTTATCAGAGAGGAATCCTTAAGTGGACTCAAACAGTTTTATTAGAAACAAGATTCCGCCCGCAGGCTTCGCCCGCGTGGAATTCGTGTAAACTTCAATCCCCTATTTCACCCCCTTGTGGGTGGAATTTCTAAAAATCCTCTCTTAGTGCTCCCCTACACTCCCCAAGGAACATACATGCCAAATTTCAGCTTCTTCCGTTCAGTACTTCCGGCTCTGCGTTGTCTCTCAGTCACTATTAAGATTATATTAGATATATTAAGATTATACGGATTTATAGCTTGATGATTGTCTGGTCGTCTTTCTATCTCATTCTCTTACCGTAGATCAAAATGAAAATTATAGAGGTCTAACTCGTTGCAATATTGATATTTAAATACATTTAGGACAAAATTTAAAAATGACTTTCACAAGAAAAATAGTTACCTAATCGGTACAATTGGCACAAATTAATGGACACCGTCTCTGAATTAATACAAGACCTTCGAGGGAATAATTATTTACTCTAATTAACCGTTTGGTAGCCAAGTTTTCTCTGTTCCTTAGCCTCTTTTGAGAGTCAACCGAGTGTGTGATTAGGGGGTGACTTGTACCTTGCTGTTAGCGTACACGAATCGTTTGTTGCCTCGGTTCTCGAGTGTCTTGGTAGGCGAATAATTCTCGTTACAACAATTCAAACTTAAGTCGTTTGTTATACGCGGAAGGCGCCGACTGCTTTGAGATCGGTTTCCTCACAAGCGCTTTCGTGAATGCATTATGGCAAATTATATTAAATAACTATCATTCTCGTAAATGTCTATGAATAACTATTTATTAAGTCCTGTCAAACATTTTTCTGACAATGATGAGTTAATTTGTTTTCTTTGACTTTCAGACGACCGTGATGTCACTTAAAAGTGTAGACATGTCTAGCGAGGTGATTTTTTCTTAACTTATTGATATTTTTCTCAACTGTAAAAATAGGTTTTACCTTAGTCAATGTGGTTCGGTACACATTAATTTCAAATGAACATTTCGTACACAGAACATCCTGGCATTGAAAGAATAAGTTATACAGTTTTGTTTCAGTTTAACGGATGCAATGGTAGCTTCTTTGAAAGGGTTTTTGTTGGTATGGTGGTATTCCCGCCAAGGCGATCTAAATAAAACGCGGTATGGGTGTAAGGTGAAAAAATATTCACTATTTTGTTATACTAGTAACAAAACGACCAAGATGCATATTTTGACTAAGGTAAGGCGTTTGTCACATATGGGTCTGTAGAATTAGGGCGTGCAGAGTAACAAACTTGGCTCTACATGAGATCTGGAAACAGGATCTAGCAACTCGTCTTGGTAACATTCTACATGAAAATGATTTTAAATGTGATCGCTATTTCCTATATCTACTGATTATCCCTGAAGTCGGAATGAACAACGTTGGGGGTGACTACTAAATAATAATAATGCACCTCTATACATAACAGTAAATCATAAATCCTGTCTCTTAATAAGTGTAAATATAAAAGGAGATTAAAGATTTCAATAGTCTTAAGACAACAAACTTTATTGGAAAGTATCCCCCGAAAATTTAATTAATCACAGAACGATCTTAATATTATCGAATATAATTTCAATTGTTGTCATTGTGCTAACAAGTAACAAAACATTATAGAAAGTTTAAATTAGTTTCTGTATCGTTAAGTTAAATATTAATTGACCCTGAATGTGAGTTTTAGGTTTCGTTTGCCAGTTCAAAAGAAATATTCGCCTATTCAGAATTGGTTTCTCTCGAGGCAGAGTTTCCGCCGATCCCACGACACTTGGAAAGGAAACGGAACTTTCCGCTTTGATAAAGTTTTAATATATTCTTCGATAAGTTTCGGAGTCGTCTCCGCACAGGTTATGACGGATGTGTAGCCGTCGCAGTTTTTACGCATTTCATTTTATTTGCGGAACTTTGTAGAACCTTGTTCTGCTTTCCAAGTGTTATAATGCTCCTTTGTTGTGTATTAACACACTCATTCCCCTGCTCTAAAATACCCTGTCTTGGAGGGCATCTACAAACAAATAACATATTACTAGCATCCATGAGCCTATTACAAACAATTGTCTATGACTTAGATGATTGCCCCAACCAGGAATCGAATCCGGGACCTATCGTTTCTTTCGTTTCGCAGGCAAGGTTACTACCAACTAAGCAAGGTCGTCAATTATTTATCGAAATAGATGTCATATTTCAGGTTTTGGTTCGATAACGTACATACATGTAACACAAACCACCAATGTGAAACCACGTACACGTAGTAACCTACATTAATTAAATCTGTTGTCATGATAACGTTGACACGGTATTGCAAACAGCTATTCAAGATTGTTAATACTGTTTCGATAGTATTAATTACCTACCAATTTTTGGTATGAAATTGAATATGGTAGTTTCGATGTTGGATAAGAGATCTAAATGGAGTAGTTATAAAAAAAATTCGCGATAGTTACAAAATCTACCTATTCTTTATATAGAAAAAGATGGGTTGACAAGTTATTTTCTCTTCAAAGTTAAAGAAGAAGGTAAAGGTTGAAAAAAATACGCAGATAAGTATATTGATGAAACACTTTCATGATTCAATGACACTGAATTTGAATCTATAAGGGGTTTTCCCATAAACTCTGAGGTATGAAAAAATCGCTCACTTAGAATTAGCGCCATTCAAATTTAAATTGCGTCTACAAATTCTATCGGAGGTATTTTTTTTATTGAATTTTATACAATAAGAATCTTCTCAACATTGGAATATAACAGAAGAAAAGTATTCAAGAAAATAATTACCTGCGGTAAGTACTACTCTTTATGACTGTCAAATGCATTGCATTTTCCTTTGGATTTTTTTTAGTGTTGGTAACTTTTATAATTTGGTTTGTGTAGTCGATTTTATCACTGTTTTGATATGGAACCAGGGGGGGGGGGAATTTTTTTTTCAGAAAAATATGAATATATATATTCATTTCGTAGGAGATATATTTTATTGTTAATCAAATGAAAAATCTTTTATGGTATCATTCACGTCTTGAGTGTTTTTTTCAGAATTTTCGAATACATAATATACTAGGTTTAGAACTACTGTCATTTCACATTCTGTCTCGTGTATTTCATGTTATTGGCGTAAGCTGTTTTTTTCTTGTATGAGTGTGGTAGATGGCATCCAATGGTCTATAACTCACTGTCTACGGAAACTACGAGACGCATTTGCCTGGCACTATGTTTTTACGGACGTCAAATATCTCATGTGACTGGCGACTTCCAGTCTGTCTTCTGCGTAACACAGATGACATTACAACTGGGCCCACTGCTCCAATTACACACGTTTGTCCAACAAACAATGCTTTGATAGCTGCTAAATGAGGCCAAACCGTACATCTATCCTTGTCACTCCACCGCTTAATCCTACCTGTCTCCCTCCCTCCGCCGACGCCCCAATGATATTTGTGTTCAATTATAATTAAACTCATGTCCTCTTTCTTTGAAATGTCAAGCTGTCTTTAATTAAAGACCGACGTTTAATAATAGATCGGTCTTTTTTTTCACGACAACTCGAGAGGAGGAATCGTATGGTTGTACCTTTTATCGTCTTCGTAAGGAAGGTAAATTACGAGGCTGTAGGTAGTTATAATTTAAGTTTATTCACAAGAACTGACCACGTTGATTGCATAACTGTTATTATGACTACATTTACTAAAGAATTTGACTATACAGTTTAATGTCCATTTTGTTAACGATGACAGAATTTCAAACGTCAAAATATCGGAGTGACATAGCTGACGAAAGTCAACATGTTTATCTAAATCTTTATGTAGAGACCCGTTATCTTAGCTCTACGTCTACGATCACTAACTCCGTACTCTTAACTGGAACAGTATTTTTATAATCTTGATATTTACTGGGCGCAAAGGCGCCACGAATGTTTTCTAACCCTCTATTTGGTAATAGTGGGTGCTTATCTGCGGAGATTCGATAGATATCGCGCCGCGACCGTCGGAAGCAAACAACGGATCGCTTGGCGAAAACAACATAATTTATCACGAGGGAAGGAATACTGGCAACTCTTTGTCGACTCTAAGTCGGCCAGCAGGATCTTGTGCGATCACCAATCACGAGGCGTTTCACGAATATTTATAATTTTTTAATGTGGTAGAGTTAGTTCCTATCTTACCTTATAAATATTTATATTTTCTTCTCATGAACCTACATATTGCTAAATCTTTAATTACTTTTTGTTGTGTGCAATTTTAAATTAATTTAATGTATTGAATTGAATTCGTAAAGAGTAAAATGGTAAAAAGTAAAAATTTCGTTCGCTTTTTAAGGGAAAATAGGTTTTATTTAAACTATGAAATTATAATTATAACTATGAGATTGCACTGATATACTCTATCCCTACAAACATTATTTAACTACATATCGTCAAACCGATAAAATAATTCATTAAAAATGTATTAAAAATCACTAGCAAAGTTTTTTAAATTATGCTGCTTCATGAATATTTTGTCGGCAAAATCGTTTTAATTGAGTGCATAATACTGTCGACTTTATATCAAGAATGGTACAGTCAGTCTAAGCCAAGAATCCTAGTTTTAATGAATTATTTTTATATCATATAACGGTAAAGAAACCTTTAAAACATTCGTAGAGTATACCTATTTTAAACGATGACGTTATCATCGTCACGATATTACTGCTGAGCACAGGCATTTTCTGAGAACAAATAGCAATTATACTGACAACGCTTCATAGTTGGCACAATAATAATATCTCAAGTTAGAAATGTTTAAACACCTTTTTGAATGCTCAAGTATGCAGATTTCCACTTCGTGTTATCAGTTTAATATTGTTGAAGGTCCATCTGCTCGTTTGTTATAAAATTTAATAATAACGAAAACGGGGATCTGATCAAATGCCTCAGTGATCAAATGCTTCAATGATCAAATGATCAATTCACGGAACATGTTTAAATGGTGAATGATGACGACGTATTAGCCATTTGTGACACCAACGCCCGTGGTGAGACAAGCGGCTAAGACCACAACTGTTTTCTCGCGTAGGGATTTCATATTCCAATACGGAGGGTAGTCGCGACAGCAGCCAATTCACTTATACAAGATACTCGTGGCCGGGAAATTCGCTGAACCGGAAGCTTCAATTGCATAATGCTGGATTTATACGACGTTCGTTTGATTTTTACATTTAGAGCTAGTATTTGCATCAGAATGTCTGCCTTTTAAAACTTGGCTGCAATGTGGCGGGAATGGAAGCAAGTTTTCACGATAATAAGTCTAATCTAACTGCATTGTGTGAGAGTAAATTTATGTCTTTACTGGAGTTTCCTACTTACATCGAATTTTATTCTTATATTAACTTACCTGAGTTCGTATAATATAGTAGGTATCTTTGAAGCATAAATAGTTTTTTTTATATTATCTCGTTTTATTATTTATGTAAGAGTGACGTTTTTTTACGATTGTTTGGCATCGTAGTCAAGAGCTAACGAATAAAAAGTAGAAAAAAACACTTACATACTGAGTGGTTTTTTACCTGTATAAAACGTGAAAACTTAGTATTTTATATTTTTTTTCATAGGTATATCTATGTCCGATTCACAGTGAACACGACGCTTACCTAAAACCTTCTTTTTCTGCGCCCATAAAATACTAAATTATATCTTTCTTATTTTTAATATCAAAGGTTACTAAATGTTACTAAAACTTGCTTTAGAATTTTCAAGCTAGAGGCCATACAGTCAATCGGGGTAACGTTGATACATCATCGCTGTATTTTCTTTAAAAACTCTTGCTATTTCGCTTATAAGATAAAAGATATGAGTTAATCAGTGCTCTCGGGCTGTTTTTCATATTGTCATTATTGTTTATCAAATTATAAAAAGTCTTTAAAAATGACAAAATATATAAAAAAATTGCAATTTTGTTGTGTGTCAAAGTTACCACCTCTATATGGGTAACTTTGACACCGATGATATTTATCGACGAAATCTAAACTTTAAAACATGTTAGAGCATTACAATAACATTAATTCATGTTTTTAACAAATTTCAGATGCAACAGGGTCATAAACCAATCAATAAAACTATAAAATTACAGTTTTATCTTAATTTTAAACTCTTTTTAATTTCAATTCGAATTACTATGTTAAACTCATCAGAATTAACTGTGTCACATAAAATTACATACGATTATATACTACAAGATTCCATAAATTTAATTTTTGGGGAAATACAGAAGTTCGGGGCCCTTGGATGTTTGACTAACACGAAAATTGGTAAATCGCATACAAAGCTAGAGTACATTGACACCGTCAAAGTTACCCAGAATTTGTTCAAAATCTGACTTGCCGGTATTATTTGTAATTTTAACGAAGATGCAATTGAAAATTAATAAAAATTGTTTATGTATCGAAAGTAGACATGTAAAAGATTGCATTATAAGTATTATAACACACCTTGATAGCATTAAAGTTTTGAGAGATATCTAAAAAGTTTTACGTCGGAAAAAAACACGAAAAGTTTCGCACGTTTTTGAAAGAAAGTTTTTTATATTACCTTTGTTTGAAAACCACTTTTTATTTAAGATTACGTTAACGACGTTCATAATAAATATAATAAAATAAATTTTATGCGCCAAATGCTTTTCACGTAAAAAATAAACTATTTTGGGAGCGGACTGTCAAAGTTACCCTAAATAATCAAAGTTACCCCGATTGACTGTACGCTAGTTTTTTAAATTATACAATATAAATACAAATATTTTTTATTTGCTCACCATCTATGACATTTACAGTGTTACAAACAAAACATTATGTATTAGAGGTATTTATATAAAAGGCGTCCTTCTCGGTAAAGCAGCGATCTCTTTTAAGGTAGATTCAGGCAAACTTCAGGTAAACAACGTAGTAGGTACTGAAGAAAAGTATATAAAAATATATAATGTATTTATAGAATCTAAATTTATTCCTACTTCAATAAATCATGTACTATGAATAGTCATTCTATAAATATAGCTATTTATCGCGCTTAATTGAGAGGATGCTTCGACTACATTTATATTTCAAATTTTATGAGCCATTGAAAGATATACGCGCGTACATATCTTTCTATACTAAAGTTTCTCTGACCTTTCTTCGAATCAAGATTACGCTGTTGATTTTGATAGCGAAGTCTCTGACTGGCTTATGATATTCTATAGTTAATCTTATGAAAAGCTTTAGGATATTTGGAAAACTATTTATTAATTAGAGATTGTAGCCCTGGAGTCCATTGGTTTCTATAATTTAGGTAGATAAATTTACTCAAGATATTAAAAATATATTTTTCATCCCACCTATTCGAAAAAGACGACTTGGTTCGTACTTATGGGGGCCCAAAGTTGGTGTTTTCTATTTAGCGGGCGGGAATGAATTTTCATATTACTTTCCCTCCCCGGGGGAAGGAAGACGGGGAGGAAAAGTAAATTCAGTTCGGATTGTTAGAAATTTATGGTTTTGTTTTGAAAAATGAGTTCTTTAGTTAGTTTAATTGGTTTAGTCGGGTTGGTCGGGTTAGTCGGGTTAGTCGGGTTGGTCGGGTTGGTCGGGTTGGTCGGGTTGGTCGGGTTGGTCGGGTTGGTCGGGTTGGTCGGGTTGGTCGGGTTGGTCGGGTTGGTCGGGTTGGTCGGGTTGGTCGGGTTGGTCGGGTTGGTCGGGTTGGTCGGGTTGGTCGGGTTGGTCGGGTTGGTCGGGTTGGTCGGGTTGGTCGGGTTGGTCGGGTTGGTCGGGTTGGTCGGGTTGGTCGGGTTGGTCGGGTTGGTCGGGTTGGTCGGGTTGGTCGGGTTGGTCGGGTTGGTCGGGTTAGTCGGTTTAGTTAGTTTAGTGACTGTGACAGTAGGTAGTATTCCTGAATTTGAGGCGCCTTTTATTTTCTCATAGGGGGGGATGAAAAGTAGAGTGTATCACTCGGGAGCAAATATTTTTGGCTCGGGCGACATACTTTGAATCCCTCGCTACGTTCAGGATTCTATTAAAGAATCCCTCGCTACGCTCGGGGTTCTACTCTAGAATCCCTCACTTCGCTCTGGATTCAAAAAAGCGCCCTCGCCGTAAAAATATTACTTTGCTCCCTTGTCATACAATCTACTATTTTCCATAACATACATATTTTATGTAGGTATTCTGTCACTTAATGGATGATAGTACTTACTTTACGTGTACCTAGCCTTCGTGTAAGGCTGTATACTTTTCCTCGTCGCCCATTATCCATGGCGAAACCTGACACAATTTCTAAATTGTAGTTTATGTTTTCGTTGCTCTGTGATAAATGCATTAAAATCGCAATATCTTCCAAAATATCAACACAACTTAAATGGAATAAAGCAGATACAATCTAAACTATAAGTCTATCTAAAACTAGATAACTTAAATGTGAAAGTATTTTTATTTAATACTTACCTACTAAATGAATATTGTTAATTGTTTTGATAAAGTAGGAATAGGATGTATGTCTAGACTCATAGCTACATTTATTTCAGAAAAAGATTCCAAACAAAAAATTCATTTGAAATATTTACGAAATGAAAAACCTCTTCAATCGCTATCATTCTAAGCAAAAGCTGTCTGGAAACATTTAAACTCTTGAATGAGGGTTCATAATATTGTGACAACCCTGGTGCTTCGACTTCGCTACGCCGAAAACAATAAACAATAGGGGCCATAAACATGTCGCGCAACAATAGAAACAATAGGAGCGCGGCTCTCTCAAAAGGACGCACGACGCTTCGACCATTACGGCAATAGTCATACGGGCGAAAGTCAGTTGCAAGGAACGTTCTCGAACTTTATTTCGACGCGGGTCCGGACTTCGCGGGAATATTCTCGATTGTCGTGAATGGTGCGTGAGTGGTATAAAAAGGGGCGATCGTTCAACCGCGGACATTCTAGTTTCGGAAGCGGAACCAGGAAGATACCAGCGATACCTACGAGCGATACCAGTGAGAAGTTAAGTGATTTCTACGAGTGATACATTGTTCGTCGAGTGTGTTTACGAGTACCTACGTGCATAGTGTTGTGGTGTGTACTGTGTACAGTGTGTAATTGTGTTTCTACGAGTTCAATAAAGTCTTTGTGGTACATTTTGGCATTTTCTCGAACCCCATACTCCTGACACGTAACAATTGGTGACAGAAGCGGAATGCCTGTAGTACCGCAGAGTGAAGAAGGGATTCGTACGCGACGGCAGACGGCATTGGATGCCGCGCGGATGGAGTCGCCGGGTCGTGACCGCATGGAGACGGAAACCACCGCTGGACCACCGACTACATCAGCCGCAGCAGCACCGACACCGAGTGCATTCGATATGACCTCCTTGTTAACCGTCTTACAGCGCATGGAAAGTAAAATGGAGAGCCTACGCGAAGACATGAAGAGCCAACGCAAAACCATGGAGACGGGCCTAGAGACAATCGATGCAAAGCTGGATAGTTTCCAGGGTGATTTAAACGTTGTGAAGGAAGACCTAGAATTGGTAAAGGTTCGTACAACCGAGCACGACCAAGCCCTCAAGGCCCACGACGCTATAATCAACTCCCACGAAACTAGGCTCGTGGATTTGGACAACAAGCTGCAAAAAATGAAGGTTTTGGGCACGGCAGCAACCAGTTCAGGCCCTGGGGCCCCGAAATTTAAGGTCCCAACTTTCGACGGCACGACCTCGTGGACGGCGTTCAAGCACCAGTTCGAGGTAGTTGCAAATGGGAATGGCTGGGAAGACGAGCACTCGTTGGCGGCACTTACCTTAGCTCTTCGAGGGGAGGCACTGCTGGTCCTTGAGAACCTGCCCGCCGAGCGACGCACCTTGGAGTCGCTATTTAAGGCATTGGAAGCTCGATACGGGGAGAAGCACCTTGAGCATGTATATCGTGCGCAGCTCAAAGACCGGTCACAGAGGTCGAGCGAAGGACTGCAACAATGGGCTACGGAGATCGAGCGCCTCGTACGCCGAGCCTATGCGTCGAGTTCCACACCCGTCGAAGACAAAATATTAGAGGCCTTCGTCAGCGGCATACGGGATCCTGAAGTGAGAGCAACGGTGCGCTTGGGTCATCACGCAACCTTGGAAGCAGCTTTAGCGCACGCCCTTGAAGTAGAAGCGGTACGAAGTGACTATAAAGGTTATAAGGTGCGCGAAGTGGTGGCAGCGATTCAACCTCGTACTGGGCCTATCTGCTACGGATGCGGTGAACGAGGCCATATAAGGATCAACTGCCGGACTCGGAAGCAACCGAAATCGGTGTCGACCGCTACCCAAGTCGACACCCAGGAGCCGTTAAACTAAGAGGCGCCAGTGCCGCGGGGCGGGCACTGGCTGGACTTCGTCGAGCCCCTACTGTATTGGTATCACAAGCTTGTGACGGGAACAGCCTCGTAACTACTGGAGAAATAAATGGCATACCCTGTCGCTTTACTATTGACACGGGAGCATCGAAATCCATCGTTCGACCGGAACTACTGAAGCGGACTATCATGTGGGAAAATGGACGACCATCATGCAATCTGCAGACAGCGACAGGCCAGCCAGTGACCGTCCTAGGAGTTACGGAAGCAAGACTGAAACTCGGAAGTGACATTTACACGCAGTCTGTTTTAGTAGCGAATATAACTGACGACTGCATTATTGGACTGGACTTTCTACGGGCACATCACTGTATAGTTGACATAGCGAAAGGAGTGTTAAGCTTCCCGGATCAAGAAGTCTTCTTGGAGGGTTCATCTTCAGGAGCAGTGTACTGTTTGAGGTCAGTGAAGCTGGCACCCAGATCGGAAACCTTGGTCCAGATTAGGTTTCCAGAAGGGATAAAGCTGGATCGATGTGTCATAGTAGAAGACTACGGAGATCATCCTAGTTGGATCACGGCAAGGACACTGCTCATGACTAAACGTGACGCCAAGTTAAAGGTCATCAATCTTAGCAGCACGCCGATACATCTCGCAAAGAATACCGTTATCGGCCGATGTGAAGCCGTGGACAGCTTGAGGAAGGTCCAAGAAAACTCGGACAAACTTGGATCAACGGATCACATGACATCTTTGCTGGAGGCGACCAGGAGGAATTTGAGCTCTGAAGAATATACTCAGGCAGCAAAGTTGTTGATGGACTACAAGGACATCTTTACCAGAGGAGATAGCGACCTTGGAAGAACAAATCTTGTCACTCATCCAATAGATACCGGCAATACTTCACCGATCAAGCAAAGACCGAGACGAGTACCACTGGCAAAGGAACACGAAGTTGCAGAAATGATCGAGGACATGGTGCGCAGCAAGGTGATCGAGCCGTCAACTAGCCCTTGGTGTTCACCTGTGGTACTCGTGAAGAAGAAGGATGGCAGTACTAGATTCTGTGTCGACTACAGGATGCTTAACACCATTACCAAGAAGGACAGCTACCCTCTGCCTCGGATTGACGACACGTTGGATATGCTTGGTGGCATGAAGTGGTTTTCGACGGTCGACCTGAAGAGTGGTTACTGGCAAGTAGAAGTCCGGCCAGAAGACAAAGAGAAGACCGCCTTTACCACTGGAACCGGAAATGGCTTGTGGCAGTTTCGCGTAATGCCTTTTGGATTATGTAACGCTCCTGCCACTTTTGAGCGTCTCATGGAGCGAGTGTTGGTGGGACTTTTGGGGGACGCTTGTCTGGTTTACCTCGATGACGTCATAGTCATGGGACGAAGCTTTGTGGAACACAAGCGAAACCTAGAGAAGGTATTCAGACGATTCCGTGAGTCCAACCTAAAGCTCAATCCGAAGAAATGTGACTTCTTCAAGAAGGAAGTATCATTCTTGGGACACATCATATCGGACGAAGGTGTTCGCACTGATCCAGATAAGATAAGAGCTGTTCAAGAATGGCCGACCCCAAAGAACAAGACCGATGTAAGAGCGTTCTTGGGACTATGCGCCTATTACCGTCGGTTTGTGAAGAACTTCTCCGAGATAGCCAAGCCGTTACATCGTCTCACGGAGGACAAGAGAATCTTCAGTTGGGATTCCGATTGCGAAGATGCGTTTGTTCGCTTAAAGGAACGTCTGTGCTCGGCTCCGATTCTTGGCTACCCCAGAAGAGAAGGGAGATTCACAGTAGACACGGACGCTAGCAATACTGGCATCGGAGGGGTGTTATCGCAAGAACAGGACGGCCAGCAGGTGGTCATTGCGTACTTTAGCAAGACCCTTTCGAAACCGGAAAGGAATTATTGTGTGACTCGGCGAGAATTACTGGCTGTGGTGAAGACCCTTCAGCACTTCAACAAGTATTTGCTGGGACGCGAGTTCACAATAAGGACGGACCACGCCGCTCTGAGATGGCTTCTGCAATTCAAGAACCCGGAAGGCCAGGTTGCAAGGTGGATCGAACAGCTTCAAGAGTTCAACTTCGTAATAGAGCACCGTAACGGAAGAGCTCATTCGAATGCCGACGCCCTATCACGACGCCCTTGCTCCGAAGAATGTCGACATTGCATCAAGCATGAGGCTAAAGAAGAGGTCAGGGTGATAAGGATGCAGGACCTAGACGAGTCTTGGGGAACGGAGCTAGTAAGCCAAGCTCAGAAGGATGACAAAGACCTCAGCCTGATCATGGAATGGAAAGCCAAAGGACAGAGGCCCCTGTGGAGTGATGTGTCAGCATCGAGCGCGACGACTAAGGCATACTGGGCTCAGTGGGACAGCCTTATATTGGAGAATGGCGTGCTGTATCGGAGCTGGGAATCACTCAACGGAAAGGAAAAAACGCTGCAAATGGTTATTCCTAGGAGTAAAGTGGCTGATTTGCTGAAGCTGGTACATGATGGCATTTCCGGTGGGCACCTCGGCATCAAGAAGACCCTCGTAAAGATACGAGAACGCTTTTATTGGGTGCGATGTCGAGAGGACGTTGAAGATTGGTGCAGAAAGTGTACAGTGTGCGCTTCAGTGAAAGGGCCCCGCACTAGATCCAAAGGGAAACTACAGATGTACAACGTCGGAGCCCCTTGGGAGAGAATCGCCATAGACGTTGCTGGGCCATTCCCTCAGACGGAAGACGGGAATAGATTCATCATAGTGGTTCAAGACTACTTCAGTAAATGGCCAGAAGCGTTTGCAACTCCGAACCAAGAGGCGAAGACCGTGGCCAAGAAACTTGTCCAGGAGGTAGTATGCCGCTTTGGTGTACCATTGGAGTTACACAGCGACCAAGGCAGGAACTTCGAGTCAACGTTATTCCAGGAGATGTGTGATCTTTTGGGAATAAATAAGACACGTACCACACCGGCGCATCCTCAATCTGACGGCATGGTGGAGAGATTCAACCAAACGTTGGAAAATCACTTGGCCAAGGTCGTCGAGGAACATCAGCGAGACTGGGATCGGTACATTCCTCTGTTCCTGATGTCATATCGGTCTGCCATACACGAGTCTACGGGATTTACACCGGCTAAAGTTAACTTCGGAAGAGAAATGCGTCTGCCGTTGGATTTGCTTACCGGAACACCGCCAGATGCCCCGAAACCAACCGTTGAATACATCGCGGACTTACGGAAACAATTGGACGAGACACATGATTTTGTGAGGGAGCAGTGTTTGAAGACAAGCGAAAAAATGAAAACCCGGTACGATCGCGATGCCCGGAAACATGGTTTCAAGGAGGGAGATTCCGTATGGTTGCACAATCCACTGCGGAAGAAAGGGAAGTCTCCGAAGCTACAAGCACGATGGGAAGGCCCTTACACAGTTGTCACGAGGATTAATGACGTGACCTACCGAATCAGACAGGGGGACAGAAGAAAGCCGAAGATCGTGCACGTGGACAGATTGGCACCATTTCATGGATCGAATAATGCTCGGGACGAGCATGACTAAGAGGGGGGCAATGTGACAACCCTGGTGCTTCGACTTCGCTACGCCGAAAACAATAAACAATAGGGGCCATAAACATGTCGCGCAACAATAGAAACAATAGGAGCGCGGCTCTCTCAAAAGGACGCACGACGCTTCGACCATTACGGCAATAGTCATACGGGCGAAAGTCAGTTGCAAGGAACGTTCTCGAACTTTATTTCGACGCGGGTCCGGACTTCGCGGGAATATTCTCGATTGTCGTGAATGGTGCGTGAGTGGTATAAAAAGGGGCGATCGTTCAACCGCGGACATTCTAGTTTCGGAAGCGGAACCAGGAAGATACCAGCGATACCTACGAGCGATACCAGTGAGAAGTTAAGTGATTTCTACGAGTGATACATTGTTCGTCGAGTGTGTTTACGAGTACCTACGTGCATAGTGTTGTGGTGTGTACTGTGTACAGTGTGTAATTGTGTTTCTACGAGTTCAATAAAGTCTTTGTGGTACATTTTGGCATTTTCTCGAACCCCATACTCCTGACACGTAACAATATTCTCAAAAAGCAAGAGCAAACGTTAAAAAAACTATATTTCGTTTACAAAGCGACACTTAACCAACGCTCCGCACAATTTCAAAAGGCTTCATTATCATAATTCTAACAAGGGAAAGGGAACAATGCGAGCCATGGTTGCTTATAATGAAAACAATGGACCTTCACATGCGTGCAGAATCCAGTGGGAGGTCGGGCTTCGCACGCGTAACGTTTGCTTTTTGCTTTTCTTTCATTTTTATGTTTGCGTTTTACATTGCCTTTTATTCTTTAAACGATCACACATTCACGCTCCTTAGAAAGTTTTGTATGTCGGTGACAGGTGTGGACGTAAAGATAGCTGAAAATAGATAACAGAGATGGTACGGCAAAGGCCTGTATATAAGCGGATTAAAAAATAGAATGTTTAAAAGAAAAAAACTGACTCCAACATGGACAATTAATTGAATTAATTAAAAAAAGTACATATGTACCTATACCTAATGGGGATGGGGATACCTAACTCTATAAAGCGACTAAATGTCGCTCTATAAAGCGACTACTACCGGTGAGACAAGCAACAGGATCCAAATTTATAAAAAATAATTAATGAATTGATCAAAATTAAATAGGTTCAACGAACAAAACCTTATGAAGTACACTTACAAAAAATATCCAGTCGACTTGAGAATTTCTCCTTTTTTGAAGTCTGTTAAAAATTAAGCTCGTTGTAGGCCTCACTGATACGTCTTCAGTCAAGAGAGAAAAAAGAAGAAAATACCTAAAAGAGAACAAAGAAGAAGGTACCTATTGGATCTCAAGCGATAATAGAAAATAATAGTGATAGTTCGCCAAGCAGGCTTTGCGCTTTGCGGAAATTGAGTAACACCAGTATGGTGCAGTAGGCGTTAATAATGGCTTAACAAATACAATACTATTAGAAATAATATTATAAAATAATTATGTTTAACGACAGCTTGGTGTCCCAGAAATACAATTGTAGGTGCTATAAAAATACAATTTAAATTAATAAGTTTCAGTATAAGTACATAGGTAGAGCAGTTACATATCTATGGAAGTGTACTTACCCTTATTACCTTACCCTTTTATTCATACGTTCTTAAACTATTTTCTCTTATGTGGTGCTTCATGTTGGGCATCGATTTCAACTAATTAATTTCAACTAGGAAATATGCTTATATATTAGTAGCTCAGCATGGTTGGCCCATGTGGGTCCGATTTCTTTTTAAGCCACGAGACTCTTATGTATTAATCTTATAACGTATTGGCAGCGGTGGTCATTTAGCATCAGATGAGTCTTTTACGAGTTTGCTGACTATTATGATTTTAGGAGAACATTTATGCTATTCTTACAAGGTGCACTTCTAAGCTCATAAAAGGTAGTTAGATGTAATGGTTGACGTTTAGATATTTATAGTATGATACAAGAACGGGAAAAAGGGTCTAGCTCTCCCTAGAGACTACTTGTAAGGAGACTGAGAATAATATTAATAATTGCTTTTTACAAAAAAAAAACCGACTTCAATCTTGATAAGTAGAGATAACTCAAAAACTACTCGCCAGATGGCGCTCAATTCAACATGTAAGTGTAAAGTTCTTGTCACTACAAATTAATGAAGCCCAAACACTAGATAACTGCAGTAAATCGTTGAGGAGTTCCCTCGACTGTCTTTCGGCTTCATCAGATCGACTCCAGATCTTCATGAAATGGTAGCGCTTGAATGTACTTATGATAACATGAACAAAACACACTAGTTGTCCATACAATTTTCGAAAGTTCCCCTCGATTTCTCTGAGATGCCATCATCAGATCCTGGTTTCCTTATCAGGGGACCCCACTGCGCATATCTACTTTACAACAAAAAAATAATTATCAAAATCGGCCCATAAACGACGAAATAATCGCTGAACGTACATAAAAAAAAGCATATATACGGTCGAATTGAGAACCTCCTTCTTTTTTGAAGTCGGTTAAAAAGAGCACGCATTTTTGCATGTCCAAAGTCGAAAAATAAGCAGACGAGACACTTGATTATATAAGCGATCACCGTAGCCCATGGGAATCAACAAGACGGACGAGGTATCAACTTAAACCCATTGCATAGATGAGATGGATTTTTTTACATTTTATGCCCACTTTAATCCTTGATCTAGGATTTTTGCAAAGTGGATTTCTTAGAACTACTTTGTTTCTTAAATCCAATAAATAATGTGTGACGTATCTCCAAGTAGCCACGTGCAAAAAGGGTAGTGCAAAATGGAACTTTATAATGGATTTAAGTGAATACCGTGGAGGAAAGGGGAAAGAAAGAAAATACTGGCTCTCTCCGCAGGAACAAAGAAAAGTTAACAGGCTGACTAGAACTAGAGGGCGATAGTTGCATAATCGGTCTTTAGGGCTACCGTCATACCTACAGAACCTTGACCATACTAAGCTGAAAGACGCAAAGTCCAATGACCTATAAAAAGATATAGTGGGCGCCGTAACTGCGTCCGTTGTACAGCAGAGTGCACCACGAGCAGGGGACACTTTGGATTCTAAGATGGATGGACCCCCTTACCTTCAACTCTCTCGAAAATACTTGTTTAATCTTCTTTTGAATAATCAATTCGTACTTGATATACCTATATTTTTTATTCTCTATAAATTCATTATTGGCCTCTGTAATGCCCTACAATGGATAAAAGCGCTTCTTCGGCTTTTAAAGATTTTTGTAGTAGTTATAATTTGAATGAATGTATAGTTCTAGTATTTGTATCCAAATAATTCTCGTATGCCGCTAACACGTCACACTGACTGCAACAAGCAAAAAATAACTTGATACATTCGAAAATTACGTTCATACACTCCGTGTATGAGTTTAATTGCTTTCGAATCGCTCTATAAATTCAGCTGTATTCATTTCCGCGTCGAATGGTTAAACGAAATTATCTTTTATCCATCTCTGCAATGGACAGTTAACGTCAGTATTTTTAATTGCAATTTTTCGGGAACAGCTGGCAACCTGGCTTTACATAATAATTCACCACGAGGTATGTCATCTACGAACTGGGTGGTGCGACAGCGATCTTCAGAAGTTCCTCAATGAGGGCTGGGCTACAAAATACATACATGTCCTGCTAGAGACTTATTCACTCTACGTTATACTATGTGTCAATTGGAGAACATTTTCAAATAATATTCGTAGCCTTTTAAAATCGAACATACGTAGGTATTTGTTTTTAACGCGCTACATTGATTTGTAGAGTTTTGAAAATGAAATCGTTATCGGAACTATTACTATTATTATTAAAATCATTATTATATACATAACAAGTGTCGTTTCAAATTTTCATCAGTCGACGTTTAACTGTAGGTAAATCTAATAACATGATTCGACAATTATAAATGTTTCGTGATTAAAATAAATGAAGTCAGTTTGGAAATGAGCGCGTTTAAATTAGAAATTTTCTTGGAGACGGTCACGTAATTACAGGTGGCTTAAGATATGAACCGACACACCCGTTTCGACATAGATTTATCTGTTTTGACTGTAAATTGTTTATGAAAACTGGTTGTAGAGCAATCTGTGGTCTAACAAAAATTTAATTCTCAAAAAAAAAAATTAACGAAGTAACTTGGTTTTCTATTCTATATAATATACATATATTGTGTAGGTACTTAATCACACCTTTCAGTTGGTTTAACCTATTACCGGTCGTCACTAGGACAAGCGTTTCTCTCCAGATATATTTATAAATATGTAGGTAGGTATATCAATAAAGATACATATATTTAAGCGTGTCTATATAATGTCAATTTGTAGTCTAGATATATGTACTTCACGGCGCTGCTTCATATAAAATAAGGTCTAATTTTATAAACAACATCGCATAAAAACGCCAGCATTTTTGTAATATCGTACCCATCGCACTGATGAAAGAATCTCAAGATAGCTGAGAATATGACAAAATACTCGAACATAATAAGGTAGTCTACTTCTTAATTCAATTAAGAAGTGAACTATGCGGCGCCTTTGAGCTAGGTTATTATTATTTCTCCCCGAACTTGACTACAAGAATGCTTTGAAGTTATAACAGGCACTAGACAAAACGCTTGTGTAGTGCAAGATTGGTCGAGCATTGGTTCGTTCGAGGAATCATACGTTCGTAGTATCATCACGTGTGCTCGGTTACGGACGTGACGTCACCGGTATCTGAGGTACCGAAAAATTCTGCAACACATCAGTATGGAAAACAGGCGTTTTGTAAATCGGCACAATCGTTGGGAAGCGGCATTCGTTACGTGGTAGCAACGACCCGACTTTATTTATACTGTGAGAATGTACACTACTATGTTCTGAAGAATTTAATCAAGAACGAGGCAATGTTTGGAGTCGAGCGTTTAGGCTTTCTAATATGAAAATATGGCTTATGAGTAAGTCTGCATGTCAATGTATTCTGCTTTCGTAACAACATCTATAGGTACCTAGATGTTAGAATAGATTACGTTAAAGGGCACTATTTATGAGGCGGTGTTAAAGGGGTTATTTACGGAAATCAATTAATTTATTAGAACTCGAGCGTAACATACACTAGAAAAATTAATGAACCACTGATTAAAGGTTTATAAGATTTAAAGATTTGATAACAGCAATAAATTGATGAGTTAACAAGTGAAATCGTTAAAAATGTTGCAGTTAAAGAAACAAAGAATGAGCTCCTAAGAATCTTACTCGTAAGCTCTAAATATTACAAGTAGATATTTATCTCTTACTACTACCTGTCTACTTGTATACTCTGTTGCATGTTTACGGTAACGTTTCATATCCATACTAATATTATAAATGCGAAAGGCCGTCTATCTGTATGTGACGTTTTCACGGCTAAACCACCGGTCCGATTTGGATGAAATTCGGAATGAAAATAGTTGAAGACCCAGAGACACACATAGGGGAATTGTGCTTAAGATGACATACTTTTTCTTTCAAGGGAAATATTTAAAATAATTTTAGTCATATGAGATCAGCATCTTGCGTATATTCTAAAAGGTATCATAATCAACAAAATTATTTAAAATTCAGAACAATCAACGTCATATTAACTTTGAAAACAAACATCAATGGCACTGTGTAAAATGACATATGTATAGGATAAGATGACATGGTACATTGCCACCAACTTATCTCTGAAATTGCAAAAGTTGGAACTAATGCCGTCATGTTAAAAAGTCATTCATAAGTACAATGTGGTCATTCGTCTGTCAGTAACTACCTCTCGAATTGCGTCCGACAGCGCCTCTCTTCATTTCAGAGATAAGTTGGTTACTGTATGTCATCTTACACCTTAAGGGTATGTCGTCTTATCAATGCTAAAAGCCAGACCATTCGATTGACCTCACAGCTTCAATAGCCGTTTTTTCGCGTCGATGTTCATTAGTAAATGCCAGGCATTCTGTATAAAAAAAGAAAACAGGTAAGTTTTCCTATCCTATTTTACACGGATAAGATGACATAGTATGCCATCTTACACCCACGCCCTGTATGTCATTTTACCCAACGGTCACAAAATTATGGTTTAAATTGTCACGACCATACCTTTTACGTTAGGATGCGTTTTTAGCTATATTTGTGCAGTTTAATAACCCATTTTTACAATTCAAATTAGTTTAAAGTAAAGACCCTTACCTTACATGTATTTTCACCATTAAACAAAACCGAAAGCAAACTTTTGAGCATGTCAAAATCACAAAAACGTGCACTGCTTGCCAGTCCGCGTTCTTATTCCGCCATACTGAATTTGAGTACTAGCGACATCTATGTAGACTCCCGTTAACGTCACAATTGCACTCTTAGCGCGAATATTTAAAGCAATATAGTAGGTGTGTCATCTTACCTGAGTATGCCGTCTTGAGCACATCTCCCCTAGGCTACTTTTTTCAAAAATCAACCCCTAACTAAAGGCTTGAAATAGGGGATGAGAGTTTGTATGAAAAATCCCGTTTCGCGATATAATTAATGAATTCCACGCGGGCGAAACGGCAGAAGCTAGTTTAGTTATAAATAAAGACCACTCAAAATAATGCCTCTCTAGGAAATACTTGTCAAATCAAAAACAAACAATACCGTATCTATTATTTCTAATTTAGGTAAGTTATAATTGAGGTATTGGGGGACACCTTCATAAGTGTTTTGATTGATTTAAAAAAAACATAAACATTATTTCAATAATGTAGAATTCCTCAGAGTTAATTTACCTATGGTTGGTTGTATCGGGTTGATTAACCGATCCATACAGATTATTAAGAGGATTGCTCATAGCTCCGCATTCGTTCTGGCAGCTGGCCAGCGGCAAATTGTGACACTACGACTGTCTGAACAATAGCGCCGCCCACTGACTCCGAGGCTAGTGTGACATGTCACCGGTCTCGAGGTTACTACTTGCTTCCATAGGGACGAACAAACTTACATGGATTTTTAAACATATACATAGTTTTAAAATATTATCATCGGAGACACTTAACATTTTATTTGTAACGGATAGTCACGATATTTATTATTTTTATGTGAGGATAATAATATATGTAGGTATGTAAGTGTAGTAAATTGTTAAAAAAAATTATGGACTGCTGTTAATATTATGAGTAAGATTCATTGTTAAAACATAGTACATGAGTGTCTATGTCCAAACCTCATACGCAATTTTTCTTCTAGACTCCACCCGTATCTACCTACCATGTGATGTGACAATGTTGCTCATTGCAATATTCTGGACATTCTTAAAACATTTGAAGATTAGGTACCGTTAAACATTGAAACATTGACAATTTAGAAACTCTAACTATATGCAACTGAACTTAGTGGAAATAATTTGCTTTTACATAATATCATTGCAACTATTGCGACAATATATCAGTACAAAAGCGTACATTATGGTTATATAACGCTACAGTAACTAAGCTAAGCCGACGGCAATTTACCTATTCTGTGGCATAGTCGTAAAATTATAGCAACCGCACCAAATGCCTGCCTAAGATATAAAATTATAATAAAGCCGGGGCTCATGTCACTGTAATAAAACTCTCCGCCAAACACAACTGGCCGGAACGTGCTCATAATATAAAACCTCCGAAACTTCATTCGATAGTATCGAGACAAGTGGAAATATGCTTATTAAGGAATAATAATTGCCGTGATGTATGCGATTCTGTTTCGTGAGTCTGAGCTTTGGGAACTCTTATTGCTGTTACCACTTAGGTTTCGTGAAACCCAAACAGAGTCTGAATAGAAATAGCCGAAAAAGGGTTTGCCCGAGGGCAGTGCTCTACCCTAGTTCATGCTTGTCACGATCGCTTCCTTCCCGAATAAACGGAGATTGGCTTGCATTTGTTTAAGTAACCGTTGGTTCAGTTATATCTGTTTTCGGAATTATTATCTCCAGCGAACTGGGTTAATATTGGTTTTATTTGCAAAAGATATTTCTATGCAAGTCGTATGAAGTATGAACGTGGTGTTTTTAATTGCTGCTGCTCGTGTTTGTCTATTTGTTTGAATTTTCTACTGGATTTAATTTTGTTGCGTGATCTACGAATGAAATTTTTCAGTGAATGTATGATGTAGTACATATAGTGATATTGTACATAAAAGTATGTTTATTTTTTCAAAGAAATCTAAGCATTTTATTGTTATCAATGCAGATTGTATAATTTTTTCGTAGGTATTATAGAGAGAATCATGCGTAATATAAAATTAAATATTATTTAGAGGTAAATTATAGCTGATAGGTAATATGAGAATTAGGTCTATAAAACAGATCCACGAGGGATGCAAACATACATTTAGGCACTTACACATACATAGTAACTAATCTGACAGCTGAACCAACTGCGCATGAGTGTGACGGTAAAAACTTTAACAATTTTCGTTAAAAAATGTCCTGTTTGATGAGACCAATTTTATTCGATAAGTAGGTATTTCAAATTATATATTTAGTACTTTCATTTGGAATTCTAATTTGTATGTAAAGCTATACCTAACTAACACCGGAAAATAATTTGGTTTGCATTACCCGCGTTTATTTTGGTCTATCAGAACGTAGTATCGCAGTAAATGCCTTTTGTTCTATTTGGGGTATTTAATAAAATATGTTATTCAAAACATTAAAGCTAGCCGTTTTATTAGGTCATCATAAATAGATTATTTGGATGGAGAATCTTCAGGAGCCAGTAAGTGTCTGGTAGCTAAATAAACATCATGGGCGTTTTATTGTGAAAGGCCGCGTGATCTTAATACATTCACCGTTTATATTAAGATTAAACATCGGCGTTAAAATAATGCTTCAAATTTAGACTGGCACAGGTTTTATTCTTAATACTGAAAGGCTATTTTTAATTTTTTATAGGTATAGTCAATATTTTAGAAGAGATATTGATTGGTAAGAGCAATTGTATTTACAAAGTGAAGTGAAGTAACGATGTGACTATTGTTTCTTTTGGGTTGTTATAATTTGTAAAAAAATATGTCAATAACATTTGGGATAAAGAAATTTACAGAACAGTGAATGAATTGCCTTTGAGAGAAACGAAAAAAGCACTGATCGAGAATTGTTAATGTTTTAAGTGATTCGGCCAATTTTATCAGTAAAGTTAAATGATACTTGGCAATAAAGTTAAATGAGACGGGCTCGATGGCTGACCCTACCATGTACGCCAAGAGTCGTGGGTTCGATTCCCGCTCAGGACAAACATTTATGTGATGAACATTTGTGTTTGTTCTGTATCTGGGTGTAATATATGTATTTAAGTATTGTGTTTATGTTTCCTCTGTTGCCTGACATCCGTAACACAAGTGCTTAGCTACTTACCACGGGTTAGGTCAATGTTCAGGTCCGGTCAGGTCAGGTGTTGTGTGAATTTATAAAGATAAAAAAAATAGGTACTGAATCCTGTCGAAAATTGTCACAGACACTTTATAGGAAATAACGAAATAAAATAGTTGATAAAAGAACACCTGTGTCGGCGTCTGAGGAATTAAGCCATCACGGAGATTTTTCGAATGTCACGGCACGACGTTAAATAAAAAAGACATTATTTTGCTGAATACTTATAAATAAATATTTTTTCGAAGTTCCAAAGTTAAAAATAAAGGCTGTTACTGAGTTATCTTTATTTACTCTGAATGAATGAATGAATTATGGAGTGAAGAAATGATGTCAGAAAATGTTAAAATATCTTTGTAATGTGACACTTAATAACAATAATGAAATGGGTTCATGGAGTAGTGCTCAACACAATACAACTTGGATCAAAGAAATTGGATAAGTGGAATACCATCCTAAGCTGCATGACATTATTGTAGGTACAATAAATTCAAATTAATAATTATTAAATTGAAAGTACCTAACATTGACAGCATTAAATAGGAAGAAAAACATGTAGTATTTTCGTATTGTATGTGAGCAAGATTCCGATGAGATAAAAGTGTAAATCCTGTCCCATATAACCAATAGCAATGTAAATTACATGAAACGATTAAGATTTAAGTTGGTTCATTAATTAAACATTTGAGCAGTAAACCTTGCATAAACTGGGTCAGTAGACTTTGCATAATACTTTAAAAAGGTATATTTTAAACCAAGACCTTACATCTTCCAGCATGTTTTGTATTGTTTAATCCCCAATCTAAAAAGAGGGATGGTAGAAGTTTGATCTGTCTGTATGTATCTGCCACAGGCACCGTAGCTCCGTACCGTTCCTTTGCGTAAGCACCGCACCGTAGCGAAAGTATTAGCTATATAAATGTATATTACTAGTAAATCCGCCCTCGCTTCGCTTCGGGGAACCAGTCCTTTCAAAAATCTCTATAAATTTTAACAAATTATGTTATTCTAATGTCTAAGCTATATTACTGCAAAGTTTCATGAAAATCCGTTCAGTAGTTTTTGCGTGAAAGAGTAACTATTCGAAAGAGTAGTATTTGTAGAGTAACTATAAGAGTAAATTTCTTATGCAGTATGCAGTTCCATCCTTAATCTGCCGATCTTGTAAATTGGTACAAGCCCAGACATGATTAGTAGGTGGGAGAGAATTTAATTATTAAGTCAGATAACATGCATACCTACAGGCTGAAACTCTCACGATCACCTTATACCTTTCTCGTAGTCTGGTAAAAATAAGCTTAAAATTGAGTCCCTTAATAGCCCCCTACTGGACATGAGTGTCTCCTCATAACTGAGGAGACCTGAAGTATACAGTACAGTATAGTGGCTAACTCAGATATTTAGCTCGGTTAATAATTTCAGATCAACGAAGGCCACCGGGCTGTCAGTCATTGGGGCAAAAATTGATCTGTACATATTATGTGTACAGTACCCGGCAAGAAATAATGCACATCGGTATTCAGAAAGAGATAATCGGTTAGTTACGGCTTTGTAGAGCGTTTTCTCTCTCGCACATTGCACTAATAGTTCAATATCTATTATGAGTCAAGTAGTTCCATTGGAGGTTTTAACAACTCTTTATATTTATTTATGAGTGAACGCGACCGTCTTTTACCGAATTCGAAAGAAAAGTGACAAATCAGCTTTAAGGACTGTGTAGTAAGGACAACGCTCTGCAAAGCCGAAACTAACTGATTATCTCTTTCTGAATACCGATGTGCATTACTTCTTGCCGGGTACTGTATAATGCGTTCACTATGGAATTCGTTATAATGGCAACCCACACATAAATGTCAGCTTACCGCCCTTGTTATTTAAGTTCATTATACATTGACGGCGAGAATTTAAAAGGCCTTAAATAAAATTTTCTTACAAGCTAAATTGGATTAATATGTCATTAGTAACAATCCGTTACAAGAGATTCGTTGCAACGTTGTTAAGATTCGATCCTCCAAGGCTGTCCTTGTGAGTCGCCGATGGCTACTCCATCGACAGTGACACATGCCGTTATTTTCGTCACTGCGTTTCGAATGCGATCGCATAATATTTTATTTTCAGTGCGTATTACTGTTTATTTGTAGATGACGCGAGCGAACGGCTCGAGTGAGTTCGTGTGGAGGATATTTCGAACTATCTGTGACATGATTCTATTTGTTCTATCTATGCAAATGACGTGCCGTTTCACTGGACATTTCCTTGAAAATTATGTTTAGACGTTTGCTGGTTACTTTGCTATAGTTAATCATTAGTAGTCGTAATGTTGGATATGTAACAAATCGATAAAATTTTGTCACAACCATGTTTTAAGGCAACGTACGATTTGGTTCTGAGCTCCATTTTTTTGTCAAAAAAACTTATTCTGTTAATTAGTCTACTGGTGTATTACGAGTAAATGTTTACTGACAGCCCGAAAAACAGATGAATAGGTTATCTTTCTTAAAGATAGTAGGTAGAGAGGCTCCCCGAGTGCATGCTAAACGTCTTTCCATAGAAGTCAAAATATTTATTTTCAATACTCAGAGAGCGTCTGCTCCATGGTCTCTACCTACTATCTTTAAGAAAGATAACCTATTCATCTGTTTTTCGGGCTGTCAGTAAACAGTTACCAATAATTTCAGGCATAATAATAATTTTGTGATTGTAATTGGATAGTTCCAGATTTTATTATACGTAGGTATATTTATCATCGGAACAATAATTCCAAATAATGTCGAAGTTTACTTTGAAATTTGAATTCAGCTTCTTGCATTCAATAGTTACGGCTGTGCGTTGTCTGTCATTCACTCAGTAACGAAAGAGTTTTATATATTGTAGATATTTTATGCGAAAAAATGTTACTGAAATTATGATTTTTAAATAATTAAGCCTCAACAACTTAAAGTGGATGCCCGCCTAATACCTTATCAACGCATTCCTTCCTCATTAGCGCTCGCAATGTTCAATTTAATATCAATACCGAACTAATTAACGATCAAAGGGCGAACGGGATCACAGTAGGCTGCAATAGAAATTCATAATCATCTATTAATAGGAGCTGTCAAAAGGACCAATGTATAATGGAGTGCCTCTTACTCTACGGCTTCAACTGCTTCATAAATCGTATTGCGATAATTAACGCGCTATGTGGTGAATTAAGAAGAAATTAGGCTTGTCAAAATTGCCAACTAGTCTTTTTTTCATGTACCTACCTTTAGGTGTGTGAAGCGCTACCATTAGGGCATGCATTGAACGACTACACAAGTAGCATTTGGAATGTATTCACATTTAAAAGAAGCGCTAAAGCAAAATATACAATTGTGCGTACAATAGCTGTACTCACACTAATACTACTATACCTACTACTCAGTACTAATTCGCGTTACAGCATTATAGTAATTACACTGAGTATAAATATCATGGTAACTGAGTATCATAGAACCTACAGTTTGTGTGAACACAATCAATTCCCGAGTTTAAGATGTCGAAACCACTCAATTCACAATTACTCTTTCATTTCGTTTAAACAACCAAAAATAACAATGTAAACAACTGACGACCTTTAAATATACAACAAAGCCTATAATTTTTGGGTCTGTGTACAAAGGTTATCAATTTAACTGTCTGTCGGTTTTTTGTTGAAATTTATTCTCGTTTTTGTTGGAAGGTAAAAGTTTATTTCGTGTACATATCGTACTTTGAGTTTATTAGTCAGGGCCGGCCGGGTAGAGGATCGGAACGGATGCGGATGCTCTAGGCGACAGGTGGTTAGGGGCGCCAATAGTGGCGGCTCTAGGGATACGTCAACGTCGGAATTTTATACGCGGACGCCACTTTTTAAATTTTACTGGGGTCGCTTCTGTTAAAACCGAAATACAATTAATCTAAGGTGAAAGCTTTTATAAACGTTTACGCTTGTATAAAGAATGTAGTTTTGACCTTATCAAGGGTTAGAGCTGTCGCTGACATTAGTTAGAACCGTGTAGAGTGTTTAATTTTAAATAATTTTTTTAATTTTTTCAAGACCGCTGTTGAACATCAGCCTTCCCTAATTTGTTTTGGGGACATTTAATTTAAATAGTCGGCAAACAAGCATAGGTATGGTACATGTATCACAATCGTCTTTGGACATCAGTTACTGATGTGTGATTTTTTTATAAATGTAATTGTCATATTGAAAAGAAATTTTCGAAAGAATAATTTAGAGAAAATTTCTTACAAGCACATTTACAGAAAAATACTATATAGTTTTTTTATATGTTAATAGCCGTCAAATAAGAAAACCAGTAAGGGCACTTTGTCTCCGCGGTCCATAATCGTTTGTAACATCACCGACGCAATTACGGCTAGACACTAAATATCCTATTATAAATTATGACTGACTCAGATGTGCTATTTTAATAGTTACAGTTACCGGTAAACTTGAATGTATACCTAATTATTATATTTGACTTATGTGTTACAGTTGCTACGTAGCTATAGCTACTACTACGCACTTTTTACGGAGAAGATCTGCAAAATATAATGATTAATGAAAAAAAAATTGTTAAAGAATTTAAAACATAGTTTTATCACGATGTAAAGAAATGTATTTATTAGGCTTTGGCTGCATTACAAAATATCGTACATTTAAGTTTCAGAATAATAAAATAATTTAAGCGATAACAGCCTTTAGGGACATGTTTGCGGATACGTTTTCATTCATATTCGATATTTCCTCACCAATAAACACGCCACACCGTGAAACACCCCTTTGTGTAGAAATTTCTCTCGTATATGTATGTGCCAATCGCGAGTATGAATTGGTGTATGTAGAAACTTAATTGTACACCTATTGTTGTATTTTTTTCGTCTTGTATACGAGTATAAACGACTTTTATACGTCTTCACCTTAGAGTTCACCCTTGGCGGTAGGTATTAGGTATTATTTTTATTTACCTATACTTGAGTCGCTGAGAATATGGAATTTCCACTCCCCTATAAAACAAATCGTTTGCTTGTGCTCACATTTCAATTTAATTTAGACTAACCAGTGCCGTTTTGATTCGGTTCAAGGTGTTCGACTGTTCGGTGGCAGGTCAAGGTTGTAATGGACAGCAAAGGAAGGTGTGATGCATGCTCGTTTATAATCTCAAATCCATAAACGTTACGTCAATACTACGATGTATGTAAAGCTTCAAAATTAACCTAAGAAGTTAGCGAATCATCTTTCGGATTGTATTGTAGATCCTTAGAAAGTAGAAATTATATTTTCTATATTTAATTATTTAACTTAATATAATATATTCAAAAGGCTACGAAATACAGGAGTTAAACATTAATCTTCACTTCCCGATCAATATATAACTGGCATCGCAACTAAATAACTGTGAAGTAAATAAAACGCTCTATCGGAAAGTTGGAAACTCGGGCTAGTAATTTTGAGTCAAAACGAATCGTGGTTATTGAGGTGTAGGTACCAATTGCAAATCGGCCCTCTCTCGGCCCGAGGACACAGACAATGATGTATTTCAATCTAATAACCACGATTATATCTACGTACAACGGTGGTTGTGATATCGCTTTACTGTTGCGATTTTAAGGAAGCAAAGACAAATTGGGGGTATTGTAGATATTGCTAGCGAGATAGGTACAGCTTTTTCTATCAGTGAGGTGAAATGGGTAAAAAATGAACAAGAACTTTGTAGATTCCTCATTTTTCAATTTGTATTTAACAATTTAATACTACACAATATATACACAATATATATACATAGACAAGTAAAAGACATAAAAATTTTAGAGGGAACCATCTCAGTCCTCATGGGTAACAACACACCTGTGACCAAATGAGAAAGAGAGTCATATTAACAATTACGAACTGAACTATTATAATTACTAACATAAACTAACAACACTAACTATCACTCATAGTAGGTAGCTGTCCAAGTTCTCACACTTATTAACAAACACTTACTAATAAATTACCCAACTAATAATCTAACACAAATATTCTAACTGGAATTATCATCCTATTCCCTAAATTGAGTCCCTAAAGTGACAACTCATGGGCAGCAGCGGAAGGCTGGTGGTGTGGTGACGTTTCATTAAATAAAACCGGCCAAGTGCGAGTCGGACTCGCGCACGAACGGTTCCTTACCATTATGTATAAAAACGCCAAAAAATCTGGTCTGTTGTATGAAAGCCTCACTTAAATATTTGTTTTATTGTAGCCACATATTAACCACAACGCCATCTCTTGGACCGAAAGGTAACTAAAAGTCGAAAAGTATGGGCGCCCACTTAAATATTTATTTTATTCTGTTTTTTAGTATTTGTTGATGTAGCGGCAACAGAAATACATCATCTGTGAAAATTTGCAGTAGCTTGGGTCCTATTCTATTCCTAATCTTAATAAACGACCTTCCGCAGAAACTTAAGCACTGTACCTGTCTCCTAATCGCCCCGCGCACTCACACACGCACACGGCTACAATTCATATTATTATACAATACTTACACATGCATTTTTGCCGGGCCGGCACCGAGTGGGAAGCTTGCTATCCCAGCACCGGCACCGGCGCCGGCGGGACTCAATGCCGGGCGGGCGCCGGCGCCGGTAAGTGAAAAAGCGAGCCATACATTTTCATACAGTTTTGCTTCTCCGGCACCGGCACGGCTCCGAAACCGGCGCCGGTGCCGGTGCCGGGACGGCTAATGGAAAAACGCCCATACCTTCGCTAGGTTGATGAGGAATATTATTACAACCTTGATGAATTTCTCAACATTAAAATATTGAAAGCTGTAGAGATTCAGAATAACCAGTTTTTTGTTAGAAATAGGTATACAGTTATGACTTGAAAGCGATTTCTCGTTTCAATGGGTGATAAAAATATATGTCTGCTAGATTTTTGCAAAGAGATTAGCGAAATGGATGGAACTCAAATATTCTGTTAAAAGCCGCATTGGGATTAGTTCTGTGTAGAATGGAGCGAGTGTAAGCCGATTGAAATTTTAGGTCGGCAACAGTAGGTGATGTCAGAAGCAGGATAAACTGCTTTCCGCTTTTAGTGGACATGAAAGTCGCAAATAAAATCACTTTGTAATAGACAGCGTGAATAAAATTATATACCTACAGCTACACAAATAAAATATAATTTTCGTCGTAAATGGGAAATTGCAATTGAACATGAATTATGAACCGTAAAAATAATTACATACAAAACTATGTAACTCCTTAGGTAACTATTTAAAAATGTCAAGTTTAGTTATGCTTTTTGTATGCTAGAATTGAATATTATTTGTCATTGTAGGTATTAACTACAGGCTCAATTAAATTCATACTTACCTAAGGTAAATTAAAATCTATCTTAAATAACTACTCTTACTATTAATTGATTGACGATTACAAACATAGTACCTGGTTGACCGAGCTTTGCTCGGTTGAAAATTATATTTAGTATGAATCGCAAGAAATACGAGGAATTCCGCCATCTATTCAGGAGTCAAATCATACAACTGTTCACTGAGCACAAAATTCATTTTACTTATGTTACGGCCAAAGGATCTCAACAGCGTGTTTCACAAAGTTGTACAGCGCCATCTAGTTTCATACTACTGAAATTTCAACACGTTACAAACAGTACCTCATAGAAGTTAACTGTGTGAGCGAATTAATTGCATTTTAAATAGGTACATACTTAATTAGATAAATTCATTGAACTTTCCTTCGTACTTTTCGCAGGCTTAGGCAGTCCCCGACTGAAATTTTTATTTGCGATAAAATGTATTGAATGTTTATGATAATTAAACAACATAAATAAATATACTTTTAGTTTAATGAGCAAGTTGTTAGGCGTACTTAAAATTTTATTGATTCTATTTACAACAATAGTAATTTCATCGATCTGACCATTATTTATTTAAAACTTTATTAAAATATATTATTAAATCGATAATAACAAAACTAACATTTATTTACAAATATTCTCGTAAATATCACAAACGCACGTTAAACTATCACTACGCGTCCTGCGAGGTCAAGCGAGATAATCGCACTGATTTTTAATTTTATTCAAACAGAAAATAGGTAGGTATAACGCAAAAATAGCGCTTCAACGTAAGAATGAATATTAATTATTAGTATTAGCCGAACAAAAATATATTCGAGCGCCATCTAGTTTCATACTACTGAAACAAACAAACCGTATCTCATAGAAGTTATCCTAATGTTTCATAGATGGCGTCAGTTCAACACGTTACAAACAGTACCTCATAGAAGTTATCCTAATGTTTCATAGATGACGTCAGTATGATGTTTTTAAAATCTCTTTATCTCGGGAACCGAGCTTTTCTCGAACCTGGGACCTTGATAAATCGATTCCTTGAGCCGAAAACCCCCTAATCTGTAACTTTCATGAAAATCTTTGCAGCCGTTTCCGAGATCGTGATTATATATATATAAATAAATAAATAAATATACAAGAATTGCTCGTTTAAAGATATTAGATAGATAGATATGTAAATATTAAGTCATGATTAAAGTCTTGTTTTGTATCGGTTGCATTTGTAATGGGCGGCAGCGGATGGTATGTTGTCCCGTTTGCTCTTTTAATTCCATAAAGAACTGTTTTATCGTAATGCATAGGTAAGTGCCTAAAGCCAGGAATGTAGTAGTTCATAACAAACAGGGCAGCTTACAGCGCTTTCTTAAAATCGAGTCAATGGATCGGAAGGAATTGTCGAAGTGAGACATTGCGTAGCTTAATATTCGATAGTAGTAGTTTGTGTTCCAAGTTGCTTTCAGAAACACTAACGAGATATATTTATTTGCCGTAAATAGTTTACTTCAATTAAATAAAATTTAATAAATTTGATCGTCGACTTCTGGATGGATTTATAATATTATCACTTACGCGGTTAAGAAAAACTGCGCTAGAAAAACTGCACATCTGAGTTTCATTCCTATTGTTCTCAGAGGTGTGAAGTCTACCAACTGCACTTGTCCAGCGTGATGAATGTTTGACATGTACCTGTCCTCATATTTTTGAATATAGACTTGAGATTAGCAAATTCAGTTCAGTTATGGAATATGGATTGATTATGAATACGAACAACGCAAACGATCTTGATTAACGCATTTCATCTTGTACTCGAGTAAGGATAGAACTTCGTGCTCCCCAAACATCTTTAACCACGAGCTGTTCCACCCGCTTCTTCTACTTCCCACTTCGAAGTACCTACTTTTGACTGATTTTCATCCATTCCAACATTTTCATACAATACATAGTAGGTAAGGTCCCTATAGGTATGGGTAGAATATGAAAAAATCCGTTCTTAGAGGATGTCTACAAACTATAAACTAACTTCTTGCAAAACATTTTTATTCGTAAAGCCGTTTTAAATATTTCGTGAACGGCGAGTGACCCTCCACTTTTATATGTATATAGGTAGGTACTCGTGTGGATAGATTTACGCATGTTTTCTTTGGAAGATAACACTTAACTAGTTCAAAGTTACAAACACACGGAAACGCGCTTCAATTTAGTCTCATACTCTCTGAAAAATTGCGTTGATTATATTATCTGCACTTTAATATAGTGGGTTTGTTAACCGCGAAATATTTTGAATGACTAACGTCTATACTTAGTATTTTGATTATCTATTATATTTTTAACAAACCGAGGAGTGTAAGAAACCAGGGTTGCTTGAATAACGTTTTTACTTTTGAGGTTTCATATAAAACATTTTACGAGAAGCGGCAAGTGTACAATACGCATAATGTTATACTCGTAATAATGAAATTGTTCGCGGAATCTTTTCAGCTTGTATTGCCTCAGGGTGAAATGTAACCTCCTTTTCAGTCAAACAATTTTCGCATAAAATTTAATTTTGCTTAGATTTCTTTTTTGCTTAATTTGGAATTCTGTTTTTGTTCAATTAGCTTAGCACTGGCCCAAATACTCTTTGACTTACTTATTCCAATAAAGTCTTATTTTATTTAATCAACTTTTAATTCGATGCAGTTGATTGACAGTTATTATAAAGTGATTCAACATTTTTGAACAAAAAGTGGAACTTTTGATGTGAACGATTCCATTTTTAGCAAATTCAAATTCAAATTCAAATTCATTTATTGCGTTATTACAGGTGGTATAAGTTAGTAAACATGTGAGCTTGTGTCTCTGTAACATACCTTAGAAGGTGTGCAAAGTTACATTTTTCAAATATTAAGAATGTTAAAATAAATGTTAAAATTATTATTACAGTAAAATTAATTCTCTAAAATTATTTTTTATTATATTTTATTAAAGTATTTTTTAAAAGTATTTTTAAAGTAGCAAGTATTTTTTACACTATTTTCTTCGTAGAATTCGTTAAATTCATTGTTTAATTTAGAATCTGTCCTAATACGAAGGAAGGCTATAAATTGACGTATGCAATAAATGTGTGATATCGCAATAAACACAAGTACCTACATTTATAATAATTCTACCCGTAACTTCCCAAACCGACACATAGGTTGAAAATACATCGATGTAAAATAAATAAAATAATATGATAAACGTAAACACAAAACTGGTCACAATATTAATAACGACGATAATTTAAGCATCCGTATTCTAAAGTACTTTTTTTACTTTTTTATTTTTTTTTACTGCTTACTGCCTCTGCTCTTTTCATTGGACTTATATTTCAAACAGATATTGTGAATTAAATTGAATGAAACCAAAATAAGTTTGTAAAAAACGACCGCCGTAACGAAGCGAGGGTGGAGATCTATTAATCATAAAAATTATATATTGAGCTGAACCCATTAGTTAGCCGCTAAGGCACGTGTACGCTTTTTTTTCACTGAAGAGAGTTTTCTCTCTCTCCCATTTATCTCCTCTCCTCCTTCTATTTCACTTCCCAATTCACACTGCTTCGGTACAATATTCTAATTCTATAGAGTGACTGAACGTAAGATTTTGAGATGATTTGGCCTCAAACCCTTATGTGGTATAAGAGTTTAAGTTCGAGGATTTTCATGTAGTTCACCAACTATGCTCTTACAATTATATCCAAAACCTCCAAAAAAATCGTCGATAATTATGATTATCCAGGCCAAGCACGAAAGCGCTTAAGAATATTTGCCACTAGCAGTCCCTTAAAGTTTAAGTAAGTGGTAGTTCAGTAGCAAATATTCTTAAGAAAATATTAAGGCTTAAGTGATACTCGACTGTGCCTGTAATAGCTAAAATTAATTTAACCACTTCTAGCTTAAGCAGTTGGTCGGACCACTGACTCCAGCGCTTTATTCAACATAAACATAATACATTAGTGTTTATCGAGTGAATATGATATAATAATCCTCTTAGGTAGTTAAAACCTCCACGGCGGAATTTATTCGGAGCCGCTAACTAACTGAAGCGCTTTTCCAAACTTAACTGGGTTGCATTTAATCGCTTTAAGCTTGAAACATTTACACTGAGAACATAATTAAAGGCAAGTTAAGTAGACCTGAAATGAAAAACACTTTTTAAAGTGAACCTTGTCGTGAAGTAAGGTGTTTTACGCAATTTAGAATTTAGGGTGTTACGAACAACGAACTTTACAATTGAAACGATTTGTCTTGAGGTTGTTGTCAATGTTCTATCTGTCTATAATTCTGATGTGAACCGTCTAGATGGCATAAAATTATTTCGTTATTTGAATATTTTACGTACACACTTATTTATCCAAAGATTTATTACACTTAGATACCTATAACCCTAATGTGTGTAGCTATAAAACGTCTTAAGGTTTCAAGCGTACCTACATTTGTTAAGCTACTAGTTTAGATTTAGTTACATGAGCCATGTCAAGTTACCGTTATCATCACCGATGCGTTATCGGCCAAGAAACAAGGAAGAGATAAATACTGGGTCTTAAGCCTTGAATAAGCAAAAATTCTCTATGAATGATTTTATAAGACATTAAAAATATAAAGAGAAAGCAACCTAACTTCGTATTGTCACAGCTTGAACAATGAATATTAAATGAATAAAACGGCGCAGGTCAATCCGCGTTTATCTTGGCAAAGTTATTAAAATGCCGGACATGTCTGATCATATAACCGAATGTTGGCAGCTCTACTTCTGGTACACAGTACCAACCTAATTCGAGGATGGTTTTTATTCTGGAAATTGAATCGTACAAGATTGTGTGATCGTGACCGCACTAATAAATGGTCAGGTTTTCTTGGATAAGTATTTGTCTGACAATGAGCGAAGCTGACGTGATTACGGGTTGAAGTTTACGTTACGTAGAGATGTGATTAATACAGAACTGTACTGTATGAACTGTATGAACTCTGCCATGGCCGGTCCCAAGCCCGGATGAGAAAATGAGGAGGGTTGGTTTGGAAGAGAACAACCCAGCCGTAAAAGTTCAACGCCGAATATCGGGCGGCGGTTAACTAACCCGACAACTCCATGCATCAACGCTGGAGCGGCTCTCAGAGACCGTGAGGAATTAAAAATCACCTCTAAAAGTCTGCCATGGAAGGACGCGGGCGCCCACCATTTGTATTAGCCCAAGAAAATTCCCTATGAACAGTGTCAATGTGAATGCGAATTTGTCGGGCGACCCGGCTAACACCCGGCGCCGCTTGGTAACCGGGCCATGCGGTGTGAAATTGGCTACCGAAGACTCTGCCAGGACGACCCACCAGGTCCTGGCCAGCTGTAATGCTACTGGTGCACATAGTAAAAACAAAATCTCAATCCAGAAACAACATCGGATTGCAACATGGAATGTTCGTGGCTTAATATCCCCAGGCAAACTAGAAATTGTGGAAAAAGAGGCAGATTCACACAAACTAACCTTACTAGGAATAACCGAAACACACATGAGAGGACAGGGACACCAACTGACGCATAGCGGTAACACACTCTACTTCTCGGGATCTGCGGAATCCAGCCGAAATGGTGTTGCTATTTGGTTATCACGTCAGCTAAACAACCATGTGTTGGGATATAATCCGATTTCTGACAGGATAATGTCCTTAAGGCTCAACACTCGTCCCTGCACTCTCAATATTGTTGTAGTGTATGCTCCTACTGCAAGCGCTCAGGATGACGAAATCGATTATTTCTACAATGAACTGGAAAGAACTCTCAGCAAGATACCTAATAGAGAGATAACATTACTGGTTGGTGACTTCAATGCGAAAGTGGGCAACACATTGGCCGATAACCACCTTAGGAACACAGTCGGGAAACACGGACTTGGAGTCAGAAACGATCGAGGATCTAGACTTCTGGAGTTTTGCATAGGTAGAAAATTGACCATCATGAACACATGCTTTCAACATCACCCTAGGCGTTTGTATACGTGGATATCTCCTGGTGATAGATGCCGCAATCAAATTGACTATGTGATGATCAATAGCCGATGGAGAACCTCCATCACTAACGTAAAGACCTTCCCTGGTGCTGACTGTGGTTCTGATCATTGTTTGTTAATCGCGAATTTTGCACTACGCTTGAAATCAGCCAAAAAAAGGGATCCCGTAAGACCGAAGATTCTTACACCAGCAGAAGCCGTAGAGTTCCGAGATGCTTTAGATAATGCGATTCTAGAAGAACCGTCACTCACAAATGCAAACACCAACGAGCAGTGGGAACACCTAAAAGGTCAAATCTGGGGGACTGTGAAAAGGGTCACCAAGAATCGCCCACCACCACCGTGTAAACAAATGTGGCTTTCTCCTGCTACGTGGAAAATCATTGAGGATCGAAAAGCCTTAAAAATCAGCGGTCTGTCAGAACAGGAGGACCGTGACAAATATTCAGATCTGACCAGAGTGATCCAAAAACGAAGTCGTCACGATAAGAACACCTTTATCATGGGCATTTGCGAAGAGATTGAAGGGCATGCTGTGAAAATGCAAACTGCTGATCTATTCAAGAAAGTTAGGCTTCTTACTAAACAATTTAAGCCGAAAACCTGGATGATTGAAGATGAGAACGGTGTACCACTCCAAGATATAGACGCAGTAACTGATCGATGGCGGAAATATTGTATGCAGCTTTATAAAGCTCCAATTAGCAACAATAATGCAACCCATTGGGATAATTTAAATTTCGAGCCCCCAATAATTCGATCTGAAATCACAGCTGCTATAAGTAACATAAAACCCAGAAAAGCCCCTGGACCGGACCAGCTTACGGCGGAGATTTTAAAAGCAATGGGCCCATCTGCAATAGGTGTATTACACAAAATATGCAATGATATCTGGCATACCGGAGAATGGCCTAATGATTGGACAAAATCTGTTATTCTTCCGCTTCACAAAAAAGGCTCAACCACCAGGTGTGACAACTATAGAACCCTGGCTTTAATATCTCACGCCAGCAAAATACTGCTTCACATTATCAATAACAGGATTCGTCACTTTCTGGACTGGCAAATCCCGCAAGAGCAGGCGGGTTTTGTCAAAGGTAAAGGGACTCGCGAACAAATCCTTAATGTTCGCCAGCTGATAGAAAAGTCATACGAATACAACACACCGCTCATCTTGTGTTTTATTGACTACAGCAAAGCCTTTGACTGTGTCGTTTGGTCGAATCTCTGGAAAGTTTTAAGAGAGCTCGGAGTACCGGAACATTTGGTGGCTCTTATTGAAACTTTATATCTGAGTAACCAGGGCGTCGTTAAAATTGACCATCATACTTCAGACACCTTCAGTTTTGGAAAAGGTGTTAGACAAGGATGTATCCTCTCACCCATTCTTTTTAATGCCTATGGAGAATATATCATCAGGCGTGCCTGCGAAGACTGGAATGGAGGAGTCACTATTGGTGGCACAAAAATCTCTAACCTCCGATACGCAGACGACACGACTCTCCTAGCCGCCAACGAGGCGGAAATGGTTGATATCCTGAGCAGAATGGAGCGCATTAGCTCAGAAATGGGTCTTAAAATCAACCACAGCAAAACTAAAGTTATGGTTGTGGATCGCGGTAATAAACTACAGCTCACGGGTGCACTCGGACTCGAAGTGGTCGAGGACTTCATCTATCTCGGAACCAACATCAGCAATAACGGATCGTGTGAAAAGGAAGTTAGAAGACGCATCGGAATCGCTAAAAACGCAATGACCCAACTACAGCGAATATGGAGAGACCGTAACATCTCACGCAAAACCAAAATCAAACTGGTCAACTCTCTGGTATTCTCCATATTCAGCTATGGGGCTGAGACCTGGACGTTAAGAAAGGCTGATCGCGACCGGATTGACGCTTTCGAGATGTGGTGCTGGAGAAGAATGCTTCAGATTCCCTGGACCGCTTTTCGCACGAACGTCTCTATTCTGCGCGAACTTAACATCAAGACCCGACTTTCCACTATCTGCTTACGAAGGATCCTTGAGTTCTTCGGTCATATTGCCAGAAAAGAAGGCCATAACCTCGAACAACTGGTGGTCACTGGAAAGGTCGATGGCAAGCGACCAAGAGGCCGTAGTCCAACTAGATGGACTGATCAAATCCGGACTTCCCTGGACACAAAACTTCACGACGCACTACACGCAGCCAAAGAAAGAAACAAATGGCGTGACACCATTAGAAAAACATCTAACCTAATGGCAGGGAATCACGACCCTCAGTAATGAGGAAAGCGACGCGAGGAGGAGGTACTGTATGAATTAAAGGTATCACAATACGGACGCAGTAATGGCTTGAAATATAATGGTAAAAACGATTTATAGTAACGATAAAATGGTGATATGGTTTTACATTCTAATTTATAATACGTCGAAACCATATTCTGGGAATAAAATTCAATTTGTAAGGAAAATGTAAAAAATAGTAAACGTAACAAATCCAACTACTTGTAAAAATCATTACATACTTATCATGTTTTATCCTCGTTTCGCCTTTATAGAGGCAAGATATTTGTAGAGCTCACCCGGGGAAGTACCACCGCCCGCCACGGTACCTAGTACCATTCCTACGGTGTAATAATTGTTTTAAGAACAATTGTGTTCCTTATAGGAAGGTGTGGAGCCGGTTACACTTTTTTAGAGGCGACCATCTCAGTCCTCAGGGGTAGCAACGCATCTGTGACCGAATTAGAACGAGACTCATACTAACAATAACTAACTGGAATATTATTAACATTAACTAACAGGACTAATTATCACTAACAGTCCCTGTCCTCACACTGATTAACAAACTAACTAATATTCTAACGCCATCTACTAACTGGACTAACCATCCTAGTCCCTTTGAGTCTAGTTCTACGTGGGTCACAGTTGTTATAGGCGGCAGCGGAAGGGTGGTGTTGCATGCTCGTTTGCTACCTTAAATCCATAAAAAAACATTGAGCTATTCGTTAGTTGTCTATGAATAGACAGGAACACGTCACTTCCACTCAATTACCTGTTGAGTGACATATGACAAGCTACAACTATGTGGCGTGTAAACTACGACGTTAAGGTGACGACGTAGGATATGTATACCTACCTACCTACATATGTATATTCAACGAGCAGAAAAAGCTAACGCTCCTATGCTTAAATAATATCTCTTAAAGTTCAGGGTTTGAGTCCCACTTGGTGACATTTTGTATAATGGACGTGTTTGAACACTAACCATTCTGTCAATCAGCACTAGAGCAGGATGGTGCAGTATGCTTTAGACTTCCTCAGTGATGAGGAGAGGTGCTCAGTAACAGACCATTAACATTAACGTATAGGTTAAAAAACAACTACCATAATAAAATTGTATAATGATTATAATACTCGTACAGACAAAATAGAGTAATCTATTGAACTCCTGTTTTGTTGGCATATAAAATTATATTATTAGTTGGGCAAACATTCCACAAAATAACATGGTACCAATGACATCGTCCATCAAATATTAATGGCCATTCTAAACTTCAATAAAGCTATTTCCAGTGGCTATGGAAAGCCGACTCGATTATATGGTCGAAGTAATACGCAACATAACGAATATATCTGAGAGTAGGGTATAAAAATAATATGTCGACCGGATTGATTCTTATTTGGGACTCTATTCTTACAACGAAATTGGGCTTGTAACATAAAATATGATATTGATAAAATTTAGCGTAGCCTAAATAGTTGGAACCTCAACGGACGTGTCCACTTCGAATCCTGCATGTTTCTAATATTTTCCAAATACGTCCTTAGCTTTTGTACATAGGCAAAATAAAACTGTAGATGTACATGGTCGATAAAATAAAATGTAATATAAAAATATTAATAATGATAATTATAACTTTATTTTATCCGAGGACAATGTTATGATATCTATAAACTTATGGGAATAACTAACTTATTTGTTATTATTTGCTTTATGCCGCCTCTACACGTTAGCCAACATGTTGGCGAATGTTATGGCCAATACGTAATGGCCATCGTGTAGAGCGGGGGTTTGTGATTACTTTATAACGGTGGTAGAGCCTAGAGTTCGCCCGGGGTAGTACCACCGCCCGCCAAGGTACTCAGTACCATTCCTACCGTCATAATAATTGTTTTTAAGAGCAATTGTGTTCCGGATAGGAAGGTTTGTGGAGCCGGTTTCACTTTTTTAGAGGCGACCATCTCAGACCTCAGGGGTAGCAACGCATCTGTGACCGAATTGGAACAAGACTCATACTAACAATAACTAACTGGACTATTACTAACATTAACTAACAGGACTAATTATCACTAACATACCCTGTCCTCGCACTTATTAACAAACTAACCAACTAATATTCTAACACCCTCTACTAACTGGACTAACCATCCTAGTCCCTTTGAGTCTAGTTCTAGGTCGGTCACAGTTGTTATGGGACGGCAGGGGAAGGGTGGTACTGCATGCTCGTTTGCTATCTTAATTCCATAAAAAAAAAAGGTATTGGACCGTTGGCCCACAAATCGGCGCAAGATCCGTGAGGTGTCGGTTTTTCAACGCAGATCAAAAGGTTGTGGCGTGATTGTGGCACAGTTATCGGCACAGCGTCCACACGTTGGCCACGATTTCAGTTAGAAACGAGCACCCACGCTGAGCGCACGCACTTTATTCACACGTCGATATCTAAATTATGTCTACCATATGGCAACTATGAGTAATATAGTGTGTAGGTATAATATGTATAATAATGTGTATAATGAAATAAATGTGTATAATAATACTTATACACATTTGTGTAGTAGCGGTATGCTGAGAATAAATAAACCGTAGCAGCCGTTAGAACCTCAATATTCATTTTAAGAAAATATTAATATCGTCCGCATATTGGCCCGAACCGACGCAAACTGATCCACCTTCCAACGTGTGGACGCTATCACAATCTCTTGGCAAACATCTTCGCCACAACATTCGCCAGCATGTTGGCTATCGTGTAGAGGCGCCATTATTACCTACACATATTTCGTAACTAAGTATTCCAAATACATAAAGTTCTTAATAAACACTTATGGACTATAAACTAAGATATTTAAGACACCTAAGTACCTATTTCTTTCGTTTTCTGAAGTTACAAAACGAAACGTTTTAAATTAAAACAAAATGTATTCGATGGTTACACCGAATGTCGGTTATTGTTGATTCATGTTGTTCAAACACATCTCGTTTTATATATAGTCGGAATGGCTTACATCGGAATCGGGACAGTGACAAAATGCAGCGAACGATTGACGGTTCGGCAGTAGACTTGTCTGATAAATTAAATCGATACTAAATCGAGCATCGAAAATTTATTGTGTTATCAGCTGCGCCGTCAACATTTTGGCGGGAACTGTTTTATTTAAATAACCCAAAGATGTATTAAATATCTAGATGGAACATCGAATCCGCGAAAACGTGTCAAAAAGTTTTATATCATTACGCACAGATTACGCACACATAGACAATAAATGAACGCGAAAAAAATCGCCTACACGCACACATGCTTGATAATGTTGTCTTGTTTTTTTGTTTTCATTGTAGGGTGACGCTCAATCTAGATATTTAAAACATCATTGAAATAACCCTATAATTATTGTATCTTGTTATGTTACACAGAATTTTATTACAAACTAGCGAACCGCCCTCGCTTCGCTTCGGGACCCGTAAGTATCAAACGCGTAGGTCCCGCTCCCGTAGGAATTTTGGGAAGATAATAAACGGTTCTAGTGTGTTAATCTTAAAAGATAGACATACACTGTCGTGGACATTTTTTTAGATCATTTCAAGAGGAATAATTCTTTCATACATATATTTTTGGTATCTTGAATCGTTTTCGCAACGCATGCAACGAAAGCCCTCGAGAATGAATAATTTTCCCCGTTTTTTCCACATTTTCCATTATTTCTTCGCTCCTAATTGTTGCAGCGTGATGTTATATAGCCTATAGCCTTCCTCGATAAAAGGTCTATTCAACACAAAAAAAATTTTCAATTCGAACCAGTAGTTCCTGAGATTAGCGCGTTCAACCAAACAAACAAACAAACTCTTCAGCTTTATAATATTAGTATAGATACTTACATTTTACAAGGCTGTACGTTACGTATACTACGGTTATGTATAATGTTTACTAAGATAAAAATTTTTGTAGAACTCGAAATTAGAAGTCATTCCAATTTCAAGTCCTATTTCGTATCTGGAAATGAAATAACTATCAGTACCTTATATATTTTTCGAATTCTTTTTCTTTTCATGTTGTTCCGTTTTAATACGGAAATCTCGTTGACATTATGAGTTAGTGAGCAGCAGATGTGTAGCGGAGAAACTTTTTTTATGTTCCACAAGAGCGTGCTGCGGAGTCCAGAATAGATAGGTTGTAGTCTATTCTCTTTTTATGTGACATATTTTGTTAATGCTATTAGCTTCAGAATGTTCTCGGACAGTCGTAAAAATCATCGGATTATTAACAGAACTGTTTGAAATGTAATTTGGGTAGCGTTTGATATGTATGGAACTTTAATTATAGTATTTACGTAAAGACCAGTGCTTTAATTTCGGGTAGCGTTGCAGTCGCGTAGCTCATGAATAGCGTAATGTGAGAAGTGCCTAATACGAATCCCTAGTATTGTACACACATCAAAAGTGTCTAGGGATCAAGCATTTTTATGCGGATTTCTTGAGATTGAGATGTGGCTTTGTAATAAATTTATGAGACCGGATACAAGACGTATACGACACTGGAGAACCCCTGGACGCCAACAGCGATTAAAATCCTGCCAGGAAGTCCATCCTTATAGTGGTGGAACCATCATGGTATGGGCGGGTATTTGGATCGGCGGAAGAACTGAGTTGATTTGGATCAGAGGCAACCTCAACGCTCAAATTTATGCTGAGACGATTGTATCAGACGTCATCGTTCCTCTACAAGTGCAAATCGGTCCCTTATTTCAGTTAATGCATGATAATGCACGACCGCACACCGCAAGAGTTGTAAGACAGACTCTCGCCGCAGCTAACATCAATGTCCTGCCCTGGCCTGCTCAGTCGCCAGACTTGAACCCGATTGAGCATGCATGGGATATGCTACAGAGAAGAGCTCTGCCGAATATGGAGGGTATCCAGTGGCAAGAAGACCTTTTTTTGTTGTTGCAACGAACATGGGCGGCCATTCCACAGCGTGATTTGGATGAACTCATTTTGAGTATGCCAAACCGATGTTCTTGTGTTGTTAGTGTTCGCGGTAGAAACACGGATTATTAATTGTTTAAGTTACCCAATAAAATTTTAAAGAAAACTGTTATTTCAGTCTTTTTTTCGAACTTTAATGTTAGTGGTTCAAATGTCAAAAATCCCTTTATTAGGAAAATGGCAAATTTCTTTATTAATGCAAAGGTGACTTGGTTTATCGTTACTGTGACAAACGAAAACACTTTATTTGATGAATCCTTAAAGAAAATTTTAATTAATATCAATCAGGAGAAAAGTTATTGCAAAAATATATGTTGATCCCTAGACACTTTTGATGTGTGTAGTTCCTAACAGTAATACCCTAGTATTCTAATTCAATCTTTAAGACCAATTAAATGGTGGTAAATATTGAATTAATTCGACAATTAACATTGATTAAACGTACAAAGAATAAGCCATTGCAAATAAATACGTAACTGCAACTAAACCTGCAAACTGTTAGTTATCCGTTTAAAAACGCCGCATGTTTCGTTATAGCATATAAACGCTATGCTTCACACGAGAATCATTTGCAGAGTTCCGGTTGTGTCATTTCTGTCTCAATTGACAAAAATAGTTTGTAAATATCCGAAATATTTACGGAGTTTTCATAATGTGAGTCGTTGTGAGCACTTTTAACACGGCATTTCAGTAGACGCGATTTCAATTTCTTTAATTTACGCGTTGGCTCGTTTCCAGGGGTTTGACGGAAGACTCGAAACAACAGACTGAATGTGACTGTAGTTGATCTTAAGGACTAGATTGCGAAAAACGCTTGGTAACTGGTGATTGGAAATTCATTTCGTTAATATTTTCGTAATACTATGCAATACATAATTAAATTAAGCATGGTAACGTGTGATTTTAAAAATTCAATTCGCATTCCAAACATGAATTTCATACTTTTTTAGGGTTCCGTACCCAAAGGGTAAAACGGGACCCTATTACTGAGACTTCGCTGTCCGTCCGTCCGTCCGTCCGTCTGTCACCAGGCTGTATCTCATGAACCGTAATAGTTACACAGTTGAAATTTTCACAGATGATGTATTTCTGTTGCCGCTACAACAACAAAATACTAAAACCAAAACTAGAACTAAAAACAGAATAAAATAAATATTTAAGTGGTTTTAAGTTGTTTTAGAATCTAGTAGATAGTTACCTTTCGGTCCAAGAGATGGCGTTGTGCGTAAGATGTGGCTACAATAAAACAATTAAATATTTAAGTGAGGCTTTCATACAACAGACCAGATTTTTTTGGCGTTTTTATACCTAATGGTACGGAACCCTTCGTGCGCGAGTCCGACTCGCACTTGGCCGATTTTTTATAATATCTTCGTTGTAAGTGACGTGTTCACTAACATTTCTAAGAAACTTTGACCTGCAATCAAATATTTACCTACGTCACATAAATACAGGTAGATACTTACTTTACAAAACTGAGACACCTCAATCGGTACATTAAATTCAAAATAATTTCATTATTATCTCCATCAATCCTTTATCTTTGATACACGATTTGTTCGTCACTTTATTAAACTTATCGGTATAATTATGAGTACTTGATTTTTAATAAATAAGTAATTATGGATACAATATTGGCATTGGCAATTTCTTGAGCACACGTAAAGGGCACGTAGGGCCGCCGCGCCGCCGGTCCCGGTTGTTTTCAATTGAATGCTGTTGTTAAGCCATGTCATAGGCCTTGGGCGGCATTGAAACTTCCGATATTTGGGTTGGCCACTAACCCTTCCACCAGTCCGCACTGGAGCGTTATGGAGTATGCTCTAGGCCTCCTCAATAATGAGGAGAAACCCGTGATCAGTGGACCATTAAGAAATTGTAGCTATATTGAATAATTTGTCTCAAAAATTATTATATTCGACAACTTGTCTCAGATTTATGCATCATTATAACGAAAAGGGAAACGCAGATTTGAATTAGGCTAATACAGGATTTGCACATTCTCCAAATCTTCGGAGTACTTCAACATTTGCATGCAGTTCTGGTTTTAATTTGAATCCGCCAGCATTTAGCTAGCTAGCTATCTCAGTCATTGTGCTAATGTTCGTCTGTCGAGGAAATTACATTTACAGAAATAGACACTGTCTATACTCAGGCTGATAATTATGAATATACTTATTAGTAACTGGTAAACTGCCTTCGCTTCGGTTATGGAAACCTATACCTTATTACCTAAGTAGAAAATACCTACATTCGAAGAAATAATTGACAGATAATAATTTGTTACCTGTCAGGAGTAATGAGTTCGAGAAAATGCCAAAATGTACCACAAAGACTTTTATTGCAATCGTCGATACACAATTACACTACGTAGACATCAAAACACTATGCACGTACTCGTAAACACACTCGTCGATCTTCGTATCGCCCGTAGAAATCACTTCTCACTGGTATCGCTCGTAGGTATCGCTTGTTCTTCCCGGTTTTGCTTCCGAAACTAGAATGCCTCGCAGTCGACCGAGTGCCCCTCAAACATGTGACTCACCCACCAAACATGCCATTCTAGAATGTTCCGGCAGTTGTTGGAATAAGGTTCTAGTATGTTCCTTGCAATCGACTTTCGACCTTATGACTAACGCCGTAAGGTCGAAGCGTCGTGGCAACTGTGACTTATGACTGGTGTCATAAGGTCGACATGTCGAAGCGTCGTGGGGCGTACTGCCGAGACGGTCGCGTCAAGGCCACACCTTATGTTTTCTTGACATGTTTATGGCCCTTGTTATTTATTGCTTCCGGTTAAGCGAAGTAACTATACCTACCTACACCAGGTAGGTAGATAAGTTGTCACAAATTGTTACATTAAGCTTACTCTTCTATCGAGTTGTGTTTAGAATCCGGCACGCACCCCTTTCAAAAACGTATGAGAAAACGTTCGGTAGAGAAAATATTATGAGGAAACCTTCACACCTCATAGTTGTCAAAGTCATGTTTAAGAAAGTCTGGCAATTTACATTGGGCCAGCGTGGACTAAGACCACTAATATAATTGCTCATTTTATCGTATATTATATCGTGTCTCCAAATCAAATTAATTACGTTGTGATAAGTCATATAAATTGTTATATCTACATCTAAACTGAGTAAATGTAATATAGAAAACCCTTTATCCAATCAGAAACGTCACGGATCAGTGGTCGCAGGCTTTCAGCTAGAAATCAATTGTAGGGTGGGCTCCATCTGATTCCCTAAAATACGTCGCCAAACGAAACGTTGGCTGGGTAAATAGGTCATTACGTTCCCTGGTTGCTAGTTGATTACACATTTGAAAAGAAAATAAATTAGGTATATTTTGTTTTATTTATGTTATATTCCGTTTACGTTTATTTTTGATGCCAGAAAACAAAATAAGCCGAAGAGTTAATCGATGCTACTCGATATTTGTTTGGACGGTGGGTCCCAGGTGTTTTGCAGGCAATAAACTATAATAACACAGGTATTTGGCAATTTTAATGCCAAGTTAGTAAAATAGGCGATGAATAGAAATTCGTACATCATTATTTATTCTCGATGCAGTAGATACTACAGTATCAATAGGTACATATCGAAGATGCAGAAGCTACTAATACCTTGATTTGATAAAGAAAAGTTTTCTTACATTAACTACTAATATTAACTAACAAGACTAACTTTCACTAACTGTGTCTGTCCTCACACTTATTAACAAACTAACCCACTAATATTCTTACATCATTTACTAACTGGACTAACCATCCTAGTCCCTAAATTAAGTCTGTTCTATGTCGGCCATAACTATTATGGGCGACAGCGGAAGGGTTGTGCTGCATGTTCGTTAGCTACCTTAATCCTAATAAAAGAATACGAAATATCAAAAACATATTTATAGCTATACGGTTAAACCAAATGTATGCTCTCCCCTTTCGACCATACGTCGAGTTACGTGTAAATTCTCAGACAACCGTTACTATATAAAAGGTAGGTTACGATTGGAGACTAATTTATAGCGCCGCGCGACAGAACAGTGGACATTCGTTACGTGAAATGATGGGTCAGCTATACTCTTGCAACAGTAACAATAGGTTGGTAGCGTGCCAACGGTTGTAACAATGGCCGGATTAAAGTACATTTCTTGCGAACTGAAGTGATCGTTTCATAATTAGTCTTTGAATGTATTAAGACGTGGCTATTTCCAAGCGTCTGCGTTTAATTAGAATGGAAATATATTACAGGTAAATTAATTATTTATGCGTTGAAAGATAAAGTACTGTTTCGATAATATTTTAATATGGTGCAGTGTTGGGGACTCTATCTTGGAAGTAAGCCATTTCTTCTATTTCTTCTATACATAGTGCATTCAATTGAGCAGCACTCGATATGGGATTATACATGAAGCACAGCTTCTGAATAAAAAAATAGTTATCAAAATCAGGTTATCTAGTACCTAAACACAAATAAAAAAATACAGTAGAATTGAGAAGCTGTTTCTTGTTTCGACGTCAAATCAAAACACAAGTACACACACAACCACACGTATAGAACAAATAATAAATTACTGGGTCCGTATTTGAATACGGTAGTGATGAAAGGAAAGTTGTAACAGCGGATTAGGACGGCGAGCCGCCAGCAGGTAGCCAGCCGATAGTTTGGACAACTTGTAATTGTTCTGGACATATTATTTTCTAACAACTTTTCCCCGTCCCACAGACGTATCGGTGTAGCAGGCTCGTAGCAATTACGTTTAACAGATGAACGATTAGATTTTAATTGTTATAAATCGATTGTAATTTGTAGTTGTATTGCTTTTGTCGTCTATACCTAATATTGAACGGTTATAATACTATAAAGCAACCTAGATTTTTATGGAATTAAAGTTATTGGTAACTAGCAAACGATCAAGCAGCACCAAGTTGAGACACACTTTACAAGTATTCGATGAATGATTTGTTGATGTTCCTGTACCTAATAGATGTAGCCATAGTAACAAGTACCATTTGCTGGCAGAATTTTCACCGGTGCAGCAATTAGTATTCAGCGTTGAATTACGTCGATACTTAGTGCCCAATTATACCGCGAGTTCTCTCCATAGCTAAGGCTACATTCATACCTATGTGTTGCCTAGCCCTACTGCTTTTCTACAAAATAATATTTCATTGTTATCTTACCAAATTTTGCGTAATTGCCTATTGTTACGATATTGTAAATCGTAATCGATTCGAGTTGTCAATTTTAGCCTATCAGTCATTTTACGTATTCGTACCCTTTTTATGCTACAGAATAATACGTAACGCACCTTGATTAGCTACGTAACTGAACGGACATACAGACCTAAGGACATGAACATTCAGTTATTGACATGAAACTAATGTATCGGCCGATGGAAAAATTGCGTAGGGTATAATATAAAGGCAGTCATGTTCCTTTAAAACGTTTTACCGTCAATCGGCTTACAGTCGACGGTTTACAATACGTCAGTGTGAATACGACCTTAGTACATACTTACTGTATACCACGCTGTAGTACCCAATTAGGTAAATTGTTCTCAGACACCCATATTTCGTGCGGTAGCTTTATATGTTCGACCATACGTTAGTTGATATCTCACCGAATGTATAATAGCTTGATACAGAGCCTTATTTTAAATCTAATCATTACAACTTGTTATGCACATTCATAAGACATGATAGCTAAGTATTTGATGTATTATTTTTTACAGCTCTAGCCACCACGACAAGGTGGACTCCCCCGGCGAGGTCCTAATTAATATCCTAGGCTGACTTTACTTAATGCCTTACTAATAAACGCTGTATAAATTTATTCTATGTTTAAAATTATTTGTCCCTGTTATATGATTCTCTGAAGTAAGAAAGAGACAAAAAATTTGAATACCTTTATACAGCGTTTATTAGTAAGACAGTTAAGCTATAAGAGTGCATTGGGACAAGCTAGGCTATATCGTAGATAGGACTCCTTATCTTTCTTGTAACACACGTGTCGTGGAATCTATAGACAGTATCATGAACACATAATTCATTTTGATTGTAAACAAAGTGGAGAATATATGTGATTTCAGGTCACGAACGAGCGGGGGCGGTGAAATATTTGACTTAAATCAAATCTTTAATCTCTTTACAGCAGTGATCAACGAGACGATTTTATTTTATTTTAATCATAAGTTTTTTATGAACTAGGTCTTGATTTTGGTAGGTATATTGTGTTCTTGTGCGATGTAAATATTGTAAATGTTATCCACGACATGGAAAATATTAGTGTGGGGCTATAACGGCCTTATGGATGTAGCGTTATAAGAATGCTTAGGCATGTGTTCACTATGTTCACAAAAATACCAGTAACTAACTTTATAAAAAAATAACAGACTTCAACATCGATACGAAGAGATTACCCAAAAAGTACTCATCAGATGCCGATGAGATTTATACATACAATGAGAAGACAAGCACCAGCATTCGAATAAACCTAGTATTAAAAATCGGGGCAATACACATAAAAAAATACAGTTGAATTAAGAACCTTACCATTTTTGAAGTTCTTTAAAAAGGATTTACCTACCATTTTCCGCTTATTCTGCTCCCGCTCCGCTTGTTACGCCGCTTGTGCTATATTTGAACACTAAAGCGGGGTGTCAAGTTAGGGTTCGAGTTTGTAAGTGACTTAAGTGTCGCACGTTTAATAGGAGTTCATGCACAGGGATTTATACGTATGAACAGATTATAAGTTAGACATAGCTATCGAGACTTGAGGGATTAAGTGAGGGCACACACGTTCCTTGACGATTATGTGAAAGGATGTTACCTACATAATTTATGTAAAATACATAGAATTAAATTTTTGATTGTAATATAACACATGAAGGCTTCATCTCAACCCATCACGGCCCACTATTGAGCACGGGTCTCCTCTCAGAATGAGAAGGTTAAGGCCATAGTCCACCACGCTGGCCAAGTGCGGATTGGCGGACTTCACACACCTTTGAGTTTTTGCGAACTCTCCGGCAAGCAGGTTTCCTCACGATGTTTTCCTTCACCGTTTGTAGCAAGTGACATTTAAATGCTTAAAACGCACATAACTCCGAAAAGTCAGAGGTGCGTGCCCTGGGATTCGAACCCGGAACCCTCATGAAGGCTTATGGCACATTAATGTATAAATGTATTTTGGTAAGTATCTACTTACTGAAAAAAACGGTTTAGGCACCGAGTGATATTAATTTTAATATTATTTGATCAATAAGAAAATATAATGCAGAAAAACTTACTTATTTTTATGTGGATTACGTTTGGGATTCAACTTTTCTTTTTGTTATTTGTTGAAATAGCACGTAGATATCTTATGAAAATTTCAAATGTCTTGCTATTTCCATATAAGACCTGTGATTGACAAACAGTCCGGCAGACAGAAACACTGATAGCAGAAACATATCAATAGGGTTGGTTTGTCTATAATTTTCAAAAAAAAAAGAATTATTCTAAAATAATTACCGGGTAGGTAGATCTGAATCCGTCGCACAAAAAATTTTGGGCGATACCTGAATAAACATACAGACAATAAAATACTGTACAATACGATATAGGACTAATCAATATCAGGATTGTAATATCGGAAATATTGTTCGTAGATTCCGATATTACGATATTCCGAGATTCTGAGATTTGTCATGTTGTGATGGAGCATATTTCTTAAGGAATTCTTAATTTAGCAGCTTCTGCAAATATCTTAAATATCTCCGTACTAAACCCCGTTTCCTTTTGTATGACATGAATGCAGCAATAGCGGAGATGTTTCGGCTTAAAATATGAGGCTTCACGACTTAATTAAGTTCTAACCTTGGCCTTTTCGTGAACTGTACTTTTATGCTATTGTATGAATAAATCTTTTTTTTAACTATTCAATAGTTAGAATTCGGATTAAGACAAAGCGCTTTTCATGCTCATTTTTTTAAAGACATTTTTAGATACCAACTAAAATATAGCTAAATGTAAACGTTTATTACAAGTAGTGTTAGCGACTAGGTACATTCGCGTGGGAGCTTTTTCTGCGTAAATCTCGATGTCGTCGAAATCCCTGGATAAAAAGTAGCTTACATGTTGCGCTATCACCTCCTCTATCTTCCAGTGAAAACCCCCATTCAAATGAGTTCAGAAATTCTAAACATTAGTCCGGGCAAATAAAAAAAGACAGTTGTACAGAAGTTAAAAAAAATGTGTTTTAGTATCATGTAACCACCTTTAACAAAAAGTAGTTTTTTTAATCGCTTACAACTCAATTTTATTATGAACTTAATTTTATTAAAACTTCTTTAAAAATTATTTTGAGGCTTAGAGAACAACTTTAGTTGCAGTTTTTTTAGGAGTGAGTTTTTTTCTGTCTGATCTGTCCTTTCTGTTTGATTTTCTGTCTTAGGTTTGTAGTTGTAGGCATAGTTAAACAATTACATATGTTCTTTTGTTGTATAAATATATTATTTCCAATCCCCTTTCATCAAGTGTTTATTTGCTTAAACTCTTAAAGTAATTTACATGGTTTATTTGGTGTAACACTCGTGTTCTCATTACACTAATAACTTCTTGAAATTATATTAGATTTCGGCTTGTTGAGTTTCGTTTTGAACAAGATTACAGAGTTCTATATTTAGTTATCGTTATTAAACTTCGCGGTTAACTAATAGTCCACCCTCGATTCACTTTCGGAACTATATTATAATAAAAAAGGGGAATTATAAACATAATTCCCCTTTTTTTATTTAAGGATAGGCATATTTTGCAAGGTTTTTTTCCTCTTAAACATAGTCTTAAAATGTTAGGATAGGTATTATCACTTCCTCTTATTTAATAAATATATATACCTAAAGAATATAATGTTTAATATATTATCTAATAATTGGTATAATAAAAATCATTTTTATTTTTCTATGACATAAGTTACCTACTTCTAAACTCTATTATCGCTTCGGAAAATGTTCGTGTATAGAAGTTAGGTGTTGCGTGCTACGTACATGTTTCTAAAGTTGGTCCGCGGTTGCTTCGTGTATATTTCTAAACTGTAAGCCAACTTGAGCCGTCTATCTTGTTCCTCTCTTCACTTACACTCAAATGAATTGCTTAAGTTTGAAGGAATACTCGTATCTATCTAGAATCGTTCACTTAAATGCGTGTTGTTAAAATGTTGTTCTGTATTTTTATGTTACGTCTTTATCAGATGCATCCGTAGGTAGTAGATAGATACGTATTTTATCATTCGTTAATTGTTACCTTAATTTGTGGCTTTACATTCGATGCACAATATTTCAAGGGAAGTTTGAATTTTTCCTTTACTTTATTTTCATTTCCGAAAAATTGACGTTCACATTAATTTAGTAATAATAATACATAAATTATATTGGGTGAATCTTTTTTATCGGGTATGTACGTAACATACGTGTGGATCCGGTTACATTTTTTTAGAGGTGACTAAAAAGTAACAAGTCATGTGAGACCAAATTTAACTAAAATCTATCAATTACCTAACCTAACATAGACAATAATTATTAACCGGAATAACTATCACTTATGTCCTAACATAACCAAATAATGTTGTAATACCGTCACTGGATTTACCCTTCTAGTTCCGATTTGATTCTTGTTTTGCGTGGTGCGTTAGGTATGCACGTTTGCTATCTAAATTAAAAAAAAAACTGTAGGTATTTTTTTACCTAAAATATATGTTAATGCTTGCCAATGATATAATTAGAGAATTTCTAAACATATAAATATAAATTAGTCAATCAACCACGACGCCCCACCTGATAAATCACCCTGTTGATATTATGTTCATTCATCACAAGCCCATCAAAAAATCTCATCAGAGATAGGTACTTTTTTAAACAGGTCTATGTGTAAAACATTTTCATCTAAATTTAATTAAGGATATGAGCCCATAATAAACAACAATATTTAATATTTGTTTGCCATCGGAGTGAGTTATGAAGTGATTGTAATCGAAAATAATTGAATTCGACAGCGTAATTATTTGTTGGAGCGTTGTAATTGCTTACTGAGTGTAACATTAATGAGTGAACAATGTTTGTTTGAGTTCCATCAACAAATCGCGGAAACACGACATATTTACATGATGTTATCACGCTGAAGTGCTCGTCAGTGGCAGTGTTTAAATATTACCAAGTACCTACCTATGTGGAGTATACCTACATTATGTGTTACTGCGTAATGCATAATATAAGTAGGTACATTTATTAGCCAGTGCTGATTTTATAAATGCACAAGTAACTTTGTCTGTTGTCTGTTCGGTTTACATAAAAAAAATCCTCTAAACTGTCACAATGATAAAACACAGCATTTTTATAATACACGCCCGCACACACTTCCCGCGGGAATTCCGCGTTTAAAATCCATAACCCGTTCTTTCTTCCCCTGAAAGCCCCATAAAAATCGGTTCAGTCGTTCTGAGCTGAGATTGGTCTATCTGGGCTAATCTAACAGAAATACATACCGACAGACAAAAAAGGACTTAAAACCACAGTTTTTTTAAACAGACAGAGCCTGTCTTGATCGCTCGTCATTTTTTCCTGAAAGCTAAGAGAAGGCGGATAACTATTTAAGAATACAAGGGGTCATGGTCAAATTGACAATCAAAAAGAACTCAGTCAATCCCCCAGTTATTCTTGTCTCGAATCCTGCAATCGACATACTTAATAAAAAGCAAGACCTAAAAAGGATAGCTGCCAGTAGTCAAATAATTAATTAAGAACCCCACCACAAACAAAGCCAAACAGTTTCCATGAAATAACATGAAACAAGCAATTGAAGACTGGGGACTAGGATCACAATAATCGTTAAGCATTCTGGCGACGATTCGCTTCAGTCTCTATAATTATTATTTGCTATGAAACCGAATTCAAAGCGAGCATGAAATGATGTATGGCCTCGTTGACATGCCGTTAATAAATAACTAAGCAATAAGCTCGGCTGATGCTATTGCACTAGAAACAGCTAGTTTGAAATTGATTTTCATCAATAATTATGATAATCACCCCAACCCTAATCGAGTATTGATTCGATAAATTTCACACCGTTTAACAATGGATTTCATAATATATGTAGTATACAGATAGCGTTGGCAAATTACTTTCCAAACTGAATAACGAGCGTGAACCAGTCCAAAAGGATACATTGCGCTCTGATTTGCATACATAATTGGACAAATTCACGCAATTGGCCGAAACGTACGGTCGTGACCTTTTTCGCTCATTTTATTTTGTTTTCACAATTCACTCAACGTATCCCTCGCTTCATAGATTCTGCAACGCAAAACAAATAAATAGCGAACTAAAAGGATCCGTATTGTGTATTGTTGATACATCGCTTACGAACCCATTAAATGGATTACATTCTTGGCTCGCCTCAGAAATACGACATCGGACAAAAACAACGTAACTAAGAAATAACGACCGGCGTGACGTATTCGTTTTTGGAGCCAAAAGGGTCTAAGTCACTATCACCCGGTCGATTTGAGTGACTGAACAATCAAAGCATAAATAGTGGAATCAGAAAGTCCAAATCATTCAGAGTAAAACTGGCGTTTTTTCATAAAGGACTAACGATAGTAAGTTTGTGTGTATCATCATCAGCCTTCCATTGCTGCCTATGACGATTGTAAGGGGCACAGAACAAGAATTAAATTGGGAACCATCCTAGGATGGTTAGCCTAGTTAACAGAGGGATAACATATTAAGAACGGTTGTTGGTCAGTTCGTTAGTAATTATGAGTTCTTATTAATAAAATTGTGAGTGAGATTGGTCGTATTCGTTTATAATAAAATAATTTTTAAATAAATAGTTCGTTATTCGTATTAGTGAATATTGGAAAAATCTCATCTGTTGGTGATGAAATCCTTGATGTTGTTCGCATTAGTGCATACTTCTGTTCTTGAAGACTTCCATTACAACGAGTTATTTAACCACTCACAAAAATTGCGGGACTTGGGTAATAAAATGGCACCTGCAACTTAATTCAACGAAACTCATAACGTTTTATATTAAAGCTATAATAAGACAAAACACACTAGTCCATCTCATTTAATTTCATTCATTCTATTTTACCGATTTTGTCTTACCTTAATTTTGCAAAGTTGAAAACCATATAAGATGAAATTCTATCTGACAAATTGCATGCATGAAAGGGGTAAGAGCATAAATTGTAAGGGCTAAAACCGGCCGTAATATGTACAGTTTAGTAGGGTAAGGTTGAAGTGATAAAATGAGGATACGCAACGAAATTCAGTGCAGTTTAAGCCCTGATTAATTGAAAAAAAAATGGTATCTGGCGTCACTTCGACAGATTTATGAGTGTATAATTTGAAAGGTGTATGTAACTCGCTCCTTGTCTTCTTCACAGTCAATTAATATTTTTTTCAATGCTTTTGAAACAACTAACTAAATTCATTATTATTTTTCGAAATTACAAACAATGAGTAAAATATTAATTGCACAATATTTATTTTATCCGATTTCTCAATTGCATCAATTAATTTCAAAACGATCATCTTTAGCAAATTATTAAAAACTCTAGATGCGCGTTCAACCTGAATGCACATTTTTTTATACTTGCCAAGAGAGGGCGAGCTAATTTAGGCTACAAATTAAATTCGACGTGAAATAATTACGTTTGGCGGCCCAAATTGCGAGTTTCAATCCGCTTTAACAGAGTGGACCTTCTGTTATCTCTCTGTTATGTGTTCATAGTTTACGTGTGACGAAGCGGATTTAAAATAAAACGTTTTTATTTAAATACTTAGGTAGGTTGAAACGTCCGACGGAATGTAGAGCGCGTCAACTACGTGACGTCGAACTGCGAAAATAATTATCTGTCCAAATGTCGTTGGCAGCTGTTTCGTCGATAGATATAGTAGGCACCGTATATTCCGTTTGCGTTCGATCTAGACTATGTTATAATTGCATGGCACACAAAATATGCCAGCTAACCGCCTCTGCCATTAAGGTACATTTAAGATTGACGGTGAGATCTAAGAATGCCTTTAGTAAATTTTGTTTACAAGCTAAATTGAACTATGAGCACAGGTAATAAGTTTGGCTATTCATTCCGTTACTGGAAGAGTTCAGTTGCCTGTAATACAGTTTTCTTGGCTAGTATAAACTAACGTTTTTCACGAGATAATATTGTTACTGTAATTAAGTATCAGTTACTTTCGCAGTTATTATCCTAGTAAAATGATTATTTTTTGGGTGTTAAAACAAATTTCAGTGAAGTATGATAATATAAGTTCGTGCAGATGTCATCCTGCAACATAATTATATTAATAAGCAGTTGCCCTCGCTCCGCTTTCGGAGACTTGTTCCTTTTTAGCTTACTAGCGGACCGTCCGCGGTTTCACCCGCGTGGATCCCGTTCTCGTGGGAATATATGCATGTATTATACATAAAAACCTTCCTCTTGAATCACTCTACCTATTACAAAAAACCGCATCAAAATCCGTTGCGTAATTTTAAAGATTTAAGCATACAGACAAACAGACAAACAAACAAACAGACGGACAAAATAGCGACTTTGTTTTATACTATGTAGTGATAGTCTTCCTCAATAAATGAATATTCAAAAGAAAAATAATTTTTCAAATTGGGCTAGTAGTTTCTGAGATTAAATTAGCGCGTTCAAACGAACAAACAAACAAATTCTTCCGCTATATGTTATTAGTAGGTATAGATTTATATAGGTACATTCATGTAGATTGATTACAGAAACATAGGATTAGGTTACCAATTGGTTACAAAAATACTGCTTATTTCTTAAATTATTATCAAATATTAATATTTACATACTTACTACTTAGATTTTTATTTTATTAAGTTAACCCATAAAACGTGAGCATGTAAATGTAATTTAGGTAAACAAAGTATTTTCGGGTAAGTTCACTAAATCTGCGGCAGTTTAATAGTGAAATGTTACGAACGATTTATTACCTATTAGATTTAGAGGGCATGTCACCGCCGTTCGCGGTTTCTTTCGTCAAATAGATTTTCAAAGGCTTATCAAGGATTCATCTCTGCTCTGAAAACCGTGAGGCAATGTGGTACATCTCCATTAGGTACGACTCCTTTCGATTTTCCTTTGATTGAAAAAACGCCAATAGTCTGTCATCAAAATATTAGTATAACATACTAAACATATTTACTGAAACAGGTAATAACGAAAATAAAAAACAATAAGTATGGAACTAACACAAAATTTGATGACAACAAACGGACACTTAGTTTGTTCCAACTCGATAACAAACAAAGAAGTCTTGTAAAAAACTCTCCCCACTTTCTAAGAGGAAAGTGAACGTGTCATATTGATTAAGAGTGAAGTGAGTGAAAATACGATAAATCATGTATACCTATTTCTTTTTAGGGTTCCGTACCTTGAAAGCAAAAAACGGAACCCATACCCGGAAGGATGACTTTGATGTTCGTTCGTCCGTCCGTCAAGAATCTTTTTCTCAGGAACGCGCGGAGTTATCAAAGTGAAATTTATATCAAATACTCAGATCTCCTGTCCCTTAGAGCTGCAAAAAAATCAAACTTCTAAGCTAACGCAATCAAAAGATACAGCCGTTTATGCCGCAAATTTTCGAAATTCGCAAGGTAATCAAAACCTACAGGGTACTTTCAGTGAACTTAGAATCTTGTTTGGTACGAAAAATCGTCTTATAGGGCAGATAAATGAAAAATTTCGAAAACCGTAAACTTTTAGTTACATCATACAATAAAAATATTTTTAATAATTTCCACAACTAGCCATCGATTCGTTACGACCCGTTACGTTAAGATATATCTCGCTTCTGGACGGTATCTGAACTAAAGGCTAGACCACTAGTTCTCCATCAAATCAAATTGGAGCAGCGTAGAACTTCCAGATCTTTCGATTCAATACTAATAAAATAAACCTAAATAGATTTTTTTTTATTTTGAACGCGCAATACCTGGAACTACCAATTTGATTTGAATACAGTGTTTGAATAGTTCTTTCCGTTTAACTATTTTTGAAGTTACAATCGTAAGTTGGCTTTATTGATTTTGTGGAAGCCAAGTGAAGGCGTATTAGTTATCCTATAATCGTGAGTGACGCTAACAGTGATTTCGTGTTACATTCGTTGATTCCAAATTCTGAGCCACGTAAATACATAGTCAAATATAAATCTCATTTACTTACCCCGTGATTGACACGAAACAATGTGTGTAACCAGCCGCGCCGCGACTGTCGCGAGATAATCTGTTTATCTGCAATCGCAATGAATTTCGGATGTCGCCGACACTGCTAGACGTGTGTGTACACTGTACAGTGAGCAAACAAATTATTATGTAGAGTCCCGATAAAATAATTGACGATGCTGTAACAATATGATTCACGTAGGTAATCACTGAAATAGTCACTTGTTTCCGTCAATAGTCACTTGCTTCGGTTAATAGTAGCTTTATTCGGGTAATAGTCGCTTGCTTCGGTTAATAGTCACTCGCATCGGTAAATGAATAACTAACATTTTACAAATATATAACCGACTTCAAACTCGATAACTATCCGCCAGATGTCGCTCTCAATTCTATAGGAGTACACGTGAAAATAAATATATTAACGCCTGTTAACGCTATATTGAATTCTTATTTATTCTATGTAACATTGATTGAAAATAATCGATTCCTTAAAAAACATCGTACCGAATAAACTTTATTTCGAATTACGTTTGTGTGGATTCGTACGGTTTAACATATCACCGTGAAACACGAATGTCTTAACTTTTGTTTCCAACAGTACAATAGCAAAAGCGTTTTCATTGGATCCCCTCACGCAATCTCGCTCTACAAAATAATGTACAAGCTTTTACTTAGATTTAAATCAATCCGTCTTCGTTAACCAGTTTCAAACTTTAAAGTAATTTCACAAGTCACACAAAATTTCCAGATCTTTCAGTTTTATTTGAAAACTAGAACGTTACAACGTTTTAGTGCCTAACCATAAAAAGCTCTATAAGAACTACATATTTCCTGATAGATAGGTACTCTACGGATGTAAAAAATTGCATATTGCTGGAATTTTCATGGAAATGCAATTTTATAACAAGCATGACTTGACATTGCTTCTGCTATACACAAAATTAATGAAGATTTGGTCGTGTTGAATGTGTGGTGTACCAAATTTGGTTTAAAGGTTAACATTGGGAAATGTAAATCTATAGTAATAGGTAGCAGTCGTCAATTGTCTAAAGTCGATCTCAGTGTTGTCCCACCGATAATCGTGGATGGTTCTCCTTTACCTTTTTCACAGAATGTTAAGAATCTAGGTATTTACATGGACTCCACACTTAGCTGGTCTACACAAATAAAAAACATCTGTGGGTCTGTCACTGCAAAGCTTCGAGCACTGAATCGTCTCAGGAATTTTCTCCCAACCAAGATAAAAATAACTCTGGTGCATGCTCTTATCTTCCCCATTATTGATTATGCTGATGTATGTTATCCTGATCTAAATGAAGATCTTCTGGACAAACTGGATCGTCTCATTAATAACTGTATCCGTTTTATCCTCTGTCTTCGAAAATACGATCATATCTCCTCATATCGTTCTCAGCTGAAATGGCTCCCAATTCGCCAACGCAGGCAATACAGGATACTTGCTACTCTATTTTCTATTCTATTTGATAATTTCGCGCCGGAGTATCTGAAATGTAAATTTCAGTTTCGGTGTGATACTCATGATCGATTGCTGCGCTCTTCACAGACTTTGGCTCTGTCTACTCCACTTCACCGTACCGGTTTCCTGGTCTACTCATTTGCAGCCCAAGCTACCCGACTCTGGAATGCACTGCCCAGTCGATTAAGAAAATCGTCCAGCAAATGCACATTTAAGAAGCACCTATTCTCTCATCTGCTCAATTCCCTAGGTCATCATTAATATTTCATATGTATTTGTACATATTATGTTTGTTGTATATATTAGGTATATTTTAGTTTATGTATGATATTACTTTAATTACATGTATGTTTATCTATGTACGTTTATGTACGTGTGTATATTATTATATTATATTATTCTTTTGCCGCCTTCGTTGTTTTCCCACTGCCCAAAGGTTGACTGGCAGAGAATGCTTTTAGCATTAAGTCCGCCTTTTGCTCGTATACGTTGTATGGTGCAAAGAAGTTTAAATAAATAAATAAATAAATAAATCACCGGTTACTCCAGGCAAGGAAACTTCTCATCGCTTAGCAACTCAGAGACTAAATTCGTCCAAGACTTAGTGTTTTATTACAGCCCCAATGTACTGGGACATCGTCAGTAACGATGAATTCACTACCAATTAGAACACTTCCATAGTTCATACATAAATTCGTACCTACACCCGAAATTGTTGAAAATCCTGTATTAAATCTAAAGTGCTGTGCGGGCATTTTTACTTTTAAGACAAGTTTCTACATAGTTCAATGATGTTGAATAACGTTGAATAATACCTTCCATAAAGACGAGTAGGTGCATTATATACGATAATAAAAGGAAAATTGATTTCATGATAATCAATATATTTGATACACCGAGCGGAATCTAGCGAGTAATGAAGTACTAACCCGGTATATGGAAATTAACAATGACTTCGCTAGTCTTCTGGAATATTCTGTCCACGGTAGGACGCCTTCTTTCAGATGGACAGACGACCTAAAAAAGATACGGTGCATCCGCTGAAGTACTGTTAGTAGATTTAGTGTTTTATTTCAATCAATTATGTAGAGAAATGAGTTGATTGCGGCAGAGGTTCTCTGAAACGCAGCGCGCACGGTGGCTAGTTAGACATAGACACTATAAAAACTATTTATGAATGATGTCCTATTGGAGAATGGAAAACAAGTCTATTATCATCGCTCAATATCAGGATCTGTCAGGATTGATGACGTAAGCACGAGTTTCTGCGGCGTTCGGATTATTGACGGGTCGTTCCCGCACGTCTCCTTGTCTCGTCACTGATCAATTTATTGGAAGCCGTGTCTTCATAGGCAATGTAAAAAACCGTTGCTATTCCGTATTTCTGGCCAAGAAATTGAACTTCCATCATAATATATTTATTAAGTAGGTACAGAAAGACGTGTAAATATGTGCCATGGAGCATGAAATTCTTAAAGTAACGTTAAATTCTATATTACATAAAATAGTATCTTAATTTAATAATGCTTAAGAATGAGTTAGGTACTTTTGCAAACATATCTGAACTCTATTAGACGATGGATAAATATTCTATTTACTAATATTATAAATGCGAAAGTGTGTTTGTTTGTTTAACGTCGTCTTTCTTTCATGTCGCAACAGAGCAATGATTTGGGATAATTTTTGTGTTTTCAGATAGTTAAGGCTGTAGAGTAACATTTTTTCATGACTTTGGCCTGGGGTGGTCCTTTTTTGTGTGAGTCCGATTGATATAATTTCGAAAGAATTATTATAAAAAAATAGTACAGATTGTGGATACAATGCTTCAATGCAGTTACTTAAAGCTAGTCCCCGAACGTTCACGGAGATTCGGGAACGCGTCTTAACCCGCTCGTCCCGCACCGTTGACCTATTTAGACGTCCCTGCTACTGTGCTAAAGAGGTTATGTTGTGGTTTTATTGTGAAATAAACGAATAGGGCTCCGACAGACTTCCATTGACGCGCTCCCGACCTTACCCCTCCGTAATGAGAACTTTTATGTCACTCGTACGATTGTGAACTCGAGAACGAAAGGAAACGAACGTAAACACGAAATGAACGGCACCGAAAAATGAACGGTATTTGTGAGAGCGGCGATGTTTATGTCGATTTTTATAAAATATTATATGAAAATTACGTCACTCCGTGTCTATGATCTTTGCGACGATAAAATTATGGTGTAGGTGTTTAAACGTTTGACATGAAAATGTCGTGTTCCAAGACTACGTAGATTTTATAAATTATTGGTCATATAAAAGCGCATATTTTAGATAAATCTGAAATTTGGTATAAAAACTTATTTTGGCTTCCACTGCATTTTTCGTATATTATATGAGAACAAAACAACTTCGACTCCTGCTTGTTAGTCGGCATATCATCACATAGGCAATTTAACCGGAGATGTATTGTTTTGAACCTCGCTAAAACATTTCACAATGGATACTTTATACTGACAAATACCTGTGGACGTTCCTATAAGAAACATAGTTCCTTTTCCACGTAAATAGTGTAAGAATTGGACCGGCACGAAATTGTGTCCATTATCTTTTGAAGCTGAGTGAACACTATCTCTATTATTCGTTTTCGGGATTTATAAAGCACTCTGTAGACCGTCTACTTCTATTGTAGTTCGATACATACACATTTATTTAATTGTATTAATGGCTTTGACCATCTGCCTTGTGCTCATATGTATTTTTGTCTATATACCTACATGGTTTATTGTTTTAATCATGGAGACTAGAGACAAGAAAAACCGTCTGTGTTTTAAAATTATTTAAGACAACATGGGTAGTTGTGATTTTAAATACTGAAGTTTTATCAACTACTCTAGTCACTGTAAATTAGTATTAGTGATTCGCCATCTTAGGACACTTCACTCCGTCGACATAATAATTTCATATAGCGACTCCAGGACTGTTGTTAACGGTTTTTGAACTGTTGTTTATTGCTGACAGCTGGACACTTTAACTACTCTTCCAGGTGAGACGGTTCTTCTTGTAGTCTCCATTGTTTAATAGTACTTACATTACTTTCAAAAAAATATCGTGATTTGTACCTTTTCTTAATATTTATTGTGCAGTAAATAGATATAATTAAAATTGTAGGTACCCTACTTTTCACACACATGTACGTCCATATATCTTTTCACGTCTATACTATTAATGTTATTTCTTACAATAAAATAAATGTTTTAATGTATTTTGAAACATGAAAAGATACGTAATTATTATAGTAATTCAGAGTCATAATTTTTATAATATTTTGTAACAAAAATATGCATACTCAACGCATTGCAAACTGCCATAATAAAGACAGCTGAAGCACTTCGCTTATTTATAATATTTACACATTAAAAGCATCATGGACGAACATAAAAATGTAATAAGTAACCTGTGTCGCCGTGTCTAGATTTTATTAAAGTTTTCGGGCGAAGTGATAAAAGTTACGGGCTCACCTTTATAAAGGCTGTCTCATTTTCATTGCTTTTTTCATTCCGAAACTTTAGAGTAGGTAACTTAATTTGGCATGTAAATTCTGTTTCTGCTTTGAATTTTAATATAAAACATACTAAGTATTAGAAGCAAATTTAATGATGTTTATCCATATCACTAGCGGTAAACTACGAGTCTTCCTTCTTGTAGGTAATTAGAACTTCTACATTTTTAAAACACTGTTATAATTAAACACACACAAAACCTAAACAACGGGACGTGGCGTTATTATTTATAAATGAAATTCATAAAAAATCACGATCAACATTGGGCAAAACGAAAGGAATAGGTAATCAAATTAATTTAATATTTCAATTCAATAACATTCAAAGCTAACAATCGTACGTACAAATTATGAAAATCGTGCATCATTACAAAGTGGTATTTCATTTATACGAGGCCGACGTCAGAGGAAATAGTTGTGGTTCCAATTACGAGAAACACTTTTCCGTCCTTTTATGAGTAGCGGAGCGGTTTGCGGTGAACCAGTGACGTATTGTTGCATTCGCTCTCTTCTGTACTTTCCCTACGACTGCTTTTTGCATGTCTGGCTCTACGAACACTTTATTTATTCCCACACGTGCACATATTGTGCCCCGGAATGTCCGTCTGATTCAATTTTATTAATGGACTTGGACATTTGCCCTAGTGACTGTGAACGCTGTGTGATTGTCGAGACGTATCTATTGCCGCATACGTCGCTCGATTCTATGGCTTATGTCTTTGTGTTTAGGAAGGTATTTGTGTACGTGCTTTATTAATTTCTACGCTACACTATAGGGTAAATTGTCATGACGCGACCGGAGACTGCATTGAGTCATAGTACCGACGAGATGTCAACAAGGCCGACCCGTTTTCTAAAGCATTTAAGATATTGATTTTGGGCTAATAGGATTCAATTTACGATTGACATTTATGTCTTTCTTCGGTGTATTAAGGCGATGAATAAGGAGCCTTTTTGTATGGAACGGGGCATATTTATTATAACATGATTGTTTACAATCGCTGAAGGTAATTAATTAAGTGATTTATGTCATCATTTTGTTGCAGAATGAACTGGTAGAAGCGCTGACAGTGGAAAGGCCGGAGTCGTGATGGCTGCTGTGAATTCGGTAAGTTTGTTACATTCGTATAACATAGATATTTTAACCATTTGTGTTTTATACGTACTAATTACTGCGCGTTAAATTCCCAAACCTTACATATAATTCGAAACACGAAAGCGTTCATCAGTGAAACTAATAGTAGTTTGATGATTTCCAAGTCCTTCAAAAAGATATGAAGAAGCAAGCCTGACATTGATAATAGTTAAGCAAACTACCGAATGTGCAGGCTGCTGCTTGCCATTGGTTAAATATTTTTTTATTTAATAAAATTCGTCCATACAATTTTCGAAAGTTCCCCTCGATTTCTCTGAGATGCCATCATCAGATCCTGGTGTCTTTATCAGGGGACCCCACTGCGCATATCTACTTTACAACAAAAAAAGAATTATCAAAATCGGCCCATAAATGACTAAAAAATCGCTGAACGTACATTAAAAAAAGCATATACATATACGGTCGAATCGAGAACCTTATTATTTTTTGAAGTCGGTTAATAAAAAGAAGCTGACGCAGTTGATTGCCGGACGATTAACCATTAGTAATAATAACGAAAATTCGTGGTTCAGAGAACAGTTAAAAGCCATCAGTTGCGGTAGTTATCCTTAAGTAACAAGCGTTAAACTATGTCGGACGCCTTTGTGCCGCACAATTTCTGACACTTTGGTTGACCACTGACCCCATTCTAACTGCGATCAAACCGCACTGGATCAGAGTGGTAAAGATATACCTCTTTGGTTACGAGGACATAGGTTTAGGGTAAATTCACAAGTGCGCGAACTTTTTGGAGTACCTACATTGCACGAATGACATCGATTAATATTGTATAGTCCTACAAGCATATTTAGGCGCGTAAGGCAAACTGTAAGGCGCTGTCTCTGTCACCCACACGCCAAAAGATCCTTGAACGACTTTACATAATACATGACATAATACATGAATGAGTTAAAAACTTCCCACAATCAATTACGAAGGTCCGTCCTAAACTTGTGTGTTCGCGTGTTCGCACGAATGTTAATGATCGACCTTATAATAACCTAAAATTAAAGCCAATCATAAATTACATCGGCTGCCATCAATAAAAATGTTTGTTGTCACGTAATTATCAAACCAATGGTAAAAAGGTTTTTACCATTTAATTGGTCGTTATCATTATCAACGATCGAGTTTCTCCTCGAAACCCATTCTTTGTGCTCGCTAATTGGTAGCTTTAACAACCTCTTCGGAATACGGTATGACAATTACATCGGCACCAAACATTCGGGATAAGTAATACTCATTAATCGACACGTTGCTATGACTACGGGGATTTTCAATCAATGAATTAATTAGTGTGAAGAAATATCTTTGTGATGATATTTTGTGTTAATACGAGTGTGTACTGTTTTTATCTACAGTGTAATACCTAATATCTTCACATTATTAGTTACTATTTTTGGAATGGATGGAGCCAACAGCAACTATCCATTATAAAAAAACTAATTTACATTCTCGAAAATACTTTTGCTCATAGGTTTAATATCATCTTAAACCTGGTATCGGTATATTTTTGTTGACATGGAAACCTGTACAATTTTGTTCAATGATATTTTGCTGTCTTATAAATTTCTGACACTTTACTTTTTTGCACTGGAACACACACTCAGCGAAAATAAAATAGAATCCTAGTCAGCTGCTATCCGGTTTGCACTAAAACTTCTTTAAACTACCTCTCTTGTGTTTTTATCTGCTCCAGTTTTTTTTCTGTCGGCTATGAGCCTCGTTCAGAGCTTAACAGCCGGCCATTGAGGACGTAACTGCGAGTTGGTTCATCAAGGGGAGCCGACCAGGCACGTTAGACCCTCGCTGCTGTAAAGATTTTGGCGTTCTTAGGTTTTTTGACGTAGTTAAACCAGAAACGAAACGTTTGCACTTGAATTATATTTTAAAACTCGGGGCACGATGTGATTTTGGCACCTGTGTGAATAATTTGCTATCCGTAAAATTGGATTTTTTGTTTCATCGTAATTTAGATAAGTTTTTTAAGTTAATTTAATAATTCAATTTAATATGATGTTAAGCTAATAGAGCTCTATCTATCTGGTTATAAGAGTTAACTAGGAACATTTCCAGAACTTTAATGTAGTTTGCGTTTCAGTTAATAAAATGGTAAACAACATTTCCATTATTTGAAGAACTCCGTAAAGAGTACCTGCGGGTAACTGTAAAATTCAGTTTTCATATCTATATTTTAACACGTGAAGCAAAAACTTTGGAGCCCTTTTTACGAAAACTGCGCGGAAAGAGAAGTATGTTTGGCACACTTAGGTATAGTTTGAAGTACAATCGGCCCATTTGATTCGTACCCCACTTCGTGAACAGTTCCTTTGAACTTTTGAGGATGTCAAATTCGTTTTCGTTTCAAGCGTGTCTGCTGCACATATGACTTTCTTATTATTATGCTCATTCCGTCAAATCGTCAAACATCGCTCTAAATTTTTGTCAAGTGCAATGATTTACTTTTTACAATCCATACTAATATTATAAATGCGAAATTCTGTCTGTCTGTTTGTCTGTGACGTTTTCACGGCTAAACCACCGGTCCAATTTGGATGAAATTCGGAATGAAAATAGTTGAAGACTCAGTCACACATAGGCTACTTTAAAAAAAATCAACCCCTAAAGGCTTGAAAAAGGAGATGAAAGTTTGTATGAAAAATCTAAGCCGCTTGACCGATTTCGATGAATTTTCCCAGGAAGATAGCTTTGATGACGTACCCCCTTCCCCACTTCCCCGGTTCGCGATATAAACGAATTCCACGCGGGCGAAGCCGCGTGCAAAAGCTAGTATCTGATAACTGCAAAATAAATTTGACAGAAATCCTTGTCTTTTGTATTAACTATATACAAGTTTTTCCCGCGGCTTACCAGCTAAGCAAAAAAAAATACCATTAAAATTATTCCATGGGAATTTATTTAGAGGAGTAAAATTATCCTTTGTTTTTTTCAGAATCTCAAACCTCCTCCATATAATTTCCAATAAATTCAGCATTCATTCGTTTCAACAGATTCAGCAGTTTAAGTGTGAAAAGCCAATAGACGAGCAAAGTTACTTTCACTTTTTAATAATTTTATTTATCAGAAATCGTTTTTGCAGATTTGAATATCTTTACTTCATGATGGACAGACAATGTGTTTAATGTTTATGTTGATTATTGTATTATATAATATGTCAAAGTATTCAGAAACACAAATCTCGAAATATAAATAATGTATTGTCAATGCCATGTAGAGTATTAACAGGTTTGTTTCCAAGGCAACGAATATTTAAACGAATTTCGACTTAATTGCACTTGATGTGCTATAAGAAAATGAGCTGAAGGTGGGGTACGAATCAAATTGGCCGATAGTACATTAAATCAATAAATAAAATATTACACACACTAATATTGTTAGTAACTTTATTCATTATACAACCATATACGACGTACATTTTTGACACGTTCGAAATGACAGTTAATATAACCATAATAACCGTTTGACAGATTGAATTACGGCCGAATTTCGACCGCAGAGCAGGCAACTAGTACCTATAGATATGACGTGAGTTAATAACTTAATAGATAGATAGATAATAACTTAAAGGAGCCATAGAGAGAACTATTAAAAGTAACAGTTGCTGTATGATAGATACATCGTGTAAAAAAATGATTTTCCCCATTTAATTTTGTACTTTTTTCAAATTCCCCAGATTTTTGTTTTTTTAAGACGTACTCGCAATAATTAGGTACCTATTTAAGCTTAAAAATCCGACTGTTTTGACACTTACCTACTCGATAAAAATGATCACAGTAAAAGTCCACCAGGAGTCTTTAGTGAGATTGTAGCCATATTAATTTAAGTAATAATAAAAAAGGGGTAATGCAGCTTGCGCAGGCTGAAATCCAGTTAAATATAATGATGCTATCAAGTCGTCTAGGCTGCTGTATGTGTCAAGAATGAAGGAAATGGTAAACAAAACAACCCTCTTTCCGATGTAGGGAAGAAAACATCAAAATAAAACCACTTATCTAATACATAACTTGTTAAGAATATTTTCATTGAATACAAAATGCGTTGTTTCAAGATCGTTGTAATTCAAAAATAATAAAGTAAGAGTTATTTCACTGTATACTTTATTGCATTGGCAATAAAGTGTAAAGTAGTAATTTGTGCAGCCAGTGGGCCCAAAGTAACAATGTTCTCGTCTTTATTGGCGTGAATATGGGGCGCAATAAAAGGGCCGTATTGTCTTTGAGCCGCTTACCACGTGATCAAACCGATGGAAAATTGCTCTGTTACTTTTTACCTCTCCGTTTGTTTTATGATTGCATCTGTTTATGTACTACGAGTACTGCTAAATTAACTAATGGTCTAAGATCCGAATCTAAGTCGACTTTCACCGGCTTGATAATAGAATCAAACTTATTTTATAATAAATTTCGTATCTTAGAAAATATATTAAAAATGGGTTGACAACAAAAATCCTGGACAGAATATTTTTTATTATTTTTTAAAAAATAATTTTTCAAAAATATTGCATGATGAAGATAATAATAAAATTTTATACTGGACTTAAAGTATAGAACATTATAGAATGTGCAGACTATTATCAAATCGAGTGAAAAGTAACTAGTATTGACATACCTGTTTATACCTGTCTACCCAGTAGTTCGTCCAGGTAAATAATAGTCTACTCTACGTCTGCACATTCTATATGTTCTATACTTTAAGTCCAGTATAAAATTTTATTATTATCTTCATCATGCAACATTTTTTATGAAAAATATTTTTTTTAAAAATAATTAAAAATATTCTGTCCAGGATTTTTGTTGTCAACCCATTTTTAATATATTTTCTAATATACGAAATTTATTATAAAATAAGTTTGATTCTATTATCAACCCGGTGAATGTCGATATAGATTCGGATCTTCTACTATAATGAATGAATGAATTAATGCATGAATGAATTGATGACTAAATAGCACATATATAAATACTTATGAACATTTTGGCTAATAATCTTAGAGTTAAGTTATCCTAATCTGTTTCAGAGCCAAGTAAGTTTTAGTGAGCATTAAAACTTTGAACTTAGAACTTTAAACAAATGAGCATTTGTTTTTTTAAGTACCTACATAACAATTTCAGCAAAGATATCATGGGTGTATTGCCGACTAAGGGTATGTTGCATAATTATCACAAGGTTAAAGTAAGTTTAAAGTTAAATTTAACCACCCTAAGAAACAAACTTGGATTGCATAAACTAACCCTCGTTAAGATTTGACTATAACGCTAATTTAACTTTAAACTTACTTTAGCCCTAAACTTACTTTAGCCTCGTGATATGCAACTCAAACTAAGAAAGAAGGAAGAAGTCAGAATGTGTAGGTAAGTTTACTAAAGCAATCGTCACGGATCGTCGCGAGCGCGTTTACCTCCTTAAGAAATTGAAATAAGAACCTTGTTGTAATCTATAAATGAATCTGAAGATTTATTTATAATGACCGAAATATAGAAAAAAGTCGAATTGACATATATTTTTACCTGCACGATGTCTAAAAACATAAAATACAATTATGAACGTATTGTAAGCACTCATAAGCCTATGCAAGAAAAAGTAAATCTTGAAGAAAATGAACGAAAGGTATTCTAATAATCCAGGGTTGGTTCTTTGAAACGGGCAATAACAAGCACAGTGGGGCTTGAGTGGACCCGCCGGAAATTTGATCAGATCAAGGACTCTTGTTTATGTGACGTTTATCCTTAGATGAAGGCCGGGGATAAATAAGATATTAAGTATTTGTATTTAATGAAAATACGCCGTTTTTGATGATTTGATTTCATGACCAATTAAATATGCTTTTTTGTAATTTAACTCAACATGTTTTTTATTGAAAATGAGTAGATAAATTCAAATAAGAGTACATTATGTGCATGTCGCATGAAGATATCTACGTAGCGAGAAACAAGCAGGTAAGCTTAATAAACTTACGAGTGGCTAGCAAACTATTTTACCTGCTAGCTTTTACCTTTTAGCAAGCTACTTCACCATTGAATGACTACTAAAAAAGGAGGAAAATAGTTATTAGATCAATAGACATATTACCTACCATTAATAATCACTCAAACCCAAAAGAGCAGGTATCTAAGTTTGATATTTACAATGATTCAACAGCGTCGAGTCAGAATAGTTTGACACATTTGGTATAAGTATTACCTAAATGTTGACGCGATGCAATTGAAAGATATTCAACTTATTAATTCCTTCAATATTTGGCAGACTTGGGCCCCACTTCAAGTGTGTCTGAGGATAGAGAAAGCTCCTTTAAACTATCTGTTGGAAATTACCAGTAGTGAATAAAAGTACGAAGATTCCTTAAACTTGTACTAATGTATCGCCGTCCACCATTAAAATGTACCTACGCACGTCGCAATCTGCGCAATCCTCTTCGAAAAACAACAAAGGCACATCGAGTTTTGTGAGACAAGCTCGAAATTTGATTTCAATGTTTATTTGTTCCGGATACTCAGTGTCTATAAATAAGCACGGATTATTTTCATTAAACAACTAAAACCCAAAACACAAATTGTTTTGTACTCTCTATTGTTTGGTTAACGGTTTTGTTACTGCTTTTATAAAGCCGTTTTATTGCTCAATATATAATTTTACATTACTGTTATCAGTATCGGATGTTTGTTAACTGGACAACAATGAAGATTACAATGGCGCTTACGATCGTTTAACTCGATTTATAATAATAAATACAATATAACTATTATCAAAATATATGTATATGATCAGTATATGATATAATACAAGTATGGTCCGATATGGTCTAATTTACTTATAAATCGTACCCGCACAAGGGCAATGCTATTCATGTTTATCAAGCGCTTTGTATAGGGGAGCCAGGGGCATGTACTAACAAATTTTTTTATTTTTGCTGTAATTCTGAACTTAATTAATTTATGGAGATAGGATTTACTATCAACATATAATAACTATCTCTTTTTGACATAGTAATAAAAATAATCTATAATTCGTATTAGTTTTTGCTGTAGAGCGGTTTTTTTAAAAAAAGTCGGCTGTTAATACTTACCCCGTCATTGGGGCAAGTATTAACTACTCTGGGGCATATATTAACGGAAATATATTGCTTGATTTTCACCATTATTACAATCATAAACACTAAGTAAATATTAATAAATTTTTGTAAAGCATACTATTTATTAATAGAATTAATAAAACTACCTCTTTTTCACTCAATGCCGCTTAATACTTAAAGCTTGATACAACGTTAGTTACGTACGTTATTTTTTTATCAACACTTCTTTAATCAGTCTGTATTACACATTATACTTATAGAAGAAAGTTTCAACGCTCTACCCCTACGATATAACCCTTAATTATACAACAAATATGCAAAAAATAATAACAGATTCATTCATCGTTAACATTAATAAAAGTAAACAAAATACAATCATAGATACAAAAATTAATATCTTTTGCTTGACTTCTGTCAAACTTAATAAATAAGCAACATTTATTCATCATAATCATCGTCAGAGTTGCAGTTAAGGCATACAAAACTGTATGGGTTCCCTTTGATACATTTTCCATGCGCCCATTTATTGCATGACCTACATTTAAACCAATCAACTCCTGAAGTATTTGATGAATACGATCCACCACATGCCATGCCTGTAATTTCTCATTCTGAAATAAAGAAATAAATTTTGTAAAACATCTTTCTACATCTTCAGGGGCAAGTATTAGATACATGTTAAAACTTACCCCTGACATTTTGTTAATACTTGCCCCGAGCATAACGCTTTTAAATTAAACATTGTATGTTTAGAACGACAAAAGAGAATTAAATAGAATAAACGTGATATTATAGCTAGATAAATTACCATCAATTGACTATAATCTGTCTGAGTTACATGTATTACATTTACTAAAAATCAAAAAAGTTTTAGTGAAAAAAACATTGTTTACCTGCTAAAATTCACTCATGACACAGAACTTTTAAACGCGGTGTACGGACGACACTTGACAGGTCGCAACGTGATCGGGACGTTGTTCTTGTCGTCGCATCGCGTACACAGATCACACTCATTAATAGTTTTGCATCTATGAGCTTCTTAATACTTACCCCCGTTAATACATGCCCCTGGCTCCCCTACCTACCGCTTTTATTTTTGTAAGTGTTGGTTGTTAATGTATCCTAATTTAAAAGTAATTAGGTATTACTTAATATTTTTGTGTAATGAGCGCAAAAGGGTGAGCCTTATGATGGTAATTAGTAACATGTTATGTAATTAGTAGATATAGATTAGAATAATAAGAATTAAAGACAGTTAATTCATTAAATTCAACTTTTATGTATGATTTTTACATCGTATTTTATCATCCATTTTTAACCACCTTACTCCTTAATTTGTGTCTCCCAAAACTGTATGTTATAGATAAGACCCATAGCTTACTATTTTAGGTAAATTGTTTGAACAATTCAAAAAATCATTTTCATTTGGTCAGACTTGCATTTCATTTTAGTCAAGATAATGCGTTAGTCATCCGCTTATTTACACTTATTTCTAAGTTATTCCGCCAATAACTACTACCATGTAACACTGTTACAAAAAGTCGCAACATACCACCTAATCTTTCTTCAGAAGAAACATTTCTTCAAAGAAGCTTGTATGTGTAAAATTGCAGACATCCAAAGCTCGTTAACTTGCGTTATTTAGCGGTAATTTAGCAGACGGTGTAATTAGCGGTACACTGAACGCTCATCAACGAGCGCCGATCACATCTTGCACACGCAAGCTTCAAGTTACAACGAATATCTGAAGCTACGCCTTCTTTTGACGTGTAGAAAAAACTGCACGGCATTTACGGAGTAACACTAAATCAATAAAAAATACAATTTACTACCTAGCTATTTATTTGCTGCGTGTTTGCTCGCAATACAATAAATGGTAATACAAAAATAAGTATTTTTGTATTTTATGACATTGATTCTAAATCAATAATCACTTATTTTCCATTAGATTTATTTTCCATTTTCCATTAGATTCTCGTACAATCTTTCTTATGACAGGTCTGCTGGAAGATATTTCAATTTGAAATAAGCAGTGCCTATGTAGGTACTAAGTTTTAGTTGACAACTACATTTTTTAGCTGTTTCTGTGTACATGAATGAAATAAATAAAATAAATAAATAGAATAGATGTTTGTCCCTTATCTCAAATTTTGCACTACTTATTTCAAAACTGGATTTTACAACAAAAGAAGTTGATTATAAAATCCATTTCAAGCTGATGTTTTCTACTTCAAAAATTGTAAGTTGCAGATGTTTTACATATTATGTTTGTTGATTTGTTTGGCCTCTCCGATAATTCAGACTGAAGTAGCTTGCGCTCTAACCTTCGTTTTCTGTTGTGTCATGCATGGGATCGCTAATGGATTAACACGTTTGGTGCGTTAGCGGGTTGATTATATCCGATGCTCATCTTTCCTCCGGTGCGGGGTAAAAATTACTGTACTTACCGCTGGTGCGGGACAGATATATTTGATCTCCGTGTGAATAAGAATGAGATGGTTAGTGTTTTGGAATTGCCTCGTTAAATAGATAATATAAATGCGAAAAAATTGCATCGGGTTCTTACGACCCGATGCCGACTGAAGCTAAATTTTTTACGTCTAGTGCGTCTATCGGTTCTTAACGACCCGATGCCCGATGACCCTATAGCCGCACTAGATTATATGCTAGTTGAGCTAGTAACGTCCATATTGTTAGACAAGTTTTTTTGCAAATAAAGAAAAGACAGTGTATTTAACATGAAACGATCCAGGAAAATGTTGTCTAAGTCATGTGAATGTGAAAAACCTAATAAAAATAAAGTAAGTGAAGGTTCCCCAAAACAAACAATGATCAGTAAGTGGAATATGTCCGATAATTTATATATACTAGCCCGTCAACTGGTCACACATTACAAATCTTGCGAACTGCAGCCATCAATTCCCAGCTACCAGATTCACCCACACCATCTACCAGTAGGTGTAGCTCATAATGATCAAATACAAATATTAGAACACAAGATTATTCAACCAGCCTAAAATCAAGTTTAGATTTGAAAAATATATTATTTTATCGCTATCGATGTTTTTTATCATGCTCAACACTAAAAATATATCGACACTTTTATTAACCAGTGCGGAGAACGGGTCGTTACGATCCTCCAAGCAATTCCTTTATTTACTAACAAACCATGCAGTGTATCTACGTACGATTTCAGCCTTTTATTTAGTGTTTATTTGTCAACATATTGCTATAAAAAATTCGCTCTAAAACATTATGCCTATGAAGATAAATCCTCCTAAACAGATGGAAGTCAAACGGATCTTTTCGACCCATCGACGCACCAGAAAAAAGTTGTGCTTCGGATATAATAGACCCCATTCCGCACCAACTGAAAGTCATCAAATTTGACTAACGCAGTGAACGTGTTAAACCTAATGTGTGATGTAAGGATTATATTATGGTAGAAAGTAATACTTATCTAAAACTACGTAACATAAGTACTTAAGACATGATATAGTATAAAAAAATAACCTACCTATAACAGAAATTTGATTTATGTATTGTCGTTATTTTATCTCAATGTTGTGTTAGTCAAGGACGAACTCACTGAATAGTAACTAGTGATCGAAATAAAATTTTATATCTGTTTTCAGTATATTGTCACATATTTCACAGCTTACGCGTATGTATTTCTTAAGATGCTGTAAAATATTTTATCTGAAATATACAGCCCTTATCATAGTGTCGACATGAAGGCAGCGCTTACCGATTACCCGCTGCGCTGGTGATAATGACTCCTCTGGGACCCTAACCGCATAAAACACAGAGATATAATGCCTCCGATACTGGGACGATATAGCTCTGTATATTATATTATTTTGTATCTATTAGCAATTTATTTATTTAGACAATATCGAAGTTTAGTTGGTAGCGTTCCTGCCTGTGAAGCTAGGGTTTAAGGTTCGATTGGCGGTCAGGGTAGACATTTATGTAACAGGTTAATAAACCCTTATACGAATGGGAATCCTAGTGCGAAGCTATAAGTGTATATATTTATTCATACCTAAGAAAATATATACCTACTTTTGTCCTTAATTTAAAAAATGGCTGTGTTTATAAGCCCAACAGTAGCACATATAGAAGTACTTCAGTTATGAAGAGTATAGATTTCACAAACCTCTAAGAATGATATTAAAAAGTGAGAATCCTGAAATACCCTATTTGCTTGCAAATTAAAAGAAGAACCATGCTAAACATATGAGTGTTTACTAGCAGTCCGTCCATGTTTGCAGTTATCTCAACCTACTTAGAAAATCAAACATAACCCCAAATGTGCTACTTTATTTACTAAATATTATACTTAATTTTGTAAAAATAATAATGAAAAATATATACATAAATATTAGAAACTCTAAAGCTCGTCAATAGCCAAATAAAAAATCGTTTGACATACAAATGAGAAAATGATGTCACTGTAGACTATGTATATAAATATTCGTAAGTAGTAAATTAACGACATATCTATACTTATAATAAACCTGTAGAGAGGTCAATTTTGTACATTAAATATAATTATTTCCAAAATAACTATCAGGGGGTGATTAGGGATCGATACTGATGCCAAAAATGCAATCAGTAAAATTTTTGTCTGTCTGTCTGTCTGATGTATAGCCGTTATAGAAACAAAAACTACTCGACGGATTTTAACGAAACTTGGTACAATTATTTTTCATACTCCCGCGCTGGTTATAGTATACTTTTCATCACGCTACAATCAATAGGAGCAGAGCAGTGAAGGGAAATGTTGGGGAAACGGGAGAAGTTACTCCATTTTTTAAGCTTCCGTCGCGTGTGCAACCTTAATGGTTAAAGCTACACAGAAATCATGTATGACGGAAATGTTCTCCTTAAAATTATATAAAAAATATTCCACGACAGCATATGTCTATCTTTTATGGTTGACTCACAATAACACGTGTAACTCCCGATAGCTTAGCAGTTCGAAGCTTTCTGATTAAGTATACCTATATTTTATCTACTCTTACGTTTATGACACTTAACTGGGTGAAATAAAGGGGTGAAGTTTAAACGAAATTCACGCGGGCGAAGCCGCTGGCAAAAGCTAGTTGTATAATATGACTCATATTCAGAATTAAATTTTCTTACACCAACTGGCACGAACTCAATAAAATTATGTTAATTCCAACAGTAAACTTTCATTTGCCTTTGTATTAAAATAACATCACTTATGTTATTTGGTCTTCAAATGTCTGTCATACTAAAATCAATCAAACAATCATTTGGACTGGGAAAGCAAAATTCAAACCATTGTGCGTTCACAATGACGGGTTGGTCTATCATTTAACGAGTAATGAATTGTAAATAACAACAAACGCGCGAGGCGTACTCAATGACTTATGACTTCACGAGATAACGTTTAAAAGCATTCTGAAATAGGATAATCCAAATTAATGTTCTCGTTTCATTATCGAATAATAAGCGACTGAAGAGATGTATGAATAAAATATTTAATTATCATTTTCCTGTCTATAAATATGATGTGTTTTTAGTTGTTTCGAGAGTAGTGTCGTAGGGTAAGAATGAGGCCTATTGTTTTTATTGACACTTTGGTCGCTACTTGGTGACCACTTAGTGATTGACTCACTAAGAGCGTTATCAAAAAGTTAAAGGTCAATAAAGAAAAGGCGGACTCAAGACAATTGATCCTTCTTGCGCACACAATTTGTGCAATGTACACAATGAATGTACTGTGACAACCCTGGGGCATCGACTTCGCTACGCCGAAAACAATAAACAATAGGGGCCATAAACATGTCGCGCAACAATAGAAACAATAGGAGCGCGGCTCTCTCGAAACTACGCGCACGACGCTTCGACCATTACGGCAATAGTCATACGGGCGAAAGTCGGTTGCAAGGAACGTTCTCGAATCTTGTTCGAAGCGGGTCCGGACTTAACAGGAACGTTCTGGATTGCCATGAATGGTGCGTGAGTGGTATAAAAAGGGGCGATCGGCCAACCACGGACATTCTAGTTTCGGAAGCGGAACCAGGAAGATACCAGCGATACCTACGAGCGATACCAGTGCGAAGTGAAGTGATTTCTACGTGCGATACAGTGTTCTACGAGTGTGTTGACTAGTACCTACGTGCAGAGTGTTTAAGTGTGTACTGTGTACGTCGTGTAATTTGTGTATCTACGAGTAAAATAAAAGTCTTTGTGGTACATTTTGGCATTTTCTCGAACCCAGTACTCCTGACACGTAACAGTACAAAGGTTCGCTCGAATGTGAATGAGCGGCCTTAGACTGTATCGTTTAAACGTCAGTGATACGACATGCGTCTGAAGTTGTGTAAACATCACTGGCCGGATTCCAAGGACGTATTCGCTAGGAAACCTCGACGATTGTTCCACTTATTCACTAAAAGGGTGGAAGGATCGCATTCATTCGCTAAGAGCTCTCCGAATAGTTTTCGACTCCATTATACATTTCAATATTCCATTATGATACCTTTAGTTACGAACTTCGCCGTTTCGTGGGGTCAAACAAACCCCAATTTGTTTAGTTTAGGATTATAATAGGGGATTGCAGGGCAGTTTTAAGAGTAGTTGAAGCTAGTGAGGGTTTTGGACAATCAACTTGTTTTATTTGTTCAGTAAATTCGTAATATCATTTATTTTTTATTGTGTTCATTATCTTTTTAAGGTAATAACAAGAATATAAAAAAAATGTGTAGACACGACCTAAATTATGGCACCTTCCTCGCTCAGTGTCTAAACTCTATAAAGAAGCTTTAGCCAAGACAGCAAGCGACGTTGATACTGCCCTGTAGGGGGCATCTATTTAATTTCTTTTTTAAAATTTTCTATTTTTTATGATCAACCGAAACATTTTACTTACAAAATTTATTTTGTTCCTGAGAATTCACTTAGTTCACTCATTCAGTTTCCTAGATGTCAGCCCTTCAAACTAAAAAAAACGTTTTAACCACCCATCATGTTAACAATAAATTAAAAAAATATCAATATCGGTTTATTAAAATTGAAAGTAGGTAGTACCCATTGCAGTAAAACCAGTAAACAAAATTTTACAGATCTAAAACCGTTTTACAAATACGAAAACCTTAATATTTATTGACTGTAGCAAGAAACGTGAAAATATTTCGAATCTATTACCTCGGAAATGGCCAATTTTCTTGTTTTTAATGAACTTCAATCAAACGATCGCTTTCTTTCCCTTTGTAGCCGATTGAAAAATTCCAGGCGAGCAATTTCGTCGTTCGATGAACCAATAGGTAGGTAAGTCATTAACGGTTATTGGCTTAAAAATCTAAATTCTTATTTAGAACATATTTCTTGAAAACATAAGCAGTGTTCAAAGGTTGTTGTTAATCATTTTTACTAAACCAATGTAGAAGAAATCCAACGGTCTGTTTGACTTGTAGTCCTTGAAATTCTAGTCTAATTTTATGATTAAAAAATTAAAATAACTTACTTTATTGAACAACTAGAGAACCGCCCGCGCTTCGCTTCGGGACCCGTAGGTAACAGCCGCGTAGGTCCCGCTCCCGTAGGAATCTCAGCTAAAAAGTAGCCTATAACATTTGCCTATGACTTGAGTAAATTACATGTAGTATTAGATAGCGTGATTCAGAACTTGCAAATGAATTTTACTAACGCCATCTATTAACAACTCCGGAACTTAATATCTAGAAACTAATAAAACATCGATCTTCCCATGGGAATGAGATGTTTTTCCGCGGTAAAAAGTAGCCTACGTCACTCTCCACCCTCCTAACTATCCCCACACACATAAACCATACCATAAAATAGCCATTTTGCGACGTGAAAGAGTCACAAACAAACAAACACACTTTCACATTTATAATATTAGTAAGGATTAGTAAGGATGCGTTTATAGTAAGCACAGTGTTGTACCTATTTGTACTGTACGTGAAATTACAAAATGTGAGTATTATGTTTAAGCTTCTAGGCAAACTTGCAACTCACATTGTTCCTCACAAAAAAGTAATTTTGATAAATATTATCCATATAAAAAAAAAAACTTCAGTGTGTCCCTACTTCGAAATGCACTTGCGAGGCGTCGGTTCTACTTAGTTATTATCGACCTTCAATCAGCACAAGGCCTTCCTGCCTCGACCTGTTGCCCACAAGTCGTTCTACCCTCTCTAATCGGCCCTGGACCTGCGTGGTAGAATATACTCTAGGCCTTCTCAGTTATGATGAGAGATTCGTGCTCAGTAATGTGCTATTCATGGGTTGAAGTCACACAAATCCAGAAAAAACAGCTTAAAAAGCGCTATAATAAGCTAAACTAAATTAAATGGCAAATTGTGAATGGATACAACAACGTACGCAAATCTTTTTCATACAATACACGTAACATTGACTCTGTATCAAGCCGACTGAGAAGTGACAAGCGGAACAGGCCAACAGACAGGTTGGATTGAAGCCAACGTCCGCCACGATTTACCAGCTTCTGCATGAAATATTCACCGGTTATCTGGAGTCCCTATTGTGTCAACAAAAGATTCAATTAAGATTTTATTGGCCAATCAAATAGGATATTAGCTGGCCTATTATCAAAGCAGAGGTGGTATGCTATTAAGTAATAGGCCAGCTCGTAGCAGATGATAAACAAATGCTTCGAACATTGGACACACAGATTGGACATCAGAATAAGGAGGCCTATGTTCGAATCCTGTAATTTTCAGAAATTATGACAAAAAAGTAAAATAACTCGAGCAAACCTGCCTACCTGAAAGTTTTTCATAATGTTTTCAAAGTTGTATGAAGTCAGCCAATCCTCACCTGCCCATCACGGTGGACTAAGGCTTGCGTCATGGCTTCTATTATTAGGCGTTTAAGATCTGTGATGTTCTACAGGGCAGTCTGGCTCAGTGTGTACTGTGGTCTAATCTTAGTGGCGAATCAAATTGCTGGAAGTTGTAATCCCAGACGAAGATCCTGTTGGGGCGGCCTGGAATACTGAGCCCATTTCCACGGTGGTGGACTATGAGTGTGGGTAAAGACGACAGAAGCCGGCCCCCCACCTAGTATAAAACTTTGAGTAAATATTAGGATTATTTTGGGTATTATTTGATTGACGATAATATTACTTACGTTGAAAGGGTCCTGGGTTCGATTTCCAGATAGGCTAAAATTATAATTATGACTTTAATTTTTTGTTTTCGGTCTGAATGTGTGTCTGACCTTGTCTTTGTGTATTGTCCATGACACCTATGTTACAGGGACTATAATGTGTAGCAATATTATTTTATTTACTTAATAAAATTACTCTTTTTACCAGTTTCATAATTTCTCGGCGAATCCTGCCTGGCTAGTTAGGTACCTACTATCCAGCCAGTATCTTCTATCGTGTCGTGATAGTCGGACATGATAACAGGAAGCTTGGATTGGACGTGCTCATGACATTTAGCCTAAAGCGGTCGTCGATATAACTGACGTTCGCGTAATTCCAAACTATCGAATGTCTTGAGCCGCTAAATAATCTTTAATAGCAATCTTGCTATTATTTCCTGATTAAATCTGTTACCTACGTCTCAACTCCAGTTGAAAAAGATAAGCCATAACATTTTGTAATCGCTCGACCGCGCCCTAACTGGGTTAACTCGGTCGATCAGTTTACACAAACTGCCGAGTTATGAGCTTAATTGATCGAAGTTAAAATTAATAGTTAAGTTTTATCGTTCAACTAATTATTTATCTTTGAAATCCATTCCTAGAACAACTGTTAGAATTTGTCATTCTCTACAGACAATAAATTAATATTTTCAGGAGAAATTTCAGTAATTTAAACTTTGGCTAATTTATTTTCCAAATCAACCCAAAAACGCAACCTTTCGAAAGGAAACCATTATTAATCGATAATTTGTCCTAAAGAACCTCAACTTGTAAATTTCCAAATGTTAGAGTTTGGGACCTAACAAATTATTAACATACATAGATAAGTACATAATTATATTAAACGAAAATTATTCTTTTGTTAATTTTCTGTCTATCCCACCTACGACATGTCTCTGCCGAGAGGAAATTATCATTAATCTGAGTACCCCAGTCGGCATTACCCCCATATACTGCACGATAAATGATACCTTATCAGTATGTCACTGTATGACAGGAATATATTGTGAAGTTTACCGCCGCCAACCCGTTGAATACTTACTTCTAAAAATAGAATTGTTGGCATGCGCAGCAAATGCGTCACATTTGGATATATGGCACAGTTATAGTATTTCCATTTAATTTTGTAGTTCGTAAATTGAAACACAATTGCTCAGTTACGCACAGCTACTTCACTACAATGGACAATGTCATTGTTAAAGGAACAGACTGGTTGGACTAGGGTTATTCCGTATAGAAAGGAGGATGCCCGGTATTGGCTCTAAAACGCACTCAAATGAAATTATGTTGAAAAAAAAAGATTAAAAAAATATAATATGTGCGTATAATATCTCATTATAGGAAGTTTGCCTAACATTGCAGTACAATAAAAAGTAATGGAAATGATTTAATAAATATTTATATTTTTACGTCAGTTTTGATTATTGTTAGTTGTTGCCATCATAAAAACATTCTGCCGGATAAAATATTATCGTAGACAAAATTCAGTAATAATAAAATGTTTGCTTGTCTTGTAATTTTTTAAATATATAATGGTCGACTGAAATTATACAATATGTAAAAACCATACATATATTTAATCCTACACATACAAATTGGACTTGTATCGATCAATTTTATTTTATTATTGATTTTTGTAGTAATGGTAACTTCGAAAGCTATGGACGTTTGTCAATTTGTCAGTCTGAGAATGTCAAACAGATGGAAAATCTGTTTTGGCGTATACCTAATGATACAATAATAATTATATTTCTTGCAGGATTTATACCAAATAATACAAGCACTTGCATATAATAGTGAGCATGTAAGGCGTAACGGTGCTATAAAATAGAGTTCCCAACCAAGAATAACTCTTCTTAAATAGGGGAAAATTGTACGCATGTAAGTCGAACAGTAATACGCATAACTTCTACACCCAAACTTTGTTTCGTAATAATATTTCACAAAACAATTCATACTATCATATACTAACAATGTAGCATATTTTTCTATTGTGCATTTAGAGCCAATCTCTCTATGAGGGATGGGCATCCCCCTTTAAAAATGCTGAAGTTTTATATAAACATTCTCGCTTTCTTTGGACAAGAATTTTCTGCATATATTTTTTATAACGTAACCAGACGAGCCACCTGGTGATAAATATTACCGTCATTAGTGTACATCAAAAATGCCAAAGACATTCAAGGTGTTAATGTTTTCCTATGACATGAATTCTTTAAAGATAGGTTACACAACGAAACGATGGCTGGTTGTGGCCATCCGCTACCTAATTCCTACGATGAAAATAAAAGGCTCTTGTAATCTGTTAGGTCATGGAGCTGTGGTGAGCGCTAGTATTGAACTGACGTTTTCGATAAATTTGGGAGCAGCACGATTCTTTATTTAAATATATTTTCTTCTTAATTTCTACGGGTTCAATACTAGACCAGCCACAGCTCGTACAGACGATAAAGCATATTTTATTTATTAAAATAACAGATAACAAAAACAGACATTAAAAAATTAGTCGTGCACAGGCAGGTAGTCACCAAACTCACTGAAATAGCAACACCAAAGCAAAGGACCGATTTAATTGCCTTTACGGTTAAAATAAACAAAACCCATTGTTTTGTTACAATATATAATGAAAATTCAAGCTTTCAGCTTCTTCTAGCGAAACGGAATGTATAAAGGAGAATTAAACTAAAGGCTTTATTGTAAGCGGCTTATAGAATACTACGCAAATAATATAAGCATGTTTCATAATCAAGGCTTCACTAATGAACCTACTCGAATTTAGCTAATTAGCTGATTTAACTTTAACAATAACAGTTAGGTGTACCTATTTATTCAGCAAAACGCAGGGTACATCTCCCAAAAAATGTTTAGTTTAAAATTAAAACTAATAATGTAGAGCGGTAGAGTTTGTTGTTTGTTTGAACGCGCTAATCTCACGTATTACTGGATCGAATTGAAAAATATTTTTGTGTTGAATACTTAGTCCAAGTTATTGGGGAATGGTTAAGGCTATATAACATCACGCTATGACCAATAGGAGGGGAGCAACTAGTTTCCCGAAGCAAAGCGATGGCGTTTACTAGTAATTATATAGATAAAATAATATTCTTTATATATCTTTACGTATAAGTTTTATATAATGTCCTTGTGCATTTGTGGACAGGCGTTTACCTGTCGCAACCTCTCTGCTGAGAGTAGTAAATTAGCAAGAAACTTAATGACACATCCTTCATGTCCAGGTGACATGCTTTGTAATGTCCCGAAAGATGAATTTTCCTGCGACAGTATGTTACCTGTTAGCGTACAATATCAATAAGTCACACAACAAATTAAATGTCGACAAAGTTAAATGTATTCAAGTTAAGTTACAAGTGAATAGGCTTCATTCGCTTTACATTCTACGACTACGCCACTTGTTATCATCAGGTGGGATTAAAGTCAAGCATTTAAGTACTTAAACTAGGTAAAAAGGATATGATTACGTACGTACATTGTAGTAGGTACGTAGTTTCGAAATATAATTATGTTGAATAAGCATTTCGAAAAAGCAACTGCACCGAGCGGAGTATCTTGACGGCAGAAAACAGTTTCTCTGCGAAGTTTCAAACAACATAAGTGCACGGCAGAAGGAGGATGTTTTATGAAGTAACTGCGGAACGTTTCGCGGACACCGAGACATCTCCCAAGAAGTTCGGACACAATGAAATTTTTACTTGTCAGAACCTAGCGCTTTTAGAAATAACAAATGTGATAAAGGAAAGGAGTGGAATAAGTTTCGTACGATAAATTTTGTTTAGAACTTTTTATGGACTTTCAATAGAAGTTAGTTCAGCAATAGTTCAGTAAAATACTGGGTCATCTTCATCGCAACAGTACAGGCAATCCAGCACGCTTGTCAAGTGCCAATCGGTGAACTTCACGTAAAACATCTCACATAACCTTTAAAAACATTGTAGAGAATTCATGGATGTGCAAGTTCTCATACAATGATTTCTTTTATCGAAGTAACCGGTATACTTAGGCATGTATGTTGTACCTACTAGAAAATACCTAAGTAGATAGTAATTTGATAAAAATTACGTGTGGTTATTTCAGAAATTAAATAGGTCTGTACAAGAGATGTATCTACTGATTAGCTACGACTTACATGTAACTTTTTACAGGTGTGCGACCTGAAATGTAACATAAGTTTGATAAGTTTAATTTGAAAACGCTGCGCAATTTCGATATTTTCACTTGATAACTCTCGGAGTTATCAAGCTCCAGCCTTTCTGTGCGGGATGTGTGCTGAGGGAGTTTTAATGGATAATAATTCAACAAAACTTCAAATCTTTACTGAGATTCCGGGTCATTTTTGAAAAATACCACGGTCCCAAATAATTGACTTTCCTCTAACAAAGATTTTTAGAATTTCGTATTTCCGACTATGTGCATTTGACTGACATATTATACTTAGTTTAAGATAATATTCCCAAAGCTAAAAGTGATAATAACAATTTTGCAAGTTTCGATGTCTGTCGTAATGATTGGTTTCACGTATCGTTTGAACAAACTCATAGAATGACCAGATGAACTGACGACATGAAAATAACGGTTGGATTTGGACTGCACTAGGATCGGTCCGAGCGGTGCCAATTAGAAGAGATTTGTCTAGCAGTAGATCTATATTAAAGACTGAAGGACGAACGGATTATTTTACCGTTTAATCAATAGTAACAGTTATTGTTTGTGTCAAATATATCTCATTTGATACATAACATTTATTGGTTCATGTATTATTTGTCAAAGTATTATTGCGATATAATTATAACAAGGTATAATGGTCTTATCTATATTAAGTAACAATGGAATTATAACGGGATAAATCTGTACAAAGAATTTTTTTTAACTTGAGTGAGACCTTGTAATCCATAGGTGTAAAGTTCAATATCATCTGACTGATAGTCTGAATGTGTCTCTTCGTCTACTCATCTACCTATCTATCTTTAAATATAAAACTAAAATATCGTTTCCGAAAATTAATTTGGCCCAGCTGGCTACAGGTAAAGTTAGAATAGTGATTCTGTGAAATAATTATAATACAGGTATTTGAGAGTTGATAAAATACTTTCCAATTGCAGCGGGGTGTCAGGCAAGGGGACGTTATCTCCCCGAAACTGTTCACTGCTGCATTGGAAGATGTGTTCAAGCTAATGGAGTGGAAAGGGCTCGGCATTAACATCAAAGGCGAACACCTCACACACCTTCGATTTGCCGACGATATAGTCATCTTGGCGGAAACGCTGGAGGACCTCAGTACCATGCTAGGGGACCTGAATAGCGCCTCACAACGGGTGGGTCTTAAGATGAACATGGACAAGACAAAAATCATGTCGAATGTCCATATCACACCGTACCAGTTGTTGTGGATGGCGCTGCTCTCGAAGTTGTCGACGAGTACATTTACCTGGGACAAATGATCCAGATGGGTAAGTCCAACTTCGAGAAAGAGGTCACTCGAAGAATCCAACTCGGTTGGGCGGCGTTCGGGAATCTCCGGCATATCATGTCATCCAATCTTCCTCAGTGCCTGAAGTCGAAAGTGTTCGAGCAATGTGTGTTGCCAGTGTTAACATACGGATCTGAGACGTGGTCTTTTACAGTTGGCCTCATTGAAAAGCTCAAAGTCACACAGCGCGCTATGGAGAGGGCTATGTTAGGTATTTCGCAACGATGAAATTCGTAGTCGAACGAAGGTTACCGACATAGCTCTAAGAGTTAGCCGGCTGAAGTGGCAATGGGCAGGCCACATCGTTCGAAGGACGGATGGCCGATGGTGCAGAAAGGTTCTCGAATGGCGACCACGTCTTGGTAAAAGGAGCATAACGCCCCCCGACCCCCGACAAGGTGGACTGATGACCTGAAGAAGACAGCGGGAAACCGTTGGATTCAAAGGGCTCAGGACCGGTCGGAGTGGCGCCAATTAGGGGAGGCCTATGTCCAGCAGTGGACTTCGATAGGCTGATAGATAGATAGATAGATAGATAGATAGAAAATACTTTACAATGTATTATGCCTAAAATAACAAAAAATGTACCTTTAATTGTCTAGCAAAATACAGTAGCAATTTGATTGCGAGTAGGTACTTGTAGACACCGGTTACCGAAGGGAAGAACCTATTTCGACTTCAGGTAGGTACCTGAAGTCCTACTAAAGTGCCTACTAAAGTCTAAAGTTTAGATAAAATCACATAGCATTCAAAAATGTAAAATAGACCTATTGTAGTAATCTTTCACGAATAGTTTCAAATGATCCACAAAGGTTTAAAAAGAAGCTCGCTGAGCCATATCATAGCGATATTAAATAAAAGCTCCAAATTCAAAAAGAGGACAAAGGAAACGCTATGTTACGGGAACGGTCGTGAGTGCTCTATCGCTTCACATCGCTTATTGATACAATACAAGAGATTGCACGAATGTCTGCATTCAGTACTGTCTACAAAAATACGTGTGCTATGCTATGACAAAACCGTTGTAGTTTTATTAAAGCTATTTTTTTATTAAAAACAATACTACATACAAATTGTGCACAGAGACAAAGACGGACTTAATGCTAAAAGCGTTTTTTCCAATAAACCATCAATAAGAATGTGGCAATAAAGTTAAAATTTAAGAAACATGGCGTTCCACTAAGCGATCAAAACATTCAAAATGTTAAATTTTTTAAATAAAAATTGTCGTTCTGAGCAATTGGGTCGCTTAATGGAACACGACCATAATATTTTTAGATATTAATATTAAAGATTATTTTATAATCAGATGGAAAGGTAATTATTGCTGAAGTTCTGAATGATAAATTTATGTAACTTATTAGAAACCTATTCATTCAATCTTCAAGCAAGTCACCCACGTCGTGATACCAATCTGCCGTTCGAAGGGTTTGATTTCGAGCGAGGCGGGAATTTTGAAGAATTTTAATTTCTGTTCCCGAAATGTATGTGTGCGATCTTGTCGTTGTGTTGTAAGTGGCACCCACGACGTAGAGAATTCTAATGTGTGTGTGCAGCATTCTTAACTTTCATTCTAATTCCTTAACACGCTGATAGCAATTATAATCATGGAGAACCGTAGTTCTCCTAGGCAAATAGGAATTGCACTATAGAAGCAAATCATTAACTTATAACCATCATTTCTAAAGAGCTTGTATAATATGGAATTTCAACCACTCTAAAAAGATAAAGGTGTCATGGGATTCGCTGTAGAAAAACAGTTTCTTTCGCTTTGTTTATTATAAATTCTTAAAAAAACATCCTAAAGTATCATCATCGTTAAGTTAATTATTAAAAGTTGTAAAAATAAAACACGCTTATTGTGATTACAAGGCACTGGTTACTGTGCTTATAAGTCTCCTTATCGGAAGCAATTATGTTAGTAATAATCGAAACCTTATCCTGAGCGTAATATCAGGTCATGCTTGTCATAAAATTGCATTGTCATCGGAATTAATGCAATATGCAAAATTTCGAATTCTTAGAAAAATAAGTTCTATTTTATCTTGCTACATTTGAACGGAATATACACAAAACCGTAAATACAAACATGGAAAAATAAACAATCCTAATATACTTTAAGAAAAAAAACAAGTCAAATGGAAATTAAATTCCAAGCTACTCATAGCAAGAACGTTGTAATTAAATTGCGAACTAGGTGTAGGGTAATAAAGAGTGAATCGAAATTAATCTTGCACAATCTGAGACGAGTCGTATTGTTGACTTGACGAGCTATTTCATTTTATATTAAGATACTTCTTACATTTCAGTTGGTGTTATCATGGAAACGGTTTTTATGGCTGATGATTTTGATTGTATAGCAAACAAGATTTTTAACCATATTCAATAACAGGACTTTCTATGTTCGCAATCTTTACTTTTTATGAATGCCCAGCATATCTCTTCTGTAAGCCTATTTTTAAATTTTTAACCGACTTCAACAAAAGGAGAGACGAAAAGTCTGTATTTTGTGTGTTTATGTCATACCATCGTACTGGGTCAACCGATTTTGCTTTTTTTTTTGATTCGGAAGGTAATGCTTATCTTTTGATCCGATTTTTATAGCGACGTCTTAATGTAAGGTTTTGAGGTATTTTCGAAGTTTGATTATCACTAGGTCTGAATCTTATGTTGAATGTCGGGAAAATCAAGGGAAATCTTATTAAGTACTTATAGATAAAGAAGCAGGTTTTGTTTTTCTTACAATTTTTTGGTTTACATAAGACCGAAATATGGCGTTTGAACTCTAGTTTTTGAGGTCGCTAAGCTGTGTACTATCCAGTTTAATCCTGACGGTACTCGCAAAAAGTGTCATCGAATTTTTGCCCTGCTCGGCCAGCTACTGCGTAAAAATAACTACGATGTTAAGTCTAGTCGAACTACTAGGGAGCCAATTAACAAGAAGGTTTACTGCTTTCCACGTTTGCTCTCTGGGAATTTTAACTGTGCACAAGCTGTTTCCAAATAATTGAAAAAGCTCTTTTTACTTTGCCCATTTCGGTAATATCTTCTTGTCGCCTAACTTCCTAAGTCATCATAATATGCCAAAACTGTTGACTGCTTGCGCGCATCTACTGTGTTTATGGTAGGTACAAATCTTTCAGCTGTAGGTAAGTAGGGAAGGAATAGTTGGTGTTATAAGATGTAGAATGTATAATTTATGGAAAAAACAGTTTTATGTTAAATCTGATGGCAAGATATGATGTAGGGTTAGGAGGTACAGCGCACTAACTTCGTAAATACCCTATTTTTATTTTAAGATACCCATATTATAATGAAACTGGAGCATCGACGCTGGCAATTGATTCCATCCCTTCGCGGTACGCATAACAAATGACGAACCAAAGCGCGTCGTCCATACCGGAGAGATGTTTACGTCCAAATATACCCGCCGTGCGCTGGATGGTAGAAGGGAGATGGGGGAATGAGGGTAAAAGCGTGTGAATTCGCCGCTAGAGGCGCTAGTGGAGAGTGAGGTCTGTCTGTCAGTGCCACAAACTTATCTGACCCGGTAAGAGGGGCGCTACTGTCTTTGTCTTTGTCTGACAACTGTTTAACATTTGCATTAGTTCCAATTTTGGCCACCGGAACAGATAATTTTGTGGCACTGTCACTTCTCACATGTCTGAATGTCACTAAACTTGTCACTGATTACGTATAGGCGGGCTTTGACAGCAGGACCTCACTCGCCAGTGGCGCCAACTGGTGAGCACAAAAACGGTGACCCTCATTAAATCGTGCAATTAATGCCGAATGGCAATTAGTCTTTCTGACTCGCTGAAGTCCTTCGCCGACTACTAAGATCGAGCCGAGGACCAAATCCTCTTTCATTCCCTTCCCACTTAATTAAAGTTAATGACAAATACAATAGATAGAAAAGAAGAGAGATTTTTCCGTATAAATAAAAGCACCCTCTACCTATAATTTAGCTTACGATAAGATACAACAAATTACCGGCTACCGAACATATTCATTATAATATACTGAGAATTATTTTGTTTATCTATATTTTTCACTAGCGAACCGCCCTCGCTTCGCTTCGGGACCCGTAAGTATCAACCGCGTAGGGAAGATAATAAACTATCACCAAAATTAATTGAGGTTAAATTAAATTAAACTTACAAATAAAGCTTACGACAAAATAACAGCAAAGTAGCAAAGGATCACAGCAAGATTAATTCAGATTAAACTTGGAAATGCGGCAAGTTTGGTATGGCAGTGGGTTCGACCAAATTTGATTACCATAAAAACGGTTCTAGTGTGTTAATCTTAAAAGATAGACATATACTGTCGTGGACATTTTTTTAGATCATTTCAAGAGAAATAATTCTTTCATACATATATTTTTGGTATCTTGAATCGTTTTCGCAACGCATGCAACGAAAGCCCTCGAGAATGAATAATTTTCCCCGTTTTTTCCACATTTTCCATTATTTCTTCGCTCCTAATTGTTGCAGCGTGATGTTATATAGCCTATAGCCTTCCTCGATAAAAGGTCTATTCAACACAAAAAAAAAATTTCAATTCGAACCAGTAGTTCCTGAGATTAGCGCGTTCAACCAAACAAACAAACAAACAAACAAACTCTTCAGCTTTATAATATTAGTATAGATATTAATTACAAATTCATTGTTTGTTATAGAGGTTTATTCTGGTCCGATTCCCCAAACGGATCCCTGGCCAGTATTTTTTTCTATCTGATCCACTGAAAGTAGGATCTGTTACACAAAATAGTGAATAATTACGTATCACGTGACAGAACAGAACTCAGCCTGTAATACTAAGTTGTGCTTTATATACCTAGGTACTAGTTTTATAGTAAGTACCTACTTAAACAGATCCATTTCCGGGAATAAAGTCTGAGATATTAATCTAGACACTCTGTGTCCTAAAAATTGTAGTCTGTGAAAAAGAGCAGCAACAATCCATCCATTCTTACAAACTTTCACGTTTATATTTTGAAGTAAGTATAAGATATAATAAACATGTTTTACGTGACTTTGGGAAGAGTACCATTGTCTGCAGTCACAACAGTTTAGATCGACGAACGAGATAAGTTTGCTTGTTATCGCAGACTCACAAGTCACAACATACACGTACTTCACCCTTTACGAAAAAGTTTGAAGCACGCGGCTGAAGTATCGGTGGCCTCGGGCGATTCTATTGACAACCTTTTCCTCTTTGTTGTCATGAAATGTGTTAATGAAATTATTAAGTAAAAACGTCGATACTTGACTCGAATGGCGCAATGGTTATGATGCTGCATCTTGTGGACAAAGGCTAATTAATACGTGTACACAGATGCGTTGATATCCCCGAGGACTGAGATGGTCGCCTCTAAAAAGTGTAGGTAATCAGCACCACACCTTTGAATCCGGAACACAATTGCTGTTGAAACTTGTTAGGCCGGTAATCCTACAAACTTAGCATTAACTATTAAACAACCTGGTATTTACCTGTATATCAACAATAGCTTATTTGACGGCTATTGACACAAACCATCTATTGCAAAGATAACTATAGTAATCAATCAGTTGCCTCTTAAAGTTTTTAATTAGAATAAGGTAATTAATATCGTATCTTCTTTATCAACTATCAAATGGATGAAATAATTGGACGATTTGAACAAAACAAGATAAAGTTTAAGATAATGAATCCTCTGTAAGTGATCCTTGTTTATTGAAAAGCCGTTTTCTCGACAGCAATTATATGACCATCTGGTTTTCAAACAGATTTTGACAAAATAACATGTTTTGTTTAACAATTTGTAGTATCTCAATTTTCTATTAACTTGAAATTATTTCACAACTGTTGAAGGAGTTTGAAGAATTAGTGAAACATCTAAGTACTTGAAGTAAACGAAGAAGTTATAAATGCCTTTTAACATAGTCTTTATTTCTAGATTTTGAGAACTGTTGAGGTAAAATTGAAAATAATTATCTTTAGTATGTATAACTTACTTTAATAAATTTATTTCACCTTACCTGCCTTGATGTGCTTACATTTACAGCAAATCTTGAATCTAAAATAGTTAGATATGATTATCACTTAAAAAGTAATAGGTACAGTTACAGTAGTTTTGTTTTCGAATTTATTTTATTTTCAAAGTATAGTCAGTTATTCTTATTGATATTTCACCAAAGAAATGTTGTTGTGATTAATAAACCATAAAAATATCATCTTTGTAAAATTATCTAGATAGAAATAGATACTTTACACTTGCAAAGATTCATATTACCATTTTGAAATAAAATAATATATCAAATCAGAATAGTACTGTAATCAAAATCAAATAGGTAGATACCTATACTTATCATAAGTATTTTTACGATTCAAAAAAAGAAATATATTAAGGTTGCAGATATCAAAAATCAGTTTAATACTGACAATATTTTCGCTTTTCTCTCGTATAATTTTATGTAACTGGTTCATGTCTGTACATACATATCGTATGAAAGGATTTTCATACGGCAAATAGAAACTAAAAATGTAACTTTTAGATTTTTCTTTGTATATTTGCCCGGTAATCATTTATAAACTTGTAATTGAATATCATTTTCGCAGCTTTATAGCTAGACGTTTAATTTAAAGACTAATTCATATTTCATCTAGATAATATGTCTCATAGAAGATGAGATACACGAGTAATAAATATATTGCTGAAAAATATGCCGGCTCAGCGAGCTACAAATAAAAATCATTCAAAACGTGTAACAAAACTTTACATTACCTCGGACAACAATTTTAGTGTCAAAGGAACAGAAATGTAAAACAGAGCGGCACCAGTAAATCACAGTTGTTTCCCGAGGACCAACTTTGTTGGTGCAATCCTCTCGCCGACGCTTAAAACGAATCTAGTTTAATTACAGTTTTGTCAAATAATAAATAAGGAGTTCTTCCGCTAGCGGTGGCGAGAACGTCACAATCAAGAATTGTCTTGAGATATGGTTTTCTTACGCTGAAATTCAAATCGCTCTGTAAATTAAAAATAACATTTAAATGAATACATAAATGTTAGTGTATGTATGTTACACAAGCCCCGTCGAATAGTGTATGTTTGATCTTGATACACAGTTAAGAACCTATGATAAAAATGTCATGAATTATAAGTATGTTGCAAGTTGCAATACAAAGTCTGTCGGGTAACCCAGTAAGTTATACTAAAACGGATGTATTAGGCATCGTTCACACCAACGTATTGTCCGCTGCCGACTGTGAGTACCTATGCTTACTGTCAGTCCCAATATGAACGTTTACTCAGTTTGCGTATAATCGATTCGGTGTGAACGAGAAGTTGAATATATATGAAAAAACAATAAACTGCGTAACGCGCGCTCACAGTCAGCGACCGACAATACGTTTGGTGTGAGCAATGCCTTAATGTGTATGAACCCAACGATAGCGGCAGCGCCCGACAATCAATGGTGCAGTACCGAATGGTATTTAAATTCAATATTACGCCTTCCTTCAATTTATCAGCCTGGTTAGTCCAACGACATCGATTCCTTCCACAGTTTCATGTTCTCTGACAATTATTTGAAACAGTGTTTTGTGCTCGGTACATTTTAGAATTTTTAACAATGCCCTCAGAAAGCTATTCTTAACTTCCGTAACGAAGCGGAATGACTGCTTTTATTTGGATTCGCGTGATAGATAAAAGACGCGATCGTTCTTATTTTATCGTTAACAACGACGTGTTTTGTTTAATTTGTATAGGTATTCTCTCTTAATAATAAAAGAGTTTATTTTGCTGATACGCTGATGTAATTGTTTATTTATTACAATAGAAAATTTCTATTTTATTTCATGCCACAAAATAAGATGATTGCCCTGTACTAGAAATCTATGTCACTTCTCACAAAATCAAATTTCGGAAAATCACCTACTTAACTACTTTTTGTTTATTCCAAGAACGTATAAAAAATCATAAAAATTACTGCCTGGAGAGTAACTTGGGATATTTTAAGCCGCGATGAAACATCACATTCCCATAAATTAATTCAAAGGACTTTGTAGGAATTCGTACTTGAGCGTGCTATTGCCACCAAGTAAGGATCTGATGATGGAGTCCCTGGGAAATCGGTAGAAAAACTCATATTTTATAGATAGACATGTGCTTCATATAATTTCATAAAATACTTTTCTTCATACAACAGGCCCTATCTACCAAAGTTTAGTACTCCACATATTCATACAACAGGCCCTATCTACCAAAGTTTAGTACTCCAGATATACCTAAACAATCGCACATTCAACAAGGTGGGTACTCCTGTAACCAGTAACCGTGTAACCAAAAAGCCATAAAAGTCGTTGAAGCCGAAATCGGCAAGGAAGATAGGATTATTATTTATTTTATGTACGACATGTATACACGCCTCGATATATGTATAATACGATTATATTTTTACGGACGACCTGTACGGAGTATTTGTTATCATGCCGGACGGTCGTTCGAAGGGTTATAGATTCAATTCACTGCGAGGCGGAAATTTAATGCTGAGTTTTTTTCTTGAGTTTTCTATGGAATTAAGGTAGCAAAGGAACATGCAGCAACAGGCTTCCGCTGCCATGCATGTTGTGACCGACCAAGAAGAAGACTGAACTAAGGGACTAGGATGGTTAGTCATATAATATTATGTCGTATGGATGTATAATATTCATATGGTAGCAAGTGAATGAGAGTTATCCCTGTCACTTAGACATAAGGAATCCTAGTGTGGGTCTTTAAGTGTATAGCGTTATTATCTTTGTTTCATTTATAAACGGTAATGACTTATTTGTCCTTTGAGGGCCAACTACGAGTAATGTGCTTATAATAGTTATGGTGTTATAACACTTTACAACAGGGAGTTGTCGCATAATGTGAATAAATAGGTAACTCGGTGCTAACCATGTGTATTTCATGCTGCCGCTTTTAACTGTCCCTCGAGACTAACTGTATTCCAGCGGCCAGATAAGAAATTATTTAGTTTTGCATAACATTCGTGGACCATTGAACCTTTTCGTTCAGGCAACAAGTTGTATCATCTATAGCTACAAGCTACAATACAGACACAGTGTGAATATTAGGTACTGTTACTGTCACCCTGTAGTTACTTGTTAAAAATACATAAAACCACTCAAATAGATTTCTTTTCAATCAAATTTAGTGCATTACTTAAATGTAGTCTTTTCATTAATATCTAGTTTACCTTTTAACACTCGGAATTTTCACGTAGGTCTAAAATAAATTTAAATTATTTTTTTATAACGTTTCAATGTAATTATTTTGTGCATGTATGTCACTGTAATTGGTGTTTTTCTATTTCAATGCTTGATTTAATGACGTTGAAATGAAATTACAATTAAGTTTAAAATGATCGACAATTAACAAAACTCGTACGTAAAGCAATAAAAAATTAACATCTTAGAATAATTATAGTATAGAAACCAAGTCAGCGCGGCCATTTTGCAACACCTTCATTGGAGCCATTATGGCTCCAAACACCGTTCCACGCCGTAGTATTCAATGTCAATGCACGTCGAAAAAAAATAATTATGACTTTGTCACAAAACTTCCGAAAAGCAAAAGAAATGTAATAACATCACTTTTCACAGGTTAGCTTTCAATATTTTCATAATGTCTTTTAATTTTAAAAATCGTTTAGTGCTTCATTTTAGACCGAGCGCTTGTATGACTACTGTCATTCTGTACTATAATTATTCTGAGATTAACATTTTATTTGACTAAAAATGTTCATATTATTTACTTACATTATATACCTGTTCAACAACACAAACATGTATCTACTAGGTTCTATTTTAACTGACTTCGTGCGCATACCTATATACGAGGGCACGGTGTTAGTAGCTGGCAACTTTCCTCGAGCGACGTAAAAAGTTGCAATTGAACACTGCCATAGACTAATGGGAAGCGAGTGCTTTCGTTACCATTCGAATGAAGACGATTTTGCAATTTTCATTTCATCTTTTACATTTTATAGGACTTTTAAAATAGTATTTACATGGTGAACTTAAATAACATCTAGATATTATTATAAAGCTGAAGATATACTATTTTTACAGAAGATGCTATACTTATAGAAGCTTTGATCGTTGGTTCGTTCATTTGCTCTTTCGTCCGTCGGTTCGTTCGTTTGATTGTGTGACTAGAATTGAAAATTCTTTTCAATTTCATTTTTGGAAGAAATGAAATCTTCTTCCCTAGCCTACATAATACCACGCTACGACCAATAGGATCGGAATCAATGAAAAACGTTGCAATAATGGAATAACTAAGTTTTATAGAATGGTTTTTCTATAAAACTTAAAGAATAATATTTGAATATATTATTTAATTTGCATAATTATTAGGCTCAAATATTATATTTTTACAATAAACAAATTAATATAGCTATAATTATCGTTACTTTATAAAAATTTAATATATTTATAGGTACACCGGCTTTGAAATTGCACGAGTAAAAATTGTAAATAATAACTATTTTTAACAATAAACAGACTGCTGTTTTAAAATTGCAGTAGGTATTCGTAAACGAAAAATGTAGTTGAAAGGCATTCCCTTATTTATTTGAAAAACTTTACAAACGTAACACAAAACCTTTGAGACAGAAAAAAAGAATTGTGATAAAGAAATGAATTTGGTAACACGCTATACAGGTAAGAAATAAAAACCGCTCACGTAGTTTTTAGCCCTAGCATGGCTCGGTCGGACAATGATGGATTAATGGCCGCTCTTGAACAATTTAAACTGCTGTACAGCAGGCGAGAACTTTTCAACGTGTTGCTACTCCTATCTACATTATGTATATTACCTTTGTAGCAGGATATTAAGACAGGATATTTTGCGATGTACCTATTTCTATGTATTTAATTTATTGTTTTGACACATTTTAATCTTATTATTCGTTTTAAAAACACTGAGCTTACTTTTAGTGGTGACTGTACGGTTAAAACGATTTGGCTTTTATTGTTCGTTATATTGTTGTGTATGTCGGAGACACTAGTCAGGATGGTGGTATAATGCTCCGATTATCAGGTTGTAAGGTGAAAATAAAACACAGTGGGTGTTCAAACGTTATCTAATTCTTAATGATTTAAATTAGGTTTCAGGTTACACATTTTAACTTATTTTGATTAAAGCTTTTAGGTTATGTTAAAACGTGGTACAACTGAAATAAGCTTAGAGAAACGTTATGCCGTCGGGCATAGGTACGATGCAGTATAGAATTTTGTTACAGAGTACCTACAATTAGTTAACTTAACGCGATCGTTCGGCTCGACGTCTCCTCGAGAAGTCCTCGCTGTTCGTAGGTTACTGCACAGGTGCCCTCTGTTGGGTTCCCCCTCTCCGATATCCCATCGAGTGACGTTTACAATTCGTACAGAGTTGCCATTTAAATTACAGTTCCGGATTTATGTTTTATGCAGAGTTTAATGATTTATTTAGTTTGATTCAAATCTAATTTTTATTTCCGACTCCGACATGTATATGTATATGATGATATTTTAAGTTAAATTGAAAGTTGTGCTTCTACTTAAAAATAATTAGTATTTAGTTCTGACGACTCCTATTTTTTGAGAATAAAAGAACGGTTTTGTTTCTACTGTCTCCAAGCCAGGAGTGGTTGAAATAGTGATTAGGTCGTTTGTAATGCAATTTCTTATTGTAACAACAGTAACCTATGGCATCGTATGACAAAATGTTATCATATCTTCTTCTTCTTCTGCAATATTTTTTAATAGTCCTGCAATACCTACACGTAATATTTATGTTTAGGTACAAGTTATATTATTATTTGTTTGTTGCAACCCAGTTACTCGTAATGTTAAGCTTGACATTACGAGTGCTCGTGTAAAGCTAAATTAACAAATGGCGTCCAAAATACTTGTAAAAGCATTACGAAGAAATCGCAGATCTGCAGGTTTCTTCACGATGTTTTTCTTCTTCATTGAAGCAAGCGATAATTACATAGATACATTTAAAATCCCATGCCCCAGGCTACTCGAATGCCCCAATGTCAAGCTCCTTGGCTGCTATTAATGTGCAATATTATTTTGTATTGTTGTTTAGACCCATAGATATATTAGGTATATCTATTTTTAGGCAACTAAATAAAATAATAAATTTAAGCCCTATTTTCTCATATTATGGGTGGGCAGCTGCGTGGGCTACACGAATGTTATTTCGATTAAAGAATAATACTTTTAGATGTGGACCTTTGAAACCCTCGCAAAGATTATATTCGACCTTCATCAATGTCTAAATAGTACCTACAACCCTCAACAATAACATTTTTGTATGTCGAATACAGTTTGGGGTTTTAAAAATAGAAAAATATGTATGTTTAATGTAAAACTATTTGTATGTATAGAGTGGGGTAACTAACATTGCAGTAATCCAATGGAATGAGTTTGATTTAGAAGTACCTAATTTACTCTTGACTTGAATACGCCCCACAATCAGTGGCGATTTCTCTAAGATGGCGCGTATGGCGCCGCCATACCATAATTTTTAAGCATTAAATAAAATGTAAAAAATCATATATTTACAACATAATTATTTAGACCTACACTAGCGGCACGCTATGATGGCCGGTTTGACACATTACAACAGTGACGTGACAGTACGTTCGGTCATATCGACGAAATCCACAACAAAGGGCTTGAACAGAGTCCAAATTAACGAGCAAGGGTCAACAGTAATGCAGTATCAATATTTGAAATCCAAAGCCAGGTCAAAACTATATCACAATCGCATTGCACTGACAGTTTATACTTTTCGAAGCAACGTCAATTCGAAACTGCTTTGTTTTGCATTGAGCATTGACGCGAGTTTGCCGGAGGTAGTAGTTGTGCTAGCCAGCGATCCTATGTGACGATCGTATTAGATTCCATTTTTAAAAATTTTCAATTTAGAAAACCAAATGCCGAGTTGTGGTATTTATATCATATAAAAATAAAAATTTTACCTTTTGTATGAAACAGCTGATATTTTTTTGCGATTTCAGAGGTTTGTCCACATAGTGAAAATTGTTCATATTCACAAGTACATTCACCCCTTAAATGGTGCAAACTGATTTTTCTACACTTGTATACATTTTAGAAATCAATTTAATAAATAAATTTTGAGTCCTAAACCTAAAACTACATTCGATAAAATTTATGAATCTCTGCACATCACTATCGTCAATAAAGTAATACAATTATTTCCTTCAAAGTCGTTATCAATTAATACGGAACTTCATGAGCGGACAAACGTCAAACCGGCCATCATAGCGTGCCGCTAGTTTAGGTACAATAATTGCATTTTACGAGCGCTGCGGTCTTCTATCACGAACGCGACTCGCGGCGATCGTCGCGTTCGGTCGGTGCCGAGCGCGGCCGAGGCGAGCGATGCGCTTCTGCCAGCGCATGCATAGTCCATACAAAGTCGTTGGCCGCGCCGCCCGCGCCGCCCGCGCCCGCGCCTCTTCGATCGCTTAGTATCACCATAGTAAAATTATACTGTGGTATCACTGAGTTTGAAACGCGGGTCTGGCACTGTGAATGGCGCACTACCTAACGAGTTTTCGCATGTTTTTCGTTATAGTGTAGATTTGTGATTACGGTTTCTATCTTTCTATTGATTTAATTGACTTTTTATTTAGTAGGTAATTAGTTAATAATGAAATGACATTAAAATATGAGTGATTCAACAAAATCTGTGATACAAGAACTTTTAGAAAGACCTTTCACGACGAGATCGTTTACCGAAAAACGGTTGATAGTGGAAAATGGACGGAAAATGGACTTTCACTATGGGACCAACCATAAAATCGCGAAAAAACAGCTATTTCATACAAAAATGAAAATGTCAAATTGTATGAAATTTCTTTTTTGCGATTTCAAAGTAGGTTCCTTAATGAAAGACTGTAAGTTTGTTAGATTGTCCGTTTGAAGAAATGGTTTTCCGGTTATGCGCACTTAACACTACACCCTATATAACAAAAGCTGGAGCCACCCCAATTATAAACACCAGGAATCGCCACTGCCCACGATATAATACCAAAGTTAAGCTTATTATAGATGAATTGGAACAAAATGATAACGACCCTCTACTTTGAATATTTAACTGAATTGTTTTTTTTTTTTGTTTCAGGTACTTCCTTTTTATTGCAAGGGTTACGAACCTATACCTATCGTTCGTCATACGTATTTTTTACTTTGTATAGGTAAGTTAGTGCTTGACAGCGATAGTAAAGGGCAATGAACTCTTTTATATAGACTCTATATTTTTTTATATATCTAAGTTAGTACGCTCCATATTATAGAGCGTACTAACTTAGATAAAGCCATTCTCGAAGACTCCCACATCATACGTAGGCGGAAACACTGACGCGGGCAAGTTGTAACAATTCTTCGCGGTACTCATACCGAATGACGAGGGAACCGCGATGTTCGGACCGGCGCGGCGGGATTGTTTATAAACTAAGTATAGTTTACTTTAGAGCATCCGTAATTTATCGAAATATATGCAAAAAAAAAATATTACGAAAATAACGTGTGTAACAAAAATTTTAAGTTTCTGTAAATCCATATGACCTGTACCTATAGAAAGAAATGTCCTGAGAAACACATATCAACACCCAACGCACACCCTTGGAGCTAGAAAGATCAAATTTTGCACACAGATTTCCTTTATAATGAAAACGAGTGGTCAGATTTTTAGAAATTCTCATGGGATATGGAATAAAGGGGATTTATATTTTTGCTTCTAAGTTGCGGCAATTTCGAAATTTACATAACCGCAGCCTCGAGCAGTAAATAGATACTTGTTAGTGGTTTACAAAAAAAAATTTTTGTTCAATTCATCACAGACAAATCTAATTTTTCCCTTGGTTCATGGATGATTTAACGACTTTAATACAAATCATTCTAAAGCTCCTACGAGAATATTGACGGTGTGCGTGTCAGAATTCGTCTGCACGACATTTCTTCGACAAACCAAGACATTTCGCAATCCTAAAAGGGTTGAGTTTACTACGATACATAAATATCTCACTAAATAAAATTATATTGAGATTGATGAATTTTCCGCCAATGGTTTTCGGTTCAACCCAAATTTCAAAGGGTCAAAGAAACATCGCGGCGCGAGACGCCTGCAAACCATGACCTACTTACGTCAGGGGCAGGATTCACAGGAATTATTTAGGGCGACCGAAGTCGATGGAGATTTCGTTATTTGCTGGAAATTGGGGGATGGAATCACAACGATTTCATAGACATCTTGTCTATTGATTCGCTGTGGAAATGGTTAGGTACAGTTTTTATTATTTATTTTCGTTGCGTTTTGTAGTATGTAACTGGCATGAAGTTTTTGCAGTATTATCATAGCTTTGCCTTGATGATACTGCACCCCGCACAATACCCGATGAGATTATGGCAAGAGATGCTTCACGTTATTAATTGCACCCTCTACAGTCTACAACTCCCTTGATGATACTGTACCCCGCACAATACCCGATGAGATTATGGCAAGAGATGCTTCACGTTATTAATTGCACCCTCTACAGTCTACAACTCAGTAGAAAGGTGACTCATGTTTTGGATGAATTGGGTAGTTATTAAAAAGTAGGATTCGCACTTTCTTTCGCAACTACGCTTTGTATACCTATTGACAACGCTCTGTACCATTAAGTGGATGTTTTACTCATTTGTCGACATCTTTCGTTACCACAACAAATAGATACTGTTGCATCAAAGTGGCATATCACTTGCCGCAAACAAAAGCATTGAATTAATAGTTAAAAAAAACACTGTGCTATAATCCTAATTGAATACAAACGCAAAGCAATCAAATATTAGTCACTGTGATGTTAAGTATTGTCTGTGTGCGTTGTGTGCTATAGTGTGGTACCAATTTTGAGTTTAATATCCAGATGCTTATTATTAAATGTATTGCCCTTGAAACTCGAACAATTTGTAAAATTTTCTATTCTTTTTCTATTTATTTTTCTGGTAACACCATTAAAGCCGAACATACAAATATTGCAAATTAAATAATCGATTGAAAAAATGATATACCTAACTGTGCTTGAAATTAACGAAGGTAGTGAAAGCAGACAACAAAGCTTTAAACCTTGTTTTCAAATAGATTTATGGTTTATTAGAAGCCCTATTTCGACGCAAACATTACTACATCGATATTCCATCATCCGCTCTGAATAGTGAGAGGCTGTCACCGGCGCAGAAGGGTCCATACGATCCCTCGGGCCGTCTTACGAACAGAGCGCCTATTCATTTACCTAGCTATCTTTGAAGGCTCTAGTAATTGAAAGGGGCATTGATAATGCTCAGTCGACTGGAACTGATAGCAGAATATATTGTGACATATTCAATTTGCGATATAATGGCAGAGGAACTTTTTAATTTCGTGTGTTTTAGCGTACCTTACGCATCCTTTATACAATATTATTCCTGAACAATATGGGAATATTTTATATCATTACTTTAACTTGTATCGAATACCGAATTGTAATATTATTTTATATAATATGTTTGCTAGTTCAATCTTTACTGAACATAACAAGACGCGAGTCTTGAATAGGCCTGAGGGTACCCAGTCTAACACACACATCTGCAATGACCATGCCCGATGACTTTGTATTAACAAAGCTCAACTCAACGAAACATTTATTATCATATTCGAACATCCTAAGCCCAAGGCTTAGTTTTTCAGTTAACATTAGCACCTATAAAACTACAAATATTAGTGTTGGATTTAAAAAGTCACTATTTTATTCTTTGTTTTCAGCTACTACATAAGTAAAATATACTCTTTGAAACATTTTATCTCTTTGTAAGGCCGATTTCGTACGTAGGTTTGACGATGTGAGTTATGCATCCATCTTATCTTATATTAGATGTATCTAAAATACAAGCTATGTTTACGACAACGCTATTACTTACAGTGTATGTAATTTCCGTTGCTGGGTTTTAAAGCTCTTTCGCAGACGCTGTATAATGCCTTTTCAGTTAGTCCTTTTATTCCTGAATATCCGGATTGAACGGTTTCATCTCATTGGCAACGCTGACAATCTTTTTGCCTCTTTGGTTCTTTAGAAGAGAATCCATAAAACTTTTTAATCTTTTACGAGTGTATTGGGCGTTTTTTTTTTGAGTTTTTTCTCCTTTAATGCAAGGCGGACGGTAGAAGTACGGGCTAAAAATATTTTGCCTTTGCTTAAGTTTTTCATTGTGTGCATTCTAATTAAATGGACAGCTGATACCTCGTTGTATGTTGGTACAGCGAGATAAATACTAATGGTTCTTGGTAATTTACGTTTTGTATTGTGTTTTTCGTATTTTGATGTTGTGTAGGTAGAGTTATTAGGTATATGGTTTTTAAAGGCATGGCATACCAGTAAACATCGATTAATTAGACTTTTTTCTCAGGTTTTCGCCAATAAGTTTTCATGACGTTAAAATTATAGTTTTAACGCACTGTAAGTTGCCTGGAAATGTCTGTTAATGATATAATAAGGTATGTAGATATTACCAGAAATTGATAGTGCATTGTAATTATTTTATTTTACTAGATAACCGCCCGCGCTTCGCTTCGGGACCCGTAGGTCACAGCCGCGTAGGTCACGCTCCCGTAGGAATTTAGGCTAAAAAGTAGCCTACTACTCGCTCTAGGGGTGTCTCTCGCGGCCCGTTAAAACGGGCCGGTCCTTGGGTTGGGCCCTAAGGCCCTTGGTTGTCCATCTGTGGTTAACCAATAGGTCAAGTCCGGTGAGTGCCGGCCTTTTTACAGACCACAGAGTCTTAAACGGGATGGGGTTTATCTTCGCGCCGCCCAGGCGATCGAGGCCCTACCGGGTGAATCCCGCTGGTTGGAAGCCCAGCAGGAGCCGATCAGCGCCGGGCGATGACTTACGAAGCCCCAGTATCAGTCAGTGCTAGGCCCGTCCCGCGCAACCAGCGAATCGCGCGGAAAGGCCCAGCGGTCCGGTGGACGGGCGTGGAGTGGCGCCAGGTCCTGCAGATGCGGGAACCGCGACGCGTCGACACGCCCGAACATGTTGCGTGCCAATCTCTCGATGAAGTCGTCCAGGCTCTCGACTCGAAGGTCCCTCTGGATGACTGTGTTCCTCACGTACCTCGGCGCACCAGTCAGCCGGCGGAGCGCAATCGCCTGAACCGCGCGCATCCTCTTGCGCTGCGGTTCGCTGGCGAGCGCGTACCACGCCGGTGCCGCGTACGTGAGGCGGGATCTGATGTAGATCTTGTAGACCCCGAGCTTCAGTCCGAGAGGGAGGGCGAGGAGAGCACTGGTTTCTGCCATCGCGCTCCTGAAATTCGCGACGGCTTTCGTAACCTCGTGGCTTCATCGAGAGTCTTCCGTCGATTTTGCCCGCAGGTATTTGGCCTGTGGGACCCATTGTATATCTTGTCCGTGAAGCTCCAGAGTAGGGTCCCACTTATTGAGGTATCCTATGTTCACGGCCTGCGTCTTCCCGACATTCACCGACAGTCTCCACGCGGCGAGCCATTCGGGGAGGGCATCAAGCGCACGCTTCATCTTGACGATGGCGTGGGTTCTATTCAGCGACGTGGTGATGTACGCCACGTCATCGGCATACAGGGCAAGCGACGCCCCCCCTGCCGCCGGGATGTCGTCGGTGTAGCAAGCGTAGCAGACCGTGGACAGGCAACTCCCTTGCGGGACGCCGGCTGCGATTGGACGCTCGGTGGATTCGGCGTCTTCAATCACTACTCTGAAGCTTCTATTTTCGAGGAAACTGGAGATCACCTTAACGGCACGCCGGGGCGCCGACGACTGCGAGATCTTGTAGAGCAAGCCGTCGTGCCAAACACGGTCGAACGCCTTTTCCATGTCGAGGAATACTGCACACACGCGTTCTCTCTTATTCAGAGCCGCGGTAACGGTGTAACAGCACCCTCGACAACTGAAGAGTCGTATTGTGTTCCGGCCGGAACCCGAATTGCTCCGGTCTGGGGGCAATATGCGGCGCTAGGTGTCGCAGCAGGAGCTTTTCGAACACCTTGGATAGGGTGGGAAGCAGGGTGATTGGCCTATAGCTCTCCGGCTTCAGCCTGTTCTTCCCCTGCTTGGGCAGCATTATGACCCTCCCCGACTTCCAGGCCTGCGGGAAGGTCCCGGTGCGAAGGATCCCGTTAAAAAGGCGCGTGGCTGCTCCGATCGTCCTCTGAGGGAGATGCCGCAACGCTCTGTTCGTGATCCCCGTCAGCACCGGGGGCCTTGTTGGGAGGGAGCTTCTTGATGGTGCGCTGCACCAAGCCGGGAGAGATGACGATTGGGTCTTCTTCGGGAGCTATAGGCAGTGCAAAGTTCCAGGTGTTCCTCCCAGCTCTCAGTCGCGTGTGCATCTAACTCGGCCTTGAGTTGGGCTGCGGTCCGGTTGACTCCTGCCAGCGTTTCTGCAGGCTGCTGAGGTGATAGGGGAGAGGTGGAAGTTTCCCCGGAGCTTTCTGCTCTCTGCTTGCAGCTTGCAGTGCATTCTGCTCGCTGACAGTGAGCTCAACCGCTAACTGGTCAACGTCCGCATCCGTGCGGACAGGCTGAGTTGGCGTGGTGATCTCCAGTTGCTTCTCGAAGGTTGTCCAGTCCATAAGGCGACGGGGCCTTGGCAAGACTCTGCTGGGTTCCTTCGCCAGGAATAACAGGAGAGGAACATGGTCGGACCCCATACTGTCCTGTAGCGTCTCCAATCGTGGCTGGCAATGGTGGCCTTGGTACACTGCTATGTCCAGAACGTCCGATGAGTGTCCCGCGTAATCTGGGAAGTGCGTCGGGGAATCCGAACCACAGACGGTATAGCCGTGCTGTTCAGCGGCATCAAAAAGTAGCCTTCCACTTCTGTTGGCAGCTAGGTTATTCCACCCTGGATGCTTGCAGTTCCAGTCGCCCGCGCCCACCACCGGTGTCGGTGAGTCCAGCAACTTGCGGACATCAGCCAACAGGATAGTGCCAGCGGGGGGGCGGTACACTGAATACAGCCGGAGCGGGGAGTTCTCGAGGCAGAGCTAAAGTAGCCTATTACATTTGCCTATGACTTAAGTAAATTACATGTAGTATTTGATAGCGTGATTCAGAACTTGCAAATGAACTTTAATAACGCCATCTATTGACAACTCCGAAAATAAATATCTAGCAACTAACAAAACATCGATCTTCCCATGGGAATGGGATGTTTTTTCCGCGGTAAAAAGTAGCCTACGTCACTCTCCACCCTCCTAGCTATCGCCACACACATAAACCTTACCATATAATAGCTTTGTTGCGACGTGAAAGCGTCACAAACAAACAAACAAACAAACAAACAAACAAACAAACAAACAAACAAACAAACACACTTTCACATTTATAATATTAGTAAGGATTTTATTCTCCATAGTATTAACTCCGAGCACACTTGATACATCATGTAGACCATGTGCTAAATTCATATCGCACATCTTAGCCTTTCGTGTGTTTCTGTACTATTGTTTACTGCATTGATACGTTTTCAACAGCTATATGGTGTGCCTATTTACTCTCCATAATTTTTGAATCGTCAAATTAAATAACAGATGAACCGAAAAAAATATTAAAGTAAAGGGTACCTAGTCGTATAAATATTTTGGCATATTTTTCTCCTTAAAATCCTCTCGTAATATGTATTGTTTCAATTGTGTAATGACGTGAAACAAGACTTGCCTGGGTGAACTAGAGACTTTAAGGTATATGTACCCTGGGAAATTATTAAGCTCCCTATAAAGAAGGAAACTAAACAAATTATCTCGATATATGAAATATTACGATTGCTTTTATGTTATGGAAGAAAAAATCGCATGTTTGCGAGTCTTTATGTCATTCTACGATTTCCTCCATATCGTATGAACGCATTGGATTCTATTAACTTCCTACATGTAGAGAAAGGTATATTTAGCAACCTTTTTAACCGACTTGAAAAAAGGAGGAGAATGTTAATTCGAGTGTTAGTTTTAGAAACGAAGTTATTTTTTGTATGGATGTCACTTTATTAGTTTAAATGAGTGAACCGATTTTGACAATTATTTTTAGGTATTCAAAAGCTGGTCCTTGTCGTAAATTTAAAGAGCGACATCTGACTAGTACTTGTATTAGTTATCCCAAATAATGCGTATTTATTTGACTTTTGTTTAAAAATGCATTGTTATGATAAACATGGCTCTATGAAGGAAAGAAGGAACTCCTGGATGCTTGACGGCACAGTGACTACATTTGTTACTTTGCATTTATGCTTCAGTTAGCTTTATACAACGGTGTATTTAGTTTTTCATACTACTAACATAATGTATTTATAATCGCCCTTTGCGCATAGATATCATTCATTTCCAGATATATCGCAAAACAATGTAAAGCTAAGCTAGCTAGTTTTATGAAAAATAGTAAACAGTTCTTACGTAGTCTTTAATATCGTACTCTAGAGAAACCTCTCATCTGTGTAATGATGCGGAACGAGCCCTGCTCCACTGAACTCGTCGTGAGCAATTTTCAGATCGTGACTGTATTATTACTGTTGATACGTCTAACTTTATATGCTTGCAGCGCGTTTTACTTGAAAAGTTCGCGTTAATGTTAGGTAATGATCGGGATTATAATCGCTGTAGAACGAAGTCTTCTTTATAATTTGCAAATGTTTGATTTGTGTTCTATTTACAAATGGCTGAGTATAGACAATATTTTTCTTCATACTAGTTATCCCGTGGTGTGCAGTGTGGATGAGAATTTGTGATAATTTCCAGAAGTTATGATTATTATTCATTTATGTAACAATATTACTTGCTCATTTTTAAAATGATAGTGAACTTTTGTTTATTGAAAATACGGGATACCTTCAATTTAATATAGGTACATCGATCAAATACAGTCCAAATAATTATGTTTGAATAGGCGCACCATTACCAATTCTACAAACTTTATCCGACAACCTCCTTTTTTCAAGTCAGTTAAAAAACTTGAAATAAACAAAAATAAATCTGTTCATCAAAGGCAGAGTTTTTCAGCACAAACGAAAACCACAAGCCGGATATCCTGTCAATATTGGCGCAGTGTGTTTGCTCTCGATATTCCGACAGCGCATCCTCCGCTACCTGCGGTATTGACACGTTGTGTACACTCTGTGGGAAAATTTGCCACAGTTACATAGACGTACAAAACAAGACAACTGGTGAGCGTGCCATAAGCATAGAGATATTACACTAGAGGGCAGAAGCCAGGCTTCAGAGCGTACCTCGGATAAAAAGAGACGAAATCTTTAGTAATCACCTTTCTCTTTCTGGCGAGGCTTCAGAGCGTGCCTAGGATAAAAAGAGACGAAATCTTTAGTAATCACCTTTCTCTTTCTGGCTCATCGGGATCGGAGAGAGATAGGTAATTACCGTTATCGTTGTTTCTCTTTCTAACCGGGGGCGATTGCAATGTATGGGCAGCCGTATTGCTCACCCACTCTAGTGTAATATCTCTATGGCCATAAGACAGCACGAGATGGTGCGATTGTATGTGACACAAGAACTTTGTCCAGAAATGTTTTGCTGTCATAGAAGTAGATGTCGCGCGATGCGAGACTAAGGGCGGATTTACATTGATACAGTAGCTGGCGCCAGTATCCCTGGATTCCAGCGCTACACTGGCACTGGCACTGGAGCGCGATCACAAGCGCGTAGTGTTTTTACGGATCCAATGGTACCGTCACTTTCTGAACACCTAAGTATACTAAACATCCTCTCAATATCATGAAAATATATATCTATATGTATGTGCATTTGTTAATCATAGATGATACATTATTGTTAAACACTTGTAGGTAACATGTAACAAACGGAAACGGATTACCGCCTTAAATGTTTTTGACTTAATTTTATTTTTGAAACGTTGTAATATTTAAAGAATTAATTTAGCAATTATTAAAGTACTTACTCGTACATGTATATTTTCCCCTAGTTGTCTTAATAAAACTCCATTAATAAATCTACGTTTTTCATGATTTATTCGACATACCGAACTTTTTGATCGTAGCTGGAACTGGAGCAATTACGACATTCCCATGTCAGTCGTGTGTAAACAGGTAAGTTTCCGCTAATATTCCTCCCCCGTTTCCCCAATATTGTGTACGTATAACATCATTTGAAACTCCCTCGATGTTATTACGTTAATGTAATGGATCTTCGAGTGGGACTTCGTTTTATTACAAGTTTAAAATAAGATTCGCATTATTAATAAAGTTAAGACTTAACAAAGTATCTTAATTGTATGAATAAATAAATAAGCACCTACACTCTCACGAAACTTCCAGGGCGAATACACAAATAATATAATCATAAGCACTTAGAAAACAATTATTTGCTTATTTTACACTTTATTGTATAACTCTAAAACAAAACTCGAACATTAAGCCTGAAAATATTTTCTACCAGAGAGTGAGATTTTTTGTTAATTTGCAATAGCAACATTCGTTAAAAAAAGTAGGAAAACCAGGAGTGGAATCCTATTAATATTATAAATATTGGATACTTGTTCCCCATGCCCTGACACTCAAATAATAATAATAATAACTACTTGGTTACGGCCCGTAGATGTAGTTAAACCAGTCAAATGTACTGAGATAAAGAAGACAACAAGAAAATAATAATAATAATATTAATGCGAAAGTTTGTGAGAATGGATGTTTGTTACTCTTTCACGAAAAAACTACTCGACGGATTTGGATGAAACTTGTCAGTGTTATAGCTTATGTTCAAGAATAAGACATAGGCTACTTTTTATCCCGAGATTCCTACAGGAGCGCGACTGGTTTGCTACCTTTATTCCATAAAAAGATTTTATTCTAGCTTGAGTGAAATAAATTCCTTAGGTTTCAAGTTTCAACACAGAACTCACATCCACAGACTGTCACTGCTTTTGATATACAAATATTTAAATAAGTAGGAACGTATGTAGGTTACAAAGTAATCAGGTTGGCGCAGGGCAAATACGTACGCCCGCGTGTAAACATGTAAATTTGCTTTAGTTTCGCGCATCGTTCTGTTTGCAATACGACTTTAGAGAACACGATTAGGTATTTTGCTTAGCTTACTATGGATTATTTGACTGCCCGTGGGCTCGAGATATTCCAATGAAGGTTCCGCTGACGTTTTGATGTTGTAGTAGGTAACATTTTACAAGGGTCGGAAAAACTGTCGTCTACTTACTTCTAGCCAGAAATCTAAATTCGCGTTGAAGATGTTTCGATAACAAGCTGACTTGATATTAAGGGTATTATGGCTAATTTTGTTGATTGTATTATCATATACGAAGAGAAATACGTCCATTTCAAGTCACCCTATACGAGTATATTGTAGTGTACTCACTATATGCTAATGACTTGTAGTCACAATACCTAAGTTATGTTTTACAATTTACTATTATTCTTGTATCTATCCTTTGCGTCCTACTTAAAGATCTACTATAATAGACCTACTTATACTATCGACCAAACTATGGGTGATACCTTCAGCTTTTTCATGTCGAAAACATTTGAATATCTCATGACAAGTTTTGTTTTTTTTCATATACACTTGACAAAAGCTCTCTCTCCAGATTTAATTTGTCTCAGTCACACATTACCGTAAGAAGCTCCGAGTACCAAAATGTAATTCCATCTACTAGAAATATAATATTCGCTGAAAATTTGTTACAGGTATCAGACGCCCAAACAAACGCGTGATCCCGTAAGGGCACGCATTTTTTCATCGGATTTAGGGATCCCTAAATAACATGTTTTTCCTTAAGAGCTTTAATCTCTTTATTCGTTGTCACGAGATTTTATCTTCTTTGACGCAAATGTCCCAAGGAGTTATTTAGCGGAAAATATCTGTTTGACCATCGACCTCACAAAGCGGAGTTTAATCGCTAAGCAACATGGCGTCCCGTCTCCCTCCCACGTCTCCACCCATCTAACAAGATTAAACGCTTGAAAATTCTTTTTCTCCAATCCTCAGTAAAGCTGTGTTCGACCAAAAAATAGAAGCGTTGGCAACGCGCCGCACGCAATTGTTTAAAGTCCGATATACTATCCAGTGACCCAAGTGTGCTAAGTTACAAATGCTATAAATAATGTTGTCGTGTCGGAATAATTTGATTCCTATTCTTATTTATGTCGTTTTATTTTCGCTTTGAAGGATGAATGATATTCTTTAATTAAAATATTATTATCAAATCCATGAAGAACACACAAACATACAAAAGAATGAAAATGGTAATTTACTGCAACAGCATGGTTAAATGATGGCATTGAAGTTATAATAAATAATCTATACTTATAATGAAAATGTTACTGGTGTCTCGACAAAAACCGTACACATACTTACATAGGAGATATTAGGAAAAAATGTATGAGGGGTCTTCATAGAGCCAACAGGAACTTGTAATATTATTTTTAATTTTTTTATGTACCTGCCTTCACAGTTTTAGGCGCATCACGCAAAAAAAATTATGCGGTTTTCGGAATTAGGTACATCGGTTTGTTCCTTCTCAATAAGACGCTTACAGCCTATCTCAGGTTAAAAATAACATAATTTTATAAATAACATAATTACAATAATATGTAGTATGTATATGTTCATATATAAGTTTATGTTCTCTCTCTTTGATGTGTATAGGTACCTCCATAGAGATAGGAATATACCTGGTACCTCTACCCCTTCTATTTGTCTATGTATGTAAAAACCCTAAGCAATAAGGCCTCCTTTTGTATTGTGTATCTTATGTTGTATTGTTTTCAGCATACATATTTTGGTATACAAACAACAAAGTGAATTAATAAAATAATTGATGCAAGCCAACATCACCGGATAGTTAACCTTCTCTTATCGCTGATAGCATAACGTCGCGCTAGTTACTTTGAAGCGTTTGAAAAAGTTCACGGCAAAAAGTAATGCCACTTTGAAGTGGCTGTCAAATTCGTCTTGAGCCCTTTTCTGACTCAAACCACTTACCTGCTTTACTGTTATTTATTTTGGTTTTACATTATAACTTTATTTGTAAAAAATCACTACATCCACCACTTCCATCTCTGATAAGTAGACGCGGGCGTGGACGTTATATTATTTATTATTTTTTGCATTACGTTATTTATTTTTATAAAAACTCGCTTTGTTCAAACTATTATTTTAGTAATTTTGGTCACTTTATTCCATTAATATAATAATACATAGGTTATAATTTATACAAATACTAGCGGCCCGCCCGCGGTTTCACCCGCGTGGATCCCGTTCTCGTGGGAATATATGCATGTATTATACATAAAAACCTTCCTCTTGAATCACTCTACCTATTACAAAAAACCGCATCAAAATCCGTTGCGTAATTTTAAAGATTTAAGCATACAGACAAACAGACAAACAGACAAACAAACAAACAGACGGACAAAAATAGCGACTTTGTTTTATACTATGTAGTGATTAGACGAGAAAAACGTATGGCCAAAAACATACGAAACTTAAATGAAGTATCTATTTTCAAAATCTGTTTATGCCCGTATCAATCCAGAAGCTAGCTATTAACGTAAATTGCGTTCCCATCAAATTATGTTGCACGACCGACCATTGTTTACTCAGTAGGTAAATAAAGTTCACACAACACCTGATAATCAACAGTAGTTTCAGGCTAAATGCATATCACCATTGAAATTGTTCAGGAATCGAAATACCAGCCCACTAATACCCCCGCGGACGTTTTCAATAGAAAACAATATAAATGATGTTTCTTTGTGTATAGTTGCCTACTATTATTTAAAATTGCTTTTGATATGTCGCAATTTAATATTATAAGGAATATATTTTTTAATGCGGAACTGTTTAGAACAAAAAAATAATTCGTCAGTGTTGAAGAACACTCGGTTGGAACGAAGTTAAATTTTTGCACTTTAACTGTGATACTTCAAATATATGCAGCATGGAAGCATGGAAACGCTAAGATTTTTTTGCCACTAGCGGTCACGTCTCCTTCTGTCTCATACATTAAGTACATAATTATGTTTCGGATCCATAGTTACATAACAGTAAGTAATCACATCGACGCGGATCAAATGTGCGATCCGTTTTTTATGGACATACGAGTAGCATCGTAGAAATGACCATTAAATGCTTTGGCCCAATTCACAGTGATGACATTAATCTTCCCCACCATAACAATAATTTAATCGCTGAATCGCATGATTTTGATCACAATGCTGTTCTTCCACCGTACACATGACAAAAAATTTTAATAATTTTATAATTTTTGAAAGGTGTCCTTTAGCTACCTTCTGTTCATATTCACAAAGAATGAAAGACAACTGTAATATTTGATGCAATCCGACTTTGCTTAAAACAGCTTAAACCAAAAGTAATACCAAGTTGGTACGGTTAAACTTAAACACTTTTATGTAACTTTAGCGAAGTAATACTACCTACGTATGCTAATACATGCTTCCAATTTGCCGTAAGCCGACGTGGTTCGTATACGTTTCCCTTATTATTATATTTTTCATGATAATTGCTGGAAAAAAAGATGGCCCGTAGATGTCAGTAACTTTATAGGAACCACCGATGGGTTGCCAGCTGTAGAAAAGTAGAGGAAGTACAGACAAAGAATGGCTGAAAATCTGTGTTCAAAACCCTACAACCAGCAAATGTAAAATATATTTGTCAAGCTATCTATGTTATTACTAAACCGCTAATGAGGTGTCGCCGTAATGCAAGCTTCATTTTCGTATTTTAGTAAATTGTTTCAGCAATACTTAAGCTAATTGAGAAAACACCTTGTTTATAGTTAAAGGCTTTATGAACTTTATTATATAGGTACTTTACTACCTACTTACTAGTGTTACACCAGGTTAGGTACTTTATAGTGCTAGTACTATTAGATTAGATACTATATCGTGGAAACTGCCTTTGCTTCACTTAGATAAACCTTTGTCTCCCCTGCACTCGAAAATATATTCAGACGGCATTTTTTAAATTGGAATACTTATATTTTTTATAACGGATCACTTAATGATGAATCATAAACAGGACATTATAAATACATAATTATATGCATGCTAGATGCAAAGAACATGTAAAAGCCTGTATGCATAAAACTGCACGGAATTTACTGGCTTAAGCCCTGTTTGAGCGCAAATACCGATGTGGAATATATATAGGTAGATAGCATAAAACAAAAAGATGTGAAGCCTCGCGTCGCCTTTTAGATGCGATATATTGGTATTGAAATGTTTACATGAGAATTCTTTGTTTAGGTTCCGAGTATTTTCATTTTAATCCAACGGCACGTAATAATAGATTCATTGTTATTTGCAATAACGTGAAAAGGTAACAAGGCTTTTCTGTTGTATGTTTTCTATTGTGATTTAACAGCAATTTCGTTTCATTTAGATGTATGTGTGGATACGGTTACGCTTTTTTAGAGACGACCTTCTAAGTTAATAAATATATCAAATACATTTGTAACCAAAATAGAACAATGCTCTTAAAATAATACTTGAGTTGAGACCACCTATCTGAAGTAAAACTAGTATTTTCACTAACATTTATATCTTTCTCTCAACTTCCCTTCGTCTCGCCCCATCACAGTTTTCATAACTCTCTCGTCACGCATTCACCAGCTTACTTTACTATTATTCGTAATAATACCTGGGTAATAATATCTGAGTCTAGCTCTGGGTCGGTCACAATTAAATAATTGTCATGGAACGCAGTGGTGCTGCAGGCTTGTTTTCAATTTTATAATATAATTTTATAATTATTAATAAGATGAGTAATACTCATCTAATGACATGAAAATCGGCATACTCAGTAAAAAATTATAAGGTAACATATTAAAAATACTGTCGAATTGAGAACCTCCTCCTTTTCTTGAAGTCCGTTACAGCTGTATTACTAGATAGGTATAGTTGTGTACTGTATCTGTACTGTAGTTGTTTTAAACAATTATCGTGTGAATGCGTTCACAATGGCCCCACTCAAATGGATGGGGTCATAAAAATACAATACTTGGGGATAGCGCGAAGTGTGGGGGACCTAACGTTGCCCCAATGATCCTCATTTTCCAATCGGGGTCGCCCGAAGCGCGGCTCCCGCTCTATGATAACAGAACAATAATAAGATGTCGTTAAACTTTACTGTCGTAACGATATTGTTCCAATAACTACTTTATGTTATGTCTAGGTAATAGGCTACAAGCTTTCTATCTATTGGTTTGTTTTGAATAAAACCTACTTTAGTTCGAACAGAATTCTGAGCTGTAAATAGTGGTATTAAGTAACGTGGTGGGCGGTGGTGTTTCCTCGGAATTCTAGGCACTTACCAATATTTTCCCGTCTAGCAGATTCGATAAAAATAGAGTGCTAATTTAAACTCACATAGACGTAAATACTATAATACAATTAAGACTCTTTAAGTATTCCAATTATGTTTTACATGTAGGTAAAACCTAGGATTTTAAACAATATTAGGTACCTACCACAAACCATAAAACTACCATTGAAATGTACAAATAAGTACCTATATTTGAAAGCGAAACTGATATATCGAACTACAATATTCAAATGGTATTAGTTTCAATAAACACGATACTACAGAAATTATCTATGTTATCTAAAACAATTTTGAGTTTGGGTTTACGGAATGAAATCACAGTTGCGATTCTAGGAACGACATAATAACAGCGACACGGATGATATTCGCGTAACATGAATTTCACGTCATACCGTGTTACACAAAGACTAGTTCCAACTAACTGAAAATTGTCCTGTTAATTCCCCTTTGGATATTGTCGCGAAACAAGGAATTAAATCCGTAATGATATACACAATTATATTACATACCGCGACAGATAAAATGGCGTTTGATGTAGGTATGTATACCTACTACAAAATAAACGTATGTTTTGTAAATATGACACACACAGTTCATAGTCTTAAGTCTTAAGCATATCAGCTGCCTGCAATCATAAACGTAACTTACCCTAAATGTAACTTAATGTATTTATCTACATTTAAATAAAAGAAGGAAAAATATCGTAAAGGTTCTATCTCCTACCTGGTTCTATCATCAAATCTTGGATATCATTTAAGACTTTTATTGCTCAAAATAAATAAAACAAGCCCAAAAATTGGGTTGCGATTAATATTAATAGGTTTTTTAATTTCAAGCTTCCTATGGCTAGCTATCACCAGACCAATCCTGTGCCATCATTACCTCTTATGTTACATTGTTATCGGATTTACATATAGATATTATGAAAACCAAATTTCATATCAGTCGAACATAGACAAGTAGGTCATATTTAACATCGAACATTTAGGTAATTATGCACCGACACTGGTGCGTGCTTGACTAGTTAGGAGGAGCCAGGTAGATAAAAATCCTCCACAGAAAGACCTAGCAGGGTGGCTGGCATTTGAATTGGCCATAGACTCAAAAAAGAAAGAATTGACACAATGACCTATCCATTGTCGTACAGTAAAATAAATATTTTGTACTTTTCACGAAAATTTCGTTACAAAACAATTCCACTACATTACACTTATCAAAATGTATGATTAATGTAAAAGGATACAGGACTTACACAATGATGAAGAGCGTATTTATGTGTAAAAAGACAAATGATATAGCTGCGAGTGCTGTCAACCTTTTTAGATTTTTCAATTCTCTTGTACAGTGCCACAAACTTACTTATCCGGTGGCCAAAATTGGAACTAATGCAAATGTTATACTGTTGACAGTGTTGTCAAACAAAGACAAAGACAGTAGCGCCCCCCTTACCGGGTCAGATAAGTTTGTGGCACTGTATTATGTTTGATCCTTGTTACACCAAACTCCTACAAAACCACCACGTAACAACGCTCACAGCTTACCAATTAGGTATTTAGTATCTCTCAATATTGCATTTTTTGCAAACTGAGTCTTAGGGTAATACACTTAACGGTGGTTTCTGAAACCCTTCAGTCTCAGCAGTATGTAATTAAGCATTATTCAAATCATAATTCAATGTTTTGTTAGACTCGTGGAATGAATACGCGTGATATGCCCTGAAGCGTAATATACTTGGAAGCATGATATGATATCGTGACCATTGTATAGGCTTCGAGTTTACGCATAGATATGAATTACGTTTTTTATTGGGTCCGAGCCCAATTAAATCATTTGTATTCGAGTTCAGTGGCGTTTTTGTTTGCGATTGTACGTTGTTTCAGATATCTCATTTCTGACCTTAAGTCTACTGTTGCTACGTAATAACTGTAAGAAGTCGGTTCCTCCTTTTTAACCGACTTCATCTAAAGGAGGTTTTCAAGTTATCCATTTTGAAGTCGGTTATTTTTTTATAAAACAATCTTTAATGTCTGCAACGCACCGTTATGGTTTTGGTATTGCTGGAATCCCTTTGATATCGGTGATCACTAATTGTATGTACTCAGGTGGCTTATCTGCTTCTTTGTTGCTTACTTATTTACAATCAATATATTTTTAGTACAAATTAAATAAAAAGTAGGTAAGTAAAAATTACGGCTAATTGTCCTAATTTTCATACAGCTATGAAACTTCGTGTTCTTTCTTCTCCTATCTTTCACTTATTGCAGTAATGTTTACAATAGGAGCAGATGTTACACGCCGTTAAGAACAATACAAAGAACTTTAAAGTGTTCAGGTTTCCTCACGATGCTTTCTTTCACAACAAGCTATAAGTACGAACATGCGCGTAACTTTGGAAAACTCGAGTCCTTGTTAGACTCGATCACTTTGTGCGGAATACCGACGTTTACTATGTTATCAGTGTTATCACAGGTAAATAAATTAATATATTATGCTTTTAAATGAAGTCATAGCAGATATTAGGTACGCGTTTTATTATAAGGGCTTTTGTACATGACATACGCACTCCTGGTGTGATTTTAAGCAAGGACCATAATTCATGAAGGGGGTCGAAATATTGGTGAAATAATTCAAAATCGCGAGTAGGGTACCAGTTTGCATGTAAAATAATCTTGGCATCATTATGGATCACACCGCGGGAATGACATGTTTTACCGCGGTAAATAGTAGGTAGCCTATGCCGGTAGGTACCTACGTCAACAATGTTTTTGTAATCAAAGTAATATAAAATAAAAAGTTGAATAATAATTATGTGGATACTCATAATAATATAAAACAAGTTATTCGTTTGATTGTCAATTAGAATAAATGTTGCACAGCAAAGCAAGAAAGCTAACCTTTAGCAACTTAACCTATCCGGTAAAATTAAATTAATAGGTTTATTTCAAACTACGTCTGACATGAAATATTAATATACCTACTTTAGATACATACATTCACAAAAAATAAGTTCCACTTTACCATAATCCTGTCCGTTTAATTTCAGGAAATCCATATTATTATAGTTATCTATTCTGTGCCTATATCTTAATAACCCGAAACAGGCAAACTTAAAACGTTATTAATCCTTAAATTTTATTACTATTGTAGGTACATAATAAAATTGCTTTTTTTAATGATGTATAACAATCGTCATTAGTTAACTAAACAAACATACAAATAGGTAAGTAAAATACTATTACAATGGAATAATACATAGTATATTTCCGAGGTTATTTTAAAACCTACAAATTAAAACATTTTTAATCTTTACACTCGTATTACACATACCAGACTAAATGGTATTAAAACCAAAGCGAAGCGTCCATTTTATTACTCAATTTAATGTAATAAAGCTCTCTGCAGAATGTTATACAGCATGTGTCGCAAATATTAAAATATTCGGCATAAACACAAACAAGATGAAAGCAAACAAAATATTGTGTTTACCCTCCATATAGATACAGTTTTTGGGTAACAGTCGAATATGCCTTTATAAAAAGTGCAGAGCTTTTGGTTAAATAAAAAGCTTATCGATAAAAGCTTATAACCAAAAATGTGTATACGTTGAAACTGTATTAAAAGTTTTAATGTTATGAATAGTAGTACGTTTCAGAATTTGTTTCTCGTAATGTCGTCATATATTCGAGTACCACAACACGTACGAGTACATACATCGGGATGTAAAGTTTCCAAGAATTGGTAACTTATAAAAGTTATTCCTCTTTGTTCATGGTAAACTCTCTGAACTACTGAGAACGTTATGGATATACGTTCCTCCTATTGCTGAAGACCTTACTTTCACATTGTGGTGGGGCTTCCCCCGTTTGATATGTCTATAAAATCAAACTTTAATCGTTAATTCATATTTGATGTATCAAAACAGGATAATTTTAATTACAAAAAATGTCATTTGAAATTATAGGCTACATATAAGTAACGCTTCACGCAGTCTCGTAGTAAGATTCCCTGTGTTGTGGATGCCATCGACAAAGACAAAGTCACACAATTAGAGCGGAGACCACTGGTCATTCCGCCTCGCTAGGAATCGAACCCAAGACCCTTGGAACAGCGATCCGGCGTTAATCATTGCGCCATTCTGTTCGTCGACTTTAATTTAAAATGAAGTCATTATGAAATTTGGTAATATTGTATTTGTAAATACGACATCGTTCACTAATTTGTCATTATGATATTCTATAATAATCCCATGGATTAATCCATCAGTTGGGTGTTCATTATACAAAGACAAATACCATTTTTATCAACTAACATTTACTATCCTAGTCTCGATTTGTGGCTTGTTGTGTAGGTCAAAGTTACGAGTATCATGGGCGATAGTGGAAGGGTTAGTCCTGCATACTTTTTTACTGTTTTAATTCCTTAAAAACCTTATATACTGTATAAGATGGTAAAACTCAACATTTTATACATAATATGTAGTTATGGAAATCGTTGGGTATAAAGTTGGCACTTGGTTATTTAATAATGGCCATATTTTATTTAACAAAGAGGCAAGGTCGGGTGAGACCGGGTCCGTATGAAAAGCCCCAATTTGCTCCACGCTCACGTTTCTCTTGGCTTACACCAGGAATTTATGAATTAAATTTATTTTGTACAGGTGACAAAACAAAGAATATCGAAGTATCACAGCTGATGATACTACGGTGAAGGAAGTATTGCACACCTAATAAACTAACGATATTTATCTTTTTATCAAGACGTCAGTCAATTGTTCTGGTTTTGACTACAAGTAAGCGCGAGGCCGCACCACGGTTTTTTCCCGCGGCGGTAACCGCGTAACCGCGCGATTCGCATACATTATCAGAAACCGCAAGTGCGGCCGCTTGTACTGCTTCCCTTGAGTTACAAAATTTACGTGGTAAGAAACTGCGGTGGTTTAGCCGTAGTGCGGCCTCGGCCTAAGAGGTGTGATAGATAGTAAATACGATGTCAAAATAATTCCGTCGACAAAGCAACAAGCCAAGTGGCATGTTTCTGTCTCCTCTTATTCTCTTCGATCTAGGTTATGATTCATTTCTAGTCTAGTTTTCTTGACATCAACTCATTTTCCTGAATATCTTGTCGTAGCAATCATCCTAATTTGGCTGTTAGAGTGTTTGAGTGCAAAAGGAAAAATTCTCGCAAACAAATAAAATAAACGCGTTCTACGAACGCAAAAATTATATCCTTTAAAAACTTAAGCTTCATTCATCTATCAAATTTAAGAAATCTTTGGATTATATTGTAAGGATTAGGTCGATCTTTTCCTCTAAGCTCATGTTAACCTGTCAAAATGGAAATTTTCAATTTGCTTGCCCCTCACGTACCTTGCGGGTTGTACCTTAAATCTAGGGCTCACAAATATTACCTCTGAAAGGTAATCCCCTTACATATAATTCCATTCTGTTTCTATTATTTTTATTCACCTTTGCTGTGCTAACATGAGACTTGATATTTATTTTTTATGATAAAAGATAGAAACGTAAAAAGCTCATTTGTGGTGTCGGAGCTTAACGATGACGGATTGTAAACACTGTAAATGTATAGTTTAAAATTTAACGGATATTTAAGTTTTCGGAAACGATGAATGTTTTAGCCAACTAATGTAATTAATGTGTGCTGTCGGAATGAACCTAAATGTTACAGAACCATCCAAACGTTATTAATATATTAATAATACGAATGGCTCAGATCGACTACAAGATCTAGAAGTGAGCTGGGCAATGACTGACTAGTAGACATTAATGATAAGTACTTAGTAAAATTGCATGAACATTTATTTATTCACCGGTGACCTGGAACAAACATTCATCCGTTCAGTGTTCGCTCATTTCGAATTTAATTAATCAAATTTTATAATTAATAATATTAAGCTTATTAGTATTATTTTGCCTACGAGACGCAGAAGATTTTTAGGAAGGATGGAAAGAAGCCTGACGTCGGACGTGCCGTGGACTATGGTAGGGCCACTAGTGTGGGATACAATGTGCTTTGATATACTGGCTCCGTCCCATATCCATGGTACGAAAGTCAGAGCCGGTGCTGCGGCAGTGGCAGCAGAAAGGAGTAAGCATTTGTAGCACTTTTTCAAGCATTTGTAGTTGGAACTCTTGTCCTGTCGCCCATTATATTTTTAAAGCAATAAAAAATAAATTAAAGGAAAAATATTGTAATCCAAGAGCTGGCTGGCAGTTTTTTCGCTCAACATATTAGTATTGCTATACAGCGAGAAAATGCTGCCAGCGTAGTGGGTACTGCACCACGGGGTCCTAGTTTATTTAACCTATTTTTGTTTTGTTATACATATTATTTTTATTTTGTTTATATTTTAAGTGTGTGTGTTACCCAAAATGCTGTAAATATCTATGATACTACTAAATATACTACTTTATACTCAAAAAAGCTGCCTGAATCAGGTGTCTCCTTGAGTAGCAATATCGTAATTATTTAGTAGATACCTACTGTATGACCCCAATATAAACAAATATACCTCACCTTTTCATAATAATATCATATGACAGAATTAGATCACACACGAATAAATTGTAAGTATGCAATTTGAGCGACTAGAACAATAGTCTTTGAATAAAACATTAAACATAAAGGTTAATTATCTTCGCAACTCTCTTATCTTAATGAACATGAAGCGACCTATATCAAGTTCTTAACATAAAACGGCACACATCCCAATTGATAGCAAGCTGGATTCAAGGAGATTTGCGGAATAATCGTAAAACCGAGACCGGTCCAATTGCGAAAACTTTGTAAGGCAGGTCCCGATCGTAAAACTAGGACATAATTTACGAGCTCTCGGCTTCGGCTGTAGCGGTTTTGCGATTGTAAGTTTAAGAACACCTGCAGTTCAGCATTACCCACTGTAAAATGGTTTCGGTATTCGTAAAAATTTTATCGTTCTTATGGCGTTTCAGATTTCCGATATTTATTTCGCAAATATACTATTTTAATTTTATTCCAACACTAATTAAACTATAAATGACGATTGGGGCGATCACAATAATAAACAAATAATGTAAGTCACGGGTTCTGGATGCTTCTCGGTGCCTCATTTACTCGTTTGTCAACTTTCTAGACAAAAAAAAACACTTTTATATTTTATATTTTTCAGTGCAGCATCAACACTTCCTATAAAACAAAAAAGACAGCAAAGAATATTTAGAAAATTAAATAACAAAACCGTTATAGCAAAAATGTAGTTTAGATAAAATAGTGACGAGTGAAACGTGTATATTCTATTCATAGCCACAATGCAAAGCGAACGCGTCCAATCAATCTGCTTCAGTTTTTGCTGTTATTACTCTACAATCCCATTTATTCACACAAAGCGCTGTGCAACGACCGGTGGCTGTGCTGGTCGGCCGAATTTGTAATAATTCAAACGCACCCGAAACAAACCGCGGGACAAATCCGACTCAAATGTAAATACTATCGTTACACATGACTCCATTTATATTAGCTGCGAGCGTACGACGCGCCCACAAACGCTCGCTCGTGAAAATCCGCAATGCCTCCCCGAACAATATTACTAAACGAAAAATCCAACAAACTCAAACTCGTTGTTTAATTACAGACTATGTGAACTCGCTGCGATTTGCTTTTATTGGATAACCTTTTTTCATTGCTCGATCATACAAAGACCTACAAATACAAAGAACTTTTTGACCTCTTTCATCCTGTTTTTAAAATACGGCTTGATTCGTTTTTGTTGGGTTGTTTTTATAGATTTTTTGTTGATGTAGAAAATATGTAAGTCGTAGGTGTAAAAGTAAAAGAACCTTTAAAATGTACTCTACATAAAAGGAATCCTTCGTAGTAGAAGATATAGATCCGTCGTAGTAGAATTATATTTTCAAAGATAAATTTATACTCAGGGCCTGATTTTATTGGTGATGTCCTGATTATTTTGTAAATCACACTGGAAACCTTAGCAAGGCGTATTGATGTAAGTATACCTACTTGTTTACTTTGGCCTATAAAGAAGAATTTTATCAAAGTAGGAATAATATTATATTTGTATTGTTTTTACGTAAAAATAACCGAATTCAAAATCGACACCTAGTAATAACTCAAAAACTACCCGTTAGATGTCGCTCAAATTTAAACCGATTCAAACCATGTGCACAAGCTTTTGATTAGAAAAAAATATACAAATCTGAACAACTCTACGGGAACCCGAAACACTATGTCAGAATTTAACGAAATTTGGTACTGCAGCGCACATTTCACAAGAGAGATCCAACTTGAAAGCGTCATGATTAAATTTATAGAGTTATGGTCACCCGATTCCTTACGTTTGTACCCTTGCCCTCGTGCAATATTTATTGCCCAAACATGAAATATGCATTAATCTCAAATAAAACCCTCGCATAAACATTTTTACTATTTCGATACCAGTGATAAGTTACTTTAAGGATAGGAATGGTCAGCTTATATGATTTTGGATACTGGAAAATTCGTATATGCGCAACATAAATATGCAGGACCCTCGTAGCAATATTGTAACCATTTCGTAGCAACTCAGTTGAAGAAACACTTTTGTCAACCGAAACTGAATGATTTTAAAGTCGTTTGGCCTACATAACGTTGAAAGAGTTTCTAAAATATTTTATACAAGGAGACTTGGGTTCGAAATCCGGTTGGAAGCGTATAGTCCCCTGGGATACTATGCACTAAAGTACTTAAATTCGATAACCAGCGATGTCAATGATGACTTTAAATGTCAATTCTTGGTCTTCGTGTGTGTCCTTGTCTTGTATGTTTTCCATGACACCCACAACATAGGGGATCCTAGTATGAGGTTATGAGTAGGTATGTAGCGTCAATATTAATATTTTTTACTTTATTAATAGTATGTGTCGATGGCGATTTGTTTGGTAAGATAGCCTGATATTAAAAACCGATTTCTTTATTTTCTTAAAACTTTAGAAGTTGACGCGGGGTCAGGATTTGAGGTTCTTTTTTATTTTTCGATGCCAACGAAAATTGGTAACGAATCACCCCATCGAGAGCCTGATTGACAGATGGCCTGTCGGGATAATTGAGACGAATGCGAGTCGGTTTGTCTACGGTAATAAATCTCGGCTGTTTTTAGCGTCGATTTAAAATCTTATTATAATAAATTTTATCTAACAACCATTGTTACAACTAGAAGTAAATAGGAACATTATGTCTACGTATCATTTGTACTATTTTTCATGGAATTAAGATTTCAAACGAACATCTTGCACCACCTATCCGCTTCCGCCCATGACAACTGTGACCGATACAGACAGGACTGAAATAGGGACTGTGATGATTACTTCAGTTACCAGACGATGTAAATATGTTAATCCTATTATTAGTGGTTAGTACCCACGAGTCTTGTTGTAATTTGTTAAATATGTTGCTGCCTTTTGCAACTAAAATAGTTGACTCTAAAAAGCGTAACCAAATGTTGAGAGTCAGAATCTATAAAAATATTGTATCTTGTATTTAATTTTATATTATGAACAAGTTTTTTCTCGCGGCTCCGCCTGCTTATGGGAAATGCTTATGCTTATCTCTATTTTTTTTCACACTTAATCCTAATTAATAAGAATGAATTTGTGCAAATTTATATGAACATTTTCGCGGTTATTTTGTCGTGTTACAACTCAAACGCAATGGTATCCGCGAGCAAATACTACTTTTCAATAAAGGCGTTTGTTTCGGTGCCAGCTACTGTGTTCCTAATATAGTTTAAGTACTCTATAAAAAGGCGAAAACAAATCGCTTGTTACGAGTATATTGTTAAAATAATATTGAATACTTAGTAATAACGACGCAGAAGGAAAATAACAGTTCAATACCACGAGTGTTCAATTATGTATTGTTTATAAACTTTACGTACCATAGAAGCGCTCGGTACAGCTCCACAATTCCTAGGTTCCAACGGCATAATCCAATAGGTTTCCGCTTACATATAAACCAACGCAAACAAACATGCAGCTTCAATGAACATCAGGGAATTTATATTGAAGTAGAAACGGTGCGAACTATGTATCTGACCGACAATCCCTCGCTGAAATAGCTTCGAGTCTTATGAGCCGAACTTGCTCGCAACTGAACTTAAGTTAAAGTGGACATTAGGGCTGGCTCTCGCCTGAAAGCCACGAAAAATATTTCGATAAAACCTGGTGGGTAGTTAATTCATATATCTCCCAGAGCTTTTGTTATAAATGGCAAAGTTGTTAAAATCTACATCATCTTTTTCCTAAACTTAAAGGCATGCTTGCCTTGAATAACTGTATCTAGCCAGTTTCATGAAACTATAGATATAATTATATTAATAATAATATAATACTAGAGAATTAAAATCTCCGTAATAACGTATATACCAAGTTTTTCTTTTTAGTTTGCTGTTTTTCTAACTTATAATTTTTCAACCCTCTATAGATCATGTGCTTTTTCATAGAGCTTTTGACTTTTTTTAGCGAAAGGTGTTAGTGTTAGATTAGGTTAGGTGATTAGGTTTAATTATTCTGCAAAGAATAAAACAAGTAAGAAACAAGTTAACAAAAGTAGAAGGATAAGCATAAGACAAACAAAAGTAGTAGGTGAAATAACAATTAAAATAAAATAGATAAATACGTAAGGTAGGACGCTACAACCCTATTTTCAAAGTCTCGAGGCACAGTGTAATATGGTGATAAGACTTGACCGAATTTCAAACGTAAGATGGTGTGGTGAGATGCGGGTACTGGAACCTGAAGATATACTTTTAGTGCAGCAGTGTCTAGCGGAAACAAACATACCGACTTCCGCTTATATTTTAAAATTTTACTGAGCTTTACTTCAGCAATACAATTTACAAGTCTTCAACGCATATCAATGCTGGGCAATTGTTACATTTCACACTTTTTAAGAACTCACGATATTTTCCTTCACCGCGAAACATTTACACATTTAACTTAGTCATGTAAGGCCGAGACCCCACTTCGGTTTTTTTCCGCAGCGGTAACCGCGTAACCGCTTGAAACGTAGCAAAACGCATCATTATCAGAAACCGCAAGTGCGGCCGCTTGTATTGCTTTCCTTGAGTTTCAAAATTTCGCGGACAGAAACCGTGCTGGTTTTTGCTGCTGCTGCTGCTGGTTACAAGACTAGGCCATTCCTGCAACGACGAGTAAATAAAAAATCGAATATTAAAATCAATTAATATAAATCTTCATAATTTAAAATTATTGAGTAATTTAGTCAACTTTACAAACTTCTTTGTAGTGTTAATTCACACATCTACAAACATAAATATCTAATATCTTTAAACGAGCAATTCTTGTATATTTATTTATTTATATATAATCACGATCTCGGAAACGGCTGCAAAGATTTTCATGAAAGTTACAGATTAGGGGGTTTTCGGCTCAAGGAATCGATTTATCAAGGTCCCAGGTTCGAGAAAAGCTCGGTTCCCGAGATAAAGAGATTTTAAAAACATCATACTGACGTCATCTATGAAACATTAGGATAACTTCTATGAGGTACTGTTTGTAACGTGTTGAACTGACGCCATCTATGAAACATTAGGATAACTTCTACGAGATACGGTTTGTTTGTTTCAGTAGTATGAAACTAGATGGCGCTCGAATATATATTTATATTCATTCTTACGTTGAAGCGCTATTTTTGCGTTATACCTACCTATTTTCTGTTTGAATAAAATTAAAAATCAGTGCGATTATCTCGCTTGACCTCGCAGGACGCGTAGTGATAGTTTAACGTGCATTTGTGATATTTACGAGAATATTTGTAAATAAATGTTAGTTTTGTTATTATCGATTTAATAATATACCTATTTTAATAAAGTTTTAAATAAATAATGGTCAGATCGATGAAATTACTATTGTTGTAAATAGAATCAATAAAATTTTAAGTACGCCTAACAACTTGCTCATTAAACTAAAAGTATATTTATTTATGTTGTTTAATTATCATAAACATTCAATACATTTTATCGCAAATAAAAATTTCAGTCGGGGACTGCCTAAGCCTGCGAAAAGTACGAAGGAAAGTTCAATGAATTTATCTAATTAAGTATGTACCTATTTAAAATGCAATTAATTCGCTCACACAGTTAACTTCTATGAGGCTGTTTGTAACGTGTTGAAATTTCAGTAGTATGAAACTAGATGGCGCTGTACAACTTTGTGAAACACGCTGTTGAGATCCTTTGGCCGTAACATAAGTAAAATGAATTTTGTGCTCAGTGAACAGTTGTATGATTTGACTCCTGAATAGATGGCGGAATTCCTCGTATTTCTTGCGATTCATACTAAATATAATTTTCAACCGAGCAAAGCTCGGTCAACCAGGTACTATAGACATAAAGTAGCGAAATACAAACTGTTCTAACTAACTCAACTCTTACTTGCAGTCAGCCGAAACCACTTAAAATTACTGTTAATTTATAATGAACAATGTTCTTGTTTTTACTCGACGTCCTTTATTCGTCTACTTATGTTACCTTTACAGAATTTGAGTGGGATGATCCTCTATGCGGTGCGGTGCGTTGCCATCTTACGCGGTCGAGCCTGCCTACGCACCGTATCAAATCTCGTGAAGGACTACTTCAAAATAGACTTGCTAAATGTTACAATAATTAAAAGATTACAATTACATCTGGAAAAGATGGATTGTGTGAAAGACGATATAAAGGAAATGGGAGTAAGTGTGGAAGTAACGGTTAATACGGAAGCACGGAATAGAAAAACATATTGCGCCGACCCCAAACAGAGTTGGGAAATGGGCAGAAGAATGATGATGATGATGAATTACATCTGGAACGTTTTGCCTTAAATTTTGTCATCATAACGGATTACGATCACATGTAAATTCCGTTCGCGTTCGAAATGGAATTCCTTTTTTACCCGACTGCGTCTGCGTCTATATGAATTTTCAAAATGGCGCCCGAAAGTGGAATAAAAAGAGGGGATAATCTTGAGTTTTTTTCTTATCTTAGCAATATGGGTATCAAATGAAAGATCGTGAAAAGGCCTTTTCAAAAATATATATAATAATTAACGTTTAGATACACGTTTTAACACAAATTGTCAGAAGTAGAACTTGTCGGCGAAATCACTAAAAAGTCTGAAATAAAAATATTATTATTATTATAAAAACAAAAAACCCGAATGCTTAAACAAAGAATAGAACTGAAAAGAAAATAACGAGTTTCACAATATCCTCATAAAAATCTTCATGGTGCTGCAGGCGGGGACAAACAATACTGTTATCAACGGGCAAAAAAAGATACAGGTATCACAAGTACGTTTGTCACTGCATGCGGCACCATGAAGATTTTTATGAGAATATTGTGAAACTCGTTTTTTTCTTTTCAGTTCTTTTTTTAAGCAGTCGGGTTTTTTGTTTTTATAGGTAATAATTATAGCAAACCATACAAATGACAGACTACCTGGTGATTAAGGTTCATTATACATTGACAACGAGAATTTAAAATGCCTAAAGTGAATTTTGCTTACACGCTAACTAACTGTGAACAACGTAATATTGTTTTTTTCGTGGAGTAGCAATTCTGTATTTTTGGCGATTCAAGTTTAGAGGCACGGAAGTGCCCACGCCAAGAACGCTCTAACTACTTTTTCTTAACAGGCGCTCGCAGAAACAATTTGGGCTTTCAGATATAATTCTAATCTGTAACTATGATGACAGCGTCTCCATCTCTGCTTAAAAATGTACTGCAGTACTCCAATGTCATTTTGCCTCACAATTTATTTTACTATAAAATAATGTTAGGAAACTCTTAACTAAATTATTAAATATTAATAACTGAAAATGTCATTATAATTATCATTGATGAATCAAAAGAAAAATGTGTAAATTATTTTATTCCTTAACTTAATTGAGACAAAAGACAATATTTTACAGCCCGTTAAAAGAGCATTGCATAATCTATTCTTATTGAAAAGTCACATAGAACGAACTACGAAGCCACTCAATGAATTGGATTTCACAATTTTATAGAGCAACTAGATCACGCCTATCCTGGTATTGAGGAGAATGCTAATAGCCAAAGTTTTAACCTTTATTTCTTCTTATTTGTCCTTCTTAGACGCTGGCTTTGAACTTATGAAATTACAGACTCTCTTGCGATTAATTGAATTGACTTACTCAAACAACTTAAAATTTTAATTATGTTTACTTGGCTCTTGACTTTCATAAAAAGTTTTCTTTTATAATTATTAAGAGCCATTGAAATACTTATATTAGTGTTCTATTTTCGAAGATTATGTTTACGCGACTTTCTTTTTCCTAAATTCCTGGTGTAAATAAAGAGTGTTCTACACCTTCATATCCGTATGTGTGGGCGCAGTTCCTTCATGGATGAACCAATTAGTTATTTTGATGTACATGTTATGTTATGAAAATTGATTTATGATGTAAGTACTTACTCTGTGCCAATATTTATGCTCTATAGAAAATAGATAAGTAAACAAGCAATATGGATTTTAGATTCTTAGTTGTGTCTTATGTGAGTCATAGAATGTCAAGATATAATAGATTTGCAATGGATATATTTTTTTAGCAATAAAAAGTCAGCGATGTTTATATCAGAATATTATGAAATTCTTGACAAGCGATGGTAGTGCAAAAAACTATTTAGGTATGATATTGACAACTACTGTATCTAAACGTACTTTAGTACATAATATCTCAATGATCTAAACAGACATTATAATAGTCTTTAAACTATCGCATATCTTATGAAAATTAAAAATGCGTGTGGCATTCGATGCTAAGCCCTTTCCGAGGTTTCAACATTCAATTTACTAGCTATTGCTGCCAATTTAGCCAAAGTGTTAAATATTTTTATAGATACCATCTACAATATCCATCGAAATTAAATTTACTCTAAGTAGGTTTCGTAAGTCCAACTTCGCCATCATTTTAATAAATCCATACGGCCAGTATAGAGCAAGATCCCAGGGCCACCAGACGTCACGTATTTTCTGACGAAGGAAATGTGGACGATTGAGTAGTGTTAGTATGTACTAAGAACGCATGCCTACCTGCTAGCTTGCTCAGACGGCCAATTTTCAGGTATCAGGTAATCAAGGTACATAAAAACATTACTTACCTCACGTAAATTCTCCAAGCTGATTTTTACGTATATTTTAGGCAATATCCTTAAAAATAAGTCGCCAATACTCCCAGACACTTTCCGTCGGCCGTATTGCTTTGCAGACGCTTTAAAGCTCCCAAAATAATTACTTAACTTCACGTAAATTCTGATGCTCCATTTTTATATATGTCTACCAGACAACTATTTTAAAATCTTTTACAAGAAGACAGACCGATCCAAGGGGCCAATCACCCCCTAAGCTCAATTTTAATGCCTCTGTGGGTAGGAGCGCGAGGGCATGAGGGCATGAATAGGGACGAAACTGAAAACGTAATTCAATGCGTGATATTCAAACGGAAACGTTACTAAAGGGTATATTTTGTTTTTTAATTTGTAGTAGAATATCTACTTTTGTAAATGGCACCACCAAACGAAAATGAAGTTAGCAACAAATGGTCATAATTACGCATTGAAGACAGGTATTCAAACAGTGGCGGTTTTTTGGTCTCAAAACTTGTACGATATTTCAAAAAGTTTCAGTGTTTACGTGATAAAAGTTTATTAAATACATAAAGTAACTCATATTAGACGTGGTAATTACAAAGGTAAGTCAAAATACTGAGCATTTTTTAAAAACAATAAACTTTTCCGAGTCGAAGTATTTTGTATTATCTTTTGGGGTTAAAAGGAACGGATTGTGGGCGAATAGGAAAGTCCTAGGTATGAATAAAAACTCCGACCGTTTCAATAGGGAATAATAAGGTTTTAAAAGAAACGGTGAAGTTTGAATGAGGACAGGGTTGGCACTTTATGTAAATATTTAAATTTAATATGAACAAAAATGAATCTTTATTTACCTACATTAAAAGTTAGTTGATTACGTTCTTTTTAACCCCAGTTTGCTGTACCTTCGTACTTCCTAAACGAATGGACCGATTTTGATGCAGTTTTGTTTTAAAAGTGAGCTTTGGCAATAGTTCCGACGGGCTAACTATATTGCTAGTCTTTGGAATAATGCAACTATGAAGATGATAAATATTTTCAAACCCGAAAATAATGGCTGGACATTAAAAGATGGAACATATGATTTTCATTGGTTCGACGGAGATCAATTACCGGGTTTTGTCAGTGAGTCGCTAGTCGCTGTCTTTTGGTGGTGCCATTTACAAAAGTAGATATTCTACTACAAATTAAAAAACAAAATATACCCTTTAGTAACGTTTCCGTTTGAATATCACGCATTGAATTACATTTTCAGTTTCGTCCCTATTCATGCCCTCATGCCCTCGCGCTCCTACCCACAGAGGCATTAAAATTGAGCTTAGGGGGTGATTGGCCCCTTGGATCGGTCTGTCTTCTTGTAAAAGATTTTAAAATAGTTGTCTGGTAGACATTAAAAATGGAGCATCAGAATTTACGTGAAGTTAAGTAATTATTTTGGGAGCTTTAAAGCGTCTGCAAAGCAATACGGCCGACGGAAAGTGTCTGGGAGTATTGGCGACTTATTTTTAAGGATATTGCCTAAAATATACGTAAAAATCAGCTTGGAGAATTTACGTGAGGTAAGTAATGTTTTTATGTACCTTGATTACCTGATACCTGAAAATTGGCCGTCTGAGCAAGCTAGCAGGTAGGCATGCGTTCTTAGTACATACTAACACTACTCAATCGTCCACATTTCCTTCGTCAGAAAATACGTGACGTCTGGTGGCCCTGGAATCTTGGACTGGTAGTCCCTAGGATTATAAAATGTCAATAATATACATAGCACTGCCGATAGCATGACTAAACTTGAGTCGCCGAGCTTATCTCCGCTAGTACGAAACTTAGTACCTCTGCTTAATTGTACAATTCAATTTAGCTCGCAAGCAAAATTTAATAAGGGCGTTTTTAGATTCAATCGTCAACCTTAAATGTACCTTAAACGCACAGGTTTCCTTAATTTAGTTGTAGTTTCCCTGATCACGATAATATCGATAGTGAGAATTAACTTAGACAGTAGTAACATGGAAGGCAAATGAAGAAAATCGGCTAATTACGAGAAGTAAGTCTAATTTTAAGCAACAATGTTTATCCAGTGAAAGCTCACTCAGTCTATACCGTGAGCCGGGGGATTTGGTTTTAATAAAAATTTTACGTCGACACAAAGCTGTTATGAAGTTCCAAATTAATTTAGACTGTAAACTCAATTTTCTGTTTATTTTACCCGCCAATATTAACTGAATATCAATTATCCGATCGGTGCGCTGTTGTGGCCAGATCCGACCCATCAATCTACCCTTTGAAACATTCTTTTGCGGACCTCTTATTCATTCGATTTTAAAATACGGTTTAATAAGTATATTGTATTGTAAATATAACGAGGTCGTACTGTTATATCATCGTCAAAGAAATTTCGAATATTAATTGATATTTTTTATAAAATTAAAGTAAGTAGCAAAAGCCACATGTACTTCCGTCCATGACAACTGCGGCCGACACTGACACAATTTAAGGACTAGGATGGTTAGTTCAGGTAACAGATGGTGTGAGAATATTAGTGGATTAGTTAAGTAACTGTAAATATTAGTTTCTTTCTAATTCGGTTAAAGATGCGTTGCTACTCCTAAGGACTGAGATGGTCACTTTTGAAAAAGAGTAACCGGCTTCACGCCTTTCTATCCGGAAGTCAATTTTTTAAACAATATTTTTTGAAACGCTACTTCTATTTGCGTATGTTGTCAATGACGTAATCTCCGTATTAATTCACATACATTTAGTTAATTATATAGGCACCTCTCCTTTTCCTTTATTTGAAACTGTCTCAGTTCCAAATATTTACTAAGATTATCTGGAAGAGATCGCTAATTAGCGATAACATCTTATCTAAATGTTACTCTAAATCTTATTGGTTGGTATAATAAAGAAGATTATGAAGAGTATTTGTGTAGCCTTTTTGTTTTTGTAATTATACGTGAATCGTCGAGCATTTAGAATTACCACTCCCCGCCAAAACTAATTACCTGTGCTCACACAATTCAATTCAGCTTGTAAGCAAAACTACGGGCATTTTTAGCTCTGCCATAATCGCATAAGCGCAGAGCTGGCATTTGTGTGGCACGCAATTGTAACGAATTTCAGATCGAACCCGAACGGAGTATACGTAAAGCAAATTTTTCACACAAAAATATCTACTTATTAGGAACATGGTTGATTATAACGTACAGATATACCACGGATACGCAAATCTTTAAACTGCTCCGTAAGTAAAAGGCATAATCAAGAGGTAAAGTTCAAGCAACAAGGTTGGACGTTAAGTGCCCTACTTTGCAAGTGGGGCAACTAGTACTTAGTAGGTGTTGGTAGTAAGCTATCCCGGATTGCCGAGCTTCAGGGAGAGCGATTAGTTGTATTACAGTCCTAAGCCTCGTTAATTTATTTAAGGTTTTATGTTTACATTGTTTTTAAGGCCTACGATTTAAGCTCTACCCTGGAGGACACGTCACGTTTCATCATCAAGGAGGTCTAGAGCATTTTCAACTAATTTGCTCTTGTGTGGATTGGTGGAGAACTCGGGTCTACTTATGATAAATCATTAATTGTTATTGCCCTTATACTTAACAATAAACCATCCAACTAAATATTCTAACACGATCTTCTATCTGAACTAACAATTCTTCTCCCAAAATGTAATCTGGTTCTGTGTCGGCCACAACGCTCATGGGTGACAGCGGAGGGTTGGTGCTGCATGCTCATTTGCTACTTTAATTCCATAAAAAATGTATATAGGTGTCAAGTGAATAATAAGTTACCAACATTCACGTGATACAAATATTTATTTCATATTGAAATATGCAATAGAAATAACACTCAATTCCATACATGGCTGATGCATGAAAAATTTACCCACAAAACCCAACAAATGCTACGCTTTCCCATTGAAATTAAATTAATCAGCATTTGCGGGTTACGTGGAACTTACTAAAACAAATATCTCTCCGGAAATTTCAATGGTATTATGATGGTGATACTACCTACCCGTATTTTCATTTCATGTTTATAATTTTATGCACGAAACTCTTTGTCTAAAATTTTGTAACTGTTGACAGTTGGGTAATTTTATAATTAACTACGTTTAGCTGCCTCCCAACCTCACAGTTACATTTTTGTATATAAATTGCCTTTGTTTTTAACGTTATCCATAACATTTCCTTTTGTAATACGCTTAGGTATATTATAATTGAGTACCAACTACCAACGTCATATTTTTAAAGTTTTTTGTAAACAACATAAGAATGAACGATTTTGTGCCAAATTGTAATTTTTGTTTAATTATGTACTTATTTCTTTAATAAAATATTCATTAGACTCAGCTTGTTAGGCGGGGAGAAACGAGAAAGCCTACATTTTCCTGTGATGATATTATATCTCCAAGGAGGAGCCAAAAATTATTTTAGCGATGAAAAAAATTAATTAGAAGCAATTTTGGAGGTTGGAAATATTTATTAGAATGCTTTTAATGAGCATTTATTTTTCACTTCATTAAGTTGACTAAAGGCAGTGATTTTGCTTTTAATTAGGTAAATGAAACCGCAAAAGCCACACAGTTACCGATACGCTGACTTGATTAACAAATTCCAATATATTTTTTGTTAAAATTATTAATATCCGCTGAAATTGATATACAAATTAGTCATGCAGTACTACGTCTTCCTTTGTTTAAGTAAGCAATCTTCGTTCGCTTATCAAAAGTCAGTAATTTTGCGGTTTTTTATATCTATTGATTTTTAATACTTTGGACACATTTGGACTAATGTTTGAAATAAATACTTTATAGATTGGAAACGAAATATAACACAAAATACCAGCAACCCTAAACCTAAATGCGTACACATATACAAGCGCACACACACGTCATCACATACACACGAACACAAACGCGGTAAGACAGGCGCACCATAGTACGGTGATTGTGTCTCAATCACTAGCGATGAAATAAAGACAAGCCATAAAAAGTTTCATGACTGAAAAATAAGAACTGTAATATAATCAAACTCAAGTTTGGAACTACGCGTGAAGATCTGTATAGTAACGAACCAACGTCACCTCCTGTTTAAACTTTATTTTATTAGTTTTCTTAGGCACATTAACTTTTATCTTAAAGTGCATTTTTTCAGCTTTAAAGTTAATCTTTGTTTAAAAGTTCGATGCGAAGGAAGAGGGAGAAGAACTCAAGTACCTAACGGAAAATGCTACCGCGACGTACCTTTTATTGTAGGTGACAGGTTTTTTTTTATTTAGGGTCGTTTGGTTTGGTCAAAAATAAAGTAAATATCGTTCTCTTTTAAATAGCCAATAGTAGAATAGTTAAATGTGACCAGATAAGCAAGTTCTCATGACAAGCGCTAAACGCGCGTTTTGATAACCCGCGCTTACAACTACAAACATTTTATTCAGGCCGTACACATGCTAACGCGCGTTTTTATAAAGCGCGCGTTGAACTCAGCGCTAGCGCTTGACTGTTGTCAGTGCGCGTCACGCGCGCTTTGAGATTGATGTTTTTCTATGTTTCCGTTCAGTTGAACGCGCGCTTTCGACGCAGATATACGTATTTTAGGGTCGAGTATTAGTTCGTCTAGAAATCGTCGGAAATGGAATCCGACGCTTAATACAATACAAAATTATTTATAAATGAATAAATGAAACAGAGAAACGTCCTGCGATATGGGAAATGACAAGTACCTAGCTGGTACATCTTCGACAAATGTAAGAACTCTACTGAACTTTGGCGGTCGTGGTAACAACGTGGTAATAATGTTGTTCAATGCCTTACAAACGTGTGTCATGTGAACACTATACAAAAATTTTGCGCGCCTTGTACGCGCGATGAGCGCTTGTCATGAGAACTTACCCTTAAGAGCCCCAGCACACGGCGTATTTTTTAACGCGCCGACGACGCGCATATACGCGCTTCAAACGCGATTCGAACGCAACTTTGTAACCTCGGCACACGGAGCGATCAGAAAGCGCGCTGCAACGGCGCGTATTATGTATGCGTAGATCTCTGGTGCTTTGTACGACTATCAAACAACTTTCGAACGCGCTTCATACGCGCGTTTGTATCGCGTTCAACCTGCCCGAAGGCGTATTCGCAGAACTCAAAGGTCTGTGAAGTCTGCCAATCTGCACTAAGCCAGCGTGGTGGCCTATCGGTACGGTATTCATTGTCTCATTCTGAGAAGAGACCCGTGGTCAATAGTGGGCTGCGATAGATTGAGTTGATTCTAAAACAGCGAGTGACAAAGTAAGTATAAACATTTTCAATTTAGCTTTAATCGAAACAGAACATTCTTTTAAAGTGAAAGCCCGTAATTGTTCCAGCGTACAATTGTACCCTTAACTGTCTCACTTAGCTGTTCACAGTTTACAACAATGGAAACTTTTGTAATAAGCTATCATAATTTTAACTTTTAACCCCTCTTGAGGAGGCCGCGCCCAAGCGTGGACTGTTATGAATTCGTGATTCATTACATTTGTTACTTACAAGTTAAAAGTGTATTTAAGTAAGTGAACTTTGGTAAGTTTAATTATTTGTTGCTGTTTATATTTCGCCAATTTATTTGTTGGAGTAAATAATATGGTTAATAGTGGATTTATTTTATAGGTGCCTTTAAATCATATTATATTACATCACTTGTCGACTAATTTAACAAACGTGATAACATTACATAGGCAATGATAGCTGAGTGGTTTGATCAATGGACTCAGTAGCTGTGTAGCTATCTATGTAAACTTTTATAGGTTTTTCCCTCAAACAATATAATTCGATCAATGTAAGATAGGTACACGAAACGAGAATACCTTCCAAGCTAACGATGTTTTAATCTCGTCGCAGGAAATTAAATTTATTACGACACTAGCTGTTGCCCGCGGCTCCGCCCGCGTGGAACTCAGTGTGTCACAAAGTTTTTCCTGCGTGAATCCCGACCCCGCGAGAATCACTACATAGTATAAAACAAAGTCGCTATTTTTGTCTGTCTGTTTGTCTGTATGCTTAAATCTTTAAAATTACGCAACGGATTTTGATGCGGTTTTTTGTAATAGGTAGAGTGATTCAAGAGGAAGGTTTTTATGTATAATAACATCTATTAAATAATGGAAAAATATTGTTATTTTCAGGGTTTCTAATGTGGTGTCGTAAATTCTTACATTTCTTGCCGCTTACATTGCGTACGCAGGCTTAACCTTACAGGATTTATAAAAATAATGTACTAAGTATTGTACACCTTGAAAAGGTCTACAGAAAAGTCCGCGATGGTATATGTCTATCTCTTATCGATATCCCACAAAACCATTTTTTGTCATTTACTTTTTACGGCAAATAATAGCTAATTTTCGAAGCGATTTTAAGCACTACAGCATTATTCCTTATTTAATTAAATACCTTAAATAGATTGTTGACTTAACATAGATTTATATGGCCTTTTACAGCACATAATTTCTTTGAATATTTTCGACGATATTACAGATTTAAAATTGCGGGACGTAGCGCTTGCGGCGGTACTGGCCGGCCGGGGCGAGTGACATAGGCCATATATGTTTTTCTGTAGTGTATTTAGTATCACATTGCACCCGTGCGAAGCCAAGGCGGGTCGCTAGTTCTAAGATAAATAGTGGAATATAATATATTGATTTTTTAGTCATACCGCACAAAAATCCGTTATGTACCTACCTAGATCTTGAGAAAATCGATAAAAAGACTTTAAGATATAAACGTCGAGTTTTTTAATTCCAAACTTTAGGCATAAGTTTAACCACGATAATTAAAATATATATATTTTTAAACTATATTGGCAGTTTTTCATTCGGGTGCCAAGACATAAAGACCAGAAGTGATGCTGACCCTCGAGAAAACAACTTAAAGTTGGTCATGAGAAATAGAGCCGGTTCGATTCCCGATATGTAGATATCCCGATATATAGATATTAATGAGCCCGCGACTTCATTCGTTCAAGGGAGTTTTTCCCGCGTAAATCTCGATCCCGCGGGCGGTCCAGAACAAAAAGTAGCTTATATAATGCTCCATAACCTCCTCTACGTCCCTCTGAAATCCCATAAACATCTGAACCCACGACCTCGTTCCCGGGGATGAGTTTTTACCGCGTGAATCCTGAACCTCGTGAATCCTGATTTCGCGGGAATTCCGGGATAAAATAACATATAGGCATACAACTTCCTCTATCTCCAAGTGAAAGTCCCATAAAAATGTTAGCCTGCGACTTGGCGCATAGGCGATTTTCCCGTGTGAATCATGATCCCACGGGAAGTCAGGAAGAAAAAGTAGCCTAATACATTGCTCCAGAACCTCCTCTACCTCGCAATAAAAGTAGCATAAAAATTTAAGCCCGCGAGTTCACACATAGGAGTTATTCCCGCGTGAATCCTGATCCCGCCGGAATTCCGGGATAATAAGTAGCATATGTGTTGCTCTAGAACCTCTTCTATCTCCTAATGAAAGTCCCATAAAATCTAAGTCCGCTACTTCACACATAAGAGTTTTTCCCGCGTGAATCCTGATCCCGTCGGAATTTTGATATAATAAGTAGCCTATGTGTTGTTCCAGAACCTCCTCTATTTCTTAGTGAAAGTCGCATAAAAATTTAAGCCCGCGCTTTTGCGCATAGGAGTTTTTCCTGCGTGAATCCTGATCCTGTGGGAATTCCGGGATAAAAAGTAACCTATATATTATGTTACTTCACAACTTCCTCTATCTCCCAATGAAAGTCCCAAAAAATCTAACCTCACGACGCGACGTGGCGCATTGGAGTTTTTCCCGCGTGAATCCTGATCCCGCGGGAATTCCGGGATAATAAGTAGCCTATGTGTTGCTCTAGAACCTTCTCTAACCCCAGTGAAAGTCCCATAAAAATCTAAGCCCGCGACTTCGCGTATTGGAGTTTTTTCCGCGTGAATCCTGATCCCGCGGGAATTCCGGGATAAAAAATATCCTGTATGTTAATCTAAGTTGCCCTCTATGTGTGTGCCAAATTTCATGAAAATCGGTTCAGTAGTTTTTGCGTGAAGGAGTAACAAACAAACAAACAAATACACAAACTTTCACATTTATAATATCAGTAGGACAGTAGGATTAGTAGGATAGCTGGTTCATTATCAGTGGCGATTTCTCTAAGATGGCGCGTATGGCGGCGCCATACCATAAATTTTAAGCATTAAATAAAATGTAAAAAATCATATATTTACAACCTAATTATTTAGACCTAAGTAAGTACAATAATTACATTTTACGAGCGCTGCGGTCTTCTATCACGAACGCGACTCGCGGCGACTGTCTTCGCGTTCGGTCGGCGCCGAGCGCGGCCGAGGCGAGCGATGCGCTTCAGCCAGCGCATGCCTAGTCCATACAAAGTCGTTGGCCCGCGCCGCCCGCGCCTCTTCGATCGCTTAGTATCACCATAGTAAAATTATACTGTGGTATCAGCGTATCACTGAGTTTGAAACGCGGGTCTGGCGCTGGGAATGGCGCATTACCTAACGAGTTTTCGCATGTTTTTCGTGATAGTGTAGATTTGTGATTACGGTTTCTATCTTTCTATTGATTTAATTTACTTTTTATTTATTAGGTAATTAGTTTATAATGAAATGACATGAAATTATGAGTGATTCAACAAAATCTGTGATACAAGAACTTTTAGAAAGACCTTTCACGACGAGATCGTTTGCCGAAAAACGGTTGATAGTGGAAAATGGACTTTCACTATGGGACAAACCCTAAAATCGCGAAAAAACATTAGCTATTTCATACAAAAATAAAAATGTCAAATTGTATGAAATTTCTTTTTAACCGACTTCAAAAAAGAAGGTTCTCAATTCGACCGTATGTATGCTTTTTTTATGTACGTTCAGCGATTATTTCGTCGTTTATGGACCGATTTTGATAATTCTTTTTTTATTCTAAAGTAGATATGCGCAGTGGGGTCCCGTGATAAGGACACCAGGATCTGATGATGGCATCTCAGGGAAATCGAGGGGAACTTTTGAAAATTGTATGGACAACTAGTGTGTTTGTTCATGTTATCATAAGTACATTAAAGCGCTACTATTTCATGAAGATCTGGAGTCCATCTGATGAAGCCGAAAGACAGTCGAGGGAACTCCTCAACGATTTACTGCAGTTATCTAGTGTTTGGGCTTGATTAATTTGTAGCGACGAGAACTTTACACTTACATGTTGAATTGAGCAACATCTGGCGAGTAGTTTTTGAGTTATCTCTACTTATCAAGATTGAAGTCGGTTATTTTTTTTGTAAAAAGCAATTATTATTTGCGATTTCAAAGTAGGTTTCTTAATGAAAGACTGCAAGTTTGTTAGATTGACCGTCTGAAGAAATGGTTTTCCGGTTATGCGCACTTAACACTACACCCTATATAACAAAAGCTGGAGCCACCCCAATTATAAACACCAGGAATCGCCACTGTTCATTATGTTATTGCGACTATGTCAATCTATACCAATTTGCGAGGGATTTTTTTTACAAAAATATACCTAATACTCTATAGTTGAGAGTTGAAACTAAGGAGCGTTAATGTTAAGGATTTTTGACGTTATAGCGTCTTATAAATCGATGAACGCATCAACGACGCATTAATTAGGTACATCTCTCTAAAAGTAGTTATAAAATTTTTCATCAATGTTTTCTTATGACGTTATCACGTAAATTATGAACCGTAAACCGAATTTACAAACAAGCAATTCTTTTTTACTTTATTTTTTGGGTTTCAATAAAAAAATAACGATATTTGTAGCGCGAACCTCGCCGCGTACCTAGTAACGCTGCGTTTCGGGAACTTTCCACGACACCCCCGCGCGCGCCCTTGCGCAGGCGACGCGAGCCTTCGGCGAAAGGGGCTGATAGGGGCTGGCTGGCCAGTAGGATGCGAGACGCGACCGGGAAGCAAACGTTTATCGCGGTGACGCCGCGAACCGCTCGTATCGTATTTCCGTGTTTCGCATATTCATAATATTGTAATCATTGCATTATTATTTATTATTATAATAAATAACGTTTATACCAGTTGTCGTGTCTCCTTTCTTACATATTATAATTACTTAAGAATCTGTCTATCTGACAAGAATTTTTCGAATTTATTTGATAAAATAAGTTAATATTCATAGCCATGCTTTGGTGATCTAGTGAGGGTCGTAAAAAGGATATAACATACACAAAGGCGACTGTGATCAGCTGATCAGTATACAGACACCAACAACTTTGTTGTTGTGTACGGGTTTCGCCTGCAGTTTCAGAGCCAGTTATATGAGGAATCTCACTTCCTCGTCAACAACAACTTTGTAGTTATTTTCATTTGACATATTTGTTTATTCGCCAACCTTAGACTTTCAGCCATTAAAAATACATTCTCATTTTTATTTCGTCGCGTGTCCAATAAGAAGTAAATAAGTTAGATATTAAAAAGCGAGCCAAAGTTCCAATTCGCCCCTCGCTCAACACTCATCATTAATTCATAATGTTTAGACGAACCGTCAAACTTTTACTTTCCTAATTGATGATGCCTACTTGTGCGTTTTAATATTTGGCTCGGCCTCCTACGCCGTGGGTCCGTCATAACTTTTGGAATTGTGAAATATTCATAATAAGTAAATACAGGGTGTCCCGTAACGAATGGATAATACGGCACCTACGTGTAGAGGGCACCATGCCGGTTCAGATAAACAAATGTTATGTTCAGTAAAAGTCCTTCCGTTTCCGAGATATTCGACATTTTCAATATTTTCAAAATTGTTCCACCCTTCGCCATTCTTTTTGGCGCCAGGACTATAAATGAAGACATTTTTTGGATCTGTTTTTTGGATAGTATTCCTGGATAGATGTGCTATCGAATGTATTCAGTTATTTTTATAACCAAAGCAAAGTTTTTTTATAAATTAAGATTTAATACCAACTTAACGTTTTTTCATATTTCATTCTTGACTTTTACTCTGCCGTGGTTAAAAAAAAATGTATGGTGGCTTGAATACCAATTTCAAAAAAAACTAGCCCATTTAACCCAGATTTCGAAATAGTATGTTACAGGGTATAATCCACCTTTAGATTTTGAATTATTTTCTTTGAAAAGGAGGTAGACCCCATTTTATGATACTACAAGTTTATTGGTTTGTTACCTTAAGAAAGCTTCAAAACCATTCAAATTCTCTTGATTCACGATTATTGGTCAAAATAATAATTTTGAAGCCTTATACCACTAGAATATGACTAAGTCTGGTAACTCTGGTACCACCAGAATAAAGAGAGCAAATAGCCTCTTACCCTCTAATAGCGAAAAGAGCAAATAACCTTTGAACACTCATTAAAAATAACTATTAACTAAAAAATAACCGAAATAATTTAAAATCGAGATAACTCAAAAACCACTCGCCAGGTGGCGCTCAAATTTATAACGGACCACATGACAGGCACTAGGTACCAGGGATCAGACAGCAGTCTCTATTTTTCGAATGGCAAAAGAATTATCGAAATCGGTTCACTCAGTACGAAGTTCTGAGGTAACACACATAAGAAAAAACACATGATACGAATTGAAAACCTCCTCCTGTTTTTGAAGTCAGTTAAAAATACTTATCAACGGAAATTATCATTTGATTGCTTTATTTATTTGCTGAAAGTAACATTTCAAGGGGTTTTAGTATTAAGGTAATGAAGTAAAATAAGCTCAAACCTCTTAAATTAGAGCACATGTTTTGCTCTCTTGACAAATAAGGGACAGTCAAGTGAATTTGGATGATTTTGAAGCTCATTAAGGTAACAAACCAAATTTTGGAATTAAATTGTAGTATCATAAAAATGGGCTCTACCTCGTTTTAAAAGAAAATAATTTCAAATCTAAAGGTAGATTATACCCTGTAACATACCATTTCAGAATCTGGGTGAAACGGGCTAGTTTTTTTTGAAATTGGTATTCAAGCCACCTTACATTTTTTTTAACCACGGCAGAGTAAAAGTCAAGAATGAAATATGAAAAAACGTTAAGTTGGTATTAAATCTTAATTTATAAAAAAAACTTTGCTTTGGTTATAAAAATAATTGAAGACATTCGATAGCACATCTATCCAGGAATACTATCCAAAAAACAGATCCAAAAAATGTCTTCATTTATAGTCCTGGAGCCAAAAAGAATGGCGAAGGGTGGAACAATTTTGAAAATGTTGAAAATGTCGAATATCTCGGAAACGGAAGGACTTTTACTGAACATAACATTTGTTTATCTGAACCAGCATGGTGCCCTCTACACATAGGTGCCGTATTATCCATTCGTTACGGGACACCCTGTATATTAGGTACCTCTACAGATCAAATTCTACTACAGAAAAGCTGAGTCTTGCCAGTCAAAGCATTGAAAGGAGTAATATTAATAATTTTCATGCTTATATACGTATACTTCCCCTTATATAATATTATCCCACTGCTTCACTTTACGTTCACTGGTGCACGTTCGTTATTCTGACCACCAGTCACAGTAACAATGAACGAGGTTGTGGTGACATATCTCAAATCTTGAAGATTACAAGAGTCAGTACAGGATAGTTTATTCAATACTAGCGGACCCGGCAAACGGTGTTTTGCTCATCAAAATTTAATGCTTTTGCCCAATTGTACTCGACTCTTCAGTACTCTAACCAACTTTACCCAACTCTTCTCTATTCTAATCTAACCAACTTTACTCAAGTCTACCCACCATTTCCTTACTCTTAAATTAATCTACTAAGCTCGACCCTACTTTTCAGAACCCACTGCAAACAAAATAGGTACATCATCTCGAAAAGGGATCAAAGAAGAGGAGATGTGTAGGATGTTACGAAAAACTCCGCACCTAACAAGTCGTGAGGCAGACAAAAAAGTAAAGAAAATTGTCACAGAATGTACTGGTTGCAAAAAATATTATTTCAATGAGAAACACCCATAAATTTTAAAAATAAAATACCAATATATAAAATCGATATTTATTTTCCCATCACTAAATAATATGAAAAACTGCCATTTTTCAGTGCGGTACGAGGTACATCAGATCCCACGTTTTATTTTACCTATAGAATCTAAACTAACTTATGTAACCACGGGCGGCGGCAGATTTAGGTTCATCAATTCATTGTTAATAATAATCGCGACAAAAACCGTACAATTTGTTTTATTTGGCGCCAAAAAAAGGATTTTTGTCTCCTACGGGCGGTGGGGTTTAATATGCCTCGTGCCGCCACAATGTCTGGTTTAGGACGAGGTTTAAAACGCCTCGTAACGCAGTAATGGAAAGTACAGAAAAATCTGTGCCGCAGGGAACGTGTTAATATATTCGACCATATTAGATAATCATGACATAGTGCAATAATTTGATAGCTTTTTAAACAACATTTAGAAGCATACATACGCCGCTATATGTATGTTGTGTGTATTCATGTATTGTCATAATGTCGGTTAGCAAAATAACGGTATGACGGGTCGTCACGCGTTTTATTTGCGGAAATACAGAGATGAGTCGTGGTGACTCAGAGCCCACAGCTGATGGTACTTGCAATCCTTTTGTGTGAGTTAATCATGTCAACCAAATGTTGGGGACGCATTTTATTGCGATAATTGACTTGATTGAAGTAAAGGCGAGAGCTGTGGTCTTATTAGATGCTACGACCAGGCAGAATTCATTTAAATCTGACTGGTACGAAACTATGAAAACCGCTCATAATTCTCATTCCTATTTCCGTCATGCAAAATCTTACATTTTTCATTTTCTAGCTTCCACCTGTACCGTGGAATTTCGTTCCAAAAATGGATTTGGTTATTGATTATTGAGTTCCTTATTTTGTGCGGTATCAACATCGCTAGTAAAGCGATGTTTGTGTATAACAATTACCGTAGCGAATTACAATTCTGTAGTGCCACGGACACGTAATGATACTTCAAGCCATATAATTAAATTACACGAGAAATGCGGAGTTACTTGCATTCTGTAATTAACTTGTTCTTTAAACATAAAATTTATTGCTTCTCATTCTTTTAATAAACTTCTTCTTACAAATTTTATTTTTTAAAGAAACAACTGTGCGGTGATAGTGTTCATGAAGTCGACGAATTATATTCCGGAAACAATTGCCTTAGTACCATAAAAACATCTAAAAATCCCCCCCAAAAAAGTCTCCATGTAATAGTTCCTCCTATAACTTTTATAATACAGAAGACCATTTTTTTGAGATTTATTTAATAATGTAGATAGATTGCTCGCACACAGGGTTTATAACCGAATCCCATACGCCCTCAATTATTACAATTCTGAGTTTTAATCATAGAGATAGAGAATAGAACGGGCAAGCCAGGCTTTAAACTGATACTCGAATAGAAACAGAGAGTTGTGGTACCTAGGTACCAAGTCGAATTAATTTGATTGTATTATACTAATATTTCCCTCTTTCCAACCGTTGATATTTCATTATAGATAGCAGTATAGCTCACCTACTCTACTGTATGCCTCTATGGTTTTAATTTGTTTTATAGAACCTCATTGAACGGCTTTATACAGTAAAAACAGTGCCTTTTTTCGAATATTGTGTCTCCTGTAAAATTTGATATTTTTTTTTTTTTTACTTAAAATAAGTTAATGCTTGACAACGATCCCACCTGATGGTAAGTGGCGATGAAGTCCAAGATGTTGTACGCACTAACTTATAGCCTATTCACTCTTCTCTTGAATACTCCCACATCATACACAGCCGGAAACACCGACGCAGGCAAGCTATTCCAGTCCTTCGCAGTACGCATAATGAACGACGACGCAAATCTTGACGTTCGTATCTGCGGGACGTTTACGACGTAAGGGTGGATGCTCGCCGTACGTCGTGTTGTTCGGTGGAGGATATTTTTGTTTAGTAACGGTTTCACTTTAACGTGCGATATTATGTCACCTGCGAATCCAACAACACAGGGAATGTTACCTCGGCGAGAATATTCCCACGAATTGGACTATGTTCGTAATAAAAACGTTAGGTATCCGAGGAAAGTCACGGCACGCCCTATTTCAGTGACGTGGTCGGGTCGGACAATAAACGTTATCTGTGACCTTATTTATATTTATAACGTTACGACTGAAGACCTTGACATCTGGTGTAGATGTTCGTAACAAAATTCTACAATTATTGTTTATAGCGGACCGCCCGCGGTTTCACCCGCGTGGATCCCGTTCTCGTGGGAATATATGCATGTATTATACATAAAAACCTTCCTCTTGAATCACTCTACCTATTACAAAAAACCGCATCAAAATCCGTTGCGTAATTTTAAAGATTTAAGCATACAGACAAACAGACAAACAGACAAACAAACAGACGGACAAAAATAGCGACTTTGTTTTATACTATGTAGTGATTCAATAGGTACTTGTAACTCCGTGACCAGCTACAAGTTACTTTATCGGCTATTTATTTAGAAACAAAACTAAACTCAGTAGTTTTCTAAAACTTCGTAATGTAACAGTCGTGTCAAATAAGTTGTTTAGTCTAGCGACTTCTTTATTATGTTAACGCTATCACCAAATCTCAAGCACTCAAAGACAATCACGCGCGCAGAATCCAAAACACCCGGATCATAGCCAGCACTTAAATAAACAAGAAATCCCAAGGTGAAGGTACAATTTTCACACACTTTTTCCAGTCCCTGCTTACTTCCATTACCGTAATCAATTTCCTGTTACTTCGGTGTCACGAAAATACTACATGAGCTTCTTTTCAAAACATTTCTGATGTGGAGCAAGACAGTTTTATTCCGGTGAGTACAGAAAAAGGCCGAAGCGTTTTTCCGTGTTTCTTTCGGGTGTCACATTAAAAAATGACCTACTTATACGGCGTGGGAAGTTAACGACGAATACGAAAATTTCCCGGTAACTTAATTATTCATAAGGTCCTATAATCCCTGGTCGGGAATTTTCTCTGGGCCCGTCACGCCCTTGAATGACAAATTACATGTATAATACGGTCGAATCAATTTGTCATAAAAGTCAACTGAAAGTCACAGTAATATTACCTGACCACAATAATTAGGCGCATGACAGATAGCAGTCACGCGGGCCCCCCACCCCGCTCTAGCCCCGCGCGTCCCCTAGTGAGGCGCAGTCGTGTACAATTGTACATTAAGGTCATTTTGACTAGGCTGATGTGAACTTCGTTTTCCGAGATGTTTGCGCAGGTACAGTAACTGACCAAGTACAGGTGGTAGGGCCTAGAGCTCACCCGGGGAAGTACCACCGCCCGCCACGGTACTTTGTACCATTCCTACCGTGTAATAATTGTTTTAAGAACAATTGTGTTCCGGATAGGAAGGTGTGGTGCCGGTTACACTTTTTAGAGGCGACCATCTCAGTCCTCAGGGGTAGCAACGCATGTGTGACCGAATTAGAACGAGACTCATTGAGTCTAGTTCTGGGTCGGTCACAGTTGTTATGGGCGGCAGCGGAAGGTGGTGCTGCATGCTCGTTTGCTATCTTAATTCCATAAAAAAAATTGTACCTCCATTAAACATTCACCATGGTACTTTTGGTACTACTGCAGAATGTACTACGTATTCCCATCCCTAGTTCCAATGACGTCTTAACTGACATGCGCCTAATTATCGTGGTCGGCTTAGTACTTTTTTTACTTCTTGGTTAAAAGTAGGTTAAGTAGTAGTTGGTCATTCATATTGGCCACACCAATTGCGTCACCAACGCGTTTTCAGTTAATAAAGAAACTTTTACTCGACACTGTAGCCCAGTTATACCTGCAAAGCGAAAGGACTCAGGTTCGATTCTCAGCAAGGGCAGATATTTATGTGACAGATAAATATTTGTTCTCAAGTCATATTTAACTTTTTATTTGTACCTATTGCGACATAAAAAAACCAGTGCAGAATATAAGTGCATTACCGTTTATTTATTTTATCTCTGGTTTTCAATGCAAATGAAGCGCTATTTTTAACAGGAAGCTAAGCATTATCCAAACAAGAAAACTATTTTAATGTTATAAAAAAGCAAAAGAAGTGAGATAATGCCATCACCCTGTCAGTGATTGTAAAAGGTAGAAGGAGAATAGAAGAGATTCGCTTAGCCTCAGTGACGAAGTAGCCCCTTAGGTACGCCCTATATAACTTTTTCTTTTTTACCATTTCATCATCAGCCGTTTGAGTTTAAGGTAGATATAGAAAAGTCAGATGGTAGTTGTTTAGAGAAATAGGAAAGATGAATAAGTATAATGCTTACATAACATATATTATGAATAATTATGTTACAATCGAATGAATATAATTTGTTGTAAAATAATTATCATATGAAACGGAAGAGGTAATTCACCAGACAAAGAAGTTAGTCACACGGACAATGTTTTGCCGTTCAAATCAACAGTTGGGACTCTTGGGCGATATGACCATGAAGCAATTTGCTTCATGGATATGACCACCAGGACCTTGCAACTATATTGACCAAGAAACGAGTACTGTGAGAATAGACGTTGCAAACTGTACGTAACAAAATAAATATATTATTTGGGTTAGGATAACACAACACAGCGTCAATAACTTGCTGCGACACTATAACCGTAGGCACTGCTTGTCGTAATTTCAAACTGACTTCAAGAAAAGGAGGAAGTTCTCACTTTGACTGTACGTTTTTAGGGTTCCGTACCCAAAGGGTAAAACGGGACCCTATTACTGAGACTTCGCTGTCCGTCCGTCCGTCCGTCCCTCCGTCCGTCCGTCCGTCCGTCCGTCCGTCCGTCCGTCTGTCACCAGGCTGTATCTCATGAACCGTAAGCCTTCTTTCACACGGCAGTACAGTTTTTTGCAGGATCCCGTTTTCTGCTGGATGTGTTTATATGCTAGCGTTCACACGAGTATCCCCCATGCGGGATCATAAACACATTCGCCATCAAACGGGATCCAGCAGAAAACGGGATCCTGCAAAAAACTTTATGCCGTGGGAAAGTAGCGTCATAGTTACACAGTTGAAATTTTCACAGATGATGTATTTCTGTTGCCGCTATAACAACAAATACTAAAAAACAGAATAAAATAAATATTTAAGTGGGCGCCCATGCTAAATTATTTAAGTTCGACGCTTCAGCCTCAGTTTAGTTACCTTTCGGTCCAAGAGATGGCGTTGTTTGTAATATGTGACTACAATAAAACAATTAAATATTTAAGTGAGGCTTTCATACAACAGACCAGATTTTTTTGGCGTTTTTATACATAATGGTACGGAACCCTTCCTGCGCGAGTCCGACTCGCACTTGGCCGGTTTTTTTTATGTGTGTTACCTCATAGCTTTTGCACTCATTGAATCGATTTTGATAATTCTAATTTTTAATTATTTTTTATTCGAAAGTCAGTGCTACACGTCTGGTCTCATATAAATTTGAGCTAAATCTAACGTGTTATTTTTTATTTAAAGAGATATTATTTTGAAGTCCGTTTTTAGGGTTCCGTACCCAAAGGGTAAAACGGGGCCCTATTACTGAGACTTCGCTGTCCGTCCGTCCGTCCGTCCGTCCGTCCGTCCGTCCGTCCGTCCGTCCGTCCGTCCGTCCGTCTGTCACCAGGCTGTATCTCATGAACCGTAGTAGTTAGTAGTTACACAGTTGAAATTTTCACAGATGATGTATTTCTGTTGCCGGTACAACAACAAATACTAAAAAACAGAATAAAATAAATATTTAAGTGGGCGCCAGTACTTTTGACGTAAGTTTAGTTACCTTTAGGAAACCTTCGTGCGCGAGTCCGACTCGCACTTGGCCGGTTTTTTTTTGTAAAAAAGTTATGTCATTGTGAGGTTGTGGTGCGTCTGAATAGACATAACTCACTTCTATATGCAAATAATGAGTAATTTAATAAATAGCAAGCCAGTAAAATAAATCCCTTACAGGAAGCCGGGCGTAACGTTGTGAAATCCGATAAAAATAAAATGACTTTGTGTTCGGTAAAGGAATTCGCTGTGACACCGAGGGTGGGGGCTTATCCTGGATTGGCGCGTATCGCCCCGCTGTGCATTATTTGAACGTTGAATTGTATTGTTATAAAATATTATAATGTTTGAGTGTATTTTTAACATCTGTTTTTGTAGGAATATATTGTGGATGGTGAGAAATAAATGCAAATACTTGAAACTGAATAGAATTTTAATCTTGTAATAACGGTTACAACTTTTCACGAGCAGAGCCGGAGCAGAAGAGAAAGAACAGAACCACAGATCATAGACGAACAATAAAATTATAGTATCTCAAATTACCACAGACTAATAATACCAGTTAGTTACATTATTATGCATGTTGGGCTGCGTTCATACTATCCAACAGTTTTTTTACTTTCCCTAATGGAGGATGGAAAACAATTTTTTCTGCATATTTTTGTAAATTAGGGACTTTCTCACAGGTTCACCGCTTAGGCAGTATAATAATAGTATATTTATAGTTTAGGTATATAATAGTATTGTTCAAAGGTAGGTAGGTAGGTACTCGTTGCTGCAATTTTAAAATATATCATTAAAGTGAATCAGTCGGTAAATAATAATTGTAATAGTGATATTTTTTACCTATTTTGAAATTTAACCATGACATGCAAGTAAGATATTATGTTGTGGAATATAATATTGTAGGGTATCTTCCTTCATATTTCATTAAAGAATATACCTATAAATGAGGAACATTTATACAAAAAATATCATCATAAATATCTAAGAGAGAATGGTACCTAGTAACGGACACATATACCTAATATGAAAATATCTTTCATCAAACCCATAAAAATGTGCCATAACTTTGCTCGCGACTTTTCTAATAATCTCGTGGTGAATAAGTGGAACCATGCTGAGCATGTGTGGACGAATTGATTCCATTACTTAAATTTGAAAATGTTCTTTATGTCTCAGGTATGCACATTTTCGTATCACTTACCTTACAAGTGATTTTTAACCGACTTCAAAAAAGAAGGAGGTTCTCAATTCGACCATATATATGCTTTTTTTATGTTTGTTCAGCGATTTTTTCGTCGTTTATGGGCCGATTTTAATAATTCTTTTTTTGTTGTAAAGTAGATATGCGCAGTGGGGTCCTTTTAAAAGGATCACCAAGATCTGATGATGGCATCTCGGAGAAATCGAGGGCAACTTTCGAAAATTGTAGGGACGACTAGTGTGTTTGTTAATGTTTTCATAAGTACATGAAAGCGCTACAATTTCTTGAAGGTCTGGAGTCGATCTGATGAAGCCGAAAGACAGTCGAGGGAACTCCTCAACGATTTACTGCAGTTATCTAGTGTTTGAGCTTGATTAATTTGTAGTGACGAGAACTTTACACCTACATGTTGAATTAAGCGCCATCTGGCGAGTAGTTTTTGAGTTATGTCTGCTTATCGAGGTTGAAGTCGGTTATTTTTTGGTAAAAAGCAATAATTCCTAAATGACTTTCATAGTAACCTATGACTCGATATTATCGGCGACAAATTAAAAAAAAACGTAAAGGATGATTTACACCGTACCACATCGGAGTCCGGCCGTATCTACCATGCCTAAAAATGTAAAATGTACCAAATTCCAAAGTTGTGTATTTTTTAACGAACTAAACAAGACAACATCTGTATGATAAAACGTGAAACATCCTTAATTCGTATTTCCCTCCACGTTGATCTGCTGTCAACATCGGTACTACCCAACTGGCAATATCCGTCCTTGTGTGACGATAATTTTACATAAAGTCTAATTTTCGGATACCATTAAATATGCATAGCCCTTGTTGAATCTCTTTCGTGTGTCCAATTTTTTATGCTTTGTATGTAATGTAATGCTCAGCTTATATTGTAAAGCTCTGAGAAGTGTCCTTTTTAAAAAACCATAGTAATATTATAAAATCCTCTTTTAATAAGAGAACATAGATTCAAAAACATATGAACAGCATGTTTTCTCCTTGTTGCGAATTTCTTGTGGTGTCTCATCTGCTCATTTGTTATTTATAAAAAAAACTGACATGAAACCTTTATGTTATTACTGTATTTTATTGTAATTAAGACTTATTGTAATCGTCGATACGCAATTACACTATGTACACAGCAAAACACTATGCACGTACTCGTAAACACACTCGTCGATCGCTGTATCGCCCGTAGCAATCACTTCACTTCTCGCTGGTATCGCTCGTATCGCTTGTTCTTCCCGGTTTCGCTTCCGAAACTAGAATGCCACGCACTCGTTGTTCTTCACTCCGTCCCGCAAGGGACGTGTGGAATCGCTGGGACTGGTGTGTCCCCTTGCGAGGTCTCTCTCGCGGTCTATTAATATAGACCGGTCCTTGGGTTGGGGGCCGAGGCCCCCTTGGTGTCATATCCGTGATTGAGGTTTCTTAATTAGATGTAGTTTCCGTGTGAGCGGCTTATAGCCGCGGCGTCTTGTCTGGTGTGGGTTGAATCTTCGCGCCGCCCGGGCGATCAGGCCCTACCAGGTTGATCCCGCTGGTGGGAAGCCCAGCAGGAGCCGATCAGCGACCGGGCGGCGGCTTGTGAAGCCCCGAAGTCAGAATGCCACGCAGTCGACCGAGTGCCCTTTTTATACCACTCACCCACCAGACATGCCATTCTAGAATGTTCCGGCAGTTGTTGGAATAATGTTCCAGTAGTTTTTGTTGCAATCGACTTTCGACCTTATGACTAATGTCAGAAGGTCGAAGCGTCGTGGCGCGTACTGCGACGGTTGCATCCAGGCCACATGCAAACGACTCGACGTTATGAATCTTGTCATAAGGTTGAAGCGTTGTAGCGCGTACTGCCGAGACGGTCGCGTCAAGGCCACACCTATTGTTCTCTTAAAATGTTAATGGCCCTATTATTTATTGCTTCCGATTAAGCGAAGTAACTATACCTACCTACACCAGGTAGTTAGATAAGTTGTCACAAATTGTTACATTAAGCTTACTCTTCTATCGACTTGTGTTTAGAATCCGGCACGCACCCCTTTCAAAAACGCTTAGCGAAGTACCTAGGTAGGTAGGTACCTATGTAGGTAGGTAACCTATACCAGGTAGGAAAGTTGTCACTTTAGTAATCAATTTTCTAGAGGGATTGTGTCAGTAACCGTCGAGCAAGATTTATGTTTCTCGAAAATAAAAATCCTGATTTCATTACATACAATCTGGTAACCATACAGCCCGGAGCTCCTCGCTATATAATAACAGTACAGACAATCTCCGGCGGATATTTGTTCGCTATCAATAGGGTGCCTTCGCTCCTACTTGTTTACTTGGACAATTTAATTTATCTGCCTGTAAATGTTGTATCCAGCTTGATGAACTTGAAGACTTGCCCGTTATAGAAATTTTGCATGACGCGTAAGACAATTTCTTAACCTTTAAGATCGTTTGGTGGTGTCTTTGAAGGCTTCAAAACGTCTCAGTCAAAACTTTACCCTAGATGTTGGGCTTATAGGGTAATAGATAGTTGGATTCTAATGGGGTATTATGAACACATTTATAGGTTCCATGGATTCATTTTGGTCGTTTTATTTCAATCGGCTCCCAAAAAAATGGTATATCTAAATTGAATGAAGTTTACATATGTGTAATAAAAGAACACACTACTAGGCTAGCAACGAATGTATCTATAATTTTATATTACAGTTATTTTTTCACATTACCAGATGTCATACGCGTGTAACTCGCTCTCAATAATATGTTTATTAGGTATGTTTACTTAGCAAACGTAAAGAAATATTATATATCTACGTCTTCAATATTTGATTCGTAATATTATTTATATCATACTTGCTCAGTAACTAGGGATTACTATGGTGGAAAGTCTCCTTGTAAGTTGGTGTTTGCAATTCAAGGCAACATTACGTCGCACTATGCTTGAATTGTAATGTTCACATTACAGTTCAAGCTATGCAAAACTCCTTGGTAAACAATCTCTTTTCTTATAAAATGGTAAGAAAACTTTTTACTGAAAAAAAAAACACTGAACATGGCGGCATTTAATTTCCATACATTTCAAACTATGTGTATAAATTGTAATGTCCACACGCGCCAATAGATGGCGTTGGATAGTTTTCTGAATCGCGCTTACGAATGTATCGTGTATCGCGGCATGTATGTATTGTTATGTCGACACGCGCCAATAGATGGCGTTGAACGGGTTTCTGAATCACGGTTACGAATGTATCGCGGAGTTTATGTAAATGTAATGTCGACACGCGCCAATAGATGGCGTTGAACGGGTTTCTGAATCACGGTTACGAATGTATCGCGGAGTTTATGTAAATGTAATGTCGAGTGCTTTAAATATAACCTTGAGTCCATACAGTCCATTGGTTTTATTGGTATACTCATGACCTATGATTAAGGATTGGCTATTAGTACAACCACTATGCAAAACTCCTTGGAACTCAGAGCCGTAAAAAAAAATAGAAAACTATTTACGAAAAAAAATGGAAATGGCGGCATTTCATTTGATCTGAAATTAAAATTTCATTTTGCATTACCAATGTTTTATTTACCTCACAAGAATGATATAAAGTAGAATGCTTACCTCGGTTGCAAGTAGCTATTACACCCTCGAACTATATTCACCCTCGCTCGCTGCGCTCGCTCGTGTGACTAAATATCTCGGGTGCACACGATCCATTAGCGCCCTATGCGAGCTGCGCTCGCACTGGCGCCAAATTGGATCTTGTTCTGTAATAGCTTACTTACGTCCCTTGTGTAACAATCTACTATTGATTATTCTATTCTAATATCGTACGTATTTTTATTGTAAAACATACTTATTACGTTAAAGATGGGAGACGCCATTTTGGGAAAACTTATTTGATTCTATTATTATACTTGTAGGTATTCTGAAATTTTAATTTATTATTCTAACTTGGCTAACGTTTTTCTTGCCTGTTTGTTATGAATCTTCGATGTTTTAACAGGATTCCAAACAAGGGCTCACGGCTACGCGTGAGTAGGTTGGGAGTTGTTTTAAAAACAAAAATAAAGATCCTCTTCTTTCTATCCTTAGGGTTTAAAAAAACCATGAACTTAATTTTACTGATTCTATCTAAACTATCACTAAAAATATTCCATTTAATCCCATTTAATTTGAAATTGATTATAATTAGTTTGATTAATTCATTAAACTCCAACGACATGAATTCATGTCATGAAACCCATAGTACGTACGATTCGCTGGAATCCAATGAAAAGCTATACATACCAAATTTGAAGTATCCAATCATTATTTTACATTTCAAATACATACATACATTATATTAACACGATGAGTGCGAAACGAGGCTTAAAACACCTCGTCCGTGTCTCGACGTTATAGCGGTAAGAAAAAACTTAAACTTCTCTGTCGTGCGGGAGGCATAACTTCCATCTGGTTCAGTGTAGGAAAAAGATAACTATATATCTGAGATGTGCTATTAATTCCTAGTTCTATGGTATATCCACCTTAATACCGGGTTTCTTAGACCTCGTGCCGCACTGAACTAATAAAATTCTAACGCTGTGCGGAACGAGGTTGGAAACGCCTCGTACCTCCGCGCACCTCGTACCGCACCCTACGCTAGCTTCATGCGGTTAGTGTTGTGCAACGCATTCGAAGCTTTTACAGAGAACGACTTGGATGTGGATACAGGTAATCTTCAAACACCCTAACTACTTGTTATATCGTTAATAGAAACGTGAATGTGACTTGTTAGGTTGTTAATCATGATAAATTATGGTATGTTTGTTTATTGAGTTAACTAGCGGGCCCGGCAAACGGTGTTTTGCTCATCAAAATTTAATGCTTTTGTCCAATTGTACTCGACTCTTCAGTACTCTAACCAACTTTACCCAACTCTTCTCTATTCTAATCTAACCAACTTTACTCAAGCCTACCCACCATTTCCTTACTCTTAAATTAATCTACTAAGCTCGACCCTACTTTTCAGAACCCACTGCAAACAAAGTAGGTACATCATCTCGAAAAGGGATCAAAGAAGAGGAGATGTGTAGGATGTTACGAAAAACTCCGCACCTAACAAGTCGTGAGGCAGACAAAAAAGTAAAGAAAATTGTCACAGAATGCACTGGTTGCAAAAAATATTATTGTTTGAACTGTTTCAATGAGAAACACCCATAAATTTGAAAAATAAAATACCAATATATAAAATCGATATTTATTTTCCCATCACTAAATAATATGAAAAACTGCCATTTTTCAGTGCGGTACGAGGTACATCAGATCCCATGTTTTATTTTACCTATAGAATCTAAACTAACTTATGTAACCACGGGCGGCGGCAGATTTAGGTTCATCAATTCATTGTTAATAATAATCGCGACAAAAACCGTACAATTTGTTTTATTTGGCGCCAAAAAAAGGATTTTTGTCTCCTACGGGCGGTGGGGTTTAATATGCCTCGTACCGCCACAATGTCTGGTTTAGGACGAGGTTTAAAACGCCTCGTAACGCAGTAATGGAAAGTACAGAAAAATCTGTGCCGCAGGGAACGTGTTAACGGGTATTTAAAACCGAAGAATCCAAGAATCTCTATTTAATTTTTTTTATATGAAATTAAGGTGACGAACAAGCATGCAGTATCACCATTCCTGTGCCGGCTATGACAACTATTTAAGACCTAGGAAGACCCAAATGAGGAATATTATAGTTAATCCGGTTTTTTAAGTGATGGATTTTTATGAATACTGGAGCAAGGACTGCTACTGATAGTTAGGTAAGTAGTCCTGCTAATTCTTGTTATTTATAGTTCAGACGGTTATTGTTATTAAGATTATAATTCAGTACCAGATGTACTGTTAACCTTAAAGAATTGAGGTGAAACTAAGATCGGTCCTAAAGAATAAAATTGTAACCGGATCTTATCTCTAGGTGTTCAGTAGGAATACCCAAAACTCCTTGTAGGTACTTAGTATGATTAAAGATTGACCGTAAGGATGAAGACCGTTAATATAATTGAGTAAAAAGTAAGACAAAGTTGGATAAGTCAAAACTATAAGTAATACGAACTAATTTGAATGAGAGCTTTGTAATGTGTTTTTCGAATTATACGGCAACGTTAGTAGATAGACGTTCATTTCGCTACAATATTCATCATGGAGAAAGCAAGGCCCGGGGCAGCGTACCCAGTGTCACTACGGTTAAATAAACAAAGAACTTTGATCCCCGCTCCAATTAGGGCCACAACTCACGCTCAAACAAAAACATTTTTCAAATAACCTCGGGCTATCTGCGGTAGAGTCGTGTTTGAATACCAGTCCGAAAGTACATTAGAATAAGGGTATTAGTTTTGTATGCACATTTAATTAGAAAATTGGTCTGTAGGTACCAATTTTTCTATAATTAGGATAGGTAAAATTGTTAGCCAAATAGGCTACGGTAACAACTTTTCTTAACACACACACTTAACACACAAAACACTTATTTAGTACAGCTTTTAGTGGTGACCATCTCAGTCCTTAATATTAGCAACACATCTTTCACCGAATTAGAATGAGACTATTAGAAAAATATTTAAATGGGGGCTCTCTCAGTCCCCATTTAAATCAGTTTTTCTGTGTCAGGTCAGCATCAGTCATTAGTATGTAGGTTGTAGTCACAGGTCAGTTGGCTGGTCACAGGTCGGCATGGGTGGCAGCAGAGGTGTTGCTGCATATTCTTCCGCAACCTTCATTCCATAAAAAAAGTATTTTATAATTATATTTGCACGACATCAAGAGTATAATGAACAACCTAAGTTAGAACCTTGAGGAGCCCCGGAGGGGAAGCGGTTAAAGTTTATATCCCGCAGCCTCACAACTGCTGTGTCAGGTTCGGTCTTTGTTAGACCGTATACCGGCTGACTGCAAAGGACGCTCGCGTTTTACGCCCCAACTTCCTTGGACGCGTTCCAGTGCCAGCTTTGCCGGCTTAAACCTAAAATAAGTGGATATCTTCTTTTTTTAAAACATTTTAAAAGCAATTTAATAAAGAATTCGTGCTTAATTCTTTTTTCAAAACTTAATGCCCTTTCGAATGGATAGGGACTAATTTATTTCCGCAGCTTCACAGCGTTCACTGGATATTCTTTCTTTAAATTCTTCTTTAATAATGAGTTTAATTTTCTACATTATTAAAAAAAAGAAAATTATATAAGTAGATGCCTCATTACAAAATATATTAATATAGGTAACCTAGTGTGAAGGAAAAGGGGAGATCTCTCTACACCTAGCCTAGATCTTATTAAGATACTAGTCAGTTTAAACCACGTGCAATTCTTTGCAAAAATAACCACTAGAGTCTACGTAAAACCCGCTGCCCTGCCCACCGATTCAAATCACTATCAATAACAAATACAACAACAACAACAACAACAAACAAAACAAATAGGTAGGTAAATAAGATAAATTGGTGAGCGACTTGAAAATAAAAGATCCATTCCTACTAAGATAACAGTGATCATTTTGCGACTAACAATAGTAGAGTGGAAACCGACGCACCAAGCGCATCAAATACTCTTGAATAAAAATTAAGAAAATTGGTTTACAACATTTACAACATAGTTTCGGTTTTTAAGTTTCTCTTTCGAGTATGCCATTTGAAATTTATTTACCGCGTGCACTTAACGTGATGGATGCTCCCCATCGCTAATGATAGATGGCGCCCAACCAAACCTGCGAGGCAAATCTGGGTCAGCTTAAATAATTATACGTTCACTCGAAATGCCCTTTCAAATTCAGCTGTAGTTTTTACTGTTCCTTCTGGGGTCGGAGCCGATGAATTGGACCAAGACTGATGAAATATTCTTCAGGAAATTTAGTCAATATTCACTTATTTGTATCGCTGTTTTGTCGTTTCTCAAGCTGGTAAATAAAGTAACAATTTCATCTCCTCAAGTATTGGGTCTGCTTCGGTTCATTGAATTTAATATACAAACGGTATTGCTCGCAATTTTGCATAGAGTGCGTCACTGTATATTCCGTAATAATATATATTATGGTAGTAATATACTCTCGATTGGGTCATAGCTCAATATAACGAGGCTTTACGGCCCTCCCTTGGCTCGTAAATTTAGGCGCACTATTCTTTTCCCGATAGGATTTCCCAAATTTATACCAACCGTGCTGATATCAGCGACCTTTATTTCACTGAAACATATTGAAATAGCTTGCATTTTTTATGAATGATGGACCAAGGTCTTCGCGTTGACCGGAGTAACAGTTTGCTAGGATTATTCATCATTGTAACTAACTGTCCCACAACTCCGGGTCACAATAAGGATCAGAGATACAGGCCATAGCAAATAGACCAAGTGCGGGTTGGCAGTCTTCAAACTTTTGACGACATTTTGGCACTTCTCACACAACGCTATTTACGAGCTACGCAACTGCAACGCAATCCAAAATTTGTATGTATCTGACACTGACAGGAGTAGCATCGATGAGACTCCTGTCAGTGAAAAGTGTCAAATACATACAAATTTTGGGTTGCGTTGCAGTCGCGTAGCTCGTAAATAGCGTTGTGTGAGAAGTGCCTAAGTTTTGTAGTTCGATCAACAATACCAAGTAGATGTTGGCTCATCAGTGCTAAAAACCGTCTACAAAAATAAGATCCCACTTCATAGTATATCAGCTCTCATTTTGCTTAGTGACGAGTTATTGATAGGTAACATGGTTGTAATTGTAAGAAAAACTTTTGTCTTACCTAGTTGTTAGTAAACATTCAAAAGTGTCTAGGTGAAATTTTATTTAAGCCGAAGATTTTTAGCTTCGATTTTGTAGGCGAGGTAGGTGTTATCTAGTTGGTATTGTTGATCTAAGATTTGTTAGTAGGCTGGTAATGAAACATCCATGGATCGTTGAGAAAATTATACAATTTTAAATACACAAGTACCTACTGGACATGGACATTACACATAACGGAGCGGTGAGCAAGAAGAATAGAACGGAAGTTACGGAAGTGTGTATATCACATAATGCCACAACTTACATAATTTAGATATAATATGTGCATTTAAAAAGATGTTTTAATAACTATATAGCGAGAATGTGTAAGCGTTTATTTTGCTGCAAGTGAATAAAAGTAACAACCGTGTAATACATATTAAAACAGCCTTATAAAATGCAAGCTCTCACTGATGCACTCGTGGCAATCTGGGTCGAGTTGCCGGCGATGCTAAATTTCAGGGAATTTCACATTTATTTCATGCAAATATATTTTCCAAAGGGAGATAAAAATACTACACCGGCTTAAATTGTCAGAGAAAACGCTCTTGGGATATAAAATGTACCTTTGTCAGAGTTATTTCAATGTTTGGCTTATAAAATAGAAAAACAACAACTAACAGATCTGTTCTTTATCAGTTGACATCAAATTCAACATGAAAATTCATACATAATATAGCTTTATTTCAAAATTATATAAATATACAGACAGATAAATGCAAACTATGTATGTATAATCTTGTCTATGCTTGGTGTGACCATGATGCATGTAACAGGTTAGAAATCAACTTTATACTCTTCCATCTTTTGGCTAAAAATTCTGAGGTGATGCCTATTATGATACTGATGGTTGCATAAAATGAAACTATGACTGACAAATGTACCTACATAGGTACATGGAGGACACAGCGCACAATTCTCGAAATACTAACAGCATTAGATAATATATTAAGTTCAAATATCGTCTTCGTGCTGACATTGTTTACCCGACACAGTTTCAGTGAGTAACCTTGTTAAAATTATACTGACATATAACCATATCCTTAATAAAAATAACAAACGGTTAACAAGTTACATGCCGCCGTGCCACACTGTGTCGTAGGTCGCAGGTGTCTCGGACGTAAACTAATGAGAAATAATTTGGGACCTGCGAGTTAACACTGACATCTCGCACAACTTGGTACCTATCCTATCACAGCTTGTAAGGGCATAATATCTATTATAATATCCAAATATCATACTTAAAGTTATTGCAACAAACAGTATCAACTCGTGCAGTGATTTATGGCGGTAAATTCAACCGCAAGGAAAGATTTTATTAAGCTCTCATTTTATCATTTGCATCGCACCAACTCGCTTGAAATAGACAGCGTCACGAAAAACTATTTCAAAAGCCAAACGCTTTATATAATTAATTTTCAATACCCAGTAATACATTGTACTCGCTTTACTAATTGTAAAATGGTCGGATGCAATATACAATATATACATACATAAAATGATAATAGTAAATTTAATAAATGGCAGTGATTGATTTTATTAAGGGGTTCATAGACATGTATTCAACAAATAAATAAGTAACGTTACAACCATAGACCCTCACTAGGATAGTCTAAGTCATAGATTCCATGAAAAACACGCAAACACAAAAACACATACCGAGAGAAGTCACCTTTATCTAAGTCATCATTTAAACTTAGGCCGGCCGCGGGAATCGAATCCTTTGCCCTTCGCGCAACAGTCCGCCATTTTAACCACTGCGCTTTACGGGTTGATGTAAGAATGTAGGTATGCTGTAAGATTCGAGTGTACCCAATTTGATATTAAAATGAGTGCGAATTTCGATGTCAACGCGATGGTTTCGAGATTCAATACAACGGATCCCCGTTGATTGGAGTGCGGTTCAAATTCGAACTACGTACAGAATTACGGTTTATTGAATTACATTGTTTTATTGATGGATAAACCCGAGATTTTTTGTCACAGCATCCTTGAGCTGTAAATAATTGTCATAAGTTTTTTTATTACTTTTTTATTTGCTGTTTGTTTGTATCATTAGTCTCAGAATGGTTTGCCGTTTGTAATTAGATTTTGAACTGATGTATTTTTGTAACTTTGGAGTACCATTTAAGTAGTATTTTGTTTAATTTTAATCAGTTCACAAATAAAAACATTGTCACATTTTCCCTTAACATAACCTTCTCCTTCTGAGAAGATGTAAGTGTGCAAAGTGCTCAATAGTGGACTACGACGGATTGAGATGATAACCTACATTTTAAGATATGATTTTGTTGGTGGTTCATATAAAGGCTGATTAACATTGATACACTAGCTGGCGCCAGCACCACTGGATTCCGACGCTGGATCAGCACTGTGTCAGTGAAAACATGTTTACAATCCAGAAATAGACCGGCCGCTTATTTTTCGATTCAGTGACCGCCCCCCGCACTCCGCGTAGCCCTTGCCGGTGGCACTGGATCCGTATAAACTCTAAAAACAGTGCCAGTGCCTAGGCAGCGCTAGCTGTAATGCTGGCGCTAGCTACTGTGTCAATGTAAATCAGCCATAAAATAGGTAGATATACTCATGAACAATCACAGCACTACATTTCATGACATATTTCATGCGATCACGATATTGGTATTCGTACACTTAGGCCTAACCTCATAATGGAAATACGGTTTAGCGATTTCGGTTACCATTACGGCTGATATGTGAGTACGTTCCCGAGGGATGAAAAATGTTTTTGAGGTTTGCATTTGGAGGCGCGCCAAGTATCCGATCGTTGGTACATAAAAACTCTCCCAGTTCTGTAACAATCAGGTTGGTTATTGAGCAAGTTGATGGAAATATAATTTTGTCACAGTTTTTTTGATCACTCTCATCCAATTTCAGAAACAATTAAAGTTTTAGAGCTCCTTTCATTAAGATTTTTTTCTGTTTATTAGTCATTGAAGAGAACTATTGAAATAGGTAATTATTTTATACCTACAGAATATGAATGTTTCACGATCATATTGATATTCATCCACCCTTCAGCCTTTCTGTATCTATTGATAGGCATAAACCTCCCCTAACTTGTGCCACTCTACTATCGAAGGTAATATGAATTAATAATCTAATAGATTGTCAGACGTGTATATACGTCCATGTGTACACCGCACTAAGATCCCCTGTTTCGTCGTTGATGGACGAAATGTTAAACTTTAATAATAACCACCATCAAAATAATTCAACCTAAAATATTTCGTTTCTCAATCAGGGCCACCAATTATCTACAAGACTACAAGCATACGCGCTTATTATGAGTCAGAGGTGTCCTTCATAATTAATTTTATTATGACGATGAAATACATACACAAATACATAATTCAGTTGTCCATCCGACAAAGCCAAAATGCGTCAATCACTTTACTTACACAATAAATCTTAAATATTATTGTAAGTAAATGCACAAGAAATACACCACTCAGAATAAGTCATCACTAAAATAATAAACACGTGCATGTGACATGAACTGGCCTTTACGCCAAGGTGAGCTAGATGATATTCTTTCGTCTATCAAAAAAGAAAAGATTTGGTTCAATAGCAACATTCTATTTCCGCCAATTAGGTCAGTGGGCTCACAAACAGCGACGGAATCTCCGCGCAAGCAGGGAGCCTTCGAGAAAAACATCATATTACCAAAGCGTGAATCATCCGAACAATGTTTGCGACAGTTATGGCGGCATTCCTCTGAGTTATTGTGTTCCTGCCTCAAATTTACTGTGATTTAGCGTCTACCGGTCGTTATTTTTCTTGTCTCACAAGGCTCGTCTACGCAGGCCTGGATGCAGATCATAATATCTGTAATTACACTTGTACAAATGGATGAGTTTGTATGTACGAGTATATTGCGACTTTTTTCCTTAAAGAAAAATGTAGGTCACATTTTCTTTTGTACAATAAAATTGTTTTACTCATTAGGTAATACACAGATTTTATTAAAATACACTTTTAAATTTTTCATTATACCTACTTCAAAGAACCAAATCATACACACATCGATATAGCTATGTATACAGTTGTGAATAGGGTTTTATTGAGTGAGTGCGCTCTCTATCTTAGACTTCATTTCCAGTTACCATCAGGTGTTGTGGTTAAGATAAATATATACAATTTTGAATACGTTTGTAAAAATATTCAAATTGACTGAAAAACTTATTATTTTCATTTACAAAGAAATTACCACCGAAGCTCGGAACACGAAATCCATTTCGATTTGATTTGGCTCAACTAAATATCACAGCAAAACGTCGCGTCCAATCCAAGCATCGTGTTGGACATTCAGCGAGTGAAATGAAGCATCAAATCCACAAAAATTAGACAAGCGAACAATTTGGACCGAATTTCCGTTCGCACGGACCATTTAACCCAATAAATTTAGACCATTACCCGTGTCCAAGCGGTGGTGCTATAAAGCGCTTTAGGTCGCAGCGCTTTGGAAACTCGTTACAATTTTTTTTGGTGAAGACAGCAATGAAATTAATTTTGTATAATTGGGCCATTGCGACCCCATCCGAGTCTCGTCGTTCATTAGGGGCTCCTGTCATGTTCAGTCATGTCGTCGTTAACCCTGCACGTGTTTACATTGTTGGACAATCTGGTCTGTGTAAGCTGTGGTGTAAACATGTGTCGCCATATGTTCTTTGGCTTTGCCGTCTCGCACTTAGGGTTGGCGAACTCTTATCTCCCCGAAAACTATTTGGCCCCGCCTCAACTCGGACAGTTAAGTATTCTTTGTGTGAAACTTCACACAATGACACACATTTATCAGTATCATAATGGCATCACCTAGCTTCAAAACAAACTCTTGGCTTATCGGAAGACAACGCCGATTCATTTTCGAGTTGAAAATAATGTGCAAAAGCCAAGACCTAAGTAATGTAAAGAAACGAAACAAAAAGAATTTCATAAAAATGCAAGACATTTTAATAGTCTGTACTGACGATAAAGCAAACGGGACAGCTGATGCTCATCATTGCCTTGTTGATACGAGGAACACCAGCGCAGCCACCCATGTAATTGCTCTCGCCGCCCCGAAAGGAAACCTTTTTTCACCCTTTGTAAACAAATTCCATATCTTCAGTAAAATAGAGAATACTTCACAAGGAAAATTCTTCTACAGTTTGCAAGCACGAGCTAAATAAAAAATAGTTTCCTTCCCACTTATAAGGCACGATATAAATAATTTCCACCAGTAGGTATCTACTTAATATTTCGAAAGCATAGGTAAAACGAAAATAGCCCACTAATTTCGTGATATTGGCGCGCGGAGATAAGTACTCGTACCTAGAGGAGCAAGCAGCACCGATTAATTGGGTCTTACTGTATTGATTTTGTATTACGATAAGCCGATAGAACTCACCGATATTAGTCTGCAGATGCTGTTTATTTATTCAAATTGCACAGTAGGGTTTAATATTTCCTTTATGCATACTTTATTAACTACGACTATGTTGCTTTGTTTTGGAAGTTTATTACTTGCTTCCTTCTACGCCAATATTTAAATAAGAGTAGGTAGGTATATTTAAAACGGACTAGTGATATACTTACGGTACTAAATTTTTGAACGTTTTTTAATATTATATTTTTATAGACACTTCTGTTCTAATTTTCGAGACAATTCTAGTTTCGACTCGAGAAAATTCTAGTTTGGTAAACATGAAAAGCTATCTCGAAAAGAATAATCTGTACTGAATAATCGGTACAGAAGTGTCTAAACAAAAAATATACAAAAATTGCATGACTTTACTGACACTCTTCCAATCAACCGCCACATGGTTTCAATGTCGCCTTCATACAAGGAACTCAAAATAAAATAATAAAACTACACTGGAACAAAACATTTTATTACGTTTGGATCGGTGAAGTGCCTCTGAACTAAAACAAAATCATCTTTACTTATGACATTAAAAGCGATATATAAATTAGGGCATGTACTATAAACACATAATAATAAGAATATTTATCATAATTCACTTCAACTAAATATTAAATACGCTACGAAAACTACGGAACGGCGTAAAAAAACAAAAACTGGGTTTCCGATTAGTGGAAGCTTACCGTATCGATTTTGTATTACGTGTACCCAATAACCCTTGTTTGTATTTCGTGGAAGCTGCATCATGACGAATGGAGCTTTTATGAATGGATTCTGTGAAATAAAATAAAGTGATGCTTGTGATTTTAAATATTTATTAATTTAAATGTAATAAAAAGTTCCGAGTGTTTTTCGCTTTTTTAAAGGTAAAATTAACAAACATAGGATTTTAATCCACTAAAGTCCAGCCAGTAGAAATTATGGTAAAGTGTGCACCGTTTTGTTCGATAACTACCTATTGCCTATTTTGAAAACAATTTCATTTTCCAATAAAAGAAGTCCCCGTCCTATTAGTAAAAATCTTGAGCCGCCATTAGGAGCCCTTAAGGTGGCATAGAAACTTCCAACACTTGGCCAATAAGCCCTCCATGAATCCTCTTTGGGGTAGCGTAGTGGAAGACGCTCCAGGCCTTCTGAGTCCTAAAGAGAGACCTGTGATCTGGGCCATTTATATTAAAGTCAAAGCTAATTGGTCTTGTCGTTCTTCGTGCTGTTTCATACTGTTACTGTACTACACACAAGGCTTCGCACACATTCAATTTTTGTTTCAGTTGGTCCGTCTTTTTATCACTTGTAGTTTGTCACTATAGTCCTACAACGATCTTTTGGCGCGTGAATTACGTGTGGGTGACAAAGACAGCGTCTTACAGGGAAGGCAAACTGTAAGGCGCTGTCTCTGTCACCTTCACGTCATCCACGCGCCAAAAAATCCTTGTACGACAATACCCTTGAGGGGACAGTTTCCAAAAATCCTCTCTTAATGCTTCCCAAGGAACATGCATGCCTCAGCTCATTACGTTCTATAATTTCGACTGTGCGTTGTTTATCAGTCAGAAACGAAAGAGTTTTATACACATTGATAAATTGAAAAAAAATGTAACAACTGACCGTGCTTCTTCAACCACTGTCAATTGACATGTCCCTTCTGGCTATAATCGCTTCTAACTTGTCTATTTAAATTAAAGTTGCAGTCACACCAAAAACTAATATGTTTGTTAATATATTCTACTGCCAGTGAACATTGAAAAATTCTTATTCTGTTTCATACCACACAGAACGCCTCTGACAGATACCGCAATTCAATTACATTGATTTAATTTCAGAGCTTGCCTGTCGTTGTCGATATTTTGTTGAAATTGAAACCCCACAAACTCTAATTGGCGGGAACATTTTGCAAATTTATTCGTATAACAATAGAATGAACTATGGTAATGGGTTGAGTATTTTTGTTTGACTCGTAATAATTTTATTGTAGGTAAGGTTCTGGCCGATCCTGCTCGTAGAAGGCGTCGGCGATAACTGCCATACGTGTAGCGGATCTCAAAGGAGGAAACTACACGCAGGGGAGGCACCGGCACCGGTGCGTTCTTGTGAGATCCCGGAGCCTCACCAAATATGCGGCGGATGGCAGACGAGGGGGTTTTAGTAGGTAGAAATCCTACATAACCCACCATGGGTATCTTTAGAAGATTTCCCCCTCGGAAAAAAAAGGTAATGTTCTGGGTATCATTTATTTAATACGTTTAAATTTAATTTTCCTTGGAAATAACGTTTAGGACGGTTTATTATAGTAGGAAGTATTTTATAGAAAAGGGCGTACAATTCTAATTGAATTGTATTAAGTAAAGACTACAATATTATTAATTTTTTATTACCTCTCATTATAAAGACTCGCCGTGGCGTAGGTATACACAATATTAAAAAGATGTGACACCGACCGTGTGTTACACGAACCATTTTTTATAATCGTCAATCAAAGGTTTAAACATTTTATCAAACTTATAGCTTTAGTTTGTTAACTGCATTGGATAAAGAACTGGGACGTAGCTATTTAACTCTTACTAGGTTCTGTTAATGTCGAATATAGTGACTAAAATATTAAGTTAATTAATGTTGAAGAAGGAATATTAATAATAAAGTTACAAAAATCAAAATTAAAATAGATTGAGTCAAGTAATCGTCTTCGCATTGCTTCGATAAAGCTACTACCTCAAATACACCCTACATTTAGATGACAGTTATAATATGAAATATTCATGATAGCACTAATTTATTGATTTAATAGCTACCTTGTTAACTTTTAAACTTACAATGTTGTTAGAGAAAACGAACCAATACATAATAAATAGAGTAATTCTAAAAATTATTCGTTGTATTCGTTATAAAAAATTTATTAATCAACACCATTATAAAACGTCCCTATCACACGTAGAAAGCTAACATTCGTGTTTTACTGCTCGTAAAAAATAATACCGTTTAATTTACGCTGTAACGGGAAATTTAGCCATTATACTTTTCCCCTTTTGTTGAATTTTGTTTAACGGCCTAAATAAGGCAATTGTTATATCGTATACAGGTATACACAGAGATAGAAAAGTATTAGATAATAAATATGAGGTATGAGCCAATATTTTGATCACAGCTATCCAAGTCAGGTCAGGTTACAATCTATTAGTCGTATTTACGGAGCAATATTACATCGTAAGCTGCAGGAATTTTTAATTATCGCCTATGTCTAGTTTTCAATTACCAGAAATTTCACCAATAATAGTTACAGATAAATTCATTTAATCTTGTCATGCGAATAAAACATTATTTGTTATGCTAAGACATCATTAAAACTTAATAATGTATTTTGTGACAAAGTGTCTCCCTATTTTTAACCGATTTCAAAAAATTAGGAGGTTCTCAATTAGGTACACTGTATTTTTATGTGTATTCATTACTTTTTACTGGGTGAACCGATATTGATAATTATTTTTATATCCGAAAGCTGTTGCTTATTGTCTGGTCCCATATAAAGCAACAACTGACGGGTAGTTTTTGTGTTATCTCTGCTTATTGCTTTTGAAGCCAATTAAGTTTTCGTTAAAAGTTATAATATGTTAAGTATGTATTACTTATTAAAAATAATGGGCTGATGTCTTGACAACCGGGTTCTTAGAAAAAATCTTAAATTTATGAAATACCGTTCCGGCCGGATATTAGGCAAAATGTAGAATTCAAATTTCATTACAGCTTGATAAATATTTTTCAGGATATTTGTAGTTACTGGAATACATAATTATATCTTAAATCGAAACCCAAAAGTGGTTAAAGAAAACGAAATGAAGTCAACTTAAAATAACTTCCATTGATGACAATTTTTGGTGCTGATACTTTTTGCAATTGTAATGATCATTTCTTATGGCAGAACGAGTATTTCTGGATTCTTAGATCACCACAGGCTTCCGTACAATTTATTATTATTAAAGCTATTAAGTATTTGGATGTTTCGGGTTCTTTTCCAATGTTCTTACCTATTTGTGTAAGCAAAATTTTTCGAGTATTCATTGTTTGCGGTATAGATATTATACAAGTATATTAATAGCTAAAAATGAAAGAACTCTACGTTCAAAATTGTTCCCACATTTTATTGCGTATTAAAAGTTAACGTTTAGCTACGGAATTTCAGCTGACATATCAAAATTAAAACTAAATCGTATTATTGTAAGATTTAATTCTACACAAAGCTAGCCCCGAAGTAACTTGAGTACCTACCTTCTAAAATAATCGCGATGAAGAGCCGAGAACAATAGAAAGTAATTAAATACTGTATACTTGTCAATATACAAGCAAAACGAGGGGTGTAGCTCAAATATGAAAGGAAAAACTTGTACAAAAACCCCACGTTTCACTACAACAAGTTGCGTATTGTTATACTGTACCCGAAAACACAGCGGGGAGCCATTTGCGCCATTTTACGCACAATACAGGACCTTAATCACTCACGCGATCTCTAATATCGTGTCTTGATATAACGGGAACAAATGAGCTACACGGACGTAATTGTACGTACGTTAATACAATTCTACAGAATTTTCTCTTGACCAACGTCTTGTCTGAGCTATCGCTAAGGCGGTGTCCTACGTGAGCGACGAAAACGACGGGACACGACGTTGCGAATGCTACGAACGCGATCAAATCAACGGCATCCCTACTTGCGTCCTATGTGACAGTTTGCGACAACACGCGACGTAGTCATTGTCGCGTGTAGCATCGCGTCGTGTTGCGTAGCGTCGCGTCGTATTCGTCGCTCACGTAGGACACCCCGTAATAACTGAGGCTTCTTGAAACACTGAGAAAAAATGCTAGAACTGAGACTGAATTGAATGAGTCCGCCAGAATTATTGATTCATCGATAGTTTAGATTTTACATATGATATGTTGGCGATCTATATGTTGTTTTTTATTGTTACTATGCCAAGCCACCGTCTGGAGTTTGATTCCCAGCAAGGCAGATTTAAATTATGAGTTTATATTTTTGTTTTAGGTTGTTATATGTGACGTCATTATAATGCTATTAATGTATAATTGTGGTGATCATCTATATCACTCTGTTTGCAAGTTCTATCCTCTGAAGTCTGAAGCCTATCCCTGTTAAGCTGTGAACGTACTTGACTTCTTGTTATATTAATTTCATACAAAGATAACGGTCCAATGTGAGGCGATGCGAATACTTTCCAATGTACTTAATTAAGAGTGACCTAAAAATAAAATTATACCAAACAATCTTTTTTAGCATGATAGGAATTTTTCGCTGGTTTTAGCATACCCACGTAACTTTAACGGGTACATCACGAAATGTTTCATGTATGTTACCTACAACAAGAGGTTGAAATAAACTTAATATTTTTTTTAATAACACCCCTAAATTGTATCTTAATAATAACACAGTAATAACAGCTTTAAGTGATTCTTCGTAAAATATTTAATGTTACGTAAACAAAGAGCTTCCAGCGCATTTGGTCCTTTTTCCTTTTTCTGTTACAGATCATTTGCGCCGTTTGCGAACAATCTTCAGGCAATTTATGATAAAATCTACGGATGAGCCCATTTTCTCTGGAATTGTTAACGATTTTTAAATAAGCAACTGTTAGATTTTTGCCTAATTATGTTTATTTCTAGTAATCGTATAATAAACCTGTCTTCCTATTGCATAATTGCTATTATTCTCTTTCAAATACTATTTGTAGATTTTTGAGATTTGTAATTTTTCAACATTAAAAAGACCTAAACCTATCACAATGCTCTAGGTTCCCTCATTGCGTAAATACTTAATTCAAACACGGATTGGCAGACTTCGCACACTATTGAGCATATCTTAAATTTAAGTTTTCGTACTTAGTCGCAAATAAATAAACACAGGGACCAACACGAATAAAAACATTTCCGGATTTTTATAACATAGCCATGCGTACTGTTATACCTGGAACTTGCAAGGGGCTATTCGCTGACTCGACCCCCCTTGCCGTTCAGCCCGTCTTGCTGAATAAGCATCCCATACATCATATAAGGGCCCTGCTGGGCCGCGCCCGCTAGTTCTATCCCGCGACTCCTCACGATACACGACTGCCGAAGGATCACATAATTTCTGTATCAATTCTCTTTGTTAAAGCAGCAAATAAATTCCTTTTTTTTTTAAAAGTGTTTTGAAGAATTCCTCGTAACAAATTTGGTGGCAGCGGTGGGATTTTTCGGACATTCCGGGCCTTTTTTCGGCAACGTTTTTCGTGATTTTCGTGTATTTTCGTGATTTTCGCAGTTTCAGTCAGTTTTCAGTCGTAAAGTGTGTAAAAACTCTGTTTCTCGTTACGAAACCATTAAAGTCGCGCAAGGGATAGGCTCCGTGGAACCCCATACAGTGAAAACAGTGAAAAACAGTGAAAACATGGTGAAAGTGTTGTGACAATAACTAGTGTGTTAAACTGGTTTAGTTTCAATTGCAAGTTCTACTACTTATCTCCGCATCATCGTCGTGACCAGCAATTCATTTATTCATCACCACGAAAGATAACATCATCGTGTCCTATCTGCGCCGTCGAAAGGAAGAACACCCTTCATCACACTTGTGTGGAGGACTCATCATCAAACCTGGATCCGGCAGCCACATAGTTGGCTCACCTCACGAGGCATCATCACCGCATCCAGTCATCATCATAGAAACTTCGAGGCTCCGGTCGGTCCCGACGCTGCGTAAGCGTTCTTCGAAGTCGTCGCCTTCGCTCCGTTATGCGTCTCGCCGCGATAATATTAATAACGACGATTACAATGTAAGTCTTTGGTCATGCTAATTAGGGTTCCACGTTAAAAGTAAATAAAATAATTCAATTTACTCACTGTATCTTTACTAAGTAGTCGAATTTAATAATTGTATCTCTTTTATTGAATTAAATTTAATCACTGTATCTTTGTTATTAAATTAAATTTAATCGCTGTATCTTTGAAACAAATTCAATTTAATCACTGTATCTTTGAAATAAGTTCAATTTAATTTCTGTACCTTCATAAATAGATTTTAATTTCAAGTTCGATTTTTAAAATATAATAATCGTAAATATTTTAAAATACAATTTCTAATTACAAATTGTAACACTGTGTCGTGCATGCGCTTTGCTTTTTATTTTTATTTTCCATTTTATTTCTGTGAATTGTGTACTACATATTATTTCAGTGAATTTTACTTGTGTGTGTGTGTAATTTCTCAGGCACATAAAAACTTTTGTGTAGGTCTCTTTCAAAATAACTTTTGTGAATTTAAGTTGTGATTTATAACAGATTTAAAATAATCACGTTATTCAGTAGGTCTCTTCCGATAAATTAAATAATAAATTATTTTAGCGAAGTCTGTTTACTATTTCAAATTTATACTTAGGTCTCTTTCAGCAAAATTAATAATTAATTATTTGTGTCTCTTTCAATTATTTCTAATATTTCAATAATTCGATTATTTCAATAATTTCTAATATTCATTCTTTCAATTTATAATTCATTCTTTCAATTATCTAATAAATAAATAATTTAAAAAATGGCAAAGGCAATTAAAGAGAAACTCGCAATTGATATCCCGGAAGGCCAAATAACAGAAGGTGAAAAGTCTCCTATCGTAAATAGACCTAAATCTCCTAGTTGTGCAATTTCGTATAATGTTGATCTTAATATCATTTTAAAATTCATCAAACCCTATGATGGAAATAGGGAAACATTGAACTCATTTTTATTGAATTGTAATAACGCATTCGAATTAGCTTCAGAAACCCAAAAACCTATCGTGTTTCGGTTTATTTTAAGCCAACTCCAGGGCAAGGCTGAAATAGCCTGTTCAATCAAAAACTTCACTTCTTGGGAACAATTAAAAGAATTCCTTAAAACCCAATTCAGTGAACGGAAACACTCGTCTCACTTACTGACAGAACTTCAAGAGACCAGACAAGGGCCTAACGAAAATGTAAGCCAATTCTCATTGAGAATAGAGACCTGCCTCTCACAATTGCTCACTGAAATAGCCTTAACTTATAGGAAGCAATCTGAATTACCAGGCCGCACTGCAGCAATGGAGGAGTTGGCCCTTCACCATTTTATGATGGGACTTAAGCCCAATATTTCCACAATTGTTAGATGCAGATCTCCTAAAAATCTTAACGAAGCAATTAATATGGCAATTAGTGAGGAACGCATACAACAAACCGTGTACAAGAGATCACAACAACACACAGATCGAGCTGTAGCGTCATCTTCTAGACCTAGGGACTCGTTCCAATTCTCTCCCAAACCTAGGTATCCATTCCAGTTCTCCCCCAGACCTAAGGACTCATTCCAACAGAGACCACAAGCGCAAAGACCCAATTCTTTTAATAATAACCGCAATCCAATTATTTGTAGATATTGTAAAGCAATTGGTCATTCAATCGAGCAATGTAGGAAGCGTGAATATAACAACCGTAACCGTCCCACATTTGCACCACAACAACCACGTATCACTTACGTCGAAAACCAAGAAGAAACCAACGATTATGATGACACTGACGGTTATGATGAAACCTATTGTTCAAAAAACGAAATAGGGTCTCGTATGGGTGTCGTGCGAGACACCAATTAAATCTGAAATCCGACACCAAACCCTCTGTATCCGCTGTATCCACTGTATCTAATGTACCCATAAAAGGGGTTACATCTACTAAATCTGGTACCAAATCCACTGTATCCGCTGTATCCACTGTATCTAATGTACCTATGAAAAGGGTTACATTTACTAAATCTGGTATCAAATCCTCTGTATCCGCTGTATCCAAGGTACCCGCTGTATCCACTGTATCCGCTGTATCCAAGGTACCCGCTGTATCCACTGTATCCGCTGTATCCACTGTACCCACTGTATCCACTGTATCCGCTGTATCCAAGGTACCCGCTGTATCCACTGTATCCGCTGTATCCACTGTACCCACTGTATCCACTGTATCCTCTGTATCCACTGTATCCTCTGTCTCCACTGTATCCAGAAAGACCGCTGTATCCACTGTATCTACTATACCTACCATATCCACTGCATCCGTTACACCAGTAAAACTTACCTCATCCGCTGTTTCCTCCGCATCTGCTAAACCTATAAAACTTACCTCATCCGCTGTTCCTGCCGCACCTGCTAAACCTGTAAAACTTACCACATCCGTTGTTTCCTCCGCATCTACTAAATCTGTTAAACTTACCTCATCCCCTCTTTCTGCCAGATCCGCCGAATCCACTGTATCCTCTGTCCCTTCTGCTTCCACTAATAATCCAGAACCAGAAAAAGGAACTCCTACTAAATCCATGCATCGTGATAACCCTGAAACAAACAATGAAAATAAAATATTCGAAATTACTACCGATCCTACTAAAGTCCTACTCCCTCATGTCCTTGTTAATTCTGCAATAACCGAAATTCCCTTATCTTTATTAGTAGACTCTGGTTCAGCAGTCAGTCTTATCAAATCCTCTTGCATACAAAAACCTGTTACTTTAACTAACGAACAAATAAGCCTAAAAGGAATTGATCCAGGAAAAGGCTCTACTAAAACTAGAGGTCACTTTCCCTTGAAATTATACATATCCGATAATCCTAGAAAATCAATCAGCCATAAATTCCATGTAATTGATAAGATAAATCTTCCATATGATGGAATTATCGGGACAGACTTATTAAACTCATTTGGCTGTAACATCAATTATAACGCTAGTAAATTATTAATTAATAAATTTCAAATACCAATTCAATTCCATGAACCAGTCTATACTATTCCTGCTAGATCCGAAATGATCATAGAATGCTCAGTCAAAAATCCAGAATTAAAAGAAGGACTTGTTATAAATGAAACTCGACTCAAGGACATCCTTATAGCTAATTGCCTAGTAAAGGTAAAAAACAATAATAGAGTAAATATAACAGTAGTTAATACTTCCGAATCTCCTACATCACTCAATTCCAACTTACTCCTAACTCTAATTCCATTCCATTCTGATGATACCGATAATTCTCCCAATTATCCCATAAATAATATAAATACTTACGATTCAATCTCTCGTACCCAGGAAGTCCTGAACCAACTTAGAGCAGCACATCTAAATTCCGAGGAAGCTAACGCCCTTTATGAAATATGTTCTAACTACTCCGATATTTTCCATTTACCGAATGATAGACTCACTTTTACTTCCGCTCTAAGTCATCAAATCAAAACAAATTCCGACACCCCCATAAACACAAAATCTTATCGATTCCCTGAGTGTCATAAAAAGGAAGTCCAAACTCAAATAAAGAAGATGCTAGACCAAGACATCATAAAACCCTCACTGTCTCCTTGGTCTTCTCCAATCTGGGTAGTCCCCAAAAAATTAGATGCGTCAGGTGAGCGCAAATGGCGAGTTGTTATAGATTATCGCAAGTTAAATGACATCACAATTGGAGAATCCTATCCCATTCCTCAAATAAATGAAATACTAGACCAATTGGGTAATAGTAAATATTTTACTACACTTGATCTAGCGTCGGGGTTTCACCAAATTCAAATTGCCCCTGAAGACGCTGAGAAGACAGCCTTCAGCATCCCTGAAGGACATTTCGAATTCAAAAGGATGCCTTTTGGCCTTAAAAATGCCCCAGCAACTTTCCAAAGATTAATGAACACTGTGTTATCCGGCTTACAAGGTATTCACTGCTATGTTTATTTGGATGACATAGTTATCTATTCCTACGACCTTAAATCACATATAGAAAAATTATCTAAAGTTTTTGATCGGCTACGTCATTTTAATCTCAAGTTGCAACCGGATAAATGCGAGTTCCTCCGTAAAGAGGTCTCGTATTTAGGCCACATAATTACCAGTGAAGGTGTACGACCCAATCCGGATAAGGTCAAGGCAGTCCAAGATTTTCCAATTCCCACAAAACAAAAAGATATTAAATCATTTCTCGGTCTTATATCTTATTATCGCAGATTCATTCCAAATTTCTCCAAACTTGCAAAACCCCTTACGGCTCTTCTAAAGAAAGATTCTCTATTTAACTGGGGCAATGAACAGCAATTATCTTTTGAAATACTGAAAAATAAATTAATCTCTGCACCGATTCTACTATATCCAGACTTTTCTAAACCCTTCTTATTAACTTGTGACGCTTCCAATTATGCTATTTCCGCAATCCTATCGCAGGGCGAAATAGGAAAAGATCGCCCAATTGCATTTGCATCCAGGACATTGAATAAGGCAGAGTCCAATTATAGCACAACGGAGAAAGAATGTCTAGCAATTATATTTGGTACAAAAACATTCCGTCCTTACCTTTATGGGAATCATTTTACTATTATAACGGACCATAAACCCCTTCAATGGTTATTCAATTGTAAGGACCCAGGTTCCAGATTAGTTAGATGGCGGCTAAAGCTAGAAGAATACAATTACGATATCAAATACAAGAAAGGCAAAATAAACGCTAATGCAGACGCCCTATCTCGATATCCGATTAATCCTATACAAGTGAATCCTCAGGATACACTTCCAAATCCTGAACCTCAACCTGATGATTTAGATAGAGATTTAAATGACTTACTTATTTCGCCCCCATCATTTCGTCTTGATGACATTATTCCTGGTATTGAAGATCCTTTAGACATTTCCATTCCTACACCAGATCCTCTAGTAATTGAAGAACCTCATGATTCCCCTTTGTCAGATCCTTTACAAGCATTAGGATTAGAAGGTTCATCTAATCCTGAAGACTATCCTTCTTTCCTAAAAGCGATTACAGATAAAAGTAAGACTTTCAACACCCAAATTGTGGAACACAACGAAAAGCTTTTGAAAAGTCACTGTAAAACACTATTAATTCCTACATCCATAGATCTCGACGACTCAAACCCTTATCTTTTAGAATTACTAAGTAAAGTAGATAACCCTGAAGAAATCTATAATGCCGAGAAACAATTGCATTCATTTTATAAAATTGTTTTACGAGATAAAACTTACTTCTTAATATTCACTAAAGTTCACCATTTCGATGAAGCTACATATCCCGAAATCTTTAATACTCTGAAGAATATAAGAAATGAAATTCTTATCGTGGGAAATACTGAAGAAGTAGCGATATCTGATTTGAAAAACCCTTTCGAAAAACATTCGTTTACTAAAATTTATAACATCCTTAGTTTCTTATTTCACAATACAAATATTAAAATCAATATATACCATGATAAAATATTGTATCCCACTCCTGCTGAAATCAAGAAAATATTACGGGATAATCATGATATTCCAATTGCAGGACATTTAGGTTCCGTCCGTATGTATAATAGGATAAAAGATATCTACTATTGGAAAGGAATGCGCGGAGATATCGAATCTTTTGTCAAACAATGCAAATCATGTCAAGAAAATAAAGCTTTAAGGAGGATAAATAGGGCCCCTATGCAAATAACTAGTACTTCAACTGCACCCTGTCAGCGTGTCAGTCTAGATATTGTAGGTCCACTCCCTGAATCAGGCCCAGCCAAACTTCGATTCATTCTTACCTTACAGGATGACCTTACCAAGTTTTCTGTAGCTTACCCTATTCGAAGTACAACGGCTGAAGAAACCAGTGAATGCTTATTGCATTTCATTTCCGTCTTCGGGATTCCTAAAATGATCCTTACGGATCAAGGAACAAATTTTACCTCTGAACTTTTCAAGAAAACATGCCAATTCTTAAAGATAAAACAACTCTGGTCTTCTCCATATCATCCTCAGACTCAAGGAGCGCTCGAGCGCAGCCACTCGACCCTCAAAGAGTACTTAAAATCCTATGTTAATGAGGATCAAATTGACTGGCCTCGCTATGTATATACTGCTATGCTAGCCTACAACACAGCAGTCCATTGTACTACCAACTATACTCCTTATGAACTCATGTTTGGACAAAAACCTTTTATCCCAAATTCTCTATTTGAGGAAACTCCCGGTGCAACCTATCCTGAATATGTGAGGATGCTCCAGAATCGTCTAAAATATTCTCACGACAAAGCTTTGGAGAATATTCGTAAATCCAAGGAGAATTCTAAAAATTATTATGATTCCCGCACTCGGCCAGTAAGATATAAAGTGGGAGATTACGTTTACCTTAAAAATCATGCCAGGCTACGAAAATCATTATCCCCTCTATGGAAGGGTCCCTACAAAGTCATAAAAATTAATGGAAATAATTCTTTGACCTTATTAATTAATAGGAGACATGTAACTCATCACTACGATGAAGTAAAGTTAGCTGAGACTCCATATAATCCTTAATTAAGATAATTAGATTAAGAACTTACCTTATAAAATACTTACCTTATCCTCTAGCTTACTCCTCGACGCAGGTAACTCCTAAGCCTGTAACTAGATTTAGAATAATTAGTATTTTAACATTAGATATTATTAATAGTGCTAATTCCTAATATTAAACTTACCTCTTACCTGAAAAGAAAACTTAAAATCTAAATAAAGATACGTATTATGTACTTACCTTAATTATACTTACCTCAGTTGTTTATTATTATTTTCAGCGTCTCTTCTCAATCGCGTCATGAATATACTATACATCGCATAACATCAGGCTCCGGCATCTATTTTGACTATTTAGGAAAATTAAAGATAAATAGTGGGCAACTTAACGTGGTTATTCCATTAGATATATCATATTTTAAACAGCATATTGATAATATAAACTCAACGATAACCCTGGTAAAAAACCTTTGTGAACATGAAATTACCGATATTGAATGTCAAAACATGTTTCCACCCCTGGAAATACGTCATGAATATATTACTAAAACCTTTTCATCACTATCACATTTACTAGATATAAGAACTCAACGCAGCGCTTGGTTTGGAGGCATAGGAAAAGTAATGAAAACAATATTTGGCACTCTAGATGAAGATGATGCACTTGATTTTAACGCTGCTGTTGAAACCATAATTAATAATCAAAATAAAGTAACATCATTGATTAAAGACAATATTTTAGTAACAAATTCAATAATATCAAATTACAATGCCACGATGAATAAGATAAAATTCAACGAAGCTAATTTGAATGACGCTATTCACAATCTTTCATCAACTTTGAGCAATGTTACTATATCAACGAATAAAATACAAATACAACTGAACATAAATTCAATTTTTAATTGTATTGATATTTCCTTGTTAACTTTATCATTCCAACTAGATGATATTGTTAATTCTATTATGTTTAGCAGTCGTGATGTATTACATCCTGCAGTAATTACACCTTTGCAATTATATAGAGAACTTGTTGATAATTATAGAAATATTCCTGATAATTTAGAATTACCTGCTAAGATAGATTTAAGTTCCATTCATTTTATCATAAATGTCTCAAAGGTAATATGTTATTTTATGGATGATAAGATTATTTTTGTTTTACGTATACCATTGATTTCAAACAAAGAATATGATCTGTACCACAGTATTCCTTTACCTTTACCTCATAATTCTACTGAACCGAACTCTTTTAGTTTAGTAATTCCTAACAACAAGTATATAAGCATAACCAAAGACAAATCCAATTACTGTAACTTAGATACATTAGATAACTGTTTGATTGTTACTAGTGGACATTATACATATATGCGAAGTAACGAACATTTATGCGTCAGATGCAAAACCTTCCTGTGAAAGTGAAATATTGACTAAAGTAATTAAAGAAATTCCAAAACAGTGTAACACTAAATTTATTCATGGTAAAATTGATCTTTGGAAGAAACTAAATGGTAACAGATGGATTTTTGTTCAATCTACTCCTAATAAATTGTCTATAGATTGCATTAACTCTGAAAATTCAGAAATCAATATTGTGGGGACTGGAATATTTACTTTACCTAGATTTTGTACCGGATATTGTAAAAGTACAGTATTAATATCGCAATCTAATGATTACAATATTACCATGCCAACTATAATTTCAAATTATAATCTTATTAATGATACCTGTTGTAATAGTGATAAAGTTAATTCTGTAATTAATAATGTGCCTTCTATAACATTACAAGATATAGATCTAGATGACTTAACCGTATATAAGAACTCTCTACAAAAAACTTTAATAGACACTAATTTTAGCACCAGCATTCCTCATATAGTCAGATATGAGGCACATTATTCTACTATTATTATAATTATCCTATCATTAATGATAATCTTTGTAATCTATAAACTGTATTCCATATTCATTATCAAATGTAAATCCGGCAGCAGTCGTTCTACTCCTCATTTAGTATTCTTTAGTAAATCCTCCCAAACCGTCTCTATAGAACCAGAAAGACAGACAGACACTTCTACTTCACCTTCTGCAACTTCTCCTCCTGCTCCTTCTCTTCGAACTTCTCTATAAACTTCGGTTCTCTGCCCGAAGTTTACCATATGGGGGGAAGTGTTATACCTGGAACTTGCAAGGGGCTATTCGCTGACTCGACCCCCCTTGCCGTTCAGCCCGTCTTGCTGAATAAGCATCCCATACATCATATAAGGGCCCTGCTGGGCCGCGCCCGCTAGTTCTATCCCGCGACTCCTCACGATACACGACTGCCGAAGGATCACATAATTTCTGTATCAATTCTCTTTGTTAAAGCAGCAAATAAATTCCTTTTTTTTTTAAAAGTGTTTTGAAGAATTCCTCGTAACAGTACGAATCACCGCATTTAAAGTCAATTTCCTTTCAATAATACATGCTTTCAGCGTGTCCCCAATTCTCCACATGAAAGGAAACAGGATAGTAATAAATATCAGGTAATTAATCAAAGGTACATAATAATAGCGGGCCTGATTTATGGCTTGAAGATGGCTCCTCGCGTGGGTTTGTGGTAGAAATACTGTGCTTTATGTATTTGGCTATACACTAGCGTTCTGGTGTCTCGTATTAATTCAGGAAACTTGGGAATCAGCCACGCTGCTTCACTCCTTATAAATACTTGATAGAAGATTGCTTCTATCTATAGGTATGTACCTATATTTATTAAAAAAATAACTGATTGTTATCTGTACATGGCAAATATATGCAACAATTTATAAATGGGGGTTTTATAAGCAAGGAAACTCAAAAGAAGTTTTTTTAACTTAGTCCGTATGTCTGTGCGTTTAAGCACGCTAATCTCAGAAAAGGCTGCACGGATTTTTACGGGAGATAGAGGAGGTTTCCCCATCCCCATCAAAACTCCTACGCACGAAAGAAGTCGCGGGCAACAGCTAGTCGGTAGTAAATTTCAAATGACAGAGTACCTACTTTTTATTTCGTTATTAAATTACTAGAAGATGTCCTCGCTTCGCTTCGAGAAACTTGTTGCTCCACTCCTATGTGTCGCTGCATGATGTTATACCTACAGCTCGTAGCTTTCTCCAACAAATGGAATATCCAACAATATTTTTTTTTTCAATTCGAACCAGTAATTTTTAGATTAGGGCCATCAAACAAACGAACTCTTCGGCTTTATATTATTAGTATAAGTATACACGTTCATTGAATACTTTCGTCCCTTATATTAAATTGAAGGTGCAAGTAGTGACAAAGTTATTATTGAAATCATGAATTATTATGAAAAAGTGATAATTTAAATATGATGAACCTGTGTAGTAGTAATAGTATGTCTAGTAACTGTATATAATAAGGGTCCCCGCAAACTGACTGCATCCACAGGCGGCTGTGGCGCTTCTTTTTAGAAGTGCGATCCGGCCAACAGCCAACAGCTCCAATAACAGTGAGCAGAATTCAGCCGAAGCGGTTGTCGGCCGGACCGCGCTTCGAAAAAGAAGCGCCACAGCGCCACAGCCGCCGGTGGGTGCAGTCAGTCTGCGGGGACCCTTAATGTGACCTATATTACCATTTAAATCTTCGACAAACAATCAATCGGACAATGGTATGACTTTGATCGGACAATGGTTTACTTTTTAAGTTGGTATAATTATGATTATAATGGTAATAACTGATACCCGAAATCAAATCGTGGATATTATTTTACTAATTGAGCTTTACTCAAAATGTACTACCTGACCACAATAATTAGGCGCATGACAGATAGCAGTCACGCGGGCCCCCCACCCCGCTCTAGCCCCGCGCGTCCCCTAGTGAGGCGCAGTCGTGTACAATTGTACATTAAGGTCATTTTGACTAGGCTGATGTGAACTTCGTTTTCCGAGATGTCTGCGCAGGTACAGTAACTGACCAAGTACAGGTGGTAGGGCCTAGAGCTCACCCGGGGAAGTACCACCGCCCGCCACGGTACTTTGTACCATTCCTACCGTGTAATAATTGTTTTAAGAACAATTGTGTTCCGGATAGGAAGGTGTGGTGCCGGTTACACTTTTTAGAGGCGACCATCTCAGTCCTCAGGGGTAGCAACGCATGTGTGACCGAATTAGAACGAGACTCATTGAGTCTAGTTCTGGGTCGGTCACAGTTGTTATGGGCGGCAGCGGAAGGTGGTGCTGCATGCTCGTTTGCTATCTTAATTCCATAAAAAAAATTGTACCTCCATTAAACATTCACCATGGTACTTTTGGTACTACTGCAGAATGTACTACGTATTCCCATCCCTAGTTCCAATGACGTCTTAACTGACATGCGCCTAATTATCGTGGTCGGCTAATACTGATTTTTTTTTATTTTGACGTGACAACGTCTTATAAATTGGTTTGCCGGGTGACACTTCAAGAAACTGCGTTACGCTCCGCTCACGTTATGCGCTCACAATGAGAGCGAGTGAGAGGCACGCGTCCCTGGTTAGCCCGCCTAAGAGCGAGAGAGACAGACATAAAAAGCACAATCGGCCTTTGCGTTCGGCAGCTTGATTACTTTGGAGGTAGATATTTTGGTAATGTATCCAATTATTACTTTGTTATTGACTTCTGGGACTATTTATAAATTTTAAATGTTACCTTTTTATAAATGTTTCCTGTATTCCTTCTTTATTTTTATTGATAAATTTCTGTAACTTTAAATACGATTTCATGACGTTTGTTTACTTTGATGATATTATTTGTCAATCATTCCATCAGTATTTTCCTAAGACGTTGTCACGTTCAACTATCGTCAGTAAACCGACTTTACAGACAACCAGTTTTTCATAATTCTACGTTCTGTATCAAGATGTTTTTGCTGCTAGAATAAAATGCGTAAATCTACTAAGAATGATTATAACATTTATTTGTTGTATGTCACAGATTTTTTTTAAGAATATTTACTTAAAAATTCACGTTATTTCAAAATACGTCTCAGTTAAAGAATACAATAAGAACAAGATGAACGTCGCGTCATGATTAAGCGTCGTGATTAGCATTTCAAATTTATCTTGTTGCGACATCCAAGGACATTCAACAACACAGAATTTCAAGGACGATCTTCAAACCTAACGTAAAATATGACACAGCTATGTAGTGAATATTTGGTATGCAAAATATTCTTAAAGTAAATTTATAAAAAGAAATACCGGTATCAAATATTCAAAAGAATTCTCAAACAATTACAGCGTCCTTATTTTCTTCTAGTAGGCCTTGGGTTAGAGTCCTTAGGGCATTCGTATTTTTTTACGAAGTTCCTTATCGCATGATACGGATGGAAGCTAGGAAATGAAAAATATAAGATTTTCGATTAGGTATAAGTTCATTCCAAAGATTGTAGAATTTTGTATGCTTACGCTAATACTGAGACTGCGCTGTCTATCAGCCAAAAAAAAACAATGGCCAATTAAAAGAAAAACTCCTTATGTGGTTGTCCGGTCACTACCAACTGGACTTCCCGATGTATTCATTATTCTTTCAAATGGACTAAAGCGTCTTCAAGTTGTAAAGTATTGAAATACTTAATACTTTTAGTGACTACCTCAGTTCTTGCCAGACCCATAAAACTAAACACGAAACGTAAATATAAACTAAACTAATAAAAAGCTGAAAGAAATAAGCATTTCAGTTACGACCAGTCTTACCAAATCTTTCTTAAGCTAATCATAGTCGCTACGGTATTGCTGTCAGGTTTTCCTATACAGCTAAACTTATTAGATAAACATGTACACGTGGAACACACAGTGGAACTGTACCTAATTGTAAAGTGACCAAGTACCTAAGTGTGTACAAATGTACATGTAATGTGTTTAAATGTACATACCAAACTGTATTGGGTTGTAGCCCACAGTTGAAATGTACAGTTGGCTGTACAGGTTGAGCGCGTATGTTAGGTACACAACTGTGCATGTACATATGTCCACTACGTAGCTCAAGTTTACTTCAAAAAGAAGGAGATTCTCAATTCGGCAGTGTATATGCTTTGCCGTATGATTGCCGTAGATATATGCTATGATTTTAATAATTCTTTTTTGTTGGAAAGTAGATATATCGAGGGTAGTTCCATGATAAGGACATTAGGAACTCCTGAACGATTTATAGCAGTTATCTTGTGTTTGGACTTGAATAATTTGTAGTGACGAGAACTTTACACTTTGGTGATGTTGAAGTCGGTTTTTTTGTAAAAAGCAATTATTAAGTTGAGCTGTAGGATAGGTAAGGTACATCGTAGTGCATGTGGCCAGCTTTACGTATAAATCGCACGTGACGACAACTCATTACGCGAGCACGGCGCTAATCGTATTATAATGTACGACGTCGTTACCGCGCGGAACAATACAATATCTGATAATTATCTCCTAATTTGATGTCATGTTAAGATTCTGCACAATTTTTTGATGTAGTACGTAATTTATTATCAGACGATTTATTATTCCTGTGGGTTAGTCAGCGATTATTGTAGGTCGAAACGTAAACGATTGCAAAAAGAGAAGATACATAAGCGCGTGATGGTTTTAGCCCTTTAACTTATCCAATCTGATAATAGTTATAGTAATTTTATAGCTAGTTCATTTTGACCTATGTACTGGAAGGGTTGCCTAAGGCCCTTGTCACCCTACGCTATTTATTAACTACATGACTCCGACGCAATCCACACGGACACTGTTCACTGTCAAGACACGCATCGTAGACGCGTCGCCTCGTTACCTGGACAATATCCTAGGCGCTTGCAAATAGCGTTATGTGAGAACGGCCTATTTCTCATGGATTTATGTTAGCAAACAAATATGCAGCGCTACCCTTCCGCTATCGCCCATCGACTACAATGACTGAGAATACACGAATCGGGACTAGGATGGTTAGTCCAGTTAGTAGAGGATGTTATTCAGAAATTCAGAACGATAGTTAATTAGTTCGTTAGTGGGTATGTATAAGGACTGGCGCAGCGACTATTGGCGATGGTTAGTGTAAGAGTTAGTTCACCATTACGATTAGGTAGTTCTACCATGACCCATTTCAAGGTTATCCATTCATTACCGGACACCCTATATGGTCGAATTAACCTCCTTCTTTTTTGAAGTCGGTTAAAAATCCGATGATGAATCCGTTTGCATTATTTAGGTACTTGGGACGCCACCGATCAGGTAGGCTTATTTTGCATGGAGAGCGAATATTTGAAGCCAAATCTGATTAAGCTGATGATAAAAAGCTTTAACGTCTATGTCTATAGTATTAGGAACGCAAAGATAAGTCGCAAATATAATTAATAATGAACTAATAAAAATAATAATCAAAGACATTAAGCTTTTGTAATCGGCTTACGCAGGTTCCCGGCCCTTTGGTATGAGCAAATCCTTTTATCCATTGAATACTGAAGACATCAAATTTATTGGATAGGGTTCTATAAATATTTAATACGATTGCTATTTGATACAAGTAACGATTTTGAACGTAACCTCGGTACGTAACATATAAATATTTAATACTGTGTACAAAATAAGGACAGTATTCGGTGTATATCGAGGAGATATTTACTCGTAACTTCTATAATCATCCCGGAATTGGTGTGATGTCGTCTTGTGACGGTACACTAACAGTCTCCAATTATGTCCTTATATTATATTATAATGAATATTCAGACGACAGGGTACGGGGTACCTACATAATAACCCTCACGTCTATACACACGCTCGCCCGAGCGAATCCTAACTTCGCGCTCGTCAATTTAATGATAGGTACATGGTAGCTGTAAACGACGTATTCTCACAGGCTTTTGCCTATGTGAGAACTTCTAAAGTAGGAAAACACTTTTATTTAACATTTTGTTTCATAAAATATGAAATTTAGAATAAGTGTCACTCGTATTTATACAAATTGTGGCACACGAGTTTTGCTTATTTTTTAATTTATCCTCACAAGTTTAGTGCTAATATTATAAATACGAAAGTGTGTGTGAAAGGAAACAGCCAAAAACAACGGATCGATATCGTCGTACGTTCGCGGTACCGACCCCGCACCGTGCACTTTGTATGAAAACAAACGACTGTCCGTGCGCCGTACGACAAACGCAACGAGAAACGTGCGGCAGCCGTCCGACACGAAACGCATAAATTGAAAGTGCCCTTATTGGTATTGGTGTAGTCGAAGAGTGACCGCTTCTTTTTACTTTAAGCGTCTCCGCAAACTGACTGCAGCCTCCGGCGGCTGTGGCGCTGTGGCGCTTCTTTTTAGAAGCGCGATCTGGCCAACAGCCAACAGCTCCAAAAACAGTGAGCAGAAATCAGCCGAAGCAGCTGTTGGCCGGACCGCGCTTGTAAAAAGAATCGCCACAGCGCCACAGCCGCCGGTGGCTGCAGTCAGTCTGCGGGGACCCTAACTCCTTTTAAGCTTTCTAAGCACCATAACAAATGTAGAGGTACGTGATGAATTCGAAGTTAAACATGGCTAAAGAAAATCGATGTTAAAACCCATTATTGTTATGGTGCTAGTGAGGGAAAGTTTATTTAGAGATGATAAGAGAGAAGCACTCTAAAGGGACAGCCTGTGAAGTGACGACAACGGAATAGGGCTTCGTGGGGTCGTATCACGTGCTAATTGACCTACATTTGAGGTTTGTCGCAAACGCTGTAAGAGCTATCCATCATGCGTCCGACTGTACCTTACTTCAAAGGCATTTCCATGTAATACACGTTAAAATCCCCATGTAATGAACAGAATTAATTTGTGCACGAGACCCGTTTGAAAGGATGAAATCCGGAAATTGATAATGAATACTGACGGTCTCGTTTTTTTTTCGATTCAACTAAAAGGACCCTGGTACCATTTCTTAGCAAAGTTTATTGCTTGTTTGCTAACTGTTTAGATGAAAACAGCGCCTTTAAGACAACTTTGGTTTGTTCGCAAGTAGTATAGAGAGGAAGCTAAGGAGGAAGAGCTTATACAGTACCTTTTTACTTTTTATGTTTGACAGGATTATAATAGGTGAGACGTTTATTACAACACTCTCGAAAGGTATACGGGTTATACGTATACTAGGTATGGGATCTCAATTTACCAAATCGTATCTCGATCCTCCTTTAGTACGTACACAGTACTACAGTTAAGTACTTATACCATGTACCTGCAGTAACGTGACCAGACTTCCCGTATATTGTCCTGGTGTCCTTAAAAATATCCACGGGATGCAAAAATATCACAGTTTTTTGAAAGTACATGAGGGTGCTGTTCATGCCATACAGTTGTAAATGCCCATTGCCACTGCTTCAAAAATCGATGTCCAATTGTGAGCCGATACCAAAATAGTCACATAAGCTACACCCAATCTCTGCAACCAAATAACAAGAGACCCATTCCAGGTGGCGACAACACGGCTACCGCCGCCGACGTTCTTCACCATTGACACTGCTATTCAGAAACTCATGTCCAATTTTAAACCAACAACAAAATAGTCATGTAAGATACACCCAATCCCTACAACCAAATAACAAGAGACCCATTCCAGGTGGCAACAACACGTTTACCGCTGCCGACGTTCTCGAACATTGACACTGCTCTTCAAACACCAATGTCCACTTTTGATCCGACAGCAAAATAGTCACGTACCTAATAGGTGTACCTATTGCATTCAATTAACAAGAGACCCATTCCAGGTGGCAACAACACGGCTACCGCTGCCGACGTTCTCGCCGCGCGCGGTGCTGATGTACAGCGCGGCGGTGGGCGGCGAGGGCGTGGCGCTGCAGCTGCGCGAGGCCACGCCAGCCGACCTGGACGACCGGCTGGCCATCGCCTGCCACGAGCCCGAGCTGCTCGCAGACTTGCTGCACGCTGCTGCTGACATCGGTGAGTAAAGATGTGTTCACATTTAGCGCGCGCGAGCGGAGAGTGGCCACGTAGACACCTGCCGGCGCCGGCCAGCACTTTTCACCAAGAATGTTTTGTCTGTGACTGTGGTGGGTGTCTGTGGCAGTCGCGCGGCTAGTATGAATGTCATCGCCAACACGGACAGACGATGTTTCGTTTGACATGTGAAAACTGTTGACTGTGCGATGTCTGCCACGCCACGTGTCTGTCACACTCGATGTCTGTATATGTTAATAAGTGTAAGACAGCATAAGACACCGATTACGTGGAAGCCGTAGGGTCTACATTCAGGGACGCCGTAAGCGGGCGTGCAAGGCGTGCGCCACTCTTGGGGGGATGGCAAATAGACCACAGCGGGGCGGCATTAAAGTAAACCTGTATGTATATGTATTAGACGACAAAGGGGGGGGGGGGGGTAAATCGGTTTTCGGTTTTGCACGCAGGCGCCGATGCAGTTTACGGCGCCCCTGTCTGTATTGGATATCATCTAAGAGTAAATACGTAAAAGCGAAAGGTTACTTATCTACTCATCACGAAATATGGACTACACACTCGCGCACTCCCTACACACTCGTAGCTCCACGCTTGGATTCTCTGTATTATGGGTGCTAAGGACGGACACACATTCAGATGGGAAAGGAAAATTAAACTTAACCAATTTTATGCTTTTCACTGTTGGAGTTTTTAAACCTGTTCCCGATAAAATCAAAATAGAAATAAAGTATTCTTTTATTCTTTTATGTGGATCATAGTTGTCCTGGGCGGTATCGGAATGGCGTTGTTGCATGCTCGTATGGTATCTTAAGTTCATAAAAAATATACGTATGGAACGTAGCATTGGCGTAGGCACTTCGTAGAATGACGTAGCTGTCACCCGTAGCAAACTGTAGCGTGTCCTAAAGGGTAACGGCACCCGTTAATCAGCCCCGAGAAACCCGGTAAGAATGGAGCTGTGATTGCTGTGTATTTATATCACTGCTAGTACACCCGCGCTCGTTGGTATTTTATTAGTAATAGGGTTAATGAACAAGCGCTGTGTCTCAATTTGATAAATGAATAGATTGTGGTAGATATTTAATCCCGACTTATATTATAAATGCCAAAGTAATTCTGTCTGTGAGGCTTTCACACCCAAACCACTTAACCGATTTTAAAGTACGGTACAAATATAAAGTTGATTTTGGTAAAGAATATAGGATATTTTTATCACGAAAATTATCCCTTAACCGGATGAAAAAATGTGAGGGGTATATTTATGTGAAGAGTATCCTCAATTTTACTTAAATTTTTAATAAAATAAAACAATTCTCTACAGACATTTCGAATAAGTATATTTAGAACTTCTGTCGGGTTTGCTAGTATTTTAATTTTACCTTATAACAGCCTAGTGATTATGAATTCGGCCTCCTACCCGGTCCCTGGGTTTGAATGCCAGAGCACGCACTTTTGATTTTACGGGTTGTACAATGTACACGGAGTGCTTTTTAAGCATTTAAATGTCACTTGCTTGCTTGAGAGTTCGCAAAACTCAAAGGTGTGTGAAGTCCGCCAATCCACACTTGGCCAGTGTGGTGGACTATACTCTTAACATTCTCATGCATGCTGAGAAGAGACCCGTATTGAATTAGTTGTTATTAGTATTGTGGTTTAGTTTACAACTCATTAAAAATAATAAATAATGGAGGCATAGTACCTCAATGAGAGCTGTCTCTCTATTTTTTCTACCTGAAAGCATATATAAGCATATACCAGAATTGAAGGACAAAGAACATAAATAAAGAATATGGACCATTCCTAACAAAACTAAATATTATTTTTTATCTGTTCCAACGTTCGAATACAAAATATTATATGACTGACGATATTTTTCGTGTATAAAAGAACTTTTACTGCCATCAACGTGTATAAGATCTTGAGATCAAATACCGAACCATACCAAAGAGAAACCTAAATAAACATAGATAAAACATACCAGGACATTGTTACTCAGAAGTTACAAGTATCCTAAATCAACTTATTACTCGTAAAAGCCAGTTACATTTTTTATGTTACAAGAGAGTTATAAATAACTAGAGAGAACTTTGACGCGCAAAATCGGACGTTAGTAACCCATTTTCAATTTTTTATGGTGTTAAGGTTGAAATCTAATGCAGCCCTGCCCAACCCATCCACGGCCGCCCGTGACAATTATTGTAACCAACCTAGCTCAAGACTCAAATCGAAACTAGCATGGTTAGTAAGGTTAGCAGACAGAGTTAGAATATTGGTTTAATATGTATGAGGACTGGTACTCATTTCGTAATTGTGATGGTTAATACAAAGATACAACGGATTGAACCCGAAACCTCTATTCCGTCACACTAGTTCCACCCACGAAATATTTGTATGTATAGGTAAACTGCTAAAGCAGCGATAAACGTATGGATTGCACGTTGACATCTCGAACCTGACGGTTTTTGTTTAAATCCTGTACACATCCAATTTTCACTAGTGATCTGCGTTTTAATTCAATCATCATTTGCTTGGGTAGGTACAGGAAAATGTTGTGTGGAAACTGCACATTTGAATTTACCACAATTCTCTTTATAAATCCTAAGTCCAATCCACACTTGACCAGCGTTGAGGACTTTGGCCTCTCTCAGGCTTGTGCCCAGCAGTGGGACTGATTTGGTTGCGATGCTGATAGTAAAACTTTCATTTATACTCCAATCAACAAATTTTATTAAATTTGTACAATGTTTTGCGAACAGCGTGAACTATTTCCAATTTACCACCAACAAACAATTTACTTTTTGCTATAATTAAATTTGCTTGTTTCATTATGAATACCAGTAAGTAAATTCGTTAACGTGAAACAGTTTGGTGTTTAAAGGTCTCAAATAGTTAAAGGTATCCGGTGAAACATTGACCAAATATATGTCCAAGTAATAAGTGCATCTATTAATTAAGCCAGCGTTGCTTCAAATTCAGTTAACAATGTAAAAAGACAGCCATTCTTTGTTTCTATAGTAACATTTGGTGAAATAATAAATTACATATATACGTATAAGTGGGTACATATTTCTTGAGGCTCCTACCCCCTCCTCATAGGTTTCATCGTTTGAGACTTGTTGTTTTAGTAACATTGTCCAAAGGTCAAAAGTTAAGCTGGTCCCTGACTCCTTTTTTTATTCACAAAACTAGATGATGCCTTTGTTATAAGCGCTTTCAGTGGCGACAATGACTGCTTACCATAAAATTGTTCTTTACTTATTTTCTACAAAATAGAATGTAAAAAATTTTGAAGAACATAAATTTTAATATCAAAGTTAGAGTACATTTATTTCATGTTAAAGCTAAAAATTCTAACAGGGACATACATCACAAGTCGCCATGACAGGTATTTTAAAATTTCAATAACTAAGTTTGCACAAAAACTACCGCAATCTTTGCCGGACGTGGCAAGATGCCAGCACTTAAAGTGGTCTTTTTTACACGAGAATAAAATTGTATAAATTCAACTCGCACGTCTTATATCACAGTGTTCTATGATTTACTTCAAATGCCAATTACAGCCATAGCAGGCAGATCCAGGTTAGTACAATCAGAACTTTATGTTAATAGCAAGAAGCAAGCAGACGAGCTTAATGAGAAGTGCTCATTGGTACCCCTGAATATCATAACATTTAAGACATCACCAATCCGTTAACAGTAGTTGTTTTATTGACGGCAGAGTATAGAGTTCAGTGAGTCAGAGAGAGTGCAGACGGTTACAGCTAAGCTTCAGTTGTTATTATTTACTAAAAGCTCGTAGGTGCTTCATCACGTCCATACTCAACATGCGAAGCTACTCACATTTGTGAAAAACAAACGCCGACAATATTTCCATGTCCGATTTAAAGTACTATATTTTTACAACTTTATTTGGAACTGAATTTTTGTAATATTGGAAAGCCTTTAGGCGATGTATATTTGTTTACCGAATGTAACGCTGGCGCGCCTGCCAGCTTCTGTTTTTGGCAATACTATTAAATACATTTATCGAGGGTCTTTGAACGCAATCTCATAATAGGTGAAGTTTTAAAATATCGTTTGTTCTCCTTAAACTCGTGCGAGGATGCTGGAGTGAATAAAATTCCTTTAAATATAGCTTAAAGCTCACACTCCCTTTTTGTTATCTAAGGCCTAATTTTTACAAAAAGTTGAATGCAATTCCATATATGTAAGTTCATTTACATCATCATAACTAATACTGTTACCTATATAGTAAAATTTGAACCCTATCAAATATAAATTAGATTTTATAAGTTATATTTTTTAAAGCTGTCCGTACAAAAATTAATTCCCATCTATGCCACCCCTGTCTTATAACGTAACGGTAGCGTTAACGCAACTAATCATTTTATGCTGTGTCAGCGCAATAACGAGGCCATAAAAGAAGTAGTACAGCACTTAAAACTGTCAAGTATTCGTTGTCATTTCGCCTCGTTCCTGCTTATAAATGCTAACTCATGCAAACGAGCTTCGAACGCCTCTAATTCAATTAGATCTCCGAAATATTCTCTTCTATTATTGGACACAAATTGAAAAGATCCGACTGTTGTGCATTTCAATTACGAACTTGTTATTAAATTTAGAAAGTAACTACCGACGAGGGCTACCGCGCGAAAATTGTCAAAGTTGTTTTCTTAACGGGTTGGACATTTCTATTGTAATACGACGAAGGTTACTTTTTAGGCTTATTTCAATTACAAAATTGGGCTTTATTTTGTATTTAAAGGAAATCATTGAATGGATTTGTTCATCTTGATACTCGTACTAGCTTTCCCACCCAGCTTGCACCAACACAACCCCTACACTCCCCAAGGAACATTTATATACCAAACAGCTTGTTGCGTTCAGTAATTTCGATGTGCGTAGTATGTCATTTATGTACTCTACTCTAGTGAGAGACTAACTAGTCACTGAGACGGAAGAGTTTTATATACATACATTGAGTGGATCTCAATTAAAACATCACGTAATAAAGCCTCGAAATACAGCACTTTTTGTTTCTGTAGTACGACTTAGGGATGGTAAACTAAACACTTATCAACATAATATATGACGTAATACACAACACGTATCAACAGTAACACTCTCGATTTTCGCGATAAATTCCGTAAAATGCTTAATATCCAAATTCAGTAAAACTTGACTGAAAATTGATTCATTAAAAAAAAGTCTTCTAAAAGCGGACATTTTTTTGGTTTTATATCATAGCATACATCATATCACTGATTAAATAAACATTACTATAATACCTAATTGTTTAGTAAATATATTTATAAAACGTTGATTGCAAAAATACTTGATTCACATCTCGAATAAACAAGTTTCTATCTGGAAACTATTCCGTTTATTCTCCCTACGCCCGAAGCGGAGCAGCGCATTCCAGAATTCCATTATCCAATCCCTTGGAGAGTATTTAATTAACATATGGTAAACAACTTCATTGTCCTTTCGAGTTTGCATCGACTGGGATATGTTAGCAACTTTCGAAGGTCCAAAATTAATTTATAGGTAAGCTTTGCGGAACGTTATATTAAGGTTCGGTTCACAGGTTAATAATTATGTATCAGTATTTATGTGTATATAATAACGTTCAACGTTTAAATTTTATGCCAAGGTTGTTCCTAAATAGATTTTCCGGTATTTATGTATAACATGTGCATTGGTGAGTGGTTCCATCAAGACAGAATTGATCAGGCGCTGGGTTCGATTCCCAGCGAACTATAAATTAGAATGAAGAATCGTTAATGTTCTCGATGTGGGTGATTGTTCTTGTTTTATGTGTTTGTTCATAGCACCCACGACAAAGAGAATCTTAGGATGGGGCTATGCGTTATTTATCTATTTGTTTACTAACTGCTACCTATGAAAATCGATTATATTAGACATAATATAATAGTAATACATGTATTACGCGAAACTCTACCAACAAGTAGCGCCGCGCCGGCAGCTTATCATCTCGCTCTTTACTAAATCATCACAGTCCCAGGAACAAAAACACTATTTAGATATTTATTATAGCAGAGAAATCCTGCGTTTTAAACCTGATTTGGTTCTAAATGACACGCGCAAGCAATAAAAATTAATACTTGAAAAGAAAATGCCACAACACATTTATTCCTCCGCCGTGACAGAAGAAACAATCCACAGAGTGACAATTCATCTCCCTAACCGTCTGCTGCTGTAAATAAAATATGCAAAACTACTGTTTGCTCGTATTACGGTTTATTCGCTCCTTTTATTTTGCAAGAATAGCGTCACTCCGTATACGTGCATGGTAATGTACTAGTAAAATATTCTAACATGATGTGTTGGCAGAATATAGACGGTCTTTCTTACTGCAGTTAATTCATATAAGCAAAACTATTGTATTTAAGTATGTTTGGCTTAAACCCGTCAACAGGCCGAATATAGGACACGGGTTTCTCATCTAAGGAAGCATACTGCAACAGGCTTGCGATGCGATAGTGACCACCAACCCTAATGTGGAAAATTTGGTTTCGCTCGAAGGCCTCCAACGTAGCTTGGTGACTGCTACGTAATGATAACAGCCGGGTCCGATGGCTTAACGTGCTCTCCGATGCGAGGAAGTGCTCAAGAAGTTCTTGCGAAGAGACATCAAGTGTGCTAAGTTGGAAAAAGTACCCACAATCAAATAACAATCATAACACAAAGTACAAAAAATAGTTTGTATGTGAATAAGGAAAAATATTTAACATTCGTAAATATATTCGTTATTCACACATTTAAATTAGATAATAATATATATTTGTTTTCTTTAAGTATTTAGAGGAATAATTCAAAGTTTGCTTCATACTTTATACATATTTACGACTACTCATCTACCTATGTAACTAGATGAAAAATTAAAAACTTTGCTATTGCACATTAGCTCTCTAGATATAGGTATATAAAATATAAATAATCATTGAAAATCTGATTAAACATATTATATCGATTCCTAATTGAAATTAAACTAACGAATTCCGTATGAAAGGGCTTACATGTTTAGAGCACTTTTATCCTATCTGCTCCAAACGTACGACGCTGACATACACTTCACGGGGATTTAATTCCTGAAACTTTTATACTGATACGAAAGTTTAACGAACAGTCGTTTTGGAAGTACAACATTACGTGCATCAACAACCCTACAGCATCAACAAAGAGAAGATACAAAATTAACCCTTGATAGATGCAGAGATCAGTAAAAAAGGACTCATATGTTTAGTTTATATTGTAATACACATCATCATTATCGCAACCCATAACTCTTCTCAAACTGTGAAGGTTACGGCCATAGTCCACCACGCTAGCCAAGTGCGGATTGGCGGACTTCACACTCCTTTGAGTTTTGCGAACTCTCTGGCATGCAGGTTTCCTCAGGATGCTTTCCTTCACCGTTTGTAGCGACGTTTGTAGTGACATTTAAATGCTTAATACGCACATAACTTCGAAAAGTCAGAAGTGCGTGCCCTAGGTTTCGAACCCGGACCCGAACTGGAGGCCGAATTCTTAACCGCTAGGCTATCACCGCTACAAGAAGCATTGCATTGGTGGTACAGTGGTAGAATGCTCGCCTGCCAAGAAAAGTAAAAAGCAGTATTTTAAATGTCCAGTTTTAATAACTCAGTATTCCCTCGAGAAAGGTAGAACCTCTTTTCTTATTTATCGTCAAGATTTAAGTGACCATACCACGAAAAAGGTTGTTTTAATAATTGTAGTGAGTTTTTAGAGTTGGCGTATTTTTAATTAAATGTATCTAACAAAAATATGAAAATGGTCAAAATTAGGAAGATTAGATTATCTTTATTTGCTTCTCTTCTTTCTTTCTTTGCCGGCAAGGCATCGGTGATGCATTTGGTGTTGTCGGGTTCCATGGGGACGGCGACCTTACCATAAGGTAATTCGTTTCCTCATTTAGGTACATTACGTTACCATTAAAATCACAAAATATGTTAGGATGATATATCTACCTATTGTTAAAGAAATAAATTCTTAGGATTTATAAGAAAAACATTCCTAATAACTAGTTCTAAATTATCAAATACCTCTACGACAATTTTTAATAATTCAAATTTTATTATTCACTTTTAATGAAACACTGATAGACCGACGGTTTGCGGCAATACCTAATCCTCAGTGATCGACCCAGTTAGTAACTTTAACCGCGTAGGAATACGTGTCCGCTAGTAGTAAAACATCCCGTTACCATTTCCATATTCGGTAGGAACGTTTAGTTTCGCACATTAGATCAACTCATCTAACAAATTAAGCGTCATATAAACTTCTGCCACAAACAGTAATCTAACCCGGGACCTTCACCAAGTTTTTACTAATTATAATCGCCTTAAAAATCGATAATATCTCTCTAACTAAAAATTTATCTTCAAAGACGACAAGCACTACCTTTCGAATTAAAAAAATACTTATCAAAATTGGTTCATGCAGTACAAAAATAGGTGGTAACACACAAACATTCGAATCGAGAACCTCTTCCTTTTTTTGAAGTCCGATAAAGAAGGAAATACTTACTGATTGAATATGTATCGTTAAAAGATAAAAATATGAATGTATTATATCCTCTAGAACAGACTATATCAGTCGCACAAAAAAATATACACAAATATACAAGTTCCCTCTTGAATCGGTTAAAAATTGTTTGGTACGAACAATTCAATAGAGAAAAATTTTACGTTCTTTTTTAAACTTCTCGTTGTCCGATTGCAGTTTTTGTCATTTTATTTTATACTACCTGAACGCTGCAACGCTTTCGAGTGGCAACTTTTGTAAATACCGAGAGGAACTCGGTTTTAGGGTTTTGCATAGTTAATAAAAATACGAGGCTTGAGAGCGGGTCAATACTTTATTTCTTTTCTACTTTCTTTGCTGACGACATATTGGGGATACTAATGAAGTTAGAGATGTCCTTAAGTGATGGTGATCACTTACCATTAGATGACTTGTCTACTCTTTTTAGGTAATTATAACATTAATCAAACAGATGTGACTTCTCGACAAGTAATACAACGAGAACCCGTTAGCCGACTATAAGGCAGTTCTAGCTTTCGTTAGAGTACTGGCTTTCGATTTAAAAGAAAATCCTTAAATATGTACACCCATTAAAAAGTTACGAGGTAACACACAAAAATACAGTCGAATTGAGAACCTCCTACTTTGTTGAAGTCAATTAAATAAAACACGTAGGTATTTTGTGTGCAGTCGCCGTATGAAATCATCAAACACTAAAAAAATATAAGTTGGTACGTACCTATTTATCACATAAAATAAAAGCAACAGTAATTAGCAACAGAGGTATTCAATATTTCAAATAGTAGGTCGAACCAGGTCGCCGGGGTCATAATTGCGCGTGCATAAATTCGGTAAGGTTACCGCTATTAAATTTTACGACAAACATGGACCCTCACAACTTTGATAATTAAAGGTTACGATATATTGCAACGGATGGTCCTCGTCTCTACTCAGGACAATAGTCAACGATTACGGTTTGTGGACCTTGGTAATTGCTTCATAAATTCATCAAATTTATAGTGGAAATTGTTATGTGCGTCGGATAGAGTAGTTATGTATAATAATACTCCTTTAAAAAGCAAGTAAGGGAACATTACTTGTCGTTGTAACAGCCACTGTCGTACAATTGTTATTAATATTAATTTAGTACCGCCTGTTGTACTTGTTTATACATAATTATTTTATATTCCTGTGAAATTTCATGGTGTACAATAAAGAGGATTTGTATTGTATTGTATTGCATAGGTACAATAATAATAAAGTACTGAAAAGCGAAAGGTCATACACTCATCACTAAATATCGAAAACCGCGTCGTTTTTTGGCAGGGCGATTGTCTATAGTTAGTAGACATCCGCTAAGAACAGATTTTGCTTTATTCTACCACCTAGGAGGTTAACTATGGAATGAACGTTTGTTTGGAAATTAGGTAAAAGTAACGCCACACGGTCCAAGCCGCGGACAACAACTAGATAGTTGTATGATTAACACCAGACCCGATAAACTACATCAAGCGAACACACATAATATGTAAATATTATTAATTATACATACCTACTGAATTTCTAGTGGTTAATTAATAATATATTATCATGGAGTTCCCGTAGTATACAATCTGTCAAAAGCATTGCTGTTCATTGCGGAGCAAAGGCCTCGCCATGTAATAATTTGTAGAGGCCTAGAGAACTGCTCAATTGGAAGAATGATTATTCAAACTCTGTCGAAAGGTATTATAAGACGCTGTGAATAGCTTAACAACTGAACTTTATTGTGAGTACTATATTGCACCAAAGATTGATAGTTTAAGATGTCTTCCAAAGCATGGAAATGCTAAAAAAATTTTGCCATTGTTTATTGCCCAACGTTTAACACTATACGTTTTATAATGCTTAAATCGGTGAATCGCTTACGACCGGCACAAGTTTTCGAGCTGTAAGCGCTACACGAGTTATTAGCAATATCTTGCAAAATACACAAAATATCTTACAAAATCTTCTATCTATCACTGTCTAAATATATAATAAAGCTGTAACTGATCACTGTTTGTGCACGCTAATCTCAGGAATGGCGGAACGGATTTTTATAGGACTTTCACTGGGAGGTAGAGGAGGCTGTGGAGCAACAAACAGGCTACTTTCTATCCCAGAGTTCCCGCGGGATCGGGATTCACACCGGAAAAACTCCTATGTACGAACGAAGTCACGGGCAACAGCTACCTAGTTAGTAATAAAATGCTTTAATGGGGAAGCTTTATAGAAATATAGTTTGGCACACCCAAAACTTTGGCACTGACTGCCAACAATTATATTCTCTAATGTGACAGATATGATGTATTAATTATGAGATGTTAAGTGTTTGTAATAAATTGCTATTTTGAATTTTAGTAGAGAGTAAAATAATTAGAGTATTTTATAGTATCACATCATTGTAGTGGAGTTAATTTAACATGTTTTTTTTTACTTTACATAAAAGTAAGTACTTAATTACTATTCAGTGCCGCAACGTAGTAGTAATAAAATAATATTTTTATTTTGAAATAGATATTATATATAATTAAAAAATAAAGAATGTCTGTTTTCTTCACAATTACCACATTGAATATTAATATACCTATTTTCCGACGTCAATTAAGAGACTATTTTTAAATATTAATCTAAGTGGGAGTGAGAATAACTTGTATAAGTCGGATAAGTCAAACATTATAACAACAATAAGCTCATCCTAACTTATTCAGGCCTTGGGGCTGTTCACGCCAATCTCACGTCTAGAATCATGACAGTTAGGTACAGTTTGTGACAGCTGTTCCCGTAGTGATAGCACAGTTACAAAATTGTATCACACAAATGGAAAAATATCAACTTACACGCCTGTCAGCTGCTTTGGAATGGAATTGCAATGCTGAAAAGCAAAGATATCGATTTCAAGCATTTTGTATCTCATAAATCACTAATCTTTCTTTATTAAACCTCGAAACATTTCCTCTCTCAATTGTATTTGTATTTTAAGGTAGGTAGGTAGGAAGTAATTAATATATTTATCCCAGAGAGATCTTTCGAGGAATAAGAGAAGTAATTACTGACGCCTATGGATTGCAGTGAGACCAAAGGCTGCAACTGCAACAATAGGTCGTCACCAAAGAAAATGCGGTGAACCTCCAATATTTTTTTTTGCCTTTTCAACACTGCCACCGAAAAAACATCTCACGATCGATTTTATTTAAGAAACAAGCTGGCAGCTACAAGTACCTAACTTTATTAATATTAGTATGAGTATCTTAAGGAATGAAGTCGAGGGACTAATCCTTTTACAGTGAGGACCTGGCGCCTAGCCTAGTTGGTTCTTCAGTATTAAGAGTTAACTAGATTCGAACACTGCCCGAAGCAAATACTTATGTGACATACAATAAATTAATGTTTGTTTTTGGGTCAAGAATGTTAGTGATGTTAAAAATCTGTGTTGCATCCGAAATAATATAGTTTCAAAGTTACACCTGATTCGATCATTTTATTATTATCAATTAAATTATTTTGTTAGTTATGTGTTATTTTGTGCTAAGGTATAAGTGTATAAGCGTTTATTTACACCGAATAATATAATCAATAATACAGAATCGCTAAATTATCTCAATACTCGTCCTCAGTTGCGATCAATAGGTCTCATATTTTATACCAACTTATTGGAATCTCATTGGTGTGCACTCGACGTTCGATCTCAATTGCTACAATTCCCGGCCGCTTGTCGTTCACAACTTTTGGCAGCTCGCCTAAATGTCATCTCAGTTCACTTGGCGTTGACTTCGCTATGTATGTATGCTGCCTGACGCCGAAGTAAGGCTGCGGCTACACTGGGCAGCTATTTGCTATGCGACAAGACGATCGAAATGATGTTGGATGAATGTTGGATGACCATACTATAAGCGGAAATTCGGCGATAAACTCGCGATGTGGTGCCTACATTAGGTATACATTGTACATATCGTGCCGTCATATCACACATTACGCAGTGTTCAAATTCAAATTCAAAGTCTTTACTTGCTTGTGTTGCCACACAATAGCAAGTAGGTAGTTCTGTTAAACTAGTTACGAAAAACACAAGTGTTGATGTAGCCGTTATCGTGATTATATTTGTAACTTATACAAATTATATGTAAATATTGTACTATTTTATTAGTCGCTTACGTATCACTGTAGCTTCGTGAATTAAGTGTAGGTTACCTACCTTGTGGTAGGTAGGTAAACTTAAGGTAGGTAACCTACACTTAATGGTACCTACCTATTAAATGTAGGTTACCTACCTTAAGTTTTGTAGTGCTTACTTACTATACAACAGTAGTATTCCTTACTATGTATTTTACCAACTGCTAGCTGCGACTCTCTCTTTAAAAAAAGCGACCCTCTTTTTCACAGAAAGCGAAATTCTACAGTGTTTAATATACAAAGTTATTGCCATTCCAAAAATGTTAACCTTCCTCGTGTCTGTGATGTCATAGCTACTGTTATTAGAATTCTCGTAATTGTCATTTACAGGAACTCTGGAATAATATCTCCGACAATACCTTCAAAAACACTTAAACAAAATAACTAACTTTTAATAAAAATACAGACTTCAACACCGACATAACATAGATAATTCAAACACACTTATCAAATTTAATGGGACCTGACATTAAACACTTGCTTTCGAATAAAGAACAATTATCATATCAAAACAAGTTCACCCACTTAAAAATTTATGAGGCAACACACAAAAAATACAATCCAATTGAGAACCTTTTTGAAATCGGTTAATTAAATTCGTGAACACCACATAATACTTTTTACCCGACTGCGTCAGAAGGAGGGTTATGTTTTTCGAGTGTATGTATGTATGTGTGTATGTATGTATGTTTGTATGTATGTCCATTTATTTGTGTCGCCCCACAGCCCAAACGGTTGAACGGATTTCGACATATGAGGTATCGTTGAATTCGTCAGAACTGTGAAAGTGTCATAGGCCATATGAATTTTCAAAATGGCGCCCGAAAGTGGAAGAAAAAGAGGGGATAATCTTGAGTTTTTTTGTTATCTTAGCAATATGGGTATCAAATGAAAGATCGTGAAAAGACCTTTTCAAAAATATATATATCATATAACGTTTAGGCACACGTTTTAACACAAATTGTCAAAAACCATCCCAAAAAGTAGAATTTTTCGGTGAAAACACTAAAAAGTCTGAAATAAAAATATTATTATAAAAACAAAAAACCCGTCTGCTTACAAAAGAACTCAAAAGAAAAAAACATGTGTCACAATATCAACATAAAATACTTAATGGTGCTGCCAGGCGGGGACAAACAATACTGTTACCTACGGGTAAAAAAAGATTTATCACAAGTATACTACGTTTGTCCCCGCCTGCAGCACCATGAAGTATTTTATGTTGATATTGTGACACTTATTTTTTTCTTTTGAGTTCTTTTGTAATCAGTCGGGTTTTTTGTTTTTATAGTAATATTTTTATGTAGGTATCTAAACTATCTAACTAATAGGTTGTTCGGAAAGTCATTTCGTTTTTTTAATATGAAAATTAAAGCCAACTTTCGTATGAATAAAAATATTTCAGTAAATTCTACATTGACCATTCTGGTTCAGCATCATTTGCCATCTTTCTGGCAGAATGCCATCTTTCTGGTGCCATCTTTCAGGTCTTTACTGACAAAAAACTGATACAGGTCATTTTTGACCTCTTCACTTCAAGTAAAGATTTAACCGTCCAAAAATTTTTGCAGCGAATGGAACAAATGATAATTCGAAGGCACCAGTTCTGGAGAATATGTTGGAAATGGCATTACATCCACATCAGTTCATCCGAAATAAAAATAGTGACTTAAATAATTTTTTTAATTTTTCCATACTGAAAAGTACGTAGTGACGAAAACACTGCTTATTGCTCGCCAAAGGAAACCAACCAAAAACTACTGCATAGATTCAATTGAGCTTTTTCACACACAAGCCTTGCTTTATTCGCTCTCAAAACATATAAAAGTTACGCGGCTTAAGAGTGAAGTTTGGTTCAAGAATCACAATTAACTCTCTCCGGAAAAACGAAATTACTTTCCTAACAACCCAATAACTAGCAAACGAGCGAACATGCAACCTCATGGTAAGATGTCACCATCAACATCATTACACCGTATTACATATTATCGTCTTTCTTGGCAAAATTTCTTTTTGACTGAACCTCAGTTCTTTGCAGCAAGCTTTTACCATCAACTGTAGGTGGTTTGGCTTGTAGATCAACGATTAGGTACATTTGTCTGAAAATTCCTTATATTCAGCCTACAGACACACAAATAATATTCTCCCGAAGAATCAAAAACCTCATCACAATATCATAATTATCTTAAACAGAAGACATAGCGGCAAGAGTTTAATTTGAATAAGGCCGAATTAATTAACGTCTCCAAATTTATTTACACCGTTCTGTAATTGCGATGTCACATTAAAAACAAAGGCTTCTTTGTTGTAGACATTTCTGGAGACCGATGATGATTCTTGTATACAATACAAGAAATAGAGTAACTCTCTCTTTAAATATGCCTGTTTTTTCTTTCTTTATTACTTTGTCATACTCTTTAGTTACGTTTTTAGATGATAATTTATAGACAGTAATTTAGTTATTATTGGATAATTCATTTCGTTTAAAAATCAAAGGAAACTGTGCCATAAGCACTTAATAAAGACGTGTCGTGTATTGAGAATTCCTTTCTCTCTCATACACACACACACACACAAATAAATACTCATCTTTGTCCTTTACATCATCCTTTTATTTAATATGGCTTTTGTATTTTATTACTTGAGCTAGAAGTAACATCTTGCAGGAGTTATCCATCATCACACCATTGCAAACTAATTATGTTTGCTCAATTTTCAGCTTGTCTATTACTTATTTGTAACGGTGACTCGATGATACACACAGATAGCATACCCCAAACAATATAATAAAATTTGTTCGTTTGTCGTTACTATAAAAAGACAAAGTTTCCTTCTCTGAAATATCTTATCTATTGTAAAAAACGTGTTTCGCGATCTCACTCCGGATTAATTAAGTTTGAACAAAACTTTAAAGTTGAAAGACTTCGAAACGCAAGATCTGCAAATTTCCAACTTCAAATTTTATTTGAAATTTGCACTTTGATTTTCTTGTGCAACGGTTGCTTGCTGAATCGGATAACGGGAATGATTCCTCTATTTTCTTACTCTATCTACTAATTGGTATGCTAAGCGTCTTTTATCAGAATCTGCTGAAACCTTCCGGAATAAACATAGGTACAGTGATATTTCTGTTTTTGATACATATATTTAATCTTTAATGTTACTACTGTCCTTGGATTAGGATGGTGAACACTTTCCACGTGGCTCTTCTGCTTTGTCCACTATTTACATAAACCCCTAAAACAACTTACTGTAGCCTTATAGATTAAGCTACTTAAATAATCTAATATCCCCTAAAAGAGAAAGCCCAATCCAAACACGCATTAAATTCGGCTTTATTTTTTGTATATAGCCAAGTTACTTACGTAAATAAATAAACCAAAATAATCTCCCGGCAAGCCCTACAAAAACTTTGTTACAGAGTCCAACTCTTCCCAATCTACGAAGTAAGGGGTAGCTGGTATCTAATGTAATTAAGATAGGACGGAAAGAAAAGCGCCACGAAGCCTTTTTTTCAGAAAATAAACATCGATTGAATTCAATGACAATTTGTTAACGGTGACTTAAGTTTATAAGAATTGGAATGTTGTATTGTATAGATAGGTAATGACAAAGGAGACCAGCAACTTTCTTAAGGACCTTCGGCCTGGAATATGAACATGCATGAGACATCGCTTTTTAGATCGAGGATATTGTTGCCACATTGTACATATTCCGTTTTTACAGAAAATTATGGGTATAATGAAATATAGTCGTCTAACGCACCGCGCTACTACTTTAGTCGTATAATAATTTAATGATATGATGTTGCTGCGCCATTTTCTGAGTGCGACCCTTTTCAGTCATATTGGCAGCTGCAACTCCGAACTCAAGCTAACAAATTGTGTATTTTAAAATTTTTGCATCTAAATTTAAGTTGTTGCTGTACTGTATGAAGAAACAAATTTAATTCACTGTCTAATAATAACTTATTACTCAACGGAATTCTCTTATCTAGATCCATTAACATGCGTAATTAAAAGTTCGGAGCATAAAAGGAAGTATTCAGTTTGCGAGACATGACTCGAACATACGTAGGTATACACATACATACTTACAAACGATTATTGCAATTTAAATAAAAGCTTGTAGTAAATTTTTACCGAATTATTTCATAAAAATCCAATCTAATATAATAATAATTGCTTTTTACAAAAAAAATAACCGACTTCAACCTTGATAGGCAGATATAACTCAAAAACTACTCGCCAGATGGCGCTCAATTCAACATGTAAGTGTAAAGTTCTCGTCACTACAAATTAATCAAGCCCAAACACTAGATAACTGCAGTAAATCGTCGAGGAGTTCCCTCGACTGTCTTTCGGCTTCATCAGATCGACTCCAGACCTTCATGAAATGGTAGCGCTTTAATGTACTTATGATAACATGAACAAACACACTAGTTGTTCATACAATTTTCGAAAGTTCCCCTCGATTTCTCTAAGATGCCATCATCAGATCCTGGTGTCCTTATCAGGGGACCCCACTGCGCATATCTACTTCACAACAAAAAAAGAATTATCAAAATCGGCCCATAAACGACGGAAAAATCGCTGAACGTACATAAAAAAAAGCATATATACGGTCGAATTGAGAACCTCCTTCTTTTTTGAAGTCGGTTAAAAATGGACTGCCTGACTGATTCACTCATCATCGCCCTGACTAAACCCTTTGAGCTACAGAGCTGAATTTTTGCACATAGATTAGGTATGTAACGTAGGCAAGTGGTAAGAGAGGATTTTTCGAAATTCCCACGGGATAGGGAATAAAATGGGGTTTGTTTCTTTTTAATTAAAAATGAATTTAACTTCGTAACTATAAATACCACATACTTGAATTTTCGCACACAAGTCGTGTTCTCTCAAAACAATTTTCAGGGTTTATTGATTTTCCCATGGGATATGGAATAAAGAAGAGATATAGTCCCCAATATAAAATACATTATCTCCGTAACTGTAACAAATACATTTATTTTACCAAAATGGTGTAGTCTACGCGAGCGAAGCTGCGGGCGAAAAGCTAGTTTTGTGTTACAAATGCATCATTTGTATCCATTGAATTACTATTTACTCATGTCGATGGTAGTTGACAAAACAAAGCAATTGTGGGCACGGCTGGGTAATGGATGGGTGACCGTTAGTGGTTTTACAGTTAAGCAGTTAGTTGTGTTATTGTCAGTAATAATTACAGTCATTATAAATCATTCGCGCGGTTCCAACTCTTAGTTGACCTCGAAGTACTTTCGTAATCAATAATGAATCAGTTTGGACCTTAACAAGGACAACTCGGTTGTTAGATAGTGTTTATAAATGGTTAAAATATTTAAATTTTTTAAGGGTAATTCAACGGGCAGAGACAAAACGAAATGTTGTACGTAACCTACTACCTACACACTTCATTGGTATAGTGTAGACGCGTAGTGTAGTGTAGACGTATAGTGTAGTGCACGGACTTCAATTATCAAGGTTTTCCGATAGATGAGCACTTTTTGGCTTCATAAATTTTCTTTTGAAAGTCGAAACTGTTTAAAAATCAGAACGTCTCGCTTATCAATAAAGAATATTTCAAACTAACGCTATCACTACACAAATACAAATTACAAGCTACTTTTCATATCTAAGACAAAAATTGTGACGGTTTCAGTATAATAATTTAAAGGGAATTTCTTGAGTTTTTTCATTAAATAACCAAAAGAGGAAGCGGAGCGTGCAGAGACCGCCGAAGGGCGCTGCGGGGCCATAAAGTTGCAAATGAAGTAATATCGCACTTCACTTGACATACTGCCGAAAACTAAGAACGCGCGAACTGGCCGCACAATTTTACGACACGGGAGGGTTGCGTTTGTGATAACCAATGTTGAAGTTCAATCTTTCTCGAAATGGCGATAACGTCCTCTTGTGGACAGAAGGCCTAAAGAGGGGCGTAAGGGGCCCAAAAAAGTGGGTTCTAAGTTTCATCAATTGTGTAACATAATTTAGCTGTTATATTTTTAGAAGCAATCATCTTAGTCCTCAACTACTTACTAGACTAGACTATTACTATAAAATGCTGTCAGGCTTAACTATTATAAACAGTCCCTGCCTCACAGCTACTACCAAGGTATACTAAAGTGCAATATACCATGTGCTAACTGACTGTGTAGTGCATCCTAGTCCCGTCATGAGTCTTAGGCCGTTCACACACAATGCTATTTGCAAGCGCCTAGTATCTGGTCTAGGCATGGATCGTGAGTGGTCGCCCTATATTACCAAGTTCCGCACACGAGGCGACGCGTCTACGATGCGTGTCCTATCAGTGAACAGTGTCAGTATCGGCGAACAGTGAATTGCATCGGAGTCGCGTAGGTAATAAAGAGGAAAGGCCTTATTCGGTGTGAGTCATAGATGTCATGGTCGGCAGTAGGGCTGTACTCGTATGCTCGCTCCAAATTATTTTAAAGTTAATTTTTTTATGTTCACATTGTAATATTGTTTCGCTTGGTACTAAAATTAATAAAAATTATGTTTCGCCTTCCAATAGAGCCCTGCTTGATATACAATCAATGGGCAGGTATTTACTTACCGCTGTTTAATTAAGCTGAATAAACGGACAGTACTGATTGAACTACCAGCCTCGTTTAACGATTCGATAGAATTAATATTGAACATTCCTTAAACGATCACTTAGTAAATGCATTGCGTTCGGGTAATCGAACTCTCCTCTTTTAAAGGAAATAACTAAAGAAAAAATAATAAACAATAAAAACGGTACTTCAGCATGGACAAATAAAGATAAATCAAAAAGTAATCGTCAGATGTCGCTCAAATTTTGATGGGAGCACTATTATTATTGGTTTTGGTCATATTTTGATAAATAAATAATTATATATTTACGTAAGGATATTGTAAAGCGCATAAAAATCCTATGAAAATATATGTAAATATTAATGGCTGTTGGCTATTCTCGTCCGTCCGCGAGTCCTTGAATAATTATGTAGGACTTGAGTGCACGTGTTTTCAGATCTTTGTTGGCTGCTACCACGGATTTGCTGAATTCAGATGCTTTTATTAATCCATATTATTATTTATAATATACTAAAGTTATCTGTCTCACAGTGTCTGTAAACACAATGCCAGCGCCGACTTGCAGCCGCCAGAATACTATTCTGTTTCAAAAATGTTAAGCTTAAATTACAATGTTTTCAATATAGATCTTATGATATAGAAACAAAAGAGCACACACTCATCACCAAATATCGAGAACCATTTGACGTTAATGAAACTTTCCACTATTCAAGTGTATAGTTAGTTAGCAAACGTCCGTTGACAACGGATTTTATCCTATCCCACCCTAAAACAGAGCAAAACTATAATGAACTCAAAGCAATAGCATACTTTTCACCACACAAGTATACAGCTAATACGACAAAGACCACGAAACTCGCCTACTTAGGTCTACATAATTATGGAAATGGGCCGCGGCTGACGGAATTGCTCAAGCCCCATAAATAATTTATAGAGATTCAGCAGAACAACTTCAGGAAGATTTTTAGTACCCGCGCTACGGACTTTTGCCGTAACAAAAGGAATAAAACCAACATTGAGAAGGTGTTGAACGACTTCGGTCATTGCTGGTCAATTTTCAATCTCTTAACAATTCACTGTCAGATATTATTATCATGGGAACCGTTCACTTTTCTGAATTTTTTTGTTCAAAGTTCATTTTACAATCTAGACGGGCTAGTCGGATTTTCGAGACAGATTCCAAAGTGTAACCGTAGGTATTTTACAGGAACAATCCCTTTAAATATATACAGCGAGTTTTAATCGCCTTTCGTCCACCACCAGGAGTATGCTGTAAGCCTACGTATAATGAGAAACCCTGCCCTGTTTTTCATTGTTGTGTTTAGACCATAGAACCCTAAATAAAGTGAAATGTTAATGTTTTCTTTTTGTCCACAGACGGGGAGCACGATGGCCTGACGTCACTCCTGGGAGCAACATCCCCAGACCTGACGCTGGCGTCCGACGCGTCCAACAGCTTGCCACTACCAGACCACGACAATGGTAACTACTAGATAAACTGTATTATATATTAAAAACTTCGTAAACTTTAACTTTTTCTGCGTCGTCGATGTCGCTTCAGTGTTGTCGAAGCGATTTATTTTTATAAACGACTTCAAAAAGGGAGAGTTCTCATTCGACTGTATGTTTTTTTTTTCTTATGTGTGTTTCTTCATAACTTTGCACTGGGCTAACCGTTATTTTTTGAGTATTTGGTGTTAGCAAACCTTGTAGGTACCTCCAATATTAGCAGTGTATCACGCTGTTACCTACCAACTTATGCCGTAGGTACTACGAGTATACAAATAATTTCATTCATTGATTGATTCTGTTTATAATGTGTCTCTAGACAGTTGATAATTGTAGTAGTTTGTAGTAGTTTACATTGTAACAATCCACAAAGCTAATAACTAATAACAAATTAATAGTTCAAACTACTAGTATATACCTACCGACAGACAGAGGCATCTCGTCTTAAAATTGAAGTAACGAGCAAACATATGCAGCGTATAGCAAACACTATTACAAGTTGGTAACACATCAGTAAATGCAAATTGCTTCAAAGTGTACAAAGTGATACCGGGGCTGTTTGTTTAGTTCATGAATAAAGTGACGTACGTATCTCGCTAAAGAGACCAAAATACCGCGAAGAGTGCTGGTCTGAGCATTCGCTTTAACGTATTCGGTTTACGTACTTGAAATTAAAGCAAAGGACTCGCCGAGTAAAAGTGGGTTCCACGTAAACAACTGCTCTTGTTTGTTTGTGCTGTGTCTCGTTTCTTAATAGTGATATAATAATAGTTCGTAATAGTGAGATGAGATGGTTGTTTTTCGTTTCAGTTATGATGTACTAACATAATATTCAGTTCGCAGTGTAATTGCGTTGTTGACTTAAACTTCAGGTAATTAATACCCATGATTAATTCCTGATTTGTTATTGAAGTTTGCTGAATTAGCATTCTTTTCTCTTCCTTCTTTCTTCGCTGATAATGCATTATTGTTGCCTATAATGTTACTGATATCCGTCTACGATGGTTAAGTACCATTTTACATCAGCGGGATCGTCTGCTATCGTTACGAAAAATGTTATTAACTTGAATATATGTCTTATCTGTATCTTTAATAAGTTTGCATTAAACAAAAAAAAAACAGAGTGCACAATCAAACTTCATGTTTATTAATAATCATAATTTATCAACATACTACGTTTATTAATACATGTGTAGATATTATGATAGTAGGTACGTATAATTATGTTCAGATCACTAAACTCAAATAGGATTGTGGTTTCCGAGAAACGCGGATATGGGAATAATCCTATCAAAGTTTCGTATTCGCCGTAGTGGGTACGGAAACCTGGGAATCCTATTGATGAGTAGTCTTATTAAGGTTTTAGATTGGCCAAAGCATTTGGATACAAACTGAAACAGCAATCTAAATCCACGTAATTACGAGAACAAGTTACTCAGACAAGCTCGTTATAAAAACAATCTCTTAGACCGACATTTCATCAATGTTAAAATGCTGTACACTTAGTGAATCGCATTAATTCTTAGGGGATTGATGGAAGTGGTCGTGGAACATTAAGACGAATAGATCGCCATCTTAGTACTCGAGTCTCAACCCTTATAGAAACTTTGAGATTGATGAGTTTCGCGTAATGACACCTAGAGGACGCTTTCGGCAATAAGGAAACTTTTCCGCTTTATAGATCATCTTCATTTATAAACTTATAGGAGGTTAATAAATCGTTTCACTTGTGACTACGTGACGTCAACTTATATATTGCTGATATTGGATGATTGGTTACCCACTGTGAAGGTCACGCGTTTGATTCCCAGCCGAGGCAGATATTTATGTGAGAGATAAATATTTGTTCTCGGGTCAAAGCTGTTACTTTGTATGTTTTATTTTATTTTATACAAAAAAAACCATACGACACAGGGCAATTCTAGTGCGGGGGATGAGTTAGTGTTTATTAAAATAGGTAGGTCAGACTTTTACAATAAAACTGTAAGTGGCCGATATCTGTATGTGTAAAGTCGCTGTAAAGTAATGAAGTACAACTATTTTATTGTTGATGCATATATACATGATTCATTTGAAAACAATGTATGAATGAAACAATAAGACAAATGTTTTTTTGGATTAGTTATTGTTTTTAGGGATCCGTACCCAAAGGATAAAACGGGACCCTATTACTGAGACTTCGCTGTCCGTCCGTCCGTCTGTCACCAGGCTGTATCTCATGAACCATAATAGTTACACAGTTGAAATTTTCACAGATGATGTATTTCTGTTGCCGCTACAACAACAAATACTAAAAAACAGAATAATCTAAATATTTAAGTGGGTGCCGATACTTTCGACGCCTCAGCGATTGTTTAGTTACCTTTCGGTCCAAGAGGTGGCGTTGTGCGTAATATGTGGCTACATTAAAAATTTAAGTGAGGCTTTCATACAACAGACCAGATTTTTTTGGCGTTTTTATACATAATGGTACGGAACCCGTCGTGCGCCAGTCCGACTCGCACTTGGCCCGTTTTATTCTGTTTAATGGCTTAATCGGTTTGACTGTGACCTCTACTAATATTTGATGTATTGTAGTGATCAGGGTAACAATCATTATTGATTGTATTTCAAGTTTCACAAATAAAAAGGTATTTCAATTTAAATAATCCCTTCTAAACATTTTTCTAAGTGTGGTTACTAAGGCCTTTTCCGAGGCAGAGCGATGAGGTATTTACTATAATAGGTTCAATGGGAGTCCTCATTTATATTGCAGTAAATTTATTCATTGTACAGTTGCTCTTATGTTCATAAACTCAACAGCAATAAATATCAAATTGTTATAAGAGTCGTAGGTAACAAACAAATAAAACTTCGAGTTAATTTACTAAAATTATGTTACATTTAAGTTCCGTAACATTCCATAACATGTTGCCATTTTAACTTTGTGATAGACACCCGTTTTCCAAACTTATCTCGTTTCTAATTAAGTTACGCTCAGAATATGACGCGACTGAGTCTGTAACAACCGATACTGAATATAATTTAGATTGCAGTGTTAATCTATACATAGAATAAAACTGTAACTGATCGCTGTCTGTACATGGCAAATATGTATATTTAAAAATTCATAATGGATGGCATTTATACACGCAAGAGAACCCAAAACAATGTTCTTTTTTGTCTGCATGTGTGTACTTGTGCTGTACGCTATGTTATGTTTACTTAACATTTGCTGTATTTTTTTATTGGGAGTTACGTGGGTTTAATGTTTCTTAGCGGATGCAAATTGTCTATTAAACATACCCACATCTTCGTAACTTTTAAGGTAATCTCTATCTTTGAATCCATCTGAGCTAAACTCGTTTTAAAAATAATTCCAAAATTTAAATGACTTGGAGATTGAACAATGCAGGTACCTCGCTTACTTTTAGTCGACAACGCGTCCGCGATTTCTTGGTAAGTATTGATAGTACATTTACATTCAATGAGTTCTGATAAGCGATGGTTGCCACTGGAAGCCGGGTTTCATTTGTTGGCTGATCACATAATCGGCTGTATACTTAGTCCTTAATAAATATTAACCAAATTACTTCAACCGGGCGAAACATTTTTATTACAACCCCTAAAAAATGGGGCTCAAAATAGGAACCCTTGTTAGCTTGTAATTAATACGGACCGCGTGTGACGCAATCTCTTGTTTACAAGCCGCGCTCACAAGACTGCCATTTGTCATCTGCTTTTACGATTACAAACAATTTCGTACAATTAAAAGCGGTTACAACCGGTTCTGAAGTCACAAGTTACAAAAGTCAAGTTATATAAGACATTTGTAACTGTTACTTAGATTAGATGTTAAATTTAAATTAGGTTTAACTTTTACTTTAGAAAAAGGAAACCGATATCAGACGATATCGGTTTTAATTTTGATAGAAGGAGCCAAAACCAAAAAAGATTAGACCTACCTCAAATTTGAAATTACTATTTAAAGGGTTTTTGTGTGGGTTATTAAGTCACAGGTCTCCCAAAGTGACGTGAGGACAGTTTTACATTATCTAGAAATCTCTTCAAAGCACTAAAGAATAGCAACGTGAACAGTAACGACAAAACCACAAGTGATTTGCTTGCACGAAAAGTCTGCACAGCCGCGCGTGACAGCGAGAGCGCATGAATAATGAAGTGTCCCGATTTCCCGAGAATCATCCTTACTGAAATACATAATATTACGATTCAGCTTAACTTTGCAACCAAGAATGGAATGTCCATCTGCCACTCGACCCTTGTGTTAGAATACCAGGACCGATTAAAGATCTGTTCACATTACAAGTATAGTCGACTCAGATGCAACTCATTCAAATATGAGATTTATTTTGCATGTCTAAGGTCGAATGTTCTACATTGAATTGAAAGATTTTTTTATTTGAATCAACAAGCAATTAAATGAGAACATCACTATCACAGTCAAAGTCAAAAAAAAAACTCAACTGCACTTTTTATGTTTATTTAGGTATTACCTGTGGATGGCGATTAGTTAAGTTTAAAATCGTATAAAAACCAAATCACGCGGTAACATAAACGTAATAGGGATGGGACATTCGGAACAATACGTAAAAATCCTAACGGTACCCGAGGGATTTTTAACGATATTGGAGTGTTCAAAATCAACGTCACGTGACGCGTGACGATGTATAATATGAGCAATAACATGGCTGGAATGACTGTATGGCGGGTTTTATTCACAATGATAATGTTATGTAAGTACGACATAAAATCCAGATATTTACGACGATCCTATAGCTTAGTTGGTAGTACCGGCTCCGAAGTAGTGCTGGGTTCGATCCCAGCGACACGGAAATTTGAATGAGTTTGAATTTTCGTTCCCGGTCAGGGTGTGTCCTTGTCATGTGTGTCGTGTTTTTATTATATGTATATGTTTCTATGTGGTTTTATTATAATATATTATATTCTATGAGTGTGTAGCGTTTTTTATTTATATATTTTCCATGTTAACCTTATACAGGTGATTTCACTTGACCACTGTGAAAATTTTCAAATTAATTAGACTTCTTGAGATATATGAATGTTACGCTGCATTCCATTACCTACTTACCTAGAGGTTCAACTATTATAAGTGTATCATCGAGTTACCCTTTTAGAGCATACTTCGCCTTCGCTCGTACTATTGCGCTCATGTTATTTACTTAGCTGTTGAAGACGGTTTATTTGTTTAAATCATTCTATTAATATTACAGTTGTTTAGATAAACAGACGAAGCTACTAAGAATGTTTCATGTTAATGACTAATTTTGAGGATAACGTCAAGACAAAATTTTCTCATTTCCAATGCTTTATTTAATACGATTTAATATCAAAGTTTTGACAGAGTAAACGTTTCTTCTTATAATTAATTACAACATGATTGCCATTTTGAAGTTCCAGCAATTAAGTATCTTTAAGTATTTTACTCGGATGTTCTTTAATTAAAATGTCATACGTATACGTTTACAATTTACGATGACATTGACGACTGATATATTATGGAGCAGGACTTACCTTGCCGAACTGTTTGAAGGGTTCTGGGTTCAATTCCCAGTTAGGTGAAAATTTGTATAAGTTTAAATTTGCGTTGACGGTCTGTATGTGGGTCTTTGTGTGTTGTCTACGGACAATCTTAGTGTGGTACAAGTGTGTGATAGTAGTGAATCTTAGTGTGGTAAGTTTGTAGCGGTATTTGCTAGCTTTTTAGGTATACCTAATAATGGTAGTAGCATTCTACTAAAAACGCCTTTTTTAGGGTTCCGTACCCAAAGGGTAAAACGGGACCCTATTACTGAGACTTCGCTGTCCGTCCGTCCGTCTGTCACCAGGGTGTATCTCATGAACCGTAATAGTTACACAGTTGAAATTTTCACAGATGATGTACATATTTCTGTTGCCGCTACAACAACAAATACTAAAAAACAGAATGAAATAAATATTTAAGTGGGCGCCCATACATTCGATAGTAGTTACCATAGTTTAGTTACCTTTCGGTAGAGATGGCGTTGTGCGTAATATGTGGCTACAATAAAACAATTAAATATTTAAGTAAGGCTTTCATGCAACCCACCAGATTTTTTTGGCATTTTATACATAATGGTACGGAACCCTTCGTGCGCGAGTCCGACTCGCACTTGGCCGGTTTTTATTACTTCCACAACAGTGAATTAATATTAGATTCAATTTACACCTGTTTTAAATATCTTAAATCTATTTGACTTTTGTTAATATCATTTTATCCAGTTTATCGGCGTTAAGCGTGATTTAAAATTAATATGATATTATGTCTGAAATAAACTTTTAAAACCCATTAAAATATTTTAATAAATCTAACGCAATAAAGTTATGTGAAATGAAACGGAAAAACGATGTCTATACAATAGTTTTAAAAGTTTTATATTTGGCTTTCTTTAAATATTGAGGAACACAATATTAAATAATCTAGTTACCTAACTAGCATGAAATTCGTTTATTACCTAACTATTATGAACGAATAGAATCTAAGTAGAGGAGGATATTTGCTCATACCGTTTTGAGAAAGTGTTGAAAATAATGAAAATGGCGGCTTAAGAAACTATTAAAACCAGTATAAAACTCTTTTTTGTTCACATTATAAAAGTAACATTTACATGAGTTAATTACGAGTGGCAGATTAAAAACTTGTCTCATAAAAAATTTATCTAGTAAGAAAAGAACACAATAAAGAAAAAAAATCGTAGCCCTTCATAAGGATTCGTGTATGCCACTGTATCGTGGGTGCCATGGTCAACACACTAGTTTATGGACACACGCAGGCCAAGAACGAACAACGAATATTTACAGCGGAATATTTGTACTTGTATAATCCGAACATATTTATAAAGAACCAACACGGTAAAACGACGTAAGTTTTATACAAAATTTTCGTGCCACGCTCTAGAATGTGACTAGCCAATAAATTCAAACGGTCGTACTTTACGATAAAGTGTCACTGATAGAAGATAGGAGAATGCACGGGAGCTGCAATGTAATTTCGCCCAACCACGTTCTCATGAATTTCTGCAGAATTCATTGACTGAATAAGGGTGTAAGTGGATCTACTGTTGAACTCAAGCATACCTCCTCGGCTTTGCGTCACGTCACATGTTAAGGTTATTTTCTGTTTTCCACCCGCTTTTGCCCGCTATAAAAGAGTGAATAGGATTGTGCTTATTTAATGCGCTCACCATGTAAGATGTCATCAATAGCATAACATCAGGTGAGATTGTTGTTATGCATTCATTTATTCTTATGTAAACAACACTTCGGTTCTGACGGTAGGTACTCAGCATTTAGGATTTTAAACCTACTTAATTACCTTCCTTCTAATTCTAATATTGCAATCCTTTATAGTAACACCTTCAACGTTCTTGATACGTAAAAATTTACTTTGGAATTGTTCGTGCTTCTCTCGTGACGAAAAAAACTGGAAGTCATTATTAAGAAAACTAAATCTATTATGTTTTACGTTACGCCACAAAAAGAAAACAAAAAACTTATGTTATGCGAATGCAACGAAAAATAACAGACAAACACTCGGATGCACAAAGTAAAACACTCACATGTTTAAATTTACTTAAAGAATTGCCACGTAAGACCAAAAGACAAGTAAATAAAATTACAAACGAAACTCGTCTATGCACAAAGGGATGTAAAGTACTTAAATGAGAAACTCTGTATCAACAGCACCGACTCTATAAAATAAGTTCCTCTACTTTGTAGCTACTTTCGCAAATATTAATCTAATATTTTTATAATCAGACTGCGTAGGGATCCAATCCTTTTGGATCACAGGGTAGGTAGTTTAGGGATGCATAAGTGATGGTAATAGTAAACTTACTTAGGTTTCCATTATAAATAAACCATAACCTTGTCCGAAGAAAAGAAATATTGTGCGTGTGTGTGTGTAAGCGTGTTACTTACAAAAGTATTTGTTTGTGTCTATCATCATCACGAGTTCACGACTCATAATAGCTGTCCTATTGCATGGATCTGTTCTGACACCACGCTGGTCAAGTGCGCATTGGCGGTCTTCACACACCTGTAAGAATATTATGGGAAACCCTCAGGTATGCGCGTTTCCTCACGATGTTTTCCTTCAAGGAAGAAGTGATAATTAAATTCCAATACATAAAGTAGAGGTGCGCACATGTAGAATTTAACACCTATTTGAGAATCAACTTTCAACTCATACTGCGCTCGCGTTCGGTATTGAATTCGTTTTTATTGCATTCCACACAAATGCCTGCGCTGCGCCCCCATGATTAAGGTACATTGCAGATTGACGGCAAGAATTTAAAATGTCGTAAGTAAAAGTTCACAAGCTAAATTAAACTACGAGCACGTGTAGTAACTACTTTTTTCTTGGATAGTATTGGTAATTCCATATTCTCGGTCACTCAACTGTACACTCCCATAAAAGCATGTGTGACTTTGTGTAACTTCAAAATATATGTGTTTGTGCATTTTGTTATGCTTTATAATTAACTTTAGGTAGGTAAGTATAGCTAACACTGTCCAGTGGATGGACCACAATTCCACCCTGTGTTTATACAGCTCTATACGAACGAAAGCAAGTACCTACTCGTAAGAGCAAACTGCATTAGCAAATGAACTGCTAAGTCTTCGAACTTTGTGGACGACACAACTCAAGTACAAAGTTAAGATCGTTGAACGTACTGTCTCGGAATACTGTACTGTATTGCATCTTGTAATTAGAGTGATTTTAAATTAAATCTATATCCTTTACTTAAGATATTAAGTTAAAACTTTAATGGTAGTAGTTTCTTGTATTTCAAGAGGTTTTTTTTTCTCTATAGATATAAGCTCATAGTAATAAATGCCGTATTAGGGAACTGTCTGGAATCTAGATATGCACAAATAATAAAAAAAATCATTACTACGGAACACCCTCTATTAACTTTTAAGTTTTTTCTGGATCGGCCATAGTTGTCATGGGAGGAAATGAAATAAAAATGAACTGAACCCTATAAAATACATAAAAATATTTTCCTCCACTGTCTCTAATAAAAAACACTATGAAATATAGAACTTAGAAATAATGTAAGACATGAGCTCTTCCTACTTACAGTCCGTTTTTTTAGACGAGACTTAACTACAAAACAAATCACTGGGTTTCCGAAACATCACTTTTCCACAATGTTACACGCGTTAAACAACTTACAAACAATTCAATCGATTCACTCGGTATATCGCACTTTGTTTTACACCAAAAGCTTTGAATTTACAATAATTATAATGCTTATTATTATTAAATCGTTCAATTCCATTACAACTCATTTTTATAGATGAATAATTTCAACAAGAACTTGACATGTTTGACATTTGCAGATGACAGATGGAAAAGACGAATCGATTTGATGCATTAGTTTTACGATTCGTTATGTCACTTTTATCGATATTTACTCGATTAATAAAATGATAGTGGAGTAAGTGATTATTATAAAATTTAAGTGAGATTGCATTCCTCACTGAAAATTGGCGAAAAGCAATTGATATTTAAAAAAAATATGGGATTAAATTTGTAAGTAAATGCTGCATCAGAACAACCAACTTCAAGTTTTGTTATACACGTATCAGAGTCGAGCGAAGAAGACTCTGATAACAGTGTTAGTTTGTGTAGTGTGTCTGATACAGATTAAATTTAGTGTGACATTTATTTAAGCTTTATTTAATTATATTCTAAATAATAGACATTTGTTTCATTCGAATAATATCGTTGAGCACAATCGATATCGATACGACTCGACACAACTAATTCGCGGTAATGTCTAATAAGACACTTATTGACTACTATGACTTTGACAATTGTCGGCCATATTTATTTTGTACTTAAGTCCCTTCTAAAAAAACGGACTGTACCTACATCCTCTTATGCTAAAGAACATAAAACAATCTATATATTTTTACATAATATACGTTTTAAGATCTAATTGAAGAAGAAAATCGTTAGAAATCTAATTGGAATTTCTTTAACCTTTTCTTTTCTTTCATGTTTTGTGATGTTTCATAAATTACAAACCTTTTCTAAAAGAAGTTGCATGAAATAACCAGCGTAGGTATGTAATTACATAATACCTATCAGTAGGTACATACAAATAATTTTGGATTTGAATCTAGAACGTCGAAACGTTATACGATAAGCTACAACCTACTAATGGCCCACTACTGAGCACGGGTCTCTCCTCATTACTGAGGAGGCCTAGAGCATACTCCACCACGCTGCTCCAATGTAGGTTGGTGGAGAAGTACCCACTCGAGGTAATGAGTAGGTACCTACCGCACGACTCCACGAATCATGCTCCCCGCAACAAATGCGTGTAACTGCCTATTTAATTCAAATGATGCGGAACTTTCAGCGACAACGTTTTAGCTTGAATTGGCTTCATCCCATTGATAGCCTGGGTGTCTCGTTATAACTATAGAGCCGTAGACCATATCTATGAGCTCTAGTGATCAGTGCATATTGATGGAGGGTTTACCGAGCCAATTGTGAGAAGTTTTTAATACTGCGAAGTCCGCGAAGGTTAGCACATGGCTGCGACTGCTACGTAGCAATGAATACTAAGACCGACGGCTAATCCTAAAAAGTATTAATTGTTTTTTTTTTCAAATTGAATTTGTTTATTTATACTCAGTTTACTCTTGAAATAAGCGATATAAAATTCGGATTAGTGCTTTGAAGAAATTGGTAATGTAACATTTATTTAAACTGTGATCTGTAAAACAATGAGTGCAGGAACCCTTCAAATGCTTCAATTTAAATGGTAAGACTTTCTCGTCGTGCGAATTACGTATTAGCAAAACGCGATTAATCACTTAACGGGTTTATATACAATTATACATACATAACCTATAAAACTTGTAGCGTAGCGTAACCGAAGTCCCATCTACACGTTTTGAAACTGATTAAGGTAAATGCACAATAAATACACGTGTCAACTCCACAATACATTTTGTAGAAAAGGTAACAGTCGTGTTCATTAAATGTGATTTTCGGTGGGATTACAGTCAGCTGTGTTCCAGTAAACGTGAAAAATTCAACCGTGAATTTGGAGTCAAGTTAGTCAAATGCAAGACAGATTTTCCCGTATCATCTCACAGACCAGACTTCATAACTGATACCTACTACTTACATGAAACTAATCTAACCACTATCGTTCGATAACATAACGTTGAAAACAGTATTAGATGTCGCTAAATGGATGAGGATACATCAGTGAAATCACATTGACTTGTAGACGTCAAAGCATTCTGAGCTTAAACCAATCGCGATATATCTTTGATATCGCAGCTCGTTGGATAATATGTACTAATTACGTCTAAATCTTGAACTAATGTAGGAGCTGCTACGAGTAGTCTACCTACGTATATTGTCAAAGCTCTTTGAAGCGAGATGCATAGTGATAAAGATGAATGTACTAAAAGGGAGCCCAGAAAACAATTATTTACTGTTTAACTTGTTTATTTAATCATTCAAACATACATCTTTTTCCATAGTAAAATATTCGTGTTCTCTTTATGTCTTCGTCTGACAGTTGTATTTTTAATATCCTTTTATAAGTAAACGGCCTGTTACTCCTTCTTGTTGACATAATTAGTGATTGTCCAAAAGGAGTTCCTTACAGTCGGCCTTCCTGATACACTTCGCGACCCGCAAAGTTTAGTTCATCATTATATTCCATTTATTTAGCTGAAAATAAACTCACCTCTGAAGGTGATTTACTGAAAAGCAAAATTAAATTAAAACCAAGTCTTCTTAATGACTTGTTTAAGTAAGTCTTCTTAATGACCTACAACACCAAGTCTTCTTAATGACTTGTTTAAGTAAGTCTTCTTAATGACCTACAACACCAAGTCTTCTTAATGACTTGTTTAAGTAAGTCTTCTTAATGACCTACAACACCAAGTCTTATGACTTGTTTAAGTAAGTCTTCTTAATGACCTACAACACCAAGTCTTATGACTTGTTTAAGTAAGTCTTCTTAATGACCTACAACACCAAGTCTTATGACTTGTTTAAGTAAGTCTTCTTAATGACCTACAACACCAAGTCTTCTTAATGACTTGTTTAAGTAAGTCTTCTTAATGACCTACAACACCAAGTCTTCTTAATGACTTGTTTTAGTAAGTCTTCTTAATGACTTACATGATATTATGTTGAACTTATAGTACTTGATCAAATACCAATATAAAATTCTTAATGGTTTATAACGGATACAGAGCTCGATCGATTTAAATAGCTTATGACAATAATTGGTTATTAATCATTAATCATACTTCTTTAAGTTAAACAAATTAATATGCTGACTTCTTAATGTCAATAAAATAAAAGTCGGACTTCTTAATGTCCATAATTAAGTTATAATACGGACTTCTTAATATCCGTGAATAGTTAATCAGACTTCTTAATGTCGATTAATGATTAATGCTTAATTAACTTCTTAATGTTAATCAATTTCATATATTTTATTGCGATATTTATTGTGAATATATTTTAGTTCTTATAATTATATAATTAAAGTTAATACAAGTAGCATGCTTTGAATTTGAATCATGAAACAATTTCAACTTATAAGTATTTGCGGTCACCATGATGACATTACATATAACGCCTCTCAAGGCTCAGAGGTACCTCTGTGTTACATAACAATATTGATTAAGATATTAAAAATCACTGTCATTTCTAATATTGCATCGAATCAACTAAGTCAGCAATAGCTGTATCTGTCTCCGAAGACAATAATTTTTAAAATCTTTAAAATTTAACGTCTTACCCATGTCACTGATAATACGAAAAGGCAAACGTTTTTTTTTTTGTAATTAACCAAAGCAAATATAACATATTTATAACTTATGTCACGAACAGCCTCCGATCATATATAATTTATACTCATTTTGTTAGGGTAAATAAATCAAGAATAGCAAGAACGATCATATTATTAAGTTATTACGAGATTATAGACGATTAAACAATGAAATTATTTTTATAATTTTAGCAATAATTTAACGCGCTCTATATGGGGCGAGAGGGATAGTAATCAAATAAAGGAATATGAATTTCTTTGCCATTTGAGACTACGGCTTATACACTTCCCAGCTGAATTTAACATATGTGCTAATAGGATGTGTACAGACAGCCGCCATAAGATGTTAATAGATAACCTGTACAAACATGTAATAGATATACTTACTGAGAGTGCTAAAAACTGTTATAAAGAATTGTTAACAAAAAAGGGAAAGAGAATAATAGGATGGAACAGACACGTCGGCGTCCACCTGCCTAGGGTCTTGACACTTCTGTTCAATCTTTGCATGAGTCACTCACATCTACCCGATGACCTTTTGAGGACAATTGTTGTGCCAATTATCAAAAATAAAACTGGGGATGCCTCAGATATGACGAATTATAGACCAATATCATTGGCTACTGTGATCGCCAAGGTACTGGACAGTTTGCTTGATGGATACCTCGAAAAATATTTAAAAGTAAACGATGCACAGTTTGGTTTTCGGCCAAACCTATCCACGGAAAGTGCTATATTTCCTCTCAAGCAAACTGTTCGGTACTACACTGATAGAAGTACACCGGTCTATGCCTGCTACCTGGACTTGTCCAAGGCATCTGATCTGGTGTTTGCTGTGGGAAAAGCTGGAGAGGGAGACCGCCCTACCTAACGATGTGACGACAATTCTACGTACATGGTATAGAAATCAAACCAACACAGGGCGGGCTCCTACTCAGGGCGTGTATGGGTTGGAGTGCGGAGTGAGACAAGGGGGGATTACCTCTCCGAAGCTCTTCAACCCATATGTTAACCGTCTGATCGAAGAGCTTAGTAGCACTGGTATAGGGTGCCATATTGATGGCGTTTGCATCAATAACATAAGTTATGCTGACGATATGGTGCTTCTAAGCCCGTCGACTGGAGCTCTGCTAATAGTAACATAATATTTAGAGATAGATTTATTTATCTAATATTTGGTGTATCATGCATTACTTGTCACCTGTTCAATTTCGAGATTTTAACTTCAAACACTCGTCTTTAGTATGACCAGTTTTATTACAATAACTACATTTTTTTTATTTTTAGTAAAACAATCATTTTCAACATGACCCCGTTTCCTACAAAATGAACAGACTAAATTGTTTTTATCACATTTGTTTTGTACTTTAGTCATACATTCAGATGTAATATGGCCAAGACCCTTACAAATGTAACATTGAGGTTTGTAAGTGTAACTGACTTCTTTCTGACGTTCAGCTTCATTTAGAACCGGGTGAGCAAATGATGATAAACATTTCAAGAGCGTTGGAGGATCGTGACATCTAGCAGAAATAGCGCCAACTTGTATCAAATCATTGTTAAGAGTTCCTATGATAGCTTCCGCAATCAGTGACTCGGGTAATCCACATGCGTTACCTAAAGCTAATTTATTATAAAAGAATTGTATATAATCTTGATCAAAGCGTCTTAATGCATTGACCAAGTCTCGCATCATATTTAATTTACTACGATTGGAAGGAAAAGCTGTTAACAGCATTGCCCTCCAATCGGACCAACTTAAATTTGATTCACATATAATTGCTCATACCATAGTCGAGCATAACCCTTCATCTTAGAAGTGCAATTAAATTTAAGAGTCTTTTCATCCCAACCATACATATTAGAAATGCCTTCTACTTTTCTTATCCATTGCTCCATAGTGGTTATTGATGTTTGTGGGTCAAACTCTGGCAATGGATCACTACGGCCCACATATCGAAATGTCGAAGAACACGATGATGGTCCGGGCATAAAATAAGTATACCCCGGTAATGATATATTTTGTCGAGATGCAGCATTATCATGGCTTTCAGCCAACGACTGTGCAATATGTGATGGAATTCTGTCATTGTTGGTTACCACCTGATCGACCTTATTGGACGGTGTTGATGTAGACGGTACCTCATTAGGTTCATATAATTTACGGGTTTCGACCGCCTTCAATAATTTACGGCGTAAATAAGCTTCCCGATTATCATCATTATTTTTACATTTCTTATGACGGCCCATTGTTCGTGTTTAAAATTTTCATCTTTGACATAACAAAATCTTTACTCAATTCAAAGTATGTAAATGCATTTTATCAGGACTTACGTGAGTTATTTCCCGCTTCTGAGCTAAAAGGGAGCCCAGAAAACAATTATTTACTGTTTAACTTGTTTATTTAATCATTCAAACATACATCTTTTTCCATAGTAAAATATTCGTGTTCTCTTTATGTCTTCGTCTGACAGTTGTATTTTTAATATCCTTTTATAAGTAAACGGCCTGTTACTCCTTCTTGTTGACATAATTAGTGATTGTCCAAAAGGAGTTCCTTACAGTACGTAAATGGAATTGTCAATTACTCCATTGTTCTAGAGATTGATTGCGTGTATGTATCTCTTGTGACATAGGAGCACAAAGGAATATTATTATACTAATGACAGAAACTGAGTAATTTTGAAAGTAAAGGGACACGTAAAGTAATTTTTTTTATGGAATTAAGATAGCAAACGAGCATGCAGCACCACCTTCCCCTGCCGCCCATGACAACTGTGACCGACCCAGAACTAGACTCAATGAGCCTCGTTCTAATTCGGTCACAGATGCGTTGCTACCCCTGAGGACTGAGATGGTCGCCTCTAAAAAAATGTGACAGGCTCCACACAATTTGAACAATTTTCTCAGCTTTCGTTTACTATTTAAGAAAAAATGTACTATTTATCAATAAAATATTGTTTAGGACTGGTTATAATGTAATGAAAAACGTACTTTGTTTTTTAAGCGTGGTTTCCTAGGTGCGGCTTCCGAAGGATAAATAATTCTTGTTCACTATATCCTCACGGTACAGACATAGTCGGTTACAGTCTTATTATAATTATATAAATTACAGTAATGCACACATTTTTTCCAGGTATGTTTTTCTAGTATACAATTAAACTAATTAATCCCCTCACATGATTCATATGGGTTACACGCGAGAACTATTAATAGCTGTGATTAAGATAGTTTCCGTGGTTCCCAACAAACTTGTGCTTCGTAACATTCTTTATCTTTAGCCGAGACAACTTTTGCTATACACAAACACACGTAACTACTAATGTGATTAAAATTTCTCATTTTGCTAACTGAGTTCGCAAACTCCGACGTGATGGAAGCAAATGTGTTTGTTAATGTAATTTGTTTTAAACCTCTAATGGTTCACGCAGCGTTGACTGTATAGTTTGGGCTTATTATATTATTCAATAAGTTTAATATTTTAAGGACGGCCTATAGCTTCGGGAACATTCATGATCCCTCTCTTCCTTCCTGATATGTCTATCTTCGCTTGACATCTTTAACAAAAATAAAAGTAATGTTTCTTTTAAGAGTTTAAGTAATTTGTAGTACGCTATAGTTTTAGAGCACGTTTATAAGTTCCCCCACAACTTCTAAACTTCTTATTATAATTCCGCAAACGAAGTGTCATTAGTAGCGTGTTGACCGTTTGCAAGTACAGATTATACGACGTGACGTCTTTTAAAACAAAGTCTAGTAAATGCGAATTTTGGGCTTCATTTTTGGACACTAATAACTTTAAGATTCCTTTGCTGTAATAGGAATTTCTTGCAAGTGATTGCGATGTTGATCAGGTGATCTCCCACCACCAGAGCAATGAACTCGTTGACAGCTATACAACAAGAGTTGATAAGGTTCTAAGCTTATAATCACAATTAATGATATATAGGTATAATAAATATAGGTAATAGTTTATTAATTTGCTTGTCTCTCGATGCAAGTTGTGCCTTCTCAAAATTATTATTCAGTAACTGACGGTCCCGACCACAAAGCTATTCGGCAATTCGTGTTTGAAATACGGTTTGGACATTGAAACACGATAGTATCATGCAATAGTCAATCGTAGCTCCAACATCTTTGAACTCAAACGAGTGAGAATTCAATCAAATGTTCGATAATTGTAGAAAATCGTGAATTCAACGACGAAGCCACAGCTGTACAAAGCTCCCAAGCGATATTGCACCGGGGAATAATAAAGAAATGATGACCTCACGAGACAATTTCTTAAAAGCGTTCGAGTTTTGTTTTTCGTCGCCTGTTTTTATGCCAACGGCGGCCCCTTACAAATGCAAATTTAATTTCAAAACGGAAAAAAACAAATACTTCCTCCCCAGAATAATAATTCCGACAACGATTCCTGAATGTTTCCGTTCGATGTATTTGCGGAGCGCAGTAACAAATTCCCAGTGTAAATCAGGGACCACAAGTTGGTTATCGTAATATTATACATACAATACGACAAGTACGGCATTGAAATTCTAAGCATCGCAGAAATATCCATCAATTTCAAAATAGATATAGGGGAATTGTGCTTAAGATGACATACTTTTTCTTTCAAGGGAAATATTTAAAATAATTTTAGTCATATGAGATCAGCATCTTGTGTATATTCTAAAAGGTATCATAATCAACAAAATTATTTAAAATTCAGAACAATCAACGTCATATTAACTTTGAAAACAAACATCAATGGCACTTAGGTTGACATGTGTAAAATGACATATGTATAGGATAAGATGACATGGTACATTGCCACCAACTTATCTCTGAAATTGCAAAAGTTGGAACTAATGCCGTCATGTTAAAAAGTCATTCATAAGTACAATGTGGTCATTCGTCTGTCAGTAACTACCTCTCGAATTGCGTCCGACAGCGCCTCTCTTCATTTCAGAGATAAGTTGGTTACTGTATGTCATCTTACACCTTAAGGGTATGTCGTCTTATCAATGCTAAAAGCCAGACCATTCGATTGTCCCTCACAGCTTCAATAGCCTTTTTTTTCGCGTCGATGTTCATTAGTAAATGCACGGCATTCTGTATAAAAAAAGAAAACAGGTAAGTTTTCCTATCCTATTTTACACGGATAAGATGACATAGTATGCCATCTTACACCCACGCCCTGTATGTCATTTTACCCAACGGTCACAAAATTATGGTTTAAATTTTCACGACCATACCTTTTACGTTAAGATGCGTTTTTAGCTATATTTGTGCAGTTTAATAACCCATTTTTACAATTCAAATTAGTTTAAAGTAAAGACCCTTACCTTACATGTATTTTCACCATCAAACAAAACCGAAAGCAAACTTTTGAGCATGTCAAAATCACAAAAACGTGCACTGCTTGCCAGTCCGCGTTCTTATTCCGCCATAATGAATTTGAGTACTAGCGACATCTATGTAGACTCCCGTTAACGTCACAATTGCACTCTTAGCGCGAATATTTAAAGCAATATAGTAGGTGTGTCATCTTACCTGAGTATGCCGTCTTGAGCACATCTCCCCTAAGTTCGCGACGCGGGATGCACACGACCGGGTCACGAATATGAATAATTTTCCAATCTCGACGCTTATTCACTCCTTTGTCTGCCTTTTTGGCATAGAGACAATTTTACGACGAATCGTAAACGCCCATTTTTACGCAATGCTTTCTGTTTCGTAACCTACGATAAGATAATTTCGGTTGTAGTGGTATCGGAAGGGTTTACTTTTAGGTGGGAATTTTGTCAACCGATTCATTGTTTTAGTTGTGGTCTTAGTGATAAACTAAAATGGTATAATAGGGGTTTCCATAAAAAATACCATTATAGAGATTAAGTGTTACAATAAGACCCGTAAGATTTCCCGTAAGTCTTTATAATCTAGGAAAACTGACTTAATGATTGTCTCTCATATCAACGTACAGCCTGAGCTAGTTAACAGTTTTCGAGATAACAGAAGCCTGTCATATCCATTACTTTAGTTGTTTTAAAAACAACAGAATTCTGTTATATCCGTAACTTACAATTGTGAGTGATTTATTTTCTAAGTTGGTCGCATTGCGCAAATTGTAGATGTGAATTTAATTGTTTGTTGCTTGGTTGTGGCTTGCTTCTTGGAAGAAGGAGAGATGTTCTTCCAGTGTAGTTGCGTGTAGTTTACAACTTTGTTCCTATGTGATATATTATTGTTCATTTCTGTTACTGTTTTGATAAATGCTACTTATTTGCTTTGAATTTACATACTTACCACACGAAAAAAATCCGACATTCTTCAATAAAATTATGACTGATCTAAAAATATTAATGGAAAATGTTTGAAAAAAAACGAAGATTTTTAATTTTTTAGGTTTTTCTGTGCGTTTTTTTACATCAGAAAGATGATGTTTTGACGAAAACTTTGAATGTTTCATTTCAATCGAAAAGTAATAAAAATAGAGAGAACAAACAGAAATAGGTATGTCAAATTAAAGAATCTCGTCTTTCTAAATATTTTGTCGAGTATTCTGTATAATACACCAGAAAATATTTATATTTACCAAAGTAAAGCGAAGGCAGTCCCTAAATATTAAGATAAACATACACAAAAGATACGCGGGGACTTGTCAAGCCTATCGATTTCCGATCCTTGTTTGATTACTTCGCCTTACTTGAAGCTTAATAATTATTGTCACATGAACTTGTTTTGAAGGTGTTAACATGTTCCATTTTGTGAACATGAAATTACTTGAAGAACAGTAAAGTTTGAACATGTATTGTTCGATGTACGGTTTCGCTGTCGTGTAGCTTTGTCTGTGTAGGGGTGTTTCCATGTGACGAGTCTTGTTTGTGCGGGATGACCTGGTTTTAATGTTTGTAAAAGTTAATATCCAAAATCACAATTTGATTGATAGTCGCTACATTTTAAATTTTAAACGATACCGTATAGGTAGATTTTTAAATTTTTATTATTTTTATGTAGATATGATTAGGCATGTTTTAATATTGATTAATATTGATTACCTTGACTTGGAAAGTAAGTTATATAGAAAAGTATATAGGTATTATTATGAGTGTAAAATAATCTTTTCCATATAATAAGTATAAACATTTAATAATAGTGACTTAACACAAAGGTTTAAAAGCTTCTTAGCATACGCACGGAATAGAAAAAATAGGCAAAGTGCCTATATTTCAACATGACTGATACTGCCGATGTAATAAATTTCGTTAAGTTGCGTCCTAAAAGAGATAGAAGATCATTTCTCCTCGGTTCCATTAGTGGCCATCGGTCAGCCGAGACGGATGTACGGTTCGTACAAACATAAACAAACTAATGCGTTCGCTCAATGACAAAGAAGTTAGGATCCGAATCGGATCGTTTGAATCAATGATCCCATCCGTCGTAGTGCTCGTATCAGTTTCACCAACCGCTCTGTAGGTAGGTACTATAGATACTGCAGACTAATATCATTGCTACTTTTTAGATTATGTTAAAAGCTGGCAAACTAGCATACGCGCTCCCTAACTGGAAATGGCGACCATCACCCATGGATATTAAAATAAAACCGATGCAATTGATTGCTGCCAAGAAATTAGAAGAAAAACAGAAAGATAGAAAGGCTGCTAATTTGTACACGTAAAGGAACTACAACTGATTCTGATAATATAGGTATACGAGCATTATGACGATACTACCTATTCTCTCTCGTGTGATATGTTACTAAGATATGCAGGTGGCAAATTCAACACGAATAGAGACAATGCCCCATGTGTCTTTGAGATACGAACGGACCGCTACGTCTGCGAATATTGCGTTACATATCGACTAGACTACCCACACTGATTAAAGTTAGTGATACCCTTGTTTATGTATTGAGTTGCATCAGCTTCGACTTGAGCGAGGCTATGTCCCTGCAATCTAGCTTTGCTTTCGTCCTAATTACTTTCCAGTGATTAATTATTTCGTATGCAATACAAAGCAGGACTGGATGTATACGAGAGTGTATCAAATGAAACAAATGACAACCTCTCCAAAGGACGTCGCCGAAGGCGCCTCGACGCTTTCACATCGTAGCTATTAACTGAAACGGTCCCCGCCCGAGGGGTGGTTTCGACCAAAATAAATAAAATGCTTTGAACTCCAGTCATCTATTATGCAAATAGAGTTTTGTTAGCGAGTCTCCTTTACCTCTGCAGGACTACCCGGAATTTCACTTACTTTTCGTGAAATCGATCGTTTAGGATCGTAGAGCCTCAAGTAAATACATAGATACTTACTAGGTAATGAAGGGACCATACTGAGGACATCATACGTAAGTATTGTAATAGGCGATGTACTAGATAATATTATCTAAAACAATACTCTATCTATTAATCGATACCATTTTTAAACATATTTTAAGTTTAAATTAGAATGCAGCTTTTGTATCAATAAATACTACGCTACTTCGGTAAAAGATAAAAGCTACAAACAAAGCTACATACAAATGTAGATTAAATCATTCGGAAAATTTATTTTCTAAGCTGACAACGCTGCTACCGATGAAGTTATGCGTAATTACAACGACCATTTACGATCACGGGTCTCGTCTAGTAATTTCCCGGAACCATAAGAAAAGGACATTTATGACTAAGACGCAAAAACATTTATAACTACGGTAAAATTAACAGGAAACGCGTAAATACTTGTGTATATGACGAAAACCCTCCGTAAATAGACCACTGGACTACAAACAGACATAAAAAGTTGAGGATATCATAGTGCCAATCAGCAATTTCGATTGAAAATTGACGTGCGCGACACATGACCCGCTCGAGTATTTCACTTGCAGTCGAAGCCAAAAAATGCAGTCAACGAGTGGTCGAATATCGCAGCGCTCCCGGTAGCAGTGGACTTGTATGTGTTGTATTTTATTCCACAACCCACAAGCCCACCAGGAATAATAATGACTTACTTTTTACAAAAAAATAACCGACTCCAAAATCGATAAGTAGAGATAACTCAAAAACCACCCGTCAGATGCCACTTGAATTTATATGATACAAGACGACAAGCGCCAGCCTCTGTACAATATACTTACGAAGTTCGCGAGTATGAGATTGACCGCGGTAACGCATTGTACAAATTCGACGCTTGTTATTTCCAATACGTATTAATTGCAACATCCGCTCCGACCAATTTAACGATTGCGGACGTTTCAAATTAACAACGAAATTATTCCTATACTGCTGATATGGAATATTAGTGACCGCAACCACCGCACATGACTCAATGGGGCTATTAATTATTTGAAAACTGTGCATCAAAGTAACAGGTTATTTCTGGTTATTGAAGTTGGTAATAAATGTAATATCAAATGATTCAAATATAAACCCAATCACCATTGGTATGAATATAATTTATCACTTATTCATTAATAGGATCCTATTGACAAATTAGGAATTCCGTGTTTAATGTTTTGTAAATTATTGTACGTATAACTAATAAATAATATCTATGTATGTATATTTGGACGAGTATGTAAACAAGGCGTTAACAATTATAAAATATAACTTTTATATAAAAGATCGGGACTAAGATGATCAGTCAAGTTTTAGGACGGTCTAAGAACGTAAGTTGTTTAGTGCAATATTCAGTATGAGGACTAGGGCAGGGTTTGTTACAGATAGTTAATAGAGGTCAAATTATTAATTGCCAGTAAGAGTCTCATTCTAATTCGCTCGAAGTGTAAGAGCTACGCCTGAGGACTCAGATGAGTGTCTATATAAATGAAAAGGTGACCGGGTCCATGTTTTAGATGTTTACACAAAAAGGTTGACTAAAAATGATATTAGGGGCCGCTATCTTACCGCGTAGGTTGGTACAAAGTGACCCGCGACAAATCGTTCACATTTGTCAACGAGATATTTTCGCGGTTGCTCGAACACATCTCACACCATTCATCACGTCTACGTCACATGTGTCTAGTAAGGCCTGTCACACATAATATGGTTTACTTGTGTACAAAAATGTTTGCGAGATAAATGATACTCGAATGTTACCTGGATATGTGTCAAATATCTCATGCATAACTGGACTACTGTTCTCGACATTTTATATTTCCATTACATTCGTGTAAGCAAAGTAATAACGTCTACCTAACGCTATAATTGAACTTACTATGAATAATGAATGGATAAATTATTATGAGATAATATGAGATGGATGGAAAAAATATAGGTAGTGAGATGGATAAGTGGATATGACGTTTTGGGTTTCATTAAGTTCGGTCATAATTAAACCGGCGGCGGCGTAATGCAAATCCGAGTCGACTGCCAGGTGGTAATATAGTTCCGTTCTGTTTTTACTTAGTTTGTAGTTCTGTAGTTTTAGTACCATTTTCTGATACACATAAAAATACAGTCAAATTGAGAACCTCCTGTTTTTCAGTCACTTAAAAACCACTATTTTCATACTCACAGACCGTTTAGAAATGCAACAATAGTATAAGTAAAAAGCAGTGTTCCTGTATTTCACAGACTGCGCGTCGACGTCGAGCCTGGGGGTGGCCAGGGTGTCGGTGGCGCTGGCCGGCCTGGACCCCCGGCCGGGAGCCAAGAAGCTGCCGCGACCCAAACCGGCCTCGCCCAACAGACAGGGCCCGCAGCAATGTCAAGTGAGTTTGTTATAGTTTTTTGCTAATGAGTATGAGTGAGTTTTGATGATTTTTTTTATTATTTTTTTAGGTGTGATGTTTGGATGTTATGTTGGTACTTATGTATCTTTATGAAAAAATGTACCTACTTAAACATAATTTATTTCTGTTGTACGCTAAATTTCCATTCATTTATGGGTTAATATGCATTGTTTCTTTTATAAACGCGTATGTATTACAGACGATTAAAAATTTTATTAGCTCTATTAGTATCTTATTGGAAACTGGGACTCGAATCTAGGATCCCACAAATGACAGTACAGCATGGTGATCATTGAGCTAAATATTAAAAATTAATATAATTCAAGTTTTACTATAAAATATTCATTCACAAATTTGAATCCTGTTAGACAGGTTACTCAAATAAAGTTACGAAACTCCGTGCACGCAATGTATCTCCTATCTCGTATCATTAATAAACACAATTAATCATGGCATAAGTACCGTCTGCTACAATATTAGGCGAAGTATGTTCCAATATAACATTACTTGGTAAATACGTGGCACTCAATAAATCAAACTAATTAGCCATCAGGGGTTTGGCTCGCCTCGCGCGAGTTGTGAATAATTCGTATTAAACCAAGTGATGACAAAATTATATAATATTAATAACGTTTGCGGTACAAGAAGAAACTGATACCCTCTATAAATAATATACACTGTCTCATAACAGGATTCCTTGTGTCGTGGGTGGCAACGAAATTTACACTAATGAGACGTCACAAATTGACATAACCTATTGTATGTACCTACTCCGTTCCCATTCTATATTTGGAATTCGTTTATTGGTAAGCCACACAAACGACAGCTTTCCATATCTGTAATTAAGATTCATTTTAGATTAACGTCGAGAATTTAAAAAGCCTTTAGTAAAATTTACTTATAAGCAAAATTGAACTGTAAACACTAAGATAGTGTAGACATTAAATTGTGTTTTAGGGAGAGGCAATTCCATATCCTCGGCGTCTCAAGTATAGAGTTGTTTCCGGCAGTCATTATGCACCTGTACAATGTACATTCATATATTCAGTGTAACAACTGACCAGCAGTAATATTACGTGATAGTCTCGAAAGCTCGCAAAAGCGCGGCACGTACCCGCGGCTGTGTTCCGGTTAGTTTCCGGTCCGCCGTCCGTACAGTTCTTTCTGTTTGACTTCTCATGATACAAAAGGGATATTTACTATTTTCAACGGCAAGGACATAGAATCGATCAAAGTAAAAACACGATGGCCACACTGTTGTGTATCGTGTTCGACAAAATAAAAACACCGTTTAGGGATTTGTTATTTTGTTGGTTTTATCCAATTGAATAGAATTTACATGTTTTTTTTTATTTTTAACGTGCTTACGAACCAACTGTTACACGAAGTCAGCATCGGTACCTAGTTGCTTGAGCCACGTGTTAAAGCTATAATATATCGAAAACAGCGGGAACCGACGGCTTTACGTGCACTCCGAAGGACGAAAGCGTTCTAGAAATTTTTGCCACTATCGGTCACCCATCCCACTACTATCCGCGCCCGCTGTTGCTTTACCTTGTCGATCACGATTGACACAACCCACCGCCAGGCTATGAGCGCATTCAATCTTTAACTACTTGCTAAGTTCCACGTGATACTATAACATCAAAGAGTTGAACATTAAAGGACATACAGGAAATAAAATAAAAACGATAACTTTAAAATTCTCAGCATGAATGCCTGTCCTTGTCTTTGTACGCTACGTACTTCGTATACTTCGCGTTGTAACTCACAACATAGACACTTATGTGAGAGTATGAGTGAGTTGTTATTTATTTAGTTTCAAAGAAAGGAAGAACTTTTATTTAGCATTTCATCTCAGTGTAGAAACTTACAGGTTGGGAAAATATTTAAGATAGCATTTTATTTATAGTAGTTGTACTTTAAAAATATAAGAGCGTGTACACCACCTATAAAGACAAAGATTGATTTATTAAAGTACGTTTATGTCCACGCCAAATGCGAGTGAGATTTTCCCGTCCCACACACAATCCATCAAGTGGCCGCCGGGTGTAGATACTACTCCGATATAGGTACTGTAAGATGAAAGAGGTCTTATGTATTCCTTTTGTGAATGTTACAAACTTGCACATCCTGTAGATACTTTTAATTTTAATGCCACCTAAAGGTTCTATACGAAGCTGAAGAATATGTTCGTTTATTTTTATTTTGATAACGAAAATTTTACATAAATGGGACAATGTTCAATACTTGTAAATGCAAAAAACAAATTTCCCGAAGCGATGTGACGGCGAACGCACTATTATGAGACACTTACGATTAGCAACTGTTATAGTACATATCAGTTACAGCAGTTTTAACTTCCACAAAGATAAAAAACAAAAATAACAATGATTTGAATCCCTTTATATTTCTCAATTACATGCATAGAGATATAAAGATCTACTTAATTTATGTGTAAAATGAAGTAAAAACTAATTCAAGAGCGATAACTTATAATTATGTAAACCCAAATTTCATGTGTTCTATCCATTTTCAGCTTTAATCGAAAACAAATTATCGCCTCAGATTAAATTAACAGCTTAACTACTCGTTTTTGCATCCACTCCGTAGCCTAATTTCACTAACGATGCTAACCCATTAACTGGCGAGAGTTCCGGATAAAATATTTCGTGTTGGCATTTTAACGATAGTTCATGAAATAGTAGTGAAAAACGTAAAGATGCTATTTTTGGCAATATTGTATGAACAATATCACCAAAAAAGTACTTGAAATGGGGAAAATTTTCTTATTTCTTTATTTTGGGAAAGAAATCTACCCGCTATTTTAAATCATAAAGGTGCGTGACGTTTGTGAACTTATACTTGGCCAGCGTAGGTGAAGCAATGTCCTAAGTTAGGTGTCGTATATATACTGGACAAAAATGTTGATTATTAAATTTTCTCAAGGCTGAGAGCGAGGCTTAGTTACGCCATCAATGAAACTATCTCTTTAAATATTTGGAGATGGCCGCCAACGTAAACACAGCTAATTGACGCCTACGCGGCCCTCCAGAAACTAATCGCAACTACATTTCACCCGGCATATTTTAAACCAGCGAGAAACAAATACAACCGCACATGTTAATGAGGTAAATGTTCTAGCGACATAGCAAACATAGTGTTTGTATACCTTGTTTGGTCAAAATATTGTTTTTCATGTTTTCACAGTAAACACTCGTATCTTCCATTTCTACTTAACAATGCTATGTTGCCTTGAGAGAAAGTTAATAAAACCTTCTTTGGTAGAAAAATAAAGATTTATGTAATGTCGTATACTTTCGTATATCAAAATATAATACATTCATTCATAAATTATGAATGATTACTTTTGAACTTGAATATTGCGCTATATGTATATGAAAAAAATGTGATCCTGAGGGTTCCAGCGGGAGAACGACAGAGGATCACAAATAAAATCAATGTTTGCATCGAATCTTATTATTGTCAAAAATTCAATTTTTTGTAATTATTGAAAGTGTAAATGCATTTCTGAACGACTCAGTTTTGGTGACTTTTATTCAAGGGATGAATTCGAAAACTGTGTTTATAGGTCGACGGAATATCAATAGAAGGAACCCTCCGGGTTGCCTTAAGGGAGGGTGACGTCACACCCCATAAGCCGAAAATAAAGCCATCGTAAACGTTTTGTACGGTAGGTAAATATGGAATTAAATAGGTGAAAAACTAAAAAATCTCCGTACGTAAAATAAAAGGTAGTTATACGTTTTGTAATCAATAATGTATTTACTTTTTTATTCAAAGCAAACAAAAACAAAGATTAAAATATAGCTATGTGAAATTGCACATAAATATTTCGAGGAAATCAGGTATTGAAATGTTTTGTCCATCTCTCCATCTTATATCATTTCCGAATTATATTTATGGGCGGCGCAATATGTTCTTCTCTCCATAGGTACTTCCCTAAGCCGTCACTTCCACGCTGACACCCTTATCTTCCATTTTAATTTGTTAGCTTACAACGGATCTTAATTCTTAATCCTAGTGGGGTGAAAAGTAACGGAATCCCGTCATTTAATATTTATCGAAAGTTATTTTAACCGTCGCAACGAATGAGATTTGAACTGATATCACTAATTGGGCGGTCGGACTAATGGCCTCGATGCTCCTTGCCAATTAAAGCTTATTGATGTCGCGCGCAGTAGATCTTTACCCGACCCTCGTCTCGTTCTAACCCCATCTCATTTCTCCACTAATAATTAATCAAGCAATTAAGAAGATTCTCCAAAAGCCGCACATATTTTCGTGAAAATTTCTCAGCTCCATATTACCGTAAATTAGCTTCGATAATTCCAAATCTGTCTACGATATGAACGTGAAATGCGCGTTCTAATTTCGATAGTTAAGGTCAGTACGTGAATGGTATGTAGGTCAGGTATCTGTGATTTCTGTGCCAGTAACTTTCTTATTTATAGGAAAACAGAGGTAAAAAAAATAGTTGATTGTTAGTTGAATACGAGCATTATATTCAATACAACTAGAGCATTAAGAAAATAAGTAATGAATGAAATGGATGACTTTACAACTAGGTATGTTAAGAAAATAAATCTCTACTAAGATTATAGTATCGAAAATAATTCTGTCTATTAAGATTTTAAACATGATCGAAAACCCATAATCCGATTTCATTTTCGTACAGATATAAAGTAGCGGTGATATCCTAGTGGGTAAGAATTTGGCCTCCTATTTGTAGGGTCCGGCTTCTAATCCCAGGGCACGCACCTCTGACTTTACGGAGTTATGTGCGTTTTAAGCATTTAAATATAATTCGCTACAAACAGTGAACTCGTGAGTTCGCTAAACTCAAAGGTGTGTGAAGTCCGCCAATACGCACTTGGCCAGCGTGGTGGACTAAGGCCTTAACCTTCTCATTCTGAGAAGAGATCCGGTTCAATTGTAGGCCAGGATTGAGATTACCTACTTTCTGCCGCACCTAATTCGAACTTAATTTTGTGCTGCATAGTCAGGTCGACAAATGATAATTTAGCCTAAATAATATATTAAATTACCCGAAATATCTTTCATTTAGGTATACATTTAGGTATACATATTAGGGTCTATAAGAAAAATATAATATAATGTAATATATTATATTATGTTTTGTATATCGATACCAGGATCCATCACGACCAATTAGTCGGTACTAATAAATCAACGAGCAGCGATCCTTCGATCACGGCAATCGACGGTTGATTTAATGAAATCGCGTTCATATCTCCCGAATTTTATCGGAACAAATTATGAAGGATTCTTATTCCATTTAACAATCCGTGACCCGCGCGGCGAACGCTCGAACGCGCAGCGAATGCCTAATGCTATTTTACTTCTTACAACTTTATTGTTTACGATCTACTTGAAACTCTGTTGTTTGTTTGCGACCGTGGGGCTCAGGAAACGGGGCGAATAATAATTTTTAAGGGTCTCATTCTCAGCACCGCAACTTAGGAACCGTTTAGCATAAATTAAACGCTTGCTCGTTATATTGATTCCACTGAGCCGTGTGATACTTTTATCACTTTGTCTTTGCATTTGTCATCTGACGATGAATTGTGATATTTTTATTTGACTGCGGTTTATGTACATATTTGTATCTTGCCGTAGAACAACTTATTATAATTCGACATGGGCATGGATAGAAGCAGCAAATGACGCTTTCTCATCGTATCCCGTAAAGGTGCTTCAACTGGGCATGGGCCAAATTTTACGCTTTTTTCAGAGGCAACGCATCTGTGACTTGTCACAGTAGTCATGGGCGGTAACGGAAGGGTTGGGTGCGGCCTGCTCCTTTACTATCTTAATTCCATAAAAAAGTGAGGGATACCGGACATAGTACACCACGCTGGCCAAGTGCAGATTGGCAGACTTCACACTTATTTAAGAACATCATGGAGAGCTTCAGCACGTTATTTTCTTTCACCGAAACTAGACTAAAAGTTGCGCGCAGGTTTTGAATCCGCGGTCTATCAACTATATAGATCGGTACGTCAGTACGATTCCGCTATCGCTACAATATTGTGTTGTTTCGATTACCTATAACAGCCGTTTTGTGGTGTAACTAAATTGAAATTCTTAAATAGAATTCTTTCTGAAATCTCTCAAAAGGTTAATTTATTTAATTGTTCTTTATTTGAAACACCCAAGGAACATACCTTTGTCCTGTAAAAATTTCATTATAAAACATTTTAGATTGTTGAATGTCTCGGCAACTTACTACAACAATTTACTGATACACATATTATAATTATCTAAGTTTGAATTCGTTCGGAATCGAATCAGAACCCGAATTTAAACGGTAGCTGACGTAGTGATTAGGTACTTTTCCTAATTTAATATATTTTATTTCGAGTAATTTACTTATCTTTTAAAATCTACTGATCTCAGGCCTTCTTTAATTGGTGCTGGTCTGTCGCTAAATCTAACGAATATCTTCATTCTTAATTATGAGCAATTCACCGAAGCGCTAATATTTCTTTAATGAAATTATTAGACATTCTCCTCGGTTTTTGAATAATTTTACGACAACTGGCTATCCTGTTTGTTTATTTATAATATTACATTCATTTTGATTTTCGCAAACTTTTACGAACATCATTCTTCTTCTTCTTCACGATGTCGATGTTACTGTTTTTTTCTTTTTAAGTATTTGAAGAACTTAAGGAGGCGCACAATGTATTTCATAATTTTAAATGAGTAGGTATTCTCCAATGATGCAATAAATAGGTAGATTGAGCGTCGCCCTACAATGAAGACAAAAAAAACACGGCAACAATATCAAGCATGTGTGCGTGCAGGCGATGTTTTTCACGTTCGTCTAGTGTCTATGTTGCGTGATCAATGATACCAGTTACTAAAATTTTCCCATAAATCACACATTAAACTTAATTTCCACGTGACGAAATTATTCTACATAATGGCGGGCAGCAGACCAGAGGATTCATAATTTTTGACGTATGACGTTAGCTGTCAATATGCCTTCTCTATGCTTGAATGATGCTTGAACAATGGCTCGAACTCAAAGTGAAGGACGCCATCTTGCAAGTGTTGCAAGTAGTACCTACCGAATAACTCGAAATTAATTTTATTTTAGCAAGTCATTTATTGCGATTTGTGAATTTATTATATTTTTAATGAACTTTCTGTATTTTTTGGTTTTTCATGGTTTAGTGTACAAGATCAGGCCCAAAATGGACCATCTCCTTTTCTAAAATTGTAAAGTTACCGTCTCAGATTAAGGTGAAAATTTGAAGGGAGGACGGGTTCTACACTCTCATTCGTCCCCCCAAACTAAATATTGCTCTCATAAGGTAGGTACTACTTGCAACACTTGCAAGATGGCGTCCTTCACTCTGAGTTCGAGCCATTGTTCAAGCATAGAGAAGGCATATTGACAGCTAACGTCATACGTCAAAAATTATGAATCCTCTGGTCTGCTGCCCGCCATTATGTAGAATAATTTCGTCACGTGGAGTTAATAAATATTTTTTGCAATGAAATAAAGATGAGTTCGTGGATTTGATTAGTCAAAAATGGTTTATTTTTCTTTTTTATCTTATTTTATCACTGGTACAAAACCAGGCCCAGACTACATACAATTTTGGATCGTCTCCTTTTCACATTACTCTTGTACCTTTAAAAGTGGTTTATTCGACCCAATGCAAAAATAATCATTAAAATGGGCTCATAAACATACGAATATTAATGTTATATTATTATAAATAAACACAAACGTATTGGTAAACACCACCTTTCTTTAATCGATTTATAAAAGTACATGAACTAAATAATATACACGTAACCATAAACCAATTTATATACCCACAAAAATGATGTTAAGTCGGGAGCATAAAAATAGAAACTAGCAACACTGACAAAAAAATGACGTAATTTGGTTACAATAAAAATCAAAATTGAAATTTAATTAAAAATATGTTTATTGGTTACTTGCCTATGATATGTGATGTTTTTTGAGCTTTTTACCCTTCCTTTATAATTCCGGCACAGTTTAATAGCACATTTCGTCATGTTATCCCTCTTATTTGTTTATTTAAATTGCGCGCGTAATACGTAGTGACACGAAAGCGGCGCGATCGGCACTAATTGGCGGGAAAGTACTTCTGCGCCAATAGTTGGCGCAGCTTTTTTGACAGGTCTTCGCGGATTCGATTATCCATCTAGATACTTATACATCAATGGTATTCTCATATAACGAGGGCATACGTAATTGTCTCCTTCTTTTAATACACCGATATATTAATTAATCGATGTTAAATTTTCTATTAAGAATATTTATAAACAGAGGGATATTTACATTTTTATAAATAGATACCTAAGTAGTCTCTGGTCAAAACCACAGATTTAGATTGTTTTCAATAACGGTATATAAAAACCACAGTCACATTGAACTTACCAGCGAGAGAGAAATTCTCGCATCATTTTAAGTCCTACGAACAGGACATAAAGATATAATGGACAGATCAGCTATTTCTCTATTTTCCTCAAACAGTCGCGCGGTGGAATCATTTCAGTTCCGTTCAGCGCTAACCGACGATGTGAGATTAGGGAATGTTCGGGAGCGTATACTTTGCACATTTTCACCAGTAATGGCTGCAACGTGTGGCGTGTAGTGAGTGTATTCAAATTCATTTAACGACATTATTATGTCGAAATTCGAAGCTTAAATTGCTGTATACTATGTACTGTGTACCTGTGTGCTTATTGGTTGGTATATACTTAAAACGTAGACGACTCCAAGGTGACATCCTAGAGTGCAAGGTGACCTTCTCCAAGTAACATTTTGCCGAGCTGTCTAACACTCAGTTTAATCCTGGTAGTACCCATAGATAGGTACACGATGATGTGAACAGACACCCTTAGCACAGGTAATCCCACCGCAAGAATATGGTTTTATTTTCAATTTACTTTAAAGCGATTGTGAAGTAAATGCCTTAAATTTAAATTCAGTATGGTCTCTGTATCTGTAATTACATTAGGATTAAGTTAGTTCGTATACTGAAGAATGCTTCGAGATTTAAGCGATTTGGCTTGGAACTAGCCGATGCAAAGCTAACACTTGGCCACTTGCCATCAGCGATAAGCCTTCCTTCGTTTGCAGTTGAATGAGAGCCTGACGAGCGATCGGTGTAACCACGTCTTTCACTGCCGGTGAATAATTGGATGATTCGTACTACACCATTTTTATCTCTTATAGCCATACAATGATCCCCTATATCGCAGGTGCCATGGACAACACACAAGCCATGTACACACACCCAGAACAAGAACGGAAACTTTAAACTTAAACTCATCACCAAATTTTTACCTCGCCGGAAATCGAATCCAGTAGAAACCCTTTGAACGGAGATACGTCTTGGTAACCATTGAGCCACATGGGTTGCAATTCACACTTGCTGTATTTGACGACGGTTTTATTACGTCCACAAAGCGTTCGTAGTTACACGAGTTGATTGGCGTTTTTTGCGCGCGAGTTGATGGCACGCGTTCAGACCTAAGAGGTTTTGTATACGAAACAAACACGGGCTTCTTATGAATAAAATAGCTAAACGACCATGGAACATTGTCATTCCACTATTAACAACTTATTTTAGTTTCATGCGCAATCGCTCAATCTCAATAGATTCGAATTTTCACTTTTTAGAACAGGCTTCAAAAATAAAATATTCTTACGCTAAACTACGAGAGCCAGCGAGTAAATTTTCCGTTCAACAAACCGTGCAACCGGAAAAGTTTCCATGTCAGGTATCGTGGACGTCCAAACTGTGGACCGTAGGACAGCTGAGTGCCCCAGGCCCACTTGGCCCGCTGCCACTACCATACGAGCCAGTCCACAAACTAACCTATTACGTATGCATTAGATGCTCGCAACAAATACAAACTTCATTTACATTTCCTGCGCGTTTGTTTTATTGTTATTTAGGAGGATAATATATTATATACTTAGTAACAGATAAATATAATCAACCAAGCTGCTACGTAATGATAGCAACTATAATAGGACCGACTGCTTAACGTGCCCTCCGAAACATAAAAGTAGTCAAGAAATGTTTGTCGTTAGTGATCATTCTTTCATCATCTAATTCGAAATTCGAATGCAATATCACTATAAATTTAGGTATAATAAAAAAAATATCATCGATTCGAAAAGTAACTTTTATATCAAACAGAAGAAATGGGAAAAAGGATTAATATTAACTTGAAACGAATACATATCCAATACAAAAAACACCTACTTATTGTATATAGTTTCGGATGTAGGACGCCGGGTAAATGCACTCCGTATCTTATCTGCGATACTCTCAGCGTATTTCGACATTTTCGACACAGTCCAACACTTTCCAATAACTTCATACAACGAAATCACAGGGCGTATACCAGGCGAACTAGAATTAAACGTGGACCGACAGAACCTCTCGGCAGCTCGCCAAACCGATCTAGGTAATCCACGAATGCCTGCGCCCGGACCGACTGCGCCACAAATTTACTCTCACACTTAACGGCTACACCTGAAAGCCAGTATGGCAAGAGATAAGTTAGTTTGAACTGCTTTTCGAGCTGTTAACGTCTTTATTGAGAGGCGGTGGTATTTTATGCTGATATACTTACATGACTGTTGATTCATATGATGGCCTAGTAACATTTGTTGAAGCATATCAGACTGCACTAAAGTTAGAACGTGCACAAATCTCTAGTTATTTATTTTCGTGTACATTGATATTGATGAGAACAAAGGCACAGTGTACTGAAAAATATAGCAAAATTTTGGATATGAGGTTTATTATCATAATACTAAATATCTCAAAATGTCATAGAGACTTCAAACTAGTTTTATTGTAGACTTTACATGATTATATGTAGCTACGAGTATGATCCGATTAAATACACAGATTATCAGAATGAATACATAATTTATAATGAATAACATAATATTTAGAAAACCAAGCCGCTTTACGGGCCAAAGTCTGAACGTTGTCAGTTACAAAATGAATGAATACCTTTATACCTGAAATGAAGTCGCCTAAAGTGATCAGTTTAGGCGGGTATGATTGATGAAGGTATGAAAATAAACTTGCTGAGGAAACAAAGGACATCGAAACTCGAGGCGAAGTGGCGTTTTATTGTTAAGCTTCACGGGTCGCGTTTATCCTGGCTCCAAACTGCGGCGCACGCACGGCGGCTGAGCGAAGCCTAAGGCAAATCCTCGCCCGAAACGCCGATGTTTTTCTAAAAAGGTAAACAAGATCCAATCTACAAGGTGTTGGATTTTCTTGACAAATTCGCATTATCTCCCCCCGATTGTCCATACGACCGTAAAAGAAAAAGGTCAGTTTTATGACAACAGACCGGATATGTGCTACGGCTAGTTTAACAAGGAGAATGGACGTCTCGCAATATAAATAATGATAGTTTTTTGTGTGGCACGTCGCTTAACTGAATATTGCAGTGATGTGGATTTCGGGATTTCTAGATAAGAAAAGATATTTTCGTTATTATGCTCGTAGGGCTAAGTTTTTGTTGATATTAATTCACAAGATAGTGGATGAGTGGTAAACATTATGATATACAAATATGTGTTATACATATACGACACTCACTTTGCGCTCGAAATTAAACCGTAATTCGTGTAGTCAAAAGATCATTTCATAGGTATCGTAATTTTAAATGTTGTGTAGTCTTTAATCTTTAATATAATATATTTATAACAAAAAAGTCTTCTTCTTCTTGCTACTTTTAACATTATCCATGTCAGTAGAAAACACATAGATTTTTATTTAATGAACTTGTTTATCTCATTGCTCCTGAGTCGACAATCTTGACAGAATAACAAACATAATTTATATTAGGTAGGGAAACACCCGTCCTGGCAAAACGGTCTTACATGAATGAACTTTTAACCGTGACATAGGAAGCTTTCAATATTATTTACGGTGGACAGAGCCTTATTCCTTTTTTATGTGAATGTAATAATTGTCATTGATTGGTCTATATTTCTTCTGTATGTTCCAAATTGTAATATGAAATTTGGAAATCTTTTTTAGAGCATTGAATCAAAAATACGACGTGGCTCTACTCTAGGTGTTCCCACTCTAAAAATGCTCGTATATTTTGTAAACAATCATGGCACTAAAGATAAACAAATACAAAAAAACTCTCCATAATTCGTTACATGCGTTTACGAAACCGTGGAAGACGTTTCGCATAAACAGCTTACGTCGTCACTGAAAGACGTGACTGTTTTATATGACGCGAACCCGAGGCGGCTCAGTCGTGCAAATGTCGAATGAATTACTTTTAATCATTGCCGCCTATTGAGGTTAGCTTGGTTCTAGCGAGTGAGCTAGGGCTGCCACTCGACCGAAATTCTCTTTAAATAGGTATCCATGTGTGTCTACACATGGATACCTATTTATTAAATGGCTCAGATCGTCTGGCGGACGGGGAATATCTGAACCATTTAATTTATTTGAAACCCGAGTAACTTTTCATTTTAGGGGATGCATGAGAAAGTTATTGAACGATGTAAATATAGTTGAAGCAAAAAAACGTGTGTAAACGTGTGATATTAATCATATAAATATACAAAATTAATCTTTTTATTCGTGGTAATATAAAGTATATTTATCTTATTTTTTGACTTTGAGTCCGGCTCCGACGCAGTCTCTCGTCTGACTCTAAGTTCAACTTTTAACTTTAAAATAATAAGACTTAAACACATTACACGACCAAATTCGATTCAATAAAATCTTAATTAAAATTCAACACTCCAACTTAACTGCATTGTTAACGGTAAAATCTTATTACTTCTCAAGGAAATGATTAATTGTTTAATGGAAATTTCAAGGTGTTAGAACAACTCTATCCTAACGAAATGTCCGGAATCATAAAAGTTTTCTCCAACATATAAAATTTAGAAGCTGGCAGCCCTAGAGTTAGCTTATTCGTATTCCGAAGGCAAGCGCGCACGATCACGTCACCCCCGCTGACTGAAAAGCATGAAGTTAGAAAACGTATGTCTTGCTCATATTTTACCTGCTCCATTTTGACTTGAAATACTCAAGTCAGCAGCCTTAGCCCGTAGTCATGTCCTAATGTCCATCTTTGACCTGATTGAACTGAACATACTTTATTTAATGGTACGTGGTATGTATTGACCTAGATGTCCATTTTGTCAACAAATATATAAATTACATTATAACTGTCCTGGATATACATACATAATTATGTAGGTAGGTATAATCATGAAGCAAATATAGACTTCATGGGTATAATACAGCAACTCAGCTATTTGTAAACACTGTCATCATATTTTAACTGAAATGTTTTAAAGTATGATCTTACATTATAATAATTCTGCAATTTCAAAGTGTTGGCGAAAATCACAAATAAACAATTCATCAGCTTTTCAGCAGTGAACAGATTATCGGCGTTCGACGTTCGTAAAACAAAAGAATTGGCGGCATGAGTATTCGGCCTTTTATTGTTTTACCCGGTTATGATTCAATTCGATGTTGTGTCTCTCAATCGAAAACATTGGAAAATAAACGTGCATTCCCCTTTTCAGACGAAGCACGCTTTCAGTGCTCACACGTAGGCTGAATAAAAGCTGAAATGTATCAATACATTTTAATTCGTATAGCGATCTGATAGACGCAAATTGAACGTCATCCAATTAGGGGCGGTCAGGACGAGATTAGAAACTTGATTAGCAATTGCCTCAACACTACTCGCGATGATCGAAGTGGGACGAAGATGGTAGCGGAGTGGTTTGTCGGCTCGCCTCGAGGCCTGAACAATTTCCTATCATTGTCAAATTGTTGCTTGATCCAAAGTTTCCCGATTCTGGTTCTGGGTGCGGCCGTGGAAAGTTACGACCATTAATAAGGAATCCTAATGCATAGTAGTGCATAATGTTGTTTAATTCTTCAGTTCTTAAAAAATCAAGTTAAAATGTTTTTGTCTTTTTACCTGACTGCGTCAGAAGGAGGGTTATGTTTTTCGAGTGTATGTATGTATGTCCATTTATTTGACGGGCCTCACAGCCCAAACGGTTGAACGGATTTCGACATCATTAGTGTCATAGGCTATATGAATTTTCAAATTAGCGCCCAAAAGTTGAAGAAAAAGAGGGGATAATCTTGAGTTTTTTCTTATCTTAGCAATATGGGTATCAAATCGACACCAGCAATTTATACTAAGCTAACTCATAAAAGTGTACTTTACAGGAGAGGATTTTAAAGAGAAAAACGTGATAACTTCTATATTAAATAAGATAGATACTTAATTGAAATTTGGTACACTTAGTAATGAATCTATTCATTGTAATATCCCACATTTATTATTCCTTAATTATTTATATTTTTTGATTTAGCGCATGTTAGCCGTTTAAAAAGGTAATTCCTCAATAATATTTTACATACTACACTACGCTAACTAATGTTAGTTAGCGTAGTGTATGTATTACGGAAAGTCATAACCTAAGCGACTATTTTCAAAAAAACGTAGCGTATTGCTATAAAACATATTTGTATACATTGACATACATTTATAATCTTTAATAACATATTAAACTTAACTCTCTCGAGTCTCTCGACAGTATTAAGAGGTTTCTCACTATTTTTATTTAAACCCGCTAATATATATAATGACACCTAACACAACGCCAAGTGTAGTTAGATTAATGTATATGTCGTGGCCACATCGTAGATTTGCTCACATCATGAAATGATCGACCATATCATGAAATTATTTATTAATAAGACGAGTCTATTTGTCTCGTTTTTGTGTTTACGTCTTTAGTGTCGAAAAGTCAAAAATACGAGCTATCAGCTTCCTTTTTAACCGGCAAACATCGATGATACTTTGGATGCTACACTGGACCGACGTAAGCGGGCGTGCAAAGCTTGCATCACACATGGACGGCACGTCCAAGCGGCGGCAAATGGACCTCGGAAGGGTGCCACGAGATATTAAATTCAATAAAAATAAACCAACGACAGCTTGATAGTTGAAATGACGAGGGGAGAGAGGTACAATACGGTACTGCAGGCGAGCGTTCATACAGCACGTGGCGGCCCTGGTACTACAGAAGTCCTTCTACGCGTACCACCACGTCACCCGCGGGTAACTTGTCAACTTTTGGTGTTTTGGATATCCAATAAGCAGCTGTTAGCTCGTATGTTCCTCTTGGTAGCCAGTGTGATATTGATATTGACATTAATAATTCCGGTACTTAACAGCAAAAGGAAAATAATAGTATTTAAGCGTATTTAATGAGGGTTATCCCGAGCTAGAGTAAAAATGGGTGGCAGCGTTTTGTTATTAAACATATTAAGAAAACCTTTTGAGCCATCCAAAATACCGTTAGAAATTTTGTTAAGCTCTTGTTTTTGTCGCTTTGACAACGTAGAGAAGCCTTATGTTATTTATATTTAAACAAAAAAAAACTGCTTGCTAATTGTTAACAAAGGAAAATAATTAATAATCATCAAATTTGTCTCTTAACATTTATACTCATTAAACAGAGTACATGAACTCAGTAACAAAACTATAGGCAACTCAATGGTCAGATCCTCTAATCTTAATATATATAAATCTCGTGTCACAATGTTGGTCCGCGATGGACTCCTAAATCACTTAACCGATTATAATAAAATTCGCACACCATGTGCAGTTCGATCCAACTTGAGAGATAGGATACTTTAAATCTCAAATTATAGTCGCAATTTTAATTTATTTCTAATTATTTGTCTCTTATTATTTGACAGTCACAATTATCTGTTAACTCCAAATGATTCTAACAGATGTCGATACCTTTCAACTGGGTTGAGTAAGTAATCAATAGATGGCGCTGCTATGGTAAATCTAACTTGCACCCGTGCGAAGCCGGGGCGGGTAGCTAGTTCAACTATAATGTTGTACCAATGACAGAGTTGTATTTCAGATAAATCCTATTGTAATAAATTGTTTTCAAATTAAAAGCATTTTGTATAGGATCCTAGGAAGTTATTTTTTTGTTTGACTATGTCTTGTGATTCTTGATGTCTTAGGTCGCGGAGGAACATTTGAAAATATGTATTTATGTATGTTTTTAAAAATGTTCTCCACTAGAGCAAGTAGTATTCGTATTTGTGTCGAATGTAATGGTTTTACCGATTGTCAATCTGACGTATCTAAAGATCCTATTTGGCAGACGGATAATGAAATATTTTTTCTCGTGGAAACAGAATCTATAAACAAAAGGCATTCATCCCATTTTCAATTCAATTCACGGGGAAGTTAAGCCGCCGCGATCGAATAGGAAAAAGAAAACATTGAGAGATTATGGTAAGAACGAGCTATATTCAATTTGTAAAAGAATTATTTGTTACAAGGTAAAGTATAACAGGTATATCCTCTTAGGAAATGAGAACAACGAACTTCTGTGCTTTTTCTATTATAATAATAATAAAACTAAAAATACCTGATCGTTAGTCCAATGTTCCTTAACGCGTTTACCGCTTAGAAAGGAAGCGGTGAATCTACTCGTTAAATACTCGTCAACTTTGCAGACGAAAGAAATTTAACTGAATTCTAAGTCAGGCAAGCATGCAAAAACAGCCGTATAAAGATATAGACATTTACAACACAAAAAGTCGTCTCTGACACACAAAACCCGTAAACAAATATCTGTCTTCCAACGACACCGACGAATTTAAATTGAACAAGAAAAATTCTTCAACTTTATTTTATTGGTTATAGTGATTAAATAAAATACTTAATTTTTAAAACGAATAATAATAACGAGACGTAAATCCTTACTAATATTATAAATGTGAAAGTGTGTTTGTTTGTTTGTTTGTTTGTTTGTTTGTTTGTGACGCTTTCACGTCGCAACAAAGCTATTATATGGTAAGGTTTATGTGTGTGGGGATAGTCAGGAGGGTGGAGAGTGACGTAGGCTACTTTTTACCGCGGAAAAACATCCCATTCCCATGGGAAGATCGATGTTTTGTTAGTTGCTAGATATTCATTTTCGGAGTTGTTAATAGATGGCGGTAATAAAATTCATTTGCAAGTTCTGAATTACGCTATCAAATACTACATGTAATTTACTTAAGTCATAGGCAAATGTAATAGGCTACTTTAGCTCTGCCTCGAGAACTCCCCGTTCCGGCTGTATTCAGTGTACCGCCCGCCCGCTGGCACTATCCTGTTGACTGATGTCCGCAAGTTGCTCAGCCAACAGGATAGTGCCAGCGGACCAGACGGACCTTCGAGTCGAGAGCCTGGACGACTTCATCGAGAGATTGACACGCAACATGTTCGGGCGTGTCGACGCGTCGCGGTTCCCGCATCTGCAGGACCTGGCGCCGCTCCACACCCGTCCACCGGACCGCTGGGCTTTCCCGCGCGACTTGCTGGTTGCGCACATCGGTTGACGGGCCTAGCACTGACTGATACTGGGGCTTCGTAAGTCGTCGCCCGGCGCTGATCGGCTCCTGCTGGGCTTCCCACCAGCGGGATTCACCTGGTAGGGCCTCGATCGCCTGGGCGGCGCGAAGATGAACCCCATCCCGTTTAAGACACTGTGGCCTGTAAAAAGGCCACCACACACCGGACTTGACCTATTGGTTAACCACAGATGGACAACCAAAGGCCTTAGGGCCCAGCCCAAGAACCGGCCCGTTTTAACGGGCCGCGAGAGACACCCCCAAAGGGGAACTAAATGTCCCGAGGGCTCCACACACCTCAGAGAGGGTGGAGTGAAGAGAGCGAGTAGTAGGCTACTTTTTAGCCTAAATTCCTACGGGAGCGGGACCTACGCGGCTGTTACCTACGGGTCCCGAAGCGAAGCGCGGGCGGTTCTCTAGTTGGTATGTAAAGAGCTGATATCAAGGCGGCATCACGCGCTCGGAGTACCTAAACCCAGGACTCGAGTGCCACGCACGCTCCAAGTGCCTCTCAGCCTCGGATACACGTCATGAAAATGATTTTTTATATTAAATTTTATTATCTTGCTTCATTTCACTTCACAGTATATGGTGCTTGCTGTGTCGTAAAATATGGAATGATATTGGGTGCGTTAAATGAAATATTGTCTGAAATTAGTCGTGTCATTATTATTGTGGGACTGAATAGTTAATATAAGTATTAATTCCCCGCTGAGAGTTTAGGCAAATACTTTGGAACAAAATTCTGTATGGCACGGTTTAAATGGAAGCTTACAATTTTAAAGCGTAAGATTTTTGTATTAAGTGTATGGTATTGGCTGATCCCTACGTCAGAGGCGCGCTTATTGGTCAATCAGTTTTATTTATTGCAGCTAACAACGTGCTAACTCTCAGGTCAGGCAAGTAAGCTATCAGATAAGGTATGTTAAAGTGTCCAACTCCTCTGCTTATTTTGAGGTATTGGCATGAAAAATGTACATATGGATGGTTTATAATTTTATTAGCAAAATAATTATAAATTTTAAGATTATAAATGTAATCTTTATGTAAGGGATATTTTTTTACTTTGTTACAATTTAATTGACAATCAAATTAACAACAACAATAATACCCAAAGCAAATACTTGTTATGGTTCGTTTGGCCGGTTAGCAAAACCATGTAGGTAGAGAACCTTATTAATAAACAAAGTTGGAATTCCAATTCCAAGGGATCTCCTAAACAAATACATGACGCTGTAGTCTCGTCTCATACTCAGCAGGGCGCCACAGGCTGAGGAAATTGATTTCGTCTCGACAGATATAGTCTACGTCACGCGTCACGTGTTGCGAACACATTGATGAACAGTCAACACCGGTCTTGATAGGAAGCTAATGACAAATCGTTATGATTTAAAAGAGAACGCGGAATAATTGTTTTAAATTATTTCCGAAGCGAACATCTTCATCCTCAAGAATAACGGCTTAGCTATGATTTAATTAGAATGCGAGTCTCTTTAACTTTCTCTCTCTTCTTCTATTCTTATTTTGTCTTCTTACTAACAATTTCTTATTAGACTATTGCGAACAACAACTATTATGACTAATTAACATTAACGGTCCCGTTCTAATAAGTACCAACAAATTGAGAAATTAACATTCATAATAACATCCTCTACAAACTGGACCAATTATCCTAGTTCTCAAACAAATCTTGTTCTGTATCGGTCATAATTGAGTTAGGTGGCAGCGGATGGGTGGTGCCGCAAAACCCATAAAAATATAAATTAAAATATAAATAAACCTTTTGAAAAAAATAATAACTTATAGGTACTGCCGTAATTCTTTTGTTTGAATAAAAATTCCAAATTAATTTTAAAAAGGATCAATAAAAACGAAATATAATAGGCGGCTTAAGCTAATTACTTGTCTAAAGTTGTTCTTGAAAAGGGCTTAAGCATGCTTCATCGCGCTGTTCTAGACTAATTTATTAATTTTACATCAATTTAAGTTTCATTGGATGAAATTCGTTTGTATCATCTACTAATTTCATCGTTTACACATTATTACTGGAAGTGTTATAACTAATTACATTAATCTAGTACAATTCCACAAATCCGATGGCCCCAAGGCATTGCAGTTACTCGTCGGATTAATTACAGTTTCGTATCTGTAAGGAAATAGATAGTTATGTACATAATATACAATTGGCACCCACGACACAAGGAATGGTGTGGGGTTATGAGTGGGTAGATATCAATAGCTATCAATTTATTTACAATAATCAATTAACAAAAATACGTTTCCGCTAAACTGGCTTTGAGACTTGCAACGAATTACTGTTTCATAGTTATCATCATCACAGGCAGGTCAGGTGCAGGCCATAGTCTACCACGCTTACCAAATGCTGATTGACGGACTTTACACGTCTTTACGGACATTGCGAAGAACTCTCATTTGTAGATTCCTCAAGATATTTTGCTTCCCCAACGCAAGTTAAAGTAAGTTCTAGAACACACACAATTTTTCATAATTAGAAGTGTTTGCGATATTTTCACCCGGGCAAGTTCGGAAGTGCAAATTTCAAACAACTTTGCTATCACCACTGAATAGTAATAGGCAGACATAATTGTTAACAGGGTATTTAATATTTACTGCTCTACTAGCAGTACTGCGCTTAACACTAAGAAATTTACCGCCACTTACAGTATAACAAACTTATCTGACCCGGTGGCCAAAACTGGAAGTAATGCAAATACAGCACAGAACATAAACTGTGCTTGTACCGCGTAAAAAAACAATTTGACAACTATTAAACGTGACATCATCTACATAGCAGATATCGGTATCAAAAAGTATAAAACTCATAAATAAATTCCAATCATAAAAATTCACTGATATAGGTACGCTGATGTTACATCATTTGCTACGTGCGTCGGCATTTCATTTAATCATAAAATTGTACTGATAGAGTACCAGACTGGTAGAGTACCTAATATTTATTTTGAATCTGTTGAATTCACTATTCAAACTTTAAGTTTCATGTTTTTTATAAAAGCGGCGTGATAATAAATTGATTAACAAGATTATATTCTACACGAAACATTCATAATATTTTACACTTGATATACCGAGGCACAAATCCGCATTAGGACGACTTAACCAACACACACAATTTCAAATAAGCACCGGGTGCTTAGTGTGACGACATTACATGGACATGGAGTTACATCTTCAGATTTTATTAGGTATTTCTTTTTAATATGTAAGTAACGAACGAATGAAGTACATGTTTTTATACTAAACTATCACTTATTAGCAAACTAACCAACTAATGTTCTAACACCATTAAATTTATTAACAAGATAATCAATCCTCGTCCCTATTTGAGTCTGGTTCTAGGTCGGTCACAGTTGTCATAGGCGGTATAGGTAGGGTAGTGTTGCATGCTAGTTTCCTGCCTAAATTGCACAAAATATAAAATTAAACAACATTTATCTGACACAGAAATATATGTCCTGCCGGGAATCGAATATACTCGTAGGACCACTTGCTTCGTAAACATTGCCACTACCTAGGCTACAGAGTCGTCAATAGACCTACAAGTACCTAGTAAATAATATAAATAATTTCCCGTCACGCACAAATCTATAACAAAATTTACCTCTTTATGCTAAAGTACTAAGAGCTATCAAGACATCTTCATCCACCAATAAAACGATATTCCGAACATAAACATTGATTTGCCCGCGAGATAACTTAACAGCCCCGGCAATATGGAAACCGTTACATATTTTTATACGTCTATTACTTTGTATGGGTATTCTTCGTATATCTCGGTGCCGGTTTTTCGTGTCGTCCCGTCGGATATCTATTGTGGTGGTAAAAGTTGTGTCCCTTAAGAGACTCGTCTACACATTTACTTACATCAATGTATAAATTATTCGAGTAAAAATATGAAAAAACGCAAAGTTCTCTAGTTCTAAAAATCTCAAATTCTTTATAAAAATACCGAATTGTTTTTATGTTTCAAAGTAGTAGTTTTTTTAACTACATAAACATCCACCATACGTATAATTGATTGGTATATGCCTAAAATCTGAATCTGTTAAGCTTGGTATTTTTCAACTAACTTAATTCTATTAGTAAACTACATTAAAAAATCTATTAGTCTTACTCATTTGATAAGTTTACAAATCATTTGGTAGATCTAGGAGCGAAAACGTCCTAGGTTTGTTTCTCAGTCAAATATAGGAGATAGGTAGATACATTATTTCAATGTTCTAATATTTCTGTATATCTACCCAATATATCATACCGCAGGGGTGCTATTGCGTGAGCGTCTAATTTATTGGAACGAAGTTCCATAACGCGGCTTGCCATCGGAACTGCTAGAAATCGTATACGTTGTCTAAGATCGACATGTGGCCATGGCAACTTGGCAACCAATAACGTTTTCTTTCGTGTGTTAAGAAGCGTATGGTACAGATTACGTATTTGTTAAAATTAAGTGCCAATTTAATGGAGAAATCATTGTTTTTCACAGACATATTACACTAGAGTGGGTGAGCCATACGGCTGCCCATACATTGCAATCGCCCCCGGTTGGAAAGAGAAACAACGATAACGGTAATTACCTATCTCTCTCCGTTCCCGATGAGCCAGAAAGAGAAAGGTGATTACTAAAGATTTCGTCTCTTTTTATCCGAGGTACGCTCTGAAGCCTGGCTTGTGCCCTCTAGTGTACCTAATATCTCTATGTTGTTTTTATGCAACGTGACGGCTACTTTATTTTTGTTATTTTACGCAAAGGAGATCTAATAATTCATCTATTGTTTAATGGTTTGAGGTTGAAAGTTTATTTCAAGACGGTATCTCGAGTTTCTATTTTGTTTTTTTTTTCATGAGCTATTTATGCTTAATGACTAATAAATTATTCTTAGTCCTCATAATAACAAATAAAAAAAGCGTTCTAGACTAAAAAGAAACAAAAAAATCAAAACTGCTAACTAAGAGAACAAAGAACAAAAATTGAACGCGTTTCTAACTAGGTTTTTGTTCTACGAACATGTTTATTCAAATACAAACATGAACTCTAAATTAAAACATGTTCCTCGGAGGAATCTTCTTGTAAATTGCCAACAAGCAAGCAAGTATCTTTAATTAATACAACCTCAGGGCTGCCGAAACAATCCTCTAGAGGGAGCGACAGTCACAATGGAGATCGCAAGGGTTTACCATTATAACGTTAAGTGCGATAACTACGGAAATTACTGGTGTGAATTGAAACATGTGACTGTAAATAGATTTAGTTCACAACAGATGAAAACAAAGAGGTCTGTTATAAAATTCGCAGAGATATTTAGAATTTATTAATGTGTGCCTACTGTTTCTTAAACTAAGATTGACTGATTTATTAATGGATATACTTATTAACTAATGAAAAAGGATATTTTTATGTATATATGTAGGTATTTTTTTCTGTCACCGTTTCCAAATAAAACACTAGTATTCAGAACAGTATTAGGAATTTCAGTGCTTAAAATAAGATAATTTAAGTTGGTAGCTTACATTAAAAAAGATCCGAGAATTTCATACAAGATTAATACGAATTGCGCTGAATCGATACATAGACATACATACCTTTGAAACACGAACGAGAGCACAAAAATAACATATCATGTTCTCTAATGGCTCGAGTACGTTTATAACACAACAGGACATTACTGTAGCAAAACATTTGAGCAGAAATGAGAGTAAAAACACCTGCGCGGGCTATAAGCCGGTCATTTATAAAGCGCCCGCATCACACGCTACTCCCGTGTGCGCTTATCGTGCGGTTACCGATGTGATGCGGTCATTTGTGACGCTGTGACCCGCTTTGTTTCTTGCTGACAGTTAAAGAACATTATATAGTTAGTGGAAATTGGCAATGTACGAAATATGGTAGCGTTGTATGACTAAGTGTATGACACAAAAACTGGACCTCTCAGCTAAATTGCGGGTTTTTTATGCCGAATATATTTGTGATAATGACCATTTGCACAAAACAATCATTTGAGAAACAATTCGATATGAATTTGATTTTTTGTCGATTTGATTCAGAGTCAGGTAGGTATAACGTAGAGTTTAATATTATTAAGCTATAAATTTGGAAATGACATTGGAAATTAAACATTATGTAACTAATAACTTTATAACCTAGACCAATGCAATGGGTCAACCGACGCAGAAATGACGCAATTTGACGATGATTAACTGAAAATACTGCTATTATTCAGGTCTCTCTCAACAATGGCTATGAACCACAGACACCGCAGTAATAGTTTAATAACTACGAACCACGAGCGAACCTCAACGTTTAGGTATCTACAGTTTGGAGCGCAGGTGTTGCCATTATGAGAATTTAATTTTTCCCCGCCGCATCACTGCACTGCACCAACTGAAGCTGTAAGATTAAAACTTAAGCTGCCATTCTGGCGAATCTGCGGGTTCGCGATATATTTGCCGAAATGTAAAATTCTGGAAGAAATTATTATAGAAACAGACTGCTACGAGTAAATTGTTTCATTTTGCTGCGTAGAGTATTGCATTGTCTTTTGTTTTTTTTTCGTTTAGTTCTGGTTTAGTCATATTATTTTATTGCCTGTTTTCCTGTATAAAATCCAGTAAGTATATCAATAAACACTTTCCATTAAGTCAAAACAAAGTTTCTAATCACTATATTGAAAATCCATTATAGACAGAAGGGATGTGGCCCAGATAACACAAACTTTTTTGCGTGTATAACCAACTCCCTAGAGGGACCCGAAATGATAAATAACGTATCCGAGAGAGAATTACGTAAAGACAAAATAAACAAGTCCATGTAGAACCAAAATGTGTTCGAAATAAAGAACACAGATAGGTACCTACTGCAAATTTTTTCACTCACCATTGAACGTGTCACTGCGTAGAAATAATCAATTGTGCATGCGTAATGCGAATAAAACTTATTCAGCGAAATATTTTTCGACGAATCTTTTTTCCGACGTCAAAGTAAAGAGCATTTGGACAAACTCGCAAAAAGTTTGGCGTCGCTTTCGACTTTATCGTTTTAATCTCCCACGCATACCAACCTTAGGTCCGTCGTTGAAGTCTTTAGGATTCCCGGAGAGTTTTAAAACTGTGTCTGTAAAACATTAGGCACTCGATGATCATACCATAAAACGACCTTCCGACCCTTGAAGTAAAAACTGGATAAGAAGAGGAATAAGCTCCCTAATTAGAAGAGGAATAAACACAGTATTAGGGTCAACACTCCCGGGCTCAAGCCGCCTCATTTCTGTATTATTATGTTCCTCGGATAAATCTTCAGCGATTTCATTTTAATTATAGCCCTACTGCCATATCTGGCTTCGTAATTAAGTTGAAGATGACTTATAAACACGTACATGTACCTATGTACCTAGATATAATGACGTACTTGTCGTAATATAATATAAGTGGCACAACCTTCTTCGGTATATTATGAGGGTAGTCTGATATAATACATTTGGGTCCCGAACCTCAGAGTAATGATAAAACGAACTGTTTTAATAATACATTTGGGTCGGTGGATACAATAGGATTACAATACAAAAAAAAACATGTTTATTTTATGCAATGTGATAGCAAAAGGCCTCGTTATTGCTGAAATACGATTTATTAATTATATCCTTTCCTTTCAGGTCTGCAACAAGATATTTGGAAACGCATCAGCTTTAGCGAAGCACAAACTAACACACAGCGATGAACGGAAGTACGTTTGTATCACGTGCGCTAAGGCGTTCAAGAGGCAAGATCATCTGTGAGTATCGATTACAAACTATGGTTTGGAAATTCGGATAGAATAGTAACAATATATAGTCCATTTCTTCTACGGAGGCAACCTTGGTGTCTAACATCTCAGATATCAATAATCACGCCAAATGGCGACCCCGTAGCCTAGGTAGTGGTGAACCTGCGAAGCGAAGGGCCCCGAGTGGGATTCCCGACCGAGACTGTTTAAGCGAGAGATGTTTCTTCTCTGATTTTGGGTGTTTATGATATCTTGAATGTTTGTCTTTGTTTTTATGAGTGGGTTAGAAATTATTCATTCCTTCATTGAAGAAAATGGCACTTAACCAACTTTATGCACCGAGACTTATGATTCCTTTCAATATTATATCTTGAGTTAAAGCAAGAAATGGAATATTATTACCGGTTGTGATGATGATAATTTAAAAATGAAGACAGTGACAAAAAATTAATAATTCAAAACAAAGTTTATTGTTATATCACAGAACTAATAATCATTTATTTTTTCTTTACTTTTGCGCATTTTCGTACAATCATTTTGGTTTGCACCCTCATGGGTGGTTAGTAATCTAAGCACGTATTAAACAAAGATCCTTTAACATAATTATCTAAGGACACCTAGATCATATTCCACTACGCTGCTCCATTGGCGATTAGTGGAAGATGAGTAAGTAATTCATTCGACCGCTAATAAAATATTTTTTTATCAATTAATTTAGTCCATGAGATGTCTGAACAGGCGACTTGTGACCGAATTATCTATGAGTTATTAACTCCAAACTTTGTCACTTCTGTATCGGCATTTACCAGTCACAAAGTTTAGACAAAATCCAACTTAAAGTTCAAACAACATTGAGCGTCTTCGTTCCTTGGATTACTTATTGGAAATTCATACCATATCATGGCAGACTAGGCTCTTTAATATAAAATAGCTATTATACTGTTATGCCTGACTAAATCTTTTTGAAGAAAAGTAATTATAATAGGTATCATACTAGGTATATTCATTATTTTTTAAATTTAAGGTCTCGCAATTTTTTAAGATGTTTAATAGTTTCAAGCCAATCAACGGCATATTTATATACTCATCTTGTGTCGAACCTCTACTTAATCATTTCGCAATATCCAACTCTAGATCCTACACTTCATGTCGAGTCTTAATCCAAAACTGTCTAGATTGTGCAGTAGTCATTCCAAAGCGCACACGTGTAAAGTGCCCCTAATCGACGCTTACACTCCCCATGAATATTAATGACTTCATCACTCCCATAACACTGTGTCGTATTGAGCCAGAACTTCTCTATCTATGAGTACAGTCAAAAGTAAAAGGACAATCGAGTGATAGAGTTATAAAAGTATTATTATTATTCAAATATTATGCGTTAATGTAATGTTTGAATACACTTGACTCTACTACGAGTGGATCGCGTACAAAACTATTTTGCACATCTTTCGTCGTCGTCGTCCCCATCGCTTCAAAGATACCGGAAAAATATAGTATCATTCTGTCTCTTTTTTCATGTTATTGACGTAAGTTGCTCTTTTTCTTGTAAGTGCAAGAGATTACTTTATTAGGTCTATATTTTTCTACATCTATGTGACATGTATGTAGTTCTAACTTAAGTTACCCAGTCATCAAGAAACAAACTTGTCCGTAATGTTCTGGCACATAATTTTAAAGTTACACATGCTAACGACCGCAGAGCAGTTCAAAATGCAAGGGTTGTAATCGGCGACTGCACTCCGCATATTAATAACCTCATTTTTGGTCACGCGGTTGTAGGGGTGACTGAATTGCCCCGCTTATCTGCTGACCTACACGTCGCAGCGTCGGGGCAATTCTGCTCACATAACTCAACATAAGAACTGCTCAATTAAAATTTACTGTTTGACTTTATTGACTTAATTTATTGTATAAAATTCGATTTCATTTTGTTCGGTATATATGTACGTATATTTGTATATTGACTTGAAATATAATTTTAAAGCGGGAAAAATAAATTCAGATAGATTTATTAATTCATAATTATAGATGATTTCACTACATAGGTATTAAGAATAATTTAACAAAATAAACACTTTCCTTGAACCGAGCTTCAAATTATGTTCTTTTCAACATAAGTCTACGAAACATTGGGTAAGAAAATCGTATTAAAATGTTGTTATTATCTCTTTACATAAAAAAAATCACAAGTGTTTCTAAAACATAAGGTATGCGTATGAACCGTATGTATTAAAACAAAAATCCTCGTCTCATCAAAATACAGCCCATATCAAGCTACAATCACATCGTGTAAAAAAACTAATCAATGTATACATTTTCCATGGCAACATTGCCCGCACGAATCGAGTGCGCTCTGCATATAAATTAACGGCAACATTGTGGCCGTACCGTACGGTCATGCTGCCGTACGTGGCGTGGACTGAAGTGCCCCAGTTATCTGCTGACCCATAGCGACGTCAATTGACATCAGTCATGAGATACGATTGGATGAACGTTTTGTGGTCTCATAACCAGAACCGAATGTGCTCTGTAATCTGCGATAATTACTTGTTAGTGATATTGCCACTGTAATTAAACGTTATTAGATTGTAACAATGCAATTCATTACGATACAATTCACATCACTTACGCCGTTAATGTATGTGATTAACATCACTAAGAGTTACTACAGTATTACAAAATAAATATACAATAAGATGCCCTGAATGATAATCGAAGCCTTTCAGAATTCAATACTTGCAATAAATATAAGTATGTCACATATCTATAGATTAGAACGATTACAAATACAATTAAAATAAATAGTATGGGTTCATTAGAAAAACAATTTATACATAAAATAAAACTCTGATTAATGAAGGTATTTATTAACAATATTTTATATCCCATTACAATACATTTTTTAGATTTTTTTGCCAACAATCTTAGAAACGACATAACCGATTTCAATGCAGTTTTCACTTGGGTATTGTAATAAGTTTGGAGTATGTACATACTTAATAACACTATACCCGTGGATTTAAAAATCATCTCTAAACGTTTTCTCAATCGCATCAAAACATTTCTCACAGCATGCGACAATAGTTACAATTAAATCATAAAAAAATAATAGATGTTTGAAAATATTCTAATTTCAAATGTAATGGTTGCCCCAGTAACGGTCACATGCTGACGCATCGCAACAAGAAGCCGTACGAGTGCAAGGCGGACGGATGCGGCAAGTCGTACTGCGACGCACGCTCGCTGCGCAGACACACCGAGAACCACCACCAGCCCTCCTCCGACAGTAAGCATTTGTTATTTTTAAAGAAATTTAAAAAAGGAAGTTTGAAATTCGATTTTTTTTTTACATAATAACTTTTTATTGAGTGAGTCGATTTTGATAATTCTTTGACTATCGATCTGAAAGCTGATACTTGTCTTCTAGGCTCAAAGTTAAGTGAGATAGCTTGATAACTTGATGGGTTCCAAAAGATGCAATGTTTCGTTACTAAACGAAGTTAGTCAAACTTTGGATAACTTATTTACATCACTATCGTTTTTAGAATGTTACATCAGTAATGACGTTAAGGATGCTTTACAAATGCACGAATATTAATTATTCATTAATTTTTTGTAGAAAATAAGGACAGTACCAGCAGTTCTAACGGTAACAGTCGTGACCACGCAAGTGAGACAAAAGTATCGCGCGTCCCGTCACCCATCTCGCCGGCGCACACCAACCATCTACATTCTGATGTAAGTATACCATATCTAAATATTTTATAGTCTGTGGTATAATTAAGTATTACGCAAGGTGTTACAATATTCGTCTTCGTTAGACTCCGAAATCACCTAACGGATCTTAACAAAATTTTGCGCCCTGTCAGTTTGGCCCAAATTAAAAGTTATTATTTTCAATAGATTTTTTATTGCAAATTAAAAATTTGTTATAGGACGAAGCCTTGAAGAAAATAAAATGATATTGAATGTAAATAATTGATTTGTAGCTCCTAATGTCAAATAAGTATAAGAGAAGTACAAGTGGATGTAAAAAAATCGTTTCGATGTGTTACCCGATTATGTGTGTAATTAATAATATAATCATATTAAAAAAACGAATATTTATTCTCATTTATTCGGTTTTAACCATAATCAAATTGATAACCAATTTCAATTAACCAAAAATATTTAATCATTCAAAATATCACGACAACGCGCGGTGCTTGTTTTCTTTTCATTTCAAGCTGCACGCAATGTGAATAAAATTCAAATACGAAATAATCCAAAAAAATGTCCTACAGTTGACGTAAAAAATTCAAGAGTTTAAAATAACACTAGATTTATAAATGTAAAACAGACGCCAAGCTGTCACGGGACTGTCTAATTTGTATTCTGGCGCCAAATCGCAAAGGATTTCGTGCAACTGCAGTGCACATTTCCACTTCAGTTAACATATTTTTTAAAGCAGATGCATGAATTATGCATTCGCGTTTTCACTCCGATATTGTGTTCGAGGAAAGTAAAAAATAAAAGATACGTATTCACTGGATTTCCCCTTTATTGTTCGTTTTGCCGACCCGCAAAAAAGGTGGGCGTTTCTTTTTCGAGCTTATTCTGTCGTAATTTATAAGTATGTGCTGCTTTTAATGTTCTTCGGTCTTTGTATTGCAAGAAGATTCCGTAAATCTGGTAGAGCATAGAGCATATCCGGAGTAGATAATTGTCTTCCACTTTGAAAGGTGTGCAGCCGGTTACATAAATTTAGAAGGGACCTTAGTCCTAAAGGGAACAATGCATCGGTAATAGAATCAGGACAAGCATCTTATAATTACTAGGTAATTGAACAATTACTAAGAACAACTAACAAGATTATCTATCATTTACAGTCTGCGCCCAAGTCCCCATACTTGCTAATAAACTAACGAACAACAAAAAACGGTCTGATAAGTTACCACCCGCCCGCTTGCGTGTATTAGCAACCAAGCGACATGACGTGTTTTGGTATAAAGTTTGCGTGCCATGGTTTAATTATTATTTCCTTCTTCTACCTTCCTTGACCGGCAAACAGTTGGTTTTACTGATGACCACGGACAACATACGAGTACGGCCGCGTTCCGTAACTCGACCAAAACGCCCAAAACGTTCAAATTGCTTTGAAAAAGTGTCATTTTGGGCGTTTTGGTCGAGTTACGGAACGCAGCCTACATTACACTATTTATCGTCTGGTGACTCGTCTTCTCATTTCTTCTTTATCTACATAACAAATTAAAACGTGGAACGACAACCCTATTTCCTTTCCTTTATTTGATATACTTAAAGTTCCTTCTTTGTTTTTATTTATAGTTTAGAATTAATTAAAATGTATTTTCATTGTTAACGAATACCTAGTGAAATACTAAAATAGAAAATAAAATTTAGCACTTACACATCCATTCTAAAAATTAACCGGCAGCGAAGCATTTTCTGTTTAACTTTTAACACAAAATGGCAAATAGAAAACTATTTTCCGTTTCCAATATCACTTTGCTTTACAGAAAATATTTTACGAGTTAAGTATGTATTTTGTTGCGGCGCCATACATTGAAGAGGTGTTGGCACATTTCGAGTGCTATTAAACCAAGTTCGTCTTAGGTGAGCACTCCATGTTTAAAGTCGGATGCTCGAAGGCGTCTACATAAAAATTCTACTTAGAACTTACGTTCATAAAACTTTAAACTACTTAACGCCGTAAATAAAGATCTAATTTTCAAAGAACGCGACACATTTCCAAGTTAGTCGGGAAAATTCTATTAGATTTCGTTACAACTCCGAGACTAGGAGCTCAATGTCGCACTTTTAATATAACCGCTGGCACCTCGCCAACTGGTCGCGTGTAAAATTCAGGGCTGCCCCTATTAATTAACCAATTAGCCCAAATCCGCGCTGTATGCTATTTTAATTTCGCACCGCCGTTAAAGGTTTTTGCCGAAAAATGAGAATAATAGCGGTGTATTCCCCTAATTCGTTTTGTTCGGTCTCCGTAAACATTGTTCGAACAAATCAACGAATTTTTTGCGGTTGTTTTATAAGGAATTCGTTTAAGTTTATTTTCCGGTTTTTGGACGTACGAGGACTACTTAAAGTATCGAGTTTAGTAAATTGATTGTTGTGAAACTAAAATCTATGCGTAGAGTAAAACTGAAAGCTACCTATTTTTAATCTCTACCTAAAAAGGGCTGTTATAAGTTTAACATGTCTGTGTGTTTATGTTGTTTGTGTGTCCGTCTGTGGCACCGTATCTCCTGAATGAATGGACCGATTTGAGTGTGGTTTTTATAAATTGAAAGCCAGTTTACTTGCGGTGGTTTTTGGCAATGTTTTAATGTTGTTAAATGTAGCCTGTTTGTTGCAGTCCAGCAATGGTTCGGAGAAGTCGATTGGCAATTCCAACAGCAACATCAGCGGGGACAGCAGTCCTCCCAGCACGCCGCCGGCGCCGCCCACACCGCCAGTACGGCCCAGGCCTAAGGCCAGTAGGCCTAAAGCTCCTCCATCGGTAAGTTGTTTGTTTTAAAATTAAATATACCTATTTTATTATTAATCATATTGTTAACTCTTACAAAATTATGTTTAAATGTATATATATGTGTACAGCATACCATAGAGTGTTAATCTATATATATAAAAGCGAAAGGTCACTGACTGACTGACTCACTCATCACAAAATCTCAGAAACTACAAGTGCTAGGAGTGTGAAATTTTGCATGCGGGTTCTTTTAAGGATGTAAGTGCTCACTAAGACGGGATTTTATGAAATTCAACCTCTAAAGGGGTGAAATAGGGGTTGAAAGTTTGTATGGAAGACTGTCATTTTTTAAGTTAGAAACATGAAACTTTATTTTTGGGCTACTGATTAAAAATTAATAGATACGTATTTAAGCGTTTCTGGAAATTCTACCCCTAAGGGGGTAAAATAGGGGTTGAAAGTTTGTATGGAAGTCCGTCATTTTCTAAGTTAGAAACATGAAATTTGCCATGTATTGTATGTTCCTTGGGGAGTGTAGGGGACCAAGAGAGGATTTTTGGAAATTCCACTCCGAAGGGGATGAAAGGGGTGAAAACTATTATATGAAAATTCTACAACATTGAAGTTAGTGACTTGGAAATTTGAATTTTGGTTGCTTACTTCAAATTAATGAATACGTGTATCAGATTTTTTTGATAATTAACCCTCAACCCCTTTAAAAGGGGGGTGAAAGATTGTATGGGACTTAATAAAATTTTCAAGATAGAAAGCTGAAAATAGGTAAATACTCTTTGTTGTAAATAAAAAATCAAGTGTTTTTTCGAATTAACCCTCCAACCCCTAAAAATACGGGGTGAAAATTTGTGTTTTTTTCGTTAGTTTCCAAGTTAGGGACTTGAAAATGAATGTCCAGTCTCTTTGTTAAAATTAAAAAATGTGCTTCAGTATTTTTTCAATATCACCTTAAAAATATATAGGTAGGTGTAAAATTAAATAGAGATTTAGTACTCCAAATATTTATACGAGACGGGAAATTTACTTAGGACATTTCCACGGGATCGTAAAATGCAAATTCCTGAAAAACTGATTAAAAATTAATAGATACGTATTTAAGCGTTTCTGGAAATTCTACCCCTAAGGGGGTAAAATAGGGGTTGAAAGTTTGTATGGAAGTCCGTCATTTTCTAAGTTAGAAACATGAAATTTGCCATGTATTGTATGTTCCTTGGGGAGTGTAGGGGACCAAGAGAGGATTTTTGGAAATTCCACTCTGAAGGGGATGAAAGGGGTGAAAACTATTATATGAAAATTCTACAACATTGAAGTTAGTGACTTGGAAATTTGAATTTTGGTTGCTTACTTCAAATTAATGAATACGTGTATCAGATTTTTTTGATAATTAACCCTCAACCCCTTTAAAAGGGGGGTGAAAGATTGTATGGGACTTAATAAAATTTTCAAGATAGAAAGCTGAAAATAGGTAAATACTCTTTGTTGTAAATAAAAAATCAAGTGTTTTTTCGAATTAACCCTCCAACCCCTAAAAATACGGGGTGAAAATTTGTGTTTTTTTCGTTAGTTTCTAAGGGGACTTGAAAATGAATGTCCAGTCTCTTTGTTAAAATTAAAAAATGTGCTTCAGTATTTTTTCAATATCACCTTAAAAATATATAGGTAGGTGTAAAATTAAATAGAGATTTAGTACTCCAAATATTTATACGAGACGGGAAATTTACTTAGGACATTTCCACGGGATCGTAAAATGCAAATTCCTGAAAAATAACTTCCAAGCCAAGAGCGAGTTGGACTTTCTTATGAAGGGAAAGCAGCAAATATTAAACTACATGGGCGATTTTGTTCGATATTAAATTGAAGTTGTAATAAGATTTCAGCCTGAAAAATCTTTTTTTCTAAAATAAGTCTAAATAAAAGCACTGTCGAGTTCAGTAAAAATACGCTATATACCTAACAAAATTCCACGCGGGCGGAGCCGCGGGCGGAAAGCTAGTAAACTATATTTACTTTAAGAAACTAAGTGAACTGTTTTGTTAATATATTATTTATTTTTTTATTTTATTCCACGTTTGTCAGTCATAATTGATTTTATCGGACTATTTATTGCTGTATTTATAAAAAAAGTATCATCTACATTCTACTTAGTGGCATCATCGTAACCGAAGATTGACGATACCAGGCATTTCGTAGACATCTACGAACCGTAGCTGTGCTACGTAAGCTGCGTAGAACTCCCACGTAATTTCGTAGCACCTTACGTAGCCGCTGGCAAAGGACTTAACGTGTATCTTGTTTGAGCAACGTCGAATAATTTGAAGTTGTCGAGCTTATTGTTAGCATTAGTTCCAGCTTTATGCCAAAATTCTACTTTGGCTCGAGTTAAGTTTCACACGTCTTGCGTTAAGGTACATAGAACTGAACTAAAGTTATTATTACAAAGTTAACTTCCGTTTCATCGGTTATTTCATTCAATATTAATAAATGTTGGCTCCAATCCATTAATGGCTCACTAAGCTTCGGTCTCGCCTAACTGAGAACGGAAGAGTATACTCCACCACGCTCCTCCAGTGCGGATTGGTGTTAGTCGCCAACACAGAATATAGCTATAATTATGATAGCGCAGAAGCGTTCAAAAAATTTTGCCATTATCCGTCACCCATCCAAGAACCCACCGCACCCGCTGTGATTTAATTTGATCGAAAACAAGAATTGACGTACGCCGCCGGGCTACGACCACTTCGGAATAATTATGATGAATGATAAATTTACAAATGTTTGCAGGTGTCTATTTTAATATTGATTCTGTCTAATTATCGTTCTCTTATTTGTTTCACAAATATCGTATACAAATATACCGACTACTAGCTGTTGCCCGCGGCTCCGCCCGCGTGAAACTCAGTGTGTCACAAAGTTATTCCTGCGTTAATCCCGACCCCACACATATTAAGACACACTCCACACATCTTAAGAACAGTTGATTTTTTACTACGTTTTAGTCATACCGTACAAAAATCCGTTATGTAGATCTTGAGAAAATCGATAAAAAGACTTTAAGATATAAACGTCGGGATTTTTTCATTCCAAACTATTATATTTTTAAACTACATTGGTAGTTTTTCATTCGGGTGCCAAAACATAAAGACCAGCTAAAGCGATGCTGACCCTCGAAAAAGCAACATAAAGTTGATCATGAGAAAAAAAGCCGGTTCGATTCCCGATATATGTATAGATATCCCGATATACTTATAGATATTAATGAGCCCGCGACTTCATTCGCTCATGGAAGCTTTTCCCGCGTAAATCTCGATCCCGCGGGAAGTCCGGAACAAAAAGCAGCTTATATAATGCTCCATAACCTCCTCTACCTCCCACTGAAAGTCCCATAAACATCTGAACCCACGACCTCATTCCCGGGTATGAGTTTTTACCGCGTGAATCCTAATCCCGCGGGAATTCAGGGATAAACAGTACCCTATATGTTGCTTCAAAACTTCCTCAATCTCCTAGTAAAGGTCGCATAAAAATTTAAGCCCGCAACTACGCGCAGGAGTTTATTCCGCGTAACTCCAGATCCCGCGGGATTTCCGGGAAGACAGACTTGTTAGTTTTATATTAATGTTTGTTTAGAAGCTATTTATACCCCATACGCGAAGAAGGTCTTCCCGCGTAAATTCCGATCCCGCGGGATTTCTGGGATAAAAAATATCCTATATGTTAATCTAAGTTGCCCTCTATGTGTGTGCCAAATTTCATGAAAATCGGTTCAGTAGTTTTTGCGTGAAGGAGTAACAAACAAACAAACAAACAAACAAATACACAAACTTTCACATTTATAATATTAGTAGGAAGTAGGATGAAATGAAAAAAAAACAAAATTCATATTTGAAAGTAACACATAAGTATAAACTTACATACTCGTTTACCTACTCCAATCACGAAAGGCTAATTTAAAACCGCTTGGTATCTGCTTTTTGTACGTTAGCTGGTCGGGGGCTATATTTCCAGATAAACCGTTGGAGGAAGCCAATAAAAACAACGATAGTCGATACAAATCACGTCGGGGTATCCGCTGCGCAGTACATTTGCATCTCATTACGCGCTAAGCAACTTCGTATCTTATACGCCGTGATATGGGTTTTTATGTCCCCCGGGGCACACACAAACATGGGATCGTAAACCTTAAGATTGTATGTAAAGATTGCTCTTAATTGACTATAATGAGCGGCATTCGGCGGGCTTGGGAATAAGGATTGGATAGAATCATTGATGAAACACAAACAATATTTATTTTTTGGCATAGAAATAGTTGACAATCCCGTAAATAACGGTTATTTTTAAACGACTTCTAAAAAGGAACAGATTTTCAGCTCAACTGTGGTATTATGTATAACACATAACTTACTATCCAGATGTACTGATTTTATTGATTATATTACTTTTATATTTGAAAGCTTGGCGTTTAAATTTGAGCGAGATCTTATAACAGTTTTTGAGTGTTCGTTAATAATGCTTACCTATTAAATAGGCTTTTACTATGTAAAGCATCTAAATGTATGTCAATAGCCCCTCAAAACAAAACCGCCTTAAAAGTTTATAAAAAGAACTTATGTATAAATAATTTAAAGTAAAGATTTAAAGAACTTTACTTTAAAATATTAACTGAGATAAAAATGTATGCAAAATACACAAAACATTACGAGAGCATGCGCATAAAATTACCTCCGCTCTGCCACTAACTTGGATGGTCGTTTTTGTTTCGTCCAGCGCCCGAGGCCGTATTCAAACACAGCCGCGCCGGCGGGTAAAACAACCGCAACAAATTACCTATTTTTTTTTCTTTTACTGTTACGAAGTTTTCTGGGAAATCTACTAATTTATAACATATTTTTTATTCAGCGTTATTTATACGTTACACTACAAATAATATTAAGGCAGTAGCTGCTGCCCGCGGCTTGACCCGCGCAGATGTACCTTATTATGAGTGTTTTGCACACAAATCCCTTTCTACCACCACCGAGCGATTAACCAATAGCTAGAACGCAATTCCTGAAAACTGGTGCTGAGCGGAGATTTTATCAATCTTATTGGTCAATTTTGTCCGTTTCTCCGCTCCGCTGCCTCGCTCCGCTTCGGTGGACAGGCAGAGGGTTGACACACATATGTCAAAATCCTTTCTTAGCGGATGTCGCCTTACATTTAAACTACCTCAATGAAACAAATTCATCTTTGTACTTAATTTAATATATCTACGATGAGTGAATAAACATTTACCTACTTATATTATGCTACATGTTCATTCCGCCTCGCTGGGAATCGAACCCTGGCCCTGGAACGGCAGTCCGGCATCGTAATCATTACGCTAAATGTGTCGTATTATAAATATTTTAATGCTAATATACTCACCCCTCTGTTAACTTTCCCTGTGTTATGTTAGACAACTGAGACATCACAAATATAATAACGATCGAATCTCAAATATTTTTGAGTCATAGCTGGCTGAAATCGAACCCTGGACCCTTCGTTATTCCGGCTAAGTGGGCGCCATGATAAATCAATAATTATTTAAAATATTCCTCCCTACCTCCTGTTGTTTGCAAAATAAATCTAATTTTGATATAAATATTCTATCACTACATTTAAAACAGTTGAGTAAATTCCTCAAACTGTAATACAACTAACCGCAAGAAGTTAGCAACGGCGGATAACATTATTAAATCTTAACCATTACATCACTATCACTTACATCACACCAAAGTTATTGTAAAGCGGCTAAAATTATTAATTCATTGTAACATCGAGGCGCGAAACAATCGAACGGGGCCGTGGGAAAGAGGGCCGCACGGATTCTTATGCTAATACCGATACTCGCGGATCGCAGTGCCAAACGTCCACTGAATTAAATCGGCCATTCATCAGCCTTTGTACGACTTCAATAATTCAGACGGCCGCCGTCGACCCTCGCTTCGACCACACAACTATAGCTACGAAATTTTCTAGTCAGATTCCACGAGAGGCCAATTTATTCAAAAGATACGCTTTTTATCGTCTAAAGGGGTCCCGATTCGCAAAACTCGATCCCGCAAACGGGCCTTCACCTGCTAGTTGCCCCATAGATGAGTAGATTGGAATTTAAAAGGATTCCAGTTAATGCGAATTGTAATCAAACTAGAATTATTAAACGGGATTAATATGAGCAACAAGAATGCTGAGGGGAGAATCTAATTGTTTGATGCGTGAGAATATTGAAACTTTGCGAAATACATATCGTAGTCGCAGCTAATAAACTACTTAATACTATTTTGTAATGTTAATTTTTGTAATGGGATTAGAAATAAGGCATGACGGTTCAGTATTACGATTTATTATTCTTAACATACCTACATGTTCATTTTTATCATACACGCTTAGCTCGTAAATTAATCTGTAAGCAAAAATAGGAAACTCAAAAAATTAAAACGATACAGACTTTGAACCCCCGTGTGGGCTTATAACGTCAAAATAATAATAAATTGTAAAAGAAAGTATAATAAAATAACTCAACTATAAAAAATCTGATTTCGAATATGATTACTTAGAAGGTCGTAGAGGTACCTACTGTTTCTCTTCATGACTAAAATGGTATTTTTCATCACACCTATTCGAAAAAGACGACTTGGTTCGGACATAAGGGGTTCCAAAGTTGCTGTTTTCTATTCAGCGGGCGGGAATGAATTTTCATACAACTTTTCCTGCCGGCTAGATCTTTTCCGTCCTATTTTGAATTTAGAACATTTTAGTATTTTGCGCTAAAGAAATCGAACGCAAATATTGTTTGAATAAAAAATGTCTGGTACGACGCGAGGGCCCCGCCAGCTGAATAATAAAAAAAGAAATCAAATTAAGATTTCGTTTTCAAATTAAAATTAAGTTTTCGTGCATTTTTACGTATTATTTTCTATTATATATATATTATTTTCTCATAGTGGGTGATGAAAAGTAGAGTGTATCACTCGGGTGCAAGTATATTTTTGGCTCGGGCGACGTACTTTGAATCCCTCGCTACGTTCGGGATTCTACTAAAGAATCCCTCGCTACGCTCGGGATTCTACTCTAGAATCCCTCACTTCGCTCTGGATTCAAAAAATGCCCTCGCCGAAAAAATATTACTTTGCACCCTTGTCATACAATCTACTATTGTAGCCATATAACATTTCATTAAATTTGACAACTTCATACAATGTTTAATGAATTAACGGATATTAATATTATAACTAGAAACCGATAAAATGAATCGATAATAAAAAACGTCGACACAAACCACGAAACAGTATAATAACTATTCCGTGGGGTGGGACAAACTATTCTGTGGCCTTACTAGGGTTTCAAAGTATCACCATACCATCTAAATTGATTCAGCGTGTTAATCTTGATAAAGTAACAGGCAGACAGATATACAAACAGACAGAATTACTTTCGCATTTATAACATATGGTCGTAAATATGGTCGAAACTATGGATATACTGAGTCTATTGATTACATTCCCATTGATAAAGCTAGAGACATATTAACAATGCAATATTTCCGATATTACAACCGGACTATCGCATCTAACGCCCAAATACTATTGAGCTGTTATGGGTGACGAAACAGCTGAACCTTATAAAGGGTCTATAGAAAACGGTGGCTCAACTTCACTTGGATAGGTAAAGGTAGCCTTTATTAAAAGCACTCACTTTGATCGAGTCGTGATTTGATGTCACCTGCAGGAGGGAATAAAAGCACGACACAAACAAGGGCTCATAATTACAAACGGGCCAAATAGTTTGCTTACAGCGTATTGACATCAGGAATGCCTTTGAGCCATAAATTTGCTTTGTACCACTTCATTAGGGCGACGGGATTGTGGAATGTACGCACATAATTACGATAAAATGATGTGTACCCAAAATTCGTTTTCATTTATACTCGTATCGAAATTTTAATTCGAAATCGAGTAGGGTAAGTTATTAATATCACGTTCGAAAAATTTTGTACTTGTATTAACGATAATTATTTCGTAATATTTGTGAGGTTGTGTAGCTTTATTTATTGAATAAGTACTATTCATTCAGTTTCATTAAATGCTGACTAAAATTAAATTTGAAATGGATGTTAAATGAGTCAGCGTATAAATAGCAGCAATCTACTTAGGAGATACGCGGTCGGGCTGCATACAATTACATTTATTATAACTATTAATTTGCAATCAAATTGCTGATCGATAGATATAATGTGCAACAGTCTTATATAATGTAACGAGATATAACTAATGGAATTAACATAATGTGCAATGTTCATACTTACATATCTAATTTAGGCTTTGATTCACTCGATGGCACGCATTACGCGCGTGGTAATTACGGCCACTACAAGCGATTTGAGGCCACAGTACACAATTAGTGAAGGCGACTCAAGTTATCTTTACATAATACATGTTACAGTTAACTGCACTATATGTATCTGACTAGCTGTTTCACTTTACTGAACTTGGTTATTTGGTTACAAGCGTCGGAAACAGTAACCGCACACGAGTACGTCGTTACTGAAATGTTAACTGATTCGATCCTAGGTTTCATCTCAATTTGGGACACCGATTTATTCAGTTTAAACCTGATATATTCACCGGTGCGGTGAAGTATAATTGACACGTAAATTGTACCAAAATGGTATTAAATTTAGACATTATCCCAACGTTTAATATTGGTTATAGTTGTATTCTGCCACACTCGTTAATTTGGCAAGGATAGTTATTTTTATTTTTAAAGTGTTTCTATTTATTAAACAATCTAACTGCTCTCAGGCTTCACAGAACTGATGTCTACATAAAATAAGAGTGTAAAAGAATAATGTTACACAAGAAATAAACATGGTGGTTTTGCTGAAGAAAAGTAAAAGGGAGGTGGTAACCATTTTTATTTGTTGGGAAACTCGTTTACGCATCCCGCATTTAGTCGGGCGTGTCGGTAAGACAGACGACGACTTTTTTAAAATTTTACATTTTATAATACGTTCTCTGCACTAAGCTGTTAATGAGTTAAAGTTTTCTTTCTTTTAAAAATGTTTTATATGAATGAAATTGATTATTAAACCATAAATGAATACCTACTTTCAGTATATTTTGCAACCTAATCTCCACAATGCTTTAGTACATAGGATCTCAATGCCACAATGGTTAAAACAACATAGTAAAAAGATTTTTATGATTTAAAATTATTCAGTCTTATTCCTGTGGTCAAACCACTGTCAAACGTTCTCAAAAACAATAACAATCAATGATATATCACGCACAAACAAGACATACGACAAAGACAGTTAGTACCTTCAAACCTGGAACTGAACCCTCGGCATACATGGTTTATATTATTCTTCGAAAATAGACTTTGTATAAATAATAGCAATTCTATTGCCGAGCAAATAGCACTAGTATAAATATTGCGGGATGCGCGAAATAACACAGGAACGTGATTGCGTAAACGCAATTAATGCAGAGAGCTCGTTGAACTGCAAAGAGCCAATATAAAATGAAAACCACTAGTATGTTCAAAGTGCATTAATCCATGGTTCGTAATAAACGAGGGTGAACCGGATAGCCCCTGTGTAACCGGTAAATAAATAAAACAGTGAATAACTTTGAAATGAAAGCAATGACTGTTAGTGTTCGGGTATTTTAATACTAATATTTGAGCAGTGGAAACTTTCATCCCCTCTAGTTCTGAATATTAGTTCAACCCCTCAATGCAGATTTTGCAAATCTACTGTTCGTCGCATTTGAGTTGCCACGTGCTATGTCTGTGTGCGTCACCATGATTACGATTACATCCGGGGACAAGTGTAAATAAGTACGCAACAAGGGGAATCTGTAGTATAACTATATCTTTATCTATATCTGTAGTATAAACGGTGGCCCCGTTTAGTAATTGACCACACAAAATTTCAATGCTAAAACTATAGTTAGTCGCTCTCTCGTCGTTGGCAGAGCAAATGCCTAAAATCTAGAAGTACGTATATGTACCGTGTTACCGTGCACTGTGGGCCTATCACCAGATGGCTTTTCTGCTTATTTTTGGAAACGCTTAAGCACTATACACTCCGCAAAGTTGACCGATTGTTTGGCTAACTATAGGAAACTGAGTTTGCGACACCAACTTGCAATTCAAGGAATAGCGCCCGCAAATTGCGTCTACTCTTACCATCGTAAGGTGCGGCGAAACACCTCCAGAATATTGGAATTTATTAGCCGCTATCCAACTATGAGTGAGACTTATTGCCAGTGTCGCTATAAGTCGTCTCCCGGCTGGAAATTTTAGTACGTGTCCGAGACGCTCAAGATACTATCCGTACAGTGTATTAGATACAAAAGATAGATTGAGAATGTGTCTCGAACACATTTAATAGTCACAGGAATTACGATAAATTATGCGAAATACATTTTTTTATTTATTTAATTCATAAATAAGAGATATAAGAGTTCAATTTCTTACTAGAGCAACAGATTATCCCTGTGAAAAATACATGTAGTTATGCAAAGGAATAGCCAAGTGGTGCTCTATATAAATGACAAGTTTTATTAATGCCGATTAACTCTATCCAGTTAAGGATGTAGATAATTTATGAATCAACTTAAGTACTTTATTATTGAACAATACATGCCTATCTTCAACAAATTAAAATTCCAAAACTCAATAGAAGTCTGTTAGAAGATAAAAAAACCAATAGAAATAAACAAATTCTGAATTTTATTATTGTTGTGATCGCCAGAATGTTTATCGTGACCGTAAGTTTTTTTATGTAAGTAGGTAGGTAATTTTATATCTACAACGTCCGTTTGCCTGATATTTCATTCCATTCCATTTGTATAAATTCGTTAACCCAGTTCCTCGCACTACAAATATATTCATTTCCGCGAATATATTTATTATTTCATACATAGATATAAGAAATACAAAAACTGTGTATATTTTACCGTTTGTGGCGCACAGGATTTTATTAAACAATTAGGTACCTATATACTCGGAAAATGGAAAACAAAATTAATTTATAGTTCATGTTTCTCAAAAGCTTGTGATAAATCATAATTTGAAATGACTAAGACTTGGTGTGACTCAAGTTTTATAGAAATGTTTTAAATAAATAAATCTAGCGTTTAAAATATCACGTTCATTCTATTAAAATATTAACATTTAATGCAAAAATTAGTTCAATAGAAGAATATCAGACAATTTGATTCGTGTATTGCACGTGTTGTAATAAAACATGAGTCCGTGTCATCGACAACTTTAGCGACTTAACATAGGTAGGTACTATGCGAAAACTGTAAAAAATATAATTATTCTAGCATACACATGTACAGTATACACATATACATACCTACAAACTTACAATACTTACATTGATATCCTTTGTAAATCGATAACTTCACAATGATGTTATTAAACGATACCCTTTGATGTTTTAAATATCTAGATGGAACATCGAATCCGCGCAAACGTGTCAAAAAATTGTGGCCAACTGTTGGCCACAATTTTTATATCTCAGACCAATAAACTATAGACGGAAAGCCGGGAACAAAAGAATGAAGCCAGAAAAAAGTCAACCTAGCTTTGTAATATCCACGGCGGCACTCACACCAAAACTACTTTTGTTTTCTAAATAATAAAAAATGAATGAAGCTTTGTGTTCCAAAAAATAAAGTTTAAATTTGTTCTAGTTCAAACTGTCAACATAGGGCATTCTATTGGTTTCGATTAGTGTTTTAGGCTGACTTTTGCCGGCTTCGCTCTTTTGTTCACGACGCTCTGTCTATAGTTTATTGGTCTGAGTTTTATATCATTACGCACACATAGACAATAAACGAAGGTGTAAAACATCGCCTGCACGCACACATGTTTGATAATGTTGCCTTGTTTTTTTTTTGTTTTAATTTTTGGGCGACGCTCAATCTAGACATTTAAAACATCAAAGACAATACCTACCTAATACGTAACAAGTACGATAAGCCAGCTAATACTCCCGAACAATATTTGGCTGTTAATGGCGTAACGTGAGCTGATAATAAACATTACCTAAACGCCATTAGACAGCAGCACGAAATTAGCTTTCCCTGAATATAACACCACGCCGAATATTATCTTATCTGTGACCGCGCTCCCAGCCGGATGGCACAGATTATATAATGACGACTGCCGTCAATCGTATGCATATCGTATGTGATCGTTAGATTGTCAGTAGAGCGTGGATTTATCAAATGGACATTCCAGCCAGAAATAAAGACATGGGTTCCTGGGTCTTTATGGAATGCAGCAGCCAATTGATGCGGCTTAGATATCGTACCACAGGCGACCGTAACTACTTACCATGAGGTAGCTTTGCAGTTCGTTTATTTGGAAAGAAGATACCAAATGAAAAAAAAAACATATTTATTAAAATTGTGAGACAATGTTAAAAGCATTGTATTAGATTATGTAAGTTCTTACTCACATCATCAATCTACTAGTTAAAAGCAAAAATTTATTTTGACAGGATTACAATTGCTCAAAGAATTAATAACTTTATTACCAAAATACATTAGGTAAAAATAGTTAAGTAGGTATAGCTTACCCTACCTCTCTACCCTTTCCTTCTTAGTTATAAATCCCCGTATGTAATATACGGTTAAAATATAATATTTCAAAGTAAATTCTCTTGATTCTTGTAGACAAGACAGAGCAGAGTAGGAAAAATATCGTACCTATTTAGTTTTATAAAAGAAAGTTTTACAAAGACGTGGCATATGTCAGTTCTCACGTTCTAATATTTATCTACTGTCGGAAAAATAGGCCTCTGCTTATACTCGTATTTTGGCAAAAATTTCCATGGCAAATCGCTAAATATTCCATCGATGTTGTCTACTTTTTGCTTTCGACCCCCGTCGTGGGGTACAGTAGACCCCAAACTTTTATGATACTTTCTCCTTATTCTAAATATCAACAACTGTTTACGAAGTATTCCACACCACACTTTGAATACAAAAGTAAATGAATGAGATAGGTATATAACACGAAATATTCAAGATCATATAATTATTTATTGCAAGGTGATGATTGCTAATGATGGTGCACCTATTAATGATAATATGCTAAAAATACCTCTTTATACAAAAAAAGTATAGTAAAATAACACATTGTCGCAGCTGAAAATTGAAAAAAAAAACCTATTGGCTAGCAATTTCTCTAAGTTTTTTACCCTTTTCATCCAGTATGCAGGAGGGCATCTTCAGTCCTGAGTAACTGAAACAAGCTTTTTGCTACTTTGGCTGTACACGCGTGAAGTTTGAGTTACAGATCTGGTCTCTGTAATACTGGTCTCGTCTATTGTATCGATAGCGTATAGTAAAACAGCCAACATTTTATTGAAGCAGGTATTATAAGCATAGGCGTGAGTACGTAATTGCGCGTGTTAAGTTGCGTAGCTTTCGATCCCGGCGGAGGCAAAAGTCTGAAATTCCTGATTTGAGGCAAATTTTTTAAAGGATACAACAAGCGTAGTTTATCTGAGGTCCACGGGGGGCAACTACTACTTGTGCCCCTACATAAACGCCCATAACAGTCTCATAGGCATTTCAGCGAGCAGTAGCAATTCTACCGTCGCGCAAGTCTCGAAGTATCACAGATTTGTAGACTGCTCGATGTTCTCAATAACTGGCTCATTTACTACTAGTTGACGTTAGCCGCTAAGATCGTCGGTTTTACGCGCCAATCATCGAACGACCGACCGTGTCCACTAGTGCTTCGGTAACTCAGTCGATCACTTAGGACCGATACAAGCGACCGGGCTTATAGTACCAATTTTACTAAAATGGTAGGTTTATTTATGGTATGCATTTATTTACAGCCTATTTAATTTAATACCTATTTAAATTTATGCATTGGTATATACCTAACTATTACAATGAGATACCTTCTCAAAACAATTAATTTATAGTTTGATATTACAATAGTGATTTACGATGAACGCTTTTTGTCTGTGAAAAATCATGGCCACCTGTCGTAAATAAGCGTTCTCACAGCTCACAGCCCACTGCCCTCAATCGGGACACATACATAACTCATATCGTAAGCATACGTCATGAGCACCCTATACGAGTACCACGTTCCATTAATAATGTAGGGTGACAACGACGCAGGTGGCGCCGAGCCTCTCGCGATAAACGTCCTGATGCATAATTGAAGACGTGCTGCCATCGCGCTTACGTGACTCCCGCTAAATCCTAAGCGTAATATCTACTTGTACGGCTAAGTGTGATGGATGATTTTCCGGTATAGGCCTCCGCCGAAGGATACATAGTAAATGACACTAATGCACAATACATTAAAGTTCACTGGCGTTATGGAACAACAGAGAGTTTTGTCAGTTCTTATCTTCTGTTCGAAAACATATTGGTTTGGATACATATTGTATTGAAAGGCTTAGCATATAATATTAGTAACCTCATGTCATGTCGTGTTCTAAGTTACATAGTATGTCTACATGTAAACAACTGTAAATTGAAAATTTAAAAAACCCCCGACTGGGATCCATTTTCTGCCAAAAATGCCTTACATCATTTTGAATAATTGCTTTTTACAAAAAAAAAATAACCGACTTCAACCTTGATAAGTAGAGATAACTCAAAAACTACTCGCCAGATGGCGCTCAATTCAACATGTATGTGTAAAGTTCTCGTCACTACAAATTAATCAAGCCCAAACACTAGATAACTGCAGTAAATCGTTGAGGAGTTCCCACGACTGTCTTTCGGCTTCATCAGATCGACTCCAGACCTTCTTGAAATGGTAGCGCTTTAATGTATTTATGATAACATGAACAAACACACTAGTCTTCCATACAATTTTCGAAAGTTGCCCTCGATTTCTCCAAGATGCCATCATCAGATCCTGATGATACTTTCAAAAGGACCCCACTGCGCATATCTACTTTACAACAAAAAAAGAATTATCAAAATCGGCCCATAAACGACGAAAAAATCGCTGAACAAACATAAAAAAAAAAGCATATATACGGTCGAATTGAGAACCTCCTTCTTTTTTGAAGTCGGTTAAAAAGAGCTTATACTCTTCAGAGTGCTGGACCAATTTCTACCAAACATATCTAAGAACCACTGCAATGAACAAGGCTTTCGATTTAAAAACTACACTCAAATCAGATCATTCAATCAGGAGCTACGGTGCTACAGATAGACACAGAAGACAGAAGTAGTGAAAATAAATATAAATGGTTATAAAGACGTCCCAACCCAACAAATGTAATGCAGAGAGCATTGAAGTGCCCTGTAGCGGATGGTACGGACACACAATTTATAATATTACGAACCACAAAGACTCGAGAACAGCATCTATCTCTGACATAAGTATCTGTCTCGGCCGGTATCAGTCTTCAGGCGCCATCGTTGGGCAACTAGCTTCTATTATACAATTGATAAACACATTTTCGCATATATTATCTTACAGCAACACTGTAGACATGTTTTGAGACTTTTATTTCGTATTTTCTTCTCATCGATGCTATAAAAATTAGAAATCATCATGAGGATATTGATAAGAGCAAATAATTATTTTTTTACAAAAAAACCGACTTCAACTTAAAAACTCCTCGTTAGATGTCGCTCAAATTCAAATGCAACCATACGATAAGCAAAAGCTTTCGAATAAAAAAAAAGAATCATAAAAATTAGTAAAAAGTTATGAGGTTTTTTAAGTTGGATAAAAAATTGTATTTGAATTTTATTTGAATTGTATTTGCCTTTAAGCTTATACGAGTCGTCATTGTAATAATATTGTTACTTACTAAACCATTGTTCCAGTGTAAATATGTTTCGCTTCGTAAATGTGGTTAACCTAATGTCACATCTGTCTGTCTAGCGTTAAAACTGTGGAAGTAGATTTTGCAGTATCCTGATCATCGTAACCTGCAACTTTACCGTTGCTGGGAAGAAAGTCTCCTAACCAAAGATAAATACCGTAGTTCTTCCCCAAATTTCACATACCTTGAAATTACGGAGAATGTTCAAAACTCTCAAGTTTCTCTTTATCCGAGGCAAAACACACTTAATCTGTAAAAATGCACAGAACTTTGTAAATACCTCGAAAAATATGACTGTGTTACGCTCAAATTAGGTACTCTACGGTGACTGATCCCTTTGAAAACATTATTATCATAACCTTAATCCTTTAAAACGTGGCACGTCTAAGACTCATTCTAATGGAGTACACAATGACCTTACTATCGTATTACCTGTGACCTGTGACCTCTGATGCGCCACGCGGCTCACCCCTGTCGGGAATGTCAAACGTCGCGTCGTACGACCCCATTTGTTACGGCTACAATGTTTGTACTCTAACATTTTATAACATTCACATTATTACGCCACACTTCTGTTTACCATATTTGTAACTTGAATGAACTTCGCTCAGAGAATGCTACGAAACTACTTGAATCTTATATGCTTTTTCATCCCACCTATTCGAAAAAGACGACTTGGTTCGCCTTTAAGGGCGCCCAAAGTTGGTGTTTTCTATAAGAAACTTTTAGCGGGCGGGAATGAGTTTTTCGTCCACTTTATTTAAATAAGTGCGCCGCAATTATCTTTTCCGCGCCCTTTATGAATTCAGTTCGGATTGTTAGAAATTCATGGTGATATTTTGAAAAATAAGTTCTTTAAATCCATTGAATTCAGCGAAGTGAACGTACTATGAAATTATGACAGCTTATAATGCCGTCTGAAGCCAAGGGGAGTGACTGTGAACGTATAATTCCTGAATTTGAGGCGCCTTTTATTTTCTCATAGGGGAGGATGAAAAGTACATAGAGTGTATATGTGTATCTACTCGGGAGCAAATATTTTTGGCTCGGGCGACGTACTTTGAATCCCTCGCTACGTTCAGGATTCTACTAAAGAATCCCTCACTTCGCTCTGGATTCAAAAAAGCGCCCTCGCAGTAAAAGTATTACTTTGCTCCCTTGTTTTACAATCTACTATTATTCAAGTTAAGAAATCAAATTCCATTTATACCTACTTAATACGTTATTTGTAGGTACAGCACTGCTCTATTACTTTTTTGGAAGTACCTAAATACTATGTACCTGGCGTAAATTATTTAAATACAACATTAATAAATTATTTACTTAATATTCTATTTTGTAAACAATAGGCACTAATATTTGTTTTAGGTTATGTTAAAAAAATATTTAATCTTAGGTACCTGTACTACTTTTTCTCTGCTTATTTTCATCGGTTTACTTCGCTTCAATAAAATCTTAGACATTTCCACGATATAATCTTACACTGAAGCTCATTCAGCGTTATGAAGTCCACTCCTGGACCCTCACTCCGACCTATCCGATAATCATGTATTTCTAACACGCACATAACTTATAAAAATTCGAGATGAGTACAGAATTCGATCTCGATGCCCTCTTGCCGGGTTTGACATTAACTCAAATGGGTTATCACAGATTCAATGAACAGACAAACCTAATTGTATCAAAATTCACTAACATTCTCACACTAGGTACAGTCGCTTAATATGCAAAGTGTTCGCATGTTACTGTTTACTATTGACAATCGCGCGTAGTATGCAAATTAGCCCGCGGCGTTTCTTTTACGGGGGAAACTGGTCATTTTATCTTACAATTCGCGAGGTCAGAATCAACTCCGAGGGGTCATCTCTTCAATATCTTTCCCATACATTGTATCATTCATAGTTCGAATACCGTGAGATCAACAACTTGGCGCTTGATTTTGGCAGGTCCATATTTCTCGTAGTGTTCTATATTAGTTTATGTTATAATTTGTGATAATGGAAAACTGGATAACACAACTATTTCAAACAAATACCTTCGTCAAACCAAAGGTAAGTCATAACTGTGTTTTGTAAATTGAAATCGTAATTGTATTTAACTTTTATGTATTATCCTATACTCCTACAAATTCAAAGTAGGAAAGTTCTTAATTCCCACACTAATTAAAAGTACCTATTATTTTGCTGTTGACTGTAAAAAATTATATGCTTAATCAAGATCAGTTAACTTTTATCAGTGATAAAAATTGTTTTGGAGTAAAAAATACGCTATTATAAAGTAATGAAGTATATTTTAGAAGTAGTTAATTAGCAAAAAACTTCGCCCTTATTAAGACGAGCCGTGAGGGCGTAAATAAAATTATTTCAGCGAATTAAACCGTTAAAATAACCCGGCTTTGGCTTCTATATTTAACATAGCAACTAACCAATTTATGGACAAGTCGTTTTATTTAAAAATAGGAGGACAATAAACAAACTTGTTGTCCACCTGTAACTAAATCAAGAAACCGAGATACCTCATTAATAATACCTATATGTATAAAATTCTTCCGTTACTTAGCGATTGATAGACAACGCACAACCTCCTCTAGGTTGTGCGTTGTCTATCAATCGCTACGATCTATGCTATCAACTAAACGCAAGAAGCTTATATTAAGCATGCATGATCATTGGGGAGTGTAGGGGACTACTAAGAGAGGATTATTGGAAATTCCTCCCCTAAGGGGATAAAAAGGGCGATAAACTGAAAAAAAAATCTTTACTGAAAACTGTGGGGGGGAAGATACGATAAGATATAAGATCTCTACTAAACTACGTGACATCCTAACAGAATGAGGGTCGCCGTTTTTGTGCTCACCAGTTGGCGCCACCGGCGAGGTGAGGTCCTGCTGTCAAAGCCCGCCCATACATAAACAGTGACAAATGACATTCAGACAAGCGAAAAGTGACAGACAGACCTCACTTTTCACTAGCGCCTCTAGCGGAAAATTCACACGCGGTTACCCTCATTAGGTACACCTGCCCGATCATAGATGTATTGCTATTATTGAGAACTAAGACAATGGTTACACGTTCATAGTTTTGAAATGCAATTCAAAAAAATCTAGTATGTGTACCTGTATACAATAATCTATAATAGGACCATTTTAATAGGTCACATTTGACAGTTCGTCAAAATTTTACAAAGTAACCTTATAAGGGAGGCACCCCATATTATTTAATATCGCTTCGGCGCAAAATGTACCAAACGCAAAATGAACACAACTCGCAAAATGTATTCCCTGCTAGATATTGTTAAACTTTTTACTCTTAAAAGTAAAAAACTGACATCGTTACAAAGTTACGTCAGTGAACTCTTTTTCTTTGGATGGTACCAAAAGAAACATATCAGTAGATAAGTTGAATTCGAGAAGTTGAACTAATCGTCAAAAAGTATTTCACCATTACAAAATAAAATATATTTTAATACGAATAAAATTAATTTTGTAACATTTTAGGCCAAGAAATATGTAATCATTCATTTAAGTATAATATAATATATAACGTCTGGCTCAAAAGCCAGTATCCAGAAACATGAAATGTTACAAAAAATTTATGATTTCATATCGCGCCATTATTTGACGCTTTATTTTTGTTGTTTTTTTAGTCGTTGTGCGAACTGTGCGCTTATTAATACTTTTTAGGGAGTCCGGGAGAGTAGAACTGCTTTTTGCTTAAAGTATCGTATTTTCTTATAAATGAGACTTAAGGCTTATTACACCATCCTAAATTTAGTCACCTAAATCTGGAGGGCTACTACGAAATCCGAACTACTAAGGTACGAGGTACTGTGATAGCGAACGGAGCTTCGCAAAAAAAAGAATAATGCCGTCTTGCGCAATTGTTACGTGTCGGAAAAGAAGCCAGGGGTGTAGTATAGTCCGAGGAGGAATTTCTTTTTACATGTAAGTCTAAAAACCTTAAAATACAATAGATATTTGCAATTATTACAATAGTATTATGTAGTTTATAGACAAAACGACACAATCGCACACAGATTCAAAATTATACATTGCTCGCAAATACATGAATACTATCTTGTACTACCAAAGTGATTACGCAATGTATTGCTTTCTTTGCGAAACTCGCGCGCATCCAAAGGAATCTTGAATTTTGGTATATCGTTGGGAGGAGTTCAGTTGCGCGTGCGTGAGTGTCCTTCAAGTACGAGGTTTGCGTTAGTGTGTCAACTAATAACAAACTCTTGATCTCTGTGTGTGTAATTTCGTTGACTGCGTAATACGCGTACGTATGTATTTGGTCTCTTGCATGTAGTGGAAATATGGAGAGGGAGAAATGTGGCGACACGCGTTCGTATACAAATCAGGAACTATTTCCTTTCTAACCTCTTTTATCTGTTCTGTGTATAAAAACGCCAAAAAAATCTGGTCTGTTCTATGAAAGCCTCACTTAAATATTTAATTGTTTTATTGTAGTTACATGCATATTACCCACAACGCCATCTCTTGGACCGAAAGGTAACTAAACTATATATTTGTATGGGCGCCCACTTAAATATTTATTTTATTCTGTTTTTTAGTATTTGTTGTTGTAGCGGCAACAGAAATACATCATCTGTGAAAAGGAGATGTTTCAAATCCGGCCCACAATATGTACAGTACCTCGAAAAATCGAGAAAAATCCATGGAATTCGGGAAAAATAAAGATAAATTACCTAAATGCATACTTTTCTGGTACAAAAATTGTATCTATCATTTAATTTTATCAAGTTTCAACATGGCGTCTTACCAATTTGTCATTGATCACAGATCACGAACTGTCTACTGTCACTTTAATATGACAGAAATGTACGTACATATGTCAAACTTCAATCAAATCAACCAACGTGACATGTGATGACAGCTTACCGCCATGACGGATTTTTGTTTTTGTGTTGCAATTTCAATTGTATATTTTTGTGTTGTACCAAAAAACTAAACCAATTTGAAGTGATTGGATAGTTAAAAACTGTTTGATTTGCGATTCTCCATATTTTAGTATGGTGTACAAAGTGGTGGCCGGGGCTCCATACATTTTGAAACAACTCCTTTCAACTGTGTAACTATTACGGTTCGTGAGATATAGCCTGGTGACAGACGGACGGACGGACAGCGAAGTCTCAGTAATAGGGTTCCGTTTTACCCTTTGGGTACGGAGCCCTAAAAACCGTGTCTCTTTACCGAAAAAATATTTCGTTTTTGTGTTAATGGTAAATGACGCACAAAGACCGCGCACAAACCACGCTCACGTCCTTGCATCCATTTTACATTTAAACGTAATTTAAAACTTTAATTCCTACAAGCATAAAAATTTGGCTAACTGCGGTGCAAGGATGATGTATGGCGCAAACGTTGGCGTCAGCCCGCACATCTGCCCTTGCCCGCTCCGCCGCGTTAACGTAACGAGCTACCGTAATGGCTCCCCGAGCTCGGGAAAAACTCCGAATCAAACAAATTACTGTTGCCCCAGTTTTGAAATGAACAAATTAATCATCTATACACACTTAGTTGCTCTGAAACTTATGTTATAAGTAGCCGCAAGTAAAAGCTTGGTACATCTATGTATACATTGACCGCTAAGTATATTTATACGTAGGAAATATTGCAGAAAAAAATGTATAAAGGATTATATATATTTAAGTGATTAACTGCTAAAGTTTTTACACTTTGCACTTTAAATCTTATATATTATGCTGAGCCTACGGCTTCGGGAAATTCTCGAGAGTTAAGTGTGAAGTGAAAGTCAGTCAGAATTCTATATTAAACAGTTGTTTTACTCACGGCGATAATTCGTAGCAGATAATCATTAAGCTATTTTATGTCTACTCATTAATCTATGTAAAGTCATTAAAATAAAAAATACACATAAAATATTATGTATAATTTAATAAGTTAGTCACTATTCACATGAAATAATTACTAACAATAAATAGGTTCCTACCTACCTATCATAACAGTTCGGTGTTATAACAGAGAAACATTTAGACCTTTCTTGTACGATCAAATAAAAGCAATAATTGCGTTAGGTACATTAATAAATATTCTAGGCTTACACTTTACACTGCATATTCAAGACCCACTTAGAAACGCTTGTAAATCATAAGAAACACAACAGTAATTGCAACTTATAAAAAAATTATTAAATCTCAGCATTCAAAGAACATGCGTAGATGAAAATGAGGAGATAATTAAAAGTTTGAAATTTCTCATTACACTAAAGGCATCGTATCCTGGCGACGAGAGACATCGCAACTAATTAAAATTCTACATGAATGAATAACTGCACTGCGCTGTAGCCTGTATGTCACGTAAAAACATTAAAAGTGCCTACTTTCCATAGAACGTGCTCGTACTTCATGGCACGCTCTATTCAGACTTCTAACTGAAATTATACAGCATCTGTTTAGATAGCGTTGGATTGGCCTATAATTACAAGTTCCCTTTTAAACCAACGGAGATTTCGCAAGACCATCAAAATCCATTAATTAACTTGGAATATTAAGGAGCTACTGAAGATCGAAAGTTTATACCTACCTTGAAATTACAAAGTACGTAATACGGTTTCCAAGTCTTTTGAACTTTTGTAAAGTTATCGTAAATTTCACAGGCACAGCAGGGAAGTCCGAAATGTGGGACGGGCGGCAGCGCCAGCGGAGCCACGAGCGCAGCCGGCAGCGGAGCGCGGGCCAGCGATTTGAAACCGGTGGAATGCAATCTTTGTCATCGCAAGTTTAAAAACATACCTGCCCTGAATGGTCACATGCGACTACACGGTGGTTATTTCAAAAAGGTTAGCAAATTATTAAAATATGTTTTATCAAATAATTGTCAAACTGCATGAAAGGCTCCATTTTATTTTTCGTTTTACACTTCATAGCACAAATTAAAATATAATGAGTTATTTTCTTTAATATAAACTTTCATTCAGGATTCGGATAATAAGAAGTTAGATAAGAAAGAATCTACTGGTCCGCCCCTCCAAACTGCGTCCGTATCGGTACGAGCCCTAATTGAAGAAAAAATTATCAGCCGTAGAGGAGCGAGTGCATCTTCTATTTCGGCTACATCTGTGGCCACCGTGTCTGCTAAAGGTAAAATCAAAACCGATATATTTAAAAATAAAATACAAATGTTGTTCATTAAATTAAAATTTTGATTTCAGGTATAACTATTGATACTGTAACTACGCGATCTGGATTCGTCGCACCAGCTCCTCCTCCGCTGTCAACAATTAGACCACCGGTGTCCTCACCAGCTTCCCCGGCACCAACGACTGCCCAATTTGTATCGCCAAAAGCCCCACCTATAGTAACAGTTGCTAACAATACCCCTATCAGCGTTACGACTACTCAACGAGACTCAACTTTGATAGAATTACTAAAAAAGGGTAGCACAAAGGTAAATTTTTAATTGCTTTATTAGCCTAAAAATGTACATATTTAAATGGATACAAAATAAATTCCTTAAATCATGTCCTATATTTTAGGCCGTTAAGCGATCAGCGTCAGACCCAGGACAGTCATCTCCGCAACAACAAGATTTTTCTTTTCGGCCCGAAGTTTTTGGAGTATCATTCAATTCTGATGATGGATACTTTTCACCGGCCCTTAACGAAGATACATTTCAATTTACATCAACTCCAGATCACTTAGAAGAATTAGCGTCTTTGGAAGATTATGCTACAGTAGCTGCATCGATTCGAGAACGCTCACCGGTTACATTTCCATCTAGCCGGCGATTAGCTGCAGTTTTAAATTCTCCTTTGCCGGAATCATTAGCCGATTTTGGGGCTTGCCACGGAGGCTCACCCGTACCATCTCCTGGAATCGGATATACAGAAAGTTCCCCTGGACTATCTTATACCACTGGAGATTCACCAGGTCTGACATACACAGCAACTTCACCGGCAGGGAATTATTCAGCACAACCTGAACCATCTCCTGGATTAGCTTATCCGACTCCACCAGCTTCTCACAATGCTAATTCGCCTGCACACACTGTACCACGAGCTTCATCGCCCCTGTCAGCTGCCTTTTTCACTGCTACGATGTCCAGCCAAGAAGAGGTAAATAAAGTAAAAACATGAAAACTGTTTTGTTTCGCGAATTAGTGATTATGATTATTTATAACCATTCTATTTCTTTCTTAGGTTGAAGAAGCACTGGAAGAAGTGCTGCCTGAAGAATGCCGATCTTTAGATGCATATGCATTAGAACCGTCACCGACGCCGCGTCGCATAATGCTTAATTCAGAAGATCCACTTTTATCTAGTAGTCCTCGTGACTTTTCAAACCAAAGGCCTATGCGGCGTTACAGTCGTTTAGGCGGTTCTTCAATTTCTGCTCCAATACATCAGTGGCAGCATGACACTTCTTCACTTCAAGTATGTAATATTTTATGATAATACAATAGTGTAACATTTTCTTACTCACACTTTTATTGACATAATATTTTTTTATTTCCAAGGTATGTGTTGAAGGTCGAGAACCAGTGTCAGCAGTGTTTTTAAGTCCGAACAGTGTACCAGCATCTCCGCAGCGCCGTAAACGTCGTGCATCACCTGCCGGGCCGTGTCGGTCGCGCATGCGGCGACATCTTCACCACTATACGCCACAGCCTATATTACCTCCAGATAGAGATGGGTCAGGCTTACTTATTGAGCTTACAGGTTTGTTTATTTTCCTTGTAATTTTAATGATTAATTATGATTGTAATGTTGTATAACCAATTTAAACCAAACCATAACAACACTTTTAGGTGATTTGCTGGTACAATTAGAAGAACCTAGGTTACCACAGATAAATATTGGAGTGGATTTCCAAGCTGATATACCAGAATTATGTAATGACAGAATCGATCTGCACAGAGTTCCGGAACAGCTTCTATGGGATCCTGGCATAAACGATGCATTAGACGATGGTGAAGGTATATATCATTTTAATACAATAAACTAGTGCCAAGTAGCCGTTCAATCAAAATGAAGTGAATATTTACTACACAACTTTTATATTTCGACTTTTAATTGGATTTTACAGTGCGTATGTTCATGGAGCTAGCTATGTGCGCTGCTATGCCAGTGGGAGGCCATACTCGAGAATTCGCCCTGCAGACATTGGGCGAATGTGGAGGCGATATACGTGCCGCCACACTCCGCCTTATGTCGCGACCGGCCGCTCCGTCGCAACATGAATCCCGTTGGACTCCTGATGAAGTTGAAGCCTTTTTAGCCGGCCTAAGCCATTATGATAAGGATTTTTTCAGGATTGCTCAACTTGTGAGTAAATTTTAATTCTTAGATTTAGCTTAAAATAAAAAATAATAATAAAACCCAACACCGGAATGACGAAAGTACCATACAATCGTATTTTCTTTTCTTGCAGATAAGAACAAAAGACTCGAAACAATGTGTGCAGTTTTACTACTTCTGGAAGAAGGTCACAAAAGACTACAAATCGTTATATTTGCGGAGCTGGACTTCGGATACACAGGTTAACTCTCAAGTAAGCACCGCCTTAAACAGTGGGCTACACTTTGTATTCAGGCTCACTGACGATTAAATGCATTAGGATGTTAACACACTCGACTTGTCTACATTCAGGGTTCCGTAAGTCAAATCGCGTCGCATAACGCAACGTCCTGCATGGCATCAGTATCTTCACCGACGTCGTACGAAGGCGAGGAGTATCCATGCAAGATCTGCGGGAAGTAAGTGCCGTGTCCGGCCTCATCAGCTCATCGCTTTTGAATGTCGACTGCGACAGTGGCAATGCAGTTTTGTGGCACACTTACCTTAAATTCTGTTATGTACTCCACTTGTGCCAATAAAAAAAATTATTTAGGGCTTTCTTATATTGCTCATGCAATCAATTTAGATAATAATTTTAATCGTTATTCTGTGCTTGGTCGGAACTAAGTCAAAAACATATATACATATATGTGTTGTGCAATGATTCAGTAAATACTTGTAGTGCAGTTTTGACAACTGTCTTACTGAATCAGTGTAAAATTCAGTGTTATCGATGTTAATTGCATGTAATGTTTCCGTGGCGATATTATAAACAACAATTTATTAGTAGGACATAAATTACCATAGCAAGATTCCTGTGACAATGGATAAAGACAGTAATATGTCCTCATTATAGCAATTGAATATACAAATGCGATTACATATATTATGTAGTTTATTTTAAATGTCTAATATGATTATTACATTAACTTACTGGATTTTTCTGTCCAAGTTTCTCATCATGATTTTGTAAAATCATGTACTACTTATTAATTAGTTTCAAATTGCCTTTGTGTGTTCAATCAGCTTTAGTTTCGTGAAAGAGGAAAAATGCCAGTGTCCCAGGGTCCACACTATGATAAATAGGAAAACGTTGTAAATATATGTGGTATAATGTATTTTCTTAGTAAGATTATAAAGAGAGATATGTCCATTGCATATAAAATGACTAAGTTAGAATATACACATAATTTATTTTATTGCACATAATTTATAAGGCTAATGTTTAAAAGAAATTTGATGTATTGATGTTGTATGTACCTACATAAAAAAATCTAAAATACTAAAATGCTTTATGCTTTGCTTTACCGCTTTATGCCTGTGTTGTTTATTTCTGGCATAGATTTACGGATTTATTTTTAGCTTGGTATGTTTTATTTTTTGTTGCAACTTGTTAAAATGTATCCTGTTATGTTTCAGAGTATTTAACAAAGTAAAAAGTCGTAGCGCACACATGAAGTCACACCGGCCACTCGACGCCGAGCCAAAACGGCCAAAATTCGAAAAGCCTTATGAAAAGGTCGAGCGAAATGACGATAGATCCTCCGCGACTGCCGAATACAAAATCAAACCGCCCGCACTGTAACAGACTCCTTGCTCTCTCATTCCGCCCGCGCACCACTCGCTATTTTCGTACTATCGCCATTAACATTGACATTTATAAAAAAATTGTCGCGCTCTCCCGTGACTAATATAGGCCACTGCTCTCGCTGCCCGCGCTCTCTCGCGCCGCACCCTACTCTCCAATCTAACTACAGTGCGTCTACGTTATCAAAGTATTTATCAATCCTTGTTTTTCTTCATAGTTTGGCTATCGCAGTTTACAAGAAAGAACAAAAAGACATAAATCGAGAGTCACCAAAAATATAATTATGAAAAATTTGGAAATGGATATTAGAGACCTACACAGATTAGCCATTACCGACTATTTCAATACGGTATTATGGCCTTTTTGCTTCATATTATGTATATTTAGCTCCAAAATACATCAACAGAACGATGGTCAAAAAAATAAGGAAAAACAGAATTGAGAAGTGCCGTTAATAATGTAAAGGCACTGTACAAGACACCGTATCGAGAGGACTCGGACAAAATGCTGAATCGTTTAAGCATTTACTAATGTTACAGTTATATAGATATCTATACACATAGATTTATGAAAAGTGATTTACGAGTAGAAGCAGTAACTTAGTAACTAGAGGCTAGTAAAGAGGTTTAATGTAAAATTTACGAATCCCAAAACATGGAAAGTACTTACATAGATACTTGGTAGAAGTGTCTATATTGTCGTACTTGAAGAGAGTGCAAAAGATATTTTGTATAACGAATGATACATTATATAGATAGTTAGGGATAATTTCCGTAAAGTTTTTATATGACAGACTTCATAAATGTGACTTTACAAGTGTGATGTTGTAAATAATTCAGTAAGTAGATCGTTTTGGCGCTACGGTAATCGTTGGGCGAGCTCTATATTCGTAATGATATTAATCTATGTAATGTAACTATTCAAACTGTGTGATAAAATATAACATAACTCGTGTAGTAACTACACTACCTCGTTTCTAGCAACGTTTCCATCGAATTATTTGACTTTATTGCGAGCCCAGCTCACTATTACATTTTGCTTGTTTGCTCATTATTCTGTTGTTATTGTAGTTTTTATTCCGTTTTTATTTATTTTTCTAGTCTTGTTACAACGAATGCCTTTATTTCACTAGTACTAAATGGTACGATGACAGCGATGCCTAACTAATACCTTAGTTACGTCTCGCTCAAATCGTTATCAATGCAACGACGTTTTAGAAATTTAACAGTGACGTTATTGTAAAACGGTATTGGTCAAATAGACGCATCAAAGCTTATACGGTGACAAATGCTCACCTTATTTAAGTACATAATAATTTAAGGTAACTTAATTTAACATCCATACCGAACCTACTAGTCACATATCGATGCACAATTTTAGATAAATATTGACAGACGTGGAGAAGCTTCTGTGAATATTATGAGCTCAAGTTGAAAAGTTACAATAAAGCAACCGTGTGAATTTAAGCACTATCGCGCATTTGATAACGAAAAGAATTCTGCGATCGATATTCCAAAGAAACCGTTTCGTTTAACCGGTATTTATATACGTAAATTTAAAATAGAAGCCTTCAGGTTTCGCCGTGGCCTTAAATTAGCTTAAAAAGTCGATGATTCACTTGAATGTGCGCATGCAAAAATAAGTAGGTCGCCATTCTTCTTGATCCCAAATTTTCGCAGAAGCAGCCAGTTAATAGAATGAAGGAATAATATTTTTTTACACAAATATTATAAAAATGCTCAAATGTTCTATATTTTATGTTGGTAATTTTATTGTTGTAGTTCCTTGTTGATCGTTCTTATTAGTATCTTATAATTATTATTTAATACTCGGAATATATTTCCTACTTATTTAAATTTCTAGTATTGCATTATTCTCTACTAAATGTAATATAATGTATGTACGTGTACCTTCGTGTTGTGATATTGTTTGAAAGTGAACTGTCTATAAGTTTAATGAAATGTACAAATCGGCAATAAAATCGGTTGCTCAAGTTTATCTTTAATACAAGTAAGTACGTAAGACTTGCCTTTATTCAGTCAGCACTTAAATGTTGTTATCTCACAGATCAAACTCACAGTAAATTGTGCGATGGAGTATCTAATTATAAAAAGTAGTACCTATACCCATACTTAATTTTAATTAACCACAACGTTGTTATTATTATCAACCGTTTATATTAAGATTATGATAATTTAGTCGTTAAACGATTTCAATAAAAATAAATACCTATAGTTACCCACTCTCGACACGGAATCGACTGTGAGTAGGCTTTGTGTGATTTCAGAATAGCCTGGCAGAATAGTATTACCGGTGCCGTAGGGAGTTCTCTTTCAGTGACACTGAGTGGTTGTGATGTTTCCTGTTTCATGCGACTCACTTGTTGTCTTCCGAAGCGCCAATGTATCTAACGTCTAGCTTATAATTTTGAGGCAGTATTCCTCGTAAAAGACATGTTACTAACTTAAATACCTGTAAATTAGTTTACTTGTAAATCGATCCTGTTTAGGTTAATATTGAACAATGTGAAAAGCGTTTGACGCTCCCAGCTTCGGGTGGGTTGTAGCGGAAGGTTTAGCCAGCATTCGATGACCTAGAGCCGAATGACTAAGTTATATTATATATTCTGGATGTATACCTAACGAAGGAAAGCAGCACTGCTTCAAATTTTTTGTAGGAACTACAGCACAAGCTGAATGAAATCCTTCTTTGCAGTACAGTACCCGGGCAGAGTGCAGGCAATACCTATCTCAGGATCTTCTTTATAAAATAAAGGCACTTCATTCTTCTATTCATCCATCTATGGAAGTATCCATGTACTGATGGATCGGAATGAATAGAAGTACCTACCTACATACTTATGTAAAAAAATACGTTCCATTTTATAAAACATCTACGCCTTATGTCTGCAATGTAGCTACCTACCTACTTATTGCAAAATAAATGATTTCGTTCTTTCTTGCTTACAAAAAATATATACATTCGTTTTCCTTCCATGAGTACCTGAGTGGACTTTGCCAGAAGGACAGACATTCAATGAACTTGGTGTCTTCGTTAGATGTACGTTATATACATATAAGATTAAATCTTTATCTAAATGCTATGTCTTTGTACATCACTAACTGTGTGATTATTTGGTTGTGTTCTATTTTAACAACGTAGACAAATTTTTTAACTGTAACATAATTCTTTACTTATTTTGGATTCGAAATGCCAAATTTTTGCCGAAATTATACTTATGTGTCAAATAAATTAATACTCATGTGTTTAGAAATTTTTTAAAATAATAATAGAGATGGGTACGTTAGCAAAATATAGTTAAATGTTAGGTTAAGGTAACGCTTTAAGTGAAACCCCTTTTACAAAAGTTTAGTGCATTATCTACTTGATGCTTCGAATCTGCTAAAAACGTGCCATTTATTTTTTACTAGAAAACTTGATAGAACTTGAAATTGTTCACGATTAGATAGCTGTATTTAAATAGAATCTATTGTTATAAAAGTGAACGCGACAAAAATTACCATGCGATCTTCTGTAACATTTTCAAAAAATTGTAGGATTTATGGAATAATGCCCATCAAAACCAGGATTTTGTTTTTGAAGAGAATATTTTTTTAAAAGTATCGGAACCACAAAAAGCACGCCCGGTCGCGTGATAACATTTGCCGTGAACACGTCATGTAAGGTTCATCTGGAAACATTGAATTAAATCATACAAAGTTATTTTCATAAGAAATAAATTAAGTCAGAAGACGTATTGTATATTGAATATTTTTTCAGACCAACTTTACGCTATCAGAAATAAGTCTATGTCTACGGATTAAAATGTTTGAAGTCCCTCCAGAAACACATTACTTGTAACAATATTCTTAGCTATTAAGACTGAAAGGTATTGTTTATGTCGAAAATCAACGCAATCGATAAAATATTTTCGTTAAGTTGGTAGCTGTATTCGGGAGAGTCGCCACCATTCTCCACCGTGTGCCAAATAATCCTAGTCAGGGTATAGCTTTATAAATTACACCCTTATTTAGCTACCTATCCGTATCTCCTTTCAGGAAAAGACAATAGTACCTAGACCTCATGGTGAACGCTATTTATCAGGCATCCAAAACATTAACTACCTACTTGTAAAAATACCTATCTTTACCGAAATGCTAATGACGCATCTGCACCTTCCTATCCTAAGTACAGACTTAGGATACAAAATCGGTATTTTCTGTTATACCTAATAGAATTCAATTCATAATGTTGCTTAAATTGAAAAAAAACATGACAACATACCTATTATTATTATTATATACCTAACATAACTACCTACTTATTTAAATTGTTTTTTAAAAATGGAGTTATGAAAGTCATGCTCATTTGGAAACATAGAAGTGCCTTACTATTTTATTTTTATACTGTATTTTGTTTCGTTTCATGTGTTATTTAATTGAAATCGGAAAATAAAAAGCACTGGAAATTGCATTTACGTAGTGCGCAGCGCTCTGCCCGCTCAGAGCCAAAGAGTGTGCACCTTAAGCTTCGGACACACCTGGGCGACCAAAGCGACTGCGAAGCGGGAGCGTCTGCCGCGCGGCGGACGCTACCCATACTTTATCTATGGCGCTTTGCACACCTACGCGACCACAACGCGGGACGGCAGCGTCGACAGAGCGGGACGCACGCGTCTAGTGGTTAGACGTGTTTATGTGCAAGAAAGCCTTTGTTATTACTAATTATTTCGTTTACGATGACAACAACAGACGAAAATACAGAGCAATTTATAGAAACGGTGAGAGGATTTTTCCTGTCTTATATGATTTGAAAAACAGAGACTATAAGAATTTACGAAAAAAGGATAAAATATGGGATTCAATTGGTCCGGAATTTCAAATGGATGGTAAGTAAATAATAGTTATGTTATACCGGATTAAGACGAGCAGCTTTAGTGACTGTCAATTAGCAAATGAAGTTCGCGGTTCGCGCCGCAGTCGCGTAGGTGTGCACGTTAAGTTTCGCGTTGCAGACGCTCCCGCATCGCGTCCCGCTTCCCGCGTTACTGACGCTCAGGTTTGGCCGAACCTTTATTTCACTTGTTATCTATTCTATAATTATATTTCAGTTGTTAAGTTATCTGTAAGTGCATAGTGAGATGGGTAAAATGTACCTAATTGGTTATTGTAAGCTACGTCAGCATATTTTTTTATCTCTGACAAAATTTTTAAATCAATAATGTCTCGCGCCCTTTTAGTTAAGTATTTTTTGGTTCAGTGGCCAGTTGAAAATGTGTGACGAAGAAAAAAAATATATTAACGAGGTACTTTTAGTTGATAATAATTAAATAGTAACACTTTGCCCATCTATGTGTAATCGGCGACGTAGAGTCTACGACGTAGAGCCTACGTCTCTACCAATTGCACAATCGTCAACAACACTTGCATCACTCGTTAGGCCTAAATCTCGTTATATTTGGTACCTATTGTATCGTTATCTGCAGCTTTTATCAGAAATATACCTACAAAACCATAACTGTGTCAATTTATAAAAGACAAAGATATGTAAAAAGGGAAATTCCTATCGTATCGTTTTGTGAGTGAAGAAACAAATTTCACTTAAAATATTTACCCATAGACATACTAGCTGTACTTTCATACATTGTAGTAAGTATGTGTGCCCTTTATTGTTAAATACCTATTGTCTGTTGTAGTCGGTGTATATTTGTGTATTGGCGTAGTAAATTCCCAAATCCAAGTTCCAATGTTGTAAATCCCCAATGTAGCACCTACATAAGTGTATATTATATCTGTATCTGTGTCAACACAACATTACTATAGTATTAATATTTTATAAGCCTAAGTGGATATTATATTCTTCTAATTTTGTATGAAGTAAACTGTATGGTAATTGGTGGACGTTAGCTACCATTTTCTGCGATGGGCAATGCCACCACTTACATTGTAAAGAAAATCAAAAGTAACGATTTGAATTATACAGTACATTTAAGTTATACACTACTAAATGTCATTTGAAGTATACAGTACAAAAGCTAGATGGCAGTGAAGCTACCTACAGTAGGTACCTGCGCACAGACCCTGGTAAGTGTAAGTGCTGGCAATGCCCGTCGCGCCCGATACGTACTAGCTCCTAACGTAAGCGGTAGATGTAACGTGTCGCGTGCCAGACGCACGATAATTTGATATTACACTCTGTGTTGTGATTTTGAAAATTCTGTAAAATACAAAAGTCATAATATACTATAAAAATTTGTAGACATCTTTTTAGATTAGCACAATTCTTCGCGTAGACACGTTAGGACATTAAAATTGAATAAGCATTTAAATTAAACATGGGGATAGTTTCACGGAATGGTGTAAATGTATTATTATTAATTCTAGATTCATTGTTATAATTATTCAATGTGATGATTCGTAAAGAACAACGACTAGCTCGTGTCTAAGCTGTCCTTCCGCGCCGGGCGACTCTTCACTTTCGCATATCTTTGAAACAATAAGTAATAAAATAATACTATTATATATATATTGATAAATTTACTAGGGTAACTAATTTTTTAAGACAGTGACTTACGTGATCTTTTAGATTGTCTTTATTAATAAATATATGGTGAAGGTTTTATCAAATCGTTTTTATTTTTATGAAACCTCAGCTCTGAATATCTAGGAATCTTAAATTATTAAAAATATACTAGCTAGCCGACCTGGCAAATGTTTGAATATAATTTTAAAAAAGTTTCTGAAACAATGAATCATAACATTACATGACCCTGTCCCATCCTAAGACCTCCATATTTTCACTATGTCCATAGCGCATTTAATAAGAATAGGTATGTAATACCTATTCTTATCATAAATCCGACTGTTAAACGTATGCATTGCAATAAATTTATTATAATAATATCGGGTAAAATTTTATCAATCTTAGGCACTTCTCACACAACGCTATTTATGAGCTACGCGACTGCAACGCAATCTAAAATTTGTATGTATCTGACACTTTTCACTTTTGGTGAGTTTTAGTGCCTTATACTACGAATCTGATATAAAAAAGATATTCTTATTTTCCTAAAATCCGTCAAACTATAATTCCGCAAAGTGGTCAATCCGGATAAATAATACCAAGTTTATCTTCAGCTGTTTATTAAGAACATTGTATAGAACAATGTAATCTTTCTACAATCAATAAAACTCTGTTACAAATACGAAAACAAAATAGTGCCGTGCAACAACAAAAAACACCTAACATTTTATTTTATTTAAAATGTCGACAACTATTACTCCATTCGATATAAATGTAGCGTTATATAATTCAATTCGAACACAATTGCCTACCTATTATAAGACAAAGTATAAACTAGATGACTCCTATCACACCGGTCAACTGCAAATGTATAAAATGTTACGAGATTAAAACATGAAATCAGAGCGAGTAGTACGTATGTATATGCTATATGTGCCGTCTAGATTTAAAATAAATGCACCACACCGAACCATACATAAAATATTTCGCGCAAAAGGTAATGGCAGTCAGTTTTGCAGAAATGCGAGACAAAATCGATCCAAATCTTGATTATCCGTTGTAGTAGGATCTATCACCTTAGTCTTACCTACCTATGTCTTGTGATATTACTTTGAGTCTAAAATTATTCGTTTAGGGATCGAACAATTTCAATTTCCACAAAACTGAAACTGTTATTATCTATAGCTTGAGAAAATGCGTATCGCGTTACGTAACGACACTTTGGTACCTTACAATTAAACGATTAAAATTAGTCCCAGATTTATTGCATTGGATTTGAATTGGATTCCAGCGAAGTGAACTTACTATGGGTTTCATGTCATGAATTCATGACGTTGGGGATTAATAGATTAATTGAACATTACATACTACGCACTCACAAGGTATGGATGCGGTATCCGTAAACTCAATAAAATTACGATATTATCACTCATTGTAAGTACCGAAGTGTGAAGCGAGGTATTTTAAATTATAAGTTGCCAGATATTTTATTTTAAATACATATTGAAAGTGAGTGACACATACTTAAATATATATATTCTATAAAGTATCATTTTATTCAGCCTTCAACATTCAGTACTACATGAAACACGAAAGTGAGATGGAAAGTCGTTGTTAATAAAAAAAAAGAATATTGTTAATGATAGAAAAAAATAGTAGCGATGAATATCTGTAATATTAAATAATTACACGTAACGATGACATCCATCATAATTTGATTAAACTACAATTTATATGAAACAACTCAAAGTCAAAATGAGTGACCAATTTTTATGTAATTTGTGCTTTATCATTCCGAAACCACCCATTATCTTTACATTTTAAACCTCGACCAATTCATTTAATTTTAAATACGATCGTTTCATTCACACGTTAGGAAACAAATATTTGATGTTTTGCTGCATTTGTTAGTAAAATCACAATACATGTTACATGACATAAAATGTGAAGTATGTACGCGTTTCTATTTGAACTTAGAACCAATGCAGTCGTATCTGGCAACCTCAAATATCTAACGAAATTAAAACGTCACAATGACAAAAAATTCTAGAACATTATTAAAACTATTCAATAAATTTACAAATGGACGTAGCGATTACAAATATGATACCCTCTTAATACAACAATTCATTTTTTAAACATGGGAATCGGGTAGGTAACATGGCAATATTACTTCAAACATCACTGGGTATAACCTCTGAATGTATGAACCATCAAACATCTTAACCCAGCTTTGTAAGATATAAAGAAACTGACTATAACGAAAATGTGAGTAGGTTTTGAAGTGTTGTTAAGTAATATATTGATATTTATGGACAGATACAATAATAGTATTGAGAATAGCTATTTGATGAACCGTGCAGCAGTTATGTGAACACATGTAAGTATTTTATATCAAATCAATATCTGCAGCTGTACCTGTACATTCAAGCGCTTCCCTAGAATTTTAAATAGCTATATATAACAACATAATGAACATAATTATTTTGAACTCTAAATACAATAAAAAAAACTTCGCACAGTGATTTATAAAACTGCATTTTTACGGGTTACGATATGAACCTAAAAACCTAATAACTCCATAATAATAGGTTGTGATGGAAAGCTTCGTACAGATGGCGCCACTAGTGTGTGGGACAACATAATTTACCCTCTCTGTTACATTCTGTCTAAAAAGGTACCGAACACAATCTACAATTTTTCAATGGCCGCTATAACAACTAACATTAAAAATAAAAAAGTAATTCCCGGACGGGAAACCCGTTTTCGGCATTTATCGGCTTATCTTTTCAGCTGAATCTGTAGTTACACGTAACGGATCTTTTTTTCACAAATTTTGTATTAGTATAGCTGCCAAAACCAAAAAGTAATAAAATAAAAATGCAAGAAGCTTTAAAAAAGTACCGACAGCTCTTATCAATTTTGCCAAATACCTACATATTTTTAATAAAAGGAATTGTTATAATGATGCACAGACAGCACATTCAGAAATGTACAACAATAAATAATACAGCCACGTTACCTACCATCGACCACGATGTACAAACCAATGGTAACACAGTCGTCCAACTTATAAAACACATTCATCTAAAGACTAAACACAACTCAAAAGGTGTCAGTCCTAAATCCATACGATATTTAGTGGTAATAGTGCAATGTTGGAGAGTAAGTAGCGAAGTGCAATAAAGTACAATAATATACATTTCATCATTAAATAAAATATTAATATTTTAAACTTTTAATGTTTTATCATGTAGTATCGTAGACAGAATGAACTATTAACAATATTCCAGTATTATTCCGTAATCATACTTTGGGGACTCGCAATATTTTATTTTATAAAAATATTACAAAGGTAAATTAAATAGGATACTACGATTGAAATACATCACACCATTTCTCTATTGTGAAGAAAACGTTTATTACTTAAGATACCAGCATCTTATGAGATTACATTACAAAGTCATTTCGACTACATACATAACTTGACCTTTTTTTGTAAGATATTCGAATAAACTCGCAAAAAAGTTCCGTCTCACTTACAAACAACGTTTTCTTTGGTGTACGAATGAGATGGGTCATTACACTTCGTCTTTAGCATTCTGTCTACGAGCATTACATTCGACACTGTTTATAAGACAAGCCTCCTAATATTACAGCCACAACCTGAATACCAGTACATCTAGCACGCTACTATAAAACATTGTGATGAAAACCACAAGGAACTCCGATACTCCAAACTTACATCACCTTATGCTATCCTGTTAACTTATAAAATACCTAACATTTAAAGGCATTGTGAAATTTTGTGTTGGTTGTATTGGATATTATAAATACATATTTATAAGACAAAGATATTTACAACCGTTATTAGAATAAATCTTTATACTGTGCAGTTAGTTAAAGAGGCACTATGGTCAGAACTTCGGATTGTTACTATTTACCATATACATCATTATGTATAAGAACTCATATGACTCTTTCAAATAAATTAATGAAAAATTTTGCAGCCGATCATCGCATTTTAATTAAATACATTCTCGCCCTATAACAAATAATCTTCAACTGATTGCAAACTATGTGAGAAATTACGTCCATGGAGGGTAGCTCCTATAAATTGGGTATATGTAGATATCAGCAATGAATAAGCATGCTGCTTATCGTATGCTCGAGCGCTCGTAACGCCATCTGCACATGACTATGGAATTCGGATAGATCCGAAACTAATTAGTATTATAGAATACTCTTACTATGGCCGTGTTATTTAGTTAAAGAAATGTTTTCACGCCATTGGATTCCATATGAAGTAAAAATGAAGTGAACAATTAATTTATATTAGAGTGAAAACATCTCATCAGGCATGAAATCACAGGTTGATATCAAACAATTTTCATCTTTACTCGGTATCAGATTCTGTATTATATAAATTCATGTTGACATTACCTATGTACTTTTATTCAATAATTTTTGTGGAGCAAACCCTAATCCATGATCGAATACAGTAAAACATAAATAAACATGACGTACGCTGAACATTGCAATATTACCACCGGTACGGGCCGTCAGCTGCGCGCGCGCCGCTGCGTCACTCCAGGCGCGCTATTTTCTTCCCTTTTACTACGGTCGGCTTGTTTTTCAGGAGACCTTTTCTTCGTCTTGAAGTCTGTCAAAAAGGAAAAGTATGTTAAATTACTATAGGTGGCTAACGATTTCATGCAATACACACATACGATAGGAATATGCACAAACTAACTACACAGATACACACTCTAGATATGGAAATAGAAAAGAAGATAATTCTTAAATTTGTAATAGGCATTGTTCACAATCAAAATTATAAAATCATCAATTATAGTCGTTACAAGAGGACACGGATTAAAAAAAATATTGAAAAATACGCAGTCTATATAATCCAGTAATACAGTTTTATATGACATCTAATCAACTTTATAAACATGTTAATGTTATTCGGCACTTCTCACACAACGCTATTTATAAGCTACGCGACTGCAACGCAATCCAAAATTTGTATGTATCTGACACTTTTGACTGACAGGAGACGCGTCTACGATGCGACTCCTGTCAGTAGACAGTGTCAAAACAGTGTCAAGACTCTGATCCCAAGAAAACTCATGGGACACGTTTGTTCACAAGTCAAAAAGAGATTGACGCAACATAACACTAAAAACGTAATGGCGAACTCAAACAAGCTTTCTTTTCCACAACGAATAAACACTACAAGCAAAAGTAAGACATATTCAACACTTTAAAATGTTATTCAAGTGCCAACTACTGTAAATCGGACTAAGAACTTACACATAAAAAGGCAGGCTATAATATTAACAGGGTAGCAGAAAAACCCAACTGTACAAACTATTGAAGTAGGTAATTAAATGCATTTATAAAACTACGAACACATTTCATGCTATATTTAAGACAAAATTATGAATTTTTACTGTACCAGAGATCCTTCATCTGAAGGCTGAAAGCATTCAGATGTTTATTTAGATCAGCCATAGACTAATAATATCTCAAACATTTTATTAAATATACATATATTTTTAGAAAAATCGGAACAATTTACTGTTATTTACAGTAAAACTAAAATTCATCTACTGATAGAAACAAAATATGAGTTTAAACCACTAATTATTACTGTATTTAATTAAGTATTGACACACAAATTACTACCGGACCTTAGACTACCTCATTTACAAATCCGCAATAATTTTACTATCATGTGAACTTCGATATTATTACGATATTACTTTGTAACCGTACGTCTCATTTCACCACCACCAAGATACATTTAATTGCGCTAAAAATCGTATGTATGCCCCAGTTCATTTCAACCAACCATTTCAAATATTTCGTCCGCGATAAACGCGTTAAAATGAAACGAAACTTCCGTCTTAACAACAATACATGATATTTAATTATTATTAACGAATAAAAGTTTAGCTCATACCTTTTTCGATATGGAGTTGCTGGTGGAAATAGTCCTCTTGGCGAGCGGCAGTCTCGGCCGGTTGAACTCATCCGGTTTCTTTACTCTGAAGAAAACATTTTATTAATCAGTTTCATACAACATTAAATTTAATATACAAATGTAATAAGATATCAAAAAACAAACAGCTGGTATTGGGAGCGACGGGGGGCAGAAAGATGTGCAAAACATTGTTAGACGGGGGCCCTCATGTAGATTTTTTTTTTATGGAATTAAGATAGCAAACGAGCATGCAGCACCACCTTCCGCTGCCGCCCATGACAATTGTGACCGACCCAGAACTAGACTCAATGAGTCTCGTTATAATTCGGTCACAGATGCGTTGCTACCCCTGAGGACTGAGATGGTCGCCTCTAAAAAAGTTTTTTTAATAATAATAATAATAATAACTTTATTTTTCACACACAATTTAAAACTTTACATTTTTACATGATACAGTAAGTTTATTGTACATAATATGAAAGGCTTAGTTACAATTAGTGTCAAGCAGACCCTACACTAAGATTCCTTGTGTTGTAGGTGTCTGCATATCCTTCGAGGGCACTATGCAGCCAATTCGTAAATAATCCGCTAATTTATAGGTTAGTTAGTAAATAAGAGTTTCAAATAAGTGTAGTGTAATTCTTATGAGTATGTGTGTGTGTGTGGGTGGGTGTGTGTGAGTGGGTGTGTGTGTGTGTGTGTGTGTGTGTGTGTGTGTGTGTGTGTGTGTGTGTGTGGTGTGTGCGTGTGTGTTCGTGTGTGTGAGTGTATGTACATTAGTTTCACATTGTTACACTTAGAAGATTCTCTGTTTCCTCATAGCTAAGACCTTTCAACCATTTGGTGATTTCAGTTTTTACATCCCTAAAACTGAGGATCGTTAAATCTGTGACATATTTACAAGCTTTGTTATAGAGATATGGGCAAAGGAATACTTCGTGGCGTTGTGCAAGTCTTGTGCTTACTTTGGGTACTGCAAAAACTCTATCCTTTCTACGTTTGAATCTTGATTGAGATATTTCATGTATAGGAGTATTCTTATGTTGTTTTAGTATAAGATCTAATATAAATGTCTGTCGGACAGTAAGCACTCCACAATCTTTGTAGAGCTCCGAGGTTGGGAAGAGTATTGGTTTAGAAGTGGCAACCTTCAGTACAGCCCTTTGTGCACGTTCTAATTCCATTAAATGTGTTTTGCCTGTGCCAGCCCAACTTGTATTACAATAGCTTAATATAGGTTTACAGAGTGCATTGTATACATTGAATATGGTCTTTCTGTCTGCCACCTCGCGGATACTTCGAAATAAATAAATAAGTTTACGAACTCTGCTCGTTAAGGAAGCGATGTGCGGTTTCCAGCTAAGTCTGTAATCGAGTGTTACCCCAAGATATTTAATACTTTGTGCACGCTGTAGTTCAGGACAGGAACAACTTGTACAGACACAATTTTTATGTACGGTAATTTTAATGTTAGGTGTTCTGCCTCGTGTATTAAAGGTTATATATTTGGTTTTCTCGATGTTGAGGGAAAGTAAGTTATCACGCAACCAATCTACGACTAATTTAAGACCATTTTCAGCGTTTTCTGTAGCCTCATCCCAGTTGTTACCTACAAATATTAAAGTGTAACCGGCTCCACACCTTCCTATCCGAAACACAATTGTTCTTAAAACAATTATTACACGGTAGGAGTGGTACTAAGTACCGTGGCGGGCGGTGGTACTTCCCCGGGTGAGCTCTAGGCCCTACCACCTAAAAAAAGATTACGGCGGGCCTGATGATGCCTATATGGTTATTGTATAGAGGGCCCTTATGGGGCCCTTGGCTGGAAAACTGCTTTTAAGCGGCCTTGGCTAGAAAAGTGTGCCGACCGCTGTTATAGATCCATTGATTTGAGCTGGTGCGATGTTTTTCAGTCCATCAACTTGAACATCCTGTTGCTATACTCTGTCCTTCTCCAATCTAGGATTTGTTATAATTGCATGGCACACAAAAGCCAGCTTTCCACCTATGCGATTAAGGTACAATTAAGATCAAGAGCGGTAACTACAAATGCAGTTAGTAAATTTTGCTTCCAAGCAAAATTGAACTGTGACCACAGGTAATAAGTTTCATTTCGGCTCGTGCTCGTCGACTCAAGTTACATATAGACGGCAGCGGTACCTGTATATCCGGACGAGCCAGTGCTCGGTGGTGTAGGCCTCCTCCAGGTAGGTGAGCTTGAACCCGCGGCTGCCGGGCAGCGCGCCGCGCGTGCGGTCGTAGCCCGGCGGACTGCCGCCGCTGTCGTATCTAGCAACACACGTCACATACAGTCATAATAATAATTATAACGCTACACACTCGTAGTGTGGGGCACTAGGATTCCCTGTGTCGTGAGTGCCATAGACAACACACAAGACAAGGACACACCCAGACCAAGAACGGATATTTAAACTCATCATTCAAATTTGCGCCTCGCTGGGAATCGAACCCAGGACCCTCGGAATAGCGATCCGGCGTGTTAACCATTGCGCCATCCTGGTCAGATAACTGTCTGTATTTTATTTATTTACTAGCAGCCCGCCCGCGGTTTCACCCGCGTGGATCCCGTTCTCGTGGGAATATATGCATGTATTATACATAAAAACCTTCCTCTTGAATCACTCTACCTATTACAAAAAACCGCATCAAAATCCGTTGCGTAATTTTAAAGATTTAAGCATACAGACAAACAGACAAACAAACAAACAGACGGACAAAAATAGCGACTTTGTTTTATACTATGTAGTGATTTATGTATACTTTATTGACGACAATATAAAAATTGTAACGGAGGAGTTTTTCTGCTATAAAAACTGTGAGGAGCAAGGTCAGCAGGAGGTTTTGACGTACTGGTGATGCGAGATATGGAGTTGAGAGGTGCTATGGTAACGTAAAGGAACGGTGCTTTAGTGGAGAAGAGGGTGTTTTAGAGGACTAGAAAGGAGAGATGAGAAGGAGGAAGGTTTTATTTTCAGGTCTTCTATTAAAATGTTATTGGCCAGCAACCGGACCGATTTTTAAACAGAGTAGATATAGATATCATCTCACCTGTAATATGATAACTTATACATAAGGGAGTTAAGCATAGTTTTCGAGGCCTCGGAATCTATTCGATATTCTCCTCTCTCTGTGAAGTAATCTGCTTCCTGTGGACAAATCAAGCATAGAGAGCTCAGTTCCATTGTTTACATGAGAATTGAAATATATTGAATGCAAAACAATTTAAAATGATTTTAGAAATTATTATAATAATCAAAATACCACATTAATACAATAATAAGTTTTAACTAGGCACTCAGGTGTATTTTACATTAATGTTTTTCAAATTGGAATAAAACACGTGTCGTAATATTAATTACACATCTGAGTAAACAGAATATTTGCACTCAATTAGCCGATTCGATCGAAGTTGAAGTTCAAGGCACAGTTTTCATTAACTCTGATAATAATACAAAAAACCGTTTAAGTTATATCATGAAGACTGTAGACGTAAAGTTCATAACCTGAATTAAAACATTTATCTATAACATAAATATCCACTCGACCGAACCTAAGACTACCACATCGCAGACAAGGCCTGTAGTGCTTTAGGTTAAGCCTATAAATTACATGTTTTATTACTGTAAATAAATAAATAAGTCCATTACCAACTACACAAAGTCCTAACATCTAAACACAAACCAACATACATGAATATCCTTGGGATGCTCTCCCTCAGCGATGCGGACCATCCATATGAATTTGTTGATATCGTCCCCAGAGTATCCTATAGCACCCCCGAAGATGACCAGCACGTAATCCACGTCGAGCATGGTCATGATGCTGTAGGCGGCCGTCTCGTTGCTGGCCATTGCCTTGCCTACTAGTGCTATGTGGGAGTTGTTCCATGTGTTGTTGTCCACTAGCGTCGTTCTGTTGCCCATGCCGGCGATCTGTGGATTATTGGTGTGTTGAAACTTGAGAGGAGTCGATGTGTTTGTTATTCAATATTACACAACATAAGCACAATATGTACGATCGATATGATGTATCGATAACAACAATATAATATAACAATAGATTTTGAATTATGTTCAACAGTTACTGCTGCTTTATTCTTTCAATAATTAAATAATAGCAGTTATGAATGACTTATGCGAGAATGAGAAGATTATAAAATATTGTGTTTATTGATAATAACCTGCATAATTCATTCCTTACAAATATAAATATACCTGATATCCATAATCCCACCATGACATGATTCTTGCGTCTTCAGCTGTGTTCTGGGAGAGCCAACCATATGCTTCTCGAAAATCGTCTAGAATTTTGCGTGACCTATAAAAATTACCAATTTAATCATTAATTTTAGAACCTAATATCACAAATATGTTTTTTGAGCGAAAACACATCATTGTCAGCTTGTATGTATGTTAAGTACATGCGCTTACGCAACATCACCGTTTTAACTTTATTGACCACTTACGAACGTCTATAATAGTTTTAAGTCTTTATAACACTAATAAATTTTGTCACAAAGTCAATAAACATCACCACATCACTACCTTCCCTCCACCTATACCTACACTGATACAATCCTACAACAGTCATCCTCACCCGTCGTTCCCGTAGCTGGCGAGCACGATGCTCGGACTGGAGTAGGCGTTGGAGGTGGCCCAGGTGCAGTGCACGGAGAACAGCATGAGCAGGATCATGAACGCGATCAGCGTGCCCGAGCGCACGTTCATGCCCAGCCCACTGTCCGCCGCCAGCGGGTCGTGCGTGCGCTTCTTTAGCTTGCCCGCCTGGTACCAAATTTTTTTTATTACTTTTTATAGTCACGTGATACTCTAGTAATTTTGGTATGTAGGTGAATGTAAAATTGTTAAATTGAACAGGCTTTCGCGCCTAAATAGAAATACTTAATCGCTTTTTCAATGAAATGTCAATAGGTGTTTTCACATGCTGAGATCTCAGGATCTAGCCTAATTTGTCTGTCCAGATCCATTTTTTCCAGATTTTTTATACACATGAGGCCCATCACAACTTGTGAGTCCCACCAGTAGCACCCCAAAACAGTAATATACCTTAATCAATATACCTTATCAAACAAATTCTTGGACTCATCAGCATCGGGCGCGTCCACGTGCAAATCATCCTCCTTGAGCACGAGGTTGAGCAGGATGGAGAAGGCCACGCCGGCCAGGATGCACACCACCGGCGTCAGCGTCAGCATCAGCCGCACCATCACGCCCGCGAAGTACACCGCGCTCAGCGCGTATAGCGCCACTGGGGGAATAATACACTTAATGCTACACTACATCTGCGTTTTAACGCGTTAATTAACGCGATAATGTTGTGAATTAAGAAGAAATTAGAATTTTTAAAATCGTCAATTAATCTTATTTCTGTGTTTTAGCAATTTGTGTTAAATAAGTTGTGCCCGCGACTTCGCACGCGTGAGATCTTTTGGAAATAAGCCCGACCCTGCGGGATTTCTACGATTAATTGAGCTTGTTTAAGAAGTTATACATGTCGCTATTTCGTAGGGCCTACTCATAAATTCCCTTTCACAATGTGTAAATAAATGTGTACAAACATCATAAACATATAATAATGCAGTAATCCTCACCAAACACCCGTTCGTCGTTGATATTCTTGATGCAGTACCACAGTCCCACGGGGAACGTACACACCAGCACGTGGAGATCGAAGAAGAAGGAAGACCATGTCGTCGGTTGGTGCTCCGACACCGACGCGATGATTGGAATGTGGATCTTGGCGTACGCCGTGTCCCATAGTGAGTAGAACCTGAAATATATGAAGACAGTTAAGGCAGTCTTCATTACGCAATAAAAAGTCATAGTTTGCTAAGGTTTGGACTCTATTCTCTAATTAGACTATAAAAACTTGTATTTGATTATTTATATCAAAAACATACACAGAATACCTACTTTACATAGTTGACATAGATTCACGGAGTGAGCGAACTTCGAGTATATCGTTGAAAATGTATGGAAAAGAATAAAATTGTTTATTTAAAAAAAATATCCCCTGTTATCCATTTCCACTGTTTATCAGAGAGAATGCACTTCATTGTGTACTTATGCAGCGCAATACGCATCATTGTTAAGAAATAAAATCATTGTTTTATCGTTATCAGAATTTTATTACAACTTTTTCTACTTGTTGGGTACCAAATACATAAATAAAAGAAAAATAGAAGATAGTATTCTTTCTTCAAGACCATTTTCTCTGTAAGACAAGACACATAGAGGAATAAAATTTAAGCGTCTGCATGTGATTTAAAAATAACTGTTTTACTGTACATATATTATATATTATTTATAAATAGTTAACTTGATTCCGTAAAGCTGCGATAGGTACTTATTTGTGTAGTGCAGTGTACATCATATCAAATACATAATATATTCAGTATAAATAAAAATAATTACAGTACAACTGATTGAACAGATATTACGTTTTATCGTTCTCGTTTGCTTCCATCACACAGTGCTTAACATTGCAATTATTTATGATTTCACTTTTATGTGCTCACCGACAGGATGTTCTATTTGTTTTGCGCGTTAATTGCACTAAATAGTGAATATCGTATCCAAGTATTAATAGTAGATTATACACCAAGGGGATAAAGCACTGTTTTATGTCACGGGCGCTATATTGAATCCTGAACGTAACGAAGGACTCCAAATTTAACTCCCGAGCGCAGCGAGGGTGCTATAAGTTAATTCCCGAGCAAAGCGAGGGAATTAAGATTGAGTCCTGAGTGCAGTGAGGGATTCAAGCGCCCAAGAAAAAAACAGTTTTATTCCGGTGGTGTATACTCTACTTTTCTCACTTTATGCGAGACAATAAAAAACCAATAGAATCTTCTAAAGGTACTACTAGCTACGGCTATAGCAACTTCTTTCAGCTGGCGTGGCCTACTCGATTTGACAAACAAATGAAGTTCGTCTCAGTGCGAATCTAGTGGGCCACGGCTTCGGTCTTCGAAAATCGAGTTGGCCGCGCCCGCTGAGGGCACATTCTGTTTAGCGAAATTAGACTTTATGCACATAGCAATAAGAGTTATGAAAGTGAAAATCACATTATTGACCAGCGGGTTATAATGAAATTCAATAGAACATTATAACCCGGCTAAAGCCAAGAGGTATAATGTCTTGCTTTCGGTAAGGTTTACATGATTCGGCATTGTCGAGCACAGGGGCGCCGTAAGGCACATGCCTTGAAAATCACGCGAGGCACAATGGGATGTGGATTTCAAGCCATGTGATTGGTGAATCGCGCACAGCTCCGCTCCGCTCCGCCTCAGTGGAACCGCACCCTTATTTATACTATCGATAGTATCGATAGTATTGATTTTTTCAATACTATCGATAGTCTCACTATTGCCACACTATCGATAGACTATCGATAGTCTATCGATAGTAGCCTATCGAGCGGCATCATTAGTCAGAATCAGAAGTCCGAAAACATGTGAAACGTGAATTCGTATTTTCAATATTTCACGTAAATGAAAGATTATGCAGTGAGATTGCAGTGTTAAATATTGTCTTTCCATAAAATAAAGATCAATATCATCTGATTGAAGTGTGAGGAAAATTACTAACAATGTAAATATTTACCTCACACTGCTACCCACACATCCACAATCATTGGCATCTATGAATAGCTATTAGCAGTCGTTATATCATGCAAATACTTAGCATTAATGTGGTCTCAATTGGTAAAAAAGTTCAGATGTTAAATGATCACGCAGATTTGATTTGAACGATGTCTAGGTGAGTCTGATCTGATGTGACCATTTCGATAGATCACGGAATCACGAACAAACAAATGTTCTCCTAACAATAATTTAAATTACACACAAAAAAGGTCTCATACAAATGTTTGGCTAATATACCTAACCGATACGTCGTGTATAAAAACAAAAGATTAATTTATTTAAAATACCTAATTCAATAAAAATCGTGTCTTTCAAGGTAGGTATAGGTTAATTCAATTGTATGAAGAATTATTTTTATCGGGAATTCCAATATATTTATCGCTCGCAAATAGATTTAATAGATCTAAATACAATGACCTTAGATTTTGATTGCTATCGCTACTATCTGAAGGAAAAATCACAGTAGTGGTTGTTTTATTTCAATTATGTAGTTCACCAATAAAAACTTAAAAAGTCATTTCAAGTTTAACCATTCTGTATAAATTTTATTTCAACAATGAATACTGAGACAGTTTTTCCAAAGCTAAGAGAATGTTCAGCCATGCAACTGGATCGAAATATCGGCGTACAAAATACATATCGTGTGTACCCATATCACAGTAAAATTTATTACATTTATACCTAAGAAGGATAGTGTAGCTGTAAGAAACATATTATTTTACAAAGAACTGTGCACGTTATTATGCTTCGAAGCGAAGTAGTTGTGCTATAGTACTGCCGCGCAGTGTACGCATAATAATTACCATCTCAAAGGACGGGCTCAAATCATAATTTACATGTGTTTAAATATGAAATTTGCATAACATGCAGGCAAATGTGTTACGAGTTACGGCTCGGAGAGAAACACCTCACTATGTCAACATGGACGATCCAATTGTAGCTTCTCCACACTCTTATAAGACATGTAATTTATTATTTGTTTAAATCTAAAAACTACTACAAATTTTCCCAATACAAAAATCATGTGTGTCTGAACACGTCTGATACAATAATACAAGCTATAAGAGAATACTCTAGAAATGTAATTTGTTAAGCTGTACTTGTTAAAGATTTGGCTGAGTTCCTTAGTCATAAGCAGCAGAGAACCTTGAGCGCTCACCTATGTTTTCATAATGACTGTTATAATTTCTTCTTATATTTATGTAGGGTATACATCCAAACATTTAAATGCAACTTGAGACCAAAATCATTTAAAATATTATTTTTACTTACCGTCCGCTCCAAGGTGCCACAATCCCCATATAAGTGAGCAGTACCACCACTATGAATACAATAGCAGCTGCTAAGAATCCTCCTGTAATGAGTAACTGTTTCCACTGGCCCTTTGGATTCAGACTGTGCAGATATTTCAGTGCTCCAATGGCCATTATCAGTGCAAATACACCTACAACAAACATTCTTCATCAAATTAAAGGTATAAAGTACAAGGTTTTAAAGTAATTGTTTCTCTCATGCAACATTTTGTGAGTGGAATGAAAACCATCCTTAGTCCTATATAAATCTGTGAAAATGGCTATCCTATTTATTTTCCAATAGGATTCCTATTGCCATGTTGTTGAAATTATTTTACATATGTACATGTCAAAAACCATCAAAAAATAACTATAAATACTATATAAAAAAGGAAAACTTTCATGAAATTAATGTATTTCAAATGAAATTTTCGTATTCTATACTTTAAAAAAAACACCTATTAATTTAGAATGATGCAACACCACAGAACGATTATATATCTTACCAAAATTTCATAAATGTGAATAAAATTAATTTCAAAATTTACATTAACCTTCTTTACCAAAATTCATAATAACACCTTATTCATCTCATCAGGACAAATTAGACACTCCTATTCAGAGCAAATGGCTGTGTAAACTCACATGTATGTATAAATTTATAGCTCTAAAAACATAGATAATACAAACCTGATGCAGCCATGTGTTCACTGGTGCGAATTGGTTGAAAACCAACAAATGGTATCTGCATTGAGAGAAGGAGTCCCACTATGTAGAACACAGAGTAACTCACAAAAAGTCTCTGAGAGAATCTTCCCATTATGAGTAGCACAAATACATGTAAGGGGATCAAGTTTATAATGAATACATAGCCACCCCATGCTGACACCTGAAAAAAATATGTAGTTAGCATAACATAAAAGAAATAACTAAAGTTAACATTGAGCACATACATATAATAATGATAATTTTATAAACTGGGGATTAAGTTTCAAACAGTTTTATGGACATAAACAATGTTGTTGCTTATCATAATGTGATAGTCTTCTATAACAACTGCTTAATTCCATATTTTAGGACATACATACATTATGAGTTTATTATTGTAAAATAAATTTTATTACAACTACTCATACTAACAACAATTACACTGCTCAAAGTCAGGCAATTTGTTGAATCAACTTTCATCATTGGCAAATAGGAAATAAGATAACATTGTTTCTCACCATGTAAAAGTAGGACAGGGCAGTGCAAATTGACCAAAACACTGACCCACTCTTCACACTCTTCAACCAAAGGTAATATGTGAACTGGAGTGCAAAGATGGCAATGCCTTCATTGTCATAACTGCCTGCCACAGAGCGACTGCTGTAGCCCGGCACCATGGCAATGAAACAGGCTGCAAACAACCCAGCTCCTCGGGACCAGATCTCTGATGTTAACAAGTATGTTGCTATAGCAGTCAACCCACTAAAACAACAAATGCAATATTAAGATAACAAATTAATTGTAGATTTATACACCAATTAATTATGATGTTGTAATCTATAAACAATGATAATCTTTTGACAGTGCATAAAATGTATCAGCTTTGTTTTGACTGACTATTCTTAGACATGCTCTTTAAATACTGATAAGTTTATCAACCAGTTAATCTAAACATCTTCACCGACAGTTATCAATTAATCTCTACACAAATGGTATTGTAATGTAATTTTTAAATAACTTACCTGAATACTGGAGCAAGGAACACACATATATCTCTAATATGTATAGGTATATTCAGAGCATGTAAAATCCAATGTATTGTCCCTGATGTGAGCATAAGACCTGGGTACACAGTTCCTCCCACTATGCGCCCTAGAGGGTACCATGCTCGTTCATCGAACCAATTTAGGAAATTGTAGAACCCATGCTGCACCATATAAGCCGTGGCTCTGTAGTTGAACCTAGAATATGACACGTTTATATGATTAAATAGATCGGTAACATTGACACGTAAAGCAAGTAATATTTACAAAGGACAAGGTGGTATTCTACTTACCATGGATCAAATTCATGAATAATACTTTCAAACCGAATAACAGCAAAAAGCCGGGATGCAAATCCGGCCAACCAAGCCAGTGATAACACCGTAACCGTGATCAGAGTACTGAAGCCGGCCGTGTTTTTGAATAGGACCCTTGTGTAACCCGTAGCCGGTCTAGCTCCAGCGGCCGCCGGCATTTTGGTGAATTATAAGGTTATTTACTACCCTAACAAAACACAAAAATAACTTTCTCATACATAAATTCGAAGAATATGATTCTATTGAAATTGACGATTGACTTTAGCTCACTGACGGACACGTCTCTCTTTAGTGAATGAAAGTTGCCAGGTAGAACAATAAGAAATAAAAAATAAGTTGCGTTCTAAATTACCATACGAGTTTATATTTTTTACGAAATAAATCTAACTTCCTTTAGTCGTTTGAAGCAAAATACAAAAAATCAAGCAAAACAAAAAATAAAACGGCTTTTTACGGTCCATTTAACTTTATATTCCAAGCAAGGAACATACACATACAGTTACACTGTCACTTTATAGTCTATGCCTAACCCTATGACTGTTAAAGTATTAGGGCTGCAATAGACGTCCGATTTTTCTCTCCGATAGTTGGTTCCGATAGTCTGATCATACATTTTGTTTTGTTTACAATACACGTCCGTTTCGAGAGTCGTCCGACTCTATTGTCTCAATTTGTCTGATCAGACTATCGGAACCGACTATCGGAGAGAAAAATCGGACGTCTATTGCAGCCCTTAATTTCGTTCTTTTAGTCTTTGGTCGGTCATCTCGTCTGTGTTCTTCAATTCCACCGACAGCTGTATTTGACGTTCCTTTATTTTTGATTACGACGCTGGCTGGACTTGACATTACTGACATTACTGTCTCAAACATAGAAAAAATTTACTCCTATCGGAGAAGAATGCCAACTCCATACAAATTGGTTTGTTACTGCCATCTTACTTAGTACCCAGTAAACTATATGAAGAACGCGGGAATATTTGAAATTAACCCGCGAAAATTTGGATAGGGTCTCTAGTAACCTCGATAAGAATTAAAAATTTGAAAGGAGATTTCACTTGTAAGAAAACTCAATAAGTAATACTTGGTAAAAGTGGGTACCTTTATTACTTATTAAGTTTTCTTACAAGTGAAAAAGTTAATTAAATAAAAGATTTTTTTTTATTAAATAAGTATCTATATTATGACAATTATTTACATAGTGATAACTGATAACTTACTATTGTCTATTTAACAGATTTCACAGAAAGGTTTTTTTATTTATTATTTAGAGAATCACAATGACAGGGACATCATATAAACATGGAATAACTTTATACAACATTCTATTAGTAAGACGGTTAGTATATTTTTGAATCATAATTGATATGCATAACATTTCGTGATCTATGTTATAAAAATAATAAAAATATTTATTGTTTACAATCTTGACAGTTAAAACATAACAAAAACAGACAGGAAACAACATTATGGACATTGGAACCTAACGGTACTCAAGGTGTTTAAACTAAGCCATTATTTGCTATATTTCGTGTTTTTACAGTTACATAATATAAATACTTATGACATAATCGCTATATATTAATGTGCTTACTAATAATGCGTTGTATAAAATTATGCCATGTTTAACTCCCTATGAATTTAGAGAATCACAATGACAGGGACATCATATACATGGAATAGCTTTATACAGTGTTCTATTAGTAAGACTGTTAGTATATTTTTGAATCATAATTGATATTCATAACATTTCGTGATCTATGTTATAAAAATAATAAAATTATTTATTGTTTACAATCTTGACAATTAAAACATGACAAAAACAGACAATAAACAACATTATGGACATTGGAACCTAACGGTACTCAAGGTGTTTAAATCTAAGCCATTATTTGCTATATTTCGTGTTTTTACAGTTACATAATATAAATACATATGACATAATCGCTATATATTAATGTGCTTACTAAAATTGCGTTGTATAAAATTATGCCATGTATAACTGCCTATGAATTTAGAGAATCACAATGACAGAGACATCATATTAAACATGGAATAACTTTATACAACGTTCTATTAGTAAGATGGTTAGTATATTTTTGAATCATAATTGATATTCATAACATTTCGTGATCTATGTTATAAAAATAATAAAATTATTTATTGTTTACAATATTGACAATTAAAACATGACAAAAACAGACAATAAACAACATTATGGACATTGGAACCTAACGGTACTCAAGGTGTTTAAATCTAAGCCATTATTTGCTATATTTCGTGTTTTTACAGTTACATAATATAAATACATATGACATAATCGCTATATATTAATGTGCTTACTAATAATGCGTTGTATAAAATTATGCCATGTTTAACTGCCTATGAATTTAGAGAATCACAATGACAGGGACATCATATTAAACATGGAATAACTTTATACAGCGTTCTATTAGGAAGACTGTTAGTATATTTTTGAATCACAATTGATATTCATAACATTTCGTGATCTATGTTACAAAAATAATACAATTATTTATTGTTTACAATCTTGACAATTAAAACATAACAAAAACATACAGGAAACAACATTAGGAATGGCCAATGTAAGGTAAAAGCACTGTTTAATTTACAACGTATTTTGTTTATTTTAATTGATAACACTTAGCCATTATTTATTATAATTGTTGAAACCGGGATACAGCTATGATTGCAATTTATACTATTTCGTGATCTATGTTATGATGACAATAATGAATTATTGTTTACAATCTTGAAAATATAAGCAATAAGGACATTGGAATGAAAGCATCATGTTCGGCATCGGTTCGTGCGTTCTGGAGTTTCAATAGCTTTATAAATGGCTTTTCCTTCAAAAAGCTATTGATAAATATAGAACAAGATTCTACACACAGTATCATCTCTTTGGTCGCATAGTTTAAGCTCTTTTTAAATTCATTATACTCCCGACATTCTACAAAGAGGTGATAATTTTCTGTATTACTTGACAAAAAAATTTGTTTACAAGTATTGCAGTCCTTAATAGGTAGCATTTTTAATAAAAACCCAGACACAATAAGCACATGCCTGGATTTCACTAATATTTTCCCGAAATGCTTCATCTGTATCAAAACAAAAATATGGTGAAATATTATATGATGGTTCATTACCAACTTCATTTTTGTCATCATAACTGGACTTTTTAGTCTTAGACACGGAAAGGGTCTCAAAATTATGAATAATGACATTATTGTCTTGTTCACAGTTTCCTGTTGTTCCTAAATGTGCTAAATTGCTCAGTATGGATGTCTTCAGACCAGCCAAAAATTGGCCACATGTTGGATTAGTGTTAGATCCACAATTTCCACGAATACAACCAAACAGGTTCTCGAGTGGATCTTGCTGTAGTCGTCTTGTTGCCAAATTTTTAATGCCGTGTCGCTGGACCAAATTTCTCCACAATCTTTCTAGGCCATTTAAAGACCATATCCATCCGTCTTGTGATGGAGGTCTGCGTGGGCACCCAACATACTCCATCGTCGCGAAAAAAATTTTCATTTCTGCAAATAGTTGTAAGTGGGGGCTTGTTGCACTCATATTAGTGGAGTGAGGCTTTCCTCTTCGTAAATCTGATGAGTCACTATTGACAGAATCAAACAACTTGTCCATATTTGCAATGACATTAGCTGTTACAGCCGCTTCTGTAGTAAGTGTCCCTGTAATATTTAAGAAAGTTATATTAAAGTGAGTATTATATATAATGATAATAATAATTTATTGCAAGAATGTAGTTTACAATTTGGTGGAATGGTTCTAACTCAGATTATAGAACCAAAAGGCAGATGTAGTCGTTCCAGTATAAAGTGAAGCTACCAAAGCAAATACAAAATAAAAAGCTAATACAATCTCGTGTCAGTACTACGGAAAGCGTCAAATAGCATAAACGTCGCAAGTGTCAAATTTTTTAAAATAATTTTATCAGCTATAATGCCGTCTTGCATTATTAAATTCTCTAAAAGTTGTTCGCAAAAACAAAGAAAAGAAGACGGAATATCTTTTCACAGGTAATTGTTCATTATTTTATTATTTATTTGTAATAATATTTTTTCGGTTCGCTCGGAACACAAAACCTCAACAATCATTCATTTGTACACCAGTTTATATGAAAATCGGTTACCCTAAATTTGGGGAAATATGCATGGACTATTTGGACATTGGTCAATTTATAAATTGATATCGAAAAAAAATATTTTGAAAGTAAATAGTTTTATTTATTTAAACCTAAAAGTCAGGCAATACAGCCAATAAAATTAGCATTCTAGAAAATGTCACGTGTGCCAATAATATGTATGATAAATATTATATATAATATTTTAGTTTCTGCTTAGCCTTCTAATAACTAATAACTATAATTTTTGCAGATTTCCGACAGATGCTGTAACAAGAGAAAAATGGGTTCAATTATTCGGAAAAGCAGGCAAGATATTAATTGGTTAATTAATTTTGCGTGGTTCGCTCATTACATTTTAGTGAGGATGACGTGTACCTAGGTATCTCACTAAAAAAGGACATTGGTTGATTAAAAAATCATCAAAACCGAATTTTTGTTATAATAAATAAGTATATTGATATTTTGATGTTTTTTTTGATTAAAAATATCTACCCAAAGAGACAAAAATCCATAGGTTAATTAAAACAATTAAACATATTTAAAATATTAAATTAAATAGGTATATTAAAAGAACATTTACACATAATTATTATATAATACTTTTTGATAACTAGTGATATGGCTACAACCCATTAATGTCCCACTACTGAGGGTCTCTCCTCATTATTAAGGAGGCCTAGAGCATACTCCACCACGCTGCTCCAGTGCGGATTGGTGGAGGGGTTAGTGGCCAACACATTGTCGAAAGTTTTCAAGCCGCCCGAAGGCCTTCCGACACGGCTTAACGACTGCTATCTATCGATGTATCGATATCAACCGGGACCGACGGCTTTACGTGCCTTCCGAAGCTCGGAGGCGCTCAAGAAATTATTATCAAAAGAAATTAAAATCAATTATTATTATTACATACAATAAAACTTTAATTTTTTGTCTGTTTTTCTGTGCATTTGTTCCGCCTAATCTCAGGAACGGCTTAACAAATTTAGATGCAGATTTCACTGACGTATTCAAATGAGCTTGGGTTAACATTTAGTTAGAATCGGTACACAAATAAGAAATCACGTCAATTTAAAGAATACCATCCCTCATTTATCGATTATGGGCTTACCGAAGCGAAACAAGGGCGTTCACTAGTAATAAATAATTTGCCAATTTAATTGTGCATAATGTTTTAAGCTGAAAATATGGCGAACAATGTTTACAAAATTGCGGGAGATTATGACTTTTCACTTGGCAACCTCACACACACAAAGAATTACGTATCCATACGGTGCAATTGCTAGTTGACATTAAGGTTGTCATGCACACATAGGGAAAAAGCGGCTTCACATTATTCGTCGCTTTTCTTTGCGAATGTTCTATCTGCCTTTTGGTTCTATAATCTGAGGGTTCTAATTACATAGTTCTTACATTCTACCATTGTTATGGTGTGCAACATTCAAAAATTATAATTCATTACATTCCATTTACTTATGACACAAAAAATAAATTAAGAAAAAATTATTAATGAAGTCAATAACAGTCATATATACTATGCTATGGCAGTATATCTATTGCTTCACAAATGCCTCGCTCAACTATTTTGACAGTCAATATTCAGAAGCTGTGAAATCCTTACCATCAGATATTTTTGCAAACATTCCAGCTGCCACTGAATGGCTTAATACTTGAGCAGCAAGATTTACTTTCATCTTTTGCTTGGTATTCGGGCTTAAATGATCCCTTTTCAGGACAGGAGCAAAAACAAAGTTTGGATTTTTGTTGTCCATTTCAAAAAATTCTTGAATATGGCTCCATTTAGCAATACCTATAAACAAAAAAATCATCAATACATACACATAACACATTTTGCCGTGTAATATTTTGCCATGCAATCATGGAACATATATTTAATCTGGTGTCAAAAAACAGTAACGAGAATTGCATTCACCTAAGTAAAATCAAGCAAAGAAATGTTAGAATATTTATGGTTAGATTAGTATTTGCCTGCAGCTTCGCCCGCGTGAAATTTAGTCTGTCACATAATCATCAATCTAATTGTGATAATTCAATCTAAGTCCATTCCATATTTTTGTGAAGAATAGTAACAAGCATACATCTACACGAATAAAACTATCGCCACACTCAAAAATTATACCATAACATCGCAACAAACACAGACATATAGACGTTTATGTCATATTATAAATATAAATTTATATACATACAAAATACTAATTATAAATGCGAAAGTGGTAGCAAACGAGCAGACAAGCACCACCCATCCACTGCCGCCCATAACAACTATGACCAACCTAGAGTAACACTCAAGAGTCTCGTTCCAAGTCGGTCACAGATGCGTTACTAACCTTGAGGACTGAGATGGTCGCCTCTAAAAAAGTATACTGGCCCCAATATGATGCATTGTCAATAAATTAAGACATAGTTATAAAAACTTAAAGATAATAAAACAATTATTAATGATTACCTACCTCTGCCAACCTGATCTCTGGAGTTAATATTAACTTTGCAGTTTATGTCATACTTCATAAATAAATTGCGAAAGCATTTTAACAAATGTGGTGTGTCATAGAGTGTGACAATTTCTTTATTTTCCACTGTTATCGATGGATGATCCATACTGGCGCCTAAGATCGAAAATGCTCTCCTATTCACACCATCCATATCACATATTATGGCTGCAATATTCACACCAGCTTTGGAACATTGATGCAACACCTGCAACACAGGTATTTGTAAGTTATTTATAGTACCTTAATGTAAAAATGTTATATTCTGAACAACCTCTAGAATTAGTAAGACTCTGTCAAGCATTAATTGGAATCTTCCATTTTAGAAGTATAAAAAAGCTAAACTTTCACGGCAACACAATTTTTTAAAATAGCCCACATAATTTTATTAAATAATGTTTTCAAATTATTTTTCTGTAAACCTAAATATAATCAAACCAAAAATAAACAGGGCTTTTGGTAACTGAAAAAGCTGAAAGCACAATGTCTATTTATTTATTCACTTTATTGTATGTATACTAAATATATATATGCTTAGAACATAGTAGATAGGATACACAATACAATAGGCGGCCTTATCGCTACATAGCGATCTCTTCCAGGCAACCCAAGTTTATAAAAGAATAATACAAAGGCAAGTAGAAAAGGTAGAGGTATACACACCACAAAGAGAATACATACTTAATAGATATACATATTATTATAAGCTGTGAAGGACTTTGTTTAAGAGAAGAAAAGGTACAAGGTAAAAGAAATGAAGATATAATGCTATAAAGAAAGGTAGTAAAAAGTAAATTATTGAATGAAGTTACTTTAGGGGCTTTATGTATGGAAATAGGTAAGGAATTCCATAGTTCATAATCGAGAGAATTAATAATTAATTAATTGCATTTACTTTGAATTTTTTAATAGGTATTTTGTATTGTATTAGACTTAACATTGTTATACTGTACATAATAATTATGCAGAGTTCAGTGCTATGTAATAAAAATTATTTATCACATTTCTAACCAAAAGCAATTGATTGTTCTCATTTCTGAATACTGTTGTACTTTTAGTTTTTTCGATTACCAACAACACAGTTTACCTATTTAAAAAATGTCATAATAAGTTATTAAACTTGTAATATTAATATTTTTTTTTGTTACAAATATATTACCTCTTTTATGAGAACTGCAAGTCGATCCGCAGTAGAAAGCCCACTAGAAAAAAATGAGCTACTGGTTGTTTAATTTTTTTTCGGATTCCTCCAATCATGAAAACTAGAGAGTATCCAGCAATTTGCTCTGTTCTTCCTTGTGAGCCATGATCTTGGAATCCTTCTATCACATCGCATTTAGCATTATAATTTAAATGTTTTTTTAATGACATTTCATCAAACATCAAAACAAATTCATTGTCCGATTGTTTTAGAGTTTTCACAAACTGTTTTAAAACTTTGAAAACTGGTTCATTAACGCCAACATCAAAAGGTACATTATTTAACAAGTTCCTCAAAGTACTTGGTGAAGGCAAATTAAATAATCTTCTCGACAAACGATAACATGTTGGTGATCTCTTAAATATTCTCAGAGCTGTTATTTTCTCCTCCTTGGACCACCTTCTACCCTTCAACTTTCTATTAAAATTGCGGATTTGGCCTTGTAATAGTAATGCTAAAGCTGGAGTAATCTTTCCTGATAATTTCCTTACAGACTTGTCTTGTATTATTGCATCTAACATTAATTCACTATAGTCCACTTCACTACACGCACTGACACTGACAATAGTAAAACAATATCGCTGTGGCTTCTTACGAAGTCTTGGCTCTCTTGTCATAACAGCAGGAACAGCTGGGGCTGGGGCTTCCGGAACATCAACAAATTCTTCCTCCGAAATGATGCTCTTTGAACTCTGATTAGCTGCACCTTCACTTTCAACTGCAGTATCTGACTCAGTTTTACTTTCTGGCATTATTTCTGTCTGTATGATAAACTCTTTACTTTCATTGCTCTCTTCTACATTTAACTGGAACTTCAGCAGATGAACGATAAATTTTTTCGACGGTGACAGATGTCGCCATTTTGTGCACAGAGACAGACCAGATAGGTTAATTTTTGTAATTTTTTCCACAGACTACGTAGGATTTTTCACGTTTCGTGTACCCGTAGATTATAGACACTCCATTCTCTAATCTATTCCTTCCCACGTAGGTATTTTTACGGCCCCATACAAAGTTGAACGGGGCTGGTCTCAAACCTCAAACAAATTTCTGAAATATCGCGATGAACTATATTCGAAAGTATTACTAAATTTAATAAATTATAGTTTATATCATAGGATTTTAACTAATAGGATTATAAAATACGACATTAATGTCTAACTACCAGGAAATTGTAAATTTGAACGTTGGTGGCACCAGGTAATTGATAATTTTATTTGCATCAATCAGCCTACTATGTGTTTACACTAATTAATTACAATATAATATTTATTGATAACCAAATACACCATATCTTGTTTATTGCTTCTTTGTATGATTATTACCTACACAATATTACGGTACATAGTCGTACTGAGTTACAGAGTAAAAAACGCTCATACATCGAACTAAGCCATTTTTGCCTATTGTTGGACAAAAGATTCATACTTTATCAGTAGTAAGCATCAAAATGGAAAAACTTCCGGAATTAATTTTTTTTCTGGTTCTTCTTAAATATTCTTCTTTTTTTGTATCATTTTATTATGAAAATAAACCTATAAGTATAGCCTTTATATTGATTTCAAAATACTTTCCAGATTCGCTACATCATGGCAAACTTTGACCTGGGTTCCTGATACCTTTTTCACTGCTTTACTAAGCGGTAGGATCCCAACAGTGAGGGACGAAACAGGGGCTATTTTCATTGACAGAGATCCCCAACTGTTTGGTCTTATTTTAAATTTCCTACGTACTAGAGACATTGATCTAAACAATGTCAATATAAGGGCACTCAGACATGAATGTGACTACTTTGGAATTACACCACTGAGTAGACGACTTGCATTATGTGATGAGATGAACCACTCTTCTTGTGGAGATGTGCTGTTTTATGGATACTTGCCACCACCTTGTAAGTTTGTTTTTTTACTGAAGTAATAGACTTTCTTTGTATTACTTGTAATACATAAATAGTAATAATAAGTAAGTTAACAATCCTACTTAAGTGTTATGTAACATCCTTTGTAATGTTGAATCTTTAGTTTAATCCACATGAATAAATACACATAATACACATAAATAAAAAAGTCCATGATTTCAATTTATCTGTTTATCAAGTAACCTATAGTTATATACACAATACTAAAACAAAAATTTTAGAATTTGGTCTCCCTGTTTTTCTAGGCTTTTTCTTTATAAATGTGTGGAATGGATGAATTAATTTGAATGGGACTTTGACTGGAAGACTAAAGAGGTTATATGTATATTATTTTTGAGCCAGTATTTAAACTGGATAAATTTCAACTAAACTATTATAAAACAGTAGATAATACTTGTGGTCATTTTTTAGTAAACACATCAGTAGCCAATGGAAGTAGTGGAAGGAATGGCACTAGTTGTTCACGCAAGAACTCTACAGCATCCAACACAGATGTGGCAGCTAATAGAACTCATTCTAGAAACTCTTCACTAGACTTGAGAACTGTGGGCAGGATACCTTCACAAGATCAGCTAAGGTTTGTATTTGTAGTAAATTTTCTTTAAATTGTATTTTTTTATTTCTGTTAGTAGCCATACAAAGATCAACTTTAATTGAATAATTAAGTTAATATAAGAACAGTGACATAATACTACAATACAATAGGTATACAATTTAAAATGTTGATAATTGAAACAATGTTTATTGTTTATATAGCACTGCCACCAATACATAACTCATGCATTGTACCCTCAGTAGCATGCAATGTGTTAACTGGTTCTAATCCTACAACTATAAAATGTGAAACACCAAAAATACTCTGTATGTAAACTCAAGAAACACATGCAGAATTGTAATATAAGATGAATATTCTTCATTTGTGTGTTGCAGCCGTTGTGGACGAGGGCATTCAAGGGCAGCTTCATTAGGAAATGCAGATAACCACAAAGGGATTCGTCCTGCGGAAAGTATGTGTAATGTTACATTTCTTTTATTATTACTAATATCTTTAAGTAAATTTATTACCAATTCTTTATTACTAATATCTGTATTTATCAAAAAAAAGTATCTTATCAATCATTATTTTTCAGTTAACGCTTGGTCAGAAAATATGAAGGTGCAAATTATCAAGGCCCATCATAATTGGATTGCTGTTGCTTATATGCATTTTGTAACAGGATACAGGTACAGTGCATTACCAGCGTTACATTAAATATTTACGTCGCTATAAGCTATGTTACATTATGTTAAAATTTACTATCTCTAGACATCATTGTCTCCTATCTTATCAAAAGTCTTTCTATAATTTTTATTTTTTTACAACCCAAAAATAACAACTAATATTAACATCATTATATAATATGTCGCTAAGACTGTAATAAATTATTCGTAATGTTGCTGTTTAGTAAGTTTTATTTTGTAACTTTCATTGTTAGTTTGTACACATTAGTAATTCAATTGGTCACTTTTGTACATTATGAAATGACTGATACATACTTGATTTTGTACTTTATTAATTGAATAAATAACTACATTGGTATATTAATATTATCTATCCAGATTGACAGATTCCTGCGGTTGGTACGTGGTGTTCCAATCGCCGGTACAAGACTCGGTGATAGAGCGGATAGCGCTGAACGCCAAGACTGTAGGCAGCACTACATCTAGTGGGAACAGCTCGGCCGGCACTGACGTCATGTTGGGCGTGGCTAGCGGCCCCCTGGTCCGGCTGTGGGCCTTCTCCACACACACCGAGCCAGTTAGGAGGACGTTGATAGGTGATCTTGTCTTGTATCTTATTTCATCATCATCATCATCATTTCGATCGGAATATATTGTGTAATGAGGTCATGTTTATACTTTTCGCTCGTGAAGGTAATTCTAATTTGCAGCAAAATTATTTATACCTAATACATAGCCAACAAACCACGTAAATGAAGTCCTGTTTAATAAAACATACACAATAAAAGCCTTTAACTTGTCATTTTCAGGTACATTCAACCTAGGCGTGCGTGTTGAGCACCTACTATTCGTGGGGCCGCAACTGGTGGCGCTGAGCGGCGCGGGGCGCGGCAGCAAGGCGGGCGTGTGGCACACGAGCACGCAGCACTGGCAGACGCAGGACGTGGCGCACCTCACCACGCACGACACCGCCGGCTCCTTCCTACTGCTGGGCACTGCCGCCGGCGCCATCAATTATATAGGTGCGGTTAGTTCCGATTCTTTCCGCTAGGTGCCGCTACTGAGGTTTGTTGCTTCTACCCTGCATTGAGATTTCCCGTTTCGCGAGTATCGTGGAATCCATGGACAATATAAAAAATATCACAAATAACCACAACTCAAGAATGAACTTTTATCTTGTACTTAAATCACTGTACAGGAACTCTTGCTTTGACGGAGTCATTATCAATTGGGATATAGGCTCGAGTTTAACTTTTATTATTTGGCAAATCTCAGAATATCGACATCTAACCTAAAAACTATGTCGTTTCAGACTCGTGCTACTTAACCTAAAATGATAAATTTTGTTTCAGACATGCAAAAGTTTCCATTGCGCATGAAGGATAATGATCTCCTGGTCACTCAACTGTACAAGGACCCCAACCAAGAGCCTATCACTGCCATATCAGTATATCTTACGCCAAAAACTAGTACGTACCAGTAAAAATGAAATTATAAATGATGAAAAGAGATATTATTTTTTTTATTTTTGTTATGATTACACTGTGGCCCTTGATTATATTCATTTGTGGTTATAAAAGTATCGCTTTTCATTATTTTGTGTGAGCAAATATTTTGGTCTAAACAATATTAATTAATAAATTAAAAAATGTATTTTGAATCCACATTCCTTAGCAAATAAAAAGATTGTCAATAATTTCGTAATAATTTTAAATTTATATTTCAGTATAATTATTATCTATTACTTAAACTAAAATATTTTAGGCTAACATTTGTGAATATTGTTTATTACAAATAATAAATAATTGAATTCCCAGATCTATGCGGCAACTGGATAGAGATAGCGTACGGCACGCGGTACGGGTCGGTGCGGGTGATAGTCCAGCACCCGGAGACCGTGGGCCACGGCCCGCAGCTCTTCCAGACCTTCACCGTGCATCAGAGTCCTGTTACCAAGGTAATCAAGACTTGTAGAGAAAATATTACGCAAAGGAAATTTTGTCGTTACGCCTGATTATTTTGTATTTCTTTTTTCTTTGTTACATCCAATAAGATTTGTGTTAAATGTGTTCCTCAAATGCACATTATAACTTCCAAAAAATTCGAAATATTTGCCAAAACGGATAAATGCTCACCAAGTTCATGAAGTATTATTTTATTTAAGCCGTTTAAGTTAATTTGAGAACAAATAATATATTTTATATTATCTCTTACCCCATACGGTATGGTAATGGGTCCCCCCCTTTTTTGCATAAAAATATTCAGCCACATCTAACTTCACTCCACTGTTCTCCCATAGTTCTTCGTCTTTTTTTATTGGCGGGTTTCGTCATTCTCCGAGTCTCCGGACTGATGCCCTTCGCCCTAGTTTCCTCCTACATATATCTCATATTTGGTGAACCTTTATCCATTTTAGCAAGCAAAAAAATAATTTAATTGGACAATATTAAAAGTAGAATTGAGCGTTTTGTATTTTAACTGTTCGTCAGGTGTCCCTATCAGAGAACTACCTGATCTCGGTGTGCAGCGAGTACAACCACGTGCGCTCGTGGCGCGTGACGCGCTTCCGCGGCATGATCTCCACGCAGCCCGGCACCACGCCCAAGGCCGCCTTCAAGGTGCTCGCGTTGGAGGCTCCCACCGCGCAGCCGCATAATGACTGTGGTAAATATTAAATCATATATGGGCAATACACGAACTTGTGCACTGTGTATCACATGCTTCAAGTAAGTCACACACTTCAAATTTAATGACACTTTATAATTTTTACTATTAAATTATGTTGTGAATTTATTAATCATGAACTATTTTCTTTAAGTATTGTATTGGCGTTTTTGACGGAATGATGTTGTTGAAAATAAACTTACCTACTTTGCAGGTCCATATGGTGAGCAGGACGAAGAGCAAATATTTATACAAAAAGTGGTTCCCGATACTGATACCCTGTACGTTAGATTGGCATCTAATGGCAAGCGGTAAGTAGAATTAATTAACATTGAAGTAAGTATCTTTTTTTTATAGCCTGAAGGGCTGACGTAAAAACATGCAAGCAAGCAAGTCATTCTGTGAGTAATTACTACCGACTAGTTTCGGACTATTCCGACACTCTTCGTCAGGAGTTTTCGGCGTCCAGAACTCGCTCACGACACGACGCTAACAGTTCGATCAACGATACGAAATATGTAGATGTCGTATTACCCAAAAAATAAAGATAATAATTGAATGTTTTCGTTTACGTCGGTCCGTTGGTCGTTACAAAGTGCATAGTCCTCTACACGTAAAGTTTATAATATAAAATGTTGACTGGAAAATAATGCTTTTAATTAAGTCAAGCTTGTTTCTGTACTTCGTATGCTGCAAAAGTTTTAAATAAATAAATAAACAAACATTCCCTACCGCAGAGTATGCACAATCCGGTCGGTAGACGGCTCGGGGGTATCCTGTTTCGTGGTGGCGGAGTGCGAGGGCGCGCTGCGGCCGCGGCGGCTGCTCGTGTGCGGCCACCGGTCGGGCGCCGCGCAGCTGTGGGACCTCACCGCGCCCGTCGACCGCGCCGCGGCCCGCCCCACCGCGCCCGCTACTGCTGCTAATGGGAACGGTGAGGGTTTTGGGGTGTTAAAGGTGTGGGATAGGGCAGCCTGACCAAGTAGGTGTAGAAAAGTAGGTGGTGAGTCAGAATCTTCTATTGGTTAATCAGCTGTGGGACCTGACCGCGCCCGCTCCTGCTGTTAATAGAAACGGTGAGGGGTTTGGAGTGTTAAGGTTAAAGGATAGGGCAGCCTGTCCAAATCTATAGTAGGTGTTGGTAGTCGGAAGCTTGTATTGGTAGAGATTAGATGTTAATCTACTTTGTAATAATGGAGTTCCGCAAAGTAACGCCTGAATCAATTAACTATCTTGTATTGGTAAATCAGCTGTGGGACCTCACCGCGCCCGTCGACCTCGCTACGCTCGGGATTCTACTCTAGAATCCCTCACTTCGCTCTGGATTCAAAAAAGCGCCCTCGCCGTAAAAATATTACTTTGCTCCCTTGTTATAAAACCTACTATTGTGATAGTCAGTGCCGGATTTAAGCATAGGCAACATAGGCAGTTGCCTATGGGCCGCCACCACACCACAAAAACATTAAATTAAATCGATAGAGGCTCAGTAGAGCGAGAGAGAAAAAAATACTGAGTTTTGTTACAAATAGACGAAAATCTTTTTTATATTTAAATACATTTGCATATATTTTATACAGTTGCTCTATTTTGTACCTTAAGCGAACCCGATTTGCACCCCCCCCCCCTGGTTGAATACGAATCTCATATACAGATTCATGATTATGTCGCTCCGCCGGGGTCCATTTGCCCTGAATTTGCCGCCCCCCCAAACTTTCAACAGTTAACCACAAACTATTTGAGGGCCTCCACCACACGCTCTGCCTATGGGCCGCCGAGGTAAATCTAAAGCTAAATCCGGCGCTGGTGATAGTGACATAATATATTTTTTCAACACACTTGCTCGTAAAGTTGCTATTTTTTCTTTAGTCTTACGCCCGGAATGCGATTTATTACACACTAGTGCGTTTTACTTTTCATTGCCGCACTAGTGTTTTTCTTATTCCACTTTTTTTTTAATATCCCTAAAGAGGTTGTTACCAAAAGATTTGTTATTTTGTAAATAAATAAACTTGTTGTACTTAGTCAAAATCTGATAAGATAAGATTATACTTCATCTAATTATCTATTAAAGCATTTAAAAAATACAATATCTTAAATCATTAATTACCGTAAATTCTTATTAGAAATACATAATTATTTAGTTTAATATATTGTGGCTGAATGTTCGGTGCCTCTGGCTTACCTGCGCGCGCATAGTTATTCAACCAAAGATACGACGCGCGAAAAAATAAACCGCGCCATTTTGTGCAAACATTTGTTCGTTTATAATTTGCTGATTTGTGACTGAAAAATGTCGATACCTAATTGTTTTTTTCCTCGCAAGTGTGTTGAAAAACGTCGTATGATACGCGTGTGCTTTGTTCATTACAGTCTTGGCTCTATTACAGCCCTCGCCTTGCGGCTCGGGCTCAATACCGCCTCGACTGTAATGACCAACTTCGCGCACTTGTATCATAATGTACTATTATATGTAACTACGTTTAATTTCACCCCTGTTCTCCAGGCGAAGGCGACGAGTCGCCGGTGCCGGAGGGCGGGCCGACGCCGGACGAGCTGGTGCGGCTGCTGTCGGCGTGCGACCTGGACGCGGCCCCCGCGCCGCCCGCCCCGCACTCGCCCAGCCGGCCCGCGTGAGGCGCGCTGTGCGCCCGCCTGCGTACCTTGTACTCGTTTGTACTCCACATCTGATGTACGTAATGTTCCATCTATATTTTATACCATAGTTGTTATAGACATAGATGAAGAGTACGTAAGGTCAATATAACTCGGCCGCTCTGAATATAGCTACCAGTGGCTGCGCAGATGTCTATGTTAAGGCCAAAATGGTGGTAGGAGGTGGGAAGTGCGGGGAGTAGGATAGGTACGCCAATAAGAAATAGCGCATCACAAAACATTGTCATGGCCGCCATGTTTTGATTGGTCAGTTACTGTGCCTACGCAAACATCGCGGAAAACGAAGTTCATAGGGGCCGAGTTATGATAACCTTACTGTACATCTCTCAGGTGAGCGGTACATGAGATTGCATTAGAATGTACTGTTGTACTTGTATGTGGTGTAATTAATTCCATGGTTCTTCATTTCTTGTGTGAGTGTGACATATGACTGGCCCGATTCTTTATTCTTCTTCTACGTCTAATATTGGTACTGTACCTCATTCGCGTAAAATTCCTTATCAAACGCGACTGTAGTGTAGAGATATCTCGTTGCAGGTAACCCATCGTGCGAGCGGAGTGGAAACGCAGAGTATAGCACGCATTTTTTTGCAACGTTTAGTCTGTCTTTTCGATGTTATTGATTAAATTAATATTGGTCCAAATATACAATGTTCTTCGGTATTTAAGTATTTGTATACTTAAATGAAAAATGTTGCCAAATCAATCAATTAATCAACGAACAATAAACTCCGCATCTGTACACCGTTTTATATCGCTCATATATCGCCGATACGTGCAAATTTGGTTTACAAGTTTACCTGCAATGAAATATTTACTAACCACCTAATTTCCATTATCATCAACATTCAGTGCCAAGCCAATATAAGATGGAACATAATATCAATGCGCCTGAGAGCTCCAATCTACACTTAATGGAGTAGTAACATTGATACGAGTAAGTGACTTAGGAGCCACGCAGGGGTACAATAATATTGCATTGTCGACCGGGAGACACACGTGTAGTGAAACTTATGGCAGAATACATTTAAAATATCGTCACGAAATTCTGGTCGAGTATGGCAACTATTCTGTGACCGAGAAATATCAGCTTGTGATTGGAAAACTCTACCACCGTCAGTTCTAATACCACGGTAGGGCAACTGATTACGGCAACGCCAAATTATGACTTATAATACTCCACATTTACTTTGATGTTATGATTTTGAATCAAAACTACTTTTTGCCAGAAATTCACTTGCAGCTTAATATTGTACGTGTACCTTAAAGTGACCTTAAGTAATATGTGTGAAACACTCTTCTCCCGCATAGCCGTCATCAGCGCCGAATTAATACTTTACCGAATCATTTCATTCATTTGAAATCGATAACCAAATATATTCGAAATCGTTTCATGTTAATAACATTAAAATCAAGTCTGACGACGACTGAATGAAAATTTTCAAAGTTGTTTTGTTTAAAATGGCAAATATTATATATTATTTCTTCTATTTCCGCCTAGAAATGAATTTCGTCATTTAGGGCCTGTTTCACAATGTACGGATAAGTTCTACATAAGTTCCAAATAAGCTATTTGTTACTTATTTGTAGGATAAACACGATTGTTGCGTTTCACGACTGTCACATAGCGCTATGTGTCACATAAAGTCCATCATAAGTTATGTGGCCGATGAAGTGGCAAATAGCACAATTTATCTGAAACTTAAGTGTATATTCTATGAGAGATTTGTGTTTGACAGATGTCAGACAAGAAAACGTTAACGTTGTGTTTCAATACTTTCAATATTATAGTTTCAATAATATTTCGAACTTGTAACAATATGATGGACGTTTTTGAAACTCTTGAAGATGAGTTTGATGAATATTTTGATCGCATCACAACACCGCGCAGGAATCCTTTATTTCAGTATAGAACTAACTATATGGAAACATTGGACGAAACGGACTTTAGGACACGGTTCAGACTTACTAAAGAAGCCGTGATGTTTGTTTATTCAATGATTGAAGAAACAATTTCTGCTCCTACAGAAAGGTAAATACCTAGATACAATACATAAAACCCGCAATTTTTGGTTTAGCTACCTGTTGGGCCTTGCTGGATCCTAAAGGATCCACTTTACAATAGATTTGCTTTGTGTCTAGTTTTCCGGTCCTAGTCTAGTACTTAATCTAACCCATGTTTATTTCAGAAATCATGCAATAATGCCGATTACTCGTCTACTGTTGACTTTGAGATATTATGCAACAGGAAGTTTTCTCACAGTAGTCGGTGATTTCTCTGGTGTCAGCAAAGCTTCTGCCAGTCGCATTGTCAGCTTGGTTTCACAGGCTATTGCACAGTTTCGTCCTGAGTTTATTAAATTTCCAACCGATACTCGAAAAATACAGCAAGAGTTTTACAACATAGCTAAATTTCCAAGACTCATTGGCGCTATTGATTGTACCCATGTTCCTATAAAATCTCCAGGTAAAAGATCTAATAATAACCTTATAAAAACATACATACTTTGTTATTTATTCAAATATTGTTTCTAGTTTTTATAATATAAATTTTGTTATTTTAGGTGGAGACAACGCAGAAGAATGGAGAGACAGAAAGTCACAGTTTTCTTTTAATGTTCAAACTGTAGTGAGTGCAAAGTTGAAGATTTTAGACATAGTGGCTAGATGGCCAGGAGCAGCACATGACCAAACAATTTTCAACAATTCATTCATAAGACAAAGACTGATAAATGGGGAATTTGGTAACCTTTTGATTGTTGGTGATAAAGGCTATGAAAATACTTCATACCTACTAACTCCTCTCCAAAACCCCATGACCCCAGCTGAACAGCTTTATAATGAATCACAAATACGAAGCAGAAATGTGGTGGAAAGGACATATGGTGTTTGGAAAAATCGGTTCCCCATTTTGTCCAAAAAGATTTTGCTTCATGTATCTCGTGTACAAGCGGTAATAGTGGCATGTGCAGTGTTGCACAATATTGCTATTGATATGCGAGATGAACATTTTGAACTGCTACAACAAGTAGATGAACCAGATGATGTTTTTTATCAAAGCGGAACTGAAAATGTGGGAAATTCAAGGGTGCGAAGTAACCTTATCAGTGATTATTTTGCTTTATTACTATAATATTTTAACGATTACAACATTTTTGAGATAAATGAAATAAAAATTCAATGCATTTATTTAACAAATTTTTATTATTACAATACATCCCTGGTCCCGGCACAAAATTTATTATTTTTCTAGTTTATTTAACAATATATTTTTTTCTATGGCCCATAATTCTCTCTTATGCTCTCTTTCTTCCTCTTCAAATGCCCATTGCTTTCTCTTATTTAGAAGCTCTTCCTCTAGAATCTTCTTTTGCAGATCTGCAATCTCTAATTTTGATTCTGCAACTTTTTCAAATGGCCTTTTCATCTTGGGAGTAGCTGAAAATAGATTGATTGGTTAGCCGTGTGGTGGCAGCAGAGAAGAGTAGTACCACCCAATATTTGCTTGTGGGTATCGAAGAAGGCGAATAAACCCTTAGTCGAGAGCGCAATGTTTAGATATATGATTATCTCATTCATTTTAATAGAAATTATAGAATCATGATGCCTAAAGTGATATCGCTCCAATGAATAACCATTTATAATAATACGAGTATATATTTGTCACTGAGCAATAAATCAGCATAGGGCTAATCCGAGAGGTGGGCAGCAACGCCTCCCGTGAAGACAACATAGTCTCTACAAATACTGCAGTCACCAACCCGCCTCCTAGCATGGTGACTAGGGGCAAAACCCTATGTCCACCAGTGGACTGTGATAGGCTGATAATAATAATAAAATAAATCCACTTTAATATCAACATACTTTAATACAAAGAACTTACATAAAGCAGGATGTTTTTTGGAACGCAGAGATTTTGGCTTCCAGTTGGTCCAATTCTCGATTGTCACTTTCTTGGGCGTAGCACTACCACATTCACCTGAAGTTAAACATAAAAGGTAAAGTCCTACTGTATCAGCTTAACAACAACTCTGAGGCATAACAATTTGAAGCATTACTTACTTATTTTTGTTTTTGGAAGTTGTTCCTCATCAGAATCTTCCTTTCGTGTACAAATGTCTGCCTCAACTGAATGGTTAGATTCACTTTCTAAAATTACATCAACTTTTTGTAAGTCCATAATTTCAATAATTCCTTGTTTTGATGGAATTTGCTGTGTAGAATCTGAAACATAAAGGGCATTCATTCAAACACGATTAAATAGACAGGTTGACTAGTCAAGGTATTACTGTACAATGATTACAATACTGTACAATAATTTAAAATATATATGTACTGTAATAAACGAAACGAAACTAAATGATTTGTACCTACTATAATTTACAAATGTATGTAATATTGTTTCATTTGTGAGAGAAAATAAAGTAATTTGTTTTGTATATCTTACCAATGCGATCGGAGTCAAATTGACTTTCAATTCCTTCGACAGACAACAATATCATGTCTTTAACTTTTTCCTCGACAGGAGTAAGAGGAGGAGCAGCACTAGGGCCACCTCCTGTACGATAGGTTTCAGCACGTATAAAGGCAGACTTTTTTCTTGTAGCCCTCTTTAAGCCTTCGTATTTAGCTTTCAAAGTTTTAGCACTGCGAAAGTTTAGCCCACTTGTGCTATTAAATACCGTCTCCAGCGTCTTCCAGCACTGCTCTTTCTCCTGCCAGGTGACTGAGTCACTCTTTTTATTTTCTAGAACATTTTTATGTTCAGCAACAAGCGAAGTTAGAAGCTCGACTTCTTCCCGGCTAAAATTGACGCTTCTTTCACGTTTTTGCGTCGACATTTTTTGATGCCACTTTCGAATCACAAAAACAATATACACAGTATACACTAACTACTCAGGGAGAATTAATACGCGAAAGGTCAAGCCGAAGGCACCGAACTAAAATACTCAATTAGGTATACCTAACAATAACAAACAAAAATAACATGTAAAAATGACAGTTCGTCAAATGACAACCCGTTCCGTTACAAGTAATATTATATGACCACCAAAATTTTCTCTGTTTTTCTATAGAATTTAGTAACTTTATTTGTTCGTAAAAAAAAGACAAACAAAAACGGAACGCACGAATTTGGTGTTGCCACCGCAATCTCCCTTATGTTTCGGATAACTGTGTGTAGGATAAAATATGATTGTGAAACGCGAAGTTTCTTATTCGGAACTTTTATCTTCCAAATAATTTATGTGTTGCATAGCTATTTGGTACTTTATCCATACATTGTGAAACAGACCCTTAAGATTTTATATCTATATGTCGTTAAATTTTAAATGTATTTTAAATTTTATTATAATAATGTATTTATATTATTAAAATGTTTTCTTTATTATTCATTGAGTAACTTTTTTTCTGTTCACTCTTATAAATAGATACTCGTTTTAAAGTTTTGAGGCACATTAAATAATTATGCCTGTTTTTTCACTGTAGAGAATTGTAACTGCCAAAATGGTATTGCGAAAATGTATAATATATAATACTGTCTTGAAAAATAATACCTATATAATATTATATTGATTTATTGGGTTTTGCGAATAAATATTTTGCAGGAAAATTTTTTGTTCTTAAAGACATACTCAAATATTTACAATATTCTAGAATACTCTCTACACAAATTTGTATTAAAACTTTTAATTAATTGAAATAAAAAGTGTTGCGTGTGTACCAATCATTTATTTATAATTTTGTATTTGTCCAAGACTGACTTCATTTCGACAAGCTCAATCATAATCAGGAGTTTTTAATGTTCTCATAGTTCTTATTTTTGAATATGAATATTATAATATACTGATAAGGGATTTGTAGTTTTATGACTGAAATCATTGTAGGTAATATTGTAGGTAAATTAAGATGTTAATATAACTATTTTGTTATTGTACTTGATGTTAACTATATTTAGAAGGTAATATTTATGGTGTACATGGTATATTCTTTGTTTGTGATATCGAAGTTTATTTACACTGGCTGTCTCAATCAATCGATTTGTTTAGGAATTGTTAAATTTTTTCAATCGTTTTCAAAATAGTTAAATGTAAAACGAATTAAGGACCCCAGTGTAATTAAACTGATGGATATTTATGTAAAAGCCTCGACAAACGTGCATGTGATGTATGGAATTCGTGTTTTAATGAATTATTAATAGCTTATGAGTGTATTTATAAATAAATTGTTGGAAAATAAATAGTTTAGGTACGCCATAGTGCCCTTATCTGACAGCTGGTATTTTGATTTGATTCATACATTTCCAATTTAGGATGTAGCTAAATGTTATATATATGCTATGTTAACTTATTTCTTTTTTATTTATCAGCAATATAAAAAAATGGTGGATAAATTTTTCTCTACATTATTAATTTCAAAATGTTATTACTTAATTGTTAATTTTTATTTTAAACCTTTAAAGAAAAAATCTCAAAATCCTACAGTTCGACATTTTAGCGTAAAGGCTGTGGGTATTTATTACCCACTCAAAATAAAAGAGTACGAGTGTGGTATTGTCGAGGCTTTAATCAAAATATCATATTATACAAAAACAATATTAGACTAGTTTAATAGTCCCGTTTCACGTGAACATTTTGTTCTGCACTTCATATTTAAAATAATATTAAATGTAGTTTGTCTTCAAATTAATTTTCCAAGCTTGAAATTCAAATTATATAATATACAAATACAAATAAATAATTTTCTATAATAGTTTTTTTTTATTTAATGACTCGATCTAAGACTTTTCTTTGAAAGTAGTTTTGAATACTTACCTTGTGAAGATAGTTCTTAACGCTGCAAAGCGAAGAGTTCAATACCCTCCTGTAAATAATATTCTGTGATGATAATAATGTTACGTGTCAGGAGTAATGGGTTCGAGAAAATGCCAAAATATACCACAAAGACTTTTATTGTGATCGTAGATACACAATTACACATGTACACAGTACACACCAAAACACTATGCACGTAGGTACTCGTAAACACACTCTTCGATCACTGTATCGCCCGTAGAAATCACTTCACTTCTTTTGCTTGTATCGCTTGTTCTTCCCGGTTTCGCTTCCGAAACTAGAATGCCACGCAGTCGACCGTGCCCCTATTATACCACTCGCCTACCATTCATGCCATTCTAAAATGTTCCCGCAGTTTTTGGAATAAGGTTCTAGTATATTCCTTACAATTGACTTTCGACCTTATGACTAATGTCATAAGGTCCCAGCGTCGCCCACGCCAGGGTTGTCACAATAATTTTTCGCCCCCTGACTGGAATTTTATCCATGTTACCGGAAATGTATGAAATCTAATTATGTATGTATGTATCTAAGCTCTTTAGGAAACGTGTAAAATATTGTTTTAAAAATTATTTAATTCATACATTTCCTAGGAAATATACACATTTCCTAGGAATTGTATACAATTCCGATATCGTATTAGGAAATGTGTATATCGTGGCCACATCGTAGATTTGTTAACTTCAAATGGTCGCATTTCATGAAATGGGCAACTCAGTTTGTCCAGACCGTTAAATCGTCTACGTTTGGTCATCCACGTTTGGCCAAATCGTAAAAACGCAGAATATAGGGCATAATTTCGAACCGTGACGTCTCCGGCGCTGCGGAAGGTGCAGCCCCTTCGCCCTTGCGTAACAAATTACGGGGGCGGGGGCTGCCCTCCCTCCGCGCCTCCGGGTTCTAAAAAAAACTAGGGGTAGGGCATACAAGACTACGTGGAGTAGGGGTAGGCTAATTCGGTTCTGTAACCAATTCGACCTACCTACACCTTGAAAAATTTGACTGAGTAGTAATGCAAATGAGTATTTATTGTTTTACACAATAATATTTTTGATTAAGGCACTCGGTGAGACAATCTGGTAAAAATCATAACGTAAAATATAATATCTTCATTATTATCTATCCCGCGTACCCATTAAAATCTTAAATGTTTTACATTTCCGATTGCTATTTAGGAAATGTATACATTTCGTAGGAAATGTGTCCAATATAATTTATTTCACACATTTCCGGGCGATTTTAGGAATTGTATACATTTCCTAGGAATTGTATACAATGACGGATTTAACACATTTCCGTTAACATACACACTACACATGAAATCCCAGTGCAGAGGTATAGGTGTATAAGCTTTTATTATTATTTCATTAAACTTATTTCATTAAACTTATTTTATTAACATTAAGGCCCTAAAATATCACAAAAATAACATTGATAATTTAGGCGACAGCCAATAGAAACCACAAGATAATTCAAAAATTATTTATTTTTATAGCTTTACCATAACACATAAAAACAGCACAAAAAACAAAACAATACATACATTGACTAGAGACAAGTTTACATTCATGTTATCCTGAGTGACCCTGCTGTTGATATTTCTATACAATTTATACAATCATTCAATATTATGTTATGGCACAACTGTTATGTAAACCCAAAAACATCAGAAACGATAAAACTGTAAAAACGTGCAATAAATTCAAGTAACACGAAACAATTTGAAACCGTGCTTGCCACACTAACTAGAACTTTAATACAAATCAATAAATCATAAATTATCCCAAACAAGACTTACAAAAACTCAAGAAAATATAACGTAGGTGGCAAAACAAAAAAAAAACGGGACTGTGTCATACGTTTTCCTGAAAGGAAATTGTGTAATGAAATATTTTTTCTTATTTGGGGGCGCTATCGACGTGGTACCCAGCACAGATTAAATCGCTTCATGGAATCCTATAACGCTAAACAAAATTGTGCTTGTCTTATCCTACCTTAATTTATGTGTCGTACGTATTTTTTTATTCTGTAACTGATTGCTTAACTTACGCATAATTTATATCATACATAAATACTCATACAGCTGAGGTAAGATATTTTAATTAATAAATAAATAAATATAAATAAACGCTAACACACTCATACCCCCGCAGTAGGTTACTAGGTACCTGTGTCGCGGGTGGCATGGACTACACATATAACACATCACAATTACACCCATGACCCGAGTACAAATATTTATCTGCCACATAAATATCTGCCCCGGCCGGGAATCGAACCCGGAACCCCTCGCGTCGCAGGCAGGGTCGCTACCAACTAGGCTGCAGGGTCGTCAAATTAATAATCAAATTAATAATTCGCTTCATAATTTAAAATCGCGTAATGACCTTGTGCAATCTCGTCTCAATTTTGCAGCTAAGTTGTGCAGCAAAGCTGACGAGCGAACTGTTATGTGGAGTCACTGTTTCAATTGACATCAGTATTAGTCATCGTGGTTACGAAAACGGAACTACTCATTCTCTGTCATTCTTGGATCTGAAAAAAACGACTGACTCTCTGCATAACATAAGATCTTATATTTAATCTCGTATACAATACGCAACTTTAATAAGCAAGTCTTTTCGATATAAATACTGTATGAACGGCACCTTACAAGAAATTACATAGTCTGCATGTTCAATCTTACAATATTGTGAACGTGTAATAAAATAATAATAAAATTAAGTATATACAGATTCTTGGCCTTAGAGTTAATGCAAGCATCAAATAATTCAATAAGTAATTATAGGATTTGAGTAAAATTTCTCACATTATTCAAACGGCCGACATTTCGGCGCGCTCTTGTAGTGAACTATGACGTCAGATGACATCAAGTCTAAATCTCCATTCTTTGCACTAGGATACAGAGATCAAACTTAATTGGACAGTGAATTTCACTGAAGTCTAGTAAGAACGAATGTGAGCATTGACGTCACAATTGTATTCTACATAGTCCTACTAATGATTAACATATATATCAATTTACATCTAAAGTTTTGTTCGTTTTAAATTAGTACTAAGATGAAATTTACTACAACCAGAGTATAATATAACTAAACATTGACAATATATTGATTGAAATTAGATTGGATTACATATTATATTATTATAATATGTAAATGTATATGTGCATATTTTGATGTGCTTTAGTTCACATTTTTTCACTATATTATTGTAGAGGTAATTAGCAGACTAAGATATACAATTACTATTATTATTATTAAGTTATTACATACTCGTGCTCGTTTCTGTACAAATTCTTGCGCATTGTATTTAATTAAATAATAAGGCAACATTTCAGGCATTATGTATTTCAACATGCTTCTCAAGTTTTAAAAATATATACTATGTAAGTAATAGTCCTTTCATCCCTAGAAGGATATTGATTACTTTATATAGTAAGCTTAAGCATAGCAAGATAGCAACACTTTGATCAATATCCAGCAAATGTATTTTATATTATTATATTAGTATTATTTAGTTATCATTCATGGCTTCATACTAATAAAAATCGTTGTTTCTCCGGATGAATCGAATCTTTGTTCATGATTCTAGAGAGAAATTATCGACGGCGATACATTCAATGATTCCTAAACGTTGCCTTATTATTATATTGGTGTCACCTTACTGTTACGTTTTCAGTGTCTTATTTTATGTACACAGAACTAAATTGAAAAGCCATAAAAGCAGTACGAGTTATAAAACCCACTAATGTAATGTACTTACCAAAATCTTCACAACTTAACCGGGCGGAGCCGAAGGCAGTATTACAATACTTAAACTTTATAATTGGCATTAATCGGTTACTTTAGTTACTAAGAATATTAATATCGGAGTCAGTCAAATTAACGTCCTTTAGTTAGTTAGACGAAGTAATTACATACGTACAAATCAAGTCTGCAAGGAATAAAGCTTGTTGTCGTAAAGTTCTGGGTTCGTTAGTGGTGTGAACAGGTAGCACCATAGGATGAAGCCCAGAAGTAGGTTCCACAGGATCATCGCCCGTTGCACCGGCGGAAACTGGAATACCTCACCAAAGTTCGGGAAGCCCATGTGGTTGCAGAATATATGAGCCATCAGCGGAGCAACGAAATGTCCTAAAAATTATTAAAATTAAATTAGGTTCCAGTGAGTGAATGCTTAACGTATAAACGCTTTGACCAATAGGAGCAGGCTTATATTGAAATATGTTGTAAAAATGAAAAACTATAGTTGCCAGAAGCAACTACTCACTAGTTTAGTTATAACATGACATTACATGATATTGATTTGATCCTCAACTCATTTTTATAAAAACTTTAAATCAACTTACCAGTGCTTATAAAAAGATATGCTGAATAGGCACCAAACACACTTGTATACAGGAACTGGAATGCTGTAAAAAAATCTGTGTTTAGTCTTTAACTGAATACGGAAATAAAATTAATTACGATAAAGGCCTTTCGCCTTTCCAGACCTGCGAGGTACCCTCTATCGCAATAGGCAGCGATATCCTAAAAGTAAGTTTTCTTCTTACACTAGTTCTACACCAAACAGTAAAATTTTGTACCCAATATATCACTCGGACTGCAACATTAAACTTACTGTATAGGTACTATAGTACAAATTGACGGCGGGCGTTTGTTATGCATGACCTAATGAGATATTGTACTTATGAGCTCCGCTGTAGCTGCTTACTAATAAATTTCTAATTGCCAAGGTATAATTAATTAGAAAGCAGTTAATTAGCATACTCCTTACATGAAAGAAATAAGGCTGAACGAAACTGTGCTCCAGCCTTCACTTGCTCAAATAAGTGGTGAAAATGAGCTGAAACAATGATAGGAAACATTACATTAGTTTAACCGGATTATCTCAGATCAACAAAGGTAGGTTGTGTTAAAATCTAAGAATATTTTACAAGAAGTGGCTGCTCAGCCACTTTTTAACCCCCAACGCAAAAGAGGGGTGTTATAAGTTTGACGTGTATGTGTGTCTGTGTATCTGTGTGTCTGTCTGTCTGTGGCATCATAGCTCCCGAACGGATAAAGCGATTTCAATTTAGTTTTTTTTTTTATTAAAGGGAACTTATGGGCGCATGTTTTAAAATATGTTTGATGAAAATCGGTTGAGCCATTTAAAAGTTGTGGGGGGTGAAAGCGGGGAAGAATAGCCATAATATATGTGCAAATATAGTCACTCGTGTGGGGTCTCAAATCAAAGTGCACAGTAATTATAATTATAATATATTATAACTTAATGTTTATAACTTAATCGAGAACGTTCTTACCTATAAAAATTATAAAATTAAAAATTAAAAAACCCCCCACACAAGAAATTACATTTAAAAAGTAAAAAATAATAAAAGAAACTCAATCTTGAAGTATGTAAGTGTGTATTAATAATTCTAAAAAAATACGTCACGTTGGGGGACCGCTCCAACTTTAACAATTTAATTACGAATAGTAACTAACTTATGAAAAAAATATCGGTGATAATGAATAGTTAGGAGCGTTCCCCCAACTTGACGTATTTTTTTAGAATTACTAATACACACATACTTCAAGGTTGAGTTTCTTTTATTATTTTTTACTTTTTAAATGTAATTTCTTGTGTTAGGGATTTTTTAAATTTTATAATTTAATTTAATTCTACAAAAAATATTTTTAATGCTAACAAAACAATTCATGAGACTCAAGATTGGACAGTATTGCCACGTCAAGAAGAGATATCCAACAGTGCAATACTAAATCTAAATTTTGCCTTGAATTTAAATCAAATTGAATTACACTACAAAATTACAGACATTGCCTAATCAGAAAATAGATTATAATATAATAGAGGCTATTGTATGCAAATTAGTTTTTGCTGCAGAGAGTATTTTATTCACTGGCATGTTTGCAAGGTTGACTAGTTGCATAAATTTAATCATCTGGGTAATTATATTTTTTATAAACTTGTTATATTTCTCAGCCATTTTGGAAATGCAATACCAGGTTTAGAATGGTTTATTTATGTGTCCGGATATTTATTAATTAACATACTCAAGAGAACTGAGCAGTCATTATTTAAATGAAAGTTTTGGTATTTACAAAACTAAATGGCTAAATAATTTCTTAAAATTACAATGTGAATAAAAAGATTTACCTATTCCAAAAAGCAAGGGTCCCACAAAGACAGCTGTCATGAGATCAAAACATTGCATCAGCATGGGCACCATGCATGACCGGAACACCCACTCCTCACTCAGAGGAGCCATCAAATGGTTACGGACCCACACCAAGTCTTGAGAGATTGTCCACCAATATGCTGGCTCTACAATAGAATCATAACATTATCAGTACTTAGATATTTTAAAGATATTAGTTTTAACTAGTAAATTCTATTATTCTCTATTCTATCGCTAGACTTTTAAAACATATCTTCGATGCATGGGAGGGATCACAGAATGCCTATGGTGTATTTTGTGATTTATCTAAAGCTTTTGACTGTGTTGAGCATGAAATATTACTATTAAAACTTAATTATTATGGGGTAAAAAACAAGTCGCTTAGCCTGATTAGGTCTTACTTAAGTGATAGAGTCCAAAAAGTTAGTATAAATGATATTAAATCATCAGGGTCTAAGGCTGTGATGGGTGTTCCACAGGGCTCAATTTTAGGTCCTTTTCTTTTCTTAGTATATATAAATGATTTACCATATTATGTAAAAAAAAAAACATGCGGACATTGTGTTGTTTGCTGATGACACATCATTATTATTTAAGACGGACAGAAATAAACGTAATTTTGACGATGTGAACAATGCTTTGTCGCATATATCAAAGTGGTTTACAATTAATAATTTACTCCTAAATGCAAGCAAAACTAAATGTATAGAGTTTACCCTACCAAATGTAAAGAATGTCGATAAGACACTTAAATAATGAATCATTACAATCAACAAAAATAAGGAACAATCAACAGTATTTTTAGGAATTACCCTGGATAGTAAACTACAATGGGACGCGCATTTAGGAACTCTTGCGACGAAACTTAGTAGGGCTACTTATGCGGTTAGAAAAATAAGACAGCTTACTGACGTAGAAACTGCTGGGCTTGTTTACTTCGCATACTTTCATAGTGTTATGTCTTATGGCATATTACTGTGGGGTAAAGCACGCGATATACAATAAATCTTTGTATTGCAGAAGAGGGCCATTAGAGCTATTCATAAACTACGGTATCGGGAATCGTGCCGTGATAAATTCAAAGAATTAGGTATACTTACAGTAGCCTCACAGTACATATATAGTAATATAGTTTTTGTAAGAAACAACATAAATGCATATAAAAAAAACAGCGACTATCATAATCGCTTAACAAGAAAGATGCATGATTTGGCGACGCTTTCATATCGGCTAGGTAAAGTGCAGCGTTCTTTTATGGGGCTTGGTGTACAGTTCTATAATAAAGTCCCTAAGGCAATCCGTGACCTGCCTTCAGAGTTGTTTAAGAAGCATGTAAAAGCACAACTCGTAGACAAGAGCTACTATAGTATACAGGAATATTTAGATGACAAAAAGGCATGGAAATTACTAGCTCTACAACCAGCTCTGCTAGGTTAGTGCTTACCTGTATCAATTAAGTAATATTGTAATTTTTATTTTAAAAGATGCGGAGGAGTTTTTTTTCGCCGTTTTTTTCTCCTCAAGCACTTTTCCAAAACGGTGGTAGAATCAAAAAATTGACGTTCATAAGTGAATTTGTAAATTCCTAGATGAAATAAACAGTTTGACTTTGACTTTGACTTTATTATAATAAATACATAATATATTGCTATGGCTCCATTAAGGTGGTTGGTTGGTGACCTGATGGCAACTTGTTCAGGTATTACTGTGGTCTCGAGACTAAGCCCACAATGGCATGACAACTCTGATACCATCACTTGTTAACAATGCCTCAATCAATTTCTCCTGTCCTATTCACTCCGAAGAATAAATAAAGCTGCCGTGCTAACAATAAGAGCAGTAAGTCAATTTTTTTCAAAAATGAGTTAAGTACATATCCTGAATCGCCACGTAATGCTCTAATAACTGGTCTTACTCCCGTTTTTCTATCTTCACTAGAACCTAAAAATATCATTAAGCCTAACAGCAGTAAGACTATAAAATGATGTCTTTTCCTTAGCTTATATAAGCAGGAAATATACTAACCTCATGATAATTAGTGTACCTCCGAAATCTTTGTTATTATTGCTTAGAAAAACCGCTTAGAATAACATAGAAAATCGGACCTAAAAAACTTACAAGCTAAAAGAGTAGTCAGTAAAAATTGAATCGAAAACTTTAAACGTGATTTTTTCGGTTTCTGAAATTCCGACTTACTGCTCTTACTGTAAGCACGGCAGAAAGAACATGATAATTTTTAAAAATTAAAAATGTTATGAGTTTTTCATACCTGAATATAAACTCCAGAAGCCTGCAAAAAATTGCATTGTTAACGGCCCCAGAAAAAGTATTGCAGTGAGAATCAAGGGCAAGATGGCAGCTTTGAAAAACCCCGCAAACCGCAGGCCCATATGTTCCAGAAGGTCAGCCCTTCTCATTGTTTCTTCAGTGAGGAACAATTGTGCAAAATATGGGGCGAGGAGCATCATACATAACACACTGAAGAATCTTTTCTTTATTGTAATGGGGTGATCTCTGAAAAAATAACATATGTGCTCAACTTGTATACATACCGCTTCTAGTGTAAGAGTATATTACTTAATAAAACCTAATAAGAAGTAGGTACTGAGCCACGAAAGATTTTAAGTCTTTTGATCAGTTCTTATGATAGGATGTTAAAACTCCTGCTGATCTCTATAGAGATACAGCGTTGAATATACCAAATCACAACAATGATACAATAGCTAATGTAGTTATGACAAATGGATTAGTTCAGAATCAACTAGTATTCATATTCATACTGTGTACTGTACCTGTGTAATGATGATTTCCACACATATAAGCTACCGACGTAACAAAAGGTCAAAAATATACATGCCAGTATGGACAAAATACATGCATTTTCGTCCTTAAACTCTTGAAGACCCATGATGTTGTCACATCAATGTTTCGCTCATTTAAAACATGAAAATACAATTCACTAAGAAACTTGAATACGAATACAAACAATTAGGAGATGAAATCTAAGAGGTAGAAATTAGAAACAGAAGTTAACAGCAGAACTCAATAGGCTTGGGTATATTTTGATATATCGATATTTTAACTGAAAAATATCGATATAAATCAGCGATATTTTTTCCCGCGATATATCGATTTTCGATATTTATATTCAGATATCAAAATCGATATATTTTTAAAGCTCTGCTGTCTGCTCATGCGTCACATCATGTATATTTAACCAATCCGATTTCTGAGATTTAGAAAGAGTAGGTATAGTATATAGGTAGGTAGGTATGTAGTAAGCTGTGCTGTACCTATTGGTTTAGTTTCTTTAGTTCAAACACAAATAAAAATTAAAGTCTATGACCTGCTTGTCTATGACTATGACAATGACCCTGCTTGTTGGTTTGGTACAGTGCGCCCAGCTTACCTCTGAAATGGCAAAAATTGGAAAAAACGCCGCCATGTTAAAAAGTCATTCATAAGTACGTTGTGGTCATTCATCTGTCAGTTACTAGTGTGCAATGATTGGTCAAATGAATGTTAAATGCGTCCGACAGCGCCTCTTTCATTTCAATCTTAAGTTGGGTTTACTATATGTTCATTTTTCTTGGCTATAGGTACATAAACCTGTTTTTATAATAATAAAACTGATGTCACAACAGCAAGATGTGTATTTGCTTTATAATTTCGAATATTTTGGCATTTTTTTATAAATAATTGCATATTGGCCAAAAAATATCGATATATCGAAATATCGATATTTATTGGATGATATATATCGATACATTTGAAAAATATCGATACGATAAATATCGATATTTTTTCCCCATTTGCCCATCCCTAGAATTCATCGTCATAGAGAATGTTCATGTTCATCGTTCCTTCCTTGATAAAATTGTCAATGTCAAAATTGATAACGTCAAACAGTAATGTCAAAGCTACCTATGTCAATGCGGTATTGCCATGTTTAATAAAAACCATAAAGAAAGAAAAAAACAGCAAAATGGATAGATTAAAAATTCTAGAAAATACAAAGTGATTCTGTTAAAATAAAAAAAAACGTTTTTTTTTATAAAATAATAGGAGTTATTAAGTTATGTCCTGAGACGTATAAATTGACTGAAGAGCTGATCAAAGACAATAATTTTAATAATGATTTTTCTGACTTCTATTGCCCATCTAAAGTTCTCTTTCATATTTTTTTTTCTTTAGTTTTTTTTTTATAGTAGGGCCATTTTAATAGGCCACATTTGACAACTGTTTGTCTTTGCTTAAAAAACATCGATTCAATTTAATTAATCGATAAGGACTTCAAACATGTGTTAATCGAATGCGATTGCTATAAAAAAGTATTAATAAGCACACAGTTCGCACAACGACTAAAAAACGACACAAATAATGCGTCAAATAATGGCGCGAAATGAAAGCATGACTTTTTTGTAACAATTCACGGTACTGGACACTGGCTTTTGAGCCAGACGTATCTATAGTAAATAAACACAAAATAGATATAAATGAATAATGCCCTAAAATGTAACAAAATATATTTTGTTCGTATTAAAATATATTTTATTTTGTAATGGTGAAAAACTTTTTGACGATTAGTTCGACTTCTCGAATTCAACTTATGTACTGATCTGTTTCTTTTGGTACCATCCCTTATATTTAAAAAGAGAAAGAGTTCACTGACGTAACTTTGTAACGACGTCAGTGTTTTACTTTTAAGTGTAAAAAGTTTAACAATATCTAGTAGGGAATATTAAATAATATGGGGTGCCTCCCTTACAAGGTTACTTTGTACAATTTTAACGAACTGTCAAATGTGGCCTATTAAAATGGCCCTACTATTCAACGCTCATGTCTATTTAATAACTATGACTAAGTATGACATTTTAAGGTCCAGACGTTTTGCTACAAGGGCATTTAGTGTTGATGACAATTTAATAACTATGGCATTTTTATTTCAAGACGTTTTGGTTATTTCGTCATTTTGCTACGTAGACATTCTGATAGTCACCCTATGTACAGACATAACCACATAACCCAGTTATATATATTATGCATTAAGATAATAATAAGATTATTAAGTCAATTTGATAATCTTACTAACCTAATCGTGTCGTAGTATGGTGTGAGCATCACAATTTATATTAGGTACTTGTATATTATATTGACCAGGATGTATAGATTGACTTGATCTAACTGCATAATGCGCGCGTCTACTAAACTAAAAAAGGAATAGTGGATACCCAAAAATAACCCCGAATATTTTATTTTATAATAACTGAACACTAAACTTATCTCAAAAAAAAAATTCATCGATAATTGAAATAGATTTATGTTTATTCATATTTTTTGAAGTTTCGATATTAATTTTAGATGACGATGTGCACTGCTCTTATACACGAATTTGACCACAAACAAAAATCTTAGAAAATCTACCTAATCATAGGTACTCTGTAACGTTGCCGTCAATGCCGTCAATATGACAGCAGTTAGTTCAAACAATGGCCACGTTAAAATGAAAGCTATAGTAAACCCAACTTAAGATTGAAACGAAAGAGGCGCTGTCGGACGCATTTGACATTCATTTGACCAATCATTGCACACTAGTAACTGACAGATGAATGACCACAACGTACTTATGAATGACTTTTCGTTAGTTCCAATTTTTGCCATTTCAGAGTTAAGTTGGGCGCACTGTATGTCGGTCTGTAGATGGAGTTGCAATCGCAATCGCCATGTTTCTTTAAAATCCGCCATATTTTATTGAGAGTCGCCCTTTGGTTTTTAGGGTAGTGTGGATTTTTAGCGTAATTATTTAAATAATGGTTTTTATGAGTTAACAATTATCATATTAGTATCAGTGTTTAGTGCAATATTTGTTAAACGTTAAAACTCTTGCCAAACTTCGACTGATGTGGTATAATCTTGATTTCCTGTTTCGGTTCCCCAATCTATTCTAAACAGAAAATGGCCGACGGTGTTGGTGCGGGTGTCTCCTTTGTTTAGGCTGGATTGTAGTGAAAATAAAGAGTTAAAGAAATAATGCCTAGTGCCTCGTTTTCCTCTTCGCGTTCTTACGTCCGAAGATCGCGAAGAAAAGGCGGACATCGGATACCTCTACCTTCCAGGACACAATCGAGTAAGTTATCCGGGTCGGCTGATGTCGTACCAAGTATTACAAATGGCTCATTATCGACATTTCCATAAGTGTTTGATGATGTACGTACTTTTCATGTTAATTCATTATAATTAGGATATTAAAGTTGTATGTCAAATCTACGTCTCGAATGAACTTCGTCTGTTTTACAATAATAGGTTTTCCAAGCTATCGTTAATTTGATATCTCGCTGATCATTGTTCCTTGCAATTTGCTTGACATGCAGATTTTCTTTCATCTTAATTTCTGTTCAACAACAGTGTTACACAGCGCATTTCGGTGACATTTTGCGCAATAAGAGTATTGATTTGATGGCTTGAAGGAAGAGTTATATTACGGCATGACGAAACAGCTGTTCGGAAACATAAAGTTGTATATTTTGTGTGCATCTCGTTATGAAACATGATTTTCCTATGATATGTAAGTGATTACAAATAGCACACATACAACCAGCTGCAATAAAGCCATGTGTCATTAGTCAATATCAATATAATCATATCCAATACCTACATTCATTCATAAGTCATGACTAAGTATTTGTTTACAGTGAACACTTGAATGTTATGTTATTTATATGTTGATATAATATATTTTTGCTACATTCTCTGCAGTGTAATTGTGAAATAATTGGGCAATTAAAATAATGTGCCTAAATTTTATGGTTAAACTATGCTAATTTCAAATTATTATTAACATACTTCATATTTTAGTTTATGACGACTTAATATTCATCTGTGGTATAACGTTCACCCATTTACTAATGTTTATATTATTTTAAAAGCTAGCATGCATAGTAAAAAGCAAAGGCATAAACACCATTTTGAATGTATGACCTAGTATTCACTATAAGCATATTTATAAGTGATATAAGTTTTATGAGAATATAATTCTGTAATAAAAGTTTAAATGAAAACTACAAATGTTTTTAACCGCATAAGTTTCTACTTTTGGACTTGTTTCGAACTGTGATTATTATTTCATTGATGTCCGATTAGTTAATGTTAACACACAATGCATTTGAAAAACGGCTACAATATTGTTTCAGAATCAAATTAACAGGAATAGTATGGTAATGTGGAGTTACAGAAGCAATTGTTAAAAATTTTGCTTGATTTATATCCTTGATAAAAAGTTTAATCCCACTTTAAGATTTTCCCAATCAGAATTCAAAGAAGAAGATATTATGTAATTAATTTAGTTGCAAATAGTTTAAAGAAGCTTGTTCTCAGAAGTTGTAGATAACATTATGTAGTACATACTACATAATATATTGGCTACAACCCATTAATGGCCGACCACTGAGCATCTCTCCATCATCTGGGTCTCTCCTTATTACTGAGGAGGTCTACAGCACCCTCCACCATGCTGCTCCAGTGCATATTGGTGGAGGTGGTTGTAATATATTATGTATTTAGGCATATTAGGTGTATAGGTATTCATACGTTACTACAAAACTGAATTTCAATTTACCCATATTTTAGAATGGGAATGTTGAAGTTTCTCTTTCTCGTGTTGTAGTTTCTCTTTCCATTCATAAAAATAATTTGCAAATTGACCTTCCGAAAAAACTATTATAAAGCTGAATCTGTTTATTAATATCTTTCATTTATGTGAACAGAGTTCTGACATAGCAACAAAGTCGAATTCTATTCTTGTATTGGTCTATTGATTTCTTTCACCATTTTGGTGATCTACTATTCTAGAAATTTAAGTTGATTTGCCTCTTTAGTTAATCAAATAAATTATGTACAGCATACAAACATATGAAATGATGTTATTTTAATATTGGAAAACATAAAACATCTCTTGTTTGAACAGCAATTAAGAAGTAACCCAATTTCATACAACTGTCTATTTACCTCTGAAATAGGTCATGACTTTGGCAACAAATCAAAATTTAAAATAATACATGCATGTTTGGTTTGTATGTTGATGAATGTATCACTGGAGGATTAAAATTGAAATAGATTGTCTATGTTATCATTAAGTTCTGATCAAAATAATATATGAAACTTTTCCATTACTGACAGACAATGCACAGAAACGCCTGAAAGCCAAAACTACTGAACATAACTAGCTGAAATTTGGCATATATGTTTGTTAGGTAGTGTAAGATAGAACTAAGAAAGAACTTTTGTAAATTCTCTCCTTTAAGGGAACAAACTGAAAAATACACAGATTAATTCCTAGGAATTCTTAGTCTTCACTTATCAGCACTGAAACAGTATATTGGAGTATGCTGTAAGCCTATTCAATGATAAGAAGAGGCCCATGCTCAGTAAAGCCATTAATTGGTTGAAGCCATCATGAATAGCAAAGAACTAAGAAGTTTATCTGTTATTAAATATGTCCAGATGGAAATCAAACTTCAAATGCCAGTCTGAGAAGACAGCCGCCAATTCAGCTACAGGCGTCTTGACTTTAATTATGTTAAATAAGAAAGTATTGCCATTCAGTGGCATAATTGTATAATATATTTGGTTGAGTAAAGGAAATATTTCACTTAAGTACCATGACTAAAATTTGATATAAAATCAAAAAATTAATAAACTGTTATTAAAACTAATTTAATTAATGAGTTTTAGTAAGTTTCTATTACATATCTGCAATAACCAATAACATCAAAGAAAATTACTTATTGAAATGTACTGTGTTTCATTATTGACTAGTAACTCAAACTTTCTTTGCTTTACTGAACCTGTACCTATTAGACATACTGGAAATATAGTGCTCATTTATTTCTAGGCACTATTTATTTATAAATAAATATAGAGTTTTCAAATTTTCAATCCTTTCTCAATAATTTCTTGTCCGTAGTAATGATTATGAAAGCTTTGTGATATGGAGTTAGAAGCAAAGAAATCTACTCATAAATTAAAGAAATAGATTTTGAGTCAAAACAGACACTTGGATAAATTTTCAGAAAATCATAAGAAATTCCATAGTGACATAAAACAAAATTTCATTTTATTTATTTCATACTAAATTCTAGTTTAATTACATAAGAGTTTCATTTAAGTACATAATAATGTTAACCAATTACTTAATACATAATGGTGTTGTAAGTATTTATTTTGGAAAATAATCAGGTCATCTGGACTTCACAGGATGCTTTGTCAGGATTTCTCAAAATATTGGTAATAAGTTAATAACACAGAATGGTTCAGGATTTGATATAAAGGTAATTTTCGGCCCTTGTGGTCACTAAAACCTTTAAGGATTTTTTTGATGAGTATGGTTGAGGAAAGAAAGTAAAACCAGTAAGTTATCATGTACCACACGTCTACTATAAATGTCCGTATCGAATAAATTAAATCGTCCCCGTCCATTCCAGCTGAGCCATGTGAGTCGGTCCCCTGCCCGAACAACGTGACGGGCAGCGCGATGGCGGCGACCGCGTGCGCGGGCCCCAGCGGCTCCGGCGGCGGCGGCTCCCCGCCCGTGCCGGCCGCCGCGCCCGCCACCACCGCCGGCCACCACAGCCCGTACGACCTGCGCCGCAAGTCGCCGCCGGCGTACCACGAGCCCGGGCCCTCGGGCGCTTGCTCTCTACCCGCTAGGAAGAGGCCCAGGACGTAAGTACATCATACTAAACTAAATAATGCTACGTACTCATAGCCCCACTCTAGGATCCCGTGTCGTGGACGCCATGGAATCTTAACACCTATATGAAGAAAGGAAATTTGAACTCAACTTTCAATTTCAAACTCCTTGAGAATCGAACCCAGGACCTCTCATACTGCAATCCGTCATGTTAACCATTGCGCCACATGAGTCATCGTTGAATAACTTCACAATTCTGCATGGGAACTATTGCGCCACACAGATCGTCGATCAATTACCTATGTTCATAATTACAGGTTGTGGTTATATTTATATTACACACACAGGTTAGAAAACTTGAGTCTTAGGCGTAATAATTCGCCCTTCCATCATTAAGCTCCTTGTCGAAGATTGAAGTTCATCCACATCGATTGAACTCGTGGAGAACCTTTACCGCCCGACTTTTTCGATACTACGCATTCGCTATCCTTGTTGTATAAAAATTGGCACGTCGATACTTTGGCGGCCCGACACGACAAGGGGTCCTTCGGCATCACTACATGCAAACGCTTAACAGCAACTATAGCAGCAAACTACGCAAGTCTCAAGAATACCTCGACGTTCATAGCATACCAAAGGGTACCACACCTTGGTGACCCAAAATCTGTCATTGAATATTATAAAGGTCACAGAATTCATAAAAACCAAGTCCAAATGTCATGTCAATGAACGAAAGAATTATCACACATACAAAGGGACTCATGAAAGAATTTGCTTCGAACTTTTTTGCACTTGAACAAGACTGAGCAGCCACTTAAAATCATATAAAGAATGTTTCCTAAGTGTTCATCTTTAATGCGTGCAGCTTCTAACTTCTAACTAAAAACTTCTAGTGTATTTTAAAAATGTTAGTTCACTAAAAATCCAAAAAAAAACCTTACATAGACAGTAATTTTTTTACGACAGGTTAGAAAGTTATTGACAATGCTAATTTGTTTACAGTGTCTTAAAATTAACCATCAATTTTATTATTGGAGTAATAGGAGTTAAAATCAATATTATGAAATGTAACATGCAATAAAAATGGGCAATAAATGTATTATGGAGCTTATTTGTAAAACAGGAGTGGGCTTTCCAGTCCGAACTATCGGCGTTTTACTACACAAACTAGTATTTAATGCCACAAGCAATACTTGTTATGGTTTTGTTTCTTGCTTTTTATGTCCTTACTTTACAATGTCAATAAACATTGAGTTTAAGATTTAAGTTGAAATATTTTTACAATGTGTTTCTGTCAGTATTATAAAATGGGAAATCTGCAATTTAAAGCACTTGCCAGGGGAAGACAAAATTAACCCAACTTTACTTCAGGCGGAGCTAAACTTAATTCTAGCAATATTAATTCGTTATGTCTTATAAAATCAGAAGATTATGCGATAATTCCACAAAAAACTTATACATTTACTGACTGCTTATAATTATGGAAGAATCTCGGTGGATACTTCAAGTATGTACTTTCACTTAAATAAGTATCACAAGTACCTTCTAGATTCAAAGATCTAAACTGTCATTTGATCATTATTATTAAACCATATACAAACTTTATAAAAGCCAGCAATTGTAAGAGTTAAATTTATTTTATGATTTTGGCGAAATCTCATACCTACTTTAGTTACATTTACATGTCAAATAGCGGTGTTTAAAACACATAAAAGATATCCAAAATTAATGACGTTTTCGAACTCGTCTCGTCAATAGACGAGAAAGTCGCTAAATTCCGTTTTTAATATTAACACATGATAGTCTGAAGACAATATTATTATAATGTTCATCGCCGACTCATAAACATTGTTTTATTGTATGAATTTTAATTTTGCACCTCAATGCTAACAATTAATTTTAGTTCCGTTGTTGGTTATTCTAAGGCACTTCTCACACAACGCTATTTGCAGGCGATTCGGATCTTGTCAATGGATGAAAGCGACGCGTCTACGATGCGTCTCCTGTCAGTGAGAAGTGTCAGATACAGCGAATTTTGGATTGCGTTGCAGTCACATAGCTAATAAATAGCGTAATGTGAGAAGTGCCTAATAGTTGACACGTGTGAATCACTTCTCATTCCAAAATACACACTCATTTTCTTCATTAATTTGTTTGTAATAAAACCGTCTTCAATAATGGTTAATTTTACCTAGACAAATAATAAAATTAGAATGTCATCAATTAAAGGGATACTTTAAAAATTATTCGTTAGATCTTGCTCAAATTTAAAAGGGATCGCACGACAAGCACCAGCTTTCGAATATAAAAAGAATCATTATAATTATAATTACTTTTTACAAAAAAATAACCGACTTGAACCTTGATAAGCAGAGATAACTCAAAAACTACTCACCAGATGGCGCTCAATTCAACATGTAAGTGTAAAGTTTTTGTCACTACAAATTAATCAAGCCCAAACACTAGGTAACTGCAGTAAATCGTTGAGGAGTTACCTCGACTGTCTTTCGGCTTCACCAGATTGACTCCAGACCTTCATGAAATGGTAGCGCTTAAATGTACTTATGATAACATGAACTAGTGTGTTTACACTAGTCGTCCATACAATTTTCGGAAGTTCCCCTCGATTTCTCTGAGATGCCATCATCAGATCCTGGTGTCCTTATCAGGGGACCCACTGCGCATATCTACTTTACAACAAAATTAATTATCAAAATCGGCCCATAAACGACGAAAAAATCGCTGAACACACATAAAAAAAGCATATATACGGTCAAATTGAGAACCTCCTTCTTTTTTGAAGTCGGTTTAATAGCTGGACGTAAATAAAATATAGGCGCCGAACATGGAACCTTATTTTTTTTACTCAATTAAAATCGCTTTTTATTTTCTTTTGATCATAATTACCTAAACAATTCAAGTGAACCAAACCTGGGTTTGCTTCTGGGAACTTATTCTTTACCTTTGCAATTATTATGTACTAGTAAATCCGCCCTCGCTTCGCTTCGGGAAACCAGTCCCTCCAAAAATCTCTATAAATTTTAACAAAATATGTTATTCCGATGTCTAAGCTATATTACTGCAAAGTTTCATGAAAATCCGTTCAGTAGTTTTTGCGTGAAAGAGCAACAAACACACACACACACTCACATACATCCTTACAAACTTTCGCATTTATAATATTAGTAGGATTATAATATTAGTAGGATTGAATTGATGATGAAAAAGTATGCCTCTCGCCAGCCCTTACTATCTCCATACTAAAAAAATAATATCATTTACTGAATTTTAAACTTTATGAGGCTATTAAATTATCTATTTATATTATATTAATATTCAATAGCATTTGACAATATTTACATGGCAAAGTGAACCAAGAAGTTATTTAACGCTACGCTAAACGAGTTTTAAAATGATTTATCATAAAAATAAAATATTATATGTATTAAATACTTTAACGCGAATAACTGGCTGTACTTCCTCATGGTAGTTATGTACTTCGACGCTCGTTAAAAATAGTACATTAATAAAATTATAAGTACATTTAGTTCAAAGATTTTCAATGTATGAATGAGTTATATAGTATTATGATCCTAATAAAATTAGGAACACAGAATTGAGCACATCTTATCAATGACTGTCATAAACGTCATTAGTCTAGTTTTGAATACAAAATCTAAGAACATACATAAATATACATAATTATACATATTGTGTTTACATAGTTTGCGGGTCTTGTATAGCAAGGAACATTAGAATCACATTATAATATAATAATGATCATGGTAATAACATCATGGATCAACAACTAATAAATGGATCTAAATCACAATGTAAGTGTAAAATCAATAATCTTGTTACATTTTTTAGCACCTTTTGCTAACTGGACTTACTATACTAGTTGTTGTCGTACTGAGTTGTTGTCTTGTTCTGTGTCGGTCACAGCTGTAATGGGCGGCAGCGGAATGTGCTGCACCCAGGTTTGCCGTCTTAAATCATCTTACTAATGTACATTTTTACTGTAACATTTAGTTTATTATCCGCGATGATAAAAGTTTAAAATCGTTATACCTAATCTTCCTTGTTTGTTGTCAGATCGCTGTCGCAGGGCGTGGACGTGTGCAACGTGTCGCAGTACCTGCAGTACGAGCTGCCAGACGAGGTGCTGCTGTGCATCCTGTCGCACCTCACCGAGCGCGACCTGTGCCGCGTCGCGCAGGTCTGCAAGCGGTTCAACACCATCGCCAACGACACTGAGCTTTGGTGAGTGGGGTTTTGTATGTCTCAGGTTTTTGGTGTTATTAGCGGAGAAAATAGTAGTACGAGCGGCGTGGTGGTGGTAGTTCCCTTAAAAGAAGAAACGACATTTCTGGCTGTCGGGCACTAAGATCGAAACACATAAAATATGCCCCCGTCGAATAAAGGAGAGCGGTAAGAGACATCACGTATGAGCATTGAAGTAATAAAACTGAGATGAACAGAGCCCGATGACCGGCAATAGAAGGGACTTGGTAAATTGACATCGTAGCTTGAACTCAAAATACATGAAGGTCTTTACACGTCACGCGCGTTCCGCAGGTCTATGCAGTAAGTTCGAAAATTAAAGCTTAAATTTGTGTGTATCGGGTATATCCTTTTTTATACAACACAATCTAGTAACACTTAACTATACGCTATGCATGTTTAAGCTGTCCATAATGTACATCAGTGCAACATGCGCTCACAAAGTCCGTATCGGTGTTCAGGAAAAGCCTGTACCAAGCGGTGTTCGAGTACGACTCGCCGCTGCTGCACCACGCGCCGTGCCAGTTCGAGTTCGTGGCGCCCGACGAGTGCGAGGCCGAGAACCCGTGGAAGGACAGCTTCCGGCAGCTCTACTACGGGATACACGTGCGGCTCAACTACCGTCCCAAGAAGGACTCGCGCATCAAACACTTTAACAGTATAAGGGTTAGTTGACTATACTTTTTTAATATACTTTATTCTTTAATAATCTTTAAAATTCTTTAATAATCTTTTTTTTTTTTTTATTCTTAATAAAAGGGCTTTATAATAATCTTTTTTAATATACTTTATTTATATTTATTCATGATTATTAAATTTTTCAATCTTGTTGTATGAGTTGATGTTCTTTTTTCTATTGTTAAATTTTCATCAAGATTTTAAAAGTTGTAAGAAATAGATTTCAATGAAACAATAGCCATTAAAGGAAAAAATTATGCCGTTATATATTTGATAGCGGTGATTACATAAACACCCTGAGAATGGATTATGAGTTGAATTATGTACTTGAATATGTATAGAAAAACTGTTGTGTGTAAATCAAATTAAACAATGACATAATAATATATTCCTAGTGAGCATAATTATGTGATCTGTACAATGATTCCTAGTTAGAATAATCATTGAATCTTTCGAAAAAAAAAGTGCAAATACAACAAGACTATTACCGGCTATAAAAAAACACTCTGTATGGCTACAACGACAATAACCGTTATACAGGCGGCTCTCGAGTACGTGGAGGAGCGCGGCGGGGCGAGCGGCGGCGCCGGCAGCAGTAGCGGCGGCGCGGGCGCAGCGGGCGGCGCGGCGTGCGCGTGCGGCGCGCCCGCGTGCTCGTGCCGCCGCGCCGCGACCACGCCGCAGCCCGCGCTCATATTCGTGCACGCCGGCCTCTACCAGGAGGAGTGTCTCGCTATCGACACCGATGTTCAGCTTATTGGTGCGTTGATTTGATAGGGGTTGGTCAGGGTTGGGATAGAGAGCTTGCTTGTCACAATTATTGCTAACGAAAGTTATTGCTAGACAACTTTGATTATTTATGATCTTGTAAATTATATTCAGACATTTACAAAATTTCACGGACTTTTACCAATTGCTTTGATGAAGCATCTGGAAAAAAGGTACTGGAAACCCAGCAAGTTCTAGATAGTTTTAAAAAATGTTTCAAATTTTCTCTAGCACGAAGCATCAACTACGGCCTGTACATACTACATGTAGCAGCTGACCTAGCAATATACGGAAACGTTTGGTCGTAGGTTGCGCGTCGGGCAACGTCGCAGAGTCCGTGGTGCTGGAGCGCGAGGCGGAGTCGACGCTGACGTTCGCGGAGGGCGCGAGCCGCGCGTACGCCGGCCACATGACGCTCAAGTTCTCGCCGGACGCGACCAGCACCATGCAGCACCACAAGCACTACTGCCTCGAGGTGTCCGACAACTGCTCGCCGACGGTCGACCACTGTATCATACGCAGCGCTAGTGTCGGTTAGTGTTGAGATGGTTGTTTTTTTATGTTAAAGCAAATTCCGTTGGTCATGTCACATCACGCAAATGACCATTGACATTGTCTCGCAGTGGGCGCGGCGGTGTGCGTGAGCGGCGCGGGCGCGAACCCGGTGATAAAGCACTGCGACATCAGCGACTGCGAAAACGTGGGCCTGTACGTGACGGACTACGCCCAGGGCGCGTACCAGGACAACGAGATATCGCGGAACGCGCTCGCCGGCATCTGGGTGAAGAACTTCGCCAACCCTATCATGCGCCGCAATCACATACACCACGGCCGCGACGTCGGCATATTCACGTTTGAAAATGGACTTGTGAGTTATTTTACTATATTATATTTGTTGCTTGCCAGTTCTTTCTTATTTGGTATAACTTACAATATGACGAAACTGAATGAATTGGTGTGGGTCCGAATTCTGCTACAGTATTCTAATTAATATTCGAAGGATAGTGAACAATCCATTGTGGGTTCCTGGTCTAAATCATCATAGTTTATTTCTTTTTGATAATATTTAATTATCACTTATTTTTTGTTTGTCCATACCTTGTATAAATTATCGGTTGGCTACGATCCCACCTAATGGTAAAGCAACAATATAGCTGTAAGAAGTTAAAACACGTTTAATTTTATGTTTACTTGTAAGTTTCATATGTTGTTTGGAAATCTTCAAATAGACTTCTCACATCCGCAGGGCTACTTTGAAGCAAACGACATACACAACAACAGAATCGCCGGTTTCGAGGTGAAGGCCGGCGCTAACCCCACCGTAGTGCACTGCGAGATCCACCACGGTCAGACCGGCGGGATCTACGTGCACGAGTCCGGCCTCGGACAGTTCATAGACAACAAGATCCACTCTAACAACTTTGCGGGCGTATGGATCACGTCCAACAGCAACCCCACCATACGCCGCAACGAGATATACAACGGTCATCAGGGCGGCGTGTACATATTCGGCGAGGGCCGCGGACTGATCGAGCACAATAATATATATGGGAACGCCTTGGCTGGGATACAGGTGAGTGCTTGTCCCTGGTTCTTAGTCAATAGATGAGTTGAAACTCCTGATCAAGGTACACTTGATTCGCCAAGTCGAGTGACCAATTCCAGATCAAAAGCAAATGAAGTATAACTCTTGCTTGATTGTAGGACTAAAGCCTGTTTGATTAGCATCCTGTTACTTGAGTCAGACACTGAATGATAAGTGATGTTCTTGACTTGCGCTTGTAAGCCAGTATTCTTCTTAGCCAGTCTTATTTTTCTCTTTTTTCTTAGCCAGTAAAGTGATGTTTTGATGTTAGTGGGCAATGGTCGACGGTAGCAATTTACGATTAGGTGTGTTATCGTTAGTTAGCTATTAGATTATAGATAGAATTAAAAAAAACAGAGTTTTCCATTTTTTACATTTTGTTACTTTTCACAGAGGTGATATTATGAAACTATAATAAATGATAAAGTATGAAACAGTAATATAGGGGATAGGCAATTAGGCAATCAATCTGGGTATCAACTATGTATAAAAAAAGTTAATTTGTATGTCACTAGGAAGAAATCTCTAGAATCTAGATCTATGTACTGAAACAATCATCAGTATTGCTTTTACTGATAAAAGGCTACACAATTCCTGGTAACACATGGCCTGTAAGAAAAGTAGGTTTTTGGATTCTCTTTTACTTACCTTTTCTCCGACAACTGTACAATATTATTGTTACATCAGTTCATTGATGATTACAACATTTTATAAGGGGACATATGATACTATATCATACTATACTATATATAAGGGGGCTACAAATTTTTGACCCCTTTCCCTCCTTGTCACAGCTGGTCACATTGTGAAACTCCCCCTGTGCCTAGTGTGACGACGAATTCAAACATTTTTAGATGAGACGTCAAAGGAGACCAGCAACTTTCTTAAGGACCTTGGGCCTGGAAGATGAACATGCATGAGACATCGCTTTTTAGATCGAGGATATTGTTACCACATTGTGCATATTCCGTTTTTGCAGAAAATGATGGGAATAATGAAATATAGTCCTCTTATGCACCGCATACACATAGTATCTACTTTAGTTGTTTAATATTTTAATGATATGATGTAACTAGATTTTTAAATATGAAATGGATGTATTAAAATATGCAAGATTATTTGAGGGTATTGAACAAACTGTTCGCTCCAGGCCCAAATCTGTTGTTCTCCTTTATCACCCCTCCCACTCCTTTGTCACACTCAATCGACCCCCTCCGTCCCCCTAAACATTGTAACGTAATATACCGACGGCCCCTAACCCGCGCCAATCGTCCTCAGATCCGCACCAACAGCGATCCAATCGTGAGGCACAACAAGATCCACCACGGACAGCACGGCGGGATCTACGTGCACGAGAAGGGCCAGGGGCTCATCGAGGAGAACGAGGTGTACGCCAACACGCTCGCCGGCGTCTGGATCACCACCGGATCCACGCCCGTGCTGCGGCGCAACAGGATCCACTCGGGGAAGCAGGTGAGGGGTTATGTGTTTGTTATTACAGTAAACGCTCAACTGTAACCCGAGCAGTAAATTTGATGTTGTTAAAGATTCATGTGTGGTCTTATACTGATATGTTTATGTGGATTTTTTTGATAAAACCATATAAATTGTGGCTATGTGGCCACATACCGTTAGATGAGATTGTAGTATTAAATTATGATTAGATAAAGTCATTGCCTTTATATTTTATGTACTGTGACATTATGCAGTTTTAGTTAGTATGTTTGGATTTTATGATCAGTATTATAGAAAGAAGTAGGATGGATAGAAACCAGCCTCCATATTAAGAAAATGAAAATTGTGATGGACTTTAATTATGACAGCAACACAACCCACGTCAATAAGGAATCAGAAAAACAACATTCTGGTAAAAAGTAAACAGCTTTATCTACTTAGCACAGTAATTAAACAATCTTTGTTAACTCCACAGGTCGGGGTTTACTTCTATGACAACGGCCATGGGAAACTAGAAGACAACGATATATTTAATCACTTATACTCAGGGGTACAGATAAGGACAGGTAGCAATCCAGTGATACGAGGTAACAAGATCTGGGGCGGTCAGAACGGTGGCGTCCTAGTCTACAACGGAGGCTTGGGGTTGTTGGAACAAAATGAAATATTCGACAACGCGATGGCCGGCGTTTGGATCAAGACGGACTCCAATCCGACGCTCAAGAGGAATAAGATCTTCGATGGCCGTGATGGCGGTATATGCATTTTTAATGGCGGGAAGGTGAGGCCAGTTTTAGATAATCTTTTTATGTTAAGGCACTTGCGGTGATCTGTGTGGGGTTTGTTTCAATTGCCAGCAAGAAAATTTATTTTGTTTATTTTTTGAAAAGTTTTGCCTTTAGTATATGTAAGTATTGTAAGTTAAGATTTACTTTATGGTAGTAGGTGCATAAGGTCTAAATCTCTCTACTAATCAGCGCAGGAGCAGCTATGGAGTATGTTCATTGTTCTCGCCTCCCTAGTTACGAGAAGAGACTCGCGCGCTGTAGTAAGCCTTTAATGGGTTGAATTGAAGTATTATAGTGTACTAAAGGCAATGCACTCTTACTCAGTATCTACCAATCTAGACCAGTTTACTAACATTTCCCCATGGTAATTCCAGGGCGTGTTAGAAGAGAACGATATATTCCGCAACGCGCAGGCGGGCGTGCTGATATCGACGCAGAGCCACCCCGTGTTGCGGCGCAATCGGATCTTCGACGGACTGGCGGCCGGCGTCGAGATCACTAACAACGCCACCGCCACACTAGAGCACAACCAGATTTTCAATAATAGGTTTGGAGGTATGTGTGTCATTGTGTGTACACGACATTACACATTATGCACAGATCTGCATAGCCAACTACTATTACACAGTAGTAAGACATTGATGAATATTGTTTAGTAAATGTGCTTAACATACAGCAATTGTGTTACAGTAAAATACTAGGTACATAATAATGTGAATTTTATTTGTTTTTGTCATTTTAGTAACAAACATAAATATCTTTCTTCTTTATAATATTAGTGTAGATAATAATTGAATTGTTAATGTATTTCAGGTTTATGTTTAGCCTCCGGTGTGTCACCGTTAGTGCGGGGCAACAAAATATTCAGTAATCAAGACGCTGTAGAAAAGGCTGTTGGCGGTGGCCAGTGCCTCTATAAAATATCTTCCTATACTTCGTTTCCTATGCATGATTTTTATAGGTAAGTTTTTTGAACATTTAAATCACAATACTCTTAATGAAATACTTCAAAGTAGTATATGTATAGGCTGACATTATAGGTAGAAAAATAAGATTGGCGGCTTTTTTTATTCCCTAAATGTCTTGAAAACCAAGCGTTGGACGAACCTTCGCATGATTTAACATTTCAATTTCGTGTCAAAGTTGTGACAATTCTTGCAATGTACAAAGGTTCGCGCGCATGTGAGTTGGCGCGGAAAAGTCCACATTCCAAATAACGTTTTGATCTGTCCTTTATATTTTTGTGCACATTTGTTTACAGATGCCAGACGTGCAATACGACAGACCGCAACGCTATTTGTGTCAATTGCATCAAAACGTGCCATTCGGGTCACGACGTCGAATTCATCCGCCATGACAGGTTTGTTGCTCAATTTAGATTAGAGTTTTCACGTCACAATTGCTCATATTATCATACTGTAAACACTTGACCAATATGAATTGCCAATGTAGTGCCATCAATATGTATAACTAGCTTATGCCCGCAGCTTCGCCCGCGTGGAATTCGTTTAAGCTTCACCCCCTATTTCACTCCTTTAGGGGATGAATTTTGAAAAATCCTTTCTTAGCGGATGTCTACATCGTAGTGGCTATCTGCATGCCAAATTTCAGCCCGATCCGTTCAGTGGTTTGGGCTGTGCGTTGATAGATGACTATATAAGTCAGTCAGTCACCTTTGAGATTTATAGATAGAGATATATTTAGATAGCTATCTTTACTGTGTACAAAAGTGGTCGAAACATTTAGATTACTTAGGTATAACTCTACAAAAAGTGCCTGAGCTAATTCTCTAAAGTTACTTCGTTACGCCCGCGTGGAATTCGTTTAAACTTCACCCCCCCCCCCCCCTATTTAACCCCTCTAGGAGATGAATTTTGAAAAATCCTTTCTTAGCGAATGTCTACATCATGGTGGCTATCAGCATGCCAATTTTCAGCCCGATCCGTCCAGTGGTTTGGGCTGTGCGTTCAGTTCAATCAGTCGAAAATCACAAACTTTCATCCCTTATTTTATCCCCTTAGGGGTTGAATTGATCAAAATCCTTTCTTAGCGGATGTCTACGTCATAACATCTACCTGCATGCCAAGTTTCAGCTCGATCCGTCCAGTGGTTTGGGCTGTACGTTCAGTTCAATCAGTCGAAAATCATAAACTTTCATCCCCTATTTTATCCCCTTGGGGGTAGAATTGATCAAAATCCTTTCTTAGCGGTTGTCTACGTCATAATATCTACCTGCATGCCAAATTTCAGCCCGATCCGTCCAGTGGTTTGGGCTGTACATTCAATTCAATCAGTTGAAAATCAGAAACTTTCATCCCCTATTTTATCCCCTTGGGGGTAGAATTGATCAAAATCCTTTCTTAGCGGTTGTCTACGTCATAATATCTACCTGCATGCCAAATTTCAGCCCGATCCGTCCCGTGGTTTGGGCTGTACATTCAGTTCAATCAGTCGAAAATCATAAACTTTCATCCCCTATTTTATCCCCTTGGGGGTAGAATTGATCAAAATCCTTTCTTAGCGGTTGTCTACGTCATAATATCTACCTGCATGCCAAATTTCAGCCCGATCCGTTCAGTGGTTTGGGCTGTGCGTTGATAGATCACTATATAAGTCAGTCAGTCAGTCACCTTTGAGTTTTATAGATATAGAAACTCTGTCACTACTGACTGATTGATAAATAACACAAAACCGAAGCTACTGAATGAAGACAACTAGCTGTAATTCGGCATGCATGTGCCTTGAGGAGTGTAGGGGGGCACTAAGACAGGATTTTGAGAAATCGTCCCCTCATGCTTTCAATCTCACTATGACTGAAACCTTTGGGACCCTTCAAATGACGATCCGCCATACTTCTTCAAATTATCTGTAAAACGCAGAGCTAGAATTAAAAAAAAAACCTTTTTTGTTCCAGATTTTTCTGCGACTGCGGAGCGGGGACGTTGTCGAACCAGTGCCAGTTGCAGGGCGAGCCCACGCAGGACACGGACACGCTGTACGACTCGGCCGCGCCCATGGAGTCGCACACGCTCATGGTCAACTGAACGCCCGCTCCCGGACGCGCCACGCCCACGCCACCCGCCATTCACACATCTCGCCGACAGTATTCCAACGGCCGTGTCTAGTATCCGATGTATTCAGAATCAATAGTAACAGTAAGTGATAACAACATCTATTAGTTGTGACTATGGCGTTTACAGTGTCTACAGCTAGGTTACTAAGGATTATGGATAGATTGGATACAGGCATCTGCCGCTTACAATTTACAGTCTTCCTTCGGTCTTGGACCATTCAACGACTCCCTCGGAAATAATGACGGTATATACTGTAGTTGTAGTCTATAACTTACTGTCGCTGCAGACTTTAATGTTTTTTCGTAAATAACGGGTAGTCGTTACGTGTGATTTACTTTTATGCCAATTTTTATAATTCTCTACACTCGCGATAAATTAATCGTGACCATGATCGATAAATGTAATAATAAGATAGCCATTGTGACTACCCGTTGTGTACAAAATAAATTGAAGTCCTGTGATTGTTGTAATCCTTTATTTTCTTTGTAACTATTTATGTGATATTTTCTTATTTTTTTTATTGTCTCATTGTGATGTTTCTATCCGCGGTAAAGTAGTTGTTTCCGAGGCGGATGGTTGATGGTGCGAGTAGGTCCTACTCGTTACGTTTAAAGTAGCCAGCGGATATGTTGTATGTAGGGTATATTGCGCCACCCACCGGCGACGCGCCTTTTACTAGTTTTTACAATTATTTTCATCACCTAATACTATGTATGCGAATTTTTATTAGACCCGCCGATTATGGTGTTGAGAGCTAAGATATTGCGTTGAGCTACTTGTGTATGTAGGGGCATTTTATTTTATTCATCCGTACTTAATGTTAATTATGTATTTCGTCGTGTAGAATCATCGTGCATTCCCAAAATTATAATCGTACCATAATCTCGTGATCACATCGATATTTAGAATTATATTGTTTCGTTAAATAAGATGTACCAGTAGCTACGTTTATCATACGATATTTACGGTAATGCCATAATCATGGATAATGTATTTAGTTGAGTTTGTAATCTTGTAAAAGGTCCATCGTTTAGTTGTAATTCCCTCGGTCCAGCGGTCGCGCAGTCAGGACGGAGCTCGTTGTAATATAATATCCTATAAGTATTTTTTTAACTGTATGACAATATCATTTTATTTTGGAGCATTTATTATTAGCTGTCCTGACACCGGGGTTCGTTTGTTGTTCGTTTAGTTAGTGAAGGCGTCGTGTAGTGCCGGCCGAGCGGGACAGGCGGCGCTCCTAGCGCCATGTAAATATTTATGTCACACAATAATCGAAAATGTAGTAATTAATGTATTTGTATCATTATATTTTTATTATTGATCACAACGTGTATGTTTAATTATTATGAATTACGTACGTTATGCTCAGTGCAGAGGAGGAGTCGGTCGTCGCCGGGGCCGCGCCCCGGGCCGTAGATAGTTCGGGAGGTGTCGTTGTCCCGTTAGTGTATATTAAAATGCAAATTGAGAACGAATGTGCGTATTTAATTGGAAAAGATCTTAGGTACAATTGATATTTTATTATATTGTTAATTTAAATGTGGTATTGATATCGATCGAGAAGCAATGTTAGGAACCGGGAGAGCCGCGCGTCGGCGGCCGGAGTGCTGATAGCGATAAGTTTAGCGGATAAGCTATAATGAAAATCTAAATTACTCAGTAATCACTATTGCAAATTTCGAATTGTTAAATCGTCTCCATGGCAGCACGGTATGTTCTGAATCTGCTTTTTTATAATCCTCAATCTGTGATCATCGCTAAATGTGTAAGAGAATATTTTAGTTGATCCCACAAACAGAAATAATAAGACTTATTATTGTAACAGCAAAATTATTGTGGCGCCGATGCTTTATATAATTGATTGTGAAATTGTTATTTATTGAATTATCACTATGATCTTTATTTATTGAATTTAAATCTGGATATTTTGTTTATACCTGAGAATACCACTGTAAAAGCCGTGATATACATCGTATAATATTATAAACCAGAATTTTATTTTTAATTATGCAATCCCTACCTTCTCGCAACACTTAAATCCTCAGTCGCATAATGCGAATCGAAATAACAGTAAGCCCTGCTTTACAGCATATCATCATCCTCCTGCCCATTTCCCAATTTTATTTGGGGTCGGCACAATATGTTCCCCTGCTTTGTAATAATAATAATGATGAATTTGTAATAATGAAGTAGATAACGTTGTTCTGGACCTGAACAACGATGATCGAAGAAAACCGTGGCAATGATTACCACAACAACGAAACTAGCAACTTGCCGAAATACTAGTCAATGGTTGTAAGTGGTCATCGTTGCTCATGGCTATCAGTAATACTATACCTACCATATGGACGTGCTGATGGGCAGTGGGAAAGGGTTGATATTCATCTAGAACATCTCAAGGTCAAAAATGAAATGCGTCATCTGGGTGATTCCTCGTGGTCCTACTATGACGTCACAGTAGGACCACGAAATAGGTGGTCCTACTGCAGGGTGCTCACTCAATCCACACACACACCAAAATTAATGTGATTTGACCGGAACACGACGTATTCCTCGTGGTCCTACTGTGACGTAATAATAAGACCACGAGGAATCATCCATCTATTCTATTCATTATGTCGGATTCCCTTCGACTGCCTGAGGATATGCTAATGTGTGATCTACAAGTAACAAGACTGCTCAAAACGATTATGACGAACACACGTGGCCTAAGAACGAAGATCGATTCCCAGTTGCCCCCGCGGCGATCGAACATGTACCTGTGTCACCTGTCCGCCGTGGCCGGTAACTATATAAACCCCGGGACCTATATTATCGATTACCGACAGTGTATCTAACTCTATGACTTTCTCTTACAAACAGAACACAATCTATGGCACCAACCGGTCCAATAAGTTCAAGCCAACTTGTCTTGTTTAGAGATAAATGAAGAAACTGCTTTTTGATCCTTCCCATTGGCGATAACCGAGTTTATTACTCTATGCTCGGGATCGATATTCTACGATGTAAAGTAGGTATGCCCACAGAACGGGTTATTCCCATCATCCCACTGGTCACAGAATAACCATTTCGTCGATATAACCCTTGGACAGGTGTTATGGATAGGAGGGAGGAGGTGGATGGATAGGAGGAAGGTGGAGGAAGGGAATATAACCCTTGGGCAGCGGTGTGATCACTTCACCACGAATGCAATCGATCGGACCAGGGGCACGAAAGGTCTATTGAACCATTGAATGGTTTACTAGCCCATAAGCTAAGCTACAACCCACTAATGGCCCACTACTGAGCACGGGTCTCTCCTCATTACTGAGGAGGCCTAGAGCATACTCCACCACGCTGCTCCAATGCGGGTTGGTGGAGGGGTTAGTGGCCAACCCAGTGTCGAAAGTTTTCAAGCAGCCCGAGGGCCTCCGACATGGCTTAACGACTGCTATCAATCGATAACAACCGGGACCGACGGCTTTACGTGCCCTCCGAAGCACGGAAGCGCTCAAGAAATTTTTGCCACTAGCGGTCACCCACCCGACTACCGACCGCGCCCGCTGTTGCTTAACTTTGTCGATCGCATAGGATCGATGCAAGCCGCCGGGCTATGAGCGCTAGCCCATACCATGCGTAATTCTTTTACTTCAATCACGGTGTTGCCAATTCATATTTTTGCTTTCTGTATACATATGTTCTGGGGCCTTATTATGAACTCTTAATTCCAGACAGTTCACGTTCACAGCGTGTGGGTGACAGAGATAGCGTATTACAGGTAATATGGCGCTGTCTCTGTCGCCCACACGCTGTCAACGTAAACTGCCTGAAATTAAGAGTTCATAATAAGGGGGGGCTGAATTCTTTTAAAGATAAGTCACTGAACCAATTGAAAAGTTAAACAAAAAAATATATTGAACCAATTTCTTTATTTACATTGATTATTTTAATCAAATATACATTTTTCGATTATAGATCTTATTTGATAAAAATACATATTATTGTTAAATGATTTAAGTACACTTTAGTTACATTTTTTGCTGTTTTTGACGCGGAGACCGTCTCCTCGGCGAGACATGCACCGCTTTCATTGGTGTGTTCGTTTTCCTCACATCACTAGCACTCGCGGCCGTTCGTATCATTCGTGACGTACATAGCGGCTTCTTCAACGTAGGAACTTGTGGTGTCTTTACCATAGATGGCGGGGAAACCACTTTCTTTACTGGCGGGGTAGTTTTTCTATTAGGTCGTAAATTATTATAATCGTCCTTATGTGCCTGTGGACGATAGGATCTGGGTGTAGAAACGTCGCCGTTAATCCTATTGTATTTCATATTTCCATCTTCTGTTATATCCATTTGAGATTTAGGTTTAACTAAATTTTTCTGAGGCTTTGTGTGTTGTTGACTCAGTCTAGGCCGTCTCGCGAAACCGACGTGATTGTTCTTATCGTGTCGCTCTGATGACTTATCAGAGCTCGATTCAAACAGTTTCGCCTTCGCAAGCACAGCTCCAGCATTTTGCTTCCGTAGCTTATTGACTGATGGCCTTCCAGTTTGACCGTTGTTTTCCAAATCTCCCGTTTTGTCCATGAAAAAGGCTGCGGCGCTTCGCCATTTATATTGTGAATGAATAGGATTGGACTTCATTGAATTTTTACTTGGCACATTTTGATAACAATGGTACTCTGCAGAATTTTTAGATTTTGCACTGGAGTTTAATGCTGAATTATCAGATGCTGTAGCGTCCCAGCTATTGTTCAAAGTAACATTTAGGGATCTTCGCGGCTGGGGCTTACTTGCAGACTTATCTTGGTTATAATTGGAAGTAAGACTAATCCGCTTTCGGGAGTGATACTTTTGACTCGTGTCCAAAACGTTGTAACTGGAATTACCGGATCTGTCGCATACATCCTCTGTCGGCTTCGAGACCCGAATGGCAGGATTGGCAGTGTTCGTTCGCTCTCTGTTGCCCAATCCTACGTACGGGTAGAATCTGTCCATGATCTGACCAGCTTGAGAATGTGCATTCCACGATTTATGGCGCACTATTTTGGTAATATTTTCCTTGGACCGACGTCGTATAGAGCCAATTTTCCGAGCACTCGGAGACCGTATTATCTTAGCTTCTTCTTTTGGTCGGATCTTCAATTCCTTGCTCAACCGCCGCGCTAAGTGTTCTGAATTTGGGCAATTCAGCATTGCAACTTCTTCTAATGTTTGTTCGTAAACGTTCTGCACTTGTTGTAAGGGCTGTACTCGCGGAATAACATCCGTAAACTCACGAGACAGCCTGTTCTCGATGGCGGACACTCTGCTCTTTATTTCTTCGTACTCCTGTTTGGAAATTCTTACGTAATCCTTATCGACTTGTTTCATGTCTGGAGAGAGATCTATTGTGTCATGGGCGCTGAATAAATTTTCAGAGGACGTTAGCATATCTTCGCTACTAATACTGGTTTCTGAATTCTTGTTGGAACTGAAATCAGAGTTGACAATTGGAGTGCTTCTTGCGTCCATCATACTCAGCCGTAATCTTTTCCTTTCTGTTATACCCCTGAAATAGAGAAAAGAGATCTATTTTTATTGCATATTTAGAAGCTATTTTATATAACAAACGTGGTACCGATAAGAATACTGTTTTATGACGTTAGTTGTCAGAAACTTACATTTTCATAGGTGTGAAAGAAAGTTCCTTTTGCGGAAGACTCTTTGTGATTTCTTTCCTGAAAATATAAAAATAATCTTAAGAAAACCACGTAAAAAACAAAACAAACAAAACGGCAAAATTACATATCTACTACAGGTAGGCTTTAACTTACTTAGTTTTTGTAGAAAGTCCCTCGTAAGAGTCGAATTTCCGTTTGGCAGCGGATTTGCTGAGCACGGGCGTCTTGCCGCCGTCGCGCACCGTGGCCGGCGTGCTCGCGGTGCCCGACACCATCTTGCGCAGTCCGCTCAACATGCCTACAATCATTAAAATAAATAAATAATGCTACACACACGCGTTAGTGCCATGGACGTCACACAAGATAAGAACGCACTCAAGACAGAGAAGGGAAATTTTAATTCATTATTCAAATTTCCACCTGGGAATCAAACGCAGGACCCTTCGAACAGCAATCCGCCATGGTAAACATTGTGTCAGACGAGTCGTCATAATGAATGCTTTAAGTGAGTTTTACATGCTCAGTTCATATTGGAACGCAAATATACTTTACGTCTATAAATGCTATGTTATCAAAGCCAGAATAATTCTTAGGTATGTAGATTTTTTAACTACTTATAAGAACTGCTAATATAATGATCTAATTTATGTAATAACATCTAAAGTTGTCTAAACTTCATAACAGCTTTTTTTTACAATTCAATGGCCAAGGCATAAGTTTATTCTTTTACGAAGCGAAGCGAGCAAGCAAGTACAAGTGATATTAAAAAAAGAAATAAACCCAAGACCTTCCATCATGTACCAAATTGTACGTCCACTTAAACAAACTTACGATTAAGAGACCCACTTCGTCTTTTCTTCCTTCTTGATAGATAAACATCAGAATCGTCGTCCAGCTGTGTCATGAGTTCTTCTGTGAGTAATCCGATGTGTTTCGAGTTTTCGATGAATATCTAACAAACAACATTGGTTTTGTTAGTATCAAATGTACTGGACGATGCTTACAAATTATTCTCGTTTGTATCGAGACGGAAAGAGGGCAATAATTGAATTGCCATATTATAAATCCATATTTTGTTTATCATGACGTCAATGACAGATATAAATAACAATTCTAACAAGGAAAATGGTATAGCATATAGTGAGAAGTGCCATAGAAGTGCAGGGTAAAGCTTAAGTTTATCACAAATTCAGTTTTTGAAAACAGCACTCATACAGTCAATCAAACAAAAATAAGAATTAGTAGAGATGAACAAATAATGACATTAATGATTTTAAAACAACCCAGTAAAAATTATATCACAAAATCTGTTCTATGGCCAGGGTATGTATGTAAGTTACGTACAATAAAGAGAGTTCAAAGTACAGCTGATATTACTCTTACAGTGCTATACAAAATATTTTTAACAGGACATTGTCCTTATCAGGATGTCAAATGCATTTGGGCTGATTGTAGGTTTTTATCACAGTACAATAAGATAAAATGGTTTGTTAAAGAGGATGTGAAGCTGGTGCTGAAATTAATTTAACAATGCTTACAATCTCTATAGAATTTACATGATAAGAAAGTAGGTATAACTAGGTACAACTTCTTTTATTAATTTCAGTATTTAGTTGAAAATAAGCAATTGAAAAATCTTGCATGAGATTAAGGGGCAGGGGAGGAAACACTAGAGATTGAATCAAATGCAGGGTCAAACAATTGCCAAAATCACCTCACACAATTAATGGACACCCCCAAAAAGTATTTATATTACATTCAAAACCCAAAGCAAAGTTAACTCACCCTAACAAGAGCTACATGGTGATCAAGTCTCTGAGCAGTGGCTGCGGCTGGCAGAGGCATGATGCTGGGCGCCAACACAATGGCCAAATTTGACGAGTCCATAAGATTATCCTTGTGCCTTGACGCTATAAAATTCAGCAACTGAAACATGCCATAATTTTGAAACATGTCAAACATTATGTACAAATTATTACTCATTAAATGGTACCAAGAATGGAAAGGTGGTGGAGTAACAAGAATGGATAGAGTTAGAAATGAGTATATTAGAGGAAGTTTGAAATTACCTGATATAACTGAAAAGTTGCAAGGAGGTTGGCAGTTGGCGTAGTATGGACATGTGGTGAGAGGAAATGCATGTGATGAGAAGAGTGGTTGATATGAATGTGGATGGATGGAGGACACCAGGACGGCCAAAGAAAAGATGGATGGACTGTGTGAAAGATGATATGAAAGATAAGGGAGTTAGTGCAGAAGTGAAGGCTAATAGGCAGCAATGGAAGAGAGAACATATTATTGCACCGACCCCAAATAAAATTGGGATATGGGTAGGAAGATGCTGAAATGGTACCATATTGGATTGCAATGATGATGATGATAAATAATGAATATAATTAAATATTATTCTTACCTCCATGATATAATGTAATAAATGAACATGTAATACTGGTAACAGCAAGAGAGTGTGGAGGATAGGCTTCAGACTATCTTCATTGGCAGTGACTCGGCACCGAAGTAGCAAGTCCTGCACTTCAGCACTGATAAGAGGTTCAGGTAAACATCGAAGGTACAGCTTCAGTACACTTGCTACATCAATTGGATGATGGCCATCTGATACACAACCACCGGCGTCTAATAATCGCTAAAAATACCAAAAAATTTTAATACTATTCCACTTGTTGGAAGCAAGCAACCCATCAAATTCCAACGATCAGTACGTACTATTGGTTTCATGACATGAATTCGTCGTTGGGGATTAATGGAATGATTACTTCAGAAGGACTAGGATATTAGGTGATATAGTTAAATAGGAAATTAGCGTTTTCTAAATGGAACAATAAATTACTTAACATAAAATTCATCTGAGGTGCCATCAGAGAAAAGTGATTTTGGTTTATAAAATGTACCTTTATAAAATGTATCTTCATTATATTTATTATACACTCTTGCGAAGGTGTCTGTTTTATATTTAACTAACTGAATAAATAAAAGCACCAATAAATTCCTTACCAAAAATTGTAAACTGTAAACTACAGGAAGGAGGAAATACCTTTATATCCTTTTGACGTGTCTGCGAGCCCGCTTTACGAAACAAACCCTCTACATGGGCGTTGGCGCGGAGCACCGAAGACATCTCGCTCACAACCACGGGTACGCTGAGAGTACTACCACAACAAATAACACTGCATGACGGAACCTTCATGAGGGGAGCTCCAAACACTGTTTTATGATCCTGCACAACACGGGCAATATTCAGAATACATTTTATCTTTATAAATAAAGAGTAACTTCATTTATTACAAACTTACTTTGACATTCTTCAAGATGATTTTCTTCAAACGATGCTTCAATCCGGCCTTTTTTAATTCGCCCACAATTATATTTTGCAATTTACCGTGGTTTATCCCGTCTGATAACAACATCTCGTATGGAAAGACATAAAATTTATTATAATAAAACTTATTCCTGATTTTCTTCTTTTTCGGCACTTGCGTTCATTACAAAAATACAAATCTAACTTTGCTTTGCTAACTTTGCTTTGGTTTACTTGATTTTTATACAGATTGGGTCTTTGATATTTCTTTCAAGTTCAAGTTTCAAGTTGCAAGTTTTCAAATCAAATTAACGTTTTCGATGTGACAAAACAATTGTCAAACGTCAAATGTCCGTGTCTATCTATTGTCAAATCTGTCAATATATTATTATTTTGTAGGTAGGTATATTCCTTACAGTCCTACACAGTGGGCTGAGTGCGAGTTTTAAGTGACAAAACGCACTCGCTACGTAACTGCGTGTTACCTACCTAATGGAATCGGAGCAGAGCCACCTAGCAGGACGTAAATGGCTCAGCTTGGATCCCATACAAATTTTAGCTAACTCGCAGTTACGTAGCGAGCGCGTTTTGTCTGTAAAACTCGCACTCAGTCCACAGATCTTTTGGCGCGTGGCCGTGGCTGACGTGAGGGTGACAGAGACAGCACCTTTCAGATAAGGCAAACTGTAACATTGATCTATAATATAAGGACTATGGATTCGACACTAAAGCAAAAATAGCGAGCCTGACAATGCCTGTCAAAATTTTAGTGAATAAAGTATGGTCGATTCTACTAGTGTTGTGCGCACTACGTGGACGGAAACACTATCGATATTTAGTTTAATGACTAACGATATAACAGCAATAATACATGTCGTTCGTCTTCGCAGCGATATTAATATTAATTTTGATACCTACTGCGATGAACTTGTCATGTCATGTCAACCAAAAATATTTTGTAAAAACCAGCTATCATGATGATCTGCTGAACAACAAACGAGGACACAATGACTGATCCCCCTTTTTAGACGATCTCAGCGATAGTATTTTAAACTCTGCCAGTTAATTAGGTACCACCCTCTTGCTTAACACAGCCGCCAAACTATTTGTCTTGTTCCAGTTAGGAAATTTAGGTAGTTAAGGCCTTTATTTATTATATGCATAATGTAAAATTATCAAAATAGAGTTCCATAACCGAAGTTTAACCATCGACAGCAAAATACTCATATCTCTATTTGGCTGTATTGTATGTAACTAGGTCCAAATACAGGCTTGAAGTTATGTTAAGTTTTATATCCATCCTTCCATTAACCAGTCCGCCTACTCCTAAATAATGCCACTTTTACTCATTCTGAATGTACCCGCTGAATCCAGAAAAATCGCGATAGATACTTACATAAATAAATAAGTCATATGTAGCACTACGCTGAATTTAATTTTAGAGTTTATTCAATAAAAGGTAAGGGTGAAGATAGTACTGCTGTGTGATATGAATGACAATTTTCATCCGATCACCCATGATTGTGTTATAACCCTTAGTGCATTAATATTGTGGAAATGGGACCGAAATGTAAATAAAAACATGTGTCTATGTACACAAATTTTAATTTATTTGTTTAAGGCTATACCTATAATGTACAGCATAATTACAAAAATACAAATAAAAGTATTACAGCATATTTATTAATTGGGCACAAAAAGCGATCGTATCGCTAACTAGCGAATTCTTCAAGAGAAGCTTTGGGCAGATAGGATAACAGAGAAATAATTATAAAAAGACTTCAACATCGACAAACAGAGATAACTCAAAATCTACTCACCAAAAGGCTCAATTCAACCCATCTAGATAAAGTTCCCGTTGCTACAAATTAATCAACCCCAAACATATAGTAATTGCTGTAAATAGTTGAGGAGTTCCTTCGACTATCTTTTGGCTTCATAGGATCGACTCCAGACTTTCATTAAATTGTCACCCCCATGAGTAATTAGTCACCCCTACAACTTTCGAAAGTTCCCCTCGATTTTCCTAAGATGCCATCATTGGATCCTGGTGTCCTTATCATGGTACCACCCTTGGAATATCCAAATGCAAATAAAAAAAGAATGATCAAAATCGGGCTCATAAACGACGAAATACAACATAGACAAAACATACATATAAGTATACGGTCGAATTGAAAACTTCCTTCTTTTTACCCGACTGCGTCAGAAGGAGGGTTATGTTTTTCGAGTGTATGTATGTATGTCCATTTATTTGTGCGGCCCCACAGGTTGAACGGATTTCGACATACCTATGAGGTATCGTTGAATGAGAACTCCACACATGGCAGAACCATATTTCAACTTTCTTCAGCGTCATTTTAAATTATCGATATATCGATATTTTAACACTTTCTACCCTAAGTGTCATTGAAATGTAAACAAACCGGCTACTCAAATATATAAAATAATGATGTAAAACCCAACAAAACATTAACAGGCCTACGTAACCCTCGCACAGATCTTCATGCAGCAAAAACATATATCAATTTCATTCAGATATTCAACAAACAACGAAAACTGATAGGTACAGTACTGTACTAACTTATGTAAAGTTAATCTTGGGTGTAATTTGTTTTTCCGGGCTCCGCATTGTAGTATACAGCACTTTATTGTGTTTAAATCAAAGACATATAATATATACCTAGACCGGCCTTGCACGTTCGAATGTGCGTCAAGTTGGAACAATCCAATTTTGAATCGAATCGGTTTGTGCGTGAAGTTGGCGCGATGGAATTTAGTTACTATATTTGAAAACGAACAGATTACATAGTGATATCTCGCTTCCGCGTTTCAAAGTTTTAGTCGTGCTGTCTTTGTTACTCTTACATATGTCACGCGCCATTTTACTAAAGTTATTATTTTAGAAATAGTGAAGTTAATTTACAATTCAATGTTTACATAATGAAATGTGATTCCTTTGAACTTTATTTGTGTTTCTTGAATTGTTAGAATATTTTTGAAGGCATAGGAAGCCATATTTTCTACATTTGCGGACGTAATTACTGAAATCAATTTTGCGTAAGGAAGATGTGTACCTCGCTGCTGTCTACAACAGACTGACTTGATCAATCACTCAATCACACAACCCAATGTTGACCACTCGCCGTGCGCCTTATGACGTATGTTACGGGCCCATCTAGACTTTCTACATCCATGGTTTAAATGTGTTTTTCTATCTTTAAAGGACACCACAACACCTCGTATCAATGCCTTTTTTAATATATGGGTTTTTTACTATTTGTTTGACATAAGATGTCATTTGTAAGGGTGAATAAAATATGGCCGGCCTGGCTACACATCGATCAGCTAATTTCATATGAGGTTAAGGATTAGGGCGTCTCTATCTAAAGTATATTCCTATCTCTATGAACTGTAATACGCTGTCTCTATCACCCACACGTCACCCACGCGTCAAAAGATGATTGTAGGTCATATGCTCATCACGATCACGCCTCCGTTTTATGTTCCACTACCTTTTTACGTTTGTAACGGACGTGACGTCGGCTGATTCACCGCCAGCTGAACTGTGCCTAAAGAAGCCGCCTGCCAACGCATTACCGATATAGACATAGCCGTGGCCTTACCAAAGCCATCGCTCGCCATATTGATTGATGAATTTGATGATTCCCTCCAGCCACCATAGAGATATTATACTAGAGTGGGTGAGCCATACGGCTGCCCATACATTGCAATCGCCCCCAGTTAGAATGAGAAACAACGATAACGGTAATTACCTATGTCTTTCCGATCCCGATGAGCCAGAAAGAGAAAGGTGATTACTAAAGATTTCGTCTCTTTTTATCCTAGGTACGCTCTGAAGCCTCGCCAGAAAGAGAAAGGTGATTACTAAAGATTTCGTCTCTTTTTATCCGAGGTACGCTCTGAAGCACGAAACAGAGACCAGTGAAGCCTGGCTTCTGCCCTCTAGTGTAATATCTCTATGCCATGTCAGCCACAGCCAGGCAGCCGTCACCAGGCCCGTTCAACTTTGTATGGGGCCGTAAAAATACCTACGTGGGAAGGAATAGATTAGAGAATGAAGTGTCTATAATCTACGGGTACACGAAACGTGAAAAATCCTACGTAGTCTGTGGAAAAAATTACAAAAATTAACCTATCTGGTCTGTCTCTGTGCACAAAATGGCGATATGTTATCGTTTGTTGAGAAGATTATTTAATTTGCCTTCACCAAGTACTTTGAGGAACTTGTTAAATAATGTACCTTTTGATGTTGGCGTTAATGAACCAGTTTTCAAAGTTTTAAAACAGTTTGTGAAAACTCTAAAACAATCGGACAATGAATTTGTTTTGATGTTTGATGAAATGTCATTAAAAAAACATTTAAATTATAATGCTAAATGCGATGTGATAGAAGGATTCCAAGATCATGGCTCACAAGGAAGAACAGAGCAAATTGCTGGATACTCTCTAGTTTTCATGATTGGAGGAATCCGAAAAAAAATTAAACAACCAGTAGCTCATTTTTTTTCTAGTGGGCTTTCTACTGCGGATCGACTTGCAGTTCTCATAAAAGAGGTAATATATTTGTAACAAAAAAAAATATTAATATTACAAGTTTAATAACTTATTATGACATTTTTTAAATAGGTAAACTGTGTTGTTGGTAATCGAAAAAACTAAAAGTACAACAGTATTCAGAAATGAGAACAATCAATTGCTTTTGGTTAGAAATGTGATAAATAATTTTTATTACATAGCACTGAACTCTGCATAATTATTATGTACAGTATAACAATGTTAAGTCCAATACAATACAAAATACCTATTAAAAAATTCAAAGTAAATGCAATTAATTAATTATTAATTCTCTCGATTATGAACTATGGAATTCCTTACCTATTTCCATACATAAAGCCCCTAAAGTAACTTCATTCAATAATTTACTTTTTACTACCTTTCTTTATAGCATTATATCTTCATTTCTTTTACCTTGTACCTTTTCTTCTCTTAAACAAAGTCCTTCACAGCTTATAATAATATGTATATCTATTAAGTATGTATTCTCTTTGTGGTGTGTATACCTCTACCTTTTCTACTTGCCTTTGTATTATTCTTTTATAAACTTGGGTTGCCTGGAAGAGATCGCTATGTAGCGATAAGGCCGCCTATTGTATTGTGTATCCTATCTACTATGTTCTAAGCATATATATATTTAGTATACATACAATAAAGTGAATAAATAAATAGACATTGTGCTTTCAGCTTTTTCAGTTACCAAAAGCCCTGTTTATTTTTGGTTTGATTATATTTAGGTTTACAGAAAAATAATTTGAAAACATTATTTAATAAAATTATGTGGGCTATTTTAAAAAATTGTGTTGCCGTGAAAGTTTAGCTTTTTTATACTTCTAAAATGGAAGATTCCAATTAATGCTTGACAGAGTCTTACTAATTCTAGAGGTTGTTCAGAATATAACATTTTTACATTAAGGTACTATAAATAACTTACAAATACCTGTGTTGCAGGTGTTGCATCAATGTTCCAAAGCTGGTGTGAATATTGCAGCCATAATATGTGATATGGATGGTGTGAATAGGAGAGCATTTTCGATCTTAGGCGCCAGTATGGATCATCCATCGATAACAGTGGAAAATAAAGAAATTGTCACACTCTATGACACACCACATTTGTTAAAATGCTTTCGCAATTTATTTATGAAGTATGACATAAACTGCAAAGTTAATATTAACTCCAGAGATCAGGTTGGCAGAGGTAGGTAATCATTAATAATTGTTTTATTATCTTTAAGTTTTTATAACTATGTCTTAATTTATTGACAATGCATCATATTGGGGCCAGTATACTTTTTTAGAGGCGACCATCTCAGTCCTCAAGGTTAGTAACGCATCTGTGACCGACTTGGAACGAGACTCTTGAGTGTTACTCTAGGTTGGTCATAGTTGTTATGGGCGGCAGTGGATGGGTGGTGCTTGTCTGCTCGTTTGCTACCACTTTCGCATTTATAATTAGTATTTTGTATGTATATAAATTTATATTTATAATATGACATAAACGTCTATATGTCTGTGTTTGTTGCGATGTTATGGTATAATTTTTGAGTGTGGCGATAGTTTTATTCGTGTAGATGTATGCTTGTTACTATTCTTCACAAAAATATGGAATGGACTTAGATTGAATTATCACAATTAGATTGAAGATTATGTGACAGACTAAATTTCACGCGGGCGAAGCTGCAGGCAAATACTAATCTAACCATAAATATTCTAACATTTCTTTGCTTGATTTTACTTAGGTGAATGCAATTCTCGTTACTGTTTTTTGACACCAGATTAAATATATGTTCCATGATTGCATGGCAAAATATTACACGGCAAAATGTGTTATGTGTATGTATTGATGATTTTTTTGTTTATAGGTATTGCTAAATGGAGCCATATTCAAGAATTTTTTGAAATGGACAACAAAAATCCAAACTTTGTTTTTGCTCCTGTCCTGAAAAGGGATCATTTAAGCCCGAATACCAAGCAAAAGATGAAAGTAAATCTTGCTGCTCAAGTATTAAGCCATTCAGTGGCAGCTGGAATGTTTGCAAAAATATCTGATGGTAAGGATTTCACAGCTTCTGAATATTGACTGTCAAAATAGTTGAGCGAGGCATTTGTGAAGCAATAGATATACTGCCATAGCATAGTATATATGACTATTATTGACTTCATTAATAATTTTTTCTTAATTTATTTTTTGTGTCATAAGTAAATGGAATGTAATGAATTATAATTTTTGAATGTTGCACACCATAACAATGGTAGAATGTAAGAACTATGTAATTAGAACCATTCCACCAAATTGTAAACTACATTCTTGCAATAAATTATTATTATCATTATATATAATACTCACTTTAATATAACTTTCTTAAATATTACAGGGACACTTACTACAGAAGCGGCTGTAACAGCTAATGTCATTGCAAATATGGACAAGTTGTTTGATTCTGTCAATAGTGACTCATCAGATTTACGAAGAGGAAAGCCTCACTCCACTAATATGAGTGCAACAAGCCCCCACTTACAACTATTTGCAGAAATGAAAATTTTTTTCGCGACGATGGAGTATGTTGGGTGCCCACGCAGACCTCCATCACAAGACGGATGGATATGGTCTTTAAATGGCCTAGAAAGATTGTGGAGAAATTTGGTCCAGCGACACGGCATTAAAAATTTGGCAACAAGACGACTACAGCAAGATCCACTCGAGAACCTGTTTGGTTGTATTCGTGGAAATTGTGGATCTAACACTAATCCAACATGTGGCCAATTTTTGGCTGGTCTGAAGACATCCATACTGAGCAATTTAGCACATTTAGGAACAACAGGAAACTGTGAACAAGACAATAATGTCATTATTCATAATTTTGAGACCCTTTTAACCGTGTCTAAGACTAAAAAGTCCAGTTATGATGACAAAAATGAAGTTGGTAATGAACCATCATATAATATTTCACCATATTTTTGTTTTGATACAGATGAAGCATTTCGGGAAAATATTAGTGAAATCCAGGCATGTGCTTATGTGTCTGGGTTTTTATTAAAAATGCTACCTATTAAGGACTGCAATACTTGTAAACAAATTTTTTTGTCAAGTAATACAGAAAATTATCACCTCTTTGTAGAATGTCGGGAGTATAATGAATTTAAAAAGAGCTTAAACTATGCGACCAAAGAGATGATACTGTGTGTAGAATCTTGTTCTATATTTATCAATAGCTTTTTGAAGGAAACTCCAGAACGCACGAACCGATGCCGAACATGATGCTTTCATTCCAATGTCCTTATTGCTTATATTTTCAAGATTGTAAACAATAATTCATTATTGTCATCATAACATAGATCACGAAATAGTATAAATTGCAATCATAGCTGTATCCCGGTTTCAACAATTATAATAAATAATGGCTAAGTGTTATCAATTAAAATAAACAAAATACGTTGTAAATTAAACAGTGCTTTTACCTTACATTGGCCATTCCAATGTCCATAATGTTGTTTCCTGTATGTTTTTGTTATGTTTTAATTGTCAAGATTGTAAACAATAAATAATTGTATTATTTTTGTAACATAGATCACGAAATGTTATGAATATCAATTGTGATTCAAAAATATACTAACAGTCTTCCTAATAGAACGCTGTATAAAGTTATTCCATGTTTAATATGATGTCCCTGTCATTGTGATTCTCTAAATTCATAGGCAGTTAAACATGGCATAATTTTATACAACGCATTATTAGTAAGCACATTAATATATAGCGATTATGTCATATGTATTTATATTATGTAACTGTAAAAACACGAAATATAGCAAATAATGGCTTAGATTTAAACACCTTGAGTACCGTTAGGTTCCAATGTCCATAATGTTGTTTATTGTCTGTTTTTGTCATGTTTTAATTGTCAATATTGTAAACAATAAATAATTTTATTATTTTTATAACATAGATCACGAAATGTTATGAATATCAATTATGATTCAAAAATATACTAACCATCTTACTAATAGAACGTTGTATAAAGTTATTCCATGTTTAATATGATGTCTCTGTCATTGTGATTCTCTAAATTCATAGGCAGTTATACATGGCATAATTTTATACAACGCAATTTTAGTAAGCACATTAATATATAGCGATTATGTCATATGTATTTATATTATTTAACTGTAAAAACACGAAATATAGCAAATAATGGCTTAGATTTAAACACCTTGAGTACCGTTAGGTTCCAATGTCCATAATGTTGTTTATTGTCTGTTTTTGTCATGTTTTAATTGTCAAGATTGTAAACAATAAATAATTTTATTATTTTTATAACATAGATCACGAAATGTTATGAATATCAATTATGATTCAAAAATATACTAACAGTCTTACTAATAGAACGCTGTATAAAGCTATTCCATGTATATGATGTCCCTGTCATTGTGATTCTCTAAATTCATAGGGAGTTAAACATGGCATAATTTTATACAACGCATTATTAGTAAGCACATTAATATATAGCGATTATGTCATAAGTATTTATATTATGTAACTGTAAAAACACGAAATATAGCAAATAATGGCTTAGTTTAAACACCTTGAGTACCGTTAGGTTCCAATGTCCATAATGTTGTTTCCTGTCTGTTTTTGTTATGTTTTAACTGTCAAGATTGTAAACAATAAATATTTTTATTATTTTTATAACATAGATCACGAAATGTTATGCATATCAATTATGATTCAAAAATATACTAACCGTCTTACTAATAGAATGTTGTATAAAGTTATTCCATGTTTATATGATGTCCCTGTCATTGTGATTCTCTAAATAATAAATAAAAAAAACCTTTCTGTGAAATCTGTTAAATAGACAATAGTAAGTTATCAGTTATCACTATGTAAATAATTGTCATAATATAGATACTTATTTAATAAAAAAAAATCTTTTATTTAATTAACTTTTTCACTTGTAAGAAAACTTAATAAGTAATAAAGGTACCCACTTTTACCAAGTATTACTTATTGAGTTTTCTTACAAGTGAAATCTCCTTTCAAATTTTTAATTCTTATCGAGGTTACTAGAGACCCTATCCAAATTTTCGCGGGTTAATTTCAAATATTCCCGCGTTCTTCATATAGTTTACTGGGTACTAAGTAAGATGGCAGTAACAAACCAATTTGTATGGAGTTGGCATTCTTCTCCGATAGGAGTAAATTTTTTCTATGGCCGTCACAGCCAGACGGTGGAGCGGAAGGTGTCAATGTAAGCCAAAGTCATAACCTTAGCCTTATTTGTAGCCATTGACAATACTTTTTTTTTTAAAGAAAGATGTGACGTTGACGGAATTTGATTTGGTATATTTTGGTATTCGATTTGAGGTATTGTCATTGAGCAGCAAATTATAAAATCTTAAAGTTAAAATAGGTTAAAATAGTCGTATTCACAGACATAGTAACTATAGACGGAATGTCGGGAATAAAACATTGAAGCCGTAAAAAGGAAGCCTAACCTTGTACACACACGGCGGAACTCACACATCGAAAAAAAAGGAAGCCCAAATTGACAGTTTGAATTGTCATTCGTATATAATAGACGCAGTAACAATAATTTAATTTTATCGCAAATATGACGAAATGCGTTATAAAAGGGTGCGAACATCAAACTGCTAAAATTAAAAAGCTGCATGGAATAACATTTCACATTACTTGTGAAACAAAATAATTCATATTTACGTTAAATCAAATATAAATATTTCTTTATTACTTTGACACAAAACGTCAACCAGTGCTGCCATGAGTACATTTTAGATATTCCCCAATTTATTGGAAGCTTGGAATATCATATTGGAGTCAGCCCAAAAACAAACACCTTTTCCTTTTTTAGTACTGAATGATTCGTGAGTGTTTGAATTCATTTTACGTCTATCACGCGGCTTACCTCACCTTTTCCTTTATTACTCCTTTTTATTTTCCTTCTCTTAATTCCAATAATTAATTCCACATCTATTATAATATTTTTATGCAACTAATACAGCGCAAATAATACAAATATTGTTTTATAGTAGGTATAGTTCAATATTGTTCCCCAAAACCTCAGTACCCATTCAGTTTCTCTTTCCCACCGTTCTTCACTTTTTTTTTATAAAAGTCACAAGGCAAAGATGACGCCGGATGCAAGGCATTCCAGACATTGCATGATATTAAATTCTTTGTGTCACAATAAAGTAATTGTTAAAATAATTCCTAATCGTGTATTAAAAAAACAAATATACCAACTTTGATACTATTTTACAATCCATTGCTTTTATCTTATACTTAAGTTGTTTTTTATTTTATAAGTTGGTCGCCTTTAACTTATTAGTTTTTATTTACTATTCAGCTCTGACAGTTTTCCTTTAAACTTCGTTATATATATATACTACTGCTGTAATTTTTTTCACGAATCCACATATAGCTGTTGAGTAGATATGTCAGAAATGGATCCTTAAATCGAGAAATGATGTTCTCAACCTCATAATGTGTTGCAGTTTTTGAACTGATCCCAAGATACATAAATTTATCGTAGGGCAACACGGGTCTGTAGTATACTTGCAGTATTGTGCGAAATGATCGACTGATGATGGCGGTGCCTTTGTTATTTTAATATTTTATTAAATTGATTGTAATAAATTTATGAACAGTTTTATTTTTGTTGTAACACCTTACTCTAAAGCAACAATTGACAATAAAGTATAAACAATTAAAATTTTATTATACTAGTTTGGGTAATAGAAATCCATAGTATGGCAATACTGACAAACGCACCACATGCAAAGAGAGCCTGCCTCACTTTTGATTTCATGAGATTCTGTCTATAGTTACTATGTCTGTGGTCGTATTATTTCCCTTCTTTTATACGTTACAAAGTACTTTGTACTCTGGTGGAATATAGCGCTGTAATAAAAGGAGCTTAAAGAAGTTGCAATTTGTAACACCTAACTGTGACCTAACATTAAACATCAAAATGTATTGGTTAAATTCTCATACATAAAAATATACACAATTTTTTTCAGTTATAAGTTATAACTCTTCAGAAACAACTTCATCTTTAACCTCTTTCGGAATCAAAATAGTAGATTGTATTACAAGGGTGCAAAGTAATATTTTTTCGGCAAGGGCGCTTTTTTGAATCCAAAGCGAAGTGAGGGATTCTTTAGTAGAATCCCGAACGTAGCGAGGGATTCAAAGTACGTCGCCCGAGCCAAAAATTTAATTGCACCCGAGTGATACACTCTACTTTTCATCCCCCCTATGAGAAAATAAAAGGCGCCTCAAATTCAGGAATAATACTGTCACATTCACTAAACTAACTAAACTGACTAAACCGACTAACCCGACTTACCCGACTACCCCGACTAACCCGACTTACCCGACTTACCCGACTAACCCGACTTACCCGACTACGACTAACCCGACTTACCCGACTATTATTTAAATAACGGGCAGGAAAAGTTATATGAAAATTCATTCCCGCCCGCTATTTAAATAACGGGCAGGAAAAGTTGTATGAAAATTCATTCCCGCCCGCTAAATAGAAAACACCAACTTTCGATCCCCTTAAGACCGAACCAAGTCGTCTTTTTCGAATAGGTGGGATGAAAAAAATATTTTCTATTGCCATCCATTGAGATATTATGTACTAACCATCTTACATCTTTGTAAAGCGCGCCAAATTTGACAACGCCCCACCCATTCAGATGGGTCGTTGCGATCGAAAAAGATGACGTCATCACCGACCACTTAACGATCATATCATGATCATAATCGTCAAGTGGACCAGTGTGTGAAATGTTTTGAACGTTGTGGTCGCTAACTGGAACGCGCTCATGTTTCACATTTCGTAATTTTATTTCACTCCATTACATGGTTATAGTAAACCCAACTTAAGACTGAAACGAAAGAGGCGCTGTCGGACGCATTTGACATTCATTTGACCAATCATTGCACACTAGTAACTGACAGATGAATGAACACAACGTACTTATGAATGACTTTTCGTTAGTTCCAATTTTTGCCATTTCAGAGATAAGTTGGGCGGACTGTACCTATACTTTTTCTCAAATCCCGCCGTCAATCTATACTATACTCCGACTTTTAATTCGATTCAGTAAAATGACATTTCCAGTGTTACCGCTTTTTATTATCACAAAAATAGTGATGCAACCTGGACGCAAATTATTCGATTCGATAAAAATTTTAATCGGATTATAATCGTTTTACAAATCGCTAAAATTCTGTATGAAGTTATTACAAGATCAATAAATATACATAAAAAAATATTTTTTATCAAATTTCCCCTACATTTTTAATTGTTAGGCGCTTTAGGTGCATGTATGTACTAAAAGCAATCATGCTCCGATGCTTAATATTTTTCGTATACTATATAATTTTAAACGAATCACTTTTACGTATTGTTCTCTGATTTTAATTATATTTTATTAACACACAAAATAATAGACATATTGAGAAAAGAAAAATCGAATAATCAAAACATCGTTCGTTAATCTTGTGAGTTATTACTATTATTGAAAAGCTGGCAACATCATTTCGAAAAGTGACATTAGAAAACGTCATTTTACTGAATCGAATTAAAATTAAAAGTCGGAGTATAGTGGTGTACCTTATAGTCGTAAAGCTAGCATTTGTGTGCGATGCAATTAAAACGAATTCCAGATCGAACGCGTACGGAGTATACCTACATCTTTTTTATTTAAATAAAAAAAACAAATGCTTCAGATCAAAATTATATTTTTAAACTACTATGACGATAGAATTATAAATTACAACTACATTAGACTATTAATTATTAAAAAACGTATTTAACTATAAAAGATCTTTCTTGGTTCTGGAAAGGTTCAGAACCAAGTCAGATCACATAACACCAATCCTGAGAACTAAGTTGGAACACAGCAGAAACAGCTATGGAAGAAATTACAAAATACTCATGTACATTAATTTCAATACTTAGCATTGATATGTTAATTCATAAATTGCCTAACTTGTAGTTGTCTTGGTAACATCTGGTATTGAGCCTTGAAGGGAAGAAGAGGACTGTATTGGATCCGAATGAGGTGACTTTGGTGAATTTTTGATAGACATATTGGAATTATTTTTTTCTTGGGCTATATGATTAGGTGAAAGTGAAGGTGATACATACGAATCACTTGCTGAATTTGGGTTTTCATTTATTATTATTTGTAAGGGTGGTGAACTAAGCGAATTTCTAACACAACGATTGATCAACAATCCATCAAGCTCATACATAATATCCTGTCTTTCGTTTTCAGAAAATTGACGGAGTTTTTTGGCCAAAAGTTTTCCATACAATTCACATTCATCCATATTTCTATAATCATTGTTTCTTAGTTTTTCTTTAAAAATACGATTCAACACATTAAATGCGGAAGACACCTCTTTACTTGCTTGTTTCACTCCCAGAGTATAATTTGAGCATCGCTTCAGTAATGGAATGTCAAGTTTTTCATCCGTAAAGTCATTTGAAGATTCATTCTTTTGTTCTTCAGACGATTCGTTTGGCTCATCCTCTTGCTGCTTAAGTGTGGCTTTCTGTAAGAAGTTATTGCAAATACAATATATTTACATTTACATAATCACAGCCCATAACTATCCCCTGCTGGGCTCAGTTTACTTATTATAGAATGAAGGTACAGGCTAAAGTCCAATATATTGACCAACTTAGTGTGGATTAGTAGACTGCATATACATATACATATACCTTTATAGACATTCAGGTGTTGTGATATCATTTTATACACATTTATACATGCAAAATTTTACTATGAATATCAAAATAAATTTATGAATCAATTTGTGTATATAATAATGTATAAAATTTGAATCATCTAAGAAAACAAAGAAAAAAGGAATAATAAAATAAATTGTTTTGCAAAATGTACACAATTAAACAGTTGTAATCAAGTAAAACTTACATTAACTTTGATTTTTCTTCCACTTTTACTTTCATATACATTTTTTAAAAATGCCTCCAAGGGTTCATAAAATGTCCAAATTGGGGTGTATATGTGTTTTCCTAAGCCCATTTTGCAGCGCCGTATTGTTTGTTGCTTTTTCTTATAATGGAAGCGAAAAGTTGTCATCAATGTCTTTTTCTTTCGTTTTAAAACTGATACTGGTATGTCCAAGGCATCAGCTATCCTATTCCATGCCTCATCAACCTGAAATATAAAAAAGGTTAAAAAAAAATTACTGTAATTCTATATTGATGATACGAAATTCTGCCGTCCTTCATTGGTTTAGCACTTTTAGCCTTCTAAATAAAATTATTAATTATGGTGAACGAAATGTTAAACAGGATAAAGTAGCTCTGTAATAAGAACAAATAACAATAGAGTAAGTAATCATCTTACCAGATTCCTGTCATTATGTTTTTTATTTCGTGGATTCCAAATGATAGGTTTATTTTTGTATAGCTCTATGAACCTAAATGTATCTTCGTTCGTCCAAGCCATTCTTTATTCGATATGTTATTGCAACAAAATTATACTAATTCCGATGAGCTTTACAAGCACATATTTTGTTCTATTGATGACATCACCAAAGTATTAAAAATATCCACAAAACCACCATTAATTCTCGTCCATCCTTGAGCAGTTGAGCAATTTATGAATCAGCCATCCAGGACATTCAGGACATCCAGGGACAACACAAGATTCTCGTGCAATAACAACAATATGGCGAATCTAACTCGGAAAATGTGAGACTTAGGCACCATCGATCATTGCACATATAATTATACGCCGTAAAGTTAGCATATTAATTATAATAAAACAATGAAATGAAAATCAATAAAATAAAAGCAAAGTTGAAGTTTACTTTCAGCTGACATGACAACTTGAATTGACAGGCCACCAATGAGATGGTAATCTGATAAGAAAATGAGAGATGTCTACTTGACAGTGATAAGTAACTGATAAGAACAAGCACAGAATACAGAAAGTGAAATTAGTTTTGTGAAATTACAAGCCATAGACGAGGCAGGTGTACAAACTGGTATCACAAATTAGATAATATCGTTATTTTGTGGTAACTTGTTACTTAAATAACGATATTTTTAAATCATTATCATAATCATTTTAAGCTAAAATGAAGCAACTGTTTAGAAGCTGATATCTGATATGTGTTTGCCATCCCTTCAATTATTTTCGTAAACTTTTTAATAATCTGCCAGCTTTTAACGGTCTGTCTGAATCATAGAGATAGGAATATATATATATTCCCATCTCTATGGTCTGACCACTTTGGTACCTATAGTAGGGCCATTTTAATAGGCCACATTTGACAGTTCGTCAAAATTTTACAAAGTAACCTTGTAAGGGAGGCACTCCATATTACTTAATATTCCCTACTAGATAAATTGTTAAAATTTTTACACTTTTATCTAAAGAACTAACGTCGTTACAAAGTTACGTCAGTGAACTCTTTTTCTTTTTAAACATTAGGGATGGTACCAAAAGAAACAGATCAGTAGATAAGTTGAATTCGAGAAGTCGAACTAATCGTCAAAAAGTATTTCACGATTACAAAATAAAATATATTTTAATGGGAACAGAATTAATTTTCTTACATTTTAGGCCAAAAAAATATGTAATCATTCATTTAAATATATAACGTCTGGCTCAAAAGCCAGAATCCAGAAACGTGAAATGTTACAAAAAAGCAATGATTTCATTTCGCGCCATTATTAGACGCATTATTTTTGTCGTTTTTTAGTCATTGTTTGAACTGTGCGGTCATTAAAACAGTTTTTATAACAATCACATTCAATTTACAGATGTTTGAAGTCCTTATCGATTAATTAAATTAATCGATGTTTTTCAGCAGGTTACCCTCACTAGAAAGCAGACAAACAGTTGTCAAATGTGGCCTATTTAAAATGGCCCTACTTTAGGTACCTACCTAGTATATACCTACCTATAGTCGGCACAATCATAAGATTCCGATATGACGTCTGTCATGTATGAACACAAACTAACCTTGTATGGACGTCTTCAATTTACTTATTACGGAAGTATTTTTTTTTAATTTGAACCGCTGGTAATGATACTATGAAGTGAAGATATTTCGTAGTGAATGATAGGTCACTTTGGTTAAATTATGCAATGCACTATTTACTGTGCATATACAGTACACAGTTTATATTTATTATCAATGCAGCTTTATAAGTAGGTACATAATGTACTTGTGAATCCACCTCCTCTTCGCTTTGGAAAATTGTTTTTATGTTTACAGATAATAAATACTTCTTCCCATTTTTGCAACATATTTTATTGGTACATCGCTTCTATTGCTCGTAGCATGATGTTATAAAATTGCCCACAGTTTGTTAAATATTTTAATTAGGCACTAGTCCGTAATATTAAACTCAAGTAACTAGCGGGTTAAACGAATTGGAGTAATATTGTTTACTTACTACGAGTATTTAGATAGGTACTTACTTACTTATACGTACTTACATAAGTAAATACTAGAAATTCTGGCGAAATATGTAAACCATCCCTGCTTGTTTTTTATTTGTGTTATTCATAAATTGTTTAAATAATTTTATTTTATTTTAATCAGTTTACATCATAAATTGTGTAAAATTGAACAAATATTTAAGACGTCACAACAATGTTTTATAAGGAGGCTGGATTTATAGTTATGTGACCTCTTGAAACAATTTATGAATCGACCATAATCGATACATTACTATAATCGAAAGTATGTTCTACCATGTCACACTCAAAATACAAATAGTTATAGATTCCTTAATATGTCTAAAGCATTGCGATTTTTCGTAGCTATTATAAATTCCCGATATATACGTTTTTAAGCCTTTTCCACTCAAATTGGATAATTATTAACCGTTTAATAGTTTCTTCGTTTTCACTAGATTAATGAAATTTCCATTTTAATAACTAATATAATTTCCTCACCTTAACTTACTAGTCAAATTGTCTTATTATCCCTTTCGGTGTTAATCTCAACGCTACATCTGTTTTTACCTGATTTTAAGAAAACAATCAGAGGTCGGTTTATAAATTATCGTTCCGAACTTAATTAACGAAACGATTAGAAAGTCTTATTACTTATAATCGGTTAAATTTATAAATCGGTTTATTTAATGCATCGATTTTTGTTGTACTTCACTATTGTCACTGTGATGACAGCCTTCATATCGGAATCTTATGATTGTGCCGACTATAGGTATATTCCTATCTCTATGACTTTGGTGACAACCATAGTGACAACAGCCACTTCAGCCAGCTGTCAATGTCACGTCAATAGTGGATGACTGGATGTGCTTTTTTTTATAAGATTATAATTTATTGAAAAATGAAAAATTGTTTACAAAATATTTAAAAAATATAATCAAATTAAAAATTTTATTATTATTAAGGTCTTCATAAGGTTGAAATAGGAGATGTCCTCGTAAAAGTGTACACATTTTCCGAGTAAATTATCAAACTATTGAAAAGTTGTTTCTTTAAAGTAATGATTTGTATCTAAATCTTATGTTGTCCCCTTTGGTTGTCCCGTAACCTTAGGCTAATATATCGAAGAAAGAAAATCGTAGGACATGAGTGTTTAGTGTTGTTGTTATAACTCTTCTGTAACAATGATCGAACTCTCAGCAAAGTTAACCACAGGCACTGTGTACTTGGCTGGAGAAGCTTTAGAGTGTTGTATAACATTCTGCCACACAACGCAACCAGAGCATAGAAACTCTCAAAGTCATAGGTAAAGTTATTTATCTCACTTTCAATGTTCAATCATTGTGTAGCTTACTAAAACAACATATCAAGAAGAAATTATCTTGTGCAATTGGTAGTCTTATTGACAACATTAATTTCTATGTGATTGTGGCATAAGTTTGAAGGTGTTGACCACTCAACAGTTTTGTTTTGCTTTAAAGTATTGACTGTTCTAAATTTGTTTTTACAGTGATATCCTGGAAAACCTAGCATGGGCATCAGCACAAATTCATTGCTTCTACTCCACTACAGGAAGCACAGGCGATAAGACTCCAACAGTGGAAAAAACAACCTCCCTGGAATTATCCTCTTGCGACATTGGAAATGTAGTATTCCACACCAAACCTAAGATATTGTTCTGTGACTTGACAATCCCCCTTGGAGAAACGAAAACATGTAAGCTCTTTTAAATTTTTTCCTTGCACTGTCCATATACTTAACAATAATCTCACCCAAAGTTATAAGTGTTATTGATGTTGATTGTACTAACTTAGTTATAACCAATTCACTTTCTTCTTGCCGATTATTTTATTTATACATATATTATGTAGGTAGAAAAACCAAGTCAGGCAAGCTATTCTAATTCTTTAGCTATTATCATGCTATCTCTAATTATTTAGCTATCATATATCATCATATTTTCATGTAATATTGACAAATTTTAATGTTTTTGACAATTTTATTGACATTTATTAATTTATTGACAAATTTTAATGTTCTTGACAATTATATTATTATTAATTGATTGAAATTTACTAATTGTTAGACATAATTATATTATAATAGTAAATTCATGATTGTTAATTTTTGAATTATTTTTTACGTTTTGTTTTAATATTGATGACATTTGTATTCTAAGTTAAATCAAATTTTTATGACGAAATATTTTATTTTTATTATTGTATATTAATTTCAAGCTCATTATTATTTCAATAACATCTAAAATTGTATAAACTGTTTCAATTAATGCATTGTGAGATAATATTCTGTAAGTTATGTTTTATTAGTCTTAACAGTATTATTTTGTGGAAAAATGTACCAATTATGTCCTTCTAAATTGATCATGACGTTTGCATCTGTAATTGAGGTGACACTCACCTAACGTTGGCACTTGTGTAATTTAAATAAATGTAACAGTGTACACTTTGTTGATGCAACTAAATAAATAAATAAATAAATCATGAGAAACAATTAGGCAAACAGCATTTTTCTAATATGCCAGTAATATGAAATTCAGTATCCTTTGTACCATTGGATCTTATCTTAACCAACTGCAAGCAATAAATTCTTAACATACACTTATTTTCCTTTTTCCAATAGTTTGGTACAGAGAATCCCTGCCAATAGAGGCACCACCATCATACAGAGGGACTTCAGTTAAATACTCCTACAAGATAACCATTGCCACACAGAAGGTGGGTTCACATATTAAAATGGTGAGGATACCATTCAGGGTGCTCCCTATCAGCCCTATCATCAACATGCAAGACCTTGCCGCATTATGTGGCAATGAAACCACTGAAGAACTACAGCCAACCAATCCATTCTCTGAAGAACGGAAAGTTGAAACTCCATTGACTATGGCTTTGCAAATTTTACAGGTAAGTGAATAATTAAATTACAAGTTTATAGATATGTAGTTTATCTTACTCTGATTAAAATGTACTACTGATGCAAGTGAAAAAAAGGATGTTTATTTCAAGGATTCAAAGCTAAAATCCTTCAGTCCCAGAAAGTTGAATTCCCATTAAGTTGAATTCTCTGAATGTTGAATTCCCGTTAAGTTGAATTCTCTGAATGTTGGATTCCCATTAATTTGAATTCCCGTTAAGTTGAATCCCATTAAGTTGAATTCCCATTAAGTTGAATTCCCGTTAAGTTGAATTCCCGTTAAGTTGAATTCCCATTAAGTTGAATTCTCTGAATGTTGGATTTCCATTAAGTTGAATGCTCTAAAAGTTAACTAGAGATGACTCAAAAACCACTCGCCAAATGTCGCTCCAATTTATATGGGTTCACATGGCAAACACTACCTTTCGAACAAAAAATAATCATCAAAATCGGAACACCCAGTGAAAAGTTTCAATTAAATTCACTTTATTGAGAATAACTCAAAAACTGTCCGTCAGATGTCGCTCAAATTAAAATGGGACGAGTCAAATGTCGAAAGAATTATAGAAATCGGTTCGCCCAGTGCGAAGTAATGAAGTAACACACATAAGACAAAGAAAACGTGCAGACGAATTGAGAACGTCCTCCTTTTCTGAAGTCGGTTAAAACATACTATACCATTTATAATATTAGTATACCTCACCTATTTATTGTCATCACCTCCTGGCCCCTTATAGATTGTAAAACTCAATGTTGTCATCTGTCTCTTGTCACTCAAGTAAAATAAGTTTATCAATAATACAATAATATTGTTACGAGTCAGGAGTACCTACTGGGTTCGAGAAAATGCCAAAATGTATCACAAAGACTTTATTGTACTCGTAGATACACAATTACACTATGTACACAGTACACACCAAAACACTATGCACGTAGTACTCGTAAACACACTCGTCGAACTCTGTATCGCCCGTAGAAATCACTCCACTTCTCACTGGTATCGCTCGTAGGTATCGCTGGTATCTTCCTGGTTTCGCTTCCGAAACTAGAATGCCCGCAGTTGACCGAGTGCCCCTTTTTATACCACTCACGCACCATTCATGCCAATCCAGAATATTCCGGTAGTTATTAGAATGAAGCTCTAGTATGTTCCTTGCAATCGACTTTCGACCTTAAGACTGTTGTCGTAAGGTCGAAGCATCATGCGCGTTCTTTCGAGACGGCCGCGCTCCATTGTTCCATTGTTTGCGTGACATGTTTATGGCCCTTATTGTTTATTGCTTCCGGTTTAGCGAAGTAGATACTCCAGGGTTGTCACATTGCCCCCCTCTTAGTCATGCTCGTCCCGAGCATCATTCGATAGGTCTTTCATTAATCTTCGTGACAACTGTGCCAACGGGCCTTCCCATCGTGCGTGTAGCTCCGGAGACTTCCCTTTCCTCTGCAGTGGATTGTGCAACCACACAAAATCTATATCGTCTGCATATTTAGAGATTGCAACTTAACGAGAATTCAACTTAATGGGAATTCAACTTAATGGGATTCAACTTAATGGGATTCAACTTAACGGGAATTCAACTTAATGGGATTCAACTTAATGGGATTCAACTTAACGGGAATTCAACTTAATGGGATTCAACTTAATGGGATTCAACTTAACGGGAATTCAACATTCAGAGAATTCAACTTAATGGGAATTCAACTTAATGGACCTGAAGGGCTAAAATAATTTTGGATAACTTAGGGAATGAACCATTTGTTTTTGATTAAAATGTTTAAAAAAACTGTTTTCACAATTTTTTTTCAGAATCTCACAGCTAGGAGAAGTCCAAATTCCTACATGATTACTAATAGCAAAGGAAAGGTGTGCCGGTTTTGTTTATTTAAATCTGCATACAAATTGGGAGAAGACATTGTTGGGACTTTTGATTTCTCTGTGGGCACAGTCACTTGTGTGCAGGTGAGGATTTCATAATATAACATTTATTTAAATTGGACAAAATGATTTGAATGAAATCATGTAAATGAGACAATTTTCTTTGTAACTATGATAAAACAAATTATTGTCCTACCTGTCCTTAAAAAAGACCATAGATAAATAATTTTACTTAAAACTAAATATTTTGATAGGTTTCAGTTTCACTACAACCTGAAGAAATAATATCCAAAACAAAATCTCCAGCAAAAAGCACAAGTAAAGACACAAGCAGCAGATCAATGACAGTCGCCAGGTACCACGAGGTCACACTAGGACTCAGTCAGTCACAGCTGATTCTGCCTATCCCTCTACACATCACACCAGCATTTGAATTGGAGGAAGGTATGGTGTATTATCTATAACACATATTTATTGTTTATTATCAGGTGGTATACATGACCTGTATTCTTTGACATTTTGGTCTTAGTTATTGATAAATTAAAGCAATTTTTAATCTTGTTTACAGTGTCATTAAAATGGCGGCTACACTTTGAATTTGTAACAACCGATGAAAAGTTGTTGCCCACCAAGGAAGACAGAGACTGGAATGCCCCTCTAAATGTACCCATAGAAACAATGGTGTGGAACCTTCCTGTTAAGATTTATTCTACTCTACCTAAACAAATTACACAGTATCCTGTAGGAAATGATGCTTATACCTTGCACATAAAATAAAATGAATGATGTATGAACAAAGATAATAATCAATTATTTAATTGCTCTCCAATGTCTGTCATGGTTGAAACAAAGAAATCCAGAATATTATATTTTGCCAATTTATCCATTTAAGCTTAATAATCATTTAAATAATAACTATGTCACAGATTTAAACGACACACATATTATGTAAGTGACAGAAATGCAATAAATTATTTCAAATGTTAAAATTTCTGCTCTTGGTTTTATTTTAATAATACAATGCTTAACAAATTTTGCATTAAGTAACTTTAAGCTAATACTCAAGTATGTACAGGCACTTTTGTAAATAATAAGGAGAAAAATGAATAAAATTTATTATGGATTTGTATAATTTTTTATTCATCAACTGATTCTTTGTCCCAGTCTTTCATCTTTGCCCCCATCATGAAGTCATCCCTAAAATTGAAAAATCAAATTTTTAAACCCACACATCACATAATGCAATGATGCTGTGTATCAAACTATTAAAAACAATGAGTTGTAGTAAAAGTAAAAATAGTGAAAACAATGAGCAGATTTTTTGCTACATTTTCCTTCTTTTGGCAAATTTTCCTAAATAAGAATAATTAAATCATTAACTACAAAGTAAATAGAAATAATACCTTAATGCATTCCATTTTGGTTTCTCTTCACCTTTCACCTCATCTTTCGTAGATTTTGTTTCGGAATCAACTATTATTGATTTTGTGTTCCCCATTAATGAATCTAAGAAGGTCCTTTTATCAAACTTTTTGAGAATCTTTTCCCTTTTAGTCTCTGAAACACTGTTGTCCATTTCTTTTTCTAGTGACTTCTGTTGATTTCTAACTGCATTGAATAATTGCACTACACCTTTTGTAGCTATTTTAGATAATAATCTCTCTCTGTCCTTTTCTAAAATATTTGGTTTCACTCTAACCGTCGGTCTCTCTACTTTCTGTAAAGTGTTTTTGATTTGTTATAGTATTAATATCAGTATGATTTATGTAAATGATACAAACATGTAAATGATACAAACATTCATTTTGAATGACCTCAAAAAAAAATTATAATGTTCAATAATTATGTGAAATAAAAAAAAACATATAAAATGAATAAATGATTGCTAGACAATCATATACCTTTTTCTTTGCAGAGGGTTCTACAGCAACTTCTTTTTTAACTTCTAGTTTTTCTTCTTTGACCTCTTCACCAATAACCTCAAAAGAAGGTTTGTCATCTTTTTCTTTTTTTATATCCGATACTTTTTTAGCTCTAGATAGCACCAATGTCTTTTTGTTTTTTGGTTTGCTTGAACCTAGGATTTTAGCAACGGAGTCCGCCCACCCTTCATTAGTAATTAAACCATTATTAGAGTCACTGTTATCATCGCCATCATCATTATTTGAGTCTGATTTTTCTGCATCATCCTGATCGTCTTCATCATTTATATCAGATACCTCTGCATCATAGTCAGCATCATCACTTTCCTTGGAGTCTGATGACTCTGAGTCTGAAACTAAAGACGCCTAGGTGAACAGAAGTTTATAAGTAACACTTAATGTATTATTAATATTACTAGGATCCTAATATACTATTTGCAGTCTTCAACATTTATTTATGTTTGTTGGTTGTTATGATACCTGAAACTTTTACGGTTGGTTTCATTTCTTCAGCTACTACCATGTTACATTAAATATGAATAGATAACGATTGTTACACGATATTTTACGAATATATAAACAGTATTTTATGTTTTATTTTATAAATAAATAATTAACACAAAATCACTTGCACGTGCTGCTGTTACACTTTCGTCAAAACTCAAAACAAAGTATGACACTGACACTTGACGTTAATTTGTACGTCATGCCTTGATTTGACAGCATCAAATTAATGTTAATAACAGAGTATAGAATTATCTAATTTGTGGTATAGATATCGATGTCCACAGACGTTCGTATAGTTAACGAAGACATGATGAATGAAAACCATGAAAATAATTGAAATCTATCTAGTTTCCTTATCATAATATGGTAAATGAAATATTTTTCATAATTTTACATTCATTTTTATATTTTAAAATATTTATTTTTCAATACCTTGTCTACATAAAAAGGAACGTGATGACGTGATGTGTTATTAAAAATAAAATACAGCTGATCGTCAAGGGGACTGAAGTTTGCGTAGACAGAGAAACAGTTTGTTCTATTTGTTTCATTCTTTGGAAAATGGTGGGTTTGCTCTAAACATGGCGAATATTGCGAGTCCTTTACCATATATTGCTAAAAGGGAATATGGCCTTTTACCGGATATCAAGTCGCATTTGTTTAACAAGCGGTTAAACGCTGCAAAGAATTTATATCGCCGAGATTTGGTGTGTCATTTCGGCTGTGTTAATGCAATCGAGTTTTCCAGCAATGGCGAATTACTTGTATCAGGTAACGTAATTTACTAAAATATAATCATATTATTTCCTGGCTTATTTTCGTTTCAATACCTCAGACATTGTTTACAATAGGTGATTGATTTTTAATAAATATCATAAGAGGCATGTAAACGTAGCATCTTGAGTTATTTATATTGAGCCAGTCTTGTAGTATTTTTATCAGTCGCCGCATGATAACAAGTGAAATCTATAGGTGTTTATAGTGTTGTGTACGTTGCAATTGCGAATGTTATTGTAAATATAGGGAATAATTTAATTGAATTACTTCAATTGTTTACGAAAAGTAGAGATGTATTACAAAAGTAAGATGTGTAAGACAGTCACAAAGGCAGAAATATGATATATTAGGAATTTTTTTTGGAATTTTTTAATTATTCTTGGAACACATCAATACACAATTCATAAGATAGGATTTTACTTCTAATTTAATGTAGAATGCTACAACAGGCGATTGGTATATGGTTTCATAAACTGACTTTATGAGATGAGGTTCTCGGTTTCATTTATATTTTAGTAATATGAGATTTTTAAAATATTCTCATTTGATTACTTATTATGATTCCTAAAACTTAAAACAAAATTTTAAATATGTGCATGGATTTCTACGACACTAGGGTTTCTTATTTTAGTATAGCATATTGGACCAAAAGGCGTAAAAACTTAGCTAATTGATGTGGTCTATGGGTGAGGGGTCAAAGTAAAAATATTTATAAACCTTGTATGCATGTAAACACAGAGGCTTGGTTGGGAAAGCTCCCTCCCAGATATAATAAAGTTAACTGAAAAAAAAGAAAATTTGGGTTTGATTAGGGTTCACTAGGGTACTTCTGTGTCAAAGGAACCATGAGACATGATTATACTATCATAATATTATGTTGTAGTTTTTAACCAGCATCAAACCATCAATGTTACAACAATTCCTACCTCCACCCGCTTTCATGTCTTCACTTTCACTCAATTGCAAACAAAAAAGATTTGGAGCGTCTAGGTTTAGTATAAACTAAAATAGTAATTGGTAATAATGAAACAAAGTAATTTAGCATTCAGTAATAGTAAATAGGGAATAACTACAATTGTTGTGTAAGAGTGTTACCACTAATCGATCAATCGTCAATCGACGCCGTCGATCGATGGTGGGATCGATCAATAGTTTCTACTTGACCAATCAATCAATAGACGTTGACTTATCCATTCTACCATTGATTGGCATCAATCATCGATCGTTTGATTGGTCTGGTAACACCCTGAGACAGGTGTGACTTTAACTATGACCTCCCTGCTGGCTATGACCTCAAATATTATTTTTGTAATGTAAATTACACATACAGGTGTAAAAATGATAACAGACAATAATGAAATAATTTTTTTAAGGAGGCGATGACCGTAGGGTGATGTTATGGCAGTTTGGGCAGGCCCTTATGAACCATGGTAAACCTGAAGCTATGAAAGCAGTGCACCAATCAAATATTTTTTGCCTTGGTGTCACTAACGATAATCACAATATTTATTCGGGTGGAAATGATGACATTGTAAGTAACATTTTTGCAGTAATTTCATTACAAATCCCTTCTTGTATAGGCCTCTTGAATTTAACTATTCATCATGTGATTATTTTCGTAAAATATTGGCTATGATTCAAATAGCGTTGGAGGATAATATTTTAAATTACAATGCATTAAAAGCTCATGCTAGCTTGCAACCTGAACTTTTTTTTGTTTTTTATTAGGTCATAGTCCATGATCTTGAGATGAAGTGTCCAATAGAAGTGCTTCAACACCAACGTGCAGTGTGCAGTCTCAGCATTGATCCGTTCAATCAACGTGTTGTTGCCACCGCTGGAAATGATGGTCGATTGCTGCTGTTTGACACCAGGCAGTCTGTTCATGGTGAGTCTTTTCTAATTGTTATCCATGGTCATACAACAAATGCATCATTATTGCCAATAATCTCCTTTTTTGAAGTTGGTTAAAAAACTAGATAGAAACTACTTTTAGTCAGGAAAAAATAGTCAGGCAAGAGGGAAGTTGCTACTATTTAATTGTCATGGGTGGATAATAATTTTCTTGTATTGTTAATATATTAAAATTGTATTGATTATGAAAACTCAAAAATGATTTATTAAAACATAATTAATCTAAATATAATATCCACATATGGAAATTACGTAATTGAATATGCACAAAAAGATCTGTAGCAGCGTGTATTCCGCAGAGTCGCTGGTGATATCGCGCAGCCGCAAGGCGTTCCACGGGGTGATGTTCCACCCGCACCAGGTCGGCGTGCTGGTGTCCGCCAACGCCAGGGACGGGGTCGCGCTGTGGGATCTGCGCTCGCCGAAACAGTGAGTTATACTTATGCCAGTCTATCTATGATGTCTGTATAATAGAACTGGGTATTTCTTTAGTATCCTGCTGCACGATTTCCTGGATAAATTTGGCTTTAATCAATAGGTATTGATGCCCCGAATCATGATCGCTTGCCGGCACGATTATTGATAGTTGACATAGCACAACGTAAAAATTACGGATACCCTCATTTTTAAGATTTATTTTTAAACTTTGAAGGTAGATCTGTAAACTGCTCAATATTTGTTATGTTTTGAAAATAACAACTAAAAAATAAAATTAAAATAAAACTACGCATTTCCGCACAAAATGCAATTAGATTATGATTCGGGGCATCAATATCTATTGATTAAAGCCAAATTTGTCCAGGAAATCGTGCAGCAGGATACTAAAGCCAACCCTAGAACTGGAAGACATTTAGTTCTCCTCCTAGTAACCATGTCTCTGTGAAATGTTCCCATTTGTCGTACCCTCTTTCGTATTTCAAAACTTCTGTTGGAAAAGATAGAAATGAGTGCTTTACCGCAGTCTGAAATTGGCATAAATAAAAAACAAGAAGTTATGTCATTGGCATAATTGAAAAGTGGGAAGGTGAACTTTCGTTAATTTTCCTACTCTTCATGGAACTTTCTGTATTATGTATTTCTGTATTATGTGCTGTCTAATAATTTTTCATGTCTATGGTTACAGCAACGTCATAAAAGTGGAACAAAAAATTTTACTTGCGTTGTACATAATATATCGTAACGTATTTACAGTTTGAATATAATATTTAGGAATAGCTAGAATCACAATAGAATAGGAGGAGAGTTAAAATAATTATATTACAAACAACAAGTTTCATGTTACAGCCCAGTCCTCCGCTACGTGGGCAACAACGGCACCTGTCAGAACAGTATGAGCGTGCGGTTCAACTCCAACGGCACGCACATCCTAGCGCTCCGGCGGCGGCTCGCGCCCGTACTCTACGCGGTTCAGTCCCCCGACCCCGTGGCTGAGTTCTACCACCAGGATTACTACAACTCTTGTACCATGAAGAGCTGCTGCTTCGCTGGCAAAGGCGATGAGTTTGTGCTGTCCGGGTCTGATGATTTCAACCTTTACATGTGGAAGATACCCGACGGCGGTGGTGGGTTTGGTATGATTTTTTTTTTTTTACGTATTCGCAGTTAATGCAGAAATACATATTACGTATACTTACTAATTGTTACCTAACACTAAGTTTTTTTTTACTTTTTTTCAGATATGGTGGTGGAGCCTCCTCACATAGTGTTGTACGGTCACAGGTCTATAGTGAACCAAGTGCGGTATAATTCGCACTACTGCTTGATTGCTTCGTCGGGTGTTGAGAAGATTATTAAGGTATAGTGAGATTATGTAAAACTTAAAAAATGTGTTTTCAGCACAGTAAGGTGGCTGTGAGCGGTGGTCCGTTGATGAGGACCCAATTATTTGATAGCATCATGTGTTTGGTTTTTTCTATTTCAGGTGTGGTCGGCGCTAGAGTACCCTCAGATGAGAGGGACGCTCCTGGAGGAAGCCCAAGGATCCGATAATCCCCGTGAGATATACAGCCATGAGGACTATGTCTCCCTTGTTCATCTTAGTGGACAGGTTTGTAAAAGGAGATGTTTCAAAATGTATGGAGCCCCGGCCACCACTTTGTACACCATACTCAAAAATGGAGAAACACAATTAAAACAGTTTTCAATCATCCAATTCCTTTAAATTGCTTTAGTTTTGTGGTATAACACAAAAATGTACACTTAAAATTGCAACACAAAAACAAAAGTCCAACATGGCGGTCAAGTTGTCATCAGGCGCCATGTTGGTTAATTTGATAGAAGTTTGACATATTATGTACCTACAATTCTGTCATTTAAAGTGACAGTAGACAGTTCGCGATCTATGATCAATGACAGCTTGGCAAGACGCCATGTTGATAATTGCTTTTTACAAAAAAAAAAATAACCGACTTCAATCTTGATAAGTAGAGATAACTCAAAAACTACTCGCCAGATGGCGCTCAATTCAACATATAAGTGTAAAGTTCTTGTCACTACAAATTAATCAAGCCCAAACACTAGATAACTGCAGTAAATCGTTGAGGAGTTCCCTCGACTGTCTTTCGGCTTCATCAGATCGACTCCAGATCTTCATGAAATGGTAGCGCTTTAATGTACTTATGATAACATGAACAAACACACTAGTTGTCCATACAATTTTCGAAAGTTCCCCTCGATTTCTCCGAGATGCCATCATCAGATCCTGGTGTCCTTATCAGGGGACCCCACTGCGCATATTTACTTTACAACAAAAAAAGAATTATCAAAATCGGCCCATAAACGACGGAATAATCGCTGAACGTACATAAAAAAAAAAGCATATATACGGTCGAATTGAGAACCTCCTTCTTTTTTGAAGTCGGTTAAAAATTGATAAAAATGAATTATAAATACTAAATTTGTACCAGAAAAGTATGCATTTAAGCAATTTTTCCCAAATTCCATGAATTTTTCTCGATTTTTCGAGGTACTGTACATATTGTGGGCCGGATTTGAAACATCTCCTTTGTATGTACTCTACTATAGAAGGAACCTACATGCAAAAATTTGGATATTTATAATGTCGCTTACTGGAACGCGCCCTTTTTACTACCATACTTATATAATTATTGAAGTCCTGAAGCTCTCAAACATTTCCTCTACGGCAGTCTACTGTGTGTGACCTAGAGGTCACACACACACTTTGAAAGTTAGGTACTTTTCACAGTCCTCTTTTTATTTTACCAACACCTAAAAAAATTTTTTTTCTGGGCCTTTAGCGCTCATCATGTAGCGATATCGTCCACTTTGAGGAAGACTCTCCTAAACGATAACCTAAAGACGTCGACAGTGTAGTCTGTCCTAAAGTATAACCTGTAATAGATGACAGTTTCATCTACACCTTAACATTAACAGCGTCCAATACCCCACAGTACATATCGCACAACTACGCGGAGCAGTCGACGAGCGAGGACCCGCGGATGATGGCGTTCTTCGACTCGCTGGTGCAGCGCGAGCTCGAGTGCCTGGCGGAGGAGTCGGACTCGCTCGACGGCTCCAGCTCGGCCTCGCGTCGGGACTCTAGTGATAGTGACAGTGACCAGATTGCGGTTGATTTCCTGCCGTTGCCGCCCAAGAGAGGTGTGTATGGTCAGGGTTGGAGAAGGTTTTATGGAACGATTAGCGAGGTACATGTTTTTGAATAACAATATTTGAAGTGTTTTTAGTACTTACTGAATGATTCGTGAGTGTTTGAATCCATCATTTTACGTAAATATCGTGGCTTGCTTCACGAATTTTGTCGGATTCGTCGGACTAGTTTCGAACCGATTCCGAGGTTCGTCTTCAGGAGCCACCGATGACGAGCAGGCGGCGAGACGTCGCCTGTGCCTAAGTGTTTTTTAATTGATTATTTTGATTTTGGAATTTTATATTCAATGATAAACTTAATAATCTTGCAGCAACTTCAAACGGAGGTAGAAGTCAACGGTGCCCCAATCGACTGGCCCGCTTGGTTGCATCGCGCTATCCAAAGAATGTTCGGTCGCAGAAGAGAGGTGGTTCTCTAAGGTAATGTTATATAATTCATATTTATAAGACATGAATAATAATAATAATAACGCTTCACACTCAAAGCCCTACACTAGGATTCCCTGTGTCGTGGTTCGTGGGTGCCTTGGACAACACACAAGACAAGGACACACACCTAGACCGTTTAAACTCATCATTCAAATTGCCGCCTCACTGCGAATCGAACCCAGGACACTCGGAACAGCGTGCCAGCGTGTTAACCATTGCGCCATCCGGGTCGTCATTAATAATTTATGTCGTCTCAATTTGTAACTTTTTTTTCAGGTTGTTTCAGAGCCTCTTCAATAAATCTGCCAATTACAATGAAACAACCCACCAGCGTTAAAACTCTATAATTCCAGACGTTCCAAACAGTCGCGCACATCAATAAGCAAGTCGTCGCGCGCGGGCGCGAGCGGTAAGACGAAGCGCGCGAGCGGGCGGCGCGCGCGCGGGCGCCGCGCGGGCCGGCCGCTGCTGCCGCCGCGCGCGCGCCTCTCCGCGCCCTCCAGCGAGCGCACCGACTCGGACGAGCCCGCGCATTCCATGTACCGGAACCCTGGCAGAGTATGTAGTCTGTGGTAGTGTGTATTTTGCGTTTTATGATCTGAAGGCTGCGTTGTTATTTAAAATCAGGTGGGGTCGTAGTCAGAAGTTAACTTAAGATAAAAAAGAATGATTGTTTTGAGGAGTTTTTTTCGCTATTTCATATGTAGTATGCCGTTTTATATGTATGTGCACTGAACCTTAGTGAAATGGCGATATACTAGAATACTTACGTGCGTAAGTGTGTTGACAAAATACCTACATGGGCTACATGAATAAATAATTTTGAATTTGAAAGCAGAAGGTCAATGCAAATTGTTGTTTTGTCAGTTTTTATAAATAATAAAATGCAGTTGTGACTAATGCAAAGAGAGTTAAGTCCACTCCTGTGATATCATCGCAAGAGAAGCATTAAAATTATTGTAATGAAAACCATGTAATGTTTCTTTTGCAGATAGTTCGGCCGCTTCGCAGGCGTATGAATTTATCAAGAACAACTAAAAGGAAAAACAAAAACACTTGCTATAGGAAAGTTATGAATTTAAGGAGTAATGGTAAGTAAGCAATTAAGTGAATATTTCATAAAAGTTATAAATTATTTTGTTGTAAAGAAATAGTTCGAGTTAAATTAAATTAAATTCTATGCTATATTTAATGGCTTGAGTGAGACCGCTAATATTTTTGTTTTTCTATTACAGGCAATGCAATGGCTCAAGACAGTAGTGACAATAATAATTTTCACAATTTTGAGGATTTTGACAATAATTTAGCTTTACCAAGTACAAGTACAGGTAAGATCCACTTATTTGAATTTGATATTAAAAGAAATTTAAGCATTCAGGTGTAAATGTGGGGATATGTGTCTGTTATCCTCAAGTTGCTGATAGAATTTCGTAGTTGTTTTTATTTCAATGTTAAACAAAAATATTCCTTTTTCTTCGAACAGGGTATAGAGGGCAGCAGAGTTCATCGGCACTGTTCCGCATCGCGGAAGTGGACTCGGACGACGACCAGTCCGTCGGCAGCCGACCGATCTCGCCGCGACCACAGAATAGCAATCAAAGCATTCCCAACAACCTCATTAGTATTATACCCACGCCGATCAACGGCTCCCGGGACTCGCTGGGAGACTCGTTGCGGGTCGAACCCCCCGGGTCGGGCAGCAACAACTCGTCCCCGCCTCCAGAGAACCGGCTACGTCACAACCTGCGACGGGTTAGGAGGAACGGTCGATTAAGTTTGCACCGGTCGGATTCGAGCGAATCGCCCCCGCCTAAGGAGCCTGCAGAACGAGCGAGTACTTCTGCTATCGAGCGGTTGTCGCCTAAAATGGGTTATAACCGAACCGTGGCGAGGTTGATGAACGAAACTAATGAGAGCGAGCTCGAGAGCAGCTGTAGTACGGAGAGTAGCGTGTGGCCCGCGGCGGGCCCCCTGGGGACCCCCGACAGCGGCGTGGCCACCGGCGTGGGCAGCAGCACGCGAGACCCGCGGCCCGCGGACGACGTGTCCGACGACCCCGAGTACCAAGCCCTCAAGTTCCGGCAACGCGTGAAAAAAGCACGACGCAACTACAGAAATCACATGGACTCCGATTCGAACTGAACTAGGTTTAAATTTTAAAAATGTGTTCTTATTCCCGTTAACGTTGTTCTAAAGTGAGACCAACTGGAAGCGATGAAATTCATTTGTGGTATGGGAGTACTGGCGATGCGCCTGGGGTCATGTTGAAGAAGGTATTTACGGTCCTATTTATAGGACAAAATTATTTTAATACAGCAGGGCCAGTCCTATAGGACTATAATCTAGCCTATTTTAAGGTGTCTGGATATAGATTCGGATTGGCGGGTGTATAAACTGTATAAGTTGCACAAAGGCTCATCGGGTGATATTTCGATGATACTAATTGAATGCTATAATTTTTTCTAAAAACTTTCTTTATAAATATGCATTGGAAAGTAAATAATAATTTTCGAAAGGGTTCAGACATGCTAGTATCGCTTCTCGCTGGTATTACTTGGTGATTTTAAAAACGACTGTGAGTTTTAAATCTTACTTGTTAAAGTTCAAAATGGAGTAGAATAACCACAGAAATGTGCATAGCGAAGACTTACAATTTGTTATGAATATTTTACCTTGTGTTTCACTGATGTCTATAATATAATGAGTTTTGTGATATACCTATACAAAGTGATGACGCTGCTTAAGATTTTCATAAGCCTTCAGATTACCAGATCAAAATATTGTTTATACAATAATTGTATTACTCTCCTCTTGCGAGAAATACTGTAGGGCAAATTTTTTTCTCATTTCTTGTAATCGTTGTGTGCCTTTCAAGCCAACCTTTACTTTTTTTTGGTATTACATATTTAGAGATATTTTTCAATAACGAAAATCAAATTTGTATTGTAAGTTCTGTTGTAACTGGCGACTTGTGTAAACTTAAATTGTGTATTCACCGTTAATAGCATTGCAATAATTGGGTTATTCCCACTGGTCAGATTGATGGTCAGACCAATCTGACCAACGGGAATTTTTTTTCCCGTTGGTCAGATTATGACGTAATTTAATAAAGTACTGTTGAATACAAAAATCCAAAGACATCATAATACATATTTTAAAATAGGTTTTGTATGTGAGATTGTGAAGTTCTTTGTAAGCTGTTTCATGCTAAATCTTTCAATGCTGTTTCCTCGGTGGTGGGCGATTAAGTATTTATAGAGATCAAAAGAAATTGACAAATACACCGCCACCGCACCAACACATATCTTCACACACTCTCAGCACTCTCTATACTCTCTCTTATTTCAGACTCATATAAGACTTAGGTATTCAATTTCAATTTAGATCATAAACTACCAGACATTATGCACCACTGTCACACTGAACACAAGTTGGTATGCACACCTTCACACTCACGAACACACATACACTGTCATGACATAATCACACCCCTTCATCACACATCGTCAAACACTGTCTTCCATTGTCACACAGCCACACATCGTCACCTCATTCTCGTCGTGATGTAGCCGTTTTATTGTAAACACAACACTGTTTTATTGAAAACACTCACATACCCCAAGAGACGTGCGCGTCAACACACACTTGGCTTTAGCCCAGTAATGGTCCACTACTGATCACGTGTCTTTCACCACGCTGCTCCAGTGCGGATTAGTGGAAGGGTTAGTGGCCAACTCGAATATCAGAAATTTTCATGCCGCCTGAAGGCCTGAATGGCTTAATGAATGCTATTTATCGACAGCAACCCGGACCGACGGCTTAACGTGCCCTCCAAAGCACGGTGGTGCTCAAGAAATTATTGCAACTAATGGTCACCCATCCACCCACCGGACGCGCTCCTAGTTGTTTATTATCTCAGTCACTTAGGATTGACGCAAGCGCTTCAACTACCGCGCCACACACGCGTGTACAAATACGCACACGCGCACATACACACAGACTATTGCGCTAGTCGTAGTATTGGTATCAAAGGATTAATTTTTTACACTTAACATCTAAAGCAGATCAAACATTCAGTAACTAATACAAGGGTAATCGCTGGTACATAGAGGACTTAAGGACTTCGCACATTACAACGACTCCACGCCAACGCGGTTACGGAGCAACTCAAATGTAAGCATTCAATTATGATCCTTATATCTTAGGCGTTACGGTTGAATTTCGAGTGTACACTTAGAAAACGTGGACTACTCCCCACCCTCTGCTCACCGACGCCGTTCACACTCGAAATTCAACCGTGACGCCTAAGATATAAGGATCATAATTGAATGCTTACATTTGAGTTGCTCCGTAACCGCGTTGGCGTGGAGTCGTTGTAATGTGCGCAGTCCTTTAACCATTTCTAGAACGCCTGCTATAAAGTTGGAAAATAATAAAATACAAAACTGTTTACTTTGATTGTACTTTTTTGTATGTATTTTTCAGCTGTCAAACTAATCTGACCAACGGGAAAAAATATTTCCCGTTGGTCAGACCAATCTGACCACCAATCTGACCAGTGGGAATAACCCCAATAATTGTGTAGTGTGTGACCACAGTCCATTGCACATTATAAGCGTAAATTATAATATTGTTATTGAGATCAGCGGTTAAAATAATTGATGTTAGCAATATAGGATTTTCGAATGAGTCTCTTGGCCTTTCTTGTTTTGCATGTCTGCATTTATTGATGTGCCATGTTTACTTTGCTATGCTTCTTTATATTCTTATCTGGAGGAAATTTTTATGTACCAAAATAGCGAAGATATCTTTTATACTATCAATTAAATTGGGGTAATACTGATAATGTTGGACAGAAATGATGAAAGAGACGTGAGATTTGATCGTCTCCTTCATCATGTTTCTGCAACTTGTATGTTGTGATTTATTCAACTAAACGCGAGGCTTAACTTTTCGCCAGAATATAATATGTATTATTCTATGAAGGAGGCTCGCGTCATTATTTAGTTGGAACTCGGCTTATCCCAATATATAGTTTTAAGTTTTAATTAAAGTAACATAAATTTTATTACATCAAGAATGATTGTTGAATAGGTAGGTTGGTGGGTAGGCATCACGATCTCTCAGAAAAAAGGTCTGTGCACATTACACCAACTCACTCCCACCTGTCACCGACTCAACTCAAAGAAGAGCATAAGATTATGAGCTTTATATCTTGTTTTTCATAATTTAATTTCGATCGTATATCTGAGTTGGGTGTGTGTCTCACGAGTATTTCAAAATTGAACTGTAAGTAAAAGGTATGGAATGCTTTCCTTTGAGTCGAGTTGGTGACAGGTTGGAGTTAAGTTGATGTAGTATGCGTAAGGCTTAAAGGCGCGTGTCCACTGCAGCGGAATAGCACACGATTTTAAATTCGTTCCAGTGGACAACTGCTCTAAAGGTAATATGGAGGCCTCGTTTTGGCTTTTTGTATAGTTTATTTTTATTTCATAAATATATGTGATCTATAATATTATTATCAAATATCTAAATTAATTAGATAATAAGAAACGTTAATGTTCCCTGTATAAGGTTGTTAGAAGTAATCGAAACTGATAAATAAAATGACTTGAAAGTATTTAATGGAATGTTTAGTTTTAATCTTATCTCAATTTATACTCCGTTTACATAATTGCATGGCACATAATGAATGCCAGGTTTCCTGCTATGCGATTACAAATGCGGTATGTGGTACAAATCTTAAACTAGAAATGCCGTTAGTAAAATTAGCTTCAAGGTGAATTGAACACTGAGCACAGGTAATTAGTCTCGTTTTCGCATGGAGTGGCAATTCCATATCGGCGCTCAGCGGTGCTCGGCGAAACAGGTAGTAATCTTAGTCTGAAATGCCGGTGATTTTTATACCGATCAATTTTTGTGAAGTGTATTGATTGTGGCCACCGAAGGAAAGAATTATTCCCAGAAGTATGACAAAGGTTTGGTTCCTAGACATAGAAGATTTCTTCATTCAAGATTTGTTCTTTGCTGATTGTCTTTCATTTGATAGGCACGTGTGTACCTGAAATTTTTTACCTTTTTAGAAAGCTAGACAAAGAGACAAGTTTTTAACATAATTTGCACGTTTATTGTTTTACATGTTTTTTTAGAAAATAGCTGATTTACATTAAACATGTACTTAAGAAATTTCAAAAAATCACAGAGTCAAGACTTTAATACCAAAAATATCGTAGTTTTTCAAAGTTTTCTTATTATGAAAGCCTCAAGTGTTAACTATTGGAAATCAATAACAATATCAAAATTAGAAATGTAGTTTTTTTTTTAAATGTAACAAAGTGGTCCAATAGAGATTTATTTCAAATTTAATTAAATCTCAAATAGTTCGATAACCGTTGATTTTTGGATAGGACATGATATGACAAAATCGGTTGCTTGTGACCCAAGTGTAATATCTCATTGAATCTACAACCCCTTCCAGGGTGTTTCAGGGAATACGACGTATTTCCAATCATCCTGTTAAGCGGAAAGTTTTATTATTTATCTGTACAAGAGGTGTAGATACATAATTAAATTTTGTGGCTGTTTACACCTATCTATGGTTTACACTAATGATGCCGAACTATCGATAGTTTCGCTATCGATTGTTGACCTTGAAAATCAGGATATCGATAGTAAAAATATAAATCATGGTGATACTATTGGTTATCTGCAATAGTATCGATAGTATTGTACTATCGATAGTAAAATAATATCGATAGTCTCACTATTGCCACACTATCGATAGACTATCGATAGTCTATCGATAGTAGATAGTAGCCTATCGAGCGGCATCACTAGTTTACACATGCGCACTTTATTGGTTGACAGAAAAAATTAGTGAAGGAAGTGCATTAACCTCACTCATATCATTTGACTGTCACAATCAGCCGGTCGATCGATGAATGACTGAAATAGTAGGTAGGTAATTTAGGTTTGAGATAAATTTAATAGTTTCAGTCTGTGCTAGACTGTGCTCGTGCTGAGTGCTCTGTTTCAGCCAGGCTCCACCCGCTAGAGGACGCACCAGAAGAGACGGGAGAAAGGTTCGTAACGCCTATCGATTTTTCATAAACCCGTCGTTACGGTTTTCTTGAGATATGGATGGCTTAGCGAGATACAATACATTCTTAGCAGAACACAAGCCGCAATTGGTTTTATCAGGAGTGCCCGAGCATTTTTGGCCAACAATTTGTAAAAAGCTGAATGACCAAATTTTCGACGCTGGCCAAACGTTCCAACTCGCTTCAATCGAGTATGACGAAAATGATCGGAACCCATACGATCCACTGTGGAGTGTCTTCGCTACAAGGGATATTAATGCATCGGATCCCAGTCATGTTTATCTCATAGATCATGCATGGACCTTTAAGGCAAACAGCATAAAAAATAATTTAAGAAACATGCCTGGTCTATTGGAAAGAATGTGTAATCTCATGCAAGTGATCTCTAAAGATCCAGAAGAGCAAATAGAACATGTATATAAATGTGTGTGGCAGTATGCACACACATACACCATAGCTGGAAGCGAGTTTTCTGTTGAGGAGAGAATCCCAATGTGGTATGTCATGGATGAACTTGGTTCGGGAGTTACTCATTCCGACAACTACAATTTCCGTACTGTGCCCTTCATACATATACCTGAACAACTAACATATACGCTGCTCTTTCCTGTTAAGGATGTAATGGAAGGTTCTCCTATAACCAGGGACTTTGTAGAAGGAGATTACATGGGTTTCCAAAGAGAAGCTATGCTTCTTCCTTGGCAGGGATATACTGAGTATGATGTTGAGATGGGAGAACCATCCTCAAAGTACTTTTTAGAAGGGCACATGGTGGAGTCACTTCCTAATTTAGAGTTACTAAAGAATAGAACACCACCAACAAAATTGAAGGTGTATGCAGAATATGAGTATGTGAATCAATATTTGACACACCCCGATTTTCAGATTGTCGACAATGAGGAAGAAGCTGATATTTTATGGTACTTCAACCACTTTAAAGATTACAAGGAACTAAGTGAAAATTCTCCACACAAATTTGTTAATCAATTCCCATTTGAATATGTTATAACAATTAAAGACTTATTAGCTATTATCGCCAGGCGATGCTCTAATAAGGGTAGGGTGTTTCGTGAAGACTATGAGGATACGCCTGCATGGTTTCCTACTACATATAATATGAAAACTGAACTTTATTTCTTGGTTACAAATTATATGTGGCGTGAGCAAAATGATGTGGATAATCATTGGATTTGTAAACCGTATAATCTTGCGAGAGGTTTAGATACATATATAACTGATAATATTTTCTTTTTATGCAGACTGCCTTTGACTGGGCCAAAAATAGCACAAAAATATGTCTCGAACCCTGTGCTTTATGACAGACCTGATGTTGGTATGGTTAAGTTTGATATCCGTTATGTAATACTTCTTAAGTCTGTGAATCCTACTGAAGTCTATGTATATAGCAACTTCTTTCTTAGATTTTCAAATAAACCATTCGCTCTCAATGAATTTGAGGACTACGAGAGACATTTTACAGTTATGAATTATAATGAAGGTGCTCCTCTGTTCAAAGTGCTATGTAAGGACTTCAAAGAAGCCTGGGCCAAGCAATATTCTGATTATAATTGGACTGATGTAGAAAAGTCCATATTTTCAATGTTTTCAGAACTTTTCAAATCTGCAACTTCAAAGGACCCTCCATGTGGTATTGCCCGTAGCCCACAGTCTAGGGCTTTATATGCAGCAGATGTAATGCTGAGTTGGGAAGGTGAAAAAAAAATTCAACCTAAATTACTTGAAATCAACTGGATGCCTGATTGCCGCCGCGCTTGTGAATATTATCCAGATTTTTATAATGACATATTTTCTGCTATGTTTTTAGATAAGGAAGTTGATACTTGTCACAAAATAATGTAATATTGTAAACTAGTCACAAATTCATAATATGATCACAACATGTAATCAGTGCTCATATATCACTTAAATAAAGGAAATGTATAGATGAAAGATTTTTATTTTATCTTAGATTGTACAGCATTTTATTTCAGAACATTTACAACCAATTAAATTAAATTACATTACTAAGTTATCATCACTTTAATTAAACATTGCTTGATTTCATAAATACATTAGTGTACATAATAAATTAAATTAATTTTTCTGAAGTATCCTTCGATCGTCATCTGCAATGACCCCAAAGGGATTATCTTGGTCGACATCTCTGTAGCTCAGTAGCAGCAGTACAAGAATAATTCCGATTGCTAGACCAATAACAATGCAATAGCGATGATAAATGCCTGCTCGTCTGACTCTTGATGAGGGCAAAGAGTTCCTGTTGAAAGAGAATGAAGTATATCAGTCATATTTATAGTAAGAAGACAATTTATCATTTAAGTTATACTGAAAACAGCCATATTATGGCACCTACATGGGTTAACAACCAGGAGAACTGCTTCATGTGCCCTCTGAATTTCATATTTCATCACTTGTGGTCCCTCATCATATGACCAACTATGCCTATTGTTGCTCAACTCGGTGGATCACCGAGGATCAAGCTATGAGCTATATCAAATGCTAAATGAAAAATGTACATAAAGTATTAAGGGGATATTATAAACTTACTTCCACCACCTGCTGATCCAAGCTAATGTTGACTTTTGCTTGTATTTATTCTCATCATGATCATAATTTGTCAGAGGTCTGGAATGATCTGTGGGTTTAAACCCTTTTCTTGGAGCTTGACCACCTAGAATGTAACAAAATTAAGATATTATTCAGGTCTTGTACAATATACTTCAGGCTTATTCAGGACTTGTACAATATTTGGGGTAATTTATTGTAAATAATATTATTAAATTCATTCTACATCTTCCCTTGAACCAGAGAGACACACACATATGTCACAAACATACATAATGCGAACATAAGCTTATTTAGGACACAAAAGATTCAGCAGAAAGACTTAAAAAAAATTACTGCAGGGTTCAACTTAGTTGTAATACAGAATACAGTTAAATAGGAGCCTACAATGTACTCAGTATTTTACATAATGTATCCCTTAAAATAGATACACATCACAATATAAACAGGTATCTTTACCTACCTTGCAAATTGTCTCGCATAACAGAAGTACCATCATAAATATTGACTGGTTCATCAGGAATCTGAACAATGGAATGTGGGGTGCTGGCTGTTGATCGAATTGTTGCTTCATCATCACTTGCACCAACTGGAGTGCCTCTCTGGCTGTCTACAGTGCTTTGGAAGAAAGGAGACTGCTCCAATGGGGATTGGCTTCGTCTGCTGGCTGCACCTTTCAAGTCTTGATCTTCAGACAACTTGAATACAATGAAAAACAAAATTATATTGTGCATAAGAAATATAGCATGTAAAACAATATTAAATGCTATGATATATTCGTAGACATTGTAAAATTATAAAAATTATAAAAGTAAGTTTCCTTCATTTTAATACATACCAATGGTAAGCCAAGACCAGCTCTTGCCCAGTTGACACCAGCCAGCTTCTCTCTAAGAACATCTGCCACAGGAGAGACCAAATTTGGTGGAGGAAAGACAGGAGACGCACAGGAAGGGCATTGGTAGCCAGCAGGGGCTGTAGTACGAGGCAATGCTCGGTAACGAGATTCCGCACACTCCCAGTGGAACACATCTGAAATATTAATTAAGATTAATAAACCACCTTAAACCAATGACAATAATAATAGGGCATTATGCATGAATGCCATACAACTTGTATGTTGAATACAACCAACATGTTGAATACTGAACTATGTCTTGACTGGTTTAGAACCTCAAGTTTTAGCCATTAGATAGAGAATACTTACGGTAGCAAGTAAGCCGAATGCATTCACCGTCTGTCAAACTCTTTGTGCAAATTTCACAAATGGGGTTGTAATCACTATCTTGTAACCACTGTAAATACGACTGAATGATGCACTGAAAAGAAAGATACACTTAAAATTCGTTCAATGAAAGATATGATAGAGAATTCATTAATAATTTCAATGCAAACCTTAGGGTGGTTGGTGACCATACAGTATTCACAAACATTTACTCTGTGCTCAAAACAGAACTGGTTTGTGACTCTCCTCTTGGGACACTTACACAGCCCCATGATGAATGTTTGCCGTACGTGTCTACTATAACATATATCCTTTTAAAGCCAGTTTCTCATAAAATCATAATTATTTACACAGGTATTTTTTGATGATGATGATATGATGTTTTCTGTCATGAATGTGTCATATCAGTCCATTGATCTATAAGGACTATGGATTAGACACTAAAGCAAAAATAGCGAGCCTGACAATACCTGTCAAAATTTTAGTGAATAAAGTATGGCCGATTCTACTAGTGTTGTGCGCACTACGTGGACGGAAACACTATCGATATTTAGTTTAATGACTAACGTCGTTAGTTATCGTTAGTCTAACGATATAACAGCAATAATACATGTCGTTCGTCTTCTCAGCGATATTAATATTAATTTTGATACCTACTGCGATGAACTTGTCATGTCATGTCAACCAAAATTTTTTTGTAAAAACCAGCTATCATGGTGATCTGCTGAACAACGAACGAGGACACAACGACTGATCCCCCTTTTTAGACGATCTCAGCGATAGTGTTTTAAACTCTGCCAGTTAATTAGGTACCACCCTCTTGCTTAACACAGCCGCCAAACTATTTGTCTTGTTCCAGTTAGGAAATTTAGGTAGTTAAGGCCTTTATTTATTATATGCATAATGTAAAATTATCAAAATAGAGTTCCATAACCGAAGTTTAACCATCGACAGTAAAATACTTATATCTTTATTTGGCTGTATTGTATACATATAACTAGGTATATACAGGCTTGAAGTTATGTTAAGTTTTATATCCAATATTAAAAATCAATCCTTCCATTAACCAGTCCGCCTACTCCTAAATAATGCCACTTTTGCTGATTCTGAATGTACCCGCTGAATCCAGAAAAATCGCGATAGATACTTACATAAATAAATAAGTCATATGTAGCACTACGATGAATTTAATTTTAGAGTTTATTCAATAAAAGCTAAGGGTGAAGATAGTACTGCTGTGTGATATGACTGACAATTTTCTTCTGATCACCCATGATTGTGTACCTGATTGTGTACCCATGATTGTGCACCCTTAGTGCATTAATATTGTGGAAATGGGACCGAAATGTAAATAAAAAACATGTGTCTATGTACACAAATTTTAATTTATTTGTTTAAGGCTATATAATGTACAGCATAATTACAAAAATACAAATAAAAGTATTATAGCATATTTATTAATTGGGCACAAAAGGCGATCGTATCGCTAACTAGCGAATTCTTCAAGATAAGCTTTGGGCAGATAAGATAACAGAGGAATAATTATAATTGCTTTTTACAAAAAAAGACTTCAACAAGACGAGGGTTTATGTTTTCTGGAACAATTATTTCTAGCCACTTCTTTTTTAACGATTTATTTGAAGGTAATCTATTGAATAAAAACAATTATTTCAACTTTCTTCAGCGACATTAATTTTAATTATCGATATATCGATATTTTAACACTTTCTACCCTAAGTGTCATTGAAATGTAAACAAACCGGCTACTCAAATATATAAAATAATGATGTAAAACCCAACAAAACATTAACAGGCCTACATAATCCTCGCACAGATCTTCATGCAGCAAAAACATAATATATCAATATCATTCAGATATTCAACAAACAACGAAAACTGATAGATACCTACTATAACTTGTTAATTTTGGGTGTAATTTATTTTTCCTGGCTCCGCATTGTAGTATACCACACCTCATTGTGTTTTAATGTTTTTGTTTTGCTTAAAAGACACCACAACACCTCCTATCAATGCCTATTTTAATATATTTTATAGTTTTGGGTTTATTAACCATTTTGTTTGAAAAGACGTTTGACATAAGATGTCATTTGTAAGGGTGAATAAAAAATGGCCGGCCTGCTACATACCAACCAGCTAATTTTATATGAGGTTAAGGATTAGGGCGTCTCTATCTAAGTATATTCCTATCTCTATGTATCAGTCAGCCACGTAAAGCTGTTGTCAAAAACGCAATTATCACAGGTTATATAGAGTTACGTCAATTATTGGTAACGAAGTAACGAAGTGTCTAGTCGTCCGCTAAACGGACCGCCTATTGGTAAAGTAAACGTCGTGTATTTCTACTAGTTTCTGTTATTCAAATAATACCTATGCTATTGTATAAAATAAAAATATTAAATATCATAGGACAAAAAATATTCTCAATATGATATAATCTGTACGGTACACGCTACAATAAACATTGACAATGTTGACATTACTCTATTTATTTATGACAGTGATTGTCATTGTCATTTTTCTTTCAAGTTTCAATACCAGTGTGTTTTTCGTTTCGTTCGTTCGTTTAATTAATCGATTAAAATAAGATAAATGGCTTTTTAAAATAATAATACTTTGTATTTATTGATAAAATGACTACAAAATTATTAGCTTTGAAGAATGTGGTGAATAGGCAGATGCTTGTAACAATTTGTAAGCAGTCACCAGTGCTCCAAAATAATTTTACATATAACCTAAAGCAAATAAGTACTTCTTCTATTGCTTGTGTTAATTTTTTCAATAAATGTAAGTACCTCGCGACACAGTATATTGTATATACTTCAAATTATTTTTCGACGGTTTCCATTTATAACTTTTGATTTTTACAGTACCAGCTGAAAAATTATGGAAATCTGTCACATCAGTAAGTAATGCCGGAGCTAAAAAAGGTCGTGGTAAAGGGGCTGGTCGGATCCGAATCCGGGACTTGAATCGTGGGCAAGTGATAGGCGTAGGGCGCGTCAACATGTTGTGGCCAGGGTTGTCTGCCCCAGTCATCAGGGGCAGGGAGTTGTTGAAGCAACAACGCTTACCGGATGACCCTGAGAGGTAATTTTAACTCCCAATGACACTAATCCTGAAAGAATCCGAAAATTTTCAGATCCGGAATTTAAATGATGAAAAATTTTTTAAAGACAAATGTTTGTGATTTAGTATTCCGTAAATATCTATAAGTACTAAAGATGTCTTTAATTTCTTGTAACAAAATTCACATCAGCCAGCAATAAGTTCAATGGGTTCAATATGTATTGAAATGAAATATCAATGTTTTTGTATTTTATAGGATGGAGAAACTGATAAAACTAAGAGATTCCATGACGCGGTTCCGACGCCTTAAATTAAGTCCCATTGAAAGGGGTTGGTCTGGTGCAAGGATGCCCGGCCGTAGTATTGGACCTCCTGATCCAATTGCAGATGGTAAGACTTTTTTTTTCTCTTACAGCTTTCATAGTGGAGGTGATCGTCAGCTGTTCAAATTGGATTTTGATAGCATTCCCCCTGTCACGTTTGAAGGTTCTATTATCCCGTTCTCCCCTGCAGTGAAAAATTTAGGTATATACATAGATAGTAACTTAAGCTGGACCACACAGATTCGTGAAACTTGTCGGTCGGTCGTAACCAAGCTTTGCGTCCTTAACAGATTTAGGAACTTTCTTCCTGTTAAGACTAAGATCAATCTGGTGCAACTTCTCATTTTTCCCATTATTGATTATTGTGATGTGTGTACCACTGATCTTAATGAAGACCTGCTGAACAAACTAGATCGTCTAATTAATAACTGTATCCGTTTTATTTTCGGTCTCCGCAAATTCGATCATGTGTCCTCTTTTCGGTCCCAACTTCAATGGCTTCCTATTCGCCAACGGAGACAAGTTAGGATACTTTCTACTCTTTTTTCTGTTTTATACGATGAGCACTCTCCATCGTACCTGAAACAAAAGTTTAATTTTCTACGGGATACACATGAACGGCAGCTTCGTTCCACGGAGAGTATGCTTCTCTCTATTCCACTTCACCATTCCGGTTTCTTGTCTTACTCCTTTGCTGTTCAAGCCGCACGACTTTGGAATGGTCTTCCTGAGTCTCTCAGAAAGCCAACTAGTAAATTCCTCTTCAAAAAGAAACTTCATGCGCATTATGTCGAGAGGAATAGTTAGGTTTTGTTCCGTCAAATCACCATATACCTATTATCACCGTAAATTAATATTATTTGTATATATATGACGGAGGAGGTAGTAAACCTATGATACTGGTTTGATGCGATTAATCTGTACGCGATGATTAATAGTCAATCGGATAGCTGTCAATAGAATTGGAAAATAATAAAGTATGGCTAGCGGTGTGATATCTTGTAAAAGCTCCTTCTATGTTGAAATGCCGTGAATCGTTAATAATAGTTGATAAATAACGCGTGAGTCGCGAGTGCGAGTGGATCGATCGATAACACCAATATCGTAATTCCGTGAAGTAAATCCAAGATGTCAAAATACCAAACCAAATCTAAATGATCTAATAACGTATTTACTGAGCCAAACTGTCTGATTCAATAAACGGAGATGGTGGTGTGTTTGGCTAGAACTAACCCTGTGTTTCATTTGATATCCTGAGCTCACGTCCTGACATATGAAAGAAGCCCACATTGCTTATTTAGTCATGGAATGTAAACAGTACGAATGAACGCCCACTCTACTACTGGACCCGATTTCAGAAGTGGATAAAGAATCCTGAAATTTTTTTGTGGATAAGGCTAAGATTGCCATCTGTCATGTCAGCAATTCTCATCACTGGTCCATGGAAATGAGGCTTATGTTTACGAAACATTGAATGAGAAATATTTTGATAAAAAGCGATAGAAATTTAAAAGAGGAAATTACACGTAATCCATAATTTTGAAAGTGTGTTTTGAGAAAAGAAATGACAACCTAAGAATTCTGTGTCACACAAACATGACATGTCATACAGTTCAAAATAAGTACCACAAAGAAGATCTCTGCTAACTTGAGATACCAAGGGAGTGAGAGTTTAAGATAAATTGGTTAAAGCAAGTTTTGAATATTGTGGAATACAATAATTTTTGTTTATGAGCATTCTATGTAAGGAAAAAGGAATCTGCAACAATACTTAACACAAATCTATTCAGAGAGAGATGTACTTGGAATTACAATGCTTTAAGTGTTGTTACACTACGCTTCTGGATATCAGGTGATTTCTGTTTTGTTTTATTCATTTTGTAATTGAGGACCTTTAATGAGGTTGGTTATTGATCTGAATACTCGAGAGGTCTGGTTAATAGGCAATAATCAACAGTAAGAATACCTCAATATAATGTGTCTAGGACAAGAATTTAATTGAATTAAAGGTTTTAAATGTTTGTCAGAAATAGTTATGACAGATCTATAAAGTAGTAAGTATGTCTTATTTGAGTATTGAATTACGTTGCTCAATTAATGAATCATAAAACAATATTTGATGGCGCAATGGTAAACACGCCGGATCACTGTTATGAAGGTCCTGGGTTCGATTCCCAGCGAGCCGGCAATTTGGATGATGAATTTGAATTTCCGTTCTTGGTCTGGGTGAGACTGTCCTTGTCTTGTGTGTTAGTTTTTGAGTTGTTTGTAGATATGACATAGAATGGAATTAATTAATGAAAGGAGAATTTTGACAGAAACTAAATTGTCAATAATGAGATTTTGAAGTTTCTTATTCAGTTGTAAATGTAACAAAAGATAAAGTTATTAACTTTTTGATACCAGTGTGGTCATGGGGTAGCAGGAGCTTTACATCACTCATCTGTGGTACACATGGGGTTTTGATATACGAGTAAAAGATGATCACAAAATAAATTTCTGAGTGAATTTCATCTTCTAAAAAAAAGGCGATTATATTATGAAATTATTTTGATGTGGACTACCTGAGTCAATAAGATGTACCGCTTTCTTAACACCTGGGCGACAATTTTAAGTATGGTCTATGCCTGATTGTTATGTTCCATTGAAACTGAGTGCTGGCCTTTAACGCCAACAACTATTAACGCGTCGGGATGTACCGATAACAGCGTTGGTGACTTACCGTTGGCAACTGCCATCTACACAAGCCTGTGTTTCACTGACGAGCCTATGTGTCACTTACTAGCCTGTGTGTCAAATTTATTGATAGGCCTTTGTGGCATGACCATTGAAAGGCCTATGTGGCATAACTCTTCAGACGCCTGTGTGGCATACCTAAACACCAAAGCCTGCGTGATGTAAAGCCTCGGTGGCAAATATATTCAGACGCTTGTGTAGCATACCTATACAGCAAATAATATACAGTCAGAGGCCTTCGTGGTATGTTTCTTCAAGTTTCTGTGTGGCAGTATTAACATACTTTACATGTTGTGATAGTAAGTTGTGTGAGCACGTTAATTTGTCCAAAAGATTATCCGTATGTAATTCAAAGTTATGTGATCAGTAAGGTTTGTGATTGATTTGATTGACGAGTTCGTGTGTGGATGTAAGACAGCCGTAACTGTGAACGTTGATTATTATTTAGTAGGTCAGGAAGGACCGAGCGTGGAGAGATACTCGCGTATGTGTTTTGTTGTTACAGGTAATCTTCAATGCCTCATGCGTGTTGCCGCTGGTAGAGCGTGCTCGAGGATGGATCACGGGAAGATGCCGAAACGCATAACGGTTTTAGGGCGGTGACGTACCGATTAGAGTTATACGGTGACGACGTACCGAGTAAACGTTAAAACAAATCGCGCAAATAATAAATTGGTAATTTTGTTCTAAATAAGTGTTGTTATGTTATGGAGTTTCTTCTCACTCGTTTCTTCTCCATAGCGACACTAGCGAAGCGAGTGGTAGTTTACGGTAGTCAGGGTTAAAAAATGCAAACAAAGTTTTTGAAATCCACTCGCAGCAGTAACAGCAGTAGTCATTTTTGATGTTAAAGATTTTGAGTTTTGTTTTGGGTTGAACTAATTGAAAATTGCGGGTCGAGTAATTGAGATGGTAATATTAACGGGGCGGAGCATCACCCGAGGACGGGCGATGAGTCAGCGATGGCCGTGACGGAGGAGGTAGTAAACCTATGATACTGGTTTGATGCGATTAATCTGTACGCGATGATTAATAGTCAATCGGATAGCTGTCAATAGAATTGGAAAATAATAAAGTATGGCTAGCGGTGTGATATCTTGTAAAAGCTCCTTCTAAGTAAATCCAAGATGTCAAAATACCAAACCAAATCTAAATGATCTAATAACGTATTTACTGAGCCAAACTGTCTGATTCAATAAACGGAGATGGTGGTGTGTTTGGCTAGAACTAACCCTGTGTTTCATTTGATATCCTGAGCTCACGTCCTGACATATGAAAGAAGCCCACATTGCTTATTTAGTCATGGAATGTAAACAGTACGAATGAACGCCCACTCTACTACTGGACCCGATTTATATATATTTATATATTGTATAGGTTTTTTATTTATATATTATATTTATATGTATTATATATGTTGTATAGGTTTTTATTTATATAGTATATTTATATTATCTTCTTATATATATACATGTATAATATCAATATATATATTTATTGTGAATATTTTATATTTTTTTTGTTATGTTGTCGTTTTTTTTCTCTTTTGTTTCAATACCTATTTTCAGTATATAGCTATAGATATTTATGCCGCCTTTTCGCTGTGTTCGTACTTCCTAAAGGTTGACTGAGAGAGAATGCTTTTAGCAAGTCCGCCTTTGTATCTGTACATTTGTATAGTGCATAAAGATTAAATAAATAAATAAATAAATAGTAAAATATCAAAAGAAATAATGTCAGTTGCCCCTTAGCATAAAGCTACTAATGGGATAGAACGAGTTATTTCCCCTTATAAATTTGTGAAACATTATTTTGATAGATCATAAATAAAAATATGAGATAATTTGTTAACAATTTTTTTTTATAATTGCAGAAGAGTTTACTGGCTTTGATACAAAAGTTCTTCAACTTCGGTCTTTACTCTTGATGAAAGGAACTCTTGGCCGCACAAGGAATTGGCAGGCTATGGTAAGGATGACCAAAGAATTGAATAATTAAAAACTATTTATACTCGGATTTTTAATTAGATTCCAGATTTGACAATTTCAGTGTTGCAACGTTATGACAACTACTAAATAGTGACGTTGCCGAAATTATTCGATACGGAAATGGAATATTTCCGACTCGATTCCTCTCGTTTATATATAGTAGCATCTAAACAACTACTACTTTAACAGAAACTAAGTATATCACGAAATTAAATATTTCTGAACGCATAATTTAGTTATGACGATTAATTGAGGATATGAGAGTTTTCTTTAATAATTGTGTGTGAAATTAATAAAAAAATGTGATCATGAGGGAACATGAGAAATAAAGCAAATTGGTGTATTATGGTTATATTTTATTTCATAAAACGTCACGGTCATCGCTATCGCTATCGCTGTCACTTTCTGTGACATTTATTATCAATGTATCTGTGATGTCGTCTATTAGCATATCTAGCCTACTCATTTTTTCCTCTTCTTTGACAACATGGGATACGCATTTAGACCATTCGGTAGCCGTAATTTTTTGAATTCCTTCCTCAAATAAACTTTTCACGTCTGTCAATTTGAAGGTTTTATTATTTTGAGCTACATGCCCCTTTTTTTGCGCCCATATCAATTCGATAGGGTTCAGCTCGCAGTGGTAAGGGGGCAGTCTTAAAACCGTGATCCCATGTTGTGCTGCCATTTCGTCTATAGCGTACTTATTATAACACTCGTTGTGTGGAATCAATTGTAAAAGCGTAGCTTTAACCATGTCTGGTTTACTATATAATTTTGAATAAATAACCTTTCCGTATTGTTCTCTGATTTTTATTATATTTTATTAAAACACATTATAATAGACATATCGAGTAAAGAAAAATCGAATAATCAAAACATCGTTCGTAATCGTGTGAGTAATCACTATTATTGAAAAGCTGGCAACATAATTTTGAAAAGTGACATTAGCTTATGTCAAATCTGGAATCTAATTAAAAATCCGAGTATAGTGAAAAGCTCCACTTAACTGCTGTTTCAGTGGTACTATCAATCTAATCTAAATTATAGCTTCAACCCATTAATTGCTCACTACTCAGCTCCTCACAATTAAGCCTGGAGCATACTCCACATTGCTACAGTGCTGGTTGATGGAGAGGTTAATAACCAGCCCCTAGTATGAGTAGTTTTTTATTTAACAACTGTGTCTAATGATGAGACCAACTGCATTGTGTCTGGGTACCATTGAAATCTAAATTATAAGTGAATTATAGGTTGTCACGGGTAATGGACAAGGTTTAGCAGGATTCGGATTTGGAACTGCCAAGGAAGCAAGTGCTGCCCTCAGAAAAGCTAAGAATAGGGCTGGCAAGAAATTGATGCATTTTGAAATATACAATGGACATACAAGTAAGTTTTAACTGTGCTAACTGAATCTCTTCCATAATACTCTAAAAGATTTAAGTTCACTAATGAATTTTGTTAATTGTTAAAAAAAATGATAGTTATTACTAAAGTAAACTAGTACTAGTAGAAGTAGTAGTACTGAAGTTCATAAAGTATTTGTATATGTTTTTTTAAATCAAGCTAGGTTTTATACTTTTTAGCATTCATTAAAAAAATCAATTATGATAAATTTCAATGTACTTTTTCCTTGTTTCAGTATACCACGATTTTTATACTGCCTTTGGGAAAACAAAAATTTATGTGAAGCCAAAGAATGAGGGTCATGGTCTCCATGTTCACAGGGCGATAAAAGAAATTTGCCAAGCCATTGGCATCAAGGACTTGTTTGCTAAAGTGGAAGGCTCTATGAACCTGCAACATATTGTCAAAGCATTTTTCATTGGATTATTGCAACAGGTGTCTATTACATTATATTAGGTTGCATTAAAAACAAACTTTGTTTCTGTGAATATATTAGGTTTTCTCATAGGTTTTGGAAAAAAAGGAATTTGAATTTTGTCAATATTTTTTTCTACTTTCATCTAATTGTCATTTTTAACTGTTCAGTGGTGGAAACAGACTATGTGTGTTTTGTGTAAAATATTATTTGTGTTATATTGTACCTTTCAGAGAACACATCAACAACTGGCAGAGGAAAAGAAACTCCACCTCGTTGAATATAGAGCAGAAAATGAATATTACCCAAAGGTTGTGGCCAGTCCCTCTATTGTGAGAACAAAACAAGATATTGACAAGGACGAAACCCTAGATTTCGTGCAGTATGTCATGAATGACAAAGTAATTTTAAAGAGAAAGAAGTTCCCTAGGTTCTACGAGAAGTTACCAAACTACCTTATATACCTGAAGAAGTATGAAAAATATAGAAATCATGAACAAATTAGGCAAAACCTGAAGGTGGAGTTTGGAGAAGTCAAAAGCTTCCTGAACGACAAGTATCCTGAAGAGAAGGTAGAAAGAGAACTCTAAGTTATCTGTGTGCATACATTTACTGTTAATATTATTATAGACATTATAGAAAAACAAATACTAAGATTGATAGCTTTTTATTTACTTAGTACTACAAAAAGAATGTTTGGCTTGATTACATATAAAATTTTCTGATCTACTTATTCTGAAATATATCAATTTTATTGTTAGGTTCCTATAGAAAGTATCATTTTATAAAACTTTAAAACACCACTAAATTATAAAATAATGTTATACAGATAAACTTAATTATCACTTTTGATAGTATTACATATTTAATGCAAAAATAACAAACCACATTCTTGTCATGGCACCCAATATTATCATCATTCCAATTTTTTTTTAATTAAGTAGGAAAAATATTTACATTTTTTTTTCTTTCGTTCTTACACAATACTATAATTTGTATAAAGCCGCTAAATGCTCTAAAATGCAATACCAATATTTTAAAACAAGCACCATTTATAATTTTAAATGAATATTGGAAAAGCGAATCACAAGGAGCAAGCGATTTGCAATGTGCTCAAATATTTAAAAACATGAAAAAGTTTTCATACATTGAAAGTTTTGTACCTTCTTATATAAAAATATTATCACATAGTAATTTTATCAGGAATACAATGCTTGTACTCATTACAATGTTGCCATTTTTGTAATTGTTGTAAATTGTAATTGTTTTATTATAAAACATTTGATGTTATAGTTATTGGCTGGCTGTAAATTACAAAACATATTGTAAAATAAATATAAATAATTTAATAGCTATGTAAAAAGAAACTCCTTATATAATTACAATAATATTGCAGTCATAGAAATGAATCACAATTCGGTCAGTTGAACTGAGCAATCAACTAAATCTAAATGAACCAACACTGCTGAGTATCTTGTCGTTGCATAGAGATCGGCTAGTCGAATCTAGTCTGTTGTATCTGAAATTAAGATTGTATGTATGAATGCAAGTACATAAATAAATAGTGCTTTATGTGGTGAAAGTTTCATAGTGCACTTATTTAATTTAGCAATTCTAACATGAACGAAGTTAGAAGTTATTGTGTGAAGGAAAGTGTGTAACATTTCGTAAAAACTTAGTGCTGCCGTTCATGACTACTGTGACCGACATAGAATAAGATTCAAGGAGCTAGGATGGTAAGCCCAGCTAGTAGATATTGGAAGTTAGTTCATTTGTCAATAATAAGACTTCACTATACTTCACACTAGACCTACTAGACCCTTATCACAACTACCAAGCAACAACAACTGATCCACGCGACATTAGTACCTGCATTATCCGCGGGCTGGCGCCACTTGTCGGCGTGGTCGCGCGCGGAGTGCGGCGCGAGGGCCGCGCGCACGCCGCCCAGCACGTCGGCGGCGCCCGCGGCGGCCAGCGCGAGCGGCGCCACCGCCGCGCCCGGCAGCGCGCGCAGCACGCCCGCGCCGCGCCCCGCGCGCGCCGCCGCCGCCATCGACGCCGCTTGCTCCGCGAAACCCTGTGGGGATGTTAGGGCTTGTTAAGGTAATCGAATAAGTTGGAACAGAACTTCAGGAGTTGATTTAATTTATAAACAGGAAAGGGAATTATAAAGAACAAAAATCTAATCTAGACTATATTAATCTATGGTGTCAACCGTCGATTATACTATGAGATCGACATAGTTTTTTTCAACGTGACTACAATGAGTTCAAACTAGGTTTTGGCCTTCAATACCCAAACTTAAAATAAGATGCCGTGTAGTAAGAGTTGGTTATCTGCCTAGAAAAAGCACACGCACACGCAGGGGCGCCATAAGGCACAGGGCCTTGTACGCCCGGCGATTTCGCTCCTGCGCACATGCATACGCACCCCCCCCCCCTTCCTCCTCCACACACACCCACCTCCCGCACAGTAGTGAGCGCGCTGGCGACGCCCTCGCGGATGTCGGCGGGGTGCCTGGCGGGGTCGCGCCGCCGCCGGCGCCGCCGCTCGCGCCGCTCGTACACCTCGGGCAGCTGCAGCGCCGGGCCCGGCGTTAACATGTCGAACGCAGTCTCCGCCGTCGCCTGGAACGATTGTATTGCATGACATTATTATAATGATGCACCCCTATAACTTGCGATATTCCGAAAGGAGATGAGTTATCTGAATCCAGCGGATCAGTCAGGGACCTCTTATTTAATTTCGCTATGCAATAATATACAACTTAACGCAGACGTATCCTAATTTACTACAGTTAAAAGCTAAAAAAAGCGACGAGCCACCTGATGGAAGTGGCAACCGCAGTCTGTGGACATTAAAAACACCATAGGCATCGTTAATATTTTGCCAGTCATTATTGTAATCAGACACAGTTATCATCATACTATTTATCACATTAGCTGTAGGCGCGGAAATACTTCACGTGCCCCTTTCGAGAAGAGGCGGAAGCGAACTATACCCGCATCTATTCCACCATTACACCAAATCACAACCTGTATGAGATGCAGCAGGCGCGCGGTGATGTCGAGCGCGGCGACGGCGGTGCGCGCGGTGAAGGAGGCGGCGCCGCGCCGCAGCCCGTGCACTAGCCGCCCGTCGCGCCGCCACTGCTCCACCGGCAGCCACACCAGGTCGCGGATGCCCGTTACTGAGACAGACATGCCGTACATAAGTATACAATTATATAAATAAGACCGTGCCTTTGAACTGCGCAGATGTAGCGTAATTTGTATCGCAGTTCATCGGCGCGGGTCTATTTCACTATAAAACAGTACAAGAGAATTGTAAGCTCGCGCGCCGGTCAACCGTGCTGGCGGTAAGCTTAACTTTGCAACCACCCTAAGATATTTTAAACAAAAGGCCGCTGTACACCCGTCCTCTTTCATAAACATAGTAAAGCTACAATCTTACTGAGCTGCAGCAGCGAGTGCATGGGCCCGATGCCGCTGAGCAGGCCGGGCAGCTGGTGCCGCTTGATGTCCGACAGCCACTCGTGCAGCGCCCACTGCACCAGCTTCTCCAGCCCTAGTAGACCTAATCTGTAAAACAGAAAGAAAGAAAGAAAAAGTTTATTCGCTGTCTGACAATTCATGGATTACATCTGAAACAACAAGAAGAACGTACGCTGCAGTGCGCCATGTGTGTGTCGACATGTATGGTTGGCTGAACTTCCAGTTACATTAAAAAAAAAACCTGCGTTTACACTATCACTACACTCCTTATAGTTTTCTATAAATAGCACACACCCTTGTCTAGTAATCCAGAGTAACCGAAACGCACAGACATATTCACACTACAGATATAATGACCTTACTGTACTCACTTATAATCAAGCCGCTTCAACGTGAGCTCGGAGCAGTTGAGCTGGCCGAGCCCCATGAGCAGGCCGGCCACGGGCCCCGCGGACAGGTCCACGCGCTTGCCCACGTAGTCCAGCCGGATCGGCACCTCCGGCGAGAACACCACGCGTCTGAAACGGGATACGGTAAGTGGCCATGTCAGCAAAGTCTTTCAAAGTCAAAGGATATTTTTGTGTAGGCAAGAAATGATTATTATATTTTGGTATTAGTAGAGGTTTATGAGTATAAATGTTTAACAAAAAAAACGACTTACACATCGACAAGTACTGGTAACTCAAAACTTCCCGCCAAATGTCGCTAAACGACACGCTCAACTTTTCGAATATAAAAAGAATTAATAAAAAATGATCTAAATTGGTTCATACAGTGCAAAGTACTTATGGGGCAACATAAAAATTACGGTGGAATTGAGAACCTCCTCCTCTTTTGAAGTCTGTTAAAACCAAAAAGAAACTTGAAAGTTGATGTTGAATTTGGGCGACATCCGACGCATCTGTGACCGAATTGGAACAAGACTCGTACTAATCATTACTAACTGGACAATTACTAATATTAACTAACAGGACTAACTATCACTAACAGTCCCTGTCCTCACACTTATTAACAAACTAACCAACTAACATTCTAACACCATCTACTAATTGGACTAACCACCCTAGTCCCTAAATTGGGTCTTGTTCTAAGTCGGTCACAATTGCCATGGGCGGCAGCGGAAGGGTGGTGCTGCATGCTCGTTTGCTACCTTAATTCCATAAAAAAAAAATCTCTGGTTGAATATGAGAAGTCAGCCTTTATTGTTAAACGATATAGTTTATTATCTCATAATCTTCTACGTAGCTAAACAAACCACTTATCTACGAAGCAGATAGCCAGCTATCCGTCCGACAAGAACCAGTAGGCCAGCTAGATAAGAAGTAGTTAACCAGCTACACACCTGAAGTATATCGGCGAGTCGTCGACCGGCTCGGCATCCACGGCCTGTTTGGCGGGCGGGCGCTCCTGCAGCCCGAGCCGCTGGAAGTCCTCCTCCAGCTGGATCAGGTTCTCCGACACCAGCCGCTCCGCCTCGTACGTCTCCATCAGGGGTTCCTCGTTGCGGATCACTGCGGTGTAAATTGTTCACATGTGACGTAATGATTCGCTTTTTTCTACTCAATTGGAGGTCTACTGGTATATATTTCTTTTAGTTTTAAGTCCTTCTTAACTATTGGCAATCCGAAAAAAATATTTGGGAATAACAAACACTGTACATATTTTATTTTTAGCCGGAGTAAGAGATCAGTTTTATGTGTTTATTCATCACACTGCAGAACATTTGGATAAACGGCAGTTACACCATCCTCAAAGAACAAATTGATACATGGGAAAATTACACAGTGCTAAGCGAGGTGGGCGTGGGCGGCGGGACGCGCAGATGGGACGCGATGCCCATGACGGGCGGCCGGTGCGTGGGCGTGGTCTGCCGCGACCCGACCGACTCCGTGGCAGCACCCTTCTGGTGCCGTCCATGGCAACTGCGACCGGACCCTATCCCCCTACTCAACAAACAAAACTCACCAGTATCGTTGAGCGAGAGCGCGTCCGCGTCGCTGAGCGAGGTGGGCGTGGGCGGCGGGTCGCGCAGGTGGGACGCGATGCCCATGACGGGCGGCCGGTGCGTGGGCGTGGTCTGCCGCGACCCGCCCGACTCCGTAGCAGCACCCTTCTGGTGCCGTCCATGGCAACTGCGACCGGACCCTATCCCCCTACCCAACAAACAAAACTCACCAGTATCGTTGAGCGAGAGCGCGTCCGCATCGCTGAGCGAGGTGGGCGTGGGCGGCGGGTCGCGCAGGTGGGACGCGATGCCCATGACGGGCGGCCGGTGCGTGGGCGTGGTCTGCCGCGACCCGCCCGACTCCGTCGACAGCCCGCTCACGCTCTTCGTATCCTCGTCTATATTGATAAATTATATTTATTATGAAAAACGTTGTCGATGTGCTAACAGTAAACATCAATACAATATATAATATCAAGTCGTTTTCCGTGTCTGTCTGTATTTCCGCTAACTTAACGGAACCACTCACCTTCGAAACGTCAGATTCAGATGCGGTTACATTTACAGGTAATTGATGTTGATCTGGGCTAATACTGACAAAAAAATAGTTTTACCGAATTCCTAATATGAAAATTAGCATGTTCTGTGAAAGTTATACACTTTTTACAGAAAACACCCAACATAAAACGATCTCTCACCAGCGGCCTCGTCAGTGCCGAGCTTGGAGAAGAAGCCGACGAGGACGGCCAGCGTGTCCTGGTCGAGGTTGAACCGCAGCGGCAGCAGCGCCACCTTCAGGCAGCACTCCTGCGCCGCTAGCGCCGCGTCCGTGCGCAGGTGCACCGCCTTCACTATCAGCTGGTATATAACCACCAACATAAAACGATCTCTCACCAGCAGCCTCGTCAGTGCCGAGTTTGGAGAAGAAGCCAACGAGGAAGGCCAGCGTGTCCTGGTCGAGGTTGAACCGCAGCGGCAGCAGCGCCACCTTCAGGCAGCACTCCTGCGCCGCTAGCGCCGCGTCCGTGCGCAGGTGCACCGCCTTCACTATCAGCTGGTATGGTTATATAACCAACACGTTACTTGATGCCGTTTTAACTTTTACAAGGAAAAATAGTGACTTAAACATCGACACACTTTTTATGGTAACATAAACTTATATCTAATTAAATATGCAAAGGAAAATAAGCCCGCAAACACAAAGAAAGTAGAAATACGTTAACACAAAGAACGCCAAAACATACTTTTAGCAGTTGTTTGTTTTTTGTGTTAATAGCCTATAAACGAGCAGAAGAGACACTTGATGGTAGATGGTCATCTTGGCCCATGCACCACTAATACCAAAAGCATTACCGATGTTCAGTCAAAAAATAAACTAAACACTGGCACTAAAAACAGTTCATATTCACCATATGAGCATTCTTTCGTTCCGGTTCATCCTTGAGTTTATACTGGCTGAGGAGTTTGTTGATGTCGCTGCAGACTAGCCGATCCAGTACCTCTATCTTGGTGATCGCCAGAGTTTGTCGCGAGGCCTGCGTCCCGCCCGGGGGGTACACTTCATGTTGGAATTTCACCTGTATCATTAAAAAAAAGTCACAAATAAGGATCATTCTAAGGCAGTCGCTTAAGAAAGGGACATAAATATGACATTCCATGTAAAAAAAAGAGATAGATTACATACGCGAGCGAGTATTCGCTGTTTAGGGTCCGTCAGACAGACCGGCTCAGAGAGCAGAGCAGATTTTTATGACGATGGAAACAGAGTTTTGAGTAATTGTATTCAGGTTTATTTTTGTATATGCAACTATTTTGTCATCAGGATGCTCGAGGAATGTTCGAACGCGTTTAGTGTGAAATAATAAGAGGAGCCGAGCGGCTCCGATTTCGTGCTCTTTCTCGTTCGCTCGGCTTTAAGATCTTTTCCAAAGGGTCTATGTGAAATAGTTGGCGGCTCCACTCCGATCCATTCTAAGCCGGTCTACGTTATCGGGCCCTTACACCGCCAGTGAGTACTCGCTCGCATATGCATCTCCTTTGTTACCCCAGAATGTCATACTGTCAGTAATTCCCCTTTAACAGAATAGATTTATACACGTATATTCATACATTGATAGAAACAAATAAAACAACTAGAGCAACATTACCTTAGAAAGACACAGCTTGACACAGGTATGGTGGTCGCGATGCGGGCCGCCGCGGGGCCGCACGGGCGCGGCGGGCGGCGCGCGCGGCCGCACGCGCTCCGCCCCCGCCGACCAGCTGACGCCCGTGCGCCGGTACGCCGCCGCCGCCGCGCGGCTCGTCTCGTACGGCTCGTAGTCTTTGCTGCGTCTGCGCAGGAAAATGGCTGTGTAGTTGTAAGCAACGTATAATGTAGACGCACGCATGCCTGCACGTACCCACGCACGCAAGCACGTGCCCGCGCGTACAAAGACGCACGAACGCGCTCGCATAATAGGATTTCCTAACTAAAATATTTTTCTTTCTGCCAAAAATCCATCAATCAAAATCCAAAAAATTACTCTTCTTCTACTACCCATTCAGAGTAAAAATTCCGATTTAGCAGACAGGTTATCTTTTTCCTATTTAATTATGTTAATGGATTTTGCCTTGCGCGTATTCTAAATAGTGTTACAAGTTCTACTTCCGGCACTCCGTTATAACCCAACATTAATTATTAATTACAATAACTATATCATTGTGTGTATAATAATTCTGTGTATAATAATTTATACCTACGATTTATTAATAAATTCATTTATTGTTTGAGATTATATAAGTGTTATTGACTTCCGATTTAATTGTAAAGTGGGGTTGAGAGTAGGATATAAATATGGCGGACTAAGGTAGTGCAGGTCATTAATTTTGTAACGGTTCTAAGGGGAAGTTCTGCCCGAATGTATACTTGTAAAGATAATTGGTAGTTAAATGTAATAATGTATAAAGTGTAGAGAATAATGTGTATATGCTGTAATAAACTACGTGAAAAGATGTTGCTGAAGTTTATTTTTGTGAAATAACTCATCGATAGGGAAGTTCATCGTCCTTGCTGCAGCCAGTGTGATAGCCATCATCACACCTCAGAAGTGGGTATATTTTCCTTTACAGCCCATATTATCTTGGTCAAAGGAACGGAGATTTTTTTTTTGACACGCCATCCATATCTACCAAAGTACTCGCTGGCATGCGGCGGGGACTTCTTGTGATCGAAGGAACAAAGAAACGAACAGGTACGTCATATTCATTTTGTCTTAATCGAAGGAAGTGGTGTCTTTCTTAGGTTATAAAACCTTATGACAGTTCTTAAATATTGAATGTTTTGGTTAGTGGTTGCTGACCCGTTTCAGATTATTATTTCACAAAACTTTAAGATAAAATTACCTAACGATAGGTATATCTACACGACAACACAAAGCACTTATACAATCGTTCGCAAACATAATACTTAACACATTATATTGAATACAGTATACATATTACCCGTAAAAATAATTTCAATAATGTACTGACTTAATTGTCTTTTGAAATCTTTCCACTTTGTTATTTTTTTTTTACAACTGAGGGTATTTTGTTGTAAAGTTGTGCTCCTTCAAAAGTAATTGTTTTTTTTGCCGTAGTTTGTTCTTATTCGGGGTAGAACTAAATAACTCAATATCACACAGAGATTAGTGCAACAGGCGGCCTTATCAGTAAATAGCGATCTCTTCTAGACAACCTATTAAGCTGAATACATAAATAACTTTGGAAACAGGGTAGGGTGTACAATTGAGCTATAGAAATTTATTTGTTTGTCAGCATTAGAACAGAATAGTATTTTCAAAAGTAAATGCAGAAAGGAAATAAATAACAAAATAACAATAAGACTGTGTGGTTAGAATAAAAACAATCGATTTAATAATATCAAGCCGTTATCTTGCATAATAAATAAATCTGTGTGACTACTATATAAAAAAGTGACTACATGGCAGATCTACGTGACCACTATGAAAATTCTGTGCGTCTACTTGGCAGATTTTTACGGCTACTATAAAAATACTGTGTGTTTACATGGTGAATCTGTGTGGCTTATATGAAAATGCTGTAGAACTGCATGGATATCTATGTGGCTACTAAAGAAATGCTGTGTGTCCCCATAGTTAGGTTGTAGGACTATTGGCAGATCTGTGTGACTTCTATGAGAATTCTGTGCGTCTACTTGGCAAATTTGTATGGCTACTATGAAAATACTGTGTGCTTACATAGTGGATCTGTGTGGCTACTACGAAAATGCTGTAGAACTGCATGATAGATCAATGAGGTTACTAAAGAAATGCTGTGTGTCCCCACAACCAGGTTGTAGGGCTATTATGAAAAAGTAGTAAAACCTTTATCATGTTCCCAAAGGTACTCTGGAAGAAATCGCAATTTTGCTATAGCCTTTTCTGCACAAGTAATATAAATTGCAATATTTTTATTCCAATTTGTTGTTATGGTGTGCAATAAATTGTAATAAATAAACCAATAAAAATAAAATGCGAAATAGATTAACATAAGTAGGTATAAAGGAATTAAAAGAAACAAGCGCTCAATAGTAAGTTGCAATAAGTTTTTATTGAACATGCGATAATGTTTTTGTTTGTTATAATGATTTTGCGAATTAGATTGGACCTCTTTCAACATACATTCTGGTGTGACAACATACCTACATAATACACTTTTGACATAAACATGATCTGGTAACACGCTCAGGATTGACTGCAGCCAAATCCTCATTTACCGACTTGCTTTACAATAACATATACGCTGAGTATTGTAAATAAGTTATAGGTCAATATCATCACTGTTGTAGAGTGATATGTTTAACGTATCTATGTATTATACGTATGTATCTTATATTTAATATTTGGTATCTATTGACGACAGCTAGAGCATAGCTATAATAGCATAGCTATAGCTATGGCTAATTGACTCTTTCTCATGATAGAGGGAATTTGACAAAATAGTCTATATTATTTATTGTTTCATGGGTCATGAATACTTAATGAGTAATTCAAATCAAATAATTACGTAACAACGTGCTATGTGTGCCGAAATAAAATTAATAGACTGTATTTAGGTGTTCGAGCCTTAGCTTGAACCACATTTGAGATTACCTTCCAATATTCGTCATTAAAATAGGCTATCTCACTCGCACAATGCATCAAAATATAGTGTTGTCTCTGTCTATGCCTTCTCCCCCCTCCTCACACGCAGCGGCCGGTGGCCATTTTGCTTCAGTACGCTTTCAATATTCGTCGGGGCAACACGTAAACCGTACAAGCAAGTACTTACTCTGAAACTTGCCTCACATTCCGCTCGACGCTCATAAGCTCAGCGACGATATTATTCCCGCTCGGCGCCTGTCGGCCCAGCGACGATATTATTCCCGCTCGGCGCCTGTCGGCCCAGCGACGAAGCGTGGCGCGTCGGCTCGTTGAGACCACGCGCCACACTGCTCGGGACGACGCGATGGCTCAAATGGAGCAGCGTCGTCTCGATTGAGGCGACACGTCGTCTCGATTGAGTCGACACGTCGTCTCGATTGGGGTGGCACGTCGTCTCGGTTGAGGCGGCACGTCGTCTCGATTGAGGCAGCATGTCGTCTCGATTGAGGCGACACGTGGTCTCGATTGATTCGACACGTCATCTCGAATGAAACGACGGCTCAAATGAGGCGACCGTTCAGATGAGACGACATGGTCTCTAATGAGGCAACTTGTCGTTTAGGGTAACGAGCGAGCACATAATGTATATACATATTGCTCTGATTTCAATAAAGTTAAGCAGCCACTTGTTTACTTGCAGAAAATGGCCGAATTATCTACTTTGGGTGAACTGGCCTTGGAGACGTATCAAACTGATACAAGAGCATTCTCGGTAATCGTTGCTGCTGTCGACCAACATTTTCCGAACGGTTGGCACGAATGGAACAACTACACCTTTCAAGAGTTGTTTGGGAGTTGTGGGGATCAGATATCCCCCTCCGTAGAAATAAAGCTAAGATTCGCCATCCCTATTGTGGATATGGCTGGTGCCTTCAACCTATCAGCATCATCCTTGTCGAAGTGCGAATACAGTGCTCACTCTTATATGCCCCCCCACAGTGTAATGGGAAAAATACATGCACCATCTTACAATATATTCAGGGACACCGTGTCCAGACTCAAATCAAAATTAAAAAGACGCTTGGATGCCTCCTCCGAGCTAGGAAGTGACGACCCACGGTCAAACACCGATGAAGCATCAAAAGCAATCCACTCACGCTCAATTTGAGAAGCAGACCAGGGCAGTAATGAGCACTTATTAGCTACTATCCTTAGCCAACAAATGGCCCTGTTTCATAAAATGATTAATATGCAATCGGAACAGAATGAAAATGGTAAGTTGTTGCTGCAAGAAAAATCAACGACAAGACTTAGATCAAGACTTAGATGGATCCTTTGAATCCCTCCCAGATAGCACTGGGGATGATGTAGGAATTGCCCCTCGGTACGTTCACGAGAAGTTGAACTTAGGGGCACAATGCATGCATCATGCCGAAGCATCTGATAGTGAATCTACTCTCGATTTCACCATGAAGACCACAGGTCAGGAATCGAAGGGGGCTTTTGCGACTCAGAGTGGCGCAATATCCTTATGTTACGGCATACCTTTATGCCAATAACACAAAAACAATTTCAGGCTACTCCTGCCTTCTGTGCTTAAACCCGAATAACCTCCTCGCGGGTATTACCCCAGAGTGGAAATCTGTCGCTGTCCTCGAACGATTTGACCATACTTTAAGAGCGATCACAAATGGGTTAATTTAATTTAACAATGGATGGTTTTCCAACAACTGTTAGATTGTTTACCTAAATGAAAGGGAAAGTATGGCAGGACTTCGTTACAGCAGACTCAAAATTTAGGAAGACTTCAGACTCTTTACTGCAATATGTTTGTGGTCGGAGGACAGAAGTAGTACAGAACCGCAGAGATCTTTTTACATGAAGGGAATTACCTTTTTACATGAAATACCCCCTTCGGAGACTCATCTCTTTGAAGAGAAAGCTTTCACTGAGGTAGTTCAGGAACACGGGGAATTCATATTTTTTTTTTTTTTTTTCCTGACAAAAGGAAGCAAAATAAATCTTCTAGATACGGAACAACATTGTGACATATGTTATGCATATAATAAATGAAATGAAATAAATTTCAGCGCAAATCAAACCTGCATAATAACCAGGGATCTACAAGAAGAATTGATTCCCAAAATAAAGGAAAGGGTGGAATGGCACCCCACTCAAAGCACAAAGCAATCGAACCCTACACACCAACCAGGCAAATTCAAAAAAAAGGGGGGGGGAGGCACACGCAACTCCACTGACTCCATCCGAGCGGGATACCTCGCATTTCACACAAGCCAACGGAGGGAGGCACTCGAAAGTATATTAAAAATTATAAAAGGCTACAGAATCCCCTTTCGGACAACCCCACCTATAAAGCAGTTTACAAGGAGAAACAGACTCTGGCTTCAAACGAAACATTCCCTCGAATTGCCACGGCAAAACTAGATTGCAACGCCTTACAAAAATCCATTCATCAAACGGGTTTTTTGGTGAACGATGATCTTGAGGAAAAAAATCCAACAGGGAGAATCGCCCTATATTCAACCTTAAGAATTTAAACAATTATGTTCATGCCCCGTCTTTTCGTCTTATAAATCAATTTCAAATACCTCTACATCTAGAGAGGGGAGATTATAATTATGATGTATATAGATACCTCGCAGGCATATTTTCATATCCCCATTCATCAGAGTCATTGCCGGTTCCTGTCCCTCGCGTATCAAGGAACCGTTTACGAAATTACTTGCCTCCCATTTGGTCCGGCAAGCAGTCCGGCCGCGTTTGCCAAAATAACGAACTGGGTTGCGCAACGACTAAGGCTAGAACACTTGCGAGTCCTATTATTTTTGGAGGATTTCCTAACAATTCACCTAGACCCCCTAATCCTGGAAAGTCAAAGCGAGTTTGCAATGACATACTTAGAGGATTTAGGGTGGCATCCCAATCGGAAGAAGTCGTCTCTAACCACATCAACCAGATTGGAGCACCTGGGGATCATTTGGACACAGTAAAAAATACCAAGAGCCTGTGCCCCAACGGTTCTAAAATAAAGCACATCATATCGAAGTTTCTGCGGTTGAAACGATAGAGTTGGCGGACGTTCCTAAATATTACTGGGTAAACTAAACTTTGCATCACTGACGGTACCGTTGAGCAGGCTTCAGTGCCGAGCACTTCAGAGAGCCTCAAATCGGTTACCAGACAAGATCCCTTACAAGAAGTTTCCCTTACGGGACTCAGCGCAAAAGGACTTATTATGGTGGATGGAGAATATTCAGAAATGCATGCCAATACATTTCGAAGATCCCTCGATCTTCATCACAACGGACGCAGCCGATCTAGGTTGGGGAACCATAGCGAACAATCGCTATTTATGGCAACAATGGTCAACGACTCAGAGGGAATGGTAGAGCGACATCAAAGAATTATGGACGGTGCTAGAAGTGCTTCGGAGACTGAATCTCGAACTGACATTGAAAACCGTTGTTCTCCAATCGGACAATCGCACGAACGTAGCTTACATAAACAAGCAAGGGGGAACGAGATCGTTAAAATTGCTGCGAGCGGCACGACAAATCCTCTTATACTGCGAACACCAACAATCTCACCTCATTGCGCGACATATTCCGGGTGTATACAATGGAATAGCGGACGGCCTGTCGAGGAACAAATCCATGCTTTTCTAGAAGTTTCGGACGCCGGAAATATATTTGTTTGCGTCGAGGCGATCAGCTGTGGCAACTTACATATGTGAGCGAGAATGTCGAAGACAAAGACGGTTGTTTCAACGACGCGTTCAGCAAGAAGTGGAAGTACAAGTTAGCATGGACATTCCCACCTCCGGCATTAATACCTCGTGTGTAACAGCACCTCCAGTCGGACAAAGGATTATGTATTCTCATCGCTCCAATTTGGGAGAACGCTTTCTGGAAACCAGAATTCCGCCTCAGGGCAATGGGTTCCCCTCTGCTTATCCCGAACATCCACAAGAATTAGATCGATCTACAAACAAACCGAGCACCCCCACAGGCAGAGCACCTTAAATTGAGGGCCAGGATGGTTCGGGCTGGTCACATCAAGTAAAAGGATGGACTGAATCAGAAATTGCTTTATTAGAGTCATCCTGGAGAAAATCATTGTTAAAAAGTTTCAAACCAGTATGGAGAAAGTGGTATACTTGGGCCATAAATAAAAGTATCCCGACACACAATCCAAACCCACAAGATTTAGCAAGGTACCTTTGCTACCTTCATGATGAAGTCAAGTAAGCTCCCAGAACAAAAGCAATGCATAAGTCGGTCGTTGCAAAATTTGGAGGAGGTTTCGCTATACGCCCTCCTACTAACTAACTACTACTAACTACTAACAATTGTCTTAGAAAATGGAGGACTTAATAAACTTTTTAGTATCGTATAGCTTCAACGAAAAGGATCTCTTTGCAGTCTCCAGACATGCTAGCGTTCTACTGTTGTTGTTACTGGGGGAAGGGTCCACGACATCACCTTATTATCCCTAGAAAGAGGACCATTTGAAGATATGGACGTAGAATTACTATTTTGGTCAAACTTCGGTTCCAAAACAAATTCAATCTCCTACAGACAGTCGAGCTGTCTAGATGACTATTGAAAAATGGACGCAAGGACAACAACAATAGATTTGACATAGTTTTTGGATGAGGATATACGTCATATCAATTTCTCATAAACGTCGAGCGTCAAAGGGTATTAGCAGCATATTTATTACCACACGCGGAATCGCCAAACCTGCCTCACTAACGGTTTTTGTGGGTCGGATCAGAACTTATTTAAAGAGGCTCAAATCTGTGCTTCGGCGGGAAGTTTCCGTGCTGCCGTGGCGACACATGCCTGGACTAGCAACCGGTTTACGGGGAATTATTGGCAGTCAAAGAACACCTTCTTTAAACATTACTTTAAAGATGTCCGCAATGTTCCAAGACCTAACGTGAATGCTCTCTCTGGATCCTTCACTGTTACATAAATTAATCTTGGTAAACATTAGCCGATGTGTTTGATTAATCATCTAATTACATCAAATTGTCTTACTACGTAGTATTTAATTAATTACTTTATTAAACTCCCTCATACTATTCTGCCAAAATAATGTATTGATTGAATACTTGTCATTATTATTACAATAAATAGCTAAAAATCATTATAATATACTTATGCCTTGGACTTTAAATCTCCCTATTTATCTCTATTACATCTGTCACAGTACGCACACGCAGCGCCGGCAGATAATAAACACGTCTCAAATGTGGTTCAAGCTAAGGCTCGAACACCTAAATAGAACCGTTTTTCCCCCGAAGGGTATAAAACGGATATTTAGGTTTCAGCCGCAGCTTGAACCACACCTTCAGGTCCTTGCCGGCCTGAAAAGTACTGAAGCAAAATGGCCACCGGCCGCTGCGTGTGAGGAGGGGGGAGAAGGCATAGACAGAGACAACACTATATTTTGATGCATTGTGCGAGTGAGATAGCCTATTTTAATGACGAATATTGGAAGGTAATCTCAAATGTGGTTCAAGCTGCGGCTGAAACCTAAATATCCGTTTTATACCCTTCGGGGGAAAAACGGTTCTATATTTCATGGTCTTAATTACAGTCACCATATTTATTGAAGGAAATTTTGGGTTCAATCCAATTATGCTCTTGATTTATTAATTTATGTATCGTTATTCACAATAATATACAATACGCAAACTCGAGCCACCTAATACATTTATTTTGTGATATACCTACCTACTTACATTACATTTTCAATTAATTGGTATATTACTTACAACGCATGTTAAAATTATTCAACACAATTATTTTCATTACGTATTCTCTTAAATTATGCCAATTAATAATTTTGTCAAGTAAATACGTCAATTCGTTTCGTCATAATCATTCTGTAATAATGATTTACTAAGATATGATTATTACTCTGTTTATTAAGAAATTTATATAAAATACACTTAATGCATTAGGACGTAGCACCTGTAATGTTAATGATAATAATTTGTAATAAATAAAAAGTAAGTAATTATATACGCAATTGAAGGTGTTACTTTGTGTTAATGATGTAAACATTATTTCAATAAAATAATTGCTTATGTTCCTATATTCATTCAAACATTATATTTACAACACAATGAAACAAAAATTTAAAACAAACAAGATTTATTTTAGCTTTATTTTCAATAGATATTAAGTACCTACTGGTTATTTACTCCACTTATATCACCTTCTTATTATTCATTTGTTAAGGTCCTTCAACAATATATTATTAGAATTCAATTTATAGGAGATTAAAACTTAGGTATTGATTATATTAGTGCAGTGTGATCATGTCCCTTACCTACAGCAGTACACATCACTCATTAGTCATAAATAAAATTATTACATGTATATAGAATAAATAGATGCTGCTATTTAATGCTTATTAAACATACGTAAAACAAAAAAAAACAAATAAATATAATATAATCAGTTCTTGACGATTTCATTATTACTATAAGACACGAAGGATAAAAAATACTTCCTCATGGGCATTTATTAATCAATTATTACTTATCATAAGAGAAAAAAAACCAACTCCAATTTTATAATTTTATTTCTTAAGGCCTTTACGCCTTGTTATACCATTAAACTCCATAATTATATTTGCCATAGGATTATAGTATAAATATCTTTCACCAATCATCACATGACCAACCACACGTTCACATTTATTACACACACGTTAATATTTACTATTATTACTAGTTCACATATATAGTACAGCCATCGTATATAACGTCACAGATAATTATATTTTTTTGAAAATGTTTAAAAATATTTTGTATATGTTTGTGTCCTTGTATATGTTTGTGCCCTTTGACGTCCTAGTATTTATGAGAAAACGGAGTCGGTTCGCATAAGAGTTTGAATTTGCCTCTAAAATGGTCGCTCCCAGTTTTTAACCTACGTGTTATTGCATAAAGCAACTCACAATATTGCACAACAAAATTAAAACATTACATACTTTCGTCTGTAACAACAAGAATAAAATACTTCTCATGTACCTATATGTACCATAACTTAAATAAAAAGAAAGCACTTCAACACACTTCAACATATTAATATTTATTTTGTAATCTGTAGTGTAAAGCGAATTATTTTTTGTTATTTATTTAGTTAATCTACCCTCAAAAGTTCGTGGAATTATTTCTGACTAATAACGAGAAACAAAACCGCTCTCTTGATAAGTCCATGTCAGAAGAGTATATTTAGACATTTTTATTTTATGGTGTTCATTTAAAATTGGTAATTGTGCCTGATTGCTGTATGTGTGTGTGATTGCTACTCTGATTGGTGATGGACAAGCATAAGGAAAAATTTATTGATGAAATACAACCCTTTAGGTAGTGTTTATATCAAAATAATATGAACTAAATAATTATTATTACTCTTTGTGCGATCCAGATTATAAACAAAAAAATTACACAAAGGGAATTCAGTTGCTAAGTGCGCGCTCTCTATTCTGGTGCTTAATTCTTATACAATTACGAACTAGATTAACTGGGTTTAACTAATACTTACAGTATTTGTAATATGTACTGTTTAAAGTCATACGTGGAAATAATAAGTTTTAGAAAAACAGGATAAATTGTAAACAATGTTAGATGGTGTGTAAATGAAATTAAGAGCTGTGTGAATAAATCAAATTTGTGTAAGTTACATTAATAGCAATGGGATGAAATAATAGAAGGTCTTTATTTAATCAAGAGAACCCAAAACAATGTTTTACCATTTTGTCTATTTGTCTGTAGGTTTGTGCACATTAATCCTCTAGAATTGCTTCTCCGATTTGAATGCACTTTTCAGATTTCTATTTTGATGGGCTTTCACTTAACGTTAGACTGAAAAAAATTCAAGTTCTGTGTTGGAAGAAAATATGCAATTGAGAATACAAACTTCACCAAAGAAAAATAAATATTATTTTATTTAACTTTTATTGACAAAAAAAAGCCCGATTATTATTTAAAGATGTTCATTCTATCTCCATTAAATTTGCAGTAATTATAAGAACCAGTTACTCGTCCGGTGTTTCAATTTCAGGAGCCGCCGTAGACCGGTGACAAATCGGGACGCGAGCATGATGACCTAATGATGACCTAATGATGACCGCCGTGAGACACGACAGCTGCAGGATGACCGAGTGTTACAAGTTCTACTTCCGGCACTCCGTTATAACCCAACATTAATTATTAATTACAATAACTATATCATTGTGTGTATAATAATTCTGTGTATAATAATTTATACCTACGATTTATTAATAAATTCATTTATTGTTTGAGATTATATAAGTGTTATTGACTTCCGATTTAATTGTAAAGTGGGGTTGAGAGTAGGATATAAATATGGCGGACTAAGGTAGTGCAGGTCATTAATTTTGTAACGGTTCTAAGGGGAAGTTCTGCCCGAATGTATACTTGTAAAGATAATTGGTAGTTAAATGTAATAATGTATAAAGTGTAGAGAATAATGTGTATATGCTGTAATAAACTACGTGAAAAGATGTTGCTGAAGTTTATTTTTGTGAAATAACTCATCGATAGGGAAGTTCATCGTCCTTGCTGCAGCCAGTGTGATAGCCATCATCACAATAGTTATGTCAGTGTATTGCAATGCATTATTACAGCGTGTGAGAGTACATAGGTACTTAGTGCAATAATAATTATTAAAAAAATTAATCATTTTTACTTAAGACGATCTCTAGTAGTAATATAAGTACATACTTATTAGCGGTTGGCGACCCTTGGTTCCGCACATCGCCCTCAATGGTGACAGTCTTCTTGGGCGGCGTGGGCTCGCCGGCCTGCCGGAAGTCCGTGCCGCCGTACATGTGCCACGTCAGGCTCATTTCACACAGAGTGTACCTGTGGAGTAATACGTCAAGAGAACAAATTGTACAACGTTTTAAGAATAATGCACTTGTTAAACTTTATATAGTGCAAAAATTTATTAACTAACTTAATTTATATAACTTTGTAAGTTTCGTTTTTAATCTGTATGACGCCAGTAGCAATGCACTCGTGGTTATGTAGATGTAGATGGCCTTAAGTATAAGTATACGCATAGCGTTCTCAACTCTTAATCCTCTTGGCAAAGCTCCTGATCCAGGCAGATTTTAAGAGGGTATCACAATCTTCAGGGTATTACAGACGTAAGTATTTCATCCCAGCTTCAGTAGACGACGACAACTGCCCCCTCTCTCCCTACATGGTCACGCCCAAGCTTACTTGCTCCCTACACTCAACCACTTGACACCACAACCAGCCCACCTGAGCGTGGGCAGCGGGAAGGTCTTGGGCGCGCGCAGCACGTCGGTGCGCGCGGCGGGCACGGCGAAGTGGTTGTCGGCCATGTGCACGGGGCCCGCGCCCAGCCACGTCACCACCGGCTCGTCCATCTCGTCGTCGCGCCCCCTACACTTAGCTACCCTACACCACAACTACCAACCAGCCCACCTGAGCACTGGCAGCGGGAAGGTCTTGGGCGCGCGCAGCACGTCGGTGCGCGCGGCGGGCACGGCGAAGTGGTTGTCGGCCATGTGCATGGGGCCCGCGCCCAGCCACGTCACCACCGGCTCGTCCATCTCGTCGTCGCGCCCCCTACACTTAGCTACCCTACACCACAACTACCAACCAGCCCACCTGAGCACTGGCAGCGGGAAGGTCTTGGGCGCGCGCAGCACGTCGGTGCGCGCGGCGGGCACGGCGAAGTGGTTGTCGGCCATGTGCACGGGGCCCGCGCCCAGCCACGTCACCACCGGCTCGTCCATCTCGTCGTCGCGCCCCCTACACTTAGCTACCCTACACCACAACTACCAACCAGCCCACCTGAGCACTGGCAGCGGGAAGGTCTTGGGCGCGCGCAGCACGTCGGTGCGCGCGGCGGGCACGGCGAAGTGGTTGTCGGCCATGTGCACGGGGCCCGCGCCCAGCCACGTCACCACCGGCTCGTCCATCTCGTCGTCGCGCCCCCTACACTTAGCTACCCTACACCACAACTACCAACCAGCCCACCTGAGCACTGGCAGCGGGAAGGTCTTGGGCGCGCGCAGCACGTCGGTGCGCGCGGCGGGCACGGCGAAGTGGTTGTCGGCCATGTGCATGGGGCCCGCGCCCAGCCACGTCACCACCGGCTCGTCCATCTCGTCGTCGCGCCCCCTACACTTAGCTACCCTACACCACAACTACCAACCAGCCCACCTGAGCACTGGCAGCGGGAAGGTCTTGGGCGCGCGCAGCACGTCGGTGCGCGCGGCGGGCACGGCGAAGTGGTTGTCGGCCATGTGCACGGGGCCCGCGCCCAGCCACGTCACCACCGGCTCGTCCATCTCGTCGTCGCGCCCCCTACACTTAGCTACCCTACACCACAACTACCAACCAGCGCACCTGAGCACTGGCAGCGGGAAGGTCTTGGGCGCGCGCAGCACGTCGGTGCGCGCGGCGGGCACGGCGAAGTGATTGTCGGCCATGTGCATGGGGCCCGCGCCCAGCCACGTCACCACCGGCTCGTCCATCTCGTCGTCGCGCCCCCTACACTTAGCTACCCTACACCACAACTACCAACCAGCCCACCTGAGCACTGGCAGCGGGAAGGTCTTGGGCGCGCGCAGCACGTCGGTGCGCGCGGCGGGCACGGCGAAGTGGTTGTCGGCCATGTGCACGGGGCCCGCGCCCAGCCACGTCACCACCGGCTCGTCCATTTCGTCGTCCCGTCCCCCCTCGCCGACGCCCTCCACGATGCAGTACTCGTCGTCTGTCGCGCCGCCGTCTATGCTCGACTTTACCTGTAAACAATATTAATATTTTATTGGACACTAATAGGGTTGTCGACTTATTTTATAATTTGATTTTATTTTAGAAATCATAGCGCAGTGAACATGAAATAATAAAAATAGCATTGAAATTATTTCAATTCCATGTGATAATTTTCTACATAAACATTTTTTATTTATTTATTCATAGGCTGAAACACTAACATTATTAACATAACTGACTTCCTCATCGGTAAGTACATAGCAGCCAAAATCACTACTCAGTGGCCTAGAATTATACACTAAACTCAGATAGTTAATTGGTATTATGACCTATTAATGTTACTTGGCATAGTGGTATGACACGTCTGTATGACTACCAAGAAATACTCAAAAAAATTGTCCACCTCTTTTAAACGCCAAAAAATGTAGCTAAACTTACTTTTTTCCGTTTACTCTTCCGCGGCGTAGTCTTAGGTGTGGAGGTGGGATCGCCAAGGTCCTTTGCCACCTGGGCTATGGGCGGTTTCTCCTGACTGTCTTCCAAGGTACCACTGGGTTGGAACTCCTCATGCTCAATACTCTTGGGTTGTGTGTCCGTGTCTATGGTCTCCGAAGGCAGCCTCTGTTTCATGTTCTCGTCCGGGAAGAAGAACACTTCTACACCTTCCTTCTCTGTAGAGCTGTGCAGCTCGTCTTCTTCCACTGCTGAGAAATATAATTGACATGATGAGATAAATATTTATGATATGAGTATTCACAAGATGAGATATAATTATGATGATTAGGATTTAGAATCCCTAAAGCCCTAAAGGGACAGTATTACTAAAACTATAATGTCTATTTGTTACTGTACTGTAAAACTTGAACTGTAATAGGTAGATACGAGAAATTTTAATAATATATTTATCACGATTGCTGCTATTAACTATTAAAAATAAATGAAAATAAAACTAAAAAAATCAAAAGTGTTTCACAAAGTAGAAACACGTTTTTTTGGGGTGTGAATGTAATGTATATGTTTGCACGAAAATTTCATTCCAACTTAATTCAAACAATGCCATATAATAATTTTAAATACTTACTTGTTGTATTGGGGCTTTCTTTCATAGCTTCAGCCATTAGGTCGTTGACTTGTTGTATCTCGCTCGGTGATAATTCTCTAATTTCTTCAATAGGTCTGTCTTCAAGACCTGGAACATTATTTTGAATTAAATAAATAAATAAATAACATAGACCTGGAACATTATTTTGAATTTATTGAGATTAGAATCATTCATTGGCTTTATTTAATTGCATTATACTTAAATGAGTTTGAACATGTTTGTGATCGTAGTGGTAAGCATTGCGCACAATTAAGCATGAACATTCCATTATGAGCTTTATGTTTTACTAGCTTTTGCCCGCGGCTTCGCCCGCGTGGAATTCGTTTATATCGCGAACCGGGGAAGTGGAGAAGGGGGTACGTCATTAACTTTCTTCCTGGGAAAATTCATCGAAATCGGTCAGGCGGTTTAGATTTTTCATACAAACTTTCATCCCCTATTTCAAGCCTTTAGGGGGTTGCTTTTTGGAAAAAAGTAGCCTATGTGTGACTCTGGGTCTTCAACTATTTTCATTCCGAATTTCATCCAAATCGGACCGGTGCGGTGGTTTAGCCGTGAAAACGTCACAGACAGACAGACAGACAGACATACTTTCGCATTTATAATATTAGTATGGATGGTTATGGTAGCTATTACGGTTGAATGCTTTCTTGGGCTTCGGAGGTACTTTATAGTTAGTAGAGGTACGCTAGAAAGTTCGTTTGAAAAATCAATTCTTTCCAACCACCATATACGCCACACATACCAACAAGCGGCTCCAACGGCTGGTCGGAGCACACGCTGGTGTGTCTGCTCCGGTCGACGGGCGGCAACGCGTCGCCGTCGGCCGCCGCGTACGTGAGCAGGCGGCACAGCGCCGACGCCGAGTCCCAGCACGTGTACAGGTGGACCATATTGATCGACGCCGACAGGTCGACTTGCGGCTGGTCGTGCGACTGGAATGGTTTATCGATATTTATCTGAAGAGCTCATGCTCTAGGCTTGCGTCGATCCTAAGTGATCGAAAAAATTAAGTTAAGTTCGATAGTTGGATGGGTAACCGTTAGTAGCATAATTTATTAAGTGCCTCCGTGCCTCAGTGGGCTTGTAAAGTCGTTGGTATCGTATTATAAGCCATATCAGACAGCTTCGGGCGGCATGTAAGGTTAAAAACACTTAGTTATCACTGCTGTTATAGTTAAGCAGAATGCAACACGAAGAAAGCTTTTTTTTATGGAATTAAGATAGCAAACGAGCATGCAGCACCACCCTTCCGCTGCCGCCCATAGACCGACTGCCGACCGACCTAGAACTAGACTCAAAGGGACTAGGATGGTTAGTCCAGTTAGTAAATCACATAAATAACATTCTACCATCATCCGCTAATTGAACTAACCGTCCTATTCCCTAAATCAAGCCTTGCTCTGTGTTGGTCACATTTGCCAGTAACAGTTAATGGGCGGTACTGCCTGCTCGTTAGCTACCTTAATTATTTAATAAACTCACCCCAGTAGCCTTATCCTCCATCCGGAGCGACAGTTCAAACAGGCCGAGCTCCACAACACACACGTAATCTTTGTGCACATTGGGGTACTTGTCGTCATCCAGCGGCACCGACATATTGGACTTGGCGCCGGTGACGTAGCTCAGTAACAGCGTACATTCCTGTGCCAGGAACCGGAGATACGACGTATTGGTCTCCGGTATCAGGTTGCTCGACATGCTGAAGTTGCCTAGCGTTAGCACTGTCCGGATTGGGAGGTACAGCGGTCTGGGGGAGAAATGTGGGAATTCACAACAAGTTTATATTATTGGTTTGCGAGCTGACGGGTCATATCAAGGTGGACTTCCTTTTTAAAATTTTAGTGGTATATCGTAACCCGTGACATTAAATACATTTGAATTTACCTTTTTAGAAAATTTATATGGGATCTTTATTACAATGTCTGATGTCTAAGTGTAATGACTATTTAAACGGCGCGGGCTAGCTAAACGCTTTGCGCACGTATTGTTCCACGAACCGTCCGATGTCGGATATTTGGCAGGGATCAGAGGCGCGCGCATCGTCGTCCGCGCAGTGCAAACAATATTTTCATTCCCCATTTCAACCCTTAGTGCGTCCACACTGAATGCACCGTGACTAGAGCTTAAGGCTGCCTGTCCACCGGAGCGGAGCGAGCAGCGGAGCGGAGAAACGGAGAAAATTAACCAATAAGGCTGCCTGTCCACCGGAGTGGAGAAATGGAGAAAATTAACCAATAAAATAGAGATAGAAGATAATCAAGATAATAGATAATCAAGATAAAGATCGATGCCGAGCGCTATACAGTGACGTCACCTGTAGTCCACGGCGCAGTCGGCCACGTGCACGTGCAGCTCGCTGAGCACGGTGGCGGGCACGTAGCCGGGCACGGGGTGGTCCAGCACGTCCAGCACGTCCATCAGCTGCGACAGCCACGCCAAGCCGCGCTCGCCGCGGTGCCGCAGCGTGGCCTGCTCGATGCCCAGTGCTATGCAGATCGTCTGTGGGACGTTTGGTGGGGTGTAGCTAGTGTTGATTGAATGGTTTCAACGGTGTTCGTTCTGTATGTGCCTAGATTTAATTTAATAAGCTGTAATGTAGACTGCCGACAGACTGGCCAACAGTTTGGTAGCAATTAGGTTTATTTTGTGGTATAAGAAAAGGAGCATAGGACGTTTCCCAACCACGTGGTCTGACGACCTAAAGAAGACAGCGGACATAAGATGGATTTAGAAGACGCGGTACCGGTCAGAGTGGAGCAAGTTAGGGGAGGCCTATGTCCATCTGTGGACGTTACTATGCTATAATGTAATACATACTAACCTTCAAAGTAGGAGTTTGGTTGTCCGGTTCAGTCTTGAGAGCGAGCGAGAACATGTCCTTCGGCTGTAGATTCTCCTTTATAATGACTCCTTTGTTGGAGGGATAGATGGTGCTCTTCAAGTACGACGGCAGCGCCATGCCGTACAGACGAAGGTTCGGCTTCTCAGTTGGGATTGTGAGGAGCGCTGAAAAAGGACGTGCAATGTTGTCTGTCATATTTTCAAGAGTTTGCCACCCTCACAGAAGCATTGCCGTGATCATGATTATTGTAATCCGATCCTAATACCAGGTTACAAAATACATATCGAAAGTATCATGATAAAAATTAACGATTCACTACTTTGAACAAGCGAACAATAAAGCCTGCGCACCCAGTGCGCACCTAAAACCAGATCGACGTCAACAACGCTTCAACTCAATGAGCTTTATGTTTAATTTTAAGGTCGGATTTAAGATGGCTGTAGATATACTCTTCACTTCGTCCGCACGGGGCACACTTCTTTGGAAAATGTCTAAATTTGAACCGTAAGGAACACGACAAAAAGTTCACATTTCAATGGTCTACATTACTCACGTTCATGATACAACGTAGCCTTCCCGGCGCGCAGACATAGCTGCGCGGTCTTGGGCCGGCCGTGCAGCCCGCTGGCCTGGCACAGCGACAGCCGGCGCGCCTCCAGCACCAGCTCGATTGAACCATAACTAACACACCACAAAGTTCACATTCCAATACTTCACTCACGTTCATGGTACAGCGTGGCCTTCCCGGCGCGCAGACACAGCTGCGCGGTCTTGGGCCGGCCGTGCAGCCCGCTGGCCTGGCACAGCGACAGCCAGCGCGCCTCCAGCACCAGCTCGATTGAACCATAACTAACACACCACAAAGTTCACATTCCAATACTTCACTCACGTTCATGGTATAGCGTGGCGTTGCCGGCGCGCAGACACAGCTGCGCGGTCTTGGGCCGGCCGTGCAGCCCGCTGGCCTGGCACAGCGACAGCTGGCGCGCCTCCAGCACCAGCTCGCCCATCTGCCCGGGGACCACGCGCTTGTTGCTGTCCTGTGAACAACGGGTACAGTAAGGTCATTTTAACACGGCTGATATGAAGTTGGCTACGAGTGGCTGCGCAGATGTCGATTAGGCCAAAATGGTGGTAGGAGGCGGAGAGTGCGGGCGGTAGGATAGTTAGCCAATACTATGGACGTAAATACGTCCACGACCAATACGAAGTAGCGCATCACAAAACACTGTCATGGCCGCCGTGTTTTGATTAGTCAGTTACTGTGCCTGCGCAAACATCTCGGAAAACGAAGTTCACATCAGCCTAGTCAAAATGACCTTACTGTATATATTATGTGGCGACACACACAGACGGGTTCGGTTCTATTCTTCAAACCCGCGGTCAGTCAAGTCTTTGATGTCAAATTGGCCTTCGGTCAAATCATACACCCTTTTGCGTCAAAATGCAATTTTAGTCAAATTCTCTTTTCGTCAAGTCTTCCATACGTCAAATTACTTCTACGACAAACCTGTTATATAGTCAAGAAAAGAACAGATTCGGATGTCACCACCGAAGCCTGAATCACGCCATCGAAGATTTCTACATCGCCCGCATATATACACCGCTTCGAGAACTCTCACTAGAGGCCTCGGCAGGTGGGTTCGTCTGGCGGCTTCGATCAATAATAACAACGAGATAAATTACGGTTCAACTACAAAATAGAAGCTAAAACCATCCGCGTAAATAATATCTCAGTTTCACACTACTTACAAGTACATTATCCGTTTACTGAACAACTTAAAAAAGTTTTACTTCCAAATACAACCAAATTACAATGAATTTTTAAAGAGATAACTTCTTATGGGAGGGAAAACCACTTCGTTACGTAACGCGTTACGGTGCCAGTCTGACTGGCTTGCCTTTCTCTCACGCATACGGTAGCGGAAGGCAGGCTCCCCCTCTCTCATTCTAACACACAGCACTAGCCGTATTTTTGACAGACGCATTTAAGTACATACCTACGCTTTTTTCAGGTAAAACAATTTTAATATAGTTCAATATAGATTAGTTTATGTTATCACTTATGGCGTCTCGAGACGCACACGTTTTTTTTTTGTTTTCTGAAAAATTTTGACTTTCCGCGGACACCTACTCTATTATCACAAAGTTTATAATTCACTTACCCTCACTGGAGCGTATATAGTCAAAAGGCCCTTATTAACTTTAAGAGTGAGACAGAAGTTGTGTGTCTCACTCTCCTTGTCTTCAGGTAGCGGTTTAGATGCGTTGAAGCCCTTCTTCTGTTTACTATCATACGTCGAGTAGTACAGATTCTCTTCTTCTGATGATGAGCTATCAGAGTCGGTATCTGAAATGATATAATCCACAATGATTCATAAACTGAATTTTATTTCATCTTATGAAACAGACTCCTACACTCCGTTTACGACGGCGACCCACACAAATGTCAGCTTTATTATATTGATGGAGAGAATTTAAAATGACTCAAGTAAATTTTGCTTACAAGCTAAATTTAACTATGAGCAAACGTAGTAGGGTTGTTTTTAGTAGGGAGTGGCAATAACACGTGCTCTGTGACTCAAGAATTGAACTACACGCGCCAATACCTCACTACCTGTATAAAACACAACACCAACCATATCCGGAGCCCTTGCACAAGCCGAAGGCGGGGTAGATGGCGGGGCAGGGCGGCGCGATCTCGTACTGCTCGGCCGCGCGCGGCTCCCACAGCAGCAGGTCCGAGTTGATGCGGTTGTAGATTATCTCGTACAGCTGCTTCGATCTATAATATTACGTTGTTGGCCACAACTTTTACATCATTACGCACAGACTACGCACACATAGACAATAAATGAACGCGAAAAACATCGCCTGCACGCACACATGCTTGATAATGTTGCCTTGTTTTTTTTGTTTTCATTGTAGGGCGACGCTCAATCTAGATATTTAAAACATCATTGGGTTTAATATACGCACTCGAGCTGCAGGCTGAGGACGGGCAGGTTGAAGTCGAGGTGTACGGCGGCGCGCGCCACGGCGCTGCTGCTGAACTCCGCCATCTCCTCCTCCGAGCCCGGCACCACCAGCTCCTCCTCCTGGTCTGCACATACAACAGCATATTTCTCAAACTCATACACATACTCATCATGATATTCACCTTTTAGGGCCGGCGCACTATAACGGAGCGCTGGGCAGCGCTGTCAAACTGTTTTCAATCTTACCAGCATTGAAATAATGTCCAAAGTCAAGTGTAGGCTCGCGAATCCACGCGTAGGTGCAAATTCGCTCGCCTTTACTTTTACAAGCCTTTATTTTTTTCAAATGGCATTTTGTGTCACTAACTATATGATTAAGCCAGAGCGACTTATTTAATGAAATGACTAGGAAGAAGAAACAACAGATAGATAACTTAAATTAATTCTTGTTAATGAAATCATAAAAGTTTTGATTTTTCTAAACACGCAGTGTTACCCTGTAGTTACTCATACACGTAAGAAATAATTTTTTATTAATGTAACTCAGTTCTATACGTCTGTGCGTTAGTAACATAACACAATTTCTCCAATACCCACTCTGCGCATCAGTCTCATGCTTGGTGCCGCTCTGGTGCGCCATCTTCGTCCCGCTGAAGGGGCTGGGCAGCGCGCTGCGCAGGTTGTCCATCATGTACATGGACGTCGTCATCGGGTTCAGCTTCGGCTCGCACTCGTCGCTCAGCGAGTCGAACGGTCCTTTGTTGGGCTCCTTGGGTTTGAATGTCACTGATATCCTGGAAATAGTTTGATTGAGATTTAACTTAACAGGCGGTAGGGCCTAGAGCTCACCCGGGGAAGTACCACCGCCCGCCACGGCACTTAGTACCATTCCTAATTAATAATTGTGTAATAATTGTTTTAAGAACAATTGTGTTCCGGATAGGAAGGTGTGGAGCCGGTTACACTTTTTTAGAGGCGACCATCTCAGTCCTCAGGGATAGCAACGCATCTGCATCTGTGACCGAATTAGAACGAGACTCATTGCTTTCGTTTCAGTTGGTCCGTTGCTGCGTCGTTGTAATGTGGGCAATGTTCGAATCGAACGCGAGCGGAGTATTATATACGCAGTAGTCGTTTTCGACGACTGATATAAAAATGTCTAAACATAAAGAATATCCTTACTAATATTATAAATGTGAAAGTGTGTTTGTTTGTTTGTTTGTTTGTTTGTTTGTTTGTGACGCTTTCACGTCGCAACAAAGCTATTATATGGTAAGGTTTATGTGTGTGGGGATAGTTAGGAGGGTGGAGAGTGACGTAGGCTACTTTTTACCGCGGAAAAACATCCCATTCCCATGGGAAGATCGATGTTTTGTTAGTTGCTAGATATTTATTTTCGGAGTTCCTAATAGATGGCGTTAATAAAATTCATTTGCAAGTACTGAATTACGCTATCAAATACTACATGTAATTTACTAAAGTCATAGGCAAATGTAATAGGCTACTTTAGCTCTGCCTCGAGAACTCCCCGCTCCGGCTGTATTCAGTGTACCGCCCGCCCGCTGGCACTATCCTGTTGGCTGATGTCCGCAAGTTGCTGGACTCGCCGACACCGGTGGTGGGCGCGGGCGACTGGAACTGCAAGCATCCGGGGTGGAATAGCCTAGCTGCCAACAGAAGTGGAAGGCTACTTTTTGATGCCGCTGAACAGCACGGCTACACTGTCGAGGGTGTTTCACACCGTTACCGCGGCTCTGAATAAGAGAGAACGCGTGTGTGCAGTATTCCTCGACATGGAAAAGGCGTTCGACCGTGTTTGGCACGACGGCTTTCTCTACAAGATCTCGCAGTCGTCGGCGCCCCGGAGTGCCGTTAAGGTGATCTCCAGTTTCCTCGAAAAGAGAAGCTTCAGAGTAGTGGTTGAAGACGCCGAATCCACCGAGCGCCCGATGGCAGCCGGCGTCCCGCAAGGGAGTTGCCTGTCCCCGGTCTGCCTCGCCTGCTACACCGACGACATCCCGGCGGCAGGGGGGGCGTCGCTTGCCCTGTATGCCGATGACGTGGCGTACATCACCACGTCGCTGAATAGAACCCACGCCATCGTCAAGATGCAGCGTGCGCTTGATGTCCTCCCCGAATGGCTCGCCGCGTGGAGACTGTCGGTGAATGTCGGGAAGACGCAGGCCGTGAACATAGGAGGATACCTCAACAGGCGGGACCCTACTCTGGAGCTTCATGGACAAGATATCCAATGGGCCCCACAGGCCAAATACCTGGGGGCAAAATCGACGGAAGACTTTCGATGAAGCCACAGGTTACGAAAGCCGTCGTGAATTCTAGAAGCGCGATGGCAGAAACCAGTGCTCTCCTCGAGCCTCCCTCTCGGACTGAAGCTCGGGGTCTACAAGACCTACATCAGATCCCGCCTCACGTACGCGGCACCGGCGTGGTACGCGCTCGCCAGCGAACCGCAGCGCAAGAGGGTGCGCGCGGTTCAGGCGATTGCGCTCCGCCGGCTGACTGGTGCGCCGAGGTACGTCAGGAACGCCGTCATCCAGAGGGACCTTCGAGTCGAGAGCCTGGACGACTTCATCGAGAGATTGGCACGCAACATGTTCGGGCGTGTCGACGCGTCGCGGTTCCTACATCTGCAGGACCTGGCGCCGCTCCACGCCCGTCCACCGGACCGCTGGGCCTTCCCGCGCGATTTGCTGGTTGCGCGGGACGGGCCTAGCACTGACCGATACTGGGGCTTCGTAAGTCGTCGCCCGGCGCTGATCGGCTCCTGCTGGGCTTCCCACCAGCGGGATTCACCCGGTAGGGCCTCGATCGCCTGGGCGGCGCGAAGATGAACCCCATCCCGTTTAAGACTCTGTGGCCTGTAAAAAGGCCGCCACTCACCGGACTTGACCTATTGGTTAACCACAGATGGACAACCAAGGGCCTTAGGGCCCAACCCAAGGACCGGCCCGTTTTAACGGGCCGCGAGAGACACCCCCAAAGGGGAACTAACTGTCCCGAGGGCTCCACACACCTCAGACAGGATGGAGTGAAGAGAGCGAGTAGTAGGCTACTTTTTAGCCTAAATTCCTACGGGAGCGAGACCTACGCGACTGTTACCTACGTGTCCCGAAGCGAAGCGCGGGCGGTTCTCTAGTAATATTATATGTAGTTACATACTAACATGGGCAAGGGCGTGGTGGTGTTCCCGCGCAGGATGTTGCTCTCGAACGGCGCGTCGTCCATCGTGGTCTGCGCCACGTGCGTCGGCGGCAACGTGTCGTTCTCCTGGAATACATCGTGTGTTGATCAACGCTGATGGATTTTGAAGGTGTACGAAACAAAAAAGCGAAGAAAACATTCAAATGGGTTTCTCGCTAACTTTAATCATTATTGATTAGATGTAGATAAAAGTATAGGTTGACCAGGAATATAGAAAACCTTACCATATTGCGGTAAGCTCATGGAATTAATTTGTTTTACTGGAAACGGTTTCTTTCTAAACGTCACTCGTAAATTGCTTGTCAGTGAGTTGAATGTCATGGTTTGTTTTGTTATTATGAGTGCTTATTTTTTGCTAAAACACCAAAAACTATTCATAGTCGTACAAGAAAAGTGGTTTTCTATTAGCTAAAATAACATTTATTCCCTTATATAACATTTCCAAATTTGTTGTCAAAATGACATGAGCGTTACTATAACTACTGTTACTATAAAAAAGGAAACTTTAGCGCTCTATTGACAGGTTTTCTATATTAGCGCCACCATTCCATACTAATCCTACTAGTACCTACAATTCCATACTAATACCTACAAACTTACATGGTAATACAAGTCGAGCGTGGTAGCCTTGACAGCGACGGTGGTGGGCAGCGGGCGCGCGCTGGGCGGCTGCAGGCAGCTCACCGTGCAGTTGGCGAACACGAACACCAGGTGGTCGGGCCGCACGCGCCGCGCCTCGCGGTTGATGCCCGGCCGCAGGTCCGCTATTGGGAACCTGATGGTACTAATCCTCTACATACTTACATGGTAATACAAGTCGAGCGTGGTAGCCTTGACAGCGACGGTGGTGGGCAACGGGCGCGCGCTGGGCGGCTGCTGGCAGCTCACCGTGCAGTTGGCGAACACGAACACCAGGTGGTCGGGCCGCACGCGCCGCTCCTCGCGGTTGATGCCCGGCCGCAGGTCCGCTATTGGGAACCTGATGGTACTAATCCTCTACATACTTACATGGTAATACAAGTCGAGCGTGGTAGCCTTGACAGCGACGGTGGTGGACAGCGGGCGCGCGCTGGGCGGCTGCTGGCAGCTCACCGTGCAGTTGGCGAACACGAACACCAAGTGGTCGGGCCGCACGCGCCGCTCCTCGCGGTTGATGCCCGGCCGCAGGTCCGCTATTGGGAACCTGATGGTACTAATCCTCTACATACTTACATGGTAATACAAGTCGAGCGTGGTAGCCTTGACAGCGACGGTGGTGGACAGCGGGCGCGCGCTGGGCGGCTGCTGGCAGCTCACCGTGCAGTTGGCGAACACGAACACCAAGTGGTCGGGCCGCACGCGCCGCTCCTCGCGGTTGATGCCCGGCCGCAGGTCCGCTATTGGGAACCTGATGGTACTAATCCTCTACATACTTACATGGTAATACAAGTCGAGCGTGGTAGCCTTGACAGCGACGGTGGTGGACAGCGGGCGCGCGCTGGGCGGCTGCTGGCAGCTCACCGTGCAGTTGGCGAACACGAACACCAAGTGGTCGGGCCGCACGCGCCGCGCCTCGCGGTTGATGCCTGGTCGCAGGTCCGCTATTGGGAACCTAGTGAAAAAGCAGAAATACTCCTCAATTATTGTGTTGAAATACAAAAAACTCGGGCGGTCGGAACTGAGTTATAGGGTAGTTGCATAGTCAAGCTTACCACCAGCACGGTTAAGACAAGACACACACAAGACACACACACACACACACACACACACACACACACACACACACACACACACACACACACAGATAAACGAGAATACTTTGAATTCATTGTAGGATTTCATATCTGACAAACAATTCATTTTTTTTGGGTGTTTACCCGTGGTCCCGGTGAGTTGACCCATTACCGCGGGTCCTTGGCGTGAAATTTCCTTGTTTTTTTAATTGACTGAATAAGTTTCAGCGACAAATTAAAACCACAATCTAACCTGAGTATAGCATTGAGAGTGGGGCAGTGCAGCGCGAAGTTGACCTGGTTCTGCGGCGCGGGCTGCGCGGGCTGTGGCGTCGCCGGCCCGCCGAAGAACGTCGCCGACATGCGCTCTAGTACTGTCAGCTCCACGTCCACGTAGAACGGCGTGCACTTCACGCTGGGAAGGGATCAAAATATGTATGCATATGATACAACTCGCTGGCTCACTATTACAAGGTTCTCTGTGTTATTAGCTAACTATTTTAAAATATACTGCAAAATATCATATGTTATCAACTAAAAGGAATAACGAAGTTATATGGCTTATTACAAAACTTCATCAAAAATAACATAGAACCTTGTAATAGTGAGCCAGCAAACTGTAAGCGGTTGATGGGTTTATATGAACATATAGAAACCACTAGCTGTTGCCCGCGGCTCCGCCCGCGTGGAACTCAGTGTGTCACAAAGTTATTCCTGCGTTAATCCCGACCCCACACATATTAAGACACACTCCACACATCTTAAGAACAGTTGATTTTTTACTACGTTTTAGTCATACCGTTCAAAAATCCGTTATGTAGATCTTGAGAAAATCGATAAAAAGACTTTAAGATATGTATAAACGTCGGGGTTTTTTCATTCCAAACTATTATATTTTTAAACTACATAGGTAGTTTTTCATTAAGGTGCCAAAACATAAAGACCAGCTAAAGCGATGCTAATGACCCTCGAAAAAGCAACATAAAGTTGATCATGAGAAAAAAAGCCGGTTCGATTCCCGATATATGTATAGATATCCCGATATATAGATATTAATGAGCCCGCGACTTCATTCGCTCTTGGAAGCTTTTCCCGCGTAAATCTCGATCCCGCGGGAAGTCCGGAACAAAAAGTAGCTTATATAATTCTCCATAACCTCCTCTACCTCCCACTGAAAGTCCCATAAACATCTGAACCCACGACCTCATTCCCGGGTATGAGTTTTTACCGCGTGAATCCTAATCCCGCGGGAATTCAGGGATAAACAGTACCCTATTTATTTATTTATTATTTATTGGGTAACCAACATAAGTAACAGCTGCACATCCATAGCACAATTCTAAACTTAATATTATTTTATCTTACTGTTCTTATAATTATAAGGTAACCACAGCATGCTTGGTACTACATTGTTAGAAATACAAATAATTAAAATCATGTTTAAAGTATATAAAAAAATTGAGTTAAATTAAATTAAATTAATGAGATCGTCAATTAAAAGAAAATTAGGTCAGTCTCAAAAAATTGAATCAAATCAAATTAATAAAAATACAATAAGTTACAAAAAAATAAGATAAAAAATGAGATAATATAGAAGTAATAATAATCAACATATATGTTGCTTATGTTGCTATATGTTGCTTCAAAACTTCCTCAATCTCCTAGTAAAGGTCGCATAAAAATTTAAGCCCGCAACTACGCGCAGGAGTTTATTCCGCGTAACTCCAGATCCCGCGGGATTTCCGGGAAGACAGACTTGTTAGTTTTATATTATATGTTGCTTCAAAACTTCCTCAATCTCCTAGTAAAGGTCGCATAAAAATTTAAGCCCGCAACTACGCGCAGGAGTTTATTCCGCGTAACTCCAGATCCCGCGGGATTTCCGGGAAGACAGACTTGTTACTTTTATATTAATGTTTGTTTAGAAGCTATTTATACCCCATACGCGAAGAAGGTTTTCCCGCGTAAATTCCGATCCCGCGGGATTTCTGGGATAAAAAATATCCTATATGTTAATCTAAGTTGCCCTCTATGTGTGTGCCAAATTTCATGAAAATCGGTTCAGTAGTTTTTGCGTGAAGGAGTAACAAACAAACAAACAAACAAACAAATACACAAACTTTCACATTTATAATATTAGTAGGAGTAGGATAATCCGCAGTGTGTTTATATCTAGGGAGCATTTACGTGTTTGGTGTATTCCCTGTCTTAAAATGTAAGAACTCGAGTTTTAGAAATAAGATAAAAAATAAAAATTAACAGGCTGTAAAAAATATTTAAAAAAGAACATATAATTTTCTTGTTGTTTCATAATAACACAACAGTAAGAACCATAAAGACAAGTATATTACAACTATGCGTAAAGTAACATACACAACTGTTTATTTAGCGTGATAATTTAAACTTACACAATGTCCGTTGTAGGATAAACGAGTTTCTTCTCCCCCGACACGCGCATGTACTTGGACGTCTGTTTGAAGTTCACCCTGATGTTTGCTCGCGGCGCGCTGTCCTCCTCCTCTGCTAGAAGAAAGAATTACTTGTTATTTAGAATTAAAAAGTATTTAAGTAACTGTTTGAATTATTACTTCAATTTTTTTATAATAATTGTATTGAATGACGTGAAAGTCTAGAGCGTCTAGACCAGCGGTTGTCACATTTTATTGGCCAAGAGCCGCACTAGGGTAGGGCCCTATATGCCCTATATTGGTATCATCACCACATTATTCTTATTCTGCGCATTTATTTATTATTGACACAAACATACTGTAACACACAATTACACAGTACTTTAACAAAACAATAATATCAGATAATATACACCCACCTTTACATTCAAACCGTATCAAGTCAAAGTGCTGCGGTGTGGTACCCTCCCCCTGGTGGTACAGACACTCGCGCACGAGCACCTGACGTATCGCCGCCTCGCACACGGTCTGGCTGCCGTGCGACGTCACCTTCTCGCTGCCGTCCACGCTCAGGTCTGATGTTAGTATTCTGTTAACATGGAGGCAACATACTACTATTTTACTTTATTTATTTTTGTTTTATTTGGGAAACACACAGTGATATAATATCTACGAACAATAAAATATTATCTACGTTGTCTTGAATACAAAAACCATGAAGCAAATATAGAGGAGACGTTGTATGTAGATTTCCTTAAGAAAGAACGTGTGACACTTTGCGGGGCGAGGGCACCCCCTCGGGCGGGATCTAATCTTAGGTCCCGCCCACTTCTTTATTTTCCATCTAACGGTCAATAGCACAACTACTCGCTTCATTCTATATCGATTTTAGTATGTAGTTTAACTATCTCACACTAGATGTCAATAAATGTAGGATATAACAGGGACGTGCTCAAAATATAAGAATAGTGTCGCCATCTAATGTCTAGTAGACAGCACTTCTTCCTTTTCTTTGAAAATGTGAACGTCCATAACGCTGTGCACAGGACGGGCGCCGACGGAAGATTGACTTTAGGGCACGCCTACTGTGATGACGTCAGGACCTAGTTGAGTCACAGTGCACATTTGCTTAGGCCGTCTCCTCTTTATATTTGCTTCATGACAAAAACAATAACTTTATGAATTGATTTAGATGAAGTAGGATAATGACATAGGATCGTTTATACTCCGAAAGCTATGATTGATGGATTGGACTCTGACAAATTGAACTGATCTGCCATAGATATCTGTGTGGAAAGACTGAATCCTGCATGATCTACAACTTTTAAAATAATGGTGCATTAGAAAGTTAACTATCATATTAAAAACTAAATTATATTCATAAAGCAAGTAAGGTTCAGTTAAAGTAATAATAAGCATATGACCAGTTTAATGGACTTTGGTCTTTAGGTACCATTCTTATTAAGAGGACATTTAAGTGCAGCATTAAGACATTTATGAGTATAAACGATGCAATTTAATAATATATGGAGTATACCCAATATTAGCTCTTATTATTAGAATCATCGTGAGGTCAATACACTCAAGGATTTTGAAGTTTTGCGCACAAAGAAAATAATAAATTTAAATTGCCATCAACATTCAACTTTTTCTAACTATATTTATACAGCTGTTATTTTATGAACCATTTGCGGTGTTTATTGTCACGAATACTCAATTAACTTCGTAGTATATAAATATTTCTATACTCCGTTCGCGTTTGATCTGAACTCGTTATAATTTTATGGCACACAAATGCCAGATTTCCCCCTATGCGAAGGTGGATTTAACATTGACGACGGGATCTAAAATGTCAAAGTGAGCATAATATAATAGTTCGGTTTTGGCGGGGAGTGGCAATTCCATATAGTCGGCGAATCAAATATAGAAGGAAATATTTAGAGCTCTTTACCAACCTTAGATGATTCCTTTCCGTGGCTGTATCCAACATAGAGTTCACCGCAGTAATGTCGTCGAATCTGGTCGCTGGGGATAGATGCTCGAAGAATTCCCGCGACACTTCTTGCATTTTAACTGCTGACGTAGGTAGTACTGTATCCATGTTCATGGGTGAGGTGACCAGGATATCCTAAAGTTATACCTAACTTTAAAACAGTACTCCCGACAACGTACAAAAAGAATGGTTACTTTCAATCCTGTTGATATGAGACCCTAATACAAAATAAATATTGTGCTGTAATGAATTGTGGTGTACTTAATTTCTTCATTCTTACCTTGTGAAGTAGGACGCAAGAAAATGATGCTATCCTGAGGCTCACATGGGATACCTCAGCTGTAGGGTCTCCATCAATATGTGGAACTGAAAATTAAACAACATTTAATGGGGACTATGGACTATGAGCGAAAACTTTAAATTGGTTTATACTATAACAAAGTAAATTGGCCGCTAGGTGGTGCTATAAATTTTTAAACAATTTTCAAAAGCGTGTTGGCACTCATATATTTGTGAAAATTCTAGCATTGACAAAGCAGTAGGAATATGCTAAAAAAATTTAAACGTTTAATTAAATTTAAATTTTTACGAGTTACGAAACATTGAAGACTATTTTTCGAATCATTTAAAACAAAAGACTTCAAAACATAATTTTACCATGCAGATATAAAATCTCTCCTACCTAGAGAACTAGACCATATTGCAGGTATACCTTTTTTATTCCTCTTGATCCTCGGCTGCGCCGTTGGTATGTTCATGCTGGAGGTCATGCTCGTGTTCATGGAGCTGACGGAGGACGTGAAGCTCTCCACCATCACGTTGCCCGACGACATCGGGTGGAACTTCTCGCCTTCCATCTCACTGTCCTCTGCAATAAGAGACTGCCTAAAAACGGTTGAAGAGTACCTATTATCTATACCGATGTAAAAGAAACTACGAGTAATAGCACAGACAATCTAAGGTAGCTAAATACCAGATGCTGTATGTTGTATGTTTTCTGCTTACTTTATATATCAACAAGAACGACTTGCCAGCAGGTGACTACCTTTCTTATTTTTCTGCCATTTACGTAAAAATACTGTTTGAGTCTGTTACATTTTAGACTAGTTTCTGCCCGCAGCTTCGCCCGCGTGGAATTCGTTTATATCGCGAAACGGGATTAGACTTTTCATTTTTGTCCTCTATTTCAGTTTATTTTATTCGGGTGCCTCTTGTTTGGTATAACAACTTTTCGTCGAAAATCGCTTCGACTAATTTTAGTTGGAATAAAGTCATTTCACATAATTATTCATTTGATCGAATATTTGATTGCCATAATTTTATTTCTCATCATCATTTGTTTCGAATAATATCTTTTTATCGAATGTTCAAATGCGCTAATTTTAAATAAAGTAATTAGGTTAGCGAGGAGCGAAGCGACGAGCGTGTTAGGTTAACAGGAACCATCGCCAGAACCGACTTTAGGGCGTTTATAACCTGAACATTTCATGAAATGAACATTGTATAAAATAATATTCGATCAAATGAACATTATGTCAATAAATATTACACAAAATGAATATTCGATCAAATGAAAATTATGTCAAACGATATTATACAAACTGATTATTATCTTAAACGTTGTTCGATTTATTAAAATTATATCAAAAGTTGTTATACGTAACAAGGGTAACCCATTTTATTCAAGTTATTAGTTGCCTATGATTCAGAAATTGCAAATGAATTTTACTAACGCCATATTTTAACAACATCCGGAACTAGCAACTAACAACTATCTAGAAACTAACAAATCATCGATTTTCCATAAGAATGAGATGTTTTACCGCGGTAAAAAGTAGCCTACGTTACTCTCCATCCTCCCAATTATCCCCACACACATAAACCATATTATATAATAGCTATGTTGCGACGTCAATGAGGAACAAACAAACAAACAACCACACTTTCACATTTATAATATTAGTATGGAAGTATGGATTTTATTGGATAAAGCAGAAGGTAGGTAAGTATTATCAATTCAAACTACTTCCCAACTTCTTTACGTGAACAGCTAAAAATGTAGAACAGCTAAAAGATGTGCGCACGAAAAGGTAACTAAGTTTTGTATATTTACGCGTACTCACGGGTACATAATAAAAGTTGCAATATTAAACATTACAAAGTAGGTAAATTCTATAATAAAATTAATATTAGAACTCTTTGGCATAAATCATTTCGCATTCTATTAATCGATATGTCTGTGGCTTAGATCATTTGGTTGATTGATCGGCCTAAGGTTTGTGGTTACATTACTGAATTACCTGCAGGGACTGAATTGCAATATCTAATCTACTACTAACCATAAGATCTATTTCTGGACATACGTAATCCGATCCTTCAGTTACTTTACCCTAATAAGGAAGCCTTTATAGTTTATACGAACCATAGTAGAAACAACAGTATTTTAAGATATAGTGCGTTTAGTACGCAGTATGATTTTGTGTATATTTATTCAACTAAAATAAAGTACTGAACGCTCTTTTTACATACCTACTCTTTAAAGATCATTGGACATTGGAAATAAACACCTCCTGTACTAATAGACATACTATCTGGCATGCTATGTAGTAAATAGTATATTTGAATAGTGCACGACAAAAACATAATTTCGATTTGCATGTCTATATATAAAGACTGTCTGTCTATAACTGTATACTAACCAAGGTTAGGCCCAGACCAGCCGTACATGCCGCCCAGCCTGGTGGTGTGCTGCTCCAGGTTGCCGAGCAGCTGGGCCTCGATCAGCTGGAAGTCGGCCTGCTTCATCGGCTTGCACTGCAGGTTCATGCCGCTCGACCGGAGCGGGATGTTGCTGTGGGAAACAAAAGTAACTTTGAGGAACGTCTAGGGCCTGAATTAGTGACATTTGGCAAAGTAATGTTGATTAAATAGGGGTTTTAGGCTGCCTGTCCACCGGAGCAGAGCCAGGCAGCGGAGCGGAGAATCGGAGAAATATTAACCAATAGCTACCACGCTAATCCCTGCCCACTCGCACTGCGACCGAGCGGAGATTTTATGCAATCTTATTGGTTAATTTTCTCCGTTTATCCGCTCCGCTGCCTCGCTCCGCTCCGGTGGACAGGCAGCCTTAAGCAGGTGTCCCACCACCGACGATTCGGCGAGAATAGCTCGGGTATTTTCTCGCTCAAGACACATACAAAAGACACATTCTGTGTAAACAATAGAAATGCAAATGCGAGCGAGTACTCGCTGACTGTTGTTTACACGGAATGTCATATCTATGTTCCATTCTTGAGAAAGAAAATAGTCCATTGTTACTCGCTATTCGCCGGTTATAATAAATCTATGCTTAAGCACTTCAAGAGAATATTAACAAACCTGGTGTCCTCTAAATCTGGTTGATTCAATGCATTGACCAATTCAATGAGCGTGTGTAGCTGCCTTGGAGTTAGTAATAAAACAAAGGATCCCAGTAAAATTTTCACCTCAACTTTGGGACCTTCTACTTCTTCTGAATGTTTGAGTTTCAATGACAACTCCTGTTGACCGGTTAATTTTGCGAAAAGTATGGGATCTGGTTGATTCGCTTTCTCTTCAGGCGTCGCTTCTCTCGTTTGTTCTGTATGACTGCGTTCTTCTATTATCTCCTTTATTGGGTCCGTTTCAATAGTAGATATAACACTTCTAGTTTCATAGAAGACATCGGATAAAGTGCTTTGATAGTTTGCGTCTGGTGTTTCAACCGATGTCCCGTCGGACTTATCAGCTTGAGACGACACAGATTTCTCCATTATGAGACTAGGCGCCATGGTACGCAGTTTCGATGGGAATTCATCAACATACAAAGTAACGCCAGTAAATTTAATTTTTTTATTTGTATATGTCGCTACAATGTACGTTTTGGATTTCTCGGGATCTGTTGCTTCTGGCATTGGTTCTGCCCCGGCCTCATCAAAGTAGTCAATGCTAAAAGGTTATTTGTATAATTAATAGATAGAATATGATTGACTTAACCAAAGTTTATTTTTCCCTCATTTAACAAATAAATCAATTGGACATAGTTATGCAATATAGAACCATCCATTATAGAAATTACCATGGCACATGGTTCTTTTTAACTCTATCAATTGCTTAATTTTTGGTTGGTATCACCGATATCTGTATATTTCGAAAGGAAAAATATTCAAGATGCATGGGACATCTTAAAAATATTTTTTGTCTATACGAAAGTTGATGTGGAGATGCCATTTGTGACAGTGAGTAAAAAAACGGTTTTTGTGGGTTGGATCTATTTTGCATAACTACGTCCAATTTATGTGTGGCGACAAAGTTATAAAAAAAAATCAAATAATTGCTTCTATTACTTAGCTATATGACATTAATTGGCATTTTTAAATGACTCACTATTAGGCCACTTTTGAAATATTGTAATAAATTAAACAGTTGTATCACATGTATTTTAACTTACTTTTGAATATGAATTTCTACGGCAATACCTCTGTCTCCATTTTTGGGCACATGTTCTATTCTTATTTTTGTATTTACAAATTTTACTTTCACTCTGCTGAGAACTGAAATACAAAATACATCATTAATAAATAATTGTGAGTTTTAACCATCAGCTTCAGACGACATGAATTCATGTTAGGCGACAAATGTAATTTAATAATACATACTTGAATCAATTGCATGGGCAAACATCTCAATACCCTCCACAGGGTTGGACTCCTGGGGCCCAGCCTCTTCCCGGAGGCACTCGGCTGCAAGCTGCATTGAAGAGGACATGGACGACCACATAGACTCCAACATTGATGATACTGAAATATAAGTTCTTGTTATAAAAGTATATCTTGCTTTTGTTATAAATATTTGTGATCTTGATTTGGGATTGGTAATTCACCATCCTATTTTATCTAAGTATCCAAATCAATAAGTATCACTTTGATAAAATAAAGTAGCAGGTATAGCCAAATATATGTATGTATATGAATTCAACTATCATTTGCTTCAGTGAAGGAAATCATTGTAAGGAAAATTGCACAACTTAAAGTACTTCTAGGAGGTGCTAAATATTTGTAAACATAAGGGATTCATTTTCCAAAGCAACATAAAGCCAGGTTAAATCTAAAGAAAAAATGTAATAGACAAAATAATGTTTTAATTTATGTCATAGGTACCTTGTTCCACACGCACTTTAGGTTGCACAGTGAGAGACAGCCCATTAATTTCCACCTTTGAATCATCTTTGAACAGATTTGACCAGGGTATTGTGACAGTGATCTCTTGCATATGGCCATCCACTATCTCCAGTGGCCAATTCTGTGCATCGCCCAGCTCATTGAGCGCCTACAAAAATTTCATTTACACAATGAAGTTTTTAATATTTTACTTCTGTTAGTATCAGTAACACATTATAGCAATTTAGATGAATATGAAACTGTGAACCAATCCCAAACCCTACTCATATTAGAAATGCGAAAGTAACTATGTCTACCTGTCAAGCTTTCACAAAAAATTTAATGAAACTTTTGATATAGATCTAGATTGATCTTAGAAAAAAAAACATAGGATAATTTTTATCACGTAAATAATCCCTTAATGAGGTGAAAAGGGAAAGAGAGAAACTCTCAGCCTAACTCACTTATCTATTTAATTCTTTTTTGTACACCAACAAAGGACTTAGGTTACTTAAAGAAGTTAGGTTGATGGCACCCACCATCAGGTGACCATTACATTTTTTAACACACTGACACCTTAATTTTCCCCATATTCCCTACAAGTATTTTGACATTGTTTATCCCTTCCATGGGCAAAGCCACTGCCATAAACTAGTATTAGTATTATACAAGCTATTTTTTTGACATTCACATCCTACATCCTTACTAATATTATAAATGTGAAAGTGTGTTTGTTTGTTTGTTTGTTTGTTTGTTTGTTTGTTTGTTTGTGACGCTTTCACGTCGCAACAAAGCTATTATATGGTAAGGTTTATGTGTGTGGGGATAGCTAGGAGGGTGGAGAGTGACGTAGGCTACTTTTTACCGCGGAAAAACATCCCATTCCCATGGGAAGATCGATGTTTTGTTAGTTGCTAGATATTTATTTTCGGAGTTCCTAATAGATGGCGTTAATAAAATTCATTTGCAAGTACTGAATTACGCTATCAAATACTACATGTAATTTACTAAAGTCATAGGCAAATGTAATAGGCTACTTTAGCTCTGCCTCGAGAACTCCCCGCTCCGGCTGTATTCAGTGTACCGCCCGCCCGCTGGCACTATCCTGTTGGCTGATGTCCGCAAGTTGCTGGACTCGCCGACACCGGTGGTGGGCGCGGGCGACTGGAACTGCAAGCATCCGGGGTGGAATAGCCTAGCTGCCAACAGAAGTGGAAGGCTACTTTTTGATGCCGCTGAACAGCACGGCTACACTGTCGAGGGTGTTTCACACCGTTACCGCGGCTCTGAATAAGAGAGAACGCGTGTGTGCAGTATTCCTCGACATGGAAAAGGCGTTCGACCGTGTTTGGCACGACGGCTTTCTCTACAAGATCTCGCAGTCGTCGGCGCCCCGGAGTGCCGTTAAGGTGATCTCCAGTTTCCTCGAAAAGAGAAGCTTCAGAGTAGTGGTTGAAGACGCCGAATCCACCGAGCGCCCGATGGCAGCCGGCGTCCCACAAGGGAGTTGCCTGTCCCCGGTCTGCCTCGCCTGCTACACCGACGACATCCCGGCGGCAGGGGGGGCGTCGCTTGCCCTGTATGCCGATGGCGTGGCGTACATCACCACGTCGCTGAATAGAACCCACGCCATCGTCAAGATGCAGCGTGCGCTTGATGCCCTCCCCGAATGGCTCGCCGCGTGGAGACTGTCGGTGAATGTCGGGAAGACGCAGGCCGTGAACATAGGAGGATACCTCAACAGGCGGGACCCTACTCTGGAGCTTCACGGACAAGATATCCAATGGGCCCCACAGGCCAAATACCTGGGGGCAAAATCGACGGAAGACTTTCGATGAAGCCACAGGTTACGAAAGCCGTCGTGAATTCTAGAAGCGCGATGGCAGAAACCAGTGCTCTCCTCGAGCCTCCCTCTCGGACTGAAGCTCGGGGTCTACAAGACCTACATCAGATCCCGCCTCACATACGCGGCACCGGCGTGGTACGCGCTCGCCAGCGAACCGCAGCGCAAGAGGGTGCGCGCGGTTCAGGCGATTGCGCTCCGCCGGCTGACTGGTGCGCCGAGGTACGTCAGGAACGCCGTCATCCAGAGGGACCTTCGAGTCGAGAGCCTGGACGACTTCATCGAGAGATTGGCACGCAACATGTTCGGGCGTGTCGACGCGTCGCGGTTCGCACATCTGCAGGACCTGGCGCCGCTCCACGCCCGTCCACCGGACCGCTGGGCCTTCCCGCGCGACTTGCTGGTTGCGCGGGACGGGCCTAGCACTGACCGATACTGGGGCTTCGTAAGTCGTCGCCCGGCGCTGATCGGCTCCTGCTGGGCTTCCCACCAGCGGGATTCACCCGGTAGGGCCTCGATCGCCTGGGCGGCGCGAAGATGAACCCCATCCCGTTTAAGACTCTGTGGCCTGTAAAAAGGCCGCCACTCACCGGACTTGACCTATTGGTTAACCACAGATGGACAACCAAGGGCCTTAGGGCCCAACCCAAGGACCGGCCCGTTTTAACGGGCCGCGAGAGACACCCCCAAAGGGGAACTAACTGTCCCGAGGGCTCCACACACCTCAGACAGGATGGAGTGAAGAGAGCGAGTAGTAGGCTACTTTTTAGCCTAAATTCCTACGGGAGCGAGACCTACGCGGCTGTTACCTACGGGTCCCGAAGCGAAGCGCGGGCGGTTCTCTAGTAATCCATAATGAAAGGGTATCCTTTCACACAGCAGAAACAATGGATAGATTTTTATTATATTTACTTGTTATCAATCAAATAAATGTTTGCTCTGATGTAGAATTGAACCTAAGACCATTGACTCTGCTGAGTGCTCCCTGTCTGTTGACAGGGTTTCTATCAAATGAGTTAGAGGGTGTATAAGTACTTTTTATTGTTGTACTAAAGAATGATTACATGATTTTTTATATTAAGCCAGCAAAGGTGTCATCTGGTGTTACAGCTGCTAATTTATAAATGTTCTTATTGCATTGAAGCGCTCATAGCCCGGCGGCTGGCGTCGATCCTAAGCGATCGACAAAGTTAAGCAACAGCGGGCGCGGTTGGTAGTCGGATGGGTGACCGCTAGTGGCAAAATATCTTGAGCGCTTCCGTGCTTCGGAGGGCACGTAAAGCCATCGGTCCCGGTTGTTATCGATTGATAGCAGTCGTTAAGCCATGTCGGAGGCCTTCGGGCGGCTTGAAAACTTTCGACACTGGGTTGGCCACTAACCACTCCACCAATCCGCATTGGAGCAGCGTGGTGGAGTATGCTATAGGCCTCCTCAGTAATGAGGAGAGACCCGTGCTCAGTAGTGGGCCATTAGAGGGTTGTAGCTTAGCTTAGCTTATTGCATAGTATCATTAACATTGCCCAGCTGAAATTTTATAAATTAGCAAACAATTTGCAAGATAGTTTGGTAGCAAAGAAAGAATAAAGATATTATTAAGATTAACAAAGTTATTAAGGTGTTGCTAAGTCTACCGATAATTTTAAATTTGTTTATAAGGCCTAGTAACAAAATCCTGTCTCTGTGTGTTTTTTTTTTTTTTTTTTTTTTTTATTGAATTAAGGTAGCAAACGAGCATGCAGCACCACCCTTCCGCTGCCGCCCATGGCAATTGAGACCGACTTAGAACAAGACCCAATATAGGGACTAGGGTCCAATTAGTAGATGGTGTTAGAATGTTAGTTGGTTAGTTTGTTAATAAGTGTGAGGACAGGGACTGTTAGTGATAGTTAGTCCTGTTAGTTAATATTAGTATTGTCCAGTTAGTAATGATTAGTGTGAGTCTTGTTCCAATTCGGTCACAGATGCGTTGCTACCCCTGAGGACTGAGATGGTCGCCTCTAAAAAAGTTTACTTGGATTATTAGTATTACCAACTCTAATGTAGGCATGTAGCTGAAATTTGTACCTATACATAATATGTTCTTATATTCTAACATCTATTTTTAATATACAAATTCAAACAGGAAGGGAATTACTTAAGTTATTTAATCACACCAAGGTCACACTCCTATATGATTAGCATGTTGTAGTGTATTCAAATATATATTTTAAATGTGCTGCGATCAAACAGCTTTATCTCAAAGCATGAAGTTGTTTCTAAACATTTAAAACCTAAGTACAGTTGGTATACAATTCAATATGTTCGTATTATCTAACTGACCTTGCCCTCTATTATAATAGATACCAGTCTTATTGTTCAGAGATTTATTAGTAAAGAGTTACCTAGCAGAATTATAACAATGTATAATGCTCTATGCTAGACAGACTATCGCAGGACGAGTAACGGCATGTTGATTAAAGTTTTCTTTGTTCGGGACATTAAAAGAAACACGTGTTACTTTAAATAAATATTATGCGCATTTACAATTGGCAAGGACGGACAAATGGAATTGTAATTAAACTTTGGGAAGAATAAATCTGATTGATAAGCGCTTAGAATTCAAATAAAATAAATATTTACCTCGCAATCAAGGCTAACATCTGATACCGTGCCTGTTCCATTGTATAAATCGACACTCAGCTGATTTAGAGTCAGCTTTTCTTCAAGAAAATTGCCCAAATAGCGCTGGAGAAGGTATCTACAGGCCCTTTTTTTGATGCTCTCAGACCATGGCAGATACCACAACATCTTCAAAAATGTTTTATGTTCATCACACTTGAATTTTTACTTTTGTGCGTACCTAATGACTATTGTGATTTGCGTGTGATTGACTTCTGCACGTAAATAAACACAACACAACACAATTACACAACGTTCCGTTCATGCTAGTTTTTCTTCTATACAAAATTAGAAATATTACTAAAGCGCCATCTAGTTACTTATACCAGCGTTAGCAGGAGGAGCTTATAAAATAAATGCGTTCAATATAACTTACATGATTTTGAACTGGCTACGATTAACAAATTTTTAAGTGCTATTATTTTATCCTTATATCCTAGCATTATCTTTCTTGCATTAACTCAAAAAATGAAGCAATATTATTCAAGAGAATACATACAAAATTCAGAACGCAGCTTTAAAAAATAATCATAATTAAGTGTTACCTTTAAAAACCAAAACTCCCCGCTTTGTGGTAATAATCATTAGGACAGAGTAATATTAAATTGCACAATGTTCAAATTTATCACAAATTAGATAATACAGATGTTAAGCTTCATACAAAGTGCCCAAAACCAACGCACACAGACACCGTTCACATACACGAAAAATCGGAACATATCGGACCACTTGGACCGTGGTTGTTATTGGCAGCAATATATTTAAAACACAAATATGAATAATGGTTACAAAATTACGTTTATTTTTATTTTCCCGTTTAATCCATATCAATTAATTAAATAACAAGATCAAATCCAAGACTATTGGAGTATATGGAGTCGTTAACCCTAAGGCTTACGCACACATGCGTAACCTAATTAAGGTACATACATGAGCTTAACTTCTGTACTATCCTTATTTTGTGAAATTATCTTTTCGATAATTAACCACTGACGCGTATTATTATTACTACTGACGAACGAATGATGTCTACGTACAATAAAATGTTCAATAGATATAGTATAGTTCATTTCAAAATTATTTTTATCATTAAAAATTAGTTCTTTACAGTATTACTATTCAAATTATTAATTTTAGAACAAAAGTATTGCTCATATAAAGTTAAATATGTTTCCTGCAATGAAGCGAAGGTCAGGAAAGGTTTTAAATACTCGTGTCATTTATTTGGAAACCAAAAATTAACGTTGGCAACATACAAAAACAACATAGACAAAAGTATTATCATAAATAAACCATAGGCAAAAGTATTTAAAAGTAACGTCGCAAAACGTCACAACTGTCACAAGAAACTTGAATGCCGGCTTGTTGCAAGCACGCGTTTGTTTCTCGTTTCGTATTTGCGCTATTATCTACTTTCATTGTGCTTTTTGTGCTTTCTCCGTTAAGTACGTCGAGTCGAGTATACTCCTCCGTCTTAACGTCGAGTCTTCGCCAAAACGCTACTGTGGAATAGTGAGACAGAGACTCCTTGTGTATGTGAAGTTTTGTGAGATATTGACTCTTAATCATGCCTCAAAGACGGTGTTGCGTTTTTTCGTGCAACGCTTTGAAGTCTGAAGGTGAGTTAAGCCAATATTTTTAACTTAAACTGACCCATTGTTTCTGAATGGTAATCTAACTACCTACTACTTTCTACTTGGTAGTGCCAGAAACAATATAGGTATTACCTTCATTGTATTTAATTTAAATATTCAATAACGCAGTAGAAATGCTCATTAGCATTCAAAATATTTAAGTTAGGAAATTAGACAGTCGTTGCAACTTCAGTCTATAACATTACCAACAATTAGCAATAGCTTGAACACTTATTTTAGGGATACTAATACAATATGTTGCCTGACACTTTATTACTGTTACAGTTACAGTTATTATATACAGTTGTTATGTAGTTACAGTTATTAATAAGAATTTATTTTCACAGGTGCAAATTTACATTCCTTCCCAAACCCATGGTCTGATAGTGAGCGTTTTCAGACATGGGTCACAAATGCTGGTCTGGTTGGAGAAGATGCGGAATATGTCTATAGAAACAGAAGAATTTGTCATCGTCATTTCGAAGCAATCTATGAATATCCAGAATTTAGATTAAACCGATTAGCTATCCCAACATTGCATCTTGCAGGTAATGTTTTGAAATTATGAAGATTTCTATAAACTATTTATGTTTTTTTCTGCTTGAATATTCTTTTATCAATATGTTCAAAGTAAAGAGTCATGTGATTAATAGTCAAGAGACACACATAACCAAACTTGAAAAGAAATAAATTCAAGTATCAAAGCAACATGCTAAACAAATTTTACATGGAGGAAGCTATGACAAAGCCAGTAATGCAATATAATTTATATTCATTAAATTGTCCTGGGAATAGATCACAATCCCTTGTAACACATTGTGTAGTGTTATAAAATATGTTTTGGTTAGTTTTAAATCCTGTCAATCCCGTTTTGAGAAGAGTTACATATCCAACAGAGATATTTAAGGATTTTGATTGTAATAGGAATATAACACAAGTGATATAATAATTAGAAAAATATATTACATTATTCATTGTAGGTAATTTTAAAATTCATTTTTATTTTCAGGAGACGCATTACAGAATATAAATCTGGATATGCCTTTACTCTCACAGCCTGAGCTAGCTGGGTCTACTTTGTTTGCTGAAAGTAAGTCATTCTTGAAGACACAGCTTAATTGTGAATATAAACATATTATGTGTTTTCAAGTTGTGTAATATAAATAAATTAATTTACAGCCATATCAACTGACGAAAGAAATATTTTACCAACAATGTTAGAAGACCCACAGCCTTCAACAAGTAAGGAGATATATATTCCCGTGCAGTCGTCAGCGCAGCCTTCAGCCCTCCCTCAGCCCACAAGACAAATTAAGTCATTCAAAAGTAAGTTAGTAAAAAAGTTTAATTTGCTATTATGTACATCTATTTTTTACATAATTTTCTAACAAATAATTCTTTCTATTTCAGCAATCCAACGTAAGTCTTTGACTAGGATTGAAATTTTACTCTATGAAAAAATAGCAAAAACTCAACAGCTGCTAAATCAGTGTGAAAAAACTAAGGCTGGACTGAAGAAGAAGCTAAAAGTAGCAAATAAATTACGGCATTCGGCCGCTTATAAACTTATCACAAAAGATTTATCCCCAGCTGCAAAGACATTTTTTGATATGCAGACGAGGGAGGCGCAAAGAGAACCCAAAGGTCGACGTTTTACTTTGGATGAGAAGATTTTAGCTTTATCTCTATATAAGCCCAGCCCCAAAGCATATCGGTTGCTTAGCCAAATTTGTGTGCTTCCTAAGAAAAGCACATTAAATAAATTAATGGCAAATATATCATTATCTCCTGGTCCAAATGATATTATATTCGAGCATCTCAAACAAAGGGTGGAAAAAATGCCAACAAGACATAGATATTGTGTTTTAATATTTGACGAAATGGCAATTTCATCAAATTTATCATATGATAAAAAGACAGATGCTATCAAAGGTCTTGCCGATGATGGCATGTGCCGCACAAAATCATTTGCAGATCACGTCCTGGTGTTCATGATTAGAGGGATATTAAAAAAATTTAAGCAGCCCATAAGTTTCAGTTTCTGTACTGGTACAACAAAAACAATAAATTTAAAACGACAAATAAAAATGATGATAGAGAGAATAACAGACACTGGCCTCAAAGTGATTGCAACTACATGTGACCAAGGGTCTACAAATATGGCAGCAATAAATTCTCTAATTAATGACACCAGAGCAAGCTATTTGAGGCAGGGTAGAGAATTTACAGGTGGATTTTTCGAAATTTCCGATACACCCATATATGCCATATTTGACCCGCCTCACCTATTAAAGGGGATAAGAAATAATTTGTTAACAAAGAACCTCTAATACAAATTATACCAGAACACAAAAGTGGCAAAATGGAGCCATATAGAAATGCTATACAAAAAAAGGCCAGGCTATAAAGGCGTGCGGTTATTGCCAAAATTAACCGCACGACATGCCATTCCACATTTAATACCTAAAATGAAAGTGAAATACTGTACACAAGTATTTAGCAAAACAGTCAGTGTTGGCATGGGAATAACTGCACGTAAGTAGCAATTAATGCATCATAATTTCTTTATTTAAAAACTAAGGGATAAAAAATAATAATATTATAATATTTTATTTATTTATATAACTATAAATTGGTTGATTTCATTATTTCATTTCTAATTTTATTGTGCCCTATGTGCACTATGTTGTGGTGTCCGATTATAATGTGGGTGTCTTCAAATCAAGAGTGAATAGGCTGTAACTAAGTTAATGCACTTTAACTGTTTGTAAATCATTGTGGTGTACTATGTATTAAGAAACAAAATGATACATGATTATCACTTTTGTTTTAGGTTATGGCAGTATTCCGAGAGAGAGCACCGACACTGCAGATTTATTGATGTTTTTCGATAAATTGTTCGACTCGGTCAATGGCGATTTCAGTAAGCCGAGGAAGGGAAAAGTTTATAGGTCAGCAGTTAGACCAAAATCACCTCATTGGACATTATGGAGACATAGCATACCAGTTCTAAAAAGTATGAAGTTTTTATGCACTAAAGGAAAAAGAGTAGTACCATCAATAACTAGTTGGATAAGAACAATAGAAGCATTCCAACAAATATGTAAAAATCTGCATAACCTCGGTCTTAGGTCTTTGCTTCTTCGCAATTTTAATCAAGACCCACTCGAAAACTTTTTTGGAGCTATAAGAGCCCATGGTCATGCTAATATAATGCCTAATTCAGCTGCATTTGAAGCTTCATATAAAGCTCTTATTATAACTAACATGGTGTCGCCAAAGTCAGTAGGGACCAATTGTGAAAATGATGACTGTTACTGTTTGGAAAATTTGAAGCAGTTTCTAAACAGTGACAGAGTTAGGCCCCTACCGGTGACACCATGTCAAATTAATATGGATGATTTATATATGCCACTTACAAATGTAGATGAGTTATTAAAAAGTCAAAATGCAGCTGAATTAGAAAAATGTGCAGCAGCAGCTTACTGTAGTGGGTGGGTCATAAGCATGATTTACAAAACTATAAGCAAAGACTGTGAGGACTGTAAAAGAGATTTGGAAGGTGGTAGTGAAGAAGAGTATTCACTATTTATAAATATGAAAAAAAATTCAGAAAAAAGTATTCTTCACTACCCCAACAAAAAATTGCTGGAATGTTTCATTCACATGGAGGAGATCACAATAGAAATATTAAGAAATCATTGTGAAGCTCCTCAAATTTCCAAATATATAACTTTGGTGGTGACCACACTCATATCTTTTAATTTTATTAAATGTGTAAGACATAAAGAAACATTAAGTAGCTTCATATTAGAAAAAAGCATCATATTTTTTATAAGAAACTGGTGTAAAGAAGTAGGGGATATATTATGCGGTAAATCAATTCTATATGATGACAACGACGCTGTTAAAAAATTAGCTCATGAGCATTTTATAAATACGAAAACAAAAAAACAACATAGAAATGTTAAATAAAGTTAGCAAAAATACAAGGACTTTTATTTTCCTCCCATTAAAATGAAGTAAATTATAATTCTTGTTATTATAATTTATTGTTGTGTTGACTGATTAGCTTATTAACGGGAAATTTAAATAAAAAACAGTTTTTTACACTAAGTTGAAAACAACTAAATAAAATGATGTACATAATTTATTTAATTACAAAGTGTACATCGATGTAGTTGGAAATAAAATGATGTAAATACATCATACATCATGTACATAATTTTATTTCCAACTAAATAAAAACTGCTTTTCATTGAAATTTCCTGTTCATGAGCTAAGCAATCAACACAATATAAGAAAAATATTTTAAGAGTTAAGGCTATATCTATATATACTAGGTATGTAGGTCTATATATATATATAAACAAATATAACTAGGTAAGTATCTATAAACAACATTTACAACGTAGTTCTGGTTCAATGAACTAGATGGCAGCACTATCAACATAAGAAAGAGGAGTCGGCCATCTATACGTTAGTATATACTTTTATCTATGGTTCCGTTCCGTACAGACGAGACGAATAGTCAGGGTTGCCAACTCAATACCACTGGTGGGTGCTAAATGATATGTCAAAAAGTGCTAGATTATCATGAATTTCCAAAAAAAGTGCTAATTTTGTTGAACATGAAATGAAATTATATAAATAATGTACAATGAGTTAATTTCACACCATTTTTTACGATGCAGCTTCATATTACAAACAGCTTTTGAGTCTGCGAAAGCTTTTGCGCACAATGGGCTAAGATGATAAATCGGCAAGACTGCGGTCACACTGCGGTGTGTCAGCAACAAACATTGACAACAGAGATCCAGCTCCTACCTGTTTTCTGTAACTTTGAATATAAACTATTTGACGTGACAACGTCTTATAAATTGGTTTGCCGGGTGGCACTTCAAGAAACTGCGTTAGTAGCTCCGCTCACGTTACTTATAGTAGCTACGGCGTACACACGTTGGCGTGTTTCAGAAAATGGTACAGCGCCATCTCTGGAGAAGTAGAGTAATCTAGTTTGTTACCTCACTTAGTTGTGACTAATGGTTAATGGTCTAACGGTTAGCAGCGCTAGATGGCGGATGGTGTTACAATGTTTTAAATATAATTCTTTGTATAAATAAATGTTTTAAATTGTTACTATTATTTCATCCTTCTTCCTACTATACGAATGAATATTCACATTAAAATTATTTTACCACTCAAAGTCGTTGTCACGTAAAACTTTCGCCCGTATACCGACTTTACAGGCAACCAATTCTTTTTTTCAAGGAGTATACATTTTCACTACAACTTACAACTTGTAACTAATTGATTAGTTTTAACGTAAAAAGCACTGAATGTTAGGCAAATAATGTTGTAATTTTCGTCTCTTGAACCAGAAATAGTTTACGGGGAATCCCTTACTCAAGCGTGTTGCTACACTTTGTAACACTAAAGTGTTTTAATATAGTCGGCTTGGCTTACTACACTATAAATAATACATGAACAAAATATAAAACTAAAACTCTTTGTTATTGCCCGCGTGGAGACGTTATATTTTTCGTGGAAAATAAAAATCAGCATGAAGTCTATTTTGTGCTAGATTTAGTGCTAGGTGCTGTTAGCTGATGTTTTGTGTTGGAGATATAAAAATAGTGCTAAATCTAGCACCGAAAGTGCTAAGTTGGCAACACTGCGAATAGTACCTTTTGCCTTGTCACATAGACAGAATGGCACAGATTATAAATTGGTCTAAATGTAAAGGTGCTTCTAAACGGGCAATTTGTGGCTGCAACACAGTGGCTGGCAATATTGCTGGCAATACCAGCCAGGCTAAGCAATATTGGTCGCGCGTGATGTGTACGAAAATGTTTTCTATCACCACTGGATACGCCTACACAAGAGTGTGAATGGCAAATAACCTCGACTATTTATTATCTTATTATTTATTCAATGATGTAGCGTTATGTGTATTTTTAGTTTTTCATAACTAGACCTATTTTTATTTTTATTTTATTTTATTTTAGGTATAATTATAATTGTAATCGTATGACAAATATGGGAAGCTTCCTGAAATAAAATCAATTATTATTATTATTATTATTAATATTGCAGTAATATCCCAGCCATATAGCCACACATGTTTGTATGGCCGATATTGCTGGCAGCGGTTGCCGGAGGATCGCTGAGCGATCGATATTTCTGCAATATTGCCCAGCAAGTTCTATTGCTGTTTCCGTCGCTCTCTATTAATATGGTATAGTGCATCCTTTTCTGCACGATATGAAGTTTGTGAGTGACGCCGTGATTAATTGCTATACTCTGTGCAGTAAAAATGTCATGTTGTGTTTGATGTTTGTATCATTTCTTTTTATTTTTGGTCCGATTTTGTTTAAGATTAACTCGAAGGTACTCTTTAACATTCTTGAAAAGTTGTCAAATAATTTTTTATCAATGCTTATTTCTTGACATAAATTATCTAAAGTTTCACGCCTATTTAAATAAGGTCTAATCCACATTCTCCCCTTTTTCTCTTTTGATTTTTCCTTTAAAACAATATAAGCCGCTGCGACGAGTGTGATTTCGTCAGCCATTGTTGTCGGTTTGTGTAGCCCGTTTAGGCGTCTGTAACATGAGCCATACTATTGCAGACATATTGCTCGGCCATGTATTGCTCAGCCATAAATATAGCCGGCAATAAGTAGCCAATGATGCAGCCACAAATTGCCGAAAAACATTGCCCGTTTAGAAGCACCTTAACGAGAATGAAAATGTTATTGTTGCAAGCTCTATGGTTGCAACTGGTGTGTTTATCTTTTCATAATATTAATCATCATATTGATTGATAACACATGGGATAAGGGTATTAATAATGATGCATGCACGTTTAGTTAATTTCTTTTCATTAAAGCTATCAATGTGTTTTATGAAATTAAACTAAATGTAAACTAAGTAAACGTTGTCAAAGTGGAGATGATGTTACAATCATTTACATACAAACTAAACTTTTCTTTGTAAAATAGTCACTTGACAAAAATAAGACAATTTTTGAAAAGTACCTAGTTGCGTAAATTGAAACGTCTCGAAATAGTTTAACACAGAGTACGTAGGCAATAAAAAACAGTTGTGACAGTACACCTCCGACAGGAGTATAGTGTTCTGTGCAGTACACTATGCATGGAAAATTATGAATAAAATGCTAATCAATAATAATAATCACTAATCACAATAAATGTGCTTTGTCCGAGCGGCATGAACCCATCCTACTAATACTAATATTATAAATCTGAAAGTTTGTGTATTTGTTTGTTTGTTTGTTTGTTACTCCTTCACGCAAAAACTACTGAACCGATTTTCATGAAATTTGGCACACACATAGAGGGCAACTTAGATTAACATATAGGATATTTTTTATCCCAGAAATCCCGCGGGATCGGAATTTACGCGGGGAAACCTTCTTCGCGTATGGGGTATAAATAGCTTCTAAACAAACATTAATATAAAACTAATAAAACTAACAAGTCTGTCTTCCCGGAAATCCCGCGGGATCTGGAGTTACGCGGATAACGGATTTTTGTGCGGTGTGACTAAAAAATCAACTGTTCTTAATTTGTGTGAAGCAATATATACGAGTATATGTCACTATTTATTTTAGAATTCTCGCGGGGTCGGGATTCACGAAGGAAAAACTTTGTGACATACTGAGTTCCACGCGGGCGGAGCCGCGGGCAACAGCTAGTTGATCTATAAAGGACTATCTCTATGCATGAACCTATAAAGGAGCGGACACCGCGTCATATGACAAAAGACAAAACTGTGACATCGTAATGGCGGCGGTTAGCGTAATGTGTGCGTAATGATATTGTTAGGAGAAGAGTGACGTATTTCCTGTCAGTATGAAGCTATGAAGTCTATATAAGCGTTGGCGAGCTCAGTGGCTCAGTCTGCGGGCAATTCACGGGCAATTCACGTCGAGTTCACTTGGCAATGGGAACCACTGCTCGTTTGAATGGTCAAACTAAATATCCTGTCATTTAAAAATGCGTGTAATTAATTGTTAAATGTGATTTTTATTTTGCGTTCACTTCTAGTTGCTAAAAATATAAAAATTGTGGCTAACAGTTAGCCAGAATTTTTTGACACGTTTGCGCGGATTCGATGTCCCATCTAGGACTGTTGATAAAATATCGATATATCGAAATATCGATATTATTATTTCGAAATATCGATATTTATTACTAATATTTTTTTGGACGATATATCGATAGTTCGATATTGAAATGTCAATATCGATGGTCGATATTTTTTTAAAGACTCTGAAATCAAAATAAGTTTCTTTTGACAAATAGATTTTTCTTGATAATTAATTAAGTTTTCAACGCGACCACAACAATCGCGGTCGCCATGTGGAACCAGTGGAACGCCTGAATGAGTATTTTAGGCGTTGTGAACGCTTAGTGGAACGCACCCGTAGATTAGTCTGTACTCTGTGTCTGTGAACCACAGACTCTGTGGTTAATATTAATAGTTAATAGAGCGAAGTTAAAAATAGAGGTTTAGAGGTTAGGAAAAATTACTGTTTTATTGTAATGTAGCGGTTAAAGCAAGTGTTTATTCATATTAATTGTTTATTCATATAACTCATATTAATTTAAGTGCTGAAAAATGTCTTCTTCGGCCAATTCTTCCATTGTATGGACGTATTTTAAAAAAGTTGATGCAAGAAATGTTTCCTGCAACTTATGCGGGAAAAATTATAAAAGCAGCGGAAATACAACCAATTTAGCAACCCACTTAAAAACGAAACATCATCATGCATATGCCCAACTAACTATAAAAAAAAAGACAAATATTAAGACAGCCACGATTAATAAAGCAGACGAAATCGAAAACATTAATAATAATATGTCGGTAGCGTTGTTACCATTATCGAGACCACATACACATACTGGACTCACTGAGAGTAATAGCTTCTCTGACAACCAAGACCAAGAGGGTCTAGTTAATCAGGTAATATCTTTTTTTGCAATGTATTAGTGTAAATACTGTAAATTTACAATCATGTTCTATAAAGTCTAAAATCTCTAAATTTACGTATTAGGTTAACCACCACGAGGAGGATAAGGATACTCAAAGCTTAGATAATATTTCGGTCTTTCGATCATCGAAATTAAAACAACAAACTGTTTTGCAATTGTTTGAAAAAAATGCAAGTTATGATGGTAATATATTTGAATTTGTTATTGTAAATATAAATTTTATACTTGAACTTTTTTATTAATATTTTTTTAAATTTTAGATGGAGGCGAGCGCCATATTGCAATTACCCGAAGTTTAGTCTACATGATTATTAAGGATAATTTACCCCTTTCTTGTGTTGAGAAAGAGGGACTACAACAATTTGTTCATACAGCATGTCCTCGGTATAAATTACCATCAAGATTTAAAGTAAATATGTTAGATCTCTCTATAGTTTTGATTCCTAAAAATCGTATAATATGCTTTTGAAATTTAATGCTTATTACAAACAATTGTTTATTTTTAGGTAACTGATTTAATAGAACAAAGATATAGTACAACAAAAGCTATACTAGTTAATCATTTACAAGAAACAAGGTACCTTACCATGAGTAGTGACATAGTTACAATAACAAACTCCACGAGAAGTTTTCTAATCGTTACAGTTCACTTCCTGAATGTTGCTGATGCGAGTCTCAACTGCTGTTGTCTTACTGCCCATTACATGACAGGGGTAAAATATTTTTGAATCTCTTTTCGAGTTTTTTTTTTAGGTATTAAGATATATTACATCAAGTATGTTTACTATTACTATACTGTTACTTTTCAGGGACATACAGGAGAATATATTAAAGATTGTTTCGAAAATATAATGAGCGAGTTTTCTATTGATAAATCGCAAATTGTAAATTTTTCAACCGACAGTGGTAGCAACATGGTTGCTGCTGTAAACTTATTTTTGGGAGCGAAGAAGAGGATTCCTTGTGTTGCGCACACTATAAATTTGATCATAGATGGGGTTTTAAAGAAAAATGATAGCTTTTCAAACTTAGCTGATCAAATAAAATCTATTGTGACCTATTTTAAACACTCAGTTAGTGCTTCTGATCAATTAAGATCTGAGCAACTAGCAGAAGGAAAGAAAGAAGGCCAAATATTGATGCTCATTCAAGCAGTTAGTACTCGCTGGAACTCTTGTCTGGACATGATGGAAAGATTCCTCAAATTGTCTTCAATTGTCGCAAAAGTATTGGCATCCAGAACTAAGAATAATGTACCTGATATGGTAGCTACTTCGCAATTAACGATTTTGCGTGATTTAGTAACGCTTCTTAATCCATTTAAAACAGTAACAGAAGATTTGAGTGCCGAGAAATATGTCACAGCTAGTTTAGTTATACCACTAACGAATTTATTAAAACAAGAAATCGAACAGACTAAAACATCAACTGCTATTGGAGCGTCAGTACAAAATGATTTATTAAATGGTATTCAAAGTAGATTAGTGCCTTTACAAGATAACCCTTTTTTGGCCAAAGCAACTATCTTAGATCCCCGCTTCAAGAAATTACATTTTATGTCAGCATTGGCTGGTGCTACTGCAATATCCGATCTATCAAAAGAAATAATTGCAGAGCAGAAAATAAGAGGAAATCGTTCTTCACCTACAGTAGGCGCTTCTCCACGTCCACATACAGAAAAAGAAATAACTTCATCATTGTGGGATCGACATGAAGATATGCTCTTGAAAAATATGGCTAATGCCATTGAAATTTCTGGCAGAAGTTTTGGTACAATACCTGCTGAATTAAAGCAGTATTTAGATCAGCCAAATATTTCAAGATCTTCAAACGCCCTGAAATTTTGGATTGATAGTAGGCATTTTACTCCTGTCCTATCAGAAATAGCAATTAAATATTTAATTTCTTCTGCTACATCTGTAGCATCTGAACGAGTTGCATCTACAATCAGTCTTTTAGTGCCTAACAATCGTAGTAGCCAAACAGCTGAGCACATAAAACAAAGAGTATTTTTAAAAACTCTTAATGAAAAATATTGGTATACATAATTGTTCAACTTGGAATTATGGCTGGAAATAGATTTCTAGGTAAGTCATTATCGTAATTTTGCCAGGGATTGTCAACCTTTTATGATTATTATTGATATTTTAATGACCAATGTGGTTTTTATTTACTTGCGAACTTGATTTTGTAAAAATTAGGTAGATAATGAGACATTCGTTGTTTGATTCAACCTCCTCGGAGGGGGAGTAATATAGCCAGTAAAATACGGAAAAACTCAAATGCTTTTTGGGGCATCTCTAGCACTGGGGTCCCTTTGATTTCCAAATTTTTTACGAAAAGAATCATTTTGCCCATTTAAAAATATTTCACTAATGTCTCATTATAACAATTAGGTTATGACTTTCTGTAATACACTACGCTAACATTGGTTAACGTAATGTACTTATAACCTGATACTCATGTACATTGTACATTCATAATAAATCTACTGGACTATAAATTGTGTAATCATTTTTGAGCCGACTTACGATTTTTTTAAAATAAAGCCGATATATCGATATATCGATATTTTTTTTCGATATATCGAACTCCGATATTGATATATTTAAAAATATCGATATATCGAAAATCCGATATTTTAAAAAATATCAACAGCCCTAGTCCCATCTAGATAATTATTAATTATTTAAAACATCAAAGTTAGCAACACTTTGACACCACAGTTTGACACTGAATGCGACTGACGCAGAACGCTAATGTAATTAAATTGAAAAGGTACCAAACCGCCATTAATTCCACTCTTCTTTCACATTTCCTAATTTAGTCGGGTTATAGAGCATCCATAGACTTGTTTTTTTAATTTCACAAATGTTGGCTCGCTGGCCAGGGTCTCGTTCTATCCTTGTTGACATCATAATAAAAGAATGAGAGAGGTATTACTCATGGATGCCAACATAACGTAACGGAAACTGTACCGTCTCACGTCTTTACGATACCTATTGTACCCGCTGTAGTTTCATTTCCAAAACTCTTAATGTAACTACATTGCTACAGTATTAGACTATTCGATCGTAACCGCTAGAGGCGCTGTACCTGTACGAATTCTCATACAAATTCTAAACGATAGTCGCTAGCGTGTATAGTACATGGAGGATAGAACTAAGGAGAGTCATCTTATATGGGAGAAAAGTTGAAAAAGTGTCCAGTTGTATGCGCTAAATAACAGTTCCAAAATCCTCCAGGCTCAATGAATTTGGCCCCACTTTTTTTGATTTTCGGATTTTTGATATTTTTAATTATTTGTTCGTCGTTTGTTCGTTAATGTTCGAATGTAAAAATTGTTTGTTCGTCTTTTATTTATTTATAATTAATTAAACAAATGATCACTCTTAAGTTGGCCCCCCTCACTAGATATCTTTATTTTTATCACTTAGATTAATTAATTTTGATTAATTATCGTTTGTTCGATGACTATTGGTGATTGTTCGATCATAAAATCAATTAAATTCCCAACTATTAATTATTTTATATCTAATATGCAAATCATCACCCACTTTTTTTGATTTTCGGATTTTTGATATTTTTAATTATTTGTTCGTCGTTTGTTCGTTAATGTTCGAATGTAAAAATTGTTTGTTCGTCTTTTATTTATTTATAATTAATTAAACAAATGATCACTCTTAAGTTGGCCCCCCTTACTAGATATCTTTATTTTTATCACTTAGATTAATTAATTTTGATTAATTATCGTTTGTTCGATGACTATTGGTGATTGTTCGATCATAAAAACAATTAAATTCCCAATTATTAATTATTTTATATCTAATATGCAAATCATCACCTCACGCCTACATTGCGCATGCGCCGGTTTAAACGTTCCTAAACTTTTGTAATATTAAATACTTGTTAAACAACAATGTCGAATGTCCATAAAAATATCCACCAACACAGTAAAAATCTCATCTTATGTAAAAATCAGCAAGTATATTAACGTATAGTTTTCTATTCTATTTTGCAATTTATCCATCCAAGTTTTAAACGGGTTATCAAAGATATGTTTGCTTAACTGTTTCATCGATCAACCCATGGATGAGCTTAGAGAGATTTATTCACCAGTCTCGTTCAACTCAATCGTACCATTCATTACAGTAGCTAACGTTGATAACCAATGTTCAGTGAGAAAACTCGTTCATGCCTACTTATTAAAAGATCAATTAGTAATTAGACTAAATATAAAAAATGATCACAAATTTTAATTTATAAATAAAAGGACTCACCGTGTCTTCCCTGAATAAAAAAAAGTATTGAGACAAAGGAAAAAATATTGAAAAGAATTGGATTTCTAGTCTAGATATTCAGGGAAGACACGGTGAGTCCTTTTATTTGTAAATTAAAATTTGTGATCATTTTTTATATTTAGTCTAATTACTAATTGATCTTTTAATAAGTAGGCATGAACGAGTTTTCTCACTGAACATTGGTTATCAACGTTAGCTACTGTAATGAATGGTACGATTGAGTTGAACGAGACTGGTGAATAAATCTCTCTAAGCTCATCCATGGGTTGATCGATGAAACAGTTATGCAAACATATCTTTGATAACCCGTTTAAAACTTGGATGGATAAATTGCAAAATAGAATAGAAAACTATACGTTAATATACTTGCTGATTTTTACATAAGATGAGATTTTTACTGTGTTGGTGGATATTTTTATGGACATTCGACATTGTTGTTTAACAAGTATTTAATATTACAAAAGTTTAGGAACGTTTAAACCGGCGCATGCGCAATGTAGGCGTGAGGTGATGATTTGCATATTAGATATAAAATAATTAATAATTGGGAATTTAATTGTTTTTATGATCGAACAATCACCAATAGTCATCGAACAAACGATAATTAATCAAAATTAATTAATCTAAGTGATAAAAATAAAGATATCTAGTAAGGGGGGCCAACTTAAGAGTGATCATTTGTTTAATTAATTATAAATAAATAAAAGACGAACAAACAATTTTTACATTCGAACATTATCGAACAAACGACGAACAAATAATTAAAAATATCAAAAATCCGAAAATCAAAAAAAGTGGGTGATGATTTGCATATTAGATATAAAATAATTAATAATTGGGAATTTAATTGATTTTATGATCGAACAATCACCAATAGTCATCGAACAAACGATAATTAATCAAAATTAATTAATCTAAGTGATAAAAATAAAGATATCTAGTGAGGGGGGCCAACTTAAGAGTGATCATTTGTTTAATTAATTATAAATAAATAAAAGACGAACAAACAATTTTTACATTCGAACATTAACGAACAAACGACGAACAAATAATTAAAAATATCAAAAATCCGAAAATCAAAAAAAGTGGGTGATGATTTGCATATTAGATATAAAATAATTAATAATTGGGAATTTAATTGTTTTTATGATCGAACAATCACCAATAGTCATCGAACAAACGATAATTAATCAAAATTAATTAACCTAAGTGATAAAAATAAAGATATCTAGTGAGGGGGGCCAACTTAAGAGTGATCATTTGTTTAATTAATTATAAATAAATAAAAGACGAACAAACAATTTTTACATTCGAACATTAACGAACAAACGACGAACAAATAATTAAAAATATCAAAAATCCGAAAATCAAAAAAAGTGGGTGATGATTTGCATATTAGATATAAAATAATTAATAATTGGGAATTTAATTGATTTTATGATCGAACAATCACCAATAGTCATCGAACAAACGATAATTAATCAAAATTAATTAATCTAAGTGATAAAAATAAAGATAGCTAGTGAGGGGGGCCAACTTAAGAGTGATCATTTGTTTAATTAATTATAAATAAATAAAAGACGAACAAACAATTTTTACATTCGAACATTAACGAACAAACGACGAACAAATAATTAAAAATATCAAAAATCCGAAAATCAAAAAAAGTGGGGCCAAATTCATTGAGCCAATCCTCCACTGGTGGCGCTGGTGGATTCACAGGGTATGGTATGAATGTAGCAATCGTAGATGAATTATTGATTGAATTGAAGTATGCAGAGTTCAACGATTGCTACATTCATACCATACCCTGTGAATCCACCAGCGCCACCAGTGGAGGATTTTGGAACTGTTATTTAGCGCATACAACTGGACACTTTTCATATACACAGATGACCCTCCTTAGTTCTATCCTCCATGGTATAGTATTAAAAACTCCATTGTAAAAACTCTTATTAGAGGTACTGGCCGACACAGCTTGTTGTTAAGCTAGGCTCTGTCCACTCCTTTATAGGTTCATGCCGAGCGGTTAATGATTTGAATATTATTGAAATGTCTTTCGCTTTCGTGTGAATTTCATTTTGATTTGTTTGCACCCCATCTATATGCTGGATTGTGAATTTCAAGGAGTGCCTGCAAGACCCACCGAAGGCACCCTAAATCTTGGCTATTTTCTCGCTCAAGTCACGAACAAAAGATATGACATTCTTGCATTCTTCATGATTTTGTAAACAAAAGACACGCATACGCGAGCGAGTAGGTACTTACTCGCTAGTGGTGTGTCAGTCATATCTCTGTACGTTTCTGGAGGGAGATAATACCCGATAATTACTCGCTTCTCGTCAGCGGTTTTTCCACAACAGTTCGTATAAAAAGTCCCTTCGAGTGAAGCTGTGAAGGCCACTAGGGCCAACAGCAATTAACAGAGCTATCCATTCGAAAAAAAAACTAGTAAGTACGTACGTAGTATGGTGTAGTATGTGTGTCTCAGTGGTATGCGCTGCTTACTATTGCGTCTCGGTCTCGACTCTCCAATCGGTGTCGGGTTCGACGAAGACTGCGGTCATGCGACCGAAGCCAACCTCGGGTGGTGTTTAGTAGTCTTGTTTCCTTTGTTTGGACGCAAAAAAAACTTACTTTTCCATTCAATTACTTTGCTGTCAACAGCTAGTTATCGTAGGTATATATAAATGTTTGCCCATGGTGCTGCCTATTTTGTGTGCTATTAAATAAATACCCTTATTTCATTAAACAATATAAGTACCTATTCATTATACAGTCGATGGTGAGGCAGGAGTCCGACCGTCGGCGAGCAGCGAGCAGTTTCGGCCGGACACCTGTGCACAGGAGCAATATTCTAGGATGCAGTGTCATCTCGAATGTCCTTCCGTACCTATAGTATAGACGAGTAGGTTTCATTCTGTACGAGAATATAAGGATGATTGATTTTAATGTTAAACTAGTAGACGCCCTCGTTTCGCTTCGGGAAACTTATTGCTCCACTCCTATTGGTAGTACCGTGATGTTAAAGCCTTCCTCGATAAATCGAAGCTATCCAACTTAAAAAGAATCGTTCAAATCGAACCAGTAATCTTTGACCTGCAGTGGCCCATTCGTGGATTACCTAAGCTTTAAGACCAGGTCTCGAATAGATTGTAGGGCGCAAGAATATCATAATTTGAATAATTTTTATTACTCCTTCTGTTGTATATTTTTGTCCATAACTTTAACATAAAAAGGTAATTGTGGATCTTCTTCAGAAGAAGTGATGCGCGGCGTAACGAATTCATCGCAAGTGTAAATAACAAGGGCGTAAAACATCACAGCCATGTTAGTCGAAAATAAAATGGATGCTGTAAACTCATGATGATCCACTCCAGTGTCAGAAAAACCCAAGCAATTGGTATTGTTCATTATTAGAGTTACTTCAACCCGTGAAACTTTTATTTCCTCTGAAATAAAAATAATTTTAAGTAAGTATACCTATCCAATAGGATCTTAAGATAATGATAAAAATAAATAAATAACCGCTAACACTCATACCCCCATACTAGGATTCCTTGTAGCGCGGTAGGTACCTATACTTTTGATTCTGAAGTGTATATTTAAAGGCATCAATTACCATTGCTGCTTTTGTAATAAATGTCGATTATCCGGTTCAGCTTGACAGCATGCCAAGATTTTTGTTCCTTGAAGATTATATATTCTGAGGATAAAATTAAGAAAAATCAAATGTTTCTCTAATAAGTAGCTTATGTACATTGAAGATAAAACATGAAGATCAGTTCTCCTCCTGGACGGTTACCATATCAGTAGATATGGTTGTGTTACGAGCACAACGAGGGTTATACCTAATTCTTGCAATAATTATGTAGCCTTTTTCAAAGCATTACTTAAAAAGCTAAAATGGTGAGAGTGCCATGTTGTGTAAAATGCAAAAACTGTCAAGCATATTGAGATGCCTACTATGTACATAAGTATACTTAAATTACTATGTAATTATTATAACTAGCTTGTTAGGGAATGTCAACTTCAAAAAATTGTGGAAGAAATTAAAAGGAATGCAGGAATGAAATAAAAGATTTAGTGAGCAATTTACCTTTACAGTATCCTAACGATAATAACATTTGATAATACGGTAGTCCTGTTCCTTGTATGGTACGCTTAAATTTGACTTCGTCTGAATATTGTATTAGAATAACGTAAAATATTATCACTTGGATGCACAAAACGCGAAAACCCATTTGATATTCGTAACGTAAAAATGATCGTGTTTAAGCATTTAACACTACCTACGCTTTGCGAAGTGATACAACTTGTAGACGTTAATTCAGCTGCAGCTGCAGCTGAACGCATTGTAAGTATTTCGTAGAATTATCCTCTGTTTTAACTACAATATTGACAATAGGTACGGAGTCGGTTTAATTTAAGGACTGCGCACATTACAACGACGCGGCATCAGACCAACGTTAAGGCAAGTACTCAAAATTAAGGTTTTAAATAAATACTAGCTGTGCCCGCGGCTCTGCTCGCGTGAAACTGAGTGTTTCACAAAGTTTTTCCCGCGTAAATCTCGATCCCGCGAGAAGTCAGGAACAAAAAGTAGCCTATACAATGCTCCATAACCTCCTCTATCTCCCACTGAAAGTCCCATAAACATCTGTACCCGCGACCTCATTCCCGCATATACGATTTTCCCGCGTGAATCCTGATCTTGTGGGAATTCCAGGATAAAAAGTAGCCCGTACATTGCTCCACAACTTCCTCTATCTCTCAGTGAGAGTCCTATTAAAATCTAAGCCCACTATTTCGCGCACAGGAGTTTTTCCCGCGTGAATCCTGATCCTGTGGGAATTCCGGGAAAAAGGAGCCTATACGTTACTTCACAACTTCCTCTATCTCCCAGTGAAAGTCCCATAAAAATATAAACCCATTACTTACTTCGCGCATAAGAGTTTTTCACTGTTTTTCCCACGGGAATCCTTATTCTGCTGGAATTCCGGGATAATAAGTAGCCTATGTGTTCCTCCAGAACTTCTTCAATCACCCAGTCAAAGTCCCATAAAAGTTTAAGCCCGCGCTCTCGCGCATAGGAGTTTTTCCCGCGTGAATCTTGATCCCGCGGGATTCTGGGATAAACAGTAGCCTATATGTTGCTCCACAACTTTCTCTTTCTCTCAGTGAAAGTTTCATTAAATCTAAGCCCGCGACTTGGCGCATAGCAGGTTTTCCCGGGCGAATCATGATCCCGCGGGAACTCCGGAACAAAGAGTATCCTATATGTTGCTCCAGCAGAACCTCATCTTTTCTTTCATACATATATTTTTGGTATCTTGAATCGTTTTCGCAACGCATGCAACGAAAGCCCTCGAAAATGAATAATTTTCCCCGTTTTTTCCACATTTTCCATTATTTCTTCGCTCCTAATAGTTGCAGCGTGATGTTATATAGCCTAAAGCCTTCCTTGATAAATGGTCTATTCAACACAAAAAAAATATTTCAATTCGAACCAGTAGTTCCTGAGATTAGCGCGTTCAAACAAACAAACAAACTCTTCAGCTTTATAATATTAGTGTAGATTCGGCATTTTAAATGTAATTGGATTGAGCACGTGTGTGCGTGTTTGTGTATGCGTGCGTGAGGTGCGAGTGAGTGTGTGTGAGGTGTGAGTGTGTGTGTGTGTGTTTGTATGTGCATGTGTGTGTGTGTGTGTTAACAATTTATAACTAAAGAGATTTCTGAACATTTAATAGGTACATTTTATATTTAATTTTAAATGAATTAACTGTTTTCAGGTTTCGTAACGGTGGCGGGAGATTATTCCAACACTTCGTGGCGTTATATTTAAAACTACCACGAAATGCTGCAGTCCTATGCGATGGTATCTTGAGGCTGTAGCTTGAAGCCCTAGTTAGATGAAGAGCATTATATCCTTGGACCAAATTAACTTGTCGAATAGGTACGATGGTGATTTATGCATGACTTTGGTGTTAGGTTTTAGTAAATAAATGTTAATGCGTTTCAGTTAGGTTATGAACAAATAATTTTCGGTTTGGATGGAATAAAAACGAGCAAACAATTATATTAAGCCTTTCACGCAGCGTTGGTTTAGCCGCCCGCGGCGTGGACCTAATTAACCGTCATCTTGTCATAGCCTTCTTATTTCTAGATATCTTAACACAAAAGACAATTGTTTACAATTTCTGTAAACGTTAAAATTATTATGTAAAATTATGGTACAATTAGATTTACATACAATTATTTTTCGTCACCGTTAAATATTAATAAATTATTTAATGTTTGACGAAAACGCCGCATTTTCACAAGATTTTACCCTCGCTTGAGTAGGTACCACCGTCCACCATCAGTAAGTATCATCATCCGAGTAAGATCGCTAGGTAAATACTGCTACTATTGAAAAATTTTTCAGAAAAAAAAAATAGTCGAACCTAATGAAGTCATCGATATAAGTAGGTACCTACTTTGTATTTTATAGGTTAAAGGAATCGCACATACACAATAGATTTTACTATCTATGTTACCCAATTCGGCGAATATCGTTCGATATCAGGAATACCTTTTTAGCGTCAATCAACAACGATCGTGAACCTGCTGCGTCGTAACAACCCCATCAATGTCTGTCGTTTGTCACGATAAATAAACGGTAAGTGCTTACCCATCGTTCCTTTCGAACAACAAATGTCTTCAGTCGATCACGCGCAAAAATCTAACCCGTTACGTTACTGCGATGCGATGTCGTTATTTGCACGAATCGATATTATCGATAGATTGATACGACACTAAAGACTTCGTATACGGCAGACACGACAGGGCTACTCAAAGTGTGGTTCGCAAATCATTAGCATTAAAAGCGTTATATAAAAATATAATTTAGTATTTACAATACAATACAATAACACTTTATTGTACACCAATTAAACAGTAACAATATTCATATATAAACAGTAACGATATTCATAATATATATATATATATTCACTGCTACTACTTAGTAATAATATTACAAAACAGAAAATGGTGTAGGCAATAGGCGGTTTATCGCTTGGAGCGATCTCTTCCAGACAACCAGAGGCCTATGGAGTTTTACAAAGGATTTTCAAGAAAGGCAGGGTGTACATATAATAAAATAATAAAAATTTGAGTAACAAAAAAATCAATGCAATGTTATACTTAGGTTGACAATAAAAGAAACGATTTACTTATTTACCTATTTTTTCTGTTCAACTATTAGGTACTACGAGCCATCCCGGGAAGAAGGCGCTGGCAAGCGACGGGGCCTTTAGTCCCTCGCGGGAAGAGCCCGAACATAAGGGCGCCGCGCTTGGAGGACTCCGGTTGTGTTCCTTACGGAGATCCCGGAGTTCTACACAAGCGCTGAGGTAGGCCACCGGGGGGGTTTTAGTGGGTAAAAATCCCACATAACCCTGTGTCGCTCCCACGGCACCGGGTACCTTTTGAAGGTTTCCCCCTCGTCAAAAAAAAGGTACTACGAGCCATGCACGTGGGTCGAATTACCCATTAACGTATGAATATTTTATTTTGCTTAAAAAGCGGTTAAAAAAGATCTTACAATCCAATTACAGAGCTCACAGCTCACAATTTACCATAGCAGCAGTAAAGTTAATTATAACTTTTAAGAAAATAGAACCGACTTTAACGCCGAAAAGTAAAAATCGGTTCAGTTAAACGCGGTTAGTATTTCTAAATCCTTTTCCTAAGTCTATTAACACGATACTGAAAACCGCATCTAAATCGGTTCAACCAAACGCGAGATAATCGCGCACAAATATACATACATACATATTACATATGTACATACATACAGGTCAAACTGAGAACCTCCTTTTTTGAAGTCGGTTAAAAAGTGTAATATTTATTCTAGTTTGAGTATTCCTAGCATACGGATTAAGTGCTCCTGAGGGCGAATCATAATCGTATGTCTAAACGTATTGTTATTTCGGGTAGCCTCACTTTTCTCCGGCAGCTAACGATCCGCCTAGTCACTGCCACCCAGAGACTTACTGATATAACACAGGGCTTTCAGTAACACGTTGCCGATCAAAGGGGAGCAATGGACCCGCTTGTTAACTACTTTGTCAGGGCTGTAATTGTTAGATTTCAAAATTACTAGTAAGATAGCAAGCATATTGAATCAATTTATATATATTAAACAAACTAAACGTAAAAAATAAATAAGTTTTCAAAAACCCTACATTTAATTTAATATTCAATTGGATTTCAATAAAATGGATTTCCAGTTTCCATTTCCATTAATGTTGATGCAGTAGTTGAAGTAGTAGACGTTGAAATTGTTGTTGTATAGGTTAATGGTGATACAGTTGTAGAAGTTAACGGTGATTTTATCGTAGAAGTTAAAGGTGATGGTGTCGTCGAAGTTAACGGAGATGTTGTCGTAGAAGTTAAAGGTGATGGTGTCGTCGAAGTTAACGGTGATGTTGTCGTAGAAGTTACCGCTCGTTTTGTCGAAATTATCGCTGGTTTTGTAGAAGTTATCGCTGGTTTTGTAGAAGTTAACGGTGACGTTGTCGTAGAAGTTAACGCTGACGTTGTAGTAGAAGTTAACGGTGACGTTGTCGTAGAAGTTAACGCTGATGTTGTAGTAGAAGTTAACGGTGACGTTGCCTCAGAAATTAATGGTGATGTTGAAGTTGAAGTAGATGTTGCTGTTTTAGCAGTGAATGTTTCTGTTGTAGCAGTAGATGTTGTTACAGTAGATATTGTTCTTGTTGAAAATATTGTTGTCGGCTTCGTAGTAGACGTAGTAACATTGGTCGCCGTCCTTGCAGTTGTTGGAGAAAATGTTGTTGTTTTATCAACAGAATATGTTGGCGAATCGGATAATAAACTCGTTTTCGGTATATTACTCGTTGTAATGTCAGATAAACTGCTTCCAGTAATTTCCTGAACTTTAGAACATGATATCGGTTTTTCTGTCAGAATAGTTTCTTTTGTTGATTGAGATTTACTCTGATCCCTCTCAGTTGTAAAAGTTTGAGCTGTGCTTGCCCTTGTTTTGCTATATATATTGAATGTTGTAACAGATTTTGTGGTCCCCATAGTCTTTTTTGGAAATGTGAATATAAGTTTTTGTCCACTTTTTGTTTTGCTCTTAAATAGCTTGTCGAAGTTGTAGGGTGACTCTGTTGATATAGTCTGTACCCGCATCTCTACTATTCGTTTTACTATGCTGACTGGGATCCAATGACCAGGAAGGTCAGCCTCTATCGGATTATTTATATACGCTATTTCTTCGTTTATTGGGGCGTGTGATAGGAAATTACGAGTTAAGACACATTCAACTAAAATCATAACTGTCCCTAAAATTAAGATCACTGAAAAAATAAAGGCTGTAGTTATGTAAGAAATGAAATGTTAAAAAAATATCACCAAAGAACACTACACCGAAATCCCTTGAGAAACGTCTGAACAATTTAAAATAATTACTCACTTTCAATAAAGATTTTTTTTGCATTTTAAAAATATGTTTTTTTTTGCTTTTTATTAGAGAACCATTTTACGAAATTTGTTATAAAACAAGACTAAAGCTCGCGTGTTAAAAAGTTATAAATGAAATTGATAAAAAAATTAATTTGACTAAATCATGCATGAAATTGAATTTTGCTCTCCATTAATTTTATAACTGAAACGATAGCGTCGTGTAATATAAAGGTTCTGTTAAATTAATAACAGACGAAAAGTCAATAACGAAAGATATTGGATTTTTCGTTTTTCAATTTTTATTAAATCATAAAATTTGTTCATACATAGGTACTTACCTCACTCCGTTGCAAGTTATATTAGATATACATGTTTAAATTATACTCCGTTTGAACTCGAGTTGGAATTCGTTATAATTGCATGGCACACAAATGCCAGCGTTCCGAAAACGCGATTAAGGTACATTTAAGATCGACGGCGTTATCTAAAAATGTCCTCAGTAATTTTTTCTGACAAGCTAAATTGACCTGTGAGCACAGGTAATAAGCTTGGTTTTGGCGCGGAGTGGCAATGGATATGCTCAGCGACTCAACTATAACTGGACTAGTCCCTAAATTGATAGTAAGATTATTAAAGTGAACAATGAAAAATTAAAGATGGAGGTATCTACAGTTTTTTTAGGAATAACTCTGGACTGTAAGCTTCAGTGGGGAACCCATATAGCGACGCTCGCAGGTAAACTTAGTAAGGCTATTTATGCTATAAGGAAAATTAGACAATTTACGGACATTGAAACAACAAGGCTTGTATATTTTGCTTACTTTCACAATATTATGTCCTATGGTATTTTGCTTTGGGGTAAATCAGCAGATATCGATATAATTTTTAGATTACAGAAAAGAGCTATTAGGGCAATATACAAACTAAAATCACGCGAATCTGTGCGCGATAAATTCAAAGAAATCGGAGTACTGACAGTAGCCTCACAATATATCTATACCAATTTGATGTTTATTCGGAAAAATTTAGGCTTATATAAACGAAAATGTGATGTTTCTAATCGGCATACTAGAAATATGCACCATCTAGTCATCTCCTCATATCGCCTTAGCAGGGTACAGCGATCTTTTGTGGGGCTCGGTGTACGCTTCTATAATAAAGTACCTAAGTCGATAATTGATTTGCCCTTTGAAATATTTAAAAAACATGTCAAAACACAGCTTACTAAGAAAGTTTATTATACAATCGATGAATACATAAATGACAAGGATGCTTGGATATAGACATCCGCGACCGGTTCCACTCATGTTCGTATGTGTAAAACTGTAATTAGTTGTAAGTAGGTATGTATTGTTTTAAAAGTTAGCCGTAATTAGTACTAAGTGCAACCTGTACTGTGAGTGGAGAAAGAGAAAAAAAAGACTCCTTGGAAGTTTCTTGCCGCTTCTTCTTCCAAGTCCACCCACCGTAGGGATTTGTTAAAGCGATGGCGTAACTTGACTTTCGAAATGCGTTTGTAAAAACCTACTTCGAAGAAATAAATATTTGAATTTTGAATTTGAATTCCAGTAAAAATCCAAAAATATGATTTGGTCTAATTCTGAGACTTACAGAAAATTATAAACAACCAAATAAAATGGATTACTATGTCGATTTGATTAAAACCAATGTGAGCTAAAATGCAAAAGATTTATTAACACTAATTTCAAAGATATCTATTTCTTAAATAGTAGTAATCACTGAATATGACAGTGTTAGTTGTCCCATTTCTTCGATACATCTATGTATTCTCCGTCAGGCGAATCGTAATCCTTGATGGGGGGCGTAGCTACTGGACCAGATATTGTGTATGGTATCAACTGCAGGTCCGGCTGTGAATAAATCAATAAAGATACAGTTAATATTCATCTTCAAAAAGTGCAGTTCTTCTGAGTTATGAGGAGTTACCACATGCCCTGTATGTATTAGACGATTTGTGAATACAAACCAAAGAGTAGGTATCATAACAAATTAGGTAAATAATTATATAACCAAACATCTCAATTACAAGATTAAGAATTATTAAATAATAATCTTTTAATTGTTGGTAAACATCTTTTTAATGGGCCACCTATTTATTATGTCACATGATGATGGGGAGGAGGAAGTTCACTTAAGATGCCACCACAAGACAAGAAGAGGTCATAAGTTTTGTGTCACATGTATAAATAACAAACATGAAAGAAAAATTTTCACGCCATTATGCATATTCAGTCTTCTCAAAATTTATAAAGTTATCAATCCACATGGTCACAATATTTGGGTTTTACTTTATGTTAATTTCAGTATATCAGACCTAAATGCCAGGTGGTCTAGAATCTAGATTCTCACATCCATGAGTAACTTAATTTCACTCACAACTTACCATAACAGCCTCATCATATAGTTCCTCAGATTCCTGGTAAAGCTGGTCTAAAGCTCTCCTCTGTGCAGACATTATCCTGTCTATCTGAGCAATGTTTACCATATACTCCTGCCTCTTATACCGACACCAGTCTTTCTCTAGAACAGCCCGTGCTTCCAACTGCTCCGCTGACAACTGGACTGGTGGTCTCTTTCGTTTACTGTAAACAAAATGTAATAATTTTACACAAATGAATTAAATGTTTGTTTCATATTACATTATTTTTTACTTATTAAAAAACTTTTACAGTTCATTCAAAATTATATTGTTTTTTGGAAGTTGTTTAAAAATTAAAAATATATATTGTTATTAACTTGCTTCAGGACCATTTTGGAAGTTACATTTTGAATTTTAAAAGGAAGACATGAATAGTACTAAAATCCATAGAACTCCTGCAGTCCACTAACAACAGAACAAGACAACTTAATACTTTTACCTAAATAAATAAATTTACAACACCTTAACTGATCTACTAGGTCCAATGGGACTTCCAGCTCATCAATAGGTTTCAACTGTCTTGCATTCTTCTCCAATCTTCTAATTTGCTTCTCAATCTTCTTTCTTCTACGCTCTTCTCGTGCTTTAACAATAGCAGGGTCAATCTTTTTTTTCTTCTTCAAAGGTTCTGCCCTGTATTAGCAACAAAAATAAAGATGTCATTATTTAGTTTTTTTTTTTAATCTAACCCACCACAGAATATTGTACTCTTAATTTAGTAAACTAAGCCATAACTAGGACAATCCCGAGAAAATTGCCAAATCCTTTTAGAAGATCCTGTTAGACCATTATTATTAAGAAATAATAAGAAGATACACAAAACAAGAACATAACCAACTCATTTTCTATTTCTGCGAACAAAAGTTTAGTGAAAAGTTGTTGTGATTAAATTTTACTTACCATAGATGATCTGTTATTTTAAATTGTAGGATAGAACTTGTACAAACATTTCGTTTATGTAATATTACAGACTTTGCCGGATTTACAGTAAGCCTGTAACAAAATTAATAAATTGATATATTATTATTTGCTATTGCTCTTGTTGAGGTTATTCACTTTTTCATAGATAAACACTCACTTGGAAAATTGTCTTAAGACCGATAAATTAAACATTTTGTAAATCACTATAGTGGTTAAGAAATCGTGACATCTACCTACAATATAATATTTAAAGCAAAATAAATAATTCGCGTTTATTTTACGGACTTGAAGACACCGATTCGATTTGACAGACTTGACAGACAAGACGTTCAACGTTGTCAAGTGTCAAGTTGACAGAGCTACCAGGCAACTGTCACTTATCACAGATTAGAATTATGGAAAAATCACAGATGAGTAGACTAATAACCACTGACACCCGAATATTAATTTGTTTTAATTATGTAAATTCTGTTATTTTTAAGTTTTAATCGATATGAAAAAAATATTCAGAGTATATTGTAATGTTTTTGGCTGTTCCTGAACACTAAAATTTCACGCTTTTATAAGTGATAGTACACAAATCACAAAATTAAACCACTAAATTGAGATTTCAACAATAACTCCCGAACAGATCAATCGATTTAGTTTGTCAGTTATTCGACAAACATATCATCATTTAGCAACGTTTTATTTTCGTTAGTATTTTTTTTTATTTTCTTAAAGTCTATCAATGCGAATGAGGGTAACCGTTTTTGTGCTCACCAGTTGGAGCCACTGGCGAGTGAGGTCCTGCTGTCAAAGCCCGCCCATACATAAACAGTGAAAAGTGACATTCAGACAAGTGAGAAGCGACAGTGCCACAAACTTATCTGACCCGGTGGCCAAAATAGGAACTAATAAAAATGATATACTGTTGTCAGACCAAGACAAAGACAGTAGCGCCCCTCTTACCGGGTCAGGTAAGTTTGTGGCACTGACAGCCAGACCTCACTTTCCACTAGCGCCTCTAGCGGCGAATTCACACGCTTTTACTTTTACCCTCATTGGTTAACATTAACATTAAACCAACGAGAAAGCACGAGGTTCCCAATTCAATAGTAGGTATTTTTTTCACGTGTAAAACTAACTCAACAAAGTCTCAATTTCACGGTCTATTGAGATCGATAGACTTATAAAAGCTTACAATTGTCTAGCATTACATCTCTGCTGTCTATTCTTAACAAAATAGACGATAGCCACAACTTTAAGCGCACAAAATATAGAAATTAGAAATACTTAAAATCAATAGTAAGAAGTGTAGGTACCTACTTAACTGTTCTATCTCTGATCTACTGGTCTATAGTGTGATGTTTGGGTGACATCGCCATATTATCATCCCCTTGCTCAAACGTTGGTAGCCTTCGTTTGTTTGCCCTGGAGATGTGCTCAATCCCTGATGAGTCGGAATGGGAGGGTGAGACGACAGATGCGGGCAGAGGCGACTAAGCGTGAAAAGCAAATAGACAGACGAAGTTATTTTTGCATTTTTCATAATAAGTAGGTATGGATGGTAGGTACCTACTCATCATACGCGATTTAATGAATCTTTCCATGAAAAATGTAATGTAAAAAGTAGCCTATGTTACTTTCCAGCCTCCTTACTGTCTTCAAATACAAAATTATACGTAAAAGAAGCACAAAGAAACAAAACACTTTCTCATTTAAGTATAATACAAGATCCTATTTATGATTTAGCAAGATTATAAAAATTAATTCATTCTTTAAGTATCCATAAAAGCTACGATACCTAATGTGTAGGTACCGCTCTGCCCCATTAGACAACAAGCCAAATTTGCTCACTGAACAATAAAAATGTAAATAAACTCAGAAGCCTGTATTATCCTCAAGAAGATGCGCGTGTTTAACTTAATCTCATTCTTGGTCAAAGATCCACGGCATTGACATGTGCTGGCATAAACTTAAATTTAAACGTTTGTTTAATTTGAATAATTTCCGTGTGTACTAAGTGTAGCCGTGACTTAACAATCATGGACCGGAATGACTCTTACTTAGAATTACATCGACCCCAAGCTGAAGTGACAAGTGATTTGTTAAATTTTAATGTGACCGAAAGTGGTGTGGATACCGTGGGGTTTATTGATTTTTACGAAGTGTGCAGAACTGAATCATCCCAGCTGATAGCCTATAGATCCGTGGTTTATGTTTTTGGCACACTCATATTTTTGAGTAACTTGACCGTCGTGATTTCTAGTGGGCTCATATTGACGAAAGGTATGCTATAAGATTTTATTGAAAAGTTGAGATACCTAGGTGCGTCAGATATTGGCAAATTAGCAAAAAATTATATAAGTAGGTAATCGCGTCAATTGTTTAATTTTCAGTTTAATTAGATGATGGGTTTTCCACTGACATACTTATAAAAGAGGCGTTATACTAATGTACGAACAAACATTTCATCATTCTACACCATGCCACGGTAATATTATTTGATAATAGTACCGTGACCATGCGTACTAATTCATTCTTAAGTACCTATGTATTTCAGAATAAATTAGACTTAGGGCCTGTTTATCACTTCCTGATAAAGACCCTAATAGCTTATCAGGAACTTTTTACCGACTAACTACTAACCAAGCGACTTCAAAAAAAGGAGGAGGTTCTCAAATCGTCGGTATTATTTTTTTCTCTTAAGTGTGTTACTTCATAACTTCGTACTGGGTGAACCGATTTCGATAATTCTTTCGACATTCGAAAGCTAATGACTGCCAGGTGGTCCCATTTTAATTTGAGCAACATCTGACAGTCATTTTCTGAGTTATTCTCAATAATGTGAATTTAATTTATGCTAACTTTTGCCCGAGTGTTCCGATTTTGATTATCCTTTTTTTGTTCGAAAGGTAGTTAGTGCTTTTCGTGTGATCCTCATAAATTGGAACGACATCTGGCGAGTGGTTTTTCAGTTATGTCGACTTTAAAGTGGGTTATTTTTTTGCAAAAAGTTAATTATTATGTCTCAAATGCTATAATTTTCTTGATTTAAAAACATTTAATTTCCCCTCTTATTTTAATTGATTTGCGAAAAAGCACCCTAATTTTCAATCGAAAAATCTTACATCAAAATAATATCTGCTTTTTTAAAACCTCAGAAATCTTTACTTTCTGATGGTGCAAAAACATCGAGCTTAAATGCGTCAATTTCCGCATTTTTCATTTATGAGTATCTAAATTGTGTTTTAAAGTGATGCAGTCCTATTAAGTGGTTGTTATTTGCCAAGGCTCAGTAAGCTCAATTGTTAGAAAGAGCACAGATTAGAAAATAGTTACTTCGTGTAAGAGACTAAGAGTCTCGTTCTAATTCGTTTTATGAAAGCCTCCAACGACACTATATAGTTACTTAAGTCTTAACACTGCTTAGTTTATTTATCGTTTGTACGGATCGATGGAGGTTTAAGAATTTCCATTAACAAACTGTTGCAATGATTTAATGGAGTAAGCACTTTCGTTACTCAGTTATTTCCTCGTGACCATCACTCGTGACATACATTATACTAATTAGTATAGCTATAGGTAGGTATATTGCGTAATTCGCTTCAGCGGTCAACTATAGTGTTATGTTACTCATCGGACCATATTAATATGCGTGTGAATCTTCGGAATTCTCAAGTATCCCAATTCTATTAATTTATAAAAGCTTCAATTGAGTCTCATTTGAATATTTTGAAACATTTTGTATAACTTTAATTTTTGTTTATTACTTGTCGATGTTGAAGTTAGTTTTTGGGGTTCCGTACCTAAAACAAAAAAATAGGACCCTATTAATATGCCTCCGAAGTCTGCTCTCTCTCTCTTGATTGTTATTTTGACTCTAAACCAATAAAAATATACCTATTACAATAAAATTAAAAATCAAATAAAGAAACAATTAGTAAATTACAAAAAAAGCACTCGTGGTGGGGTGCGCACGTAAAACCTTAAGCATGACAGTCCCTCCTGTATCCCACTGAGTGAGTGTATAATATACCTACCTAAGTGGCGACTAGTACCTACCTACAATTATTAATTAAACAAAAACCCCGACTGCTTCAAAAAGAACTGAAAAATTGGCACGCTTTTTGACAATTTGTGTTAAACCAGTAATATAAACGTTAAATTATGATGTTACATCATGTTTCAAATGGTCTTTTAGCGATTTCTCATTTAATACCCTTATTTTTAACGTAAAAAAACTAACCTTTCATTTGCAGGAGCCATTTGAAAATCAATAATACTATGTTCCGACCACAATTCTGACGAATTCGACACCTCATAATTATGTTTAAATCCGTCCAGTAGTGTGGGCAATAATTTTTTGAGTAAATCACAAAAAAATAAGCAAAGAAATAATTTTGCTTCAGTGAAACAATTTTTAAAATTGTTCTCTTATGTAACTGATTCTTCAGTATTTCTCAATGGTACGGAACACTAAGAATATGAGTTCGACCCACACTTAACCGATTGTTTTGCAATCATGTTATTTTAATCTTTGTTTCTCATGCACAATTCACTTACATTATGCAAACAATACAGAATTTAATTTGATAAACATCTGTTAAACAAATAAAAATGGGTGATTCCTCGTGGTCCAACATTATGGATAAATAAGGGATCGTTCACACCAACGTATTGTCCGCCGCCGACAGTGTGCTTACTGTCAGCCCCAATATGAACGCGTACTCAGTTTGCAGCGTACGTTCACTCCCAGCCGACGATACGCTATAGCGTATGATGCGTAACTAGTGTGAATAAAAGAGTACGCCTGTGTACGTTCACACTGGATGCGCACGCTGAGCGGCCGACTATTCTATACCTATACATATAAGACACATAATTTGAAGTACCTCGTAGCGCCGGGCGTTGCAATTTAATACGCTGGTGCGTTCGGCAACGTAGCCAATCCGCATTCGCCGTGCGTAGACCTACGCGCAATACAATCAGCAAGCGTAAAGTCAGCCACAACGTACAACGTAATAGCGTATGATCGGTTCGGTGTGAACGAGAAGTTGAATATATAATTATGGAAAAACAATAAACTGCGTAACGCCTACTACTACTACTACTAGTCTACCAACTATAAACTATCTTTCTGCCAAATTTCACGTTTATTATGTACCTATGTCAAATGCAATTCGATTTTTCGTGATGGGTGATTACTCACTCATAAATAAAATAGCAAAAACAAAAGGTCACCATTACCTTTTATTATTTCATATTTTTCATATTTTCTTCTAGGTCAACAGCCTAAAAGTACGTACGTCTTGCTTGGGAATGTGTCTCTGGCCGATATGATCTCCGGGATATCTATCATCCTCCACGTGAGCATCGAGAATCCCGTGAGCACAAACATGCTATGCGTTTTTCAGATGGGTATGTAGAAAAAAGTATTTAACAATCAGAACCTTTCCAGGTTTACAAAATTTAAATGTTACCTAGCTGCCCCCGTATTATGAGTTCTTAATTCCAGACAGTTTACGTTCACAACGTGTGGGTGACAGAGACAGCGCCTTATTACTAATAACTAATGTCTCTGTCTCTGTTACCCACACGTTGTGGACGTAAACTGTCTGGAATTAAGAGCTCATAATACGGGAGCTGAACCTTTCGGGGGGTTAACCTACTGCCCGTATCGCCAAAAATAAATAGAATTGCCACTCCCCGCTAAAAATAAAGTTGCCTGTGCTCACAGTTTAATCTAAACATTCTAAACTAATATTATAAAGAGGTAATATTTTTTTGTTTGTTTGTTTGTATGTATTGAATAGGCTCAATAACTACTGGACCGATTTCAAAAATTCTTTCACCATTATGAATGTACGTCTTTCCGAAGTAACATAGGCTATATTTTATTTTGAAAAAAAATTAGGGATCCTTGCGAAAACTTCAATAACATAAACCACCGTCGATAAAAATCACTATTGAAATACCTTAAATCGCGTGCGCTGCAATTGTTATATTATTTCATGTTCCAGTATATCATATAATAGGCTACTGTTTAGCCGAGATTCCTACGGGAGCGGGACCTACGTGGCTGTTACCTACAGGTCCCGAAGCGAAGCGCGGGCGGTTCTCTAGTTTAACATAAGAGCATTTTACGGCCTTTAGGTATATTATTAAGGTACCTGCGGCGAATAGCTAAGCGGGAAATCAAATAAATCAAAAACTATTTAGACGAATCAACAAGTTTTAATGTAAATTAATCATTTATATCAATTACTATCTATTATAAATAAAAAACGGTAACTTCTGCTATAAATATCGTCTAGATTAAACATTTTTAAAAACACTGTCTCTAGGCCTTATTAAACTATGGTAGTATAATAAGGCCTAAGATATTTACCTACTAAAATTGAATAAACTTCTAATGTTTGGTAATTGAGATCCATAAAATAATAGTAATGCGAAAATCAAAGTAAACACTTAAAAATAAGTTTTTTTTAAAATTAGGAATAATATGGACTCTCAAATTCGTCATCGTCCTCCTCTGTCAAACGTACGCCCTCCTCGTGGTACCACTTGCTGCATTTATAACAAATTCTCAGAGCAGTCTCTTGGTCCTGCTTACATGCGTGTCAGTAGGTATCAGCTTTCTCTGTTCTCTTTATTCCTGTCTACTTTTTCGTTTTTTTATCATTTTTGACGTCTTTTTCTATTTTACTTTTTAACTTTTATTTTTACTAAACTTTTAATTAAGGTCTTTGATAACTGGATTTCCTCTATATAGTCTTTCTTCTTATTGTTAGTGTATTTTACATAGGTATTCAAAGCTTATATTATTGTATTTCTCGAAATGCCGCCACCAAGTCGTCTTCAATCTTCAATCCACAATGCTTGCTTGGAGCGTATTGTGAATATAAGTTATCCCTGAAACCATAAATCAATAAGAAAATAGTTGTAATTAGATTTCTAAAGCCATAACATAATTACTAAATTAGTCACTCGATGATTTTTAAAAAGGAGGTTAATAAGGCCTACGGTCGAATTTTATAGGCCTTATTAACCTACCGACCACTTTGTACAGAAAATTTTAAAATACAATATTAGGTCTAATTTATACTATTCCTACAAAACAGGCCTCTAAAGAATGAAGTAATAGAAATTTAAACTACAAAGTAATATAGAAAAGTGTAATATTTCAAAAATTACTTACGTTTGGTTCGACCGTTATTTTATAATTTGAGCTAAGCGTCCACTGGCCACAATTAAAACTGCTGTACTGGCAGCAGCATGCCGGCGATTGAGTCGAGACAACTTTGGGGTACCACCTGGGATGTTTACCTACACTTATGACTGTAACTGCAGTCGGCGGAAATTATTTCAAATAGGTTTTTCGTTACTTAGGCCTTATTAACCGACAGGCCTTATTAGCCGCACCTACTTACTCTTATTCTCGTCATCAATCGACAATGAAACTTAATCGCAGGGTTGGAAAACTGGCATTTGTGTTGGTTGCCAAGGAATTCCATATCGAATGCGAACGGACTATAATTCCGTTAAAAAAAACTTAGGTATACCTACATTGTCCTGTATATAAAGAGAAAATTTTAATGTATAGGTAAAAATCGATCAATTCCAGTGTTAAGTATAATATTATATTCCAGGTATGTTGGTGTGTCCGGCGATGGTGTCTATATTCAGCGTGGGGCTGATCGCCGTGGATCGGTACATCTATATTCTACACGGCCTACATTACCAGCGCTGGTTCAGCACCACCAAAGTCAGAATCAGCATCCTTCTAATATGGATGATAGGTAGGATGTTATTAGCTATATATAAACATATTTTGCAACTGGATATATTGTTCTATTGTTGAAATGCAGGGTGACCGTAAGCGGGCTGCAAGGCGCACTGCGGTATGTCCAGAGGGGAGTGGTAAATAGACCTTGGAGGATCGGAAATATTATTTCGATAATGATAAACCGACATCGGTTTGGTAGTTGAAGTGATGAGCAGGGGGAGGGAGGGTGCAAAAAGGGTACCCAATTACCCATGTAGCTAGCGGAGGCAATGTTAAAAAAGTTAAGAAATCCTGATGATGAAATAACGTAATGATTGTGGTGAGTGTATATTGTATCCAATGTATCAATGTATGCATTATGTATCTTAGTTGCTAAGAGAACTTAATAAATTAGTATTACCGCAACCGTTTTATCATTCACTTGTCTCCTCGTGTCATTACATGGCGACCCTGCCATCCGAAACCTTAAACGCGCGGCGCGTGTAAGCCTTATACGTTTTTCGCAAAATCAGCACTGTCTTGTCTTGTCGCGATGGAAGAAATTATTAATCGTGCGGTGCGGACGTGTGATCAAGTGACCGGTACAACATGGGTGGCTATCAGACAAAGGAACAAGTGGTGCTAGCCCAAAATTCGGGGCCCGGTGGTGTCAATACTGCTACCACCCAGCAGCTGCAACATCACGCAGCTACAAATATTATTTTGATTGTAATATGCACCATACTGGCTGTGGGCACTCTATTTCTTGGATATAAAATAGCCAGAAAGTGCCAGGACGAGCATATTCAAAGGCGCTTGGACGAGTGGACCCTGGTGCGGTACGCCAGCATCCTCCGTCGGCATCAGGCCAGACCCGGAGAAAACGTCGTGTGACAAGTGTAGTGAAGTGTTAAAGTGCAGTGAGCGGTAACCGTGAGTGATACACCCTTAATTATAATTATAATTATAGACTTCACCGCGGGGTCGAGCTTAGATTAAAATGATTTTAGAGTAACTTTCTTTTTATATGTTTTTTATTCAACTTAATAATTTTTTTTTTGGTGTTCGCACTTTTATTATGCAGTTTAATACTTAGTAAATAATTTTGCTATTGAAACTTACATATATAATGATACTTGTGGATGTGCAATGTGAATAATTGCATTATTGAATTTATGATGAGCTATTTTATATTTTTTAATATGGAAATGCGTTGTGCTGTTATGATTAAAGGTTATGGCAGAAGAGTTAATTTTAATTTTGAATGAATTGAAAAATATAAGAACTTATTTAATAAAGATAGGCCCTGGTCGTAGAAAAGGGGACATTTTAAAATTAAAAAGGGAAGAAGCGAATAAAGTCCTAATTAAATATAATAAGTATATAGATATCTACAAATTAAAGTCGGATGAGTTTTCTCCTAAGGAAAGTTCCCTAGTGCATAAAATTTGTGGGGAATTTAATCGTATATTTTCGGAAATAATTTTATTGTGTTCCGAGTGTTCGGACACAGATTCTAAGAAATCGAGTGAGGAATCTAGCTCGGATATCATGGCTGGGGACACTTTTGATTTGAAGACTGCTTTAAGTCTTCTCTCTGTCATGACTGATAATGATAACAACACAAAACAATTAATTGAAAACATAGAGTACTATAGTTCCGTGTTATCTAGACAGGAATGTAAGACGAAATTAATTCAGTTTGTATTAAAAAGCAGGTTATCACAACAAGCAAAACTGAAGTTGTTACCTAATTACGATTCTATCGATGAGCTTATAAAGGATATGAGACGTTTACTATTGCCGCGGAAAAGCCAAACTGCTTTGCAAACAAAGTTGCAATATACTCGTCAGAATAATAAGTCGATATCGGATTTCGGGAAAGAAATTTCTGAACTTTTTGTGGAGTTAACTATCTCTCAGGCGGACGGTGTCTCTACCAATTATAATATTTTGCGACCGCTAAACGAAAAATTAGCAATAAAAAGATTTGCCGATGGCCTGCGAGATCGTCGACTGAGTACTATCATAGCGGCGCGTAATTTTGATCATTTGACAGATGCTATCCAGGCAGCCCAGGATGAGGAGATGCAGTCTCGACACTCGGTGGAAGAGTTTATTGGTACGTACAAGCCTTATAATCGCTCTAATTTAGGAAGAAGACCACAGCATGGCCACTACAGAGGTTTGCGCGGTCCTGCGAGTGGCTCGAGGGGGCCCATGCAGAATTCACGTGGACGCCCTTCTACTCAACAGTTTCAGGTACCATATTCTAACAATAATAATTATCGTAGAAATAATTTTCGCTCAAGAAATAACTTTGTCAGAAACCGAAGAACTAGCAACGTACGTAGTAATTTGAATATGTTGTCCTCGGAAAACGACGCCTCGGTTGCTAACGCTGATTTTAACACAGGTTCGCTGAGTCAGTTTTTTCGTGAATAAAGTCGTGTTGTCATGCAACAGCTTGAACAAAATATCATTTACGATCGAGAACAAAGAACATGATTTATTAATTGATACTGGAGCTTCTATATCAGCGATCAAGTATGAGTCGGTATCGAGTTTGCACGTGCCTTTTCATAAGGAGAGAATTAGTGTCAGCGGCATCGGAGGAGACGTAATGTCGGAAGGTTTTGTTTATTTGAAACTTAAGTACAATAATCGATATACTTTTATACAGAAATTTTGGATATTTAAGAACTTACCTTGTAAAACTAACGGAATTTTAGGTCAGGATTTTCTTAAATATTACCAAGCTATTTTGAATTTTGAATTAAATACCTTACAATTAACTGCCGAAAATTATGAAAGGGTAACGTTACAGTTTAAATATCTGACACCGACATCTAGTTCCTACCTGGTAGTTCCAGCGCGTTGCGAGTTATTGCACTACATCAAGTATGAAGCGAAAGAGGATTGTGTAGTAGCTTCTCAGCAATTGTGTGAAGGCGTATTTTTAGCTAATACAGTTTCCAAACCCGTTGATGGAAAACTAGCCGTACGCATCTTAAATACTAGAGAGACTGATGTGACATTAAACCATTTCCAAATTAATGTTAGTAAACTAAGCGAGTATTATATTTGTCGATTCGATGGATCCGCTAAGAATAATTCTAGTAGAGTAAAATCATTGTTTTCTTCATTAAATTTAAAGCATTTAAATCTGGAGGAACAGAAGTCTATTGAAAACATTTGTGCGAAGTATCCAGACATATTTTATTTACCGGGGGATAAGCTCACTACAACACCTATTTACGAACATACTATTCAGTTAAAACCAGGTAGTAATCCGATTTATACCAAGCCCTATCGTATACCGCAAGCACAAAAAGTAGAGTTAGACAGACAAGTCGAAAGTATGTTACGCGAAGGTATAATTGAGGAGGCTAGAAGTCCATGGTCTAGTCCTTTACTACTGGTACCGAAAAAATCAAATTCCAGTCAAGACAAAAAATGGCATGTAGTAATAGACTACCGTAAATTAAATAATCAGATAGAGGATGACAAGTTTCCCCTACCCAATATATCCGACATCTTAGATTCATTGTCAGGAGCGATGTACTTTTCGCATTTAGATTTATATCAGGGGTTCTACCAGGTTCAGTTGCATAAAGATAGTAGACCATACACAGCATTTACAACTGGAAAAAATCAGTTTCAATTATGTAGATCACCGATGGGTTGCAAGTCCAGTCCAAATAACTTCAGCAGGATGATGACAATAGCAATGTCAGGACTAAATTATGAGAAATGTCTCGTATACCAGGATGATTTAATTGTTTTTGGACGAAATTTGGACTCACATAATCAAAATTTAATTGATGTTTTCAATAGGTTACGTAAAGTAAATTTAAAACTAAACCCTCCCAAATGTCAGTTTCTGCTAAAAGAGGTTCTTTATTTAGGTCACATTATTTCCGAAAAAGGTATTCAACCCGATACGGAAAAAATTAAAGTTTTGGTAAATTATCCACGGCCACAAAGCGTCGACGAGGTCAAACGCTTTGTAGCTTTCGCTAATTATTATAGGAAATTTATTCCTAATTTTGCCGAAATAGCTCACCCCTTAAATAAAATGTGTCGGAAATACGAATCGTATGTTTGGACGGATGACTGCGAAAATGCTTTTCAGTATTTAAAATCAGCTTTAATAAAACCTCCAGTGTTACAGTACCCGGATTTTTCGGAAAATAATGAATTTATTTTGCAAACAGACGCATCTGGTAAGGCTATAGGATCGGTGTTATGTAACAAGGACGGGAGACCTGTAGCTTATGCCAGTCGAACTTTAAATAAGGCGGAAATAAACTATCCCACCATTGAGAAAGAGCTCTTGTCAATAGTGTGGAGCGTAAAGTATTGTGACAACCCTGGCGCATCGACTTCGCTACGCCGAAAACAATAAACAATACGGGCCATAAACATGTCGCGCAACAATAGAAACAATAGGAGCGCGGCTCTCTCAAAAGGACGCACGACGCTTCGACCATTACGGCAATAGTCATACGGGCGAGAGTCGGTTGCAAGGAACGTTCTCGAACTTTATTTCGACGCGGGTCCGGACTTCGCGGGAATATTCTCGATTGCCATGAATGGTGCGTGAGTGGTATAAAAAGGGGCGATCGTTCAAGTGCGGACATTCTAGTTTCGGAAGCGGAACCAGGAAGATACCAGCGATACCTACGAGCGATACCAGTGCGAAGTGAAGTGATTTCTACGGGCGATACAGTGTTCGACGAGTGTGTTTACCAGTACCTACGTGCAGAGTGTTTTAGTGTGTACTGTGTACAGTGTGTAATTGTGTTTCTACGAGTTCAATAAAGTCTTTGTGGTACATTTTGGCATTTTCTCGAACCCATTACTCCTGACACGTAACAATTGGTGACAGAAGCGGAATGCCTGTAGTACCGCAGAGTGAAGAAGGGATTCGTACGCGACGTCAGACGGCATTGGATGCCGCGCGGATGGAGTCGCCAGGGCGTGACCGCAGGGAAACGGAGACTACCGCGGGACCTTCGACTACATCAGCTGCATCAGTACCGACACCGAGTGCATTCGATATGGCTGCCTTACTAGCAGCCATGGAAAGCATACAGCAGAGCCAGCGCGAAGCCATGAAGAGCCTGGAAAGCAAATTGGAGAGTCAGCGCGAAGCCATGGAGGGCCAGCGCGAAGCCATACAGCGGAGCCAACGCGAAGCAATGGAGAGCCTGCGCGAAGACATGAAGAGCCAGCGCAAAACCATGGAGGCGATCGACGCAAAGCTGGATGGTTTCCAGGGAGATTTAAACGTCATGAAGGAGGACCTGGAATTGGTAAAAGTGCGTACATCCGAGCATGACCAAGCCCTCAAAAGCCATGACGCGTCAATCAACAGCCTCAGTGCGTCGATGAACTCCTACGAAACTAGGCTCGGAGATTTGGACAACAAGCTGCAGAAAATAAGGGTTTTGGGCACGGCAGCAACCAGTTCATGCTCTGGGGCCCCGAAATTTAAGGTCCCAAGTTTCGACGGCACGACCTCGTGGACAGCATTTAGGCACCAATTTGAGGTAGTTGCACGCGGGAATGGCTGGGAGGACGAACACTCGTTGGCGGCACTCACCCTTGCTCTTCGAGGAGACGCACTGCTGGTCCTTGAGAACCTGCCCGCCGAGCGACGCACCTTGGAGTCGCTATTTAAGGCATTGGAAGCTCGATACGGGGAGAAGCACCTTGAGCATGTATATCGTGCGCAGCTCAAAGACCGGTCACAGAGGTCGAGCGAAGGACTGCAACAATGGGCTACGGAGATCGAGCGCCTCGTACGCCGAGCCTATGCGTCGAGTTCCACACCCGTCGAAGACAAAGTTCTAGAGGCGTTTGTCAGCGGAATACGGGATCCCGAGGTGAGAGCAACGGTGCGCTTGGGGCATCACGCAACATTGGAAGCAGCTTTGGCGCATGCCCTTGAAGTGGAAGCGGTACGAAGCGACTACAAGAGTTGTAAGGTGCGCGAAGTTGTAGCAGGGATTCAACCTCGTACTGGGCCTATCTGCTACGGATGCGGCGAACGAGGCCATATAAGGATTAACTGCCGTACTCGGAAGCAACCGAAATCGGTGTCGACCGCTACCCAAGTCGACACCCAGGAGCCGTTAAACTAAGAGGCGCCAGCGCCGCGGGGCGGGCACTGGCTGGACTTCGTCGAGCCCCTACTGTATTGGTATCACAAGCTTGTGACGGGAACAGCCTCGTAACTACTGGAGAAATAAATGGCATACCCTGTCGCTTTACAATTGACACGGGAGCATCGAAATCCATCGTTCGACCGGAACTACTCAAGCGGACTATCATGTGGGAAAATGGACGACCATCATGCAATCTGCAGACAGCGACAGGCCAGCCAGTGACCGTCCTAGGAGTTACGGAAGCAAGACTGAAGCTCGGAAGTAACAGTTACAAGCAGTCTGTTTTAGTAGCGAATATAACTGACGACTGCATTATCGGACTGGACTTTCTACGGACACATCACTGTATAGTTGATATAGCGAAAGGAGTGTTAAGCTTCCAGGATCAAGAAGTCTTCTTGGACGGTTCATGTTCAGGAGCAGTGTACTGTTTGAGGACAGTGAAGCTGGCACCCAGATCGGAAACCTTGGTCCAGATTAGGTTTCCCGAAAAGATACAGCTGGATCGATGTGTCGTAATAGAAGATTGTGGAGATCATCCTAGTTGGATCACGGCAAGGACACTGCTCATGACCAAACGTGACGCCAAATTAAAGGTCATCAATCTTAGCAGCACGCCGATATACCTCGCAAAGAATACGGTTATCGGCCGATGTGAAACCGTGGACAGCTTGAGGAAGGTCCAAGAAAACTCAGACAAACCTCGATCAACGGATCACATGACATCTTTGCTGGAGGCGACAAGGAGGAATTTGAGCTCCGAAGAATATACTCAGGCAGCAAAGTTGTTAATGGACTACAAGGACATCTTTACCAGAGGAGATAGCGACCTGGGAAGAACAAATCTTGTCACTCACCCAATAGATACTGGTACAACCTTACCAATCAAGCAAAGACCAAGACGAGTACCATTGGCAAAGGAACACGAAGTTGCTGAAATGATTCAGGACATGGTGCGCAGCAAGGTCATCGAACCGTCAACTAGCCCTTGGTGTTCACCTGTGGTGCTCGTGAAAAAGAAGGATGGCAGTACTAGATTCTGTGTTGACTACAGGATGCTTAACAACGTGACCAAGAAGGACAGCTACCCTCTGCCTCGGATTGACGACACATTGGATATGCTTGGTGGCATGAAGTGGTTTTCGACGGTCGACCTGAAGAGTGGTTACTGGCAGGTAGAAGTACGGCCAGAAGACAAGGAGAAAACTGCCTTTACCACCGGAACCGGAAATGGCTTGTGGCAGTTTCGCGTAATGCCTTTTGGACTATGTAACGCTCCTGCCACTTTTGAGCGTCTCATGGAGCGAGTATTGGTCGGACTTTTGGGGGACGCTTGTCTGGTGTACCTCGATGACGTCATAGTCATGGGACGAAACTTCGTGGAACACAAGCGAAATCTGGAGAAGGTATTCCGACGATTCCGTGAGTCCAACCTCAAGCTCAATCCAAAGAAATGTGACTTCTTCAAGAAGGAAGTATCATTTCTGGGACACATAATATCGGACGAAGGTGTTCGAACTGATCCAGACAAGATAAAAGCGGTTCAAGAATGGCCGACACCAAAGAACAAGACCGATGTTAGAGCTTTCTTGGGACTATGCGCCTATTACCGCCGGTTTGTGAAGAACTTCTCCGAGATAGCCAAGCCATTACATCGTCTCACGGAGGACAAGAGAATCTTCAGTTGGGATTCCGATTGCGAAGATGCGTTTGTTCGCTTAAAGGAACGTCTGTGCTCGGCTCCGATTCTTGGCTATCCCAGAAGGGAAGGGAGATTCATAGTAGACACGGACGCTAGCAATACTGGCATCGGAGGAGTATTATCCCAAGATCAGGACGGCCAGCAGGTGGTCATTGCGTACTTTAGCAAGACCCTTTCGAAACCGGAAAGGAATTATTGTGTGACTCGGCGAGAATTACTGGCTGTGGTGAAGACCCTTCAGCACTTCAACAAGTATTTGCTGGGACGCGAGTTCACAATAAGGACGGACCACGCCGCTCTGAGGTGGCTTCTGCAATTCAAGAACCCGGAAGGCCAGGTTGCGAGATGGATCGAACAGCTTCAAGAGTTCAACTTCGTAATAGAGCATCGCAATGGAAGAGCTCATTCGAATGCCGACGCCCTGTCACGACGCCCATGCTCCGAAGAATGTCGACATTGCATCAAGCATGAGGCTAAAGAAGAGGTCAGGGTGATAAGGATGCAGGACCTAGACGAGTCTTGGGGAACGGAGCTAGTAAGCCAAGCTCAGAAGGAAGACAAAGACCTCAGCCTGATCATGGAATGGAAAGCCAAAGGACAGAGGCCCCTGTGGAGTGATGTGTCAGCATCGAGCGCGACGACTAAGGCATACTGGGCTCAGTGGGACAGCCTTATATTGGAGAATGGCGTGCTGTATCGGAGCTGGGAATCACTCAACGGAAAGGAAAGAACGCTGCAAATGGTTATTCCTAGGAGTAAAGTGGCTGATTTGTTGAAGCTGGTACATGATGGCACTTCCGGTGGGCACCTCGGCATCAAGAAGACCCTCGTAAAGATACGAGAACGCTTTTATTGGGTGCGATGTCGAGAGGACGTTGAAGATTGGTGCAGAAAGTGTACAGTGTGCGCTTCAGTGAAAGGGCCCCGCACTAGATCCAAAGGGAAACTACAGCTGTACAACGTCGGAGCCCCTTGGGAGAGAATCGCCATAGACGTTGCTGGGCCATTCCCTCAGACGGAAGACGGGAATAGATTCATCATAGTGGTTCAAGACTACTTCAGTAAATGGCCGGAAGCGTTTGCAACTCCGAACCAAGAGGCGAAGACCGTGGCCAAGAAACTTGTCCAGGAGGTAGTATGCCGCTTTGGTGTACCATTGGAGTTACACAGCGACCAAGGCAGGAACTTCGAGTCGACGTTATTCCAGGAGATGTGTGAACTTTTGGGAATAAATAAGACACGTACCACACCGGCGCATCCTCAATCTGACGGCATGGTGGAGAGATTCAACCAAACGTTGGAAAATCACTTGGCCAAGGTCGTCGAGGAACATCAGCGAGACTGGGATCGGTACATTCCTCTGTTCCTGATGTCATATCGGTCTGCCATACACGAGTCTACGGGATTTACACCCGCTAAAGTTAACTTCGGAAGAGAAATGCGTCTGCCATTGGATTTGCTTACCGGAACACCGCCAGATGCCCCGAAACCAACCGTTGAATACATCGCGGACTTACGGAAACAATTGGACGAGACACATGATCTTGTAAGGGAGCAATGTTTGAAGACCAGCGAAAAGATGAAAACCCGGTACGATCGCGATGCTCGGAAACATGGTTTCAAGGAGGGAGATTCTGTATGGTTGCACAATCCAATGCGGAAGAAAGGGAAGTCTCCGAAGCTACAAGCACGATGGGAAGGCCCTTACACAGTTGTCACGAGGATTAACGACGTGACCTACCGGATCAGACAGGGGGACAGAAGAAAGCCGAAGATCGTGCACGTGGACAGATTGGCACCATTTCATGGATCGAATAATGCTCGGGACGAGCATGACTAAGAGGGGGGCAATGTGACAACCCTGGCGCATCGACTTCGCTACGCCGAAAACAATAAACAATACGGGCCATAAACATGTCGCGCAACAATAGAAACAATAGGAGCGCGGCTCTCTCAAAAGGACGCACGACGCTTCGACCATTACGGCAATAGTCATACGGGCGAGAGTCGGTTGCAAGGAACGTTCTCGAACTTTATTTCGACGCGGGTCCGGACTTCGCGGGAATATTCTCGATTGCCATGAATGGTGCGTGAGTGGTATAAAAAGGGGCGATCGTTCAAGTGCGGACATTCTAGTTTCGGAAGCGGAACCAGGAAGATACCAGCGATACCTACGAGCGATACCAGTGCGAAGTGAAGTGATTTCTACGGGCGATACAGTGTTCGACGAGTGTGTTTACCAGTACCTACGTGCAGAGTGTTTTAGTGTGTACTGTGTACAGTGTGTAATTGTGTTTCTACGAGTTCAATAAAGTCTTTGTGGTACATTTTGGCATTTTCTCGAACCCATTACTCCTGACACGTAACAGTATTTTCGACCTTATTTATACGGTAGACGGTTTAGGATACAGACCGACCATAGACCGCTTGTTTATTTATTTGGAATGCGTGATCCATCTAGTCGATTATTAAAATTTCGATTGCAATTAGAAGAGTACGATTTTAGTGTAGAGTACTTAAAAGGAAATAAAAATTCGGTTGCAGACGCGTTGTCACGCATAACTATTTCATCTGAAGATTTAAGACATATGAACGAGCACACGCTTAATTCATACGTGATGACTAGGTCTAAATATCGCGAATCACAAAAAAAAGAGAGTGGAAATATCGGTCGTAATGGCTCGGTTGATAATATAGACACGAACTCGGGGCCTGCGCAACCCAGGGTTGTGGATATCATTAGAAAGCCGAACCATTTTACCGAAATTTCTTTAATCAGCCAGAAAAAATTAAGAGAGTTAATAAGTAGTGGAGTTGTTATACAAACACTTGGATATTTATATTATGTACCCAGTAAGTCAATTATATATGTGAAGACAACATCTCGATCGTCAATAACGCGAGTCGGATTGGTGAGAGATTTGTCGGAGCTATGTAAAAAATTTAAAATTGAGGATGTATGCATACTTAGAAATGAATATAATAAAGAGTTTATTAAAGGGCTAAGTGAGGAAATAAAAGGGTACAAGGAGTGGTCCGGACCACGCGTATGTATTGTGAGTAACGTTCAACGTATAAATAATTTAGACGACAGACGGGTAATATTAAATGATTTTCACCTATTGCCCACAAGTGGCCACGCGGGCATTAGGAGAATGTCAAATAACATCAAGAAATATTATTTTTGGCCTAGCATGGTCAAGGATATTACTCAATTTATTTCAAAATGCGAACACTGTCAAAAACAAAAATATTCTGTCAGAACTAGGCAACCTATGGTTATAACAAGTACCGCTAATTCAGCGTTCGACAAAGTATTTCTAGACATAGTCGGACCCTTGCAGAGAGATGCTCAGGATTATAGCTACATCCTGACGCTGCAATGTGAATTAACTAAGTTCACAGAGGCATACCCACTACACAAAAAAGACACGGTAAGTGTAGCTCGTGCATTTGTAGATAATTTCATTTTAAGATACGGCATACCTCGTGAAATTGCTACAGATAGAGGCACAGAATTTCTTTCAAATACAATTCAAGAGATATGTCGACTCTTAAAAATCAATCATCTCAAGTCTACAGCTTATCATCATGAGAGCATCGGAGCACTGGAAAACTCGCATAAAACTATGGGTGCGTATTTACGGATTAATTGTGAAAATAGACCAAATTTTTGGAGCAGTTGGGTACCGTATTGGTGTTTTTCGTACAACAATACGGTGCACACTGAAACTAAATACACACCACACGAGTTAGTTTTTGGCAAACGGTGCATTATGCCCAGTAATTTTAATTCTGGTACTATAGAACCTTTATACGCTCACGATAATTATCCTTCAGAATTGAAATATAGATTACAAGTAGCGCAAAATGATGCAAGAAATAACTTGATTAACAGCAAATTCAAAAGGAAAGAAATATATGACCAAAAATTAAATCCAGTGTATTATAACAAAGGCGATTATTTACTAGTAAGAAATACCTCAGGTGATAAGATGGACAGCATATACGAGGGTCCATATCTGGTGTTAGACGACTTAAATTGTAATGTCAAAATAATAAAGAAAGGAAAGGAAGAAATCGTTCATAAAAATAGAACAAAATTGTTTAATGTACCAACATCATCTTTTCCTTAATGCAATATTTACATGATTATTTTAAGATTTTTTTTTATTTTTATACATTTTTAGTTTTTATACATTATTATTGTGTATTCGTCAATAGTTTTTACTGTGTTTAATACACATTACTTTTAATTGTGTTATGAAGATTGTAAAAAAAAAAACATACTAATGTCTTTTTTTTTATTACGGAAAGGGAGGTGTGGTGAGTGTATATTGTATCCAATGTATCAATGTATGCATTATGTATCTTAGTTGCTAAGAGAACTTAATAAATTAGTATTACCGCAACCGTTTTATCATTCACTTGTCTCCTCGTGTCATTACATGATGATGAATAAACGAAAAGTTGGCAATGCCCCTTATATGACATCAAAGTTATCATTATCACCCATGCGTTTACCAAAATGGTAATGGAACATCACCATCATTTCTAGTGTAGTACCTATCGGGCATATTTCTAGTGTTCCCACTTAATTGACATAGAAATCTTTCTACCTATACTAATAATAATGTATTGTTATTGTTACAGCGATCGTCCTAGGCTTCCTGCCTGCTACCGGATGGGTTAACAACGAACCAAAGCTAGCTAGATGCTATTACATCTCCCTCTTTCCTGGAGCATTAATTGTACTAAATTCTTTACTGAGTATCGTACCTATTATTGTAGTAGCTATATTATATTCCATCATCCTAGTGCGCGCTCTAAGAAACGTCAAGGAAATAAAAGCTTCTGTTAAAGCCGTTAAATATAGTACACACAAAAAACCAGAAATGAGGATTTATCGGGGTAATGGCAATTTAGGTAAGAATGCCCAATCAGTCAAGTCGCTCCCGAAAAGCACCCCCATTAAAATTAAAAGGAGTTGCTCGTTCAACGCCGTCTACGATAATAAAGATGGAAATAAGGATTGTGCGATGTTTGCGCAAAAATCCAAAAGTGATGATGACATCATTAATACTAATGATCCATCCCGTTTTGGCGACGTTGAGAAAGTTAAAAGTAAAAAAAGAGTAAACTTTGTTTCTAAAGTCAGCGTCTGTTCACAGACCTCAACACGATCTGTTCCGAATGTATCTGTAGACTTTGATGTGAACACGAATGTGCCACCAGACGTACCTCAAAGAAATCCAAAGAAAAAATTCAAATCGAAAGAACCTAGCAAATATAGAGCGATAACTGTAGTGCTTCTGACAACATGTAGCTTCATAGTTACGTGGATGCCGTTCTTCATAACGGTGATTTACTTTGTATTCTACGAGGAAAAACTTACCGATCCTAGTCGTAAGAAAATTCGAATGTTATTAGCCGGGCCTTTACCAGTGTTAGCGTTTCTGAACAGCTTATTGAATCCATTAATATACGCATGGTGGCATAAAGGATTTAAGAGAAGCCTGAAGTTATATTTTCGAAGATATATCTTAAGATACGTCGTAAAGAATACGAATAGATGAATGTTTTATATGTATATTAATGCATGCCTCGTGTTTGTTGAAGGAACTATTTATTATTTTCTGATCGTTTACAACCGATTGCTTATACCTTTAAAAAATCTTTAACTGGTCTACGTTTGTATGAGTGCCTACACAAGAGGTTTTTAAGATTTAAAATGTGCCTAAGAGACATTTTTTATCTGTCTGTAGGTCTGTAGGTCTGTAGGTCTGTAGGTATGTTTCTAAACGCATCACACAAAAAATTGGGTAAAATCTGATGTGAGTATCGCATTTGTATTGCTGAAGGTCTAACGTAATCTAACATAATAATAGTTTTAAGTACTTAATATTAATTTGTAAACGTAAAAAATAAGTTCCATAGTGAGAGCGGGTTGACAATGTATAGGTATAAAATAATTACCTTGTTAATGAATAGGTACTTTTATTTCTATATCTAGTATATAGTATTCTAGTATCTTCTTATAGCTGAACCATACACTTTAGGGTTCATCTTATTAAACTTACAGATATACATAGGTACTACCGGCTTAGTTGGGCAACAGAATTTATATGTATAATGAGCGTCCACAGCCACACCGCGCGTTGCGTCAGCGTGGCGTTGCCGCGAGCCCTGTTGTTGCGTCATTTTTACCCGACTGCGTTAGAATGAGGGTGATGTTTTTCGAGTGTACCTACACAATGTACACATGCATATGTATGAATGTTTGTATGTATGTCCATTTCTTTGGCGGGTCCTACAGTCCTAACGGTTGAACGGATTTTAAGGAGTTATTTGTCGCAGTAAGGAGTTTTTGGTTTTTAATAAGTGTTCACACACCATAGAGAATATTTCGTCGACGCGGTCTGATCAACGCCCCGACACAGCGCGCCGTATGGAGTGTGTGGACGCTCACATACACCCTCAAGTTTACTTGTACTGTTCCAACATAATGTTAATCTTGTCAGCTACCTACCCTAGCGTGTACTTAACTTAAGCTTTAATACGGCTCTCTACTCTATATAATTTTACCTGTAACTGTAGTGCTTAAGTATTATTAACATAGGTATAATATATTTTATCAGAGGCAAATTGTTAAGAATAAGTATTCAATTGTCCATTATTTCGTATCTATTAATAAATCGGTCTAATTGAAAACGTGTTTATTATTTATTCTCCTTAAAAAAACACGTTGTATAAGACGTTATGACGTCATTTATTCATTGTTAAATAATATTTGAACACAACAAACTGTATTGAACATTGAACTGATTTTAACTAATCAATAAACAAGTCCATGCTTACCGATGTTAGTTTTTTTTTTCAAAATTAACATAAAATTTATCTATTGGAATACGCATCAATCGTTTTGGATTTGTTTAAAAATGACTACCCCTGCCAGTCAATACTTACAGTGATAATTCAACTGAGATGAAGGCTCTAAGCCCGTGGTCGTCAAATTGCGGCCCGCGGCCGGTATCTGAGAAAGTCCGATTAGATTAGATTAGATTAGATTAGGGTGCAAAACATTATTGCTATTAAGATTCTTGTTCTATTCGGGAAATCTCGAAAATCCGAGTCGATGAATAAGGGACCTTAGCATTAGGGGTTAAATAGTTCGGCTTTAGAAAGTATTATCCGATCCATGCACATAGTAAACATTCTTAGAATCTCAGATGTTAAAATTTATACCCACTAGATTCCATGAAAGTACCTCATGTTGAACGAGAAATTTGGACATGCTACTGAGAAATACTCAGTTACCTAATCCAAATGAAAATTGGAAATGCAAGTTCGTTCCGTAGGAAAGCCATATTGATTAAATCGAACACTATCAAAACTTTCGTAATCTTCGTAAATTTGACCCTCCCTTTGAAGATCTAACTAAAGTAGGTATATCTACAAAATGAAGTGGGTATGGCTCATGTGTAATTGTATTAGAGTTCATAATAGGTGCATTATAACGGAAATTAAAATACTCTTGCTCTGTCTTCTAAACGTTAGATATATACAATGATAAATAATAATCTGTTTATTCTCAAAAGTGACCTCTCTGGTCTGAACCATTTGGTTAGTTGCTAGCCAACAACATTTGAAAAGCCTCCTCCTCATAACTCCTCTACACTCTCTATACCACGCGTTACCAACTCACCTTGACTCAATAAACTCTATCATCACCACTTCCGGCCTTCCGGCTAATCCGGTAGGTATCTACCTCATTAATCAAGGTATACAAATATACAAATTATTTGTTTCAAAATCATATTTATCATCATCGCAACCCATAATTGTTCCACTGCTGGGCACGGGTCTCTTGTCTGAATGAGAAGGTTAAGGCCATAGTCGACCACGCTGACCAAGTGCGGATTGGCGAACTTCACACATCTTCTTTGAGTTTTGCAAATCCTCCGGTATGCAGGATTCCTCGCGTTGTTTTCCTTCACCGTTATAGCGAGTGACATTTAATTACGTAAAGCGGAAAAGTCAGAATTGCGTGCCCTGGGTTTCTTCAAACCCGGACCCCCGAGTAGGAAGCCAAATTCATAACCACTAGGCTATCACCACTTTCAAAATTGTTTACGGAAAATTAGTATTAATCCATGTAATAAATTCTGATAACAGTTATCGGCTATCACGAGTAGCTATCCCACCTGTCGCATGTGTGATACCTACTGTCCACCCATCCATCATAGATCCATCTATGACACTGAGATGAACATTTAGTGAACATGAAGGTCTTCAAAATACTTATATCAATTCAAACTGAGCTTTATTTAGCTCCGAGACTTAACTCCTAAGGAAGCGTTAAAATTAAAATACCTTCAACTTAAACCTTCCACTGCGTGCAGCACCATTTCTTTAATTATGATGAGATCCAAGTCTTTCAGGCGAAAGGATTAGGTTCATTAGGTAACTCATGTATCATATTTGCTTGTGAATTGAGTGATCTTTTCATAACATTCAACAAATTTTATTCCGTCGGCGTGACATCGCGTGTGGTGTAAAAATACTTATTTCGTCACATTCGATAAGTAATAATCCCTAATTTATATTACATCGATAAAATTATTGTTCGATTAACTGTTACCACCAAGAATTCTTGTATTACGTTATATCAATACAATTTTCGAATGTCGTTGGTAATTATAGTTTCAATATCTTTATAAAATATAAGTTTCAATATCCTTATAAAATATATTTTTTTCTATTATAGTGATGTAACTAAGCACTCAGTAACAGCTAATAATAGGATCAAATGTTATCGCTTAGTCTAGATCAGCAAACTACGAGCGGTTAACATCATTAGGGCAACCTCGTACTAGTTAACTAAGGGCTAACTTACGAAGGCCGTCTCCATGAAATACGTGATCATTACCATCGGACCTCAAGGGTTTTATAAATTACAGCTCATTTATGAAGCATAAAGCGTGAGTTTGAGAATAAATTGTCCGTGAGAAATATTTTACTAAGAAGACTAAGAAGTATAAAATATGAAATGAGAAGGCACCTATTAAAAAACATAGTATCAGTCTGATCCCCCAAACGGATCCCTTGCCGGGATTTTTTCCAGTCTGATATCCGCCCTGGCGTCACTTCTGGAAACCTACGTAGAGATTATCCCCATTTGCCCACTAATTCTTCAACTCGTACCTAATTAATATTCACTCCAAAAAGATAACAAACCTAAGCCAATGCCTCCTATGCAGTCAGTCTGTGTGTGATGCTGTATGGATGTACGGGAGTAGTGTCTCGTACATTCAGTAGTAAGGGTGAGTGCGGGGGCAGCGTGGCCGGAGGTATATCACGTAAGTAGTATGGATTAAAACAACCGACCAACTCGTATGCTGCTGTGTATCGCCCTAGATTTTATTAGTATATTAGGTATAAAGAAAACTCTTATATGCTAAGTAAGATTAATTGAGTAAGTACAGATTGAGGTCGCGTCAATGTACGCTCGTACATACTGGCAACTCCAGCAAGGACGAAAGGAAAGGGGAACAGTGTAAACAGTATAAAATGTAAAGTAAAGAATTAATAGTAAGTAGTAAAAGCAGTATAAATGTAAAATATCGAATTAATAGTAAGTAGTAAAAAGGTACAATAAATGTAAAATATCAAATTAAAACAGTACGTAGTAACAAGGTTAAATTAAAACATAATCAAAAACTTATTTTTCTAATGGACACGGGCGACTTCGTAACGCCCACGCTGGCCGTTGATCCCCCCGGCGCCTTGCGGTCCTGCGGCGACGTGACTCTTAGCTCCTCCAAGGCTATGCTGGTGACGTCGTTATTGTTGGACGTTGGTTGGTCACTCTTTGTCTGTATAGGTAACGGTACTACTTTGATCGCCGGTCGTTTAATTTACGAGTACGAGTGCTCAATTTCCTTTGTACTTTTGTAACTGTTGTAAGGCGGTGCATGATGGACAATGCCCTCGGTGTCGGGTTTCATCGACGGGTCATTCGTGGATCGTGTCGTCACGCGATGACGTAGATTTGTTATAAAGCGATTCACGTAACACAATATTCGTATAATACGTGTCATCGAGTTATGCTTATTCAACAAGTCCTCAATGAAAGTGATAGAGACCTGTGCCACGCAGGTTTGTTGTTTGTGTATCTTTTTTAGTTCATTCTGAGGCACGTCAATTTGCTCTATGTTTTGCGAGGGGATGTCCTTGTATATGCACGATGGTCCCTTCCACCACAGCTCATGTTCGGTCAACTGGATTAGTGATAAACCCCTCGTCGCGCAATCAGCGGCATTGGCTTTCGTGTTGATATATCGCCATGACGATGCCGGTATAGTGTCAATTATTTCCCTTGTGCGGTTAGCGACAAAGGTCTTCCATCGGGATGGATCCCCGTGTATCCAATTCAAAGCGACGAGTGAGTCAATCCATCCATATATAGGAATATCCTTTTGAGGCAATGCATTGACAACCTTTTTCATAAGTTTGGTCAATAAGACCCCTCCACATAGCTCGAGTCGAGCTAGGGTGGTTTTCTTCTTCCGGGGTGCCAGTTTGGTCTTGGCTGCAACTATTCTTGCTATTATTGTTCCGTGTTCATCAATTGACTTTAGGTATATGACACATGCATAGGCTTTTTCGGAAGCGTCACAAAAGCCGTGGAGCTCAGTAAGCGACGTAAGATTTCCAATCCACCTCGGAACCCCGACCTTGTCAATGTGTTGTAAATCTTGACTTAGTTTATTCCATTGCTCTTGCATGTCGTTACTTATTTCCGAATTCCAGTCAAGTCCTTCATCCCAAGCTTGCTCAAACAGGATTTTCGCTCGTATCGTAACAGGTGACATTCGCTTTGTACATTTTGTAGGTATTTGCTGTTTGTTTTTGTTACAAAACGTAACTGTGTCCGTAATCGGATTCCACCTTACGCCGAGCGTTTTATTAGAGTTGCTATTGTTAAAGTCCATTGTAGTAGGGTGTAATTTAGGGCCACATTCCATGAGGTCGTTTAGGCTGTATCCTGACGTAGTAGGGCTGGATGCGTTAAAAACAGTCCTTAGTTGTGTCGTCGTCGAATCCTCCTTCCTTACTCCATGATGTGGTAGGTAACACATAGGAGTTTGTTTTGTAACGCATTCCTTCATATGTCCCAGGTCACAGTAGTCATTCATAAAGTTGTGATAAAGATTATGGAGCGTATTATCCTTCGCCAATCTGTGTTCTAATTGTTTAAACTGTGCTAGTGCTCGTGATTTTGACTGACCCAGCTTGTCTTCGAAACCTTTCTTCATGGGTAACCGCACCTCATATCTCCCGTCGGGTAAACGGTTAGTTGTAATCAAAGTGGTTTGAGACCCTTGATCTATGAGAGCCCGGAGAGTGTACTCTTCGTTGTTGCCCTGGACGCGTATCTTCACCGTTGTTAATAAATTTTCACTTTCATCGCTTGTTATGTTATTTGATCGGTGTTGTTGAGTCATAGTTAGAGGTTGATGACTTGTAGAATGTTCGTTCCAATTATTAATAAATGCTTCATGAAGTAACGAGTGATGTTGTTCGTTGCACAGTCTGCATCTTTTTATAGATGTGCAAGCGCCGCTTTCGTGAACAAATAAACAATTTTTGCATATGCGATGTTTTGTCACCACTTTCAATTTCGCCATTGCGGTCATCGCCTCAAATGTTTTGCAGTGACAGAGTGCGTGATCTTGGTTGTTGCACACTACGCAATGTAAATAATTTGAGACGGTGTACGCCGATCTGGGGACTGTTAACTTTCCTCTTCCAAATGTATCTATATCCTTATTCTTATAGACGGGATTCGATGGAAGTTTATCCTCTTTGGATTTGTTGTCGGAAATACTGCTCTTGTAACGGTCAATAGATAACATTTTCTCAATGATCCTCCTCTTTATTTGCTCATATGTGATTTCATGTGAGGTATATAGATCTTCGTATTCTTGATCGGAACCTTCAAGCAAATAGTCAATCTTAAAATGTATCATGTTAATCTTATACCAACGCATTAGGAGATTGTGCAATTCGTCTTCCATTTCCCATTTTTCTACCATGTCGTCTATGTTGATGCCGTTTACGACCCTCAAGAACGCTCTGAAGTTGGTTCTCTGTTGTGATAGTAATTCTTCGACTTGAGGTAACGTGTTGGAAGGCCCGTTTGTCGGATACATGGTATGTAGGTATATAAGTTGTAGTATAGTATGTAGGTATATAAGTTGTATCGCTCTTTTGTTGCGAGCGAAGTCTTCTTGTTGCGAGTGTAGCTGTCAAATACTCGTAGATCACTTTCAGTGTCCTTACAACTTTAACGGGTTACGCGCCCTTCTCAACTTGGTTGGGGAGGTCCGCTTGTGGAAGGCCAACCAAGCCGATACGCTAGTCGTATAAAGCTGCTAAAACACTAAAAGGATAGTTGTTTTACGAGTATTTCTGTCTACTCGTCTTGAAGTTCGTAGTTTGTAACAAAATGGATGGTATCCTGTCCGTTGTCCTTGTTGTATCTTCAGGTATTGTACGTCAGGATCTTCACCCACTTGTCTATATGTAGCTGGAGAATGTAGCGACGGATTGATACGCCTTCGTCCAGTTGTTGGTGTAGTTGCTGTTGTTGTAGTTGCTGGTTGCTGTTGTCCAGTTGTTGTAGTTGCTGGTCGCTTTCAGTGTCCTCGCAGCTTCAACGGGTTACGCGCCCTTCTCAACTTGGTTGGGGAGGTCCGCTTGTGGAAGGCCAACCAAGCCGATACGCTAGCCGTATAAAACCGCTAAAACACTAAAAGTACTTCTCGAAGGACCAAATGTATGGATGTACGGGAGTAGTGTCTCGTACATTCAGTAGTAAGGGTGAGTGCGGGGGCAGCGTGGCCGGAGGTATATCACGTAAGTAGTATGGATTAAAACAACCGACCAACTCGTATGCTGCTGTGTATCGCACTAGATTTTATTAGTATATTAGGTATAAAGAAAACTCTTATATGCTAAGTAAGATTAATTGAGTAAGTACAGATTGAGGTCGCGTCAATGTACGCTCGTACAGATGCGATTTTTTTTCTTATTTTATTTCATAAAAGTACTACTCAACACATAAATTATGTACAAAATTCAGCTCATTCATTCTCTAGTGCACAAGCTAGCATAGGTACGCTTTTTTCTTAAAAAAATAGGCATATTAGTAGATCTTTTTAAATTTTGAAGCAATTGAAATAAAACAAACACTAACAAATTGTACTTTAACTAGTTTACTAGTTAAAATATATTTAAATATTATGTTAGTCACTCCGTTGCTGAGATTAACGCCGACAAACACAAAAAATAACAAAAGCGTAAAGGATTATCTGAAATCTTCAACGTCTCTCAAACGTTCCATCGATCAGAAACATTTAATAGTAATAGGTACTTAGATGATAAAGATAACAAAAATCCCCTAGGTTAAGTCCAATTACACATTAAATTTAATAGCGACGAATTCATGGAAGGTCGCGTAGAAATGATTGTTCACTTTTAAGGAAAATTATGCTCATTACAAAGGTCTAGGATATCTAGATAACCTTTGGTAATTCGAGGAATTGAATAAGGATGTGCCTACCTATTTGGTACGTGATATGATTAGTTTGAGAAATGAGAGGGCCTTTAATTTCATTGTGTATCTTCTACGGTAACTTTATGAAATTGCTGTAACTTCCTCCAATCCTCCAATGAAAGTACAATCGAGTTACGGCGCTTCCCAATGCTCTATTCTATCCAATAATCTCACAACAAATAATTATATAATCTTATTATTATACTTTATAATATTAAGAACTGTAAGTACGTAGGGTGGCTCGTCTGCTCATTTGCTGACTATCCCTACTAATTATAAATGCGAAAATAACTCTATCTGTCTGTCTGTCTGTGGGGCTTTCAAATCTGGCAATTAGTTACCTACAATGAAATTTGGCAGAGATATAGAGTTTGCCTTGGAAAGGATATAGAATATTGGGTTGTACGACTTTGGTCAAGTCTGATATTCGTCAAATCGGCAATTCGTCAAATCTGAAATTGGTCAAATCGGTAGTTCGTCAAATCGTCTGTTTATCCAGTTATGAAATTTGCCAAATACGCGATTGGTCAAGTAATTTTAGTACAATCACATGTAGAAATGAAAATACCTCGGGATGTTTTTTATTACCTTATTTTATTTCGTTCATATTTCACTATCATTAACCACTAATTCACTGAGTAGTATAAAAGAAAGTCGTTTCCAGCTGTCTGTCCGTCTGTCCCTATGTATGCATCTTTAAAACTACGTATGTATCCCTATGCATGTATCTTTAAAACTACGCGACGGATTTTAATACGGTCTTCTTTAATAGATAGAGTGATTCAGGAGGAAGATTTTTATGTCTAATACATGAAAACCGGACCGGAGGGGGTCGCTTTAAAGATATAAAATATCTAAGTATTCGTAATTACTATTGGCTACGTTCTGATGATGTAGGTAAGAAAGTACAACAGGTAACTTTCTTTTTGTAAATTCCTACAAGTAACATATGTGAAATAAAAAGCATGTATTCATTGACTGTACATAGACTTGACGAAAAACGTATTTGGCAAATTTCATAACTGAACAAACAGACGATTTGACGAACTACCGATTTGACGAATTGCGGATTTGACGAATATCAAACTTGACAAAAGTCGTGCAACCCAGAATATTTTTATTCCGAAAATTAAAAGAGAACTGAAAAAACCTCCTCCTTTTTTGAAGTCGGTTAAAAAGAGAACTTTTATTACCATTGATTAGATTAAAGTCGAACATTAACTTACACTAAACAAAATTTTACACAGAAAAAAATTCAACAGTAGGTAATTATTTCAGGAATCTTACAGGAACTCTTATATCAATGATCTAAGAAAAAAAATTCAGTTTTGCGATTATATTTGCTTGAGAACTCGATCTACCCACCTGAGCGAATATGAATTTAAACAAATAAATGTCTATAAATTTTACTATGACTACATAACTATAAATATTAAAAGATATTAGCTGATAATAACATAATATCTAAAGATATGGATTATAATTTTTATGACAGTATACTAAAGGTTAAAAACAATAGCTCAAGGAAGCATAGCTTAGTTCATAATATGCAGCATGGCCAGGCTAGTGATTTGTCTTTTGTTTGTGTTCTCCGTGGTTCATGGCCACCACGAGAAATATGAAGGGTACGTACAATGTTATTTGTAGCCTTAATCGTACCAACTCATTTTCAATATATTTAATAAATGATTTTACGTTGTCAAAAATTTAACTATTAATTTACATTATGTAAAGAAAATAAATAGTATATATTTCATTATTCATGACAGCGTGATTTAATTTTATCAAAAGGCAACCCTTTGACGATCGAGTATCGAGCGCAGACAGGAGACACACATAATTAAGTATTATTTTGTCCCAGGAGAGTGAAAAACTTCTTTATATTGGAGTTAAAAAAATAATTCGCGTTTTATGTAGGTACCTACACTACACAATGTGTTAATTTCAGTAATACAAAGCTCTAAGTAAGTAAATAGCGGTGATAACCTAGTGGTTATGAATTCAGCCTTCTATTTGGAGGGTCAGGGTTCGGGATCCCAGGACACGCACCTCTGACTTTTCGGAGTTATGTGTATTTTAAGCATTTACATTTCACTTGCTACAAAAACGGTGAAAGAAAACATCGTGAGGAATCCTGCATGCCCGACCTGCCATAAACTAAACTATCAAACTGTTTTATTCATTTTAGCCATCAATTATATCGCGTAGCGAGTTCTTCACAAGACATCGCGGATTTAGAAGCAAGCCTGGACATCATCTCAGCAACAGCTGCAGCAAGGACTGAGTCTGGTCATCTTGAGGCTATCGTAAGATTGTCCCCAGAGGAAAGAGAGCAATGGCTGCAATACTTCCAAGAAAAAAAGATGTCGTATACCAAAATTGCTGACAACCTTGCCGAGTACGTAAAATATTTTTTATGTGTTATGTTTTAAGCTACCACAAGCAATAGGTGCTAAGTCTAGTAGTAGTAGCCAATGAGACTGTATGAATTGACGTTTAGTCAAAGTTGTTCTTTGCAAACACTTATCGAAAGCCAAACTACGACATCGCTTCAACAAAACTCAATCGTGATTCATTGTGCAACATAAACCCCCACGACCCGAGAACAAACAATTTCAGACAAATACCTACATGTCTGCTTCCACAGGGATTTCATCCAGAACACCTTGCTTCACGGTCACTAAAAGATCCTCTTAAATTTGTGTCGGACCTGGTCAAGTCATCCATCAAGCTAAAATATTTCCTTACATAACGACATGTATGCAGTCAATAAGTTAGTTGATCTATTATTGCTAAGCCAGTTAGTTTTAATATCTATCTCCATGTAAATATTCATTTACTGTCTAGCATTCTCCGTGATGAAGAAGCCCAGATCAAAGCTTCCAGGGGCAAGGCCAGGGCAAGCGGCAGAATGTATTGGGACACATACTACAGACACGATGAGGTTTGTAAACATACCGAAATAATGATATACAAATAGAACATATTAAGAAACTCCAAACGATCCAAGTATCTACATAATAGTAAAAGGAAAAAAAACTTTGGAGATATTTCTGAATACGTTATTTCGACAATTTTTGAAGTTTTTATGATACTCGTAATTATATGCTTTCTGTACACGCTAATCTAATAAACGACTAAACATTATGTGAAAAAGGTTTTTTTTTGATGTTTTGTAGTAGATAGGTAATCCGGAAGTACCTATTATTTCAGCTGGTTTACCAATTAAAAATGATTAGGTAGATACCAATACCAAGTACGTATACCTACCACTTATAGTCGCGGCAAGGTACGATGGGCCCCTGACTTAAAATATCATTTTTAATACACTTTTATTTACTTAGCATTGTGGAAGTTTGTGTTAAGTTTATAAATATTTTTTTTTATCATTGTATCAAATTTTATTATAATCCTTCACAGATAAACGAATATTTAGAGGAATTGGGAGAGAACTATCCTGACTTAGTAACAATTGTAAATGCGGATTTGAGCTACAATTATCGTCAAATCAAATATGTGAAAATATCTACCACCCGCTTCGAAGACCTTAGCAAGCCAGTCATCATCATTGACGCTGCAGCTCACGCCAGGGAATGGGTGACGCCGCCAGTGGCTCTCTTCATCATTAACAACTTGGTGGTAGACCTCGTTGACAAAAAGCTGACAGAAAGCATCGATTGGATTATCATCCCCATGGTTAATCCCGATGGATACGAATACAGTTTTGATCATGTAAGTACCAACAGAAATTGCTGTGAACTCCCTATTAATAGAAGTTTGGTCATCGGAATGGCTCGTGGAAATATTAGAATTAAAGGTACTGATTAGTACATGGCGCAAGTGAGCACACAGTATGGTTGCGCAATAGCTGCAGTGCAGCAACAGTACATAGTTTACGTTTTAGGCTTCATCATTTCGGGTTTCCACTTGACGGTAGTCGAATAACGCAAAGCAATTTTTCCGGGTTTATGCTCAATTCTTCATTCGTGCAGATTATTCAGATGGTAACTACCAATATATTTGAATAAGTAAAACATTTATAACACTAACTAACTGCTCTCTTCGATGAAGTACAGTCATACCTAAGGATGTTGTAGGTTCTAAAAATCAGCGTCGAAATCCGTTTACCCTTTGGGAATCCTGGGCTGGGTGCGCCCATGATCCAGTTTTATTACATTAAGATTTGCTATTAATAAGTTTAATGCATTGATTGCATGAATGCATTGCATGAATGCATTATTAATAAGTTTAATACAAGGTACCTAACCTTTAAGTGGCTTAATCTTGCAGGACCGAATGTGGCGCAAAACACGTTCAACAGCCCACTTTGGCGCTGAGCGGTGCCCTGGCGTCGACGTGAACAGGAACTTCGATCACTACTGGGGAACGAGACCGCAAAGCTCAGACCCTTGCTCCATCATCTACGAGGGTCCTACTCCCTTCTCCGAAGTAGAAACCCGTGTTGTCAGAGATGTGGTGTTGCAGCATCTTTCGCGAACGTACTTGTACATCTCCTTGCACAGCTTCGGCAACATGTTCCTTTATGCTTGGGGCAACAACGGTAACTAAACATTACTTTTATGATATTCATTATTGTAGTTTTAAATAATAATTTGATTTCTTTATTCTACTATCAATTGGCCCAGAGTCGGTAATTAAATGCCTCAGTTTATTTCATGGAGGCTTAATTATGAGTATTGTTGAAAAGGCAAGATAAAACAATAAGTAATGATTTGCCATAATTAAAATCAATAAGTACATAAGTAACTTGACGATCAACTAAAGAGATTTGACAGATGGTCAATTCTATTGGCTTCGACCCATTAAAGGCCCACTAAAGAGCACTGGTCTCTCCAGAAAATGCAGGAGGCCTAGAGCATACTCAACGTCACTACTCCACCAAGCTCACCTATGAAATTACTCACCCTTTAATTCTTTTATAGGAACGCTTCCAGACAATGCTCTTACATTGCACGTCACGGGAATAATAATGGCAGAGGAGATTGACAAGCTGAAGCTGGAAAAAGCGCCAATGTATGTCGTGGGCAACGCCGCTCACGTGCTATATTACACTACCGGCACATCCAGAGACTGGACTAAGGCTGTGGGCGTCCCTCTGACGTATACCCAGGAGCTGCCGGGCTACGAGTACGGATTCATCGTCCCCCCAGATTACGTTGAACAGATCGTTACGGAATCCTGGGCTGGTATTGCAGCTGGTGCCCATTTCGTTCTCTATTTGTTTACGTAACGTGTTAAGAGTCAAATGTTAATAAACAATAAAGCTTCTAAATAGGTATTTAATTTATTCTTTCGTTACAAACTTAATCAACATAATTGATATGGGCGGCAGCGGAATGTGAAGCGAAGGCGGAAGCTTCATGCTCGTTTGCTCTTACTGTAAGGCACTTCTCACATTACGCTATTTATTAGCTACGCGACTGCGACTGCGCGACAAGTGCCTAAGAGTCTTACCTACATCCATAATTAGTTCTCAAACCTTTAATATCATAATTACGTAGATATCACCATCACATATTATCTATTATCCACCAGTGCGTCGACAGCGGCGTGCACAGTATTATGACACTGGGTATGCGGCGAAGTACTCGGTCACAAAAACTTTTTCTTTTATAGATTTTAGGCATAGGCACAGCCACGCTACGGATCTCTAAGTCGGAAACCGTTCCAATAGAAGAAGTCTATGTAATAATATTCATGTACATCTTCTACGGCAACGCAGACAAAACAGCGATCGATCGTCGCAGCGGAAGAAATTCTGATAAATAAAATAATAAGCTAAAATATTATAATTACTCACCTAGTCAGCTTCAATTTTCACATATTCAAGGTTCAATATGCAATAAGTAAACAATACGCAAACAATAATAATAATAAACAATATGCAAGGAAAACCATATAATTTAGTCGTGTGTACACAACCACACAGCCAGTTATACGTTTCATAACTTTTGACATGAAACTTTCGAGTTACATTCCCTTTTTGCTGGTTTAAATTTTGTACACGCCTACCTTTAGACACAATTTGATTCTTTTCACTGAATGACAATAGTGAGAACTTGTTATTTTTAAGTTTTAATACACACACATTATCAACACAAACTTCACAATCCAACATTTTAAAAAATTCAACAGACGCACTAGTAAAAGCAAATCACTACAATTATTATAGAAACTCAGTAATAAACTGTTAAATGTACGCATTTTCAAATGTTAAAATGAAAAATCTTAAATGGAAACTATATTGATAACTCGCAAACAATTATGTATATAAGCTCGTCACATGAAAAAGCAAACATGGCCGGCGCGGCGCGAAACCGGCGAAACACAAAACATAAACAAATATAACCCTACTAAACAAAAATGCATAATGTGCATACGTGATTTACTTCGGATTATAGGCACAAAAATTTCCGATTACTTCCGACGACGAGTTCGGCGGAGTTCGATTCGATAGCATGCATGCGGCATGCCTTGGCTTTAGAAATTATATGGATGTGTGTGTTTGCGAACTGTGTACGGACACCAAAATTACTACACACATGCAAACAAATGTCCTGCGAACCGCGATGGCATTACTTTCAAACGCCTGGCGTGTTTTTGCTTGCAAATACGCAAGTTAAACTTAAACACGTGTTATTTATAAAATATTTGGCGTTTTTAAGTTATTATATTTTGTATATTCATTTATTTACTGTTAATTAAAGCCATCTAAAACGTACAAACGTTAAATTAAAATATCGTAAATGACAAGTAAAGCACTGCATTTCTGCCTACAAGGAGCGCACGCCCCTGTACGTCGAATGCCCATGCGACTAGACAATAGACTCTACTCTACTCTCTAGACTCTACTAGGTAGGTAGGTATGTTACGTAAAGGTCTACCCATATTCAACTCCTTCTCAACTCCAAATCATTTCGTTGAGAACTTGAGAAGTATATACTTATTTATTAACATAAAATTTAATCGTATCTCTTAAGGATGTATTTTCAACATAATTATATTTCAACAAGTAACTGATCCACGCCCGATTGAGACATATGTAGTGTGGGTACGTACCTAGTTACCGATTACCGAATTTAGTTACAAGAATTAACAATAAATCAAAATCAGTCGTAGGGTATACCTACTTGAAAGAGGTACTACTCGCCACCTTCCTCACCACTCCTTGCTCCTTTCCAAGTCCGAACCGACACCAAGTAAGAATCTAAATTCAAACGTTTTTAAAGTCATGTTTGACTCGTGGTGAATGCTTTCGTTTAATTGTCATGGCCCGAGTTCTCAGCGGATAAAAATTCCATTGGTTCATTTGTTTTTGACCCAGCCATATTGCACGTTTTATTCTAAGTATATGATTTTGTCTTCCTTGCGTAGGTAGCATTAATTTCAGTTATAGTTATAATCTGCTGTTCTTGTTTTCATGTGTCCACTATAATTGTTGTTACTATTGCTAGTGTACTGTTAGTTATTAGGATTCAACATCAACTACTATGTAATTATTATAATTTTTTTATTACTATTTATTTTGTTAAGCAAGTTCGCCACGTTCCACACCTACGTGCGCACCGCACGGCGCCGTAGGTCACATTGAAAAACAGCGAGCCTCGCTGAATGTGACCTTTTTCACGTAACACCTGCACGGCACTGCGTTGTTTTTTGACGTGACAACGTCTTATAAATTGGTTTGCCGGGTGGCACTTCAAGAAACTGCGTTAGTAGCTCCGCTCACGTTACTTATAGTAGCTACGGCGTACACACGTTGGCGTGTTTCAGAAAATGGTACAGCGCCATCTCTGGTTAAGTAGAGTAATCTAGTTTGTTACCTCACTTAGTTGTGACTAATGGTTAATGGTCTAACGGTTAGCAGCGCTAGATGGCGGATGGTGTTACAATGTTTTAAATATAATTCTTTGTATATGTTTACCCCATGAAGATACGGGAACGCAGGGTCAACTTCACAAATAACCACAACTGCTTCCAAACCCAAAATAGCAGTTTATTATAAAACCAAAGAAGTCGACACATTGCCCTTTACAAATTTTTCTCTTATATAAACTCCACGTTACACTCGTTAGCGCGTTTCACAAATTGGTACAATGCCATCTTGTTTACAAGTGAGGAACTATTTAACAAAAATAAAACATTAAACTTAAATTGCTTCCGCCTTCACATGACGGTTAGACAGTATAAATAAATGTTTTAAATTGTTACTATTATTTCATCCTTCTTCCTACTATACGAATGAATATTCACATTAAAATTATTTTACCACTCAAAGTCGTTGTCACGTAAAACTTTCGCCCGTATACCGACTTTACAGGCAACCAATTTTTTTTCTTTTGTTAGTATGTAATATAGATTTAAGAAACATTATTGTAGCAGTGCTTTGTGTTATGAAATAAATGATTTTCTTTCTTTCTTTCAAAGGTGATGTCATGAGGCTTCCAAATTATCGCATGGACGATTCTGAAGAGGTGCTTGCACGACTTGGTGACGCACATTTGTCTACTTCGTACCTACTTACCTACTACTTGAACTATTCCATCTGATTTGGTAATGATTTTGATGATTTTTATTTAAACAGACTTCAAAAAAGGAGGAAATTCTCAAATCAAGTGTCTTTTTATTTTTGACTGTTAGGTCCCTTATAAGTACTTAACTTCGATTGTATCTTAATTACGAAATAAAAAAAATATCGCCATTCGATTTATGAAGGAAGGATAGAAACGAAGACGAACACATATACATATAGGTAGGTGTAGGAGAGAGCCACAAACACAACGAATAAAACTAAAACTTCAGTCACCTAAATCCCTTTACCCCTTTCAGTTTCAGTCAGCTTTCAGTAGTAAGATACCTACCTACCCACTTTCCAAAGACATGTTTTCCGGTGAGGTAGGTCTCTACGTGTTGCCGCCATCAATAGCTCTCTTGACCCCGTAAAACACGGACATTCAAATCATTCCCTGTATATTCCCGGGACCAACTCAAAGGCGACTATAAAAATTTCATGAAACCGTATGAGGCCACTGGCGTAACATGTTTTAAAGTTGTCGCAATATTTCAACCACTCTAATTTTTGCAAAATGCCCAATCAAATCCATCAATGGATCTTTGCAATGGATTTAAGTTGATCCCCTGAATTTATTGATGAATGTCGTTATTGAACTTAATATTCTAGCGTAAAATTAATTTAAATAGAAATAATTTCAAGATTCTTAGGTAGATACCTACTCAAAGTTACATGGTTTAAATTTTATATGGAGACTGCTGATATCAGTCATATATTAATATTCGCTTGACATGTTTATGGCCCTTATTGTTTATTGCTTCCGATTTAGCGAAGTATATACGCCAGGGTTGTCTCAATATGTACTCGTATATTGCTATCAGTATGTCTATCTACTCGTTTGAGCCATACTATTGAGCACGGGTCTCTTTCTCAGAATGAGAAGGTTAAGGTCATAGTCCACCACATTGGCTAAGTGCGGATTGGTGGACTTTACACACCTTTAAGTTTGGCGAACTCTCCGGCATGCAGGTTTGCTCACGATGTTTTCCTTCACCGTTTGTAGCAAGTGACATTTAAATACTTAAAACGTACATAACTCCGAAAAGACAGGGGTGCGTGCCCTGGGATTCGTATCCGGAACCTCCGAATAGGAGGCCGAATTCTTTACCACTGCTATCACCGCTCATTCATTATTCATTTATTTACGACTTAGAGTAGATATTTAGAGGTCTAGTTTAGTCTACAAATCATACAGATTTACAGTAACCCTGTAGCAATTTTTAATCGGTTATACAAACCACAAAATTGCAATTTCCAGCGAGAGTGGTAGAGCCGGTATACATAGCGCTGTTTCAACGAAAATTGTGATGCAATAATTTCCACGAGGATAATTGCGGATGGTTACCTACTGGCCGCGTGCACAAACTTGAAAAAGTTTATCGTTCAAATTCAAATATAACGGCGTTTCCCTCGCTCAAGCATTCTCCAGAGATCTGCTCTGCTTTAGTTTTAATTAAATGTACACTATTATGATTTAAGTTAGTTTCGACTAGCATCTTAGTGTTGAGGCTAGACTTATAGGTATAAATACGAAACAGACCTTCAGAATTGTTTAGTAAACTACATTATTTCCTATTACCGGAGGTTAACAATGTACCCATAGGAATAAAATATTGATTAATATCTATGTAATAAAATGCTACTACTGGCCAGCAACGCATTGTCCAAACAAGTAGACATAGATCATTAGAATCGAAAGAGAGGAGAAACACAGCTAAATTTTTGATGCGCGTTATGATATTAATGTGTTGTAAATAGGTATGTAATGTAGTGAAGTATATCGTATTTGTTTAATTACAATTGGTTTAGAAATAAAAAAATGATGTGTAAATCAGTCCACTCATTTAGTCTCTAGATCGATAAGCACCCCTTAATGAATTAGGTAAATGAATCTTAACTGAATGTGAACCGAATTCGGGTAGTGGGTAGTAAGGGGCATGTTTTCCAAAGTGAATCGACGGCGGTTTACGATTTACTAGTCTAGAAATATGTTTCATTTCGTGGTTAATTCTGTATATTCTTCATCATCGCTTAACCTAATGTTTAATTAGACAAAGAAACAGCGAAACAAACAGTCGTCATTTACCAGTGGCGATTCCTGGTGTTTATAATTGGGATGGCTCCAGCTTTTGTTATATTATAGGGTGTAGTGTTAAGTGCCCATAACCGGAAAACCATTTCTTCAGACGGACAATCTAACAAACTTGCAGTCTTTCATTAAGAAACCTACTTTGAAATCGGAAATAATAATTGCTTTTTACAAAAAAAATAACCGACTTCAATCTTGATAAGTAGAGATAACTCAAAAACTACTCGCCAGATGGCGCTCAATTCAACATGTAAGTGTAAAGTTCTCGTCGCTACAAATTAATCAAGCCCAAACACTAGATAACTGCAGTAAATCGTTGAGGAGTTCCCTCGACTGTCTTTCGGCTTCATCAGATCGACTCCAGATCTTCATGAAATAGTAGCGCTTTAATGTACTTATGATAACATGAACAAACACACTAGTTGTCCATACAATTTTCGAAAGTTCCCCTCGACTTCCCTGAGATGCCATCATCAGATCCTGATGTCCTTATCACGGGACCCCACTGCACATATCTACTTTAGAATAAAAAAAGAATTATCAAAATCGGTCCATAAACGACGAAATAATCGCTGAACGTACATAAAAAAAGCATATATATGGTCGAATTGAGAACCTCCTTCTTTTTTGAAGTCGGTTAAAAAGAAATTTCATACAATTTGACATTTTTATTTTTGTATGAAATAGCTAATGTTTTTTCACGATTTTAGGGTTTGTCCCATAGTGAAAGTCCATTTTCCACTATCAACCGTTTTTCGGCAAACGATCTCGTCGTGAAAGGTCTTTCTAAAAGTTCTTGTATCACAGATTTTGTTGAATCACTCATAATTTCATGTCATTTCATTATAAACTAATTACCTACTAAATAAAAAGTAAATTAAATCAATAGAAAGATAGAAACCGTAATCACAAATCTACACCATCACGAAAAACATGCGAAAACTCGTTAAGTAATGCGCCATTCCCAGCGCCAGACCCGCGTTTCAAACTCAGTGATACGCTGATACCACAGTATAATTTTACTATGGTGATACTAAGCGATCGAAGAGGCGCGGGCGGCGCGGGCCAACGACTTTGTATGGACTAGGCATGCGCTGGCCGGAGCGCATCGCTCGCCTCGGCCGCGCTCGGCGCCGACCGAACGCGAAGACAATTTCGCCGCGAGTCGCGATCGTGATAGAAGACCGCAGCGCTCGTAAAATGTAATTATTGTACTTAGGTCTAAATAATTAGGTTGTAAATATATGATTTTTTACATTTTATTTAATGCTTAAAATTTATGGTATGGCGCCGCCATACGCGCCATCTTAGAGAAATCGCCACTGTCATTTACAGACGCTCCAACAAAGTGATTAATAAATGCTTAATTTTACGCTTCACTCCTGGCGCGCGAAATTCAATTTTCTGCGGGCACAAGGAAATTCTTGCGAATTCCGAAGAATAGCAGGACTTTTCTAAATTAATTTATTTTGCTGTGATTGTGGTTCTTTTACCTGAGGCTATTAATATACAGAATTTTTAAAACACAAAGAATAATTACCAACTCTTATTCTTAGGTCTCGTAAAAATATTCAAGAAAACTAAACCATCGTAAAATTATTCTCATTTCATTTTAAGTTCCGTATATTTGATAACCTTTATAGTGATTTAAGCCTGCTACAAATTTACGAGTTAGTTTACTCATTAACGGCAAAGCAAAGTACACGCAGCTGGCGAATACCACGGAGTTATAAATTATCCAAGTGTGTGAAAAGTGCTAACTTTGTGTGGCAGCTGAAACCCTCGGACAGTCCTAACACTCGAGTTCAAAATAACTTTGTTATTGGTTGATGTTACTGGAACTAGAATTTAATTTTGACTTAACTGGTACAAACATTTATCGTGGCGGGAGTCCGGTGTCAATCAACCTTTATTTGCTAAAATATTTGTAAGATTTTTTTAAAAAGTAGCCATGGTAGGTATCTTCAGGGCACATAAAGAGAATTCCCTTGAGTTTATATATTTTTTTTTGGGACTAGGTAAGATAACGGCTGCTACCTGTTAGAAAGACCAAAAGATAACAAAAACTAAAAGAATTATTTTTGCCACCTGTTTGATTCATACGGGATAAATAGATAAATCGTGGATAGGAGTGAGAAGGGTAAGATTATGAGATGATTACAGAGTGTGAATAATTGGATTGGAAATTAACAAAGCTTTCTTTGAGGTACCTAAGAAGCAATGCTAAGAAAGAGCAGTCAGATTGAAAGCAGAAAGCGAAGGCAAAGCCGAATAGGGAACCACTTGAGTTTGTTACGAAATTGAGTTATGTGATCATATTTGCAAAGACCAAATATGTATCTTATACAGATATTCTGGAGACGCAAGTTTGTTCAATTGCTCCCCTGTAAGATTACAATAGCAAATATCGGCATAGTGAAATCAGAGACGAACTAGCGCAATTGTAGTAGCAATGGAAGTAGATTTTTGTTCCGCGCAATGTTCTCACGACGGCAAATATCTTTTTCATCACCCCTATTCGAAAAAGACGACTTGGTTCGGACATAATGGGTTCCAAAGTTGCTGTTTTCTATTCAGCGGGCCGGAATGAATTTTCATACAATTTTTCCTGCCGGCTAGATCTTTTCCGTCCTATTTTGAATTTAGAACATTTTAGTATTTTGCGCTAAAGAAATTGAACACAAATATTGTTTGAATAAAGAATGTCTGGTTCGACGCGAGGGCCCGCCAGCTGAATAATAAAAAAAGAAATCAAAATTTATTTGATTATCAAATTAAGATCGCTCGAACTATTTCCCGCGTTTTCGTGCATTTTTACGTATTGTTAGAAATTTTGTTTTGTTTTGAAAAAATGAGTTCTTCCAACGATAGTGAAAGTATCCTCCTGATAGTGTAAAAACTGAAGCGAGTAATGTGATGAATAGTTTATTACCTGCGAAATCCCGGGAAAAATATTTGAAAGCCCATGATAATTTTTTGGAATGGAGAAATGCACGTATTATTTATTTTACGTATTATTTTCTATTATATATGTGGATTATTTTAACAGTTTAAATTTTTAAAGTATTTTGCTTGTTAGTAGAAACTGGTAGATTTTATTATCTGTGTAGTTGTTATGATTAGTTTTGATGGTTGAACGTCATAATTTGTTTGGTCTTGTCACTTCACTTGTCATTGTCACTTGTTAGAAAAAGATGTAAAGAGGTGCTGTGTAATTTGTACGAAGTAACAAATAAAAGGAATATCACTGCAAATAATTCGTTTCAAGCCATTCCCACAACTTTATGGGGGCTCGTCCGGGATGCGAAACAATATTTGAAGTGAATCAAGGAAGAAAACAGAAGACTCGTCCAATTCAAGTTGCCGGTTCGTGTTCGTTTTGTTCGACTTTGTGGCCGCCATTAGATCTGTTTTACCGACGCGCAGCGCGTGCGACACAGAGTGAAGATAGTCGTCAGAGTGAAGTTGGTCGCAAGTAGTAACCTGCTTTACCGACTCAACCGTTCATTCATTGACTCACAATGGTAGAAAATGTTGTCATCCTAGAAAAATTTCTACTAAAATGGTAGCTTTTGGAAAAGACGTGTCAATAAATTTTTTAAGACTGAAGATTAATTAATTTGGATTTTAATGACTACGAAGAAGCCATCATTTTGTACGAAGACCAGGAGAAAGAGTTCCCAGACTTCTCCTAAAGCAAATACAAGTTTGTCTGCCATTATGCCGCCAAAGAAAGACGACAAAGAAAGTGAAGATGAAGACGTTGAAGTTCAGATTTCTTTCAAGGACTTGGAGAAGTCCATGACCATTTTTAGTGGAGACGATACTTACCCTATTGATACTTTCCTCGAAGAATTTGAAGATACTGCTCAGCTCATGAAGTGGACTAAAATTGAGAAATTGATCTACGCTAAACGACTTTTGGATGGAACCGCCAAACTTTTCCTGAGATCTATGGGAAGAGTGAAGGACTACGCGAGCTTGAAGAAAGCCCTTAAAGAAGAATTTGGCCCTAAGGTTAACAGTGCAATAATACACAAGAAGCTTGCTGCACGTAAGATGAGGAACGACGAAACCTATCAACAGTACTTTCTGTCTATGAAGGAGTTGGCACTCCATGGCAAGGTTGAAGACGCTGCTTTAATAGAATACTGTATCGATGGTATCCGCGACCTAGAAACGAATAAGACCATCCTATATGGTGCTTCGGATATTAGAGATTTCCGGAAAAAATTAGACATTTATAGCAATTTTAAAAAGAAGACGCTGACAAGTAAACCTGCACAGACTAGCCAGCCACTCGCGCCACCAACCAGTAAGACAAGAGACGTGAAAAGATGCTTCGACTGTGGTGGCTTAGGTCATCAATCGGCGTCCTGTTCGAAGGGAACAAAATGCTTTAAGTGTAATGGTTTTGGACATAAATCTAATGAATGTCCTCAGAGAAAGACGCTGAATATTCAAAAAAACGATGAAGATGAAGAAAATAACTTAAAGATTAAAGATGAGAAAGTTCCCTACAAAAATATTAAAATCAACGGAATAGACTTTACATCTCTCATAGATACTGGAAGTGACGTCAACCTTATTACCAAATCAAAATTCGATAAGATTAAAGACAGTGTTACTGATTACAAAATTAGACCAGTACGTCTTACAGGAATCGCTGAAAATAAAGTTGATACTGAAGGGATATTTACAGCGAAGGTACAGATTGACCAGTATTACACTGATTTAATATTCCATGTTGTAAAGGACCAAGACATACCCGTAACCATTCTTATTGGAAATCCCATACTTAAAGACTTCGAACTGCATTTTACTCCTGACGGTGTTTATATGGAGAAGATCATGCATCTTACCCTTTTAGTAGAAGATGAAACTAACCAAGAATATGACATAGAAGACTCTAAATATGCTGAACAAATTTACAAGATGTGTAGAGCGTATAAACCTAATGAGAAGAAGAAGAACAGCAACGTAGAATTGAAAATTTTACTAAATGATGAAGATCCTGTCTTCCAAAATCCGAGACGATTGTCACCGCTAGAAATGGGTATCGTGAACCAACAGATTGAGGACTGGTTAGCGAAAGGAATAATTAAACCTAGTAGATCTGATTTTGCATGCCCAATTGTCCTAGCCCACAAGAAGGATGGCTCACGGCGAATGTGTATGGATTACCGAAAATTAAATAAAAAGATCATAAGAGAAAGATTCCCATTACCAGTGATAGAAGATCAGATCGACAAGTTGAAAGAAGCAAAAGTATTCACGTCACTTGATTTATGCAACGGATTTTTACATGTGAACGTTCATCCAGATAGCCAGAAGTACACCGCCTTCGTTACACCCCAAGGCCAGTATGAATTCGTCAGAATGCCCTTTGGCCTCTGTACAGCGCCATCTGTATTCCAAAGATTTGTCAACGATGTCTTCAGTGACCTAATTGCCGATGGAACCGTGGTAGCATACCTCGACGACTTAATTTTACCGTCAAGAACAGAAGAAGAAGGTTTAAGGAAGCTCGAAAAGGTGCTAAAAAGAGCGGAAGAATTTGGGTTACAGTTTAACTGGAAGAAATGCCATTTCTTGAAGAAAGAGATCGAATATCTCGGCTACATCATTCGAGATAACGAAGTAAGACCTTCGAAGGATAAAATTAATGCCGTGTCGAAATTTAAACAGCCTGACAATGTTAAAGCTGTTCAATCATTCTTGGGACTCACTGGCTATTTCAGAAAATTTATTAAGGATTATTCCCTGATAGCAAAGCCGATGACCGACTTATTGAAGAAGAATATCCCATTTAATTTTAATGAAAACTGTCAACAAGCTTTTCAAGAACTCAAAAAGATATTGTGTAGCTCACCTGTACTTAAAATTTATAATCCTGATTTGCATACCGAATTGCACACAGACGCCAGCGCGGATGGATATGGAGCCGTACTATTACAAAGAAGTCCGAAAGATGACAAGCTTCATCCGATCCACTATATGAGTAAGAAGACTACCCCGACCCAGAGAAATTATCATAGCTATCATTTGGAGGTATTAGCTATAGTGGAAGCTATCAAGAAATTTAGAATCTACCTACAAGGAATACATTTTAAAATAGTAACCGACTGCTCTGCATTAACCATGACCTTACACAAGAAAGACTTAGCACCAAGAGTCGCTCGATGGGCTCTGCTACTTGAAGAGTACGATTACGAGATCGAGCATAGGCCAGGATCAAGAATGAAACATGCCGATGCTTTAAGCCGATATCCAGTTTGTCTTATGATTGCGGAAACTACAGCACGTATCAAAAAAGCTCAAGATGAAGACGATCACCTAAAAGCACTGAAGAAAATTTTAGAGAAAGAGCCTTATCAAGATTATGTTTTACAAAAGGACATACTCTACAAAGAGAAGAATGGTAGCCGATTGATTGTTGTACCTAAGAGAATGCAATTTGAAATAATTAGAAGGAACCACGAAAGAGGACATTTTGGAGTTACAAAGACTGAAGAATTAATTAGCAGAGAGTATCATATAGAGAATTTACAAGAAAAAATTAGGAAAGTAATTAATAATTGTGTTGAATGCATCCTAATATCAAATAAGAAAGGGAGGAAAGAAGGTTTTTTGCATCCGATAGACAAAGGAGATGTGCCGCTGTCAACTTATCACATAGATCATCTTGGACCTCTTACGTCAACACACAAAAATTATAAGTACATCCTGACCGTCGTCGACGCCTACACAAAATTTACCTGGATTTATCCCGTTAAGACATTAACCACTGAAGAGACGTTAACTAAATTGAGATTACAACAGCAGACCTTTGGCACCCCTGAAAGAATAATAACCGACAGAAACGCAGCATTCACCGCAACCGATTTTCAAGAATATTGTAAGAGCGAGGATATTACACATTATACGATCACTACCGGACAGCCGAGGGGAAACGGTCAAGTGGAGCGTATACACCAGATTATCATTGCAGTATTAAGTAAACTCAGTGCAGATGACCCTACGAAATGGTACCGCAGAGTATCCAACGTACAACGTTGTTTAAATGGAACGTACCAACGAAGCATCAGAATGACTCCATTTGAACTGTTATTTGGCGTAAAAATAAGAGATAAAGAAGATGAATTGCAGAAATTGATAGAAGAAGAAAACATCCAACTATTTACTAAAAAGAGACAAGAACTCAGAGAAAAGGCAAAAGACTCCATAAGAAAGATACAAGAGGAAAATTTAAAAAACTATAATAGGAAAAGGAAGGAAGCAATTGTTTATAACGTGGGTGATCTAGTTGCAATCAAGAAGACTCAATTTTCTCAAGGCTCAAAACTTTTCCCGAAATTTTTAGGCCCGTATGAAGTAACGGCAAAGAAGCGAAATGATAGATACACTGTGAAGAAGGTAGGAAATGGAGAAGGACCCATTAATACGTCAACTTCTGCTGATTTAATGAAGCCCTGGACTGCGCCAGAGAATGAAAATTCATCTGGGACAGATGAATAAACAGGATGACCGTGTGGATTATTTTAACAGTTTAAATTTTTAAAGTATTTTGCTTGTTAGTAGAAACTGGTAGATTTTATTATCTGTGTAGTTGTTATGATTAGTTTTGATGGTTGAACGTCATAATTTGTTTGGTCTTGTCACTTCACTTGTCATTGTCACTTGTTAGAAAAAGATGTAAAGAGGTGCTGTGTAATTTGTACGAAGTAACAAATAAAAGGAATATCACTGCAAATAATTCGTTTCAAGCCATTCCCACATATATATATATTATTTTCTCATAGTGGGTGATGAAAAGTAGAGTGTATCACTCGGGTGCAAGTATATTTTTGGCTCGGGCGACGTACTTTGAATCCCTCGCTACGTTCGGGATTCTACTAAAGAATCCCTCGCTACGCTCGGGATTCTACTCTAGAATCCCTCACTTCGCTCTGGATTCAAAAAACGCCCTCGCCGAAAAAATATTACTTTGCACCCTTGTCATACAATCTACTATTTGCTCACAGAAATAATAATTTGTGGATTCCAACAGTATGTCTGACTGACCATTACTATTTCTAGTTTTTTTATTACTGAAATGTATGTGGAAATCGTCAAAATAAGTACATTTTGTTTAGATCGATCAATAGATTTTTACAATATTATAACGCCATTCATTATTCTAAGTTTTACAGAATTTTGACTACTTGTTCGATCATAACCTTAAGGAAATCTTTCTTTTATTAGTTCAAATAAGAACAATAAGTGACATTTTTAGAATTTTCAAATTTCATAAATTATTATGAACACATATCACGTCATTTTTCGAAGTTGTATGCCTCTTTTTTCCCCCTTTCCTTTTTCTGTTGAATAACAACGAATCATGACAAGTAATTATAACATCGAAATTTAATTTTAAAATTCGAATAAGAATTTCTATTAAAAACCACCCCTCTTAAGCATGAGTAGCTTGAAAAGATAATGTTATGCTACTTTAACAAATGAGTGGAGATTAATAGATACGGCAAGGCAATAATGCATTATTCTAATGTTGTGCTTTTTTTAATTTGAACTTAAGAATCACGAGGGTGAATCTGTGTAGAGACGAATAGCTGTCAGTATTCTTCACTTTAAATTGTTTGAGCGTGATCGGGTATTTTTCGCGGCAAATGTGTACAAGTTTGGAATACAAGTGACTTGCATTTTTATACACTGTAGAAAGTCTGTAGGTACTTGTTCGTACAAGAGACCTCTTATAACCCCTTAACTACCTACCTTGGCTTTAATTTAGTACTCCAACCTCGTACCTACTGGAAAAAATTTTAGACGTTATTCTTTAAATTGTCCTTTTTATTTTAGTAGGTACATATCTACATATCAATTGAAATTAAACAAACTCTTAATGTGTTATCATAATCATATTCAAATCGGTTTAGCCGTTTCTGAAATTAGCAGGAAGAAAATCTCATTAAAAAATCATTGCCATTAGTGTCACTTTTTTGATATCCGCTCTGGAGCAGTGTGGTGGTGGTGGTGTAGTTGGATTATTTAGGCTTCTTTAATGATGAGGAGAAAGCCGTACCTACTCCAGTCACAGTAAGCAAGTAATGGAAATAAAAATGAAATGATTTTTATTCGAACTTGGTTTTTACAAACACTTTTCGAAAGGCAAACTACGCCATCATTTCCACAAATCCCTACGTTGATAATGGGTTCAAACCATTCCAATTTTTTAATATTCGGTCAAAAGGCCAAAAGTCCGAATACTTATTAGGTATAACCTCCTACTATAAACTATCAAGTTTATATTATAGGCACGCGACAATTAAAAATAAAATATTTAAAAATATAAAAATATTTAACTTAATGCAAGTGATATCTTTAATCAACAATTTCACTTAGCCTCTACGATATTGTACATCGGTCCGTGGTATTAACTTAAAGCAATGATTTTATATAAGTTTCCTCTAAAATACTTGTTCAGAAAACTAAATGCAGCTGCACATCCCCAATTTACTTTATGGGTGTAATTTAAAAGCATTCGCTTGCTGGTCCTGTAAACAGACCTTTTCATATTCGGTTCGAATCCGCTTTCTTGGAAATAAACCGACTTCAAGTTTTAAATGAGCAAAGTTTTAATGCATTATGGTGAAATACATTTACATTTAGTAGATAGTCAATTAAGAAGCTGTTTTAGTGTTTCTTTTAACCCTCGACCTAAAAAGAGGCGTGCTGCCTATAAGGTTGACCTGTGTGTGTCTGTCTGTGGCACCGGAACTCCTGAATGAATGAACTGATTTGAGTGCGATTTTTAATCGAAGCGAAGCAAGGGCGAATTGACTAGTATAGTATGCATCTAATATTTTTTGTTCTCGGTCTAGGTGTGACCACTTGCTTTATAAGATGTTCATCACGTTATTTCTTTAATATTTCAATACCAATAATTGTAATGGTAGCGTTATCTATAGCGACATAACTATATGTAAGTAGGTACTGTGTGTGGCATGTCAGTTTATCTTTATTTGCTAGCATAAAATGGAGGGAAAGGCAAAAGGAAAACGAACTCGTTGATTAACTGGTTGTCCATTGTAGCCAGTTGTCACTTTTTTAAAGCGAAGCGGGATTTGAAGCCGCGTAAGTAAAAACTGTGGATTTTGCGTCGAAAGTGGGACAATACAAAACGTAAGCAAAATCAGTAGCTCTATATACTTTATTTTATGTGATTTTAAATAATATGTAACCATAGATACTTTGAATTTTACGAAAACACTTCACTACTGAGAAACAATAGCTTTATCTATCTTTAGCTGTGGCATACTTGAGTCGTTGTTAGTACCTAAGTATGAAATTGCCACTCCCACACCCACCAAAAACAAATTTGATGCGTGTTCTCACAGTTCAATTTATTTATTTTATTACTTTATTGTTTTCACACCATAAATTATTGCATACAAAAGCACAAACAAGGAGTGTAAAACAATTATAGAAAAGTGTTTAAATATTTTTGTTCCGAATTTTAAATTCTCGCCGTAATTTTACAATGAGCCCTGATCACTGGGGAGGACAGCTCACATTTGTGAGTGTGAGTGACGGCATATTATAAATAATTCTAGATCGAACCTGAACCGAGTACACTGGAAGATATTCACGGAGTTGCTATGAACTAACTTACTGCAATAATTAATCTGAAGATTCAGTCTGACATGTTGATTACAATTACAACTAAAACATGAAAATAAACACGATTGATGTTGACTAAGTGAAAAGAACTTAAGATAGGTAGGTACCATCACACCACTAAGTATTTTACATACATTTTTCTAAAGTGACATTATGCCATCTCTTCACACAATCCGTCAAATCCACTGTGAGGGGACTTGGAAGAAGGATCGGCAAGAAACTTCCAAGAATTAGTTCTAACTCACAGTTACAGAGAACAACTATTACCTAGGTATTAGTTTCAATGTAATATTTCCAATTCGTATCCAATCAGTTTCATCTTTGAAGTGACTATTCACGACTTGCACGTCATTTGTAAAATCATTCTCCCGTGAGTCCCCTCAATAAGCGCAGCTTAGCTTACCCAGAAAGACGAATCGTGTAATAAGTGCCAAGTAAATATTTTAATTGCAGTTTACACTAGTGTTGCTGAGATTTATGATCTACACAAGGTCGTAAATCCCTGGATAAACAGTTGATTTATTCCAATCACTACTAAAATGGTATACCTAAGGGTTTTGGTGTGGATCAATTATAAAGATATTAAAACTACAATTTTTTTACGGTCATTATAATGCAAGTTGCATTTTTGTTACTATAGCTTATAAGATCTTCAGTTTTATCATTATGATTATTTAAAACAAATGAGTTTCTATTTCTTATAACAAAACGCAGTAGGTATAATTTTGAAGATTGTGCGCGATAATTTTATATTCCTTCATAATATCTAATATGAGCTGAAGAATACGTCACATTGTAAGTTATTTGTGTAAAATATTTCAATGGGATGCTCAAACAGGTGTGGCAGCCACAGCGGGGTAGACGTAGACCCCAGGGACGGGAACGATGCAAACGTTCTAACTGTCAAACAAAGTGCCTTGTCATTGACGCAGGGGAATATTAGAATACTGGGAGAAATATTGCATACCTATCTACTGTCTATTCTTCACATCAATGGGCGGTGCTAAACATTCTCATTCCTTAATGGAGAGTTATCGTAAAAATGAAAGAGGTTTGGAAATTGAAATTTTAAGTGCATATTCATTTTGTTATTTAGGTACTTTGGTGAAGAAAAACATCCTAAAAAGATAAATAAATATCTACGAACAACTAGTGTTCAAGCATTTTAAACTAGCGTGGAACCTTATAGTGTTCACTTGACTAATACTGAGATAGCAAAGACTACTGACACCAATCTCATACTTTTATCAGAATGTCATAAGAAGCAACAGAAGCCGCCATCCACTTGGTGTTAGGAAAACGCATTAGAATCATTATAAACTCGTAATTTCATTTATGATATTATTTTTTCCTTGAATCTTACCTGGTTACTACTCGTATTTAAGGCCCCCAGGCCTACGAGCCTGAATTTTCTTCTTTCTTGGTCGATTGTTGATGCCAACTTTGCAGGTTACCTTTGTTTTAACTGCCCAAGATAAAATATATCTTTACTTGCAAAAAGTAACGAAATAAAAACGAACGTTGGATGAAGCAACTCAGTTACGTTACTGGTACTTAGTAAGAATAATCTGAATATTTCTCTCGAAGTTTGCGTTACTGCGGGAAACGGCTAGGAATCCAAACTTCTGACAAGTTCTGTGATGAGCACTTAATATTCGAAGAACACGTTTCTGCCATTTTGGTACTTTGAAAATTTAATATTTCTCACTTACCTACGTTTGCTTTTTGCTTATTTAACATAAAAATGTTTCGTAACAGCATCAAGAACGTAACATCATCTTGAGTAAACTTCGAGAACTTTTTGTTGAATTTGAGGGAACTTCGGTGTTAACTAATTAGATCAAGCAATTCATGTTAACTTTAATTAAAACTTAAGTCCGAGTGAAAGTACTTTGAACATATTATTAACTTGAAATAAGACAGTAACGCGTTATGAGCTCCAGAATAAAAAAGAGTAGGTACCAACAGCACACATCCTAGTTTCTACCGAATCGTTTTGTACTGTGCATTTCGCACTGTAGCATCAAATAAAATACCTGAATATTTTGCAGCTCAGTTCAATGAAAATGGGATTTGTCGCTGGTCTCGTTACTATTTCACACGTTTTTGTGCCCGTCTCTGTTGGGACTATATGCCGATTCGAATTCAGGATGTCTTTTAATGACCCCGTATTACATGGACTGTACTACCATTCAGGTTTCCACATACATTCGTCTTTTCAACCGACTTTTAAATTATTTTTCAATAAAATATTAAATATAATAAAGCAATTATTTGTATTTGCCTTATTCGCATGCTAAGTTCAAAATTCCCGCTCCGCTAGACATCAGCGCAGACGCCGCGGCGCCGCGCCGTCTGACACGGGTTACGGTTTCACTCTGATTGGTCAAGACAAAGGGGTCGCCTATGGTCAATATTTGAAAAAGAATACGGAAGCAGTTCGATTACCGCACACGTCGCGAGCAAATGCATAACTCTCATTTTTTTAGCAAATCGTAATTAGTGCAAGTTCTGTATAGTGTAGTGTCCTCTAAATGTACCTAGACATAAGATCGCCAGAGCTCTTAGTGCTTCGGTTTTGAGCCAGACGTACTTACCGGCGCCGGCGCGCAGGCTTGGACACGCTGGCCGCCATCGAAGACCGTGAAGGATCCATCTGTAGGAGTGTTGAGGTACGTGGCTAAAGACTTATTTACTTCCTGCACTAGTGGTGTTTGACTCAGTTTGACTGGTGGATTAGTTTACGCAATTTATTTATATTCTAAGTACCTACTTATATACCGCGATCAGCCCTTGTCTTGTCTTGTTGTCTTGTCATCTAATTTTCGGGTGCATAGCCCATCGATGGAGAGGTTATTTACACACCTCCCCACTCTATGTTCGACGCCGATATTTTTTATGTATGAACAGCGATTTCGCCGTCGTTTGTGAACTGTTTTTTAGTTTATTTTTTATTTGGAAGGACGGATTCCATGTCAGGCACTTTCCCACCAATAGAAATATTGCTTAAAAGTAACAAAATACACCTTTTCCTGGTCCAGTTTTCTTGGTTGTCTGTTAAATTAAGCGTTATTAGGACAAAGCTTAATACGTAGGGTATGTTGCTTGATTTGGTACTTTCCCACTACCTCAACTAAGCAATCCAACCGTTAAACTATCCTTGAGACGCCGACAATATGGACGTGTAGGTACCTACTCACAGTTCAATTTAGCACGTAAGTAAAATTTCCTTAACGCATATTAAATTCTTACTGTCAGTCTACAATGAACCTTAATTAAAGGGACGGGAGACTGGCATTTGTGTGGGTTGCCATTAAAACGAATACCATGTCCAACGCGAACGGAGTATAGTGGGATTTATTTGGTGGGAGACATTGATTTTACCTGACTGTCTCCCACCTACCACCCATCATCATAAGTCATATTTTGTAATATTAGCAGTGTTTCAGTATCACGAACTCACTCTGCTAGTTTGTCAGCTATTTCCTAGATATCATAAGTGTATCAATTATAGTAGTCCTACACATTATATTTGCTCTTACGTTACATTATACCATGCTCCCAAGAATGGGGTCACGAATTTATGACTGATTTACCTTTCGAGTCACGCACGGGGCCTGCCCGAGATAATCACATGAAACTGCCGAAGCCTGTTAAATACAGCTACGATTGAATTCCAGTGAAACAGCTGTGTTAATTTGTCTATTACGACTATCAGTAATGTTATCGGGATGAGGCTCTCGACATAAAAGCAATATTAATAATTAAGGGTATAATGTGGAGGCAGAGGACAAATATAAATAAGACTGTAATTGGAGCGAAATAAAGTATTCCTAGTCCCTGCTAGTATGTATTCCTAGTCCCTGATAGGTATTAATATCAGGAAATGTATGTATGTGGTACCTACATACATACATTATACCCTGATATTCATAAATGGCATTATCGCATTAATGACATTATTATATTTATTTAAAACGTTAAAGATTTTTTATATTTACTTATATGGTCACTATGAGATGGTGTTAGGTTAGATAATTACGTCACAACTTAAGACAGAAAGCCCCTTAAATAGGGACTGAATAAATTAACAACCGACTTGATACCACATGGATCTCACAACTTTTTACGGTAGAAAAACTTGAGTAGCGAGACTTGGTTTTTTTGACAACTATTGTTTTTTATGGGATCTAATTGTTTTACCCGCCCTCTAAAATCCATTTGCCCTTCCTATGTGGGACATTTGCCGCCCCTCATGGGTGCCGCGCTAGTGCGATGCACGTGCCTTAACTTATGTCACTTGCTTTATTAAAAATAACATAAAGCAAGTACCTACTTTTCTGTAAGTAACCGATAAATAACTCGATCGATCTGATGATGAATAATATTTATAATTGGTCACCACTCACCACCGCTTCCAGTTGGATCAGTCTTTTTCTGCAAAGGAGTAGGACTTTTCATGGACGATAAAAGCACGAAGGACGGTATATAGCAGGGCGGGGCAGGGCGGCTAAAAGTGTATTATTTATGTACCTACTCGTCTAATTACTATTCTCGTAATTAACATTTTTATTTACCTCTTTACTCGCATTATTCCCAAAAATGTTAACACGCGTTCCCTACAATAGATCTTTAATGAAGGCACTTTGTTATAATCATTGAACATGAATCAATATGTTCAATAATTACCGACGTCTACGTTTGTGTAGCCAATAGAAGTAACTACTCTACTAGTATATTCCAGTACAATTTCGGTTTAAGTAACGCAATAATGGATTGTGATCAATCCAAGTATAACAACATCGATCGTATTAAAGAGGATATCACGTAGCATTGGCTAATACAATTAAGTAGAATATGGCTCTGACTCTACTCTCCTTACATTCAATCCCATTCAATATGCAAATGAATATTGAACCGTCTGATTCAATTTGCGCTTACTTAGTTCTACGTCTTTTATGTGCTATCCGATTACAACATACGTATATATTATAGTAGCTGTTGCCCGCGACTTTATTCGTTCATAGGAATTTTTCCCACGTGCATTCCGATCTCGCAGGCACTCCGGGATAAAAAGTAGCCTATATGTTGCTCCACAGCCTCCTCTATCTCCCAGTGAAAGTCCCATAAAATCCGTAAAGCCGATTCTGAGATTAGCGTGCACAAACAGCGATCAGGTACAGTTTTGTATAGAAGATTAACCTAGGAATATTCTCGAATGTTCACCATGCTTTGAATTTAAATGATCTTCTTTACTTTAATCTTTGACGCCAGGCGTAATTTGATTGCGAATCTTCCATTTGCCACTCACTCTTTGCGAAGGCTGGTCCATGATTTGCGAAGATATATCAAAGACCACAACATTTATCAAAATCGGTCCACACGAGAAAAAACAATACAGTCATTTTCCATGAGCTCCTCCTTTTTTGAAGTCCGTTAAAAATATAGAAAAAGAATTTTGAAAGTTGCCCCTAATAGTGGTTTCGTTTGGCAAACAGCACTTACGTGTAACGTACGTGAGGAATCAGGGGATTGCGCTCCGTTGCTTTGTCTTCGTTCGGGGCTTTTAAACCGAAATAGAACAGCGCACTAATGCATCGCATCATGAGATCATGACGCAGACAACACTAGCACATTATTCTTTGGCTGTTCTTTTGCAACAGACATACCTTATTAACATGTTTGATTTGAAGTTATCTGAATGGGGGTACATTAGTTAAGTCTTTCTTATGTAGGTAGTTTATTTGCGAGTATATAATCTCTATTTATTATGTAAAAAAGATCACAATCATAATCATCACGAAATTTGAAAAATGGCTTAAAGATTAAATTTGGCAGGTTTCTCTCTCAATGCAAGTTTTCTGTATTCCAGATCAACCCACAGTACGAATATTACCTCATGAATTATTATAAATTAATATTAAATTTACTAACTCAAATAAATTCAATCGATAGTAGTTTACTAACGGTTTGTTGTTGAAGAATGGTTCATTTTGAAGCTTTGCCTTCTTCGAACATAGGAATGGGGGAGTTTTTAATAGGACCCTGGGAAAGAACTAAGTCAGGAAGAACTAGTCCATCCATATATGTATACCTACCTATTAAACTTATAAATATGAAAATAACTGTCTGTCTACGTTTTCTCGCTTAATTTAACCGCTCCACCGATTTAGATTGAAAAACTGATAAGTAGGTACTTCGGATAATTTTAACTGCAGGTATTTAGTTGTTTTCAGGGTTCCACGCATTTGAGACCGTGGGTCAAACTAGAAATTAATTAACCTTATAACAAAGTGAATGTTATAGGTACAGAAAATGTGTATACAATGAATATAAAGCAATGTTTGTTTATGCAAGTGTAAACTGTTTTATAATTAGGTATGACCTACTACGTATAGTGTTGTCGAGTAGCCCGAAGGCCGAATCAATGAAATATCACACAGAACTCTCCAATAATGTACGATGACAAACAGTACGGTCTATACCACCTATAATCTATATAAATGTGTACAGCTATTGATTGAGTTTTAAATTATTTTCAGTGATGAATTATGATTTATTTGGCAATTGTTACCATAGGGCGCATTCAAAAAGAACGCTGGTTACCGGCGCCGATCTGCCAGTAGGTTTGGGCCGTTTGGGTAAAAAATATCGATATATCAAAATATCGATATTTTATCAGATTTAATATTTATTTATTTAAAGCTCTGCTGTCTGCTCATCATGGATCGCATCATGTACCTATTTGACCAATCCGATTTCTTAAATTTAGAAAAAGAGTAGGTATGCAGTAGGCTAATAGGTTTAGTTTCTTTGCTTCAAACACAAACAAAAATTACAGTCTATGACCTACTTGTCTATGACAATGACACTGCTTGTTGGTTTGGTTGGTAAAGTGCCACAAACTAATCTGACCCGGTAAGAGGGGCGCTACTGTCTTGGTCTTTGTCTGACAACAGTATAACATTTGCATTAGTTGCAATTTTGGCAACCGGACCAGATAAGTTTGTGGCACTGTATACTATGTTGATTTTTTCTTGGCTACATGTACATAATTGTTTTTTAATAATAAAACTGATGTCATAACAGCCAGATGTGTATTTAGGTACTTTAAAATTTCGAATATTTTGGCAATTTTTATAAATAACTGCATATTGGGAAAAATATCGATATATCGGAATATCATATACATTTAATTTAATTTCAGATACATTTGGAAAATATCGATACGACAAAATGTCGATATGTTTTTCTCATTTGCCCATCCCTGTCCCTATCTGTCAGCACTTATCGGTATAGTCTAAGATCCGAATCTAAATCGACATTCATCGGGTTGATAAGAGAATCAAAATTATTTTATAATAAATTTCGTATATTAGAAAATATATTAAAAATGGGTAGGCAACAAAAATCCTGGACAGAATATAAGTATTAGTTTATACCACTCTTTAGTATTAAACGAATATTTCTTAGTATTTAAAATGTTTTTTTTTGTGTTTAATAAATCTGATATTCATTTATTGCATATTAATAAATCTTTTTATATACTAAGAAATATTTATTAAGCACTAAAAAGTGGTCTCTAATAAATTATTTGTTAAATATTAACAAATATTTTTAACTATCAAAAAAAGTTTCTATCAGTGTGTTTGATTCTTTTATCAACCCGATGAATGTCGATTTAGATTCGGATCTTAGACTATACCGATAAGCGCTGGCAGATCAGCGCCGGTAACCAGCGTTCTACATGAATGCGCCCATACATACCACCCACGGTTTGAATAATGAATTAAAGTTTCTGCCTTTGCCTGGGTGTACGCTCTTGAACTTGTGTATTGTCCATAGCACTACAGGAATCAAAGTGTGAGACTATGAATTCCTAGCTCATTTACTTATTTATAACATCAATCATTTATCGACGGGATTGAACTGAAATCATTAGTATGAGTTTATAGGTAAGGAGATTATTATTTATGATTTGGTTTATGTTTAAGATTAATAAGCGTAGGTATGCGGTGAATGAATTATAATCGTCATTTATACGCATCACTAGCGCCTTTTATCATCACTCATGTAGTCCGAGGAAGAAAAGACAATTTAAAGAAAAAAATATGAATATATAATATTCATATTTATTTTACAATACATAACATAGAACTAATCATAACGCCGTTTCCTCACTGACTAACCATAGTTAAAGAGGAAGGCGCGGCGCGGCGGCGAGGGATCAGAGGGATGATAGAAATAGCCAGATAAATAAAACATGAATTTTATTATTTAGGTTTCAACACAATATGTTTTCTTACAGACAAGAGTTACAGAGAATTACCTATGTTTTTTAAACTTATGAAAAATCCATACTAATATTATAAATGCGAAAGTCTGTCTGTCTGTCTGTCTGTCTGTCTGTCTGTCTGTGACGTTTTCACGGCTAAACCACCGGTGCGATTTGGATGAAATTCGGAATGAAAATAGTTGAAGACCCAGAGTCACATATAGGCTACTTTTTTTTCAAAAATCAACCCCTAAAGGCTTGAAATAGGGGATGAAAGTTTGTATGAAAAATCTAAACCGCCTAACCGATTTCGATGAATTTTCCCAGAAAGATAGTTGATGACGTACCTTCTCCCCACTTCCCCGGTTCGCGATATAAACGAATTCCACGCGGGCGAAGCCGCGGGCAAAAGCTAGTAAAAATATAAATGCAAAATAGTTTGTCTTGTCACAGTACTTAGTATTAATTTGAGACTTATTCTGTGTTGGTCACAGTTGTCGTGGGCGGCAGCTGAGGGGTTTTTTCTATTTTCGCTATCTCGTTCTATGCTCCTTTATTAGGTATCTTAATTCCATAAGGGTCTATTCACACATATCAGTGAAGTCACCGTTCCGTCACAGTGTCCGATCAGTTCAGTATCAGTGCTTCAGTGTTGCGTCAGTGATTCAATTCACACATATCAGTAGTCAGTTCACGGAGCTTCAGTGAAAAAGTGTCCGTGTTCACAGTTTTTCTGTAGTGTATGTTTTTCTGTAGTGTGTAGTGTATTTATAATATAATAAACAAATGCATAGAATAATAAGCTGATAAATAAAGTATCTATGCGAACGTTACTTACCATCTAATTTTAATTGTGCTCCTATTTTGTTCCAAAAATTGGATTTGTATTTTGAATCCATGTACTTTACATGAGACAAATAATAGAAAACCCTATTTTCACGAACCAATTCTATCAGTCGCTCGTCCATTTTGCGTCGGCGTCCGTGATCCGACAAAAAATATCGTCGTCAACAATAGCGTCCGTGATTTCCGCTGTAGGCACTGACACTGAGAGCGTGAGAGCACTGCGTCGTCACTGACACTGACAAGTGGGGATGCGTTCATAGAGAATGTATGAAATAATATTTTGCACTGTGCCGGTACTGTGACGGAACGGTGACTTCACTGATATGTGTGAATAGACCCTAAAGCAACCTCTAATACAACAATACTTAACAAATTGCTGTCTTATTGAACTGCAGTGGAAAAGCTTCCTGACAAACCGTCGCCTCAGTGCTTGTTTGTTCTATCTACCATTGGTTAAATTTTACAGTACACGAATTTTTAGCTATATTTCTTTTAAAAAGCTGTAGTTTTTTGATTTTAAGGTTTTTCTTTGGATTCCAGCGAAGTGAACGTACTATGGCATTCGTGACATGAATTCATGTCGTTGGAGTTTAATGAATTTACAAGAGTTAACTATGTATTGATAGTGATAAGTTTTATATCAGATCGTAATTAATTTTACCTTATTTTACAGGTTTTATGTGGAGATAGAACAAACATGCACAAATATAATTATGAATGTGGACTTAGAACACGACTCACTGGAGATAGGGCAAAGTGACTGATTTATTTATTCGTGCTTGTTTGTTCTATGTTTCAGATATTATATACAGGATGTTTTTATGAACGATTTCTTTCAATTTATGATTTGAGTTTTATAAAGACTATGATTAAAAATTAAATTAAAAATTTAAAAAACCCCCGAGACAAGAAATTTCATTTAAAAAGTAAAAAATAAAAAAAGAAACTCAATCTTGAAGTACGTAAGTGTGTATTAATTAATTCTAAAAAAACACATCGCGTTGGGGGAACGCTCCTAACTATTCATTGTCTCCGATTTTTTTTTCATAAGTGTCACATGCTCACCTATTAAGTCTTTTACCGAAGATTTTTTTAATATTCTAATAATAACGCTTCACACTCAAAGCCCCACACTAGGATTCCCTAGGTGCCATGAACAACACACAAGACAAGGACACACACACCCAGACCGAGAACGGAAATTTAAACTCATCATTCAAATTGCCGCTTCGCTGGGAATCGAACCCAAGACCCTCGGAACAGCGTGCCGGCGTGTTAACCATTGCGCCATCCGGGTTATCAAAACGGCTTAACGGTTTAAACGGCTCAACCAACTCGGTTATGAGGTTACGTTAGTTACTATTCGTAATTAAATTGTTAAGGTTGGAGCGGTCCCCCAACGCGACATATTTTTTTAGAATTATCAATACACACTTAGATACGTATTTCAAGATTGAGTTTCTTTTATTATTTTTTACGTTTTAACAAAACGCACAACAAAAAATTACCCTTACTTAATTAACTTACTTCATTGACACCCAACACGGAATCATTACAAAATATTTATTTTTTAACTCAAAATCTAATTTTACTATCATGCGTAAATTGCGTAACACTTACGTTAATTCGGTCTCAAAATAAGGGAGCGAGAATCTTTGGAGCGTATTAACGCACTCTTGGGATATTCAAAATCATTAAAAAGCAACACCCTATTGCAAATTCATAACGAGATCAAGTTGAAACTAAAAAGTACTTATTGTTCAATTTGCGGCTGCGTCTGCTCATGTTCACTTTTATTAAATGTTCTAGACATGTTTTATTAATGTCTAGAATTATCTAAACACCAAAAACACTATAATTTACATAGTTTTACGATTATTTTATGGATTCTTCGGTGTCTCCCGCCAAAGTAACAAATCAAACAAAATGGCGGAGAATATTGCGCCGCGGGCTGTGATTGGTCGATTGAGTGGACATAGAGCACTCAAGCACTCAAAGTCTCTTACGATGTGGGATTTAAAACAAAATCTGGAGATACAACAAACAAGCACGAAATTTTCATTACGATGTCGTGTCACTAATAAAATTTAAATGACGTTTTTTGTTATTTTAAGAGAAAAAGTTAGCAATCTGTCTTAACCAAAAAGATTGAAATTTAAGTCTTAATAAAACTGCATTTAAAGTTAATTTTCGAAAAATTTGGTAGATAGGCCAAACAAGCACTGAGGCGACGAAACCAAGTTAAATTCTTTTTAAGTTCTAAGAAGTAGGTAGGTACTTGTACACGAGTGGGCTTCAAGCTTCAACTCGGCAACCTTTCGTCGTATTGGAAACTTTTCGTGTCGTTATCCTACCTCACATTTCTCAAGGAGTTTACAGGACTCCGTACGACTTTTATAAAACAACAAACATTGAAGAGTAGCCAAGGTAAGTCAAGGAGCCGGGTAAGTAGAATAAATCTGTACAATCTTTTTAAACTTTATTGAATCGAAATAAAGATTAAAATGATGGCGTATACTTCAGAAATGCAATGAAATAAAGAAAATATACCTACACCAACCAAAAAACCACCACTGACACATATTTCACCCCTTAAAAGGCACCATTAGAGTAAGTCTACGATGGTTGATTGTACAGTCGATATAAATTACTTTAAGTTTGTAATAATGGAGTTCCGCAAATAAGCTTACGCCTGATACAATTAAATTTATCGTTATTGAATCCTGCAAAATTTCTGCTTGATGGAACTCGAACGGTTACTGACTGGCGCAGACAACGCTTGAAGTGAACAGGACCTAGAATAATAACACTTGTACAATGGTTCCTAAGGGGTGCATTAAAAATGATTTCTAAAATGCATTTCTTACAGCGAATAAGTAAATGGGGTATAAGATTTTGTGTCAGTATTTAAAAAAATCGCGAGAACTAGGCGAGCGCCAGGTGTCTAGTATATATATTATTATACCGGGTGATTCCAAAAACTGTCTCAATATTTAAACTACACCTTCAGTTCAGAGAGTTTACTACAGCAACTCATAATAGGGGTACACTAACGTAAAATTTTACGTTAATATTACTCAGTTATCTTCTCTGAAGGTGTAGTTTAAATATTGAGACAGTTTTAATAATCACCCGGTATAGTTATTTATATCTAATAAATAACTATACTAATAATAAAGTACGTGTAATAAAAATGTAAATGACCGTTGTCTGTTCATGTAAAATACAGGTATGAGAACAACTATTATTGGAGTCCTTAATTTGGGGAGTAGAACGCAAAAATAATTTAAAGAATCTCGTTTAATAACTTTCCAAATTTTCTTGAAGCAAAGCAAGGGCACGGGAGGTTTAATAAGTACTTAATATAATTAAAATCTAACTACACCACTCATTAGGGCAGCTATGTAATTTGAATACATTCCACTATTTGAAGAGAGGATTGCTTCTCAATTAGCTGATAGGTCGAAGCCGACTGTATATCAAAAATTGCATTATAATTTATTGCTTTATTACTGTCTAATTTTACCGATATTACTTCTTCGATTCATCCGGTCATTGGCATAGGATTAGCCTTGAGATGAGTTAATTATTAGCGTGATAAATCACAGCGCTCAAACGTTACCGTTAGGGTTGCCACCCGTACTTTATAATAAAGTATTGTACGTTATTTCAGGCAATTGTACTCTATACTTTATGAGAACAATAAAGTACACGAAAATACTTTATTTCGTATGATTTGATTTCTTTGTAATAAAAAATGAATCACTTATTAATTTTAATTTAAATATAGATTGTAAAGATGCTGTGCAATTGTTTAATCGAGATCCTAATTTGATAGAAACTGCAAAAAGCAATAAAAAATATGTTTTTAAATATAATAATAAAGAAAAATAAATTGTACTTTATTTTGATACTATTTACTTTTTTTTTCTCACCTATAATTACCAATGTACTTTATTTGCAAAAAAAGGTGGCAACCCTAGTTACCGTTACCAGTATAACAAGTTTGTCTCATTGTAACACGATGACAAACAGTTTAATTACTGGCATTTATTTATTATTGCGGAGTGGAATAAATATTATATCATTGCTCTAAGCGAAAAAAAATTATTTCATAAAACAAAGACTAATGTGTCATGGATTTTTTGTGATAGCGGATATATGCAGATTACATAAAACGTTGGCTGGCCTTTAGCCATAAATGGCCCACTACTTACTGAGCACGGGTCACTATTCATCATTGAATGGGGCTGGCGCATACTCCCCCACGTTGCTCCAGTGTTTTGGGGTGGAGGTCGGTTCGTTGGTAGTGACAGTTGACATACATTATAGTCAGTAATAGTGCATTCACTAATCCTACTAATATTATAAATGCGAAAGTTTGTAAGGATGTATGTGTGTGTGTGTGTTTGTTGCTCTTTCAACCAAAAACTACTGAACGGATTTTCATAAAACTTTGCAGTAATATAGCTTAGACATCGGAATAACATAATTTGTTAAAATTTATAGAGATTTTTGAAGGGACTGGTTTCCCGAAGCGAAGCGAGGGCGGATTTACTAGTTGATAGTAAAAATGTCGTCTGATTCGTTGATATTATCGAGTAGGTACTAAGCCTTACATAAATTAGTGAAACGGATTCACTCCTTTCCAAAAGGAAACCGATTCCAGTAAAAAAATAAATAATCATTGATACCAGGATTACCAAGTACCGTAGCGGACGATACATTTTAATGTAGGTACAGGATCCACCACACAGGCTCAACCACTTACAAAAAATAAAGCGTTTACTCGAAAAAAAAAACTATTACGTGTGCTCACAGTTTTTTAGCTTGTAAGCTTGTAAGCAAAATTTAATTATAGCATTTTAAATTTTTGCTGTCAATCTACAATGAACCTTAATAACAGGTTTGGAAAACTGTTATTTATGTGGGTTTCCATTAAAACGAATGAGGGTAACCGCGTGTGAATTTTCCGCTAGAGGCGCTAGTGAAAAGTGAGGTCTGTCTGTCACTTTTCGCTTGTCTGAATGTCATTTGTCACTGTTTATGTATGGGCGGGTTTTGACAGCAAGACCTCACCTCGCCGGTGGCGCCAACTGGTGAGCACAAAAACGGCGACCCTCATTCCATACCAAATGCGAACGGAGTATAGACAATAATATACAGTGCCACAAACTTATCTGACCCGTTAAGAGTGGCGCTACTGTCTGTGTCTTTGTCTGACAACAGTATAACATTTTCATTAGTTCCAATTTTGGCCACCGGGTCAGATAAGTTTGGGGCACTCTACCTCTGACATTTCGAATTAGAGTACGATACCCTGACATCCCCGTCACACTGATCGCGCTATATGTCACGGTCGAGTGGTGATACCATCAACTGGATTCACTGTCCTTCACGCTACGCTTTAGTACGACCTTTCGCTAGTAAATTGCTAAAAGATCTCATTTCTATGGGGTCTACAATGTTTCTTGTAGAAAGAAAAAATGTCTGTCTCTGGAGTAAGTATAATGTAGGGATGACATAAGAAGGTGGGTTTGTATTATTTTATGTTGGTTTCTGAGTCGGGGAGAATATGGAATTGCCACTCCCCGCTAAAAATAATTTTATTCCCCGCAAATACAGTTTAATTTATTTTGTAAGCAAAATTTACTTACGAGATATTATAATCACAATAGCGGAAAGTTGGTAAATACCAAACAAACAAATGTGTGAGGTGCAATCAGAACGAATTCCATATCGAACGCAGTATTCTCGAGGTAAACACTCAATCTCGATATTGAAGCTATTTCTTTTAAATTTATTTCTTAAAAAAATTAAGATTAAAAATTTTTATAACACAACGCAGCTATCTTGGGAGCAAATACTGATTAAATTCTAATAAGTACACATTTCTTGATTTGAAAATGAAAAGTAAAGGAGCGTGAGGAGGTCGAACATTCAAACCACTTTACACGAATTCAAACGTGAATACAGCTTCACGTTATACTTTTCCCTCAGTTAAAATTTCCATTTTAAGTCAGATTCGCGATCGTGTTCCTAGTGTGTAAATGACGAGCTTTTACAGCGTTTACGGGTAAAAGCTTAAAAAGCTTTACAGGAACAATACTTTACATTTTATTCTGCGTTTTATCTAAATTGCATTGCTTTTTCGGCGTAGCGCAGCTGCTAAATGTGGTGACGCTTTACAATACGAATGGATCCAGTGGAGGTAACTTTGGAAGTAGGTCGATAATTGCTGAAAAGTAATCATACTTTTGGTCGGTCGGTCGGTGGTTGGATGGGTGACCGCTAGTGGCAAAATTTCTTGAACGCTTCCGTGCTTCGGAGGGCACGTAAAGCCGGCGGTCCCTGTTGTTATCGACAGATAGCAGTGGGAAGGCCTTCGGGCGACATGAAAACTTCCGATACTGGGTTGGCCACTAACCCAATAATGAGTTTTAGAAAATCATACTTTTATAATACTTTATTTCCTTACTAGCTCTCCCTTCACGGCTTTGCCCGTGTGGAATTTTTGTTTCAGTGCACCCTTTTTTGCCGTTTTAGGGGGGATTTTCCACAAATCCAATGTTAATGCTCCCCTACACTCCCCAAGGAACATGCATGCCAAATTTCAGTTTCTTGCTAGTTTCAGATGTGCGTTGTCTGTCGGCTACTCAGTTACGGAAGAGTTTTATACATATAGATATTAGCAATTCATAATTGTACCATTCCCACTAATCCGAAATGGAGCAGTGTGGAGTGTGCTCTAGAGCTAGACCTCCTCACCAATGAGGCCAGATAAGTGCGAACAACTTAATCCGCTGAACCGATTTAGATTAAATTTTGTATGGAGATAGATTAAGCCTCGGGATACAAACAAAGGATATTTTTTATCCTGGAATTTATCCTAGAAAGGAGTGAAAAGGCGAATTAAAGGAATATTAAACTGGTCATGTAGTCCATGACCTGAATTAAGGCATAGGATAATTTACGTGCAGAAGTATATCCTACTAGTCCTACTATCCTACTAATATTATAAATGCGAAAGTTTGTAAGGATGTATGTGAGTGAGTGTGTGTGTGGGTTTGTTGCTCTTTCACGCAAAAACTACTGAACGGATTTTCATGAAACTTTGCAGTAACATAGCTTAGACATCGGAATAACATAATTTGTTAAAATTTATAGACATTTTTGAAGGGACTGGTTTCCCGAAGCGAAGCGAGGGCGGATTTACTAGTTCATTCATAATACAATAAATCCACACGATTTAATTTTTAGAAAAATTATATTAAACACGAAATTCTTAAACTGATTGTGAAGATAATGATTGAAAAATTCGTTACACGAATAAGACGAAAACGAAATTAACAAAAGCTCCGCGTCCGCATAATTAATCTCTGCTGAATTTGAAGAGAATGTTATTTATTTACGCGTTTAATTCATTTTCACTTGTCCACACTGTTGTGTGTATTTAATTCATCAAGTAAAGTAGAGACTTTACCGAGATATTTTCTTTTGTAAAAACGCTAAAGTCAATGGTTAAATTATTTAGGTATTTTTTATAATTGATTAAGATTTTTAAGAAGTTAAAGTGTAGGGGAAATAAGTAAGTAGGAACAGGAATACAAAAACAATGGTAGGAGGACAAATTGTTAAAATTACATCTTTGCAGTGAGTTCTTTGAACCTTGAAAATCATTTGAAAATTAACATAAAGTATGAAAGCCGCGAGTACTCGTTATACTAAAATATCAGTTCCTTGCCGAATTCAATATACTTAAACAGTGGAATGTAAGTGTAAATAAAAAACCAGTTGAAGTGATATTAAGTTAAATGAAAGGTTAAGTGTAGGTAATAAAAAAGTATCAAGTTTAGTAATACCGTAAGGCGATTGCCTTGATCAAGCAATACATAATTTACAATGCGTCCTACTCCTAGGTGTACCTTTGTACACCTAGAATGAGATCGGTACAGCGCGATTTCGCTCGGACCTTCGTGGATTCGCAAGGGTCGAGTTGAGATATTCGTTCTTATCCAAAGTTCGCACGTTGTTTATAGCTTCATGGAATTTAGTTCAGCTGAGCTGCTGTCAGCTTCAGTGCTCAGTGCCACGGCATTTGCCGTACTCGGTGGACGTGTGATCTGTGTCCGTTGTCTCAGTGTCGCGAGTGAAATCGTATTACGATGTTCTGTGCCGCATTTGTTTTCGTATGTGTTTTGTGAGTGTTAAGATTTAGTTCCAAGGGTTTTGTTCCGGCTTCTTCTGGGAATCCAATGCAAAAATGTAAGTTTATTTGTAAATTAATGAATAATTTTAATATTAGTATTCTGTAAACATTATTATCATGCACTGGTTTTGTATTTCCCTATACCAGATGCTAAATATTAAATTTTCGATCAAATGTAAAACAAAGTAAATTGTTACAGTGTTCCAGAAAAATTCAATTTTTTAACTTAAAGTATAGTACTTATTTAATCAGCAACGGTAGATTGTCTACCCACATTCAATCTCACAGCATTGCGTAAAAAATCAACAATTTGACCACCACCGCAAAACTTGAATCAAGACAATAAAAAAATAAAGACAAGAAATTCTTAATAAAGAAATGGGTACCTAGTCACAGTTTTTCTATCCTCGGTAAAAAAACAAAGTTGTATCGCCTTTACTTTTGACTTCGTCTAATTTTCTGTGACCTCTCTCTAGTATACGTCTTACTTGATATTTCCTAGTCCTAGTGTTTAATTTCGTTAGTCAAGCGCACCTTACTTACCTACTTCTTATTACTCGTATTTTTATTTAGAACTCCCGATCACAAATTGTTTGAAAAAATCCTTTTTGGTATTTTTTTACTTAAGTAGGCATATAAACTCGGAATTTAATAATAATAATAATAATAATACTCTTTATTGTACACCATATAGAGAAACATAAAAGAGACATAATATAACAAAATGAAATACAATAGGCGGTCTTATCGATAAAAAGCGATAATTTAATGAATGTTTTAATGAAATAATGTCTATAATAACATTCGCCAATGCAATGAAAGCAAAAAGAATTGTAAGGACCTACAACTAATTTAGTGGCTATAAGATAAGTGTGCAAAGGATTTAGGAATAGATACAAGTTAATGATACCTTAGTCACTAGGGGAGGATATAATAATACTTAGTTACTGTTTGTAGTTGATCTGAAATGACATATAATTACATTCGGCTTTTAACACTTCTTGTTTTAATTTTGGTTCAGGTTAAAAATCCTCAGTAAGTATTTGTAAGAAAATAATATTAGACTTAATATTTGTGAGATACATTGTCAAAATCTATTACGTTGATGAATATAAATTTTAAAAGAATAAAAGTGTAAATGAGTTTAACCAATTCAATGAGGTTAACCAAGTCAATTAATTGAATTAAGACCAGGTTGATCTTTAATTCTAATGTTAACTGTGAAACTTTTAACCACTAGGTTACACTTATTTTAGGTTTCTGTATTTATCCAAAATGAACGAAACAGTACTTGAACATTGAAATACTGATGGAAATGAGTTTGAACAGAACAACACAAAGAATATGATTTTTTTGTTTCAGCTAAGTAATCATAACTTTTTTCATCCCGAAAATGATCTGTACTATGGAATGTATAACTCTACTGCTAATGAAAATTTTACAATTGTAACTACGAAGGTTATGCGTTTTATAAATAAATTGATTGAATGTGATGTGTCATTGTTTACTACGAGTGCTCGAGTGTTGTAACGGATAGTAAATGCGTATTATGCAGTCGTGTTGCGAGTGGTACATACCTACATAATTGCGCTTGTACTGTTACTTGCTATTACATATTATAGACAAGGAGTAACTAATCATTTTGTTTGTTTGGATATGGTTTGTTTATGTTGTACTGCTTTATATTTCAATGTCAAGCATTTTAGATAACGAATAGAGAATGATGACTGTTTTATTATTATCATGAAGACTAATTATAATTACTTTGTAATCGAAGCTTTTAAGATCTTTAAATCTGTCTTTAAAAATCACAAAATGTCACTGAACAAAAATCAAATTCAATAATTTATTGGTCATACACAATGCGATCTCAATTATATTTAAGACTTTTACGATTAAAGCTCTTCTTTATTATTGGTATTGGTACTGCTTTATACTAAACCTTCTTCTTATCTTCTGTATCTTTGTTATTCGCAACAATAAATGTTGGATCTTTTCAATAGGGACATTTCTTCTCATAATATAATATGAGCAACAAATCTCATTCACAACTTTATCCTACTCTCCGATTATTTTCCCCTAAAGTTCTTTATTTCACTTTATAATGTAGGCTTATGGTTTTTCATATAATAATTTAAGTACGTATTAATTTAATTCTGTGGGATTTCATGGTAGCGGTACTTCAAGTTGTGGGATTGTTTTATTTAATATCTTTTTTGGTTGCCCTAACGGACCGCACTGAAGCGATAAGGTCACCCATTGTTTGGTTCTGCTTTGTTATATTGTTTTTTTGAACTAATTTATTTCCCGTAGGTACAAACAATAAAGAATGTAGAAGTTAAATTACGGTGCTTGTTGAGTGTTTGATGGTTCGTAAAGATGTTGTTATGAATAAGATGTTATGTATGGGCAGTAGAGAATACAATCCCGAGCATGTTTTTCAATCCCGGGATTACGGGATTTATGACGCATAATCCCGGGATCCCGGGATTATGATATTATGATTAGACTTTCTTAATTTGGCTCAAATAAAAAAACCTTGAGTAATTAAAAAAAATATTTTTAATATCGTTCGTTGCACAATATAAATCACAATACAGTAAGAAAAGAAAATTTACAAAAAATAAACTTTTGCAAGTAATTTAAAAGATAACACAACAAAACTATTTAGAATTTCGAAAATACAATCGCAGAAAAATCAAAGCATCCAATGTTTCACTTCCAAGCCTGCTTCGTAGTTTATTGCCAACATAAGCAGCAGCTGAAAACGCTCGCTCAGGTTCTACGCTGGTTGGAGGAATAGACATTAGATATTTGAGGTACTTGGGTGATTCCCCTGTTGGCCCGTTGGGGAATTACCTTAAGGGTATTGTATTGAAGTATTCCGAGCGGGGAAGTCCCTTCTAAGTTCTACGACAAACATATTATTAGGGCTGTACCTGTGTAGTATGTATCGTCTCACAAATGCTTTTAATACATTCTAGGCAAAGTTTTTGTCAAGGCACAATGGACTACAGAATGCAAACTAGACATGTTTGTGGCAATCCCAAAAATCCCGAGATTAGCCAAGTACAGTCCCGGGATTTTCGGGGCTAGAAAACGGCCGGGATCCCGGGATCCCGAGATTCGGGATCCCGGGATTGTATTCTCTAATGGGCAGTAAAGTACCCATAGCACGCTCTTTTAGCGGTGTGAAGGGTTCCATCCATCTTTCAGTCCAAAGATCCAAACTAACCTTCTTTACTTAACAAAGGACGACGTAGCAGCATTCTCTGGTATTCTCTCGTCCGATGTTGCTGGACCTAGTATGATCTAGTTTGATTCTCAAAAATATTTTTGGACTTTTGTTAGGGTTAAAGGTTGGCTACAATTACTACCTTCTAGTTAGGTTATACACCAAGTGATTTATCGTGTTCCTTCAAGTATAACTACTAGTAGGAACTAGACACAAGAGTCGTATCGAGCTTTATTTCTTTCTTTCCTCTTCTTCCTTCTCGGTCAACAACCCATCGCATCCGCTCGTTTACCGGCTAGTTACCATGGTGACCGAACGTAATCCTAGTGGCACAATGCCCAAGTATCATCAAATCATGTATAACGTATGGGTGCTAAAATTAATCAATGGGTCGTGAGATTGTTTATAATCATCTGTGAAACCCGGTCAGTTTAAAATCGCTTTAGCTACAGGTGTGTGGAATCTCAGGTTAGGCAATGACGTGTCCTTCAAACATGACAGGTGCCACTGAGTCAATATCGAATTTAGCCATCTGACGTGGACTACCTACAATAATGGCCTGACATTTGCCCGGGTTGATTTTTATGCCAAATTTTAGAGACCAATTACTGACGACATTAATCTTTATTTCTTTGGGAGTGAATGCAGCAAAGACATGAAATTCATTATTTTCTTCCTTTTTTATTTTCTCAGTGAATGTTTACAATGCTTTTCACTGTAACCAAAAATTTCGAAACTTTTACTAAAAACAAATATACTTAGTTTTAATTTTTTTTATTGCAGCCCGCATTTGTATTTTCATCTCGAATCTAAGGAAGAGAATTAAACCTATGCCACATACTATATGGATTTTTTATGGAATTAAGATAGCAAACGAGCATGCAGCACCACCCTTCCGCTGCCGTCCATAACAACTGTGACTGACCTAGAACTAGACTCAAAGGGACTAGGATGGTTAGTCCAGTTAGTAGACGGTGTTTAGAATATTAGTTGGTTAGTTTATTAATAGTGTGAGGACAGGGACTGTTAGTGATTTAGTCCTGTTATTATTATTTATTATGTCCTGTATTATACAATAAGTAACGTCATCCTTTGTATAATGTGATCAGAAGGGATCAAAGAGTGGAAGATGCGTTATTTGAACGTAACGCATCTATATGTAGGCATATATAGTACCTACCTTTGCAATAACCGTTCTTTCGTGATATATGTACAAGAATCTATCATGCATTCTATTCCCTATCTGTAACAATTTGAATGAAATTACCATAGTATCATGGAACCTTGGGTATAAGAGCCTTGAGTGCAGATTGCAACTACTGCAATCTCACCGTATATCGGTCAATAAGATTGCCATCCAGTTGGCGCGATGCAATGCTTGCTTTGTTAACGCCATGAAATATCGTTTGGAACAAAAGGGTAATTGTACTGTAACTATTAATTTGTCTGGAAAATTTATGCTGCTACAAGATTCTTAGTTGCCAATAGATCACGGCACGTGCTTATAAATATCAATGCACTTTAAATATATTAATAACAGGTCACAAATAACTGAAAAAGATCAACTTGCAATGTTTGTATATTGTGTGGCTACAAAACTAATGGTCCATTACTGAGCACGGGTCTCTCCTCATTATTGTTGAGGCCTAGAGCATACTCCACCACGCTGATCCAGTGCGGATTGGTGGAGGTTTGTTTATTGTGCTCGGGGTCAAATTGAAAGCTGAACTTAACTCGTTTCTTGTAGCTCTACGGGATTTAAAATTTTATATGCAGGTTTAGTTCCGATGACTATACATTTGTATGACAAGCATGATCAGACGCTATGCTCAGAATTGACCCCACACAAGGAACCTCCTACCTTCCTAATGTGGCTCGGATCTGCTGAACGCTCGACGAAGCCACGGCAGGCGTGTACATGCAGCTGATGCAGCATAACCGAGACCGACTGCTATACGTGGCTTCTAAAGCAAGGAAACGCTCAAGATTTGCCACAAGCGGTCACCCATCCCACTAACGATCGCGACAGATGTTGCTTTTGGACGATCACTTAGGACCGACGTAAGCCCGGCTATTTGTAAGCAAAAGCAAATAATATCTCGATAATATATCATGAAGTGTCACTCCTGTGGAATGTGTCCGTATCCGTAATCGTATTTAAATTAAAGTTGTTCCGATTACAATGTGTAACGTCAAGTATGTTTTTGTCTTTACAATTGTAGAGTACGTACTTTAGTTAATAGAATAATAATTTTATTGTTGTATTTAGTTAGTCTAGTAAGGTAGTTGAACTCGTTAGTTGATTGGCTCTGCAACTTGGCGACCAAAACGAGGGCTGTCACATTTAACTTTGTTACTACCTAAAATAGAATTTCGAATTTTCAAACATTGCAAATATCTACGATATCTAACACTTTCTAAATATTCGAAATGTTTCATGTAAGATAATTTAAAGAATACGGTACACGAATTTATTGTTTGTGAATTTATTTTTGTTACGTATAAAATACAGTCAAAACCGGATGACGACGTATAACAAAAATGTCCTTAATAGAAAACAGGATAGTTGTTCAAAATCAAATTATACGTATTGATCTGGCAATTTAGGCATTATTTGCAGTGAAGGAGGTCAACAAGAAGTAATATCTTGTGACAGAAGTGGAAATGATGGCTTTTTGATGTATCACAAATCTTAAAGTGATGCAAAATTTGTGATGTCATACAGTAAAGGGGGAAGGAGGAGTAAATACTTTATAACCAAGCTTGATGTCGAAGAAATTTATCTGAACGATGGTTCCATTACATTGTTCAAAAGATCTAAACGTAGAGAGGCATAAACGCCGAAGACGATCCCTTATTGGCAGTAACCTGAAGAGATATTATAAAATGCGACCGTAAATCTTTACGGTATATAAGTTCCTAATTAAACGTGGCAGTCAAAGAACTCGGAGGCCTACCCTAACGATAAACGCTCTTTTATCTAACACAATCTTAATTTACCTTATTCTCGTCTAAAAATGTTTTTAGAGTGGAGATTTTCATAAAGAGCTTCCGTCGTAATAAAACGTGAAATATTTGAGGTTATATTTTTTTATTCAAGATGAAGAAAGTACAAAATGATGTAATAAAATCGTAACAATGATATATTATGATTGACATTTGAAACATCAATGTTTTAGTATTTCATTGCCGCGGTCACTCTGATGCGCGAAAACTTTAGTACTTACTGTAGCACTAGCAGTACTAAAAATAACGATGTAAATTAAAAAAAAATTCATCACCAAAAATAATTAACTATCGTGAGATCGTAGTTGTTAAGCACAAAAACACACACGAAATTATATGAGAATTTATAACGCCTTTACTTACCTAGAAACATAGAACCTAGAAACATAGCCTTGTTATTGTGCTAAAATAGGATAATTGCAGGTTTAAGGAAATATCAAGTAGTTTTCACATTACTTGTTTAATTTATAAGAAATAATGGCCGTGCACCTCAATTTTGGCCGTGAACATTTTACAGCTATAGAAACATGCTAATGTACGTTTACGGCTTCAGTTTCTCCTCAATCATAAGGAGGATTAGAGTCCTCTTCACAAAACATCTCCACTATAGCAGTAAGATTTATATAGGTAGCAAACCCAAGGCCGGGACTTCCATTGTAAACGGGTTACGAGCAGAAATTAGTCGAGCGGAAGGGATACACTGAACGCCTATAGTATTTTGATCACCTTCATAAGGACAAGACACCTTATCTACATACATCGTTGTGTCTATCAGTCATTCATTATAACCTAAATTATAATGTCATTTAAATGTAATAAAAAAAATTAAACCGAATAATTTTATTGGTAAAGAAAGCATTTTTCAAGTAAATGTCGAAAAATGACGACAATCCATCTAATGTCTTGATTTTATTTGTTTAATTTGCACTTTGTGACAACCCTGGCATTTAGACTGGATATTTTCTTCCGACATCCTAGGCCAGGGTAAGTGAACCTTTTTGAATAAACGTGCAATTATGTCTAACGATATGTTTATGTTTAAGTCATAGACGTGCCGTCTTATAGTCGTCATAATATATCGACTTTGTGATTTGTGATTATTTGAAGAAAAAAAAAACATTTATGTTTAATGTATTATGTAATCAGGGCAGTTATCAGGGCAGGGCTAATCATAAATAATAGGTAGGTACCTGCTTAATTTTTTCTTCTTAGTGCATTATGTAGGTATTTTGGGATCGGTGACGTGTACAAAATATTGTGTCGCGTGCCATTGTCCCTGTCCTAGGCTATGGATCACTTAGGTCATCGCGATAAACTGTATCTGTGTGGTCGAAAGGCGCCACAGCCTGTTGTGAACGAGCTCTGTCTAGGTATAGAACCGGTTCGTTGAATTAACCGGTAAGTATGCAAGGGTATAACTCAGCAAGGCTCACAACTCAGATTAACATTTAGCATTTGAAACTTATGCTTCAAATACACGCTCTTAATTCGACAATTGGCAAATGTTTCGATATAGGTATTATAAAGTTGAACATAATACATTTAATTATGAATTATTCATTGTATCAGGTTTTATTTCGCGGAGCTCTATGATTACAGACACAGACTAGTTTTCGACCACGGCTCCGCAAGAACTTATCTAATATCGTAAAGGAAACATAATTATTACTAGACTGTCATTTTTGCAATTTTTTGGCTCCTCCCTCCCCTACGCGACCACCAGGCGCTCGATTTTTGAATTTCACTCGTATACGAAAATCACAAAAAGGTATATAAATTCCATATTCCCTTTTTTTTTAAATTCGCATAGATCGAGTGGTCTTGACTTGTCGGATTCTTAATACGCCCGATAGACTGTGTCAAACGGTGTCAAAACATCTTGCACGACTTACCAAATAAGAACTTATATGTAGGTATATCGATTTTTAACATTCCGTTTCCAACTATGACACTTTATGGTGTTTATTTCCATTACCGATTAGTACCGATTCAGATTTTTTTTCTGTGTGAAACTAATTACATATTAAATTTATTAATTTAATTACTTGGCAACATAGTTTCGAATGGTTAAAAATATAGCAATTGTAACCACTCATTGCGAAAATCACACGTGAAAATGTTTCGTGTGAAATATGATGTTAAATTAATTGCTAAAGGGAACGAATAGGCCCCCCCCTTTCGTCCTTCAAGTGGTATTTTAAGTACTGACTGAGAGGTGGAAAGCTAATACTTACTTTTTTAACCTTGGCTACTAACGCTTCAGGAGTGACTTTTTGTACCTGAAGTCCAAGGGTGATGGAGGCTCTAAACATGAAAAGACGTAAATCATAAACGACACCGTTGAGGAGTTTCCTTATCTGGACCCAGTGGTCCCGTTTATTATAACATTGTCTTAGGGCCCTAGAATTTTTCAAGCTAATCAGACTTGTTAAAGTTTGTGAAAATTAGGCTGAAAGTTTTCCTGAAAAGGTGTTGTTAATAAACGTTAGGTATTGTTTGTGTTTTGTACGTTTGCTATTATGTCCGAGAAGCCGGTTGTTTATAGATTGCCTTAGCGATTAGAGGATAGTAATTACAGCAAAAAATGCTGACACGCTTAACACGCATACCTAGTCAAACTTGGACCTAGCTCTTTCATTGTTTAAGATTAAGTACCTACCTATAATAATATAGTACCATCATTAAGCTTACTGTACATTCTCCAAAGGTTGACTGACAAAGAAAGCTAGAATTAAGTCAGTTAATTGTATACCTTTAACCCATCATCTGCCACAAGCTACAAGACAGAATGACTTCTCATAACTGAGAAATAGAAGCTTAGAATATACTTAACCACGCTGCCCCAGTGCAGTATGGTGGAGCATTTACCGGTCAATACAGTCGGAAGTTTTTATACCACTCGAAGTTCTCCAAAATTGTTTTACTGCTATCTTATTTTTTACCAATTTTCAAAACCAATGCACGGAAGTCCTTTAGAGTTTCCTCTGGCAGTCAAAAATTTAATAAATTTTCAAACACTAAGTACATATTTTCAGATACTATAATGTCATCGATAAAGAGATGATTTTAAAATGTCCTTAAACGTTTAAGGTGATATAATATCAAAACTTCGTAATACTTTCATGTTTTTCTTAAAACTTCATCAAATTTTCTATCAGCGCCCTTGGCTCAAATATATCTTTTGGCGCACATCAAAACTTTTTTAATTTTCCTTATTACATTAGCCGAGTAGGAACAATGTCTCTGACGGGAATTGGTGGGTAGTAAAACGAAGTGTTACTGAAATGAAAAAACGGCCTAGGTAGGTACTACAAAAATTAGACTAGTAAATGAACTAAAAATTATAATGTTACATAGGCTCACACACAGATTTTAAGTTTTGATACTTGAGTCGCCGAGGATATGAAATTGCCACTCCGCCCTATAAACCAATTAATTATCGCTCGCAGTTTAATTTATTGAGGGGGGGGGGGGGGGGGGGGGGGTTAGACATGCCATTGTGTAGGTATATTTTTTTAATTTTCAGGTAGCAAACAATGTGACATCAACACTGTGACAATACAAATTGCACAATAAACGGGTCATGACCCGAGAATAATATAAATACGTCCCATAAATATCTGCTTCAACCGGGAACCAAACATGAACCAATCGCTTCGCGGGCAGGGTCTCTATAGACTGGGCTCCAGAGTAATAAACAACGTTATTAACAATTATTTTGGATTCATTATAGAAATATTTAAAAAAAAAATTGCGTGTACTTATGTACGCGCGTAAGAAGTTATACTTCTTTGGCATCATTAAATAATAAATATTCAACGTTAATAATTTCATAATATTTAGTATTAATTATACTAAAAAAAATTGGTTGTCTGTAAAGTCGGTTTACTGACGATAGTTGAACGTGACAACGTCTTAAGAAAATACTGATGGAATGGTAGCATAATCTAACTAATAGTCATCCTAAACTATCTTTGAATATAGTTATAATTTATTTACTGTTATATTGCAGTTAAAAACCTTTATTAAATATTTTACCAAAAAGACTAGTCGTTGCATACCGTATAACGAAACATTAATCTTTAGCTAGTCTGTGCATATTATGTCATGTCAATGTGCCACAAACAAGTCAAAACAAACCTGGCTGGTTATAAATAATTTCGATAAAAAGCATAAAGAGACGTCAGAGTTACATTAACAAAGGCCAATGAGTGGTTTAGCCGGCAACTTCATACTGTTAATTCGCGCCTAACTTCATACTGTTAATTTTTGTGTTACAGATGCGCGCGCATCGTAAAATTTCACTCTCATGATTTTTCCATAACGCGCCTAAAGAAGTATAAAATCTTTAGTACTCAGATTGTAGTCTATTAATTTGCGACTCTCACGTATGCTTTATCTTTATCACCAATAGCAATTTTAGGAAGCAAGAAATATGTCAACCAAAATTATTTTAAGACGATTGAATCTTAAACGAAAGCAGTTTGTCGGTTCGCACTAGTCATTTTTAGACCACAGCACAGTGACGAGTGATGAACTGTGAACAAGCTTGTTGACAAAACATGGTTTGTATAAATTGCATAAATTGCAAAATAAGTTGTAGAACATATTTAGAAATATAAGGTTAAAGGCCAATTTTTCGGAAATGATTTCTGTACTTTTATAGCCTACTAGTAAATCCGCCCTCGCTTTGCTTCGGGGAATTAGTCCCTTCAAAAATCTGTATAAATTTTAACAAATTATGTTATTCCAATATGTCTAAGCTATATTACTGCAAAGTTTCATGAAAATCCGTTCAGTAAGTTAGTTTTTGCGTGAAAGAGTAACAAACCCACACACACACTCACTCACTCACATACATCCTTACAAACTTTCGCATTTATAATATCAGTAGGAAGGAAGTAGGATAGGATAGGATAGAAAGTAGGAAGTAGGATTTAGTCGACTTAAGAATTCGGATAGCAAACGAGCAAGTAGCAACACCCTTACGTTGGCGCGATGATAACTGTGACAGACAGAACATTATTCAAGTTGGTTCTAGCATATTTATATTACCTCTTTCTTTAGAAATGAATCACGTGATATGTAATTCAATAAAAAGAAGAATAAACGCTTCTTACGGAATAAACGTACGAAAATCATGATGACGGCACCATGATTCTCGACAACGTTATGATTTAAAATAAGGCTTTTATTTAAGGCGTATACCATGCTTACGTATATTAACAAACTATATATACTTCATTCGATGTTGAATGTACTCGGCAAAGATTTTGCTGTCACGGTTCCGGCATGCTATGGCAGTGGTATGTCTAAAGCAATTCCGATATAAAATGAAGGTCATAAAGTAGGGCCATTTTAATAGGCCACATTTGACAACTGTTTGTCTTTGCTTTATAGTGAGGGTAACCTGCTGAAAAACATCGATTAATTTAATTAATCGATAAGGACTTCAAACATCTGTAAATTGAATGCGATTGTTATAAAAAGTATTAATAAGCGCACAGTTCACACAACGACTAAAAAAAATGACAAAAATAATGGCGGGAATGAAATCATGACTTTTTTGTAACATTTCACGCTTCTAGATACTGACTTGTGAGCCAGACGTTATTATATAAATGAATGATTACATATTTTTTGGCCTAAAATGTAATAAAATAAATTTTGTTTGTATTAAAATACATTTTATTTTGTAATCGTAAAATACTTTTTGACGATTAGTTCGACTTCTCGAATTCAACTTATCTACTCATCATTTTCTTTCGCTACCATCCCTGATATTTAAAAAGAAAAAGAGTTCAGTGACGTAACTTTGTAACGACGTCAGTTCCTTACTTTTAAGTGTAAAAAGTTTAACAATAATTATCTAGTATGGAATGTATTAGATACTATGGGGTGCCTCCCTTACAAGGTTACTTTGTAAAATTTTGACGAACTGTCAAATGTGGCCTATTAAAATGGCCCTACTATAATCAATTGTCTCCTTGTCTTGTTGTTTGTTTAATAGGTACTTTGTGATATTAATTGCGTTGTAACAAGATTTGATCTGATTAGGATCTTTTATTACCCGTGTTCGTTTTATTATTTTCATTACTAGATGAAAACTAACATGTAAAAGAAAATAAGTAGGTACGTATTCAGAGTTTTCAAGAAATCTATATACCTAATAAGAGTGTAGAAAAGTCGTGTCTGTTTTTTTACGAAATTGACAAAACAAAATACATATATAGGGGGGTTAAGAAACAGTACTAGAACATGAATCTCAAAAAAAAATTTTTTATTAAAATAAAGTTTGTCTGTTTGTCTGTTTGCGCGCGCTAATCTCCGGATCGGCTGAACGGATTTTTATGGGACTTTCACTGGAAGATAGCGAAGATTCCTGAGCAACATTTAGGCTATTTTTATCCCGGAATTCCCGCGGGATATAGAGGGCAGATAGAGGAAGTAGTGGAGCAATGTACAAGCTACTTTTTATCCCGGAATTCCCGCAAGAAAATCTCATATGCGGGAACGAGGTCGCGGGTTCAGATGTTTATGGGACTTTCAGTGGGAAGTAGAGGAGGCTTAGGCAGTTCTCACATTACGCTATTTATTAGCTACGCGACTGCGACGCAATCCCAAAAATCTATGTATCTGACACTTTTGACTGACAGGAGTCGCATCGTAGACGCGTCTCCTGTCAGTGAACAGTGTCAGATACATACAAATTTTGGATTGCGTTGCAGTTGCGTAGCTCAGCGCTGTGTGAGAAGTGCCTTAGTCGCATTTGGACCTATTCGCAAAACGGCCTGTAGTCGTAATAGGACTCATTCGCAATAGACCCTATTCTTAAAATGCCTTATTCTCCTATTCTCAAAATACCTTATTCTTATTTGGAACTATACGCGACTAATTTTTAACAATATGTGTTTAAGCTTCACCTGCATGTTTGTATATACTATGTATGTCTGTGTATGCGTTTGTGTGCCTGTGTGTGTACTTGTGTTTTTTAATATTTTTATTAAAATATAAATTTTACCCCTGATGGAAAAAGAGGCGTCGCAAGCGGGTGTGGGTGGTGGCAAATGGACCATGGCGGGGTGACACAAAAGTGTGTGAGATTCTGAACTACAGATTGGGTGTAAAGTGGTTTTGCGCTATAAATACGGGATAAATTGTTGGGGATGAAGTCGTTTATACTTATTTTGATAATGTTGTTGATCAGGACAACGCCACTAATTACCCAGTAGAGTTCTTCAATTCACTGACATCGAGTGGGTCTCCCAGCCTAGCTTATAAAATGAGACCTAAAGTTGGTGTTCCGATAATTCTTTTGCTATGCTATCATAATGCTGATGCGAAATTAATCCTTATAATTTAACCAGGCAAACGAACCGACAGGTCCCCTGATGGTAAGTGATCATCGTCGCCCATGGACATTGGCAACATTAGAGGTTTCACCAACGCATTTCCGACCACGAAGGATGCCGGGGACCCGCTTCTTGAATAACCCCATGTCATGGCAGTGTAGGAATACTCAGGGATGAAATTTGTTCCACAGTGTTTACACGTAAGTAAACTCACGTGAACTGTGTTCGTTCCGCGCATACCACTCATCCCCAACATCCCTGTGACTACATGCTTAGCCACGACAGTAAACAAAGCACAAAGACAGACACTTAAAACTTCTGGTGTTGAATTGAGAACCGGCTGTTTTGATCATGACCAACTTTATGTTGCTTTCTTGAGGGTTAGCATCGCTTCTGATTTTTATGTTTTGGTACCCGAATGAAACACTACCAATATAGTTAAAATATATTTTTTTAAATATCATCGTTAATCTCATGAGCTCCCGCTTGAACTTTACAATAAAAAACCTCTACATTTATATCTTAAAGTCTTTTTATCGATTTTTTCAAGATCTGCTGAACGGATTTTTGTACGGTGTGACTAAAACAGTAAGGGTCGATTCAGACATATCAGTGAAGTCTCAGTTCCGACACAGTACCGGCAAATTTTTCATACATTTTCGGCATTGTCAGCACTGACACTGAGAAGTGTCAGTGCTATTAGTATGAAAGATTTGCCGAAACTGTGACGGAACGGTGACTTCACTGATATGTCTGAATCGACCCTAAAAAATCAACTACTCTTATGTATGGAGCATGATTTGCTCCATGGTATGGAGTTATATATAGTCCATTATTTATCTAAGAAATCTCGTGGGGTCGGGATTCACGCAGGAAAATCTTTGTGGCACACTGACTTCCACACGGGCGGAGCTGCGGGCACAGCTAGTTTGGAATACGTTTGAACAACTTAAGAAAAAGATTTTTCAACAATTTTGAAACACTGAATTTTTTTTGGAAAATTTAAAGTACTTAAATCATTTGAAAATTTAGCAAAAAATTGAGGATAATTTACTTACTCATAGTTTCTAGAAACAATTTTTCTGCAGTTTTACTAAATTCTTTCTAAGAATTTTAAAAATTATTTAAGCTTTGGTATTTACCTCCAGTTTAACACTTCGAAGTGCCTTGATTCCAGCCTGCCTCTTAGTTACCTACAAAAATACTAGTGGACCTGCCCACGCTTCACTTCAGGATGAATGACCCTTGAATGATCTCTTAGGATTCCGTCTGTGTTACTCCGGTCCTTAATTTTCGATATTATGCTTTTATTAAATGCTCACCGTGTACGATACTTTTTGCTATGCCGGCATTTTGACATCTTTAATAGTTTGAGTGCTGTGAGTTGTCCTCGCGGTACCAAACGCGCCAAAAAAAGGATTATCCGATTTGATGCAGCCGTTCGGAAGTGAAGTGCTTATAAATTTCGCGATCCATTTTTATTTGTATAAGTAGATGTTATAATAAATATGTTATTCTGTTACAAATGTGTGATAACAGTGGACAGTATCTATCTTCGCGAAGATTTAATTGTTGACTATGTTATATAGTACAAAGGACGGGAGTCCAATCTTAAGCAGAAGTCTCTTCGGAACTTAGTTGTAAAGGCTTTTGTCTCTGACCCAGTCTGTCTCTAGTTTCTCCTTTTGCACAAAGCTTCCAATTGTGCCTCGGTTGGGTTCCCACTTTACAGTTGTTGGAACATAAATTTGCACATGGGACTTGATGGGACAATGAAGTTGTTTGCATATCAATATTCGGGTTTAAGGCTATAAAAATGACAGACGGTTTAGGGCTACAATAGACGTCCGATTTTTCTCTCCGATAGTCGGTCCGATAGTGTAATGATTACACTCTAATCGGACAATCGGAAGGCACTCGCGCCATACATTTTGTACATACAAAATACACGTCCGATTTGATAGTCGTCCGATTCGATTGTCTGAATTTGTCTGATTAGACTATCGGAGAGAAAAATCGGACGTCTATTGTAGCCCTTAATGGTAAACCCGCTTCGATTATACATGAGACAGGGTCTCCTGTTCTTGTTTAATCGGTAATGCATTGGTGAAGACATTGGTGTGGTTACTGTTTATGGTCTGTGGGCAATGATGACCAAATAACGTCAGGTGGCTGGTCTCTTCATCTTCATCACTATGTCGATTATTAGTATAAATAAACGTGAGACAACATTGGAGTTAGCCAGTTAAAGGGTGTGATGATGTAATACTTAGTTATTTAAATATATTTACTAAATTACATTAATTTAATTGTCATTTTTTATGGGTCATTAGGGACCTGACTTTATTTAACATTTAATGATTCCTTTTTCTCAAACTTTAGAAAGATATCTTTTTGGTCTGACCATAGATTTTATTATACACCACTTGTCGCCCATGAGATAATTAAAACTTCAGCAAATAATTTTGCTATTCATTCATTATTCATAACTTAATAAATTTGTGTTACTTGTTATCAATTAATTTGTGATTTATTAATCACTTAAAACCGACTTAGACGAACTTATAAGACCGATTAGAAGTTATTACGGATTAGGTGGGAAATTCTTGGATTAATTTGTTTCGTAAGAATTGGAGTTCAAGATTTGTTGAAACACAAACAAAAACTAGTAGACACGATGTTGTCATAAAAAATGGGTCAAGCACGAATCGACCTGTGAGAATTGAGATCCGTATAAAACCATATCGTTCTTCCAGTTTTTATGAATGTTTAAACATTTAAGGAGTTTTGTATGGGATATGAGAATTAGAAAGAAAGAAAGAAAGAAAGAAAATGTTTATTTACGGCCATAAGCACAATACAGTTAAACACAACAATACAGTTAAACAGTTAGCACAGTACAGTAAAAACATATATACAAACTTAACATTTAAATACTACACAAAAGACATAGAATTACCAAAAATACAAAAAAAACAAAAAAATTAAAATGAAGAAGAAAAAAAACAAAAAAAAAAATTAAAAAAGGAAAAACATAAAACATGCAAACAACTAACCTAGGTACTAAAACTTGCCCAATCTGTGCTGCGGTATAAAGCCGTAAAACGGACAGAACTCAGCATAAGCCGTGACAAGGACGGCACTGATTTTCAGTTCGGCCCTTCCAAATTTTAAAAGAGTAGCTCGGCCAACTACACAACTAATTAATTTTTCCCCAAGTAATTAATTTTTCCACACCCACACCCAATAAAGAGGAAAGAAGACGTTGCCTACCCCGATCCCTAAGGCTCAACTCGCAAGTACCACAAAATAATAATAATATGTGCCTACCTACATATCAACCAACCAATAAATCAATACAGCTATACCTACAAAAAATCTATATATTAAAATCTAATTAATCTACGCGACCAGAGAATTTATTTTTTTGCTCTTGCATCAGCAAAATTTTAATTAGGCATAGAGGTATAGGTATTATGCATTTTTTTATCGGTACTTATAATATTATGGTCGTTAAATCCAATCTACATCGAGTAGAGTAGGTACATGGAAAATGATCACTTCTTCTTCGGCCATAAACCTTTATTGTATTTCGGTACAGTAGCCGTGTCTTTTTTATAAATGAGCTTGAAAGTGCTTTTCAGGAGAATTTACGGCAAAAGCACTCCTCAGCACATTTTTAATGAATGTACATTTATCTATTTAATTATTATTAATTGCATCCTTATGGTTAAGGTTCCAAGTTATGGAGTACAATGGGCCAACTTAATGTCTAGAGACGCTAGGGACATTGTCTACCACATATCAAATTGAATAGAGTAAACATCTAATGTCCGTTCAACTCGATGAGGCACCGCTATATTATCTAGGTGTCCTTGTCATTAATATAATCGTACGCAACCTGTAAATTGTGCTTTCGCATGTCGCTTAAAGGCTTTTAACCAACTTCAAGGTTCTCAGTTTGACCTGTATGTATGTATATTTGTGCGCGATTATTTCGCGTTTGATTGAACCGATTTTGATACGGTTTTCAGCATCGTGTTTATCAGATTTAGGAGAAGGATTAAGGAATGTTAACCGCGTTTAACTGAACCGATTTTTACTTTTCGGCGTTAAAGTCGGTTCTATTTTGTTAAAAGTTATGTAAAGTATTATCAATGTATTATTGAGGTTGTTTCTAGGGAACACTACTTAGTGATTTCACGTCAAGCCGTTCGTTTCTCATCTTTTGTCGATTTTTTATCAAACACTTTTATACCACAATGGTGTAGTGAATATATTGAAATATATTTCTGCGCTGCGGAATTTAGTTGAATAATAGCGAGTTGAATGAATTCAGTTTTTTTTTCTCTTTACATTCCTTATGAGAAACGTTTTTGCTTGTTAAAGTAAATACTATTGTATCAGTAACGGCGTTGAATCTGTTGAATGTATTGTAATAAGATATTGTAATTTTAATGGTCTATTATAATTAAGTCCGTTTTTATTTGAATAATCCTTGTCTTTGTGAGTATTGTACCTAATAGCAGAGATGAGCGCAAGTTTCGTAGAATACTGGAGTGATCTGCAAATTACCTACGCAAAGATTTTCTTTTACGATTTTCCCATCTTCCATGAATGATAGATGATTTTAGGTAGGAGGCTGATTGATAGTAGGTAAATACTTGCAACCGCTTATTAGTTCCTAAATGCGCAACGAATTATGTTTATTTACTTCACGCCAAATAAATCGCTAAAATCGTTGCGAAGCGCATAACTCGAAAACGGCTGGACTGATTTGGGTTTCCTTTTGTTTGGTGTGTTTGTAATCTTCAGGACAAGGTATTAATGGATGATTTTTTTAATCTTTCAGAAAAATGGGGATCTAAGGGAACTCGAAAAATATTAAAAAAAATTATATGCTCCCCTAGCAAATGTTAAAGCCTACGTGACGGGCAGTTTATAAAAATTTAAGGTCCAAAGTAGTCCAGATGGAATCCTCAGGGTTTCACCTAAGCCATAAAAGTTATAGGAATGCCGCCATAGCAAAAAATATTGTACGTGAAGAGCATTGAGCTAAACAATTTCACTAGTAAGGCGGTAAGAATAAATTGGAATAATATATTGCAGAAAAACGTATGCCGGAACACGTTGTTTACAATATAAGTCAGATGAGATTCGTAATGGTGCGTACAGACTATGTAACAAAACATGTTATAAAACATAGTTTAATAAATAAAATAAATAAAATAACATGTTTTACAAATGTGGACGCTATGTGTTACAAAAACAAGTTATACAACATGTTATTAGTTTTTGCAACAATGTTATATGCTATATTTTAAGAAATGACACGCATTGAATTGTTATGTAACATTGTTATACAACAATGTTGTTATGTGTACGGTCTTGTAACATGTTTCATTGTTAGACAACAATGTTAGATAGTGTGGACGTGTTATAAAACAGAAGTTATATAACATGTTGCATAATCTGTACGCACCATAACGCTTACATCTAAAAATAAATGACGTATTTAAATATAAAATGACGTATTATGAATTATCTGGCTCAAGTATGAGGTAGTTAAGTAGGTACATATGAAGGCGAGCGTGAAATCGCGTCACATGCTCAATTAGTTTCATATTGTGCGATTACGTTGCTTGAATAGGCTGTAATAACGTCCGATGTCCTCAAGGAACAATACCTACAATTTGATACTGTTACTTATATCATAGAACAGAACAAAAGGTTAGATAAATGGGCGAATTAATCAATTGTGCTGTGATGACTTATGACTAAACTATGTATTAACTATTAAGTAACTAAATGAAGGAAGCTAGGAAAAGAAAAGTGTAAGATTTTCGCGTGACGGAAATGAAATGTATATGGCTGAGCTCATGCTGCCATGACCACGGTACTAGCTGTCATATCAGTAAGTCAACTGTCAGTTGAGGTATGACAGATGTTCAAAGAGTTGCAACAATATTAACTTTGTTCCAACTGAGTGTGAGACACGACACTTGTCTCGATCTTCTGATCTTCCTGATTCCTGAACTTCCTGAACTTCCTGTTGAAATGGAATATTATATTTTATTTGTGCTAATTGTATGGTAGTTTGGTTTGAGAATACCTACTAGTGGTCTCTATCGCCTCATCATCATCATGCATCATCATCAAGGTATCATTTATGCCTCGTGCGCCAAGAAAGAGGAAAAAAAGTAGTTACTAGCTCTTATACCAAAGGAGTCATTGACCAATTAGATACCATCCCTAAACAAATCTATGATTTTAAATTTTTATCTTACTTTTACTCAAAGATTTGCTGTGCCTGTGACTTCGTTCGCGAGAATAAAAGAAAGTTTATAAATATTGCCTTTAAACCTTATCAATATACAGAGAGACAGACAAATATTTAAAAACTATTAGGCTGTATTTTAGTTATTTACTCTACACTTTATTTAGTACATAAAGTGTTTAAGTAAACACAATACATTATGTATTATACCCAAATACTTTAAAAAACAGTATTTTGAAATTACAGACAAATACTTCAGTTTTATTTACATCTTTAGAGTATGTAGAGATAAAGTTATTTGCATGTCATAGTTGGATGGACAGAATATTAGGATCCGTATTTCTATACTCGAGTCGCCGACGATGTAGAATTCCTCCTCCTCGCTAAAAACTGATTTATTTCTTGTGCCTAAAGTTCAATTTAGCTTGCAAGCAAAATACTCTTAAGAAATTTTAAATCTACATACAATGAACCATAATCACATCCGCGGAAAGCTGGCATTTGTGTGTGTGTTGCTATTAAAAAAACCATATCAAACGCGACCGGTGCGTAGTTAAATTCTATCATAAGGTCAGCAATGAAATACGACTGCGCGGTATACAATCCATTCACAATTTTGCAACACCGTTGATTCATTGCAGGGAAGTGACAGATACACCCGTCCACACATGACGCGCTATAACGACGTGTTGAGGTCATTGTAACCAAATCAATTTTGCAGGTAGATGTGTTTGGAACTGTTTGTGTTGTTGTCTAGTTAAAATTCATGTATACGTTCTCATGACAATGTAGCTCCGGTTTTGGTGACCGTGGGTTTGAGTGAAGGAATCTGTCTGGATGGATTAACTTCTGGTTTGAGCTAGGCATGTAAATGATGTACCTATTGTCGTACAAGGATCTTTTTGCGCGTGGGTGACAAAGCCAGCGCCTTACAGGTAAAGCAAACTGTAAGGCGCTGTCTCTGTCACCCACACGTCAAAAGATCCTTGTACGACTTTACAGACGTCTATTAATAAATGCCTGGCTTCGCAACTAAGCAAACTAGCTTCCGCCCGCCGCTTCGCCCGCTCGGAATTGGTTTATTAACTCGATCTGGATGTATTATCTCATTGAGCCTAGTTCTGGGTCGGTCACAGTTATGGGCGGCAGCGGAAGGTGGTGCTGCATGCTCGTTTGCTATCTTAATTCCATAAAAAAGGTACCTGTGTGTTTTTAACCGACTTCAAAAAAGGAAGTTCTCAGTTGTATGTAGGAGAAGGATTTAGGAATATTAACCGCGTTTAACTGAACCGATTTTTACTTTTTGGCGTAAAAGTCTCTTCTATTTTGTTAAAAGTTATTCAGCTTGTGATCTGTCCTAATCCTAGTTAAACTATGTAGGTACGTGTGTGTCATCGTAACCCATGTCTGTTCCACAACTGGGCTTAGATCTCGTGGTATAGTAGGTATTGTAGTCCACTACGATGGCCAATTGCAAATTGATATATCTAAATTGTATTATTACAAACTTAAATAGGATTTAAAAATCTTGAAGAATGCAGATTTCCATACTATGATTTCTTTGTCAGATGCAAGTGATAATACGTAGATACCTACATAATTTTTGCTCCCAGGATTCAAACTCTGGCCTAGCTATTTGGTATTCCAACGTTCAACCCACTTGCCTTGTCTGGTTTCGATGATTGTGAGAGTTATTTGATATTACGTAGTGTTTATTAACTTACTACTCTCTTAAAATATCCTTGTTTGCTATACCTACCGCCTTAGCAATTGCTTGCGCATTTTCAAGGTTGATTAGAGAATGCTGTTTAGCATAAGCATAACGTCCGCCTTTTGCATATGTTAGTGTTTAAACAATAAGTAGGTACAAATAGGTAGGGACATAATGAGCCTGCACATCGGTGATCAGTCTATGACTAACGTAAAATAAGATGAAATAAACATTTATTCAAGTTGTTTTTGCGGTACACACGTACGTCAACACCGAGAGCAAAAAACTTAATTGCTAGATCTAAATTCTAAAACTTAACTGTATGTTAGCTTATGAGTGTTATTTGTGGTCCGCGCACATCTATAATTATTTATTAAATTCTTCCGTTAGGGCGCATTCATGTAGAACGCTGGTTACCGGCGCTGATCTGCCAGCGCTTATCGGTATAGTCTAAGATCCGAATCTAAATCGACATTCATCGGGTTGATAAGAGAATCAAACACACTAATAGAAACTTTTTTTGATAGTTAAAAATATTTGTTAATATTTAACAAATAATTTATTAGAGACCACTTTTTAGTGCTTAATAAATGCTTAATAAGTATTTAAAAAGGTTTATTAATATGTAATAAATGAATATCAGATTTATTAAACACAAAAAAATCATTTTAAATACTAAGAAATATTTGTTTAATACTAAAGAGTGGTATAAACTAATACTTAATATTCTGTCCAGGATTTTTGTTGTCTACCCATTTTTAATATATTTTCTAATATACCTATATATACGAAATTTATTATTTTATAATTTTGATTCTCTTTTCAACCCGATGAATGTCGATTTAGATTCGGATCTTAGACTATACCGATACGTGCTGACAGATAGGGACAGGGATGGGCAAATGGGAAAAACATATCGACATTTATCGTATCGATATTTTCCAAATGTATCGATATATACCACCCAAGAAATTTAATATTGATATTTCGATATATCGCTATGTTTTTCCCAATGTGTAATTATTTATAAATATTGCCAAAATATTCGAAATTTTAAAGTACCTAAATACACATCTGGCTGTTATGACATCAGTTTTATTATTAAAAAAACATGTTTATGTACCTGTAGCCAAGAAAAAATCAACATACAGTGCCACAAACTTATCTGGTCCGGTTGCCAAAATTGCAACTAATGCAAATGTTATACTGTTGTCAGACAAAGACCAAGACAGTAGCGCCCCTCTTACCGGGTCAGATTAGTTTATTTTTATTTTATAGATATTTTTCTGAAAAAATATCGATATTTTCATATATCGATATTTTTTACCCAAACGACCCAAACCTACTGGCAGATCGGCGCCGGTAACCAGCGTTCTTTTCGAATGCGCCCTTAGGGCGCATTCGAAAAGAACGCTGGTTACCGGCACCGATCTGCCAGTAGGTTTGGGTAAAAAATATCGATATATCAAAATATCGATATTTTTTCAGAAAAATATCTAGGTATAAAATAAAAATATATATCAAATAAAAATAAACTAATCTGACCCGGTAAGAGGGGCGCTACTGTCTTGATCTTTGTCTGACAACAGTATAACATTTGCATTAGTTGCAATTTTGGCAACCGGACCAGATAAGTTTGTGGCACTGTATGTTGATTTTTTCTTGGCTACAGGTACATAAACATGTTTTTTAATAATAAAACTGATGTCATAACAGCCAGATGTGTATTTAGGTACTTTAAAATTTCGAATATTTTGGCAATTTTTATAAATAATTGCACATTGGGCAAAACATACCGATATATCGAAATATCAATATTAAATTTCTTGGGTGGTATATATCGATACATTTGGAAAATATCGATACGATAAATGTCGATATGGTTTTGCCATTTGCCCATCCCTGTCCCTATCTGTCAGCACGTATCGGTATAGTCTAAGATCCGAATCTAAATCGACATTCATCGGGTTGAAAAGAGAATCAAAATTATAAAATAATAAATTTCGTATATATTAGAAAATATATTAAAAATGGGTAGACAACAAAAATCCTGGACAGAATATTAAGTATTAGTTTATACCACTCTTTAGTATTAAACAAATATTTCTTAGTATTTAAAATGATTTTTTTGTGTTTAATAAATCTGATATTCATTTATTACATATTAATAAACCTTTTTAAATACTAAGAAATATTTATTAAGCACTAAAAAGTGGTCTCTAATAAATTATTTGTTAAATATTAACAAATATTTTTAACTATCAAAAAAAGTTTCTATTAGTGTGTTTGATTCTCTTATCAACCCGATGAATGTCGATTTAGATTCGGATCTTAGACTATACCGATAAGCGCTGGCAGATCAGCGCCGGTAACCAGCGTTCTACATGAATGCGCCCTTAGGTACGAAAATGTCTGACAGACAACGCACGGCTAAAACTGACAGAATGCACCAAGCTGAAATTTTCCTTGGGTAGGGTAGGGGAACACTAACATGGGATTTTTAGAAATTCGTCTTCTAAAGGGATAAAAAGGGTGATAAACTGAAAAAAAAATTCTACGCGGGTGAAGCCGTGGCAAGAAAGCTAGTAGTAAAAAATACCCAAACCGTACGTTTACAGATATTCACCATTCATTCCGTATGAAAATAACAAAGGGTTATAGGATTCGAAGCCACGTCCGACATTGAATTTTAAATTCGAACACTTTAATCTGAGCCGACAATTATTCAAAATTGCTCAACTCGTAATACTGTTTTGGAATTTTAGACTATCGCTGCTCCGGTTCAATTCCAACTTTTCCCATTCGTCGTTTGAGCTAACCTCTGCGGTGTATTCCATTCCAAAAGTTACGGCGACGCGTTACGAGAGCGTGCGGACGTATGCGACTTTAAATTCTGAAGATTTGAATGTTACATATACATACTGATTGTGCTTACTGATGTGTAATAGTGGTTTAGAAATGTTGTACAGTGGAATAAAATAATTCAATATAATGTAAAGTGCTTTAAGAGATAAATAGGGGATAAAGTGAAAAAAAAAAATTATTATAAAAACAAAAAACCCGACTGCTTACAAAAGAACTCAAAAGAAAAAAACAAGTGTCACAATATCAACATAAAATACTTCATGGTGCTGCAGGCGGGGACAAACGTAGTACTTGTGATAAATCTTTTTTTTCCCGTAGGTAGCAGTATAGTTCGTCCCCGCCTGCAGCACCATGAAGTATTTTATGTTGATATTGTGACACTTGTTTTTTTCTTTTGAGTTCTTTTGTAAGCAGTCGGGTTTTTTGTTTTTATAATAATATTTTTATTTCAGACTTTTTAGTGTTTTCACCGAAAAAATCTACTTTTTGGGATGGTTTTTGACAATTTGTGTTAAAACTACGTTATATGATATATATTTTTGAAAAGGTATTTTCACGATCTTTCATTTGATACCCATATTGCTAAGATAACAAAAAAACTCAAGATTATCCCCTCTTTATATTCCACTTTCGGGCGCCATTTTGAAAATTCATATAGCCTATGACACTTTCACAGTTCTGACGAATTCAACGATACCTCATATGTCGAAATCCGTTCAACCGTTTGGGCTGTGGGGCGGTCCAAATAAATGGACATACATACAAACATACATACATACATACATACACTCGAAAAACATAACCCTCCTTCTGACGCAGTCGGGTAAAAACTACGCGGGTGAAACTATGGGGGGAAAGGTAGTTAGGTACTGTATATTATAATGATCGAACTTCTGAATTCCTGTTCACGAAAATTCACGTAGTAAGTAAATGAAAATTCAATTTGTAAAACACAGATACCTTAATATCTTTAAAATGTAAGGACGTGTAAGATAACTCGGGCTCGCCCAGGGAGAACTTGAAATCTCCGGTCTTTCATTGCTTTTATAAAAATATCAAAGAAACAGAAAATATTTTATATTTCGCCATCCACCGCAGCGGCTTCATTCATATTGAACTTAACCGCGATTTCACAGTGAAATAATTTAATGGTAACACTCCATTAAATATTTGCATGAGAACTGTACTTAAATACGAGGTTAAGTGCGTGTGTTGACATAAATTAAGTCGTATTTGTTTACGAAATTGATAATTTACTTAAAAAAAACAGACTTAATACTTACACATTATTCGGGATAGCTTAAAAAGTGCTTATAAGATTTCAGTCTATCAGTGGGACTACGCGTCAAACACCAGCTTTTGAACATAAAAAATATCACACTAAAATAACTTTTACCAAAAATACCGACACATGTATGTAGACTAACGTTTTCCCTACGTATGATGTGGATGAGTTTAAGAATGTATGTTTACGAATATAATAATAATAATAATACCCTTTTATTCCTAAACAAAAGGTTATAAAAAGTCCCTAAGTCCGGTGTGATTTTTGGCATCTGGCCTCCTCCAGTTCCAATAGATCCTATCCCTTGCTACTCTCAACCAAAAAGGTCCCGCTGTCTGTTTCAAGTCATCGTCCCATCTCCTGGCTTGACGACCCCTACTTCTTTTGCTGTCTCTTGGTAGCCAAAGGGTCACTTGTTTGCTCCATTTGTTGATGGGGTGGCGCGTAGCATATGCCCAGCCTACCTCCATTTTTGGATGTCTATCCGGGTAAGAATGTCGGTGAGTTTTGTTTTTAACCGACTTCAAGTTTGACCTGTATTGTATGTATGTATGTATATTTGTGCGCGATTATCTCGCGTTTGGTTGAACCGATTTTGTTGCGGTTTCCAGCATCGTGTTTATCAGACCTAGGAGAAGGATTTAGGTAGGTATATTAACTGCGTTTAACTGAACCGATTTTTACTTTTCGGCGTTAAAGTCGGTTCTATTTTGTTAAAAGTTATTCTTCTTATATCTTCGTTCCTGACTTTCTCTTTGACTTTTATCCCTAGCATGCTTCGTTCCATAACACGTTGAAATTTTGCTAGCTTTACCCTTTAGTGGAGTGTTACTGACTATGTTTCACATCCATAAGTAAAAACTGGAAGAATGCAAGTCTCGAATGTCTTCTTTTTTATTTGGTTGTGTTCAACACTTAACGTAGCTACCTACACCCAAATCAACACGAGCGTAGCCAAAAGCAGTTGCTAGTTTAATATAATTTATTAAACTGTGGTTTAATAAACGTGAACTAAAAGTGTGTACGTAGTTAAATTAATATCCAACGGTTATAGTATACGGGAGTATATTAGAGACTATAGTTACGGCTGAGATGATGACAACGGTGACAATAAAACTTTTTATCTCCCAAATAATTACTTCGTCTATCTCATTTTATGATTCAGCTTCACAACAAGAAATTATTAAATTAATTTAAAGTGGGTGTATTTAAGCATGCAACACCACCCTTTCGCAAAATTTGGTCACAGATGTGTCGCTACTCTTGAGGACTACGATAGTCGCCTGAATGAAAGTCTAACCGGTTTCATACTTTTCTAACCGGTACACATTTTATTTGTTTCGACATGAAAGTTGTAAAGCTATCCTATTACCTTGGATTCAAAACGGTACATGGGAAGTACTAACCCAATACGTAGGTATCACTGAACAGTTAAGTGAAACAAGAATCTATCTATATCTTCTATCTATACATATAATAAAACTAACTGATCCCTGTTTGTGCACGCTAATCTCAGAAACGGCTGAACGGATTTCTATGGGACTTTTACTGAGAAATAGAGGACGCTGTGTAGAAACATACAGGCTACATTTTATCCCGGAGTTCCCGCGGGATTGGGATTCACGCGGAAAAACTCCTATGCACGAACGAAGTCGCGGACACAACTAATAATAAATATGTCTTCTTCTTAGTCGTTTCGTTCTTGGCAGAACGGTCGTGGTCGTCATTGGAGGGTTGTGGCACGCTTAACCAAACGTCTCCACTCCTCTCTTACAGCTGCCTTCTTCGTGCATTGATGCAGGGGTTCGTTCAACACGTCTCTGACTTGGTCAGTCCATCTTCTTGGCGATCTGCCGCGTCCTCTAGTGCCCTCTACTCTGCCGTGGACCACTAAATGTGTACCTTGTAAATAAATATGTACCTTGAGATAAATAAGGATCGCTTTAAATAACGGCCTTATCCTTCAAAATTTGTTCACTCAAACGCTTTACACATGAACTATCTATCTACTATCTTTTAGATAATCATATTGGTTACACCTTTTAGGGGCAACCATCTCAGTCTTAAGCAAAAAAACTGTGACCAAATTAGAACGAGACGCTTACTTACACTAACTGGGTTATTACTAACAACAACTTACAGGACTAACTAGGTATTACTAACAGTTCTTGGCCAAGTCCTCAGACTTGTTAACAAACTAAACAATTAATGTTCTAAACCCATCTGCTAACTGCAACTATTCTAGTCCTTATTTGAGTCTTGTTCTATATCGGTCACAGTCGTCAAGGTCGATAGCGGAAGGTTGGTGCTGCTGCTGCATGCTTGTTCGCTATTAAAAAAATAAGTAAAAAATGAACGGGCATTATTGAGAACCGGTGAAACTATTAATTTTTATAGGGGATGTAATGAAACTTAATGCTTAGAATGGGATTTTTAAATTCATAGCGCAACGGCAAGCGTCGATCCTGTTATCTCGGCAGGAACTCCGCCTGTGCTCGCGTGCAAAATCGTTTGCACCGTCGCGCGTCGCCGCGCCGCCGTCGTTTCAATACCAACCCCACATAGCTTTAGGTCGAGTGGAGTGGTGGAGTATGTTTGTCCTATGCAGGCTCAACAACGACGATCATCGAGTTCGTTGGCCGAGAATAACAATACTGGTAATGATGAGAATTTTTAATGAAAGAAGCCTTAAACGCGCAAAAAATAAGCTACATGATGGAGCTATGTTTAATGCAAATTAAAATAGCGAAAGGAATACTGTCGGTCTGTCTGCTACCTTTTCTAGCTTAATCCGCTGAACAGATTTAAATGAAATTTTTAATGAAATTTGTATGTACATAGTATAAGATCATAAAGGACATACTTATAAAAGTTTTTGTTTACGATGATACGTTTTCACGGGATATTTAATGGGGTTCGTCGTACGACTCTCACGCGCATGAATCTCCGAGCAAAAACTAGTTTACAATGATTTTTAAATTGAGAATTTAAAAAAGTATTACCTTCGTAACGTGCCTCCCGTTTTTGCCAATTACTGTCAGATTTATTATTACAACTGATACGATGTTTACTGAGTCTTGATTTAAATGTCAGTCTTTACTAAGTAACGGGTTTTTTACGCTTTTGTGATAAAAATCAATAGGCTTATTGTAAGTGTTGAGTGCTACAGTAAACGTGGGGATGTTGCGGTAGAATTATAAAATAACATTTCATTGTGTATACTAATTAGCTGGAAGTGTTAACTGCCAAATATTGTTTTAGTTTCACAATTTCTATATTATATCTTAAGTTATTTTGACCTCAGTAACTGAATAATAACAAAATCCAGTCATTCCATAAAAAAGTCCCATTTTAGTTCCGTCACGAATAATGTTGCTACCCTTGAGGACTAGACGGTCGCTATAAGTGTATTAATTTAATATCTATTAGCTATTATTAATTTAATTAATTGAAAACCGGAAATGTGTGAATCTAGGAATTGAATATCGCGTACCCATTGTTATCTTATTTTTTTACATTTCCAATATTGCTCTTTAGGAAATCTATTGATTTCGTAGAAAATGTGCCCAATATAATTGATTTCACACATTTGCAGGCGATTTTAGGAATCAAAGACATTTCCTAGGAATTGTATACAATGACGGATTACATACATTTCCGTTAACATACTTATACATACTTACATTGATTTCTGGTGTAAATAGAATATTTTGAAGTATGTAATTTGTGAATTACCGATAAGTGGTGTATTGTCAACCCTTCACATCGTGAAATGCAAATAAAACAACATTTCTATCATATGTATAACAGTAGATATGTTTGTGTTCCTTTTCCGCTTTCTTTATTTTAAGATTTTCAGGTCTCGAGATTCGGCCAGATCGTTATGTTAGGTTACGTTATGTTAGGGTGTAAAATATGTTGTAGGTATGTTGTGACATATTAGAGTATAAAATATGTTGCAAAACAACGGTCGTGGAGTCCGCTTGTATCCTTTTTATCTGTCCGCTATGCTACTATTTTACTTCTAGAGGTTGTAAACTTTAAAGAAACGCTTACATATTTTAACCCTTGCATTAGAGGGTTCCCTGTGTCGATGTTGACATAAAAAAACAACAACAAATTTCTAAGTACCCATGACCCACAACAAACATTTATCTCTCACATCAATATCTGCCTGGTCGGGAATCGAACCTAGATCTCTCGGTTCATAGACAGGGTATATCATCTAGGCTACAGTAATTATTGCAGTGTCAGGGTGTCAATAATTTAACTCGTTCTCAGTTTCTCTTTTAATATAACGAGCTTGCATTTGATTTAGTTGAAGGCCAAGAGTTCTGATGATCACTTCCATCAGGTACCTATCTGAACCACGTGTCTCCCTCCCAAACCGTTTTCGTTCTGGGTGTGTGTTGTCCATAGCACCCATGACTCAGGGAATCCTAGCGTGGAGCTATGAGTGTGTGTAGCGTTATTTATTTAATAGGGCTCCTAACTCGCACGTAGCTTTTATTTCTGCGAAATCAGAACACGAATGATTCAGGGGAAGCTAGGCGGCTTCGCTTGAATTTGTTCCGGTTTCATATTGGATTTCTCGCTGGAATGGTATTTATTATTCTGTATGGCATTACTTGCCTGAATTCTCGTCATTGTGATCACGTTTAGTACACGGATATTAGCATAAAGCCAAGTTAAATGTTGTCAAAATGTGCTGGTATAATCTATTCAATTATTATGATGCTACTTTCAAGCACATAATTATGCCACCTAATTTCAATTACTAAACGACTTCAAAATAATAACTAACTTCAAGATTGTCAAGTACAAATAACTCAAAAACTACTCGCCGGATGCTTTATGGCCAAGGTACCTAGTAACCTTGTCAAAATTAAGAAAGCTCAGGCAATTAACTAGACAAAATAAAAGTACGAATGTTTTTGGAATATTTTGTTACAAAATAAAATTTTGTAATGTTTTATTTTAAATGAACTGCTTACTTTAGGTACAGTGAGGGAAATAGACAATTTTAAATTTTCATACACTTATAACTATTCCAAATAAATATCACTAAATGAATAACCCCATAAAGTAACAATCTTGAAGTATTTTTATAACCTTATTATTTCACAATACATGTTCTTTTTCCAAAATTTCATAAAAGCCGCAAAAACTAAGGTGAGCAAGTAAAACTTTTGTCTTTTCTACAATAATTCTTGGATAAACCATAATTACTATGAATTCTAGCTCGCCATACAAGCTCATTATTTAAATAATTCTTTTATGACTTCTTTAATGTGGTAAGAGTAGTTTTAGTTTTTAAATTGAACGTTTGAAGTTGAAATGAGAGGAAAGCTTACGTTCGTGCTGAAAAGCTCTCGGCAATAAACGGGGAGGAAAACTTGGGAAAACCGCTTTCTTTAAATCATGCTTTTTATTACAAAGCGTCTAAGGAGTACGTTAACGTCGTGCGTTAGACTGAATTGTGTACTTACAGATGTAAACTGATGTGAGGGTAGTTTTTGCTTGAAATTATTTGGATTTAACTCTTTAATGACCCTTTAAGGAAGCAAAATGGACTCTCAGGTCTACATAGATACTCCTCATAACTGAGGAGAGTTAGAACAAACTCCACCACGTCCAGTGCGGGGTCGTGGAGGAGAATTGCCTTCCCAAATGTTGGAAATTTTTATTGCGCTCGCAGGCCTCCGACATGGCTTAGCGACATCTATCATCATCTCTGAAACACGGAAGCACTCAAGAAAGTTTGCCCACAGTTGCTTGTAGTATCTTCATTATACACGTGTTTGTTATTAAATGTTACTATTTAAATGGATATGAAATTTTCGCAATAAATGTCGTAACTTGCGAAATATCCCATAAAAAGACTATTTTGGAAATTTTGAACCTTATTTTGTAATATCAGCAGGGGCAGAGGTTCGTTTCCTGGCCGGCCAGAAAATGAACCCAACACCGCTTGCTCGGCGGGAATTACCGACTAGCCTATTAAGTTGAATATAGTGAAAATCAAGGATTCATGCTAAGGTAGGCATTCTACAAAGGGCCCTCGGAAACAAGGGCGAGGAAAAATTTAGGCCGAGAAAGCAGTTTTTAAACTCTTTTTTAGAACTAGACCTGCCTAACTAACTGTCGACCGTATAATTAAAATTAAGTCCAACGAATAATAAGTATGGAGTTTTACTCAAACGTGCCCTTTTTAATTAGAATCTAATTACGAGAAATTGTCAAAACAGGTTTTATTCTACCAGTGATTCGTTTTTACCATAGACTTACAACATACATAGATACTTGATATAATATTAAGCAGACCAAACATAATTTTCACCACTACAAAGACTGTAGTAGTTTCATCTTGTTTTAAGAAATTAAAAGAAATAAAATTCTTAAAGCTTGTATTAAAATGTCCAAAAAGAATTCAACTTTTAAAGCTTTTACTAACAACTTATATGGATGTAAAAGCTTATCACGAGATTGACATATTATGTACATAAATTGATCCATTTGATTATTAATTTTTGCGAATACCCTAAAACTCGTTTTTATATTCATACTTCCGTCCGTAAGTACGTACGTTCGCGCGTGTGAGTGACCGCGGTAAGAGTATAATAAACGTAACCCAAAACCTGGTATTATGGTATGTCCTTTTTCTTCCATCCTACCATGACTCAATCACTAATTACATAGGATACGTATATGGAATTGAACTTGTGGTTCTTGTTCTTGTCTTCAACGTTCCACCCATTCATACGTATAGCTTCGTCCCACTTGAACCGACTACTTTGTTTTGCACCTATAACCGAGGCCTTTAATATAAGAAGTACTACTTTGAAGGGTCTATAAAGAGGAACACTTACGAAAATACACATTATTGTAAAAGTCAATGATGCAATAAATAGGTAGATTGAGCGTCGCCCTACAATGAAGACAAAAAAAACACGGCAACAATATCAAGCATGTGTGCGTGCAGGCGATGTTTTTCACGTTCGTCTAGTGTCTATGTTGCGTGATCAATGATACCAGTTACTAAAATTTTCCCATAAATCACACATTAAACTTAATTTATGGAGTGGTTATTTTCATGAATAAATAAAAAACCCTACTTAATTTAATTACAGTTGTTTATGTTAATGTTGTAATAAACCAGCTAAGTTAATTAAATTAATATTTTTTACGCAGTTTGTAGTTGGAAAGGAGACGGTCCAAAATTGTATGGAGTCTGGGCCTGGTTTTGTACCAGTGATAAAATAAAATAAAAAAGAAAAATAAACCATTTTTGACTAATCAAATCCACGAACTCATCTATATTTCAGTGCAAAAATTATTTATTAACTCCACGTGACGCAATTATTCTACATAATGGCGGGCAGCAGACCAGAGGATTCATAATTTTTGACGTATGACGTTAGCTGTCAATATGCCTTCTCTATGCTTGAACAATGGCTCGAACTCAGAGTGAAGGACGCCATCTTGCAAGTGTTGCAAGTACCTACCGAATAACTCGAAATTAATTTTATTTTAGCAAGTCATTTATTGCGATCTGTGAATTTATTATATTTTTAATGAACTTTCTGTATTTTTTTGGTTTTTCATGGTTTAGTGTACAAGATCAGGCCCAAAATGGACCATCTCCTTTTCTAAAATTGTAAAGTTACCGTCTCAGATTAAGGTGAAAATTTGAAGGAAGGACGGGTTCTACACTCTCATTCGTCCCCCCAAACTAAATATTGCTCTCATAAAGTACTTACTTTTTTAAAATTATTTTTCTAAATCTCTAAAAATTTTAAGGTTATGTGGTCTCATTGGTTAATGTGTAAGCGCTCGAAGTCTTAAGTGTATGTATATGTGTGTGTGGACGTGTGTGTGTGTGTGTGTGTGTGTGTGTGTTTTAAACTACATTATAAAAAATAAATAACTTAAGTAGATCTAATTTGATTTTTGGGCCTAATTTTGAATCGTGACATCTCCGGCGCTGCGGAAGATGCAGCCAAACAGGCAAACAGGACTAACAATAGCGAAAAAGTAATTTGGGGGGAAAGTTGGGGGAGTCACCAACCTCTCCTCCAAAAAATTTCAGCTTAATTTGAGGTAGTCACTTTATAATTTTTGGAAACTTGATTTTTTTATAATAAAAAAAGTATGCATTTCCTAGATTTAAAAATGGTGGGGGGAAGATGTGAGCGTCAGCCCCCTCCCCCCCTCAAATTTTTAGCTTAATTTGAGGTGGTAACTTAATTAAAGAAGAGCCAATTATTTACGTTACCTATCTAATTTAATAAAAAAATTACTTGGAAAGTTAATTACATGCATATCATTAAAAAAAACTTCAATAAATAAAGGAGATGGTCCATTTTGGGCCTGATCTTGTACACTAAACCATGAAAAACCAAAAAATACAGAAAGTTCATTAAAAATATAATAAATTCACAAATCGCAATAAATGACTTGCTAAAATAAAATTAATTTCGAGTTATTCGGTAGGTACTACTTGCAACACTTGCAAGATGGCGTCCTTCACTCTGAGTTCGAGCCATTGTTCAAGCATAGAGAAGGCATATTGACAGCTAACGTCATACGTCAAAAATTATGAATCCTCTGGTCTGCTGCCCGCCATTATGTAGAATAATTTCGTCACGTGGAGTTAATAAATATTTTTTGCAATGAAATAAAGATGAGTTCGTGGATTTGATTAGTCAAAAATGGTTTATTTTTCTTTTTTATCTTATTTTATCACTGGTACAAAACCAGGCCCAGACTACATACAATTTTGGATCGTCTCCTTTTCACATTACTCTTGTACCTTTAAAAGTGGTTTATTCGACCCAATGCAAAAATAATCATTAAAATGTGCTCATAAACATACGAATATTAATGTTATATTATTATAAATAAACACAAACGTATTGGTAAACACCACCTTTCTTTAATCGATTTATAAAAGTACATGAACTAAATAATATACACGTAACCATAAACCAATTTATATACCCACAAAAATGATGTTAAGTCGGGAGCATAAAAATAGAAACTAGCAACACTGACAAAAAAATGACGTAATTTGGTTACAATAAAAATCAAAATTGAAATTTAATTAAAAATATGTTTATTGGTTACTTGCCTATGATATGTGATGTTTTTTGAGCTTTTTACCCTTCCTTTATAATTCCGGCACAGTTTAATAGCACATTTCGTCATGTTATCCCTCTTATTTGTTTATTTAAATTGCGCGCGTAATACGTAGTGACACGAAAGCGGCGCGATCGGCACTAATTGGCGGGAAAGTACTTCTGCGCCAATAGTTGGCGCAGCTTTTTTGACAGGTCTTCGCGGATTCGATTATCCATCTAGATACTTATACATCAATGTGTAAAAGTATACTTAACGATATTAAAAGCCCTCGATAAACGCCTACGATGAGCACTTTATTTCCTTTTAATCACCGGTATCCTCAAATAGGGCTGTGTTTCATTGAATTTTGTATTTGAGCTGACTAAGCTTTGATATTGGTCTATCATAACGACTCTGTGGTCTAGTTAGTACGGAGTGTACGGACTTGACTGCGAACCAACGGCTTCGATTCCCGGCCGGTAGTTACTTTAAAATATTTGTACTTATTTGTATTCGGGTCATTGGTGTCATTGATTAACCCCAATTAAGTCAACCCCGAATGGTGTAATTGCCCCTATTAACACCCGAATGGTGCAATTGTTTACAAGCCGGGTCGCTGTTCCAAGGGTCCTGGATTCGATGCCCAGCGGGGTGAAATTTTGAATGATGACTTTAAACAGTTCTCGGACTGGGCATGTGTCCTTGTCTTGTGTGTTGTTGATGGCGCTCATAACACAGGGAATTTTAATGTGGTGTTATGAGTGCTTGGCATTATTTATTTCTGATTATTTTTTTATAAAATATTCCATATACACTAACATTCATATGTGTCTGTTCGCGGATTGTGGTAAAGTATTATTAAAGTAGTATAATTTGTTATTATGCAGATCCGCAAAGTAACACCTTATACGATCAATTAATTTTTGAGTTGTCCCGCGACACAGGGAACCTCAACACTGGAGCGGTGTGAATGTGTTAGCATTTATTTATTGATTACTAGTAAATCCGCCCTCGCTTCGCTTCGGGGAACCAGTCCCTTCAAAAATCTCTATAAATTTTAACAAATTATGTTATTCCGATGTCTAAGCTATATCACTGCAAAGTTTCATGAAAATCCGTTCAGTAGTTTTTGCGTGAAAGAGTAACAAACCCACACACACACTCACATATGTACATCCTTACAAACTTTCGCATTTATAATATTAGTAGGAAGTAGGATAGGATTAGTAGGATGTTATATGCCGTTTCTTCTTCCCAGATCGCTCACGGTAGGGATAAGTGATTTTCGACGTGTTTGTTAAAACTAAGTTCGAATAAAATTAATTAGAATTACATTAATTACAACAGTCATTTAGTTGTATATATTCTATTGAAACACTATCTATACATATTATAAAAAGAAGTCCTGTTTTCTGTCTGTCTGTCTGTCTGTCTGGCTGGGCGCGATAAACTCGAAAACTACGAAACAGATTTTTATACGGGTTTTAACAATAGAAAGAGTGATTCTTCAGGCAGGTATAGGTATATACTTTATTATACTTTTATGTATGTTTCTAAAAGTGTTTTTAACAAAACATTCTCAGATTCATTCTTTTTATTACCTTACAACGCCATCTATTATTACAATGGTTCATTTATCGATGCAAGAAAGCTAGCTGTCATTTGTAAAATTACATTTCACTCACAATACGCTAGATAGCACTACAACGAGATTCTGAATCACGCTGTTGAGACTTTATGTAGTTTATATAAGAGTCCCGTGTTTTGCATTACCGAATTTTCACTAAAGTGAAACATACGTGGTGAAGGATTTTGTTTGTTTGATCGCGCTAATTTTTCTGAAGTTACAAAAAACTACTACTGGACAGGAGAAGTACTGAAGCTCGCTGATCGATGGGTGGTCGGAACCCTATGTGTGCGTTTAACAATATGTTTAATAAGGCAGACTTAATTCCTCTGACAGGGCTAATGGACTCATGGCGGAATATTATGTTTTCAGTTCATTCTTAAAAGTTTTCGCTTTATCCCATTAGTGTTTTACACAGGTTTTTTCCTCGATACTTAATGCTTTTAATATATTAAATATGTTGATAGGACCCGTATTGTACACTTGTACCTATAGATATATTTTATCTCTCTTTTGTATAATTATTTATTAAACAGCAAATATCCTGGTATTACAATGATATTTGCTTTTATTATTTTATACCTAGCTTACCCCGCAGACGTTGGCTTGCGATAGGTATGTTATTTAAATTGCTATCTAAGCACCATAAAAATGCAACATTTTTAAGATATTCAAAGCAATAGAATGGGCACCGTTCTAATTTTAACTTCAAATCTAATGCATTTTATTCAAATCACTGTTAAAACCGACTGCTTTGGTACATTATTGAAGCTGCAATACTAGGTATAGTGATTACTACCAAGTAGGATATAGTTTAATATTCTACTCACTAACTCTGCTGTCCGGCGCATGCTGTTTCGAGGTATCACAATATGAACGCATCGGTAGTCATGGTATCAAAGCCCTCATGAACTCGGTTTCAGAACGAACTTTTGTTTGTGGTGGTGTAAAGATATTAAAACTACACGTCCGTTTCATTCATACAATGGAGGTTGCACTTTTGAACCCGCTCCGATGACATTACTGTGACTATGGATGTGAAAGATAATTACGGAAATAGAAAGAGATCTACGTGAAATGTTGCGCCATATCTTTTTTCACCCCCTACGAAACAGGGGAAATTTTGACGTGTCTGTCTGTGTTTGTGTCTCGGGGCACAGTAGCTCTCAAAATGAATGATCAATGAGGGTAACCGCGTGTGAATTTTCCGCTAGAGGCGCTAGTGAAAAGGGAGGTCTGTCTGTCACATTTCGCTTGTCTGAATTTCATTTGTCACTGTTTATGTATGGGCGGGCTTTGACAGCATGACCGCCCTCTGCAGTGGCGCCAACTGGTGAGCACAAAAACGGTTACCCTCATTCCAATGCAGGTTTTTTTATTTGTCCACTGCTTAATATTGAGATGGCGCTAAATTGCCAAATACCAATTTGAAAAAGAACTGATATTCTTCAAACTGTTGAACCAATTTCTACTACCTAAACATAGCTATAACCACCGCAAGGAAACGGGCTTTTGAATGAAAAAAAAATACATTGAAATCAATGAATCCGTTTGAGAGCTATGTATGGTGCCACAAGACAGACACACAGATAAACAGACACACAGATAGACAGACAGACAGATCAAACTTATGACACCCATCTTTTTACATCGGGGTTAAAAAAGGAATACGAATTTTTAACCGACTTAAAAAAGGAGGTTCTCAGTTTGACCTGTATGTATGTATATTTGTATGTACATAATTATGTTGAACCGATTATCTCGCGTTTGGTTGAACCGATTTTGACCGACTTTGATTAGAATATAACATATATTATCCATCTCGTATATGATCATTTAACTTTTGAACGCCTTCACCTGTTGCGGTCGTTGACCATGTAAGACGACCTTGGCAGTCGGTGGCCCGAAGCGAGCAGTCCAGCGTTTGAATCCCAGCCGCTGAAGACAGTGGAATGAATAGTATAATTTAAAAGTCAAATGAAAGGTCAACTTACACACATTATGTTAAAAAATGAGTAAAGACAGTTCTGCAAGGTTGGCGTGGCTTTAGGGGCACCCATGGTGTTGCTCGTGTCCATAGGCGACTATGACTTGCCATCAGGTGGCTCGTCTGCAAGCCAATAGTGTTATATAGTAAACTAGTTGATGCACCACAAACGTTCAAATAGGTATCTATTCATTTCTCACCATAGTTCTAAAAACCTACTTCATACATAAAATAAACTAAATTTCAACAAACTCTAACTTTTTTTCCTCTTAGGAGTAGAGTGTTCTTATTGGACGAAATGTTAACTGCCTCCCTGCTAAATTTGATTTTTATAAATCAAATGATTATTCGTATATTGGACCTTTAGATAACAATACTCAACAATAATGTAATTGAGTAGCGCCTATTCAATTACTAGCCAGATTAAAATATATTTTCTCCAATATAAAAAAAGTTAATCACTGTCAATTTATGTAGGAGTCATAAAATAATAATAGGCGCCTTGTTCCCAATTGAGGACAATCAAAATAAATATAGAAGAAAAAATATGTCGTGCGAATAAACAAGATTTCCTCTTATTTTCTCATTTCTCGTTACTGCAGGACCTTTTTAATCTTCCCAAATGACATGTCTCATTGTGAAGGGGTGAGCAGGAGGCGAAACACCATAATGAATTTGGTAGATTATGGTTTTTTTACCAATTTTTGACAAACATGCAGATAAGCCGACGCGGTTAATTTAATGGCGATGTATTATAAATAAATATAAATAAAACGCCTTTTAAAGTTACTGCAATGCGATAGAACAAAGACAACATTAACATTAAATTAAGAACATAAAAGTACTAGTAAATCCGCCCTCGCTTCGCTTCGGGAAACCTGTCCCTTCAAAAATCTCTATAAATTTTAACAAATTATGTTATTCCGATGTCTAAGCTATATTACTGCAAAGTTTCATGAAAATCCGTTCAGTAGTTTTTACGTGAAAGATTAACAAACCCACACACACACTCACTCACTCACTCACATACATTCTTACAAACTTTCGCATTTATAATACTTATTAGTAGGATAGTAGGATAGGATTAAAATAAAAAATAAAATGTTTTTTAATTTATAATATTTTGTTATACGAGTAATTATAGTGTTGTTTTACTTATAAATTGTTTAAATTCAACAGGATTGTATAAAATGGATTAGGTTTTTAAATGCAATCTTAAATATGTATTAATTTAAATGCGAAATTGTGTTTCTTTGTTTGTTTTTCCTTATTTTACGTCGTCTTAACGCAACGAATTTTATGGTATAATTTTTGTGTATGGGGGATATTTAGGAGGCTGGAGACTTGGAGAGTTTTCACCGTGGTAATAAATCCCATTGTCATAGGAAACTACAATATGGTGTATATTTGAATAACTCCATGATAAAGGTGACACCGTCTTAGTCCTCCTTTAACGATTTATGTGGCAATACCTCGAGTTCCTCTTAGAATTTTTTAAAGATGGTACATACATATTTGTTTAATTTTTTCATTCGGACTGTGCCATGTAAGTACTTACCTACATATGCCTTAGTTATTAGTATATGCTTTAAGTAATTTTAGATTATAACTTGTATAACTTTTAATTGTATTGTGTGTCTTGCAAAATAAATGTTTTCTTTCTTTCTTTCTTTCTAAAAATTAGTTTTTAGCGGAGAGTGGTAATTCCATATTATTGGCGACTCAAGTATAGTATAGTAAGTAATAATAGTATAGTTTATTTCTTGCGTCGTTTAACACGATGGTAATAGGCTTGTGGTGTCGTAAATCCAAAGTAAAAAAATATATTGGAACGAAGTTATTCGCAGTGTCGATATTGCAAAGTTTGCCAATGAGTTTTTTATTGTAGGTTTTGTTTTGCGATTAGATAATAACAAACAACAATATCCTAACTTTTATTACGAGTTTGCTGTTTAAGGATTTTTTGGTCGTCTTTCCGTAACATATCTATAGGTACGTATATTACATTTATTTATAATTGATCGCTTTCTGTGTATGTAAGAAAGAAAAAAAAACTATTGAAGCGTTAGAACACAAAACAATGATTTTTAGAATTTTCGTGTCTGTTTTCTGTGCACTTTTGTTTTGTACGCTCTAATTTCAGAAACGGCCGATTTATTTCAATCAGTCCACATCTATAAAAAAGTTACTTAATTCAGTTTAAAGAATCACATCTAACTTATATTAACTTATATTAGAGTGTGAGTATTTAACTGTTAGGTTGACCAAAGCTCCAAATGCAAAAGCAGGTTTACTAGTTACGTTATAAACATGTCTGTTGTATTTCTGTAGTACGATGATCACCTGATGTTCGTATTTGCAATGAGACGGAATAGATTTCGTGCTAATAACAGCTTTGAACGGATTAATAGCTACATTCGTGGTCGAATCAAATATCAAAAGCCAAAGACCTGCGATATTCACGGGCCAAAATTCATATTCAAACATTCAAATTCATTCATTGAATCACGTGACGCCTTTATGGAGTTGTGTTACCATCTTTCACCCAATTTCCGACCGTATTCTTGCTTATATTTTAGCGATCCGCCCCGGCTTTGCCTGTTCGTATATAGCAATCGAGTTAAATTCCGTCATCGATTGTCCTGTTCTCGAATTACACGAGATATTAAGATCCTAAGATATTTGTGTAGATTTTATGGTGGAAAGGAATAATGTAATGTGCAATGAAAAGTTTGAGGTGACTAACGTTTTTTAATCGATAAGGATTAATTTTTTATCTCTTAATAGCTTTACAATAGTAGCAATGAACGTGACAATTTTTTTGAGTACTAGAAATGTTTACATTTATATATTTTTTGCTAATTGGCCATTCTCATAATCCTAGTTGCCATGCCAGTGGCGGTAGCAGCAAGGTGGTTCTGTATGCTCATTAGCTAATGATAGCTGTCTTAAGTACATAAAACGAAAGTCACAGTCATGTTCAACATGACAGAACCTATTTCACAACATATTGTAAAAACAAAGTAATATAATATAAGATAATTCACAGTTCATTGTGAACGCGCAAAATATTTACTTCTTATTATTACGATCATACTTTGTTAACCTTTGTTATCGACACTTGTACTTATAGCTATTATTTGAATTTCCTATTTCATCGTAACCACAACTGGTCCACTCCTGGGCACTGTATTTCACACACTTTTAAGGTTATTATGATGGAGGGCGTTCTGATGATCAGGTTTCCTCGCTATGTTTTCTTTCACCGAGGCAAGTGATCATAAAATTCTTATACGCACTGTTTAAAAAAAATGTGATGGGTCGGCTCGGCTATCATTGCTACATACATATCTTCCTATAATACCTATAGGTGAAAGATATAACACGCAATACAGACATTTGTTAGGTAATCTAATGAAATGTATATTTAAAAGCAATATGAAGTCTTTATTTCGATATTGTGATGTTTTTATTATGATAGCTGTTGATAAAGACTTAATTACTTTTCTTCATATTCCTTTGAATACCTTTACGAGAAATTTTATTGAAAGCTTGTTCTCCTACGAGCAGTATGGGTATTAATTAAAAGCTGACATTTATGTTGAGCTCGTTCATGTTAAGCTTAGCTAAGAGCGAACAGTGTTGCTGATTGCAATTATCGTGTTACTTAGAAACTCATGTGATTCAACAGACTTTAAACAAATGAGGAGGATCTTTATGCGGTTGTAGTTTTTTATGTGTTAAACTATTTACTGGGTGAACCAATTTTAACGGTTCTCTATATTCAAAAGCTAGTGCTTGGAATGACATCTTATGTATGTGTAGCTTTTAAGATAGGTATATTGTATAATGCGTATTTAGACTACATTGATGGCTCTCATGTGTTATATTATAATCCTTTAAAATAAATTGTAATAATGATCAGAAGAAGTTTCTGCGTTCTTGGTTGGTATCGAATTTACGTTTCGCGGCTCTTTCTCACGCTCTACACTTACTCAGAAGCTTTGAATGCCATCACTTAGATAAAGAAGTCAACCTCAAGTAAGATCTACATCGAACTGAATAATTAATGAATAATTCTAATTAATACACTCTCGAGGCTCGTTTCCCGTACATCCATCATCTTAATGTGCCCTTAAAACGTTTGATGTTAAAATCGTGGCCTGCGAGAGACATCCCTCGTTAGACGCGAGAGTGAAGGGTTCGAATGTTTGATAATATCATTTACATCAATAACAGTCTTATCATATCCTGTTAGTCACTCAAAATTCAGTATTATTATTAGGTGGTAGGGCCTAGAGCTCACCCGGGGAAGTACCACCGCCCGCCACGGTACTTAGTACCATTCCTACCGTGTAATAATTGTTTTAAGAACAATTGTGTTCCGGATAGGAAGGTGTGGAGCCGTTACATTTTTTTAGAGGCGACCATCTCAGTCCTCAGGGGTAGCAACGCATCTGTGACCGAATTAGAACGAGACTCATTGATCATTGAGTCTAGTTCTGGGTCGGTCACAGTTGTCATGGGCGGCAGCGGAAGGTGGTGCTGCATGCTCATTTGCTATCTTAATTCCATAAAAAAAGTAATGTTTAGTAAGATCGATGGATGAGTAAACATGCGATTCCTTTGTTAATGTTTGGGAATTTTAAGGCATAATCTATACTTACATCTAAATAAAATCGTAGCGTTTGTCTGTCATTTCAAAATGACCGTGCGTTTTCAAATGCATTTAGTTTTTACACGATACCAAAACACAAATAAACTATTTAATTTTTTTATCTATATGTTTGTTTTTGAGTATGTCTAGACTAATCTCCGGAACGGCTGAACCGATTTTTATGAGACTTTCACTGGAAAATAGAGTATGTAATTGTATGACAATTAGCACAGGTCTGTCCCAATTTTGCACGCATGTACCTACATGTAAATATATTCATATTCAAAGAAACTGGCCAGGCATGCACAAAACCCTACGAAGGATGTCTAGGTGTATTATACATATACTGTGCATGAGTACCGTCAAGATTAAACTGCATGATACAGGGCCCAGACACATGACATTAGATGTACCTACGGTTAGAGAAAATTATCTACATTTTACCTAAAAATTCTTTATTCAAAATTATAATTCATATTTCATTGACAACTTACATTACTGGCCCGTTTGCAAAATGTTCAATGTGATCTATTGCGTTTCCATTTTCAAATTTAAATTCAGAATCGTTTAATCATTCATGTGCCTACAAATCGAGTTTCGAGTAGGAGCTTGAGAGCCACTTACTGTTTTACTCCTTCATTTTGGCCAGTATAAATGTTGCTGATGTCACGTTCATGGGCGACTGTGACCACTTTTTTTAGGTCGCTTGTCTGTTCGTTTTCTACCGCCGCTGCACCATGGTGTTACACTAAGCTTTATAAACTTTTGGTTAAAATAAAAATAAAAAAACATAAAAATTTGTTATAATATTTCCTTCTTAATCTAAAGCATCATTAAAATTTTATGTTTTGATTCGTGTTCAAGTTCCTTTCTAGGAAACTTCTCCACTCTATTTCCAGCCATAATTTTGTATGCGAACTCGTTTCCCTGCTTTCGAGTGGATATTTGAATTTTAAAACCATTCTTGAGATTTAGTCCTTAGAGAGTCCTAACCATCCGTTAGCCTCTTTTCGACGTGACTCTGTCTGGGAGATCATAATTCAACTTAAATAATTCGTCTGCGAAATACTTGACATGTATATTTATTGTTGTTTTACAGTCACTGATATTTGTTAACGAGATTGATCAAATAGAATCTACATTATCCAGAAGATCAAAAAAAAATATTTTGGACAGCAATGGTTAACACGCTGGATCGCTGTTCCGAGGGTCCTGGGTTCGATTCCCAGCGAGGCGGAAAGAATGATGAGCAAATTAGAGGTTAATCTACTTTGCAACAATCCGCGAGCAAACTCGTATGTATGATGGAGTATTGTACTTTCATGCCTCTCCCTCCCTCCCACAAAGGAACATGCAACGAACAATGAATGTATATGTGTAGGTATGTGTGCGGATTGTTGCAATGTAGATTAACCTCTAATCTGTAATAATGGAGTTCCGCAAAGTCACGCCTGATTCAATTAACTTTTTGAATGATGAGTTTAAATTTCCGTTCTCGGTCTGGGTGTATGTCCCTGTCTGTCGGTGTAGTCCATGGCATCCACGTCACAGGGAATCCTAGGTGTGAGGCTATGAGTATGTAGCGTTATTTGTTTACATAAAGATGCTATTAGCAAAGAGGTAGTTTATGGTTAGTAGACGTCCGCTATGAATCGATTTTGATTTTGACCTGTTCCATCCCTAAGGGGGTATAATTGGGGTTGAGAGTTTGTTTGAAAATCATTGAAAATTACTTCCACGTGGAACAAGCCGCGGCCAACAACTAGTTTCTAATAAAAAACTAAAGAAATAGACATAGGTACGTGCACCCAAAAACTGATCGAAATAGAACAACTAACATAGCATATATCCTTTCTATTTGCAAGTTGTACAATTTTATGACGCAGAATGCTCCAATTGTTCGAATTGGCACCCACGTCACATTTCGTCTTCTCACCACTTGCCGAAAAATTATATTCCATCCACATATACCAATTTTACGCGACGTATATGAATGTGTCCAAGTTTTATGCTATATTTTGCTGCGACCCTGCGATATTAAAAAGCGTAGGTATCTGAGCTCTCGGAGCGCTATGGTGTTTGAGATGATGTAAAAACTTAAAAATACATTACATTACAATAGTAAACCATCCAAGATGTTATTTAGGTCTGTAAATTTTATTTGTGATTTTTGTTAATAAAACAATTTCTCTTTTCAGAGCAACAACTTAATTGTGTTTGTTTCGATTTCAATATACAATATATCCAACGTATTACACCAATAAAATTCTCTTCGGTTGCCATCCGCTTCGTGATAACGTGTGAACACACCGGTGCCGCTCTTAAGCCTGACTACTTAGTTAACGTTAAAGTTGTTGATGTTTAGATAATTTTATCGAATCAAAATGTGAATATCTTTATTTATTTCAATACGCAGTGACATTGACTGTTATAGGCTGGGCGAGTGCACACATGTTTTAAGGTCAAGTGATGCGTTTAGTTATAGAGGTACACAAGTCGGAAACCAGTTATCTATACATACATCTTTATCTATTAGAGATATACATGTAAATAAAATTGGAGGGTCTGTTTGTAATTTCAAAATAACAGAGCTTTTGTTCCAGTGCATATGTCGGGAACAACGGGTCAGACATCAGAAGTAATACTACAGGGATTATGTTTTAATATAATTTTATTGAGGTAGCAATTTCTAGATATTATAACTTATTAAATTTTAGAACCAAATTAATTAAATTAAATTTATATTTTAAATAGTACAATTATTATCCTACTAATTATTATTATACTATTATACAATTAATATCGCTAAATGACAATAGCGAGGGCTAGGACAGTCTATTTAAAACAGACAGTGGTCCGTGCACCGAGACGCATCCGTATCAAATGCGTACAGATCAAGGGCTCAGCCCCTTTTTATAAGAACAGCAGGTAAAGAAACCAGGTAAAAAGGTATGCAGGTGGGCGATGTCGTCCGATGCACGTGCCACCTGCGTTCTGTGACGTCATCTGTTTACAACGATCCTAACCGCCGCCGACACGGCCATTCTGACAATCGCACGTCCTCGTGCGTACAATCTTTCTTTATTCGTCTGCAAAGAAGCAAAAATAACACATAAAAACTCTATTTAAAAGATTCACACAATTCTCGGTAAATTAGTAAGTGAGGCTGGACTTGGTCCATGTTTATAGCTTTAATGATATCGCTACAGTAAAACTATGTTGGTCTAGGTCGTCATCCACAAAAGCATATGAGACCCCTGCAACTCATCAATGCCGGTCTAGATCATTATCCACTACAGCAGATAAGACCCCTGCGGCTGATCAAATGCTGGTCTAGATCGATATTCACAAAAGCAAATAAGATCTCTTCAGCGGTTTACGAGAAATCAATAGATAGAGTTTCTTCGGAATCGATAGATAACGTTTCTTCAGGATCAATAGACAATGTTTGAGAACCAAGAGATAAAGTTTCTTCTGACCTATTTGGATTATCTGCACTATCCAAAACTTGAGAACTGGCTGACAAAGTTTCTTCGGAATTTATAGACAATCTACTTGGTACATTAACATCAGGGGTATCATTACTATTAACATTAATTGACATATCATTCGCCGACACGGACCGATCATCTTCATCAGTTTCATCACTATAATTTTCAGAAATTTCAAGAAAACCTTTTTGACCCTTTGGAACCTCTCTTAAATTTTCGTGTGCATATTTAAAAACTCTGTTAGAACCGTTAATCCTTTTTAGTTCATAGCGGTCGTTATCTAAAACGGATATTATTTTAAATGGTCCCTTAAATTTGTTATCCAATTTAGTTTGGTGTCTTTCTTCGCTTTTAACAAAAACAAAGTCACCTACTGAAAACGGCTTTACTTTAGCTTTACCTTTATTAAATCTAATGGACTCTGTTTTATTTGACCTCTCAATATTCTCTGATGCTGATGATCGGGCTGCCTCAACGTCAATTCTATTCATTTCAGATGAACTAGGAGATATTCGTGCTAAACTCAATGAATTTCCCTGAATGCCAAACATTAACTCCATAGGGGTAAAACCAGTGACTCTAGAGCGTGTACTATTAAGAGCTAGTTGAATATCTCCTAATTGATCTTGCCAGATATTATCAGAATGACATTCTATTATAGTAAAAATATTTTTTAAAGTTCGCATGACCCTTTCGACTTGACCATTTGCTCTACTGGAACCGGTAGCTATTAAATGAAGATCTATGTTATTGTCTTTACAAAAAGTTTTGAATTCACTACAATCATAGCAACGACCTCGATCAGCGATAATACGTTTTGGCGCACCAAAAAAACTTACAGCCTTGTTTACAGCTTTTACAGCGTTCAAGGAGCTAAGAGTTGGAGTATATTCAAGAATAACAAATTTGGTAAAAGCGTCGATTAGTACAGAACAATATTCTTTCTTTTCGCTTTTGCCACTTAGTTTTCCAGTAATATCTACATGAATGGTGTGCCAAGGTATTGGAGCCTTGGGAATTGGGTGCAGTTGTACTTGCTGTGCTCCGGAAGTTCCCTTAGAAGTTTTGCACACAACACAACAATTCACGAACTTTTTAACATATTTAGCCATATTTGGGAACCAATAAAATTCGTAAAGTTTTTCCAATGTCTTTTCTGGACCTAAATGTTTAATTTCATTATGAACATAGCTTATTAAGGACCAAACAAGAGAACGGGGTATAATAGGTAACCAACTAGAAACACCTCTGCGCTCGATTTTCCTATATAAAATGCCTTGTCTTAAATCATAGGTACGAGATATTTCTGGAGGCAATTCATCGTTACGTAATTTAGTAATTATGTCGGAAAGTTCCGAGTCACGTTCCTGTTCAACTGTAAGCCATCCTTTGTCCAATTCAAGAAAGTTTACCTTACGGGGTTCAAAGTTATTAAAATCTGTTAAGTTCCGTGACAGGAAATCCGCGTGAGCCATATTACGACCTTCTTTATAAACTACATTGAAATCGTAAGCTTGCAATATAGCCCACCAACGGTGAACTCGAGGTGTCAAATCGCGTTTTGAGTGAGAGGCCTTTAAGGAATTACAATCTGTAAATACTGTAAATTTTCGTCCATGTAGATATTGTCGAAAATGTTCAACCGCTCTAACAACCGCCAACGTTTCTAATTCATAGGAATGATATCGTGTCTCTGCGTCGGTAGTTTTTCGGCTAAAATATGCAACTACATGAGGGGCGTTGTCATGTTTCTGAATTAGGACTCCTCCGTATCCCTCAGAACTTGCATCAGTATGCAATTCAATCGGTAAAGAGGGATTAAAAAGTTTTAAAACAGGTTCTGAAGTGAGAATAGTTATGAGTTTTTTGTGAATAAGATTATGTTCTGCTGTCCATTTAACAGAGCCTTTTCCTTTGGTGAGGGGATACAGAGGTCTAACTAGCTGGGAGAAGTTTGGAATAAATTGTCTAAAATATGTTGCTAAACCTATAAGCTGTCTAACTTGTGTAACTGTTTTTGGGGGAGGAACATTAATTAATGCTTGAATTTTTTTTGGATTCGGTCTGACTTCTCCAGCGGAAACAACATATCCAAGATATTCGGTTTGTAGTTTCATAAATGCACACTTCTTTATGTTAAAAGAAACTCCAGCTTCGGACAAAGTTTTTAATAACTTGTCTAAACGATCAAAGCCTTCACTGATAGTTACTGATGCCGAGAGCACATCATCCATATAGACCAAAATCCTATCATCATTCAAAGGTTTCAAAGCATTATTAATAGCTCTTTGAAATACCTGAGGGGCATTACGTAATCCGAAAGGCATCGTTAAATATTCAAATTGACCTTTTGGAGTAACAAAAGCTGTTTTTTCTATAGAATCTTTATGTACAGGAAGTTGGTGAAATCCAGATGCCATATCAATAATCGAAAAATAATACGCGCCATGTAATTTATCTAGCTGATCACTAATCAAAGGCAAAGGATAGTTATCAGGTTTAGTGTTGCTATTTAATTCTCTAAAATCAACACACATACGCTTGGTACCATCTTTCTTTTCGACCAATATTATAGGACTAGAAAATGGGGATGAGCTTTCTCTGATAATATTAGCGCTTAATAGTTCATTAATTTTTTCATCCACGATTTTTGATTCGACAGTAGATAATCTATAGGGTCGTCTATGTACAGTTTTATGTGGGTCAATAAGATCAATTTTTAATTCACCGGTTTTTATTCGCGTCATAGGTAATGAATCAATGAAGTTTATTGAATATTTGTTTAAAATGTTAAGAAGTTTCTCTTTATGTGTTCCAGTTAAGTCTGTATTAATTAAATTATTATCTAAGAGTTTTTGTGATTTAGAGCAAAAATTAGTTATCCTAGGTTGTTTAAATATTAAGCCGTCTTCACTCATTTCTACAACAATATTACGTTCAAGTATATCTCGACCCAATAAGGCCCCGTCTTTAAGGCAATCATCCGGAAGGACATGGAAAGTAATTTCAGTTTTGATACCTTGGATTATTATATGGCTTGTAATTTGTTCTGTACTATTGACACTACCTTTACCAATCCCTATCATATTAACAGGTTCATGCGATCTTTTACCCGTAATTAAAGATGAAAAGCTTTGCTTTATCAAACTACACTCAGAACCAGAATCGAAAATAAAAGGTATTTTTATACCACTACAGTCCATTGTGCCGCGGGCTGTCTTGGAACACACGTTGACTTCCTTGCTGACCGTCGCTGCAGGCTGGAGTTGTTCCTTCTTCGCGTTTGATCTCATAGGGCAGCTGGGCGCCACGTGGCCAGGTTCGCTGCACACGTAGCAGGTGACTGGAGGCTTCTGATTGGTTCGCTTATCTGTAACGTTGCCGTTGTAGTTAGAGGAGTTTCGTGTACGGCAATCTAAAGCTCGATGTCCCAATTTGCCACAGATATTACAGATTCCCCGAAAACCCAAAGTTAAACGAACGCTTCGGATCTGAACTGTCGGAATCAAAGTTTTCGTTCTTTCTTTTTAAAGATATGCCACGTAGCACACGAAAAAGTTGACCCTTCTCATTGATCATGGTTGAATTAAGTTCTCGACGTATGGGACTGTCACACTGAGATAAAACGGATATTGCAAATCCAGTTATGACTTTCTCAGGAAAATTTGTTTCCGGTATCTTCTCAATTAGCTGCCACAAACGAAGGCAAGCTTGGGATGGTGTTTCTGTAGAGTTAATTTGGAATTTTAAAATTTGGTCAAAATAATCCTGGATCAGCATGGGTCGTGAAAACTGAGCTCTTAGTATCTCCTTTACTTCCGTCCATTCGAATTTTTCTGGAGGAATTTTAGTAAGAAGTGTAGCTGCGCGACCCTTAAGACATTGGGTCAAAGCTATAATTAAATCTACACCATTTAAATTTTTATTTTTAATTATCATTTCTGATATTCGACACCATCCCTCAATATCGGAGTTAGGGTCATCAGGATCAAATGGAATCAATGAGCATGAGCTGCTGCCTGACAAATTGCTGGCTAGTTTGGTAAAAATAGATTCCATGTTGTAGGAAAAAAGAGATATCTGCTCTCGTATGTCAGTGGGGGCGGAATTTTCAGGAGTGGGTTGATTGGATCCCACTTCTGATGTCGGGAACAACGGGTCAGACATCAGAAGTAATACTACAGGGATTATGTTTTAATATAATTTTATTGAGGTAGCAATTTCTAGATATTATAACTTATTAAATTTTAGAACCAAATTATTTAAATTAAATTTATATTTTAAATAGTACAATTATCCTACTAATTATTATTATACTATTATACAATTAATATCGCTAAATGACAATAGCGAGGGCTAGGACAGTCTATTTAAAACAGACAGTGGTCCGTGCACCGAGACGCATCCGTATCAAATGCGTACAGATCAAGGGCTCAGCCCCTTTTTATAAGAACAGCAGGTAAAGAAACCAGGTAAAAAGGTATGCAGGTGGGCGATGTCGTCCGATGCACGTGCCACCTGCGTTCTGTGACGTCATCTGTTTACAACGATCCTAACCGCCGCCGACACATATAATTATGTAGTTGTTTACATGATGCTAAAACACAAACAAACGATTTAAAATTTTGTCTGTCTGTTCGTCAAGGCTAATCTCCGGAGCGACTAAACGAATTTTTATGGGACATTCACTGGGAGATAAAGGAGGTTGTGGAGCAACGTAAAGGCTACTTCTTATCTCGAAATTCCCGCGGGATTGGGAATTACGTGGGAAAAAAACCTTCGCGCGGATGAAGTTGCGGGATCAGCTCGTCTATTTATATATACGAGTATGTTGACTATAACAGGTACTTGCGACATGCCGAGGCTTCATACGGGTACAGTAGAGCATTTATTTCCTACAATATGTTTTGAGGATAAAAAACTTGTTAAAAAGATCTATCGGTATCTCTGTTTTTATAATGCATAACTTACGTAGGTTATTGTCAAGAGGAAGAATAGTCATGGTAATATTAACGTTGGCTCGCTCCTGACACATTCCGCGCTCGGCAGAAGCTTTGCTGAGTGGCTGCTCAGACAAATGCTCAGGTATTAACTTTGCAATTTATTGCTCCTGGGACTGAGCTGGAATTGCTAGCAACTGTCTCTCATAGCGGAACAGTTGCTATCTTTCATCTGGAGTTCCATTTCAAGGATTTCGTAACATTCTACCAGACGTAGCGTTGGATGTAACTAATTACTTTTTTTTATGGAATTAAGATAGCAAACGAGCATGCAGCACCACCTTCCGCTGCCGCCCATGACAACTTAGTTATTAGATAGTTATTACATTTCATAAGTTTGTCATTCAATACTGAAATGTGATATTGCTGTCTGTCTATTGTTAGCCGGAGATATTGACAGTCCTTGGCAAATACATTAACTGAAACATAACATTATTGAATCACACGGTAACAGACAGCTTGTGTCAATTACAATCATTGTCTAGAACTCAGATTATAGAACCAAAACGGTCTAAAACTAGAACATAGGTCGAGATCCTAATACATATGACTGATAAGCAAGGCTAACGTATTGATTGATGGCATAGGCAAACGTGAAACGCTAGACATAATGTTTACCAGTCAATCTTTATTAGTTACTGTTGTTATCCCTAGAGGCGTTAAGGAACAGTAGAAGGATAGTTAGAAGTGGGATTGTCAATGTGCATATACATAAAACTCTTCCGTTACTGAATGAGTGAGTGACTGACAGACAACGCATAAGTAGTCGAAACTACTGAGCGCAAGAAGCTGTTTTGCATGCACGAGCATATTCCTTGGGGAATGTATGGGAGTATTAAGAAAGGGTTTTTAGATACTATAAAGAGATATAAATAATAGATATTATATACATTTTATGACATAGATGCGTATTTTTAGGGTTCCGTACCCAAAGCGTAAAACGGGACCCTATTACTGAGACTTCGCTGACCGTCCGTCCGTCCATCCGTCTGTCACCAGGCTGTATCTCATGAACCGGATTGTTACACAGTTGAAATTTTCACAGATGATGTATTTCTGTTGCCGCTACAACAACAAATACTAAAACACAATAAAATAAATATTTAAGTGGGCGCCCATACAATCGACGAATCAGCGATAGTTAGTTACTTTTCGGTCCAAGAGATGGCGTTGTGGGTAATATGTGGCTACAATAAAACAAACAATTCACACGACGACGAATCGTCTTTTTTCACGAATCGTCTTTTTTCACGATTCGTTATTTTTTTTGACGGCGGCAATGCTTTTTAAATACGCATGTTCACACGCTTGACGAATCGTGAAAAAAGACGAATACGGATACGTCTTTTACAAATCACGAATCGTGAATGTTTTATGATTATGACGGACACGTCTTTTAGAAATCACGAATCGTGAATGTTTCTGAACCAATCTGAACTGAGCTAAATCACGAAATAAATGTGAACTTCAATGCGGAAATCGCCCGATATTTTGACGAATCGTGAAAAAACACGATTCCGTATTCAATGTGAACGTCCATCCGTCAAGACGTATCGTGTTTTTTGACGAATCGTGAAAGACGTATGCCGTGGGAATGAGCTGTAAGGCTTTCATACAATAGACCAGATTTTTTGGCGTTTTTATACATAAGTCCGACTGGGTTATTCCGGTATGATCCACACTACAAGATCCATGATAGGTATTTTGTCCGGTTAGATCCATTGTAATTTGACCATTCCGGATCGATCCATTTCCTGTTTATAATGGGTAAGTACAGTCAAACAAAAAACAGTTGATGAAATAAAAATATGTACTTTTTATTCGTATAAGAATCATCACATACTTATGTTACGCTACCTAAGTCATTTGAAATCATCTTTTCATAGTTATGTTAAATTATATTTAGTCCTTGGATTTGGATAAATCTAAATAATAAAAATAACAATTTGTAAGAGACTAAAGATTAATGAAATTATGAAAGTAAAATTATAATACAATTTAAAATTGTCATAGTATTCACAATCACATTAAGTTATATTTGCTCCGTGGATATGGAAAAATCTTAATTAAGTATAAAAAAAACAATTAGTCAAATTATCACAGTAAAAACAATCATACGGTTAAGAGACCCCAAACACTTCTTTCGCCAGTTGACACATCTCCACTGACTCCATCCGTTTTTATATTCTACCTTCTTGGTGTACTGATAACCAGCTTTTAGTAAAACTACACCACCGTTTCTATTTATATATGTATATTAACTCATTAGGATGGCTAGAAGAAGTTGACGGCAGACTGTGATCTTCAGACATTCTAAAAAAAGGAAATAAATGGTGAATATTCGTAATATCGTATGTAAATTTACAGCACAAAATCTATATACATATTTATACCTCTTTTAAAGTACAATTTATTGCACTATGAAAACACTATGAAAACCATAAAAATGAAACAAATTACATTTACATTGTTTTTGACAAAATGAATACCTGTAATATTTCAATTTCCAACAACATTTAAAATTCCAAGATAATCATTATAAAACGTTTAAGATCGCATTACATATAGGTATATAGTTTAATATAGCTTATCTATAAACACTTACTTTTATAAACAGTTTTCACTTCACTTTGATCATCTATTTATTGTAAAAGTATATCAAGAACCAACACTTCACCTTGACTTTACTTCACTTCGTCAACTCAGTACAGAATTAAGATAGAGACTAAGACCGTGTCATTGTCGTTAAAACCCATTTATCATGTAAGAACACAACATCACAAACTAAACTCATCAATGAGGTTACCGTGGTTAAGAAGACCTACCCATCTCGACCCATTTTTTACAGGTAAAAATATTACAAAAACTTCGAATTTCTTCCAAACCCTTGCCGAACCGATAACAATTGTTTTGTTCATTGCTTGCCAAACGCACAATTTTTTCAGTATTTACAAATAAATATTAAATCTTGAAATGTTCTTTATAAATACTAACAAACGAACTTACGATAAATAATACATATTTTGCAAACAACTAATAAAACCTGTATGCATATTTCTTGCTGACTGTACTAAAATGTGATAACAGATAGTCAATGGACCAGACCGGAATAGAAAATAATTTAAAATATTATGATCCACGTAGGTATTACTCGTTAGGTATCAAACCGGAATAAAAAATAATTAAAAGTATATCGATCCACTCTCGGGATCTATTTTCAAGTATCAAACCGGAATAACCCGTCCGACTCGCACTTGGCCGGTTTTTTTTTGTAAATTTACGTAACCCCTTTATTTATTTCGAACATAATAAAGGGTTTTAACCCATTTCATAAAAGCATTTTATAAGACTTCATAAAGTTCACGTCTTAAGAAGTTGAAATAGTAGAGGAAAGATAAGATGAAAGTTTTCTGAAATCTCTTGGCGTTTATATCTTTACCTTTCAATCAAAACATTAAGAATAAAAATTATTATTTTGAAAAACTAAAATAAGCTTTTATAATAGTAAATGCAAAGCAGATAGGTAAATGCAAAGTAATTAGTTTTGTCATTGATCTGATAACCTTTCATGAGTTTTCATGTATGCAGCCTATCCTGAGCGTCGCGTCGTCATGCTTTTCATAAAAATCAATTGTCAACGGAGTTAAAGCAAAATGCAAAATTTTAAGACCGTAGAGCAAGAAGAAGTCGTTCTAATTCAGCTTGCAAGGAATAATCCATCATTCAAACAGACACGCACAGACACGCGCCGGCACAGACAAAACATTCTCGTTGAAAATACTGGCTGGCGCCGGCGCGTGTCTGTGCGCTAAATGTGAATACATCCATATAAAGTGTATGTAAGAATATTATTTTGTCTGCTACGCCACGTGTCTGTCACGCACTTTGTCTGTATACATATGTGAATGAAGCAGCATCCTTTATTTAGTCCAGAACTTTCGACGAATGTACGCGACAATACATTGCAAGTAGAATAACAGCAACAATAGCAAGAACAACGACTGAAACAGCTCATTTAATATACATAAATGAATTATTTATGAATGGATGTCAATGTGTGAAGCGACAGGTTGGCATGTAACGTTATTGGTACATAGTACGCCTGAGTTGAAGAGATGACATGCAAAGTATTTCTGTAGGAAATGGAGTACCCGTGTAAGACGAATTGGAGCAAAAGCTGCTTCGCGTAGAATTTCGTCTTGGGTATTGCAACTTCAGAACTTTTAGCGAAATGTCTTCGTCGCGTTTACGGTTTACATGCGGAAATATTACGTATCAAACTTTTGGGCCTGTAATGGGTTAGGAGCCAATCTTCTTTGCTCGTTTTGCACCTTTGGTAACTGTTGTTATGTGTCGTCCGAATTCTAATCCCTATACAACTTTAATCCCAACAACAATCCAATCCTTATCCCAATGCAATGAATATTACAGTTCCGGCGATTGACGTCTGTGCAATTTACAAGTAAATCAGACTACTTCCAGTTGGTGATAACCAGGCTGAAAGATTCTTTTACATACATACTTTTTTTTTAACGTGTGGAAAGACCCTCGTCTCGTCTATCCGGCCACGGGAAGCCGGACAGGTATGTGGGACTCGAACCCACTAAAACCACACGGTGTCGACGCCAACCGCTTTGGTGCCGGGACAGTGTGCTACTCTCGCTCCACTGTCCCAGCGCGGCGGCCGCTGTAGTGGCGGCCTCAGCACGGCCTTGGCGGCCTAGGCACGGCGCGCTCTCTAGCCCCTCTCCTTGATGAGAGGGTTGGAGCGGCCGGCAAGTTGACCCATCGGCGTCCTGCTGGGGTAAAGGCGCGCTCGACACCGGCGCGCCTTTCAACCCGGTCCGTTAAGTCGGACGACGGATTCCCGTATCCGCCGCCCAACCGGCTGTTGTTATGGGGGCAAGTGGTGCAGGCCGTAGGCCCGCCTTCTGCCCCCTGGGCGCCGGCGGCGGATAGCGAGGTCTGAGGTAGCCTCTCGCTCTCTTTCCGCCGCCTCTTTGCGGAGCATTATACATACATACAGGCCAACCTTATAAAAGGGTGCGTCGTCGTGTGGGTTTTTTGCTATTTGTTATACATTCAGGCTATAAAAACTTTTGTGTTTTAGTTTTGATTTTAAGCAACGCGCTCCTGGTATTCTGTTTAACAAAGAAACTACCTAATTAATCAGTAGAACGGACTATGAGCTGAAACTTTTGCAAAGCAAACCCAGTTCAGTTTCTTTAGTTAATTCAATCCAAATATTTTAAGTAGATACGAATACTTTATAGAGATTTTACTTAAGTTAACATTATTAGTGAAAGCGCACTCAAATCGGTTAAAGCCGTTTCAAAAAAAGTGCAGACAACATCTCAGACAAAAAATAATCGTTTTGGTTTCTATTGCGTTAATAAAGGATCTCTTTAATTGTTTTTCCCTTATTTCTATTTCATATAGGTAAAGAATGCGATCAGGTTTGAACCTACCTATTCGCATAACGCCGTACCTCGATAAAAAGGGGTAAGGACTAAACTTATTCGCGGAACGACCAATTCTTTAAATGATCTATTATCAAAATGCTCCATTCTTAAAATCGTGAAATACCCTATTTTTTACGTGACAATAAAAAATTGTACCTTTAACACTATATGCGGAAAAGTACGAGATGAAGTAAGTGCCTTTTACTCCCATCCGTTGAGGAGTTCCACTCTATAAAACGCTAAAACGCTAACACACTCATACCCCCGCAGTAGGTTACTAGGTACCTGTGTCGCAGGTGGCATGGACTACACATTATAACACATTACAATTACACCCATGACCCGAGTACAAATATTTATCTGCCACATAAATATCTGCCCCGGCCGGGAATCGAACCCGGGGCCCCTCGCGTCGCACGCAGGGTCGCTACCAACTAGGCTACAGGGTCGTCAAACTCTATGTCCGGACTATATCCGAACACGTCATCAGACCATCACCATATTTAAGAATTGTATTGATTTATGGATGCAGCACATACCTAGGTGCAATATAATTCCAAATTATCGGCAACTCGTTACAAGCGGTGATGACGGCAGCTTTAGATTAATTGAATACGAGAGTTGATACAGGGCTGTATTTTAATTAATCTTTTTTGTCACCACTTCAATGTCGAAAGCAAGGAATTTTCAATTTGTTGTAGAACTCGCGACAGAGAATAGGTGTCTACAAAAAGTTTTAATTATCTGTTTGTAATTCACATTCGGAAGCCTCTTTAGTTTACTTTCTCATTTTTTATTTCCCTAATTTTTACTATGTTCTCAGAATTTTGCGCCATAATTTGCGTCATTTAATTTGGTCGGTTTTTTTGTTTTCCATAACGAACAATTATCTATTTTCAATTAATATCACTATTGTTAACGCAACATGAACTGTTTGTTTTTTAAACTCAGTATGATTACTTTGCTTTTAATTTAATTAAAAACTGAATTCAAAACGCATTTGGATGAATGTCGAATTTTTAAAATAAACTATGTATTAGTGATCGGAATCTTTTGTTGTTGTGAATGGAAATATCGCAAGGAAAGCAACTTTATTAAAAAACTTTATTACCTACATGTGCTCACAGTTAAATTTAGCGTGTAAGCAAATTCACTTATGGCATTTAAAATTCTCATGGTCAATCTACAATAAACCTCAATCACAGGGCTGAAAAGCTGGCATTTGTATGGCTTGCGTAAAAAACAGTAGATAGGCTAACTTCAGCCCTATTACTAAGCTAGTGTCGGTTTCGGTGGCCTCTCATGACACCCTGGTCTCTTAGCATGGCTAGTAAGTGTGGGCTAGTAAGTATTCTAGGGTTTTAGGCCGCCTTGTACGCTTAGTTAGGTCCTAATATGCTCAGAGAAGACAGTTCCTTTAATAACAATAACTATTACTACGTACTCATGTTGTACAAAAACCCGATCAATTACTGTTGTAACTCAACAACTCGGTTACCAACGGTATCTATTACTTTCAGCGTATTGTGTGTACACAAGGCACTAAAATTACAATGCACTATCCACCTGTTGTAATAGCAAACTTGTTATAACATTTGATTGTGCTGTAATGTCAAGGGCTCTTCGTGATGTTTTGTTCTCGGTGACTATTTCATAGAAACTATATTCATCGAGTAAAAGTTTTTTATGCGTTGTTAGTTTAATGACCTTGAGAAATATTGACGCCATCGATTGATGGTTGACGACCGCATAGGTTAGTTCGTGTTGAACCTGTCTCTGGAGTGAGGGGTCCTGGGTTTGATTCCGGGCGAATAAAAGCTTTTGATAAACTGCACATCTAGGAATTCCAAGACAGGTATTAGGAACGAGAAATGAATAGAAAATATTTCAAAGCGTGTACAATATTTCTCATTTATATTACTTAACGAAGCTTTACTGATTACCGACAACGCGCGTAACCGGAAGAGACCATAAATCCCACACCATGAGCGGAAGTGGCCGGAAACGGTGAAATGGGCCACAAAACCAACATTCACGAATCCCTCATTTTTCTTCCCCGTGCAAAGATTTAGCGGACTTTTGTACAAAACTATGTTTAAGCTTCACTAATTTACTACAACAATCGAATTTCTCCCTCGAACATTTTATCACGGTTCATTACTGTTGCTTGTTTGGCCTGCTCCGAAGATAAGGACAGTTTCCAATTTGGGGATGTCTCTGAGAAATATGATGGACATTTGTACCTAACGGTGCCCATGTAGGTTTATTGACCGTGGTCTAATTGCGAAGTTCTAATGGTCCAGTCAAGGGCATTTTTTGCCTGAGAGCAATCTTTTTCCCGTGGTTTGATCGTTTGGATCATCATTACAAAATTATGTCAAATTGAATTGGTATAAAGTCCTGGATTTGCTCGTTGGATAAGACCAAAATAAGTGTTTTTACCCCATGATATTAGGTACAAGGTAAAGGTATTATGAAATAGTTTTTTTGAGTGGGAGATAGGTAGATAATAATATTTTCGAAAACCGTCAGTGATGGAAACTTACTTTTCTTAGACGGATGTTATTTGAAATAATTCCATATGCCATATTCCACTTTTAGTTTTAATAGAATTACGGGTAAACCAAGCCATAATTAGTACCTACCAGCGGTATGTCTACGGGTGATTGATTTGGCCGTGATCCGAGCGATAGATAGAACCTAGGGCAAAAAGATGCCCTTGGATCTAAAAGGAGAGCTACCCGATTGAACCACGGGCAATAAACGCTCATGACATCCGTTTCTTTTTTAGGGTAATTTTATTTCTAATCATTAAACATCGAGTATAGTCGCGCACTCTCTACTAGCACCAGCTTTCGAATATAAAAAGAACAATAAAAATAAGTTCGCCCAGTAAAAAGTTATGAGGTTACAGATATAAATAAACAGTATAATGGACCCTTCATTTTTTGTCGAACTCAGATAATAAACAGGCACCCGAGCCGTTTCATGGCAATTGATCACTGGTAGAAGTCAAAACTTAACAAATAGCTAAAGAAATTCTACCTATTTGATTAACCTGTTCACCTTCAAATTAAATCACCTAAGTAAGCAAAGGCTTACTGAATAGGACATTGGATTGAAGATAATTGCCGTACTAAGCCTGACATCACGGTACTACCAAACCGAAATTAGAATTTGACCGTTTAACGTAAACAATAACACTGTAAATATTGCTGTTAAAATTTCCTCTTCGAACCTCCGTTACTCCGTACTTTATTATGTGAATTTATTATAATGGGCGCGCAATTACGTCCCTGTTAAAATAATAACTTAAGAAGGGCTGTAAGCTACCAATGCTTTTGTATTTTCGGCTATTCCTCTTAGAATATCATCATTCATTTGTTAGTTAATAATTATCTGGAGTAAATTTTCTCTGAGTTGAGAAAATTATTCGTTTTTATGGACACGAAGTAGCGAGGCGGTCTATTTATTGTTGAGTAATGGGAGGAGGGAGAAATTCCGGTTTGTTTAAGGTCACTGAGTTCAGTAAGTTTAGTTCAACGCGGCTTCCGATAGGAGTTAACTACTATACATCATTCATATTGTCTGTGGAAATCGGGTCGCAACGGAAGTACGTCATCACTAGCCATAAAGTGCCGAAGTCATCGATTGAGTTTATGGCAGGAGTTGTTTATTTATAGACTTAAGAGTACTTAATTGTTCTAAGTTTGAGGATCACTCTTACCACTTAAGTCATTATCGTGATCACTGTCTATTCTAGTTTATATATACTGTTAGACTTCGGTTTTGTACCATTCACAATCAATTTCGATAATGTTAAATGGTACATCACCAAACCAACTTTATTTACTTTTGTATACTACGACTACGAGTATATTGTATATCTTAGCATCATTATTCAAAAAAAAAAAATCAAAAATAATCGGGTTTATTATCCTTCTTAGTTTGATACACTTTAAGTGACGTCCCATACGCGGTTATACCACATGCAATCATCATAGTATGCCGGTTAATATGACTGTTATAAACCAGTTAATTTATTAAAGATCAGTGAACTGCAAGTCGGATCCCCTTCGTGAAGAATTCCGTACAACTGGGACATATTAACTCTTCTTAGTGATTTGATAAATAAAAAGAATGTAGAAAAACTCGCGTGTCATCTTTGGGAGCGAAACTGGGAAGTTATCGATTTTCCTTGCATTTTTATCGACAATAATATATGGTGTGATGTTAAACTATTCATCTCTTTTTTAATAAAACAACTTTAAGTTTTATTTTATTATTATGACGTGTAAATGAAATACTAAAGCAACATTATTGCATCTCGATAACGAATTAACATTGTAAATAGTTTGGACTTCTGGAAATATCCCAGACTTATTTGATCTGTAACTTTGCCGGTTCCAAACTGAAAACACAAAAGTCCTTTGTACTTTGTAACTTTTCAACAGACGCAGCAAATGTGGGTTTACCTCTCCTTTAAACGTAAAGGAAAACGGAACATTATACGAGCGATGCAACAATACGTCGTTTATCTGGATATTTCACTCAAAGAGGCTTAACAACGTGAATGCATTGCTTTATTTATCTCGTTAATGAGAAAACAGGACATTAATGGTGCGATCGTTTTAAACAGCGGAAATGTGAGGTTTTAATGCAGGTTTAAACGTAATTTAATTTTAATCTATATAATATATATATAACTCTTGCGTTACTGAGTGATTGACTGACAGACAACGCACAGCCGAAACTACTGAGTGAAAGAAGCTGAAATTTGGCATGTATGTTCCTTGGAGAGTGTAGGAATACTAAGAGAGGATTTTTGGAAATTCCACCCCGAAGGGGGTGAAGATTAAGCGAATTCCACGCAGGCGAAGCCTGCGGGCGGAAGCTAGTCCTGTACATACCTATTTGAGCTAGTAATCGGTTTGGAAAATCTATGCATTATTACCCGCACTCGAATAAATATTTAGACAGGGCTTTTTTAAATATTTTTCTTGTTATTTGTAAAATGATTAAAAACAGTAAGCGGATAGCCCAAGGTAAAAAAAAATAGGGAAAACCGCAACCAAATCTGTTTACTTATTGCTAATATCCATATAATAGTGAAACGTGTCCAGTCTACGATTACGTTTAAAATTTAAAATCATGTATAATCATAGATTTCTCTGATATACGGTATAAACCCACCCAAAATCATATGGTGGTTACAAATGATTTATATATCTTATTTATGCTATAGCAATTTTCAAGAACAATTTCCTTATTTTGTTTTCATTTGTTACAGGTAAGAAAGACTACGTTCATGGAAAAGCTTGGTTGAGAATACACAACGTGCGCCAAATATCAAAAAGTTCTTAATTTATTTGGACTTTTGTCTGGAAATAAAAATGACATCCAGCCATCCATGGCATCAAATCAATGATCCATCGCATGGCATCAGTAAAACATTAAACGCCTTCATTGTACCCCATCGGCCCAATGCTGGGCACAGATTTCTTCTCTTCTCAAGACGCGAGGGATTATTTACTTACTCTACCCATTATTGCAACCACCTTAATACTCAGGTGTACCAAGGGCAGACTTGATTCCAGATGGCATTTTCTGCCAGTCAACCCTGGGTTAGAGGATGCAGCAGGTGCAAACAAAAAAAAACAAAAAAATACCTTTACCTATCTTTAAGAACATTATGCAGAACTCTCAGATGAGCAGTTATCCTTTACCAAAGCTAGTGATAATTGAATTACTTACTACATGTTTTTCGAAAATTTGAGGTGCGTGCAGAATTTTAAACCCAGACCCCTCTGTCGGGAGTCAAACGTTGAAACCACTCACCGCGTGAGCACCGCTTATAAAAAGGTGAAAAAAGAAGAGAGAAGAAAGATAAATAAACACTACACTCCTATGAGGCTACCCTTACACAAGGTTTCCTTATGTCGTGGATTTTGACCACAACATAAGGACAGAAACATACGCCTACATCCTGTAAACAGAGATTTAACATCATCATTCAAAATTCTTCGTTTTTAGGAATCGAATTTAGGACTCATCGATCGGCAGTCCAAGCCGCAGTTGTCCCGAATAGAAAGTACTTGCTCTTAAGTCTTCAACCGAAACATGACGGCGTTTGGCCGCTATTCAAGAAAGATGGTCGTAGCTAGCCAAGCGGGCGTCACAAAATATACCTAATTAATTGGCGAGCCCGAAGCCATTGGCGTTCCATAGGGTTTTATTTGCATCTTACGCAAATGTCAACTTACCGCCAATGTGATTAAGGTATATCGCTGATTGAAAACGAAAACTTGAAATGCCGTAAATTTTTGCTAAAATGCTAAATTGAAGTATAAGCGTAGGTTATATTTTTTTAGCAATTCCATATTCTTGGGGACTCAGGTTTAGTTGGTAGTAGTCCTGCCCGCGAAGCGAGGGGTCCCTATTTCGATTCATGGTCGGGGCAGACGAAGTAGTCCCGCTTGAGTAATTTCCTGATTTAATAGGAAGTGTGTATGAATTCTTTGAAATGTAAACACAAGTTATGTGTGAAGTATGTCAAGGAGAAAAGAGAAAACGGAGGTAAATAGTGCAAAGTACTACATTTATTTTAGATGTCAATCACGTGTATAACAATTACTTGGCAACTCAACGGAAATTTAGCAACATTGTGTTTCTAATATCATTGATCGTATTTAATGCTTATTCACAAATTAAATTAATGCCAATTACCGAGTTTCCATCAAAATACAATCCGCGATATCACCTCAATAAAAATAAGGAAATAGCATAGTGGGTTATTATATTTTTGTATAGATTTGCAGCTTTCGATGCCAAATCTTATTCAGCATTGTCGTAGGGAGACTAATTTGTTCTCCATCGCAACTCTAAACCACCCCGGAAGTCGGTTCAGTTTTCCTCTCACTAAATTTCATTATGGTTTGGTTCACCACGCGGGTCAAGTGTGTCTTAGCAGTCTTTACCTTCGGGAACATTATCAAGAACTCTCACATGTATGCAGGCAATGATGTTTTAAATATCTAGATTGAGCGTCGCCCTACAATGAAAACAAAAAAAAACAAGGCAACATTATCAAGCATGTGTGCGTGTAGGCGATGTTTTTCGCGTTCATTTATTGTCTATGTGTGCGTAATCTGTGCGTAATGATATCAAAGTTGTGGCCAATTTTTTGACACGTTTTCGCGGATTCGATGTACCATCTAGATATTTAATACATCTTTGTATGCAGGTTTCTCTACGATGTTTTTCTTGTAGAGAAGCAAGTGATTTATTAATTTATGTCACATCACTTAATACTAACATAATAGGGTCTTCTTATGCGTTAGCGTAATTCACAATAAAAATTAATTAATTAAAATGGTGATTATTTAAATTAGGTTACAATTAAATTATTCACTTCAATAAATCCTTTCGTCAAACCAAAAATATTGTATTAAATTTATATCACTTATTTCTTATTATTAGCCGATATTCCTACGGGAGCGGGACCTACGCGGCTGTTACCTACGAGTCCCGAAGCGAAGCGCGGGCGGTTCTCTAGTCTTTAATACAATTGTAGCAGGCAGCTGTTAGGTAATGTATCGGCTCATTTAGCGCCGTGGGCATTAGCTAGATGGTTACGTTAGCCTAATTCCCGCCATTACTGAGCGTCTGGATGTAAGTTTTCAGCGTGGCTTCAAGGCCATGTGTTTTGGATAATGTTTTACACTATAATATCTTCTTATATTTGATACTTTTAAAATTCTTTTACGGCAACATCGTTGCAATTAGGTAGGTACTTCGTGAACTATTTATTTAGAAGTGTATCATTGCACATTTAGTACCATTTGTATGTAGGTATTTTTTGTTTAACAAATAAGTGTGTTCCGTTTAGAATGTGTGGGTCCGGTTATCCGGTTACGATTTTTAGAGGCGATCATCTTAGTCTTTGATGGTAGCATCATTTTTGTGACCGAATTAGACCGAAAATTTTACTAATTCTTACCAATATACATATATTATTATCTGGAATACAACTACTGGATTAGATTAGACGATCTCTAAAAGTCTCTGTAACAATCAGTCAAGACTAGGCTAGTCTTCATACGTACTGACGAACTAATCTACTGATTTTTAAAATCCTCTGTTCCTCATCCGTCATCCGAGTCATAAATTGAGCCTTGATTTAGGTCGGTCATAGTTGTCATGGGCGGCAGCGGAACGGGTTACCTGGCTGCTCATTTGCTACTTTAAGTTCGTAAAAAAGCCATGCATTTTATAATACTGGGATTAAACATTCATATGAAATACATCCTACAAAATCATACAAAATATATAACAGTTGGCAACATTGACGACCAGTACGAAACTATCGCGCACGTCCCATTTCGCGTCTAGTTTTGCCCTACTTTTTGCGTGCATCGTTACTTTGACGGCCCGACTAACTTGATGGACAGATTCTGACTCCTAGTTATGTGACGTATCCGAATTTCACATTTTGGAACATGAGAAATGTATAAATGAACTATTAGGTTGTTCGGAAAGTAATTTCGTTTTTCCGGACAGAGTTAATTGTGTTCTTGAACCAATCGCCTCTTAAGCCGCGTAACCTTTATAAGTTTTGAGAGCCAATAAGGCAAGTTTTGTGTGTGAAAAAGCTCAATTGAATCTATGCAGTAGTTTTTGGTTGGTTTCCTTTTAAGTATGGCGAGCAATAAGCAGTGTTTTCGTCACTATGTATTTTTTTGTATGGAAAAATTAAAAATGTTGTTTAAGTCACAATTTTTATTTCGGATGAACTGATGTGGATGTAATGCCACTTCCAACATATTCTCATCATCATTTGTTCCATTCACTGCAAATTTTTTTGGACGGTTAAATCTTTACTTGAAGTGAAGAGGTCAAAAATGACCGTATCAGTTTTTTTGTCAATAAAGACAAGAAAGATGGCACCAGCAAGATGGTATTCTACCAGAAAGATGGCAAATGATGCTGAACCAGAATGGCTAATGTAGAATTTACTGAAATATTTTTATTTATACGAAAGTTGGCTTTCAATTTCATATTAAAAAAAACGAAACGACTTTCCGAACAACCTAATAGAACAGATGCTTGGAACTAATCTTTTGCGCGACTGTGATGAACACTGGAAGCAGCAGGACGAAATACTTTCCTTTCGATTTAGGCCTTTGACAAATATTCTTTTTGCTTTTACCATCTTTGTATTCGTATACATCAATAATAAAATAAGTTAACTTGAGCTTTTCATACATTTTATTAGTCATTCCAATTAATTTTACTGACTGAATTTAAATATAAAGTCGAACTGAGAACTTCCTTCTTTTTTGTAGTCACTTAGAAATGAAATTTATCTTTTGCAAATCGAGACAAAGACGCCACTCCATGATGTCCACAGAACCGTAATGATATTATACAAAGCAAAGCTCGAAGGTATAACAATTACATTGCACACAATAGTTGTTTGATGTTAGTTCGATATCGTTGGATTTGAGTTCGGAACGTTTCTAATATACCTTATTAATATCGGAGCCTTTGTGTGAAGTTGTACAAGAGCATTATTACCCTTTGCTCAATGTCACAAATTGCTTTGAGTTTAATCGCGTTTAAGCACAATGGATGATTAGGCGATATTGTTATTATTGATAGTGATTATTTATTTGAATAAGAGGCCAGAATGTCATGAACTTTAGTATTTGCTGTTATTAAGGCCGCTCAATCACATTTGCGCAAATACGCGAACCCACGAATGTAGGACGACCTTTGCAAATGATTAACCTAACGCACCTTTTTTAATTTTGAAGTTTTTGTTCAGATTTTTTTATACCCGGTCTAATGAAAAGCCAACAGGCCATTTAAATCAGTTAGAAATTAGTAACCCTCCGTGTAACCAATGCGTCTGTCAAGAAAGAAAAAGAGGAAAGAAAGAAAGAATAATAGGCTCTCGAGCGGGATTAAACTGAATGGTAATAAGGAAAATTTTCTTTGGGCACTCTCTTTGGGACTAAACATTTTTATCACTACATAGTATAAAACAAAGTCGCTATTTTTGTCCGTCTGTTTGTTTGTCTGTTTGTCTGTATGCTTAAATCTTTAAAATTACGCAACGGATTTTGATGCGGTTTTTTGTAATAGGTAGAGTGATTCAAGAGGAAGGTTTTTATGTATAATACATGCATATATTCCCACGAGAACGGGATCCACGCGGGTGAAACCGCGGGCGGTCCGCTAGTTATTAGATATTATCATACACAAATTCTCAATTTAAACGGAAATACGTAGATACCAAAATATTAACCCTGTGATTGATACACAAACAGATTCATAAATAGGTTTCCTTTATCACTCTGGGTACGGAACCATAAAAATATCAATTTAGAGAATGGTGGCTATACATTTTTTATGGGTTGAATATACTTTTCCCAAAGCCGTTCACTGGTATTAAATCGAATTCCGATTATAATGTATGTCCCCGTACAATGTGTATCCTTATGCAGTTTATTAGCAGGAAAAAAAAACATCTTCTATCTATATCTTCTTCTCTTCTATACATGTAATAAAACTTTCTTCTTCTATACATATAATGAAACTGAAAATGGTCGTACGTATGTTAGTGCACGCTAATCTCGGAACGGCTGAACAGATTTTTAGAGGACTTTCTTTAGGAGATAGAGGAGGTTGTGGAGTAACATAATAAGCTACTTTTTATCCCAGAGTTCCAGCAGTATCGGGATTTACGCGGGATAAACTCCTATGTGCAAACGAAGTCCACTAGTAATCCACTCTGCTAGTAGATATATAATAAACTTACAATTAAAAGTTGATGTAGGTACTACCGAAAGTAGTTGTGTAATAGCGGACAAGTTAAACAGTCGAATACTCGAATAACGCTGTGGTCAGCGCCCAATAAATTAAGTTTATGCCGATTCAGGCGGAATTATCTACGAATGATGTATTACCTCCGCGATAGTGTGTGTGCGGAGAGAACTCGAGATAACACGAAGATGCATTTGTTTTTCTCTTGACTAACCAATCCTTTAAAAGTGCTTTTGTTATTGCGAAACTTTCTTCCTTTGAGTTTTGTTGGTGTATCGGTATTTAGCAAAACAATTAAGTTAGGGTCAACTCACACCGAGACGAGACGCGACGCCGCGACGCTGCGCGCAGTCTTTCAAAGAGCGGCTCAAAATAGAACTTTATTTTCTACACGAAAAGATACACATTTCATTGTGACAATTCAGAATACGTTGCTTCATGCAGCGCTGCGTCTCGTAACGCCTCGCGGCGTAGCGCGGTGCATCGCTACGCAGCCGTGCATCGTCGGTACGCGCGGCGTGCAGATTGCCTACTTTTACGATGCACCTCGCGCCATTGAGATGCGTCTCGCGGCGACGCGCGGCGCAGCGCGAAATCACTGGCCTCTTCCAGTATCGTTGCGTCGCGTCGCGTCTCGGTCTGATCTGACCCTTACTCTGTCGATCTGACTGTTCACACCGCCGGCAAGTACTAGCTTGCATTTGCATTTCTATTATTTACACAAGCACACATCGAAATTCATCACGCATTATCCAACCCCAATTCTGGGTTCTAAATCATGCCCTAACCAAGTCTGAACTTGATAATAAACACGATTTAAATGTTGAAGAGCTGCTGCACTCGTTGGTGGAAGAGTTGATAACTGCACAGGTTTATTTACTGTATATAGATAAACACTGCACGCGCTCTGCCCTCTATCTTGAAAATGGTTCAAGATATAAATAAAAATATTTAAACAAAAGTTGTAGAGAATCTAATCCTCTACAATATTTATAATAAATACAAATAGCATAAAACTCATAGGAAACGAGATATTTGCAATAAATGTGTAAAAAATTGATTTTTTGACCTTTGACCTTGGAATATCTGTAGACGCAGACACCCTACGATAAGTAGGTTTTGAGACAAGTTTTAGGGTGTTAAAAAAAATTCCGAGGTGAAACCCCTAATTTGCCTGGACCATATAGTTTATTGGTCTGAGGCTAATACCATCGCGAGGAAAGAATAATTAATCCGCATTGGAATCAGTGAATCCGTTTGAGATAGACAGACAGGTCAAACTTGAACACCGCTCTTTTTGCGTCGGGGGTTAAAAAGAACACAGTTTTTCGCTCGAGTTTCAGCCAATTTTCCTTGTAGGATAATCTGTAAACCTATTAACCGGCTAGTACAGCTCTAAAAGTTTTGCTATGAAAAAGAGAAGATATTATTAGATAGTGTACTTTAATTAATGCCTGGTTAAAATGGGCTTTGTGTTTTTTTTCAGTAAACATTTGTTGTGAGTAATAAATGTTTTCAAGTCTTTTGGACTAAATAAAATCTAATGTTCTGATTGTTATTTTTAAGTCAGACAGTAATTATTTTTAGCAGTGTTTATCTCTATTCAAAATCCTTGCTACAAAAAAACATATTTTTTGTGTGAAGTTTTGCGAAGACTGTTTTTTTGTGAAACGAAAAAAGCCAGTCTATTCCAACATAAGATGCGAATAATTTAAAAAAATATGCATAAGGCATTTTTAATTGTAGACACAAAACAATTATAGTGATACAGGTACTCACAATTTTTAATGTTAATGTTTAATGTTAACCAACGATATTTCGACCGAATGTTATACCTATTGATCGTGACGCGACCACGAAGTATTTTTTCTTGTTTTGTTGTTGTGGTTTTGTTTCGCATTTTTTGTCTTATTTTGCGTTTCCTTTTCACTACAATCATAACTCTTGAGAAGGTAGTATCTACTTCTAATGTAAATCCGTTCTTAATAATACCAATTTAAATTTTCCTGGCTTTTTTCTTTAACCCTTTTCACTGATAGAACCAATTCCGTGATAATTTGATAACTTCTTTGGCGAGGTTGTAACGACTTTAAGAGCCAGAAGCCATTTTATTATTTTAACGACCCTTAGATTCGGTTCGATGTGTACCTATAATTAACCAAGTCGAGCGCGAAGCAACACTGCCGTGCCATCTTTTTTTGCAACCATTTCGCCGCATTTTTCGGCTCCTATTTGAGAACCTCTATCTAGGATTAGAACGCTGAAATTATCGTCATATAGCAAGTTATTATCACACACTAGAAATCCAAAATTTCAAGTCGGTAGATCATTTCGTTCCGAAGTTATGGTAATGTAAAGTTTCACATTTTCGACACCGACTGACTGACTGACTGATTGACTCAGGATCATCAAAATAGAACTGGAACTTCCCATAGACCAAGAGCGCTGAAATTTGGTACAGAGGTAATTTTGGTAAATTTGGTAAAGAGTTTAATGCCCGCTTAAAGGAAAAATTATCAAAACTGGGATCATAGAAGGTCTGGAGTACCAGGTGACCTTGATGAGAAATCGGAAGAGCACAGCCAAACTGTTGGCGGTATCGATCAATCAAAATCAATGTCTAGTAAGTCAATCAGTCCACGTCAGCATTCTGAAAAAATAAGTGAAATCTCACCAAAAACATTCTGTAAAAAAATAACCAAGTCTCCATGGAGCTGTTTCTTTATCTCTAAAAAGTAATGAAATCTCTGGACCAAGTTGAGCCAAGTCTAAGGTTCCTTACTTGCTATTTCTTAAATCTGTTGTCTGTCTGACATGGTTGAAGTTAAATTTTTAGATTAAAACTTTTCTGATAATTGTACATTTAATTTACTTTTATTTAACGTTATCTATAAAATCAGCATCTAGGAACTAGAGGGACGGGTGAGAACGGGAATGGGAGTCAACGGCAATAACCCGATGCTTCGTGTAGGTGCTCAGTTGTTTGATGCGAATAATAATAATATGATAATTGCTGAATGTCTTCACTGACCTCAGGCCCAAACAGAAATAAACAAAATTATTTTATTACTATTCTATAATAGGTGTCAGGGCATTGGGAACTAGTATCCCCATTAGGCCACTGCGACCATCTCTGATCTATTGTGGCCATCTCAGATAAACAAAACAAAAATGTAATTATAATTAATGATTACTATTACATACACTATTTTAACTTAATTCAAAATTACCAAAAGTCCTACCACAGTACCACCACAGCCTAACAATTATATACCTTCAAATACAAGGAACAACTAAACGTTGAACCAAAATACCTGTAATGTTAGTTTTTAAGCCTATGAATTAAATAAATAAATAAATAAATAAATAAAAAACCAATGATATTAATATCATTGACCAAAACCAAATATTACCAACGGTTTACATTATTTAATACAAAATTTGTTTATAAATCTAATAACAAGCGTATCAGTTTCCTTCTCCGTTTAATATTTCCGATGAAATATCAGTCGCATGTAGAAGAAATAACAATGGACCCAATATTACCCCGGGCGCACGCCAAAATCTGATTATATGAAATTATGAGCTTAATAGGTTTTCATTATGCATATTACACATTATTCAATGAATTTCGGTGTATTATTTAACACGTATGAGTTTTGTTATGTTTGGAGTTTGTTTACGGAATCGGGAATCAGTCTGTAGATGTGACCGATGAATAATTGATGAGATTTTTGTGCTTATTAAAATATTTAAAACTCATTGCAATTATTAAAACGTGATTGTGTTTTTACTTTTTATCTACTGGACACTGCAGATGGGTTTGGAATTTCAAGAACTTCCTCCAAGTTCACAGGTTTTTCTAAATAAAGAGAAAATACCTCTCGTATTTTAAAATCTATACATTGAAGCTAGGTATTTGAGAAAAATATCAATCGTTTGGGGATAGTTATATTATAGTCGGCACAATCATAAGATTCCGATATGACGTCTGTCATGTATGAACACAAACTAACCTTGTATGGACGTCTTCAATTTACTTATTACGGAAATATTTTTTTTAATTTGAACCGCTGGTAATGATACTATGAAGTGAAGATATTTCGTAGTGAATGATAGGTTACTTTGGTTAAATTATGCAATGCACTATTTACTGTGCATATACAGTACACAGTTTATATTTATTATCAATGCAGCTTTATAAGTAGGTACATAATGTACTTGTGAATCCACCTCCTCTTCGCTTTGGAAAATTGTTTTTATGTTTACAGATAATAAACACTTCTTCCCATTTTTGCAACATATTTTATTGGTACATCGCTTCTATTGCTCGTAGCATGATGTTATAAAATTGCCCACAGTTTGTTAAATATTTTAATTAGGCATTAGTCCGTAATATTAAACGCAAGTAACTAGCGGGTTAAACGAATTGGAGTAATATTGTTTACTTACTACGAGTATTTAGATAGGTACTTACTTACTTATACGTACTTACATAAGTAAATACTAGAAATTCTGGCGAAATATGTAAACCATCCCTGCTTGTTTTTTATTTGTGTTATTTATAAATTTGTTTGAATAATTTTATTTTATTTTAATCAGTTTACTTCATAAATTGTGTAAAATTGAACAAATATTTAAGACGTCACTACAATGTTTTATAAGGAGGCTGGATTTATAGTTATGTGACCTCTTGAAACAATTTATGAATCGACCATAATCGATACATTACTATAATCGAAAGTATGTGCTACTCAAAATACAAATAGTTATAGATTCCTTAATATGTCAAAAGCATTGCGATTTTTCGTAGCTATTATAAATTCCCGATATATACGTTTTTAAGCCTTTTCCACTCAAATTGGATAATTATTAACCGTTTAATAGTTTCTTCGTTTTCACTAGATTAATGAAATTTCCATTTACTACTACTATATAATTTCCTCACCTTAACTTACTAGTCAAATTGTCTTATTATCCCTTTCGGTGTTAATCTCAACGCTACATCTGTTTTTACCTGATTTTAAGAAAACAATCAGAGGTCGGTATATAAATTATCGTTCCGAACTTAATTAACGAAACGATTAGAAAGTCTTATTACTTATAATCGGTTAAATTTATAAATCGGTTTATTTAATGCATCGATTTTTGTTGTACTTCACTATTGTCACTGCGATGACAGCCTTCATATCGGAATCTTATGATTGTGCCGACAGCGCAGTAATGATGTAATTATGTTTTTTTAATCTTTCTATTTGTCTATTTGTTCCCGGAAATCACAGATAGGTACGGTTTAACCAATGTAGATACGGTTTTACTGATGTATTTTATTAACCGACTTTAAAAAAGAAGGAGGTTCTCAATTCGACCGTATTATATGCTTTTTTTGTTGTAAAGTAGATATGCGCAGTGGAGTAAGCTGATAAGGACACCAGGATCTGATGGTGGCATCTCAGAGATATCTAGGGGAACTTTCGAAAAATGTAGGGACGACTAGTGTGTTTGTTAATGTTTTCATAATTACATTAAAGCGCTACAATTTCATGAAGGTCTGGAGTCGATCTGATGAAGCCAAAAGACAGTCGAGGGAACTAGTCAACGATTTACTGCAGTTATCTAGTGTTTGGGCTTGATTAATTTGTAGTGACGAGAACATTACACGTACCTACATGTTGAATTGATTGAGTAAATAAAAAGATGACAAATTGAAGATTTACTTTCACTGACTAGTTTCTTATGCGACGATGAAGTTATGAAACGATATGAGGGCGGGATTACTAGTATTAAATTTCAATCAATGACTCTATAGATTAGTTGCTAGTGGCCCTAGCTGCCGAGCGAGTGAAGGGCCCTTGGGGCACATTTATGTGACAGATGAGTGCTCTCTGGTTTTAGTTAATGTCATTATTTGCATGCTAATGTTCGATACAGTGAATCTTATTATTGCGAGTGTTCTATTGTTTTGGAATACTTGGAGTTATTTTATTTTACAACATACCTACACTTGTGCAAGACAAAAATCAAAGCAGAGAGACCTATGCTTTCTTCGTACTCTAATAGCTAAACGTCAAGACGTGGCAATTTGGCGGACTTGCGTTTGGATATCACCACAGCGCACTGTGTACGGACACAAAAGGCTAGAGGCTAAGATGTGCATGGGCACAAAAGGCTAAGCTTCGATGCGGCCTAGGTCACTACGATATACCTACGTCATGCCAAGATCATAATATTATAAGTATATCGAACAATTTCATCACATTACCATCCCCCCTCATTACCATGCGCCACCGTTAAGTATGGTATAGTCCGGGATATTCCAGTTTATGAACGCTGTTGATAGCCCAGGGCGATAAATTTGCACTGAACTTATTTATGATCCCGAAATAGCTGCGTCGTGCCCCTACTGTTTATTTATGACTAATCTTAAGGATTTACTCGTAAACCACACAGTTAAACATATTCTTTGATATTAACTTTCCTAAGTTGTTTGTTTCATACAATCTACTTTGATCTAATTTTGTATGAAATAAATATCTTGGGCATTCATATTAGGTATAGAGTAAGGTTTTTTAATAACTAGTTTGATTTGTTAAATATTCAATAACACAACAACGCCAATTAAAACATTTTTAACACTCATAACCTAAGGGTGCGTACAGATTATGAAACATGTTATATAACTTCTGTTTTATAACATGTCCACACTATCTAACATTGTTGCCTAACAATGAAACATGTAAGAAGACCGTACACATTAAAATAACATTGTTAAATAACAGTGTTGTATAACAATTCAATGCGTATCATTTCTTAAAATATAGCATGTAACATTGTTGCACAAACTAATAACATGTTATATAACTTGCTTTTGTAACATATCGTCCACATTAAAAAAACATGTTATTTAACTATGTTTTATAACATGTTTTGTTTTATAGTCTGTACGCACCATTAGATCAAATATTTATCACCATACTACCTTGGTTAAGGTTGAGGATAAAAATCAATGTGTGAAAATTATAGATAGTAAGTACCGGCTATATTATCAAGCGTATGTAGTGGTTCATGGAAATAATTTATTAAATTGTCAATCAACCATTAAATCTAACTACATGGTTACTCTTCTTGACGCCATCTCAGTTCGCTACGCAACAACAACGCATATAGTGACCGCCAATTCGGTCACAGATGCGTTGTTACTCTTACAAAAACGAGACTTACAAAAAATAATAAACTCTACTTGTCAGTTGGTACTTGATCGGTTGGTATTTTGTTAAAAATTATGATGATGATGATGCTGTTTCATATCAAAATTTAAAGTAATATTAATCCCAAATCCCAAGTTAAATATTAGCCCCAAATATATCTCAAATTAGTTTTAGTCCTATTTATGCTTTGGATCTAGGTCCTAGGGACTATTGGTAAATATTTATTATATTTTTCTTTCCTTTTAAAATTTAACTAGATGGTAAATGGTAAGATAAAGTATTTGTTTCAGTTTCCATTGGAAAAATGCAAAAAAAGAACGATTTGCTGAACCTACAATTTTTTTATTGAATGAAGATAGCAAACGAGCATGCAGCAAGCACTACTCTTCCGGTTCCGCTCATGACTACTGTGACCGGAATAAAATATGACTCAAAATGGTACTAGAGTGGTTAGTTAGTTAGCAAAAGGTGTCAATACTTCAGATATTTACTTAAGAATTTAAACTTAACTCATCGTGAATTATACACTATGATACGGGTACACACGACCAAATACAAAATACATAATATAATCGTGTGTACTCGGATCATAGTAAAATGAAAACAGTTGTTTAGTTTGTTAAATACGAGAACTAGAACTATTTAGTATCTATTGAATGATTCGTGAATGTTTGAATACATTTTACGTAGCTATCTAACGCGGCTTACCGCACGTCTCACTTTGTCAGATTCGCCCGACTAGTTTCGCACCGATTTCGAAGTCCTCTCCGCTCTCGAAGTCTCGTCTTTCTGAAAACAAACCTCAGAATCGGTTCTAAACTAGTCGGCCGAATCCGACAGAATAAAACGTGAATTAAGCCGCGATATACGTAAAGGACTGGAAGTCTGGAACTAATGGCAAACCATAAAGATTTTATTACAGTAAATTACTTGACTGACTCGCAAGTGTAAATGACTCATTTACGCATGTTTACTGAGTCGTTATTACTTGCAGTTGGCTTCAAACCAGTACCTAATGACCTATTACTGAGTACAGATCTCCTTATCACTAAGATGTAGGTACTCCGCTGCTGCTTCAGTGGGGACTGGTGGAGGGATTAGTAGCCAACTCACTTGACGGAAGTTTTTATGGTGCCCGAATGTTGGAGAAAAGTTTGTCGAGAAAAGTTTAAGAGCCCTCAGGGCCTTTAGGCGCTACCTCTCGGTGCGGACTCTCCAGTCCCGCCCACACCCTCTGCGTGAAACTATGAAGTCCACTAGGGCCAACAGTTACTATCCATTCGAAAAAAGGCTATAGCCGCTATACGAATAAAATCACAGTACGACCAAGAAGCAAAGCATCAATGAAAAATGTTGCAAAAATGAAATGTAACAATTAATTTTGTAAACACCAAGAACAAGTTTCCCAAAGCGAAGCGAGGGCGACCGCTGGTGGATGAATGTAAATAAAACAAAAACGAAACGTTTACCCGTTACCGGAACTGGGCTCTGTGAACCTGGCACCCGACTTTAAAAAATCGAACTTTTTTTTACTCAATATTATAGATTAGGGTTTGTAGTTGATTGTAGTAACATTTTTTTTGTTTGTAGTAACTCCGAAAAAAAACTACTGCACCTTAAAAAAAACGCAGCACCCGACTTTGACAAATCAAAAATTTAAAAATTGGGGGTTAAAAAGGATCGTTTGTAGTTGTTTGTAGTAAAAAAAATTTCGTTTGTAGTAAGAAAAAAAAACAAATTTTTTTTTTCCCAAGTTGCGACATTAAAAAATCGAACTTTTTTTTATTGAATATTATAGATTAGGGTTTGTAGTTGATTGTAGTAACATTTTTTTTGTTTGTAGTAACTCCGAAAAAAAAAATATCGCACCTTAAAAAAAACTCAGCACCCGACTTTGACAAATCAAAAATTTAAAAATTGGGGGTTAAAGAGGATCGTTTGTAGTTTTGTAGTAAAAAAAATTTCGTTTGTAGTAAGAAAAAAAAACAAAAATTTTTTTTCCCAAGTTGCGAAATTGACAATTGAAGTTTTTTTTCTTATTTCTACTAGCTTATAGGTTATAGTGAATAGTTTTAAAGTTATTTTGTTTGTAGCTCCTCCTAAAGAAGAACGAACGGACTTTAAATATATCCCACTCCTCGAATTGATCACACAAAACTGGTCTTACTACAAACGATAATCTAGCTACTGCAAACGAAACCGCATTACTACAAACGAAAATTCGGCTACTACAAACGAAACCGCATTACTACAAACGATAATCTAGCTACTACAATCGAAAACGCGTTACTACAAACGAAAATTCGGCTACTACAAACGAAATCGCATTACTATAAACGATAATCTAGCTACTACAAACGAAACCGCATTACTACAAATGAAAATTCGGCTACTACAAACGAAACCGCATTACTACAAACGAAAATTCGGCTACTACAAACGAAACCGCATTACTACAAACGATAATTTAGCTACTACAAACGAAACCGCATTACTACAAACGAAAATTCGGCTACTACAAACGAAACCGCATTACTAGAAACGATAATTTAGCTACTACAAACGAAACCGCATTACTACAAACGAAAATTCGGCTACTACAAACGAAACCGCATTACTACAAACGAAAATTCGGCTACTACAAACGAAACCGCATTACTAGAAACGATAATTTAGCTACTACAAACGAAACCGCATTACTACAAACGAAAATTCGGCTACTACAAACGAAACCGCATTACTACAAACGATAATTTAGCTACTACAAACGAAAACGCGTTACTACAAACGAAAATTCGGCTACTACAAACGAAACCGCATTACTACAAACGAAACCGCATTACTACAAACGATAATCTAGCTACTACAAACGAAACCGCATTACTACAAACGAAAATTCGGCTACTACAAACGAAACCGCATTACTACAAACGATAATTTAGCTACTACAAACGAAACCGCATTACTACAAACGAAAATTCGGCTACTACAAACGAAACCGCATTACTAAAAACGAAAATTCGGCTACTACAAACGATACCGCATTACTAAAAACGAAAATTCGGCTACTACAAACGAAACCGCATTACTACAAACGAAAATTCGGCTACTACAAACGAAACCGCATTACTACAAACGATAATTTAGCTACTACAAACGAAACCGCATTACTACAAACGAAAACGCGTTACTACAAAGGAAAATCTAGCTACTACAAACGAAACCGCATTACTACAAACGAAAATTCGGCTACTACAAACGAAACCGCATTACTACAAACGATAATCTAGCTACTACAAAGGAAAACGCGTTACTACAAACGAAAATTCGGCTACTACAAACGAAATCGCATTACTACAAACGATAATTTAGCTACTACAAACGAAACCGCATTACTACAAACGATAATTTAGCTACTACAAACGAAACCGCATTACTACAAACGAAAACGCGTTACTACAAAGGAAAATCTAGCTACTACAAACGAAAGCGCATTACTACAAACGAAAATTCGGCTACTACAAACGAAACCGCATTACTACAAACGATAATTTAGCTACTACAAACGAAAACGCGTTACTACAAACGAAAATTCGGCTACTACAAACGAAACCGCATTACTACAAACGATAATTTAGCTACTACAAACGAAAACGCGTTACTACAAACGAAAATTCGGCTACTACAAACGAAACCGCATTACTACAAACGAAACCGCATTACTACAAACGATAATCTAGCTACTACAAACGAAACCGCATTACTACAAACGAAAATTCGGCTACTACAAACGAAACCGCATTACTACAAACGATAATTTAGCTACTACAAACGAAACCGCATTACTACAAACGAAAATTCGGCTACTACAAACGAAACCGCATTACTACAAACGATAATTCGGCTACTACAAACGAAACCGCATTACTACAAACGAAAATTCGGCTACTACAAACGAAACCGCATTACTACAAACGATAATCTAGCTACTACAATCGAAAACGCGTTACTACAAACGAAAATTCGGCTACTACAAACGAAATCGCATTACTATAAACGATAATCTAGCTACTACAAACGAAACCGCATTACTACAAACGAAAATTCGGCTACTACAAACGAAACCGCATTACTACAAACGATAATTTAGCTACTACAAACGAAAACGCGTTACTACAAACGAAAATTCGGCTACTACAAACGAAACCGCATTACTACAAACGATAATCTAGCTACTACAAACAAAACCGCATTACTACAAACGAAAATTCGGCTACTACAAACGAAACCGCATTACTACAAACGAAAATTCGGCTACTACAAACGAAACCGCATTACTACAAACGATAATCTAGCTACTACAAACGAAACCGCATTACTACAAACGAAAATTCGGCTACTACAAACGAAACCGCATTACTACAAACGATAATCTAGCTACTACAAACGAAACCGCATTACTACAAACGAAAATTCGGCTACTACAAACGAAACCGCATTACTACAAACGATAATCTAGCTACTACAAACGAAAACGCGTTACTACAAACGAAAATTCGGCTACTACAAACGAAACCGCATTACTACAAACGATAATTTAGCTACTACAAACGAAAACGCGTTACTACAAACGAAAATTCGGCTACTACAAACGAAACCGCATTACTACAAACGATAATTTAGCTACTACAAACGAAAACGCGTTACTACAAACGAAAATTCGGCTACTACAAACGAAACCGCATTACTACAAACGAAAATTCGGCTACTACAAACGAAACCGCATTACTACAAACGATAATCTAGCTACTACAAACGAAACCGCATTACTACAAACGAAAATTCGGCTACTACAAACGAAACCGCATTACTACAAACGATAATCTAGCTACTACAAACGAAAACGCGTTACTACAAACGAAAATTCGGCTACTACAAACGGCGGTTTCGTTTGTAGTACCCGAATTTTCGTTTGTAGTAACGCGTTTTCGTTTGTAGTAGCTAGATTATCGTTTGTAGTAATGCGGTTTCGTTTGTAGTAGCCGAATTTTCGTTTGTAGTAATGCGGTTTCGTTTGTAGTAGCCGAATTTTCGTTTGTAGTAATGCGGTTTCGTTTGTAGTAGCTAGATTTTCCTTTGTAGTAACGCGTTTTCGTTTGTAGTAATGCGGTTTCGTTTGTAGTAGCTAAATTATCGTTTGTAGTAATGCGATTTCGTTTGTAGTAGCCGAATTTTCGTTTGTAGTAACGCGTTTTCCTTTGTAGTAGCTAGATTATCGTTTGTAGTAATGCGGTTTCGTTTGTAGTAGCCGAATTTTCGTTTGTAGTAATGCGGTTTCGTTTGTAGTAGCTAGATTTTCCTTTGTAGTTTTTGTAGTTTCCTTTGTAGTTTGTAGTAGCCGAATTTTCGTTTGTAGTAATGCGGTTTCGTTTGTAGTAGCCGAATTTTCGTTTTTAGTAATGCGGTATCGTTTGTAGTAGCCGAATTTTCGTTTTTAGTAATGCGGTATCGTTTGTAGTAGCCGAATTTTCGTTTGTAGTAATGCGGTTTCGTTTGTAGTAGCTAAATTATCGTTTGTAGTAATGCGGTTTCGTTTGTAGTAGCCGAATTTTCGTTTGTAGTAATGCGGTTTCGTTTGTAGTAGCTAGATTATCGTTTGTAGTAATGCGGTTTCGTTTGTAGTAGCCGAATTTTCGTTTGTAGTAATGCGGTTTCGTTTGTAGTAGCTAGATTATCGTTTGTAGTAATGCGGTTTCGTTTGTAGTAGCCGAATTTTCGTTTGTAGTAACGCGTTTTCGTTTGTAGTAGCTAAATTATCGTTTGTAGTAATGCGGTTTCGTTTGTAGTAGCTAAATTATCGTTTGTAGTAATGCGGTTTTGTTTGTAGTAGCTAAATTATCGTTTGTAGTAATGCGGTTTCGTTTGTAGTAGCCGAATTTTCGTTTGTAGTAATGCGGTTTCGTTTGTAGTAGCCGAATTTTCGTTTGTAGTAATGCGGTTTCGTTTGTAGTAGCTAGATTATCGTTTGTAGTAATGCGGTTTCGTTTGTAGTAGCCGAATTTTCGTTTGTAGTAATGCGGTTTCGTTTGTAGTAGCCGAATTTTCGTTTGTAGTAATGCGGTTTCGTTTGTAGTAGCCGAATTTTCGTTTGTAGTAATGCGGTTTTGTTTGTAGTAGCTAGATTATCGTTTGTAGTAATGCGGTTTCGTTTGTAGTAGCTAAATTATCGTTTGTAGTAATGCGGTTTCGTTTGTAGTAGCCGAATTTTCGTTTGTAGTAATGCGGTTTCGTTTGTAGTAGCCGAATTTTCGTTTGTAGTAATGCGGTTTCGTTTGTAGTAGCTAAATTATCGTTTGTAGTAATGCGGTTTCGTTTGTAGTAGCCGAATTTTCGTTTGTAGTAACGCGGTTTCGTTTGTAGTAGCTAAATTATCGTTTGTAGTAATGCGGTTTCGTTTGTAGTAGCCGAATTTTCGTTTGTAGTAACGCGGTTTCGTTTGTAGTAGCTAAATTATCGTTTGTAGTAATGCGGTTTCGTTTGTAGTAGCCGAATTTTCGTTTGTAGTAACGCGGTTTCGTTTGTAGTAGCTAGATTATCGTTTGTAGTAATGCGGTTTCGTTTGTAATAGCCGAATTTTCGTTTGTAGTAATGCGTTTTCGTTTGAAGTAGCTAGATTATCGTTTGTAGTAATGCGGTTTCGTTTGTGGTAGCCGAATTTTCGTTTGTAGTAACGCGGTTTCGTTTGTAGTAGCTAAATTATCGTTTGTAGTAATGCGGTTTCGTTTGTAGTAGCCGAATTTTCGTTTGTAGTAATGCGTTTTCGTTTGTAGTAGCTAAATTATCGTTTGTAGTAATGCGGTTTCGTTTGTAGTAGCCGAATTTTCGTTTGTAGTAACGCGTTTTCGTTTGTAGTAGCTAGATTATCGTTTGTAGTAATGCGGTTTCATTTGTAGTAGCCGAATTTTCGTTTGTAGTAATGCGGTTTTGTTTGTAGTAGCTAGATTATCGTTTTTAGTAATGCGGTTTCGTTTGTAGTAATGCGGTTTCGTTTGTAGTAGCCGAATTTTCGTTTGTAGTAATGCGGTTTCGTTTGTAGTAGCTAAATTATCGTTTGTAGTAATGCGGTTTCGTTTGTAGTAGCCGAATTTTCGTTTGTAGTAACGCGTTTTCGTTTGTAGTAGCTAGATTATCGTTTGTAGTAATGCGGTTTCGTTTGTAGTAGCCGAATTTTCGTTTGTAGTAATGCGGTTTCGTTTGTAGTAGCTAAATTATCGTTTGTAGTAATGCGGTTTCGTTTGTAGTAGCCGAATTTTCGTTTGTAGTAATGCGGTTTCGTTTGCAGTAGCTAGATTATCGTTTGTAGTAAGACCAGTTTTGTTTGATCAATCCGAGGAGTGGGATATATTTAAAGTCCGTTCGTTCTTCTTTAGGAAGAGCTACAAACAAAATAACGTTAAAACTATTCACTATAACGTCTATAACCTATAAGCTAGTAGAAATAAGAAAAAAAAACTTCAATTGTCAATTTCGCAACTTGGGAAAAAAAAATTTTATTTTTTTTTCTTACTACAAACGAAATTTTTTTTACTACAAACAACTACAAACGATCCTCTTTAACCCCCCATTTTTAAATTTTTGATATTTCAAAGTCGGGTGCTGAGTTTTTTTTTAAGGTGCGATATTTTTTTTTCGGAGTTACTACAAACAAAAAAATGTTACTACGATCAACTACAAACCCTAATCTATAATATTCAGTAAAAAAAAGTTCGATTTTATTAAAGTCGCAACTTGGGAAAAAAAAATTTTGTTTTTTTTCTTACTACAAACGAAATTTTTTTTACTACAAACAACTACAAATGATCCTCTTTAACCCCCAATTTTTAAATTTTTGATTTGTCAAAGTCGGGTGCTGAGTTTTTTTTAAGGTGCAATAGTTTTTTTTCGGAGTTACTACAAACAAAAAAAATGTTACTACAATCAACTACAAACCCTAATCTATAATATTCAGTAAAAAAAAGTTCGATTTTTTAAAGTCGGGTGCCAGGTTCACAGAGCCCCGGAACTGACAAAAGTTGGTGTTCCGTAGAACATATTCGACAGACAAACGGATATTACAGATATCTATTGTTTGATTTGAACATATTCTTTTCAATATAAACATTTAAAGGGGATTCTGTAAATAACTTTATATAAAAAAATAAACGACTTCAAAGTTGAGATACATCAAAAACCACTCGCCAGATGTCGCTCAAATTTACACGAAGTCGAAGTTTAAGTCGGTTCACCCAGTACGAAGTTCTGAGGTATGATGTAACACACGTAAGAAAAAAATAGACAGACGAATTGAGAACTTTTTTGAAGTCAGTTAATAAATCAATATTAAGTAACTAATATAAGCGAAAATCGTATCAAACTGGGTCAAGTCTTTTCTGATGGGCATCAACAATGACAAGGAAACAACTACAAATCGATAAAAATAAATCAGTGTGACTAAAACGATTGTATTCATAAAATATCCTAAATACAACAATTCAAATACAATAATTATTTTATACACACAGACATCATCGACGATTTACAGTTTTACTATATGTACCTATAGACTTAACTACGTGTTTAGTCATAAAACTACGGGTACAGTGTCACGAATGTAACATTGAAACTGATAACAGTTCGTTCACCTCAGGTAAAGCGCAGGTGCTGCGTAATTTATCTATAGGTATCTGTGACAAACCAACCTCCTTTAATTTAATATTTCTTTTTTTATACCTTTTTGTCACTTATCATAAGAACATATTGTCAATTGTAAAACCGAACCGAAATACAACATTTTCCTATTCTACTTATCTGCCTATTTCCTATTATCCCTGTGATCCCTCGCCGTCCTCTATAGGTATCTATCTTCTATACATATATAGAACTATAAATGATCGCTGTTTATGCACGCTAATCTCAGAAACGCCTGAACAGATTTTATGGGATTTTCACTATGAGAAAGAGGAGGCTGTGGATCAACATTATAGGCTACTTTACATCCCGGAGTTCCCGCGGGATCGGACTTCACGCGGGAATAGCTCCTATGTACGAACGAAGTTGCGGGCAACAGCTAGTCTTCTTCTACACGTACAATAAATCTGTGACTGATCGCTGTCTATGTGTGGAAGATATGTGAGATACACTTTTACAGGCGGTCTTTATTAACGCAAAAGAACCCAAAATAATGATTCTTACTTTGTTTGTTGCCCGTAGTCTTACCAGTTAGATAGAACTAACGTATGATATTATTAAGATAAATGTTGATATAATATGGTAAGAATAAGATAAATGGAATGTTGTTTTCTATCAAGACAATATAGTAATAGGTATACAGTAAGTAGGTAAAACAGTTTTATCTTGGTGCTACTTAACCAGTGGGACCCCTGCTACCTAATAACACAAATGCCTGCATACAAATTAATCATATTTAAAATGATACTTAGTTCTATTACTGACCAAGCAGTAGGACCACAGACAACAAATGTTTTAGATTTTTTTATGTTTGTCTGTGGTTTTGTTCGCGCTAATCTCAGAAACGTGTTAACGTGCGGTTTTCATCCCATTATTTAAAATAGTACAGTGGCCCCCGGGTAATCGGACCCTGGCTAATCCGACAAGCCTATTTTATTTTAATGAATATTTTTTGAAGATTTTCGCCAGCTATAATGCGTCATTGAACAGGCCAACTAGTTAGACAGAGCAGTTGGACCACTGCCCCGCACTCGTTATAACATGTACTCCCGCCTTTATTGTGCTCGACGGGTTGGAAATGTTTTGGTTTTGATTGCTTAGCATGAATTTCATTAATAATATATTATGGTACCTATGCATAGCGCTGCGGTCTAGCGCACATTGTCTATCTGTCGGATTACCAAGTACTTTTTTGTAAAAACGTCTGGATTATGGGGGTCCTAGGCAGTACTCTATAATCCGGAAAATTCGCTAGTTCGACATTGCCTTGCAAAACGTTTGTCGGATTACCGAGACTCTACTGTATTTATTTTATTTCAATCGGTTCATTATCGGTTTGCTTTTTAATTTTCACTATTGATAATGGCCGTTCTCGATTCAAATGATTGAATAAAACTACAGTTTTTTGCAGATTGCTGAAGTCAACAATTTCCGACTAGTAAAAAAAATAAACCTAAACGCACCATGGCATATAATATTAAATCGAACGCAATGTAATCGACCTTTATCCTTACGAACGGATTATTAGCCAATAAAAGAGGGTCCATTTAGATAACTTTGTCCCTAAATATGTAATCTTGTGACCCAAGAACAATGCAAGGCGATCTCAGTGCGGGGTCTAAATATTGAATGAAATAGTTCTGAAATCCAGACACGGAACTACCCTCGAGGGCCGTATTCAGGGTATCTTTCCTGTACATAATTAAACGCCCAAAATGTTTCCCATAGTTCTAATTCGCAACTTGGCTGCGGCGCTGCGGTAATACGCTTGCCAATACGCTTTTAGCAGCTTCGAATAAAGTTTTATGTGCCTTTTGTTCGTATGATTTTCACAAATATCGATATCGAGAGAGGTTTGGGTGTCGTAAATGAAATGTATTGAAGTAAAATTATCAAGAGAATTTATAATGTGTTTTAAAATAGACCATGAAGTTGGAAGGTCTATTTTTTAAATTAGACACACATATTATGTTAAATGGTAAAACGACGAGCCAAGTCAAACACTTGTGAGCAACCCGACAATTTGTTGAATCAATTGTATATCCAAAGTGTATTTTAATTTTCAAGGTATTCTCAAACAGGGGCTCATATCATTTCTCTGCCCCGCTGTAATCCATGTAAAAGCTATGAAATACTCGTATAAAATGTAACTCTTGAAAACCGGGGAGGAAATTGTATAATTTGGTTACCTTCTGAAATATTGAAACTTAAAAACGAAATTCGTTATCATTCCATCTTCAGGTAACAAAACGCCTTAAAAAACCGTTGGACACATATAAAATGAGTAGTAATGACTGAGAGAGAATTTTAACGTTCTCAAGGTTTTGTAAAAAGTATCTATTTTTTTAATAAATACATAGTAACATATTACAAATATGTCATATTGGCTTTCTTATGAACCCTTATTACTGTTTTTAAAGAGGAAATCGGATCAATATAGTTCATAACATTTAACTATATGGACCCGATTTTCTCCAAGTTAGATGGAATTTTGTCGGAGGCATTAAAACAAATAACAGCCAAAGTCGCATGAATAATAAATCAAAAAATATCAGTAAGAAATCGGATTACTGTGTCTTAAATTGAGATCATCCCGTAAACGAAATTAAATCGATTGGGATCAATCAGTAGGAATAAATTCTATCTCGTTTGGATGAAAAGTAGCAGTTCATTTCGTCTCAAACCTATTTTCATGTCATTAGGGTACAATTTTACATAATCACATTTTATCTATATGATTAGGTATGTATAAAATGCAAAGTAAAATTATATGAAGTGATGTGCTTAGGTACTTAGCTATTATTATTATTATTATTATTAGGTACTTATATTATTATTAGGTATATATGAGGGATTTTACTTATACCTACCTATTATTGACAAAATTATAGAGGTATTTCAAATTTCCTTTGTAGAGTCTAACAGTGTCTAACACGTAGGTATATCTGTTTTAAATAGGCAGGTATGAAAGTGTGATGAGGTTTTCATACCTGCACATGACACATATTTGAGGGTGTTTACCCGTAGGCCCAGTGAGTTGACCCATTACCGGGTCCACGGGTAATTTTATCGACTTCTTCGACTTTTGAAATCGATATAAAATTTATTAACACCAGGAACTTTCTTATACAAATCCATAATAACAGCATGTTCTATAACTTCGGGGTTATTATATCATCCCGCCTGTGGCTCTATTTTCGAAATGGCATCTGGTGACGAAGACTCGTTTGGAACCATTTTTATATTGACAGGTGACAACTACGGAGACGAATGGTTCTAAAATGCACAAAATCTGCGTCCTGCGACTAAAGGCGTGTTCGACCACTACCTATCAAAACGTTCGTCGCCAAACGCCTTTTTATAAAATAGAGCCGTTAACTACATACTTAAGATGGTCGCTACTAATAATTCACACACCTTTCTAACTGAAATACAATTTATTGCTGTTAAAACAATTATTACGCGATAAAAATGGTATTTACACCTTAGTCGCCGAGAATATAGGAGTGCCACTCCCCGCTAAGACTAATTCATTACCTGTGCCCACATTTCAATTTAGCTTGTATGCAAAATTTACACTCGCGGAAAGCTGACATTTGTGTGAGATGCAATTAAAATGAATTCTATATCGAACGCGAACGCAATGTGGTTCCGTGGCGGGCTGGGCGGTGGTAGTACCCCGGGCGAACTCCTTCCTTCCACCCACCTCATCCTACCACCTCTTTAAAGTAGGGCCATTTTAATAGGTCACATTTGACAGTTCGCCAAAATTTTACCAAGTAACCTTGTAAGGGAGGACCCCATATTATCTAATATTCCATACTAGATATTGTTAAACTTCTTACACTTAAAAGTAAAGAACTGACGTCGTTACAAAGTTACGTCAGTGAGCTCTTTTTCTTTTTAAACATTATGGATGGTACCAAAAGAAACAGATGAGTAGATAAGATTCGAAGAATTCGAGAATTTGAACTTATCTTCAAAAAGTATTTCACGATTACAAAATAAAATATATTTTTATACGAACAAAATTAATTTTATTACATTTTAGGCCAAAAAATATGTAATCATTCATTTAGGTATATAATAACGTCTGGCTCAAAAGTCAGTATCCAGAAACGTGAAATGTTACAAAAAAGTCATGATTTCATTTCGCGCCATTATTTGACGCATTATTTTTGTCGTTTTTTTAATCGTTGTGTGAACTGTGCGCTTATTAATACTTTTTAAAACAATCGCATTCAATTTACAGATGGCTGCAGTCCTTATCGACTAATTCAATTTAATCGATGTTTTCCAGCAGGTTACCCTCACTATGAAGCAAAGACAAACAGTTGTCAAATGTGCCCTATTAAATTAAAATGGCCCTACTATAAACACTGAGAAACACTCGGTGAGGCAGTTGTTTTGCCTACTTATAAGACTGGACTACGGACTATAAGTTGTATTACTCTATGACACGGCAATCGTTCACGTGTAATTTGCATAGAGATACAGAATAGAGCGGGGCAGCCCGGCTTTGAATAGATATTCGGATAGACAAATAGAGATGATTGCTCTCAATTATCAATGATCGCTTTGATTGTATTACTAGACAATCTTTTCTCTCTTTCCAACCGTTGACTGTTTCTACTTTTACGCAGCCGTATGGCTCACCTACTCCGTGAATATTATACCCCTATAGTAATTTGTCACACAAGGCGTTACAGTGTTGCATTATTTTCACGGTTGCACGTTCCTTGTAATTTACGGCGGTTATGAGTTTATCGAACTATTTTATCAGCAAAGTGATTTCCGTATCGTAAATAGTTTTACGGTTGTTTTATTGTACCTACTGTTTGCTCTCGAACGAATAGAACGAGTTTGCGGTTTTTTTAGCTAACGTGATTGGGATGGTGTTTGGAAATAATTTATGAAGGATTTTCTTAGGATTTAATGCAACAAACCACATGCAGCATCACCATTCTGAATATAATTTATGAATAGCCAGTAAATCCATTTGCTGCGCTTTGGAAAGCTTTTTTGTCGAAGATATTTTAATCATAATTGCGTTAAGTTCATACAACGCGAGTTGCATTTTTAATCCGTCTCCGATAATAATAAGTATTATTGTAACTCCGGATGCCAAAGGTAATGACGGATCGTGTGAAACAGGTAGAGATAGCCAACTGAAAATGACGACAATTGGCCGAATTTCCCTGCCTCCTTTTCGCTCGCTGAAGATATTTCGGAAAAATATTTGGTCGGGTTTCTTTTTTAACCGACTCCAAAAAAGAAGGAGGAGGTTCTCAATTTGACTGTATTTTTTTTCTGCGCTAGGTGAACCGAATATGACAATTCTTTTTTTATTCGAAAGGTAGCGTTGCACGTGCGATCCCATGTTAATTAGAGGGACGACATCAGATGGGATTGAGTTATTCCTACTAATCGATTTTGAAGTTGGTTGCTTTAAAAAAATAGTTATAAGATTAGCGAGAATAAGCGTATATACAAAATGACAAACAGGCATTTTTAAAAATCATTGTGTTAGGATCTAACACGTCCATAAATAATTCTACTTACAGCTTTTATGTAGGTAAAGTCATCAATCAATCAAAATAGATACTCTGGCGTCAAAGTTGTTTTATGCCTCCCCTGAAAAATTGTGTTTTGCTGTTACGGGCTGACATTTACACTGATCGTATATTTCAGGAATGTTATGGGTATGAAATTTTGGATCCGGATACGGTTACCGATTTATACTTCGCCGATATCCGAAATTATCCGAAACTTTTAAGTCGGATTAGTCTCGATTACCATTATGCTTTTATTTTGCCTTGCTTGGTTTTCTATTCTATGGCAACTACGACATAGAGAATCCTAGTGTGGGTGGGGTTATAAGTTTATAGCGTTAATTATAAAAAAAATGCAACAAAAATGTTACTTGTTGAGTGGAAATCGATAAAACACGAGGATTTTATAGTCTGCAATACATTTTAGCTCTCGACGAGTAAGTTCAAAGTAGTTTACAGACTCGTATCGGGAAGGGAACTGAGCTTATTCATTTATTTATTAGTTCGTTTATCAAAAGCCGTTCTGTCGTAGCAGCTTAAACTAGTTTTGAGGCAACTTTAAAGTAGTTTTGACTTAGTGATTTGAAGTTGCTTTACAGACGAGCCGTATGAGTTTTAGTGTAACTGAAGTTACTATTAATAATTTTAGGGTTCGAAATAATACTCTTAAAAATTAAATTAAAAATTAAAAAACCCCCGACACAAGAAATTACATTTAAAAAGTAAAAAATAATAAAAGAAACTCAATCTTGAAGCACGTAAGTGTGTATTAATAATTCTAAAAAAATACGTCGCGTATTTTTCGCGTAAAAGCAAATAAATATTAAATAATAAGTACCTAATTGACGATAAATTATTATTTATTAGCATTGTTCCAAGTCCCCGCACATTATTGCAAGTGTTATTGAACAATTAATGCATTGTAAACCGATTAACGAGTCGTTGATTGTTTATCACATTATTTGCAGATATTTATCGTCTCCTGTCATTATAATTTGTCGGATTTATTTTAATTGCGTACAATTCGCATAAAGTGCATCACTACTTGTTTGACTGAGTCGGTAGTTTAATGGCAAAATGAATAATTTACATATTTATTATATTTCGTTAACTAAAAGGATTGAAATAAATACGTGCTCAAGGATTAAATGTTTTGTTCGTTATTAATTATAAACTTGATATAAAATTAATAAATTATTTAAAAATTACAACAAAATTACTTAAAGGAACTTTTAATAAATCAACAAGACTGATTCAAAATAAGAATATTCCGTGCTTTGATTAAAATGTAGGGATTATGTTTAGGGTCATTATTGGAACCAGTATTATAATTAGTAAACATAATGTAAATACTCTAATAAGTTTTTTTTATATTCCACGGATTAGTCCATTAGAAATAATGAATTACGAAGCTGAAATTATTCCATAAGGCAGATGCACAATGATTTGGAATTAGGTCACCCCACGCAAATAAGGACGCCACGCGATTAAGGGGTATCCGACGCAAAACTATTGGAATAGTTATCATATCTCAAGCAAGTCAGTCTTTTGTACATATATCTTGATGGATTAGTGCGTAATTTAAAATTAAACGTTCACGAAGATAAGGTGATAATATGTAATATGTATTCGTTTATTAGTTGTCGTTTACGCGTTGGCGTAAGACAAATCGTTAAAGCTGTTTCGTACTCTAAATTAATGTTGAACGTAAGCGTTTATTGTGCTAAATGAGTTAAGTTGAGCCGTTAAATTGATTTACAGTCCCAGATAGTTTGAGAACCTTCGGATTAGGCTCGTATGAAGATTTAGGTGTTGACGTTATAATACATAAATATATTATATCTATGTAATTAGATATTTTACGCGGTGTTATATCATTTTGTATTGGTTTCCAAATCTGATAATTTATTAATGGTTCGGCTGCATCGTGTTTGCATATTTTAGCTTATTTCATACACAAACCGTGCGTTACACTAAGCGAAGAAAACAATCAAAACGTTCACATTGCTCATGAACGTGTCGTTTTGAGCATTTTCGAGTAAGTCGCTTACTGAAAAGCGCTCACAATGAGTCAAGACTCACGATTCAATGAAGTACTCATACAGAATATATGTGGGAACTCTGACTGGGACACTGGATACCTCCTTGTTTCCTGGTGATAAGGTTCCAGATGACCATAGTAAAGTTTCACTTCATCTAGACATAGAAAGCGAGCGTGAATCATCAGTTTTTTGAAGTAAATACCTATTGTATCCTGCTGAATATAAATCAACCAATGAAGTGTTGAATGTCAACGTCAGCTGCGAGCATACTAAAAGCTTCACACAGAGACATTGTATTATGAGTTAGGAATATCCACACATACAATGTTAGCACAATGTGTGTTCCAAGCTTCCAAGCCGTCGGTCATGTGTTTATCTTGCACATAAACTATCGGCGGCCGCTCAACCACCAAACTCATGAATCAATTGTGTGGAACTTCTGTTGAACTAAGCTATGAGAATCCTTGTATCATTTCTATACATCTATATCTATGCCTACACATAAATAATATTGAAGTGTCTGTCTGTGATTTCACAATAACTGCGTTTTCAAGTGCATTGGGCTATTATAAGCATTTTCTTTCTCTGTACTTGTATATATATAGTACTATAGTAGTTTAATTAGTGTAATTGGTGTATAACCGTACTAATTAATTATTAAAATAAATAAATAATAAATAAATTGTCTTTCTGAATATCTGGGCTAATCATCGGAACGGGAGAACCGATTTTTATATAAATTTCCCTGGATGACGGACGAGGCTATAGCGCAACATTCAGGCTACTATTAATCCCGAAATTCCAGCGGGATCAGGATTAAAGCTGGAAAAACTCCCACGCCCGAGTGAAGTACTCTTCTTGCATACTTTTTTCGTACGCTACTACACTTTTTCTTACATTATATCCTGTACCCAGAGGTTGTCTAGACGAGGCTATTTAAGCGAAGGTCAAGTTTTGTACACCATAAGTTGTATTAGTCTTCAGTCACTTGTGAGATCGTATTAGAACAAAACTTCATGCATTAAATAGTTTTCTAGATTTCATGTGAGTGATATTTCGATTTTGTATGTCTGATTTGGTATTTCAGTATAAACACAGATAGGAGAGATTCGTAAATATTAGTGTTCACTGTACAGCGTACACAATGCTTCACAACTCTAACAACAAAGGTAAGCTTGGCTATCGTTACCTGGTCTGCACTTAGTATGTATAAGTACTGTATGGTAAGCACACTTGCACTTTCTCCACCCGACCGCCTTACGTCAAACACCGGGCGACGCCTCCGTACAAGCTCTGTTGAACCTTCGGCTCACGAATACAAAATATTTATTTCTTCAGTAAAATTACAGATTGGTCACACCATGGTCCATCCTTTTAAGTAAGTACTTGTGCCAGGATGGCCCGCTCTTCCATGTTGTCTACTTAAATTTAGGGAGAAAGCTGACAATACTTTAAGCTTTCATTAGGTAAAACGAATAAAATTATCTAGGTAAACTCTCAGACCAATAAACTATAGAGAGCGCCGGGAACAAAAGAGTGAAGCCAGCAAAAAGTAAGCCTAGCATTATATATTATACACACGGCGGCACTCATACCAATACGACTTTTGTGTTCTAAATAATAAAAAATGAATGAAGCTTTGTGTTCCAAAAAATAAAGTTTAAATTAGTTGCGTTCGAAAGACAGTTCAAACTGTCAACATAGGGCATTCTATTGGTTTCGATGTGTGCTTTCGGCTTACTTTTGCCGGCTTTACTCTTTTGTTCACGGCGCTCCGTCTATAGTTTATTGGTCTGAGTCTATACTACGTTTGCGTTCGATATGGATTTTAGCTTTTTTTTTAGCTTAGCATCCCATATAAATTCCAGCTTTCCACGTCTGTAGGTAATCAAGGTAAGTATGTACTTAACTTGAGATTGACGATGACGGCGAGAATTTTTAATGCTGTAGGTTGTAGGTAATTGTTTTTTTAGAAAATCATCCCATAAGGGGGTGATCAGGACAGCGGAAGTTTGTATGGGAAATAGTGATCCCCGGATATTCATATGTAAATTCCTCAAGTAACGTTGGCATATAAAACTCTTTATATTCTAATCAGATTACGATAAAATTAAAAATATGGATAAACTACGGCTTGAAACGGGAAAAGATATAGGTACCTACTCTAGTTAAACTCTAGTTACAACTTACAACTATTCTATGTCCTTTCTCGAGTTGTAAACTATGTATTTAATTTTGATGTATCTGCCACGTGCCATTGTTATTAAACACAGAACAATATACAAACCCAATAACTGCATATAAAGTAGTTGTGAATATCAACAGTAACTAAACTGTTACAGCGATATGGTATTGTAACCTTGGCAGTTGCAGAAATATCGCCGACACGTGTATCGTAAACATGCAGAGACCATGACTTCTGAATAGTACGTGTAAGGGCCATTGCACATTGTAGCGGTATCCGAGTAGCTAAAGCCGTATGCAAGTGGTAAAGCGGTATCCTTATGATAGCAAAATTTCGTTACCAATATGATCACTCAAACTCAAACTCAAAATCGTTTATTTCACGTAGGTATTTACAAATACGCTTGTGAATGTCATTATTTGATTCTACCGCCATTTTTGCAAAGGTGCCGCGGACATCAAATTGATATTATTCGTATATTTTTTGCATGGCGTTTGTGTGCACTTTGATAGCGAACCACAGTGACAACGTATTTGGTCCAGAAAAATAAACAAACACCAAATAAAAACGCTCAACCATGAAAATTCCACGCAATCGGTGCGTGACTGTTTCAAATGAGCACTAACTTTAGCCTTTTGCGAAAAATGGTGCCAACGGTATGCACTTGTATATATCGTTGCACTTGCGCGCATATATCCACAGCGTAACTGTAGAGTTTACCGTAAGTACATTGTGTGAATAGGTCTTAATTTACGATACTATTATTTACTATTAGTTAGAACCAATGACTTCAACCCTATAAATGGCCCACTGCTAAGCACATGTCTCGTGGTTATTAAAGAGGTCTAAAGGTACTCTAGGTGCCAATCGGTGAAAGGGTTAGTAGGCAACACGAGTATCTGAAAAACAGTAAGTACTACATAATTTCGTTAAGCGGAACGGAATACTTGTTATGTTTGTATTTATATTATCCGGTCTGTTCTTATTTTTGTGTATGCTGTCATTTTTAGTAAACTTTTTGTCCTGAAAACCCATTATGCAATTATTGCATAAAATGAATTTCTAATTAAACAGCGATATCTTTTGAAAATATTGGTCTGTAATTTCTAGTTGTATGCTTTTCTAATTGTATGCTTTCAAGATAAGTAATACTGGTACACCTGCGTTCCTTTCAATGTTTTACGTGGAAACTTAGGTAAGATTTATATTGAATTTTCTAAATAGTGGTGTGGATAGTAACATTTATTAGTCTTTGATTCCAGTGTCAATTTTGATGATTCTTTTTTTACTTGAAACAAGCTGGTGCTTGTCATGTTGCCCAATATAAATTTGAACGCCATCTGACGAGTACTTTTAAATAATAATTTATATTTTAAATAATAATAATGATTTATGGTCTTTACCTCATAACTTTTTACAAATTGTTCCGATTTTTAAGATTCTAGAAATATATATATATAAATATTCATTGTCTATCTTTGGATTTTGAGGTATACCTGAAGCTTAAGGCAGTTCACTAAATACTTAAAATAATTATCTTAAGTTATGACATAGATTATGCACATAGAATGTGCTTTTTGGGAGAATCATTCTTAAATTAACTTGTTTTATCCAATTGCGTAGGTATATACTTAATTATGAACTATAAGCTTTAGTGATGTTCTCTACTTATTAGTGACTTCAGTAATTGTTCAGTTATCGATTTGGGAGGTAACATCGGAGAAAGATAGTCCGGTTTTAAGATAATAGAAGCTCCCCACTTACACTCAAGTCTCGCCCTCCACTATTTAGCTGATAGTAGTACGGTCGTAACAAGGTCATTGGACCAACCTAATCTCACAGGAGACTTTCGCTTCACTATTATGCTATCAGAAAATTGAACTGGGTATTTTGAAGCATCTTTAAAATTTGCATTGAAGAACTTCAGAGAGCTTAACTTGTTTTCATTTGAGGTCAATTGTATTATATATGGTCTTACTAAGAAAGAGAAGACTGGAAGCAGCTTTAAGTCATATTTAAGCACTGATTAAAATTAAATATTGGAAATTCCGCTAATTTTTATCATGATTCGTGTATTACCTATACTAGCCAAAAAGAGTTGTAACTTATATTTGCTACCAATTCGTTTTTAGTCCGGTTTTTTTTTGTGAGAATATGGCTAGAATCGCATCAATGACTTCTTTGTTGTTTAAGGGGTGAGTTTCAAAAATCCTTTCTTTGCGCCCACCTACGCTGAAAAAGAAAGCATAGTGCATTTTTAGTATCTAATCAGTCATTCTATGTCAGTTTTCATTTTCATATAATTATATTGTAATATATTGAAATCAATACAAAACAACCCACAAGTAGGTACTGGGCAACTCAAAAGAAAATCAATTTATCTCCCGCGAAACTGAGTGGCAATTTCAAATGACGTTAAATGAATGGCGATCTGAACATTCTGAACGTTTATTATGAAGAGGCCATTGTAACGGGCTTTTCTTCGTGACCTTCTGACCTATTGCCGCTGTCAGTTGGCCCCAAGCCCTAGATAACTGATCTTCCTAATGATGCGCTAAAGGTCGCATAAATCTTTTGAAAGTTTATTTTTAACTTCGGTTTATTTTGAGAACTGAATTTAAGTTAAATTGTATTGTAACACTTAAACAAAAACTGTAAAGTTGAGGAGGTACTGTAATCTTCTTAAATGTCACAAAATAAATGTATTAGATAATCATTGTTGGTATGAATACATTTTTCCTACTATCCTACTTCCTACTATCCTACTAATCCTACTATCCTATCCTACTTCCTACTAATATTATAAATGCGAAAGTTTGTAAGGATGTATGTGAGTGAGTGAGTGTGTGTGTGTGTTTGTTGCTCTTTCACGCAAAAACTTGTAAAAGAAGGGAAATAATACGACTATTTTTACTTTAGGATTTTATAATTTTCTGCTCAATGACAATACATCGAATCGAATCCCAAATCAAATTCGTCAACGTCACATCTTTCTTTTTCAAATAACATCAGTTCATGCAAAAAGTATCGTCAATGGCTACAGATAAGGCTAAGATTATGGCTTTGGCTTATATTGACACCTTCCGCTCCACCGTCTGGCTGTGACGGCTGCCTGGCTGTGGCTGGAGGGAATCATCAATATGGCGGGCGGTGGCTTTGGCTTGGCTTTGGCTCTGACTAAGGCTAAGGCTACGTGATGCGTTGGCAGGCGGCTCCTTTAGGCACAATTTAGCTGGCGGTGCATCAGCTTACGTCACGTCCGTTACAATCGGCCATCCTGCAACAATTGCGTCCCGCAATTGGAACGCACACAAAGGGTTATCAATTTAACAAAATCAGCAACAACTTGTACTTGTACTTGCACAGCATGATGACAGCGACATGAAATGGCATACATCACCTTTTATGCTGAGATATACTCCTTCACGTAATGACCATTTTTATAAAACTGATAAGCATTCACTGATTTCTCTTTACATTTTGACAAGGCTCTTTTTTTCAGTCAGACTGATTATGGATTCTTATTGAGGGCTTTCCCAAATTTTATCTGACAGATTTGACAGTTTTTCCTTTTCAAGTAAATATGGCATTGCATCTTGAAAACTATTTTCCATATCGTAGTAAGTATACTTATCAGTTCGTCATTGGCATAAAATTTAACTCTGTTCAGCTGTTCCACGAGATCCATCCTCAACATTTCTCTACTAGCGGCAATACGCACTTGGAATTGAACATTACCTGACCTGTAACAACAAAATACAAACGCGAGTATCTCTCCACGATCGATCCTTCCAGACCTAACATGAGACATTTCCAAAAAGAAATCCTGTCTCTGCCCAACTTTATCAATGTTTGTTTCCAAAATTACGACGGCATTCTCAAAATATCATCTCCGTCCGACCCGATTCATATTTAGTTCAAACTATCAAAATCTCAACGAACTTTGAAATCTTGAATTCAATGAAATTTTAATCTCGAAGCCATGAAACTACTGATATTATTTCTCCAGTTGATAATTTATTCTGTCTTAACCACATCCCTTTTAGATATGCAGACGAATAGCATTCAAGTCCCATTTTTAGGTTCTCGTAATACCTTATCTGGCTAAACATTAAAGTAAAAACAATACAGAGGTCACCTAATGTCCAGAAGCGCTGATCCACATCCAAAGCATTACAAGTACACGTCCAAGTCTCCCCTCCTTTAATACCTACTTTTATCGCTTTCAATTTCGACCATTGATTTTAATTCTCTCCAGTATCAAAAGCCGTTCTGTCGTAGCAGCTTAAACTAGTTTTGAGGCAACTTTAAAGTAGTTTTGACTTAGTGATTTGAAGTTGCTTTACAGACGAGCCGTATGAGTTTTAGTGTAACTGAAGTTACTATTAATAATTTTAGGGTTCGAAATAATACTCTTAAAAATTAAATTAAAAATTAAAAAACCCCCGACACAAGAAATTACATTTAAAAAGTAAAAAATAATAAAAGAAACTCAATCTTGAAGCACGTAAGTGTGTATTAATAATTCTAAAAAAATACGTCGCGTATTTTTCGCGTAAAAGCAAATAAATATTAAATAATAAGTACCTAATTGACGATAAATTATTATTTATTAGCATTGTTCCAAGTCCCCGCACATTATTGCAAGTGTTATTGAACAATTAATGCATTGTAAACCGATTAACGAGTCGTTGATTGTTTATCACATTATTTGCAGATATTTATCGTCTCCTGTCATTATAATTTGTCGGATTTATTTTAATTGCGTACAATTCGCATAAAGTGCATCACTACTTGTTTGACTGAGTCGGTAGTTTAATGGCAAAATGAATAATTTACATATTTATTATATTTCGTTAACTAAAAGGATTGAAATAAATACGTGCTCAAGGATTAAATGTTTTGTTCGTTATTAATTATAAACTTGATATAAAATTAATAAATTATTTAAAAATTACAACAAAATTACTTAAAGGAACTTTTAATAAATCAACAAGACTGATTCAAAATAAGAATATTCCGTGTTTTGATTAAAATGTAGGGATTATGTTTAGGGTCATTATTGGAACCAGTATTATAATTAGTAAACATAATGTAAATACTCTAATAAGTTTTTTTTATATTCCACGGATTAGTCCATTAGAAATAATGAATTACGAAGCTGAAATTATTCCATAAGGCAGATGCACAATGATTTGGAATTAGGTCACCCCACGCAAATAAGGACGCCACGCGATTAAGGGGTATCCGACGCAAAACTATTGGAATAGTTATCATATCTCAAGCAAGTCAGTCTTTTGTACATATATCTTGATGGATTAGTGCGTAATTTAAAATTAAACGTTCACGAAGATAAGGTGATAATATGTAATATGTATTCGTTTATTAGTTGTCGTTTACGCGTTGGCGTAAGACAAATCGTTAAAGCTGTTTCGTACTCTAAATTAATGTTGAACGTAAGCGTTTATTGTGCTAAATGAGTTAAGTTGAGCCGTTAAATTGATTTACAGTCCCAGATAGTTTGAGAACCTTCGGATTAGACTCGTATGAAGATTTAGGTGTTGACGTTATAATACATAAATATATTATATCTATGTAATTAGATATTTTACGCGGTGTTATATCATTTTGTATTGGTTTCCAAATCTGATAATTTATTAATGGTTCGGCTGCATCGTGTTTGCATATTTTAGCTTATTTCATACACAAACCGTGCGTTACACTAAGCGAAGAAAACAATCAAAACGTTCACATTGCTCATGAACGTGTCGTTTTGAGCATTTTCGAGTAAGTCGCTTACTGAAAAGCGCTCACAATGAGTCAAGACTCACGATTCAATGAAGTACTCATACAGAATATATGTGGGAACTCTGACTGGGACACTGGATACCTCCTTGTTTCCTGGTGATAAGGTTCCAGATGACCATAGTAAAGTTTCACTTCATCTAGACATAGAAAGCGAGCGTGAATCATCAGTTTTTTGAAGTAAATACCTATTGTATCCTGCTGAATATAAATCAACCAATGAAGTGTTGAATGTCAAAGTGAGCTGCGAGCATACTAAAAGCTTCACACAGAGACATTGTATTATGAGTTAGGAATATCCACACATACAATGTTAGCACAATGTGTGTTCCAAGCTTCCAAGCCGTCGGTCATGTGTTTATCTTGCACATAAACTATCGGCGGCCGCTCAACCACCAAACTCATGAATCAATTGTGTGGAACTTCTGTTGAACTAAGCTATGAGAATCCTTGTATCATTTCTATACATCTATATCTATGCCTACACATAAATAATATTGAAGTGTCTGTCTGTGATTTCACAATAACTGCGTTTTCAAGTGCATTGGGCTATTATAAGCATTTTCTTTCTCTGTACTTGTATATATATAGTACTATAGTAGTTTAATTAGTGTAATTGGTGTATAACCGTACTAATTAATTATTAAAATAAATAAATAATAAATAAATTGTCTTTCTGAATATCTGGGCTAATCATCGGAACGGGAGAACCGATTTTTATATAAATTTCCCTGGATGACGGACGAGGCTATAGCGCAACATTCAGGCTACTATTAATCCCGAAATTCCAGCGGGATCAGGATTAAAGCTGGAAAAACTCCCACGCCCGAGTGAAGTACTCTTCTTGCATACTTTTTTCGTACGCTGCTACACTTTTTCTTACATTATATCCTGTACCCAGAGGTTGTCTAGACGAGGCTATTTAAGCGAAGGTCAAGTTTTGTACACCATAAGTTGTATTAGTCTTCAGTCACTTGTGAGATCGTATTAGAACAAAACTTCATGCATTAAATAGTTTTCTAGATTTCATGTGAGTGATATTTCGATTTTGTATGTCTGATTTGGTATTTCAGTATAAACACAGATAGGAGAGATTCGTAAATATTAGTGTTCACTGTACAGCGTACACAATGCTTCACAACTCTAACAACAAAGGTAAGCTTGGCTATCGTTACCTGGTCTGCACTTAGTATGTATAAGTACTGTATGGTAAGCACACTTGCACTTTCTCCACCCGACCGCCTTACGTCAAACACCGGGCGACGCCTCCGTACAAGCTCTGTTGAACCTTCGGCTCACGAATACAAAATATTTATTTCTTCAGTAAAATTACAGATTGGTCACACCATGGTCCATCCTTTTAAGTAAGTACTTGTGCCAGGATGGCCCGCTCTTCCATGTTGTCTACTTAAATTTAGGGAGAAAGCTGACAATACTTTAAGCTTTCATTAGGTAAAACGAATAAAATTATCTAGGTAAACTCTCAGACCAATAAACTATAGAGAGCGCCGGGAACAAAAGAGTGAAGCCAGCAAAAAGTAAGCCTAGCATTATATATTATACACACGGCGGCACTCATACCAATACGACTTTTGTGTTCTAAATAATAAAAAATGAATGAAGCTTTGTGTTCCAAAAAATAAAGTTTAAATTAGTTGCGTTCGAAAGACAGTTCAAACTGTCAACATAGGGCATTCTATTGGTTTCGATGTGTGCTTTCGGCTTACTTTTGCCGGCTTTACTCTTTTGTTCACGGCGCTCCGTCTATAGTTTATTGGTCTGAGTCTATACTACGTTTGCGTTCGATATGGATTTTAGCTTTTTTTTTAGCTTAGCATCCCATATAAATTCCAGCTTTCCACGTCTGTAGGTAATCAAGGTAAGTAATTTGAGATTGACGATGACGGCGAGAATTTTTAATGCTGTAGGTTGTAGGTAATTGTTTTTTTAGAAAATCATCCCATAAGGGGGTGATCAGGACAGCGGAAGTTTGTATGGGAAATAGTGATCCCCGGATATTCATATGTAAATTCCTCAAGTAACGTTGGCATATAAAACTCTTTATATTCTAATCAGATTACGATAAAATTAAAAATATGGATAAACTACGGCTTGAAACGGGAAAAGATATAGGTACCTACTCTAGTTAAACTCTAGTTACAACTTACAACTATTCTATGTCCTTTCTCGAGTTGTAAACTATGTATTTAATTTTGATGTATCTGCCACGTGCCATTGTTATTAAACACAGAACAATATACAAACCCAATAACTGCATATAAAGTAGTTGTGAATATCAACAGTAACTAAACTGTTACAGCGATATGGTATTGTAACCTTGGCAGTTGCAGAAATATCGCCGACACGTGTATCGTAAACATGCAGAAACCATGACTTCTGAATAGTACGTGTAAGGGCCATTGCACATTGTAGCGGTATCCGAGTAGCTAAAGCCGTATGCAAGTGGTAAAGCGGTATCCTTATGATAGCAAAATTTCGTTACCAATATGATCACTCAAACTCAAACTCAAAATCGTTTATTTCACGTAGGTATTTACAAATACGCTTGTGAATGTCATTATTTGATTCTACCGCCATTTTTGCAAAGGTGCCGCGGACATCAAATTGATATTATTCGTATATTTTTTGCATGGCGTTTGTGTGCACTTTGATAGCGAACCACAGTGACAACGTATTTGGTCCAGAAAAATAAACAAACACCAAATAAAAACGCTCAACCATGAAAATTCCACGCAATCGGTGCGTGACTGTTTCAAATGAGCACTAACTTTAGCCTTTTGCGAAAAATGGTGCCAACGGTATGCACTTGTATATATCGTTGCACTTGCGCGCATATATCCACAGCGTAACTGTAGAGTTTACCGTAAGTACATTGTGTGAATAGGTCTTAATTTACGATACTATTATTTACTATTAGTTAGAACCAATGACTTCAACCCTATAAATGGCCCACTGCTAAGCACATGTCTCGTGGTTATTAAAGAGGTCTAAAGGTACTCTAGGTGCCAATCGGTGAAAGGGTTAGTAGGCAACACGAGTATCTGAAAAACAGTAAGTACTACATAATTTCGTTAAGCGGAACGGAATACTTGTTATGTTTGTATTTATATTATCCGGTCTGTTCTTATTTTTGTGTATGCTGTCATTTTTAGTAAACTTTTTGTCCTGAAAACCCATTATGCAATTATTGCATAAAATGAATTTCTAATTAAACAGCGATATCTTTTGAAAATATTGGTCTGTAATTTCTAGTTGTATGCTTTTCTAATTGTATGCTTTCAAGATAAGTAATACTGGTACACCTGCGTTCCTTTCAATGTTTTACGTGGAAACTTAGGTAAGATTTATATTGAATTTTCTAAATAGTGGTGTGGATAGTAACATTTATTAGTCTTTGATTCCAGTGTCAATTTTGATGATTCTTTTTTTACTTGAAACAAGCTGGTGCTTGTCATGTTGCCCAATATAAATTTGAACGCCATCTGACGAGTACTTTTAAATAATAATTTATATTTTAAATAATAATAATGATTTATGGTCTTTACCTCATAACTTTTTACAAATTGTTCCGATTTTTAAGATTCTAGAAATATATATATATAAATATTCATTGTCTATCTTTGGATTTTGAGGTATACCTGAAGCTTAAGGCAGTTCACTAAATACTTAAAATAATTATCTTAAGTTATGACATAGATTATGCACATAGAATGTGCTTTTTGGGAGAATCATTCTTAAATTAACTTGTTTTATCCAATTGCGTAGGTATATACTTAATTATGAATTATAAGCTTTAGTGATGTTCTCTACTTATTAGTGACTTCAGTAATTGTTCAGTTATCGATTTGGGAGGTAACATCGGAGAAAGATAGTCCGGTTTTAAGATAATAGAAGCTCCCCACTTACACTCAAGTCTCGCCCTCCACTATTTAGCTGATAGTAGTACGGTCGTAACAAGGTCATTGGACCAACCTAATCTCACAGGAGACTTTCGCTTCACTATTATGCTATCAGAAAATTGAACTGGGTATTTTGAAGCATCTTTAAAATTTGCATTGAAGAACTTCAGAGAGCTTAACTTGTTTTCATTTGAGGTCAATTGTATTATATATGGTCTTACTAAGAAAGAGAAGACTGGAAGCAGCTTTAAGTCATATTTAAGCACTGATTAAAATTAAATATTGGAAATTCCGCTAATTTTTATCATGATTCGTGTATTACCTATACTAGCCAAAAAGAGTTGTAACTTATATTTGCTACCAATTCGTTTTTAGTCCGGTTTTTTTTTGTGAGAATATGGCTAGAATCGCATCAATGACTTCTTTGTTGTTTAAGGGGTGAGTTTCAAAAATCCTTTCTTTGCGCCCACCTACGCTGAAAAAGAAAGCATAGTGCATTTTTAGTATCTAATCAGTCATTCTATGTCAGTTTTCATTTTCATATAATTATATTGTAATATATTGAAATCAATACAAAACAACCCACAAGTAGGTACTGGGCAACTCAAAAGAAAATCAATTTATCTCCCGCGAAACAGAGTGGCAATTTCAAATGACGTTAAATGAATGGCGATCTGAACATTCTGAACGTTTATTATGAAGAGGCCATTGTAACGGGCTTTTCTTCGTGACCTTCTGACCTATTGCCGCTGTCAGTTGGCCCCAAGCCCTAGATAACTGATCTTCCTAATGATGCGCTAAAGGTCGCATAAATCTTTTGAAAGTTTATTTTTAACTTCGGTTTATTTTGAGAACTGAATTTAAGTTAAATTGTATTGTAACACTTAAACAAAAACTGTAAAGTTGAGGAGGTACTGTAATCTTCTTAAATGTCACAAAATAAATGTATTAGATAATCATTGTTGGTATGAATACATTTTTCCTACTATCCTACTTCCTACTATCCTACTAATCCTACTATCCTATCCTACTTCCTACTAATATTATAAATGCGAAAGTTTGTAAGGATGTATGTGAGTGAGTGAGTGTGTGTGTGTGTTTGTTGCTCTTTCACGCAAAAACTTGTAAAAGAAGGGAAATAATACGACTATTTTTACTTTAGGATTTTATAATTTTCTGCTCAATGACAATACATCGAATCGAATCCCAAATCAAATTCGTCAACGTCACATCTTTCTTTTTCAAATAACATCAGTTCATGCAAAAAGTATCGTCAATGGCTACAGATAAGGCTAAGATTATGGCTTTGGCTTATATTGACACCTTCCGCTCCACCGTCTGGCTGTGACGGCTGCCTGGCTGTGGCTGGAGGGAATCATCAATATGGCGGGCGGTGGCTTTGGCTTGACTTTGGCTCTGACTAAGGCTAAGGCTACGTGATGCGTTGGCAGGCGGCTCCTTTAGGCACAATTTAGCTGGCGGTGCATCAGCTTACGTCACGTCCGTTACAATCGGCCATCCTGCAACAATTGCGTCCCGCAATTGGAACGCACACAAAGGGTTATCAATTTAACAAAATCAGCAACAACTTGTACTTGTACTTGCACAGCATGATGACAGCGACATGAAATGGCATACATCACCTTTTATGCTGAGATATACTCCTTCACGTAATGACCATTTTTATAAAACTGATAAGCATTCACTGATTTCTCTTTACATTTTGACAAGGCTCTTTTTTTCAGTCAGACTGATTATGGATTCTTATTGAGGGCTTTCCCAAATTTTATCTGACAGATTTGACAGTTTTTCCTTTTCAAGTAAATATGGCATTGCATCTTGAAAACTATTTTCCATATCGTAGTAAGTATACTTATCAGTTCGTCATTGGCATAAAATTTAACTCTGTTCAGCTGTTCCACGAGATCCATCCTCAACATTTCTCTACTAGCGGCAATACGCACTTGGAATTGAACATTACCTGACCTGTAACAACAAAATACAAACGCGAGTATCTCTCCACGATCGATCCTTCCAGACCTAACATGAGACATTTCCAAAAAGAAATCCTGTCTCTGCCCAACTTTATCAATGTTTGTTTCCAAAATTACGACGGCATTCTCAAAATATCATCTCCGTCCGACCCGATTCATATTTAGTTCAAACTATCAAAATCTCAACGAACTTTGAAATCTTGAATTCAATGAAATTTTAATCTCGAAGCCATGAAACTACTGATATTATTTCTCCAGTTGATAATTTATTCTGTCTTAACCACATCCCTTTTAGATATGCAGACGAATAGCATTCAAGTCCCATTTTTAGGTTCTCGTAATACCTTATCTGGCTAAACATTAAAGTAAAAACAATACAGAGGTCACCTAATGTCCAGAAGCGCTGATCCACATCCAAAGCATTACAAGTACACGTCCAAGTCTCCCCTCCTTTAATACCTACTTTTATCGCTTTCAATTTCGACCATTGATTTTAATTCTCTCCAGTATCAGGACGTAGGTATATTGTTTTTTAACATTATTATCCCACTTCTGAATGTAAAAGAAGGGAAATAATACGACTATTTTTACTTTAGGATTTTATAATTTTCTGCTCAATGACAATACATCGAATCGAATCCCAAATCAAATTCGTCAACGTCACATCTTTCTTTTTCAAATAACATCAGTTCATGCAAAAAGTATCGTCAATGGCTACAGATAAGGCTAAGATTATGGCTTTGGCTTATATTGACACCTTCCGCTCCACCGTCTGGCTGTGACGGCTGCCTGGCTGTGGCTGGAGGGAATCATCAATATGGCGGGCGGTGGCTTTGGCTTGGCTTTGGCTCTGACTAAGGCTAAGGCTACGTGATGCGTTGGCAGGCGGCTCCTTTAGGCACAATTTAGCTGGCGGTGCATCAGCTTACGTCACGTCCGGTACAAACTACTGAATGGATTTTTATGAAACTTTGCAGTAATATAGCTTAGACATCGGAATAACATAATTTGTTAAAATTTATAGAGATTTTTGAAGAGACTGGTTACCCGAAGCGAAGCGATGGCGGGTTTACTAATACTAAATAAGTTTGTATGTAATATAATAAGTTCTCCATTTCGTCATATACATAGGTACCTATTTGTATTCCACGAAACTACTCCCAACTCCCAACTAATTGTTTCGCCGCGTACCTAGTAGATGATAACCGGACGAACACGTATGTACGAATACCTACCTACTTCTTCCAAGTTCAACATCCATACTAATGTTATAAATGCGAAAGTCTGTCTGTCTGTGACGCTTTCACGGCTAAACCACAGGGTCAATGATTTGGATGGAATTTAAAAAAAATCAACCCCTAAAGGATTGAAATAGAGGATAAAAGTTTGTATGAAAAATTTAAACCGCTTGACCGATTTCAATGAATTTTCTCACGAAGTTTGTTGATAACGCTAGATCAAACGTTGGCTTAGTATTTATTTTCCTGTTAAGGGGTGGGGGATGGCACTTCCCCCGGTAAACTGTAGACTCTTACCATCTCCTATCGTTATATCGATTTAGACACTGTGACTACTTGTAACTACTTGTTACTAAACTTGAGTCGCCAAGCATATGGAATTGCGACTCCCCGTTGAAACCAAACTTAACTACTAGTACTTAACTTGACCAAAGCGTTCAAATTTCAAAAAATGAAAAAGTGACGTTTTGGGCGTTTTCATCCTGACGGAACGCGGCGGTGTATGTGCTAGTGCTGCACTCTGGCGTCAAAATTTGACCGTAAAGTCTCCTATTGGTCAAAAATTTTGTTTACTGTTTATGCTAGTACTGCACTCTGTCGCCAAAATTTGGCACTAATATCTCCTATTATAACGATTTCCAGATCGAACACGAACGAAGTGTAGTCACTTAATAAGTTATAGGTACCTCACAAAGACAATCATTAATCTTGGACGTGATAAAACTGTTACGTTCAAGTGATTACTTGCTGCCACCGGCGCTAGGGATGATTATGTCAGATGTAATAAGGATAATTTTATCGGTGATATGGATTACCGAATCACTTTTTCTTTTATAGGGATGCGAGAAACTATAACTCCACGTTCAATACCATGAGATTGGTGTTTTTATGTTAATGTTCTATGATAGATGACTAGGCTTGTAGTAAGTGGTCATTGTGGCTCTAGGAAAAAAAGCGGCCAAGTGCGAGTAACATAATATAAAATGATAAATGAAAAAAGTGGCTGTGACATACGGACGGACAGACAGACCGTGTTTTGCTATTTGGCTACAGAGCCCTAAAAATGACATCGTTAAGTATCATCTCTGCTCGTAAGCTTTATTTTAAAATTAAAATGGTAGAATGTAGTAAAGCATGAAGCTCTCCTCTTTATTTTGTGGCCAATAAAGTTTAAGTAATAAAATTGAGAGCTACCCTTTTGTCCTGTTGAAAATTGCTTTCGTTTATCATCAGCTTTGTGAAAAGTACAGTATTTGAATGCAATAGTTGTCTCTACTAATATTTTTCTTGTCGTTTGTTTCAGGTAATACGATGGATAAGTGCTATGAATTACTTGCTAAGCCTTCATTAAAATTTAAAATTCGCAACTGCACGTCGAAAGGGGATTGAGCCTGCAATCATGAATAAATGTTTTTAGGGTTCCGTACCCAACGGGTAAAACGGGACGCTATTACTGAGACTTCGCTGTCCGTCCGTCCGTCCGTCCGTCCGTCTGTCACCAGGCTGTATCTCATGAACTGTAATAGTTACACAGTTGAAATTTTCACAGATGATGTATTTCTGTTGCCGCTACAACAACAAATACTAAAAAACAGAATAAAATAAATATTTAAGTGGGCGCCCATACTTTCGACGCCTCAGTGATAGTTTAGTTACCTTTCGGTCCAAGAGATGGCGTTGTGGGTACCTAATATGTGGCTACAATAAAACAATTAAACATTTTAGTGAGGCTTTCATACAACAGACCAGATTTGTTTGGCGTTTTTATACATAATGATACGGAACCCTTAATGCGCGAGTCCGACTCGCACTTGGCCGGTTTTTTATTATTATTTTAAAATGCATACGTTAGGAAAAGATATTTCATCCCACCTATTTGAAAAAGACGACTTGGTTCGCCTTAAGTGCGCCCAAAGTTGGTGTTTTCTAAAAGAAGCTTTTAGCGGGCGGCAATGAATTTTTCGTCCTCTTTGAAAAAAAAATGAATTCTATAAGTAACTGTGAACGTATAATTTCTGAATTTGAGGTGCCTTTCATTTTCTCATAGGGGGGGATGAAAAGTAGAGTGTATCACTCGGGAGCAAATATTTTTGGCTCGGGCAAATATTTTTCCCTCGCTACGTTCAGGATTCTACTAAAGAATCCCTCGCTACGCTCGGGATTCTACTCTAGAGACCCTCAGTTCGCTCTGGATTCAAAAAAGCGCCCTCGCCGTAAAAATATTACTTTGCTCACTTGTTATACAATCTACTATTTCCACGCACTTTTTGAAAAATGAGTTCTTTAAGTGACTGTGAAAGTATAATTCCTGAATTTGAGGCGCCTTTTATTTTCTCATAGGGGGGGATGAAAAGTAGAGTGTATCACTCGGGAGCAAATAATATTGGCTTGAGTGACGTACTTTGAATTCCTCGCTACGTTCAAGACACTAATAAAGAATCCCTCACAACGCTCGGGATTCTACTCTAGAATACCTCACTTCACTCTGGATTCAAAAAAGCGCCCTCGCCGTAAAACTATTACTTTGCTCCCTTGTTATACAATCTTATGTTATACATCTATAATATGTTAGGTATACTTAGTATCACATTTGAAACGTATTTGACGAGACACATGTTTTCGCATTTTATGGAAATATCCACCAAAGGAGCGGATATGGTACCTGATTTTCAGAGACAACTTCCATGGACGTCACCATGTATCTGACCTGAAAAAGCATCACTGAGGCAAAATATTATTACTGGCTACCTGAAAGTGTAACCGAGAGATCTAAAATTATTTCATGGTTGAATTTATCAGGACATCAAACCTTTGTGGCATAGAAAATAAAAAATATTTTCGTAATTAAGTATCATTTACACCGGTTGTATTTGCGTAACTTTCATTAACGTCCGATGTATTTGCGTAACTTTTATTTGCGTAGGTTGTATTTGCGTAACTTTTACAGAACTACTCGAATCCAGACTGGAACGTACTTTACTCGTACTCCAGAGCTAGTTCAGGTAATCATCACAACAGGAGTAGTCATGCGTGAACCTCGAGGGAACATACCGCTGAGCATGTTTAATGAGAGTCAGCATGTAGTTCTAACGAGAGTAGAGTAATTAATATTAAGAGCGTGCCTTCAACGAGTTTACACCACACTCACATAGCAATTAAAAAGTGCATCGCCCTGGTAACGCATTTAGGTTACGATGGTTTTCATAGCGTCATCTCTGAGAGGACATCTCGTTACATTTTTTAATTTTATTTATATTTTTTAGCTTATTACCGTTGCTGAGTTGTCGTTGAGTAAAATGTTTATGAACTACAGTGCGCCCAACTTATCTCTGAAATGGCAAAAATTGGAACTAACGAAAAGTCATTCATAAGTACGTTGTGGTTATTCATCTGTCAGTTACTAGTGTGCAATGATTGGTCAAATGAATGTCAAATGCGTCCGACAGCGCCTCTTTCGTTTCAATCTTAAGTTGGGTTTACTATACGAATAGTTGAGTGGTGACGGCTTGTCAACTCTATGACCTACTGAGCGCGGCGTACTCTTCTACACGTAAGTATTTGTATCGGTTCTCGCTGGAAGACCATTTGCGGGCCCTTTCTTTCTATCTTTTCATAACCCTGGCTGGATAACTACTAGGTGGAGTAAAAAGTAATAACAAGTAATCTCTACAGGAGATGATTAATATACGCAAACTTTCAATACAATCATTTTGATTCTGGCAAAGTTTCCTGATTCCGTTAGGTGTAGGTTTGTTCATGGGATAAAGATGGCAAACGATCATGCAGTCTTTCCGGTGCCGGTCATGACAACTGTGACCGACTCAGAACAAGATTCAAATCCGTACTAGGATAATCAGTCTATTTAGATGGAGTTACTAATGTTACTTGGTTAGTATCTATAAAAAATGTTTTTATTGATTAAAACAAAGGTAACATAAACAGATCGCAAGAGCCCTTTACTGGGTTGAAATCTCGTATTACTACCCCGCTCATCCATCGAGCTCATCCAAGGAGATTGCAAAGGGACTGTTATTGTGGGTAGTTGTTAGTAATAAATAATCGAATCGGTAATTATCTGTTCGAACCTCGTTCTAATTCGATCACAGATGTGCTGCGACCCTTGAGGATTTAGATGGTCACTTCTAAACATTGTAAACGGATCGACGCCTTTCTAGCGTTATCAGAAAACCCAATTAAATAAATTATAGAAGCGTTAACTTATTGAAACGGAAACAAAATTTAACCGTTTCCTATTATTGGATTAGGTAGCGCTAAGCAAACTTTTTACAGTTCAATTAAGCTTTTAACCCGTCCTAAACAAGCGTTTGAAACAGGAAATCAATAAAATAATTAAAAGTTTTATTAAAACATCCGTTTCATCGCGATAAATTCTTCTAAACATTTACCATTGTGGCTACAACCCATTAATGGACCACTACTGAGCACGGGTCACTCCTTATTATTGAGGAGGCCCAAAGCATACTCCACCACGCTGCTCCAGTGCGGATTGGTGGAGGGGTAAGAGGTCAACCCAGTATAGGAAGCTTTCAAGATTTTTGACATGGTTTAATGACTGCTATCTATCAATAACAACCGGGACCGACGGCTTTACGTGCCCTACGAAGCACGGAAACACTCAAGAAATATTTGCCCTTAGCGGTACCCATCCACCTACCGACCGTGCCTGCTGTTGCATAACTACATATGTTGATCTCTTAGAACAGATTCAAGCCGCCGCTTTATAAGCGCAACATGAACTAATGACACTGTGACAGGTAAGACAGTCAAATTTCTTTCCTGCTGCTCGCAAAATTCACTTTTGCTAATTAAAGGATTTTGTTACAAACTATCATGACCAACACTGGAAAAACAAAAAAGGCAAAATATTTTTTCTGTTTAAAATAATCCAATATTTTCTTAGTCAACTCTGAGTGAAACTCCTTGCATAGCTTGAAAGACCGGCAAGCATTTCGAATGAGATTTAATGAATTGGTCACTAAGGAAAAAATATGTTATTTAGATACACTAAACTTTATTTCACAGTTCGGAATGGACCGATGTTTTTCTATACTTTTCTCTCTGATTTGCTTAAACTTCCGTTTCATGAAGGATTCATTTACAACAGTAAACAAAAAGTGAGTTTTAAAGAAATAAACTCTCATTTAATTGAGCTACTCGGCTTCGAAACAAAAGTTCCTTTGGAATAAAATGTTTTCTCGCATTTCGCGCGGCCTTTGAATAACGTCGTAATTTTTAAAGAGAAAGTTTCTGTTATTCGAACTCTCTTGCCTACAATATAGGATTATGATGTAATAAGGCTCTTTGAAAACAGCTAAGATTACAAAAGGAATGTCGTAAAATGATGTGCTTTTTTACAAAAGTTATTTTTGTCCATAAACTCGTAACCCTACGACGCGCGACAGTTTGCTTCGGAAAACCTAATCTTCTATTAACGAATTCTCTCGATGAGATTTGAAGGGTTAGAAGTTGCAATATCTTGTAGCAATTATTGCAAGTTATAAGTACTTACTGGTAGGCTCGGGTCACCTCTGTATGTGGGTTCCAAGAGTCCATCATTCCAGAGACTATGAAATAAATAAAGATTATTGTTGTTCGAGGCATAACTAATACTGGTAGCTAGCGAGAGAGGCAGAACCTCTATCACCATACAAGAGTACCACTAGAATTAAACTGCGTGATTTTATGTTCAACCATCTCTTATTGGAGAGATGATCCATTGTTCAGCAGATCAAAGGGAAGCTTATACCGCAATTTGCAATGGTTCTAAGAAAAACAAAATGTAGCAGTAACAGTTATAAGGTATAATAGCAGCAGAAAATCCACAGGAAAAACGTGTGATGTTTTCAGGAAGCATGAACTCTCACCTAATTGAGACAATGAGGAGAAAACAAAGGATGTTTGACACTGAAATGGTTTACATTAAAACCACGTTTCGTGCATACAATAACATTATGAAAGAACATTGCTGTATTGTGCAGTGGGAATAAAAATTATAAAAATGGGGTTTTCTTCCTTTCTTGAACGAAAATAAGCTTAAAGAAAATGAAGTGTTTTCGAAAATTATGGACGGCATTTTTTACTACTTAGTACTTATCATACTTCCACAAATATGTTAACATTAGAATGATTAGAAGCATATTCATCTCAAAATAACTTGAAAAAATATTTTTTTTTTAAATTTTTTCTACGACTTTTTTTGCAATTACTTATTAAAATTACAAATTACAGCTAATTAGGTACAGCAAATTACAGCTTTCTACCAACCACTTACACTTTAATACATCCATTTCATATTTAAAAATCTAGTTATATCATATCACTAAGTTGCGACGACTAAAATATATACTTACTATGTGTGCGTAGTGCGTAAGACGACTATATTTCATTATTCCCATAATTTTCCGCAAAAACGGAATATGCACCATGTGGTAACAATATCCTCGATCTAGAAAGCGATGTCTCATGCATGTTCACATTCCAGGCCCAAGGTCCTTAAGAAAGTTGCTGGTCTCCTTTCATCCATCCATTCACTGGCTGGTACAAGTGCGCGTACGTATGCCACAGCGCTAGCTGTCGACATTAGCATGTTATTGGAGCGACCCGGTAAGATTATCCCCTACTTAAAATCCATCCATCCATCCATCCAAAATCCTCCTTTCTCTTTCTCTCTCAGGATTTATGTGTACCTCCGGGGATCCTTGTTTCATAAAGTGTTGTATGAACTGAGACCGGAATAACTCACTGTTTCAGTTGGTTACTCTGCGCCCAAATGCATTCAACGGATTGATGTGACAGTTTGGGAGGCAGGAGCAGTGAATCAAAATTGTACAATCAATGCAGATACTTCTTTTTATGATAAAAGCCCTCAAATTAGGAGGCAAGTTACGTGATGGACATTAGTGCCAAGTTTTTTATGGAATGAAGATAGAAAACGTGTATGCAGCACCACCCTTCCGCTGCCACCTAACACTGATTGTTGTTCATAATCACAGCTGTTATTCAACAAAATATGTCTCAAAACCAATTAAAACTACCTAATTCACACCTGCCTCGTTACCTAAAAGCTTCACAGAACGTGCTCGATACATTTCAATTAGCCAGCATTTCGTTTATGAACCATAAATACAAGTGTATCAGTCATTCAAATTAAAATATCGCCAATAGGTCGCCATTTTAATTAAACCACCAATGATCCAATAATTATTTGGAGTGGGCTTTCATATTGTTAGTAGACTACAGAATTACTTTGTATTGAATTTTAAGTGAAATTAGTTTTTAGCCATTTATCAGTTTCATCTAGGATAAAATTTTGCTTTACCGATATAGGTATTGCATTGAACATCAATTAATATTGGAGTCCAGAAAAAGAAGGCCAGAGATTTTAATCCTTCTCGTATGTAGGGTTGCCAGGTCGCCAAATCTTAAAGCTGGACAGATTAGCCAGTTTGGCCGAATAGGCCGGACACTTTTATTTATATCCGGACGTCTGGCAACATTACTTCTATATCTAATTAAAAATATGAGTAACTGCCGTAGACCTGACCTTTGGAAAGTATTTATACTGTTGCACTCATAGATGTAGCATACATCACTCATAGATTGCTGTTTGTGTAGGTATAGTTTTGCAAATACCATTTGAAATTATGAATTTAAGGAAGAAATTGGCAATAAAGTGTTTTTAATTTACATAACCACAACTAAAATAATGGTTTCTATGGGACTGTGTATCTTTTTCTATTTTATATCGATGCGATAACGCGTGCGCTATAAAGGGATGCTTCTTGATAACGCGCAGTGTTCCGCCCGTGATTCGATACGTTTCACTTGCGATAACTTTGTGCTGCGAATATTGATGAGCCAATGTTACATGCAACCTTGTGTTGTGACCTGTTTAGGCTTGTTTCGGAACCCTATACTACGGACGGAACCAAACAAACGGATATTCGGGTTTTCGACAGGATTAATGAGGACTAAAATTTATTCAATAGGGTCAATGACGAATCAAACTTGGACTACAGTAATTTATTCCATGTAGATAATATTTTTATTTCATGAAAGTTCAATCTACCATTGTTTCCCAAATTGGAGGTCCCATAACTTAATAAACAATTGTAATGATATTGTAAAAACAAAATGATTAAAGAAAAGAAGTGAAAAGAATTCCTCAGCACTTTTTACAGACTAACAGTCTGTTAAGGATTTTTTATTTTTACTCACGCTACACACTTAGCCCCATACTATGATTCTCTGTGTCGTGGGACCTGTGGACGATACACAAGACAAGAACGGAAATTTAAACTCGTCATTTAAATGTCCGCCTCGCTGGAGAACGAACCCAGGACCCTTGGTACCTACTCTTGGAACAACGATCCGGCAAGTTAACCATTGCGCCGTTTGTCAATTTATTTCCAAACATCCTTGTAAATGATACACATAAATAAATATTTTCATCGATACTATTTTATAAGATAAATATCAGACTTCTGAACTGGACATAGTATAGGACCTATACACACCTTTACAATTCTATGGTTTAGTTGATATGGTCCTAGCAGGGTGTCTTGGGTTGCATTCCGAGTTGGGGCACGTAATTCTGTGACAGATTAAATTAAACATTTGTTATCACGTCGTAGTTGTTGTATTAACTTATTAAGTTGTCTATACTCTATACCACCTGCGACGGAGGGAATGCCACGGCGGGAACATGAGTGAGTGTGCAATGTTATTACTTTAATAAGTTATTTATGATTTAAGTATGTTCCCATTAAGTTTCAGTAACCGAGCCTGTTTTTAATCATTCTATATGAGGTAGAAAATGGAATTTCAAAAATGTTGCATTTCTAGAGTTTTGCTTGTATGTATTTCCACTTTGTTTATATTTTTAATAATTTAAATTTCGAATTGGGTTAGTATAAAAATATTATTTATTATATTGGGTAAGTAAAAAAAACATTGTTTTCAGGCTTTCTTTTTTATTTACTTTTGTTGAAACAAACATAAAAGTTACACGTAATGTTACTCGTCAAATTCCATTCTTAAAACAAAGTGGAAATAACACTAAAGTGCTCATATTTACCGAACCCGCGAAGAATTCCTAGCAATAGTTAATTAAGGCATTATTACTTAAGACTGTAACTTTGAAGAAACTTCGGTGCTTCAAACTTATAAATTACTTCTTTCTTCGCTTACGAGTAAATTTGTCTTTCTCAAAGCTTCGTAGTCGTGATAAAAAGTATTACTTCATTGTTACTTTAAAGGGTTCCGTCTATATTGTAAAAACAAAGCTTTAAAGTTGAGATGTTTTCTTCTACTCTATGTTAATTGCTTGTAAACGAGCACATAATATTGTAAGTTGAAACTGGCTGTCGTTTTTGTCGTCATTACACGAGGGACGGCGACGAGTTGTGGGCCTAAAAGAAAAGTAACAAAACTGCTCTGTAACAAGTTCTCTAGTACTATAAATCCAATAACAATAACTTAAATATGTTGTCCCGTTCTTTCAACAAGGAAGGTTGTTTTTAAAACGTTTAGTAAACGAAATGTATGCAAATATGACGCAATTAAAATATTATAAATTATGTTACTGAAGCCCCTGCTCTACGTAGCTTGCCATCACAGGGTATTGTAGGAAATAATTAAATCCTACTAATATTATAAATGTGAAAGTTTGTGTATTTGTTTGTTTGTTTGTTTGTTACTCCTTCACGCAAAAACTACTGAACTGATTTTCATGAAGTTTGGCACACACATAGAGGGCAACTTAGATTAACATATAGGATATTTTTTATCCCAGAAATCCCGCGGGATCGGAATTTACGCGGGAAAACCTTCTTCGCGTATGGGTATAAATAGCTTCTAAACAAACATTAATATAAAACTAACAAGTCTGTCTTCCCGGAAATCCCGCGGGATTTTTATATTGGGATCATGCATTCATCCAGGTTTTTATTTGTAACTCATGTAAATAATATTATCAGTCGTATTTGCGATTTGGACGTAGCCTTGAACAAAAAAAAGATGAAATATAGAAATTATATCCTACAGGACAATTTTACAGGAATAAGGAGTATTCCACATATATGTCTATAAATCTCGGTATCTGTGCTTTTAATTTTGTGAAGAAGTTTTTGCTATTTATCATTAATTTTGATCGCAGGTTGCACAGGTATGCAAAGACTTAAGAATCATCTCCATGGTATCCCACAGGATTTTTTTCTCGATAAAAACTATCCTATGTGTCAACCCAGGTTATCCCCGACGTGTGTGCCAAATTTTATGAAAATTAGATCAGTAGTTTTTGCATGTCGGAGTAATAGTGTAGTAACAACAAAATAATTCAGATGGCGCTGTGTATTAGTTGCATATAGGCTGAATCGCGGTATTAAGATGTTGTCATACATTGTTATGAAGATGGCATTAATTCCCAGTGTTATTTTCGCTTACATTTTCGTTTTCATCAAATTGCTTTTTGGGTGTACGAGTAATAGTATAGTTCCAACAAAGTAAAATAGATAGCGCTGAGTATAATTAATCTGAATCGCGGTATTAAGATATCGTTGTAAATTGTTAAGAATACGACATTGAATCAAACTCAAATGTGTAACTTTTCTTTACATTGTCGTTGTGTGTCAGATTGTGTTCTGTTTTGAAATTTTGTTTGGTTACTTTGGCTATTCTCACGGATTTTGATTTGCTTTTTTGATTGGTATAATATTATAATTGTAAGAGTTTTGTTTTCTTTTAATTTGTTAATGTCTAGGTGTTAGGATTTATTTTGTTAGAAGTGTTTTTTGTAATATTTTAGGTTTGCTTTTTCACGGCTGAACCTCCGGTCCGATTTGGATGAAATTCGGAATGAAAATAGTTGAAGATCCAGAGTCACACATAGGCTACATTTTTTTTTTCAAAAATCAACCCCTAAAGGCTTGAAATAGGGGATGAAAGTTTGTATGAAAAATCTATACCGCCTGACCGATTTCGATAATTTTTCCCAGGAAGATAATTGATGACGTAACCCCTTCGCCACTTCCCCGTTTCGCGATATAAACGAATTCCACGCGGGCGAAGCCGCGGGCAAAAGCTAGTTATTTATAAGAAAAAAAACCATAACGCCGTAACCAATTTCAATATCTTATTAATTCAATATGATTTTGTGTTACGCACAGGATTTGGCAGGATTTGCAGTATGAGGTATCTACATTATAGGGTGTATATATTTTGTGACCCATTGAATAAGATAGCAATAGTTTTATTAAATTTTGTAAGTAACAATTAATGTAAGTTAAGTAATGTATGTTTAGTGTTATGTGTCTATCGCATTGGTTGTATACCATTAATCATAGGTAAATTAACATATTTTTTCCCGAAATCCCCACTAAGCTGAGTTAGTTTTATTGGTGGGGATTTTTGGAAAAAAAAAATAACAATACCCACTGGTAGGGACTTGTCGGTGGGGATTTCCGGAATAAACCGTTTTTTTAACTAGAGTTACCAGGGAATTACTGCTGTATAACCACTAAGCTAACAGCTCCATTGTCTCGGTATACTGACAAATTCTTATTAGTTGCAGTATATTTTGTACACCTGTAAATTAATATTCTGTAGCTAGTGTCGCAGCCGGCAGTCGTCTAGTAAATTTTGTTAGGACCATCTCTAAGAAACTTGTCTAGCTTGACGAGGGTCGTGTGAGCTTAATTTTCTTCATTGACACTTTCTTACCTAATTTATATTATAGCTTTAGAAGTTTATTTTTTGTACGCTGTATTAGAATTATGTTGTATGGCAGCTGTTAAATAATTATACTTAATTAAAATTCATTAGTTGTGTAGATTGTGTACTTTGTCGATATTTTAAAATAGACGGTCAGAAAAAATAATAAATAAAGTACATACTTATTATTATTAGTTTCAAGGTCTGAATCTGTCCAGATAAAGGTATATTTTAGTCAGCCAATAGGATATAGGCAATCTATCCAGACTGCCTTCACGGAAAGATAATAAAACCAAGAATAATTATGACAATCATTTAAAAAATATGATCATTTAGCGAAACCTTCCATCTTTTCAACACCCTGTCTTCTAGATTAGGCCTGAAACATTTGGGAGACGCTTCTTGATCACATCTCTCCTCTTATGTCCGCACTGCATCTCACCTTACCACTGCCTATTAATCTTGTTCAGCGCTGTTGTTTTAGTAGAAATAGAACTCCTCTGACGATTTATTAATACTAAATGTATCAATACAGGGCAAGCCGTCCTGATCACGTCTCCTTATCTCTCCTTACTGCATCTCACCAATCCTCACTTTATCTAACGACACCTGATCTTACCACATACCTACTACTTATACTTACTATTACTAATACTACTAATCGTGCTCCTCGCTGTATTTATAGTAGAAAAGATAAAATTGCCCCGTTTTATTTATGAGTACTAATAGAGAGCAAGAGGCGTTAATAACAAAGTACGTAATTAACCCGCTCGACGTCCGTTGCACAACATCTGCATCTGCATGTGAAGTTTGTGGTGTAGCCCACAATGATACATTTAAACAATTAATATTTTCTTCATAAAATAATATAATTTTCCTGTGACAGCGTGGATTTTGTACCTTACTTAAATTCGTGAACACGTACATAATAACATGAATTACAAAACACACGATGTTATTTACTTAATAATAAGCTCTATCTTTTTTCTAATCTGTGGTTTTTGTGTTAAGTTTTTAAATGTATGGAATAATTTTCACCGCGGTAAAAATAAAGTTCCTGTTATGTACTTATCATATATTATCTGATTGATAGTAAAATTGATATTTTTTAATGAATGATTTTAATTAAAAAAAAGTTTTTATAGTAATTGCGATGCGACTCGTACATGCGAATTATTTTAAAATAACTCTTATTTTCTTTTTCCTATGCCTTAGTGGCCCAGTATAATATTAACCTATGTTCGTGGCCAGCTACGCAATAGTGATGTCTACGGTGTCACTGATGACCATGAGCGACCAGGTGGCTCGCCTACGCATTTAATGGCTATTCTCATAAAAACCGGGAAGTCATTCTTTTCATTTGCAAAGCTTTATTTCATATGTTCAGAATCAGAGATCATCCTACCATTATGGCGCATGTAACTAAATATTTCTTATTTCAATATTTGTCAACGAAAAAGTAGGTTACCTACGTCACTTTTCAGAACTTAAACTATAGGTATCCGTGCCAAAAATCACACTGATTAAAATGTTATGTAAGTATGGATAATATGATTATTCGATTGAATAAATGAAAACGCCAATGTTTGATGCTGTAGATTAAGACAGTACACATTTAGCGGTTACAACCGCACTTGGTTTGCGTTTGACTCTGCGTGGTGTTAAAAGCATACTGCGCGTTTAATGATGTTTAATACTACTCCTATAATATACTAGTTTGTGGCTGCGACTTCACCCGCGTGAGAGACAAATAAAGTCAAAATACCTGTAGCGAAGGCAGAGCCACAGATTAGAAAATTTTTACTTCGTGCAGAGTTAACTTAACGCGCCATTAAAAATCGAATGAATAATTGATTGTGCTGGCCAACTACTCTCGTTATTTTTATAAAAATAAGGAAAATAAGAATAGTTGAGGGTAACGACATTTTACGAATAGGTATTATACCCTCCCCCTTTATCACTCCGTTAAGGTTTGGTATCCGGGTAAAAATTATCCTGTGTCCTTTCTCGGGTCTTAATTACTTTCCATACAAGGTTTTATCTGAATCGATACAGTGGGTTAAGCGTGAAAAATGGTCATATCAGCGCGATAGAAGTCGTTAAGCCATATCGGAGGTCTTTGGGCAGCATGATAACTTCTGACACTTGTGTTGGCCATCAACCCAATCTGCATTGGAGCAGCGCGGTGGGCTATGCTGTAGGCTTCCTCAATGATGAGGAGAGACCCGTGCTCAGTAGTGCTGAGTAGTGAACCATTACCATTCATGAAAAGAAACAGAACAGAAACACAGACACACACAGTTACTCTCACGTTAATAACATAAGTACACACAACAGTAACAGAATTATAAAAGTAAAAACTTAATTTACATTCAGCAGAAATCCTTGTAAGCCCAAGTGTAAAGGAAGGAATTAAGTATTATACACAGCACGCAATTAACACATGACGCGTCCGCAGATTAAATACGGCAGGCGGCGCGAATCCTGAGTGTTTGCTGCTCTTGTTAGCTGTTTGTTTCATTAATGAGATCATGTTTGTTTGTTTTGTTTTTAACTTGGGTTGGAAGTTGTTTGCAAAGAAAATTTTGCTCATCTTTATGTAGCACGTCTTCCCGACACAAGACGGATAAATTGTAATACTTTATATATTATCATAGTAGTTTATCTTTTTAAAATGATAAACTACTTTTTATAAATTATAAACTACTTTTGTCGTTTTACATATTAGTCTGCAGACACCGCACACTTGCTAGACGCGTGCCAAAAACCGCATCCACATTGGCTCCGCCATTAGCGTGGTTTGCAACAGCTAAAATAGTAAGGAATTAGAAAAAAAGAGATAGAATAATCTCGCATTGCGTGACGGCTTTACCCATGACACCTCAAATACAATATAATCACATACAATATCGTCCTATCTTATGTAGGGCACGCTCACCAAATTTCTTTCTTTACGTCTATGAAGATTCAAATCTTTTGACTTCAACTAGTCATCGGATACGCTACATTAACAACCTGTCAATCAGTTTGTACCTATTGTTTTACAGTGGTTATTTTTAACCGGCGTGTCTTCGAACTAACCTACAGTACAATATGGGCAATGTCACGTGAATCTGGAAGTCTAGTGGGACGATTGCCAACTCCAGTGGCCTTTCTAAGATGAAAATGAATCAGTATTGTTTTGTAGATGTTACAGCAGTATTGATTGCAGAATATCGTTGTAGAACATTTAAATAGAAATGTGTTAGAAATTAATATCACTTGCTCCGCTGAAGGCAAACACCGTGAGGGAATTGCGCATTACAAAATTTTTAATAACGATTTAATTTTTTTTATTTTAATTGCTGACCATCTGGGCTGGATATTTTATTCGTTCACTGTAAGTTGATAAATTGTGGTATATATAACTGTAATGATGCCTGAAATCAAGGATAGCAATTGTCTCTGTTATGGGCTTGTGGGTAAAAGTAAAACGATTTTAACGATGCTAAGTATAATTATAAAATTAGTACCTGTTAGTAGGTAATACTATTCATCAACATCATCGTCTCAACCCATTAAGACCCCCTATTGAGCATATCATCTCAACCCATAATGACCCACTATTGAGCAAAGCCTTGGTGTGTGAAGAATGAGAAGATTAAGGCCATTGTCCATTACGCGGGTCCAATGCTGATTGGTAATCTCCGGGTTGCAGGATTCCTCACAATTTTTTCCTTCACCGATGTCAGTGGGATTTTGTATGCTGAAAAAGCACATAACTCCAAAAAGTCAAAAGTGAGTGCCCTGGGATTAAAATCCGGATCGGAATCGGAGGCTGATTCTTATATAGGTACATAATGTGTGTGTTTCACCACTTTTACTATTTAATTTTTATTACAAACATGATAATTATGAAAGACCACAATATTGTAATCAATTTTATAAAGTCCTTATTAGACAAACATATTTGTGTCATATTATATTCTGTAGTTAAGTCTATATTATATGTTATTATAACGAGTATTAAAGAAAAACACATCTATTTTATTAGCGAAATTCATGTATTTTTATTTATTTTAACTACATATTCAATTGCTGTTATCTTTAATTATAAATTCGCGTCCAGTAATATATCTGACGGGGCCGGGAGCCACATTTTTTGTATATACGACTTTGACTGTCTTGACTTTAAGAATAAGTACGAATATAGTATGGCGTCAGTACGCCATACGTGTGTACGTTCAATATAATAATATTTATACAGGGTGGACCACAAACTTTACGATAAATATAAACGGAAAAGCTTTAACCCACTAGATGTTAAAACGGCGCTTTCACGTGGCTTCTTTCCGATTGTAGCACATGTTAAATAAAAGATAAAATGACACGAAATGTTAAATTAGGTACTCTACGAAATTAAATTACTGGCTGTAGGTAAACATTTTGTTAAATTGCATGCAATCTTAATATTTTTTAACACTCATAGCTCCATACTAGGATTTCCTGTGTTGTGGGTTTTATGGACAACACACAAGACAAGGACACACGTTGAGACCGAAAACGGAAATTTAAACTCAGCATTCCAATTTCAAATATGCGTCTCGCTGGAAATCGAACTCAGGACCCTTGAAACATCGATCCAGCCTGTTAACATCACCATAGCGCTGTTCGGGTCATCAATTTTGGCTATAATTGTAATTATACCATCATTAATGTAAACAGAGTTACATCAGTACTTAACATTGGACATGGCAAAAAATATCCACGATAGCCTGCGAGTCTAACAAGTCGTTTTCCTGGCCATTAGAGGCTTGTTGCCCTCAATTCTGACATTTGTGATGTATGACCGTAGCCTGTGAATAAAAACAACACTCCATTAGATAAGTGATTCATTCAAGTTGCCTTTGTAAGGCCGTAACCTTTGGTAATGATAGTGAAAAAATACATATATATTACAAGTTTGAGCTATTTCTATTGTAAAATGATATAGACTCAAAGCCTCATATAACGGATTCCCTGCGCGGTGAAACTCATGGACAACATTTAAAAACGCACATACCCAAATCGAGAACTAACATTAAAATTCATTATTATTTGACCATCTCTTTGGGAATCGAATCCAGAACATTTTGAACAGCGCAGCGACGGGGCTGTATAACTATTGTGTCATTCGAATCAAATAAAACTCTTAAACTTAAATACCAACACAATGTAGATATTCAAATCTTACACCATAAACTCTTATCAGTCATATTTGTGACCACGTGTGACAAATAGGGGTAGGGGGAGGATGTATGTCTCCAAAAATCATGACGTAATTTACGACGAGTCCCTAATTACAAAGTAAATCATCTTTACTGAGACGTAAACGTGTATTGTACCAACTATAGACGTAGAGTAATACATCAGGGTAGGAATTCATGCGGTAACACAGTTATCTCAGCAGCAATTGTCTTGAGTCTTGACGTCGGGCTGTTTGATAACGAAATGTCTGATGCCTGTTCCCGAGTTGATTACTCCAGAGAACTTCCGAGTTCAGCCCCGACTTGCTAACTAGTTTTAAATGTTATTATTTTACATTAAGATTAATATAAACTCAAATTTTATGTATGCAGGTTGCGTACAGCGTGGTGTCTGGAACTTTGTCGAGTTAAGGGTTGCAATGTAACATAGCTGACAAAATAGGAGAGTGTCTTATGATGGTAAGTAGTTAGATACCATCGTTCATGGACATCAGTAAGGCACTTCTCACTCAACGCTATTTGCAAGCGACTCGGATCTTGTCAATGTATGAATGCGACGCGTCTACGATGCGTCTCCTGTCAGTGAGAAGGGTCAGATATAGCGAATTTTGGGTTGCGTTGCAGTCGCGTAGCTCATAAATAGCGTAGTGTGAGAAATGCCTAAGACTTAAATATCATTAATGCGTTGCTATCCAAACAAGAAGAACGAGGAATGAAAGGAAATTCTGACTTAAGCTCCTAGCTGGAAAATCATAAGTCAGTAGGCTGAGTTAACAAGAAGCTAACCAGCCAGGAAACATGGATAAAGTGACGAGAGTGCCGCAGACAGTTACGTTGCCGGCACTCTACATCTATCTAGAATACCCAGACCATTGATCCTTGATCCTGATCTACATTAATTTAAATATATATGTTACCGGAAATGTATGAAATCTAGGCACTTTATACAATTCCTAGGAAATGTATACAATTCCGAAGCTATTTAGGAAATGTATTCATCCCCTAAGTGGGTGAAATAGAGCTAGTTTTATATGAATTATTTAAAGCTCACATGTGTGCACCGCCTTGTCATCTCATGCCCTTGGCACGTGCTTAGTTTACCTTAGGGTCCTCAGGGATAAATAATCAATACCAGCCAGGCTGTAGCTTTCCTAACAAGAGATCGGCTTCTGTAACCTATTAAGATACCAAGAACTGGTATGATATTGGGATAAATATACCAGGCCACGAGTTAGGTAATATCACAAAATAGCAGGACCATGTGAAAAAGCTACGTTATATATTCCAGCGTATCCGTTGAAAGCTTGAAAGTCCTGCAATCTCATTATCATTTTCAATAAATAACATGCAAATAGCATTATCAGTTTAATTTCACGTACGGTCCTCGCCACCAGAACATTGTGATAACGCGAGAGAAAGCCGAATGCAATTGTATGTTTACTGTTATTTATGATTGAGTGAATGAATGAATAAAAAGTAAATAATCCTTTTGGTTGTATGATACCAGCATACAGAACTATGACAAATACAGAACTATAACTTACATACTTATTAAAATAAAAGTAACCGACTTCAAAATCAATGGTTATATCTTATATAACTCAAAAATCACCTGTCAGATGTCACTCTAATTACAAAAGCTACAATAGTCGCTACAAAACCTAGCCACTCTGCCTGATAAGTTTTCCATTTCTCCATTGTCTCCTTCAGTCGAAACATATTATCTGTGCAATAAAAGGTAGGTATATCTTCGATCATGAATGTAAGTACAAGGTTATCTTCTTTTAAATAACGGCTTCGACTCATTTAGCCCACTACGAGAACGGGACTTTCCTTGTACATAGTTAACAAGGTCTGGTCCTAGACTCTAGATAGAGTATAGACTACAATGCTATTTGCACTGCAGACGGACGCAGAAGGGTTTAACGTCTAAGCTGAGGTCGAAAATTATATGCAGCTCGAAAACGCCTTCGTAGTTTAGCATTACTGCGCTCAGATGATAACTACTAGGGCCGACGACGGTTCATTTACCCTGCGATGCATAAAGGCCCTAAATAATTTTTTCCATTAGCAATCACTCATATCGCTACCACAAAGTTGTTTCTCCGTTTCTCCGTTTTTGACTGCATTTAGTTATTCAGCCCAATTTTTAAACGGTTTCATTTATCTTGCCCTGTTTTTGATTTACTAGGACAAATGTGTAAACGCGCATACGAAAATTAACGAGAAATCCTTTGATCCGCGTCTATAAACCGGAACCGAGCAAACGAAGCGAAGAACAAGGATTCAAGAATACACCGTTTATACAATACTCGCGCAATTTCTCCTCCTCTCCTCTCTCCTCCCCTATACTCCGTTCGCGTTCGATATGGAATTCATTTCACTGACAACTCAAGTTCAATTTTGCTTACAAGCTAAATTGAACTGTGAGCACGCGTAATAAATTTGTTTTTAGCGGGGAGTAGCAATTCCATATTCTTGGCGACTCAAGTATTAGTTGACTTGTTGCGGTTAAGTCGATTTTTCCCCGCAATATTTAACACTTACACATTTTTATGATAGTCATTCGCAAGTATAAAGAACGACCTATGGATTGGTACTAATATCAAACGAATTCTGTCTATAGTATTTGGTGTATCAAACAAAATGTAAAAATTGTTTCGACTCCCCTCGGTCTCCCCTACTAAAGCGACAACCCGCTAGGTTACGAGCGTTTCATATAATGTATATTCGCTACCCGATATTCCTGTATTTTGAACCAGTATACGATAGATACCAAGTTATTAATATTAATGCATCCTTGTTCTGAGTAAGTTTATGACTAAGATAGCTATTGATAACCAGATGTGGGTTAGAGTCACTCATCGTAACTATATAAGTATTTTATGCGCTTCCATAAAATACTCCAAGTTCAAATAAAACAAACCTACTTATTTCAAATAATATGCATAACTCTATCTTTAACTATCACTTACAGACTGGCTACCATCCATATTAAGAACTTTTGTTTTAACTTTGTAATTTATTTTATACTAGTAAATCCGCCCTCGCTTCGTTTCGGGAAACCCGTCCCTTCAAAATTTCTATAAATTTTAAGAAATTATGTTATTCCGATGTCTAAGCTATATTACTGCAAAGTTTCATGAAAATCCGTTCAGTAGTTTTTACGTGAAAGAGTAACAAACACACACACACACACACTCACATACATCCTTACAAACTTTCGCATTTATAATATTAGTAGGATTAATCTTTAAACTTTACGAGTACAAACTTAGAAAAATAAAACGAAGTCTCGTGTTCTAAACAGCGGAAATGCTCTTCATAAAACGAGCAAACTTTATTATAGAGCAAAGCAATTTACCTTTCAGTCACCTTTCAGACTTTAAAAGACTGTTCTGTAAAAAGAGCGTTCGTTATTTTTATTTACACCTTTTATATTTTCGGGATCGCAAATAAATTTATTTTATTTCTGTGTACTGCTGAACAATTCGTTGGCAAATAGGGCAGAGGTACAAAAATGGCAACCTGGCTTTAACTGGCTTTAAGTCATATTTGATGACGTCCGCACTTCCTGTATTGTTTAAATTTTCAATTTGGGGTAAAATGCTTTGTTGCGGTTTCAACCTTTACACAACAAACGAGATACGAAAGTAATGTAATAATAAGTATTATGTTTTGACGTACCAAACCAACCGATGTCAAATTTAGTCACGTTACCGTTTTTGGTTTAGAAAGTTTGAAAAACAACATTAAAACGATGTTTTATTTTATGCGGTTATATTGCTAACGTATTAATTTTATTACATCTTTGTGAAATCTATCTTGCTTCCTGAAACTTTTTTGCGTTTTTTTTTATTTTTCAACGCTTTCAAATTCTTAGCAGTGTATTTGGATTAAACATACGCCACTTTTTAAGTTGGACCTATAGTAGCACAGCGGTGAGAACTGCTACAAATTTAGTTCAGTAGTTTTTATGTCTGTCTGTGTGTGTCTATGTAGACAGACATAAAAACGGGACACATATCCAGATGTCACTGGGAATCGAACGCTGGACCATCCGAACTCTTATCCGGCTTGGTAAGTATTGCGACACCCGGGTCGTCATGTTTTTCATAAAACAATAATAAAATTAAATGGTCTTAAAAACTATAAATCAATTGGTGTTGCTCTGAATTAAATTATCTCTGGTTAAAGTAACGCTAAAGAGAAAAATCTGTATGAGAAAATAGCTGTAAAAATTAAAATAGCTTTTCCAGTCCGCAATTTAAATGTTTAAGGTAGGTGTTCTGTTGGCAGCGAGCAAATAACAGCTTTACCTACTGTTATCCAGTGTATCTTGGTCTTAGTCAAAGATATTACGAGTATACTCTAGCTGTCTTATTAATAAACGTGGTGTAAAGTTTCCGAGTCTTCTATCCGAGTCTCTCTCCGACTACGTCCTACTCCGAGTTTTCTATCCTTGGACTTTAGAGAATCACATGGCAGGGACGAAAAAATTTAAACCTGGAGTAACTTTACGCCGCGTTTATTAATAAGACAGTAGTAGACTTAGTATTTATTTACTTTTAAAAAATGATTTGTTAGAAATGACTCTTTCAATTCACGTAGCTTTTATATTTATCAAGTAATTAAAATAAAACAAACAATTTCTGTTTAGTGAAGCTAAAATAAATTATTGAAAGCGAATGTTCTGTTCGCTGTCGATCTCGGTCTTTGTCAGATGGCCCGCAGCGAGCATTCACTGTCTGCACTGCTCTGAGCGACATGTCTGCACGGACACGGGCAAAATAGGTTCGGACGGGCACGCGACCGACAGTCTGCCATAGCCATACTGACTGCGGCAGACCTACACAGCCTACACTAGCAGGCACGGCACAGACCCAATGGTAGCGAAGTCTGCCGGACATGTGTTCAGACTTGCCCGCGGCAATGTCTGTGTAGTGAATTCCCCGCTTAAGAAAAATTGAAATTTTTATGAAATTGAGGTAGCAAACAAGCATGCAGCACCCTTCCGCTGCCGCCTATGACAACTGTGACAGGCGAAGAACAAATAGGGACTAAAATGGTTAGTTCAGCTGGTAGATACGTAGTATTACATTACATTAGATACGTATTGCATTTTGAAATCAAAGATAAGCTAAATAAAACAATATATAAACTACCTATTACTAATGTTTGCAGAAACAACGTTGTCTTTCATATAAATAAGCTATAAATATGCATACAACACGACCATCGCTCTGGCGTGCAACTGCGTATTGCACCTATCTAAATATAAAGCGTTAAAAATAGGTTGCAGTTTCATCATTGCTACATAAGATCTTACTACGCAGTAGCTTCGTTGCTACTTGCTACTCTCATTCACATTTCGATGGGTATTTTGTGCTAACAAAAAATGTATAACTTAAGTAGGTACCTACCTAGTTTCCGAAACATTTTAAAACACGCTTTTATTAGTTTTACCTGTATAGGCAAATGAAAGGTATGTGTAATTGCGGTGTCAATATTTTTTTTAAATGTATGTAACTTTTTTATATCGTTATTCGCTTGAACTGTGGGCGATCTGGAGGGATATGATTGAGAAAATATTCCAATTAGCAGAAGAAGTCTCGAGCGATAGTCGGTATAAAAGGAATGAGTAGTTATCGTTATTTCCTTTCAGTTTGAAACTTTGAATTTAAATTATAGGAGCAAGTTACGACAAAAGTGCTCAAAGAAAATTGTTTTGATTTTATAAAATTGTGAGTACTCCGAGGAATTGTTCGATTTGGTGCCTACTTCACTATTCGATCATCACACCACTCGCCGAAGATTGACTTGGGACGTGGTGACCGACTACAGTCCGTTTTTCACTATCACCTTTGCCACGAACGTGCAAGCTGTAGAATGAGCTTCCTTCTGAGGTATTCAGAGAGCGTAATGACATGGTGTTCTTCAAGAAAGATGTAATAAAAGAGTTCACCTTGAGGGACGGCGTTGCACTGGGTACTCCCCTGGTGTTGCTAGTGTCCATAGGCAACGATGACCACTTATCATCAGAAGGCTCGTCTGCTTTTACATCAGCCATTCAGGCTTTAAAGAAAGCAGTCGTTAAACCATGTAGGAGACATTCGGGTGGCCTGAAACTTCCGATACTGGGTGGGCCACTCACCCCTCCACCAATCCGCAGTGGTGCAGCGTGGTGGAGTATGTTCTAGGCCTCCTCAATAATGAGGAGAGACCTGTGCTCAGTAGTGGGCCATTAATGGGTTTGTAGTCCATTTTGTAACCACACAAATGTCCCTGCACTAGGATTTCCTGTGTCGCAATAACACATCACTAACAAATTTATACGACGAGAGAACAAAAATTTAACTGTCACTTAAGGGGTCATCTATCCTATGTTATGTTACATATTAAGGGGGGACGGGGTTAATGAAATGTGACGTTTTGTGACAAGGGACAGAGAGATGAAAAACTTTGTGAACACATACGAGAAACTTATTATGTTAACAGATATTTAATATCTAATATTGAAGACTAAACTTCATGCGTAAGATTTATAAGGGTCAATTATTTAAAGATGAAATATATTTTAACACTGGTGATTTAATTTAATTGTATTAAACAAATATGGCCATCTGTAAGGAAGACGAGGGGAGGGGTTAAAAAATCCTAAAATTTCTGTTGGTTGGCCTTTAAAAATCTTAAGTCGTCGGGAATAAAAAAAATAAAACTTTACCTAGCTGTGCTCACAGTTCAACTTAAGTTATAAGAAAAGTTGATTTACGGCATTTTAAATTCTCATCGTTAATCTGCAATGTACAATACAGTACAATATACTTTATTGTGCACTCAGAAAAATTTAACACAATTTAGAGTAGATTATTTATTATTAACACAATGGGCGGTCTTAACGCTGTAGTAGCGATTTCTTCCAGACAACCTTAAGGCAGAGGGCACAGACATTAAAAAATCGTTGGTAGAGATGCAAAACTTCAGTATTTAAAAGCCAATAGTGTATATCAATAATGATACTATAAATAAGTATAGGCACAAAGTTAAAACTACATAATTATATAGATACCTTATTCACAACGGCGCGGCGGAAAGCTGGCATTTGTGTGAGATGTGTCTAATTGAAACGAATTCTGTGTCAAACGTAAACGCAGTACCTAGAGACTATGACGCCCTAGTCTATTACACTAGCGGCACGCTATGATGGCCGGTTTGACACATTACAACAGTGATGTGGAATGTCAATTTATTCTCGAACAAAAAACAATTAAGTTTTGTTTTTGTACCTGATTAAATAGGTTTAATAAAACAAAAATGTAAATGTTTATTTAATTTATTTGAACGAACTGAATATTTGAATGAAAATGAATATACATACTTTATATGCACACAAGAAACATATGAATACAAAAGATACCAAAAAAGGTGCCACAAAAGGCCATAATTAATCAGATTCGTCCATACTACTATTTTCACTGTCGTCACTGCTATCATCACCTACATTAATAATTATATGTTCGTTTTCTATAATATTATCTATTTTCACATCTCTTTCATAATCTTCCCTTATTAATTTAACAGTTTTATTCACAACCTTTTCCCAGTCTCCTTTAGTCACATGTTCACAAGCTTCTTCTAATAATTTTAGCATTTTTTTTTGTGGTAAATGGGGGTTCTGTATTGTGTCTTGCAGCATATCCCTTAATTTGAGCCCACACCAACTCAATCGCATTATACTCACAATGGTAAGGCGGTAACCGTATAACTCTGTGCCCATGTTCTAATGCTATTTCGTCAATGACGTATCGGATCTTGGTTGGTTTGTTTTCTTTTAAAAGACGTACTAATTCCGCTTTTAACATATTCATGTTTGCATCTACGCCATTTTTACGAAGCCATGCGACGATATCAGCTTTCTTTTGGGATTGGGCAGGTGGCTTGTCAATTTGCATCGAGTGGTATGGGGCGTTGTCCATAATTATAATAGATGGTTCAGGGAGGCTACACAACATTGAGGTAAACCATTCAGTAAACTTTTCTCCATTCATGTCTTCATGATAGTCTCCAGTGGTTTTTGACGCAAAAGCCATGAGAGAACCTTCGACAAACCCGTTGATGGTTCCGGCGTGACAAATTATAAGTCGCGATCCTTTTCCTACAGGAACTTTGGAAGTAGATGCTGCTGTGTCATCGTTCCAAGAACGGCCTACAGTATGGTTAGCATTAAGCCATGTTTCATCCAAGAACACAACATTTTGCCAATTTTTGATTTCTTTCACTTGCCGTAAAAAAGTATACCTTGCCATCGCTATATCAAATCTTTCCATCAATATTTTGCGTTTGTTACATTTTTTGTATCGAAATCCAATGGTCTTCAAAATCTTCGTTAAAGAACTTTCCCCACCGAAGAATAATCCAGCTTCCTTCAGTGAATGCACCAACTTTTTTCTTGTTGGATACTCCTTCTGTAAATAGTAGCCGTAAACATGTCTTCGGATAGCATCGGCATCAAAGCTATCAATGCCTACGACTGGTTTTGCTCGTTTTCTCTTTTTTGATGTGTGAAGTTTATTTTCTTCTGTGCCAGTCTCGCCATATTTTTCTTTAGTTATCCGTCTAACAGTTCGTTGTCCAATATTAAGCGCATCAGCTACGCGTTCAACCACTGACGTTATAGGTAAAATTGGCCCTCCATTTTGAGCTTCACGATCGAAATAGTTACGAAGGCGTATTACGAACTCACGTGTCTGACTATTTAGAACAGTTCTCTGCGTACGTTCGGTCATATCGAACAAAGGGCTTGAACAGAGTCCAAATTAACGAGCAAGGGTCAACAGTAATGCAGTATCAATATTTGAAATCCAAAGCCAGGTCAAAACTATATCACAATCGCATTGCACTGACAGTTTATACTTTTCGAAGCAACGTCAATTCGAAACTGCTTTGTTTTGCATTGAGCATTGACGCGAGTTTGCCGGAGGTAGTAATTGTGCTAGCCAGTGATCCTATGTGACGATCGTATTAGATTCCATTTTTAAAAATTTTCAATTTAGAAAACCAAATGCCGAGTTGTGGTATATATCATATAAAAATAAAAATTTTACCTTTTGTATGAAACAGCTGATATTTTTTTGCGATTTCAGAGGTTTGTCCACATAGTGAAAATTGTTCATATTCACAAGTACATTCACCCCTTAAATGGTGCAAACTGATTTTTCTACACTTGTATACATTTTAGAAATCAATTTAATAAATAAATTTTGAGTCCTAAACCTAAAACTACATTCGATAAAATTTATGAATCTCTGCACATCACTATCGTCAATAAAGTAATACAATTATTTCCTTCAAAGTCGTTATCAATTAATACGGAACTTCATGAGCGGACAAACGTCAAACCGGCCATCATAGCGTACCGCTAGTTTATATACTGTTTTATGAAGAAAGAAGTTTTAGGTTCATTGCAATTTTATTATCCGAATGACAGCCTGTTTATTTGTCTAGACTTAAGAAATTGTATTGTTTCTCTTGGGTCGTCTGTTGTCACTTTTTTCTTTGGTTTTTAGGTTCTGAATTTAACTGAACTTTTTTTATGCATGTCACCTCATAACTTTATAGTCGTACAAGTTAATTTGTACAAGGATCTTTTGGCGCGTGAATGACGCGTGGGTGACAGAGACAGTGCCTTACAGTTTGCCTTACCTGTAAGGCGCTGTCTCTGTCACCCACACGTCACCCACGCGCCAAAAGATGCTTGTAGGACTATACATTGAACCGATTTGGTAATTCTTTTTGTATTCGAAAGCTTATAACTTCACGTCTGGTTTCATTCTATTTTAAGTGAAATTTGACGGGTAGTTTTTGTTATTACAAATTTGATTTAAATTTTCATAAATACCATTAATTAGGTAGAGTTAGGGAACATTCTTCACCTCATAACTTTTGACTGGGTGGTTCGTTCTTATTATTTATTTTCTTTTGTTCAAATATAAACCCATGTTTGTCCCATATGACTTTTGGTGATAACACAGGGGTAATTTTAAGTTTTGAGTAGTTTTTTTTTGTTGTTTAAAGTAAGTTTTATTTTGCTGTGTTTTAAGCAAAATCGGTTCACCCAGGTACTACAAATGAAAACAACCTTTTTTGCAGTCGATTAAAAAAAAGTGATCGATATCTTGATTGACATGAAAGATATTTGAAAAAAAAAGACATTTTATTAACTTTCTTTATGTAGATTACAATAGCAAAATGAGTATTAAATATTAATACTAAACCATGAAATGCACGCATTTTCCGCACTGCGAACTCTGTAATGATTTTGTAATTGTTATAACGGGTACAAATAGCACGAAAATGAGATCTAACTGCCAAAATACCTATATTATCGATATTCAGTGATCATTTTACTAATGATGTAATTGAATAGCAGAGTGATGTTCATGATAATAATATAAACTACAAAAGCTGATTTAAATGTCTGGTATGCTACGTTTTCACGCAACTTGATTTGAATGTAAGATATGGAGAATTTTATCTCTTTTACCCCGAAAATTATCGCTAAATAGGAGAGATGGTAAAGTGAGAATAGAGATGTTTGTAGACCTACTACAGGACATAAAATATGCACGAAAACTAGTGAAAAATATGTGTCTAGTCATATTATGTGCAACATAATCGCTACAAGATGTTGCACAGTGTTTGAGGACACAAAGAATGAAAATTCAACTCAAGCTACATCAAAGATATCAACCATGTTCAAATTAATTCAATTTATGTTTTTACCGTACCTATTTGTCAGTCAAATTACATAATTAACCTTCCTTGAGAAATAGTCTTACTAATGGTGTAAACCGGATCAAAATCCGTTGTGTGGTTTAGGAGAAGAAGACTTACGTACGATTCAGACCAACCGGCTCGCATCGGGCCGGCGCGGGCGGCATTTTACAAAGCGGTAAAGAACATTGAAATCTATCAACATTAATTACAGTTCATATTTGCGTGCAACGCATAGTTTTCTCAGTCGCGCGACGCGTCGCGACGTGTCACAGAATGCGTTCGGCTGTCGCGACGGCCGACCGGCCCCGACCGGTTCCGAACGGCGCCGCCGGCATCCGATCGGCTTCCGTCGGGGCCGTTCGGAGCCGGTCGGCCGTGCGTCGTGGAATACGAACGGAGATTACGGTGCAGCAACTAGCAAATCATTCAAGTTATGTTGTTCAAGCGACAGTTAACATATTAAAGTCAAAAATGGATACGGAAGAAAAACTAATTTCTTTAGTTCAGACATATGATTGGCACGTGTACGGCTACCGCGGTAGCCGGACGCATCCGTGGTAGCGGTACAGCTACGACGGACGCGTTCGGCTGCCGCGGCATACGTTCGGCTGCAGCGGCCGGTTGGTCTGAATCGTAACTTAGAAAGATACAGACAGACAGACAGGGGGAGGGCTACTTTGTTTTATACTATGTAGTATGTAGTGATGTTTAAGTATGCGTACATTCTTTTTGATGATAAATAATCACATGATTTACAGCACAATTATCGTTAAGTATGTATAGCGATATGCCCAGTGTGCTTTGGCGAGATGCCACGGTGTAAACTCAAAACTCTATGCACTTTGCAAAATTACCACGTCGGTAACACATATCGCTTCAATTAATTTAATACGTTGGAGTTAATAAATTTTAATTATAATATTTCTACTCTTAGGAGTTTCGAGCACCTTCGTTCACTGCATGTTCCTATGTAGAAGGGAGGGAGGTGCTACTTGCATGAAAGTATACACCATCATATATGTAAGTACATACGAGTTTGCTCGCGGATTGTTTCAAAGTAGATTAACCTCTAATCTATTATAATATTAATTTATGAATGTAAAAAAAAACAAGTCTCCGGAGCGGAAGCGAGGGCGAGCATAATAATATAATGCATGAATTTTAAATCTTTTATTAAAATTTGAAAACGATTTTATACACAAAACTAATAGTTAAAATTCGAATTGAATTTCATCCATAGCGTCACCGCGTTTTATTAATTGCAAACAATGAACTCAGTAGATAAATCAAGCAAATTATGAGTGACGGAACAAATTAGACTATTCAGAACTAGTTATAATGTTTTGGATTTGTTGGTGAAATTGGAGTTGTTATTTTGGCTTTAGGTACCACCTATCAACACCTTGGTAAAATAAATATATATTATGTTGTTAACATTTTGAAACTGTTTTGATAAAAAAATTTACGCTGGAAAGTGGTTAAAGAGTAATTAAAAGAACAATAATTTTCCGCATGAATTGATCCGCATGAACTCTGAATACAAAGAAATGAAGATCCTAAATGATCGACCGAATTAAGCAACAACGGGCGCGGTCGATAGTTGGTCCGGTGACAGTTGTTCTTGAGTCGCTGAGGATATAGAATTATTTATTTATTTATTTATTTATTGAAACTTTATTGACCACAATAAAATATTACGGTACAAATGGCGAGCTTAATGCTAAACTGCATTCTCTACCAGCTAACCATTGGGCCAAACAGAGATACACGAATAGCGGTTATAACTGACGTATTATAAATTATAAATAGGTATACATATATACTATGATTTTATATACAGATACTAATAAATATAATATACAAATAAATATTATAGATACTATATATATATACATTGATATATACATTATCGCTCCTCGCTAAGAAGAACGTCAATAAACCTTATCACAGGGGCGGAAAGCTGACATTTGTGTGGAATGCCATTAAACCGAATCTCGAGCGCGAACAGAGTATAGAGTCTAAGCGCCTAGGATCTTGTCCATGCGTCGCTCGTGAGTCGACGCCCTATATACATATTTACCAGATTCTATGTCCACGTTTATCCGTCGGCCCCGGTTACTATAGTTAAGCAGTGGTAAAGCTATGTCGGAGGCCTTTAGGTGCCATGAAAACTTCCTATACTTGATCCCTAACACTTCACAATTCCACACTGGAGCAGCGTGCTGGTACGCTTTAGGATTGATTGCTCAATGATGAGAAGAGACTCGTGCTCAGTATTCAGCCATTAACGGGTTAAAGCCAGCCACCCATTATAACAAGGTGATTTACATGAAAAACAGGCTTAAAAAGTCTAAATCAAGCAACAGGGTCTCACTAAAAGGTTTAAGAAGTTAACTCGTTACAAAGCTCCAGTTTAAAACCTTTTCTAAGAGCGAGTAAATGTTTTATCTAAATAGGCTTAAAACGGCCTGGAACCATAATTTCATCTCCGTTCATGAAGCACATATTTGATGAATTTTAGCAAAAAAAACATTTTGGAATTTTTGATGTCTTGTAGATCTGATATTGAGCTGTTTTGCATGGCAACATTTTTCTAACACTTTAAATGTCATCGGCTAAAACGGTGAAGGAAAACATCGTAAGGAAACCGATAACCATACCGCACTCAGGGCGCGTTCTAGTAAGCGACCAAAACGCCGAAAACGACACTTCTTCTATAGAATTAAAAAAAAAAGACGTGTGGCACTCGGAGACTGCCGCGGTAAAGCTATTGCATATCATTATATATAAATTAACAAAACAAAATACCGACACCGATCCGAGCACAGGCGAGCCCGAGAACGAGACTGCGAGAAACCGATCACATTCACGCTTCTCGGGTGTTCTCGGGGGTTCTCGGCGTGAGTTTGTAGCCGCTATTAAGAATACGTACATCATAACGTCACATTATAGGTGCAAGACATTTTAATCTTTATTAGAAACGGATAAGTAATGCATTAATTTGTGCAAAGAAGATTTAAATATTCTGAACAAAAGCATAAGAACTATTTCATTTGACAAAATAATTCTTTTTAAAAAGAAAATTGACATTTGACATTTAAGTCCTACAACGATCTTTTGGCGCGTGAATGACGTGTGGGTGACAGAGACAGTGCTTTACAGTTTGCCTTGCCTGTATGGCACTGTCTCTATCACCCTCAAGTCATTAATATAGTGTCATTATTTTATGTCATGTTATTATTTTGTATGTTTTAAACCTAAATACGCGATAATTCGACTATTATGAATACATGTTGTCGATTCCAACGCCTTATTTAATCCAGATCTACATGTAATTATTCTTAAAACACCGAACCGACGGGGCGAAAATCAAATGTTTGACAGGTAAGATTTGTATGGGAAATTAAAATTTATATTTTTAGTATTTTGCTCGCAATTTTTCATATTTTCTCATCGCTGCAACCTTCCCTGAACTTCCACGAATATTTCAAGACTAAAATTAGCCAAATCGGTTTAGCCGTTATAAAGTAAAAGTTAGTTAACTCAGTTAAAAGTTCTGGTATTTATCGATGTGTGGGTGCATAGACATAGTAACTATGTCTGTGTGTAGGGTGTAATAAATTTTCGTTACGAAATTTTTGAATTCGGTCCCCGCGCTCAAGGCCCGCGATAAAAGCTATACAATAGCTTAAAAACTAAAAAACACGCTTTTAAAAAACATCGAACTAAAAAGTAAAAAATATTTTTTAAAATAAGCTTTAAAAAATAATGAACGAAAAATACTAGTATTATTGTGAAAATTGAACGTTTTGAGTGTTTTGGTCGTTTGAAATGCACGGTCAGTGGTCTTTTCATAACCCTGAAAGTGTTCCAAGTTTAGATTATCCTCGTTGTTATAAGGCGAGATGAATAGTCTTATTTATTCACTCTCACTACACGCAAAACCAATCCATATAAATGGATTCATTATAGAACCTGCTACGATAGTATTAGCGATTAAGTTAGCGATAGTTTAAACTTCATTTTTGTTAGTTCTGAAGGGGATCGCTATTATAGGTTACATATAATATACTCGTACTTATATTTAGGGATAGATAGGCAGGACTTTATTTTTTCTTGCGTTTTTTTTTTGCGATGCGTTGGAAGTTACTGTTTAAATAGACTACGTAGTAAGAAATATGCAAGATCTTTAGTAATCAATGATTCAACCTGTCTGCGAGCTTGGTACATAAAAATCCGCACCCTACTATTACTATAGTAGAAATATACGGATAGTTAAATCTCTACTATTACTAAAGTATGAAAGGGATTTTACCCATACAGGATACTGAACTACTTACAAGATATTTTGAATCTCGACATGTCCAAAGTAAGAACAGAGGCTTCTAATATTGGCACTGCTCTTAAAATGACGCTCCAGACACTTATAAATGTAAATAAAATCTGTGTCGACATTCACAGGCGACACTGACCACTTTACATAAAAGAGGCTGTTTACGTAAAAAAGCCTACCTAAGTGTATTATTTACATTGACGCGAAATAAGATTTGATGGTGATAGCATTATTATATTACGCTCCATTCAGAAGCGTGACATCATCTTGGGAGATTCGAATAGTTAATTCATTAAAGGAGACCCGCCACTTTACTATGGGAATTGGTACCAAATTGTACAATAACAAAACTTTGTCAGATTTTTATCTAATTTATAAGTTCTAAGATGAAATTTATTTCATTTCGCTAGCACACGGGGTTTATAAGATATACTAGTTTAAAGATTTTTTGACCTGGCAACACCGCACGTCAAGCCACCAGGTCAAGAAACTGACAGAAGAGAGCTTACGTTGTTTTCATTTTAGTTCGATATTGAAATGTAGAAATCGACACTTGATATTTTTTTAATAAGTTTTCTAATAGGCGGTGTCCGGCTATGACATGTTGATCAGCCGTAGATTGAAACAGAGAATTAATCTATAAAACAATATATTATTATCACAGGTACTAAGCGTGTACCGACATGTTTGTATTGTTATGTACTCTCGGCATAAAAGAACTGCTTCTATAGGTACTGTAAAACTTCAGTTTTATCCATACTATAACTATAAGGGCTACAATAAAGACGTCCGATTTTTCTCTCCGATAGTCGGTTCCGACAGTCTGATCAGACAATCGGAAGGCACTCGTGCCATACATTTTGTACATACACAATACACGTTCGATTCGATAGTTGACCGATTCTGTTGTCTGAATTTGTCTGATCTGACCATCGAAACCTACTATCCTACTATACTACCCTAAGATCACACATTTATTATTGCCTTATCTGTAGGACACGTTCAGTCCGCTTCCTCTCTCGCTCATACATTCTTTTACATCTGTGTAACAAACGCGATTAAATAAAATCGAAATAATATCCACATGTCAAAATATCGATATTTTTTCGATTATAATTATTTCAAACTCTGATATTGATATTTTTTAAATATCGATATATCCATTTTTTTACATATAGTTCTACAACGATCTTTTGGCACATGACTGACGTGAGGGTGACAGAGACAGCGCCTCACAGTTTAGGTCTCAGAGTAATGATAAAAGTACCTTCCCTATAAGGCGCTGTCTCTGTCACCCTCACATCAGTCATGTGCCAAAAGATACTTGGTCGGGCACGTTCCTTTTCACGCAAACTATTACAGCGAAGATTTAAGGAAAGTAAATTGTAAAATAAAATAAAAAATACTTTCCGATGTGCTACAACTCTTATTTACGTATCATAATAAAGCAAATAAGATGACTAATAAACTCATATAAAATTTATTACTGTACATTCTGGTACCACTTTGGCGGATCTCCTTTGTCATCTTAGCATCTTACATAAGTAACACGTGTTTCGATTCTCGGAAGTGCATATTCATGCATTTATTTGATGCTTAACCCATAAATGGTCAATGGATATTTGTCTTCGGTTTATACGACCACAGTCTCGTTGGTTAGTCTGAAATTGTTGTGAAATGGTTCAGTAAATAAACGCCAATAGCAAATGAATATGCATCACCTTTCGCTGCCGCCCATGACGGCTCAGAATGACCTAAAACAATAGTTCTCCAGTTTAGTTAAACTTTTCATACTTTTAATGACAATGTAAAAAAGTTATGTCTATATACTCGTATGTACGAGAAAAGTGAAAGGTTACTCACTCTTCACGAAATATTGAAAACCGCTTGACGTATAAATTATAAAATTTGGCAGGGAGGTAGTCAGTAACTTTAGACGACGTCACATTCCTTCCCAAAGTAAGTAAAACAGGAGTTGAGTGGTTGTCTGAAAATTAGTTAAAAGACTCAAACATACCTATGCGGGCAAAGCCGTGGGCAACAGCTAGTTTAACATATTTGCAGAAAAATATTTGCGGGGGTTTTAAGAAACAGTAATTTAAAAAAAATCTTAAAAAAAATTATCTGTTGTTTTTGGATGAGGGGTTTCTGCTAATATAATAAAATCGAAAAACTGAAATAATTCTACGCGGACGACGTCGCGGTCTGCCGCTTGTAGATAAATACGAGTAGGACATTCGAGATTTTGCAGTGCTATTAATATTGAGTGTATTTATAATTTAAGCAAATTCTACGCAGCCGTTGGCCCCGTTACGTGTGATGTTCCTTGAATGAATACAATTACAGGAAAACAGTGTACTTTTACGTACTCTTTTGATTTTATTGCTGTATTTACTACTAGCGGTCGCCCGCGGCTCCGCCCGCGTGGATGTCGGTTACCGCTGTAAAAAGCCTACTCGGGAAAGACACGATCAGCAAAAATGATTCCCAGGTCAATTCACAGACACCGAAACTAACATCTAACATCGACGACATAACTTCAAAACCAAACGTCCAATTTTAATCATTCAAAGACCAAATATTATCTACATAAACTGTACTTAGTGATGAAATAATTTATTTTGATAGAGATTAATAGCATGAGTAAAATAAACGCGTTTAAATGTAGTCCAAAAAAAGGTTTTTAAATAAAAAAATGGTTGTTGTGCCTCATTCGACATAGATTGGTATAGTGTGTCGCGGACTTTTTTGTAGATATTTATAAGATCTACAATTAATTAGAACATTTTTTGGGTTAGGCAGCGTACGCAAAATAAGTAACTTTTCTGGTTGATTTTTTACACCTTGTGTCCGAAAAACCCAAATATCTTACGGAACCCTATTTTTTTCAAAATAAAATATAGCCCATGTTACTACTAGTGGATAATGTAGCTTTCGAATGGTGAAAGAATTTTTAAAATCGGTCCAGTAGTTTTTGAGCCTATTCATTACAACCAAACAAAGTTTTCCTCTTTATAATATTAGTGTAGATTTACACACCTGTACCTGGTATGAAAGTTTCGGCTGTTTTATTAATCCCCGAGAAAAAGGAAAACACAGGGCGTTGTAAGTTCGTCGTGTCAGAGTATAAGAGGCTTTCGGCAAAACGTCCCATTTGGAAAACGTCCCATGGGACGTTTTTGTCCGTTGATTTAATTTAATATTTTTCTTTGGGCTAAACGTCCCACTTATAAGATATGCAGGAATTCTATTGTTCGCTGCAATATTTTGTACAGTCTGCAGAAAAACAATACAATAAATAGTTTGAAATAAAACAGAATATTCATGAATATAAAAAATATTTATTATTAATTAAATATAAACATATATTTATTTAGGTATAGTAGTATAGTATATTTTTTATTTACAGTATAAATCAACATTTCTTTTTAAAACATCACAAAATGGAATACTAATTACTAAGAATCACATTAAAATCACAGTTTAGTTATTATTATTATATATTTTTTATTTACAGTATAAATCAACATTTCTTTTTAAAACATCACAAAATGGAATACTATATACTAAGAATGACATTAAAATCACAGTTTAGTTATTATTATTATTATTTTAAATTAAGTTAAACACTACTCTAGAATCCAAAATCAACAAAAACATATTTTTAAAGTTTCTTATGCCTAATAATAAATAATTAATAAATCATATTTATAAACAACAATTGTAAAAATCACAGATAGGAATTTTAGGTTCACACATAATAATCACAGATAGGTTCCTAACAAATATCAAGCTACGATTCTTTTATTAAATACTTAAACATAGTTTTAACAATCAGTCTCTTATTATATTATCAATATTCAAAAATGTCTATAAATTTTAACAAATTATGTTATTCCAATGTCTAAATTTATAGGAACGCGTCGCGTCGCGCTGCGGCCGGCGGCTGCCGGCCGACAGGTACCGCCGCAAACGCTACGCAATGTATTTTTAAATCTGTAATATCTTGGAAAATAATCAAAGAAATTATGTGCTGTAAAAGGCCATATAAATCTATGTTAAATCAACAATCTATTTAAGGTATTTAATTAAATAAGGAATAATGCTGTAGTGCTTAAAATCGCTTCGAAAATTAGCTATTATTTGCCGTAAAAAGTAAATGACAAAAAATGGTTTTGTGGGATATCGATAAGAGATAGACATATACCATCGCGGAATTTTCTGTAGACCTTTTCAAGGTGTAAGTATTGTACATTATTATATTGTACATTATATTGTACATATTGTACATTATATTGTACATTATTGTACATTATTTTTATAAATCCTGTAAGGTTAAGCCTGCGTACGCAATGTAAGCGGCAAGAAATGTAAGAATTTACGACACCACATTAGAAACCCTGAAAATAACAGTATTTCTCCATTATTCAATAGATGTTATTATACATAAAAACCTTCCTCTTGAATCACTCTACCTATTACAAAAAACCGCATCAAAATCCGTTGCGTAATTTTAAAGATTTAAGCATACAGACAAACAGACAAACAAACAGACAAAAATAGCGACTTTGTTTTATACTATGTAGTGATATTTAATGTTTTTGCAGTAATTACGATAATTACTTTTTCAAAAAAATACTTTTTCATAAAGCTCGAGATGTGGAATTTGTATTAGTTAATGTATAATAATTTAAAGATCATTTCTATTACTGTACTTAAATTTATTTTTATAATCAAATAGAAGTTAACCTTAATAATATTTAAAGTAAAAATATGTAACACAGAGCATGTTTTTCTGCTGACTATACTGTAATTTCATCTTGAATTTCTGGGACCAATTGACCAAGTCAAAAAAGTTCTTGGGCAAAACGTCCCATGGGACGTTTTCCAAATGGGACGTTTTGCCGAAAGCCTCATAATTATAACCGACTGTGGCATTTTGGCTTCCTAAACGAATGAACTACGGTAATAGGTATCTACATAAATCCATTGATAAAATGTAAGTAATGTATTGAATTTTATTCGAATATGATTTTTACAAACTTCGAGGGTTACAGTGTTACAATGTGTAAAATGTTCTTCTATCACAGGTTAGATATTTTACTTAGTGTCACTTATATTGAGAAATATCACTACATTTAACACATTTTTACGGATATGAGGGGCGCTTCGTTTAGATATTCCATCGAATATTCGGTTCACTTTCTTGGTGTATATTTGAGTACCTAGGCACACGAGGCCTAGAGCTCACCCGGGGAAGTACCACCGCCCGCCACGGTACTTAGCTACCATTCCTACCGTGTAATAATTGTTTTCAGAACAATTGTGTTCCGGATAGGGAGGTGTGGAGATGGTTACACTTTTTTAGAGGCGACCATCTCAGTCCTCAGGGGTAGCAACGCATCTGGCATCAGTTTTCATGGGCGACAGCGGAAGGTGGTGCTGCATGCTCGGTTGCTATCTTAATTCAATAATAAAATAATAATAATAATAATAAGAACAAAGTAGCATTTGATATTGAATTAAGAGCAGTATTATTTTTGAATTAATTCGTTTATCCGTCCTTGTTCCAAATTCAAGTTTTCTTTTTCGTTGTGTGAGAGAAAAACCGTAGCTTAAGTTAATTTATAAAACAATTTGCGTTTTTCGAGAAAAACGTTAAAATTCAAGCGTTGTAAAGGCAATACATTTTTCTTACTAAAAATCCTGTAACAATAATATAACAGTTCAGTAGTTTCAGTAGTAGTAGGTAGACAGCGTAAAATTAAAACAGTCATTAAAAATAGATCTTTCATCAGTGAAAAGGTCAAGTCAAAAATAAAATGTACTGTACGCATGCCAGATTTATTAGTACGCTGACAAGTTTTGTAATTCGATATGAGAATAGAATAAAGTAGAAAATACTATATTTCAATCATAACTGCGACATGGTAAAATATACGCTACAAAATAAAACTTACTATACTAGGTACAAGTTAACAAGAGAAAACAAGACTTCAATATCGGCATAGTATAATAATTATTATTCAAAGGGTTTGTATCTTTTTTATTCTCTTAATTGTAGTAATAATACGTCAACAGTGTTCATGATACCGTAATAAATAGTGACAAGCTGTTCCAACTGATTCCCCATGAAAGGTTCAATGGGTTTCAAAAAACCGGCCAAGTGCGAGTCGGACTCGCGCACGAAGGGTTCCGTACCATACCAAAAAAATCTGGTCTGTTGGATGAAAGCCTCATTTAAATATTTAATAGTTTTATTGTAGCCCCATATTACCCACAACGCCATCTCTTGGACCGAAAGGTAACTTAACTATCGCTGAGGCGTCGAAAGTATGGGCACCCACTTAAATATTTATTTTATTCTGTTTTGTAGTATTTGTTGTTGTAGCGGCAACAGAAATACATCATCTGTGAAAATTTCAACTGTGTAACTATTACGGTTCATGAGATACAGCCTGGTGACAGACGGACGGACGGACGGACGGACGGACGGACAGCGAAGTCTCAGTAATAGGGTCCCGTTTAACCCTTTGGGTACGGAACCCTAAAAACAGAATACCTACTTTTTGTCATTGTTTCTTATTTTCTTTGTTTAAACATTCATGTCTCTTTAAAAAGAAACAAAGGGCTTCTATATCTGCCTCAAGATATATTTACGTATGAGCTTGCATTTCTCGTCTTACTATTTCTAGACCTGTTGCGCAGTGGTTACTTAACCGATATAAATACACAGTAACAGGGTTCAGGTATGATTAGGTACGACTGTAGTTCTTTAGATATAATCGTTCACGATCAATATCTGTATGAATTTAAAATCTATACATACAATAAATCTGTATCTATTTGCTGTGTGTACAGATATTTAATGGGTATGGATTGGAATGGGAGTCTTTATTTACCTACGCAAGAGAACTCAAAACAAAGATGTTTTTAGAATCTTTGTCTGTTTGTCTGTGGTATAGTTCGCTCAAATCTCTTTTTGTTATCGATACAGGGTACAGTCTAAATCCCATCCCATCAATATCCCATCAAAAACAAATTTCAATATTAGGATTATACGAGTATTATACGCCTTGGTTGTTGACTTCAATGACAAAAGAAGTAAGATCTAAAGTGTGCCAAGTTCAATGGTCAGTCCAGAAATTCATTGAGAACAATATAAAATATTTTATAAAAACTTAAATAGCATTTGTTCTTCATAACTTTACCGTAAGTTATTAATTATATATCTTGAATACCAGAAAAAAATAAATTGTAAATTATATATTAAATCAATATAAAAGTAAAATTTCAACCAATTTTTCTTATCCAGTTCTTAAAAGTAACAAAATATTATGGGTTATTCCGGTCTGATCCAAAAATTTATTATTAATTAGCCTTTCCCCCATACCTACGCCCGTGTAATTTTTTTTCAGTTCATCATAAGTATTACATATCCTTTTAGGGGATTAATTTCCTAAAATCTCTTATTGCTCCCTACACTCAGTAGTTTCGGCTATGAGTCTGTCAGTCACTAGTTAGAGTTACTAAGCAACTGAACAGTTTTATATTTACCTTATTGAAAGAGAATTTAAAGCACAATATTACATGTGTACCTACTCGAAAATGTTTTAATGTTTACGTAAAATGAATGAACGTCAAGAGACCCAGTAGGTACACATCGATCAAGTCATTCGACGGACTTGAATGGGTTGATGGATGCCTTTATACATATACCCCTTGATTTTATTAGGGTGACAAACGGTACCCTATTAACATGCCTCCATTGTCTTCCTGCCTGTCTGTCACAACTCTTAAACGAAAATAGGTAAGTATACACCTGAAATTTTCGTAGAATGTGATACCGTAAAAAGTTACATTACAACGAGGTTTCATGACAGCGGGGGATGGCGAATTTTATTTGTAAAATCGGTCGATTCATGGTCAAATTCGTCCACGATATCTTATGAAAAAATAAAAGCAGCGTATAATCGTCAGAACAGCTTCCTAGGAACTCTAAACGAGATCTGATGAAAACTCGATTGTCGAAAGTTTGAGTGAAATCAATAACTTCATTCACCAGGTGGTAGGGCCTAGAGCTCACCCGGGGAAGTACCACCGCCCGCCACGGTACTGAGTACCATTCCTACCGTGTAATAATTGTTTTAAGAACAATTGTGTTCCGGATAGGAAGGTGTGGAGCCGGTTACACTTTTTTAGGGGTTACCCTTGTTTCGTATAACAACTTTTGATATAATTTTAATAAATCGTTTAAGATAATAATCAGTTTGTATAATATCGTTTGACATAATTTTCATTTGATCGAATATTCATTTTGTGTAATATTGATTGACATAATGTTCATTTGATCGAATATTATTTTACTTATACAATGTTCATTTCATGAAATGTTCAGGTTATAAACGCCCTACAGTCGGTTCTGGCACTCGCCGGCCGCTGCCGCGGCACGCTCGCTTCGCTCGCTCGGCTCGTGCGATGGTTCCTGTTAACCTAACACGCTCGTCGCTTCGCTCCTCGCTAACCTAATTACTTTAATTAAAATTAGCGCATTTGAACATTCGATAAAAATATATTATTCGAAACAAATGATGATAAGAAATAAAATTATGGCAATCAAATATTCGATCAAATGAATAATTATGTGAAATGACTTTATTCCAACTAAAATTAGTCGAAGCGATTTTCGACGAAAAGTTGTTATACCAAACAAGAGGCACCCCTTTTTTAGAGGCGACCATCTCAGTTCTCAGGGGTAGCAACGCATCTGTGACCGAATTAGAACGAGACTCATTGAGCCTAGTTCTGGGTCGGTCACAGTTGTCATGGGCGGCAGCGGAAGGTGGTGCTGCATAGCTCGAGTGACATAAACCCGCTTAATTGTAGTTATAATGAATAATAGTTATGATTTGATGCTTTAATTTTATATAGATATATTGCTAGTTACACTTTCTAAGTTGCGACAATGTTTTTGTAATTTTACTGTGCGAAAGAGAATTACAAAGATTTCGAAATATGAAGAGACAGATAAAAAAAGCGAAGCTTCCGGAAAGGAATTATTACGAATTTATTAATGTTTTTATTCAAGTTTTCTACAACATAAAACTGTATTTAGCAGAAAAATCGCTAACCTATCAGAATTCTTCCCTAATAAGCATAACGCACTGGTTTAAATTACTGAACTAACAATTTGAGAAGAGAAGATAACTAGAAACATTTTTTACTGATTCTATCAAATAGTGTACTTTACCATCTATGTATACTTATACTTTGTTAAGTAGGTAGTTTATTTTTTGTTCAATCATAATTATTTTCCCAATAAAAAATATGATAAAGTAACAGTTTTCATTTCAACAACAATTTCACTACCTACAACACACGGAACATACTTAAATTGAATTCGTTTAAATAGTTGTACAGAATGATAAACATGACTAAAGTGCAGGCATACTTATTATTTTATAGTCTGTGGTGCAGGTTTGCGTCACTCATTGTCATAAAGTACCCTCATGTACATGTATTTTTTTAATTTGTACCCGCGCAATAGGCAATAATTCATTTTTGAATGGTGTGAAGTTAGCGTCATTTGCCATGTAAAAAGGAGGTACTTGCGCCACGGAAAACCGTGGCATAAGTACAGGTTTAAGTCACGCTGTGCTATAAAAAATATTATATATCGGACATGTAAGTCAATACTTATTTTTTTATTAGATAATATAAACGCCTCCAAATGTTTTTCATGATATTATCTCGCGCCCCCCTGAAAGTGTTTAGCACCCACAAGGGAATTAGGAATTTACAAATTCTCATACGAACGTCATAGTTTAATTCTATCCGTTTCAAAAAAGTTTTAAAAAGGATGATTACAGGTGATGCGCCTTTTTGAATTGAATAAATAGGTAGGTACTTTTATGAGGAAGACTATTTTGCAAGGTAATGATCTAAAAATTTAATATTTATTAGAAGTGTAAGCAAAGCAACGACGGATTACTAGTTTAATATATTCGCTTGAGTCGCAGAATCCAATATCGTTTCGTACGCCGCCGTAAAACATCAAAATCGAGACATTCACATCGTAAATGGCAAATGAGATTGATCGTTAAAAATAGGAAAATAAGGAGAGCGGGAGCCATCAGGTCACGGGGAAGAAAGAAGTAAAAGTAAATAGCGTCACTTGTGTGTGCTAGTCACACATAAAAGTAACTAGTAAACCCGCCCTCCTCTCGCTTTGGGGAACTAGCCTTTAGAAAAGATAGCCTTACAAACTTTCGCATTTATACCTAATAATAGTAGGACTAAGGGACTGGTACCCCGAAGCTAAGCGAGTAACCATAAGTGTTCATGGTCCAACCTGAGTCAGTCAGTCAGTAGTTGCTCGGTTAAACGCCAGTGATATTATTTCTTAAGCGCTTTCGTGATACGGAGGACACGTAAAGCCGTCGGTCCAAGTCGGTATTATTAGGTAGCAGTTGTTTAGACATGTCGAAGGCCTTTGGGCTGCATAAAAATTCTGACAATTAGGGGTGACCATTAACTCCATTAAGTCCTCCGTTCTGCTCTACAGCAGCATATTGAAGTATGTTCCAGCCCTCGTCAGTGTTGTGGAGAAACTCGTGCTGAGTTAATGGGTTGAAGCCCTTTCTAGTACCTACGAGAGCGCGTAACTCTAAATTGTATTTTTCGCTTAAGTTGTACAAATTCCATCTCTGTGCTCTGAATTTTGGCCTAATTAAATCCGACATCGGCAAACGAGTCACCACGCAATGCCGTCTTAATGGCACAATTCGTGAGACAGGGACAGCGCTATCCGCGTCAGATATTATTAAATCCTTCCGCCAGTTCTCGTCACTTACACTAATGTCGGCATAGCGCGGTTAAATGTTCTTGACACTTCTATTGTTTTTGTATCGTTAGGGAGGCTTTTTGCTATTTATTGGAAGAGGTCGGAACAAAAAGTCTGCAAGTTTTTACAGTGGCTATTATTTTTAGGTCTTCTTGAGATTCTCTCACAATATTGAAGTTTGTGTTATTTAATTTATCATGATAAAATGAAATGTCAAAAGTGTGCCTACCCTTATTTCTTAGTAATAATAATCTTAAACGAAGCGCTCGCTTGCTAGTAGTGAAACATAAGGTTTGTTCCCAGTAGTTATGTTAAATAAATGAAGAATAAGAAGAAACGTTTAGTCCATTCATGTGTCTCCAACAATAATACAACTCAAAATAAGGCTTAGTTTAGTAGTGTACATGTTTGATGTTACGGTGGTTGAGCTTGTCATAAGCAATAAAGTTGGTTGGTCCAGAGACCGCTAAAGCCAAAATTTCTGCTCTACCGTGCACATATTAAGTCTCGGTTGTTACAGTTAGTAATTGGTAAGCCATGTCTCATGTATTCGAGCGTCTACTCCTCCATCAGTCTAGAATACTGGACGCCAGAACGTCTATATTATAAGAAATGATCTTGCACTACAATATAGTTTCGTATTTGTTATTAGATAAATTAATGAGTTAGCCCACCTAAAAATGATGTTATGAAGTAAAACATTTTAGACATCTGTATAATAAATCTTATACTCGTAGCTCGCTCGTGAAAATTTAAGTACTAACGTCTATAATAATCGTTTGCTGAAACCCGTTTCTCAAATTCTGGATTGCATCTTTTATTGTTTTTAATATAACAGGGTTGAAAAGGTAACAATATATATACATACTAGCTGTTGCCCGCGGCTCCGCCCGCGTGGAATTCAGTGTGTCACAAAGTTATTCCTGCGTTAATCCCGACCCCACACATATTAAGTCACTCTCCACACATCTTAAGAACAGTTGATTTTTTACTACGTTTTAGTCATACCGTACAAAAATCCGTTATGTAGATCTTGAGAAAATCGATAAAAAGACTTTAAGATATAAACGTCGGGGTTTTTTCATTCCAAACTATTATATTTTTAAACTACATTGGTAGTTTTTCATTCGGGTGCCAAAACATAAAGACCAGCTAAAGCGATGCTGACCCTCGAAAAAGCAACAAAAAGTTGATCATGAGAAAAAAAGCCGGTTCGATTCCCGATATATTATGTATAGATATCCCGATATATAGATATTAATGAGCCCGCGACTTCATTCGCTCATGGAAGCTTTTCCCGCGTAAATCTCGATCCCGCGGGAAGTCCGGAACAAAAAGTAGCTTATATAATGCTCCATAACCTCCTCTACCTCCCACTGAAAGTCCCATAAACATCTGAACCCACGACCTCATTCCCGGGTATGATTTTTTACCGCGTGAATCCTAATCCCGCGGGAATTCAGGGATAAACAGTACCCTATATGTTGCTTCAAAACTTCCTCAATCTCCTAGTAAAGGTCGCATAAAAATTTAAGCCCGCAACTACGCGCAGGAGTTTATTCCACGTAACTACAGATCCCACGGGATTTCCGGGAAGACAGACTTGTTAGTTTTATATTTAGAAGCAATTTATACCCCATACGCGAAGAAGGTTTTCCCGCGTAAATTCCGATCCCGCGGGATTTCTGGCATAAAAAATATCCTATATGTTAATCTAAGTTGCCCTCTATGTGTGTGCCAAATTTCATGAAAATCGGTTCAGTACCCCATACGCGAAGAAGGTTTTCCTGCGTAAATTCCGATCCCGCGGGATTTCTGGGATAAAAAATATTCTATATGTTAATCTAAGTTGCCCTCTATGTGTGTGCCAAATTTCATGAAAATCGGTTCAGTACCCCATACGCGAAGAAGGTTTTCCCGCGTAAATTCCGATCCCGCGGGATTTCTGGGATAAAAAATATCCTATATGTTAATCTAAGTTGCCTTCTATGTGTGTGCCAAATTTCATGAAAATCGGTTCAGTAGTTTTTGCGTGAAGAAGGTTTTCCCGCGTAAATTCCGATCCCGCGGGATTTCTGGGATAAAAAATATCCTATATGTTAATCTAAGTTGCCTTCTATGTGTGTGCCAAATTTCATGAAAATCGGTTCAGTAGTTTTTGCGTGAAGAAGGTTTTCCCGCGTAAATTCCGATCCCGCGGGATTTCTGGGATAAAAAATATCCTATTATGTTAATCTAAGTTGCCCTCTATGTGTGTGCCAAATTTCATGAAAATCGGTTCAGTAGTTTTTGCGTGAAGAAGGTTTTCCCGCGTAAATTCCGATCCCGCGGGATTTCTGGGATAAAAAATATCCTATATGTTAATCTAAGTTGCCCTCTATGTGTTTGCCAAATTTCATGAAAATCGGTTCAGTAGTTTTTGCGTGAAGAAGGTTTTCCCGCGTAAATTCCGATCCCGCGGGATTTCTGTGATAAAAAATATCCTATATGTTAATCTAAGTTGCCTTCTATGTGTGTGCCAAATTTCATGAAAATCGGTTCAGTAGTTTTTGCGTGAAGAAGATTTTCCCGCGTAAATTCCGATCCCGCGGGATTTCTGGGATAAAAAATGTCCTATATGTTAATCTAAGTTGCCCTCTATGTGTGTGCCAAATTTCATGAAAATCGGTTCAGTAGTTTTTGCGTGAAGGAGTAACAAACAAACAAACAAATACACAAACTTTCACATTTATAATATTAATAATAATAATAATAATAGGAATAGGAATAATAGGAATAGGATTTAAGGTGTTTTGAAAAAAAAATCTAACATAACGTACATTTAAGAACGCTTTTAGTTTATTACAGTTGGTTTAACTGCTAGTTTCAAACTTAGGTAGGTGTTTTTATTTGAACTATTTCGAGGTTCTAGTATTTGATGAGAAATCAAATGGTTTCAGCATAATATCAAAACTCGATAAGCGCGCTAGCAGGTACGAATGTAATTTCGTAGAAACAAAATGGAGGTGGTTAGCTTCACCTCTTATTGTCGGCGGTCGCAAGATTTCTTTTCTAATTTCAGATGAAAATGGGTGAAATTAAAAAGATTAACGGAAAATGAGGTTTTATACTTTTGTGCGTTATTCTCTGGGCGTTACTGAAATTACACCATTTTGAAATGACTGTTTTGGAAAACTCCCGCCAGTGCAAATTTGGTCAAATAGGTTGTAAAAGAATACTGTCATTACTGTCATATTAAATACTATGCAACACGTAATCAATTTGGTATTATTAACCCAATTTCGAATGAGTGGGGGTTGTAATGTTTTTCATGAGCTACGTTCAAAACAAGCTCAAAAACCATGTAATTTTAATAACATGTACAAAGTTGCACTTACCATAAGTTTACCTTAGCTCTGCTTTATGGTCGGCATTTTCTCCCTACTTGCGGCGATCTTAAAAACATCTCAAGCTTAACGTGGGGCCTTAAAAGAACTGCTCCACTAATTAAAATACTTGGCAGGGTCTTTAAAGGATGGCGGTGTACGAGGCGGCCAGAGTGTGTAGATAATGAGATGATGGCATGTACAAAGGCATTATAGTGTCTAAATTCTACATTGACGGCGAAGTAACGAAGGGCGCAAAGAAAAATTAAAGAACTTTCGACGTAACGAAAGATATAACGAAGAGCAACAATTAAGTTAATGTCTTACAATAATTATAGAATAGAAACCAAGTCAGCGCGGCCATTTTGTAGCACCTTCATTGGAGCCAAATTAGCTCCAAACACCGTTCCGCTCCGTAGTATTCAATGTCAATGCACGCCGAAAAAAATAATTAGGTATGACGATTTGTGCTGTTAAATTTTGTCACAAAACTTCCGAAAAACAAAAGAAATGTAATAACATCACTTTTCACAGGTTAGCTTTCAATATTTCATAGTATGTTTTAATTTAAAAAAAAATCGGCTAGTGCTTCATTTTAGACCGAGCGCTTGTATGACTACTCTGTCATTTTATACTATAATTATTGTAAGGTTAATGGTAAAAATTGTACATTTTATTTATCTAACAAAAATATAATAAACTGGCTGCGAACCTAATGGTTCATTGAAGTCTTTCACAACATTAGAGTAGCCAGCAAATTTTGGTGATGACAAATACAAAGTGGTGAAAAGTTTCGTTTTCAGTTTTTGACCAATTTCCATTGACAATCAATATGACATGTGAACTGTTCACTATTGTGAGGAAAATATTTTGCGATTTATTTTGGTCATGAACCCATGACTTGTATTTACATTATTAGGTAGGTACTACGATTTCGGCCAACTTCTCATCCGTTTTAATGTTACTAATTATTTTGTAACTTTGCTCTTGAAAAGTACTTTCTTTCTTGAATTTCTTTGGTTGGTAACGCACCAGAGATGCGCTTGGTGTAATTAATCGCCATTGGTGATGAATATCAGTTACAATGAGGTGGATTGTTTGCCTCTTCGGTGATTTGCATAGAAATAACATTTTTCTGGCCTGATGGAATATTCGTACAACGTATATTGCTTTTCCGAGATGGACAGATTGAAATTATGAGTCAACATAAAATACATTTTATTCTGAGAAATGGAGCTGTTTTCGCGACAAAGAATATTGAAGTTAGTGAGGAAGTTCTATTGAGATGTTACTAAATAATGTTTTATCTTTCTAATTCTTTCTTTTTGCTGATTCATTCTATAATTTATCTGGCGGAAATCATGCTTTTGGCTACAGATTTCTTTCTACAATATCCTTATTACGATATGAGCAAGAATTTGATCTTCAATAAAGTGAGTATGTAAATTTTTCAACCTAGGAGTAGTCAATGAAATGTAATTTCATCGATCCAGGATGGATGGAACTTTTCAAAATCCAGTAACAACTGAAATAATTAAAGAATATATATCAGTATAAAAATACTCTACTTTAAGCGACTTTCAAATTTTAAACCTTTTAAACATAGTTTCGAGAAAATACAAGTAGCGCAGCTTGTCTTGGCCCCAGCCCTTCCATGTCCCCATGTATAACGCTTTTATGGTCTATGGTTTATAAATGACAAGTTAGTTAATCAAAACGTGCTTCTTAAAATATTAACGTTTTCCAGATTTTTCATCAGTTAAAAACGTTAAAAAATACAAACCAAAAATAAAAATAATTTGAATTTTTTAACGTTTCCAAATGATGGTATCCCACTACTACTGTTATCTACTCATTTTTATTTATTGTTCGAAAAAACATAGGGATCCCTACTAAAAATTACATAATAAAAAATGTCGATTTAAATACCTTTCATCGCGTGTATGGAAACATTGAACAAAAACGTGTTCTCAAAGCCGGGACAGGTCGTGAGTAGGTATTTTATATATTTCTTAAATAAAAACAATAAAAATTTGAAAAGATAGCGAAATACATTGGGAATAATTCTTTATTGCAAGCACGATCTTTCCGCCCCATTTCAAAAACTATACATCGAGTAACGAGGATATGGGCGCACGCAATAATTCCTTGTCACGCAGTAACAGCAGCGCCCGATATTTCATTCTTTAAACGGCCGTAGTATCCTAAACATAAGATGGATGCCGCTTGCACGTGATTAAACAAAATGGCGGTCGATATTGTAGTCATTTGTGCGTCTGCTTTTTTTGTAAAGGATTACGAATTACGAGACGGAACGCTTTCAAAGTCATAAATTCTATCATAATAGGTATGATTAACCACTTATTTTAAGATAAACTCAAAATACTATGTTCGTTTGAGGATTCTCAGTATCGCGGGCGGCATGTAAAGCAGAAGTACCTAACTCAAAACTAACACTCATGACTCGAAAACAAACATTTTTCTGTCACATAAATAGTATCTACCAATTGTTGTCTTTGCAGGCAGGGCCACTAGTCCACTACCAAGTATGTATACCCAAGTTGCCGAGAAGAAATGGGGACACCCTGCTAAAACCAACTTTATAATCTGTGCTCACAATTCGATTTCGACTTACAACATTTTGAATTCTCGCTCTCAATTTGCAAAGTACCCTAATCACAGGAGCGGAAAGCTAGCATTTATGTGGGATGTAGGTAATTAAAACGAATTCCATATCGAACGCGAATGCAGTATAAACGTGTTGCCAAAGATTAAACTTGTATAAAAAAATAACATTATAAATAAATTAATTTTACCTCATTTAACATAAAATCTACATATTTCATTACGCGAAACAGCACATAAAAAGAGTTCTACGTGACTGTACAATATTAACGCTTATTAAAAAGTACAGTTATCAACATCTCTCACACGAGTTTGCCAGTTTCAACAGTGCAAACAGCGAACGTACGAGTGAGTGATGTACTATTGCATAATGAAGAGCCTTACTGGGATTTAAGTTGGTTGAAATTGCAGTGGTTCTGCTGAGGCCGTAAGTGATTTTGTTACAAATAAATGAGAACCTATTACAATTAATATGTAACAGATTTACTTTGCGTAAAGATTACTTCACAATTATATCAGAAATGAAATATTTTTTTATAAAATATAATTTTATGAAATTTAATTTCATGACTTTTTTATTTGCCATGTTCCATAAGATGATGTCGGATTTTTTTTTATTTCTGACGCTATTTGTGTGGTTCATGTTACCCGCAACAAATAAATAATGGAGTAAAAAATTCCGCCGTAATATTTTTGTATCCAAGATTCTACGTAACTACACGGCAACATCCATATTCTGCCTAATGTAGGTACAGAAACGTACCAAACTGAAGTGTTTCGGCTGACAATAGAAGTTAGGCTCTCGAACGCTTCGAGAGAAGCAATTAAAAAGTAGTTTGCATAAGCGCTTCGCTGCTGAAAGAATGGATATGAAACGATTCTCGTTAGCATTTACTCGTTGAGCGGCGAAGTCAGGAAACAACGTACCTTTGAAAATTGAAAGCGGAAAAGAGTCTGGGAATTTAATTGACACGTAAAGGTGCCTACCAGAATCACTGGCTTTTGCTTTCTCGGTAAGAATTGCGAGAACTTTGCCGCGTTAAATGTTACAAAAAGACGATGGCTTAAAACCCGTGCTTAAAACCGAGTGTGACAGTTGACAATGGCTTGCTAGTGATGACCCTCTCATCAATAATGAGCAAAAATATTACCTATGAGCCTACAAATTACCGACTTCATTATAAAGTTTTAATCTTACACATCACACACTCATATTGTAGGGGCGACCATTTTAGTCCATAAGGTTAGCAAAGCATCGGTGGCCGAATTAGAACAAAAATCTTCCAAATAATTACTAACTGGATTATTACTACAACATTATAATACATCAGGTATTATTGAGAGTGCTCCGACCCCCATACATGCTATCAAACTATACTAATATTCTATCACAGTCTGCTATTTAGATTAACCATCTTAGTCCCTATTTGAGTCCTAACCTGGATTTTTTAAAGATGAACTGAGGAGTTTTTCGCTTATTTCTGTCCTCCTTTGTAAAGGATTATAAAACACCCATGTGAAATGGCAGTAGAAGTAAAAAGCGTGCAAACGTATCAGTGATACCTACATGAATTTTGAATTTGAATTAGATCGGTCAGTTATCATGGGCAGCATCGTAAGGATGGTGCTTTGTTCCATGTTCATAGATACCTACATACGTCAAATAAAAAAGTCATTGAAATAAATGCTACCAATGTTTTTACCGTATCAATAAGTAATCAAGCGTTGCATTCAATAGTAACACCGGTGTTCGACGGAGTAGGATTAAACTCCATTATTTATGGTCGTTCCGAATCGCTAATGCAAAGTACTTTGTACTTTACTTAATTGGTATCGTTCTTGTTCACTTCACTTTGTTAATTCGTTTTGAGTCATTTGACTCGTACAAGTTCTCTTATTGAAATTAAACTGATGTTCCAATATAATATGTAATCAAATGATATAATACATATTTATGTTTCTTGCTATAGGTACTGATTGTTTATTATCTGATTGGAGTGATTTGTACAACTTTTAGGTATTGAATGTTTATTCAAAAAAACAAAATGAATGAGACGATAGTTAAGTACTACCTAGAAAAAAAAATGTCTTCACTCATGAGTTCACGTTATCTGACATTCATATGGTAACTCATAATCCGCCTTGTTCAGGGGTTAAAGTCCATCTATCTATATTCAGTTAGTATTGCACATAAAATCGATTTAAACAATATGAAATGCACGCTTTAATTTTAATCACCGGAACTCGCTACACATGGTAAATTTTCACACCGATGTTTCAATTAATTCAGTGGAATCAGTGAGCGGAGCGGAGAGGGTTTCGTTCCACCGACGCTGGTTTAAAACGATAGTGTCTTTGTTTCCGAAGTGTGGCGCTCTGTAAAGTGCTAATCCGGAGAGAATAAGTAGTGATGTCTTGACACGTGGCGTAATCGATAAAGTCAAAGCCAAAGTCAAATAATTTATTTCACTTAGAAATTTATAAATTCGCTTATGAACGTCAATTATTTTGATTCTACCATCGCCACCGTTTTGGAAAAGTGCTTAAGGAGGAAAAAAAACGGCGAAAAATAACTCCGCCGCATCTTTTAAAATAAAAAAATACATATTACTTAATCGATACAGGTAAGCACAAACCTAGCGGAGCTGGTTGCAGAACTGGTAATTTCCATGCTTTTTTGTCATTTAAATATTAGATATGAAGCTGTGTTGTGTTTGTATTTGTATAGAATAGGTTTTTTGTTCCTATTTTGTTGTTCAAAATATTAATGATCATCGATCTCAAGAATGTTGCCGTGTAGTTTGGTAAAATTAGACATTGTCGATCGCTGAGCCGAAATTTTAATGATCACATAATAAAGATCCACATAATGCTGATTAGACGGAGTAATTCACGAAAAAGTGCATGAAGTACGTAACACTTGGTGACTATTTATGAGATCTGATATCGTCAAGATAAACGTTAACACACTCATGTCCCACACATCGTGAGACATCGCATACACCCTTGATTCGAGAACAGATATTTATCTGCCACGATAATATTTGCCCCGACCGGGAATAAAACCCCGTCGTAGTCAGGGCCATTATTTTTATTTTATATATAAAACTCTAGCGTTACTGAGTGATTGACTGACAGACACAGCACAGCCGAAACTACTGAACGGAAGAAGCTGAAATTTGACATGTGTGTTCCTTGGGGAGTGTAGGGGAGCACTAAGAGAGGATTTTTGGAAATCCCACCCCAATGGGGGTGAAATAAGGGGGGGGGGGGAGTTTACGCGAATTCAACGCGGGCGAAGCCTACGGGCGGAAGCTAGTTACCTATAAGCCGTTCGCGTTCGATATGGAATTCCTTTTAATTGCATCCCACCCAAATATCAGTTTTCCGCTCCTGTGATTAAGGTCCACTGTACATTGACAGCGAGAATTTAAAATGCCTTAAGTAAATTTTGCTAACTAGCTAACTTGCTTACTTCTCCCGATTCTTGACTATGCCGATGTCTGTTATCTCGACCTAAATGCGAAGCAACTTAATAAACTTGAGCGTCTCCAAAATGTATGTATAAGATTCATATTTGGACTTCGTAAATATGATTATGTTTCCGAACTTCGTTCTAAACTCAAGTGGCTCCCTATTCGCCTTCGCCAGTATGTACATATTCTTTCTGCTCCGTACTCGGTGCTGTTTAATCCGTCAGCTCCTTCGTACCACCTTAGTTAACTTTGAATTCCGTAATTTAGGTATCCCACAATCATTTACTCCGTTCCTCAAAAACACTTACTCTTCTCACTCCTCACACTTCCTCCTTATATCATAAATCCTTCACGCTGACTGCTATTCTTCTTTGGAATGCGTTTCCACAAGCTTTAAGAAAAGCTCCACAAGCTGTAAGATTATCAAATCTAGCTTCTTTTAAAAAAACACTTAGGAATCACTATCTTCTTTCCTTCATTTGTCATTTCACCTTTTGACTTTGCTGAGTCAATAATAATTATGTGTATTTCGTGTTTGGTGTTCAAACAATAAAGTGAATCGAAAAATGTTTGTAAAAACCTACTTCGAATAAACGTTTCTCATTTTAAAGTGTTCAATAAATAAATTGAACTGAGAGTACATGTATAAGTTTTAGCGGGTAGTTGCATTCCATAAATTCTCAGTCAAGTATAGGCTACGGTTTCAAATGCAAATGATAATGTGCTCTTTGAACTGTTCAACCCTAACTCATGTAGCGGTCATTCGCCTACTGACGAGAGCGTGTGATCACATTGTTGATCGACGCAGGCCCAACGGCTAAAAGCATTTCAATTTTATCGTATTGCTACGAGCAAGATTCGGGATCGAAGGACTAAGCCGCTGAAGCGTTGAATGTGGAGTTTATTGCCTCCCCACAATACACAATACACAGTACAATGTCACCATATGTTGCTGGACTACTCAGTATAATGATATGATATAGATCGTACATAGATTCTAGACTAATACCTATGTGAAATATCTAGTCTTCTTTGTATTTAGCTTTTGCGTTTTCAATAGGTAGGTTCTTCCTACGTTCTTTTATTATTCTGGTCTTTTTGTATTTGAGAAGTTCAAGTAAGAAAAATAGGCCGCTTTTTCTTTTTTATATTTGTTGTGAATGTTGCAAAAATATGTAAAATTTTGATAGTTTGATTTTTTAAAATTCTTTTGCTCTGCATTTGTTTTTGGGTCCATTGAATTAAGTTGTTGTATTCTGTTTCATTTCTAAATAGATTCAAAACGAATATACGAGCTGTTTTGAGATAGATAAAAAAGATAGAAGTGAAGAAAAAAAAAGGTCTAAAGCCCCCAGCTAGAAAAGAAGTTAAAAGACTTCCAAATTAATATTACGATAAGACAAGCATTCGAGTGTGTCATGACTTTAACATTTCTATAATTCTTAGCGTTCTGAACAATGAGCCGCCTTAATAGTAACATGATTTACTTCAAGCTCAGATCTAAAAGAAGAAATATCTTCGTACGTGCCTTAAATAGAATCTTCCAGTGTATTTCTATGCAGATGAATCAATTCACGTCACATATATTATGTACCTACATCACACGCGTACACTCTCTCCCTCAAAGCAAGATATATTTTTCTCGGTATACAATTTGTGAAGCTCTTTCGGGGAGAATTAAGTTCCTCGCGGGGAACTTTCCGCAACTTTCGTTGAAGTTAAGGTGCGTTCTTACTTGATATAAATATTAATACGCTGCGGTGATTCTTTAAAATATGACTAGTTTATTTTCTTTCAAGGTATTGTTTTTTTTGTTGACTCTATAACGCTTGGCGTAGGTAGGTGTTTGTAATTTGTCCTTGTCATGGCTATCAAATAAGTGTATTTGCTAAATATCTACGTAAAGGTAAGTATCTTTTTTTATGTAATAATGGTATCATCTAAAACAATATTATTTAAATTTTAAGTTTTGAATTCATGTTATATAAAGATTTAAAACTACCGCTACTTAAGGTTTAAGTAGACGTACCAATATTTAGTCGGGACGAAGTAACAAATTAAAATCGCTGTTTGCATTTTAAAATGTTGATGTTTTAAATCAAAATATAAATAAAGATACAAAATCATTATTATTTATTAATAAACGCACATGTACGTGTTTAAAAACAGTTGATATGGATTGTGTTCGCAATATCAATATTTACATCGTGTAATTATTCATTTTGACCAAACTTTCATAACTATATTTTCAGTGATTACACTATAGTCAAGCTACAATATCTACTTGAAAACCGTATTAATATTTGAACATTGCAAAACATCTGTTGGACTGTTATAATAAACTCATTTTGAATGAAATGTGGCTGCTTTAAATAAACATTACACCAAAAACTTGTACGTTCCGACGCTGCAATGCCATGGTACCTACCTATTCCGAAATTCGCACACTACATTTTAAAATTCCTGTGGATTCCGCTGAAAGCCGCAAGTTGCACTAATTAACGAGGTTGCTAAACAGTTTCTCGTTCAAAAATTAAAAACAATTAAAATTGTACATTTTGGGGTAAATTTTTCACGAGTATTTCGAGTTTTCACTGTTCATTTATTAATAAGTAGATATATCAAGCTGTCAATGTAGATTCATTGATAATGATTTCCTTATGCAAATATGTACCTAGATTACAAAATGACGTCAAAGACGTATACTCATCCGAGAACAAATTTAATGTGCACACAACATTTAATGGAATTTACTATTTAGACTTCTTTGTACCACACAACTTATAAGAACAAAGGTCGGACTTAATGCTGCAACCGATCTCTGTGACTCAACTATATTTGTAGCACATAACAGATAAATCACTTTTAAGTCGGAGTTAATTGAGGCTTTAGGCAGATATTAAATTGTCGACGTAGGTAACTTTTACGCAAACATTCTAAGCTCATGCTTAAAGAGATTATTCACGGTATAATAATATTATTACGAATGGTGGCCATTTATTCGACCTATATTATTGCTCTCATAGGTAAGTAAATACTTCACTATTTACGTAGTTTTCACTACATATAATCCGTTGACGTTTGATATGAAGTTCGTAAAATGGCAACAATTTGTTTACAAACTAAATTATATTGTGAGAACACGTTATAAAGTTCATTTAGCGAGGAGTGGCAATTCATATACATCATAGGTATCAAACCTCAGCAGCGCGGTGGAGTACCTACACTCTAGACTTCCTCAATTATAAGGAGAAACGCTTGCTTTGTAATGGGCCATTAATGGGTTAAGCAAGTCATGTGGTGATATATAAATCAATATATAAACGATCTATCATCTAAAAAAACTATAACGAAGATTTAGTTAGTCCCTTCATTACCAATATTATGAGGTGGAAATATGATTTTGTTTGTACCAATAACTTGACTATACCTTTATGTTATCAAGATGCTATTCAAAGTTACAACTTCGTGGGTGGCATAATAACAAGCCGGAAAGAAAATCATTTGGTTGAACAAATATTACCTAAAAGATATATCTTACTGATTGATTTAGTTATTAAATATTTTAATAAAACGTAAAGTTCGAAGCGGTGAAAAAAGGTTATAAAACGGCTCTTGTTTTTGCTTTAAAATACCTATTAATTTAAAAAATATACTTTGAAAGCTTTCTCTAAGTTTTTTAGCATGTATGTATAGATATATGTATTTTTATTTATTACAATTCAAGGGTGACAGTAATTATAAGGCAGTTATAAATTTTTAACAAGATTTTTGGTTCTTTATTTAGAGATTTCCATCAAAACCCGTTACAAAATCGACATAAATAACAAATGATCTCATTTTCTTTATAGCCCGGTTAGTAGTGACCTTGTTGATTTAGCAAAAGTCCCGGATCAATAAAACCTCGCGATAAAGGTAACGAGTCAAATGAACAGACACATACACAGGAAAATCCTCTGATTCGTGCTACAAAACCGACCCCTAACTGCAGCCACGTTCGATGAAGAATTCGTTTTGATTGCATTACATACAAATGTCAGCTTTTCGCTTCTGTTATTAAGGTACCTACAGTGCAGATTGACGAGAATTTAAAATGCAGACAAAAACTACCATTCTCAATATACTTATAAAGTGAAGATGTATTCACGATTTGGGATGTACAGTCCCATTTATAAAGGAAATTTAAAGCCTCAGTCCTCAGTTACTTATCCATGGGATATTATGTCCCAACAGTCATCTGAAGTATGGGACTTATACATACCAACAGGTCCGAAAGGGTTAAAATCGACATCTGTGCAGCCACTCGTAGCTATGTTCATATCAGCCGAGTTAAAATGAACTTACTGTACAAGCAAAATTGAACTGTGAGCACAACTAATTTGGTTTAAGCGTGAGTGACAATTCTGCGTGCGTAGCGAATCGCGAAGATAAACAAATGGGCCGCCTGTTTATAATATTTGTTTTCGCTCGTCCTTGTTCCCTCTAGTCGAGTATCTAAGGGGGATGTAAGAGTGTGTATTTTTTCTATGGTGTTATTGTGTCATCGTTTAATGTTTGTGTCAGAGGATTTTCAAGAAAAAGTTACCAACCTTACAATAAACCTTACAAAAAGGGTTTTCGATGAACTGAATGAACGATTATGTTCCAATTAATATTGTATGTAAGGATGATAGCGTGTTCACGAGATATTTCGAAGCTTCCATCACATAAGTTATGGACGATTGCCAAGTTTTAGCGGAATTTTTGTAGTTTCTTATAAAGAGACCCTTTATCAACATGACCATTAAGGTAGCAATAAACCACTGCTTCCATAGGTAGGTACTAAGGTACTTATAAACGCGACTACGATTTTACTTCTTCAGCGTGCCTATTTGAAAAGCTTTTCCCAAATGGGCAAAACGAAGTGCCTAGTGAGTGAGTTATATGCATTACAAACGTAAATAAATGTTGAATGAACAATGAAAATAGTAATATTGTCATTGTTCTTTCCAAAGTTACCCACTAATATGTAACTTATTGTACCTACAAAAGTTACAGGATCACTACCCCGTGTATGAGTTACATAATCACAATAGGTACTAAATTGCTCAAGACTGAAGACTTCTGCTCGAAAGTTAGGTATAAATACTAACCAGAAGGATGAGTTTTATTTTAACTTCAAAGAGACAGATGAAAAACGGGATACCTACATCAAAAATTTCTGTTAAAAGACTTTCAAACCTGGCTTAGGTGTGTGGGAACCTTCGTCCCACATTCTCATTATGTATATGCAGTTTATTATATATTACACATAAGCACATAACACGTACACTTATGTATTACATTATGTTTATAATGTACCACCACCGCCGCCACCGAGGCGAGCCGATCGTATCCGGCGTCGGCCGAAGCTTCACTGCTCCTTCCCCGCGCCCCGCGCGCGAGGGACCGCGCGCACGCAGCTCATTTTGCTCGGCCGACGCACCGGCACCAGTCAGCATCGATTCGTCCCCACGCAAACCCGCGTCGCTCGATAGCTTGACTACCTCGCTCGTACCTAGTGCTTACGCTGTGCTCTAACTTGTTTCTACGTGTTCCAAGTGTTAAGACTTCGCTTGTGCTTACATTCTGTGCCTATCCTTCTCTTATTTGTGGATATTTCTCGTGCCGTGTTAACTGTGTAGATGTACTTTTATTTCTTTGTGCTTTCGTTCAATAAACGATTAACTTACATTCGTAGTTAACTTTATTGCTCGCGCGCCTCCGCTACACACCTCACGCACACAGACATTTCTCCCACAGGTGCTACTTTAAACCCTTATTAATATGTTATACTCATTTAAATTAAAATATTAATAGAAGCATTCATAATTCATAGGAGTATCGCAAACAGGATAAAATCGGAGAAAACTTTTAATAATGCGGAGCACGTTATATATATAACTGACTAAAGTCCAAACAAAGTTGGAACATCACATACGATATAAATTTTATTAGCTAGTAAGCTTCTTTGGTCAAGGAAAGTAATTTGTCTTAGAAATGTTTCCTTGCCCGCATCGCTACAATTAAGCAAGTTACCCTAAAGTTTGAACACGGTCCAGTGAGTGGCGTCGTATAGTTTTAGCACAAATAATTTGTCATGCAACAAGAAATAACGGAAAACTAAGATTTTTTGTTTCGGTCGTTCAGAAAACTTCACCTCGATGTTAAAACTGTTCATTAATATTTGTTTACTCGGTGTTTACTACTCTTACTACTACTATTTGTACGTCATTCTATAGTATAAATTTACGACTGTTTAAAAGTATTTTATCACTACGGCGTAAAAATAGAGAGTAGAATTCAATACCGCAGCGAGATACTTAGTCATTTTTTCTTTCTAACAAATGTGTGCAGGCCGCGATTAGATGATTTAAAAATCATAATTAATGTTATCCTTTACCGATAATTAATTTTATTGCGATTAAATAAAACTTTATGTTGAAAATTAAAGTTCAATAAAAAACCCTAACAACAGCAAATATTATACATAAATATAAGACTACGTTAAATTATATTACGAGTACTACAGACTAGGTACATATTATATTTCAAATGTACTAACAAACTATTTTATTTGATACACAAAAAACGTTACCTTAACCTACCTTACGATTAAGTGCTTTTAAAAACCTTTTCTCGAACATTACGTAGCACTTTCAATATTTATGACTATTTCCTCGAGAGGACGCCATGTTGAATTTAGTGCGACACTGCCTTTGCGATCACATGTGGATAACCATAAGTAGTTTAGAAATACTACTCATTTATGGTAACCGATGGATTATAATTATATGTGATGCGACCTAAAATAAGAAATTTTAAGTTTTACTGTAGTTGGTTAAAAATACACCTAAGTGTGACACTCCCTGCCCCAAAATGCCTCGAGCAAAATGTTTGTCGTGTTCTGGCTAGGGCCGTGGTTGTCAAATTATGCACTTAATGTGCATTAATGATAAAACAGCTTGGACATGAGATTCGTATTTTAGCCGTAATTAGTAGTAAGTGCCACCTGTAGCTGTGAATAAAGAAAGAGAAATAAAACCGGCCAAGTGCGAGTTGGACTCGCGCACGAAGGTTTCCGTACCATTATGTATAAAAACGCCAAAAAATCTGGTCTGTTGTATGAAAGCCTCACATAAATATTTAATTGTTTTATTTTAGCCACATATTAGCCTCAACGCTATCTCTTGGACCGAAAGGTAACTAAACTCGATTGTATGGGGGGCCACTTAAATGTTTATTTTATTCTGTTTTTTAGTATTTGTTGTTGTAACGGCAACAGAAATACATCATCTGTGAAAATTTCAACTGTGTAACTATTACGGTTCATGAGATACAGCCTGGTGACAGACGGACGGATGGACAGCGAAGTCTCAGTAATAGGGTCCCGTTTTACCTTTTGGGTACGGAACCCTAAAAAGATTCCTTGGGAGTTTCTTGCCGCTTCTTCTTCCAAGACCACTCACCGTAGGGATTTGTTGAAGCGATGGCGTAAATTGACTTTCGAAAAGAGTTTGTAAAAACCTACTTCGAAGAAATAATAATATTTGAATTTGAATATGGCTTTGCAGTTCGCGCCCAGTAAACGAGGAGTTGAAAGGGAAAATTGTGTACAAAACGGTATAGCACGGTATAGATCACTGTGGCCCCCATGGTGCCAATAAAAGTATGAAGGGTCTTCGGCCCTTGGTCAGAAAAGTTTGGCGACCGCTGGGCTAGAGGCCTGAAAGCCAATTGGGTCAGTCACAATTGTAATGGGTTGCAGTGAAATGGTATACTTGCAAGGTAGATAGATTACTAACAAGCTGTTGCCCGCGACTTCGTTCGTACATTGGAGTTTTTCCCGCTTGAATCCCGATCGCGCGGGAACTCCGGGATAAAAAGTAGTCTATATGTTGCTATACGGGTTCTTTTATCTCCCAGTGAAAGTACCATAAAAATTCATTCGTTTCTTTGATAAGCGTGCACAAACATTGTTCAGTTACAGTTATAGATAGATGCAAGCTAAAAGCAAAATTTGTGAGCAGGATTCATCCTTCCTGACTTTAGTCACGTGCGGAAGACCGATGTTGGAACAGCTATCACTGCTATTACATTGAATCAAATGGACATCAATTACACTAACGAGCTTTTGTATCTTAGCGAACCTTTTGTTAGCGCTCTTCATTGCCGAGCAATTTAATCATTCCAAATCATAATTAAATTTTAATTAAGTAGGTATCTGTTTTCGAAAATGTGTTTTTTTATGTCTTCTTTGTTATATCTTCTAATCTTGGAATATCTACTTTCTAATAAAAAAAAATTCAAAATCGTCTCATGAACGGCGAAAAAATCTGCGAACATACATAAAAAGCATAAATATTGGGTTGTTCGGAAAGTAATTTAGTTTTTCCGGACAGAGTTAATTGTGAATCTTGAACCAAACTTCACTTTTAAGCCGCATAACCTTTATATGTTTTGAGAGCCAATAAAGCAAGACTTGTGTGTGAAAAATCTCAATTGAATCTATGCAGTAGTTTTTGGTTGGTTTCCTTTTAAGTAGGTATGGCGAGCAATAAGCAGTGTTTTCGTCACTACGTATTTTTTAGTATAGAAAAATTAAAAATGTAGTTTAAGTAACAATTTTTAAATCTTTACTTCAAGTGAACAGGTCAAAAATGACTAGTATCAATTTTTTGTCAGTAAAGACCAGAAAGATGGCACCAGAAAGATGGCAAATGATACTGAACCGGAATGGCCAATGTAGAATTTACTGAAACATTTTAATTCATACGAAAGTTGGCTTTCATTTTCATATTAAAAAAACGAAATGACTTGCCGAACAACCTATTTAATTATACGGTCGAATTGAGAACCTCTTTCTTTTTTGAAATCGGCTAGTACAAAATATAGGTATTTTAACTAGTTTACTAAGTAAACACGAACTGCTAGCTTTTTTAGTACTGAATGATTCGTGAGTGTTTGAATTCATTTTACGTATATAACGCGGCTTACCTCACGTACTGTTTTGTCGGATTCGCCCGACCAGTTTCGAACCGATTCGACTTCTGCGCTCGCCAAAGGATAAGGATCCATTAAATGTACCAGGTGTGTACATGGTACCATGTAACTGTGGCAAGAGTTACATCGGGGAAACCCGTCGTAACGTCGCGACTAGGATAAGTGAACACATACGCAGCATTAAGAATACGGGCAGCAGAGGATCAGCCATAGCCGAACACGCTCTCAGTGAGAACACGACTCATCTCATACGGTTTGACAAGTCTGCCGTACTTGCGAGGGAGAAGTACATGATTCCACGCAAGATAAGGGAAGCCATTGAGATAAGTCGTCGGCCCAACTACAACCGAGATGGTGGGTGGAATGTTCCTCAAGCCTGGAAACCAGTTCTAGGTGCTTTGCCAAATGCGTATGTGTCACGTCGTAGAACTTGACACCGTGAGCGTGGTGTGTACCCAGCCTAGCGCAGTGCAATTATCGCATGACCCGACCGACGACGAAAGCGACACGAATTCAACCGACGAGACCGGCCGACCATCGATGACGAAGCGCGCACGCCGCGCCCTTGACCGCAGTCACAAGCGAGCTCTCGTCGCCGGTGGCTCCTGATGACGAACCTCGGAATCGGTTCGAAACTAGTCGGGCGAATCCGACAAAACAGTACGTGACGTAAGCCGCGTTATATACATAAAACGAACTGCTAGCACTACAGAAACTAAATATTTCTTCAACTTAGCCAGCTGGTTAACATTGATGTAGGCAAATCTACGCTTTTCTGAACTTTGGCGAAGGTTAAGCGGATTAAGCAGCAACAGGCAGCAATAAATCCCAAGTCTAATCTTGCACAAGGATACGCTCGCTGGACATTCATTAACCGACTTCAAAAAAGGAGGTTCTCAGTTTGACCTGTATATATGTAAGATATTTGTGTGCGATTATCTCGCGTTTGGTTGAACCGACTTTGATGCGGTTTTCAGCATAGTATTTTTCAGACTTAGGAGAAGGTTTTAGGCATATTGTTTGGCTGAACCGATTTTAATACAGTTTTCAGCATCGTGTTTATCAGACTTAGGAAAAGGATTTAGGAATATTATTAACCGCGTTTAACTGAACCGATTTTTACTTTTCGGCGTTAAAGTTGGTCCTATTTTGTTAAAAGTTATTTTGAGAGTAAATATCATCAGGCGTTCATAGCAGACGTTTGTTTTCTCACAAGTGGCAATGCTGTCACTTCGTTTTTAGATTCATGAACCTAATTGATTACTACATCTGTTACATTTTTTGGATTAACAACGCTTTAGATTCGTCTTGTCTATATGTCCTTTCGTATGTCACATACACACAGCGGGAGCGCAGCGATCTGTTTTATAAATTACATTATCTATACTATAATAAAACTGTAGGAGCACGTGTTCTGTACATTGAATATTTTTTTGAAATTTCGACTAAGGGGCACTTACATATCGAGATAGAACTCAAAATTATATTTTTTTTATTTATTGTCTGTCTGTCTGTCTGTCTGTCTGTCTGTCTGTCTGACCGATCATCACGCTTAAACCACTGGATGGATTTCATTGAAACTTGGTAAAGTTATTACCTATATACTGGTGTCTATTATAGGCTACTTTTTTTTTTCGAATAATATTTAGGTTCCCTAGGGATAGGTGACTAAAGTTTGTATGGAATTTTTTTATAACGTCGTCCGATTTACTTCAAATTTGCAACAAAGGGTTATCACTTAAATTAATAGCATACGTGTTTCTCAGTTTTTCGATATTTTGTAAGGAAAAGAAAAAAAACACAAAAGAATGCGGGAATTTGTAAATTTTTAAGGTAACTTTCTGACTAAACTGAAAATGATTTTAACCCCATGTTTAAAAATTATTACAGTGAAATAAGTAATTTTCAATGTAAAATCAGTATTTAAAAAATAGCCAGCAAAGGATGCAAAAATGGGGATAAAGTTGGTACCATTAGAGGTGCAGTGTTTATTCGAGTTGACTTAAGTTTTGTCATTTTTGTTGCGGGCTTAGATTTTTGTGAGACTCACTGAGAGATAGAGAAGGTTCTGGAGCAAAACATAGGCCACTTATTATCCTGGAATTCCAGCGGAATCAGGATTCACGCTGGAAAAACTACTATGCGCGAAGGTGCGAGTTTCATTTTTATAGGACTTTCACTGGGAGATAGAGGCAGTTTTGGAGCAATATACAGGATAATTTTATCTCGGAATTCCGTGGAATCCTTATTCACGCGGGAAAAACTCATATTCGGGAAATAGGTCGCGGGTTCAGATATTTATGGGACTTTCAGTGGAAGGTAGAGAAGGTTATGGAGCAGTATATAGGCTACTTTTTGTTCCGGACTTCCCGCGAGATCGAGATTTACACGGGAAAAACTCCCTCCACTCAACTGCTCTGTAGAAGTTGTGAAAAAATTCATTAAACATTTTCGCGCGCCAAAAATACTCGCACAATGCGAATTCTGTGGCATCCTACTAATATTATAAATGTGAAGATTTGTATGTTTGGTCCTCAATCACGAAAAAACGGATGAATGGATTTGGATCAAATTTGGTACACGGATAGTTTATAACCCAGAATAACACAGGACACTTTTTATCCCGGAAATCCCGCGGGATCCCTTTTTACGCGGGAAAAACTTCGACGAGTATGGGTATAGCTTCATAACAAACATATTAATATAAAAGTAACAAGGCTGTCTTTCCGAAAATCCCGCGGGATCGGGAGCTTATCCCGAAATTCCTACGGGAGCGAGACCTACGCGGCTCATACTTACGGGTCCCGAAGCGAAGCGAGGGCGGTTCGCTAGTTATTAATATTTTAAGTCAGTTCTTCGTAATTCTCAATTTAAATCAAACTCTGAATCCATATAAAGTACATACATTTCATAATCACTGATGCATAAAACCGTTAAGAGATGTAGTTTCTTTGTCTGTGGGATCTATTCATACGTAATGACCAGTGCGACATAAACATGGAACATGTAGAAATAAAAATACTACGTGAAAATAAAGGAGCTATTCTGTTGCATTGCATAATATATTTTGTATCTCTTGATGTAAATAAAAAAACGTTTTTCGTTATCTGTTTCTGAACATAATTATTATTCACCTCGGACACGCATCGGATTAAACGCTGCTATTGCTATTGACAACTTGTTTAATGTTTTTGAAGATAGTCCATTACCCAAGCTATATTTGGGGTTGCAGTTGTCAGAACGCAAATTAGTTTTTAGATGTCGAGAGCAGTCAAAAAAGAAACGATTTTTATCTATAACTTTTAATTTTTGACACAAAGATACATAGAGAGACAGACAGATCATTTATAATACCCCTCCCTTTGCGTCGGGGGTTGCTAATTAAATTGCATCCTTTGAGGTGTGCAGTGTGCAAACTAAGCCCCACAAAAAGTAACACTTCAATGGACTTCAGCAGGTGGTAAGGGCCTAGAGCTCACCCGGTGAAGTACCACCGCCCGCCACGGTGCTTAGTACCATTCCTACCGTGTAATAATTGTGTTCCGGATAGGAAGGTGTGGAGCCGGTCACACTTTTTTATAGGCGACCATCTCAGTCCTCAGGGGTAGCAACGCATCTGTGACCGAATTAGACCGAGAGTCACTAACAATAACTAACTGGACTATTACTAACATTAACTAATAGTACTAATTATCACTAACAGTCCCTGTCCTTACACTTATTAACAAACTAACCAACTAATATTATCTAACACCATCTACTAACTGGACTAACCATTTGAGTCTAGTTTTAGGACGGTCACAGTGTAATGGGCGGCATCGGAAGGGTGGTGCTGCATGCTCGTTTGCTATCTTAATTCCATAAAAAAAGCAATAAGTATCGATCCCGCAGAGTAGAATTTTTTTTCAATTTAAAAATTTCATCATCATTACAGGGTAGACAACGCTCGGTGAGGGCGGAAGGCCAGAAATATTCAAATTATAACAATTTTGTTCCATCCCAGTTTACCCAATGATCTAAGATAGAACACGTGCAGCTGAAGTGAGTTAATTGGGTTTCCAACACAAATAACTTGTCAAGTAAATTTATAATTTCCCATCCAAGTTACCAACCAGTCAGATTAAAGTGTTACTGAAGCTAGGAGTCGCGCGAACCTTGCAAATTATTAAGTTAAAACGTATCACGGGACGATTATTGTTTGAGAACCTATTAGTAGCACGTGTAGAGCTGAGGAACGTTACTGAGAAAGTGTAGTTTGTACTTATTAAGTTCATAACTCTAACGATGTTCCCGTAGGGATTGAAGGAGGAGTGATTAATATGTACAAAAGTTCTTGTTCTGACAAAAGTTCTCCACCAAGTCTTAATGATTGCTATTTATCGATATTAAGTAGAACTGACTGTTTAATTGCTCTCTGAATCACGGAAGCGCTAAGAAATTTTTCTTCTAGTGCCGTCGGAATATCGAACTGTGTCAGTCACTTCTGAATGTCTCAAGACGTCTCGCCATGAGGCAACATTAATGCTTTTCTTGTCAAGAAAAAAGTGGTGAAACTAGCTAACTCATTCTTTTACCATTTAAATCGTATTCTTCAACAAAATGTCCTCAGCTCAGTTTCTAACTGAAGTTAGTCCTCGGTAAATACATAAATATAATACATATGGGTCACATGTTGTTGTAACAGTGCGTGAAAAAAATGTTTGTTACGGTTTCTTCGTGCCAACTCTTTCATACAAATGACATCAATTTTCACAAACGTGCAAACTTCCGTATCAATTTTAGTTGGGTGTGTGGAAAGGACGGACACAAATCGCTCCATAAGGGTCCATTTTTTTGATAGCGAGCCCTCAAAGGAGTCATTTACAATGTTCTTTTATTATCTAGAGCAATTCGGGACGACATTTCACCATTAATAACCGCTAAAGGACAGAGAGCTTTCGACTGTACGACAAATTCTTTGAACGAAACGGAATATCTCATTAATCTGAATGAAGACGAGAATTTGCGTATCCACAGCCAATTTCATAATTTAGCGGAGCTTTGACGGAGAGATAATACATTTCAAGGTAATTGTTTTCTACGTTTGGGGTAATTGTGTATGGCTGAAACGAGATAGTTGAAATTGATGATGACAGTTCAATTGTACATTAATATTTCAATTTATTGAGAAAAGAAATTTCTCTGACTTACGCTCTACATTTACCCGTATATTTACTTTAAATAACCTACCAGTGGAATGGCTGCGATCAAATTGATTAAACTCCACAAAAAGTGTTTGTAGAGTTATAACTGCTGCACTGTTGGCTTGGGTGCCCTTCCACATTTCGCGGAGTATAGGCCATAGATGGTGGATAAGGGCGGGTTGGTAGGCTGAGACATATTTAAGAACATTACGTAGAACGCTCATCTGCAGGTTTACTTAAAGAGATTCTTTCACGGAAGCAAGTTCAATACATAAGTACAATGTTTTTACGTGTAATTATTCATTCATTCATTATTATTATATTTGATTTCATTCATTCGTTCTGTTCGAAGTTCAAACCGCATAGCCATCAATGCTTATTGGAGTAAAGTCAGTCATTATTTGCCAAGTCATTTCCATAAAAGCGCAATCCTAGTTTAATTTCATACGTTGAACGTCGTCGGTATTTTAGTAGGCAACATCAGGCCGCTGCCAATAATTGCTTAATCTACGGCAGATTCGAATTTTAACAATTCACGGGTTTTTTTACGATTCTCCATAATGGAACCAATTACTGGAAATCGCGCTTGGTCGAGAAGGCTGTTATTACATTTGCGTTTATATACTCGTATTTTCCATTCCAATTTCATTATTTATGCCAGTTTTAATTCCACCTGGAGTCGTGATGAGTTAGTACAAAGGGTTTGGAATTTAACCCGTATTTTGGTGTTCTCAGTTCAAATTATGCACGCATTTCTGATTTTCAGTACTTTTAAACGCTTGCGTCTCGCTGCAAGAAATTTATGCCTTGAATGTTTTTGCCGAAAACATTTTAACTTACATACAAACATACATTTGTAAACAAATGCAAATAAGAATTACTAAAAATACATATTTCCTTCCGCTTAATATAATATTGATAGATATTTCTGACACTTGCGACCGAATCAGTCGTTTTTATATTTCGGGTCTAAATGCACAGCCAAGTATTAAAAAACTACAAAAATTATTGTCAATAAAAAGTAGATAACAGTATCCTGTTACGTCAATACATTTTCTGAAGTTTTTTCCATATATTATATAGATACATTATAAATTTTCTCTGACTTAAGCTAACTCTGGACTCTCAAGTGCTAGCGGTCACTGGATCGAAACATAGTCGATCTATGTATTTCGATCCAGTACCGGATACAACCCCCGTATTATGAACTCTTAATTCCAGACAGATCACGTTCACAACGTGTGGATGACAGAGACAGCGCCTTACAGGTAATAAGGCCACATGTTGTAAACGAGAAAGGTCTGGAATTAAGAGTTCATAATATGGGGGCTCGATGCTGGATTGGATGCTATCATGTTTAGGTATACTGATACAATGCTGATCCATCGCCGGAATCCAGTGACGCTGGCGCCAGCTACTGTATAAATGTAAATCAGCCTTCAGATATCAATGACTATTCGTGTTTGATTTTTTATCGTTTACAGTTTTTTCTTTCTTTCTTCGCCTTATCGCTGAAGCTTTTGTTAATGTGCCAGTGGCGGTGATTACCTTCAGTTTGTCAGCTATAATCGTTAAAAATAAGTAGTTTAGATACAGATATCAAGATTTAACCTAAAACTGCGTAAAATAAATGCATTTAAAAACAGATTCCGAGTACCTATGGTTTTTGCACACCATCCCGTTACAACGTTCAGGGTTGACCAAATATTTCAATTCAAATTTCTCATCAGAGAGGCAATTGAAATTATGCTAACTGAATATAAACTACGTAATAAAACTGATTCAATCCCGAAAGATATTAATCCGGCAAAATAACCGAGAAAACTGTCCGATTGAAGCTGTCGAAAGTGACTCCAAGTACTTTTCATTTTGAAATCGTAGTCGAAATCGTTGAATCTCGGTTAAAACGTACTACAAGTGAAAATAACGCAATCCCTATTAAGTTGGAAAAGTGCGCTGTAAATCAACATTTGAAATTCACGTTCTCTAACGCCAGGGTTGTCACGCTAAATTGAAATATCCTTTTTATTTGCAACATAGAAATGAAAGTATTTAAAGCTGTTTCCGGATTATTCATGACCTAAAATCCGTTTAGTTCAGTTCTGAAGGCAAAATAATTATTTAAGCGAGAAAATCTGGAATTGCGGGAAGCAATGCTGTCCATGTTTAATTCATAATTGACTTAGTAGTGAAGTTTATTCGTACTTGAAACATCAAAAAAATATAAAGTTATGTTACTACAATTTCAAGGGAAATTGATTCCACGTTTCCGAGATCTAAGATATTCGAGGCTATGTTTCATAACAGACTTGTTGGTGGATCTTATTTTAATCTTAATATACATAGGTATATTAGAAAAATGTACCTAAGTGGGTTATATCAGTTAAACTGTACATACTATATTTGAGAAAAATATATGAAGGGACATCACACGGCCAAGAGAAGCCAAAAATATTATCTTATATTATCTTTATATTATCTTTAGAAATTTTGTTTGTTTTTTTGTCCGGGTATCACGCCAGAACTACTGAACGAAATTTGATGTGGTTATAGTTATATTGCAGTAGTCTAACTTACAAAATAGTGTTTGATTCCTCTGCATGCGTCATCTAGAACCCAGATATAAGTACAGACATGATGCAAGACAACGTCCATCGGGTTCGGGTCATCGAGCATATGGAATTGCCACTCTCCGCCAAAATCAAACTTGTTACCTGTGCTCACAATTCAATTTAGCTTGTCAGAAAAATTTACTAAGGACATTTTTAGATAAAGCCAGCAATCTTAAATGTACCTTAATCGCATTGGCGGAAAGCTGGCATTTGTGTGCCATGCAATTACAACGAATTCCAGATTGAATTCAAACGGAGTAAAATACACATAATTCCGGTTCACGCGCCATCCCTAGATCGTCCTCTCCGGCTGACACCCTCTTCATTTATTCCCGTTCCACAGACCTTTGTTCTGTGCTCGGCCAATATAAACCTCATTTTTTGCAGATCTCTTACAAAGCTTAATTACTTAGGTGGAGCCGCGGACGTAGACTGACAGGAAAACGGAGTAATCAATGCCTTTGTTTAGCTCTTAACCGCCGGGGCTGACAACCTGTCGCCTGAGACTCGCATTTGGGTAAAACCATTTTGACTTTTTACAATGGGTTTAACAAGTCCCTGTGATTCAGTCTCTGGATGATTGTCTAATACTGCTAAAGCGACCAAAAAAAAACACCTCTAATTAGCTGATAAAATTTAATGTCTTAAAGATTGTCATAAATTAAGCTAATAAAAAATAATTCACTTTTATAAAGAAAATGCCTTGAATCACTGAAAATTACTGATACTTTTCAAACAGAGAATCACACAGACAGATATCGACGTCAAACTTTTTGTGCCCGGAGTTAAAAAGGATTCATAAGAGATGATACTTTTTAGTCCTAATGTTCTTCAACTATCTGTACATAATTATATCTAACAATAAAATATTTACCTACATAAAAATACACATACCTACGCGAAAATATATATGCTTTAAACTATATGAGCTACGGTTCCACGGGTTTAACTACGGAATCCTAAAAGTATCTCAAACCTCTCAAATCCAGGAAACATCTTGAAGACCGGCTATAATTGATTCACCCAATACTGCGTTAAATATTGCGTGCCCTATTTACGTCACTCTTGAATGATATTTCATTTTCAATTTAAGAAATAAAAAATGGTCAAAGTCTGTTCATAAATCAAACGCCACCGGGCCGCATAACCGCGTACCGTAGGCCACGAACGCAAACTTTTTTGGCGCCCCGTAATCGGAGTTTCCAAGCCCGTTTACCTCAGCTTTGCTTTGAGGTGAAGCCAACAGTTCGTTGAAAGTATTTTAAATGATGTGTACTAGAAAACGGCGTTTAAAAGTTGGTAAAGAGTATTTTATAAGTTGTGTTACATTTGCTTGTTAATGTTCAATGGTAGATACTCATGAGCGTAGCTAGGTTGGTGTAGGCTAGGGGGAGGTGGCACTGTCTCCCTATAGACTCTCACAACAACAAACGCTCAATTGTGTTCCGAAAAGAAAGGTGTGGAGCGGGTTACACTTTATAGAAACGACCATCTCAGTCCTCAAGGCATCTGTGACCGAGTTATACTAACAATAATTAACAGTACTAAAAATCTATCTGGCTATTAAGTCAACTGATTATATTATTAAGATTTAAAAATATGAGAAGAAGCAGAAACGTTTGGTTCATCAATGAGAAAAGTTCGAGCAAAATTCCACCTTTAAATGCCGCATGTTCAAAAAGTCATGGAGTATGATCAAGGAAAACGATATTATGTTGATTTTAAATTCTAACTCGGTTAAAAGGATCTGTAAATAGTAAGCATTCAAATACAATACAACAGTACTTAATCTGTTTTTAAATAACATGTAATTTGCAAACAATCAGCATTCAACGCTGCCGAGAAAATTAAATATGCTGTTAATGAAATAGGGGCGCCGCGGCGCCGTCTGCTATAGGTTTTAGTTTTAGGTTAGGATTGCGTAATGCTATTTGATTTTGTATTAAAATTGTACACCATTAGCTAAAAACATTAGTTATGTTAACATTGTGAAAATAATTCGTAAATAGTTGGCTTTCAATGTTATTGAAATTTGGTCGTCATTCAGCAAAAAGTCGTTCACTTAATTTTAACTTGTTTAGTTTGACCGTCCGGTCTTAATTGCCGTAGCTTGTACTAACATTTAAATGACGTCGTTTACATACTTTCGGGCACGTTTAGGATAAGTGTGTTTAACTGTTAAGCGAGCAGAAAGAACTTCAATTAGGAACACAAGTATATACTTGTTGATAAAAAGACTATTCTGAGTAGAGGCCAACCAACGAAGTCTTTTAAAATTGTCTAGTACATTTTTAATAGTATTATATTCAAACAACAATATCGAATTTAACACGATGATAGGGGTATCTTTACATCGCGACATTCCATCAGAACACGTAGGGAACATTTACAGCCTGATGACGGCTCTTCTCTCCGTCGTCGCCTTGTCGTGACTACTTTCCAAGCGGCGTAACGTCATTTGTCAATGTTGTCCCCAGGGGCGGTCTGGCCAGGTCGGCTAGTCGGCGATCGCCGAGGGCCCCGGGGTTAGGGGGGCCCCCAAATCACTCCTCCTAGGAGTATTTTTTTACTAACAAAACATACGAGCAACGTAATATAGACAACAGTAAATGATCTTTAAAGTGTGTTAATTAATTTTGAATTAATTACATAGTTACATCGATCACTAATATCCAGATACACAATCGGGCGCAAATGTCCTCACCAAATAGTCCGGTCAACGAATGCCTCACAAGAGGGTCCAGAATGAGTGAGCGGGAACTTAAGCGATTTATTTCCAAAATATGTATTCAGCGTACTTAGGGTGAAAATATACTAAGTCTTGCCATCTTTTAACCATCGGTGTACGGCTACACCTAGTTCTAGCTGACGAGAAATAGGCTACACCTAGTTCTAACCGCACGCAGCCGGCTACACCTAGTTTTTGTCGGCTAGAACTAGTTGTAGCCGCACTTCGGGTATTAGCTGAAATATATAACAAATATCTATAATTTAATCCATAAATACGATTAATTAATTATTAATTAATAAATATATATCACTTTAATTTAATCCGATTAAAAATAAATACGTGTAGCTGGTTCAGATAAATACATGTTATGTTCAGTAAAAAGTCCTTCCGTTTCCGAGATATTCGACGTTTTCAAAGTTTTTAAAAAAAATTCACCCTTCCCCATTCTTTTTGGCGCCAGAACTACAAATGAAGACATTATTTGTATCTCTTTTTTGGATAGTACTCCTGGATAGATGTGTGCTATCGAATGTCATCAATTATTTTTATAACAAAAGCACAAGTTGTTTTTAAATTAAGATTTATTTTACGCTTTTTCAAATTTCATTCCTGACTTTTACTTAGCCGTGGTTAAAAAAATGTATGGTGGCTTGAATACCAAAATAATAAGAAAACTAGCTCATTTCACCCAGATTCCGAAATGGTATGTTACAGGGTATGGTCCACTTTTAGATTTTAAATTATTTTCTTTTAAAATGTGCTAAACCCAATTTTATAAGCTTCCTAATATAACGTTTTTTGCTACAACGCACCATTTTTTGCTACAACGTAACATTTCTGAGATTTTGGCGAAAAAACAAAAATTAACACCTTTGTCACCCCCTTTCCCCTCCCGGTCCACCTCCTAAAAGTCAGCACTTTTAATATATTTTCTTTCTAAGCAACCTAACACATTTCTGAAGAATTCTCTGTCTTTTGAGACATTTGTTGACCGGACTAAGGGTAATTTTGTAATTTTTGTGTCATGCAAGGGGCCCCATATTTGGTTTTGGCCGAGGGCCCCACATGAAGCCAGACCGCTCCTGGTTGTCCCGATAATAACGCCTCGTTTAATTCGTAGCATTATAATTTTTGTAATACTTGAAGTTGATCGTAAACGTATAGTATGTATGTAGCACAAGGCTTCATACGTGTGCTTTATCGAACCGTCAAAATAATGTTATACTCACGTAACACAAGCTGGTTGCCAAAGCAAGAGTTTGCGTAATATTTAGGCTGCCCGGCCTATTTCGAATCTAAAAGGTTTAGAGAAAAGGCAAACCTACCTATATGTTTAAACCAATAAAAATTATATTACACTACATTGTTGAAAGTAATTATGAATGAAAGTAGGTAACTGAAATGATAAAGGAGGCTGTGCAGCAAGATATGGCTAGTTTTATTCCGGAGTTCCTTCTGGATCAGGATTCACGCGGGAAAAACTCCTATATAAGAACAAAGTCGCGGGCAACAGCTAGTTATTTCATGTAATCATATACCCATCTGCGTGTCAGATATGTGATAAGACCTCTATTGTTACGTGTTCGTTACATAACCGTCCTGAAGTTGCAAAATACTTTTGGCACTAAAATACATTGGTCCTCTCGTAAATGCTGTGTGGTTTACGAGATAGGCAATAAATATGTAAGGATTTGTTTTATTGCCACAATATCTCGCTGAGTTACAAGCGAAAATAAATAAAATTATCATAAGAAATATGTTTAAGTAGAATATGAAAGGATTTCAGATAATTCACGTTTACGTATTTGTTCCAAGGAATAAATAATTAACAATAGAATTTACAGTGGTGAGAATGTAATAAAAGAGTCACATCTCGCTTTGAAGACTACAATAATTAAATAATTGGACGACTTACCTAAGGAAGTCCGATTATAATTTTATGAAGTTTAACTCGAAGCACATATACAGTATACAGTGTAGTCTATTCTCCACCCGGCCTTGTATCGCGCTCTTTTAGAGAAACCTTCTAAAAAAAAAATAACAACCTTGTCTATGGACTAACTGTCGAGACTTGTCACTTTTTAGAGAAAGAGAAGATATTTTTACCCATTCGACTTGGGAATGTTGTTGGAAAACAGCAGGCTGCTTACAGCAGCAGGGAGGGAAGGGTAATTAATATGTGCTTCGAGTTAAACTTCATAAAATTATAATCGGACTTCCTTAGGTAAGTCGTCCAATTATTTAATTTTATTTCATTTACTCGAAGCACATATACAGTATACAGTGTAGCTGTTTAGAGAATTATGTCGAAATGGGTATCGTAGATATAATAAGAAATATTTTTGAGATAATCATGTGCCTGCATAACGTGATCATCTAGTATTTAGGATAAAATACGTACATAAAATACATGACTCTATTTTTATAAATATAGTCTCGGGTTAACATCATTTACATAATATAATTATAACTCAAATAAAGATCCAGTTGTGTATATCTTTAGTTTGCATACAACCATATATTGTTTTTGTATTTTGCTGTGTATTTCAATAAATAAATATTTCAAATTTCAATTTTAAACATGCATATTAATTTATTTGATGTATTTGTATAATAACCCTCTAAATAAGTTTCATTTTAAAAAGGTGATTGTTGCATATTATATCAATACCTACAGCATTAATAAAATTATTTTAAGCTGTATATTGTCATATTTATCATTAACTGACTTATTAAAAATTTTGATGAATGAAAGTGAATTGTAAGAGCAAAGACTGCAGATTTTTTAATTGCATTCATTGATAATCCTGCTTAGCAGCTAATTCAACTTTTACTGTAACTGTAAAGATGTTTTAAATATAATTATAAATTATATTATTCAATTTTGCTTAAAATTTTAAGTTTAATTTTATTTTATTTTATTGCATTGTATGTATTTTGCTATATGACCCAAGAGGTTGCAATAAATGAATTATTATTATTAATATGTAATATTATAGTACTTTAGTACTTATAGTGCAAGATTATACTTGTAGCAGTCAACAATTTTATAGCAAGAATTTTTATTCTTATGAATACATGTTTGTTACATAAAATCCTTCTTGACAGATAACAGAATATATATTGAAATTGAGAAAAGAAAAAAAAAATGTTGTAGAGACTAGGTACTATAAAATATTTCTGCTCCCGAAAATTGCAAGTATTACGATTATTTTATGATTCAAAATAATCAATATCTCTACAAATTAATTACTTGTATGGTGTGCACTCTTAGCGCTGTAGCAAATGCTAATAATGTCTTTCTTTTTTTTTTTTTTACAAAATTTGTCACTAGGTAGACATTAACTGCAATACAATTTAGGGCCCCCTATAATTATGTAAGGCATGCCTTATTCTCTGGAGGCCTTTAAAGTACTGCTAACCCTGGCAGTGCTTCCACTGCTTCCCTATTTAATATTTAACTCTTAATAGGAGTGAAGGTGATGCCGTTATATTAAAGCCTTGCTGTTATAATTATTGAACTATGCAAGTATGCAACATATTTGTATTACATAAATCAATGGCTAAGACTTCTGGTACTGAGGCTGTGTAGTCAATTCCTTGACAATGCAAAATCACATCTAACAAGTACTGATATAAAATTTATTCATACCTGAGGAGATTGATGCTATGTTAAATGAACATTGTGCCAAACCTCTGCATCCGAGTACTTTCTGTGAAATTACTCTTGCTGCCATATTAACCTGTTGATCCAATCTATGTTCAATGCTGAAAGGAGATAGTATAATTTTTATTGACAGTTTTAACAAAGGTTAGTTGTGTAACCACTAATCCTTTGATTGTTGAATACCCTGGTTGAGAGGTCAACCGTGAGTACAGCAGAAATTCTTTTGCTTTCCTTTGTTTGATTTTCTGTAAATATTAGGCAAAACAAAAGATTAAAATTATTTTAATTACACTGATTTAATTTAATCTAGTAACAAAATAATCATTTTATGAATACAACTTCCTTTCAATTTGATTTAATGCATCAAAAGAAAATTCTCATTCAATGACTGTGTTTGTATTTCTTATTATTATTCCTCCAATTAATACCATTACATAATTATATTCCTCTTGGTGGCCTTAAAGTGTTGAATACTGTCTATTTTATTTATGCAATCTATTGTCCATTTGCAATAAAACATTACAGTTACTTATGTATTCAGTGCAGTATTTTGGCCCAAAATCTGCTGTCCAACACCAACTGATGAATAATGTTTGCTCTTGTTAATTGTAGCAATCCTGACAATACAGGATTCTCGTAAATTTGTAATTTGTATAAGGTCTTCTTAATATAAATGTTTACATTAAACCATTTAATTACTACTTCGACAATGAAGTTTCAGCTGCGCCTCACCTATTAAATAAATGTGAATATCATAAGTATGGTTGAAATCAATCAATGTCAAATATTTTATACAGCTTTTAGTGTTTCATGCTTATAATGTGTAATACTGAACAAAAATTGTTATGGTACATAAGCTCAAATAAATTGGTTGACCATATTCAAACAATACATTGATGTTGAATTTATTACAGATCCAAGGAATTCTTTGCATTTACTGTACACCTTGTATTTTCATCACCACAGTATTCATAAATAAATCATATAATTTAGGCGCTCGGAAATATTCACTCGTTCTTTGCATCCATTTTATGTACAATCAGTACATAAGTAATCATCTATAGTTGACAGATACTTGAGTTCCACGTATAAACCTTTATTGTATAAAAATGCAAAGTCCATATTATAGTATGCTGTTACTACAAATAATGTAATGAAATTCAAAGTTGAGATATTTACTATACTCATTTACTATAGGCATGTATATAAATATGATTCCTTGAGGTATATGGAATGTAGGTAAATGATTAGATACCAAACTACAATTTGAATGTCAACTTCATTTTTGAAAGTGATTTTTATGTAAGTATTTAATTGTTACAAATATAATATTTAACTTTATTTGCCATTTGGTTTTTGTATCAGAAAGACCATGGAAAATATTCTTTGTAAGTGTCACCATGATTTCAGTTTCTAACTAGAATATTTTCATTAATTCATAAATCATTATTTTTAGGGACATGATACTGAACCTAATAACTCTGAATGGAATGTGACGTGCTTGGACCCACTATAGTAAATTGGAATCATTTGTTAATGATTACCAACAGATGAACAATCTTTTTAATTGTTTAAAATTACCGGCATTATACAAGCTTTATTTACTGTAATCATACTGTAATGAGCTCTCTTGATTCTCTCGGAATGCTGGAGAAGGCGAATAAATTTGTGTGATGACTGTGCAGCTCTTCACCAACCTGCTCTGGTTACCCAAGTGGAGTTTACTCGAGGTTCCTCAATGATGAAGAGAGGTCCATGCTAGTGAACCATTAATTGGTTTGACATTAATTGGCAGCCACAGTGCATCTCAGGCACTAGCCTGAGCTAGTACTCTTACTACTAGCTAGACAGTTTACCACTAGCTAGACAGTTTACCACTAGCTAGAGTGACTACTAAGTCACTCTCATATCATCGATGAACTGGATGGTTTACCGTGATGGACTGTTCTAGTTTCTCAAATAATTTTCAATGGTATTATTAGTTGTTACTAATATTGTTGGTTATGGAACCATCTTTTTGATGGAATTAGAGCTTTGTGGCATTTTTATCTTTTCACACAATGGATATTTTGTCCAATTTTTATTTTGTATTATTCCTGAAAATGTTTGTTTCATTGCGCATTAAGTGAGTTCCTGGTTTAAATGGTGATAGTATATTATGCTTCATATTAAGCATATAGCCTCACTCAAACAAACTTTTAACATATTCATTTCATTAGAAAAACATTGATATAACACACTGATGCAATCCCTCTTAGTCGGTTTACTTACGGCCTTGCCTTTGTTCCTCCCCCTTTTAGAGATATAATTGCCTCAATTCCATAATTTACATTAAATTGGAACATAAAAATAGATTTGTAATTCTATCACAATATGCTATCTTGAGTTAAGATCTTGCCAAATCTTTTGAAACATCTTTGTTTATTGCACATACTTAGGTATATTTTAAACTTCAGCAAGTGCCTGTTACAATTTTGCACTTATTTGTACCATTTCCAGAAATATAAGGATTTGAGCTTGTTTCTCCTGCTGGGCCTCAGGGGCTCATTTCAAAGGAATTATAACAATACCCTAGGTATTTATTATTTTAGCATTATATCGTTTCTCGAACGTAATGCTATTCATTAAATTCCAACGACATGAATTCATGTCACGAATGCCATAGTACGTTCACTTCGCTGGAATCCAAGTATTTGTCATTGCTGCACTCGGGGAGTAATTTCATATGGATAAAAATATCATAATATATTTTTAGTTTTAGCATTAAATCGTATCGCGTACGTAATGCTCATCGTTAAATTGTTGCACTTGTCATCGGGTAGGTACAAAGAAAGACTGTATCGCGTACATTGTCAGACTTTGTAATATAAATATATCAACTAATGTATCTCGTACAAAAGTTGATCCTCGTATTCGGCATCGCGTGCCGGCCACGGAAACTCCCAGCAGCATAGACAGATTGGCCTTTTGTTGATTTACGTTACTTTATAATCCTTTGGCCAATACCATTTTAAGGTTTTGTGCAGATGTAATTAAAACATACTAGTACATCGATTTATGATCTATAGATCACTCCGATTGAATTGAGGTTAACATGTTTACTGTTAAATAAGTCAACAAGAAAGTTGTACCTGTTTACTTGAAGAATATTTCATTACTACAATATTAACATGTAGGTACAGGACAGTCCATTATCAGTTAACTTACCTTCGATTTCCAAGTATCACATAGAACTTCAACTTATCCTCCATCCATTGATTTTTATACTTTTGAATTGTTGTGTCACTATATTTCTCATAGATTTAGCATACACTACAGTAAATCTATGATATTTCCACATCTTTATAAATAATTTCCTTAAGGACACTGAAAATTTGGTGCGATACAAGCAACCGCGCGAAAAAAAGTGACAAGTCTCGACAGTTAGTCCATAGACAAGGTTGTTATTTTTTTTTTTAGAAGGTTTCTCTAAAAGAGCGCGATACAAGGCCGGGTGGAGAATAGACTACACTGTATACTGTATATGTGCTTCGAGTAAATGAAATAAAATTCTCGCTATTTGCGCACATTTTCCTATGACACAAGCACATCGGTATCAGCAAATGCAAACGCATCATCGATTTGTTGCCGGAAGTAAAAAAGAAAGTATGTATTGGATTTCGAGAGTGAAGACGGAAACTAGCTAGGCAGATTGAGGGGAAAGCTAGTACCAGTAAAATATCATCTATTACTTAATATATTGCAACTTTATATTTCGCGTAGAAGTTATGAGTCAAGCCTTCGAAGTTAAAATTCACAATGGACGACTGAATGAATCTAATTTTATTCATAGTTGGTTTTTCACAAACCCTTTTAAAAGTTAAAATACGCCATCGCTTCAACAAATTCCTATCGTGAGGGGTCTTGGAGGAAGAATCGCCAAGAAACTTCCAAGGAGCTTCTTTTCCTACTCACTGCTACAGATTGCACTTACTACTTCATAAAGAACATCAAACTAATGTTCAAAAAGTTTTTTCTTTAAACATGTTAAGTTTGTAGCAACGTTTCGTCTAAATACATCCTTTTGAGTTTGAAGTGAGTTTAGAGAATCTGTGACATTTCCGATCATTTCCGATTTTATTATTGCCATGAAGACCATGACCTGGTCTGTTACGAAGTGATTTAGTGACTGATAGACAACGCACAACCGAAACTACTGAAATCAAGTAGCTTAAAGGAGATGGGTAAATAGAATTATGCACGACTGCCCAGCGATATATAAACATAGAACCTAGCAATATGTAAAGCCGAATAGCTGAATATTAGTATTTTATATAAAATACTAGCGGCCCGCCCGCGGTTTCACCCGCGTGGATCCCGTTCTCGTGGGAATATATGCATGTATTATACATAAAAACCTTCCTCTTGAATCACTCTACCTATTACAAAAAACCGCATCAAAATCCGTTGCGTAATTTTAAAGATTTAAGCATACAGACAAACAGACAAACAAACAGACGGACAAAAATAGCGACTTTGTTTTATACTATGTAGTGAAGTTTCAGTAACTTTTCATATAGGTATTCACAATTTGAGGGGAGCACTACGAGGGATTTTTGATAATTCTTCCCCCTACTTATGGTATAAAAAAAGGGGAATAAACGAAAACTCTACGCCGGTAGAGCCGCAACATGCCATAACACAATGTATGGCTGCCCCATAATTAATCACAGTCACACTTCATATTATAACGCTCGTATTGTCCTAGTATACTGCGTAAACACACAAGCTATTTACCACTCGCTTTGACTCCGCACTACTAACTGAAGAGTGAAAACGCTCATTATGTATAACAAACTGCGAGGGAGTGAGGGAATTAATAGCATTAATCTTTGATGTTTTAAATGTCTAGATTGAGCGTCGCCCTACAATGAAAACAAAAAAAAACAAGGCAACAATATCAAGCAACACACATGTGTGTGCAGGCGATGTTTTTCACGTTCGTTTATTGTCTATGTGTGCGTAATGATATAAAAATTGTGGCCAACAGTTAGCCACAATTTTTTGACACGTTTTCGCGGATTCGATGTTCCATCTAGATATTTAAAACATCAAAGAGCATTAATGCTGTGCTGTATGAACGAGAAACACCCATTAGCTACTTGTTTTACTAGTGATGGGTATAGAGGACGGCGAGGGATTACAGGGATAATAGGAAATAGCCAGATAAGTAGAATAGGAAAATGTATTTCGGTTCGGTTTTACAATGACAATGTGTTCTTGGTAAGTGACAGAATTTAAAAGGTATAAAAAAAAGAAATATAAAATTAAAGGAGGTTGGTTTGTCACATTCTCCCCCCTCGTATGGCAATACGCAATATGAGGAAAATGTGGCAAACCGTTATGGACTAATAACAATGATTATGGACCAATGACAATGAGTTTCTTGACCGGCCTACGTAAAATCCCCCCCTTGGTAAGCACATCAACAACTCTGACAACCCCGTCACGCCCGGGGTAAACGTTGGTGACTCTACCCTTAGGCCATACCCCGCGCGGTACGGTGTTGTCAGCGATGATAACGATATCACCGACGCTCACCTCACACGGAGTGTTTGGGGCAGGTGATCTTGTTTGGAGCAGCGGCAGTACTTCCCGGACCCAGCGGGACCAAAATTGATCTGCTAATCGAGATGCTTTTTTCCATTCGGATCTGCCCATCAAGGCGTAGTCGTCGAGTGCAGGTTCGGGACTTGTCGTGGGTGACGAACAGCCAATCAAAAAATGGAAGGGAGTAAGTGCCTCTTGATCCTCAGTATCCACACTTACGTGTGACAGTGGCCGAGAATTAATTATAGCTTCAACCTCCATAAGTAAAGTTTCAAAGGTTTCTTCCTTTGGTGCCTTCTGGTGGAGAACCACACGCAAAGCGGTTTTGGTTGAACGTACCAAACGTTCCCAACAGCCTCCAAAAAACGGTGCAGCGGGAGGGATAAATTTCCATTTAATGCCTTTTGTTGCTGCGAAATCCTCTACCTTGTTACCGAAGAACGTCTTTAGCTCCTTGTTAGCACCGACGAACGCTGTGCCGTTGTCTGAGATGATCGTCGAAGGTGACCCTCTCCGCGCGATAAATCGTCGTAAGCTCATTATCGCCGAGTCGGAAGAAAGGCTGTGGACAACTTCGAAATGGATCGCTCTTACTGTCAGACATGTATATAAGGCGACGTATCGTTTTTCCCTTCGTCGACCAATGGTTACTTCAATTGGGCCAAAGTAATCGAGACCGACATGCGTGAAAGGCTTTTTGTGGTGTGCGAGACGCTCTGCAGGTAAGTCCGCCGTAGGTGGTATCAATGTTGGAGACTTTCTTATACGACAGAAACGGCAGCTTTTAGCCACTGTCTTCACTGTAGGCCTCAGGCGCAATATCCAGTATTTCTGCCGCAATTCATTGACTACCGTTTCGTTGTTTGCGTGGGCCATTTTTTTATGATAACTGAGGACCAGTAAACGAGTTATTGGGTGACGCCCATCCAGTAAAATAGGATTCTTCATGTCTGTGTCAATGTCTGGGGCTGCACGAACTCGGCCAGCCAGCCTCAAAAGGTTGTCGTCTCCAAGTGCTGGCGATAGTTTTAAAAGGGGGCTCGTCTTTGGGATACCTTGCGCCGCTTTAATGCACCGGATCTCTTCTTGAAAGGTTTCCAGCTGACACTGCCTCAGAATGTGTAGCTCCGCGGTTTTAATCAGCTCTGAGGTGAGCGCCGATATATTAGACCCCGTGTGACATGGAACAGAAAAAGAATGATTTGGTGATGACGTAGTAAAAGAATCAAGACGAGATTTGGAATTTTGAGTATGAGTGTCCAAAAGTGTTCTAAATTTTGCCGCAGCCTGATGGGCACGAGCGGTTGCTCTTACGAGTCGCGTCCAATCACTAAAATGACTGGGATTTGCCGTTACTGTAGGCATGAGCTCTTTGGTGTATCCCACCAATTCACACACATAGTGAGTCTTTAACTCTGTGAGAACTGGTGCGATTAGCTCCTTTGGTTCGGCTGGCCACATATCTGATGATTGTAACAGAAATTGTGGCCCTACGAACCATCTGGACGAGGATTCCAGAGTGCGAAACCTCGTCGCATCGTCGGCTACGTTTAAATCTGTTGGAACCCACCGCCAATCATCAACGTTCGTATTCTCGATGATTTCACCGACACGGTGGGCCACAAAAGGCCTAAATGTGCGAGTGTCGGCTCGAAGCCAGCTAAGCACTGTCCTTGAGTCGCTCCAGTAAAAAAATCGTACAGGTTTGAACTTATGGGACTCTGTTATCGTGACAGCCCATCGAGAGGCGATCAGAGCCGCTTGGAGCTCTAGTCGAGGAATAGAAACAGGCTTCAAAGGGCTGACACGCGACTTGCTTCCAATAAGTGCAAGCCTGAAACTGCCATCTGGCAAGACAAAGCGCCAATATGCGACGCAAGCGTAGGCAAGTTCGCTGGCATCAGCGAAAATGTGTAGTTCGCGTTCTATAAAATCAACGCCTAGATAACAACGTGGGATGCGAATATTTGCAACAGACAGTATCTCTTTAAACCAATCTTGCCATGTATTAATTACTTTTGTAGATAACTGTTCGTCCCAACCCACATTGCTACGCCAGAGCGTTTGAAACATGACACGTCCTTTAACCATAACGGGTGCAAGTAAACCTAAAGGATCGTACACGCGCATCAAATGTGACAGAACTTGACGCTTGGTTAGTTTATCCAACTGTGACAGGAACTCGTCATTTATACCGATACTAAATCCTAAATAATCTTCTTTAGGTACCCATAACACTCCCAGGGCACGTATCGGAGTAATTGGCAAACCTAAATGTACTTCAGGAGAAGGAGCCGCATGTAAGTCAGAAGGAACTAATGATAATGCCCCAGCATCGTTGGAAATCCAACCCCTCATTTCGAAACCTGCCGCTTTGTGTACCGTTACAATGTGAGCGGCAAGGCGCGCGGCTTCGGATACGTCGTCCAGACTGCCGATGTAATCGTCCATGTAGTGATCGTGGACAATTGCGTCAGCAGCTGATGGATATTGATGGGCTAGTTCTTGGGCATTTCGGTTCTTTATGTATTGAGCTATGAACGGACTTGAGCACGCACCGAAAATAACCGAAGTCATTCTGAATTCCTTTATTGGTTCTCTAGGGTCTGATCTCCACAGAAAGCGCAGGGCGTCGCGGTCCTGGTCTCTTACCCGAACTTGGGGAAACATTTCTTTAATATCTGCGGTCATAGCTATGCGCCCTTCCCTAAATCTGAATAAGATTCCTAAAAGCGATTGTAAAAGATCAGGCCCCGGAAGCAACAAAGTATTCAAGCTGACTCCACATGTTTTAGCAGCCGCATCATGTACTACACGCAATTTCTTCTTTTGTGGGTGATAAACACCAAAATGTGGAAGGTACCATCGAGGTGAGGCCTTCGAAGTATGCACAATACCCCTAGAAATGTTGTTGGTGTGGTACGTGTCGGCGGCACACTCTTCTGCATAGCCCTTACTTATTATGTCAGCTATGTACTTTTTATATGACTCGCCGAAAACGTTATCCTTAGCCATACGTTTCTCTAAACCTTTCAAACGAGATTCCGCTTGATAATAACTGTCGGGTACGGTAACGTTTTCATCGCGCCATGGTAACCCTACAGTGAACCGACCCTCTGGGGAACGTTCAGCAGTAGCGCTAAGAATGTCCACTGCGCGCTGTTCTTGTAAACTATATGTGTTGTCACGTTTTGTTATACCTATAGAGTCAAGTTTGTACTGTTCCTTGATAAGTGAGTCTAAAGTGTCATGTTGCTCTATCATCGTATTAATGTCGGTGCATAAAGTGTGATCTATACACTTTGTAGGTTTTGTTCGCCTGCCTATAGGACCATACAAAGTCCAACCTAAAGCTGTTAGGCAAGCAACCGGTTCAGAGCGGTGGCCCTTACGGACCTCGTGAGTGATGGACAAGTGCCAGTCTTCTGTACCTATAAGAATAGTTGGCGTCGCATCAGTATATATTAGCATGTCGGTAAGCTCTGAAAGGTGACGGAATTTTGTGATATCGGAAGTCTTTATTGTTTGTGTATGTAAAGATAACGAATCTATTGCACGAGCGTTGTTAATTTTAAAAGTTTCAGCTGTGTATTTACCCTTAATTTTGAAATTCACATATGATACAGTACTAGTCTTATTCAATCCGCCAACTGCATTAATTTTAATGATGTCAGAAGGGCCAGTACAACCAATTTTGTTAGCCACCACAGAGTCTATTAATGTAGCCGTGCTACCATCGTCAAGTACCGCGTAGGTATCGTAGGAACCTACTGGGCCACTGACAGTGACGGGAACGACTTTTAGGAGTGTTTTACCTAGATGTGAGTAATCAGAATTAGATAACCCCACTAACTCCTGGGCCTGTGGCAGTGAAGATGGTCCTGGTTCAGAGCTGCCGTGCAGGAGCGTGTGGTGACGTCGGGTGCAGCCGTCGACGCCACATGGTTTGACCTTGCAAGTGTTCCAAGTGTGACTGTTAACCTTAAGACACCTATAGCAAGCACGCTTACTGCGCAGCCAACGCCATCTGTCATCAGTAGACAAAGACTTAAAACTTGTACAAATATTAATATTATGTGATTTATCGCAATAGACACACTTGGCTTTAGTATCTTTGGCTGGTGTACTAGTATGTACTGCTACGTCGGAGTTATAATTTGACTGAGATGTTAAATATTTAGATGCAGAATGTGAGGAAGGGGTCGGCTGTATAGCGGGTGACAATCCAAAACGAACGTGCCGGTCGAGTTCTCGTACTAAGAAGTCGCTTAGTAACTCGAGCTTCGTTTTATTTTCGTGACTATCAGACGCATAGTCAGTCCACCTAAGTCTCAATGTATGGTCGAATTTATTTACAATACAATAGAATAACTCCGGAGAGTGTAAATATTCGGTTTTCTTTAATAATCGTATTGTGGCTACACTATTGCGTACACGAGAAGTAAAAGTAGCCAAACCCTTAAAATCCACTGCCAGATTTGGCAGATTCTTAAGAACCGCCACCTCATGCAACACGATTAGCTCCGGGCGCGCGAAGCATTGTTCGAGTAGAAGTAGCGCGTCGTCCGGCGACTCGGCGGACACCAGAAGCGACGCAACTGCCTCGCGTGCCTCTCCGTGCAGCGCTTGTTGCAGACGGATGACGTTTTCTATGGGAGAGTAAAACGATTTAGTTGTATCATAGATTTGTTTAAACTTTAGCCACTGTGATGGGTGGCCTGAAAATTGTGGCAGGTCTATGTGCTGAGGCTTCCTCATCCGTGTCTGCTCGACGACGAGTGCCCTAGTAGCAGCGGCCGTATCTGCTATGGCCTTCACCATGCCAAGTATGTTTGTATTAAACCCTGATGTCGTATGTGAACGTGTGTTTTCTAGCACTATAGGCACGTGATCCAGTCGGGCCGCTGGATTAGCGTCTGCCTGGCTCGGCAGTCCAGCTGTGTGGCCGTTCTGTGTGTGATCAGGTTCTATGTTTGCTTGTTCTCGTTCAATACCGTCGTCCGAAATAGAAGCAAATTCGTTTACCTGGCTGTTCACCCAAGTTACCAGACGCGAGGAACGACGGCTCCGTAGTGAGCGGCGAGAGGCACCGGACTCAACCTCGATCGCGGCTAGCTCTGCACGGAGCTCGTCTTCTTCAACCTGGTTCTCCAAGTCAGCTAGCCGGCGCTCGCGCTCGAGCTGTCGTCGGCGAGTGCGTGCTTCAGCGGCTAGCTTGCGGGCTTGGGCTGAAGAAACTGAAGTTGTGTGTTCACTCATTTCACTATTATGAACCTCGTGATCCCCTTGTTCCGTGATCGCGGGGTGCGCCCCCGGATCGGGTGTCGCGGGTTGCGCGCTCGAAGCGAGTTTAGCTCCGCTTCTCGTGAGCGGCATGTTGTCAAGTCGGGAAAAAATTTTGAATTTCGGTACAATTTAGAATCAGAATTTTTACAAATAAGCTAGTTCAATACGTGGAGAAGGACCAAAAAAAGATATAGAGGACGGCGAGGGATTACAGGGATAATAGGAAATAGCCAGATAAGTAGAATAGGAAAATGTATTTCGGTTCGGTTTTACAATGACAATGTGTTCTTGGTAAGTGACAGAATTTAAAAGGTATAAAAAAAAGAAATATAAAATTAAAGGAGGTTGGTTTGTCACAATGGGCAACCGTGAGCGATGAGGATAACAGGACGACTGTAAAACACTTAATTGCTTTTGTTGGTATTGAATGGGAACCTATTTCCGCTTTTTATCGATTTTGAAAAAGGAGGATGTTATCAATTCGAAGTTTTGGTTGTTACCTCATAACTTTGCACTAGATGAACTTGATAATTATCACATCCTGATTTTGATAATTACTTTTGTATTCGAAAGGTTGTACTCCATGCTTATTCTCATTAAGCGTTCACATTTGACATCAGACACGTAGTTTTTGAGTTATCTTTGTTTATCGATTTTGAAGTTTTTTTAGATTTTAATATTTTTTGTGTTTGATTTTATTACACTTTGTGGAATTTGCTAATAGATTAATATACAGAATTTTCTAGCGTTTCGCTAACGTGAAGCTAAAACTTGTGTACAGAATAAAATGGAGGAGGAGTGCAGAAAGCAAACACTTTTAAATGTTTGCTATATATTGTATACATACTATGTATGTATTTGACAGGATGTGATAATATTATGATCCTCGAAGTAAACATATAAAAAATTGTTGAAGATAACAAATAGACGTGCAACGAATCTATGAAAGAAGCAATTCAATGATCTTACGTGTGAAACTTCAACAAATACAATTTTTTTTTTACATAAAATTTTCATTCATAAAATTATTTAAAAAAAAACAAGTTTTTATCTAAATCGTAGCCAGCTCGCGATCTGACGCTGCGTTTTAAAACCACATTTTATTTTCACCAGCGTTGGTACGTGGGAATACGATATGTACGAGTAGGTACGTCATAATCTAACCTTAATTTCGGTTTCGTATGAATGCATAATTTACTGGCATTTTAAAAGATTTTTCTTTGTGTTAAATTTTGTTAATGAGGGTTTTGTAGCTTCGACTTGCTGCTAGGTTGTTTGTGTTGGGAAGATCTGCACTTAATTATGCTCTTACCAAACAATTATGATAATCCATTCTATATAAGGGTCTGTTAATCTGTTTGAGATTTCAAAATAGCAGTGTTTATTCCAGTGCATATAAGTATTTACATGATGCTAAAACACAAACACACGATTTTAATACTTTTGTCTCTGTGTTTGTTTGTCCGGGCTAATCTCCGGAACGGCTGAACGGATTTAATGGGACTTCCATTGGGAGATAGAGGAAGTTGTGGAGCAACATATAGGCTACTTTACCGTTACCGTTACCGGAATTCCAGCGGGATCAGGATTCAAACGGGAAAAACGTCGTGGGCTCAGCTTGTTACTAAATAAAAGTATTTTTTTTGTGGTAAGGCTGAAGCTGTCTAGCTACCATCCTTATGAGATCCTGTAAAATGATGTTGATTTGACTTTGGGATCCAGTAATTTCCTTCTTTTTTTCTTTGCTGGTAACGCTTCTGAAATCATTGATGTTTTCTGTTACAATGTCCTGTCCATGGACAATAGTGAACTTACCATTGAGTAGCTCATCTATCTGTTTGTTAGTTGGTTAATATGTATTGTGTACTTATGTTTCTATGATATAAAGAAATTGTTTGAATTGAAAATCAATTTCAACTGTTATAGTACGCCTCTTGTTATCTACACAAACCGAATTGCAGCGTGGATTTATAATTGAAGTGTCATTAAATATTCTGATCATGTCTTTTCAGCTGATCACGAAACTTATTTTTAATATAATATTTATAATATCATTACGAGTCACGGGCACAAGTTGGTTACAGATGTCAGAAAATAAGAAAGCGGAAAATCTGCTTATTAGTAATATCAATATGTTATGTATAATTAACATATTATGAAAAAAGAAATTCCAAAATTTTGTAGCGAAAAGCGTAGAATTTGCTTTATATCCATTTGTGTTAGTGTATACACTTAGCAAATTAGTAGTTATACTGAGGTAAAGTTTTTGTGTAAACAATAATTAGGTATTTTTTGTTTCAGGTAAGTGACTACCCAACGAAGCTGAGAGTGTTCAAATAGGTGTCCCATGGTAAAGGTTTGGTTTTCATATTTATAATATAGAGTTCACGAAATGAAAAGTTTCAGTGCGAAAGAAATGCTCAAAGAATTACAGTGGTGTTAATTCATGAATAAACCACTAAGTAGTTAATTTGGGTTAAAAAAGAGGTACATTTGAGAATTTGTATTCCTTTATTCACCTGTTCACACAAAATATTATTGCAAGATAGTCTATACCTGCAGTTGTCTCCGCCAATAACAATATTATTTACAACAAGGTTTTTACTCTTTTTCTAATTTAAACAAGGTTAAAATGAAAAGTGTAAACAAAACTTTTAACAGCTTTAAAAGTCACCGGCATTTACAGCCACTGAATAATGTGAAGCTTTTATGTATTTGGATTCCGTTATGATTCTATTTAGCTCAATATTTGCTACGATAAAATATATTCGGCTTTAAGTAAGGCCCATGTTTGCCTTTGATGCTATTGACACGTTTTTATGGCTCGGTTGTAGACAAATTAGCCGAAAACTAACCTACATGGTGGCTTATAAAGTCTATGCACACTAATATTATATATGTAAAAGGGCGAACCTGTGCTTAACCTAATTACGTTATTTTTGCTTAGGCAGTTTTTTAAATACTTGGTTTTTTTGTATCACCATCAAGATATATTATAGGCCTTGATCGACATGCTTAGAATATGATTATTTTACGATCCGGCGAAGGAAAATGTTGTGAGGCAACCTGCAAACCTGTTAATGAAATTTTCTCTGGAGTGTGTGAAGTGAAGTCTGCCAAATCTCCCCTGACCAGCGTGGTGGACTTCATATTATAACGGGAGACCCGTGCCTGACCGTCGAATAGTTATTGGATATGATGATCATAAGTGTAAAACGAATATTTTTTAGGTTCAGGAACTATACTACCAAGCTCTAATTAGTTACTACCTAGTTACCTATTATTAGTTATTACCTAGCTCCTAACTAAATGCATTGATAAGGAAACTTTTTTAAAACTAGTCCACTTTTGAAAAAGTTCCCGAGTAAGATATTATCTCGTCAAAGCTAATGGAGATTGCATCAGAGAGATAAGCTTGATCCAATTTGTAAACTCATTCCATCAAAACAAACTACTGAACACAGACGGCTGAAACTTTGTCTAAACTGGGATCTGTACGAAAACATAATGAAATAAACAAAGGATTCATTTAATTCGTATGAGAAAATTTTAATATTTTAATAAAAAAAACATTTATTTTACGCGCTTACCTCACGTACTGTTTTGTCGGATTCACCCGACTACTTTCGAACCGATTCCGAGGTTCGTCATCAGGAGCCACCGGCGACTAGAGCTCGCTTATATGTATATGACAGCAGTAACGAAACTAGTCGAGCGAATACGACAAAACAGTACGTGAGGTAAGCCGCGTGATATATGTAAAATGAATTCAAACACTCACGAATCATTCAGTACTAAAAAACAATTATGTTAACAAAAATTGAATGACAATTGCAACCCCTTCTGTTTATTTATGAGGTAAGTATGGTGAACTATGTTACAAAATCTATCCAAGCATTGGAGCTAGATTTGATTTGTTAGATGTCATCGATGTCAGCAAGTACCTATATCAAGAACGCTCGTGGTGATGATGACGTTTAGTTCATCTCGCTAAGGTGAAAATGACCCGAAAATTATTGATTTAATTATTCACAAAATTCTGGTTCAGCGAAACTCATCTAATTAACTAATTAACATGATAAATTAACTAAATTTATGTCGATGGTGCTAGTGCTTTTACTATCCTTGAAAAAAGGCAAATAAAGTTAAATACAACAAATTTTCAAAAATATCCAACCTAGCACTTAGTAGGTAAGTAAATACAAATGAACCTTAACACCAAAATATATTTCCTTCAGACAATCTCTAGACTCTGCCAAAGTATGTTAATTGCAAATGGAGTAAATTACTTCCAAATACGTCTGTAACAATGTTAATTTACTATTACCATAATTAGTTTTAAAATCATTCACATGTGATATGCGAGTTTTTGTATCTGTACGTGCAAAATTCCACATTTCAATTCCACAATACCCTAAATTAATTCATGAATCGAGGCAAGCCGTATTCGGTATATCAAACGCGTTATCGTGAAAGCGTTTACTGAAATGAGGTTAATATTAGAATTTTCCCTTTAGAAATGACATTTCTATAGTCTATATTATAGGTACTTGTAGGTAGGTAGGTACTTGTTGCTGGTATTATTATGTTTCTGGGTTATGTCTGACTGCAGTCCTATATTTACATAGTCCTTCGAGCGAATGTATTTTTACCGTACTTACTTTCCATCCATTTAGAATTTGAATGAAGCCCAAGTTCGCAGTTCTTACTTAAAGCCGTTTAAGCTTTAGCGATGGCATACACATCTGCTCGGAAATGATTCGCCTCGTTCTGAGTCGTTAAGTATCCTTTGTATGAAATTTCATATGATAACAGAGACTTATCAATATACACTGACGGACTCATAAACTGCATCAAAGATTAGAAGTACTTTGAAATTCATATTTTTGATAATTATACTAACTATTTAGATTAAACTAAATGGAAATGTCAAGACTGTCCATTATTCATTAAAAAAAACATTAAATTTAAGAATTGAACTGCAGCACATGATAAAATTATAGGCGAGAAAATAAAATTTATGCTTAATCTCCGTTTCGTATGTTACTGAAGTAAAGTTTGAAATTTGTTCTGTTTGTTTATTTTTTCGTTTGGGACGCAAATTATTGTTATCAATAGTATTGTTTTGAGTCTTTTCAACTCAATAAAAGTTTCGTAGCCATAAATGTGGATACTTCGTCAAAACAAGCTGTTCAAACTGTGGCATTAGTGCGGGAAGGCTTGCATCAAAGAAATATTGCCAGAAATTTAAATTTAAACCAGTCTACAGTTTCTAGAGTATACCGAAGGTTTGTTGAGACTGGTTCTTACAAAAGGAGAGCCGGTACCGGCAGAACTCGAGCAACTAACTGTCGTGACGACCGATTTATTGTTTCAATTTCCCTACGAAATCGTTACTTCACGTCAGTAAACATCAAAACAGAGCTGAATGAATTACGTGAAGTAAACGTGTGTTGACCTACCATAAGAAGGAGGTTTAAAGAAGCGTTAATCACCCCTTTTAGTCCAGCAAATTGTCCAAAGCTGCCTGCAGCTGACAGACAAGCGCGTTTAAGATTTGCACGTGAACATCTTAATTCTACTGAAGAGCAATGGGCCTCCGTATTGTTCACCGATGAGAGTAAAACATGTTTAAATGGTGCAGATGGTCGCAGAAGAGTCTATCGTCGACAAGGGTAGTGATATCCTCAAGGTTGCTTTGAGAAGCGAGTTCCTTTTAGTAGCGGTTCGTGTATGGTGTGGGGTGGCATTTCGATGATCGAGCGAACGGAACTTGTATTCGTCGACATGGTTCGTCAAAACGGTAGAAGAGTTGGTTTGACGGCCCAACGCTATAAAACAGAGGTTTTAGAAGCCCACGTGGTACCTTGCATGAGATTGATAGGCAAACATTTTTCTCTAATACAACACAATGCCTGACCCCACGCCGCTGTACAGGTTCAACAATATTGCGAAGAGGTTGGGATGCGTATCATGAATTGGCCAGCACGCAGACCGGATCTTAATCCCATTGAGCATATTTGGGACAGTTTAAAAAAGGTGTATATGCTAGAAATGATGTGCCCACAACAGTGGCAGCGTTAAGAATAGCGATTTCACAAGAAAGGAACAATATTCGCAAAACAGTTTAATAACCCTAATCAGATTTATGCGGAACCGAATATAATCTGTAATAAGGACACACGGAGGCAACACGAAGTACTTATTAAAAGAAAAAAAACCTCTGCTTCAACTTTTTCCATTGTAAAAAAACAAGTTTTACCAATGAACCATTTGATTCAAAACCAATTTTTGTCACATTTATCATTTTGTTAAAAAAATTGAATCGTCCTGTCCAGTATACAAACATACACTTACCGATATGATATTACGATGTTATAAAGTCAACTGACCAAACTGCAGGTTTCAATTTATATTTGTTTAAAAAGTTTAAATATTTGGTTCAAAGGAGGATGCCCGGTATTGGCTCTAAAACGCACTCAAATGAAATTATGTTGAAAAAAAAAAAAGATTAAAAAAATATAATATGTGCGTATAATATCTCAATATAGGAAGTTTGCCTAACATTGCAGCACAATAAAAAGTAATGGAAATGATTTAATAAATATTTATATTTTTACGTCAGTTTTGATTATTGTTAGTTGTTGCCATCATAAAAACATTCTGCCGTATAAAATATTATCGTAGACAAAATTCAGTAATAATAAAATGTTTGCTTGTCTTGTAATTTTTTAAATATATAATGGTCGACTGAAATCCTTACTTAATATTATAAATGTGAAAGTGTGTTTGTTTGTTTGTTTGTTTGTTTGTGACGCTTTCACGTCGCAACAAAGCTATTATATGGTAAGGTTTATGTGTGTGGGGATAGTTAGGAGGGTGGAGAGTGACGTAGGCTACTTTTTACCGCGGAAAAACATCCCATTCCCATGGGAAGATCGATGTTTTGTTAGTTGCTAGATATTTATTTTCGGAGTTGTTAATAGATGGCGTTAATAAAATTCATTTGCAAGTTCTGAATTACGCTATCAAATACTACATGTAATTTACTTAGTCAAATGTAATAGGCTACTTTAGCTCTGCCTCGAGAACTCCCCGCTGCGGCTGTATTCAGTGTACCGCCCGCCCGCTGGCACTATCCTGTTGGCTGATGTCCGCAAGTTGCTGGACTCGCCGACACCAGTGGTGGGCGCGGGCGACTGGAACTGCAAGCATCCGGGGTGGAATAGCCTAGCTGCCAACAGAAGTGGAAGGTTACTTTTTGATGCCGCTGAACAGCACGGCTACACTGTCGAGGGTGTTGCACACCGTTACTGCGGCTCTGAATAAGAGAGAACGCGTGTATGTAGTATTCCTCGACATGAAAAAGGCGTTCGACCGTGTTTGGCACGACGGCTTTCTCTACAAGATCTCGCATTCGTCGGCGCCCCGGAGTGCCGTTAAGGTGATCTCCAGTTTCCTCGAAAATAGAAGCTTCAGAGTAGTGGTTGAAGACGCCGAATCCACCGAGCGTCCGATCGCAGCCGGCGTCCCGCAAGGGAGTTGCCTGTCCCCGGTCTGCTACGCCTGATACACCGACAACATCCCGGCGGCAGGGGGGCGTCGCTTGCCCTGTATGCCGATGACGTGGCGTACATCACCACGTCGCTGAATAGAACCCACGCCATCGTCAAGATGCAGCGTGCGCTTGATGCCCTCCCCGAATGGCTCGCCGCGTGGAGACTGTCGGTGAATGTCGGGAAGACGCAGGCCGTGAACATAGGAGGATACCTCAACAGGCGGGACCCTACTCTGGAGCTTCACGGACAAGATATCCAATGGGCCCCACAGGCCAAATACCTGGGGGCAAAATCGACGGAAGACTTTCGATGAAGCCACAGGTTACGAAAGCCGTCGCGAATTCCAGAAGCGCGATGGCAGACACCAGTGCTCTCCTCGAGCCTCCCTCTCGGGCTGAAGCTCGGGGTCTACAAGACCTACATCAGATCCCGCCTCACGTACGCGGCACCGGCGTGGTACGCGCTCGCCAGCGAACCGCAGCGCAAGAGGATGCGCGCGGTTCAGGCGATTGCGCTCCGCCGGCTGACTGGTGCGCCGAGGTACGTCAGGAACGCCGTCATCCAGAGGGACCTTCGAGTCGAGAGCCTGGACGACTTCATCGAGAGATTGGCACGCAACATGTTCGGGCGTGTCGACGCGTCGCGGTTCCCGCATCTGCAGGACCTGGTGCCGCTCCACACCCGTCCACCGGACCGCTGGGCCTTCCCGCGCGACTTGCTGGTTGCGCGGGACGGGGCTAGCACTGACTGATACTGGGGCTTCGTAAGTCGTCGCCCGGCGCTGTTCGGCTCCTGCTGGGCTTCCCACCAGCGGGATTCACCCGGTAGGGCCTCGATCGCCTGGGCGGCGCGAAGATGAACCCCATCCCGTTTAAGACTCTGTGGCCTGTAAAAAGGCCACCACTCACCGGACTTGACCTATTGGTTAACCACAGATGGACAACCAAGGGCCTTAGGGCCCAACCCAAGGACCGGCCCGTTTTAACGGGCCGCGAGAGACACCCCCAAAGGGGAACTAACTGTCCCGAGGGCTCCACACACCTCAGACAGGGTGGAGTGAAGAGAGCGAGTAGTAGGCTACTTTTTAGCCTAAATTCCTACGGGAGCGAGACCTACGCGGCTGTTACCTACGGGTCCCGAAGCGAAGCGCGGGCGGTTCTCTAGTTATACAATATGTAATAATTGCTTTTTACAAAAAAAAAACCGACTTCAATCTTGATAAGTAGAGATAACTCAAAAACTACTCGCCAGATGGCGCTCAATTCAACATTGTAAGTGTAAAGTTCTCGTCACTACAAATTAATGAAGCCCAAACACTAGATAACTGCAGTAAATCGTTGAGGAGTTCCCTCGACTGTCTTTCGGCTTCATCAGATCGACTCCAGATCTTCATGAAATGGTAGCGCTTTAATGTACTTATGATAACATGAACAAACACACTAGTTGTCCATACAATTTTCGAAAGTTCCCCTCGATTTCTCTGAGATGCCATCATCAGATCCTGGTTTCCTTATCAGGGGACCTCACTGCGCATATCTACTTTACAACAAAAAAAGAATTATCAAAATCGGCCCATAAACGACGAAATAATCGCTGAACGTACATAAAAAAAAAACATATATACGGTCGAATTGAGAACCTCCTTCTTTTTTGAAGTCGGTTAAAAACCATACATATATTTAATCCTACACATACAAATTGGACTTGTATCGATCAATTTTATTTTATTATTGATTTTTGTAGTAATGGTAACTTCGAAAGCTATGGACGTTTGTCAATTTGTCAGTCTGAGAATGTCAAACACAGATTTCTATTTATATTTCTTGCAGGATTTATACCAAATAAAACAAGCACTTGCATATAATAGTGAGCATGTAAGGCGTAACGGTGCTATAAAATAGAGTTCCCAATCAAGAATAACTCTTCTTAAATAGGGGAAAATTGTACGCATGTAAGTCGAACAGTATACACGCATAACTTCTACACCCAAACTTTGTTTCGTAATAATCTTTCACAAAACAATTCATACTATCATATACTAACAATGTAGCATATTTTTCTATTGTGCATTTAGAGCCAATCTCTCTATGAGGGATGGGCATTCCCCTTTTCATTTCAAAGGCGTCTTGAACATTGATGCAGTTTATAAGTCCGTCAGTGTACATCACCTCGACTTGGAAATAGCTCGCTGCTCAATGTGAACGGAAGCCGAATCTTTTCTGAACTGATAAGTACCTACGCCTCTAACTACAGAGTATGCGTTTAGCACAGTCTTGTTATATGAAAAGAAAACTTTTTGGTATTGTTTGGTATCTAAATTCAATTATTATTCATATTCAAATAATTGGTACTTACTCCTTAATCGGTGGTACAGTAACGTTATTATCCTACTTCCTACAAAATTGTAAATGCGAAAGTTTGTTAGGATGTGAGTGAGTGTGTGAGTGTGTGTGGGTTTGTTATTCTTTCACGCAAAAACTACTGAACGGATTTTCATGAAACTTTGCAGTAATATAGCTTAGACATCGGAATAACATAATTTGTTAAAATTTATAGAGATTTTTGAATGGTTCCCCGAAGCGAAGCGAGGACGGGTTTACTAGTTCTTTATATAAGTAGGATCTATTAAAAGTTAATGCGTTGTAAAGTTTGTCATGAAACTATTAGCGGCTGTACATGGATAGTCATTACTCGGAACTAGTTTCATGATCAAACGGTTTATTATCAAAGAGATTTTAGCGTAGTTCACTATGCGTACTCTGTTGAAATTAGTGATGTAAGTGATGGAGCGCATAGAGCTAGCCAAGGTACGGGTATCGTACCATGATATAGCGTAATTACTGATATTGGGCAATACTAGTAGGTAGCGATGCTTTCGAATCCATAAAGGTATGCGAGCCTTTCCAAATACCTATTACATTTCACCAATAATAATAGCGAGAGAAGGTAGTATACTGTCAATGAATAAATGGCTACTTGGGAAAGACACCTGCGACCGGTTCCACGCAACTAAGTATGTAGTTCTTTCTTTTTGTAATTAGTTATCAGTAATATTTTAAAGGATAATGTTAAGGCATGTCTTAACAATTTTCTGAGATTTTAAATTCATTATTTAATGTGGAACTTTTGTGAGATGTATGTGATGAGATGTGTAACTGCCAATATTGATTCTCTTATGTGTAAATAATTAAGTTTGAGTGTCATCATTCATAAATTATCATAATCATGTGGTATTTACGAATAAACTGAAACCTTTATTTAAAGCTACACTCTAAACATCTCTTTTTGTAATCTGTCAATTTATTTCGTCTCTTTCGTTGCTTACCGCATTGTTATTGTTTAGTATTACTTAGTATTGAAATTTTAAAAAGAAATACTAAAAGATAACGTGAAACTTAATTATTTTAATAGTATCTATTGTTAAAAGGTATATTACGTTATTAGTTGAAGTAGAAAAATAAACAGCTCATGAAATAATACGTTTTACAAAAAGATATTAATATCATTCAATTTTATTCAAGCCTTTTATTTGTTTTAAATAACTCTCGAACGAAACTGATTTCAAAGTTAGACTGGTCAAAGTTAGATATTTGAAATCTCTGAACTTTCTAATGAAAGCAATAGGATGAATGGAAGTCTAATTATCCTAATTAATTCTGACTGTAAATTTACCTTACATTTGGAAAATACTACAATGTTTTTTTTATTTTTATTTTTGTTGACTAAACAAAATCTGTACTTTTATAATAAATATGTAGATGGGATAAACTAATACTTTATACGTTTATTAGTAATAAAAACACGTGTGTACTGAATTTTTTTATGAGTCATGTGACATGTCTATCAAGGAAATAAGGTAGCAAAAACGCATGCAGAGTCACCCCTCCGATGTCGCCCATACTATGGTTTTAGAACATTATTTGGTTAGTTTGTTAGTAAGCATGAATACTTGGGTGAAGACTTTTAGTGAGTTAGTCCTGTTAGTTGTTGTTAATACCTTTTTTTTTTTTTGTTATCGAGGGGGAAACCTTCAAAAGGTACCCGGTGCCGTGGGAGCGACACAGGGTTATGTGGGATTTTTACCCACTAAAACCCCCCCGGTGGCCTACCTCAGCGCTTGTGGAGAACTCCGGGATCTCCAAAGGAACACAACCGGAGCCTAATAAGTGATAGTCTTTCGGAACATGTTAGGTCAAATTTTACAACTGGAACTTTTACGTCATAAGGATTCTTAGACAATGCATGTCTCGGTATCGGCCAGCGTCGGCGACAAGCCCCGCTGGACTGACTCCAATACTCGTAAACTTTATAGATTCGTGGCAACGCGTTTTGCGGAACAACTCTACACAAACATAAAACTTTTGTGGTCGACGCCAATGACCTTATAAAAATAGACGACACATATTTTTAGACTGCTTTACAAAACTCGCGAAGTTCTGAAAATGTTTCAGTTTTGCCCGCCGGAACAGCCTGTTTAGGAGTTGAAATTTTTTATTTATGATGCCTCGACGTTAGGTCAAATTATTTACGGTCAAGGTTTGTGTAGTTGTCTGTTTGGTCAAAGGTGTATAGGCCATAATGATACGACTGCCAACTGTGTTACCGTGTTCATTGTTTTATGACGAAACATATAAAAATTCAATTAGTGAACATTTCCCGTGACATACATTATGTATTCAGAGAAGTAAACGTTCAACTGAAATTCATTTTTTTTATCTAACTGGCTTTTTTTATTTATAGTAATATTGTTCCACAAGAAAGATTCTAGCTGTGTAGGTGGTTGAACGGTTAAACTCCTGCATAGTCTCCAATTTTTTTAAGTATGTGCGTGTTAAAATTTAAATATCACTTACTTTCGTGAACGAAAAACACCAGCACCCCTGAGTCCTCTATAATGTTTTCAAAGGTGTGCATAGTCTGCCAATCCACACTTGGCCAGCTTGATATACATACTATAAAGTGTCAAAACCCTCACTTTATCAGAAGACACCCATGCCTGAGCATGGGTGTGGGACACACACACACGATTGCGACGATGCTGATGGATGATGAGGCAAGTAAAAATGTATCATTATCAACCAGGACTGTAACTTAGGCACCTAGTGAGATCAAGCACCAAACGTCCAAACCATTTGATGGAGGATGGCTAGGACTTAAAAATTATAAAATCTTAAAGGCAAACTCGTCCAAATTCATTCCAATAACTAGTCCCATACAAAATATAATAAGAAATCGTTCGATTTAAGTGCAACGTATGCTCCTTTGCAACCTCTCAAGACGATTAGTTTCATAAAGAGTTCGTTGAATTTTCACCGCACTTAGCCTTGGCATTCACCGTTGGACTTAGTCCAAAGAGCCCCGGATTGTAAATGGTGTACTTGTTATTCTGGTTTATGTTACCTCAGAAATTAATTTCAAAGACGTTACGAGACTTTTGACCACAATAGACAATCCAGATAATAGTAAATAGTAAACTCGTAAAGTGTCTGACTTGTTTTGACAGATGGCAGATGCGCTCTGCCCTGATATACTCGAAAGTGGAAAGGAAGTGCAGAGAAGCGTGGATCAGAATAAGCAAAAACATAAGTTTTAAGTCGTCCTATTGCAAGGCCACAAATAAGAGATGGAAGATATTTTGAAACCTATCCATATTGCTCCAGCCATTTATTTTGGGTAAAAACTCATCTATCGAGTTCCATCAAAATTTAATTTTGTAATATTAACCTCGGGAAACTCGAAAGAAAGGCCTTAGTCGTAGGTTATGAAAGCATCAAATCCAACCTTCTCTCAACTAGGTGTGCTAAGGATCAAAGAGGCTTAGAGTGCTTAGACTCAAGAATTGCAGGAGCGCCTTTTATTCCAAAGTCATAACCCAGTAGATTTACAAAACGCAGAGACATAAGGTTTCTTCTTCTCTTTTGATTCTATTATCATTCAGTAGCAAAGATTCTCTAATAATCCTATAATATTTTCTTCATGCACATAATTATTTAATATTAGAAGAAAATTTATTGATAATAGCTGGAACATAACTAAAATAGCCGTGCAGCATTAGATTCACCAAAAGTTACGCGTGAACAACAAAGCCTGACGAATTTATTTCACGGACGCAAAACAAAAACGAAACATCTATTTCATTTGGAGCTAACCACAACAGAGAAAGTTTGTCCAGTGTTTGCTCATACCCTGAGCAATATTAATCAAACAGCCGTGGTGTACGCAAAAACAGAGCTCTTTATTTATCAGGATGAAGCAGGAGAGACTGGCTTTTCTGTAAGGACACATCTGTTGAAATAAACAATACGAGTAATATTATAGCTATACTCCGTTTGCCTTCGATCTGGAATTTGTTTCAATAGCAACCCACACAAATGATGCTTCCGCCTCTATGATCAAGACGGTGAGCATTTGAAATGTCTGTTTTGCTTACAAGCTAAATTGAACTGTGTGCATAAGTGATAAATTAGTTTTACCGAGGAGTGGTAATTCCATATCTTGGTCAATTCAAGTATATATTTTCTATAATAGAAGAAGGACATTATATAAGGATATAATAATGAGGATTTTTACATTGGCCAATTATTTTGTTTACAAAAGTAGTTAGCCGTTAAATGGGTAGTCTGCCACGGTGATCAAAAAGATCTACGGCATCAACTACGCTTTACCGATAAAAAAGCAATTGATATAATATATCTAAGTAACACCTTTAGAGGATTAATAATTATTAAAGGATATTCCTTTGTAATGTCTATCTACTAGTAGTAGTAGTTAATACAATTGCACAATAATATACGAACTGTGAATACAATATTGTATTTAATGCTTAGGACTTTGAGATCAACACAACATTTCCTTCCTCGATCTGATTTAATCAGCTTGCTAAAACCATGGATCAACCCTTAAATCTTCACCGCAGTTGAGGATCTCGACTTAAACAAACAATTACAAGAGGCATTGTAACAGAAAACTAAATATAGGCTTTATTATTATCTAGATTTTACTCAACGTTTTAATATTTTTAGCGTCACATCAGCTGGGCACTATAATTGAACATTTTTTTATTGCAATTCAACTCATTGCAATAGTTATGCTACAATTTTTGTCCTATTTAACTGGAATCAAAATTTGTTATAAAATACTTTCATTCATCACCTTTTCGTTATTAACATAGGTATAGTTTTTATTACTTGCATTGGAACATTGATATTCTATACTAACTTGTCTGACAAATGTACGCCAACCCCAATGTAAATAGGTAACATTTCAATGGACGTTTTAAGTAATTTAAAGTAACATAAAGAGAAACATTAAGGAATAAATTTAAAAAGAAATTTCAAAACTGTTTTAAGCTTCATAGATGACACACAGATTCTTGTTCGAATTGATATTCCCCGGATATTGGGATCAATGTGCAACATTGCTCCAGCGACCTATTTGCTTAGCGAACTTGATAAAATCTCGTATCTCCACTGCAACCATAACCTAAGCGGAGCTGGATCCGAACAAACAAATTTAAGGAGTATTTATGTTCACAATGTTGCAAATTGGTTGAAACTTGACACAAGTGATAAAACACAAAATGAAAATTTTATTAATTATTGGCTGTGCTCGCGGCTCCGCCCGCGTGGAACTCAGTGTGTCATTATCGAGCGGGATGAAAAATGATTAAATTACTAAAATGGCTATTAAAAATAGGGGTTGGTGATAAAAAGGTAAAAATTAGGGTTGTAGGTATTTTGTAATGCCACATTATAGAAAAATAAAAACAAAAAGTTTTGTCCAAAAATTTAAAAAAATTGTTAAGGGTGAACCTTTATCACTTAGAGGTATGAAAAATAGATAGTAGCCAATTCTCAGACCTACTGAATATGCATATAAAATTTGGTAAAAATCGGTAAGATAACTAACATTGTGACACGAGAATTTTATATAAGAGATGAGTTACGAGATGTTATTGAATTTTTTTCCTTGGTGCATTGTGGTTCACGCAGGTATTTTAGTCTATTTTTTCTAGTATTGTAGATATGTGTTCCTCTAATATTTTTCTGCTCTGATTTTCTAACTCCAGCTGATTTCTTACCTCCTTTACTCTATAGGACATTACCTACATATTTCTAAGGGTATCGGTACCTGTAAATGTACCAAACTTGTAACTGAGACTCGTTTCTATTATTCTCCTTTGAGTGCCTCCACCATTTTTCAATTTGAAAACGTTGTTGTCTTACATTCAATAAAGAGCCGTATTCTCAACGATGGCTCTAAATTACCTTCGGTGATACATCGGGGGGACATTATTCAGCCACTGGGCCCTGCGAGTGCTTTAACGTCTTCATAAAAAGGAAATATTGCCAAACAATGTGTGCTCTTATTGTGCCTTGTTTTCAATTGATAATGCTCGATCTTCGAGGAGAACTGTACTAGGGTCGCTATTTGCGCCGTTTACACTTTTAACTTCAAGGTTATTTACGAAGTAGACTATTTATTACCTGTAGATTTCTGATAGCCTAATGTTATAAATATTAGCTTTTGACTCAGGGGGTCAGTTTTCTTCTGCTCTGCACTTAAAAATATAAACTTAAAAATTCAACCTTAACATTTTGTTCATTATACTAAAACAAAAAGTGCATCTAAAACTTAGCTTGCTACATCCAATGGTATAGGCTGGTCGTTGATTAAACATTCAAGACTTCTTTTCCTGTACGAGAATGTATACAATTTGCAAATTCTATCGTGTCTCAAATCAGTAACAAAAATATTTCTTGTCTCTTAGCCAGCTTGATAAATTGTGGTCTGCCATATTATAAAAGGAGATCGCAACTTAGCAGTTGGTCAGTTAGGAAATGTTGAATTTATATGGCAATAGAATATTATCGTCCCTGCTCTAGAACATTTCACAGGAGCGATGCGAGTGATAAATAATCTTCAATTTCTTGAACATGTTCGTGCCTCTAAACCGCAACATGGTGGCCTAGGGGCCACTTGACTGGTCATTAGCGCCGACCAACGTGCTCTCGAGAGCAATTATGATAATGATCGTTTTATAAAATTAGCACCAGAGAAAAATGAGGTCGAATAGCCGATTATGAATAGCAGTTTACAAGTACTAAATCATGTTAATTGCTACAGCGAATTAAAACGTGTGATACCCTATTTGAAAACCTTGACTTATTCTTCGAAAAGAGAATTTATTTCGGAAACCGTTGAAGTTCCAACAGTGTCTGTCTTTATTTTTTCTGTACCTACAGCAAATTCTGCTCTGAAAGGTTGTCAACTAACTCACTTTAAATGTACCAAAGCACTCGTGATCCATTTTATGGTTCTAAATTGGTGATGTGAGTGACTGTTTTGGAATGTAAAAGCCTTTTTCATTTTTGGACGAAGTTAAGTTATTTTTAGGGTTCCGTGCCTTGACAGGAAAAAACGGAACTTATTGTATTACTTTGTTGTCCGCCCGTCCGTCTGTCAAGACCCTGAGGAATCCATGGAGGTATAAAGCTGAAATTTATATCAAATTCTCAGGTCTACTGTCCATTGGAGCCATGAAAAAATCAAACTTCTAAGCAAACGCAATCAAAAGATAAAACTGTTTATGCCGCAAATTTTCAAAATTCGCAAGGGAATCAAAACCTACAGGATACTTCCCATGAACTCAGAATCTTGAAATTTGATAGGAAACATCTTACAAACATCAACAAAACGTCTTAAAGCACAGATAAAGGAAAAATTGCGAAAACAATTTTTAGTTACGTCATACAATAAAAAATGTTTTTAATAATTTCTATAACTAGGGATGTATGACTCGATTTTCGTGATCGGTGAACTTTTACTTATATAATTACAAGTTTGTACGGAACCCTTAGTGTGCGAGTCCGACTCGCATTTGGCATGTTTTTTAGACTGCTACCCTCTTTCTCTATCCAAAGGTTGCTTAGAAGAGATTGCTACTTTAGTGATAAAGACGCCTTTAGAATACCATAATTTATCTTAATCACTGTATATGTGTGCCAGGCATTATACTGAAGACAATTGATAAATAATTTCTCAACATTTCCTCTCGCCGTGCAGGATTCAGAATGAATTTATGAACAGTTGAAACAATCTTTATGGAAGGTTTTGACTCAGGCTTGCTCAATTTGCGGAACTTGCGGAAAGAAGGATGTCAATCAATTTCTTTTCAATGTGCAGTAGCTAGTGTGTTTACTATTTCACTTTCGCTTAGCAACACAGTAAATAATAAATGTTTAGAAGATTGATGAAGCAGTAGTGAGCATGGAATACCACGTATTGTATGTTGTTGTTCTTTGTTGCTATACAATAAAACGGATTTTGCTACGCTACCAAGTGATATAAATGCTTCAGAAAAGTTTTTACCTTCAACTTATAATGGGAAGACCCGAATGAAAGATCACTTTGATGTCTTTGAATCTTTCTTTGATGTTCATATAAATGGCTTCAATGAGTATGAACACTTATTCGAGAAACTTTCGCGGTATGTAAATAATATGAAATATTGGAAACATTTATATTCAGAACTTTGAAAGAATCATGCTCAATTTGTAATATAATTTTGATCGAGTTGAGTCTAGACAAATTGTTTATTGAACTTATGTGTTACTAGAACATTTTATGTAAGTAGACAATCTTATTTTATGGTATTAATCGCATTTACTCTTTTTATTATTGTATTTTCTCGATTTATTACGTAGATTAGAATATTTTCTGTAAGTTTAAAATTTTATTACATTAGTTAAGCTCTATCTATTTTTAATATAATAGATTTTAGAATTAATTATTATAATGGACTGTTGACACAACTTAAATACGATGTGTAATTATCATTCTTTTTAAAATACGGATTAATGAATTTCTAAAACTTTGGCAACAAGAACAAGGAAATTCAAGAGGGAAGTGTTAAAGTCAATAACTTGTTTTTATGAGATACGAGTACACTACGACTCTACAACAGCAGACAGACATTCGCATTTCGAAAACCCAGAATATTTTGAATGCAAGCTGGGATTCAGATGTTTTTTGACCCCATTGCATGGTTTAGGGTCACGGTTCATTATCCAGTGACCATGATAACGTTATCATCGACACTGGATAATGGTATAACAAGTAAAAATCGTCATACTTAAAATATTAGTCTGCTATTATATATTGTATAACATCAAAATTAACTCAGAATATGTAATTCACACACGATGTAATAAATCTGGAATTTATCTTGGAATTTTTATTCTATGGTGATCTCAAAATAACGTGAATCACACAATCAATCAATCAATTAAAATCAACCATATTCCGCCAACAATTACACTTTGATTACACATCTCTGGACTTTTGTTTCCTAGTCCGTTATTCAGCAATAAAATCAGACATAGCTTGGACTCGATGAGCTTCTTTCTCAAGCTTATAAACTGCTACTTATTTTTCTTGCAGCACTTTAACAGGCGTAACAATATTTCACTATCAACCACATGACATATGTATAGCCAACGTAAGCCCGAATGCACCGTTACTATTATATGCAAAACAGTACGTGACTGTAATTCTTATGCTACCTTCCTTTAGTTTTCTTTTCCATGATGGAGTCATAAAAGAAATTGCATACTGTTTTATGAGTGTCCTAAAATTTCTAGGCAATTTTAGCTCGGACCAGAATATTACATATTTGACGATTTTCACACCCAACATAACGTTTTCTCTTTTATTATTACGATTTTAGGTGCTTGAAGCAACAACCTAGCGTGGATATCTGCTAAATTAAAAACGTAACCAATTCATTACTCCAAGTATCATGATAGGAGGAGGAAAAAAATACTGGCTATTTATAGTTAATCAAAATGAATCCACTTCAAAAAAATGGGGAGGTTATCAATTCTTCAATATGTTTTTTTTTTGAGTTACCCCAAAACTTTGCACTGGGTTAACTGATTTTTAAATACATTTTTTTTGTATTTGAAAAGTGCTTCACTTTCACGTGGTCCTATAAATATTTTGACGGGTCCTATATAAAACCTGAGGGGAAAATTTGAGTTATCTCTAGCTACCAATTTTGAAGTCTGTTATTTTTTTTTAAATAGTTCTCTTCTTTCTTGGACGCTAGCGCATTGAAGATGCGTTTTGTATTAATAATTTCCATGGACAGCTATGAGATGATTTCTCTTCTGACTTGTCGACTATTTACATTATAAATCACAGAAAAATCAGAAAGCTATTAATAAATGTAGTAGAAATACTTACATGTATTTATTTGTAACAAAGCTATTGTGAAACTAAAGTATGACGTTTTATCGGCTTAAGGTACAATCTATCTAGATTATAAGACTTAAACTGTTTGAGGATCTTAACGATCCCTTAATTGGTCGTAAGATAGACTGAGATTTTGCATTTTAATATGAATATAAATTTTAATATAAGACATATCTACGATCTACTTTCTCAATGAATATTGTAATATAATTTTAGCAGATAACGAAATGAAACGATAAACTAGATGAGGTCTTGTTGAGAATAAATTAGAATTTGTTCAAGAGCTTTAAATCTCAGACAATGATTGTTTTATAAAATATTTATATATTCTTTCAAAGCTATTCAAAACTTTGTATCTCTAGTTTTACAGCTAATGGCTTGAAACCTTACGAAGTAAGAAATTGCTTGTACAATTAAGTGTCTCGCAGTGCTCCTTGTTGGCTTGAAAGGACCAAACCGAATTAACTTTAATTATCTTATTCGTTCTAAAAGTGTTTCATGCATTTTGGTGCAAAGATAGTTGGTGCAAACGACCTGTTTGGCACAAAGGTTGTCATGTGGCTGCTGTTCGAAGATCCTGGGTTGCATGTCTAGCGAGACGGATTCAATTCATTTTTGTAAATTGTTGGAATTTGAATTCATTTTTGTTTTAATGAAATTATGGCAGCAAACGAGCATGCCGCACCACCGCTGCCGACCATGATAACCGTGATCAACCCAGAACTAGACTCAATTAATAAAAGTCTCGTTCTAATACGGTCACAGATGCGTTACTGGTACTGGTAAATGGTAGCCTCCAAACAAAGTATGAGGTGTCCTGTTTTCATTTTGCGTATTCGTGTTGTTTTCTTATCTTGTTATCCAAAGCTTCCCACGACACATTTCTAGAGTGGAGTAGTTCGTTAAAAAAAACATTTCGAAGAAGCTTCTGTAAAATGAATGTAGAAGCAAAAATCTGAGTTCTGCTGCTATATAATTTTTAATGCGTCTTACAGAATTACCATAATATCCTCGACTGTCCTGACGGATATTCATTGCATCTCCTTTTCAGCAAATTCTTTAATTTAGCTCAAAGCTTTGTCATGGTAACGTTTTTAATTTGAACCCTTTACAGCTTTGGGAGTTTGTTAAACCGCCGGCAGCCATTTTGTGCCTATTTGCGAGATTCCTTAATTTCCTGCTTCTTTTCCAGATATCACTTTTGTTCATTTGAGTTTTATTTGGTTACGCTAATTGTTTTTTGTTGGAAACAATTTTATTTAATGACGATATTAATTTTCGTTAATGATCTTAATAATCATTATAGTTAACATTGTACTCTTTATTGTGTCTGTAGCAAGATTTTCATCGAATCCTGTGAACCATTAATCTTCAAAAAATATGTGCCTACTATTCTAGTTCCCCAAAATGATCTCAAACATATTATATGAAGTCCACCCAAGGACGGTCATAACGTACTTTAGTCCACCTAGTGCACTATGGTCTATACTCCTCCTATTTTGAGAGGAGACCCAGCCCACCAATGTGACAGACAGCCCAATAATTATATTTCTTAAACTATAAGTAATCTGGACCAGGATAGCGTCGTTGGTTAAAAGTTTCCTTGATTCTGTGTTGGTAAATAACATTAGTGTTTTTTAATCAATGGTCGAGTCTCAAATCTTGAGAACTTATGAATTAAACTAAGCACACTGATTTTATTGCCATGTTTGCTTGAAATTTACAAGTTGTTTAAATTTTTAACGAAGTGAAAAAATTGAATAATTCAATGATTAACTGCTATAAGAGTCGTGGGTTCGATTCCCGCTCAGGATAAACATTTATGTGATGAACATTTGTGTTTGTTCTGTGTCTGGGTGTAATATAATGTATTTAAGTATTATATTTGTGTTTCCTCTGTTGCCTGACATCCGTAACACAAGTGCTTAGCTACTTACCACGGGTCAGGTCAATGTATGAGGTGTTGTGTGAATTTATTATTATTATTTATTATTTATAGTTTTTAGCTACCTTAAAAATATGATATAAGGACGAAAATTCAAAAGTAAGATTATAATTAAAGTAAATTTTTATAGTTCCACCCCATTTTGCCCCTAAGGAGAGCATTTTCGTGTCCTACAATCGCTCTCGGCGCACATTATACAGTAAAGCAATTATGAAAACAGCGCGGTCGCTGTAAAGATTGTCACAAGATTATGTGACCGCACAGTTATTTGTTTCAGACCAAGTGTAAAGGCGTAAATGACATTTTGCAACTATAGGGACGATTGCCATAACGTTTAACTATCATGTATTTAGTGAAAGGGTTTGATATTATCACAACATTCGCAACTATATAATTTCTAGTAGGTACACATAATCTTACTTATATTGAAAAGATAGTATTCTATTAGGTATAGTATATGAAAATATCTGAGAAATTGTGGTATTGAACTTATACACCTTTATGTGTATGTGTTATAATTTTATATATTTATGAAAATAATGAACACGTGATTTTTATAACCTAAAATTGATTACAAAATGTTGCACATTCCTGTCATGGGCATACATATTTCATTATCTTACATAATAACCCCCTCGTCACAATAGACCGATTGTGATGCATTTATTTGTTAGAAAACTGACATGATCAACATGGATCTTAGGTATAATTTATGTAAATCTGATCAGGCCCTTGATGATCAACAGTTCATTAGAAAATTTGATTAGTCGGGAAATTATTACATTTAAAATAGTTATCTATAAATGTTGTGACAGACTGATGGCTTATCTAATCTACAATAGGTACTTTATCAATTGTATCTTATTTGGACTATCAGTGTTGATTTTTATCGCTTCGTTGTAACGATTTATAACACTGTTTCTCGACTCGACACATACGTACCGTAAAACAATTATGTAAACGGCTTCCGCAATAAATGCCTACTTTTACGGGCGCGCCCCGGATTTGGGGCTAAGACGGGAAACAACGAAAACATGGGAGATATTTAACTGGTTGTATTTTGAATATTTTGTATTATAATATTATTATGTTACTTACGTGCTATAATAAATACTGGATAGATGACAATAACGTGTTTGGACTTAATAGATACCTTTTTTCACTAACTATAAACAGTTAAAATGAAATCTTCCTTTAAGTTTGATAAATGAGCCAGCTTAGATAATTGTTGCTTTTTGGACATGTAAAAATATTTATGACAATAGTGTATTGTTCATCGACTTTATGAGATCGAACAAACCAAAACAAGTTAACCGAAGCGGTCGGTAAATGGACTGGTTATCGCTAGAGTTAGTTAGAGTCCCGATTGTTATCATTAGATAGACGATATCATTAAGTCGGTTCCAGTCGTTATCATTAGATAACAGACGTTAAGTCATATGAAAGTCCTTTGGGCGGCATAAGATATTAAAAGTTGGGTTGGCCACCAATCGTGAAGCAGAGTAGTGGAGTATGCCCCAGGCTTCTTCAGTTATGACGAAAACCGATCAAGTGCGAGTCGGGCCACGCGCATTATAGGGTTCCGTAGTTGCGAGTGCCAAATTTCAGTTCACACTCACAAATATATAAAGACGAGCCCACATACTATAATACCAACTGTCAACTAGTAATTTTCAATCAAATTTGTGTGAAATTTTATTGACCGTGTACATTTTATAAGTTTGTCGCCTATAACTTCATAATGTTTTTTTTAAAGACCTATTCAAAAGTAGCGCCTTGTGGTGGGCCAATAATGGATGGACGCCAATGAAGTAAAAAGGACTTCAATTAAAGCATTTAGGTCCAACTAGTTACTGAGTAGATCTTAAAAGTTGAAGATCTTACAATTATGAAACCCTACATTTCGCGCGATCCGGCAGTTTTTTGTGTAATTCAAATTTTTTGTTTCTGTAGCTTTTGTAGTCCAACAACTCGACCAATGATTTAAACGGTTAACTGGCAACTCCATAGGGATAACGTAGGCCGCCGTATACCTACTGTTGCGCTTTGAGCGTTATTTAGTTATTTACGAGTTGGCCCCGCCCTTTACATTAGAGGAATCGTTAGTTCACAACGGTAAACATGTAGGCAGGGATAATTTAAACAGGTGTTTGGGATTCATGGAAAATAATATTTATACTGTTTACTGTTGAGTACGTATTCGTATGTACATAAAGACGTTATTAAAATATAAGATACCATATTAGGCGTGACCGCTAGGGGAAAAAAAATCTTGAGCGCTTCCGTGCTTCGGAAGACATGTAAAGCTGGTTGTTATCGGTAGAAGTCGTTAGGCTATGGCGGTGGCCTTCGCGTGGCATTAAAACTTTTGATATTTGGATTGGTCTCTAATCCCTCCACCAATCCACGCTGGAGCAGCATGGTGGAGTATGCTCTAGGCCTAATAAACGATGAGGAGAGACCGTGCTTAACAGGGGGTAATGTAGTTGTGTATTCAAAACATGGTAAAGAAAAACCTGCATATTGTATATTACCTAAGTAGTTAAAATAACTGAGACTACAAAAATGTGTCAGCATCTGACATCTGAATAAAATATGTATTGTTGTTGGAGATAAAATCCCGAGTAACCCTCTATTCTTCTCACTTTGTGTGTAAAGAGAAATAAACGCGACTCCTTAGAAATATCAACACAAATGCCGGAACGTGTCGATGTATCGAACATTCACAAAGAGCTGGAAATATTCGAGCCCCAAAGCCGATGACAAGTGGGTTCATGTGAAAGTCGGGGTTCACGATTCGTATTCAAAAGGCTAGGGGTGTGTTGGCCGTTATTTCAGCATTAAGCGGATAGCTACAGTTAAAGAGAAGTGCAGATGTGTCCCGATGGAATACGAGTATGTTCTTCCGATAGAATCGAATATTCGCGTAATGATATCTAAAGTATTGTGGTTTATGTATGAACTTATGTATGCTCTTCCACGCTTCTGGGCACCTGCCCAAAAGCGAAGCGTGGGAGAGCCTAAGTCTTAGTACATAAACGTCGGTTTTATTAGCTGACTTTTGTTACACGATGAAAAATAATCAATATTTCAAGTTTCCTATCGTTCTTTAGTGAACGTATTCGAATTGGTTCAGCCGTTTCTGAAAGTATTGACTATTAATTCGTCGGTGTTTTTAAGTGTTAAATCGTAATCAATTGCTAAGTCAAAATAAAACAGTCATTTTAATTATTGAAGCGCAAAATGGTCTCATTTCTATTAATTATTAGATAAATTATTGCAATATTTTATGTGTTAACAATAAAAATATGCGAAGACGCCCGAACTGAACCCTGAATTATTATGTAACTATTCCTAGGAGAGGTTTTTGTTATAAATCAACGAAACATGCCCTCAAAGAAGCCGATAGCGATATTTGAATATTTCAACAGTAATATGATAGGACCGATAAATCTGAGAGAACCGTGTACCTAGCGCCGAAAGATCAAACCAACGGGGACCCATCTGCACCTCTACTTTTGTATTAAACTCAAGAAGGGTTAGTGTCGGAGAAATATGAATATTAACATTTACCTAATAAAAATATATCTTTGGAAATTTGTTTGGTACACATGACTAACAACCGGTAACATATTTATGTCTTAGTGTTTCTATATAACATTTATCACTATCAGCTTCAAATAATTACCCACTTTACGTGCCCTCCGAAGCACGGAAGTGCTCAAGAAGATATGCCACTAGCGGTCACACATCCAATTACCGAACTTAAAACAAATATTCAACGCAAGCGCTTCATTATTTCTATTAGTATTAATAACTTTTAATTTATACTTATTAACGTCCACTTGGGTTAGTATTATTAAAATATTATCATATTTATTTAGGAGTCTGTCTCTTATGAGAAGGTTGACCTTTTGGTAACAGGTGCGCTATAATGTTAGTATACATAATAGGATAGTATGGTAATGTGTTGTACTTATATTGTACACAGCTGCAATGTTATAACAATATTCTGTAACTCAAGTGAAACTAAGTACTTTGTTCCTTCAGTAATTAAAAAGTCAAAAGATTTGATCTAAAGTCAATTACCTGATCCTTGTTCTCCTTGATTCTCATGTTGGTTTTTTGTGTTTTACGAAACAAATTCGTATAATCACGACGAATGTACAGGTTCTGAAATTTTTTATTTTAATATATTATGTGAACTCAATATAATACCTGTATAATTATTTAATAATACCTGTATTTTTAGATAGTTTGTATTTGTACACCAAAATATATAATGAAATAAAATTACATGAGGCACAAAACAATAGGCGGCCTTATCGCTAAATAGCGATTTCTTCCAGGCAACCCAGTAGAAGAGAGCAGGGGTAGTAGGGAGGTATTTTAGGTCGATATTTCGACCCAGTTGCATGAATCGTGGTTATGGCTGAACATAACTGGTTCAAAAACACAGATCGTGAGTACTTAGTAATAAAATGTTTACAATCTTGAAGTGGCTGCTAACTTATCAGATAGTTTAGGTATCTGCCAGATAGTTCTCTCCGACACCTGTGAAACCAAAAGTTGTTTATCTGCCAGATAAATTCCTGATAAGCTATTAGGGTCTTTATCAGGAAGTTTTGAAAGAGGCCCTTAGTATTTTTACTAGGTCATAGCCTGCCGGCTTGCGGCGATCATAAGTTACCAACCAATTTATTTTGGGAGAACGGTCAATAGATGGATGGATGACCGAGAAGCAATCGGTCCCGGTTGTTATGAAATTATTAGCAACAGTCCTTAAACCACGTAGGTCTTCAGGTAGTATAAAAACCTTCGTCACTAGGGTAAGCCACTAACTCCACGCTGCTCCAGTGCAGATCGGTGGAGGACTATACTATAGCCTTATGCCTACAGTAAGTCATTAATTGATTGAACCCGTAGAAGAGGCAACTATAAAAATTTCACACACAAATTCAATCATAAAAACGCAGGCGATAAAACTGTTTGGCTCCTGCGTCATTGTTCATATTGAAATTGGGGCGCACGACTTGGTGCTAAAGTGATTCTCAACTGATATATGAGGAGGTTTTATGGCTGAATCCAAGTTTTTTGTTTGCGAAATAATGGAGAACTTCAGATAAAAACGTGTGGAATTTCAGAACTGAATATACCTATATTTTTTATTTCTTTTTTAATTCAATAAACGTAAAAATGAATAATTCGTGTTTCTGATTTATTGGTAACTTTTAGATGTAGGTACTCGTTCATTTTTGACTTTATTTGGATGTAACACTAAACCTCACAATGTTTTGAAATGTTAATGTTCTTAAATATTTTTATCATGATTTTTAACGTTGTTATTGTCTACTCTGACCCTTTAGGGGAAGAATATGACAAACTTCGTTCTTAGTTGAAGTTTCCTTTTTGAAAATTATCTCTCTGTCTTAAGTAATACTACTTATGGGTACATCGGTTTTTGAAATTATCTGTTTTCTAATCAGTGAGTGAGTGTGTATATTTTGCTTTTACATTGTATTTAGATATTTAAAAAATATCGTAGGCAATTTAAAACTAGAGTTTATTCCATCTGTGTTTATTTCTCTTTACGTTTTATTATATTAGTCAATTTCAGAATGGTAGAAAAGTGCTTTGTTGAAAAGATATATAAACCAGTTACATTTAACTCAAAGTGCAGTATCCCGCGCGTAAGCCGGGTTATTGTGGCATCTCGTCTACTATAACCCCTTCTATTATTGGTTTTGGTATCTCGACGCAGTACAATAGAATCTTGAGCTTGTCGGATTTCAAAGTCGAAAGTATTTTCCAGTCAAGTCTACTACGAGTCTTGTGAAGAATTCTATAATGAAATTAAACGGAATTCAAAAATGGAGGAGAATTCAAAAGTATATTTCAATCAAGTTTCATCAAGTATATTCAATTCAAAAGTATATTTTTTACTGTCATCGTTTTGATGGATAGGATACAACAAAGTACCTTGAGAGGTGGCAGACTTTTAGTAATATGGTGGATAATAATGACTATAATTAATACTTTTCAATATAAGTGAAGAATCGATAATGATGTTGGTGATTGCGTAAATAGTGACAGCACAGATTTTGAAGATGATTAAAATACACTTACTTCGATGATGGTTACAGTCATGATGATTAAAACTGCGACAACAATCATTTAAATGATGGTTATGATGATAAAATTCATAACCTAATAGCACGCACTCTGGTAGCTACTGTGAAGGAATATGTACGTACGTCTTGAAGTTGCTTATGTTACGCTATTGACCATTTAACGTTTGATATATCGCATTTTACTATTGCAGTGTAATAAAAATACATCCAATACATATAGAAACGAGGAAAGAGAAGTATCAAAAGGAAAAATGGTACTTTACGACATCATTGAATGGCTTATCTCGAATGCTGCCAGAGACGTTTGGATACATTTTGATGTTGTGACAGCTTTGTACATTATACAAAGTATTCCTAGTGTTGATAATCAATGTTTCTTTTACTTGTAATGGTTTACTTGTAATGGCATTAGACGTAGGTATTTGTCTATCGCGTCGTTAAACAGAAGATGGATTAGCTATTCGAATGTTTACTCCGAAAACAGTGTGGGCAGATAAGATCAATTTGTTTAAAGTAACAATATTGTTACTAGATTTTCGTAAGTGAAATCCAAATGAAATGTTGGAATCCCGAAAAGAAGACCTGGGTTCGAATCCTGCACGCAACTTTAATTTCCTAAATATATTAAAATAAATTTTGCCTGTTCCTGTCTGTGGTGTCTGTGGTGCCTGTATAAAATATCTTGACAAAATCTGCACACCTTCTCAGCATTTCTAAACTAGATATTTGCTATGATGAGATTTTTGTAAGAATCTCTCGGATAATTATGGCGCTACAGCTTTAAGCTTCTGATGAGCCTGGTAAAAAATTTAATCCTCATAAGACCTTTTTTGGGGAATTTCAAGGAATGCCTACGCAATTTGTCAACCGGTAATTCCTGCATTTTTCACAAGATTTTTTGTGGCTTAGCGAATGCTGAGGTTATTTACCCTGGGGTCACAGTTTTTAGGATAAAACAGTTTGTGAAAACATTTCTCAAGATGAAAAATATATTGGAAGGTAATGTGAACCCTCACCTTCCTACCTAAGAACTAAGATTAAGTTACACTTTCAAGGCGTTATGGACGAACAAGAAATAATCCATATAAGCTCCAAGTTTTTCCACTGTCCAATTAAGGTAAGTGTCCCATATTTCGGTATGTTAAGCCTCCGCCGACTTTAAGATTTTTTTTAAATTTTACTACATAAGATATCAGTCTGAAAGTTTTTGTGTAATGAATATGGTCTTTTGTTAGTAATTTAAGGTATGAATTATGCAGTTTTAGTTAGAATTAAATTTTTTATTAATTTATTTGTGGACCCCTTGTTTGAACCCTATTTCGTGACAAAATTTGGCTCTGTTCCTAAGTTCGTGAATTCGTGTCCCCTATTTCGTGACAACGTTTGTTAAAGTTTTTTTGGTAATTTCTAAAAATATATATATTTAAGTACTATATTTTGATAATTAATGTCTATACTATATCTATACTAATAATATAAAGCGTAAGAGTTTGTTTGTTCGTTCGTTTGAACACGCTAATCTTAGGAACTACTGGTCCGATGTGAAATATTGTTTTTGTTTTGAGGAAGGTTATTACTTACATAACATTACGCTAAGACCAAAAGGAGCGGAGAAACAAGTCTCCGAAAGCGAAACGAGGGCGTCTACTTAATAATATAATATATTATGTATGTTGCAGGACGACATCCGCTTGTAATAATATAAAGGGGAAGGGTTGTTTTAATGCGCTAGGTAATGTCAAGAAGTTTTTGGTTCGAATTCAAAAAATATTTTTGTGTTGAATAGTGTATTGATTGAGGAAGGCTATAATAACATCACGCTTAGAAAATATTATTAAGTAGACTCCCTCGCTTCGGGAAACTTGTTGCTCCGCTCCTTTCGGTAGTGGCGTGATGTTATATATCCTATAGCCTTCCTCAATACTTGGACTATTCAAAACAAAAAGAATTTTTTAAATTGGACCAGTTGTTCCTGAGATTAGCGCGTTCAAACAAACAAACTCTTCCGCTTTATATTATTAGTATAGAAGTATAGGTAGGTGGTGCTGCCTGCTCGATTGCTACCTTATTTCTACAAAAAAGAAACCAATATAATCGCAAAAGCAGACTTTTTCACATTTGATGTTGAGTTAGGTACTATTAGGTCCTGTGCGTCTTTTATAAGACTTCCGAGATCTAATATGACTGCCAAAATTTATACCTATACAAAAACACCTATACGAAAAATCAGCTTTTTAGGTATTTTTCATCCGAGGTTGTTTAATGATAGCATCTCATATAAATTAATGATATGAGATCATATATAAACCTCTGTGGTTTCCTATTGCTAATCAATACCAAATTGTTTATAAATTGTTAAAGTGATGATTAAATAAAAAAAAAATTACTATGCTAAAGTGACTGGAACTACTTTAAAATTATTTGTAACGAACTAACGGACAAGGAACAAAAGATAAGTCCTTTGTTTCGTGTTATTGATTTTTCGAAATTACCACACTCAAGTAATGAGATTCTTTCTAGATTATATAAATTGACTATTCAGTACACTATTTAAATAATAAAATATACGAATATTGGCAAAACAAATCGAATAACAAACGAAATTATGCTGCTAGTACCTATGCGAATTTAGTTCAAAATTGTAGAATTGGGTCATCTTTAAGCTCGTATTATGGATTTCCTAGTAAACAAAACATATACCGAATTTAGCTCACAAGTACTGAAATTAAATACCTTATTCGTTTTTTTTCATTTATATTTCAATTTTTTCAATTATAATATATGAACACGAACAACGAAAATGTATCTATAAAACCCCTAATTCGTGAATGTCACGAAATAGGAGACACCCGAAATATAAAATGACCGCTATTTCGTCAGTCGGTTTATTGCCATTTTAAAAGCATTTCAAGCTGCATGGAACTTTTTCATTAGTCAAATCAATTGTTAAGGGACATATAAAAGCACTGTTTAAGTTTTTATTTGAATGGACTTACCGTTTCTTCTCTATGAGCTTAAGAACTTTGAGCGCCTGCCTTACGGTATAGGGAAGCATATTCACCTCTCACCGACGTTTGCGGCCGATGGGACTTCCAAGCGTTTTATTTCATTGAGTTTAGTAGGTAGAATATTGGAACTTGGTTTTTTAGACAGGTTAGGAGATAGATATTTTATTTTGATGTATAATTTTAATGTATATTATGTACGTAGCTTATTTTTTGCGCCTGAAGCAAAACTAACGAAGTAATGTACTAGCACGAAGTTGTGGCCCTTTACCTTATGGTCCTAAAGGATTTATTTTTATACAAACAATATTAATGTTACTATTGTTGAAAAGCCATTTTATGCTTAGACAGGGAAAGCAATTCCAATTATATTACTTTTCATTGTTGTATCATTTTACTACAATAATATAGATCTATTCAGATCACGATAATCGCCGTCGAAGAAAGGTGCTTGAATGGAGGAAAAAGGAATAGGTATAAGACACCCCCAACCAGATGATCTGACGACCTGAAGAATACAATGGGATAACGCTGGATTCACAAAGATCAGAACCCGTCAGAGTCGCGCCTATTTGCAACTTGCAACTTGATAATGTTTAAATCATGAGTTCAAGACATTTTTTCTGCTCGTTAAAGTTCGCCAGACTTTGTGATTCTCTTAATCTTTGTGTTCATGCCCATTGATGGTGACAATTTAGCCAAAGTATTTACCACAGCAACAAAAAATTAATGTAGGTAGGATAAGGTTATATCCATGGTACACTATAGTACTGTAGGGCAGAATAGCTACATACTCGTACATACGTATCTTGCGGAGTTTAGATGCTAGTCGAAGTGGAAGGGTAAGTTCAAAATGAAACATAACAAGTTTTAATTATTACGAAAACAATTAGACGTCGTGAAGGTCTTACGATGTGTGTAGGTGTGTACATTAACACGCTTAAACTTTTTATTTGATGTCAGATAAAACAACCGAAAAAGATACACGAAATTTCGTGTTTTCGTGAATCTTCAACGCTGCGACCGAAACACGTAGAAACCTTACATCGTTCATTTTAGAAGCAGGTTTTTTTCTAGACACGAAAAAAACCTTTAAGGTTTGCTTCATCAAGATGGATAGAATCGCCTACACACTCAACAGTTTTCACCAGACGTTTAAAGGGAAATTTTTCTTAACTCTTCATGTTAAACTCCCTCACATTGTATTCATTGGCAAAACCTGTAATCGTTATACACGTTACTTCTGTTCGGATACCATTGAGGCAAAGTATGTAATAATGTGCACGAGGTTCATATTTTATACTCTACCTACAATATAACCTACTAGTTATCGAGCTTTCGTTTTTAATCAGCGATTATCCTTTCGCTTTAAGAAAATAGTGATATGAACTGTATGATCATAAATTCAGCATCAAAGTGCTTTGTACGGTAATTCATCCCTTACTTTAGTTTAGATAAAATATCAAAGATAATAACAGTTCATATTACGAGAATCTCTGAAGCGAGTCGAAGATGAATTACAAGTAGATAAACTTCACTTACATAAATGATGAAATTTTCCACGACGTAGGTGGCGTGGGCTGATCGCAAACATCATTTGAGATGCAGACCAAACATTAATCTGCCACACACCCGTCTCAAAACGCGCCCTATATCCCTTTCTATCTATTCTCAGAAGTCAAGGTCGTTAAACCAATAAAGTAGTACCCTTTTTGGTCGATGAGTAGGGAAAGTAGGGTAATTGAGAACGGCGGGTAATTAGGAATAGCTAGATAAGTAATGTTTCCCCCACTCTATTCTGGCTTGCAATTGTTCAACGGGTGCATCCAGCACCCAACAGCCCATACGCAATAGTGGGAATCAAAAGCCGCATGCGTGTTGTCAAGGTGAGTCGAACTTCTTTTTTTGCAAATTTGTTATAATTTTTATTGTTCATTAGAATTGATATTACTGTTATATTTTTAAGTTAAAATATACCATATTTTGTTGCTATTATATACGTACTATCTGTTTTCGAACTTTATGTGATTTGAAGGTTACCAAATAAACTGTTGAAGGTGGCTGCAATTTTTATTTATATTGACTATTTCGGGAAATTGTGAACAGCGGCAGGTAGGGCAATTGGGAACGTTCCAATTTACTCTTTACGTTATTTACTATCCATAATTACTTTAGTTACTTGTGTAAAAAAGTTTTAACGTTTGGAATTCCTTTAGATGCCTCGAAACTACGTGCAAAAGACTGAAAGTTACTACAAAGATCTTCGGCGTGCAATTGAAGATGCCAAAAATACTGCTGGCGGGATTAGTAAAAGTTACTTGTGTTATTTGTGCCAACCAAAAAACTGTAGGCTATTATGGAGACTTCATTTTGTCGTCCCTAATCACTCCAAATCTATTCCCATTTCCCCTATGGTTCGTTCTCAATTACCCCATAGGGGTTCGGGTAAAAAGGAACGGCAATGTTTTGGATTTTCATCTATATTTCTAACAATTAGTTTTTTTTGATACTTTATTATCAGTGATAAGTAGATAGATAACCAAAGTTTGTGTTACAATAAAAGTTGTTTATGTCTATGTCTTTTTTCTATCATTTATAGGCGTTAGAAGTTAAGTGTTCCCATTTACCCCACTTTCCCTATTCGTAAAAGTGCTTTTGCTCCTGAAACCTTTGAGTACCTTAATTTGAAAATTGTGAAAGGTATTGAAACTTACATAACTTTTGTTTATGAACTAATTAACTTATCTTATCTGGCAGATGTTGTCCTGCAACATATTGCAACATATTATAATTAGTTGTATCTCATGTTCAAAGCGGCATATTTACTATATATTTATTTATATTAGATGAACCATGCACCAGTTTATAAGTTCCTCCAACCTTCAGCACTACCAATGCAAAACTACATCAAATTTCATTCAGCTATTTTCGCGTAATACGCGTCCAAACATACAGACAGACAGACAGAAAAAAATATCTATAATTATATTTTTGAATCTCCTACGTACAGACATACACACATATTAAAATGAGTACAAAAAACAATGTTATGTAAAACATATTGCAATACATCTATGAAAACCGAACTCATACATAGATACGGATAAGCCTTTCGTTATCGCGTATAAAAGCACCGACAAATAGACAAAAGTTTCTCAATCATTGTTTTGGGTACTATATACATTTTTATGAGACTACTTTTTTAAATTAAAATTAGTATAGTCGTTCAGAATCCGGCCTCCTACTCGAAGGGTCCGGGTTCGAATCCTAGAGCACGCACTTCTGAATTTTTGGTGTTATGTGCATTTTAAACATTTAAATGGGATTCGCTATAACGGTGAAGGAAAACATCGTGAAAAAACCTGCATGCCGGAGGGTTTACAAAGCTCAAAGGTATGTGAAGTCCGCCAACCCATACTTGGTCAGCGTGGTGAATTATGGCCTTAACCATCAGTTCATTCTGATTCTGAGAAGAAACCTTTTAATAAATAATGTTTGAACTGCTTATAACTTTTTTAATTTACAGTCGTCTAAAGCCCGGTTCCTATATTAAACCAATCCTTAAACCGACTGTTTTCAAGTTACCAGTTACCAGTCGAAGTCAATTAAATAAACATCATCAAAGATAACGTAAAAGCCGCTCATCAGATGTCGCTGAAATTTAAAATTAATTTAAATAAAAAAGAATTATCACAATTGGTTCACCTAGTAGCCCAGAAAAATGTTATGAGTTAACACAAAAGAAATACAGGCGTTAAAAAAGATTTACGTACAGGTCAAATTGAAATTAGCCTTACGAACAATCTTGTATCTGCAATGTTCTTTACGAACGCTACGAGTATTATTTCGCACCAGCTAGGCAGCTGAGAAATTGAGTGGAAGTACTGAGTGGAATACAAGATGAACGTGGCGGAATGCCAAGAAGAATCGAATTATTTACTGCTGTGTTGGAGCTAATAAACGCAATGGATAAATGTTTCATAATTTAAGATGTAAAATTAATTAGATTTTTTGGAAATTTAGATTTTTTTATATTCTATAGGTGTATACACAGACATAGGTATATATACATTTTTAGGGTTCCATGCCTAAACCACCAGATGTTTGTCACTCAGTCCGCCCGAAGAGCCCTCTGAAGTCAGACGGACGTGTGGAAATAGGTAGTAAAATTTCGACCTCACTGTGAATTGAACCCTGGACCGTTCGAATCGCGGTCAATGACAACAGAATTGGAAGTATCCCGAGCCTAAACAGGCCTATAAATACATTACATACCCTTTAATAATAATTGAAAATGTTCCACGAACCTTTCAGTTCGTTTTAATAAAGATTGACGTACTTTCCCTCGAGTAACAGCCGTAATAATAATTAATTCATGGATGTTATTTCTCACCACGTTGCAGCGACGTATGCACAGTCCATTTTCGACTTTATACCCTTAATTATAAAGACCACATGCGTAGTATTTCGTTAAATTATTCAAGTGTAATTGGGAGGTGAGCTGTTGATTTATAATGGTCCTTTAGATTTTTGAATTGAATTAATTTTGCATGTAAATTGTTAAAGGGTTTTTTCGTAACCAGGATTTTTATGGAATTAAGATAAGAAACGAACATGCAATACCACCCATTCGGTGCTGCCCATGACAGCTATAACTGAACTAGAACCAGATTCAATTGGGCATTAGGATTGTAAGATTGGTAAGTTCATTTAGCAAACGGTGTTAGATAGTAAGTGGGTTAGTTTGAAGACAGAGACAGGGACTGTTAGTGATAGATAGTCCTGTAAGGTGTTGTTGGTAATGGACCCGTTAGTAATTTTATTAGTAAGAGTGTGGGTTCTAATTCGGTCACAGATATGTTGCTTGTTATCTTTGAGGACTGATATGGCTGCGTCTAAGAAAACGTAACCATGTATACCTAATCATTTATAATGACTGTTTACCGGCCTTTATCCTGAGATATAAAAACTTTGACGTGCGGTCTATGGAATGATCTTCAATCCGAGGTATTCCCTCTGCGCTACGACATTGGGCTCTTCAACAGAGTGGAAACAATTTCCTTCAACGCCGGCAGCACACCAAGTGTTGTACGTGTCCATAGGCGACGTTGACCATTTTCCATGGGCCGTATGCCTGTTTACTCGTGTATATTATAAAAAAGACGCACAAAAACATGACTGACATTTGTCTGTCTCTGCTTTTAACATAACAATGGCAATGAAAATGCGCCTGAATACAGCCTACTTATTGTCGCACATTTCGCAATTTAATAAATAGAACTTTAATGTAACACGAAGAAGAATAAACAATATCTTTGTGAAATGACAGGCACGTACCATAAAATTGTTGGTTTCGGAGAACACGCGCGAATTTGCATATTATTGCATTCTCTTGCTTGTGAATAATTAAGTGTCAACCAAGACTTTGCTACGCTTGCGGCGTATTTATGTAACCGCTTTTGAGCGGCGAAATTGTTAGACATAGTTCGGTAGAAGTTGCAAAACCTCATAAATAAATAAACTATGACATTCTCATACTTCCGCTTAGCGAGAACCTATGTCGCTGGCAGCAAAGACACAAGATACGTGTAGGTCTCAGATTATAGAACCAAAAGGGTAGGTAATACCTATAAATCCAAATACCGAAATCACTAGATAAGTCGATTTTTTGGGATATGATTTTGTATTAAGTAAGATTTTCAGTTACCTTTTGAGAGTTTGTTTGCACGTCCGATGCCGAAACGACCTCGCAAAGACAAATTTATAAACTGTTTAAAAATATGTATTGATTATTTTGTACACTTAGTTCTGAGTCGTATATCTGACGAGTTAAGTGCTCTAGACACTGCTCAAGTTAAGTCCAGTGAGCAATCTTTAATGCACTGACGCATAATATGAGATTTCGAGGTCTTTTGAGCTAAGAGGGCTTAGATAAATCGGCCTGTTCCGGCTTACCCGGATGTTTTTATAGAATTTTTAACCGACGAAAAAACTGAGAGAGGTTTCAATTTGACCCGTAAGTATATTTTTAATGTTTGAGTAGGTACCCATAATTTTTTACAGTAGACTAAAAATTGTGATTTTTTTAGTGTATAGATAGTATAGTACGCCGATCTTGGTCCCAAAATTTTTTGGAGAAATTTTTTTATCCTAAGGGTACAAAAATAGGGGATTTTTGCGTAATCACTCATTGATTTCACTGAGTTAAGTGTACACCTCGCATACCTTGTTCGAAGGTTTAATAATTTTGTTAAAAATTTATTTGTTCCAGTATTACATTTTTGAAGTTTTGATAGGGACCCTATGGCTTGAGCTAATAAGTTTAATTGGTAGAAATTAGCCTTTTTCTAGTAACAAATTAATAGTCTGTGTCACTGAGGGATAATGTGGCATGTACCTAATAATGAAACATTTTTGAAACAAGTCTAGTAGATTTTGGGTTTATTTGTTACAATCGTTAAAAAATACAAAAATAACAATCATTCTTCTTTATAACATGAGTGCTTATAAAAAAATATTGAAACTTTATTTTGTCAACAGCAGACGATAGCCATCGGATAGCTGATGGAAAATTTTGCGGCTCATAATATTAGTAACAAGGGTCTCCCATTATTTCTGGCTTTACGATGCTGCGACCAAAACACGTAAAAACATTTTAGTATAGAAGCTAGTTTGCCAGGCAGGTCAAATTTCAACGACTAGATAAGAATAATCGGGGATTAAGATGTGTGTTCCAATGAGGGTCGCCGTTTTTGTGCTCACCTGTTGGCGCCACCGGCGAGTGAGGTCCTGCTGTCAAAGCCCGCCCATACAATGGACTTAATAGTATATTAAGTCCATTGCCTTGCCCATATATAAACAGTGACAAGTGACATTCAGACAAGTGAGAAGTGATAGTGCCACAAACTTATCTGACCCGGTGGCCAAAATTGGAACTAATATAAATGTTAAACTGTTGTCAGACAAAGACAAAGACAATAGCGCCCTTCTTACCTGGTCAGATAAGTTTGTGGCACTGACAGCCAGACCTCACTCTACTCTAGCGCCTCTAGCGGCGAATTCACACGCTTTTACCCTCATTGGTGGTGGACCTGGCTCCCTAACTCCATCTGTTGTTCAAGAGGGTGCATTACGAGCACGGTTTAGGTATAAGATGGATGGACCCTTATAGCCCAAACTCTTTTGACATCGTTATCGTTTGATTATCGTTAATTATGGTAATGTGGTGGCAATTAGGGGTAGTCAAAGAAATAAGTCACGCGCGATAAAAAAAAATTATGAATAATATAATAAACACTGACTGAAAAAATCTCATTCTCAAATTTTGCTTTTCACTATCTACGACATAGTTTCCTTTTAGCAAAGGATCTACTTTCACTGGTTTCACTGTCGCTACAAAATGAATGGCTAGTAAGTATGCCAGCGTAAATGAGAAGGAAACCCATCTAAGTCCATTCACAGCGTTCCGATTTACTTACGAGGTTTGAGCAACCTCGTGACCCGTTCGTGGCTAGGTAAACATACTTCGTGTCCTAAAGCTTCTTCTAGATATAGGGCACCGAAGCTGGTGTAAAAAGGCCACTTTCCTGTTTCAGGCAATACATACATTGAGAGTGAAAGCCTAAAAAAGTGTTGTGTATTGAATAGCCTGTAGAATATGACAGATTTCGATTACTTATCTACTCCGTCATATCAACATGAAACTCATCCTACTAATATTATAAATGCGAAAGTTTGTAAGGATGTATGTGAGTGAGTGAGTGTGTGTGTGGGTTTGTTGCTCTTTCACGCAAAAACTACTGAACGGATTTTCATGAAACTTTGCAGTAATATTGCTTAGACATGGGAATAACATAATTTGTTAAAATTTATAGAGATTTTTGAAGGGACTGGTTTCCCGAAGCGAAGCGAGGGCGGATTTACTAGTTACTCATAATATTATGTTGGGTGGTGATATGACTGTCCTACAGTTTTGTTGTTTTCCAAAACAGATAGGTAAACATATGGGGATCTTGTCTTCTTCATTAATGATCTTATACGCATTACAGATGCCTCTATTGTTACTAGTGTCCATGAGTAAAAGTGACCGCTTATAATCCTCTCATCCGGAGTGGATTTTTTTGGACGATATAATAAGATACTTTCTTGAAGAAGTTCCAGTTTAAAATTTCTAAATGTAGTTATAATTCTTACTTATTCTTAACCTGAATTTTGGTATTCTTTGATTATAATATTGTTTTTCATATCTGAATTAAAATTTTTGTTTCACAGATAAACGTTCCTTTATTTTAATTTGATGTTCAATATAACAAGCTCCATAAATCTGGTTCCATGTGAGTATGCGGACACACTGCTTAGAATATCGAAGTTTGCAGAAGTGATTTATGGGCGGTCGATGTAAAACCCACCGATAAGAGAGCCAATTTTGACTGCGGTCGAGTTAAAATTAATTACTTCCGCATTAAAATTCGACTCCGTAGTTTAATTTCGGAGATTATTTTATCTTTCTTTATCTTGATTAACATGATTTGAATATTAATATCTATCTGTAATGGATAAGTTTAAACAAGATTTAGGATTAAAGTGGTTAGATTTAAAAATAAATTTTAATTAACCCCAGCCAAATTTAATCATTTATGTTAGTTTATGTAGGAAAACCGATCCAGCTCATTGCTCATTGCTCGTATTCGTCAACGGATTATTTAGTTTGCTTAGTTTGTCAGCAGGTGACGCTATCACCCTTTTCCAATAAACCTTTTGTTAGTACTACTGTGTTTATAGTAAAACTAACACGACCTAAAGTTCAGGTTTACACGATCCGAAATAAACTCCTATGTTATAAATTGGCTACAAATCTAAGCGAAGCAGTCAATCTAGAAGTCTTTGAACCAAAACATAACTAACTAGTACCTAGAGAATTAATAATTTATTTTATAACATATTATTGAAAAATTTAGAATTCTAGGTTGTCATCGAAACTAAGCTACTAAATGAAATCCATAGAATTAAAAATACCTATGTAGGTCATTCTGGAAATCGGTAAACTATATCAAAAGCAACCTTAAACAATGTTATCATCAAACGTTATGACAGTATCCGACATACATGTGAACAAAGTCCTGAGCATATCCAGCTACTGATAAAATGTGAAACAACAGCGGCGTCGAATCGGCTAAAGATAATCCATCCATTTTATTCCTGGGATCAATACCAAACATCGAATGGGAATCGTGACACTTTTGAAATAAACTGTGGATTTTGTTAAGGTTTTTCTTTCATAAAAACACGGTATATTATACATATAAATAACATTCTTTGTAGTTATACGATAGCAACCAGAAAGAAGAAGATGAATGAATGAATGAGAATTGTTAATTTGAAGTTGGTTTTTACAAACACTTTTAGAAAGTCAAACTACGCCATCCCTTCAACAAATCCCTATGGTGAGTGGTCTTGGTAAAAGAAGCGGCAAGAAACTCCCAAGGAGCTTCTTTTCCTACTCACAGTTACAGGTTGCATTTACAACTACTTACCTAAGTCTTAGTTTTGGTGCCACTTTTTGTATTTATGTACACTTAGTTATTGTCCATGGTCATGGTCCATGTCATAACACAAGGTAATCTATTGTGGGTTGTGGGGCTACGAGTGTGTAATGCTGTACATGCCTCTGGTTTGCCAATATTTTTTAGGCGAAGGTGACCATATAAAAGGTGGTTCGTCATTGAATAAAAAGTCCAATGTGACCTATAAATGAACAGCAGACCGCTGCAGTACTTGTATAGTAAATTTATGGGCACTTTAGTGCTTGGAAAGAGTAATATTAAACAGACATTTGTAATCGGTAGGCACAATGTAAAAGAAAAAGGGTATTATTGCGTGGATGAATATATGAATGGCAAAGACGTTTGAATATAAACAGTGCCACAGTCGGCCTATAACGGAGTTTAGGGAAAGTATAACAATCTGTCTATTGTTTTAAAAAGATTCGAAGAAAAACTCCCTTAATTTCTTTTCCACTTTATGAAGTCTTTTCAGGTAAACCTAGTAACAAAAGAATTATTGACATTTTAAAGGAAAAGGAGAGGGGATACAACACCACGTCGAGGAACGCCAGTTTTAAAATTAGACCAAATAAATATTTTTCTTAAAATTGCTCGCGTTCTGGACAGTCACGGCGGTTTCAACATTTCTTTACTTAGAACGTTTATTTAATACTAGCTTCCGCCGAAATTTCCGAATTTCCAAATATCCTCTCTTAGTGCTCCCCTATACTCCTCAAAAAATATACATGCCTTTCAGCTTCGTCCGTTTAGTAGTATCGGCTGTGCGTTGTCTTTCAGTCAATCACTCAGTAACGCAAGAGTCTTATATATGTTTATATATTATTTAGATTTAAAGAAATAACCAACTTCTCGATCTTACAACATTAATTCTTTGACGTTAATGATAATTACACTAAAATCAGTTTAATTAAAATAAATCGAGGTTAAAAATTGTAAGCTGTGAAACAGGTAAATGACAAAATTTGCAAAATTAATTTTCTTTGCGGTAAATCTCTTAATTGCTGCTGAAAAATGTTCAAAGTGAGTTCAAAAGAAACACTGAGTCATTCAAATATTGCGGTACAGAACTAAAAAGGAAAAGTGGATAGTTCAGGTTGCACGTTAAGGCTTTTGACCTGGATAAGGCTGGGGTTTCTCTGCGACAGTTTTTTTTCATGTTTTTATCTAGTAATCTGTGGTATGGTCGTTATGTTATTTTAAGCTTTATAAAAAGCCTAAGCAATGGTACGTTATGATAATATTTATAGTTTTGTCGCGTGGTTTTTTTCATAAATTGCATATTAAATAGTTTGTAACTATTCAGCACGCTTCTCTATTTTTTTAAGTTACGTTAAAGTGTCATGAACTTCGATGTAGTGGCGTTCGATGTGGCATATGGGACCCGTATCATGTGACGTTTCGCTACTTATAACAAAAGGTCAATATTTTTTTTTAATTGCAACCATTTAGGTGCTGGATGTCAGATGTTTAATTTCTAGAGTTAAATAGCAACAATATAATTTCGTTCCAACCGTGTATTCTATACGACACTTACGCATTTTTTCTTTTAGGTACGAAACCCTAAAAGCAGAAAAGTTTGGCCTCGGTATGTTTGCGAGACCATTGTGTCCCATCGCATATATTGTAGAGACCAACAAATTTTAATAATACTTTATCCAACTTTTCCGTCACGTAGTTCATAACTTCGAAAAACCTTTCATACAACTCCAGAGACCTCGAACGGATTCGTTCTAGTTTTATTTTGAATATTCTGTAAAAAACTCGCGTCAGTTTCATAATTCTGTCGTAGTGCAAAGAACTTTGTCGTTATACTTTTAAAGTTAAATAGAATTTATGACATAATAATTTTACGTGGTACTAATGGGCCTGGTGGTAAGTGATCATCGTCGCCTTTGGTCATTAATAGACCAAAGCATCGTTATACGTTGCCATCCAAAAAACCAAGAGATCAGGAGCACGTGTACATTTGTCGAAAACTGATCTAAGCATACGTTTCACGGTATACTTTAGCAGAAGTTGTTGGCTAGCCAGAGAAAACGACTCTCCCACCTTGTTTGACTACCGTGAGATAAAACTAAAACAATAAAAAATAGTACAGAGTCCAGCAACCTCTATCAGCAACATCTTAGGCCTCATTCGTTAGTCAACAATATGCACCATGACCAGTGGAGATTGACCTGGACTCAATAGTTGGAGCTGCTTCACATCCAATTGTTAACCAAATTAAAAAAGAAAAAGGGTATTCAATATGTTTTCCCTCATACTTGTTATTTAGTGGACTGGTGGATTTTGATAATTCTTTTTATGTGCAAGATTTGGTGCTTGTCGCGTTCTCTCATCTAACGAGTAATTTTTGAGTTATCTCAAATAATGCGTATTTAATTTACTTCGATTACGCTGATAATATTCTCATTTTATTACTTGTTAATTTTGAAGTCGGTTATTTACAGTTATTTTACTTATCAAAACTTGACAAAAGTCGTGCAACCCACATCAATAGTTTGTCCATGGCTTAATCTGCTTAACTTGATCTCGATATAACAATATTAAAGCAAACGGAACAATAATAATACACTATGATAACAACGATCTACTCAGAAATAATTGATTGTGGCCACCAAAACAAGAATAACTTTTGGACATTACGGAAATAATAGGAAGCGGATATTGGCATGGCCTTGTTCAAGTAGAATGAAAATACCGGAACATCGGAACGTACTTTCGGGATTAAATTGATTTAGTTCCGCAACCTTTGAAAAAAGGGATCGGGCGCTGAAACCCTGTCCGTCCTTCACAATGCACCAACACAGGTCAGCTTAAACTCAAAGATGAATGGAGCCTCCTACATTCTCAGTGGTAAGCAGCCACCGACACCCATGGACATCAATAGCCAATCGCGAGGTCTTTTGCTGACTAAGGATAACTAACTTGTGGCGACATCGCACACACGGCACACGGTGACGTCATCGAAGCCTGAATCGCGCTATCGAAGATTTCTACACGCCTGCATATATGAAACGCCCTGACAGCATTCACTTAGGGCCTCGGTCGCCCCTCAGCCATGTCGCCTGTCGCCTTGCGTGAGATCTCCCCTTGCCAAAAACTTTTTACAAAAAAATAACCGACTTCAAAATTGATAAGTGCCTACGGATACTTAATTCAAAAACTATTTATCAGATGTCACTCAAATTTAAATGGGACCAGACGCGAAACACTACCTTTCTTTTATCAAAATATAGTAACACACAAAAAATACACTTGAACTGAGAACCACCTCCTTTTTTGAACTCGATTAAAAAGAAAAGATACAAAGGGCTATCAAGCATAACTTTGTGACTTCGTCAGTAGTATTTTCATCATATGGCCGTAATGTTCCAAAAGCAAAGCTTATAAAGCTCGATAGTAAAACATTCAAAGGGTTGAAACCAATTTGGCTTTGCATATTGAATGGGATCGCCCATGGGCGAATTTACTTGAGCGATTGCTTTCGGAAACGGCTGTTTGTTTCCTGATATAGTAAAACGAAGTTAAATTTTCAATTTATATACGTATTTTAATGAATTACCTATTTGATGTGATATAGGATATTCAACTATAGAAGCGATACGTTCATAAGTATACGCGTTGAATTTGGAAATCAGAATTATTACCGGAAATAAAATTAAGTCCCTATTATTTAGGCTACTATAATAATTATGACCAGAAAAACTGTATCTCTTCCTCGAGAAATGATTGATTGTCTGTACCAACTTCCACCCCTCTTGACACTTGATGATTATCCTCCATAAAACTTTCCTATGACCTTTCCAGGCTCTCAAATTATCTCAACAACAAATTGATTCAGCGGAGTAAGCATGAAAATATGACAGACAGAGTCACGTACGCGTATATATTTTATGCATTATGATGCATATGATGCAGAAATGAATTTAATTCACGTAATTATCAAAGTTTTATTAAGTGTTAGTACAAAGTTTCAACATTCCGTTCTACATTCAGAGAAAATTATGACAAACAGCCATACAAAGAGACAATTACGCAGTTGACAGCCTTAAAATAGTGACGAAACTTATGACGTCACCTAACCCAGTCCAAACTTCGACACTCAAGTTCTCCAAAGTAACACGTAACAATATAAAGACGATTAAATATCACAAACTAACCCTTTGCAACATCTTATACAAGGTATATCGTAAGTAGTGCTGCCAAGTCCAATGGGACAAATTACAGGACGCAAGATTTTGGACACGTACATAAATGAACTCGAGAAAATCTGTGTTTTAATGGTAATAACTGACAAACGATTAACCGAGTCACTGGATAGTAAGTGGTGACCAATGTGTTGCCGGTGTAGAAAACGGAAAAGAGAAAGAAACAAATAAGACTCACTCGAACTCTCGATAAGTTGAAAAACTCGATAAGTTGTTCGGCAATTAAAACAAGCAAGGGACTGGTAGCTTATCAGTGGGCTACAGACCCACAACCAAGCAGACTTCTATCGTCTGCGACATTGAAGTCTGTTACGTACCTACCTATCTATCCACTGAAAACTGGATGTCTCGCGTTATTCAAAACCCCTGGCAACACTAGTCGCAAGTGTTAGCGAGTTTACTCCAAACTGTTACTGGGTAACCACGTATTATAACACAAATCCTAGCTAATGAATATACCCTTCGTCCCAATAAAGATAAACAAGAGTTACTAACTTAAACATATCTCATGGAACATAAACAAACAGATTGTTTGTGTTGTACAGGTTCTTAATAACTAACATGTCTATTAGCCCCTTTATACTCAGCCTTTGATGGTTAAACTCTGATTTAATAGTAATATTATTCGAACACAATAATTATGTTCGATTTCTGGTCGAGCCGGTATGAACCAGATGATTCGTTAAATCGCTGTTAGGCACCAGTTACTTCACTGCACGACTAATTCACCTGGTTACGGACGCTACCATACTACCTAATAAGGCCATGGGAGCTTGATACTATGCTTGGCCACAGGAACACAAGGAGGGGGAGGGGAGTCAATATTATCAACTAAGTACTTTAGTCACCACAAATATAATACATACCAGTATGACATGCCAGTATGACTACCGAGAAATGCCCGACTCACCACATTTCACTAGGACGACAACAGGTTTTCAACTACATATCTATTATCCCATGTGACGGTTCTTCTAGTCTCTAGTTTCCATATTAATCTAATAAAATTAAACCACTGATAATACAAGTGTCAATAGCAAAACTGTTACTAAGCGAACTAGTTACGAAGGTACGTCCAACAATAAACAGATCCTTGTCTTACAACCCTGATCGGGCATCTTTGCTGAGTCACAAAAACCTTGTTAACTTGGTCTGAATAGCCCAATAACTTTGCGATGCCGATGTTTCATTGCCCAATGTGACATCTGGAGGACATTGACGGCACAACCCGCAAAGGGTCGGTATAATTAAGAACTTGGGCGCTGTGTTATCGTATCTGCAGGGTCCGATCAGTCACTGTAAGAATACGGTCCTTTGACTTTGATCTCGGGAGAAAAGCGGATAATCTTGTCTTATTTTAGCGCGTATGTTACGGTAACGAGGAAAATCGATAGATAATAAAAACCATAAAAATCCCACTTCTGGGAGCAGCACTCCTCTCATAAAGTAACAGGCCATAGTCCACCACGCTGGTTCGGTAGTATAGATTACATAATTATAAAGAGAACGTTAAGGAGAACTCTCAGATGTAAAATTTACTCATGATTTTCACCTTCAATAATACAAGTAGGTAATAATTGATTTCTAAAAAGTTCATATAGGTAAAACTGTAACAGGGCCAAAACTCTTGATTGGATAGTTTAAGAAAATTTAAATGTACTTAATTTTGACTTTGTTAAAGTCAAAATTATGCTCATTGCCTGACTGATTGTGTCATATAAGTGATCAATCGAGTTAAAATACCGTGGCATGGGTATGATTAGTATGTAGAAACATAGTAAAATAAGAACAGTAAGACAGCTTCATACAAATCGGCTACCGTCGGTTTATGTTTGATAAAAAAAAATTGGCCGTCAGCCCAAGTTAGCAAATATGCCTTAGCTCTAAAAATAAAAAGGAAAACCCTATGCGTCACTGCAAGAAGGCAATTAACTCTCCGAGCGGCCTTAGCTAAACTACTATTCTCATTTTAATATGTTAGAAGTCCCTTTCTAGGACATTTCCAGGCTCCAAAAGGTACGTGAATTCGGTCTTTGGACGACATAAAACATCCGATCCCGGTTTTTATTTTTGGAGGTTTTGGGGCGTTAAAAAACTTCTGACACTAGGGTTGGCGTCAAATTCACCAATCAGTTCGCACCGAGGCATCGTGGAGTAATAATATTTAATTTGAGAGGAGATTCGTGACCTGTCAATATCTGTATAAGTGCTTGCGTGAAGAAACCCTAAAACTTGATGAGGATTATCCACGAAATCTTTGTAAACAGGCAAATTATTTCGCCACCCTACCTTCCCCTATTTATCATAATATTATATCTCCTCTCTGGGATAATATTTGTATTCAGGATGTTTACAGTTTAAGGGTTCCACTTCAAAGGAGCTGGCAGTCACTTGACACGTCCTTCACCTGTCCCCTGATAAACAAGATTGTAAATCTTCCGTATAGGGTATTTTAGGGTTGCCGTGTAAGGGTAGGTAATGTATGATCTTAGTAGACAATTTAGGGCAACAGTATTAATTAATTACAAAGTATATTTACATGGTTACAATTGTTTACAACTTGAATGAAGTGAATTTCATATGAATGAGTATTCAAAAAGCTGTCCAAATTGATATATTGTATTATAAATGCGATACTACAAGAAACTCTTGTCTGTATGTATGTTGCTACGTTTTCACGATGAATCTACTGAACCTCTTTTGATATTTGAAATAGTAGTAGTATAAGGAATAGAGTTTATGGATATAGAATCGATTTTATCCCGATAAATTGTTCACTTTTTAACCGACTTCAAAAAAGAAGGAGGTTCTCAATTCGACCGTATATATGCTTTTTTTTATGTTTGTTCAGCGATTTTTTCGTCGTTTATGGGCCGATTTTGATAATTCTTTTTTGTTGTAAAGTAGATATGCACAGTGGGGTCCTTTTAAAAGGATCACCAGGATTTGATGATGGCATCTCGGAGAAATCGAGGGCAACTTTCGAAATTGTAGGGACGACTAGTGTGTTTGTTAATGTTTGCATAAGTACATGAAAGTGCTACAATTTCATGAAGGTCTGGAGTCGATCTGATGAAGCCGAAAGACAGTCGAGGGAACTCCTCAACGATTTACTGCAGTTATCTAGTGTTTGGGCTTGATTAATTTGTAGTGACGAGAACTTTACACTTAAATGTTGAATTGAGTGCCATCTGGCAAGTAGTTTTTGAGTTATCTCTGCTTATCAAGGTTGAAGTCGGTTATTTTTTTTTGTAAAAAGCAATTATTAAAGAGTATTTTTTGCTTTATTTGAGAATAAAATCACGAAACTACGTAGGTACGTACACGTCCCCGGTAATATTCTTAAAAGCGGTACTTATCTATCAACCCTTTAGTGGATTATGTCTTAACGTATTTAAGGTAAGTGAACACTTATTAACTCGGAATCGATTCGGCTTTGTGACACCTTAAGTTAATACTGTAAATAGATACTTTGCTGACCGGTTTCTGGTTGTATCAGTGCAGAGTAGCACTGTATTTGTATCCTCCAATCCACACTGGAGCAGTGTGGTGAAGCATGTTCTGGGCCTCCTCTATGGTGTGAAGAGCGCTTAGTAGTGGACTATTAATGGGTTGAAAGCAATGCTGTCTCCAGCTCATACCGGCTGACCAGATTGTGCCAAAATAACTGAAGTCAGTGCCGTCCGGTCCATTTGTTATCTATTTACATACAAAGATAAAATCCTATTCTTTTTGTGTTGGTTGTACAGTAGATAAGTTCAAAATCTTAAGTTGAATTTGGTTTGGGCTTAATTAACCCGCTGTTAATATTAACCAATAACTGAAAACTTCTGAACTTTTACTCGGACAATCAAAAAGTTAATCTTTGAATTAATTTCAGTTACGCAGAGATTAAGATTAATTGAACGTCTCAAGTTAGGACGATTTGCGAATTTCCACAAAGCATATCACTACGGCCTACTTTAATGGATTTCCATTGTACCAAAACAAGTTCAAGACAAATACTAAATTATCATAGTAAACGCTTAATTTCACCACGACAAAGATGAGGTCCAAATCCATACTAATATTATGAATATTTGAAAGTTTGTCTCTCTGTCTGTCTGTCTGTGACGCTTTCTCGGCTAAACCGCACCGCGCACCGTCCCGATTTGGAGATGGAATTCGGAGTGAAAATATTTGGAAGACCCAGGCTCACACAGTGGCTAGACTTTTTCATCAAAAATTAACATCTAAGGCTGAAATATCGGAAACATTTAAATCCTGTCTGCCTTTTTATGTTTGAGACGGTTCCATGATTCTCCTAAAAATTAAACTTGAATATTTATGTATTTCTGACTGTTCTTTTGGACTTTTAAGTATCGATATACCGTAGGTACTCCGTTTACCGATATTTGAGCAGATCCTCATATATGTAAAAGTAAACCCTTATTTGAATAATTTCCATTAAGGGACGGTTGGCCAGAAAATAAATTCATAAACCTACATTGACACGTGGGCCTATTGGACCCGTATTAAAATTTTGTTTACCGAATTATCGCCTGCATGTATTTTATATTTTGAACAGTTAAGTCATAATGTTCTATGGTACAACTGTCTCGTTCGGCATGGAATTAGTTTTAATTGCATCCCACACAAATGCTAGCTTTCCGCCAAGTATTACACATTAACGTCAAGAATTAAAATGTCATAAGTAAATTTTGCTTGCAAGCTAAATGAAACTGTGAGTATCGGTAACAAATATATTATTAGCGGGAAGTGGCAATTCCATATTGCCGGCGACTCAGGTGTAGAGGTTTTATTTCAGGAATTCTGCAATTGGAAGTTCGAATGCCATATTAAATTATGTACATTACTATGGTGACCAAGAACACTAATCACGTCGGAAATCGAGGGTGCTCCTAGTACCTAATAGATGTCAAGTCAGAAGCTGTCTTTATCAGTTTTGTTTAGTGGCAGGGCTTCACGTAGTGAATATTATTATCTAAGGACAATGATATTAAGGGCCTGTTTCACCACTTCCTGATAAAGTGTGAGATAGCTATATTATGAAAAATTACCACTATCCTGATATCAGATACCAGATAAAGGCCGCTGATAACTTTTTTCTGTTTCACCACCAAAATCCCTGATAATGAGTTGACGGAGCGACAACGTCGCTTAGTTGCTTTTCGGTACTAGTACGTAAACTATCGTCACTTGAGAAGCTTTATAAAAAGTTAAGTAATCAAATACTTTTGGTACAAAATAATTAAGTTAACTTTTTTATACAGATACAAGTAAGGGGAGTCCGGGAGAGTAGGTATAGCCACCTTGCACTAAAATGCTCATAAATCTTTCTATACTTAAATATTGCTATTTTGTATAAATTTTACCTAAAGCTACATTATTTGTCTCTATTTACTCAAAAGACAGTTTTATATATCATTTATATGTAGTTCAAGAGTTATTAACGATTGTTACAAAAGTGACTTTCGGCTAATATCTCCCGTCTGGGCGGGAGACTTGAGCCCCTAATTAGGGAGACTTTACCCGTTTCAAAATGAAGAAAAAAAATCATTACAAATTGTAATTTTATACTAAAATTTATTAAAAAAGTATGGCACATAGTTTACGAGAACACGAGAAAGATACTTTGAATGTCCTAGTGAGTACCTAATTAACTAGTATAAGTTGTATATTTCTTAAAATAGTGTCGTACTTGGGTTCTTCCTCAAGCTTTGTCTCAATTTCACTCGACTGCAAAACTTGTCTTTTTACTGTCTTTTTCTTTGCTTTACCTTTTTGTTTCTTTTTATTTTTCGGTGCACTATCATCAATTGGGTCTGATTTTTCTGGCGTTTATGTCAAAATTTTAGTTTTTCTAGGCTGTCTACCACGACGGAAACTTTTTCTAGGAGCAGCTTTTGGAAATGGACGAATCATTTGTGGCAAAACTATTTGTTAGTCTACCGTTATTATATCCTGGTCTTGAGATGTAGAAGCGACCTCTGCTGAAGGTCTTAATATTGCAATTGCTTGCTCAGCCAAAATTGATGGTGAATTGGCTCTAGACACCACAGTTTCGTTCATGAATACTGATGCTGACATTGAAGACTTTGACTGATTGCGGAAGAGAATAGCCAGGGTAAAGTCTCCCTTCCGACGTTTGACTAATGTCTCCCACCCCACGCCAAGCTGTCTGTTTTTACATTTTTATAAAAACCTATTACGCTTATGTGAATACTGTTTGCCGTTATTGTTAGAAGGTTAGTTACACAAACCATGCATATATATGACATGCTAGAATCAATTCACAGTAAGCAATAGAAATCAAATATCGAAAATTTAAAAAATTTACTTATCGAGCACAAAAACGCGTTGTCGCTTCTCACTACTAAACGAAACTGCCGATTACTGCGACGTCGCGTGAGTGAGGTAGGGGTGCCCTATGGAGTCTAAGAAGTTTCGCAACGTCGCAATATCTAGTTGTATAAAAATTCTATGAGCAGTGGCTAATGTCTCCTACCTGCTAAACTCTCCCGGACTCCCCCTACTTATATTTTGACCACGTAGAACTAAAATTGTAAGATTTGTAACCTTTGCTACATTTTTGAATATCGATCCATTCAGAGAAACTAAACGCCAGTGATATCTGCCAAGTAACGTCTTTAGTTATCATACATTTGATCTGCCAGATAGTTCTATCCGACGCCTATCAATCAAATGTTGTAGGTTATATGGCAAATAAGTTCCTGATAAGAGTGATAAACTATCAGGGACTTTATCAGAAGTGGTGAAACAGGCCCTAATTCTGCTTTTCATGTAGCTACCTCTTCGTGTCTCATTACGTTACGTTATTATCTATCTCATCCATTGTTGTTGTAGGTAATGGCATCGAAACGGATGCAAAGTGGAACTCTCCATGTAGGTATTATTGTAACGTATCTATCTATAGTTATAATATCTTTGATTATATTTGAGTATTATTTTTATGTGAAGCCCGCATGCTGAGACTGGTAAACTTTTTGCCTGATTTTAGTGTCCCCGCAAACTGACTGCAGCCACCGGCCACTTTAAAAGCGTGGTCCGGCGAACAGTCGCTTAGGCTGAATTCTGCTCACTGTAATGTTATTGGAGCTGTTGGCTGTTGGCCACAGCCGCCGGTGGCTGCAGTCAGTCTGCGGGGACCCTTATCGATGCATTTGGAGCAGCTTATATCCATGGGCGGAATGACCACTTACCGTCAGCTGGCTCGACAAAAGAAAACGATTAACATAATTGAATAAGAGAAATGAGTTTCCGCACAAAAACTTCGAAATTCTTCCGACATTTGTATCACTTTTGACGAGTCTGATGAGTCTTATTACAGCAATGGAACGAAATAAGTATAGTAGGTACTTAGATACAAGTACTTAGTTATCTGTTTGGAAATAAATACTACGTTTGTGCTGTCTGGTGTTTTGTAGGTACTTTATTTTGCGCATTGTATAGGTACTGTTTTATTCTACTTTTTATTTTGGTTCTACATATACTTATTTACATTAATTTGAATTCGAAACATCTCTGCTTCTTCAGAAAATGATGTTTAAAACTTTAATTCATATTAAGTGAAATAAGATAACATAACGTAACAGATTATACCAATTTCAGTTTTTTTTAAACTAGCAGCTCGATCATGAATAGACGTATTAAAATTTATGATAAAATGTCGTGACAATGGACGAAAATACCATGCTATAGTAGTTAAAACTAGTTGGACTTTCGAAGTGTTTGTGAAAGCAGAAGACTAAAATAAAATTTAATTTACTTTATGATTGATGATTTACCACGCGACTCCGACGCGATCCACCGACGCACAGTTCGCCGACACTGACACTGGTCACTATCAGGACACGCATCGGAGACGCGTTGCCTGCATACCGGGACTGGACATGACCTAGGCGGCCTAGGCGTTTGCAAATAGCGTTGTGTGAGAACGGCCTAACGTCTCTGAATCACGGAAGCGTATACCAAACTTCAAGCATCGAACGCATAGGTCGATTACTTATGTTCGACGCAAGCTGTCGGACTATGAGCTCTACGTTTATTTGAGTGATAAATCATCAGCTATCTCTTTTGACTCACTGTTATTGAAGTTTGGATGGATTTTATAAACACTAGTCGCCCCATTAATTTTCAAATGTCCCTCGATTTCTCTGAGATGCCATCATCATTGCCTGCACGGCTATTCTGTAAGAAACAAATTCTATATCGAAGCTCACTCAGGTGAGTTGTGTCACTTCCATGCGAGCTTGATTGGCGCGGCCGTCGGTTTTAATTTTAACAGAACGCGATGTACGTCAAAATCAAAATCTCACCGCGGATTCAGCTATCGAGATGTCAAAGATGTCCCTTACAGAATAGCCTAGCTGATGTCCTTATCACGGGACCACTCTTGGAATATCTACTGTCCCACATGAAAAATATTATCAAAATAGGCTCATAAACTACGAAAAAATCGCTGAACAAACATAAAAAGCATAATTTACTTATATTATACGGTTGAATTGAGAACCTCCTTTTTTGAAGTCGGTTAAATATTGTCAAACTTTTCATTTTGTCATTTCACCGGGGCGCCTCGCCGCCGCGCCGCGCGCCCGTCTATGACCTTTTTCCCGAGAGAGACATTTATTGTTTCATCGGAATGATACCCTGTGACAAATAGCGTGCTCGATCAAAAAAGTTTGCATGACCAGCTGGATCGTGCAAAATGAATGCTAAAAAGACATTTTAACATGGGTCCCAAAGCAAAAGTAGTAGGTAAACATATCTTTTATGTAATGTTAACCTACCTACAAATAATATTGAACAGTCTGGGTCAAACTAGTATACAACCCATCCTCTATTCTTTCCATGGTCTCAACCTCAAGCTATCTTCATCTACTGCTACTCTAAAGTTCAGCGAATTGAACATGAAGAAGTTGCAGGCAAACAGACAAACACGCAGACAAATAAATTCTCTTTCGCATTATAAAATATCCGTAAGGATGGAAAAGCAAAAAATATTATTATAAAAACAAAAAACCCGAGTGCTTACAAAAGAACTCAAAAGAAAAAAACAAGTGTCACAATATCAACATAAAATACTTCATGGTGCTGCAGGCAGGGACAAACTTAGTACTTGTGATAAATCTTTTTTTACCCGTAGGTAGGTAGCAGTAGGTATAGTTTTGTCCCCGCCTGCAGCACCATGAAGTATTTTATGTTGATATTGTGACACTTGTTTTTTTCTTTTGAGTTCTTTTGTAAGCACTCGGGTTTTTTGTTTTTATAATACTTAATATTTTTATTTCAGACTTTTTAGTGTTTTCACCGAAAAATTCTACTTTTTGGGATGGTTTTTGACAATTTGTGTAAAAACGACGTTATATGATATATATTTTTGAAAAGGTCTTTTCACGATCTTTCATTTGATACCCATATTGCTAAGATAACAAAAAAACTCAAGATTATCCCCTTTTTTTCTTCCACTTTCGGGCGCCATTTTGAAAATTCATATAGCCTATGACACTTTCACAGTTCTGACGAATTCAACGATACCTCATATGTCGAAATCCGTTCAACCGTTTGGGCTGTGGGGCGGTCCGAATAAATGGACATACATACAAACATACATACATACATACATACACTCGAAAAACATAACCCTCCTTCTGACGCAGTCGGGTAAAAATGGAATAAACAAGTTGTAGCAACAACAAAAACTGACTTGTATCAACATTCAGTGATGTAATAGTAGATTGTATGACAAGGGTGCAAAGTAATATTTTTTCGGCGAGGGCGTTTTTTGAATCCAGAGCGAAGTGAGGGATTCTAGAGTAGAATCCCGAGCATAGCGAGGGATTCTTTAGTAGAATCCCGAACGTAGCGAGGGATTCAAAGTACGTCGCCCGAGCCAAAAATATACTTGCACCCGAGTGATACACTCTACTTTTCATCATGAGAAAATAATATATATGTATATATTTCGGAGACACTGGTCAGGATGGTGGTATAATGCTCCGATCATCAGGTTGCAAGGTGAAAAATAAAACACAGTGGGCGTTCAATACGTGTCTTCATGATTTAAATTGGGTTACAGGTTACACAGCTTAACTTAATTTTATTAAAGCTTTTAGGTTATGTTAAAACGTGGTACGACTGAAATACACTTAGAGAAAACGTTATGCCGTCGGGCATAGGTCCGACGCAGTATAGGATTTTATTACAAAGTACACTAGTTAACTTAATGCGACCGTTCAGCTCGACGTCTGCTCGAGAAGTCCCCGCTCTTCGTAGCCGACACCACAGGTGCCCTCTGTTGGGTTCCCCCTCCGATATCCCATCGAGACACGTTTACAATTCGTGTAGTGTTGCCGTTTAAATTACAGTTCCGGATTTACGTTTTATTCAAAGTTTAATGATTTATTTAGTTTGATTTTAATCTAATTTTATTTCCGTCTCTGACACGGCCATTCTGACTAGCACACGTCCTCGTGTGATGCCTTTTACTTTAGGTTACAACAAAGCTCTAATTTTATTTTATTCAGCAAAAGCTACTAATTTTAAACGAGACTACAAATTTAATTTGAGCAACAAGTTTTTAGATTACTTAAAATTTCTTTGATTGAACGCCAAGTTTTTGTTTAAAGTTTTTTTGCATTTATTTTTAGCCCTAACTACCTACACTCCCGCCGCGCCGTTTCCGGTGTCATCGCTATGGAGAAGAAGACGGCTAAACAAACTCCATAACCACACTTGTTTAGAGCAAAATTACCAAATTTATTATTAACGCGGATTTGTTTTTAACTTTTTAATGCAATACGTTGTCGTACAATCGTCGTAAAACCGGATGACTCGATCGGCTGTGGTGTCGGAATTTACCTGTAACAATAAACACAAACGAAAGTATCTCTTAAAGCTCGGCCCTTCCTGACGTAAGTGGGCAGGGAATAAAAAAACAACTTTATCAAATCATTAGAAATTTTGAAAATCACAACAGATTATTTCTCTCAAAGGCCAAAGCTGACACGTCGACCAACACCCATACTCATTCAAATAACAGGAAACTCACCGAAACATTGCAGTGCTCGCATCCTGACCTCCCGATCATCACACTTACAACCTCCATCCAGTCACGAGCATCAACCCAATAGGCAACCTCTATCCAGTCACCCCCGCATGCAACCTCCATCCGGTTACAAACACTACACCACCCAGATAATCATTTCGAGCCTTTATCAAAAATAATCTTAAAAAGGTTTGTTCAACATGTCGCTTTATCCATCCTATCACACCACAGATCAATCCAAAACAAACTCTACATTTCTCTTTAAAGCCACTTTTCCCAAAAGGTTATCATTTCTCGAACAGGCCGACCTATCGAACGGTACCCAAGCACAATCATGCACTTTTCTCAAAAACAACAACCGTATACATAGCTCCCATCTGCATGCAACGTCCATCCACCAATAACAGCACAGAACACTTCTTTCCAGTGCTCGTATAAGGGCCATGCATTTTTCAAAGTAACAACACCATTCAATTACAAATTCAAAAGTTCCGTTCGACAAGTTGACCGAAAACTAAATCTCACAAAAATAGTCTTTTACCAAGTGAACTACGTCTCGAAAAGAAAAGTTAATTTACTACTTCTTTAAGCTATTACAAAACAAGTATGAACGATACAGATCACCTGTTTCGCTGCGTCCGATCTGCGGCTGCCAGTTGCCAGAGCTTCCTCCTTCAATGTCACACGAATGAACTCCAGGAAGCCCACGAGTGCACGCACGCAGCCGTCGATTCGGCTCCAGACAACACATGTGTAACCTGCGTGTGCTGCTGCCTGTGCATCCTCGAAAACTTATCTGAAAACAGAACGATGCACATTGCATCGTCACATGTGAGATTACTTCAAAACTCATTGGTTTTACAAGGTAAACCAAAACCAATCGAAGTGTGCTGCACTTGTAAAAATAATTGGGGAACTGATTGTACCCAACTGCTACTTTAATTAAAAATTTCACTGAACTTCCGATATCTTAATTGTTATCTTTTGTCATTGTTCATTAATTACAAGACACATTAAAAGGCCATATTTTCACAAGGAACGAAAATAAAATGGAAGTTATAAAACTCCAACACACCCGGTGTAATAAAATAAAAGTCATACCAAAAACGCCGTTTCACTTTTACCTCGTTTCATGTTACCACAACTAGGTGATGTCACCCTTGGTTCCAGACAGGTACCAGACAAGGTCTTGGTCTCCAGTTCCTTATAACCTAGAAACGCTTCCTAAACGCATCATAAATCCGACGTAAACACTTACGCCGACTTTATTTATTTATTTTAATATCTAATATCTTTAAACGAGCAATTCTTGTATATTTATTTATTTATTTATTTATACCTATATATATAATCACGATCTCGGAAACGGCTGCAAAGATTTTCATGAAAGTTACAGATTAGGGGGTTTTCGGCTCAAGGAATCGATTTATCAAGGTCCCAGGTTCGAGAAAAGCTCGGTTCCCGTTTTTTCCCGATTCCCGATGTTTTAAAAACATCATACTGACGCCATCTATGAAACATTAGGATAACTTCTATGAGGTACGGTTTGTTTGTTTCAGTAGTAACTAGATGGCGCTCGAATATATTTTTGTTCGGCTAATACTATATTCATTCTTACGTTGAAGCGCTATTTTTGCGTTATACCTACCTATTTTCTGTTTGAATAAAATTAAAAATCAGTGCGATTATCTCGCTTGACCTCGCAGGACGCGTAGTGATAGTTTAACGTGCGTTTGTGATATTTACGAGAATATTTGTAAATAAATGTTAGTTTTGTTATTATCGATTTAATAATATATTTTAATAAAGTTTTAAATAAATAATGGTCAGATCGATCAAATTACTATTGTTGTAAATAGAATCAATAAAATTTTAAGTACGCCTAACAACTTGCTCATTAAACTAAAAGTATATTTATTTATGTTGTTTAATTATCATAAACATTCAATACATTTTATCGCAAATAAAAATTTCAGTCGGGGACTGCCTAAGGACTTCGCACATTACAACGACTCCACGCCAACGCGGTTACGGAGCAACTCAAATGTAAGCATTCAATTATGATCCTTATATCTTAGGCGTTACGGTTGAATTTCGAGTGTACACTTAGAAAACGTGGACTACTCCCCACCCTCTGCTCACCGACGCCGTTCACACTCGAAATTCAACCGTGACGCCTAAGATATAAGGATCATAATTGAATGCTTACATTTGAGTTGCTCCGTAACCGCGTTGGCGTGGAGTCGTTGTAATGTGCGCAGTCCTTAAGCCTGCGAAAAGTACGAAGGAAAGTTCAATGAATTTATCTAATTAAGTATGTACCTATTTAAAATGCAATTAATTCGCTCACACAGTTAACTTCTATGAGGTACTGTTTGTAACGCGCTGTACAACTTTGTGAAACACGCTGTTGAGATCCTTTGGCCGTAACATAAGTAAAATGAATTTTGTGCTCAGTGAACAGTTGTATGATTTGACTCCTGAATAGATGGCGGAATTCCTCGTCTTTCTTGCGATTCATACTAAATATAATTTTCAACCGAGCAAAGCTCGGTCAACCAGGTACTAGTGACTAAAGCGGGTAAGAATCCAACTAATTCGTCTGTAATAACTCTAACGACAATGTTTTGGATCATTAGATAACGCTTACACAATATTTAAAATTAACAATGAACTAAGCGGGTATTTAGAATATCGAAATTATTTTGTCACATAGTAAATAAAACTTTGAAAATTGTATTGTGTTTCACTTTTAAAACAACGTGAACTAATGAGCAACTAATTCGATCGACGTCACCAATGAACAACCAAACCGTTCACCTTTTAAAAACTAGCTTACGCTTTTATTGTTATTATTGTTGTAGGCTTTTATTATCGTTGTAGGTACTCGATAAATGGAATAAATACTTCGTCAAGTTGAGCACAAATAGAGCAAACCATTTTGTGTGTGTTTATTCTTTTCCAATTAATCCTTTTCAGCGTTAAGCGGCGCACCAAATAACCAAAAACCAAAATAACTATCACGAACATTACACGTTTGATAAAAGTCACTGCACTGTGCGTCATATCTCGTTATCAATTAAAAATTGTACCAACACGGAATGCATAATAAAATGCCTAACTTTAAAACGTTTGTTTTTTCTTTTTCGACCAGACTACAAAATCTTATCTACCAAAGGGGGTATCTTTAAGAATTTTATGAACGTAGATTAATTGTCACTTCGGAACACAATAATTTTACTTTAAAATGATTCGAGTTACGTTACATTTCGATTAAATTAAATGAACAAAAATGCTTACCCAACCAAGTACCATTGTTATCCAATAACTTTCATCAACTATTATCATCAAGGTATCTCGAAACAAAGCATGAATCAAACCCGTGCCCGTGGCCTGTGGCTTTTCGCTAAGCCCAACCAACAAACTACGTTTGTTACACACGCATTCTTCCGAATGCCGAACGGGTCGCACGGATTCCTCCGTGGTCTAACCTGGACCCCGACCTCCGCCAGAGCCACCCGCGTACCGCGTATCCACGGTCTACTTAAAGTAGTTTCGTATCCACTTCAAGCAGATACCGACTTCTACGGACTACGGCTACGAAATGTCTACTGGTACGGTCCGACCAGCCGAGCTAAGATTCATCGCTATCACTCTACTCAAATTCACTTTTTATATCACAACACTTCAAATGGTACTTAGCTCTTGGGCATTGTAACAAACTAATACCACAAATCTACCCACATTAAACTTCAACAAAATGATCGCATGATAAAAGCGTGTTCCGATGTTATAATACTTGGTTAAATTACCTACACTAAAATCAAAGGGTGTAACTTTCCCTTCATAATAAAAACAGAGGTTATAATAAAAACGATTTCTTTTATTTTTCAGCGATTAAACATCAAAATAAGATTACAACGAGGAGCGATTTGTTTTAATTACGGAGCTGCCTTAAATGATTTTATAACCGGAAATTGATGTCTTTATTTTTACTCACGATTATCAAACAAACTACACACACAATATAGTTTACACAAAAATCAAATTTTAAGCAATGAAATTGTATCACCTCAGACGTAATGGAATAAAAATAATGCCATACCCATACTCACTGTGTTACTTAGCTTTACCAAAATTCGACGCCGCATTCCATCCATGCCATGTGAGATGTAATGGCACATGGCAACTCGCTTGCCCTTTATGAATCCAGTTCTCACCTGAAAATTGCAACCTGTAAACCTGAAAATTGTAACTTGAAAACCCACAGTGAGTTCTTTATCCCAACTTCTGATTTCGGAGACACTAGTCAGGATGGTGGTATAATGCTCCGATCATCAGGTTGCAAGGTGAAAAATAAAACACAGTGGGCGTTCAATACGTGTCTTCATGATTTAAATTGGGTTACAGGTTACACAGCTTAACTTAATTTGATTAAAGCTTTTAGGTTATGTTAAAACGTGGTACGACTGAAATACACTTAGAGAAAACGTTATGCCGTCGGGCATAGGTCCGACGCAGTATAGGATTTTATTACAAAGTACACTAGTTAACTTAATGCGACCGTTCAGCTCGACGTCTGCTCGAGAAGTCCCCGCTCTTCGTAGCCGACACCACAGGTGCCCTCTGTTGGGTTCCCCCTCCGATATCCCATCGAGACACGTTTACAATTCGTATAGTGTTGCCATTTAAATTACAGTTCCGGATTTACGTTTTATTCAAAGTTTAATGATTTATTTAGTTTATTGATTTTAATCTAATTTTATTTCCGTCTCTGACATATATATAATAGAAAATAATAGAATAGAATAGAAAATAATAGAAAATAATACGTAAAAATGCACGAAAACTTAATTTTAATTTGAAAACGAAATCTTAATTTGATTTCTTTTTTTATTATTCAGCTGGCGGGGCCCTCGCGTCGTACCAGACATTCTTTATTCAAACAATATTTGCGTTCGATTTCTTTAGCGCAAAATACTAAAATGTTCTAAATTCAAAATAGGACGGAAAAGATCTAGTCGGCAGGAAAAGTTGTATGAAAATTCATTCCCGCCCGCTGAATAGAAAACAGCAACTTTGGGACCCCGTAAGTCCGAACCAAGTCGTCTTTTTCGAATAGGTGTGATGAAAAAAATATTTTATTCGTATTGGAGTAAACCTACGCTTGCAGCTCTGTCTTTCAATTGTATCGAACAATGTTCCCATGTCGAAAATGTAATTTAATTTTTTATTTAAAAACAATTACTTTTCATGTTCTCTGTACTTTCTCTGTTTTTGGACTGATGTTTTAACAAATTGTCCATTTATTAAATCATCTTTTACACGGCGTTCGCTTTATTGGGAAATTTTACACTTATTGGGAAACTTTGCGACTGACCATCGTAGAGTCTACTTTTACCCTGATGATGTCCTGTTTTGGGGCGAAACATGTGTTGGTAGAGGTATGAATGTTGGTGTATATGTTATGGACCAGGCGATTAATGCGGGCATTATTAATAATGTGCGAGCATTATGAATAATGCCCAGCTCTATCGGGCAAAGTGATTCATTTCTATCTAAACTTCATTATTTATCACATGCCACGGTCATTATTATATTACTACATGACAATTGGGCAATTTGATAATAAAGCCTTTGACGCGGTGCAGGGAGAGAGAAACGATTAAGAAATGAATACCCATTTGCCAAAATAGTGGAAACTGCTACAGTTTCTAAAGTGTATACATATTTAAGAAAAAAATCACATGCATCATTTGTATAGGTACATCAAATGAAATAATATTGTATTATACCTATAAATAACTGAAATTCATAATGGATACAATCATATTCTTGCATGTGATCGTGTCTACATTCTTGTGAGAAACCAGTGGCGATTTCTCTAAGATGGCGCGTATGGCGCCGCCATACCATAATTTTTAAGCATTAAATAAAATGTAAAAAATTATATATTTACAACCTAATTATTTAGACCTAGGTACAATAATTGCATTTTACGAGCGCTGCGGTCTTCTATCACGAACGCGACTCGCGGCGATTGTCTTCGCGTTCAGTCGGTGCCGAGCGCGGCCGAGGCGAGCGATGCACTTCTGCCAGCGCATGCATAGTCCATACAAAGTCGTTGGCCCGCGCCGCCCGCGCCTCTTCGATCGCTTAGTATCACCATAGTAAAATTATACTGTGGTATCACTGAGTTTGAAACGCGGGTCTGGCACTGTGAATGGCGCACTACCTAACGAGTTTTCGCATGTTTTTCGTGATAGTGTAGATTTGTGATTACGGTTTCTATCTTTCTATTGATTTAATTGACTTTTTATTTAGTAGGTAATTAGTTAATAATGAAATGACATGAAATTATGAATAAAGCTAAGCTAAGCTAAGCTACAACCAACTGATGGCCCACTACTGAGCACGGGTCTCTCCTCATTACTGAGGAGGCCTAGAGCATACTCCACCACGCTGCTCCAATGCGGGTTGGTGGAGGGGTTAGTGGCCAACCCAGTGTCGAAAGTTTTCAAGCCGCCCGAAGGCCTCCGACATGGCTTAACGACTGCTATCAATCGATAGCAACCGGGACCGACGGCTTTACGTGCCCTCCGAAGCACGGAAGCGCTCAAGAAATTGTTGCCACTAGCGGTCACCCATCCGACTACCGACCGCGCCCGCTGTTGCATAACTTTATCGATCGCTTAGGATCGACGCAAGCCGCCGGGCTATGAGCGTGTTAGAAGTCAGGATGGAAAATAGAATAAAAACACAAGCAAACATTACTGGTAAGACTTAATTAGTGTATCCGTGATATTTATTAACAAAAGACAATATTCTTATTATGTGAATAATATACTTCATAATAATTATTATTTAACGAATAACAATTATTATATTTACTGATCAATATAATTAATATTTGATTTAATTATTTCACTTCATTTAAATATTTCTAATTTATTATTTATTTCCACATTTTATATTACATATATATATGTATACGAGGTATATATATATATATATACACAATCTTTAAATAACCAATGGTAATTTATAATTTAAAGTATATAATCCAGAAGCAACTTTACATAATATTACATTACATAATATAGTAATTACATAATATATAATACTTATCTACAAATCGTCGAGGGTGATACTCAGAGCCGGATAACACCGACAGGGGCAGAGCAACGTTCCGTCCGACTGCTCAGTAGCAAGTGACCGCCATTACAACTTTCCAGTCCTTTTATAGCCGGAGATAAACAAATCACCCCACCCAACCTCTGACTATCAGGTACCAAATGACCCTACCCAATCTCAGGTAGCACAAACTAGAACCACCACGTGTTTTTGTTTTGAATATTTGGTTCTTTATACAGTTTTAAATTATCTCACATACGCTTCTTTATTATTATTATTACATAAAAATAGATATTTATTTGAATTTTAATATAAATCATCTCACACGGCCATTCTGATAATTACTTCGTTCTCGAAGTAACCCTTCAATAGTTACTTAAGTCTGGAAACAGAATACCACAACAGGCGTAACGACAGGATCAAACAATCAAAGATTCAATGATTTTAGGGGAAAACACCCATTAAAGGGATTCAAAACACTGATTTAGTTTTATTCAAAAACCTGAGATCAAAAACACTTCGAATAAATCAAAACATCAAAACACCGCAATCGGCCATTTTGACCGAAACACGAAAGACAGCCACAGCATGACGATGACGTCAGTCCTCAGTGAGTTATCAAATTTCAGTATGTTTAGTTGTTGTTGTTACCATACTACAGCTCACTCATTTGGAATGATTTTTAATAGTTAAATCAACTCTACTCAATTTAAAAACAATGAAAATAGACTTTGATAAGACTCAAATCCGTCCAGGATCGATTAATTGATTTGGAGCAATTTCCTCGCAAAAATACCGAATCCAGCCCGTCCCCAGTAAGAAACGCCAGAATTCCCTTGTTAGTACATTTGTATAAACTTTGTTTAGGTATATCACTAGATACAACCACCTTAGTTGAAACAAAACCTCAAATGATATTTTATTTTACTTTTATAGTGTATTTTACAATAAACTTGTTTATTTTTGAATCAAGCTCCCATCATCATCTAAGTTTCTAGTTCAGGATTAAAAACCTGATAAAATTAGTTAATTTCTACAGCTTGAAAGCACCTAATAGTGTAAGTATTTCTTCTAAGTACACACCCAATAGGTATCTGATAATCACCAAGTCAGTGTGTATGTATTTTATTCTAATTAATTTCAATTATTTTACTTCTTTAGGACCGTGATGATATGAAGATCATTCTCATTATTATTTTTTTTGTTTGGAACATGTAGAAACACTTTGTTGGGTTCTGTCATCAATGTATTTCTACACCGAGGCATTGTTTACCACTTATTCTCTTTGAAATTAATTCCAATCACAAATCCCGTCCCGCCTATTTCCCTCACCAAGCCTCTATATATAACATATTCTCAACTGAGCAATGACGTCAGAGCTGACGCCATGACACCCGCAAGCGTTTTTCGCGGTCTTTGAAAACTTATTAGGAAAATGGCTTTAAACTTGACCAAACGTGTACCCCCATTATAGAAGAAGATTTCAAAGTCTTTCGTCATGCCTATTTGATAATCTCTCTGGTTGGGCTGTCGTGATCCGTCCCACCATGTGCTGCATCATGGTGTCTAGACTTCACACCAGGCCACCATTTGCAGCATCACATCATGGCGTATGACCGTCTTACACGGCCTAGTATACTTGTCGCGTAAGATTCAACCATCTACTGCTCATGGCTCCAGAATCAAACACCAAGTATACTGCAGTATTCCTTCACCCACACACACACAAACACACCATTCATAAGTGACGTCACTTAACATACATCCTTTCAAAATCTCATCACATACCTTGTTCATCGATTTCATAAGGACCTGAGTTTAACATAAGGTTCTCCATTAGAGGAATTCTGCGAATCTGAACTTAGCCAATGTGAGAAAAGACCTCACAATCACAGTGGTATATTATCAAGTCTACACAAGAACTACACAAAATGATAACTGCTAACAACGCAAACGCAACTGCAAACAGTACTATACTTAAATAGCGAATCTCCATCTTCTGTGGACCAAACAATGAAGGAAATTTTAATAATAGAAAACATGGTGATAAATAAAAATAAGAATTAATAACATCAGCATTTTCTGACACAAGTTAAGTTGTACCGATACCAATATTGGTCATTCTCCTTTAGGACGACGCCGATAGAAATAGACAATGCGTCCTGGTTTTCTAATGTCAGTCAGTTGAGCCTTTACGCAGGGTATATATTGACATGACGACTTACCTATCAATAATCGTAATGGCAATAAACCTATTGTCTTTTGTATTAAGAGTTTGCTATATTTTATATAACGAGTTCGGCCATTCTGTCTCATTATTGCAAGTAGTAGTTAAATATTAATTACTGAGGAGACATTAAAACTTCTCTAAATAAGTCTTGCACCAGGCTTCGGTTCCGCTATCCATCTTTTCAGGATCGGAGACTGATAAGGAAACGTCATCGTTGCGTCAACTGGATAACATGGCCAAATTGATTGCTTCCAGCAACTTTTGCATCATCTCGGCATCCATGATGCTCCCGTTCCCTCTCTCTCTAAAAAAATACAAAATAATAATTAGATAATGTGTTTGTAAGTAAGCCGATCCCACTTCTGATGTTAGAAGTCAGGATGGAAAATAGAATAAAAACACAAGCAAACTTTATTTTTAATAGCCCAATTTGTATTACTGGTAAGACTTAATTAGTGTATCCGTGATATTTATTAACAAAAGACAATATTCTTATTAAGTATGTGAATAATATACTTCATAATAATTATTATTTAATGAATAACAATTATTATATTTACTGATCAATATAATTAATATTTGATTTAATTATTTCACTTCATTTAAATATTTCTAATTTATTATTTATTTCCACATTTTATATTACATATACTTATATATGTATACGAGGTATATATATATATATATATACACAATCTTTAAATAACCAATGGTAATTTATAATTTGAAGTATATAATCCAGAAGCAACTTTACATAATATTACATTACATAATATAGTAATTACATAATATATAATACTTATCTACAAATCGTCGAGGGTGATACTCAGAGCCGGATAACACCGACAGGGGCAGAGCAACGTTCCGTCCGACTGCTCAGTAGCAAGTGACCGCCATTACAACTTTCCAGTCCTTTTATAGCCGGAGATAAACAAATCACCCCACCCAACCTCTGACTATCAGGTACCAAATGACCCTACCCAATCTCAGGTAGCACAAACTAGAACCACCACGTGTTTTTGTTTTGAATATTTGGTTCTTTATACAGTTTTAAATTATCTCACATACGCTTCTTTATTATTATTATTACATAAAAATAGATATTTATTTGAATTTTAATATAAATCATCTCACAAGCGCTTCAAATTATGAGTAATTCAACACAATCAGTGATACAAGAACTTTTAGAAAGACCTTTCACGACGAGATCGTTTGCCGAAAAACGCTTGATAGTGGAAAATGGACGGAAAATGGACTTTCACTATGGGACCAACCCTAAAATCGCGAAATAACATCAGCTATTTCATACAAAAATGAAAATGTCAAATTGTATGAAATTTCTTTTTTGCGATTTCAAAGTAGGTTTCTTAATGAAAGACTGCAAGTTTGTTAGATTGTCCGTCTGAAGAAATGGTTTTCCGGTTATGCGCACTTAACACTACACCCTATATAACAAAAGCTGGAGCCACCCCAACAGGTGGTAGAGCCTAGAGTTCGCCCGGGGTGGTACCACCGCCCGCCAAGGTACTCAGTACCATTCCTACCGTTATAATAATTGTTTTTAAGAGCAATTGTGTTCCGGATAGGAAGGTTTGTGGAGCCAGTTTCACTTTTTTAGAGGCGACCATCTCAGACCTCAGGGGTAGCAACGCATCTGTGACCGAATTGGAACAAGACTCATACTAACAATAACTAACTGGACTATTACTAACATTAACTAACAGGACTAATTGTCCTCGCACTTATTAACAAACTAACCAACTAATATTCTAACACCATCTACTAACTGGACTAAGTCCTAGTCCCTTTGAGTCTAGTTCTAGGTCGGTCACAGCTGTTATGGGCGGCAGGGGAAGGGTGGTACTGCTTGCTCGTTTGCTATCTTAATTCCATAAAAAAAAATTATAAACACCAGGAATCGCCACTGTGAGAAACTCGGGTGGTTATATAGTATGAAAATGTTAAGTGGCTAAGTATTTGTTTTTGAAAATTTCAGAGTGGACATTTATTTGAAAATCTGCCCGTGTATAGGTACTTATCATTGCACGTGACCGTACACATAACAGAACATTCCAGAGTTCCTGGATTCTTTTCAAACAAACAAACAAACGAATTCTGAAAGAATCATGGCAAGTTTCAAATTCAGCGCCTAACAAACAATGATTAGGTACCTACAGTGTAAAATAAAAGCAGTTATGTGTTTGTTGATTTAATTGCTTGTTTGTCAACGACACATAATTAATCACATCAATGTTAGAGAGCTTCGTTTGTGGCTACATTCCACAATACGTCAATATTGACGTGACTTTTTTGAACAAAACCGAATGTTTTGTTTCACTTTGCGTGCCGGTTTTTAAGAAAGCACAGTTATTTTCCTCAACTAACGGCAGCAGACCTTCGCATTTGTTCTTGTGCCACTGACTGTTGTAGTGCCACAAACATATCTGACCCGGTGGCCAAAATTCGAACTAATGCAAATGTTATACTGTTGTTAGTTTTCCCCGCGTCAATCCCGATCCCGCGGGAACTCCGAGATAAAAAGGAGCTTCTACGTTGCTTCATCACCTCTTCTATCTCCCAGTGAAAGTCCCATGAAAATCCGTTCAGCCATACAGACAAACAGACAAAATTAAAAACCATTAATTTGGGTTCTCTTGTGTATATATAGAGGCCCCCCAGCCCAGGATAAATTGGTTTCTAGTAGGTATATTATGAATAATAAATAATATTATGTAATATTTTGATGACTTGTTGGAAGTTTTCGGACCCAAGCTTTTCAGTGCCCGGTACATGTTGGGCTTTTTCGTGTAGTTTTTACTGCTTTTCTTTATCCTATAATATAATTTATCAAGTTCCAAAAATTCCTTTATGCCTTAAAAAATTTGGCCATTCTCTAAATCACTAGACTCAAGCTCTTTCTCATCGTACAACCATTATTTTGGTTCAAAAAGATTAATTTTGACGTCTTTTTGGATCTGTGAGAATATAAGTTATTATAATAATTAAAAACAAACAATAAATTTATAATTAGTAGACTAACTTTACTGACATGTTGTTTAGGAGACACTATGAATTTATAACAATTTTACTGAGGTTATTGTCTGTCAGACACTGACCTAAATACTAACGTGGTTGTCTCGTGGACACAATTCCTCGACTACGGGTGAATATGCACGATATAACTGCAAGCAGCACAAAAAAACAGACTTAAGCCCATGACAGGAAGGTACCTACTGGGAGCGTTGGAGTCAATAATTAAAAAATAACGTTGCAATACGAGTTTTTCGATTTTGTGGTGTCTGTCATACTACCACGTCAGTCGCAGAAGGTTAAATACCCATAGGCCACCTTCTTTATTTTATTAAAAATCAAAAATATGAGTAGGTAAACTGCAGGCTACGAAAATATTAGGTAGGTACAATATTTTATATTCCTTTCACTCCCCTTTTAATTTCCAGGATAAAAAATATTCTATGTGCTTTTCCAAGATCAACACTATATTTTTTGTGCCAAATTTAATTAAAATCTGTACAGTGGTGTATATTTTATGTGAACGCCTTACAGACAGAGTTACTTTCGCACTAAAGGATTTCACTGATAACTGATAAAGTCTAGATAAGGTATCTAAATAATTATATAATACTATCTTGCACATAAAGGCAGCTGACAACGTCTTTTTTCTGTATCAACAGCAAACTCCTTGATAAAATTTATCTGATAGATAAAATCCGTCGGTTCGACCGCCCACTTAGGAGTTGTCGGAGCGGCAACGTCGCGTCGCGCTGGTTCGGCTTCGGAGTTCGGCCGCCGTCGTCGGCTTAGTTGCGTTTCGTTACTGCTACGTTAACCACCGTCACTTGAAACCAATAATTAGAACTTAACTTATCAATTTCTTTAGAATTTTAAAGAATTCAAGTCAAATGTATTATATTTTGATGTTTATTTTAATCATTAAGAATCAAAAATAAGAACATTTGTATGCTACTTATTCCGAATTTCGATGTTTTCTAAACGCAAGTGTCATTTGTGATTGTGTTGTGACAGAAATACTGTATGTTAATTTATCTATATCTCAAGTCAGTCAGTTGACGCGATTCACAAGATGGCCGTTACGATTATTCGTTTTTGCCGATTACCTAATACGTGTCCAGTCCCTAACACATTTCGTTTCATGCATATGTAGGTTCATGCCTCTAATTTTAAGTTATTATTTTTTCTGTACCTTTTTAAATTTGTTTAAAATGTAAAAACGCATATTTAAATACAATTGCATTACCATTCATCTAATCAAGCATTATTGTTAACTTTGAAAATTAATTGGTGATAAAAAAATATAATATATTTATCTGATTTGTTGAAAATAGTGAGCGTGTATTGGAACATAAATCAAATGTCACCGTACCCGTACCCATCGTATATGAAATGGAGTACCTATCTACCTATAATAATGTTTTCGTTATAGGTTAAAGTTTGTTTTTGTTTGCGTTTGTTTTGAAAGTTTTGTTGATATTTATGTTTTACACTTTAGTTACCGTCTAAATTATTATACGAGTATTAAAATGAAAAACCAAAAGCGAGAAAGAAGTAGTAATTTTACTGAAGAAGAAACGAACATTTTAGTTCGGTTAGTCGCCTTAAAAAGAAGTATAATTGAAAATAAAAAAAGTGATGCCACCACTTGGCAAAAGAAAGAACAAGCCTGGATGGACATTGAAAAGGCTTTTAATTTTGCATCTGAATCGGTATTTCGCAGCCACAAACATCTAAAGCTGAAGTATGAGGCGATGAAACGGGACCTCAGGAAAAAGATCATTTCGCGAGCTGACCACTTCGAAACGGGTGAAGGGAAAAGCACGACTCCACCGCTTACACCGGCAGAAGAAAAAGTTAAACAAATTATTCTGTCTGTCGTAGGAAACGAAAGTGAAATTGATTCTGATTTGGTTTTGCCAAGTAAGTGCCACATAATTATTTATCTTGTAGTACTATTAATTCCGATCCCGCGGTAATTCGGAAATTAAATGTAACCTATAAGTTGTTCCATTAGGTTATGGAACAACGTATCTTCCAGTGAAAGTATCATAAAAATTGGTTGTCCCGTTCCAGAGATTAGCCTGGAGAAACAGAACCACAGACAACAATTTTAAAATCGTTTGTGTATTAATATGTAAAAAAATTATATGCACTTGAAGAAACACAGTTATTTTGAAATCATAAATGAACCCTTCGGTTTAATTCATATCAATCAAATCAAGTTTATTTATTTTTTAACTTGTTGCGCAAGTCCATAGCCAAGCATACTTGTCATTTATGTGTTCATTGATTGTATAATATCTGGAAGCTGTGTTTTCACATGTTTTTTAAATATTTGAAAGGGCAAATCAATTATTGACTTAGGTAGTTTATTAAAGTACCATACACCGCAGTATGAGGAAATCACTAGATGGTGCATATTTCTAGTATGCTGATTATAAACATCACATTATTCTGAATTGAGAACCTCCTTCTTTTTTGAATTATAAAAATCAAATTGCTATAGATATTTTGTGATGCTTCTGTCAGTACACCATTTTTTTTTAAATTCATCCCACAGAGATTCATGAGGTTTTAATTCATTATATTGCCCTAATAGCTCTTTCATATATTATGTTCATGTAATGTGTTTTATATATTATATAGATTGATTAACAACCAACTAAGATAATATTAATAATTCAGGCACTTCAGCTTCGAACCCTGCAGTATTTTGGATGCCTGCTGAAGAAGACTACGATCAATCTGCTACAGACCAAATGATGTTAACAGAAGGTTTGAAAAATTTACAGTATATAAATCACACTGCAGGTTATATATATTTATTATTATTGTACATTTATTCTGTTTTTCATTTTCAGACTCAAGTAATAATAGTTTGTTGGAAGTAAAAGTAAAGAGAGAAAAGAAAATGTTACCAGAATGTAAGTTTAAATTCTATACAATTTTACTAATATTATAAAAATGTGAAAGTTTGGATGTTTGTTACTAAATGATGCTTAAATATAACTATTTCTCGCTAAAGTAAGTGAGTATATACCAAATGTTAGCTTAACTTCTGGAATGACACATAGTTAACTTCTTATCCGTGTTTGCATGGGATCAGAGATTTAATCTCATTAAAATTTCTGCCTCTCTGGAAATCAAACATGTGGCCCTTGGAACAGTGATCTGGCATGTTAACCATTGCACCATTTGGGTTGTGTATTAAAGCACTAAATAATTTTATAATAATTATGTATTAACATTACTACTTGTATATTTTAAGGTGAATCAGATGATGAAAGCCAAGATGAAAACCAATGGTTGGAGTGGGATTCAACAGCTCTTAAAAGTAAAGAGCATCCAGTTTTGAGTAAGTTGATTTAAAATGTATTTGTTGTGTTTTCTATGTATAATTTTTTATTCAGTAATTACTTATGTATTTTATCAGTTGTCTAGTTACCCCATTACTAGCAAAATCTTAGTTTGAAACTGGATTATGATGTGTGGGACACATATCACATCTTTAATTATTTATTATTGTACTTAATCATATTTATTTATTTATTTATATTGACATTACAAAACTATATTATTCAAATTACAGAATAACAAAAATGCCTTTTATGTTGTAGGTAAGCCAAAGGAAAATGGGCTGTCTGATAGATTAAGCGAAGAAAAACTTGAAATAGTCAAAATAAAAAAAAAAATCTTAACAGAGGAACTGACACAAAAAATCATTATTAGAAAAATTTCAAAACAAGAGCTAAAACACAAAGCTGCTATTCATGAATTAGAAAAAGAACAACTTCTCCTCAAAATAGAATTGTTAAAAAAAGAGTTAGCGAAAAAATGATAGATAATACGAGTAAACTGTATTTTGTAAATAGTATACATAGCATATAAATTTTGTAGGTTGTAAAATTAAAGAATGACATTACATGATACTAAAGACATGTATAGATTTTTATAGAATTAAGGTAGCCATTGAAAACTGTGACCGACCTAGAAAAAGACTCAATTTAGGGACTAGGATGGTGTTAGAATATTAGTTGGATAATTTGTTAATAGATAAGTGTGAAGTTGGACTGTTAGTAATAGTCAAGTTAGTAATTCTTAGTATGAGTATTATTATTATTTGAGTGTCAGGGCATGGGGTACAAGTATCCCCATAAGGCCACTGCGACTATTTCTGATCTATTGTGGCCATTTAGTATGAGTAGGTATCTTTCTGATTTGGTCCTTATTTTTTATTTTAAATAACCTGTTAATGAAATGATTAAAGGAAATCATTAAAATAAATTTGTTTTTATTTAATTATAGTTGTTTTTTTTACTTACTGCATTTTCAAATGGAATCTAAAATATAAATAGTGAATTGGAGAAACCGAAGATTGAGTTGTGAAAGTTCGATATTTTTGTTTATCGATTTATCACGTTTTGATTCAAATCGATCTTAGAATTAATTTTTCCGTAAGAATCTATCATCATCAAGAATCTATCATTGTAAACAACAGCCCGATTGGTAAGCTGAAATTGATTCGTAAAATTTTGATCAAGTGATTTAAAATGACAGGTCTGGGGTTAATTCCTTGAGTCCTATGGGTTCGCGCAAATAAGTTCGAAATATTCGTGGAAATTGTCTTCTTAAAATTAAAATAAATCTATTTTAGAAAACAGTAAAATATATATACCTACCTATTAGTAAAATACACAATAATGTTTTAAATGACGACCCGGATGGCGCAATGGTTAACAGGCCGGATCGCTGCTCCGAGGGTCCTGGGTTCGATTTCCAGCGAGGCGGCAATTTGAATGATACATAAGTTTAAATTTCCGTTCTCGGTTTGGCTGTGTGTCCTTGTCTTGTGTATTGTCCATGGCACCCACGACACAGGGAATCCTAGTGTGGGGCTATGAGGTGTGTAGCGTTATTATTATTATTATCATTATTATAAATCATCATCCTCTCAACCAATCATGGCCCACTATTGAGCACGGGTCTCTTCTCAGAATGAAAAGGTTATGGCCATTGTCCACCACGCTGGCCAAGTGCGGATTGGCGGACTTCACACACCTTTGAGTAGTTTTTGCGAACTCTCCCGTATGCAGGTTTCCTCAAGATGTTTTCCTTTACGGTATTATTATTATTATTATTATTTAGGTGTCTGGGCATAGGGAACAAGTATCCCTACGAGGCCACTGCGACCATCTCTGATCTATTGTAGCCATCCCAGTTTTAGTTAGATCTGGTCCCCCAGGCCTACAGTCTTAATAAACCGTAGTACGTTTCCGGGGTCCATCTCTTTAATCAGGTCAGGTTTGATTATGTGACCTCCAAGTATACGACTTCTGTAGTGGGTAATTGCTATGCAGTCGCAGAGGATATGTATGGGTGTTTCCTCCGCCCCACCACAGAATCTACATGTTGCATTTTCACTTAAGCCTATATTGTATAGGTGTCGGTTGAGTCTGCAATGACCAGTGAGCAGCCTAATTATAAGTCGGATGTCTGACCGTTTTAGGCTGAGCACTTTAGTGGAGTAGTTTTTCGAGTAACCAGTGATAAGGGTGCGGTTCCACTGAGGCGGAGCGGAGCGGAGCAGTGCGCGATTCACCAATTACATGGCTTGAAATCCGCACGAGGCGCAATGAGCTGGGATTTCAAGCCATGTGATTGGTGAATCGCGCACTGCTCCGCTCCGCTCCGCCTCAGTGGAACCGCACCCTAAGTTTTTGCCTGTCTTAGTCCGGGTGCTTTTTGCCACAGCTCCTCGCCCTGTCTCAGAGCCAAGGCTCTGAGGACAGCTCGAGAAGCTGCTTTTGAAACGCCCACCATGGGCTCTGGTCCCATGGTGGGCGCCTCCGCACCCCTCCTTGCCAGTAGTGCATCCTTCCTTTACGGTAGGTAGCTAGTGACATTTAAATGCTTAAAACGAACATAACTCCGAAAAGTCAGATGCGCGTGCCCTGTGATTCGAACCCGGACCCTCCGAATCGGAGGCCGAATTCTTAACCACTAGGCTATCACCGCTAAATCAATGCTTAAAACTGAGACTAAGTATTCGTTCCCGCCAATTTTTGTCCTTCAGGTAACGTCTACTTATCTATATTAACCACTTGAATTGGTTGATAACTAACATTTTATCTTCCAAATATTTCTACCCAAGACCTGTGAAACCTAAAATTTAGCTACCAGGACGTAAGTGGGCGTGCAAGACACGCATTATTAATGCTGTTAAGGCGGCACACGATATTATTTCAATTAAAGTAAACCGTTATCAGCTTGGTAGTTGAAGCAACGAAGGGAAGGAGGGACGATGCGAAATATGTGCGAAATATCTCTATGTGCGAAACGGTATAGCAAGCGGGCGCTCATGCAACTAGAGGTGGCTCTGTATGCAATCTGTGTTATATTTATATAGTTAATGTAATCATCAATATATTCATGGAAGTGGATAAACCGGCCCTAAGGCCTAAGGCTGGTGTCCTACCGTGGGCGAATCGCCGAGGGCATGCCGGCTATTTAAAGGGCTACAACCGTAATAGATACGTAAAACCGAATGAGCGGATCTCAAAAACAGAGATGGAATGATTTTATTTATAGGCAAATGGTTAGATAGCAATGTTTTATTTTAGCTTTAATATTATTGACGTAAGTGCCAATCGCATTTTATTTTTTCTTTGAAAACTGTTTCGGTTTTTGAGTTTTTCATTCTTATGAAAACTTATCTTTGATTATTTACTATGTTTCAAAAATATTTTCATCAACTAATTATTAAAACTTTTGTAGTAAACTTGAAAACCATAACTATTTGGACCTAACTTTAAAAAAAAATTTCTATTGAGTAAACTTCTCATTTTACTGGTTTTGCTCTTATGAGATTGTTTATTATATAGTGAAGATACATACATCTAATCTAAATATCGGAGATATAGACAGTAAGCTTTAAAAATAATCTTAGACCTACCATATTTCAGACGTATCCTCTTAAGTATTCGCTTAAGACACGTACAAAAGACATTCCGTGTACCTAAAGAAAAGGGACGCATAATCACCGGGCCAGATGAAACAATTTTTTCCCATGTGGCCCGGCGCCGGGCCAAGTCACCGGGCCAGATGGGATACAACCTATTACTCGACGAGTAGGTAGGTACTCGCCGGCGGTGTGAACAGTCAGCTTGATTAATCTGTATTGACTACAACTTTATCTAGATGGGTTGAATTGAGCGCCACCTGGCAAGTAGTTTTTGCGTTATCTCTGCTTGACATTGTTGAAGTCTGTTATTTTTTTTGTAAAAAGCAATTACACTTAGAGAGTAGTTACTTTACAGTTTTGTCATGAAAAATAATTCTAAAATTCTTGGCTCTTTAAGTTCAGTAGGTACGTACCTACCTAATTCAATATTCTTGATAGCAGCAAGCACATTCGCAAAGCATCAAGCACAATTTCAATCCGCAAAGTGGTAATTTCTACACGAAGATATTTCTAACATCAGCATACTGCGAATGGATTGAGCTACTCTTTTATATGTACCTACCTACCACTGCATTCATCTTAGGAAAATTGTTGCATATGTTAGATCTAGATGTTGCGTAATATATTATAGTTCTGTAGTACTTTCCTACAACTTTTTTAAATTAATTATTTTCATTAAGTGGATAAAAGGCGAAGAGGTCATCCGGGGAAGTATCGCCGCCCGCCACGGCGCTTCCGCCCGCAGGCCCAATTCGTTTAAACTTCATCCCCCTATTTCACCAAATGGAATTTCCAAAAATCCTCTCTTAGCGCTCCCCTACACTCCCCAAGTAGCATACATGTCAAATTTCAGCTTCTTCCTTTCAGTATTTTCGGCTGAGCGTTGTCTGTCAGTCAGTCACTCAATAACGCAAGTTTTATACATATACATATAAGTACATTCGTACTCACTGGGTGCTCTATAGATACATAATATATTACTTTTATCAAAATAATGCTTAGATTATTTCGCTTTTAGAGTTTCGTTGTGAGAATTAATATCGTAAATGAATTATCAAGATTCGTGGAAAGAAATAAATATGTTCTATTAATAATATTATCTTAAATATATAGGTAGGTACCTAGCGAAGCCTTCATTAAACTCATTAAATGATTTTGACCTCGGCTTCGGATGAAGTTTTGTTTTCTTAATTATTAGTTACGGTAGGGCAAATTAAAGGTAAAAATTATTACACTTAAGATAGGTACAATATGTACCTAATATGTAGATACTTATATGAAAATAAAATTCTCGGAAATGTGGACAAATTATGTATTGAAGGTAGGTACTCGTATACTTATTTATTAATAACCGACGAATCGAACAATTGTACATACATTTTTTTGTTTGTACTTAATAATGCGCTTTTGTTTGACTTCGACTACGTTGAAGATGTTCTCATTAGGTAGGTACTTGTGGTTGTAGTTATTGTTTTTCTATGTGATTTCACTATGGAAACATAATAATAATTGAATTATACATAATAACGAGTACGTACATACTTAAATACTTTTTGGATTGAAACAAAAATGTAGGTAATCTTGTGGACTAAGCTTGTTCTGATTGAGAGTTTTCTGTCTTTACTTTTTCATCTTTGGCCAGCAGAGTATCGATGGTGTCTTTGGTATTACTAAAAACCATCGGCAATAACTGATCATTGAAATCACCAGGAAATTCATCTGCTCTTTTGTTGTCTATCAATATAAAAAATACATTATAGTTTTGTATAGGTACGTTATAAATTAACTTTTATGTGGGTGTGAGACGGTGAGTGTACCTAACTGTATCTCATAATTCATATTTAATTGTGTTGTGTAATAATTTTTCTATTGGCTGTACTTAAATTTATTGCTGGTATTCTGATTGTTCTTTCAAAACAAAATTTTCCAGCAATTTCATTTACATTATTTACGTCTGAGCAAAAACCAATTTTTCATATCGTCTTGTTTTCGCCAAAATGTAATTTATATTTCCCAATGTTTTTGTCTTCATAGTCTTTGTACCGGCGTCCGTAAATTACTGCCTTTGGGGAATTTCCACCTGGTTTTTTATGTATCTCGAGAGAAATTAGCTTTAAAGGGCGAGATGAGGCGAGTGTTTTCTTAACTATTAGTTTTCTGAGTGTACCTTGAACTAGATTTGGGGCTCTATCTATGCATTTGCCACTTTCCATGCTTGCCACCTAAGTAGGTATACCTAAGTACACGCCTTTGATTTTTTTAAGGTGACTGCGACCGCTGAACCGTAAATGAAAACCACGACCGACGACAATGTAGGTAAAAGGGAGTAAGAGGTGCTTTATATAATTTATTTGTGTTCAAGGGCAGCTGTGAAAACGCTTAAATAATGGGTTATTTATAAACGACCGCTGCTTCTCAATGGAGTTGGATGTAGCGTAAGTGGACATAACAAATAATCACCCACGACTCGAGAATAAACAAGTATCTGTCACATATATCTACCCGGGGCTCATCACGTCGCAGATAGGGTCTCTATTAACTAGGCTTCGGCATCCTTGTCGTTGAAATATTCAGGTCACGATTGATATGAGCTGCCAATTCATCTATACCAGAATTGGGAAAATAGCCTTAAGACCGCATACGACCTTAAAGTTTTTGCGCGGCCTTGTGAATTTCGTACCCTTGCGGATTCTTCCATTGATAAAATCCAAAATATTTTATAAATGTGACAGCTAGGTAGGTACTTCGTCTGTTTATTAGCTTTTGACGCTTAATCCATTGAACCGATTTAGATGAAAATAGAGATCCATCATCCGAGAATGGGATCCCTTTCTCACCTGTGACTTTTTGTCTTATTTCCTTTTCATCTTTAAACTCTCTGTACCCAATTTCATTTAAATCGTTTCCGTGGTATAGGCGTGAAAGCCCAACAGATAGACAGACAAATTTATTTTCGCATTGATAATATTAGTAGGGATTAGCAGGGACATGAATTTTCCTCTCATAATAGGGCCTCAGATATAGACAAAAATAAAAACTTAATTAATTATATTAATTTCAAGCCCCAAAATCATAAAGCAGGTGCTCAAAACACAATTGCGTATGTACATTGATTGTTAACTGAAGCACTCGAGTTTGTGCACGCGACAGACACGTCGAGGGTACACTTGATCTCTCATTAATTATACATTATTACGCGCATATTGTGCGGTTCAACCCGATCAATAATGTACTAAATTAGTCATTTTGTATTCGTTACTTTGTATGCAATAAGTGAACATAAAAATTGTGTTATTTTATTTCATGTTCATTTAATTACGTGTCCCCTCTAAAGTAGATTATTCTGTTAGTTTAACTACACATCACTGGCAGCTTCACCCCACCCACGTTCATACCTCTGAAGAATGAGGGGGTTCTTTCTTTAGCTCTCGTGCCTCAACAATGTTTCGAGAGACTCCATTGTAGACATTAAATGTTCAATTATCCTTTTTTCATTCCTATTTAGGAGGAATTTCCAAAAATCTCTTAGTGACCCCTTACGCTACTCAAGGAACATACATGCCCAATATCAGCTTATGTTCAGTAGTTTCGGCTGTGCTTTGTCTAGCAGTCAGTCACTCGCACAGTAGCGGTAGAGTTTTATTTATTTACCTAAAATATTGATAGCTGAATTTCATCGAAATATCCTCTGTAATAAACAAAAAAAAATATTTGAATTATCGTGGCTAAATCATATATGTAGATCAATCTACATACACCCTTACTTATTTGTTCTATTTAGGTCCAGCTGTGATAATCACGAGTTTTAGGCAACTAACACTGGACTTTTTTCTTGCACAATCCCGAAAGTTTGACGTTTATATCCAGAGTACCTACTCTGGCGAGGTTTTATCTAATTGGATGGAAATATTAAATAATTTGTTAACTTTAACTTATCTCTGTGTTGATTTTAGATTCCTGTTCTTTTAATGTTTGGTTGGGGTTTAAAATAAGTTTACAGTTTACTATACTAAACACACTGCATGCTAAGTTGAGGAAATATAAATATAACAAAAAGCAATATCTTTATAACAAACTAGCTGAGCGTTAAATGGGGGTATCTACATAACCCATGTCAGGTCTCGTATTTATCAGTCAAATTCGTAAGAATGTACAAATACTTTATAAGTAATATATTATAAAAACCTAAAACCACATCAAAATAAATGGTACGTTGCGTGGTTTAGAAGAAGAAGACTTAGAAAAGTACAGACAGACAGAGGCGGAGAGCGACTTTGTTTTATACTAAGTATGTAGTAATATCCAGTCTCTTTGATGTTTTCCGTTGATGAATTCCCTTATTTGGCTAATCTTGGGTAGGTAAAGTATCCGGCCAGGCTTGTCATAAAGTTGCATTGTCATCAGAACTCGACTTTACAAGGTTCCAGCTTCTTTTTAATAACTAGGAAACAGTGAATCAATTAAGTACTTACCCAATCACGACGACAATTTGTATCTTCTAGCTGTTCCTGAAGTAGGTCGTTGGTACACGGCGACGCCAGAATCGCGCATGGATTACGCAAAATTCTATTCTACAATAAAGATCATTGCATAAAATCCGTATTTCGATGATTTTTCGTAAGTTTAAATCTGATTCGGAGTAAACTGGATGACCAAGGAACTAAATCCATACTCATATTATAAATGTTTGTTTGTTACTCTTTCACGTCGCAAAATAGGTGTTAAATGGTATGGTTTATGTGTGTGGAGATAGTTAAGAGGATGGAGAGTAACGTAGGCTACTTTTTACCGCAGTAAAACATCTCATTCCCATTAGTAAAATTCATTTGCAAGTTCTGAATCACGCTATTAGCTGAACCGTGCTCCTCCCATGGTCGATTGTATGTAGCATGTTCGCGTCCAGAATCTTTACATTCTATCTGACACTAATTATTCAGACTAACATCTGGTTCACTATATACTTCCATAACGCGTGTTTCAAAAACGCTATCAACGATCGATTCCTTCGTCCGTTCGATGACAAAGGCAGAGTTTCGGTCGTTAGGCCGACGACAAATTTTCGACACAAAGGTAACTTAATTAACACCCCAAATATACCAATATATCTAATTATAGCTATCGAGTGATTTATTACGTAAACTTTGAGAAATTATACGGTAGGTAATTGATTTCATCGTGGCGAATTGATATCGGCGAGTATTAATATTGGTTTATTGGATATTGTGGTTACTATTGGGTCAAAGTTTTATTTATAACACGAAAAATAATGAATGGTTCAAGATAACTTTTAGATTTAGTAACTGACCATGTTTCGCTTCGGGGCATCTTACGCCATAGTAGGTCTATAGAGGCACGCACAAAAATGTTTAAATGGGATCTTTTTTATTTCTGAATTGTTTGAAATAAAGCAACTATAAATAAAAGTCAAAGCGTATCTGTATCTGTCTGTACCTATCTGTATTGTCCACCCCTGAGGAGGTAAAATAGGGGGTGAAAGTTGGTTTGAAAATCAATTAAAGATACATAATATCTATCTACTTCTACGCGGGTCACGCCGCGGACGACAGCTAGCATAATTCTGGAATTGTTACATATTTATAGGTATTCTTTATCCTGGCACCAGGTATGTGTCATGTATGATAAGCGCAGCCGCGGGTCAGAGCTAGTAGATATATTATGTAATGTAGGTACGTTTTTGTAAATTAACATTCTGCAAAAAAATTAAAACAAGCCGTCTCAAAACAACACGAAAATTAAAATCTGGCGACAAATATTACAGAGCGTATTACGAGAATTTTAATCCTAAAATTATAAATTACTCTCGAAAACATTTTCACCTCGCACGAAGATCTTGCAATGCCGGCATAAATCAGGGGGATGTATTAAATAAAGAATTATGTTCTTCGCGGTGAAAATTAGCCACTCACGTGAAAATTTTACGAGAAAATCGCTAAAGCTCGCTCGTTTGTCATGCTCTGATTTTATATATGTCATCTAATATGCATGCTCATAATGTCTACGATGAGATATTGGAATGGCTGAATGATTTACAGGGCATAATATTGTCTTCGGAATTATTAAAAACTAGTAAATCCTTTCTCGTTTTGCGTCGGGAAACTTATTACCTACTTAGGTAGGTTGCAATGAATTATCTCCTGTTACCTAATGCTAATGTTTGTTTTTATTTTATTTCCCTTCTTTATTGGTCAACTATGCTTTTGTGTTATTAAAGTCCATGTGCGACGGAGAGCACGGGTCTCTACTACTTATTGAGGAGGTCTAGATCTAGAGTAGGTATACTTACTCCACCATGTTGCTCCTATGCGGTTTGGTAGCTGGCGGATAGGTTAGCTATCATTATCATTAATGATGATCATCATCATTATCGCAACCCACAACTGTCTCATTGCTGGGCACGGGACTCTTCTGAGAATGAGAAGGTTTTTAGACGTTCAAAGCGTTAAATTACACTCCCCATAAAGGCGAAGGAAAACATCTTGAGAAAAGCATGTCAAAGGGTTGCAAAACTCAAAGTTTGTGTGAAGCCCTCGAATCCGCACTAGGCCAGCGCAGCGTGGTGGACTATGGCCTTAACCTTCTTTTAGGTAGCATATTAACATAAAATTCCTATAAGTTTACGAATGCCAATAAAATTACATCTTTTAAACCAAGTAGTAAATAAAGAGAAGTAAACGCGAACTACTTTTTAGAAACTAATTAACCAGATTAACTATTTGTATAAATTGTATTCAAATACGTTTGCTGAAAGTAATTAAGTAGCTTGGTAAAAGTTAGTTTTAAACAAAATTCTTTAATTAGGTCCGTGCTCGCTTGGAGCCATTTATTCCTATTTAAAATGTCAGTGGGAGTAGAAAAGCCATACGTTTGACTTAACTGAGGTTTAATATAAGACTGGATATTGTAGAAAGATACTCAAATATATACTAAGTAGGCACTTATATCAAGACTTTGGCTAAGCCGCCCGTGAATTCAACTGTGTCAATGGGCATTTGAGTCGCATGGAATTGCTATTCTCCGCTAAAAAAGTTTATAACATAATTATGCTCACGGTTCAATTCAGCTTGTATGCAAAATATTAGGGGCAGATGTCATGTCCATGTAATAGTTTTTCTTAAATATGTAGCTTCCATGTAGATAGAGATTGCGATCAATACCTACATTTTGTTATATTGTAGGTATTACCATTTCTTAATACGACAAATCTTTCTACTAAAGTTTTCTCCTCGTCCGCTCACAATAATCATTCTATTTCTTCATCGTACAACTAAAACAACAGGCTGGTTCACCCTACTGACAACATAACCTAACCCTTTCTTTGTTCAAGGTTTAGTTAAATACAGGCGTCGTGATCCCCGAACATAGCAGACCGATCTGTTAATACGGGTGCGGGTCATGTTTACAAAGCTTATGAGCCATGAACGTGACAAATAGACAACAAACAAGCGTAAACAGGGATATAAATACTTGAAAAATATTTCTATGCCGAACAACAAATAGAGGAGTCAATGTGTGTAAGGCATCACAATTTTTAACGGACTCCAAAAAATAAGGAGGTTCTCAATTCGACTGTTTGTGTGTGTTACCTTATAACTTTCTACTGGTTGAACCAATTTTTTAACTCTTGATTTGATTGAGGTTTTTCAGAATTTCCGAATCGGATGTAGATAGCCATTTTATTCATTTGTCTTTAGGTTTAGAATAAGAAATATACGCGTAATTATTAACTTTATTTACTTAATAATACCTACAATATTCTAAAAACTTTATGATGAACAAAATATTACGTATTTTTTGCCCAGCCCTCATTCGCGCCGTGCAAATAAAGTAGTACTTTTTGCCAAAGGGTCCTTTATTGCTATGGCTATCACCCTCACATAAATGTTTTTTTTATTGCCGTCATAAAGTTATTCTTTCATCATTTCCATCATCAATTTTTATTTCCGAATTGATTAGTCCTGTAATATCAATATACAAAGTGATTTTCAGGTTCTTCTTGTATAAATAAGATAAGAGTTGGCGTGACGGTGTATTAATTGTTTCAGTAACAAAGAGACCCAATTAGAAATGGATCCCTTTCGTCGTGAATGAATATCATTTGGAATTGTCCTTTCTGCGACTCTGATATTGGCCAGTCGTTTTAATCCTATAACTCTGTAGTACAATACAAATTCAGCTTCCCTTGCCCCTTATTGATATTAAAACGATTATATTAACTATTTTAATCAGTGAAAGATTTTACGATAAATTAAACGACTCCTCCTGTCTAAAAACGAGCTCTCTCATCCCAAGGTAGGTATTATCCCCGATATTACCTTTTAGCTCAGTTGTTAGTAATTGTCCTTATTGAGGGAGGTTTCGAGGTCAATTCATGTGAAAGCAAATAGTTAAGTGACATTAGGAAGATATTTGTTCTCGGTTGTTGTATTTGTGTCGGTGATTATTTAACACTTAATTAGCTTAACTGCTCACAGCCCGGCAGCTTGCGTCGTATCTAAGTGATCGACAAAGTTAAGCAACTACGGGCGCGGTCGGTAGTTGGATGGGTGACCGCTAGTGGCAAAATTTCTTGAGCGCTTCCGTGTTTCAGAGGGCACGTAAGGCCGTCGGTCCCAGTTGTTATCGAAAGTCGATAGATAGCAGTCGTTAAGCTATGTCAGAGGCCTTCGGACGGCATGAAAACTTCCGATACTGAGTTGGCCACCAACCCCTTCACCAATCCGCACTGGAGCAGCGTGGCGGAGTAAGCTCTAGGACTCCTCAAAAATGAGGAGAGACCAGTGCTCAGTAGTGGTCCATTAATGTGTTGTAGCCATTCAGCCAGTAGCTTAATATAGGGGTGTTTTAGTTTTTAAAACTATTCATTTATATAATATGGTCACATTTTTAATGACACTGGAAAATCTGGGGGTGTTTGTGACGTCTGTGTAGTGTGTAGTTTGTGTCCATGCCACCTTAGGGATGCTGAGAAGTGAGTTTTATATTTTATTTTATTGTCGATTCGATAAAATCGTTGAATGCTTATTATATTTATTTTAGATAGTTTCATTGCATTTAAACTTTTCATTTTCTGTCTGTCTTTACAGAGCTTCATGCGCTGTTCGTCTTCTTTCTGATGTAATACAATTTTATTTTCTCATTTTTGAACTTCAATTTGCTTTGCGATTGGATGTAGTTTTTGCTCAAATAGCTTTTACTGAAGCGTGCATTTTGTTTTGACCCATGATTGGATTTTTCGTTCAATTTTATAATCAAAACATATTATGTGGTGTGCTCATCAGTATGGACAAAGTAATTTTTAAATTATCCCAAAACAAAGAGAAGGAGGAGATGGTTGGTAGTATGTAGGTATCTATCTCTATAAATAAAATTATAAAGATGCCTTTTGTAAGTAGAAGGTAAGAAAAACTTTTATTAGAGGCTTTTATTACAATCCAAAACAATGATTCACAGGTTTGCGGCCAGAGAGTCTGTGGATTTCTTCACAAAACACTGCTGTTTTTTTAATTATATTGTGTTATCTCAAACTCATTTTTTCTCTGGCTTGTTATAAACAATGACGACTGAATGATCGCTGTTCCGAGGGTCTTGGGTTCGATTCCCAGCGAGGCGCCGATTTGAATGATGAATTTGAATTTCCGTTCTCGGTCTGGGTGTGTGTTCTTGTCTTGTGTGTTGTCCAAGGCACCCACGATACAGGGAATCCTAGTGTGCGGCTTTAAGTGCGTAGCGTTAAAAAAAAGTTACGGTGTAACAATTATATTTTTGACCGTCTATTGCAAGCAAGAAGTTTATGTTACGGCAATTGTCCTATGTAACTTGTATTTAAATTTCGTAAAATTAAACAAAACACCATAAATAAGATTAATTTTGATTATTTTGAGATCTTTTGTGATATTATGACATAATATTGACCTAAGATTCCAGGAAATAGATCCACGCGTTTCTGTGACACAGTAAAGTAACAATCAAACATACGTCCCTACACAGTCGTGCATTATAGAAAACGTTTGTTAAATCGAGGAATATTATATTTACGACTTAATACCTATAAGTTTACTTCCTCTCTCCTGCTTCCTTCCTACTTCCGTCTACTTGTTGCACCTGCGTAACGTATTAAACCATAATAATGCATATAAAAGCTTTATAAAAGTTCACCTGGTGAAGAGAAAGATAGTGCTAAAAGTTTTAGTCTAAAGCTCCCGTGAGAGATTCTTTATGTGTAGTGTCGGTGAAAGTTTACACGTATATCATTTTATAAACAAACTTAATATAACTATCTTGGAAACTAATAAACTTGCTGCTGTACTAGTTTGTTGTAACTCACTTCTGTAGTTGTTAGTTATGAACATGTATGTGTCGGTTTTGGATACACGAACACCTGTGACTTTTACACGACACGCTGTGTCGTATGTGCGCGGGAGTAAGAGACAGATTGTGTGTGTGTGCGTTAGTGTGTGTGTGTGTGTGTTTGTGTGTGTGTGTGTGTGTGTGATGATGTGTGTGTAGTGATGTAGTTAGAACGGAGCTTTATTTGAGCAGAAGGCATTGGTCAAAAAATGTATAATGGTACAGAGATAAAACATAGACTTATTACCTACTCGTTATTCAACAGATTATATATATTATAGCTTGGCCAGGAATATAAAAAACCTCGCCATATTGCGGTAAGCTTATAAAACTAATTTCTTTTACTGGCAACACTTACTTTCTAAATTTCACTCTAAAATTGCTTGTCAGTGAGTTGCTTGTTACGTTAATCCGCACGAGGCGCAATGAGCTGGGATTTCAAGCCATGTGATTGGTGAATCGCGCACTGCTCCGCTCCGCTCCGCCTCAGTGGAACCGCACCCTTACTATTGTTACTGTTGCCTGTGCTGTTGGCATAAAAAAGGAAACTTTAGCGCTCTTATGACAGGTTTTCTATATAGAAACTTAATTTCTATATAGAAAAATAAGTATAGACCAGAAGGTCGGTCTATATTTATAACATTCTATATATTTATAAAGGTCTATATCTTAAAATAAATATAGACCGACGAGAAGGTTGGTCTATATTTATTTTAAAACCTACATGATACAGATCTATAATTGATCCGTAACATCATGATCACAATAGATCTAGTTCCCCATGCCCTGACACTTAAATAATAACATCTTGATCTTTAGGTGAATATTAGAAACAAGCCTAGAAACTTTGATGATCTAATGTCTAGATGGAACATCGAATCCGCGCAAACGTGTCAAAAAACATCGCCTGCACGCACACATGCTTGATATTGTTGCCTTGTTTTTTTTTTGTTTTCATTGTAGGTCGACGCTCAATCTAGATATTTAAAACATCAAAGCCTAGAAATACGATTCCGCTAAATCCATACAATAATTAATTCTGAATGATATAATTTGAATAACGAATGAGAATTTTATTTAATATTCCTTGTTGCAGGTAAGTTCCATCCAAAAACCGTTGAAAAATATGAAATTGTACTTCAGGTCGGTGAGTATTCGTAACTACATAAATCTACTAGTACATTGATGTAATACCTACATCTATTAAAAACGTCTACATTCTATTATATGTATATACACTTATAAATAAAATTAAAGGATCATTCTCACCTATCCGCGATTTCAAAACAACTGTGATTTTTCAAGTGCATATAATTATTTACACGATATTAACACGCACATTAATTTTTTTTTGTCTATTTGTCTCTTTTTGTTTATCCGAGCTAATTCTTATGGGACTTGCACTGGAAGATAGAGAATGTTATGGCGCAACATAATTATAGGCTCTTTGGCTCTTTTAATCCCGAAATATCCGCAGGATCAGTATTTACACGGTACAAACTGCCAGGCACGAGCATTCAATCGCAAACACAGCTCTTATCAAATACATAGTAAATAAGGCTTAGGTGATATACTTTTTCGAATTAAAAAATTATTAATTGAATTATAATAAAATATTAATTGAAAAAATAAAATCAAACAATATTAAAATACATAACTCAATCCCACAAGGTAGTGTGCTCGGATGTATACTATTTTTAATCTATATAAATGACCTCCCAAAATTATTAAATGACTTCTGTGTTCTATTTGCTGATGACATCTCAATTTTGACATCGTATAATAATAATGACAATTTAAATGGAAAACTCACTGACATATTTAATATTATAATTGACTGGATGAACGATCACAACCTTGACCTCAGATTATAGAAAAACCTTGACATAAATTTTAATAAAACAAAAATAATGCTACATAGACCGTACCAAAAAACCTCCCTTGATATAAATTATACTTATAACAATATAAACATAGAATGTGTAGACGCGTTCTCTTTATTAGGATTAGAAATTGACTCGCATATAAATTGGAAGCACCATATACAAAAATTAAGAAATAAACTGTCTAGCTTCACATATGCCCTAAGGGAACTACGAAAAGTTACAGACCTCAAGACGGCAATGTCCGCATATTATGCTTATGCTTACTCATGGTTAAGATACGGCATTCTGCTTTGGGGCAACAGCGTGGACGCACACCATGTGTTCACTCTTCAAAAACAGTGCATCCGTATCTTAGAAAACCTTAATGATATCGCTTAGAATAATAACGCCTAGAAACCTATTGCAAGCTCGAAAAACGCGCAACTAAAACTTAGCCATATCCGGCTAAGTTCGTTCCGCGCGCTGTCAGTGCTCAACGTCACGTTAAGTCGAACACAGCTCCCGAGAAATAATTAAAAATGACTGTCTGCGCTATAAAGAAGTGTTTTAGTACATCAGACAAACAAAATAAAAGTGATAATATTTCATTTCACAGGTAAGTACTGCTTTTTATACATTTTCTGTACAAATATGACGAATTATAAATCATTTGAAATACATTACGTAATCACTAAACAGTGTTGCCAGTTGCAGGGAAAAAAGTGCCAACATGGTTTAAGTTGGTTCTTAATGTTAAAAATTAAATATAATATTTACCATATCTGTTTAACTTTTAAAGTTAGTTACTTTAACGTTAAAAGTTAAACAGTTAAACTTTTTAGACTAAATGTTGGTGTTATAAGTTCTATGAAAATAATTTACTTAGCATTTATTTTATTCGATCGTTTATTCGTTTTTTCTCTTTCATTTCATATTAAAGTCTACTAACTAGTTAGTTGTTTTGATAGCGTCTCATATTCCTTTTTTAGCTTTCCAGTTGACCCTGTCATAGCCAATCGATGGATTGAAATAGTTAGACGTAACCGCAAAGAAAATTGGTATAAGCCTACTAAAAATACAAAGATCTGTTCAATGCATTTTCACAAAAAGGATATTTATACCAAAAAAAAGTGTTTTTTGTGGGTAAACGCACGATAATGGTATTACTGAAGCCGTATCTCTGTGCGTGAAAAGATCGTAGATACATACCGCTCACGCACACAAGGATAATGAAGATGGCACGCGTTTGTGCCTATGTTTTGGTTCAGACGCGGCTTCTAGGCGTTATTATTCTAAGTGATATCGATACCTGCAAGCCACATTTTATTAAGAACAATATGCTTACAATGTCATGTATATACATCCTGGAGGCCTGTATCTTTGTCAAAAAATACCCGGATTTTTTTACTTTTCGACATAATCTATCATGTAGATACGAGAGCCGTCAAAAGAATAAACTAGTCATACCTGCTGCAAAATTAAAATTATATAGTTCCGGACCATACGCAATGTGTGTAAAAATATTTAATAAATTACCTAATAAAATAAGACTAATATATAACGACACAAATTTCGATACTGAATTAAAAAAATTCTTAATACAAAAATGCTACTATAAACTAGAAGAATATATTGATGAAAATTAAATAGAATGTGATACATGAAATTCTTAATTCTTAATTACAACGTATTATTATAAAATAGGTCGGTTTGCCCCCACCAACTACATTGCTATACCCAATTAGGGTCCATATGTGTGCCTCTGTAAATATATCATATTGTAAGACCTTATGTACACCATATGTTGCAATAAAAAATATTGACTATTGACTATTGACTAACAATCACTTTTGCGTCGTGAGGAAAGTAGCACACTTGGGAAGACACAGCAGATGGTCCCAACCAATGGCCCTCTGTAGGGCATAGGTCTATCGTAATAACTTCACAATTGAACTCTATTCCGGATTAGTTAAAGCGTCCCACCCAAACGTGGGAAGTTTTTATGACGCCCTAGGTTTTATTCTGTAATTAAATAAGCACTAAAAGATATACCTACTTATTGGCCTACAAGCATCTTTTGGCGCGTGGGTGACAGAGACAGCGCCCGACAGGTAAGGCAAACTGTAAGGCGCTGTCTCTGTCACCCACACGCCAAAAGATCCTTGTACGACATTACTTTGCCAGTTTTGACAAAGTACCGTTATGGATAATTAATTGTATCAGGTGTTACTTTGCAAAACTTCAGCGTTACAGATTAATGATGATGTGAGTGTCCGTGTATCTTTTCTTTGTTACATTGTAGGTATGTTAATATGTGGCAGGGAGGGAGGTGCTAACTGCTACTTGCATGAAAAAACACCATCAATCATCATATATTTATCATGTTTGCTCGTGGCAAAATAGATTGATCTTATACTTACAAAATAGATTTTTACTCTGCAAACGACCGTTAAACTGTTGCAGAGATACTTTTCAAATATTGTCGTACAGCGATCTTTTGGCGCGTGGATGACGTGTGGGTGATAGAGACAGTGCTTTACAGTTTGCCTTACCTATAAGGCGCTGTCTCTGTTACCCACACGTCACCCACGCGCCAAAAGATGCTTGTAGGACAATATGCGTCAATTTGCCACGTCATCTCGACGTTGCTGTCACATCATTGTGGTGTCGCGGTCGTGTCGCTGTGGCGTTGCTGTCGCGTCGTTGTAACGTCGGTGACGCGTTGTTGTCGCAACACTCACTGAAGAAACACCTATAACTTCTTTCCAATCAAGAGTAATTGCTCGATGACTTAGCTTTGTATAGCGATTGCTAATAAATTTATGTTGATGACGTAATCCCGTGTGTACACACTCGATGACCGTTGCATTTCCATTACAATGGTTTGTCGTGTACTTGAGATTTAAGTACCTGTTTGCAGTTGTAGGTACTAATTGCAATACATGATTGCTCAAATTAGTTAAATTATAATGTATCAGAATAGGTTTGGGTTGTTCAGTCTCGCGATAGCCGTTTCCTGCACGGTAATCTATTTACATATAATAGGGATATTAACGTAGTGGATCCCTTACCATTTGAATTTTTTGTCTGTTTAGTTGTTTGTCTGTGCGTCTGTTCGCTATGTCAGACGCGGTTTGACCAATTTCTATAATGGTAAGCAACTTTAGAGACAAAATGTTAGTGCTTGTTTTATTCCAAGTAAAAAAAATATCTAAAGTTGCAGAAGCTTTTTATGAGATTAAGGTACCAAACGAGCATGCAGCATTATCTCTCCGATACTTTCTTTCTATACGAGGAGTCGTTGCTTCGCAAAATTCACTAATACTTAGTTCAAATAAATATTAACGTATTATGCTCTTAGCATTTCCATTATGTATCTTAAGTGGTCCAACATATGCATAAGATTCAATTATCTGTTTGTGTTTACGTAGCACTAATTGGATAACATTAGTAGTCAAATTAGTCGCATAATTAGTTAACTCATTGAAACCATTTCCATAATGATTTTACGTGGTTTGACCCGCGTGGAATTTTTGTTTCTGTTTATCCCTCTTTAATCCCTCCAGGGAGGGGTGGGGTGATTTTCATAAATCCTCTCATCGTGCTATCGTACACTCCAATGAGCATAAAAGCTAAACAGCTTTTTGCGTTCATTAGCTTCGGCTGTGCGTTGTCTCTCAATCAGTGACTCGGTAACGGAAGAGTTTTATTAATATTGATTGATCGAGCAGAACTCTTCACTCAGCGTCTGCACGTTTTTTGGCTGTTAACATAAAAAAGTTTACAACTTGCGTGAACCTGCATGTTGTCAATGACATCATGTCAACAATTTGAAATATATTCAGCGTTAATGTTGTTAGGGCTTGGCCACAAAACAATCGCTAGAGGCTGTTCAACGCTACAAACATTATGTCAAAGTCAATTCGCACACAAATTCAAATGATTTCACTACAATTTGCAGCTCAATTTCGACACCATTTACCTAAGGCCGAACGCATAAATTAGTGTTTGAAGGCCTGTTTATACGAACGTTTCTGGTATCGGTAGCGGTATCCAAATACGCCAGCAGTATTCTACAATGTATAATTTTATAATGTATGGACGAAGTTTCTTACGCGAACCAGGGTGACGATTGACAACGTAACTGTCCACAGAAACATTCTCGAACTGAATCAAAACAAAAGTTAGCTAAGGTAGTGCGCTCAACATTAAGGAATTTATCGCCACTTACCATCAGATGGAAGAAAAGTGTAAAAGTAACTCCCCTGGTGTTGCTCGTGTTCATATGCGACAATGACTACTTTACCATCAGGTGGCTCGTTCGCTTTTACGTCCGCCCTTCAGGATTGAAGAAAAAGATTGAAGAAAAATTGGAGGAAAAGAGGGGATTGTTGCCAAGCAATTCCTTACATAAAGTAAAACCTTTATGCTAGTGCTAAACATCCCATACCGCTTAGGAATACCGCTTACCCACTCGGATATCGATACCGCTTTTAGGGCCGAGCGTATGTATTATATGTATAGCATTATGTTTCGTGGCCATCAATTCAACATGTACAGTTATGTGTTGCGGTTTTACTCTCGCAATTCGGACCCGTCGGGGCACAAATTGTTTTAATAAGCGTTTAATATGCGTTTAGCATTCAACTAAGTGATGAGAGATCCCAGACAATGATTGTTAGGAACGACATTCACAGCTAAGACTTGATTTTTTGTTTGCAAGTATCATTTTGAAGAATGAATTTTAAGACTTGTTTTACTTTAAATGCAAATTCGGGTGCCTTGCTACTTGAGTACTATTTTTTCTTAAGAACAAATCAAATCAAATTCATTTATTCACTTTAAAATGGGTACCGAAAATAATATATGATTTTACAATTTTTGCTCAAGACCATTTTTCCAAGTATTTTTCGCCAGTTGTTGAACCTTTAATCAGGTCAGCCATCTTTATTAAACAAATAAGACCAATCATCTGATGATAAGTGATCACTATTGTTAGTATTATTAGTAATACCCAAGCATTTTCGACCTATTATTATTGGCTAAAAGAGAAAACAGAAACTAATATACACAAAGTCATTATTTTTCAGCTAATGTGTATTTTTAACCGACTTCAAAAAAGAAGGAGGTTCTCAATTCGACTGTTGTAAAGTAGATATGCGCAGTGGGGTCCCCTGATAAGGAAACCAGGATCTGATGATGGCATCTCAGAGAAATCGAGGGGAACTTTCGAAAATTGTATGGACAACTAGTGTGTTTGTTCATGTTATCATAAGTACATTAAAGCGCTACCATTTCATGAAGATCTGGAGTCGATCTGATGAAGCCGAAAGACGGTCGAGGGAACTCCTCAACGATTTACTGCAGTTATCTAGTGTTTGGGCTTCATTAATTTGTAGTGACGAGAACTTTACACTTACATGTTGAATTGAGCGCCATCTGGCGAGTAGTTTTTGAGATATCTCTACTTATCAAGATTGAAGTCGGTTATTTTTTTTTTGTAAAAAGCAATTATTAACATGTATTTTTATTTGCACTGGTGAAACAATTTGTTGCACCGGTTTACAAGACAATAAAGACGGTTGTGATTTGGAGTCATTCGTATGCGTCTCGTGACGACCAGTTGTCTATATTATTGTTTTCTCCATATTCATCGCTTTGCTATGAAATTTTAAAATGTAAAAGGGTTTTTGCTGGCGTAATGTTCAAGATAGTTATTACATTGATACCCGACCTGATCTACATTGTTTAATTTGTATCCATGTGTACATAAACTTTTAAATAAATAAATACATTGTACACTATTTGTACAAAACACACAGCGCACGTATACTTGACCACAACAATATAAGCGACTTAGAATATAGTTATAGTTCTGTTATTTAAGTTAGATTTTTTGTTATATAACTTTATTACCCATAAGATAAAATATTACGCTACAAATGGCGAGCTTAATATTCATTAATCTATTCTATTTAATTTTATTAAGAGTAAATTTGATAAGATGATGTTTTATGTGAACAAGACGTCAACTCAAAATACAATTTTAGTTAAATAGAACTTAAAAGTTAAGACAAAATGATTCGTAAATGTCTGAACACATTTTACGTATAAATTGCGACTTTCCTCGCGTATTAATTCTGTCAGATTTGCCGCTCTCGTTGATTTGTGAAAAAAATATCATTTAATCGTATGTTTGTGTGAAATTTTCATATCTTTTTTATATGAGTAGCCGGCAAACGGAATTGGAGCTATTTGAAACGAGTTCATCGATATTATAATTTAAATATGAGCTATTTAAGTAACAAAGCTTTTCCAAATGGTTACAATTATTGATTATATTGAAAATACACACAACACACAAAACGTGTTAGGAAGGTTTCCTAAGTGTGTAACGTTATGACATGTGTGATATTCAGAGGGACCACTCAATGATGCTAAATACTCATAACCTTCCTTATCTCGTCAGCACCATGCACAAATCACAAAACAAGAACACAGACACACAGACCGAGAACTGAAATTGAAAAACATTCAAATTTCCGCTTTGCTGGATATCGAACCCAGAACCCTCCGAACAGCGATCAGGGTAACTGTGCAATACGGGTCGCATATTTAATGTTAGTGTACTGTCCCTATATCACTTAGGGCACAGATTTATACAGCCTTAGGGTAATCCAGTGACTCCCTCACTTCATTAGCGAGGACGCTAGGGACAACGGTGATTATGTAGCGTGTCGGTTTTAATGTGTTACGCTCATAAGAACCCCTGCTGGGACCGCTATACACGTTAATAGTGTAACATAGGCGCGTTCCAGTAAGTAAAACGCTCGGTGTGAATCTTTTTAATCGACTTTTAATAACTAGCTTTTTACAAAAAATAACCGAACTCTAAATCGAAAATATCTCTATAACCCAAAAAATTACAGATGTCCTGCAAATACATTCGGAAAGTAAAGAACTAGGTCTTGAATACAAAAAGAATTATCAAAATCGGTTCACTCAGTGCAAAGTTATAGGGTAACACACATAACAAAATAAATTAATGCTTAGCATAAAGAATTTTAGTTTATAAGTTATAAATAAGTTTATAAATCAGTTTAAAGGTCAAACTTCTGACATAAGCTGGTGGTGTATTTATAATTATGTTTTCAACACACTTGCTCGTAAAGTTGCTATTTTTTCTTTAGTCTTACGCCCGGAATGCGGTTTATTACACAATAGTGCGTTTTACTTTTCATTGCCGCACTAGTGTTTTTCTTATTCCACTTTTTTTTTAATATCCGTAAAGAGGTTGTTACCAAAAGATTTATTATTTTGTAAATAAATAAACTTGTTGTACTTAGTCAAAATCTGATAAGATAAGATTATACTTCATCTAATTATCTATTAAAGCATTTAAAAAATACAATATTTTAAATCATTAATTACCGTAAATTCCTATTAGAAATACATAATTATTTAGTTTAATATATTGTGGCTGAATAGCGGTTTTCTTTGCCTCTGGACTTAACCTGCGCGCCTGCGCGCGCATAGTTATTCAACCAAAGATACGGCGCGCGAAAAAATAAAATAAACCTCGGCGCCATTTTGTGCAAACATTTGTTCGTTTATAATTTGCTGATTTGTGACTGAAAAATGTCGATACCTAATTGTTTTTTTCCTCGCAAGTGTGTTGAAAAACGTCGTATGATACGCGTGCGCTTTGTTCACTACAGTCTTGGCTCTATTCCAGCCCTCGCCTTGCGGCTCGGGCTGTGCAATACCGCCTCGACTGTAATGACCAACTTCGCGCACTTATATCATAATGTACTATTTAGGTCGTGTCAGCGGTTAATGAATCAGTCCTCCACTACCCTTGTAGCAAAATCGGCTACGGCGTAGCAATCGTGGCTACGGCGTAGCCACGGGCGTAGCAACCGTAGCTACGCGTAGCCCTGATTAGCTTTAGGTAATACTTATGTTCATCTATTTGGTTATCAGCAATGAGCAATTGCGAGCGCAGTGCTTCTTCTAAGTTGGTACGCTCTTGAAAGAGCTGTCCAGGTCGTCATGTGGTGTTCCGGATGGTTGTAATGTTATTCCCGCCCACTTTCGGCGGTTAGCTGTCATCCTGGTACACTCATGCAGCGAGCCGCTCACCGCAGACATGGCTTGGACAGTCCACCGCACCTGATCAACCGCGAGGACTGATGTCTTCAACTCTTCCCTGCACCATGAGGCGTTCGAAGGAGTCACTATCTCTCTATATCTATAAAAGCGAAAGTAACTGTGTGTATCTATCTGTCTGCTACTAGGTACCTAAAGAATTCACTGCCAGGCAACTTTTGATGTTTAGATTTTATTTATTGTGTATGAAAATAATTGAAAACTTTAAAGAGGTCATAAGATAGATTTCATCCCGGAAACCGTCCCAAGGGGATGAGAAAGGGCTGAAAATTTTATGGGGCCTCAAAAATTTCTCAAGCAAGAGAAATAAAAGTAACATACCTACATACTTATCAGATGGTGATAAAATATGACCGCGAACAAAGACTAGTTTCATATAAATCTATTCTGCCTTGAATGGGCAGAATCGCTATCAAATTATTAAATCGTTAATAGTTTTATGATGTATTCTCCTTTGTGACAATACCAACTAAGCGTAAACAAAATCAATCACATAGCACGTAAGCAAAATCACATGTAATTAGATACCCAATGTGTCAAATGAAATACCGATGTAATTCCTACCGTCCATTCTCGCCCCGGGGATATACATTCAATGAATTTTAAAATGCATGTCGGTTCGTTGATGAGAACGGCTAAAACCGCAGCCTATTGGGAATTGGTTAAATTATTACTGGTTATAAATTATGTGATTGGAAACGTGAATAAAAGTTTACCGTTTTATTATTTTGGATCGTTTCGTGATGATGGGAATGAATTTCATTTTCTGCTCGATTATACTTTAAAACTTCATACTCTTGATTAGGGTGGTACCTAATTTCCTTTTCTGTAAAGTTTTAGGCTACGAGTTATACCAGAATAAAAGACTTATATTAGAGTGGGCATAAGCTTCATATCTGTATTTAGCAGGCATCAATCCTGTGTCTCTCCCTTATCCCTCTGTTTTTCCATTATGCCATTTAGGCGGGTCATGGAATTTTGCTATGGCAATGTATTTTATGTCGGGTATGCAGCTACGTCGTTGCATATTGGTGAAACCAGGTAGACGTAGCTCTGGACAATCACAATCACAATCAATTACCATCAATTGGTAAATAAAATGTAAATATGTATTTGGTAAACGTATATTTGGTATGGTCGCTTAATATCTAAAATATTAGGTAGGTAAGTACAACCCATCAATGGCCCACTAATGATCTCAGGTCTCTCCTCATTATTGAAGTGGTCTAGGCCATACTCCAGCACGCTGCTCCCGTGCGGATTGGTGGAAGGGTTCTATCTATCGATAACAACTGGGACCGACGGCTTATCGTGACCTCCGAAGCACGGAAGCGCTCAAGAATTTTTACCATTAGTAGTCACGTCTAAAATACTACAATGATATAAATAACGAAGTCATTTAATAAATTGGCTTTATACACCAACCATTTACATATAAAGCAATAAAGGAGAGTGCCCAAAGCGCAAAGACCTCCCTAGTTTACATTTCAAAGCGTAGTGAAGTCTTATTGCTGAGCACACCACAAGTGTTTAAAAGTAAATATAGTTTTTAGATATTAGAACCTGTGCAGTTTTAGAAGATGAAATACGTTTCTAGTATAAAGACGTTTATTTGGAGCTTATTAATTCAATTCAATTTATTTTAAAAATGCTTTAAGGAAAAATAAAATAAAAGACCATCTAAACACAACGCTAATTCAATATGTTCGACATTCTACAGACTTCGTTAGTACATTTTAAATAATTGTTTTAAAATCGCAATAATTATTTTTTTGTTACTGATTACTTACAAAAAATTATTTAACAATTAAAATTTTAACCTTTGACGTATTGCAATGTATTATCTATAATATTAACTACATAGATATTATCATCTATTATAATTTTTTTCGTTTTTGTATTTTGTATTCTTTAAACAAATTAACACTAGGAATGTGGTATTTAAAGTTTTCGTTCAAAAAATTTGTTTTCAGGAAAATTATTATACTTAGTTTAATTTTGGCTATCGTTTAGGTATTTATTACTTTGTTAAGTAAATGTTAATCTGAAGTGAATTCGTACCTCTGACGAAGTAAGTTGGTTGCTACCCAATTATTTAAGTTTTTTTTTAAAAATACGCTACTGAAATTTAGGCCACTTTTTTTTCAAAGAAAAGTCTATGCAGACGTACTCCTAAAAACTTTCGAGTTCATATTAGGTGTTACATAAATACACGCACATTTTTTTCTCATGTACACTTCCCATTGGTCGTATTGAACGTCACCCTTTTTAATTATCGAATGTCATATAAAACCGTCAAATGGAAAACCGAGCAACCGTTTTTTAAAACAGATAAGCAGGAAATATAAACAAATAAAAACAGGGATGTTCAAATAAATTCGTTCGGCCACATTCGTAAAAAATCGCAGCTGAATGTGTCAGCACGAAAGCTATTAACTGAAACGTAACATACACGGTCACGTTTTGGGACTAAAAAATAAATATTGCCGTGACAAATGATAAGCTCCGCATATAGCACATAAACAAAAAATAAACCTACGTAACTTTAGATGTAAGGCTAATTGTAAATAAAAAATAATATGGATTTAGTCGATGTAAGAGAGTATGCATGGAATTATTTATTATTTCAAAAATTATTTTTACTTACGTTATACAGTAAAGATATATTTTATTATTAATGGAAAAGTCAACATTAATTTTTAATCAAATATTTGACACTGCAATGACGTAACGCTGATTTAAACACGCCAATTTGGGGTGCTTAGTAGGTAGGTAGGTAGTTGCGAGAGTTCGCGACATCGAGTTATTGAAAGCAGTTATCACTGGTTTTGTTTTGACATGCCTATTGTATTGCATATGGTGGATATCACACTGGTCTCTAGTCGATATCATTTCGTGACGATATTTAAAGTATTCCTCGTAAATTTTCGATATGACGATTGCTATCGAGCCTAGCCTCCAACACTACGTCCAAGCTGTTCACCAAGATTTCTGAGATCTGGGAAAATTTATTTGGAGAAGATTTGAAGCAAATTACACATATTAATAAAAAACGCCGGCCAAGTGCGAGTCGCACTCGCGCACGAAGGGTTCCGTACCATTATGTATAAAAACCCCAAAAAAATCTGGTCTGTTGTATGAAAGCCTCACTATTTAATTGTTTTATTGTAACATATTACGCACAACGCCATCTCTTTGACCGAAATGTAATTACGAGTAAACTATCGTCAAACGTATGGGCGCCCACTTAAATATTTATTTTATTCTGTTTTTTAGTATTTGTTGTTGTAGCGGCAACAGAAATACATCATCTGTGAAAATTAAAAAGCCATTACGGTTCATGAGATACAGCCTGGTGGCAGACGGACGGACGGACGGACGAACGGACGGACGGACAGCGAAGTCTCAGTAATAGGGTCCCGTTTTACCCTTTGGGTACGGAACCCTAAAAAACTATAAGCGCTAACAATCTTTCAAACAATCGCATGTAGGTACATGAAATATATCAGAGCCAACTGGTTGAAATAACCGTTTAAATGAATGGCTAAGCCCTTTCATTGAACGACGCACGTCATTCAACCACACACGTTCGGTGGTATACTCGTCACGTCTGACTAGTACTGCCATTGTATTGAAAGCTGGCTAGGTAGTTAGCCTCTTTATTAACGGCCTTGCTAATTTAAGTAGTTGGTTGTAAAATTAATTATGCTTTGTTATTTTCTATTATGTTCAGGTATGTTTCGTAATATTATAAGTTTAACCCTTTTTAGCGAATTCAAGTCATCGATCGTAGAAGTGATCTAAATACTTATAATAAGAATGTATAAATGTTAATATATTCACAAAAAAATATTGAGAAGGGTTAAGAACACAAATCTAAAACAAATGTTTTGCTAATTTTCAGAACGGCTGAACCGATTTTCATAGGACCTTCACTGGTACATAGACGAGGTTATGGCGCAACGTATAGGCTACTTTTAATCCCAGAAATCTCGCTGGATCAGTATTTAACTTATCTTATATACAAAAATTCTCGTGTCACAATGTTAGTTACCTTACTCCTCCGAAACGGCTTTATCGATTTTTACCAAATCTTATATGCATATTCAGTAGGTCTGAGAATCGGCTACTATCTATTTTGCGTACCCCTAAGTGAAAAGGATTGTTCACCCTTAACATTTTTTGGCAAAACAACGTTTTCCGGGTCAGCTAGTATTCCATAATAATAACTGTGGTGTCTTCGAATATCTCTGTGTGTCGGTGTTGGGGCTTGTAAATAAAACACTTAGTTGGTTTCCGGAAACATCACTGTAGACGTCACAATAACCCCGGTTACTTCAGCCGTTAATTTTATTTTAACCTTTTGCAAAAGTTTACGTGGCAAATGGTTTGTATTTCACGGTTAAATCATTCAATCGTATGTTAATCTAGTTAGCATAATTAGTGGTGAAGAACGTTTTCAATTGAATCGTAATGTTTCCATGTTGTTAATCGGTAATTGGCTTTTAAATTTCAATGTAGGTATATTTTCGCATACATTTTTATAATTACTGCCAAAAATAGCCAATTAAAATTCCAAAATTATGTTTATTTTAGCATCTACTTTAAATGCATCCACTACTCTTTAACTGATGTGAAGGAAAGGAGGAGGTTCTCAATTCGAATGTATTTTTGTATGTTACGCCATAACTTTGCATTGACTGAACCGATTTTGATGTTTTTTTTGGTATTCGAAAGGTAGTGCTTAACGTCTGCTTCCATCTAAGTTTGAGCGACATCTGAGTAGTAGTTTTTGAGTTATCTCTATTTTCGATTTTGAACTTGGAGTTTTTTGTAAAAAGTTAGTTATGGTCGTTAAAAAAAGCCTGAGAATTATTTTGTTGAAAACTCCAAAACTATTATTTCAAAATATTTTATGTAAAGCATTCCCTAAACCAAACTAAAACACGTAGGTACTTATTGTAATATCGTGGTTATTAGAAAACGTATCAGGCGGCTGATATGAATATTGTTATTACTGTACGGAACAGACGATATCGGTATAATTATAAAGCTGGAAACTGGTTATTGCAGTTCTACACTCAAAGCGGTATAGTATAGCATTATATGAGGCATAACAATATTACAGTGCTTCGAAGGGGAATACCTGTGAACCATGTTTCGCTTGTTGTATTAAATAAAATAACCTATGTTACAAATAATTTACTTGTAACATGAAGCGTTTTATTTTTAACCGAGTTCAAAAAAAAAGGTGGTGGTTCTCAATCTCAATTCGTTTGTTTTTTTGTGTTACCTCAGAACTTCGTACTGCGTGATCACTTTCGATAATTATTATTTCGCCATTCGAAAGGTAATGACTGCCGACAGGTCGTAAAATTTGAGCGACATCTGGCGTTCAGTTTTTGAGTTATTTTCAATAAGGTTAATTTAATTTATGCTCATTACCTCCTAAGTTTTTACTTCGTGTTCCGATTTTAATGATTCTTTTTTGTTCGAAAGGTAGTCAACGTGTGGACTTGTAAATACAAGTCCAAATGAACGACATATTATGGCGAGTGGTTTTTGAGTTATCTCGACTTTGAGGTTCTCAATTCGACTGTATTTTTTTTATTGTGATGTCTCATACTCGTAACTATATACTGGGTGAATTGATTTTTATAATTCTTTTTTCATTCGAAAGTTGGTGCTTGAAGTTTAGTGTATAAATTGTGAACGACAACTGACGGGTAGTTTTTGAGTTATGCCTTCTAATCAATTATGAAGTCAGATATTTTGTTGATAAGAGGTAAGTTATTCCAAATGTTATGTTTAAAACTGTGACGTTTAACTTCCGTTTGAAAGTAATCTTGAAAGTGATTTGTTTTATTGACTTAATATTCTTATATCGTGAACTCCCAGAGTTCCCGAATGTATTTATCAGATAAGTTGAATCGTTAAAAGTTGTACGTACTTTTATGTCTTTTACATATTATATTTTATGTGTTCGAACTTTTAACGACTTTCGGTGGAATAGCGTAAAGTCGTAATCCAATATTAGTATTATAAATTAAATTTAAATAGATTTTTAAATTACAAAAACTTTAATCAAGAAGGATACTTGAAAGTTTTGCATGGAGTTTCTAAGGCCTTGTTTTAAGTTTTAATCGAATTTTTTATCTTTATTTTTAAGAGGGTTAAGGCAATAAATAATAGACGTGATAGCCGAGTGGTTTGAGTGATGGACTCCCGAACCGGGGGCCACGGTTCGAATCCTGAACGCATCACCAATTTGCAATTATGTTAGAATAATGTTATCCTTTGTTTTAAAATAAAAATCATTATGAGAAAACTAGTACATTTAACAGTTACCCATATTGTTCTCAAGAGCGTGTACCTAAAGAATAAAAAAATATAATAAATAATTAATAAATTATTAAATTACATTATACCAAAAGCCAAAGCGAACATCTTGCATAAACTATTTGATTGTAACTTATCAAGTTAAAATTAATGTTCAGTATACATCAAGTAACTACATATGTATGTATAAGCCTTCATTGGCTATTTCTATCGATATTAAAGCCATTTGGTAGGTACATATTTTTATGAGACCTAAATTAAATAAAAAAATCGTAAATTTTTATTAAAACGTCATAACACAAACTAAAAGATATATTTAATTTTATGTACTGAAGTAGATCATTTGAAAGAAATTGGCGGAAACAGTTGAATTGATTTGTGTCCCACAAAGGAATTTGGATACTAAGTTTATATTTCAATATCCGCGTTAAGTTAACGAGAATGTGAAACGAACTAGACGTTATGATAGGCTTATCTGTCATTAGCTTTTGATAAGTATCATCGGTTATGCCTCATCGGCCTCATCCCATCACCGCAATTCTGACATGTCTATGACGTGATTAGGTGGAAATCGTTAAATAAACTGGGTTTAAAATACGTAAATGGTGAGGGCACTTCAGACGATATTGAAGTGATTAGCGACTTATGATAACTTGTTTGAAATTTGATTTTTGGTTCAGAACATAACTTTAACAAAATGAAACGATTTAAACATAAAGTAGTAATAAAATGAGAACATAATCGACGTAGTCGAAGTTAATTAAATGTGCATAATGGGGGATAACTCAAAAATCAATCTTCAGAGCTTGCTCACATTAAAACGAAAGTAGGTAAAAAATAAAATATCAGCTGTCGAATATAAAAATTATCATCAAATCGATACACGTACTGAAAAGTTATACACAGTTAAAAAATAGAGTCGAATTGAGAACCTTCTTAAAAATTTTCAAGCCGTTTAAAACGCACGTTTTGTTTCATGAATGAATGATTAAAGTTTATTCAAAGTTGGTTTTTTACAAACACATTTTGAAACTGCGTCTTCGCTTCAACGACGTGTCCTACGTGAGCGACGAATACGACGCGACGCTACGCAACACGACGCGATGCTACACGCGACAATGACAACGTCTCGCGTGTTGTCGCAGACTGTCACATAGGACGCAAATAGGGATATCGTTGATTTGATCGCGATCGTCGCGTTCGCAACGTCGCGTCGCGTCGTTTTCGTCGCTCACGTAGGACACCGCCTTAGAATGATTATGCTCATCGGAGTGGTCGGAGGTCCTTGGAAACTAACACAGTTTTACACTCACTGACGTAGCGAGTGTAACGTCGCAGATAATTTCCCGTCGATAGCGTATCACGAGACGCGATCACCCGTAATTGCATTTCCGTAGCCACGGTGAGTGCTCGCACATTTGCAATGTTATTGGCGAATCAACACATCCGATGCCCTAGATTGTGCACCCATTTGGGGCTTCACTTCTAACGAGATTGCCCCATGTAAGTGAAATTTGCTGTCGTATCAATTGCACCTTAATATTTCAAGCGTTTGTAAATGTATGTATGTCTGCGTTGCGGAGGTTTGTTCTCATTTAATTCTTGAATGCTGGTGCTGGTACTTAAAAAATATCGCTTTAATGGAGTTGATATAAAAATCGATATCGGGATACTTGTAAGCAACTCGTGTCATCTGTCAATGTTTATTATATTTTATTGCGGTATCCATTAGTTTTGACAGGATAAATGGTTCCTCTTTCTTTTTAAGAATACTGATCGTCCAGTACTTGCGGCTTCTTCCAAGATAAATGACATACGAAAGAATGATTGATAATGATCCATTTCACAGAATAATATTTATCATGATGTTACCATAACAACCGGTTGATTAACATTACAAAAGTGTTAACAATTTGCAAGTCAAAGGAGTTGAAAGCATCTGGTTTCACTTGGCCAAAGCTCAGAGTTCATCTAGCGACCGAAGGTCGTTACTTGGCCTCAAAGTTTTGATGCCGATGGATTGAATGGGCCAAAGTTTGGTCTCGAAGGACCATCAAGACTTATAACTTACAAACTATCGCAAGATTATAATAATAATGGATTATATAGTAATATTACCTACCTAACTTAGTTTGGGAACCATTAAAATTTTCTTGAACTTCGTTTGATTTATTTAAGAAATTAACCTGATAATTTATGATTTTGTTGACAAAAAGTCTACGAAAAATGATTTGGCTAGAACAAAAAAGTGCGTTGATAACAAATGTGTTTACATAAGCCCCATAATTACATAAAATAATAATCATGATGATGACATAATATTTCGCCCTGCTATCGATTTCTATACATTAACAAATAGATTTGTCGTAAAATTTAACAACGCGAATTGGTTGCACTGTGTATGTTTTATGTAACCTGAGAGTTTCAAACACACCGTGTATTACACTATGATTATCGATTACACATTTTATAACAACATAGAACACCTTACAATCATAGACGTATATAATTCCGACACAATTATTATTATAACATCGCCTTTTAATTTTCTTTCATTTTCAATATGGTAAGTCCAGTTAGTAGTGGGTGTTCTAAAAAATTTTGATAGTCAATTCATTAGTCCTTGTAAGGAAGGAAGGTGTAATCTAATTAATAACTGTAAGTAAAAGTCAGTTTCTAATTAGTCGACAAAGATGGTCGCCTCTGTAATAGAGTAACTGCTACCACTTAATTCATTTTCATAAAGTTAAATTGTTTCCTTCAAGTAAATCAAATTAAAAACTTTAAGTATGGCCCTGAAAGAATCTGAAACTGTTAAGTTGAAATGTCTGTTTGAAACATCAGTGTCTGAAACCAATCTTAAATGTGACAGATTTAATTAAGAAAGATCTGACAATGACACTTCGGTGTTGAGTCTGTATTTGTTGTCCAAGATTGAATTTACAGCATTCAATTTGAGAACGAAACATTTCTTTAAGTTTTATTTTGTTTAGAAATACAAGATGATAAGGAGCTGTTTTTAACTTGCGACGCTTGTTAGTTTCTTTGGATGAAATCTCGCAGGCGGAATTGGAGCTACTTCTTTTATACCGAATTGTAGATATTGCTTCAGTGGCTATTTCCTCGTGGTCCTCCAGCCAAATTATTTTGTCCTACTAGTGGTTCTACTCGTTTTATCCCACTACATAGTAGTCCTACTCGTAGTCCCAGAGGTCAAAAAACATTCAAAGAATTTATGTCTAACGAAAACAGCACAGTGTTCAGTGCGCAAAGATGTCGCTAGTGTCGTGTAACATGATTTAAAAACAAAACGATCAAGACGGAAAGTTGATAGGCTTGCAGTCGTACCCATAGAGATATTACACTAGAGTGGGTGAGCCATACGGCTGCCCATACATTGCAATCACCCCCGGTTAGAAAGAGAAAGAACGATAACGATAATTACCTATCTCTCTCCGATCCCGATGAGCCAGAAAGAGAAAGGTGATTACTAAAGATTTCGTCTCTTTTTATCCGAGGTACGCTCTGAAGCCCGGCTTCTGCCCTCTATTGTAATATATCTATGGTCGTACCGTGGATGACGTGTGGGTGACAGAGACAGCGCCTTACAGGTATAATAAGGCAAAATGTATGGCACTATTTCTGTCACCCACGCGCCAGAAGATCCCTGTACGACATTATCTGTCATTAGTATATGCCAAGTCACGTATCATGTATGTCACCTGTCAAGAGTTTCTCCTCGCCGTGACACCGTGACCATGATCCATGCAAATGGAACGAAATATCGGAAAATTTAAACAAAGAAATTGAAATCGTGAGTACCCGTTTTTATTTAAAATGTTTAGTGTCCGTGATGATATTAGTTTAAAATCATACGTTTAATGATTCTTTCTATATCCTATATATATATTCTATATACAAACATGTCGTGGGTCCTATTTAAATTTGAGCAACATCTGAAAAAAAGTTTGTGATGTATCCCTAAAATACGTGTTTAACTGACTTCAGAAACGTTGGTAATGTTCTAATTTTATTACTAGGTTGTAAAAGTGATGTTTTTGTTAAAGTTTTTTTCTGTCTATTGCGTCTTTATTCGCAATGAGCTCTTAGAAACTTTGTTCCAATAAAAAGCAAATGAACGCAATATTAACAAATCGTTCAGGACCTGTAGTTCCATTCTCGTAAGTCACGTTTACTAGGAAATGGATTTCAGGACTCTTGAGTTTAAAGTTCGCGCTATAGCAATCCTCGTAATGGAAAAGCATTTGAATACATTAAGCTTTTTATTTCCATTCGAACAGTATTCCAGTAATCGAATTTGAATCATGCAGTAAAGAAGGGACCTGGGTAATTAAGTCGAAATCAGCCCTTAGCACGCCGATGCATTCTTCGAGTACCACTTTCTTCCAAAATTCCTTTACAGTTACTGCCTCACGCCTCTGGAACTCTCTTCCTGTTACTATCCGTCAAGCCAAATCCTTATGTTCCTTTAAAACCAAAGTATTTTCTTATTACTCAAAACTTTGATAATACTTATACCCCTATTCCTACTCAAGTACCATTCACGTTCTCTGTATCCTTTCCATACTCATTGCTATCGACAATTTATCTTTTATTGTGTTACTTAATTTTCCTTTCTTTCTGAGTCTCAATTCTTTCTTACTCAAAATGTCATTAGTACACCCTGCCTTTTAGAATTTTCTATCCTTAAATAATAAATAAATAATAAATAACGCTTCACACTCAAAGCCCCACACTAGGATTCCCTGTGTCGTGGGTACCTTGGACAACACACAAGACAAGGACACACACCCAGACCGAGAACGGAAATTTAAACTCATCATTCAAATTGCCGCCTCGCTGGGAATCGAACCCAGGACCCTCGGAACAGCGATCGGCGTGTTAACTATTGCGCCATTCGGGTCGTCAAATCACAACTTCTCAACCCCTGGTAGTCTGGAAGACATCGCTCTTTAGCGATAAGACCGCCTCCTTTGTACAATTTCAATGTTATTCTCACTGCCTGTTATTTTCTTGATCTGGTGTACAATAAAGTGTATTGTATTGTATTAGTTACGTCGACTGACTTATTGGAAACACCCAATAAGAAAGTCAATCTATACTCCGTCCGCATTCAGTCTGGAATTCGTTATAATTGCAAGGCGCAAACGCCAGCTTTCCGCTAATGCGATTAAAGAAAATTTTAGATTGACGGCGGGAACTAAAAATGCACTTTGTAAATTTTGTTTAAAGACTAAATTGAACTGTGCGCACAGGGAATAAGTTTGATTTTGGCGGGGAGTGGCAATTCCATATGTTCTGCGACTCAACTATAGTCCTACAACCATCTTTTGGCGCGTGGGTGACAGAGACAGCGACTTACAGTTTGCCTTACCTGTAAGGCGCTGTCTCTGTCACGCACGCGCCAAAAGATGCTTGGAGGACTTTATAGTGTAAGCTTCTTAGAGGAGTAGGAGGGTGCACATGTTACAGCGAGGGGACTCGCTTGTTGAAGGAAGGCCGAGCTGTAAGCCTATTAATGTACAATAAATTATGTTAGGTAATAGCTGGCAGGTAATCGAGACACTGGATGGAAATACATTATTCATGATTGTATTAGAATAGAAAATAGCGAGGAACGTCAAGAGATTACATTGTCAAATTATATTTAATAACATTTTTTTGTGAAAGTAAATAATATATAAAGAAATGTTTAAACAAGATAACTCTTTATTTCAGCATCTAATTATCCCTATAATAGAGAATCTGAGGCTATCCTTACAATAGTAACATGAAATCTAGAACGGGTATAAGTTATGGAGGTGCAAAGAAAGGGGTTACTGAAAATCTCCTGAGACTAAAGGGACGTATCAACGAGTATCAATATCATAAACTGTACATAATCTTGCAACTACTAGAAATGTTTTAGAACTTACAATATATGTAATAGGTGTACAGTCAATAAAACATGTGATTTCACAGTAAATCTCCTCGTAGATAAGTGGCAGAGCCCTATATCAATATTGACAGCTTTAGTGAAATAAATTGACTGGTGTTTTATATATTTAGTCAAACGAGCTGTGAGTAAGCTTATACAAAAATTGTTTTTAGGTATGTAGGTACTTGTTCTTGTACTGTAAACCAAGAGAATATAGTTTGCTTTGTTTCTTTTTCTAGGGAGTCATATACCTACTTACTACGAATAGCTGTATACTGTTCTAGTCAAAATAAATTGAGAATTATATTCCACACCCCTAAAACCAACATCTTTAGGTGCTGCCAATCACTGATTTTAACTCCAGGTCTATTCTCCGGAAATTAAAAATAAAATTTATAAAATTTATGTAATGTATGTTTCCTCATTCTCAATTAAAACTCCGTAACGCCCTCATCTTTTTTATTGAAATAGCTTTGAAAGATCTATGTATTTAAAGAATGTGAAACGGGTGATCCAACTTTTATCAATTTGAAGTTATAATGCAAGTTTTAAACAACTAACCATGAGTTCAGGTTCATAACTAACTGCAAAGCAGGTCACAATGAGTTTTCCCACAAATTCCTGACTGCAGGGCAAACGACAACGGCGGAATAAAGAGTGTCTCGTTAGCGCGAAGTTAAAAGGAAACCATTTTGTTCCTTTTCAGTATAACTTACTCAAGAATATTTGCTTTGATAGTCTTATCCATCTAATAATCATATACTTTTTGGTTCTAAAATGAAACAATAGTTAAACGACATATATGTAGATGTACATAAATACAATTATATCTATGTACTAATACAATATTATTTTGCTAAAAACATCATAAATTGAACATGAATGTCCTCCGTAAGTTCTCACAGATGTGAATGATTCAATTTACACTTATATCAAAATCCTATAATATCGGGAGGTGACTAAATTGATATTTTAATGAAACCCCTTCAATGATATTTTTAGAACCTCTATAGAAAAATAAAATTATAGCTATAATATTAAAGAGAGATAAGTACAAATTGGTTCAGTAAAGAAAATAAAACTTAGGTATCGTGACCATTTCATCCGACATAAGTTAGAAGAAGCAAAGTGGAGATTTCGGACTTCCTCCGTAATATGTGGTGCTGCACTGTGCGGGTTTTGGTGGGTAAAATCACATAATCATTAATGCTCAGAGATCGTGTATCTGAAGATTGTCTTGAGAGATAAAAGAAAAGATTTCGTTTTGTTGATTGCATGGCTTTGGCTATGCTATTTAAGATACGGAAAAAAATCACATACCGTTAATGAGTACTTAGGTCAGTTATCAAAATTAAATCACTTCAAATTCGAGTTTTGTCCATGGCATTCACGGCCAAGGGCATCTCAGTGTTGGGCTATGAGTGTGTAGCGTTATTTGTTTTTTATTCATTTAATTATAATAATTATGAGCTTTAACATTAAATTTATCATCGCGAACACAAACATTTTTACTGTGTAACGGATACTTAAGTACGATTTCTATGATTAATACAGATATTGTCCCAATTGCATAGATTGTAGTCTCGGCCAGTTGCAATTTTATTATTCGTGGTTGAGATTGTTCAACCGACTTATATAAGCATCTTGAAAGTCGAGTGATGTGAGGTCAACAACGTATCTCTGTTACTAATTTCAGTGGTCGGCTGTAATAAAGTGCTAGTTGCGAAACAACTTGAAGATGAGTAAGCACACTTCACTTTGCCACAGCCTTTGTTCATAATTTCAGGAAATTATTAGAGGAACAACGTGTAATACCTGTGCTTTGTGACAAAAATTGCGTTTTTGTTTTTGTATTTTGTACGTGTGCGTTATAGCTCAATTACCTACTAAACTAAAATAAAACCGAATTTAATAACGACAAGAAACAAAGTATATGAAACCTTTAAAATTTGAGTTCCTCTTCATTCCCCTCAATTTCTTTAGGATTCCATCATCAGGTTCTAACTTGTTAGCAAAGGAACCAACTCGCCATTTCGCAAAAAATAGTTTTATAAAAATACTCTTAAACTGTAGCTGAAGCAAAAAAAAACACGTTCACTTTATTAAATTCCTGTATAATTAAATAGCTTGGATTTTCGATTTACCTCGAGGCGTGCGCTTTTAGTTTTATTGGCTAGATTTTGTGGGAAATACAGCGTGAAAATAACAACAATAAATTATTAACAGTTCGTATTAAAATTTACGGTAACAAATATATTTTAACACACTTATACTCTTGCACCACAAAAAAAACATTTATCTCTCACATACATTTGAGCCGGGAATTGAATCCGGGACCCCTCGCTTCGCAAACGTAGCCACTACTAACTTGACTATAGGGCTGTATCTATAAATTATATGTGTAAGAACCAAACTGTCTGTGAGCCATAAATGTTTGGTATTTGGTTTTGCGCTCCTTTGTGTGGATAGGACGAAAGGCGAGTTTGTCAACGTCGATATATTGTGTTGTTGAGTATTGTTAGTTTCGTAGTGCCCTATGATGTCATACTTCCGCATCTCTATATCATAATAAAATTATATCTCAAATAGCTCTTCCACTTTCTCTTAGACATTAATAACTAACTTTTTACAAAAAAATAACCGACTTCAAAGTCAATTAGTTCCTCAACTTTCAGTTATCTTCTCAAAAACCACTCGCCAGATGTCACTCAAATTTATAAGGGACCACACGACAAGGACTAACTCTCGAACCAAAAAGAATCATCTAAATCGGAACACCCAATCAAAAGTTATGAGGTAAAAAGCATAAATTTAATTGACATTAGGTATTGAGAATCATTCATAAGACTCCTAAACAGGGCTTAGTCGCCATCTTCATTTTCGTCCAGCAATCCATTTACGACTGTCCATGACCAAAAGGTGATCACTCACCATCAGGTGATCCGTATATTTCCTGCCCGGGTACATAAAAAATAACAAACAATAATAGAATGAAAATAGGGAACGGTAAAAAAGCCATATATACTAATAGCCGTGGAGAAATTACAAACGGATGGGGAAAAGATATCGCGTGCAGAGATTCTGCACGTTATGTTATAGTTAAACTGCTTACGAATAACTAAAAAAAGTAAAAGATTTGTAGCTAGCCGTCGAAATTAAACTAGGTAATAGTCCAACAGGAGTCGACTGTTCAGCAAATTGCACTACGAGTGGAGGAGAAAGGGGGAGTAATGGGTCTTTTAGACATCTTAAACATAAGGTATACTTACTAATGTTCATAATGGCGCGCGTTTCCAAAAATTCACTTATTACTTATTTAATTCACAGACTAACTTACACACTCAAGCTTAATGCCAACTTTATGTTAACGCTGGCGTTACGTCATTCTAGAATTCTTACTCAAAAGTAATCTACTTAAAACTACATATTAATATAAGGAACGATTTTTGCTATCCGTTATTGAAAGCTCAAAAACGATCACTTAATTTAACCGAGCATTAGACGCTAATAGAGTTAATAACAATTGTTCCTTCCTTTTTCCAGTAATTCCCTATGCAGAGAGTGTAAATAAAGGCCTAAACCTGTATTTTATATCTGACTATCTGACAACCCCGTCAGGACTTCGCATCGCTTACAAATGATCATAGTTATTACGGTTGGAAAACATATAGAAGATATGTTGGAAGGTATTCGTGTACTTACTATAAAAATAAATGGGACGTGGTTACTGTAGTCGCTTTAGATGGAATATTTGAAGTAAAAGACGTCCCATTCTTTTATTTTTTGTTATATAGACACACTATCTAGTGTTTAAGTAAAGCTGTTTCTAAAAACAAAGTTAAGCGCCTGCCTCAAGGAGCGTTTGTAACTTTGGTATAAAAACATAGCCTTTTAAATACTTATAATTTCATATGCTGCGGTAATATTATTACGGTTTGCGAAATACCTACAATCTTATACTAAACAAAAGGTTGATAGAGTACGAAATTTATAGTAAATGTCATTTGTCATCGTGCCAGATATCAGAGCACATCAGAGTGCGCACCAGAGATCACCATTGCAATTTTTTCTCTTTCTTGGTCTGGAGTATATTTTTACAACTTAGTCGAAATGTATACTTACATGTGTATATGCACAAATACGAACATAATGGAACCTGCATTAGTCCGTAGTGTGAAGGAAAACATCGTGAGGAAACCTACATGGCGGTGAGTTCGCAAAAATTCATAGGTGTGTGAAGTCCGCCAATCCGCATTTGGCCAGCAGTCGGCTATGGCCTTAACTTTGTCATTCTGAGAAGAGACCCAGCTGTAGCACATTTATGAAATACGATGGTGTTGTCCGTAAACAGATCTATACCCGTGTCTGTTTCACGAATTAACAAAATAAGATAAACCTTTTGACCGTTTTACCGTCAAGTTTTTTGATTTAAAACTCCAGCCGTCTACCGAATTCATTCCTTATTCATTGCTTGTTCCGGTTTACTCTCGTTGGTTGGGAGTGAACGAGCTACGTCACTCAGGGATTACGTCTAGTATCCCGCGGGAAAGGGTCTAAACAGGTTCGTGTTTCAGACATAGATTTATTAATGAACACTGCAGGTTAATGAACTTGTAATATCATGTAACTAATGTAAGTAATGGAATTTGTTTTTTACGTTTCTAAAATTTTATATCTTCATTATTTACTCTTCTCCGATCCTATCCTATCTCCTCTCCTAGTATAATGTTAGCCATCTTCGGTAAATGGATTATCCAACACAACAAGTACCTAATACCTATGAAATTCCAATCGATAGTTTCCGAGATAAGCCCGTTGAAACAAACAAACTCTTCAGTATTGTAATATTAGTAAAGATGTATAAGTTAGAATGTTATTATTATAGTATAGTTATAAAACACCGGTTTTGTACATCAAAACGTTTTTTATTTACATAGACGATGCAGGCCACCCTTACCGTGGGAGGGATCGTCATTGCGTTAACTAATATAAGTACGTAACCGTTCAAATTAGAAAGTTAAACCTGCGATTCAGTTCGTTATTAATTTATACGTTTATATACCTAATGTTTTCTATATAATATTTTATATAATTTTATAGGTATAATGTTGTTATAATTGAACCCCAAGCCGCTAAATAAGATACACACATGATAGTATACAAGTACAAACGAACCTACGTACAATTCACGCCTCAGCTCCGGGTAATCGGTACTGGGAGAGGATCGTGTGGATAAGAAAGACGAAGCCGCTATTGTTCCCGTATAGCTGTCCCTAGCCGTGTGCGATACGTGATTGAATGGGTAGATTTTATCTTTACTAGTTACTTACTTGTAATTTTCTTTTCTTAGATGTGAAACATCTATAGCAGTCACACCGGTTTTTCGTGGCGACGCGTCCCTACGGCATGCGTCGCCAGGCTCTACTATACTGTGTTAGTGGATACAATATCGGAACCGCTTGACTACGACCCTATCCCAAGCTTAGTGGCAACTTAGCCCTTAAATGACAAAGCGCACAGGAAAAACCTATTCACTCGTTATTTTAAACATCGAATTACAATCGATTGACTATTTAGCGATATATCGATTTCCAATACATTAAACTGCTTCGCGTTTGCGTGCGTGCGTTCATAATATCTTCGGTGATATTATATTGTATTTATGTAGTCCAAGTTATTCTTACATCGAACACAGATAGGAGAATTTTACCCTCATGAATTTTGTACTAAACTGGCGAATACTGGCAAAGAAAAAGAGACAAAAAAGGCAGAGGAAGCGAGAGAGATAATAAACAATGATAAACAAACGCCAGATAATAGGCATCATTTACAACTCGTAAACCCTACCACTAAAGCTGCGAGCACCTATAATAAGTTTGTTATCAGAACAGACCGTATTAAACTCCTAAACATAGGCTCTGGAGAAAATACCCACTAAGTTGGGTAATTGCGGCCCGATAAAGCGGCAGATTTCTGGCTCTAAACATGCTACAAAGAGCTTGGAACAAATTAGAAAAGACTAGCTCTAGAGCCTTATAAAGAGCCTGGAGCGAAAGTATGTACGAGTAATTCAAGTTTCAAGAATATTTGCGCAGTACGAGAATTGTGTTTGGAGATTATTTGAGTTTGGGACTACGAGTTTCAGGCTATTGGACTACAAAGATTATTGCTTTTGCATTCATTTACAATGCTTTGAATTTAAACAACGTTTGGTGTTTGTTTTAATTATTGTTATTAATTAAGTTTTTGAAGTGTTCTCTTTCGCGTTCTATGTCACTGAACGCTTACTGTGTATATATGTACATAGATATAAAGTTAAAACTTTGTTAGGCCCGTTGAGTATACCTTGATTGAACAAAACTCTTGGAACCCACGTCATCACCACTAAACGCTTTCCATGGGCTAATTGTATAATCAGTATATTTGTACATAAACTTACTTCCGAGCGTTATCGATACACATTAGGTATATGTATAAAGATCAAGGATTAAGGTACAAATGGGTCCCTAATACTTTACAAATAAATATTTCATAAATATAGGTAATAATCCAAAAGCTCGAAGATATCATTTCCAAGTTATTTCGTTTTCATGTCTATCGGCAGTCTCCAAAGACTGCCCCATATCTTTTTTGTGTTTGATTAGTTAATGCAATAAAATGCATAGCTACTAGTTCGAAACGTTTCTATAACAAAATTCCGTCGGAAGCTAGGAGGTCGGGCGAGGCAGTCTCATTTGTAGGAGACAAAGCAAGACGGACAGCCTCATTTACTGGGAACAATCGCCACCCACATCGATCACGTGGCTGATAGGAAACCGGAATAGGTCAGTTTGCTAATGAAAATCAATACATTAACAATCATTTTGAACTTAAATATAGATACACATTTCTATTCTTCTTCATACGAGATTTATTTGATAAAAACTGGGAGTAAATTCACGCCAGAAATTTATTTTTAAATTTTTATTTTAGGTTTGTTGTTTTAAAATTCAATTACCTATACATACGACTTCATAATTTATCCACTATAGCTATCGTTTTTATTGCATCCTACTATCGTGTAGAAACATCAATGTATATTGCATTACTGATTGACGAAGAAAATTTAAAATGCCATATTCTTGCTTAAAATCTAAATGGAACTGTGACCATACGTAATAAATTTGTTTTCGTTCGTTTCATTCGTTTGTTCGGGGAGTGGCTATTTACTATATTTCTAACATATAATAACTGCATACAAATCGAGACATTCCAGGTTCGATTCTCGGTAGGGGAGATATTTGTGTGACAGATGTTTTTTCTCTGTATTTCATTTATATTGTCTCTGTCTGTTATTTATATTGTCTATGCCACTCGCGACACAAGGAGTCCTAGGAGGGGGGGGGGGGGGGATGTGTGTGTGTCAACTTCTCTGTGTCACAACGTGCCGATGAACGAACGAAGAAGTATCAGATCCCTTCTTTTTTGTCTCCGTTATGTCATCATGCATTAGAGCGAGATCTGAGTAGATTTCTAAGATACCCCTAATAATGGGTGTTGAAATGACTTCAACACTTTATTGATAGTCACATTTTATTTGCCGATGGTATGATGTCGCAAGACGATACAAATAAGACGTCACAAACATCCATGACTGGAGAACAAACGAGTATAACAAAAACTTCTTCTTCGTCTTCTAGAGAGAAGACACCCAGAAGGGCATTCGTTATTTTGCAGCAGTCACTAACTTAAAACTTATTCAAGTTGACTCATTTAAAGAGCAAAACTCAAAGCTCTCTGAAGCAGTCATATCGCACAAAAAACATTTTCTATATGTTAAAACACCAAGGCTTACTGCGGATTACGCTAGACAGGGAATATTGAATGTCCCAGTGCATTGGCTTCTTTTTTTATAAGTTCGGAATACTTTTTATGGATGTAACATAACAACCGGGCATGCAGTAAACACCACCATTCGCTGCCACCGATTTGTATGACATATACAGAATAAAGGTCAAATAAAGACTAGGATAGTTCATCCTACGAAACATTCTATATTTTTTTTTAATTTCCATTAAAATATTACATCAAGAAAGGTACTCGATAGACTACTTACATACGAGGTTTTTCTGAAAAGCATCTAATTTGTACATTTCTGTATCCGTAATTATTTGTGCATCACATGAAACCTTAGAAATAATTCGCAAAATTTTTAATTCAGAGAAATAATGCGGGAAAATGGATATTTAAGGAATATGTGATATCATTCCCATTCATCAAAATTATCTTACTTCTTTTATGCGATGCATTGATTATTAAAGATCTCGCTAAGGTCATGTTAAAAATCTTTATCTGCAATCATAGTATTTTTTTCTTTCTTTTCCTTCTTCTCCTTCTTTCTTTTCCTTTTTCTTTCTTCTCCTTTCATTATTTATATTTTTACAATCATGTACACGCTTTGAGTACTACCTTTTCATAACCTCGGATCTTTTCCTCTCCTAGTTTTCTTGGAAATTATCGCTGCTTAGCCATAAACCTTTTGTATTTATCCTTTTTTGTACAGAATATTATTGTTTTTATTATTATTCGTAGTAACCTATCGTCACTTCAGCTCCCCTCGAGGCTCTTACTCAAACAGCTCATATCATTACCTTAATTATTTCTTTTGTTACGAAGTTGTTAAATTAACAACGTACACAGTTTACGGAGGCAAAATTTTAATGAATTCTAAGTTCAGCACTTATGCCGTTTGGAGGTAAGGGAATGGAAGGCCGTAAACATAAGGCAGTTTAAGTAATTTATGTGACTTAGGCAGACGGTAATTATGACGAAGTGTGCGTAAATTAGAAACTACAAACTCATAAGACTCGGAGAAAATTTATCGCACCATGGTACGCATTTTGTGTATTTTAAAGATATATTGTCTTGTATGTTAACTCTATTGTATTGGTCGTGAAAAATTTCAACGAATATGATTTTGGGTTGATCCATGAGCTTTGCACTGTTATTTTCCACCTTAAAATTAAATAGTGGAACTAGAAAGTTTTATACTTTAATCATGTTCGTTCATCTCGACTTCAGTGGAGATTCTCATTCAATTAAAAAAATCATTATCATTTTCTATAATCTTCTTATGAGAATACTCTGTAAATTTTTTAATATACATATAATTTAAAAAATGAGAGTCCCGGTTATGAACATAATCCAATGAATCACCTGTTACCCTACTTGAATGTAAATCCTGTAGGGATCTTAATCCTACATTATGTAAGTACATCTGCATTATGTAAGTAGTAAGCACACATGGCTAGGCACGCTAGTTATTCCTATATATACCCACGCTTGACGAACGCTAGTGAATTCTGTATTCTTAATATTGTGACTATGTATTCTTGATATTTATATACTATATGTTACCGGAAATGTATGAAATCTAGGAACTTTATACAATTCCTAGGAAATGTATACTCTTCCTAGGAAATGTGTCTAATTTAATTTATTTCACACATTTCCGGGCGATTTTAGGAATTTCATACATTTCCTAGGAATTGTATACAATGACGGATTTAACACATTTCCGTTAACATATACAATAGGTGCATGTATGTATTAATAGTATATTGTATATATGAATATCATTTTACATTTCTTAATACACACAACGTATGTCTTCAAAGAGCTTCAATTATCTTCCCGCTGATATCAACAACGCCTTCTGCTCGTTTACCCTGATTATCTTCATTATGCGCACATATTCCCGCACCTCATATAAATTCCCGTTCCATACCTGTTTTTTCCTGTTTGCGTCATTATCAAGATTATATCTTCCCTTTATTTTCTGCAGTTTGTATGCAAAATATGGGAGCCGTATTTTCGTTCAATTATGCGAAAGCCGATCGAATCGAAGTTTAAAATGATCGGGTTGGTGTTGATTATAGGGAATGAGATTTTTTTATCGCGGATTTTAAATGAGAATTTCATAATTAAGTTTCCTTTGCGTATATGATTTGATAACTGATTGAATGGGACTGTTTTAACAGTAATTATGTTCCGAATAGAGCGGTGTTTAGCCGGTTATACTTTTTTAGAGGCTTCATCTCTGTCCTTAGGAATAGCAACGCATCTGTGACGGAATTTGAACAAGACTAACAAATACTTATTGGACTATTACTAAGTTACATGCTAGTTTCTTTTCAATCCCGCAAATCCCACATATCCCGCACCCGTAATCCCGCATCGTGCAGGACTGGAAAATTACTGGAAACCCCTATTACTAACATCAACTAAGATGTATGTTGAGGTCGGCTATTTCTTTTTTGTAAAAATTCTGTCGCGGATATAGGTAAGTGGTGTCTAATTTGAGCTGTCACTGCCTGTCTGACCCAAATAAGTTCTATAATGGTGCCTATTTTTAAGTGTTATTCTCCTGCAGTATACTTTACAAAAATGCGCAATTGTAATAACATAACATAACATTAAAAATGCCCTGCACAGTCAGAGAGAATAGAGGCTTTGATGATGTCTGAAAATCTACTGGCTTAGCCTAGACGCAAAAGGTTTGTGAGTGACTAATGCATTGCACCGTAGAGACGGAATTGCATCGCCGGCAAATATAATTATTATTTGGTCATAACAAGTTTTAATTATTTGTTCAGTCGTCCTATTAAAATTGGACGTGCTCTTTTCAGTGTCAAGTGTTGGACGCATCTCTCCCCTAATTGTCAGTAGTTGGACCGGTAATAATCCTTCTAAGTGCTTATATGGGGGGCTCTAAGGGGTTATATGTTCTTCTCTTGTCATTATTATAGTTATTATTCGTTTTAATATCTAAATCACGTTCTACTTAATGATTATTTAGTCGGTTTTCACCGTGTCTCATTAATTTCGTTTTAATTGGACAAACCATACAATGCATCTGGGTTATATGTCCTTTTCTTGTGATTATTATAGCTATTATTCGTTTTAATATCTAAATCACGTTCTACTTAATGATTATTTAGTCGGTTTTCACCGTGTCTCATTAATTTCGTTTTAATTGGACATACCATCCAATTACCTAAAGGATTGAGGATTTTCGATAATAATTAAATTAATACTGAAATATTTTATTTAATTTAATATTGAAATATTAATAACTAAAAACACAAGTAGTGTTTCTATCTACTTATTAATTTATAATAATTAGTAACACCGCTTCGCTTCTCTTCGATCAAATCAGTATTTAAGGCTGACTTAAAATCGTATATTATAGCTTTCTATAATTATAAGTACCTATAAGTAAGAAGAGTTTGTTCGTTTGCTCGAATGTACTCATTTCAGGAGCTACTGGTTCGAATTGTGTTAAATTTTCCATTATATATAACATCACGCTTCGACTAATAGGAGCGGAGCAACAAGTTTGGGGAAGCGAAATGAGGGCGGCTGCATAAATTCATTAAACTCCAACGACATGAATTCATGTCATGAAACCCATAGTACGTACGCTTCGCTGGAATCCAATGGGTAAAATATATATATTGCAGGGCGACGTTTGCCGGGTCAGCTAGTAATCTTAAATGTAAAATTGAAAAGTCATCTCATCACGAATTATCGAAAATCTTTTGACATATTACATTAAAAAGCAGAAAGCTAGTTTATGGTTAGAGGACGGATTTTGTCGTATCCTTACTAATATTATAAATGTGAAAGTGTGTTTGTTTGTTTGTTTGTTTGTTTGTGACGCTTTCACGTCGCAACAAAGCTATTATATGGTAAGGTTTATGTGTGTGGGGATAGTTAGGAGGGTGGAGAGTGACGTAGGCTACTTTTTACCGCGGAAAAACATCCCATTCCCATGGGAAGATCGATGTTTTGTTAGTTGCTAGATATTTATTTTCGGAGTTGCCAATAGATGGCGTTAACAAAATTCATTTGCAAGTTCTGAATTACGCTATCAAATACTACATGTAATTTACTTAAGTCATAGGCAAATGTAATAGGCTACTTTAGCTCTGCCTCGAGAACTCCCCGCTCCGGCTGTGTTCAGTGTACCGCCCGCCCGCTGGCACTATCCTGTTGGCTGATGTCCGCAAGTTGCTGGACTCGCCGACACCGGTGGTGGGCGCGGGCGACTGGAACTGCAAGCATCCGGGGTGGAATAGCCTAGCTGCCAACAGAAGTTGAAGGCTACTTTTTGATGCCGCTGAACAGCACGGCTACACTTTCGAGGGTGTTGCACACCGTTACCGCGACTCTGACTAAGAGAGAACGCGTGTGTGCAGTATTCCTCGACATGGAAAAGGCGTTCGACCGTGTTTGGCACGACGGCTTTCTCTACAAGATCTCGCAGTCGTCGGCGCCCCGGAGTGCCGTTAAGGTCCAGTTTCCTCGAAAGTAGAAGCTTCAGAGTAGTGGTTGAAGACGCCGAATCCACCGAGCGTCCGATCGCAGCCGGCGTCCCGCAAGGGAGTTGCCTGTCCCCGGTCTGCTACGCCTGCTACACCGACGACATCCCGGCGGCAGGGGGGGCGTCGCTTGCCCTGTATGCCGATGACGTGGCGTACATCGCCACGTCGCTGAATAGAACCCACGCCATCGTCGTCAAGATGCAGCGTGCGCTTGATGCCCTCCCCGAATGGCTCGCCGCGTGGAGACTGTCGGTGAATGTCGGGAAGACGCAGGCCGTGAACATAGGAGGATACCTCAACAGGCGGGACCCTACTCTGGAGCTTCACGGACAAGATATCCAATGGGCCCCACAGGCCAAATACCTGGGGGCAAAATCGACGGAAGACTCTCGATGAACCCACAGGTTACGAAAGCCGTCGCGAATTCCAGAAGCGCGATGGCAGAAACCAGTGCTCTCCTCGAGCCTCCCTCTCGGACTGAAGCTCGGGGTCTACAAGACCTACATCAGATCCCGCCTCACGTACGCGGCACCGGCGTGGTACGCGCTCGCCAGCGAACCGCAGCGCAAGAGGATGCGCGCGGTTCAGGCGATTGCGCTCCGCCGGCTGACTGGTGCGCCGAGGTGCGTCAGGAACGCCGTCATCCAGAGGGACCTTCGAGTCGAGAGCCTGCTGGACGACTTCATCGAGAGATTGGCACGCAACATGTTCGGGCGTGTCGACGCGTCGCGGTTCCCGCATCTGCAGGACCTGGCGCCGCTCCACACCCGTCCACCGGACCGCTGGGCCTTCCCGCGCGACTTGCTGGTTACGCGGGACGGGCCTAGCACTGACTGATACTGGGGCTTCGTAAGTCGTCGCCCGACGCTGATCGGCTCCTGCTGGGCTTCCCACCAGCGGGATTCACCCGGTAGGGGCTCGATCGCCTGGGCGGCGTGAAGATGAACCCCATCCCGTTTAAGACTCTGAAAAAGGCCACCACTCACCGGACTTGACCTATTGGTTAACCACAGATGGACAACCAAGGGCCTTAGGGCCCAACCCAAGGACTGGCCCGTTTTAACGGGCCGCGAGAGACACCCCCAAAGGGGAACTAACTGTCCCGAGGGCTTCACACACCTCAGACAGGGTGGAGTGAAGAGAGCGAGTAGTAGGCTACTTTTTAGCCTTAATTCCTACGGGAGCGGGACCTACGCGGCTGTTACCTACGGGTCCCGAAGCGAAGCGCGGGCGGTTCTCTAGTTTCAACCATAAAGGGTTAAAATAGGGGTAGAGAGTTCGTTTGAAAGTCAGTCAAAAATACTTCCACGTGGGCTACGTCGTGGGCAACAGCCAGTTATTAATAAATCCCGTTCACTACACATTTCTAGCTACACTTCACACTAGGATTCCATTATGTCGTCTGTCCCATAAACAACACAGAGACAAGAACAAACGCCCCCATCAATTTAACGTTATCGTTTAAACCCGCTTGGAAATCGAACCCAGGATCATTCGGAGCTGCCTATCATGATAAATATTGCGAGTCGTTCAGTAATGTTAATATTCTTCAAGGGTAGCAATGCATCAGTGACCTAATTAGAGATTCTTTAGTCTTGTTCTAGGTCGCTCACAATAATTAATAGGCGTGATGTTTGTGATTAAAAACTCTAAAATGATATAACCATAATAATGAAACGTTACCTAATAAAAGGTTACAAAACAAGTAGGTATTCATTTTATTATTTTTAACGACATTAATTAATACCTTTTTTTTTTGACATATTAAATTGTATTAAAGAAATGTAATAATAATATATATGTAGGATATTAGATAATTGTGAATTTTGTTTATTTAAATTTTATTTGAAAACATGTTTGTAAGATTGAAGTTTGGCAGAATAAAGGCTATTTTATTTTATTTATTTATTTTATTTAATTAATACCTACTACTCCACCAATCCGCATTGGAGCAGCGTGGTGGAGTATGCTCTAGGCCTCCTCAATAATGAGGAGAGACCCATGCTCAGTAGTGGGCCATTAATGGGTTGTAGCCAATTAATTCTCGAATTTTATAAAACTAAAAAATACGACAATCTGCCATGTGATGTTCTAAACGCCGAACCGCTGTGATTGACGTTTATGACCTCACGTTCGCGTAGAAACGTGATCTTAGCATATTGTTTTGTTCTCGTTTGAGACTTCGTGTACTCTAAAATATTATATTAATCCTACTAATATTATAAATGCGAAAGTTTGTAAGGATGTATGTGAGTGAGTGAGTGAGTGAGTGTGTGTGTGTGTGTGTGTGTTTGTTGCTCTTTCACGCAAAAACTACTGAACGGATTTTCATGAAACTTTGCAGTAATATAGCTTAGACATTGGAATAACATAATTTGTTAAAATTTATAGAGATTTTTGAAGGGACTGGTTCCCCGAAGCGAAGCGAGGGCGGATTTACTAGTATTATATTAAAATTTGAATTTTCTAAAATATTATATTCGTTACAGTTGCAATATATTTCCGAAGATCATACTTGTACTACAGGTTTTGAAAATCTGTCATCATGCCTGGGCGGCAGCGAAGTATAAAAATATTTATTACATTTAAGTACCCCTGTTTCGCTTATAAACCCCGCCACTCAGACCAATAAACTATAGACGGAATGCCGGGAACAAAAGAGTGAAGCCAGCAAAAAGTCAGCCTAGCATTTTAATACACACAGCGGCACTCACACCAAAATGACTTTTGTGTTCTAAATAATAAAGTTTAAATTTGTTCTAGGTCAAACTGTCAACATAGGGCATTCTATTGGTTTCGATACTTTTGCCGACTTCACGCTATTATTCACGGCGCTCCGTCTATAGTTTATTGGTCTGAACCCTGCCACACATCCGTGATCGAGTGTACGTGACACGTTGCGTGGTTCTGAATCGATTGCACTAATTACCTGCTGCAATTCGACTGCCAGGCTTCAGACTAATTGGAAGCTGGGTTAAGTCTACCACGCAACGGCGAGTAATGTATCACCAGATCCTCTGAAAAGAATTACAGGAAATTTGTCTATTTGAATCCTATCAATCCTTTTGAAATCGTAGCAAGTAAGGCCGTTGATAAAAGTTGCTTTCGATGGTTAGCAGTCGTTGAACTATTGGAGGCATTCATTTAGCATTTTTTTGACAGTGTGACAAAAGGGACAAATAAATTTCTTACTTAGGTACATTACGGAATCCTCGACGCGTAACCGACTCGCACTTGACAGGTTTTGTGAGACAATTAAACATAGATGGTACAAAAAAGGAATGTTGACACTAGCCCCCACAAACCCTTTCTCAGCTTAATAAAGATAGCACGGAACGGAGATATTTATCGAGGGTTTGTTAATACGTCCCGAAGCGGGTCTGAAGCTCACCCACACTGGCGTGAGTTATTGCGGCTGTCGTTAACTCCTCGTGTTTAGTGTTGCCAGACGTCCGGATAAAACCTAACAGTGTTAGGCTTTTTGAGTGCGTGTCCGGCTAAAATAAACGGTGTCCGGCCTCCGGCTTTTTGGCATCCTAACGTAACATATCATAACGTTGACATCCTACTAATATTATAAATGCGAAAGTTTGTAAGGATGTATGTGAGTGTGTGTGTGGGTTTATTACTCTTTTACGCAAAAACTACTGAACGGATTTTCATGAAACTTTGCAGTACTATAGCTTAGACATCGGAATAACATAATTTGTTAAAATTTATAGAGATTTTTGAAGGGACTGGTTTCCCGAAGCGAAGCGAGGGCGGATTTATACTAGTTGATGATAATAATGGGTTTCTAGCTTTTTTACCCAGATGTCCGGCCAAACTGGCCGATCTGTCCTTCTTTTATATTTGGCGATCTGGCGACCGAGAAGGGACAGTTTGAATTGTGTGTGTAGACTTCTCATCATCCTTTACTAGCGCTGTTGGAAAGAGAAGGATGGTTTATTATTTTAGTTTCTGACCTCAATTCGCTTTGCAAACCGATTCTTTAACAACACTCAAAAAAATTTTAAACGAGTTTCATTAATAAGCTTACTGCTTGTTTTTTTTTGAGAATGAAATAAAACTGAATATGGAAAATCGCATTCTTTGTTATGCTGTTTGTCAGATTAGCGCATCCTTATACGCACAAAGAATTAAAACGAGAAATATAGAAACAGCAAAACCAACAAACAGGCAATTATATTTGATCTATTTTTCATCAGGGAAAGCTCTAAAAATTGAATTACTTTCCAGATTTAATATAATATTAGACAGGTACCTACTGAATTAAAAAGGTAAAGTTAAGGTTAGGTAACTAAAAAAAGTAAGGTTAGGCAAAATTCGATATCAATCAATCTTTATCCGATATGAGTTATTGAAATACCGAATGGAAATACAGACATTAATATAAAATCCTTCAGTGAAAATATTGAAGAGGAACATCTGACTAATACTTTAGTTCCAAAAGTTTGAACTTTAAATCTTAATTTAGTAGTCATTTTTGATATCCAAGTGGCACCTTTGTTTTTGACGGAAAAGAGTATTTTGTTGAAACCCAAAAGCGTTTTAAAGTCAAAAAGTCGTTTTAAAGTTGGACCCGTCTGTCTGTTGCACTGTAGGTCCAAACTTAACAAACCGATTTGAGTGTTATTTTGTTAATCGAAAGCCTTGTTTATCTCGATAGTTTTCAGTTATGTTTGGTTGAAATCGGTCCAGCACTTTGAAGAGTATCAGCTCTTTTCCAAAATGATGTCAGGATCAAGACGATCTTAGTCGAGGGGAAAGAGCTCATATTGCTTTGCAGCTTTGGTTTAATACAAATAAACGAAATACTTCCAATTTATTTATAATGATTTAGAAACTCACCGCAGTCAACTCTGGTTTACTTGACACACACACACACACACACACACACACACACACACACACACACACACACACACACAAACTTGGCTTTCGAACAGTAATAACGTTAAACGTGTGAGCAGAACATAATCGCTTGATGAAGTTTTCTTGCCAGCGAACTGGGAACCTTAACCCGTTGGTATAGAGTTCTAAAATTTGTCGAATATTGTCGTGAATAATTATTTCATAAATCACAGGGATATTGAATGAGTGTCTGTTGCCGACAGATGTGTCGTATTGCGATGGCTCAAATTAGGGCAAAATTAGATATATTACTGGGTGATTCTAACGAAGTAATTAGGAAGTACCGTTGCGTGTTGGATAATTACCTGAAAATAAGATAAAGAAGCGTTGTGATTTATGCTCGCATATCTGCGTTATTTAGTTGTATTTTAACTGACTTCAAAAAAGGAGGATGTTCCCTATTCATCTTTAGGTATGTTTTTTTTAAAATGTATGTTACCGCGTAACTTCGTATTGGGTGAACCGATTTCGATAATTCTTTCGACATTCGAAAGCCAATGACTGTCGTATGAACACATTGAGCGATATCTCACGGTCAGTTTTGGAGTTATTCTCAACAATGTGGATTTAATTTAAACTAACTTTTGATTTAGTGTTTCCATTTTGATGATTATTTCTTTGTTTGAAAGTTTGTGCTTGTCATTTGGTCCGTTACAAATTGGAGCGACATCTGGCGAGTGGTTTTTGAGTTATCTCTGCTTAACTTATTTCTTTTATGTAGCAGGTTTTTTTATTTAGGTCTTTTTTATATATTTTAAAAGTTTACAGAGTACCTACATAATAAGTTTGAAGAATCACTACCCATTAGATATCTTTATATGGGACCAGGCAAAAAGCAGTAGTTTCGAATTAAAAAAGAGTTATCAAAATCGGTTTACTCGATAAAAAAATATGAGGTAACAATGATATATATGGAGATATAAAAAACGAATTGAGAACTTCCTCCTTTATTGAAGTTGGTTAAATGGATTTAACCTTAGGTATACCAATATACCTAAAACAGCACCTGCATTAATCCTAATCGTTACGGTTTCAATTCCGAATATAATAACCAAAGGCTTTAACCAAAACGACAGGTATGTATTGTTATGGTTCGTTATTGAATTCCAATAGTATGTCGTACAAACATAAATAATGAAATTGAATTCATTGGGAACAATCCCAGGATTACCATTTAAGTAGTTAGTTGCAGTATGCACACGCTTAATATTTTGTTTTCCGAACATATTGATTGGTGCGTGATATTTCCTGAGCGAGAGGTTTTCATCCAATTATTTCTTCACAGGTTCCGAACCGAATTATATGCCTATTAAGGCATTTCTCAGTCAGTGAACAGTGTCAGATACAGAGAATTTTGGATTGCGTTGCATTCGCGTAGCTCATAAATAGCGTAGTGTGCGAAGTGCCTTATACGCCTCCGCTGTTTGTCTGTTTCTTGCTGTTATCACGTTAAATATCAATATTGTAAAATATTTAAAATGATTAGGTCTTCTCTAGAAAGTCTAGCAACATGTCTGAATAAAACCTATCGTGTGCGAATTCTATTCGCACTTACCCTTTTTTAACTGACTTTTAAAGAGAAGAGATTCTCAAATCAACTGAATTTTTATGGATATTAGGTACCTCATAACTTTTTACTGGGTGAACCGTTTTTGATAATTATTTTTATATTCGAAAGTTGGTACTTGTCGTTAAACCTTGAATTTGGGCAAGATCGGATGAGTAATTTTTTTACTATTCTATACCTATCGTTTTTGAAGTTGTTTATTTTTTGTTATATGTTAAATTATAAATATGCCGGGTTCACTCACCCGCAATAAATTTAAGTGGCTTCGTATTGGGTTCCCAGACAAAACGTATTATTTAAGATTGCTCTTCTCAGTACTAGCAATGCGTGGGTGATTTCACCACGAACTTACACAACGAACTTGCAAATTAACCAACTAAAATTTTAACACTATCTGTTAACCGTCCTAGTCCCTAAATGGAGTCTTATTCTAGGTCGTTCACAATGTCATGGGCGGCCACGGAAAGGTAATGCTACATGCTCGTTTGCTACCTTAAATCCGTAAAAAAACTGTTGTTTCTTTTCAAACACCCGGAAGCACACGACTTAAGGGCATCTTACAGCAACTTTGTGAAGTAAATAAAAGAATTGCCTACATTTACCTATAATCTGGTTTGTCTTTCTCATTGTGCGTAAATAAAATATCTGTATAACCTTTCTTGTAACAGAATACATTGATATCAAGAAGCTTTACGCTCAAATAAATTTCTGAACGGTGCCTGTTTGTAGCGAAGTAAAGGAAAACAGCTCAGGAGATAAAAACGAAGATTCTTTTCAAGTACTCCTGTCTTGTTCAGTAAATTGTATAGACATTATACTTTAAAGAAAAAAGGAACGTGTGTGGCTATTGGGATCTTGGGACATACGGCCGTTGTTGTTACGTGAAATGTATATGCGAAAGGTTGTAAGTGGAATCGATTTTTACCTAAATAGCTGTGATATATGAGCGTTTGCTCATAACCTGCTAATTTAGTGGACCAATGTCTATGTAATCACTTACATCACAATCCAATGGGTGCCAGTCGAAAAGGTGGAAGAAGAGAGAAAGAAAAACTACCTTTTAAAAGGTAAACGAGTTTGTAATAAAACTACTTACTGGACTTCGGAAACGTCTTTATTGGGGGCACGTGAATCTTGGTAATTTGGCGAAAGGCCTTGCGTTGTAGGTATTTGAAATAGATACAGGGCCCCACTTCGTACACAAAAGAATATTATGAAATATGAAACAGTGAACAATAGCTCACGTAATTTCCATTTATCGTAACTGTTTCACTATGCACAAAGTCGAACCGTTCGTCAAAGGACTTTTTTAGTCGAGCGGATATTTCAGTGAGTAAACACAGGCCCGAATTCGTGCCTATATTTTATGTGAAGGTGCTACAAATTTAATTTGTACGATACGACTACGATATACGATGTGATTACTAACAACATACGATAAATTTTAATTGTGTTAATTCAGTTGCAATCATACACTATAAGATCTCTACTAATATTATAAATGCGAAACTAACTCTGTCTATCCGTAAGGCATTTTAGTACAGACGAACTGAGCTGAGCTGATTTTGTTCGCGCATAGTTTTTCCCGCGTGAATCCCGATCCCGCGGGAATTCCAGGATAAAAACACAAACAGACCCTTCATCTTTACTTATATGTATAGATTTAGAGTTTACCTTGGGAAAGTCATAGGAAACGTTTGTCTCGGAAATTATCGTTTAACGGAGTAAAAAGGGGAGATGAAACGATATTCGTAAAATGTGGATAGGTATCCATAACTTTACTCCTGATTTGACCGGCAGTCAACCATTCGAACTTTTTGCAAAATGATGCGTTTCATTTACTTTTTTGTACTTGTTATCTCAACCCATCATGGCCCACTATTGAGTACGGGTTTCTTCTCAGAATGAGAAGGTTAAGGCCATAGTCAACCACGCTGGCCAAGTGCGGAGTGGCGGACTTCACACACCTTTGAGTTTTGCGAACTCTCTGGCATGCAGGTTTCCTCACGATGTTTTCCTTTGCACCGTTTGTAGCAAGTGACATTTAAATGCTTAAATGCTTAAAACGCACATCACTCCGAAAAGTCAGAGGTGCGTGCCCTGGGATTCGAACCCGGACCCTCCGCATAGAAGGCCGAATTCTTAACCACTAGGCTATCACCGCTACACTAGGCTATCACCGTACTTGTTGTTACTTTGTTGTATTGTAGTACTTTGACGTTTTTCTCTTCAGCCGTTCATGCACAACGCTTTTTGCAAACGAGGATCTTGTATATTTTTCGACGCCTTGTATATTTACCAAATTTCGCACATGAAGCAACGCGTCTGCGATGCGTGTTCTGTCAGTGAACAGTGTCAGTGTCGGCAAATTCGACTTTTAAGGTAACTCGGTCTTTATGTTACCTATAAATATGTTATTTGAGACATGACTATTTATACTAACTTGGCGAAATATCACTAAAACTCGTATCGTTCGTCCTTTGAGGAGCCTTTTTATACCCATTCAATATTTAATAGCGTAACGGGTCGGATTTCTTTAATATACTTTTATAGGTTATCCTTTGAGGGCTTGCAAGAACTAAGTATACTTATTGGGTAACGTTATAGTACGTTCTAGATGAAAAACCAACGGTATTTGGTATTTAATATCATACCCTACATCATAACTCAACACCCTTTATAAAATTCCACCAGAAACACCTAACGTTTGATGAAATTTAGGTCATTGTTAGGATTTCTTGCCTAAAGGGTGAAAAACGGTTCGCTATTAATATGCCTCCGTGGTCTGAATATACCTATGTATAAAATGCATTGCACGGTGAGACGTACGGGACAAAGTTGAACAGTCGCACTGCTATAAAAAACATATTGGTACTGAAAATTATATAATAACATAAATACATACCTACCCATATTACCCATACATAAACAAGACGGCATAAAAGAGTCATTTCCAACATCAGCTACCTCGTATTTTTTATTAGAACAGAGCGGACATTTTTCTAAAGGTAATTATTTAGGGAACAGTAATATACAATGTGTTTTTTTTACACTTGATCAAACGAAGTGTGCGGATACTAGACAAAAAATCACCGACAAAAACATTTTATTTTTATTTTTTTTATACACTTTCTCGAAAATAAGAGCAATTTAATTTTTTTTATCAAAAACCTTTCTTTTTGATTACTTTTTTTATTTCTTTGTCTGGGAACGGTGTATTTTCGTCAAAGTAGTCTCTTTTGAAAGCTAAGAAGTGTACCTACCTAAGCAAATAAAGTGAATAACAATATCGAACATAAGCTTCGAAAAAAAACATAAACTATTTGAAATAATAAAAATAAAACTTGATTTTTATTGATGTTTGACCTCTAACTTTAAAATGGGTCCGTTAACATAGTCGTTTTTGCACGTTTTATTAAAGTTCATGATCTAATGAACAAATTCTCTAAAGTAACTATTGCTCTATCTATTTTCGTTGTTATGATATTCACCGTCAAACTGACCCTAGTTTGACGGTGAATATCATAACTTCTATCTACCTTTAGCTATCTGTGGCATCATAGCTCCCGAACGGATGAAGCGATTTCACTTTAGTTTTCTTTGTATTAAAGGGGACGTAGGGGCGCGTATTTTTAGATATGTTTGATGAAAATCGGTTTAGCCGTATAAGCTTCGTACTGGGTGAAACGATATCGATAAAAATTTATGCTCATTTCCTCATAACTTTTGACTAGGTGTTACGATTTTGATGATTCTTTTTTTGTTCCAAATCTAGTGCTTGTCGTCTGATACCTCATACATTTTAGCGACATCTGGCGAGTGGTTTTTGAATTATCTCGACTTTGGAGCCGGTTATTTTTTTGTAAAAAGTTAATTATTTTTAACCTATGTTTAACACACTTAAACATTATAATGTCTAAATTATTCAGTACCTGGTTGACCGAGCTTTGCTCGGTTGAAAATTATATTTAGTATGAATCGCATACTGATAAAATATGAATAATGTTCTTCGATCTTTCCGACATAATATGAGTTTAAAAAGAATTGCGTGTACTTATGTACGCACGTAAGAAGTTATACTTCTTTGGCATCATTAATAATAAATATTCAACGTTAATAATTTTGACAGCTGTCATCCGAAATGTAGGTCTCAACCAGACCTACAACTTTCCCAAAGACACCAGTGCTCCAGGAGCAGCCGTTGCCGGGATATCTCGGTTCGAAGTTTGACAGCTGTCATTGGAAATGTAGGTCTTGACGAGACCTACAACTTTCCCAAAGACACCAGTGCTCCAGGAGCAGCCGTTGCCGGGATATCTCGGTTCGAAGTTTGACAGCTGTCATCCGAAATGTAGGTCTCAACCAGACCTACAACTTTCCCAAAGACACCAGTGCTCCAGGAGCAGCCGTTGCCGGGATATCTCGGTTCGAAGTTTGACAGCTGTCATTGGAAATGTAGGTCTTGACGAGACCTACAACTTTCCCAAAGACACCAGTGCTCCAGGAGCAGCCGTTGCCGGGATATCTCGGTTCGAAGTTTGACAGCTGTCATCCGAAATGTAGATCTCAACCAGACCTACAACTTTCCCAAAGACACCAGTGCTCCAGGAGCAGCCGTTGCCGGGATATCTCGGTTCGAAGTTTGACAGCTGTCATTGGAAATGTAGGTCTTGACGAGACCTACAACTTTCCCAAAGACACCAGTGCTCCAGGAGCAGCCGTTGCCGGGATATCTCGGTTCGAAGTTTGACAGCTGTCATTGGAAATGTAGGTCTTGACGAGACCTACAACTTTCCCGAAGACACCAGTGCTCCAGGAGCAGCCGTTGCCGGGATATCTCGGTTCGAAGTTTGACAGCTGTCATTGGAAATGTAGATCTTGACGAGACCTACAACTTTCCCAAAGACACCAGTGCTCCAGGAGCAGCCGTTGCCGGGATATCTCGGTTCGAAGTTTGACAGCTGTCATTGGAAATGTAGGTCTTGACGAGACCTACAACTTTCCCAAAGACACCAGTGCTCCAGGAGCAGCCGTTGCCGGGATATCTCGGTTCGAAGTTTGACAGCTGTCATTGGAAATGTAGGTCTCAACCAGACCTACAACTTTCCCAAAGACACCAGTGCTCCAGGAGCAGCCGTTGCCGGGATATCTCGGTTCGAAGTTTGACAGCTGTCATTGGAAATGTAGGTCTTGACGAGACCTACAACTTTCCCAAAGACACCAGTGCTCCAGGAGCAGCCGTTGCCGGGATATCTCGGTTCGAAGTTTGACAGCTGTCATTGGAAATGTAGGTCTCAACCAGACCTACAACTTTCCCAAAGACACCAGTGCTCCAGGAGCAGCCGTTGCCGGGATATCTCGGTTCGAAGTTTGACAGCTGTCATTGGAAATGTAGGTCTTGACGAGACCTACAACTTTCCCAAAGACACCAGTGCTCCAGGAGCAGCCGTTGCCGGGATATCTCGGTTCGAAGTTTGACAGCTGTCATCCGAAATGTAGATCTCAACCAGACCTACAACTTTCCCAAAGACACCAGTGCTCCAGAAGCAGCCGTTGCCGGGATATCTCGGTTCGAAGTTTGACAGCTGTCATTGGAAATGTAGGTCTCAACCAGACCTACAACTTTCCCAAAGACACCAGTGCTCCAGGAGCAGCCGTTGCCGGGATATCTCGGTTCGAAGTTTGACAGCTGTCATTGGAAATGTAGGTCTTGACGAGACCTACAACTTTCCCAAAGACACCAGTGCTCCAGGAGCAGCCGTTGCCGGGATATCTCGGTTCGAAGTTTGACAGCTGTCATTGGAAATGTAGATCTTGACGAGACCTACAACTTTCCCAAAGACACCAGTGCTCCAGGAGCAGCCGTTGCCGGGATATCTCGGTTCGAAGTTTGACAGCTGTCATTGGAAATGTAGGTCTTGACGAGACCTACAACTTTCCCGAAGACACCAGTGCTCCAGGAGCAGCCGTTGCCGGGATATCTCGGTTTTAAGTTTGACAGCTGTCATTGGAAATGTAGATCTTGACGAGACCTACAACTTTCCCAAAGACACCAGTGCTCCAGGAGCAGCCGTTGCCGGGATATCTCGGTTCGAAGTTTGACAGCTGTCATTGGAAATGTAGGTCTTGACGAGACCTACAACTTTCCCAAATCGAAATGATACATTAAAAAATATCGATATTTCTTGGGTGATATATATCGATACATTTGAAAAATATCGATACGATAAATATCCATTTGCCCACATAGAGATTACAGCGCCATCTAGTTTCATACTACTGAAATTTCAACACGTTACAGTTACAGTACCTCATAGAAGTTATCCTAATGTTTCATAGATGGCGTCAGTATGATGTTTTTAAAATCTCTAAAATTAAAATTTTAATTAAAATTTTTAAAAGCTTTTCTCGAACCTGGGACCTTGATAAATCGATTCCTTGAGCCGAAAACCCCCTAATCTGTAACTTTCATGAAAATCTTTGCAGCCGTTTCCGAGATCGTGATTATATATATAGGTATAAATAAATAAATAAATAAATAAATATACAAGAATTGCTCGTTTAAAGATATTAGATTTAAATCACGGGAGTCCCGTCATGTCCTATCTCCATCTGAAAGTATCGCAGGATCAAGTTAAGGCGCTCCTGAACGCGTTTTTAATTTTCTGAAGATTAGTACGCTGTTGCTTGGAAACTGCAGTTTGTGCAAACTTTATCATAGAGGATTTGCGCAACGTGATATTGCAGTAATCTTATTACTTTACACTTAAGATCCTTTTGATAGGCGATCATGCTTGGACTTTATAACTAATTGCTATACCTACAGTTGTCAAGTACCTATTAACTTCAGACAACAATGTGTAATTTCAAACTAAGTATAGGAATGGCATTGAATGTTTCAATGAGAATTGTTGCTGGTAACTTTAAATTGCAATAGATCCTTGACGTTCATTCAAAATGGTATGTTCTACCTAAAATTAACTAAACCTTCTTACGTAAACTTTAAATACCTAGGTATATATATTGCCTTTCTTTGGTTAGCGCAGTCTGGTAAAAAACAGTAAGTTATTTTTATCTCCTTCTTAACCCGGAAATATTCGTTATAACAAAGAATAACAAAGATAAATCCGACATCTGTGTCTACATGTAATATAAGAAATTGCATAAAACAAATAAAATTTGAGGGTTTGCCTCGATTTCCCTCGGATTTCATGATCATATCCTAACTTGGTGGCGATGGGAACACCTGCAAAATAGGTAATTTAAAAAAAATTAAGCAGTTCCTAAATGACGGAGAATTTGCTGGACATACCTACATAAAATTATAGGCCTCGAACACAGAACCTCATTGTTTTCTTAAAGTTGGTAAAAAAGCAAGTGGGTAACGGCAATTTTCGAATATTCGTATCAACTAAACCAATATGCGAACCCTGCTTCCTATTTTCACGTATGCGACGATGACCACTTACCATCAAGAGTCTCGTTTGCGTGTTTGTCGTCTTTCACGAATATTTATTGACTCACAAAGTTGTTCACTCACAAAACGATGCATATGTATATCTGCAAAACCATATCGAATTTTGAACTTTAAAATTTAACAGCTAGATTCTATTTTCATGTGGAAATATGTAGGGTTGAAGAATATTGAATAGCATTAGGGCCCTCCGCATGCGCCTAGCTCAGTAATCTCTTGTCGAGGATAACCGGGGCTTTGTGGCTAAAATTTGGAGAGGCTTGAACAAATTTCTCACAAACCGCGTCTAAACGTGTAAAAGTATGGAGTATTTTCTTGATTAAATTACTTCGTTTAAGATATTAAGGCACTTCTCACACAACGCTATTTATGAGGTACGCGACTGCAACGCAATCCCAAAATTCTATGGATCAGTCAGAGTGAAGTGCCAAAAGCTTTCCTATTCTTTCTTTGACGACCCGGATGGCGCAATGGTTAACACGCCAGATCGCTGTTCCGCGGGTCCTGGGTTCGATTCCCAGCGAGGCGGAAATTTGAATGATGAGTTTGAATTTCCGTTCTCGGTCTGAGTGTGTGTCCTTGTCTTGTGTGTTGTCCATGGCACCCATGATACAGGGAATCCTAGTGTGGGGCTATGAGTGTGAAGCGTTTTTTATTTATTTATTCTAAATGGGCGCAGTAGCCTGATAGAAATATTTTCCATTCCCAATTTTTACAAATAAAGGCTACAGCCCATTAATGGCCCACTTCTGAGCACGGGTGCCTCCTTATTATTGAGGAGACCTAGAGCTCCACCACGCTGCTACAGTGGATTGTGGACATATCTTATAAAATTGTTTTTAGAGCGGAGTGGCAATTCCATATTCTCGGCGACTGAAGTGTAGGTAAAATCCTGCTCACTTTTGATTAGAACTCTAATTAATGAGGGTAACCGCGTGTGAATTTTCCGCTAGAGGCGCTAGTGAAAAGGGAGGTCTGTCTGTCACTTTTCGCTTGTCTGAATTTCATTTGTCACTGTTTATGTATGGGCGGGCTTTGACAGCATGACCGCACTCTGCAGTGGCGCCAACTGGTGAGCACAAAAACGGTTACCCTCATTGCGCCTTCAATTATATAAATTAATGTATTTGCATTAGTCGGAGGATCAGTTACTAAGATTTGTGAAACGATAATTATGGATTAAGATATACTATACTGCGTCAAGACTTGATAGAATAATATACGATTTGGATATAATAATTCTGCTGCTATACGTGAGATTTATTGATTATTTTACCCAATTTAAAACATAAAATAACTTGAAACACAGTCCTTACACATTTTTTTACATTTTAAGAAATAATTATTGAGTCACTGATATTTTTTATTATATTATATTATTATATTATTTTATTTATTATATTATATTTATTTGATATTATTTGATGTTATTGTATTATATTTATTTCATATTGCATTATTTTTACATACAATTTGGTATTAATAGCTAAATGTTATGTACTTTAAATTAATAAACAATTTAAATTGTGTCTGCCCATAGATTTTTTATCCAAACGACAGTGTATGCTACGAGATGTACCTATCTTCTAATAGATTTCACCAACTTCATAGGTTTCCTAATATCAGTATACTTTTCTGTAGTGTTCCTTTACAGAGTAATGTAAATTTTTTAGTAGTCTATAATAATATGGTGCAACTTGATGATCGATTAAATTGTTAAAGAGTCAGGATAACCAGGAGATTCTTCTTTTCGTTTATTGGCTAAAATTACAAAAAAAATACATACAAAAAAGTAAGTACGTGCGAAAGTTAGTACGTACTAATTGATTAATCTATATTTATCTTCTGTCTATATCTATATCTTCTTCTATCTATAGTCTACATCTACACACTGTGTACTGATCTGATCATAATAAAACAGTATCTGATTGCTGTTTGTGCTCGCTAATCTTAGAAACGGCTGAACGGATTTTTATGGGACTCTCACTGGGAGATAGAGGAGGCTGTGGAGCAACATATAGGCTACTTATTATCCCGTAGTTCCCGCGGGATCGGGATTCACGCAGGAAAAACTTCCATGCACGAACGAAGTCTCGGGCACAACTAGTTGATATTGTAAGTTGTCGCTGTGTTAAACATGTTTGTCATAAGCATTGCTAACATCGTCAAATAGGAAAGGGAAACACGCTTACACATTTTATCTCAAAATTTAATTTATTCTTTTCCTCGCGTCAGTACAACCAATATGTTTTTCACGTTTGCTAAGATCTCGCTAGGATTCGGCAGTGTTTGCGTATCGACGTACGCGTGGAAAGGATATTTGAATATCACGAATGACGAATGTTACGTTAGTAAACTTGATTAGAATGTTATATTTTTACAACTCTTGTCGACGTTCATGGGATTCGTCTATAGATAATTCATTCATTCCTGTTGAATATATTTTGTAAAATATGCTTCACAAATCTAATTGTCACAATATCACAATACGTTAGTTTAAGTATTTCTTCAAATTTCATGCAAATCGCGTGCAACAGTCGGTGCGGTCGGTAATTGAATGAGCAACCGCTAGTGGGAAAATTTCTTGAGCACGTAAAGCCATTAGTCCTGATTTTTTTTAATTCTTATAAATAATATCATTTCCGCAGTAGCGTTATACTTTCAACGCAACCATACCCTAGCTTACGGTCCCCCACCATAGGGGATTCCCCGAAATTAACGAAGTAACACACATTCATAATAATTATTTACTGTTATATGTGTGTGATGATGGCTATCACACTGGCTGCAGCAAGGACGATGAACTTCCCTATCGATGAGTTATTTCACAAAAATAAACTTCAGCAACATCTTTTCACGTAGTTTATTACAGCATATACACATTATTCTCTACACTTTGTACATTATTACATTTAACTACCAATTATCTGTACAAGTATACATTCGGGCAGAACTTCCCCTTAGAACCGTTACAAAATTAATGACCTGCACTACCTTAGTCTGCCATATTTATATCCTACTCTCAACCCCACTTTACAATTAAATCGGAAGTCAATAACACTTATATAATCTCAAACAATAAATGAATTTATTAATAAATCGTACGTATAAATTATTATACACAGAATTATTATACACAATGATATAGTTATTGTAATTAATAATTAATGTTGGGTTATATCGGAGTGCCGGAAGTAGAACTTGTAACACTCGGCCATCCTGCAGCTGTCGTGTCTCACGGCGGTCATCATTAGGTCATCATGCTCGCGTCCCGATTTGTCACCGGTCTACGGCGGCTCCTGAAATTGAAACACCGGACGAGTAACTGGTTCTTATAATTACTGCAAATTTAATGGAGATGATGATCATCTTTAAATAATAATCGGGCTTTTTTTTGTCAATAAAAGTTAAATAACATAATATTTATTTTTCTTTGGTGACGTTTGTATTCTCAATTGCATATTTTCTTCCAACACAGAACTTGAATTTTTTTTCAGTCTAATGTTAAGTGAAAGCCCATCAAAATAGAAATCTGAAAAGTGCATTCAAATCGGAGAAGCAATTCTAGAGGATTAATGTGCACAAACCTACAGACAAATAGACAAAATGGTAAAACATTGATTTGGGTTCTCTTGATTAAATAAAGACCTCATATTATGAATTTTTAAATTTGTTGCCATGTACAGACACCGATCAGTTAAAGTTTTATTACGTACAGGACAGAAAGTCAAACTATATTTATTTATTTCATCCCATTGCTATTAATGTAACTTACACGAATTTGATTTATTTTGACAGCTTTAATTGATTCACACAGATTTTAATATAATTCACATAGCTTTCAATTCCATTCACACAGCCTTTAATTCCATTCAAACAGCTTTTAATTCTATTCAGACAGCTTTTAATTTCATTCACAAACATTGTTTACAATTTATCCTGTTTTTCTAAAACTTATTATTTCCACGTATGACTTTAAACAGTACATATTACAAATACTGTAAGTATTAGTTAAACCCAGTTAATCTAGTTCGTAATTGTATAAGAATTAAGCACCAGAATAGAGAGCGCGCACTTAGCAACTGAATCCCCTTTGTGTAATTTTTTGTTTATAATCTGGGTCGCACAAAGAATAATGATAATTATTTAGTTCATATTATTTTGATATAAACACTACCTAAAGGGTTGTATTTCATCAATAAATTTTTCCTTATGCTTGTCCATCACGAATCAGAGTAGCAATCACACACACATACAGCAATCAGGCACAATTACCAATTTTAAATGAACACCATAAAATAAAAATGTCTAAATATACTCTTCTGACATGGACTTATCAAGAGCGGCTTTGTTTCTCGTTATTAGTCAGAAATAATTCCACGAACTTTTGAGGGTAGATTAACAAAATAAATAACAAAAAATAATTCGCTTTACACTACAGATTACAAAATAAATATTAATATGTTGAAGTGTGTTGAAGTGCTTTTTTTTTATTTAAATTATGGTATAGGTACATGATAAGTATTTTATTCTTGTTGTTACAGACGAAAGTATGTAATGTTTTAATTTTGTTGTGCAATATTGTGAGTTGCTTTATGCAATAACACGTAGGTTAAAAACTGGGAGCGACCATTTTAGAGGCAAATTCAAACTCTTATGCGAACCGACTCCGTTTTCTCATAAATACTAGGAGGTCAAAGGGCACAAACATATACAAGGACACAAACATTGTACAAAATATTTTTAAACATTTTCAAAAAAATATAATTATATGTGACGTTATATACGATGGCTGTACTATATATGTGAACTAGTAATAATAGTAAATATTAACGTGTGTGTAATAAATGTGAACGTGTGGTTGGTCATGTGATGATTGGTGAAAGATATTTATACTATAATCCTATGGCAAATATAATTATGGAGTTTAATGGTATAACAAGGCGTAAAGTAAGTAATAATTGACTAATAAATGCCCATGAGGAAGTATTTTTTATCCTTCGTGTCTTATAGTAATAATGAAATCGTCAAGAACTGATTATATTATATTTATTTGTTTTTTTTTAAGCATAAATAGCAGCATCTATTTATTCTATATACATGTAATAATTTTATTTATGACTAATGAGTGATGTGTACTGCTGTAGGTAAGGGACATGATCACACTGCACTAATATAATCAATACCTAAGTTTTAATCTCCTATAAATTAAATTCTAATAATATATTGTTGAAGGACCTTAACAAATGAATAATATAAGAAGGTGATATAAGTGGAGTAAATAACCAGTACCTCGTTTGTTTTAAATTTTTGTTTCATTGTATTGTAATGTAAATATAATGTTTGAATAATAGGAACATAAGCAATTATTTTATTGAAATAATGTTTACAGCATTAACACATAAAGTAACACCTTCAATTGCGTATATAATTACTTACTTTTTATTTATTACAAATTATTATCATTAACATTAGGTACAGGTGCTACGTCCTAATGCATTAAGTGTATTTCATATAAATTTCTTAATAAACAGAGTAATAATCATATCTCAGTAAATCATTATTATAGAATGATTATGACGAAACGAATTGACGTATTTACTTGACAAAATTATTAATTGGCATAATTTAAGAGAATACGTGATGAAAATAATTGTGTTGAATAATTTTAACATGCGTTGTAAGTAATATACCAATTAATTGAAAATGTAATGTAAGTAGGTAGGTATATAACAAAATAAATGTATTAGGTTGCGTATTGTATATTATTGTGAATAACGATACATAAATTAATAAATCAAGAGCATAATTGGATTGAACCCAAAATTTCCTTCAATAAATATGGTGACTGTAGTTAAGACCATGAAATATACAGTCTATTAATTTTATTTCGGCACACATAGCACGTTGTTACGTAATTATTTGATTTGAATTACTCAGTATTCATGACCCATGTAACAACAAATAATATAGACTATTTTGTCAAATTCCCTCTTTCATGAGAAAGAGTCAATTACTTCAATTAGCCATAGCTATAGCTATGCTATTATAGCTATGCTCTAGCTGTCGTCAATAGATACCAAATATTAAATATAAGATACATACGTATAATAGATACGTTAAACATATCACTCTACAACGGTGATGATATTGACCTATAACTTATTTACAATACTCAGCGTATATGTTATTGTAAAGCAAGTCGGTAAATGAGGATTTGGCTGCAGTCAATCCTGAGCGTGTTACCAGATCATGTTTATGTCAAAAGTGTATTATGTAGGTATGTTGTCACACCAGAATGTATGTTGAAAGAGGTCCAATCTAATTCGCAAAATCATTATAACAAACAAAAACATTATCGCATGTTCAATAAAAACTTATTGCAACTTACTATTGAGGGCTTGTTTCTTTTAATTCCTTTATACCTATTTAGGTTAATCTATTTCGCATTTTATTTTTATTGGTTTATTTATTACAATTTATTGCACACCATAACAACAAATTGGAATAAAAATATTGCAATTTATATTACTTGTGCAGAAAAGGCTATAGCAAAATTGCGATTTCTTCCAGAGTACCTTTGGGAACATGATAAAGGTTTTACTACTTTTTCATAATAGCCCTACAACCTGGTTGTGGGGACACACAGCATTTCTTTAGTAACCTCATTGATCTATCATGCAGTTCTACAGCATCTTCGTAGTAGCCACACAGATCCACTATGTAAGCACACAGTATTTTCATAGTAGCCATACAAATTTGCCAAGTAGACGCACAGAATTCTCATAGAAGTCACACAGATCTGCCAATAGTCCTACAACCTAACTATGGGGACACACAGCATTTCTTTAGTAGCCACCTAGATATCCATGCAGTTCTACAGCATTTTCATATAAGCCACACAGATTCACCATGTAAACACACAGTATTTTTATAGTAGCCGTAAAAATCTGCCAAGTAGACGCACAGAATTTTCATAGTGGTCACACAGATCTGCCATGTAGTCACTTTTTTATATAGTAGTCACACAGATTTATTTATTATGCAAGATAACGGCTTGATATTATTAAATCGATTGTTTTTATTCTAACCACACAGTCTTATTGATTTCCTTTCTGCATTTACTTTTGAAAATACTATTCTGTTTTAATGCTGACAAACAAATAAATTTCTATAGCTCAATTGTACACCCTACCCTGTTTCCAAAGTTATTTATGTATTCAGCTTAATAGGTTGTCTAGAAGAGATCGCTATTTAGTGATAAGGCCGCCTGTTGCACTAATCTCTGTGTGATATTGAGTTATTTAGTTCTACCCCGAATAAGAACAAACTACGGCAAAAAAACAATTACTTTTGAAGGAGCACAACTTTACAACAAAATACCCTCAGTTGTGAAAAAAATAACAAAGTGGAAAGATTTCAAAAGACAATTAAGTCAGTACATTATTGAGAATCATGTTTAAATTATCTTTACGGGTAATATGTATACTTACTGTATTCATTATGTTTTAAGTAGGTATTATGTTTGCGAACGATTGTATAAGTGCTTTGTGTTGTCGTGTAGATATACCTATCGTTAGGTAATTGTATCTTAAAGTTTTGTGAAATAATAATCTGAAACGGGTCAGCAACCACTAAGCAAAACATTCAATATTTAAGAACTGTCATAAGGTTTTATAACCTAAGAAATACACCACTTCATTCGATTAAGACAAAATGAATATGACGTACCTGTTCGTTTCTATGTTCCTTCGATCACAAGAAGTCCCCGCCGCATGCCAGCGAGTACTTTGGTAGATATGGATGGCGTGTCAAAAAAAAATCTCCGCTCCTTTGACCAAGATAATATGGGCTGTAAAGGAAAATATCCCCACTTCTGAAGTGTGATGATGGCTATCACACTGGCTGCAGCAAGGACGATGAACTTCCCTATCGATGAGTTATTTCACAAAAATAAACTTCAGCAACATCTTTTCACGTAGTTTATTACAGCATATACACATTATTCTCTACACTTTGTACATTATTACATTTAACTACCAATTATCTGTACAAGTATACATTCGGGCAGAACTTCCCCTTAGAACCGTTACAAAATTAATGACCTGCACTACCTTAGTCTGCCATATTTATATCCTACTCTCAACCCCACTTTACAATTAAATCGGAAGTCAATAACACTTATATAATCTCAAACAATAAATGAATTTATTAATAAATCGTACGTATAAATTATTATACACAGAATTATTATACACAATGATATAGTTATTGTAATTAATAATTAATGTTGGGTTATATCGGAGTGCCGGAAGTAGAACTTGTAACAATGTGATATATTTTTATGGTGTTTCGGCCATGGTGACATGGTTTGTGACTGCGATATGAGTGTATAAGCTTTTAAATTTTTAAATTTGTAAACGTAATAAGTCACGTAAAATGGGAGCAGCCTCGTATCACCTACGGTTTAATTAATTGCTCGTTTATAAAAGCATTTTGACCCAAATCTGTAGACTTAGGATGTGTTTGCTTAGGATTGCTAACAAATTATTACTTAAACTTATTTTCCTTTAATAATAAAAATCAACAGAAATCCGAGTAACGCAGCATTTGGTTTGCAGTAATTATGTTTTTTTAAATCATTGAAATGTTTGAAAACCTCTTGTGTGTTTATCCTGGAATTTTGACCCTAATTATGTTTAAATATCTATTTTAACTTCTGTCATCGTAAACACTTAAAATTTTAAATGCAAACTCATACACACGACCTTGAATTGTTTCACCGATATTTTGACGCAGTTACAGGAAAATGGTAACGGCGAGACTAATATGGATTAAATGATTACGTTCCTGATCATTTCAACTGAGTCGAAATATCGATAGAAAAATCAATATCGTGAGTACCCGATTTTCCCTCAGATGTTGAGCGACAGTAACCACTATCAGGATCGTTTGCCAAAAAAACTAAACCCTGACATTAAGAAACACCAAAATTTACAGCAGTTATATAACGGTCTGAGCTCGGTATTGCCCGGGGCATCGACAATACACACTTTGTGAGAAGCCACCGCCGCATGCCGAGTGGGACGCAATGCTGCAACGTTGTGATATGAATATAACATTTTATTTTTGCTTGCTTTGCTGTTACTGTTTGCTGTACATTTCAAAATTGTTCGAAGTCTTTTATACCTATTATTTAGTAAAAATCTGTAAAAATCTATACAAAAATACATTAAAATTTTAGTCTAGGTAAGTAAAACAACTGTAAAAAAATAATATTAAAGCTCTGAAGATTCCTTAATTAGATTTTTATTTTCATGTATCTAACTTTCATGGGATAAATTAAATCTAACATTATTCATTTTATATAAATTTTATTTAAATTCACATGGTTATTAGTTGCAGATAGGTATAAGCATATATGCCAACAGAACTGGAATGAAATATGTCGCCATAAACAGAGAAGAAGGTATTACGGACTGAGGAGACGCGAGTTCAAGAATAGAGTACCGTGAATAATGTCATCGTTACAATGGCTGTAAAAATAAATTGAACGAAAATGAGTCTCCTTTATTCACACGCACGTAAATACTTATTTTAATAGGGATTTGGTTTACGGCAGACATCATTGAAAACCAATTTACCATACCAAATGGCTATTTGAATAAATGTTTTCGGATTGAATAGATTACATACAGATCATCGTTTTATAAGTGTCCGTAATTTGTAAGCATTAACAAAACAAAATATTAACAAAGAGAGTCCTAAATGACCCGTGAAAATGGACACACACATAGACACATGAATGTCATAATAATTGCTTTAACAATTATACAACAATTATATACCGGATAGAAAGGTGAGGAGCCGTTTACACTTTTTTACACACGACCATCTCAATCCTCAAGGGTAGCAATGCATTTGTGGCCGAATTAGAACGAGATTCTCACTAATTCAATCTTGGGTCTATTGTCGGCCACAATCCAGTCATGGGCGACGCTGTAAGAGTGGTGCTGCATGCTCGTTTGCTACTTCAATTCCATAAAAACCAGTGTATTATAATGGCCCTTTAATATGTTGAAACCACGAAAACAACGTAATCGTGTAAAACATTCGTTGTCTGATAACATTTCAACAATATACGTCTAAACATCGAAGTAATGGACTGGCAAGTTGTGTACTTTACGAAAGATGTTTCCATAAAGTTGACATATGAGCTCCTAACCAGAACCACCTTTGTTCCTTCCGGTGCTTTGAACGTATCTTTTGACATTGATATACTTAGTCACCCCTGAGAGTGAGGCGTTGTGGATTTAGTCTTAAAATTGTTCTAGAAGAGACGAGGGGTTTTAAAGGCCAATTTATTAGTAGTTTGTCATTATTTTTAAGGTAATGAAAATGTAACTTCCAGTAGGTACAGATGTTCTTTTGAAGATAATAATTTAGTTAATTAATTAATTGTATCCTAGCTATTACCCACCGTAGAGTCAGTTTGCCCTGAGGATACCGTGTAATGGATTGAAACACGCGGTGGTGTCTAGGTATTATCTTTGCTTTGTTGCATGAATCCATGAGAGAGTGGTGTTATTTGCATATGAAAATACACACCACATATTGTGCCTTCCATTACTGTTCGATTTTAGAGAATTATTGTCACTAAGGGCTTTCATATAGCTAAAAGGTCAATTTGCTTTTAAGCCCTATCACCAGGTACACCAGAGTACGTTCGAGGTAAGAATAAATAGTACTAATTACAACAATTGAAATGAGGAAACTGGCGCTGACCGCAATCTGGTGAGATCTTATAGATTGCAAGACCGATGGAGCCTCTTACACCGCCATATACAGAATAGTATTTATAGGCATGAAAGACTTATTATCATAGTTTCATTTATAGCATAGAAAACTTTTGAAACGGCCTCCGCAGAACGACATTTATATTATAGCGGCGGCAGACTCAGGAAAATTATTATCATTTCTCTTTTCAATAGAAATGGTCTGAACCACTCAATTGCGGCGCCTTGAGAGCAATCGCTTTTTATTTTAATTTATTGTAGTCTTCATAAATTTTTATTGTTCGTAACTAGCTGCTCGTCCATGCTTTGCTTCGAGAAACAAACTTCAAGTCCGAGTATAAGGCGTTTTGAAAATAATTTTTTTTGTAGTGTTTGTAATTTTTCTATAACTAATAAGTATATATTTAATAGACATATTACTTGATAAATGTCTGCTTTAAATAAGTTTAATGGTTCACTTAATCGTTTAATGTTATAAAGCAATCTCTTAAGAGAATTCCCGCACGATGATACCTATCTGTTATCCCACGGGAACAGGCCTAAATATGATTGGACGAAAAATATCCTAAATTTAATAACATATATTAATTATAATCATGATTATACGATAAAATATAAAATGAATATAACCTCTGTGATATAGGTTTTATGATTTTTTTATATCAATGAATTTATATAAAGTTTAAACTTGATCATTGGGTTCCATACGTAGGTGGACAAGCAGAATAAAACCTATTAATATTTTATTCTCCATTGTAAGCAAGGCTTACCAGTAATAAAATAATTAAAATTTAAAAATTAATAAGGAAAGATCGTGGACTGACACAGTTTTATTGTATTGATTTATTAGTAAATGCCCGCGCTTCGCTTCGGGAAACCTATTTCTTAGTACCTAAAATGGAATAGGTACGTAAGCAATTGCCTGCATTCAAACAAAATTAACGAGATATTTTAAATGATATTTTTTTTGTATTTGGTAGCCGATTAATTTGAAACTAATATTTGTATACTAATATTGACATAATGTAGGTACTTACCTATTGTTGTCTCAGAGATTAGCTGGAACATACATGACATATCTACCTCATCATCATCATCTCAATTCATCATGGTCCACTATTGCACGGGTCTCTTCTCAGAATGAGAAGTTTGAGGCCATAGTCCACCACGCTGGCCAAGTGCGAATTGGCGGACTTCACACACCTTCGAGTTTTGCGAACCCTTCGAGATGCAGGTTTCCTCACGATGTTTTCCTTCACCGTCTGTAGCAAGTGACATTTAAATGCTTAATATCTACCTACCTACAGAAAAATCAACAAATAAAAAAAATACAACTATCTAATCCCTATAAAGATTCATATAATATAAATATTTCTTGCACGTATCTTAATTAAATGTCTATAGGTTTAAAATTAAGTATATCCCGCTTCACAGTTTTTCTCAAATATCTTTTATATTCAGACATCGATCGGTTAAATTTTATTAAATGTATGATAACCGAGTTATATCGTTAACTTTCCATAGCTAACGAGCCTTTGTGAGCGTCGCACAACTGAGGTTCGTTACAGTAACTAAACAGACTTGTTATTTACATTATCAAATTCTGGATTAAATTATATTTTATATTTGAACTCCTAAGCTTATTTTATCTGAAACGTTACTGGAGTGATTTAGAAATATTATATATTTTTTTTATGGAATTAAGATAGCAAACGAGCATGCAGCACCGCCTTCCGCTGCCGCCCATGACAACTGTGACCGACCCAGAACTAGACTCAATGAGTCTCGTTCTAATTCGGTCACAGATGCGTTGCTACCCCTGAGGACTGAGATGAACGCATCTAAAAAAGTGTAACCGGCTCCACACCTTCCTATCCGGAACACAATTGTTCTTAAAACAATTATTACACGGTAGGAATGGTACTCAGTACCGTGGCGGGCGGTGGTACTTCCCCGGGTGAGCTCTAGGCCCTACCACCTACAAATATTCATGTTGAGGATATATAATTGGCGATTATTGACAGCCTTAGCTTGTATCTCATAAGATTAGCTATTTGTTACTTAGTCGTTTCTACATATGTACCTTTAACCAAACGGTATTTACAAATTTTCGATAGCTGGTACATCCAGTGCAAATTTATTCGCATGTATGTAGATTTTTCCCGGTGTCATGTTTCTCTCATGTTTATTTACGTCAACACGCGTGGCGTGGTACCGCGATATGAAGTCACCAAATGTAGCGTCAGTTTACGACGCACCGTGCGTGTTTTTAACCGCCTTCAAAATACGAACTGGTTATATTCGACGGATGTATTCCATGTATGTCCATCCAAGTCTCCGTAATTTTTGAACCTTTTTTATTTCAAAGAACTTCCCAGGTGATTCCATTGCCACAAACTAAGAAGATGTACCTAATGACGGTATGACAAAGAAATTTAAGAGAACACTGAAATTTTACACACCTAGGTTATGTTAGGCCTTTGTGTTCATGTTATTTTGTGTCGTTATGTGTCGTTTGCGTGTTGTTTGTAAAACTTCGTCGTTCTTTAAAAAATTAAGTGTTTTTAACCGACTCATATTCGTTTGTATGTTTTTTTATCATATTTTTTACCTCATAATATATTTAGTGTTTTACGTCTGGTCCCATGAGTTATCGCTACTTATCGATTTTGAAGTTCGTTATTTTTGTATTACTTTTTGTAAGGTAGGTACTACTTATGAATTTAAGATAGCAAACGAGCGAGCGAAAGAGCTAGCACTACGCTTCTTCTAATTTACCTTAGATGACCAACGCTCAATAAAACTCAAATCGGGACTACGACAGTTCCTAACCGTCCCCCCCCCACCACCACCACCCACTTCAGCACCTCCCCAGGGCGTTCCCAAGGCCGAACCCAAGAAGGGAACGAAAAAGAGGGAAGCCGGAGAACAGGCAACGGCCCCTCCCCGCGCCCCACGTCGCACAGAAGCGGCAGGGGGCGAGGGTAATCCACACGTATGTTTCGTGATGGAACTGCTCAGCACAGTTATGCGGGGGGTTGCAGAGGGGAAATGCCCCCTGCAACTAGCCTCAGAGGCCCTCAATAAACTAGCGGCCTACTATGGATAGTAGGCCCATCAGAATAGTTTTTTGGAACGCCCGCGGCCTTAGGAGTAAGGCCGCCCTCCTCCGACTCTTCCTGCGGGAGCAGAATGTCGACGTGGCCCTAGTCAGCGAGACTCTACTCTCCCCGTCGGTACAACTCAAGATTCCGGGATATTATATATACCGCCAGGACGACGCCGCGGCTACAGGACAGCCGCTCAGAGGGCTGGCAGTGCTGGTGAGACGCAGAGTCGTTCACCAACCTCTCCCGCCCATGATTCTCGACTCCATGCAGGCACTTGGGGTCGAAGTATGCCTAGACACCCCGCTCCGGCTGTATGCGATTTACCGATCGCCCCGCGGCGCACCAGAGCCGGCTGACGTCCGCAAACTGCTGGACTCGCCGCTCCCAACCATTGCCGCGGGTGATTGGAATTGCAAGCACCCGGGGTGGAACTCCAATGTTACCAACAGAGGCGGGAGGGTCCTCTTTGACCTAGCTGAAAGCCTCGGTTTGGACATATACGGCCCGGACTCCCCGACGCATTATCCCGACCAGAGGAATATTGCGTCGGACGTGCTAGATATCGCCGTATGCCGGGGCTTGCACTGCCAGCTTCAACTAGAGGCGCTGCAGGACAGCATGGGGTCCGACCATGTTCCTGTCCTGCTCATCCTGGCGAAGGAACCCAGTAGAGTCTTGCCTAGAAGGCCACGTCGTCTAACGGACTGGACAACCTTCAGGAGGGAACTGGAGATCACCACTCCAACTCGGCCCGTCCACACGGAGGTGGACGTTAATCTGCTGGCTACTGAGCTGACTGCTATTGTCCAGCAAGCTCTGCAGCTCGCATCGAGAGACGCGCAAGTCCAGGGGGCCTTGCCTCCGTTACCTTACCATCTCCGCTGCCTCCTGGACAAGAAGAAACGACTGCAGAAGCGCTGACAGGAGTCCAGATGCCCGGTTACGAAAAACCAGCTCAACAGGACCGCAGCCCAGCTCAAAGCCGAGTTGGACGCACATGCGACTGTGAGTTGGGAGGAGCACCTCGACACAGCGAGCGATGACTGGACAGCGCTACACCGCCTGTGTCGCTCGCTTTCGAATACCCCAGCCGCAGTTCGACCGCTACTACACGCGGACGGCACGCTAAGATATCGGGCGGAAGATCGCGCAGAGATCTTCGCCGAACACCTAGAGCGCCAGTTCCGGCCGAACCCAACAGACCAGGAGGAACACGTGGCGGCAGTCGAGCAACACCTTGTGCAGTACTTCGCGCCGCCTATAGCTCCAGATGAAGACCCCATTGTCTTCTCTCCCGGCTTGGTGCAGCGGGTCACCAAGAAGTTGAAGCCAAACAAGGCCCCTGGGGCGGATGACATAACGAACAAGGCGCTGCGACACTTCCCCTCGAAGACGTTCGGGGCTGTCGCGCGCCTGTTCAATGGCATCGTACGCACGGGGGCCTTCCCAGAAGCATGGAAGATCGGACGGGTGATCATGCTGCCCAAGCAGGGAAAGGACCAGAAGAAGCCAGCGAGCTATAGGCCCATTACATTGCTACCGACACTGTCCAAGGTGTTCGAGAAGCTCCTGCTGCCACACATACAAAAGCATCTAAATCCAAGACCGGAACAGTTTGGGTTCCGGCCGGAACACTCAACGACTCTGCAGTTGTCTAGGATACTGCACACCGTTACCGCGGCCCTAAATAGGAGAGAACGCGCGTGTGCAGTATTCCTGGACATGGAAAAGGCGTTCGACCGTGTTTGGCACGACGGCTTGCTGTACAAGATCTCGCAGTCGTCGGCGCCCAGGCGTGCCGTAAAGGTGATCTCCAGCTTCCTTTAGAACCGAAGCTTCAGAGTAGTGGTAGAGGGCGCCCAGTCTACGGAACGCCCTATCGCGGCCGGAGTCCCGCAAGGGAGCTGTCTGTCTCCAGCCTGCTACGCCAGCTACACCGATGACATCCCGGCGGCAGGGGGGGCGTCGCTCGCCCTGTATGCCGATGACGTGGCATATGTTACCACGTCACTCAACATGCCTCACGCCATCGTGAAGATGCAGCGCGCGCTTGATGCCCTCCCCGACTGGCTCGCCCGGTGGAGGTTATCGGTGAACGTAGGGAAGACGCAGGCTGTGAAAATCGGACCCGCGACCAGCCGCGACCCTACTCTGAAGCTCATGGATAAAGACATCCTGTGGTCCCCTCGTGCCACATACTTGGGGATCGTCATTAACTCTGCCTTGACGATGAAGCCCCAGGTGGACAAGGCCGTTGCGAGCGCCAGGTGCGCAATGGCACTCCTCCGCCCAGTGCTCTCCTCGAGACTCCCTCTGAGGGTGAAACTCGGGATCTATAAAACGTACATTAGATCCCGCCTCACGTACGCGGCTCCCGCGTGGTTTGCGCTGACGAGCGAGCCACAGCGCCGGAGACTGCGTACAGTGCAGTCCATCGCGCTGCGCCGAGTCACCGGCGCTCCGCGATACGTGAGGAACGCCGTCATCCAGAGGGACCTTCGGGTCGAGAGCCTGGACGACTTTGTCTGCAACCTGGCACGCCGCATGTTCGAGCGTGTCGAAGCGTCGCGGTTCCCGCACTTGCGGGACCTGGCGCCGCTCCACGCTCGACCACCTGACCGCAGGGCTTTCCCGCGCGACTTGCTAGTTGCGCGGGGAGAGCCCGCGGATTGACTCCGGGGCTTCACAAGCCGCCGCCCGGTCGCTGATCGGCTCCTGCTGGGCTTCCCACCAGCGGGATCAACCTGGTAGGGCCTGATCGCCCGGGCGGCGTGAAGACTCAACCCACACCGGATTTGACGCCGCGGCAACTAACAAGCCGCTCATTCGAAGACTCCACACCATTATTATTAGAGATAAAAACATCACGGAATTGACACCAAGGGGGCTTCGGCCCCCAACCCAAGGACCGGTCTATATTAATAGACCGCGAGAGAGACCTCGCAAGGGGACACACCAGTCCCAGCGATTCCACACGTCCCTTGCGGGACGGAGTGAAGAACAACGAGAGAGACAGTTCCTAAACTATCGTTGTCCCAATTTGAGTTTTGTTAACTCACATTCTGAATAATATTGTACCTTCTGCTAACTGTAATAGAAGATATTCAGAATGTTCGTTGGTCAATTCGTTAGTACCTACGTGTGAGGGATAGGGCAGGTACCGTTATAATAATTAGGTAGTACTGTTAGTCGTTTTTACTGATAATCGAATTAGTAATTTTAAGTTAAGTCTTGTTTTAATTCAGTCACATATTTTGTTGCTAGCTTGGTGGACCAAATTGATTGCCTTTAATAAGTGTCTTCTTTCTAACCGAAACACAGCTGCTGTTAAAACAAATACTCGTATTAGAGGGTAAAAATGGTATGAGGTAGTTAGCTGTGTTAATTAGTAGTAGGCTTCGGCTAAACTATTAGACTTAGACTCCTACCACCCATTTATTCGATTTTTTTAATTTAAAGACATCGCCATAATCAAAGGTAAATATCGCCATGTAAAATCCTATTTTGCAAACAATAAAAACATGGTTCCGATCATCCAATTCATTTCATTATTTTAACTGCACCAAAGCAATTACTACGAGTAATAGTTTTTACTACATATTTACAAGATACATGTGAAAATATGTATATAATAACTACATCTGGTCCTTGTAAATCATTGTGTCTATTATTAAAAATCAATTTTAATCTCGATGGTTAGTGCTCAACGTCGCCCATGGACAACATCAAAGGATTAGTTGCAGACTTAAAAAGCGAGAAAGTTTTGACTTTTAAGCTTCAGCCGTAACACGACGTCATTTTTCGGCTATGTTTATATCTATATGCGTAATAAACCGGGTTTAACCCCTATAATGAAGAAGCAAGGCCTTTTTTATATCTAAGTGAGATCTAAGTATTCCCGCCTGTGTAAACACATACACTACAGCCGTAAATCAAAACTTTATTTCATAATTCCAACAATGTTCCATTTTCAGTACAATTACATTCATTCTACAATTCTTATGAAAATATTTTTTCAAAGGAGCGAGCAATTCTGACGCTTTTTAACGTTATAAATCGTGAGTTCATAACGAAGATGTTAAAATAAAAAATGCGTATAAAGATAAGAAAAGTTGAACAATTAGTGAGTATTATCTTCGGATATTTTAACTTCTGAATAGAATTCGAGTGTCAATATGATAGAAAGTCTGAACTTTGACTGAGATGATTAGTTCATTTTTGTTTTAAAACTTTAGCTTTTGTAATAACATTGTTCGTCTAAAATATTTGAACTAAAACTTTGGAAAAATCTTTTAATTTGTTTTTAATTTCATTTTACTTTGACCTTTTTATTATTATAAATTTTTGCATGTCTGGTCGGGTCGCGCTCGCGTCTGATGGTACCTAGTCAATGAACTTAAAAGTTTCAAATTGAAATTTATATTCGGAGAGGTTATTATTGTACATTTTTCAAACTTGAAGAGATGAATTATATAAATATTAGTGTTTTTTTACTAACCGGCTTAAAGAGATGAAGAGGTTCTCCATTCGACTGTATTTTTTATATGTCCTACGTCAATACTCATTACTGCACCGATTTTGAATATTCGTTTTACATTCAAAATGTGGTGCTTTTCTTGTAGGGCTAGTTAAATTTGGGTGCGATCTGCCGAGTAGTTTTTGAGTAATGTTCCGTCTACGAGTATATTATAATACTTACCGATTTTAAATTAGTTAGCCCATCCTTACGTTAGTGACGTCACCCGTTCAGGTCCGTAGATATTTCAGGTGGGTTTTATTTATGTTTTACAAAGTAACTGACTTTGTTAAATAAGGGCAAGTCAAGCCAACCCGTTCACTACTTAGAATTTATTATTAACTAGCTTTCCGCCCGCGGCTCCGCCCGCGTGGAATTTTGTTAGGTATATAGCGTATTTTTACTGAACTCGACAGTGCTTTTCTTTAGACTTATTTTAGAAAAACAGATTTTTCAGGCTGAAATCTTATTACAACTTCAATTTAATATCGAACAAAATCGCCCATGTAGTTTAATATTTGCTGCTTTCCCTTCATAAGAAAGTCCAACTCACTCTTGGCTTGGAAGTTATTTTTCAGGAATTTGCATTTTACGATCCCGTGGAAATGTCCTAAGTAAATTTCCCGTCTCGTATAAATATTTGGAGTACTAAATCTCTATTTAATTTTACACCTACCTATATATTTTTAAGGTGATATTGAAAAAATACTGAAGCACATTTTTTAATTTTAACTAAGAGACTGGACATTCATTTTCAAGTCCCCTTGGAAACTAACGAAAAAAACACAAATTTTCACCCCGTATTTTTAGGGGTTGGAGGGTTAATTCGAAAAAACACTTGATTTTTTATTTACAACAAAGAGTATTTACCTATTTTCAGCTTTCTATCTTGAAAATTTTATTAAGTCCCATACAATCTTTCACCCCCCTTTTAAAGGGGTTGAGGGTTAATTATCAAAAAAATCTGATACACGTATTCATTAATTTGAAGTAAGCAACCAAAATTCAAATTTCTAAGTCACTAACTTCAATGTTGTAGAATTTTCATATAATAGTTTTCACCCCTTTCATCCCCTTCAGAGTGGAATTTCCAAAAATCCTCTCTTGGTCCCCTACACTCCCCAAGGAACATACAATACATGGCAAATTTCATGTTTCTAACTTAGAAAATGACGGACTTCCATACAAACTTTCAACCCCTATTTTACCCCCTTAGGGGTAGAATTTCCAGAAACGCTTAAATACGTATCTATTAATTTTTAATCAGTTTTCAAGAATTTGCATTTTACGATCCCGTGGAAATGTCCTAAGTAAATTTCCCGTCTCGTATAAATATTTGGAGTACTAAATCTCTATTTAATTTTACACCTACCTATATATTTTTAAGGTGATATTGAAAAAATACTGAAGCACATTTTTTAATTTTAACAAAGAGACTGGACATTCATTTTCAAGTCCCTAACTTGGAAACTAACGAAAAAAACACAAATTTTCACCCCGTATTTTTAGGGGTTGGAGGGTTAATTCGAAAAAACACTTGATTTTTTATTTACAACAAAGAGTATTTACCTATTTTCAGCTTTCTATCTTGAAAATTTTATTAAGTCCCATACAATCTTTCACCCCCCTTTTAAAGGGGTTGAGGGTTAATTATCAAAAAAATCTGATACACGTATTCATTCATTTGAAGTAAGCAACCAAAATTCAAATTTCCAAGTCACTAACTTCAATGTTGTAGAATTTTCATATAATAGTTTTCACCCCTTTCATCCCCTTCGGAGTGGAATTTCCAAAAATCCTCTCTTGGTCCCCTACACTCCCCAAGGAACATACAATACATGGCAAATTTCATGTTTCTAACTTAGAAAATGACGGACTTCCATACAAACTTTCAACCCCTATTTTACCCCCTTAGGGGTAGAATTTCCAGAAACGCTTAAATACGTATCTATTAATTTTTAATCAGTAGCCCAAAAATAAAGTTTCATGTTTCTAACTTAAAAAATGACAGTCTTCCATACAAACTTTCAACCCCTATTTCACCCCTTTAGAGGTTGAATTTCATAAAATCCCGTCTTAGTGAGCACTTACATCCTTAAAAGAACCCGCATGCAAAATTTCACACTCCTAGCACTTGTAGTTTCTGAGATTTCGTGATGAGTCAGTGAGTGACCTTTCGCTTTTATATATATAGAATAGATAGAGGCGTTGTCCTTTTCAGGGTGCTTTAATTAGGTTTTATATTATTAAATAACCTCTTTTAATTTACCTACAAAGTTTGCTCTTTATAACATCTAATTCAACGGGGACCGAGTCTAGACTTTAAAAAACGTTTGTTTGGTTGGTTAATACGAGCCGAATGGCGCAATGATCGAAACTAGTGGATCGATCAGTAATACTTCCAGTAAAATTAAGTTTGTTTTATTTTCATTGGTTAAAGTTAAAATAATAGTAATAGATAAGATCTAAATTAAGCAATTAATTTTTTGATAGACAAAGTTAAGCAACTGCGGGCGCAGTCGGTAGTCGGATGGGTGACCGCTAGTGGCAAAATATCTTGAGCGCTTCCGTGCTTCAGAGGGCACGTAAAGGCGTCGGTCCCGTTTGTTATCGATAGATAGCAGTCGTTAAGCCGCGTCGGAGGCCTTCGTGCGGCTTGAAAATTTTCGACACTGGGTTGGCCACTAACCCCTTCACCAATCCGCACTGGAGCAGCGTGGTGGAGTTTGCGTGTTCGATATGGTATTCCTTAAAATGGCAACCCACGCAAGTGCCAGCTATGATCCGGCCCTATGATTAAGGTTCATCGTAGGTTGACGGTGAGAATTTAAATGTCAAAAGTAAATTTTGCTCTCCGGCTAAATTAAATTGAGAGCACAGGTAATAACTTTGTTTTTAGCGGGAAGTGGCAATTCCTGCTAGGCAACTCAAGTATAAGACATAAATTTTCAGAACGAAGAACGGGGGATTTCTATTATGAGATTTTAAACTTTTGTCATCGATACTAAATAAACATTTTGACTGTAACGGGTACTCACGATATTTATTATTTTATACCGACATTTCGACCCAATTGCATGGATCACGATCACGGCGAGACTGAGGTGGCGGGAGAGAAACTTTTGACAGTTGACACTCAATAAAACACTAATGACAAATGAGCCTGTCAACTTTACGTCTTGTCCGTTTGACGTTCTTTGTCACCATATCACGACACACGACGATACAACACAACGACATCTTCACGCATAAACTTCACTGATTTTACCGTTTTTGTCGAACACAAACCTGCCACCGGATTCCACGTTTGAGCTAATTTAAAACCATCTTTGTTCAAATTACTCGGGTGTTTCTTGATCACTATGACCTCTCGTACTAGTTGTGGAATATAATATTGACGCTCAACTGAGATCACCTGAGGACTAAATTCAAATTCAAATTGAAATCTTTATTTCTTCGAAGTAGGTTTTTACAAACTCCGTTCGAAAGTCAAATTACGCCATCGCTTCAACAAATCCCTACGGTGAGTGGACTTGGAAACTAACTTGAACTATAAATTATAAATATCGTGAGGACCCGTTACAGTTAAAAAGAGATTACTATTCATATAAGTTTAAAAAATACAGGTTCGTATAGGGTTCGAACGCTGTCCCTTATTTACAAAAGACCCAAGTTAAAACTTGTCTACCCTCTACTATCTTCATTAAGTCTCTTCAAATTAACACACCATAGCCATAAGCCTATAATGGGTTAAAGCTAATTATTTCCACTGAATGGCCTCTATATGTTACATACTAAGTCAATTGCTTTTCGTTAAATTTTGTGAGTGTTCCAGTGGCTTAGCGGGAGCCATTTCAGAATTTAACGCCCACTATCGCCTTCACGGTAAATTGAACCGGCTAGTCGAACGAAAACTATTACTATTGCTTTTGTTTTAGCTGGTTTCTTTATCCTTGGTTCATATCTTTCTTTTTTAATGCCCTTTTGTACGACGCAAACTAGGTAATTTTGTAACTGTACGCATGATTTTTTTAAGCATTTAAATGTCACTTGTTACGGTGAAGGAATACATCGCGAGGAAACCTGCATGCCGGAGAGTTCGAAAAACTTAAAGTTGTGTGAAGTGACGAACTTCACATAACTTTAAGTTTTACGATACAGTTAATCTTCTCATTCTGAGAGGAGACCCGTGGTCAATAGTGGACCATGATGAGTTGAGATGATAATGATGATTTTTGTATGTAGGTACGACAGACTAAACGAATAAAAAATGTAAAAGAGACTAGTAAAATTTTGCAGTGATTTAGTTTATGCATCATAATAAACATAGGCTCATTTTAAAGATCATGCGGGGGGAGGATTAACGAGAGTAAAACCGCAGGATGCAGCTAGTCTGTAATATACAAACAACCATCAGTTCCAGTTTCATTATATGCATAATAAAGTATCATTACGCACATTTTATATCCAAAACCTTTCTTCAGTAGCTGTCTGAAAAATGAACGCCCAATACTCATATTTAAATATCCCTTGAGAAGGTACCCGTGGAACCAATGTAATTACGGTAGTATCTTTTTGTTATTTATGATACTGTCCCACGCAAACTCCATAAATTAATGGAAATTATCATTTATATTAATAACGTACCCTTTTCGATACATTTTGTCTTTTTTATCAAAAGATGCTGTCAAAATTTCACTTTCGATGTTTAAAAAGTAGGTTATAGACCATGTTGTCGTTATCCAACTAAAGTCTTATGAAGAGATTCTTGAGATTTCGACTTTTTTAACGGAAGAAAAAAAGAGAATCTGTTAGGTACTCCATAATATTTTAATTTGTATTGATTACATTATAACTTTTTAGTGGATTAGAGTGACATTGGTCGAGTAGCTTTTCAGTTATCTCTAATAATGTGTATTTATTAGACGATGTTAAAGTCGTTCTTTTTTGTTAAAGTTAAGTATGTGAGATCAGTTCTTATAAAAATGTCTTGTTTATTTATTTATAACGCTCATCTGCAAAAACATCAACTGTATAAGTACCTACCACTGAAATTTCACTGGATTGACATCCAAAAAAGTTTAAACAAATAGCAACCTACTGTAGCAATCGAAAATGTACTTCATTGTTTAATTAACAAGGTTGAACTTTCCTCAAGGTTATTTTATTCGTCGACTCTCTGGGCCTGTAATTTCACTGTTCACTATTTTTACGGTCTCAGACTCGGAGTGTATCGTCAAAAGAACATTTGGTTCTCCGTATTTATCAGTTGGAGAAAATTACCGATGCTTTCCTTTGTGCTCTTTGTTCTACCATTCGCCCAACTTACTTTGATCTTCGTTTACAATTACCATCTATTTGTTTTGCAACTATTTGCATGAAACAGCGCGTTCCTTGTTAATTGGATTATATAAAAAAATATAGACATCAAATTCAATGGATATTGCAATGTTGAATCGCCGTATGAAAGGACCTGGGTTTGGTTCCCAACTACAACGCTTATTTTTAAGTTTCTAATCTTGGCCTAGACAGTTTAAACTTAGGTAGTGGATCAAGTGTTGTTATGAATATGTCGCTGGCCCCGGGCAATAAAGCGGTATTGATGATTTGGTATTGTAAGTATTAGGCGAAGTCCAATCATGCATCATTATTGATAACTCGAAAACTACTCATCAGATCTCACTCTAAAATTGGATTAGGTACACAACAACCACCAATTTCCTATATAAAAATAATTATCAAAAAATTCACCCAGAAAAGTTATAGGTAAATAAAAAAATACAGTGTAAATAAAAAGGAACCTATTCCTTTTTGTGAAGTCGGTTAAAAGTAAATGTTTCTGACCATTCTCCGGTTAAATTTTCAATTCATAGTCATTGAACTTATCTTCGTTAACAGGCCCGGTCGATAACGTGTTATGTAAGGAGATTAGCATAGTCGGTAGCTTAATTCTGTTCATTAGTTAGGCATCCAGTTTAAATCCTCGCTTGGGCGAGTTCAGGAATGAACATTTCGAAAGTCAGTCTTAATCGTATTCACTCCCAGTATCCTAGTATCACCGTTTGTACATGGTCATTTCAATCTATATAATATATAAAACTCTTACGTTACTGAGTGATTGACTGACAGACAACGCACACCCGAAACTACTGAACGGAAGAAGCTGAAATTTGGCATGTATGCTCCTTGGGGAGTGTAGGGAAGCACTAAGAGAGGATTCTTGGAAATTCCACCCCGAATGGGGTGACATAGGGGGATGAAGTTAAACGAATTCCACGCGGGTGAAGCCTGCGGGCGGAAGCTAGTCAGATATAATTATAAAAGATCTCTAGATAACAATAAAGTATTATACAGTCGATGAAAATAATATTGATACTATCCCGATCTAACACGTTAAAGAACAGATATTATGATTAAGAGATACACATTGAATATATCTGTGTAAGGTTGAGAAACCTAAGTCCATAACACACCAACTCACACATATTCACGCATTAGGATTCCCTGTGTCGTGGGTGATATGGACAACACAACACTAACATCCAACACCCGAGAACAAATATTTATTTGCCCCGACCGGGACTCGAACCTGTCGAATTTCATTCCCCTATTTTCACAGACACCACACACGAGGGTTCGGGCTCGATACTGTATTTTTAACCGACTCAAAAAAAACATTCTCAGTTTAACAGAACCGATTTTTTTCTTTTCGGCGTTAAAATCGCTTCTATTTTGTTAAAAGCTTAAAAGTTATAACGTAATTTAATCAATTCCCATAAAATCACAATTTATATGCAAACCTAAAGTGAAATACCTAAGTACTTTTCTTGTGGATAGTTTACGCAAATAGGATAAAGACCCTTTTACCCTCCGTAGAACTAAAAAGATAAGACGTTTAGAAAATTATTCAATGGGCTTCCCGGGGAACTCTTCTGCGGTTATTTATGACCACGGTTACACACTTCTAAACTTGACAGACAGAAAGGGCAGATAATAATGTATAATAATGTTTTTCTTTAACCTTAATCTGGTGAATCAGGATTGTTATAATATAAAATATAATATCACCTCAATTATATTTTATATATATTATATTATATATTATTGTGATATTATATTTTATATATATTATATTATATATATAAAATATAATATCACCTCAAAGCTCTATTTTTTATTTGAACGAAATTTTGGAATGAAGTACCTACCTTATCGCACGGTACGAATGAAAGCTAGAAGAAAAATCGTGTCAGATTTTAATTTTAAGCTCAATTGCAGTCAATAACTTGCAAAGTAGTCAGGTAAAGTATGTCAGATAAAGGCACAGTGATTGTAGCTTTAAAAGAAAATAAGAATTAAGCATAAGTTAGTGTCCGTGTTAGTGTGTTATATGTCAAAGTTGGGTCAGTATAGCTCAAGGGATACTATTTAAAACTGCCTAAATTTCATTTCACATGATAAAAATCTTGGTCTGCAGATGGATTTTAAGATAAGACATATAAATGATTATTGTCTTTACAAATTTAGAAAAAACTAGCTGTTGTTCGTGACTTCGTTCGTACATACAAGTAAATCCCGCGTGAATTACTACCCTAAAGGAACTCCAGAATAAAAAGTAGCTTATATTCTGTTGCTCCACAGCCTCCTTTCTGTATCTCCCAGTGAAAGTACCATAAAAATCCGTTTAGCTGTTTCTGAGATCAGCGTGCACAAACAGCGATCAATTACAGTTTTACTATATGTATAGATAGAAGAATAGATGCAAAATAAAATAAGTTATTTCGTTTGAAATCTAACTTTCTTCATATCAGAAATACTTTTCCGTCAGTTTTATTTCAATGAAACAATGAAATTGAACAATTTAAAATGTATTTCTGCATGGTAAACTTTCTGCGTTCTAACTTTGCTTTTCTCCAAGTTATTTGATAGAGAACGTAGAACGAATGTAATTTTCTTTGAGCATATCATTATTTTTAAAGTATGTAAGCAAAACAATTGTAATGTTAACATTAAATCTATTTCATAAGAATTTTTCTTTCTTTAAAAATTATATAAAATCTCAGGCCATAATAATAGGCAGTTCAAGATTGATCTGCAAATTAAATGTGCCGCAATTAAGTCCCATTATTTTTGACGGAGTTCAAATAGCATACAGCAGTACTGTAAAAAATTTAGGCATTTTATTTGATAACACACTATCTTGGACTCCTCAAATCATATCAATGATGTGTGTCGTAAAATGTATGCATCTAGTCACTAGATTCTAGTGAATTCTAGTGGGTCACTCCGTAGACTAAGCCATTTTTTACCCATATCCACGAAAATTGCGCTTGCACAATCATTATTATTGCCCATTCTCGATTATGCTGACATATGTTATCTTGATCTCACTGAGGAGCAGCTTAATAAGCTTGAGCGTCTTCAAAATTTATGCTTAAGGTTTATTTACGGCCTTCGTAAATATGACCATGTCTCTGAATTCCGTAACAAGCTCAAGTGGCTCCCAATTCGCCTTCGCCGGAATACTCACATTCTTTCTGCCCTCTACTGCGTCCTATTTAATCCATCTAGATTCTAGTCCATCCTATTTAAAAGAGCGTTTCTGTTTCATTAGTTCGACACATGACCTCCCCCTTCGTTCCTCATCAAACTTGACACTGAAAACTCCTATCCACTCTTCAAATTTTACGATAACTCCTTCTCTGTCACCGCTGTAAAACTTTGGAATTCCTTACCTATCTGTATTAGACATGCTCCTTCCTTAGAATCCTTCAAAAACCAAGTAAAAAATCACTACTTGTCACTATGATCGCTCTCTTAAATTGATTATTTTAATAGTTTTGTTACCTTTAATATAGTCACAAATTTGTTAACTTTCGTACACCCTACCATAAATCTGTGTCCTTTTGTAATTTTTCCCTCATTAGGTTGTCTGGAAGAAATTGCTGCTTAGCAATAAGACCGCCGATTGTTCTCTTGTTATTATATCTAGCTTATTTTGTCAAAACTGGTGAACAATAAAGAGTATTTGTATTGTATTGTATTGTATTGTATACTATATCTATATAAAACTGGTCGATATGTATGTATATTCATCACTCGCCTCGTTTATTTGTCTATTATTGTCCATTCTCGGCTTGTTACCTCTTTTTGTGCTAGTCTATCCATTCGTGGTTTTTAGGGTTCCGTACCAAAGGGTAAAACGGGACCCTATTACTGAGACTTCGCTGTCCGTCCGTCCGTCCGTCCGTCTGTCACCAGGCTGTATCTCATGAACCGTAATAGTTACACAGTTGAAATTTTCACAGATGATGTATTTCTGTTGCCGCTACAACAACAAATACTAAAAAACAGAATAAAATAAATATTTAAGTGGGTGCCCATACATTCGACATAAGTTTAGTTACCATTCGGTCCAAGAGATGGCGTTGGGCGTAATATGTGGCTACAATAAAACAATTAAATATTTAAGTGAGGCTTTTATACAACAGACCAGATTTTTTTGGCGTTTTTATACATAACTAGTAAATCCGCCCTCGTTTCGCTTCGGGAAACCAGTCCCTTCAAAAATGTCTATAAATTTTAACAAATTATGTTATTCCGATGTCTAAGCTATATTACTGCAAAGTTTCATGAAAATCCGTTCAGTAGTTTTTGCGTGAAAGAGCAACAAACACACACACACACTCACTCACATACATCCTTACAAACTTTCGCATTTATAATATTAGTAGGATAGTAGGAAGTAGGATGGTACGGAACCCTTCGTACGCGAGTCCGACTCGCATTTGGCCGGTTTTTTTTAAATTAATTACTAAATCTTTGATACACCAATTATTATTGTATATTTATGTACCTACATAAACTAGACAGATTTGCGAAAAATAAACTACAATGATAAATATCGTGTTATTTGGTATATAGTTTCAGATACCATCGTTTAACTTTAATAGATTCACTGTCACCAAATATTAATACAGCCCAATACACCAATAGGTATATACCTAGTTTAAAAAAATATATAGTTTCAGAATCCGATATTGAATGTCGATATAATTATAGTTTCGATTTTTCGATACGATATCGCCGTAAAAACCCGATATTACCCACTCCTACTTGAGAATCTTGAGATACACCCATCCATAGCGATGGTCGTTTTTATAAAAACGTTTTTGAGCAACGATGCCAGTACACGATGCCGGCATCCGATGCCGATATATTGAAAAACGGATGCCCGCAACAACGATGCCAACCTCACCGAATGCGAGCGAGACAGTTGACAACGCAAGGAATAGCGTAGCGTAGCGACGTTGACGATGCGATTCCTTGCACTGTAGGTACCTACACACACAACCTACATATTCCATAATTTAAATAGAACGATGTAAATTTTGTTTAAATTATTAAGTTCAAATACGGGTGGAACTGAATAGTTTTGAAAATGATGTCATGATATTACTTAATCTTCATCAGAATATCACCATTTTTTGTGGGGCTACCTTGAAGCTACATATAGTACAGCAAATATAAATATACATTATTCACGAACAACAAAGAATTTATTTAACTTGAAATGATCTGAAACAATTCTGCTCATCATTTCCTCATCCGGAAGGTTCTCATCCGATCGTCACATTTTATTAACAGTATACATTATATTTTTATACTGAATTTTTAAATATAATAATTAAATTAAAATCAGTTTATAAACAAAAAAGTTATTCTAAAGCCTAAAACATACATAAAAAAATACAGTAGAATTGATAACTGTCCCCTTTTTGAAGTCAGTTAAAAATTAAAAGTCGTAAACTCGTAACGTTAAATATGCAAGCAACAAATGGTATCATTCATTATGGCACCGTTACCGAGCATCTAAACGCCGCAGCGCCGATGTGTATATCAGCCGGCACCTAAGTCGCATGGGCGCATCGATGCCAGAAAAAACGATGCCGGCATCGGATGCGGTTTGCTTATTACCGATGCGCATCGATGACAAAATAAAAACATAGCGAAAACGCCCATCTCTACCATCCATGTTTAGACGTCAGAAAGGACGTCTTTACAAAAAATGGTTCTTATCTTGTACTTAATTTCCATCGTTCTATTACTGTAAAGACAGGTATATACAAGCTACACAGAGTCTCAACAGCGCGATTCAGATTCAAGTATAACGACATCTGTTGAACAGTTTGGTAACTAAATGAACATAACATTACGACTGACCTGTGGCACAAAATAAGGATAGTACAGAAGTTAAGCTCATGTAAATGTATGTACCTCGATTTTGGTTATGCATGTGTGTGTTAGCTTTAGGGTTAACGACTCCCCAAAGATCGTGAATTGGATTTTGTTGTTTAAGTTATTGGTTTGGATTAAACGGGAAAATAAAAATAAAGGTATAAATTCAGAATCATTAAATGTAATGTAATTTGGTAACCGTTAGTCATGTTAATTATACAATGATAATATGTAAGTACTATCATTTTAAATTAAGATTACGGGAGTCCTTAGATGAAAAATTCAATAATTCAAGTTATCTGTAATAATAATTTTTTTATACAAAATGATTATCGCAAGTACGTGCAGTCATTTGATTGCATGTAATTGCAAGTACGTGCAATAATTTGATTGCACGTACGTACTTGTGAAGAGGAGGTACCTACTCGGAGACATAAGGTACTTTTAATAGAAAAAACCGGCCAAATGCGAGTCGGACTCGCGTACGAAGGGTTCCGTACCATTATTATATACATACTAGCTAACCCGGCAGACGTCGTTCATAAATAAAAAATATTTTTTTCAATTCGAATCATCAGTTCCTGAGATTAGCGTGTTCAAACAAACAAACTAATCCGCTTTATACATATTATTATTAGTATAGATACGTGATTTACGATTTACACGGTCATATTATATGGGCTATATGGGTTTGTGTGTACTTCAAAAAGGAAATACGTATTTTAAAGATCTATTATTTTATCATATTTTAGTGCAGACGAATAGATATGAATATGTCAATGGGATAAAATATTGTGATCAGACTTGTTTCGATTTTCAGCCCTACAGCAGTTTCTTGTAAGCTTAAAGACTTAATGACTCATTTCTTGTTACAGGCTGATTGTCCACCGGCTGTTCAGCATCACACTCTTCAGCATCTTCGCAGACCAGATCCTCAGCCAGGAGACCAACAGGGAGCACCAAGGCCCCCAAGCCTGCGGGGGTCGGCTAAAGGGACCCGTTGGGGTCATACAGACCCCTAACTTCCCCAACGCTTTCCCCGTACCAATAAAGTGCAAATGGATTATCGAGCATGACATCACTAATGGGACTATATCGATATATTTTACCCAACAGTACACCACTAGTGGGCTTACGTTCACGGAGTACTTTTACTACGATGATTCTTACAAGCTGGGGGAGCGAAGAGCACTGACTGTTACAGAAGAGAATATTACTAAAATCAAATGGTTACAGGTAAGATTTGATATTTATACCTATATTTTTAACAAACTTCATAAAAAGTATCAATTCGTCTGACCTTTTTTTATTGAGAATGTTTCTCGATTACACAAAAACGCCTAGACTGATTTAAAAAATTCTCTGTTTTTAAAGGGTTATACTTTCCATAATCATGTCTCATAATCATCTAAACTTCTTTAAAGAGAAAGGGCTCCTAGAGAAATCGAGGGTTATCCTCAAACTTATTTTTCGTATTTTGAAAGTGACTTGAGCGTTTGCATTAAGAAAATATGCGCTGCTCGTTTGGTATTATTCTTTGAAAATTTCAGGTGTTTACCTATTTCCCTTCAAGAGAAAAAACCTTGTACCATACAGACAGATAGCGGTGGCATAAATAACGGTTGCTATTTCACCCTATGGATAGGAATCCTTAAGAGAGTCGAACTCAGACGATAAAAAGACGCCTTATTAAATATCACCATTCATATCTTACTTTCTCACAGTGCGACGTCTGGTAGGCGCAATATCAACTTTATTGCTATTATATATCTTTAGTGACACTTACAGGATTACAACAATCTATTGTAGGAATGATCAAAATTGGCCCACGAATAGTGCCACGAGGGGAGAAATACACGACTAAGCGATAAACTGCCAGCGCTTCGCTCTCAATAACATAATAGTTACGTTTACAAATCAAACCCGCATCAAATTATTGCTATTCAATTGTGTCAGGCACTTCTTGTTTATTTTATTTATTTATTTAGTAATACCTTATTCTAGGGTATAAAAGGGCAACCAGTCAGCCCTGGGTATATGTTGAAAAAGTAGGTGTATAAACTGTAAAAAGAGAAATACGCAAGAAGAATAAATTATAATGCTCACAAAATAACTGTTTACCTATTTATTTTATTGTTTAGTGTGTAAGTAAGTGCGATAGATGATAATTAACTTTTTACGAATTCACTGATTTTACTTTTTTACCAATTTAAAAGTCAACCAGTATAAATAACTCAAAAACTTTCAATCAGATGTCTCTCAAATTGTGTAGGACCAGAGCCAAAAGCATTAGCTTTTGAATAGAAAACGAATAAGCAAAATCGGTTTACGCTGTAAAAGTTATGAGGTAATACACGTAATTAAAAACCGTCGAATTGATTCTCCTCCTTGTACGTCTATATACAAACATGGTCCACGCACAGACAACAACCGGTTATATTTTAAATATATCTATAGACAGAAACACTTAACCTTTCTTTGTATTGCACAGTCGGGTAAAACCTTGCTGAGTCTAGGAAAAAACCCGGCAAACTATTGTATTAAGAAAATGGTAAATACACTCCTGTCCTTATCTTCTGCTAGGTCAGTCTCAGTTCGTAGCGTGCACTTTTAGGTATATTGTAACCTAATTATTTTGCCGGAATATGCACCGTTTCTTAGATTGCAGAATTTGGGCGATGATAACAATTCATTTATTAACTGATGATTTGAATTTAAATTTGAAAAAGGATGAGTTTTTAAATTCGACTGTTTTTTTATTTATTTTATGTGTTAGATAGAATCATTACCTCATAAAATTTTGATAGTAATGATTAATTTTATATTCGAAACACAAGTATGATCTTTGACGTGGTTACAATCTAATCTAAATATATATAAAGGTGACTGACTGGCATAGTGATCTATCAACGCACAGCCCAAACCACTGGACGGATCGGGCTGTTTGGCATGCAGATAGCCACTATGATGTAGACATCCGCTAAGAAAGGATTTTTCAAAATTCATCCCCCAAGGGGGTGAAATAGGGGGGGGGGGGTGAAGTTTAAACGAATCCCACGCGGGCGAAAGCTAGTTAAAAATATAACGACAACAAGCGGGTAATGTATAAAGCTACTCCCTCTTAAATTGCTAAAAATGCTTGTTATGAACGTGAAGATTACTTACATCTACTTATATTGTAATTGCAAGGTACAGTCACCGGCAGAGTCGTTACGATGAAAAATTACGAGAGTATGAAGCATTATTAATTAAGCTTTCCACTGTAAAGTCGTGGCTTATTTTGCAATTTTTTCATGCTTGGTTATAATAATGATATGATAGACGATATTATATTTCAACAAAACGTCATATAGATACATTATAAATAATTTCTTAACTCGGTCACTTGCTAATGTACCTATTGTATAACTTATAATGCAAACAGACTAACGAATCGTCCAAATACTAGTTTAATGCTTCCATTTTGCTTTTAATATAGATTTTCCCACAACTTAATGCATTTCTAATGCTCTAAGTCTGGCAATTAGTGGCGAAGTGCTGGGATAATGGGTGAATAATACCTCAATGAACGCTAGCTTAGGAAATAGGAATGCATTCGACATGAGTGTGGGTATAATGTAAATCCATACCAATATTATAAAAATGCAAAATTCTGTCTGTCTAAAAGTCTAAAAGTTTATCAATCTGTCTGTCTGTCTGTCTGTGACGCTTTCACGGCGTGATTTGTATGACATTTGGAATGAAAATAGTTGAAGACACAGGCTACTTCCTTTTCGAAAATTAACCGCTAAAGGCTTGAAATAGGGGATGAAAGTTTGTTTGAAAAATCTAAACCACTTGACCCAATTCGAAGATTTCACGAAAAGAGAATTTGACTAAAATTACATTTGACGAAAAAAACTTGACCGACAGCCAATTTGACATTACAGTCCGCCCAACTTATCTCTGAAATGGCAAAAATTGGAACTAACGAAAAGTCATTCATAAGTACGTTGTGTTCATTCATCTATCAGTTACTAGTGTGCAATGATTGGTCAAATGAATGTCAAATGCGTCCGACAGCGCCTCTTTCGTTTCAGTCTTAAGTTGGGTTTACTATATCTAGGACTTGACTGATAGCGAGTTTGACGGATAGAACCGAACTCATAAAATACAGTCCTACAAGGATCTTTTGGCGTGTGGGTGACAGACACAGCGCACCTCTCCGTCACCCACGCACCAAAAGATGCTTGTAGGATTGTACACGCTTTGATACCTTCTTAATATGCCCTAACACTAAACTTATACAGTTTCATCTGTGTAGCATATTAGGTACATTAGCATAAAGTCATCCAGCAATTAGTTGTAACAACGCCCACATTATCCTTACGACTGTTAATAGACTTACTGAATGTAAGACCACTTCAATTGTAAGTGCGGTCGTGTAATGGGATCGGAATTCGAATTTATACCTTACAGAATAATGTTGTTGACCTCTGTCATTGAATTACATCTAATTACATTACAGAAGGCTTTCTTACGTACATGATTAGGATGCGGTTACACTTTGCTGCTAATTGATACAAGTGGATATTATTTCATCAGCAAGTTTTTCACAAAAAATATTTATTTTGTAACACCTTACAAAAAGGTATATAAGGGCAAAACTTAATGCTTGAGGCATATTCTGCCAGTCAGCCCTGGGTGGATGTGGAAAAGGCAGATGGCAGGTATAAAAAAATAGCAGGAAAATTTTAAAATAGAAAATAAAACCATAAAAAACAATAATATAAAACGATTTTCATAGATTGACTATATAAGAACAATTATTATTAGGACTTGAAGTTTTTACTATTCGCTTTTATTGCTTTTCACAGTAACATAGAAAAAGAATTTTAATTTTTTGCCGGAATTTTGTTGTATCAATTTTCCTTCCTGACTTATAACACCGTACGTTTGATACTTGTGGGAATTCCTATAAGAATATAATGGACACTGTTTCCAATATATCAACAATAAGTTATTACTGTACACAGGAGGCATACTTGCGTAACATATTGAATTAGGAAAGTTATTTACCTCAAGCGAGTAGGTAAGAAACGTAGGTCGGTAACATACTTTTTCACATTTTCATTATATGTTTCAGACATAATTCTGTTAGTTGATAACTTTTTTATATCAAACAGATTTTAAAATATGCACAAAGATGTTTGGTTTAAAATCAAAATACCTGTCCTCATGTTTTGGTTATTCTTGATGTACCTGTATTATATTCGTCTGTACCTACAACATTGAAATTCTTGTTATGATGCTTAACGTTCTATGTACATAAAGTCCAGTTAATAATAAACAAAAACGATTACACAATTCAAGCGCTGCGTTACTACTGTAATTTTTAATTTATATGGTCACCACAAACACAAGATGCAAAGTCTCTCTCATCTCGAGAATAAACATTTATTTGTCTCATATAAATGTCGGTCTCGGAGGAAATAGCCACCCTTATTAAATGGGATTAATTTGAAAATCTCCAATAAGCTTTACAAAATCTCTTCAATCCTTCGCTATTAGCCGACGGTAGGAAGAGTGCTGGCCGATCATAAGTCCTCATTATAATTCTGATCACGTCTCCAAAGGCCTCACCCCGTGTTGGAGGTAAAAAGACCAGGCATCGAGGTAAAAAGGCTGTCATGGTAAATGCTAATGGAATGTATAATTTTTGTATTGAAAAAGTCCTCAAGCTACCTTTGAAGATGCGAAATTTTATGGACCTCAGGTCACGAACGAGTGTCAAGGAGTCTTCCTCGCAAAACTTGGGACAATTTCTGCTTTGGACAGGTTTATTGCGAAAACTATGCTAGCTACGCTGTTTTGAGGAGACTTTCAATTCAGTATTCCACTGTAACTATATTAATCTGGGATGGAAACCACGCCTTGCTCAGTAAGTAACACAATTTACCCTATCTTTAACAGACTTAAAAAAAGGGGGAGGTTCGTAATTCAACTGTATTTTTTCTTACATATCCTACATCTCAAAATTTTACCGGGTGAACTTGTTTTTTTTAAATTGTTAGTAGGTAAATGCAATTCTTTTTTACACCCATCTCTTTATCTTGGCCATTAACTCATCATTTACTTGCCATAAAGTGGCACGACTGCTCCTTTTGCGACTATATAAAAATATGCTCCGAGTATATTCAAATATCTTTCGGCAAATTATCTTACTTTAACACATCTTAATAGTTTTCTAGGATCAACCTGTATTTTTAGGATACCTAGCTAAGAAAATGTCCCTTCATATCGTTATTTTGTTACAAAACCCGAGTATTTTCCCTTATGCACGCCCTGTAATTGCTCGGGAGTAAAGCGCGATCCACCGCAGTTCTCTGCACATGACGTCTAGTTTTATGAGCAGTATTAAGACACATCTGGAGTATATCAAATGACCTTATTGTTCAGCTTGTTGTGGCTTTTAATGCAAGATTTTAAAGGGTTACGTTTAAACTGTTATGTTTCGTCTCTTTATATAATGAGTAGATTTACCCACAAAGTCGCGTTGGCTTTAGAATTTGGTCTAGCTATGGAAATAGAGTTAAACCTATGGATGTCATTGAAACGTCACAACAAAAGAAACAACGGATAAGGATTCATGCGGGAAAAACTTAATGCGGCAAGTCGCGAGCTTAGATTTTTATGGGACTTTCACTGAGAGATAGAGGAGATTCTGTAGCAACATATAGGGTCCCCGCAAAGTAACCGCAGCCACCGGCGGCTGTGGCGCTTCTTTTTAGAAGCGCGGTCCGGCCAACAGCCGCTTCGGCTGAATCCTGCTCACTATTATTGGAGCTGTTGGCCGGATCGCTGTTCTAAAAAGAAGCGCCACAGCCGCCGGCGGCTGCGGTCAGTTTGCGGGAACCCTTAGGCAACTTATTATCCCGGAGTTCCCGTGGGATCGGGATTCACGCGGGAAAAAACTCCTATGCACGAACGAAATCGCGGGCAACAACTAGTTATAAATAAAACTTATCACTGATTCGAACAACTCTATTTTGTACAATAAGATCTATATTATAATAACTACTTACAGCAATTCCAATGGCTTTAATATACTTACTTATTCTATATTAAGGTATTTGACATAACCGATTGTAGGTAAATGCTTTTGTAATGAAGGAAGTAATATTGGATCCACTACGCTATATTGTATTTGATAGTAAATATTTACAGGTACACAGAATTAACCGATACGGCTGCCGCCAAACATTTGTTAATTCCAAACTTGGTTCAACTTTGACTCCGAAAAGTAAATCCATTTTAATTATTAACATGTTTGAAATCAATTTAAATTCGATTAAAATTCATATTGAAGCTCCCGATGAACGAGTAAAAGTGTTTGGTTATTCAAATACTATTTAATGTCCAAACAGGCAAATGCATCTGCCAAAGACTTTCTAAACGAGGCAATTATAATATTGATGACGTCATTTCTATGCTTTCAGACGTAATGGTAACAGCGATAACATTAATGGTGGATTGCACTGTAGAAATTATTAGTTAGCGTAAAAAGTAACTATGACCAATAACTTTGACGATAACGAGGGAATGTCACATTTTTGTGTTGCAAATCATATCACATCAAAGTTTAAACCATTCGAAGGTTGCACGTTTTATATACGGTTAAAATTACGTCAAAATATATTTAGGTAACATTAACGTTAACCGATTGTCTTCGGTCGTCAACTCGTATTGACGTCCAGTGACACAACTGAATAAAAGCGAATTCAATATCGATTGCGGACACAGTAAAGATGATATTGAATCTGCAATAATGATTGCAGATTATAGCCTCCTAGTACCTCCTCCTAGTGTGTAGCGTTATTTATTTATCTACTAGTAAACCCGTCCTCGCTTCGTTCGTCTTCGTCGTCCGTAGCCAATTAGAGATGTAGCCACACTCGGAAATTGTTAGTTTTTTTTTACACCGTGCTAGTGACAACCCCACTCAAATCGATTAAGTCGTTTCTGGTATAAGCGCGAATAATAGACAACTATGTACTTATATAATAATTCTAAGAAGTCATCGGTTTGGGTTCTATTATAATTAAACCCCCTATAATAGTTATTCTCGTGTATGTAAACTACTTAACAGATTCATTATTATTTGTTTAGTCTAAAACTATTAATAACCCTTCTAAAAAAACGCTGGAGAAACCTCATGTAATTTAGACTAAGGCCTCCTACCTTATACTTGTGGCCTCCATTATCCCTAATGAGTGTAGCCATATTTGAAATTCAATGCACGGTACCAAGTCAAGGCAGTTATGAAAAAACCGAGCCCCAATAATTTATCACCCATACCTTACCCTCTACTGGCTTACAAAACGCGCACCTGATCTCTCTACATATTTCTACTCTACATATTTATTGAACCCAGGGCCTGAATAGAGTTTTGTTTGGGTGAGTTTTTTGATTTTGTCTTGCTGAGTAGATGTTCCGCCTTGTATATCCAAACACAAAAATTTTACGATATTGCTTTTCTTTTACTTTCACATTTATGATTTTAGTATGGATTTTCTTCCATATCAACCAACCAACCAGCTAATTGTGTTGCATCGGGTAATTTACAACAGCCCGTCTGATGGGTTAATATATATAAACAGGCGCTGTAAAGAGGTCATTGTAGTGCAAAATTGCGTCCCCTATGACGTTTAGTTACTCTCATAATGCATTCAATATTAGAAGCTGGTTATCACAGCCGACCAGCTGCTCTTTAAAGCTGATTTCAAAATAAAGCGATTGTTTGAGGTGCAAGCTGAATTGAAAATACGATTGTTTCTTACTTTCCTCTTTTTTAATTCTTGACCAAAAACGAGGAGAGGAGGTTCTCAATTCCACTGTATTTCTAAAGTGTATACTTCATAACTTTTTACCGAGTGTTCTGATTTTTATTATTTTCGAAATGTGGTGCTTGTAATGTGGAACACGAGCGACATCTAAAATAGATTTTGAGTTATCTGTACTTCATTAATGTCTTATTTTATTTTGCAAATAATAGTAAAGTGTTACCGATGGCTGGCGACCGCTTACAATCAAGAGGTTCGTATGCTCATTCTTTGACTATTAACATAATAAATTAATTAAATATTCTTATAATTATTAAAAACCGGCCAAGTGCGAGTCGGACTCGCGCACGAAGGGTTCACGAAGTCAGCCTAGCCTTGTAATAAATACAGCGGCACTCACACCAAAACGACTTTTTGTGTTCTAAATAATAAAAAATGAATGAAGCTTTGTGTTCCAAAAAATAAAGTTTAAATTTGTTCTAGTTCAAACTGTCAACATGGGGCATTCTATTGGTTTCGATGTGCTCTTTCGGCTGACTTTAGCCGGCTTCACTCTTTTGTTCACGGCGTTCCGTCTATAGTTTATTGGTCTGAGTGTGTAACTATTATGGTTTATGAGATACAGCCTGGTGACAGACGGACGGACGACGGACGGACGGACAGCGAAGTCTCAGTAATAGGGTCCCGTTTTACCCTTTGGGTACGGAACCCTAAAAAGACAAAAATACTAATTATTATATCTTCCATGGTTTCACTTGAAATTTCGTGTGTTCTTCAAGCAACTAAAAAATATTTTTGGTTCAGTCTTATCAGTAGCAGACGGCTCGCTGCGCTGTTTACATAATTATTAGGCAGCGAATACCTTTGATCCTTTGATATTATGGTAGATCTTGGCAGCGGTGGCCAATAAACATTATTTTACTTGTTTATCTAACACACAACACAAACTAGGTTTTCCTGTACTGTAAGTGCCGGGCCGTTGTAAACGGGCGTGCAAGGCGTGCGCTGCCCGCGAGCGGCACTCCGAGGAGGGAGGCCAATTAGGCTACAGGGTTGTCAACTTTTTAAAATCACTTTAATACTAATTTTGTAAAAACGTTCACTTTCTTATTTTGTATTTCAATCTCAATGTTTTTTCTTACTTTCACCCGATCCTCAGTCCCTAAATGTATTGAAATAATCTCCTTAAAAATTTTTGTTATTTAGTTAATCTTTGAAACAAGACAAAAAATGTTCCCAAGGTATCATATCTAAATTCTCAACAAAATATTTTATCAGAAATATTTTAAAGAGACTAATTCGATGCAAGAAATAAATGTTTCTTTGAAAAGAGATCTCTTATTTAGTAACTTCTTTAGCTTTGTTCCCCATGACTTGGGCATGACAAATAAATGTAAACGCGAATGGTACAAAGAAGCCGGGCGGCTAAGCAATCCGCCTTTGCATGAATAAGTAAATAAAACCCGGGATAACTTTGCCCTGTATCCGTGTTATGTTTTTCCGTATTATTACCCTCATGTAATATGCTCAAATGTTTCTTAGAAGTGTCACTTTTTATTTTTATGTGTCTTGTTGGTAAGGTGTTTTTAAATTTTCGGCCAGGCTACTTCGACATAAGAAGCCCTTTATGTTGAAGTATGACAAAGAATTAGTACCTTGAGATACAAAATATGTATATGCCTACGTGTTTATGTGGATGCCGTTATTTTAAAATATTCTTCAATGTAACACAGAAAAAGTGAGATGTTCTAAGACGGTCTGATGTGAGTCAAAATTCAAGGAATTAATACGTCCTTCTGTGGCTGTTGTAGATCACTTATTCTGTTTAAGAGAAATATGACATTATCTTATCCAACTTATACCTACAGCAAGCACTACGGAATTTTAAGGGTGCAAGTTGCGCTGTGTTGACAAACTACCTCGGTTTTGGAGCACCTTGTTGACTATGAGGCTCTGGTAATAGGTCCGCGTCTCGTTGGACGCCGCTGGATCTCTGGGCTACCCGCATCACATCAACTTAAATCCAACTCAACTCCGAAACAACTCAAAATCTTTACATCGATTTCCTTACAGTCGAATTTTCAACATTTCGGTGGAACAACTAATCCATGCGCAACTACGGCATTTTATACCAGCAGCCAATTTGTATCTTAAATTTCTAAATACCATGCTAACTTACACGAAATAAATTATTAATGATTTCCTTTGAGTTACGTCGATTATAAAGCTGAGTCGATTTGGAGTAGAATTGCAGAGTCGAGTTGGAATTGATTTTTGCGGAGTAGAGTTGGAGTTGAGTTGATCAGCGCAGTTCTTTGAATTATTTCATTTAAAATTATGCCAATTTCCAAATTCAGGTACGTATAAAAATATCTTCTTGTGTATTGTTTCATAAATATTCCCGTAAGTCAGTCCCGTAACTCCCGTATGCCTCTGACAGCTATGACCTTCGTCAAGCGGCGTCGTGTGTGAGTTATTAAACGTTATAAACACTGAGTCCTGACGTTAATTAATATACTGTTGAAATATTAATGTTTTTACTTTTGACGATGAAGGACGATGGGCATTAATACAGTAATTTTCATGTTGGTTTATATTTAGGCGAGATGTTTATTTAATTACCACTTAAGTTCGTCGCTTGAAGTAGGTGTAGATAGCTTTGAAAAAAATTACGAAAACTGACATTAAAATTCATCTCAGACAAACCAATTTATTTTTATAATTTTATTACATTATTCTTGGCTGTCATCAAATAAACATTAATGTTTCATAAAGGAATATTTTTCGACATAAATTGAGAGAAAACTGTTTTTACAAGAAAATAAGTTAATGCTAGACAATAATCTCTTTTCTGGTCGTGTCTTCATTACTGAAGGTCGTGCCTGCTCTGGTATTCTTTCATAACATTGACAATAATAACCTGATGTAAAGTGGCTTCTAAGCCTAGGCAGTTAGGACATGAATTTATTAAAACTGCAGAGAGCTGATGCCCGCGACTTTGTTCGTTCATAGGAGATTTTTCCGCGTGAATTCCGGTCCGGCGGGAACTCCGGGTTGAAAAGTATATGTTGCTCCTCAGCCTCCTCTATCTCCCAGTGAAAGTCCCATAAAAATCCGTTTAGCCGTTTCTGAGATAAGCATGCACAAACATAAAGACATACAGACAAACAGACAACATTATAAAACATTTTTTGGGTTCTCTTGCGTTATATATTTATCGGCCCCCTATTATAATTTTTTGCATTATTTGCTACGTACATACAGCAATCAATTACAGTTTTATTATATGTATAGATATAAGATACATATAGATAAAGATGTTACGACGAAAGTTCAAAATCAAATACTAACATTAGTACACGAATAGTTATGCATGAACATTAGAATGACTCAATATTTGGGCGGCTATTTGCTGAATTGTGTACACAAGCATTACGGCATATTACGAGTATTGGCGCAGTTCGGCTATTGCAGTTTGATAGCAATTTTCGTTAACCAAAGCATGTGTTATTAGCTTGTTTAGTCATTACTCAGTTTGTCGACTAGTACGGGATTACAAATAGCGTGTAAAAATCTCCATTCCTGATCCAGGGGGTGCAAAGGTCCTGAATTCTTGATCTAGGGAGAGGGGGTGGGGTACCTGCATACACCCGTGGTTCCATCCGTCCAGTCCAAGCCACCATGTTTATGTGATAGAGCTTGTGCTCAAAGCAAGAGAACCTGGCTTCCAACCTAGCATGCTCTTTGAATTTTGAGAGACCGTACGTAGTATAAATTACATAATAACATTCTTGAGATAATTTCAACACACACTTTCGCTGACTCGATAACAGAGTCTGTATCTACTACTTATTATCTTTTTAATTTGGGTTAATTAAATTAAGCGAGTTATTAACATATTTAGGTATCATAAAATGTAATACCTATGTAGCTACGAGTTATCAGTTCACTAGCGACGATTTTGCTACAAAGGCTGATAGATCATCAAAACTAAATTAGCTGCCTAACGCCACTTGTAACGATCGTCAGACCGGGAGCAAATTAACAAATTTACGATTCATAACAATTTTATAGTACTAGGTATAACCCGTTTCATTGTAACTTTCATGTTATCTTTATGAAATACAAAGATGTTAACCGGATACCTAATTATTAAGCTATTGTAGCGAGACAAGCGTAAATAACTTTAATATCTATGTAATGTTAAAAAAAACCTACGGTTTTATACTCAATGGATTATGTCGATCTAAAGCTAGCTATACATGCTAAGTATACTTACCTTACCTGTTTGGCAAAGGGAGATCTCCCGCCAGGCGAGACGACTATTAATGAACTCGGTTAAAGTTACTCCAGGTTTAAATTTTTGTCCTTGTCGTGCGATTCTCTAAAGTCAAAAGTAAGAAAAAAACAATAAATTTAAAACTTCGAGTAACTTTACACCACGTATATTAATAAGAAAGTACAGGTTTGACTATAACAATTAACTTGTACTGTTAAACTTGAGCGTGTTTGTTATGCAACGTAGTTCAATTTTACCTGATAAATTCAAGTGTAACTGACAGCTAGTTGGACAGAGCAGTTGGACCACTGCCCCGCACTCTTTACATCCTGTCAGTTACACCCTAACTATAAGACAATGAATGAGAACCAATGCCTTACGGCACATTATTTGAAACTACACCGATGACAATATTCATTGAGCACTTGGCATACTTTGATGGCACGTATAATATCAAATTAAATATTTTTTACAAAAAAGGTATTGCACTGCCTGTCCAAAGATGTATTGATAGCTAAATATCGACTAGGGTGAATAATTGTGAATGCGATCAGTGTGTTTAGGTGATCGCTATTGACAAAAGATACTGAAGTGCTTCTAAGCTTCAGAAGACAAATAAAGTCATGTGTTTAACAACTTGTCATCATTAGTCGTCGAACAATTTTATTTCAGTCGTTAAGCCATGTCGGAAGGCTAGTGCGACATACAATCTGCAGGCAGTTGGATTGGCTTAACCCTTAAATGATCGATAATGTTACACTAGTGAAGTGTGTTCGAGGCCTTATCAATACGCGTAAGGACTTAATCCAGTGTTAAAAAGTCAGCATTTCGTAATTGAAAACGATCTATCAAATAGATTTTTATTAATACAAGACAGTTTATTATACAAATCGGTGTTCTAATCCGTAATAAATCTGAATCGATATAAAGCTAACGTCCAATTAATATTTTGGATGTTGTAAACAGAAACCAATTAAAGTTGGAACCTGTGTAGACAGATGATATATGGCCACTCATCTGTTGTCTATTCAAGAGGAAACTCAATAACGCCGACGAGGCAAAAATTTTAGGCTAAAACTTCAGCCTAAACTCTACATTCAGAATTTCGGTCAATTGGTCATTGAGATATTCGCAGTATTTTAATGGCAATTCTCAACTTTCAAGTTCAAATAAAAGCACAATGATAATACCTACTGTTTTTATGTACCTAAAAATACACAGCTGTTATTTTCGTGTCAAATTACATTGATACTAGGAATTTACATAAAAGCCCTAGAAAAAATAGATTTGAAGCAGGATAAGGTTAGAAAATGTTATCCGATATCTACTTGCCCAGAATAAAAAGAAAGTTCAGCCTTCCATAGACAGCAAATATTTTTGGGAGCAACGAAGTAAAATGCCACCAAATAGTCTGGTAAGTGTCGAAAAGTGGGGCTGTAAAATTTTACGTGACCACAAATTGTCCATTCCGGCTCAAATGTTCGCTCCAACTAAATGCTGCCATTGAATCCGAAAGCGTTTTGGATTTATACACCCTGGTAAATCGGCGTAACATGAAATGACCTACGGCAAATCTGGTTCGCGAAAATAACGTGGCAGAATTGATACTTTTTCGTTGGATTTCAAGTGACACTACGAGTATATTATCTATACCTTAATATGAATAAAATTTAAGTTTCTATCTGTGACATCAAAGTAAATGTGTTTTCCAAGTATATAATATAACTAGTTAGTTACACGATACTGACACACAAACAAACGAGTTTAAATTTTTGTCTATCTATCGGTCTTTTAATCTCCGGGACGGCTAAACCGATTTTTCGGGACTTTCCCTCGAAGATAGAGGAGATTTTGGAGCACCATATAGGCTAATTTTTATGCCGGAGTTCGTTTGATGAGGATTCCATGCATTGCCAAAAAAGGTACAAACATTAAAAAAATAAAAGGAAAAAAACCTCAACCAGCCGGGACAGGTCAACTCGTTTTGCGGAACCTTAAAGATGATCGAATACCAATTCAATAATGTCCCCTTCGCCACATTGGTTGTCATTTTTCTTTTACAGAATATGTTATCTGGATGTCGCCATATTGAATCTTGATTGAGTGTTACTTTCATAGATTTATTATATCATTGTGTGCTAAATCTATGGTTATTTATTAATTTAACGCTTTAATGTTTCCACACTATACAATAAAATCCACACAAAAGCACAAGGAATGAAAAACAATGTGCGGGCTTATCGCTTTAAAAAGATAGAGTTATATTTAGAGGCAGTACGAAAAGTAAATGGTAAAGGTTAGGTAAGATGATCTCAAAGATATGTAAAATTCCACCATCGCAATTAACGAAGTGGTGGTAAGTGCATACAGGCTATAGCACCTATGGCCAGTACCTATGCCCGGTGCTCAGCAGTGGGAAAGTAATGTGTTGCGATGACAATGAATCAGCTTGATACATTTAGCTCCAGCTTACTCTCCATTAGCCTATTCAGCTTTACCTGATAAATCTTTAATGATTATACATTCATAATATATCTTCGTCGATTGAGGGTGTCAAAAGGCCGAAACAAAATAGGTACGAATGTCTGTAGAAACCAGTACCTTTCACTTAGCCGATTACACTGTATATCTAGATGAATAGCAAAAGGATCAAATTTGGTTGAAGCCATTGGAATATACATCTTACTTACACAACAATATAATGTTAAAATTATTCTGGAGTCTAGATCGAAAGGATGAAAATCACATAGCCTCTACGAACAAAACCAGTTAAATATCGTAATCATAAAATTCGTAGACGAAAGAAAGTTACCTACATAGCTCTCAGAAAGAGTTAGCTAAATCGTTTGAAGAACAGACGACCGATCGAGTAGAAAAAAGTGCTCGAATTGTGTCGACGTCTTTGTGAAGGGAGCACAGCACGACTAGGTAGACTGATTTAAAGAATAAAGAAGACTGTTGAAAGCCCCTGGATTGAAGGGGTCAGGACTGGGCGAAGCGGCGTCAAGTTATGCATAGCAGCCCAAAGTCCACTATGAAAAAGTATTTCAAAAACTTATTGCTGGGAGAATATTTATTCATAAAAACATCAATGTCGGTACAGAAATATAATAGATGACAAATCGTAATAGATGTCTGCAAATCACGTCTTGCTTCACATTTCATTGATACTCGTATTTATGTATACGATCTGCAACCCGCGACTACGCAAATTTTATGCTTAGGTATCTGAAAAGGTGGTAAAGCCTAGAGTTCGCCCGGGGTAGTACCACCGCCCGCCAAGGTACTCAGTACCATTCCTACCGTCATAATAATTGTTTTTAAGAGCAATTGTGTTCCGGATAGGAAGGTGTGGAGCCGGTTCACTTTTTTAGAGGCGACCATCTCAGTCCTCAGGGGTAGCAACGCATCTGTGACCGAATTGGAACAAGACTCACACTAATCATTACTAACTGGACAATACTAATATTAAAACTAACAGGACTAACTATCACTAACAGTCCCTGTCCTCACACTTATTAACAAACTAACCAACTAACATTCTAACACCATCTACTAATTGGACTAACCACCCTAGTCCCTAAATTGGGTCTTGTTCTAAGTCGGTCACAATTGCCATGGGCGGCAGCGGGAGGGTGGTGCTGCATGCTCGTTTGCTACCTTAATTCAATAAAAAAAATGTAGAATGCCCTTCTTTCTACTCTTAACAAAACGTATCCAAATTTCACGGCAATTGCGTAAGGAGATAAATCATGAATGCGTACTTATTAAAAAAACAATCTCACATTTGTATTTACTACGCAACCATTAACTATTATTGTTTTACTTAATTTTCTTTTGTTTTGCTACTAAGTAGGTATCAATTCTTTCTTACTCAAAATGTCATATGTACACCCGGCCTTTTAGAATCTTCTATACTTAAATCACAACTTCTCAACCCCTGGTTGTCTGGAAGAGATCGCTCTTTAGTGATAAGACCTCCTTTGTACAAATTCAATGTTATTTTCGCTGTACGTTATTTTCTTGCTTTGGTGTACAATAAAGAGTATTGTATTGTATTGTAACTATTACTCAGTTGGGCTCGGTTCTCCGATAATGTGAGGATGTGCAGTCCATACTTCATCAAACTGGCCATTAGCTCATTTGCAGGTTTCACACATCTCTGTGAATGTTAATAGAGAAGTCTCAAATGAGATTTTCCCACGAAATCCTTTACGTAAGCAAGTTTTAATAGACACAAAATTAGCGGTAAATGTAATTTAAACATTCAGACCAATCAGTTGTCACTGCTATTATATTACCTACATATATCAAATTCAATGCTTAATTTCAATAAATTAAGACACGTGTCTACGCAACGAAACGTAAAACATCCATCACGCAAAGATTACGAAACATCCTTTTGTTTTACGCCTCCGTCGCACAAATTTCCGGAAGCTATAAATTTTGAATTGTCTTAAGCAAATAGCTCTATATACAGGATCTTTATGGTACTGTGGAACTCGTGAATAAAGGGAAAACTTCGGAGGACCCGTTCTGACAATTATATCATACATAGCTAGCTAGTATGGTAATTTGCCTAAACAGAACTATGTACCTTTTTTTACCTTGATTTTCAAGTTTTAACAATTTTCGACATAGGTACAGCAGATAGATAATTTGGAGATATTTCTTAAATTCTCTGTTCGAATTGTACTTCCTTTTTTCTTTAGAAAACAAAATCTTCATTCTATGTTTTAACTCTTTAACTCGATTATTAAATTTAAATTACAAAGGTACATACATTCCTAATTTATTTAATGTCTTATTTGTGTTGTCTACGCCAACCGTGGACAAGGGACTCATTAGTACGAGTGCCCGAGTATGAGGGTATACCTCCTATGGCATAAGTGTCTTTATTTACTGTTAGGTAAAGCGTTTATTGATATACCTATTCGACTTTAGTATGGCCTTTAGATAGAAACTGCGCTTCCACAAATCTTTAAATATTCCTTTAGATTTTAGAAACGTATTTCAACAAAAGCAATCTTTACTAAATTAGGAGTTAATTTCTCGCACGTACCGACATTTATGTAGAAATACCCGCTTACTTCATAGTAAGCACCTACATACCCATATACTTTATAACCTGCTTGCTTACCTTAGAAATTTTAATGGAATTTTCTTCATGCGTTATTGCGCCGTAAATCTCAAAGTGCCAGTTTAAGCAAAAACACCTTACTTTTCGGTGTATCGACATGAAAAAAGCTTGTGAAAACTATTACTGTAATGCAAAAGATTACATAACTCATTAGATATTAAGCATTTTTGGATGTTAGTCGGTTTGATAAACGATTTGTATGCTCTTTTCGCTGCTGATGTATTGTAATATATCAGTTTATAACTACAGAGATTTTTTATAACATGTTTTGTTGCACACACCGCCCCTGCGATTAAAGTACACACTACATAGCATATTGACGGCGAGAATTTAAAATGTCGTAAGTGTTCAGTTAGGGAACATAAGAAATCATACGCGTATTTAAATATGTACAAAACTATAATTCCTTGAACTTGGTAACAATATAACGTATGCTAGGTGCGTATGTAAGAAAACTAAGTAATGCATGTACGCGCGGGTCCGTTCGAATTGAGTGAGTGCACAGCGGTGCAGGGAGGGATGGTGTCGCCGCTGACCGTTGACCCCCCTCCTTGCCTCTTGAACCCCGCAGACATCTATCACGCCGGTGTGGCGTGAACATACTCCCGGCCCTGGAAAGCTTAGCTTTCAAGCCTTCCTTCTTCATTTGGCCTAGGAAGCAGGCAGATCCTATTGAGCGCGCGTCGGACGGTCCCTCTTGCAGTGATGACGTCGGCGACGCGTGTTACACCATCAGGCCCCGGGAACAGTCTCTTAATGCGTCCGAGGCGCCAGCATAGTGGTGGTGTGTTATCCTCCTTCAGGATAACCATGTCATCCAACCGTAGGCTCTCGCTAGACGTAGTGCGCCATTTGGTTCTCGTCTGCAGCTCAGCGATGTATTCATGGCTCCAGCGCCGCCAGAAGTGCTGCCTTATTTGCTCAAGGCGTTGAAACCTGTCGAGACGAGTAGCATTAGTTGCTTGAAGACACGGTGATGGCAGTGATTGGAGGGGTCTACCAATTAAAAAGTGGCCCGGGGTTAAGGGATAAAAATCAGTGGGTGAGGAGCTCAAAGGACATAAAGGTCGGCTATTGAGGATACTCTCTATTTGAGCGAATAGAGTCGACAATTCCTCGAATGTTAAGTGGGCAGTCCCTAGTATCCTTGCTAAATGGAATTTAGCTGATTTCACACCGGCCTCCATCAAGCCATTGAAGTGAGGAGCGTATGACGGAGAGAAGCGGAACTCGACGCCCTCGCTAGCAGCAAAATCAGTGATGGAATCAGCGCTACTATCAATAAATTGCTTGAGCTCTTTCGAGGCTGCAACAAAGTTTCCACCATTGTCGCAAAATATCAGCTTCGGTAGGCCTCTCCGTGAAATAAAACGTCTTAAACATAAAATGAAGGCATCTTTAGTTAGTTCGCTTACAGCCTCCAAATGAATACACTTATATTTAAAACATATAAAAATACATAAATAACTTTTAGTTATTTTACATCCACGGCCCTTGCGATCCGTAATCATAAATGGTCCAGCAAAATCCGTCCCCACAGTACGAAAGGGAAAATCAGGAGTTAATCTCTCTGCAGGTAGGTTTCCCATGATATTTTGCATCGTTTGACCTTTAAAACGTCTACAAACATTACAATTACGCACCGCACGACGAGCTAAGGTTTTTCCCCCAATAGGCCAAAAACGAGTTCTAATAGACGCTAACAATGCTTGGGGACCTATATGCAATAGTCGTCGGTGTTCCTGTTGTAATAAAAGATGGGTAAAATGGTGTTTGTTACTCAATAACATGGGATGTTTCATGTCAAAGCTACAATCCGATGCCTGTATCCGACCACCTACTCTTATGATTCCATCGTGAAAGAAGGGGTTAAGTGAAGAAATATGAGATTTTGAATTAAGTGATTTTCCTTTGACTAATAAATCAAACTCTTTGGGGAATGACTCTACCTGGGATATACGAACTAATATTTTGAGAGATATATCGAGTTCGACAGTAGTCAATGAGCCTGCGTATTTATTACAAGGATGCTTACAATTGTGGATAAACCTATTAACGTAACAAAAAATGTGTTGTAATTTTTTTAAATTAGAATATTTCTCTAGTTGAAATAATTTAATTGGGTTTTCGATAATAGTAGCGTGCGCCTTAACTTCTGGTAAATCATTAGTGTCAGTATTTTTAAGTAGCTGTGTACTAGGCCAATCATCCTCGGGTAGAGATAAAAATTTGGGTCCATGCCACCACATCTCACATGTAGCGACTTCTTGAGGGGTTATGCCACGGGACAGTAAGTCAGCTGGGTTATGATCCGTCGGAACGTGACGCCATGAAGTAGAGTTTGATGCCGGTGCGACACGTGATTTGGCGCATAATAGCTGGACATATACCTTTCCCTCCTTATCTATAGAACGAAGGTATAAGCACGCGCCATAAGCTCGCTGAGAGGCGTCACAAAAACAGTGCATTTCAACAGCTACTGGGTTCGTAATAGATACCCATCTGGGTACAGACAACCTAGAAATGGATGTAAGACCATCATGGAAGGCCTTCCATGCCTTCACTACGTCTTTAGGCGCGGGTTCATCCCAGTCTAATTTTAGTGACCATAAGGTCTGAATTAAAATTTTGGGAACGATAGTGCACAAAGCTAGGAGCCCCAAGGGATCGAAGATCTTGAAAGTGGAAGCTAGAATGGTCCGCTTGGTGACGACAGCTAAAGGTTCCGCCTTGATGGGAAAATGAAGGCTATCAGTGCAAGGATTCCAGTCCAAGCCCAAAGTATTGGTAGAATAACTGAGCTTAAGATTTTCGCAAGATTGTAACTCATCTGTAGGCAGTATAGAGCATAAGTTAGAGCGATATTTTCGCAGATTGAAGCCAGCGTTGAGTAGAGCTGTGGACGTTAATTGTTGAATGTTACGAATTTGATTTTCATCATCATGACTAGTCAACAAGTCATCAACGTATATATCTTGCTGAATGACTGTTTTTATTGTGTCATTGTCGCATTCTTCACCTATTTGCCAAAGACACCTGGTAGCAAGGTAACTGGCGCTAGCAAACCCGTAGGTGACTGTATTAAGCCTTAAAGTTTGTAACGGTTTATCTTCCGCATCACGCCACAAAATCAGCTGCAAGTTACGGTCGGACTCGTCTATCAGTACCTGGCGGTACATTTTTTCAATATCCGCCGACAATACATAACGATGTTGACGGAATCTAATGAGGATATTGAAAAGAGAGTCTTGCATCGTGGGGCCTATCATTTGAATGTCGTTTATAGACAAACCAGATGTGGTGCGAGCTGACGCGTCAAATACGACACGAAGACGCGTAGATTCACTTTCCTCGCGGACGACTGGGTGGTGCGGAACAAAATAAGCTCCCTCAGGTTTGCTTTTCTGAGAAATGGACAAGTGATTGAGTTGTTGGTACTCATTAATGAATTCTACGTAAGCAGACTTAAGGTCAGGTTCTCTACGAAACCTACGTTCCAAATTAAGAAATCTGCGTTTAGCAATGAAATAAGATTCGCCTAGACAATTTGGCTCATCAATGAGTGGTAGTTTCACACAAAAACGACCTTCAGCGGTACGTTTTGTGTGCTGTAAAAAATGAAGTTCACAAGCCTTTTGTTGATCAGTTAGAATTGATTTTTGTGGCAAGCTTTCAAGCTCCCAAAATCTTTTTAAATCACTATGAAGTTCGATTAATGTATTATTAGTCTCAGTGTTAACTAAATTACATTTAATTTCGTTGTTAATATTAATATTTCTAGTATTATAGTGCAAGGGACCTGCGATGAGCCATCCTAATTTTGAATCATGTAGGATAGGGTTGCCTTTTCCTAAAGAGTGCCTTTTGGTTCCTATGACGTCCCAAAATAAGTCGGCACCAATAAGCAAGCCTATTTCGGAAGGCTCATAAAAGCTGGGGTCTGCTAACTCGAATGAATTTAAATTTAAGTGTGTAATGTTCAAAGGAGTTTTAGGTATTTTTCCTGAAATTTGAGGTATAACTAAACATGATGTAATGACACTGAATGGCCGTACCTTAGATTGTATACGTATATTACAACGTTCAGCGTTAAGCTTATAAACAGTATTGCCTATGCCAATAACATTTTTTGTTTTTGAAATTAATGCAGTTAAATTTAATTTTTCCTTTAAGGATTCTGTGATGAACGACGACTGACTGCCATTGTCCAATAAAGCCTTGGTCGTAACCAATTTATTATTTATGGGATTAATAATGTCAACTAAAGCAGTACATAATAATGTTTCAGTATGCGTGTGTGAAGAGTGAGTATGCGAGACAGCCGACATTGAAACCGGTTCTGAATTTATATTACTAGTGTCACATTCCGTAGGTTTATGAAGATTAGTGTTGTGACGTTTTTTACAAATTCTGCATGTCCCTGGTAACCTACAGGCCTGTAGACTATGGCCTTTACGCAAGCAGTTTGTACATAATTTTAGCTTATTTACAAACGCTAGTCTATCATCAATTGATTTAGACAAAAACTGTGAGCATTCATAAATGCGATGAGAGTTATTGTTGCAAAACACACATTTATTATTATTAACGCGAGGTGACTGGTCTGCTTGGTTAGAAGTGACAAACGACTTGGTGTGAGATGACAACTGCTTAGAGTTTTGCAGGTTATTTTGCGATGACTTAACAACCTTATCTTGTTTACTACGGTAAATAGATTCGAGAACATCTGCTCGACCTCTAATAAATGTCAAAAAATCATCAAGAGTAGGCATTTCCAAGGCGCTAACACTAGTATGTATGTACTCTTCCCATTTAACACGCGTATTACTATCCAATTTTGCTGCAAACATGTGTATGATTACGGTATCCCAATGGTCGGTTGGTTGCTTTAAAGTATTTAAGGCACGTAAATTTTTTGTAATATGGTCAACGAGGAACCTTAAAGATTTGTCTGATTCGCGTAACGGTTCAATGCTAAACAAAGTTTTTAAGTGATTATTAATCAACTGGCGAACATTATTATAACGCTCACAGAGAATATTCCACGCCTCAGGATAATTATTATCGGTAACTTCAAGATTACTGATCACACGAGCAGCTTCACCCTCTAAATAGGAATTTAAATAATGAAACTTATGTATGTTTTTAATTTTAGAATTATTGTGTATTAATGAACTAAAAGTGTCACGGAATTCCAGCCATTTATAAAAGGAACCATCAAACATACTTATTTTAATGACTGGCAAACGGAACCCAATGACCTCGTGGTCATCTTCGTCAGCTGTGGAAAAACTGCTGCTGTGGTCAATAGTCGACTTTTTTGTTAAACTGTTTCCCGAAATAATTTCCTGGGCCCTTGCGATTGAATTGTGGAAAGCCTGTTCAATAACCTCTCTTGTATCTAATTCAGCACTTAAACTTTTTTCATCTATCCCCTCGATTTGATTTTGCACGCCATCGAATTCGGCAAATAACGCTTCAATTTTAACCAATTTTTGTGAAAGCACGTTAACTTCAGTAGGAGTAAGTTTTCTGCCGTGACATTCATCTAAGTGATTATTAAATTTAGTAATACGTCCTTTAATTGAGGCGCGTTTTAAGTTTAAAAATTTATAATTATGCTCCATACTTATGAAGTCAACGCGCAAACAAAGCAAAGATTAGTCAATAATAACAAGAATGAATACGATACGCTCCTCGCTTCGATGACGGCTGACTCGGAAACCGGTGTGCATCAGCTGATGACGGCACGGGATTCAAGGTCACCCGGCCGGCCGCTCTGCCGCAGTGTGCTCGATGCTCAGTGCGCGGGCGCAGCGCGCGTAGGTTTCACGATGTTATTGCAGAAGCGAGGGACGCTCGGCAGCGACGGCTGGAATTGATTGTTGGAATGCCTTGTATATACAAGAATAAACAATAGGAAATCTTGGGAACAAGATAAAGATAGACAGCTGTATAACGAAAATTGCCTTAGGATACTTTAGTTTTAGATAATATATTATGTATTGATTACTTTAGTTGTAGATGTTGTTTATTGATTACTTTAGTTTTAGATATTATTTATTTGAGTTACTTTAAGATTAGGTAGGTATATAAGGCACCTCTTGTAAATTTATTTTTATGGAATAGAATACAGAAGGAAAATAGAATATAATGAGAAGGGAGAGTAAAGAAGGAATAAAATGATTTGGAACGGGCTCACTTTTGGCTGGCAAACCGCTGCTGCACTGCGTGGATTCCGCTGACGTCAGCTTGGCCGGCTCGCGATGGCTGCAAAAGTGGTCGTTCTCGATGTTCCTTAGACCGTGTGCTGTCTTTAGGCTGCTCTGGGTGGCTTCTAACAGTCGTAGACCGGCTTCCCAGCTGCTTCTTTTCTTGCGAAGGCGCGAAGCGGTTGACCGTAATGACCTTGCCCCGGAGCACGCGGCGCGGTGTCGAGATTAGTCCGTAGAAACGACATAAACGCGCACTGGATGTCCTGTCACGGTCGCCACCTTTATGTTCAGTTAGGGAACATAAGAAATCATACGCGTATTTAAATATGTACAAAACTATAATTCCTTGAACTTGGTAACAATATAACGTATGCTAGGTGCGTATGTAAGAAAACTAAGTAATGCATGTACGCGCGGGTCCGTTCGAATTGAGTGAGTGCACAGCGGTGCAGGGAGGGATGGTGTCGCCGCTGACCGTTGACCCCCCTCCTTGCCTCTTGAACCCCGCAGACATCTATCACGCCGGTGTGGCGTGAACAGTAAGTAAACTTTGCACACAAGCTAAATTGAACTGTGAGTACAGGTAATAGAATTGATTTTGGCGGGGAGTAACAATTCCACATTCATGACGACTCAGGTAATTCTTCGGTTTGTTGGATGCATTCAGTGATAGGCATTTCAATTTCTTTTTTATCTGGTGTGCTTTAAAGTAGTATTTTACCCTTTTGCCGTGTATATATAATATATAAATATATATAACACTGCATGCTCCGTCTGTCACTCACCGTGAATAACATAAAAACGACCGTCACCCGCCGGCACATCTCGGATTAGCGCGCTCTTATAATTTATGGCATGGTACGCCATCCCTTTTGTCTCTTCACAAATGTTCAGAACATTTGGCGAAAATGAAGATTTTATTGTTTTAGGCAAAAACCCTTTTGCGTTTGAGGACAGGTTGACAGAAGTCAAGCGTTAAGTTATGAAAGCTTTACCGCAGCGATTTAGAAAGTTGCGAGTGGTTTGTGAATAGACATTTAATTTGTAGCGGTTCTGTTGGTAGGGCCTCTGCTGATAATGCAGCGGAAGGGTGGTGCTGCCTGCTCGTTTGTTACCTTAAATCCATAAAAAATAGTCCATTTACTTGATAATAAGACATACCTTTCTTATCTAAGATCTAAGTTAAGTATGTACTAAGTTTTGAACAACCAGTTTGAGCAACCAATATGAAACTTGTCTCATGCATATAATTAGTATAGGTGCATAGATACGCCGTTAGCAAGTCTCCACAAAATGTTTTAGTTATCTGAATACGCATACATCAAAAGTTTTCCCAGCACACAGACATGAGGAGACAGGTGAGTTGATGGAATACGCTATTGTTTTTAAGGTTTTGACACTGCTACGGATTTATTCGCGCTCATATTTGTTCAACTTCTCATTGTTCTGACTAAAATATCTTCAGAATGTGTATTATTTCACTGATTGATGTCATTTTGTCTTGCTTTTGGTTGTGTATCTCTTTAAAAAGTGTGATGTATCCTGTTGCTCGTGGCTTTGCGTGCTTGAAAGCTTTATTTCACTTCATTTGGGTTGTTTTTCACAAAACATTGAAATAGTGTCTTTCTAAATAGTAACTAGTCTAAATAGTGAAGTAAATAGCAAAGTAAGTTAAATAGTAGCTTACACAAATGTTTCAAAATGGTGGATTTTCACACAATCATTGTATTCTTTAACATCTTTAGGGGTTTAGTCACTATAATAAATAAATAAATAACGCTTCACACTCATAGCCCCACACTAAGATTTCCTATATCGTGGGTGCCATGGACAACATACACGACAAGGACACACACCCAGACCGAGAACGGAAATTTAAACTCATCATTCAAATTGCCGCCTCGCTGGGAATCGAACCCAGGACCCTCGGAACAGCGTGTTGGCGTGTTAGCCATTGCGTTATTTATTATTAAAAAAATGTAACGAACTCCGGATCGAAAAGGAACGTAGTAAAGTCTTCTTCTTTTTGTGATATCAGTGATTGTAATTTAGATTTCCTATCTGTCTTTTTAACATACAAAACCAACACAAAGTAGTTGAAATAAGTACTATTTTATCTCCAATATACTAAAGCTTCCAAAGTAGTTTGTCTTCGGGGTATACCCAATTATAACTAAGCTGGGATAGATGATGGTTACACGAGTTTATAGAGCGTGGAACAGGTGATTGAACCCAAATTAGTTTCGAACTGAGCGTGTTTGCGGAATACCTGAGCACGGATTTCCGCGGGATTAAGTATAGTTAGTGCAAACTAGTTACCACCTTTAACTTTTTTTTAAAACCTGTGCCTTAGTTACTCACGCTTGAAGAAATGTCTACGCAGGATTCGTTTAAGGTACATAATTATATTTTTTAATTGTCAAACAAAACAAAATCATGGTATTTTTCTAGGTCTTTACTCCACAAGCCGCAGCGCAAAAACAAGCAAGCAATAATTGCGGCGCAATTATTTATAAACTAGATTTTGCCCGCGGCTTCGCCCACGTGGAATTCGTTTATATCGCGAACCGGGGAAGTGGGGAAGAAGGTACTTCATCAACTATCTTCCTGGGAAAATTCATCGAAATCGGTCAGGCGGTTTAGATTTTTCATACAAACTTTCATCCCCTATTTCAAGCCTTTAGGGGTTGATTTTTGAAAAAAAAGTAGCCTATATGTGACTCTGGGTCTTCAACTATTTTCATTCCGAATTTCATCCAAATCGCACCGGTGGTTTAGCCGTGAAAACGTCACAGACAGACAGACAGACAGACAGACTTTCGCATTTATAATATTAGTATGGATGAGGATGAAAAACTCATTACTGCCCGCATAAAGTTTCTTATAGAAAACATCAACTTTGGGCGCACTTAAAGGCGAACGAAGTCGTCCTTTTCGAATAGGTGGGCTGAAATAGTAGTTTATGCAACTGTCATATAATGAAGGGTATTAAAACACGAGTGTAAGTTTATGAAACGAGCGCAGCGAGTTTCATAATAGTAACGAGTGTTTTAATACCCGTGTTATATGCAGTTGCATACACTACTTTATCTTCACTAATGCAATTTAATTTGTATTTTAAAAACAAAACACATTGCGAAACATTAAATTCACGCGTACGTGTATTGTCACAGTGAACTTGCCGCCATTAAAATCTAACCAATGAGAGCGCAGCTGCGCGCGCAGGGCCAATCAGGAGCGAGCGCGCGATGTTATAATGAGATTTTACGATATCGATGTGGATATGTGAAATTGCTTAAATTGAGTGTTTTGTTATCTGCGCTATTCGCTATGTGCAAAGCGGGTGGCAGGTGTACAAAAACGATCGCAGCGCACAACGTGACAAAAAATGGAAACTATTGCGGCTGTGTGTAATACTTTCGAACGCGGTTTTTATGATTATATCCATTGTACACATACACTATTCAATAAATTGCACTCAAATAAAGTCAACAAGTATCATTTACTGTTTATTTTGGTTTTTAATTGCAAAAATACTAACAATGTTTACTTGTCATATTTGACAGTAGCCGAAAAAGTTGCGCGTTGCCACCGTCGTGCACGTTCCCAATAACAGTAGTAATTATAAGTCAAGTATTGGAAACATAAGTAGAATGTTATAACATTAGTGTAGATAAATAACTTTTCAACACACTTGCTCGTAAAGTTGATATTTTTTCTTTAGTCTTACGCCCGGAATGCGGTTTATTACACACTAGTGCGTTTTACTTTTCATTACCGCACTAGTGTTTTTCTTATTCCACTTTTTTTTTAATATCCGTAAAGAGGTTGTTACCAAAAGATTTGTTATTTTGTAAATAAATAAACTTGTTGTACTTAGTCAAAATCTGATAAGATAAGATTATACTTCATCTAATTATCTATTAAAGCATTTAAAAATACAATATTTTAAATCATTAATTACCGTAAATTCTTATTAGAAATACATAATTATTTAGTTTAATATATTGTGGCTGAATGTTCGGTGCCTTGGACTTAACCTGCGCGCGCATAGTTATTCAACCAAAGATACGGCGCGCGAAAAAATAAACCGCGCCATTTTGTGCAAACATTTGTTCGTTTATAATTTGCTGATTTGTGACTGAAAAATGTCGATACCTAATTGTTTTTTTCCTCGCAAGTGTGTTGAAAAACGTCGTATGATACGCGTGTGCTTTGTTCATTACAGTCTTGGCTCTATTAAAGCCCTCGCCTTGCGGCTCGGGCTCAATACCGCCTCGACTGTAATGACCAACTTCGCACACTTGTATCATAATGTACTATTATAATATTTAAAAAGTTTTTTGACTTCACTTGGCTTCACCCATTAATGGCCTCTATTGGGCACCATCACCACACTGCTTGTGTGGATAGCTGGGAAAGTTAGTGGTGATCCAATAATTCACAATGACCTAAGCCTCACGAATATTCTCTAAAGACAGCAACCGGGACTTAAGGCTAAACGTGCTTTGTGAAGGTCAAAAATGCTACTTTTTGGCACTAACGATCATTTAACCATTACCCGACCACACCAGCTGTTGTCACAAGCCACCGGACTATTGGCGCTCGATTGAATGATAAAGTTAAGGTCAATATATCAAACTCTCAATGGGTAGGTTGTAGCTTACCCAGTGTATCATAGAGATCAGTAATTCTAAGCCCCGAAGACGAATTTGAATATTCCTTGTAAGCCCTACACAAACCAGATTATTCACGAGTACACAGCATGATAGCTTTGTAACTACAACTCAGTTAGTGACTACAGATCAGAAGATTTCAAGGTCGTTACACGTGACAAACTAGGGGTAAGTAATTACAAAAACAACCACAAATTCAGTAGTACCGCATATGAAAAAATACGTCCAGCCGTTTGTGCTGTAGAGCGTGCCAAAGAAAAGGACACACGTACAAATATACAGTCATACATACATACACTTCTGACGAAACCTAACGTGAAATTTGACGTGAAATGTACTTTAGTACATAGTATCTCAATGTGAAATGTGACGCGAACATGACGTGAAACGTGTCTATATAGAATGTGAGGTTAAACGTAACTTGTGACGTAACGAAAAAATTGACATGAAACGTCTTTCATTTCGGTTACAATGGCACATAGGTCATAGGTTCATAGTTTTTGTGTATGTTACCGGAAATGTATGAAATCTAGGAACTTTATACAATTCCTTGGAAATGTATACAATTGCGAAGCTATTTAGGAAATGTATAAAATATTGTTTTAAAAAATATTTAATACATACATATCCTAGGAAATGTATATATGTATGTGTATCCTAGAAAATGCCTTCGGCGACCAGCCTTAGCCGCTCCAGCTCGCCCGGGTGTCTGCGTTTTGTTACAGCGGGCGGGGGCTGCCCTCCCTCCACGCCTCCGGGTTCTAAAAACACTCTTGGGGTAGGGCATACAAGACTACGTGGAGCAGGGGTAGGCTAATTCGGTTCTGTAACCAATTCGACCTACCTACACCTTGAAGAATTTGACTGAGTAGTAATGGAAATGAGTATTCATTGTTTTACAAAATAATATTTTTATTAAGGCACTCGGTGAGACAATCTGGTAACAATGATACCGTAAAATATCGTACAAAATCGTAATAGTAAAAATACATACCGTAAAAAATCTCAAATTTCCGATTGCTATTTATGAAATGTATATGTTACCGTTAATTTGCGTAAATCAGATAGAGTGCAGATTAACGAGGTATTCTGCAGATTATCTGGCTGAGTCAGTTAAAGTGGGAAAAAAATAATTGAGTTCCTACATTAACTAGTTAATCTGCAGACTTCCTAGTAAATCTGCAGACTATCGACCATGCATACGGTAAAGTCTATAAAATAGGTTCTTGTTTGAATAAAAAAAATTAATAACAGGTGTAGCTAGGTCGAATTGGTTACATAACCGAATCAGCCTACCCCTACTCCACGTAGTCTTGTATGTCCTACCCCTAGAGTGTTTTTAGAACCCGGAGGCGCGGAGGGAGGGCAGTCCCCGCCCGCTGTAACAAAACGCAGACACCCGGGCGAGCCGGAGCGGCTGAGGCTGGTCGCCGAAGGCGACCAGCAGGCCGAAGCTGCGCAGGTGAGCGTGGGTGCCTGTGCTTTGTTACGCAAGGGCGAAGGGGCTGCACCTTCCGCAGCGCCGGTGACGTCACGGTTCGAAGTTATGCTCTATTTTCCGCATTTTTACGATTCGGCCAAACGTTGATGACCAAATCGTGAAACGTAGACGATTTTACGATCTGGCCAAACTGAGTTGACCATTTCATGAAATGCGACCATTTCATGATATGGTCGATCATTTCATGATGTGAGCAAATCTACGGTGTGGCCACGACATCAACACAAATTGGTACTCTGGTAGCCAGTCTTCCGCAATTTAACTATGTACCATCCGTTACTGTGCAGACTAACTGGGTAAAGTGCAAATTTTACACTTTAACGAATGCAGCTAATAATCTGTAGATTACCTAGTTAATGTGCACATTAACTTATTATGCATTTTAACGGTAACATATAGATTTCCTAGGAAATGTGTCCAATATAATTTATTTCACACATTTCCGGGCGATTTTAGGAATTTCATACATTTCCTAGGAATTGTATACAATGACGGATTACACACATTTCTGTTAATATATACATTATTTAAATAATACAAATACAACAGATGACGCAACCAGTTTGTCGTTCGTATTCAAATCCAAAATCATTTATTCATAATTATCACATTCATATATGTAGGTATCACTAAAACACTTACGTAGGTATTTTTGCAAACTTTCTTTATAATGCTTTGTATTACAGGAGAAAAAACTCCTCAGCGCGTCTTTTACCCACGAATTTTATCAGCACACTGGCATCCGCCCGCAGGCTTTGCCCGCGTGGAATTCGTTTAAACTTCACCCCCCCCCCCTGCCGGGGGTGGAATTTTTAAAAAATCCTCGCTTAGTGCTCTCCTGAACTCCCCAAGGAACACACATGCCAAATTTCAGCTTCAGTCGTTTCGGCTGTGAGTTGTTTGTCAGTCAATTACTCAGTAACGCAAGAGTTTTATATTATTAAGATTTTAAATGTATTCACTGCATACTTATTCGGCAAACTAACAGCAAGTAACTCGCAACTAGTTCCACTTCCGCGTCGCACGATTTTTATAATATTATACAGTAACAAATTAACAAATATCGTCTATAAAATAAAGAACATCTGAATACATGATATGGGTTTCATTAATTTCATAATTTATGGTAACAAGCTCAAAGGGCTTTAGAAACAACCGACCCTAGTAATAAACCAAGTTAAGCTTCCCCTTACCACGTAATCTTTATTTAATATGGACGGTATGTCTGTATCGTATTCATAGATGATTTATTATTCACGTATTGTGGTGGATAACGTCTTTTGCGTTTAAATATCTCTGGGATACGCGGTTAATAAATTCAGTGTAAGCTCACTTGAAGTGGGTTCAGATTGTGGTTGAAACATACCGACAAGCCTTCATATTGTCTGAAATTGGGAAAGGACTTTTAGTTAGCGACGAAAAAGGTTACGACGATACGAAAAGCGAAAAGTCATTCACTCATCACAAGATGATATTTGCCAAAAAGATAGTTTAGTGTAGAAATCCACTAAAACACATTTTGTCATGTTCCACCACGAAAAGGATATAAAAGGATTTGAGAGTTGTTTGAAGTATTTCCACGCGGGGCAAGCCCTGGGCAACGGCTAGTTTAATATGCCTGACTGACTACAAAACTTCATGAGTCAGTTTGACTGATACTAATTTTGGGTAGCGTTGCAGTCGCGTATCTCATGAATAGCGTTGTGTGAGAAGTGCCTAAAATTGTCGTATTATTGGTAGCTATACTACTCAAACGAGATACATATATGAATATAACAACAAATTACTTTTATGACACAAATACTAAGGAAGTGATGTTTGATGTTAATTACGTAGCGGAACCCTACGAGGACTGCTGACGCTGCCGACACGTGTAGAACTACACGATTTAAAATATAATGAAGTATATTTTTGCCTTTTATCATTATCATCATCTCAACCCATCACGGCCCACTAATGAGCACGGGTCTCTTCTCAGGATGAGAAGGTTCAGGCCATAGTCCACCACGCTGGCCAAGTGCGGATTGGCGGACTTCACACATCTTGGAGTTTTTGCGAACTCTCAGGCATGCAGGTTTCCTCACGATGTTTTTCTTCACCGTTTGTAGCAAGTGACATTTAAATGCTTAAAATTCTCCGAAAAGTCAGAGGTGCATATTATGTGATACGTAGTTGCGATTAGGTCACGTCTTAATGTCGTATTGGCGGTATTGGTCTAATATTTTTCGTGATAAATAGATTATCTCGTTGATTTCTTTTATACACAGTACTGATGACCATGAGCCATGAGGTAGGGTATCGCCGATATGTTGTTGATCAAGAAAAGAAAAGACGAAAAGAGACGCAATTTTTGTTGGTATCCGTTCTATTTAATCGACTTCTAGGCGGACGAGGTTCTCAATATGACTGGTTTTTTTTGTTTTAACTCCATTTTTTCCTAAGTAAATCAATTTTCATTGTTCCTTGATTTTGATGATTCTTTTTATGTTTGAAAACTAGGCCTTGTCTTCCGGTTTTATTTATTTGAGTGACATTTGACGGATATTTTTTAAGCAATCTCTACTTGTCGATGTTGAAATCGTTATCTGTTTTGTTCTTTTTATGGTATAAAGTTATATTTTTTGTTTCAGGTAAGTGAAGAATGATTTTGGGTCTACCAAAAGTAAGGGTAAATTAATTAATTTTTATATGTAGATGTACAATAAAGTGTATTATAATCTGTTCGCGACAACAGTTGTATACTACATACTTTTTGGAACAGAGAAGCGCACATATCGTCGGTGAGTATTGTGAGTGAGTTGATTAATTAGCAATTAATTAAATGAAATAACTATGAGTGGCATTAAAAAGTTGCAATAAGTGTAAATAATGCTCTAAATATTTTATTAAATTGATTTCATCCATGACATATTTTTCTGTATAATAATCCTATGAAAAATTGGTAAAAATAACTTAAAAATATGTAATTAATACTAAAAATATTATGTATAATTATTTCATTTCTTCAGCACTTTTCTCAACGCTACCACAACGCTACTTGACACTTCTCATTTTCGATTTACTTTGACAAGGTTCCTTACCTCCCTGGTTGCGCACGGATTATACTATGTTGTAATTTACCCTCCTCTGTAAAAGTCTCACAGATAGATTACTATACTCGAGTCGCCGAGCATATGGAATTCCCACTTCTCTCCAAAACAAAACTCGTTAGGTACCTGTGCTCCCGTTTCAATTCAGGTTGTAATCAAAATTTAATAAGTGCATTTTTAGATCCCGCCGTCACTCTTAAATGTACCTTAATCGCATTAGCGGAAAACTGGCATTTGTGTGTGAAAACGATTGGAGCATAGGATTTCTTTTTCAAAAATAAACCTGTTAATATAACCCAAGATTAGAAACGAAAAAGTATTTACCCCGTAACATTCAACTTTGAATTTCGTTGATGTAATGAAGAAAAAAGGCAATGAAATAGGAAATTTTGATGTTGATGGCTCAATCTAAACGGTGAAACTTTGGCCAAATATCCACTTAACTATAAACGAGTTACCGCGACTTGGAATTTGGGTTTGTTCCGTAATAGCTGTCTGAAATTACTTTGTCAACTGCAGTACTTGTTATACTATTAGCGATGAACGAGAATTTGGAATACGGGTTGTTGAAGTGATACTTGTGAACTTCGAAGACGTTTTCGTTAAATATTTAAAGATTCCGTGGAAGTGGACAATTCCGTGAAACTGTGACTATTGTACCACCCAAAGTTTAAATTAAAAATCAATTAACCGTAACAATAATTGTGCAGCGTACATTTTCAATTCATCGACTAATAGGTCTGCTTACCTAGTGCTTTTTTATCGTATTGTCACAGTGTAGAAAAATACTGACAAGCAAGGGACAAAATATTTATTTTACAAAATTTAGTGTTTTGTTTTATTCAGTGAGTATTTATTTTGTTAGGTAGTATACGTGTAAACAATATTAATATGTAGTATACATAAATGAACACAATATCGAAATAGGTAAGATCCTACTAATCCTACTTCCTATCCTATCCTATCCTACTAATATTATAAATGCGAAAGTTTGTAAGGATGTGAGTGAGTGTGTGTGTGTGGGTTTGTTACTCTTTGACGCAAAAACTACTGAACGGATTTTCATGAAACTTTGCAGTAATATAGCTTAGATATCGGAATAACATAATTTGTTAAAAATAGAGACTTTTGAAGGGACTGGTTCCCCGAAGCGAAGCGAGGGCGGGTTTACTAGTAATATATATTATGTAAATAGAATGTAAACTATACAACATAAAACACTTTTTAAAATCGCTTATCTCTGTCAGTAAGCTTTTAGACAATAGAGTGAAATTACTTTAAAAACTTGTAGTCTTGTAGAATTTTTTATGAATTCAATATCATTACGAAGGCAATATTTGCTTTTTTAAGACGTTTATGTTTTCCGTTTCTAAGTGAGTAGAATTTAATAACACGGCATATTCAAGGCAAAAATTTAAATTACATTATTAAGAAACATATTAAAATATTTGCGTACTTTCGCAAGAAATTCCTTAAACTTAAAGCTAGTAATAAAATCTGCTATCCAGACAACACTGGCATTAAGTACTACCAATCAAATAATACCGCGTGCTATGGAGACTAATTTAATAATAACTTTATTATAACTACTCGAGCAGCATTACACTGGAGCAACGTGCTGGAGTATACTTTAGCTAGACTCTAGGCCTTCTTCGAATCTTTCGTCCATTATTCGTGTATCTATTAAAATTCAAAATTGCGGGTTACTCTGTATGAAGGTTCTAACTTAAATTTATTAATTAGAAAGTCACCCATCTGTAAAAAACCAATAGCCATTTATGTAAGTCAATTAGGATCAAATTGTTATAAAAGAGGCAAAATAAATTTAGCTTTTTCATTAATACAAATCGTGGTAACAATTTAATTTGGACCTAAATTATTTTATTCAAGTCAAAGATTTAAGTAGGTACACTTTGCGTAACGAACTTTACTTAACTCACTATTACTTTTGCAAAGAATTCACCAGACCTCACTCTGTTTCGAGGAATAGAAATATCTTGACTTGTTAATAATAGGTACCAATTTATTATTAACGAGACAAGATTTATTTCAAGTAAAAATTATTAACGCTCATTTATATACTTGCTTGATTACACAAAGAAATATTTCATGTGAATCTTTTCTATCTAGTTATCTACTAGTAAAGTCAGATGGAAATCGCAGCAATATTTTTGGAGATCAGCGCATCAAATCAACATGATTTTTAAGGTTTCGTAATGCAAAGGAAGAAACGTAAATACTTTGTTGTTTGTCTGTCAATACCTTTGCCTTACATCAGATTTGGGCCAGGAGCGAACAGCTTGTTCAATACCCTCAAATAATCTTGCACGTCATTTTAATACATCTACATATTTCATATTTAAATATCAAGTTACATCATATCACTAAGTCGCGGTTACAACATAGTCAGTGATATCCATTTGACCTATAGAATCAAAAACTTTGACAACATGACAGAAATTACAGTCAAAATAAAGAACAACTGTTAAAATTGTTAAAGAGTTATATCACAGAAAAAAACCGTTACAAAGGGAACAAACTAATTTCATATCTATAATTTAATACGGAACTTATTTTTGACCGCTTTTTTATAAAGCCTAGGTTAACGCTTATAACTGATAAATCCTGTTAAAACGCAGAAGTACGCACGTAAAAGCCTATTCATTCTATTTGATGACACTTTCAGAATAAAACCGTTCTCACACTAAATTGCTATTTCATCAAGCTTCATTGACTGAGTATTGTAACTTTGTATTAAATTGCTGTAATGTATTGTAGTCCAACTCATCAGTTCAATTGTGGCCAGTCTATATATAATATTAATTTGCCACATTTGTCATTATGTCACTGAAGTACGCAGTACGCTAACGCTTGAGTGGCTCAGTATTTGGTTGGATACGATTTGTATTCCAAAATCCCCTATTATTGAGTTTAATAGTATGCGGTTATGTAAATGGAGTTTACCATTAGGTGTATTAATAATTTTCCATACGTAAATGGTCGATATACAAGCAGACAAGGAACTTAATGACAAGCGATTACTGTTTTTACCCGACTGTGTCAGAAGGAGGGTTATGTTTTTCGAGTGTATGTATGTATGTATGTATGTTTGGGGACAAAATATACTGCTACCTACGGGTAAAAAAAGATTTATCACAAGTACTACGTTTGTGTTTGTCCCCGCCTGCAGCACCATGAAGTATTTTATGTTGATATTGTGACACTTGTTTTTTTCTTTTGAGTTCTTTTGTAAGCAGTCGGGTTTTTTGTTTTTATAATAATATTTTTTCTTGAACGTAATATCAAAATCATTGGGAATATGGTGTCGGCCCTGAAAGAGGAGAGAAAATATCTATTAAGTATTAATATGACGAAAGTTTCTGAGTGACTGAGAAGACTATTGACTCATGTACAGGAGTGGTAAGTTGCCATGAATGCTTGATGGGAAGATAAAAAGACCAATGTTATACACGAAGCCGCACTATCAAGCAATCACCGGCACAGGATAATAATCAGTAGTTTGACCCACTCAAAACTAAATGTAAAACTCTTGCGTTACTGAGTGATTGACTGACAGAAAACGCACAGCCGAAACTATTGAACGGAAGAAGCTGAAATTTGGAACGTATGTTCCTTGGGGTGTGTAAGGGAGCACTTAGAGAGGATTTTTGGAAAATCCACCCCAAAGGGGTTGATATGGGTGGGGGGTGAAGTTTAAACGAATTCCACGCGGGCGAAGCCTGCGGGCGGAAGCTAATGTGACCTAAACCGTTCTATTCTATTCAAATTGACCTTCGCTATGTAGACTTTCACAGAAGTGAGAGATAATGTATTATTCCCATAAAAATACAAAAGTGCATTAAACCTTACACGCAATATACTCTAATGTTCTTCTCCGTGCGCGTTCGACATCGAATTTTTTATAATGGCCACCCACACCAATGTCAGTTTTCCACCCCTGTGTTGGGGGTTCAGTGTATGGCGAAAATTTAAAATATCTTACGTAATTTTTGCTTATAAACTAAACTTAACTGTAAGTATACGTATTAAATGTTTTAACGGGAAGTGGCAATTACTTATTTTCAGCGACTTAGGTATAGGTACCTACTTCATACTCGTATTCCGTATTTAATAAGGTTTGTTTAAACAGGCCCTTAGGGTTTTAATATCCAAAGAAAGCGTGGATTCTCCAACAAACTTTATATCTACAAAGCATAAAGTGTCATCTCATCTATCGTCTCTAGAGACGCAATGATGGAGAGCTTTTTTCATATCCATTATTGAAATATGCCGACCGAATACATATCGGAATTCTAGGCATTTTCACTTAAGTAATATCGTTTCTCTGAGGCGATTGTAGACGAGTATCAAACATACGGGGTAGCAAAGTTAAAATACATTGAGCAGATCATAGATTCGATTTGGATTGTATCATTGATTATTATCCGAGGGCTGCAACTGCAACTTTAAAACCCTTCCCTGAGTTCTGCGTCAGTACTTACGAGCCTCTTTGTACCGACTTCAAAAAAGAAGGAAGTTATCGATTCAACTCATAGCCATACATTTTTGAAGGTGTATCGATTTTGATCATTCTCCGCATACCTTTGTACATTGGAAAGCTAGCTGACGTGGTTAAAATTAGGCGACATCTTACAAGTAGTTTCCGAGTTCCTACTAAAGCGTATTTAATTGACTTCGACTACGTTAATAACGGTCTCATATATTAGTCGAAAAAAACAATACAGGCCATAGTTCAACCTCTATTCTGATAGGACCTATTAAGAAGAAAAAGGGCCAAGAAGAAAAAGGGCTAAGAAAAAGGTTAGCAAAAGAAATTTTAGAGCCAACTGAAAAATGCATTGATTTTAAAATTAAATGAAGAACCATTACGTCTATAAGAGCAATCACCCATATCGTTATCATTCTATTCATTATTCATCTTTCTTCATTGTTCAATTACGCCGTCCTTGCGATGATTAATAATTTTTAAATAAACACCGACTGATTGTATAAGTATTGGATAAATTAAACGGGCAAATTAAACGGATAACTAGTCCATACTAATATTATAAATGCAAAAGTATGTCTGTCTGTGACGTTTTCACGGCTAAACCACCGGTCCGATTTGGATGAAATTCGGAATAAAAATAGTTGAAGACCCAGAGTCACACATAGGCTACTTTTTTTTTCAAAAATCAACCCCTAAGGGCTTGAAATAGGGGATGAAAGTTTGTATGAAAAATATGCACCACATAAACGATTTCGATGAATTTTCCCAGGAAGATAGATGATGACGTACCCCCTCCTCCACTTCCCCGGTTCGCGATATAAACGAATTCTACGCGGGCGAAACCGCGGGCAAAAGCTAGTATAATATAAATTGAAGAGGCCTGGAACATACTCCACCACGCTGCGCCAGGGCGGATTAATGAAGAGGTTTGTGGCCAACTCATGTATTAGAAACATAACAGGTGGACTTAATGATAAAAGCATTATCTGCCTCTACCTATCTACCTCTTTGGTTAAAGCAAGGAACACCGAAGGCGGTATGAATACACGATAACAAAATGAAGACATGATTAAAACAAAAATTAGGAGTTAACAATAAATATGTATATATGTAAACGCTTAAAAAATATGAACATAACTAACACTCGGACTTTTTATCGGCCATGTTGTGGGCAAAGCATAAGACAATCCAGCATCTGTCGGACCCAACGAATAAGGCATAAAATATTTTGCCAATAGATCGCCCGATCTTTTCTTCGGGAACCCGTGAAGTGGGTACCGGAAGGGCTTAATAGAAAATCGATATTTTCAGTGGATCTTTTTCTATAGACTTTTTCTATACAACAACAATTCAGTTCGCGATAAAACTACAGAATGCTACAAACAAATCTTTTACATCTTAAAAATATGTACACTTTTAACTTTTACATTATATGACTTAAGACGACTTATGACGATAAGATATTGAGCGAAGATAGATTATCACATGGGCATTAGGAAGAGATAACTATCGTTCCTTTATAGACTTGGAACATAACACTCTTTATTTATGTGCGGTTGTCTACTTGCCTAGCATACTATAAATGCGTGTTATGTTCATAGCATTATTAACACTGTTAACAGTTTAAAATATAAGTTAATTTCCTAATTCTTCCTAGTTAATTACGGAGAAATAGCGTAATACAAAAAAATATTATTATAAAAACAAAAAACCCGACTGCTTACAAAAGAACTCAAAAGAAAACAACAAGTGTCACAATATCAACATAAATACTTCATGCTGCCGCATGCGGTGACAAACGTAGTACTTGTGATAAATTTTTTTTTACCCGTAGGTAACAGTACTGTTTGTCCCCGCCTGCAGCACCATGAAGTATTTTATGTTGATATTGTGACACTTGTTTTTTTCTTTCGAGTTCTTTTGTAAGCAGGCGGGTTTTTGTTTTTATAATAATATTTTTATTTCATACTTTTTAGTGTTTTCGCCGGAAAATTCTACTTTTTGGGATGGTTTTTGACAATTTGTGTTAAAACGTGTACCTAAACGTTATATGATATATATATTTATGAAAAGGTCTTTTTACGATCTTTCATTTGATACCCATATTGCTAATATAAGAAAAAACTCAAGATTATCCCCTCTTTTTCTTCCACTTTCGGGCGCCATTTTGAAAATTCATATAGCCTATGACACTAGCACAGTTCTAACGAATTCAACGATACCTCATTATGTCGAAATCCGTTCAACCGTTTGGGCTGTGGGGCCCGACAAATAAATGGACATACATACAAACGTACATACATACACATACACTGAAAAACATAACCCTCCTTCTGACGCAGTCGGGTAATTAGTTAATTCACTTCGGGCACTGACCTCAATCTGGGGGCACGTTGGTGTCTCCGCCATGACGAGCCAAGCGAAGCGCAAGGGCACTACCTATCTTTTCTCAAGAGCTTACACGTTGTTTTGAACTGTCATAACTTTGGTTACCGATATACCTGACAGTTCAAACTCATGATCAATTAAACATACATTTCAATTGCATAGCTCTGATAACTTAGATTTCATTGATTAAAATTCCGATAACGATAAGTCGATCAAACGCATATTGATCAATACAGATTAAGCTACATATATCTTCAAGGGCGGTTCTGGGACCCTTGTCACGGAGTGTCACGGCTGTCGACTTGTATCGTGACGAACGATAGAATGACGTCATAACTGATCTTGGGACAAACGCCAATATTTGAGCTCCTTGCGATGATTAATGACGTGGCAATAAGACGCTTAAGGAAGTAATCGGTGTACGCTGAAATTTGTTTTCGTTCCATTGATTCATGGTACATATTGGGTCGTAAATTACTTATCTATACGCTAGCGGCCCGTTCTGGCTTCCCTCGGGTGGACATTTATGTACTTTGATATTGTGTATTTTTTTCTAACAGCAATAGTTTCAGAGCGCATGCGACGAAAGATATTTTATGGTTAAATTTTGGAAATAATTATAAATTATTTTCTAGTAATGAATAAATTTAATTTATTACTCAGAGATAACGTAGCATTCTAAGTTTTCGGAATCACTCCAGTAGTTTTTGAATTAATTCGTTATAAACATTTAAAAATACAAATATTTCTTTATGATGTAGATTGAATAAAAGTGTATTGTAGAAATCCTGTACATAACCACAACTATGGCTACTTTTCTATTATCATTTCAATGAGACTGTGTATTTAGCCTTTATTATTGATCGATGATTACCTTCTTTTATGTTATCGATTGTAGATTATTATCATAGATGCAGCAGTGCTTTTGTAAATTATATAAGCATTAATTTTAATTTAATATACATAGTTCCACAAACAATAAAAGAACCATCCTTTATCCTTACGTTAAACAACGCCATGATCGGAATAATTCTTCAGTATTACTTGTAGTAGCGCCCTCAAGGGCAGTTTTGCCACCCTTGTCAGGGCTGTCACTGACCAGATTCGTGACGAATGATCGGATTACGCGTGATAACTACCACCTGATCTTGGGGTGAGCCAATATTTGCAATCGCGTGATGATTTATGGTATCCGGTTGAGAAGGGTTCTGTCTCTAGAGTTGTGACATTGAAAGGGTATAAAACTTTGAATAATGGGGTCATTTATTATTATTATTTTATTTATTTGTTTTGTTTTTTTTCACCCTTATCCTTTTATATATAACTTTATTTCCTGTACTTTTACCTGCAAATTAATATGGATTGCAATTATTGAAGCTACTGCTGACATATCATTCTAATTAATTTATTTGTGCACCCCTACCCTTTTCCTGTGTTTATGTGTTAACAATATTTAAAGGTTGTCTGGAAGAGATCGCTAATTAGTGATAAGACCGCCTGTTGTACTTATACTATTTTATATATTACTGTGAAATTTTATGGTGTACAATAAAGAGGATTTGTATTTGTATTTGTATTTGTCATTTACTCGATCTTTAGTTCGGTTCATGCTGAATGTTTCTTGTTTGATCATCATATGAAATAACTTTTGCTGTATCGGCATTTTGTGCTTTCACCTCACAAGATTTCAACAAGTACTGTCACTGAAATGTTTAAAAACTTACACCGAACCGCATAAAATAATAACCTTACGTAGGCTGTAAAAAACAGCCAGGTTATGCTTTTACTAAGCATACATAGATTTCCCAAAAATAACTCAGCTGTGGCCTTCGTCATGTTCAATTAACAAAATGCTACTCCTACCCACGAGCAATATGAAAAAGCAATAATACGGAGTCCTTATTGTCCCTGGTAGACCCAAGGGACGACGTCCTAAGAATGTTATGTTATTGCTTTGTGACGTCATGTAATCTTAATTACGTTCCCGACACCTCGCTATAAACGGAAAATGACAGGATAAGGTATTTCGTCAGAAATTTAATATCAGATTGGGAATTTTGTTAACAATTATGATAGTTAGGCGTAATTTGGATGCGTGGAATGTTTACGACGAAAGGATGGATTTCCGCCGTGTTTTAATCATTTTCCATTTTCTAATCTAACAACAGGCGACACAAGTCATCCTGCAAGGCTATTCGGTAAGAAACAAATTCGATTTCGAAGCTCGCTCAGGTGAGTTCTTTCACTTCGCTGTATGCGAATTACGTCAAAATCAAAATCTCACCGTGGATTCAGCTATCGAGAGGTCAAAGATATCCTTACAAAATATTAGCCTAGCTGTAGGCAAGTAAAATTGTCATGCAAAATGCACTCAACTCATTGAAATATTTTTTCTATAACAGTGCAAATATGCAGCACTTTAATATCACTGGTTTACCCAAAATGGGTTAAATTCGTTTAAAGTATTTTTATTACAATCATGTTCTATTTAATAATTAACCAACGGGCGATTAAATACCCTGTAGGACTAAAAAAATTGTCACGCAAGATGCACTAAACTCATTTAAATAATTTTTCTACAACTCTGCAAATATGCAGCCACATGATGTCATCGATTCACTCAATAAAGGGTAAGAGCCCCACTTTGTGACCTATGCCTGAACCGACATACATAGTGTGACGATGGCTATCACACTGGCTGCAGCAAGGACGATGAACTTCCCTATCGATAGGTTATTTCCCAAAAATAAACTTCAGCAGCATCTTTACACATTGTTTATTACAACGCATACACATTATTCTCTACACTTTATATTTAATTACCAATTAATTTTACAAGTATACATTCGGGCAGAACTTCGCCTTACAACTGTTACAAAAATAATGACCTGCACTACCTTAGTTCGCCATATTTATATCCTACTCTCAACCCCACTTTTCAATTAAATCGGAAGTCAATAGCACTTATATAATCTCAAACAATAAATGAATTTATTAATAAATCGTAGGAATAAATTATTATACACAGAATTATTATACACACAACTATATAATTATTGTAATTAATAATTAATGTTGGGTTATATCGGGGTGCCGGAAGTAGAACTTGTAACACTCGGCCATCCTGCAACTGTCGTGTCTCACGGCGGTCATCATTAGGTCATCATTGTTAGGTAGTCTGCTCGCGTCCCGATTTGTCACTGGTCTACGGCAGCATCTGAAATTGAAACACCGAACGAGTAACTGGTTCTTGTAATTACTGCAAATTTAATGGAGATTGAATGACAATCTTGTCACGTAGAAGTTCGCCATTTGTACTAAGTAATAAATAATAATCGGGCTTTTTTGTCAATAGAAGTTAAATAAAATAATATTTATTTTTCTTTGGTAACGTTTGTATTCTCCTCAATCGCATTTTTTTTCTGTTTATACAATTTTTATTTACTGTTTATATTTTTCTTCCAACACAGAACTTGATTTTTTTTACAGTCTAATGTTAAGTGAAGCCCATCAAAATAGAAATCTGAAAAGTGCATTCAAATCGGATAAGCAATTCTAGAGGATTAGTGTGCACAAACCTACAGGCAAATAGACAAAATGGTAAATAAATAAAGACACATATTATTATAAATTTTTAAATTTGTTGCCATGTACAGAAACCGATCAGTTAAAGTTTTATTAAGTACGTACAGGATAGAAAGTCAAACTATTTATTTATTTTATTATTTAATGTAACTTACACAAAGATTTTATTTCACACAGCTTTAAGTTTGATTCACACAGCTTTGGAGTTTAATTCACACAGCTTTGAGTTTAATTCACACAGCTTTGAGTTTAATTCACACAGCTTTGAGTTTAATTCACACAGCTTCTAATTGAATTCACACAGCTTTTAATTTAATTCACACAGCTTTAAATTCCATTCACACAGCTTTGAATGTATTTCACACAACTTTTTAATTCAATTATACTTACTGTATTTGTTTATATAACATAGGATAAATGGTTTCAATTAATCCTGTTTTTCCCAAAACTCATTTCCACTCAAGCCTTTATAATATACATTCGTAAGTATTTTGTTCGTATTTTGTTGAGGAAGACATGTCAGAAGTATGTAATGTTTTAATTTTGTGAATCGAGTAACTAGGTACGTACAATAAGACGAACGTTAAAAACTAGGAGCGACCATTTAGAAGCAAATTCAAATTCTTATGCGAACCGACTCCGTTTTCTCATAAATGCTAGGACGTCAAACGGGAAAACGCAAACAAATATATTTTTAACTATTTCCAAAAAAATATTTATCCATGACGTTATATATGATGGCTGTAATATATAATTATGTGAACTAGTAATAATAGTACATATGAACGTGTGTGTAATAAATGTGAACGTGTGGTTGATGCATGTTATGATCGGTGAAAGATATTTATATAATCCTACGGCAAATACATACATATATGGAGTTTAATGGTTATTTATGGATATATATTATTTATGATTATATTGGTGGAGTTTAATATATGGAGTTATTAACAAGGCGTAATAAAGACCTTATCAAATATAATTATAAAATTAGGGTTAGTTTTTTTTCTCTTTATGATAAATTAATAATTGATTAATAAATGCCCATGAAGAAGTAATTTTTATCTTTCATGTTTTAATGCAATTGTATGTAATCGAAATGATTGTATTGGTGTACTTACATGAGATCGTAAAGTACTGATTATATTCTATTGTAGGTAAATTAAGATTTTCAATTTTTTTTTTGTTTTACGTATGTTTAATAAGCATAAATAGTAGCATCTATTTATTCTATATAATATTCCATGTAATCATTTTATTTATGACTAATGAGTGATGTGTACTGCTGTAGTTAAGGGAAATGGTCACACTGCACTAATATGCCTAATCAGTAAGTTTTAATCTCCTATAAATTAAATTCTAATAATGTATTGTTGAAGAACCTTAACAAATGAATAATATAACGAGGTGATATAAGTGGAATAAATAAGCCAATACTTAATGTCTATGGAAAATAAAGCTAAAGTTATTATGTATGTTATATCAGCGAGGTTATTACCTAACTACATATAAATAAATCTTGTTTGTTTTAAATTTTTGTTTCACTGTGTTTAACCTAAATATAACGTTTGAATTAATATAGGAACATAAATAAACAATTATTTTATTGAAATATTATTTACAGCATTAACACAAAGTAACACCTTCAATTGCGTATATACCTGATTACTTTTTATTTATTTATTCCAAAATATTATCACTAACATTAGGTACAGGTGCTACGTCCTAATGCGTTAAGTGTATTTCATATAAATTTCTTAATAAACACAGTAAAAATAATATCTTAGTAAATCATTATTATAAAATGATTATGACGAAATTAATTAAGGTATTTACTTGATAAAATTATCAATTGGCATAATTTAAGAGATAATTCGTGATGACAATAATTGTGTTGAATATTTAATACTTAAAACATGCGTTGTAAGTAATAAACCAATTAATTGAAAATTGTAATGTAAGTAGGTATATCACAAACGAGTCTATGTATTAGGTTGAGGATTGAACCCAAAATTTCCTTCAATAAATATGGTAACTGTAATCAAGACCATGAAATATACCGTGTATTAATTTTATTTCGGCACACATAGCATTATTTTACTTGAATTACTCATTTAATATTCATGACCCATGTATCAATAAATAATATGACTATTTTGTCAAATTCCCTCTTTTATGAGAAAGAACCAATTAGCCATAGCTTTCGTCAATAGATATCAAATATAAGATACATATTTACATACATACATATAATACAGATATGTTAACATATCACTACACAACAGCGATTATATTGACCAATAACTTAAGTACAATACTCAGCGTATATATGTTATTGTAAAGCAAGTCGGTAATGAGGATTTTTTGGCTGCGGTGAATCCTGAGCGTGCTACCAGATCATGATTATGTCAAAAGTATATTATGTAGGTATGTCGTCATTAGAACTATCAGAATGTATGTTGAAAGAAGTCTAGTTAATTCGCAAAATTATTAAACAAAAAAATAACATTATGGCATGTACAATAAAAACTTATTGCAACTTACTATTGATCGCTTGTTTCTTTTAATCCTCTGTAGGTTAATCTGTTTCGCATTTTATTTTTATCTATTTATTTATTATAATTTATTGCACACCATGACAACAAACCGGAATAAAAAAATTGCAATTTATATAACTTTTGCACAAAAGGCTATAGCAAAATTGCGATTTCTTTCAGAGTACCTTTGGGAAGATGATAAGGAGATAAACCAAAAAATTGCTTTCCTACTACTAGATTCTGTCCTTGCTTTGCTTCGAGAAAGTTGTTTACGTTAGTAACCATTTATCCGTAATATTTTGTTTGTCGTAGAGCAATGCTTAAAAACTTAGTCTTCTTCAATAAAGTGAATAGTCAATTCAATACTTGAAACACTAATCCCGGAGATTAGTTAAAACTTAAAGCTTTTTTATATGATAAAGGTTATACTACTTTTATAATAGCCTTACAACCTGATTGTGGGGACACACAGCATTTCTTTAGTAACCTCATTGATCTATCGTGCAGTTCTACAGCATTTTCATAGTAGCCACACAGATCCACTATGTAAGCACACAGTATTTTCATAGTAGCCATACAAATCTGCCAAGTAGACGCACAGAATTCTCATAGAAGTCACACAGATCTGCCAATAGTCCTACAACCTAACTATGGGGACACACAGCATTTCTTTAGTAGCCACATAGATCTCCATGCAGTTCTACAGCATTTTCATACTAGCCACACAGATTCACCATGTAAACACACAGTATTTTTATAGTAGCCGTAAAAATCTGCCAAGTAGACGCACAGAATTTTCATAGTGGTCACACAGATCTGCCATGTAGTCACTTTTCTTATATAGTAGTCACACAGATTTATTTATTATGCAAGATAACGGCTTGATATTATTAGATCGATTGTTTTTATTCTAACCACACAGTCTTGTTATTTTGTTATTTATTTCCTTTTTGTATTTACTTTTTTGAAAATACTATTCTGTTCTAATGCTAACAAACAAATAAATTTCTATAGCTCAATTGTACACCCTACCCTGTTTCCAAAGTTATTTATGTATTCAGCTTAATAGGTTGTCTAGAAGAGATCGCTATTTAGTGATAAGGCCGCCTGTTATACTAATCTCTGTGTGATAATATTGTGATCATGTAATATGTTTTGGCGTATAATAAAGAGGATTTTGTTGTTGTTATTTCACTTTAGATAGCAACAAGACAATTATTATTATTACTATTATTTCCCATGTGAATACGTACAAGTGCTTTGTGTTGTCGTGTAGATATACCTATCGTTAGGTAATTTTATCTTAAAGTTTTGTGAAATAATAATCTGAAACGGGTCAGCAACCACTAACCAAAACATTCAATATTTAAGAACTGTCATAAGGTTTTATAACCTTCTAAGAAATACATCACTTCCTTTGATTAAGACAAAATGAATATGACGTACCTGTTCGTTTCTTTGTTCCTTGGATCACAAGAAGTCCCCGCCGCATGCCAGCGATTACTTTGGTAGACATGGATGGCGTGTCAAAAAAAATCTCCGTTCCTTTGACCAAGATAATATGGGCTGTAAAGGAAAATATCCCCACTTCTGAAGTGTGACGATGGCTATCACACTGGCTGCAGCAAGGACGATGAACTTCCCTATCGATAGGTTATTTCCCAAAAATAAACTTCAGCAGCATCTTTACACATTGTTTATTACAACGCATACACATTATTCTCTACACTTTATATTTAATTACCAATTAATTTTACAAGTATACATTCGGGCAGAACTTCGCCTTACAACTGTTACAAAAATAATGACCTGCACTACCTTAGTTCGCCATATTTATATCCTACTCTCAACCCCACTTTTCAATTAAATCGGAAGTCAATAGCACTTATATAATCTCAAACAATAAATGAATTTATTAATAAATCGTAGGAATAAATTATTATACACAGAATTATTATACACACAACTATATAATTATTGTAATTAATAATTAATGTTGGGTTATATCGGGGTGCCGGAAGTAGAACTTGTAACAATAGTTTTAAACTGGGTCGCATATAACAGCGTACAGTTATGGAGTCTTCTCCCTCGACATTAATTGCGAAAACTGAAATATTATATCACTTCGATATCAATATTAATGACGTCACAATTATTGTCTACGGACTGATTGATGTATGAACACGATATTTGATCAAAGTATAAGTATATTAACACAATAGATTATGTAATAATGACTTTTGATTATACATATAAGTGTCACTTTGTCCGTGCCTTTTTTCCCCCTTTACTAAGAAAAGGGGTAACCGTTTTGGTTGCGATTTTTTATACGTTAACCTTCCTCGTAAATTTGTTTTACAAAGAAACTGCATGATTTTTCGTACTTTATGAGATTTGGCAACTGGTATAAGTGGGAAGATGATAGCTAGCATTCCGGGTCTAAAAGATACAACCGTATAATAATAACAATGAATCAATGATAAAAGCCGCCGGGCCCCTAACGTTTCATACAATTTTTTTATTTGTATTATACACTCGTAGAAAAATCGTAGAAAAAATCGTCACGCAATGCGAGACAGAAGGTAGTCATTCTGTCTTATTTTTTCTCATGTCATTGGCTCCTTTTCTTACGATAGATGACAATTATTAAACTTTTTTGATCTTACTACTTCTATGGTTCATAGTATCATGTGAAGTAACTACGACAGAATTAATTGCGGTCGAATTTCAAGTTCAAAGCGGGTCACTCCAAAATACACAAAATATTACGACTACCTGATCAAGAGCCTCTTATGTTATTCTTGACAACTAGTTGCTGAAACATGGGCAAATTAATAACAACCGCACCACCAGAACCAGTTCAAATGAACGCAGTAATTTGAATGTCAAATCGACTTCACGAAGTGTACCGTAAGGTTCACAAACTTACTGCTTGTTTATTCATGGAAACGAAAGTCGAGACTCCTCATTTGTGTATATAACGAGTATCTCAAATAAAGGGATCAGATGTCACAGAAATACATGTAGAAGGCCTACGAATAGCAGGTGCGCCGATTCGACTTGATGGGCATAGTTGTAATAGGTTTTGACAAATCTGAGGAGACTTACTTTATTTACTCTAGTCCCATGCCAGCATTCCATGGTGTTTTAAGAGGCACAAGAAATGCTTTTACGAAGCGTCAAAAGCCAGCTTTTCCGAGGTTGTAGGGCTGACGCCCAGTTTAATAGTTACAGTGTTCTGAATCAACTGCCAAACGATTTGTGTTCCGGCTGCAATGTTGAGAACACCAGCATTTACTTTATTCCTCCTCCTTCTTTCTGATTACCTGGTGATACCTTTAGTATCACTAAGGTTACCAACAGAGATTTAAAATTTAACAACTGGTGGTGGTGGTGACCTTTGAAAAAATCTCTGCCATTAGTACTGCTAAAACTTACCAAGAATCAACTGGTAACCTTTTTGCTCATTTGTCAGCTTTTACATAAAAATATATTCATTGTTTAAGCAAAACTTAATTTACATCGTACTTTGTGAACAACTTCAATGATACGGAAATAAGTGCGGGCAAAACATTACTGGAACCGAGTCCGTTAAAATGGAAAAAACTCGGCCATTACTTAAAACCTACCAAGAATGAATCATTTTTTCGGCGATTACTTCATTTTTCGTAAAAAGACACGTCCGAAATAAATTTTTGTACAAACGATGCCGCGATGTTTATCCCCCGAGGAGTCACAAATTAGAATTGCTAAAATTCTGCACGGTTATTTATATTTTGTTTTATTTTCCTCTGTGCTTATGATGCTTGAAATGGACATGTTACGACGGGTGGCCCGACATGGACTATATTAGGGAAGGCCCTTTTCCATTCGTTAGTTTCAAATGACTATTTCTGTTACATTATGTCTGCTTATATTACAGTCCGCTACGAGTGGCATTTCCGCAAAAGCCAGAAAAGGTTTACGCATGAGAATAAAAAGATTGTATGGTAAATTTTGTCGTATATTATGGCAGCAGGCTCCCTTCCGTTTTTTACAACTATTATTTGATCCAATCCGCACTGGAACAGTATGATAGATTAGAGATTTAGGCTGCTAACACCATCTACTAACTGTGCTAACAATAATTCTAGTCCCTATTTGAGTCTTGTTCTAGATCGGCCACTGTTGTCATGGGCGGCATCCAAGGTCGTTATATTGGCGGCAGCGGATGGGTTGTGCTGTACCTTAATTCCATAAAAAAAATTGAAATTTGAATTAAATTGAAAAATTGAAATGAAATTTGCCTGTCTATCTTAACATATTTTTAACCCCCGACGCAAAAAGAGGGGTGTTATAAGTTTGACGTGTCTGTGTGTGTGTGTGTCTGTCTGTTTGTCTGTGGCATCATAGGTCCCGAACGGATAAAGCGATTTCAATTTAGTTTTTTTTTTGTATTAAAGGGAACTTACGGGCACATGTTTTAAAATATGTTTAATGAAAATCGGTTGAGCCGTTTAAAAGTTGTGGGGGGTGAAAGCGGGGAAAAATAGCCGTATGTATGCAAATATACTCATGTGGGGTCTGAAATGAAAGCGCACAGTAAGAGAATATTTATGACTTAATCGAGAATGTTCTTACCTATAAAAATTATAAAATAAAAAATTAAATTAAAAATTAAAAAACCCCCCGACACAAGAAATTACTTTTAAAAAGTAAAAAATAATAAAAGAAAGTCAATCTTGAAGCACGTAAGTGTATTATTTTTATTTAATATTATATAATTATTTTACAATTTTGTACTGGATAAACTGATTTTGATAATTATCTGACCTTGTCAAAGTTGAAGTCGGTTAGTTTTTTGTAAAAAGTTTATTATGTTCTTATTCTTTATTTAAATATTCCGAAACAATGTCCTATCATTAAAAGTAACGTAAGAATAAAATTGTCCTTAATACCGAGAACACGGTGTAATTTTCATGTCTAATTGGCCTGTTAATTGAAGAAACTACAATTTAGGTTTGCTATAGATACGGTAATCGCTAATCTAATTAAAGTTGTAATTGCGACGAGGTACCTCTTCAAAACAATTTTCCATTTTCAAAAACCTAGATCCTAATTAGTTTGGAGGTGAAGCAACTAAAACTTTTAAGGTAAAGGTCCCTAATATGACAACAAATAATAAAAAGCGATAAAAATAGATAGCATGATAGCATTTTTTATTTTATCACTACGAGCTGATGCCCGTGGCTTGGCCCGCGTGGAGGTACTTTTGAATACAGCTCCCCCCTCCCCCTTTTACCTTTTAACATATTACGGGGTGTCCTACGTGAGCGACGAATACGACGCGACGCTACGCAACACGACGCGATGCTACACGCGACAATGACAACGTCGCGTGTTGTCGCAGACTGTCACATAGGACGCAAGCAGGGATACCGTTGATTTGATAGGTTACGTCAAAATCGCAACGTCGCGTCGCGTCGTTTTCGTCGCTGATGTAGGACACCGCCTTATTAAATAATATTATAATTACAAAACCTCACATTATAATTATTTATCCTTTATTATCTTATTAATTGCTTTAAGGATGTCATTAACGAAAGTTTAACTACTAAATTATACATTAAATTCTCTTTGCCAAGTTCAAAGTAAGTTTTAACTCAATTTGCCATGGATAAGGAAACAGACGATTAAATTGGATAGCTCAACAAGTTTCAGCCCTGTAGCTTAACGTTTACTATGTATAATCGTTCTCATATCAAAACTTCGTTAATAAGCTTAACAGCAAAGTGCTCATAGCCCGGCGGCTTGCGTCTATCCTAAGTGATCGACAAACTTAAGCAACAGCAGGTATCGTAGGTAGGTGAATGGGTGACAGCTAATGGTAAAATATTTTTTTTTGAACGCTTCCGTTGGAAAGACGTTGTTGTCGATAGACAGTCGTTAAGCTACGTCAGAGGCTTTCGGGTAGAACGAAAAACTTCCCCATGGGTTGGCCAATGAATGCCCTCTAACTATCCGCACTTGATCAGCGCATATTACTGAGATTGGTACGAAGAAAATTCTATCCGTGTTACGAAAACTAAATTATAAATACTCCCAATAATAGTTTTGTCTCGAATATCTTTGATACATCAGGTAGACAGACTGAAGATCAATATAATTATTCTCGGGGTTCTCAATGCCACATAACATGATAAACTAAGCAACACCTACACAGCCGGCGGGTTTACACTACACAAACTTTGGACCTGATAGCTGCAAGATATTTGGATTACTACACAAATGTTTTATCCCCAAGGAGTTATAGTTTGAACAAACTAAACTCTGTTTATGTTACGACTTAAGAGTATTAATAATATAATTTATTAATACGTCTAACATTTAGTCTCGGCGACCGGTAGTCGTTTTTTATGGAATTGAAGTAGCAAACGTGCATGTAGCACCATCCTTCCGCTGCCGCCCATGACGACTGTGACCGACCTAGAACAAGACTCAATTCAGGGACTAGGATCATGGTACAGTTAAATCACAAACTCTTTGAACTAGCTGTTATTATTCCAGTTCATAAATCTTAGTGCCTATGTAACAATTCGAATATTTTCTTTGTCTTCTTTATTTCTTACACAACTTACAGCCGATTTCAGAATAGGACAATATCTTAGACAATTTAGCATTGTCTTCATATTGACGGCCAGTGAATGTTACAATTTGCATATTGCAATGCGGTGCGGGATTAAATCCCCACTGAATACCGGAAGCGAACACACTCGCTGTGATTGGAAATACCACAATTACCGCTGAGAATTTACTTACATATTGTGAGCTCCGTCTATATTTCCATACTAATATAATAAATGTGAAAGTCTGCTTGTCTGTCTGTCTGTCCGTCTGTATGTGACGCTTTCATGGCTTAACCACCGGACCAATTTGGATAAAATTCGGAATGAAAATAATTAAAGACAGGGTCAACATACATAGGCTACTTTTTTCAAAAATCAACTCCTAATAGCGGATGAAAATTTATATGAAAAATCTAAACCGCTTGACCGATTTTTCATATAAATTTTCATCAGATAATGTAACCCCTCCCCACTTCCCCGACTCGCGATACAAACGAATACCACGCGAGCTAAGCCGCGGGCAGAAGCTAGTTTAATTATATTTTTAAACACAAATCAATAAAGTTTACCTTTGTTTAATCAATGATGATGGGTGAAGTAACAACAAACAAGCTTAAAACTTAAAACCCGACGTAATGCGCAGGTATTGGAAAGTTAAGTGAGAATGGATTTTAACGAAGTTTAAATCACTATCGACCCTTTATGGGGTATATGAAGATGAAAAGTTGGGTAGCAACCGTTATTTCAGCTTAAAACAAAATAGCCTCAGTTATTAAAAAGATTTTAAGATGCAATTAGGCCAATGCGTTAGTAAGAATTAAAAAGGGATGTTCTCAATTCGACTATTTTTAGGGTTCCGTACCCAAAGGGTAAAACGGGACCCTATTACTGAGTCTTCGCTGTCCGTCCGTCCGTCTGTCACCAGTAATAGTTACACAGTTCAAATTTTCACAGATGATGTATTTCTGTTGCCGCTATAACAACAAATACTAAAAAACAGAATAAAATAACTATTTTGAAAGAAAAACTATTTAAGTGACTATTTAACTGGGCTTTTATTTGACTATTTAAGTGGGCGCCAATACTATATCGACGCTTCAGCGATACTCTAGTTACCTTTCGGTCCAAGAGATGGCGTTGTGCGTAATATGTGGCTACAATAAAACAATTACATATTTAAGTGAGGCTTTCATACAACAGACCAGATTTTTTTGGCGTTTTTATACATAATGGTACGGAACCCTTCGTGCGCGAGTCTGACTCGCACTTGGCCGGTTTTTTAATAAGACCGCATTTATTCTTTTGATATGTTTGGTATTATTTAATCCTATTCTTCGAGTAAGGTGCTAAGGAACATTAAACGGACAAGACACACAGTTGACAGGCTTATCTGTCATTAATGTTTGTCAACTTTCAACTGTCAATAGTTTCCCCCGCCACCGCAATCTGACAGTGACCAGGAATCCATTCATCGGGATCCATAACTACAATTGTGAGTAACTACCCATTGCAGCTAAAATGTTTGTAGTTATACTACTTAATGACTATAGAATGACGTATCAGTTTTGTGTTAGAGTAAGAGAATTGCAATTTGTCAAAGTACAAACCTACAAGTTGCTTAAGTGTTAGTAGGTACTACCAATTTCCTAGTTTGAACTTTTGTGAGCGAGTGAGAGAAACAGCAGTTTCAAATAATTCTTTGTTTATGCCCAAAGTTCTTGTTGTGAAAACAAATAAATAGTTTTTGCTTTTGGAGTTTTTATTTAATGGTACATAAAACTGATGGTTTATATTAGGTATAACTTCAAATCATCAATCGATCTCTACATCGATGCTTCAAACGTAACTTTTTGCCACAACCAATATTTGGTTCAAAATAATGTATTCACTTAGTATACAACTATACATACCTTCACTTAGTATACAACGATACATAAAATATGTGTGAACCTTTTTTTCTAATTTTAAATTATTTATTATTTTTTTACATATAACAAACAAATAATGAAGAGAAATAAATAAATTAGACACGATAACAAAAGGTTTGATTTGGATATAATATGCGTAGTCATACATCACTGCTGCTGTTTAACTGAAGAAATATCCGGAAAGGACCGAGCTTTGATCGTATACGACAGCCCTACTTGGCACTATGGGACGCATTGGACCAATCATTGCACGCTAGTAACTGACAGATGAATGGCCACAACGTACTTATGAATGACTTTTTAACATGGCGACATTAGTTCAAATTTTTGCCATTTCAGAGATAAGTTGGTGGCACTGGACAACCCTTATCTGACCATGTTTAGACACCTGCCAAGTGCTGCCACGACTGCCAAATACGGTCTGTTTGTCAATTTATATGAAGAACGTACATACAAGACATGATATGTGTATATTCCTATCTCTATGTGATATGTCAGATGATATCCATATATTATGAATATCATCTATCGCTCTCACACAAGAAAAGGAGCAACTTACAAAAAAGAGACAGAATAACAATTCTGTTTCGTCTTGCGTGACGCTTTATTTTCTGTCAACAAAATTTTTTTCTGGACTTTTGACAAGTGTGCGACATAAATGAGTCACAATTATTTTGATGCGGGTACAATTTGTTCGAGTAGGTAAAGCTGGATTCCCACCAAAAGGTTTAAACTTTTGTGTTGACACATATTGGTGACAAAAGTTGGACAGCTTTAGGATTTCGTAAAGTGGCGATGTTAGATGCTTTTAAATCACTATCTACGGTCAATCTATTTGAAAGCGTTCACGAAGTTTCTAAATAATTGTGCAAGAGGTTAATGCAGAAATTATGAATATGTAATTCCAAAAAATTTTATAGATCTATGTATTTGTAGATCGAATTATGTTTAATACGGACACATTGTGTACTTACACTTGTTGAATTTATAGTGTAAATATTAACAACTTAGATTTTTATAAACGATCTCCTATACCATAACATAAACGGTCATCCAGAAGAATATTACTTGGGTTATTCACCGATATTAGGTACATATATTAATTTACATAAGTATCAGCGTATGTATGGTGCGGTGTATTTAACCAAATTCAAAAAACAATAAATTCGCTCTTTTTTATGTATGTTACATCATTCCTTTTTACTGGGTGATCCCATTTCGAGAATTCTCTTTTTAATGGAAAAATGAATTTGAGCGACATTTTACGAGTATTTTTCTGAGTTATATCTACTTGACCATAGCTCCAGTCGATATTCAAAAACTAGTTATGTTGAGCCTGAGTTGAGTCCAAAGTGTAGACATAGTCTGAAACCAACATCCCAGCTTGTGCATCTACACGCTGCATGTGACCGGACGCGTTAACTTAGTCCACAGCTAGTAAAGTCCGCTAAATAATGTTATAAACTGCTTTGTTGTCGGACAAGTTGAGCTATAAACCAGCTCTAATTGCAGATAGCAAACTCAAGTATCGGAAGTCGACGCTCGGAGCGTTCTAAGTCCGAGTGACCGGATGCTTTCCTATAACGGTACGTGTTGCAGTGGCTAACACTAGAACGCATTTACATTATAATATTCTAGATTTTGCATAACATTTCATAGATTTGTTGTTTCGGCTGTCAGTCAGTCACTCAGTGACGAATTTTCTTATTAAATATTAATTGATGATAAGGGGCTTTGGTTTACGTTACAAAAAATAACCAAAATGACTTATTATCTTCGGGAAATCTCAGGTCATGCGAATACAAAGTTAAGTGATCTATAAATTTAATTTAAAGCGTCCCTCTCATCATACCCACTGTGTAGTTATTTGGTCCCTGACGAAACATAAACTCGACCCAATTGGTCCCGGGGGGCCAATTTACGGTGATCGATTACGTGTGAAACTATTGTTAAACAAACATCCGTGTCGACAGGGAAATTATTCACAACGTTACACTTTATGTCCTAAAAGATGACAGACATTTTATTTTTGTTTCATTTTTAAGTTTTTTTATGATGCAGTATAAATATAAAATAGTGTTGTTGCCAAAGAACCTATACCTACCGATTTCGGTTAATGGAAGTTCGCGGAAGTTGCAGGGGAAAGATGAAAATGGAGATTTGATCAAATCCCTAAAGGACATGAATGTATTCATGGAATAAGTTGGGTTAGGTAAGATTAGATTTTTAATAAAACAGAAAAAGGGAAGTCGCGCAGCGGTTAGTGGGCGTCGCTCCTTTCGTTCACTCTTTTTTAAGTATATTGTTCATAAAAAGTAATTCAATCAATTACTCCTTTTTTCTTTACCTCGTTTTCCATAGGTTTCGGAAGGTAACAAAAAACATAGTTAAATTTTAATTGTTTCTTTAACAAGAAATAATTCAGGATGTTTTGATCATAAATGCAATTTTATCACATTCGTATAACATAGATACTCGTATAAAAATTTTACATATTTTTTTTAAATATCTAACCTAACTCTACAGCTCGCAAACACGCGACGCCCACACAATTAAGCCTCGGCACTAACGAGTGCAGATAAGTTCTTTAAGTACAATAACTACCCCACTGCTGACCGTAATCAATTTTTATTTCCAAAAATAGTACCTACATTACAAAATATTCTATCTTGCTTCAATTTACAACTGTCCGAATCAAGGATTTAGCACAACAATTACACAACCAATGTATGAACTAATTAACAAAGTTCGGGTTTATTGCTCTACGTTCCGCGTCCCATACGAAACTGACCACTCGCCTTCGCAATAAATTGCTAAAGTTTGCACCCCACTCCTCTTGAATAAACTCATTTATTCATCCCCCGTTCTTTCCACTGTTGAACGAGACAAAGAAAAATATCACAATAAAGGACCCATACTGAACGGAATGGGGTTTAAATTGCTTTTGGGCAATTTTTATGTTCTCCTATTTGTAGCAAATAAGGACCATAGCAACCAGGTAGATACGGTTCAAACGTGTCGTAGTATAAAAATAATATAGTGTCTAGTCGACCTGATAAATAACTTTATCAAAAAACCGAGTCCAATATCGACATTATGAATTGAGAACGTCATCAATATAATCGAAATCAATTTATAGGGATTATTTTAAACTAGCTGTTGCTCGCGCTCCGGGATAAAAAGTAGCCTATACGAGTATGTTGCTCCACAGGCTCTTGTATCTCCCAGTGAAAGTCCAATAGAAATCCGTTCAGCTGTTTCTGAGATAAGCTTGCTTAAAAGTGGCACCCTTCCGCAATGACAACTGCAACTGACCTAGTACTGGAATTAATTTAAGGATAAAAACTTCGTCAGATCTCGCTCTTTAAATACGAGCACTCAAGTGACATCTGGCGGGAGCTTTTAAGCTATCTCTACTTGTCGACGTTGAAATCGGTTCTTTTTAATGAAAGTTAGTTATTTGTTTGGAATATAGAATACAACGTTATTGGCCGATATTCTACAGTAGATATTGGTATCCAAGATGTTATTGCTTGTTTAATAATCTCGAGCTGCGGTTCCCTTGTGTACAGGATGGTCTAATAATCGCCGAATGTCACAATAGGAACATCTAATGGTTAAGCGGCTAGAAGATGAATTTAATAACAATCTATCTATAACTATAAATATCTATACGTATAATAAAACTGTAAATGATCGATGTCTTTAGTAACATGGCAAATATATTTAAAAATTCATCATAATGGGGGGCCTATATACTCAAGGGAACCCACAAAAATGTTTTTCATTTTGTCTGTTTGTTTATAAGCACGATAATCTCAGAAACGATTTACCTATCTGATTTTTATGTTTTCAGAATTATATTGTTATATTATAGGGCTTTATTAAAGTTTAGATCTTTTTCTTGGAAAATCTTTTAATAAACTGATGGGCATGTCTCCGTTATAATGTATAGAGAACCGCCCGCGCTTCACTTCGGGACCCGTAGGTAACAGTCGCATAGGTCCCGCTACCGTAGGAATCTCGGCTAAACAGTAGCCTATTATATAAATGATTGCATGCACATGCGCTCTTCAGCTACGCTCAATCAACATCGCGACGCGATGCGTCGAAGCGCTTAGTTATTTTTAAGCAAATTTACCCAAATTTTTAACTCGCTATATCTTTTGAATGGAGTGTCCGATTAAAATAATTTAAACAGCAATGTAAAGGTATTGAACTACTGATAAATAAAAAGTAAGTTATTTAGTTAAGTATAAATACCATGGTATGAATATCGACATCTTATTTTCGTTGCCGATTTAAATAGTTTGTTAAACTATAAAAGTCTTTATATTGGCGCAACTATAATACTTAGATATACCCTACCGCGGACTTTTCTGTAGATAATAATGTGGTCTACAAAATCGTAGTACATTATTTTGCTCCATCATCAATAGTTATTGCAGCGCACGCGATTTAAGGTATTTCAATAGTGATTTTTATCAACGGTGGTTTATGTTGTTGAAGTTTTCGCAAGGATCCCTAATTTTTTTCAAAATAAAATATAGCCTATGTTACTTCGGAAAGATGTACATTCATAATGGTGAAAGAATTTTTGAAATCGGTCCTGTAGTTATTGAGCCTATTCAATACAACCAAACAAACAAAAAAATATTACCTCTTTATAATATTAGTTTAGATAAGTAATACCTAAATCAATTTATGCCAAAAACGCCTTACAACAGCTGATACTCTTCAACCTGCTAAATCAAATTTCTACCAAAACATAACTAAAAACCTTCGATTAAAAAAACCGCACTAAAATCGATTTATTTATTCAGGAGCTACGGTGCCACAGAGAGAGACAAAAACACACTGACAGACTGACAGGTCAAGCTTATAACACCCCTTATTTTGGTAGGGGTTAAAAAATTAACAAAATCGCTTACGACTATGCAGAAATACTTACAATGACTTTTAAATGAAACAGTATATTTCGAGATACATTGCAACTTTATCTTACACTATTATGTAGAAATTTAAAATACATGCCTTGTAAGCTATCCAACACGGAGTTTCCGAGGGAAATTGCACGTCACATTTTCACTTAAAATATATTCCACAATAAACCAAACTGTAACCCGAAGCTATGCCGTCTCGATTGAATAAACGACAAATAAATAAGGCTTTGGTACATAGGTACAGTCGTCATCAAATTTGAATATCATGATGTTTGGACTGCGAACAAACTGCACAATATAATTTCATAGACGATTCCGTAAAAAAAGTGACAGTGGTTATTTTAGAAAAATTTTAATGTCCACAGCTCCAGTTCGGATTGTTTAAAAGTTATCGACCAACCCATGAGTTGGAAGTTTTTGTCAATATTTTAATTACTAACCGCGGCCATATTGCTAAACTTGGTCGATTACTTAAAAATAACCCAAGCTTTCCACTTCTAAGTGCTTGTGTCATAAGAAACGTTTTGATAACTGACTTACAAATTTTGACACACCGACATATCTATGTCATACGGTCGAATCGAAATTCACAAATTTTTCGTCGTTTGTGAGCCGAACTTGATGTTTTTTTTTGTAGTAAAAAGTAGATTTTCCAAGGGAGGTCCCATGATAAGGACACTAGGATCTGACGATAGCATCGCAAAAAAAAGGATTTAATTTTATAACACATTACGATTTCATTAACAATTTTTGTTGCCAACTGTACAGTCATCGCGGTGCGCAGGTTTCCTTCAATTTTATTTACATTCGCAGGATGCTTATCTTTATTTATGTTTCATGAGATGAAATATTATTTAAAGGAGAATCAGCAAATATCACACTTAAAACGTTGAAATTTATACGCTTGGTATGGAAACAGTTATTATTTACGTTATTAAACCTGTACCGATCTTTTAATAAATACGTGGAGCAAAGTAGGTACCTAACTGACTTTGTAGTAAGTCCTGTAAGAACTTATCCTCATTCGGTCATAGATGCGATGCTACTCTAAGGACTGAAATGGTCGTCTTTAAAAAAGTGTACCCGGTTGTATGTTGTACCGGTGTACCTTTCTATGCGGAACACAATTGCTGTTAAAGCATTTTTATGGCGGTAGAAATGATTCATTTTAACTCGGCTGATATGAACATAGCTACGAGTGGCTGCGCAGATGTCAATTTTAAGGCCAAAATAGTCATAACATACACTGTCATGGCCGCCGTGTTTTGATTGGTCAGTTACTGTATAGATCTGCGCAAACATCTCGGAAAACGAAGTTCACATCAGCCGAGTATAAATGATCTTACTGTAGTTACTGTGGGGGCACTGCCTTCCCGGGTGAATTCTAGGCTCTATCTCTTGTTACCTATGACCTACATAAAATATGAAATTTTAGACTAACATATACATCTTCTTGTAAGTGAAGTGACGCGAGTCCTTTGGTGTCGGTAAACTTTTCTTCCTCCAATTATTCGGCTAATTAGGTCTGAAATTCAAGTTCCTACTGTTCTTGGAGTAAGACAATTTAATTTTGTTACACACCTCCTTCGTATTAAGGATCACGTTGCCGCAATAAATTAAACAGTTACGCTTAAAACCCGAAATGATGTATAATTTGCTGTGTGCGTCACACGCAGTCGTAGGATGACGAATTCTCGCAGATTGCCGACAAAATAGTCGGGTCCATTACATACAAGGTCATATCACAACTCATATACTAGAACAGATATAAAGACACGAATCATTGTTCATAGTGTTTCAAAGTTGTTCTACTCGTATATATTAGTGTCCGTGAACTGTGTCTACATGGGTATTTCTCGAGCGCACTATGTTTGCAGCTTTCCATCTGGCGTTACACAAGTCATGTGAATACGCATACTAAATAAAACCGCTAGAATTATAAGCCAAATCGTGGCCGAATAAGGTCGAACACACATATTTGTTTTTAACGCTCGATGCTGACGCGTTTAACACTAAAGTTACTTTTGAGGCAAAATTTTATAAATTTTCGTTTGTGAAGTTAAAGAGAAAATGATAAGTAAAATAAATGATCATTTTATTTTATACATTACTAGCTAGTGTCAAACTTAAGTCAAATTTTAAGTAAATCCGACTATAAATTAACTAATACCCCCAATTACCTTTAAAAGCCGCCTGAACAAACTGAATTAAAAAAACTATATAACAAAAATACATTTAACTAAAATTGGTAAATATTTGAAAGTCGATAGTATACCAAAAATAAAAGTAGTTTTCTTAATATTGTGAATGTTGACCTTTACAAAAAGTTTCAACCCTTTTTATTTGACTGTTTCTTCGGCCCGAAGCAATGCTTAGCATTTTTATTTATTGCTGAAGGGTCGGCTTCCCAAACATGCTTTCAGCGGTTTCTCGTCGTAAAGAGTTTCGTTACATAAACACGGGTTAATTTATGAGTTTTCCCGTTGAAGAAATGCAAAGGTGTACCCGACTGCCATTAAAATAAGGAGCTTTGCTTATTGATGTATGTTATATGATAGTTTTTTGCCCGAGGGGCAATTCAAGGCACCAGAACCGCCTACGACGATTTGTCGGCAAAATCCTTGATCAATACCAAATTCTAGATGTCGGTTAAATACCGTCTGCAAAAATAAGATCTCACTTTTTAAATCAGGTCTTATTTTGTTCAATGACGGATGCCCGTAAGTATAAGATAATGCTTAAATATTTGTGTATTTACGAGGACGAGGTGTAGCTTCGATTTTGTAGATGGATTGTGTTGATCGAAGGCAAAATAGGAGAACCGGAAAACAGCGGGTTTAATAATCACAAATCATCAGATGTGTCCGTCTGTCCGTTTATCGATATACTCTTGTTGATCATGAACACGATTAAACTGAATAGTACAGAGCACAACGATTTCCAATGAACTTTGACGCCATTATAATGTCTGCTGTTTTGAAGTATGGGGCGATGTGACTTATATGCATCTTCCATGCGTTTAAGCAATATACAACTATAGTTTATTTCCTGCTTTTTTCTTTCTAAATTTATTTCATAAGTGACTCCTTTGATGGTACTGATGTCTATGGGCTAAGGTATTCCCTTAAGAGGTTTTTATTTGGGGTCCAAAATGTTTCAATTTGTTTTAGCCAAAACACACGTAGTTTCAATAAATATATATCTATACCAAAATTATTTACTTCCATGCAAATAATTATTTGGTTGGTACACTTTTGCACATTTTCATTTCATTTCAAATCATTTTCATTTCATTTCAAAAACCCATTGGTGGCACTCTACTTAAAACAGATGTCTGCTAGTTACTTACGACATACTCCACCATGCTGCTCCAGTGTGAATTGGAGAAGGGGTTAAGCCCGTTATAACATTAAGGCCTTCAACGGGGCTTAAAGACCGTAATATAATGATAAAAAACGTACTATATGAATTCTATATTCAAATGTACATGATGTCTCTAATTCGCACTTGGCTAGTGTGATGGACTATGGCCCGTAGCAACTCATTCTGAAAGGAGACCCGTGTCCGATAGTAGGCCATAATGGTAATGATGAGTAGTTTAAGCAGGTCCTTTGTAATCTGGTATTGATAATAAAATTACAACAAATAAATTATAATTTGAAATTAAAAACTTACATAGATCATATTAAGATCACACACGCAAATAAACACACAAACTCTCACACCACGCGCATGTAATTTGGTTTGATAACAACTTCAATAGTTTTTAATTTTAACTAGTGTAATGAGTACCTAATCCGTGTTTGGCCTTTTAATTCATTTTATTATTGTATAGATTGTAATTAAGTTAATACGGTATAAGGTGTTGGATTACCGAAATAAAATAATACATTCTAGGATAGGTATTAGATTAATTATAGATGAGTGAACGGAGCTTGTGCAGATTACCCGAATGTGTGCATTCGATACGAGTTAGTATGTGCATATTTGTTACCGGATGCCGGGACGTTGAGCGGATTAGAGCCAAGTCAACAGTCATAGAAATAATATCGAATAGTTGGCAATATCATCATTTTATCACTGTTGTGCTCAGTATAGCTTAGTTCATAGTTTGCAATAGACAGCCTAAAGGTGAATTAGAAATGGACGGTACTTATGGGTCCCCGAGACGATCAAGCGCACTTGACAAGTCTGACGTGTGTCAATTATGGTCAAGCCGAAAACACGTACCTTTACGCGTCAAGTCAACGCAGTAAACGATCAATATTCGCTTCTTCACGTAGACTTGTCAAGTGCGCTTGATCGTCTCGGGGACGCATTACGCTAGGTTCACATTATTGTGTCGTGGTGTGTCGTGGCGCGCCAGAAGGCAATCGCTTACGTACATTTACTATGACTAGATTCACATTAGTAGGTTGTGTTGTATTGTGGCGCGTTGTGTCGCTGTCAAATCGCTCGACGCTCGATTGCGACAGAGAGGTGGTGGGGGATCTGTCGCGCCACACTAGTGTGAACGTGATCAATTCTGTCAATTTCTGTGATTACGACAGCCATTGCGAACGAGGCAACTAGCAATGAAATATTTTTGGTTAGTATTTAAAGGATGAACCCAATATCTCCTTTTCTTTTTCTTTACAAGATTAATTTATCATTAGAAGAAACTGAATATCTTCATCGAAATCGCTGTCAGAGTCGCTGTCAGACGATTCCATTTTATATACGTGTTCAATCCACAACTCTTGAAATACGAATGATCTAAAAATGCGCCATATTGCAACACAACACACCACATTAGTATGAACACTCTGTGACACAACAGACGGCGCCACACCACACCCCGACACAATAATGTGAACCTAGCTTTAGAGATTATTCAAAGGTTTGTCATTGTCCTAGCAACGTTGGTACCTACTTATAGTGTGAAATTAAAGCAGTGTCCTACCGCGCGCGAGTAGCGAGTAACTATCAACTATTTTCTCGCCGGGCGATGTCGCTTTAAATATGGGACCAAACGACAAGACTAGGTTATCTAAATTCGACTCACTCATCACAAAATATCGAAAGCTTGACTTATTAACATGAAATTTGTAAAGGAGGTAGTAATTAGATAGTGGGCGACCGCTAAGAACGAATTTTGTCGTATTTAGCCCTAAGGGAGTAAGGATAGGGGTTGGTTAGTAGGTTATTTCAAAACAGTCAAATATACTTTTTCGCTCGCAAAGTCGCGGGCAACAGAGAGTCTAGTATAATTCAATATTCACTCGGTTGTATAATTCAAATCCGAGTACTCAGTGAATCGATAACGACACATGAATATCGCTTTGATGCATCAATGTTACGTACATGAATATTCCAAATTCATCTTCACTATTCCCTGCTCGTTAGAAATTTGAGAACTGTGTCTCTTTCCCTCTTTAATCTAGTTAGGTTAGAACCCTGCGTTTGACAGCTAATAAGCAGCAAATAGTGAAACGAACCTAGAATCACCGTGTCGCTACTGAGTTATGACGTCATAAATTCATCGGTTGTCGGCGTTCGGATGACGTCAGCTTAATCTGTGGTGGCTTATATTGCGTCCACAACACGGACCTAGTCAGAGGTTGACGCGTGAAATGACATAAATGCGTGGCCAAAAAACTCCTATGAAATACCGACAAAGCTTTTTGCTTATCTATTAACTGACACGCATTCGCTTCACTGGATGGTTAGGTCATGCGGCATGCCAAAAAGGGCACTTTGTTGATGAAGTTGTCGAGCTTCGGTGACATCGCTCATTAAAAAGTCAATGAGTGACTATGGGGCGGGTACAAAAGAAAACAAATAAACATTAATGCAATCTTTTTCGTAATTTTTAATGTTTATTATTAGGAACTGAATCAAAATAGATCAACAAGAGATTTTTATTGTAATGCCACCTAATTAACTTACATGAAACAGTATGTGGTTAAGCCACGGGGTTAAGCCATGTCGGAGGACTTCGGGCGGCTTACAACTTCCGACATTTGGCCGCTAAGAAATTTCACAATCTCTGGAGAACCGTGGTATATTGGACAGTGTGAATGAAAAAAATTGTTGATTTGTCTATTATTCGAAACTTATAGCGAGAAACTCGTGCTAGTCTCTAGTAAGTTAAAAATAAAAAAATTAAATTAAAAAGCTAAGTTACCAATTATGTAGTTTCTCAGACCTATCTGACTTGGCTAAATTCCTGGAAAAAAAATAAAACATTGAAAACAAAGTCCCTAGCCGCGTCTGCTTGCCTGTTTGTTCGCGTTTATCTCAAATACTACTGAACGGATATTCTACGGTTTTCACCGGAAAAAGAGGGATACAATAAGAAGGTTGAAGTGTTTTGTTAAGGTTTTGTGTAAAACAGTTAAAATATGACGATAATTGTTGATATTGTGTTGTGTTGGCGCGGATTGCTAGTTTCTAATAAAATATCGAAACAGGTTTGAAATACATTTAAATATAGGTAAGTAAATAAAATACACTTTAAAACACTGCAAGTTTAGAACGCAATAAACTCTAACAATAAGACTTATCTTCTTTCTACTTTGATAACTCTGTCTGAAAGTGTTCGGCAGCAGAAGAGTAATATCTACGGCTTCTTGGCATAAAGTTTTGCGCTAGTAAAATCTTTGAATTCAAAAGTATTATCTCAATACTGTCTGCTCATTTGCAACTTTGCGCTTTTCGTTAACATTGATAACGATTCAGGTGCAACTTGAAGATGAGTTTCAGTTCAATGCACTTAATAATACTTCTTGAAAAACTGTTCTGTTCAAAAAATTCTTTGTCGTACAAAAACTATAATCACGTGTCCATGGCGAGTTACAGTGCCACAAACTTATCTGACCCGGTAAGGCAAGCGCCACTGTCTTTTTCTTTGACTGAATACAGTATGACATTTGCATTAGTTCCAATTTTGGCCACCGGGTCAGATAAGTTTGTGGCACTGTACATTATAGTTTAGTCGCCGAGCATAATATATGAAATTGTTAATCTCCGCCAAAACCAAATTAATTACCTGTGCTCACAGTTCAATTCAGCTTGTAAGCAAAGTTTGTGAATGGCATCTTTAGGTCCTGCCGTCACTCTTTAATCTACTTTAATTGCATAGGAAGAAAGCTGGCATTTGTTTGCCATGCAATTATAACGAATTCCACACCAAACGTGAACTCGTAGATGTGATGTGATGCAACATTTTCATCCGGTACGCAGTACGCAGTATGAAGAGTAATATTTAAAAGCGTATTTTTTATTTCATGTCTGTCCTCTTGACACAAATATTCAGTTCAGATACAAACATATAGATAAAACATATAACCCTCCGCTACGGTGAAGGTGGAGCTAACCCTGTGGACGACCACCTGGTTTTGTGAACAATACATAGTTATCTTGAGACTACCTTCCTCAGCTTATATTTAGCTGATAGAGCTGCCACCCTAATTCTGATCCACTTACAGTAAATTGGATCGCGACCTCTTGCGTCACATATTACTAAGTCTCCGAGGGAATAAGAAACTCAATATTGTTTCATCACTTAATACTCGATATTTGTCTGCACTAATTACTAATTACTCCGAAGTAATTTCTATTAATGTTATCACTTTATCGCCTTGTATAAAATGCGCGAGTGTCACAATTACAGTATTACAATACACATAAGTTTTACAAGGGTAAAGCTGAAAAGAGTAGTTTTTCTCTTTGTTACACACAGAATAGCTGTTATTCTTGGCATATTATTGGTAACGTGTTGTATTGCGTTAGGGTGTTACCAGACCAATCGAACGATCGTCGATCGACGGCATCGATAGTTTCTACTACGAGTAGATCATTCGATCGATCGACATCGACTAATCCATTCTACCCTCGATCGATCGCGACGATCGACAATCGATCGATTGGTTTGATAACACCCTTCTATTAATATGAACAATTCATATTCTTTATCTTTATCTAATAATTATTTGTCTGGAAGAGACCGCTTTGAAAAAAAAAAAAAAAAAAAAGGGTTTAGGGTGTTACAAAGACTATTTATTCTATACCATTCTACGTAGTTAACAAATAATTCTTTTTTTATCGTTTTACGTATGTACAAACATTTGCTGTAACATTTTACCAAGAACATCCAGTTACTTAGGATTCCGGCTGCGTTTTACAAACTGAAAAAACCCCGCCAGCGTAATATTACCCAAACAATAAATAACAAAAACGGAAAGAAATTCCGCCATACACGCACGCCATTCGGAAATGGTTTTAGGTTTGGTGAAAAAGAATTCATAAAAACGATCTGGTTGGAACTAGATGGAAGTGGAATATGCAGAAGGTATAAGGTATATGTATGTATAATAAACATTGAAATCCTCTTTATTGTTAGACAAATATGACATAGAGAAATTCATCTTACAGATTCAGTCGGTCTTATAAAAACCTGGTACCTATGGTGAAATGATTACTATACCGGATGCGCACCATTTGAAGGATCCGGGTTCGATCCCTAATGAAGCGGTTTGATCGATGACTTATCTGAGTGTTTGTTCTTGTCTTTGTTTGTGATTCGTGAAGGATCCAGATAAGAAATCTTAGAGTGGGTGTGTAGCGTTTTTTTATTTATTTACAATAACAATCCGAAGCTAACATGGAAGTCATGAGACAACCTACGTTTCAATCAAAATAATTGAAAACTATATTCCTCTTTAATTAAATCTAAATATTTCTTTTCTCCTTCTTTTCTCTTTCTTTGTGTGTGTGTGTGAGAGAGACAGTGTTTGCGCGCAGATTTTAAGTGTGTCTGTCTTTGCAACAAACTGAAAAGATCGTGGAAAGCTTTCCAGCTTTGCTTCATAATATTTGAATGCATATTTATCACCAAAGCAAGTAGGTAATTTAAAACTTTTAATATCCATAAACCACGAATAATTCCGAATTTGCAATTTACTCCAATGTGCGATATAACGCCTTTTAATAAACCTTGCGATGAGACGACTTAAATCTCTCGTCTGGTAATTCCAATAAAACTACTACGTACAGTTATGAAAGGATACCTACTGTTAGTCTACATTCCTTGCAAATGGATTCTAGTCTCACTGCAAGGGAGCTGAATGTCATTTCAATTACGCTGGCCAAGTGTGCTGACAGACTTGTTTGACAGCCAACGGTTTCTGATTTGATAACCAATTCGCAACATCGTAATCGCATTGCAAGGTCTTGTAAACGGATGTGAGTGTAACTTGTATATTTTTGAAACGAAGTTGTATAACGCAGTAGTCTGATCGTCCGAATTCAATGAACGGATTTTGATAAACCTTTGCAGTAATGTAGCTTAAGCATCATCATCAGTTTAGGTAGCACTTGCTTCTTTTCAGCCTGGAATTCCCGCGGGATCGGAATTTACGTGGGAATAACATCCACGCGAAGTCGCTGGCACAGCTACCCTTACAGCTTACCCTTATAAGGATAGCGATAGAGAAAACTTACGGCATTGACGGCCGTTTACAACGTAACAGTTTCCTATTAATTAATATTATAAATGTGAAAGTTTGTGTATTTGTTTGTTTGTTTGTTTGTTACTCCTTCACGCAAAAACTACTGAACCGATTTTCATGAAATTTGGCACACACATAGAGGGCAACTTAGATTAACATATAGGATATTTTTTATCCCAGAAATCCCGCGGGATCGGAATTTACGCGGGAAAACCTTCTTCACGTATGGGGTATAAATAGCTTTGTTACTCCTTCACGCAAAAACTACTGAACCGATTTTCATGAAATTTGGCACACACATAGAGGGCAACTTAGATTAACATATAGGATATTTTTTATCCCAGAAATCCCGCGGGATCGGAATTTACGCGGGAAAACCTTCTTCACGTATGGGGTATAAATAGCTTCTAAACAAACATTAATATAAAACTAACAAACATCCTTCCTATTATCCTATTAATATTATAAATGTGAAAGTTTGTGTATTTGTTTGTTTGTTTGTTTGTTACTCCTTCACGCAAAAACTACTGAACCGATTTTCATGAAATTTGGCACACACATAGAGGGCAACTTAGATTAACATATAGGATATTTTTTTATCCCAGAAATCCCGCGGGATCGGAATTTACGCGGGAAAACCTTCTTCACGTATGGGGTATAAATAGCTTTGTTACTCCTTCACGCAAAAACTACTGAACCGATTTTCATGAAATTTGGCACACACATAGAGGGCAACTTAGATTAACATATAGGATATATTTTATCCCAGAAATCCCGCGGGATCGGAATTTACGCGGGAAAACCTTCTTCACGTATGGGGTATAAATAGCTTCTAAACAAACATTAATATAAAACTAACAAACATTAATATAAAACTAACAAGTCTGTCTTCCCGGAAATCCCGCGGGATCTGGAGTTACGCGGAATAAACTCCTGCGCGTACGAAGTAGCGGGCACACGCATAGAGGGCAACTTAGATTAACATATAGGATATTTTTTATCCCAGAAATCCCGCGGGATCGGAATTTACGCGGGAAAACCTTCTTCGCGTATGGGGTATAAATAACTTCTAAACAAACATTAATATAAAACTAACAAGTCTGTCTTCCCGGAAATCCCGCGGGATCTGGAGTTACGCGGAATAAACTCCTGCGCGTACGAAGTAGCGGGCACACACAAAGAGGGCAACTTAGATTAACATATAGGATATTTTCAGAAATCCCGCGGGATCGGAATTTACGCGGGAAAACCTTCTTCGCGTATGGGGTATAAATAGCTTCTAAACAAACATTAATTTATAACTAACAAGTCTGTCTTCCTGGAAATCCCGCGGGATCTGGAGTTACGCGGAATAAACTCCTGCGCGTACGAAGTAGCGGGCACACACATAGTATTATAAATGCGAAAGTCTGTCTGTGACGTTTTCACGACTAAACCACCAGTCCGATTTGGATGAAATTCGGAATGAAAATATTTGAAGACCCAGAGTCACACATAGGCTAATTTTTTTTTTTAAATCAACCCCTAAAGGCTTGAAATAGGGGATGAAAGTTTGTATGAAAACAACGATTTTGATGAATTTTCCCAGGAAGATAGTTGATGACGTACTTTCTCCTCCACTTCCCCGGTTCGCGATATAAACGAATTCCACGCGAGCGAAGCCGCGGGCAAAAGCTAGTTGTACTATAAATCATCAAAAACTCCTCTCAGGTGTTGCTTCATCATACAATATAAATGTGCACGATCGAAGGTGGGCGCTGCAAGTCCGCTATAAAACAGTTTTACGTCTCGACGGGGAGCAGTAACGGCGACGTGTTGACTGCCGTTTCACTTAACTTCGCGTTTATTGCTACGATTGGTGAAAATTTTGAATTTGTTGAGTTACGTGTGTAAGATAAGTCGTTTAGTTTGAATAGCTTGTACTTTACTTGGTGTTTTTTTTATTCATACTTCTATTATTGCCAGTATTTTTTTTATTCTTACACTAGTTGTCTCTGTTGTCTAGTATTTTTTCACTGTTTAATCCTTTAGTGGTTAGGGGGGTGGGGGATTTTCAACAATCCTGTCTTAGTGCTATCCTACACTCTTCAAGGAACATACATGCCTAGTTTCGGTACTTTGGTAGTTTCGGCTGTGCATTTCTGTCAGTTAGTTGCTCAGTGAGGGAAGAGTTTATATCTCGACAATCGGGAGCGTCTCAAGCCAAGTTTGTATATTGACTGACTTGTATAGTGACTTATGTCAGTCAATCGAACCGCAAATAAAAAGATTTACTATGGCAATTGACTTCGTCGTCAATTCAAGTTGTAGTAGGATTTTTTCCATCTAAAGATTCTAAGGCATAGGTTGCCCAATCTAAACAAGAAAGGAAAAGAAATGAGTAAAAACAGAAAATACAAGTAAATAAAGCATATGACAGAAACTGCCAAGGACGCTTACGAAATAATATTACGACAATTATTTTTTTCCAAGGGATCCAAACTATTGAATAATTTATCAGAGTTACAAAGTCACTCTTTTATTTCATCTTTATTTTACCGAGATTCTCTGTTCGTTATACGTTCTCATAAATAACACTGTTTCCATATAAAATTGTACTAAAACCAACTAATTGTATTGAAAATGATATTGAATTTGAATCCTCCACTAAGTTTCACAAACTTCCAAGTTCTGCGTTTAAGTTGGAAGTTATGAAGACACATTCACAAGATATGAAGCGTATCAATATAATCGACTGTAATAATTTTAACATGCCAGAAATTCCAGGGTTTGTTAAGCTCTGGAAATTTTGCCTTCGTCATAATTCATTACGCCTCAGCCAGGTCGAGAAAAAACACCCACTTCCTTTGTGTTTAACCTTACATTAATTCTTATTTCGAATTTTCTTGATTTCAAGAACCAAAAGAAAAAGATTCCGCGAAAAAATAATGGAACAAGCATCGGTTTAAAGAACAAGGAAGTAATAATAAAAGGAAATGTGTGTTCTTTATTCGAAGTCAAATTGATTGAACATTCTGAAATTTTATTCTTATCTTTTATTGCTTTTACGGAATAATTTTGTCTTTTATTTGAATGTGATAAATACAATATAAATCACTAATTACGTCAATCATAAAACGATTGTGATTTAATAAAATCTGTGAATCGGAATATTTTACTGCTTTATTGAAGCTACATAATAATTGTCGAGTCTTTGAACGGTTCAATCTATTGGGAGAAATTGCTGAAGATTTATCATAATTGCTTTTTACAAAAAAAAATAACCGACTTCAATCTTGATAAGTAGAGATAACTCAAAAACTACTCGCCAGATGGCGCTCAATTCAACATGTAAGTGTAAAGTTCTCGTCACTACAAATTAATGAAGCCCAAACACTAGATAACTGCAGTAAATCGTTGAGGAGTTCCCTCGACTGTCTTTCGGCTTCATCATATCGACTCCAGATCTTCATGAAATGGTAGCGCTTTAATGTACTTATGATAACATGAACAAACACACTAGTTGTCCATACAATTTTCGAAAGTTCCCCTCGATTTCTCTGAGATGCCATCATCAGATCCTGGTTTCCTTATCAGGGGACCCCACTGCGCATATCTACTTTACAACAAAAAAAGAATTATCAAAATCGGCCCATAAACGACGAAATAATCGCTGAACGTACATAAAAAAAAAAGCATATATACGGTCGAATTGAGAACCTCCTTCTTTTTTGAAGTCGGTTAAAAATTAAAGATGTTTGAATTATAATCCATTATCCGTGAGGCTTTGTCCATCTGAGGATAGAAGGTAGACTTTATTCCCAAGCTTACATGGCAGAGTGTATGGGAATAAAGTAAATAAGCTAAATAAGAATAAATAAGCTTACATGTACAGAGGCATTTTTTATGTTTAATTAAGGTAGCAAACGAGAAAGCTAGCACCACCTTCCGCTGCCGCCCATGTCAACTGTGACCAACTAAGAACAAGACTCAAATAGGGACAGGGATGGTTAGTCCTGGCGCCTTATTACCTGTAAGGCGCTGTCTCTGTCACCCACACGTTATGAACGTGAACTGTCTGGAATTAAGAGTTCATAATACGGGGGCTGATAGGCGTTGATAGTAATAATCCAATTAGAAATATTGTTATTAAGAGTCTGGTCCTAATTCGGTCCTGATGCGTTACTACTACCCTTGAGGACTGAGATGGTCACATCTAAAAAGTGTAACCGACTAATAGATAGGCCGATGAAAGCATACCCCCAATTCGGTTGGATTTTAGTAAGGAAAATAAAGGTAAAACTTTCTTCTTTCTTTCTTTTTCTTTTTCGGCATCTGCTTTGCCGCTGTGGTGATTTGTACTCATACAAACAGTTGCCTCCTTTTTACACCGTTTAGATATGAATTTAGTGGTTTAGGATTATTGAATCAAACCTCGTTTTCATGCATGTATCAGAGTTTTGAAAACATACATTGTTTCATACTTTCTTTCGAAAGCTATATTAAGCGAGTTGTATCTGCTATATTTATGTCTGCTATCAACTGCGTTCGAAATTCGAACTGTCATCTGACACAGTTGAGCATTGAGCTATAAGAGCGAAAATGTTACGTATTGAAGCACGAGTGACACGACTCAAAAATCTATTACCTACTGCTAACTGTTCTCGAAGTTACTCGAATCTCAAGCGACACGAGTGAACAGTAACTACTGTAAGACCGTGAGCTGTTCAAAGAGCTCTTGTTGATTTATTTCTTTCAAACAATCGTCAACCTCGATAGCTCTCAGCAAAACTAAGTTTGAAGATGTTCGTGTCTGGCAATAGATTGGCGAAGTTTGTTGCACCGGTTTTCCCTTGAATAAATTTATCATTTATTCGGTACGCGCCTCAACACTTCTCGACCCATGAAAGTGAAACTTAGTGAGGGACTCAGGCCATTATGTGGCACCGTTTTACTGCCGGGCCCGTACTGAAGATTTATTATGGAAGCTTATACAAAAGTTTGGTGCGTATTCTGCGTTGCATGAGAGTCTTACATACAAATGGTTTAATCTCCGGAAAGATATCACGAGGAAGTCTAGTTAATAAAACCCTTACGGTTATTTACTTAAGATAACGTATAACTTTTTCGTGGATCTAAGGGAACAAGTAAAGAAGTTCTTTTAGTGTCGTGAACCACTTATAGCTGGGGAGCCCAAGAGGGGATTTTTGTACTTACTCGAGCGCGTCAGATTAAGGTACAGGAGGTATCTGGCACCCAGTTAAGTAGCTCCACCAAATATGAGCCCCATATATGAGGCCGCGCCTCAAGAATAAAGGATCAGATTAGTAAAAAAAAATTGATCATCAGACATTCTCGAGCGCGTCAGATTAAGGTACGGTGAGTTAATTACATGCTAAAAAGTGTGTATTCCACTAATCTGACAATTTGAGAATGACGCAATGAAAGGGGAGGGCTACAAAGTTGTTAAAAAAAAACGCCATCTTGACATTCTCGAGCGTGGCTAATTTTTTATTTATTTTGAAGGAAATGATTCAAGGATAACGAAAAATATATAATCTGACGATTTATAAGAGCCGAAATAACAAAAATTCGTCATTAAAGTTTAATGTTCAAAATCGATAAGTAGAGATAAATCAAAAAGTACCCGTCAGATTTCGCTCAAATTTATACGAAAACATACGACGAGCTTTCGATTAAAAAAAAGGATGAAAGGATGAAAATTTAAATTCTCAGTAAAAAGTTATGAGGTAGCGACCATAAACACACATTATTAAAAATAACTCAAAAACTGCCCATTAGAGGTTGCTCAAATTTATACAATATCACAAGACAAGCACCAGCTTCCGAATAAAAAAAATTTATAAAAATCGGAATACCCAGTCAAAAGTTATGAGGCAACTACCATAAATTCAATACACATTATTATGATTATGAATAACTCAAAAACTATCTTGAAGAAACGTCAAATTAAACGAAAGGTTAATCTCACAAGGAGGTTTTTAACCAACCTTCGGGAGAGTTTAAATAATTTAAACTGGACTTGATCGATTATCTACCGTTGATCTTAAGAAAATATAATTCGTGACTAAACTCTGAAGCATAGTTTAAACTATGATTGATATTACGGCCCTTATATTATGTAAATACAAGTATTCTACTTAAAAACATACACTTTTTTATTTGCATGCTATTTCCTGAGCTTTTCTATTAATTAAGTTCAATGATTTAATTTTTTTTTTGGCAGATTAGGGAAATCCCTCTAGATAATCGTCAGATTAAGAGACAGCAAGTCTAGGACATAAAGATGAACCATATATATCTTAATCTGACGCGCTTGAGTATTTCAAAATGGCGATTTTTTTTTGCATAATAGTATAATGACTGCGAGTTTGGGTCACATCCAAATCGTCAGATTATTGAATTAGAGCTTTTTTTTGGTGCACTTAACACCCCCTTAGAAAATCTGACGCGCTCGATTAAATTTTTTTTTTTTTCATTTTCAACCCTTACGTACGATCACCCCCACCATGCAAACGGTCAGATTAACATACATACATTATTAAAAATACGTAGGCCATTGATGGTATCAATATCTGACGCGCTCGAGTATGTCCATGCGGCAGTTTTTTTTTACATATTTAAAGATCTATAGCCGCTTCCCCCACCGATGAAAAGGTATACATTATATAACATTTTTTTCTCCTTATCATCTAACCTTTGCAACCCAATAGGTCTCTATGACGCTCGAGCAAGTACACATTTAGCATCGTCGGCTCCCGTACCATTAGGAAGAATTTGAAATTCATATCTAAACGGTGTAAAATGGAGGCAACTGTTTGTATGAGTACAAAATCGTTCTATTATTTCAATCCAGAAATTCCCTTAACTAGTGAAGGTAAACGTGTTTAATTATATCCTTTTAAAAATTCACCCCCAAATGTTTTTCGTAAAATTATCACTGAAGCTTACAACCAAATATATTTAATAGATACGTGTACCAAAAATATTTTTACGAGTACAATATTGATAAAATTTCGGTCATTTGGAGGCAAAATAAAATTACAAACAGGCTAAATAAAAATACAGAGTAAAAATAATGTAAAAAGCACAATTTAGCCGCAAGGCAATGAAAACGTAAACTTTGGTACGTTGCGCAATAAAAAACAAATATTTCCCCGGAAACACGTAATGGAGTGGCCAGCACTTCATGAAAATGAAAGTCACTTCCTCCGAATTACTCGACTACGACTCGTGCCGGATACATAAACAGTAAAACATTTCGGACGTTAATTTTATTAAGATGACTGCCCGTGTGCTGAAAGCGAACCGTTCAAGTTATGATGGTTCAAAGGCTTTCAATAGATTTATCAGTTAACTTTATTACGACCTTTTAAGTATAAAAAATAAAAATCTTTTATTCAAAATTCATTGAGGTCGGTTCTATTAATTATAGCGTTGACATGTTGGATTCGTTGTAGTAAAACACAATAGAAATTTGCCATTTCCACTTTTAACCTTCTTTTACCACAACAATTTTTTAATTATTTCACGTGTTTGATGAGATGCAGCTCTTGTTTTCACTGTACGGACCACTCCCACTCGGACTTGACCACGTTTTAACGAAATTTAAAAAAAGAAGAGTGACCCCATAAATTATCTTTACGGACAATACTTTATGGAAACACCCCGTGATTTAGACGCGCATGAATTTCTTGTCCTTTTGTGTTTGCTGTTAGGTGCTAAAAGTGGTAGCTGATCCCTGATCATTTAATGATATTTAAGAAATAGCGAAATTTTAAATTAATCGAAATACCTACTCTAATTTTAAGGATTTAGTTATGATAGTGTACTCTGTAGACTGGCCGAGTTATATAACTGAAGCCACATTAATTCTTCGAATGAAAACTCTGGTATTTGCGCGGCAACAATATTCTTAACTTTTAAGTGCAGTTGAATTAATAATTTTAAGTGCATTTTTATGTGCAAACAATTTTTTGTGCCTTTTAATAAATACTAGATTTTTCCAACCGTTACAGTTTTTGCGCGATGGTTAAATAAGAAAAGAGGAATTGAAATTAAACTGGTCTATCGCGTGGCAAAGAATGTTTTGTTATTTAAATGAATCCATAATTTTTTTACTTAAATAGCCGTTGGCATGCATCTAATGGCTAAGTGGTCTCTGTTGCTCATTTATATCAGTAACATCCAGGCATCATCGCGTTGCTGGCCACTAAGACAAAGAAGAAAGCAAGAAGAGCCGTAAAGAGTCGTAAGGGTAAAGACTATGTATATGTTTTTCTGTTATCCTAGTACTCGTAGGCTGTTGTCGGGTGCTTCATGGATGTTAAATGTCATTAATTCGTGATGTAATGAATACCGAGCATAGTACCTCGTCTCGCCGGAATGTGCGAGCAAAAAACACGTTCATCCTTATTTAAAGATAGGGATCTCAATAAGCGAATGCCATTCGACCTCCGCTGAAAGGCGCATGCCAATATACTCGGCAGAAATCCATAATCCTATCAATCAGTAGGTTAGAGCTCCCGATATACGATGCGACTCGGAAACGCGACAAATGGGGAAATAAATCATGAATTCTTGTTCACAACAAGTATTTTCATCTCAATTTCTCGGCGAACGTAATGAAATATTTATGATAATAAATATCATCTTTGATGACGAACTGACTTTTGATGTCTTCGTTGAATGGATATAGGTTGTATCAACGACGTTGGCAAGTACTGGTTGGTAGACTACTATTGTGGTTTCATATGCTTCATTTATTAACCAACTTCAAAAAAGGAGGCGGTTCACAATTTGACTGTATTTTTTGGATGTTACCTCATAGCTTTTTATTAGTTGCAGCTATTTAGATTCTTTTTATATTTATAAACTGGAGCTTTTCATGTTGGGACCTAATTTTTTGAGCGAGATCTAACGACTAGTGTTTGAGTTATCTTTAATAATGCGTATTAATTTAACTTTGATTATGTTGATGATGTTCCCCTTATTATTGCTTATCTACGTTGTAGTCACTTTTGTCTTATTTAAATATAATTTAATGTTTAACCTAAAATTGTTTAATAAAAAATTCATCTTCAAAGTTTTTCTGTTTTTGTACTTAATGATCCAACTGCATTTATCTATCAAAAATCAATCAAAATCAAATTAATGTAGTCTCAATTACAGCAGGTTTTTATATTTAAATGAGGATTGAAAGTTTAAATTTTGATGATACATAAATAGTAAAACCGCATAACATGCATTTCGATTCAAAGTGGCATTATAGGTATTGCTTTATTGTAGCTTTAATTACAATCACACCGAAAATGTTTATGTATCGTAAACAATACGCTCTGTATGTCTGAATTACAGTTATTTGTAGTACAAAGTTGTAACTCAGCATGTAATATTAAAATCAAACGGGTAACCATCCGTCCGATGTCGGCTTTGCTGTGAGCGCCGATTTATAATGGCGATCTCACAACTTAGTGGATTGGGGTGAACTGCAGCCTATGCTACTACTCGAAAATTTTACTATTTTATTTTATTTTACTAGTACCGAAATGTAAGAAAAAACCTTAACGAATCTAATTGATGAACGTAATTATTAAGTACCGATATTGCAATTAAAGTATTATAGGTAACTTGATAACAATAAGTGTGAACATTTCTATGCCTCCTGTGACAAGTGATACAAGTGAAAAATCGTCATTTTACAGGAGAGCGAAATAAAGTTTAAAAAAATTGTAGTTCATAAACTAAGTGGGCTAGATGTAATACGAATACCTTATTTTGAAAACAAAAACATTTACTGTCACCGTACATTAAATTTTTTGTAATTTTTTGTAAATAAATTGTAAGTAATAAATATTATTTGTAATCGTAGCTTATTGATCAAAGGATGCAATTTTAGAGAGGATTGGTATGACATCCCTTAAAAGCATTAAGAAAATAAACACTACATGATGGCGTACACATAGATAGAGCGAAGGTACCTACTACCTCCTTATCTCTCAAAAGACTGCAAATAGACAACTACCCTCCTCGTGAACAGAATACGGACAGGTACAACAAAGGTTGTATGAAAGTTCAACACAATATTATTATTGTTATTATAGAGTATACTGGAATTATTTGCACGAGCTGACCTTTGAATCCGATTATAATGAAGCGTTTGTAGCAAGACTTAATAAGTTTACTGAGATGCTTCACTACTTAAGACTACACCTGTAAACAATTATTTGATGAGACCGTACTCAGCAGTAACTAGTAACCCGTAAAATAAACTTTCTGTATTCGCAGTTCGGAGAAGTATGTCAGAACTATACAAAGTCAAAGCTAAGTAGACAAAAACAGATGTTCTAATGATACTTAACTTAGGTACTGTGTTATTGTTATGGGGTTGAAGTTATAAGAAACTAAATTTGGAATAAATCAAATCGGCCTTTAAGTTGGCTGATAGACTCGGGCTGATAATCTACAAATAGCTCAAAAGGTTTTTCTTATTGTTGTTCCTATTAAGTTCTCAGGTATTCAGAGATCTGAGTTATGTCGGTCTATATTTCTTGCGCGTTGCGTTATAATTTGCTAGCATTTGTTAGCAGAATTGGCTCTTGGCAACGATCCAAAGGCAGCTAAGGAACTTTTGCTTATTCCGGCGTTGTGTCAAGGACTACAGTTTGTATTGACCTCTAGAGGTTTCGGTTATTTTTTTCAACACCTTTGATCGATCTGTGCAACAACCCATGTAGGGTTACTAGTAACGCTGTTGTACCTAGTTGCTAAGATACTGATTGCAATTGTTATAAATGAATCGTTTATTAAGACTTAATTTATTACCACGCTAATTAGCAATGCTGCCACACTCCTCAAACTACCACTCGATAAAACGACTGAGTGTCAAGAGCTACGCATTAAATAGATTGCGAAAAGGTTTGTGTCGCAAAAATTGCGACACAAACCTTCATAGTTCGCGTTACGCTGATACCCGCCAAAATAAAGATGTGCTTTAGAGCATATCTTCATTTTAGACCCTGCTTTAGACCATGTCCCCAGAAGATACATTATGGCGGAACGTGGTTTCAAGGGTAAAAGATTGAGAATTCTTCAATACCTACTCAATAATTAAAAAAAAGGATTAAAAGATGTTAATCTTGTATTGATTGGCCCATGGATACGTTTCATCAATGTCTTCAAAAGTTGGGTCCGCTTCCTAAAATACCCTCCACGAAACGATGTGAAAAATTCGTTCTACAAATTATCTGCGCAAAATAAGAAATGTCAGAAATATTTAAATTCTTGATATAACTTGGTGTTAGCATTCCCAAAGAATTTTGATTCAATAATATTTTACTGGAAGGTAATTCATTTTCTCCTCGAAATAGCGTCGGGAAAAGGAATTTATTATTCTTCACACTTATAAAAAAGGTATGGCTATAAAATCCAGTTCCGTTAAACTGCAGTGGGTGGAATGCTGAAAACATTGGGTAATTTGGCACATAGCCAGAACTTTGCAAGTTTTAGCGCCATGTAAGGAAAAGTTGTAGGATCCGTTGTAATTGCATATTGGTTTTACTCTAACCACAGTACACCGAAGCGTAGTTCTTTTCGCGTAATTGAAGAAGCCAGGAAGTTCCCAACACGGTGTTCTAGTATGTTTGCTCTTATTTTACACCTAGGGAACGAATATTCATATAACGCTTTTTACTAATTGACTGAAGAATTATTTCCAAACTTGGAGTTTATTTTTATAATCGTACAAAACATCCCCCTTTTTATTTATGGGACGAATCAAAGATCTTCTCTCAGCTCCTCCTATAAAAGGAACTTGTAACAAACCTTCATATTATGTGACAAGGAATGAGTGAAAGTCAAATGATGTGAGAATAGGCTTCCCATCTCCATATTGAAACGTGCTTCGGACGTCAACGCTGTTGAAATGGACCAATGCGAGACAATTAAATTCCAATTCTGGCCGTCGTTGTTCAACGAAATCGATGAAATACTTCTTGCTTAACTTAAATTAAGTATTTACTGAAGTTTTAAAAGCTTGAGACAAACTTTTGTTATTTCTATTTGACTTTTTCGTCTTTAAGTTAAACTTTAAACATAAACATAACTAAAACAATAAGTACCGAGGAATTAAGGGCTGGAAGCAATATAAAGAGTATTTAAAACTCTTGATTTGGAGAATGTAGTCCAAGTAAAATTTTAAAACTACAAAGTTTTTATTAACCAAACTAAACTTAAAGCTGAATCGGGTTCAGGTTCCAAAGGAAAATGAGAATCAAAGCGACTTTATGCTCAATGACATAGAATGAACATTGAAAAAGGTCTCGGTGGGTCCTACAGAAAGTTATATTGTTGAGCACTGTGTTTTTAAACTAATACCCGACCAATAACCAGACGTGCTTCGTAATGACAAATAATAAATGGAGTGCAATGAGCTCCATCTTTTGAAACAAATTCTCTGAAGGTATTGGGGCTGACTAGAATACTCACTCAAATGTCATGCAGGTAGGCCAGGGTATAGCTAGGTTATAGCCTGGCTAGCTACCTATCGCCCTCTTTAAGCTGCAGCCAAATGATCCAAAATTCCCAGTTTTTTATTTTTTTCCTTTTCTTTCTTTTTCTTTCTTCTTTCTTACGATATCTTTTTTTTTAATGGATGATGTTTTTTATCTATCTTCCATGGGTGACGTTGGTTACTCACTATCAGGTGGCTCGTTCGCATGTTTAATTCCCGTTAAGTTACTATTTTTTAGCTGTAGCGAAATTTATTGATATTGTCATTGTTTGAGGGAAATACATTTAGAAAATATTCGTTCGGAGATCTTAAAGTAGCCATATTTTCGCACGAAAACTTGTTAATCATCTACCAACGTCGCAACTTCGGGCGCAATCTGTAGTTAGATAATAACTTTATGCTAAAAAGAAATTCTTGAGCTTTTAAATGTTTCAGCGAGTGAATGGTTTGATCTTGCTCTGTAATTCTAACAATGTTGTTATATTCTATATCTTAGACGCAAGCCCTGTCAAATCATTTCAATGACACCTCCACCACTTCACACTCAAGCAGCGGAGAAGACAACTTCTCTCAGATTCCGTACCCAACATAGAATGCAAACAGAATATGTAAACTATGAAATCAACTTGAAGCTCCAAACATACTCTTCGTTTGTCGCGAATTTGGAAAACATAGATAGGTACGACCTGACAAATAGATACCTTAACTCGAGAACAAAAACTCATCTCTCATACAAACCTTACGGGATCAGAATAATTAAAATACCTTCAATTCTGAATTCCCAAATAGTTAAAGATAAAAAGGTCAAATAAAAAATGAAAGTGACGCCCTTCTGCAACTAACGTCCGAAATTGTTTCAGCTCGAGTAAAAATTACAATGAGAGCGGCCATCGCTAAATGTGCTAAAAGGTGCTCTTTTTTATGGAACATGGACAGAGAAGGTAGTGGAGGAACATATGGGCTACTTTTTATCTTGGAATGCCCGCGGGATCAGGATTCACACGGGCAAAACTCCTATGCGCGAACGAAGTCGGGTGCTCACCTCGTTGACGATGAAATGTATCATTTACAAGGACGTTAGAGGTTATAACGTCCTCGATCATATACTTACATGCATGTACATACCTACTTTGTTAACTTACCGTGGTTTCTGAACGGCGCGGCTGCGCTCAAACATTGCAATTCGTGGAGGTCATTAGGATTCTCAGCGTCAAATGTCAAACAACACGCAATCCTGAATACTATTGACAAATCCCCTCTGCAAATTTCACTCCGTACATGTTGAACCACGACAAATAGTATGTGATTTTCTCGGATAATACTCGTATAAAACTATTCTACGAGTGTAAACGTCTTTGGAAACCTTATATTTCTTCAAAATAAAATATATTATGTTATTCTAAGAATCCGCTTCGTTAAATTCAGTATTTCAGGCCAACAATTTTTTTATCTTATAGCCTTCATGAACACATTCATTATCATAATACAAATACAATTTTTCAAATCCAACTGACAGTGCCTGTACCTATTTGGCGTGTTCAAACAATCTCTTTACCTAATTTTTTATTATGGACGATAGGCTGTATAAGTAAATTAAAATGCTTCAAGTGCCTCAGACCAATGTGTATTTAAGTTACGCAACAATAAATTAAACATCTATCACAAAATCTTTCATGCATTGAAAATATTTGAGTAAGACTATACGAGTATACCTACTAGGCTAAATATGTACAGTTTATGGATTTCATAATAATGTTTTGCTATTTGTCTGTTACTATGCATTTGTGGTTCCCACTTTAGAAATAAATCAACACATTTTATTTCAATGTTTCAAAACGGACAAAAATACAAAATATCCTGCTGCGTTAGTAAATAGTTACGCTCAACCTTATTTACCCCTTATTAACTGTTACATTTTTATCATTATGTATTATTACGAAATATATACTTTCAATAACTGTAAGTAGAACATTTCATAAACACCCGTCGTTTTGTATTTTTATAGCCTAAGCAGGCAGACGAGCAGACGAGCAGACGGGTCACCTGATGGTGAGTGATCACCGTCGCCTATGGACATTGGCAACACCAGGGGCGCCACCTACGCGTTGCCGGCCTCGAAGGAAGCGATATACCCACTTCTTGAAGGACCCCATGTCATAGCACTGTGGGAATACTGAGGGATGAAGTTCGTTCCACAGTTTACACGCCACGTTTTGTATAGCGCCATCTAGTATACAATTTAATTAATATCAAGAGCTTTTCCCCATCAAATGGTCTATTATAACTATTGTTCACAGCACTACATCTACATCTACACTACATGCCAAATACCTTTCATCATAATTGGAAAAGAGCTATTCTTCAAATTGCTGCACCGATTTCTACCAAACATAGCTAAAAAACAGCACAAGAAACTGTCTTTAGAATGAAAAAACTGCAGTAAATTCAGTCAATCCACTTGAAAGCTGCCATGAGACAGACACACAGACAGAGAAGTCAAACTTTCTTCAAACCCCTTTCTAGGGTTCCGTAGCCAAATGGCAAAAAACTGAACCCTTTATAGATTCGTCATGTTCGTCTGTCTGTCTGTCCGACCGTAGGTCGCAGCCACTACTTTTACGTCGGAGGTTACAAGGGCGAAATCATCACAGAGCACGCGTAAGTAATAATTTAACCTAGAACGTCGGGTGTCATAATAAGTTCTAATTTCTATTTGTACTTCCAACAGGGTATTCGAGTTTATCTTTCATTTCGCCTACGCATCCTCTAGTTGTTAGTCAGGTGTCCGACTTAATTATGGAACTATAAATAAGGCGGTTAGAGTACGGCTTTGAGTGACGAGGGTTCGCATGATGGCAGTGCTTACACGGTATTATCCGCTCCACACTAAACTTCACCTGTATGACTGGTTTGTTTACTCATTTTTAACTGAGTTTAAAAAAAAAGGAGAAAAGAGGGGGTTTTCAATTCGTTTCTATGTTTTTTTTCTAAGGATGTTAGGTACCTCATAACTTCGCGCTGAGTGAACTGATTTTGATAATAATTTCTTTTTGCATTCGAAAAGTAGTGCTGCACGTCTGGTCTCAAGCGACACCTGAAGAGTAGTTTTTGAGCTTTTATTAAAAATGCTTGTTTTATTTATGATGTTTACCCTATGTAGCGCTCATAGCCCGGCGTCTTGCGTCGATCCTAATAAGTGATCGAAAAAATTAAGCAATAGCGGGTGCGGTCGGTAGTTGGATGGGTGACCGCTAGTGGCAAATTTTCTTGAGCACTTCCATGCTTCGGAGGGCCCGTAAGGCCGTCGGTCCCGGTTGCTATCGATAGATAACAGTCGTTAAACCACGTCGGAGGCCGTAGGGCTACATGAAAACTTCGGATACTGGGTTAGCCACTAACCTCTCCACCAATCCGCACTGGAGCAGTGTGGTGGAGAATGCTCTAAGCCTCCTCAATAATGAGGAGAGACCGGTGCTCAGTAGTGGGTCAATAATGGCTTGTAGCCATTTACCCTATTACTTACTTTTGACTGGGTATTCCAATTAGTATAGTCATGTATTTATGCGAAAACTGGTGCCTCTCGTCTGATCCCTAAATTTGAGCGACATCTGACAGGTAATTTTTGAGTTAACTCTAGTTATTGATTTTGAAGTTGTTTATTATTTTTGTAAAATGTTACCTCTCCGTTACCAATGTGAAGGGTATAAGCCATGGGTCATAGCACCCTCGCTGGCTAAATGCGGATGTGCCGACTTCTTGTACTTTTGATAACGTTACAAAGAACTCTTAGATGTGCACGTGTCCAGGATGTTTATTCAAAGCAAGTGATAATTAATTTATAACACGCACACAATTTCCAAACTTATACCTACATACATAGTAGCAATTTTTTATTATCATAGATGATGCGGTTAGTGATAATTTAAAGCTTACAGTATCACACCGATAAAACTGCCGCTATAACGAAACATTCTTCAGTCGCGGACCATCATTTGTTTCCATTTTGGGACGGCGTCCGTAAATCGGCCATTCCTATTCAACCCTGGCCCTGCCTATTACCTGCGCGATTTGGACCAAACAATAGCCGGACAACAGAACACATTCAAAAGAGAGCATTTGTGGCATTTGAAATTGTACGAAAGCAATTTATATGGAACTTTACATCATTTGGAAAATATATTTTGTAAATTAACATCTGGTGTGATTACTAGCGGAAAACGGAAATGCTCCAATCAAATTTTCAAACATGAAAATTAGATTGGAGCATTTCCGTTTTATGAAAGTTATATTTTTATGAAAGTTGAAAAAGCCGGTCAAATGGGTTCAGTAATCAAATTTGATGACAGGGTTTAGGATGAGTTCGATCTCTTTTTATTTAGCTAAAATAACTAGTAATACATAATAACTAATTTTAGTTAATTTATTCGTACATATAAAAAAGAAAACGTGCGCGGCGGGAGCCTAATGTGGGAAAAATTCATTTTCATTTTATTATTTGTTGTGATTTGGCTTTAATTACGCACATTTCATGAAGCGCTCATAGCCCGGCGGCTTGCGTCGATCCTAAGCGATCGACAAAGTTAAGCAACAGCGGGCGCGGTCGGTAGTCGGATGGGTGACCGCTAGTGGCAAAAATTTCTTGAGCGCTTCCGTGCTTCGGAGGGCACGTAAAGCCGTCGGTCCCGGTTGTTATCGATTGATAGCAGTCGTTAAGCCATGTCGGAGGCCTTCGGGCGGCTTGAAAACTTTCGACACTGGGTTGGCCACTAACCCCTCCACCAACCCGCATTGGAGCAGCGTGGTGGAGTATGCTCTAGGCCTCCTCAGTAATGAGGAGAGACCCGTGCTCAGTAGTGGGCCATTAGTGGGTTGTAGCTACGCACATTTCATAAACATTTCAAGTGTCTAGTCATTATTTACAAAAATGTAACACACGCATACAAACACATTTTACAACACAAACAATACACAAAACATAAAGTACACGTATTAAATTATTACTGGCATTACAGATTTGCAACGCAAACTTAAGTCAACAACGGAAGAAAAGTATAGATTTAAGATAAAATATTATTATGTTTGACTGAATAACTTCTACTGAGATTGGCAAGTGTAAAGAAAAATTGGCTAACAATAAAAGTATACAGAAAACAGCTTCATTCTCTCCTATTCTGGCAACACGCCCATATCTCAAAAGGTTTGTCGGTTTTCATTTCTTTGCCTTATCCTACATTGAATTAATGTATCCTATGACTTATTTCTGCGAATTGTGCTGAAAATTTTAACCGAAACATTTCCGTTTTCTTATTTTCGCCGGCGACAAGATTTATGGTGAAAATATTATCTTCTTAACAAGAAATTCTTGGTAAGAACATTTAATACATGAGTTATCGCCTGTTATCGTGAATTATTTTCTGTGGTTTAGTCAGGCTAAATCTCGATTTGGCTTCCACTAATGTAATGTAATAGTTACACGGCTCTTTATGTAAACAACCAACAGACGAACTGAGCCACTTCATGATAAGTGGTCATCGTCACCCATTGATAGGCATTTGTCATACCAAAAAAATGCACGCGTTGTCAGTTAAGAAAAAAAGAAAGATGAAAGATTTTCATACATGAAAGCGAAAGGTCACTCACTCATCACATGTTATCGCAAGTACCTTCACATAAAAAGGTGAAATTTGGCAGGGAGGTAGGAATAGTTAGTAAACGGTCGCTAAGAACGGATTTTTTTCTACTCCATCCATAAAGTGGTAAAATAGGGGTTAAGGTCGTTGAACTTGGCAGTTGGACCACAGCCCTGGACTCGATAGTTTGTTTCAAAATTTAAATCAGTGAAAAGTACCTCCACGTGGGCCAAGCCGCGGGTAACAACTAGTATTATATGAAATTACCAATAACTTACTTCAAAAATAAACAGCAATAACGTATCAAAAACGTATTGTAATTGTAACCCCGAAGCGAAGCAAAAAAGGTTTACAATTTCATTAATGAAATGAACGCATCGCCCCCTGTTTTATCAATAAAACTTACTGAAATTCGGTTCTTCACTACATTCCCATTACGGCGAGCATTCCCCGTCCGCTATATGACAGCTGTAAAATGCATGCACCATACGACAATTTGTCATTCAAACCCTGCGTGGTATTTATTCCACCGTCCGGCCATTAAAATTGTACGAGTGTCAGAAATTCATTGACAGGGATTTAACTGCGAAATAATAGTCACTTTCCTACACTTTTAATGGTTATAACTAGTAGTCGCGCCATGTCTGGTGGATCAACATGGCCATCGACGAAAGAAGCATCAACCTGTAACAATCATCATCTATATCAAAATCAGTCAAAGGTATTTCCATGTGGGATAGGCTGGGTAACAGCTAGGTATGACATATAACCAGGGGACGGGCTTTTGACGATACTTTATTTATCGAAGTTAGAACTCTACAAGAGCAGATTAATAAACGTACATCATCATTAACACAACCCATAACTGCCCCACTGCTTGGCACGGGTCTACTCTCAGAATGAAAAGGTTAAGGCCAATAGTCCTTCACGCTGGTCAAGTGCGGATGGCTACGGATTGACAGACTCCATAAACCTTTGAGTTTTTGCGAACTCTCCGGTATGCAGGTTTCCTCACGATGTTTTCGTTCACCATATAGCGAGTGACATGTAAATGCTTAAAACGCACAAAACTCCGAAAAGTCAGAAGTGCGTGCCATGTGATTCGAACCCGGACCACCGAGTAGGAGGCCGAATTCTTAACCACTAGGCTATCACCACTTTTACGTGTTTACGCTAAATCATAGCCCTCCCACGGCTTCGCTGTAGGCCAATAAAAATATATCGTTTCTTGGTTAATTTTGACCTCGACAATCTTGAAACTTATAGAGGTTATAAACAGTCGCCAAGGTTTTTTGTATCCCTTTGTACATAAACAGTGGAATCCCGAATCCAATATGCGATCTTGTGTTAAGGCGTTCGCCTTTTTGCGTTGCCCGAGGCAGAATCGATAGCGTATTCGGTTTCGTGAGAGAAAATATCTCGTCTATTGTTTATGCATATTTGATTTTGTTGTTCAGAAACAAAATAGCCGTTGAAAAGCGATTTATTTTAATTTATGGTAAGGGATAAAATAGGATGGTAAATTATGTATTGAGTTCCTTTGACCTCAAAATATCGTTTTTATCTACTAAGACAAAATATCGCCGCCGGTCCTCGACGTCTGTTTAAGAAAATGATTTCAGATGAAACACATTATTATTAAGAGTATTAACGCAATAAATGTTGTTACGACTTTTAGATTTTATTGTATGTAAGTGAGTTTTTTGTTTATCTCTAATTAGGTACAAAATGATCGGTTACAAATATAGAATCGACTTTGGGAAACACTACCTATAGGGTATTTTTTAATCCGAGAAATTGGTGAAATCGGGAGTGAAATAAAATATTTTCGTAAAAAGTTGGTACTCTCAACTGTAGGTACTTATACTCAAAACTCAAACTCAAAATCATTTATTTCACGTAGGTATTTACAAATACGCTTGTGAATGTCATTATTAATTGATTCTACCTCTATATATAATTGATATTCATTAAAATAAAGCAGGTAGGTAGGTGGCTGCCACCGTCAGTCGACCATAATGATATTTTCGCACTGACGCGTTTAATTTTCCCGCATAGCCTACAGGTATTTTGAGGTTGTTGCTCGGCAAAAACTAGTGTAATATAACTAGGAAGCCACTTAAAACTTCTGTCAGGCTCTGTAGAGTTACTATACATTATGTTATGATTAAGTTACTTGTTTGGAGTGTCAACATATCCGCGCCCGAACTCACTTATCGCAACAGACAGACAGCAAAGCCACGATCTACCACAATGCTCCAGTGCAAATTTAAGAAGTTTACAATCCGTTTCCTGCAGTGAGACAGATAAGGGTTGCGACGAAGAAGACAAAGCGTGTGATATTTTATGTGGCTACAACCCGTTAATGGTTAACTACTGAGGTCGGGTCTTTGGACATTATTGAGGAGGCCTAGAGCATACTTCACCACGCTGCTCAATATCGGAAGTTTCATGCCACCCACAGGCCAGACATAGCTTAACTATCCATTAACTATCCATTGATAACAACCGATACCGATGGTTTTACGTGCTTCCGAAGCACCGAAACGCTCACGAATTTTTGCCACTAGCGGTCACCCATCGAATTACCGGCCAATATTATTTATATGTAAGTATAACTAACATTAATACCTTATCTTATCTGTTTGTGAGCCCTGCTTCTTTTTTTCTCTTTATTGTGACCTCTGTCTGAAAGAGATCCTTTTATAGCCATAGCATTGGCTTTTGTATAACTTCATTTTAATTTTCTTGTGTTATTGTTACTTATACATTAAATAGTAGATATACATATAAATTAGCCATATTGGTATCTTTCAATTAATAACGAGAACTAAAAAAATATTCCGTTTTTAAATGAGCTTACATTATTATTACCGACAAATTCCACACAAAAACATCATCAAAGAAAATCACAAAGACCTCGAATAGCAGTCTTTTCCGTAAAAACACATCTGTGTAACAAATAAGGAAAAGTAAGTAGAAACTCAAGCAAATAGTCTCCAAACATAATTAAGACGGGGAGGAACCGTCATCTTCAAATATAATATGTTTTCAACACACTTGCTCGTAAAGTTGCTATTTTTTCTTTAGTCTTACGCCCGGAATGCGGTTTATTACACAATAGTGCGTTTTACTTTTCATTGCCGCACTAGTGTTTTTCTTATTCCACTTTTTTTTTAATATCCGTAAAGAGGTTGTTACCAAAAGATTTATTATTTTGTAAATAAATAAACTTGTTGTACTTAGTCAAAATCTGATAAGATAAGATTATACTTCATCTAATTATCTATTAAAGCATTTAAAAAATACAATATTTTAAATCATTAATTACCGTAAATTCCTATTAGAAATACATAATTATTTAGTTTAATATATTGTGGCTGAATAGCGGTTTTCTTTGCCTCTGGACTTAACCTGCGCGCCTGCGCGCGCATAGTTATTCAACCAAAGATACGGCGCGCGAAAAAATAAAATAAACCTCGGCGCCATTTTGTGCAAACATTTGTTCGTTTATAATTTGCTGATTTGTGACTGAAAAATGTCGATACCTAATTGTTTTTTTCCTCGCAAGTGTGTTGAAAAACGTCGTATGATACGCGTGCGCTTTGTTCACTACAGTCTTGGCTCTATTCCAGCCCTCGCCTTGCGGCTCGGGCTGTGCAATACCGCCTCGACTGTAATGACCAACTTCGCGCACTTATATCATAATGTACTATTATAGCTGTCCACATACCCACGGCGAATTAATTTTCCAGTTCAATGGCTCAAGAGCGCTTGGAGACCGATCTTCTATCACAATTCCCTTTGAAACTCAAAAATCCAAACTATTTATTATAGGTATAAATTGAAAAATTGGTCGTATCAAATGCATTGTTATAACGAAGGGTTACAGAAAGGATGTTTGTTATTTTAAAGATAAAACTATCTGGATATGAGTTTCGTAGAAATAAATCTTAACGAAGCGGTGATATACCTAGTGGTTAAGAATTCAGTCTCCTACTCAGGTGTTCGGGTTCGAACCCCAGATCGCGCACTTCTATATTACCATCCTATCATGTAATCACTACATTATCCATGAAAAGGCAATACATGCACCCTACAGTAGAATACCTCAAATAAGACATTTAACAAATCCTAAGATACCTATACTATAGATTTCGCAATCCGGGCACCATTCACAAAATTAACTCCATAATGGCCAGAGTACTAAGACGTGAAAAGATTAGGCTAAGTTATCACAAAGAAAGGGGATTCAAGTATTGGGGATATCATTACGGTAAATGTCATGCGTCACATCTATAATAGATATGCAATGCGCGATGTATCCGCTATATTATTTGCTTTTAGAGAGTCGTACAATGAAAACACATGACTTCCAAGTTCACTACAAATAATATATGTAGTGAAGTAAGGTATATTTTGTATGGTATGATGATGAACCTACACTTGTTAAGATGGGTTTGTGACTCTTAGTAGTGCAACTGTATATTTAATTAAAAGGGCGTGATTAATTATTTTAATAGTCGTACATCGTACTGTATAAAGATAGACTTACGAGTATATGTGTAGATATGTAGGTATAACGATGTGTGGTGTAACTCTTTGCGCTGGAACACATACCGTGCTTTTAAACGCACGTTGTATGGTTGAAGTGGTTCTAACTAGGTATAGGTATACAAATGCAGTGCAAATACGCGTTGGCTTTGGTGCTGCATTTCCATCAAAACGCCAAATGTTTACCTGGCGTTAATCACTTATCGTCAACTATGTGCCAGCTGTCTTATTTCTCTATTCACTATAACAAAGGTGTGTACAAAGACGGATGCCTCTCAAAATTCACGGGGACAATCGCACTGATATTTCACCGTTCATTGTATCGAAATCCTCTCGGTTTCCTACTGAAGCCCTCAGGAGACGTTTCGGATTCATTCGGACATTCCGTTTGTATCCGTTGCTTATTTCATTGTACACATCGGGTACATTCAGAAGATTGTATCCGAAATGTGAAATCTTGAAATCCTGCCGTAAAACAATCTCGCGCCAAAGGTATCTCGAGATCGGAACAAATCCAAGTGCCCGTCACAAATAATATTGTAAATTTTTGCATGAAACAAGCATGTTACCGAAATGGAATAATCTTATAATAAGTTGGCATTTTTCCATTTCATAGAGTTGTTGTTTTTCTTGACTTTGAATCCTCTGAATATATTTTTTTACGTGTAAATATATAATTTAAACCAGCCGTTTTCAAACTGTTTATTTAATTCTTTTTTGTGCACCAAAAAAAGGACATTAACAATAATGAAAAATATACATACAAACTACAAAAGGCGATCTTATCGCTACTTAGCGAGCGACAATAGTAACTATTGTCAGTGTAGTTTTGTTTACTGAAATATTTAGGATATAAGTGCCTACTTACATTGGACCTTGACAGTTATATTAATATCCACAGTCGAAGTCAAACATGATTATTGACTATATTTTTCAAAAGTTTTGAAAATATTTTATTAAGTAATACTAACTAAATCACTGATGAATTAAGAAATCTCGAAACATAATATTATGTACTTGACCTATTAAGATAAAATTTTGCTGCGAGGTAAATTATGCCTAAATTACATCAGTTAAAAAATAATTATGTGATTTCACCTATTAAGGTGTTGAGAATGAGTGTGAGAGAGAATCAGAAGTGCGTGCCATGTGATTCGAACCCGGACCACCGAGTAGGAGGCCGAATTCTTAACCACTAGGCTATCACCACTTTTACGTGTTTACGCTAAATCATAGCCCTCCCACGGCTTCGCTGTAGGCCAATAAAAATATATCGTTTCTTGGTTAATTTTGACCTCGACAATCTTGAAACTTATAGAGGTTATAAACAGTCGCCAAGGTTTTTTGTATTCCTTTGTACATAAACAGTGGAATCCCGAATCCAATATGCGATCTTGTGTTAAGGCGTTCGCCTTTTTGCGTTGCCCGAGGCAGAATCGATAGCGTATTCGGTTTCGTGAGAGAAAATATCTCGTCTATTGTTTATGCATATTTGATTTTGTTGTTCAGAAACAAAATAGCCGTTGAAAAGCGATTTATTTTAATTTATGGTAAGGGATAAAATAGGATGGTAAATTATGTATTGAGTTCCTTTGACCTCAAAATATCGTTTTTATCTACTAAGACAAAATATCGCCGCCGGTCCTCGACGTTTGTTTAAGAAAATGATTTCAGATGAAACACATTATTATTAAGAGTATTAACGCAATAAATGTTGTTACGACTTTTAGATTTTATTGTATGTAAGTGAGTTTTTTGTTTATCTCTAATTAGGTACAAAATGATCGGTTACAAATATAGAATCGACTTTGGGAAACACTACCTATAGGGTATTTTTTAATCCGAGAAATTGGTGAAATCGGGAGTGAAATAAAATATTTTCGTAAAAAGTTGGTACTCTCAACTGTAGGTACTTATACTCAAAACTCAAACTCAAAATCATTTATTTCACGTAGGTATTTACAAATACGCTTGTGAATGTCATTATTAATAGATTCTACCTCTATATATAATTGATATTCATTAAAATAAAGCAGGTAGGTAGGTGGCTGCCACCGTCAGTCGACCATAATGATATTTTCGCACTGACGCGTTTAATTTTCCCGCATAGCCTACAGGTATTTTGAGGTTGTTGCTCGGCAAAAACTAGTGTAATATAACTAGGAAGCCACTTAAAACTTCTGTCAGGCTCTGTAGAGTTACTATACATTATGTTATGATTAAGTTACTTGTTTGGAGTGTCAACATATCCGCGCCCGAACTCACTTATCGCAACAGACAGACAGCAAAGCCACGATCTACCACAATGCTCCAGTGCAAATTTAAGAAGTTTACAATCCGTTTCCTGCAGTGAGACAGATAAGGGTTGCGACGAAGAAGACAAAGCGTGTGATATTTTATGTGGCTACAACCCGTTAATGGTTAACTACTGAGGTCGGGTCTTTGGACATTATTGAGGAGGCCTAGAGCATACTTCACCACGCTGCTCAATATCGGAAGTTTCATGCCACCCACAGGCCAGACATAGCTTAACTATCCATTAACTATCCATTGATAACAACCGATACCGATGGTTTTACGTGCTTCCGAAGCACCGAAACGCTCACGAATTTTGGCCACTAGCGGTCACCCATCGAATTACCGGCCAATATTATTTATATGTAAGTATAACTAACATTAATACCTTATCTTATCTGTTTGTGAGCCCTGCTTCTTTTTTTCTCTTTATTGTGACCTCTGTCTGAAAGAGATCCTTTTATAGCCATAGCATTGGCTTTTGTATAACTTCATTTTAATTTTCTTGTGTTATTGTTACTTATACATTAAATAGTAGATATACATATAAATTAGCCATATTGGTATCTTTCAATTAATAACGAGAACTAAAAAAATATTCCGTTTTTAAATGAGCTTACATTATTATTACCGACAAATTCCACACAAAAACATCATCAAAGAAAATCACAAAGACCTCGAATAGCAGTCTTTTCCGTAAAAACACATCTGTGTAACAAATAAGGAAAAGTAAGTAGAAACTCAAGCAAATAGTCTCCAAACATAATTAAGACGGGGAGGAACCGTCATCTTCAAATATAATATGTTTTCAACACACTTGCTCGTAAAGTTGCTATTTTTTCTTTAGTCTTACGCCCGGAATGCGGTTTATTACACAATAGTGCGTTTTACTTTTCATTGCCGCACTAGTGTTTTTCTTATTCCACTTTTTTTTTAATATCCGTAAAGAGGTTGTTACCAAAAGATTTATTATTTTGTAAATAAATAAACTTGTTGTACTTAGTCAAAATCTGATAAGATAAGATTATACTTCATCTAATTATCTATTAAAGCATTTAAAAAATACAATATTTTAAATCATTAATTACCGTAAATTCCTATTAGAAATACATAATTATTTAGTTTAATATATTGTGGCTGAATAGCGGTTTTCTTTGCCTCTGGACTTAACCTGCGCGCCTGCGCGCGCATAGTTATTCAACCAAAGATACGGCGCGCGAAAAAATAAAATAAACCTCGGCGCCATTTTGTGCAAACATTTGTTCGTTTATAATTTGCTGATTTGTGACTGAAAAATGTCGATACCTAATTGTTTTTTTCCTCGCAAGTGTGTTGAAAAACGTCGTATGATACGCGTGCGCTTTGTTCACTACAGTCTTGGCTCTATTCCAGCCCTCGCCTTGCGGCTCGGGCTGTGCAATACCGCCTCGACTGTAATGACCAACTTCGCGCACTTATATCATAATGTACTATTATAGCTGTCCACATACCCACGGCGAATTAATTTTCCAGTTCAATGGCTCAAGAGCGCTTGGAGACCGATCTTCTATCACAATTCCCTTTGAAACTCAAAAATCCAAACTATTTATTATAGGTATAAATTGAAAAATTGGTCGTATCAAATGCATTGTTATAACGAAGGGTTACAGAAAGGATGTTTGTTATTTTAAAGATAAAACTATCTGGATATGAGTTTCGTAGAAATAAATCTTAACGAAGCGGTGATATACCTAGTGGTTAAGAATTCAGTCTCCTACTCAGGTGTTCGGGTTCGAACCCCAGATCGCGCACTTCTATATTACCATCCTATCATGTAATCACTACATTATCCATGAAAAGGCAATACATGCACCCTACAGTAGAATACCTCAAATAAGACATTTAACAAATCCTAAGATACCTATACTATAGATTTCGCAATCCGGGCACCATTCACAAAATTAACTCCATAATGGCCAGAGTACTAAGACGTGAAAAGATTAGGCTAAGTTATCACAAAGAAAGGGGATTCAAGTATTGGGGATATCATTACGGTAAATGTCATGCGTCACATCTATAATAGATATGCAATGCGCGATGTATCCGCTATATTATTTGCTTTTAGAGAGTCGTACAATGAAAACACATGACTTCCAAGTTCACTACAAATAATATATGTAGTGAAGTAAGGTATATTTTGTATGGTATGATGATGAACCTACACTTGTTAAGATGGGTTTGTGACTCTTAGTAGTGCAACTGTATATTTAATTAAAAGGGCGTGATTAATTATTTTAATAGTCGTACATCGTACTGTATAAAGATAGACTTACGAGTATATGTGTAGATATGTAGGTATAACGATGTGTGGTGTAACTCTTTGCGCTGGAACACATACCGTGCTTTTAAACGCACGTTGTATGGTTGAAGTGGTTCTAACTAGGTATAGGTATACAAATGCAGTGCAAATACGCGTTGGCTTTGGTGCTGCATTTCCATCAAAACGCCAAATGTTTACCTGGCGTTAATCACTTATCGTCAACTATGTGCCAGCTGTCTTATTTCTCTATTCACTATAACAAAGGTGTGTACAAAGACGGATGCCTCTCAAAATTCACGGGGACAATCGCACTGATATTTCACCGTTCATTGTATCGAAATCCTCTCGGTTTCCTACTGAAGCCCTCAGGAGACGTTTCGGATTCATTCGGACATTCCGTTTGTATCCGTTGCTTATTTCATTGTACACATCGGGTACATTCAGAAGATTGTATCCGAAATGTGAAATCTTGAAATCCTGCCGTAAAACAATCTCGCGCCAAAGGTATCTCGAGATCGGAACAAATCCAAGTGCCCGTCACAAATAATATTGTAAATTTTTGCATGAAACAAGCATGTTACCGAAATGGAATAATCTTATAATAAGTTGGCATTTTTCCATTTCATAGAGTTGTTGTTTTTCTTGACTTTGAATCCTCTGAATATATTTTTTTACGTGTAAATATATAATTTAAACCAGCCGTTTTCAAACTGTTTATTTAATTCTTTTTTGTGCACCAAAAAAGGACATTAACAATAATGAAAAATATACATACAAACTACAAAAGGCGATCTTATCGCTACTTAGCGAGCGACAATAGTAACTATTGTCAGTGTAGTTTTGTTTACTGAAATATTTAGGATATAAGTGCCTACTTACATTGGACCTTGACAGTTATATTAATATCCACAGTCGAAGTCAAACATGATTATTGACTATATTTTTCAAAAGTTTTGAAAATATTTTATTAAGTAATACTAACTAAATCACTGATGAATTAAGAAATCTCGAAACATAATATTATGTACTTGACCTATTAAGATAAAATTTTGCTGCGAGGTAAATTATGCCTAAATTACATCAGTTAAAAAATAATTATGTGATTTCACCTATTAAGGTGTTGAGAATGAGGTTTGAAACTTTGCTTGAACTTTTCCCAATTTTAAAGTGAGCTTGTTCGAAATAATTGTACTCCAGCTTCAAAGTTTTTAGAAAAAAATCCCTAATGGGGTGAAAAAGGTATGAAGGTTCGTTCGAAACAGCCGTATGTACATTGTAAGTTAGTATAAATTACTCGAATAACTTTATTGCTTCTACTTCGGCTACAAAAACATTTCTTCGACATAAAAACAACATGACCGTGTCGTATCCGATCACCGTTAAATCTAACGGTATGCGAAAACAGGAAGAAATTAACGTTAAAAAAGAAATAAAGTAAATGAAAATAACATGGACGACTAGTATTATGTAATGGTTTTCATGCCGGGCTGCCGTTTGCACGGTTCTGGGTTCAACACCTGGTGAGGCTAAGAAAGTTTTGTTTTCGGTCTGGGTATGTGTAATTTTTGCGGTACTTGTCTGAAACTCTCAGCCTGGCGTCCTGCGTCGATCCTAGGTGATCGATAAAGTTAAAACCGGCGTCGGTCCCGGTTGTTATCGATAGATAGCGTTGTTAAGCCATGTCGGAAGGCCTTCGGGTGGCTTGAAAACTTCTGATAATGGGGTGGCCACTAACCCCTCCACCAATCCGCACTGGAGCAGCGTGGTGGAGTATGGTCGAGGCCTCCTCAATAATAAGGAGAGGCCCGTGCTCAATAGTAGGCCATTATTTGTAACCTGTAGCATTTAGGGAACGTGGGACTATGAGTGTATAGCGTTAAGTGGCGTTATTATTAATTTATGTACCTAAGTGTTCCATGCATTGTTTGGTAATGACTCTGTCTACTGAGCAAACGGTCCCAGGGTGTCTACCCTTTAACGACGTAAATATTTAATATCACAGATATAATTTACTTAGAGCTAATCGTACATTCTACGGTACAGCTAACAGATTTATTTACCTGTTCAGTGGAGCTGTACAGGTAACGTTCAGCGTATAATGTTGCAGAACACTGCAAGTATGGCTAATATTATTTAAAGTTTAGTTTATAGGTCAAGTGGTTCTCGTGATTTGAAGTTTAAGAAGTGACTGAGGGAGTATCGTTGTCACTAATATTCTTTTAATGTATGTGCATACTTATGTACATACCTACATATAAATATTATGCATGTATATCGTATGTTATTAAAAGTCCATTATCTTGCAATATGGTTTGCTAATGCTTTTAGAGAATATTTCAATCGTTTTAAAACTACTTTACGTCGTATACTCATATCTCTATCACAAAGAATATACACTGCATATAAGCAAGTAACGAAACGAGCATTTTACATTTTACCACTACAAAAAGGAACCACTACAAAAATAAACAGAACATCAAAAAGTGTTTGTAAAAACCAGGTTGAAAAAAATTCATTTGATTTTCATTAAAGTTGTTATGGACATGCGAAAATGTGAGTATTTAATAAATTAGTTCAGGATTTAATAAAGTTGTTGATAACTGCGAGCAACGGGGACCACTTAACGTCAGACTGTAGGGCAGCGGTCATCATAATTATGTACTTCTCTGACGAAGGTACCTTTATACCTATATAGGGACATCAGTTCCGCCGTTAGCTGTGTGAGCGCCGCCTAAAGCCTTGCGCCTAACAACAAATAAACTAGCTGAAAGTTAAGCATCTAAAAATCTGGCTCAGTTATAAATGTTAAAAAAGTAAATGAAAATGATTGTTATAGTTTCAAAATGAAAATGATAAGTAAAATCTGAATATGATTTTTAATAATATGTATATGTATTCGATTATATCCATCTTCATAAAGTTCGCCGGCTTAAGTTTTCCTTTTTCACGATATCATGTTGTCTAGTTGACGCCATATTGAATTTTGGTTATTGTCATGTCTTTGGATAGGTAAATTAAACTTGATTCATTAATGCAAGAATCAACAGCAGCGCTTTACCCGTTTTGTCTCTATACCGAAAGCTACAAAAGAACAAACGAATATACAGCACGATAACATGATATATTTATGCCACATAAATCAGAATCAAATCCGAGAACTCGCCCTGCATTGGGGTTTAATGAACCTGCATATCCCAAATTTTAATATAATCGTAACATTAATATTACTCTGATATTCGGATGACGTGTACACCCGTGACGTAACATAGGGTTGTCACCAGCCGACGTAAGTATTTTAATATCTCACCGTATATTCGTATGAAATTGGATTGCTTTGAACGTCATGTTAACCTGATTCACACAGTCATAACGGCATAAAACAAATTGTGTGCACATTTACCCAGTTGAGGCGTGACAGCGTCTCGCAGAGTAACTCGACCGAGCGTGCTTGGTCGGATTCCAAATTTCATGTTCGTAGCGCTCGTAGATAAAATCAACGCGCACTTAGAATGGATAGGCAGGATTAGGCATGGAATTTCTGCATTTATGGTATTTTTCATCACACCTATTCGAAAAAGACGACTTGGTTCGGACTTACGGGGTTCCAAAGTTGCTGTTTTCTATTCAGCGGGCCGGAATGAATTTTCATACAACTTTTCCGTCCGGCTAGATCTTTTCCGTCCTATTTTGAATTTAGAACATTTTAGTATTTTGCGCTAAAGAAGTCGAACTCAAATATTGTTTGAATAAAGAATGTCTGGTACGACGCGAGGGCCCCGCCAGCTGAATAATAAAAAAAGAAATCAAATTAAGATTTCGTTTTCAAATTAAAATTAAGTTTTCGTGCATTTTTACGTATTATTTTCTATTATATATATGTTGGAGATAGGATACTTGTTTGATGCTATTTTATCTGTGGTAGACGAGGTGGTCGATGGTGAATTGATACTCTGTGGCGCGCGGGAGCATTGTCATTAATGGAGAAATATGAAAAGAAACTAATGTCGCGTGCGATCGGAATATTGTTCTTGTAAAAAGTCCTTATTAATTTTAATGCCGTGAATCTCTAATAATAACACTAGTTTACAAAATTTAACTTTTTGTCTGTTGCCGCGAATTTTGTGGTTGATACTGTTTAGTTATGACCCTGCTTTGTCAAATCTACCCTTAAATTTTTTTGAGCAGCTCCAGTTACTTCGTTTTTGATTTTTATCATTAAATCGCGTATATTAACCGACAACAGTACCCCTATTATGAGTTGTTGTAGTAAACGTAAAGGACGTAACTATTGCAGTTAACGTTTAGAATTTGTATGAGAATCCGTACAGCGCCTCTAGCGGTTACGATCGAATAGTCTAATACTGTAGTTACATTATGAGCTATTATGAGTTTTGGAAATGAAACTACAGCGGGTATCGTAAAGACGTGAGACGGTACAGTTTCCGTTACGTTATGTTGGCATCCATGAGTAATACCTCTCTCATTCTTTTATTATGATGTCAACAAGGATAGAACGAGACCCTGGCCAGCGAGCCAACATTTGTGAAATTAAAAAAACAAGTCTATGGATGCTCTATAACCCGACTAAATTAGGAAATGTGAAAGAAGAGTGGAATTAATGGCGGTTTGGTACCTTTTCAATTTAATTACATTAGCGTTCTGCGTCAGTCGCATTCAGTGTCAAACTGTGGTGTCAAAGTGTTGCTAACTTTGATGTTTTAAATATCTAGATGGGACATCGAATCCGCGAAAACGTGTCAAAAAATTGTGGCTAACTGTTAGCCACAATTTTTATATTTTTAGCAACTAGAAGTGAACGCAAAATAAAAATCACATTTAACAATTAATTACACGCAAATTTAAATGACAGGATATTTAGTTTAACCATTCAAACGAGCAGTGGTTCCCCTTGCCAAGTGAACTCGACGTGAATTGCCCGCAGACTGAGCTCGCCAACGCTTATATAGACTTCATAGCTTCATACTGACAGGAAATACGTCACTCTTCTCCTAACAATATCATTACGCACACATTACGCACACATAGACAATAGACGAACGGGTAAAACATCGTCTGCACGCACACATGCTTGATAATGTTGCCTTGTTTTTTTTTTGTTTTCATTGTAGGGCGACGCTCAATCTAGACATTTAAAACATCAAAGGTTGCTAAATATTTTGTTGTTCTCGCAAGTTCAAAATTTCATTATTTTCATCTCTGCGTTCGGTTGCGTGAATCATTTGCCAAGCAAAATAGTGCCTAGCCATGATTTTGTTTAAATATACAGCAATATTTAATGACATTTAATTTCGATAGTGACTTTTCACCTTAGAAAATAGCGTGAGTGCCGTAACTACTACGGGTAACGTAATTTACTATAGCATCTGTCAAATTTGTGACTCGTAATACCAAATTGTAAGTAAAACATGACCGCAAGTACTGTATTTAATAGAGTTATGCGCATTTACTATTAAAGCAGCGTTTTCACGATAGCATCAATAGTAACGTCCTTTGCGTTTACTACAACAAACTCATAATAGGGGTACAGGTGTATTTTACTGTGTTAAGATAAGTATTTGAAGTTTTTGTTTCATGAGTAGTTCAAAGAGACGTTGTTTAAATAATCCAGATCATTTTTGTTACATATGTGGAGAATATGACTTAAAAATTACAGGAAAGCCTTATTAGAGTTAGTGAAAAATACCTATTTTGAGTTCTTTGGGATGCTCTTGAATAAAAATGAGAAGTCTTGGACTCCCAATTGCGTTTGTAAATCGTGTCTGGAATATTTAAGATTATGGAAAAGTGGTAAAAGAAGATCTTTTACATTTGGAACACCAACTATTTGGCAAGAACCACAAAATCATTGCGAAGACTGTTATTTGCGTAGTGTGTACATAAACGGTTTAAACACTAAAAATCGAGCTAAATGGCAGTACCAAAGTACTTAATAGTAGCGTTCAACGACCAGTGCTACGTTCATCTGAGTCTTCAGTGCATAAAAATATATCTTGACCCTTAGAACATGATGTTGAAGGCCCAAGTTCATTGCAAAATGATGCTAATTTTTAAGGTCCCAAAATTAGACAATTTATGAAAGATACTTAATTTAAAAAAATATATGACTGAGTTAGAACTAAAGGCTTAGACAATTTTCGCCTGCATGATGCAGAATTTTCTCGGAAATAAAAATCTGAAAATTACGTACTTTTAGAAGACCTTTTGTTATATTTAAAAAATATGAGATGCAATATGAGCATAAAACTCCTCTTCCTCAATAGTCACCAGTCCAGGTTTTTGAAAAGTTTAGGAAATATGAGCGAAGAGCAGGGAAAGCTTATGCATCAGGACCTTCGCATCACAGAAGACTGATATCAGAGTTTCTGGGATATAAACCTGATGTCTGACTATTGTTAGTCTCCAATACGTCATTTTCCAAAGTCTACACATCAGAGAAGAGATTTAAAACGAAGTTTTTTAGAAATCAATGAATAATATTTTTTTAATAAAGTATTTCTTAGCAAATACACGTTTTTTCTGATTTATATCCGCATAGCTGAAAGTCAGAAACTAGAGCTGATAAAAATATTCTAATAATATTTTTGAAAATAGCATATCGTATGTAGTCAGCAACAGCTAAAATTTTTTCGGCAACAGATGTAGTGTAAACTAGTGTAATAAATAAAGTGTATCCGCGAGTGCGAGTGGTTCGATCAATAAATCAATATCGTAATATCGCAAAGCAAATCCAATCAATACCAAAGTAAACCCAAACCGAATATTCATAATGAGCCATACATGAGCATTGAATAAAGTAGCTGGTTGTGTGTTGTTGCGTGGCTCTGAACTCTTGTTTTATTTGACATCCTGACAAGTGCCCCCGTCATATATATATTATTTTCTCATAGTGGGTGATGAAAAGTAGAGTGTATCACTCGGGTGCAAGTATATTTTTGGCTCGGGCGACGTACTTTGAATCCCTCGCTACGTTCGGGATTCTACTAAAGAATCCCTCGCTACGCTCGGGATTCTACTCTAGAATCCCTCACTTCGCTCTGGATTCAAAAAACGCCCTCGCCGAAAAAATATTACTTTGCACCCTTGTCATACAATCTACTATTAAAAAAGGTTTTAAATTTACAGTTTTACTATATTTTATTTGTTCATCTAACTGCAATTCTTTATTCGCAAGGTAATCTTATTTACTGAATTTTTTCTTCATGTAAATATGGTAGGTAGCAAGCGAGCATGCACCACCACCCTTCCGATGCCGCTCATAAATACTGTGACCGATTAAGACACTTGAATCTGACTTGAATATATTCATAAACTAAATCATATCAAAATATTTGGCAAATATTGATACCCTTTGTGTATAATTGACACAAGCAAACCAAAAAAGCAGTATTCAATTTTGCAATATCAACATTTTTTACGTAATAAACTTGGTAAATGAGTACCTACTGTGTGTACTACATACATTACAACCAACGCTCCTCTTATTAATTTAGTAGGCGTTGTGGCGCCAAAAGATCGAACCAAGGCGTGCAATTCTTTTTAAGAGAGTAGCACCACTTTTATGTTATGTTCGTAGAGATAAGGTTGAATTTAATCTCGTTTTGTAGTGCAAACGGCGGCTGGAAATTCGATTTCTTTCCATTTTATATAGCGAGCGTGCGTCGTTTCAAATAGTTGGTACGTGAACAAATCACATTGTAGGTAGGTATCAGCAGGTGTAGCGTTCGCGTAGCACCGCGTAGCACGGCGTAGCACCGCGTAAATATCCAAATTTATACCATTTTATCCAGTTCCTGGCTGAATCGACCAAAATATTCTTGGTCGAATTCCAAAACGCATGTTCGTAGTGTTCGTAGACAACGTAGCTTCGTAGCACCCATCGAGCTACGAGTACAGTTGATTCGTAGCAATCTCTGCCTCTGAACTCAGGACATTATTTTTGTGCCACGCTTTTAATTTCACAGTAAACGGTTAAAACATTAAATTAGGAAGATTTAAAGTCGACTTTATTTTATTTATAACGTACGTTAAGCTGAGATAAAAAAGATATATTAGAAGGGGAAAAAATATTATTTTTTAAATCACTTAGCATTTGAAATTTACTGAAGCGTATCATTTTAGATTGCATTACGTCTCTCAACAAATAAAAATTATTCTAAGGGACTAAAATTGTTAACATAATTATTTACACACATAATTAGTTACGATATTTATAAAATTATTATTTTTTATTTATGACAGGACCAAAATTTGCAGCACCTTTCTGTCGACCGATTTAGAAAAATCTCACATCCAGTTAGTCCAGTTATCCGAGGACGTTATATAGGTGGGATACTTGCTGAAGATGGAATACAAACTGTCTTAAAAAAAAAGTGCATAAGTGTATTGAAAAAATATCCACAAGAATAAATTATTTTTGAATTTGACCAGTGACCATCTTATACTATTTCGTTAGTAGAATAAAGGTTTTTTTTAGATTCAGTCAACATAGTATTTTTTGTGACGTCTAGTTCTAATTTCATTTACATCCTTGAGGATTACGATGTTTCACTATCAAGTAGTAAAAAAGGAAATGTTAGTATTTTCTATACAAGAAATCAAACGATTATTCTAAACATATATATAAAGGCGTTGAAACTTATAAATATCTCCAGTAAGTGACACTTTGTCTATAATGAAACATAACTATAGTCAAAGCAAAATTTGTAAAGCAGTTATTAAAGTAATTGGTCGTATTCAAGTTATCTTTAATAAGACGGCCAGGCTTGCAACACGGGCTAGTTAAAACTTTAGCCTTCCTTAATTCAGAACCATGTTCTACGTTAAGAACAAATTGTCGGTATTTCACTCTCCTTCGCGCCCGTACTAGGAATAGTACCGTTTTGCATCGCTCCGTAAACAATAATCAAATTAATTGTTAAAACAAGTGTTTGTGATAATATGAAGTTATATCCATGTAAAGTGATAATTTTCTGATGAAGATCGCATAAAATTTTGACTTTATAAGCAGTGATTTTGTGATTAAATTGGATTTTAAAACTGAGAAAGTGTTGAAGATAAAAGTTTGAGTGGGTAGTGCGGTATCGTTAACAAACTAACCCTGTGTCTACCTACATTAGCAAACTTTAATACAGACTATTAGATACTGGTTCACTATTTTCGCACTCCATTCGATCGGTCAGCTGGCTCAGTGTGCATATACGCGAACGCAAGGCTTACTCGACGGTGTTCTCGGTGAACTCGGGTTCGATCCTGACATCATCTTACTTTTTTCCGTTAATACTTTTATTTTTTTTATTTTATTTTATTTTATTTATTATTATTTTTTTTTTCTTTCTTCTCAATCTTATTTTCATTAAATAAAAAAAGTAATGCCACTAAAACGCACGCCGCCAAAAACTGACTCACCGGCTGTCTTCAAGACCCCTATACAACACGCGGCATCAGACTCAAATATAGCAGTTTCATCATCACCTCAGTACGATACTGAATCAGCCCAGTTGTCTGCGTCGCTACATAACATTACTCGCAACACTAAGCGTAAGCGACCAGACACTCAAATAGACCTCAGCAAAAATGAAATTCTAGAACTATTCAGCATCTTAAAAGAGGAACAAGACACGAAATTCTCTGCTGTTCTTAACTCCATAAATGAAGTCAAAAATGCTGTTGAGTCAATGTCGCAGAGATATGACGAAGTCTTGCAGAAATTAAATAAATTGGAAGTGGAAAAAGAGCGTCAAGATAGTAGAATCTGTTATCTTGAAAATAAAGTTGAGTCCCTCGAGCGCGAGTCCTTAAGGACAAAAATTGAAATACGTAACATCCCTCAATCTCCTTCGGAAACCAAAGAGGATCTTATTAATATCGTACACAAAACTGGTGAAGCGCTAGATGTCCCCTTACATGTGTCTAATATAAAAGACATCTATCGAGTTGGGTCTAAATCTTCAAACAGAGCAATAAGAGTGGACGTTTCAACTGTGTTAAACAGGGACAAGCTTGTTAGCTCCTACAAAAAATATAATCGGGATCACAAAGACAACAAACTTGGTACTCAACAACTAAACCTCGGCGGTCAGAACAAACCTGTATACATCTCGGAATCCCTGACCCAAAAAGATAAAAGGCTATTTTACCTGGCTCGACAACTCACTAAGGAGAAGCAGTACGCCTTCTGCTGGACTACACGCAACAAAATATTAATAAAAAAAACGGAAGGCTCTCACCCCATACGTATTGCATCAGAAAGTGATCTAGAAAACCTTCGTCTTTGAAAATCTATTTACCAAATTCATGTATTAATTATAGTAAGCTGTACTTTTTGTTAGAATAAGACTTGATTAAATATGTTATTGCATAACTATACCTACTGCATGAAGTAAATGTAATAGATATATACACATATTTTTATAGTAGGTAGTAATAGTATATCGTATAAAAGCAAACAAATTGTCTCAGTTAACAATATTGTTAAAATATTAATATACGAGTACATTATATGCTTTGCTAGATATCTAGATAATGTATATTGATTAATATACTACCTACTAATAGTTATTTTGTAATAGTTTCATATGTTAGTTTGATACTGTAAACTTGCGTTTTACCACTTCATATTTATTTCCCATATTATTAAGATATATTATTATGTACTACTCGTTCTAAGCACAAATTCACAATCATAATAATATAAATTCAAAACAACAACATAAAACATAAATAAACACACCACAAATATACAGTCCACCATAGGTACAAACTTGCACACTCAAAAAGGCAATTCTAGTATTAACTACATAAATATACGTATATTACTTTTACTTCATTTCTTTCCCTTTTGTTTATAGTACAGAATTTTTAAATCATTATATTATGGCCCTTTTCACAAATAAAACCATTGATACTGAAATCGATTCTATAAATATATCAAGCTCCTTTAATCTGTGTATTCCAGAAACATGTTCACAGTACCTTACGCGCCATGGAAAAAATACTTTACATACATTTCACCTAAACATAAGGAGTATCGATAAAAATTTTGATGATTTAAATATTCTATTATCACGTATCAATTTAGAATACCAACTTATAATTCTGACAGAATGTTGGCTAAGTAAGTCAATGCAGGTACCCCAAATAAATAACTTCAAAACGCATACATCCACCAGGCTACTTAACCAAAACGACGGCATTGTTATGTACACAAAACAAAACCTGCGATGTAATATCACAGAACCTGTATTTCAGGACGGCAGCTGCCTTATTTGTACCATTGGAAGCAATCTTGCTGTGATCGCTATATATAGGTCGCCGTCACTTAATAGAAACGAGAATTACAATAACTTTTTTAATAGTTTAAATACAGTGTTATCAAGTTTAAAGTCTTTCCCAAATATAGCCGTAATCGGTGACATAAACATCGACATTAAAATTGGAAGTTGTGATACTCATTCTAGCGAATACTTAACTCTCATGGCTAGCCATGGTATGCTGCCGGCGCACTTATTTGTAACCAGAAAAAACAGTTGTTTAGACCACATACTAATAAAGACCAATCAAATTGTTACATCTTTGACCATTGCCTCGGGTATAACGGATCATCTACCAATAATGTTTGCTATCGACTTAGGGAAAAACCGAAATTACAAACCTAATATATATCGTACTAGGTTAAATTATGATAATGCTATAAAACACATTGCAAGGACAGACTTCACCCAAATACTTTGTTGTGCAGATGCAAATTTCGCTACGGACATGTTTCTCGATATTCTAATGTCAATTATTAAAACACATACAGAAACACTGAAAACCCCCAGGAGACAACGTAATATTAAGCCCTGGGCTACGCCCGGTCTCCTGAGATGCATTCGGAATCGGGACAAAATGCATTTAAGGCTGAAGAAATCTCCCGAAAATGAAACACTTAAAATTATTTACACAAGGTATAGAAATTTTTGTAATAAACTAATTCATAAACTAAAAAATCAATATCACAGGACAGAATTTTTCAAAAATAAAACAAACCCAAAAGAAACTTGGAAGATCATAAAAAGGATTACAAATACACAACGTGAACTAGCTAATACCGACGAACTTTTACAACTCGAGAATAACCCAACCCAATCTGTCAATGCGGTTAATAGATTTTTTGCACAAATCGGCAGTCAGTTAGCTACTAAAATTATAATAAATAATAATAATACATCTACGCGTATAAATCACCCTAAATCTACACATTCTCAACGTAACTCACTAGTAATTAATGAAGTCGACAATGCGGACATTGAGTTAATAATCATGGGTCTGAAAAATGAGTGCTCTGTGGGCTGGGACGGACTATCGGCATCTTTGCTAAAACAGTCACGTGAGGTATTAGTCCCCATAATAACACATATTTGCAATCTTGCAATCAGAAACGGTGTTTTCCCAGTAGCGTTAAAAAAAGCTTTAGTAACACCAATCTATAAAAGTGGTGACAGAAAAAATGTCACAAATTATAGGCCTATTTCGGTTCTGACTACGCTTTCTAAAATACTGGAGCGTGTGCTTAAAAATAGTCTTCAATGCTTTCTAGAAGCAAATGACCTAATCTCTCAAAATCAATTTGGCTTTAAACGTAAAGTATCTACAGAAGACGCATTACTAAAGTTGACCAATTCGGTCGCAAAAAAGCTAGATGATAAATTTAAATGCATAGGAATCTTTCTGGATCTTAGTAAAGCTTTTGATACAGTTTCTATTTCCAGACTCTTAAATAAATTGGAACACATTGGTATAAGAGGAATCGCACTTAATATTTTAAGAGACTATTTAACTGATCGCAGACAATCCGTAAAAATGTCTGGATATGTCAGTGAGGAGGAGAGCCTTTCATATGGAATTCCACAAGGTAGCATTCTCGGACCTACACTTTTCCAAATTTATGTTAATGAGCTTTGCCAATTAGATTTACCAAACTGCGAAATTATTGCCTATGCCGATGACACTGCTCTTATATTACATGACACAAACTGGGTAGATCTTATAAATAATGCTGAAAACTGTCTTCGAACTGTTACAGATTGGTTGACATACAATATTCTCACATTAAATGTAGAGAAAACCAAATTCATAACGTTTTCTCCAAAAACTGATCCAAATCTGCTTGTTACCTTAAAAGCACACAGGTGCAACATTCATTCCATAAATTGTGACTGCGAGGAACTAACACGCACTAAAACCATCAAATATTTAGGCGTTGAGTTAGACGAAAGACTATGCTGGCGAACCCATATTCATTCGTTAGCAGGAAGAGTTAGAAAAGTTATATATATCTTTAAAAAGTTACGTAATTCTGCAGACGTGGACACACTGAACTTGGTTTATTCTAGCTTGTGTGAATCAATTATTTCCTATTGCATACCAGCATGGGGCGGAGCAGCAAAAACCATTCTCAAAGAACTAGAAATTGCACAAAGAGCCGTTTTAAAAGTCAAAAACTTTAAGCCTTTTAGGTATCCCACATCTTCTCTATACTCTGAATGTGCTGTATTGTCAGTCAGACAACTATTTATTTTGCGTACAATTCTTCGTAAGCATGCCACAGTTCCTTTTGCCTTGACCAACATAAATGGACGCAATTTAAACAGGCGCAGACCTATACCTGTATGTCCTATGATACGGCACCGAACTGCTTTTGCTAGCAGACATAATTATGTATTAAGTGCAAAAATGTATAATAAATTACATAAACAACTAAATATAGTATCTTTATGTAGACATGATCTTAAAAATAAACTAACCAAATATCTATTAACTACAGATTATGAAAACACAGAAAAAATAATTCTATAAAGCTAAAATATTAATAAGAAAACATCCACAAACATAATATACATGCACTTACTTTTACGCAGACGCGAACTCACCCACACACCTTTTCTCTCTCACATACACACACACTCTATCATACACACATACAAACATAATCACGTGTAAACATTTATTTCTAGCTTTTTGTAATGTAACTTATAGAATATTAGTAATTATGAAGTAAGAACAAATGTTGTTTTGTGTTTGATTTTTTTTTTTTTTTGTTAACCTATTTATTTAAATTTACACTTTGTTGTTCAATACTGTAAGCATACCTTTTACTTAGAGCTACTATTGGAATTTTTGGCTTAGGAGTGTTATCGTTTTAATACTAAGGTAAAGGAGAAACAATGGCTTCTGAGATACAAGTCAAAAATGACTTAGTTCAGGAGACAGAGTAATGCCTTTATAATGTATCTAAAAATATTTTTTTGTATTACTGCAACAAGCTAAGGTCATAAAAATGTAAATTGTAATGTCTAAGCAACAATAAATTATTATTATTATTATTATTTATTATTATATTATTATTATTTGTATTTAATTACTTCAATAGTACTCCTACACAATTTTAACTGCCTTAATGTCATGTTATTATTTTTAACTTTTCCACAACTTGATTCGTGCCTGGTATATTTTCCCGTGGTTATCCCAATAACGTGGGAATAAATAATTGAAAATATATTTTATGTTGCCCCACAACCTCCTATATATTCCAGTGAAAGTGCCATAAAAATTAGGCTAAGCTCTTCCAGAGCTTAGCCCGTACAAACAGTATCTGTCTGTTTGTACATTTTTAAATCGTTTTTGTTTTAGTATTGTTTAAATAACTATTGTGCACTGGAAAAATACTTATTTTGAAATCACAAACAGACACTTTAATTTTATTTATATGCATAGGTAGATAAAAAAATGGCGAATTGCATTTTACTTTAGTCCCATAAACTTCCATTCAAAACTTTCTTTATATTGAAGTGAACAAAGCTTTTTAAAATATTATATTATTCAACCAGGCTTACAAGAATTTTAACTAAGGTCGTAAACTAAAGCTTGACAGTAAACCAGCTAAGCAGGGATGGTAATGACACACAGCGAACGTAAAGTGGGCATATAAATGCGGATTAACCAAAGTAACAAACCCTTTATTCGAACAGCTGAAGTAGAACTTTCGTATGTTTCTCATTTATTTGTATGTGATAGTTATATCGCCAATTTGAATTGCATTATTTTTATTACGTTACAAAAATAGTAAATGTGTTACTTCTCTGTGCTGCTCTCTTCAGGAAACTGATACTTTCATTAACAAAGACTTATTAACAACTAGCGAACCGCCCTCGCTTCGCTTCGGGACCCGTAAGTATCAACCGCGTAGGTTCCGCTCCCGTAGGAATTTCGGGAAGATAATAAACTATCACCAAAATTAATTGAGGTTAAATTAAATTAAACTTAGAAATAAAGCTTACGACAAAATAATAGCAAAGTAGCAAAGGATTACAGCAAGATTAATTCAGATTAAACTTGGAAACGCGGCAAATTTGATTACCATAAAAACGGTTCTAGTGTGTTAATCTTAAAAGATAGACATAATATATACTGTCGTGGACATTTTTTTAGATCATTTCAAGGGGAATAATTCTTTCATACATATATTTTTGGTATCTTGAATCGTTTTCGCAACGCATGCAACGAAAGCCCTCGAGAATGAATAATTTTCCCCGTTTTTTTCACATTTTCCATTATTTCTTCGCTCCTAATTGTTGCAGCGTGATGTTATATAGCCTATAGCCTTCCTCGATAAAAGGTCTATTCAACACAAAAAAAAATTTTCAATTCGAACCAGTAGTTCCTGAGATTAGCGCGTTCAACCAAACAAACAAACAAACAAACAAACAAACTCTTCAGCTTTATAATATTAGTATAGATTAGTTTTTCTCCGTCAGAGACAAACAATGGCGAAATACCATTAAAATGATCCCAGGGAAACTTATAATCATAAATATTTCCAGGTCATGGTCCAGTCCAGGTCATAGACTACCCATGTGACAAAACTTATCACAATTTGATCCATTAGGAGGTTATTTCTTGAATATAAAATATCACTAATTATCCTCTAAATTGATTCAGAAGACAGACAGGCAAAGTTGCTTTCGCATTTATAATTTCAAAAATGTATTCAGAATTCATCACACCGTTACCGGTACACCATTTGCTCATACCTACATAATAGCTAATTTTATAAAAACGTGATTTACTATAATTATGAGGTTTTTCCACAATCTATGCCAGACGTCAACCTGTTAGCTATCTGCATTACATAAATCACATCAATTCGTTTCTCCTTTTTGACGGGAAAGAAGGATATAAACGCTCTTTCGCAATAATAATATTCGTATCGATTGAATTGCAAATAAGTAGGTAATTTATTGTAATATTAAAACTATAACAGAGCAAGATTTATGACGAAGTTCTCAAAAAGGTTACTAGAATTAACAAATTACATGAAATGATGTGTGCTCGGTACGAAGTTTAAATTAGAAGAAAGAAAGCTTATACAAAGAAAGCTTGTTACATTACTTGTCTAGTGAAGAAGCTAGTGACCATAGCAGACATTATGGGACGTACAAAATGATTGTTTTTGTCGGCCGTGCTAGTAATATCTTATTTCTGAACTAGTAACTAAGCATACACCCATTTCACTTGTTCCTTACACAAGCTGTTCATAGCATCGACATCCGAAATAATTTAATCAAGGTTTACTTAAATCAAAGACACCTTTTAAACATGATATATAAGGTAGCTTCAACTGTATCCAAGGTATGTAACGCGATCTTTCAGCATAATAAGATATTTCGAGATTAATTAGAAAATTGATATCTATAAAGATCCGATGACAATAGAATTATTTCAGAGACTTATGAAGTTTTGATTAGGATCGCCAGGATTTAAAGAAAATACTTTGCGTTTCCTAAACGTCTATAAGCTTGATCTTGAGATTTTTGATAGAGGCCTATTATTGATACATTTTTATACGAAATAAATTCAAATAGTAACCATAATTAACTCAAAACTACGATGGAAATATCGTACCATTTCTACGTATCTGCATAACGTAAAGTCAACGCGTTCAAAATTCAAGGAATAACGACGCCAGTAAACGTGAATTCTCCAAAAATGTCTCTTTAAAAGCACTTGCTTTTGTCCAAAATTGGCCCGATTTGCATAAGTATCAGCATGGGCATCAACCACACTGTCCCAAAAAGACTTTTATCCCGAAAGTCTTTTATTAGAGAAAGACGTTTATCGCTGTAAATAAAAGAGAGGGTGAATGGTAGCAGCGCGGCGTGTGGAATTGGGTTGGAATGTACTCGCCGCTTACAACTCCACATTAATTAACTCTACTATGCTTCACTTTGTTAGTATTATTATCTAAGACAGCCTCCGATTCTGTGTTATGTGGATAAAATAAATACGCTTTTCTCGAGTTATTTGTATACAGTTTTACAATATTAATTATTTTTGGTTAAAAATTACTTATTTCCGCTAAAACAAAACGTTTTAATCTTTTTTTTTTATGGAATTAAGATAGCACACGAGCATGCAGCAGCACCTTCCGCTGCCGCCCATGACAACTGTGACCGACCCAGAACTAGACTCAATGAGTCTCGTTCTAATCGGTCACAGATGCGTTGCTACCCCTGAGGACTGAGATGGTCGCCTCTAAAAAAGTGTAACCGGCTCCACACCTCCCTATCCGGAACACAATTGTTCTTAAAACAATTATTACACGGTAGGAATGGTACTAGGTACCGTGGCGGGCGGTGGTACTTCCCCAGGTGAGCTCTAGGCCCTACCACCTATAATATCTATTGTTAGGTACTTATTTTTTCTAAAATTTTAGAGGCGGAAACTCATAACCTGTCAGGTTATGAGCGAAAGCTATTATATAATATAATAAAAATAATTTACAACATTTCATGTTACGGAAGTCACTGCGCATCGGGACACAGGCCGCCGCAAGCGAACGTACAAGGCGTGCAGTGTACGCAGGCGGCACGCACTAGGGGTCGGCAAATGGATCATGGACTAATTACGTAGATTTTATTTCAATAACAGATTTCTTTTTAATTGTTCACATTGCAAATAACAAAAGGATTACTCAAACATTGCAAATAAAATAAAAACTTGTAAAAATACTTTGAAGGGTGTATTAGACTACAAACCAAAGTATTAAAAGTTAGCATATTTACAAAGAATTATGTCTTCAAATCATAATTTTCGATCACGCCAACCTATTTCGCAGCGGAAGGCACTGCTAACCTAGTTTGCGAGGGAGATTGAATTAAGTCTCTCTCGATGCTGCGAACTAAATGTCATTGGTTGAGTATTTACGGGTTGTGTGAAATTCGAAATACAACTAGTTTTATTTTTTAATGACTTTGTTAAGCGAAATATCTTATAGGTATTTTAATCCCTTTCTTCACCTTTTATCGCTTTAACATATATCGCGATAATCTTTTTTTAAAGGATGTATTATTTCAGTTTACATTGTTGCATCGTATTATACGGGTTTACGTTATAATTACTACGCTATACTCCCGCGCCTACCCTTATAATAATATAATAAGTATAAAAGTACACAAAATCCTTGGGATTTATATATCGCAAGCATCCCAGGCTTATATTTTCCGGGTGATATTCAAATACATTTTTCTTTGACACGAATAACGTAACTTTTTATATCTTTAACCTACACAGTTACGACTGAGGATTATCCAGACGTAAAAAATCTCCGGGACACAGTATTAACTGTAGAATGTTTTGACGAAATGATTTTCTTTAATGTATACATTTTTTGTTATGTCGATGTTAGCCTAATTGTGAATACTTAAATTGGAGCTACGAGTATGATGTGTCTATAATATACTAGCTGACCCCGCAAACATTGTTATGCCATATAAATTATTTCTAGGAAAATTACTATTAAAAAATAGGGGTTGGTGGTAAAAGGGTGAAAATTTAGGGTTGTATGTATTTTTAATGTCGCATTATAGAAAAGAAAACAAAAAAAATGTCCAAAAATTAAAAAAACAGTGTTAAAGGTGAATAACCCTTATCACTTAGGGGTATGAAAAATAGATAGTAGCCGATTCTCAGACCTACTGAATATGCACACAAAATTGAATTACAATCGGTCAAAGAAACAACAGGTTTTTTTTTTAAACAACCCCTTAGGGGCTGAAATATAGGAAATATATAAGTTTCCCGAAGCCATGCTAGGGCATTTACTTCTAGAGATAGAAGTAAGCTAGAGTATAGAAATAGAATTAATATCCTCTTGAAAGGCCAATCTTTCTACGGACGAATGAGCACCCATTACTTAAATAAATCTATCTTAATTCCATAAAAAAAAGTTCATGTAAGCGGTTCTGAAAGAGTGTGTAAACTGTTTTCGCTCGATTATTCCCGCTTATAAATAGCCTACTTACAACATGAGGAAAAAATAAATAGCTGTTTATTTATGTTGGTATATGAGGCTAAAACTTTTGTGTGTCGCTTAAGTTTCATCGATATACCCACTTCAGTTCACTGTAAGCTCAATTCGAGCAGACCTAATAGTCTCAAGGTTATAAGCTCATTAAGAGTCACCCGGCACCCGACCAGCACCGCCTCGTTTGTTGGCGTCAACTCGTTGTTGACAGGAAGACCTAGGGTGGACGATGCGAGATCAACCAGAGAACCTCGAGTGGCCAACGAGTGAACGTCGCGTGGTCAATAAATCAAAGCCGTGTGGTAATCTACCTTCATTCCTTCTCATTTTAAAAAGTCCAAGAGTAACGGTAATGGAGTTTTTAGGCCAATCCAGAAATCCAAAAGTTTCCCTCGCTTTCCCTAGGAGTCCATCATCAGATCCTGACTGCTCCCAATGGTCTACATCGGAAGTAAGCTCTTTCATATAGGAAACTTCATTCCGGAATTATAATCGATTCACAAACGACGTTGATATCACTGAACACATAAAAAGTAAATAAATCTAAAATTAACTTCCTCATTTCTTTGGGGTTGGTTAAAATATAATTTGTGTCGTTTTTAAATAAATAAGCTGTCACGATATGTCCAAATTAGTCTCGAGTACTGAAATTTAATAAAAAAAATCCGATTTTTTTATAAATGGCTAAATATTTTAGAATACCTAAGTATCCGACTTTTTTTATGATGGCTGCCCACCTCGTACCTACGTAAGTCACGTTCGGGAACTTTGGTTCAATAATAAGGATATATTAATCTAAAATCCACATAGTTTTGTTGTGGCATAGTAAATCCATTACATCGAACGTACCTGCCCTAGTTTCGACACGACATCGCCACAGGCTATAAATTTTGACGGATAATAAAATGTATGAAAATATGTCTGTATATTATGTTTCCACTATGAGCCGCAACCATCGCATTTTGCAAGGCAATTCGATCCCAATAGTGGTACAATTATCGGTGGCAATGATCGTCATCATATATGAAAAATACCAAAGGGCCCTGCCTACTTAACTTAAACTATTAAACCACTCCTTTTAGGCTTTAATGTGATTAATGGTTATTTTTGCGTTTATAATGTTTTCTTTTTAAATAGCTATTTTTACGGATAAACGACCGTTTTTAACATCAAGAGGACGCCTGTCGAAACCGTAATCTAGTTTACAGCGGCCCAGGGGTCCTAGTCGATTCCCGGTCGGGGCATAAATATTATGTTTATTTAGTGTTATGTAAGTATGTTTGCTAGTCGCGACACATGGAATCCTAGGAACTATAATTAAGTTAGCGCTTAGTTTTAATTTTCATTTAGTTATATTTATGTAGTATCTAGCCACTTTACTCCGTTAAATGCACGATATAGCAAAATGTTCAAACAGTTTGTATTCAGCGGGGGCCGGTGGTTAATTACTGCAAACAGGACTTTGTCAAACTTCTACTGCGTTGCACAGACAATATTGTAGCAAAATAACTCTCATATTAATAAGTTTTCCTTGACTGTTATTATTTATTGTAACTTAGAAACAGTGCAAATTCGAATAATTGTAAACAAGTGTCACGATGTGAAAATCAATGTTATAAATATAACTGCAATATTATTGACAATAATGTCTCAAAAGGTGCGATTTAGCTTCAACAATACTTCAAGACTTATATACTGACATCTCATTAATTTAATTATTGTGTATAATAATAATTATTATACTCCGTTCCTTCTCTCTTGGCCAGCAACGCATCGATAATGTATAATATAGGCCACGGTTTCCAATTACCATCAGGTATTTAGCGACCATATCCCTTTTATGCAGAACGAATACAATTTGAAACATACTTCTGGACAAGCGACTAAAATAAAGCGTGTCTTATAAATAAATAACCCGTCCTCGTTTGCATGGACAAAAATATTCCTTGAATTTACTAACAGCACCCACAGGGCCGGTTTCACGATCGGCGCCCCAAGGCGATTGTTACTTAACCGTAAAAAACAAGGACAACTACGTCCGGGCAAACGCTAACCTATTTTGCTTGTTGTTTTGGTTATATTTTTCATAGAATGCAACCGGCAGCTATATGCAACTTGGACGAAAATATGTGGACGTGAAACCGCGCTCTCCTTCTGGATTATTGTAATCGCAACCCACTATCCCATTACAACTGTCTGGGCTGTATTGGGCATGGGTCTTTTCTGATAATGAGAAGGTTAAGGCCATAGTCCACCACGCCGGTTCGGTGTAGATTGGGAGACTTCACACACCTTTGAATTTTGCGAACTCTCCGACGTTAAGGTTTCTTAACGGTGTTTTCCATCACCGTTATAGCGAGTGACATTTAAATTAAACCTTACTTCTGCTTATGACATCATTATCATTATCACCATCGAACCACTAAAATGTCTAAAAAACCTGCATGGTTCATTTCCCGTAATACTCAGAGAGAAAATCAGAACCCAGCAAAATGGCTTAAGATGAAGAATAATAATAAAAGAAACATTATTTACGTTAATTACCTTAAAAAAATTTGAAATGACTATTTATGCCCAGATAATTATATTCTTATAGCAGTTTGAATACATAATTGATATTCCAGACCATGGCTGGGCTGCATGAAATTAGGAGCTAATAACGCTTATGTTATATAATGTAAACTAGAGAATGATAAATCGCGATTAATTCATGTATTCCTTCTAGGATTCCGTAGCTAATCAACAATTCCCTTTTATAGTTTCACCGGATCTGTATTTCGTATTAAAACCGGAGTTGATCGTCGCAAGCCCTAAAATTTAGATCTAACAATTACAGGGCGAAGCTAGTCATTAAATGTTTCGTGTTGCTTACCGAGCGTAAATATTTGCTGTGGGAATTCATTAACGAAAATGAAAATCTCTTTAACATCATCATCCATACATTCGTCACTATTAGGTAGGTTATATTCTTCTTTATCGTATCCTTCATTGCTGAAGGTTTTACCCGCCCTGATAAGAATTGGTGGTGGGGCTGAGGAGCTGCTTCCAAGCCAGCCTGACCCTGCCTTCCTTAGAGATTCGGTGAACGGGATCGTAGGTATGATAGTATCTAGATTCTATTATCAGGAATAAATACCTAATGCAACTCACTTAATCCCACGCTAGAATTCAACAACGCTCACAATATCAAGAACAAAAATTAATCTCGTCGTCTTTTACCCTTCGGAAGGCTCATTAAAATACTTTTTAAATTTTACTTCCTTTAAAAGTTCCTTTTTTTAGTCGTTTCAAGAGAAATCCCGTCTAAACATCGGATATTCTATCATTGTCGCTGGCAGTTTTGTCATTATTTCCTTTTGTCTCTAACGACGTTCTTAGCAAGTAGTTCACATACAGCAATCACATAGAAATCCTTTACAAAGGCAGTGATCGCGTAGCCTTGTGTAGACTAGACGTGCCCCCAGCGTCGAGTGACCTTTTGACACAGAGTATCTGTTTGCCGACGTTTCCTTTGGTTCATCCGTTCTGCTAGTTACTAGTAGTTCTATATGAGCTCCTAGTACTTCAGAGCTGAAAATAGGGGCATATTATTAGTTTGAGTTAGTTACTTACGTGCCGCTTCGTTCGTATGTGATGTAGATTTTGTATTATTTGCATTTAGTATACGTTTGTATACGTTATTTTAGAGTTATGTAATCTATTTTTCAACAATGCACTACGACAATACAAATTCAATTTCAAATGATTCATTTCATGGAAGGAACTAACAGTTCACCAAAAAATGTATCTTCTTATTCGTAACCCATCCCTGACTCATCGCAGAGTTTAGACACGTTTGAGAACATTAAAATAAACTCTTGGTGTGCACTTTTCGTAACTTTGAAAATTCATCGTGCGACTTGTGATGATTTGAACTCAGACTTGACTTTCACTGCTTACATACAATACATGATGAATTCATCATTATCATCTAAAGCGCGACTACTGGACCCATAGATTTAGCATACACTGACGTTTACACTGGACCGATTAAAATTTACAATACAGTAATATGGTCTTGTGAGGTTAATAATATTATTTAAGACACAGCCACCTTAGGATCCAATCATATAACGTAGAATGAATAGAGCCCTTTACTACGGCATTAGCCGGGACCGCTACGAAAACCGCCGTAAGGTGAAAGTGGATCAAGATGTGAAGATCGAAGGTACTCACGACTCATGACCCCTTTTTTTAAACAAGTAACCTTTAAACTAGTTCTATGTCGATAATCTTTATAATCAAAGGATTAACACACAAAGATTGGATTAACGACCCGAATGGCGCAATGATTAATGATGATGCATAATGGCGGCAATTTGAATGATGAATTTAAATTGGTCTGTGTGTGTCCTTGTCTTGTGTGTTGTCCAAGGCACCCACGACACAGGGAATCCTAGTGTGGGGCTTTGAGTGTGTAGCGTTAAAAAAAGGAATAATTTTATCAATTAATTAAATAAACCTGTTGTATTCGTAACCCATGGTGGTGGGACAGAGATAGGTTACGAATATTGTCGATTCCCGCTGAAATTGTTCTGCTCGTTAAATCTGCACTGAATACTGGAATAAAAGGGAAAGTAAATAAATCTTACGAATTTTCATTAGTAAAAGCCCTAATACTAATAAAACTGAAGGCCAAGGAACAGTGAAAGTCACCGTTCTCCCCACCGTCACTATCCTATGGAAGCCATAATTTGATTTTTCTAATGACTCCCTCGAGGTAAACGTTTGAAGGGCTCGTTAGAAATGACCGCTCATGCGATAAGTCGTTTGTCGTTCACCGTCAGATTTATTGGACGAAGGATCTTTCAATTTTACATTTTATTGCATCGGACTGAAACATTTTGTTAAGTTATAGAGAGAGAGCAAAAATCACTGAGAAATAAGTGAAAATTGACGTACGTATAAAGAGTAACGTTGGTTCGATTCCTGCGCAGCGAAAAATTAAACGATAAGTTTTAATCAAGTCTATTTTGATTCCTTTTTTATTATTCTTTATTCTTTATGATTCTTATGATTTTTCTCTTTGTCTTCTTCCCAAAGGTTATCTGGAAGAAACCGCAATCGAGTGATAAAATCGTCTTTTGTGCACAACTAATATGAATTGTAGCATAATCTTCTTATTCAGAATACAATAAGGTGTAATAAATAAATAAGCAAATTGTGTTCTTCTGTGTGTTGTCTGTAGTTTTGTTGGTGTGTAGTGTAGCGTTGTTTATTTATTCCATTGTTGCCAAAACCACGAAACAATTTGGCTCTCATCCGCGCCCAAAACCTAACAATCCAGATTCTATATTAGTGGCCAAATTATTTGGCTTATTAACATGGATTGCATTTTAACCGACTTTAAAAAAGATGACGGTCTCTATTCAACCGTATAATTATATGCTTTTTATGTGTGTTCAACAATTTTTTCGTCGTTTGTGAGCTGATTATGATAATACTTTTCTTTGTTTGAAAGTAGATATTCCAAGGGTGGTCCCATGATAAGGACGCCAGGATCTGATGATGGCATCCCAGAAAAATCGAGGGTAACTTTTGAAAATTGTAGGGGCGACTAGTGCGTTCGTTATTAGGTGTGTGTGTTTATATAGTTTGTGTGTTTTCTTTAATATATTGAAGCACTACAATTTCATGAAGGTTTGGAGTTGATCTGATGAAGCCGAAAGACAGTCGAGGGAACTCCTTAACAATTAACAGCACTTATCTTATGTTTGGGCTTGATTAATTTGTAGTGACGAAAACTTTACACCTAGATGGGTTAGGGTTATCTGACGAGTAGTTTCTGAGTTACTCCAACCCTTCCAACTATTAGGCCTCTACCAATAGTGCTGTAAGAAACTACTATCAATTCTAAGTAATTTACAGAATCCTCATAGTTTATGTACGTATCTACTTGCGTGCCTCTAATCGATAAAGTCATCGCAATAAGATCAGCTGCTCCGTAAAATACTATAAATAAGATGTTATCTCCTGATTAAGCGTTGGCCATTTGACGTTTCACTGATAATGGAAGGGAGAGCACAATGGATAGGAAAACAAATAGTGCTCTGCAAAGGTTCTGTCGATGCGAGGAAGCGACGCAAAGCGGACGGCGAATAACGGGCCTGTGGCTCTATTTTTGAACTGGCGTCTGGCGACGAACACTCGTTTTTAGTGACTCACTTTCATGCGACACAACAAAATTTAGTATTTAAAGAACCATCATTCGTCTGCTACGACGAGCGGTCACAACGCATAGTATCTCAATGTCACAACGTCATTAGCACACAACTTGCCAGGAACGGAACTTCTAAAGCGAATTGAACATTTTGAGTGTTTTGGTCACCAAGTGGAACGCACGGGTAGAAACGTTGTAAATTCATTATACTTCAATTTATATTGACAAGTGATAACTACGGAGATGAATGGTTCTAAAATGCACAACATCAGCGTCATGCGACTGAAAGCGTTTACGACGACCATCGAACGCTTGTCGCGAGACGCTATTTCAACAATAAAGCCACTAGTTTGGAATAGTAGACATTATTTAAACGGAAACCCGTTAAATTCGAGTTGGACGCGAGAGAAGGAAATTTAACGAATATTTCATGAGCAACTGAATTTATTGGGTTTTTTATGCTTTCCAGTTTTTTGGAACGAAATTCCTCATCTTTCTTTTGTATCTCTATAGATAGTGCATCAGCAATATCAAACATAATATCATTTAAATCGGAGACCAGATAGATAACTAAAAAAGCTTTTATCCCATTAAAAACAATACTTGTCAAAAAATCAAGTCTCACAAATCAGTTTTTTTTTACCGTGAAAAGTCACAACTTCCATGTAATACTCATCCGCTTTATACTTACCCGCTTTTATACTTACTCGCTTATGTACTTACTCACTTATATACTTACTTGCTTATATACTCATCCGCTTATGTACTAACTCGCTTATTTACTTACCCGCTTTTATACTTACCCGCTTATATACTTAACCCCTTATATATACTTACTCGCTTATGTACTTACTCGCTTATATACGATATATAATGATAAAAAAGGGTAAGATTCGGGTAGGACGAACATGTCTAAACGCTCTCCACTATCACGAATGAGTTCTGAGTATAATCGATTATCGGCAATTATGAAAGATTTAGACATTTTTCACGATTCTGACTTAAGCTTAAAAAACAAACTTTTTAAACGTTTCTGTGAATAACTTCCCTTGTTTAGATATTAGTTTCCTGGATTAGAATTGTACACTGTGTAATATCGATTGTTTTTGTTAAATTGCTAGGATAACATGTTTATTTTTTTCCTTCTTTTTATGAATGATGTACATACCTATAATTGGCAAGCGTACTAGATAAGTGTAATATAAATGTATGAGTTTTTGGTGAAAATTGTATGCAAGCTGTTGGTGTGTCAAATAAATTAAATAAATAAATAAAAAAAAATATGTCTATGTTATTTTGCATGTTTTAAATCTAAATACGCGATAATTCGACTATTATGAATACAGTCATGTTGTCGATTCCAACGCCTTATTTAATCCAGATCTACATGTAATTATTCTTAAAATACCGAACCGACGGGGCGAAAATCAAATGTTTGACAGGTAAGATTTGTATGGGAAATTAAAATTTTAATTTTTAGTATTTTCCTCGCAATTTTTCCATATTTTCTCATCGCTGCAACCTTCCCTGGACTTCCACGAATATTTCAAGACTAAAATTAGCCAAATCGGTTTAGCCGTTATAAAGTAAAAGTTAGTTAACTCAGTTAAAAGTTCTGGTATTTATTGATAGATGTCACGAGTGGGGGTGTTAGGTGTTTTCGTTACGAAATTTCTCGATTCGGTCTCCACGCCAAGGCCCGCGATAGACGCTATGCTAAAAACCGTGAATTTATATTGAAGTACTAATATTTAGTAATTTATATACTGAAACCCACAATACAATCACAAAGATTTTCTCCAGGAGTGGGTTTTGAAAACTAAGCAATTTTCACATTAATATGTATTTTTTTCTTTTTCTTTCAATAGTTTGAAAAATTTAAAAATATGTGTTCCATCAATTCAAGCAAAGAACATTTGTTACAAATTTAAAGCAAATCGGTGGATGTTTTAAATTTTCCATATAAACTTTCATCTTTTTTTCCCAAAAACTGTTAAATTTTCCGGGATAAAAAGTTTTGTAAAGTATGTCCCAGGGTATAAGTATAAGTAATATTTATAAGTAATATTTCCTACATAATTTATATTTATATTTCCTAGTAATATTTTACTATATTATAAGTAATAATATAGTAATAATATATAAGTAATATTACCACCTATTTTGATGGAAATCCATTCAAGGGTTTTCATGTGATAACCGGACTATCAGTCAGACAGACAGAGAGATAGACAGACAAACAGACGATAATTCTAAAAAAAAATATTTTTGTGCTCTAATACGTTACTGAAGTGCCCCCTAATTGAAATTTAGCAAAAATATTCAATGTACAGAAAAATTGCCCTTTGAATTTTATTATAGTATATAGATAGATAGATGTGGTATAGATATGGAACTAATCTCATTAATAAACCGTTCGTTTAATGCACGAAAACAATTTCGCCATTCTTTACACTTAAAAGTACTTTTAAAAGTAGATAACTGAGTTACGTTGGTTAATTCCGCCCGTAACCCGAATATAACGAACTCCTAATACCTTTTACGACTTTAGTTTTATATCAAAATTCCGCAACCAATAAATCATATCGTCGAAGCATAAATAACAGCGCTAAGTTGAGTTCCTAGTCATGAAAATGTTTGCGTAACTTTACGTAACTTTATTGAACACGTATCAGGACGTTTAACGTTTCAATGCAGTAGAAATGAATGAGAGTATCATAAGTAGTTATAATTAAGTGTTGATGGGACGTCGTCAACTTCAATTATGCATGTTTTCGCCGGAAATATGGAATTGCCACTCCTCGCTAAAAACAAATACGTAGGATCGGAGTTTAATTTAGCTGGTAAGCAAAATTTACTTGAGACATTTTAATTTATCGCCGTCAAACCTAAACCACAGGAACGGAAACGTGGCATTTGTCCACACATTATAACAAATTCTATATCAAACGCGAACGGACTAGGTATAGTAATGGATTGATGAATTCAGTACAAATTCGTATATAAAGTTTGTGCACCTAGCTAGTGGATGCCCTCTATAAATATGATGAATTACTAATTCATCAACAGATTTCCAATGCTGTTACTTAATCCAGGTTAAAAACTGTGTGCCGAATTTTATCAAAATCCATTAACCCGTTTTACATTGATTGGATAACGTACATATGTCCGTAAACGAACGAGGCTAACTGATATAGCTCAAAAAATTTACCGACTGATGGGCTAGCCTACTCCAGCAGCCTCTGGGATAAAAATGTGTTTGAATGGACACTCATGTCTCACGCCCACCTTATAAACCCGACATAATTGCTTTTTCCAAAAAAATAACAGTTGAATTCCCCAACGCGCACACATTAATACATTGCTTGGTACCTTTACTTGAAGACTCTTTATCTCTGGCTGCACCCTTGTCCGTCAATCAACAGGGTGCACCATAAACGCGGGGCTGGTTAACTCAAAGATGGATGGAATTCCTTCCACCCCAATTAGCATTAAACCATTGAGCTGTGATTCGTACTCGTATGTACCTAGTTGTTAGATGTTGGTTTCAGACCAGTAAGCAGAGGTAATTGGCCTCGAGCCAGAGATAGCCAGTTCGCAGTTGTTTGCGAGTGCTAATTTGAATTTATGTTAAATGCTTAGATAATTGTAAAATTAAACAATTTAAAAAGTTTAGTAGCTTTGATCAATGCATCGATATGCAATTTAAATAAATTTATATTTGGTACAACTAAAAATATTTACGATAAATGCAAGGCAAAAAATATTGTCTTCCTGGAGTTCTGTTATCAAGAGCCAATCCTGACGGTGATTGTCATCGGAACTGAAGTATTACGCTAAATCAATTTCTCTTTTAAAGATGCCGCAATTCTTTTTCATTCATACAAGCATTTCGAGATAAATAGAGGCTTGTAAAAAGCAGTGAGGACCAAGTGCATGTTATACGTATTACATACGTCGGAATTTCGATCAACACGCACGGATCAGCTGTCCCACTGCGTTCGCGTTCCGATATGGAATTCGTTTTAATTGCATCCCACACAAATGCCAGCATTCCGCTCCGGTAATTAAGGTACATTGCATATAGTCCAAGTTTGCATTTGACGACCCGCATAGCGCAATGATACCTACTTGACTACAGTTCAAAGGAACCTGGGTTCGAATTTTAATGATGGGTTTAAATTTATATTCTTGTTCTGGGCATTAATCACAGACTAGAACAGATAGGTTCACGCACTGCGCGCTCGAGCAACGCACACATAGACACGACACATGTAGGTACTTACAAAAGATTGTCCATGGCGCCCACAACAGAGAATTTTTCTATGGAATTAAGGCAGAAAACAAGCAGGCAGCACCACCCTTCCGCCGCCGCCAATTACAACTGTTCTCTACCAACGTAGAACAAGACTCAATTTAGGGACTAGCCCAGTGATACTTGAGTCGCTGAACATATTATGCAATTGCCCCTTCGCGCCAAAACCAAGCTTATTACCTGTGCTCACAGTTCAATTTAGCTTGTCAGAAAAATTTACTGAGGACATTTTTAGATAACGCCGTCAATCTTGAATGTACCTTAATCACACTGTCGGAACGTATCGGTCGTAATAATAATGAATTCTAGATCGAATTCAAACAGAGTATCATCGTACCTGATGTAGGGCTAAAAGTGTAGCATTACTCATTCAATAATAATGTATTAGATACCTCATTGTTATGTATTAAGACACGCAGTCACGTCATCAACATTCCTAAATAATATATGTTTCAGCGTAGATGTAAATTAATGATATTATTCAAACGCCAGCTGCCATATAACTGGAAAGATGCTACCCCAAGATTATTACTCGGGAAATAAAGGTGCGTGAGTTTATTCGCTCTTAAGTAATACTCCTCATTATGGCAGTAATGAATAACTGGATATCTTTGTAAGAGCTCATTTCACCCTAAAAGGGTAAGGAAGGTGCAAAGCTTTTTGTTTTAACACGTGTTTTTTATGTTAATAGCTGGTAAATGAGCAGACGAGCCTCCTGATGGTAAGCATCTAAGTCACTATGGCTCATGGGAAGCAGTAATGCCAAAGACGTCACACACTGACGGACACTGACAGATTTAGATAAAATTTGCTGTGACCATTTTATTATTTTAACCTGGAAAAGATATAGGATAGTTTTATTCCGTCAATACGTTTCATTGAAATAATTTTAATATTTTTCTATCCCCATGATAACGCGATATATAGGCTTTACCTATTTCATTATAATGATTATTAAATATCGCATTATCATCACAACTGCATTTGTAGATATGTAAAGTTTTCCTACCTCTGATCTTCTGAAACGAGACTTCGTATCGAGTTTCAAACTAATTTATAAAAGTAGAGTTACCCACGGGACTCAGGCATTTGCAAGCAATTCTTTTGTATCACAATCGCTATCTTCCGCCATCACAGAGATGTTTACGTCTAAACATTTAAACGTAAAAATTTAACTGTATTTTTTCAAGTGCATATATAATACTAGTAAATCCACCCTCGCTTCGCTTCGGGGAACCAGTCCCTTTAAAAATTTCTATAAATTTTAACAAATTATGTTATTCCGATGTCTAAGCTATATTACTGCAAAGTTTCATGAAAATCCGTTCAGTAGTTTTTGCGTGAAAGAGTAACAAACCCACACACACACTCACTCACTCACTCACATACATCCTTACAAACTTTCGCATTTATAATATTAGTAGGACTAGTAGGATATCTAGTTACAGTTATTTACACGACACCAAAACGATACCAAACGATTTTAAAAATTTTGTCCATCTGTCTGTCTTTCTATTTGTGCGGGCTAATCTCTGGAACGGCTGAACCGATTTTTATAGCACTTTCACTGAAAGATAGGGGAGGTTGTGGAGCACCTTATAGGCTACGAATTCGGGAATTGATTGATCGGGATTTACACGAGAAAAACTCTCACGCGTACGCAGTAGCATGCTTAGCTCGTCTGTAATAAATTAACTACTAGTTATGAGAATTTATTAACTACTAGTTAACCCGACCCCATTTCGGTTAGGAAAACCTATCTCTTAGTATCCTTAATTAAAATAAGACGCGATTCTTTAAACTGGCAAACCTGTCAATTAGGTATAGTAAATTACATTTTGCAAAAAGTACTTGGCTGAACTTTTACAAGTCAAGAGAGGTAGGCACAACTAACTCCCGTTGGCATCCTTTGAGTCGAAACACTCGAAATAAATACCACGTAATGGTTATTGGTCCCGGGAGCATTGTCAGCCGACAGGAAACCGTAAAATTTCTTGTTGATCAGTTCTCCAGTACTGCAACCAAACCTTTTGCTCCAATATGCTTTTGCTCCCGTTCAATATATTTCAGTTGTTTTCACAAAATATTATTCGACTTTTACTTGATACTGTTTACAGAGGAAACTGGCTTATAGGTAACTTAATTCCATTAAAAAAATGGGGTAATACAAATCACTATGATCGTTCCATGGTATCAAAACTTACGTATACTTACTCGTATATCTCTTTCCAAAGAAGACCTTTGATATTCTTCGAGATTCTGCCCATTGACACAGAAATATGGGAGCTGTTTGAATTTCGACGCCTACACATATAAATAATGGAACACGGAAATGAAAACAGTTTTTCATCTGTCACGTTAGTTCATGCTGATGTTGCTCGCTTTTTTGATATGGAAATAACTAACGGTTTAATTCTAATGGAATAAATGGCGTTTGTAGCCTAACATATTTTTCATCACACCTATTCGAAACTTCGGAACATAATAATTTTACTTTAAAATGACTCGAGTTACGTTACATTTCGATTAAATTAATTGAACAAAAATGCTTACTCAACCAAGTACCAATATTATCCAATAACTTTCAAATATTATCAAGGTAACTCAAAACAAAGCATGAATCTTATTCGTGGCCTGTGGCTTTTCACTAAGCCCAACAAACAAAGTCAACAAGTCCGACGGACTCTTCCACGGTCTCTGCAAGACCCGACCAGCTGAACTAAGATTCATCACTATTACTCTACTCAAATTCACTTTTTATATCACAACACTTCAAATGATACTTAGCCCTTGGGCATTCTAGCAAACTAACCACAAATCTACCCACGTTAAACTTCAACAAAATGATCGCATGACAAAAGTGTTCCGATGTTATAATACACCAAGTATAAATTATACTAACATCAAATTACACTAACATCAAAGGCAAAGCAACAAGAGGTCATAATAAGAACGATTTTTCTTTTTTTTTCAGCGATTAAACATCAAAATAAGATTACAATGAGGAGCGATTTGTTTTAATTATGAAGCTGCCTTAAATGATTTTATTACCGGAAATTGATGTCTTTTTTTCACTCACGATTATCAAACAAACTACACACACACACAATATAGTTTACACAAAAATTAAAATTTAAGCAATGAAATTCTGTTACCACGTGACTAATGAAATTAAAATAACCCATACCAATACTTGCCGTCTTACTTGAAAATCCTTTACACCAATACCTGCCATTTTATTTCAAAATCCTGTTTTACCGTGGCATGGTGGTGGTCATATCTCTTCACTTGCCATTCATGCCTCACAATATTATCACCTGACAATTGCAACCTGAAAACCTGGAAATTATAACCTGAAATAACCTAGCCAGCCATGTGTGGGACGTGAAGTTACATCCAACTTCTGATAACGGCGCTAAGGCCAGAGCGGTCGATATAATTTGGGTTATACGTGGCTGGAGGTCAGAAATAATAGTCAGTACACCGAGTTTAAAGGTCTATTACAACACTTCAGTACAGTTTTATAACAAATAATGAACTATTTCCAAAATAAATTCAGATTACATTAAATTAAACTTAGAAATAAAGCTTACGACAAAATAATAGCAAAGTAGCAAAGGATCAGCAACATTAATTCTGATTAAACTTGGAAACGCGGCAAGTTTGGTATGGCAGTGGGTTCTACACGTCTACTCGGTCTAAGCGCTCAATTCCGAAAAAGCCCCCCCTCATAACAGCTCTGGTTCTTTATAATGTCATCTCTAACCCCCACTCCATGCCAACCATGCCCAAACAATAACTGTTTGACGTTTCCACAAATAGTTAAAGGGATTCTCCACAGATGGCGTTGAAAGATCAGCGCAGGACTTTACTGCACTCCAACAAGTAGTTCCAGCGATTCTCCACAGATGGCGTTGAAAGACCAGCGCAGGACTTGAGTGCGCTCCGACATATATATTATTTTCTCATAGTGGGTGATGAAAAGTAGAGTGTATCACTCGGGTGCAAGTATATTTTTGGCTCGGGCGACGTACTTTGAATCCCTCGCTACGTTCGGGATTCTACTAAAGAATCCCTCGCTACGCTCGGGATTCTACTCTAGAATCCCTCACTTCGCTCTGGATTCAAAAAACGCCCTCGCCGAAAAAATATTACTTTGCACCCTTGTCGTATGACTATTATATATTAGTCGTATGTCGTATATGTCGTATGATTATTATATATTACTATATATTAGTGCACACGAGCACCCTAATGCTACGTTCCTGTGATATTACCGATGCTTTGTCAGATAGGAACTTTTATACTTGAATCGCAGAGCATACGGAATTTCCACTCTTCGCCAGAACCAAACTTATTACCTGTGCACACAGTTCAATTTACCGTCATATGACCAACTGCTCGTTTGCCTGCTTAGGTTATAAAAATCGAGCTTTATTGGGAATAATAAAAAAATCCACAAGCAACGGCGAATTATTGCGTATGAACCATTTTCGGTTTTACAATAATCCCGCAATGAACCTCCATTATTTCAAACTAAAATTTAGTTTGACTCGACGGAATTCAATAACAATTTCACATGAACAAAATTGAGCTGTTATTTAGAATTTAATTTAACATATTTAATTAATGAGGTGGTGGTTCGCAATGTGAGTACCTTTATTGGATAACTTTGATTCACTCAATATTGCCAGTGGGAATTGCTAAAATCAGTAATAACTGGTAATTAAGTGAAATAATTTATCGTAATATTAGGAAATTGGGTTATATTAAATCGTAGTTTTGTTGGACAAAAGGCAAATGTTTATATCTAACGAAAGTAGGTAGGTACAATAAGGGTTCAATTTAGTGATGAAATTAAATGTTTATTCGACTTTCGAGTTTCATCTATATTTACACATACAGAAGAGTAGCAAGAATATGTCCGAAGGCCTCCGATGTGGCTCGATGACTACCTACTATGTAGTATAAAGACTAAGGGTGCGGTTCCACTGAGGCGGAGCGGAGCGGAGCAGTGCGCGATTCACCAATCACATGGTTTGGCCGATAGGTTAACATGCCTTGTGAAGCTTGGAAACACTCAGTAAATTTCTTACACCGACCTTCGCTTAGGATACATACCAGTTCAAATAAACAAGAGTATCACACTTAAGTAGGCTGCCAAGTAGTAGGTAGATTAACGAGTTTTAAGTAAAGCTATTAACTTAATTACGCTAATAAATGAATAGATAACACACTTCTAGTCCCGCACCGGATAACCTATGCCCTGGACAACACACGAAGTAAGAAGAAACCCAGACCGAGAACAAAAATTTAGTTCATTTAATTCAACATTCTCCCTGGCTGGGAATCTCAAGACCTTTGAAATGGTAACGCTTCACGTAACGCTTCACACTCAAAGCCCCACACTAGGATTCCCTGGGTGTCGTGGGTGCCTTGGACAACACACAAGACAAGGACATAGACCCAGACCGAGAACGGAAATTTAAACTCGTCATTCAAATTGCCGCCTCGCTGGGAATCGAACCCAGGACCTTCGGAACAGCTTGCCGGCGTGTTAACCATTGCGCCATCCGGGTCGATGATCCATTTTAGTAAACATTGCACTGCATCGGCTGTCATTCAATGTATCAAAGAATGTATCAAAGAAAAAAAATCAAATAGTCAGTTGTTTACTTACAGTGCTTATAATTTATTAATCGTTCGCCATAATTTCTTTTTTGCGATTTTATAGCATTTATAAGGGTCTCGGCATAATTTTTTATGTTTATACTTAACTTGTGCGCATTCATTATTTTTTATTAATTATTTGCAAATTGCAGCTGTGTTCTACGACATTCTTAAATTAAATAAAAATGCAATATAAAGCTGTAATTAATTTAAAAAAACTAAGAAAAACGTCGCGGGAAACACCTTGAGTACCCAGTTCTAGGGTTGACCTACTTACCTGTCATAAGTGCAGCTGGTATCCTCTAGGTATCCCTAGGTAATACTCGCTTGACATATTTCAGGCAGATAAGCTACATTAAAGAAAAATTTGTCTAAAATTAAAATTTTACATTTTGTCATCCATATTCGCAAACTTATATAAACTTTGCCGATACCAAACCCAGGATTACGAGTCACTTGTCATATAAAATTATCTGTAACCCGCATCCTCAAAGTATTTTATTTATTAAAAAAAATACTCAAAGTATATCAAAGTTATTAAAAAATGACGACAAAAATATGAAGACGCTGAGTTAAATGTAAGTACATCAAAATTGACATATTATAGGAAAATAGGCACTTTTTACAACTTAACTAATGTTTTTGAAAAGCTGAAAGATTGTTCGTATCGTTATTTTCACAGCCGATTTTATCCACAGGCGAAATTACACCATTCATCTTAGATTCCAAACTCATGTCCCCATTGCTATGCGCACTTTCTTGATGGTCATTACGTAGAGTTCTTTGCACTTAGATGGATGTTTCTGACGAGGTGAAAATTGATGATTTAAGTCAGACGATGAGAATGATGATGCAAGAATCTTCAAAAATAAATTGGATAGGTGTACTCATTATGTTAACGTTTTAAATTGATAAGACTGGCCACTTGTGAAGATCGCGCTCGCACAACGATTTTAAATGAAAAAACAATACACGATCGAACTGTGAAAAAATCTTCGCTTGTTTTTCATGCGGGCACAATTTGCAAGCGCGCTCCTTGATGTTTTCGGTTTTTATTATTATTTTAAAGTTACTTTGGTTTCTGTGAGCAAATAAATAATTAGTTTACGCGCATAAAGTGTATTTGTACTCGCTCGTTCGTTCGGTTCGCTACAGTAGGCTTTTAATAAGTTACTGCGTTCAGCATCAAGAACTTATCGCCACTTACTATCAAATGGAATACGTATACCTACTGTGCATTTTATCAAATTTCCTTTGATGTTTTAAATATCTAGATGGAACATCTAATCCGCGCAAACGTGTCAAAAAATTGTAGCTAACTGTTAGCCACAATTTTTATATCATAACGCACACATAGACAATAAACCAACGGGTAAAACATCGCCTGCACGCACACATGCTTGATAATGTTGCCTTGTTTTTTTTTGTTTTCAGTGTAGAGCGACGCCCAATTTAGACATTTAAAACATCAAAGCAAATTTCTTTTCTATTATAAGATTCTGATAAATGTATTCAGTGTTTTTAAGCAAACTTAAGCGATTTAAGAACGCTCGTTATAAACTAGTTCTGTTAGCTTAACATGAAACTTTAAAATCTTTCGCTTCCTGTCTTCTGCACAAAGAACTTTACTTTTATCGTATTTTTAGGAGAATTCAAATTCTCTACTAAGCTTGAGTTCTCAATAATCCGTTATTTTTCTTTCTAGGTACGTGTCACAGTATGCTGTTATTGCGTAAGTATTATTTTCCTTAAAATATTTCATATCTTAGGACAGTCATCAATTAGGAAAATCATTGCAACCCATTAATATTCCGCTGTTGGGCACGGATCTCATCTGACAATGGAAGTTGTGTGAGGATTTCGGACCACAGTCCACCACGCAGGGTAAATCCATACTGATGGACTTGGACCTTTGAGAATATTGCAGTTTTTCACATAATATTTTTCTTCACAGAAATAATTGATAATCTTTTTTTTATTCCTTATAAATTAATGTTTAGCTATGACCCCATCTGATGGTAACGATCATTTTTTATGTTACATTATTTGAATTGACGTAATGTATATTAAATATATAATGTATATTACGAGTATATCATATAGGTACTCTTTAATGATCTAATCTCTAGATGGAACATCGAATCCGCGCAAACGTGTCAAAAAATTGTGGCTAACTGTTAGCCACAATTTTTATTATGGGTTGCAATGATTTGCACACATTACGCACACATAGACAATAGACAATTGACGAACGGGTAAAACATCGCCTGCACGCACACATGCTTGATATTGTTGCCTTGTTTTTTTGTTTTCATTGTAGGGCGACACTCAATCTAGATATTAGATCATCAAAGTAGGTACTATATATCTACATTCTACTATTCATGATAAAATTCCTACTATATTCTTCTCTTTTTTCCAAGTGGCTAGCTCCTCAAACAAAATAAATATTATTGTCTTACCCTCCCTTCCTGTGGACTCTAACGTAATATCCTTTGTTAGAATCATCTTCCGCCCAGACATATCTGACCTCCCTAACTTTTACCAACTTATGGTTCTAAGGCTGCGGCTACCCTAGACAACGATTGGCACAATACGACAGGACGAGCGAAATCTGATAAATGTGGGGTAGCTGCTCATAAGCGAAGACTCGGCGAAAATCTGGCGAATAGGTAGTTACATTACGCATAGACTTCACATCGCCAAATCATGATTCGCTGTTAACTGTACGCATAGTGCAGCCACACATATAGTAAGAGGCGCGTAAGAGACAATGTTTTTTTATAAATTCCCTTCAATTTTACTGGTTCACGTAGCCGATGTCGTGATTACAGTACTATTGTTTTTATTGGCAACCTAAACAAATCAAAGATCGCTAGCATTATTTGACGTATGTTACTATTTTTTAGTCGCTTACGTATCGCTGTCGCGTCGCGCGTTAAGTGTAGCAAAGCCTGAGTAATGTCATGCATAGCTTTTAACAACAAAGTTACGATAATTACTATAAATAATAATAATAATATATTTATATGATTATAATAATTAGGTATAGAAACATCGCGGAACTGACGATTCCGTAAACGACTTACGAATGAAAGAATTTTTGACGTCGGTGCAGTAAGTTTTACTCGTTACAAAAAGACAAATCTTTCTTCTTCTTAATACTATTGAAGAATATTTGGAAAATATAAATTAACTTATGTCGTTATACTTACGATAGTTTTGTCTGTCTCCTAAAAATAACTAAAACATTATTATTGTCTCATTCAGATAACAATATGACGGATACTTATATTGTTTTCCGGAAAACGAATCTGTTACCACAAGATATGAGATAAAAGTTACAACGGATGTCAAGATATTTATAAGTAATGTCTTCCTTAATAAATACTCTTTCATAGTATTGTAGCAAATTGATATTGTTCCAATTTTTGAAGTTATACTTCTTTAGGCGCGTTATGGAAATTTCATGAGAGTGAAATTTTACGATACGCGCGCATCTGTAACACCAAAAATTAACAGTATCAAGTTAGGCGCCTGAAATTTTACGATGCGCGCGCAACAGTATGAAGTTGCCGGCTAAACCCATTGCTAAACCACTCATTGGCCTTTGTCAATGTAACTCTGACGTCTCTTTTGCTTTTTATCGAAATTATTTATAACCAGCCAGGTTTGTTTTGACTTGTTTGTGGCACATTGACATGACATAATATGCACAGACTAGCTAAAGATTAATGTTTCGTTATACGGTATGCAACGACTAGTCTTTTTGGTAAAATATTTAATAAAGGTTTTTAACTGCAATATAACAGTAAATAAATTATAACTAAGTATTCAAAGATAGTTTAAGATGACTATTAGTGATTATGCTACCATTCCATCAGTAATTTCTTAAGACGTTGTCACGTTCAACTATCGTCAGTAAACCGACTTTACAGACTACCAATTTTTTTAGTATAGGTAATTAATACTAAATATTATGAAATTATTAACGTTGAATATTTATTATTTAATGATGCCAAAGAAGTATAACTTCTTACGCGCGTACATAAGTACACGCAATTTAATTTTTTTAATTTACAATGTTTTATATTATGTTCGAGTCAAATCTTACAATCTGAAATTAGGTACGTACAACGACGCGGCAACGGACTACCTAAAATGAAAGCATTCAATTATGCTCTTAATGCCTCATTCATTACGATTTTATACTTGATAGACATACTACTCGCTATTTGATAGAAAAATAATAAAATTCAATTGTAAGAGCCGGGACATAAAGGTCATAATTGAATGCTTCGTTAAAGTCGGTCAGTAGCAGGGTCGTTATAATGTGCGCAGTCCTCCCCCTTTAAGTCCCATGACAATGTGTTTTTTGACAAGCCTGAATAGAAAATCGTTTGGATACACGGGAGCAGTCAACGGAGCACAGCATAAATTACACTTGACTTTATAAAAGCATGGTTTTGTTATTTCAAACTGTATTCTTTATTATATTCATAGAATGCCTAAATAATACTAATACTAGTTACTTTAAAAACAAAGAAGTTTATTCGGGTATCATCAGTGTTTTATAGATGCCAATTTCTACAAATCTATGTACAATGAATATATTATACAAAAGAGAATGCATAATAAGCAAGATCATCAGACATGAAACAATTTTTGATCAAATTCAAAAGACTTTTCATATTTCTACGAATTGGAACAGTTCGACAGAAGATGGATTTTTATGTTGAAATTTTGTAAACGATATTATTGTATTTTACTCGTAAAATTATTGTTGCGTATTTTCAGTGACAGTATTAATTTCATCCCACACAAATGCCAGCTTTACTTCCCTGTGATTAAGGTACATTGCAGATTGACGGTGAGAATTTAAAATGCCTTAAATAAATTTTCCTTACACGTGTAGTGCTCACGCACGTCATAAACTCGTGTTTAAGGGCACTGGCAATTCCATATTTTCGGCAACTCAAGTATAGGTAGTTTGTCCTTCCTAACATGGACTCCCAAGTTCTGGATTTCCCTCGACTGTCTTTCAGCTTCATCATATCAACTCTCGACCTTCATGAAATTGTAGTCCTTTAATATATGTACTTAATGAAAACATTAACACACACTAGTCGCCCCTACAATTATTGTTGTAACGGCCGCAAATCTGATTTCCCACAGGTACAAAGAACAAAGGTAAGAAAGTAAGATAAAATTGAATACTACGAAAATAGAATTAACCGTTTGATTTTAAATTCCGAGCCGGGAAAGCTAGAAGCTAAGCTAGAAGTCAGGCGAGTGAATTGAGATTACATACATCGTGCGACGGGCGCCCAATTCATATGTAAAGAGGGCGAGCAAACAGCTTAAGACGGGATGGAGCGAGTTGCAGTTTGTGAGGCGCAGATGGCGCCAGGTGCATAATGCATGTCCCGCTCGGACAGGGGATAAGCGCCCGTACACTTCGGGACACGGAAATGTATAGAGCTGATAGATTATTCTGACACGACCCGGGTTTAAACGACTTAAAAAAACAGGCACTCAATTCGGCTGTATTTTTTAACCACGATGGAATGTAGACGGTATATGCGTTTGGGGAAAGAAAATTTATGTGCGAACCAGTATTGCCATTTACCTTCAAACTAATAGTCCGATTTTGATGTGATTTTCTTATTCGAAAGCTGATACTTGTTTAAAACTTAACAGTCTCTTATTTTTTAAACTTATCAAACTATCGCAAATTGTACATATTTGTATGATAGGGGTAACTCACGATACGTATTTTCTCTGCCGATATTTCGACCCATGGCATGGATCGTTGTCATGGTTAAACAATCGTGTTAGGCATGTATTGTACATATCTTGTGTACCTTTATCATAATAAAATATTTACAGACGCTTGTCAGTTTATTATAAAGACAAGACAACATTTGATATTTTCATTAAGTACCTACTAACCTTCATTTGGTGTTCGTATTCTTTTGTTTTTAATATGTACAAACAAACATATTGTTTGCGAAATTGCTAGTCACATGTTGTGTGGCCAACAAATTAGGCGGTTTTCGTGTTGCGTCCATTGTTCTTGGTTTTTGTTCTGAGTTCTGCCTGCGCAGTGGGAATACAATAATCTAGGCCTTGGCCTGACAGGCGTCCGAACTCGAAACAAATGCGACTGCCGACTAAAACAGCTTATTTGGAAACGTAATTTTCTTTTGATGTACGGCGTTAAAGTAAAACAGAGAGCTGGGTCCAAGTGCTAATTTATAAATGTTTATTCCAAAGTCAAAGTATTCGATTTGCTTTGTCGACTGAATTTGAACAGTTTTATTTCGGTTAAAATAATACAATTTTATAAAAAAGAATAGAGAACCGGCAACTATTATTTTTTACTTAAGTATAATAAGCTAGTGTTTGACAGCAATCCCACCTGATAAGTAAGTGGCGATGAAGTCTAACATGTTGGACGTGGCTACAACCCATTAATGGCCCACTACTGAGCACGGGTCTCTCCTCATTATTGAGGAGGCCTAGAGCATACTCCGCCACGCTACTCCAGTGCGGATTGATGGAGGGGTTATTAGCCAATCCAGTGTCGAAAGTTTTCAAGCCGCCCAAAGGCCTCTGACACAGCTTAACGATTGCTATCTATCGATAACGACCGGGACCGACGGCTTTACGTGCCCTTCGAAGCACGGAAGCGCTCAAGAAATTTTTGCCACTAGCGGTCACCAATCCGACTACTGACCGCGCCCGCAGTTGCTTAACTTTGTCGATCACTTAGGATCGACGCAAGCCGCCGGGCTATGCTGGACGTACTAATTTATGAAAGCCTTTTCAATCTCCTCTTGAAGTATTGGACATCGCCGAGAACAACGACACAGGCATGCTATTCTACGTATTATTATTTATCAATGAAGGACCTTCTGAATCATAGAAGCACTCAAAACTGTCCACCATCTACCCAAGAACCGTCCATTGTTGAATTCACAACACGACACGACTGGTGACAACGTATCTTCGTCTAAAAATCTTATTCGTATTTCAAAACTCAAAAATATAATTACAGCTTTACGCAATTATGAGTTTTAAGACAATAGGCCGTAATACGAAGTTTCAGCCAATTAGCTGTTTCGTGCAAGGAGACATCAATACAAGGGATGTTCCCTCGCACGCCGCGAGCGCTCCGCTGAGGCCTATTGTCACAGTGTTATTGTTTTTCTGTGGAATCTCGGGGCCGACACATACGAGCATAAAAGATGTGCTTTCCCGCCGCGATTTCATTAAAAATTGTGTGTTATAAAAGTGAAATAATAATTTTATGTGTTTTGGTTAGAAATTGGGATGTTCATCGATGTCTAGAAAGTAGGTACTCTTTTAAGTCTGTCTAAGTTATAGGTATTCAAAAAAAGACGATGTCCGTATTTGAAATCAATAATCATAATTTTTAACTGATCTTAAAAACGGAGGAGGTTCTCAATTACAATTTATATTTTTTTATTTGTCACTATAACTTTGCACGGTATGAACCGATTTTGATATACCTAAGTATTCTTTTTGTATTTGAAAATAGTGACGTCTGATCAATATCACTTTGAGCGACTGCCATATTATGGCAGATAATTTTTGAGTTATCTCGATTTTGAAGTCAGTTTTTTTTTTTGTAAAAAGTTACTAATACAGAACGAAAATAATCGTGAGTAACGTGGCATGACTAAAAATTTTTTACATTATTTTTAAAAGTTACCAAGTTTAAAAGTTGCCAAGTGATTCTAAAAACAATATTTTTTATCTTTTAAAGTCCTACAATTAATAATAATTGGAGTACTCCAGCTCAATTGCGTTTTCTTCCATCGAGTCTAAGATTCTAGATTCATTTTATTTCTGCAAGTTCAAAACACTAATATGCTTAAACAGAATAAACAGTAAGTACGCGAGTCTGCAAGAAAGTTAAGTGGAACTTACATGTTAATTCCACTGTGCTTACTCCGCGTTAAGCAATCTGGTTTCATTTTCGTAAATGTTGAAATCACTGCTCATTTCAAAACTAGTTACTATTATATTTTACATGTGTATATTGTGTATACGTACAATTTACCACAGGTTATTAATGTTATCGGATTTGCGTGACAAGCTCAGAACCGAGGTTTTTATCAATAGATACATACCCATACTTCTTTATTTTTCTTTTACGTTTTTCGGCTTGAACCAAGAGACGACCGAGAAGGGTCCACCGATTATGGTCAACCGGGTATGGTTCAGTCCACCTTTTTCACCACTTGCCTTAAAGGTTATAATAAAGTATAAGCAAATAAATCGTTTAGTGCTGAAATATTTTCTATCTGATATGAAAATCCCGCGGAAAAGCCACTCCCTACTCCCTTCGTATGTTCAGAACTCCAACGTGAAAGATCTTCTACATTTGGAGCACTGCCAACTGGACACAAATATTAAAGTTACATCCAACCACTGACACTCCTCTCTTTGCACTTGTACATAAATGATACATCGTCCATTTTACATGTTATCTCAAGGTAGCTTTGTGACTGGTCCCGAGTATAACGTTTGGTGCTCTGAGCGGAGACAGCTCAGCGGAATATTTATCTTGAGCACAAAAGTCTTGTCCAGACCGAAATTTCTTTTATGAACTGTAGTAGTGATTTATTTGCTTTGGCTCTAGCTTCCTCTTTCATTCAGGGCTTGGGACTAATGCTCATAATGACTGTTGAATTTTTTTAGATTTAACATGCTATCCTCTTGCATATATGTACAAAATTCTACTGCAAATTAAGTCGTATGAAAAATATATTAATGTAAAACATGAAAAACTACGTCTATCTCTTTACGCCAAAAATTAAAAAATATATTAAAGTAATATTAATATCTACAATATTAAAATGAAATGCAAGCAGATTATAATAATTAAGCTAGGGAACTGTATTTAACATTGCGACAAATACGTTTTTATTTTACGTATTTGATTTCATTCGTAACATAAATAAAAGCGCGTTACTACTTCTCAATATCAACGGGAGAAAATAATCACCAAACCAAGCATACGCTCGCTATTAAGCCTTACGCTTATACCGAGGTGGCTGCTCATAAACGACAAAGCTCAAAAACTTCATATAAACTACTTTCAATCAACATATGTATCTCAATAAAGCAAAGTTTCCTTACGAACCTTATGCAATAGAACTATAGACGCTATAGGCTATAGACGCCCTAACACAAGTGCTATAAGCGCGTGAATTCAATTAAATTGTCATTAATTCCAAAATCCGCACGGTACACATTTTAGTTAGAGGCTTCCAAAGTAATTTAGGTTGGGTCACCAATAACGGCGGTGTAGTATGCAAGTTCAATTTGCGTAACACTCGCACTGACCCGTATGTTTACAGATATCATGGCACATAGGCTTAGCTTTTTAATAAATGTATCTATTATTAATTTTAATTTATTTAGGCATAGTAGTGAAAATTAAAATAGTAAAGTACAATAATTATTAAGTTATGGTAACCGTATTAACGTAACGTAGTAATGTAACGGGGTACAAGATAAAAATAAAATATAATTAAGGCGGCTTACCCACGGTAGGGCTCCATCCGTATAGAAGTCTCGAGATCGGCATATCGACTTTCATAATCAACTGAGATTGGACACGCCCGGATCCAATACACGATAAGATGCCTTTTAACATGAATAGGCTTGCTTTTACGTACGTCGGTGTATTAAATCTTTAAATAAATCAGTCTGTTAACATCCAATCTGTAGAAGCGCTTATAGCCCGGCGGCAGGCGTCGTTCCTAAGTGATTGACAAAATTAGGTGCAGTTACCTAATTTTGTCAATCACTTAGGGCGTGGTCTGTAGTTGAATGGGTGACCAGTGAATAGTGGTAAAATTTCTTGAGCGCTCGCGTGCTTCGGAGAGCACGTAAAGCCGACGGTCGCGGAAATAGTTAATAGAATGACAACGTGGAAAAACGCACCGGGACCTATTCTAATAATAGGAATATTTCGACATACAGTTCATATTTGTTTACAGTTTCTGTTTTTTTGTTTTATGATATTTTAAAAAGAAATATAAAGACCAACGTAGCCTTTGTCGGTAAATTGGTCAGCGCCGATGGCTATAAGCGCTGCGAATAAACATAAAAATCGGTCAAGCCAAACAAACTCGCATGAGTGAGGATTCCGTATTGAAAAACTAAATCAAATATTCCGTTTTTGTTGTTTAAACACTAACACAAAGATGTATTAGGTAAATATCTAGATGGAACATCGAATCCGCGAAAACGTGCCAAAAAGTTGTGGCCAACTGTTGGCCACAACTTTTATATCATTACGCACAGATTACGCACACATAGACAATAAATGAACGCGAAAAACATCGCCTACACGCACACATGCTTGATAATGTTGCCTTGTTTTTTTGTTTTCATTGTAGGGCGACGCTCAATCTAGATATTTAAAACATCATTGCACTAACAGTGTTTTCTATCCTATATGACAGCATGAGTAGATTTAATCTGTGGATGACAATGAAAATAAAGTCCATTATTCAAAAACAAAATAATTAGTACCGAGCTAATACTAAATAGAACTTTTTAATAACTATTATTACTAGGCCATGTTTGATAAATCTTATCATCGTTTGCACGGAGCCATCTAGTGATGCATCTATGAATAAAATAAATTTAAAATGGTGAATTTTTCTCTAGATTTAATTTTTAAAATTATAAAATAATATACTTATAAGTTATAGATATAACATAATAATTTAACATATTATTTATGTTTAATTGCCATGACGTAAACTATGTTTTTAATAACCAACCCATAACATTTATTTTTATAAAATAGATAGAAAATATCTACAGACAGCTATTTATACTCTTAAAGAGTTCCGGTTTTATCAACGAGTGCACGGAATCCTAATATTCCTACGTAGTGGACGGCAAGATCGCCGCCAGCATTTTTCGATGGTTTGTCTTTGTAATTGTAAGTCATCCCGTTCGCTGTATTATCAACGGAGATTTATGACTTTTCTCTTTCTCTTATTTTTAAAACAAAGAATTGTAAATGTGTGTGTAGTAACAAGTGAAAAATTCCTTTGAACGATCAGGTAACAACTTCGAATGGAATTTCATTCCGAAAATGGCCTGTATTTTTATGACCCGTATGGCGCAATGGTTTCCATGTCAACCTGTCCGATTCTGTTCGATGGGTCCTAGGTTCGATGCCTCGTGAGGTGGAATTTTGAATAATAAATTTTAAATTTCTGTGCTGGGTGGATGTTCTCGTATTTCTGTGTTATCGGGGGCATCCATGTAAGGACAATGCAAAAAGCCACTATTATAGTTAGTATTAACTACTTATAACCCACATTACGTAGAGAAGCAAGTGAGAACATTTAACGTAAAATATGTAATACGTTTTATAAAACACAATCTTTTGTAGCGACATTTGTCCCGTCCTGTTTCCCCTTTTTTATTAGAAATGTGTGCAGTGTGAAGTTCGTTTTTTATTTTGTTGAAAAGAGTGCTGCGGCGAGGATAGGTTGAAACTAGAAAATAATACGGTTTTAATTAAAAGTAGGTTATCTATACTTTACACATACAATAGTAAATTTGTTACTGATCGCTGTATATATGGAGCATGTGGAGCATGTATTATTTTATATGAGAGAAAAGCTACTATTTTTACCCTTTATAATAGTAGATTGTTACACAAGGGACGTAAGTAAGCTATTACAGAACAAGATCCAATTTGGCGCCAGTGCGAGCGCAGCTCGCATAGGGCGCTAATGGATCGCGTGCACCCGAGATATTTAGTCACACGAGCGAGCGCAGCGAGCGAGGGTGAATATAGTTCGAGGGTGTAATAGCTACTTGCAACCGAGGTAAGCATTCTACTTTATATCATTCTTGTGAGGTAAATAAAACATTGGTAATGCAAAATGAAATTTTAATTAGAATAATTAGCAAATTTAGAGAAAAAATAGAAAAAAATGGTTACTTATTATAATTAATTATAGTAATATTGCTGCTGATGAAGTGCTTGACAGTGTTGTAAATAACTGGGATTTAAGTTTTACGAACAAACTTCACAAACTTTCAGATCAAACTAAATGCCGCCATTTCCATTTTTTCTTTCGTAAATAGTTTTCTATTTTTTTTTACGGCTCTGAGTTCCAAGGAGTTTTGCATAGTTTGAAATGTATGGAAATTAAATGCCGCCATGTTCAGTGTTTTTTTAACCGACTTCAAAAAAGAAGGAGGTTCTCAATTCGACCGTATATATGCTTTTTTTTATGTACGTTCAGCGATTATTTCGTCGTTTATGGGCCGATTTTGATAATTCTTTTTTTGTTGTAAAGTAGATATGCGCAGTGGGGTCCCCTGATAAGGAAACCAGGATCTGATGATGGCATCTCAGAGAAATCGAGGGGAACTTTCGAAAATTGTATGGACAACTAGTGTGTTTGTTCATGTTATCATAAGTACATTAAAGCGCTACCATTTCATGAAGATCTGGAGTCGATCTGATGAAGCCGAAAGACAGTCGAGGGAACTCCTCAACGATTTACTGCAGTTATCTAGTGTTTGGGCTTCATTAATTTGTAGTGACGAGAACCTTACACTTACATGTTGAATTGAGCGCCATCTGGCGAGTAGTTTTTGAGTTATCTCTACTTATCAAGATTGAAGTCGCTTATTTTTTTTGTAATTTTTCAGTAAAAAGTTTTCTTACCATTTTATAAGAAAAGAGATTGTTTACCAAGGAGTTTTGCATAGCTTGAACTGTAATGTGAACATTACAATTCAAGCATAGTGCGACGTAATGTTGCCTTGAATTGTAAACACCAACTTACAAGGAGACTTTCCACCATAGTAATCCCTAGTTATTGAGCAAGTATGATATAAACTACTCTGAATTTTACTACACTGAACTCTACAATTTGCAGGCAGTATTACATTTATGGTCGATTCACACATATCAGTGAAGTCACCGTTTCGTCTCAGTTCCGGCAAATCTTTCATACATTCTCGGCATTGTCAGTGCAGTGTCAGTGCTGACAATGCCGAGAATGTATGAAAGATTTGCCGGAACTGAGACGGAACGGTGACTTCACTGATATGTGTGAATAAGCCCTTAGACTGCTTTGTACATTGACCGTGCAAGTTGAACTTGCTGAGAGGAGCTAGATAATAGACAACGTTGATGTCTTTATATACAACTACGACCGCACTCGTTTCGCTTTGAGGAACCTTTCCTTAGTACCGTATAGGACGCTTAAATGAGATTCTTTAAATTGACGATGTTTTTGTTTGAAACCCAATTACCGCCACCTAGCGGTAAATACACGTAAGTAACGACTCCATAAGACAATGGTAGCAACACATTTGTGACCACATTTGAACGAGACTTACTAACTTTTTACAAAAAAAATGGGATCAGACAAATACCAGCTTTTAAATTAAAAAAAATATATATAAAAATCGGAACAGCCAGTCAAAAGTTATGAGACAACGATCATAAATGAATTACGCATTTTTGGGAAAAGTCAAAAAATATTTCACTGAAATTTATTTGGGACCAGACCTGATGACCACATTTAAAAAGAATTATCAAAATCGGTTCACCTAGTACGAAATCATGACGTTACACACAACACAAAAATACAGATGAATAGAGAACCTCCTTTTGTTTAAGACGGTTAAAATGTACTCGTATTTTTTTTTTTTTTTTTATGGAATTAAGATAGCAAACGAGCATGCAGTACCACCCTTCCCCTGCCGCCCATAACAACTGTGACCGACCTAGAACTAGACTCAAAGGGACTAGGATGGTTAGTCTAGTTAGTTGATGGTGTTAGAATATTAGTTGGTTAGTTTGTTAATAAGTGCGAGGACAGGGTATGTTAGTGATAATTAGTCCTGTTAGTTATTGTTAGTATGAGTCTCGTTCTAATTCGGTCACGGATGCGTTGCTGTTGCTACCCCTGAGGACTGAGATGGTCGCCTCTAAAAAAAGTGTAACCGTCTCCACACCTTCTTAATAGTTTCCTTTTAATTCATCTAACATCCTCTACTAACATTTTTTTGTCTTGTTTTGTGTCAGCGGATAGTGCTGCATGCTCTCTTGCTCTCTTTCGAATTCAGACACCTTAAAATCCACCTTTCCCTTTACTCTGAAAATCGTCATCTTCCACCCAATCACTCACTCACTTCTCTCGCTTCCGGTTTTTGCCGTTCATTCATCCTATCATACATCACTCTCACATTCCTTCGTTCAGGCACATTACAACTTATATTATCCTGCAGCAGCTAAAAGTCGTTCAAATGAATATAAAAACAGAAACAAAGATCAATACAAGTTCTAATAAAACATCAGAAAACAAAAACAGGTACCTAAGTACTGTAAATGTTCGAAGTGCAAACTTGATCTCAATTAAGTCTCCTGTTTCTTTGTTCAACAACGGTTTGTACAGATAATTAATTCAAAACCGTAGCACGGTGCGGAATGACTGCTCAAAATGTTCACTTTGTTTAAGTTCTCAGTCAGGTAAGGGGCCAAGTGTTGTCTTATTTATTTTATTTATTTATTACACTTTATTGTACACCATAGTAATAAATAAGAAGACTACGCTATAATTAGTATTAGTGCACAAAAGGCGATCTTATCGCTCAATAGCGATTTCTTCCAGATAACCTTTGGGAAGATGGCAAAGGGAATAAACAAGAGATGTTGGTAGGGTGTACAGTGTAATGATGATAAAAAGAATACAAAATATACAAACAGATATAAATACATAATATAATGACCATACAATAAATTATATATATACATATAAATATGAATATACATAATATACCTACATACATATATACACATATACATACATATATATACACATACTATATAAATGTGATTATTTGTCCAAAAACAAACGATAAATTTCGTAAGTGAAAATGATGGCGCAATCAAATTAATTAATAGACTTTAGGTAATATTCCTTAACACGTTTTTTAAACGAATCAAGTGAAGGGGAGAGTCTAATACTAATAGGGAGGGAATTCCAAAGTTGGACCGCACGGACAGAAAAGGATTTATGGAAGAAGGAAGAAGAATGAGAAGGAGTACATAAAGATAAATTTTCATTAGAGCGAAGGTTTTTGTCATGCGACAAGCATCTGTAGTTAAACCGCTCTTTCAGATAAGGCGGGCTTGTAGGACTGAATAGCACGCAGTACAAAGTAGAAAGAATGTGTGTATTCCGGCGAAGTCGGATAGGGAGCCACTTGAGCTTAGTTCTGAATTCGGAAATGTGGTCATATTTTCGAAGACCGAAAATAAACCGTATACATAAGTTCTGGAGACGCTCAAGTTTATTAAGTTGCTCCTCAGTGATGTCCAGATAGCAAATATCGGCATACATATTGTTTTACATATTGTTTTACAGAACTCTTCAAGATTCTTGCTTAAGTTTTGTTAGTGTTACTGCAAAGTTTCTACGTTACAGTACATTTCAGTTTTGAAACAGTTCTGTTGTTAGGTGGTGGTCATTATGCAAGTTAATAAAGCAATTATAATGTGACTAGTTGCAGCCCGCTGTTTGGCTCGTGAGGAAGTACTTTTGACCGAAATATCACTGTATTTTTTTTATTGAATTAAGGTAGCAAACGAGCATGAAGCACCACCCTTCCGCTGCCGCCCATGGCAATTGTGACCGACTTAGAACAAGTCGACCCAATTTAGGGACTAGGGTGGTTAGTCCAATTAGTAGATGGTGTTAGAATGTTAGTTGGTTAGTTTGTTAATAAGTGTGAGGACAGGGACTGTTAGTGATAGTTAGTTCTGTTAGTTAATATTAGTATTGTCCAGTTATATAGTAATGAATAGTGTGAGTCTTGTTCCAATTCGGTTACAGATGCGTTACTACCCCTGAGGACTGAGATGGTCGCCTCTAAAAAAGTGGACCGGCTCCAAAAATAATTGTATAAATAATTGCTTTTTAGAAAAAAAATAGATTGCAACATCGACAAGCAGAGACAACTCAAAACTATTTGCCAGATGGCGCTCAATTCAACCCATCTCGGTGTAAAGTTCTCGTCACTTAAATTAATCTAGCCCAAACACAACATATCTGCATTCTGCTGTAAATCGTTGAGGAGTTCCCTTCACTGTCTTTCGGCTTCATCAAATCGACTCCAGACCTTCATGAAATGATATACCTACTTCATGAAAACATTAGTCGCCCCTACAGTTGTCGATAGTTCCTCTGAGATGCCATCATCAGAACTGCTGTTCTTATCATGAGACCACCCTTGGAATATGTACTTTACAATGAAATAAAATCGCTGAACACACAATAAAAAGCATATACTTATAGGTACGGTCGAATTAGGAACCTCCTTTTTTTTGAAGTCTGTTAAAAGTGTGGTGCAAAATTTTTTGTTTTTAATCCCAGTAGTTTGGGATGTGGGTTGACACGTTAGTCATTAAATCAGTTCTACTATTTATATCTATATAATCCGAGAAGAAATTTACGATATAAATCATCAGACATAATGATCTCCCTATTGAATTTTTATGGTTTAACCACGCCTTTTCGATTAGAATATACAGATTTGGACCCCTATAATGTTTTTATGTCACCCTGCCCTAATTTCTCTCTATCACGACTTTCTTTTCGTATGGTTGGGTTGTCTGGAAGAAATCGTCTGTAAGCGATAAGGCCCCTTGTATTGTGCGGGCTAATTAATAGTGTATCAGAGATTTTTGTGTGTTATTGTGTCCCTCAAATATATTGCACTAACTGACCCGGCAGACGTAGTCCTGCAACATGTATTAGTAAGTAGACGCTATACTTGTTGCTCCCCTCCTATTGGTCGTAGCGTGATGTTAAATAGCCTGTATCCTTCTTCAATAAATAGACTATTCCACACAAAAAAAATCCCTTCAGGTCCACAAAGTTGAATTCCTATTAAGTTGAATTCTCATTCAATTCGAACCAGTATTTCCTGAGGTTAGCGTGTTCAAACAAGTAAACAAACAAACCAAACTCTTCCGCTTTATATTATTAGATAAGATAACTTTATCAATATAATATAGATTGAAGATTTTGTATTTTTGTATCTTTGATCGTTTGAAACGAAACCTCAAAAACTACTAGGTATACCTATCTACCGATTATCATTGGCAAAGGCTATATTTCTTATGTAAAATTGCAGCAGTTTAGAGATTATCTCTAAATAACCTTTTTAACAAAATAAAGTACGAAATGTTCAAACTAGCCAGATAAATATAGTTCCAAAGTAAAGCGATACAACTATACTGTATGTATAGAAATACATCATGATCTTAGGCATTCGAGACCGCAATGGTTACAAAGTATGTTTCACTATCGTAAAGTCCTCGGAAATCCCAAGCTTATCTTTTAATGAATCCGAACCACAGAATAAATATTAATAGAAGGTACAATGTGTGGACACTAAAAAGTAAACAAAAAATCTTTGATACACTTTAAGCTCAAAAAGATTCCTTCAAGATTCAAAGATTCCTTCTAAGATACTCAATCCTTTTTATTAATCAAGCAAAATTAAGTACCTAATAAAAACACTACACGATTCATCCTAATAATATTAATAAATTAATATAGTAGGTAGTACATAATTATCTACATTTATCTACTTAAACACAGGAAGGTACGGCGGTAAACGTGACACAGAGAGCCATAATCCGGTGCTATGACTGTGAGCTTATAGGTATATAATTGCCCTGCTTGTTATACCTATACTTGCCCTGGGCTGTGAGGATGCCCCGTTTTAGGGCAAGTAGACAAAGTAGACAGTGCGATGGTTAGTCGCAAAGTGCTCGAATGTTTAATTATACAACAAACCTGTCAGATAAACCCTAGCATGGGATAACATCTTTCAGTTACAGTAATTCAAGTGACCCTTCTGTGCTTCACGCCTGTATATATTTAGTGTCCGAGAGCTTAGGGAATTTCCATTTAGGAGCTATCTCTGTTTATTACTGGAACGCCAGGCAGGTCTTGATGTCGGTAAGCGTGTGATAGGATACGCCGATGGGATATGTATCGGCTCACCGCAATGATCGGTGATGCCTTAATTACTTTGATGCTCTGAACGTGGTACGGTCCGATTAAGATGTATTGAATATTATTCATAGGCATTCAGGCATTGGTTCAGGCATCGTTCATTAGATTTTGTCGTCGTCATGTGGAGAAAATTCTTCGTTCCCTTTTCTAAGAATAATACAATCGATTGCTGGTTGTGGTTATCCGCAACCTAATTCTCGTATATTGTGTGTGGTGATGGAACTGTGGCAGGCGCTAGTATTGAACTTTTTCATTTTCCCACTCTATATTACTAACGAATGTGAGTGGAGGGCTTAAGACCTAATGCGAGGAGAGTGAGTGTAGTGTTCTAATTTAGAAACCAATTTACTTACTTCTTATTCCACAGATACTCTTACAATGTTAGGTCCATCAAATCCCGTACAGACGAAATAAGTTTTATTCATATAAATATTATAAAACAGACTATATGGTATGATGTACGAAAATAAATATCAAAAATTTATCATATCTACTGAGTCAAAGTTAAGTTTATAAAAAAGTAGTGGGAAAAAAGGAAATTAAAATATTTTTAAAACAAGCATTAGGTCATAAAAATTTCAACCTCTAATAGGTATAATATTATTATTATTATTGACTAAGTAGTAAACCCACCCTCGCTTCGCTTCGGGGAACCAGTCCCTTCTAAAATCTCTATAAATTTTAACAAATTATGTTATTCCGATGTCTAAGCTTTATTACTGCAAAGTTTCATGAAAATCCGTTCAGTAGATTTTGCGTGTAAGAGCAACAAACACACACACTCACTCACATCCTCACAAACTTTCGCATTTATAATATTAGTAGGATTAGTAGGAAGTAGGAAGTAGGATTTACGTAAAAAAAATTAAAATACTTTCTTTCGTCTCCGTTCCGTGGGAAAAGCAATGTTCAATATACGTTAATATTTAATAAATTGCTCCAAAGACATCCTCAAATCACAATCTATGTAATAAATTATTGATGTGACTGAAAATACATTTTCTCGAAATTCCCATACTTACACAACTTGTAGCTAGTTCCTTAACATTTGTATTCTTGATCATGTTTAAAATTCATTGAATACATGATTATCTCTCAAGTTGTTTCTCTAAATTCGAAGTTCGTCTATGTGGAATAATATCAAGTTGAGATTCTTCGTATTATTTGTGTAAATTCAAAGTTCGCTGTCTATATTTTAATTACGTGTCTCTAATTATAGTCTAAAGTTGCCTATATTATTTTCAACTTTATTTACGAAAGTAATACTATTCTTTACTATGAAACTAAACTAATACTTATCTTTATTACGAAGATTCATTGAAATATTTATTCGGTACTAAATATTTATTAACTTACTAAATCTCCAAAGGTTGACTGGTGAAAAATGCCATTAAACATAAGTCCACCTTTTAATTCCGAGTTTTAGGATCTTCGAAAAATCGTGAAACGAATAAAGCCTCATCGCTTCAATAACAGAAAACTATCCTCACGTTTACAACTACGAGTATCAGGTCCTATTATTCCTATGCGTTGTTCCGTTACGTTGTGAAAGAAGGTCAAATAAACACACTTCGCGTCCATTATTAATCTTAAAAATCATATGTATTAAAAAGCGGAACAGTTTGATTGTTTGTTAGAACGAGCTAATCTCAATAATTTGTGCGAATTTTTTATTTACTTATTTGAAACTACGGTTCTATGTTCTATGATTTACCATATCCCAAAGGGCTACGCCCAGCGAGCAGAAAAAGCACTACGCCAGCTCTGAGATACGTGTCGAAATTTAATTACCGATAAATCTAAGCGACAATACAAACAAAAAGAGAATATACAGTCGAATTGAGAACTGCTTCCTTTTTTTAAGTGCGAGGCCGCATTACGGTTTTTTTCACGCGGTTGTAAACCGCGGAACCGCGTAACCGCGCAAAGCGCACACACTACGAATAAAAACCGCGACCATAGAGATAAAAAGTATATAGACATGCTCCATTCCTAAACTTCATACGAACTTTGCCAAAACATGTAGCCATTTGACCTTATCAAAAAATTGCTTGTTATGTTACAGTTCTTGACAGTTATTGAAATTAACAATGAATGACAGTCATGGGGAATCAGATGAAAATTTTCATATTCATAATTATCATAGACACACTTTCTTTGCATAATCTTTTATTTAGAAAACTATAAATTTTATGCATTAACTTATTTTTGTAAATTAATCAGCTATAAGTATTTGGATGCTTTAGCGACCATAATAGTAAGAGTTGTTTAATAAATACAAAACAGTGACAACTACAAATAATGACTCAACATCATAGAAGACAGTTTATGTACGTAGGTACTCTATGGTTTCTGTCTTCTCGCTGACGCGACGTCAGAAGATTGACCCTAAAGTGCTCGCGCTATGAAAATTTTGCCGTCCACGGCTGTGTGTATATATTAAACATGTATAGGAAAGGATGTCCATCCAAAAAACAGAAGGACCAAAAAAGGTTGCAATAGACACAAAGTTACTATGCAACGACCATTGTATGTTTATGTGGCAGGCAGGACTATTATGCTCAAGTACATAATATTATATCGTAGATATTGAAAATGTTTCATTTTGTTATTAAGTTATATAATTTAATTTTTAACGTAGTTTAAGGTAAACATTATGCTGAAAGTAAAAAAAGTGAAAGTAAAATAACTTATATCCCACTTAGTACAAAACTATGTCATCTTATATATCCCAGTCCCACAGCTTATACATATATCCCACTAAGTACAAAACTATATCAGAAAGTACTAATGTAACTAATTACTTTCTGATAGTTTACGTTATAGTTTCTTCTTTTTGTAAAGTTATTTAATTATAATTATGTTTGAACATGGGCGACAAAATGCTCCCCACGCCATCATTCATACGTTTCATGGAAAGGCGCGACTATTCTGGGGTTAATATTGTCATTGTCATGTGTGTTTTCTGTAAGCCAAAGATATAAAAATAATAAATATGACTACCATATTTTAGGCGCACGAGAAAGGGACATAGTTGGAATGCATAAACCACATACATGAAGTCGTAGTATTTTGTAGGCAGCAGCGAATGGTGCGCGTTACTTACATACCAATTGTTTTTAGTAATTACGTCCTCAAAAATATAGAATATGGATTTCTGTGCCTTTAAAAATTGTTTTAATAAATGAATAAACACAAATAAGTTCAAAGGAATCACATTTCCTAAGTAAATAAGTGAGTCATCAATTATTTTCACTATTTTTAAAACAGTACTTCTGTTAAAATGGTTAATGTGACAGAATTACGGTACGCAAAAGCGAGATACCAATAGGTATTTTTTTTTCTGTTTCTAATATAACAACCAAATTCAACTGCGCGCCAAGTTCATGCACATAGGAATAACGTGCAAATATTTATCGGAAGTGCAGGGCCTATTTAGTATTTTTAAATCCTTGACAGAAACCGCTCGCGGTTTTCTCGTCAATTTGTGTGCTCCAATATAGGGTAGAAGACCCAGTAGTCAGTCTTTAGAGGATTTCTTAATTTGGATCGCGTGTACTATTTTGGTAACCAATGTATTAATAAATCAGTTAACAGTTATCTATAATTCTCAACGTTTTAAGTGAAAATAAGAAAAATATTTAAACCAAAAAAAAGTAATTTTTCTCCAGTCATCAACCTGCAACATCCAGAACTCGGCTGCCTTATACCCACTGCTCAGCTTCTTACACGACAATCAGTCTCAAAGTGTAAACCAACCAAGACAATATAATACTAACGATTAATTAAAAATCATCATCAACATCCATTCGCCTTTCTGCGTCTACTGCTGGACATAGACTTCCCATAAGTTGCGCCATTCTGACAGTTTTTTAGGTCGTCATACCCTTCCTACGAGACCACTGTAGGTCCTTTGTCCAAGACATTATTATTCGACATAAAAGGCAGAAAAGGCCGACTACTGGTACAAGTACCTAGGCAAACCGCGAACAAATCTGTAAAAAATCACGGTTTTAAAATCAGTCGCGGGAGGAAACCGCATATGCGGCCGCTTGCTTATGTTCCCTTGAGTTACAAAATTAGCGGTTAACTGTCAAACCGCAAAACCGCCCGAACCGCATACACTATCAGTCGCGGGAGAGCACCGCAAGTGCGGCCGCTTGTATGGCTTTCCTTGAATCACAGAATTACGCGGTTAGAAACCGCGGCGGTTTAGCCGTAATGCGGCCTCGGCCTAAGTCGGTTAAAAATACTGTGACAGCGTTGTCTTCATGACGTCTGTCTTCACAAACTAATTTAACATGATGTATTCGAGACAACCCAACTATTCTCTTTCGTCAGCATCAGCCCACGCGTCTGAATAGTTAATACCGATACTCCGACCCGTCGATTTCCCATGACACCCACCGTCTTTTGAGCCTGTTGTTCTTTAGTACATAGTATCTCAATGGTTGTTCCAGAAAAAGTACACAAAATAATTTGACGGGCGAATGTTTCACTATTACATACAAATGTTAATACTATCTAAATAATTTGTTCGGATTCTAGAATCTGTCTAAACCTTATTAACGAGAAGAAGCTCCTTGGGAGTTTCCTTGCCGTTTCTTCTTCCAAAGACCATTCACCTTACGGGTTTGTTGAAGCGATCGAAAAGTATTTGTTAAAAAATCTACTTCGAATAAAAATTTCCTTCATTCACACTAACTCATTTAATAAAGAAAATTATATGCATGTACTATTCGTATATGCATATAATTTTCTTTCATTCACATTGTTAACAAGGAAGTTGATACGGATGTTGACAAGGAATGTAAAGGCATTGTATTTCAATTTAATATTGTATTTCAAGCTTTCATCGACTTGCAATACACATTCGGGTCCTACTCTACGGAATTGAAATTGTGCATATTCCTTTAGTTCCGATGACAATGCAATTTTATAACAAGCATGACCGGATACTACGCTGAAAATTGGCTGCAAACAAAGTGAATTCCTCAAAAGTTAACAGCACATTGACTAAAATTATTGTTAACAGACTTCAAAAAAGGAGGTTCTCAATTTAACCTGTATTTATGTATGTATGTATGTCTGTAAATTTTTGCGCGATTATCTCGCGTATGGTTGAACCGCTTTTGATATGGTTTTCAGCATCGTGTTTATCAGACTTAGTAGGAGGATTTAGGAATACTAACAGCGTTTAAATGAACCGATTTTTACTTTTCGTTAAAGTCGTTAAAGTTAAAGGCGTTAAAGTCGGTTCTATTTTGTTAAAAGTTATTTTGAATTTACAATTCACATAGTGTTATATTTTTTATTAGCTGTTGTCTGCGACTTCGTTCGTACATAGAAGTTTTTCTCGCGTGAATCCCGATCCCGCGGGAACTCTGGAATAAAAAGTATATGTTGCTCCACAGCTTCCCCTATCTCCCAGTGAAAGACCCATAAAATCCGTTCAGCCGTTCCTGAGATAGAAAAAAGAGATATAGAAGATTATGTTTATATATAAGTTTAGTCCATTATAGAGACAAGCGATCAATAAGCGGTCAAAGAGTTTTTGAGATAGACGGGGACATTCGTGAACTAAAAATAAACAACTTCCCAACCTACTTACATATTTACCTTGTCCGTTGCGTCTATAGCAACAAATTCTCGGTTAAAAAGGGGAGATCTCTAGGAGACATTGCCCTTTAGAAGCCCTTTCATAATTATGTCGAATTTGTAATGAGCTTTTAATAATAAAACTCTATTTAAATTGTAATAATTATTTCATGAAATCATAAATATTAAATATAACCTTACTTGCCGTAGCAATTCACCAAGATAGATTTGTTCTATAAATGAAAGCATAATTTGCCTTAACATTTGAATCCGTTTAACTATGTCTGTATGATTTTGTTTTGGTTTGTGTATCGATAACAACCCCACAATTAAAATTCCCAAAAAGTTAATATCATTTACAAAGTCCGACAAATAAGCGTAAAAAAATACTAGCTGCAGCTACGAAAAAGGTAAAGGAATAGAAATTAACACTGAAAATGAATTGCTATATTCCACAGAAGTTTTCATTATATTATATTCGATCATGTATCTTCATGTTCCTTTTATGGGGTTATTCCACAATTCCCCATTGGAAGTCCCCATCAATGGGGATTAGTGAACTTTTTGTTCACTTTTCCCCATTGATGCTATGATGGGGATTTTAGGAAAAGTTTTTGAAAAGGTTCACAAATCCCCATTAACTTTGAAATAATGACCTCACGAATAAGTATGTATAAACAGGCAATAGCTTTCAAAAGCGTATAAGAGCTTTTAATTCTGTGTATCCAGTTTTAAGTCATTAGAACCCCCACGTTCCTAAGCCATTAACGGCCCGTCTTACAGGTAGCAAGAATTTCCTTAATGACAACAGGAAAATGGAATTTGAGAATGAAGTGAAACAGTGAATTTATTAAAAAGTTGCTGTCTGTTTGCACAGGGTGTAATTACATTACCCTTGTGCTTTTGTGGATGTGAATAATGTTATAAAAATGTATGAGTATCGTGGACTGTCGTAGAACATGCGATGGAACATGGAACGAAGTTGTGTTTTTGGCATTATTGTTGCATCTTGACTCTGATACCTACCTGGCCACATTCTTAATATTTTCTAAGTCAAAACGACAACGCATTTTTGATGTATATTATCAAAAACAAGAGTAATTATTAAACAAAAAGCTTTAAAAATATTTGATCCTTATGCCCATAAATACCGCGCAATAAGAAACTTCGTTCATAAAATTTTAAACATTATTATTTTTTGTTTCTATATGTTGCCTGTAGCGACCACGAAACAGAATCAGTCGTTATGAAAATATAGCATTTTTTGTTTATTAATTCATATGCCCCCAAAAACAAACTGCTATCTTATATCTGTATATTAAGACGTGAAGAGAAAATTTTGAGCTATTTTGTGACAATTTGGCGCAATGGTTACCGGAATATCGAAAATTTGTACCGGAGTATCGAATTTCTTCCTCGCTGAGCAGAAATTAAAATGATAAATTAAAAATTCGGTTCTCAGTTTGACTGATATTCTTGTCTTTATGTGTCGTAAAGTTCGATGGGTGTTTCTTTAATAGCTGAATCTCAGCCACAACCTCAGCTAGGTATAAATTATATAATTATCAAGGCCTCTTTAATTAAAAAAATATTCTTAAATTTTACAAAATAATAATTTCAAGTGATAATCAACTCTCTAAGATTTGCGAAAAATATGATTTATAAAAGAAAATTCACATAGAATTAAAAAATATAAGCTGTTTCAGTGGTGTCTGGTGCACTACCATATCAATAGAATAATTGTAACAATTAGACCACGTCAGTCCCAGAGGGTTAAAATCATGTATCATAGTAGCTTCAGGTTTTAACAACATTGTGTAACAAAACGTTTGGTTAGCGGTCAAAAGTTCCCTACACGTTAAAAAGAGCAAACACGATGTTTTAACAACTTTCAACCACAAACTAGGAACTCCCACTTGTCAGTTAAGCCTTAACCTGACTCGACAATGCAAGAGCGAATTCCTACCAGGAAAAGTTTCAATGATGCATACTGAACCTATGCTCATACGTTTACTCTGTACTATACCTTATATCGAGAAAGTTTTTTTATTTTAAATTGGCTTCGAAACACTAATGCATTAGTACCCTTATTAGTATTAGTAAAAGTTTTTCGTACCAGATCGTAACAGATTTTTTTCATATTATCACATCTTTTTAACTAACTTTAAAACAAGGAGGAGGTTCTCAATTCAACAGTATTTTTTCCTATGTGTGTTACCTCATAATTTGCACTAAGTAACCTGATTTTGCTAATTTTGTTTTGATAGTGCTTTTTGTATTGTTTCACGTCTTGTCTCATATGAGGTTAAGTGACATCAGCCCGGCAATTTTTAAGCTATTATCTCTACGTAAATATTTTGAAGTCGTTATTTTTTGTGTAAAGTTATTTAATTGTTTGCGATGCGATTTGATTGTAAAAATGTCTTAGTTGTCCCTGGCACCAACGACAGAAAAAATTTGAATGCGTTACTTAATATAAATTGAATAATGAATAGAATAGCTAAAAAAAGGTGGATAATATCCTAGCCATTTCACTCTTCTTATTTGTGCAATCATAAAACATGACTTATTTTATGGGTAACACGAGTCTTTATGTTGTCTGGTCGGTCATTTTATCCTCAGACATCGTACAATGTCGCATGCGACGTAATGGCATTTAATACAATATACAGCATAAGCGACACAGTGTGAGAACGCCCTAAGCGCTGCGACAATATCCAACAAAAGTACCGCTCGTATCGTGACTGAAATTTAAGATAAATTCCTTGTCCAGTCTTCTTTAAAATTAAATTCCTTGCCAGATAAACAGGGAATATCTTCCTATTTAGCAAGCAAGACAAATTCTAAATTCAAATTCAACGTCGGGATCATTTATGTGATGGTAATTCGTTAATACACCTAAAACGTTTTTTTAGTGTTCCGATTATGTTCGGAACGGTAAGGTAACAGGTAAAAAGGAACCCTATTAACATTCCTCTGATATCTGTCAGTGTGGCCGTCTATTTGTAATTTTTATTTTTCTTTCGTCTTGGTAGGCTGCTCCCACTTGGACAACAAAAAGCGCAAGAAATTCCTAATCATATCTTTTAAATTAGAACAGAATAGTTACAGCACTGGAATCCTCCACCACTACGTGAACCTGGTTAATATTATCCAAGCGTCCTCATATTAGGTATTGTTTATCTGCTGGAACGTGAAACTTCAATGCTTCCAATGCTTTTTTTGTGAGTAATACTGTGCTTTTGTTTTAATTATTTATTTATTTTTTAATTATTATTACTTCTTTCTATTGTATAAATGTAATGTTCGCACAGCACGCTTATCTGGCAGAATTACGCGCTAACGCTGTCGGCCGCATAGAATATCAGTGTGAAGACTACCCTCACACAAAATCTGAATGCGGTCGTTTCCGTCAGGAGGGTATGGTGACGACTTCATTTAAGTACTTGTACTTTATTTAAATATCGCTTTTTTTACACTGTAACTCGGATGGAATAAATATGTTTTCTTTCTTTCTTTCTTTCTTAAATCTAAATTAAATCTACTTACGTCATAAAAGCGTAAGTCCACTCCCTCATCACGAAATATCGAAACTTATTAAAGAAACGTAATTAAATTTAGGCTATAGGTATTTTATAGTAATTTATTTTATATTAACTACTATATTCGCTAAGAACCGATCTGCTCATTGCCATTTCACCCCTATGCCATTGGTTTAAGCTTGCCATGAAAGGTTGTTTAAAAGTCAATCAAAAGTACTTCCACGCGGGCCATGCAACGGGCAACAGCTAGTTATTTATATTTACCCGTGCTCAATAGTGGGCCATGATGGGTTAAGATGATGATGATGATGAATCCGTGAATGCACCACAATAATTTCGTTATCTCCTCATAACCGTGGAACACCCCGATAGGAATGGAACCCGCGACTCCTGCACTCCGCTATCAACTAACCTAAACAGTCAAACTTGGTCCAAACCATTAAAAAACAATATTTAACATAACATCATTCCTCATATTAAGCGGAACGTATTTTATTACTCCATATTGTTATCCACGGGAGTAGACTAAACTGATTACTTAATCCAATTCTTCGGCCGCTTTCCCGTCTTTATTATTCCAATTCTATTTACTCCTCGGCTTTGTAAAGTCTTTAAGATCATTTGTTTCGTTGTATTTTCAAGTGGAACAAATACAGTTTGCTGTCATCAGGATGTTCATTTGATTGGATTCTGAACATCGGATTTGGATTTTGGATTTTTGATTTTTATAAATACATGTACGTTTGTTGATGAGTATGATTAACCCAGGACCTGCAATCGCTTTGCAATGATTCCTATCTATTAAGCTGGAGTCGATGTTGTTAGTACATCTTACACATTTTATGTCGTAGTCTCCATATTATATACAGGGAGGTCTGTTTTACAATACACCAATTTTTAGGCTTTAATGATTCCAGTAATTAAGCATCACTGAAGCTGGCAAATACCCTTACTAACAAAAGCTTATCAGAGCTTTCATCCCAATTAAGGTCTGAATGGGTGCTGATTAAGGCAGTAACCCTGATACTCGTAATAGGGTTATGTTTTTGTCCATTTAAGTTGTGAGTACATTCATACTTGTAACATATTCTTAGAGAGATTTTATGTAAGAAAACTGTAGTGGTACTTAATTACATATTATGTCATGTAATATTAATATCTAAAGCGCACTTAATTCATATTATTGGATTTTGGCTTAGACCTTACTTACTTACTCTTAGCTCTTGTGTTTAATTCTTTTTAAACATCTTTAAAATATCCTAAGTAAATTATTGTGCAGTGGATTATTATAATGCAAAGCTTATATGTAGGTACTTATTATAATCAGATAAATAAGATATTATAAGCGGAGTGATCAAGTTTAATTGCGTGCGTATGATTTTTAATTAACTCTTATTAATTATTAATATAACACATATTTTGTCAGTAAATTAGACCTTAGATTTAATGTTACTTAAGTGTCACTTCACTTTTAAAAACACTTAAGTATAAATAAGTTTTTCATTTAAAAGGGATTTTAATTTAAATAAATTAAATGCACTGATAGCCCATCACATAATTTGTTAAAGGAATAAAATGTGACATGATCGAGATATACGCATAAATAAGCGCAGTATCGCATTCCACTATCGACACTGTCTAGTTATTAATGAATTGAATTACTTTTTCCGAAGTAGATTGAATGAAATGAAGTTTATTCGAAGTAGGTTTTTTACAAAAATTGGAAATTCAAACAATGACATCGTCATAAAACCCTACAGCGAGTGGTCTTGGAAGAAGAAGCGGCAAGACACTAGTAATGGCCTTTTCCTACTCACAGTTACTGATTGCACATACTCCTTGGCTACAACCCATCAATGGCCCACTCCTGAGCAAGGGCCTCTCCTCATTACTGAGGAGGCCTAGAGCATACTCCAGCATGCTATTCGAGTGTGGATTGATGGAGGGGTTAGTGGCCAACCCAGTTTCAAAAGTTTTTCAAGCCGCCCGAATGCCTCCGAATTGGCTTAACGACTGCTATCTATCACGCCTGTGGATAATGGTGACAACTTACCATCAAGAGGTCTGCTATTTACGTAAAAGAAAAATCGATTCAAACATTCGGTCCATGAGTGCTATAAAGGCATTCCGTAATCGCTTTTATTTACATGATAATACGAATGAACATCAACCCTCCTGCAGAACATACGAGCTCACTACATAGCAAAAATATTCATAGAAACCCTCGTCTAATATTGACTTACAAAATATTACATCTGAACCTTTTTTATATACCTACCTGTTTCGGTAACATGGTTCAGATACAAGGTAGGTAAGGGATAAAATCTATGTTGATTATCAAATACGTCACAGTATATTTAGTTCTGCGTAAGTTCACAAAATCATAAATATTATATTGACATTATAGTTAACTCAGAGTAACGAAATTTACATCAGCCCTTCTAAGAAGTCATTTTCATAATACAACATAACAAGTTTGTATGTACCTAATTGTATATATTATGTATCTGAGCACATTCATATAAAAACAAAAATAATTTTAACAAAGAAAAATTTACATCGGCTAATACGAGTACATCGGCTAATACAAGTACGAGAACGTTATAAATATTTTGAAGCCACTTATATACGCATTACTAGAAATAACTCAAGAACTATTTATCAGATGTCACTCAAATGAGATCACACAACGAGCACAAGCTTTCGTGTATAAAAAATATGAAAAGGTTCAACTAGTAAAAAGATATGAGGTAATACAAATAAAAAACACTTCGAATTGAAAACCTCCTTTTTTGCAGTCGGTAAAATTGATAACCTGTCAAGATATTATGATGAACAATGCCTCTTTAATCATCATAGCTCAGCAAATTACGATATTCAATTAACACCACCCAAATTAATATCTGCTGAATACGCAAAGGATATATTTTACTCCAGTAAGGTACTAACCCAAATTATACGTACAAATCAGTCTCTCCGACCTTAAAAATATGTCCGCAAACAGAAGAAATTAAAGGGAAAACTGTCTTAAATCCTCCATAACCGTTAAAATTACGTGAGCCAAATCACAAAATAATTTTAGCAGTACCATCAGGGCCGGTCCCCTCGTTCGTCTTCCCTGTCCAGTTTTTAATCTCTCGTAATGAAATCTTCTGGCAGGCTGTTCAAAAATTATTTAAATTAGAGATAAAGTGAGTTTACGAGCGATTATGAAAATGAGAAACAATGATGTAAATTCGGAGTCTAGCTTTCAGAAAGGTTGAATGTTTAATGAGTGCGATAACGGATAACGATAATGCCCAGGAGGTTGAATATTGATAGAATAATCGGTCTTTCGCATAGTATACGTGAATGGCAAACATAGAGGAGAATAATGAGTTTATCAGCCTACTGGATGTTACCCGCGGTTTTGCTCACGTAGAAGTATTGACTGATTTTCATACAACATTATTCTTGTATTATCAGTTAGGGACTACCCAATCTACCCGTCACAGTCCCTAGTTCAGTCTTGTTTTTTGCATATGCAGCATCATATGCAGCAGCGGAAGGATGTTCTATCGATAAACAGTAGGTAACTGTCTTATTAATAAACGAGGTGTTGTTTTTGTCTTTTTCTAACCTTTTACTTTAGAGAATCACATGACAGGAACAAAAAAACTTAAACCTGAAGTAACTTTACGCCGCGTTTATTAATAAGACAGCTAAACACCAGTTTCGAAACTACCCTAATGCAATACGAAAATAGCTTTCATTCCCCTGTTAGTTTTCATGGAATAACCTGAGCAATCTGCACTGTCAGAGCATTTAAGTGAATTCATAAAATTCAATTTACCGTGGCGCAGAGTGCAATGTAAATGTGACAAAATTCAAAGGAATTATTTAGCGCTAAGCGACAATGAAAAGTGCATGTCGTGGAGCAGAGTCGTGAAGATGATTGCCGGCCATTTTGAATTCAGTTATGTGCAGCAACAACAAGTAATAGAAGTGTCTCCTGCAATTTATGCTGTGCACTCGAACACGACACAGAGAAACATCTCACACTAGATAAGTACAACCTTATTTACTAACATAATAGATAACAGTGATAGCCAAATAGTGCTTTGAACTTTTTAACCGACTTCAAAAAAGAAGGAAGTTCTCAGTTCGACCGTATAATATGCTTTTTTTATATGTGTTCACCGATTTTATCTTCGTTTATGAGCCGATTAAGATTTTTTTGTTAGAAGGTGTTTAATACGATCTTATTTTGTCATATTCTCTGAGTTTGTACTACATATAGTTATTTAAGGCGCTTTGCCCATGGAGCAACTATTGCAACAATTGGCAACTAGCTGTTTACATACATTTCAATTGGACTGCGCACACACAGCAACTCGAGTTTCGAGTTCCGGCAATCGTCAACAGTTTTCAGTTGCTGTAATCCTTCAGTCCCAGAAAGTTGACTTCCCATTAAGTTGAATTCTCTGAATGTTGAATTCCCGTTAAGTTGAATTCTCTGTCGTTGACTAGGTCTACCTAATTGCCGCAACTAGCAACTGTTAAATATTATACCGGTTTTTAAAGTTGCCGGTTTCCGCAACTGCCATCGCAACGCGTCGGACGATTTCACACCTCCCTCCCTCTGCCTATATCCGGAAATGTGTAGATTGAGCAACTCGCATAAAAATTGCTCACAAATTGCTATAAAATTGCCGCAACCGTAAACGTAGCAACTATCAACTTTTTACAGGAAACTTTTAAAAAGTTGATAGTTGCCTCAACTCGAGTTGCTCCGTGGGCAAAGCGCCTAAGAGCGGTTTCAAACATTACGAATTGATTTTACAGAAACCGTGTTCACGCTTACGACATACTCGGGGCACTTACTTTTTTCAATCTAACTATTAAACTAGAAGAATATTATGGTGTAACAATCTAATCCCTTGTAAGTCATAAACAAGCTTTCAGGCCTCTGCCATCGCCTCTATTTATTATTCGGTCTTTGGTTCAACTGTGAAATGCTGATTGTATGAAACTGTATTTTGGCAGCCGACCAAGTGAATGTGCTAATCTGTGAAACTTTTTTCGAGTTAAAGTTACTTCTCGCAGTGATGTGTTGATTGTATTGATAATTGAAAATAAACTCTTTTTTGTCATTGTCATTGATTACACACACTATTGAAGGTATCCGAACATTTCAATTTGTTGTTTAATACGACAACGTATACTTTAATCTTCATTCATTTAGTCTAAGTGCGCCATTCATTAATTACTTAATTACATTTAATTATTACAAAATTGTACTCTCGTGTTAAGGTGCAAATAATAAAATGTGCTATTAGTGAAAGTCCTGAAAACACAATAATCCATTGCTAAGATACAAATGATACAATCACCTATTTAATGCAAAGGATCTCTTAAATACGCAAACTCACACCAGGTTTAGACATCTACGCGGTTTCTACAACTGTGTTCATATCTCACAATACAATAGGGCAATTTTTGACCGATAGACCGCTCGTCGTCGCTTTAACTACTAAACTGACATCGGTTTGTTTGTATAATATCTCATGCTGACCCTCCGTGGTTCATATGCCGCCCGCGTGCAGTGTACGCCTTGCACGCCCGCTTACGGTGGCCATGTCTTCACTCATCTAAACATTATAAACGCTATTATAGGTAATTACTACCAAGAAGTAAACAATAAATCGTCTTGTTAGCTGGGTTTACTATCCACTTTCTTTCCTCTTATTTTCTTCTTCACCATCAAGGTACCATTAATGCCCTTGGGTAAAACTGATATTGATGATCATGGGCTACGGTAACCATATTTTTTACTCACCGTAAAATTTCCTGTCAGTTACCTTAACGTAAAATTTCGTTTACTTACCATCAGGTAGTTTGACGACTCATTTATTAGGTAAGTTATATAAAAAACAGGCCAAGTGCGAGTCGGACTCGCGCACGAAGGGGTCCGTACCATTATGTATAAAAACGCCAAAAAAATCTGGTCTGTTGTATAAAAATCTCACTTAAATATTTAATTGTTTTATTGTAGCCACATATTACCCACAACGCCATCTCTTAGACCGAAAGGTAACTAAACTATCGCTGAAGTATGGGCGCCCACTTAAATATTTATTTTATTCTGTTTTTTAGTATTTGTTGTTGTAGCGGCAACAGAAATACATCATTTGTGAAAATTTCAACTGTGTAACTATTACGGTTCATGAGATACAGCCTGGTACAGTCAACTAATTGAAATAAAACAAAATAATAATTGAACCTCAAATAGATTGCAATTTACGCTGAAAATTGCATACAAATTAGCTCAGTAATTTTCGTGATTAGCGGGAATAAAACCACAGGCATGCCGGGAATCAGTAGATCAATATTACGATAGTAAATTATATTTTAATAAAATATTTCCGCTTGTATCTATTGTAAAACGAAATCACCTTTTTCTATGTGTACAGAATTCAGTTTCTTTTTAATTTTGCTTTAAGACAGTTTGCTTTAGTAAGCAAAAAAATTAAATCATAAGGAATTAGTAATACTTATATTAAAATACTTTATTTTTATTTAAAGTTGTACAAAACAAATTTAATGCCAGGTTCCTCGCAAATTAATTTCAATAGGTACCTACGCGACGCATGTAACGATAGTTCTATCAGGAATTCAAGTTCCTTTGAAGACGAGAAGCTAAACGTCGTTACCACGAAACATAGATTAAGCGGAAGTGTGATACGTCAAAATTATTACTGAAACCGGTGTCGCCAAACGCACACAAACAAACGGTGGTCAGTTACTCCCACGAAATATAGGTTACTCCCATTTTGCTCAAGAGTAGTTTTAATTGGTCGCATATATGTAAAGCTTAAATACCCTAAATTGTACAAACTTTAATGCAAAAACACATCTTGACTCTGAGCAATAGAGTTGGCTTTTCTATAAAGAAAGTAACGTATTTGCGACATTTTGTATTGACCAGGTGGCAAGTGATATTTGTGAAAAATATAATTTGATCTTTATTTGTAAGCAGTAAGGTTAAATTTTCAATGATTTGTCAACCATAATTCCCGTTATCGTTTAGTGATTTGACACAAGCGTGATTTTATCGATAAATTGGTTGGACCTATTTTAAATGCAATTTGCGATTCCTGGTGTTTATAATTGGGGTGGCTCCAGCTTTTGTTATATAGGGTGTAGTATTAAGTGCGCATAACCGGAAAACCATTTCTTCAGACGGACAATCTAACAAACTTGCAGTCTTTCATTAAGAAACCTACTTTGAAATCGCAAATAATAATTGCTTTTTACAAAAAAAAAATAACCGACTTCAATCTTGATAAGTAGAGATAACTCAAAAACTACTCGCCATATGGCGCTCAATTCAACATGTAAGTGTAAAGTTCTCGTCGCTACAAATTAATCAAGCCCAAACACTAAATAACTGCAGTAAATCGTTGAGGAGTTCCCTCGACTGTCTTTCGGCTTCATCAGATCGACTCCAGATCTTCATGAAATAGTAGCGCTTTAATGTACTTATGATAACATGAACAAACACACTAGTTGTCCATACAATTTTCAAAAGTTCCCCTCGATTTCCCTGAGATGCCATCATCAGATCCTGGTTTCCTTATCAGGGGACCCCACTGCGCATATCTACTTTACAACAAAAAAAGAATTATCAAAATCGGCCCATAAACGACGAAATAATCGCTGAACGTACATAAAAAAAGCATATACCTATACGGTCGAATTGAGAACCTCCTTCTTTTTTGAAGTCGGTTAATGATCACATTTGTTTGCATATGTAGTAACGCGACGGCATTACTTGTTATATTATATATCGCAACGTCAGGCGTTTCTGAGTTTGCAAATAGGTGTTATTTATTATTATTTAACTTAATTTATTATATTGTTTATTCATTAACACGCCCCTGTTTGTTAGCGCATAACATATCTTTATTTATATAATTTATCTAAGCAGGTTAAAATTTTAAAGATGTTACATTACAATTGCTCACTATTGTAACAATAACTAATAAAATGTCGATGTCGATAAACTTTTTTCGCATCACCTACGGAGACGTGAATAGGTACCTCTAGAGGTAAATGAACCATGTAGATGACACGTGTAAGCTAAGCTAAGCTAAAGCAAGCTTTATTGCCCATTCCTTAAGGTTGATTTCAGATTAAAATATCTATTGGGTTTTAAGTAATTGAAATTAAATTACGATAATAAGATTTATTGCAAAAACTTCACTTACCGGTGATATGAAACACCTCCATTCTTAACATTTCTTGTTTTCCTATTATTTTTACACTGCAAAACGGAACAACAAACCATAATTTCTTTGAAATACCGTAAAACAAATAGTGACACGAGACGTCCGTTCTTGAACCGGATGACAGCGATGACTGAAGGCAAGTATGGACCACAATCCATACTAGTGGCGCGCGGGCCACGCCTACATCGCATCTCCTCTCTATATTTGCTCCATGGTCGTTACATTACCCACATGCGGGCTGATTGCTTCGCTTAGCCGCGGTAATATTGCCGTGGCTTAGAGTCCCGCTACCAGCAGTCACCGACAACACGTGCCGCACGTCTTCAACGATCAAATGCATTACGAATTACGATATCCTACTATCCTACTATCCTACTAATATATTAAATGCGAAAGTTTGTAAGGATGTCATTCGATTCTTAAAGATAAAGACGGTTGAAGTTAGCCTAAAAAGTAACTATAATAGCAGTTTTGACAATAACAAAGGTATGTAATTTTTTTGTGTTACACCAAGCTGCTTTCGGTTAATGTTAAAATAATTAAAATTATATGTGGCGTTGCTAGTGTAATGTTCCATTTTTTATAGAGATTTCGTTTTTCGTGGTGTCAAATTGCCACTATTCAGGGGTCCCATACGCCACATCGTATGCCACCACGTCGAAGTTTTTGATATCGAACACGTTACATCGATAATTCATTAGATCGAATTTGTGACATAAAATCCTTATCAAATCCAAAGAGCATGAAATCGACAGCATTATATAGACTGGATATTAAAACATAATTATTAAAAATGAATAATATCTAATAAATAAGCTTGCCATCAATATTTATGATAGATTTTGATGATTATTGTTTTATTTGAAAGTTGGTCGTGTAGTTTTTGAGTTATTGATCTCCTTGTTGATGTTGAAGTCGGTTTTTTTTAACTATGTTATATTATTTTAACGTTTATCGGAAACATTATTTGTTATAAGCTTAATTAATACAGATATTTTAATTCAACCTTGTCTTTTTTTTACTAAAAAAATGGTATATTTTGAGTACATCCATGATATAATGTTGTTATGCCGTCGATTTCATGATCTTTCGATTTGCTAAACCTGCGATTTCATAAGCGTTCGATGTGGTGAACCATCGATGTAATAAATTTTCGCTGTAATGATAATTCGATCTATTGAAGTATCGATGTAACGTCTTCGATATCATGAACTTCAATGTAGTGGCATTCGATGTGGCTATGGGACCCACTATTCACATGTTAAACCTTTCGTCTGTGGAACTCCCGCGTCCCGATCGTATGACGCGAGCATCGTCATAATTACGATCCGTATCTGTGGCCGACCAAAATGCAGAGGTTAATGTTAGTGTTAAATATGACGTCATTTTAACTGTGTTTAAATTGGTGCAACCTATGAATGGCTTAACCGTTGATTTGACGGCTGGTTAGGTTTTGTTTATGGTTAAAGTTAAATGATGCAACCCACCCTTAAACTTATATAATCATAACATACGTGAACGTATCAGAAGTCATTATCAGGTTGGCTTCAACGTATTAAAAATAATCTCATCATTATAAACAAATCTTCACAGCCATCATCATCAAAGCGCAAGGTAATTGACGCGTGAAACAGACATCAATGTAATCTAACACTAGCAGTTGTCGAACTTCCGAGAAGTGCCACAACTGTGAAAATTCTGATTGTATTATACAGTAGTTTGGCGCAACGCCAACTCCCCTGCGCTTGACTGCGTGTCATTCGCAATAATATTCGCAGTGCAAAAGCCGTTCTTTTGCACAGATGCTATCAAACACAGTTAAACAATAAGTTTGATTTGTGTTTAGTTATACTTAAATTTATTTAGGTTGGTCATCAACTCATCAATTTATCATCCATGCGAAAGTAACTCTGTCTGTCTGTGTGTGGGGTTCAGGCCTAAACCACTGAACCGCTTTTAATAAAATTTGTTGCAGGTATAGAATTGACCTGGAAAAGTACATAATTAATTTTTAACCAAGTAATTATATTATGAGGTTTGAAAACAATATTTTTTTCGCTAAATGTCGGTATGTACCATCTACTTTACTTAAACTTTATTAAAATAACAAAGGTAGGTTGCCGGCGCTGTCAGATGTTCGTCTTTTCGCACTATGGTGCTTCCGGTTGCCCTACAGGTGTTTTGAAACGTTTTGTGTGTCAGTCAGGCGATCGAAGCTGCGTATATATTTTTGCCATTATTTTAGCAATTTGGAAAAAACTTAATATGTTTGGTTCGTGTCAATTACTTTTTAATTGCTGACAAAGCAGACTTACATAAATATATTTTTGAAGCGAAGCGAGAGCAGTTACTGCTCTACAAATAACCGTTATCTTTTTCTACCAAAGTGACCTTAGGGACCAAAGTGATCTTCTGTTATACTTAAATACAAATTATTGACGTAACAATATTCAAAAACTTATTAAACTTAATGAAAAAGATTATCAAAGGAGCGGTCCTCCAATTTCGCGAACAAGATTTGAAAGTAAAGTTTTCTGTAAGTGTTCCATTATCACGCTGCAAATGGCTATAAGCACGCGAATATTCGATACCGTTCCACTGAATTTTCGAAGCAAAAGTATTAAGTGCAAATCGGTACTTTAGTAAAACACCTAGTTTCTAGGCACACTTGCATTTGCAGTTTCTGAACCTAAGTAATATCACTTCACTACATATTATAAAATGAAGTCGACCTCCGCCTGTCTGTCTGTGCCTTTCTAAATCTTCTTCTTCTAAACCACGCAACGAATTTTGATGCGGTTTTGACCATTAGAGTAGGTATTTCTCAAGGAAGGTTTATTTGCTAAGCTAGGCTATGTAGATTCCCCATTTAACGCTGAAGTGAGGCCTTATGTTTGTACAACGCGAGTCGCTACTGCTATTACGCTCTGATGACATTACTTTAACGAGGTACAGATGCGAAAAATATTTACGAAACGTAAGAAATGGAAAGAAGGAGAGAATAGCTAAATAAAATCAAATAAATAACGCTACACACTCACAGCCCCACACTAGGTTTAGGTCGTGGGTGCTTTGTACTACACACAAAGACAAGGACACATACTTATTATGAATTATTGGAATTTTACTAAATCAGATATATTGAGGTTTGTAATGTCATTGGACTGAATCGCTTTAACTTGAGGAATTTAAATATCTGTTTATGGAAGACATCGGAGAAAAAATGTTCCTGAGGTTATTTATGATTGCAGCATTGCACAACGTTTTTAACCGACTTCAAAAAAGTAGAAGGTTTTCAATTCAAGTGTGTAATCAATTCATGTGTACAATCAACGTCTCATAACTCTTTACTAGGTGAAACGATTTTGATGGATTTTTTATTGAAAAGGTTTTCTCCTTATTATTATCCAAGTTATATTATCCAAGTTAGCGACAAAGCCCTTTCAAATGATTAAAAAAAAAAAAAAAGTTATATTTGAGCGATATCTGACGAGTACTTTTTGAATTAACTTTACTTGTCGAAGTTACAGTCGGTTTAATGATAAACTCTGTAATGTTAAGGCAGATTTACATTGATACAGTAGCTGGTGCCAGCATCACTAGATTATCACCGCTAATGTATCGGATAGCTGGACTTCATTGTTACATGTTTACACTGATACAGTGCTTATCCAGCGCTGGAATTCAGATGTGTTAGCGCCAGCTACTGTATCAATGTAAATCAGCCAAAATAGAGTATATACCTTACTTGCACCTGGGCACGCTGAAACCACGTACGAAATTGTGTGAATAATGCATATCTAATAGTGCTGCATGATGTCAAAAGCGTGTGAAAATCAGCTGAATATACGTACTAGTTAAAACCCCTTTTAGTTTCAACAATCCAGTCAGTAATTTACGCGGAACGTTTAACCTACTTAAAAATAGCTTGAATAGGATTTTTTTTATTCAGTGCTATATTTTTTGAAGTCGTTGCCAAAATTCTATGTGCTTATCATACAAACCATATCCATAAAAACATCAAGTTAATTTATGTTGTTTGAGAATTTTGGCCGACGTCCTTATTAAAATTTTGTGGTTATGCTGTTTGTGTCGTGATACTTTGTACTTCGGGTTTGGTGGGTGTTATGATTAATATTTAAAACAAGTATCCATCCTCTATCCACTTTGGGACCCCACTCAAAATGTTCGGAATTCTCAATATTAAAATTTTCAATTTCTGTATCTATCTAAAAAAACTAAATGTTAAGCTAGACTTACTATACTATGTATATTAGCAACGCGCCCCAGCTTAGCTTAGTATCTTTATGTTTATAGTCATAGTAATAGACAGATGTGGCGCGGCGTGTGAGTAGTCACATCGAAAATCGAAAATTTATTTTATAATCAGTTTTAATTGCTAACCAGCCAGTCCATTTCTAAATTAGTTAATTACAAACTAATAGACTAACAAATTAAAGAGACAATTCTAAAAAGAAAATACAAAGGTATATGAAGCTTCTAATTTAGCAGAGTACCAGTTTAGTAGACTACAGTTAAATTAATTTAACTGGGAACTTTCAACAAATGCAAATTTCGGTTACGTCACTGCAACATAACCGACCGACGTGAATTATATCGGGGAGCGAATAAGGCCCGCGATGATAATGGCTGGAAGCGGTCGAATTGCGCTGCCTCTTTGCATTTATAGCACCTGAAATTAAAGATCGCGCGGAAAATAGAATAGGATACCGCAGCTGTATTGAATTGTTCTGTTGTAGTGTATTGTATTGCTCGCCCTGTATTGTATTGCACTCGGAATCGTATTGTACTAAATACTAAATACTAGGTAATCCCGGTAATCCGGTGGAATGAAGTTCGTTTGATTTAGCGTTTATCGGGTATTTTATAAACAGAAGGAGGAGCCTTTTTTTATTCACAAAAGAAGAATTTAGCTACCCATTGTCAACGTGAATCCTAGCGTCGTACCCAGCTAGTAGTAGAAAGTGTGTTATAAACGTTATTAAGAAACCTACTTTCTACTTCCATTTTAGGTACAAACTTTGGCAATAGGAGCTCTTCCGCCAGGCGAGACGACGTATCTGGGGTGCGACCAAGCCCCGCCTGACTTACATACTATCGGAACTTTTTTATATTCCAATATCGTGATATCGCAACAAAACTATCCACTTAAAAAAACAAGCTTTAAAAGTAAGGCGGCATCCAACGTGAGCGACGAAAACGATGCGACGCGACCCTACTTGCGTCCTATGTGACAGTCTGTGACAACACGCGACGTTGTCATTGTCGCGTGTAGCATCGCGTCGTGTTGTGTAGCATCGCGTCGTATTCGTCGCTCACGTATTACACCCCGTATTACTTCAGTTAATCCTGAAACCATCTTTCAAAAATTCCATTACTAACTCCATCCTGTACCTAATCCACGGGAGAAACAGAACGAATTAGACACTATCCCAGTTTAATAGAGCAACAAATAAAACAAGCATCAACATAATTACGTACATTCACCGTAGGGCGGTTAACACGACCACTGGACATTTTGCGTTAGTTATCTATTTACCGACTTAAACAACCGGGCGTAGAACGAGCGTTTATTATGCAAATCCTCTCGCTGTAGTAATAAAGGGATCCATGTGCTCGGAACCATACTACGCTGGGCTTCTCGGGGGATTTTCATATGTTTTCGGGATAATTTCCTAGTTCTGAGTAATTTAGGAGACCCTTATAGGACACAGTAATAGGTAGTGAGACATATGTAAAGCTTGATTGTAATTGGCGGCGAAGATTATGTCTGTATTCGTATAAGCTACTCAAGTACAAGATCACTACTCCATAAGTCCCACTTTAAGAGACAATTGCTATGCAAAATTCAACGCCTCATAGTTCAGTTCGGCTTGTAAGCATTTAGGTACTTACGGCATTTCAAGTTCTCGTCGTCAAGCTGCAATTCCCCTTAATCACATGTACCTACTTCATTTATGTGGGATGCAATTAAAAGGAATTCCACATCAAACGATGATGAGTTGATGAGATTACACTTGCATGAACAAAATCGAAGATAATTTCATGGAGTTATACTACTATGAGCCAAATGTAGTCCCTACATGCCTTCCATGTTATTTATTTTTATTGTGACTTCTGTGAAAGGTTATCTCAAAGAGATCGGTGTCTCGCGATAGGGTTGCCTTTTGTACTCTTTGTTGGAAGATGATGTAACTCCCTTTGTGTGCAGTAAATAGTATTCTATTAACTTATCTAAGTACTTATTGATTCATGAGTAAAAGCAACATAGGTACTCGTATCACAGTTTATGTAATTTACTGCTGCTTCTATGAAACTATTAAAATGTAACATCAATACTTATAAATTAAATTGAAGTGTGTCTGTGATTTCAAAATTTTGTTCCGTCTGTCTTTCTGTTTATCGGGTTTAATCTCCAGAATGACTAGGTTGCGAGACTTATTTTCGCGGAATTCCCTCAGGATTGGGTTAATGTGGGAAAATGTACCACGTGGACAGAGTAGCGGAACTAGCTCTTTATTAGCTTAAAAAAGAATACCATATTCCAAACCTAAACAGGAACTTCTTTCCCCAGGTGCAAGGACCCGTCCTGGTAGTAGAGCTGAACCTCAACAGGCTGGAGGGCACGCAGCTGCGAGCGCTAGGCCTCCTGTCGGTGTTCGGGTTCAACGTCACGTACGTGGTGAAGGCCCCCACCGACTCCCCGGGACCACCTTCTTGCAGCGCCATAGAGTGCCGGTTACTGGGGCACTGTTACGCTAGACATGATTACGAGTGAGTTTCTATTATTATATTATTCATTTACTACCAAACTTACTGAAGAAGGAAGTATGTACTTGTCTTTTTTTACGATGCTAAGTTGTAACCAATAATGACCAATAATTGTAATAAGTTGACACCAATCCCACCTCATGTCAACGATGATGTCGTTAGATGGTAAACGCATTAGCTTGGTGAAAATCCTTTTCACTCTTTCCGTAATAAAGCCCACATCAAAAGCGAGCAGGAATGCCTGATTGGCCAAGCTGTCCCAATTCTTTGCGGTGCGCTTCGTTCGAAATGAGCAACGTCAACGAGGCAAACCGCGCCTCATGCTGTCTATGACACCCAAAACGCACGGTATCCTAGTAGGGCTATAAATATGCAACGTTATTTTTTATGTATTAATATTTATTGGAGAAAGAAAGTTACGTCAACTTTCCTGATGTTTTGTGAAATATAAAAGTTCATCATTGAAATCAAGAACATATAATTAGTTTTTCACGGCAGAACGAGTATAATATCAGATTATTCAGATAAACTTGACTAGGTATGTTCTATTCTACTTGAAACGAGCCTATTTCAAAACAACTCTCACAGAGACACTACTAAGAAAACCAACCGACTCTATTATTATAATAACCAAATATGGCTGGCTGTTTTACCTCTAATATGATATTGATATTATTGATAATATAAAAACTTTAAGTACGTAAAATAAGCGAGGTAAAGAAAATAAATTGCTTTTTTCTGTAAAGGAATTCATCCGAAAATTCGATCACGTCCCAATCTAATGACTATTTAAAGATATTTTATTTACTTTGAACCACAAACTTACAAAGCAATTCCCATTGAAAGTACAGTATAATAAATATCGTGCCCTAGGTCACGAATCGAATTTCAATCTGTAATCCCACTGAAATTATCGAATGGATAACAATCAAAGTTATCGTCGTTCGGTACCCACAACGATTTTAACGTCGATTGTGGGCAATATTTTATACAATAATAAAGGGATTTATCAGTGAAAAATCTCACTTGAAAACCCATTAACGTAGTCAATACAGCGTGAAAATTTAGTGCAAAGCAGAACAGAATGCGGCGAAATTTTCCCATAGACTTAATGTACACGGGGAAATGTCATTGGTTTCGAAACGAAATGTCGAGGTACTTATAATTGAGCCGCTGAGCATATTGATTTGCCACTCTCTGCTATATCCAAACTGTGCTCACGGTTCAATTTACCTTGTCAGAAAAAAATACTAAGGACATTTTTAGATAGCACCGTCAATCTTAAATTAACCTAATGTATAATAATATATAATGGCGGAACGCTGGCGTTTGTGTGCCATGCAATTAAAACGAAATCCACATCGAATTCAAAGTTCTAACCGATTATATAATACAGTTAGTTACAACCCATCAAACGCCTACTACATGGCAAGAGGCTCTCGTCATAACTGAAGAGACCTATGTAGAGCATACTCCACCATGCTCCTTAACTCGGTCGATTTCTCAAGATCGACACAAGCCGCAAGACAATTAATCGGTTAGTTAGGTACTTCTGTCTTAATTAATTTGTGTACTGTATGTAAAAAAATCTAACATTTGTGCTAGCGGTACAAACTCGCTAAATCCAAGAATTATAAGATCAATAATTACGATTATAATGTTGTAGCTTGTATTCTTTACGGAATTAAGTAACGTAATTGTTGTTAGAAAAGCAATAAACTGAATTAATGTATTCGAGACATTGTGTATGAAAAAATGCCACATTAGCACGTGTTTGAGCTATTCCTACCTGCGGCTTTTCCGCACCGTCACTTGGCTTAAGCTATACGCCTTAAATCACTTTATGAATAATAGTGCCATCTTTAAGTATTCATTAATTAGATACTTACGTTGGAAATTCATATAATTCACCACCATACAAATAGGTCCCATAAAGGCATTTCTATTTGGACGATCCTGACCGCTGTGTTTATTCCGCGCGACCACTCAAAGCGGCGCCGAAGCCCGCATCTAATCACAAATTAATAATAGTCGAACAACCACTGTTTACTAAACAAAATATTAACAAGGAGTCAACACAAATTATACACTTATGCCGCTACATATTCCGTTTATAACAATTTCATTTATATCATAGTGTATTTTCATTAATTTTATAATCATAGTGTGTTTATATCTATGAGTATTCCACTCGGCACTTAACGCGATGCCGAAGTGTGCAGCCAGTCGCGGACATATAATAGTGTCATCATTCACCGTTACAAATTCGTTTGTCACAGCAAAAACGTGGCATCTGGTGCTGTGTCACAGCGGTTATTTTTGTACTTGGAATGAAATTTATTGCTTTGTGTGCAAATTGTGCAATATTTTCCTGTTTGCAGGGAATTCTACTGTTCGTGTTTCGAGGGTTACTCGGGCCCAGATTGCGGCGTCGGCCCGCTATGTCCGAGGACTTCCAACATGTGCAAAAATGGCGGAACTTGCAGGTAAATTCGTATCTTTCACTCGACTCGTTAACCAATTTTTTCATCAAAATATCTCAATTGAATAAATTTCTGACGATTTACGACCATGCCCAAGGGAAATTTAAAGCGTTGCTCTTTGGTTACCCATTAATCATGTCGTCTGAAGATTAAAAGATCAGCTGCCTTTACTGAAAGCTTTGAATGTTAATAGGATGAATTATAACATTTTTTAAAGTACCAAAAACGTGTCAATTACACTAATGACTTTGAAGTAATGATTAATGGTGAAAATTTATGTGAACCGAGTTCGTAGCTCTTAAATAGTCCCACTAATTAGGGTTCACTCACTGTAATTTCATAATTACAGCTTACAGCTGCTGCTCTAGACAAATAACCATTTTGATGTGTTATCAACGTTAAACAAGATCATGTTAAACAATTACACACACATCTAAGCAAGTGATAATTAATTTTCAGTAACGCAAGTGGATTATCTTAGATTAGATTTATATTAAAGACGTGCGTGTCGGATCCTTTGGGTCAGAAGTCCAATGTTCAAAGAGCTTGGCTATCACAGCTTTGTTTGCAGGTTTTTCCATGTTTCAATCATAAGTATCAAAAATTAATTTCACATCAACTGTAAAAAACATTTAAATTTATTTACTTACGCTGTCATCACCAAGAAGATCGCCAAAACGTCGATATTTTTAACAGCATTAAATTAAACAGATAATAAAATACTATATAACTGCGATCAGTGTTCGATATAAAAAAGTATAACTCGTGCTCGACATTGAATACTATAACAGCTTCCTTTTTGCATTCATTCGCGAAGCGAGCGTCGGCTTCCTTCGACGGCGCGCAATTTCCTTGGAATAACGAATTTCGCGGGGTCCAAGCGGAACTCGTCTCGATATTTGTTGCGAGAAACTTTCGCTCGGAACAAGTTAAATGCACATTATTCTGAAGCGGTTCCGTCCTATTTAAGTTTCGTTTTGTATTGCGATTGAGCGCTTTGTGAATTCTTGCTTGCGTTGAAAGCAATTGCGATGCGATTGCTATGTTTAACTGCGATTTATTTACCATAATGGCTAGGTAAGTTACGGTGTGCAGTCCGCCTTAGCGCTTCGTTCAGTGAAGCAGACAAAGCGAGCATGAGGCGGCGAGGGAAAACAGGTCAATCTAAAGTCCCTTGTGCCAAGCGGAACAGGTTGGAATGAACCGATTGAATTCTTACCCTGCTGTAAGCTGCTTTGTAATACTTTGCTATAAAGTATTGCTTTATTTTGTTTAGTCTGTTTTGCTGTTCGATCGTTGAAATTTTAAATTGGAACGATAACGAATTCAATTGATGATTTTTTATCGTTCTATTATTTATTGGAAGACGATTTTATCGTTCTTGGCAGGTTCTTGGCATGTTTTGAATAATGATTCATGGTTTTATTTTTTGAAACTGATTTCATAAGTAAATAGGTCTAAAATTTTACGTAAAATATAATAAGTAATACTAAAATTTTAATGAGGATAATAAATAAAACTCTACGTTACTGAGTGACTGCCTCATTGACAACGGACTGCCAAAACTACTGAACGCTGTAATTTTGAATATAGGTATAATAGGTTATGTCATGTTACTTGGGTAGTACACAGGAACACTAACAGAGATTTTTTTACAAATATAACCGAACGGGCAATCCCATCTGTGAAAATCTCGTGTATTATAATGATTAACAACGAAGAATTCACAACAAAGATATCACCCACATCCCTTTGGTCCACTGCTTGCGGGACACCCTGTATACATTTATTGTTTATTTATATATTATATACAAATTATATATTATGTATATTTTGTTATTTATATATATTATTTTTATGTGTGTATACCTATGTATAAACTTATTTATTTTATTTATTATTATATGAAATAATAGTTACACTATGAATTTAATATTAATAGCATAATACCGCTCTTCGTGTATATCAGTTTGGCCTAATGGTTAGCTGGTAGAGAATGCTTTAAGCATTAAGCTCGCCATATGTACCCTATTTGTTTTTTGTGGTCATTAAAGCTTAAATAAATAAATAAATAAATAAATAAGAATTCTTGTAATATCTGTTCATTACGTTGTGTAATTAATATGCCATAAATAACAAAAGACGCACTACTAAAATTTCTTATTAAAATATCTTATGTAATTAAAATTAATTTGAACAACTTTGTAGTTTTCTTTACTTTGTAGCTTAATGGATATTGTATTTTTCCCGTGCAATGCTAGATTTTTTAAAGATTTGTTATGTTTTGATTTAAGCCAATAGATATTGAAGAATTGAAGACTTTATATTACTTATTATTATTACACAGCAATTCGAATAAATATTGTCATGTAAAGAAGAAAATTTAATAAATATTTTTATGTAAAAAACACAGAGAATTCTTAATAAATTCACCTCACATTATGCTTTTTAACTAGCGTAGTGACGTAAGTGTGTTGCTACGCCTAGAGGATACAGCGAAAGCTAATGAGCGTCGTGAGCATTAACTAAAGGACTCCCTCTATCACATCATACTTTCACGCCTGTACAAGGAATCTTACACAAAGATTATGCATCTTGTCGTGACCTCCTTTACTTAATGTGTTGCCTGGTGACGCGTGAAGGTTTGAGTAATTAAGATGAGATGTTATCTAGGCGATTCCTTTGTTACTTAGTGAAAAGTGTAGACACAACGGCTGTATGTCGGTCTAATCTTTAAAGCCGTATTTTATACTGTTTTTCTTTGTTAGCTAAAGCTGACTCGTATTTCTCGAAGAGAAGCAAGAACTAATTAATACTTTAACTAAATCATTAAAAGAAGGTATACAATATGCAATCGTACAGCTATGTACGGCAGTGTTAAAGTTATATTTTTCTAGTTCCAAAAACTTTTTCATCGAAACTTTAGTACCTAAATTGCCTAAGTTTCCCGCATCATTAACAATATCTTATAACTCTTATTAACGTTACGAGTATATTGTATTACGAACCCATAAAAGTTACCAATTTACGCTGTACGAAAATATATAACAATTAATTTTATCGATTGCCGTTATCGCCTTTTAAGATTTATCGAAAAACAATTCCTTCTTTATCCGACTGCGCGATGATAATAGAGAAAATTGTGTCAATAGCCGTTCTAGAGACAAACACGTTGTATGGACCCATTTTGATGATTCCTGCACCAGTCGATAGGCATAAAATTCCAACGACCATTTTTTTACATCCTAGGAAAATATTTAAACTCAGTTTGCAATTTTTCTCACCTTACGTAATTTCGGGTTTTAAGTTTCAACTGATTTTGTTATCCAAAATGCAGACACCCGAATCCCCCTAATTCCTCAATTATAACACAATTCTATGCGAGTGAATAATCGAATAATATACTTACTCAGCAAGGAACGCCGTATATTTAAAGCGAGCGCAAACTGTTTGCTTGAAATAATGCATTTCCTTCCTTGGAGTGCTGTTCGTGGAATAATAGCGTCAATTTCCGGAAATTTTGTGCCCCCGAGATGATCCCGGCATAATCCCGAGTTCGTATCTGCTGATATGGAATTATGCCGCGTTGGAATACCTACATACCGCTTCGTCTGCTCTGTGCTAGTTTGAAGCGCTCGTCTTGTTTACGAACTTCGAATACACTGTGTCTCACGTAGATTTACTGAGTTATTTGTTAACAACCTAATGTAATACCTAATGCATTTAACATCACTATACACAAAATATGAGAAAATATTTGCTTTTGGGATCATATCTGTGACCGAATAAGAACGAGAATCTTAAGAACAATTTAGTAAATGGACTATTACTAACAACAAACAGGACTAAGGAACACACACGAACAGTACTTGCTCCAATCCTCATAATATATTTACTATTGAACTAACGAACTTACATACTCGTACTAGTACCCTCTGCTAACTGGACTAATCATACCATAGTAGTTAGGTAAGTCTTTATCTGTGTCAGTCGGCGTAATCATGACCGGCAATGGAAGGGTATGCTCGAATGATTCAGTAATGAATTAAATGAATGATGAATTCCATTTAAAAGTTTAATAATTACAAATGAATACTGGAAATAAAATGGGGTCTAAGTACCAAAAACAAAATATGGAGGAATTGTGGATTAAAATAATAACCAATCTTTATAATCATATTTGTTTATTTTTTTAATGAAAATAACATTATTACAATAGAATCTTTGTATACAGAAAAAATAACTTGTTTTACATAACAATTAGCACAACAAACTTACATATTTAGTGTCAGTCTAAAGAAAACTCCAACTCCATTGGAGTTAACTTAAATTCGGCCCTAAGTGCCTAGCATTATATTTTAAATAAAGATCTAAGTACCAAATCCGTTTTAGTATTGGCACTTAGACCATCGCCTGCGCTAGTCCGCGTCCTAGGTACTTTATAGGTTAGAAAAACGACAAAATCAACTTACCTCATCTGGTGGCGGCTGTTTTTCCGGAATCACTTTACCACTAGCTGACGTGTATTCTTTACCAGCATCCTTTAATGCTTTTTTAACAGCCTGCACACTTTTTGCTCCACTTTTATGCCTTTTTCTTCCCGAACCGGCAACAACAACAGGTGCTATGTCCGCCATTTTCATAATACTGGCGACTAGCTGCCGGGGACTTAAACCCTTTTAAAAAATAATGCGCTTTGCGTCCCACACCCCCGCGTTTCTTATAAATGTAAGTACCGAGTAGAAAACTACGCTAGTCACTTAATGCTTATTTTAAGCCATTGGCGATGGCATATAGATCGCATTTCTGGAATAAAATTCGTTACGAATTTTTTGGCACTTAGACCCTTTTTTATTTCCGGTATTCAAATAGTAAAGAAAAAGAAAAACGCCACTCCAACTTCCCCCGTTTCCGAGCTACCCATACTTGTTCAACGTAACGACTTTACAATTTTAATTAACAGTATCTCAACATCATTTACCTTACCATTAACGGCATTAATTAACCTCCAGGCAAATGGGCCCGGCCGCCGTGAGCTGCATCTGCGCGCCGGGCTACACGGGCGACCTCTGTGAGGCGCAAATAGCAGCGCCAGGTAAACATTGCCTTTTTGTGTAAAACATAGATGTATATTAATCTAGTAAGGTAAGTACAGCCCTAGTTTATAGCGAGGTATCTTTTTAATATCTAGTAATGTAGTGTTATCTCATTTTAAGTGCATGTAAAAGTGGTGATAGCCTTGTGGTTAAGAATTCGGCCTCTTATTCGGAGGGTCCAGGTACGAATCCCAGGGCACCTCTGACTTTTCGGAGTTATGTGCGTTTAAATGTCACTTGCTACAAACGGTGAAGGAAAACATCGCGAGGAAACCTGCATGCCGGAGAGTTCGCAAAACTCAAAGGTGTGTGAAGTCCGCCAATCCGTACTTGGCCAGCATGGTGGACTATGGCCTTAACCTTCTGATTCGGAGAAGAGACCAGTGCTCAATAGTGGGCCATGATGGGTTGAGATGATGATGATGTAGTGCATGTAAGGAAGTGCTTATGGACCGGCAGTTTTGACGCAAAGTGATCGACGAAGTTAAACAACTGCGTATGCGTTGGTTGTTGGATATGTGGCCAACCATTTCTGCAGCGCTTCCGTGGTTCTGGGGGAACGTTAAAGTTATTGTTTAATAATCATATTTATTAAGGTTAAACTTTTATACCCACCCGAGGAGTGCATGATTACTACTTACCTACTTCTGAATTAACGTCTGATCTAAGTTTGGAAATCGCGCGAATCCTGCGTACTTTCCCACGGAACAACCTTTCCAAAAGCATGTTCTAGAATCCATTCTAAATTGTTTTAAATTTTTTCGTTGGCTGACAGAGATCCAGTTAAAAATGGGTTGTCTCGCTTAATGGACGATAGAAAACGTTAAAGGCTTTGCTTTTAAAATGTCAATAAAGGGAACATCTTAAAGCAATCAAATGGAAAAAATTTCGCATAAATATTTCCTTGGATTTTTGCAGCAATTTTGGTATGTTCCATAAAATATCTCGCACATTCACTAGTAAGTAAGTACACAGTCGCTACCACACAAAGAGAAACTATTCCGATAATGAAAAGCGTGACTCTGGGCAAGATTTACGGGATTCGAATCCTATCACTATCTTATAGAAAATTACCCTCACGATGGTCAAGGGTACAGGAAAATGGAGGAAATAATGGTAACGTTACCCTCCCCTCATTAAGCACAGGAGTTTGGATATCAGAATGCTGGGAATATCGTGAGTCGTATAAACGAGATTCGAGATTTACCGGTATATTACGCCGGCCATGGCAGTTAATTCCAAGTATTATATCCACGATTAAAAGAAAGTAGGGGAGGTTTTTATTACACGGTTTTTATATATCGACCTTTTTGTATGCTATGTGTATGTGTGTAAGAGCGTTAATATGTGGATGTGTAGGTATGTATTGTATAATTCGATATAGAAACAATTAAATTGGTAATTTCTTTAGAATTATAACCTACGCCATAATTATATCTATGGTAGTGGGAAAATAATAATAGTTATGAGGTCAATTATAAAAACAATGAAAACAAACAAATAAATACAAAATATTTAAGAGCTTCATGCTCTAAGTTATGCTAGATTTCACGACGCTGTATTGGCCTTGTACCCTTGTAGCATAAGATTTACAACACCCGGACTCGATCAGTCTATCATTAAGACAGCGTGAGATATCTTTCGCGATGTTTCTCACTGTGCATATATGAAAAGAAAATGTAAACAATGTTATAAAAGTACCAAGCACACACGCGTACGTCGCGTCGTTTGGGTGCTCTTTCTTTGTGAATATATAAAAGAATATTGAGTGCTCGGCTCTCTGTACTTCTCCTTACTGAGATGGTTCACCTGAATTTTTCAGTATTATTCGGTAGCTTACATTTTTTGTTCAATCAGAAGTTCAGTACATCCTTTGCATGGTCTTTCGAGCGTCAAAGAATCAAGACAATTTTGGTATTTTACGGTTTTACCATTCTCAATCGATTCGCTTCAACAAAAATATATTTAGCCATTTTCATAGCTCCTCATAACTAAGGAGAACTAGAGAGTACTCCACTACGCTACTCCAAGGCTTTTTAAGCGAGCCAAAGGCCTTTGATGGCTTAACTACTGTTATGGCATTATAACAATCGGTTCCAACTTCTTTACAAGACCATGGAAGTGCTCAAGAAATTTTGGTTACCGTGAATAGACATAATATGTAGACTTGTCACTCCCCACTAAAAACAAATGTATTGCATACGTATTGCACAATTCAATTTGGCTTTTTAAGTAAAATTTATTTAAGACATTTTAAATTTTCGCCGTCAATATACAAAAAACACAGGGGAGGAAACTGGCATTTGTGTGCTTTACAATTAATGAAAATATAAATAAACTCTTCCCCTTCCCTCTTATTAAGTACCTCGGAGTTCAAAGGAATCTTTAAAATCTTTTTTGTTATTACATTAAGGGAATCACAAAACTAGTTACGGAAACAACGCAACTTACAAAAGAAAATATCATAAATAAATTAACCCTCTAATGGTTCACAAGCTATGATATCAAATAATACAAACATTTTATGATACCGCCGTCGGGAGTAAAAAAATAAATTAAACAAGAGGAAAACACGGAGTCAGATAAGATGTCACCGGGGAGAAGAAATTGCCCTAAAATATTATATTAGTTAAGTACATGTCGTGAATTTCTTAATTATTCTGTCATAGAAAAAATATCTTTCACAACATTTATCCGCAATTCTTATACATCGAGTTCTAGAGACTGATACGGTATGCGCCATTCAATTCCCTGAAGCCTAAATAAAGTCTTTTTAAGCCTTAAAATTCACTTTTGTCTACAAAATTCCCCTGTGACAACTCCTATCTAAAAACAATACGTCCATTATTCCGTTAGGAATTGGCAAATGTTTTTCACTGAAACTGTGAGTACCCTTCTGACACGGGCATAGCCTTTGCCTTTCAATTCCCCAAAGCTTTCTCGCGCTCGTACCGAACACCTGTTGGGAACTATTCCCCAACTTTTCTACCTTTAGGGCCAATATTTACAAACTCCCAGCCGTTGAAAGGTTTGTAGCGGTCTAAAACACATTTAACGGGTCATTACAGGTGTTATGGGCTTATAATTGCTTTTAAAATGTAATTAGTGTACCCAGTCAGGGTTGTACGTTATACAGCGGTTGTTTAGGGTGTATATTTTACATTATAAGAGGTTTTTCATGTAATGTTTAGCCTTGTATTTAATGGGTTTAAAATTGGCCATTATAGTCGGCCAAATTGGCCAAGGAAAAGATGGATGGACTGTATGTATGAGATGACAGATAAGGGTGTTAATGTAGAAATGACGGCTAATAGTACAGAATGGAAGAGAAGAACATTATTGCAGCGACCCCAAATAAAATTAGGAAATAAGCATAAAGGCCATGAACCAAACGTTTTAAAAACAAAGTGCAGTCGCATGCTGCTCCAATCAGGCTCCAAAATAATTTTTAGGAAATATTTCAGTAGTTAACCCTTTATTTAACTAACATGTATTTATGTGTTGATTATCACACTAGGATTCTCTTTGTCTTGGGTGTTATGGGCAACAATGCATTGTTGAATGGAGACAATGTCACACACATTTTTAGAACTCGTTATTCGAACTCCACACCGTTTGAACGAAATTCAGGCATGGTAACCATATGGATAACCAAAATAGACACAGAAAACACACATTTTGATAGTAATGCAAACTACATTTGCAATTTTCCTCCATGAAAGACTACAGTTTTTGCAGCGGACATTTTTATTTTCCTGCAACGTTGTTTAAAAATATTTTTATTTCAGAATGCGGTATAGAAGAATGTTCCGAGGGTTGCCGGGAAGGAAGCAGTTGTGACTGTAACCCTAAAGATAACGACGCTTGTAAGTAAATAAATGAGTTTATAATATACTCTTCGAAGTACACAAGATCATTGAACGTAGCAAGACCTAAGCAGAATTTAAATTTTCAATATCCATTTTTAGATAATTAAATAACTATTGTCATGCTAAATCACAAGCCTTCGAAAATAAAATTCTCATGATGAGCGGTGCCACCACAAAAAAAAACTTTTTCGATTATAGACTAAATATAAATAAATATACATATTTTATACAAATATCCCTTTATTGAGAGACGTAGAAATATGAAATACACTTATATCTTTACCCCAGCCTGAACTCAATGGGACCTACCATTCGCTAGGCAGGGTTAACGGTCGATTAGCAACAGACTTTTCCAAGCTAAGGAACAAGTAATATGAGAGCTTACTTACAGACCTACGTAATAGTTGGTTGATATTTCAAATTCTAATATTAATTTAGTTCATATATTTATGCCAGATTTTTTTTTTCAATTTGGATGGTTTACGAACACATACAGAAAGAAAGTGTTGGCAGGTAGACGTGACGACCCTGTAGCCTAGTTGGTAGCGACCCTGCCTGCGACGCGAGGGGTCCCGGGTTCGATTCCCGGCCGGGGCAGATATTTATGTGGCAGATAAATATTTGTACTCGGGTCATGGGTGTAATTGTGATGTGTTATATGTGTAGTCCATGCCACCCGCGACACAGGTACCTAGTAACCTACTGCGGGGGTATGAGTGTGTTAGCGTTTATTATTATTATTATTATTATTATTATTATGTAAGTGATAAGTAATTTACGTACAAAGTAAAATGCTTTTAAAAATAATTTGTTAAAGAAATGTAACCCATGTTTCATTTTCAAAGTGTGAAAAGGCACTCCCTTCGTTTTTGTCGGTTTTTCGTCTTTTCACAAGCACCACTTCAAAGTGCTACGAGAACTAACGATGTATGCTACATTGCCTCAGAGAGCTACGGCGCTATGCCGCTACGCCAGACGTAGAGCTCTCGTAGCTGTCGTATTCCAACTTCAAACTAACGCAACACAACCCGCTTTGAGGTCTCTAAATCATTTGGTAGACTTCTTAAATGATAGATGAAGAGGTGAGGGCACGGGGCTGTCAAGCTCATTGAGAATAATGTTAAGTATTCTGTGTTATAATGAACGCTTTTCCTAAGTTTTCCTAAATTTTTTAAACCCCGCCCCATCGCAAAAAGAGGGGTGTTATAGTTTGACGTGTCTGCGTATCTAAGTATCTGTGTGGTTGTGTGTCTGTTTGTATCATGTAGCTCCTAAATGAATGGGCCAATGATACGTTTTTTGTTAGAAGACTGACATGATTAAGATGGTTATAAATTATATTTTTTTTTGGAAATCTTTTCAAGCGTTTGAAGATCATCAGCTCATTAGTAGATATGCTTAGTCGGGCGATCTTTAAATTTAATTTTTTATAGTTATTTATTATAAGTATAGAATAGTTTATTTTGCTGTTTCTTTTTAATGAGATGTTCTATTAAGCAAAATCTAGTTCATTAGCGTTTCAAATACCTACTTAAAATAAATGACTTACAGTTTAAGTTGCTAGTCATAATTCCATAACTATTAATAAAATATTATTTCCACAGCCTCAGCTCGTTTTGAAACAAGACTGCAAATAGTGGACCAAGGGACCACAAACATATCTCAAGAAATAGTTAAACAGGTAATATTTAATAGTTTATTATCTTGCTGTATTAAATAAACATTACTATTACGTAATGTTTTAAATTTTTTTTCTATAGACTTTGTTAAATATAATGTACACTTTTTTCATAGCAAAAAGTTATCTAGTCCTTCTTTCGAACATGCTGACATATTACGGATAGGCAGACATAGCTATTAAAATACTGTTCCAGTAAAACAATTTGTTTATATTTTTAAAGAAATCGTTATAGTGTCATAGATGGGATAGAATTACATGTTATAGATAGATTTTAATTTGTCATCCTTACTCAATTCAAAGATAATTAATTAAAGCGTATATTAATTAGAATTAATAAAAAGGTCGCTCGAAACGTAATTAATGCAACATTTAACGAGTCGTACAACAGACTCAAACAAGGATAAGACAAGAATTGGAGAAGATAAAATACTTTTATTTATTATCCTCAACGGAGATGTTGGACTACCCTCTAAAATTGCCCCCCAAAGATCAGCGTCGTGCCAATAAAACCCGACCAGTGAAGGAATGGCACCATTCTTAACTTTACCGCTTGTTTCATACTTTAATTAACCGTTTTTTCTTGTAACCTTATTTCAATCCATTTGTGCTTAATGCAGGGTAGGAATTCGTTCTTCTTGCTAAGGAATTTTGAAGAATACTAATTCACCACACTGCTTCAATGGTGGTTATTGACCGGAGGTGATATAGAGATACTGCTGTATAAGCTACTCTACAATTTTTTTTTTTTTTATGGAATTAAGATAGCAATCGAGCATGCAGTACCACCCTTCCCCTGCCGCCCATAACAGCTGTGACCGACCTAGAACTAGACTCAAAGGGACTAGGATGGTTAGTCCACTTAGTAGATGGTGTTAGAATATTAGTTGGTTAGTTTGTTAATAAGTGCGAGGACAGGGTATGTTAGTGATAATTAGTCCTGTTAGTTAATGTTAGTAATAGTCCAGTTAGTTATTGTTAGTATGAGTCTTGTTCCAATTCGGTCACAGATGCGTTGCTACCCCTGAGGTCTGAGATGGTCACCTCTAAAAAAGTGAAACCGGCTCCACAAACCTTCCTATCCGGAACACAATTGCTCTTAAAAACAATTATTATGACGGTAGGAATGGTACTGAGTACCTTGGCGGGCGGTGGTCCTACCCCGGGCGAACTGGCAATTTGTTTCAAACTTTACCAATAGCATTATAATACTATACCCTAACTACGCAAAGACACGGAAGGAATGTATAATCGCAGCAAAAAAAGGACATAAGTATTAAATTAAATCTTTTTTCGCATTAAGTTTTTTTACCTTGTATTTTGCTGTACACATCCCAAATTCATTCTTGTTACCGGAATTAGTTGTTTTAGAAATATATCTTTGACGAAATAAATTAAATATTTAAATGTAATCTCAACGCATAGCTCGATAGTGTAATATCAAAGTAATATATGGCATGTCACGACACACCTGCTCTCCGGCATCCCAGGAGACAGCTGGTGTAGTTGGGTCAGCAATACAAAAAACACTTTCTTGACCCGTGCGTAAGATACATTATATAATGTTGTAAGAGACGTTATAAAACCTTTATGACATTACCCACTTGTAAAATGAGGACAGGTTTGCGTCGAGAATTTTATTTTTATGTCGTACATTGATCATATAGCAGGAAGATAGCCAGGCAACCTGGATAGACTGGTTGAGGTGTAAAGTAAAAGTAAGATCAAGATGACTATAAAGACACAGATGCTCTAAGATAGAAAAAAGGGTGACGTGGAAGCAACTCTTCAGCTCCAGCACCAAGGCTGAATAGAATATGTATGAAATTCAGTATTGAAAAACCCGGTGAAGAAGAATAAGCGAAAAAAGTCAAAAAAGAATGTCGAAGTTGAAAAGTCGAAATCGAGTTCGAAACCGGAGTCAAATTCGGATTCGTCATTTTATTTATTGTTCTACAAATAATTGTTAATTGAATTAATAGAGTTTTACCTCTACATTTACATGAATAATTTATTTTTGTTTTAGATAACCAACTATTTGAAAAGCTCCAATATAACTCTGCAAGATGAAATAGAAATTCTAAATATAAGGTAAGTAAACACCAAAATATTACAGAAATTCCCCCGGAAAATATATGAAATGAAATTCCTTGCACCTCATGAATGAAAAAATTCGTTCATTGGAATTCAATGTAATCAAAATTTAATTATCATTTCCATAAAATTAATGAAAGAGGATGCCTTAATTTTTGCAATTATGTTTGAATGAAAATTTACCGACTACATCGTTTTCCTGGGCACTCAGCCAATCAATTGTCTCATTAAAGAAAATATAATTGAAATATTACAATTTATAATCACGATTTTATGCTTCTTAATTCACTTTGAACTATATAAATATTGCAGAAAGCATTTTCAGGCGTGGTTTAACTGGTGATATTTTATTAAAACATTCAAAATCGACAGTTTATTGAAGCACTGAAGCGCTCAAGATTTTTTTGCCGTTAGCGTTCTTCCAATTTTATTAACTGAGACCAGTTACGATTGACAAAACCGTCCGGCTGTGAACGCTGTGATATAATTACTCTTTTATGAGATTCGCTTGGGGCAGAAAGTAGAAGGGCAGAAGGAAGTTTTACCTAATGAAACAGTGTATATTATTTTAACAATAAAAAGGCCGCTACCGATTCCGCGTAAATTACAAACAGACAGTAGTTAAAAAATCGACTTAGAAGTTTTTCTTGCTGTTTCATTCTACCTTCTCCGATTCTTTTGTGAGTCTCGCTTGGGATCACTAGGTTAGTACGTAATTTAGGTACCTAATGAAGCTTAATGTCTTAGAAATAAAAGTGCCGCGTAAATTAGAAACAATTTTTCTCGTTTTTTCATCCTTCTACGTACTCTTAACAGTTGAAGAGTTCTCTTATCTGAATGAATGAATGAATGAATGAATGAATGAGTGAATGAATGAATGAATATTTTATTTGCTGAAATTGTGGTAACTAGAGATCTTACTGTTTATATAGTACAACGCTCACAATTTACCATAGAGATGGCGTGCAAATTTCATATAACATAATGTCAATTTATATTATAATAATCATTTTAATACATATAGGTGTCAGCTATTAATTTGAATCATTTAGTTATTATTTATACATTAAGTCATGCAAGATTAATTTACTTAAAACTATTACACAATACAATATTACTGAATCCAACTCTACGCGTAGTATTTGGTAATTTTGTCATAATATTGATATTATACTCGTAATTCTAATTCTACGGTTAACACGATCCTAAAAGCGGTTGTGATCACTCAAAACTGTCCTTGTTTATATAACAGCAAGGGTTTAAAAGCGCTTAATGGAACGCACCCGTTGCATTCGAATAAATTTGAATTTAAATTCGGAATGCCCGTAGCGCACCAGAGAGCAACGGCGCGCGTTCAGTGTGGCTCCGCGTGTGGGGCGCGCGGCGCGAGGCGGGCGCGCTGCGGGCGGCGCTAGCGCGGCTGGCCGCCACGCGCTCGCGCACCGACCGCCTGCGGCTGCTGCCCGCCACGCTGCACTTTGATATGCAGCCGGCGCTCAGTCTGCATGTAATTATAAATCAATGCTAATACAGTCATACCCCTGGACAATTGGGACGGCGACAATAGATCAGAAATGGTCGCAATGGCTTCATGCGGATACTGGTTTGGGGATTAGGAGGCTCAAATTAAATAGTACCCCTGCATTAGGGTTCCTTAGGGGAATCAAGAACAACCGTTACCCGAGAATCGAACCCGGGACCCCTCGCTGCGCGCGCTGGCAGAACCAATACCACCTAAGCTATTTTGTCTAGCCAAGATTGCATTGAAAATCGTTTTTACTCATCAGTGAGTAATTTAGATTAAAAATCCTACTGGAAACATCACACATCAATTACCTAACTATTTTCTGATTCCAAAATCCTATCTAGTTTTTGCAGTTTTCTACAGTGAAATTAATATAATGTTAAGAGAACAGCTGCATAGTGTGCAGGATTTGATTTGAAAACCGAGTCCGAATCTGAGTGTAATGTAGAGTCCCAACAAATCATGATGGAGTATTGGAGAATAATGGATGGTAAGTGGTCACCGTCGACCAAAGACATCAACAATTGACGCACCAAAAAAAGGAACAGAGTAAGCGAATCAGTCTCCGAAACCCCTCGTACTATATTCAGCACTTACTTTTAATATCGAGGGCTTTGAAATTGTACACGTACGTACCAGTATTAAGACACGCCATACCTTTTAGCGTTTAATAGGGCTAAACACGCCGTTGCGAGAAAATGCCAGAGCGTTGGGCTATTGGTATTCCGCCGGGGAATACTATGTACTGGCAATGGCACACTCTCACAATACTTGGTTATACAACGTGTCCCAAAATCCAACGATAAACGAGAACTGGAGGGTCGACTTGCTGAAAATTAATTTTCGAAAATTTATACCCTTTATGTTATTTTGAACTACCACGACCTCAGTTTTTCAAATATTTTTTTTTTTCTTATTTTTCCTGAAGTAGTCATGAGCAAGTCCACCTTCCAGTTCCCGCTTATCGTTGAATTTTGGGACACGTTATATCGTGAACAACTTGGGTAACTTTGGTCCCGATCTGATATGCGAACTTCCCTATATTAAAAGCAATAAGTTGATTACAAGTAATGCAATCTCATGAGTTCAGGGTTATTACATATTTTTATGTGTATTAGATTTCAAATAAGATTTTTACTTGCGTAATATTCTTTTTATTAAATTAAATGTGAATGTGATGTATGTAATATATACCATATTAATTTTATAAACGTTCGTCTCAGCTGCTAAGTACATAATATCTTATTTTACAAACTAAAAAATAGGCTATGAATTATCCTGTTTCATGGAATAGCAGAAAACACTTTTTTTTCACCTTCACACTGCATTTGAGGAATATCTTATTTTACAAACGCAGTAATGGGCTAGGTTTATTCATTTTTATCCTTTTAATCGCAAATCGTGTTTGTCTATCACTATCCACATCCAGGTATAAAAAAATAATCTGTACGCAAACCCTTTACTTCAAAGTAGCATCGTGTTTGTTCTATAGCTAAACCGGTGAGAATACGTGAAAACTTTGGAACAGCAATTAGCAAAGCAATAAATATTCCAATTGGCCGAGCTTCCTTGGCAAGTTTTAATTATTTCAAATGTTCATTCCCTCGCTCTGGCGCGAACTGGCGACCGGCCAGGTCTCGTGAACTATGTCTTATTAGGGTAGCCTACCAGCTTCTTTGCTCCGTCGTCAAGCTAAATCCCCGTAGATACGTTTGCACCAGTAATGGACATTAAAAAGAGGTTTAAAAATCTCAAAATCTTCTGACATTTTTTCTTTACACAAAAAATTTCTACTGGAAATTTTAGGTACAGTAATTTAGGGTTCGTTATTTAAAAATATTTTAGGGAGTTAACTTTACGTTAAATATTAATTTTTTTATAAAATTACAAACTCAGTAAATAAATCTTAAACTTGGCACTTTGCAACACAATCATTTAATTAATTAGGGTTGTTTGTTGTTTAATCAATTAGGGGTTTATCAATGGAAGCGTGAACATAACGGTACACGGGTTAATTGTTTACGTAACAATTCAGCGTTCATTCATAAAACAATAATCACCCTTTATGTTTATAGCCCACATAAATCTTTCGCCCATCATTGGAGCAAGTACCTTCATTCTCATAAAAGCGTGATTCTAGAGAAAACTGGTTTACACTCATTTAACTCGCCTTACACGAGCTTTTTCCACCGATTTGTTAAACCAACGTGAAAGCTGGGAGCTAAGTTAGGAACTTCAGATTTCCGTATAAACTTAACATCCAATTTACGAGGTTTTTAATCGGGTAAAGTTTTATTTATCATGGTGTTATAGGTATATAAGTATGTTTTAATTTTAAGTTGTATTGCAGTACAGTTTTTACGAGGCAAAGGAGTCGTACTTCTTTTTTCGTTTTTATTTGAACCATTACATCTGTCTACAACAAAAATACTGCTTATTGCAATGCTTCTTTTTTTATTATGATTCGTTTGATTATAGCGCAGGTGCCTTACAATTAAGAATGAATAGGACTCCAGTGTTTTACCATCCAAGATTACATCCTCACTTATCATCAAATATGAGAGTTTAATCAAGCATGAACTTATAAGCATGAATTTATAATGCTATACTCTACACATTCTTAATAAAATTGAAGGGTCTGTCTGTAATTTCCAAATAACTGTTTTTTGTTTGAGTGCATATACCTACTTATTTAATACTAAAACACAAACAAACGATTTTAAATTTTTTACCTGTCTGTGCGTCTTTAGGGTTTTCCGGGTTAATCTCAGAAACAGGTGATCCGATTTTTATGAGACTTTTACTGGAAAATAGAAGAGATTGTGTAGCAACACTACTAATAATCCCGGACATCCCACGGGATCGAGATTTATGCGGGACAAACTTCTATGCTCAAACAAAGTCGCGGGCTCAGCTCATAAGCAATAAACAAGGCGATTCTTAAATAAAACTGAATACGTCATAAACTAGAAATTCATCGCAAGCTTAACTAGCTAAAGTTAGTAGCTGTAGGAATCTCTTGGAAAATTTTCATCATAACTTTAACTTATTATGAAGACTTCCAGCTGCAATCTTGTTTGACCGACTTAAGAAATTGACTTACTGAACATCACAGCGTAAAACATCAGTTGTGGTCATCAAATTTACTGTGAAAATAATAATGTATACCTACTGAAACCTTTAGTATTACTATTGAAATATATCCTTAACAATATAACAAACATACATTTTAGGAATAATATGCATACTAAAAATACTTACAACTACAGCATTCAGTGCTGCCGTAAGCGGACATGCAAGGCGTGCACTGTACGCGGGCGGCACGTCCGGGGAGACGGCAAATGTTGTTTCAATAAAAGTAAACAGATATTATAGGCTTGGTAGTTGAAGTGCAAAACAGTATTGCACGCACTCATGCAGAGTGAGTTGTGAGCAGGAGTAAACATTAAAATTTCAATTTTGGTTTTGTACATATTTACTTTTACTATACCTACATAATATGTATAAATTTAAAGGCCGGATAACATGTCATAAAACGACAAACATTCCTATTTGCACAAACAAGAACACTGTGTGAAATATTACAGCGGTTTTACGTGTTAGTACAGGTGCTTTTATCATATCCCATTACGTCCAGCTGAAAAAGCCGTTTAGGAAAACAATAACGTAACTTTACGTACAGTGCCACAAACTTATCTGACCCGGTGGCCAAAATTGGAACTAATGCAAATGTTATACTGTTGTCAGACAAAGACAAAGACAGTAGCGCCCCTCTTACCGGGTCGGATAAGTTTGTGGCACTATAACTCGGGTTTGGTGTCTGACGCGTTACGATGTTTGGCGACGTCAGTTAACATCGATAAACTTATTGAAACAAGATTTACGATTGGTTTTAGTGTAACCTTAGACTTGGCACCACGACAACAACATGTTTTCATCACTTTATCTAATTAGGGGACAATTCCTATGGTTTTTTAAGCAAGGATAACATGTTTTTTATAAAAAAAATTACTCTTTGCATGGGAGTATGGGACTACAAGGTGCTACAAGTATCAGCTTTCGAATGAATAAAAAAACAAGTTCGTAACATGAAAAAATACAGTTAAATAGTACAGTCCAATCCTCTTTACTTCTTCTTTAAAAACTTTTATGAAAAATGAATCGTAAATCTTGTAAAATTCAAGTTTAAGACGTATAATATCATATTGTAATAGATGTGGTATTATTCATAGCTCCCATAAAACTTAGAACCTTACGAGTAATACTCATCTCCGTAACGTATTTATTTAAGATTAAAACTCCGAGTGCTTTTAAGTTCAGGAAGAATAAGATGGAATTTTAAATTTAAAACGGCTATAGCGTTCTACATGAGCTTGCAGTGTTTACTCAGAATTATATTCTCTATATCCTTTGTGGGAAAATTTAAAATATGGAGTTATTATTATCACAGTAGCCCGGGTTCACTCAGACATAATTAACGGTTAGCACGAGAGTATTATTTTAAACGAACGACGAATTAGGTTATATTATAGGAATAACTCATCTAACTTCGCTTTATTTTAAGTTTGAATTATACAGGCAGGACAGAGACCCGTGCCCATCTGTGGGACAGTTATCAGGTGGGATTATGCTATATGTAGTTCAGTGAATAGTGGGCCTGACCGATAAGCGAGTTGATACCCGGTTTAATACTGGGCGTTTGTGAAACAAATAAAATATACTTCTTTTTGGGTCGTAGGTTTAGCGAGGAGATATGTCGATAGTTGATATTTTATGTACTATATCCATGCCATTCGCAACACAATCCTAGTAAGTACACCTAGTATCCATAGAAGTCCATTGCGAAGAAATAGACAAAATGTTGGGTGAAAATAATGTCGTATTTTCTATTTCATTGAAAGTCTAAACAAGCGCTACATTGATAACCGAATGTTATGCCTTCTAAAGTTACGGCTCTGAAATGTTTCCTACAAACGTAAGTACAATATTATAGACAGCAGCCTTAATGCCTTCCCCATTTTGTAGCGACTATGAAAACTTCAAACAAAATTCTATGTAGGTACATTCCATCCTCCCCAAACTCAATTAAAACTGCCTAAAATTAAGATTTGAATTGGAGCGGTGTACATTTTTATGACACGGTCAGAACACAACCCTCTTTGTATTATACTTTGTTAAAAATTAACATGTAAATAGGTACTCGATTTTACTGCAGGCATTAATCATCAACCAGCGGCCGGAAGTATGGGAGGGGTCAGAGTTCATACTGAGTTGCATGGCGTACGGATCCCCCAACATCGCGTTCACTTGGTACAAGGATGGAGTCAAAGTGAACTTTAATGGCACGACCAGGTGAGGTTATATTGTAATGGAAAAACTTTTCTTTATTATTTTTATCCAGAAGACAGAGTACCACAATTTAAGAGGTGACAATATTTGTAAGTTCAAAACTAGTTGCGGTAACAGCTTTGAGTTTGAACAATGCTAGGTATAATTGAAAATCTCGCAACTGAAAAATAAACTCGCTGTAAATCTGTAGTATTTCTATTTATTCTTGTTACAAATTCTCTTGGCACTAGAAACAGAAGCCATTTGACACATTGTGCAACCTTTAAACTACAAAGGTGTACCACTAACACTTTAATTCTTATAATATATTTATTAACTTACATGATAAAGTATTAATTAAAATATCTGAATTAAAGTAGTTACAAGGTGCTGTTACATTAAATTACTCTAAAAATGATGTAATAAATCATACGACGTATGACCGTAAATGCACAGGTGTTATTAAAACTAGTACGGTCTCATGTACTAGGGACCAGGAGTTCATATATTGCCAGTTATTACTTCAAATAGTTTTTACCCGGGAGCACCGGAGCTTTAACTTACCTCATATAAAATAATGAATCTAATTCTAATTCATAAACGCGGTTGTTATTACACTATTTAAATGCAATAAAACCTTTAATAACTTTTGTATGCTATAGAAACCTTTCATAATTTAAGGTACATTGCCGTTCTTAATATTCTTTTTATACCCTGACTGAAAATGGGATTTTGGGATGGATTTCCATTGGGGGCAAACATTTAAGTGACAGATAAATATTTGTTATCAAGTCGTGGATTTTAGTGATGTGTTATTTGTGTTGTAGGTACTATAATAATGTCATTCGCGACCCCAGTGCGGGGGTGTTAGTCTGTAAGAGTTCATCCATTTACAATCAGTTGCTTAACACCTGGCTAAATGTCACCATTGCGTTAATTGCAATTACCAATTGTTAATATTTAATCTACTAACTCATGCATAGATTATCTAAAAATAGATTACTGGAAAAGGGCATTAGGATCGTATTAAAAACACATACCTACATTAATAGGTCATAAAGTGTTATCAATCGCAAATGACGCCTTTGCACTTTAACTTTTATGTCCCAATAAAATTCATACTTATACGCCGTTCACTAAATTTTTAGTACGGAACGATAGAGAAAGTTTTGAAATAACGGCTTTCGAACTTTGTGCATCGGGGAACTGAACGATAGTTTGATAGTTTACTTTATAGAGTACCTGGTTACTTCATAATTTAAATGTAGTTGGTAATTTAAATGCAAAGACGATGCGCATGTTATATCCATAACGTATTAAAAATGTTAATATTTTACCTACTAATATTTTAAAAGTCATTTTGTTTGTCAGACGTTTTAGTGGTAAATCGAATTTGATTTGGAAGTAGTTTGGACCCCTAATAAAATAAAATAAATTCATCCCAAAAATGCGTTTCTTTTGGACACTTTTAACGACATACGTAATGTTATTTTACGCGGGCGAACTAACCTGATCTTAATATTAATTCAATCATATGTAATATATTTTAATATACTTACTTTATATTATAAATAGTGCATAGCATATTATAAATTGGAAGCATATCTCGTTTCTTACAGGCTAAACTTCTCAATTCAGGAGTTTATCTGAATGTCTCGAAGTATCGTCTGACTGATGTACAGATTTTATCCTTGGGCTAACATTTGCTGCTTTGGACAATTTTTTACACCTTATGGCCAATATTGATAACATGCTTCCATCCCTTCCTCTAGGTCTAGGCCATAAACAAAAGACGATACCTTCCACATTAATGACTTTCATTCCATAAACCAAACATGTTTTCAGGGATATCTGGACACGAACAGTAGCAGAGGACGCGTTGGGCCGCCGGATGTCAGTGCTGGGCATATCGGAGGCGAAGAAGCCGGACAGCGGGCGCTGGTCGTGCGCGGCGGAGGACGCCGGGCGCAGACGGTGCCGCGCGCTCAGACTAGCTGTGCTAATGCCGCCCGACATACGGCTGGTGCCGTCCACGCTTACTGTTAATAAGGTGGATATTTAAAGTTTTAGCTTACTCCGCTATACGCTAAGTTTTCTTCACACTGGGATATACACACACGTTACAGGTACCATATTAGTTTTGTTTATTAGGGAAGAATACCTTCTAACCTTAAATAGTGAGATTTGTTATAACGCGCTGAATGTAGAGGATAAAGAGCTGTGAGCCGGGTCCTACTAAACAAAATATCAGTTGATAAATTACATGCTGTATTGTATTTTGAATCTAATAAATATCTACTAAGTCTATTTCAATTATAAGTTTTGGAAATCGTGGGCCCAAAAGAGGTCAGTCTCTTTCCATTCCATTTGGGTTCTGACTGTACGAGTTGATTGCCGAAACAACAGATTGTCCACACCGTTGTTGCAACGACAACTTCAAACCAACAGCTCAGCTTAAAGCACCATCACCCCATTCCAGGGCGACAACGTAAGCATCACGTGTCTGGCGGGCGCAGGGCGCGTGCACGGCGCGCTGGGCTTCAGCTGGGCGCGCGAGCGCACGCTGCTGCCGCTGGCGCCCGGCCGCGAGGTCTGGGAGGACCTGTACCCCGCGGGCAGCGTGCTCAAGCTGTATAATGTTCAGGTAGGGTTGGCATAATGTTTGGGAGGGGTTACTTCAGCTGGGCGCGCGAGCGCACGCTGCTGCCGCTGGCGCCCGGCCGCGAGGTCTGGGAGGACCTGTACCCCGCGGGCAGCGTGCTCAAGCTGTATAATGTTCAGGTAGGGTTGGCAGAATGTTTGGGAGGGGTTACTTCAGCTGGGCGCGCGAGCGCACGCTGCTGCCGCTGGCGCCCGGCCGCGAGGTCTGGGAGGACCTGTACCCCGCGGGCAGCGTGCTCAAGCTGTATAATGTTCAGGTAGGGTTGGCAGAATGTTTGGGAGGGGTTACTTCAGCTGGGCGCGCGAGCGCACGCTGCTACCGCTGGCGCCCGGCCGCGAGGTCTGGGAGGACCTGTACCCCGCGGGCAGCGTGCTCAAGCTGTATAATGTTCAGGTAGGGTTGGCAGAATGTTTGGGAGGGGTTACTTCAGCTGGGCGCGCGAGCGCACGCTGCTGCCGCTGGCGCCCGGCCGCGAGGTCTGGGAGGACCTGTACCCCGCGGGCAGCGTGCTCAAGCTGTATAATGTTCAAGTAGGGTTGGCAGAATGTTTGGGAGGGGTTACTTCAGCTGGGCGCGCGAGCGCACGCTGCTGCCGCTGGCGCCCGGCCGCGAGGTCTGGGAGGACCTGTACCCCGCGGGCAGCGTGCTCAAGCTGTATAATGTTCAGGTAGGGTTGGCAGAATGTTTGGGAGGGGTTACTTCAGCTGGGCGCGCGAGCGCACGCTGCTGCCGCTGGCGCCCGGCCGCGAGGTCTGGGAGGACCTGTACCCCGCGGGCAGCGTGCTCAAGCTGTATAATGTTCAGGTAGGGTTGGCAGAATGTTTGGGAGGGGTTACTTCAGCTGGGCGCGCGAGCGCACGCTGCTGCCGCTGGCGCCCGGCCGCGAGGTCTGGGAGGACCTGTACCCCGCGGGCAGCGTGCTCAAGCTGTAGAATGTTCAGGTAGGGTTGGCATAATGTTTGGGAGGGGTTACTTCAGCTGGGCGCGCGAGCGCACGCTGCTGCCGCTGGCGCCCGGCCGCGAGGTCTGGGAGGACCTGTACCCCGCGGGCAGCGTGCTCAAGCTGTATAATGTTCAGGTAGGGTTGGCAGAATGTTTGGGAGGGGTTACTTCAGCTGGGCGCGCGAGCGCACGCTGCTGCCGCTGGCGCCCGGCCGCGAGGTCTGGGAGGACCTGTACCCCGCGGGCAGCGTGCTCAAGCTGTATAATGTTCAGGTAGGGTTGGCAGAATGTTTGGGAGGGGTTACTTCAGCTGGGCGCGCGAGCGCACGCTGCTGCCGCTGGCGCCCGGCCGCGAGGTCTGGGAGGACCTGTACCCCGCGGGCAGCGTGCTCAAGCTGTATAATGTTCAGGTAGGGTTGGCATAATGTTTGGGAGGGGTTACTTCAGCTGGGCGCGCGAGCGCACGCTGCTGCCGCTGGCGCCCGGCCGCGAGGTCTGGGAGGACCTGTACCCCGCGGGCAGCGTGCTCAAGCTGTATAATGTTCAGGTAGGGTTGGCAGAATGTTTGGGAGGGGTTACTTCAGCTGGGCGCGCGAGCGCACGCTGCTGCCGCTGGCGCCCGGCCGCGAGGTCTGGGAGGACCTGTACCCCGCGGGCAGCGTGCTCAAGCTGTATAATGTTCAGGTAGGGTTGGCAGAATGTTTGGGAGGGGTTACTTCAGCTGGGCGCGCGAGCGCACGCTGCTGCCGCTGGCGCCCGGCCGCGAGGTTTGGGAGGACCTGTACCCCGCGGGCAGCGTGCTCAAGCTGTATAATGTTCAGGTAGGGTTGGCATAATGTTTGGGAGGGGTTACTTCAGCTGGGCGCGCGAGCGCACGCTGCTGCCGCTGGCGCCCGGCCGCGAGGTCTGGGAGGACCTGTACCCCGCGGGCAGCGTGCTCAAGCTGTATAATGTTCAGGTAGGGTTGGCAGAATGTTTGGGAGGGGTTACTTCAGCTGGGCGCGCGAGCGCACGCTGCTGCCGCTGGCGCCCGGCCGCGAGGTCTGGGAGGACCTGTACCCCGCGGGCAGCGTGCTCAAGCTGTATAATGTTCAGGTAGGGTTGGCAGAATGTTTGGGAGGGGTTACTTCAGCTGGGCGCGCGAGCGCACGCTGCTGCCGCTGGCGCCCGGCCGCGAGGTCTGGGAGGACTTGTACCCTGCGGGCAGCGTGCTCAAACTGTATAATGTTCAGGTAGAGTTGGCACGTTTGGGAGGCGTTGCTTTGTGTAATGTTGATTGTGCTCGTAAACAACGTTTTGGAGGCGTTACTCTATGTCATGTTAATTGTACTCATTAGGCCTTTCTCACACAACGCTATTTGTAAGCGACTAGGATGTTGTCAAATTGAAGAAGCGACGCGTCTACGATGCGTCTCCTGTCAGTGAACAGTGTCAGATACAGCGAATTTTGGATTGCGTTGCAGTCGCGTAGCTAATAAATAGCTTAATGTGAGAAGGGCCTAAGTTAATACAGTGGTATGATTTCAAAAAATAGAATTTTAATATACTACAGGCATTTTTTCTGGCCATCTGATCCTTCGTTTGTCTCTCGCAGGAACCTATAATAGGATTTAGTTAATTGGTGTTTTGCATTTTTTACGACGTGTATTTCGGGTAGTGAAAAATACCGGTTGATTTTAAACAAAAAACTAAACAATAGGTGTTTGTCGATGTCAGAGCTGGTTTCGATCTAATCAATCTTTCGCATGGATGTGCTCCACATGCTACACCACATTTTTTTTAAGATATACACGGAACTAAAATTGATATGTGGGAATTCATTTCATAGTGTCGAAAAGTAAACCGTTTAATTTTTTTAGAAATCTGGTGAATTCCGCTGCCAAGTGACGTCAGTAGCTGGTGCTAATGCGAAAGGGGTCATCATGTGGGCTCTGGGGCCTAAGGATGAGGCGTGTGGCCCGGAGGCCTCTCATGGCCTGCGGTGGCCTAAGACTGCGCCAGGAGCCTATGCGGCTGCGGCGTGCCCTCCGGGTCACGTTGGAGAAACTACGAGATTTTGTGAACCCAAAACTACTCAACACGGAGTAAAGTGGAGGTTACCAGATTTTTCGGGCTGTGTCGCTGATTCGCTACGGGATATCTATGAGCAGGTGATTAACGTTTTCTACAGGTTTGAAAATCAGGCCAGATCCCTAGGAAATACTGGACTACAAGGTCTTATAAACATGATTTTTTTTATTTACCTCCACTTCTTTCACTTCTGATTACTATTTAAAAAAGCCTGTCACAGAGCAAACATACATCTACTACATACATCTACTAAACGTACGCCCATTAATTTTACTTTCAGTTCACCAAAATATCGTACGGCTACTCGTGGGAGAATATCTCCAACGTAGCTCACCAATACGGAGCAGTCCTACGGTCGTTGCCAGCTCACCCCGGCGAAGGGACCCTGCCACTGAAACACACCAGGGACATGCTGCACCATCTACTATCGGCAGCGGGACAGCCGCGGGACCGGGTCGAAAGCATTGAACACTTTTTGAAGATATATGACACTCTGCTTAAACATCCGGATACTTTTTTGGATGAAGAGGTAAGTGAAGAATTGGCTGGAGAATGTTTTTACTGTTTGTGTGTGACCGCTAGTAACATTCTTGAAAGTGTATGCGGTATTACAAATTACGATATTTGGGTAAGCCACACTTACTCCTCCAAGAACGGAGCACTTTGGTATAGTACCTATGCTCTAGGCCTCCTCAAATTATTATAATTCTCAAATTTTAGAAAATCTACGAACTCCAAACCGCAATATCAGACACGGCTGCGATGAGGAGCAATGTGGACGTCAACTACCCGCAGTTTGCGGTCCAGAGCAAGCCGGTCCGGGACGACACGCACACGCACGCGGCCCACTTCAGCTTCCTCCACCACTCCGGGGCTGAATGGCTGCTGACGTCAGCGGGGGTGGAGCTGGTCGGCAGGAGTGTCAACGCCACGGTGGTGGCGATCCAGTACCACGACCTGACTGCCAGGCTCCCGTCTTTGAGGAGGTCTATTGAGTTCAAGTAAGCTTTTTCGAATTTTTGGATTATTTTTTCGTCTCATGACATTTTTTCAATCTGATAATCTGCCGAATGTAAATTGGCAGACGCCTGGGAACATAAGGCAGGTGTCCCGCGAAACGTCATAATTTTAAGGCCCTTTCTTGGGCGAGTAAATAGCCCATACCTACCTCGCTGCTCACCGGCGGTCGGACACCTGCCTAATGAGTAATCTGGTTTAAAGGAACCTCAAGATGTTTTACTTCGCTGAGGGAAGTTATAAATAATTTTTGCTCTTAGTTTAAGAAATTTGAAGTTCAGGATTCACACTAGGTGAAGCGGAGGCCAAGCTTCAAACCTCTAAAACTATCGCTGCTTTTTATGCTACCTACTCTTTATGTATTTTTTTATTTGAGAGATTTTTAGCAATAAACAAATTTCTTGGGTGGAATAGTCAACACGACAAAAACAACCGTAAAATTGTGATTCCGTAACTATTACGATAGGATGATACATAGGTAGTTTGGGAAACTACTTCATTCTTCCTTTTTATTGCTACATTCTTCTTTTTTCTTTGCTTGCTTTAACTTAACGCAAACCGGCTTCGGCTGTAGCCAATCGAGTTCCAGGGGCGGGCGCGAGCTGGAGTACCTGCTGGCCTCGCAGCAGCTCCAGGTGTTCGCCAGCGGCCTCGACCTGGACCCCGCCCTGCAGCACACCGTCACGCTGTTGTTCACACACGCCAAGAATTATAGCGCTGTTGGTAAGTTTACTATGTTATGATTATGCGAATTATAAGATTGCCTTTGAGTTCCGTTCAGCTGTCAGTCATGATTCCGAGTTAGATGTGCTGTAAAGAATGCTTCCATTTCTGAATAATTATTAATTATGTTAAGTTTAATTCCAAAATGACCGCATAGGCATTCCTTGAATTTTATCATCAGATTTGAAACTTTATGAAAGGGGGTTGTTGTACGATGAGAAAATTTTAATTCTTAACTTTTATTTGTGTATGAAAGTTTTTGTGTGGTTAGGTGAATGCGTTAAGGGTATATGTCTGCTACATAAAATGTTAATTAAAACCAACTTCTTTTCCAGCCTCAAAACTAGCATGCGGTCTGCGTACCCCACGAGAACCGCATACCTGGAGCACCAAGGCGTGCGAGGTGAAGGTGCCCGAAGCCACGCACGTGGCCTGCCGGTGTAAAGGGCTCGGGACTTACGCGCTCTTCACCGTCGCTAGGTCTACGCTTGTGAGTATCTCTTTTGGAACTTCCCTTCCTGCATGATCTCTTCACTGTATTTTTAGAAAATTTCTAAACTTTGAATATAATTTCTTTCACCATTGATCATCACGCGGTTCGTTGCACTCAATTGATGGCTATTTCCAAAAAAAGAGTACAAACTCAAGTCTCTTGCACATTAGACCACCCTTTAAATTTACTAGTTTGAATCGTTTAAAAACTTATAAAGTCATCACTTAACACCAGTTAGTTACTTAGTTTAACTTAACATTTCTAGACAGATGCAGAGAAGGATTTACGTGGTGTAGTCAAGATAACGGTTGGCCTGGGTGGAGCGATGTGTCTGGTAGCGGCGGCCCTGCAACTCCTGGGCCTGGTCCCCGGGAGGAAGGCCAGGCTGCCCGTGCTGCTGAAGGCCGCCACCGCCGGGACCAACTCTGCTGCAGTGCTGACCCTACTCGAGTGTGATACGAGACAGGTTTGTTGCTCAGATTTTAGAGGATAATTTTTGTTGAACTTGCATCAGAATGTGACATCCTTAGTCAAGTTTGCGCGGATTGTATTCAAAATGTTTCGATGCTTAAATAACTGGAGACAGCAGTCAAACGTTACTAATGGTTATTCGAATTCTCCTTAATGTCCTGAAACCCAAGTCTGTAATATCCCTAAATCTTCTAATCGGTCTATTAATCCGGAAAAACAAAAATTCAACTACACCCATTTTAAGTCATGAGGAAAGGGAACATATAGAAGCAATTAACACTACTACTTCTACTAGAAGCAATTAGCACCTCTTCTTTGTCTAATCAATCAACCATTCCCCAGGAGGAGGCGTGTCCCGGCACGCTGGGCTGGGTGTGCGCGGCGTGCTGGTGCGCGGGCTGCGCGGCGCTGTGCGCGCAGCCGCTGCTGCTGCAGGCCGAGCTGGCGGGGCGGGCGCAGCGCGTGCCCTCCGTCGGGCTGCTTGCGGGTATGGTTGGGGAGTGGGTTTGTAATTCTAGAATGCTCTGATATTAAGCAGCGACGTTTACAGTGTTGAACTGGTTTTTATAGTCTTTCAAGTTGGGTCTCAGGGACTGCGTCGAATAAAATGTATATTCAATATGTAATATTGGAGTTAAATCATTTATCATCCGCAAGCGTTCCACAAATAACACATCGACACCTGGCTTTCATCCACAGTAAAGTTTACAGGACATTTCCTGCAACGCACGTGTACCTAAACTTAGGAACGTGCTACCATCTGCGATGTTCCCACAGTGTGTATACGCACGCCTTCAAGAAGCAAATCCATTCCTTCCTTGCCGGATGACAGCGCTTAATGACGTCTTTCATGTGTCCATGGGCAATGATGATTGCTTACCATCAGGTGGTCCGTCTGTTTGTTTAACTCATAAAAAAGTTATTACCTCACAGTGGCGCAGTTGAGTCTCTGCCACCCCCAGGCATGTCATCCCACAGATCTCTCGATACCACAACATATCTCTCTCCAGGCGTATGCACCCTCTCCTGGCTGACGGCGCGGCTGTGGGGCGGCGCGCCGCTGCAGCTGGGCGCGGCGGCGCAGGCGGTGTGCGCGGCGGGCTGCGCGCTGCTGGCTCTGCTGGCGGCCGCGCTGGCCGTGTGCGCCGCGCTGCGCCTGCGCACCATCACGCACAAGGTGCCCGCGGAGCGCCGCACGTACTTGCGCGATAGGTGGGTTCGGTGATATATGGTTGGAGTTGTCTTGGGCGATAGGATGTGATGCTATTTACTTGTGTGCTACTTTAACCTAATTTTAAAAAATCCATAAAAATCCCCGAGATAAAAGAAAGGTGTTCTAAGTTGGACGTAGGTATTTATATGTCTGAGTGTCTGTGAGGATATCAATGGCATATTATCTTCCAAAGAAATGAACCGATTACGATGGGATTTTGTTGTTACAAAGCTGACGCGATCGAAATGGTTCTTCGCTATAAGTAATATGAAGATCTGTTCAGGTGTTTCCAGATCATTAGATCTGGAAACACTTTACTTTTTGGTGTATTCAAATGAAATTACGATATTAGTAATTCAGATTTATCAATATTTAATTTTCTGTCCGTACGTATTCCAGACGGCGCGTGGTCCGGCACACGCTGGTGCTGGTGGCGACGACGTCGGCGACGCAGGCGGCGGGCGTGGCGTACGCGCAGCCCGGCGAGCGCCAGCCCGCGCACGTCGCCGCGCTCGCCGCCGCCGCGCTCGCTAATGTACGCACACAAACATATACATACACTCGAACTTATGTCGCTCTCATTCTCACGCACACTTTCATAATTCCGCCCATACAAAGCACACATAAAGCAAGGAAAATCATAAGTATACGACATAAGATGATTCGTTTCAAATAATTTCTGCACATCCTCCAAAATGTAGCCTGCGCCTGGACTCGAAAATTTGGACATTAGTTTCAATTTCATATGGCTCACCAATAAACGAGGTATAAGACTCTTTAAAATAGTGTTTATGGAACCCAAAGCTTAAACCCTTTTTTGATTAAATATAAGTTTACTTTAGTATAACTTTTACTACAATTTCAACTGATGATAAGTGATCTATTTTTGGGAAGTTAAGCAGACTACCTCAGAAGTAGCCTATTAATTGTGCACCTACTTCGTTTCTAGGGCATCGCAATGCTGGTGTGCTACGTGATCCGCGACGAGGAGTGTCTGCAGTCGGCTCGGAGGGTGCTGTCGCTGCCGTCCAGCCGCGACTGGCAGGACTCCGCCGCGGGCGACACGTCGCTTAGCTGTGAGTACACTTGGTTGCTGAAAGGTCGAAAATAATGGATTCCTGATAGACGATATCTGTATGAACTAGCGATGTGGCATAGGATTATCGATAAAAGGTTTAAAGAAATTTTTTACAGTACAAACCTTTAAAAGTACACACAGAAACTGGACTTAACATTGTAATTCCCATTTGAGTCTTATTCTCTGTCGGCCACAGTTGTCGTATGCCGCAGTGGAAATGTGGTATTGCATGCTAGTTAAGTACCTTAGTTCCATGAAAAAAGTGGCCATACTCGTGTAACTTGATCTTTCTACCTCGATATAAGTATTTACTGGAGCGTGTAACTTGATCTTTAAACGTCGACATCGCACATACGTCACACGGTGACGTCACCGAAGCTTGAATCACGCTATCGAAGAATTGTGCATCGCTCGCATACACATATACAACACTCCGAGAGCATTCACTTGGGGCCTCGGCCTCTCCCAGGCATGTCGTACAATAAATTTCCTCCATCGATTCGTTCCATAACTGATGTAAAGTTTTTCAAAACAAAGGTACAAAAACTTCTTCTAGACAAGTGCTACTACACGCTAAACGAATTTTTAACTGATAAATTGTAAACAACTATTTTATTTGTATCTAATAGTCTTTAGTTTTAGTATTTAATGTTATTTGTGATGAGTATTTTAATGTCAATTTTTAATTAATTTAATTATTGACATATGTTTAATTTTTAAAAGTAGTTGATTTTAATGTTATTTTATTTATTAATATTGTACGCCCATTTGAGGCAGGAGTTTGGCTTGGGATAAATAGTACTTTATTGACATAAGACCTGAATGTACCCGAATTCCACAATAAATTGATTCTGATTCTGATTCGTTTCGCCTGGCAGGAGATCGTTGCCCTTGATCCCTTAGCCAAATATCTAACAACTTGGTATATATTACCCCCAGTGTACATAAAGCAAGGCGGCGAGGTGGAGAGCCGGGGCGGCGCGGCGGAGTCCCCGTCCGCCGCGTCGCCGTCGTACTGGCGCGCCGCGCCGCTCGAGAGCCCCCGGATGCACAGGTGCGAGACCGATTAGCGGCTGTAGGTAACTAGACCTTTTGTTTTTGTTTCTTTTTAGTATTAGTTCTGTTTACGTTGCGGGTTGAGGGTATTAATTTGCTTTGCGTTGCGGTTTAAGATGCGTATGAGCATTGTTTTGATTGGCTTCTGAGTTTTTTTTTGTAATTGGTTGATTGGATGGTTAGACCTACCTTACTAGCTTCATCTGGTGGAACGTGGTCACCTTCGAAATGGACTTGAATACCGCCTCACAACTATCGCGATTTTGACCAAAAAAGAACGCTTAAACGCAATGTGGCCCAATACTGAGCACAGATCTTTCCTGATTATTGAGGCGGTCTAGACTAATTAGACGACTTACTTCACCATGCTGCTTCAGTGCGGATTAGTGGAAGAGAAACGTTGAAGTGACATATATATCGTGTTGCTCCCAGGGGAACCAGTACGAGCAATTTGGCGCCTGACTTAATCAAGCAAGTAGTAATAAAAATGCCAGTTTTCCAGAATCACAGAAAAATAATAAAATAATTTGACATCCCTTAGGTGGTCACCATGCAAGACTACAATCCCGGGTTCGATTCCCAGGAAGTCGGTAATTTGAATGATGAGTTCAAATTTTCTTCCTGGATCTGGGTCATTACTTCATGATCTGGGTTTTTAGTTTATTACACTTTATTGTTTCAAATTTCAAAATCACAATTTATACCAGTTGTGTAAAAGGCGATCTTATCGCTAAATAGCCACTTCCTGATAACCAGAGTGGATGTCCTTGTCTTTGTGTGCTGTCCATGGCACCCACGTCACAGGGAATCCAATATATTGAAGCTACGAGTGTGTATCGTTATTTTTATAATCTAGGATCTCGACAACTTACCTTCCAGGCGGCAATCAACGCCGGACAGCCGCGCGGACATCGTGCGCTGCGTGGAGTACAAGGACGGGCTGGGCGCGGCCTACGACCACCGCGTCACCACGCACGCCGTGTGCGACCTCATCCCGCCCGCGCCGCACGCGCCGCACGCGCCGCACGCGCCGCACGCGCCGCACGAGTACATGGCCCGCGTCTGCCTCGAGCTCGGCGTCCTCAATAACCCCCCGCCCCGAGACTCCCCCGTCCCCCTCCTCACCTGCTCCGTCGACTTCGAACCCTACGACAAAAGATTCGACACCCCCAAAGACGTCTGCTCGATATGCGTCCAATCCAATCCCGACATCTCCAAAATAGCCTCCCCGCCCATCAAGAGCTGCTTGAAAAAATCGAACAAGGAATTCACATCCAGCACATCGCTGCCGTCCATGGAAGTGGCCAAGGAGGAACCCAAGTCCAAATCGGATATAGAACAAGTGAATCGCGAGTGGAATAAAGCTTACGACTCCCCCGAAACGGACAAGATGCTGCACAAAATATCACACGATCTGGATTTTCTGTTAAATAGGACTCAGGATAGTAAAAATGCTGTGCTAGATCAAATAGAAGAAGCGCCCACCTAGGTCGGCACGTAGCTCCGTAAGCCATGGGAACAGGGGGCGACACGCCAAACGTTAGGTAAATGTGTAAATATTAATATTTTATAACATCTTGTATATCGAAGTGTATAGAAGATTATGTGAATGTTTGTACGTTTTCTGTCCTTGAAATCGACGTATGTTAGTGAATTCGATAATTGAGTATTGGACCACAGTATTTTCAATTACCCACCGCGTAGGTAATATCTACTTAATGAAATGTATGTGATACCGTTTACGTAATATATTTTATAATTGATTGGCTATTTATGTTAACGCTTCGCTCTACTGTTCTAAGCTCTTATCTTTTCTATTTGGTTTTGGATAAAAATACTCGTCTATATGAAGCTTCGGTAATGTATTTTTTTCATGTATTTTTTTACTAACATTTTGATCTAAGTCTATAAAATTAAAATCATTCAAGCTTTACTACAGTGGGGGCATATCTTAAAATAACGTATGTTCGGAATAAATTTAATTCAAGAGATTGGTGGTTGACTGGACCTATCAAGGGTAAAAACCTGTAAGTTACTCTAAATTAAAAAGTAATTAAATTGTTTGGATATATTCCGGTTATTATATTTGGGATAAGGAATCAACAGTAACACCGTAATACGATACAACACATCTTAATCAAGTCAATTTAGGTAAAAAATATTGTAAAATTAAAAACACTATCATTACATTATCCTTCTAAAATACTAGGTTAGGTAATTAAGGATTAGGTAATAAGATCTGTTAATTCCATACTCAATTGTCGACCATCAAATGTTTTATTATTAACCAGCATAGGCACCGTGGAGGATAGAAGTAAGTGAAACATCTCTTATAAGATAACTTACTATCATGATAAGTTAAGTGTTCAGGGTCAAGCAATATAATAAAAAAGATCTAACCCCCATTAAAATGTCGCTATAGGTATTAGCCAACATGTATGAGCACGAATTCAGCAATTAAAGACTGAGTGAAATGTGCTCAGAGTTGAAAAATCTATTAATGTTGAAAAATCTAATAATTCACGTAGTTTAACGCAAGTTATTACTAAAAAATGCTGATAAATTTTCACTATTGCTACAGTAGCGCCACCTGTATTTAATAATTTTCAACGAACACGTCAATGCACAGAGGTCCCCTTACTTCTGTTCTCCATAATAGGAACAATGTTACCACAATGACATTGCTAGTCAAATTTTATCTGTGCAATGCAATAGGACGTTGCTGTTGCCAAAATGTGATAATTATTACCACAAATATTTACGCATTGTTAAAGACATTTTAAGACACCATTTAGGTTAGGCAATCATAAATTCGAATTGAGAGTCATCAAATACGTTTTTTATAAATTGTGACGTATAAAGTACTGTTATTAATTTTACTATGACACGGGCTCAGACCAATTAACTATAGACGGAATCCCGGGAACAAAAGAGTGAAGCCAGCAAAAAGTCAGCTTAGCCTTTTAATACACACGGCGGCACTCACACCAAAACGACTTTTGTGTTCTAATATAAATAAATGAATGAAGCTTTATGTCAAAAAAAATAAAGTTTAAATTTGTTCTAGTTCAAACTGTCAACATAGGGCATTATATTGGATTCGATGTGTGCTTTCGGCTGACTTTTGCCGGCTTCACTCGTTTGTTCACGGCGCTCCATCTATGTATAGTTAATTGGTCTGAGGATACGCGTACGCACGTACTCGTTCGACTCGGTTGTCGTGATCACGTGACCACAATCCATGCAGCTGGTTCAAATAACGGCGTACAAAATAACATGTTTATCCGTATTGTAGAAAATTTGTACAATCGGCGAATCGTTTAGTTTAAAATCATACCTTATTAAACTTCAGTGGTTTTAACGTTTTTATGTACCAATGCGTAGATTTTAAAAGCATAATGTAATATTTATTTGTTACGAGGACATGTTACCGCGCTATTTTCACAATGCACACTCTATAACTTTCCTTGCAAGGAATTTCCATGGCCAGTCAATAAGGTGTTGTCCACGTGAAGTAGCTGGAAATCTTATGTGCTGCGAAAAGCTCGGACCAAGGCTAGCGTTTTTCAAAATATTGACATCATTTACGACCATACATACCTAGTTTCAATTGTACTAAAAAGTATTTCAATATTAGACGACCCGGATAGTGCAATGGTTAAGTTAAGACGCCGGATCGCTATTCCGCGGGTCCTGGGTTCGATTCCCAGCGAGGCGGAAGTTTGAATGATGAATTTGAATTGCCGTTCTCGGTCTGGGTGTGTGTCCTTGTCTTGTGTGTTGTCCGTGGCACCCACGGCACAGGGAATCCTAGTTATTTATTTATTTATTATTAGGAAAAAATCCAAATCTAAACAGCAAATCACAAACAACAATTATTTTATTTATTTAGTTTTATTATCTTAGAAATATAGTAGTACGTAAGAGAAAACGTTATCTCTAACACACGGCTGCAATCCCCCAAGGGAAAACATTGGTCAAGGTTAGTAATAGTCCAATATGAGGTTGATTTACTAATGGTTGCTAGTGTGATAACATGTCCTTCAGCTCTCTAAATAATTTTAATAACTAAGCACAATTTACGTGTACTTATCCATTATAACGGTTAATTTAACTTCACATTAATTTTATTATAAAATCCTAAATCACAACAATGTAAGAATCATTAGTGTTGTTATGATTCATAACTGTATTAGAAAAGATATTTAAACGTTATTTTTAACATTTTTTCATTTATAATAAACATTGGAGAAAGATAAAATTGATAACAGTGTTATACGTATAAAAGTATTATTTTTTAGTATTATTCTTTAATAACCAAACTCGTATATAGTAATTTCAGAGATGTTATCATACCCATTTAAATAGTTCAATTCAGTTGCCCATGTATAACTGAAAAATGAAATAAAAATGCGTATTTGCACCTGCCTACGGGCTTACTAAAAATATTTACGATTTAAAAGATCTCCTTTAGTTTTAGGTATTTTAGTGAATTTTACCAATAACCGTAATTCAATTGAGTATTTAATTAGGTAGGACTTATTTTACCATGAAAACGAATGTTATTATTTAATTTAACCCGAGGATATTATGTAACTGCGTTCACAAATCAGGTAATGTTAATTTTTATTTATACTTTTATAACATTTTCACGTTTTAGGTAAGACTACAGTTTATTTATAAAGATTGATAAATTTATTATTTATATTATGCTATGTACTCGTTTAGTTCAGTCGGTCGTGGTCCACCTACATATTTAGTTAGTACAGTCAAGAGTGACAGATAATAAGTTATATATTATGTTAAACGTATGAAAAACGTATGAAAACGTATGAAAAATATAAATACAAAAGAGTTTGCTTTGTCACCCTATGGGTAGGTAATATTTTTTCCCCTTTAACTTTTCAATGTCCTATTAATTATGTATTCTATAAATAATCTTAAAAGTCAGTCCATCCATTCTCGAGTTATAAATAAAGAAAAACAAGACTTTCTTGAAATAAAACGGTGGACGGAAAGTGTCCATGGTTCACTTAGGTGAACTAAGCAGATGAACCACGACCGAGGCATGGTTTTATTGCCTACTATACTACGGTTTTGTATTGTATCGTTGAATGTTGTTTATTATATAATATTTTTACCCACACCAAAATACCCTATGGCATTCGATGTGACGTATGGGCACGTATGGGACCGTAAATGCCATGCCGTTTTGATAAAAAATCATAATATAGTGTTTTATTTCTTGTTAAGATATCAAAATAGGAGATTTAATGTATTGAAATTGTAATAGATAAGTAAAAAGAATACATGTAACTACCGTCGCCAGATAATTATGCAACATGCGTGCAGAATTCCCTTTTAGTTGTTTAATTAATAAACATTTGTCCACATGTGAACGACGCGAGAAATGGATCATGTATTAAAATTGTTACTGCGCTACCTAGACAGCGTCATAAGCTGAAGGTACCCGTGTAAGCTGATACTGTGTCGTACGTTTAGACCATAATTATTATAGTGTCGCATAATAAATAAATGAAACTGTTTTTCATAAAAATATTGCGCCTGTTAACTTTTTTGTGCGACATCATCAAAGTCGAAGTTTTGAATAAATAACATTTTTTTATTTATTGCTATTACTAATAACTGTGGCAATTGCGAGGCATCTCATTCCTTAACGTTTAATTTCAAATACAAACATTAAAATAATTTTAATAAACCAATTTCACACCGAGACAAATATGTTACGTTCATAATAATTACGATAATCAAATAATGTAAATACGTAACCGTCTGTAAATATGTTAAGATAATTCTGAACGAATTATAAGTATTTTACGTTAAATCGAGTACAATATATTTTTATTTACAATAAATTTTTTACTATTTATTTTGCAGTTTTATTTGAAATTGTTACTTTTCGATTATAGAGCCATACTACAACCCATCCTCCTCGAGGAACTCCTCAAACATTTCAGTTCAAAGTTTCCAGAGGCTAGCAGTTAATAATAGTTCAAAACCCCACCAAAGTGGCGCTAGCGTAGCTAAGGTGTATGATATGAAGTTGCACTAGGTACCTGACATATTAATTTCATTAGGTATTAAAGACAACTGAGGCTACGCTACAATCTATTTCCTGTCGAATATTCCGGTAATTAAAATGATACTATTTACAGCTAAACTATAAAATGAATACCAGAACCTCCGATTTCACAATATTTTTTTTGTCATTTGTTATTTTTCAGTAATATTTAGCTGAAGCGCTCATAGCCCGGCGGCTTGCGTCGATCCTAAGCGATCGACAAAGTTAAGCAACACTCAACAGCGGGCGCGGTCGGTAGTCGGATGGGTGACCGCTAGTGGCAAAAATTTCTTGAGCGCTTACGTGCTTCGGAGGGCACATAAAGCCGTCGATCCCGGTTGTTATCGATTGATAGCAGTCGTTAAGTCATGTCGGAGGCCTTCGGGCGGCTTGAAAACTTTCGACACTGGGTTGGCCACTAACCCCTCCACCAACCCGCATTGGAGCAGCGTGGTGGAGTATGCTCTAGGCCTCCTCAGTAATGAATTAGGGGAGGCCTACGTCCAGCAGTGGACAATGGACATCGAAAGGCTGATGGATGGATGGATGGATGGAATATTTAGCTACACTGTTCTGACTCTGGCAATACTTTTACAATAGATAAAATGTTTCGCATTAATTTGGGTTCTACCCTCCTTTCTCTCGTATTTGTGCGCGAGCAACGCCGATGGCGCGCGCGCAGTAGTAGTGTGAGCTGTTTCACGAGTCGTCCCGGTCGGTGCGAGTCGGCCCCTTCCGCGTGGCTGCATTTTTTTCTTGTAGTAAGTTCGAGTTCGAATAGTTCGACAACCCTGCCAGTAATACTTATTTCGTCCGAGACTACGGTGTAGTTGGAAGCTACAAACGGGTGTGCACAGAAACCATAAGAAGACCATCTCGGCGCCATTGTCAACGCCACGCAACGGGACTTAAGATTGGTGTATTCCCTTTTTAACCGACTTCAAAAAAGAAAGTGGTTCTCAATTCGACCGTATACTATAATAGTATAGGAACTAGGCATTTTTCATTTAATAATTTATCCCTGTAGTAGGACTACTAGTAGGAGATAAAATGAGTAGGACTACTAATTATAGTAAAAAAATTATAAAATAATTGATGAAACATAAAATAATTCACAAAACATAAAATTATTTTGCAGTTGGACCACGAGGAATAAGGTCGTCCTCGTGGTCCAGCTATTACGTCATATTAACTGTGACGTCTTAGTTGGACTAAATAGTTGGACCACGAGGAATCACCCGAACTTTCCACCTACATGTTGAATTAAGCGCCATCTGGCGAGTAGTTTTTGAGTTGTCTCTACTTATCGAGGTTGAAGTCGGTTATTTTTTTTTTTTTGTTAAAAGCAATAATTATTGGGATGTGTATAATGTGTATTCGTCTTTTATGGTGTATTGCTCAGAAAGGGACAAGATAAATATTTCCCTAAATAAAAATCAGTATACAGTCCACTTTTCCCATTCTTAACACCTTTTAGACCACCGGACCCCCGTGTCCTGATTAATTGACATGCCCCAACAGTTATTGAGGTACCATAAAAAACAAAAAATCTCAGACATATAACTTTAACAGTAGATAAAAGAGCTCTACTATTGATTGTAACTAAATAGGTATTTGTTAAGTTTTGTTTACAAAACAATAAACACAATAAAATTCTGAAACACGTATCTAAATAAATTAAAAACTAAAATAAAAACCATTTATATAAAAACAATGTTTATTAAAGTTGAGTGACATCGATGACTGATCGCTTAGTCTAAACTACAAGATACTTTGTATATAAACTATGAAGCTCAACGTGTATCGATAAATTTATAAACACACCAACAGATTAGTGCCTCTTCACGACTATAATATACTGATAACATTTCATCTAACTAAACTCTAGTGTCAGTGTCACGAACATTGAACACGATGTAGGTACATATGTAATCTTATTATTAGAATTAGCAATGATGGACTTCCGAAACTGCACCAGTAATTTTCAAAAAATATTCGCAAATAACAAAGACGCGCCAAGGGACTACCTAAAACGAAAGCATTCCCTTATGATCTTTATGTCTCGGTTGTTAGGGTTGTATACTTGAAAGGCGTACCTACTATTCGCCAACACCTCCTGACCAACTCCGAACATGAAAACTGATGATAAATTTAAGATGTAGGTAATTTCAGTGGTACGGGTGCCCGAATAGATTTTCACGTGTATAAACAAATAAAATAAATGCACGTAAATACAATAATTCAAATTATTAAGATAATGAAACGAATGCTCTATTCTGTGTTGGGTAATTAATAGTTAAGTATTACTAATATTTAGTAGGCACGGTAGATGTTCTGTAAGCCTGATAATTTGCACGAATCGAGACTTATTTAACTGTGTTGTGGCAATGGCAATGCTCGTGACACTTCACTATGGGTATAATACAAATCAGCTATCTAAGTCAAGAGGAATACAGTAGGTAGGTACGTTATCTTATCGGCGCAAACAAGCCCTACGCAAAATCTGTTGGTAGCTGCTGAATTTCGCTTCAATAAATGAAAAAATCAACAGAATTAGTATTATAAGTGACAAAATAATAGAGTCATCCAAAATAATAATTAACTGAATGCATTGAACGAATGTAACCGAGTGTTCGGTTTAAAACGGAAATGCTTACTTAGCACGTTTAAACAACATCAATTTATACGCTTTTAATGAGTATTAAAACTCGTTTTGGACGTAACAAGTCATCAAGTAAAAAACAAACCTTATTTTGTGAACTTGTAACTGTCAATTGCAAAATCGTATATTGGTCTATGCGCCGATAACACTATGTCTATTTCAGGCTTGGCATACAATTAACTGTGCGGCTGTTATTGTCTAACTCAAAAGGCCTCGGTTCACCAATTTTTTTGCGGAGGACTATTACATTTTTTCAAACTCACTTAATTGGTATCGAATAACCTATAAAAAAGTCGTGATCAAGTGAGTAGGTAGTTATGTAGGTCAAAATAACATTTAACACTCAGTAACTCAACACTCCTCCGCCACAAGTCAAAACCAATTAAGTGTGTACTAACAGGAATAGTTTAAACGAATATATTAGAAAACATCGAGTAACATTTACCTACTTTCAAGGCGTAAATAGGCGACATATTAATATGAAAATTCATAAACACTATTTGCATTTTGTATAACTTTAACAAATGTTATGGACGACTTAGGGAGTCATAGGACTCAGTAATCTATACATAAAATTTATAACAATTCAATAGACTAATCTTGAGCCAAAAATTGTACGTAAAGTACTACGCTGAGTTGAGAATGATCTAAAACGTGACTGGTGATTCTCTTTAAAACTGCAATCAATTTCTAGGGAATAACGAGCGGTATGTCATCTAATATCAACACGGAAAACAATAATAGAAACAGCACTGGTATCTATGACTTAAATCCATGCTAATCGATAATATTGAAAAAATATTATAGGCATAAAACAATATTTCAAATAAAACAACATTTTGGCAAGCATTCGACAGTTATTTAAATAATGTTTTAATATTAAAGTCAACTTTTTGCTCAAGATTATTACAGTACCTATACATAGGTATATACAAACATACAATACACTTATTTAATAGCATTTGGATAATGTTAAAACTTAACGCGAAGATACACCATTTAGAAAAGTAACAAGATAAACGTTTATGAGGGAAATTAATATTAAATTATAGGTTAATTAATTAAAATAATGTTATTACCTTTCCGAATTGGCTTGGTATTAATACGCATAAATAATTATGTCGGGTTTTCCGATTCTCTTGAGTCAGGTCTGTGGGGAATTGAAATAATCAATACCTACCACATAACAGCATTACCAATAACAATTGTAAAATCTAAAAATGGTAACAATTAATTGCCCCAATTAGATTTTAAAAGTCCGACGTCAAAATTCTGTAATATTGAAAAAAAAATCTGCACCGATGACACCAAAATTACTATGCATAAAGAACGTAATGAGTACTGATACTGGTACGTAATTGGTACTGCCCCTACCTAGTACTTCTAATTCGCTAAAACATAGTTTATTCATGTTCTTGATATATTTGCTGTAGCTACATTAGGAAGATGATAGTTATCTTATTTGATAAAAACTAATAATTATATTTCGCTCTTAAATCAAGCTTCAGCAATTTTATATACACGTACCAAAATCTTTTAACTGAAAAAGCCCTAAGGTTTAGCGTTATTACATTTTTAGGCGCTTTTCACATCATTACTGGTAAGCGCACGTAAAGGCCCTGAAAACTTTTTCGAGTCGATATAAAATGCAGAAATCAGTGCATGCCCGCTTCCCGCGTGTTCAATTAATTGACTCGAAATATAGCGCGCGTGTATTCTTTTTAAAACGTACAGAAAAAGCTTTACTCTGAAGTCTAACCCAGGTCTATAAATACAAGTGGACCAGTGCCACACATAGATTGATGCCAGGTTTAACTTTGCTGCCATCGGTACTTCACTTATTCGTATATCAAGTTTAATTCCTTTCGCAGTTATACCTACTAAGCAATATCCCTTTAATTTCATTTCTTTGGTAGCTAACGTTTTCAAAAAGTCTATTATAACTGTATGTTCTTCACGATAATAAGTCACATTCATGATATTATTTTTCCTATTCCTCTAATTATAACCTTAGTTGCGTAACAGTCGTGCGATATACTTAGTCGTTTAATTTGATTGTTTATATTTAAAGCAATACAGCGATAACACAGTTATATTTCGGTATAATACAGTTTATAGCAGCTTCTTAAAGGTATGTTTAAATATACACTGTATCCGCTACCGCTATCGATACCGAAAAATACCGCGAGAAATCCGGCCCGGATATCGCGGCTGTTAGGAAACATCAAATACCGATGGAAAGCGGTATTATGGTTGTCGGAAGGCGCGAGGTAGTGTAAGCGTTCACAGTTCTCCACTGCACAGAACAGACGCATAGACTTTATGGACAAGTTTTACAACACATAGGTACCGTAATGATAATAGTATAGCTATAGATGGACAGTAAGATTACCGGTTAGGTACTTACTCAAATACCGTTACCCAAAGCGGCAGAGGATATCGTGTATATTTGAACAGGCATTAATAATGTTTATTATATTATATGACTTACTTACATTATCGCCAGTAGGAGAGGTGTGGGTTTAACCCTGCAATTGCTTTCTTTATTACGACTACGTTATTATGTGCTAATATTGTCAAATAATTAACGTTGTCAAGATTTAGATTTCTGGTGATGTGAGAGACTTTGTGTCTGTCAATCCACATTGGACAACTGTGGTGGATTAGATTTACTTCTCGCGTCGAGGAGAGACTCAAGGTAGTAGTATGACATTTATGGGTTATATGATACTTGCGAAAAAATGTTCTTCTTTTGTTAATGGACCTATGTAGTCATTTAAATTTTTCTTATTAACTTATATGAGGTTTCCAGACGTACCGCGACCGTACTTCTGCTGTGTTCTAGGCGAAAAGTACCTGACCTTACACTTTTACACTGTGATTCAACTCATTTAATAAGATAATGGAGATAGTATTACCTTACATTCTGTATCTCATCAACAATCCAGTTGGTTGTTACATACATCACAGGATAGAAACGTGGATCCGGTGTTTTGGTAGATTACCGGGGCGATGTAACTAACCTCTTTATTATAACAAGGGCGTAACTAGAGTAGCAATTCTAATAATTACTAAAATCACACACAACCGTCTCAATTACTGCCAAAATTCTAATAAGTATGATTAAAAGGAAATCACCAGTTTTTATGTATCTACTGCTAAGAGTTTATTATCATCCTGTTTATCAAATATACTATTTATATACCTACTAAACTCGCTCACTGGCCATAACATAAATACGCCTTAAAACAGATCATAATATTATTTTATATTTATACAATATACTTTTCTATAAACTAATATCACTCGCCGTGACCTCATAGGGACTCACCGGTAGGGTCGGGTCGTGATCGTCGGTACTAAACGTAGTATCGACGACACGACTACGACGCGTACAACTGGCGTCGCAGCGCACGCGCCTTTGTTATTGAAACCGCGCATATCTGAAAACAGCGGAAATTCATTTATCAAATTATGTTGTTGTTGTCCTAAATATATGACAGATAATAAAATTGATGAGACCAAGTCGCTTATCAAATGCTGCGAAATTCGTGCATATTATACATATTTTTCATAAATTTCGGCATTAAAAAATTTCCATTAAATAAAATTCCCTGGGATCGATAATAGGTACCTTTTTGTCTTTCTTTTATAAACGCAAACATCTCATAACCCCCACTAGGATACTACATCAGTCTGTATTTAAAACGCTGTACCTAAGTAAATTTTTCTTGCAAGCTAAATCAAACTATGAGCGCACAAAATAAATTTGTTTAGCGAGGAATAGCAATTCAATATTCTCAGCGGCTCAAGTATGACTGACTACGAGGTCGTCGATGCAAACTGATTGGATAATCAGTCCACATCCACCGCAAGTATTATGAATTTGGGCTCATATTACGTTCAGTGTGACAAACGTTTAGTACGTTTTACAGCGGGGACGCATTCGAAGAAGTCTTACGAGCCCGTATAGCCAAAGCTAACGTGGGGTGGTGTTTAAAGAGTAGACACATAAGCTGACCGTGAGTCCCACATAACACGGGCAGCTGCTTATGTTGTTAGTTGCTATACATGAGCCTACCCTTTGAGCGCCTTTCTGTTAACCCTACCGCGCAACCAACGCGCGTCCATACCCCATTTGTCCCATCCCTAAATCAAACGTACCTGCGCTGCTTTGACCGCTACAATTGGAACAAGTCGTCGTGAGCCCTCTCGAGCCGTCGCAGGGAGCTGTCGACGCGGCGGCCCTGCGTGAGCGCGGGCGGCGGCGGCAGCGGCGGCGGGATCACCTCGTTGTACGACGTCGACGCGCCCATCGACGCCGACTGACGCAGCCGCGCCGTCGGTCGGTGACGCACGAACCCATCCTCGAGATCCTTCACGAACCTGAAACGGAAATACTCAATATGTTACAGGATTAACCTAGAAAAACAAACTGGTAGCTGAAGCTAGAAGAATATAAGCTGTTGAATACGTGACGACAGCGTTACGAAAAGTGTGATCGGGCGAGGCGAACGGAAGTTAAGAGGGAGACATGAGTTAGTAAAGATACAAAGAGCGTCAGAGTTAAGATTCGTGTTATTATTATAGGTACAAGAGAGAAAAATGCGATTTCGTATAACTAAGATGTGTCCTAGATATAGGCACATAAATAGGTGCAGGTCTTTTGTCTGTATCAAGTCTATGAGCTTTTTATTCATATTATATTTTTTCAATATTGGAATTATTTGAAATCTTAAGGAATAATAAATCAGGGAAACTTTGCTTCAGGTCACAGAACGTGACAGCGAAAACATAAAGCACTTATTAGAAAACAAAATTTTAGTCTACTTTTTTGTACACGGTTTACTTTCTAGCTAGGTTATATTTTGACATCGGCCAAGTAGTGCTTTTGTTACAATATAAGAAATCGCACCGAAGCACATAAAAGCTAGAAGTATTTACTACAGAGGTTCATTATAACAGCTTGTCGTTTCGCCCTACATTCACAATCTAAAATGTTGTTCGATTTCGAAATCAACCTGTTATCTTGTACTACATGGATTATCATTTATCTTATCTGTCAAAATATCCTTTATAGAATTGGTCTTGTTTACATTATTAAGGATCAAAATCAGTTCAAAGATTAATGAAATAAATAGATAATCACGCAAACGAGCCACCTGGTGGTAAGTAAGTGGTCAATGTAGGTATTTTCGATCAAGAAAGGAGACATATGAAAGAAGGAATTTACTAGCTTCTTATGGCGCTTTGCCCACGGAGCAACTCAAGTTGAGGCAACTATCAACTTTTTAAAAATTTCCTGTAAAAGTTGATAGTTGCTACAACTACAACGTTTACGATTGCGGCAATTTTATAGCAATTTGTGAGCAACTTGATTGATTGATTTGCGATTGACAGTTGCGGAAACCGGCAACTTTAAAAACCGGTATAATATTTAACAGTTGCTAGTTGCGGCATCTGAAAACTGTTGTCGATTGCCGGAACTCGAAATTCGAGTTACTGTATGTGCGCAGTCTGCGCAGTCCAATTGAACTTTATGTAAACAGCTAGTTGCCAGTTGCTGCAATGGTTGCTCCATGGGCAAAGCGCCTAAGCGAAATTGCCCTAGGACAAAGTCTGGCTTCGTGTATACTTCGTGTAGCTTCTTTTCTAGGCTAGTAAACAAGTAAGAATGTCAGAAGCTAGCGTCTCAAGCCAGGAGTTTTCTTAGCTTGCTATCCTAGCTTATACAAACAAACTAAATTAAAAACAAAAGTGTCCAATCGGAACATTATGCCTTATCTATTTAATTTTATCAGTAATAGAAAAATTGCACGATAAGTAGGTACATAATCTAAAAACAAGGAATAAAATTTCAAGAATGTTTTGTTTCACGAATACCATTAGTAAATGACGTGACCGAGAAATTGGTTAAGTCAATCATAACAAGCTGTCCTAAACTCAATTCATAACCGGCATCGGCGTAGCGCAACTGAAATAAACAAAAAATATTTTGGCGAAGATTCAAAACTGAATAAAACGGATATGATATGATTCAACGGAATATTTCACGAATCGTACCTACTTACGTCGGCGCTAAAATTCCATAACTGAAGGATAAACATGCAGCTAATCAGATAAACTTACACCGCCAATAAACAAATTAGAGCGTCACTCTCTTTCTGTAGCAGAGCGTCGGTTATTATTTTGTTGTTACTGAAGTAGGTAGTAAAGAAGAAGAAGTATCTTTCTTTATTTCCACTTCCTTCACTAAGTTACTATAAAGATAACAAACTACCACTATTTCATTTTGGTAAAGGTTATTACAAGATCATTAATTTACATTTTTCAGTTTACACATTATTTATTTAAACCTTTTCCCCGATAAAATTTTTATCTCTTGGTACAAACTGAACAAAATGCGTCCTTTTCGACTCCAAATTTTCCGAAATTACAACTTCAACCAGAATTGCTTTATTCAGATATATGTAGGTACGAAATGAACCATCACAAACCATTATTTTATACTCAGCAGTAATAGAAAAATAACGAGTAGACCAGAAGCACAAATACATAGGAACCTATATAATAGTTATACAATTTTTGCAAGGTTCATAGTCATTTGTTTTCCTGTAACCACTTGCTATAAGTAATCCAATCGCTAACTAGAAGAGGGATAAATGTAACTCCACAAATAACTTAATTAATGGCTTCATTAGTGGAAACAAACAGACAACGACATAGTCCATACAAAGACGATATTTTTAGGAGTACAACGACACTAACTCGGGCCAATTGACAACTGGCTGTTTCCTTTCGTTCGTCCTCGGGTTAGGTCAATAGAGCTCAAGATAGACCGGCAAACAACACATGAGTCGTCGAATGTTTGCTTTGCACTCGCAACCATCTAAGCTAGGGCTGTCAATTTACTTAAATAGTTAGACCATCGGTTTTTTAATTAATGGAATTAAGATTGCAAATGAGCATGCACCTACCTTTCCGCTGTTGCTTACAACTGTGAGAATCTAGAAAAAAACTCAAATATGGACTAGGATGGATGATGTTACTGATCTGCTCAGGATATCCCGAAACTGTCTTAGTTCAAAGAAGAATCCCCAGAAGATGATTTTAAAGTACCTTAACTTGGGCGCCATTTGTTATTAAAATTCAACTAAATGAAAAAATAATTCTTAGTTAAAAATGTCTGCAGGAACCGATTCAAAGATTCATACTTAGCTATGGTGTAAGGAAAAAATACACCTAAATCTAAATGTTTTTTAGATTATTTTCCGACGTCCGGCAAGTTCAACGCTGGCAGCCCTGACCAGCGTACACTGTAACGATAGTGCACGTCTGCCACGATACCCTTTGACCGATACTAAACATATTATGAGCGACGTCCTTGGTAAATGTCACAGTTTTAAGTTCACTAACTTGAGCGGCATTTATTAAATGGCAACAAAGGTTATTTATTAAATATTCACCATCAATCCGCCAAAGACCAACGTATACCTACTGCGTTCATGTTTCATATGGAATTCACCAGCTTTCCGCCCCTGTATTTAAGGTACATTGAAGACTGGTGACGAGAATTTTAAAAGCCTTAAGTTAATTTTGCTTACAAGCTAAATTAAACTGTGTGCACAGGTAAGAAAATTGAAATCCGAAAATCCGAAATTAAGAAGACAGACCCGTGCTCAATAGTGAACCATTAATGGGTTAAAGCCCAAGAGAATAGCGTTTATCCACTGCCTTTTGTTTATGTTACCTAACACGTATTGGTGTGGTGGTGGCAATGTTACGTCTACCGCGGAGAATTCATTCATTTATTAGCTTATTTATTGATTTACTCAATGTTTATGCATTTGTTACGTGTAGGCCACAAGGAAGATAGCTGAGGCCGCAACCAGCCCGATACACGTGTGCTCCCAATACGAGGCGATATGTAAGCTATACAGCATTTCTTTATTTATTTACCAGCTCTTGATCGCGACTTAACTCGCGTGGAAGTACTTTTGTATGATTTTTTAAAACTTTGGAATACATATTTCATTATTTCTAACCATAAAATCTAACGAACAATGTCTACTTTAAAATAGGAAGAAATTTCAAACAAACCCTCACCGCCCTTCGAACTTCTTCGAACTTCAAACAATGTCCCATTTTTTAAGGGTGGAATATGAAAAGGTCCGTTCTTCAACGAGATATTCTAAGATTTCTAAGTGTTAAATACCTCTCTGCCACTGAAAACACCGAGATATTTTGCTGAGCAAATTGCTGACTTGGTCCACCGTAGCATGAATTACTTTCGCCTGTCACTTGCAAAAGCAAACCTTATTTATATTGCACGATTGCAATATTGTACTGTCTTTGTTATCTAACAAATACAAACAAACTGACTGATGCATAGACCTACCTACGTCATGGTGTATTTAATTAAATATTGGATAACCGATAAACGGAATAAATGTAGTAATATATTATTCTACAATCAAATGTAACAGAAAAGCTATCCAAATGATAGACATACATGTCGTATAAGCTATAAAAATGTAGAAGGCGCCTTATACTGGTGAAAAGCTATTTAAGTAGGTATCTTTTTAGCAAACTAGTTGTGCCCGCGAATTTGTTCGTGCATAGTTCATTCTAATAAGGTATCAAGTGTCAAATATTTGTGACATTACAGTAATAGTTGTCATTAGTTGAGATATAACCAACTCCAAACTGATTGAACACACCCCAAAACAGTGACACTATATACAACGAATAAAATCTTGCATATAAAGTTGAATCAAACGAAGAGATCACGATTACATAAGAGACCGGATTGACGGAGGAAGCACCACTTTATCATATTATGCGGACGCTGAGCGATGCCAAAGGAATTCAGTTTTACTGCGTGCGCATACGCTGCTCTTAAAATAACATAAATTTATCAAGAACGAAGTGAAATACAAGTTCAAAACTAAACATAAAACGACAAAAACAATGCTGGAGAACATTAAGCTCACAAAAAGTTGACGCTTTTGTAAATGGCCGCCGCAACCTTATCTTTTTGCTTCAACTCTACTTCACGATGAAAAAACTAAACGAAGCAGTCGACAATAGTAGATTGTATGACAAGGGTGCAAAGTAATATTTTTTCGGCGAGGGCGTTTTTTGAATCCAGAGCGAAGTGAGGGATTCTAGAGTAGAATCCCGAGCGTAGCGAGGGATTCTTTAGTAGAATCCCGAACGTAGCGAGGGATTCAAAGTACGTCGCCCGAGCCAAAAATATACTTGCACCCGAGTGATACACTCTACTTTTCATCACCCACTATGAGAAAATAATATATATATAACAGAAAATAATAGAAAATAATACGTAAAAATGCACGAAAACTTAATTTTAATTTGAAAACGAAATCTTAATTTGATTTCTTTTTTTATTATTCAGCTGGCGGGGCCCTCCCGTCGTACCAGACATTCTTTATTCAAACAATATTTGCGTTCGATTTCTTTAGCGCAAAATACTAAAATGTTCTAAATTCAAAATAGGACGGAAAAGATCTAGCCGGCAGGAAAAGTTGTATGAAAATTCATTTCCGCCCGCTGAATAGAAAACAGCAACTTTGGAACCCCTTATGTCCGAACCAAGTCGTCTTTTTCGAATAGGTGTGATGAAAAATTATTTATTCCTATTTTTTTAGCCTTTTAAATCAATTCCATGTAACTTTTTTGAAAATCATCCATTTCTTATGATGAATTTTTCTTTTTTAAAGCATTACTTTATCGTTTTACATCTACCGTCTGCCTTTTCTACATCCTAAAAAAAATATATCTCCGATGAGACCCTATGGTCTGATATGATGAAAATCTTTCTACATCCACCCAGGATTAATAGGCAAAGAATGCCATTGCCTTAAGTTTAAGGCAATAATTTATGGATTTTATACTATACCCCAGCTGAAGGTGTTAAAAAGTAATAAATAAATTATTCAATACGCATTCATGTTAATATTTCGTTTCGTAGACCTTAAACCCTAACACCTAAACCCTAATTACAAAATCATTAATGTATAGTTTATTTGAGCAGAATTGACTGACATTGTTTCCGATCGTCCTTGTCATTGATACGTCGGCGTCGATCGATACGTCCGTGAATGGATCAGCTGACTATACAATACATAATTAATATGTATCAAATTGCATCACAATAACAGATGCGCTCTTAAGTCGGCGACTCGCGGCATTACTAAGTGATAGGCAACAGCGGGAGCGGTTGGTAGTTATAATTTGAATTCGATCTGGAATTCGTTATAATTGAATGGCACACAAATGCCAGTGTTCCGCCAATGCGATTAAGGTACATTTAAGATTGCCGGCGTTATCTAAAATGTCATCTAAAACGACTGGAAGAAATTGCCAGCGTCCGTATTCCCGTCCAATTACAATATAAGAGTTTTCAAGTCAAGAGTGAATAGGCTTCTAAGTTAGTGCGATTTACCACCCACGACTGCACTGCTGCTTACCATCAGGTGGGATTGTATGTAGTAAAGCATAAACTTGTACACCTAATGTAAAAAAATGTCCTTAGTATTCTTTCCTGAGAAGCTAAATTGAACTGTGAGCACAGATGATAGTTTGCTTTTGACTGTGAGCACAGATGATAGTTTTGTTTTGTTCCGGGCTTTGGTTGGCCACTAATCCCTCCACTAATCCGTTGTGGAGCAGCGTGGAGTATGCTCTAAGCTACTTTAGGAGGAACCCGTGCTCAGTAGTGGGGCACTGCCAAATCCAAAAAAAAACGAAACGAACATTCGAATCAGAAGCACGAATAACACTTTACTTCTGTTATTGTAGTTGCATCCTTAACAGGAGGAAAAAGGCACATACATACTTACATGTCACCAAGCGGTAACGCGTACTAAAACGAAACTTAACAGAACTACATAACAGACAATATACCTTTATCATTCATTTAAGCGTCCACGGGTCTACAAGCAAAATTTGCATTTCGAGACATAATATCTCGCTGACGACACCCACGTAAAAAAATCTTATACATATATTTATCGCCTCATACGTAATCTTATGCATATAGATGAAACAATCTACCTCAATAACCAGTACATTGCACTCAAGGATAGACTTAAAGAAAGTACATAGAAATTAGAAATACAAAAAATACATACCTACATACGCGTAAAATAATGAATTGAAATTACAAATATACAATTTCCTTTCAGGGCCGCCGTTAACGGGCATGCAAGGCGAGCACCGCACGCGGGCGCCACACATGGGGGGTGGGAAATGGACCACGTTAGGGCGGAATAACAGTAAACCTCTGTGAGGTTGGTATTGAACGACGAAGGAGAGGGGAGTGCAAAACGGTTTTGCACGCGGGCGCTGACACAGCGGCGACGCTGCACTCAGTATTTCACCTGCTATTTGCAGCCTACAAATTAACTACATATTAGTTATTCATTTAACAACGTTCATACAGCGGTGAAAATATAATTATGCATTAATAATTGCATTGCTGCTCACCAACCTATTATCAAGTGGGTTTGTTTCACAAGTGGTTGCACGACGGAAAAAGGAATGAGGAAAATTGTAAAGCCAGTTATATTCAGAAACAATGTTATTTACCGTTTCTATTGTTATTGCAAAGAATAATTAATAATGTATCAAGACGGACAATAACAATATGTATAAGTAGTTCGGTAGCAAGCATTGAATTCATGTCAACGCATAATTAATTGTCCTTGATCGTTCTCTGAACATAGAATAAGAGTAGTCGCGAAAGTAATCGTTCTCTAAAGAAAGAATGCAAAAGTTCTCTACCATGGTCAAGGAAGACCGCTTACAAATACCGGTTTACCTATTGTACCTTACTTCAGGCGCGATAACAAACTAATAACCCGCCTCAACAATGTAAAGCCGCTTTCGAACCACTAAACCATCACAGCTTTGTCTGTTGAATACCTGTACTTGTGCTGTAGTTAAAAAATAGATACATATAAACAACCGACAAGAACTGAAAATAAAACATCATCAACCAAGTCGATATAACGCAAACATTGCTCGTAAGATGTGTCTTAAAAGCATATTAGGGGACTGGTCGCATACAGGTGCTGGCCGACTAGAATATAACGACAAGCTTCAATTTTCGAATGTAAAAAGAATTAGGTATCCAAATCGGTTCACCCAATAAAAAATAGTGTCAAATTAAGTGTGTACTCCTTTTTTGATATCCCAGACCACAGCGAAAACAAACATTTTTTTTTTCCAAACAAACCATACAAAATACAAGATTACATTTAAATTACCCGCAACCTCGAGGCTCGAGATTTAAACTCATCATTCTCAGATCAGATTCTCTCATCATTCTCATGTTCTTCAACTCAAGATACATCGATAGCAGTCCAACGTGATAACTATTGCGCCATATACGTAGGTCGTCATTAAACGTAATTAAGTGACATGTGATTATTTATTTAACAAAAATATAATTATTTTGTAATAAACTGGTCCATTTGAATACACGAAAACACTTTGAACTTTTTTCTTATCGAATTCGGTCACGATTCCGATTAATCAATGTATACCTTCTGAATCATTCCTTTTTACAGACCAACAAACTCGACAAGTTATTTGGTATTTGCATAATATATTTTGTCAATTTGATATTTTATTCCTTGGCGCCCGAATATTATTATATATATAATATATTATGCAATTATTGAATATTATTCTCCTATTTTTTATGTACAAATTTCGTCATGAATAAGTCGGATGGGTCGGGAACAGCAAAGGCACTTTTTGACACGTATCACGTAGGACGTAGGGTAGGTGAGTTTCGCAATTCCCCACGGCCAGAACTCTCCATTAGGTACCTAACTTCAGTTGACAGAAACTCGCTGTGTTTCATATAGCATATTTAGCAGTCCAATCAATTTAAAATTAATGAACGTGTCTAAGGTCATACACTCATAACGTGACAAAAAGTCGTTTAAGCAAATACGCCGATCCTTCGGGACATACCCTATTTAATTTTAATTTATAATTAAAACGATAATAACTAGCTCTTCAACAAACATTTATAAAAGAATAAAAAACTATTGATATTGGCGCGGCTCGTAATTAGCAAAAGGATACTGGATTTATCCTTTCAAATTGGTTTAACAAACGAGGTATGAACCGTATGAATATGAAACTCACGTCAGAATGGAAGAACGAAAGAATTTACACTATCGCACACTCACGACCTATGTTACCAATTTCCCTTTGTAGAATGCTTGGATATTTTTGCAAGAGACGGTGTCCGTCCTCTTAGACGCTCGTTTATAAAGCCTATGGGCCGAAGTGACCATTCAACCTAAACATCCGATTGGCAGCATTCCCGTTGGGTATTTCCTTATCACGATCAACTACAGCACAGGCCCGATTCTAACCAGACGCGTAAATTACCCACACGTTAAGCAAATCATCGATGTTATTGCCACAAGTCCGCATGCTAGCTTTATTAGTCATCGAGTCATAACGAGAACAAATCGTTTTATCACGTCACAGACCGGAGCAGCGTCAACAAACTAAAACCTTGCTCCTATTGTGACTAGGCAGTTCTGACTTCTGACTTAAATCGAGTCTTTCAACTGGAAACAAACCAAGCGTGTCATTGACAATGAATGTCTCAGTTAAGGACGAATTGGTATAAGACTTCCGATCTTATTTCTAATTATTTCTAATTGAGCTGATATTAAATAGATTGTAAGTCATTTATTACTGACATAATCCTGTGTTAAGTTCTAATAACACGTCTTTATAAGTTTATACCCATATAATTATAGCTTCCACTTAGTAAATAATAAGAACAAGATATTATATAACAATTATGTATTGAATTTCTTAATAATAAAAAATGAGCATACTGGAATACATGGAAGCTAAATTGACAATTTTCAAAATACCTATACTAAAAGGATATTAATTAATTATAACAACTTTACATTCGAACTTCCGTCAATTAAGAGCTAATTTCCCAAATCCCTGCTTCAACTGTCCAATGCAACACGTGGAACAACAGCACACTTCCAGTAGAAAGGCACTTGTCATGTGACTGCCGTTAGAAAGTGCACACGACCAGCGCACGCGCCGGCCTTGAAGCGTTCGCCTCGGACGAGATGTGCAAAAAAACGACACACAAATAACGGTCCTATTGAACTTGGTATGCTTTGCCAAGTGATTTGGATAGTGGGGAGAGAGAAAAACTGAGATAACCAAGACTTAACAGACAACTAAAAACAAGCTTTAGACTGCAATTGCACTTTAAGCTGCCAGGCTTATTTCGATAGCAGTCGACGAGCGGTTAAGTTACAATGATAGCATCCAAAAACTAGACTAACAGATTGCTTGACAGGATGAAAACGGAAAAGATCATAAAGCAGCTTATTATTTGAGACCTGTGAATTAGAGTAATAAAAGTACAGTGAGTCACACGCTGCAGAAACATTTAAATAACCAGTTTACAAACATTTATTTATGAATTTATAAACTCCTAATATAGTTTTTAATCTATTTTAATGTATTCAAGTAAGTGTGTATTTACAGTGTTTAAAATAACTGTAAATATAAATTTGAAAATACCTCAATTAAAAATCCTCAAATGAACTGATGATCATGGAACACCCACACAAATTTTTGTCATAATATGTAGGTAATAGGTATAGGTAGATATAGGTAGTAGGTTTAAGGTAGGTTATCCAATTTTAGGCCAATAAATTGCATATAAACTGCGAGTAAACCGGGTTTTGATAAAAAAAATACTCACATTGTTTCACTTATTCAGGAGCTGTACCACAGACAGGCACAGAAAAACAGATCAAACTTCTTTTTAGGTCAGGGGTTTAAGTGACGTTAATAACTGACAAATGAGCAGACCAGAGTAATGCTAACATATCATAATCATCATAATAACAATAAAAACAACTAGAGGTGATAATTGTTCAAGGATGTACTGATGTGGGAAGCAAAACACCTTATCTATATATAGATATAATAAAACTGTAACTGATTGCTGTCTGTACGTAGATTATATAAGAAAAAGCCCGTTACTGGGGCTTTTATCATTGTAAATGGACCCTAAATAATGGATTTTAGAATTATTGTCTGTTTCAAGGTTTCTTTGCGGTTTTGTACTCAGTAATCTCAGAATTGACTAAACCAATTTGGATCTGGTTTTCACTAAAGTGTTGCAGTACTTAAGCTTCACCTAACATTAAATATTTAGTTTAGTATATTAAGGGTTTGTACAAAAAAACCCCTGTAAATCTAATTTAAACTGTTAGTTCTTGCTAACAATGTAATAATATTTCAAAAGATCATTACTCTGACTTTTTTATAGTTTATTATATCTTACAATTTGATGTGATAAGGCCCCGCCATCTACTAGAAAATTCTGTTCAAGTTTGTAAACATTGAAATTCATAAATATTTCCACTATCAGACGCTATGTCAACAAAGTTATCTTTGAATATGAGTACAAACATCTTATTTGCCCTTTAGCTAAAATATATAACTTATGCCAGATAGTGAGAATTGTAACGGAATAATAACTCACTTTTATTTATATTGCATCCATCGTCATTATTATATCAGTCCCACTGTTGGGCAATGGGTCACCTCTCACAATTTAAGAGGAGCAGGTCACTGTCTACTACAATGCCCAATTATTTTGGATTGATAGACTTCACACAATTTTGATTACATTATATAGATCTCTTGGTTGTACAGGTCACCTCGAAATGTATTCGTACACCGAAGCAGTGACACTTAACTTTAAATACACAAAAGATATAGCTTATTGTAGTAGTATCCTACAACCATCAGTGTACTAACAGATTTAATCATCTTCTAGTTGATGGGCAACATAATTAACTTATTAATTCATGGAATATTATGTAACCCAAGAAAGACAATAAACAGTAATTAAATGTGTAAATTGGATTCATAATTGAAAAAATTAAACGGTTAATGTTGAGATTGAAAATCTCAGTAAAACAGAACCCAGTTACTTTCTGAATTTCATGTTATTATTATTAGTGATGTTAATGCAATAATTGATAATCATTTATTAATTTCTGTTTACACAACTAATACAACTCTTTACAAATTCTCTGTACAAATTCTTTGATTGCATTATTAGTGTCTAAATTATGGATTACAACAAAGATAGTAAACATAGAAAAAATGTACTCACTCGCTATTTTCCTTGCTCTTTTCTACGTGTTTTTTGATATTGGCAAGAGAAGAGTCCAATCTGTTGAGGAAATTGTCAAAACTCTTTTTTTCATCAGGACTTCCGGGTGAAAAATCCGCCGTAGGAATACCAGCGATGGACGCACGATGATTAGGTGGAGGGGGCTCCGTTACTCTCTCTCCGTTCTCGTAAAACGGAGAATCTTTCGTCACAGGTATTAACAAGTACTCCCGTAGAAACAAACTATCCGTTGCAAATAACCGATTTGCTCTCCTTATCTTCTCCATCTACAATAAAGAAATCACAAAACACTGAACTCAACACCCACAAATCGCGAGTACGTATTTATCAACAGATTCTAGATGGTCTTCCACTTACAGTAACCCCATATTTCAACGCTATCCCTTGCAGAGTATCACCTTTCGACATCACATGCTTTATGTATTCCTCGTTCCTTTTCATGTGATTGCATGTGCTCCCATATTTTTTTAGAGGTCGAGCTGATTCCCGAATTGAGACCGTTTCGTCGAAAAGACGATCCTCCTCCATTTTTGACGTAAACGCAAATGACAAGATTGACATGGTGATAGACAACAACTTCAAATAAACCAACGTGAAGTTGCCGTGAATTGCTAAAAATTTCAACGTAAGAATCGGATACTTTGTGCGTATTAAAACAAATGTATAAACACGTATAAAGTTCTAAGTGAAAACCCTCGAAATTATTTTTATTTATTTGATTGATAACTTAACACAAATAATTTGTAATATTAAGGTTATTGTAAAATAAATAAAACATGCTCGCAGATACCTCTACGCGAGTTTTCGCTATTCAACAATAGATGGCGTAACCACAATTTCGCAACCGGCTGACGTTCACATTTCACATGCTTTGAACTGGGTCTTTTCGTTCGTTGTTCATTGATTTAATTCATTCATTCGTCAGTCAGTTTCTTGGTTAAGCGAGTGCGGGAGGTGTGTTTTTGTGTTTGCAGAATTATATTTGTTGTGAACTAAATATTTAAAGTGTTTAAATGCAAGTTCTTGTGTATGACATTGTTTGATTTTCGGACATCTCTAAATTGGTATCATAGTGTTTTTGGTGCGTTTCGGATGTTAACTGATTTTTTAATTTACGATTTGTATTTTGTATACACATGTGATCAATAGAAATATCGTTGCGGTATTCTTCATTTCGTGCGGGTATGTATGAATGAAAATAAAATTCATTTATGTAGTACTTACGACGTTTGTGTCATGAAATTAATATAATCTGTATCGTTGGGTGGTTGTTTTTCCCCAATGCAGTGCACCACCCCGTGGCGAATATACATTATCGCGAGGGTTGTGCTGCCCGGGCACCGGTGAGGCTATTTCATTACCTATTGTGAGCCATATTTTGGGGCTGTTTCCGATCGCTATTACGGGGCTGGTAATGTTGCGTGCTCGTAATTTAAATTGCAAATATTATTCGCCGAAAAACGCGTAGAAAATAATGATATTAAATCACGGCTACTATTTTTAGTATTTTACTAGCAAAATGTTGAACCGATCTTTTAACAATCATGCAGTAAGTATATAATCAGTAATCACTATTTCAGGAACAAAATTAGTTATTGGTTACAGACATTAATATTGTAACTACTTCTGTGATACGATTGCACAAACGCAGAATTAAAGGATTGTTTCATTAAAATTATTATATAGGTATTACATGATTTTATTACAAATTGTATAACTCTTCCAGACTGTGCCTGCAGAATATTGTCAACCACACCCTTTTTTAAAGGTGCTAGGGTTCCATTTGTGATGTCTTTGATTTTTATCAACTTTAGAGATATAGGTATATAGAAGAAAATTCACGATTATATTATGTAATTATGTAACTATGTGTATGTCTCCTAAAACCCTAATCATTGTAGAACCCGACCGGCCGATAGTTTATCAATGTCAAACGGATTAGTGAGTGGTCACCACAAAACTTAAATCTACAAAGCCTTGCATTAAATTTACGTAGTCGGAAAAAGCGAATTCCAGTCTTACTCCAGTCCAGCTTTCAGAATTATACAGTTATCCAATGATCCTTCAGAGATCACACTATTATCTGTTTATGTTTCACGTGTGATATTTTCCGAATTTAATGGAGAACAAAAATTCTCCATAATATGCTAAATGCTAGTCTTCTTCTACTCTACATTAACCCTTACCTTACTCAACATTTTTTTTTTTTTCAAAATTCAATAACATATTTTTAGAAGTGTTTCGACCTTTTATATTTTTATCAAATCAATAATTTATACCAATACATAATTATACGTTTTTATCATAATTTTACAACAGTATTAAAAAAAATTATTAAAAGACGATCGGCCGCCTAGAAATGTCTCCTCAGAAAAAATATACGAAATAGCTGTTAAGTTGCCTCCTACCTACGTACCTACATACTTTAAGAAAGGCGTTGGCTATTTAAAGTACGTAAGTTGTTCACAGCTCGCTATTAGATTTGTTGATCAACTAAGGACCAACCTCCCTGTCCCTATCCTGTTAAGATCGTAAATGCGTAATGAGCGGAACATCGCAACATTGTAAGAGGATCGGGTTCGTAAATGATCGATAACGGTCTAAAACCATACTACAAGAGCTTTCTTAAGCCGCGGATTTATAAGCATAAAAACTTAAGTAGTTACCTACTTCTGTTGCTAATTTGATTTATACCTTTCACAATGACCTGTTCCACCCGATTCGGAAGTCCAACGTTTAAACTAATCTGCTATCAATACTCGCTACTGGTAAATTACTACTGACCCTTAACAAATCCAAAAATTACCAATCTTAATCTAAATAAATAAATAAATGACTAAGTACCTTAGCGCTGTCATTACTACATAAATAATGGTATCCACCGACGTTGACTCATAGATGATAGTAATCACGTAAATAAGTATTTAATCTTTCTTATTCATCCCTTCGGGTCGTTAGTTAAAACGGTTATTATAATGATGATAACAAAACCAAAACTGGGACAGCTCGTACGAGTAATCACCATAATGGTGCTTAAATGGTTTTTAATTTCGACACCGTGAATGGGTAACCCTCATTACTCATTTTGTCATGCTCTCGACACCAGATTTTTTTTTTTTTTTAGAGTATGTACCAACAATTTAGTTTAAAACGTCATCTTTATTTAACTTTTGAATAAATCGTCCGATTAGTTTTCGTCAGACACAATCTTAGCGCAGATTTGGTTTTTGCAACATGTTCGTTAGGTACCCGAGAACATAATGTCATGTCACATAAAAATCTCTTCCGGGACTCTTGCTTGGGAACATTTCCACGGACCAGAAACAAATTGCCTAAATGTTTATTTGGAACATTCATAAAGTAGATCAACAAATAATATTAAACCACTTGTTTTTAGGACGATGGCATTGATAGAGAAATCTCTTACACACAACGATGCCGGCACATATCGACTAGTTAATTACAAATTTGTTCTTAAATAAAATTGTCCTATAATACTTTCTCCGGCCCTACAACTATTCATACGTAACAAACGGAACAGAAAGTCTCGTGACGAAAACGAGAAAAATAAGAAGGAAAAGGTGCGCGTGAGTCAACGGATCGTATTCTGAACGAGGTTGTGGTGCATTTCATCGTAATGACTCACGGCTTTGACATTCGACCTCCAGGAATCTTATCTCCCGTGTCAGTCTTGTTGGATTATCTACGGAGATTTACGGAGATTGTATGTTCGGACCTAACTACAGGTTGACAATGACAATCGTGGGACTTGGGAGCCTATGCCCTATGGTAGGGTAAACATTAATACGTGGAGGGGATTCAGCAGAAGCTGTAATTACGGATTATTTCTTTGAAGTCGTTTACGTTGGGCGCTGGACCTGAGGGTTGGAATTTTCATTTTTTCTTTAATTTTCTTTTTTATTTATTTATTTAACAATGAAATTTTAATTGTTTCATGTATCCGCACATCTTTCCTTTATAAAATGTTCGTTAATACCTACTTTGTACTCCTCTTCAAATTACAGAGTAGGTACCTATTACATCAGCCCCGAAACCTTGTTGTTAGATCCTGCTCGCGATACGGGACGTCCCAGGTTCAATTCTTGGCCGAACAGACATTTATGTGGCAGAATTTAGGTTTTCGGTTCATGCTATAAATTTGTGTTGTCCATGCCGTCCGCGACCGCGACACATAATATTCTAGTCCGGGGCATGGGGATACAATGTTTACGAATCGATTAAGTATTATACATATATATTATTGTATTTTACGTGATAATTATTGCTATTAAAGCCTATAAGTACCTACTCAGCGCAATCACAAATACGTAGGTAAGCATAATCAAACGAATGACAAACTACATACTACGAAACTTGTTACACGTGTTTACTATTCAAATAACTCGGAACCACTTGATTTTAAACCGGTTGTCTGACAATGTTTGAGTGTCAATGAGTAAGCGATTTTAGTTATACTCGTGTGTTGTAAATATGACGTCATAAATAATGATGTCAGAACTGTCCGGTTTGTAGGTCAACGTCAGGTGTTTCGGGGATACCACACGCGGATTCTGAGAAAAGAGCGAAGTTACCGTCGAGAGAGCTTGAGATCGTTGAAGTCTATGCCATAGTTCAGTGGATTTGAATACTAAGAACTAAGAATCCTGTAGTGATCCAGGGTAATCTATTTTGAGCAACTATGGTCTTTTATGACTTATGACACCGAAATGGTATCAATTTACGTCATCCGTACATGTATCGAACGCCCTATTTATAATTTTATAACTTATCTAACCCTTACTGGATTACTGCCTATCAAAAGATAGGCAAAAGTCTAAATATAAATAGTCTAAAAAGACAGGATAATCTCTTGATTAAACCAATAGTCGTGGTAACTTAATTATTGCCTTCAAATAAACCGAAATACACTTGAACTTGATCTTTAAATAACAACGGATAGACTCGCTTATCGAAAAGGTATAAGTAAGGATAAACAAATAAATTCATAAATAACTTTTAACAAAATAGAATCGACTTTAACGCCGAAAAGTAAAAATCAGTTCAGTTAAACGCGGGTAATATTTCTAAATCCTTCTCCTAAGTCTGACAAATACTATGCTGAAAAACGCATCAAAATCGGTTCACCCAAACGCGAGATAATCGCGCACAAATATACATACACATACGTACATACAAGTCAAACTGAGAACCTCCTTTTTTGAAGTCGGTTTAAAAGGAATTTAGCTGCAGCAACGGTCAGGTAGGTATATAAGTTACATCAACCGATAACCTAGTGCCTTAAGCACAATTACAGCATGTCAAAGTAAAGCTGCCCTCTGACAAGCGGTGTGAAAGTGTGTCACAGGTCGAGCCCTTATCGGCTAACGAGTCTCGCCCTATTAGCTATCCGATGTAATCTTAATTAAATCCGACCCCGTAACCTGATACTTGCACCCGTATCGTCGAGCGTTACGACGCAAATTCCTTAAACAAGTTCAATGGTTGATTTGTTCAATGAGGTGACACACGGATTGTTATACGCTGCCCGTTTGTCACAGAGCTCTATCTCTTGAGCGGAGACGGTAGGCCCCTGTAACCTGCCCCCTTATTATGAACTCTTAATTCCAGGCAGTTTACGTTCACAACGTGTGGGTGACAGAGACAGCGCCTTACAGGTAATAAGGCGCACATTGTGAACGTGAACTCTCTAGAATTAAGAGTTTATAATAAAGTCCCTGTTCACAGAAAGTGTGTTTCTGTGGCCAATGTTCCAGATCCAACCTTCCAACAAGTAATGGAAAGTGGTAAAAAAATATCCCATTATGGGTCTTTGTCATGTAAACAAAAAGAGGAGTTTTCTTTATTCTGAACAAAGATTCTGGAATTACAAAGTTATTGTTTGCTAACTTTTGCGTAACTAGTGCGTTTCAATATGACCGTAAAGCCGTAAACATAAGGATTTCGAGCGAGAGAAATGTGTAGTAACTTGTATTTAAACAAGTTGTTCAGTCTAGACTAGTTAGTCTTTGTGGAACTTCTCTGTCAGCTCACTCCACAAGTTTGAAGCTGTTCCCTCGTTAAATTACGGAAGCCATAGCAACTGCTCAACGGATCGAGCGATTCTTCACTAAGGCCAGTGTTTACGGGTAATCGGACTGTCGGGTAAAAATATAAACAAAACCTTCAAATTATATGCTATATTTAATGTCGGTTCAAAAAATACGACATGGCTACCGATTTACCGTTCATCATTCCGCTTGATTGCTTTCCCGTGACGAATTCACGCAGTTAACCATTATAATTGCGTTTTAATGTATATTAAACATACTAAACGAATTATTTACTATCTGTTAAAAATGCTGTTTTTGAATTATTTATCTAAAAACATGCTGAAGCCATTTATTTTGAACTTGTAATTGTAACTTTCTTATAAAAAAAAACTTTATGGTAAAAATATTCTCTCGTAATTTATCCGTAACGCCAGAGGCGCTTTCATATTTTATAATAATTTATTAAGAAAAAATTACATAAATTTAAATAAATGAATGAAAGAAATAAGTCAGTTACATAATTATTGTAACTTCTGTGTGAGTACGCGTCTGAAATATCAAACGCAATTTATACTCACTAATATGCTAAATAGTATTTTAATAAATACAAATATGTATATCATCTAGACTCCAAGCCTGCTTATGCTTCAATTGCGTTGGGCCGGAGTAATTTGCCATGTTTTTGACATATTCCTAATACGGAATCTGTCAAACTATTCAAACGCGACGCAATAAGAGTATAGTATTTATTAATAAGCAGAATTAAGCCTGAGACCGTGAAGAATGGTACCGACAAAATAGTACATTATAAATATTATAATGAAATACCTAACCATAGTAGAGCAAGGAAAAAGCACGTACTCCAACTTATATTTAAAATTATAATGAGATAATCGATTTAAAGTGTTGACGTATCAATTGGCAAATTGTAATCGATCGAGCGTGCCGTGATCGTATGAGATGAAATACCTACTTCAATTAGCGAATGCTTGACTGCTTGACTGGCATCTATTAAGTAGTGTTAAGTGTCAGGCGGAAAAATTATGTGGCTTTTAAGTTTTTTTTTTCTATTTACAAGCAAGCATAAAAATATTTAAAAAAATCTCATCCATCGTTTCTTCTTATAGCGAAATTAAAATATAATAAGTACTCTTATTATTAACAACTGTAAAAAACATTATGTTGACAACCCTAAGTACAGGTGTACATGTACACTGACCTCATCATAATGTAGAGCGTGTGGCTGTTTGTTAGTTCAATAAAAAAGCATCAAGAATCAAAACTTGATTGGTAGGTGTAACAGAATTAGGGTTACCATCTTACCACTCCGAATTGAAATTGGAAAAATCCTAATCATGCCCTATATCTATTAATAAATTAGCATATCAAGTGCGTAGGATTCTTTATCATTAAGTTGTGATAGTGGGTGTCTCTGTTGTACGGGGGTGCTTGAAAAATCGTAAGCCGACAAGGTCGTCTGTTGTTTTATGTTCCTTTCGTGTACTTTTTACTAAGAATAAAACAAAGGCCATAATAACACGTATTCTGTAAAAATTTCATGTTTACTTTTTTTTATTCAAGAGATAAAGTCGTGTCTTGAGGTTTTCCATTTGGATTTATCTACCTTTGGATACCTACATGTATGTACATTACTGTACACCTCCAAACAAACAATATTTTAAAATGGTTTGCTAATTTTGCGTTACACTTACTTTAATTATAATTATATAATAAGATTTATCACAGGTCCATTGTTTTGATTCAATCCGATGATATTTCTATTTATTTTACCCCATTCCATTGCTGTGTATCAAAGCAATTTATAAATCCGGGTATTATCCGGGTATTTTTCCGGAATTTTCCGGAAAAATTGAACAGGTTGGTAACCCTAAGCTCAATGTACTCATATAGTCCCCAAAAGGGACAGCTGTTTGTCTCTATATAACAGGACAGGTGTACACGCGCCCGGAACACTTTATATTGCGTCTCGCTCTATAGAGCTCTTACAAGATCGTTACATTACATTATATTTACTAAATAAAAATATTTTGAGAAGCAGATAAAGTTTAAGTAATTTTATATGAATTCCACTTTAGATACAAATTAATTTTTATGTAATTTATCAAACCGTAATGAGTGGTTGGTCACGGATTCTATTCTCCGCCAGGGCTAACTATTATAATAAACTATTTTTCTCGGGTTTTGACTCTCAGTGATCTCTACTTCCGAGTATAGCACGGTGTCTACTTACTAACTTTACTTCGTACACGAAGTCGTATTCGTTTACAAGTTCAAAATAAAATTAGTCTCCCGTCTCCCCATCCTCCTCGACCAAAACAGCACATCGAGTCTCTGGACCATGAATGTACAAAACTGTACTAGCACTCAAGATAACCAACGATTGTCACACAAATGTCTGTCCCGGCCGAGAATCGATCCCAAGACGTGGGATTGGCATGCATGATAATCAGATAGGTTACGTTGGAAGCTTTATAAAGATGTACCTAATAGGACTTCAGCTTTATTTTTCATACAATTTCCAGGCGCGATAATTTGCAGGATAAATACGAATATTATAAAATCTACGTAATATTCACCATTTATATTAACGAGAAATTACATCAACTTTAATCTTAGTTGGCTTGTGGATTGAAAAATGAGTAAGCGATGACGAATGATTAAATTAACACGTAGTTAGGTTATGTTGATCTTGATAATTGATAGAAAATTATAAGACTTGTTGCCAACTACCCCAGTAGGGTCGCGGGAACAATGGAGCAACGGTAACAATGCATCCCTTGGCGAGGGTAAGCGTGAACGAACTGGCTAAGCTGTTAATAATATTAGGCTTACGGACAAACTTTACTGTTACTATTTGTAAGGGTCTGGGACTGGGTCGACGTCGAACTCATTTGTTACTTGTCAGAAATTAAGCGTATTTGAACTATTAGGAGTTATCGAATGTGAGTTATGTGGATTTGTTTGTATTTATGAACTGTATAATTTAATAGTGTTTTAAACTCTTCCGTTACCGTGTGACTGACTGACAGACAACGCACAGCTGAAACAATAGAACGCAAAAAAGCTGAACTTTGGCATGTAAAAAAGAGATTAAACTGAAACAAAAATTCCAGACGGGTGAAATTAAATTTCGCAAACGAGAATAAAATACTACTAATTCTACTTTATAGCAATGCATTAAATAATAAAACTGTTTAATGAAATGTTTAAGACGAAATTATTATTGTAGAGAATACTACCATTCCTTTAACTCCGACTTTATTATACAAAATCAGACCCAACAACAGAACAGTTAATAGATGAAAACGTCTCGAATGTATCTAAATCTAAACGCATCATTTACTTTCAACGAAAAGAAACCACGCACACAGACGCATTAGTGTAATACAACAACACACCCAGCCGGCAGCTGCGACAGATTTGTATTTTTTGCACGAATACTGCAGACATCGATTTGCAATTTGCAACCGAGCGCCCGACCTTTAATGTAGCTACCTGCTGCGTCGTTGGAGATAACAGTTTTTGCAACGCACAACCCTAAAATTAACTGCTCGTATTTGGCAGGTGCATTCATCTGGAAGTAGGAGTACGTACTTGTTTTTACTGGAGTAGCGACTCGTACTGATGAAGTTGCTTATGATACTATGGCCTATAATTAAGACGTCATAAAATTTTACAATTTTGGATTTGCCTACATAGCTTGTAATCGCAATGCCCTGTTTGTTATCTAGCTATTTAAAAAAAATTAACTTTCTAAAGTTTTCGAATAACCCTCCATCTCATCTAAGCTTATAATATGCCGCATGGTATTTAAAAAAAACTAAGAAAGAAATAAGTGGTTTGTAGCGTTAAAGTTGCTTTTATATTTTACTGCCAATTTATAGGCTTTTCGTTGAACCTATTAAATTAATTAACTTGACACTTACTGTGAACGTATTACTTATTTGTTACATGAGAAAACATTAATGATAATAAGTATAATTACAGGTTCTTTACTATCTAAATGCGTAGTTTTACAGCTTCCAGTAGAGCTTCTTTTAATAGCCACCATCTGTTTTTCCTATCTATCCTTATCTTGATTGGATTAATTACGATATCAAGAATCTTTGATATCATATACTGTGTCATGTTCATTATCAGATGAAAGTGAATCTACCTACCATATTATACCTAACTCCTATGTCATTATCTTTAAATACTCAAAAAAATTGATATTATCTTTTATTCACCTTCACAGTTTTCTCTGAATCTGGAAGTGGAAATGTAAAAGCTGCTTTTTTGTCATTTAAAATCAAATTCAAATAATTCATGAAGAAGGTATTTTGTGAATGCAATGAAATATTTTCACATCAAAATATCATTAGAATCGTTTAAGAAAAGACATTGTTACACGGAATCTTAAAAAGACATTAGAAATTGAGACAAAATCGCGCAATTCTCCGTCGTTTCGCTATCTCTATTAAACTTTCCCCAAGAACATAATGGCAAACAAAAAATACTGTAAACGCAAGCTATATTAAAGTGACATCGTATCTAATGATTATTTCCTGTGCACTTGGTGTGGCCAAGCAATAACGGGCAGGAAACCTAACAAGCCTTAAACAGTCGAATAGGTCGAATAGGTCCTTAGATTGATCATTTCGCAGGGCTCAATAGAGATAATGCCGGATATAGAGCATCAATCATTGACGGGTTGATATCGACTTACGTCCATTCGCTTTGATGATGCCGTAGGCTAGGTAGTATTATTCTTGAAGGTCAGTTACTGTAATTTACGCAACGACCTCGTAGATAATGGTAGTAAGTACAGCGAAAGTTTATTTAGGTTTTACTGTATACTCGAAATTGAGATTGTTTAGATGCCTTTGAATTTAAATGGAGATAAGACTTAAATATTACGAGTTTTACTACAGGTTACATACCAAAGAAGGAACGACTAATCAAATGAGCTTCAAAGGCTGATATTGAAGTTAGTACCGACAACACGATAAACGACCAACAACGCAAGTATTTGATAAAATTCAAAATACTTAATTAGTTTAATTTGAGAGTTAAATAAGGACTTCATTTTGTTTTAACCCTGCGATGTGGTGAGGATAACGCATAGATGAGGGATAATACTCTGAGTAATAAAATACATTAAAAAACCCGAAGATAGTTTGGAAATATTCCTGACGATAAATTAAATCGGGTGCAAGGCCGATGTGTTTATTACTTTCAGTCGATCGCCAACGCCACATACGAACCATCAATCATACATCGTGTCGCAGTTAATAACGTACAGTTTATCCACCGTTCTGGTTATCGCGTCAACTTGATAGGGCCCTGGGTCGATACACATATTACTTTACATATATTTTTGTAACTTCATTCAATTAATGAACTGATTTTATGTAATTATCTTGTCAACGAAGCGTTGCATCTTTTCTTAAATCTTGCGAAATAGTTTCTTCTTCTAGATACGTTTTGGGAGTACCTTCACATAAGGTTCGTTACCTCAGCAAACAAACCCTGTGTTCCGGCTCATCTAAGGCGGCCAATAATCTCCAATAAACATTTCATGGTTGAGTAGACGAGAGGCGTCTCCATGCTTATATTTTATTTACTCATGGACTAGCATTAATCACTCGATTGCCAACATCTTTCGGAGGTTCTCAATCACAAAACTAATTAAGTAATCCCTCAAATCTTATAGATTCAAAAAGTTCATTATCTTCAGCATTTCAGCCGGATAAAAAAAGGTTTATATTTTATTTAGATTAGATGTCAAATTATTATATCAAACCACAAAAGGGTGCACACAGTGCCGTTGAAGAGACAATTTTCCAAAGATCCTAGTTGTCATCACAGTAGCTCAAAGAAAGGCATTCCTAACAAAGGGCCCCCAGCGAGTAGTTTCGCTTAGCCCCTAAGAAGCGTCATTGTCGGGAAGGATACGTGTTTTCGCGAGATGAGCTTGCCATAATGAGATGGCTTGTGGCTTACTTGCGGTTTCTGCTATGAATGTGGAAGAATTTGTTTTCATTTGCTCGTAAACAGATATTAAAATTTATGTATCGTGCGTGTGGTTGATTTACAAGAAGATGGATTAGCAATTGTAAAACCGATACTTCAGTTAGTATTCGACGATGAAATTAAGAGGATGTTTAAAACTGATTATATCCTTAATGCTTTTTATATTGTACAGTCCAGGTCACATCATTTTAAAAAGTGAACCTGTATAAGTGAATTTGTATATTTTGACTAAATAAAAAACACCTAAAACGAAACTATCGCTAACCGTCCCTGCCCCAGTCCAGGGCCCCGATTCTGCTAATTTAAAAACGCATAAATTGTATCTCGATTGACTAGTAATGACTAGTTATGACACATTTGGTATTCTGTTAATTATTTAACATCGATCGTGGTTCATTCACTCTCACTCCGCTCTCACTCAAATTGAAGGTCAATCGTCATGTTACTATTTGGTATTCTGCTCTTTAATTGTAAAAAAATTGTCGTTCGTTCTTAAACTGATTGGTATTCTGCTAACTTTTTGACGTTTATGTCAATGGTAAATAAATTTCAATTTTGTAATCGAAGTGTAATTGAACAACAATACCTCCGACGCACTATATCTTCTCGTATTACTGAGAAAAATTGTGAAGATGAGACAATCTCTCGTAAGTTTACGATGGCGTATTATGGCCTTTGTCAATTCTAGTGATCGCCGGCGCAGAAATTGGCAGCGTCGAAAAGCCAGAGTACAATTAATGCGAGAGACTGCGTCCCTCCTTGGAGCGGGTGATTCGTCCTAGGGCTAATTCCGGCTGCCCCTCCAAGAAATCTAGCATGCTTGCAATTTGTACAAGTCTTATTTTTTCAACGAGTTCGCCCAAGAAAAACAGTAGGTACCTACACATTATTATCACACAGTATAATCGACGTTATTAATTTGGATCAACATTCACAAAGTTTTTTATTTATTGTAGTAATTCAAAGAATAGGTATTCACCAAAGATGTTTTAAATATCTAGATGGAACATCGAATCCGCGTAAATGTATCAAAAAATTGTAGCTAACAGACTATTGGCCACGATATTTTTATCATTACGCTCACATAGACAATAGACGAACGGGTAAAACATCGGCTGCACGCACACATGCTTGATATTGTTGCCTTGTTTTTTGACGTGACAACGTCTTATAAATTGGTTTGCCGGGTGGCACTTCAAGAAACTGCGTTAGTAGCTCCGCTCACGTTACTTATAGTAGCTACGGCGTACACACGTTGGCGTGTTTCAGAAAATGGTACAGCGCCATCTCTGGAGAAGTAGAGTAACTAGTTTGTTACCTCACTTAGTTGTGACTAATGGTTAATGGTCTAACGGTTAGCAGCGCTAGATGGCGGATGGTGTTACAATGTTTTAAATATAATTCTTTGTATATGTTTACCCCATGAAGATACGGGAACGCAGGGTCAACTTCACAAATAACCACAACTGCTTCCAAACCCAAAATAGCAGTTTATTATAAAACCAAAGAAGTCGACACATTGCCCTTTACAAATTTTTCTCTTATATAAACTCCACGTTACACTCGTTAGCGCGTTTCACAAATTGGTACAATGCCATCTTGTTTACAAGTGAGGAACTATTTAACAAAAATAAAACATTAAACTTAAATTGCTTCCGCCTTCACATGACGGTTAGACAGTATAAATAAATGTTTTAAATTGTTACTATTATTTCATCCTTCTTCCTACTATACGAATGAATATTCACATTAAAATTATTTTACCACTCAAAGTCGTTGTCACGTAAAACTTTCGCCCGTATACCGACTTTACAGGCAACCAATTTTTTTTTGTTTTCATTGTAGGGCGACGCTCAATCTAGATATTTAAAACATCAAAGGTACTCACGTACAAAACCGAATTCAAATATTCGTCTTTGTTATTTATCAAATTGACATTTGTCATTCCACTATTTTTGACAGGACAGCATATTTTACTTTTTAAATTTGGTCTGTCATAGATAATTATTGTCATATACAGCCGTCGTTTTGTAAATTAACTGATGTTATATTCAAGAATCATTCGATTACATAATTTATATTAATGATTACCGTACGAATACTCGTAATTTAATGTCAGGGACATACAAAATATTAATTTAAAATGTAACAATTATCAATTTTGTCCTATGAAGTCATGGTAGATTTATATTAGCAACATTGAAGATTTATATCATTGACATCCAAGTGAGATACAATTGAAACTATGATAAATTTTTAGCAGAATACCAAATTTGTTACAATGATTATTGTATTAAAATTCAATAGTACTTTTAATTGTAATTGCGCAAAAATTGTCTGAAATAGCAGAATCGGGGGGCTGGTACCGAATAAAGAGCTAGCCAAAAAGGTTTCTTCTTCCATATAACACCTATTAAAACTGGATTAACTATCTGCATCCTAGTTCTCATTTGGCTCTTGTATCTGTATCGGACGCTGTTGTCAACAACGCGAACGTGGGGTTATTCCGACTTGTTCAACTAAATAGTATCTAATGCATGCTCTTTTTCCACTGGTCAATTAAAGAATGACAATTTGACATAAGTTTCATAAAATTATGTCATCCAAACATCTGGAGCCCAAATCTGCTAATTTTATAGTGCTTCAGTACTTCGTGTTTGAATAGTTTGACATAAATATGCCCCAAACGTTACAAAATCGACTCAATTAGCGTGCTGACGTGCCACCTTCATATAAGTAAATTAATTCATATAAGTAATTAAACTAATTAGTCATTATCCTTAATTACTAAATTAATCGTGTTATAAACTCATTATGATTAATATGTTATAGGTAAACTTAAATTATTATTTTACCAATGTCGCTCAGTAAAATAACCATATTGAGCCTTAGTGACATAAACTATATTTGCTTTAGAAGTTATGAATATTTAAGCACAAAGCAACTTACATGCCCAATCAATTTAAGCTATCTCATGTTGTATGTGAGCGTTTAAGAAATAAATTGTCCTAAGAAAATTACTTTCATTATCAAAAATAATTATAAATATTTTGAAATCTTAAAAACCGATCTTGTGACGAAATATCCCGAACACTTCAGTGGAAAACGAAAAAAGTGACGCGACATAATTCGTACTAAAGCGGTCGTCGCTCTGAGCGACGTGACAAAGAGCGGTAGAGACCATGTAAGTAGCTCACGACTTACCCGGTTTTACTTAAGTTTTCTGAGAAAATCCTGAACTTTAATAAACTTCAAGTATTTTAATCAGCTTTAACTCATCACTTATTTATTATCTTTCTGTGAAAGCGAGCTGGTATCATCCTCTTGCTTGCGTCAGCTGTGAAACCACTTGGTACCGTTGCTGGGTACCTAAGAGCCAATACTAAACTACTCGTATCTTTATTTTATTCCTTCTTCCTTGACCAGCTTAATATCGGTAATGCTTTAAGGGTACTGGTGTCAAATGTTGACGATGACATTTGTTAAAGTCTCGGCTTTTTTGTCAGTTGTTTATGTAAATCTTTTCGCTTTTGTGTGCTCGTAAATGAAAATATTTGAAGCAAAGCTTGGAGGTCAGTCATACACCTCGTACAAGTAGTACTACAAACTCTATTAATGGTAATCAATGTTGCCCTTCAAATCTTTCAACCGATTATGATTGTTTGCCCCTAGACCTATCTTAATTATAAAGCAAACTCGTTATCCATGGTCAATCTATTATGCCTAGCGCTATCACCTACTAACTTATCCCCAAAGATAATGGAGGGATAGATTATTCAAAGCGGTCGTAAGAGTCCTTAACGTCTAGACGTGAAGCTTGTTAAAATTGGCTTGAGACCGGGTCTCGCCTTCACTACATAGTATAAAACAAAGTCGCTATTTTTGTCCGTCTGTTTGTTTGTCTGTTTGTCTGTATGCTTAAATCTTTAAAATTACGCAACGGATTTTGATGCGGTTTTTTGTAATAGGTAGAGTGATTCAAGAGGAAGGTTTTTATGTATAATACATGCATATATTCCCACGAGAACGGGATCCACGCGGGTGAAACCGCGGGCGGGCCGCTAGTCTTGTTATAAATCTATGAAGCGTTGTTCGTTTTCAGCAGGTACTCCAACAAGGGCAAGAAAGTCTCACTTAAAGATACATAGATAGAGTACCTCTACAGCATGAAATCGTACCTACTAAGGGGACTTTTCTATTCCGACGATTATTACCTTCATGATTAATTGGAAAGGAAAAATGTATCCATCAATATCAATCATCATATAAATTTCCTCCGTTGTTACTGAGTATTGAGTGACCGAAAGACAACGGTCAGCCAAAACTACTGAATGCATGAAGCTGAAATTTGGCATTCATGTCCGTTGGGTGGTTTAGGGGAGCACAAATAGGGGAGTTTTGGAAATTTCCCCTCTAACGGAATAAACACATGCAAGCTTGGTCTTTTTATAAATTGATCAAAATACGTGCAGGGAAGGGGTGTTTGTAAACGTTTAACGATGCAGTTAATTCAGTGATAGCTATACATAGTGTTAGTATCAATAGTATAGTGATGGGCGGTCGTTTCCCGCGGACACATAAAAATTCTTCACACCGCTGTACTGGACCAGCCCATTTGTACTTGTTTATACCGGACATCTGCGGGAATGTAGTGTGACAAGGTTTTGGATGAAACCAATTATGTTAAATATTTAACATATAAATTACCACTACGAGTATACACATACAGTCACAATGATTTATTTGAAAAAAAAACTTAAGGCTTTTTGTAATGATTTGAATAAGACATTTGAATAAAAAATATTTTTCATACAATTAAAACCAATGAGTAAATCAGTGTTCATAAGTGAAATAAATTAGGAATACTTAATTGGTTACGTTCAACAAGTTCCCAGGAATGATAGAGAGGTTGATTCTCCAAACGGACCGACCCCTTGCCAAAAAGTGAAGGAAATAAAGAGCTTTGATTATTTTTTCACGTGAATCCAGCTACATCCAACAGGAAGAATCTGGCGTTTTCCCCAATTAATTTTTCAATAGTGTGCACTACGAAAAGGGGAGGTTGGTTTAAGCTCAAAGCAAACACGAATAAGTCCTAAAGACCGAAACATACTATACACAACAAAACTGATGGTCATCCTCGTTGTCACCCCGTTGCTAAACTTTATGGCCTTTAAAACCGATTAAGACTTATATGGTTTTACCACGTTTACCTTGTAGACAAATAAATGAACGTAGGGAGTTTCTGGAAAGATATTTATGTATTTCAACAAAATGTACACGAAGTTAAATTAAAGGTAGTAATTTTGCTTCAAACATGTAGCAAATATAGAGGCGGGTTGGCATTTGCTCTCAGATAAAACTGTAGAGTTATAGACCGAAAACTCATAATAATAATATAAAATAAATATGAAATAATTTTTACATCAGCAATTTAATCATTCCTACCTATTCGACCTATTCAATACAGATAGCTTTTAATTTTGTTAAACCAGCACAATAAATTCTCAAGCTCACCAGGAGCACATAAATTCGCATGAACGCTGACCTATAATTGATAGCAGATTTATTACCATAAAGAGATGAACACGTGGGGGGTCGGTGACCCCGCGCAAACCCCCAGTGCAGACCACGTGCCGGCAGTGTTTGTGTAAGAAATAATTAAGTGCCCACGATGTCGGATGCGGAACGAAATCTGTTGATCTCGTCACCTCGTAAAATGCGGAAATTTACGCCCGTCTGGAGCGGGGCCTGGTGTTGGTTTGTTGCAGTCGTGTCGTGGGAGTTGCGCGGTCAGTCACCGTGAGCTGGTAGTTTAGAGCACGGGTTTGTAGTTATAGTGGTCTGACCACCATGCAAACTTTATTTTCAGTTCGTACACTTATCCCTTGATGTGATACAAGGGTTCACTGTTACATGGAGTGTCAACCATAGTTTTTTTAACTCGTACAGTCATACACACTTATACGGCTTATACCACCCCAGTTGGGATTGCAGGTTTCAACAACACAAATAAGACATCACCAACCTCCAGAATCCGAATACGCTCAAATATTTATCTGTCACATAAAAATCTGCTCCCACCAGGAATCGAACGTGACACCTGTCGCCTCACAGGCAGAGCCACTTATAAAAAGGCTACGGGGTCGTTAATGAATTGAAAGCAAAATTATTGCAGTCCGTCATTGTTTACATTTTGTAATTTTAACACCTGTACAAGTTCAAATATGGTATGAGCTTGCCAGTTACACTATTCGGATCACCAGTGTCCCTACTTTAAAAAACAAGTATTACGATAAGGGCACTGCCCTCGCAGCTGCACAAACATAGTTAGTTATAGGTAACACATATCTACCATTAATTATGTACATCCTGCAATACAATTACTTATGGTGATAATAAATATTGAATAATCGTTATAAATGATAAATAGTGTTATCAACAATATTGAGTGAACGTTTATTTGTTAATTCAACACAACTAACGGACCTCATGTATAATTTATAGTAATGGTTCCGTGGTATCTTTTATAGTCACGAATAAGCCATTAGTTAAGAAAATACGCTTACATTTTAATATTGTTTGTTTTTAAATTACGAGTTAAATGAAGAACGCTAGTCACTAAAATTATATGTGCTTACTAGACAAAACACAAAGACAATATACCCATACCAAGACGCCCACTTCGTCAGGAAGCGAACCCAAGACCCTTCAAACAGAGGTATAGTTACCGCTGCGTCGTATGACATCTTACCATCGCGTAGAATCCGTCTTCAGTAGACACCGTAGAGTGCTTCCTTGACTAATACTTTCGAATAACCGATGGTTATCTTCACTTCCTTCAATTCTATTACGCAAATAGCCAAGCAATCTTTCTAATAGTAAATTGTCAACATCACTCATGGACATAAAGTAACACAAATGTCATCCATCACCATTACTGGCTAATAAAGAAAGGAAAATGAGAGGAGGAGGATGGAAGAGGAAGGAAAGGCAATAATAACTTTCAACTCACTCCGCACATTTAATTACGCTAAGTACAATTTATTACATTTTTATGGGCAGCTTGATACCATGCAATCAGTAGGAACGGATGCAAACTTTTATTGGTTTACAAATGCTTACCTAACAGTATTTACCAACCAATAAATTAAGTAACGCTTTTTTACCATATTTTTGCAATTTACCGGATGCAACCAAACTTGAGAATTTTGTTGTATTTACTTTTTATAACATCTCACAAACACGGTTAATTGACTGCAAAAAAAAATTGTTACAATTTTTATATAATTAAATGGCTGAAACACTTAGTAATGCCTCGTTACAAATTCTGTACAACGAAATAGTTGTAACAAACTACTCATACGTTGTTACAATTTTTTCACAATTAATTAACAAATTACTGATTGCTACTTTGTTACAAATGCTGTAAACGCATTCTTACACAATACATGTTATGCAAACTTAAAAGCTGAAAACCATGTTTTCATAAAAGCTTTTCAGTTTCGGAATGGACTAGGGTCACTCCACATGTCACTGGGTCATTGCCACTGCCTCTATTATCTGCTTCTCTTCTGTATGCAGCACAAAGAGCTCTCAGTGTTTTCAAAATAAACAAAGTCTAATTTAAGTCCGGTTCGCCAGCCTGCGTTGTGTCGTAGCTCGTTTGATTCATACATTCATAATGCCTAAGTCTGTGTGAAAGTGTTACTCATTAAGTACCTATTTGAAAAAAAAACTTTTTTTGAAACCTACTTATATTAAAACGCTTACCACAATCACCTAGGGCCTAAACTTTTAACTCCTTAGCCAGTATTTCAAACTTTTGGTGAACATTAATTTTGGAAAACAACAAATTTTGACGAGCGTTCCAAAAAATACCTCTAAAAGAAAGATAAATCAACCCCATGTAACCCACTTAATTGAATAGTATCGATATTTTGCATGTTAACATCATTTGTAACTTGCATGTTAACATGATAGGCTAACAATATAGCGGACACGGAAACGGACAGTTGCTTTTTATTCGTATCTCGGCGTAAGTTAGCCATTCTCAACTTACGGTCCGCGAGTCACGCCGCCGAATTAAGCCTGATAAATAAACGTTTTTTACGAACCCCTTACTATAGAATTCACAAAATTGTTTAAATATGATATTAACAAGATGGTTTTAAAGTAAACAATTTTCGCGATCGCGTATTTTAATCGACTAACGACTTAGAACTTTCGACTGGAGCGATCTGCATAAGTTATCTCTGCTTGTTGAAGTCGTTTATTTTTTGTAAAATTTCCAATTTCTTTAATAAATGTATGCCCCTAATTTTTATTTTATTATAACCTCAATGTTGCTACCCACTTAAAGTAGCCAGTATAAATATTAGGCCCCAGACTGAAAAAGGTTGAATAAGCCTGGTGTAGGCCATTTAGCATCGGCGACTACCGCCGACCGCTGACGCTCAGAGTGCTATCGCAGTCGTCGAGAGTCCATTGTGCGTTTGTTTGCTGTCATATTCAGGCAATTCAGGCTCGTTTTAATACGTGCCGCCCCATTTCAATTCCTTTCAGAGGATATCGTTTTTGATTAAAAATCCCCAAGGAATTTCCCAACATTTAAGTTTTCTGTGTTTGAATCATTTTAAACTTCATGGCTTAGCTTGCGAAAAAATAACATGTTATTCGTAGAATGTTATTTACATTTGTTCATGGAGATAACTAGCTCCTCACTCATTCTCGCTCACGCTAGTTCCGTCAGATGAGGAAGAAAACACGTTTCTCGTGAAGCAAGCAATATTTAGCTGAATTTTACAAACGCTTTAAAAATATTTCCGGACTTCAAAGCGCGCTCCGAAAAATTACGAATAAGAAAATTAAATATTCAAAACCTTGCTTTTACGTCACTGATTCATTACTGCATACAAATAAACAAATAATGCAGTGTGTGTTTTGCACTCATTCAATGTAGCCACTTAATTATCGATCGATTAGCAGCCAATTGCTGCTGTTCGTAGGTACGCTTGTTTCAATAGATTTCAAGATCGGATCAATTTGAAGGAACTGAATTGTTTGAAACCCGTTCGTCTCAATTTCTTTTCCATTTACAATTTGATCGCTATGGAGCTGCTCCCATAAGGCGAAGGGATCATTTCAAATAGTTCAAATACCCAACCAAGCGGGCGATCCCATTGACCTCCGATTTTTTACTTATTCGTTGTTATTAAAATTCTAAATGCTCAAACTCATCTATTTAAATAAAATTTAAACGTTTTTTATATCTATAAAATTGGACGTTTATGAATAACTTATTTGGTTCCTATACTTTTTATACTACAATTTTTATCACGGTTATTTAAAGTACAACCTCTAAGAATTGTAAGAATCAGTCACGCATTTATCAGTACAACCTGCGCTTTGAACCTGCGATTATCAAAGACCAGATTACGGTCTTTTGTGCCCTTTGTGCGTCTTGTGCTTTAAAAACAGGTCACCGGGTGAATGAACACTGGTCCAAAACACAAACAAGGCAAATCCAAAAATAGAAATTTTACAAACGACTCACATTTGGCATTTTCTGTTCTGCCGACAGTTTGCCATAGCGTTAGGAACCTATTCGAATCGATTAATATAATTATTAATTACCGCTACAACCAAATTTCATTAATTAATTTATATTTCAATTGTTATGTTACCGATGTGTTTAATTAATTACGTTTTGTAACTTTTCCTGGTTGTCAATATACTAGCGAGTGGATGACTCGGTTAAATGCGATAATTATTACTCGGAACTGTTGATATTAAATTTGTAATTTGACGACCGCATAGTTTAGTTTTCATCACTGCCTGCGAAGCGCCCTTAGCAATTTCGACAATGTTTCATTTAGTGTACCTGACACATCAGTGTTGTTGTGTTGTCGATGCCTTCCGTTGCGCAAGAATTCCTAGTGAGGGGGTATGAGTGCATTTGCGTATAGTTATTTTTTTGTATTACGAGTATATATATAGCCATCGATCTACTTCAATATGAAATAAAAAGATAAACATTTGTTGAAAGTCTGTTAGAACCACATCCAACATATTTCGAGACACGTAACAATTGGGATGCGACTTGAATTCTAATGTTCCACCTAGTAGCGCAGTGCGGCGGATTCCTCACCTCACCCCTAATACTTTGCCGGCAATGTAGAATGTGTACAATAAAGGAATTGGAATAATCCAATTATTAACTTTTACTTCTGTTTTCAATTCGTCCTGCGCCTCGGCTAAAGTCTAATCAACAGTTGTAGCTTTTGCGGATCCCTTGAATTGTATTATCTACTTTATTGACGTGACAACGTCTTATAAATTGGTTTGCCGGGTGACACTTCAAGAAACTGCGTTACGCTCCGCTCACGTTATGCGCTCACAATGAGAGCGAGTGAGAGGCACGCGTCCCTTCCACTCGGGCATGGTTAGCCCGCCTAAGAGCGAGAGAGACAGACATAAAAAGCACAATCGGCCTTTGCGTTCGGCAGCTTGATTACTTTGGAGGTAGATATTTTGGTAATGTATCCAATTATTACTTTGTTATTGACTTCTGGGACTATTTATAAATTTTAAATGTTACCTTTTTATAAATGTTTTCAACACACTTGCTCGTAAAGTTGATATTTTTTCTTTAGTCTTACGCCCGGAATGCGGTTTATTACACACTAGTGCGTTTTACTTTTCATTACCGCACTAGTGTTTTTCTTATTCCACTTTTTTTTTAATATCCGTAAAGAGGTTGTTACCAAAAGATTTGTTATTTTGTAAATAAATAAACTTGTTGTACTTAGTCAAAATCTGATAAGATAAGATTATACTTCATCTAATTATCTATTAAAGCATTTAAAAAATACAATATTTTAAATCATTAATTACCGTAAATTCTTATTAGAAATACATAATTATTTAGTTTAATATATTGTGGCTGAATGTTCGGTGCCTTGGACTTAACCTGCGCGCGCATAGTTATTCAACCAAAGATACGGCGCGCAAAAAAATAAACCGCGCCATTTTGTGCAAACATTTGTTCGTTTATAATTTGCTGATTTGTGACTGAAAAATGTCGATACCTAATTGTTTTTTTCCTCGCAAGTGTGTTGAAAAACGTCGTATGATACGCGTGTGCTTTGTTCATTACAGTCTTGGCTCTATTACAGCCCTCGCCTTGCGGCTCGGGCTCAATACCGCCTCGACTGTAATGACCAACTTCGCACACTTGTATCATAATGTACTATTCCTGTATTCCTTCTTTATTTTTATTGATAAATTTCTGTAACCTTAAATACGATTTCATGACGTTTGTTTACTTTGATGATATTATTTGTCAATCATTCCATCAGTATTTTCTTAAGACGTTGTCACGTTCAACTATCGTCAGTAAACCGACTTTACAGACAACCAGTTTTTTTTTTCATTTATCGATGTCTTTCTCTCTGTGTGCGCTTGAATCTGTAATGACAAATCGATGGGTCCTATGTATATGGGCCAAAATGTAAAATTAGAACTTTACAGGAGAGGCTTCCAAAGTTTCAATTTACTATAACTTTAAATTGATAAAACCGAAGTTCCCGAATCTTTGCTTATTTGCTAAGAAAACTATTTCCCTCATTTACACTGTAGTATTTTATATATACATTTATCTGGTTTTTTTAAATGTCACATTGGCCCTTCTACGTTAGTTTTTGTTAAAATTATTTTTTTTTGAAAACACCCTAAAAGGGCCGATATACCATGTTGGCCATTATACGCGTATTACCTACGCTAATTAGCATAATGTATATATTTTTTTAATTTTTTATCTATAAAATCAATAAACGATTGAAGTAATTGATAATTCATTAATTAGAATATAATATAAAATCTTCGTTTTAATTGTTGTTTTCATTTCCCAAAGCCAAATTCACAAAATTCCGACATCTAGACATCTTAGCGTGATAATTAGATGTCATTTTTACATATTAAACTAAATTGTAACCCAAAAACACAACAATTACATTTCGTATTCATCTTTATTCATGACAGTGCGGCCGATGCTCCGTTCAACGTATAAGTGTCAAATTGGCTGATTGGTCCAAACTATAAAGAAACGCGCGGGAAACTCCCCGCGTATAAATCTCTAACTACGCTTAGGACCTTATACGTTTAAATTCATGTTACATATGCCGTTATACCGTAATAAAAAATCGTGTTTCTATGCTGAAATCTTTTTTTTTTAATAGCTCACATGATTCATTATATCGATAAGATGCGTTACCCACAAAAAAGCCAAAATCGCCAAATTGCTAGTTTGGCCCATATACATAGGACCCATCGAAATAACACAATTAACACGTTTTTTGGACAATATTTGAAAATCCATTTACCCACTGTGCGTTATGTTCTCCAAGTACCTGACTACTAGCTCAACTACATACTTTACCATTAAAGTAAAATTATTTTAACTATTGGTTCCAACCCAACATAATCAATCTTCTAGTCAGCCTAGCAACGGCTTTGACAGCATAAATTAATGTTTCAAGTTGAAGTACATATACATATATCGACAATCGCGTGACAGCGGCAGCGACACGGTGTCTAGAAAATCACAGGCTATCTCTATTGCATCCAGCTATTAACATTATCGTCTAGTTACGACTGATTATTATCTCTACTGAGAGCGGCGAGGGAGTAACTGGTTACTGTAGAAAATTCCGGTTTGATTAAACGACATTTTTAACGATTGGTTCTGTCTCCAGTAAATTATCTTTAAGATATATATATTTATTGATAATAAATACCAAGTACGCGCTTACTATATTTCGCTGATAAAAATATATTTTTATTGGCTGAAATGGCTAGAAATTTGTCAATGCTACTAACCCAGCATCGAGAAAAGAACAGAAGCCGGCAAAATGAAATTAACTAAGGTGTCGAAGCATCAGTTAGCATCCAAAGTTTCACGGTGTGCGTTAACATAATAGTATTATACTTTATTACTTTCGGAAGGCTCTACTGTTTGCCGTTGCTAAAGTACCGATATCCTCAATGGTTTATCCGCATGTGATTAATTTGTGTCAGTTTAAACAACTGCATCGTTATGTAATAAAGTCCACGCAACAGCCACGCTCAATAAACTTACTCATGCAGGTAAACAGGAAAAGGGTACCCATGATGGCCGACATTTATGATGATAACTAGAGAACCGCCCGCGCTTCGCTTCGGGACCCGTAGGTAACAGCCGCGTAGGTCCCGCTCTCGTAGGAATTTAGGCTAAAAAGTAGCCTACTACTCGCTCTCTTCACTCCACCCTGTCTGAGGTGTGTGGAGCCCTCGGGACAGTTAGTTCCCCTTTGGGGGTGTCTCTCGCGGCCCGTTAAAACGGGCCGGGTCTTGGGCTGGGCCCTAAGGCCCTTGGTTGTCCATCTGTGGTTAACTAATAGGTCAAGTCCGGTGAGTTGTGGCCTTTTTACAGGCCACAGAATCTTAAACGGGATGGGGTTCATTTTCGCGCCGCCCAGGCGATCGAGGCCCTACCGGGTGAATCCCGCTGGTGGGAAGCCCAGCAGGAGCCGATCAGCGCCGGTGGACGACTTACGAAGCCCCAGTATCAGTCAGTGCTAGGCCCGTCCCGCGCAACCAGCAAGTCGCGCGGGAAGGCCCAGCGGTCCGGTGGACGGGTGTGGAGCGGCGCCAGGTCCTGCAGATGCGGGAACCGCGACGCGTCGACACGCCCGAACATGTTGCGTGCCAATCTCTCGATGAAGTCGTCCAGGCTCTCGACTCGAAGGTCCCTCTGGTCCGCTGGCACTATCCTGTTGGCTGAGCAACTTGCGGACATCAGTCAACAGGATAGTGCCAGCGGGCGGGCGGTACACTGAATACAGCCGGAGCGGGGAGTTCTCGAGGCAGAGCTAAAGTAGCCTATTATTACATTTGCCTATGACTTAAGTAAATTACATGCAGTATTTGATAGCGTAATTCAGAACTTGCAAATGAATTTTATTACCGCCATCTATTAACAACTCCGAAAATAAATATCTAGCAACTAACAAAACATCGATCTTCCCATGGGAATGAGATGTTTTTCCGCGGTAAAAAGTAGCCTACGTCACTCTCCACCCTCCTAACTATCCCCACACACATAAACCTTACCATATAATAGCTTTGTTGCGACGTGAAAGCGTCACAAACAAACAAACAAACAAACACACTTTCACATTTATAATATTAGTAAGGATAAAGATTTTTTTTGCAACGGAAAATATTCTTTCATCGCGTTTATAAGGGTTCAAGCCCTAAAAAGAAAAGTCACTTTTACTGCGTACCTACTATTAAAGTGGCTTTGAAGTTTTTTTGTAGAAATTGACGATTACAAAATTTCCGTGGATCGATTCGCTTTCTTTTTATGTTTTAAACGTATTCTTATTTCGTAACTTTACTTGGGCTTAAAGACTATCTACGTAAACCTATTTTATCTGCTATCTAGTGTCTGTGATCTGTATCATCTGAAACATAGTTATTCCTGGTGTAGACTTGTAATAGTTTGAAGTTTGAACTTGTAGAAACCATGATATGGATTTTTTCAGTTGACAATGACTCCTCACCATAAGATAACCCTTGTTCTTTTCCATCTATCCATTTGCCAAACTTTACTGTCTCCTGGTTAAATCCTCCTCTTGAGCAACCGCTCTTAAGCCTTCTCATTGCAGGTTAATTGTGCCCTAATAAACTCCTTCAAGTACCTACCTATGCTTAAAACAAAATATAAGTCACCAAAAAGATTTATTTTTAAATGCCCATTGCTCGTTATTGATGTGCAGGTGGACTGGTCGATATACTTACTTTATTAAAATTAGAAAGCGTCTCGTGTCCCCATGTCATGTTCCGAGATAACGAAACTAACCTACCGCTACACCGTATGGCGAGCTCGCCGAAGCGATCGGGCAGACAGATAACGTAATGCGTGATGTTTTCAGAAATCAATACTAGCTTTTAGCTTTAATGATGTCGATGACATTACACATATACGCAACCTAGAGGTAACTGTGCGTTGTATTGTATAAGGTATGTCGAGTATTTCGTAAAATTATCACGTTTTATAACTATTACGTTTTGTTCGATGGCCGATAGTGTGGGGCAATTATTGCCATGCCAGAATTCCGTTCGAATGGTACAAGGTTCGATTAGAACTAATGATACTTCAGTTCTCGACTGGGTCTGTGTTGTTGTCCATAGTATCTATGACATAAGGAATCTGTGTGGGCTATTGATGCAGCGTTATTAAATATTCATAAATACCTACTATAAATTTGTTAAAATTTACTTTATCTTCTTACAATGTCAATATGAAAAATTAGATACGACATTCTTCAACAAAAGTTAAACTTATCACAGGATATTCTTCTGTTCGAGTTTGTGCTTGAATTTCTTAGATTAAACTGCACTGGACTGATCTAGTTGGCAATGAACTCGGTCGCTGAACAAGGAGATCGATTCCATTTGGCCGACTGTTCCATAAAACTCACTTAAGGCACTTCTCACATTACGCTATTCATGAGATACGCGACTGCAACGCTACCCAAAATTAGTATGTATTTGACACTTTTAACTGACAGAAGACGCAGAAGAGTCCTGTCAGTACATAGTGTCAAATACATAATAATTTTGAGTAGCGTTGCAGTCGCGTATCTCATGAATAGCGTTGTGTGAGAAGTGCCTTAGAAATTTAAAATAGTAACGAAATGAAGGTCCCATTGTTTGACAGGTCACCTTAACGATCTTTACCTTAACGATGCGATTTATAACGTGTTAATTTCCGCAGGTGTTTCGAACACCTTCGTAAAAGTTGTTTTGTTTTGTTTCAAATTGCACCTTTCATCGAAGAACGCAGACATCATCGAAAATAATCCGCAGCTGCGGAGGATGCATTATATGCAAATGATGTTAGTATCGTTATAGGCCTTGGGCATCCTTTGCACCAGGATAAGAGGTCGACGTACCGATTTAGAATATTATAAATACTTGTGTATGTGTATGAATAAACACACAAACTCTGCGCTACTATCATTGACATTATGGAGGATATCAAAACATCTTGTGTTCAAAAAAACTCGGAATTAATTATTTATAGAGATTCTTATCGGAAACGTCACACATCTACTGCAGCCGGAAACTTGTCATATGTAAAAAATAAGAATATTGTTTTCATCCCACCTATTCGAAAAAGACGACTTGGTTCGGTCTTAAGGGGATCCAAAGTTGGTGTTTTCTATTTAGCGGGCGGGAATGAATTTTCATATAACTTTTCCTGCCCGTTATTTAAATAATAGTCGGGTTAGTCGGGTTAGTCGGGTTAGTCGGGTTAGTCGGGTTAGTCGGGTTAGTCGGGTTAGTCGGGTAAGTCGGGTTAGTCGGGTAAGTCGGGTTAGTCGGGTTAGTCAGTTTAGTGACTGTGACAGTATTATTCCTGAATTTGAGGCGCCTTTTATTTTCTCATAGGGGGGGATGAAAAGTAGAGTGTATCACTCGGGAGCAAATATTTTTGGCTCGGGCGACATACTTTGAATCCCTCGCTACGTTCAGGATTCTACTAAAGAATCCCTCACTTCGCTCTGGATTCAAAAAAGAGCCCTCGCCGAAAAAATATTACTTTGCACCCTTGTAATACAATCTACTATTGTTTAAAAAATAAACATGCACGTTTCTAATTACGCCCTGATTACTGCGGAGAGCCAGAAAGGAGCACGTGTGCGTAAAATTACACATTTCAGTAGTGGAGGTCGGATCCTGGCGCCAGCAGACCGAATCTTGTTTATTACGGAAAATATTTAAATTTAAACCTACATTTTTACCACGCTTTAATGTTTTCTTTTTTAGTTTGCAGTTCCTCGTGAAACATGCTAATGCTTAAGTATTAAATTAAAATCGTGTTTATTAATGAGCGCGGATCGAAGCGCACAGCGAAACTCAGTTCTGATTAAAAAGTTTGCAGTAATAGTCTTTTTTGCTGTGAGCTTATTTTTTCCTCAGATATAATAACTATTATATGCCCTCCTTAAATAGCTAAGCGAAATTTAGATAACGAGGCATATACCTATCTACAATATGTAAGGCAATATGCATAGAACATTAGGTAATTTCGCCAGCAGGATTTTTAGAATCCGTGACGACAGTTTTTGCTGTATAGCAATTCGCCACAACTCTTTAACCTACTAAACTAAACAATGTAACACAAGATCTTCGCGCCTGAATTAATTTACTGAATCACAATTGGAATAGCCGTAGATAGATTATCAAGTAACGCTCGAGGGCCATATACGAACACAATGGATGACTCTGTCCTGGACTGCTTGATTGGCTACATACGGCTGATCGATGGCCGATTGATGATAGCTGCAGAGCCGGTAAGGAGTGTCTGGCTCTGCGCCAGTGAACACCCTATAGCCTTACTTACTTAGCTTGTAATATAGGCCAAGTTTGATTATCGGGAACTCGGGTAAATTAAGCAAATTGTGCCTCTAAGCTGCACAGCACACTAACACCGGATTTAGTGAGCATAAATTTTATCGCAGCCGAGAGTATGAATAATGTATAACATGCATTTAGCGCGTATATAACTCTTAAATAAACGGGTAATAGCCGCTGGTTATCTTGTGTCGTAAAATTACAGTCTCGGGTCTTGGTGCTTTCAAATGAAACAAAATCAAAATTATGTACTTAACTCCCATGTTTTAACTCAATCTAGATAAAATATTAATCTTAATGTTGGAATGCAAATGTTATGAAACATTCTGGTACTACAAGTTGTACCTCAACCATATAGTCCAACATTCTAACTTTCTAACTATTCTACTGCAGATTCAGGCTTCCTCTGATAGAGTAATTATGTTTAACTTTGTAGAGGCTCATGTGACCATAGTCACCACTAACTTTGAAGGTTTTCACAATTTTACTAATAAACTTATTCGGAGTAATTCTTGAAGAATAGTGTCTTGAAAATCAGCGGCTCCCTGTCTCTTGCTCCCTCAAATACCAGAACGCTTTTACGGTAATGCACAGTTGATACCTTCAAAACATCAAAGGCGGTTACGTCTCGACATCCCGAGTCAGTTTGCCCAAACTCCCATTTCACACTTTCATATCCGAACGCTCCATACCGCATGGTACTGACTCATTAAGCTTTCATCGGGGAAGTAGTCATTAAAAGTGTACAGCAACGAGAAATTTCCGGTAGATACCTCGCGTGGCCAAAGGGAATCCCGTCCCATTGCCATACCGCGCATTATGGTGGAGCTGCGGGCTTGTTGGTTACATGTAAAGAGCTTTTTTTAATTAAAATTTTATGACATGCTGGCTTCAAAGCTTTCAATCCATTGGATGAAAGCTTGAGTTTTCTGTTGCTGTTGGGAAAAGGCCGAGGTTGTTTTATGGTTAACCGATATCATATAATTTTTATACGTATGGGATATTTTGATATATTATACTTAAATCAATTTGAGTTATTATCGAAAAAAATACAGGTTTCTTTTCTTCACAACATTTGATTTTCCGTAGTTAACCGTGTTTCACATAAACGAGTACAGCCACCAGATGGTAATTAGTACCTAGCACCAAAGGTATCTTCGATACTTTGCACCCGAGAATACCAAAATTACATGGCCAGGACCTGAAATTTATATAATCCAATTGCGAGCAACATTTCCTTATTTTCCAGCATTCCATTTAAAACAATTGTTGAATATTTCATTTCGAGTTACTTATTTAAACTCATGTTAAACACGGACACTGAAAGAAATCCTCCGAAATGTAAAACAAGGGTTTAACCTAGATTACCTCCTTTTACTTTGTAATCTCCCATCCTTTTAAGTCCTTTCTCTGCACGGACTTGGCCTGAAATTAAAAATAAATATGCCTTTAAAGCAAGTAGGTTTACTTTAGCGGAATTTAAATGTAACGTTATTTTAATGAGTGGCTTATCAAATTTGAATAGATAGTAGGCATTCATTATTAAAATAAAGACTAGGTACTCATTATACACAATACAATTATCTAAATTATTATCTTCTTACGATGTTGAATTCCTATTTTATTTAATTCTCAAGTTATGACCTCATGTGTTTTATATTTTTATATCGTTTGCCACGTAACGAGCAGACAAGACTTGACGATGAAGTCAGTATTCTATGAGGATTAAGTATCCGACTATCCGTATTACTAAAGCCTAACCTAACCGATGTGGATGTGTTGCATTTTAACGAGGTAGCGGTATCCGTTTATTCACTAGATTCCCATTGCAACCGAAAATATTTTTCAATTGTTTCTAAAAGTAGCGTATTTTGAAGAGTACTTTACTAGTCTTACTACTGTGCTGTGCAGAATTACTTACAGCACTAAACTAAGTGGTGTCAAGCCCAAGAACTACAGGGCAACTACTTTGTACTTTATCCGAGGTTCCCTTGGAAACCATGGTCGGCAAAAGCCTCTTAAACCATTAAGCCATGGGTTCATTTAACTAAAGCAGGCGATTTTATTATCTTCTCTTAGTTATATTGGATTAATTATATGATTAAAGTAGGAGATTAATGTCGGTATAAAATATCAGGAAAACATGCATGTTGGTTTATGGATCACCGGCTGCTTGCTGCTTACCGATTAATTAGCTTCTATATTTTTTCTAGTTCTTCAATTACACCCCTAGAGCTCTTCAGCGCTCAGAAGGGCGATACCGCCCACTGTTAGAGCTAAATTAAACCAATATGGCCACTAAATTAGTAGTCAACTGCCTAAATACTCATAACTTTATTCAGTCAACGACTGCTATTACGCGAGTTGGCACACCGGAAAACAATTGGTACCGTACGAATTCATATGGGACAGTATTATTTTTGTCAGTGGGGTTTTTGAACTTACGTATGCAAACGCGATTTGAATATCGTTGCGGTGTTGGTGTAATTATGACATTAATGAACTCTTCAGTTATGTAGGCATATTATTTAGGTAGGTACCTACTGCGTTCGTTTCAGATATGGAATTCGTTTTTATTGCATCCCAATACAAATACCAGTTTTCTGCCCCTGTGATTAAGGTTACATTGGAGATTAACAGCGAGAGTTAAAATTCCATAAGTGTATTTTGCTTACAAGTAAAATTGAACTATATAAGCCCGAGTAGGTTTTTAGCGTGTGGAGAGGTAATGTCCGACCATCGTGTACCTACATATATCTGCTTAACCCAATAGTTACCTAACTGGTATGTTTGGTACATTAAGCTCGCCATATTTTTAGTCAAAATCTGAAACCTGGTGAACATTCATGTCAAAAGCAATAAAAAAAATGTTTTATTTTTGGTAATCGCGATAAACCTGGCTTTAGTTAAGGGTTTACTAACATCCTTTATGTTAGTTCATAAAGTTGGAACCGTTCCAAAGCACTGTACCAATTTCTCGACTGACTTACATTCTACAAACACACTTTGTTTGCTGTTATGAAGTACCTACATAGAAGTACCGTCGGGTCGTAACGAGTAAAATAAAAATTCAGGATAAAAATGCGCTGAACATCGCAACGCGACTGAGCCTACAATTAATAGCAGCACTTCCTTTGTCACGAATCCTTTTTAAATTCTCATTTTTTGTTACAGATGCCAAAAGATGAAGCACCCGTAAGAGGACACTAATTTGCGGAAGAACACAAAACAGGTACGGCTGTATGAAGGAGTCGGGAGGGAATAATTCAGTGGACACCGCTGTGAACCGTCAATTACCCCTTTTAGAAATCTCTCTTGACATCGCTTTCCTTGTTTGTCATTTGTGATGACAAGGATTTATTTTTTGGCTTTAAAGGTGTTTTACCTAATTGAGGGGAAAGTGAAAGGGTTTGTCGAGTAATGATTTTTTTTATTAGGAAACAACAAACGAGTTTTTTAAGCTGCTAAGTAGGTAATACAAACCATGGATATCCAGTCAATTAAAAAAAATTTTTTTCTTTTTAAGATCGCTTATAGGTTTTTCTTGTTTTTTATCCCTAAGTTAACGTTCAGCAGTAATTATCAGATTTATCAGTTGCCTACAATCCTTCTTAACTTCCAAGCCCAATTTATATCTTGTTCTGTGCCGGGCATATTTATCACAGGCGGCATGCGGCAGCGGAAGAGTGCTGCGTGCTCGTTTGTTATCTTCATTCCTTAAAAAATATGTTACAGTTTAAAAAACTGACTAACCTTAAAAGTCCTTTCCCTGCTAATTACTGCTCCGAGTCTAAAGTGCTTATAGCTCTCGCTTCACAACCTAAACACCTCATACTTCGTGACAATAGACAATGGCCATTTGTAATTCTGGGCAGCGCGCCTGCGTCCTCTGCGGAAATGTATGTATTGTATGATATGGCGTGATGTGCCGCCTTTACTGTTACGAGGTTTATTTATTATACTTTCTCTTGCACTAGCACAGGGCGTTCCGGATTAGTTATTGATACCGCACATCAACGTCATACATATCTAAATAACTTTCCTAAGGTTTTGTAGTTAAAGGTGCTATAATTATACGCTCACTCACTCATACAGCTCATACTCCTGCGTAAGTGTATGGTGTGAGAAGTTCCATCAGTACTTAGTCCAAACCAAGCATCTCCTCAAGATGCTTAGCACCGGATGAGGTTATGGCACCAAGTGGATTCTGTTGAAGAATCTGGGCTCTGTACCAATTTTATGCTCGTACTAATGCGTGGTGGACTGGTGGTAAAGACTTGAATCAGTCAAGTTAGCTACAGTCTTTCTTTTAAAATTGACTGTCAATTATTCCTACATGTTTTGGTGGTTCTTTTAGGGGTTTCACTTCAATAAAGAACATTCACACTGACATGACCTGCCTAGGAATCGAACTCGGGACCCAACTTGGTACGAGTCTGAAACGTCCCAAAAACTAGGCCACGGTGCTATTACATCCTCATCCTAAAACATTATCTAATGTTATATTGAAAGCTAAAACTATTATGCTGCTCCACACAGCTCAAGTTCGGATCCGACGACAATGAGACGCTTGTCATTCCGAGCGACGTTCGCTGCGGAAATGTATGCGTGTTTCACGTACCGCCTCGGCTTTGAGCAGGGCTGCCCAACTTACGAGCTGCACACATTCCCCAACTAACAAACATTCCTAATAACACCCTCTACTTACTGGACTAACCACCCCAGTCTTTACATATGTGTTGTTGTCATGGGCGGCAGCGCAAAGGTGGTGCTGCATTTTCGTTTTCTTCAATCCTTATTTTTTACAACATCTCAATCTCCATCGATCGACCCATAGGAGAACAATTAAATCTGAGTTTTATTTCGCGTACATAATATGACGCGTCGGTCGCGCATAGAGGTAGAGCTACTGAAAATTCAACCTCAAAGATACACGTCATATACCTACCTCTGTTTCAATGCTTTCCTGCGAATTAAGTCTGAGTGAAGTTGGTCTCGAGTTTATATATTAATACCTTAACCTTTAGTTTGAGAATGTTTTATCACGCTACATCGAGTGAACGTCACAAAGCCTACCATTTACATCGTAGAAGGGCAATCGGTCTCTGGAGAGTACCAATATGTCACAAAAAAATAACATTATGCTTAGAGACGTATGAGTGAAAATAGAAAGGTTGCAAATGGCATAATAATTAGATAGCCGTCGAAAGAACGACGTGTTTTAAATCATACAGTGATAAATAATGGGTTCCGTGGACCATACACTGTCTTTATCTGCCAGTTACTTACCAGTGTAGTCGAAAATCCGTTCTAAAATCGAGAATTGAAACCGCCTATGTTCCCCTTTGACGGTGTTATTGGATTACAGACGTCACATATATTTCTTACTTTTATCTATTTTGTGGCAGCAGGCTCTCTCTTTGTTCTTGGCATAAAATACACAAAATTATCTAATACATTTTCAGGAATCGGTAGAACTAGAGAATAAGGTTGGGTTTGGAGCTTCGAATAGCGTTCGATATCGAATATTGTGTCGACACCGACATAGTAAGTTTGTGAATTATTGTGAATTAGACATGACTTTCAGTACTTTATATTAGCATTATATTCTATTTTATTAAACCCAACTTGAAAATTTTAATGAGAAACAAAAATCCGATAATATTAATTAATCATTATATTCAACTCTTACCAACTCATATCCACCCGATTTGTTACTGGTAGCGTGGAAAATACAAATTCGACATCAGTAACGTTCACGAATCGAGAACAAATTTAGCAGTTAAAAGTCTGCCCTACAATTCAAACTGGGAACCGTCGTTTAGCAGGGTCACACCAACTAAGCTATGTTATCATCATACTGATCATTTTACAGCCTGCGCCAGATACAATACTTTAGTTAAAGGTAGAACAATTGTATGATTATAAATGATAAACAACTAACGAATGTAATCGACAGCCCTAACTACAACTATGGGGTGGCGTTGGCGGAGTGCACCATGTCAGTAACGACACAGCATGGGAAACGTTTCCGTTCCATTCTATTCATTACTTAGTCATCCAGCATTACTTACGTGCCGCACACACGCCGCGCTGTCGACGTCTTCATTTGGCTACAAGATTTATAGTCTTTATATCGATTAATGACATAATTAGATATCATGGGAGTTCGGATCCAAACCTAGAGATCTCGTAAGTTTTTTTGCAATCCACAAATATTTTTGGCTTATTCCGATCCAATACCAAAAAACTAATACCATTGGTATTAGTTTATTATCCCAGTGAATTTCTATTCCGAACGAATACCAGTCATAAACGAATCCCAAAATTATAAAAATGGTATGAAGGTACAGTCAGTAATAAAAATGCTGTGAAATGTGATATTAAGTAATGTATATTTCAATCAAAATCAGTCTTATTAAACATGTTCAAATGTAGTAACAAATAATTGCACAAATACCTTAAGAATAAATAAAGTTTTTCCAACAAATCACTAGGCATCGTTTTCAACTTTAAATAAAAACTATCACAAAAAAATTAAAATTACAATTAAATACTAAAATTATAATTATACTAGCTTTTGCCAGCGGCTTCGCCCGCGTGAATTTCGTTTAAACTTCACCCCTTTATTTCACCCACTTAAGTGTCATAAACGTAAGAATAGATAAAATATAGGTATACTTAATCAGAAAGCTTCGAACTGCTAAGCTATCGGGAGTTACACGTGTTATTGTGAGTCAACCATAAAAGATAGACATAATATGCTGTCGTGGAATATTTTTTATATAATTTTAAGGATAACATTTCCGTCATACATGATTTCTGTGTAGCTTTAACCATTAAGGTTGCACACGCGACGGAAGCTTAAAAATGGAGTAACTTCTCCCGTTTCCCCAACATTTCCCTTCACTGCTCTGCTCCTATTGATTGTAGCGTGATGAAAAGTATACTATAACTAGCGCGGGAGTATGAAAAATAATTGTACCAAGTTTCGTTAAAATCCGTCGAGTAGTTTTTGTTTCTATAACGGTTATACATCAGACAGACAGACAGACAAAAATTTTACTGATTGCATTTTTGGCATCAGTATCGATCCCTAATCACCCCCTGATAGTTATTTTGGAAATATATTTAATGTACAGAATTGACCTCTCTACAGATTTATTATAAGTATAGAAGTAAAAGATTCAATCAACAACTATGACAAAAAGAAATTACTTTTATACTTTGTAAACAAATATCAAATATTGGCACGACAGTCATAACAATTTAATGTGTTTTAAAAAAATCAACATTAAATAGATAAATAATAATTATTTGTGCAAAGGACAACGATTCGTATAAAAACAGACCTTATTTCCTTATTTGATTGTCTTAACGTTCATTAAGCAAAATATCAAAACGCTTAAGGCGCTTCGTTTGCTCAACCCTTGACTGTGATTAGTTGGTTTGGATTTTTAAACAATAGGAATGAGCTCACCTTTTTTGCTGGTAAAAAAAAATTGGCATGTCAATCTACATAAGTAAAAATGTGCTTTTTTGCAGGTAAAAAAATTGGCAATCACTTTCATAAGAAAATGTTTGTATAAAATTTAGGATTGAAATACGATCATTATAATAACTTATGAAATAGCAAAAGAAACGTTTTCTGTGACTGTACTAAAAGTTATGTTTTGGTATTCGTTCGGAATAGATTAGGTACTTCTTTTGAATGGTATTCGTTCGGAATAAAAATTCACTGGGATAATAAACTAATACCAAATGGTATTAGTTTTTTGGTATTAGATCGGAATAGGCCATATTTTTGGATGTTAGGTACAGCTTCGACATGAGAAAATTTTAAGAATATAATGTAAATTGTAAATAAAAAATAGCTAATTTGGCCAGTGCTTTCAATCCTTGGATTGGATTTCAATTTGGATTGGATTTTCAATCCTTGAACTTGACAAAGTAAGAATATTACCTGTTGATTAATAAATTTATAGGTTAAAGGTACACACTGTGGTTAAAACAATAGTTAAACTAGCGTTCTACTTAACCGAAAGCTTCTTAACGTCACCTCGGGACAAACACTCGCGCTAATTCCTCGCACTCATTCCTCCAAGTCCCTACTACTACTTGACTTGGTCGCCTCAGGTTTCCTAAGAAATGGGGCCAGTGGAATTAAATACTAAGTAATCCTGGTTAAGGTTTAACTACACAGGATTTATTTTACGTTATGTAACGACGCCATTGCGAAACGGACTTACCTAAGTTACTAAGTTTTTTAATTTTATGTGTGAAATAAAATCTTTGTGGTAAGTCTAACTGTGGCGGCAAAAAGAGGATTTTGAAGATGTTTAATATGTAATTAATTTGTTTGCTCATGTAATAGATGTGCGGATTATGTATCCATGCAACTGATACTCGATATCAAAGTGTCCGAAGACCTTATGTTTGAACCGACACTTTTTTTTTTTTTTTTTTTTTTTTATGGAATTAAGATAGCAAACGAGCATGCAGTACCACCCTTCCCCTGCCGCCCATAACAACTGTGACCGACCTAGAACTAGACTCAAAGGGACTAGGATGGTTAGTCCAGTTAGTAGATGGTGTTAGAATATTAGTTGGTTAGTTTGTTAATAAGTGCGAGGACAGGGTATGTTAGTGATAATTAGTCCTGTTAGTTAATGTTAGTAATAGTCCAATTAGTTATTGTTAGTATGAGTCTTGTTCCAATTCGGTCACAGATGCGTTGCTACCCCTGAGGTCTGAGATGGTCGCCTCTAAAAAAGTGAAACCGGCTCCAAAGAAATTTGGTATTTCTGAAGTCCTCATCAGTTTTCAGCTCGGCTTTTCATATGCGTGCCTGTTCATATAATTATAAAAATAGACCGTGTAACGTTAGGGAGCCTTAAGCTCATATGTAAGCCTGTACGAGTGCTAATCATTAGCTGTCTACTAAAACCGCAAACGGTAGGACATGAGCATCGGTTTATAGTGTCGTTACAAATCGATATCGCTAATCCAAATCCATCAAGTCTAAGTAGTATCGGTTGTCGCGGTAAGTTTATTTTAAATACACTTTGACATATTAGGTATCTAGTATTTTTAAACGGATAAAGCTCTCTTTTGGGTGAGGATTAAAAAAACAATTTGAATTAATCTTGCTAATTCAATAATAAGATTCATCAATAGTCAAATTAAAAAGCTGATTCGTGAAGGCCTAATTGGCCTTCCACACTATGAAATTTACAATCAGACTTTATTTTGTTGCCGCGTAAATGTATCGCAATAATAATTATGGCGCCGTAAATATATGTATGTTGCGAGTAATCTGTGGTGCCTGTGTGCGGCCTCACTAAGCAAACTGTTTTGTTACAATTTATAACATAACTAGTAAATCCGCCCTCGCTTCGCTACGGGAAACCAGTCCCTTCAAAAATCTCTATAAATCCTACTAATATTATAAATGCGAAAGTTAAAGAAAGAATAATGCGAAAGATAAATTTTAACAAATTATGTTATTCCGATGTCTAAGCTATATTACTGCAAAGTTTCATGAAAATCCGTTCAGTAGTTTTTGCGTGAAAGAGCAACAAACACACACACATACATCCTTACAAACTTTCGCATTTATAATATTAGTAGGAAGTAGGATTTAACTTCATTTGTTTAAATCTTTTAATAAGGTACCCATCCCACCCATCCGCAGTGATGTTAAACGTTAAACGCAACCCTTCTTTTCCATTTCCGTTACTTGCATTCCTCCACCACAGTAGCAGCACGTGTAGCATTACACGTTTAATGCCATCTTCACTTAAAAAACTATGTTGCAAGTATACTTCACTAATTGGCCACAATAGATCAGAAATGGTCGCAGTGGCCTCACGGGGATACTTGTTCCCCGTGCCCTACTATATCACCAAATAATAATAATACTTCACTAATACTGCTAATACAAAAGTTCATGTAACCCTGTAGCCCTATAGCCAGTATTATTAAAAATAACAACGTTTTTGGTAGAACCAAGTGCTGAGCAAGTAAAGTGCTGCCGCGCCAGCTTAGACCAAAGCGAAATAATAAAAATTATTCCGGCGGCGTCCCCGGAAAACTCTGTTCAACGATTCCGACGGAATATTGACTTGGCCGAGTTGGGAAATGTTACGACAAATAACGGTCACAAGTTTTATCTTTCTAATTACATTTACGTAATATGAACATCTTCTACACTACCATTAGTTTCAAAGACCTTTCGAACACAGCGAATTCAAAATTCTGAAAAATATTTTCTGAAGTTAGAGCCTGAGCCCACTGCTACGAGTTTTGGTTGTGATAATGTTTCTTTAGCATATTTTAAAACATTCATTTACGATTAGGTGGTTGACCCTAACTGCAGTATGTCAGTTCAGGAGTCTCTGGCTCCTAGTAAGTTTTAATACCTCGGTTACAATGAACTGAAAGCTATTATCCGAACGTTTCATACGGTTAAGGTACAAGCATCCGATCGCTTAACGCGTTTCACTACGGACTGAAACGCACCGAGCTAAGGATGCACTTGGCTGAAAGCCGCCGGTTCGATCTTTGTACTCGGATGTGCTTATGCAAGTGTGTTTGTAGAATAATGGCGTGGAGACAAGTGGCTTTATATATGTATTTGTTGTTGATGATGTTGAGATGTAGTATCGAAATATAATACCTACGGAGAGGATTTGGAAGGTTTAGTAGTTTCTTTTTTGTATTATGCTCATTTACTTGTGTACTATTAACGTTTTTATACTATTGATCGATTTGATTGCAAATAAAAAAGTATTTTCTCGAGCATCGAAAAAGAAGAAATTTATTTTTACGATGTCTTCACACTTCAGAGCTTTGTTGGCCTGTTACGTAAATATTGTGTAACTTGGACAGGATTTACGATTAGTACTGTAATAAAAACATTCCTTTATGGTGGGAAGTAAAGATTTTATTAATCATTTTCATTACTGCTTTTGTCGATCCTGACTGATCTGTGATCCGACTTAATAACAGTGGACGCGGTCAATAGATGAATGTGTGACCGCTAATGGTAAAGTAAAATTTCTTGAACCCTTCCGTACCTACTTCGAAGGAAACCATAGAGAAATTCTGATAAGGAAATAGTAATAGTAATACAGTCCTCAGTGTTGAGGGAGATCCTAGTCCAGAAGTGGGACAGTTACAGAAATTGGTGAATATTGTTGAATATAACAACTTTCTTTTATATAACAACTTGCGTGACGCGCTCATTTTATTTTTAAGTATTTCGCCGTCGCATCCCCGACGAGTCTATTATAAATTCTGTAAGATACAAGTCGCGGGTCACTGACATTCAGGGCATATAAAGGACAAGTCGTCCTGAACCCTCCAAGCACTTGACACACCTACTTCATATCTCTTTTGCTTTATGTTTCGTAATATCGCTCATAATGCATTAAAATGCGATAAAGATTTTTGTATTTTAAAGGTAGTTTTTAACGTCTGATTCCCTATAAACTTGAGCGCAACCTGACGCGTAGTTTATGAGTTACCTCTTATCGAGTTTAGAAGTGGGTTAAAATGGTAGAAGTTTGTTAATTCACGTTGCAACGAAGCGATGTTATAGTTTAATTTTTATGTGGAGGTAGGAGAGTGACATAGTGTCTATTATTAAAATATAACCATGGCAGTATCCATTATGGTTACGATGATGCATACCATCCGCAGTAACTAGTAGGTCTCATAGTATGTAACTATTAACTGTGGCACTGTTATTTATTGATCCGTGCACCAGAAACTTGGAATGTATATGTACTTACCTTTACCTCGTCAGTTGACAAGCAAGCATAACATAACAACCAACGAAATTTTATAGTCGACTATCAATGAAATCTCTACCACCCTAAATTCATTTGTCATTTGCCAACCCAGACCGTTTTACAAATAGGCGTGGCAGGCAGTTGGAAAACACGCATCTGTTATACGCCCCACCGACTATACAATTTATATCAAATTCGTCACGTAAATACGTGACCCGATAATAGCTATTGTTTGTTTAATAAACTAACGTAATTCCTTACACATCAGTTTTATCATAGTTACGCAAAACTTACATAGTACTTTTTTTTTTTTCGACCAGACGAAATGGAATTGGTCTACCCTCCGGACAACGGGGGAGGGAGGTGGTGAATGCTCATGCATACCAGAGCAGCCGGCTGCTCTGGTTATGGGGGACTCACGACAAGCATACGCTTGTAACCTACGTGCCTTATGTCGATTGATATTTTTAACCGACTTCAAAAAAGAAGGAGGTTCTCAATTCGACCGTATATATGGTTTTTTAATGTACGTTCAGCGATTTTTTCGTCGTTTATGGGCCGATTTTGATAATTCTTTTTTTGTTGTAAAGTAGATATGCGCAGTGGGGTCCCCTGATAAGGACACCAGAATCTAATGATGGCATCACAGAGAAATCGAGGGGAACTTTCGAAAATTGTATGGACAACTAGTGTGTTTGTTCATGTTATCATAAGTACATTAAAGCGCTACCATTTCATGAAGATCTGGAGTCGATCTGATGAAGCCGAAAGACAGTCGAGGGAAATCCTCAACGATTTACTGCAGTTATCTAGTGTTTGGACTTGATTAATTTGTAGTGACGAGAACTTTACACTTACATGTTGAATTGAGCGCCATCTGGCGAGTAGTTTTTGAGTTATCTCTACTTATAAAGATTGAAGTCTATTATTTTTTTGTAAAAAGCAATTATATTTGTACTCGACTACATTTAGTCCGTAGCGAAAAAAAACTGACTGTATATGGTATCAATTTTTGATACCGAGATCGAAAGTATCGAAACAAAAGTATCGAGTAAATTACTTTTTTAAATTGTCAATAAAAAGTTCATGGCAGCGAAGTCGTAAATGTTTTATACTTTCAACCTGGATCGGAAAACTGCTCCTCAGTTTCATAAGAGTTATTAATTATCTTCATTAATTCCTAATAGGTACATAAAAATAAGAGTATTTGACATTTTTCACAAGTCTCATTTCTTATTAGTTCACAACAGTAGCGCGTTAATTAACGCATTGGCCAAGGTGTAGCCGTAGAGAAAACTATACTACGAGTATACCGTTTTATAGTACCTACAGTTTGATTTAATGTTACTGCAATGTAATTTTCGCAACATTATTTCTGAAAACTAGATTTGAATTTTATATTCGTACAGTTGTTGGTACTTCGGAACGCGGGCTCAGGAAGTGCGTCATTAAACGTCAGGAACAAGGAACGGAGTTTTAAAATGAACGCGTCGCTGAATATTTTGTAAATTAAGATTAGTGAATTTTTTAATAGTATCTAAGTATAACAAGTTACTAACTAACTTCAAGCACTAGTTATCAATTACTAAATTTTGTTATTATGTATGTTCGTCGTTTCAGGAATTTGTAAAGTAAAATAATATAGAGCTAGAGTTACATAGGTACAATTTCCTATACTCTATCTTGCCGTAAATCTCTGGATAAGGAAAAGATAAAATAACTGGCAAAAAGTCACATTCTTTACATACTTATTTCTTTGCAGAATTATTTACTTAGTATGGAGAAATAAATGTTTTTCTTTCCTTCTGCTACTGTACCTAGTTACTAATCCACTGATTAAGGACAGAAAGAATATTGGGAATGGCCGTAAATTGTCCTGGACAAAAACTAATCCCGTGGAGCCCAATAGAGCTGGAGGAGAATCGACATTACTTGAATATCTTCGGTGGGTTTCAGAGAGGTTTTAACGACAGAGTTTATTCTATTTTAACAAATAATGTAACTTTAAATTACATAAACTTGCACAGTACTTCACAGTAGTCACACGTAGACACCAATGGATGATTTACTCGCATTTTTCAAATCGTAACTTAACGAGTACCTTCTTAAAATTGTTGTATTGTCTTAAATAAAATCCTAATTGACAATAAAATTCACAAATATTTCTAGTTGACCTATAAGCCTATAACTTACCTAGCCTAACTTAGAGGTTAGATATTATTTACTTATTAGAGTCATTCCATTAATCTATGTGATGTAACGCGTTCCTACGAGGGATATTTAAGTTGTAAGTACAAGTCTTAAAAGATATGTTTAAGCTTAATGTGTGGACACAATATAACAGTACTCGGTGTTATCGTTTGAACAATGAGAATTAGGATGTCGTTCTACAGCTGTTCTCAGTAATGCGAAAATGCGATAACCATATCTAGTTAAACTGCGTGACACAAATACATGGAACTTCAATAACTGTACCTACATGGTATAGTCTTCCTTTAACCATTTAATTGCTTACGGAATTAAATTTTGTCCTAAATAAGAAAACGTTTATTATATACACTTTAATTTTAACTTTGTCAAATCAAATCTTTTGTTTCATTTTACTTTACACCTCCTTAATGATGCGTTTCGAAAAAGTACATTAGATACTTAATAAAGAAGACAAAAAACGGCTAAAGAAACTCTTCAGGATATGCGCTGCCGCGGTTGATATTTATTTCTAAGTAGATGCTACGGCATAAAAACTTTTCTTGGTAAGTAGTTTACACGTAATTCTTAAACATTTCTACCAGTAAATCAACCTCAACCTGGTACAGTTTCTCTCTGTATGGACAAAATTTCCCTCCCTTTTCGGGCAGTCGATGCGCGCATAATTAAATGGCCAAAGAAGTAAATAGTCAGAGCTTTTTTTTTCTTTCAATTTATGAGAACGTATTGGGGCTATAAGGAGGATGCCATATCAAAGGATGTCACAAAGACAAACTTCGGAGATAAGAGAACTGCATTTTGCAACTGCCATCAAACCATGTCATCGCTGTCACGTATCCCTGAAGATGGAGTCCTGCACAGAGCGCATTAATAAACATCTGCGATTAATCATTCACTGATCCGTAAACATGTTGCGAGGTACAAGCAGACACAAGGAGATACAATGTAGCTGAGTCTCTTACTCCTGGTAACGTTTTTATCCTTTTAAAGTTTTTATCAAATCTACTCTGAACTCCTACTCAGAAGATTATATTGCGTTGCAATGTTCAATACTTAAACAAAAAAAACATAATTGAAAACGTTACGTTTGAGATAAACAACCAAGGAGCATTTACAATAATTAAATAAGAATCTCACTTATATAACCCAACTAACACGTCGCTCAATCGATCTGCAGATCTGTCTGGAATTACAAACCTCTTTAGCCTCCTTCATCTAACGTGTATCAAAGCATGTCTCGGTACTGGGATTTGGAGATGGAATTTTTGAGATAGGTACTGCATAATCAGATTTCGCTGACAGATCGCTCGTAAAGATCTATTTCTAAATAACTTAGAAGAAAATGGTATTATTGTGTGTAAATAATCCTGAAGACCGGAATAAAATAGGTTTATTAATCAACCAGGATGGAATGAGACAAACTGCATGTAACTTCCATCCTGGTTTTCTATTGCTAGTACATCTATAGCAGCAATCAAGAGTGCACAGAATATTGTGTTTAAGTTTGCTTATGGACTAATACATATTTATAAGCCACTTACATGTCGCTCAACCGTATTCATCACCTACAAATCATGATCATAATGACGGCACGATGGACCTAAGGGCCCATTCACAAGCGTAAAGCAGTGTTTTATTTTATGAAAGTACATACTACTCCGGCTACTCAAGCGTACAAACGTCTGGTATGCCCCAACACTTCAGCCGCAAAAATTAGCTTTGTTATAAGTACACTAGGGCATGATGCGTGCAATGAACCGCTTTATGTGGCCTGCATCCATCGCCGCCTCACATAATCTTCCACTTCACGCGCTCAACGTTACATTTACAAGCCTCTGACTTAACGCGTTTCTCGTCTGGGAACGTATGATACTGCAGTGCCGGTACCCTGTGACGTCATTTGCGTCGTGAGTCGTGAGTGCAAATGCTATTCGGATGCTTTAAGGAAGCAAGTTGGATCGACTTGCTGTGATGATTCGTCAGTAATTCAAATGAGTCCTTTGTGAGACGTAAGCTAAGGCGAAATGGATAAGGATAATATTAATAATTAATATTATATTAAAAAACAAAAAGCTCGGGTTCAAGTATTTGATAAATTAATAATTTGGTATGTTGAACGCTCATTTCGATTGACCTCATAGAGGAACTGGATTTGACAAGTTTTTATTAAAAATAATTATTATTTGATGTTGTTGGCGTCCTACATCGTCTCTACAATAGTGAATGTTCCGAGGACCTAATCGACTTGGTACCATCGTCTCCTTTTTTTCTATCGCTCCATTCGCCAATCTCAACCAACTTCCACCCGCACCGTCTCGATTCGTGGCAGTCGTCTACCGCCTGCTTTTCCCGTTCCTTCCTGCCTCGCACCTGCGGTATATAGAATAATCTTCCATCGGAAGACTTTTCTTCAACGGCCTTGAAGGAAATTGTTTACATTTTGCCTTGCCATTAAGAAACACGTTTATAGTTACAACGACCCTTTTAACTAATATGGAATGTTTTTGTGAATCGATAAAACATTTTCATTTCTATTGAAGGCCAGTTATGTGGGTGTGACAGGCAACGGAACAAATTAAAAAACTCGTTTGCACGACACTTCATGTGAACCCTTAGTTTCGTGTTTACCGTGTGGAACGCAACAGTATGTAGGTAGTGTCGTCCGTACCTCTAAATATACTTGATTAATATTCCGCGAACGTGATGTCATGCGAAGGACTACAAAGTTTGTTACGAAAAACTAGGTCATGTTAATGACCTAAGCCATTGCTTGCGATACTTTTTGCGCTCTCGCGATGCGCAAGGAATAACAGTATTTTAGGAAACCACCCTGTCCCTTAGTAGTCACACTCAAAAATTGTTAGACGTGATACTTAAACTGACACAACTTTGCTATTAATAAACGGATTGAAGTAAAAAACTATTTTTAAAATGATTCTTATATCTATACCACAATACATTTAGTGAAAATTGTTTAAATCGTTTATCTTTGTAAAAATGTAACCACTTTCTCTTAGATCTCCCATGTACAAAGAGCAACCAGTTACATTTTACAAGCACACCAGATGAAACGTACAGAAATTGTACCACTTATAAAATATATCTATCTATATTCTATACCTATCCAAGTAAAGAAAGTACGTAAGTATTTTGCTCTTCAATTTGTGTTATGTATAACACACACATAATTCGAACTCTACAAACTCCAATAAATTAAACAAGAACTTTAGGGTAACTTCGTCCTTGAGAAGATTAACTTGAAATATTTACTCTCGACCTTGTTGATGGAGTTCCAAAATGAAATTATTTACCAGACGACCACTTATTACTTCAGATTGTGATAATTTGAAGTGCCACACTTTGGGCACTTTTCAGTCCCCAAATAAAACGTTTTGTCCCTCATACGGCTTTTATGCTTATTGCCCAATTGTATAATGCGACACTTATGAAGTGTGGGACAAATTTATAATACAATCAATTCATGTTGTTAACAGTTAGTAAAATTATTATGTTTTTATGTGACCAGCCTGATGATTAGTAGTCATCATCTCCCATGAACTGCCGAGTTTAATATTCTTTCTTTAAATTTCGTAATCAAAGTTCAATTTTTTTTTATTATCAACATTATTAAGCGGATATCATATCGGGATAAGATGTAGGATTTAATTTATGAATGCACATTCCGATGATCATGCTGATTTTTGGCCATGTTCAATATAATTGATCTATCAATAAACTGAACAAACATTGCTAAACAAACGTCACATCATTATCACAACCAATTATTGTCTCACTGCCGGGCTCGGATTACCTCACACAATGTGAGACAATTAGAGGTAGGTACAGGATTCGATTCCAGGCCTATTCGAAAGTCCTATTTATGTCTATCACGGGAGTGTCTCTTACACAAATACGTATTATAATGTTACGTACTTTTAAATTTTATTATTTTACATGCTTAGTTACCCTGTTGAAGTAAGGTTTTAAAGTTTATACTGCATACTTGATATGTCATGATCAGGCTCTCAATTAAGGCCGTAGCGAACGCAACCCCAGTAACAGCGCAGTAAGTACGTAAATCTAATAAAGTTCACTTATGTTATGCAATGCTAGGTCAGGAAGGGGTCGTTGCCTGGGACTGACCTAAATTAAAGTATTGAAACCTCGTACACTTTTATTTTTATACCCTTTGTTTATACTACAATATTGTTCGGTGCTTCTGATTCATAGTACCTCATCATCATCCTCCTGCCCATTTCCCAACTCTATTTGGGGTCGGCGCAAATAACCGTAACTAGTGAAAATACAAACTGAAACAGAGCATCATCATTTTTTATTATCCCAGATAAACGGTGAGAAACGTCATACTAATGCTATTTTAACCACAGTGTTTTAGGATGAAATTCAATTTATTTCTTACTATTCAACGGTTAGACCTATTCCGATCTAATTTAAATGATGATCGAAATAATTATCCTTGGAAAATTATTTCCAATAAAAAACCGTAAGGTACTAATTTTGGTAATATTTTAATAACCAATGATTGCGCCAGATATAGATAGGATACAGGTCAGGTCTCTGGAGCCCGTGCCTGGGGTTGACCCAGATCTAGAGCGGGAGACAACGGGATTTTAGGTTAGGTATTGTTTTTGGAACATATCTATCGCGAATTTCTGCATATTCCCGGCTTTCGCTCATCGATTATGTTTTTATTATGCTCGCATTGAACATACCGTATTGACTAACGTAGAACGTCCCGTATATCGTCTTTATTCTTTTTGATAGGTAGGTGGTACTTAAATAATTAAAATCCTATAAAAACACGACGACCTGCAAACAAAAGTTTTTAAACCACTATAAATTTCTTTTTTTTTTCAATAATGTTAGCCTAATCTGAAGATTCTAATACATGCACATTCAAATGCGTTCAGACATTTAGAAGTTACCAGGGAATAAAGAACCTCTAACATACACAACCCTAAAATCGCAACACTCCTTTTTTTGCCAGTCGTATAAGTGATACATCCGATAGTGGACATCGACTCCTTAATTTCTGAAACTGTGGTATGCAGTCATGTAAGGCTCTACATTAACTGATACCCTGACTGTCCTGTGATATGTAGTAATGGAGAAGTATAGTCTTTAACTATGATAATACATAGAGCAAACTTTAAATGTAAGCTGGTGCCCTGGGAATCGGGTTTCTAGGACACGTTCGAGTGACCTAATTCAAGGACAGCGCATCTGCCGCTTTGGGAACTACTGCTCCCTGAATAATTATGTTCTTCGTACTTGTTCATAACTCTAAAATTCAAAATGTGTGAATTACGTACATAAAGTTGACGAGTTTTACTTAACAATTTACACATCACATATTTTAAATTCATTAAGTCTCAGCATTAAGTAATCATAAATGAAATGTTCAGTATGAGTATCTTTTAATTTCCTCACATTACCCAAAACAAAAGCATGTAAATACTAGTTACTAACACACACTAGGTAAATTAAATTGTTTCATTAAGTTATATTAATAAACTAATAAACTACAGTAGGTAGTTATATGTATTTTTAGAATACCAGATTTACAACATCATCATATTTACCGATGCATGGAATTCTACGAGGTATTGCGGTATAAATATAATGAAAATAAACTATACTTGTAAGACGAACCTTTTCTATTTACACTTGCAAAAATGTAGAGTTCTGTATCTATCAATACATACATAATAATAAAACTGACTGACGGATATCTATACCAAAAAAGATTATTGTATAATTTATTAATGCGACAGACATCAGCAGCTGTTGTCGGCAATGTATTATGTATATTCGATACTCAACGATTTTAGTCTTCAACACCACCTACCATGAGACGAGATCGTTGTCAAGCATTATCTTATTTTAGGTAAAATAAAAAAAATAATACGTAAGAAAATATTTTCGAAAAAAAAAACAGGGCACGTTACTAGTTGTAGTGTATGAATCTAGTCTCGAGCGCACGCGCCGCGAGATGTCGTTAGTCGTCGCCCACCGGCGAGCAGGACGGACGTGTCAGAGTGTGTGAGTGCGTGTGTTGGCGAGCCTAGTTATTACTGTTAGGATAATATACTGCGATTTTACATGTGGCGACGAAGGTTAAAGTAAGTACAATTATTCATTTTGTGCAAATCGTCGTACAAAGAAGAAGAAATAAAACCATAAAAGGTTATAAAGTTATTGTTCACAGCGGTTATACGAAACGTAAACAATAATTTGCACTATCATAATTTTATGCAACAAAAGTGATTCTCACTCTCAAATAAAGCTAAACAATAACATAATTATGTAGTATCAACGTTTTCTTTTGTTTTAGTGACAGTTTTAGTCGCACAAAATTCGAAGGTAGAATAGCATTTTAGTTACAACCAAAACATAATAATGCTGCACCGATGAGAACCTGAGTCTTGCATGGTAGTTTCGACGTTATTTTATTGGTTAGGTACCTACTCGAAGATTTAACAATAAAATATGCAACTTAAGTTTGGTGTGAATACTGTTGATTACGATTCGATAGCACTGCGCTGTAAACATTCCGATTGCGGATTCAATCATGTCTCGGAATAAGGATTCTGTACTAAGAAAAAACAGAGATAATAACGCGATATTTCTCTTTAAATTTTAATGAATCGATGAATCATTTTATTTGAAGTTGTTATTTTATTTACCGATAGTTAATTATTAAAAGTGGACAAATGAACAAGCAGATTGATATGAGGAATCTGAGTCATTAAATTGAATCATTTATTACACATAGTAGCAGGAAAGCCTGGTCATTAAATTGAAAAGCAGATTGGTGTTTCCAGTCTGAGTCATTAAATTGAATTAATTACTTGCAGGAAAAGCCTGTCCATTAAATTGGAAAGCAGATTGCTGTTTTCAATCTGATTCATTAAATTGAATTATTTACAGATAAATCGAAAGCAGATTGCTGTGATCAATCTGGTTCATTAAATTGAATAAACTTATATACCTACTTGCGAAAACCTAATCAAAGCAGATTGTCATGCTCAATCTGATTCATGCAATGGATTTGTTACAGGACGCCCCAGATTATTATTAAAAAATAATGTCATCCTCAACATTTTTGACATTAGACAAATTTGACTGCCAAGGTGACCCCACCTCAGTGGGTGTGCGCTGGGAACGATGGAAAAGGGCTTTGTTAATATATCTAGAAGCTTCCAACATAGATAAAGATGTCAAGAAAAGAGCCAGTCTGTTACATTTTGGCGGACTAGAATTGCAAGAAATCTTCTATAATATTCCGGGAGCTAATGTAACCCCATCTAACGAGATTGACGTGTTCACTGTGGCTATAACAAAACTCGACGAATACTTTGCACCAAAACAGAGCAAGGTATACGAGCGGCATATCTTCCGGCTTCTTAAGCAAGAACCCGACGAGAAATTTGATAAATTTTTGGTGAGGTTACGTAACCAAGCCGACAAATGTAAATTCACTGACAAAGATGAGCATATCATTGACCAGATTGCGGAAAAAGGAAATTCCACTGAACTTAGGAAAAAAATCCTTAAAATCGGGGACAGCATTACCTTGGATCAAATAATAATAGAAGCTAATACATTAGAGGTGGTAAACAATCAACTGAATCAATTTGAAACTACGAATAAGGATGAACCAGTTAATAAAATTGAGTCGAAATTTAAAATTAAAAGTAAAGAGCCAACGGGTTATGAATTAGGATGTGGCAGATGCGGTAGTCGTAGACATAGATCGAATGAAAACTGTCCGGCTAGAGACAAAGAGTGTTTGAAATGTGGACTCAGAGGACATTTTCGGCAATTTTGTAGGACGAGGCAAAATTTCAAAAGGAAATTTGAACAAAAGGATTCAAATGTAGTGAGCAAAATGAAGAAGGCTAGAAATGAGACAGTTAATCAAATTGAAGACCTAGAGGAACCGAACAAAGAAGAAGATACTCATTACGTTTTCCACATAGATGAAGATGTAGAATTCGACTGTACCATTGGGGGAGTGAACACAAAGGTTTTAGTTGATTCAGGATGTAAGAAAAACCTGATCACTGCAGAGACATGGGAAAGGATGAAAAACGAAAAAGTGAAAGTATTTAACCAAGTTGCAAATCCTAACGTAAATTTTATGGCTTATGGAAGTAACACTCCGCTAAAGGTGAAGGGTTCTTTTCAAGCACGTTTACAAGTAGGGGATAAGTCCGAGGATACAACTTTTTATGTTATCACGAATGGTACAAGAAACTTGCTGGGGAAGACGTCAGCTATGGCGTTGGGTATTCTTAAAATTGGATTGAATTTGCAACTAAATTATATTAACTCAGCGGTGTTCCCCAAATTTAAAAACGTCATGATAGACTTGCCTATTGATGATTCTGTTCCACCAGTGTCACAGCCGTACAGGTATTAATTAATTCTAATATTATGATCTTACTTCTACATATAAATTAATAACTTAGTGGAAAAATAAGTTTCGAGCTTTCGAGGTTAGTGATTTAATTAATCATACGCGTAAACTTTAGATTTGTTGTCTAACGTTTGCTTTGGATTTATGTTATGTTTGTATCGAAAAGTCAATAAATTATTATACTTAAAATTAAGAGGTGTTGTTTTAGGCGAATCCCCATACCCCTCGAAGAGAAGATTAACGCTAAAATTGAAGAGTTGCTCAAAAGAGATATAATTGAGGAGGTTAAAGGTTCTTCCAGGTGGGTGTCGCCCATAGTTCCTGCCATGAAAGACAATGGAGAGATACGACTTTGTGTTGACATGCGACGTGCAAACAAGGCCATAGTACGGGAAAATCATCCGTTGCCCACTATGGACAAGTTATTGCCTAAGGTTCGTGATGCTAAATACTTTACGAAGCTCGACATAAAAGATGCATTTCATCAACTTGAAATACATCCAGATTCAAGATACATCACCACCTTTATTACACATAGAGGATTGTTCCGGTTCAAAAGATTGATGTTCGGAATTTCGTGCGCACCTGAAATATTTCAGAAGACGCTGGAGCGCATACTATTAGGTTGCGAAGGAGTAATTAACTACATTGACGACATTTTGATATACGGCAAAGACTTAGAAGATCACAACAAACGACTTGATAAAGTATTAACAGTATTAAAGAATTACGACGTAGTTTTGAAAGAGGAAAAGTGCATTTTCAGAAGCAAAACAGTTAATTTTCTAGGACATGTTCTCTCGGAGCATGGCGTAAGGCCACTGCCAAAATATGTTTCAACCATACAACAGTTTAGACCTCCAACAACATTGGGAGAGCTTCAAAGCTTTCTGGGACTCGTAAATTTTGTGAGCAAATGGATTCCGGACCTTGCAACACAGACTGATCCTCTCAGAGAAATAATGCGGAGCCACAAAGGCGACGGTTCTAATATAACTAGTTTGTGGGGCTCGAACCAACAGACAGCATTTGACTCTTTGAAAGAAAGTCTGACGAAAATTCCGACTTTGGGTTACTATGATATAAAAGATAGAACTGTAGTCATAGCTGACGCGAGTCCAGTAGGACTAGGAAGTGTTCTTATCCAGATAAATGAGAGAGGTCCTAGAATAATTGCTTATGGACACAAAACTTTAACAAGCTGCGAGCGTAGATACTGCCAGACCGAAAAAGAGGCACTCGCTCTCGTCTGGGCAGTTGAGCACTTCCACGTATTCTTGTATGGTAAAGAATTTGAGCTTATTACCGATCATAAGCCACTTGAAGTCATCTTTGGACCAAAATCTAAACCTTGTGCGCGTATCGAGAGATGGATCTTGCGTCTGCAATCGTATAAGTATAAAGTCGTTTACCAACCTGGGAAAAACAATATAGCAGATCCATTGTCCAGGTTGTGCAAAATTCCCGAAGATCTTTCTCCAGTTCAAGATCATTATATACATAATATTGTTGAGTATACTCGGCCTGTCGCAGTATCGTTGAAAGAAATCAGTCAGAGTTCGCTTGAAGATGCAGAAATACAAAAGGTAAAAGAAGGTGTGTACAATAACAAGTGGCACGAAGATGTTAATCTGTACAAAATCTTTCAGAGTGAGCTTTGTTTCTACGAGGGAATACTATTAAGAGGAACAAGAATTGTTATTCCAACAAAGCTCAGGCCTCGAGTATTAAGTGCAGCACATGAGGGTCACCCCGGAATTGTGGCGATGAAAAGCAGATTAAGAACAAAGGTGTGGTGGCCTAAATATGACAGAGACGCAGAGAAATTGGTGAAATCTTGTAAAGGTTGCACCTTAGTCTCTGCTCCCAATCCACCAAATCCTTTGAAGCCTAGGGAATTGCCACAAGAACCCTGGGTTGATATAGCCATTGATTTGATGGGTCCACTCCCAAGTGGGGATTATCTATTTGTCGTGGTTGATTATTTTAGTAGATATAAAGAAATTAAAATTAGCCGCAAGATTACAAGCACAGATGTGACATCACTTTTGAGCGAAATTTTTAGCCGTTTGGGCTATCCGGCATCAATAACTGCGGATAATGGGAAACAATTCTGTAGTGAGGTATTTAAATCATTTTGCGTCGAGAGAAATATTACCTTGTTCAACACTGTCCCGTATTGGCCACAGCAAAACGGGGAAGTCGAGCGTCAAAATCGTGATATCTTAAAGCGACTGAAGATTTCCCAGGCTGAAAAAAAGAACTGGCAAGAAAGCCTACAGGAATACATGATTATGTACAACAGTACACCACACAGCGTCACAGGCAAGACCCCATCAGAATTGTTTTTCAATAGGAAATTTCGCGATAAAATCCCAATGATAGTTGACGTCGACCAACAACGGGATCAAATTACAGAGGTAAGGGACAGAGACCAAGAAATGAAGGAAAAGGGAAAGATATACGCTGATAGAAAGAGGAAAGCAAAAGAACATAGCTTGGAACCAGGAGACAAAGTATATGTGAGGAATATGAATAGAGAAAATAAACTAAGCTTAAACTTTGATGAGACAACACATACAGTGGAGAAAAGCTCGGCTGGAGATATCGAGATCCGGAATGATGAGACAGGACAGAAACTCAGAAGAAATATAGTACACCTAAAGAAAGTTGAAGGAGAATGGAAAGTTTTCCCCACAGATGGCGAAGAAATGGATAACAAATTAAATAGTGAAAGTGATTAAGGATTTCTCAACAAAATGATTTTGTATGATTGATGAACTAATATTATTTGTAAACCCCATTGAATTGATGTTATTCTGAAATAAAACAAGAAAGGGATGTAGTGTATGAATCTAGTCTCGAGCGCACGCGCCGCGAGATGTCGTTAGTCGTCGCCCACCGGCGAGCAGGACGGACGTGTCAGAGTGTGTGAGTGCGTGTGTTGGCGAGCCTAGTTATTACTGTTAGGATAATATACTGCGATTTTACACTAGTCTTCAAAATATCTAAAAGTAATCATACAGGCAGCGTAGTAAAACGTCAGTGAAGTATCGTATTGCAGTTGCTCGCATCGGAAATAACTAGTGAACTATTCTAACATATGTTTTATATCATTTTATTGCACGTAATTACCTTGTATACGAGTATAAAATCATTTTAATGCCAAAGAATTTTATTTATTGCTCATAATAACCATAAAGTACAAGCCGTCTTATGAACATCTTTGTATGTGTTAACTTTTTATAGTCTGCGCTTGCACTAAACAGCCCATGAATGGAAGGTGGTCCCAGTGGCCGAATCGGTCTTGAAATACTGGTTTCACATAATCACTGAGACGCAATTGGTCGCAGCATTTCATTTTTTGATACTAATGTTTATTGGAAAATCGTACAAACATAATTTACTTGATGTCTCATTTGTTACTACACAGGAAATTATAGGTTGATACGTAAACGTCGTATAGGTACCAATTTTGATGTATGTATGTATTAGTATTATGCACAAGAAGTATGCACCATTTAGTAAATTCCTCGTATCGCCTGTTCAGGGTTCAAGAGTCTTTTGTGGGGCTTGGTGTACGCTTTTATGAATTAGCAACGTCCATTAGTAATCCTCACCTCAGCCCTTTTGATTCATCCGTTTGGAAATCGCTGGCACGTTACAACAACCCCGCAACGGACCAACTAAAATAAAATTATTCAATTATGTTCTTGATTTCTTGGTTATTAAAGTTGTATTCTACATAAATTCAACCGCTCCGCTTTCAACTATGTGGTAAAGTTAGATATGTTTCATTCTTCTAAGTACAAAAATACTAACCATTAGCTAGACTAAAAATAATACAAATGATCTTACAGTAGCCTGCTAATGCTGTAATAAATTAATATTGCCAGATACTGTTTGTGTCTATTTTTAATTTAAATGTTGATTAGTATACCTATTTATTATGAGTGCTCGTAACCGACGTACCAATCTACAGTAATTGATTAGTGTTCGACTATCGTGATTCCATACAGAAGTCATGTTAATTGATTCTATGACATTGTAACTTCACAGCGTGGAACAAGTTTTATAGTTTTTTTCTTGTGTTAATCATTCTACGTTTAAGATGTATGTGTGCTAAGGAAACTCCTGTTGCCCTGAATTAAATTAACCTAGTTCGCGTTGTGGCGGCGTTGTAGAATGTACTGTGCAAGAGAAGCAAACATTAACGATTTTTCTGATTTTAAGATTGCAAACGAGCATGCCGCAACACCACCGCTTCCATCCTCCTAACTCCTTACAATTCACTATTTTAAATATCACAACTCACCGACCCAGAACAAGACTCAATTGGGATGTTGGATAGTTAGTCCAGTTAAGTGTTATAAAGTATGTTGGTATTGGTAATTCATTAGTAGGTGAGGACGGGAGCAGGGGGAAGATAGTGATAGTTGTTGTTGCCCATTTAGTTATACACAATATACACATACATTGATAGATATTACATAGTAATCATAACCATTTTTAACCGACTTCAAAAAAGAAGGAGGTTCTCAATTCGACCGTATATATGCTTTTTTTATGTATGTTCAGCGAGTTTTTCGTCGTTTATGGGCCGATTTTGATGATTCTTTTTTTGTTGTAAAGTAGATATGCGCAGTGGGGTCCGCTGATAAGGATCACCAGGATCTGATGATGGCATCTTGGAGAAATCGAGGCAACTTTCGAAAATTGTAGGGACGACTAGTGTGCTTGTTAATGTTTTCATAAGTACATGAAAGCGCTACAATTTCATGAAGGTCTGGAGTCGATCTGATGAAGCCGAAAGACAGTCGAGGGAACTCCTCAACGATTTACTGCAGTTATCTAGTATTTGGGCTTGATCAATTTGTAGTGACGAGAACTTTACACCTACATCCTGAATTAAGCGCCACCTGGCGAATAGTTTTTGAATTATCTCTGCTTATCGAGGTTGAAGTCGGTTTTTTTTGTAAAAAGCAATATTATTATTTTATGCTATTGTGAGAATTCAAATCGGAACCAAACTTGTCCAGACGTAAACAGCCTCCAATAAATTCAATAAGAAGCACGTGCGCTGTTTTAAGAAACAGTTTGTGAATTGGCTTCGGAGAAATTCTTTCAATACAATTTTAGGCGTATTGTTATTTTTTACGGAAAGTTTACATAATTGAGGCTATTGCGCTATAATATATTTCGATAAATTCGTGTAAATAAGTACCTACACATTTTTTTTATATTGATTTTGAGTTTTTAAGGTTTCAGTGCTAGGTAGACAGCTAGGTAGGCAATTGATAGGTAAATGCAGTGCAAAAAACAAAAAAAATATATTTAATGTATCATAACAATTGATTAAGATCAAATAAATGTACCTATTAAGGTTTCCTTTTTTAAATAAAAGTTTATGAATCTAGCTAAGCCGTGGGTGATCACGATCAGACAGACTAAGCCTGACTGGAAAAATTCATCGCGAAACTCAGAAAATAAGAAAGTAGGTATAAATTTATGTTAAATGAAACAGTAAACAAAAGATATAAAAAATAAGTGGCTTTATAAAACTTGAAACGCTTGGTGGCTTGCTATAACCACGGGGTGTAACCGAGGAAAGTTACGTGTAAAGTACCTGTATAATATATGATAACGCCAGCAAACTCATATTTTGTTATACTACAAGTTTCCAAGTAAAAACATCTATAATTCAAACACACTTAAGCTTCGCTGTAGCCAGACGGTACCATCAAGCTAAATTGGAGCGACTGCGTCTTAACAAAATGCGGTCTCGGAGCAGCATTGTTTTCGGATCCAGCCACAATGAGCGCCAGACAACCCCCTCTACCACCCACGTTATCCACAAATGTGAATAGTTTCATACATCGATACTGTTTGATACTTATCTTAAGGTCTCACGTCTTAAGCCATCGGATCATTTGACATGAAACTTTGTCGATAAAGTCTGGAGTTACTCGAACTCTTAATGTGAAAGGTCACATCGTCATTAAATTACTGGAGCTAATTAAGTTTATTCTAGACGAGACTTATTATTAATCGGTCAAAATTATTTAACAGTAGAAATGTGCAAAATGATGGAAATAACATGATAGTGTGTATTGTGTTTTCTAAATGTTAAATTCCGAAATTAAGGATAGTATATTAGTATTGAAGCTGCAGTATTACCAGGCCCTTCGCGCTCAATTTACCTCCATATTCCATAACATAACGGAGTTATGTGACATGTCGAGATTGTCGGGAAAGAATGAAAGAATTGGCTTGGCAGCCATAAGGTTGACTTAAGATTATACCAATTCAATAATAGTACATTATATTGATAATAATAGAGAATAGTAGAGCAGGTGCGTGAACGTTAATGTTTATTTTGAATTACCAAGGAAGCTTAAATGACACGAAGATATACATATGCACGATTGTCTATTACAAGAGGAAGTACAAATATGCCAATCGCCCGATTGACGTGTTTTTTGTTAGAGAGCGCAGTAAAAAAACTGATGGGAATCTCGTATTTAACGTCACCTAGAAACTTCTCTGAGAAACTGGATTGATATATGACTGTACAAGAAGAAATGTCATCTACTTTCGCACGCACCATCCGCTTAGCGCTTCAACTCGCCTGGTACGAGGTTTGTAGCTTTTTAGTATGAATGGAAGCGCCTGGTTCCTTGTGCCGTCTACGGTATGTGGTCTGGCGCTAAAGGCGAGTGCACAAACGTGTTCTTCTAGTGGGTTTGATATCTTATATATCGTTTTATTGATTTTTACTCTGCACAGCCCTTTGTACTCAAATGTTCATTACAATAGTTTCATTTCATTACAGTATTATTTAGGAACTTAACAACTTTTTTATATTCGTCTTTAATGGCAAAATATTTTTTATGCCTTTCTATTTTGAAACATTAAATAGTTACAAACAAAGTCAATAATTATTATTTTCAGAAAAAATGACCTGCAAATTAATTCTCGTGAGTATTATTATAAAACTGTTTAGGAATGAAAAATTATATTTTGAGTGTGCCTACTTTCATTTGACCCAGCAATATTGCTTCAACTTGGCACAACAACTTCTTTTGTCTTGATATCTTTTGATGTCCTTATAAAGACGAGCCACGCCAGCGATTGTATCGTAGATCGTAGTGCGACGATGGCGCATGGTTGTATAGGAACAATCCTTTAGTGTGATTTTCCCACAGGGCCCACCGACGCACTCTACTTTCATTCAAGCCTCTTACCTTCCGCACTTCTAATAGCCATCATCGCGGATGTTACACAACCGAGCCGTTTGTCATCGTCTAACCCTCGTTAGCGATGTATTTCTCAGTACTGAATTATTTATGAAGTCTATTTGTACTGCCAGACGACTTATTGACATCATCGTTGAAAGTGCGAGTTATGTCAATTTGAATAATTCAATTATGCCCTTTTATTCCATCTGCGGTTGATAATGAAGACTCGGTGATGAAATTGCTTCACACTGTTTATATTACGCCGTAAATTGAATACTTTGTTGGAGATAAGTTTGCCTCAGCGTTTTATTAACAGCTGTCATTGAATACTTAAGTGAGGTAAGGTCGTACCTACTTGAGAAATGCTTTACTCCGAATTGGCTCCTTTTAATAAATCTTCAAGATTTTTTTGGTCTGTACATTTAAATAAAAAATGATAATTTAGACTTAAAGCACGTTTTTATGAGTATTTACTAAACTGACAACCATATAATAAAATTAAGGACCTACCGCTCCTTATTAAATTTGATCATTAGGGTATTTATAAAGTAAGACGTATTTAAAATTTGCTATACTTGTGCACTGTGCCTTACAGACGAAAAGAAAAACAAGAATACCTGAAGGTCTTTCTTAAAAATAAAAGGTCGATATTGAACCTTGTAGACTGCAATAAAGCTTGTAACGTCTACAACAAGCCGGCTAGAGTTCCTATCGCGCACAATCTATCTTCTATACTTATAATAAATCTGTAGAGAGGTCAATTCTGTACATTAAATATATTTCCAAAATAATTATCAGGGGGTGATTAGGGATCGTTACTGATGCCAAAAATGCAATCAGTAAAATTTTTGTCTGTCTGTCTGTCTGTCTGTCTGTCTGTCTGTCTGTCTGTCGGATGTATAACCGTTATAGAAACAAAAACTACTCGACGGATTTTAACGAAACTTGGTACAATTATTTTTCATACTCCCGCGCTGGTTATAGTATACTTTTCATCACGCTACAATCAATAGGAGCAGAGCAGTGAATGGAAATGTTGCGGAAACGGGAGAAGTTACTCCATTTTTTAAGCTTCCGTCGCGTGTGCAACCTTAATGGTTAAAGCTACACAGAAATCATGTATGACGGAAATGTTCTCCTTAAAATTATATAAAAAATATTCCACGACAGCATATGTCTATCTTTTATGGTTGACTCACAATAACACGTGTAACTCCCGATAGCTTAGCAGTTCGAAGCTTTCTGATTAAGTATACCTATATTTTATCTACTCTTACGTTTATGACACTTAAGTGGGTGAAATAAAGGGGTGAAGTTTAAACGAAATTCACGCGGGCGAGGCCGCTGGCAAAAGCTAGTATCAAATAAACGGGGTGCCTTCTACCGCACACAGCACTCCTTACACATTTTCTTCCACGGAGCACTATCGTGACTTACAAATGTAGTCCTAAAGCTTGATTTAAACTGATCTAACTTTCACCTCGCCTTACTTGGACAGATATTTGTGTCAAAAAGACCCATTACATTGTTAACATTTGCACGACTAAGTCAAGGGTTAAACGCTTTATTCAATCTGCGGACGCCAACGTAATTGTTTCTATTCGCTGATACGTCTCGCAAACTTAATTTGACATTCGAAGTGTCGTAATTTAGATCTTATCGCGTTGTAATAAATGCTCTCCAAGCTGTGCTAAGATTCGCAAGCCGTCTTCTAGCTCTAGGTTATGAGGATGTGAATCTACTCGCACAAAATGTTCCTACCCAAATGAATTCTACTTTTGGGTCAGTCGACAATTTAGTACATTGACCTACATTTATAGTCATTATCCTGTAATCATTTTTAAAATGGCTGACTTACATTTAGAATTTTGGACGGAAGTTTAAACAATCATTGTGTGAGTTTCGTAGGCAGATCATTCGTATTAATTTGGGTTGTGACACTTTTAAATTCTACATAATAAATGCGGCCTGCCTACGGGGCTAGTATTTGGAATAATGCTCTTTTTACATCAAACTGAATAACTATCTGTTTCAAAATAAAAAAGGGGGTAAGGGGGTAAAGGGGTTTCAAACATTTTACAAAAAATCACACTATTTTGGACATGGTTTATTTTTAAAATATATTATGTTAAATCTTATCTGTGAAAAGCGAATTTTTCTATAGAGAGAATGGTCCTACAGACAGAGACTGCGAAAAACTTGAAGAATCATTAACTAAAGAAGGAAAAAACCTTTGGTGATTATTTTGTATTTTGTCAAAACTCTCAATATAACGTGTCATGTGACACAATGTCACTTAATAATACATTTTACACTCACGCGCATACAATTCCATTAATCCATTTCAAAATCATTTATTCATCCCAAACACCCACGACTCGAGAACTAACATTTATCTGGCCCACAAATGTCTGCCCTTGGAAATCGAGCCTAGCAGACGGGGCCACTACCAAGTAGACTTCAGACATCAAATTATATTATTAAAACTGATGAAACATTGCAAGGTTCACTGCGACTAAGCCAACTACGTGAAGGGATCCAATGTCCACCAGTCCTCTATTTTTCCAAATTATAATTATGTGCATGTGCATACCTTTTAGAAATCAATTCCCAGTGTGGTAATGGAAATAATCGCGAAGAAACCTGTGCGTCTATGAGTTCTTCATACATAATCATACATTCACTTCATACATAAATGGATTTTTGAAAAATTTTTGAAAAAAAATACATTCTGACAAGTATGCATACATATGTTTGCTAATTCAGACTTGACTAGCGTGGTGGACTATGTTAGACAAACCAGTGGACTAGCCACCTGATGGTAACTGGTCATCGTCACCCTTGGACGTTACGATTTAAGATTTACGAGAGACTGGAGGAGGAAGAAATTATTTTTTGTAAAAAAATATGACAGGATACCTGAATTGGATAGTTATGGATTACGATGATGTTGAGGTTGATGATATTCTAATTGAATGTCACTTCAGTCACTTGCCAAGAGTTTTCTTTTATTACTGTCGTTATCGATTTTGTATAGGTTACGATTACAACGATGTTATTGTTATGAAATCCTATTGTTCGACAAGTGCGTGTGTGGGTTCATTGTCTTTGACAATACTCATTAATAAATGCAGTGATGGTTTCGTGGTTTGATCGTTGATATCCCGTAAAAGGGAACCGAGTTCGTATACGTCTCAAATGAGTTATTAAATAATCGCTCACACAATCATGCTCTCGCGTGTGTCAGGGTGACATGGACTACAGAAATTAGATATCACTGTCCTCAACTCGCAAATAAATATTTAAGTATCACATTAATATCTGACTTTCCTAGATATTAAACTAAGAATTATAAGCTCCAGTTTGGTAAAGTGGGTAACCCATGAGTCGACGAAGGTCTCCGACTTGTCTTTACGACTGTTATTTAATGACACTCATCCAACTACCGACCGCGCATGCAGTTGCTACTCGGTCGATCACTAAACTTATGATCGATAATCGATATCGAGTCGATTTTTGGCATCTATAAACTTTATTCTTATTCTTAATATATTTATTTATCATCCGTGTAACAGTAAACAGGAGAAATAAAAAACAAATACGATGCGATGTAGATTACATTTGTACACAGATACCGTTCACAGCAATCACAGAATCGATATCTCATCGTCCCGCTCCAATTACAAACAGATACGTGAACATTCGCTCGACACTCACAAATACATGGTGTAAGGTAATCGAAATCTAAATATTTCCTTCCCGCAGATGACATCGCTATATTATTATGTGTTCCGAGCAGACGAGGCACCTGAGTGGTCAGTTGGTCACTGTCGCCCATGAACATCAGAAACACTAAACTAAAGCATCACTGATGCGTTGTTGGCCAAGAAAGAAGGAAAGAAAGAAAATACTTAAATCGTGAATGGAACCTGGGCATTTATTTCTAGACATCAAATAAACATGCACAAGGTGATTTCTTTATTCTATTTTTTTTCTACTATTAAAAACATTAATTGAGTACCTATTTTATTAAGTCGACCACAGTTGTCATGTGCGCCAGCGTAAGGGAGATATACTGCATGCTCCGTTACTACCATAAAAACAATCTCATAACATACAATATCAAATATGCTCCCAACTTAGACTTATACTAAGTAGAATCAGTTCTGATTCTACGAAGAGATAGAATACCGCGACAGACGGATATATCATCTCTGATAGAGGACTAATTACGTGTTTTGTATTTGTACAGTGAAGTCAACTATTACGGCAATCAGCGATCAAATATCATCGCACGAGTCCCAATTAACCCTGCGTACCAAGGAGCATTCGCTTCAACGATTCCGAATACTAGTATCACGTGCCAAGTTTGTTGCAGTACAAACATCACACACTCACTGTTATTTTGCCATAAGCTCATAACTCAATAAAATTGGATACGATATACGAAAAAAAACTAGGTACATATTTTTATTTCATCAACTGTTTTTTATTTGACTGTACTTACCCATTATAAACAGGAAAAGGATCGGTCCGGAATAGTCAAATTACAAAGGATCTGACCGGAAAAAATACCTATAGTGGATCCGTTTGTGTGGATCAGACCGGAATAACTCGTTTTTATTGCCCTATTATGTTTACAATATTTAATTTTAATCCCTTGAGAAGCAATAACTATTTTTTATTTTAAATCGTTTCATAAATGACGAAATTCTGAGGAAACAACATTCGGAATTTTCTTCGTTTAAAAGAAACTAGGTACAAAAATGGGCGACCTTCTCAACAGGCCTTTAGATAATAAAATAGTGTTATCTGGCTTGAGGGTTACTTAGTGAAAAATTGTTAATATTCTAACCAATTAGTTATTGCTAATTAGTGTACTTATTTTTTATCAACTCTGAATAAATTAACTATCCCCTGCTCCTGGTTTGCAAAGGACGAGTAATGGTAAAGATAGAGTGCGACGGTAACCATTTCTATTAGTTCTTCTACAACTTTGAGGTCGATGACATAAAACGTACTTTATTTTTCTTTATTTGAATTTAAATTAAAAGTAAATGAATCACAAAGTAGGCCAAGTGAACTGAGGGCGTAACATCGGAGCCGAGCGAGGAAGGGGCGCAAAGCCGGCGGGCGTGCGGGCGCGATGGAAGTAATGTTCATTTAACGCCGGATCTGATGGGCGCAGATAGAGATAGCCTAGAAAATTGCTATTGTGCAGGTTTTTGCTACGGGCGGAATAATTCGACGCCGAGCTGACGCCGAGTTAGCTGGATTATGTAAGCTACGTTCACTGGTTGGAAACAACGTTGGCAATTATGAACGCCTTGTAACAGCTTACCTGTCGACATCTTAAGGTCTCGTCAACAGTTTCATCAAGTGATAGATCGTATTGTATTGTAAATGAAGTAAAAACTAAGTAAAAAATCTTGCAACATGACGAACAGTCCATAACTGTAACCTTTTTATGCTGGATCGGTACTGTTGCAATTGCAAACCACCCAACACTGCCACTGCGTAATTTTATCTTTAAATTTAAATATTAATAACAATGGGAAATTAAATTCGGCTTATGGTTTTAATCACCATAAATAAGCATATAATTATAATTTATATTGGTGTAGTCATGTTCGCAGTTCGTAAATTTTTTATATATTCCGTAATTATCACCTTGTCACTTTCTCTGTAGGTACTTGAGTTTATTGTAAATAAAAGTCCCAAGTTTTAAATGATGTCTTGGAAATGTCGCTTTATAAAGGTAACAGACTGATTAAAGAACTCATCTATTAACGCACAGCCCAAACCACTGGACCGATCGGGCTAAAATTTGGCATGCAGATAGCCACTACGATGTAGACACCCGCTAAAAAAGGAATTTTCAAAATTGATCCCCTAAGGGGGCGAAATAAGGGGGGTGAAGTTTAAACTAATTCCACGCGGGCGAAGCTGCGGACGAAGCTAGTATTATATAAAGCGTAAGCTCATCCAAAAGTGTTATAAAGATTATTTAAATGATAGAAACCATTTAGTGAGCAAATTGGTGCATAATTATCCCAACTATATTATAAGTATTTCAAAATCACGCTTTGACTAAGTAGTCATAAGTCTATTTGAAAATACTTTTATTTCCAAAAAGTTTAACGTTAAATTACGAGGCCATCTTAATTCGAAAGCAGGTATACAATTTCCGTCACTTCTAAAAATGGCCATGTCGTATCGGTATATTAAAACCATCCGAAAATATCCTATCCGCTGGTTGATTTATGGAATTTCAAGCCCTCTACGATTTATTAGAACGGATATATAGTAAAAGTTTACTGAACAGGCAAAGCTATAAATTGACTACATCGGTGACATTTCTATGATTGGACATAATCCTGACAGGATCGAGTTATGAATCGAGTCGAATTTTATACGATGTTACGCGAATGATTCGATTCTTAAATTCGAAGTAAGCGCTTGTTTTGTGGAACTGTGCCTAGAAATAGAGACTCGGGGTTATCGAAAAAATTTATTAGTAGAATTTTTGTCTATGATGTTGTCGCGCTAATCTTAGATGGCTAAGCGATTTCAGTGTGGTTTACGCTAATATATCGTGGTAAGCTTTAAAGAAATAAGAGTGCTTGTTTTTTTACAAACTGTTCATAAATAAAAAGTTAAGTCAATATAATAATCACGCATGACAATTTCCGAATTTCGCACTATGTAACTATGTAGGTATATTTTTAGGTTCAAATTGCACTAAGTATTGTAAAATGGTGTGCAATAAAATAAAGAGTATTTGTATTACTAGTTACTGTTTACTAGTATTTAATAAGTTTTTTAATCTATGTGTTTTTCTTTTTCAGGTACTGAGTTTTTCGTCTTTTAAAGTGATAAATATTATGCAGTCATTCCAAAATCAGATTAAGGAGACGAGTGGTATGTTATTTTTTATTTGACTCTATGTAAGATTGTGAAATGTGAAAGAAAATATAAATTACGTATCCTAAGACCAATTCTTAGGTAAGAAGAAAAATCTTACCTAGGAATTGATTAGACAATTTAGACATAACAAAAAGTATATTTACAGCTATAAAGTTTACGTAACACAGAAAAAAGATTCAAACTGTTATACTAAGTACTTTCCTAATCGTTTACTTGAGAACTATTTTAGCGACATCAGCTGAACAATTTTGTTGCACAAGCCAAGTACGACGAAATAATTGTGAGTGGCCTGATCGAATCAAGTTAACATTTTTTCTGCCATAACTGTCAGCGTGGCTGCCCCATCTTATTGAACCGTGAACCGTAATAAAAGTTCTGGGGGTCTCTCAGTCCATTGGCCGGTATTTTGCAAGTTTTGCGAGGGGAAATTCTAGAGATACCCAAAGTTTAACGGGTTATGTGGGTTTTCAACCATTACCTCGATTCCCATTATGCGCAAACTTCGTGGGAATCTTCTGGATCTTCTAGGAAGATCTGCGTGATGCGCAAATAGCTCAATCCGAGAACTTTTTGAGTGTCTCCTTTGCGAAGACCCTAGCTCTCCCCTATTTATGATGATGAACAAGTGTAACCCATGTTTATAACAGACAGTTTACAGCTTGTGGCGCCCCAACTCTCTCGGTGTCGGTTACCAACGCGATTACCTGCATTTACGCCGTAGAGGCGTTTTAAATGGGGATTATACTGTTAGCACTTAAACCTATCTTTATTGGTGGAGTAATTGAGTTTCGTCGGTGTCTGTCACTAGATGCCACATTAATTTAGTTTGAGCATTAAATAAACTAGACTTCAAACTGTAGTAACATCGTGGAGTGATATTTTTTTAATCTGTGTGGCCGATAAGTTTTGTGAAATTACTAATACCTATGTACCTACTTGTATCAGTTTTGTATTCGAAAGCTGCTACTTGCCATCTGGTCACATATAAATTTGAGTGGCATCTGACGAGTAGGTATAGGTACTATTCAGTTGTACCTATTAATGCAGACTTAAATCATGGTTTATCGGAGCACAGAAGCTTCTCACATGGTCTCCGTTCGGTAAACTCCAAATATCCCCGAATACGCATGGGATTAGGGTCGATATTTTGGACCGCTCCTATTACATATAGCCATATGCAGTCTTCGAAAAAAAATACGCTTTAAGTTATCAACGACAACGCGACGAATATTCATACAACATTGACATTCCAATTAAATTTGATAATGATAGTCGATTATTTTTTCCAGATAATAAGCCAGTAATAGACCTTAAGTGAGTTTGCAGCAGCAAGCAGTTCGTAACGAACTCAATCTTATATTTATAACCAATACCGGTTTTTATGGCTCCGTTACGCTTTATTTCTTATAATTAACGAGCATTCAATGCTTTGTAGATCGTCCAATTATGGAACATAATTAAATGAAATATTTTTCATTTATCATTATTTGTAAAAAGCTGTCTGATTCTTGATACGTTGCGCCATGAAAAAAAAATGAGAGATAATTTTCATGATTTCCAATCTTGTCAATGAATTATTTATTGTTGTTTAAATGAACAAGTATTTTTCCGAGAAGTAACATTTAATAAAGATGTTATTGATTTGATTTTCTACTTGTTATCATAAACAATCCTTCAACAAACAAACAAATTCATAAACAAACCTTTTTACTGTATCGAAGAAAACGAGTTGCCAGCGATGAGCCATCGGTGATAAATGATATTAAATGAAATGACCACCGCGGCGCATACCTAAACATCACTAACACCATAGGTTCCTTGCCGATGCAATATCATACCATATCGCAAATATCACAATATAGGTACGGCCAAGAAAACAAAAACAAAAAAAAACCTTTTTTCAACTACGCCAATGATATCGACCTTCTTTCGTGACTGAGTTATAAATGTTTGAACCAAGGACCATTTAATCAAAGACTTATGTATCTGCCGAATCTTACCTGGCACCGAAATTAGTTTCGAAGAAAGTCCGTCGCCGAGGAATGGAGACTACGCCCGAAATAACGTGGTCCTTGAGTCCTTTACTGTCGCATTGTTTTCCACATTAGGTAAAGGAATGCCTCCTCGCTGCTTGCTCTCCTCACCAGGGCTGACTATGCGAAGTCTAGACCGCATTAAATATCTACTTATTGTTATATTGTGCAGTATTTAACAGATAGTAAAGAATACACTGTAAAACAAACAAAGATGCTGAAATTTCAAAATTTTAAAGTTACCTGGATTTTCAAGTTGTACCTAAACTTACATTATTATTTTTCCCTCTTCAAGCTTCCGTTCTTTCTTAGCTATTGATTTTGAGCCGACAAACGAGCAAGTCTAGTATGCAACCAGGATGATTGTAAAAACGCAAGAAAATCTCGAATGATTCTTGGAAAAAAATAAATGTTGAATTTTAAAAATCTAAATACATAATATTATATTATTATCGATTATTCGAACAAAATTTTACAACGTAAATCTAAGACTTGTCTTTAAGGGTCGATTCAGACATATCAGTGAAGTCTCAGTTCCGACACAGTACCGGCAAATTTTTCATACATTCTCGGCATTGTCAGCACTGACACTGAGAAGTGTCAGTGCTATTAGTATGAAAGATTTGCCGGTACTGTGACGGAACAGTGACTTCACTGATATGTGTGAATCGTCCTTAAGAGTTATTCCGGTCTGAAAATATCAAGAGTAGTCTTCCGAATAGAAGCGGAGCTAAATAAGGATATTTTTGTAAAGAGTTACTGGGAAAATTTACCTTTTACGTTCATTTACGTCAGCCCTGCTGCCTCCGGGCGACTCATCTTGCGCGCTCACGGCTCACGTGCTCGACCACTCTCGCCTCAGTATTATTTATGTCATGTTTATTATACTACAAAAACGACACCGCATCCTGCTTTATTTATAACTTTGTTATGATTTTCTTTCGGCGCACCTTTATTCATTTATGCATTACTAACATCACCTTGCTTTTAAATAATTTTTATGGGGTAAAATCGCTTACGAAGCTGTTTATGTTTGTTTATTTGAGATGTAAATGTGAAAAAGCCATTTGGACGTTTGTACATACCTAGTTAAATTTATTACTTTATAGCGTGATGTTCAATTATATTTTAGGTAGGTAATTTATGTCTAAAACATACCTCAACCAACAAACACATTGTGAGCCTTACAAATTACAGCTTATTTCTGTGCTAGGGGTATATCATCACTACAAACTACGTTTTAGTAGGTGTATTTCATATGAACACTACGAAAATTACACTACTACGAAGTGTAGATTGCATGTACTGTCAACATCATAAGTGGTAAGTGGTAACAAACAAAACTGTTCTTTATTGAGTACACCTTGTTCTCACGTTTAATCGTAGATAATGGCATTATCTCTAGTAAAAAATATTTATTAATGTCTTTGTTTTCTCTAAACGTTCTAGGAAAGTGGCTTTAATTAGATTTACCCGATTAATTAAATTATTCCACAATGTGCACGTATACGCTAGCTTTAGACATTTAATAAATTTTATTGTGAGGAGTTAAGCTACAGGTTAAGTTGTAATTTGTGCGTGTATGTTGCACACAACTGAGGTTGTATCAACTTGTATCACATGTCCACAACGTAGTTCAAGTTAACATTACAAGTTTAACTGTCTTGCTTATAATTATAACAATTATGAACTGAAATATTACTAATAACCACTAAAAGGACTAGCTGTCACTAACATCAGTCTGCTAACACCATTTAATCAGCCTAGTCCCGACCTGAGTCTTATAGGCTTATTACACCATCCTAAATTTAGTCACCCAAATCTGGAGGGCTACTTCGAAATCCGAACTACGAACAACCGAATTCGAAACGTCACACGTCAGTTTCATACAATCATACAATACAATTTTCCTAGTAGGTAATATTCCGAAATGACTTATTGTCATGGACGACAGAGGAAGGTTGGTGTTACTTGCTTGTTTGTTTGTTATCTTAGTTCTATAAAATAATAACTGTGCAGGAAAACCTGTCAGTCACTTATCTTGATAATACGCGTATAAAGTTCTGTTGTCTTTTCGTCCAATTAGTTTTGTTATCGACTGTACGTAAGAAATGAATCTATAAGGTAGCTCGAATGAGTTCTCAAGGGAGCGAAACATGGCTTGCCGCTTGGATACGCTCGGCGGCGATCGTGTGAACGCCTCCGCATTTAAATACCGAAATTATACCCTCCGACAGTTACACCGGTTCATTGTTATAGCGACATAAAGACGGCATGACATAAAGATACATATTTGATATCTAACAAGGTTATGCGCGACGGTACGCAGTGACGCGATTTACATTTTTACGGATGTAAACATTCACGTGCAATAAAAAAATATAACGCTTCACACTCATAGGTCCGTACTAGAATTCCCTCGTGAGTTCTATAGACAAGACACAAAGACAAGAACTCATACACAGAAATTTCAACCAATCGGTCAAAATTCATATTTCCGCCACGCTGGGAATCGAACCCAAGGACCCTTTGAAAAGTGCGCGACGATACTGAATGGTTACCATTGAGCCACGTGAGTCGTCCATGTTTATGGTCAGCACTTTTGCTATCTATATTTTAATTACCCATTAGGTATGTTAAAGCAAGGAATGCGATCATAAAACTGCAAGCGCAAGCTCAATAATATGTAAAATTCATGCAAATTGTGTATTTAATGTAGGGTAAGTGCTCCAGTGAATGAACACTTAAGCATCTAGTGAACTTTAAAAAATAATTACTATATGTTCCCTCTAATGCATACAGCCCATAGCTAGTTTTTGGTGTAAAGAATACATTCAAAAATAAGATTTAGGTTCGTTTTACCATATGTGATTAACAGTCTTTTAGATATTTAGCGATAAACAGAAAAATCCCCAAAAACCCAGTGAATGAACGAAATTTTCTAGTGAATGAACACAAATAAATCCAGTGAATGAACATATTTTTTCTTTATTAAATAAGTCACAAAAAGCTTCCAGCGGACTACCGAGTGGTGGTTGAGGCTCCTCTTGGATCTTCTGACCACTGCTTGGTAAGGACAACTGTGCCCTTGATGCGTAAAAAGGGCTCTCGTCCGTCTGGAACGCATCAAGTCTGGCACTATAACTCAGCAGATTGAGATGGACTCAGGGAATTCCTGGGTTCGTACCGATGGAGGCAGCTCTGCTTCGCTTCTGGGGACCCGAATATGTGCGCTGATTCAGCAGCCGATGTGATCCGACAGGGTATGGAATGTTTTACTCCTAACTCTGTCGTATCTGTTGGTGGTTAAAACCGGCCCTGGTACAGTGGTTCATACATTGTGGCATTTCACCGCAAGCGTGCCGCATACCAGGCCTGGGCATCAGCGTACCTACTCTTCGAAGAATCCATCTGCCTCCGAGCTTAAGAGAAGGCTCGACGCTGCCTCCCGGTCGGCTAAGAAGCAAATGTTCAGGGCGAAGGCCCAATTCATCGTCAGAATTGGCGAGCGACTAGTCGGGACCTACGGGAGTCGAGAATTCTGGTCGCTGGCTAAGGCTGTCGAGGGCAACTTCTGTCGGTCTTCTCTTCCGCCACTGCTATTATCAGATAAATCTGTTGTCCATACGGCAAAGGGGAAAGCCGAACTTCTTGATACCCTCTTTGCCGCCAACTCGACCTTGGATGATGGAGGGACCATAGTGCCTAACATCCCGCGGTGTGAGAGCTCGTTGAACGATAAAAGATATACTTTTTACTTAAAAATCGGTCAGACGAGCTCTACTGTCCCTCGATACCAAGAAGTCGAGTGGACCAGATGGCATTCCTGCAGTGGTGCTTAAGGCGTGTGCTCCTGAATTGACTCCAGTCTTAACGCGCCTATATATTCACGCTATCCTACACCACTGGAATAGTGCCGTCTTCGTGGAAAGTAGCCCTAGTTCATCCTATCCCCAAAAAGGGCGATCTTATTAAGCCGGCCAATTACAGGCCTATACCGATAACTTCCGTGCTTGCTGAGGTAATGGAGCGTATTATAAATGCAGGTCCTAGGATATCTAGAGGATCGCCAGCTGATCAGTGACCGGCAGAACAGGTTTCATCACGGCCGTTCAGCTAGCGATCTTTTAGCATATCTTACTCGCTGGTGGGCTCAGGCCCTTGATAGCAGCGGGGAAGCATTGGCGGTCAGCCTGGATATCGCCAAGGTCTTCAACCGGGTCTGGCAAAGTGCTCTTCTCGCGAAGCTTCCATCTTACGGTCTCCATGAGAGGTTATGCAATTGGGTAGCCAGCTTTCTATCCGAGCGATATATAAAGGTCGTAGTTGACGGCGATAGTTGCTCAGATATGAAACCTATAAACGCTGGTTTTCTCCAAGGGTCTGTACTGTCTCCTACTCTGTTCATTCTGCATATTAATGATATGCTGGAGCATGTAAACGGCATTCATTGTTATGCGGATGACAGCACGGGAGATGTATGTTACACAGGCCGTAAAAACTCCTCTCAGTCTCATGTGGAGGATTGCAGAATCAAACTTGTGTCTGAAGTCGAGAACTTTCTGGAGCAAGTCTCGGAATGGGGACGACTCAATTTATTTATTTATTTAACACTTTGTTGTTTGTACACCAAAATTTAGTTGAGTTCAACCCCACGAAGACAAAAAATTCCCTAAGAAAACCTCATTTGTCATGGCGGCTCAATTCCAGGGTACCGCGCTCACCATTAGTAAAAGTGTTGGGATTCTGGTTGTTGACATTTCGAGTGACGTGCAGTATCGGTGTCACCAGAGGGCTGAGTGTGAGTTTTCAGTGACAAAACGCGCTCACTACGTAACTGCGAGTTAGCTAAAATTTGTATGGGATCAAGCTGAGTCATTTACGTCCCGCTAGGTGGCTCTGCTCCGATCCCATACAAATTTTAGGTAACTCGCAGTTACGTAGCGAGCGCGTTATGTCATTGAAAACTCGTACTAAGGCCCCTGGAAGCTAAAGTCAAAAATTGGCCCCAAAAAGCTTGGCGTCCTGAACCGGGCGAAGCAGTACTTTACTGCGAAGGATCCACTGATGCTTTATAAAGCTCAGGTTAGGCTTCACTTAGCTCGTCTGCTTTAACGTCAGCCCTTCAGGCTATAAAAAAAAACGAAAACTATTACTTGGATATAATGAAAAATGTTTGTTCATTCACTGGATTTCAAAAACCAATAAATGAACATGCCTGTCCCAATACTAGCCCAAGGGTCAGAAATCCATTCATAAAGTAACTCCCAAAAGACAGGCCTTATAGCATTAAAATATATTATATTATTTAATAAAAACTGAATTTGACGATGACCCAGTGAATGAACGGCCGTTCATTCATTGGGTTTCAGACGATTTTTAGTTCCAATGCTGGGACACGTAATAATTTAGTATAATTGGCTAAAATCTCAACTTAATCGATTTGAAATACAATATTAAACAATTCTATGTTATCATTACACAACTAACTTCACGAAAATACTGCAGTTATTGTTACAATCTCAAATCAAACTCGAGTCATCATACCTGACTCGTAAATTCTGGCTCGAACAAATTCTCAGTTTCTTATAACCGACCACTTTAGACGCTCGTCATTTTGAAATGAACAATGTCATTAGGATTGAATGTTGCTATTAGTGTAGGAGATAGAGTTGCAATAATGAAAAAAAATACTCCGTTTCGTAGAAACGCCCTAATTTCTTATTTTTTGGGAAAAACTGCGTTTTGTTCATTCACTGGGGGGTGTTCATTCACTGGAGCACTTACCTAGTCCAGTTGTGGTGTTGTTACATTATTATCATACTGTTCAAGCGTTGAAAGAAATAATTAGGTATGTATAATTATAGCTGCGCGAGGAAAATACGAAGATAATCAACATAGTAATTATGTTATAGATAGGTATTCAGGTATGCTTCAACACTACAGTTGAATTAATGTATCGATAAAATATGTTTTACATGGTTATACTCGTAATGAGTTTTACTAAGGTACTGACGGTAAAGTAGACTTATATGGACTTGTATGGGTAATAAGTTTGTAGATATTGTTTAATTAAAACATTTAAGAATTATTTAATTAATAAATACATATTAAAGCTTATAATAAATGCCCGAATATTCAACGACAGTGGCCTAATATTCTACAGAGTATCTAAATTAAGCAACAAGAAGCGCACATAAAAAATTGGCGACCCGAAGTGGCAAATTAGGTTTCTAGATAAATGTGCAGTGCAGCCAATAATGGAATTGTACAATGGTTTAAAATTTAAATTCATGCCCGCCTCTCTTCGCTGAGCAAAAATGCAATTATGCGAGTTGAAAAAGCAACTCAACTCGTGTCCGCAGTTTAAGTAGATATAGCCTAGATCTTGGTACGTAACTTGCAAGCCTTGAATAACTGCAATCAGTTTTAGATCGGTTAAACTAGACTAGGTTTATCGACAGTATATGGACCTAACTTTGTAATAAAACTCGTATCTATTTGTGAATGAAATTTAAGTGACTTTGAGATAAAAATATTGGATTTTAAAACCGTTCAACCGTCTGTTGTGATTTGTGATCGGTGACTTAATATTCACGGGACTTAGTTAATCTAATTTTTTCTTCTTACCGCCCCGTCCCTCAGATCGCACTAAACATCATATTCCTCTGTTGATCGAAGGCACTGAATCTGTTCTGGCGTTGGCACTGTTCATATTCATAGACCCTACATTTATGAAGAGATGATACTCACACCCCATTAGTAACAGTTATAGTTTGCAAAAAATCGAAATTATTAAAATTTAAATCAATGCACTACTATATCAATGTACTAATATTATAAACGCAAAAGGATGGTTGCTTGTCCTTCCTTCTCGTCTTAACGGAGTAGGTAAACAATCGATATGAATTTGGATATCAAGATAAGATAGTATAAGAACTTACGAGTAAGAGTGCCCTAGGCTCCTTTTCTTTTGTAGAAATATCTAATTTCAAGGGAAATCGCATTTAAATAAATATTAACTAATTCCGACAATATATTTCTTGGATTGGCGGCTACAAAGTCACAGGTAAACCCGAATCGAAGCGAGGGCGGGCTTATAGTTGTTTATAATCTAAAAATTTTATTTTAAAACGTAAGGTCGTAGCACCTAGTACAATACCCGCATTGTTAACATAAGGTTTCGTTCATTACCCAAATACTCGTAATGGCAGCCAAAACACGCATAGTTCACGGGCTTCTTATATCGCTAATTAAGACTTGTTTCTGAACGGGTCATGTTACTACTTAGTGTTTATGAATTTTTGCCATACATGGAGATTATTATGTAGTTATAATGTGTATTAGGTTGGGTGACCCGACTTTGCTCCTTGTGTAGTCATTTAAACAAGCACTTCGAAGATTTTTCTTACGTATCAAAAAAACATTTCAACTACAAACACTTTAATGATAACCTCGTTCCAGCTTCATTATCGGTATAGATTTTGTGCTAAAAAGCCGTTCAGAGAAAAATAGCTGTAAAAATAGAATTTCAAAGAAATTTTCATTAACACTAATTGGAATTTTTCTTCATTCCGGACATGGTATGGCTATGGACGTTGTGTACCGACAAACAAAGATACTTTGAATTTTATTGTTGTTTATATAACAGGACTCCGGTCCTCACGGCGCTTTCTTTACGACAGTTCTTTGGAATGTTGGGGACGTAACGTTCACTAAGTATACCTTGATTACTTACAATTTATATTACATTTATTGTTTGTTGAACATATTGTATTTTTTGTGATAATAGTCAACAAATGGGCAAACTCCCCTGGCAGGTACCTAAATAGTCAACGTCGCCCATGGACACATGACATAAATATACTATAAAAATTTATAGACCTGTCGTGAAGGTAATTTTAACTGATTTACGAACAAAATTGTCCCATAGTTTATCACCGTAGATGTGGAATATGACAAAATCCGTTCTTAGCGGACGTCTACTAACTATAAAGTATCTTTTCCGTCAAGCGGTTTCCAATAGGTAGGTATACATAATATACATAATTATACATAGTAGTTAGTGAGTGACCTTTTGCATTTAAACATATTATTATAATACATTAAAGATATAAAAATATTTTAATAACATATAAAATAGCATTACCTACCTACAGTATGTAAATAAATAAAATTCACAGGCCCACGTTGGATTTTCTTGTGACGTATGGCTTATGAAATTGTAATACATCCTTACTAATATTATAAATGTGAAAGTGTGTTTGTTTGTTTGTTTGTTTGTTTGTGACGCTTTCACGTCGCAACAAAGCTATTATATGGTAAGGTTTATGTGTGTGGGGATAGTTAGGAGGGTGGAGAGTGACGTAGGCTACTTTTTACCGCGGAAAAACATCCCATTCCCATGGGAAGATCGATGTTTTGTTAGTTGCTAGATATTTATTTTCGGAGTTGTTAATAGATGGCGGTAATAAAATTCATTTGCAAGTTCTGAATTACGCTATCAAATACTACATGTAATTTACTTAAGTCATAGGCAAATGTAATAGGCTACTTTAGCTCTGCCTCGAGAACTCCCCGCTCCGGCTGTATTCAGTGTACCGCCCGCCCGCTGGCAGTATCCTGTTGACTGATGTCCGCAAGTTGCTCAGCCAACAGGATAGTGCCAGCGGACCAGAGGGACCTTCGAGTCGAGAGCCTGGACGACTTCATCGAGAGATTGACACGCAACATGTTCGGGCGTGTCGACGCGTCGCGGTTCCCGCATCTGCAGGACCTGGCTGCGCGGGACAGGCCTAGCACTGACTGATACTGGGGCTTCGTAAGTCGTCGCCCGGCGCTGATCGGCTCCTGCAGAGCTTCCCACCAGCGGGATTCACCCGGTAGGGCCTCGATCGCCTGGGCGGCGCGAAGATGAACCCCATCCCGTTTAAGACTCTGTGGCCTGTAAAAAGGCCACCACTCACCGGACTTGACCTATTGGTTAACCACAGATGGACAACGAATGGCCTTAGGGCCCAGCCCAAGAACCGGCCCGTTTTAACGGGCCGCGAGAGACACCCCCAAAGGGGAACTAACTGTCCCGAGGGCTCCACACACCTCAGACAGGGTGGAGTGAAGAGAGCGAGTAGTAGGCTACTTTTTAGCCTAAATTCCTACGGGAGCGGGACCTACGCGGCTGTTACCTACGGGTCCCGAAGCGAAGCGCGGGCGGTTCTCTAGTCACGAATAAGATAAAGCCGAGATTTACATATGTGTCACATAAATGTGTAACTCGGATGAGGGTGTAACCCAGGCTGTGTTAGGTTCATAGATTTATTATCAAAACGACAGTTTCTGCTAAATCTATGGTTAGGTTTGGCTACATTCACAATAAACTAAGCTAAGGGTTATCAAATTTTCCTAAGTTTAATGTAACAATACTGACGCGATTAAACAATTTGACTTTTTTTTGTTAAAAGGCAAGCATTTCGCTTAATCTTGACGCGAGTTTATGGATAGCAAATAATATACATATAGGTGCACAGTGCAAGTAAACTGCTACGAAATTCATGTAAACCTACGCGTATTGCTATTGATAGACGAACCCCAGAGGTTTTTTGCCTCAGGCAGTCGCGTGTCGCCACCGGCCAGTCCGCCCACCGCTCTACGGCTCTACTGAAGAGCTATTTATTACTCTACACTCTACATAACGCGAACAAACAGTACTTGATACATTTGTTTATAGTTAACGTGTAAAACATGTGGGTAGTATGGGCATAATATAGATACTAGTATGTATGGGGTACGAGGAATCCATAGTCAGATTTGGTTGGGCGCTTACAGAATCAATGGTCCAGGTTTGATTCCCAATCGTGCAGATGTCTTAATGATAATATTTGTAATTATGACGGCCACAGTAATGTGCAATGTGTAAAATTTTCAAGCCTACCATTCAAGAGATAGAGCCGTGTGGCAGTAAGACAGACACCCGAGGAAGTGTATTTATAGGGTTCCGTTTGTTACGTTTTGGTTACGGAATCCTAAAAATGAGGTCGATTTTTATTTTAATTTCTTTTTATCTTTGCTGATTCTTATGTGTATGTTTATAATCTAACAAGGTCGAAAAATATGTTTTACTATATTGACGATGATGATTTAAAATGCATGCGAACGATGTCGCAGCGCCAGCAGTAATGATTGTTCATATAAAGTATAATGAAATTGTTTGCTGTTAACTATTTACCATGTTAACTGGGGCGTAGCTCCCTAGAGCCTTCGCAGGGTAGCGATTATACAGTTGGAAATATCCAAAGACAATAAATAGTACGTTAGCATATTTTACGGGATATTTTCCTTCAATGTTCATTTTTATAATGGTAGGACTGTAGCTTTGTTTAAATCTATGTAGAAGTTATCTATCTTGGAAAAGTCGTTTTTAGCTGAGCCAAACAAACTTCTGGCTTTCTGGAAATCACTTTTTCATTAATTTATCACTTGATATGCAAAAATGCACTTTTAATTTCACCTCTTATTCTATTGAATTCTTGAGCCCCATATTGTGCCCCCATTATACTTCAATTGAACTATTTAGTATGGATTTCTAAATAAATTTTTCAACATTAAGTCAAATGAATAATAACCTCAAACGTCAATAAACAACCTCGATCTTCATCAAATTCCGTGATAGCACTCGAATTATGCTCGTTTCGTGCGAGAACGGGAATCATGCGATCGTTAAATATTTTCAACTTGATAACTTATAATTCGCTAAAGAACCGCACCCCTCGCTGCACACCCCTGGCAGGGGCGCGAGCAAGTGCATAGCAATAAAAACTTTGAAATGCCAAGCATAGTTCAATGGGGTGACAAAATGTACAGGATTCATTTTTTGTGTTTTTACGCAAAGGGCTTTTATTCACCCTGTTCAGACTTTCCGAAATCAAAACAAGTGTTTTAACATTGTTTGTTTTCTGCTTGTTTACCTCGCACTGTTGAAGCGAAACATGCTTCGCTACTTTTTATAGGTTCGTTAATACTTTAAAGAAATGCTTTTTTTGTTTTAGAGTCTACTTTTGATTTCTGACAACTCGCCTGAAGTCAATTTCTGAAATGAAACGCTATTTAAGCACGAAAGTGTGTGTTAATGTGTTACTTTTTCTACAACCTAACTATAAGTATGAAAACTTATTAAAAGAAGCGCTCACTTGATATGCGCAATATCGTACTTCCTACTGTTTACACCGGCAGTCGAAGTAAACAAAAACTTGGTTTCCCCATAATAGTTAATAAAATGTAGGTATGTATTTTTTGCGTCAGTCACGTTTGTTATTTAATTAAAGTCAATTTTACTCAAGAAATGATATACAAAATTTAACTATAATATGTATATATTTAACTATATGTATATAATTGTGATGTATATGAAAAATATACAATACATTAACTGGTAATGTCAAGTGCGTGACAATTGTGAATCAATTGGTGACGAGCGTCGATAAGCGGGCGCCGCACTCGGAATTGATTTGATAATAGGACGTTCGGATATTTCTAATGGAATTGTGATTATTTACTTCTCTACGCTAAGTGTTTTGTTTATATTTGGAACTGGTTGACCTGGCAAACGTTTGCTTGCAGCATATTTTATCTCAGGTTCTAAGAAGTGTGAGTACGTGAATAATGCACTAATTCTTATGATATTCCTCCAGCAAAACGTTTATAAAAACCGCGACGAAGTTCATTCAGTACTTTTTGCGTTATGCGCTGACAAACATAGAGACATGAAGAAAAAACCTAAAAATAATACTTTATTCTATTGATCCTATGAAGTCTCTTGATCTCGTGATCTCTAATGAAAGGACGTGAAGCCTCAGAACAATAGCTTTGGCTTCGTCCATGTTTCAACTGGACACCACATATACTTAAATAGTACCTAAGTAGTCAAGGATAGCTTAGCTCTATTCCCCCCGAGCCTGCTCTATCACAAAATCATATGATCAGAGCCAAGGTAAATCAAATAAGCAAGAAAATAGATTATAGTTACATTTGGCGTTGCTATATTGATCTTAAGAGATCAATGTGTTGTTATGTCTACATCACATACTCTGTTATTACCAGGTAGTACTCCCAGTAGGTATTTCTTAGAAGTGGTCCTCTGTTTGCAACGTGTTATGGGTTTAAATACGATTTATGTAGACTTAAGATAGTAACCGTTGTTTGCTTATTATGTGTATGTTATCGGTTATGGCTATTCGTATGATCGCGAAATATTGCGTGATGGTGTTATTTGGGAATTTATAATGTGACATTCTAGACATATACCTACCCTAGGAATGTAATATAATTTATATAGGTATTTTCAAACTAATATGTATCTCATATTATTTAATAATAATTGTATCCGTTGAGATCGTGTTCAATCTCTATTCTGTGTTAAAACAGACGCTTGATTGCAGATGTTTATGTGACAAATTAATGTTTGTTCTTCGTCGGTGCTGGGTTTGTGTGTGTTATTGATGTGTTTGTGGGATCCTAGTACAAGGGTTGTTTGTGTTGGCTTTTATTATTATAAATAACATCTTTAAGTTCGTGTTGTTAAAGAGCAAAAAAATACTAGTTTTTCCCAGGTATCAGTAGACAGACATCGATTCGTTACAGTATTATGTACTACGTTTATCTATAGGTATAGACTGTGTTCATGATATTCCTTTTGGAGCGATAAGGTTAGCGGTGAGGTTATCGTCGTCCTTTATAGTGCTTATGGTCATTTATAGTCTCCATATGAGGTTACCATGCGCCCGGACGGTCACGCTTACCTACAGATTTGGTCTATTACTGGTAACTTCCGATCTTCTAGATCTGGCCCTATTTTATTTATTTATTTATTTATTTATTGCTTTATGTACCATACAAACGTATAGAAACAAAGGCGGACTTAATGCTAAAAGCATTCTCTGCCAGTCGACCTTCGGGAAGTGATAAAACGACGATGGCGGTATGCAAAATATGGAATAAATAAAACTCGTAATAAATACAATAATTCCTACCTCATAAATAAATACAAATAAACAATATAATCACATATACAAATACATATGACGGAGGTAGGTAGTAAACCTATGATACTGGTCGGATGCGATTAATCTGTACGCGATGATTAATAGTCAATCGGATAGCTGTCAATAGAATTGGAAAATAATAAAGTATGGCTAGCGGTGTAATATCTTGTAAAAGCTCCTTCTATGTTGAAATGCCGTGAATCGTTAATAATAGTTGATAAATAACGCGTGAGTCGCGAGTGCGAGTGGATCGATCGATAACACCAATATCGTAATTCCGTGAAGTAAATCCAAGATGTCAAAATACCAAACCAAATCTAAATGATCTAGTAACGTATTTACTGAGCCAAACTGTCTGATTCAATAAACGGAGATGGTGGTGTGTTTGGCTAGAACTAACCCTGTGTTTCATTTGATATCCTGAGCTCACGTCCTGACATATGAAAGAAGCCCACATTGCTTATTTAGTCAAGAATACCTATCTGGAATGTAAATAGTACAAATGAACGCCCACTCTACTACTGGACCCGATTTCAGAAGTGGATAAAGAATCCTGAAATTTTTTGTGGATAAGGCAAGATTGCCATCTGTCATGTCAGCAATTCTCATCACTGGTCCATGGAAATGAGACTTATGTTTACGAAACATTGAATGAGAAATATTTTGATAAAAAGCGATAGAAATTTAAAAGAGGAAATTACACGTAATAAACCATAATTTTGAAAGTGTGTCTTGAGAAAAGAAATGACAATCTAAGAATTCTGTGTCACACAAACATGACATGTCATACAGTTCAAAATAAGTACCACAAAGAAGATCCCTGCTAACTTGAGATACCAAGGGAGTGAGAGTTTAAGATAAATTGGTTAAAGCAAGTTTTGAATATTGTGGAATACGATAATTTTTGTTTATGAGCATTCTATATGAGGAAAAAGGAATCTGCAACAATACTTAACACAAATCTATTCAGAGAGAGTTGTACTTGGAATTGCAATGCTTTAAGTGTTGTTACACTACGCTTCTGGATATCAGGTGATTTCTGTTTTGTTTTATTCATTGGGTAATTGAGGACCTTTGATGAAGTTGGTTATTGATCTGAATAATTAGAAACTCTGAGTAGAAAATCCTAAATTGATATGCCTGTATGGTAATTCTATTGATAGGACTATGTGGCAAATCTATTGACAGGCCTCTGTGGCAATTCTGTTGATAGGCCTGAGTGTCAAATCTTTGAGAGATCCGTGTGGCATATCTATTGAGGATCCATGTGTTACCTTTTTAAAGAAGTTTTCGGGGCTTAGCTGTTCAAACGCCTCTGTGGCATAACTGAACACGAATGCCTTCGTGTTATACCCATACTGAAACAGAAGTTGAAACACATGAGGTCGTGTGTGGATGTAGGACAGCCGTAACGGTGCACGTTGATTATTTAGTAGGTCAGGAAGGACCGAGCGTGGAGAGATACTCGCGTATGTGTTTGGTTGTTTCAGGTAATCTTCAATGCCTAATACGTGTTGCCGCTGGTAGAGCGTGCTCGAGGATGGATCACGGGAAGATGCTGAAACGAATACGGTTTTATAGCGGTGACGTACCGATTATAGTTATACGGTGACGACGTACCGAGTAAAAGTTAAAACAAATCGCGCAAATAATAAATTGGTAATTTTGTTCTAAATAAGTGTTGTTATGTTATGGAGTTTCTTCTCACTCGCTTCTTCTCCATAGCGACACTAGCGAAGCGAGTGGTAGCTTACGGTAGTCAGGGTTAAAAAATGCAAATAAAGTTTTTGAAATCCACTCGCAGCAGTAGCAGCAGTAGTCTTTTTTGATGTTAAAGATTTTGAGTTTTGTTTTGGGTTGAACTAATTGAAAATTGCGGGTCGAGTAATTGAGATGGTAATATTAACGGGGCGGAGCATCACCCGAGGACGGGCGATGAGTCAGCGATGGCCGTGACGGAGGTAGGTAGTAAACCTATGATACTGGTCGGATGCGATTAATCTGTACGCGATGATTAATAGTCAATCGGATAGCTGTCAATAGAATTGGAAAATAATAAAGTATGGCTAGCGGTGTAATATCTTGTAAAAGCTCCTTCTATGTTGAAATGCCGTGAATCGTTAATAATAGTTGATAAATAACGCGTGAGTCGCGAGTGCGAGTGGATCGATCGATAACACCAATATCGTAATTCCGTGAAGTAAATCCAAGATGTCAAAATACCAAACCAAATCTAAATGATCTAATAACGTATTTACTGAGCCAAACTGTCTGATTCAATAAACGGAGATGGTGGTGTGTTTGGCTAGAACTAACCCTGTGTTTCATTTGATATCCTGAGCTCACGTCCTGACATATGAAAGAAGCCCACATTGCTTATTTAGTCAAGAATACCTATCTGGAATGTAAATAGTACAAATGAACGCCCACTCTACTACTGGACCCGATTCATATATAATATACATATACAAATCCATATATATATGACGGAGGTAGGTAGTAAACCTATGATACTGGTTTGATGCGATTAATCTGTACGCGATGATTAATAGTCAATCGGATAGCTGTCAATAGAATTGGAAAATAATAAAGTATGGCTAGCGGTGTAATATCTTGTAAAAGCTCCTTCTATGTTGAAATGCCGTGAATCGTTAATAATAGTTGATAAATAACGCGTGAGTCGCGAGTGCGAGTGGATCGATCGATAACACCAATATCGTAATTCCGTGAAGTAAATCCAAGATGTCAAAATACCAAACCAAATCTAAATGATCTAATAACGTATTTACTGAGCCAAACTGTCTGATTCAATAAACGGAGATGGTGGTGTGTTTGGCTAGAACTAACCCTGTGTTTCATTTGATATCCTGAGCTCACGTCCTGACATATGAAAGAAGCCCACATTGCTTATTTAGTCAAGAATACCTATCTGGAATGTAAATAGTACAAATGAACGCCCACTCTACTACTGGACCCGATTTCAGAAGTGGATAAAGAATCCTGAAATTTTTTGTGGATAAGGCTAAGATTGCCATCTGTCATGTCAGCAATTCTCATCACTGGTCCATGGAAATGAGGCTTATGTTTACGAAACATTCAATCAGAAATATTTTGATAAAAAGCGATAGAAATTTAAAAGAGGAAATTACACGTAATAAACCATAATTTTGAAAGTGTGTTTTGAGAAAAGAAATGACAACTTAAGAATTCTGTGTCACACAAACATGACATGTCATACAGTTCAAAATAAGTACCACAAAGAAGATCTCTGCTAACTTGAGATACCAAGGGAGTGAGAGTTTAAGATAAATTGGTTAAAGCAAGTTTTGAATATTGTGGAATACAATAATTTTTGTTTATGAGCATTCTATATAAGGAAAAAGGAATCTGCAACAATACTTAACACAAATCTATTCAGAGAGAGTTGTACTTGGAATTGCACTGCTTTAAATGTTGTTACACTACGCTTCTGGATATCAGGTGATTTCTGTTTTGTTTTATTCATTGGCTAATTGAGAACTTTTATTGAGGTTGGTTATTGATCTGAATACTCGAGAGGTCTGGTTAAGAGGCAATAATCAACAGTAAGAATACCTCAATATAATGTCTCTAGGACAAGAATTTAATTGAATTAAAGGTTTTAAATGTTTGTCAGAAATAGTTATGACAGATCTATAAAGTAGTAAGTATGTGTTATTTGAGTATTGAATTACGTTGCTCAATTAATGAATCATAAAACAATATTTGATGGCGCAATGGTAAACACGCCGGATCACTGTTATGAAGGTCCTGGGTTCGATTCCCAGCGAGCCGGCAATTTGGATGATGAATTTGAATTTCCGTTCTTGGTCTGAGTGAGACTGTCCTTGTCTTGTGTGTTAGTTTTTGAGTTGTTTGTAGATATGACATAGAATGGAATTAATTAATGAAAGGAGAATTTTGACAGAAACTAAATTGTCAATAATGAGATTTTGAAGTTTCTTATTCAGTTGTAAATGTAACAAAAGATAAAGTTATTAACTTTTTGATACGAGTGTGGTCATGGGGTAGCAGGAGCTTTACATCACTCATCTGTGGTACACATGGGGTTTTGATATACGAGTAAAAAGATGATCACAAAATAAATTTCTGAGTGAATTCCATCTTTTAAAAAAAGGCGATTATATTATGGAATTATTTTGATGTGGACTACCTGAGTCAATAAAATGTACCGCTTTCTTAACACCTGGGCGACAATTTTAAGTATGGTCTATGCCTGATTGTTATGTTCCATTGAAACTGAGTGCTGGCCTTTAACGCCAACAACTATTAACGCGTCGCGATGTACCGATAACAGCGTTGGTGACTTACCGTTGGCAACTGCCATCTACACAAGCCTGTGTTTCACTGACGAGCCTATGTGTCACTTACTAGCCTGTGTGCCAAATCTATTGATAGGCCTTTGTGGCATGACCATTGAAAGGCCTATGTGGCATAACTCTTCAGACGCCTGTGTGGCATACCTGAACACCAAAGCCTGCGTGATGTAAAGCCTAGGTGGCAAATATATTCAGACGCTTGTGTGGCATACCTATACAGCAAATAATATACAGTCAGAGGCCTTCGTGGTATGTTTCTTCAAGTTTCTGTGTGGCAGTATTAACAGACTTTACATGTTGTGATAGTAAGTTGTGTGAGCACGTTAATTTGTCCAAAAGATTATCCGTATGTAATTCAAAGTTATGTGATCAGTAAGGTTTAAGATTGATTTGATTGACGAGGTCGTGTGTGGATGTAACTGTGAACGTTGATTATTATTATTTAGTAGGTCAGGAAGGACCGAGCGTGGAGAGATACTCGCGTATGTGTTTGGTTGTTACAGGTAATCTTCAATGCCTCATACGTGTTGCCGCTGGTAGAGCGTGCTTGAGAATGGATCGCGGGAAGATGCGGAAACGAATACGGTTTTATGGCAGTGACGCGACGTACCGATTATAGTTATACGGTGACGACGTACCGAGTAAAAGTTAAAACAAATCGCGCAAATAATAAATTGGTAATTTTGTTCTAAATAAGTGTTGTTATGTTATGGAGTTTCTTCTCACTCGCTTCTTCTCCATAGCGACACTAGCGAAGCGAGTGGTAGTTTACGGTAGTCAGGGTTAAAAAATGCAAACAAAGTTTTTGAAATCCACTCGCAGCAGTAGCAGCAATAGTCATTTTTGATGTTAAAGATTTTGAGTTTTGTTTTGGGTTGAACTAATTGAAAATTGCGGGTCGAGTAATTGAGATGGTAATATTAACGGGGTGGAGCATCACCCGAGGACGGGCGATGAGTCAGCGATGGCCGTGACGGAGGTAGGTAGTAAACCTATGATACTGGTTTGATGCGATTAATCTGTACGCGATGATTAATAGTCAATCGGATAGCTGTCAATAGAATTGGAAAATAATAAAGTATGGCTAGCGGTGTAATATCTTGTAAAAGCTCCTTCTATGTTGAAATGCCGTGAATCGTTAATAATAGTTGATAAATAACGCGTGAGTCGCGAGTGCGAGTGGATCGATCGATAACACCAATATCGTAATTCCGTGAAGTAAATCCAAGATGTCAAAATACCAAACCAAATCTAAATGATCTAATAACGTATTTACTGAGCCAAACTGTCTGATTCAATAAACGGAGATGGTGGTGTGTTTGGCTAGAACTAACCCTGTGTTTCATTTGATATCCTGAGCTCACGTCCTGACATATGAAAGAAGCCCACATTGCTTATTTAGTCAAGAATACCTATCTGGAATGTAAATAGTACAAATGAACGCCCACTCTACTACTGGACCCGATTTATATATATACACATACACATATATTATATTGATGATGGATTCGAATGACCTATAACTCCAAATTAAGGTAATGAGCTCGTAATTTATTTTTAAAGCTTATTTTGATATTTAATTTCCTGAAAATATTGTAAAAGCATAATATTTTAAACTAATAAACCCACCTTTGCTTGTATTCGCGAATTATCTACCCTTAGTACCAAGTCGCTTGTGATGTAATTTTTTTTTAATTTTCAACCGAATAAATTACCTTTTTGTATCAAAAGACACTATTTGTTAAATAAATCCTACAAAGAGACGAAAATTCCAAAAATGAATTGCGTTAAAATACCTACCCCTTATATTTCTCACATATTATTATGTAGGAAGGTATCTTCCCTGTCCAGGCAGCGATCAGTTGCAGATTTATTATGTGTGGTTAATTATGACTCGATATACTCATAAATGCACTTTCTATAATATAGGACTCATCCTATAACAGGAAAATAAACCAGAATAAACAAACTGCATATTATTACTGCTTTTGTCTCTGGAATGCCGGAAACTTGTGGTTTATTTGCATCATCCGTAGGTAATAGGTATCCATCACATTACTTCACTGGTCGCGTTCGTTATTGTCGTAATAGGTAAATAAAATAAACCCTCGCACAACACTCTCATGCCCCGCGCTAGTATTCTTCGTTTGGCTTGGACACCATAAATAACATCGCAGGTATCGAACCCGGGGCTCTTCGCCTTGCAGGCAGGGCCACTACGAATTAGGCTACTGGTTCGTCGTCGGGGCTCAAGTCTTCACAGTACGTTTACACACACAGATAGCTTGCGTGTCATTTTCTCTTCGCTTCCTTGCTTTGGAGGGCACGTAATGAAAGCTTTACGTCCCGGTTGTTATCGATAGATTAGGTAGCAGTCATTAAGCAATGTCGGAGGCCTTCGGGCAGCATGAAAACTGCCGATACTGGGTTGGCCACTAACTCCTCCACCGATTCGCACTGGAGCAGCGTATTAGAGTATGCTCTAGGCCTCCTCAATAATGAATAGAGACCCAGCTCAGTAGTGGGTCATTAATGGGTTGTAGCCAACCAGATTTTAGAGGTACCAAACAGGTTCTACGTCATTGATATTCAAAAAAAATCCTTATCAAAGTAATAAAAGTCATCTGCTCGACTATTTACATAAAAATATCAATGTACTTAACCAAACAAAAAAGAGATTAAGTGCATGTGACATTAGCATTCACAAAGTGGCTGTTGGAATCAGCATGTTGTTCAATGACTATCCCTTCCAATAACGCACATTGCTCAGTTCCTGTGAACCGCTCCTTCCCCATGTTTAATCTAGCAGCTAACTTAAGTTTCCCACTTTAGGCTCGTGTGCCATTGAAGTATGGTAAGCGATAAGCTATCTTATAAGTTCCTAATACACTAAGACATCTGAGTTAATCATTGAGCAAGATATGGAAAGTGAAGGGGCAAAAATCGCTTTCTAATCGTTATCGATCTTGTAACTTCCGAATAACTTGGTGGATTTTTGAAAAGATCGTATGAGTGTTTGTCGTTTGCATGTTAGTAATAGTAAAAGTTCAATAAAGAACCAAAAATATTTCAAATACACGACAAATTTTTACGACAATACCCTTCATATATCACGTCCAAGTTTGTGTCTCGATTAAAGTGTGACGACGAACGCTGCATTAGAGTGTACGGCTAGCTTAAGATCACGCGCTTCAACAGTCGCTGGCTATACGGCCCATGGCTTATAATATCGGTAGCGACCGAGGGTGCGATGTGACGTATCTATCCACAAGTGACATTTCCGTCTGATAAGTCCCGGGAGTCGCCGGCCTCAAGGGCTATTACGCTGTCGTCGAGCGCGAACTTTATGCGTCGCCCAGATGTCATTAGGACGAAATTAAATCGATACGAGTGTGTTGAACCGACGTTTTATAAATAAGTTAGAATAGCCACCGACGGACGGTGTTTGAGGTTTCCTTTATTTACCATTATTCATGGTTTTTTTTTAAGATAACGCGTGTAACATGAAGAAGTAAAGGTGAAAGGAATTCCTCAAGTAATCTTTAAATATATACAATGCTATATATTTCAGTCATACATATTATCTTATTTTTTGGTGTACCCAGTAGTCCTACCCACTAATTAATATAATCCGCTCCCGTTTCTTCCGTTTCACCCGTTTCACCGTTAAATCTTTAGGAACCGCACCCTAAAAAAGCGCTACTGATTTTTAAGAGGCCTTTGATGTATTTTTACCTCGCAACCTCGTATCATCATTGCGAACTTAGGTAGATGAGACGTAAGGACGAAGTCATCTAAACTGTTTGTTATATACTCGTCGTTATTATTCGACTGGTTCCTATAAACTTTACAGTGCTAACCAAGTACCTATTGACGTTGGTTGATAATCACATTACTCAGTTAACAAATTTGCGTACGCCCGCGCTCATCAGATAATACGGTTGTCATTTGTGGCGTGGTGGGTTTGTCGCCACTCAATACAACTTGTAATAATTCTACCACATTTTATTGTAGTATATATATGATACTTGGCTTCTACCATGACTACAAGGCATCGCGCTGCGCAAATTGATAGAAGGTTAGTAGCTGGCCCAATTGTCGGAAGTTCTTATGCCACCTGAACGCCATAATAATAATAACCGACACCGAAGGTTTTTATTTTTTCTAATACCTACCACCGAATACGCTCCCTATTAATTGGTATCTTCATAACGGGCCATACATTCTATAGGTAGCATGTACAGAGATCTATAGGGAATGTCTAATAATAAAATAACAAACAGCTCGCAGGCAATATGATGACGTCACAATATTTGAATCCTTCCGTGGCAGATTGCCCCAGGGCGAGAAATCAAGATTGATGTAAATCGAAATGTAACTTGTACAGTATTCTTAAACCGTTCGACTATTTCCACTCGTAAATCCTATGTCGAACGACAATTACCTACTTTTCGCCTTCAGTTACGTTACTTACAAGAGATAAAGAGGAATCGTGAAGTATGTGATAACTATCCAGTTCATAAAGCAGGAAGAAAGATTAGTTAGAAGCTTAGATATGGTAACTCCTTTAGATGATAATAAATAATTATAAAAGTGCTTTAACTCAAAATTATAAGATATAGAGATAAAATATGACATTATATCGAAACTTCTGAATAGCCTCCCAGGTATCTAGGCAACCCTTCGTCCTTGGTAAAGTTGAGGCATCGTCGTTGGCAATCGGCGGGGCTGGGCGCCGGAGCTTTATCGACTTTTGATCTCGTAGGAGTAAACATGTCTTATATCGTCTCTTTTCTATTTATCTTTATTATATGAGAGCTGAGAGTGTAAATGTTTATTAGGAATTTCATCCTACAACAGGAAGCTTAACATCAGGCTTTTTCCTAGGTTTGCTTGGAACCAAATCCATTTTTGGGTCTTTTAAAATGTGTGAGAATTATGCAATTTAAAACTGTTACATTTTTCCATTACTGAATGTCTGACAGACAACCCACAGACGAACCTACTGAACCCGAGTTGCTGAAATTTGGCGTGTGTTCCTTGGAGAGTGCAGGGGCGGAGGATTTTAATATAAACGAATTCCACGCGGGTGACGTCGCTGGCGGAAATCTCGTATGATATATTGTGATGTCTAGCCAGATGAGAAAGAATAGTTTCTAACGCTAACAATGGTGATATCTTTTGGCCTGTCATAATAAGCAGGTTCCTGGCAACGAGTCCACGATGCAACCAAAATTTTTGTTAATACCGAACAGAGCTTAGTCTACCCAACGCACTAAAATTCTGCAAAATCTAGCTAGCTATTGTGCAGTAATCGAATTCCCAGGACATCCAATTGCGGCGCTCGGCAAAGTGGAAGAAAATTTAATAAAGTTGCGTTGAAGGCACTAATCAATAGCCAATTTAAGGCGAACGCCGCGCCGCGGCGAGACCGACCGAGTGTTTGCAGCGGTGTCGTTATTTACAATTTTTACAAGCTATTAGGCGAATTTTGTGAAAAAATGCTAAGTTACGGGGTCTGAAAGTTAATGATAACAATAATATAGAGATTCTAGACTAATTATTAAAGACGTACATTCCTGCCCACTTATTCCTCCTTCTGTTATGTAAGAGGTTTGACCTCTCACAACTACATTCTGTTTGACTCGCATACAACTAATAATGATTGGAAGTTGAGCAGAGAACGAAGTTATTTGAGAAAACTCCACACTCGTCTTTGCGCAACTCCGATAAACTTCGCTAGTTGTGTAGGGGCTTTATTCGACAAGCGACAACCCTGTCCGGTCTAAGAGCAAACACTTGTCGATCGCAAGGGAGCGTGTTCAATCGGCGCGGCGGCTCGCGCGTCCTACTTGCCCGTTTGTGCTTTGTTTACATTATTCCATCGACCCAATTATGATGGTGATCTTCCCTCTTGTTTATTGTGGAATATTCTATGCATGGATTGTCATATTTGGTTGCATGCCTAATGAATTTTAAGTAGACGAAAAAAACATGAAGGGAACACAAGTTGATTCCCCTTTCAGAATGATACGAAATAAGAATAAGAATGAGATAACATAGAAAAATCACCCTGTAGGCTCTATTTTTGCCTAGCAGCGAGCGCTCATTTCGATTTCGCACGACTCTTAACTTATTGAGTTTTCTATGTCGAATGAAAATCGAAAATCGACAAGCGATTGAAAAATAGAGCTAAAGTATCGGTCGCATATACGCCTGTTAATAAAAACTAGAGATGCGCCGAGTAACACTTTTGCCGAGTAACGAGTACCGAGTTTTACTCGGTTCAATTTTTTTTCAACCGAGTACTCGGCCGAATAACTCGGTTTTATCAAATTCCCATTTCGCGCGCGTAAGCAAGTAGAAACAGGTTCGCGGTGTCCGTCAGAATGGCGGGTCACTACTCATTGATGTGCTCATTTAACGTTGATGTAGATTTAGAAAATTGCTACCTATTTGCTACCTAATATTAAATATTTGCTACCTCCGTATTTTTCAAAATAAATCACTTTTAAAGGTGACCGGCCATACTGACGTCAGCTTGGCGGGTCACTCATCCCTTATGTAGGAACTTCTGAGAATTATCGAAATGTTTTTTCACTATTAATTGCTACCTAAAAACCTAGCAGTCTGGATTCCGTAGCCTTTAAGGATAAATAGTTATTAACAAAAACAGTTTACGAAACCTTAAACGCCTACTAAATCAAAATTGCAAATGATGCGTAGATATTTACGTTGTATTATTATTACGTATAGGCGCTAAATGACAAGAATACATACTAAAACACGTACAGTCCTACAATAATCTTTTGGCGCGTGGATGACGTGTGGGTGACAGAGACAGTGCCTTACAGTTTGTCTTACTTGTAAGACGCTGTCTCTGTCACGCTCACGTCAGCCATGCGCCAAAATATCCTTGTAGGACAATAAACGTTAAATAATACTTGCACTGACATGAAAATCGAGCTTTAGATAAAGAAGCACCTGTCTAATTGTTAAATTTATGTTTTTCAAGATTTTGCGTTTATGTTTTGCAATTTTGATTTAGTAAGCGTTCAAGGTTTCGTAAACTGTTTTTGTTTATAACTATTTATCCTTAAAAACTATGGAATCCAGACTGCTAGGTTTTTAGGTAGCAATTAATAGTGAAAAAACATTTCGATAATTCTCAAAAGTTTCTACATACGGGATGAGTGACCCGCCAAGCTGACGTCAAAAGTTTAAAAGTGATTTATTTTGAAAAATACGGAGGTAGCAAATATTTAATGTTAGGTAGCAAATAGGTAGCAATTTTCTAAATCTACATCAACGTTAAATGAGTACATTAATGAGTAGTGACCCGCCATTCTCACGGACACGGTTCGCGCTGGTCGTGAGGCCTTCGGCCGGCTGTTACCAGAACGTGCAGAGAGCCTTGTGTTCCTGCATCATAACGTACCTTCATTAAGTTTTTAATATTGATTATTTTTATTACTGTTCTCTTTATTTTGTCTCACTAACTACTCATTCATTAGTATAATTTTGATTTTATTAATTGAGATTTAATATGGACTTTTGCAACATTAGGGGCTTGCATTCCAACCTTAACGCCGTTCACTACCATCTCGAATCGGCGCGGCCGGCCTTACTTTTTCTAACGGAGACGCAAATATCGGCCCGAGAAGAAACCTCTTACCTCATGTATCCGGGTTACAGACTGGAACATAAATTTATAGCACACGCCGGCGTCTGTGTGTTCTCTCGGGATGATATTTGCTGTCAACGCCTTGACTCTCTTGAAGGAAGAGACCTGTCTACCATCTGCGTACGCGTCGACCATGGTGGTCAAACGCGTGTTTACATCTGCTTGTACAGGTCTCATAGCGGCAATACTGAAATTGATCGACTCTACGAGCACGTTCAAGGGGCGATTGACTATGTGCTAGAGCAGATTCCTTGTGCCGAAGTGGTGATCCTAGGCGATTTCAACGCCCATCATGTTGAATGGCTGGGATCACGTACAACGGACTACGCGGGGAATTCTGCTCACAGCTTTGCCTTGGCTAATGGCCTCAGTCAGTTGGTGTCCAGCCCAACTCGGATCCCTGACATTGACGGTCATTTTGCTTCCACTCTGGACCTCCTGCTTACCACCCACCCTCAAGATTATGCCGTATCCGTCGAGGCGCCGCTTGGTTCATCGGATCACTGCCTAGTGCGATCGTCTACACGATTGGCACGACCAGTTGACCGGCGACCATGCGCGTCTCGCCGGGTTTGGCATTTTAGATCGGCGGACTGGGATGGTTTGCGGGAATTTTACTCTTCCTACCCTTGGAGGCACATTTGTTTCTCTTCAGATGATCCCGATGTTTGTGCACAGTCCATAGCCGACGTGGTACTTCAGGGCATGGAATGTTTCATTCCTAACTCTGTGGTACCCGTTGGTGGGAAAACCCAAGCCTGGTTTGACAGAAATTGCTCTAAGGCTGGTGGCCTGAAGCAATCTGCTTACCAGGATTGGGTAAAGGCACGCGACCTCCGCCGTGCTGATGCATCTCAGCTGAAGAAGAAATTTAATGCTGCCTCCCGGTCCTCAAAAAAGCAAATCACCAGGGCAAAGTTCAAGCACATTCACAGAACAGGCAAGAGACTTCTAGGTTATCCATGTGGTAGTCGGGCCTTTTGGTCTCTAGCCAAAGCCATACAGGGCAACTTCTGTGAATCGTCCCTTCCACCTTTGCGCGGAGCAGACGGTACCCTGGCCCATACCGCCAAAGAGAAAGCCGATATCCTGGGCACACTCTTTGCGTCGAACTCGACTTTTGATGACGGGGGGAAAGCACCGCCCACCATCTCGCGGTGTGATGAGCTGATGCCTGACGTGCGTTTTAATCAAAATGCTGTGCGTCAAGCTCTCTTCTCCCTTGACATCAATAAGTCGAGTGGGCCGGATGGTATACCTGCTCTTGTGCTAAAAACGTGCGCTCCGGAGTTGACCCCGGTTTTAACGCGCCTATTCCAGCTCTCCTATTCTGCCGGCATCGTGCCGTCTTCTTGGAAGGTAGCTCTTGTCCACCCTATTCCCAAAAAGGGCGACAGGTCAAACCCATCTAACTACAGACCAATTGCAATAACCTCTTTGTTCTCCAAACTAATGGAGCGAATAATTAACACCCAATTGCTCCGGTACCTAGAGGATCACCAGTTGATCAGTGACCGTCAATACGGTTTCCGCCACGGCAGATCTGCTGGTGATCTTCTTGTGTACCTTACTCAGTGTTGGGCGGAAGCAATTGAGAGCAAAGGTGAGGCATTGGCTGTAAGTTTGGATGTCGCGAAGGCCTTCGACAGGGTGTGGCACAAGGCATTATTGTCTAAGCTGCCTTCTTATGGAGTACCCGAGTCATTATGCAAATGGGTCGCCAGCTTTTTATCGGAGCGGAGCATTAGGGTCGTTGTCGACGGTACCTGCTCGGACACTAAGCCCATAAACGCTGGCGTCCCACAAGGCTCTGTGCTGTCGCCCACACTGTTCATCATGCATATCAATGATTTGCTCGACATCGAGAATATCCATTGCTATGCTGATGACAGTACGGGTGATGCCCGGTACACAGGCCGTGCAAATATGTCTCGGGTGCAGATTGAGGAGAGGAGGATAAAACTTGTGTCGGAAGTCGAGACATCTCTGGAGCGGGTCTCGGAATGGGGCAGACTGAATTTAGTCCAATTCAACCCCGAGAAGACACAAGTTTGCGCGTTAACCGCAAAAAAAAACCCCATTCGTCATAGCACCACAGTTTCAGAACATTCCCCTTAACATCTCTGCGAGCATTGGGATCCTAGGTGTCGACATTTCGAATGATGTTCAGTTTCGGGACCACTTGGTAGGTAAGGCTAAACTGGCTTCAAAGAAGTTAGGGGTGCTCTACAGAGCTAAGCGGTACTTCATGCCTGAGCATAGGATGTTGCTTTATAAAGCACAAGTCCGACCTCACATGGAGTACTGCTCCCACCTTTGGGCTGGGGCCCCGGCTTGCCAAGTGGACCCTTTTAACCGTATCCAACGGCGAGCTGTTCGTCTTGTCGACGATCCCAAGCTCACAGACGGTTTAGATCCACTCGAACTGCGGAGAGATGTGGGCTCTCTCTGTGTCTTCTACCGTCTGTATAACGGGGAATGTTCTGAGGAACTGTTTAACTTAATACCTGCGGTTAACTTTCGCCACCGCAATTCACGGGATAAAGCCAGGTTCCACCAACACCACCTGGATACCTGGCGTTCGTCCACAGTTCGCTTTTCACGACATTTTCTGCCGCGTACTAAACGTAACGCGTATGTAAACTGTGGAACGAACTTCATCCCTCAGTATTCCCACAGTGCTATGACATGGGGTCCTTCAAGAAGCGGGTCTGTCGCTTCCTTCGAGGCCGGCAACGCGTTGGTCGCGCCCCTGGTGTTGCCAATGTCCATGGGCGACGGTGATCACTTACCATCAGGTGACCCGTTTGCTCGTTTGCCTGCTTAGGCTATAAAAAAAAAAAAAAAAGGTTGACAAAGATTTCCTAAATTAGTAATAAATACTTTTTGATTAACACTGTTGTTTTAAATAGCTACCTAAATATATTGTTTTTCTTAAACAAAGTATACTCGGCAACTCGGCATTCAAAAACCGAGTTATTCGGCCGAGTACGAGTATCAAAAAACCCGCCGAGTACGCCGAGTACCGAGTATCAACCGAGTATTCGGCCCATCTCTAATAAAAACCTATGTCTCCATAAGCTAATAGATACATCGATGATATATGGAGTACAAGCAAAAACTCACATTAACTTTTACCGTTATGCTTAGAAAAAAGCTAAATGGTTACTCTGAGCCCGGAATTACTTATAGACAGTAAAAGCTACCGCCAAGTAGTAACAAAAATATTGAGTAAAAATTTATCGTTTCTGTTTATTTCCAGCCAACATGGAGGAACGGGACACAGACGAGGGCCCAGGTGTGCCCGACATGACGATGATGCCCCAGATCACGGAGGAGGCCATCAACGACAACCTCAAGCGGCGGTACATCCACGACCTCGTATATGTATCCTTTTGTACTGTGTACGAAGAGATGTTGCGATCAGCGCCTCGCGAAGAGGGCGAGGGGTATAATATACATAATTATGTAACAAGCTCACTATCATGATTGCGCCAACATATACATGAATCATACTACGAAATTTCGTACTTGCTGCCGTATATGTAGAACTTCCGAACTAAAACAGACAATTAACTGAACAAATACACTGACACTAGAAGCGCGCTAGAAATTAATAAGTAGGTACTTAAATAAATAAATAAAATCTAAATAATATATGCTAATGAATCTATGGTGTTAGTAAATATCAAACCAATAGTATTTCTCCAATATGTACCTTGCACAGACATAGTTAAGTTAGTTTTATTATATTATGTGTTGTTGTTATAACATTGATGTCTTAATTATGTATGTTCTTTCATTGGGAGAAATGATACTTACGTAAAAGTTTCTTAGACAGTAATGAAATGGCATATGTCTTTGTCTTTCTTATTTCCCCGTTTCGTTTCCTTATTTTATCCGCGTGTGTTCTTGCGTACAGGAAATAAGTTTTACCCTAACTCGATGAACAGACATACACAGGATCCATTCTAGTCGCAGTCAACCCATATAAAGAGCTGGGATGCTACACAATGGTAAGTGCTATATAAGGCTATAACCCCTTCCTTATAAATTTTTTCCCTTATACGCTTACCTAAATCCCTGCAATGGGATTTCCTGTATTGCGGGCGGGATTTGTACAAATAATACTCGTATCTACCTGTCCCGGCCGCGAATCGCACCCAAAACCAACTACGTTACTAGGTTACGAGAGTACCTTTGGGGGTCAGATTCTTTATGGCTAATACTATGTTTACAGATTAATAATGGTCGTTATTCGGCTATCTAGATCTGTATGATTGGATTTTTAATTGTAATCAATAATGATGAATGCCATGCGAACCGCTGTCCGTAATTCTCATCTGCCTGCTGTAGATTCTCATCTGCAGCAGGCATTTTGTGGTTAAATATTCGTCTTTAGATCTGGGTTGTTGTGATGTTATGTCCACGTTTAATTTTAGTAGAAACACAAAGTGTGTGTGTGTCAAGTTTATTCATTTTTGTGTAGGTATTAAAAGAGATGAATTTTATTATTTCTTCTTACAGTATCCGGCTTATTTACCAGTCAAATCAATATCGTCCATTAAGCATGATTGATGGATGAATTATTATCGAGCCTAGAAAAAAACGCTGTATAAAAATGATCATAATATTGTACTCCTAAACATAATATGTAAACAATTTTATAGTCTCGTAAAGTTTCTCAAGAGTAAATTGAATCTTGGTGAAAGGTAAAATTTTGTAGTATTTTTATCTTCCACGAGCGATAAAAATGAAGAATATTTATTTTATGCAACTGAAGTATGTGGGTATGGGGAAACAAATAATAAATTTTCTACGATCATAAATTACTGTACGGTACTATGCTGAAGCTTCGAGATAAAAGTGAATGTAATATTATGTGTGCAGGAAGACATGCAGAACTACCGAGGCAAGGCGTTTGGAAGCCTGCCTCCCCACGTCTTCGCACTGGCAGAATCGGCTTATAGCTCATTACAGGTATGTCCTCGGTGGCTATAACTCTGCGAATTATCTTCAATAACGGTTTTAATTCTGTTTGAGTTGCTGACATGTCCTTTTTTACACATATTACCTGTATTGGAATACAGTTTAAAACTCTACGCAATTCAACCTGAAATTAACCTATTTGAACAGCGAATTTCAGCACGGTTATAGCGAATTCTGCTTCATATTATCGTTGCGAGGTGTTATTAATATTTATACAATTTCATTTTACAGAATGGAGAGAAGAACCAATCGGTAGTTATATCTGGTGAGAGTGGCGCCGGCAAGACAGAAACCACCAAGCTGATACTGCAGTACCTCTGCGCAGCAGGGGGCCAAGCTTCGTGGGCAGAGCAGCAGATTCTAGAAGCTAATACTGTTCTTGAAGCTTTTGGTACGTTGTATTTCATACTACAATCTACATCATGCTTCTGAGCGACGCTGTGATGACAAACTGTAATCGCACTTAGTATTGTCAGGTTTAGGTACAGTAGGTTTCCTCGCGATGTTTCTCTTCGCCGAAGCTAGAGTTAATAAGATTCTTAGAAGTACCTACATGATTCTTGAAGATTAGAGATGCTTGCAGAATTACTTATCAATCATCTATCAAACCTATCAATGTTACTTTTTTATGTTTGCTCACTTCTAAACCATGCCGAGTTCCTTAACTGATGAAATATAAACGCATGAAAAAAGCAATATTAGGTAATTGAATTTTGTCAGGCAAATTGATACTTTGTTATTACCAAGTAGTGATAGTTCAGTGAGGTGATCTCGTCAGTGATTGGCCTGTGTAAGTTATTGAATCATATTGTCTGAATCACGATCGAGATATTTCTCGGAGCTCGTTACGTCGCCCTCTCAGCGTGACGCTGGCGCTGGCACGATAGCCGTGCCGGTTGAATGGACGCCCACTAAAAAAACATTAGGAAATAATAAATTACGTTTACTACTTCTGGTAACCACTGTTTACCGCCACGTAATTATACCGCGCGTCGGATTTTGCAATACTTTTTTGACAATGACTAATGATAAATTAAATTACTTGATCGGTATTACTGGATGGAAGTGCTCCACGCGCTAGTACAACCGCAAATTGCTCGTGATATTGATCTGATTGGTAGACATTAAACCACGAGTTTTTTATATGGATTAATGATAAACGACTAAACGTATCATCTGATGGTAACTGTCCACCATCGCTCGTGGACATCAGCGTAACCAAGGCATATGCGATGCTTTTAGCCAATTTGCATCTCTGGACTTGTTTTTGCGTAGGTACCTGTTCTTATTCGATACGACTTGACACAGCGGTCGTGGTCGTCATGTAATGTTCTGGGTAGATGTGATCTTCACAATTTCTCTTTTTACCTATTACCTAAACTGCCTATTGCAATAGACTTCAAATTAAGTACTACACAGTTTTACTCGTGAATTCTGTAAAACGTCTAACTATAAAAACGTATCTACAAAAAATATTCGCTCCTATACCAAACTACCGAGAACTAATTCCCAAATTTCCTCTTTCAGGCAACGCAAAAACAGTACGCAACGACAATTCGTCGCGGTTCGGCAAGTTCGTGGAGGTGCGGCTGGACCACCGCGGGGGCATCAAGGGAGCCGTGCTGCGGGACTTCCTGCTGGAGCGCGCCAGGATCACTGGCCCAGCGCCCCGGGAAACTAATTACCATGTGTTCTATCACCTGGTTGAGGGGGCTAAGGTAACTGCGGTTGCGTTCGATACCGATTTTTTTTTAATTGCATATCACACAAAATTAATGTCAGCTCTATGATCACGGTAAATGTAAATTTTGCTTACAAGCTAAATTGAACGGTGAACACGGGTACTAATTATTTTTTTCTGCCTGTATCGGGAAAATATTCCGACACGAGATACGACGCAAGCATTTAAATTAGCAAACTTTGGTCCCTGTTTTACAGGTAGTCTCATCTGTTATAAACACGGACTATAGGTAGATAGGTACAATAGTTAAAAGTCACTCCATTCAGCAGGTCTGACTTTCTTTGCGCATTTCACAAAAAAATTGATACTAAATTGATTGATAAATCGATAAGTGTTCATTTGATTTATGACAATAGAACTTTGGGGGCTCTAAGTTTTTAGGTCTACTCTCAATATTATTGTAATCAATTAATCACCATGATAATGAAAGACTTCCAGGCAAAGTAAAGCGTCTCCCGACCAATATGACTTTAAATTGATTCCAGACGATCAAATTTTCAATAGAAGCACTTGTACTTCAACCACTTACGAAGTGCTTTGTATCTTCACACTTTATTACCCGTGAATTAATAATAAGTTTAGGGGAAACTATGCAAACCTGTTCAAAATCCATTAGCTTCCACAATGAAAAGCGTCCATCGTTTTGTTAATTGCTTCCGAGATCGCTCAGGCGATTAATATTATGAGCTCGATGAATACGTGGACGAACTTTTAAATAAGGCATAATTAGTTTCAGTGCAGGGGTGTTAAATGATTACCATCCTCAATATAAATATGTAAAGTTACAGTTTACAATAATTAAATATTCAATAGTATCTAATTATTATCTTTTAAACTATTATTGACAAATAGACTCTCACATGTCTCGTGACTGTTTCTGATTTTCAAAGTGTCAAATCCTGAATAGTTCAATACATACTTTAATTAATTCCGGTTATGACCCGACTTAAAAAAGGAGCCTACTTAATACTTTAAGAAGTAACAAATTTGTTTTTTCTTTTAAAATAACTTTTTTTTATAGTAGGCAATTCTTGACGGATAAAGTAACACACATAAAAAGATGGATCCATAAGTAAAAATATATTTCATTGATTTACGTTGATTCGTTGCTGCAGCTATCATCCGCGATCCTTATGAATGCGAGTCCGGAAGTTGTGGGCACTGGATAGGTAAAATTACTGATTACTAGTTACTACGATATGGGTGTGGGTGGAGAGGAACATACAGTTATATAAGTACCTATCACATTGAAACTAAACCTTGATGTCATTTAGGGTGATGCATATTGAAATAACCGTTGATTAATCGAATTAATTGCTTTTATGGACTGTTTAGTGCTTGTCCTCATCTCCTTTTTGTGTTTAGAACGAAATACCTCTTTAATAAACATCTCTTCATCGTATTTCATAATCTCTCAATTCGCGCCTTTCTTTTTGTCTCTCCACCATCCAGGACTGTCGTGGCCATAGCATAGAGAATGACTTCAGAAATTAAATTGCGCATGTACCCATTAAATTATTGCAAATCTCAAAAAAAACACAAGAAATGGTGTTTTTCTTTTTTGGAATTTAAGTATGTATTATATTTTTGCAATTCATGTATTAAATTTTTGCAATTCATGTATTTTTTCAATGTATCCAGCACAACGCAGAACTCCGCAGCACGTTACGGCTGCGCGACGGGGTGCGGTTCACGTACCTGCGGCCGGAGGACGAGGAGGCGCGCGCGGGCGAGCAGGGCAAGCTGGAGGCGCTGCAGCTGGCGCTCACCGTGCTGCAGGTGCCGCCGCACATGTGCGAGGGCCTGTTCAAGGTGCTCGCGGCCGTGCTGTGGCTCGGGAACGTGCAGTTTCAGGTTAGTTGCGACGTTGTGTTTATTTTGCAATGATTGGTATTTGAAATTAATGGAAGGCGTTGAGGCTTTTTGTAATTTTGATGAAGTGAAGGAGAACCGATATTTACTTTGATAGTTTACTCCTAAATCTCTTCTACTGAAAATGAAAACTGAAAAGAATTGAAATGTAAATATTTTTATGAGTTTAGACCGATGTTAAAAACTCTAGGGTAGGTACCTTATGATTTTGACATGATATAAGCATGTGCAAATATTTTCAAAGTAGAATGAAAAATTTGACAATATTTTCAGTACGTGTAAGTCAGATGATTAAGTCCGCGATGATTTGTAGGGTAATTTTTGAAAATGTAAATAATGTTGTCTTTGTGTTGAGTAAAACATATATATTTTACTATTTCCATAATTCCAGGACATAGACGGCGAGCGCACGACCCTGGCCCCAGAAGACGCAGAAGCAGTAGACGCGGTGGCCAGCCTGCTGGGCCTGCAGCCGCCCACGGCGCGCCGCGTGCTGCTCGAGCGGCAGATCAACGTGCGCGGGAACGTCACCGATATACCGCTGCGGCTGCCTGAGGTACGGTGGTTTTAAATGAAATTACTTTTACCTCCACCATAAGCACTAAACACCATAACATTATAATTGTATACATGTAACCCCAATAAATGCTTAATTTATTAAATGTTGCAAGTTATAAGAAAATATCTTTAATAATGTGACACCCATTAAACAGATATGTATTAAAAACTCATGATAAAGATCAATAAAAAGCTTGTACTAAAGGCGTAAAGACTACTCAGGTGAGATTAAGACAAAAGTATGCCTGTTTATACATACAACGCAGGATTTTTGTTGGGGGATTGACAGAATATAACTTTTACCCATCGACCCCCGTTTTCACCTATCTACCGTCAATCCACCGTCACTCTAACCAAAACCTACTCCCCTACCCTAGGCGCGCGAGAACCGCCACGCGATGGCGCGAGCGCTCTACTCGCGAACATTCGCCTGGCTGGTCCGCCACGTGAACAGCTGTTCAGCGCCCGGGCGGGAGGCGCGCCGCGCGCTCGGCGTGCTCGACATCTTCGGCTTCGAGAACTTCGCCTCCAACTCGCTCGAGCAGCTCTGCATCAACTACGCGAACGAGAAGCTGCACATGTTCTTCAATAACTACGTGTTCTCGCTCGAACAGGAGATTGTGAGTGTGTTGATTTTGTCATTTGTTGAAAGTAAAACGGTAATAATCATGATTATTTATATTGTGGATCTATAACTGAAGAATAGTTTTAGACAATAATTTAAAGTTTTAATGTATTACTCAGCTATTATGCAAAGTTATAAAAGAATTATGTTAAATGCATTTCTGATGCCTGCGGAAGTGCAATACTTTAATTTAATAAATGCCTTTAGGTGCCTCTTCTTTTCATTGATTCCTTACTTGCCTAAATGAAAAAGTATTTACCTTCAGTAAGGTGTCTAGTTACGGCCACAATAGATCAGACCACATATTTAACGAATAACGTCAAAGTTAACCTGCAGTCAATCAATCAGTGTACGTATAATGTTGACAATAATATTGCAGTACCGTCAAGAGGGCATCAAGTACAAGGCGATCCAGTTCACGGACAACGGCGCGTGCCTGGAGCTGCTGGAGAAGCCGCCGCGCTCCCTGCTCAAGCTGCTCAGCGAGCAGTGCCACATGCCCAAGGTAGGCTTCACCAGATTTCAGGAATTATTTTCTGAACAATGAGCGTATGTAATGTACTTTTACTTGTACTTTTTACAAAAAAATAACAGACTTCAAGTCGACATAACTCAAAAACCACTCGTCAGATGTCGCTCAAATTAAAATGGGACTACATGGTCTTTAGAATGTCGAAAGAATTATCGTAATCGGTTCACCCAGTATACAATGTGGTTACCACCATACAACAATAAATTTAATTTTATGTACCTAATGATTACCTAAGCCCCCAAAAAACTCCTTTACTTTAGCCACAGCAATTTTTTTTCAATATTCAAAATTTCAACACGCTGTATCTATTATTATTGTAATAGCAGAAGATTGTTGCCGCTCTTGTCAAAAGTAAGTGACTGACGTTTAGATAGGCTGTTCTATTTTTTCCTGTATTTTGTGCTATTTAATTTTGTTTGAAAAAAAAAACATTTTTGTAAATAAGATGTTTGGCGTTTTTTACTCAATGTAATATGTTCTTTGCATGAAGCATTGTATCTATAAATTCAATAGGTTAGTTACTGATGAACTAGTTGAAATTTTTTGTGCTACTAGTTCAGCCACTTGTGAGTTGAACCAACGTTCCAAGATAATTGACCTTTATCAAGGGCAGCATGGCCTTTAGAGCAAGGGTACAGGAACATAGACATGTCCTAGACCAAATCAAGATATTTTAAACTCATTATTAACACTTTTGCACCCGTGCAATCATATTGCTAAAAATAAGCAAACATTATTATTTTATTGTGCAGTAATTAAAGGATTTTATTTAGATACAATGTTGCTATTTTATGATTCAACTTTATTATCGAATTGAAACTTGTTTGTTTTTGTTGTTGATAACTCAATGACAATGATATTTATGATAGATATATTATGGAAATGGCTACAGGATGTTGGACTCGGTCAATGTCTTGCCTATGTGTACTATTTAATTTTGTGAAATGCCTTTTTTATAATATTACATTTAGGACTTGTATTCTTTTTAAAAAATGCCAACCATCATCCCAAATAATATTTTGGGCAGAACATTAAATTAATTAATTAACTCAGGCGGCGCATACCTAAAATCTTTAAGCTTCCATAACACCATTCTATTTCAGGGCTCAGACGGCGCCTACCTTACAAACATCCAGGGCGAATTCGGCGAACACCAGAGCTTCGTGAAGGGCTCTCGGAGGAAATGGGAAGAGGAATTCGGGGTACAGCACTACGCTGGTACAGTCACGTACAGCGTGCAGGGCTTCGTGGATAAAAACAGGGATACGCAACAAGACGCGTTTATTGACCACTTGAGTAGGTCCGCGAATCCCTTTGTTAGGGAGCTCGCTGACTACGTGCAGGATTTGGCGCCGCCCGCACACGTAAGTTTTGTTTTTTTTTTATTTAAACTTTGTGAAGAAGATTATATTATCAACTACAAGATTTTATAACGGGAATTCACATAATCATGTATTTGTTTACCCTCTTCCAAACTATTTTATAAAATACCAATATTGACGACATCAAGCCCTTCTTGTTTTTTTAAATCTCGTCGAAGAGTATCTTAATCGTATATCTACCGACGTAGATACTTCGTATCTACTTCTTCCTTGCTATTCTTTAACCTCACTGCACCGCACCCGGTTCTGATTCTGCCCCTCGCTGTTGTTTAAGCCGAGGTATAAAATACCTGCATTACAATTTATTCTGATCATCTGTATAGTAAAGGCAACTTTGTTCCAACCGTAAGCCACATTCACCCTTAATAACAAATAAATAAGGTAAAAAATCGCAGGACATATCGCTGTCGAGCCCGGGCGCAGCGGGCACGACGCAGCGCGGCACGTCCAAGGGCCGGCCGACGGTCGTGGACACGTTCCGCGCGCAGCTGCAGTCGCTCGTCGATATGCTGCAGGTCACCGATGTCTGGTTAGTGCTAATGCTTCATATAATATGTGTAAAATTATATTGGTTTCAAACTTCAACGTCAAGAACGAAATCTACATTCGCTGGTCCTTCGAGCCGGATCGTAATCGCGAAGATCAAGACGTCAAGAATGAAGGCTACGTTTGCGGTTGTTTTGTTGTTGTAAAAATTTTACTTTTAATATTCATGTCAAGTATTTGTTATCGTATTAAATAAAACAATCCGAATGGATTTCCGCTTACTTATACTTTTAAGGAGTCAATTTGTTTAATTAAAAATAACTGTTGTAATATTAATAATTACGGATATATTATATTAACCCTTTGTTCTCCATAAATCTTGCGTACAAATAAAAAGTTTATTTAACTTATCCAAAAATAGCATGATAGTAAAATGTAGTAAATAAAATGAACAAATATAACTACTCTCTACAGGTACGTCCGCTGCATCAAGCCGAACGACAACAAAGTGGCGGGCAAGTACAGCGAGCAGCTAGTGTTGGAGCAGCTGCGGTACCTGGGCATGAACGAGATCGTGAAGATACGCCGCGACGGCTACCCCGTGCACCTGCCCGCGCCCGTCTTCCAGGCGCGCTACCGCTGCCTGCTGCCGCACCCGCGCCCCGCGCACCCGGATATTGCGTGAGTGAATGTGTATTATACTCTGATGTACACTACGTACGAACGCTACGCACGCAAGGGCAATGCGCGAGAACACTACGCACACACGTACAATGAGCATACATGTATACGTACGTACATTGATACGTACGTAGACTAAAACACGTACACTATAATATAGCCACATTTAGACGCACATATTATGTACCTACACTGTTATCTATGCACGTTTGATCATATGCTATGCACATTCAAACGTATATGCTTACGTAAATAGACATAATTCGTGTATGAAGTCAATCATATTTCCGTCCATATATCCTCAATCGAAATGATGTTTCAGATCCATAACGGCTTTAGTGAACGCGCCGCCCGACGACTGGCAGATTGGGCACACGAAGATATTTATGAGGAGCTCCGTGCACGCCCCGCTCGAGGCCAAGCGGTCGGCGCTGTTGCAGTCGTCCGCGCTGCTTATACAAAAGGTAAATTTGAGCCAAGTTGTGTTATAGTACCTTAATCATTACTTTACGGTAGAAAAGGTACTTTACGGTAGAAAAACGGTGACTGATATCATTAAAAATATATTAATTTTTATTCACTTAAAAAATATTATTGTCTTTCTTTCTTTTTATGTTCTTGACTGACAATATAAGTATTGATGTTACCGAATACCGATGTCAATGGGTGACAATGCCTACTTACCATGATATACCACTGATCCTTTTATCAGCTATTTACATAAAAACGATTCACTAATAACATAATCCAATTCCAGTGGTACAAAGGCACGTTGAAACGCCGACAATACCTGGCGTGGCGTCGCGCGGCGGTCGTGCTCCAAGCGGCGTGGCGCGGCTGGTGCGAGCGCGCGGCGTTCCTGCGCCTGCGCCGCGCCGCGCTCACGCTGCAGCGGCACCTGCGCGGCGCGTTCGCGCGCGAGGTCGCCGCCGCGCTGCGCGAGATGAAGCGCGTGAATGAGGAGATGAAGATACGGGAGGAGAGGAATAGGTACGGGTTTTGTGATTTGTACAGGTAGAAGTGAAGTGGTTGTAAAAGCCAAGTTCGAATAAAATTAGCTGTTTAAAAGTTAGCGGTCTAGTTATGACAGTCTGTTGTTATCTATAAGATAGTTTAGTTTAGAAAGATTGGAATAACTTGCCCGTCTGTGTTTCCGCCTGTGTATTAGGTGGGATTGTTGTCAAGCATTCACTTAACTTACGTAAAAAAGTTACATTTTAAGTTACTAACATTTTAATTGAAGATATTGTAAGTATGATATGCTGTTTACGTATCAATTGGCCAATAACTATCAAGTGGCCAATAACTTAACGGTGGCTAATAACACCTCACTTTCACCTATACATATAATTCTCATAAAAAATATGTTTACAGTCTGGCAGAAAAAGCAGACCTAGAACGCGCAGAGCTGGAGTCAATGGCGGACCAACTCCGCGTGATATCGTACAGCGGCGCGCGCGCAGACTCGGTGAACCTGGACAACCTGTTCGACTTCCTGGCCGACGTGCCGGCGCAGCGCGGCGCGCCCGACGGCCAGCCCGCGCACCAGCCCACCATAGCCGAGATTGGAGACTCTATGGAGCGGCTGGCTGATGATCTGCATCAGGAGGTGAGCTGGACTTATATGTTTAGCGAATGAGGGTAACCGTTTTTGTGCTCACCAGTTGGCGCCACTGCAGAGGGCGGTCATGCTGTCAAAGCCCGCCCATACATAAACAGTGACAAATGAAATTCAGACAAGCGAAAAGTGACAGACAGACCTCCCTTTTCACTAGCGCCTCTAGCGGAAAATTCACACGCGGTTACCCTCATTGAACATGCTTCATGAATTTGAAAGTTCTTAGCGTTAAACAAAAGGTGACTTTGGTGATTTGTAACGTCACTCTTCAATTTCAGTTGGAGCACGTCCTCGCAGCAGAGATCGATGAATTCACCAAAGCGGAGACGGAAGCTCAGAGGAAGCCGGACGGAGCGCCGTCCGAGTCCATTCCCCCTCCGCCCCCATCATCACTACCACTACAATCCATCCTACAGCCCGCCACGCCCGTCGCCAACAGTATGACCAACAGTATAACGTCATCCATGAACGGTGTGCTACCGTCTAATGGGATGACGCCGGTGTCTAACGGAGACGTGATGACGTCATCGCTGATACTGCCCCCACCTCCTCCGATGGAGCCACCAGAGGAGTCGCCAGAGTTCCCCCCGCCTCCTACATGCTCGTTGCCTGAGCCAGCTGGGCCTCCGCCCCCGCCGCCTACTGTAAAAGGTAAGATATAGTTTTCGCTATAATGTAACACTACTTTATTCATAACATGTCGTAAATTAAAATCATAAAAAACATTTCAAGCCTCAGCGCACACATGCAACGCATCTAACTTTATGATTATAAAGAAATTCATTCTTAACATGAGCAATGTGAAAATGTTATGAGCAAAAGTGATAAATTATTCGTCGTACTACTGGTGGTACGATTTACGTATACCTACAATTATACAGCAGAACAAAAACACGTATTTTACACGTACTGTTAAATACAAAAATGTTCAGCCGTGATCACGATCCATGCAACTGTGTCGAAATATCGGCATACCTACTATACATATTACCGTATTAAAGTAAAAACAAAACTATTTGCTCACAGACACGACACCGCCAGAGCTGACGAACGGCATCATCCCGAACGGCAAGGTGTGCGTGCTGAAGGACAAGGAGCCGATCTACGAGTCGGTGATCCCGCGGCCGGCCGAGCCCGCGCCCGCGTCGCCGCCGCCGCCGCCGCTGCTGCCGCCCGAGACTAACGGGTGAGGAGAACAGTACAATCACTGTTATTTCAATATTATTAATGTTTTCAATATTCTAGCTTTTAATTTAACTAGAGAACCGCTCTCGCTTCGCTTCGGGACCCGTAGATATCAGCCGCGTAGGTCCCGCTCCCGTAGGAATCTCGAGTCGAGATATAAAGTAGCCTATGTGTTATTCTGTTGTACGAGTATAAGCTGTATTATTGTAAAGTTTCATTAAAATCCATTCAGTAATTTTTACATAAAAGAGTAACAAACATCCATACTTACAAACTCTCGCGTTTATAATATTAGTAGGATATATCTGAGGAGTTTCGCAGAGTATTGCAAAAAACCACCGCACGCGTAAATAAATTTAAGTCTTCCAAGAGCTTCGTTCCTCTCTGTCGCTCACTGTTACCATATTATTATCCTACCTACTCAAGCGAAGCCGGGGCGAGAAGCTTGTTTCAAATAATTTACATACCTTCTTATTTATAACATTTAATTGCAGATTCTCGAACAAAGAAGAGCCGGAGCCAGTGGACATGCCACTGCCGCCGCTACCCAGCGCGGTGACGTCACCGGAAGCGGTGGAGACCCCGCCGGTTCCCATGGACACCTGCATCAGCCCTCCGCCTGTTATGAACGGAGATGTCGTTAACGTGAGTCGGGTTCTGTGTTTGAATTGTCCAGTCGTTAGTCAAGCTAAATACGTTTCAAGAATTGACGTCATCAGGAATAAATTGTTTGGTTCCAGTTACATTGCCTTTACTCTTATAGCCTTTAACCTTGAATATATTTTTCTTGTTTCCTAAATTGTTCTTTATGCCTCTCACAATAGAGCACAGAGCGGGTGGCGCGTCGTAAAGAACGAGTCGAGCGACGTTTGAACCAGCTCGAAGCCCCGCCCCCCGCGCCCGACGACCAGCAGACCGACCTCAGCGAGTTCGCCAAATTGTACTTCAACGACCACCCGCGGTCGCCTGAAGGTATAAAAACTAATCTTCTGATTATACGTCACGTGAAACCTCAATCGTGTTTAGGAAGTTTTTTTTTACTCTGCCCTTATCAAAACACGCGGGAGCTTGTCAAGCTAAGTTTTAGCTAATATATTATCTGAGGTGCAGTACCGTGTGATATATTACCTGAACCATTTGGAGCCACTATTGACCCTATCATAACTCAAAAACTATATGACATTAACGTTGAAAAATCATTGATTTAAGTTTTGAACAATCACAACTCCATTAGGACTTTTGCAGTTCGAAGCATTTTTATTTCTTTTTTTTATTATTGCAGGAACGATAATGGCCACATTGACACGGAAGAGCAAGTCTATGGAGCTATTGACCAAAGAGGAGATGATTACGTACCACAAGGGAAACAACATCCCCACCTCGCACATACAGCTGCACGACCCGGAGAGCGTTACTGCCGCCGTTAATATATTTCGGGTATGTTTTTTATACAATCTCTTTAAGTATACTGAAAATTATGTGGGCACATGTAGGAAAAGAAGAATATACGAAGATAATGTTAAAAATATTTTTCAGGATCTCTGTCGATACATGAGGGGTGAATTGACCGCAGAAAAAGAGACTCAAGTTATTCAGTCGTTAATTGGGAAGGGCCTGGAACGTGAGGAGCTGAGGGACGAAATTCTTGTTCAGTGTGTTAGACAGGTCAGTGAATGTGTGTTTGGATCTTTTATAATATTCTATACAACTACTGTTTACAATAATATATGTATTGCTAAACAAAAATTGCTACTTAGCATGCATAAGTGTGATTTTGTGTCATAAGTTTTATTGACGCATTTGTGTTGCTATTGGCAAATTTTCAGAAGCAGCGTTAGGGAAATCCATCACACTTAACTTTTCAGAAGCTTTTGTTCATACCGAATATTATTCGTATGTATAAGCAACATCGGGTTGATTGTGTAAGGGATTTACGGAGTAACAAATTAACTTCGAGATTTTCAACATGATATGGTATTGAAAATGTACTCCACAACAACAATGCAACTGACCCCACCCTCCCCCAGATAACAGAATGTCCAGTAGAAGAATGGGCGGAGCGGGTATGGCTGATCCTATGCCTGTGCGCGGTGGCGTGGCAGCCGAGCCGCGGGCTCGCGCGCTACTACTGCGCGTGGCTGCGGGCGCGCGCGCGCACGGCGTCGCCCGCGTCGCCCGCGCCCGAGCTCGGCAGCGTGGCGGGCGCGCGCGCCGCGCACTGCGCGCAGTGGTGTCTCGATAACTGTAGGGGAGCGGCGCCCAGGTTGTTGCCGCCTAGTACCGTGGAGATTGCGGTGAGTTGTAGTTATTAGTCATTGTAGGTCTAGTGTAGGGTTGAGAGGCAACAAATGTACTATAAAATGAAATTCTAGCTAAGTTATTGTAGAAAGTATTGTATTTTAATTATGCAAAATATTACGATCGGATGTCGCGCTATGATATCAATATCTCACGCCATGGTAAAAAAGTTAACAGTCATTGTATGTTTTAAAATCAAATACTTCACTTTCTAAAAATGATAATAATGCATGCCCACGAAATTTTTCTGCAAACAAAGCTTTTGACTACAGAACCATAAAAAAAAGGGTCATAAAGATTATGAATGTTATTCTCAACCGTCCCACAGGCGATGCGCCGTCTCGGCACGATAGTCTGCCGTTTCTTCTTCCTGGACGGACGCACGAAGGCCATCGACGTGCACCCGGCGGACACGGCCGCAGCCGCCGCCGCGCGCCTCGCCGACAAGTTGGGGCTAAGCGCGGGCGCGCGCGCCGGCTGGGCCGTGTATCAGCAGCGAGCCGGGGCTGAAGATCATGTGCGCGCCACGCACTATTTGTATGACGTCATCGCGGCGTGGGAAATGTAAGTAGTGAGTGATATGGTTTGCGTGGGTTTAGAATCCTTAACAATTCCGTGCTGTCAAAGATTGTGTTAAGAGATGAAGGAAGCTGACTTAGTAGAGGTGACTTACTTACTAGTGTTATTATTTCTTTGTGAATCCTCTTGATACATTTAGCAGCCAAACAATTCGTCGTGGTTCGACTAGTAATTTTTTTCTTCTTTCTTCTTTCACCGACAAGGCTGTGGGCATTTGGATATTTGCTACACCAAAAAGACTACCGATGTCTTTTTGGTGTGGCCCATATCCTTGGGTAACTACTTACTATCAGCCCTTGTGGTATCGTATTACTGAAGTCCGTGCTTGATTTACCGTCACTTACTTACTGTACACCTACTTACACTCATAATTACTCGTCGATACTTATTTACCTCGATACTTATGTCACAAACACTTATATCAAATGGCTCGTCGTCACAGGACACGACAATATGATAGCTAGTGTAACACGTAACATAAGTAGTGTTATAGAGGTTAGTGGTGCCATATTATTATGAACTCATGGTGTCTCCCCAGGCAACAGGGCCCGGGCGGCGGGTCGGCGGACAACCGGTTCGTGTTCAAGCGGCGGCTGTTCCGCGGCGGCCGCGACCTGCCGCACGACCCGGTGGAGGTCGCGCTGCTGTACGCGCAGGCCGTGCACAGTGTTGTTAAGGTACGGGCTGGAGACATGATCGCCAAGATAGTATTAGTAACAGGGTAGAAACAACTAGGACAAGCGAGACAGCGACTAAATATTTTTTTTGTTTACAGACTTAACGGACTCAACAGACCACTTGTCGAATCTATAATGAAGATATAATTTAAAAAATTAAGTCCTAAAATAAATATATTGATAAGATAAATACATTATTTTTTTAAATTTTGTTTTTTGTTTTTTTAATTTAAGCTGAATTTTCGCACGTATTTTTAGCGAGGTCTTTATGTCGGTTCTTTAGAAAGTAAAGTATAGTAAATACAAAGTTAATAATAGACATTTATTGCTTCGATAAAGAAGACCATTGTGAGAGAATCTGCGCAAACACACAGCACTTAACAATAATTTCTAAATAACCCAAACCGTTACACCTCTCCAGATGGACGAGTTCCCGGTGTCGGAGAAGGTGGCGCTGCAGCTGGCGGGGCTGCAGGCGCAGGTGTCGCTGGGAGAGCCGCCGCCCAGCCCGCCGCCGCCGCACACGCGCGCCTACTACTCCCACCCCGACCAGTTCCTGCCGCCGAGGATTGCCAGGGCACGGCCTGCGCATCAATGGGTATGTGGAGGAACCTTGGCATTTAGTGTGTGGAATGAAGTTGTTTAGCCGGTGTCAGAGAAGGTGGCGCTGCAGCTGGCGGGGCTGCAGGCGCAGGTGTCGCTGGGCGAGCCGCCGCCCAGCCCGCCGCCGCCGCACACGCGCGCCTACTACTCCCACCCGGACCAGTTCCTGCCGCCGCGCATAGCCCGGGCGAGGCCTGCGCATCAGTGGGTATGTGGACTGGCAGCTTAGTAGTTTCCTGTGTGGAATGAAGTTTGTTAGCCGGTCTCAGAGAAGGTGGCGCTGCAACTCGCAGGGCTGCGTGTGCAGTTGTGTCAACAGCTGTCAGTTTGACAGCTGTCAGGTTAGGTACCGTAGCCGTCAGATGAAGTATGTCAGATAATCATAGTTTTAATTATTGTTGTTACTTCTTTTTGTAAAAGAAAACCTCATGTGGAAACCTGTACACCTAAAAGTTCTAATAATATCCTACAAGGTGTGTTAAGTACGCCAATCTACACTTAACCAATGCGATGGACCATGACCTGACCTTACAACGTGAGAGAAAACTCGAGTCCATCAGGGAGACAGTAATGATGTATATGTAAGTAAGTACATATTGTAAATTGTCACGTTGTCCGCAGGCGACGATCCTCGCCCAAGCGCACCGGCAGTACGGCGCGGGGCGCGCGGAGCTGACTGCTAAGGCGCTGTACTTGTCCTGCGTGATGCAGTATCCGCTGTACGGAGTCACTCTCTTCCCCGTCACGTATAAGGGCTATTGGGCTCACGGTGAGTTATCAGCTTTATTGTTCTTTAGTGCATAATTTTTTGTCAATTTTGGAACGGAAGTCTAGAAATTTCTTTAAGCATTAGTGTATAAAACATGGTCGACTGGAAGACTTAAGATAATCTGTGACAATTTATTTTTCATTAGGATGGTGAAACGATGTGAAAAAATAAGATATTGTTTTTGAGTAGATATTTTTATGGTGACCGTATACTGCTAATGAATACTTAACCACCAGGTATATGGTCAACTTTGCTCACATCAATGATACCTAACAAATAACACATGCATCACCAGCCAAGGGTAAAAGTGAACAAGTTTATATCTGGTGTAAAAATAAAAAATAAATATATCTATTTATCTATCTCTTTCAACCGTCTGTACCTCTCCGTTTTATTAATTTTCCTCTGGGTATTTATAGTCTTCACTCTATCTCTTATCCAATTTCCCGCCCAGGCCCCTCAGTCCTCCTCGGCGTGGGCGCGGAGGGCGTAGTGCTAGTGCGGCCGGCGGACAAGGTGGTGCTGGCGGAGTACCCGTACTCCAACATCGCGGCGCTGCTGCTCGACCCGGTCGACAACGGGCTCACCATCTCCCTCACGCACCATGGACAGCATGACGGGCTCAGGTAAGGGTTGGCTGGATAACGTGACACTTTGTTAAGTGGCCAAATGTTAGGTGTGTTTTAGTATAGTTGGCGGAATGAATGTTTCCTCTTTTTCTCCTTCTCACCAATCCCTGCTCAAGTGTTGGTTGAATACAGTACAAGTTTCTCTCCTCTATTCCTCTGTTGGGTTCAGTGATGAAGTCGCATGAGGCTTAGGACCTTTGGGTGTGACTTAAAGAGAAGCCAAGCCTAAAAATTTGCAAATTAAATTTCGAATACAACTGTAATTTTCTTGTTATGCTTGTTTACGTCTTGTTCTATACATTACAATGATTACAAAAATTCAAACTAAATTTTTCATGTTAAAAAAAACTTTAAGTCTAACAAAGACGTTATTCCCCCAGATGCATAGTCCTAGAGTGCGCACAAAAACAAGAAGCGGCATGGCTGATGGCGGCGTACAGTCCGACGCTGGCCAACGGGCTGGCGGAGGAGCCGCCGCGCCGCGCCGCGCCGGCCAGCGAGCGCGCGCGGCTCGCGGCTGCGTTGCGGTCCGCGCGCCGGGCGCTCGTCGACTCGGGGCTGCTGCGGCGGCCGCCCGATCTGTCCGCTGGCGGGTTCTTGAGGAATACGTTGAGGAGGTATTTGGTTTTACGTGGCAAAAAAAGCATATATACGGTCGAATTGAGAACCTCCTTCTTTTTTGAAGTCGGTTAAAAATTGTTTTGTAGTGTAACTGTTAAATGGTTGTCGAAAATCATTTAAAAAGTCATAGCACTTATTTCACTGCCGACCACCTCACAACTCACCTACGTCTCCCGTCAGACTGAGCAAGCACCGGCTGGAGCGCGTGCGCATGGATATCGCGGCGGAGTCGCAGGGCGAGAGCTACAAGGGCTTCCCGGCCGCCTACTGGTGCTGGGCGCGCAGCCTGCCCTACAGCCTCACCAAGCTCAACGAGGCCGAGGAGGTCGCCGCTATGCAGATATTTAAGGTAACCCTTTATTTATTGATTGTACGCTGATGTCTATACGCTGTTTATGTACATATAGGCGATATGACCGATCTTTGTGGGTCTGAAAAACCTGTTCGGAGCAGCACCACCCTTGCGTTGTCTCTTACGACAACGAACGAGATTAAGATGATAAGGTGCACTTGATAGATTGACTACCAGTTTTCAGTCGCCAAATCTTCCTTTAGCTCGTGACAAAATAGTCATCGTTGCGTCATTGCAGACTACAGCTGTTTGAAAAAGTCTTAATCGGGTTATATTGTTGGTGTTACTATTTTGGATTACGAACCATTTTTGCGTGATATACTGTACCTTAAGCGTCTGTTTGTTTTTGTACTAATTGATAACTTACGTGGAGTAAATCGTTAAAAACTAACGAGTAACCACTGTTGACAGGACATAATGAGCCACGCGGGGCTGAGCAGCACCGAGGGCAGCACGTCGAACCTGGCCAACAACAACGGCGAGACGGACAGCGACGACCGCGTGTCGCTCGCCCAGTCGCTGCTGCAGCGCTGTCTGCAGAAGGACACGCTGTTGTGCGAGCTGTACATGCAGCTTATTAAACAGGTAAGTGGTGAATTGTGCAGAGTGGTTTGGGTGGTAAGTGCTTGGATCAGTGGTGTAATGTGTTGTGATGGTTAAAGTAAACTTTGAACATTGCTACTATATCTACCTAGCTTCTAGCCTATAACCTATATTGCTGCTATAACTGTATATCGAACGCCTCACCCTTATGTTATGGCTTAGATATTTATTGTGTTTGGGCTAATTGAGTTGGTCTTCTTCCCATTCTTCCCATTCTTTCTAGCTGTCACGTGGCTCTATATTTTGAAAATATAAAAATTTTTCACATAATTATTAGTCTCTATTACAACAAATAAAGAAATAGGGTCCCTATAAATGTTCGTTACGGGTTCATAAATGTAATCTTAAAACATAATAAATTATAATTACAAGATAGAAGGTCTTCAATGTGTTTGTATAATAAAATTGATCAAATCATTAGATTTAATTTCCTTCACATACCCAACACTACTCTTGTACGACCGACCAGCTAACCACACGTTCCCCTACAGACAACCGACCACCCGGAGCCGAGCTCGCGCGTGTCGTCCCGCCACTGGGCGCTGCTGTGCGCGGCGGTGGGCGCGGCGCTGCCGCCCGCCAAGCCGCTGCGGCGGCTGCTGCTCGCGCACCTGCGGTACAGAGGCGCCGCGCCGCACGCCGCTGAGGAGGGGAAGTTTGCACGGCGGGCGGAACAGGTGCGTTTACCTGAGTGTAGTACACTCAGCTGTTGTCTTGCATGCTGTTTATAACTGTTAGGGTTGACGGGAAAGACTGATTGACGTGGACGATTGTTTAAAGTGCTGCATGTTAAAATGCCCTTACTGGGCTGTAATAACATAACAGATTCATAAATCTCACAGACAATCAGTAACGGAGGAGTTTAATATTATATTGATATCGATTAACAATGATTGATGACAGGTAGCGCTAAGCATCGCGCAAGTCCCGCGCCGTCTCGCCGCGCCGTCGAAGGAGGAGCTGTTGTGCGCGGGCGCGCGCCGGCCGATGCACGTGCGGGTGCTGCTGCTGGACGGCAAGCAGCACGGGCTGGTGTTCGGGCCCGCCGCCACCGCCGACCACCTGGTGGCCATGCTGCGGGAGAAGATCGGACTCAGCGACGCCGCTACTGGTGAGTGTGTTGGGTGTTGGTAGGGTGGATTTGTTGTGCGTGGTTTGATTGGGACAAACTGGTGGTAGAATGATAGAATGTTATGATGTGGGATTGTAAACGAAATATGGAGGTCCTGTTCTTGAAGTACTAGAAAAGAAAGAAAGAAAGTACTACTTACTTAAAATGAAATGTTTCCTACTGAAAAAATAAACATTTCGGTTTAAGGTATCTCACAAAGTTTTTTTTTTATATTGTAATTACATATCCTCCTCCATCGTTTATAGCCGTTAATACTATACAAACAAACATTAACTTAACCATCGTCCGTCCAGGCTACGCGCTGTACGAGGTGTGCGCGAACTCGACGCCGGCGGGCGCGGGCGAGCGCGCGCTGGGCGGCTCCGAGCGCGTCGGCGACGTGCTCGCGCGCTGGGAGAAGGCCGGTGCTACTGCTGCTGCTTGCAGGTATACTAAACTTACCACAAATTCTACGCCGAAGCAAGACGTTATATTCCAAAGCGGGACGTTTTAATTTGCGCTGGGGATAGCGGGACTGCATCTCTCCATTATTTTTGGTCCTTCGAGCAGAATGGTCGAGTAGCTTACGTAACATGGCTCTTAACTAGTCTTAGTTAGTACTTTTTTATAATTATAATGTGTAGAACTTTCGAAACTCCATCCCCACATAACCTTGCGCTTTACTAAAGAAACTCCCAACAATATCGACGTGTTACAGACTGGTGTTCAAGAAGCGGCTGTTCCTGGGCGAGCGCGCGCTGCACACGGCGTGCGCGGCCGAGATGGAGCTGCTGTACTACCAGGTGCTGCACGCCGTGCGCCACGACCGCCTGCCCATCGAGACCGACGAGGCGGTATGTGCATAGCGTTCTTGGATATTGATGTTTTGATTTATGCAGCTGGTCACGGCGAGATTTAATTCTGTGTCTTTGTTTGTGATGATAAACTTGAAAATAAGCAGGTATACTCCCTGATAATTATGAGGTGTCTCTTCTGACGACTGTTTAGTAAAATTAATTAACGTATTTTAATTTATTGTTTTGTAATGCAATTGTCAATGGATTATTTACATTTTAATATGACCAGGGTACTCACGATATGTTTTTTACGCTAATATTTCGACCCAGTCGCATGTCATTATCGTAAAAGTTATAATGAAATGTGTTATTTAATTTCACCACAAAACAATACATAAGTTTCTGACTGTCAATAATAATAACTCCTGTAGCTATTATCTATTTAAGAAAGTATTATACTATGTAGCGGCTAGACTAATGGGTAACTCGCTTATCACAGGTGATGCTAGCAGCGCTTCACGCGCAAGTGGTAAAGGGCGACTGTCTGGGCGGCGGCGAGGAGTGCGCGGGCGCCGCCACGGCGGTCCTCCCGCCGCGGCTGGCGCTGCCCGCGGCGTTGCCGGCCGGCAACGTGGGCCCCGCGGCCCTGCCCGCGCCCGCAGTCAGGCTGCACCATCTGGCGCTCCGCGGGACTCCGCCCCACGCCGCCATGCAGCGCGCACTCACGCTCGCTAGCTCCTGGCCGCTCACGCGCGCTACTATCTTTGATGTTATGGTGAGTTATGAAATTCTATCTTTTGATTCAACTTCTTATGTAACGTTAAGAATTAATGTGATTAAAATATACCGTTGTGATTGAGAATTCTGGTGGTTTTTTTTCTCAATAACGATACTTATTACAGTTATTACTAACCAGCACCTATTCCACTTATACAAGTATTCGAATGTGGTAGATTAAAAAATGTCTAGTCCACTGTTCACATCTGAATATTCTTCACAGATCATTTGCAAATAAATAATGTTGTTGCAAATAAATTATCAAACCAATGTAATAATGGATATGTAAGTTACATATTAAGACTTTAGTGACTCCTTGAGTTGCTACTCTATACTTAGACGAAGTATTTCTATGTAGCCTGTTGGCCATACAAGGTATGTATAAGTTGCTTAACCCGTGCGGTGCATACAGCAATCGTATGTGTAAGTAAGTCTAAGGGTCGATTCAGACATATCAGTGAAGTCACCGTTCCGTCACAGTTCCGGCAAATCTTTCATACTAATAGCACTGACACTTGTCAGTGTCAGTGCTAACAATGCCTAAAATGTATGAAAAATTTGCCGGTACTGTGTCGGAACTGAGACTTCACTGATATGTCTGAATCGACCCTAACCCGTGCGTTGCGCACAGCAATCGTTCACATCGAACTGGCCGCGCGCGCTGTGGCTGGCGGTGGACGCGCGCGGGCTGACGCTGCTGCGGCGCGGCGCGCGCGCGGCGCTGGTCTCGCACGACCACGACCAGCTGCTCGCCGTGTCGCCCGCGCCGCGCGCGCTGCTGCTCGTCACGCGCGCCGACCGCAAGCACGCCAAGCTCGTGCTCTCTACCGATCAGGTCAGTCGCATGCGTCGCTGTACGGCTTTCCTTGTAACTGAGAAGGCCTTAAGCATGCTTCCGAAGTACGTGAAACTCGTGCTCTCCACTGATCGGATATCGTCTTGTAAAGCCGCACGCATGTCACACTGACGTCATGAAGCCTGAATCATGGTATCAAAGTTTTCTGTAGCGCTCGCATATATACAGTTAAGACAAGTGCACAGACGGTGCTCGGACGTTCTCCAGGCATGACGCTTCGCCTGGCAGAAGACTTCCCTTTGCAAAAGCATATAGAGACTCAACCAGAGCTGACATGCCAACATGTAGTGATAATTGCCTTTAACCCATTAATGACCCACTACTGGCCACAGGGGCCGTATTATGAACTATTAATTCCAGACAGTTTATGTTCACAACGTGTGGGTGACAGAGACAGCGCCTTATTACCTGTATGGCGCTGTCTCTGTCACCCACATGTTGTGAACGTAAACTGTCTGGAATTAAGAGTTCATAATAAGGGGGCAGGTCTCTCTTCATAATTGAGAAGTTATTCAGCATGCTTCATTACACTGCTCCGTCATGGCTTAACGACTACTTTCTAAAATCGAAAAGCGGTTGCCACTAGCAATTACCCATCCAAATTTCATATCAATGTAACCAATTCCAATTTCTCAGGCGTACCAGATCGCAACGCTAATCAAGGACTACATCGAAGCCGTGCGCGGGCCGGTGTCGCCGGCCGTGGCGGAGCCCCGCGGCGCGCCGCGCGCCGCCTCGTGACACCCGCACCCCGCCTAGTGCCAGTGCTTCCACGTCCGTTGAGGGCCCCCGCCCAGGAGTCTAGAGCGAACGGACCGACTGACAGACCAGTGAAGTGATCCGCCAAAATTATCTACAGAAGTCATCGCAATCCGACGGAATACGTACGCGTGCATGTATAATCTAAAATGGTGAGAATTAAGTATGTGTGTAGTTACATTTGATCCAAACCGGAATAGGAAAGTATACCGAATTAGAATAAATGAGACGGGAAACCAATTTAGATTATATTCGGGACAGATGGTTCATACAAATTAAGTGTTAAGTTTAGTGTTATCGATTCGTTGAGTGAGCGTGACTATGATATGCACGTTACAGCCGTACGATTACGTCAGTAGGATGCGTGCAGACAAACAGAAGTTTATGAATGATAGTGACTTATAGAAAAAAATAACCGATATTAAATAGTGAAATACATAGTAAATAAATAATGTTAGTGTATGAAAAACCCTCAGCAGTTAGAGAAATATATTACAGTCATACAAAGTCGTTTTGCGTTGAACCTATAGAATTATAGATCTACTGCAAATATGACGACTCGTCTAAAGTTACGTGTTCACTGCGTAAGTAAATGATATTTTGCAAGTTCTTAGTTACTTAGAAATTATTTAGAAAAGTCACTATCGCTCATAACGCGAAGCCGGGTTACACACTGGTTGCAAAGGGAAGTAAATGCTGGTATGAAGTTCCCTTTGTTGCGCTATTTAATTATATATTTACAAAGAGCTAGTCTACATTGGCCTTGTTAGTGAAATATTAGTTAGCTTCAATCTAATCTTTGGACAGAGAACGTCGCGAATATTCGTCGATCTTTCCAATGTGTGCGTTGCTTGTTAAAACAAATGATTTCCACATTTACTTCAATCAGAACAGGCAACTTGCTGCAAGTCACAAGTGGTGTTTGGTTACGAGTGTCAGGAAGGACGATATTCAGTTGCCAGAGGACGCGGGAAGCATTAAAACTAAAATAAACATTACTCATAGTGTAATTCAATTTTACTCCACCATTTACATAGATACTATATTCCCTTCTAGACATCCTTCAAATAAAGTAATCAGTATTATTAATATTATATTATGGTGTTAAAATATTGATGGTAATTGGATCGCAGTTTTAGAGTTATAGAAACTTTAATGTTGTTAAGATGTTTCAGATGTTAGATAGTGTTCGTAATGTCCCAATCTTTACCCCTTCCTAGTCTATGGTAAACTTTAAGATCTTTGATGTTGTACTGATGTTTTGTGCTCAAATATGAATCTTAAAACGATCCTTGCTGTGGATAAGAGCTTCGCAATGGATTTATATTATAAAATATTACATATATAGAATTGAATTAATGATCTGTGCCTCTATTATGAGTTGTTGTAGTAAACGTAAAGGATGTTACTATTGCAGTTGACGTTTAGAATTTGTATGAGAATTGTAGTTCAGTATCGTAACCGCTAGAGGCGCTGTACGGATTCTCATACAAATTCTAAACGTTAACTGCAATAGTAACGTCCTTTACGTTTACTACAACAACTCATAATAGAGGCATTGAAGGCAGTTTGGGAACAAAATATTAGTACATATAGTATATGCTAGCTAAGCCAACCCACAGTATCCTGTAGATATTCGCGTTCGGCATGTTTTGAAAAAATACGCCGTGTGTCCCTAGTGAATAGATATTGTAATAAACGTTTCATATCATTATAATTCCTAATCTGTTACAAATTATTTGCTTTGTCAAATATTTCCTGAGTACTAGAGTACACATAGCGTTATATATACTCGTTTAGTAGAGCGCAGTGTTGTCTGTTTGTCCTGAAGTCTTATTTTGTGCCTTGTGACTGCGACGAAGTGTTGCTGAACTGTACCAACCTTAATTAAATTTTGTTACTAAGATTGTTATATTGAAAAGTAATAAGACATCTTCTTGTTATTGTAGATAGCCCAAAATTTTAAATGATATTTCTAAATGTCAATTACTAGAATTTTCCGAATAATAAATCATTAAAAGGCCAGCACTTTCATTTGAGTGCTTCTAATTATATCGCTTGAATGCTGTGTGTTAAAATAATATCCTCCCTTTTAGTTTCCGTTTTTGTCATAATTTAAAGTGTAAAGTTATTTTAGTGATAAAATAAATTTAAATCTTATCTGAAGCAAGGTGGCAGTTCAGACAACATTATCGTCAGCTTAAAAAATACTCTTTGAGTAAATTTGTGCAAATCTATTATGACTGCAAAATGATTACTGATTGTTCCAAATATTACCTATCTTGCATATTATTATTGCTCTATATTGCACTGTGTTATGTCTCGATATTTTATGGTAAATGTAAATTATATATAATGGATAATATATATAATTATTGAAGCATTATGTAATGCTTATGTATCACGTGAAGGTATGAAGTGCATGTTCTCAATATGATGACAAAGTTTATAATTGACATGCTCAAAGCCTATCCTTTATAATAAAGGCCTATTTGGTGCTTAGATAATTTTTTTTGCTTATGTTTTCTGATCTCATTAATGAGTATTATTTATTCTGATGCCATATTTTGTTTAAGCGTTGGCAATAATAAAACAATTAGGTTATTTATTTCGTCTTTGTACTAAAAATGTATATAATTGACACACCAAAGACTTTGAATCGTCCCATTTGAACCTTTTTTCCTCAACTTTATTGATGTTTGAACTTGGTTAAAGTTTAAATGTTTTAAATTTTGGAATGTGTATATAATGATAATAATTAACATAGGATATATAAAAGTTATACTCTCTCAAATGAATTATGTAAAAATGTTCAAGTCTAACTCTTTCCAGCTGCTTTTGGTAAAGTATACCTGTTCAACATACTATTATAACTATATGATATTCACCGTTATAAAGAACTATAGCCAAGAATGAGATCGTAAATATTTAAAGGCTAACGTTTAAAATACGAATCTGAATTGAGTTAGACCAGCATTTGTAGTCTGAAATAAATATATGATAAATGCAACATTTGGCATTCAATAAGTATAGCTTACAGCTTGTTAAATCGAAATTGTACTTTTCTCTCTTTTATAAATCATTTCGATGATAGAAACGAAAACTTTAAGATATAATTAGTTCCATGACTAAAATCCATATTTGGATCCGTATAGAATGTGATTAAGGTATTTGTTTGAATAAATTTATAAAACTCAATTTACAATATTTCAGCACTGTATTGTTATTTAAGTATTTTATTTAGGCTTAAGGTTGTAATGTAAGTATTATTATTATTACCGCGAACAACTCAGGTTATTGAACCACCACTCAAACTGCCCAAATAGACTGAGAGTGTCCAAATATTTTTCCCCATTTTGATAAATTTGTTTTTGTTACATTGCATAATGGAATTTACCCAATTATTTGAATGCCAAATAAAGAATAATAACAAAATTGTGTTTTATTGTAAAATTTAATTCCTTTACTTAAATTACCTTATAAATTATATTATTGTGTTACTAAACCTAGGTAGTCGTCCATGAGTGTCCCAATAGCAAACTGAAAAGGATGAAAATAGTATTAATATAAGGATAAAAAGTCATTAGGCCCTTCAAACAAAGCAAGTTATGGCTTGGACTCATATCAAATTTATAATATGTTTATAAAACATAATCATCATCATTATCATCTTAACCCATCATGGCCCACTATTGAACAGGGTCTCAGCATGAGAAGGTTAAGGGCATAATCCACCAAGCTGGTCAATGTGGATTGGCTGACTTCACACACCTTTGAGTTTTTTATGAATTCCGGTATGCAGGTTTCCTCATGATAAAATATAATAAAACTTACAATTCCAGTAGCATCAACCCTAGTCCCCACAATCTTTAGTCTAATCACATCCTCTTCCTGTATGACATTATCTTCCTGTTTGCTCTTGTAACACGGTGGGTTCACATTCGGACAAAACTCCATGTCAGCCGGAATGGACTGGAATGATGAGACAGAATTAGTATGACCAATACAAATCGAATTATTGATTCAATTTTATTGCATAAGAGTATGACTTACATGATGAGATATAAAACAACTCAATGGTCCAATTTGTGCAAACATTCCAACCTGTAACAGAATCCCATCAAAAACATAAAGGAGATGTTTCAAATCCGGCCCACAATATGTACAGTACCTCGAAAAATCGAGAAAAATTCATGGAATTTGGGAAAAATAAAGATAAATTGCTTAAATGCATACTTTTCTGGTACAAATTTTGTATTTATAATTCATTTTTATCAATTTTCAACATGGCGTCTTGCCAAGTTGTCATTGATCATAGATCGCGAACTGTCTACTGTCACTTTAAATGACAGGATTGTAGGTACATATGTCAAACTTCTATCAAATTAACCAACATGACGTGTGATGACAGCTTACCGCCATGACAGACTTTTGTTTTTGTGTTGCAATTTTAAGTGTACATTTTTGTGTTATACCACAAAACTAAAGCAATTTAAAGGAATTGGATGATTGAAAACTGTTTTAATTGTGTTTCTCCATTTTTGAGTATGGTGTACAAATACAAAGTGGTGGCCGGGGCTCCATACATTTTGAAACATCTCCTTTGAAATGAGAGCTAAGTTCAATATTACGGTTTATTACCCACCTTGTTTACTTCAACAACAAGAGAAGTGAGATCTAAATAGGTGTCAAATTCAATGGTCAGTCATGAAATGTATTAAGAACAACAAAATGGAAATGGCTTATTTTATTTGAATATTAATAAAAACGAAAAAAGGAGGCAACACTTTTTATGGAATTGAAAAAATCTTTTACCAAAACATACATACAATTACATATAAAACATTGCAAGAGTACAATTATGCAGCCTGTGCATTATCCTTTCAGCAAGCCCATGACACACAGTACATCATCAGACAATGAATAGGGCCACATATGGTATTTGTGATGAAAATTTAAGGTGGCAAAGAAATGGTTAAATAAAGTTGCCCAAATTTCTACTTTAAATTGTAGCTAAAGGGCTTATCAACACAGGTTTACCTTGTTAACTTGGGTGACAATAGCGTCCAACACTTCCCCTTTAAATGGTCGAAACACAATAGCTTTGTACTTCACAGGGTACACCACAAACCCCTGTCCAGGCTGAATGATACCGGCTCCTATGCTGTCAATCGTGGTGACTGCTATAACAAAACCGTATCTGAAATAGAAAAACGCATATGATGTCCTACAATTAGGCATGGCTCTCACAATGTGACAGGAAAAATGTGAGTAACGTATAAAATGTGAAAAAATACAAGTAAAATCTCCTAACATTTGATGATACTTGCAATCAGTTACCAGACACTTACTTTCCTGTACATGTTCCTTCCACTTCTAGATATAGTTTCTGTTTAACGGTGTCTAACAACTGTGGCCCAAAATACCGAGGATGCAGTAATATTTCATGTTCTAAAGAAATCTGAAATGAATGAAAAACCTGGCTTTTATTGAGAGCATTTTGAATAACAACATGCTAATGAATAAATGATTTTAGTAAATACGCACGTGATAAAACATTTTAGATTAGATATTGAACATCAGAATATATGAATTCAAAATATTTTACAAAGTATAATATATATCACTATTCTTTCTTGATTTCCATAAAATTTATTTCAACAAACAACTGAAACAACAAACCAATCGTCAGCGGTTGGATTCACAATTCACAACTTTTGCTTCTGTTTTGTCAAACTGTCAACTGACATTATACTGTCATGTCTCACTTGTCAGTACTATCAGCCTCTGTCACAGTTATGTCACAATTATATTATTGAAACTGGGAACAGGGTTACCAACTCCAAATATAATTTTCCTATAAAAGTAATACTGTAATAGGAAAACCCCTTCATTACCCGACTGCGTCACAAGGATACAGGTGGTAATATTTTTCGAGGATATGTGTGAATGTATGCCATTTCTTTGTCGGATCCTACAACTCAAACGTTTGAATGGATTTTGATGTAAACGAGGTGCCGATATATACCTAAAATTACTTGACTTATCTCGGATTATATGATTATTTACAACAAGGTGACCCAGCAAACGCTGTCCTACAATACATATTATGTAGACGCCCTCGCTTTGCTCCAGAAAACTTTTTACTCCGCTCCTATTTGGTCACAGCGTAATGTTATACAGCCCAAAGCCTTCCTCAATAAATTGACTATTGAACAGAAAAAAAATATTTAATTCGAACCAGGAGTTCTCGAGATTAGCGCGAATGCGCATTTCAAACAAAGAAACAAACAAACAAACTCTTCTGCTTTATATTATTCATATCGATGATATGGGTATGAATTCTCATGTATGTACTTATTATGTAAACACTTAATTACGCGTGAAATAAAACTGTTCAACTCTGTCAAAATCATCAGTCATTTTCAATACTAATGTTTTTTACTGATCCAATCGAAATCAGAATCAAAAGTGGTATCTCTATCAAATAGATTTCCAACTTCCAGCACTATTAGACTAGAATTATTGTGATACAAATTAAAGCAACATTCCTAATGAATCAATGAACTTCTTCATAAAATACAGCCGTCAAAGATTCTAGCTGAAACATGACGAATTTTAAATGCTGAAAGCAAGAATGTTGCTAGGCAGCCGGGTTTCAGCTGTACGACTAAGCGAAACAAACTCATAAGGTATCATCACAAGCATAACTTATGACTATCAAGAAGTATCTGAAAATGTTAAATCCTTAAAATCCATTATCCTCATTTACCCCCTTAATTAGGGGAGAAACTTCTAAGTTGGTAACACTCTTGTGAAATGTCAGTGATGTACATTGATCAGCAATTTCATGTTTCATTAAAAAAATAACTATTTAACGGTTACTATTTTTGTCTATAATACCGGTACTGGTAATAGGTTGTAGGTACCTTTAAAAATTAAATTATATAAATAATAATTTATCAACGAAAGGTAAAATTGATATTTAACGTATTTTATTTTAATGTTAATAAAGCTTTTATGCTACTAGAGTATACTATGAATATCGATTAATTTTCCAAGGATAACTAAAAGCACGTTTTGTCGCTGATTGTACATTTCTTTCATAGTCTGTTTAATATTAATATTCTGTAATACTCAGATGTCGCATCACTCGATTACTCAAAAAAATGCCAAATGTGTGGCCGTATATTCTGTAATCAGATTGTTGTAAAAAATGGCAAAGACTTACGATTATTTATTTAAATTACTTTTAATAGGAGACTCTGGGGTTGGGAAAACATCTATATTATTCAGATTTTCTGAAGATGCTTTCAATATATCATTCATATCAACCATCGGTAAGTGACTTAGGTCTTTGTATCCAAAGGTTATTGTCGGGATAGTTGTATTTTTTATACGTAATTGTCATCGAAGTATATTTTTTGCTTCATTGTTCATTGTGAGTATTTATTAAGGCAAAGCGTTCCAGAGGAAGGGCGGGGCTCCTCAATAAACGAGCCCTTATCAAATAAATGAATGAACCGTTTATGACATCATACACTCTAATTTTAATTAGTGAACTCTCGTTTAGTTTAATATTTGGTTGTTTACAGGCATTGACTTTAAAATACGAACGATAGACCTTGAAGGTAAAAAAGTTAAATTACAGATATGGTAAGTTTTTAAATTAAAGTTGAAAATACTTCCAAACAATTTTAATTTTTATCAATATTTTGATTTTGACTTCTTTTTAGGGATACAGCAGGCCAAGAAAGATTTCGCACAATCACCACTGCCTACTACAGAGGGTCAATGGGTATTATGTTGGTTTATGATGTTACAAATGAGAAGAGCTTTGAAAATATTAAGAATTGGATTAGAAATATTGAAGAAAATGCAAGTGCCGATGTGGAGAAAATGATACTTGGTAATAAGTGTGACTTGGATGCTAAGAGACAGGTATGTTTAATTAAAATTTTCTTTTGTATTAGACTACTAGCTGGTACAACAGTATCAGATCTTCATCATCTCAGTATAAAGTGCTCATCATTCTCAACGATTTTGAAAACAAGTTTGTGGTTCAGTCCCATCCCATTTTAGTCCAATTTAAGTGAGATCTGAAGAGATCTTTTTGCGTTATCTCTAATTGTAATGAAATAACTTTGATTATGTTGATAATGTATGTACACATTTTATTATTAGTTGATGTTGAAGTCAGTTTTTTTAAGTTATTTAGTTTAAACAGTAAACACAGCCCCTATCCTATACTCAGCTTCATTCATTTAAAACTGATGGTGAATACAAAAAACTTTCACAGCTTCAACATTACACGTAAACAAAATGTGTCAAAAAAATTTGCAAAGTTCGACCTACACTTGTGGGTTTGTGTATTGGCTCAAAAGTGAGTAACCAGTCTTAACATAATGTAATACTGTTTACATCCCCTGACAACTATGCGATAGTTTCATTACAGGGAGGTGACTATGAAGTTTATGCCATTTATAAGCCATTATTCTTTCTCTCAATTGAGTGTTTTCAAACCTATTTAATAGTATATCTTTATCAGTCCATCTTATCTTTTATTAGTAATGGATGCCATATGTAAATATTGTACCTTATTGAAAGAAATTCATTCAACTTATACTACAGAGCGGAAAAGTACCTTGCAGCTGGCCATACAGCTATGAGATAAGATTAAATTATTATAATTATTGCTTGATTGGTACAGTATAGGTGACACACTCAAGGAACACTTCTATAGTAAGGTATATTTTATGGTCCTGTACTGCAGATCTATCATACAATACAAATTAATAGAGTAGATAACATAATTTGAACAAAAATATCCTAATTACACTATTGATAATTGTGATAAGTAATATCTGCACTGGAGTAGCATGATGGAGTATACTCTTGGCCTCCTCAGTAATGAGGAGAGACCCGTGCTCAGTAGTGGGCCATTAATGGGTTGTAGCCATATAAAAAATTATATGAAATACTAGTTAAGTAAATATAAAAGTTCCCCAGGATTTACCTATGATTATTTTATGACTGTCTTGGACCTATAAATATGGGATCATTTGGTAGGCTACTGAGATGGAACTGTGATCTGCAAAAAATGCAGTTCAGTCTGAGACAGTCAGAGTCTAAGTTAGAAATAAAATAAAAATAAATTAAGAGCTAAATATTAATAGGATAAATAAAATGTCATAAGTTGCACTTGTTTGCAAATGTGTGTACACATTTTTTTTAATAATTTATTATTTTAGTGAATGAAAAAATATTTTTTATATTTTTTCAGTATTAGTATTATTTTTTTCAGGTATCAAAAGAACGAGGTGAACAATTAGCGATAGAATATCAAATAAAATTTGTAGAGACATCGGCAAAAGATTCGTTAAATGTGGAGTATGCATTTTTCACGCTAGCAAGAGATATCAAGGCTAAGATGGAGAAGAAACAGGTAATATACATTATGTTTGCTATTAGTTGTTCTATATATTTATCTTATATGCTGAGAAATGTCTCTTAATAACATATGTATAGTTATGTGCCTTTTTTACTATACATAATGCACATCAATGGATCCCTTAAATAATACATAGATATCACTAGTGGCCCGAGTACTAAGATTTATCTGTCATTTACATCCTTACCTGTTTAACAATTGAACATGGGGCCTCTTATTTTGCATTGGACCGTGTTATAACTCCTACATAGAATCTGAAAATTTTCACATGAAGTATTGTCATAGTTGTAGAAGTATCGTCAAATTTTATAAGGCAGCCATTTCTACGACTACGACGGTATATTTTTCAATCTATCAGTAAACTTTGTTTGATATGATCACTGTAGTCTCTATAATATTGTTTCTTTTGTTCCATGGCTATCTTTTGAAAACAGAAGGTAATGTTTGTTGGGTGTTAATTGTTGTAAATGTTGTGTTGTCGTTGTGTATACGAGCTTTAGTTTTGTTTACTAACGTTTTATCAATTCACTAGACATTGAAATTATATTAGCAGTAACTTGTTGTAGTCTTCATGCTACCCTCAAGATATTAAAATTCCCTAAAATCATTTATTTTATTGTTTTATGTTTTGTTTTTGATTTTTGTTGCATTAAAAGTCAAAAGTACATTAAAAGAGGAATTTTAAAGTGTGCAAGGCATGGAAAAATAGTTCAGAACTTTAAGGAATTATTTTAATAAGGCCTAAAGAAGACTTGCCTATTATTTAAGAAGTAAGTCAATAATCATATTATTATTAATATCGCTAATCCATGTAATGAAAATTCTATTACCTATTGAAACGCAAAAGTTCTGTTATCAGCTTTAAGGGATAGGTATAGGGCAGATGATTCATAAGGACCTTATGAAACGAAGAGTGAAGCGAAAAATCACAATAGCTTTTACTGGTTGAATAGATAAGTCAAGGTGTAAGTCACCACGAGCGTGCCATTAAAATTCCGTGTCTATCAATCATCGTAGTTTAGTAAATAAAAATAGTAAACAGCTACCTAATGAATTAATTCGTAGAACGATAAACAACGTGGCCAATTTAATTACGGATGTTCCACGGTAAACTTTGTATTACATTGGATTATTATTTATCAATTGCAGTTACTATATTACAATAATTTACTACCGCTTTTTCCTGAAACGTAACTACATAATTTTATAAATTAGCATTTATCGAGTAGTGTTGCGGTGGCACTATTTATTTATAGATGGCTGTTCGCCGGGATCGCAGTAGCGTCCGCATTCGCATTTCGAACCTACTTCTGGATATAAATCTATTATGTAGATTGTAGGGGTTAAAAAAGCTAATTTAGCATTTACCTGTTATTATTTTATAAACATAAATATTCCTTACTTCTGTTTGTAAACATCTGGTCAATAGAGTTGCGCTGTAATCTAAAACCTGTTGAACAAAGTTGCGGTTTGATTGCGTGCATGCTTTGCTAAGTATAGTTAATCTTTACGTATTTTGTATGTTATGTAGTTAAAAGGATTAAATTTTACTGCTGAAGAAGTGCTTAAAAGTTTTAATTTTTTTGATAAATTTTTCATGACGGCATTAAATGCAGCTTAGCTCTACTAAAACAATGGCTTGATAATATAACATAACTGATTGATTTATTTCACGTTTCAACTGTAATCTATAAAAGTACCGTAACCCATAGGACGTTTCTTCATGTTAATAAAGTATGAAATCACAACGCTCTGTATTTGGGATTTTACATAAAAGGACTGTTGACCTATTGTTATTTAGTTATCACGAGTGGTGATAAGCGAGGAGATTGATAATGACCTATTACGGTGTAACAGTAGCTTGTAATTTTCAGTTTAGAGCTCGTTTAATCTTTGCAAGGTTAGCAAATATTTAGCGCTAATATCTTGAGTAGGTACCTACTGTGTTACCTAAACAGTATCTTAGGGCTTCTATATCGGATTTTTTAAAGTTTTGCTGTAACTATCGGTATGTTTTTACAAGTAACCGTGGACATAGAGTATAATAGTGGCAGGATTAATATGAAATAAACCAAAACTATTTACCTACCTATCGCGTGACATGTTCCTTGGCCGCGAGGAAATATTTTGTTAAACATGATACCTAATAGAATGTGTATTTGTATTTATAATCGGGTACATATAAAGAACACTTTCAAATTTCATGCATGCTTATTATGCATTATTAATTATAGTGGTAGTTTAGTGACACGTAAGAGGTAACCGCACGACAATTTTTCTCCCCTGTGTATAGCTTTGTGCATGTATCATAATGAGTATTGTTTCGTCGATTTTGGTGGCGAAGTAGGATAAGGATATTTCCTATAGTCCTAAGAATACGTCGAGCTATTTTCCCAATCCATTCCTGTACAATGATAAGCTCTTAACTAGCAGTAAACTACATTGAAGGAAAGCATAACTATCTCTATTTCATGAAATACTTACAACCCAATAATGTGATAACATTCAGTCAATCTTGATATCCGTTACGGCATAAATAATAGCGCCTTTACGTTTCGGTCAAGCTTCTGCTCTCAAGCACTCAATGGAACTATGTTAAAATGTTCTATACTTGTTACTTTTCATGTGCGAGCTACCCATCTATGTAGAACAGGTAAAATTCCATCAACGTGCATCAATGCTATCAGGATGTATCGGGGTGAGATGAAGCCTCCTTATAGATTAACCGGACTTAGAATCATTTAGGATTCCAAAAATTAATTTGTCTGTTAAAAGTGCACACATAGTGTAGGTACGTAAAACCCATCGCGCGTTAATCTAAAAAAAACATAAAAGGCGACCAAGTTCCTCAAAATTCGTAAACTCTTATTGATAGCCCGTTCCTCTTATTGATTGATAGCTGAAGTATTATATCTATAGCCCTCAAAAAATTATCTATCACCAAAATTCACAGCTTTCGTTGTTGTTATTTTACTTACAAATTTTGCCAGGGACAGATAAATAGAATATTGGAAACAGTATCGACCGACAATAGACGTTGCAATCCTGATAATGAGAACGAAATGAGTGACGTGTGGTGTGTTGTGTGCAGGAGGCGAGCAACCCGGCGGGCGCGCGGAGCGGCGCGCACCAGCTGAAGGCCAACGAGGCGCAGCGCAAGCCGCCGTCCTGGCTGTCGCGCTGCGCCCTGCTCTGACGCGCCCGCGCCGTTCGCGACGCAAGACAGTGCCACGCCCACCTCAACTATATTTTTCGACCTACATTTTAAACTGGTGCAACGACTCCTCCCGGAGCTCAGACTTGCTTTTTGTATTTTTATAATCCACTTGTCATTTCGCTAGAGGTGTTGGAACGCGGTGTCGCGCCATAACGATACTATTCGCCATGTGATATACAGTAAGGTCACTATGTAACGAACCGGGCTCCTGGTCGACTCAATTTTGAAACTTGTTTTACGCGACCGCGCTCCGCCGGTCCATCTTTACAGTATTTTTTCGTAAATTATTGTGTAAATTACGTTTATTTTGTAATGACAATTTGTAATTAGGACGAAATTATTTGGGTGTTAATTTTCAATGCAAATGGTTTAAAGGATATTCATTCAATAGATTATTATTATTAGCTGTATTTTTTCTTTGCTATTTTAATTAAGATATTATATATTTTAATGTAATATATACTACATATTTAATTTTGAATAAACAGTGCTTTTTTAACAATTTTCATATTTGTATCACTTAATACACCAAATTGCTTTTGATGCCAAAATATAGTAATTTACAATTGAAAGCACCTCATTGCAGTAAAAAAATCAAAAGCGCCATAACATTAGTCAGTAAGTTTATTTCCAAATAAATATAAACTTAGTAATTTGACAATGGAAGCTCATCTAAAGTAACCAAATAATTGCAACAATAATGACACATTTGGTACTGTTAATTTATTGTCAGTCATAAACATAAATAAATGCATTATGCTGCTTGTACTTGCTTTGGCCTAGACTTAAACGGTCGGAGCATTAACTTCTTTGCTCCTGTGAAGGCACTTTTTGTGACAAAAGTAAGAAGTTTAATTAAGCTTTTCGCCGATAAAACTACAATATGAGACGTAAGTTGCGAACCCTTTCGCCAGTAGACGACGTAAATAGGAACCGGTGGCAGCTTGTCGTACCACACGCCTTTGCGGTAGTTCTTTGCGCGAGATTCGGCCGACAGCAGCCCTGCCGCCATCTGTGACTCCACCGTGTTTTTCTTCAAAACTGGGGGCACTGATGCTTTGGCAAACCCAAGTTCCACTAATTTTTGTCCGATATCTAATATTTCCACTGTTTTCGTCTGAAAAATACACACTTGTCAAAATTCTTTTGATTAGGGAAATGTGATGGTAAAAATGAATTTATTGCATAGTTTATTAATGGCTGAACACAACTAACAATGACGGATGCCCTATGAATGGGAAGACCATTCAGAGGGCTGAAGTCCATAGTTTGCTGAGCTTATCAAGTGGTGAACTTGACTTGAACTTGTGACATCACACATATTTCAGAGTCAGAGCAATAAAGAGAATTTTGAAGTAAACAGGTTTCTTAAACATTTTCCTTCACTAGAGCAAGAATGAATAAATTCTAATTTGCAAGTACAAACAGAAGGCAGGTACAAATTATCAGTACATATTTTGTTACTTTGTAATTCTATTAATACTATTAAGAATTTTATAACACATTTGGATATTTCACTTACCTACACAAATCAATAGTATATTATGTATTGTACATACATCATTAAGCATCATACAGTTTAACAGAAAGAACAGTTGATTACCTTAGGTTGGGGTAAATGCAAATGGACGGTAGAAACTAAGTCATCATTGTCTCTGGCAATGGGTTTGAGGGTCACCTCTTTATCCTTGGCCACACACTCCAACCAGTTAACAGCATTTCCACTTATTATATCAACACCCCAAAGCTGAAAATCAGAATAGGTAATAAAGTGTTAGTCCTGGAATAAATTTTATAACAACCGTAACCATTTCGTTCATAAAATAATTAACCTGAAGTTATTGGATGCCCTGACATATTCTATATAACGGTAATATAATTAAGCTTGCCTGTTTAAAATGTTTACAGCATATTTAAGTGAAGGATATGAGTTGTTCTCAAAAAAGTGTCCCGTCATGAAATTGTCATGAAAACAATTTCGTCAAGAAACGTCAGGAAAATGTCACGAAATTTTGTCAAGAAAATTAGGCACGCAGTCATATTTCACAAAATTACATCGAAAGAATCTATTAGATCCAACAACAAAAGGTTTTTGACTATTTATCACCTTTTTTACAAAGTTTTGTACATATTTTGATCAAAATATTACTTACTTTTTGAGTCGAAACACGTCAGGAAATATTTTTAAAGCACTTTTAACATATAAACTCCCGACCTTTTTGTTATTACTGACGGCTAAACAAATTGGCGGCACTATGAGTTTTTAACTATGGAATCTAACAGGGTTGGCCTACCTTATAATACAAAATTCTACCTGGAAATACTGTTGCGATGATGGGAACAGCGTCAAGAAATGTGTCACGAAAATTATTAAAAAAATGTGGGACATTAAATGTTTTTTGAATTTTAAATAACTAAAACGGCATTAAAAAGCCTAAGTGTGATTTTGAATAGTATTACATATTATATAACTGTAGATAAGATTAAACCTCTTTCTAAATATAATTTGAAAATATAGAATACGAAGACTTCAATATCTCGAGATAGGGTGGGGACATATTATTTTTGTATGGGGGGCTACTTTACTGACGAAAACAAATTGTTTTTTTAGATTAATTTTACTATCTGTACGAGTATAAACGCGTTTAAAGAAACAGGATTGACCCGGACAACAAATTTATATTATACAATTTGCTAATAAGAAGGTTATTTTAATTCATAAAGCGCTTTTCACGTGTGGACACTAAAAAATATTAAAGTGGACAACTTTTTGAGAACAACTCATATGATTGATTGGTTGTGTAAATGATTGTGTTGTGAAATAAATTGGCACAAAATCTGACCTTGACCGGGAGCGGCGGTTTGCTGGAATGCCAGAGCGGTAGGTAGATGGGGGCCTTGTGATTGACCAGAACACGAAGGGGCGAATGCTGCACTCCTGCGTATACGCCCTTTAGGGGTTCGCGGTTCTTTATGAAGTGGTCCGGGATCTTTCTCGCCTTCGAAAACTTGCTGACCTATATCCAAATACACAAATATTTATCATTTTGTTATGTAATTATTTATATGATAGTAAAAAGTATGGTATATTTACCGGTCGTATCTTATGAATAGAAAAGGCGAGGCTAGCTGTAGCGAGGGCGTAAACTGCTATCTGAAAAAAGTAACGTACAGAGTTAGAAAGTCAAACAAAACAAAATATTGAAGAGTATTGACACTTTCTACTTACATTTACACCTCGGTAATCCTGTTCGAGTAAGCTAGTTAAGTTATAGAACATTCCTCCTTCTTTTTCAGACATTTCGGTTAACTTTTAAGAAAAGGAACTTTCATAATTTTATTTATTAGCTCATCGGTATTTCAGTAGATAGCTAGTATTATTTTAGTGCTTTTTGACGTAAGATTCGATTTACATCTGTTAGTGACGTTTAAATGACATAATGAAGTGACGTCAACGTTTCACATTGCCATTATCCAAACAAATGAAAAGAACTAGTACGTCTACAACTCGTTTTTAGTATTCCGTTTTTAGTTTATAGGTTATTGGCACTATCGGCAATCGTACAGCATGAAGAGGATAATTAAAATGAATATCTGTTCAGTTTACCGTATTTAAACCTTTGATGTTTTAATTATCTAGATTAATCGTCGTTCTACAATGAAAACAAAAAAAACAAGGCAACAATGTCAAGCATGTGTGTGCTTGCAGGCGATGTTTTTCACGTTTTAACGTGTGCGTAATGATATAAAAATTTATTGTGGCTAACAATTGGCCACAATTTTTTGACACGTTTGCGTGGATTCGATGTTCCATCTAGACATTTAAAACATCAAAGATTTAAACATAACTGTAACCGCTTAGTTAGTTAGGTACTGAATATTGACAGCGCAATATTATATTAATTGTATTTTAACGTGTGTAACTGCTGGTAGATCGACGTGACATCACTGAATGGGTCCTACGGAAGACCAGCGCTGGTTGTCTCCGGACTCCAGCACAATGCTGAGTAGGCTCCATTTTTGTGAAACACACGCTGCCCGACGTGTTCTTGTTAACTTTATTTTCTTTTAATTGTATTGTGTCTTGCAAAATAAATGTGTTTTCTTTCTTCTTTCTTTTCTAATCGTAAGTATAAATAACTTATAATGTACCACGTAATTTTATAATAATAAAAGAAATTTGTAAGAATAACTGCACTACCTCGTTAATCTATAAGATACCGGTTGTTACTAGTGATGTAACGAATGCCAGCTTTGAATGAATGAGTGAATTTTAACAATTTCAAAGTGTATTCACAATCGATTCACACAGATTGTGAATACCTTGCGTCGTTCGTTATGATTTTATGTTTTGACATAACCAAATCTTTGAATCGATTCAATAAAGTTTTTGTGATATCATCATATCAGTTATGTTGAATGGTTTATCGATATGATCTTGTTATTCAAGACATCCGATATAAGTAACGTTTTGATATTATATCGTGCTCATGTCTAATACGAATGCCATACATATACACAAACATGTTCACATTCGCGAATGCGAACATTCGTTTTGTTACGTAACATTTAACTTTATATAAAAAATACCGGTTACTGATTCATCCAAATCGATAACGTAATTTAAGAAACGGTTGATCTGACTGCTGTCATCTGTTCATTCTCACGGGTACAACTCTATTCCACGTCAACTTTTTTGACAACAAGCAACCAACGAGCAGCCAAGGGAAGCAAGGTGGAAAATTAAACTGAATTTTATAAAAAGTTTCAAATTAATTATTCAAGATGATAAACGTTTTAAATACCATCGATACGGGTCACGAGGACATGATCCACGATGCCCAGTTAGATTACTATGGGCTTCGTCTTGCGACATGTTCTTCCGATAACTCCGTAAAAGTGTACGATCTCAAGAACGGAACACAAACTCTGGCGGCAGATCTGAAAGGACATTTCGGGCCAGTTTGGGAACTCTCCTGGTCTCATCCAAAGTTCGGAAACCTACTAGCGTCATGTTCTTACGACAGAAAAGTTATAATTTGGAAGGAATCCGGCGAGTGGACGAAACTTTACGAATACACGGGTCATGAAAGTTCGGTGAACTCAGTGGACTGGGCGCCCGCCGATTATGGGCTGATACTGGCTTGCGCCAGTTCCGATGGTTCAATTTCTTTCATCACGTACAACCAGGACGGTGGGAACTGGGAAGTGAAGAAGATCCCCGGCGCCCACTCGATTGGCGTGAACGCCGTCAGCTGGTGCCCGGCCATCTCCTTTGATCCCAACTTAGATCCACTATCTAACAAGGCAGCTCCTAAAAGATTGGTGTCTGGTGGCTGTGACAATTTAATCAAGGTAATTACTATTTATGTCTACTTGTAACTGTCTCACATTGCACCAAATTAGCATTTTAGTTATGCTGATGGTTTGCTACTCACCATTAAGACATGTAACTGCATAATTACTACAATATTATTATTGTGTAACTGATAAATAATGTGTTTAGCTGTAAATTGACTGAAGTTTTATTGATGATCTTACCATTTTTTTTCAGATTTGGAGGGAACAAGGAGACCAGTGGGTTGAAGAAAACAGATTGGAGATGCACATGGACTGGGTCAGAGACGTAGCCTGGGCTCCCTCATTTGGCTTACAGAAATCAATGATTGCAAGCTGCTCCCAAGACAAGCGTGTTGTCATTTGGTCCAGCGATGACAATGTCTCTTGGACACCCACAATACTAAACACATTTGATGATGTTGTATGGAGTGTGAGCTGGTCTCCCACTGGAACGATCCTAGCAGTCTCAGGGGGTGACAACAAAGTGAGCTTATGGAAGGAGGGTACTGAAGGACAGTGGATGTGCATCAGTGAAGTTGCTAAGGGTCTCGTACATCCTCCTAAAGAAGACAGAGTACTAACTCTCTGATTGTTCTTGTTTTCTTTATTTAATTTGTAATTTTCTTTAATTAATGTAATATAATATATACAATTCCAGCTATATAGTTTTTAATTGAGTTCTTGAAACTGTGGATTAAAATTAAAATTTAGTTAATTGTTTGACATTGGGTAAATTTTTGCTAATTGATAAGTTGATTAAAATTTTGTTCTTTGTAATTGCAATAGACATAGACTATACTCCGTTTGAATTCAATCTGGAATTTGTTACAAAAATGCCAGCGTTCCGCTAAAGCGAAGGTACATTTAAGACTGAAGGAGTTATCTAAAAATGTCCTTAGAATTCTTTTCTGAGAAGTTAAATTGAACTGTGAGCACAGAAGATAAGTTTGGTTTTGGTGGAGAGTGGCAATACCATATGCTCGATAAGTACTCAACTATAATATCAGTAAAAACTAAATATAACACTAGCAATAAATGAGGACAGATCTACATTTACTTTTTATAAGAAACATAATTTTATGTACCATAACTTTTTAAGGTTACAAAGGTTAATTGCAATAATAAAAACACTGTGCATACAAAATGGTTTATTATCAATTATCATTAACTTAAAAATTATATATCACATGTTTGTTATATTAAATTCTATCAGTTCAAGAAGTAACGGCATTTTATAGTACTCTGCGATGGATTTGAATGTCGCTAGCTGAGTGTGGATCTCCTTGACAGGCACCATCAGAGCAAACTCGCCTGCGCAGTCACACACAACTGACAAGTTTTCTCTTTTTACCTGTGGATTTGATGATTTAATTTATTAATTTAAACATAAGTTATTGGATGTAGGGAAGGGAACAAAACTATAATAATTTTTAGGTTCCATTAGATTAAAAAAAGTCCCCCAATAATAGTAAGTCTCTTATTTGTTCTTGTGCAGACAGCAATCAGTTACAATATCATCACATTTACATAATATAAATCAGTGTTTGTTATTAAGGAGTATTAGAAAAGAAGGCAAATTTGAACATATTCTACGTGGACATACATACCTGATGACACCTGGTGCATACGAGGTCCTGCAGTGTGTAAGTCATGGCTCTTCGATTCATCATCTCTATGAGCCGCCACTCCAGCTCCTGGTTGTCGTAGGGGGTGTCGCAGATCGGGCAAAGGCACACCGGACTGTAAAGGAAGTTGACTCTTTACAAACCGTATATTGCATTATGTTATGGTAGTAACCCAATTATTATGTGTGTCACTGGACGTGCATATATCGATAAGGAAACTGCAGAAACGCTTTGCTGACAAACAATCGCTAACCGGACGGAAGCAAGTAAAAAGCGGCTCAGCATCTCTCTGGTTTTGCGATCGCTTAAGGGGAGTTGCTACCAAACGAGTCGGTGCGGTGATGCGGTCTCAATTTAACAACGTAAGCGCAAAACATATTCCGCGTCGAGAGCGACTACAGTATATCATTATATGTACTTGAGTCATAGAGCATATGGAATTGCCACTCTCCGCTAAAATCAAACTTATTACCTGTAATCACGCTTAGTAGCACGTACGCTTAGAGCGCTTAATCGCATTGGCGGAACGCTGGCATTTGTGTGCCATGCAATTAATTATAACGAAGTCCAGCTCGACTTCAAACGGAGTATAAGTACTCACACGCCGTCGAGCGCGGCGCGGCGCGTGTGGCGGCACAGGTCGAGCGCGCGGCAGTGGTTGCACACGCGGCAGATGAGCGCGGGCAGCGCGCACGAGCCGCCCGCGTCGCGCCACTCCGCCGCCGCGCTCCACTCGCCCACGCCCACCAGACGCAGCAGGTTGCGCCGGAGGAGCGTCACCTGGGACAACGAACAAATATTAGAAGCATTGCATAGTCTAATATATATTTTCGTAAGTACATCGGGTTTTAGTGAGATCCGTACCTTGAAGAGTACAGTAAGGTCATTTTAACTCGGCTGATATGAAGTTGGCTACGAGTGTCTGCGCAGAAGCCGATTTTAAGACCAAAATGGTGGTAGAAGGCGGGGAGTGCGGGCGGTAGGATAGTTAGCCAATACCATGGACGTAAATACGTCCATGGCCAATACGAAATAGCGCATCACGAAACACTTTTTTTTTTTTTATTGAATTAAGGTAGCAAACGAGCATGCAGCACCACCCTTCCGCTGCCGCCCATGGCAATTGTGACCAACTTAGAACAAGACCCAATTTAGGGACTAGGGTGGTTAGTCCAATTAGTAGATGGTGTTAGAATGTTAGTTGGTTAGTTTGTTAATAAGTGTGAGGACAGGGACTGTTAGTGATAGTTAGTCCTGTTAGTTAATATTAGTATTGTCCAGTTAGTAATGATTAGTGTGAGTCTTGTTCCAATTCGGTCACAGATGTGTTGCTACCCCTGAGGTCTGAGATGGTCGCCTCTAAAAAAGTGAACCGGCTCCACACCTTCCTATCCGGAACACAATTGCTCTTAAAAACAATTATTATGACGGTAGGAATGGTACTGAGTACCTTGGCGGGCGGTGGCACTACCCCGGGTTTTGTTTTGATTGGTCAGTTACTGTACCTGCGCAAACATCTCGGAAAACGAAGTTCACATCAGCCTAGTCAAAATGACTATAGAGGACGGCGAGGGATCAGAGGGATAATAGGAAAAATAGCCAAATAAGTACAATAGCTTTGATTATATACACATAATCAAAGTACAATAGGAATTTTGTGTATTTGTTTTACAAAAATGACAGAATTTACACTTATAAAAATAAAAATATAAAATCAAAGGAGTTTGGTTTGTCACAATGACCTTACTGTAGACGTATCCTAAATTACATTGTAATGCTTTAAAAAAATGAAAACATTAACAAACGCAATATTCGCCCCTACATCCTAGTCCTCTCCCCACGCTTACCTCCTCCTCCAAGCTAGCGTCGAGCGAGAACACCTTGCAGACGGCGTTGACGAACAGCAGCGCGGGCGTGGCGCCGGCGAACGCGTCCGCGCGCAGCCCCGGCGCCGGCTCGATGTCGCCCGGCTGCAGTGTCGGCATGCGGCTGTTTATCTTCTCCGTCATCCTGTAGATATTAGTGGGTTGTGTTTGAAGATTGATAAGTAATTTTATTTATTGAAATAAAAAAAAAATTAATAATACTATTTAATTTATCTGGTGAACCGCTTTTCATAACTATAACAGTAAAAATAGATATTTAAATACATCATTCATATTTCTGCCTCGCTGGACATCGAACTTATCAGGGATTACCTACACAAAAATATCTCGCTCGGAATTAAACTCGGTTCACCTATCAAAAAGTTACGAACACAAATAAATAACGCTACACACTCATAACCCCACACTACGATTCCCTGTGTCGTGGACAACACAAAAGATAAGGACACACATATAGACCAAGAACGGAAATTTAAACTCATCATTCAAATTTCCGCCTCGCTGGCAATCAAACCCAGGACCCTCGGAACAGCGATTCGGCTTGTTAACTATTGCGCCATCCGGGTCGTATAAATGAAACACACATTGGAATCTCTATTTGAACCTCTTCCTTTTCTCAATCTTTAAAATAAACAAATTCACGCACTGGAACAGCTTCTGCGCCATCTCGCCGGCGAGCAGCGCGCGCAGCTGGTCGGGGTTGCCGGCGTGCGCGCGCGCCGCGCTCAGCAGGCCGGCCGCGGCCGCCGCGAACTGCCCGCGCACGCCCACCGGCAGCTGCGCCGCCAGCGACCACTGCATCGAGATCTCGCCCTGCGACACCCCAACACGCTTTGTATTATTGCTATCTTTGAAAAAGTTTTACTAAATGTGTGCTTCGTTAGCCTTGATGGATGTGTAGCGGCGCGATACATAAAGTAATATGAGCGCGCGCCGCACATGATGCTGACCACGCAACCACAAGTAACGAGTGCAGTAAACAATAGACTACGTCATACGCGTCATACTGAACTGGCCAATCAGGAGACGTATCCTCAACCGCAATATCGAAGATTCTAAAGTATCTAACTATATACGTCCGAAGTTAACATCGGACCGCGGTCCCCAGGCCGTGACATTGCCTGGCGGGAGATCTCCCCTTTTCCTTCACAGATGTGTGTTTCGCGGAGACCTACGGCAGCAAACAGCAGGGAGGGATTGAGCACACAACAGTGAGGGATCCACGAAAGTACTGACCATAGTGGAAAAAATACAGAATGGGTTAGAAGTATAAAGAGTAAATATAAACTTTATAAAGAACATTGACGTAAAATTATAAATAAAATAAATAAATATTCGCCGAAATACACACTAAAACATTGGTTCTTGAATGCATAAATAACCTACATAATCATCATCAATCATCAGAATTTTTAACAAACTAACTTTTAACTTGATAATGGGCAATAACTTGTCAAACACGCTACCACAGTACCTCATCTTCAGGCTCCTCTGTAGCGTTGGCCACTTGTGATGAACCGACCTCGCCCAGTCCGGGGGGTAACTTTCCCTGTTAACATAAAGACCACTTGAATCAGAAAAAATATTTTGAGAATTGTCCTCCTAGCTGTCACCCCGAGAGACAGGGCTGAGGGGACTACGGGGAATAATTCCAACTTCTCGTGTGAAATTGAGGCGGGTCGCTAGTAAATAATAATTATAGACAGTAACCTGCACTCCGGCATAGTTGGCCTCGTCGAGCCACAGCAGGTAGGACCAGCACTGCTTGTACCGGATGTCGAGCCCGTGGAACACCTCCTTGTTGCGGATGCTCTGCACCACGAACTCCACGTACCCTGGATACGTTACATTTATATATAAAGGAGCAGGCCTAGAACATCCGCCATGCTGTTACATGCGGTTCCGTGAACACTTGCGAAGAAAAATATCTTGTAATGTTCTTTTCCAATAACTTTGCTTTCATTCATTTATTCATCATTTTATCATTTCATGTTTTGGTTTTTAAATATCATAAGTCATTTTCTACTTCTATTTTTCTCGTCTCTACCTTTTTCTTGTATCTACTTTTCTTTTTATTCGTCAAAAATATTTAATCAACAAATACACTGCAGTTGTAAGCAATATAACGAATAGCAAGGTGATAATAAAGTATCGTGGTTACCAATTCCATCCAAGACGGAGGTCTTCTGTGTGCTGAGGATGATCCGGTTGAAGTCGGCGAAGACGACGCGCGAGCCGAGCCGCTTGAACTCGGCCACCAGCATGAGGAACAGCTTCTTCATCAGGTTGTACAGCGTGCGCCGCAGCGCCGGGTCGTACAGTAACGATGAGGGACTCTTCAGCCATCTGCCGACATGCCGTTTGAGAAAGGTTAGGCTAAACTTTAGTAGCGGTTAAGGACTCGTGTTTTTAACAGACTTCAAAAAAGAAGGAGGTTCTAAATTCGACCGTATGTATGCTTTTTTTATGTGTTCAGCGATTTTTTCGTCGTTTATGGGCCGATTTTGATAATTCTTTTTTGCTGTAAAGTAGATATGCGCAGTGGAGTCCGCTGATAAGGACACCAAGGTCTGATGATGGCATCTCAGAGAAATTGAGGGGAACTTTCGAAAATTGTATGGACGACTAGTGTGTTTGTTCATGTTGTCATAACGCGCTACCATTTCTTGAAAGTCTGGAGTCGATCTGATGAAGCCGAAAGACAGTCGAGAGAACTCCTCAACGATTTACTGCAGTTATCAGTGTTTGGGCTTGATTAATTTGTAGTGGCGATAAATTTACACTTATATGTTAAATTGAGCGCCATCTGGCGGTAGTTTTTGAGTTATCTCTGCTTATCAAGGTTGAAGTCCGTTATTTTTTTTGTAAAAAGCAATAATTATACTTATCTCGTAAGTTTTCTCGAAACGCGAAACGAAAGGAAAAAGGTTAGTAGTAGTAGTTAGTAGGTACGATACCAAAAGGCGTTACGAGGGGACTTTCATAAGGTTCTAAATATTTTATTAGTTTTTGTGACACAGGCTAAATTAACATTTAATGAAAAGTCTGATGTATAGATAGATACTTATTTCCGTTCAAGAGGGAGCCGTGTTGTAAGACAGACAGTGAAGACAATATATTAATAGGGATCCATTTTCACCCTTAGGGAACCGTAAAAACACCAAACCACAACCTGTAGAAGTGCGATATCTGGAAGTCGGCGAAGACGTTCTTGTATACGGTGACGTCGCGCAGCCAGGCCGCCACCATGGTGCGCAGCACCTTGAACGCGCCGCTGCACTGCGCCTGCTCGTCGTAGTTGGCCGTCGCGTTCGCACCTGCACAGACAATCCTCGCTATTGAATATGTGACGTCACCGAATCCTGAATCACGCTATCGAAGATTTGTACATCACCCGCATATAATTTTATACAACGCCCCGAGAGCATTCACTTGGGTCCTCGGCCGCCCCCAGGTATGTCCTCTCGCCTGGCGTGAGATCTCCCTTAGCCAAAAATATATCGACTACTTCGTAATCGGGGCCATTCATAAATTGTGTCATGATTTTCTTGATTTTTCACCCCTTTCCCGTTCCATGTCACAGGTGGTTACATTTGTAAGGCTCCCCTCCCTAGTATGACGTCACTTATTTTACAATTTTATATCTAATTTAAATATAAAATATTGTATTTAAACCTTTGTTAAGTGAAATCACAAATTTTACAACATCTTGTGACATACTTAGTAATGGACCTCCTCTTTCCTCCTAAACGGATGAAGCTCTATTTCTGAATCACTCGACAATTAGCGAGCGCTCTTTTCGAGTGATTTTCATTCGATATTTTAAATAAACTTATTCTAGCCTAGACAACAATCAAAATCAGTGGCCGCTTGCCTAGTGATATCTAACACATACCGGTAGTAGCCATGACATCCTGTATGTTGGCATGCTGGGCCCCGAAGGCGGTGGCCAGGCTGGTGCCCTCGAGCTGCAGCACGAGGTGCGCCTGCAACAGCGCGCACACGGCCAGCGCGTCCACGTCCAGCGCCACGCTCGCGCCGGGGTACGCGCCCGCCGTCGACAGCGCGCACGTTGCTCCTCCACCGAGCTATCTATACAACTATATACACAGTAAACACATACCGGTAGTAGCCATGACATCCTGTATGTTGGCGTGCTGGGCCCCGAAGGCGGTGGCCAGGCTGGTGCCCTCGAGCTGCAGCACGAGGTGCGCCTGCAGCAGCGCGCACACGGCCAGCGCGTCCACGTCCAGCGCCACGCTCGCGCCGGGGTACGCGCCCGCCGTCGACAGCGCGCACGTTGCTCCTCCACCGAGCTATCTATACAACTATATACACAGTAAACACATACCGGTAGTAGCCATGACATCCTGTATGTTGGCGTGCTGGGCCCCGAAGGCGGTGGCCAGGCTGGTGCCCTCGAGCTGCAGCACGAGGTGCGCCTGCAGCAGCGCGCACACGGCCAGCGCGTCCACGTCCAGCGCCACGCTCGCGCCGGGGTACGCGCCCGCCGTCGACAGCGCGCACGACTGCTCCTCCTCCACCGAGCTCACCAGTCTGACGACATGAATTATATACTGGTACAGATGTATTGTAAAGCTTGGTGCACTGCGCGCGCAACGCACACATTTTAAATAGTGGTTTAAAATGATTTCATATTTCGTGTCCAAAAACGGTGACCCTTGTGTGCGTTGCTCCTGCAAGCAATGTTTGGAGTTTAACATAGTGTATGAATTGTGCTGGCACATTGGTCGTTTCCGTTTAATAAATTCTTAATCGTATTCTATTCATGTAGATGTCAACACGCTCGGATGGATGTAAATGTCAACACGTACGGATGGAGGATAGAATGTATGACGTACGTTTCGTAAGCTGTACTTAAATAATAGCTTTTATTTTTACTAAACTAAATAAAAAAGTCACTTGATTAAAAAAATCACACCTAACAATTTACGAATGGTGCTACCAAGGGACTTATCTACGGACGCGAATCGATAATAAACGGATTGACTAGTAAATAACAAAACCAACAACCGACCTGTTATCGTCGATCTCGCGTCCGCCGAGGTCGGGGCGCTCGAGCGGCGAGGCCCACAGCACGAAGTTGTGCTTGATGAGGTGGCGCGCGTAGAACACGTCCGCGCCGAACTGCGTGCCGTCCGCCGGCAGGTTGCCCAGCGGCACGTGGAAGTATCTGCGTAAAATGTAATGTCGCGGTTTTTATGTCTGCTTATTCGTGATCGACTCAAAGTTTGGTTGAACAAAAATAAAATGAAAATTCCCGTTGTTCCATTGTCGCCTAAAAACAAAGTTTGCCTACATATTCTTGTCCTGCTATATCCCCTCGTCTAGCTTTATCATTTAGTGCACTAAATTAGAAGACAAAACTCTTTGATGTGTCAAAACAACCGACGCCCGATTTAGCAATTAGCTTTAGTGCCATTACATCACCTTCGTCGAGCCACTAATCCTAAGCCTCCCCAACCCACTGACCTGCACTGCTCGACGGCAAGGTCGAGCACGGCGTCCAGGTTGAGGTAGTGTCTCACGAGCGCGCGCGCGCCCACGCGCTGCCAGTCCAGCGCGCCGTACAGCGACTCCGCGTCGCGCACGTGCAGCGCCACCAGCGGGAAATCCGACAGACCTGCCGGGATACATTAATGGGTAAGTAGGGTATTGAGTGTGTCTTTGTCTTGTGCGTTGACCATGGCATCCACGACACAGGGCACAGGGTAACCTAGTATGGGGCTATGAGTGCGTAGCGTTATTTATTTATTTAACTTTTCATACTTTGTATTATTTAGATAATTCTTGCCATCTACCAATTTACAACCACGCGTTATAAAAGTAAACAAACAAACAGCGCAGTTACCCGGCATGAGCGCAACCAACGCCTGTGTGGACAGGCGGGTCTGCAGCGCGAGCAGCGTGGGCCCGGCGCGCTCGTCGCGGTAGCGCTGCAGCGCGCGCGTCACGGCGCGGGCCACGTCGCGCGCCGCCGTGTGCACGCCCACCTCCCACGACAGCTCCGCCGCGGGCAGCGAGCTCTCTGACGTGCCCAGGTTTATCCTGGATGGGGGTGGGTAGGCACGAGAGTGACATTATAACGAACAAAGAACGACGGAGGAGACATTGCCACATGAAATTCTCACGGTAACACCCATCGTACCGAATAAAAGGACTGTAATACTGTACTGGTTGCGGTGTAAGCAGGATTTAGAGAGCCTCATTAAGCTACGATAAAACATTATTATTGATTTTATTAATTCAATTAAATATTTATAATAATCTCGAGAATTATGGTAATATGCAGGTGTCAGTGTAGTCATATAAAAGTTGAAATTTATTTAGCTATTCCATAGTCTAGTTGGAGGCAAAGCGAACGAGTCCGGGTTCGATTCTTCGCCAGGGAAGTTATTTGTGTGATGTAATAGTAACGTGTTATTTTGTTTTATCTGTTTTCCACCCGCGACACAGGGCATCCTAATGTGGAGTATAAGTGTGTTAGCGTTTATTTTTCTTATCCTTACTCTACATATGACAGTGTACCGTCCTGTATATTTAGCCACATTCGCAACAAATTAAACAATATTCTACTCACTTAGCAGTCCGCTCGGCCGCGTACAGCGTGTTCATATTGGGCATTTGATTAGTTTTGACGGTGTCGAGCACGAACACGTAGGCCTTGCGCACCGGCGCCAGCACCAGCGCCCACATGCTGCGGCTGGAGTTCGCTGATGAGTGCTGGTACAGGAATATGTGCTTCATCGGGGATACGCCGACCTGGTAACAACAATATTGTTATTAACTATTCGAAGTTATTTATTTACTTTGTAACTGTTGCGACTCAGTGTTTAGTTTACAATAAAATACTTTATTACACTATGAACAAATTGAAAAAAAGACTGAACACAGAAAACAACAATATATTATAATGGTTTGAGATTTTTGAATTAATAGAATTTAGTATAAAAAGTAGTAATAGAACTGGACAATTCTTCCTGATGACAAATGCACAATGAACTTGCTCATCTTGCTGTTGATTATTACGTACCTGTTTCTGTAGATACGGCTGGTGAGCCACGCTTTTGAACTGTAGTTGACTGAGAGTGAATGTGTCCATACTATTTGAACCCATCTGAATTAGCCTGTGAAAAGATTAAATTATTCATCTAAATAATTGATATTTTTCCAAAACAAAAACCGCCTAAACATGGAATTGAAATGGAATAAAACATGGAATTTTTTCCTCTTTAAATGAGATTAAACGGAATACAGGCTAAATAAAAAGGTCTTTTCAAGAAAACAAATAAAATATTTCGCTTACCGCCGGGCCTCTTGGGGGTCGACAGCGCAAATGCATCCTAATTGCACCAGCGCCCTGAACTCGAGGCTCATCTGAGTTTCGTATATCCCCTCTATCTCTGGCGCTGACAGCTCGCTCATTAGCTCCCTGTATAAAATACATGGGTATGACATTGTAACACATTTATAACTTATTTATAATTTATACGTTTAATAAGGGTTTTGGCAAAAATATACCTATCTCTCGGCAGGCGAGATGACATGCCTAGGGGGCGACCGAAGTTGAACACGCAGAAGGTGAACGTCGCTGTAAGAGCTAGTAGTATGCGAACGGTGTAAAAATCTAGTAACGTCCCGTCACACAAGTCAACAAACGTAGATACATTATCCGAGGACCTTGAAGGAAGCTGAATCCCCCCCCCCCCACTTCCCTGCCTCTATATGCATACGCCCAAGCATACTGCACAGCACACCGTGCTTCAATCAAAGCTCTGTCACAAAGCTACATTAGCACTCACTGCGCCCGCTCGCGATACAGCGCCTCCGGCACGGTGTACTGGTACAGGTATAGCGCGGGGCGCGCGCGCGGCAGCACGCGGTGCACGCGGCGCCAGTGCGCGCCCGCGTCGGCCGCGCGCGGCGAGCGCCGGTTCACGTAGAACACGCGCGGCACGGCCAGCCGCACCGTGTGCAGCTCCGCGCCCACCAGCGCCCACGCCTTGAACAGCCCTGGCTCGCCCGTTTCCGCCAACTGTACAGTCGATGTTGATGGATTGTAACAAATTGTGAGAACAAACGTTACAACTCTTTTTCTACAGGAAATGGAATGTTTTAAACGTTTTTCTCGCTTAAGTGGTATGCGCCCTATTGTAATTTTAACAGAAAATAACATTTAAGTTTAAAACTTTTGTATGTTTTAATACATTGTGATAAGCTTGAAAATATGCCTGCCCCACACACATAAAAATTGCTAATTATCGTGTATAATTAAATTGTGCATAAATAGTTATATTCCAAGTCTTTAATATCCTGAATTTGAAAGGAGTTACGTACGACAGTAGCTTTGGTCATTACATTATAGACTACGGGCCCATGTCGAAAATGGGGGGGTCATACGAACCACCAGGTGATGTATATAGGACGATATAAGAGCACAAAATAATAAGATTCAGCACTATGCCGTCACTTGTAAGCTGTCCAACTGAGTGCTGGTGAGAATTCAAAAGTGCAGGTAGAGGGAGTACATTTTGGTCATATGATTCTGTACGGCATTTTCACCATCGATAGATCCATGAAAAATAATAAGAAAGCGCGCAGTCCCGTAAAAAAATGGTGAGCCACAAAGTCGGTAATTTTTTTTGATTTTTTGAAAATTCCAGTTTCTTTTCTTTTCTTCTTTCAAAATAAATTAATTTTATGTTGTTTCAAATCACCCCCCAGACCACGGAAATAGAGGGGGTTTCAACCCTCGATTTTTTCCCCTTGTCGCATGATTTTTGTACGGCGTTGCGGAATAATGGATTAGAAGCTGTATTGAAACAGCATGAAACTGATGCCGTACAGGATCAAAAAGGAGATGTTCAAAAGTGGGCCTTTATTCCGAAGAAATTTGTACAGCCGTGATTTATATTTCATTTGAAAGAATATTTTCTAATCTACTTGAAATTTTAAGACGTTTATTTTATTGAACCTCCATATTTTGGAAAATCGACGAAGTATGTTAGAAGGTCGATGAAAAGCAATGTTTATTTTCTAACATGTACATACGTCTTTTTCACGAATTATGAACATATCTGAGGTCTCTTCTATTATTTATTATGTTTTCAATACGTAAATATTATATTAATTAACGTTGTAAATGTATTAATTATTAACATTATTAATTGTAAACCAAAGTCATGAAAAAACGGAACGACATAGATTGATATTAGTAACTGTCAGTGTCAACTGTCATTCCTAGATCATTGCCGCAATCAAAATTCAATTTCAATTGTCAATAATGGCAATCAATATTGGTATAATATTAATGATTATTAGTGTTTGCTTACGATAGTCGCCGACAATTTTATTTAACTAAACATTCAGATAGTAATTCTATTGTTTTATTACAATAATCATTGAACATGCAAATCAATGCAAAATGTTTAAATGCAAAATAAAATGTCAAACTCAAATGTCAACGTTAATTCATCACTCAATGTCACTATTCAGTACTGTCAGACTGTCAGTATCAGGTTAGTTGCCAGCAGTTAAAATTGCCCAGTGTGGCATGCTTTTTATCTATCTACGGAAATTCAAACATAAATAGAAAAAAAAGGGAGGATCTCTTTTTTATTTTCGCAACCTTGTCACAATCAGAATAATTTTCTCTTTCTCCACATCTAAGTTTTGTTTGTGTACAAATTTAAAACCAGCCCCCATACATTTTTTGAACATCTCCTTTACCCTGGAATTTTCAAAAAATCAAACAAATTTACCGACTTTGTGGCTCACCATTTTTTTACGGGACTGCGCGCTTTCTTATTATTTTTCATGGATCTATCGATGGTGAAAATGCCGTACAGAATCATATGACCAAAATGTACTCCCTCTACCTGCACTTTTGAATTCTCACCAGCACTCAGTTGGACAGCTTACAAGTGACGGCATAGTGCTGAATCTTATTATTTTGTGCTCTTATATCGTCCTATATACATCACCTGGTGGTTCGTATGACCCCCCCCATTATCGGCATGGGCCCGTAGTCTATTATAGTAACGTAACGTTTTTGTTATAAACCTGTATGATCTGCCAGGGAGTGTTCAATAAGGTACGTTGCGCCCGCTTGATAAAGCCGCCCAGCGTATTGGTGGAGCCGACGTGCCTCGATATTGACACCTCGTTGTCCGGTTTACCTGAATAAAGTGTTTAAACTTCACATATTACAATTACTTATCTCACCAACATTTTATTGAAATCCTGTAAAAATAATTATATAAACTATATAAAAAGTGCCTAATTCTATCACAATTAAGTCCAACATACGACTATAAAGATAGTATCATTAACTACACAGTCATACCCCGCTTGCTGCGGTTTCGCGTGCCCCGTTGTTCCATTTGCCACATCCATTTCTTCTTCTGGAATACTATCCAAGCTATGCGCTCCTCCTGTAACAAAAGATGAAGTCGTCTGGAGACACAACTTATAAATCTCTATAGATATATTTTACTTATTAAAAATATCTCTTGAGCATCTTATAACCTTTTTTATATACTTGAATACTTACTCATTATTAGTGAGTGGCAGAGGCACTTTATTATGTTTTTGTTAGGCAAATTCATAGGTCGAGTCTTTAATATAAAAAGAGTATCCAAAGAGTTATGACACTAGTAACCGAACAGCATTCCACCACTTATACATCCTACATAACCGAACACGCTACCTTAGTGTTCCCGAAGGGCGGCGGCGGTCCGAGCGCCTCCCGCCAGGTGGCGCACTGTTTGGCGGGGGACTCCTCCCGCTTGCGCTTCACCGTGTGCACCACGGGCCGCACGGGAGCTTTCTCTGTTGGCTGCTTGCCTATGTCCTCCATGTCTACTTCTGTGTCCTGAACGGTACATAAATAGGACATTTCAAAAGTAAAATACGAAAGAAAATACCTACAAGTGTATTTGTAATAGATTTAATTAATTTGAATTTTAAGAAATAGTTATTATTTTTAACTGTTTAAAACTTTTATTTTAAACAGTACATAATTATAAGTTATAAAACAATTTGTCCTTTCTGTTCGTTTGTTAAATGTTACGACTCATAATATAAACGCTTTAATGGTTCTATACTTCTATAGTCCATAATCAATATTGTTTTTAATAAAATGACAAACAATTTCATTATAAAATGGTAAGTACTGAATGATTCGTGAGTGTTTGAAATCATTTTACGTATATAACGCGGCTTACCTCACGTACTGTAGCTCACAAGCGAGCTCTCGTCGCCGGTGGCTCCTGATGACGAACCTCGGAATCGGTTCGAAACTAGTCGGGCGAATCCGACAAAACAGTACGTGAGGTAAGCCGCGTTATATATGTAAAATAAAATGGTAAGTCTTGATAAAATTTTAATTCATGACTTCGTAAAAAAAACTCTTTTAGATTTTATTTTGCCGGTTTGCCGTAGCCTATTACTATGCTATCGGACGGTCGAGGTACCTACGTAATTATGACAGGACTGATAAGAAATATCGTCTCTCTTCTTGAGATCACCGTATTCGAATACAAACAAATATCCCTCACCCCGCAGCCATTATCATCCGCAGCGGACGTGGAGGGCTCAGCGCCGTCGTCGTCATCATCCTTGGCGACCTCCTTGGGCGCGGCCGAGAACATATCGGTGATCTTCCTGGTCTTGTACTTGTCGGTCTTGGCCAGCATCTTCTTGTGCAGCCAGTCCGGGTACTGCACGCGCGGGACCGGGTTGTCCAGCTGAAACCAGTGTATCATTTATAATACGACTTGGGAGGGAAATGAAAGTGTTGAAATATGAGTTTTATATTGTTATCCTTAAAAGTTGAATTTTGATTTAAGTTTTAATTTTCTGTTCCACTCAAAATCAAGTATTTTGTGTGCAAAATCATATTAACATGGCATGGTAACCGAAGCAATGAAACGCTCAAAAAAGGCCTCTGTCACCTATTATCAATCAACCGCACCGTCAGTTGCTAAACGCGATAGAATAATTAGGAAAGTCGGAGGTCGCAGGACCAATCAATTAACTAAGTTTTCACAAAAATCCGAATTCATCATAGACAAATACAGATACCTCGAAAACTACTTGTCAGATGTTGCTCAATTTTATATGGAACTAATCGTTAGGCAACAGCTTTCGAATAAAAATTAGTTCTTATCTTATCAAAATCAGTTCATCCAATAAAGTCATGAAATAACCAAAACAAACTTTTTTGAAGTCGATCATTAAAGATAGACATGTATATTTGTAATCGTTACACATACCCCTTGCATAGCAGCGGGTATGGTGATAATCTTCTGGATGGCGCCGCTGAGCCGCTCGATGTAGTAGGGCCAGTCGAGCACGTCGCGGATGTCGACGGCGTCGGGCAGCGCGGGCTCGCGCAGCCAGCGCCGCAGGTGGTGGCGCCGCACCGCCGCCGGCGCCTGGAAGATCGCCAGCGGGACCGCGCGCTCCGTCACCGGCGCGCCGTCCGGCTTGCGGGATATTATGAACCTGGGTAGTATGTATATTATGTATAGTGTCGGTAATTTCTTCTCAACCCATCCTCATTCTATTGAGCATGAGTCTCTTCTCAAAATTATATTAAGGCCTTAGTCTACCATGGTGGCTAAGTGTGGAGTTTTAAGGCCTCAACAGCAAACGAGTAGGCGTTTCACCTGGTGGTAACGGACATTGGAAACACCAGAAGCGGCACCATCGCGTTGCCGGCTAAAAAAATTGCGGATGTGCAGACTTCATATATCTTTGAGTTTTGTGAACTCACGGGTCTATAAGTTTCCCCACGATGTTTCCTTTCACTGCTATAGCGAGTGACATTTAAATTAAATCATTAATGTAACAACAATAAATTGGTTTAACTATCTAACCAATTAACATTCCAACTCTGCTAGTGAGGTTAACAATCTTAGTTTCATTTGAGGAATGTTCCAAATTCTATCTTGGTCACAGCTGCAACGGCCGCCAGTCTGCAATTTTATTATATGCTCAATAGTGATTAAACTCAAACTTTGTGCAGTTATTTTTTACATATCCCGACTCAGCATTGACGCAACTCAGTCAACAGACCAAGTGCTCTCAATTGTAAAGAGATCGAGAACTACAAGAAAAGAAATTATTACCGTAAACGCACCCGCATTAACAAGTCATCCCCATACCTGCAAGCTAATCCAGCATCCTTAACCATCTGATCCCCGAGGAACTCAGCGAGCCGCTTGGCCGTCGATATAGACGTGGACTTCTGGCCACCGTAGTCTTCCAGTTTCTTAGACATGGAGCGGTTCTCTGAGATGAGCTCAAACAGTTCACTATCAGGCATGTTGCTCCCCTTGCTGTATAGCACGTCGAGCCAGTAGTCGGCCACGCGCGCCACTGCGTTGTAGCAGCTCTTCAGATCGTTGCCCTTGAGGAACGCTTCGAATACAGAAGACTGGAAGATCTTGATAAGCTGAAGCTCCCCGCGACGTTTTACTTCGAATCCTGGGAATTCGTTTTGGAGTGTAAGGTAATGTTATGGTAAGTTTTTTAGGTATTAGATAATATAATATTGAAGCTCATGATGTCATAATGTGTGATGTATTCTGGCTAGATGACAGATTAGTTGTTTTGCTATTTTAAAATTCGATTATTTAGGTATCTTAAATTTGCTCATTGCGTTTATGTGATGATAAATTAAACAATATTATTGTGATGTTTTAAGTTATTATGATTTTTTGGAACAAGAACTTCCTTAATGATTCAATAAAAATAACAGATATATGAATGTAACTAACCCTTTAGTTCAGCCAGCGAACCGTCAAAGTTAAACACGGCGTACCGCTTCTTGAGTTTCTTGCCTTCCTCCTTGGACGCCGGCAGCACCATGGCGAGGTATGGGCCGTCCACCTCGAAGAATATGGAGTTCTCCGACCGCTGCTCGTACTTCCGCGTTGCAGGGTCCACCAGCTCGAAGTACTGGTCGTTTGTGAAATAGTCCTGGGCAGCAAATAACAGAAGGTCTCTGATTGCAATTATTATTCGTTAGGCTACCACTGCAGTCCTGTAAGATATCTTATTAGAAGGCAGAGATGAAACAGGTTATAGATAAGTGCAACTAAGATGTCTCTACTTGATATGCCTTACTGAACCCAATTCTTATAAACCTTTTAATTCTTTTAAACCTATATGACATTGTAAACATATAACTATGTGAAAAACGGCTCGAAGGACCAATTCAAAAAAATGTTTATATGTCAATTTATGTTCAACTCTGGGATCTAAACAATCAGAGTAGAGGCCCGCAAGCGTTGGACCACTTGATACGAACGTTTTATATGAACGTTAACCTAATACACTTTCTACTCTAACGAAAAAACCTCTTGACTTACTTTGACCATGGCGTTTAGTACAGCGTTGGGATAGGAAACGTTAATTTTCTTTTTCTTCTGATGTGTCGTGTGTATCGTGACGTTTTCCGGGAATGACGACGGTAAAATACACCAGATACCTGCATTACGGATAATTACACATTACATTATTATATACTGAAAGAAATGATCTGAACGATAGTGTAAACGGCAATTTAAATTAAAGATATAAGGAAGCAGACATTAAACTGTCTCTCTCATGCGACGTCTCACCGTCCGTGTCGAGCTCGAGCGGGCGGCCGATCTGCTCGATGATCTCGCGCGCGCGCATGATGATGTTGGCGCCCGTGTAGCACACGATGCCCGCCATCTCCATGCTGTGCCAGCGGGCGCTACAATACACGACACAAACAAGAGTACCCACCGTCCGTGTCGAGCTCGAGCGGGCGGCCGATCTGCTCGATGATCTCGCGCGCGCGCATGATGATGTTGGCGCCCGTGTAGCACACGATGCCCGCCATCTCCATGCTGTGCCAGCGGGCGCTGCAATACACGACACAAACAAGAGTACGCACCGTCCGTGTCGAGCTCGAGCGGGCGGCCGATCTGCTCGATGATCTCGCGCGCGCGCATGATGATGTTGGCGCCCGTGTAGCACACGATGCCCGCCATCTCCATGCTGTGCCAGCGGGCGCTGCAATACACGACACAAATTAATTGTTATTAACGTACTGTTAATTACACTATCTTAATCAAAATAATAATTTCACTGCCTCTCTTTCACCATTTGACGTGTAATTAATCAGCTGATTTGGTTAAAATTTGGATAAGTTCGTTTGGGACTCAAAAAGGACTCGAAAGTTTTCATCCCGAAAATTATTTATTATTTATAGTTCAAATCAATGTTCCTAAATCAAGGGATATAAAACTCACACATAAAAAATGCGACAAAATTTGGTAGAGGGATAGACTGCGACACAACCGAAATATGGAATACTTTTTTGCCGATATGATATTGTATTGCATTGCTCTACTCATCAACTAAGTCTTAACCGTAGCACGCTACCCAGTACCAATACTAACCAACACCACCATCAACCACTCACCCCCTCCTCATGACGTAGCCATAAAACGAGTTGAGGATGCACTTGTGCGCGAGCTGCAGCGAGTCGTAGAGCACCTCGCGCGCCTTGGCGCTCTTGATCTCGGCCGCGTCGCCGCCCGCCAGCGCCGCCGCCACGCCCGCCTTCGCCTGCTTGTTTAGCGCTTTGTACTCGTAGCGCCGGTCCCTGGGTGTTATCGTGGAGGGGTTAAATGGGACCTGATTGCGGATTATAACAGGGGTGGTCCCCCCCTCCCTTAGCTACGCCACAATGACACTAGGGGGGCACATGACATGTCATAGGTAAGTAAATAAGTAAGTGAAGTAAGTAAAAAATTGTATTATGAAATTGTATGTATTATGTTATTATTGCGGATACAAATATATTTATTACATCTGTGGATGCGTTTATATGTTCATACGATGCGTAAAATACACACTTTATGCTTCAGAAAACGTCTTACGTAATAATTTGAACAACTCACCGGAAAGCCCGTACTGTGTCCACATAGAAAGAATTTTCCTTCTGGCAGATAGTGGTGGTGCGAACTTCTGTTCTCGTCACTTTGGTCTTCTTGTATGCTACCTTGCAGTAATCTGCTAGACGCTTCTTCTCATACGCTGCCTGCAACCAACATTACCATTTTGATACCAGTCCCGTTAGCGACAAAACTTTCTTGACCGCTTCTGTGCTTAGAATAATAATTTATAATATACATAGATCCAATTCGAGGCCTTCGAGCGGCATGAGAACTTCCGTTACTTTTTTGGCCACTAAATCCTCTACCAATCCGCACTGGTGCAGCGCAATGATATATGCTCTAGGCCGCCTCAACAATGAGGATTTCCCTCGCTCAGTAGCGAGTCATCAACGGGTTGCAGCCAGATTCTGGCAAACAGCCGTCAATGTATATAATTGGAGTACCAGAGAGCACCAGAGCCAAGACAGTACCTGGTCCTCCTTGGGCAGCGTGTGGAAGGCGCGCGGCGGCCCGCCGGGGTGCAGCGGCGGGAACTTCTCCGTCTCCAGCTGCTGCTGGATGCGCTGGTACTCGTTGCGGGTGGCCGGCACTGGGGAACACAGCTCGGGGTATACTCATGTCCGGTTTATGGGTCTATCTACGTGAGTCGGCGGGAATATGGACAGGGCTGCCGCTAGCTGTGTGGGCCGGCGCTAGCTGTATGGGCGCCCACGGGCAATACCATTTTGTATTCCCCCCCCCTGCCTCCCCATTGTTTCCATACGTCTCGTACGGTCGCCCGCGTGCGCCTTGCACGACCGCTTGTGGCAACCCTGAATAATGAGTTGCCACTGCCCGCTAAGGGCGCTTTTAGTGTCATGCGGATTTGCTCACGCACGCGGGATTGCTCCGCATGCGTAGCACCCGCAAAGAACAATTTCATATAGAATTTACTGTAAAGCGTGAAACACGCACGCGGGATGCGGGACGCTGTGCGGGGCGTCATCCCGCAGCGGGGCATCCGCATGCGTGGCCTATCCATACAACTTCAGTACCCATTTTAGAGTCGTGCGGGGCGCACGCACCGTATTGTACTAATCGTCTACGCAACCCGCACGTCAACCCGCAGAAGACTGAAACTTAAACTGCGTATGATCCGCAGCGTGAAATTTCACGCATGCGGAGCAATCCCGCGTGCGTGACCAAATCCGCATGACACTAAAAGCGCCCTAATAGTGAACTTACTACCGGAGCTCACAATTGAATTTATCTTGCAAGCAAAATTTATGAGGCGTTTTAAATTCTTGCCTTCAATCTAAAATGTAGCTTAATCGCAAAGACTGGGAGCTGATATTTGTGTGAGATGTATTGCAAACGCAGACGCAAAATGAATTCCATATCATACGCGAACGCAGTGTACCATTAAGTCGGGGGTCTCAACATAATATTTATGTTAAACGAGATTTGTGTTTGTCAACCTGATTTCGTCTATCGCCAAATTTGAAAGTCAAATATCTTTCAACTCCCCCATTTACTTTACCAAAAAAAAACCTCATTTTGGGGTCCCTCTAGGCCCTCATCACCCACAAGGAGCCGTTATCAACTAGTCCAAGCGTACGTACGGAACTCTCCGCGCCACATCCAGTCCATGTGGCGCTGGCAGGCGGCGCCGGGCCGGTTGTGCTCGCACACCGCGCACACGCTCGCCGACACCATCGCCGACGGCTGCAGTCTGCCAACATTATTATTATTATTTAAGTGTTTGGGCATGGGGAAGTGGTATCCCCATGAGACACTCCAACCGACCATCAACCATTTATTGTGGCCAATAGATCAAAGATCACATTAGACACCAAAGGGCGTTTTTCCATTAGCGCCGGTGCCGGCGCCGAGCCGGTGCCGGAGAAGCAAAACTGTATGAAAATGTATGGCTCGCTTTTCCACTTACCGGCGCCGGCGCCGGCCCGGCATTGAGTCCCGCCGGCGCCGTCGCCGGCTGGTTGTCAAAAGAGAGTAGAAGGGCAGTGCCGAGCGTGTGTTGTATGCGCAGCACTGGCTGACATGCCTAAAAATCCAAAAGCGCCAGGTTGTCGCTGCGGGAGGATCGAATAGAAATTTTCAAATATGGGAACATGTTTGGTATCGGCAGTATTCTAAAGGTGATAAATGGCTACCTGGGAAGGGTTTGGAGTCTATAGGGCGGACGAATTATAAAATAGCTGATTCGAACGGTAACGAACTTCATAGACATGTCGACCAACTAATACGTAGGAATAAATCTATAATGGTTTGTCCAACAAATACTAAGACGGGAATTATATGGGGTCCCTTTCGGTATTGGCGTCGTAGATATAAAAGATATAACAAATATAGTCGACGGCTTGAAGATACCATTGTTATATGTATTTATCTACGCGTTGTACTTTGCGTGTTGTCGTGCTGAAGTCCGTGTCAGTACTGTACCACTCACCGGCCATAAGCCGGCATCGACACCGGCGCAGTGGAAAAACGAAGACCCGGCGCCGGTGCTGTGCCGGCGCCGGGCCGGTGCCGTACCGGCTAATGGAAAAACGCCCAAACACTTACATTTTTTCGCTTTAGCAGCATGTTTATTGCTTCCGCTAGTTTCTGAGAGTTCAGCGGTTTATGACGTCATGCACTTTGATAGTTGTTTGGCGACAAATGAATTATTAATAAATAAGTTAAAAAAATACAGTAAGAAAATTAAAATCATAAAAACAAAGCAAAACAAGCGCTGAAAAATAACTAAATGTACGTTTCTCATGTATGTCTTTCAATGTACTATACCTGTTTGTCAAGATAATATTGGGGTACATGGCACCCACGTCCAAATGGTATATGAGCGGGTTCTCGTCGCGCCGGGGGTGGTCCTTCATGTGTTGCAGCTTGGCCTTGATCTCCGCACACACCTCGTCGAAGTTAGTCACCAGGTCCAGGGGAATCCCCTCTTCCACCTCTATGGCATGTCGCATGGTTTTCTCTGTGGTCTCCATTAGTTTTTCTATCGCTGACGGAACGATTCTAAACTTGCATTTTATATCTGCTCTGAAAACACCTAAAATGAAGTTGTCAAAATAAGCCTTTGTTTTTATTTATTTATACGGTTCCGTAAGCAAAAGGTACACAGGAAAATTTTAATTAGGTTTTACTGTTCATCTCTTGAACTGTCGTGGGCGGCAGCAAAGGGCCCCGAGCTTCCACCTTATCTACACTGAAACAAGCTTATCAAGAAGTACTAACTGTCGCTTCCAGGTGTGGCAAGGGTCCTAAATTCCTGATCCAGGAGTTACAAAATCAGATTTCCGAGGGAGATCTCACCGGACTCCAAGGCCTCCACGTGGCCGCCGACGTAGGTCTCGCTGTCCAGCACGTGGCCGTCGGCCGTCAGCGGGTTGAGCCGCTCCACCTGCTTGTTGGGGAACACGATGTTCGCGTGGAACGCCTGCACCATCAGCAGCGACTCGCACAGCGTGCCCGAGCCTTTGCGGAGTACCTGCGAACAGTCAGGTGGTTTCATTCGTTCTCGTAACAATTATCTATTTAAAACTTCATGCATCATACAAAAAGCATAAAAACAAGGGCAGTCTTAACGCTACAAGCATTCCCTTCCAGTCAACCTTCCTACATGTGAACACTACGAAATGGCAGCAAGAATAAAGTAATAAAATGAAATATTAAGATCTCCCCACGGATAAAGTGACGGATACCCCCTACTCCTAAGAATAAAAAAGGGGGATAAACTGAAACAAAAAAATACGCGGACGACGCAGGTTGAGGGGAACCTAGTAAAATTAAAAATGACAAAAAAATAAGCACGTTGCAAATCATTTTATTCAATGAATATAGGTAACTTACTTCATCTGGCTCCAAGGGGATGATTGTGCAAAGCGCAAATATGAACGGATGCACGTACTTCATGTACAAGTAGTATGTGGCCACCGCGTCCGACACTGAATAGTTTGACAGCACCTGGAAATTATCAGTTACTTAATACAATATTAACACACATACATATATACTAAGGACTTTGAAGGTTGAAAACTTGTCAGTCACTATACCACACACATAGGTACCTCCATGGGAGCTATGAAAATTACCAAGCCATGGTATAAGATCTAAAGCTTCATACACTGCGCGCGCACAATGTATGAAGAAACAGTTCACTGCACGACACGATTTGGTGTCCACGAACAGTGTCTATGTGTGCATCACACGCGCAACGTTTGGAGCTTTACATCTGTACGTTATGTTTGTGCTATGTCGTTGTGGCACGCGTTACCTGCGGCTGTTCAGCGGCCATGCGGCACATGTCCTCGGGGTCGAGCTCCACGGGGTCGTAGCGCAGCTTGGCCTTGGCCACCGCCTTCAGCCCCTGCGACCCCACCGGCAGGTACGAGTCGCGCTTCACCCAGCTGCAACATATTATACAGAGTTGTAGTGTGCAGGTAAGCTTCACACTCGCTGTCGCTCCTACCAACTGTGACCGACTTAGAACAAGGTTAGCAGTAGATGTGAAAATTTTAGATGGTTAGTTATTTTATTTAATAAATGTTAGGACTGTGGCGGGGACTGTTAGTGATAGTTAGTCTTCTCTCTACTCTAATCGTAGTTAGTAATTGTCCAGTACCTAATTACCTAATATAGTTGGTAATGCAAAGCATCTCATTTGCATCTCATATGCTTGCACATAAGATGCCTTTCATGTCACAAAATATGTTCATTGACAGTGACAATCTACCATAAAGTGTGTATACTGCTTTATCAGTTTTTTTGTGTAAAATGTGAATTTAAATTTCATCAAAGTCTCACCACAAGCAGTCCATGTGCATCGCGGGGCGGCAGGCGTAGCTGCCGTCGCGCGCCGTTATCTTGCTGAACCCTATCTCCAGCTTCATGTCGAGCCCCAGAATCGCCGCTCGCGCTTCCACGAACGGCCAGTCGAAGAAGTCACCTGATTACAAAATTGGAAAACGATTGAGAATATTTGGAGTCGACAAAATTTCCGAGGCCGTCAACCTTCATTGTCACTCAACTCTTTTTAACCTTCGACGCAAAAAGAGGCGTTATAAGTATTACCTGTCAGTCTGAATGAACGGATTTGAATGCAGTTTTTTTTATTGAAAGCGAATTCATCGCGCTAGTTCTTATGGTAGAAATTGGTCTAACAATTTGAAGAATGTCAGCTTTTTATCAACTTAATGTAAAGCATTTTTGGCATAAAATTGATCTTAGTCCCATTTTAGACCTTTGCTTATTAAATTTTCAATTAACAGTTATTGAAATATGAACGTTGCACCACGTTCTTCAGAGTTGAATTATCCGTCGGTCTGTAGGTGACCGTATACGAAGCTATGACCGCCCGGGGTCGAGAAAATGACCAAAATTCAACCATAAGAAACGCTCATTTTGCAATTAGTTCCTATGAAAGAAAATTGAAGTTGGGTAGGTATAATTTGCTAAGACTTTAAAAGAGTCCCAACTCCCAACACATTCCACTCGATCTCACCTATTATGGGACAGGCTTCAATAGAACCATTAATATACTCACACCACACTAGAACATCCTGTGACGAGAATAACTGACAAGATTTTGTGCCTCATGTTCAATAAAAGTTGGTAAAAATAAAAAATAGTCGGAACTCTTACCGTTGTAAGTAACAAATATGTGAGGCTTGACATCCATTATATGGTCGAAGAATTTTTGAATGAGAGCCAGCTCATTAGCCTCATTGAAAATAGTAAATTGCCTGTAAAATAAAAAACCGAATGAATAATAATTCTATGTCTGCTATATTCATTGAACACATAAAAGTAATACTTCACAAATGTATGTAGGTATGTATGTACAACCAGATTCTAGTTTTTTATTAGATATAAGTTGCTAAAAAGTGAAGATAATTGCATAACCCATGGAAATGAGTTACATTAAGGGCATCACAAATTCAATATTAACCAAGAAAGAAGAAGTTAAAAAGAAAAAAACAAGTGGCTTCTTACCCTTCAAATTCTGGCTTTGGGGTATACTCAAAGTCTTCCACATCAACAGATATGATCTCTCTGTTAGTAATAAGGTATCCCTGCCCATCTATCATGTACGATATCATCATAATTTGGTCTGTTTGAGAATCAGGGAACTTCAATGGGAGTTTTGTTGTTTCTATGTCAAAAGCAAGTACGATTGGGTCCGGTCTTTCTAGTATGTCATCTCTTTTTGTAAATATTGGGACTTCAGTACCCCTGCTCTTGACCGTATACCAGGTACCACAGAATATCTTCATGTCTATTGACACTCTGACATGGAATGGTACATCATGTTCCCTGGAAGAACGAAACAATCCAAACATCTATATTTTACCCATCATTACTTGTGCACATTCAAACCAAGACAAAATTTTGTATTGATAGCTATTACAAAAAAATAACAAACTTTAAACGCGATCTAGAGATAACTCAAAAACTACTCATCAGATATTGCTCAAATTTATATGGGATCAGTCAGTAGAGATAACTCAAAAACTGCACCTCAGATATTGCTCAAATTTATATGGGATCAGTCAGTTGAGATAACTCAAAAACTTCTCATCAGATATTGCTCAAATTTATATGGTATCAGACGAAAGGCATTAGCTTTCAATAGAAAAAATAATTATACAAATTTAAACACAAAAAGAAACATACAGACACATTCAGAACTTAGTCCCTTTTTGATGTTGGTAAAAAGGGAAATTGTCATAATGTTCTTAGGTATTTAAAATTGCCTTAGGTCCATACCAGCAAAATCTTTTCAAAGGAGTAAAAAAATTGTGGTTGGGCTATCATTTATATGGTAAAATAAGAAATTTCTTATAACCTTATATCCAATATGTTCTCCATGTGGTCCTTAGTTTTCTTAGCATGTTCTATTGCAGCTGCACTGGTGAGTGCATTTGTCAACATTTCCGAGTAAATGGTGTCCTTCTTCTCTCTCTCTTTATTTTTGTTTACAGCCGTCAATATCTCCCTTCTGACTTTCATCATTTCATTTTGTGACATAAAAGACAATTTTATGTACCGCTGTTTCAACCCAGATAGATGGTTGAGCTAGAAAATTGTTGATTAAATCTTTGTATATCTTATCATTCTTACAATGCAAACTTTTTTTTTTATGGAATTAAGGTAGCAAACGAGCATGCAGCACCACCCTTCCGCTGCCGCCCATGGCAATTGTGACCGACTTAGAACAAGACCCAATTTAGGGACTAGGGTGGTTAGTCCAATTAGTAGATGGTGTTAGAATGTTAGTTGGTTAGTTTATTAATAAGTGTGAGGACAGGGACTGTTAGTGATAGTTAGTCCTGTTAGTTAATATTAGTATTGTCCAGTTAGTAATGATTAGTGTGAGTCTTGTTCCAATTCGGTCACAGATGCGTTGCTACCCCTGATAATAAAATAAAAGCAAAATAAGAAAAGCAGCTCGCAAGCAGTTTGTCTCTTATTGGGCCTTTGCAAAAGCATTCAAAATATATTTATATATTCTTTTTTTTTCAAAAGAAACTTACCAAATCTAAGTCCTCCTTTTCAATAACATCTATTTTGTGGATGTTGTTTGCAAATTTCTTTGATAGATATTGAATCACCTCTTGTTCACACTCTTTTCTGGCCATGATCAGGAAGTATGGTTGAAACATGAGAGATATTTTGAATCGGGATCCGTCCATTTCTATAAAGTAGTAATCCATTGCAGCTACCAGACGTTTATCTTCATCTAAGATTTCAGACTGGAATGCACATATAATTAAAATAATGACACAACTAACATAATATCAGTGCCCCCACAACAATAATGTTGGCAAGTCGGTAGGGACCCTGCCTGCCAAACAAGAAGTAGAAGGATAAACTAAAATTAAACTTTCCCACGCGGGCTTTGTTTACGTACGCATAAATAATACTTTTGAGAAAGCATTGAAGTCACTAAAAAAAGTTATGTCTAAATCATTGAGGTAGGTACTATACATAGTATCTCAATTCAATGGTATACATTTTCATATGTCCTTAATGTTATCTAGATTGCTGTATCAACAATGCATTTTTGTACCATCATCTCTTTTATTTAAATATCTAATTCTATATGCAATGCTATATAGAAGTATAGATGACTACTTACTGTGTGCATATTTATCAAGTAGCCTGTACGCTCTTTAGAATCTCGAACTCTATCGAATCCATATTTAGAATCAATTCGATCATTCTCCAATGCCACACGTATTCGTGATTCTGATGATTCCTCTCTGTGAAATAAAACAAAATAGCGATGAATATAAAATTCTTATTGTGCAGTATGAACAATGGTACCAAAAAATTTCCAAACCTAGGCCCAGATGTTCCAGCATCTTTTTTATTTGAATCATTCTTATCGGCTCTATATTTACCCGTGTTTTGCAAACCCATTTTATCAAAATTTCTTGTATTATCATAAAACAAAAAACTTTAACATGATGTTGTTTAAAACTCGGATTTTGACAATTTAAAACAGCTGAAGTAACTGTCAAACTTCGCGCCAAATATATGACCACAGAAAAAGAAAAACTATAGGCCCATAAATATTGGTTACTTTTTAAATCATATTGCTTAAAAATAAACCTGGCTGTTCACATTGCGTTTGAGTATAAGCGATTGAAGCGCATGCAAGCTTTTATATACCATTAATGGTCCATTCGAAAGTTCCAAAAATTAATAAAAGTGTTCGATCGTTTACTGGAAACGTGGAAACGCCTGTGAGAGAAAGGCCGCATAGATTTAAACTTAACAGCATCTAGGAATCATAGAGCATACCATAGAAATAGAAGTAGGAACTGACATTAGAGAGATGTCAACTGTCATCTGTCTGTCACAATTGTCAATTGTCATTGCATATCATAGAGATAGGAATATACCTACTTAGATAGAGACGCCCTAATCCTTAACCTCATATGAAATTAGCTGGTTGACGTTATAGCAGGCCGGCCATTTATAGTAACAGTTGACAAATGTCATCTTATGTGAAACAAATAGTAAAAAACCCATTATATTAATAAAATAGGCATTGATAGGTGTTGTGGTGTCCTTTAAAGTAAGAAAAACACATTGAAACACAATGAAGTGTTGTATACTACAATGCGGAGCAAGGAAAAACAAATTACACCCAAAATTAACTTTACACAGCTAAGTATCAGTTTTCGTTGTATATCTGAATGATATTGATATATGTTTTTGCTGCATAAAGATCTGTGCGAGGGTTACGTAGGCCTGTTAATGTTTTGTTGGGTTTTACATCATTATTTTATATATTTGAGTAGCCGGTTTGTTTACATACCAATGATACTTAGGGTAGGAAAGTGTTAAAATATCGATATTCGATATATCGATAATTAAAATGACGCTGAAGAAAGTTGAAATAATTGTTTTTATTCAATAGATTCCCTTCAAATAAATCATTAAGAAAGAAGTGGCTAGAAATAATTGGCCCAGAAAACATAAACCCGGGCCTTAAAAATTTGTTTGTGTGTTCTTTACATTTTGTTGAAGCAAGTTTCAACAGAACGCTTAATGTGGTAAGGTTACATGACGGCGCTGTTCCTTCTATTTTGGTGAGCTTTTCTTACTTTTTATAGAACAAGAGAGTCTCATACAAGTTTAAAATTAGGTCTGTATGTTATTTAATTGAACTAAGTTAATAGAGTACACGAACCCTAAACTGAGGGGAAGTTGGCCACCGCGGCACCGTTTAGTAATTATTGAACCCTTGAAATTTCAATGTTTTTAGTAAGTATGTGTTAAGGAATTTCTAGAGGTATAAAATTTGTAAATATAAAATTTGTGTGTATAATCCTAATAATGTAATTAATTGACATAATATAATTTAATAATATTTGACATACTTAATAATTTTTATTATATAATGCATGATATTTGATAATTTTAATAATAATGTAATACATTTTTTTTTAATGCCTTTGTGACATAATTTAATGAAATGTGTTGTTGACTTATTATCTTGGAACAATTATATTAATGAATAGACATTTGTACGCCAACACTGGCAAAGCATATTGGAATGCAAATAAAATAGTAATGTTTCATCTTAATATGTACCTATGCTTATACAAATAAATTGAATTGAATTGAATTGAATAAGGAATTTAAATTAATATGACAGAATGATTCTGTTAACTTCTCAGAGGTAGCATAATTATCATAATTATATTTTTTATCACAAAGATTTGGAATTTCAAGTGGCCCCTTATTTAATGGTGGATTGGATAGTAACTATCACCTCAGTTTCATCACAATACAGTGCAATACAAATTTATTACTGTTCACCGGTTCGTGTAAAAAAAAACTAATGCCATTGTCAAAGAACACTCCTTGTCATAGCTCAGGTGATCTTGGTATCTTTATGTGACATAATTCTAGGTATCAGTTGTTAAGCTTATAATAGCGATTTTGATCATTCTTTTTTTATTTGCATTTGGATATTCCAAGGGTGGTACAATGATAAGGACACCAGGATCCAATGATGGCATCTTAGGAAAATCGAAGGGAACTTTCGAAAGTTGTAGGGGTGACTAATTACTCATGGGGGTGACAATTTAATGAAGGTCTGGAGTCGATCCTATGAAGCCAAAAGATAGTCGAAGGAACTTCTCTACTATTTACAGCAATTACTATATGTTTGGGGTTGATTAATTTGTAGCAACGAGAACTTCATCTAGATGGGTTGAATTGAGCCTTCTGGTGAGTAGACTTTGAGTTACCTCTGCTTGTCAATGTTGAAGTCTTTTTTTTGTAAAAAGTAATTATAATTATTCCTCTGTTATCTTATCTACCCAAAGCTTCTCTTGAAGAATTCGCTAGTTAGCGATACGATCGCTTTTTGTGCCCAATTAATAACAATGCTGTAATAATTTTATTTGTATTTTTGTAATTATGCTGTACATTATAGGGTTAGCCTTAAACAAATAAATTAAAATTTTTGTACATAGACACATGTTTTTTATTTACATTTCGGTCCCATTTTCACAATATTAATGCACTAAGGGTTATAACACAATCATGGGTGATCAGATGAAAATTGTCAGTCATATCACACAGCAGTACTATCTTCACCCTTATCTTTTATTGAATAAACTCTAAAATTAAATTCATCGTAGTGGTACATAATTATGACTTATTTATTTATGTAAGTATCTATCGCGATTTTTCTGGATTCAGCGGGTACATTCAGAATCAGTAAAAGTGGCATTGTTTAGGAGTAGGCGGACTGGTTTTTGGTGGTGAAAGGGTTGATTTTTTATATTGGATATAAAACTTAACATAACTTCAAGCCTGTATTTGGACCTAGTTATACATATACAATACAGCCAAATAGAGATATAAGTATTTTGCTGTCGATGGTTAAACTTCGGTTATGGAACTCTATTTTGATAATTTTACATTATGCATATAATAAATAAAGGCCTTAACTACCTAAATTTCCTAACTGGAACAAGACAAATAGTTTGGCGGCTGTGTTAAGCAAGAGAGTGGTACCTAATTAACTGGCAGAGTTTAAAATACTATCGCTGAGATCATCTAAAAAGGGGGAGCAGTCGTTGTGTCCTCGTTTGTTGTTTAGCAGATCATCATGATAGCTGGTTTTTACAAAAAAATTTTGGTTGATATGGCATGACAAGTTCATCGCAGTAGGTATCAAAATTAATATTAATATCGCTGAGAAGACGAACGACATGTATTATTGCTGTTATATCGTAAGTCATTAAACTAAATATCGATAGTTTCCGTCCACGTAGTGCGCACAACACTAGTAGAATCGGCCATCTTGTTTCACTAAAATTTTGACAGGCAGTTCCTGTCACGTGGTCAGGCACGCTATTTTTGCTTTAGTGTCTAATCCATAGTCCTTTATAGCCTTTATAGATCAATGTTGCATATTGCATTGTCGTTATGTCGTTATATATATCAATCAAATCTGGTTTTCGAGTTCACGACTTCACGTTGTTGTATATATTGTATCTAATTTATAATGGTTATTGTAAGGTTTATGAATAAATAGTTGCCTCATTAAAACACCCGAGATACATTAAAACTAAGAATGGAACGAATTTATGAAGGTCTGACCAAACATAATAACAGTAGAAAGTATGATTTCAATATATCCGATGCGATTGATGATTTCGATCGACTACGCATTTCTGCACTGACCAAAGCGGCTGAAATAAGCCCATACATCCACGAAACAACGATTGGCCCCAACAGTCCCGATAAAGAATGCACCAAACCCACAGTAACGACTAAAGTAGAAGAGAAACCAGAGGAGAATTTAGACTTACTAGAAGACAAAATCGGGGAAGACCTACGATACACTCTCATTCTGAAAGAATACGAATCACAAATGAAGGAGATGTCGGAAAAAGTATTCAAGAACTTGCTCGACAATATGATCAAACAACGAGCCGAAGCAATGAGAAGATTTGGTGAGAAACAAAGTGATGAATGTGAACGCAAAGCTTTGGAACTGAGGGCGCGGAAAATACAGTTAATTAAACACTTGAGGGAGAATGACAATTTATCTGTACTTAATAAAGCTAAATTAGATGAGGAGAAATGTCAAATGATTAATAAACAAACAATGGAAAATATGAACCGCATATTAGAAGAACAAAACAAAGCAACGGCAAGATTTGCATCAATAACGGATAGTCACACAAGGATATGTATTTGTTACAATGAGATAACACATTTAGTACAATCTGAACCGCTAGTCAAAGATATACTTAACAAATATATTACAGCGATCAATACGGTTATAGGAAACATTAGTAAAATAATGGAGTACCGTAAAACTAGCTCAGTTACAGACAAAGAAGTGAAACAGGCTGAAATTTTGGCATTAAATATTGAGAGTATAAAAGGTAAAATAATCACCGAATTGCATGAAGCGAAACAGCAAGAATTATTGAAGAAGCAGAAACAAGAAGAAGAACTAGCTAAAAAGAGGGAAGCTGAAAGATTAGCACAAGAGGCTAAAGCTGCTGAGCTAGCTAAAGCTCCCGCACCATTGCCCGACCCAATACCATCATCTGACAATGTTAAAAAACCTCAACCTACGTTTTATTCTCAACAAAATTATGATTATTATATACAACTTAAAAATTTCTTGGAAGATTATGAAAATAGATATAAGGAATTACTGGCAGACCCCAATTATAAGAAATTCCGGTTTGATTGCCAGAAAGCTGTAAATACACCAGTTAATGCAATTTCTTCCGTCAGCGGAATGCACATGAAAGACAAATTTGACAAGCTGTCTGTCTTGCTTCGTGGGCAACGAGTACAAGTTTTGGACACCTATGTTACAGCTTCGGAGCATCCACAAGGACTGTATTATTGCACAGCCTTGTTGGCTAAGAAAATTGTACGTCAGGGGGATCTCCTTGTATCCAGTACATCAGAAGCTGCATTTCCACTTGCATCTATAACAATTGCATTGTGGTCTCAGTTCCCTGAATTCGGTAAGCTACTAGAGGCCAATTTCCACAGGGAGTGTCCTTATTTGGTTCCAATGTTTTTACCACAGAAAGAAGGACAGACCGATAAGGAATTTTATATGTCCAGAGGCTATACTTATAATGCTGAAGGTATTGTTGAAAAGCAAGACAAGTTTTTAAAACGTATGTCTGGTATATTTAAGTTGCGCTGTGCTCTCTGGATTGCAAAGACTCCTAAGTATGTGAATGCAACCAATCCTTGTGGTCTCAATCATGCGTGGCAGTGGCTAGCCTCATTTATCAACTTAAAACCTGAGCCGGATATTTGTGCCACTTTACTAAATGATTTCTTTACAGTTTGTGGATCAGAATTCTTTAAATATTACAAGAATCAGTTTAGTAAAGTGATCAAATTAATATCTACCGACTACCTTGCTATCTTAGCAGATATTGATGAAGGCGGACCTAAAACAAGATTAGAAGTTTTTCTGCAAAATGTATCAAGTACTGGCCGAATTGCACCTCCAAATGGATTACTACCATCAAATATATGACATTTATTATTAATATACTGTAAATTTATTTTTTTATGTGATCATTTTAAGTTAAGCATAAACTTTGTTGCTTAGTGTATGACATGTATTTTTAAATAATAATGTATTACTTGATTTCTTTTTTTATAATTTTATTGTGATTAAAATTGTAAATGGATTTCTAATTTTCATTTCAGCCTAAGAAATAGCTATAATAGAGTAGTAATTTTTTTTATGGAATTAAGATAGCAAACAAGCATGCAGCACCACCTTCCGCTGCCGCCCATGACAACTGTGACCGACCCAGAACTAGAGTCAATGAGTCTCGTTCTAATTCGGTCACAGGTGCGTTGCTACCCCTGAGGACTGAGATGGTCGCCTTTTAAAAAAGTGTAACCGGCTCCACACCTTCCTATCCGGAATACAATTGTTCTGAAAACAATTATTACACGGTAGGAATAGTACTAAGTACCGTGGCGGGCGGTGGTACTTCCCCGGGTGAGCTATAGGCCCTACCACCTCTAATTAATAATTTCTGCTATACTTGTTATATTCCACTACATATTTTGACCAGGAATATAAAAAACCTCGCCATATTGCGGTAAACTCATGGAACTAATTTATTTTACTGGCAACGCTTAGTTTCTAAGCGTCAATCGTAAATTGCTTGTCAGTGAATTTGAATGTCACAGTTTGTCTCATGTTTGTCTTTTTACTTTGAGCTTCTATTTTGTGCTAAAATGATAAAAACTGTTCATATTCGTGAAAGAATAGTGGTTTTGTATGTGCTAAAATAACATTTCGTATAAAATAATATTTATTTCCATAAATAACATTTCCGACATAGTTGTCAAAATGACAATAATAACACGAGCGTTTCTATAGTTACCGTTGTCTGTGCTGTTGCCATAATGCGGGCTACAGACCTTCAGTTTTAACTGCACAGTTTTAACTGTACAGTCGAACTGTTCAGTTTTAACTGACGTTCCTAGTGTCTACACACTCACACGTTCAGTTTTATCAGTTGTGATCTCTTTCCACTCGAAGTAACACGTTGAAATGGCTTCACCGGATGTACGCTGTGGCAATTGTTGGACTATTATGCATTTTGAAAAAAAGAAGACAAAGAAAAGAACAAAGAAAATGTGGTGTAAACATTGGTTATTAAAAAGAAAACAATATACGCATAATAATTTACTGGAAGAGCTCAGGATTACTCCAAAAGACTATAATAACTTTTTTTTATGGAATTAAGGTAGCAAACGAGCATGCAGCACCACCCTTCCGCTGCCGCCCATGGCAATTGTGACAGACTTAGAACAAGACCCAATTTAGGGACTAGGGTGGTTAGTCTAGTTAGTAGATGGTGTTAGAATATTAGTTGGTTAGTTTGTTAATAAGTGTGAGGACAGGGACTGTTAGTGATAGTTAGTCCTGTTAGTTAATATTAGTAATAGTTAGTAACTAATTGTATAGTTAGTAATGATTAGTGTGAGTCTTGTTCCAATTCGGTCACAGATGCGTTGCTACCCCTGAGGACTGAGATGGTCGCCTCTAAAAAAGTGAAACCGGCTCCACACCTTCCTATCCGGAACACAATTGCTCTCAAAAACAATTATTATGACGGTAGAAATGGTACTGAGTACCTTGGCGGGCGGTGGTACTACCCCGGGCGAACTCTAGGCTCTACCAGCTAGAATGGATGAAAAAAAGTACTTGCATCTGCTTGATTTAGTCACACCTAAAATAATGAAACAAAATACTGTTATGAGAAGTGCTATATCGCAACATGAAAGGTTAACAGCAACACTTAGGTTTTTAGCAACAGGAAGAACCTACGAAGACCTTAAGTTTTCAACAATAATATCTCCTCAGTCATTGCCTCAGCGATTGCCACGGTCGTGGTAATCTTTTGCTTTAACTTTCCATAAGCTAGGTTCAGAACGATATATTTCTATAAATTCTTCTAACCATTCACGTTGATTTGGCATGGTTATTTTAATTCAGAACGCAACAGAAACGTGTGCTCACTCCAACGATGCTTGGGTAAAACTGACAACTGTACAGTTTTTTGCTACACACCTTCAGTTTTAACTGTACAGTTTTAACTGCGCAGTTTTATCTAATGATATTTCGATTAGATCGTCAGTTCAACTGTACAGTTTTCAGTTTTGCCTACACACGTCAGTTTTAACTGTACAGTTCGACTGTACAGTTAAAACTGCGCAGTTAAAACTGAAGGTCTGTAGCCCGCATAAAAAAGAAAATTTTAGCGCCCTCATGACAGATTTTCTATTTTTCTGGCAAATAAAATTTTCTAGAACTTAGGTGAACTTAGGTTGTGTAATATTTTGATACAGACAACTTGACATTTTGTAGGAATTGAAATTAAAACGCTAATTATATTCAAAGTATTATGCACTTTATTGGGTAAAAAAGTTTATCAATTGCTACATTTATTATTTATCGCATAAATGCGATAGTCATAATTGTTTTAATTGATTAGGTACTTGAACTACTTATGTAAAGATGTGCTTAAAGCACTATCAGCACCATGCCATTTTCCTCACATTGTAACTCAATACAGCTGACAAAATCCTTATTCCAGCCTGCAAGAGTAATTAGCGTCGAACGTTAAGAACTTTATTAATATTCATTGTACGACCATACATTTTACTTATACCTACATAATAATAATTATAAGAGTACCTACAACAAGAAGGTGTAAAAAGTACTTACACTTTTATCACTGACCATCGGCTCAGCTCATTACCAATAAAAAAAATTTTGGACTTATAATTTAGACACCTAACATAAGTACATACTACATTCACAATGTAAATTTTATTGCTTCTATTAAACTAGTAAATTCATATCAAAATAATGCTTTGCATCTAAATAGTAGGTATGTAGACGGATCGGAAATTTATATATTATGTTAAACACACTACGATCCCAATACTGTAATCTTTGATGTTTTAAATATCTAGATTGAGCGTTGCCCTACAATGAAAACAAAAAAAAAACAAGGCAACATTATCAAGCATGTGTGCGTGCAGGCTATATTTTACCCGTTCGTCTATTGTCTATGTGTTGCGTAATGATATAAAAATTGTGGCTAACAGCCACAATTTTTTGACACGTTTGCGCGGATTCGATGTTCCATCTAGATATTTAAAACATCTTTGACTAAAATAAACAGTAGGTAAAAAAGATTTAATCTGCTAGTTTTAATCCTTCTTCGGCGATGGCTTCACCAATGGCACTTCCTGCCATGCCGGCCGCGACGCCGCCGCTGATGGCTCCCACCACTGCTCCGATGGGCGCGCCCACCACGGTGCCCACGGGCCCGAACAAGGAGCCGATGGCGGCGCCCGCCTGCGTGCCGCCCCACGCGCCCGCCCAGCCGCCCGCCGCCCCTAGCCCCCAGCCGCCCCCCACCGACGACGCCGTCTTGATAGTCTTCACCGGAACCTTCTTGCAACGCTTCACGTCCCGTAGGACCTTCTCCAGGTGCTCTATAGTCGCCCTGATTTCTCCTCTCTTCTTCCAATCGGTTTCACTTTTGTATGCCGCAGTCAATTTAGCAATGGCGTCCTCCAGTTCCTTAATTATTTTGTCCGCGTTGTCGCGAACTTTCAGGTCTTCGGAGAAGGCGGAACCGATACGCCAGGCGTCGATGGCTACGGCGGCCACCGTCAGGGTGATACCTGCGTATTTTATGGTCTTGTTGACCACTTTGGCGGTATCGACCAGTCCCGCCGGAACCTCGATGTGTGGGTTGGCGGCGCTGGGCCGGCCCTTCGGGTCGATGTTGATGTGGGGATTCGCCCCCGATTTCATCCCGGTATCGAACCGTATAGTTGGAGCACCTGCAACGATGTGACCGATGTTTAACAGACTTGAAAAAAGGAGAAGGTTTTAAATTCAACAGGTTTCTCTATTTCTTATAATGATAATTCTTTTAATGGATAGATAGGGTACCTAAGTATTTTATGTAGTGGATATTTTGAGCGACATCTGACGGGTATTTTTTGAGTTAACACCTCGTGTCGATTTTGGAGTTGGTTATGTTTTGGAAAGGTATTTTATATGGATTGTTTATTTTATTTCAATCAATACATAGATAAAATAGTTAACTAGCCTAACGTGACCTGACAGTACCTACGGTACCGTTCTCCGGTTTTCTGTGCCGTATTTTCAAAATACCTATGTATTAAGAAGAATGAACATTTGGGAGGCTGGAACATGTTCGCGTGATTTGCATAATTACTTTTGAATATTCGCGCAGTTATAATATTATAAATATACGAATACGACCATAGATTTAGCATACAGTGTAGTAATTATAGATAATTTATACTTATACAGGGTGTCCGGCTTCGGTCTGTACAAACTTATAGGGCATGTAGTATGAGTTATTTTATGAATAAAATTCTTCTACATACTAGGTGTTAACCCGACTCCTCTCAATTTACAGCCATTTTAATGTTTTAATAATTTTTTTTGGACCATGCACAGTAAAAGCACTATAACTTAAGAAGTTTAAGTCCAATCTTCTTCAAACTTGAATTAATTTTTACTCACTGGTAGGGGCCATCGATTTAACACCTAAAATAATTCATAAACTGGCTTCTACATATTAAAATAATAAATTAAAAGTAGAATTTATGATAAAAATGACATAGTTATTTTAATTTTTTAAAGATTTTTCAGAAAATAGGTCATGATAACTTTTTATTAAGTCGTCTATCAGATGTTAAGTTTACCTAAACAACGACACCAAAAACTCAATTCTGAGACAATGGGTAACCGAGCAATCGGTGTTTGAACATAGCGCTCTCTAAGGCGTTTTATGACCGAGCTCCGAATTTCATGCGGAATCAGGTAGAAAAATGACATTTTGGGTATTGTTGAGGTAAGAAAGGAACAAAATAATAATTTTGGGGAATAATGTTATGGGGGGCGGGGGAATAATGTTACTAGTTGTGTAGTTGTTAGAGGGGGGTGGGGGGGTTAACCTAACCTACAATCATTCTAAAAACTTTCGTATGTTGGTAGGTAAGTAGCGAAGCGAAGCGAGCCGGGCGAGTTTACAAACAAGTCTATAGGTACCTACATATAAATAAAATTGAAGGGTATGTTTGTGATTTCAAAATAGTAGTGTTTTTCGACACAAACAAACGATTTTCTAATTTTTGCCTTTCTATCTCTCTCTTTGTTCGGGCTAATTCCGGACCGGACCTAGTCTAGAGACAGTAGAGACTATTATATAGGTACATATAGAAGGTTAACTGATACGATCGATATATACGAATATCTATAAGTATTACCGACTGGCTGGCCGTCCTTTATCCTGCCGAGGTTCATGTCCCGCACGCCGGCCACGGTCTCCGCATTCAGGTGGGAATCAGGGATGAGCTTGAACCTCGTCTGCATGAACTCGCCGGCGCGCCCGCCGCCGAACACCTTGCCTGTCGTATCCAACGGATCATCCTTCTCCGTTGCGTTCTTAGACATTTTGAATGTAGTCGACTTGAACCCTGTAACAATGCAATAAAATACAAATCTCTTTATCGCCAACTAAAAAAATGCGGCGTGAGCCGCGTGAGCCCGCGGCGCGTCTTCCAATGCCCTGCAATGAAATCCCTTTCCTTGCCACGGCATCATTTTGAAGCCAATACGTCAGAATGTACATTAAAAATTTAAATCCCTTGCCATGCCGTCCCGGTCTGCGTAGGCCTTAAGCGATTTCTTCAAAAAAGTCTTCAGCGTGCTTAGGTAAAAACTTAAGTAGGTATTAGAAATCCTGACGTCTAGGCCACCCGCAGGGAGGTGGGGGGAGGGGAAGACCAAGGCCTAATTTTTTTGTTTTTCGCCAATATCTCAAAAAGGCTGCGTTATAGAAATAATATATGTGTTCGCTCAGTTCATTCCTTCATTCATACCGTGTAGAAGCATCAGTCGCAATAAAACATTGTCATAAACAACACGTATTTTTCCTTCGCAAACCGATTCAATATTAGCTATCTCAAAATCGACCTTAATCACATCAACATATGGCCGTAAACGAGCCGGATTATTAGTGCAAAAAAACAGACAGCGGCCGAGCGACGTAAACAAAAGAAATAGATAAGGAGCTATTGAATGCATTCCATTGTGACCGGTGCATCGAATAACGTAAACAACTTGTGTTTTATAACTTTAATTGCGAGAATTACTTCGTTTTGCACAATTTAAATTATGTCTACGGCAGAACAATTATTATGTTTAATTGAAGATACGGCGAAAGTGCTTCAAAAGGCGCAAGTTAACCTAAAGAAATGTCCTAAACAACGTTTAACACAAGGATATATAGAAACAAGACTTAAATGTTTAGAAGCGGACTGGGGAACGTTCAAGACTGCACACCAGGAGCTAGTAAAATGTACTACGCGGGAGCAACGTGTTAATATTCAGTACTTTGCAAATGAAGATTATTACTTATGTGAAGATTTATATTTATGTTTGCAAGCCGACTTACGCGACATGCTACTACAATCAAAGCAAGTACGTTCCGCAGATCAACATATGAGTTTCGCGCCTTCGGATGTTCAACCTATGCAAGTAAAACTGCCAAAAATTACACTGCCGATATTTTCGGGTAAATACGAAGAGTGGACTACGTTTCAAGATTTGTTTAATACATTGGTGCATGAAAACAGTTCGATCAGTAATGTACAAAAGTTGCATTATCTCAAAACAAGTATCACCGGAGAAGCCCTTACGTTATTGAAACATATTAACGTTACTGATGCTAACTATATTACGGCGTGGGACACGTTGAAGTTACGCTACGGTAACCGGCGAGTTATTGTGTCTTCCATTTTAAAGCGGCTTTTTAACCAAAAGAAGTTGAGTGTTCCATCTGCCCCCGCTATAAAATCGTTACTGGATACAACTACGGAATGCCTCAGCAGCATTAGTAACCTTAAAATTAACACCGAGTCTTGGGATCCATTAATAATATTTCTCACGGTGCAGAAATTGGACCCGGAGTCACACAGAAGTTGGGAAGAGTATTCGTACAATGAAAATGCTGACGTGTTACCTACATGGGCCGATCTAAAGAAATTTTTGGAATCTAAATTTCGCACTCTCGAACTTGTTACACCTTTGACTGCTGTAAAAGAAAAGTATGTAAAAGAAAAATCTTTTCATGTATCCACCAATGAGAAAAAATGTTTCATGTGCAACGAAGGTCATACGTTATGTCACTGCAAAGAATTTGCGAAGATGAGCCCTGAAGAAAGAAGTACTTATGTAACAAATAATAAGTTATGTTACAATTGCTTATTATTCGGTCACCCCGTTAATAAATGCAGAGTTCCAATGACATGTCGTTTGTGCCACAAGCGACATCATAGTCTTTTACATGTACAGAAGAAACAAGATATACCCTGTGACACAGATAATAAACCACAGCTCAAATTATCTTCTCATTCGACCGTTGAAGAGCAAGAAACACAACATAACTCGAGTACGGTAGCTTCACATTATTCTAGCAAGCCAGGAACTGCACTATTGGCAACAGCTATGGTGACACTAAGGAACAATCAGGGTTACACGATTACTGTAAGAGCACTTATAGATCAAGGGTCACAAGCGTGTTTCATAAGCGAAAAGGCGACTCAATTACTACAACTTGAACGTACTAAGACAAATGGAACCGTCATAGGTGTGGGTTCTACTAGGATGGATATAAATCACGTGGTTAAGTTAGAGGTCTTACCGAGGGAGAAGACAGCCAGTAATCTTCAAATACAGGCCTATGTATTATCCAAGCAATTAACCACTAAGATTCCACACAATACAATTCCAATAAACAACTGGCCGCACTTGGAGGGTCTTGAATTGGCAGATTCAAGCTTCTATAAACCAGGCTCGATAGACTTGCTCCTTGGCGTGCGAGAATATGCAGATATAATTCAACCTGATCTAATCAAAGGTCCCCCGGGTTCACCTTGTGCTCAGCGAACCAGCCTGGGATGGATTTTATTTGGAGAAATAGATCAACACACACATGAAGACAGATTGCTAGTAATGCACCACGAGGTTGAGATAGAAGACATGTTAAAGGTGTTATGGGAAGTAGATACAAACACAAAAAGATTACCAACAAGAGAAGAGAAACTATGTGAAGAAATATACAACAATACACACACTAGAAATAAAGATGGAAGATTTGTAGTCAAACTACCATTCAAAACAACAAACCCTCAATCACCGATGGGTAACACAAGAGAAATAGCAACAAAGAGATTATTAACACTAGAAAGAAAATTTAAAAAACAGCCTAAACTAGAAGAAGAATACAGAAAAGTCATGAACGAGTATATAACAATGGGACATATGGAACTTGTACCTAAACCAGAATTAACTAATCGCTCTGTTTACTTACCACACCACGCCGTCTGCAGAGAAGACAAAGAGACTACCCAAACACGTGTTGTTTTCGATCCTTCTTGTAAGGGTACTAATAACATCTCACTGAACGAAGAACTTTTAATAGGGCCTGTATTACAAGATGATTTACGAAACATACTTTTAAGATGGAGGTTATATGCTATCTGTTTTCTATCCGACATTCACAAAATGTATAGAATGATTTTGGTATCTAAAGAAGACACAGATTTTCAGCGAATTGTTTGGAGGAATCAACCATCTGATGATATTCAAGACTATAGATTACTCACAGTTACCTTTGGCATGGCACCAGCTCCATATTTAGCTATCAGATCCCTTTTACAACTTGCTAAAGACGAAGAAGAGAAATATCCTATCGCTGCAAAAATAATACGAGAAGACTTCTACGTAGATGATCTTATGACAGGATGTGACACTTTAGAAGAAGCTTTAGAAGCCTACAGAGAATTAAAAGAAATCATGCAAAGAGGAGGTTTCGAACTGAAGAAATGGTGTTCAAATAATGTCAATTTTATGAAACATCTTGAATCAAATGAAAGAACTTCTAAGGCTCATATAGATTTAGATGTAGACGGAACAATAAAGGCTCTTGGAATAGCATGGGATTTGAACACTGACGAATTTTTGTACAGTTTAAAATTAACACCAGCTGCATCTACTATTACCAAAAGAAATATTTTATCAGACATTCAAAAACTATTCGATCCTCTTGGATGGATGGCGCCGACTATCATACTGGCCAAAATATTAGTTCAGAAATTATGGATGGAAAGAATCGGATGGGACGACATGATTAGTTCTAAATTGGCGGAAGAATGGCTAGAAATCCGTTCAGATTTGGAAAATGTAAATGACATTCGCATTCCACGATGGCTGCACACTATTAGTAAAGACCTTAATGAGATACAAATACACGGATTTAGCGATGCGTCTGAACGTGCATACGCTGCAGTAGTATACATTCGAGTAAAACATTTGGATGGAACTAAAACAGTGAGGCTCATTGCGGCAAGAACGAAAGTGGCGCCATTGAAGACGATCTCACTACCACGCCTAGAGCTCTGCGGAGCACTCTTGCTCTCTCAGCTTTTGTTACAAGTGAAGCAGGCAATGCGAATAAGAACATCACAGGTATACGCGTGGACTGACTCGACTATAGTTCTATCGTGGCTGGCAGGTGAACCTACCAGATGGAAAACCTTTGTTGCAAACCGAGTCGTTCAAATAAATGAGAACGTAAACAACGGCCAGTGGTATCATGTTGAATCGCAAGACAATCCAGCGGACATTGCGTCTAGAGGCATGCTACTAAAAGAACTGAAAAAATGTGACATGTGGTGGTTTGGACCTAATTGGCTAAAAGAATGTGTACAACTAAGGAGATATAATAATATACAGACAGATTTAGAAAGCAAAGAACAGAAAAATATATCTACAAATTTAACTATTGAAACACAAAAGGTGGACAACGTAACAATCACTAAACAGTTTGGTAATTTTGATAACTTAAAACAACTTTTAAAATCAATATCTTATTGCATTCGATTTATAAATTATAAAAAGATAAATAATGATTATATAAATATTTTAAATACTGAAGAAATAAATAATTCATTAAATATATGCATAAAATTAGTACAAAGGGAAGAATTTGCAGATGAGATTGAAGCACTAAGAAATAAAAAACAAGTTAAAAAACAAAGTAAATTAAAAGCCCTTAACCCGTATTTAGACGAAAATAATATTATCAGGGTGGGCGGAAGATTAAGGAATGCCGATATAGATGAAGAAAGTAAACATCCTATAATTTTGGGAAATAAAAATTCTCTAACACCTCTTATTATTGCTGATGCTCACATAAACACCCTGCATGGCGGTACGCAGCTGATGATGTGTTACTTAAGAAGGAAATATTGGATATTGAAGGCAAAATTTATAATAAAATCACAAATTCACAAGTGTCTTATATGCGCTAAACACAATGCGAGACCCAGTAATCAACTTATGGGTGATTTACCAAAAGAGAGAGTAACACCAGCGAGACCTTTCTTACACAGTGGCGTTGACTTTGCAGGCCCAATTCAAGTATTATGGTGCCGACGAAGAGGTGCAAAAACTAACAAGGCTTATATTGCCATCTTTGTATGTATGGCCACTAAAGCCATACATTTGGAATTAGTGGGAGATTTAACGTCAGAAGCATTTATTGGAGCATTTCGGAGGTTTACTGCACGAAGAGGGCAATGTCTGCACTTGTGGAGCGATCAAGGCAGGAACTTCATAGGTGCAAATAAGGAGTTGCAACAAGCATGGCAAGAGGCTAATTTGGATTTACCAGGGAATATATCGGAGTCCTTATCATTAACTGGCACTCAGTGGCATTACATTCCGGCTTACAGCCCGAATTTTGGAGGTCTTTGGGAAGCGGGAGTCAAATCCATTAAATATCATTTAAAGAGAATCCTCAATTCAAATTTAACATTCGAAGAGATGACTACCTTGTTATGCCAAATTGAAGCTTGTTTGAACTCTCGTCCATTAAGCCCAATAAATGACACAGATGTAGACAATGTCGATCCGCTTACACCTGGACATTTTTTAATTGGCGAACCCCCTATTGTGATTCCTGGACCCAGACTTGAGAATGTGAACGCAACGAATCTGTCGAGATGGCAACATATACAAAAGTTACTTAAAGATTTTTGGCATAAATGGCAAGAAGAATACTTGTCGCGTCTTCAAACGCGACCAAAATGGCATAAGAATCAGGCAGAATTCAAAAAGGGCCAGATAGTGTTGATAAAGGCTGATAATTTGCCTCCAGGACAATGGGCTTTAGGACGTGTACTCGAAAAACACCCTGGTCCAGATGGATTGACACGAGTGTACAGTGTTAAGAGTGGAAATACAGTGGTCAAGAGACCTGTAACTAAACTGTGCTACTTACCCATAGATGATGATTAATTGTTTGCTAACTTGTTATAATTTATTGCATGCTTGATTTGTATAGAGCCATGTTTTTGCATTTAATCTTAAAGGACATAGATGTCCTTTGGTGGGCGGTATGTTCGCTCAGTTCATTCCTTCATTCATACCGTGTAGAAGCATCAGTCGCAATAAAACATTGTCATAAACAACACGTATTTTTCCTTCGCAAACCGATTCAATATTAGCTATCTCAAAATCGACCTTAATCACATCAACAATATGTTAAGGTAAAAATATTTCATTTCGCACTGATTAAGATGGATGTCTATCCGAGGGAACTTCGATATTTGTCGATTTTCCTTTGTAGTTACTTACGTACAGTTACGTACCAATGATGTTTTAAATATCTAGATTGAGCGTCGCCCTACAATGAAAACAAAAAAAAACAAGGCAACATTATCAAGCATGTGTGCGTGTAGGCGATGTTTTTCGCGTTCATTTATTGTCTATGTGTGCGTCATCTGTGCGTAATGATATAAAATTTGTGGCCAACAGTTGGCCACAACTTTTTGACACGTTTTCGCGGATTCGATGTTCCATCTAGATATTTAATACATCTTTGTTACGTACTTATTCCAGTATTTTGTAAAAAGGTTTTTAGAGCGTCTTAAAGAAGCGCATTTAATTAAAAGTTGCCATGAAACACAAGCTCTGAATAGAAGACTTCGCTTCGTATTTTCTGCTGTGTTCCGTGTGTTTTTGTCCAACGCCTAAATAATAAAGTTGGATGCTGCGCACATTACAGATGTCGCTACATTCGTAAAAAATAGTTTACTAGATTATTACCTTTATACTAGATGGCACTGCCAGTCTGGAGAATCACGCCAACCACTTCACTGCGTAGGTAGTTTGTATAAGAGTAAAAGACTTTCTTTCATTCGAACAAAAAATGTTTGAGGTAGTTAGTGGACTGTAAACTTTACTTACCGTAGATTTTTGGATAACGATAAACTATGTTTTAACGTAGTTACAGTGCGCCCAACTTATCACTCTGAAATGGCAAAAATTGGAACTAACAAAAAGTCATTCATAAGTGCGTTGTGGTCATTCATCTGTCAGTTACTAGTGTGCAATGATTGGTCAAATGAATGTCAAATGCGTCCGACAGCGCCTCTTTCGTTTCAATCTAAGTTGGGTTTCCTATATCGTTTAAAACTTACATTAGAGATTGGCAAAATATTATATCCCTGACAAGAAAAGAATCATTTATATCTTTTCGATCTTGAGATTATATCACTCTTTTATATCTTTAACTCATTTAGCTCAGTACGACTCAGAGAGAGAACAATTTATATCTTTGGCTCTTTTAGCTCGATTTATGGGGGCTTTACACTCAGATTATAGAACCAAAAGGCAGATGTAGTCGTTCTAGTATAAAGTGAAGCTACCAAAGCAAATACAAAATAAAAAGCTAATACAATCTCGTGTCAGTACTACGGAAAGCGTCAAATAGCATAAACGTCGCAAGTGTCAAATTTTTTAAAATAATTTTATCAGTTATAATGCCGTCTTGCATTATTAAATTCTCTAAAAGTTGTTCGCAAAAACAAAGAAAAGAAGACGGAATATCTTTTCACAGGTAATTGTTCATTATTTTATTATTTATTTGTAATAATATTTTTTCGGTTCGCTCGGAACACAAAACCTCAACAATCATTCATTTGTACACCAGTTTAAATGAAAATCGGTTACCCTAAATTTGGGGAAATATGCATGGACTATTTGGACATTGGTCGATTTATAAATTTATATCGAAAAAAAATATTTTGAAAGTAAATAGTTTTATTTATTTAAACCTAAAAGTCAGGCAATACAGCCAATAAAATTAGCATTCTAACTGCTGAAAATGTCACGTGTGCCAATAATATGTATGATAAATATTATATAATATTTTAGTTTCTGCTTAGCCTACTAATAACTAATAACTATAATTTTTGCAGATTTCCGACAGATGCTGTAACAAGAGAAAAATGGGTTCATATTATTCGGAAAAGCAGGCAAGATATTAATTGGTTAATTAATTTTGCGTGGTTCGCTCATTACATTTTAGTGAGGATGACGTGTACCTATCTCACTAAAAAAGGACATTGGTTGATTAAAAAATCATCAAAACCGAATTTTTGTTATAATAAATAAGTATATTGATATTTTGATGTTTTTTTTTATTGAAAATATCTACCCAAAGAGACAAAAATCCATAGGTTAATTAAAACAATTAAACATATTTAAAATATTAAATTAAATAGGTATATTAAAAGAACATTTACACATAATTATTATATAATACTTTTTGATAACTAGTGATATGGCTACAACCCATTAATGTCCCACTACTGAGGGTCTCTCCTCATTATTAAGGAGGCCTAGAGCATACTCCACCACGCTGCTCCAGTGCGGATTGGTGGAGGGGTTAGTGGCCAACACATTGTCGAAAGTTTTGAAGCCGCCCGAAGGCCTTCCGACACGGCTTAACGACTGCTATCTATCGATGTATCGATATCAACCGGGACCGACGGCTTTACGTGCCTTCCGAAGCTCGGAGGCGCTCAAGAAATTATTATCAGAAGAAATTAAAATCAATTATTATTATTACATACAATAAAACTTTAATTTTTTGTCTGTTTTTCTGTGCATTTGTTCCGCCTAATCTCAGGAACGGCTTAACAAATTTAGATGCAGATTTCACTGACGTATTCAAATGAGCTTGGGTTAACATTTAGTTAGAATCGGTACACAAATAAGAAATCACGTCAATTTAAAGAATACCATCCCTCATTTATCGATTATGGGCTTACCGAAGCGAAACAAGGGCGTTCACTAGTAATAAATAATTTGCCAATTTAATTGTGCATAATGTTTTAAGCTGAAAATATGGCGAACAATGTTTACAAAATTGCGGGAGATTATGACTTTTCACTTGGCAACCTCACACACACAAAGAATTACGTATCCATACGGTGCAATTGCTAGTTGACATTAAGGTTGTCATGCACACATAGGGAAAAAGCGGCTTCACATTATTCGTCGCTTTTCTTTGCGAATGTTCTATCTGCCTTTTGGTTCTATAATCTGAGGCTTTACATTATACAATTTGCAGAACGCTAACTGAGCTAGCGTGCTAAAATTTACTGTAAAATAATAATTACACGAGAATTTAATGACGTTTGTTTGATTTTATTAGATTCTCTATAATAATTATAGTGCATATTATTATTTCTAGTCGATGTTTTTTGATTATGTTACAACACTGTGGAACAAAAAGTGACAGTTGTCAAATGTGATGTGGCCCAATTTAGCATAGAGATAGGAATATAGGTACTTAGATAGAGACGCCCTAATCCTAAACGTCATATAAAATTAGCTGGCAAAAGTGTGGCAGGCCGGCCATTTTCTCCACCGCTCAAATACATGTCATCTCGTGTCAAACATTACAGTAGTGACGTGAAATATGTTTATTTAGTATCGATAAAAATATGGTCAAGTGCGAATCGCATGAATACCTTTTTGTAGTCATGATAAGTAAGAACGAATTAAAAGTTTGTATATCATTAATATACAATGTGTCTGGTCACCGGTGTCGGAGACTTAGGGGTGATAAAATATGGTATTTTTTATCGACAAATCACTATCCAAATTTTCTCTTATCCCCTCCATGATAAAATGGCAGCCATTTTGTTTAGAGAAGATTATTACACAGCAGAAGTTATTGTGTTTGTAACAATTTAATTTTTAATTCTTCCTAAAGACATTCCTACAAAACCCAAATTGTTACATCCAAAATTCAGAGTCACGAACGACATGTATTTTTGCTGTTGTAACGTAAGTCATTAAACTAAATATCGATACTGTTTCCGTACACGTAGTGCGCACAACACTAGTAGAAGCAGCCATGTTTTCTTTCACTAAAATTTTGACAGGCATTGTCAGGCTCGCTATTTTTGCTTTAGTGTCTAATCCATAGTCCTTATAGATCAATGCAATTTAGCGCCCAACTTATCTCTGAAATGGCAAAAATTGGAACTAACGAAAAGTCATTCATAAGTACGTTGTGGTCATTCATCTGTCAGTTACTAGTGTGCAATGATTGGTCAAATGAATGTCAAATGCGTCCGACAGCGCCTCTTTCGTTTCAGTCTTAAGTTGGGTTTACTTTAACGAAAAGTCATTCATAAGTACGTTGTGGTCATTCATCTGTCAGTTACTAGTGTGCAATGATTGGTCAAATGAATGTCAAATGCGTCCGACAGCGCCTCTTTCGTTTCAGTCTTAAGTTGGGTTTACTCATAGAGATAGGAATATACCTACGGTTTACTATAATTGCTTTTTACAAAAAAAAAATTACCGACTTCAACCTTGATAAGCAGAGATAACTCAAAAACTATTCGCGAAATGGCGCTAAATTCAACATGTACGTGTAAAGTTCTCGTCACTAACAAATTAACCAAGCTCAAACACTAGAAAACTGCTGTAAATCGTTGAGGAGTTCCCTCGACTGTCTTTCGGCTTCATCAGATCGACTCCAGACCTTCATGAAATTGTAGCGCTTTCATGTACTTATGAAAACATTAACACACTAGTCGTCCCTACAATTTTCGAAAGTTGCCTTCGATTTCTCCGAGATGCCATCATCAGATCCTGGTGATCCTTTTAAAAGGACCCCACTTTGCATATCTACTTTACAACAAAAAAAGAATTATCAAAATCGGCCCATAAACGACGAAAAAATCGCTGAACAAACATAAAAAAAGCATAGCAGGTCGAATTGAGAACCTCCTTCTTTTTTGAAGTCGGTTAAATATAACGTAGTATAATTTTGACGCAGTACATTAATGAACAATAACTAAGTATTTCATAAAATTGTATCCAACAAGGCCATCTCACGTGTCTTGAAGTATGGATCGTGATAACTAATTCTTTTATCTTCGGCTTCTTTTCGTATGTAATAAAGATAAGAAAAATAAATGATTGGTAGGTACTTACTTAATATTGGATGGATCTAATTAATAAGATGTTATTGTTTCTCTTATCTCTTTCTATATCCTTGCTACGGTAGGCCTTCGCATAAAGATTACAGTAGCAGTAGATAGTGTAGGTACCTACTATTATCTAATCTTATTGTGAATTCTGTCTGGTTCAGTAGCAATGCCAGCACCCTCTTGCTAGAATGAGCCTTTATATGAAGATAGTCCATAAAATTCTTAGTTTCCCTTATTTATTTTTCCTTTATATTTGTTGTGGAGACACCACGTCAGTCATGGCTTTGGTACTGATGTTCACGATTGATGGTGACAATTTAATTGTTAATTAAAAATTCGATGTCCTCAAAATAAATAAACATGTTATAAGTACCTACATAATGTTAAAATAAAAAGCTAAGTAAATTAACAAAGAACTGATTATTACAGGTAAGATATAAAAAGGTATGTAAAGAATAAACAAATTTAATAAAATATGATAGATATAAAATAAATTAAAACATGAATGTGATCATTTTTTGTACATGTGTCCAAACTGTTCGACCAGTATGTTTTCGTTAGAATTAAACCACAGAATTTCAAGACCGTCATACATCGCGGGTGAAGCGATGGCTTCGTGGTGCAGCACTGGTAGTGGACTGAACGTGGACGGCGTCAGCTTACGAATATCATCGATCAAAAGTTGATCACGTCGGCTGCTCTCGACTTCACTGTGCGGGATAAGAAACCACAGATTTCCATAAACGAATTCACTGCTGATAGCGAGGTCCTTGGCCACACTTATTGGCATGTCCTTTACCAAAGTAGCATAGTGCTTAACATCGGACTCTGGCTTCGGAGTGAATGACACAACTTCACTCGCCCCGGCCGTCGCGAAGTTTCGATCCAATGCATCAACATTGTCCGAAATCAGGTCTTTAAATTGATCTTCCTTGGTGACAACAATCACATCGCGCCCATTAAGTATAGTGCCAACTATCATTTTATAATTTTCTTCAACTTGTTCCTCATTGCACGATTCGTGACATTTAAATGAAATTATTGTTTGCTGTTGATCCGGTGACGCGTTTCTAATTGTAAAATTGATTTCTTCAGTCTTCAGTTGGTGGTTGCACATTTTGTCCGATGGATGCTGAAAATAAAAAATAAAAAAAATAATTTTATACAAATCAATAAATGTATTTACTTACTGTACTGTTAACCATTGAGGATTTCCCTTGTTTAGATCAAATTTTTATTCTATTCGGTCATGTTTTTTATACCTGATACTTATTGCCTTATTGCATTGTCACAGGCCCTTGACCTCTGTGCAAAAATCAGACTTCTCGAAGTTGGAGAAAATAAGGCTGGTACCTACATACATACACACATTACAAGGTCAAACTAATAACAAAGTATCCAAAACAAAGACAACAACAAACATTGTAACGTCTACACTCGGCTTCCACGTGAGGAGATGAGAATGAGAACCTATATCTCCTAAGTACAATGCATCTAAAATTTATTCCATCTTCAATAATAATGGGAAATTTAAAACACATTGTACGCTTTCCCAAGCTAGCTCAGCGGATATTATAAATACTTACCCACATATCGTACCACGAGGTACGACGAGGACGACACCTTATAAAGTTATAATAACCGGCGAGGGTACAACACTGTGATGATGTAATAAATTGACCACACACTGTATAGGTACTTAAGTAAGTGTCGCATCGCAATTCGCAATACGTTCGTTGCGTTGCCATAACGTAGCTAAACATTAAATTTCATCGCATACTGCATGATACGATAAAACTATGATCATACTATATTGTCTCGGATAACATTATGAAAAATCCAATAACCCATGTTTTCAAAATTTGACCTTAGATTTTTTTTTTGAAAACGTGGACCGATCGTACTTTCCACAATTTCATTAACTCGGTACAATGGTTCAGTTTATGAGAATTTATTCACGGGTTTATGTACTTATGTCTAAATCGACCGGGCTACACCTACACTATATCGTCGGCTTATTGCAAGAACTCATTAAATTACATTTACAAAAGTTTGAGTAAGTAATGCAATTATTAGATTTGATAAAGTTTAATGTCCTATATTATCAAACCTACGATAATGTGTACGTAAAATAAAAACAGATTTATATAGTAGAATAATATTTGTTAATAAAATTAACAAAAAAAAATGCAAAAATTAGCAGGAACTTTTTTTTAAACTAAAAAACAAAGTTAATGACTTCTTGCTTTAATTACTTTCTTCTTTGGTTAAACTAAATACTTCTTGAAATAATTATATTATCTACGCCAGACTAGGCTTGAAATGAAGAAAGGAGAGCTCTTTTTACACCTTTCTTGAAGAACCCCATGTCATAGCGCTCCGGGAATACCTCAGAAGGAAGCTCATCCCACAGCTTGCAAGTTCGCGGCAGAAATGATCGTGAAAATCGAACTGTAGTCGTTCGCCACGGATCCAAGCGATGTGGATGGAACCTCAATCTTCGGCGAGTGGTGTAATGATGGAAGGGTGACGTTGGCACCAAATCGAACAATTCCTCGGAGCACTCACCGTTGTAAAGTCGGTAGAACACACAGAGACATCCTATATCTCTCCTAAGACTTAGGTGTTCTAACCTGTTAGTGACTCGTAGGTCGTTGACAATTCGAACAGCACGCTTTTGTACGGCGTCAAATGGGTTAAGCTGGTATTGTGGCGCCCCTGCCCAGAGGTGAGAACAGTACTCCATGTGGGGCCTGAACTGAGCTTTATAAAGCATCAATAGATCCCTCGCATTGAAGTACTGTTTCGCCCGGTTCAGGACGCCAAGCTTTTTGGTGGCCAATTTGGCCTTAGCTTCCAGATGACACCGATACTGCACGTCGCTCGAAATGTCAACACCCAGAATCCCAATACTTTTATTAACGGTGAGTGCGGTACCCTGGAACTGAGGCGCTATGACAAATGGGGTTTTCTTAGCGGAAAACGCGCAAACATGTTGTGTCTTCGTGGGGTTGAACTCAACTAAATTGAGTCGGCCCCATTCCGAGACTTGCTCCAGAGAGTTCTCGACTTCAGACACAAGTTTGATTCTGCTATCCTCCACTTGTGACCGAGAGGCATTTGCAGGGCCTGTATAATAGGCATCTCCCGTGCTGTCATCTGCATAGCAATGAATGCCATTAGCACGCTCCAGCATGTCATTGATATGGAGAATGAACAGGGTAGGAGACAGCACAGACCCTTGGGGAACACCAGCGTTTATGGGTTTCATATCTGAGCAACAACCGTCGACTACGACCTTTATATGTCGCTCAGACAGAAAGCTGGCTACCCAACTGCATTACCTCTCAAGGAGACCGTAAGATGGTAACTTCGCGAGAAGAGCCCTGTGCCAGACCCGGTCGAAGGCTTTAGCGATGTCTAGGCTGACTGCCAGTGCTTCCCCATTGCTGTCTAGGGCCTGAGCCCACCGGTGCGTGAGATAAACTAAAAGATCGCCAGCTGAACGACCGTGATGGAAACCGTACTGCCGATCATTGAATAGCTGGCGATCTTCGAGATATCCTAGGAGCTGTGTATTTATGATACGCCCCATCACCTTCGCAAGCAGGGAAGTTATCGCTATAGGCCTGTAGTTGGCCGGGTCACTGAGATCGCCCTTTTTGGAGATAGGATGAACTAGGGCTACTTTCCACGAAGACGGTACTATACCAGTTGTGTAGGATAGCGAGAATAAGCGCGTTAAGACGGGAGTCAACTCGGGAGCACACGTCTTTAACACCACTGCAGGAATACCATCCGGCCCACTCGACTTTATTGCAACATTTCATTGCGAAAACATTTTACTTTGAGCCACTGTACTTTTTCTCCGTCAGACCCAATTATTGATCTATTCAACATTAAATTATTTCTCAAATCTTTCAGATCTAGAATGTCCGAATTATTCATTACTATAGGTTCATAGGGTATTTTAGTCGTAGATTTTTTTATTTTATTTCTGTTTGACCTAGCCAATCGAATAACTGTACAAAGATCGGTCATCGCATAAATCGGCACAATTATTTCGCTCCATTTATTTAAAAAGTTAGACAAGAATAATTCAAAATTTAAAAAACTAAAAACCGCGGTCTGGTAAAAGTTATGAAATGCATTTCATTATCATTATTTACCTACACTAAATGTCGAAAATAAAGAACCGTTAAGAAACATTAATTAATTTTAACCAAACATCGAACTCCGATGTGAAGACAGTCGTTTGATTTGATAAAAGTAATTATAACTGTCTGTTTATTTTTTGTCATGACATTGGTATGATTTAAAAGTAACTACAATAAGTGCATTTAATGAAATCTAACAAAACCCCGAGTTAAGAAATTGACGTCAAGGAGTGATTCATAAAAGTCCCTTAGCTACAAAAATGAGTTTTATTTCAAAAGAAATCGGAACTACTATTTTGTTAAAAAATGTTAATATTATTTCATGACTTCTATGGTAGGTAAAGTTTAAAAATTGTATTTATCGAATTTATAGTTACGTCATAACTATATTATTTGGGTACATAGAAAATAGTGAGTTTTATCAATAAGTAGATAGTACTTAACGAGACGAGTTCATTGGTGTAACAAACTGTACTTAGTGATTTTTTGCCATTAATGCTTTCTTGCAGTAAGCCGACGATATTATTATAGTAATCTCTTTACGAGTATTTTGTGTTGAAAGGAAAAAATATCTTAAAAAACCTTATCAGTTTCTAAAGTAAGTAATTAGTATTAGCAATCTTTAAAAGTAACACGCACGCACATTTACGAAGTTCAATTTTGAGCTTAAAAATTTAATTTGCCTACAATAAATTTTACTTTAAGGTCTTGCACCTACCTAGACAATTTTATTTACTTAAATGTGCAGATGGCATCCGTGGTTTGCAACGGCTATCGGCAAATATAACCTAATACAAGTGTGCTCATTGTTGATAAGGAGTTAGACGAGTTGATAAACCCATAGATATGGGTAGTAAGTAGATACTTACGATGTACTTAAAATCACATTGCTTGATACAGTTTATGCATAAGTAAATAATCATAAAATTGAAGCAATTATTCCTACAATGTTACCAATCAATAAAGCTATCATTCATGCTTGTTCATGTTCACATGTTCTTACAATTAACCTAGGAATTTAAACTAGGATTAAACTATAATAGTACCTAAGTTTTTCTCACGGTACGGATGGAGACTAGAATAAAAATTGTTAGGTTTTTACCGTCACATGCATGTGCAGCTGGGCCAGCTGTCAGTTTATTAGGGATTTCAGAAAATATACATCCAACCATTGAGATACTATGTACTAAAACATAGTAAGTACCTCAATGCATCCAACAGAGTGTTTCATCACACTCACGACTTTTTTACATTTGGTTCCATCTCGATGTTAAGGATAAGTAGGAAGAAATATAAGGTCGTAAAGAGGCTGATTTCGGAGCGTGAGATTGAGTCAAGGGAAATTGGTAGAGTTCGCAAGTAAAACATAATAACAAATAAAATAAGGAAAAATTATAACAACTTAAATGTAGAAAAAATTAATATTAGCTAGAACTTGTCATGACACGCTCCCGCGTGTCTAGATTAATGCTTAAGCTAAAAATATCGCCAGAACATAATTATGAAAACAAAAAATATTAAAACTAAGTAAGTACATGAAGTAAAATGTCGAAAAATATTGAAGTACCTAATCAATTTATCTAGCTTTCACCATACATAAAAACAACAAGCTTTCAAAAGTTTGTAATATTCTCTCAAAATCATAATTCAAAGGTTAATAAGTAGGCTTAATGCAGTTTTTCAGATAATAAAATTATACCTAAGTATGTACTTATAAAGAAAAAACTACAACGCGAGAATAATAAAAATATCTTCCTAAGTTGTTATAACGTGGAGATCTGATGAAAAAAAATCAAAAATCGGGGTAAAAACAATTTTTTTCCTATTTACCGTATTTAACGTAAATACAAAAACGTAGGTAGGCACAAACCGTGGTAGCAGAGTGCATGTACCTACCTAGTTACAATAAAACTAGTTGTTTGAAACCTCTATGAAATTTTGAGATATATACTTAGAAGTTGTTATGGCAATAAGCCTCATAACAGTAAAGGTTAGTTTAGTTTTAATGACAAATTTTTTTTTAACCAGTTTTAACCTACCTACATAATCAAAAGAATTTAAAAATATATTATAATCTTTCTCTCGTAGATAGGTTTCGACTTTCGACTTTTATTTATTTCTTTCCTTCCCACTTACCAAAACATGGTTATTTGGGTTATTTTAGGTGGTTTTATTTAAAGTAGTTAAGTACCATTTTGTCATAACTATTAATGGAAACAACCCTGTAAAGTTCAGTGATGAAAGTAAATAAAGATGCTGCATCTCTACATAGAACTTACTAGGTACTGTAGGTATGTATGTCTATGACTGTAGGTACCTATGCTTTGTGGTTAGTCTAAACAGAGCATATTTTAGTATAAACAATCTTGAAGAAAAGCGGCTTCAAAACGAAAATAGATCTTGATTCTTGGAATCCTGACGAACAAAGCGAATGTACGCGATATGTTAGCTATACAATATATATTGCTACTTAAACCGTCTGAGCATATACCTACTTATGAAATAAACTAAATTCAAAAGGTTGTGTAGTTACTGTGGTGTTATATTATTAACATACCTAAATAGATACTTCTAAATATTGAAAATTAAATTGATCATCAACATTTTCACTAGGTAAACGTAGGTAAAAATAAAATTCTAACTGAATTTCAGACATTTATTCCTCAAACTATTTATTCATTTGTTTATTAAGTAGTTACTTAGACTCATCGATGTAGAATAATATATTATAATATATATAATTATATATTATATATATTATATATATAATAATATATATAATATATATATTATGTATAATATATAATATATATATTATAATATATTATTCTAATTTATTTATTTAATTTATAATACATCGATGCTTAGACTAAGACTTAATTAACTTAACAGAAGCAACAGCCATATCCATGGATAAGTAAGTCAAAACTACGCCCAACCAACCCATAAACCAACAACAACAACAAAAAGGTTAGGCGTACTTTAGACCTTGCCTCATCATGTTGTTCCCAGCGTTACCTTTGTAAGATTATTGGCCTGAGCTGTTTAAATATAACTGTCAAAAATAAACAAGCAATCAATTCATAACAAGACAAAAAAATATCAAATAAAATGAACCAACGAAAGTGACCACTACCAACAACAATGAATCAAACGGCACTGAAGTCTGAACCTCAAAGTCCTCAAATCGCAAGATGGCACAATACATTTAAAGCCAAATATTTTTAAAACATGGCGTTCTACCGGCTTTAATATAAATATAATTATTAATTAAACACAGTTTGAGTCAGTTTGCTTTATAATGTGTCATAAATGTTTCTTTCGCACGCATAGTTCCCTCAACTTCCTTCCTAAGTACCTTCTTATGAACTTAGGTATCAGTTATTTGAGCACAATAATTCGTTGTAAATAACACAAATTTAGATTATGTACATTGATAAATAAGTATGTTAATGTACTTACTCAGCAGCAGTGAGTGAATAAACTGCACTCTAAAGATGATTACAGGCAACACACACGATAAAAGCAAAGTAACGTTAGACTTTTATGTTGCGTGCAGTGATTGGAGACGTTGCAATAGTATGAGGTGCCTTTTTGAAGTGAAATCGCGAATGTACTTTTAACGTACATATATATGCATGATTCTATTTTTAAATATGATATCATTTATCTGTAAGTGTGTAGTGAGTACACACACCTGCTGAACTGCAAACTGTAGACAGGGTAATCCCCTGCAATAAATTATTTATGGTACCTAACAGATTGGTGTTTAGTTTTTTAGCTAGGCTAGGATATTTTTTTATTATTAACTTACCTAAACTTACTCCTTAGAATTTTTAAAGGGTTTTATTTAATTTTCATCGTAATATGTATGAGTATCGGATCAAATCTGGCAAGTTGTATGTTGCATGCAATGATGTTTTAAATACTTATCTAGATTGAGCGGCGCCCTACAATGAAAACAAAAAAACAAGGCAACATTATCAAGCACTAGTAAATCCGCCCTCGCTTCGCTTCAGGAAACCCGTCCCTTCAAAAATCTTTAACAAATTATGTTATTCCGACGTCTAAGCTATATTACTGCAAAGTTTCATGAAAATCCGTTCAGTAGTTTTTGCGTGAAAGAGTAACAAACCCACACACACACTCACTCACATACATCCTTACAAACTTTCGCATTTATAATATTAGTAGGAAGTAGGATAGTAGGATGTGTGCGTACGTAGGCGATGTTTTTCGCGTTCATTTATTGTCTACTAGCTTTTGCCAGCGGCTTCGCCCGCGTGAATTTCGTTTAAACTTCGCCCCTTTATTTCACCCACTTAAGTGTCATAAACGTAAGCGTAGATAAAATATAGGTATACTTAATCAGAAAGCTTCGAACTGCTAAGCTATCGGGAGTTACACGTGTTATTGTGAGTCAACCATAAAAGATAGACATATGCTGTCGTGGAATATTTTTTATATACAGGGTGTCCCGTAACGAATGGATAATATGGAACCTACGTGTAGAGGGCATCATGCCGGTTCAGATGAATAAATATTATGTTCAGTAAAAGTCTTTCCGTTTCTGAGATATTCGACATTTTCGAAATTTTAAAATTATTCCACCCTTCGCCGTTCTTTTTGACGCCAGGACTACAAATGAAGACATTTTTTGTATCTGTTTTTTGGATAGTATTCCTGGATAGATGTGCTATTGAATGTTATCAATTATTTTTATAACAAAAGCACGGATTCTTTTTAAATTAAGATTTAATACCAACTTAAGGTTTTTTCATATTTCATTCTTGACTTTTACTCTGCCGTGGTTAAAAAAAATGTATGGTGGCTTGAATGCCAATTTAAAAAAAAACTTGCCCATTTCACCCAGATTCTGAAATGGTATGTTACAGGGTATAATCCACCTTTAGATTTTAAATTATTTTCTTTTAAAACGAGATAGATCCCATTTTTATGATACTACAAGTTAATACCAAAATTTGGTTTGTTAGCTTAATAAGCTTCAAAACCATCCCAATTCTCTTGATTCACCATTATTGGTCAAAACAATAATTTTGAAGCCTTATACCACTAGAATATGACTAAGTCTGGTTACTCTGGTAGCACCAGAATAAAGAGAGCAAATAGCCTCTTACCCTCTAATAGCGAAGAGAGCAAATAACCTTTGAACACTCAATGTTAATAATATTTTTTATAATTTATAATTTTATAATTGAAATAACTAACTATTAACTAAAAAATAACCGAAATAATTCAAAATCGAGATAACTCAAAAACCACTCGCCAGGTGGCGCTCAAATTTATAACGGACCACATGACAGGCACTAGGTACCAGGGACCAGACAGCAGTCTCTATTTTTCGAATGGCGAAAGAATTATCGAAATCGGTTCTCCCAGTATGAAGTTCTGAGGTAACAACACACAAGAAAAAACATGATACGAATTGAAAACCTCCTCCTTTTTTTGAAGTCAGTTAAAAATACTTATCAACGCAAATGATCATTTGATTGCTTTGTTTGGTTGCTGAAACTAACATTTTTAAGGGGTTTAAGTATTAAGTAGGTAATGAAGTAAATTAAGCTCAAATCTCTTAAATTACAGCACATGTTTTGTTCTCTTGACAAATAAGGGGCAGTCAAGTGAATTTTGATGGTTGTGAAGCTTATTAAGCTAACAAACCAAATTTTGGTATTAACTTGTAGTATCATAAAAATGGGATCTATCTCATTTTAAAAGAAAATAATTTAAAATCTAAAGGTGGATTATACCCTGTAACATACCATTTCAGAATCTGGGTGAAATGGGCAAGTTTTTTTTCAAATTGGCATTCAAACCACCATACATTTTTTTTAACCACGGCAGAGTAAAAGTCAAGAATGAAATATGAAAAAACCTTAAGTTGGTATTAAATCTTAATTTAAAAAGAATCCGTGCTTTTGTTATAAAAATAATTGATAACATTCGATAGCACATCTATCCAGGAATACTATCCAAAAAACAGATACAAAAAATGTCTTCATTTGTAGTCCTGGCGTCAAAAAGAATAGCGAAGGGTGGAATAATTTTAAAATTTCGAAAATGTCGAATATCCCAGAAACGGAAAGACTTTTACTGAACATAACATTTATTTATCTGAACCGGCATGATGCCCTCTACACGCAGGTGCTGTATTATCCATTCATAACGGAACACCCTGTATGTAGAAAGGATGCCGGCTATCTTGAGTACAAATACATGAGGTATCGATAAGGAGACCAGGCCTTGAATACAAACGAAGTCCTTTAGATCTGCTTAGTACATTTTATAATTCCATTCAACAACTATAACGGATTTAACAGAATATCACGGATTGTATCTTCATATCACGACGTTCCACCAGCACACTTAAGGAGCCTTCACAACCTGATGACAGCTCCTCTTCTTGCTGTCGCCATGTCGTGAATGGTTCTTTAGCACGCAGTGTTACGTCAGTTGTCAAACTCGTCCAGATATAAGGACCTCCTTTTCACTGCGCCGTCATATAATTTTAAGGAGAACATTTCCGTCATACATTATTTCTGTGTAGCTTTAACCATTAAGATTGCACACGCGACGGAAGCTTAAAAATAATCTTCCTTTCCCTTCCTTATCCTTGGTATGGTTTTGAAGTATCAGGTACAGGTCTGTATGTTTAGGTATCGGTATGTTAGGTATGCACGGTAACAGAGGTACCTATTTTAAGCGCGCACGGCTCTGTTGCTATGGCAACGCAAGTTGGCGCAGGTGTGCACTGTAGGTACAGTGCGCCCAACTTATCTCTGAAATGGCAAAAATTGGAACTAACGAAAAGTCATTCATAAGTACGTTGTGGTCATTCATCTGTCAGTTACTAGTGTGCAATGATTGGTCAAATGAATGTCAAATGTGTCCGACAGCGCCTCTTTCGTTTCAGTCTTAAGTTGGGTTTACTATACGTAGCTATCGCTGTGTCGCAGGCGGCTACAGTAGCGAGTTTGTGTCACATCGAAATCGTCAGATTATTGAATGAGAGCTTTTTTTAGGTTCACTTAACACCACCTTAGAAAATCTGACGTGCTCGATTAGATTTTTCTCTCTCATTTTCAACCCTTACGTACGGTCACGTGACGTCACCCCCATCAAACAAACGATTAGATTAACATAGTACATTATTAAAAATACGTAGAACATTTATGCTATCAATATCTAAGCGCTCGAGTATGTCCACATGGACATTATTTTTTTACATATTTAAAACTATAGCCGCTTCCCCCACCGATGAAAAGGTATACATTATATAACATTTTTTTCTACTTATCATCTAAGCAACCCAATAAGTCTCTATGACGCTCGAATAAATCCACATTTAGCATCGTCGGCTCCCGTACCATTAAATAAGTATGTGGAAGTTCTACCACATGTACCATAGAGATTATACCTCTATGGTCACATATTAAAACACTCTGTGGTCAGTTTCATTCAAGCCTATCTCGTCTGTTATCTGTTTGATAATCTGTTCCTTTCCTGTCATGTCGATATTGTCAATCAATAAATATCAAAAACAGTGAAGTGTCCTACAAGTGTTGTAGTGTCCTGTCCTGTGTGTCAGTGAATACGTGAATAGGTACCTATAATATATAGTGAATTTACGGACATTAGAAATTAGAATTGTGGTTTTAGTTATTTCGATAACCTTTCTTTTTTGAAATGTCTTGATCAATAAAAAAGATCTAGCCTTTTACATTTCACTGCTATGTTGTGTACTTAATATTATTAATTCGTGTGACCAGTGATCGAAAGAAAGCAACAAAATGGGAAGCACGTCAACAGATAGGGCTAACTTTATGGCCCGATATTCAGCGTTTAGCCCTTACCGCCTGATACAGCGGGAAACTGGGTTCCCAACACCGGTTGGTGCCAGCGATGCCATGGCCCGGAGCCTCTACTGTGGCATGAGACCCATTGCTTCCTGGGACTATGAGCAGGCTAATAGTCTTCCTACTGGAGGAGTATTTAACCTTGAATTTTCTCCAGAAGGGTAAATATAGTAAATATTAGTACAATATTCATCCCGGCTCTGTTACATCTAATATTGACCCTTAATTTAGAGATTTTCTATCAAAGTTTGACAATGATTGTTTATAACATTTTGAGAATAATGTATTTGAATTTAGGGCCTTGTTTTCTTTTCACTTTATACATTCACTTAATGTACATCTATGTACTTACTATATAGACACTTCGGTACCAATATTACGATAAAAACCCTTTTTAATTAAATTATTACAATGACAATTTTAGTACAGATCTCAATGAAGATTTTATAAACAAACCATATCTATGTTGCCAAGAATACAGAAATCGCCCTCCCAGCTAGGAACAAATTCATTACCTGTGTTCACAGTTCCCTTTAGCTTGTAAGTGCGCTGTAGATTGTCTGGTCAATAATTGTTTGATATATTGTCTGTATACTTTACTGTCTCTTCTTTTAGACGTCTACTGCACTGGCTTACTTTATGAAAACTTAGACAAATTTAAGACATATCCTACTCTGTTTTCTGTTGTATATGATTATTATTTTTTTGTGGGGCGCACACTGATCACTTACTGAGAGCATGCTTCTCCATTCCAATTCATCATTCCTGTTTCTTATCTTATACTTTTGCAGTTGACACTGCCCAACTTTGGAATGATATTTCTGCATTTCTAAGAAAGTGGCTACTAAACTTTCAAGAACAGACTACTGAAATATTATTACAACTCAACTTAAAAGTTAAATAGATACATCATCAGCATATGGTTTTCAATTAAGTGTCTTTATATATTTCTGTTACTAATTTTTATATGTTTAATGTTTATATGTATGTATGTATGTATATATAATGTAACTTGAGGTAATTTACAATCTAGTATTGTTTTTCAGTAATAATAAAAAATGTCTTTAAAATAAAATGACATAGCATACCTATATAATGTACCTTAAACTTGTTATTGCATATTCTTCAACAACAAATAAATGTCGTATTTACTTAGTGTAATACGTAATTAATATTAATAAATATATTTTTTTTATGTAATGCTCCATAGTCACCATGATTTTTAAAATTTTCGTCTATTGTAAAAAAAAAATTATGTGGTAAAAGTAAAAAGGTAAGATTCATAAAACCGGTATCATAGTACAACACTACTATTAAAAAGCTGGTATCATTATTTCGAAAATTGACATTTGCATGTGTCAATTTAGTCCGTAGCGAAAAAAAAACAGACTGTATATATGTTTTAGCTTTAAGTTTGCATTTATTTCTGTACTTGATTGTATGATTCAGATAGTTTTAAATATATAAATATTGTCTTTTACACAATTGAAATAACAGTCTCATCTTTTACAGATCCCTTTTGGTGGCGGCCTGTGAAAAAAAATCAATTCAAATATTTGATCCACTTACACACCAACGGATTCACACAGTGAATGGAGCCCATTCTGATTGTGTCAATTGTGTGAAGTAAGTTTATATTGGCTACATTTTAATATCAGGGTGGTCAGGCACACTCAATTTTTATCTCCATTATTACAGATAAAATATTTTGCAAACTTTTTTAATATTGCAAAGTAAACTAACCTTCACTTTGTAATACATTATAGCACTACCTAATAGCCACACTCCAGTATATACAGTAAATCCACATGTTGATCTTATCTGCCAACCAGTCAACCACATAGCCTATTTAGTAGTTTCTAGTTTCTTTGCCTTTATAGCAAGGAGTTCTGGGATTGATTCCCAGTCGGTTTATATATATAAACAGTTTATGTTTATGGGATAATAAAATATTGGTTGTCGGAAAGCAGGTGTGAGTTAATTGTTTTTTTATCTCTGTTCGTGGCACCCGCAATATAGGGATATGGGAATCCTTGTTAAGGGGTCTGATTGTGCAAATATGTGTTTGTTTATCTTTTGGCTTATCTAGTGCTGAGTGTGCCAGCTGAACAAGTATTTGGTTTTCAGCCAGGAAGATTTGAACAGATAAATATATAATTCTAGATTCTTCATTGCCAATGATGCCCTTTGTGTAATAGCCTCTTCTCCATTAACAATAAGAAAACAATGGATATTAAAATTTAATAACGTCAGGATAATCATAGCTCATTATTCCAACAGGTTTTTAGACGGGCGAATGTTCGCGACGTGTTCAGATGATACTACAATAGCATTGTGGGACGTTCGGAACTTGAAGAAGAAAATCCGCTCGCTCCTCGGCCACTCCAACTGGGTGAAGAACATTGAGTTTTCTGTGAAGGACAAGCTGCTCGTGACGTCAGGGCTGGACGGCAGCATTTACACGTGGGACATTAACTCGTACACGGAGTTCAACCTGGTGTACCAGAGAGTGTTCCACGCGTCGGGGCTGATGCGGTGTCGGCTCTCCCCGGACGCGAAGCAGATGGTCATGTGTACCACGGGAGGACTGTTGGTCATCGTTCATGACTTGAACCTGACGACGCTAGCACAGGACCTGCATGGGTTTAAGGTCAGTCTTTTATTTAAATTGCCAAGGAACAAGCAGATGGGTAAAGCTGAGGGCATCTCCAAAATAACTACCAAGAAAGAAATTAATTTAGTCAAGTTTAAATGAAATTAAGTTTATACGAAAATAGATTTTAAAAACATTTTCATTAGTCAATTTAGGGCTTACAGTATCTGAATACTGAGCTCGAAAGAAGAAGCAGCGTAAAAAAATAGAGTATAAAAATAAAATAAAACTATTACGATTTTTTCGTTAATATGTACATGCAATATTAATACACAACAAGACTCCAATTGCCAAATTACCTATTATTTCTATGTCATCAACTGCGGTCACACGGATATTCGATATGTACTGGTAAACTAGTTTATAAGACCTCCCACTTGATTTTTACGCTGAGAGTTTACGCGTATCGAGTATGGAAAGATTACATTGCTCTACTTTTACATATTGCCATACCACGTCCTAAAGTATCTACATAGTAATAAGTACATAAATAATAAATGCATCTATATTTTACATTACATATAAATCTGGAACTGATTGCTATTTTCATTTGGAAGAATATATTATTGGGGACTTTATTGGTGCAATAGAATCCTTAGAAAAGTTTAATTTTATTAAAGCTTTGTACACACTAGTTATTTCGAATCTTCGGCTGGATGTCAAGTATATGAAAGTAGATTTTCATTTCGTTAAACATTAAATTCAAGAAACTAAAGTTTTTGCGGAATTCCGTTCCAAATTAAAGCTAAGCTTAACAAAATAAACGAGTAAGTTATGCAAGACATTATACTGATAGTAAACCACCATGGCCTTTAGTATTCATATTTAACAATTATCCGCCTTTATCCTAGAAAATGTCCTCGGCAGATGTCTCGATAAACGGCCTGCGTGAGTTGCGTGACAGACAACGCCCAACCTTTTTGCTGCCAGTTAATTTAATCTGTCTGTCAGTTTGATGTCTGTTCCCTTAGGAAGGTCAGCAGCCTTCAATAAATAAATTTATGTAAAAAAAAGAATATATTAAGGAAAAAGACAGTTTAATTATTTCTAGTAAGCCAAGTAGGTACTTAAATTAATATTTTTTTAAGTAAAATAAAAATAAAGAAGCAGAAATCTATTGCAAATTAAAAAGAGTACTTATAATTTTCTTTAACATTAAAATGATTCAATTCCAATTCCGCGGTGAAAAAATTGGAAATAATGGTTTTATTGAATAAACAATGTCCTTAAATATTTGGTATTTGCTATAATAATTAAATAAAAGTTTAATATTCATAGCCCTACTAAAGTTCCCTGTGTCATGGGTGCCACGGCAACACATACAGACAAGGATACGCACTACAGGCCTATATCTATAGCAGGAATTGAAACTCATCATTCAAATATCCGCCTTGCCGGATATCGAACTCAGTCCCTCAGTAACAAGCGGTAATCGTTCACCATTGGGCGAAAATATCTGTCCATTCACTTAGTATAAAAATAACAAAAGGCGTAAAGGAAACTCTTGTCTGATTATTTATTTTTTAACCGACTTCAAAAAAAGGAGGAGGTGCTCAATTCATCTGTATCTTTTTTTCTTATGTGTGTTACCTCAGTCTCTCAGTTCAGTTCTCTGTCGACATTCGAAAGCTAATGACGTGTGGTTCCTTAAAAATTGGAGCGACATCTTACGAGTGGGTTTTGAGTTATCTCGACTTTGAAGTCGATATTTTTTTTTTAAAGTTATTTATTAATGTCCAAAATGTATCTACAGAATCCCTATTTCGTATTACCAACTCGTAGTAATCCGGTAATATTTATCTCACTGTTATTTTTTTATGATCACAAGCGTTAATCGACGAAGATTATCGTAATTACAAAATAATCGAAGATGAAGAAAAACTAAGGTCATTGTTAGCTTTCTCATTAATTATGCCTTACGATATAAATTATTATGGCAAACAAGATCCGCGCGTTATTACCTAACTAGTCTAAGGTTAAGGCGTTTGTGTTTTCTTGAGAGTTCTACCGGATAGATTTACTTTGATTCTTACAATCAAACGATTTTGTCACTGATACTTCAATATTATGTATGTTATGAATACTCTACGTAGTCTCGCAATGTTGTTCACTTAAGTATTTTTCAATCAGGCATTGGACGAATACTAAATTCCAATGTTTTAAAAATGGAATATCAGGTTGGAAGGTAACAAAAATAATAAATATACCTATGCTATGCCTAGGTGGATGTTGTTACACATACAGTATAAGTAACTAGATAAATAAGGAATGAATGTACGAAGGAGAATAGGAGATAGCTGAATAAAAATTACTAACTACATACTTAAAATGCACTTTCCGCTGACACAGTTTCAGCGACATATTTTTTTTACTTTGAATAATATTGTCAAGCAATTTCGACATGTAACCTCAATTTAATCTCACATAGGTACAATTTGTCGAGTTAAAGTTATAGCACGTTTGCCTTGCTTACAGGCTGGACCGCATTAAAAGTGTAAATGGAATGTTTCCTCGTTTGTGTAATAAAGACTTGTAATATTGGAATATATGTTTAGTGAATTTATGAAGCAATGTATGAAGCAATTATAGAAACTTTGGAGAAAATTACACAAATAGAAATTACACAAACCAACGTTTGTACGACTGTCTAAACTAGTTTGACAGGATAGGTAAAGTGATTATAGGACAATAGTTTTGTTATGTGTAAATTGTAAAATAGAAATGTTTTTACGAGATGCGTACAGGAATCGAACTGAGGGTCCTCTGTTCCGGAGTTTAACTTTCAAACCAGCGTAGACTCGTCTATTAATAATATATTAATAAATTAATAAGCTAAGCTAAGCTACAACCCACTAATGGCCCACTACTGAGCACGGGTCTCTCCTCATTACTGAGGAGGCCTAGAGCATGCTCCACCACGCTGCTCCAATGCGGATTGGTGGAGGGGTTAGTGGCCAACCCAGTGTCGAAAGTTTTCAAGCCGCTCCAACATGGCTTAACGACTGCTATCGATCGATAACAACCGGGACCGACGGCTTTACATGCCCTCCGAAGCACGGAAGCGCTCAAGATATTTTGCCACTAGCGGTCACCCATCCGACTACCGACCGCGCCCGCTGTTGCTTAACTTTGTCGATCGCTTAGGATCGGTTCAAGCCGCCGGGCTATGAGCGCTTCAAATTACTAAATTAATACTAAGGATAAAATGTAGTTAGATTTGAAAATAGGCACTTGGTTCGTGAGGGCCCGAGTACAAATCCTGGAATCACCTCTAATTTTCAAAAATTACGTGCGTATTAAGATAGAATTGTCACTTGTTTCGGTGAAGGAAAACATCGTGAGGGAACCTACACACCTAACAAATCCCCATAATATATTCTCGAAGGCGTCTGACGTCCACCAATCCGTAGTTAGCTGGCGTGTACGGCGCGTACCGCTCACACTACGGAATTGATTGGTCCATGAAACGTGTAATGTCCGACAGCCGAACCTGTACCGGCTGATGCAGATGAGCCAGCAGCTGATCCCGATCGCGGCGATGTACGACCACCTGTTCGACGGCAAGCGGCGCGAGAACAGAGTGGAGTTCGTCTCCGACTTCCCCGACGGGAACGACGCGCAGGTCGTCAGCGCGTTGCAGGTACCGTGCTTTGGCTGTAATAGTTGACGGTAGTCACTGGTCAATCACTAACAGTATAGGCTAAATAGGAAGCTTTACACGTTTAATATCAGAACTAAGATTTAAATTTAGATCTTGGACTTTATAACACCACGCGTTAACTTATTTGAAAGTAAAAAGCCTTGCTACCATTTACCTCATACTGTCGTGACAATTAAATGCAATTGATTTATTTCAGATACATCCACAAGGCTGGAGCGCGTTGTCCAGGAACATCAGCCACGATGACAGATCTGAGGTAAGGAATATTTGGTTTAAACATTTCTAAAACTCCAATTTATAATAGTGTCTAAATTGGATATGTCTATGTCGGTGATCTATAGCAAGCAGGATAAAACCAGATAAAACAAACTTTGCGTTTAAAGAAAGGCATTAGATAAGGCGGAAATTGATACGTCATATTATGCCAAAAGGTTAAATGAGTTGCAATCACAGGATTTTTGCGAGTACATTAGTAACGTTATTATTATGCTAATGTATACTTTATATTAAAATGTGCTAATGTACTGTGATGTGTTTGTGCAGTAAAAATAGAAAATCACATTTTGGTCATAACCGCCCCTTTAGGCCTTGAGCGTAATCATTATACACCATTAATTCTGTTAATGCATTACATGTTATACACCGTTACCTCTGTCCGCCAGTGGTCGTGCATCCACGACATCCAAGCGGACGAGGCGCCGCCGCAGAAGGCGGCGCGCGACACGGCGCGCACGCCGCCCGCGCCGCGCCGGCCCGGCCCGCGGCCCGCGCTGCGCCGCCCGCGCTCGCGCCCGCGCGGCCCGCGGCCCATGGTCACCGTGCCGCCCGCGGGGGAGCCCAGGTGAGGCTAATAATATTGATAGTAACGCGGTATACATATAATAAATGAACGCTATGACACTTATAAACTTTACGAACGTTGGAAATCTATTCTAGCATCCTCGCTTCAAACATGATCAAAATTGAATATAGGCGTGGCCTAAAGTCAGTCTACCGTCGGCGCCCGTCCTGTGCACAGCGTTATGGACGTTCACATTTTCAAAGAAAAGGATGAATTGCTGTCTACTCGACATTAGATGGCGACATAGTTAAACTACATAGTAAAATCGATATGGAACGAAGCGAGTAGTTTTGCTATTGTCCGTTAGTTTTGTATTGCCTCGTCCCGCAAAGTGTCACGCGTTCTTTCTTAGGGAAATCTACATACAACGTCTCCTCTCTATATTTGCTTCATGGGTTGACCCATATGTTGAAACTTTAGGATTAACATCAATCAACAAATAAATGAACACTAAACTAACACCGGTGGCAGGTCGTTCGGCGAGGCGCTGCGCAACATCCACAACGAGGAGCCGGGGCTGGAGGCGCCCGCGCGGCCCGACGCGCCCGGCCCGTCCGGCGCCGGCGCCGGCGCGCGCCTAGAAAGGGTATGGGTATGGAACGCTTCTCTTTATTATTGTAGATTGGTGTCGATGTAGAGTAGATTGTAAGGCTATGACGTGACCAGGGGCTGCCGTAAATTACGTCATATAAAGGGGGAGGGGAAGGAGCAACAAAGACGTCCTGTGACTGTGTGAGCAGACATTAAGATTTGTGACGTCACATGCAAATATCTGAAGTATGAGAATCAAAGAATAAAAGAGATAATATAGAAGGGATAAGCATAAAGTATACCGCAACATTGTTACCATTGTAAAGTATGTGCCGTCAGACCATATTGGGGGGAGGATAACATAATAATCATTCAAAAACGTTTTTACAATTCCTTTGAATAAAAAATAATTTTAACATTTTATGTGATATTCCTTGGTAATGACATAGTAAACAATTGCAGGGCATCTCAAGCATCCAGAACGACGTGTGGGAGGCGTCCATCACGATCAAGCAGCGCCGCACGCTGCAGGACATGTATAGCAGGTGCGTAGTGCGTCATCTGCGTACGTTACAACTCTCAACGATTTTACTCATGAGAGCCATTCAAATATGAGCCTTATACCGTTTATAATACGGTTGAATTTTCAACATTTAATTTAGATGAAAGAACTGATGCATGCCTGATTGTGACATTGTATATCTACGGTACTATGAAGCGCTCATAGCCCGGCGGCTTGCGTCGATCCTAACTGATCGACAAAGTTAAGTAACTGCGGGGGCGGTCAGTAGTCGGATGGATGACCGCTAGTGGCAAAAATTTCTTGAGCGCTTCCGTGCTTCGGAGGGCACGTAAAGCCATCGGTCCCGGTTGTTATCGATAGATAGCAGTCGTTAAGCCATGTCGGAGGCCTTCGAGCGGCCTGAAAACTTCCGATTGGCCATTAACCTCTCCACCAATCCCCACAGGAGCAACGTGGAATATGCTCTAGGCCTCCTCTTTAATGAAGGGAGACCCGTGCTCATTATATTTTTCCTTGTTCTCAGTCGATGCGTTTTTGTTACAACGGTCTAGCGGCCATCGTGTAGTTACTTTCGGGGCTTTAGTTCTCGATGTCGCGCCATCTCTTTTTTTCGGCTGTTAGCCTGGTCCACTCATGTATTTACATTATACTTTTTCCAGGCCTCGTTAATAACCCTTGTGGTAAAGAAAAACTTACCGTATTTATTTGTCGAACAGAGGGCAAGTGGGCCGCAACTTCAACATGCAGCGTATAATGGGCATCAACACGGGCATCGCGCCGCCGGCGGCGCTGCGCGCGGGGCGGGACGGGCGGGAGGCGGGGCGCGAGGGGCGGGGTGATGGGCGGGGCGAGGGGCGGGACGAGCGGCCGCGCGCCGTCCGCCGCGAGCCCGCCGTGCGCACGCTGCACGCCGTGCGCGCTTCTGCCCGAGATGAGGCCAGGGATGAGGCCCGGAGTGTACCTTACTCGCCGCCTGTGTCTAGGTGAGTAATACAATTGGAGGTTTATACCCGCTACTGCCGGTTGTCTATAGTGCATTTGGCCAACGTGGACTATGGCCGACCGCGCGCCCGCAGCGCCACAAGCCCGCCTTGCGCACGCTGCACGCTATGCGCGCGTCTGCCAGAGATGAGGATGAGGATGAGGAGGGATGAGGCCAGGACTATACCTTACTCGCCGCCTGTGTCCAGGTAAATTCCCATCTAATTGGTTGTATATTATATAGACATTTTTATGTATGTGCACATTTTATATTACAATTTTGTATTGTATGTTGTTTCAGTTCAGTACCGTCGTCGTCGGGCTCCACGCCGGGCGGCGGCGGGGGCGGCGGCGGGTCTGAGGAAGCCACGCACCACTACATCCGCCAGAACAGAGACCGTCTGCTGTACTACATTGAGGAAACTAACGAGGGAAAAGGCTTTATCAAGGTACTGATAGTCCCAACTAGACTAAGCGCTTATTTACCCCAGCGCTAGGATTCCGTGTATCCGCTAATATAAATGACACATCTCTCGACAGGAGAACAAATATTTACTGTCATATCTTCCCTAGTCGGCTATCATATTCATATTCGGGTGCTCTCGTTCACTACCAACAAGACAGCGGCATTACAAATGCATATGTACATACACATAAAGAAATTATTTATAATAATAGTAATAATATACGTAATTCCAGACAGTATTTTTCAAATAATGTAGAATAACGTTTTACGATATTAGCATGGATGTACCGATTCAAGGAGTTGTAATTCCTAATCTCATTTTTTCTCAAACGAAAAAGTTAAGTTATACCTACATAGAATAATTATTATTGAGAAATCAATTTCTGTAATAACGCAACAAAATTCAAACCAAATATTTTTAGAATTTTTATGTGATGTTGTTCGCACTAGTGTAAGAAACGCCTTAACCGATTTGGTTGCAGTTTTCACTAACATATTATTTAACTTAAATAATAACGTTTATTTTATTTCAGTTGGTTCATGATTAGAAAATAATTAGATTAAATGTCGCCTAACAATTTCCAAATGTTGCTCACTAAGGGCCTGGTTTACTATACGTGGTGTGTGTGCGGGCAGGAGCTGTGCTACTCGGCGGACGGGCGGCTGGTGTGCTCGCCGTTCGGGCGCGGCATGCGGCTGCTGGCGCTGGACGAGCGCTGCGCCGAGCTGTCCGCGTGCGCGCGCCACCTCGCCGCGCCCGCGCCGCTGCTCGACGTCGGCCAGAGCCTTGGGGTGCATCAGGTGAGCGCTTACCGCACAACACGCATGTGTACACGCGGGCGATACGTTGGTTTTTGAGTCACTGAGCGGTCACGAGCGACGCTCTAAAGTTTAGAGCGTCGTGACCGCTCAGTGACTATAAACAGAATCGTTTAGAGTCTAAGGCTGAGGCTACATTAAGCCGCGACACGAATTGCGACACATGAACGACTAAAACAACTTAACAAATGCTCACGTATACGGCTACACTGTATGTAGAGTATTACTAGCGAACTTTGATTTCTTTACGCGACAGAAACAAAATTATTTATTTATTTATTTATTTATTTATTTATTACTTTATGTTACCATACAAACGTATAGAAACAAAGGCGGACTTAATGCTAAAAGCATTCTCTGCCAGTCGACCTTCGGGAAGTAATAAAACGACGATGGCGGTATACAAGATATGGAAAAAATAAAACTCGTAATGAATACAATAATCCCTATCTCATACATAAATACAAATAAACAATATAATCACATATACAAATACATATATAATATACATATACAAATCCATATATATACCTATATACATATATATATATATACATATATATACACTATACACATACATATACATATATTATATTGATGATGGATTCGAATGACCTATAACTCCAAATTAAGGTAATGAGCTCGTAATTTATTTTTAAAGCTTATTTTGCTTACCTGCTTTCTGATATCTTCAGGAAGATCATTCCACAGTCGAACAGCTTGTACAGTAAAAGAGTATGACCGGAAACCAGAGTGGTGAAGAGGGATAGAGAGAGTTAAAGTCTCAGAAGAGCGTAAGTGCCGTTCATGCGTATCTTTTAGAAAGAGAAAATTACATTTTAAGTAAGAGGGCGCGAGGTGATCCCGTAGAATTGTGAAGAGAGTTAAAAGTATCCTGCTTTGTCTCCTTTTGCAAATAGGAAGCCAATTGAGCTGACGCCGATAAGAAGACACATGGTCAAACTTTCGGAGACTGAATATAAAGCGGATGCAATTGTTGATGAGACGATCCAGTTTGTTAAGGAGATCCACGTTAAGATCAGTAGTACACACATCACCATAATCAATTAACGGAAGGATCAGAGTATGCACCAGATTTATCTTTACCTGGGTTGGAAGGAAATTTCTGAGCCTATTAAGAGCACAGAGCCTTGCAATGACCGACTTACAGATTTCACGGACTTGTTTTGCCCAACTAAAATTACAGTCAAGAAACAAACCTAAGTTTTTGACAGTAGGCGAGAAAGGTATAATTAAGTTCTCAAACGTGACCGGCGCGACAAGACTTAAGTCCAATTTAGCTAACTGACGATCACTGCCAATGATTATACACTGACATTTGGTTGGATTCACCTTAATACCGTAAGCGCGAGACCATGAGGCTATACGATCCAGATTTTTATTGATTTGGTTAATAGCATTATCAATGAAACATACCTTAGTTTGTGTATATATCTGCAGATCATCAGCGTAAAAATGGTAAGAGCAGTCAAGACAGGAAGGAAGAGAATTAATAAATAAAGAAAACAAAATTGGTGAGAGAATTCCACCTTGCGGAACACCAGATGATAATGTTACCCAATCCGATGTGTTTCGTCCTGAACGAACAGCTTGCTGGCGTCCGCAAAGATAGGAAGAAAACCAGTTCAACGTGTTAGGGGAAAAATTAAGGTGGCGAAGTATTGCAAGGAGAATGTCATGGTCGACCATATTAAAAGCGTTTGTAAAATCGACGAGTACAAGGATAGTGACCAATTTATTCTCCATTCCCTCACGAATATCCTCTGTCACCTTAAGAAGGGCCGTGGTGGTGCTGTGACCTGGACGGAAGCCAGATTGAAATTGTGACAAAAAATTATTTTCCAACACATAGTCCGATATCTGTTTGTGAACAACACCTTCAAGCACTTTAGATAAAAAAGGCAAAATCGATATCGGCCTATAGTTGTTGAGTTGGCTAGGGTTAGCAATTTTCGGAAGAGGGATGATGTATGCTTTACGCCAAAGACTAGGAAACACCCCGGTCAACAAGGAAAAGTTGATGATGTGAGTAATAACGGGAAGAAAGTCATCAATGACAAAAGAGAGCATGGTACGACTCACATCGTCACAGCCCACTGCCTTAGATTTAATAGATAAAAAGATTTTCAGGACTTCATCTCTTGAGACGTCAGAAAAGGAAAACGGCGTATTTTGAGAGAAGGCCATGGAATGTATTCTCGATATAGTCTGTGATTTAATGGAAAGATCAACAGGCGAGCCAGAAGCGAAATGTGAATTAAAATCATTAAGTGGAAAAGGTAAAGGTTCAGTCGCGCTTGGCCGTTTGCCTATACCCAAAGAGTTGAGAAATTTCCATGAATCGGCCGGTGAAGAATTTAATAAATTTTCACAGAAGTAACTGCGCTTTGCTGCTCTTACCATCTGATTACATCGATTTCGACATTTTTTGTAAGCGCACCAATTTACGTCACACCGGTCACGCTTGAATCGTCGAAAAGCCCTGTCTCGACGTGTCATGGCCATACGTATGCCCCTAGTGATCCAGGGTGCAGGCGGTCGTTTCACTTTAATAGTTTTCACCGGTGCATGCACGTCGAACAGTCTCAACATAATTTTATTTAAAAGTGCAACCTTGCTGTCGACTGAGTTCGCGGCGTACACCGGAGAAAAATCTATGGACGACACATCGTTTTTTAAAGCGACTATTGTGACCATGGCATCGGCTACATCAACGTATCAGCGAAATAGAAGCGAACTGCGAACCTGTTAGATAATTTTTCACTTGCACGACTAATTCAATGTGGTACTAAATATGAGAGTGGCTACATTATGCGGAAAATAATTCGCGATGTTTGAAATGATCGCATTTAAAGAAAACGACCTATTCAATTTGAGTCTTTATTATGACAGTGGCTACATTATAACTATACTTGAGAGCATAAAAATTCACAGCGAAATCACTGTTTTTCACTTTTATTAGTGTAGCCGCATAAGGGTCGGGCCACATTGATCGATGGCGATCGACGGTTTGTCCATACAAAAAGAGCGTAAAGTATGGAAAGCCGTACGCGTCCTTTCGCATCGACGAGCCGAACGCGCTCCGGCGGCGAACTGACACGAAACGCGATCGGTCGTCGACGGCGATCGACGACCGACGTTCGCAGTCGTCGACGGCCGACGACGGCGATCGACGGCCGACGACGACGATTTTTGCGCTGCTTCTTTTTCTTTCGTTTTTCTTTAATTTCTTGTAAAACGCAAATAAAAATGATAGCTTTAACAATTGAACCGTCCATCGTGGTCAAGAGGCAACAACAGTATGAAACGTGTCCAGTCGTTTGTTACGATTTGCTAGCATACGGAGCTGTACGGCACCTTACAGCTGCGTACGGAAGCGTACGCCTCCGTACAGCTCCGTACGGATGCGTACTGCTCCGTAAGCGGGCGATCGGCATAATGCGTAATAGTGTGTTCCTTTTCAATCGGCAAAATGCGAAAGGCCGTCGATCAATGTGGCCCGACCCTAAATCGATTCTGCTGATTTGTTTCGAAGCATGTGTAGTGTAGCCACTTCATCGCCATATTAACGCCATATTTACGCTTATAATGTAGCCATGACAGGTTTCAGTCTTCCAGTCGCATCGCCATAGCTGCTTACTGTAGCATCAGCCTAAACTAAACGATTCTGTTTATAGAAAAGTGTTGTCCTTTTGCTACAAAGTGTTGTTTTGTGAAGTGTTAATGCTATTGGAATGGCAGTTGTATTTTTTTGTAATTAGCCAAATCCAATACTTTGAATATTAAAGAGAAATGCGCCGTGGTTACACAGTTAGATAAATAATATCTCCTTTTTATGTGCAGGACCTGGTGGTGAGCTCGAAGTTCAGTCCGCGGCACCACCTGCTGGTGACGGGCTGCCTGGAGGGCCGCATCGTGTGGTACGAGCCCTACAGCGGGGAGTCCCTCTACTAGATACATACTTAACCCTGAGCTGGTGGCATGCAGTCAGCGCGTACGTTGTGTGTCAATCCGTTGATCTCTGTGTACATTTTTGACAAGCTCACTATAGTACCTAAGACTGGGATGTACAGTTGACAAGCTCATCTGTCAACTAGTTTCTTTCTACAGTCTCCTTGAAGATAGTGTCTTTGTAAGTGGTGGGACATATTGGTGTAAATAAAAATTATCGAATAGAATTTGCTGTAGTGATTATATTTTAATATTTTTAATACTTATTAGCGCTTTCAGCAGTCTTTGAATAATTTTGCACTTAGTGACGTAATACGGACATACCAGAAGACCCTGACTGCAAATGTATCCAATTCAAAAATTCAATTTTATGATTTACTAGGTTTCCCCCACAGTTTTTAATTAGTCTATCCCCCGTTATAATTATCCCTTTAGGGATGTAATTTCCAAAAATACTTAATGCTCCCCTACACTCCCCAAAGAATATGCCAAATTTCAGTTTCTTGTGTTCAGTAGGTAATGGAAAAGTTTTACATATTATATTAATGATCGATGATTTCTTATTAAGAACTTTATAACTTTTTTTGCACCTTACGACAGAAATTTTAATACATTTCATCCCAGTCAACCTGCAGGCAGGGTGAACTCAAAGATTAGTCAGTGTGGATATGGAAGCAAGTGTGTGGATATGGAATTAATGTAAAATACCTGCCCCCATAGATATGAAGTCATTTTAAATGGTACCTGTTAATGTATTATAGAGATCAAGTGTGAAAGCAACTGCGCGAGCCATTCAAGTTGATGTATGTTCATTATATTATTATTGTCTGATTTTTCGTTCCCTCCTGTAGGTTAAGGTGTAGTTATATTGTTTGCGGTGTTTCCCGTAGTGCGATATTTGGTCCTTATGTTAATGCTGTACGTTTTTGTTAGGTGTTAGGACGTTATATTATTTTGTTACATTTTGACTGTGTCATAATATGCTGTGACTCTTTGACCATGCTAAAGTAATAATGCTTATGTAACTGAAATAACTTTCAGCTATTTTATGTGCTTATTGTTAAAACGATAAATCACTTTTTATAGTCGAAAACATCTGCCGACTTACTTATTGACGTGTAAGCTTTTGTATATACGCGAGTGCGCAATGTAAATAAATGGTCATGACCTTGATCTCAATGTTTTGTGGTATAACAGTACAAAATTGTCTTATGGTGGAGGTTATTCACAAGTTTAGTAGATTTACACTGGCACTACATTCAAAAGTAGAGACAAAGTTGCTAAGCCGGGAGAAATATGTCCGTTTTAAATAAAAATATGATTTCTGTTAAGAATCTTGGCACGCAGAGCGCGCATTTGATATGGGAAAATTGTAAGTATTCTATCGGTGGTCTAGAAAACAGTAGAATCTCTAACCTAAACTTAGTACCTAACATTGTGCGTGTTATATTTTAAGTGGTTTTGTCCAACGGTTCCGATTGCATTTTATTTTTTAACTGTATATAGCTTAAACTGTATTTGTAAGTATTATGTTTGACTGAGGATCCTTAAATTGGTTCCGTGGCAATGTTTGATACTTATGTTGCGTTATCGCCATTTTATTAGTATGTTTTGAATGAATTCCCAGCTTTCTTGTAAATATATAGAGTTAGTGAAAGTTTCGCTTTTAAAAATCACCATTAATGTTGCTAAAGGAGATGTTTCAAAATGTATGGAGCCCCGGCCACCACTTTGTACACCATACTCAAAAATGGAGAAACACAATTAAAACAGTTTTCAATCATCCAATTCCTTTAAATTGCTTTAGTTTTGTGGTATAACACAAAAATGTACACTTAAAATTGCAACACAAAAACAAAAGTCTGTCATGGCGGTAAGCTGTCATCACACGTCATGTTGGTTAATTTGATAGAAATAGAAGTTTGACATATGTACCTACAATTCTGTCATTTAAAGTGACAGTAGACAGTTCGCGATCTATAATCAATGACAACTTGGCAAGACGCCATGTTGAAAATTGATAAAAATGAATTATAAATACAAAATTTGTACCAGAAAAGTATGCATTTAAGCAATTTATCTTTATTTTTCCCAAATTCCATGAATTTTTCTCGATTTTTGGAGGTACTGTACATATTGTGGGCCGGATTTGAAACATCTCCTTTGCTTGTTCTATTACCTACTAAAGAACCTATTCCAAAACATTTTCATTTAGATTGCTTCATTTTCATTATTTTTTTACTAACAATCACAACGTAAGATGTGTTTGATTTTAAAACTTATAGTTTTATTCGATTTAAATTTTGTGGTAGAATATGTATAAATATTGATAGGAATTTCATGTAACATTTAAAACTCATTTACTGTGTGATACTAGGAAGTTTCTGTATTACCTATCGGCCTCTTTTTTGCCTTGTGATGATATAATAATATAGTGTAACTAGATATTTTCGGTACAATGCATTACATACAGCTTTGGAATGACTAATGACCGCGGACTATTTTTAAGGGTATTGTTAAAATTGCTGAATATGTTTTGCCAAAAAGTACCTGTTTATTATTTTTTGTTCAGACGTGTGTAAATAGACATAAAAATCCATCACCCTACCTGTTGTGTTTACATGTCTATTCAAATAAAATCTATGTACCACAATAAATCAGTGTTAAGCTGTAATAATCCCTGTATTTATCTCCCGATTTTGTTGTATTGTTGAAATAAAAACCTTAAATGTACATTGTTGAATTCAAACTTGTGGGAAAAATAATAAAATATAGTCCTTGTTATAACATTTTATTGAAGATAAAAACAAGTATTGCATTTTCACTGTATAACTTACTCATTATAAACTGTACTATAATTGCTGTAACATCTTTAATTGTAATAAAGACTACTTGGATGTTTGGAGTGCTAAGTTATTACTTCAATTATTTGACAAATCATCAACAAGTACACAATTCTAATAATTACAGTTAATTTTGACCAAAAATTGAGTTAACAAAATAGCACTCTATTTAGTGGGGACCCTTGAAACATTAGACCAATGAAAGAGTAGTTAATCTTATCCATCTCACTCACTACAAAATGTCAATTATACTACTTATTCACATATTTCCAATACTACTTATTCACATATTTCCAGTTGTTACATACATACATAAACTTAAAATACAAACAGATTGAGCGAGTGAGATGATTATAACATAATTGATTGTGCATTAAGAACATTATTCACATTTGTACAATATTAAATTGGATATCAAATATTAAATTTACACATAAATGGTTACATGTAAACAATGCAACACAGCACAAATACGCAGCTTACACCCTACAACCGAATTCAATAATCTAACGTTTCATCGATCTGTTACAAGTACACAAATAGGACAGTGAGGATGTTCACACGTGTCCACTTTCCTTGAGCTTGGCGATGAGGGTATCGACGTCGGGCAGCACGGAGCCCGCCTGCCGCACCGGCGGGTCCTCCACGCTGATAACCTTGATCCTGGGCGCCAGATCCACCCCCAGGTCCTTGGCCGTCATTTTCTTCAGCGGCTTCTTTTTGGCTTTCTACAATACAGTTAGATTGTTATATTACACAATTTGCATAAGCATCCAAATCCTCCACCGAAACACATTCACAGAAACACCTTATAAAAACAAGTTCTAGATTAAATACTAGACTTAATTAAATTCCCAACATGTTCTACTACACAACCACCAATACACAATGCACTTATTACATGCTAGAGAAAAGGATCCTATCCAGGTTGGGTTAGACCAGTCATCATCTCGTCTTTCTACCTATACTATAACGAAAATCTAATTAAGAACACAGTTCCAACATATCCAAAGCAATGGTATATAACTGTGATTTGTCACAGTGTGTGCGTACCATGATGTTGGGCAGCGTGGCGTAGCGCGGCTCGTTGAGGCGCAGGTCGGCGCTGAGCACGCACGGCATCTTGGTCTTGATCACCTCTAACCCGCCGTCGATCTCGCGCGTCACCGTCAGACCGCCGTCGCTCTTCTCCACCTACGGACAGATCAATGGACAAACGTTCAAGATATTGTCTCGGTATTCAAAAAGCTATCACATTAAACAATTAAATACGGAAATATTTCAGAGACAAAAAATTATAATAAACTGTCTTTTCGCCCTAGTGGAATTCGTTTATTGGATCGGGGGAATTATATATTTAAAAAAATAATACATACACACCTCTTAAATTTAAATTTAATTCAATTAAGGTTTGAGATATGTAACATACTTGCAGATCATAATAATATCTTAACTAGACCTACATCTACATTATCGTTCTCAAGACGTTTAAACAAACATGCTTTTATCTCCTCATGATAAGGTCTAACTTGACTAAAGCTTCTTTTAGTTGAGAATTTGTTATCATGGAGGTTATCGGTAATTATCACTGTAGTATAGGAAATATGTCAAGTAAATCAGATTTTGTTTGAGGGAATTTTTCGTTAATATAACTTCCTTCTGCTAAAATATATTTTTAAAATTACATATTAACTTACCTTTGATGCAAATGTTCCTTGAGGCCAGTCGAGAAGAGCTGCAGTCATTTGGGCAGTTTGATTGGAATCATCATCAATTGCCTGAAATATAAGCAAACAGACAGTGTTTAAAAAAAGAAATTTATAAAAGATACATTTATGAATAAACATAAAGGACTTCTATTGCTCATCTGTTGCTTAGCTTTCATAATAACTGTAATTATGTTCACAATAGCTTTTTACTGTCATGTATTAATATTCATATAATAAAAAGAAAGGTTAATGGTAATTTACATACCTGCTTTCCTACTATAATTAGGTCAGCTTTTTCATCTTGTGAGAGTTTGGCCAGAATCTTGGCCACATGGATGGGCTGCATGGTCTCGTACTCAGCACCCGCCACCTCCACGTGTATCGCTCGGTCAGCCCCCATAGCCAACGCTGTTCTTAAAGTTTCCTGAAAAGTTAAATGCACATAATACAGTTTTCTGTATTCAATCATATACTATTTAACGTGTATTGTTGTGGAATTCTGTATACAAACATAAACTATTGAGTCTATTGTAGTCAGCGAACAGAAAAAGCATAGAGGCCGCCCTTCCTTAGAAACAGTCTTTCCAATATGGCACCAAATTAGTCACGTGACCCAAACCACAAGAAGTTCCTAATTTGAACTTGAAGTCAAAGATAAAGCCTCAAGCTAGGCGTGATTGGCAGACAGCGTAACCATAGTAACCATTACAATCATGATAGTTTAAATGCCGTAAGGAACCAGTAATATTAACTATTCATAAAAATAATATTTATTTTTCGTAAGATTAGTATAAAATAATTATTAAATTATAAATAATGAACGTCTCTTTATTAAACTATAAAAATCTGTATCTCGGGAATGATTTCGAATAATTATTCGAAAACAAAATAAAAATTGTTAATAGTTTACAAAACAAGTAGGTACAATTGAATAGCGCTATTATGTGACCCTAGTCAGTGAGTGAACAACACCTCGAATGTATTTTATCTTGAGAAATAAGTTCGAATGACAACTTTAACTTTTAACTTCAACTTTCAGTGATAAATATTTCGTTTTATGAAATTATGAAAACCATCGAACCTTTGATATTTTATAATGGATTTAACCCAATGACTTCTTGGTAACGGATACGAACACGGAAACATCACATTTAACAGATATTTAACAGAAGATACATATTTATTTTTAATGAGCGTAAACAAAACTTAACAATATTTTGAACTATTGTGTCTCTAAGTCACGTCTAAAATGAAAGTTTGTCAAACTTTTACTTTAACTTTTTTTAAATAACACAATCACCTTGCATCTTGGTAGCTATTTATTTATTAGGTTTGACTTTAAATACAAATAAAAGGTTTGATTTCATGACTATAAAACTTACTAGTCTCATTTGGCATAATAACATCCATAAACGCGAGCAATAATTTTACGTTTAAATGAACGTATTGATTTATTTACCTATGAAAAGTGATACCATTATTCTTTAAATGATCCTCTGAATTATTCTTACACCATTTAACAACGCACGAGGGCATTTTGAATCAATAAAAGCGTAAAGTCGTTCAAATGTGCGCTGTCAAGATCGTCAGAGATGTGACTGACGTTGAAGTGGTGCCGCGTTATAAGCACCGCCTACCGCGGCTCCCGTTTCGTGGGGTCATTTTTGAACGGTAGTTACACTTCTATGCATTTTTTAGTTCGCTGATTGTAGTGTAAAATTATTTATATTTCAATTAGAATACTATCTATGAAGGTTACCGATGTAAACAAGAAATTCACCAAATAAATTCTAATGTGAAGTGATCACATTAATCCATAGCTGAAACAACATTAACAATTTTTTTAAGTATTGGTACTGGCACACATTTTGTGTTTATTATCTTTCTACAAATATTTTGAAAAAGTTTTCATTGTTCCAGGGCCTAAATAGTTTCTCTGATTCTATATTTTCAATATCTCTTGCCTGTTTATTATTTTTAGTTCAAAATTATTGAGTATTATAGTATAAATTACATAATACAAATTAATTTTCCTACAACATTGCTAGAAATTCTTGGCACACCATCAAACATTGTCACTATGCAAACAGTTCAATGTAGCCAAAATGCATCCCAATACAATATTACATTTATATACAAATTAAATACCAAACAATAAATGCCATAGACGTAGGGACAAAACACAGGTGGGTTCAATATTGTTAATTAATTATCCTGATGGTAAATTTTATATATGAGTGTTAAATAACCATACTCTCTTACACATACCTGTGATTGTGTGGGGCCGCAGGAGACAGCAATGACCTCACTGGCTAGTTTTTTCTCCTTCATTCTGACTGCTTCCTCCACTGCAATCTCATCAAACGGGTTCATTGAGTGCTTCACCCCATCTGTTACCACTCCAGTCTTGTCTGGCTTCACACGAATCTATGGAGATTTTAAAATATGAGCATAATGAAAACTTAAATAATTATATTGTTATATTGAATTTATTGCAAAATTTGTACATAACTAATTGCACTTAATTTCTTAATAATAATTTGACTATTATATTAGCATACAAATAAATTTGTTCCATTTAATTGTGTGAATTGTGGTCAATTAAATATTTCATATGTAACTTACATGTTCATGATAAGTTTAAGATAAGAAATTTTCAAACATTATTGCAGAACTCAGTAATGATAACTCCCCAAAAACTCTGATACAATAAAACCCAGTAGAGCTGTATGTAAAACATTTTTCACGAACGTGAGTCCATTCAACAGGTAACCTTTGTACTTGTTAGTGCTTATAAATATTATACATAACCTACCTTCACAGCATAATCAATCACTCTTTTAACACCAACTAGTACACGTGCCATTTTATCAGGTCTTAATTAATTACAGGTTTTAAAAAAGTGTTAAAACAAAATAGAATCTAACTTTATTCCAAAAAGTACGAAGTCCGCCACCGCCACAAATAAAAATGAAATTAATTGTCAAATTTGATTAATTTGACAAATGTCACTGTCACTTATTACAGTCTATGACATAAGCACAGATCCTTAAGTCCATTACAGATTCACACAGAGCACAGAGTGTGTATTAAATTTCTTTGTGACGTGTTTGTGAATGGTTTGGAGCATTCATACAAAATTTGTACAGTGTTGCAAGTTTTGCTCAATTTTTCCCAGTGGTCCTTACATTTTTATATAACGTTGTGATTTTATTAGAATTTTATTACCGCGAACAATATCATAACGCTAATCCGATCAATCGGTACATAAATAAAAAAACCAGTATAAATAACTTATCAATCTCTGAAAGTACATACTAACTACTAACTACGGGACTGGTTTCCCGAAGCGAAGTGAGGGGGGGTTTATTTGTTGAAAATAAAACTCATACAATATCATTATTCATATTATATTTAGATCAATTTGGTCTCTTATCCACAATACGTACGTTGAACACGCTTAAAACCTCTTATATACTTAAAATTATCCCTACTAAAACTTGAACTCCTTGTATTTCTTTGCTTGCTTGGCGTCTGTGTTTTGTTGACGTTTTCTCTTGGTCTGAAAAAGAAAAATAAGGCTTTTTACTGTAAGTTTCACAATATATTTTCTTGGTAAATAAAAAATATCGATTTATTTTGCCACCTCAAATTTAGCTTTTTCACCTGGTAATAACATCAAAATATTTTTTACAAAGTTAGCATTTCACTACAATCCTAAATGGTGGTAAGCAGCAGTGTATCCCTAGAATACCCTCCCTAGATGTTAACTTAGCTTAACACCTTTTTCACACTAATTTCCACAACTCAAAAACCAACCTTCTGCCTGGCCACATGGTCCGCGAGCATATCGGAGAGGTCCTCGCGGCGGGAGGGTCTGGCGTCCCGCAGATGGCGCTCGTAGCGCGCCGCCACCGCCTCGGGCTCCAGCTCCAGCTCGGACGGGTCCAGCGCCACGTCCACGCCGCCCGCGCCCGCGCCGCCGCTCGCCTCGCTCAGCGCGCCCGACACGCGCTTGCCTGCACGACACAGTTTATTTTAATAACCTATCAAACAATTGTTTGTCGCAAAACTTGATATGAAAAAAGAGCGGTGCCATGGGATAAAAATGAATGTTATGTATGAATGTTTGATGTAGATGAGTTTAAAACCTTCCTGATAGAAAATAAAATGATCAATTAATTCTTGCATAAAATAAGTAATGTACAGCCGAAATAAAATTCTTGGCCATTATTTCGTAAATTAGTAAAAAAATCTTTGTTAACATTTTGGTAAAGGGAGATCTCCCGCCAGGCCAGACATGCCTGGGGGGCGGCCGAGGCACCAAGTGAACGATCTCGGGGCGTTGTATATATGCCGGCGATCGTCAAATCTTCGATAGCGCAATTCAGGCTTCGGTGACGTCACAGTGTGACGTGTGTGCGGTGTCGCCACGACATTAACCATAGTATAACTAGGTACTGACATCAATAAGCAAGATTGATGCCATACGACTAATACTTGTGACGTTTCCGTTAGATCCCCAACCCCTTACGTCATGAACATCCCGCCGATACGAACTACAAGATTTACGTCATTCATTATGAAGAAGAGACGCTATATTCCGCAGGTTAGTATGAAGCAGTATCCAGTACATATAATATAATATCGAATACAGTACTTGTGGCGATGTCGTAGACGTGCGTGGAGGCCATCATGCCCGACGTGAGCCCCACGCGCCGCTCGGGCACCACCTGGTACAGCGCCGGCGTGTCGCCGCTGGAACAACACACGTGTTACTGACATATCACATTTTTTTTTATTTAGATTTTGCATGCGGCTTTGCCCGCGTATTAGACAAACTCAATAATATGTAACGGAGATCTTTTTATTGGGGTAACATTTAAGTTAATAAAAAAATATGGTCACCGTCGACTATGAATATCAGAAACACGTTGCGAACTAAAGGAGCACTGCAAAGGAAACTAAAGATTACCTTTATTATTGGCTCTTCGATACTGAGACCAAAATTCGTATATTGTACTATAAAAAAAAACTTATAAGTACTCCTTCGGGGCAGTGGCGTAGCAAGGGAGAGCGGTAGTGGCGGTTCGCCCCGGGTGACACCCATGCTAATTACGCCACTGCTCCTTCCGAATGACGCAATACACCACAACCGCCACATTCACCACAAACACAACCAAACAATCGTCATCCGTTACCCGTCAACATCAGCGTCGAGCTTCTTCTTCCTCAGCTCGATGGTGTCGGGCGTGTCGAGGCCGGGCGGCACGGAGCCCAGCCCCAGCGGCGTGGCGAGCCCCTCGCCCGGCGTGGCCGCGCCCGCCGCGCCCGCCGCGCCCGCCTCCGAGCCCTCCTCCTCCGACTCCTCTGCAACACGCACAGACAAATTCATGGATGTAAAAATTATGAATTTAAAATTCCCTAACTAAAAAAATCCTTTAAGACCGGCGCGCGAGACACGAGATTACCGTTTTATAGTGAAAAAGATCCGCGCCGATGAACCGCGTAGATGTAACGTACATTTGTAACGCGGTTCATCAGCGCGTGTCTTTATCACTATAAAACGGTACAAAAGACTTGTAAGCTCTTGTCTCGTGCGCCGGTTAACCGCGCTGGCATTAAGCTTGTCGATGCAACCACCCTAAATTATAGAAGGAAAACACAAAGGACTTGCCTTCTTCAGACTCCTCTTCCGACTCGGACTCCAGCTCGCCCCACATTGTCCTGTCAATGTCTTGGTCTTCGTTATCCTGAAATGTTGTCATTGAAATTAATACCTATGTTCATATTTCAAAAGGAATGTTTGCTGTGAAATAATTACATACATACGTTTTAATTTGTTTATAATTAATTACAACATTCAATGCGTATTACAAAATCCCGTATTTAAATACTGTGATTTAAATGGTGTACTTTAGGCCGAATACTTGATGAAAATATTGACTTCAGTCAGAGATGCATGTACATTGTACATTGTAAATAATTTATTCAAATTACTATCTGCAAAGAAAACCTTGGCCATTCAACAGTCCCAGAGAGTGAGGCAGATAGACATTCTCTGTGTGAGAGAGACACAGACAAACAACATGTTAAGAGAGACACAGAGCTACCACTCACATCCTGTCCACTAGCATGATGGCCGAACACGTCCCCGTACAGCGGCTTGCCCGCCTCGTCGACGGGCGGCTTGCCCCAGCCGCCGGCGTGGTAGCCGAACGCGCAGCCCTCGGGGATGGGCGCGTTCAGCCCCGGGATCTTCAGGTTGGGGTACGACGGCGGCGGCCCGTAGCGCTGCTGCGCGATCAGCCACGGCGGCGGCACCTGTTGCAGGATTACGAATTGAAATATTGGTGCTGAAGTGCATTTATAATGGTGCGTTTTTTTTTGTTTCGCTTATGGGTATTTTTCGTAGTGAAACGCCTAGTATTTTGAGTAAAATTTACTGGTAGGTGGTAAAATAACTAGAAATATTTAAAATTGTTAACAAGGAAATGACGTCACCATTCGTTACGGACGTTCCTTGTGCATTCCACTTAGCGAACAATACGTTCATAACGAATAATTTCTACAGCTTAATTCCATAGCAAATCGTGTATGGTGACGTCACCATTCACTACAAAGCTCGGAAGAATGATAGCTTATGTGATTGCAGTTTTACAAAATATTTAATTAGACTGAAGATTAATTTCTCCATGGTATCGTATTAATACAATTAATGAAAGTTAGAAACAATAACAAACAGTCATGCATATTTCTGGAGGAGCGGACTATTGGAGGGAGAGCAGAGGCTGTGACGTCACCTTATGCGATCCTGGGCCAACTGGCATGCCGAGCGCGGTGCGCAGCTCCTCCGACAGGTCGCCCGGCTTCTTCTCGCGCAGCCGCGTCTCGAACTCCTTGCCCTCGTAGTACAGGTCGCCGTGGATCGTCATGCGCGGCTTCGTCTGCCATCTGCCGAGGACATGGGGCGTTACTATTAGCAGCTCGTTATAAGAGATGGCCGTAGAGAGATCTGATTGTACAGACTGAAGGGAATCGGAGGCGTGCCGCGTTCGGACCGGGGCAGCGGTAAATAGACCACAGCGGACATAAAAGTAAATCAGTATGAGGTTAGTATTGCAACGAGGATTTAGGACATTCGTGGTTTTCTCAGCTGCCTAAGATGTGACAATCAGTACAATTTACTAATGTTCCAATCCATGTGAGCGCAGTATATAGGCCGCGGTCAACGCATTATGTCTAATGGCGCTAACTCACATTCGCGCGAATACGCAAACCCAAACGTGTAGGAGGGACCTTCGCAAATACTTATGCGAAGTTTAAATTTCGTGGTATTCCAAGCTGTCGAAGCTGTGAAAATTCGTGCAATGTACGAATGTTCGCGCGAATGTGAGTGAGCGCGGTGTTATCAAACAAAGTACTTACCAATTTATTCACGGCGACAGCACTTACAACTCCGTACCAACCTGCTTTAGGGAGAAATCCTATTCCGAATTCAACGGAATAATTGACTGATAACTAAAACTCAACTACTTAATTATCAGATCATTTTTTGTTGTTCATTGTTACAGTGTACTTGATGATATAAAGGTCATAGTCATATTTTCAAATTAGTTTGGGATTAGTGAACCATTCTGAACAGCAGATAAGCCTACGAAAACAGGTCCCTTCTCTTGCGAGGCCTATGGAATCAGTGCCACTTAAAGTTTTAAGCGGCTCTGACTCATCAAGGTTTAGTGATTCACGTTGTGTTTAGGATGTCCGGGGGCAGAAGACACCACTTACCAGTAGTTACTGAGACTGTTTGTATAACATTTTTTTCGTTTTAATTTTACAGCTGATAAAATTATATTTTCAGAACATATAATATTGTGGGAATGATAAGTTGGTTAAATATTATTAAGTAATTATCAAATACTCATTTTTGTTTATCTTGTTTTGTTTATGTTGTATGCAGTGCGGCGTTAATATTTATAAAATCGTAGTTACTCATTTTATCCCTTTCTGTTTGTAAAGCCCTATCATATTCTCAAAAAGTATTCCTTCAACAGCGCAAATTCAACCCGTGCCCCTTACAACCTAAATCTCAAATCACGAAGATACATACTTAAAGAAAGCATCATGCAGCTTCTGGTAATCAATATCGATCTTGCCGAGCTTGGGGCGCGTGCGCTCGCGCATCTTGGCCTTCAGCGTCTTGGTCTCCTCCTTGTCCTGCAGCGACGCGCGCATCTCCATGATGCCCGTCTTCTTGATGAAGTCCGGCAGGTCGAACGGCGGCTTCTCTATGCCGCGCTTGCCTTGCAAATACTAGGAAAGAGAAATGACGCGAATTTTCAGTAATCGTAGTGTTGGATGCAGGGTAGATTATTAATGAATTTTTTCATGATTATTAAAATTTAAGGAATCAGGATAGCTAGCGCACTTGCATTACGGTTCCGCTGTCACCCACGACAACTGACGGGCTGAGACCCAACACAAAATCGATATCGACAAGCAGGGATAACTCAAAAACTACACATCAGCTGTCGCTCAAATTTATATGCGACCATACGACAAGCTTTCGAATAAAAGATTCATCAAAATCTGACTACTCAGTTCCGAGATTCTAGGATAACGTTCTAGAAAGTTCTGAGGTAACGAACATTAAAATACAGTTGAATTAAGAACCTCCTCCATTTTTGAAGTCTGTTTAAATATCGTGTATACTCCGACTTTTAATTCGATTCCTAAATTGAAGTAAGCTAATGTCACTTTTCGAAATAATGTTGCCAGCTTTTCAATAATAGTGATTACTCACACGATTAACGAACTGTTTTATTATTCGATTTTTCTTTTCTCAATATGTCTATTATAATGTGTTTTAATAAAATATAATAAAAAATCAGAGAACAATACGGAAAGGTCATTTATTTTAAATTATATAGTAAACGAAAAATATTAAACTCCGGTACAAGCATGCTTTTAGTACATACTACATACATGCACTAAAAACGCTCAACAATTAAAAATGTGGAGGGAAATTGACAATAACTATTTTTTATGTGTAGTTATTGATACTGTAATAATTTCATACAGTATTTTAGCGATTTGCTAAATTATGCGAAACGATTATCATCCGATTAATATTTTTGTCAAATCGAATCATTTGCGTCCAAGCTACAACACTATTTTTGTGATAATAAAAAACGGTAACACTGGAAATGTCATTTTAGGAATCGAATTAAAAGTCGGAGTATAGTATTGTGTACCTTCCGCTTGTAGCACCAGTGTCTGGGCACCTGCACGGTGTTCCGGTGCGCCTTGAGCTGCACCAGCAGGCGGGGGTCGCGCGCGGTCACGTCGTACATCTCCACCACGTCGGGCCGCGCCACCAGCTGCTTCAGCTCCGCCACCGACAGCCGCGACAGCTTCTTCAGCTTGCGCTTCGACAGGCGCTCCTTCTCGTCCGCTGCGTGTTTCTGGTGGGAAAGGTTTGTAGCGGTTGCGACTTGAATGGTGGCTTTCCACTTATGTTGTCTGGGTTTTAATTCTGCAAAATTCTCTTTTAAGAGCTGCTTATTTTATCGTTTGCTATGGTAAAAGTAAATATTGTGACAAAACCTTTGCAAGGTTCACAAAGGACTTAACGCTGCTAATCCAGAATTACCTAGTGTTACAGTGAGGTAATAGACAAAGAAGCAGGTGGATTTCATTGTAAGTGGGGATTCAAACTGCAGATATTTGAAATAGTAATTTCAATTTGGGAAAAGAAGCCACATTGTCAACTTTATAACTTGGCATATAGCTCCATTTAAAATAGAAACTAAGAATAAAAAAATGAATTCGAAATTCTGAAATTGTTGATAATATTATAGTAAATTTCTACTCAATTAATCTGTATATCACAAAAGTAAGGTAAATTGTTTGTGACCAAATAAAAAGGGAATTTAACATTCATATTACCTCCACAGCCTCTTCATCAGCAGCAAACTGATCGGTGACTTTCTCCTGCGGCTTGCTGTTAGCCTTGGGCGTGTCTTTACCAGGTTCCTCCTTGATGTCTTCCTCCTTCTTCTCAGTAATCTTGAAGGCCTCCAATATCCGGTGGAACTGTCGATACATCGGCTCCAGCTCATGGAATTGGATACTCTCCTGCACATACCTAAAATAATATATTGTTAATACAATGCTCAAGAATGCAATGTCACAAGAAACCCCATTGTAAGAAAACACATTTATCTGTCACATAACAACCTGCTTTAAAAATTGTCCCCTAGATTTCCTGGAAAAATAAAATAAGGCTACAATTAAGCTACATGTGTATGTTCCATGTAAATGTATTTTGCTGTAAAAATAACTGACAACTCTCTTTGCTCAATCTTAATATATAAAACTCTTGCATTACTGGTGATTGATTGACAGACAACGCACAGCCAAAACTACTGAACGGAAGAACTGAAATTTGGCATGTATGTTCTTTGGGGAGTGTAGGGGAGCACTAAGAGAGGATTTTTTGAAATTCCACCCTGAAGGGGGTAAAAAGGGGGGTGAAGTTTAAACGAATTCCACGCGGGCGAAGCCTGCGGGAGGAAGCTAGTTTAATATAATCAGTTCAATGTGATCAACTGTGATAATGCATTCTGAACAATATCTATGATAGACATTGTTGGAGGCTTTGTCTGTCCACCTAAACTGAAGTTTGTAGGTAAGTAATAATTATAACCTGAATACACTCACTCAATTTCTGCTTCTTTCTTTTCATTCTCTTTGTCACTGGATTTCTTTGATTCAGTCTGACTTGTGTCTTTCTGGTTTGCCTTTTTAGCCTCATTCCTCTTTTGCTTGGCTGCTTTCTTCTTTTTCTTCTTGCGTCTATTCTTGCTTGTATTCTGTAAAAAAACACAAACTAAATGAAACATTAGTAAAATAATTATTGCAATTTGTTGTCATAACTTTACAATAGTCAACAAAAATTTTTGATTTCCATGGTTTACTTGCCTCTTGTTTAGATATGACAGGAGGGAGTGGTGCTTGGGGCACGTTGTCCTCATCGGAGTCCCCTTCATCACCTTCCGCATCATACTCCCGACTGATCACAGGTGCAGGAGGGGGTACAGGCTCCTCTTCTTTTTCTGAAAACAAATTGATTTTAAAATACTTTGAATAGATTGAAATTCATTATAGTAACTAATTGGTTCAAAGTATCCTCCACACTAGAGTGAAGATATATATGGTAAACTGAGGAGTCTGTTTAGTAATAGGCCACTTAAAACTTCAATGTATACAGTATTAAGAATTGTATGATAGTTATGCTACCTCTGAGAAGATAACAGAATCATAATGTTATCTATCTGTCATATTAATTCATTTTTTCTGACTATAAAACATTGAAATCTTAAGTGACCAATTACTAAACAGTGGCTAGTAACACCTCAGTTTCACCTAGTTGGATCAAATAACACACACAACAATTTCCACAAGCAGTAATCATTCTCTATTTTTGTAAGGATTGCAATAAAATCATATTTTACCTGGTTCTTGTTCTTCCCCATCGCCCAGTGCTGCTTGCCTCTGGTCCTTGTAAGCAAGAGCTTCTTCCAAGGCCTTTGGAAGAACCACACCACCAGGGGGGGCAGCTTTCAATCTGAACTCCTCTGGCGTGTCTATTTTCATTGTTAGTAACGAGGGCAGAGGAGCTGGTGATAATGGTTCCTTATCTTCATTCTCTCCATCATCTTCATCATCGTTGTCACCATGGTCATCCCAGCCTGGAGGCCCATCGGGACGACTCTGTCTGACCCAGCCGGGAGGGCCTGGAGGTCCAGATCTCGGTGGACCTTGGCCATCCCAAGGGCCGTGTCCCATCCCAGGAGGCCCCATACCAGAAGGCGGTGGACCCATATTAGACTGTGGCGGCCCCATGCCAGACTGTGGAGGCCCCATGCCAGAAGGCGGTGGGCCCATGCCAGGTGGACCCATATCCATAACTTGATTGAAATTTCCTTTCATATTAGGACCCCCGCGCATCATCCCAGGAGGCATTCTGGGCGGTGGACCCATGCCAGGAGGTCCCATAGGTGGAGGCCCCATTCCCATCCCCGGGGGAGGACCCATACCGGGCGGAGGCGGCCCCATTCCAGGCGGACCCATTCCCATCATACCGGGTGGTGGACCCATTCCGGGCGGCATATTCGGAGGTCCCCCTGTGGTGGTCGCCGGTGGCATCGTTCCTGGCGGACCCATAGGCATGTTTCCTGGACCCATGGAGCCCGGCGGCGGCGGCATAGGCGGAAAGTTTGGCATGCCCGGGGGCGGTGGCAGTGGTCCACTATTATTGCTAGGCCCCATCGGCCCCGTACCAGGTGGCCCTTCCATGTTCAAGCACTGTTAATTGCAACTAACGTTATTTTTAGTATGTTAATTAAAACACAGTTGCCGTAACACTTTATTTAACGTGGCGTCATTGTAACGCCTAAAACAATATCAAACAAAACACAAAATGGAAACGCTTAGGTTATGGCGGAATTGACGTTGACAGTCTCAGACTGACAATGACAATTGACAACAACAACTTGACAAATTACGAGCTAGGGCACAGAAAAGAAATAAGTTAATACCATTGATTAAAAATATTTGATATAAAATATTTTATAATAAACAGTAAACAGTAATTCGTTCATTTAGATTGTACATGTACAATGGCTACTGTTTCCTCCAAGTTTATTCAACTACCAACGAGTAATAAACACAAGATCATTTTTATGAAATTCTATTCTATAGTCCGTTTTTTTTCGCTACGGACTAAATTGACACATGCAAATGTCAATTTTCGAAATAATGATACCAGCTTTTTAATAGTAGTGTTTTACTACGATACCGGTTTTATGAATCGTAACTTTTTACTTTTATCAGATAATTTTATTTTTATTTGATAATAGACGAATCTTTTACAAATCATGGTAACTATGGAGTATCACAGATAAAAAATATATTTATTAATTTTAATTACGTATTACACTAAGTAAATACGAAAATTATTGACTTCTTGTTGAAGAATACACAATAAGAAGATTAAGGTACATTATATAGGTATGCCTGTCGGTCATATTATTTTAAAGACACATTTTTTATTATTACCGAAAAACGATACTAGATTGTAAATTACGTAAAGTTACGGTAGAGGCACATCACTATTAATGATTCGCAAAAAAGTGGCAACACAGCTAATGTCAATTTAGTCCGCAGAGAAAAAAAACGGACTATACAAAAAACATAGGCTATATTTATTGTATTCTGTGGCACTCTGCGGTTTGTATAATTTATTTCTGACATTGCGTACATCTGTGCTTTACTGATTGGTGTTTGATTGACTTTCATAGTTGACTTTTCAGTTCATATTCATAACATATCATAATTAGGGATGCAAGGTTGTTGTAATATCGATAATTATATCGAGGCAATGAAATTATCGATAGTTGATAATATCGATATTTTGGTCGATAATATCGATAATATCGAATTTATTTAAAATTAAATAAAAAATTTGAAGTTCATAGAGATTTTTTTATTTCATTTTATTCCTTACCGACAGGCAAAGGGGCTAAGCCCATACAGCCAGAGAAAATAGAGAAATAAAACAAGTAGAGGATGTTTTTTATTTGTTTAAAAGGCTAATGTTCGAAGCCCTAACAGCCTTATCTAAGGTTGTGAATTATCGATATTTTTCTTCGGATATGATATCGATATTATCGTATCGTTATAGCGCAAATATCGATAAAAATATCGATATGTCCCCTTCGATATTATCGATAATATCGATTTTCCGATATATCGTTGCAACCCTAATCATAATTTTTATTATCGTCATCAGTTGATTTGTTCTTACCATAATACTACAGATTTTGTTATCAAATTTCCTGGTGAGTTACGTTACGCCAAATTACTGAGTCGTCTACGAAGATTTTGGGCTCCCAACATTGAAATAATGGCGGAGATGGCCGAAAAATACAACACAAAATGTCCAGGTGTAAAACGACTAATGCGAGAAGCTTTAGAATTAGCAGAAGCTACTGAAGAATATTGTGCAAGGCCATTAGAAGATAATTTGTTCGAATGGCATTTTACTGTTCAAGGCCCAAAAGGCACGGAATTTGAAGGTGGCATCTACCATGGTAGAATATTGTTGCCCAAGGAATATCCAATGCATCCACCACATATTATTTTACTTACACCAAATGGTAGGTTCGAAGTGAATAAGAAGATATGCTTATCAATTTCTGGTCATCATCCCGAAACATGGCAACCGTCTTGGTCAATCAGAACCGCGCTGCTGGCGTTGATCGCTTTTATGCCCACTCCTGCTGAAGGTACTATTGGGTCGCTGGACTACACTCTAGCTGAACGCGCAATTTTAGCAAAAAAATCTGTAAGTTGGGTGTGCCCACAGTGTGGGGAGATTGCCAAGCTCTTGTCCTCCACAGCAGCAAAACCAATCACGGAAGAGGAGCAATCTGCACTCAACCAAATAGCGTTTAAAGGTGAAGAGGAACAAGCAACGAAACCCCCCGAAGAGGCCCCTAGTTTCGAACCTGAACCACAGATTTTGGAATCTACAGAATCACGAACAAGCTTCTTGGATCAGTTAACAGAGGTTCTGGTAGCATTACTTGTGGGTGTCATCGGAATATTCCTCTACAGGCGCTGGAATGCCTATCACACTGCAACTGATGCTTAACTATTTTATTAATTGTAATATTCATAGTTTCTAAGTGTTACTATAAATTTTAGATGTATCATGTTTATATTATGACAAATAATTTGTGCATATACAGCAGGCTTCACTGTTAGAGCTGTGTTCAATTTAATTCAGTGTAAGCTACAATAGAATGATGGAAGAAATTATTGTGTGATGATTAAAGGAAAATGTTCAAGATGAATTCTCCAAACCAAATAACTGCAGAATGTTTATTCAAAAAACAAGTATTTTAAGTGTGATATTTTTAGCCTCCAAATTCTCGCTCAATTCAGAAGAGCTTTAGTATGAAATTAATGCCAACAAAAATGGGGTCACATTAGGAATAAAAATAATTATGACCAAGTTTAGAGATAACATGACTAAACTTTTTGTTTAAATATGAAAACAATATAGCATTTTAGTTTATATTTTTGATTTGGTTTATCTTTTGTTGCCAATTCTTACCAACTTATACGCTACCAAGAATTTATTATGGGCACTGGAAGGGTATCTCTATCCCAAATCCTACGTTTATAAATTTATTTTTAATCTAGCATTTTGACTTGTTTATATTATATAGCTTGTGCTGGATGTTTATCTTTGGTTTCTGTCTTACGGGAAAAATGTATTTTACATTAAATACCATGACCCACTGTATTATGCAACATCACAAAATTTGTGATCTCCTTGTAGATATGGATTTATCCTTCCTACTAATATTATAAATGCGAAAGTTTGTTAGGATGTATGTGAGTGTGTGTTTGTTGCTCTTTCACGCAAAAACTACTGAACGGATTTTCATGAAACTGCAGTAATATAGAGATTTTTGAAGGGACTGGTTTCCCGAAGCGAAGCGAGGGCGGATTTACTAGTTTATTATATAGCTTTTACATAATTTTACTATGCAGATGTGCAAAATAAAATGAATGATTAAATATGTGATTCTAGTTTGTACAGTACTCGTTTGTGTTAAAATACAAGATTTCACCATTATGTAGCACTTTTGATATTTGAAAGCAAAAATATGTGATTTTGCAGTAGGACCAGCCGTGTATTTAAGTATGTATATCTCTTAGCACTCATATCAGATAGGTTATAAATTAAAAGTAAAATAAAAAGAACCGTTTGTTGAAATTTCAATACATTCCATGTAACATTCAAATCATGCTTCTTATTTTGCACTGTCTGTAATATTATTTTTAAGGTGACATCCAAGAGCTTGGCTGTTCATAACAAAATGCACAAGTCACTTGGTAATGTCATTTATTCAAGTCTACATAGTAGCCATTGTATTTTAGAATAATTATGCTTTGATGTTTTTGCTGTGTTTAATAAAGTTAAGAATTCTAAAAGTAGTGTATTAATAATAATTTAAAAATCTATTTCACGTCATATGTAAATAAAACAATAATATTGAATGTATTTTTTTATTATTATATATTTTCTAGGAATATGTAGACACAACTTATGTGCTAAGTTCAAAGTAGTTAATAGATTTAGCAATGTTTACTCCCACCACAATAATCGTTCTACCGCAATGTGACTGGTTAAATTTGTGAAAACAAAAAGCTTAGAATTATATTAAATCAGCAACATTCATTGGCATCTCATCAATTTGGGTGGAATAGTACTGTTCAATATCTCTCAAGATCCTAATGTCATCTGACTTGACGAAGTTGATGGCGACACCCTTACGTCCAAACCGACCTGATCGGCCAATCCTGTGGATATACAACTCACGGTTGTTTGGCAAATCATAGTTGATGACTAGAGATACTTGCTGGACATCAATACCTCGGGCCCATACGTCAGTTGTGATGAGAACACGGCTGAAAAAGAAAGATAATTAAAATAAAGTAAAAGAAACTACTAAACTATACCACAACATTTGTATCACTCAATTGCATTCAAATTGTGGTTGAACAGAAAAGTCTTATTCATCTGTCTATTCTTAGGGTGCCTTTCCACCAGAGATGAGCTATGCTACGTTGCTAAGGATTTGTCTGAGATCTACCAATCACATGCATTGGCCCGCCTAGATGCTGCCTGAGGGCTGGATGTGATTGGTGGATGAAAAACGCATTCTTAGCAACATAGCACATCTCTGGTGGAAAGGCACCCTTAGTGGGGTCACTCATATGCGCGAAAACGTTTATGCAATGTCAGAATATGTAAGAGACTATGTGGAAAGTTGAACTTCGCGCTATTTGACATCACAGCTTTGGCAACTTGGAAACAGACTTCGAGTATTTGGATAGAATGATTAGTAATGATCAATACAAAACTTTCATAGCTGTTTACATTCACAGCATTAATATATTCTTTTGTAATCACATTATGATCTGATCTTAAGTTAATAAGTAAATGATTATTAACACAGCCTACCTCTGTCCAGATCTGAACTCCTTCATAATATTGTCCCTCTCCTTCTGTGGCATATCTCCATGCATAGAACTGACTGTAAAGTTAGCCTCCTGCATCTTTTGTGTCAGCCAGTCCACCTTGCGTTTGGTGTTGCAGAATATCACTGCCTGAGTTATAGTGAGTGTATCGTACAAGTCACACAGTGTGTCAAACTTCCACTCTTCACGCTCCACAGCTACGAAAAACTGCTTGATGCCTTCCAATGTCAACTCGTCACTGTATGTACAGTAATAAAAATTAATTTAAGAGAAAATCTAAAGTATTAAGTTATTTACGTAACTCGTACCATATGCATTCTATTGTAAATATAGATTGCTTTAAATTTGTATTCTCAAAAACTACACAATTTTACGAAGCATAAAAGATAAGACTATGTTTAAAAGCATAATATTGAAATATAATACCTGAGTATTTTCAAAATATGTATAGAGGTAATGCAACAAATTGAATACTGCTATATTGAATTATTTAGATGTAAAAAAATCAGGGCTAATAATATAACAAAATATTTACCGTTTCACCAATATCCTGATTGGGTCAGTCATGAACTTTGATGTCATTTCCAAGATCTCATGTGGCAGTGTGGCTGATATCAGAACTACTTGAGTTGCGGGCGGTAGATAACGGTACACATCATAGATCTGCTCTTTAAAACCTTTGTTTAACATCTCATCAGCTTCATCAAGTACCAACATCTTTATTGACCTTGTTCGGAGTACACGTCGTCTGATCATATCTGAAGGAAAAGTGAATAATAATATCTCATTTTGTTAACTGCTATTTCATTACAAAAAAATAAAACTGGCCAAGTGCGAGTTGGACTCGCGCACGAAGGGTTCTGTACCATTATGTATAATTAGGTATTATTATTATTACGTAAAAATTGGGCTATGGCCGCTTTTCCAAATGCCACTGTAACCATTGTTTTATTAGCCACAATGCCATCTCTTGGACCGAAAGGTAACTAAACTTAAATATTTATTTTACGAAAACGCCCACTTAAATATTTATTTTTTCCTGTTTTTTAGTATTTGTTGTTGTAGCGGAAACAGAAATACATCATCTGTGAAAATTTCAACTGTGTAACTATTACGGTTCATGAGATACAGCCTGGTGACAGACGGACGGACAGACAGCGAAGTCTCAGTAATAGGGTCCCATTGGGTACAGGACCCTAAAAACAAATCCTCTCTTACTAAAAAACTATGAAAAATAATTAAAACCTATCAAGAGTGTACAAAGGTTCTAATGCTGAATACCAGATTGCTTTTTGATAGGTATCTTATTCTAACCATTGTACTTTGGTTTAAAACATTTACAAAAAAAAATCATGGTTTTCATAATCTAATATTGATACTACAATAAATAACACAACATCAATCCAATAAATAATAGGTTTACTTATAATAATCATACCAAATACTCGTCCCGGTGTACCAGAGACAACATGTTGTCCATAATCTAGCTTCCTTATGTCCTCTCCGAGATTTGTTCCACCAATACACGCATGGCACTGAACATTCATGAAGTCCCCCAGAGCAAGAATAACCTTCTGGATCTGCGTGGCCAGCTCGCGGGTGGGCGACAGTATCAGCACCTGGGTCTCACGTAATGTTGTATCCAATGACTGCAGGATTGAAATAGAGAATGTTGCTGTCTTGCCCGTACCAGACTGTGCCTGAGCTATTACGTCTCTGCCTTTAACGATCGGCAAAATGCTTCTTTGCTGAATAGCTGACGGTTTTTCGAATCCTGTAATACGCAATAAACATATACAAGGTTATGTATGTAAACAATGTGAAACAATAAATTACCGCTCTAGTCTAGTTAGTTTTTTGCTTAACATAAAATCATTACCATAGGTATAAATTCCCCGTAGCAGTTCGTCACGTAAGCCCATGGAATCAAAAGTGGGAATAACTTCCACATCCTCGCTGGTGTCGAATTCTACGTTCGACAAATCCTCTGATATCAATTTTCTGTTGTATGATACTTCTGACGAAGCCATGTTTTTTCTTTAGCGATTCTGTTACTTTCCAATCCTAAAAACAAAACCGTGTCACAAAACAATACCGCACGCACGCAATGAATCAATGTTACTTTCTTTCCTGCGGATAAACATACAATTATCGTGTTACGATTTGACTGTTTCAATCGTAATTTTCACTGTTACCTGTAATTTTTTATGAAATAGATAAAGTTCACAACTGTACAATAACTGATTAATTAAAATATCTTTAATTTTCCATATTCCTCGCCGACGAAATACACATCCACAGTTCACAGAATTCTATTAAATTCCAATTTCCAATATGGCGTCAACGCTGTTTCCCGTCAATATGTCATTTCTATTTTGGACATTGATGTATCATAGTTTTAAACTTCAAGCGTATTTTTGGCTTTGATTACTTGCTTTGATTATGCTTTGAATATGAATACATAAGACCAATTTATTTTAACATCTTTTTTTTTTGATTAATTGCTTTTTCTAAATTTCAGAATATTTTATTTGTTAATATTAAATTTAGTTTAAAATGTTTATATCTATTACAAAAACTTTTATTGTCCAAAAGAAAATTAACTTAAATTAATCATTCTACTTAAATTAAAAAATGTAATTATATTTTTACATTCTTTTGGTAAATATTGTGTGTAATTAACGTAAAATCAGTAAAGAAAAATGCAATAACTAAACGTTTTTAAGAATGCATTCAGAAATTACTGAAGTTTTATTTCTGGCCTGGCCAAAATGAACGATTTTATTTGGATTTTGAACGAATCAAAATGGATGCTGGGTGTGAATGAACTATGTAGTGAAAAACGAACAGCTTTTTAACGAGTTGTGTCGTGGTCCCGATTATAATCGGGAATCCGGCGTTGCGGTTTTGTTTTGTAATAATTTAGACGGTGACAAAGTTACGTGTCTCAGGAAGGAGGGTCGGTTGGAATATCGTTTATATTCAGTAGTCACGGTGGCTGAAATGTGTTTATATGAGAGTATCGGACGAGCTTCCCGCAGGTGGCCCTAATAGGATGAGGAGTGCGACGGAAACATTGAATGTGGATGCGAATCAGCGGCTGGTGTCGGCCGCGCCGTTCCCGCTCGGTGCACCATGGCTTCTACGCACGGAATGATGTGTTGCTCGTGTTCTATATGAGCGCTCCGAAATGAAATGCATATACAGGAAGGAACAAACACAACTCTGACAACATGTACCAAAATGACAGAAGAAGTAGACAGAAGACATGGTGTCAATGGTAACAGCAGTAGTAAGGGCGTAAGCGAGGAGGCTCCCGTCCAAAACTCCGCTTTCAATTCGACTGGAGGAAGACTCAAGTTCTTCAAAGGTTGGTACTGTCATGCCAATGTTTTTTCTTTCATATATTTTTATTTCTAATAGCAATGTCACACCCTAGTGCATTGGCAGCATGGGTTATTAGTGTTGAGAAAAACTAGAAAGTTATTCATGCTCTGATAAGCATATGCAGCTACATTAGAACCACTGCCTCTACCAGGTCTGCCATTGTTATGTGTTGTAAGAAGCTCGACCAGCGTAGCGGAAACAAGTATAATGACATACATGTTTCATTTTTGAGAACTGTTAGTTGTTATTCAGATAATCCTAATTAAATCTAAGTTAATATAATCAACAATGTGTATCTTAGAGTTTTCAAGTAAAACACAAATTATAAAATGGCTTGAAAAATAATGCAGTAACAAAGAATAAACATTCATTTATAATGGTATTATGTACAGAAACAAAATTAATATAAATTAATCACATTTTCTCCTTGGTATAAATTACAACATCAAGTATGTTCAGTGAAGTTGTTATTCTGTACATTTGGTATTTGTAATTGCAAATATGGCTAAAAATATGTTCAGTAAGCACATTCTGCAATGTAAACAACATTTGGGGCACTTGTCACTTGACACCGGAGCTGCAATAGATTCAAGTTACATGCCTAACATCCAAATGTAATCCTAAGATGATAGTGCTAAAGAGGCTTTATTATATTATGATATTCATGATACACTTTGTTGCGTGTCTTTCCATTTTATTGATGAATGTGCCATCAGGGTAGATAAGTGATGGAGCATATTGTCAGTTTTAACAAGTACCTTCAACATCTAAAGCTGTTAAAATATATTTGTTGATAAATCATTTTCCAGACCAGTGGTAAAGTTACAACAAAGAACTCTTTTATCAAGCTATAAAATTGTTTTGAAATTTGTGAATTTGTAAAAAGGCTTAAAAATAACTGACCTTCAGAAGTTTACGGTTCCTCTCTTTTTCCACATGTCCATAAACTGAAGTGGCCACAATTCAGGTAGCTTATCAGCTTATTCATCAGCTCTTTAGGCTACAACTTCATTATATGCTGTCCTTTGATTACATTATAATCTACTTATTTGCTATTTGTATCTTCATAATTTACACCAGTCTTCCACAAAGGTGATAATCTCCTTGTGGGTGCTCAGAGGATGGAGACACAGCAGTAATTAGCCCCAAAACAGTGGTTGTTAAATTCTGGTAAACTAAGAAAACTCGAGGAAAAGCTGTAAAATAATTTACTTCCAAAGTGGATGGTACATAAAATAAATTTGAGAACCTCTGATTTGGACTATGTATATTATTATAGACTGGAAAAATGAATAAAATTCTTTCATAATTTATTTTTTAAAAATATATTTCGATATGATGACAAAATTAATCTATGATGACATTCTGTGTCCGCATGTTTTCGTTGGAATGTACTATATTATGCAATAACAAGGACTTGATGGCATTTGATGATTCTTGACAATGAACTAATTTAATACACAGATATAATTTGGTATATATATGAGTATTATTGCAGTATGCTAGTCCTTTCATACTTAGTAAAAGAATGTCATAGAGGATTAGTATACACAGGTGATATACTATATTTTTGTGTAACTGAACTGAAGTCTCTAATTATGTTTTAGATCAGATCTATGTTTAAACTGCACAAAAAGCGGTTTTGTTTAAACAACAGTTTTTAAAAGATGTGTTGAGGAGTTTGTTTCACCTTCTGTTCTCCTCCTTAAAAAGCATGCAAAAAAATTGAATCAAAAAAATGTGCATATGTGTACCAGTGATATCTAAATTAATAAATGATTTTGTATTTGAAGCAAAAAATGGTCAAATGAATGTATGTACTATATATACATATGTTACATACACCCATGCATCATAAATAATTATGTTGTTTGGTTGAAGATTGAATGGTATGAATAAATAATTGATAGTTAGCTATATTAACACTAAAGGAATTTGTGATGTAAATATTTGAACTAAGAATATTTTCTGGAAGTTGCCTGGATATTGCCTTGTTAATTTAGTAATTGCCCTACAAATACTGCTCTTTTCCACAGTCAATCATTACATGGACACATTTGCAAGATGTAATGTATATCCATCTCTATATATATTATGTACTTGTCAATTAGCGTCATTGAGTTAAGAAAAGATAATATTTTTTTTTATAGAAAAGAGATTTGCTAGAAAAACATATTAACTACATTGTTGTCTCCATAAATTAAGATTGTTGATATTGTAAATCTTACAGTTATTTTTGTTTCTAAATACCTATCTTTATAGAACATTATAAAAAAATTATGTCAAGATCCTATTTGGTCATGTATTCAAGTTTTGATTTATCATAAATCTGATAAATAGAGCATCTTCTAGCAAATTTCAGTATGGGCCAGTCAAAGTATAAATACATCATTTCTTTTATTATCAGACAAGGGATATCACCTGAAGTTTGTATTGTTCAGGTATCAGCACAAAGCAATGTCTCAAGTGCTTCCCATACATATAGAAATATGTACACAATCCCACTTGTCAAGATATTCAATTGATTTTTATCTTAAGCCCAAACAAAATACAGCTTAGTGATAAAGTACTTGTGAAAGTAATCACAACAAATTGTTTGAGTTGAGAAGTCTGTTCAAAGTTTAATTATGAAGATAAAAATGTGTGTTGTACAAATAATGTTCTTTGAGTGGGACCCCCGTGATTTACATGTCCCTATCTCATGATGAGAATTTGTCTACTAGCTGTATCATTGCATAGTCTGATCTTTGTTTGTTTGAAATCCATTATGAATATAATTGATAACATGAATATACATATATTTTATGTTAAGTAGTAAATACATATAATGCACAAAGATGTTGAATTTGTACTTGATAAGGTAACAGGTGTATACAAATTGAAACAATAAAATTTATTGTATTCCTTTAATAACAAGACATGAGAGAATAGTAGATTGTATGACAAGGGTGCAAAGTAATATTTTTTCGGCGAGGGCGTTTTTTGAATCCAGAGCGAAGTGAGGGATTCTAGAGTAGAATCCCGAACGTAGCGAGGGATTCAAAGTACGTCGCCCGAGCCAAAAATATACTTGCTCCCGAGTGATACACTCTACTTTTCAACCCCCCTATGAGAAAATAAAAGGCGCCTCAAATTCAGGAATAATACTGTCACAGTCACCGACTAAACCGACTAACCCGACTAACCCGACGAACCCGACTAACCCGACTATTATTTAACGGGCAGGAAAAGTTATATGAAAATTCATTCCCGCCCGCTAAATAGAAAACACCAACTTTGGATCCCCTTAAGACCGAACCAAGTCGTCTTTTTCGAATAGGTGGGATGAAAAACAAATTTCATGACCTGACATGATAGCATCACTTATGCTCATTATTATAATGAGAAAATGCAATCTGACATTTAGGTTTTTTTATTTTACATTTGAAAAAATTAGAAAATGTGAGATATGAATATAAAAGTGCCTATGTGATTATTAAGAAGTACAATTATCTATTTATGTATTCACAATATTATAAATGTGATATTATAATTATTGTATGGTTTTATAGATGGCAAGTTTATCCTGGAGTTGGTGCGCGGGGGCGGCGGGGGCGCGGGCTGGGTGTCGGTGCCGCGCAAGACGTTCTGGCCGCCCGCCGCCGCGCCGCCCACGCCGCCCGCCGCCGCGCCGCCCTGCGCCTCGCTCTCCGCCTCCGACGACAACAGCTCCGTGCACTCCTCGCCGTGGCAGCGCGACCACTGCTGGAAGCAGCCCGCGCCGCGCCGCAACCTCTCCAAGGAGCTAACCATGTACTACTGCCGGCCCAGCACGCTGCGCACCGCCTCTATCGACGCGCTCAGTCGCCGCAAGCGCCGGCGGCCGTACGACGCCACCGCCGCGGACGCGCCCGCCGACGCGGCCGACGGCGCCGACCGACGGCGGAACGGCGACGCCGGCTCGCCGGACCTCGGCGGCGAGGACGCCGTCGACGGCCCGGCGCCCGACCCGAGACGACCCCCGGACGACGACCGGCGGACGGACTACGATCGAGAGAAGTACCATCGCATGAAACTCAAGAAACCGTATCAGTATCGTAAGTTAAGAGTGTACAAGAAGACGCGGACCCCCATCCGTCGCAAGGAGTTGACGAGGACGATCGACAAGCTGCGCGAGAGGGCCGCCTCGTTGCCGGTGCTCGTGAACGCGAAGCTCGCGAACTGCCGGCAGGAGCACGCCATGGTGTCACCGCGGAAGCGCATTCTGCGAGAGATGGAGCGAGTCAGCCTCGAGGATCAGGCGAGCAAGCGGCGCGCCAAGACCGCGCCTGCGCTCAGCACCGCGTCCTACCCGCCGTCGCCCGGGCCGAGCCACACGCCGCACGCGCCGCCCGCGCCGCAGCGGCCGCCGGGCGACGCTACGCGCGCGCTGAACGGCTCCGCCGCCGGCGCCGCGCCGCGCAAGGACGCGCCCGTCTCGAAGAACGTGAGCAGCTACAGCATCCATTCGCTGCTGTCCATGCCGGACGAGAGCCCCGCGCGCCGCTCCCCGCGCTCGCCCGACGCGAAGCGCTCCCCGCACTCGTACCCGCCGTCGCTAAAGACGGAGTCGCCGTCGAGCGTGCACTCGCCGGACCCGAGCCCGAGCCCCGACGGCTACCGGTACCGATACTCGGCGTTGACGCTGGGCTCGCCGGGGCGCGCGGTATCGCGCGACTCGCCCACGCCGCCGCAGGCCGCGTTCCGCTCGGCGTATCCCCCCGTGCACCCCGCGCCGCACGCCACGCCGCATGGGGCGGGGGGCGCGCCGCACCCGGCGGCTGGAGCGCCGCACGCGGCGTACCGCGCGTGGCGGGGCGCGCGCGAGGAGTGGCGCGAGGTGAGCTACGGGTTCCCGTACCCGTATGTGGCGCCGTACGCGTACCGCGCGCCCGCGCCGCTGTGGATGCACTACGCGCCGCCGGGCCCGTGGGCGCCGCTCGCGCACCCCCTGCTCACCGACCACATACCTAAGGATGAACCCACTTCAGGTTAGTCTGCCTATACATTATTCAATTAAAAACCACTATTCTGTACTTTGGCGGCTTGTCTGAGACAGTCTCCTAACGACTTGTTTGGTTAGAAGCTAGAGAGCCTTTCTTCCTGTCCTCTGGTTTTGTTCTTGTACTGCAACACATTGGTGATACTAAATCACAATTGCAACCTATACTGTCCAGTATTGGGCTCAGTTCACCTCTTACAATGAGCTTACGATTACCTTCCCATTTGGATTTTTTTTAATCGCGTTATTATAAGGTTTCCAAGTTTTGACGTGACAACGTTACGTCTTATAATTCGATATAGCCGGTTGCACGCACGAAAAACATGACGTTTATGCGGCATTATCTGACGTCATGCGGCGTTATCTGACGTCATGCGGCGTTACCGTTACCTCGCTCTGAGGCTTGAAGTGCAAGCGAGAACGCAGAACGAGCGACAAAGAAGCACAATCGGCCTTTGTCAATATAACTCTGACGTCTCTTTAGTTTTTTATTTTTTGCTTTTTATCGAAATTATTTATAACCAGCCAGGTTTGTTTTGACTTGTTTGTGGCACATTGACATGACATAATATGCACAGACTAGCTAAAGACTAATGTTTCGTTATACGGTATGCAACGACTAGTCTTTTTGGTAAAATATTTAATAAAGGTTTTTAACTGCAATATAACAGTAAATAAATTATAACTATAACTAAGTTTGGGATGACTATTAGTGATTATGCTACCATTCCATCAGTATTTTCTTAAGACGTTGTCACGTTCAACTATCGTCAGTAAACCGACTTTACAGACAACCAATTTTTTTAGGTTTTATTTATGTTCCTTGGGAACCTTGGTGTATAGGTTTCTCAAGATTACAGCCCCCTCCCCCCCCCCCTCTTCGCGGCCCCCTTTGAGGTAATTAAATTAATACGCTGGCGACGCCGCCGATGAAAATCTAGTTAATAATAATAATTCCCTGCGTGTTAAGTAAACGTCGCAAAGTAAATACCGTAAAACAAACTGCGCGTATTAATGTACACACGTAGACACGAAGTAAACTTTCTTTATGGCATGTCATTAATTTTTAATCTTCTAATATACAGCTGTTTTATTTTTTCACTAGAACATTGAAATCCGACGTTAACTTTAAATCTATGTGAATCTTATTTTAACGTAATCTTCAAAAGCATCTTCGAACTACAAATTGTAGCGTAGGTAGCGTGAGTTAGCCGCGATTGTTTGGCTACAACCCATTAATTGTCCACTACTGAGCACGGGTCTCTCCTTATTATTGAGGAGGCCAAGAGCATATTCCACCACGCTGCTCCAGTGCGGTTTGGTGGTGGAGGTATCGGCCAACCCAGTATCGGAATTTTCCAAAGCCGAAATTCGACATGGCTTAACGACTGCTTTCTATCGATAATAACTGGGACCGACAGCTCTATGTGCTCTCCGAAGCACGGAAGCGCTCACGAAATTTTGCCACTAGCGGTCACCCATCCAACTTCTGATTGTGCCCGCAGCTGCTCAATTTATAGATCACTTAGGATCGACACAAGGCGTCGCGACGCCGGGCTATGAGCGCTTGAATTTTTGTGGTTGCTTACAGTAAAAAATCTAATTTATAATACATGTATAATTATTATGGTTCCAGATTTGCCGTTGAATTTGTCGAAGCACTGAAGTGGGCGGTCGCAGCGCGCCCGCGTCTGCCACGTGAGACTGAACACACAAACAAAGATGTTTAGATAAATCCGGTCCATTTAGCGTCGCCGTGCGCGACCGTGCGCTTGCGTCGCCGTGTCGTCACGTCGTCGCGTCGTCGCCACGTCGCCACGTCGCCGACGCACTGCGGGGAGAGTGGGGCACGTTAGATGATACCAAAAGAACCTCCAGCAGTGCTGCTACATTCCACTGTCGCACCCAGCAATTGGCGCCTGAATAAGTCCAAAAATCCCATCCCACCTAGCGCAGCGTCCCGCGGCCTCCGCGGCTCCTTATATTATTATATAGCTATAACGATATGTTTTGCGTACGAGAAAGAAAATATTTTTGTATAAATGGTGATTTTCCGGCGGATCTGATTGTCAGAAAATCTATTTACAAGTTATTGTATGATATATACTGAAATATTTTAGTATAGATGTATGTATGCAGAGTCATGTGTGTATTTTCATACGAATTATTTGTACTGCAATATGGATATTTTAATATTGGCTATAATTTTAGGGTAAGATTCTAAGATGATCTAAATAAACAAACAGTTATCGATTGTTAACGAACAGTGCCTTGAAACAAATGGAGATGAAGTTATTTATGAACGAGACTTTTACGTATGAATATCCCATCCATGCGAGAGTTGTTGTCGTACCATTGTTATGTCGATATCATTTTGGTAACTTGAACCGAATCGGCTCCGCGTCACCTGGCCCAGATTCATCCAAAAATTCCATAATGATTACGTGCGATCTCATTATTTAATTTAGAAAATGTACGGAGGTAAAGACTACAGTTTTGGGATCAAATTTGGATGTGTGTTTATGTAACATGTAAAATAAAATAAAAGACATTGTATATAATTTGTGAATGGTGTATTATTGATGAACGTCGGGCGTAGTTTCTATCAGAGCATTAACCGCTTTATGAGTTATCGGTAAGATTTTATTACCTTCAAATAATAATTATTGTAATTGTACAGTATTTTTGTATTGAGTATTTTATGGCGACTCCGAGGACGGGTGTCTAGTGTGCGTGGCGCGAGCGACGCCGTGACGTCACGATGTACGACGCCGGCGATCGCTCCGCGGGCGGCGCGCCACGAAGGGCTTTGAGATTAAAACGTAGAGGTAGTTCTTTTTACTGCAATTTTAGTTGAAGTATGGGGTTATGTATTATAAGGACAGTTATATGATGGTAAGGGACTGACTTCTGATGTAATATTATCATTGATGGAATTGTATAAAATAGTCGTTTAATCGGAGGCCTACTGTAACGACCATGATGTCCGCCAACAAAGTTGACTTAGTGTAAAGTAGCTGTAATAGAACCTGCTCAATTAAACTCTGAGTACAGTTAGGGAACAACTTTATATCAACATTTTGTTGTGGCTCCTGTGGGCGACTGACTTTTCTATTTGCTTATATACAAACAGATATTTTTATAACATTTATATTCGATATTGGTCACTGCTGCCTGAAAATTAAAAGCTCTCCTACACAACGACAAATTATAATTATATTAATTAATTATAACTTCAATAGTCATTAATTTTACTTGGAAGTAAAATTATACACGGCCTAAAAATGTTTCCTGTCCAGGCAGATGTGACTAATATCAATACAGCGCATTGCACCTTATTGTACTTGCGCGATTCGCCATGAAATGTACTTTCTTGAATTTGCGAGCTGCGCAAGTCCGATTTCCTTGCAGAACAGAAATTAGTCTTGTATAAATTTCACTCGCATACTTATTGAAGCGAAGCAACTACTTTAACGATTATTACAGATTATGTTAGATAGTATTTTGCTACAAAACTTAGCATATAAGCTTATACTAGCGGATATCGTTTCCTGACAGTGCAGTCTACAAACTAACAGACTGTATTATAAATTATTGGTGTCCGTGTTACATAATCATAATGAAGCGTGGTTCATATTTAACAAGTCATATTATGTATGCTATCTAAGAAAATAGTTCACAAACATCTGCACTTTTATATGAAATATATCCAAACAAATAAGTACATTGAAGTGCCATCAGAAGGGTGACTAACATGCTTTTCCTAATGTATATATTTTTATAGAAATGGGAAATTCAGCTCGCCCCGGCCGCAGCGTTGTTACGCCACTGTTATTAAAAGTTAAATATTTTTCTATGAACAAGTAACCGTTAAGTATGTGATAGCGCTTTCGAATAAAGTGAACTGTGACGAAGCAGGTGTCTTAAAACCCACTTAAACATATTTATCATGCGGAATAATAGTTATTATCCATTTATATTAAGATGTAGTTATGTACTCGAATAAATATAACTTTTTAAAATGTATGTCTTTTATTTGTACATTACCCACATTACATTAATTATCCACTTGCAATTATTCTTCTCATTGAACTGAAATACAGTACACTGTATTAGTGTACATTACTATTTACAATAAGTACTTAGCTTAACATTTTTCATATTATCCGAATATACAACGTGTCCCAAAATTCAACTTTGGCAAAGGGAGATCTCCCGCCAGGTGAGACGACATGCCTGGGGGGCGGCCGGGCCCCGAGTGAATGTACTCGAGGCGTGGTATATATGCCAGCGATGTAGAAATCTTCGATAGCGCGTTTCAGGCTTCGGTGACGTCACCGTGTGACGTGTGAGCGTTGTCGCCACATCACCCCCCCGCTCAGACCGGAGGTCGATACACCGATGTTGCAGCGTGCTCTTCGACGTTGGTGACCCCTTGATGTTGTGCCCCGAAGATGCCCTCTATCCGCGGTGAGTCGGGATGGGAGGGTGAGACGACAGATGCGGAGGGCGAGTGGTGCACTCCAGCCGTCCGTGGAGTCGTCGTCAGGGCAGCCGACCGGGATCAGGAAGCGTCTTCTCCATACGCGGCGATGACCCCGGCGAGCTTGGCGAGTGTCGGGGAGACGCGCTGCGTGAGTCCGTCGGGGTCACCAGTTTGGCAAAGGGAGATCTCCCGCCAGGCGAGACGACATGCCTGGGGGGCGGCCGGGCCCCGAGTGAATGTACTCGAGGCGTGGTATATATGCCAGCGATGTAGAAATCTTCGATAGCGCGTTTCAGGCTTCGGTGACGTCACCGTGTGACGTGTGAGCGTTGTCGCCACACAACGATAAGCGGGAACTGGAGGGTGGGCTTGCTCATGACTACTTCGGGAAAAATAAGTAAAAAAATCCAGCCCTTTTTGTTTTCATAAAAAAATAAATTTTCGAAAATTTACACCCTTTGTGTTATGTTGAGCTACCACGACCACAGTTTTTCGAATATTTCAGACTTGATTTTTGTATCGGCAACCTAAGAAGTACTCACCAAGGCTTGGTTAGATGCGTCAACTTTTGGAAAAACTGGCCGCAGTAGTGTTCATACTTTTTTGTTTACACAATGATGAGTAAAGTAGAAAGTTTTGTGGAAAAACTGCAGGCTTTCAGGGATTTTGAAGAATAAAATTGTGGTGAATAGTAGTACTTCTTAGGTTGCTGATACAAAAAACAAGTCTGAAATATTTGAAAAACTGTGGTCGTGGTAACTCAAAATAACACAAAGGGTGTAAATTTTCGATTTTTTTTTAATAAAAACAAAAAGAGCTGGATTTTTTTCTTATTTTTCCTGAAGTACCTAGTCATGAGCAAGCCCACCTTCCAGTTCCCGATTATCGTTGAATTTTGGGACACGTTGTATGTGCTATAAATGGTAAACGCACAACGAATCTGCTTTTTATGAAATTGCAGTTAAACTAGCAGCGAGCCAACTGATGGTAATTGAAGTGGGTACCGTCGCCGAGGACATCAGCTCGTTTCCGGAACGCTACTTTTTCCACCAGAAGGGTGCTATCACTCCTAGCTAGCTTTCAATAACTATGCAACATAAAGATACATGCAATATTGCTATTCACAGGCAAAGCCTTACCAACGGGCACCCAGCCCCTCTGTGGCTTACTACATTCTGGTTTGGACTGATAACCTAAGCTAACAAACTTACAACATACATCACATCTGTGAAAATGCGCCCAAATTGGTAGAGTCGTGCCGTTTCTGAGCCCTATATACTAATAATATAAAGCTGAAGAGTTTGTTTGAACGCGCTAATCTCCCTTCGGAGCAAAATGGAACTACTGGTTCGAATTGAAAATAATATTTTTGTGTTGAATAGTCCATTAATTACTGAAGGCATTAGGCTATATAACATCACGCTACGACCAAAAGGAGTGGAGCAACAAGTTTCCCAAGGCGAAGCAAGGGCGTCTACTAGTACAAAATAATTGACCAACATTATAATTGTACACTAATAAAGGACGCCAGTACGGTACTAAAGGTACACTGTGATCTTACACCTTAATAAACCCCCTAATTATAATATCTGTCATATATTCTTCATGTACAGACAGCGGTCAGTTACATTTCTATTAAAGTAGATTGCCTACTTCCTATTAGTGTGTGCTGTACCTACTATTATGGCTATAATAATAATAATAATAATTCTTTATTTCAGGCTATAACCACTGTAGTTCTTTTTATTATTATTATTTAATTCAAAAGTATTATATATACTTTTGAAATCTTCTATTAAGCGACTATAATGCTCCAACCATTGATATCTCCATGGCTCCAATCGACTCTTTTTCTACAGAAATAGTCGTTTCGATTAGTTTGTGCAATGCCTTACAAAATGGCCGACGTACGCTTACAGCGCCATAATGTCATAACCTGTATTGTACGACGTACGAGTATTGACGAATTGAATTTCATTTATTGAAATTAATTTTATTTATACAATAGATTACATCAACACATTAAAAGTAACACTATTACCTACAGTGGGTTTGAATGAAGAAACAACTGCCAAGGAGTTTGTTTCCTACTCATTGATAGCATTTACAAGGTACTGCCATTGAGATATTATGTACTAAAGTACTGCTTACTTTATTGTTTTGCTACCGTCAAATGGGCGTAAAGATAATAAATTCTTTACTGGTTACTGGTCATTACTTAAGTACTTTCTGTTATGTAATCAACCGTCCATGTACACACATCAAAAGTGTCTAGGGATCAAGCATTTTTATGCGGATTTCTTGAGATTGAGATGTGGCTTTGTAATAAATTTATGATTTTATAAATTTATATGGATCCTTTTTGGTGCATTTCATAATTTGAATCAGGAACTTTCAATCAAATTCGAGTAAAAGATGAAAATCAGCTGTCAATATTTTCCCTATAAAAACATACAACGCATTGAAGACATTATTAGTGCTACTGTTTCCCTACTACTGATTAAAACCAACGTTATTATGGAGCGGCGACGTCATTTAAGCAGGGAAGAAATGCTCAGAGCCGTGGGAATGATAGAAGCTGGTTCCCGGCAACGTACTGTGGCTTTAGCTCTGAATACAAGTCAGAGTGTTATCAGTCGACTTTTGACACGTTACCGAAGCACTGGTACCGTGGCTGAGCGCCATGGAGGACGGTATCGCTGCACCACACGGAGACAAGACCGATACATTCAAATCTTAACTCGAAGAGCTCCAACAATAACCGCCATGATGTTAGCCGTGAGGCTTCATCACTCTTCAGGGAACTTAATTAGCGACCAAACAGTCAGAAACCGCTTGCATGAAGTGAACCTTCATTCCCGAAGACCGCTACGGGTACCACCTATAGCAATGCACAATCGTAGGATTCGATATCAATGGGCTCTTGAACACAGAAATTGGGCAGAAGAACAATGGCGTTTCGTGTGCTTTTCTGATGAGTCTCGTTTTGGTATGAGACCGGATACAAGACGTATACGACACTGGAGAACCCCTGAACGCCAACAGCGATTAAAATCCTGCCAGGAAGTCCATCCTTATAGTGGTGGAACCATCATGGTATGGGCGGGTATTTGGATCGGCGGAAGAACTGAGTTGATTTGGATCAGAGGCAACCTCAACGCTCAAATTTATGCTGAGACGATTGTATCAGACGTCATCGTTCCTCTACAAGTGCAAATCGGTCCCTTATTTCAGTTAATGCATGATAATGCACGACCGCACACCGCAAGAGTTGTAAGACAGACTCTCGCCGCAGCTAACATCAATGTCCTGCCCTGGCCTGCTCAGTCGCCAGACTTGAACCCGATTGAGCATGCATGGGATATGCTACAGAGAAGAGCTCTGCCGAATATGGAGGGTATCCAGTGGCAAGAAGACCTTTTTTTGTTGTTGCAACGAACATGGGCGGCCATTCCACAGCGTGATTTGGATGAACTCATTTTGAGTATGCCAAACCGATGTTCTTGTGTTGTTAGTGTTCGCGGTAGAAACACGGATTATTAATTTAAGTTACCCAATAAAATTTTAAAGAAAACTGTTATTTCAGTCTTTTTTTCGAACTTTAATGTTAGTGGTTCAAATGTCAAAAATCCCTTTATTAGGAAAATGGCAAATTTCTTTATTAATGCAAAGGTGACTTGGTTTATCGTTACTGTGACAAACGAAAACACTTTATTTGATGAATCCTTAAAGAAAATTTTAATTAATATCAATCAGGAGAAAAGTTATTGCAAAAATATATGTTGATCCCTAGACACTTTTGATGTGTGTATTTACAGCCAAGCCGATCATTTTGAATAAGGTGTTGATTATATGTTTGTCGAGTTTGGCGTGTAGAGTTAGAAGCTTGGCTCTACATAATCTCATAGCTTTTTGTATTTGCCTCACCCTGGCAACATTTTGCAATAAAATATTTTTGGTGAGACTTCAATTATTTCTGTAAGTTATTTTACCTATAGGTACACCCTAATAGACTAACTTAATCGATATAATATATATTAATACCTATTTAAATATAACACAAAAAAATAGGTTTATGAATTTTTTTGTTGTTGTTTGTTCAAGCACTCAAGGAAATACCCTGTAGGATTTTTATTTTCCTGTCAACAGGACAAGTGGGAATAAACGAACATTTTGATGATCATCAGTGTGTCATTCACGAAATCGGGTATTTTAGATATCAATAAAATCTAAAGCATCAGAGCTATGTAATCGAAACTTTGTATTTTAATTAGTCTATTATTGAAATGAGTGCGGATCATATCCTGAGAGTTTGAACTATCTGGTATATCTGAATGAAGCCAAGTTTCAGAGTCAAAAAAACGACGAAGCAATTCGAAGAAAAGATAGGGTAGCATTCTGGCGTCCTGTTTCGCTTGGCTCGTCTTGGCGGGGGCCATAGATTAATTGGCGGGGGCACAATCGTGCCCCTAGATTAATAAGATTAGTAGCTATCGCCCACGTGACCCCGCGTTTATAAATATAATATCGCCTAGCGGGGAATATCAGGAGGGGGTGCTCACCTACACATATGCCAAATTTCAGGTTCTTGCGCTCAGTATTTTCGGCTACAAAAATATTTTTTCTATCTTCAATTGTAAACATTTGGGGTTGATTTTTGGTAAAAGTAGCCTTTGTTTATTCCTGTTTTATAAAACTGAATTTATTTCGATGTTTCATATACATCGAGTATGGATAATGGATATCCATCAACATGGATTATTATTTTCCATGGCATCACATAATTCAAGTTATTAATTTGTTTGTCAACTTATAACAAAAATAATTATGTGAAACGTGGCGGTAAAAATACAAATAAAATAAAAATCCAAAGAAATAAAATAAACCAGTATTCCAATTTGTGCTTTATTTATGAAAAAAATTGTAAATTATCCTACAATGAATCTCCGAATGAAATAGACTTACATATCGTTTTATGTATCAAATACATTATTTGCTCGTCGCCAGATCAAACCACATAAGAACAATATAGTTTAAAATATTATCTACAGAATCCATTCTCGGCGATTCGATTAGCAAAAATACAATCTTCGTTAATGTTAGTGGGGGTGCGCGGGCGCGGTCCGTAGGTCAGTATTTACACGTCACACGTCCAGGCGGCGGCGGCGCGGGCCTTCAGCCCAGCAGCGCCTCCATCGTGTACGGCCGCGGGGGCGGCGGGGGCGGCGGGCGCGGCGGGGGCGGCGGCTCCTGCACACATCGACACACGTTATTATTGCTAATCAATGTTGAAGTTGGAACGACTTTAATATCACGGGATTGTCCAACCAAGATGCTCAACAACATGAACAACATTGTAGGTTGAGTGTCAAAAATTGTAATCATTGATAAGTATTGTTAAATCAATGTAAAAAAAAATATCATTGTAAACTCAATAAAATTAAGTATTAGGCACTTCTCACATTACGCTATTTATTAGCTACGCGACTGCGACGTATCGGACACTTTTGACTGACAGCCGCATTGTAGGCACTTGATGCGTCTAATAACTAGCGTAATATGAGAAGTGCCTTATGAAACCGTCATACACATTGAACAACGTACAACACGACGCAACTGTAAACTGTCAGTAGTCTGCATCGGCAAGTGACCTGTCAGTCGAGGATGACGAGTTGCAGCGGCTGCGCGGGCGCAGGGTGCGCGGCGTGCGCGGCGTGCGCGTGCGGCGCGGGCGGCGCGTGCGCGCCGTGCGCCTTGCCCGCCGCGCCGCGCATCGGCCGCCAGGGGGCGCGCGCGCCGCGTCGCAGCTCGCCGCAGCTCAGGTTTCGCCGCACCGACCTGCGGACATACACATCGGTATAACTCTTACAGTCTTAGTTTTAAAATGTCTACATTCGTCACCAATGATATATTATACAACGCACAAATCTATATACATTTTGTACTTCTTCTAACGAAAATTAAGTACTTTTAAATTTGGCAGTTAAAGTAGTCCATATGAAGAAGTAGTGAAGGAAGATGATGTTTTTGTGTGATAATGCATTACAAAGCAATGACGATTGAAATGTTCCCGTTCCGAGTGGCAAAACTGCAGGGTAAACTTTCGATAGAATGAATAATGATAGGATTTCAAGCGCTGAGTGGGTCTCCATTCTGTTGGGCTGTTGTGTTTCCAGCACCACCGCGACTTAGCTGTGACGACGATCCATGCAACTGAACCGATCAACGGCGTATAGAACCGTCGTTAGCACCCGTGTCATAATAAGACAAGCACCCCACCTACTATCAAGTTAACACTAAAGAAGTATTTTTTTATAGCCTAAGCAGGCAAACGAGCAGGCGGGTCACCTGATGGTAAGTGATCACCGTCGCCCATGGACATTGGCAACACCAGGGGCGCCACCAACGTGTTGCCGGCCTCGAAGGAAGCGGTAGACCCGCTTCTTGAAGGACCCCATGTCATAGTAAGTCAAACAGTATAATACTGACTTGGCAGTGTCCGTGGCTCTGTAGTAGAGGTCGTCGGGCGCGTCCATCCACGAGATGACGTGGCGCCGGCCGCCGCGCCCCGTCAGGTTGGTCGGCTTGCCGTTCACCTGCCAATACACACACATTAACATCCTCGCTGTTGAATAGTTGCTAGTCACGCTATCGACGAAAGTCTCCACGGACCAGGATGTCATAATGAGGCTTTAGTAGCTGCCCCTCCCTCTTGCTTGATGGTAAGGAATCGTCTTACATATTATAGCGTCAGTATTATTATTGGTAATTATTATAACAGATTTATCTTTTCATGAAGGCCGGTTAGTTAACTATCACCCTCTTACTCGAGCTACCTAGTAAAAGTAAACTACTTGTATTCCATCTGAATCTCGAAAGCCAAGACTTTCCTTCTTTTCTCTTCTATCGTTCTTAGTTTACAACATACTGTTCTGATTTTTCGTCTCACTGATTGATGATTCATGATTACGTGAAGTTTTTGACACAAACGTGCTATTCCCAGCTGTTAAAGCTTTTTTATAATGAGGGATTGGACAGTAATCACAAAAAATCAAAAATAGTAAATTACGGTTCATTTAAACACTTTTTGAGCAATTGCAATAAGTTGGATCCCCTATTCTTGTAATGTACAAAAGTACGTAAGCGTTATAATATACTAACGTGTGCGAAGACGTGCGCGGGCAGCGGCTGGCCGGTGGCCTGCGCGCGCGCACACATGGCGGCGTACTGCTCGCGCGACGGCCGCTGCATGGGCGCCGGGTGCTTGTTCGGCCGCTTGGCCGGCGGGGGCGCCGCCGACGACCCGCCGTTGCCTCCTGCACCACACCACGACACTTATGTTACTCGTGTTACCAACCCGTAGCTTGTTCGATGGTAGATACCTTACACCGCCGCGGTCCGTTGAACGGTGAAAAAAACGGACGTATACAAGCGGCCTTAAGCTAAAGCTAAGCGTCCACAGGTCGGTATCGTACGCATCGGACGCATCGCAGTAAACGGATCGTAGTATTCTTTGTATAGAAAGTCATACAAGTGCGTCCACTGATCCGCATCGTACGGATCGCACATCGGCAATGTTGACAGGTTGACACCGATGACAACCGACCAACTTTTGCGATTTGCGATGCGTGCCGATGACGTCATATGGAATGTCGATCAGTGGACGCGCCCCGCGCACTAAGAAAATGCGAATGAAACTGGTGCGGGCAAAACGATTGCTGTTACTTGCGTTGGCAATCCGATCGCTGCCGGTAAAGTGGACGCAGTATGGAAAAATAATGCGTTTGATGCGATCGCGATCGGTCCGATGCGTACGATACCGACCTGTGGACGCTTAGCCTAAAGCTAAGCGTTCACAGGTCGGTAAGCGTTATGCGTACGCATCGGACGCATCGCATTAAACGGATCGTGGTATTCTTTGTATAGAAAATCATACAAGGGCGTCCACTGATCCGCATCGTACGGATCGTACTTTCTATACAAACTGCGATACTGCGATGCGTCCGATGCGTACGATACCGATCTGTGGACGCTTAGCTTAAGGGAGTAGTATGCGTGGCGGTTACCATTTCCGACGGGGAAGACATATTTTGTCTTCTGCTAAATATTTGGTCTCCGGTTGGTGGGTATGAGTAACATTATTTTATTTGTCTCTATAAGATAAGATATTCTTATGAGTGTGTGTTTATTTATTATGTTGTTTATACTTTATACATCACCCACAACCTAAAACCTATTTTTATAAAGGAAAGTTGTCGACGAGAGATTGCTGCTTGAGCTATAAACATAGAATACATAAATAGATATTACATAGCTCATTTAAATCGTGTAATCCTAATTATACAAAAAAATATTTGTTTTGAATAATATAAGACACAAATGTTGATTAATTTACAATTGTTTCAAAAGCGAATAAACCACAAACCTGCATCTACTCGTACATCCATTTGAGAAGGCAGAAAAGAAATGATTAGCATGAGTAACATAATTTTCAATGCACAAATAATAAATAAAACCTGACCTAAACAGTATTAATGCCAAGAACCAGTTGTCTGAAAATACAAATCAACACAACCATCGGGGGATACTTAGTCTTTGAAAATATTAGTAAAATCTGCTTACAGTGAAATATAATGTAATTAATGAAGTGCTAATTAGGCAGTTTGTGTACCTTATGAAAGAGCATTACGTGCATTGATAGAGTAATTAATGAACGACCAGTAAGATTCCGTATAATTCATGACCAACTCATAATAAAGTTGTAATTAATGTAATCCAGTCAACGATACTGTATGACTCATAACTTGTATGTGGATAGAGTCGTTCTTAGCATGTTACTGATATAACCGAGTGAAAAGCAGAATAGTGATCGTTGGATTCGAATCCTACAAAAAATATGTGCTTATTCAAAACAAACGATCTCTTGCTTGCTAATGAAAACATCGCAAGGAAACCTGCACACTTGCGAGTTGCTACCGTCGTTTTCAAGGGTGCTACATCTCTTCTCAAGATGAGAAGAAAGGCGAAACGAACTCCTTTGCGTATCTTTTAAATCAATATCGTACAATGTTTATACACATCGTGAAAGGATACTCGAGCCTTGCACCCAAGACTTCATAGTACGCATAGATGTAGCATACACTGACGTTTAGATAGATTGGAAATGCGAAAGAGCAAAACATAAGAGACACGTATGGCAGAGCGAGATAGATAGACAAAACCAATTTTTAGACGGCATAGCGGGCTTAGCGGGTACTTGTCAAAAATTGTTCCTCAATTTTCTCAAAATACTTAATTTAGTTTTTACATTTCTGTATGGAATAACGTACTTTGTAGTGTTAATTAGTGATGGTTACTTGTGCGGTACCTGGATGTGACTCCCCTAGATATAAAAACCACCAGGAAGGCGTCGCGCATTGCCGATCTTTAGTTATATAATAAATCTATGATAGTACGTGTTATGTCAGTAGAGGACATGTATGAAGTAGCCCTAGTACATGTTGCATCAGGTATAAAGTATAATAATAGTATGGTATCGCCCTAGTATGTGTTGTATCAGACAGTAGAGGACATCGTATGAAGTAGCCCTAGTAGCTAGTACGCATTATATATCGGGTAGTAGACCGCTATACGTACTGTCGAGGCCGTTGATATCGTCGTAGGCGCGTCGCTTGAGCGGCTGCGCGGCGGGCGGCGCGGGCGCGGGCGGCGGCTCGCGGCGCGCCTCCAGCTCCGCGCGCGACAGCACGCGCTCGTACATCAGGCTGCCGTCTGACCAGGACAACACGCGGTGAGGTTTGCGTTAAGGACGCGTAACCCGGTATAAGTTGGAAAATGAATTATGCCGCTACGGTCGTATGACTTTTGATCACGTAAGACATAATGTCATTTTGTTTCTCGTTGACACAACGAAATTAGTTTAAACGTTAATAGAGTAACTGTTACCGTTAAAAATAAATATTTCCTTTCAAATCAGCATTTATTTTGACACATATTGCTAACCTAAAAAACAGCTTAATCGAATTTGATGAAGTTTTCACTGATGTAATAAACTAAACTTTGAGTAACATATAATGCTATGCGTATTTTCAATAGTATAACATGATATACTTAATTATCACAACATACGTCAATTCAATTTAACACACACAACTAAAGTTAATTTAAATGATCGTTATTCTTGTGTGTAAATGTTACCATAAAGCGAATTGCAGACAGCACTCACCAGGCGCCTTCGGCGGCTTGGGGAACGCGACGTGGTTCGGCGCGGGCATGCGGTCGCGCGGCGTGAGCGCGAGCCAGTCCTGCGCGCGCGGCGCCGCGCCGCCGAGCGCCGCCGCCAGCCGCGCCGCCACCGCGCCCACCGGGCCGCGCGCGCGCGCCGCCCCGCCGCCAGGCGCGCCCGCGCCGCGCAGCTCCGCGCTGCCCAGACCCGCCATCGCTATTGTACCTGTTGCATTGTGTACTGTTAATCGCTACGGTACAGTAGCCCGACGGTGTACGCTGCAATGTAAAACGAAATTGCTCCGGTCTGAGAAAACATCGAGCAGTTAACAGAAATGCACGTCTTGTTCGATCTTATAAGATATCAAATTGTAGCGATTTTATTTGGTATGCGGTTTGCAAATTGACATAGACATTGATGACCGTTGTTCATCAAGGTGTTACTATGTGTTGAAAAATGAAGAATTTTTAAGATGTACTGAAACTACTTGTCATTATTACCAGTGGCGGCTGGTGGGTCGTCAAACTGGTGGTGCACTTTACTGACTAACTAAAGGCCTTAGTGGTCCGGCCAATTTTATACCAACTTTATTTTCAAAAGTTTAGTTATTGTCTTTAATATAGTCTATTTTTACGCTCATTTTCACTCACAAACACTGTCTCAATTAGTAAAAAACAAATAAAAAATAATTAGATACTAATTATTACGGACGTAAACAAACATTAAAATAAACACGTCACGAGAGGTCAATCCAATATGGCTGGTCGTTCCCGCGCCGGCCGCGGGACGAATTTCGTTAAACCTCGGGCGCTCTCGGTAATCTTCGGATTATTCGTGCGGCGCACGGCATCAGGCTAAATGCTCCCTACATTTCATATGAACTATCTTTTGTCTCACGCGCTAGGCGTGTTTGCTCGTATCACATAGAAATTGTACTAGCAGCCCCCGTGCGCTCGCCGATGCGCACGAGAACTTTTCTTTATAGCGAAAGTAAATCTTAATACTTTAGTAAAGAGTTCAAATTGTTTCGTCATTATTTTAAACGAGATAAAATAATAATTAGTTTTTATATAATAGATTATATGAAATAATAATGTATTTTTATAAAGAAAATAATATTTTTTATTTATTAAATTGTGGTGGTTCAGCGCACGAGCGCACTCAAGGGACAGCCGCCACTGATTATTACTAAGTTCGAAAGGAGCGGTGTCAAACTTTTTTGGCTGAACCCTTTCAATTAATAAATACATTTTTTCAATTGGAAATTTTTTATGAAGTATACACTTCAACATAATGATATTCACGTAATAATGATACTAAACTAAGAATACACCATAAAAATAGCTGCAATAGACACTCACACTCGTGCTTGACCTGGTGCAGGTTGATCGGCGAGAAGGGCGAGCGCGCGAAGTGTCTGGGACGACGCAGCGCGCGCGCCAGCCGGCGGGCGAGCCGCGTGAAGGGCGACGCGCGCAGGTAGAACGCCGCGCGCGTCTTCATCACCGGCCGCGCGCCCTCGCCGCCGCCGCCGTGCGCCGTCGCCACGTGCCGCGCCAGGTGCGCGCGCAGCTTGAACTCCTGACGGATGAAGGCGTATCGAGGGTGTTAGTTATGGGCGAGGATGTCGTTTGGGTGTGGATTTTTGTTTGTGGAGGTAGGGGGAGGTATGGGTGTGAGTGTGAATGTGTTTACGTTAGAATAACATAGCTTAACTGAATCAAATTATTGTTCTACAATATTCAAGACTTTTCTAACAATTGCACAATTTGCAACTTTTATTTTTCATTGAAACGTCATCGCACACAAATGTCAGACGGTGACGTCATGAGAAGAGTGAATCCCGCTATAATTTTTTTTTACGTCGAATGTTAGCCGCTCCCCGGGCATGACGTCTCACCTGGCGAGATTTCATTTCACCAAAACATAAATAAATTTAATATTTCAACCTAATTACACGGAACACCATATTAATGCAAAAGGCATCTACCTATCCACAAACGTTCTCTCGCATGTGACTAACCACGTTAACGATCAAGGTATGTGAATGCGTTGAACATGTAAACAATCAAGCTATGTATGTCAATGCGTCGGTAGCGGTACCTTGGCGCAGTTGAGCACGGTGCAGCGGTGCGGGCGGTGCGAGGCGGACAGCGCGCCCTCCTCGCCGTCGCCGCGCGCGCCGCGCGCCTCCGCCTCGCTCTCGCCGAACACGCCCGCCGTCTGCGGCACACGCGTTATTGTATTATATACCTACTTCGGTTCGAGATAAGGTTGAAATTTATTTGATGCGAAAGAATGGATAGATAAGCTTAGCTAACAGCATACGTATTTACGCAATTCGTCAGTCGTTGAAACTCAAATTCGTATGTTTTTCACGGAACTAAGATGGCAAACGAGCATTCAACGCCACTCTTCCGCTACCTATGTCACCTATGAGCGTATGACCGACACCGAATTCGTCTCAAATTGAGGACTAAAATTAGTCCACTTAAAAAACGATATTGATTACCACGAAACTTCTTGCAACTACACAAACATGCCATCAGAACTACGATTTTTCGACGAGTAAAATAGAGTAGTTATCAATAAAAAAGCGACGGTTGTAAAGCTCACCTTGAGGCCGCCATATTTCTTCCAATATTGCCAGCAGGAGCCACACAGTCTGTACTGTAAATGCTGCGGCCCCCAGGCGTACCACTGGCTTGAATTTGTAACTGCAATCACAACACAACATACACTCGAATCTATTCATACATTAATTTAAAGATAGTACAAATACAGTATCGATTATTCTCATGATTATAGCACACTCAATTATTAAAACTAGAATTGTAACATATCAAACATGATTTGAGAATGAGCAGATTTTCAAATATTTTTTACCGTGTTTGGCCATAACTTCTTCACAGTACAAATACCTTCTAATAGATATGATTCGATTTTGCAGCCTGGTACAAACGCCGATCTCCCGTCACCATCCTCACCTACAACGACCTAGCCAAGCCAACGTACCTTGACACGAGGCGCACAGCTGCTGGGGGGCGAGCGGGGCGGTCCCGTTGGTGCCGCCGTTGAGCACGGCGGGCGGCTTGCCCGTGGTGCCCCCCGCGCCCGCAGCTCCCCCCGCGCCCGCCGCGCATCCAGCCGCGCCCACTAGTGCCGGGTTCGGGATGTTGCTGTAACGTCACCGAGCCTCGTTCAATATCATACGACGGTAGAACGTGTACATCTAATCATCTTTTATTTTATCAACACACGTTACACGTCTTACTTATACGGTGCATGTACACGACGTACAGCTCTTTGTATTCTATCGACGGTTTGCTCGCTTGCTTACATCGTGTAACTTTTTTTTGATAATTTTTTAAATTAGGTAGCTTCAACGATAGTGTAGGTATCATGTTAATTTGTCGTAATAATACAGGGCAAGAAAACCAACGATGCAAAGAGCTTTATATTACAATAAAGCTTTCTTTCTACAGTCTCTACAGGATTAAAATTTGTTATTACATAAAAACTGACATTATTAACAAAAGTGTCAAAAAAAATAGGCTTAAATATTGGATGCACAGGATCTTATCTTCTTGGCACTGGTGTGTACACCTAGAGAACTATAATACCTGTATACAAAAATTCGCGGTAAAATATAAATAATATAATATGTCACAAATCTCTTGTGTAGATTTGTACCTCGGTTGGAAGACATATTAAAAACATTCGAGTTCTCTTAAGTTAAAAGTCCTATAACAACACCGAGAACGTTGGTTCTCCAACTTCCAGTGCTCGATTGGTCACTAATCCTTCCAAATATCCTCTCTACTGGGGTGGAGTACTGATGTGCAAAAAACCACTAATGGATCAAAGCCTAAAAATAAACACTACATAAAACAGCAAAAGAAAAGTTAACCACAAACAAAACAAGAACTTATTCTAATAACAATAAGGTAGTAAATGTATTGCATGATCGGTACAAACACTCACTAGTTGGGAATGTACACTTGCTTCAGCTTGGACTCGGCCTCGGCCGCCTTGACGCGCTTCTGCTGCACGTACCGGTCGGTCGTCTTCCACATGTAGTAGTATTCCACTAGGTTCTTTAGCGTCTTCCATGGCAACTGCGCACACAATTTACACACTCTTGTTATAATTTGAACACTACGATATCACCCTGATGGTAGGATTTTTAATGACACGGGTGGCATTGAAAACTTAATAACAATATTTTTTCAACAGTTTATATTTATATTTTCACAATAGTTTTTCTGGAAATTGCAATAATACCATTTTTTACCCTAAAATTTCCCGACCTCAGGTCACCCGTAAATTATTTTTCCTTGTAATTTTGGCATTTCCTCTTTCTTTTCCAATGGGTTTCACCCTGTTACTAAAAATGACCATAAACCCAGGAAATGTTACCTACAACTACAAGTTAATATTTATGATTATTCGAAATTCACGAACACCCAATGAATTACCTACCAACCGTAAGTAAAACACACTCACAAAATCATGTCGTATATCGCCGAAGTCCTTGCCGTACTTGTCGAGCGCCTCCTCGAACAGGTTGGCCTCGCTGGCGGACCACTCCTCCATCTCGTCGCGGCACAGCACCGGCCCGGACGCGGGCACCAACGACGACAGCGCCGCCTCTATGCTGTACCCGGACTTGTGCAGCGTGTCCATTGCGTGGAACTGTTGCCAACATTACGATTTATGTTATACTGGATTAGGATAAAAATTTATTACTCTGTGGTCTCTTTACATTACACTGTTGTTAGTTGTTATTATCGATCCATGCATAAGGTTAACATAGACTTGAGTATAGTTGCTACTACTGATCTATTTATACCCAAAAGGTGCCGACATACCAGCGTGATGTCCCGGCTGGCGGCGGCGGCGGACATGTGCAGCGAGGGCTGCTTCACGCTGGAGGAGCAGTCGAGCGCGCGCGCGAACGTGCCCACCGAGCGGGAGACCACCAGGAACTGGTCGATCTGCCGGTCCGTCAGCCCGTGCTCCGGCGTCCACACCAGCGTCTCTAGATCCTCGGCGGCCCGGCCGTCGTCCTCGCCTGGAATACACCACCGTGCGGCGTTTACTTATGTTGAAGTTTCGTAGGTTAAACTAACTCAACGCTAAGTCCACTCTGACTCGATTAAGGGAAGCAGTGAAATATAATAAATAAATATACAACGCTACACACTAGGACTCCGTGTCGTGGGTGCCATAGACGACAACAAACAGACAAGGAGTCAAGGACGTACATATCTAGATTAAGAACGGAAATTTAAACTCATAATTTAAATATCCGGCTTGCTGGGAGTCGAACCCAGGACCCTTGGAACGACGATACGACGTGTTAACCATTGCGCTATTTGGGTCGTTGATATGGGCTGTACAAGCTATTAATTTCAATAGGAAACTCTACCAACAATACCTTATCATCATTAAAACTTATAATCAACATGCTGATTGACAAATTTCACGATTCTTTATACATAAACATTTTGTTAGACTTTCAGGAATGATCATTACTTCCATAACCCGCTCATTTTTTTGAATAGTTTTTCATTTGCAGTAACCACTTTACCCCATTTAGGGTTCACCGAGTCATATAACGAATTATAAAATGATAGGAAACAAAACTGTTATCGGTCAACTGACTTCATTCAATTATCTTATCAAATCTGGGTTGTCTTAAAATTAGTTATTAAAAAATCAAGCTGCCGTTAACTTTTCACATTACGACTTCAAAATGACAACGACAAGAATAAGATGACTTTATTAAACAATTTTTTTAGTTAAATAAAATAGAATATTTGTCTTAACCGATCACCGTATCGATGTAGGCCTATCATAAGAACATCAGACTATGCACTGATACGCAATCTAGGTGGACCGCTCTGATGTTATACTATGTACGTTGGTTTCTGACAGTTCATCAAAAGCAGAGTCATTATCGCGATCTATATCGAAGCAGTTATCATGATACGACGCGTGATAGATACAGTGATTGGATCAGGTGAATAATACATAATAAGATCCAGGTTCGTATATGTTGGACAGTTTTGTATGACCATAGCCGACCATAGGAGCACTGTTTTCAGCAGATGTTATGATTGTTCTCCGCAGATTAATAAACTAAGTAATAGACATGCAGATAAAATAGTAGATTGTATGACAAGGGTGCAAAGTAATATTTTTTCGGCGAGGGCGTTTTTTGAATCCAGAGCGAAGTGAGGGATTTAGAGTAGAATCCCGAGCGTAGCGAGGGATTCTTTAGTAGAATCCCGAACGTAGCGAGGGATTCAAAGTACGTCGCCCGAGCCAAAAATATACTTGCACCCGAGTGATACACTCTACTTTTCATCACCCACTATGAGAAAATAATATATATCTATATAATAGAAAATAATAGAAAATAATACGTAAAAATGCACGAAAACTTAATTTTAATTTGAAAACGAAATCTTAATTTGATTTCTTTTTTTATTATTCAGCTGGCGGGGCCCTCGCGTCGTACCAGACATTCTTTATTCAAACAATATTTGCGTTCGATTTCTTTAGCGCAAAATACTAAAATGTTCTAAATTCAAAATAGGACGGAAAAGATCTAGCCGGCAGGAAAAGTTGTATGAAAATTAATTCCCGCCCGCTGAATAGAAAACAGCAACTTTGGAACCCCTTATGTCCGAACCAAGTCGTCTTTTTCGAATAGGTGTGATGAAAAATATAATTTTCACAGATTAGTTAAAACCGCTTAAAAGTACCATATCAAATTTAAACATACACAAAACAAGTACTCACCTTCTTTTAATAAATTAGTTACTTCAGTCTGATATCTACTTCCAACTCTGATTTCTCCCTTATCTGCTAATAAAGTCTTTTGTGAAGGATCAAATACTAAACAATAAAAAAATGCGTCCTGAAACAAGAAGAAAAGTTGTGTATTAAAATACAATCTTATAACAACACGTTGTATGATACACTACGCTAGAAGAAACAGCAAACATATTGAATTATTGGCGCTCCAGATTCATGAACACACTCACTATTAGGTACTTAAATTTTGGATATAACGAGCTGTTTCAATAAGGTCTAATCGTTACAACATAATGAATATGCAGAAGGCAAATATATGTCGCATTCAATCTACTTTGCATGTATTGTACTTAGCGCGCATAAATCTATTACAAATTACAATTAATTTTTTCAAAGGTCACACAAAAATATATAGGATACAATAAATGTTCTGATTGTTTATCTATATTCAGGTATGCATAATATCAGTGTTTTTCAACCTTTATCATGAATGGAAAAATATTTCGCGACCTGTACCGACCCGTACCCGACCGTAGCTTGGACGGCCCTGGGGTCGCGACTCACACATTTGAAACAACACATGTTTGAGTACAATCTCTCCCAAATAAATTGACAAGAGATTCTAAAGGTAACAAGTATCTCCTCCTTCGTGAAACTGGCAAATCAAAAAGTTGACGTTGGTAAGTGTTTTTTTATAAACACCTACATGAAATTAATTATTTGAGTACACATGACTCTCACTTTGAATAAAAAGTGGAACCATGGAACTTCTGCACAGAGCCTACAATGGAACCTGCCGAATTTTACAAACAAACGGTAAAAGTTATAGGACATGGATTCGACCGGGATGTCATAACTGATAATACAAGATGGTACCTATATGGATACATGAGCGGCTGTGTGCGAGCCAATATTAATAGAGGAATTGGATAGCCATCGTTGATCCCGATCAATTGTGCACCAACAATTAAATACGATTCAGTTATCAGTGATGATCTACTTTCTGTGCTAAGGACTTCCCGTGGTACATTGCTTGCCTTGAGACAGAACTTACACATTCTAAGACGTGTATCATTGAAACAATTTTGTACTTATATTATTTTGTAAGTGTAAAAAGTAGTATTTTGGTTTCAATCAAATAGATCTGTGGTGAAGGACATATCGACATAGGTACTGGGTCAACCATGCTGGGACTTTGCGGATAATGGCGATTATGGTATTGAGGAAATATTGACATAATAATAATAACATATTCATTTGTAATAAAAAGTTATTGCATTTATGTGTGTATGTTGGTGTCTCACAGGTATGACAATAACAAACACTCTTCACTTGGCCTTTTTTCAATGTGAATCATGATTGTGATAAAATAATATTCGACAGAATACCCAACATCTGAATAAGGTGATCCTCTGTATGTGTGGCACACTTGTAACTGTTGTATCAAGCTCAAGTTAGGTTAAGTCTATCAACGTCCAGCAGTGGTCATCCAGAGCACAGAGGATCGACGGACTGCATTTAATATGACATCACGTTACATTCGACCTCTATAAATGTAACAGCAAACAATACAAACAGGAAGCGCGGACAGTGATATGAGATAGGTCGACAAGTGCAGGCTCATTTCCTTATTAGTTAGTGTACAATGTACCTAATACATGGTACAATATTAAAGAATCATGGCAGATTTTGTACATAAAAAATAATAATTCTCGAGAATTTGAAATAACTTGTAATTGTTTAATTAGACTTCAAGTATTATCTTGAACCATTCAAAATATTTTTAAAACCCGGGGATTCTAAAATCATTTTCTTATTTACATAGTTTACCATTTCTGGACGAACATTTTGAAGTAGATTCTGTCTTGTTATATCAGCGTTTAATCTGTGATTTCGATTGATTTGTAATCTGTTGGAACAATTACTTACTCTGTGTCGTGGACATTGACATTGTCACATGTCACATTGTGATTGGCTGCGAGCATTTTGATTATGATTGTCATGTCATTATTATCATTTCTTATGTCACTTTGACAGTTAGCGTACAAATGGCGTATTTTTATAATGGCAAGAAAGTGAAGAAAATTATATCATTTTTGATTATAAGGTTTAAAAATATTTCATATACATACAAGTGTTGATAAAAATAAGAAATAAATATTACAACTCATTCCAGGCTCTCGAGTTTTTAATTTTTTTTTTGTACAATTCAATGTATGAAACTTGCCATGATTCTTTATGATGGCGCGCCACTCTAATGTCTTAATAGTTTTGAATGAAAAAAAAACGAAGAAAACTTAGGAATTCCTAAAATTAACCCCTCATCGGTTGCAATTGCCTACTACCAAAGTATTTTGTTATATAAAAAATATTATCGTATGTTTTAGATTTTTATTATTTTATCCTTTTATACGTAGGCAAGTATGAATTTGTATCTATTATTTATTACTATCCTGGTATATTTTGATGGCAGTCGGGTAAATGTACTGTCGGGTATTGTAAATTATAGGAAAGATAAGTTCGCAAGCTCGTAAAATCAGGTCGGTCTAACCATGGAGCAAATATAGAGAGGAGATGCGATGTAGGCGTGGCCCGCGCGCCACTAGTATGGATTGTGGTCCATACTTGCCTTCAGTCATCGCTGTCATCCGGTTCAAGAACGGACGTCTCGTGTCACTATTTGTTTTACGGTATTTCAAAGAAATTATGGTTTGTTGTTCCGTTTTGCAGTGTAAAAATAATAGTAAAACAAGAAATGTTAAGAATGGAGGTGTTTCATATCACCGGTAAGTGAAGTTTTTGCAATAAATCTTATTATCGTAATTTAATTTCAATTACTTAAAACCCAATAGATATTTTAATCTGAAATCAACCTTAAGGAATGGGCAATAAAGCTTGCTTTAGCTTAGCTTAGCTTACACGTGTCATCTACATGGTTCATTTACCTCTAGAGGTACCTATTCACGTCTCCGTAGGTGATGCGAAAAAAGTTTATCGACATCGACATTTTATTAGTTATTGTTACAATAGTGAGCAATTGTAATGTAACATCTTTAAAATTTTAACCTGCTTAGATAAATTATATAAATAAAGATATGTTATGCGCTAACAAACAGGGGCGTGTTAATGAATAAACAATATAATAAATTAAGTTAAATAATAATAAATAACACCTATTTGCAAACTCAGAAACGCCTGACGTTGCGATATATAATATAACAAGTAATGCCGTCGCGTTACTACATATGCAAACAAATGTGATCATTAACCGACTTCAAAAAAGAAGGAGGTTCTCAATTCGACCGTATAGGTATATGCTTTTTTTATGTACGTTCAGCGATTATTTCGTCGTTTATGGGCCGATTTTGATAATTCTTTTTTTGTTGTAAAGTAGATATGCGCAGTGGGGTCCCCTGATAAGGAAACCAGGATCTGATGATGGCATCTCAGGGAAATCGAGGGGAACTTTTGAAAATTGTATGGACAACTAGTGTGTTTGTTCATGTTATCATAAGTACATTAAAGCGCTACTATTTCATGAAGATCTGGAGTCGATCTGATGAAGCCGAAAGACAGTCGAGGGAACTCCTCAACGATTTACTGCAGTTATTTAGTGTTTGGGCTTGATTAATTTGTAGCGACGAGAACTTTACACTTACATGTTGAATTGAGCGCCATATGGCGAGTAGTTTTTGAGTTATCTCTACTTATCAAGATTGAAGTCGGTTATTTTTTTTTTGTAAAAAGCAATTATTATTTGCGATTTCAAAGTAGGTTTCTTAATGAAAGACTGCAAGTTTGTTAGATTGTCCGTCTGAAGAAATGGTTTTCCGGTTATGCGCACTTAATACTACACCCTATATAACAAAAGCTGGAGCCACCCCAATTATAAACACCAGGAATCGCAAATTGCATTTAAAATAGGTCCAACCAATTTATCGATAAAATCACGCTTGTGTCAAATCACTAAACGATAACGGGAATTATGGTTGACAAATCATTGAAAATTTAACCTTACTGCTTACAAATAAAGATCAAATTATATTTTTCACAAATATCACTTGCCACCTGGTCAATACAAAATGTCGCAAATACGTTACTTTCTTTATAGAAAAGCCAACTCTATTGCTCAGAGTCAAGATGTGTTTTTGCATTAAAGTTTGTACAATTTAGGGTATTTAAGCTTTACATATATGCGACCAATTAAAACTACTCTTGAGCAAAATGGGAGTAACCTATATTTCGTGGGAGTAACTGACCACCGTTTGTTTGTGTGCGTTTGGCGACACCGGTTTCAGTAATAATTTTGACGTATCACACTTCCGCTTAATCTATGTTTCGTGGGTCTAACGATTGCTCAACAAAGTAGAATGGGACGATCAACGTGTATCGATTATAATAATTACTGTGCCGCCGGCTGCTATACGTAATCGGTACCTAGCTACAAACGCTTGTACCCACTTACATACTTAATGTGTACTTTATAACATAACAATTAATTTATTTTAATTTCAACTTTACGATAAAAAACAAAATTTTAATAAAAGTGAGCCGGAAAGCATTCAACGCAGGTAAGTACAATACACACTCCATAATCCACATTCGTGTGATATGCCGGTGCATAAGACAAAATGGCGGACACGACATAACAATCGTGACCCGTGTGACGCGGCGCGAAGTGTAGTAGCGGCGGTGGAGCGAATAAACAAAAAAACTCATCCTCCGCTCGAAACTAATTAATGACCAAACTCATTCCGCACTATTAAATAAAAATATTGTACGTCAATAACGATTTCAATAAGGTTTTAATTATAAAATGACATTAGTTTCAATTAGATAGACTTATTATTTTATCACAAGAAGCGCCGTGAGACGTTATCGTCATAGATATCGCAGTATCATTAATGTAAAAAAAAAATGTAACTACAAAATAGCAGGCTGTATCATAATAATGCTTTTGCAGAAGAAAGCGAGGAACGCCTGATTATGTCAATTCCAATCATAATCGTAACCCGCGATCGCGATGCTGCCGTCGAGGTTAAGTCGGATGAAACGCAGGGGCGATAACGGAATTTACTAAAGAATCGAATTAAGCTTTGATAATGCGATGCGTGGTCTTCTAGTCGTCTAGTAGTCTACTCTATTTCTATCTGATGCAGCGCAGTTGGCAGTGGTGGTGACGCGTACACTAGCGAAGCGAACTCGGAGCTAGATGACTGCTAGGTGGTCGTTGCGGGGCCGGTACATACTCACATCCTTATTGAGATAGCTGAGCAGCGACTCGGTCTCGTTGAGGAGCGTGACGGAGCACTTGCCGCGGATGTGCGTGGCGGGCAGCGTCTCCACGTGCCGCGAGAGGAACAGCTCCCGGTGCTTGGCCTGGTGCCGCTGCTTCGGCGCCAGCCCGTCCGTGCCCGGCAGCTCCGTAGATTCCTCCTCCATCGCAACTGCAAATTCAGAAACATCTACTCTGAATCATATGGTCCTTTTATCCAGCCATCACTTGCTTTGCATAGTAACTCGAAGAGTCGAGGTTCAGTTAAAAATATTCGTCGATGAAAATAATAAAGTTGCCACACGCAAACTGTTACACATTTTTATAGCCCCGAAATTATTCATTACAATTGCGGTGAATGCCAAATTAACATAAACATACTAAAACAGCTAGGTTAAACTCATAATGACATAAGTTTAACTTTTATGTTTCAATAAAACTGCATACTTTTTTGTTTGGTAGTAGTGACTCGAGCATCATGTACGATCGAAGTTGGTATATTATGTATAGGTACAGGGAAAAGTGTGTGAGAGACAAATTTCTTTACCATTTATATTTTATACATAATTAAAACTATAGGTAGTAATAAACAAATCACGCTAATAAAGAGTGATTACGCAACGCGAACAGTTTGTGAATGCCGTGTTCGTGCAAGGACATCTCTCTACCGATTATACATTTTGTACATTTTACTAGTAATCACTGTTTCGAAATAATTATCATGTTTTGTGAGACGTGAAACGGATAACATTAACTACTTTTTATGTTACGGTCGGTGCGTCCGAATATTTAAATTGCCAACAGAAGAAGTAAGTACCTAATAGGTGTAGCTGATAAGGGAGGATGGATTTATGGAGTTAAACTTATTTATGGGTCCTATTAGTGAACATAGTACCTGGTTTAGAAAATAATTATACAAAAGCCAACTAACAAATGCCCAGACGAACGATTATATAAAATTTATTAACTTCAAATGTTGGACATTTATTGGAGTAAATGGGATTTGACAAGCATTCATAATGATATTACGCGGTAATAACCGTAATAAATTGTTGATTTTTTGAAACTTGTCACCTGAGAAGGGGTGGTATAAGGAGTATAATCATTGAAAGTAAAACCTGCCTACCAGACCCATTGAACATCATAAAATGACACAGCCACCACATCAACCACTACATATTAAATTCGTATGGTATATTCGTATCATACGGAAGAGGACGACCAAAGAAAAGATGGATGGATTGTGTGAAAGATGATATGAAAGATAAGGGAGTCAGTGTAGAAGTGACAGATAATAGGGAAGAATCAAAGGGTAACATAATTATGGTGCTGACCCCAAATAAAATTAGGAAATGGGCAGGAGGATGATGATCATACCAATATTAATTTTAATGTGCTTTACAAAAGTGAAAAGTAACGAAAACGTGGACAGTTTTGAAGATATAACATTGGAGGCGCACACTTATCGACACAGATACGGACTAGGACGCCAGAATAAGACTTCAGAATAGGACCAATTAACCAATGCATACATATTATAATATTAAAATAACCTTTGCTTATCGTTCATAATTTTTTTTTAGTTTTTTCTATTTTAACTTTTTTTCCTTTAGTGCATTTTAAGTAAGTATGGCGCGTCCTCATGATAGTGATTATTGGTGCACCAGCCACCTATAGTTATCACAGTGATTCATCACCGCGGCCGCCGGCCGGTGCACGGGGCGGCGTGAATGCGATTTGCGTAAGAGCAAAAATCTCGTCGGTCCGCGCGGGTCACTGTACGCAGCCGACTTCGAGCGAATTATGCATTTAACTTAATATAGGTAGTTGCACGTTTGCACTTCTAACGCTCTGATAATGCGCTTCAAGTGTTGTGATTACGTTGGGTCATAAATGGACAAAATGTAATCATGATTACGGATTAGGTACAATTTAATCTGGGGGCATGAAAATCATTTACAATATGCTCATCTCTACGTGAGTTTATGCTTTGATGCAGGAAACAGTCTGGACTGACGGACGGATGATTGTGGATAGCGATAACAAACAAGTGTAAGTCGGAATTTAAACTTTATAACTTGAGTAAGTTATAAGTTAACTCTCATATAGCTGTGCCTCATACAGCTGCATCTATCACCAACATCTTTAAACAAAATACGTCGCTTGAAGCAATTTCCTTTGCGTCAGAATTAGCTATATAATCACGATAGCCGTACAAGACGTTCATCATTAATGGTCTCCACATGCGAATATGAGTATAATATTTAATTACACCGACAGAGGTCGCCGGCGGGTACCGGCAGGTGCGTTGCGAAACGTGCCCACGTCAGCTTATGATTTTTATGCTACGATGTGCCGCCGCGCGCCATTACGACACGCGTACTTGTATCACAACACAGCACAACACGTCTGTCACTCGGCTTTTATATCGCGTCCGTATAAAAGTACCGCAATCCCGCCTTTTCATTTCGACGGAGTTTGCGCGCTCGTAATAACATCATCAGTGCATTCGCATGTAACGCTCTGTTGGTATGGTAATGTGTTTCATGGTTGAAAGTGTTGATGCGAAACATTCGTAGCCAGCGTACTGGGTCATACAGCCCCGGTAGAACTGAACTGCAACATTTTTGGTGGAGTCTAGAATACAGTAAGTGTACATTAGTTAAACGATACAGTTAGAGAAAATACTAAGAATCAGAAAGAAAAGAAGTGACATTGCCTTATTTCATGTGACTGAACAATCGACGTAAACCGAAATAACATTATGATTTTCGAATTGATTTACTCAAATCAAACCAATACACTGCTATTACCATAATAGGTATTAATATAAATTCCGCATATTTGAAATACGGACATACAAAAGGTGTTACAGAGATCATCGCGAAAGCTGCAAGAGCATTATGCAGGAGAGGCCCCCGGCCCCCGGGCGGCGCGTCGCGTCCCGCGCCGACCGCGACACGACGCCGCAGCCATCGCATCGCCGCCGCGCCGCGATACGATGACCCTGCCATAGCTTAACACGAGAGACAACCAGACAACCGATACGCCGAATTAGGTCACGTTCATAACTTCATCAAGTAGGCGCACACAAAAGTTGGCAATATCGAGGACCGGTTTTAAGTTAACGTGGCTTTTGAGTGGTGAGCGCGGCGCGTGCGGTCGGAGGGTCGGCGGGTGTCGAGGGGTGGGTAGGCACCGGCTACTTATTATTACCACGCAGTCTCACGCAGACACCTCAGTTCCTACACGCGTAATAATAAAAGCAAAGCTCATTTAGCCAGCGCGAAACACGGCCCCGTCACAATGAGACCGTTCACAACGAAGCGCGCCATCACGTTTGCCTATGATTGACATTTTTTTTGCGTATCGGCAAATAATATGAAGCGAAACTGTACACATTGAAAGACAATTTCGGCTTAGCCAATGTAGCATTGCTTCTAAACATTACATTTCTTTCCGAATTGGATACAGACTCCAACCCATTACGGGCATTGACGGGAAATAGGGAAGGGGAAACAAAAAATGGGATAGATGTTAAAGCAAGCGGGCACATTAATTCCATTGGCAATACTGAGATGAGAGCGTCGTCGTAAGGGTAAAACTAAAAGCGCAATTGTTCGGTTTGCCCTCTCCGTGGGATTGTTGTATCGCCATGAGTAATATCGACCGGAAACATCGATGTTTACTTACTGGTAGGTACTTCATGGCTAAGGAAAATTTCGTAACGTATCATTATTGGCCGGATTATTCTCGGATAAAGAACAAAGCAAAGGAGATGTTTCAAAATGCATGGAGCCCCGGCCACCTCTTTGTACACCAAAAATGTGCTGAAGCGTTGTGTGCCCCAATTTCATGTATCTTCAATAGATTATTTAAAAACGGCTACTTCCCCAGAGCCTGGAAGGAAGCGCACATAGTACCAATACATAAAAATGGTCTAAAGTCATCAGTGGAAAATTATCGACCAATCTCTATTCTTAACTTTCTTAGCAAGCTTTGTGAAAAGGTAGTTCATAATCATATTTATCCTATTTGTGCCATGTCTATTCCGACGGAACAGCATGGATTCGTTCAGGGTCGATCAACTGTTACAAACCTGGGTGTTTTCATCGATGACGTATCGAATGGAATGGATGGTGGTTCGCAGGTGGATGTGATCTACACGGATTTTGAAAAAGCGTTTGACCGTGTGGATCACATCATACTTTTGCGGAAGCTTTATGAACTTGGAATACGTGGAAATCTGTTGAGATGGATGGAATCGTATCTCTGCAAGCGCTCTCAGGCTGTTGTAGTGGGTGGGTCTCGTTCAGACTTTGTCGGTGCTTCTTCTGGAGTTCCCCAGGGCTCCATTTTAGGTCCCGTCCTCTATGCATGTTATTTGTATGACATAACTCGTAGCATTAAAAACGCAAGACTACTAATGTATGCAGATGATACCAAAATTTACATGAAGATAGGTAGTATCGAAGACTGTATGTTGCTGCAGGAAGATCTTGATAGATTGGGGTGCTACTATGCTAAGAACAGAATTGGTATCAATTTAAATAAGTGTTCATTTGTCACTTTTACCCGGAAAAGAAATCCTATAAATTATAATTATACAATTAATAATATCGGATTAAATAGAACGAATGCTGTTAAGGATCTTGGAGTGTTGATAGATTCCAAATTAAGTTTTTCTGATCATATTGATGCCATAACAAACAAAGCTTTTAAAACTCTTGGCTTCATAATGAGGGTAACTCGTCCATTTTCGGAATTAGATTGTCTAAAGATATTATATTACTCTTACGTGAGAAGTATTTTAGAATACTGTAGCCCTATCTGGACCCCACATTATTTAACATACATTCAAAAATTGGAGAATATACAAAGTAAGTTTGTCAAATACCTTAATTACCGATATTCTCGTAGTTTTCTAGATTATTCTGACTCTTGTTCTCATTACAAACTCATGTCACTTGAGGGCAGGCGGCACTTGGCAGATATGTCGTTTCTCCATGGTTTATGTAATGGGAATATAGATTGTATGGCACTAACATATAAAATCTTACGTCTTTATGTGCCAGAAAAACGCACTAGGCACGCAACAAAATCGTTATTTGCAGTAATGAAAACAAAATGTAATTATGCCCAAAATTCCTTGGTTAGCAGGCTACAAACAAGCTTTGATAAAAAATTTAATAGTATAGATATTTTTCATGCCAATAAGTATAGTTTTAAAAAAGAAGTGTGCAAAATCATAAACGACGGTGACCTTAAATCTCTTAAATAAATCAAATAAAGTTGAGTAATAAACACACGTACAATTATTATAAATTTAATTATTATTACAATTATTATATATTTATATGAGATACACGATGTATGTATATAAAATTATATATATATAGTATTTTTTATTTAAATTATTTATAATATTACAATATACATGTAAATAAAACACACATGCACACACACCCACAAACACACGTATACACACACACACACACACACACACACACACACACACAAACCCACGCACTCTCATGCACGCTCGAAATCGCGATGTATGTATTTTTGTAAACCTCAGTGGCAGTTTAATAGTAATGATTTATAAAATGAAAATCCGTAATTGGCTATAAGTTTTGCACATATGCTATGTAATCTTTACTTCTAAGAGCTGTGGATTTTGTGAACATAAATAAATAAATAAATAAATAAATACTCAAAAATGGAGAAACACAATTAAAATAGTTTTCAATCATCCAATTCCTTTAAATTGCTTTAGTTTTGTGGTATAACACAAAAATGTACACTTAAAATTGCAACACAAAAACAAAAGTCTGTCATGGCGGTAAGCTGTCATCACACGTCATGTTGGTTAATTTGATAGAAGTTTGACATATGTACCTACAATTCTGTCATTTAAAGTGACAGTAGACAGGTCGCGATCTATAATCAATGACAACTTGGCAAGACGCCATGTTGAAAATTGATAAAAATGAATTATAAATACAAAATTTGTACTAGAAAAGTATGCATTTAAGCAATTTATCTTTATTTTTCCCAAATTCCATGAATTTTTCTCGATTTTTCGAGGTACTGTACATATTGTGGGCCGGATTTGAAACATCTCCTTTACTACCAGTTGTACTACTAGGTCCTACTAATCTTCTAACACTGTTTACGACACTGGTAACATGTATTGTCATGTAGGTATGTAAAATTATAACAAACGAGAGGGACTTTCCCTAGAAGTAAAAGGTGGATTCAGTAGCTAATTTCACGATCACCACCAATATAAGTAGAGCTGTCTAAATACATAAATTCTCCTGTTGAATATAAAATTTCAATAAAAAGATCTTAAAAGACACGCAGTAACGAACATTGTTAAGAAAAGCATAAATGAAGTCGGTTAATTTTTTTTTGAGAAAAACTTTTTTCATTCTTAAGATTATAACATACTCTATGACACCTATCTAAAACTATGCAACGTAATCATATCATGTCGGAGTGCGAACGCAGATCCATCGATACGATTTAGCTGGTTTCCGATAGCCATCACTAGGGCGAGGGCCGCCATCACCCCGCGGCCGCGCGGCTCGGGGGCGGCCGCCAAATTGTGGGGGATTTACTTTATGATAATTATTTCGATTGGCTCCTTTTCGCAAGGAGCCGGCTTGTGACGCTTTCTCCGAGATGAACGCAGCCCTTAAAAATCACAGCTTTAAATGGATTCGCCGCGTGATCGCTTCCAATAAGCAGCCGACTCTCGTATTTAATTATAGGAATGTTCGATTACAAATTAGCTCGTAGAGAACTGCTCACTGTGGAGTTAACGCGAGCGTTTAATGGTGTTTTCAGTGATGGTATTTACTACTCGATGACCGCTCTTTAATTATCCTGTCGTGGCGGTAGTTAAGTGCTGCGATCTTAAATCCAACTAAATCTCAGCAATAACGGTACCGGTGAAATGTGGCTCTGTCCGTGGGTAATATTCGTAGAAGCACGCGGAATGCAGAATCACGACATGCGTCTCATGTACTCGTACCTACACTGCCTACCTCATGAATATAAAACATAACGCGGGAGACACGCCTATCCCGTCTATGCGCTTTGTTTCAGTTATTGCGGTTTATGTTTTGACCACGCTTTTTAGTAGAGTACTTATAGCAACAATATTAAATTTGTGCTATTTGGTAACGTGTCATGTACATTTGTTGCTGACCATACTCTTTATCGTTTACTTTAGATCCTATCGGTCAAAATTCTTGTCAATTACTACATCACAAAGGTAAAAGAGTGACCGAAAACCATGTAAATATACGCTCGTCTCTGAAATGAAAACCGGTATTTAAGGACAGTTCCGTCTCTATCACAAGAGCACAGGAGGCCCATGCCCAGGGACCCGACCTCACAGAGGTCCAAATGGCTGCCAAAGTTTATATTTAAATACATTGAAAGTTAATTCCGAAACATAAATTTCCAATTACAATGAAGCGTCAATCCTAAATAGGATGGTGAACCTAATGATTATAATTTGCTACTTATTATCTCTACCAATCCACACTGGAGCGGCATGGTGGAGTATGCTCTAGGCCTCATTAATAATGAGGAAACCAGTAATGGGCCATTAATGGAATGAAGGCACTTATTATAGAAGGTACTTTCCAACACAGAACCTTTGTGTGCAGACTGCAGAAGGACAGCGAAGCGACATGCCCTAAGACCTAAGACGACGCTACGGATGGAGGCCTAGTGTAGTGCTTATTATAAGGCTCACTGAGATCAGATGTAATGTAAATCGATTCGATTCGAGGTTAAACATTACAAAAACACAACTTACCTGTAACTGACTGACGAACGGTCGTCAGTAATGTAACAATCCAACATGCATAATGTTACAAATGTTCAAATCTGAGCTGTTACATCAAAAGCTCCCGGTGAGGGAGCGCTTGTCGTTACAACTTGTACCATTACAAGTACCGCACTGACGCTTGGTTCTTGTTACTCGCTGATGTTATGCCCAAAACTAAGCTGTTACGTTAAATACGAATGTTTTTTAACACGCTTTTATACGCTTTTATACGCTTTCATACATACAGGTGAAGTTATCACCTGTATGTATGTTTGTATGTAACATTTCTGTTAATATCTTCCGTGCCCCTCAGGCGTTTTGCTTCAAATTCATAACGCACCTATAAACAGTTGATCCCTAATTTTCTAGACCCTTTCCACGCAAATCTATCGCGGATTTTCCTAAAAATAGGCGTTTTTCCTAACTTCTTTAATTTCCACCTTCCCTAGCCTATAACTTCCAAGTTTATCATCCGATTTCTTCCAAACCGACTTCGTTGTGCTTGTACAACTGCCCTGCGTCGATCCCACCGCTTTTCAAGCCAATCCGACGAAAAAAGTGAAAACCGAGTCATAGTGGTAGATCTCGTACAAGTTAATTTTATTTGTAACCGACTTCTTTGGGCGCGATTTTGACCCACTTTAAACGGCCAGATTTCGTTCAAACTTTGTAGATTTATCGAGTTCCGATGACATTACACTATTTTGATAAAATTATTCCAATTTTCAATATGCAAAATAAGAATTTAATTTTTTTTACTCTCACACTAATGCCATCTACCCATTTGCTACTGCCATCTACCCATATTTACGGGCAACTAGCTATAACTCCGTATTCAGATTGACTGCGTACATTACGTTTTACTAGATGGCGTTGTTCTTCTGTTTATTTGAATTCTAATTTATTACGGGAGTAATAGTCGATAGATCGATAGAGACCAAATAATAGTTTAAAATTATAAAAACAAGCTATTATAAATAAACAAAACTAAAAAGGAGAAAATAAATTATAGTTTAAAAAAACTAAAAAACACGCTTTTTATAGTTAACTGAACTAAAAAAATTGAAAATAAGTTTAAATAAATTTAAATTAAGAATAGTGTTAAAAATTTCAATAAATATGAATTAATAATAGTGTAAATAAAGAAAATATTTTATTTAAAAAAAGCGTGGGGTGCATGGTGTCATTTTGATAATATCTTAAAAAGCACCCCACGCTTTTTTTTAATAAAATATTTTCTTTATTTACACTATTATTAATTCATATTTATTGAAATTTTTAACACTATTCTTAATTTAAATTTATTTAAACTTATTTTCAATTTTTTTAGTTCAGTTAACTATAAAAAGCGTGTTTTTTAGTTTTTTTAAACTATAATTTTTAATGTTAAATTCTCTCGGTGAGGGAGCGCCTTTGGGTGATAGTTGCTGCTTGTGAAAATTTATTGATGTAACTTAAGCATCTTTAGCCAGCATGTATTTACAAAATACATGCGGTTTTTTATCATTAGTTTTACATGTTGATAATTTTTTACGTAACCTTCGTGTTGTTTCGAAGGCGAGCTACTGCAGCGTTTAGGAGGCTATAGTATCGCTCTACGACGCTGAGACTTCTCAGACTTCCGACTCTGCATACTTTCCGCATTCGCTGTCCTTGGCCACTGCTTATTACGTATCATGTACGTATGTGGCGAACGTGCCATTTTACTTGTGACTGAACTAAAGGTTTATTTACTCATAGGTATGCATATAGGATAATGAAAATTTCTTCTTTCTTTGTTTACTCGGCAAACACTTCTAACAATGCAGTCTGTTGTTTAGACAATCACAAATGAAACATTTATATTTGGAATCTCATGTAGGTACTACAAGATAAGATTTTCTACATTATAGAAGTCCACTACACACAAAGATAAAGCCAGAGCAAAAGGTAATTAATTGACTAAAGTTCAACAGTTAAACATTAAAGCAGCAACTTGAGTTTGATTTAAATTAATTTTATTATACATATATTCCTTCTGGCATTAGTTTTGAACTGTGCTATAATGATTTATGATTTTGTGTTTTATCACATCGCGCTCGTGGTGAAGTCAATTTTATGATTTTTATGTCATCTCTTATCGGCGCATCTATACTTTAACCAACATGATTTGCAGCCCTTCGTTCAAGTTTTATGGACATTCCAAGTTTTATGGCTGGTGTATTATTTTTCCAGTAGTTAGCTCCGACTGGCTTTGTCGTATTCGTGTACTGGAATGGACTTTTTGATTCGAATGGGGTTTGTTTGGCAATTTAATATCTCTGGATTATGGATCCACACGCATCACTACGCAACTAATTAAAGCGTAGGCAAAGAGAAAATGGCAATCTGTGGAGACCGCCCCCCCTCCGTTAGTGGGGGGGGTGTCGGTTACGTGTGCCCCCTTGGGGTGGTCGGGTGTATGGTTTTTCTGCTCGGGCATCCTTTGCTTACTTATTGATCCAGTCAAATGTGTGGAGGTGGCGCGGTGGGTGGCGCGCCCGACCCCGCTCCCCCCGAAGGGGGTACGTCCAAATAAATCTGCCCGCCCGCGAAACACCGCAGTGACAACAGCAGCCGACGGTAAGATGCGCTACCACTGGCCACGCTAGCTCACCAACTGCCGCGGTGAAGCCGAGCTCGAATGTCGACAAGGCGTCGCTCGGCCGAAGGACCCGTGACTTAAAAACCCTACGAGTGTCATTTTAATTGAAATCAACGGAAGGCTGCGGCGGGCGCGATCTTAGAAACAGGCATGCGCGCGACCGCCGGAGGCACCTACCTAGTGTTGAAACCGTGACGGCTTCGCGATTTTCATAGGGGTCAATGACGCCTCGAAATGCTCCACAGAAAATAAAAAGACATTACGTTTGTATAGAAATCAATATTACAGTTGGAGACGAAACCGTCTGACTGCGTACACGAGTATTTCTAACTATGCAGCGTAGATAAGGCTTGATGAATATAAAGGTGCACGCACATTGCAGATAAAAACGCAAATGTTAACGTCGCATGGTAGGTATATCAACACACCCATATAATTTTGTATGTCGTAAAGACAACTGAACAGCTCGCCTGCGATGGTCCATATAATAAGTTTTATACCTTTTAACATGATGAATTATTGTAACGCTTCACACTCAATTCTTAGAGGCGACTATTTTAGTTCTGAAGGCACTACCTAACTGAACTAACACTAATAACAACTAATAGGACTAATTGTAACAGTCCCTACCACAGTCCCTTATACTTACTAATAAACTAACCAACTAATGTCCTTACACCGCACCGCCTGATACGCGGATTAACCATCCAATTTCCCATTGGAGTCTTCTTGTGTCACAGACCACCAGTTGTCATGGGCGGCAGCGGAAGGTTGGCACCGCAGGCTCATTTGCTTAGTTAATTCCGTAAAAAAAATCTTGCAAATTTTTTTAACCGAAAATAAATGAAACCTTAATGAAGGTCCTAATTATGTTAAAACGAGCATTTAATTAAATCACATTAGGGACAATAGCACAATTCGACAAATATAAATATGATTATTTTTGAAAATAGTCAACAAAGGAGCAGCATAGGAACCAACTTATAGCAAATGGTAAAAATCGCCCACGAAAACAAACACACATATAAACAGACAATCAGACCAAAGACATCAACTAAGAGTAGTTAGCCAAGAGAGTAGGGAGAAAAAAGTACTGGCTCATAAAGGTCCAGCTGATTTACATTGAACCGTTTCCGTCAGGCAAGGAGGTAGCTGAGCCAGGTTCATAGCATCCATTGATTGCAGTGCCGAAACACGACATAAACACACAAACAGCTATATTCTCGGATTGACAATAGCATCCGGAGCCTAATTTGTGATTGTCGAACCTCATCGGATATTCACGACACGCGTCGTCCTGACACTGTATGACTGTATGCCTGCTTTACACAAGAAATGTTAATTCAAAACTTCCATGTTTCTGTTATTTTCGAGAATTGAAAAGAGAAAGGGACACACATTATTTGTTTTTAACTAAAGCTAACAATAAGATTCAGATACCGAGTTTCGTTAAAGCATAATATTCCCTTATAACTTTGTATACTTAACATGGTATGGATCTCCATGAATATATTTAGAATAATTATAGTCCTTGGTAGAGTCAATTAAAATGTGGTATTTAAAAGAATACATAACTACAATATTTACAATTCACTTTTAGAACAAGATAAAGTAAACAACTCTTTGAAACCACATACAAACTAACATCTGATCAAACATACGAAATAGTGACATCATAACTTATCATCTTTTTAGAACAGAGGATAACAATTATGTCACTTTTATGTATGTATTTAACGTGCTCGCATATCATGCATATGTACACATCGAATCCGAAACAGTTTGATTGATGATGTTCGGCGGGAGGACATTCGTAAGTCGGCGACGGGAAAAAACCTTATATTTTAGGTCATTCGCCAGCGGAGGTGTCAACAAACCGAGCGTCCCAGTTCTGGCGCGCTGCTGAAATTTTGATTTATATGGACGCCGAAGCTTAGTAGGTGGGATCAAGGACCGTTTAAAGATTAACGCGATGTAATCCCAAAGATTGGTAGCTCGCCGCTTCTTAAAAATATATATTACGTATAGGTATCTACAATCCAAATAAACGTTAACAAATACTTTGCTAGGTTCTCTGTTCCGCAACACGGCTACTGAATAATATATGTACATCTTTTTTTTTCTTCCCAAAATTTTCAAGACTAATCTCAACATGGAGGGAATCTAAACACCTACTCGGAGTGAGAAGTAGACGACGATATTATTACAATAAACTTAGATATCAAAATTCTAAATGAGTTTTGGCGCCACAAAACACATGCATACAATTACATTGCACGTTTATATGGTAGGCGATGGTAACAATTGAGTACTTAACAAAAAGGGTGTTATACCACACTTCATTATACCACCATTTCAATAAAATACGAGAAGTCAGAAGTTTTAGAAGTATTCCAAGAGCGAAACGTACCAAATTCCATCAGAGGAGGACAATCAATTTATCGGAGGGAAGTAGGAGACAGTTTGCAAGCGGGACACGTTTCGCGCTCCGTGGCTGCGTGCAATCTTAATCTTACAGCTTCCGTGGGTTTAATCCGACCGATCGCTGGCCACTGAGGCGGTGCTTAATGAACGTCCCGCTAATAGTTTCTTCTAATGCACCCTACAACCGATGCTAATATATTCGACTGCTGTAAATACCACAGAAAAATAACTAACTTTTTACCCATCATCAACATTGACCAGAAGAGATAATTCAAAACTTACAACCAGTGTCCCAATGCTGAGCATGGGTCTCTTCTCACAATGTAAGGGCTATAGACCAAGTGCGGATTGGTGGACTTCACACACCGTTGATACCTAATATTATAGAGAACTTTCCAGTATGCAGGTTGCCTTACGATATTTTTGCTTACCGAAGCAAATGAAAATCCAATTTTAATACGCACAAACTTTTGAAAAGTAGAGAGAAGTGCGTGCAGGACTTTAAACCGGGTCCGTAACAAAGTTAGGGAGTTCAAGGTTCCAACACGTCGACTATGACTGCTATTATGACTGCTATTCCTCCGTGAACTTATTTTATTCTTTGTATCGCAAGTCTGTGAAAACTTCAGATTCAGATGTCTATGAAAATAGAATGCAGCAGACAGCAACTGTAAGACGGTTCAAGATAAAAAGTTCTGTGATAGAAGGACGCGCGGGCTGATTGACTGACTGGAGGACGGACAGTCAACCCTTACGTTAAAGAACTCTAAAAATTATAGCAGACTCATTATAGTGTGGCGGAGGACGCGATCATCAGTTCCGCATTCATACCGCGTTAATTTGGCTCACCGAGCTACACCTGTGTAGCCGAGATATTTTGATCGAATGTTATAGTACGCTGCATACCTTCGTTCTTATAAAAACTATGTCTTGTTTCATGGCACAGCAAAAACGATATATTAATAATACTAACAAGTTTCCAACTATTTGTAAGGTACATAATGTAACGCGTGATTCCTACAAGACTGATGTTATATTTGATATGTACAAGTGTTAGGCAAGCTGAGTCCCGGTATGACAGATTTGAGAATGAATGTATTATTAGGGAGAATACTCCCTAAATAAATATATTTACTTTGCAACAATCCGGGAAACATTTACACATGTGTCACACGCTGAAAACCTTCATAGCAAAAAGAGGGTTAAAAAACTTACTAAGAAATTGGATGTTGTTTTCTTTCCCCAACAGTGAAAATAGCATTAAAGTAGAGAGATTTTAAGTAGAAAATATTTAAACCCGGATGATCCTACGAATTGGTTCTGTTTTTTAATTTTCTTTCATACTTTTCGAGGCACATAGCTAGGGTGACAAGAACACTTTTGTATAGATACAGACAAGAAATTACGAGATACAGATGATAGAAACGAGTAATAACGGAGACACCACGGTACCTTCAAGTAGTCAAGTAAGTCAGGCTGTCCTAAACGACCGCCTGTGGAGCAAAAAAGTTCCGGAGACAGCTTAGAACAAAACTTTCTCCTCGGTCACTCTCTTCGAGTGAAGCAACCGTAAGACACTTGCACTTTGAACCGGTATTATTGTTTTACCTTGTTCGGAAGTGACGGCCATATGGGCTTAATAAAACGCCAAGAGTCAACCTCGAACGTATAAATATTAAGAAATTAAGCTCTGTAAGAGATATATGTAGAGCTACTTACAATTAGGTACTATGATATCATCAGAATTATCAGAAAGTATAGTAGTAGGTAAAGTACTTGATGTACCTAATAAGTTGTCAACAACTACTTAAAAGGATCGTTTCGATGTGATCACCTATCCAAAAATGTCGCGGCATTAACACGTTCAATGCCACCTCAATTTTCATGAAGTTCGTAGCTGTGCCACCATACAAAAACATGCGGACACGCCAGGTGTGTCGGTGGCACTGCATCTAGTTAAACATGGACACGCCAGGCGTGTTCAGTGGCACTGGGACTACGTTAAATTCTTTTTTCGACTAATTTTCGGGTTTAGCGACGATATTTAGTTAGTTTGCTGTGTGTTGCGCAAGAATAAAGGTGTTTGTGATACGGTAGTGAGGTTAAACTTGGAATTATGGCTGGAAATAGATTTCTAGGTAAGTCATTATCGTAATTTTGTCAGGGATTGTCAACCTTTTATGATTATTATTGATATTTTAATGACCCATGTGGTTTTTATTTACTTGCGAACTTGATTTTGTAAAAATTAGGTAGATAATTAGACATTCGTTGTTTGATTCACCCTCCTCGGAGGGGGAGTAATATAGCCAGTAAAATACGGAAAAACTCGAAATGCTTTTTGGGACATCTCTAGCACTGGGGGGTCCCTTTGATTTCCAAATTTTTTACGAAAAGAATCATTTTGCCCATTTAAAAATATTTCACTAATGTCTCATTATAACAATTTTGTACAAAACAATTTGTACCGGATTTACTGCATTTTTTTATATATTACATAATTGTAATGCGTTATATTCTTATGGTCTTTAAAATTATTTTATATTATATATTTAAATTAATAATAACGTGAAACGAACGTAAGCGTGATTGATATTTAACAAACTGAATGAGAATACTTATTTCAACTATCTTGAATTACAACTTGAATTAATAATAAAATTAATTTACACCTTTTTGTCTTATAGGCTATTTTTTATTTTATTAAAAAAATAAATTCAACCTAATCTCAAATTATTTGAACATTTTTTAGGAAAAGCAATATATGTGCCTGAAACGGAGCATAATGAAGACGAAACATTGACATCCAAGCACAAAGGTGCACAATCTCTGACATACTCGTGTTAGTGGACACGCCAGGCGTGTTTTCGGCATTACATAAGCAATTTATTTTTTAAATGTAAAATTGGAGATTTTCGCCGGGGGCCACTTTAAAATTCTTTAGTTTATTGCTCAAGGATTACGTACTGTGAATCCTAGTAAATTATGTAGGCAATTTTTTTAAATATCGACGAAAGATTCTGAACACGCCTGGCGTGTTCAAGGCATTGTAAAAGAAACTCCCAAAAACACGCTAGGCGTGTCGGTGGCACTGAACGTGTTAACAGGTCAACACTACGACGGGATCAGCAACGCTACAATGAGTCGTGTTGAGCACTTATTCCTTTTATGTGACTGAAAATTTTAAGCAACACAGAAACTTTATAACGTTTATGAGAAACCAGAAACTGAGGTGATGAAATTGTCGAAACAAAAAGGTTTCAATGCACTGAATACGAAGCATAGCAGCGGCAGTACAAACTTAAGCCACGCCATACTAACATGTTCACATAACAATCAAACAACAAAGTTTTAAGTAGCAAAACGTCATATCGAATTTCTCGGAATCGGCGAAGCGTCAATAATTTATAGTATCAAGATGAGAAAAACAGTTATTTCACGAATGTAAAAAACCCAGCATCATTGCATTGCATTTAAATAGTTACATTAAAATTCGGAGTAGACATAGCTCGCTGGAAGCAAAATCTAGAACTAGAACTTTTCTTTCATTCCTCGTCCTTCTTTATTGGCCGGTACCAATACCTGTTTAATTATTAATTTATTTTTAATACCTGTGGTATTACATACATATGGTCAATAATAGCCGGTTACCATCAGATTGCCCATCTGCTTGTTTATTAACGTTAAAAAAACCTTAATTATACCTATGGTAGAGCATTGGTTTCTTGTCTCTTGTCAAAAATTAATGAGGCCTGAAGTAAGTTATAGTCTACTACACTGTAGTTGTTAAGATTCAACCCAGTGGATACTTACATGTCAGTAGTTCTTATAACGTTGATTAAATTTTGCCTTTCGTTAAGGATTAAATAATTAAGCTTTTTTATGGAATTAAGAATTAGGCATCGTTCACACCAACGTATTGTCCGCCGCCGACTGTGAGTATAAATGTTGTCTGTCAGCCCCAATATGAACGTGTACTCAGTTTGCGTATGATCGGTTCGGTGTGAACGAGAAGTTGAATATATTTATATGGAAAAACAATAAACTGCGTAACGCGCTCACAGTCAGCGACCGACAATACGTTTGGTATGAACAATCCCTTAAGATAGCGAACGAAAACAACCTCATTATAAAAACAATCGAATTTAAGGTTTTTTTCATACAGAAAAGTCTTCATGTTTTTTGTCAGTAGACGATAATTTCAATCAAGTCAATAATAAGATAATAATAAAGGTAGGTACAATAACCAAGACCACATGCAAACGGAAAATCCCAACGAAGTGTTAAAAAGATCATCAAAGTTTCTTCTTGTTGTAGTCTCGCCATACGTTTCGATTAGAAAAATAACGTTTTCCTCGTGAATAAGAAAGACCGAGCTCACTCGACCAGCCACTTCATATAGCAACAAGCAGATGGTCGCTCGCCAGGTCGCCACTTGCAGCTCAGCGACCTTCGATCAACAATGAGCGCAAAAACCGGCGGTCTCGGTTTGGTGTCGCATTACCTTGTTTAATTGTGACCTGCCATTCATTATTAATTAATGTACCTACTTCGAGTTCGACCAAATGATTGTTATTTTTATCGAGTCGGAAATTTTAAGCAATGATTAGGGATTTGACTTTTGTTTGCCATTGTTTTATCGGATCCAAAAGAGCAGTTTTACCACTGAATTGACTAAATGGAAAAATGTATGGGGTCAACTGACCAGTCACGCTCACGACATCCAAAGCCAGTTCTATTGTCAATGTCAATCAGTTTTTGTTGTATGTTTCGATTGTATCGAAGTCTCAATGAATATCCATAATATTGATATTCTGGTAGATTCATAAAATCTTCCTATTCTAACTGGAGCCTTTTCAGGGCCATAGGAAATTTTTGAGAATCTCCATGATATCGCATATATGAGGCTTAAAGCATCTTTCTCTTTCATCCTCGTCGAACACCCTTTTGTACAATGTACAAAGCTACGGCACAGGGCGTACCTACCATCTGATTTGGTTCCGAATGCACCTTCGCCTTCGATGCAGTAGTGGGGTTAAGTAATTGAAAAGTCAATCGGTCTTTTTAAAAATGTAAATATAATACAAAAAGCGTTGATTATTCAGTAACGAAAACCACTATTAAAGAACTCGCTGGTGTATAAATATGCGATGGATTGAGAGACCACAAATCTCTGGCTGTAGTCACCGCATTTTAGTGTTACGTAATGACAGTTTTTATGTCAAACCATCTACACTTTTGAATAGTGCAGGCATCGTTAAAATAAGTTCAGCAGTTTTTGCGTAATACTCCAACAAATAAAGAAAAACTGCCGATATGTAGGCCAAATCTAAAAGTACCCACTGTGTTAAATGCGCTACAATATTTTTCTATTCTTCCGTATTTCGGTATTTCTTTCAACACCAATAGGTACCTTTGTGTAAATAGTTAAAAATACCAATAATCGAGAATTCTGATAAGAACGAGATATTTTCAATTAATTTTGATGTATAGATCCAATACCATGTTCAACTATAAAAGTTAATTATGATTTGAGATGTAGCGGTGATAGCACTAGGCTATCACCGCCTACATCACACCCTAGTGGTTAATAGCGATGATAGACTAGTGGTTAAGAGCACGGCCTCCTATTCCGGTCCTAGGTCCGGGTTCGAATCCCAGGGCAAGCACCTATGACTTTTCGGGAGTTATGTGCGTTTTAAGCATACCCATTGAATTCCAGCGAAGTGAACGTACTATGGCATTCGTGACATGCATTCATGTCGTTGGAATCCAACAGTTTAAATGTCACTTGATACAAACGGTGAACGAAAACATCGTGAGGAAACCTGCATGCCGTAGAGTTCGCAAAACTCAAAGGTGTGTGAAGTCCGCCAATCCGCACTTGGTCAGCGTGGTGGACTATGGCCTTAACCTTCTCATTCTGAGAAGAGACCAGTGCTCAATAAAAGGCCATGATGGGTTGAGATAATGATGATGATGATGTTTTGCGATTATCAAACCTAACAAAAATTTGAGATTTTGTATACTTACGGAGCCTTCATAGATAGGTAATTATATTTTCAACACACTTGCTCGTAAAGTTGCTATTTTTTCTTTAGTCTTACGCCCGGAATGCGGTTTATTACACACTAGTGCGTTTTACTTTTCATTGCCGCACTAGTGTTTTTCTTAATCCACTTTTTTTTAATATCCGTAAAGAGGTTCTTACCAAAAGATTTATTATTTTGTAAATAAATAAACTTGTTGTAGTCAAAATCTGATGAGATAAGATTATACTTCATCTAATTATCTATTAAAGCATTTAAAAAATACAATATTTTAAACCATTAATCACCGTAAATTCTTATTAGAAATACATAATTATTTAGTTTAATATATTGTGGCTGAATGGCGGTGTTCGGTTCCTCTGGACTTAACCTGCGCGCGCATAGTTATTCAACCAAAGATACGGCGCGCGAAAAAATAAACCTCCGCGCCATTTTGTGCAAATATTTGTTGATTTGTTCGTTTATAATTTGCTGATTTGTGACTGAAAAATGTATTTTATACCTACCTAATTGTTTTTTTCCTCGCAAGTGTGTTGAAAAACGTCGTATGATACGCGTGTGCTTTGTTCATTACAGCCTTGGCTCTATTACAGCCCTCGTCTTGCGGCTCGGGCTGTGCAATACCGCCTCGACTGTAATGACCAACTTCGCGCACTTGTATCATAATGTAGTATTTATACATCAAATCTACGAACCTAGCAATAAGAGAGAGAGATGACAACATTACGTGTATGTTCCTCACATTGTCCCAATTTTGTGTGAAGTCAATCCCAACTCCGCAACGAATTTTCAGTAAACGGATCCCTCCAATGGACACTACAGTGATATGATTAATCTTCATCTATGAACCTAAACTACCTACCTACCTACCTAAACTAAACTAAACACAAGCGCAGGTCGTCTCGCTTCGCAGCATATCAAAATCGAGTCCAACTGATAACTTCAGTATCGGCCAACGTTGCTAAAATAACGAGTAGTTCACGTTAAGTGGTCTAGATAAGAGAATGTTACGTTTTAATTACATATTTAAGTACCTACAAAAAACTGCAACAAAGTAGTGTTAATTTTATAAGGCATGTACAGACTATGCAGATGTGGTCATAATACAAGAGCAGACGCTTACTCGCTTACATCTGCGCCCTAGTATTCTCTGTTACCCTGGTTATAAGGGACCACTAACATTCATGAATCTCACGAGACGTAAGTACCTAAGAACAAATACATATTTATCCGTCACATACCTAAATGTCTCGGTACCGGGACTAAAACCCAGTACCCCTAGTTTCTCAGGCAGGGTCACTGCCAACAGGGCTACGAAGTCGCCATATTAAAAGGTACGATGTGTCTAACGTATAACACAATTTTAAACGGGATCGGGAGCTGGTGCAACGGTGACTCGTTGGCTTCACTCAGCCGCAAACTATTGTACTGTTTAATAGTTTTCCGGGGGTGCGAACTGTGGGTCGTGGCGCGCACTAGGGCACGCGGATTGGTTACAGTTTAACCAAATCAATTGTTTAATCCGGATACTAAGGCCTTGTCTTTCAGTGGCCGTAAACTGTTTTAAGTGGTAGTGGTGGTGGAGACTATAGTTCACCCGGGGAAGTACCACCGTGCGCCACGGTACTGAGTACCATTTGTACCGTCATAATAATTGCATTAACATCAATTGTGTTCTGGATAGAAAGGTGTGGGGGACGCTTACACTTTTTTCAGAAGCGACCATGTCAGTCCTCAAGAGTAGCAACGCCAGTCATGGGCGGCAGTGTGCTGCCTGCTAGTTTGCTAACATTTTTTATTATTAATTCCATAAAAAAGCAGAGTTCTACCAAAAATTCTACTAGTCCATGACCGCATGGGGTCTTTTTAGTTTTTGAATATATCGCGCACGTTTCCATAAACGTCTGTCCAAAGTATTGCTGAGGGCATTTACGAGCTCTGATCTGCCAAAACATGTACAATGTACATACATCATACATCTTTATGATTTTGACACGATTCCTGTGAACGCTTTTAAAACAATAATCGATCAACATATTCTGCTTCTGTTCGCAAATTACGATCTCCTAGAAAATCTAGTATTAAAGACTTATAAAATATACGTACGAGAGAAGTGTTGACACGCATACATGACCTGCGGCAAATGACATGTGTACGCAACGTCGAACAACGCCACAAGACGTCTGTAAACATCATAAGCAGCACTGGGGGAAGTGAGTGCGCGGCTTTATATCGGTCGGCGAGGGAGAGCGTTAATGTAAACATTGTAAATAACTAATACAACCATGAAACACGTAAAATATTCTTGATTTATGACCATTTCTGTGTAGTGACACTTGAATACACGCCTACTGTTCTAATATATGTTCAAGCGCTTGTGATTTTTTGACTCTAACATCTTTAAGCACGATGCGATGAAGACTCATATAGCGCAATGCTCGCCGGTCGATGTTTAAAGAGTCCGGGGTTCGATCCCAGCGAGGTGGAAATTTTAATTATGACTTTTCATTTCTGTTCCCGTTCTAAATGTATGTCCTTGCTTTTGTGTATTGTCAATAGAACCCTCGTTACAGGGAATCCTACTGAACGGAAGTGGAACACTCCTATAAAGAGTGTGAAGCACAAAATTCATAAAACTCGAGATAACAGTTGGTTAATGCCAAAACTAACATTGGTATTGTAATTTTTCAGTACCAACCCAAAATTTAATTAAAGTCCATTCTAAAACTAAAAATGTGAAATATCGTGTCGTGTCTGTAAATCCGCACAGCGGGGTGTATTAAGTTCCATGTTCGAATTATTTGCGAAGCTTAGAAAAACCGCTTACGTGTGTTATCGCTTTAATGACATTTCTTTATTATAGAAAAGGCCGTGTTTTTCCATACCTACGCAATACAGTACTAAAGAGTATTTCGTATGACTCACATTGAAAGGTTCCATAGTGGAGATGAGATGAGAACCGAATAGGATTAATTTTTATGGCTAACATAAAGAATTTCGTTAATTAATATCATCCAACACAGGATCGTTGCATACGAAGTTAAGGACATGACAGATGTAGTCTACATCTAGCGGGATGGACAATACTACACTGTCATACATTTCCACGACAGGATAAAATTGAAAAGAGGAGACTCCTTTCTTAAAATAATTTCAATATCGAAATAAGGGATGATTATAAAAATCAGATATGTTGGTTTCACTCGTATCAGGGTTTTCGGTAAAAAAATAATAACACAAAAATATTTCAATTCGGTGCTAGTTTCTATTTGGAACTTCCAAGACCTTGATCGCTATTGTTTGGACGGGTATGCACTCGAGCATAAAAAAACGAAATCACCTGAAGCAACTCGGCAAGTGGGTTTAAATTAATTTTCTCATTATGTAGCAACTATTTTAAATAGATATCTAGTACGCAATCTCATCCGACGTTCGAGGTTGGTACTCGGTCGGTACTGTTGGTAGTCCCTTTACAAACGTGAGTTGCAAAACCGAGACTGCCGGTTTGCTCAGATTAGTCGTCATTGGCTGCCGTCTTCGTGCTAAACGTAATATTATGACTTTATCGAGAAATTAGATCAATATTAAAGTTGCGATCGTTTACTTTTGAAAATGTGTTTTAAGGTCTTCATCATAAGATCGCCTTTTGGTAATTCAGAAGCAAATAAAACATTTGACCGCTTCAAAAGAAGTTTCATCTTTTTGGTGTAAAAGACGTAACAGTAATACTTGTCGGTGGTTTTTTGTGTATTCACATTCACCATTCATGAAGCCGCATTTAAATTAGTTGAAAGGTGTCATTGGGATATCTCGGGCGTCGATGGGTCATCGATGGCGCGATGCGATCCATGCGACGCGATGATGCGGTAACGCTGTAAAAGTATAATGAGAGGATCGGTGCGGTACGGTGGTGCGGTCTTGCGGCCGGGGCGGGGCGGCGGGCGGCCCGGCGGCCGGGCGCGCGGAAGGAATGCGTCGTTTTCGCATCGGGAGAAACGAATGCGTTTAAAGCGTCGCGGGTACACAATGGCGGCGTGACGAGATCCGGTTCGCGGGTGGCGCGGGGGTGGCGGGGGCCGGGGGCTCTAATCGATAGCCGGCGAGCGACGGCCGGGCGACTGCGGCGCATAGGTGACAGCTCGGGCCCAATCAAATTACCGCCGGTGGAGGAGAGCTGCAGTGGCACGCACGCCGAGAAACACACGCCGCGACCTCGCACCGCATAACGAACGCCACGCCGCCGCGCCGGAGCCCCGACCGCGTCACTCCACGCGACACAGTCCTCATTCCTCACACCCGTTTAATATCCCGTCAACTTACGAAGTTATGACATACTCCGCAAACAAAACTCAATTCAAACAAACTTTTTCAATCTCTTAGAACTGCGTGAAAGAAATAATCCAAACTTAATTTAAACTGTTGAACTCCAACGACATCTATGCATGTCGAGAATGCATAGTACCGCTTATATACCTGGAATCCAAAGGGTCAAAGACCCGTCCAATTTAAAAGTTACAAAATTGACCATGATTATGACAGCTTAGCTGTGGTTATTGCTGATATAAATAACGTTTGCTGCCTCGAATCCATGTTGACTGACACGACTACGTACGCGAAGAACTTTTTTAATTTAAACCCGCACTCGCCTAAACCGAAATTATAAACAGTTAAAATTATTATTAGCCAAATGTCCGCTCAATCTTGTGTGGGGTATAAATAAACGTTCACAAGTTAAAACAAAAGTCGCCAACACGTTAGATACTGTTTTGACTACTTGACATACGAACTTATGATAGCACAACGCCTTTATTGACATACATTGGAGCATCATGGCAAAGCCTCCTCCAGGCATCCTCGGGTATAAAGCGACAAGTGTCCTCAACTACACCCATAACATAGGTCGTAGCACTCCTCTCGTTAGAAATACGTCACGAGGAAGCCTATATTCAAGTGCACGTACATATTCCTAGCGAAGCAACATAAGCGCATAATACATCATCGCTCTCTGTCTAACGACACCGTACGGATAATATGTAATGCAAGCCGCCATTGTGCACCCGTCACCGACTGCATCCTGGCTTCCTATACTTTTCAATGATATACCCGAACGATATTTTTAAAAGAAGTTAACAATTCAAATAATACGAGTACAGTTCGATTCTTCTTCACGGTGATTTATTTACATAATTTATTATTTTCTATTAATATTGATATTAAATAGGTATTATAAGGTAAAAATCTCTTATAATGATATATTACATAAAGTGTAACGTAATGTATTTTGCCACTGGTTATCCATACAACTTTCCATTTCGCCACAGTACACACGTTCCGCAGTAAACACGTTATGGTTATGGGACGGGACGGGACGGTAAAACGGGACCCTATTTAATTACTGAGACTTCGCTGTCCGTCCGTCCGTCCGTCCGTCTGTCACCAGGCTGTATCTCATGAACCGTAATAGTTTCACAGTTGAAATTTTCACAGATGATGTATTTCTGTTGCCGCTATAACAACAAATACTAAAAAACAGAATAACATAAATATTTAAGTTGGCGCCCATACTTTCAACGCTTCAGCGATAGTTAAGTTACCTTTCGGTCCAAGAGATGGCGTTGTGGGTAATATGTGGCTACAATAAAACAATTAAATATTTAAGTGAGGCTTTCATACAATAGACCAGTTTTTTTATCGTTTTTATACATAATGGTACGGAACCCTAAATGCGCGAGTCCGACTCGCACTTGGCCGGTTTTTATTATTTAGCTGTCTTTTGAGTTCATATATTATGATGTAATAAGTACCAATAACATTTATCTATAAAGTATGATAAAAAAGTTAGAACCGAAATTAAAAATAACTAAAATAATTAAACGCTCCAAGACACCTGGTATTCTTCATATGGCAGGTGCATAGACTTCCATTATATTAACATAAAAATTATAAACAGTCATGATCCGGGAGCAAATTTTGTTTTTCAAAGATCAAAATTTGCATGTCTGTCTCGGCTGGAAATTGATCCCTGGACTTATGGCCCGGCTAACATGTTCACTACTAACTGGTGTACAGGTTACATTATCATATACGTGTAATAAGATCCCTGCTTTAACCATTACTACGAGGGACGGGATCTAACCTCATAACACATAGGAAGAGCTTGTGGCCAACAGTGGAGGTTTTTAAGCCGCCCGAAGGCCCGAAGAGTTCCAATAAAATGTAGCTTAACCATTCATCCTACATTTCAATCCACTGAATCATAACCTCCAATTTATTTTGACTTCGCTTATGAATAGATATCGTCATCTAAATTGTATCATAATTATCGGAATACCAATACATGAATACCAATTAAACCCAGCGCCTACTAACTTTACTTACAGATCTAAATGACTTGGATGCGACATTAGAAAGAGATCCACCGTCCCATGTCCCATGTTTCAGGATCTGAATACCGCGCATCTAATTATAGGTTATTCCACCCGAGAGCCGAGAGCCGAGTGCCGAGAGCCGAGAGCCGAGAGCCACAGAACCACAACACAACAGAGATCCACGTTGTGCCATTAACGACCTGCCCGCGACTGTGCCCCTCTATTTATAAGTAAAATATAAACATTCGCGTATAGAGCGCGATGTGTGGTGCAACGCGACGCGCCGCTTCGACGGCCGCGCGGCCGCGCCGCAACACGTACCGTGAGCAAGAAGTATGTAAGAAAAATGCATGTTACGATAAAAATCGGTAAATCCTGCAAAAACTCGCGAGATAAAATTACTGTTACCTACTATATTTCCTTGTATGATCGTAGATGTTTTAACGCAAGACCTTCTCTATATCTAAGGTTATGCAACATTTGGAATTGTCCGTAAAAAATGAAATCTGAAAGAAAATGTATCAGCGAATTCGCACTAGAGGTTTTAATAACACTTTCTCAAACGCAGTTATTTGAAAAGAACCTAAAATACATTAGGTATTTTAAAGTTTTATTTTCTTCCATCCACATTCAATTTCCTGTATACCAAATGTTAAATTTTAAATCACATTACGCGGAAAGATTACCATACTACCACCACGTTCAAGTTTATTTTTTGCTTCTATTGTTGGAATATTTTATTTCAGTTTTTTTATTTGGTCCTTGTCATAACATAAATTTGATAAAATCGTAGCTAAATATTATTAATTGTAAGACGAAACGAAGGAAATAAACGCTTATTGTGGACACAAATCAAGATTAAAAGATATCACCCGCAACCCGCAATTGAAATGGTAGCAAGAAAACAATCCGACACACCAAAGTGTACCAGGATTGCGGTATTAAACAATTCTCAATCAGCACCGACCGCAATAAAAGCAACCGCTTCATTTTTATTGGAGTTATCAAAACCCCACTTCATTGACCGAGTCGATAGATATAGACTAACAAACGGTACTAAAAATTACCACAAAACGGTCGTGCGAGCGCATTAGGGCTCATCGAATATTATTTAGAGTGGAAATGTGTCGCCGTTATAGGTATGTAATGGAGAGGCAGCCGCAATTAAATTGATGACAGCATAGCCTCATTGCGCCGCGCGATGGGCGATGGGAAATAAAAGCACAATTCAATCAACGGGCGGCGACACGTCGGACGCGACCGCGTACTAAATTATTCAGCCGTGTATCTACACCAAAGACACTTAGTTGTGCACTTGCGTTTAATAACGGCAATAATGACGCTGACACTCGATTCTGCTGCAACGTACACCGATTATATCACAATATTATTTGTACAAATTAAAACGTGACATACGGTAAACAGCTTTCAATATTGAACGTCATGCGACACGACAATCGGCAAACACGGTATGAAGTGTTAGTGAATAATAATTCGGCTCCACGAATGAATGAATAAACATAATTCGAAGGACCCAAAGTAGGTTTCCCACCGTAGTTAATGCGGAAATAATGATTCAACAACTACTTAGTGATGCAGGTTCAACTCGACAATTGTATTGTGTTGCTCCTTTTATCGTTTGTGTACTAGCTCTGCCTGCGACGTCGCTGATTGGTTAAATTGATAAACTCAGCTTTCAATTAACTTTTAACATGAAAATAAGTAAATACGACATTTTTAAATTGATTAGATTCCAGTCATGATCAAACAATTATACAATCTTCTCTTCATAAGTAAGTATCAGTCAGTTTTTGAAGATTGTCTTATTACACAATTCCACAATTGTCTTATTCCATCGTACTTCAAGACAACGATCGTAATCTAGTTAATAACGTAACGTAATCGTTAATTGACAATTTTAGAAATCTGTTAAAAATCAAGAATTGTTTCAATTGGCAATTTACTTAGTTGTCGTTGTCCACGAGGTATGCTATCAAGAAATTCAACAAACTATCATCAAGTAACAGAGTGGAAACCTGTTTTCACCAAAACTTACTCATGTTAATATCCCCTGCATACATAAACAAACAAAATTTTTAATCGAGTTCAATATAATATGAAAATATCATGAGTGCAAAATCTTACCTATCGCTGGATCGAGGACTGCTTGTGCCGCCTGTTCTTCGCCAATAGGCGTTTTAAGGCAAATTTTCTTGAGTTTCATCGCGACCGGTGAATCTTCTGACTGGGCCACTGCAACACAAGTTCACACTGTTTATAAAATGGCAATGGTTTTTTTCCAGCTTAGAAGGCTTAAAAATCCAAGATATGAGTGTCAGTGTTTTGTTACAATACATACTGCTTCATTGTGACGAGCATTCGTCAATGTAACAAATGCTCGATTATGACGCTTAAGTTCAGTGACGGAGGCTAAAAGCGTGGAAAAATCTTCAAAACAACTCAGTTTACGCATACGTAGTCAAAAAAACGTTACTTCATTTATTAACAACGTATAGACTGACGATAAGTTTAATTTTTAGTAAAAAGAGGTAATTGATAATTATTATCTATTGATTGAAAATAATGAGTTTGATTTTGATAAAATGTGATTTACCTAATAGCTATCAGGATAACAAAAAAGAACAAAAATGTTAAATTAAATGTGACAAGAAAAAAAATCTGTAAATCAGCATGTGATGAGCACTTTAAAGTTTTGATGACCGTTCGACAGAGCGCGATGACGGCGCGGCGGCCGGCTCAGCGCGGCGCCAGGCACTAGCACAAGACGCTTCCGGAACGATTTCCGCCTTCGAACACGGCACAAAATTACACCAAAAATACATACTAATTAGATACATAAAATAGGTATGTATAGGTTAAGTAGCATATAAGTAGACAGAATTGTTTTTGAGGATGATTTGTGGAGTGTAAGTAGACGGAAGTTATATCCTGATCAACTTCAAATAATAATAAAATTAACATTCATACACCCTGCGGTGGCATCCCGGTGTCTCTGATGGCATGGACAAAAGAAAAACGGTACAAAAATCCGAGAATATATACCTGCATTTATTTGTCATAATAAGTATGCCTGGCAGGGAGTCACACCCAGGACCACTGTTTCCGTGGACAGAGTCAACAGTCACCACCAATTGTAAATAAAAATATGGGGTCGTTTCGTCGTTTGTATCATACATTCGTCAAATGTTAATTCATAGATGTCCCCGTTGCTGCTAGTGAGGGCAGATTACATCTGGGGGCACGAAAATGCCCCACTCCCCTACGACCTCGTCCACAGTAAGGTTTACACGACATTTCCTGCCACGCACGTGTAAACTGTGGAATGAGCTACCATCGATGGTATTCCCACAGTGCTATGATATGGGGACCTTCAAGAAGCGGGTTCATCGCTTCCTTCTCGGCCGGCAGCGCACTGGTGATGCCCTTAGTGTTGCGAGTGTCTATGGGCGACGGTGACTACTTACCATCAGGTGGCCCGTCTGCTCGTCTGCCTGCTTCATACATAAAAAAAATACCTACGATCTCGACCGCATTAGATACCCATCTTTTCACCAAAACAAAATCTGAAGTGGGTACCTAGTACCTACTACTGCAAAAGTTAGGAAAATAAAACTATTATAGTCTGATAAATTTTGAAAAATCTGAATTTTAGAGAAAAGGCAAGTAGAGCGGTTTTACTTACTGGAAGGATTTCTGTGGCCGCATGTGTAATCATAATTCGTGATCTGAGTACATTTGGCCCGCCTCTGTCCAACCGAAACATTGTTTTATGCAACTTGTTTCAGCAAATAATTATTTTAATTAGTAATTAGTTGTATTAATTATAATAATTAAAATAAATTCTTAATTAATTAATAATAATTAAACCTTTCAAAAATCTAATTTAATTAAAACCTCACTTTCGTTGCTTAAATAATAATAATAATAATAAATTAAATAATAATATTAATAATAATAATAATTAAAAAGCGACCATCTCTAGTAAAAATAATATCTATATTAGGTCACAGTTCGTAAAGTATGCACATGATGTACATATGTACAATGATTTCTATTCTTCTTGGACATGAGTTTAAATACTGAAACGTGAATAAGGAATAAATTTCTTGGGAGTTTCTTGTCACTTCTTCTCAAAACATGACCACTTGCGGTTGAGATTTGTTGAAATGATGGCATAATGTAACTTTAGAAAACCGTTTGTAAAAACCAAGTTCGAATAAAATTCATTCCATTTCATCACCTGTACCTACCTACGTGTGCAAAATTCGAAATAAAATTTGAACAGCTGGCGCTTGTTAACTTAAGTTCAGGGATTTATTACCTACATTCATACACACATGTGAAGTTAAAACGAACCGTGTCAACAGTCAACATCAACACACGGAAAATCCACAAAAATAATAAAGGACAATTAAGACGACAACAATAACGCAGCGAGCAGTGGTTATGTGGTGGGCATCATAAATAATTCAGTTTGCGCAATGGCAGCCGGCAGAGGCAGAGGCAATTTTACTATTGATCTAGTGTGCCCAGTACCTACTGGTCGGAAGCAAGCACCGTTTATCGTAGTTACAATATAAACGGCATTACATTTACCTCGACAATAATGACAGTTGTAAAGTGGCAATGCGTAGGTTATGACCACTAAAGGAGTAAGTATTAGTTTATTACCTGCGAGAATGTAAAATTTTACTTATTGGCTTTAAATTGGCTCAGATTGTTATTGAGTAGGTTTGTTCACGAAGTTTCTCCGGTGCGGCTTGGAGGCAGAGTTATTTGTTTTGGCTTCACAGTGGCGATTTAATTACGGGCCCGTTTCTGTCCATAAACGTGACTACCGTGTCTTTTAAAACAAGAATATTAATTGGACAATTAATGAAATAGTCCCGGTACATTTTTTTAATTTAGCTAACAAGTGACAAGTAACAATAACAACAGCTAACAAGTAACAAGTGACTGATTTCACCTTTCACCTTTTTAAAATAGTGTATTGAAATTAACTGTACACAGGTAGGTAAAATGAGCTAGAAGTGAAAAGGGAGAGGAAAAGATGATATAAGCATAAAAATATTCCGCGGTCTTCTTGACACGGGCACCACAAAGAAATAAAACAAAAAAAATAGAACATAACGAATTCGAATTTCCAAAAGATAATGGCACTGTACAGCAACAACCGAAACAATAAGACTAACGAATTTTTAACTACAAACCAACGTGTAATTGAATGAATGGCGGACCGCGAGCGCTCGCCGCGCCGCGCCGTTCCGGGCGTTCGCACAACAACGTGCCACAACAATGGTGACCGGGACCGGGGCCGAGGACCGGGGCCCACGGACCGGGGACCGCGCACCGGGGCCCACGGACCGGGGCCCTCGGACCGGGGCCGCCGGGGAGGCAGATCGTCCAGCTATTAGCTGCGTCGGTATCCACTCCAGTTTTTACACTGACATACCATAACAAAAGGGGTAATGTATCCAGCGATCTATTGTTACAGGTAAATGCTTACGGTCGTAATACAAGTCCGTATTGTTAGAGGGTTGCCACCCGTAATATATTTTCAGTTGATTGTATTCTATTAGTTAAATTATATCGTATAAAAATGCTTTACTTTCAACGTAAATATAATTCTGGGTTTTTAATGTTAACAGTGATCATGGAAATGCCATATCTAGTGTAAATTTAAACAACATGTCAAAGTATTCTTAATAATTATGATGAAAGGTTATCACGAATTTGACGGTTATTTAAGATTAAATTCCTCGAAAATGAGTTTTATATTGTAGTTGTAGCCGTAGGTATTATTAAGTGTAATTTCAAATTTGTAACTGTGAATAAGAAAAAAAACTCCTTGGGACTTTCTTGCCGTTTCTTCTTCCAAGATCACGTATGGTAAGGGACCTGCTGAAATGAAAAGGTAGTTTTTCATTTCAAAACTGACTTTTGAAATATAATTATTTTCGACAAGACAATTTTAATTCATTAAAGTGGGAGCCCTATCGTGCTGGTATGTTGATTTTGATAAGTGAGAAAAACACTATTTTGCTATAATTATCAATAAATAAATTTTGAGTCCATAAGGAAATTTCTGAATACTCTGAATCGTTCTGTTAATTGTGCATTGAATCGAAAAAAATAATGTTAAAAACACTACGTCATCAAAACAACCAGATAGGTACGTACATAGAGGCAGATGCAGCCGTGCAGGTTGGAACATTCAGACCTACACATACTCAGGTCTCGAAGGGTATCAATAATGCTCGATTCATCAAAATCTGCAACGAGACCTAACCATAGGACTAAAGAATGAACAAAAAAAAACAGCTATGACATTCCAATCCAACAAAGTACTAGAATAGGCAGTAGCATAAACCCGCTCCTAAAAAGCGAAGCGACCCTTAGCGCGATGTTTACAACGCGAGCACATAGTTGGCAGGTCGGCCACCGAACCGCAACCTAGCACAACACGGTGCACCGCCGCCGTATGAAATTTATTTAACGCAAAATAAACGTGAATAAACGCGCGACACCCGCGCCCGCCGCCTGCAACGACCTGCCCGATGCCCCAACAATAAACTTCGGAATTCCATGTTGACCAACTTAACCAAAACGTCCAAAAACATTTATTTCGGCTACATCAGGCGTACCGCGTACAGATTACGGCTGCTGCTGTCGTGACAGTCTTAACTTGTTGACTTCTCGACGGACTTTTATAAGCATACACCGTGGGTGGCTGACGATTCTATCAGCCTAACTTGGTCCTTGCCTTCTGTCTTTCAAACTGCATTTGTAACATATTTTCTATTAAACAATTTCCTTTTTTTTCGCGTTTTCACCTTTGACAAAAGTAATCTGGGCGTGAGGGATTCATCGCTCAGATTCGGCGTATGCTATCCAGAAATAACAAACAATAAAAGATACATAACCAGCTTTCCCCCACGGCTTCGCCCGCGTAAAAAATTTGTTTCAGTTCATTCTCCAGTTCAGCTTTAACAAAACTTAAAATAACATGGTGTATGTCGCTAAATTGTTTTCAAGGTTAGAACTAAAAAACGAAGTCTTTGCTTGATAGGTAAACAATCTAAGCGTCTTCTCATCCATACCAAACTACCATACTAGCTCCCTACAATACAACAACAGCAAAGGACTGACTACATCCGAAAGAACATTAGTATGCTACAATGTGAAGGGCATATGAATGGAGTAGTGGTTTTAGAGAACTCCTAGGGGCCAGAGCGCGACCTTGGGAATTGGCGCGTACTCGCGGCCGTGGGAGGCGCGCCTCGCGGAGTCTCGACGCCGACGTCTGAGGGGATTAGCGGAGTCGAGCCGTGTAACCTTCGTGTTTACTTCGCTACAACCCCGAGCTTGACTTTGGATGCCGACATCAGAAACTCTTCAATGTTACGATGTCCTTTTTGTTATTGCGGTCGGGTTGGACATAATTGAAAATATTCGGCATATAAATATACTATATACGTACCTACATTTAAAGGTATAAATATATGCATAGGAACTAATTATTATTTTTTCTTTATGGAATTTAAAGAATATCAAACCAGAGAATAATTGTGCCGTACCGTAAGAAATGGAACGAAACAAGGGCTTATAAATCATAAATCGAATACACCCAAGAAAACGTTCAATTGATAATGTGAAATGTTTACAGCTGTTATGCTTTCTTACAGTAACTTATTTCTAGGCTTTCTTTACAGAAGAAAATTAATTCTCCCCGGCAGAATCTAACAATCAAAACGTGTCAATATTAATGAGTAGACTATAATATAATTTTCATATTCAACCAGTCAATGTTTACGTAGCGCTATCTAGGCCACCTCCAGCAGTAGGCCACGTTCGGCCTGAGGCGCCGACGCCAACGACCTTGAGGCACGCCGCCATGGCAACCGTCTGAGCCGCGGCCCTGGGAGCAAGCCTGCGCTGTCTGCGGGGATTACTGACTATTAGCACAACGCGTCATGTTTGCTCTGCAACCATGACCTACGGGATACCTGGTAGGTATGCGTTTTACGACTACGGGTCTTAATATTTGTATACCAACAATACACATTAGTTTGAGATCATGAAAACCAACTCAATAAGCGATCACTGTCTATCGTGGCTGTCGTCAAGCGATACAACTTTATACCCACCAATTCTGAAATTTCGCTGAATAAACATAACCACAACATTCACAATCATTACTATTGTAGCATATTATTATGTACATTCCAACAGTAGTATATACCTAATAACGAACGAAATCAAGAACTTGGCTGTGAGTTTCCGAACTCACTTTGCCCTGTCATTTTCGGATATCTTTAGTGTACCAATGATTGAATGAACATCGTAAATAAACCAATGAATAGACAAATACAATGTGGTTTAAATAATAAACTAGTTAAGATCAGCGCTATATCATTCATTATCCATTATGATAATCATCGCGCACCATTTCAAGCACCAGCCTTATACAGACATCTCACTCATGATTGCCAGCACAATGAAAACAACGGTCCAATCGTATCAGCAACATGGGGTTGAAACTGGTTTGGAGTCATATTGAAAGGAACTTTTTATCGCATAATACCTTACAAGTAGGTCAAGTTCAAAACCTATACGATATAAAAAATCTTACGGATAAGAAAACACGCTTTTGCTTAAGAATGAAAAACTTTAATCATACGAACATAAAAGGGAATCATTCAATGTAAGCAAGTCTTATTCGTTCACGCAACATTTTTGGACAATGGTTTATCGACACAAGCTAATATTAAGCATACTATCGTAGTTATTATCGAACAAAAATAATGTGTTGTTACTTGTGTATAAATAAAATAACAAAGGAATGCTTTTGATTGATCTAGAATCCCATCCTTGCAATTTGGTCCAAACCCAAACCAATCAATATACCTACGTTAAAGGAAGAGACAAGTATACAAACGATGTATGCATCCGTCGCACAAAGTACGTGAGCATATCACAATTACCCCGCACATACATTTCGTAGTGGTTCGCCGGCGGGTGTGCGGTATCAGCGCGATGTCGGGGTGGTATCGGTGCGGTATCGGCGCGCTATCGGCGCCGTGTCACCGCGGTAACGGCCTCGACGCGGCAGGTGCAAGCTGCACGCTGCGGCGGTCGGAGGCTGCGGCCGCCCGCACCCCGCGCCCCCTCACCTCACACGCCATCTTAACAAATCGATAGGATAAATGACTGTTCTCCAGTTCGCGGGTGAGACTTTTGGGCGCGCACCGAATGACCCCCACTTGATCGCGTGACGCCCGAATAAACAAACACATTTACTCAGAATCCTCGCGCTCCCCTTGCGTTATAACAATATGTGTACGGGGCCTGTAAGCTTTCTCTTTCTTCAAACATTGCAAATGCTAAAATCAAACTCGATAATTTGCAAGTCATTATTCCGTCAATATTTCTTAAACAGTTGATGTCATTAAAAATGTTTATAACAAGACACTAAGCACAGCTCATTGATTAGTCGCTATACAAACCATCTTTAATTAGGGTATTAGAGTACCTAATCCGCGAAATTAAAAGTCGGATGTCGCAGTAACGCAATCAAAAGGTGGTAAGAGCTTATAGTTCACCCGGGGAAGTACCACCGCCCGCCACGGTACTTAGTACCATTTGTATCGCCACAGCAATTGTGTTCCGGATAGAAAGGTGTGGAGCCGGTTACACTTTTTAGAAGCGACCACTTCAGTCCTAAGGGGTAGCAACGCTTCTGTTATCGAACTTGAACGAGACTTACAAATAATTACTAACTTTAACTAACACTATCAGTCCCTTATATGTTGGTAGAACAACCAATATAAGCTGGTTTCGTTTCTGGCACTGATGGCTTTTAACGCAGCTCTGTTTACGCTGGTCGTAGCTCCGCTCATATTTGTTAGTGTGAACTGTGAACCACATCGAACGAATACAGAACGTTGGATTGTCGTATAATACTTAAACCGATTAAAAACTCCTAGAAATCATGTAACTCGGAGAAAACCAAATCATCTACTAATACCGGTCAGCGCGGACTACAAAACATTTCATTTCATTATGCTTCAGTAGCATCTTCATAGTATGACGTTTCTTACACATTTTCTACAAGACACCATTGAAACATATAATAAGCAGACTAGAGCCCAAGAACAATGTACAAAACGTAATAGCTAAGTTCAAGTCCAATATCTTAAAGAGACAAAGAGAGAAAAGTAGAGAGATCTTTTTCACTTCACGCCGAGGTTGTTTTAATCTAATGACAAAGTAATCCCGGCAGCCTCGCGCGGCGCCGGCACCCCCGTGGAAGCCGCGGCCGCGCCGCCGTATCTATTTAAATATTCACGCCCTCTAATGACACGACGTCGACTCACTTTAACAAGGGCCTAGGGATCGAGCCTCGGATACGACGTATGGACCCTTGTGCGTTAAGATACACGTATCTGAAACGCGTGGCGGGATAACGGGTCAGAAATATCTACGTAGAGGTGACAGGTAAGCATCAATACAGTTGCGTTGTGCAGTTAGAACATAAACACGAACGTTCATTATCTAAGAGGATAAAAAGGCAAGGATTGAGAATTGAGTGTTCTAATACCCTATTAAATCCGATTGTCCTCAACAATGGCCGCAAATTTTACATACTTACTGGCTTTCAATGCAGCATGGACTCATGCAGTTTGGACTGAACAAGTGAAGTAAGCTTTACGTAAAAGTTAAGAGGCTAAGATTTAATTAATAGTTAAGAGACAATTTTTCAAGTAATTTTGCGTTACCCGAACGCTATATTGTCTCGATCTATTAGATAAGTTGCATTCTGAAAGCATCTAGCGATAATGCAGCTTGACCATGAGCGTGACTAAGTAGGTAACAGGGAAGTCAGAGATATAAAAATGTGAAACTGGATAATGGACATCTTAAAAGCGTGTATACCTACTCAGTTTTGATCAGGACACAGATAACAACTATTTCAAATATCAATAGTAATGAAACAACAAAATCAACCTATTTGAAAGAAAGCATGGAAAAACATCGTAACTTTTTGTTTTATTCAAAAAACCCAATGATAACAACTTAATTATTGAATACAACGATCTCACTTAGCATAAGAAAAAATAGTGAAAGGTAGTTGTAAACAAGATTCAAGATAAAATAATCAAAGCTGTAAATAATTTAATTAAAAAATTGTAGTTGTCGGTGAGTTGTTCACTCATTACACAAGGACATCATATAAAAATCTTGATAAACAAGGAAAAAAGACAAAATTGTTGACCATTATAAAATAACGTGAGAAAAGCAGACAATGTTGGGCAGAATATAATCATGAATACAGATTACAATTACTCTTGGAGACGCGGAGAAGATCCTGCAAACGCTTATCAAAACTAGGTACCTAATACACAACAAAACAACAAAAACAAAAATCCCAATTGCTTAAATTGATACGCTTTTTTACGCTTTATGTTAATACATTTTGAAAGCCATTTTAAAAATGTATTTATATTTATACATGGCATGTCAAATTCCGTCGTTTTCGTGCCAAAGAAATGGACCTACATATAAACACAAGTACACTCGAAAAACTGCCCTCCTCCTGACGCAGTCGAATACAAAGGTACCTAGAACCTACCTAGAACGTTCTTAGCGAAGGCATTCCGCGCCTCCAGACTCCAGATGTAATATAATCCTAATCAGTAATTGTGATTACATTTTGCCCAATTTTGAACCGGATGTAATATAAATCTGTAATCGTTTTGCCCATCTCGGGAAGTAGACGACTAGTAGTAAAGTACTGCGGCAGAATACAGTACAGAACTCCCACATGACAATTATCCACGTCCTGCTGACGTATGCAGTAGATCAACGATATTATAACTATAGATGCGTTACGTTACTTACGTCACAATTTTTAGATTCGCTGTGATGACATTATTGTAACTATGGATGCGAAAGATAAATTATTCTGGAACGTAAAATACATAAATAAAGTGAATTTGTCTGACTAATTTTCGGTGCGCTTGCTACATATTTATTATCTACGTTCATAGAATACATACTTACTTGAGATAGATTCTGAATATTTAAAACCCGTATATAGAGATAGCCTAGGATTTAGGAAGAATTGGCGATTCTTCAAGCGCCCTTTACCTATATCACTAGAACGACTCTCGTAGTTTCACTGTTTCACATAAACCAGAATACGACAAAGCTTTGATTTGATATCCCTTGTGACATTTTTCCTGTTACTTACAAACAACATAGTAGGGGATTATGGACATAAAGTCTTAATAACAGAGGTTTGATGAATAAATTGTATCTATATATCAGTCACCAACACAACACATGTGCCCAATACTGTTAGGTGTAAAGATAACCAATAACCGTTGATTCTGCACACGGCACCTTCCCACAGAATAAAGCGGGCCCATCAAACTGGTATTATGAGGCCGCTGGCTGCACCACGTGGGCATCCTTATAAAGCACGTACAACCAGCGAAGGAGCGTGAAACACGCGGACCGGCTGCGACCACGCAACGATCGACTATACGCATCGCATGCGTACGTTACATTACATCGTACGCGCTCATTCAAATATTCAAAACCCGCCTTCGCTTCTCGAAATATAATCCGTTATCGAATCGTAGCACCAGACTATATCAATGGCTTTACACTAGCGGCACGCTATGATGGCCGGTTTGACACATTACAACAGTGATGTGGAATGTCAATTTATTCTCGAACAAAAAACAATTAAGTTTTGTTTTTGTACCTGATTAAATAGGTTTAATAAAACAAAAATGTAAATGTTTATTTAATTTATTTGAACGAACTGAATATTTGAATGAAAATGAATATACATACTTTATATGCACACAAGAAACATATGAATACAAAAGATACCAAAAAAGGTGCCACAAAAGGCCATAATTAATCAGATTCGTCCATACTACTATTTTCACTGTCGTCACTGCTATCATCACCTACATTAATAATTATATGTTCGTTTTCTATAATATTATCTATTTTCACATCTCTTTCATAATCTTCCCTTATTAATTTAACAGTTCTATTCACAACCTTTTCCCAGTCTCCTTTAGTCACATGTTCACAAGCTTCTTCTATAATTTTAGCATTTGCAACGACGAAGCAACGTCAATTCGAAACTGCTTTGTTTTGCATTGAGCATTGACGCGAGTTTGCCGGAGGTAGTAGTTGTGCTAGCCAGCGATCCTATGTGACGATCGTATTAGATTCCATTTTTAAAAATTTTCAATTTAGAAAACCAAATGCCGAGTTGTGGTATATATATCATATAAAAATAAAAATTTTACCTTTTGTATGAAACAGCTGATATTTTTTTGCGATTTCAGAGGTTTGTCCACATAGTGAAAATTGTTCATATTCACAAGTACATTCACCCCTTAAATGGTGCAAACTGATTTTTCTACACTTGTATACATTTTAGAAATCAATTTAATAAATAAATTTTGAGTCCTAAACCTAAAACTACATTCGATAAAATTTATGAATCTCTGCACATCACTATCGTCAATAAAGTAATACAATTATTTCCTTCAAAGTCGTTATCAATTAATACGGAACTTCATGAGCGGACAAACGTCAAACCGGCCATCATAGCGTGCCGCTAGTTTAAAAACAAGTTTATCCCGTTGTATCTTTTTAGGGGATTTATGAAACATTTATGTATAGCCGAAAAACAACACTCAAAACATACGGTATGAAGATAGAAGTCTCTTGAAATAAAAACAAATTTCGCAATTCTACATTATTTTCCGCAGGCACTAAACCATTTCCCGTGATTATACAATATAATATAGAATAATGTTATGGCATGCACAACATAGGTACGACCTGCAATACAAATTATACAAATATTTTAAAAAATTGCCAAGTATCTCTTCAACTATAGCGGGATGAATAACAGCCAGTTAATAATTAAACAAAGACTGGAATGCGGCTCTGTATCGGATAAAAAAGCTTCATACATTAAAATGCCTTACGTCACAATATTAACAGTCGTTATAGTTTCCTAAAGTGTGTACAGATGTCGTGGGTGAGACTTCCGAGCGTTATATGGAGCGGATACGACACGAGACACGACGCGGATCGCGCGCGGCATCGGCACCTGTAGAGCCCCAGGCCCCAAGCCGCATGACCTTCGCACTCGAACGCAATACCCACTCGAACGGTCAGCGGCCGAACACCTATATATATAATTGTATAATAATAACTAGTATTTATTTAAACGTACAATTGACCACGAAATCTACATCAACGGTTCCCGCCCGCGTCGATCTCGCTTTTTTACGTCCTAACGCGACCAATGCCTCATTGATATTTGCATATTTAAGTAGCATAGACGGTCGCATTGCGGTTTAAAATACGATCAATTGTGTCTTGTGAAATATAAACTTTGAAGTTTATTATCAACATAGTCGCTATCTTTCCCATTGCGACAATTTTACTTTTCAACCCTATGCATATATAGCTATATTATTGCTTTTCACCAAAAAATAACCGACTTCAACCTCGATAAGCAGAGATAATTCAAAAACTACTCGCCAGATGGCGCTTAATTCAACTAGTAGGTGTAAAGTTCTCGTCACTACAAATGTATCAAGCCCAAACACTACATAACTGCAGTAAATCGTTAAGGAGTTCCCGCGACTGTCTTTCGGCTTCATCAGATCGACTCCAGAGCTCCAGACCTTCATGAAATTGTAGCGCTTTCATGTACTTATGAAAACATTAACAAACACACTAGTCGTCCCTACAATTTTCGAAAGTTGCCCTCGATTTCTCCAAGATGCCATCATCAGATCCTGGTGATCCATTTAAAAGGACCCCACTGCGCATATCTACTTTACAACAAAAAAATAATTATCAAAATCGGCCCATAAACGACGAAAAGATAGCTGAACAAACATAAAAAAAAGCATATAATATGTATACGGTCGAATTGAGAACCTCCCTCTTTTTTGAAGTCGGTTAATAATATAGCTACAATAGTATAAAACTAAATGATCTGTCAATATGTCCGCCTTCAGGAATGTGGAGTTATAAAATAATATTGCTCGATTGAATATCGGTTGATTTTCATTCAGTTATTCACTGAACTGTGTAAACATGAAAAATTTATAACCGAAACACAAACACACGTTTCCCGGATCGAGGCATGGTCTTGGTCGTATAATGGTTGCTCTTAGTATGTATTTATATTTTCAAGAGGCAAGCATTTTAGGTCTCAAGGGAGACTTACTAACAATTACTAACTGGACTATTACTAACAACAACTATCACTTCAGTCATTACTGAAGTTCTTATAAACCCCATCCAACGGACCAATATCTTTAATAACTAGATAACTATTAACTGGACTATATGCTGAATTCTTATTGGATCTTAAATCCACAAAAAATACCTGTTAATAATATTATAACGAACATAAGGCATTTACTCAATCGAATGAACATAAATTGCGGTAAGACCTATTAAGGGAGTAAAGATCGGCAGTCCTTCGGCCAGTCCGAGTGTCCGAGACAGGAGCAAATAAAATCAACTCAAACCGTCCGCGTACAACCGCCGGACCTCGGTTTCGTTCGCAAACATTTTTTGCGGCGTTTAAACAGGTTATCTCGCTGGCCTGATGCCCTAGGCCACGGCTTGACCGTACACTAATCCTAGACACTTTCAGCACCGTTTTTACTTTCAAACTTTTGACTGTCTGAACCTTGACTATCTAATAAATGGTACACAAACGATGGGAGAACTAGACGATATATCTTGTGTAGTGATATGCAGACAATAGAAAATATACTCATCGGCACAATAATGAACTTTGCGGTCATTCAATTGACTGTATTGATGAGGTCTAAAATACTTTTTCTCTGTTACGTAAAAAAATATTTGTTTTTATCAATAATTATACTAAACAAATAATTTCACGCAAAATGCTTCTCCTATCATCTTTTGGACGAATGGAATTTATTTCTATTAAATAAAATAAGTAGTATGTTTACGCAGCACAATTGAGTCCTCTTTATGTAATCGCAATTGGTTTGTAACAATTAAGTACTTTGTACCCAAAAACCACCTTTTTGACCTTTACTACATTCCGAGAAAATGGACACGGATTTTCCTTTAAATATACCCCAATAAGCACCAAAATAAAAGAATCCTAAATATACCAGAGGTATATTCGTCACAGATGTGTCCGCGAGGCGCGTCCCTAGACTCACTACCTCACTAGGCTAGGAGCGGTTACCGTACCAACACCGCGCACGGCGAGCGCCGAGCACCGAGCACCGAGCGTCGGGCGGATACTCGCTTCAGCTACTCACTTCCGCTGGATAATTGCAAGACACCTATGAGCTACGTGTTCCAATTCCAACGGCTTTCTCTATTCACGTTACTAAGCCAACCTCAATGGGACGTTGATCGATAAGGGTTTATCGTTGTCATTTAAACGGCATAAATTAAAAGGGTTATTAGCTAATTAGGAAGGAAAATTCGCCATTAAATAAAGGATTTTAATAACATACAAATATTTTTTCGAAACAAGAGTAGCAAACGAAAATACAGGTCGCTGTATCGTTTGTTCATACATGATTATTGAATCATTAACCCAAGCTACCATCAAGGCCAACAACTTCAGAGTTTCAGCCCTGTGCAGACGCAGTGACGCAGTAACAGAGGCGTCGCAGCACCGTCGAACCAAAGGTCAATCTGCACGACTATGTACTTCTAAACTAAATAGCAAAATCCTTCCGACTAAAACAAACGGCTCACACTAGCAAAGCAATCCGTAGTGTATCTAGCCGCGCAGTGGGAGCAGTGCGGAGTGCGGAGTACGGGAGTGCGGACATTGAAACAATGCGTCGGTGGTGTACAAGTGCGGATCGGTCGGTTGGATGCGCGAGGTTCGTCGACCCGGCGGGCGGCGGGCGTCCCGCGCGCCTCGCCCGCCGCGCGCGTCCCGCCCGCGGTCTCACTTTCGATGAGTCCACGTGCCCGCGCCGGCCACCAGCGCCGCCGCCGTGACGTCACCGCCACGCTCCACATCGGTGCCACTAGAGCCCACAGCGTGGAGCTATTTGTGCTCCTCGTAGACTCTTCATGGGAACCGCGCTAACGACGACCTTCCCCTCACTGGCACACTCCCACGAACGTCCGTGGCAACGTCGAGCGCCACGGATGTTACGACTTTCGAGACACATACCTACAAAAGTGAAACACATCCTATCTTTTCAAGTTTCACCTTTCCTCAATGCAATTAATGTAGAAAACTGATTTAACGTTCTATAAAATCTAATTTAATCTTACTAACGTTCCTGACATTTAAAAATAAAGCCTCACTGGTACCTCAGAAGGTACACGGCGTCCACTTTAAATAGTCACTGTAATCCATTATCCATAGGAGACCAATCTAAAATATGTTAAGTCGCTAACAAAGGCAACTGTTACCTGTCACATTACTGTCATGGCATAGGCTACCGAATTAAGTAGAGGTTTAAAGAGCACCAGCCGCCAGAGCAAGAGGGCGACTCTCTGTGCAAACGCCCATACAAATATTTGCTAACGAGTGCATTCGATACTCGTTTAGGATAACAACTAACAACCCATTGTTGGGGTACAGTTGGGAACAGTTGTCATGGTTGAAAACTATAGTTGCTCCTATTGTTATGTTACTTGATAATTTTCTGTAGTCCCATCTCCTAAGCGTATCACAAATGTGCGCAGACTGAAAATTCGGAAATACGACATGCTACACACTTTAAACTTTTTTAATGACGACCATCTCAGTCCTCAGGGGTAGCAACGCATCTGTGACCAAATTAGAACTCATACTAACAATAACTAATTGAAATAACTATCCTAGTCCCTAAATCGAGTCTTGTTCTTGGTTGGTCACAGTTGTCATGGGCGACAGCAGAGGGGTGGTGCTGTATGCTCGTTTGCTACCTTTATTCAAAACAAAACTACTACTACTACTACTTAGTATCGAAATTACCGAAACCGTCACGGAGAAACGCAAGTACCTGAGTTTTTCATTACTTTAAGTTATACAACATGGATCGCATTTCCCTATGTATACTATAAGCCAATGGTTGTCACACTTTCCTGACCAAGGGCCGCACAAGGGACCACTTTTTAGGCCAAGCATACCATTATATTATATGTAATGATATATTTGAAAAAAAAATGCCGGAATGTAAAAAATGAAACCGTATTATTGCAATACTATGAAGTAATAGCGAGTGGCGTAAAGAAAGTGGGAAATATCGCACGGAGGTGCGAATGTGAGGCGGGCATTCAAACACACTAGACGCATGAACTTAACCTGTGTGTTAACTATTATGTTGGAGGTTACATGTTTATTCGCGTAGTTGTCTGCTTGTCTGTCTGTTGTAACGGAATTGATCTGTCTGTCTGTCACCATTTCAGGAATATCCGCTGAACCGATTTAGATGAGATTTATAGATATAGTCTGAAGCTCTGGAAAGGACACAGGATTATTCCTATCCCGAGACAATAAGAGCATGAAGTGAAGAGAGATGATGATATATAGCCTTTGGGTAGAGGATATAATTTATTGTTCTTATCAGATTTCTGTTTTTGGCACATTGACGTTCTTCAGTTTCCTGAAGCGAAGTTAGGGCGCTTTTACTTTTGAGATATAAATCAACTACAAAAATAGTCTCATACGTTATTTATTGAATAGAGAGCGCTTTAAGACTTCTCGAAGGCATTTCGATAACTTTTATCTTTGTAAATTCTGATATTGCTCCCATGTTCAAAGGAATTTTTATGTTAGTTTCAGTTATCCCTAATATTCTTCATTCAATCCATTTTGTTATTAAAGAAACCGAAGAAGAATTGTTTACATGAGTAAAATTACATTTTTCTATGCATATAAGACAGCAAACAAACATGCAACAGCACCACCCTTCCGCTGCCGCCCATGACAACTAACTGTAGCCGATCCTTAACAATCCTCAAAAAGGATTGGTATGGTCGGATGGTTATCAGAGTCCTTATTTGGACTAATCCAATTAACGGACGGTGTTAGGAAGAACGTTAGTATGCCAGTTCATTAGTAGGTATGACCTATGACGGCTGACATACCTTTATTTTTCTCTCTCCCGCCTATTAGGTACATAATATATTATTCAATTCGAGTTTTGCTAATATTACAAATTCTACAAACCGTAACGATCTGGACAAACCGAGAGCTGCACAGCACGGAGCGACTGAATACTTACATAACGCTTGCGTAATAAAGACAAAAAGTTACGAAGCGATCCCTTATCGGGCCGCTGATTAAATCCCTTACGTATCAGCAATACGTCAACTAACAAAAATAACTTCCGCGACAATTAGTAGTAGATCTACCTACATACATTTGCCATAATATCATCATGTTGACATTCGATAAGAATGTTTCACGAAGCCCAAATAAAAATTACAATGCCCTAACAGTATCTATTGATGACCATGTCTAGTTGGTAGTAACTAGTAACCTGGGTAGGAAGCGATGAGTTCTGGATTTGGTTACCGACCGAGGCAGACATTTATGTGAGAAAACTATTTTCTCTCGGGTTATCGGTGCTAGGTGCTGTGATGTGTTGTCTACCATCCGCGACACTAAAATTTTAGTGCTTATCAGTTCGTTAGCGAGTATTTTATTCATCAACTTAAGGTAATAAATTATGTGAATTATCTGAATCATAAACTGACTGAAGAAGTGTTTGCCATAATTAAGATTGGTCATTACTATATTCCGGGAGTTTATACGTCTTGTTTCTGATCTCACCTTTCCAGCCCAACAACCAGCATCGATGATGTCTTTCCTGTTGATGTGCAAGGTTACAATGATTTCTCGCCATCAGATGGCTCGACTGCTTGTTTTTCGACTCGTCATCATCATCATCATATCAACACATCATGGCCCACTATTGTGTCTGTCAGAATGATAAGGTTAATGCCAAAGTTCAACGCGCAAGCCGTGTGCGGATCGATAGACTTCACACACCTTTGAGTTTTGTGAACTCTCTAGCATGCAGGTTTGTTCACGAAGTCAGATAAGTAGTGCGTGCCCAGGGATTAGAAGCCGGACCACCCGAGTAGGAGACCAAATTCATAACCACTAGACTACGCAACGCTAACCGCTTTACTTTGTCGACTATTGAATTTAAAATATACGTACTTCAGGCAAATTTAACAGCACGACTCCAGAGCCACGTGTTGGGGACTTCTTGCATCTCGCAGTCAAATGGCGTCTATATTCCGTTCGCGTTCAATATGAATTCGTTACAGCAACCCACATAACTGCCAGCTTTTCATTCATGTGATTAAGGTTCATTATAGATTGACGGTGCGAATTTAAAATGCCCTATGTAAAATTTGCTTACAAGTTAAATTGAACTGTGAGCAGAAGTAATAAATGTGTTTTTAGCGGGGAATGACATTTCCATATGCTGCTATGCGGTGTTATTGTTATTATCGGGAATCAGATGCAAAATAAAATTACATGAGCGCTTCAGGCACACCAAGTTAATGTTATGGGATATCGTCACAAACCATGTCCTAAACTTTTTCAATATCAGTGCCTCTATTATGAGTTGTTGTAGTAAACGTAAAGGACGTTACTATTGCAGTTAACGTTTAGAATTTGTATGAGAATTGTAGTTCAGTATCGTAACCACTAGAGGCGCTGTACGGATTCTCATACAAATTCTAAACGATAGTCGCTAGCGTGTATAGTAAACTATAGTATTAAAAACTCATAATAGAGGCACAGATTTGATCACTATCCCATCACCGACCATACCACTTTCGGTCGAACTGATCCAGACGATTATGCAGATGGTTCGCAGTCATCGCTCGATGGACGAAAGAAGCACGAATGGTAATAATACCTACTCATTTTTCCGACGAGACTGAATTTTACAGCAAGTCGTAAGTAGGTACAGAGGGCCAAGAAAGTGGTAACCAGTTTTCATTTAGTTTCCTAGACATCAAAAATTACATCAAAGTTCATAGTAAATATCGCTGAAAGAGACGCATAATAATGACGTCAACCTAATTGTTAAGAATACGTACATCATATGTCACATTATAGGTGCAAAACATTTTAATCTTTATTAGAAACGGATAATGCATTAATTTGTGCAAAGAAGATTTAAATATTCTGAACAAAAGCATATAAGAACTATTTCAATTGACGAAATAATTTTTATTAAAAAGAAAATTGACAATTGACATTTAGTCAAATAAATGCTAGTAATATAATAACAATTGGCTAAGTGCGAGTCGAACTCACCTATGAAGGGTTCTGTAGCAGCTAGTAACATAATAGGTATAAAAAAATATTCGAGTAGATTGAATGAAAGGTAAATTGCGATTTACGATTTATGACGTATTAAAAAAACTACTTACTAGATCTCATTCAAACCAATTTTAGGTGGAAGTTTACATGGTAATGCACATCATATATTTTTTTTAGTTTTATCGTTCTCTTATTTTAGAAGTTACAGGGGGGGGGGGACATATTTTACCACTTTGGCAGTGCCTCTCGCGCAAAGTTCAGAAAAAATAGTGTTAGAAACCTCAATATAATTTTTGACAAACTATTCATAGATATCTCACACGTATGGGTTTGATGAAAGAAAAATTGAGTTTCACTTCTAAGTATGGGGAACCCTTATAATGAATACCGAAATTGTTGCATCTTTCTGCTGGGCTGATTTCATTGATTTTCCGACGTCAATGGTTCTATGAAGTTTAAACTAAGAACAAAACAAATGTCACGTATTTATAATCGGATAAAGATGGCAATAAAAGTTGTCAGATCGATCTGCAAGCGAAACTAACCTTTATTACCTATGAATCTGCAAACGGCATTCAACCTTAGAGTGGTAAACCAATTCTTTGGCCGACCGTACATCCTAACAGGTCATAAAAATCCAGTCAGTGAACGGAGCATTCACATTATTATTAACGTAGTGTGTAATTAGCTGGCTGGGTATCTGGTCAAAAGCGGAATATAAAACTAAAGCTGTATACATTATTCAAATTAGTCGTCTGGTGGCAGTACTCGGCGACCGCGTAACGGTGACGAGTATCGAGTTTGAGGCGAGGGTCATCCGCGCGTGGCGACAATTAAAACCGGGATAAGTGTTGTGTGTACCTGCGAGATGAGGGCGCCACGGTCGATATTAGGGGGTCGCGGGGAGGCCGGGGAGGCATCTTGTTAAGGAGTTTAGAATACGACTCACCGAGTATTGATGTCTCGCGGCCTTTTTTATTAATACACCCACAAAAACAAGTACTTACACGGTGAACGCCAGACATTCTTACGACGTGCGCGGTTTAATTCAACCGACGGCGTCACTGAGCATCGTGGGCTTTGAATTCACATTACAGTACAATCGACGATTAAAAACATTTCAAGACAATATACAAGTCGAGCGAGATAATGTCATCTCTCTCACAATAGAAAGCTATACCGTAGACGGAGTAAAAAATGAGCGTAAGCAATTTCAATATGTGTGTACTATATAATAAAATCTGTGGGCGTTTGGGGGTCAGACGATTCGGTGGGGGGTGCGGAGCACTCTTCATTCCCATTTAGCTACTAAATTGTAGAGCGGGGAGGGGGGGGGGGGGCATGATTATGTTTACTAACCCCGACCCCGTCCCTGGGTGTACGCGGACCGAATTAACACACGATCTTTGTCCCAGAGCCCGCCCGCTTGCCCGGCCTATACACGCCCGTCGATCGGAATACTCAAACTATTAACACCTACCGTACGTTAAGGCTTATATTGGAGCGGGCATTAGGTGTACAAGGTTTACTAGGCGAGATGTTTCACTGTGACTAGGTGGGAACTGAGTAATCCATGAATAGAACTGAACCATTTAAAAAATAAATTGAACTTATTGTGAGTCTATACATCAAAACGATACCATAGGCCGCATTACGGCTAAACCGCCGCGGTTTCTAACCGCGTAATTCTGTGATTCAAGGAAAGCCATACAAGCGGCCGCACTTGCGGTGCTCTCCCGCGACTGATAGTGTATGCGGTTCGGGCGGTTTTGCGGTTTGACAGTTAACCGCTAATTTTGTAACTCAAGGGAACATAAGCAAGCGGCCGCATATGCGGTTTCCTCCCGCGACTGATTTTAAAACCGTGATTTTTTACAGATTTGTTCGCGGTTTGCCTAGGTACTTGTACCAGTAGTCGGCCTTTTCTGCCTTTTATGTCGAATAATAATGTCTTGGACAAAGGACCTACAGTGGTCTCGTAGGAAGGGTATGACGACCTAAAAAACTGTCAGAATGGCGCAACTTATGGGAAGCCTATGTCCAGCAGTAGACGCAGAAAGGCGAATGGATGTTGATGATGATTTTTAATTAATCGTTAGTATTATATTGTCTTGGTTGGTTTACACTTTGAGACTGATTGTCGTGTAAGAAGCTGAGCAGTGGGTATAAGGCGGCCGAGTTCTGGATGTTGCAGGTTGATGACTGGAGAAAATTTACTTTTTTTTTGGTTTAAATATTTTTCTTATTTTCGCTTAAAACGTTGAGAATTATTGATAACTGTTAACTGATTTATTAATACATTGGTTACCAAAATAGTACACGCGATCCAAATTAAGAAATCCTCTAAAGACTGACTACTGGGTCTTCTACCCTATATTGGAGCACACAAATTGACGCGGAAACCGCGAGCGGTTTCTGTCAAGGATTTAAAAATACTAAATAGGCCCTGCACTCCCGATAAATATTTGCGCGTTATTCCTATGTGCATGAACTTGGCGCGCAGTTGAATTTGGTTGTTATATTAGAAAAAGAAAAAAAATACATATTGGTATCTCGCTTTTGCGTACCGTAATTCTGTCACATTAACCATTTTAACAGAAGTACTGTTTTAAAAATAGTGAAAATAATTGATGACTCACTTATTTACTTAGGAAATGTGATTCCTTTGGACTTATTTGTGTTTATTCATTTATTAAAACACTTTTTGAAGGCACAGAAATCCATATTCTATATTTTTGAGGACGTAATTACTAAAAACAATTGAAATGTAAGTAACGCGCACCATTCGCTGCTGCCTACAAAATACTACGACTTCATGTATGTGGTTTATGCATTCCAACTATGTCCCTTTCTCGTGCGCCTAAAATATGGTAGTCATATTTATTATTTTTATATCTTTGGCTTACAGAAAACAGACAACATGACAATGACAATATTAACCCCAGAATAGTCGCGCCTTTCCATGAAACGTGAATGATGGCGTGGGGAGCATTTTGTCGCCCATGTTCAAACATAATTTTTTGCTAATTATAATTAAATAACTTTACAAAAAGAAGAAACTATAACGTAAACTATCAGAAAGTAATTAGTTACATTAGTACTTTCTGATATAGTTTTGTACTTAGTGGGATATATGTATAAGCTGTGGGACTGGGATATATTATAAGATGACATAGTTTTGTACTTAGTGGGATATAATATAAGTTATTTTACTTTCACTTTTTTTTACTTTCAGCATAACGTTTACCTTAAACTACGTTAAAAATTAAATTATATAACTTAATAACAAAATAACAAAATGAAACATTTTCAGTATCTACGATATAATATTATGTACTTGAGCATAATAGTCCTGCCTGCCACATAAACATACAATGTTCGTTGCATAGTAACTTTGTGTCTATTGCAACCTTTTTTGGTCCTTCTGTTTTTGGATGGACATCCTTTCCTATACATGTTTAATATATACACACAGCCATGGACGGCAAAATGTTCATAGCGCGAGCACTTTATGGTCAATCTTCTGACGTCGCGTCAGCGAGAAGACAGAAACCATAGAGTACCTACGTACATAAACTGTCTTCTATGATGTTGAGTCATTGTTTGTAGTTGTCACTGTTTTGTATTTATTAAACAACTCTTACTATTATGGTCGCTAAAGCATCCAAATACTTATAGCTGATTAATTTACAAAAATAAGTTAATGCATAAAATTTATAGTTTTCTAAATAAAAGATTATGCAAAGAAAGTGTGCCTATGATAATTATGGATATGAAAATTTTCATCTGATTCCCCATGACTGTCATTCATTGTTAATTTCAATAACTGTCAAGAACTGTAACATAACAAGCAATTTTTTGGTAAGGTCAAATGGCTACATGTGTTGGCAAAGTTCGTATGAAGTTTAGGAATGGAGCATGTCTATATACTTTTTATCTCTATGGTCGCGGTTTTTATTCGTAGTGTGTGCGCTTTGCGCGGTTACGCGGTTCCGCGGTTTACAACCGCGTGAAAAAAACCGTAATGCGGCCTCGCACTAAAGCATATAAGTATTAGGTACCATCTTGTCAACCAATCACACATGAAAGTCGATTTTGTTCGTTGCACATATAAACTCATTATTTTCGTGTCAAATTTAATGATTTGTAAGATAATCACTAAGCAACCAATTAACTTTCTCTAGAGGCACTACAAATCCGCTTTTAAAACGTTAAAATGAATGTTCAATTTATTCGAGGAAAGTGGTTTCCTGAGTGATTATAGCGGTCAAATTGATAGGGATACGTTCATACGTCATTTTTCTTCAATCACACTCGATTCGACAAGCTTTAAAATCGATTCATCGTAACGACCTTAAATAAAACTCAGTTTAAACTTTAAAGTAATATAAACATAAAATTTTGTATAATCCGTTTTTAACGGCCGATTTTCTGAATAAACGAATTAATTTAATACAGTAATAATACAAGTGCGTTACTTCTAAAGTAAACGTTATAGAAATATAGACATAAACTAACTAGCCTTAAGGATTAATTTATCGTTTTCAAAAGTTTTATTACTTAATACTTTAACAGTCAAATGGCTAACAAGACACCTGATGCCATTAATGGACATCTGCTACGGAACCATTAAGTACCGATGGTTTACAACCAAACAATTTGAGAATAATGTAAAATCCTATTTGGTGGTATGATATCTAGCCATTCAGGCGGGTTTGTAAAAAAACATACTGTCATACCTATACATTAAGGATCGCACATAGGTACATTATAATTATGGCTGGCACACACTTAACGTCAACTAAACTTCAACTGGACTCGGCGCTTTGCCCACGGAGCAACTCAAGTTGAGGCAACTATCAACATTTTAAAAGTTTCCTGTAAAAAGTTGATAGTTGCTACAACGTTTACGGTTGCCGCAATTTTATAGCAATTTGTAAGCAACTTGAATTGATTGATTTGCGGTTGACAGTTGCGGAAACCGGCAACTTTAAAAACCGGTATAATATTTAACAGTTGCTAGTTGCGGCAATTAGGAACTGACCTAGTCAACGCTTACAGCAACTGAAAACTGCCGGAACTCGAAACTCGAGACTGTGCGTGCGCAGTCCAATTGAAATGTATGTAAAGAGCTAGTTGCCAGTGTCTGCAATAGTTGCTCCATGAGCAAAGCGTCCAAATTATCACTTGGCAGAACTGAAGTAGGAGCTTTATTCCATAATACTACGTTTGAATATAGCCGCATCGGAGCTTAAGAGTCAGTACAAATACAGCATACCTACTACTTATTCTCCCTCCTTTCTTAGCCGGCAACTCATCGGTGATGCCTTCGATTCGTAATATCCATTAGCGAAGGTTGTGCTACTTACCACTAGGTCGTCCAATTAACAAAGTAAAAAAAAAATCGATTTAATAAAACTAAACGTCTACCGCTTATACCGCTACACTAATGTAGGTAACTGAACCGTTTAAAGACAGTTTAGCGTGTCCATAACAAATTAGTAATGTAAGTTTATCGCTACCATACAAAATACAATACCGCTGCATGGCTCCATCACACCGCGCCGTACAATATATTAACAAAACGCGTCTCAATTGATTACTGTATCCATCGACCTTTCATTAGGCGTATCAAAATTCAGTACAGTTTATAAGCCGAACCGGTCAAACGGGTTACGCCTCGCGCCCCTCTTTATTAACGTATCGACATCTTTGGCGCAATTTATTATGAAAGTACATCATTTCGTTTGACAATCGAATATATTATGACTTTAATGTTTTTCATCGAGTTCAATCGTTTCTTTGTAAAATAAGAATCATGTTCAGGATTTCCTTCATCGCGAATTGTATGGACATGCATCAAAATACAATGCATCAACCAAAATCAAACAATACAGGCATTACGCAACCTATTTTTTCATAGCTTCACACTAATAGGATTCCGTGCTTCGCAATTGCCATGGGCAACAAGAACCTTTAGACCGAGAGCAAACATTTATCTGCCCCAGAAATGTCTGGTACACTTGAAACTCGAATCAGACTATCAGCTACATGCTACACAGGTAGTGTGATACCAACAACTAGACTACCGAATCGTCGCAACCGCTTCGGCTGAATTCTGCTTACTGTTATTGGAGCTGTTGGCTGTTGGCCGGATCGCGCTTCTAAAAAGAAGCGCCACAGCCGCCGGTGGCTGCAGTCAGTTTGCGGAGACCCTTAATGTTACCTATCTGAAATCGAATCCGAGCCCCTAAAAACCAACTCAAGAAGACACTGCCACCTGGACCTCGGTTAGTTGAGGGTAGTAATTAAAAAGTTTTTACGAATACGAGGAGTCATCATGAACACAATTTCTTACAACTGTCTTTTATTGTACTAAGTTATGACTTCCGAACTTATGAATGATGTCTTCGGCTAACTTTTGTCAATAAGTGAAGGTGACCACTTAGCATCGGGTTGCTCGTCTGGTTGTTTGTCGGCAGTTTACATAATAATTATTGCTTTTTACAAAAAAAAAATAACCGACTTCAACCTCGATAAGCAGAGATAACTCAAAAACTACTCGCCAGATGGCGCTTAATTCAACATGTATGTGTAAAGTTCTCGTCACTACAAATTAATCAAGGCCAAACACTAGATAACTGCAATAAATCGTTGAGAAGTTCCCTCGATTGTCTTTCGGCTTCATCAGATCGACTCTAGACCTTCATTAAATTGTAGCGCTTTCATGTACTTATGAAAACATTAACAGACACAATAGTCGTCCCTACAATTTTCGAAAGTTGCCTTCGATTTCTCCGAGCTGCAATCATCAGATCCTGGTGATCCTTATCAAAGGACCTCACTGCGCATATCTACTTTACAAAAAAAAAGAATTATCAATATCGGCCCATAAACGACGAAAAAATCGCTGAACAAACATATACATATACGGTCGAACTGAGAACCTCCTTCTTTTTTGAAGTCAGTTAAAAATAGTAAGTAATATCACCATCACAAAACTTATGCAATAACTTCATAACATAACAAGCTGCCTTAATGGTTGGAAGGTCGATTTTCCGTAAACGGGATCCCCTTCGAAATTCTGCTAGGTAGTATCTAAAAAAATTTCAAAGTTATGAGCGTTTCACGAATGAAATATAGCTTCAATTAAAGCACATATTTGCAGGAAATCTACTTTGCAGAGTTGTGTGAAGTATGGTTAATGCGAAAGTTCTTAACACGGACTTTTTCAAGACATACTAATGTGGCACTAACAGTTCTCGTGATTTTAATGGATGTAATTTTATTCATGTGACTGTAATACATAAAAAATATACATGACAATGTTTACCTATTACCTGGAGTCTAAACTTATTACTATGAAACCCATCTAGGAGATCCAACTCCCGCGGGAATATTTATTTATAAGTGGTAGAAGTCTAGCCTCTACAATGTCACGAATTAATAGGACATTAGGAGTAAAGATAGTCTAATGGTATACAATTAAATTAATGTTTCAGTTTAAATTGTAAATGATTGAAGTCGCCAGTTCGTTGTCGGGCGAATGGTGCGCCTGTGGCAGCCTAGCGTCTTCGGATCTGAAGCTTATTAACGGGGCCTGGCGAGATAAGTTTTGGAGCGTTTCAACTTCGCATACTTTTTAACTTCTTTTATGTTAATAGCTGAGAAACGAGCAGACGAGCCATCTGATGTACAAAGGTCATCTTCGCCGATGGACGTCAGTTTCGCGCGCATGTGAGTGAACGCGGTAACACCGATGATCAGTGGTGCGTTGCGAGCCAGGAAAAAAAAGTGAAAAGAAAATAAAAATCTCTTTACATCAATTTATTTCTGTACCTCATTTATTCCTGACACAATAATTCTACAATAGTTTCCCTTTGAAGGTAATTTCGAAGATAGACTTCTCTCTATCAAAATTTCCTTATTTTACTCATTAGGACAGAAAAGCTAGTTTTGTTATTGCATTTTCTATTTACAAACATATTTTGGTAATTGGTGCCATTGTCGTTGTGCGCATGTTGATTGTGATATTTTGGACGGTTTATGAAAACATACATAAGCTAAACATACGGAAGCTAAAAATGATTTTGAATGTGCGTGTTTATTTACTAACAAATCGAGTCAATGAAATCCGGAAAGGATTATCCAGGGTGGATTATTGGTAAACTGTATCGTATTCACTACAATTTTGAATGGGAAACCGTGTTTCTATTTGAGCATCGTAAACAGCAGCTGCGTTTAATTATTTCAATGTCAAATGGACACACCTTCGTTGAACAGCTGTCCTGTCGGCACACAGCGCCCAATATTAAAGGTTGTCGATGAGCGCGCATATAAAATATTGTCGGTAAGTACAGAATTAAATTGATCTCCATTTTATTACCATGTAGTGCAAGCGTGCAGTATTCCAAGCGTTTATAGCCTTTTGCAAACCACCGGTACCTGTAATGGATCTTCAGCTTAGTTATTGATTTAGGTATTTGCTACCTACTCAAGAATTTAGCATATCGTAAAAACTACGTATATCGTAACAAGCTAGGAACCTGATGCTCGAGGGCAGCATTAGCAGATCTTGGAAGCTGATCCTTTGATTATAATAAAAGTCCCGCCTTAAGGAACCATAACGAGGAGTTCCTACTACCACAATAGTTCTTGTAACTTTTGCTTGTCATATACTTTAATTTATTAAAAAAAATGTTTTAAGTATGAAGTTTAAAGAACTTATGTTTTGACCGTAAAAATGTCTACGGCTTCAGGGATAATATCTGACAGCCTAATTGCAACTAGACACGAACACCCTTCTATTAATCACCTGCCCTGAGAGTGACTAAGACTGCATTATTTAATTACATACCTAATTCATATACTAAGCGGTTGTAAGCCATAAAATTTTGTAATTGTCTTTCAAAGCTACTTCGAACGATACAACGATAAACCGTTTTAAACAAATAAAATACTATGATTAAAGTTTGCAGTAACTAATATTAGAACGTAACGAGAATGCATGTACCTATAACCTTCGAAAGTTCATACCGTCTCGTCCCCGTGTCGATCGAAGCGGTGTGATGCAACGGAACATTTCGCGTTCTCGAATATTCTGCGTCACCGGAGAATAAGGGTGCAAGTCCTGAGTTCCTATAAATATCTGCTTGTTATGCACTCTGCTGATCAACGGACTAGACGCTGTTGTTAAGTTCCTTCTTTTGGAAATCCCTGAGCTGTTTTATTAACTAGACAGCTGCCAACTACCCACCCCTAAAATCAACCGTGTCAAGTTCCAACTTATGCTGGTTTTCTTCTGGAGTGAGTTCTTTTCTGGGCGGCATCCAGGCTAACAGATGTACGGGGGGGGGGGGGGGGGTTGACACCACACCCTCATGTGGCCCGTCTGTTTGCTTGCTTTAAAGTAAAAAAATGGCGGCCAAGGCCCATGCAAAGCTGGTAATGGCACCTATCGCGAGGAATCGTCGCGCTCGCGTGTTCGCGTGACCCCGCCTTTCGGTGTTTATAGCCACTGCGAGACGTTGGATCGAGTTCACGTGGGTTTACTGGTTCGATGTTTATCTTGATCAATTTCGTAGTAGCTAAACGTCGACGCAATTGTCTAGCTGTAGTCAAAGTTGTATGTTCGTGGAAATGAGGTAATCGTCCTTGCAAGCCACCGTTTATAATTACCCCTACCTAAGCGAGCACACAATTTTTAAATGTGAAATGTTCTATATACGCGTCACAATGGATCAATAACGTTCATTGCTTATGACATTGTTATTAGATTCAAGTTTCTAAAAGGAAGGAGAAAGGAAGGAGAAAGAAATTGTTTTGAAAACTAACACGACGGCACTGATGATCGGATCCCGAAATTCTGGGAGACATACGTATGTACCGTTTCCTATACAAGTACTTTTACAACGGAATTTGTACACACACTAATACACCACCAAACCAAAGTATAATTAAACAGAACATATTTCTTAAAGCCCGTCTAACATCAGTGGCGGAGGCGTACGCGTTACATCTACCTATATTAATAAAACACCTTATAAGATTATTCGCGTTACCCATACAGGATTATCATAATCAGTTGTTAGATCTATAGAGCCACAAGTGTGCAAGTCATACACTTATCGATATTCATAGACTATTCGAAAATCGCACGTAAATAATATATTATGGCAAAAACAACAACAAATACACAATTAGGATATTCTTCAGATGGTTACAATCCGTTACAGTTGGTTGTTGTTACCTTAATTATAAAATTAATTTTAAAATTAAGGTGAAAAAGTTGGTAACGTTGATTTTCAGTTATCTGAAAATCAAAACTTTTCCAATTTAAAAGGAACGTTTACGTAGTATGTTGGCAGGCCTATATATTTGATTGAAAAACATCAAACAATAATTGAATTATGTACAGTATAAAATAACATGTAAAACGATATCTAATTAAAACAAGTTGTACTTAGCGACTTGTAATTTGCTGCCGTACCTATCTGTCAAACTGGCATCTTTAATGTTTAATTTATTAGTACTTTCTGACCTTTTACAGCAACTGATTATGATGTATCGATGTTATAATTGGAAAATAAAACATCGACATAATTTATGACGTGTAATAAAAATTGACGGCTTAATAGTTTATAAACGGTTGAAGGGTGTGATTATTCAATGAATCAAATAGTTAGCGAGTGCACCTGAAATACACGCGTATCGAACTATCGTATCACTCGCCGCACTAGGCGTCGGCTTATCGTGATGGTGAACGTCGCTCAGCTGGTAGACTAGGGGTCGATGGTGAATTGCACTAAATTCATGAGCTTCATGTTGGGATGTATTTTATTATTATTAGTTTACTTTGATGTTAAATGATAACATGTGTCCTCGTGCAGATCAAATAAAATCTTTATGTTTATAATTAAAGTCGTATTTATTTGAGTACCTATTGTTATATTTGCATGCATTTCTGAGGATTAAAACACTTCAGAAATGTCGTTATCCTAACAAAATAACCGAACAGTATGAGCAATCATGGGATCAAGTTGATATTTGGGACATGTAGGATATAATAATAATAAACGCTAACACACTCATACCCCCGCAGTAGGTTACTAGGTACCTGTGTCGCGGGTGGCATGGACTACACATATAACACATTACAATTACACCCATAACCCGAGTACAAATATTTATCTGCCACATAAATATCTGCCCCGGCCAGGAATCGAACCCTGGTCCCCTCGCCTCGCAAGCAGGGTCGCTACCAACTAGGCTACAGGGTCGTCAAATGTCCACAATGTAATGATATTATCTGGTATTTGATATCTGATAAAAAGTAATGAGTTCGCCTTAAGCGAACACTATCTTAATAATAGCGTATTGCATTTTCTACTCATGGTATAGCAATTGAAACAGGCGGCGGTTTGTCTACAGTACAAGTAGGTACCTACGTAAAGCACAACGCGTGTAATGTGAGACTTGCAAACAGTAAGTCGTTTTAATACAACAACAAAAGTCGAAACATAAAATACAATCAAATTAATCGCCTCGATCATAGACACAGAACTGATTACATAATAGCAAATCTGGCACAGTGGGCTAACGCACTACAACCGGCTCCTAGACTAGACGGCCCGAGCGAGTGCCGCCGAGCCTCGGGGCGCGAATCCGAAGGAAGTTTACTTTCCAACGTGTTATCATATCATGTGTACTCACTTTGATGCTTATCAGCTAATTGTATGAGCGGGTTGGGCAGGTCTCGCCTCCTGTAGAAGCACATGACCTTCGCTTCCACATTGCCCGACGCCGTCTTGTTCAGTTCCTCTATCCGCCGGATTTGGTACGGAGACGTCGACGACGTCTCGAAATAGACGCAGTCTGTGGACAATAGAGAGCTCATTAAATAATGCGGCCTGTTTATTACTTGCGTACTAACATGTAATTGTTCACTAGATAATAAAAATGTAATTCAAATATTACACGCCAAATTTCTAAAAATGTATTGACATGGACAGATTGGACAGTTTACACATTTTTAATCTGTTCACAAGTCTACCTTATCCATCCAAATATAACTGTCTCACTGACGAAAAAGATCTGCTCAGAAACATTCATAATACTTCTCGACAAAGTTTTGAATCACTATAGCAAGAAAATTAATCTTCAGTCACTAATGCCTACAGCAACAAAATTGTGTGCAGGGTTTACACTTGGTACCTATCAGGGGACTGACAAACATTAACCACTAAAATCTATATCAGAAAACGACTGTTGTATTGAATCATCTTGTTCCTTAATCTATCTATGAATTGTGGCTAGTGTTTAAAGAGATGCTAACTAGTAAAACGTAGGAAGAATAAAGAAATTAACATTCTATTACAACGAGCTGGAAAAATTAGGCAGTCATTACAGACACGTGTTCACACATGGGCTATGTGTGTGCGCGTCTCCTTGTGGAGAACAAATAAAAATGGCGGACATTACCGTTACGCCGTACAACACGGAACGACGCAGGAGAACACAATAGCCCGCAACTATTTTATTCTAAACCACTTTTAATGTAACGCCGGTATCACACGATTCACTTCTGATTTCTGATTCAATTTGGTTGAATTAAACTGCAACTATGTATAACGCATTAGTTACATTGTGTCATCGCAGTTACGTCTGTAAGATCTTCTTCATCATCTCAACCCATCATGGCCCACTATTGAGCACGGGTCTCTTCTCAGAATGTGAAGATTAAGGCCATAGTCCACCACGCTGGCCAAGTGCGGATTGGTGGACTTCACACACCTTTGAGTTTTGCGAACTCTCCGGCATGCAGGTTTCCTCACGATGTTTTCCTTCACCGTTTGTAGCAAGTGATATTTAAATTCTTAAAACGCATGTATACCTTCAAAAAGTCAGAGCTGCGTGCCTGGGATTCGAACCCGGACCCTCCGAATAGGAGGCCGAATTCTTAACCACTAGGCTATCACCGCTACGTAACGTAAGATCTTCTTAGGGACTTGGATTTCTCTCATGCTTTTGTTTTGAATAGACTGGGTGCAATTTCGGTGAAAGCGTTCATCAGCTAGCATGCTAATTAGTTTTGCATGCAAGATGATAAAAAGGTTACCAGTAGCGATTGCTTTGCATCGAAGATGTGTCATTGAACCAACACATTACCTTTCACTATTGCTGATTAGCTAGATATTAACGAGACTTAATCCCATGCACAGTCACATTACCTACGCGTCATAAACGACGTCGTTATATTTTTAAAACGTTTTATGAACAATTTTATGCAGAGAGGTATTTTGCATACGTAATAATACCCGACATTTACAATATCCTGATAACATCGTATTTGAATAGTTAATTTGTAAATATTTAAGCAGACCTTTATAGCTGCAACTCGGTTGAAAGGTGTAACACAACTTTACCACGGCCGCTGTGGTTAATTAATGATGTACTTGTAATACTATTCTCGAATTAGTTCCACAAGTCCAGATGAATGACCATATCTTAAGTAAAGATCGACATCGGCAATAGTTTACTTTACCATTATAAAAACCTTTAATTAATCGAGTAACTTATCCTTTTCCGCGTGATCTTATCACTTGAACTTCGCTACATAAAAAAGAATCGATGAAGTCAGAAATGGACAGTGTAGTCAGGATTCCGTACTATTAATATAAATAAAATAGTCAAAAAATAGTTTCCGACGGAAATTTCGTGATCGGTTTTTGGTTCAGCACCCACGGTATAAAGGGGTTTAGGTAGGGCTGCCAGACCTTCGGGTTAAATCCAGAATTTATGAAATTTAATAGTACCATAGTAGGCAGAGTGAACTGTTGATATTTTTTTTAAAAACATCTTGAACTAGTTAAGTTTTTGAACCTCATAACAACAGTGGGAATAACAAGGTTTGAATAATTATAGGCCTACACAGTCAATTTGGATAACATGAGTACTACTTAACTAAAAATTAATAAAAAAATAGTTTTGTTAGGTTAAATTAAATTAAAACAGATGTTTAAAAAATCCCCGGGTCTTCTTTTGCAGGCAGACAGCCCTAGATATTGCATGGAACCGGGTTTGGGAATATAAATAATAAATAAATTCATTCCATCGGAGTGAGGGGTCTAGTGTTTACTACTTTTGAAAAAGTAAGAAAGCATCTAATAGAAATAGGTAGTAGTTTATAAAAATGTTATTTTGCAAAAGTTGCAATGCTAAGTAAGACGTCACCACCTTTATCTCCTTTCCTCGTTCTAATTCTCCTAATATGCAGGGCAGTACTTAGTGTAAAGTGCGTCATCTACCCTTGAAGTTTGAACCCGCACCAATATCGCCTGCTCGTAATACACACTGCTAAACAACAGATAAAGCACTGCGCACATTACAACGACGCGGCTACGGACCAACTAAACAAAAGCATTCAATTGTGATCTTTATGTCTTGGTTCTCACGTGGGCTTTGACGCTGTCAAAAACTAGTACATAACAATATATTAATTAACCTTCATTTTTATTCTAAATGTTCCTAAACGCCATATTCGCGCTCGATTTCTTTTCACGTCGTCGGGCGAATTCGTTACGAACTACGAACCTTAAGATTGTTTTCAAATACGAATTTAAACGTTATGTCATAGAGATAGAACTCAGAATACCTACTAAAAGTGCAAGTACATGACAGGATCATGGGACTCATAGCTTCGAATTTGCGCAGATATGCGTTCAGCTTAAGAGTTTACATAGGATTTACGGAACCCAAAATCTACCTATTAATAATTTTAATAACCGCATTACTTATCGATGAAATGAATGGAATTCGATGCGAATTAAAATCGATTCCACTTTACGATAAAATAAATGTCATCAATGCGAGATATACATAATTATACTACACGAGGCACATAACTTAAAAACCCGAACGACGATTATTGTAGCATTTTCGTCCTCGTTTGATATAATCGAGATTTAAAACGGAGTGGTGGTCCATCTAATTAAAAGGTCGTTGCTACCTACCGAGTAGGGTTGTCAACTTTTATTAGAAGAAATAGAGTACATAATTCTGATTTCAATTTCAAAGGAAGTTAATAAAGAGTACGGACTTATAAAACGAGTAAAATTTATAGATTCCTTTTAAAATATTTTTTGGTGCTTTTTGCAACACGACAATTTTTCAAGTGACTGGCACTCGTATAGTAAACATTATTGAAACAAAGTAATTTATATGGTTATGGATTATATAGAACGCTCGCACAATAGAGGAGTATAATACTCTATTTTAGAGTACGGTTGACAACCCTACCACCGAGTGCCATAACAACAGAGCTTGCGGTGCCGCGGTGTGGTTACCGAGTAAGGTCAGCCGGTCAAATGGTAACACTCTTATTTCAAACACAGATTTAAATTAGAAGATGAGCCATATGTTTAGGATTTGGCTTGGGCATGTGCGAGTACTCGCACAGATCCATTGCGTTTCTATAGTCAATTGTTACCGTAGTAACGGTTATATGAATGAGCTTTCAGGATTGCATTTTTAAACGACTTCAAATATGATTTAATGTTCGAGGCCTAAATTTATATCCACTTTATAAGACTGGACATTATGATGATGGAATCCCGGAAAAACGAGAGAAACCCTTAAATTTTACAGTTACCCTTAATTGTTACCCACGTGTTTTATAGTCTCATAATATTTTTTTTATTACTGGTCAGCATGCTTTGTTCGCGTCGTTAGAATCCTTATACAATGGCCTGAACTTTGAGACAAATCTAATTTTTTATGGAGTTAAGATAGCACGCAGCATCAACTTTCCGCTGTCGCCCATCACCCACATGATCCATGACAAATGCGACCGATCCAGAACAAGACTCGAATAGACACTGGGATTATTGGCCATTGTTAGCACAAGATGTTCCTTAACAAGTCAGTTGGATACTCTGTGGTTAATTACAAAATAAAGCACATAAAATTCGAGTTTCTCCTACAAGTCAAACGGTAACGTAGTACGTACCAAACAGATTATAAATCTGTTTCAGATAGAGTAGGAGCTTACCCAATGTATTTATAGTCATCACAAAAGACGTCTGCAACAAAGGGCGACCTTAATGCCTAATAGCCACTCTCGGCCAGCCAACCTTAATTGCATAAATGGAGAATAGTGACAAATGCTAAATACAGAAATGGAATTAAGAAAAAACACAGATAATAATAATAATAAAAAAACATAACAACAGGGATAGGATTGCAAATTAATGTTTTAGATGGTATGTATTATATTTATAATGTTATGTACCTAATTGTATACCTATATGTACGTATTGTAGGTACATATATAATTAATAAGCGTACTGGATTATTTTTGTTTCATTTTTAAGTGAAATCGAAACAACGTCCTCCTGAAGACAGGTGCTATTTTATTGACTCCGCACGCATCCCTCAAACCAAACTGACCCTATCACAGCAATGTAAATTCCTATGTTTTTTCTGTAAAACAATTGAAAAACACATTGCGTGCTTGTTTTAAATGTAATGTTATTCTTCAGTAATCGATTCCGTAGATCTCACCGTGTATGAAACTTTCCATTCTGGTGCGATCATGACTGATCTAAATTTAGACCACACAGTGAGATGCGGATACACGTGCGTAATGTTCTAATAAGGACCGATACACTTGCAATACAATATCAATAACGTCGGTTTTTACACTGGTTTAAATATAAACCGTGATTTGCAGAGGCGGTAAACTGCGAAACTGGACTCTAGATTGCGTCGTAGTACAGTGTAGCTGTATCCTTAGATTGCGATAGTAAATTAATGTCATTTTATGATGAATTAAAATATTGCAGTTAATCCATACAAACATCATTAATAACAAATATTGATCGTATCATATTTCGTAGCATTAATCATCGATGTTCAACTCAGCAAAGTGAAATTTTTCATGAATCAACAGAGCCGTAAATAATGTCAATCAGATGGGGACGTAATGGAAGAAGGTGAATTAAAAAACCCCGCTAATTACATAATTGGTACCGCCCTATGTACGGAGACGGCGGAACAAATTGAAAACCGAAAAGGCTTTGGGAGCGTGCTCGAAACAAGTACTCGAAGCGCCGCGCCGCCGTAACGACCTCCGCGAAACCGCACACCCGAAAGCACATGCCAACCGTAAAAAATTTCGGGGTTCGGGCGGCCACGGCACGCCGTGTCTACCGGCCGTAGCGTACCGGCTATAGAACTATAGCACCGATAGGTACGCGCGAGTACAATACGTCGTCATATACCTAGTACGTCGGTACATCTACATAGATAGCCGGGGACCGCGGACGTGGCGAGCGTCTATTGCACTATATCTCCGGTTATGTATACGTAAGTTGGGCATTATGCGGCTGATAGCCGCGATGTTAACGCCCGTTCAGTTTTGCCAAGACTTTGGTGTATTTTTGGAACGTGTCAATAAGTAAGTGTATAGTAAATTTAGCGCGCCACGTCATCATAGGAGGTCGAAATGATTGGATTTCCTTGGTGAGATTTCAGCGTAGTCGCATTTACTTCAGTCGATGATGAACCAAATCACTTCTTAATCATACAGTGTATCAACAAACATGCTTGATCCATACACATTTATAGGGGTTATTCCGGTATGATCCACACTACAAGATCCATGATAGGTATTTTGTCCGGTTAGATCCATTGTAATTTGACCATTCCGGATCGATCCATTTCCTGTTTATAATGGGTAAGTACAGTCAAACAAAAAACAGTTGATGAAATAAAAATATGTACTTTTTATTCGTATAAGAATCATCACATACTTATGTTACGCTACCAAAGTCATTTGAAATCATCTTTTCATAGTTATGTTAAATTATATTTAGTCCTTGGATTTGGATAAATCTAAATAATAAAAACAACAATTTGTAAGAGACTAAAGATTAATGAAATTATGAAAATAAAATTTAAAACACAATTTTAAAATTGTCATAGTATTCACAATTACATTGAGTTATATTTGCTCCTTGGATTTGGAAAAATCTTAATTAAGTATGAAAGAAACAATTAAATTTGTAAATAAGTGACTGAAGATAATTATTCAAATAAAAAAAAAAACTAAAATTACAATGTCAAATTATCACAGTAAAACAATCATACTGATTTATGCTTGGTCCTTAGATTAATAAATAATAAAAAAAATATTTAGATATTTAACCACAGATAAATCATATTATTATAAAAATAAACCTTAAAATATAGTTGGGCCATTTTAATAGGTCACATTTGACAGTTCGTCAAAATTTTCCAAAGTAACCTTGTAAGGGAGGCACCCCATAGTATCTAATACATTCCATACTAGATATTGTTAAACTTTTTACACTTAAAAGTAAGGAACTGACGTCGTTACGAAGTTACGTCAGTGAACTCTTTTTCTTTTTAAATATCAGGGATGGTACCGAAAGAAACAGATGAGTAGATAAGTTGAATTCGAGAAGTTGAAGTAATCGTCAAAAAGTATTTCACGATTACAAAATAAAATGTATTTTAATACAAACAAAATTAATTTTATTACATTTTAGGCCAAAAAATATGTAATCATTCATTTATATAATAACGTCTGGCTCAAAAGTAGGGCATGCAATTATCCGCCCAAATTTACTATCCGGATAATACGGATAGTTCATTTTACTATCCGGATATTATCCGGATAAAACGGATAATACGGATAGTTAATGTTTTTCTAAAAAAAATCAACCATAGTTTGTATTAATTTTACTTTTTCTGTTACCTATAGTGGAACGAATCATAAACCTTTGCATATTTTTGACTTCCTCTTAAGAAAATTCAAAATTATCGAAAATTTAAAGTTATTTGTCTCACTTAAACTTCCGAAAATCGAGTTTTCTTCAGATATCCACGTTTTGGGATCATAGGACACTATTCTGACTATCCCCGCGATGGTCTATATATTGTGTGTGTCTATTTATGTGAACCTCTCATAATTATTTTTTGATGGCTTGACCAATTGAATTGCGGTTGATGCCATTTGAAAGATCTCCACTGATCTTAGATTTTCTGCAAATTGTATTGAATCGAAAATGAATTGTTAAAGTTATGTTTATGTCTAATAACTTCCAAAATACTGTAACGTTTTGATCCATAATCTCTCAAATCCGTAAAGTGCTTAAAATTTTTAAAACTGTTTTTAAACATAACTGCGAGACTTCGTGTCATATATTTTTCCGGGTTGATGCATGAGTTTGCAAAGTGTCCGATATAAGTGCGAAGCAGAAAGCCTTTAATTTCCCCGTCACATCCAAAAATCTTGGTTCAAATTCTGTGATCAACCACGTGTCTATTGCCACAGATCCATCTGTGGATGCTAGAAACAACGTATGTACCTCCACTAATACCTCATTAGGGTACCTCTGAGAGATTCGGTTTACTAAGAAAGAGATTTTTAAAGGTATCAAGGTAGCAAATGAGCAAACAGCACCACCCTCACGCTGTCATCCATGATAATTGTGACCGAACAAAGATTAAATTAAGGGACTAGGATGGTAGAAATGATGATAGAATGTTAGTCGGTAAGTGTGAAGACTTGGACAGAGACTGTTAAAGGTTCTCAAATCCTTACAGTGTCTAGACGTGAAAAAAGCCAGTGGTCTTGAGGGTGTTCCAATGAATGTACTAAAAGCCTGTATACTTGATACGTCTATTCCGCCTTACTTCCAAAATTGGATTATTATCAAAATCCTGGAAGCTTGCTAGCGCGCCGCCCGTTTTCAAATAAGGCAGCTGTATCGATCTTGGTCATTATTAGCCAATTTCAATAACCCCACCACTTTGTAAGCTTATGGAGGGTATATTAAACTTGTGTCTTATTAAATGCCAAAACCAAACTACCTTCTTCGGGACTAATAAGCATAGGCTTACTATGCATTTTAAGGAAGCTCCCGCTTTGTTTATTCCCCTATCGGAATTCTTGAGCAACCTTTCCTCCAGGTTGTTGTTCCTTGAAGACTCTGGCCGCCACTCTATTTCTACTACAAATATCCGGCCGGTAGGGATGAAAAACCATCTGAACGAGAGCTCCATATTACGGGTAGTGTTTCAATGGGACGACACTGAATCTTCTGAATCGTGTGAGATTTAAAGCCATAAAAACAGACGTATCAGTTTACCACCAGGAAGTGCTCATTCATCATGGCTTTCTGCTTTTAAAATATAACAATTAAATTCTCTGACCGCCTTTAGTTGTTGGGAATTATAGTTACGTCGCACCTCAATATTGAGCGGTTCTTATGAACTGTCGTTGTTTGTCGAGCACGTAGGCTAAGCAATGCTTTCGAGACGTAGGCTAAGATAAAAAGGTAGTTGAAAAATCAGTCAAACTATTTTTTGGGTCATATACCATAAAAAAATGTGGTAGAAGTTGCATAGGCAATTTCCAAATAAAACATAAAATATTATATTTTCGTAATAATTAAGCAAACAAAATGTCTCCAAATGGTCAAAATAGTATAAAATTATTACTATCCGTTTTATCCGGATAACAGGTCTTCCATTATCCGGATAGTATTTTCGGGCGGATATCCGGATAATACGGATATCCGGATATCATGCCCTACTCAAAAGTCAGTATCTAGAAACGTGAAATGTTACAAAAAAGACAATTTCATTTCGCGCCATTATTTGACGCATTATTTTTGTAATTTTTTTAGTCGTTGTGTGAACTGTGCCGACTGTGTGCATATTATTAATACTTTTAATAACAATCGCATTCAATTTACAGATGTTTGAAGTCCTTATCGATTTATTCAATTTAATCGATGTTTTTCAGCAGGTTATCCCCACTATGAAGCAAAGACAAACAGTTGTCAAATGTGGCCTATTAAAATGACCCTACTTTAGAACATCAAATTATGACAACAATAACAATAATACTGTTTGGCCCTTAAATCAATTAATAATAAATGAATAATAAAACCTGTATGCATATTTCTTGCTGACTGTACTAAAATGTGATAACAGATAGTCAATGGACCAGACCGGAATAGAAAATAATTTAAAATATTATGATCCACGTAGGTATTACTCGTTAGGTATCAAACCGGAATAAAAAATAATTAAAAGTATATCGATCCACTCTCGGGATCTATTTTCAAGTATCAAACCGGAATAACTCATTTATAGCGAGCATTCTCATTCTATTACCTACCTACCTAGCTATAAGTCTATGTAGAAATTCATTAATTGGATTCAAATTTCATTAATTAAGGTTGATGATCATAAAGAACGCAAAATTTAACACATAGGTACATGAGTACCTGCCTACCTATACCTATAGTATGCATCTAGAGATCCTAAAGGGTTACTCGTAATCAATGGACCAACGGAGAGATTATTACTTACGTACAAAAAGCAATTATTATACCCTTGACGTCACTATTTATAGATTCATATACTTTTTAAACAAATTTGAAATTGCGTCAAAATGACGTAGGTAGGTAATTATATGCATAAGATAGGTAATTACTAGAGTCGATTAATTAAATGTAAGATTTTTATTGTAAGGAACCCATGCCTGATGATGATTGGCTTATTTATCGTACAATTAAACCTGTTGTCGGATTGTACGATACCTTCCGCCACAAGGAAAACTGCCAGACAAGGTGACGGATCGTGATACCAAAATAACACCGAAAGGTACCTTGAAGCATTGCATTCATTAAATGCTTAAAAAAATGTAAAAGCTCATAAAATACTCTTGTGATTTCTTTATGCTTTCATATATTTTTTATATGCCTGAAAGGTGGACATGACAGCAGATGAGCTCCCTATGGACACGAACAAAATCAAGGGAGTCACCTGTGACCTGTGCAACGTCCGCCCAAAGGAAGAACTCTTTTTACACGTTTCTTGAAGAATCACGAAAGAATAAGCTTCACCTTTGCTTAAACTTACTGTTACTGGAGTAATGGGTTCGAGAAAATGCCAAAATGTACCACAAAGACTTTATTGTACTCGTAGATACACAATTACACACTGTACACAGTACACACCACAACACTATTCACGTAGGTACTCGTAAACACACTCGTCGAACACTGTATCGCACGTAGAAATCACTTCACTTCTCACTGGTATCGCTCGTAGGTATCGCTGGTATCTTCCTGGTTCCGCTTCCGAAACTAGAATGTCCGCACTTGACCGATCGCCCCTTTTTATACCACTCACACACCATTCACGCCAATCCAGAACTTTCTCGCTAAGTCCGGACCCGCTTCGAACAAAGTTCGGGTACGTTCCTTGCAACCGACTTTCGCCCGTATGACTATTGCCGTAATGGTCGAAGCGTCGTGCGTACTTTTGAGACGGGCAAGCGCGCTATTGTTCTATTGTTAACTCGATATGTTTATGGCCCCTATTGTTTATTGTTTCCGAAGTAGCTGCGCTAGGGTTGTCACATTACCTATCTCGATTGGTTAACTCTTTTTTCATGATCAGGTCTCTAAAGTCTGAAATACATTCTTGAATTGCGTCGAATGGGCACGATGCAATGAAAGCATTCATAAATTAGCAGACTTAAGGCCTTGATTGTATGACAAACTAATAAGCGCATACCAGGTCGGCAGAATTCATGAACACAGAGACCAGGTGGGCAAATAGGATGACGACGTGGAAATTATTGGAATTTGTGTGGTTGATGCGACATCATCATTATTATCATAATTACAAAGGGTGAGTATAAATTCACAGCTTGTTCACCGTTCATAGCTCTTCCCCATAATATTTGACACTGCAACTTGATTACATGTAGAGAACATCTCAGTCCTCAAGGCTAGCAACACATCTGCGACCAAATTATAAAGATACTCTTACTTATAATTACAAACTGAACTATTACTATCAACAGTATTAATATCACCAACAGTTCGTCTTCATACTAACAATGTAACCAACGAATGTTCAACCAGCGTTTGCTAACTGAACTAACCAAGCTAATCCCCAGCTGAGTCTCATTCTATGTCGGTCGCAGTTATAATGGGCGGCAGCGGAAGGGCAGTGCTGTACACTGGTTTGCTACCTTAATCCATTTAAAAAAAATGAGCACGAATGATCTGTGGACAACTCAAGAAATTGCTTCGGAAATGTATATTTGTACAAGTCTAAGCGTACGTGCCTACGATAACTATGGTACCCATATCACTACATAGTATAAAACAAAGTCGCTATTTTTGTCCGTCTGTTTGTTTGTCTGTTTGTCTGTATGCTTAAATCTTTAAAATTACGCAACGGATTTTGATGCGGTTTTTTGTAATAGGTAGAGTGATTCAAGAGGAAGGTTTTTATTTATAATACATGCATATATTCCCACGAGAACGGGATCCACGCGGGTGAAACCGCGGGCGGGCCGCTAGTAAAGCTATAAAACATACTACTATAAGTTTTTGAGATGTTTACAGAAGACGGAATTTACATTAGGTATGCTGCTAATATTCTATTTTGTAATTTAAATGGCAATGAACAGAAACTTAGGCCTCTGGTATGACATGACTTGGCCCTGTCTGCGAAGCGAAGGCTTCAATTCCCGGCGCCGCGCCGGGGCATAGGTATAAACGTTTGTTCTCGGATCATGAGTGTTAGGGATGTGTCATTAATTTTGCCAGATAAACCCAGAATCTTAGCAGGCATGAATTTGGTAGCGTTTACTTATTTTTAACTAGTAAGGCGCCCTTGCTTCGCTTCGGGGCCTTCGAGAATTCTGTCCCTTAGTAGGTAGGTACCCACACGCGTATTAGAAAATTTTTAAACTGAGATTATCAGGGATAGATAGGTGATACCTTCACGCTCCTGAGAACTAAAATACAGTACCACGTAATATAACACTCCATACACGTCATAATAACTTTACAGTGGCTAATAATAGCCCCTCTGCGTCACTATCGAACCGACCGACCGTTCCGAACGGCGACCCTCTTCGGCGGGGCGTCGAACAGGTATTCGGTTATTCGATAACACTAACTGCTTGATAACTGTGGGAACATCTCTACGATCTCAGTTATACCAAGTTGTAAGTTTACTTGTAAGCAAAGAACATAATATACCTATTACCTACCTACAAAAAAATATGTCTATGATAAGGGTATCTGTGTGATAAGGTCGCGACCAGTTCCGCTTACACTAGAAGTTGTTTTTGTTTTGTCATCACTGTATGGTATTGATTTATAAGATGTGCTGAGGAGTTTGTTTCGCCTGTCTTCTCCTTAAAAAGTTCCGGCAAGAGGTTTCTTTCCGGCCTAAAGGTATCAAAAAGGTGAGATTAAAATCATGTAATTTTTACCCACTTACTCCCCCTCGGCTGCCATTAGAGGTCCTTATGTGACGTACCGCTACTGGTCGATGCCGTCTTTGTTAAAATATCGATAAGGAGTCGAGAGAATAACGCTACGTAGAAAGCCTATTACGTTTCAAACGTTATAATGGGAGGTGAATTCCCAGATGTAGTAGTACTACAAGAATGAAAGAACGATATTTTGTTATCTATAGTGTCTATACCACCCGCGACACATGGAATCGTAGTGTAGGTACTAAATGTGACTATATGTATATAATACATATAGTATTTATAGTAAACTTATAGCACACTTCCATACAATGTAGTTCTCACCTAGTCACATAATAAATATCCGTAAACATTCATTCTATATCCTATAACATAAACAAACACTAGAACGATCAATTTCAATAATCCCACGGTTGTGTCATCTTTAGTTGTAAAACCACATCGTATGAGCCTACTATTCGTCATCTCATGATTCGTTCAAGCGGTTTACTATAGTCAGGCTGTAGACTAACCTAGTGTTTGTTGAATAAATACGTAGTCGGCAAAATTAATGCATCCTCTCAGCGTTGACCGATGGAACTACATGTCGTGTAATGACTCGTTTTATATGACGTCATTTATACTAATAGTAAAACTCTTTTTTTACGTAAATGGTCGACTAACGCGCAGACGGGCCACCTGATGGTAAGTGGTCATCATCGTATATGGATATCAGTAAACATTTTTGGATACACTTTTTTGGTCATAAGTCATAACAAAGTAACGAGGGTTTATTCAACTAAAAAGAAACTAAAAAATAAAAGTTCATTGGCCTTTAGGATCTCCATTCATCCATCAGTCCAAGCCAATCTCCTAGTTGCGTGGTGCGACAACGCAAAGCAGCGTCAGTGCCAAATGTAGTTGTTGGGCTAAGTGTTAGCGATGGAAGGTACTTATGTATGATTTAGAGTATTTTATCCGACTGACTAGCTATAACTATCCTCTCCCAAATCATATCGCGAAATGGTTTATGTTTTAAGAGTAGTGTCGTACGGCCAGTACGGCTACAGCTACTGCACCTCTTGATTTTGGTTCGGAGGAGCGGGAGGAGGTTCAGGAGGCTCATTGATTAATGATAGTCAAACCTATTCGTTTACATCAATTCTTCAAAATAAGACACGACGTACAAATAAGTAACTTTTTACAAAAACAATTAAGACTTCGAAATCAATAAATTCAGGTAGCTCAAAAACTACCCTTCAGATGTGATACACATAAAAAAACACAGTCAAATACAAACAGTCGAATTGAGATCCACCCTTATTTTAAAGTCGGTTAAAAAGACTTAACTTGACGAAAATTAACTATTCAGTGATGTATTATCGAGAATAATGCTGTTATCCAGATGAACGTGTTTTAGAGGTTCAGCACTGCACCCTGCATCTTCTACTAGAATCTAGAATTACTTAAGATTGTTACCTTTGAATGTATCAAACATCTAAGTAATTCATGGCAGGCATTCCAATATCCGTTACAAGATCGCTATTCGCCTTCGGCTATTAAAGCTGTATTTCCTGTTGTCCACGCCTCTAGCGTCGCACTCGCACGCTACGGAGTCGCGAGTAGCGTTACGCGACATCTTTTACAATCATTATAGTCTTTTGCTATGAGAGTGTAACTTTACTTTTCGCCAATGCCGATTGGAGGAGCTATAGGAAGAACTTTCGACAATCGTAAAATACCAATTTCATCAAAATATCAGATATGCTCCGTAGCTACTGTCCCAATAGCACAGCAGAGATTTGATATTATTCTGGATAAAGTGAGTACAACTTTTATGTATATTATAATATTATGCGTTTAAAGGTAAGTAAAATATAGCTGTTTTGTTAAGTAGTGTTTAAAACTAAGTCTGTCTGTGCCAATGTTAACTTTGAACTTTAATGCAGTTAATCGAAAAGATGTAGCCACTAGGGCGTGATTTCATGAGGATACTTTGGGTTTGGTTTCAACCCATTAATGACCAACTACTTAGCAGGGGTCTCTCATATTGAGGAGGCCAAGGTGGAGTATATCCACCACATTGCTCCACATTGTGCATTGGCATAACCCCTCATTAGTGCCCCCCAATGGCTTAACATCTTCTACCTATTAACTAACAGCCGGGACCGATGGCTTAAGGTGCCCTCCAAAGCAAGGATGCTCCAAAAAAATTTGCCACTAACGAGGATCCTTAACTAAGTCGAAATACCTCCGTCGAGTACTTACAAGGCTCACTCTACGACAGTGACGACATGATCTTTTCATTAGCTCTACACGTTCAATGAACAGCGGACAGGTTCGGTAATGCGCTGCGCCGCAGTGCGTACGTTACATACAAATTAGGGAGCTAAAGACACGCCATTGCAAAGCGCTCATTTACTGAGATATACCGTCATTTAGAACACAGTGAGTCATTACTGTAACCGTTACTTTTAGTGCCTTGATGATGCTCTGATTTGAGAATATAAACTAATGATCGGCTAAAGAAACCATTCTCTTACAAAAAAATAACTTCGAGATCGCTTGATAGTATTTTGTTTTCTTCTTATTATTGTGCCTTTGCACTACTGAAGGACTTTAGTTACCTACTTGAATCTCTCTGCAGGGACAGAGAGCCAGGCGAAAGGGTTGTTCCAAAGGTGTTGTTGTTTTACAGAGGATACCTAATTAAGTTGTAGACTGTCATAAGTATTTTGTTTAATTAATAAATAAAACTTGTTTTAAAAAAATTTGAGCGATAAGACTGGCTAATTTTACAGAAATTATAATTACTTCTAGAGAAGAGTTGCGTGAAATAGCAAAAATCACATTTATCGCAAAGCTCATTTCAATGGTATTAGGGACTTATTTAACAGCAAAACTACAAATACTGTAAAATATGACTCGAAACAGCATCAGTTAAATGCCATAAGTTTTGTAAAGCCAACTTCTGTGGCTCGCGAACGCAGCGCACATTTTCTTTCGTAAAAAAATTGGCATCAAGCCCTTTTTATATCGTAATATAGATTTACCCGTCGTAAATAATCGCGTTGTGAATCATAGGCGTCGGAGCATTAATCTAGTTGTAACACTCGTGTTTTGGGCTAGGCATTAAGATAAGCATTAGTAATATTACGAGGGGTGATCATTAAGTAATCGAGTATTCCTAGAATGCATAAAAACCCAAACTATTATTATTTAGCTTGCTTATACATCCACTAGTTTAGCCCCAAAAATTTGTATAAATAGGTCATCATTATCGGGAGATACATTCATTTGAATACGAACTGTCGAAGAGAAAACATCAAAATGGAGAAAAATGAAATAAGAGCTGTCATCAAGTACCTCTGCCTGAAAAAAATGACTACCAAAGACATACACAGGGACTTAGTGGAAACATTGGGGGATTCTGCTCCTCCATATTCCACAGTCGCACGTTGGGCAAAGAAATTTAAGCTGGGTAGAACCTCCACTGAAGATGAACATCGCGAGGGACGCCCAGCCACGTCCCTTACCGGAGAAAACGTGAAAAAAGTGGAAGACATCGTGTTGGCCGATCGAAGGGTGACCGTAAGGCATGTAGCTGAGGTCACAGGGATCTCATTTATGGCAGCGTTCAAAAAATCATTGTCGACGAGTTGCATATGAAAAAGGTCTCTGCGCGTTGGGTGCCGAGAATGTTAACCGACGAGCAAAAAAAGAAACGAGTCGACATTTCAAGGGTGAATCTTCAAAAGTTCCAGGACGATAAAGAAAATTTTTTGTTGCGTTTTGTGACCATGGACGAGACCTGGATCCACCACTTTGATCCCGAAACCAAGCAACAATCGATGACTTGGAAACGAGCCTCCTCACCAACTCCGAAAAAAATTATGGCGAAAAAGGTTATGGCGTCTGTTTTCTGGGATGCTGAAGGAATTATTATGGTAGAATATTTGGAAAAGGGGGCCACTATAACAGGCTCTTACTACGCAGACCAAATAAGAAGATTGCGAGAGGCTATTAAGTCAAAAAGACGCGGTAAACTGCGCGCTGGAGTGCTGTTTCACCAAGACAACGCTCCGGCTCACAAAGCCGCAGTTGCGATGGCTGCCATTCAAGAAACGGGGTTCGAACTCCTCGAACACCCTCCCTATTCGCCAGATCTAGCTCCCAGTGACTTCTACCTCTTTCCTCGGCTCAAAGAACACCTCCGGGGTAACAAATTTGAGGACGACAGTGAAGTGATGGCTGCAGTAGAGGCGTTTTGGGAGGGTCAAGACAAAGAATTTTTTTCTAAGGGAATCATGGGTTTAGAAAAAAGATACACTAAATGTATTAACTTGTTAGGAGACTACGTTGAAAAATAGATTTTTTTTTCATCTAAGTGTTTTGTTTCATATCGATTATCATTACTTATTGATCACCCCTCGTATGTCCCGCATGCAGTAATGATTTTTACTACGGACAAGTCGAAAAAACACTATTTTGAATGTCACTTAGACAACCACTACATCAGCCAATTTGCCATCGGCAAGTAGCTTCTGCACATAATATCGAGTTCTAGTTTTGAGGACAGCGGAAAATCACTGTACGAAAGGCTGTTGCGAGAAGACCTACGAATCGCATACATGTATATAGAGAAGATCCTCGCATCACATGAAACAACAGTTGCCAGCTACCGATCGAAGACGCACTTATACCTCCTAAGTCCTGTAGCACCTGAAAAGCCACGGCTACATTTTCTTGAAATCTTTAAATTTTAGACGGAAACAGTTAACAAGCGCGGGTCTGGCCGATTGTGGCGGGATAACACTACAAGGTGAATCCGAGTAGCGAAGATCGTCATCGAATCCGCTGAGAAAACTTCTTCCCCATAACTTGGCGCACGTGTGCATTACTATGGCGGATAACGTGTGGCTGTGGGTGGGTAGGAAAATATGTTTTTTCTGAGTTTCTTGGCCGCTACTTCCATGTACTCGTAGTTTGTAAATAATCAAACCCATTGTCACAGCAGCAGCGATAAACGATGCGGACTTAGTTCAAGTTTAGTTGCGAGCATGTTGACAATGAATAAGTACCTACGTCACTATGAAAAATGCGTCTAAATGTATTGTTACCTTTAAAAAACCCGTGAAAGGGTCATAAAGTGACATCTTCGACTTGTTATTTTTATCATTTGTAAAAAAAACTTTAGGTGTAGATTACATTATGGCTTTTTTATTGTTCCATGTTGCCAGTCCCTAAGTTTACACAACCAAGTTCAGATACTTTATCTGTTTATCTCTTTTGGTTTTCCCCGTAAAATTAGGTACATAGTAGCTTAAATAAGTTATGGTTTCAAAGACGTTATGTTTAGTACTAGTCATTGTTTTTTATTTACTTATGGTAAACTCATTATAAGTGTTTAACAAAATTGTGTAAAAGTTCGCACCCACTATGCATGGAGCCGGACGCTGCCTTCGATACGGATCATTGTGACGGGACATCAAAACATGACAGCCTTTCGTAATCCAAGGATATGGAGACGCATTGTAAACGATGTCTCCTCGCTTTTACAACAAGTATATATAATTATTAATATCATTTAATGATATAGCCGATTATTTGTTTGTGTAAATTTAACGAATATGCAATATTGAAAGCCCCCTGCTTCTCAGCCCTCAGCTTTTTAAAAAAGTGATCATACTGTTCATTAAAACTTAATTAAAAACGTAATAAGTGAACTTACCACAACTAACAATTAAAACAATCCCATCTTTTCTTACTAGGTATAAGGTAGCGCGGTAGTGTCTCACAACGATCCCACTTGATAGCGAGTGCTATGAAGTCTTGATATTGACTTGATATTAACCGAGCAAATTTTTTTGGATAGAACTCAAGGCTACACATTTCTATCATATATATTCACTTCACACCGTCTCGTGTAGTTTGCTACACATGGTTTAGGACAGCAACAAAAGTTATATCAACGGTAGCATCCTAAACAAATCCTCTAATGTTGGTATGTATTACAAAAACTGTTAGTAAAATAGTAATTTGCAGCGAGCGGCCGGTCGACTCCGGTCGAGTTAGCCTGACAGGACCAGTTTATTGTTCAGAAACGTACTTAGGTAGGTATGCGACTTTCACCAATGGACAACGCGGTCGGGAGGACGGTAATTGCGAGCATAGCGTCGACCAGATCATGTCACTGCAATATCTGTAATGTACCTACTAGAAATAGTTGTAGTACTAAGTACTATGTTATACCCACGAGGGGAAATTATTGTCTTACAACTCTATGTTATTATTGTCATTCTAAAAGGTTGGCAATGTAGCGATTCTTTTACGGAGATTGAATAGAATAGATCATCAGTATTTTTTTTAACCTTACATTATGTAAAACATCAAAAGACCAACTTTGCGCTAAAAGTATTCAGTCACTTTTGGGCAATGAGAAAACAATGTAATTGACAATGTTTAAAAAGCGATCCCTGCACCCTTTCTGTTAGTCTGAGATCGATACAGTATTTCTACACTTCAGAAAGATAGTTCCGACTGTAAAGCTCGCAACATTCGTACGGCCGCGGTCACAGGAAAGATCTCCGTGAGTCCCACGACTATAGCCATAGAAATACATTCCTTTGAGTGCCTATGTGAGTACCTACTTCGTACACAAGTCTCTACCAGAGCCGCGGTCAACAGCTTGTTGAAATAATAACTGTGATAATGTCTTGTCTCAACTGGTACAAAAATAAAATAAATATGTCAGAATCAATACTTTCAATAAACGTTGCGATGAATGAATAAAATATGATTTTGATTAAAAAATAACGCCTTTATAAATAAGATTTATAGACTGTGATGTCAATTACCTATTGCGTACTAACTCGGTAATTTGTAATTAAACGGTGCCATTGTACTACAGTACGAAATCCAAACACGTAACAATCTGTTTTGAAATTAAAATTTAAAGTGTATTATGTTATACAATTTTAATAACTTACGACTTACGACTATTTACTTCATGTTTTTATTATAAGTACTCATGTAAATTAAATTACCTACTGTACTCGGGGACCTTAACGAGAAACTAAGTCCCCAGGGTACATGGTACCCTGATGCATTGCTTCATCCTGAATGCGAATTTTAATTAATTAACTTTATATATCATGATACTTTTATCTAGATAAGGTTTCATAACTGTGATTATTATTAATTGTGGTGCTATCGGTAGTTAGCGAGAGTAATTTATGTACAGTACAGGTATCAAATAGATTTTTTTCACAGGAGTGAGATTTGGAATTGTAGGTAAAAGTTAACATGGAGAAGAACCGCAGAATGTTAATTTTGTGTAACTTTACTTTGCGTAATTACTGTCAATGTGAATTAACCCTTACCGAAATTGAATTACGATCGTACTTTGAGCGCAGCTCGCGAGTTATTAGTACTAACAAATTAGTGGTTACATTTACAAAATAAATTCAGTGTTCAACAAAATGATAGAGCAACGAGTGCCAGTTTAGCTAGTTAATGTAAAAATCTAAAGATCTTCCTATAACAATCGTAATATCGAATCCAATTTCGACAAACGCACGACTTCTTTATTTACCTTTTGCACGTCATGTTGTTATCTACCTTTTATCTTTTGTAATATAAAGTATAATATCTCCCTCGAATTCCATAAAAAGTAATACAATTGACAAATCGCTAGACAGAAGCTCGCGACCCCAACGCTGCCCCGCCGTGGCTTGTTGCTGGGCGTCCTATATAAATATACACTTAGCTTATATTAATACATTTTGTATTATTGTCGAGCGTATTGTATCTAAGAAAGGGGTTGTTTGCAGTAACCTATTTTCGCGTAACGCTGATGAAATTGTGTTTCAAGTGCTATAATGCTATTGTAGGGAAAAACTAGAGTTTTTATGAATTTATTCACTAAACACTTTTAACACCCTCCGCGTTTTATAAACAATTTTCAGGGAGAAACCATAATACGTCTACATTTTGCGTGTTTGGGCTCACTTACCAAAGAAATAGGAAAACTAAACCAGTAACAAAATACGAGAGTCACATAGCACTTCACATACCTACTCATCAAGTGTCATAAAATATAAATTAAATTCTTTAAAATCAATGATAGTCATTTTCATCAAAACATCATAGGGCATATTGAAGTGTCTCTGCCATTGAGTGGAAGGGTTAATTTAAGACCTGACAGATTTTTGTGCTAATAAAATAATCATTTACAGTTCTATGATTTTATAGTGTTGTTTTAACAATAACTTCTTTATAGGACAATAAAATAAATAATTAATTGTTCTAAAAAAAAACTACATAAATCAACTACAATAATAAGATAAGACAAAAAATGGTGCTTACTTTTTAAAGTGCTCAGTAAAAATAAAAATGCTGAAAATAATTCTTACTAATATACACATAGATGTTGATATCACTACTAATAATATCAAGTGGAAAAGCTTGTTTGTTTGAATGCGCTAATTCCAAGTTCGAATTGAAAAACTGAAGAAGGCTATAGGCTATAGAACATCATGCTACAACCAACGGGAGTGGAGCAACAAATTCTCGAAATGAAGCGAGGGTGTCTACTTAATAATATATGTTGCAGGACGACGTTTGTCAGGTTTATTTTTGGTTAAAGGAAGACAACCATGCCACCTTGCAGGCCTACTAATGGTAACACTACCAATGATATGCATCATAACATAAAATGTCTCCTCTGTCTGTCTCACCCAATTTCCATCAGATGAATGAGGTAGTACATGATATATACTGTTAATAAGGAATTTCTGATTTTTACAATAACATTTTCTTTCATAAAAGCATCTTTTCATGTAATGAAATATTTATGTATGTTTTTGGAAAAAACATAGACATGGAATCATTAAAACACAAAAATATTTTATATTAAATAGTAAGTAGTCATTCTAAGGTATGTAGTAAGAATTACAGAATTTAATGAACATGTATGGCACATTATGAAACCACGTAACAAATACATAGTTATATTTGCATACATGTAAGAGATGATAGACCTACAAATTTCATCAGTAGCTTCAAGCAAGATATTTACTTCGTAGACAAATGTGACTCACACAAATGCCTTTTTTATACTGCTCTAATGACAACAATGACTATTACATAAATTAAATAAATTGGAGATAATTACATAAAATTATTGTATTTACTGACAATAAATTTTAACAGGCCATATAACCTCTTTAACTGTTATACTCGTATACTATTATATTTTTATCTTTCTTTTTAACTCTATTGAATCCTGGTATCTAAATGGTGTCTATTTACCAATGTTTCTGTCCATTTGTCTTTAATGTTTTTTAACTTAATTTATGAACTTCATATATGTAAATCATTGATTTTAATATTTTTATTGATTACCAATGAATACTACATCATCACATAATATCGTCAGATAAGATTGTAGTCAAGCATTAAGTTATTGACACTTGCTCAATAAATGTATCAACCACATTAATAACACCTTCAATAGTAGATCCAAATAATCCGAGCACGAGGTTCTAAAGCAATATTTTAAACTAGCTTTTGCCAGCGGCTTCGCCCGCGTGAATTTCGTTTAAACTTCACCCCTTTAAATTTCACCCACTTAAGTGTCATAAACGTAAGAGTAGATAAAATATAGGTATACTTAATCAGAAAGCTTCGAACTGCTAAGCTATCGGGAGTTACACGTGTTATTGTGAGTCAACCATAAAAGATAGACATATGCTGACGTGGAATATTTTTTATATAATTTTAAGGAGAACATTTCCGTCATACATGATTTCTGTGTAGCTTTAACCATTAAGGTTGCACACGCGACGGAAGCTTAAAAAATGGAGTAACTTCTCCCGTTTCTCCAACATTTCCCTTCACCAGCGCGGGAGTATGAAAAATAATTGTACCAAGTTTCGTTAAAATCCGTTGAGTAGTTTTTGTTTCTATAACGGTTATACATCAGACAGACAGACAAAAATTTTACTGATTGCATTTTTGGCATCAGTATCGATCCCTAATCACCCCCTGATAGTTATTTTGGAAATATATTTAATGTACAGAATTGACCTCTCTACAGATTTATTATAATATTTTAAATAACTGAATTAGAATTCATTGTTAGCAAATGATTATTATAAAATAAAGTTATTAGCTCGGTCCTCCACTTTATACTGTCATTGACATCAATAATCTACAACATATTTTACATTATTCAAATTTCAAAGCTTATCAAAAGTACTTGTTTGTGAAGTTGTTAAATTCAAATTTAAAGTCAAAATAATATGTAGTGTGTACTGACACATTTATTATGTATATAATTTTTTTATTCTTTCACCAATTTGCTAAAGTGCTTTATAATGGCAGAACACACATCACACAATCAACAATCTCATAAGCCTAGCCTAGCTGGTAATGACCCCGACTGCAAAACAAGAGGTTTTAAGATCTCAAGGTTAATCTCTCTAAGGTTAATCTCTGGTTATGATGTTAGTAATGTTTCATTTGCGTTGTCCATGCCACCATACCACATGAGTGTGTAATGGTATATTCAAAACATGATGTAAATGTATAAGCTACCTATCCATTTATCCATTGTGTAGACATAATAAAACTTTAATTAATGAAACTAATGGGTCATCATATGAAAATTTTTAAAATTTCTTTGAAGGACGGACTTAATTTATAACAATAATTAATTAAGTATTTTTTGTACACCAATTATAATGACTAGAGGAGATTCATATAAAGAAAAACTTCAAGGTACCAAATGTAGGTCAAGTAATTCTTTGTCAGAAGCAAGTACTTACATTATGCATGCAAACATTCAGAGGTCAGTACCAAAATAATACAAGTGCTCAAAAATTTATAGACAACTTCGACTTATAAGGTAATTATTCAATAATTAATTGATTGTACTTTACATTTTTAACACAATACACATTTATTTATTCATTACTACTACAAACATCAACTAAATGAGTGGCTAGTAAAATTTGAATGGCGCGATATGTAATGATAGGAAGTGGTTTAAAAGGAAGAACTAATTAGCATTCGGCGCGACGACGGCGAAGCGCCGCGCGAGCCCGAGTCCCCTGCGACAACGCCACCGGCCACCTCGCGGCGCCGGCTTATCAAGCCAAAACCACACCGGCATCCTACTACACCACACTACGCATCCAATGAACCGAATAATGCCCCGACCTCGCCGACAGACACCAAAATATTTCATATTGTGTTATGACAACATCGAATATAACCTAAAATCGCATGTCAAACCCATCAAAACTTCAAAGAAACAGAAAATGCGAGCGAAACCGCCCGCTAACTACTCCACTCTCGTGTCTCATCAAACGTACGTAGATACGCGAGCCGATACAATGATACCTAGATGCAAATGCTAATGTCCTATTTGAAGAAATTTAGTAAATTACAATACTTCATCTAAAAACGTATTGCTAATGAACATCCTACAGCATATTTTATAAACAATCCCGATTAACACAACTTTTCATGAAACCACGACTGTAACAATACTGAACTAATTAATGTGAACAATTAATGAAGGTACGACAATCAAAGCAAAGCACCGCTAGTCGGCTGGCGGTGAACCGGCGAAGCTACAACAAAAATAACCAATTATTGTTACTTACCGCCGACTCTGTACGTATTCGCAGCCATTTTTATACACAATCACTATTCATTAACACTTAATTAATCTACATCTGACACAATTATTAACTATAACACTATGTAATTGAGCTTTTAACAATGTTTTTCATCACGTTAACTCCGGACGCCTTTCGCTGATCGCCATTTTCTTTCACACTACCTACTAATTTGGCCAGTGCGCAGTCGCACTTTTTGGCGTAAACTTCCTGCTCTTGAAACAAAGCAATGACATATCATTAAATTTACTTCCACTTATTGTTCAAAAAACGGGTAATGTTTTATATTATATCAAAAAGTTATTTTACAAATCATGTCCAACAAGTGAAATATAATTTACTATGTCCTAAAAATAAAAAAAAATGTTTCATTCAATAACGTTTCATTACTGCACTGAACGTTTCGTATTCGTAGACATTAGTCATGAGTGCGTTCCACAGATTGCATTTATTTTATCACTTAATTTGTTTATTGAATAATTTATTAATATCCAGAATAACGAATATGAATTGGAAGCACTTAAACTTTTGCATAAAATAATATAATTTTAAGTTATTTTAACTTGATTAGGTTTTGTATGTAGCAATGTGAGAATTTAGACATGAATCGGAACGTAATTGGCCAAAGACAAGAATGCCAAAGAAGACAAATTGTCTATGATATTTTGTCTTGTCTATGTCATCCTCCATGTGATTATATTTTATTTATTTTACTTTTATAATAATTAATAAGCATTTATTCACATTTTTATTAGAATTTAAATTTTATTTTTGTATTTTTTACATTTTCAATTTTTTCATTGCTTCGTTATCAAAAATGACGTGGCCGAAGTGACAGCTTTGAATTTATTGTCGATGGTGTTGACTTGACAATTGCCAAATCAGCCAGATTAGCCTGTCTACTGATTATCCTGATGTTATTAAATTTTCTGAATGATTAACGAATTAGGTGGTGCGGAAATACACATGAATCGTTAACAAGTCCCCATAGGCCAGCTTGGTAAGTAAATAGCTACTGTTTCTTTTAAATTAATCCCTTCAATGAGAAAGTTCTTTCAGTGGTTGTTTTTCGGTGTTTGCGCAGTTAATCAGCGATATGGCGACGTATGAGGAGTTTATCCAGCAAAACGAAGATCGAGACGGCATAAGGTTCACATGGAACGTATGGCCTTCGAGTAGGATCGAGGCTACACGCCTTGTGGTGCCTCTAGTATGTCTATACCAGCCACTCAAGGAGCGACCAGATTTGCCTCCGATTCAGTATGAGCCTGTCCTGTGCACGCGTAATACTTGCCGCGCAGTGTTGAATCCGATGTGCCAAGTCGATTATAGAGCTAAGTTGTGGGTCTGTAACTTCTGCTTCCAAAGGAATCCTGTGAGTATGTCTTATTGGATCGTTTCATCATTTTAAGTGTTATTACTCATAAAAACTATTAATTAGTTGTGGAGCACTTGTCATGCTTGATTTCGGTTCTAGTGGCTCATGAAATATAGGTTTATAAGTGCATCTTGACATTATTTTTATAGTGGAGTGCCCTTACAATTTTTCTCTTACTGCCACTAACTCTGTCATTTATAACTTGAATATTTATTTTTCCGTGTTACAGTTCCCACCTCAATATGCGGCTATATCTGAACAGCATCAGCCAGCAGAGCTCATTCCAAACTTTTCCACAATTGAGTACACAATCACAAGAGCTCAGAGTATGCCACCAATCTTCCTACTTGTGGTGGACACTTGCTTGGATGAGGAGGAACTGGGGGCATTGAAGGACTCCCTCCAGACATCTCTCAGCTTGATGCCGCAGAATGCTCTAGTTGGACTCATAACATTTGGCCGTATGGTGCAGATACATGAATTAGGTAAGGGATTGTGAAGTTAAAAGTTTTTGGTTACATTTGAAATTGATTGGAGGAGGACCTCCAATCTGCACTCAAATGCATAGCGAAATATGCTTTTAGTTTCCTTAGTCAAACATTACATTATAGACATTTAACCGTTTAATTAAAAATCTGTCTCAACCACTACACATCATAGGTATTTGATATATGTATGTATTATGATTTTCAGGCACTGAGGGCATTTATAAATGCTTTGTATTCAAAGGAACAAAGGATCTTACAGCAAAACAGATTCAGGAGCAGCTTGGTATTGGCCGAGTTAATGCTGCAAATCCACAGCAGCGGCCAGGGGCACCAGCTCCGCAGCCACCAGCACATCGCTTCTTACAGCCTGTCAAACAGTGTGACATGGCTTTAACGGATTTACTGAGCGAGCTCGGTAGAGATCCTTGGCCACTTGGTGTAGGGAAACGACCTTTGAGAAGCAGCGGTGTAGCTTTATCATTAGCTGTTGGCTTACTGGAGGTTACTTACCCCAACACTGGGGCAAGAATCATGATGTTCCTCGGAGGCCCATGCTCTCAAGGCCCAGGTCAAGTAGTAAACGATGAATTAAAACAGCCTATTCGGTCTCATCATGACATCACAAAGGACAATGCCAAGTACATGAAGAAAGCTATTAAGCACTACGAAGCCCTGTCATTACGTGCAGCAACCAATGGCCATTCCATTGATATTTATTCATGCGCACTGGATCAAACGGGGCTGATGGAAATGAAGCAGTGTTGTAATTCAACTGGGTGAGTCATCAACACATAAGTTATTATGTCATTAAGTTGCGAAATATTTCATTATTAGCTCAGTGAAATATTTCATAATTGTTTTATCACAGTCATTATTCTTTGTGTTATGTAATATTAGTTGATAATAATTGTTTTTATTATTAGTATAATTGTCACATTGTATTTTCATACATGGTGACTGTGGGAATAACTAGAATCTTGAATGCATATACATATTTTTAATGCCTGCTCCTATGACAGAACTTTATGAATTTTCCAAAATCCTGAGTAATGTGGTTCACAATGAAGTTATCGCTGAGGTCTGAGAGCTCCCACAATGCTACCTTAACTGAACTCATGGCTAAATTCGTAAGGGGAGAAGATCGTGGAACATAACATTATTGTTTATAAGTATCATATTGCATACAAGCAGACATATATAATTCGTACTAAGTAATAGAATAATTAGTTACTTCTGCCAGTTTTATGGTTATTTTTATTTTAAGAAATCTAACTTCTAATAGTTCTAATAGTAAGTATGAACTATTGTACATTTGTAATTTTAGTGGTCACATGGTAATGGGAGACTCCTTCAACTCATCACTATTTAAACAGACCTTCCAAAGAGTCTTTGCTAAAGATCAGAAGGGCGATTACAAGATGGCATTTAATGGAACTTTAGAGGTCAAATGCTGCAGAGAACTCAAAAGTAAGTCAACAACAATTTTCAAGTGTGGATCTCTCGATCTATATCTGCTAAAGCATTCATTTTAATGTGTAACAAACAGGTACTTTTACCACCTAAATTATTTGACTTGGAACGCTCTTATTCAATTGTTTCTATTAGTTTGTTCGGAAAGTCATTTCGTTTTTTTAATATGAAATTGAAAGTCAACTTTCGTATGAATAAAAATATTTCAGTAAATTCTACATTACCTATTCTGGTTCAGCATCCTTTGCCATCTTTCTGGTAGAATGCCATCTTTCTGGTCATTATTTGACAAAAAACTGATACAGGTCATTTTTGACTTCTTCACTTCAAGTAAAGATTTAACTGTCTAAAAATTTTTGCAGCGAATGGAACAAATCACAATCCGAAGGAACCAGTTCTGAAGAATATGTTGGAAGTGGCATTACATCCATATCAGTTCATCCGAAATAAAAATTTTGACTTAAACAACATTTTTAATTTTTCCATACTAAAAAATACATAGTGACGAAAACACTGATTATTATTGCTCGCCATACTTAAAACCCTGACAACCGAACAACCTAATATAAATTAAATATACAGAGATGTTCAACATCAATTTTAACATAATATTATGGGATGGTTACTAAAATATTGTATTAATTTTCATTTACAGTCTCAGGGGCAATAGGATCTTGTGTGTCGTTGAATGTGAAGGGGCCTTCCGTGTCGGACCAAGAAGTGGGCATGGGCAACACAACTCAATGGAAGATGTGCACTTTTACTCCCAGCACCACTGTGGCTATCTTTTTTGAGGTATGTATTATATTTATCATCACCTTTTTGTCCCATACAAATTATGCAAGAAAAGACATACAAAGGGACATGAAAAAAATTAAGGCAGATTGTAATTCTAACAGAAAAAAGGAACTTATTGTGATTCAAATGAAACAAAGTGCTTACCTTTGAATATTGTTTTTTTTTCTCTTTAGAGATTTTTCTTTCTACCTCTGATATTTAGTTTACTCAGAAAAGTATTTGAAGGTTTTAATTTCAATAAATTCTGTTAAAATAACATTTGAATATTACATTCAGTAAAAATTGGTACATAGAGTTCCTCAACTTTTATTGAAAAATCTATGCAAAATTACCCGTGTGATAACGATGTCGATAGCTATACGATGTTAATGCACAGTGATGATAACAGGATGATAAATCATAACCGCGTCGTCTTGTATCCAGGTGTTCAACCAGCACGCGGCGCCGGTGCCGCAGGGCGGGCGCGGCTGCGTGCAGCTCATCACGCAGTACCAGCACTCGAGTGGCCAGCGGCGCGTCAGAGTCACTACTATAGCTAGGAAGTAAGATTTTTTACTTTTTGTACTAGTAGTTTAGTAGTAGTAGTTTTTGTACTACATACCGAATAATTATTTGTACTTCTTGTACAAGAAGTACGAGTAACTTTTTTTAGTTGATTAATCTAAACATAAGGAAAATTATTCTTTTTTGGTTATAAGAAAGTATTGCAGTTTAGTACAACTGCTTGTTGAATGTGTCCCCATAAAACCGTATATTATATTATCTGTATATATCAGTTGGGGCGACGCGGCGGTGAACCTGCACCACATCGCGGCCGGGTTCGACCAGGAGGCGGCGGCGGTGGTGATGGCGCGCCTGGTGGTGTACCGCGCCGAGCAGGAGGACGGGCCCGACGTGCTGCGCTGGCTCGACCGGATGCTCATACGGCTGGTACGGAGTGGCGTGGGGTGTTTGGTTTGGTATAGGGAGGTGTGGCAATGAGGGCTGGGGAGTGGTCGAGCTCTCAGTTCAAAGTCGGAGCTTGTATGGTATGCGAGTGGTGAAGACAACTTTGTGGGAGATTCAGGTTTGTCGTGACCTCATCGTTTTAGTCGGTAACTCAATTCATTTTTTTTTATGGAATTAAGATAGCAAACGAGCATGCAGCACCACCTTCCGCTGCCGCCCATGACAACTGTGACCGACCTAGAACTAGACTCAATGAGTCTCGTTCTAATTCGGTCACCTGAGGACTGAGATGGTCGCCTCTAAAAAAGTGTAACTGGCTCCACACCTTCCTATCCGGAACACAATTGTTCTTAAAACAATTATTACACGGTAGGAATGGTACTAAGTACCGTGGCGGGCGGTGGTACTTCCCCGGGTGAGCTCTAGACCCTACCACCTATAATCATGGTGCTATTGAGCCGTCTTGAAGTTATGTATGTTTCAATACTTTCAATTACAAATGTAATTTTTTTTTCATTGATTTGTCTGGCCTTTAATAAAAATTCAATAACAGTCATCAATCTAATCTTATTGATCCAGCGTAAGTGACTTTAACATTACTGAGCAGTCAAGGGCTTTACCACGAATAAGTAACATTTGAAACTCTTGTGACAAAATTAATGGCATGGTTCCGTGTTGCCCATTACTACAAGTTTCTCAAAGTATACGTTTGTTGCAGTGTCAGAAGTTCGGCGAGTACGGCAAGGACGACCCGAACAGCTTCCGTCTGTCGGAGAACTTCAGCCTGTACCCGCAGTTCATGTACCACCTGCGCCGCTCGCAGTTCCTGCAGGTGTTCAACAACTCGCCCGACGAGACCACCTTCTATAGGTAATGCTTACTAAGCAGTATTATTTGTTTTTATGTTATTTGTGGAATACCGTAAGATTTATACCCCAGAATCTAGGACCAGTCAATTTAAAAAATTGCGCGATATATTTTTTCTTTGTTTTTATATGTGTTTCCTCATTGGCTAAACTGATTTTGATGAATCTTTTTTATTTGAAAGTTGGAAAATGTCGAGTGGTCGCATATAAATTTAGACGAGTATTTTATAAATTATCACACGAAATACTCACCAAAAGGTTATGAGATATCTACCATAAATACAAATTATTACATTACGTTTTTCCTACCTTACCGCAGAAAATAATGATAACATACCTACTAATATTTACCTTACCTTACCCTAGACACATGCTGATGCGCGAGGACCTGACGCAGTCGCTGATCATGATCCAGCCGATCCTGTACTCGTACAGCTTCGGCGGGCCGCCCGAGCCCGTGCTGCTCGACACCTCCTCCATCCAGCCCGACCGCATCCTGCTCATGGACACCTTCTTCCAGATCCTGATCTATCATGGCGAGGTATGTGATGACATCCCCCATGTTGGGTGTAGGTCGTATGAATTGAGTGAGAGGGAGGGGGCAGGGTGCAGTGCATGTATCTCTTATTTTCAGAAATTATTTGCTTATTATAAAATCATTTGGTTTAGGTGAGCAAGTAATTTGTGTGAAAAGTGATGACCTCAGTGTAGATACTTCATAATGTTTTAATGATGTGCAAAATTCTCAATCTGCTCATACCAACGTGATAGCCTGCACATGATAGCTGTTCTGAATATTCTATTTTTCGCAATGTATAAGTGAGCACTTGACAACAATATGACATGATGGTAAGTGATAATGATATACACATACACAGTGAAGTACGCTAAGTTAGAAACATCCTTATGTCAGTTGCTTCACAACTATTAAAATAAAAATAAAAAAGAGTTTTATAATTTGTATTGTTTCGCTTTGTGTGCTGGATTTTTCAAGCAACACGAGGCTACAAGCAAAACTTGACCGTCGAACTGTCCTCCCTTTGCCCACGCTAATCAAATGTCTATATTGTTCTGTCTATTCCAATCCCCACCAGACAATAGCTAGCCAGGCTTATCAAATGTCTATATCTATACCGTTCTCTGTCCACCCCAGACGATAGCGCAGTGGCGCGCGCTCCGCTACCAGGACATGGCGGGCTACGAGAGCTTCGCGCAGCTGCTGCGCGCGCCCGTGGACGACGCGCAGGAGATCCTGCAGTCGCGCTTCCCCGTGCCGCGCTACATCGACACCGAGCACGGCGGCTCGCAGGTATGACACGCACACACTGACACACAGACACACACACATATATACACACATACACACACAACCCACCAGACGATAGCTACAAATGTTTTTAGCTCGGGCGACATACTTTGAATCCCTTGTTTCGTTCAGGATTCTACTAAAGAATCCTTCGTTACGCTCGGGTTTCTACTCTAGAATCCCTCACTTCGCTCTGGATTAAAAAAGCGCCCTCGCCGTAAAATTACTTTGCTCCCTTGTCATACAAAATACAATCTACTATAATATTGTATACCTCTTACTGAACTTCGTAGGATGGCACTGCTTTATAAACATGGCAAGCGTCTTGGATTAGATTGAGTCTATAATCTGTGTTAAGTTCATAAACGAATAAGTAAAGAAACATAATTACGCAACTGTAATAACAATGCACGATTAAGTAAGTACCATAACTATAATGTCTTGCGTGACGGCATATATGCAAGAAAGGAAAGAGACACTCTCTTATTTAATTTTTACATATTTCGTATTATAAAGAACAATGTGGTCTATGAAACACGTCGTTATAATGCATACCTACGATTTTGCAGTGGACGTAGTGATTTTAAGTACATATAGACTTTAGTATTCCTAAACAATAAATTAACACAACATAATATATAGAATTAAATACTGTTTATTTGTATTCTACACAGTTTCAACGCTTCGTGGTGTATTGGTCTTCGGTCTGGTCGCCAGTATTCTTTCTAGCATGTCTGTCACTTTCTGTTGAGTTTTGATGAAGTTTTTAAAATGTGTGTCATCGTAGGGCGTGCCTTTTTTCATATCTACCAGCGACAGTTGATGTCTAGAAGGGAAATCTGAATTCTGCATATTTTTATCTTTTATGTCAACATCCGAAACAACTGGGCTTCCATCTGATCCCGCGTCAACCCTCTCTAGTCTTTCATGAAATCTTGGATAGTTATGGTTATTATATATGCCGCGATTTTCGTAACCATTGTTTTTATTTCCAAAGTTAATCTTTTCGTAATAGTCTGTAGCAAGTTTTGAATTTCCCATATCTCTTAATCTAAATCTTATTACGTCATCTCTTTGTTTTTGTTCTTGTAAATTGTGGGAAATGCGTGCAGAGTTGTATTCATCGTTTCGTGTATAAGGGTTGTAATTATTGTATGTTTTATTCATATGATTTAGGGGTACGTCTGAGTTTGTGTATCTCGCTCTAGGATTTAAATATTTAAAATGATTGTTATTACCAACCCTGAGTGGATGTCGGTTTCCCGTGTGCACTATAATGTTTTGTCTAACCATGCTTTCGGGCTTTGATATAGCAACGACTAGTGGTTGTATCTCTGCTGAATTAGTTTGAATTGTTATAGGTGATCGATTGATTTCTTTTCTCGGAAGATATGTATTGTAATTTAAAAATGGTTTTGCGTTATAATCAACCGAAGGAATTAATAGTTTAGGCTCTTGGATAGACAATCTTTTGACTATTGGCATAATCATTGGACTGTTCCGTGGAATATTGTTTGGTCTATTTAAATTATTTACGAAAGTTGTTGACGCGTTGCTAACTTTCAATGAATATGTGGCTTGTTTTAGGGATTTTATCTCTTCATATAAGTCCATTACTTTTTCCAAAATTGCTGTATCTTTATCTAATATTCTTGTCTTTAATGTTGTGGTTGGGATTGCTTCTAAAATAAACAGGGAAATGCTGATTACTGTATCAAAGTTGTTTAATATTATAAAAGTTATAATTATTCTAGTAAATATTTTCATTATTTTACCTGTTGTCGTTGTATGTGTTGTAAATGTTATTGGTGATGTCTCCATTGTTGTTTTTAAATAAATACCAGCAAATTCATTGCGTAAGTCTTTAATGATAACGTCTTTTACAGTTTCTGCTATTTCCTTTACCAACGATGGTGTAAGTGACCTTTCATCTGGTTCTTTTTCAAATTTAGATTTATGGGTTGTCGATTCCTTGGTATTATCTTGATCTGTTCTATTAATGTTTTCGAATACCTTATTTGTTTGCGGTGTATCTTTAGAATGTACGTCGCTATCATAACTGATAGAAGGGTGTGATGAATTTATCTTGGATTGATTCATTTCACTAAGAAAATTGTAAAAATTATCAAATAATTGTTTTCCCGTAGGATAAGGTCCGTTTTGGTTTGTTATCGGTACTTGATCCCGGCTGATAATATCGTGTTTAACATTGCTTTGCACGTTATTTTTCTGATAACTTGCCTCGGTCTTAGCTTTTTCATTATCTACGTATGAACGGTTTGCAAATATTTCGTCAATTCGTTTATAAATGTTTTGGATATCTATAGTAAATCGTGTAGTAGTAGTATGCTCTGTCGTTGTAAGCATTTTTTGTTTTTTCAAAAGGTAATCTTTGATTAGTTTATCAATAATTGTATTGTCGTCAGTCGAGACTGAATTTCTTTGATCTGTTTTTATATTAATAGTTGAAGCATGCTTGGCCCTTTCAGTGTCGTCGTCTATTTTGTAAAAAGATTTATTTTGTGTTGCTATTTCAAGAAGTCGTCTTAATGAATCCATGTCAACATTAGGTTTGTTTTCAGTGAATTCCGTCGCATTCGTCATCATTTCTTTATGTGTACTCGTGATTTTTTCGGTTGTTATTTCGTTCACATTTCGATTAGAATGTTCTTGCGTTTTTATGTATTCCATGACAGAGTCCAAATTTAAATTTTCGGGTAATAATTGATTTTCTGGAATAATTTTAAATATATTCATTTTATTTATTTTTATAAGTACTGATGAGAAACTATATGATCGATAGAAAATGTACCTACGTCTTACTGTACATAAGACGTATTTCATAAAGAAAATACTTACTCGTGCTGATTGTCGGATTATATTCGGTTGTTGAAACAAAAACTTCTTTCATTTCTTTTTGGTCATCTTGTCTAAGTCTATTGTTTCTAGAGGCGCATTGCTGTCGAATTTGCCTAGAAAAAGTTATATAATTTATTTTCTAATATATGTATACGTCATAGTTTTAACTCTAGATTTATTTAGTGTTTGTAATGAATTCTTAATTGTATAATTTCGCGACACATTCAGACAATGTTAAGACCTTGGTGTAGTGTGGTGTGTTATCTCGTGTTGTGAAAATGAAAGCAATGAAACACTCACTCATTGTTGATATCGTCCAAGTTCACATTGTATCGCCGCAGCTTGCCCAGCATGCTCACGTCCAAGTCTTCCTTTTGCATTCCGCTCATGATAAGCACACATATTAAATCTGAAAGTTGTTTAAGTCATTATTCTTTAAAATCTTGAAATTATCTTGTGTCATTTGCACTATTGGCACTCTCATTTTGAATATTGAGTTGGCTGAGTATTAATTACTCTTAATTATCCCATTACTAATTTTATCTCAAGTTACCTCTGAGTTAATTGTTTCTATTTTTTTCCAAAATGCTATGATTAAACAAAATTTAATGGAGAAAGTTTTTATGCGCGTTAAAGACTACATATTTATTTTGTGTTATTGTATTATCGCTATTGGACCTTGTATCTGCGTGAACCGCGGCTCGCGGTGCGCGCGCGCGTGCGGTGGCAACGTACATGAGACGGCGGCCGCGGCCAGCAGCGCGCGTCGCCACATGCCGCGCTACTGCTATCTCTCTTCCGTTGATAGATGCCCTTGCTAATCGTTGCGAATTGCTGCGGGTCTCCTTTTTATCTGAGCTTGAACTCGTTGGGTGTGCTGGTGGGCCCCGCTGTTGAGCAAGGTTCCCAATCTGTTCCCGTTAGTCAGTCAGTCGCCCCGCAGATGGTCGGGGGCGCCGCTACTGTCGGCTCCCCCCCTACACCGCCGAGGGCGTTCTGCTCCACGACACTACTGTTCCACTGCACATTGTCTCGGCGACTGCGGCGACTGTTGGTGCGGTGTGAGATAAACGTCGCGGTTATAGGCAGGGAGGTAGTGGATAAAATAACTTTTTTACTGTATGTCTACCATTCATAGGTCATGTAGATAGAGCATGACGGTGTGTAAAGTCTTTACTAACATTAATAATTTTATTTTCAACAATCTTTAACAGGCAATAGATTTGGTGTTTTAGTGAAAGACAACTACAGTAACAGAATAAGGGTATAAGATGTACGAAAAAAATCATTGTAGTTATAAAACTTTATAAAAAAAGAGCGGTGCAAAATATGTATTTTGGTGCAAAAATTTTATATAATAAAAATTATCATTAAAATTAAAGGGTTCATTTGACTGTGAACATTAAGTACACTCAACAGTGACATTATAAATTATTGATACTCAGGCTTATTTTTTCTACTAAGAAATGTATGACAAAGAAAAATGTTTATTTTCACAGGCTCGGTTCCTCCTGTCGAAGGTGAATCCGTCGCAGACTCACAACAACATGTACGCGTACGGAGGCGTGAGTATCCATACGTGATATTTATTTTGCACTGTGTAATACGCATTTTAATTTTAAATTAACTGATTTTATAATTTATTGTCATTAAATTAATATACCAAAATTCTATGTCCTATCAGAGCACACAGTTTTTCGGTTGTAAATAAATCTTAGTTCAGTTCAGTCATGATGGTATCAAGTGGTCTCTGCAAATTAATAAAATCGTCAAATAAAATAAATCGCGGATTATTCAGCCGACGAGTGTGACGTCATGCAAATGACATCTAATCAATTTTATAATTCTCTCACAGGACAAGTCATTTTGAATTAATGACTTCATTGTTCATGATATGCACAAAGGAATTTTAGACTGTGTGATTTTTTTAATATAATTTTTTGCTTATTTTTAAAATATTTAATATTTACTGACCTTGACCGAAAGCTGTGTGCAATGCTCGGACTATAATCAACAATAATCGTTGAAACCTCGCATGTCTTGCGCCGTCTTGGCATGGTTTGATTTTGACGTTTTTGTTTTCTGTTTCATCATTGTTTCGGCGATACGCAGGCGATGCCGATACCATCTGCGGTACTTATATTTCAATTTTTACATACCAATTGGTGTTGGGTGTCTAACTACTAACGTAACTATAGCTGCATCTGGTGAGCTTGACTGTTCGAGTCATTTGCTGGATAATAAGGGGAATGTGACATTGACATGCTTATTAACTTTGCCATTTATCTTACGCTATAATCTATACGGTTCTTTTTGTTCAATTTGAATTAATGCTTTACTAAAATATCGTTTGATGTTAAGCTGGGCGATGTGCTCTTGGGTAAGGGTGCGGTTCCACTGAGGCGGAGCGGAGCGGAGCTGTGCGCGATTCACCAATCACATGGCTTGAAATCCACATCTCATTGTGCCTCGCATGGTTTTCAAGCCATGTGATTGGTGAATCAGTGGAACCGCACCCTAAAGCGCACTATTTTGGAATGAGCCTATTCACTCTTAAATCTTTTTTATTAATTTAAGAAAGTAGTTGAGTAACAATTAAGAGCATGTTGAAAATGGAACGGACGTGGGGTCATTAGAGAAATTATATACTTAGGCCCAACAGAGCCCGGGATATTCCTCAAAACTTAGGAGATCTAGAGATTCTAGAGACCATGACACTGATCCAATGAGGATTAGTGAAGGAATATACTGCGGGTTCAACTATTTTTTTAATTAGTTATATTTATATGTATAATTTGGTGCTGTAAAAACAAGTAACTGGTTTCAAAAGTGGAGATACATGAACAATTTTTTTTTTATTGCTTACAGACTGGTTCTATGCAATTGTTCATTAAAAAATGTATATCGGTATCGGCAGGCAAAATTAGACTTTATTACGATTCATGCAATATTAATTTTCATTTCAAATAAATAAATACTTAAAACCAACATCATAAAAATTTAAACTATGAAACGAAAATGTTTACTCTGATTTTTTGCACCCTGCTACCTTATATCAAAATGAAGTTAAATTTTTACTGCCTTCATCATATTTCAATTATAATTATAGATTCAATTATACTACTACACTTCCATTGAACTCTTTAGATGTAAGATAATCCGGGTTCGACTCTTTAATTGGGGAATTATTGGGTCTCCATAGATGTTTGCTTTCTGGTCTTGGTTGGGTTTGGTCTTGATGATATTAGAATTTAAGCAATTGCGTCTTCGGTAATTTTTATTACATTTTCTGCTTTTGTGATAAAGCTTTGAATAAATTAACAGATTTAAGTAATAGTTAATATATTGAATAAGAATAAAAACATGGGTTCTCTCTAAAACATCTATTGCCTTATTTTACCTTACTTTTTTTTCATTAAAATGGGGAATATTTGTTTTGACCTACACAAAGAACGGCCTTGTCTTGTAAATTCAAGAAAATTAAGATTTTCGAAAAAAGTATATTTTGATATTTGTATTATTAATTTGAAATTGGGTGTAACATTTTTCGAATGCTAACAAATCACATGCAATCCTATAATCTGAACGAATGCAATCATACGCACCAACATATCCTTTAAGCACGATTTTCATGAAACTACCCTCATTAACATGTTGATAATTGACCAGGACGGTGGCGCCCCCGTGCTAACGGACGACGTGTCGCTGCAAGTATTCATGGAGCACCTGAAGAAGCTGGCCGTGTCCTCCACGGCTTGAGGAGTCCAGAACTTTGGTCTTACACAGAACTAGTTACAGCAAAATGTTCTAAAACTTTTTATAGACTATAGGAATTAACGCAATTCGTGTGGTATTGACTCGTCGTTGCAACCTAAAGAGATTATATAAAACAATGAACCTCAGAAATAGAAAGGTGTAGTTAGATGAGGTGTTTATAAATATATAAAAAAAAATATTTCTTTTCCAGAATAAAAGAAATATTTGAAAGTATCTTATTGGTTAGATGACATCAATAGAAGTAGGCACTTACTTATTGAAGCTAGAAACAAGTGTGTGATAAATTCGTCTTTATGTTGGCTAGAACAGTTTTCGGAAGGGGAGTGGGGAAAATTATCTTTTGTAGTGCTATCACTGCTTTGCGAATTCAATTCCCACAATACGATTGTTGTAATTGACATTATAATTTGATTTTATTTTTATAATTAAAATATTCTTATGTTCAGTTGTTTGGTTAATTGTATTAAATAACTATTCTGTGAGGACCACAAGTGATAATATGTAATCATTCGCAATTTAAGTTATAATTATATTTTCTACAATGTAAATTATAATATGGAAATAAAATTGTTTATTGAATACATACATCTTTTCTTTATACTTTCTATTATGTTTTAAAGATTTCTTTCTACTGAAAACTTCCTCTAAAACAGACTTTATTACAAAAAAAGAAAACATTTTATATAAAATAGTTTTATTGATTTCTACACAACAGTTAAACAATACATAGATATACAATTGTTTTATCACCACAATATTTGTTTCATTTGGTCATAACTCACTAAGTTCTTGTGCATCGCTGTTTTATAGAGCCAAGCACTTAAACCAATTATATAAAGATTAATTCTAAACTAAATGCGATAACAATGCGTTAGGTCTGGTCAGTATATTTTACTATTATAAAAACATTACCTCAACTATAAAAGCCATTTTTAACTACATACACGTTATACAATCATACATACCTGATATTAAGCTCAAACAAATAAATCAATTTGTTATGCTTATTGAAAATCAGTTTAAAATTCTTGTTTAGCTACGCTATACAGACTCGTAAATGGCGATACGAGCGAGTAATGGATATTTTCTAGAAAAATAAATCTCAACAACTTTTGTTATTCTATTTATAAGTAGATTTTTTTCATAATGGTTATCTATTCAAACATAAATCAATAAATTAAAATATAATTTTTACTTCTGTGCCACCTATTCTATTCTATGAACCTGTTTGTTAAGGCCAAGTTAAAATAAATTTACTACCAGCTAATAATGGATGCTGGGCATTTCCATCTGCAGAAATTGGTAGTAAATTATTGTACATTGAAACGCGTACATGAAAAAATAATTTAAATTTTAGCCAATACACTTCATCTTACCATTAAAATGAGAATAAATATTATAAGCAATATACACCAATACCAATATCCATATTAATTTAAAATTTTCTTAAAACATTACCAAGTCCTTTGAGAACATATGCTACCAATTGAATCATTTTAAACAATCAGACGTGCTTCATGTATATGCCTCAGGTGTGTGGTGGTCAATTGAGGAAGCGAATTGACATCTTCTGCTCTACATCGGTTCTCTCCAGGGCCCGACAGAACTCCTCAAATGAGATCATTTGATCGTTATTTGTATCAGCCTCTATGATTGTGCGTTCTGCAATGCTTGTTAGCTGTTCCTCACTGAAAATAAAATATTGAGTCTTAAAGATTATCTTATATGATAATATCATCCATATTATGGAAAAGTCTCCAGATTTTTCCAGAAAACCTATACAGAAAACTTTGGATTAATGCAGGAAACTTATACTAATGTCAACATAGTTATAAAACTGTAAGAAACCATTAGTGAAACTTTGTTTAAGTGGCACCATACTGATTACTGCAATGCTTATCAAGTATCGTTAGCATATTTTTACCTTGGCACCAATTACACCTGCTGGTAAGTGAGGACAAAGTCTAAGATGTTTGACATACTATTCATAGAATATTCAATCACCTCCCAAACGAAACGAGTAAACACAAGGACTCACCTAATGTTAACTCCAACCATCATGTGGAGAATGGCAAGCAGCTCATCTCTGGAGATCTTTCCATCATTGTCCAAGTCATACATTGAGAATGCAACTGTAGAAGAGGAAACAATTGTAAAATTTGGCATACATTTATTAAAAACTGCACTTCCTGTTACAGTGGGATTATTATTTTTGTGACACTTATTTTACAATCAAAATCCAAATCGAATCTTAATGATGATTGAAATAATTTAGTGAATACGACTTCAACCCATTATTGGCTCACTACTAAGCATAGGTCTCTCCTTATAACTGATGCAGTCTAGAATTAATGAAGGAATATTTACATAACATGCATTGAGATTACATAACAAAGTCATATTAATCTGGTATGAGACTGTAAATTAAAAGAAATTGTTTATTTATATTTCCAAGATACTCACATCTTAATTTCTCTTCCCGGCTATTTAGGCGATTCTCTCTATTTTTCCTGATTGGTCTGAAGTGAGCCAGAACTCTCATGAACTGCAGGAAGTTCACCCTATCATCATGGCTCTCAGCAAAGAAAGAATGCACAATCCTCTCGCTCAGAGGGTTGATGGCCAATTCTGGGATGCGAAGGAAATCTTCCCTGGAGAGAGTGCCACAATCATTTTTGTCTAATGATGTGAAGCGAGAATATAGACGCTCAATCTGGTTTGGGGTGACTGGAACATGTGCATAAAATTATTTTTATTACCATTATGATTTTGAATACCTATCACAGACTTTATAATATATATTTATGATATTGGTTCTAACGATGTAAGTCACTGAGGTCAAAATATTATACTTATCAATATGATATACTATGTCTTACAACAAGTATTACAAGAAGCAGTATCTCGATAAATATTTTTAAAATAATGCATCTTGAACAATTTATTATTATGTGACCAGGTTACAGATGCAATATAATTAAATTGTACATTTATTTATTTATTTAAACTTTATCATACCAGGAACAGGTACAAAAGGCGGACTTAATGCTAAAAGCATTCTCTACCAGTCAACCTTTAGAGTAAGCAGATTACATTCTCTAATACCCATCATTAAATTGTTTTAAACTGTTGGATTCCAACGACATGAATGCATGTCACGAATGCATAGTACGTTCACTTCGCTGGAATTCAATGGTATGTAAAAATATACATAAACTGATTTATACACATTACCACAACATGTCCTATTATTTGTATAGAATATAACTCAAAAACAAAGATGTAGGTATATCCCAAATACATTCAATTATTGTGCAAGTAACAAATCTTACATGTGTTTGAAGATACTGCTGAATAATAGCCAAATGATAAACAGAACGGAAGTTTATTATTGTATCACTAACAAACAGACTTAACAATAATTATATATTATGTAAGTACTATGCGAAGAATAAAGATGTTTTAAACATTGTTTACACAAAGGCATAGTGCACTTGGTAACTTAATTTGATAAAAATAAATCAATGTGCTTACAGCCAGTTTCTTCCTGTATCTGCGCTATTTCTTCTTCTCTCAAAAGCAGAGACGATTTATTGCCCATTTTCTTAAATTAATATTGAGTAGCTTGGACGAGGAACGAAACCTATGACGGTATTCCCTGATGGTGTTTCTATTGTGAATAACACCCACAGTAAACAATGAAAATTCGCCACAAGCAAGACCAAATTGATTTTCCACTATTTGATATACTGGCTGATAGTACGTGAAGGTTAGAAACTTTTTGCGACGCAAAAGAATTACTTTTTTACCACACTAAACAAGTAAGAAATTACAACTTTGTTATATTATCAAAATGTAACACGCAAGGGTCGACCTTTGAAATCATTAATCAATCAATCTTCGACTTTGTTTCGTAAAATTTCATTATCACTATTGTATTATATTACTCTTTGATCACTAGGTATTGTTTAAATGTTTAAACCATTTGACATGCATGACACTACACTAGCATAGCAACGTGACTGTGATATTTAAAGTCAAACAATTGACTTCACTTGACAGTAGCAAGAAGCTGCGTTCCATTTGTCGCTCAAAACAATCATTTGTATAATATTAAAATTGGAACTTTAACGTCACAATTTTGTCCCTTATATAGTGGAACGGATTTAGTTTGGAAGGCGCCCAAAGTGATCAAAATGTTCAAAAAATTTATATAGTTCAATGAATCAGGCCTTACTTTGCGGAACCCCAATATTACAGATCAGAGGTTAATCTACTTTGCAACAATCCGCGAGCAAATTCGTATGTATGATGGTGTATACTTTCATGCAAGTAAGTGCTCATACACATGAACGGCACGATGTCAACGGCAGACAACGGCAGAGACAACTGCACCGGTTGGCGGCGGCCGTCGACGTGTCGGCGGCGGCCGTCGACGTGTCGGCGGCGGCCGTAGACATGTCAACATCGAATCGCAATCGTCGACATAGGTTGACGTCTGCCGCCGACACGTCGACGGCCGCCGCCAACCGGTGCAGTTGTCTCTACCGTTGACTTCGTGCCGTTCGTGTGTATGAGCACTAACACCTCCCTCTCTGCCACATAGGAAAAAAGAATGTATATGTTACCGTTAAAATGCATAGTAAGTTAAGATTCACAGATACTATTCGTTAAAGTGTAAAATTTGAATTAAAAAAGGTCTTATTTGCACTTTACCCAGGTCTGCACAGTAACGGATGGTACATCGTTAAATTGCAGAAGACTGGCTACATGAGTATCAAATTGTGTTGATGTCGTGGCCACATCGTAGATTTGCTCACATCATGAAATGATCGACCATATCATGAAATGGTCGCATTTCATATGGTCAACTCAGTTTGGCCAGATCGTAAAATCGTCTACGTTTCACGATTTTGTCATCAACGTTTGGCCGAATCGTAAAAACGCGGAAAATAGGGCATAACTTCGAACCGTGACGTCTCCGGCGGCGCTGCGCCCCTTCGCCCTTGCGTAACAAAGCACAGACAACCACGCTCTCCGCACCTCCTCCGGGTTCTTAAAAACACTCTAGGGGTAGGGCATACAAGACTACGTGGAGTAGGGGTAGGCTAATTCGGTTATGTAACCAATTCGACTTACCTACACATTGAAGAATTTAACTGAGTAGTAATGGAAGTGAGTATTCATAATTTTATATCCAAAATCAACACACTTTTTATGTTTCCGTTCAATGTTACGGTTATGTTAATTGTTGTATTAACGGTAACATATACACCAACATACATACCACCACCAACACGTGTTTCGCCCCAAACAGGGCATCATCAGGGTAAGTAAGAAGACTCTACTAACCGTCGTATTTCGTCAACATATTATATGTTTTTCTGTAGAAAAAGATCATTTTGAGCAATAAACCTATTGTTATAAATCAGGAGTCGAGTCGATTTTTAAAAAGGAAAATAACGATAACCACATCGAATATTTTAATCAGAGAAATTACATTACAACGTTATCACGATATTGAACCACTATAAATAGTACGACCGTCACGTCCGAATGCCCGCGCTCTGCTCCGGCCGCACCGCAGGTAGTGCATTGGCGGTAGGCATTGGAACGTTGGCCGGCGCGCTTGCGAGCTTGCCGCGCGGTGTCGGTATCATCAAAGAACACTTGTCGCAAGCTTGGCGCACCATCCACACATTGGCCGCGCGATCAGTTTGCCCGGAGCAGCGATCAAGAGTGCATATTTTCTTCTTGCCGCGTATTAACACCTAACCTAACAAAATGGCGTATAATATGAGTAATGAGGAAACTTTTAAATTTATTGAGCTCTATCAGAGTGAAAATTGCCTATGGAATCCAAAAAATAAGTACCATAAAAATAAAAATGTTGTAAGTATTAAAAATGCTAAATAAATAAGGTTCTTGGACATTTTCCTTACGATATTTTACTTCAAAGTAAGAGCATCGTACTTTATCCGTCCGCACATTGGCCCGAACCAAAGCATACTGAACGACCTTCCAATTTGTGGATTAACTCACAAGCACGTTGGCAAGCGCACCGCCAGCGCGTTGGCGAATGCGCTGGCCTATGTGTAGAGGCGGCATTAAACGACGTCACAGATATGACAATAACAGATAACATAAATTACAATTGTTGATCCTACTATCCTACTTTCCTACTTCCTACTATCCTACTTCCTGCCTACTTCCTACTTCCTTCCTATCCTACTAATATTATAAATGCGAAAGTTTGTAAGGATGTATGTGAGTGTGTGTGTGGGTTTGTTGCTCTTTCACGCAAAAACTACTGAACGGATTTTCATGAAACTTTGCAGTAACATAGCTTAGACATCGGAGTAACATAATTTGTTAAAATTTATAGAGATTTTGAAGGGACTGGTTTCCCGAAGCGATGCGAGGGCGGATTTACTAGTATAAAATAAAATAAAAAATATTATAGTCCGTTTTTTTCGCTGCGGACTAAATTGACATTAGCTGTGTTGCCACTTTTTTGTGAATCATTAATAGTGATGTGCCTCTACCGTAACTTTACGTAATTTACAATCTAGTATCGTTTTTCGGTAATAATAAAAAATGTTTCTTTAAAATAATATGACCGACAGGCATACCTATATAATGTACCTTAACCTTGTTATTGCGTATTCTTCAACAAGAAGTCAATAATTTTCGTATTTACTTAGTGTAATACGTAATTAAAATTAATAAATATATTTTTAATCTGAGATACTCCATAGTTACCATGATTTGTGAAAGATTCGTCTATTATCAAATAAAAATAAAATTATCTGATAAAAGTAAAAAGTTACGATTCATAAAACCGGTATCGTAGAACAACACTACTATTAAAAAGCTGGTATCATTATTTCTAAAATTGACAGTTGCATGTGTCAATTTAGTCCGTAGCGAAAAAAAACGGACTATACATGAACAAAAAATACCTCCCAGTGATCATTTTATTTTACAAATATTTCTAAATAAGTATGTTTTAGACATTGATCTATATTCCTATCTCTATGGATCTATAAGGGTTTTAGATTTTTTTTGGTTGCTGTCCAATCCATAGAGATATCTCTATGGTCCAATCGCCCATCATGACGCCGTTGCTTGGCAACGGACTTGAAGGCCTTGAATTGAATTGAATTTTGAAGCCTTGAAGCAGAAGCTCAGTTTCGGTGTGATAGTTGTAAATAACGATAAGAAAATAACAATAAATATTTCAAATTCATTGAATAATCGTGTAAAAATGAGTGTAATAAAAGCAACATCAGAATCATTTTCTGCCGAAAAAAAATCAGACGATGTGTTGGACCCAGTGTTAGAGTTAAATGAAAATATAACGAGTGAAATTTTTGACAGACCCCATGAGGAAGGTGATTTTGAAGAAATAGCCCCAAAAATTTTTGGTTTGAAAGACATTTCTGAACCGCTTACTATAGATTCTTTGAATAATGCTATTTATGAACTTGGTGTGATAAATTTGTGTTGGCCTGAATTATCTGAACCAGTTTTTGAGACTCGGACGTGTTTTCCAAAAAGCTATTACACTAACAATACAAAGGAACGTCTGTTATTAGCGTATGCTGAAAATTTCAGACGGCAATATCTTTTTCATTTTAAACCCCGAAAACTTTTGTTGCTGCAAGCACCTAATGAATGTGGGTTACAGGTAGATACTTTTTTTTCTACTCATCACTAGATGGCGCTGCAAGTTAGAATATGAAGAAATATTTGAAAATAATTATTTGATGGATTTGTTATTCATGAAATAATCTAATAATTATATTATTTGGTGTCTACTTTATAAAGATATTGCATTTTTATTATGCAGAAAATGGTGTGTACGACAATACGGCCTACTAAACTGTGCTACGCCGGTACAAATACATGGCAAGGCTTGGCATCCCTGGTGTCCGATTACTTCGACTATGAACCTCTTAGCAAGCCAATGTTACATGTGAGTTTTTGATACTTCATTAGCCCCAGAATTATAGCCCAGAATTTAAATTTTGTAGATTCTATTCTCTGATAGATGGCGCTGGCAGGCCTATGATACTATTGATATATTATTTTGTATGTAAAGGTTGACCAGAAATATAAAAAACCTCGCCATATTGCGGTAAACTCATGGAACTAATTTGTTTTACCGGCAACGCTTAGTTTCTAAACGTCAATCGTAAATTACTTGTCAGTGGGTTTGAATGTCACAGTTTGTCTCATGTTTGTCTTTTTACTTTGAGTGTCTTTTTTGTGCTAAAATGATAAAAACTATTCATATTCGTGAAAGAAAAGTGGCTTTTTATGTGCTAAAATAACATTTCGTGTAAAATAACATTTATTTCCTTAAAACATTTCGGACATAGTTGTCAAAATGACATTAATAACATGAGCGTTACTATAGTTACTGTTGTCAGTGCTGTTGCCACATAAAAGGAAACTTTAGCGCCCTCATGACAGGTTTTCTATTTTTCTGGTCAAGCAATACCGTACCAATTGATTTTTTTGGCAAATAATAGGGTAAAAATAAAACTCATGTTCGCGTTAAAGTTTCAATCAAATTTAATCTTCAACATTTTCAAGATCACAAAAACTCTGTGTTAAAGGAGTACCATTTTATAATCCAATTTTTAATTTTGTACAAAATATCATCTCTCGAATAGTTTCCAATGGAGCTAACATAATTAACACGAAATGCACAACTATTCTAACTTCAGTGGAAAGGAGATACTTACGACATTTGAACTTTTCTAAAAATCTCGCACTCTGCGTTATTTTACGCAACCCACACCTATATTGGACAACCTTTTAACATTACGATAATTCACAATACACTCTATTAATTAGGAATGTACTTATAATATTAATAATCTCTCAATAATTTATAATTTTGATCACAGTGTCCTTAACTGTTAACTTTTAACATATTATATTACAATTCCGAGTAGAGACAGATAACGTCTGCCATATAAAATACTGAGCAATAGAAAACAATTACACGACCACGAGTGTCTAGCACTTGCCACAGACTCAAAATAACACTGTTTGTAATTGTTTTTATCTACATTTTGCGTTAAAGCAGGCGTTAACTAGTGATCTATTTGTCTGATCTGTTTGACTAAACAACAATAATATATTTAACAATTATAATAGCACCGGATATTCATTTAGTTGGTTAACGAAAATATTATGATAACAATATTTATTGGCTCACAAGTGCATTAAGCATCAGGGAAGCATTCGGGGCATTCGGGCATGCGAAGAAATTCTTCATAAAAGTTTTATATCTGAAAACGTTGTTGCCCTCTTGTATTGATTGACAATAATAATAACAAGCATTGTTGTCTATTATAGTAGTAAATAAATAAGCCTGTTAATTGTGCAAATTTTTAATAAGAACTTTGAAATGTTTAACTACGAGTATGAACATGACGCTTTCACACCACCCGAAAGTGTGCAGTGTGCCCTACAACAGTGTTACCGTGAACCTGCGGCCCTAACGCAATAGTTTTTATATCTTAACAATATTACCTTGTTCGCACGATTGGCACATCGATCGCATCCTTTCAATATTTGGTATGAGTGAAGACACCGACTCCACCGGCCGACGGTGAGGGCTCGAAAGGACGCCATGACTTAGCATTTAGTATTGACTTGAGGTAGAACATAGGGATCCAACCACTACAGAGGGTACAGCTAGGAATGTAATCGTCAAATGGCAACATACAGCGGTACTACTTATCCTAATCACATAACAGTTCGTGTGCATCGAAAATTAACGTGATTTTAGATCAATAACATCGATTTGTACAGAACTATTCATTAAAGTTTATAAACTCGGAAAACGTTCAACTATCGGTGTATAGTCACTCGACAAAGCTTCTTAGAGAACAGCGTTTGATCCATAACTTACTTAACATTAACCTTAACAATAAAGAAATATAATGCATAGCTTTTCTTTTAGAACAAAGAAATTACGCAAATTTGGCTACACATATCACAAGTGAACGCTTACTGGCGACAACGTAACTATGTATATGTACACACGTAATTGAAATATTCCCTGTAGCAGAGAGGGCGCCGCGGGCGCCGCGCACCCAGCCCGTAGCGAGACAACGATCTCAACACTCGCCCAACACCATTACTCGATTTTATGACTCCGGAAACCCGTCCACGTTTTTCAATTCTTACTCGAAACGGATAACGTCTCGGCGCCAACCAATACGTACGATACGTTTCATAAGTCTATAAAATTATATACAAATGGCGACTCGAGACCTAGGCGGAGGGGCAGATAATTATGTCGTCTCACTAGTGCGGGTGTAGGGGGCGGGGTGGCTACTTGCGGCGCGCGGCGTGGTCGGCCGGCGCGGGCGGCGGCGGCGCGGGCGCGGCGCGGCGCGCGCGCAGGTTGTGCATAAGCGCGCGCAGCTGGTGCACGTGCATGCGCGTCACGCTGGGGTCGCCGCTCGCCTCCAGCCACGAGAGGAACTTGTCGCCGTGCTCCAGCGCCTCCGCCGCGCCCGCCTCCCACGCTTGCGCCGCCGCGTCCGCGCCGCGCGCCTCGTCGCGGTTCGCGTTGTTGAACAGCAGGTTGTCGAGCACCGTGCGCGCCTTGGTCTGGCTGCGTGCCGCTTCATGCCGCTCGGGCGCCGGCTCCTTGTTCTCGGCGCCGACGTCGGGGCTGGCGGCCGGCGCCGCCGCGCGCGGTTCCTCCGCCGCCGGCTCGCGCAGCTCCTCGGCCGGCCGCGTCTCCGGCCGGACGGGGCTCGTCGACGTCCGCTCCTCCTCGCTCTTGCCCTTCGTCAGGTGCGAGTAGAGAATGTTCTCCGCCGACTTCTCCTTGGGTACCTGCGAGGCGGACTTGAGTTTGTCCTCCGGGAACGGCATCGCGCCGCCGAACTGTTTGTAGTACTGCCACAGCCAAGAGTTCCTGTTGTAGTCTAGGTGCGAGCCGATCGGCGGCGCGGGCGCGACCGGCTTCGGGTGGATCGGGTCGGCCGCCTTGGGTAGTTGCAGCGGGTGTGCGGCGGTCGTCTGCGCGGTCAGGTCCAGCATGGCCTGTTGCGTCTTGAGCCAGTACCACAGCGTGTCGTCCACCGGCTGCGCGGCGGCGGCGGCGGCGGCTGCGGCACCGTGGTGGCTCGACTTGGAGGCGTGTCGGTACGGGTCGGACGAGTGGTGCGACTTGCTGCGGTGCTTGGTCTCGTTGAGGTTGAGAACGCCGTTGTGCGCGGGCTTCGGCGAGCGAACGGAGCGCAGCGCGCGGCTGGCGGGCTGCGCCGACAGCGCGGACAGCCCGGGGTTCAGCTGGGCGAGCAGCGTCAGATTGGTCGCGATCTCGTTGAAGCTGAGGCCGAGGTGGGAGTGCGTGAGGCCCGGCAAGTGGGCCAGGCCGGAGAGCGGGCTGATGGCGCTCATCGAGACGCTGGCGCCGGGGTCGGGGCGGCGCTCGCGCGGCGCGTGGTGCGGCGGGGAGGGCTCCGTGCGCTTGGTGGTCAGCTCGACGGGGGCGTCGACGGGCCCCGCGGGCGGCGGCGCGGGCGCGGCGTGGGGCGCGTGCGGCGCCAGCGGGGCGTGCGGGGCGAGCGGGGCGAGCGGGGCGAGCGGCGCGGCGGGCGGCGTGGTGAGGTCGAGGCCGGCGGGCGCGGGGGAGGGCGGCGCGGGCGCGGCGGGGGACTCGGTGCGCGCGCGCTTGTCCGGCGGCTCGCCGTCGTTGCTCTTGTCGGTGTCGGGCGAGGAGAGGCGCGAGGTCATGTAGCGCAGCTTGTCCTCGTTCTTGCACCAGCCGCGCAGCGTGGACTCGGGCACGCCGATGTCCCGCGCCACGGAGGCCTTGGACTCGCCGTCGTTGACCCGCTGGATGGCTTCGATCTTGTCCCCGGGCGTGAGGGCGCGCATCGGCCGTTTGCCCTTGGTCGTCATTTTTGCCCCTCGCTTGCTGCAACACAGAAAAGTTTCCTTGGTTAGCCACTATTATTTATACCAGTCTCCCGAGTCCAGTTTGGAGCGCGTGTGACAAATTCGACGACCGTATTTGGTGCGATAATTAGCGGTCGGGCCGCTGACAGGCGACGTGTAAAGTTATCGCTAAGAGCGGTCCCGTATGTAACATTATTCTACGTCGCGGACAAAATTACACACATTTGGTTCGACGCGATGCCGCCGCCACTAAACACGCAGTATACCTACCTATAGACATCCGACACGAAGGTATTATTTTCAATTAAATACAAATAGTTATTCCTCACTTATCCTCACAGGAGCCGTGGCGCTTACGTAATGTCGGTGCTTTTGTTAAAGCATTTTATAAAATTTACATAAAGGCGTGTAAATACCTATCATCTACATATTGACTCGAGTACTACATAACAAATATTTAATTGTTATGTACTTATACCCACTTTAATAAAATCTATTATTTTAATTTATATTCCATTTGACAGTGATAGAAAGGTATCTACTAGTTTTGTTGACGAAATCTACAAAATCACATTGAACTCAATTGAACTGTTACATTTTATAGGCCTACTGATCGTTCCATAAACACCAAAACGTATCTACGGCATACGTATTACCTACAATATTTCATAAATTATATTCGGCCACACGAAAACAATAATGTGTTTACGCGGGAAGCTATAAAGTTACGAAAAGATAAACAAAAAGAAGACATAAAATTATGACCTACGACAACAGTAAAGCGGCAAAAGTTGTTGGGTCGTTGACACGGTGACCTTGCGAGCGAGCGGCGCGCGCCTCAGTCGGTCACCGAGAGATGTCGCTACACGATCGCAAACGAAAAATTGTACACCGGAGTTTTGTTTTTAAATTACGAACTTACAAAACATAGGGTTTGTTTACAATGAATAACAATTTTTTGGTTTTGTGGATAACCAATAATAATCTGAAATTTTTAATACTATATTTTCGAACATGAAAAATTCAAAATTTTGCAGTTGACGGTTAATAATAAATTAGAGAGATTGACGAGGCATCGGTAATTTAAATTTAATACTTATACATAATTTACTATTATTTTAAAACGTGTTCATAATACCTTCGTTTTAAAAATTTCATAGTGAACCTAATAAAAAATAAATAAACCATAACCACACCAAATCCCAAATCTGAGGGGTGGGGAATGCAGTTTTTATGGTTTCTTCGACATTACACCAAATGAGGACATTATAGTTAGGTTTTTTAAAGCTATTTTAATAATTTCATTGTAAAATTACCTAACAAATGGACATATTTTAAGAGAAAAAGTGGGGTTTGTCGGCAAATTAATCTTTACATTACTTTGACAACCTACATTTTTGTAATTACAAATGACAGCCTGTTGTGATTGTTGTACTGCATGACGTATTGCTCCACTATGTTACATAGTACACTCGTAGTTTTGAAGTGAAACTCCCATATCGATATTACGTGAGAAGTTAGGGAGTAAACAAAAAATTTCGTCACTTTTGTTTTGAAACAAAAGTAGCGTTTACTTTTGTTTCAAAACAAAACTTAAACAGGAGGTAGTGTTATGAGTAGGTATACCTATACTTTTCTTTATTTCATCCCTGTCACGGCAATAATTTACCAGAGCAATAACGAAGTTCTAGAGGGTTAAAGTTGCAATTTGAGTTAAAGTTCAAAGTTAACTATAATGAAATCGGGGTCGTGGTTTAAAAATTAAATAAAACAGCTTTCAATTAATACGAAAAAGACGAGGCCAAAACGAAGTTCAATTCAATACGCGCACATTTTAATAAAAAATAATAACCTGTCTACATTGAGGGATTTCTTTCTATTATTTCTGTCTTAGTATCCAAATTTTCTATAAACATTTTTAACACCGGCTCTCAAAGATTTCAGTGAGAAACGACTTTTATCATTAAATTATTTTAGATTTACCTACGAAAATTAAGTTGATTGAATGCAAATTTAATTTTTAAACATTATTTTACAACACACATACCTAGTGCATTCAAATTTTATTTTGTTTCTAATAATTGAATTTGCCACAGATTTTTGCCATTATTTAAACATCGTCTTAGTTTTTAGCCAAACTGTCTAGGCATTGAGCCTATTGAGTTCTTTTAAACTCGACTTGTGAAAATGTTACATGTCTGAGAGGAAAATATTTCGCTAACATAGTTTATGTTTAACGAATAAAATAACGTAAGTTTAGCAAAAAGTATTTTAAGAGTTACAAAACACACCAGCACAACTGGACAAATTTCTTTCAACAAACATAATCAAAATCTTAGAGAAACAAAATTCAAATTTACAGCCCTAGCAAAATCTGCTCTAGACACAAAGTTTGAAACTTACTTGCGAGTCGGCACGTGTGTTGTGTTTACAATTTTTGACAGGTCAGCCGTTTTGCGATATAGTAAACTGGTTCCAGGGTTGGTACCGGCTCGGAGGGTCGCGGCGGGCGCACGTGCTCCGCCGGTCACTCAGAGCGAGGCGGCTCGGGTGCGGTGTCACTCACTATCACAAGTCACTGTCGGTCGCGGTCGGCGCTGGCGGGCGCGGGCAGCGGTCGGTCGCGAGGCGTGCGTCGCGGGGCGCGCGAGGCGACTGTGTGCCGGTGTGATAAGGCCACCCGCGGCCCGCCGGCCGACGGCCGCGCCTCTCCTTTGTGTCCGTCCGCGGCCCCCCGCGCCCCGCCCGCACCCCCCACCGCCCGCGAACACCGGCCTAGCCTCCGCACTTTATTAATGCAATTAATTCCCGACGCATCCACTTTCTACCCCGAAAGAAGCGCACCGATCCCCGAGCTAGGTCGCGCGGCGCGAACCTTGCAAACTTTTCCATCGCGGCGACGGGCGACTGCCGCGACGCAACTTTCCTAAGTTTCGAACTTTGTCTCGTAACAGCGTCTCGCGGCCGTCTACGAACGACTAGTTGCGAGTAATGGCACCGATTACCGAGCCGAGTTTTTTCGCTTCGTCGAGTGTATAATGTGTTTAATGAATGAATGAGTATAATGATCGTTTGATTCGGACGTGTAAATAGTAATTTATTGGCGGAGCGGTGGAGCGTTAACCACCGCAGCCGCGCTCCGCAGCCGATTCGCAGAACTTTATCGCATACATTGTCCGAGTACCTACCGTGGTGATTAGCTGCACTGGCAACTGTAAAATAATATTTCCTTGTAGACATAACAGGTAGACGGATGCGCTTGCTTTATCGGACACTGGCTTTCGCGCGGCTTCTTTATATTACCTTTCTACCAGTCTATTTAAGTAAGTGGGTAGGTGGAGGTTATTTGGTGTCAATCTTTGTTTTGCAACTGCAGTAACTATGTTACAAAGCATAGACATACCTATCATGTTTATTTAATTATAGAAAAAAACATTAAAGACCTATGAAAATATCTCAGGAACTTTAAGTAAGTCGTTCATAATATCAAATGTTCCATAAATTGAAATAATTCAAATGGGGTCACCATTCACCACTGACATAAATTAAGTTTACCTAAACAGCGATACACAGACCACTGTGTTGAACATGTCTGTAGCCAACGAAGTAAATAGTTGCGAAGTTGCGATGCTCAAAATTTAAGCCGACGAAGCAAAACACCGGAACCCTTCGGGCGACCAGCGACCAGCCGAGCAAGCCGACCAGCCGAGTCGACAGGCGAGTCATGAGGTCATGACACTCATGACGAGTTCGAGCTCGCACGCATCGCGGCTCGTTAAAACTCGCACATGATTGACATATTAACGAGACGGCAGGTAGGAGCATTAGTACTTAGATCAACGGGTTTGCGTGGTGAATGAATTATACAAGTAGACTGATTCCAATAATCCTGTCTACTTATACCAAATAACTACTATCTACTACTAGATAGATTATCTATGTATATCACTGTACTATGACAATAAACACCTAGGTTACGTTCTTACAACGCGATTCGAGTAGCAGATTTTGTTTTTGTAACTTCGTAAGTTAATTAACTTCGATCATTAAAACGATGAAAATAATTAATTAACGAAGTTATGACAACAAATCAAATCGGATTGTTTCACGCTTCGTGTCCTAGTGACACTACAGCTAGGTTCTAAAATGTAGATTTTTTACAAGATCATTTACATATCTACCTAAACTAAATAAATGTTTCTAATGTAGACACGGACTTTGAGTATTGCGTCACTGATAGCTAAGATCACATTGATAACACAAAAGCAATAAGCCTGTGCGATCCTATTTGGAAGATTCCGCTGTTCATCTGTTACAAAACTCTAGTTCATTAACCATAAAAAGGTACAGACTTGAAATGACTGACTGATCTTACAGCCCTGAGAAGTAAAAAGTATCTTTTTACGATATTACTAGAAAACCAGCCCTCGCTACGCGTTGGGAGACTAATTCCTTAGGTTCGCAAAGATTTATTACCTATTCAGAATCACGTGACGCACCGTTATTGCGCCCGTGGCTCCATCTATAGCGCATATTTGGTTAAAACGTGTATTATCCGTTAAAATTTGATATTTTCACGAAACAAATTAGCTTATGACAGTCTCCACGTCTCCAGACCTTATACTAACTCTAAACAAATAATCATTTGATCCGTTGCTCCGGTTTGATGTGATAGAAGGAAAGCAAACACTTCCGCGTGTATGCAATATAGCATTCAAATAATTCATGCGCATGAAAACTACGTTTCAACAATATCTTGTTTGTAATAGAGGTAATTGTTTCACGCGAGTGAAATTTCAGTAGTCAATTATCCAGCGATTTATCTACAGGGCGGAAACGCCTGCCCCGTGGAATCCGGCTCCGGGCGCCAACAACAAATTGTACGGCATTTCGACACCGATGCACGCTCCACGGTCCTATTCCCTCTGTTGTTCCGGGAATTTTGCTCTTATGCTAAATAAGCGGTCGAATTTCACGTGCCTAGCTTATGCTTTGATGTGCTGATAAGGTTCGGTGAAATTGGGTTTTGTGCGTTTATTGGGCAATTAGTATAATGTTGCTCGGGACGAGTTTGATTGTCGATGTTCTGTTTTGACGTGCTGTTTACTTCGAGGTTTGGGCACAAGGATGTCACTAGCGTTTGGAATTAAGGCTTTCGTCTCAGTAGTCAGATTATTGATCATCGGGAATGATTGATGATGTATTATATCATTACGGGCCTTTAAATTGGACTTCAATATAAGTACAAGCGCTCACAGCCTGGCGGCTTGTGTCAATACTCAATACTAAGTGATCAATCGAGTTAAGCAACAGCGAACACAGTAAGGAGTTGTATATGTGACCGCTACTAGTAGCAAAAGTTTCTTGAGAATTTCCGTATGTACTTCGGAGGGCACGGTAAGCCATCGGTCTCGATGTTAGTCGTTAAATAACAATCGTTAAGACGTCAACACATGTCGAAAGTCTTCAAGTGCATAAAAACTTCTCACTTGGCAACTAAAACCTTCACTATAACCTGTAGTCTTGAAGTGTTAGTGGAGTATGCACTAGGCCTACTCGAGTATGAAAGACCCGCGCTTAGTAGTGGGTCATTGATGGGTTGAAGCCAAACCATGAATAATTAATTAGTATCTAATTGAAGAAGTTATCGATAAACTGCTCTGCTCACTAAACCTCATTTTCGGGATAAGGCTGATTCACCTGTTTGATTCTTCAATTAATACCTACTTATGTACTTATTACTGCTTCATTAAGAGTTCTTGTAGCATGTAGTCAAATTGTATTTTAAACTAGTATAGTGATAGTTGATACAGCTATCAAGGTCCATGAAAATGGCGATTTTAAAGAAAGTACCTTTTTATTTAAATTGGGAACATTTTACAACCGCCAAGTTACATAAAATTGAATTCGTATGCAGCTGCCACTGTAAGGTTGACAGGTCAGTTGTAAAGAAAGTGACTGGTGAGCAGGAGCAGGAGTGAAATGGCCGATTCAAGCAGATTAATCTCTCGGGAATATATAGAGTCATTAATTACCACCCACGTGCCGTCGCGAACATAATATGGAACGTTTTCTGTATTATGAGATGAGCTTTACTTTGCGCGTATTTGTTGGAAGTTTCGACGAGGCCAGATACCTTAAGAGCATCTACTCTTAGTTAAAGATAGGACAGTTAAAGAGAATTGAAGTTTTATTTTAACTTGTTAGTACTAGCATAGGGTGGCGAACATTATGTACTTTTCTGGTCCGTCAAGTAATGTCTCCATTTTATGTACATATTAGTAACATCCCAGTATGACCACCGAGAAGCACCCCATTGAATTGCCTGCATTGCGTTTCGGCATATATCATGATGTTTACAAGTAGTACCTAACCACTCTGGAAATAAATACTTGTTCTCTGCGTTGCAAGGCAAAGGTGAGTAGCTGTTCTCATCGGGAAATTAGATGAAGTAGCTATGATTTTGGCTACAATCGACCCATTAATGGCACACTACTATGCACGGTATATCATACACAGTATATCATACTCCACCACGCTGCTCCGGTGCGGATTGGTGGACGGGTTAGTGGCTAACCCAGTGTCGAAAGTTTTCAGGCCGCCGAGCAATGAGCTATGATTATTGCACATTTACACTCTTCCCCTGCTCTTTTTGATTCCTCTGCTCTCCGCCTCCAAAACTCTGCTTCCGAAATCCGATTTACTCTCCCATGGGTCAGTAGCTTTGATTATCTTAAGCTCAAGAGTAGGGTACACCCATGCTCGAAGTGGTTTTAGGTTTTTGTATCGCATCCAGACTGACGGACAAAATCTTCATTAAGTACCGAATTTTAGATCCACCATCGTCACGTATCTACTTAAACTATGTATCTATACTTAAATATACAGCATTTCGGTTTCTAAATATAGAATCTTTGGAACCTAGCTAACCTTCACCGCGCACCAGTCGAATTAAATCAATCTCGGAAAATCACTGTCTCAGTGAAGTAAATACTTATTATGCAAATATGTATCAGTAGGATCAGTGAGAATTGTTTAGTAGATAGCTACAGAATCTCTGGAGGTTGGATTATGTATTATGTTCCACATTAGCGGTCTGAAACTAACTACATTTTATTCAATCGCATTTGGCAATGTTTCCATGTTATTTCTGTAAAAAGTAGGTATAAACAAAAAGGGTTAATTGTAAACAAGCTAATAAACCGAGAGGCCTGTATCTGACGGCCTACAAGTACAAAGAACTCTAAAGGAAATAACAAATCCTTTACCTCTGCAAACGTACTGGTACATCCTCTTAGACCCCCGACAAACGTTGCAAAATCTTTGAATGGTGCAAAATTGTCGGTATACTGCTTTGAGAATCAGAAACCGCTTTCAGGTTTAGGCCTCGGCACTGCGTCGAGCCGAAAGAACCAAATACTTCAGCCATTCAACGCTGCACGCGGTTTCGCGTAAAAGAACCGCACGCAAAATCTAGAAAGTTAAGCTTAAATAGCCGAGGATGAACGCTGGATCGAGGTTACTGAGATAGGTCATAAAGAGTATGCTTAATCTTTTTGGTTCTTATGTATGTTACGGAACGTTCTATTGTAATTTCGCTGTACTGCTTTGACAGAGCTGTGGAAAAGATTTTTTAAAGCTGAATCTGGTTAAGCTTAAGAATGAACTTCGATCCTCCACTTTGGATAAAAGCAGTCTTGCTATAGTGTTATTTTATATTCTAAGGTGGCAACCGAACAAACGGATCACCAGAATTTAATAAATACTTACATTAGACATTTGTAAGTCTAAGACATCGAAGAAACAGACTTGGAATCCCATATTACCTACCTTTAGACGCGTAAAACAAAAAACGTGCTAAGTGAGGCCGCAGACCGGCACCACATATTACTCGCAACATATATTGACAGCGTCAAAATTATTGCTATACATTTACGCGGCGACAAACGTATTGAGTATATGCACATCGGAAGCACAATTGTAGCGTCTAGTTGTATCGTCTTTCATTTTCGTAACGTCGTTGTTGACATTTTTGAAGCACGGGTGCCACATAAAACGAACGTGTTCGATCTTCAATTCTTGTAGCGCGAAAAATGCCTAGCCACCAACTGCACCTACTACAAATGTGTCCTTGATGTGCGGGTTTACATGCAAATACATATGTATGATACATTCATCCAGACTAATTTAATAATAGGGTGAAAATTATTGTATCATTAGATGACTTGTTTGGATGCCGCAATACATTTTATTGCGTAAATTTCGGGAACATAATATTTTCCCCAATATAATAATAATAACGATCTAGCCTACAAGACTAGATGGTAACTTTTATTTAACTTAAATTAAAAATAAGAACATTAATTGCCCCACAACGAAAGCGTCTTAAAACTGAAATGCAACTGTACTCAGAGCCCGATGTAAGATATCAAAGCAACAAATAGTAAACATATAAGCGAGTACTTACATCATAGCAGCAAAATCCTCTCAAATCTCTACAAACACGGCGAACGAAGCCGAGGCGAAATTTTCTCAACACGTGCATAAAATCATGCGAGTCCGTCCAGAAATATGTGAAGTTTTATCTCAAAGAGCGGAAATTTTCCAATTTTCCTTTCGTTCTGCATTTTACGATCGTTTTTCAAACATCGTTCAGGGACTAACATAACAGCTAATGCGAGTGGATAAAAAATTGTGTTAAGACATATTATTGTGTTTTTTATAAATTGAATTAGAGCTGTTTTGACCGATGAAGGTAGATGATGAATATGATAATGATGTCACGTGATATGGATACATTATCTGTTAAGTTCAGCTCGAAGCAACTATGATTAAACTTAGTGACACAGTAAGATAAATATTAAAATGTATATATTATACTATAGTACATTATACTATTATACTTATATTATAGTACATTAACATTAATAAATTATTAACATTATGCAATGATAATAAGAATAAAAAAGAAATAGACACCTATGTCAATAGCGCGCGAAAACCGAGGCAGTGAAATTAAGCCATTATGTCTCATACGTTCTATAATATTTCACATTCATACTTACAGCACTCACATTGTATGAACTTAACGCGTCTTAACGGATTAATTTTAATAATATATATTTGATAGTTTTAAGAAACCTTAAGCTTTGCAATGCTCCCAGAAATAGCAGTACATATGGGAACGATAACAGCCCTATTAGTTTACATGTCGATTGTAGATAGACAGTGGCTATTTTAGAATCAGGCGCACTGCCCATTGGGACAGACGATATCAATAAATGTATCGCAAAAATTGCATATATAACGAGTGTCGCGTGACGCGGCTGCGTGACATCACTTTGATAATAAGATCGTTATCAATATCGGTTCGAGATAGCAATAATATTAAGGCATATTACTACGGTTTAAATGTATTTAGATTAGTATGAATGTTGAGCGACATGGGCAGTTAGTGCGGCCGCACACCAGAGATACATTTGTATTACATTAATTGTAGCGCCGCATTTGAAACGCGACATATATATCGCCCCCCTATATGTATGTAACAAACTTTCATCTTTATCTGATTAACTTGAAAATTTGCTCCGTGGTCAAAGGCCAATGACAACGCAATGTTATGACAAACATGACCAATTATGCCCAGAATAGGCCCCATACAAGAAAACACCTCAACGGTTAACGGCACGGTTACAATATGTACCTACTTATTTAAAAATCATGTTGGGATCGAACATGGAATGGAACTCTGCGATTGACAAATGTTTCACCAAATGGATTGTGGTTATCAAAAACATTGTAACTTTTGCATGACGATCGCAATGTTTTATCATACATATGCGTTGCTTAATTGGCGGATTACTGATATCGTTATTGTGAATCTGCATAGAAGGTATACAGTTACAATCGGTTGATGAACCATATCATCGCGTATAGGTGTCAAAGCTCTGAGTACATAAGACCCATCGATGCTGTATCAAATGGCGCGATAATGAAAATGCAACACCTAACTAAATGTACTCGGTGTTCGGTATCTCTCTGATTCTGATCAGAGAGAGGTGCAAAGTGGCCGAAGTGTATATAACGCTATATAAGAGTATATAACTTTACGTATGTGTTTGTTGGAGTGTAGCGTGTTCGCGTGTAGGTAGAAGCGCGAGTAGCGAGTCGAGCCGTAGGTATGTTTTTGCCAAGTCGAGGCCACACAAAGGCCCTCACCGAGCCGCGCCGCGATTTACGACGCGTCGCCCGCACTGTATTTCGGGCATTGGCGATGTTCCTCGACGCAGAAGGTTCTTGGATGTGGCAATATAATGCATAATTAACGTTAATTACTAATGGATATAATTTTGTTTAGTACCTACCTAGAGAATTCGTTTGTTTCTTGTATGTAGAAAAGTAAAGGACCTAAGGTCTATCCTTGGGGGACGCCTAATGGAATAACTAAACACGATTAATAAACACAAATCATATGGAAAGTATATTTTTCGTAACGCAATTTAATGGAAATAAACAACGTTGCACGTGTATAATGGAAGCGGTAGGTACCTATTATGTATGAAGACATGGCCAATATTGGCACGTGGTCGCGGACAAACTTAATTGTCATGCGATATATTGACGGTGAGACAGTTTGAGTGGGCAGTTAGAGTTGAATGAGCGATCGATAGTGACTATTTGTTATATCGCTTTTACACATATACATTTATAGTCCTTACTTATTTTCAACTTTGTCATTTCGCTTTTACGCATCGGGTTGGTTACGCATAGTCCCTACTTATTTTAAACTTTTTGTTTGTAAGGAATAAGCCTATCAGGAATTTGACCTATCTCTCTTATCGCTCGGCATTGAGTCGTAAATGGATATTATCCAGTTGTACCTCGAATACGAGGAAAAGATTTTTTCTTGCGATGAGTCACGCCCGTCGACCGGCCGCGTGCCGCCGCCGGCCCGTGATGCCGCATCCGGTGCAAGTTGTTTCGGCGATCGCGGCGTACGTTCTCTAGTGATTTTGTTATCGGCGCGGCGCGGCACCCCCCGGCGACATCCGACGCCGCGCGCCATTACCGCGCCCCCCGCGCCCCCGCACCCACCCCCGCTCGCTCACACTCATTAGCCCGATGGCGCGAGACCGGCTGCACCCGCTGACGCCGCGACTTGAATTTTTAGACGCTATAGCTACCTACACGTGGTATACGTGCGCTAGGACTGATGACTCGCTCGGTCGCTCGCCCGCCCGAGTCCCCGGCCGCCGCCAGCCGCCGGCCCACGTAATCGAACGCCCGTCTCCGCGATTATCTATCGGACAATGCAGCTGTGGCAACGCTCACTTCGCAAAGTTCAGTCGTTGACGCACTTTCACAAGTTTTATCGCGATATATGGAAACTGCCGCAGGTCGAACGGTTGCGCCATCCGATGTGCAATCAGGTATGATGGGCGACGTGCAGTGCAGCGCTTATGCTCTAGTGGATTTTTGAGGATTCTCCGCAGCGGGTAGCGTGAGGAATCGCATTAGGTGGAGATATTCGATATGCCGGCGACGCTCTTGTGCCGGTTCATGGGTAGATAGCAGTTAGTTATAGTTATCGCGATTAAATTGCATCGGCGCGACGAGAGGTTAATAAGACACTAGGCCAGACGGACTACATACTTCCTGCCAGTTGAAAATATATTTCGGTCTGCGAGTTGTACGACTGACGCGGCCGCTAACAAGCCGCTGCCGCCGCTGTACTGCATATTATTTATCTTTGTTTGACTTTGATTCAGGGTTGGCAGTAACGGCGACGAGAAGAAAGAATTATTAAAGATAAATTTATTCGACTACTCTTAGCTTTGTAACATAATTGACGTAACAGCATTTTATTGTTATCGGATAGACTTAACAGAAATTATGTCTATGGTTTGATCACAGCATGATGTAGGATAGAGACAGAGTGATGCTGTTATTTCGAGTTAGGTTGTCATTAGCATAACTCGCATGTGTGGTATTCGTTTAATAATAACCATCGCATTATTTACGTGACTAAGCGAAGTTGCCCGGCTTCATTTCACGCCTATTAAATGAGCTTGCAGTTTCCTAATGATGTCCTTGATCGTCTCAACTGAGCTATTATAAACAGGTAGGTAGCCGGAACTTTACAACGATGTCTTGGACGGGTATTTGTAGTGGAAGAAACGAACACACCCACACATGTAACCTAAAGTGGGATATACACACACACTGGTAGGATATACCTCCCCTGCATTAAGATTTCCTCTGTTTCGAGTGGCCATGTCAGAGTTTATTAAAGTATGTATGGCTCTCCAATTAACTCGTAAGGGTTCGCTATAAGATATTTTGCACTTATTGACCTGACCGGCCATTAATTATTTTCATAGTAAATATATAAAAGGAAATGTTGTTTAAATTTTTTTCGCAGTGGTCTTATTAAGTAGCCCTGACATACACACGCCATCACAACTTTCACATAGACAGTAATATTATAGGTATCTGTAAGTTCTGTATATCACATCACAGATCATCGTATATCACATCACATATCATTTGTCTGTTTTAATTGAAAATCGAATCCAAGACCCTTCGCTAAGCAGACAGGGTTCACCACGTAAGTAGGTACTCGACTGGAGTAATAAAATATCAATTACGTATTTCAGGTGTCGTAAAGTTGTTAGGACGACACAAAAATCTATCTTGGTAGGCACGTACTAGCACAACATCAATAATTATACAGATTTGGTCCAGTAGCCGGAACTCCTTGCGGTATCTTGGGACCAGGACCTCTGGTGCCTGCCGTTCGATGAATAACAAACACTGCGCTATCTCTGTAATTATGTTTATATACGTTACCTATACAGACAGTGACAGTCCAGTCGTTGGTATTCGACGTGGCGTGGCGATCGCCATACGCTATCTCTTAACATGACCCTTATTACCAGAGCAAAGAGTTCATAATCCAACGCGATTGCAACGCCAGCGAAATAAGTTTTCTCTGTAATTGTTATCGTGACACTCGCGAGTGCAACAGGGCCGCGCGAGCGACGACACTGCGAGGCCATTCGACTGACGCATAGATAACGGCCCAACCCTGCAACCTTCACCAGTTGACACGCGAAATTAACTCCTCTTACCGCGACGCAGGTGCGGTTTTACCCTGAACGCGAATAGGGCCAACAATTACCACTCGGCGACGGCGATCGTCAATCATTCTGAGGGTAACAATTCGGTCGAAAGCTAATCTCTTTCGATAATGATATTATTGCGAACTCATATGGTAGGCGGTCTAGACCGACATATTACGTGAATAATAGGTGATATTACGGAATTGTTATTTAGATAGACCATTATTTGCGTCGTGGAGACAGGGTGTCGATATTGATCGATAATTTGGGATGTTAAGAAGTTCAGGAGGTTGGAAGAATTTTTTCAAGTTCAATGATCTTATCGAAAGTCGTTTATAGCAGAATTTTAACAGGACTTGGAGTGAGCTTTCGATCAATCAACGGTATTTGATTATGCCCATTATCTACAACCTATTGAATTGAATGTTGACTCAAGTTGGCTTGTAGTGAGGGTCTTTAAATCCAGCAGACTCATTGGTATGTATTTCCTCGTATTGTTTACCGCGTTGAGGGTAGTTAAGGGTTGAAACCGAAGCAACTTTCCCGCTTTTGAGGGTGCCTGAAAGCATTCGACATACCTAATCAGCTGCTATCTGATGATACCAAGGAGGAATAGCGACTTTACGTGGCCTACGAAGCAGAGGAGTGCTCAAGAATTTTAACTATTAGCGACGACCCATCCAAGAACCTACCGCCCTCGCTCCTGCTTTACTCGGTCGTCTTAGGATCGACAAGGGCCTATACTCGTAACCGCTTCGGGTATTAAGTATCTCAAGTACAATCTCGCAGGTAGAGGAAGTGTACCATCCACTAAACCCGGCCGTCCTTCCCCGAGCCATTAGCCGCAGTCATACTCGGTCGCAGATAACGCATTTGTCTATGTGTGTGTAACTTATTGTTGGTCTTATACGTACACATGTAATAAGCTTGGACGTTTTCATTAATTTTAATTAGTATTATTAAGTTACCCTTTTATGCAGTTTCATGTTTGGTGTAATGTTTTAATTGACCCACCTATAACTAACTGTCTTTCACCTGGAACCGTTTTCAACTGTCTTCTATCTCATAATGAGAGAATTGGCTTTTACTACTCTAAATCTTTTATCTCTTCTTGTTTTATTCTAATTCTTGTTATGGGTGCATTAATTATTATGATTCAAAAAGCAGTGACGATAAATAATAATGGTGAGTGACTTTATAAGTCTTTATATCCTTCTCTGGTAAAGTGCATTTCCTAACCGAAAATGTTTCTATTGGGAATCGGTTAGAATTAAAATATGATTGAATTGCATCACACTTAAAAGAGCTAGGAGGCCCATATTATCTAATATAGTCCATATTTTATATGTTGATGGGACAACACACTTGGTGCAAGTTTGGCCAACGAACCCGCGCGGCTGAATTTACTAAAGTAAGATTAAATAAAGTAAGTAAAATGTAATAAAGTATTTTCGTCACTAATGACTGCCATGAATGTTATTGACTAAATAACATATTAACGTACTAGTAATTTAAATCATTGTTCAAATTGTTTACCACTTGTGGGCTTGTGGGCTGGCTGTACCGTATGGAAACTATGGAGTTCTGGATTCTCTGGAGTTTGTCTGATATATGAGAGAAAAAAGGACTGTTGATTGCACGTATTTTATTATTGTTATTTATAATCCAGTCACTTATTGTAACAAAGAGTTTTGTTTTATTTCGGTATCGGCATAGATAAATTGTTTCTCTCTTGAGGGCTAAGATGGTAATCTCTAAAAAGTGTAACCGGTTGCAACCGAGATGGACCGTAAAATTTTAACTCTGCATAGTAGCTTATGCTTGTTAACTTGTTTTAACTGTTGAGAAAATAACGAATAAAGACCGCGAGGAGATTATTAATACAGTATGAAGTTTCACCCTATTTACAATATAGACGTTACTGGAAGAAATGTTTTATGAGCGGAATTTTTTGCGTCGTAATCAACAATAGAAAAGGGTCACTGACGGAAACGTGTTAGAGTCTTGTTCGGTTGGTCTTCCGTAAAAAACACTGTATTATCTCAGCGGTTCCACTCCATTGAGACATTATTATTACGAAGACACGACAATCGGTTGGTACCCATTTCGTCGTCCCCAAAAACAATAACTGAAGGTTTTTGTGTGAATGTAGATCGAACAATTGAAATTAGGGCCCTTTATTTTACGCATCATAAACCAGTTTGGCATTTGACTCATTTCTCGACCGGCTTCTTAATTTTTTTTAATTTTTTTTATTTTAGTTACTTAATACGTTTGAAGTTGCTACATTAAGTACAAGGATTTCGGTTACATATGTCCATAAAAAATCGAATTTTCAAACGTTGTTTTAAAATACAGAAATCCTGTGTATTGGATGGTGTCCGTGTAACTCGCTTTCTAATAAAATCGATTTGTTTAGTTAGGTTATAAAGCTGATGAGTGTTTTTGTTTGTTTGAAGTCACTAATCTCTGGTCAATTCGATTTTTATTTTGTTTTGTGTAACCAATGTTAGCTTTAAATATCGATTTTACCGAAGCTATTCTGAAGCAGATGGGGGAGGGGTTGTTTTTGTGTAATATAGGTAGGTATTAATTAAGTGCGGATTGGGTAATCCGCACTTGGCCAGCGTGGTGGACTATATGGCCTTAACCTTCTCATTCTGAGAGGAGACCCGTGCTCAAATAGTGGTCCACGATGGGTTGAGTTGATGATGATTAATTAAGTGATATTTAAATACTGCACAGTGCATGGAATAAAAAAGGGCAATGTAAAAATTTTTGCTCATCTGTGAATGCGTTACAAAGAAACAAAAGGTCATAAAACTATTTAATTAGCGGAAAGTTAAGCTCCGTACGTAGCGCGTAGAGGCAACAAGTCACTGTTTGGATATTAAACTATAGGTTTTGACTGGTTTTGCATATCACTTGTGGAGTTTATGGCGCTGTTAGCTGTTAGCTTGGGTTATTATGACAGTTTCTATTAGGAAGCGTTGGGAGAGTTACTCTGTAACTCTGTAACTGTACTCTGGATATTTAGTTTTGTTCGGTTTGCTTAGAAGTGTAAGATTCATGATAATATTGGTGAACATTTTATACGTTTTTCAAAGACTTGAAGCGTTGGAGGGTAATACGGATAAAAGGGGGTAGATACGGGTTACGGCGATTGAGGTGGATAGCAGCGATAGCCCTTTGAATGTAGGGCTCCCGATTGTCGAGGCCTGGGTTTGAATTTTGCACGTACCCCTAATAAAAAAAAACTATATGCATTTATTTGATTTACAGTATGTACCTACTACCTACACTTGCTTTGATGAAGGAAAACATCATGAGGAAATCCGCCAACCTGTAACTGGCTTGCGTGCTGAACGATGGCTAGTAGGTACTCACGTTGTGAGAGGTGAGCGCCCAGTAGTGGGGCTGTTAAGGGTTTCGGTGGTGATGACGGTACTTAATTGGAGAAATGCTGTTGCGGTAAACTCAGTATTCCTAGTCATGAAATTTGAATGCGTTCAATTGAAATGTCGCTGGAGTTGGTCTCATGGCAGCGGTGACGACTAGGTTTTCTGCCTTATCTGTGAAATCCGAGCTATTTTGCGTATGAGGATGGTTTAATACGAGGATGACCAAGCATGTAAACTTTACAGAAGTGCTCAGACAAATAGACGTCTTTATGAATCTATCAATTTGAAACAGCGCTAGCAATACTCTGTACCACGCACTCACGGTCGCGCCGTCGCGAGTCACCCGTCCGTAACGTAAAGATATTATTATTATTAGAGCACCAGCTAGGTACCGCAGTCGCAAACAAAGGGAAGGGCGACGCGCGGACGCGTTTTCGAGCCATTGTCGTTTTCCGGGAAAGATGGCCGCCCGCGATTACGCGGCGCGCCGCTCGCCGCTCGCTCGACCGTTGTAAATCATTATCGTTGCCGCGTAAAAACTAATTGAAAAGGATGCGAGCGGCTGTAGACTTGAGATACTTAGAAATACTATCTGGTTCAGACTTCCGTGGCCTGCTATTGATGACTACTTACATTTTTGTAAGGAAATTTATTTGCAAACGCTTTTGTAGCAATGAGTGATAGTGAAATAATGATGCATTGTTTTAGTAAGTTTATTTTTGGATTTTTTATGTTGTGTAACCTTTGACGCAGGGCAGAAATAAGTCACAGACCACAGTTAATTCTTTAAAATTTATTTGAAGTAACACTAGTAAAAGAACCGGTGCTTATTTAGTTTTTATAGTTATTGGTATTTCTATCGATTCTGCGGTCTACGATGCGGCGGTTGTCGACGCGCATTATTAGTCACAGGCGTCACAGCCGAAGCAATCCGCTGAGGCGCGTCACGTGACATTTATGAATAAGCCCGTAAGATAGAAAGTTGAGTGAACCCCGCGTCCTCCTGAGACGCACCGAACGTTTAAACCGAAAAACACGTCAGTTCTTTTTCTGTACAAAGGCGAGTCACGCGATCTCTATTTGCGAGATGTTAAGATCGAAAATCGATCGAGCAGCACGCCGTAGTGAAATGAATGTTCCGGGTATTTTATTTACCCGCGGCGATCGCGTCCGGGTCTCAAAGCAGTTTTTTCTGCACACCCCCGAGCGCACCCTTAATTTGAACGTGACTCCGCTCGCGTTAAATCCGTGGCGATTTCTCTTCCGGGGAAATATAATGAGGCAGTCCACCCTACAGAATAATGAGATAAACCGAACCGTACTGTAAATGTCGAGTGCTCCTTATGCGTCTTTAGTTAATACCTTCTTATATGAAAAGCTCGTATGATTTGCACTTATCGTGGATAATCGTTTTACCCAAACTGTCTGGTAACGCTGAAGATGTCTTTAAAGTTTATTATTCTTCCACTTTGGAATTTTAAATTTGCAAAGACAACAAGTTTCCTATGACATTACAATTATTTCAATCGATAGTTAGCAAGCACCTCATTATGTAAGTATGCGCGTCACTGGCAGCTCGGGCAATAAAACCTTCGCAACAAACCTCCCGCAGTCGTTCGGCGGTCTTCAAACGGCTTTTACCAGGAAGCAATAAACACGGCCGCTGCCGTCCACCGTCCACCGTCGACGGGGCACGGGCGGCAGTCGCGCTTGCAGTCGTGATCATCATTATTCACGTTGATCACGCGCGGGATAGCGGCTCGCGGCGTGCGACGTACGACGTGCGAGCGATCAAATGTCGTGCTTAGGCACGGAGTGTATGCGCGCGCGCGATCAAGCGCTTTTCGCGCGTCGCGGCATCAGTCACGGGGGAATAACTGATTGCAATATCAAATCGTGTTGATATTCGAATGATCAAATTCATTTATAGTGAGATTTAATTTACCTATAAGTACTCATTTTTGCTTAATTAATGATTACAATATAACAAATGATTATCGTAAAATTAAGTTACGTTCAATTTTAACGGGTTGCATTTTTTAATGCCAAAGAAAATAATTACGGAATGTACTGTAATGAGGTAGAAAAAGAGATAACAAAATGAACATGAGAACAATTATCCGAAATTAACTGCCTCACTGCTCACTGTTCACCCGTTATTGACAATAACAATAATATCTGCCTACTTCTTTACTTAATAACTATCTTACTTACCGATATTATTGCTGGGAATCGCATTTGTACGTTCGTTTAAAATGTGGAGAACATAATATTGCTGCAGAAAGAATTTGCGTAGAAAACACGCCGCGTGGTGTGTCGGCGTCTATACCGAACAACGAAATCGGTGGGTCGCGGAAAAAACTCCGTCCATTGCCGCGTCGGTAATTGTGGGCGCGACCGGTGCGGCACGGCGGACGCGGCCGGCGCGGCGCGGCGCGAGCCAAGCAGGTAGCCGCCCCCAGGGTTGGTGACTCCGCGAAAATAATAATACTTTTTTTCCTGTAACTTCTACGAGTGCGTGGTGTTGTCAAATAATTTTGTTGTTTTACTACATTTATGAAATTAAAGTTATACCTAAACATATTTGTTGTAGTTATTGACTTTATGATAAATGTCAATCGAAACAATTAGGCGATTAAGAAATTTATAGGCGTTTATTATCACACACGCTCGTGAGGTCAAATGACGTCCTTTAGAGTTTTTCATTTTGCGAAGATCCAATCACGAAGCTGTGCCTACACGGTCAACGTGTTGTATTTTAACATTAAATCAGTTCATATTGGTCACACATAATGTCCCAAAATTGTTTTAATATGAAACCCAAAGCAAGTAATTAATTACTTATATTGGTGATCATTAAAAATCTAAAAATGAAAAACAAGCAAAATGTTTGTGACACAATATTATTGATTAAATTAAACAACTATGTGTTGGCAGCCCTGAGCCGATGTTTTTAATAATAATGAGTTAGCAGGTAACGCGAAGGCGCCCGCGAGCCGTGGGCCCGCGCCGGGGTAGACGCGTGGTGACGGAGGTAGCTGGGGCCTTGGAGCCACCTCAACTACACGTTAAATAATAATGAATAAACGCTACACACACGCTCTTCCCCCCGCGCTAGGACTTTGTATCACGGCCATCACGGGCTACGGGTGGCATGGACAGTACTAATAACTGATAACACATCACTAACACCCACAAATTCCACGACCAACAAACACGTAGTTCTGAGGCAGTGTCACTTATAAGCTTATAACCAACTAGTAAACTCGCCCTCGCTTCGCTTCGGGGAACCAGTCTCTTCAAAAGTCTCTATAAATTTTAACAAATTATGTTATTCCGATGTCTAAGCTATATTACTGTAAAGTTTCATGAAAATCCGTTCAGTAGTTTTTGCGGGAAAGAGTAACAAACCCACAAACACACACACTCACTCACATCCTTACAAACTTTATCATTTATAATATATTATTATTATTAGTAGGATATTAGTAGGATTGTACTAACAGTGGCGTCATTTTAATTGAGAATATTTTACACTTAATGGCACCAATTTCTTTCTTTCTTCGCCGAAATGTATCCTTTTGGATTTGGTGTTTCTGATTTCCATGGGCAATGGTTGTCACCGTCAAACTTCTTTACACTGGCGCCAAAACCTAATTTATTTATTATTATTTATTTAACGCTTTATTGCTTGTACACCAAAAACAAAATACACATTCAAAAGTACACGAAAGAAACACAAACAATGGGCGGCCTTATCGCTTTAAAGCGATTTCTTCCAGGCAACCCAAAAGAGGATCAGGACACCATTAAAAGTAAACAGGTATAAGCGTACATGATGTATATAAAAACGAAGTATAATCAAATTAAATTAAATAATTTAGTATTTATTATACATAATACTTACTTTACACGGACAGTATGGGCTATGGCGCACTGGTTCCCATGCTGGACTGCTATTCCAAAGTTCCAGGCCAGGATTCGAATCGGAAATCTGAGTAATTTTAAACTACTTTCAGTCTGGCTGTGTACCTACGTCTTTGTGTGTGGTCCATGGCACCCACGAAACAGGTAATACTAGTGTGCGTTATGTATTAGTTTGTATTAGTATGCGTTAGTTTACTATTCACACAGAAAACGCGAAAACAATTTATATTGTCAATAGACCAGGGTGGAATGAAATTGCGATACCTAAGTAAAAGTACCTACCAGGAGATAATGAGTCGGTAGGTATGTGGCGGGCGCGCGCTTCACGCCTCACAATGGACACAATAGTCGGAAGCGAGAGTCGGCCTCGCCTTCGGAAAGTCATTACCAGGCCAAGTAATGTGCAAGTAGTTAACGATTCGCAATTACTCGCGCGGTGCAGATGCAGTTGAAATGGATTTTTTGATTATTCCTCTGTCGACGTTAAAATTTTGTATAATGTTCAAAATAATAGGTAGGTAGGTGTAAAAATTGGGTCTGATGAAGCCCAAATTGTTTAATACTATGTTATTTTATAACAAGAAAAACTTAAATATTTAAATCATTTTTTTAAATCCAAACATCAGATAGGTAAAGTGCGATTAATTTGTTTAAATAAATGTAATATTGTATGAACGCGTACCCAAGTGATTATTATAGGTATACAAAACTATTTGAAAATATTGTAACTTGATTGACATGTTAAATTCTATTTGGTTTGTTTGAATTACTACCTAAGTGTTTTAAGATTTATCTAACTAACTTTGAATAGTAAAAGGATGTCTGTGAAAGTTGAAGCTTCCATATTCATCTTGAACGCATCTTTGATAGAAAATATAATCAATAGCTTGTTGATTTAGTGACGTCTAATGAATTGATGTCCACGTGTGTAACGTGATACCACTTCTTATCAATGAAAGGTCCAATTGAATACTGCATAACTTGAACTATACGTCATAATAGTCGTCATAATAATGATCCTTAATAATGTCCCACTGACGTACTCCACGTTACCTACTACGCTAGCAAAGTGCGGATTGACAAACTTCACAGCTTCACAAATCTTGTGGAGTGAACTCTCTGGTATGCGTGTTTATTTTCTCACGATGTTTTAGGGAAACAATATCTAGGTACTCCCAATTTATAAGTACCTACCTACGCATTCTAAAAGGAAAGGTTATTTATATAGCTCCACAAGGATATTATGGGGCATCTGCTAGCTGGATTAGAAGGCTCAGAACTGGTTATAGTGGCCCATGTTAAGGGAGACAGCAGTGGATGGACAAAGGCTGGATGAATGACGTAACTTCTATGAAAAAAAGTATTTGAAAACTGACGACCCACCGCTCAAATAGATCAGCGTTACGTCATGCAAGTACCAGGCGATAATAAGTTTGAAGGAATGTCGCGCGAATCGTGCCAGGGTTGTCAATTACATAAACGTAGAGTTGAGAAATATATGAATCGTCGTAAAACAACGGTAGTGATGTGCGTGCCTCGTGATAGTCGTGATCACAACACCGCTCGCAAGTCGCGCTGAAAGCGGATATCTTGAGACGAGACTCATCAAGTGGTACCGGATCCGTGTCGCGTACGCTGTACGGTGGCCATGGTTATAGCGAATTCTGGACTAGTGCGGCATCCATGTCTATTTTTATGAAGTTAAGAAGGGTGGCAAACGAACATTCAGCACAATCCATAAACTGCCGCCGATGACTACTGTGATCGATCCAGAACAAAACTCAAATCGGCACTGGGATCGTTAGTTAAGTTACCAAGGGGTATTATAAAGAATGTTAGGTGGTCGATTCGATAAAGAAAGTATGAGGACTGGGAAAAGGACTGTATAGTTTTATTCCTGTTAGTAATTGTTAGTAAAACTCACGGTCCAATTGGGTCACTATAATGTTATTACTATATTTTACTACTAATGAAACACCTACTGCTACTAACGAGGAATAAGATGGTTTAACGCAGCCTCGCTCAAAACCAAAATAATAGAAGTAGTGTAATCACTAACGAAGAACTGACATCTATTTTAAGGCCACGACCGAAAGGACTACAGTCTGCATAATTCACATTTTGAAATGAGACCTAATACTATCCATGGAAAAGTTATGCACTTTAAGGACAGTCTTGTAAAGACGAACAGCATGCAGTCTCTGGCGTTGGCGCTAATGGCGGCGCGGCGGCGGCGATCGGCCGACCCTACCACCCGCCGGCAGCGCGACCGTCCGCCGCCACGATAACGTCCACCGATTGCATCATGCCCACATTATCTAACCAAAACAACGAATTATGATTGTGGAGTATTAAACCTAAGCGAACGTGTCAGCGGTGTGAGCTGTTTTATCACCGTGTGCTTTATGCGCTCCTGGTATGACTGTGCTCTGTTTGGCTTCGATGTGGAATTAGTTTTAATGGCAAACCATACTAATGCCAGCTTTCCGCCCTTGTGCTTAAGGTTCATTGTAGATTGATGGCGAGAATTTAAAATGCCTTAAGTAAATTTTGCTTACGAGGTAAATTGAATTATGAGTATACGTAAAATATAGGTATGAGCACACAAATTACATTTGTTTTTACTGGGGAGTAGCAACATACAAGTGATAGCCATTAGAGCTTATCTGAATTCAGTTATCACTTGTAAGTATCAAGTTGCATGTATTCTTCATAAAGTTCTTCATAATGGGTAATAACTCAAAGGTGTGTTAAGTCTGCACTTTTATAGCGTGGACTACGTGAACGTGGACTATTATGGCCTTTATCCCTCACACTGAGAGAGGAGACTCGGGTACATACATACATCAGTGGGATAGTTATGTGTTGCGATTATGGTGATGTCTGTAAAGTAAATCTCATCAAATTGATTATTACATTTTTTAAAGCGTTCATAGACTCAGTTTTTTAATTGTTCAAATTATTCCAGCATATTAATCTTTATTTTGTCGGGAAGTGAACCCTAGACCTGCTGAAGGTCTAGCAGTTCTAACTAGGCTATGGGGTCATGGGCTTTGTAGTTTGATATGGTAAGCATCGCAGTATAAGCTATGAGCGTGATGTCGCCCATGTGTCCCCATCGTGCCCTATAATATCCAGTCGTAGCAGCAATATACGTTTAATCCGCCCATCTTCCTAAGATATTGCAATGACTATATTGCCACAGGGTAATACAGCTAAACAGTGTATTCAAAAATTTGTCTGTTTATAATAATATTTAGAAGTTACTAAATTATGCCGTTTCTGGTAATCGTCATTTTTAAAATAAAATGTAGCTGTAATAAATTTCTCTCTTTATGTAAATACAGAAAAACTGCCCTCGCCTCACAACATCTCACATCACCACCTCATGCTGACCTTGTTCCTTACAGTTGTTATAGCACAGGCATAAAACTCCTCCCTTACATTATTGTTTTTGTACATAATCTCTATAAGCTTCGGTGGCCGATTTTGGAGGTCAAATTTTGAGGCTATGATAAAATAATAGTTTAAATAGTTTTTATTCGATTAAAAAGAGATCTTCTGTGTGATTTAATTTTTATTGTCATTTACTGGATTGAAGGGGTTTAAATTTTATTTTATGCTTTAATCGTGACCAGCATGCATTCTCTGTGTTTTCTACTCTGCGCCATCACTATTCCTGGTGCCTCATTTCGAAAGAGATTGTCATCCGCCACGCGCCAAAACGGCGGACTTTCCTCGTCTTGTTATAAGCACAGCCTGTTTATGGGCAAGGTCCGTTGCCAGGACCGCTCAGTTATTGGTATGGTCAAAGCCGACGCTTTCTGGTGTTGCCACTTGGAAAACGACATTCTCGGTTCTTCATTTATGGACGTCATTGTCCTCTCATTCTCTGGTGCTGATTTGGTTCACAACTATGGTATTTCTTCTGTCTTTGGGCGTCGGAGAACCCTTGCTTTTAGTTGGTTCGTCTGCTCGTATGTCGGTTATTCACAAAATACTGGAGAATATGTACCTACCGAGCCAGTAAGCAGTTTGTTGTCTGTTCCAAATGTTTGTCTAAATGCTATTTTCCGAATAACGATTCCAAGAATTTTAATACGATTTTTAGCCATAGATAAAATTATAATTACTTACTTCTGCAAAGAAAATTTTAATTGTTTGTGTATTTGTGAAGATAATTATCATGTTTTATGTAAAAGGAGTAGAATAAACCTACTAGTCTAAATTGAATAATTTCCTGTCAGTCCATAAACGTTTATTAAACTGATTAAATCCTGTACGCTTTTACATTAAAATAGTTGCTCCTCTAAGATCGTGACTTCAACGTTGAAAGGTTACCTGTCTTGGGGACAGTCCTCACTACAGGACATTACTGCCTTACTGGCCACCGGCAATGTGGGCTTGTACCGGTCACGCACTCCTTAGCAATTATATTCAAATGTGTCAAGTGAAGTGACGTCGGGGTCAATTAGCGATCACCACACATTATTGATCGATAAAAACATTCTTCTTTTTTACAAAACATGGACAGATTATCATACAAGTCAAGTAAGTATGCAACCTCCAACACGCACCCATAATCTGACATGTGTTTATGAACCAAAGTTAGCATCCGTTTAAAACAGACGTATCAAAAGGTAAAACTACTTCTACACATTAAATAAAACATTAGCACGTCGTTGTTTAGGACTAAACGATAGAAAGTATGACCTTTTACTAATACTTATGAATATTTTCAAGGACTCAAGATAGCAAATGAGCAATTGAGCATGTAGCACCAACCTTTCCTAGCATGACGACAGCTGTAGTTCTGAAAATCGATGTTAAAGAGTTTCGAGTCTTATGTTACGTGAGAAATGAGTAGAATGGCTCGAGAGTGACATAAGTATAAATAAATAATAAATAAATAACACTACACAGTCACAGCCCCACACTAGGATTACCTGTGTCGTGGGTTCTATGGTCATCACACTAGACAAGGACACACACCCAGACCGAGAACGGAAATTGAAACTCATCATTCAAATCTCCGCCTCGCTGGGAATCGAACCCAGGACCCTCAGAACAGCGATCCGGCGTGTTAACCATTGCGCCATCCGGGTCGTCAAGTATACCAAGTATACCAAATCGATTCCGTATTCGCCATTGTTGGTGGGGCAATTAAAGCTCTGATGACGTATTCACAAAGTATTCCGACGAAAACAACAACAACCGACGATAGATGCGATGATCTCACTGACAAAACGAATAATGATAAAAATGTTAGTTAGCGACAAATCTCGATTTGTAGCAGTCGTAATGTTCATTGGACAAGAAATACTCCCCGGAGGTGTGGCGAGAGTGGCGACCGCTCTTTGAGATTCATAGAATGCGGTGGGGCCTTGGTAATTCGCTGATGAAGCCTAGGCTCAGCGCGTAGCGCCGTCACTTTGATGTTATCGCCCGATCTCGACCACTGGAAATCGTATACGGATTTGGTCACTTAATTGGAATAAGTAAATAATTATTCAAAAATATTCCGCACTCTAATTGATTATGTGGCAATAATCTAACGCTTGTAAGATCAGAGTTGTTTAATTGACGCATAATAAAAGGAATGATTATAAATATAAATTATTGTTCACAAGTGAACGAAGAAGAAGAATAGTTTGTGAATCATTTGTGTATTTTTAATGCGTGACATTACGGATAAGTAGTACGAACGGATATCAAAGTTAACGAGGTAGACAAATAAATAATAAAAGATAAATACGAGAAAAACAATCACAGACATTTTACATCATTCATTTTCAAAAATAAAAGAGAAAAACAACTGCACATTGTCGAGATTATTCTTGAAGACTTCATTTCGTCGGGTGACAAAACTGTCTCTTTGCAATTTGGGTCACGGGCCTAAACTGTCACCCTGTCAATGTTTCAGTCACGCGACAGAATTTACACGGCTGAGTACACTTGCAACGTTTATTTACTTCACGAAATAAATTGAGCTGTGATCGTGCATTAAGCAATGGCTGGGCGTAAGCGACGCACGAGGCGGAAAGCCTTTGGTGGTGGTTTTTATTGATCTGGAAGTAACGGAACGGTATGCGGGTTACCGAAAGTTACGCTCAGGTGACCGCGGGTGTGTTTTTTGCCTATTTGTCTGTCAGCCTTTGAAGCCTGCTGGACATAGGCCTCTTCTAATTGGAGTCACTTCGATTGATCCTAAGTGCGGTATCCTGCTGTCTCCTTCAAGTCATCAGTTCATCTGGTCGGCCGTTCTCTTTTTTCCGATGTATGACCGCAAACAGAGAAGTATTTATATCGTAGCTCTGAGTGATGCAGTCTACCCATTGCTGTTATGTTCGTACCTCAGGTAGTATGGGTATGTTCCCTTACGCTTGATTTAAGAACGGTTTACGGTGCATATGGACGTTCCTGCAGAACTTCTAATTTATCATAATTAGACATTATGGCAGCGGAACTTGATGGTCCTATCCTATTGGCTGTGACGACATACAAAATAATGGTTTTACACATTAGTGTTAAAAGTTTTATGCGTTATGTTTTACTATGATACGGGGAGTGACAGTATGTAGTTAGCACTCGCTTACACGCGTGGATCATTAGATTCATCAGATAATAGCTGCTAAGTAAGGCCGTTTGGGAATATACACATTGTACAGTAAACATCGCGGTGACCTCCACAAGATGGGACTTAAATTATTGTTTCCTCGTTTTAAACCAAATGTCTGCCAATCACACACTAATGGCTCGGCCCTATCTGTATTTGTCTAATAAACCAGAGAAATGGGAGAATTTCATTTATGTCGTGGTCTACATAATATTTTGAATAAAAAGGTGTATCTGTCTTTATTTATCTAAGTTAGTGCACTCTACATTTAAGGAGTAAATTGCTCTACAATTCTACATTTAAGGATCCGGTAGGATTGTTGTCAAGCACTAACTACCTTATGGAAAAAAATTGGAGAAGATTCGCTAACATTTTGACCTCTGACAACGAGCAGGATTTGAATAGTATCAGCCACAGTAACATTTTTATGTACAAGTCGGTCTGTTTCCAACAGTTGATTGTGTCCGTGCGCTGTGTGTGTGTGTAGCTGTGTGTGCGCTGTGTGTGTGCGCTGTGCTCTGAGAGCCGCTGCCGGCTTTGAATCGGACGTTGTTTGCACCGTTTACGTAAAATATCTTCAGCATCCGGCATCGGCGGGCGAGTTGTTTAATGCCAGAGAGCTTGGAACGTATAGACATGTCCATATACTAGCGCAGGTTTGGAACTTTTTTAGAATTGAGGTGCAGTTATTCGCGTATACTATCGTCATTCGATTGCCAGTTGGCGCTGATGTTATATGAATGTGAGTGTTGTGTTAATTTTATATATCCATGCTGCCCTCCACACAGCCGTGATTTAGTTACGCACTCAGCTCATGGTCAAAGCTCCCGATCCGTAGGGCAAATTTGATTTTCGAAGCAGACTATTAAAGGCTACAACAACCGTATCTACGTTTCTAAAGTTTCATCCAAGGTCTACCTGGTTACGCCCATGCATTTTTCCCATCATGGACAACCTCTACAGCTTTATAAAATTGGTATAAATAGATTGTGATACGCACCTAGCTTTAAAAGTACAGTGCGCCCAACTTATCTCTGAAATGGCAAAAATTGGAACTAATGCCGCCATGTTAAAAAGTCATTCATAAGTACATTGTGGTCATTCATCTGTTAGTTACTAGTGCGCAATGATTGGTCAAATGAATGTCAAATGCGTCCGACAGCGCCTCTTTCATTTCAGTCTTAAGTTGGGTTTACTATAACACGCATTCGGAGAAAATTTCAAGCGTTATTTATTTCCTTTCAAAAGATAGAGCTCTGTAAACTGACGGCGGAGGCATTAACAGTATTGTATTTATCATCCTTTGGTTCCGAAGCCCTATTAAAACGGACTCGTTAGCTGCAAGGCATTTCTCGGCGTTGTTACGTCTACATTTAATACCGCGGCCTACATCGCGACGTGCCGGCACAATGGGCGCCGGAGGTTTTTGTACAAGCCGCTCGCGGCGCGGCGCGGAGCGCGGCAGTCTAAGATAAATAGTAAGATAAAAACGAGACACGCCGGATTGAAATTTGTCGTCTTCACCGAATATCCGGGTTCGAGTTCGACGAATTGGTCTGCAGACGCGAAATAGGTGACGGTTTTATAATTGTGTTATTGTGAATATTGATTGAGATGTTATAAACTGTTTGTTTTTGTCAGATGTAAATGATTAAAGCTTAAATTAAAGAGGACGAGTGTAGCGGCCCTTCAGTTATTATACAGACCATCCATATTGATAGTCAGATAAAGATTTAAGACATTATTGATAATATCCTTTGTTAATTAGACTAACCATTGCAGTTTCCCAACTTGAGTCTTGTCTTGTTGTTTGCATTGATTAAAGTCGTCATTGGCGGTAGTCAGCAGCTTAACTGTCGTGCTGCATGTTCATTTGCTATCTTAAATTCTTCAAATTGTTAGAATATATTCAAGCCAAGCTGTCTAAATGCTTCGTAGAATGGTGGTTTTTTATTAAGTACTAAAACCCCTTTATTTTTTGCGTTTGGCTACTGTTCGGTTTTTACTGTCGAGCCACGTACCACGTCGCGTCGCGACACAAAGAGACATCGCAATTAGAATATACGGACGGCGCGGGGGCGCGGGGGCGCGGGGGTGGGCAGTGTGGAAACGGCTCGCTGAGCGAGGGTAGCAGGGTGGCGATATCGCGGGGTAACACCAGCTAACACTATGATGGTCTACCGAAAACTTTCGGTTTTGAAAAGGTTTAGATAGGCTAGGTAGGTCTTGCTATGGTCCATAGTATCCACGACAAAGTGGCTAGCTATGATCCTAGTGTGGCCATAGGAATACATTGTGGCGTGATCTTTTTTTTTATCTGTACCTAAAGTACTTAACTACTCTATGGTACGTACCTGTCATATTGCGAGTTCGCAGTGGGTCTGTTAAGAAAGTAAATCGAATCTTAATGATCTACAGTCAAAATCGACAGTCCTGTTATCCGTTCCGGATGCATTGCAGGCCTCAATGTCCACAACTAAGATGCCGGGCATTGGTGAGAGTCACGGCTCGTTGTATGTGGTCCTATATGAACAAGGTTGTTATATTCGTGGGAATAATGGGGATGCTTCCGGGAAGGGTTACTGCGGCCGCGGTGTCGCGAAAAAAGGTGTTTCTCACGCTGCGCGAGTAAGGTGGTCGCACCAGTTGCGGACCGTTTTTTAGAGTGCTTATAATGATATATTCTCACAATACTTATTTTACTTACCTACAGTTTACAAAAGGAAAAAATGGGACTCCGAAATAGGTTTTTGCAATATTAGAAGATTTTATTTTAATTAACACTATGCTCCTTATCTATACTGCGTTTGTGTTCGATATACAATTTATTTTAATAGTATCCAACACAGCTTTCCGAACATGTGATAAGTAAGGTAGGTACCTACATTGCAGATTGGCCGTGAGCATCTAAAATGCCGTAAGTAATGTTTCCTAACATGCTTCATCGAACTGCAAGCACAGGTATAATGTCTAAAATTCGCATTTAATGACATGATAACGTACATTTTTTACCTACGTTGTACCTAAATACAAATAAAAATTTATTTAGTTTATTACTAGATTGAAAACAGTTTTCGTTTTCATGGATTCAGCGACATTTTCGTAGACTGTTGTTCTGTCCATCACGGGTACAATCACCCTGGCATAGTGTCGCCGATGTAGCGCGGCGAGTAGTTAGAAGGTACCGTGAAACTCGATCTGTTGCGCCTTTGTGTCTTTGTTTCACACTCAATTCTATTTTATCTACTGTACCTGTGTGCCTGGTGGTTTTAATGCTCTTCCGTAAAGGGCACAGCTAAAATTTTGACTGTCCTTTAGTTTTTATGGATAATTCATAAATACTTACATAATAAAATTTAGTTTCGCGGAAGGAAAATGCATTGGATTGTAAATATGACTGATAAATTCGACACTCATTGAAGCGTTTATAGCCCGCTGGCTTTCATCTTCATCTCCTAAGTTGACAGTGGAATTTTTTAAAATTCAATTGTTTTTAGTGATTAATTTTATGCGATTCACGTGCTATTTGGAAGTCCTGTAAAAGGAATTTTATACCCATACTAAGAAGTAAACAACAGCGAGGGACAGGATCAGCAGAAGTGTGGATGATGATGAAAAGATGTGTGGGGAAGCCCCATGTGGAATGGTTAGTTTTTTTACTCGTAAGTCCGAAAAAGTCAAAAGTGTTGAGCGGCAAGATGTGATCAATGTAGTGTAGAAAACTGGCAAAACAAAATCAAAAACGAACTAGACGGAAGGAAGATAATGTATTCGTGTCAAATGTCATGTGTCATCTTGTCAAAAGTTTTAACCTTTTAACACGCCTACGCAGTTCAGCCGTGACCCGTGAGCCCGTGACGTACCTATCATAGTAAAAAGTGTACTATCAGTTCAGTTCAGTTTAAAATCATAAGTGAGCAGAAGCTCTCAACTCAAAGCTCTGTCTGGGTTCATTTTGGCTGCGCGTCGATACGTCAGGTAGAACATCTCGTTTTATTTGTACACAAAATATTTTTTACTTTTTACAACAAAATATTTTTTACTTTAACTTTTTACAAGGCTCCCTCGGTACGCGCACAAATTTACAGCTCTTGGGAACTCCTTCGCGTAACAGCTCAAATAAAAGAGAGCTTACTCTGTGCTTGAATTACGATATTTTTTAATCCTATCGGTTCGCTCCCTAAATCTCGCTTGCCAGCTTCCTTGTGATATCAGTCTATTGTGATGTTTTTAAATAAGCTTTTTGCAGATACCGTAGCTTGATTGGTAGTGTATCTAGTAGAGCGAAGGGTTGCGAGTTGCGACTTTGATTATCAGACTTTGATATTTATATGACTTATTAAATGTATTATTGAAATATTGTTCTATTTGTTTTATTATTATATATATTGTTATAGACTTGTTCAAGTGCGTGTGTGTATGTGTCTGAGTAGATGCGTATAGTATAAAGGTGTATGAACGTCACATCACATCTTTTCATAAAACTGAGAAAAATACCGCATTCCTATCACAGGAAATTAAAGAACTTATGCGACAAGTTCTATGGCTCCGTTATATATCATCCCATTAGCGGGGCCTGTGCGTGATTTATCGCGACACTTCGATGGCCGATGGACACCTTGCATAATCAATATTATTCCGTCCAATAACTCATTCTGCTAGGTTCGTGACCAGTAGTCGCTGCGCTGGCAGGTTGAGATGGTCTAGTTAGAAGCTTAGGGCACTATTAGTGTAGTGCTCTATTTTGATGTCATCGGCGTGGAGTTTTTAAACGACTTCAAAAAAGGGGGTAGTTCTCAATTGTACTTTTTTGTGGGTTACCTCATAACTTTGTACAACGTGAGTAGATTTTGATTTTTTAGTGATTCACGTATGTCCCCACGGCTCACGTTTTGAGCGATATCGGAAGAGTGGTTTTTGAGTTACCCCGACTTATCGATTTAGAAGTAGTATGTATGTAATTTAGTAGTTATTTATATTTGGTATACTTTCAATACGAGTTGTTAGAAACCTTCAGAGCTTTAGCGGGTGTCATAAAGTCATCGAGTAGGCACTTAAAATTAGACGGTGTGTACGACTTGTAGAGTACGTCTATATCTAGTGTACAGGCAGCAGTAGAAGTTAAGGAAGGATTATATTAAATTTATAGTAGAAACATATGTAATAGAATATGGGGTTGATTTACTTTTTTTATTTCTTTGTATTTTTAATTGCTTGTTTTTAACCGACTTCAAAAAAGAAGGAGGTTCTCAATTCGACTGTATATATGCTTTTTTTATGTACGTTCAGCGATTATTTCGTCGTTTATGGGCCGATTTTGATAATTCTTTTTTTGTTGTAAAGTAGATATGCGCAGTGGGGTCCCCTGATAAGGAAACCAGGATCTGATGATGGCATCTCAGAGAAATCGAGGGGAACTTTCGAAAATTGTATGGACAACTAGTGTGTTTGTTCATGTTATCATAAGTACATTAAAACGCTACCATTTCATGAAGATCTGGAGTCGATCTGATGAAGCCGAAAGACAGTCGAGGGAAATCCTCAACGATTTACTGCAGTTATCTAGTGTTTGGGCTTCATTAATTTGTAGTGACGAGAACTTTACACTTACACGTTGAATTGAGCGCCATCTGGCGAGTAGTTTTTGAGTTATCTCTACTTATCAAGATTGAAGTCGGTTATTTTTTTTGTAAAAAGCAATTATTAGATTATTACTATCACAGTTACTGTATTTCACGACTCGTTTGTAGAAATGCAGTTGACCGATGGTCGCACCAACTCGGTCGGTCGCGTGTAGGTACCCGGTGACGCCGAGGGCCGCTTCTTATGACGGTAAAAAAAGGGAAGTGCGGATGGTCGCGGACGGCAGCGACTGCGCAATGTGGCCTTCTGTATCGAATGACCACCGCGGTACTTGACAGTACTGCGCTGATTATGAAATAAAAAAGAAACTTTATAAAAATAAGGTTTGGCTATGGTGTTTTTCGGTATAAGCTTGAAAATAGACAAATTTTAAAAAAAAAACTTGAATTGGCAAAGTGGAAGTTAAATAAATAAAGTTTGCCATAGATAGTTTGCTATAGATGACAGCACTGTATTAATGCACAAGGCAGGTATGTTTTGAAAACGTCAACAACATCATTCTTAGGTTCACATTTATTTATCTAGGTACCTAGGTACTATACGTGGAATTCAAACCACCCGTTTCCTGCCAATTTTAATACAGCCAAACCCCACATTATCATCGTAATACTAATAATCCCCGCGCTAATTGAGATGTGACTTAGTTACCGAGATTTAGGAATTGCGTCGGTATTCACGCACCCGACACTCGAGTCCGGCTAATTAATAATAGCAAAATGGCGTTACGACATTCACGACGGATGCATTTCACGCGCGGCCGCTGCCCCCCCCCCCGCGCTCCCCGCCCTCGCGCGTCCTATCTACTCTATACCTGACGTTGACGCTCGCGATCTTATTACCGGGGAGAAAAAAACACAAAGGAAGCGGCGGCAGCGACCTCGCGGAGATTTATGGAGGCGCGGCGCCGCCGGGGGCCGGCCGAAGCCACGGCGAGCGAGCACCGCATAGAATATGGAGCGTACAGAGGTGCAGTGCGTAGATAGGTAAAATGTCATCATGATTATAGATTATTATAATATCTAGTTACCTGGAATGGTTCTCGCGAATATTTTGTGAAAATAGGTAGTCTTGTACTTGTGGTGCAAGGCATCGGTGTTTTTTTCGTATTAACGGCAGTCCGATAGAAATTTGGAGATAAAAAAATTTCTTCAATGAAAATCGGTTCAGCAGTTCATGTGATTACTGATTAGCCCGGAGAAACACAGCCTATTTATTTAAAATTTTGAAAATAAATTATTAAAAATGGATAACAAAATAGTTACTTGAATTGTGGCTAAAATTTAAATTAAACTAAAATACGATTCGCCCACTTAATTGAAACTGAACTCAATTTTAAACGTGAAAGGACCTAAGCCTTAAGTTAAATCAAAGCTCAAATCTTAGCTTGAGTCCGAAGTCCACAATTTCGTCAAATAAAAAAGTAGATTTAGGTACAATATCCAGTTCTTTGCTATCATTTAAAAATCCCCTGATTATAATCATAATAATCATCAGTATAATGTGTTAAGTATTCCGCAAATAATTAAAGATTTTCTTTCTACTCGATATCTATTATTTCCATTCTTGACCATTAGCCCACCTGACGGAAGCATAAAGATACTAAGATTACCATTCCAGAGCTCACTTATTAAATAGCTATTTAGACTTCTACTGAAAACTTAAATAATGCCATTATGTAGCGCATTAAACATGTTTTAGCCCTTCTGTTCTGTTTGTTTAGCGATTCACTGGAGGAGTGTCGGCCCAGTGTGGCGGCTCTATATTATCGCTGGGCCAGGACTTACGCGACTTGAAGCCCACGCCACGGTCGTCGAATGACCAACTACTAAATTTACGTTCATTCGCGTTCGCGTGAATGTAGAGCCGGCGACATTTTGTGTTGGGCACTATAGGTACTTGAGTATATGGAATTTTATTGACACGCCATTCTAAAAACAAATTAATAACGTGTGCTTACAGTTCAATTTAGCTTGTAAACAAAATTTACTTAAGGCATTTAAAATTCTCGCCGTCAATCTACAATGAACCTTAATCACAGGGCGGGAAGCTGGTATTTGTGTGGGTTGCCCTGAAAATAAATTCCATGTCGAATGTACTGTAGTCGCCAGTGCTGCCCTGCTGGTCTGTTGGCAGCTTGGATACAAATTGATATTAAATACGAAGAGATTGTGTCTAGTTAACGTCTTTATTCGTAGTTATTAGTAATAACTAGTAATAGTGTTGTAAGTATCTTGCAGGTCAATTGGTAGTGACTATAGGGACGTGTAATGAAACGATCTAGATTTGGTCCTTGCATCGGGACGGTTTTACAACAATTGTGTTCCGGATAGGAAGGTGTGGAGCCGGTTCACTTTTTTAGAGGCGACCATCTCAGTCCTCAGGGGTAGCAACGCATCTGTGACCGAATTGGAACAAGACTCACACTAATCATTACTAACTGGACAATACTAATTTTAACTAACAGGACTAACTATCACTAACAGTCCCTGTCCTCACACTTATTAACAAACTAACCAACTAACATTCTAACACCATCTACTAATTGGACTAACCACCCTAATCCCTAAATTGGGTCTTGTTCTATGTCGGTCACAATTGCCATGGGCGGCAGCGGAAGGGTGGTGCTGCATGCTCGTTTGCTACCTTAATTCAATAAAAAAAAATACTATTAATGGACAACTTAGTTGACTTACCACATTATGTTTAGTGGTTACCGTCCATCTCCGATGCGTTGCCGACAAAAGAACACAGTTTGTTGCTCATAAAAGTATTTTACAGCAGATAGCAGATTTTGTTTATGTACCTATGGATTTAGCAACAAAATCGATCTATTAAAGTTGTAATTACAAAGTGGGAATTTTAATAACAAATTTCGACAACTCGGTGATCCATCAGTTTCGAGTCTTTACGGACGCGGGCGGGCGTATGAAAACTCATTACAGTGGGTGTCTCTGCATTTCGTGCGGTTAACGAGGATAGAGTCGCGTGTCTCGCGCGAGAGCTGTCACTACACTTGAGTCGCCGAGTGTATGGAATTGCCATTACCCGCCAAAACCAAACTTATTAAGTGTCCTCACAGTACAGTTTTGCTTGTAAGGAAAATGTTCTAAGGGCATTTTTGGATAGCCCCGTCAGTCTCAAATGTACCTTAATCGCATGGGCCGAAAGCTGGCATTTGTGAGACATGATATTACAAGGAATTCCAGAACGAACGCGAACGGTGTAATAGCGGGTATATAGCAGCTATATAGGAGCTGGTATATAGCAGCCGTATATTGATTGCTCCCTTCTTTCCGGTGCCCGCGCTAATTGCCTCGGACCGACGCGGCCTTGGTCGTTACATTCGATTCGACGAGAGATATCGAACTCGCTGTTCGTATATCGACACTTACGAGTTTGCTCACTACGCTGCTTTAGCTTGTTTTATGCTTTGGATGTAAAACGAATCATTACAGACATGACAAACTAGTAAAAAAATATAAATTGGTACCTATTTATTTAGAAAAATACATACGATACTTCAGCGGAATTGGCTACGATGCATTTGTCAAAATTTACGCATACGTGTAGTTCAATAGTACGCTCGCGTCTTTATATAATATTTTTTGTGAAGGCCAATAACATAAATCATTTGTGAAACTGAATCCTTGTGCATTTAGCCATAAACATGTATTTAGTTATCTATGAAAGTCATCATAGGCATCATTGCCTTTCCTTACACTATGAACGGCGAAGTTCGGAAGTTCTGAAGTCCTGAAGACTCGCAGAACACTCGTAGTCAGACTCGGTAAAAGTAGCAGTAATAGGTAAGTAAATACATAGTCTGGCATTGATATGTCACAAAGCCGTGAGATCCCAAACAATCTTTATACTCGTATATTATTTTATAGAGCGGTTTCAGACTAGCATTTTTTCTACGCGTGTGCGATCATTTCGGCGCGGCGCCGCGGCTTAAGCGCTTACACGTGCGCTAGTTTTTGCACTTTTTAACTCGAACAGGTGGTGGCGAATATCAGCAGCAATAGGAACGCAGACGAAAAAATTGTTTTTATTGTTATTCGGCGTCGACATAGAAGAAAAAGAAGCTATTATTCATTTCAGGTTTAGGTTAGCTAACATCAAGACGGGATGTATCATCTGCGTCTCTACCTAGTATGCAACCTTATCGGCGCGTTAAAGCTTTGACTTCCTAGGATACCTTTGTCGTCCGTAATACACAGAGGAATGACGTCACTAGGATGTCCATTACCGCTCTCTAGGAAACCGTAACATTTCGTTTCCATAGAGAACGTTCTAGTGACGTCATTCACCGCGAAATTACGGCCGCCAGGCCGCTACCAAACCCGCAAACCAAACGTTGCGCGTATCTAAAGGCGTGCTAAAACGCATCTAAACGTGCTTCGAAAAAGCAGTTTGTCTGAATAGCTCTTAGGTGAGGGCGCTGTGTCGACGTCGCTAATTGCCTGTGACGACTGCGGCTGGGCTCCCGTCATTAGTTCAATAAGTGCGTAGTAATTCCGTTTCGACATCATAATTGGTTTTTAATAACAATCCTGGTGCGTTGACTATTTGCAAGATACGTAGACGTAACGTAGAGAGGTTACAACGTAGGCACCCCCTGTTTGGTTTTCGTTAGATCCGAACACAATAATTTAAGTTTATAGATGTGCTTTGTAAATGATTTTTCGCAAAAAATGTTAAAAAGTGGGCTAATTATAAGTTACGTTAAAAGCTAATAAAATGCTTCCATTTCACAGTAAAATTATCAGATTTCATGAAGCTAGTTAGCAAGTGCTGTACTCTACAAATCCCACATATTGAGCAGTAGATAAGTAGGTAGTAAAGTACTTACGTGGAAGAAAATATGTTCCCTGTGTGAGCTTTGATTCATTTTTAACCACCGACTACCTATGTACTGTTCAGAATACAGTCCTGAATGGAATGGAACCCGTAGCCCGTAGTCCTCTTTCATTGAGATTCCTAAAAGTGTACCTACTCATTTACAAGAAGATATTGAATAAGCTCGGAGTTGTCGAATGAAGTGCTGACCTCCGCATATAACGCGGCGCGCTCTATCGGCGGATCTTGCGGTCCCCGTACTCTCCTTTCCGGTATACTCCACTAATTGCCTTGTACCGTGCGTCCTTAAGCGGCCGATAAAAGCTACCTCGAGGGTTGTCGACATTTTAATACATGTTTCGTTTCGTGCATTCCGCCCACACCCGGTGCTGCATGCTTTGCTACATAAAAGCTAGCGTCAAAAGTTATGTCGATACAATAACTATGAGGCGCGAATAGTTAAATAATTAAATTCAAAAAAGATAATATAAAAGTCTTGAACTACTATTTTCCGAATTAGCTTTATACTCGTAAATGTAGTACGTACGACATTCCAAAACAAAATTAAAAAAGTTAGAAATAAATAATTTGTAATTTTAATAGGTGCCTACCTAGTAGGCATTAATAGGTTTAATAGGTAACCTACCTAGTTAAGTACTTAATTTTTTGGTATTTGTCACCTACAATCACAGATTTATTATTTAAATGAAAAGGAGAAAAAACCTATTTATTAACTATAGTTCTTTTTCCTAATCTATGTAGGTAGGTGTACTTTCTGAGGAGACCAAACATAATCCCACAAAATAATACATTTTGGCAAGGTTGACAACCCTAGCAGCCACGTGTACTTATGTACAGTTGTGGGCGTACATTGTACAGTTGTAGGGATTGAGGCACTATGGCACAATAATTTTATTTATTTATGTAATCTTTATTGACCACAAAAGATTGTATCAATTCAAAAGACAAGCTTAATGTTAAATGATTTTAATTATGTTGTCTTGATATCGCCATATTCCTTTGTATCAGCTGTGGGTAGTTTGAAATTATTTTAAAAGACTGTATGTACGCTTCACGTACCTAATTGAAATGAACTTCATAATGGAATTTGCGTTGCGTTAGATTGCGTTAAACGTTTGATGCTACCTCATGGGAGTAAAAAGAAAAGTAGGAATAATCAATAAAAGAAACAAGTAGTAGTTAGGAACTCAAAGTATTTATATTTTTTAATTTAACTTGTACAGTTTTTTTTTATGGAATTAAGATAGCAAACGAGCATGCAGTACCACCCTTCCCCTGCCGCCCATAACAGCTGTGACCGACCTAGAACTAGACTCAAAGGGACTAGGATGGTTAGTCCAGTTAGTAGATGGTGTTAGAATATTAGTTGGTTAGTTTGTTAATAAGTGCGAGGACAGGGTATGTTAGTGATAATTAGTCCTGTTAGTTAATGTTAGTACTAGTCCAGTTAGTTATTGTTAGTATGAGTCTTGTTCCAATTCGGTCACAGATGCGTTGCTACCCCTGAGGTCTGAGATGGTCGCCTCTAAAAAAGTGAAACCGGCTCCACAAACCTTCCTATCCGGAACACAATTGCTCTTAAAAACAATTATTATGACGGTAGGAATGGTACTGAGTACCTTGGCGTTTTATTGTGATTTTGGCATCGAGCATAATTTTAACTAGCAAATTGACAGAAATTTTAAAATTAATTGAACTGGTATTCTTCAATGGCTTTTCGATAATATTATCTAATAATTGTCTTGGTTATAAAATATCCGGGTCCATATTAATATTATCAACTAGCAACATGTCAGATAATTGGGGGCTTCTTGGGGAAAATCTCAAAGGTCCCTGAGGATCTAAGGCAACTAATAGGTATAGTTGGGATCAGACCAGGGGTAAAATTTGCTACAGATTGGCGAAACTTGTGGTACCTGCTGAATTATTTTTATAGTGTAACTAGAGAACCGCCCGCGCTTCTAAAAAAGTAAATTACATGTAGTATTTAATAGCGTGATTCAGAACTTGCAAATGAATTTTACTAACGCCATCTATTAACAACTCCGGAACTAAATATCCAGCAACTAACAAAACATCGATCTTCCCACGGGAATGAGATGTTTTTCCGCGGTAAAAAGTAGCCTACGTCACTCTCCACCCTCCTAACTATCCCCACACACATAAACCATGTCATATAATAGCCATGTTGCGACGTGAAAGAGTCACAAACAAACAAACAAACACACTTTCACATTTATAATATTAGTAAGGATAGCCGACAAACGGATAGATGAGTTACAAGATGGTAACTAACTGATCACAGGCAAAGACAAGGCAGCATCGATATGTAAAACAGGGAAGAAGAAGAAAGCGCTAACACACTCATAACGCCGCAATGAGATTCTTGCTGTCACACCTGCCCCCGCTGTGAATCGAACCTAGGACCCCTCCTTGTGCAGGCAGGGGCATAGGTATACTAGCATCTATGTTAAAGTCATTAAGAAGGAAAGTAGACTGCCTCTCAAACTTTCAGGTGAACACGACAAGTCTTTTGGCGATTGCCTCGAGCAACTTGTTTATACAACTTTAAATACTTCTTCAGTAGTATGATGTCTTGTAATGTGTGCAGGTGTGTGTAGAGTTAAATATGTAATATATATTATTATGTATATCGGGCGGGACGGTGGCCCAGCTTGCGGCGTGTGAGCCGTGTCGGGCGAAAGTGGGCGGCCGTAAGCTTCTAGAAAGTTCGGTAGACGACAAAATGTTAATCGCTCACATCGCCAGACGCTTTGGGTCAGCGCTGCTCAACCTTTACAACCGATTTTAAAATAATAAAAAATAACCGACTTTAAAATCGGTAAGTAAATTTAAATGGGACTCGACGTGAAGTACCTACGACCTAACGACGTGAAGTTCGAATAGAGAAAAAATTAAATTGAATCACCCAGTGCAAAGTTATAAGGTAACACACATAAAAATACAGGCAAATTGAGAGTTCTTTTTTAATTCGAGGTTTTTCGATGTTTGTTAAGTACTTCATAACTTTGTACTGGGTGTATCGATTTTGATAATTATTTTTTGTGCGGAAACTGGTGCTTGTTATGTAAATAGTCCCGTTTGAGATCTGAAGTGTAGTTTTTGAGAAGTCCACTAAAATGCTTTTTTTTTAATTCGGTTTCAATTATGTTTAATGTTTTAAAAAAGTATTCTACTATGATTTACTGGCTTCTTTGATTTACGCACCTAAGATTGGGTTTTACTTTAAAAGTTAAAGTAATAATGTTAATTTCTTTTGTGTAATGGGACAATGGTCGAATTACTTTATTCATAATTTTATTGATCTCGGGATAATATGAATAATTAATTAAATGAGAAAGTTTGAATTTTCGTCGTCAAGCCCTCTAGCCTATGGTACCTCTAGCTTTTTGTGACGTATGATACCTCTGGCTTTTTGTTACATGGCACCAAGAGCGACCTGTAAAGAGATTGCCATGTGTGATGGATGTTTGTTTAAGACGTTTTTCACGTAATTTAATTATAAAATGACGTTTGACGATCGACGGCCATCCAGTTGGTGACCCTGCCCGCTGCGTGCGAGCTTTCATCGGATCCCCGCCGTGACAGGCGTATACGTGACAGACAAATGTTCGGCTTTCGGATCTTTGTGACATGTTTAACGTCCACGCCGCGCCGTCCGAGACACGGGAAATGCGGGGGTGACTTACATGTCTGTGATTAGGTAATTAATGGGAAATTTAGATACTTAAACTGTTTCGGAAGTAGTGTAGTTTCATTGACGTGCCATATGACTTATGAGTTAAAAACGCGTTTTAAAAATGCCAGTGTGCCAGGAATATTTACATGCGATCGACGCAATGCAAACTGTAATACGTAAGAAACAAGTCAATGCAACGCAAGTCAGTGAAGAGAACTTGACAGTGTTTGAAAACCATAGGATTCGAACTAATTTTCCAAAGCAACGCAAGCCGTAGCACGCAACGCTACGCAGCCGTTGAGAACTGAGTTGTTACTGTAACGCAACGCAAAGCACACTATCATTTCACCTGTAATAATGTAACTAATATCCAATAGAAAGGAGCGATTGATTCATCAGATCATCGCAGAATCTGTTTTTGTCTTTCTGCACGAGTGGCCGTGTCTATGACGTGATGTAACTTGTTGCGCGCGATCACTTTTGTGCCGTCTAATGAAATAAATCAGTCTGGACATAACGATATTTGAAGTTTACAACGCTAGCTATTACGTAGTGCTGGTACACTACGGCTTATTATCTCGTATTTAAACAATACTTCAGTGTTATCAATTGCAAAGCGTTTGAGGAAATCGACGCCTCCTCGAATTAATGTACGCCCTTATTACTAATATTACTCCTAAATTGCAACCGCCCATTGAAAATTGCACGGTTTTAGGAGAAACGTAAGGGCAGACTGGAAAAGTTTTCAATGAACCTAAATACTAAACTTCAACTCCTTCTGCGTAGTCCGTTTACTATGAGGTCGATTAAGTCTCTAGGAAGGATAGAGCGCCAAACTTAACAAACACACGCGTAAAATTTTATTATAGAATCCAAATTAAATATTATCGCAACCAGACTACTGTCTATCGTCATCGTCACACATTTAACGCGACGTACATCCAGTCGAAAGCGCAATAGCAACAAAACGAAATGTCAATCATGCGTCTAGTGATTGCTTGGGGCAGGTTTCTTCATAGATATATGTTATTATTGGACGTTTAACGAGGCTGAGACAGTGCAGCGTACAATGGCGTGTAGAAAGTTGGGAGCGGCGCGGCGGCGGGCGAGGCGGGCGAGGCGTTAATCGGACAGACAGACAGCGACCCGACGGCGCGCGCCGCGAGGCACGACGGTGACGCGTGCGCCGCGGACGTCGCGAGATAGGGATGGTGACTGTGCTGTTTGTTTGTCGATTTGAGAGTTTGTTTACTGCGCTGACTGACATAAGTACATTGCGCGAATAGTCACAGCTTTGACGTCATTGTTAAAAACTTCGTGTACAGTGCCAGTGTGGCACTGCCCTAAACTTATCTGTTCCGGTGACCAAAATTGGAACTAATGCAAATGTTACTGATGTCAGACAAAGACCAAGACAGTAGCGTCCCTCTTACCGGGTCAGATAAGTTTGTGGCCATCTAATCATTTCGGAGGTCCGTCTTTCACTTGTGGGTTCACATACTCGCTCGAATGTGAGTGAGCGCCATTACAGCGAGAGATTCGTAAAATGTAATCATTGTTATAGGGTGTCTAAATAATGAAATAGAACCCAAGACGCTGACTTACGTTAAGTGTTTTAAAGCACTACAATTTTATTTAATGGCGGTCTGGTGTCGATCTGATGATGAAGCCGAAAGGCAGTCGAGGGAACTCCTCAATTATTTCCAGTAGTTATCTTGTGTTTGGACTTGATTAATTTGTATTGACAATAACTTTAAACCTAAACGGGTTGAATTAAGCACCAACTGGCGAGTAGTTTTAGAGTGTTTTCTGCTTGTCGATGTTGAAGTGGGTTATTTCTTTTTGGAAAAAGATAGTTTACGATAAATTTGATCGATGTCACGTCGATGCACGTGGCCATCACTAGCCGCGTCGCGACGTAACTGCGCGGTGACCTCGCGGCGCGGGCGCAGGTATGATGCATGCGTGGCTCTGTATCTGTATCTATCTATGTAGGATTGAATGAGCGTGACAGATAGATAGGATAGTAGTGTGATAGAATGAGAGGCTGAATGTAAGACGTAGAGAGAGACAGGTGTATGCGCGTGAGTGAGATGTGTAGCGGAAGAAAAGATGGCGAGGCTCGCGATTTTGCTGGCAAGACGATAAGACGTGTAATTTTGATTAGAGTTAATAAAACCGTTAAAAAGTAATTAAATTGTTTATTTTCCCACGCCACCGACGCCACAAATTTGGGGGCTCGTCCGGGATATACAAAATCAAGACGATTAAGACGTACGACGGCGGAAAAGTATACCGGCAAGATTGCAAGCACGTGGCGCGTGGCGTTCGAGAAAATTTTAAAGGTGCATACGACGCAAGGTAAAGGCGAAACGATGTCGAAAAGTAAGGCAGAACAAACTACGAGTGCTGAGGAATTTCAAGAAAATAAATCTAGAAATTTCCAGTATACCGAAGACCTCATACCAAAATTTAGTGGGCAAGATAACTGCTATCCAGTGGCAAGATGGATCCAAGAAATCGAGGACCATGCAGAGATTTTTGACTGGTCACCGCTACAGCAACTAATAGTGGCCAGAAGGTCTCTAGTGGGTACCGCTTACTTGTGGCTAAAAAGTGAAAGACCGTTTAAATCATGGGCGGAGTTGAAGACCGCTATTGTTAAGGAGTTTCCCGATACGTTAGATCAAAAAACTGCTCACGAAATGATGAGCGCAAGAAAAAAACTCAAGAACGAGTCATATACAGACTATATGTTTGTCATGAAGGAGATGGGCAAACGTGGCAAAATTCCGGATTATGTGGCAATTAAATACATCATCGACGGCATACCAGACGCGGAGATAAATAAAATGATGCTTTATGGTGTGACCACTTATGCCGACATGAAGGAAAAATTAAAAATTTACGAATCGATTAAGTTGAAGAGCAAAAATGAAGCAATAATTCGACCATCACAGCCACAAAAATTAAGGTGTTATAATTGCGGCGAGTACGATCACAAGTCTCATCAGTGTCCTAACAAGAAAAATGGGTTAAAATGTTTCAAGTGCAACGTGTTTGGGCATATTGCATCATCGTGCAAAAAATATGGCGGCGAACCTGCATTCGTAAATCGCAACAAGGAAAATACGGAGATTGCAAGAAGAGACTTCGGCAATATTCGGCAATGGCGAAGAGAACCGACGAAGCCGACCAATGACGAACACATGCAGGAGTACCAACCGCAGAGCCATAAACCACAGCGCGCTATGTTCACAGCGAACAACTTCGCGTCAAATAATGACGGCGACATTTGTGTTGGCCGCACTGGCGGCGTAAGCGCAAAGATGGCGGACGAAATAATTGTGAAAACGTCAAATACGTCAATGTCACAAGATGTAAACATTGTGAACGAAAACGATAATAATATGGACAGAAAACCGATGATGAAAATCTTAATGGGTACAGTGGCGATAGACGCATTGCTGGATACAGGAAGTGACTTAAATTTATTAGACGAAGATGTGTATCGAGATTGTCTTCACGAGTTTGAGTGTACACCTAACGAAATAATATTATATGGACTTGGACAATTACCTGTGCATACAGTGGGATCGTGTAAAATACCAATTTGTATCGACGAAAAGAAGATTGACGTCACTTTTCACATAATACCTCATAGATGGATGTCATTTAAAGTTATTTTAGGTCAAGAATTTTTGACAAATTATACTGTCGTGCTTAGTGAGGGTTCAGTTCATATACTAAATAAAAGTGAGGATTGGCTTAGGGGTTTAAGTGTCGCGGCATGTTCTAACATTGTTTCAGGTGACTGCAGTACATATGTGCGAAATGAAGTTAACAAATGCATCCAGAATTACAATCCCATTCAAACGAAGGAGGCACCGTTACAACTGAAAATCATACTTAAGGATGAAATACCAGTCGCTCATCGCCCTCGACGTATATCCCTAAAGGAACAGGAAATAGTTGAAAATCAGGTAACTGAGTGGTTGCAGAAAAACATCATAAGGGTAAGTTACTCTGAGTATGCAAGTCCTATTGTTTTGGTGAAAAAGAAAGACAATACGGTACGTGTTTGTGTTGATTACAGAGACATAAATAAAAAGATGGTTAAAGACGAATATCCATTACCAATCATAGAGGATTTAATAGATAAACTTCAAGATGCAAATTTTTTCAGTGTGATAGATTTAGAGAATGGTTTTTTTCACTTAAAAGTTAGCGAGGAATCAATAAAATATACAGCTTTTGTTACACATAATGGACAATATGAGTTTCTGAGAGCTCCATTTGGTTTGTCAATTTGTCCAAAATACTTTACCCGATTTATAAGTGTAATATTTCGAGATTTAATTTCACAAAGAATAATGGCTACATTTATCGACGACATAATCATATATGCACAAGATGAATTACAAGCTTTAGAAAGACTAAAACTGGTGCTTAATGTTGCTTCTGAATATGGGTTACAGATTAATTGGAAGAAGGCCAACTTAATTACACGCAGGGTCGAATACCTTGGTCATGTGATTGAGAATGGGAAGGTGAGACCATCAACTGAGAAGACAGACGCTGTGATAAGATATCCAGAGCCGAGGACATTCAAGCAGTTACAGAGCTTTATAGGTTTGACTTCATATTTTAGAAAATACATTGAACATTATGCTTTAATTGCAAAACCTTTAACAGATTTGATGAAGAAAAATACTACATTTATCTTTGATGACGAACAACGCAGATCTTTCAACTTATTGAAGCAGATATTGGCAAGTAGTCCTGTATTATCTCTTTTCAATCCAAGGTTAAGCACAGAGTTACATACAGATGCCTCAAGCATAGCATATGCGGCCATACTTATGCAACGACTACCGAATGGTGAGTTACATCCTATTCATTACATGAGTAAAAGAACTAAAGATGCAGAGAGCCGGTACAGTAGTTATGAACTTGAAGCTTTGGCAGTAATAGAAGGAATAAAAAAGTTTCATCATTATTTGTTCGGTATTAAATTTAAAATTGTGACTGATTGTCAAGCTTTCAAAATGACGTTAATGAAAAAAGATTTAACACCCAGAGTTGCAAGGTGGGTATTATTACTTGATCAGTATGATTATGAGATTGAACACAGGTCTGGCAGCAGAATGCGGCACACAGATGCTTTAAGCAGAAATCCATATACTGTGGCGAGTGTGGTGAGTTTACATGATGAAATAAGACGTGCACAGAACATGGACGAAGGGTTAAAGGCTATAAAGCAAATATTAAATGAAAAACCTTATGACGATTACATTTTGGAGAATGGATTGCTGTATAAAGGTATGGATAAACAATTAGTAATACCTAAGGGCATGGAAACCGAAATTATAAGAAGAGTTCATGAAAGAGGGCATTTTTCGAAGAAGAAAATGATAGAGCTTATCAGTAAAGATTACTTTATTAAAAATTTAAATAGTAAAATTGAACAGTTTCTAGTTACTTGTATACCATGTTTACTTGCTACAAGGAAGGATGGGAAGCAGGAAGGTTTTCTGAATTCAATAGAAAAACATAACATTCCATTACATACATTGCACTGTGATCATATTGGGCCTTTGACACAAACTAAAAAACAGTATAATTATATTCTAACACTTGTAGATGGTTTTTCAAAATTTGTGTGGATATTTCCGACGAAAGGAACTACTTCTAAGGAAACTATAAATAAACTCATGATCCATCAACAAACTTTTGGTAACCCAGTTCGATTAATTACAGATCGTGGAACGTCATTCACAAGTTCAGAGTTTAAGGAGTATTGTGAGAAGGAAAATATTGAACATGTGACGATAACTACCGGTGTACCACGTAGTAATGGACAAGTCGAGAGAATACATAGAATAATTATATCTATTTTAACAAAACTTTGCATTTCAGACCCATCAGTATGGTATAAACATGTCAGCCGATTGCAGCGTTCATTAAATAGTACCTTTCAGAGAAGCATTAATACAACACCTTTTGAATTGATGACAGGAATTAAAATGAAAACTAAAGAAGACATTGAAATTTACAGTTTATTACAGCAGGAGTGTATAGAAAGTTTTATGCAGCAACGTGAGGACCTACGACGTTTGGCTAAGGAACAAATAGCCAAAGTACAAGAAGAAAATGCAAGGAATTATAACAAAAGGAGGAAAGAAAGCTCTAAATACCAGGAGGGTGACAGAGTTGCAATTAAACGCACACAATTTGGATCTGGATTGAAATTAAAGGATAAATTTTTAGGACCATATTTGGTTACAAAAGTAAAAAGAAATGACCGATATGACTTAGAGAAAATAGATAGTTCTAGAGAGGGACCTACTAAAACTTCAAGCTCAGCAGACCATATGAAACCATGGCCTGACTTTGATGATCGAGGATTAGGTGAATAATTCATTAATTTTGTTATTTTTCTTTATTTTTGTGTGTATTAGGTAATTTATGGCGAAACAACCCTCTCACAATGCACAGATTATTTTGTCAAAAATGTTTTGATTTATATTAAGGTGTACATTGTGTAAATCAGGTGATATTTTATAATTTTGTACAATAATTTAACAGGTCAAAAGAATTGTATCATAAAATAAGTAAAGTTTAAAATTCAAAAATGTGTAAAATGTACCTTCAGCTTTATAACTTTCTATCAATTAGGAAAGTTGTTAAATGTTGTTCAGGTTGGTTTGTTTTCAATAAAAAGACTTATTTGGTTATTGTAATAGTAACATCAATTAGTTTACAAAATCCATTTAAAATAATGTTTGATAATGTTCTTGAATTTGTAAAAGTGTAACTTCTGTCATGTGGAAAGCGATAATTACCTAACTTCCTTTGGTATTCCAGTTTCAAATATAATGTCATAAAATAAGATGTTAGAATTAAATATTTAAGAAGTAGTGTGTTTAGAAGTTGTTTAAAGATGTTCAATGTAAAAGTTGGTAATTGTAAAATTATAATATTATTTACTGAGGAAGATTAAATGTGAATGAAGTGTGATGTGAGTGTGTGTATGAATGTTGTAAAGTAAGACGAAATATTGTTCTTGTAAATGTAGGTTAAGACGAAATATTGTTTTGTTTAGTATCATTTTTGGATGTTTTGTAAAATTGTAGTTTCAGGGAAAATTTGGTTTGTATGAAAGATTGTAATGAGTGTTTTTTTGTATAAGAGGACTTATGGCTGAGGGCAGCCAGTACGTCAGGACAGCCGAGTATGTAGGATTGAATGAGCGTGACAGATAGATAGGATAGTAGTGTGATAGAATGAGAGGCTGAATGTAAGACGTAGAGAGAGCCAGGTGTATGCGCGTGAGTGAGATGTGTAGCGGAAGAAAAGATGGCGAGGCTCGCGATTTTGCTGGCAAGACGATAAGACGTGTAATTTTGATTAGAGTTAATAAAACCGTTAAAAAGTAATTAAATTGTTTATTTTCCCACGCCACCGACGCCACATCTATGTATATTGCTGCTATGCTATGTTGTCACACGGGTACTTTATTTTTGTACCAGTTAATTGTATCATCGAGTACGGGACACAGTTAAGTACCTACTGAAAAAATATTTATAAATTAACGGTAAAACATCAATATACACCGATATAGGTGTTGGTTTTTATAGAAATAACAATATTTAGGTTATTATGGCTAACTAACAATTAACTTTTACAATTGAATTATGTTGTCTGAGTACAATTTTTTATAGCAGAAAGTATTATAATAAAAATAAAAGTTACTCATTATCTGTGTAAGCAAAGATAGCACGATCATAATAGTATTGTTGTTGCAATCGATTCATAGACAGGCATGGTGCAAGAGTCGGCCCGGTGACCGGCTGCGTTGGCGGCTGGTGAAATATGGCCACTGCTGGCGCGTGTTTCCTCTTTTTGTGTGGGGTCAGCTCGTGTTGTTTTACTGTTGTTTATCGTTTACAAAAATTTAAGACATTCAATTTTTTTAAAAGCGTTTTGTTGCTTCCATAATTCTTGTGTGTTGTCTTCGTCGGGTTTTATTATTACTTAACTAGTAAACCCGCTCTCGTTTCGCTTCGAGTCCCTGAATTAGCATAGGTATTCGGAAATTCTTAATTTTAGACAACTTTTTTGTTTGTGAAGTGTTGAAAGAAGCGATTTTGATGTCGTTGAAAAGATTACTTATGATTATGAAGACGACCATGACATTGATCGCTGATCAATGTCAGGATCGTTTCGGGGGATCTTGGCAAATACTAAAGGCGAAAAATTGTTAAAAATGGATCACATTGTATGGGTATTTTGATATTTTCCCCAAGCAGAAATACGTCCAATAAACGAGCCCACCGTCATCCGTCGATAACTCGATAGTACTCGATACTCGATACACAGTGTCGTAGGTAGTGTTGTATTGTCGGCGATTGTCATCGAGCCCGTAAATCAAACACTCGGTGCCCGCCGTTTTTGTCCTGCCGTCCCGCGTCCGATGTGACAGGTCTGTTTGGGAACTGTTCGGTTGTTAGATTTAGTGAATTCCACGGGTTCATTCATTGCTGTGAATGGTTCGGGTAATTTATCGGCCGTGTTTCGCTGTTTGCGTGACTAGTGACTAGATTGCTCGGTAAGAATGTGTGAGCTGTGAGATGCTTGCCAAATATTTGATGTGGTGTTTTAATTGTAGGGATTTGGAGGTCCGTGAATGTTTTGGTTACATTAATCTTATTGACTTTGTTTCTTTAAATATAGAAGGTAAACAATACATAATACACGGTAACCTCAGTCGCCGAGCTTATGGAATTGTCGCTCTCCGCCAAAACCAAACTTACCTCTGCTTATAGATCAATTCAGCTTGTAAGCAAAATTTACTAAGGGCATTTTTATAGACCGTCATCAATCGGAAAGCTAGCATTTGGGTGCTATGCAATCATAACGATTTCGAGATCGAACGCGACCTTATCGTATAGGTATATTCTCGCGAAGGAGCTGCATATACTCGCGAAGCATATACTCGCGAAGGAGCTGCATGATTACGTCAGCGGCCGCCGATCCATCGAACAGATATAGACGCGATCGATCAACGCGTGTTCCTTTATTTTGGCGCGTCGCCGGCCACCGGCGTCGGTCCGTTAGTCCGCCGACTCTAAATAGCTAGAAGTAGAGATGTAGAGACCATCAAGTTTCGGAATCAAAAACTCCCTTCTATTTAATTAAATATATAACTCTACACACTCATAGCCCCACACTAGGATTCTCTGTGTCGTGGGTGTCATGGACAACACACAAGACAAGGACACACGCCCAGACCGAGAACGGAAATTTAAACTCATCATTCAAGTTTCTGCCTCGCTGGGAATCGAACCCAGGACCCTTGGAACAGCGATCCGGCATATTAACCATTGCGCCATCCGGGTAGCCAAATTGACAAAAGCTGTAACTGTAACGTTCATAGGTAGTACACACACGTACGACAATAGCAGTACCTATACTCCGTTCAGATTGGAGCTGGACAAAAGGTAAATATTGCGTTGCCCAGCAACAGTAAACAACCATGTAACACAAACTTTTCGTCGTATTATCACTATAATTATTATTTTGTATGGTAAGCGAAAAACTTAACGAAAACACGTAACACTCACTACACTAGCAATATTAACAAAACTAATATGGCTAAACACAAATTTAAACTTAAACAAACAATAAAATTAAAGAATTAAGTGCAAATAATGAATATTGAATGCGAGGACCGCTCAATTATGTACATGTAAACAAACAATAGCCAATGGCGACCTGCCGGCCACAGACTGCCACTGTCATACACAGACTGCCACAGACTGTCAAAGATAACTTAAACTGAAGTTCTTGCTTTTGTTTTGTCGTTTAAGATCGATTTTAATTATTTTACACTATATTTACAGTGCAAATTAACACGGATTAGTTATTTAAAAGAATCCAAAACGTAAATAAAATTATTATCGTGTTTAAAAAATTATTGTAGTTCATTTTAATTTTACACATTACTGCGTGGAATGAATCGAATATAAGACGACCAAGTTGCAAAGTCAGCTGGCGTCATTATTATGGTAAGGATTTGGTAGACATTTTCTTTTATAGGTATAGACAGGCTTTTCAAAATTTACATCATTGGGAAGAAGGTTTCAAATCGCTCGACGTTTTTAAGGTTGTGGCTGCATGAGTAATTTAGTAACGAAAGCGTTAAATGATATTAGTTTTACCGCATTTTCTCGCAGTTTGAAGTATTTATCGATCGTTCCATAGTTAAATATGGATTCAGAAAAATTTTAGTGAGCAATCTAGTTTTACAATAACGCGTTTGATTCAGAAATACATGTTGGTTAGTGACAGTTAGTGAAAACCCTACAGAAGAATTTTAATGGTTTGTTTTGGTTTTGTCCAGATCCAATCTGAACGGAGTATAAGTTAAGCTAGTTTACGTATTACGTCGTATACCGCTATCAATATATCGTGTCGCGATGTCGATGTCGGCGGTCAGCCCACGCCCACGCGACGGCGAGCTGCCCACGCTGCCCACGGGCCCACGCCGCGCCGTGCAGATGTTGTCTCGCCGACACTCAATTGACGGTCGGTCGCATGACCTGTCCGATTCTTGGGAGCTATGAAGTTTGTATTTGTATTTGTAGAAGTTAAAATTAAAATAAAGAAAATTATTCAAAAACCAAACATAAAGGGTAAATAAAATAACCCCCATGCTACCCCTACCACTACCTACTAGGCTACGGGGTCGTCAAAATATGAGATAAGAACACAAACATCCAGACCGATCAAAGAAATATATAAGCTCATCATTAAAGTTTTTGCTCCACTGGGAATCGAACCCAAAACGGCGTTACGGTCCGGCACGGTAACCACTGCACTATACAGGGTGTCATAATAACTCATAAATAAACAAACAGCTGCTTAGTCAGCTAAAATTCCATTCGGAGCGTTACGGCGCAACATAAGCATAAAATTAATCTGCACTCTAAAATTATATTAGGTATTGGCATGGAATTCTTAATTAACAAGGTCGGAAATAGAACTTGACGTATTGTTGGAAGTGTTTGATCAGATCAGTTGCAACGGTAGGTACCTGCACTTGAGTCGCCGAGTAGGTATATGGAATTGCAAGTCCCCGCCAAAAAAAAACTAATTACCCGTGCTTACAGTACAATTTAGCTTGTAAACAAAATTTACTAAGGGCATTTTTGGATTCGGCCGTTAATCTAATATCTACCTTAATCACATAGGCGGAAAGCTGGAATTGGTGTGTCATGATAACGAGTTCGAGATCGAACGTGAAATGCGTATTGCATTGCAGACGTTGCAGTGATGTGACGTCAGTCGCGAACGTTTGGCGGTTCGCGGGCCGCGAGACGAGAAGTTTCGCGGTGGCCGAAGTCTAATCTAAATTAGTACGCGCGTCACGTTTGTCTTAATTATATACACCTTCCTACCTGTCCAGACGACGTGCGGACGCTGTGTTGCAGAATTATGACGGTATACTCTTAAAACTTACAATCCTGAGACGCGCGATCCTAAAAGTCGCGGTTTGAAATCAGGCCAGGAGAACCACAGAGACCTAACCAAATTTAATTTAAGTTCATGAAATAAAAGTGTTCCAGCTGTGGGTTTCCAAGCCAGTTGTTGAACGAAATTCCTTATTGCACGGTACGAATGGAAGGTAGAAAATGAAAAGTGTAAGATTTTTGCGTGACGAAAATGGGAATATCTGGTATTGGCTAAGCGCTTATTGGTCAATCAGTTATATTAATTTCAGCCAATTAGGCCAGCTGTTAGATGAGATGTTCAAGAATCTAGAGTTAAAGTGCACCATTATAATTTCGTTCCAACCCGCCTTTTTTATCTATCTTCTCTTTTCGCTTCACTACTGCTCGTTTGCTGACCAAAAGTCTGGTCCTCGCCGGTCATTTGGTAATCGTAGATGGAGTACTTACAGCAGTGCTAATGCTTGCAATACATGAACGTGGGCAAAGTCGACAGCGACGCAGAAAGATAAACTGATTAGAAATAAACGTATCCATAGAGTTCAAAAGCTGAAGACAGGAAGTGTGACTTACTTAACTAATATATAATGTAATTTAGCCCTGAGCTAATAGTTTTTCTTTTCTCTTACTTCTCTCTTGGCTGGCAAGTGGCAACGCATCTGTGAAGCCTTTAATGTTTTTGATGTCTGAGGCGATGTTGACCGCTAACCTATGCCAGATATCTCATGGCTGTCGGCGATATGTACCGCTTATCGCCTGTTACATGTTCGCAACACCACCCTTCCGTTGCTCATGACTAGGTATAGTGACCGACACAGAACAAGGCTCAAATAGGATGGTAAGTCTAGTTACATGTTGCGGATTGCAAAATCTGCACAGACAAAAAACAGAGCTGGTTGATTCCCACTCGTTAAACGGTTATTCATCTACCTACTTTTGACAGTGGAACTAGTAGGATTAGATAGGTAGACTAGTAAGAAGCAAGCTACCAAAGCCGTTTCTAGTCATCGCTATCCCAACATTCGATAGCGACTGGCGATACAAAAATCACGTAAACAAAATTTAGCAACATCAAGATGTCGCCGTCGTATCGTAATCGCCGGTCGCGATCGTCAACGGATACGTGACGATAAGCCGCGGCTGCCGGCGACGTTACGCGATTTGTGTGTTCACTATCTGCGTGATATAACAGGGAAATGGCGCGATATCTGCGTATTGCGATTATTTTTAGACAGTTCGATGCAATTTCGTCTGTGACACGTTCCGCGATTGTGATAGGGTGGTGTCTATGGTGGGATTTTTTTATTATGGATTTGAGGTAGCAAACGAGCATGAGTTCCATCCTCCTAAGGACTAGGATGGTACGCAAATGTAGTTAACTGATGGTGTTAGAATTACGAGTGTAAGGAGAGGGACTGTTATGATAGTCCTGTTAAGTATTTGATATTACCTAGTGATACCTAGTCCAGTTTGTATATGGTTTGTTTTTATTATGAACGAGCATCGACTTCGTTCTGACTGACTGACTTTGTTCGCGTGGGGGATATAGGTGTAAATCTGGGATATAAAGGAGACTTTGGTTCTTTATAAAATACTCGTTATATTCTCTGAATGAAAAATCCACATTAGATTTGACAGAAAAATATTGAAACGAAATTGTTTCTGTCGAAAATTGACTGATTTGAGAAATCCTAGTTTTTTTGCCATTTCTAAGAAAAGCGGAAAAAACCAACAATCAAAAATTTCAAGTCATGGTTATTAGGTAAGTCCTACTGTGTTAATTTATTAACTCCTATGTCAAAATCTCCTATAATCCACGATCACTTTGAATTCATAGTGATAAAGAGGTCTTCAAAAGAAACCTCACGGTCTAAGAGGTCGTTAAGATTTTGGTACCTATTTCACACGTTATAACTGTCGTATAATCCGCGTAGGTTTCGCGACCCGAGATACGCGGATAAAACGCAAAGTTGTAGAATAATACTGTCTAGAATATTCCCCGGATGCTAATGCCGTGGACCCTTGCCAGGTTCAAATGGGTACCACTCCGGTATCTGCTGTCGAATATCATTTGCATTCCGTGTGCTGTTCCAACGTGACGTTTGGCGTCGTTCTTTGGAATATGCTGCGACGTTATAATATAGGTAGCTTGTTTAGCTCATTTAGCTCGGTGGCTTGCTCTTTAGCTTTCAGTCCTTTAAATACAATAATTATTATTTTTATATTAAGCTTTGTCAATCGTAATGCGTACAGTACAGGACAGTACTACGTGGTACTACGAAGGATTGGAATAGCTAGCCTGCGTTAGTTTCTCCGCCTACGTAAGTGAGACTCTACAGGAGGAGAGTAACAATAGGCTGTTAGTAAGTTAGTGCGCTTTGCAAAAAAAGATTTCATCATCACTTAAGATCGACAGTCAAGCACTGGGTAGGCTGTGCCAAGTACTTATTTAAAAAATGCTGAGCGTTCTTATTTTTTTTTAATGGTCGTTACTTGGTAGTTAACACTAAACATTAAATTATAAACTTAAGCAGTATAACATGGTATAACTGTACCCGTATCGACAGCGCCATCGTAGACCCGTAGCATACAAATACGGTATCGGGGATTGAACCCGGAACCCCTGACGGAGGGGCTCTACTAAGTCGTTGCCGGCCCCATACCGTGGGCTTGCAACGGATTGCGAATGCATAATATTGTTGATGTAGGCAAATATATTTTGTTTACAGTATTAGATTTAATAGCATTGTTGCGTTTTAGGGCTTTCTAGTGGGTGGTTAGTTAAATCTGTGTATTTACAGCCTACACCTACTAAAAAATACTACCTACTGATTCAATTAAGATTATATGTCTATTTAAAATAATTATGTATAATTACGCTACGCTACGCTACGTTTTTCTGTTCTAATTATACATAATTAATTATGTATAATTAGAACAGAAAAACATCATTATACTATTGCGGTTTACCCCCCCCCACCCCCCCCCCCTCTTAAGCGTTATAATCAGCCATGAATGAATCGAAATGACAGCTCTCGCAATGTCACAGAGCAAATGTAAGGATCTTATATTCGTGCAGGATCTGGTAAATATTCCATTTTGTTTTCCCAGTGTCAGTTGGCCTAGAAACGGGTATATTGCGTAGCAGTGGCTAACACGCTACGTGTAACGTGTATACCTAGTGTTGCCAGGCGGCCGGATAAAGCCGGACAATGTCAGGCTTTTTCATTGCGTGTCCGGCCAATTATACGGTGTCCGGCCTGTCCGGCTTTTGTCATAATTTTTACATTTTAATCAAAGTTACTTTGCAAGTAGCTCGGATACCGATACTGTACTACAATAATCGATGACTGATGACTTAATTCTGCACCCCCCCCCCGCGCTTGCCAGCGACTAAACTGACATTCATGTTTTTTTAGTAGGGTGTCCTGCTTTCTTACTCAAATGTCCAGCCAGACTGGCTAATCTGTCCGGCTTTTAGATGTGGCGACCTGGCAACCCTACAGTATACCTACTGTATTACTGGGCCCCGGGCGATATTGCCCGGTGTACTTAGAATGCGGCCTTTCGTGCGTGTACTCCACTAATTCGGTGGCTGAACCTCTACTAATATCATTGTAATTACGTACATGGCAGTTTGAGCATTGATTGGAGATGGAGTTAGTGGATGTCCGAGGTTGTTGAGTTTTTGGACCTCTATCAGCGTTTTATTCGGCTTTGGAAGCTTTCTACGGATCTTTGAGAACCGCATGCAATTTGTGTAAATCTTTCCTGAAATTATTTGTTACGAGTGTACCTGAACATAAAAACAAACAAAAATACTGTAAATTGATTAAACATCCCGAAATTTGTTTTTTTTAAATATTGACGGTAAGTTTTTGTTCGCGGCTTTCCGACACACCGTTTAAAACACCGTTTATCAATCAACACCGTTTTAAACTTGTCTATTCCTGGGTCCCAAACTATCTCCATAGGTACCCAATTTCATGGGTTGAAGCGTAAAAAGGTAACAGACAGACAAACTCACTCTCGCAGTTAAAATAATAGGAGAGACGTAAAGACATCGATCGGAGTTCCTTGTAGATGTACCTACCTAGAATTATAATATCAAATAACTTTGAATATTAGTTACAATAATTTCCAACTATCAGAGGCAAGTCAAATGGAATTTATCGTGAAGTTAGGAGCGGCTACCTGTCGGTAACTTTGTTTGGGTTGCTAACTGGTAATTTGACCAAGCCGTTCCTCGGGGCATCGCGGATTAACTGTGATTCCCAGAACAAGCCGCCTTTGTTCAAATTGAGATTCTTACTACTGCCAAATATTATGGTGCTCATATTGGTATACCTACTCGTGGACCCGGCAGACGTCATCCTGTAAGCATATTATTAAGCAGACGCCATCGCTTCGCTTTCGGAGACTTGTTGCTCCGCTCCTTTTGGTCGTAGCGCGGTGTTATATAGCCTATAGTCTTCCTCAATAAATACACTATTCAAAACAAAAATATTTTTTCAAATCGGACCAGCAGTTCCTGAGATTAGCGCGTTCAAACGAACAAACAAACAAACTCTTCCGCTTTATATTATTAGTGTAGATTTTTCCGCTGGTCTACAACAAAATGTGATTGTGATGTAATTGTTGATGTAACCCATGCTTGCCTCCTATTAACCCACTACTAAATAGCTTTTTACAAATTAACTGACTTTAATATCGACAAGTAGAAATAACTTATAAAGTACCTACCCGTTAGATGTCGCTCAAGTATTGTAGGGACCATACGACAAGCACCTGCATCGAATAAAAAAAGCGTCATAGGATCGGAATACTCAGTAAAAAGTTATGTTATAGCTGTCGAATTAAAGAAGTAACAAAGTCGATTAACCCAGTCATTCAAAGATGCAAATGAGTAATGAATATCGAGATCGACTGTCCTATTTTTAGCGAGATCTAACGAGTAGTTTTTCAATTATCCTGCATGATAATTCGTTTTATTTATTTATGACATGAAGTAGAAAAATGCGCCTAATTTCGTAACTGCAGCCATGAGATATTATGAGATAATACCCTATTTTGTTTTAAAACGTGCTTAATCACTGCGCCATCAGCCCCATCTAAGGAGTGCTCGCGAAACACCAGAACAGGGCTCTGTAACTTTTGGCTATTTTTTGCATTACATATTATTATGTTTTATGTTCTCTTAAGTACACATCCACGAGATATTGCATCTAATTTATAGATTTCTTGTTTATCTCGTGTTCCAGAAGATATTTTTGTTGTTTTATAAATAAAAAATTGTTGCAATAAGTGCATAAATCATATTGAAACATAAATTTCTAAGCATTTCACAGAAATAGGTATACCAAACGATGTTTAGTCTAGGTTGTTATAGTAAGGGATGTTATCGTAAGCCCTCTTCTGGAATAAAACGTATTCTAGGAATAGACCCGGGTTGTACCGGTATCATGTACTTAAATCTGTTCAGTGAATTCAGCGTAACTCTTGTACATGAAGGCAGGACAATTATTTCATAATATAATGTTTTAAGCTATTGACTTCCTTATAAATAAACCCGGCTTACAAATAATTTTCCATTTAATGATAATTAAATAAAGCTTCGGCTCCGTTACGGATTTATAACAAATGAATGATTTTATAATGTATAGGTACTATACGACGTAGAGTCGTCTCATATTTCCTTAAAACGTTGCGGACCACTGCATGGCAGCACTCGATATAAAAATTCAACGAGCATTTTATATCAACGTAGTATGTCATGTAGCATGATGTAAGATTAGTTAATGGTCAAAGATTATGTCCTAAGTTAAACTTTGATGAACTGGACCGTCTGACAAGTGGTTACCTTTCGATACTGAAGGCATTACTGACGTGTTGTCGACCGGATTCGACGGCGTTGATCAATTTACATAGTAACACTTTCGGTTACAGTTAGCAGCTGTCTAGTGCTTAACTGTCGTAGTTGTTAACACTTTCTGCTACAGTTAGCAGTGATTAACTGTTGTAGTCGGTAGTCCCGGGTTGTACCTATCTTGTTCTGTGTCGTTCACAGTTGTCATGGGTGGCAGAAGAAGGGTAGTGCTGCATGCTTGTTTCCTGTCTTGAATGTGTGAATTTTAAATAGTAAAATAATTTTTCATAGTTGTTGGACAACAGCTGTTCTAGCCTGAGAGGTTTATGATCAGGTTAATTAAGGAAGTGACAAAAAATTCAGCACCTTCCTATTTCGACATCAGAAAAGACCTAACTCGAAAGCCTTAATGAAACAAAATCATTAATAGTGACGTAGATAAATTAAAAAAAAACAGTTGTCCAACAAATATAGTCCAGTCGCTGTCGATGAGGCGATCGGAAGTGCGCGTGAGAGAATGTCCCGTCCTGACCATCGCGGGTCAATATTCCCTGGCCATCGGCTGGGGGACGGTGATCGCCCTCGCCACTGATTGGGGAGGGCTACCGGCGTGGGAGTCGCGAGTGGGGGCGCCACGTGCTCTGGGAACCGCGGACACGCGGGACTGAACGCGTAACTGAGCATGGTTGGCGATTAGCTAGGAGGTGTTTGTTGTAGAGCAGCGTATTTTGGTTAGGTTAGGTGGATTTGTGATATAGAGTGCATGAAATAAAAATGTAACTGTTCAATGTGAGTATGTGAAAGATATTTAAGAATAAACGTATTTAACAAAAAGTTGGAGAAAAATTGAAAAAGTTGAGATTTTGGTAAAACGTATAAAAGCAGATTAACAATTGTAATAAGGGGTATCTTTCGTCTGGGTGTAAACCGGCTAATCCCAAAAACAACTTTATCGTTTGGGATGCGGTTCACTTACCTATGTAAAGAAATAAAATTAGATTGACATTCCCTGAAATAAATACAAAATGCTTAGGTGATTGTATTCAATTGGTTCACAAACAAAAACAACCTATTTCAATTTAACACAAAAGCCTGTTATCAAATTGTAGAGCATTAACCTATAACAATCCTGCAGCGACCTGACTCATGGTGACAGTAGTCGCGAATGAGTCAGCGATGCGCGCGCGCAGCGGTTCTCTGGCTAGGCGGCGTGTTGCAGGCAGGTAATTGGGCGAGGTTCCCACGTGTATAAATACTCTCACGTAAATATTGCCGTGCGGGTAGCGGGCTTGCAGGCTGCGGGCCATTCATTAATAATACGGTTCATTTGCCGCTGAGAGCCCTAATTTAGGTAGCGTATTAGGAGAAAGTTCTGGTAGAAGCGCTATATGTACTTATATTTAAAGTTTTTATTCAACTTGGAATCTTTTTTTGACCGTTTTATCTTGTCAGCTGAATTGAAATTAGTTGCTTTTTCCTTGTGGAATAGAAATTGTACATAATAAAATTCATCCATTTCAGATTATAATAATTGCATTCGGGAAATCCACATATTTCACACTTAAGGTTCACCGTATTATCGACTGTCTATAGTACCTATACATACATATACATTACATGTTACATGAGAAATGGCATCCAATTAGGCTTAGCCACTTCTGAGAGTAATCCTACTAATATTATAAATGTGAAAGTTTGTGTATTTGTTTGTTTGTTTGTTACTCCTTCACGCAAAAACTACTGAACCGATTATCATGAAATTTGGCACACACATAGAGGGCAACTTAGATTAACATATAGGATATTTTTTATCCCAGAAATCCCGCGGGATCGGAATTTACGCGGGAAAACCTTCTTCGCGTATGGGGTATAAATAGCTTCTAAACAAACATTAATATAAAACTAACAAGTCTGTCTTCCCGGAAATCCCGCGGGATCTGGAGTTACGCGGAATAAACTCCTGCGCGTAGTTGCGGGCTTAAATTTTTATGCGACCTTTACTAGGAGATTGAGGAAGTTTTGAAGCAACATATAGGGTACTGTTTATCCCTGAATTCCCGCGGGATTAGGATTCACGCGGTAAAAAGTCATACCCGGGAATGAGGTCGTGGGTTCAGATGTTTATGGGACTTTCAGTGGGAGGTAGAGGAGGTTATGGAGCATTATATAAGCTACTTTTTGTTCCGGACTTCCCGCGGGATCGAGATTTACGCGGGAAAAGCTTCCATGAGCGAATGAAGTCGCGGGCTCATTAATATCTATATATCGGGATATCTATACATATATCGGGAATCGAACCGGCTTTTTTTCTCATGATCAACTTTATGTTGCTTTTTCGAGGGTCAGCATCGCTTTAGCTGGTCTTTATGTTTTGGCACCCGAATGAAAAACTACCAATGTAGTTTAAAAATATAATAGTTTGGAATGAAAAAAACCCCGACGTTTATATCTTAAAGTCTTTTTATCGATTTTCTCAAGATGTACATAACGGATTTTTGTACGGCATGACTAAAACGTAGTAAAAAATCAACTGTTCTTAAGATGTGTGGAGTGTGTCTTAATATGTGTGGGGTCGGGATTAACGCAGGAATAACTTTGTGACACATTGAGTTCCACGCGGGCGGAGCCGCGGGCAACAGCTAATTGTTAAAATAACTATCCTCAATAATAGATATTCTCAAATCCTTCATCCAAACAGACATCGATCAGTTACAGTTTAATTGTCATTATACCTACAAGGAAAATACATATGTGTAGACAGATTGAGGACGTCGTAGAGTCGTCGTAGAGTCTCGGACGACATTAGCTATCGTCGGTCGGTTGAACCGATGTCGCAGGTTCAGTTCCTGACTGGGGCAGATGGGAATTTTTTGGGCTGTGTGTTTACAGTAAAAATAATACCTAGGCAAATATAACGATGTATTTTAAATTAATACATAATATCTTAGCGTATGTAGGTGTATCTGCACAAGAGTAACTACACCACATACAAATCTACCTAAACTGGAATTTGGACCCGGCACTGCTATAGCCTCATGATAACAGAGAATAACAACAACGGAAATTCCCCTTAGTTCCACGCACGATATTGGCCGGTGCGCGGCACCTTGGCGGGCGGTATTAGTTTGGTCACGCACGTGTGTACACGTTATTGGTATGACGGGGGCGCCCGCGGTGCATACTAGTTGCTGCTTGTGACAATTATACCATATGCAGCTCCTGTGACTTATAGATAATGGCGTGGCGTGTGTGGAGATAACATTTGTTTATTTAGATTGATTTTATCCCGTTTTTATTGTCCGAAGATTCTCTATTAGTGCTCCTTTATCTCCTTGCCAAACAGCTTCTTGCAAAACGGTATCGCACGCGGGCGTTCATGCAGCTAGCGCCGGCCCTGCGGTGTTAGAGCATTAGCTGGTTAGTTTGTCACACCAGGAGACACCTACGACGTAATTAATATAACATTAGAGGGTCAATAAATGTATTCTTGTCTTCTTGTTTACACAGTACATAGGTGTTAGTTAGTAGTAGGTACAAAACTGTATAGTACCTCGTATCTGTAATGTATTTTATGTATTTTCCCGTTTTCTTGCGCGCAACGCTGCATCGCGATCGCAGCTGCGCGATGTTTTGTTTTTATCGCCAATTGGGATGGGGACATGCAGGCACAGGAGGCAGCGGGAGCGAGTAACGGGTTTATGTTGGCTGTGTTTAAGCGGCATAGAATCTATTCCCTAACTCCTCAGGCCAGTGAGTCATAAAGAATGGTAAAAATCGGTCTCTACTATTGATAGGGTTGAAGCCCGGCTGCGTAGCTACCATCCTTTTGCTTGCGACAGCCGAAAAATAATCAAAAAACTGGGTCGGTTTCGACTGGGTCTTCAGAACTACTTCTTTCTTTCTTTATTTTACGTTATTTTTGTTACCATTAACGTACCGAAGTAGCTTTTGGTGAATTCCATCGCTGACCACATTAGGCTCGTGTACGTTTGTCGGCAATAAAAACTATATATCCTGTTATTTCCGCGTATTTTATCACCAAACGCTCACCATAAACGACATTAGCTGGAGTTGCGCGTGCGCACACACCGCGCAGTGAGTCACGGCGCGGGATGACCGCGGGACGCAGGCGCAGCGTGGACGTGACGTGAATTGATCCGTCGGCGCGGGCGCGGCCGCGAGTCATTACTACTGTATTAGGGTTCAAAAACATTTACTGGAAAATTTATATTAATATTATTATAATATAGGACTACGTTATGATTGTACTTTGTAGGCTTTATAGTATTGGGAATCATTGTAGTGTTTAAATAATCATAATATGAGCTGAATTTCTGGATTTTATTTTAGTACTGAGTAGGAATTCGCTATCGTTTTTGTTCAAAAATTCCTTGTCTTAATACATACCAGCAGTCAGAACTTTAACTTACTCTACCCTATTCTACACTTCCTACCTCAAGACAAACTCTACCTACCTCAAAGACTTTCAGTACACACAAGGCTTTTAGTTTACGCTTGTATTAATTTCATTCTTCATAAAATTTCCATACCGGAGCCTTACATGAAAATCGATTCTCGAGTAAATTGCAAAAAAAGTCGACAATCGCCAACCCTAGCGTCTCGTTCAAAGGCGCTAGTTCAGTAGCATTGCGATGACCTATTGTTCGCTTTGAGGATATATTTTATTAAAACGCTCCGGGTCGTTCCAAGTTCACTGCAGCTGTAGAGGTGAGTATTGCAAGCTCTCCGCTCCCTGCTCGCCGGTCAGTGAATGAATGCCGATGTAATGTTTTATTACTCCGGTTTAAAGTGATTCCTTCCAAATTCAAATTTCCTTTTTTTAAATAGCTGTATTTTTCGTCGCGTATTTGATTCGTGGGTATATTAAAGACTTCGTTACTTGGGGTTACTTACTTATGCCTTATAGCTGATGCATAACTCAAAAATATGAAGGCCGTTTAGAATTTGAAGGCAACAGATGTGTACGATGACAATATTTTTTTATAGCCAAAACAGCTAACGATCCACCTAACAACAGATAACTACACAAAGCAAACGATCCACCTAATGGTAAGTAGTCATCGTCGCCTATGGACACGAACATCACTAGTCAAGTGGTCAATGCAACGCTTCCGGCACTGGAATAGACCCTTTTTAGGGTTCCGTACCCAAAGGGTAAAACGGGACCCTATTACTGAGACTTCGCTGTCCGTCCGTCCGTCCGTCCGTCACCAGGCTGTATGTCATGAACCGTAACAGTTACACAGTTGAAATTTTCACAGATGTATTTCTGTTGCCGCTACAACAACAAATACTAAAAAAAAACAGAATAAAAAAATATTTAAGTGGGCTGCTATACATTCGGCGAATAAGCGAGTTTAGTTACCTTTCGGTCCAAGAGATGGTGTTGTGGCTAATATGTGACTACAATAAAACAATTAAATATTTAAGTGAGGCTTTCATACAACAGACCAGATTTTTTTGGCGTTTTTATACATAATGGTACGGAACCCTACGTGCGCGAGTCCAACTCGCACTCGGCCGGTTTTTTTTAGATTGATGCGATGTAAAAAAATATTTGTATCATCTAACAAACTTTTGAGTCGTGACCCTTGACCGATTAGCACTACAATTGTTACTTACAAAAAAATAAAACTCCATCTGAAATGCCACTTCGAACATGTCAACCTTTGTAACAAACATCTCGCTAAGCCGGTGAACAGTGTGTAATCTCCAAAACATACTGTTACGTTTGACAAACAAGGTTCAAATTCCTTTGCCCCACAACAGCTATGATAATAACAACACAGCAAAGAAACAGCCGTTGTAAAATGACCTCTCGTCTCGTTTTAACAGTTGAAAGTTACACGAAATGAGTGGTCCTGTCGGAGTTCTTGGCGCGCTGGTCGATTTATTGAGTCGAGTCGCAAACTTTTGTAGATATTGAAACGAATAGCGCCACCTGTTGAGCTCGGCTCACAACTTTGTTAATGGCCGTTCCTATTTACAGAATGGATTCGTGTCTGTTACTGTTGGCACTGAATTTAAATTTATTGTACGATGTTTAATGGATTTGGGGGATTCGAAACATTTTAGCGATCTGTCAAATGTGATAAAATTTAAATGAAACGATATGAAAATGGAATATACATGGAAAAGGTTAGCTGGGTGTTGGATAGAGTGAAGGGTTACAAAGTACTTAACGAGTAAAGATGAGTTCGTTTACATCTCTGTTACTTGCTTGAATTGCCAGCCCTATTTTTTTATTTAAGTATAATTCTATAGTGTACCGGTGTTCTGCATTTAAATTTCAAATACCTATACCTGAGTGTAGGTCCTGCTTCAATGTTTACACTGAAATTGAAAATCTAGGCTGACATATCCCGCGTATTTGAAATTCCCATCAATTTCATTACGAAATAAACAAAATGAGAGTTTGAACTACGCTGAAAATGGAAAAACAAACTAATTTCCTGGATAAAAATTATCCTATGTTCTTTCCAGGGTCTCAAACTATTTCTATGAGTAAAGTTCATCAAAAACGGGTTTGTAGAGTAAGCGTCATAAGGTAGCATTCGTATTAATATTATCAGCAGGTAGAATAAGTAGGTAAGGAAATATTTTGAATTTCTACTTGAAATAGTGTGGTTCTACCAGGTACCTATAACCGTATTAATCACCCTGTACTGCAGTAATCACTAAGTTTTAATTTTGGCATAGACACCTTTGAAGCGACGCCGAAGCGATATTAGAACGATCGACCGTCGACATTTGGGTATCGGATAGGACGGCGGTACCCAATCGGGTCGGCCGGCGCGGCGACGGCGAAATTAGACCGTTGCGTTCCTTTGAGCTTCGTTTAATATCACCGCGTTATGGCGAGCGGGGAGAGCCGGGAGCTGGGAGCCGGGAGCTTAGAGCCGGGAGCTGGGAGCTGGGCTGGGTTCATTGCTGCGGCGCCGCGCCGCTCCGGACGACGGGGTTTTTGTCGCGGACGATAACGGAGGGTGGGCTAGTGTCAGGGCTAGCACGCGAACTTTATTTTGAAATTATAATTTACATCTGAGGTATAATGCATGTGGTGAGCGTGGAAAATATGAGAAAGCACGAGAAAGTACGATGGCACGAGGAAGAAGTAGAGTAAACTGAGGAGAAATTGTCACCATCTACTTTTGAGAAGTACAGAATCAGGTGATTATGTAACTGTCATATTAAATTATTTTTCTTTTTATAAAGCACCGCATTAAAGAACCCGATGGAAATGCAATGCGAGAGCATTATCATAAACCCATAACTAACTGAAGAGTTACTTTGAAATTAACTAATTCTCATCGCGTAATTTCTCGCGGCCGGCTGCGACTGAACTAATTAAAGGATTTTTTATGACTTGAACATTATGTAGGGGGGAAGAGCTCGTAAATCTCGTAATATGTCAAATTTTGAAATTGTTACTTCAATTCTGTGATAATTCTGTGATTGAGCATAACAATAGGGTAAAGATATGAAATGGGCTTTGCTAGAAACTATGGTATGGATTAAAACTATGCTATAGAGCAGCGGTTCTTAACCTTTTTGGCTGGCGACCCAAAATGTAAAAATATTTGAAGCCCACGACCCTGACATTTTATTGATTTTCCAGTGATAATAATATAATAGGAGTATTATTGCTTTTTACAAAAAAATAACCGACTTCAACCTCGATAAGCGGAGATAACTCAAAAACTAATCGCCAGATGGCGCTTTATTCAACATGGGTGTAAAGTTCTCGTCACTACAAATTAATCAAGCCCAAGCACTAGATAACTACAGTAAATCGTTGAGGAGTTCCATTCACTGTCTTCATCAGATCGACTCCAGACCTTCATGAAATTGTAGCGCTTTTATGTACTTATGAATACATTAACAAACACACTAGTCGTCCCTACAATTTTCGAAAGTTGCCCTTGATTTCTCCGAGATGCCATCATCAGATCCTGGTGATCCTTTTAATAGGACCCCACTGCGCATATCTACTTTACAACAAAAAAAAAAGAATTATCCAAATCGGCCCGTAAACGACGAAAAAATTGCTGAACAAACATAAAAAATGCATATAATTATACGGTCGAATTGAGAACCTCCTTCTTTTTTGAAGTCGGTTAAAAAGTCCGTAGTTTGTTCTAATTGATGTCATTAGGTTGAGTAGTTTAGTGGCGCAATGGTAAGCGCGCTCAACTTGCGATTACGTTTGCTAAGCAACATTTGCAGAGGATGGTCACTGGATGGGTGACCGAAATCCTTAATATTTATCCCGTTAGGTAAGTTAAGACGTTGGTCCCGGTGGCATTTACAGTCGTTAACATCCACCAATCCGCACTGGGCCCGCTTGGTGGGTTATGGCTCATTCTCCTTGTGTGTTTCTATCAGCAAGGAAGGCTTGTGTCCCAGCAGTGGGGACATTAGAAGGCTGGTGATGATGATGATGTCATTACGATCTCCCTGAGAGTTTATGCAGTTGGGTAGCCAGCTTTCTGTCTGAGCGACATATAAAGGTCGTAGTCGACGGTTGTTGCATAGATTTGAAACCCATAAACGCTGGTGATCCCCAAGGATCTGTGCTGTCTCCTACCCTGTTCATTCTGCATATCATTGACATGCTGGAGCGTGCAAACGGCATTCATTGCTATGCAGATGACAGCACGGGAGATGCCTATTTATACAGGCTCTACAAATGCCTCTCGGTCACAAGTGGAGGATATAAGAATAAAAGTTTTGTCTGAAGTAGAGAACTCTCTGGAGCAAGTCTCGGAATGGGGTCGACTCAATTTAGTTGAGTTCAACCACACGGAGACACAAGTTTGCGCGTTTTCCGCTAAGAAAGTCCCATTTGTCATGGCGATGGCGCCTCAATTCCAGGGTACCGCGCTCACCGTTGGTAAAAGTGTTGAGATTCTGGGCGTTGTCATTTCGAGCGTGGTGCATTATCGGAGTTATCTGGAAGCTAAGGCCAAATTGGCCTCCAAAAAGCTTGGTGTTCTAAACCGGGCGAAGCAGTACTTCACGGCGAGGGACCTACTGATGCTTTATAAAGCACAGGTCAGACCTCACATGGAGTACTGCTCTCATCTCTGGGCAGGGGCGCCACAATACCAGCATTTCCATTCCAGTCCATTTGACGCCGTACAAAAGCGCGCGGTTCGAATTGTCAACGACCCACGAGTCACTAGCAGGTTAGAACACCTAAGTCTGAGGAGAGACATGGGGTGCCTCTGCGTGTTCTACCGGCTTTGCAACGGTGAGTGCTCCGAGGAACTGTTCGATTTGGTGCCAATTTCGCCCTTCCATCATCACACCACTCGCCGAAGATTGAAGTTTCATCCACATCGCTTGGAGTTGTGGCGAACGACTACGGTCCGTTTATCACGTGCAAGATGTGAAATGAGCTTCCTTCTGAGGTATTCCCGGAGCGCTATGACATGGAGTTCTTCAAAAAAGATGTATTAATAGATCTCCTTCAGGGTCGGTGTTGCACTAGTGACTCCCCTGGTGTTGCTCGAGTCCATAGGCGACTATGACTACTTACCATCAGGTGACTCGTCTGCTTTTACGTCAGCACTTCAGGCTGTAAAAAAAGGCCGCTAATGTCTTTTCAAAATTCCCGCGACCCATCCCAATACCGCCCGCGACCCAGATTTGGGTCGCGACCCGAGGTTAAGAAACGATGCTATAGAGTAATAGCCAAGTGATTTGAACGTGAGATCCCTAAGGTTCGAAAAATATATTCTTGTGTATATGTGATACCCACATTGATGAGAAAGACTGTTGGCTATCTAGCATTACGCTACAAAGGCCTCTAGGTAAAGCGTAGCAAGCGTAGCAAGGAGGGTTTTTAGTAGAGGTTAGTAGAGGATATATTTGATGGGGACACACTCATTTTAGTGCGTCAGTCGACAACCCTAAAGCACACTGCCGACCGTGCGTTGTCCCACGGCTGGCAGAAATCGCTATCACAACTGTGAATATTAAAAAGATGTGAGGTATATTTGTACGTGTGTCCATGCTGCGGTTATACGCACAGACCTACTGCGGTCGCTATCGATATGGAATTGCCACTCCCAAAAAAAACAAATTACAATTAATCAATTACCTGTCATCCTGGACTGTGTGACTTCGTCTACTAGCAACCCTGTGTATGAAGCAAGGGTCCCGGGTTTGAGTCCCGGCCGGGCACTTAACTATGTGAGGGATAAATGTTTGTTCTCGAGTTATAGGTCGTGGTGATGCATTATTTGTGTTTTATGTTATAGTTGTACCACATAGGGAATCCTGGTGCGGGATTATAAATAAGTGTGTAAGTGTTTGTTGTTGTTATTTATTATGCGACTTGCAGATATTATGGGCAAATGCAATGTTTTTGTATTCTGAATACGCTGCTAGTAAGAAATTTTGGGGTCAATCCAAATTCAAATTTATATTTATGATAAGATATAGTATAGGTACCTACGTGCTTTAATATTCATGAGAAGAAACAGTGACCGGACCTAGCAAAATATGAGAAGATGTGCTGAGGACTTTACTTTGACTTTCTTCTCCTCTTAAAAAAGATATAGTATCTTTGGAAATGGCAGTAATCTCACAATGATTGCGTGAGAATGACGTGAAAACGAGAAAAACGTGCTTATGTGTGTTGAAAAAATATCTACATGAATAAATTGTTTTGGCTTTGACTTTGATCATAATATATTTATATACGAGTTGGTATGGGTAATACCTACCTACCAACTGAACATGAGCGTATCGTGAGTACTTACCTGTATTCAAGCGAGATCGCTGAACGACGCAGCTCAACCCTCGCGTGCCCGCGGGCCCCGGACGGACCCGGGTCAGCGCGGGTGCTGTCGCGGCACGTTTGGGCCCCCCGCCCCCGCGGCCGCCTCGAGATGAGGGTGGCTGGGAGTGTTGCAGGGTTGGCGATTTGTATGTTGGTGTTGGTTACGTGAATTTAATTAAATGTTTTTTTTTGGATGGGAAGTTTGAATACGTTACGTGGGAGAGGTAGTGTGTAAAAATGTGATGGTATATTTGAAGCTTTCTCATGTCGTATTGAAATATTTTACTATTGTATTTGTGTGTAATACTAGAAAACTATGAGTTTGCTTGGATACTATTATACCAACTGTATCATAATACTTATATCATAGCTTAATTACAATGCTGAATTTAAACTGATAGATCTTTTATCTACGGATCTTTTATGAAAACAGAAGAAAGAGGACAGAATGCGAGGAGTATTAGCAGCTGTCCAAACGAGTAGTTTAGCAGCTTTGTCAAGAAAGAGAGTGGAAAAGCTAATGACGTAGTTCACGAAAAGTTAAAGCTATCAATATAAAACCTAACTAGCCTCCCCCACAGCTTCCCCCGCGTATTTTTTTTCAATTCATCCCCTTATCACTTTCGAGGGAGAACTTCTAAAAATCCTCTATTAATGCTCATCTACAAGCGACATTCATGTCAATTTTTTTTCTTTCGTTTAGTAGTTTCGGCTGTGCATTGTCTGGCAGCAGTAACGGAAGAGTTCTATATATATTTATGTATAATGATAAAGTAAAAGAAAATAGCCGAAAATGAACCAAATCGCCAACCCTACAATTCAAGCATCGTAGCATTCGTAGCCTTCATTGTAATCGCGCTCGAGGCCGCGTCGCGTCGCCATGGCGACCGCCCACCGCCCCACCTGCCCTCATTAATATGTACCCGCTGGACATCGTCTTGCCTCCAGATAACTCCGGCCGACCAATGTCCGACAGAAATCGACACCTGAAAATTTTATTAAGCCCAAACGCGGCTGCGACAGGTGACAGCGAGATTCGGTTAAATTACTTAATCTATAATATAAAAATGAATCGCAAAATGTGTTGGTAAGCGCATAACTCAAGAACGCCTGGACCAATATGGCCAATACTTTTTTTTAAATGTTCGTTGAAATTCAAGGATGGTTTTTACGGCGATAAAAATTCGAATTATTGCCGGAAAAACGCTAAAAACAGCCCTTTTCTTTTTCCCATACAAACGTTTTCTAACTAAAACGTAGAGTCAATTTGAGCTTTATTGCTATTGTATAAAGTTCACCGTTGTCTAAGCAATGTAGGTGTGTTCCTAACGTCAAAGCAGTGTGCGTTTATGCGTTGGAGCACAGATTATATTATAATGCATTGATGTATAAGTATCTAGATGGATAATCGAATCCGCGAAGACCTGTCAAAAAAGCTGCGCCAACTATTGGCGCAGAAGTACTTTCCCGCCAATTAGTGCCGATCGCGCCGCTTTCGTGTCACTACGTATTACGCGCGCAATTTAAATAAACAAATAAGAGGGATAACATGACGAAATGTGCTATTAAACTGTGCCGGAATTATAAAGGAAGGGTAAAAAGCTCAAAAAACATCACATATCATAGGCAAGTAACCAATAAACATATTTTTAATTAAATTTCAATTTTGATTTTTATTGTAACCAAATTACGTCATTTTTTTGTCAGTGTTGCTAGTTTCTATTTTTATGCTCCCGACTTAACATCATTTTTGTGGGTATATAAATTGGTTTATGGTTACGTGTATATTATTTAGTTCATGTACTTTTATAAATCGATTAAAGAAAGGTGGTGTTTACCAATACGTTTGTGTTTATTTATAATAATATAACATTAATATTCGTATGTTTATGAGCCCATTTTAATGATTATTTTTGCATTGGGTCGAATAAACCACTTTTAAAGGTACAAGAGTAATGTGAAAAGGAGACGATCCAAAATTGTATGTAGTCTGGGCCTGGTTTTGTACCAGTGATAAAATAAGATAAAAAAGAAAAATAAACCATTTTTGACTAATCAAATCCACGAACTCATCTTTATTTCATTGCAAAAAATATTTATTAACTCCACGTGACGAAATTATTCTACATAATGGCGGGCAGCAGACCAGAGGATTCATAATTTTTGACGTATGACGTTAGCTGTCAATATGCCTTCTCTATGCTTGAACAATGGCTCGAACTCAGAGTGAAGGACGCCATCTTGCAAGTGTTGCAAGTAGTACCTACCGAATAACTCGAAATTAATTTTATTTTAGCAAGTCATTTATTGCGATTTGTGAATTTATTATATTTTTAATGAACTTTCTGTATTTTTTGGTTTTTCATGGTTTAGTGTACAAGATCAGGCCCAAAATGGACCATCTCCTTTATTTATTGAAGTTTTTTTTAATGATATGCATGTAATTAACTTTCCAAGTAATTTTTTTATTAAATTAGATAGGTAACGTAAATAATTGGCTCTTCTTTAATTAAGTTACCACCTCAAATTAAGCTAAAAATTTGAGGGGGGGAGGGGACTGACGCTCACATCTTCCCCCCACCATTTTTAAATCTAGGAAATGCATACTTTTTTTATTATAAAAAAATCAAGTTTCCAAAAATTATAAAGTGACTACCTCAAATTAAGCTGAAATTTTTTGGAGGAGAGGTTGGTGACTCCCCCAACTTTCCCCCCAAATTACTTTTTCGCTATTGTTAGTCCTGTTTGCCTGTTTGGCTGCATCTTCCGCAGCGCCGGAGATGTCACGATTCAAAATTAGGCCCAAAAATCAAATTAGATCTACTTAAGTTATTTATTTTTTATAATGTAGTTTAAAACACACACACACACACACACACACACACGTCCACACACACATATACATACACTTAAGACTTCGAGCGCTTACACATTAACCAATGAGACCACATAACCTTAAAATTTTTAGAGATTTAGAAAAATAATTTTAAAAAAGTAAGTACTTTATGAGAGCAATATTTAGTTTGGGGGGACGAATGAGAGTGTAGAACCCGTCCTCCCTTCAAATTTTCACCTTAATCTGAGACGGTAACTTTACAATTTTAGAAAAGGAGATGGTCCATTTTGGGCCTGATCTTGTACACTAAACCATGAAAAACCAAAAAATACAGAAAGTTCATTAAAAATATAATAAATTCACAAATCGCAATAAATGACTTGCTAAAATAAAATTAATTTCGAGTTATTCGGTAGGTACTACTTGCAACACTTGCAAGATGGCGTCCTTCACTCTGAGTTCGAGCCATTGTTCAAGCATAGAGAAGGCATATTGACAGCTAACGTCATACGTCAAAAATTATGAATCCTCTGGTCTGCTGCCCGCCATTATGTAGAATAATTGCGTCACGTGGAGTTAATAAATAATTTTTGCACTGAAATATAGATGAGTTCGTGGATTTGATTAGTCAAAAATGGTTTATTTTTCTTTTTTATTTTATTTTATCACTGGTACAAAACCAGGCCCAGACTCCATACAATTTTGGACCGTCTCCTTTCCAACTACAAACTGCGTAAAAAATATTAATTTAATTAACTTAGCTGGTTTATTACAACATTAACATAAACAACTGTAATTAAATTAAGTAGGGTTTTTTATTTATTCATGAAAATAACCACTCCATAAATTAAGTTTAATGTGTGATTTATGGGAAAATTTTAGTAACTGGTATCATTGATCACGCAACATAGACACTAGACGGACGTGAAAAACATCGCCTGCACGCACACATGCTTGATATTGTTGCCGTGTTTTTTTTGTCTTCATTGTAGGGCGACGCTCAATCTACCTATTTATTGCATCATTGTTATAATGTAATGTTGCGTTCTGAAACTCAACAAAAGTGATATCGCGGACCCGACAAAATTGAATAGTCACAAAATGTAATAGATCGTTAGTACTGATTTTCAACTTGATTGGCTTCGCAATATAATTTCTTTAGTTTTACTTTAAAATGCATCAGTTTTCACGTTATTACATCAGTCAAACACAAACCGCGTTACCAAAAGTATTTTTAGGGTTCCGTACGCAAAAGGTAAAACGGGACCCTATTACTGTGACGTCCCTATTACTCCGTCCGTCTGTCACCAGGCTGTATCTCATGAACCGTAATAGTAACACAGTTGAAATTTTCACAGATGGTGTATTTCTGTTGCCGCTACAACAACAAATACTAAAAAACAGAATAAAATAAATATTTAAGTGGGCGCCCATACTTTCGACGAATCAGCGATAGATTAGTTACCTTTCGGTCCAAGAGATGGCGTTGTGGGATTTTTTTGGCATTTTTATACATAATGGTACGGAACCCTTCGTGCGCGAGTACGACTCGCACTTGGCCGGTTTGATTTTGCTTTCTTAATGAAGAATTTTAAATTATGAATTTGTCTTTTTTTATTTAATTTCTAAGCTCTGTCATTGACTGTTTGGCGGAATGAAGTTCGCCGGGACAGCTAGTACTTAATACGTAACGAGAGCGTTTGCGTTTGGTATGGAAACCTGGGTAGATGAATACGGAAAAAATGTTGTGATCGAATTCTAAAGCTGTTGTGATCTTTTGGTAATCGAATGGAATGAAAGTCAAAGATTATGTTCCTACTGCAATATGTCGGTGAAAATTGTCTCCCTGGGGTTTCAAAGTATCTGAAAACGGGAACAAAGGCACACAGTGACAAAGAGAGAACAATTTTTCGGTTGCCTCCGCGGTTATTATTATGATTGTGAAATTGACGGTTTTGACTATTAACTTACAGAGAATATTTAATGCTTAGTACGAAATCAGCCACAATATTGAGACGCTAGACGCCAGGGCTCGAATCAAAAACCGCGAGATTGAATGTGACTTATGTGACTTTAAAAAACCACTACTTACCTAAATAACTCTATACCCTCATAGCTCACTTCAGTATTCCCTGTATCATACGTACCATGAGCAACACACAAGTACACAAACACAAAACTCATTCGAAGTGCAGAAAAAAAATTATTTAAACTTCGAACAGAAAAACCTTTACATTTCCAACTTCAACTTCTCCCTTTTCCAACCCAGGGCCCTACGAACGGCAGTACAGCTACCATTGCGCCCAACTCATCGCAATAGAATTTCTAGGAGCTTCAAATAGTTATGTAAGAGCTGTATATAGGTGTAGGTGTACATAGCTACATACTCTACAGAGCCGTGCAAAATAGTTATGTAAAGAGCTGTATGTAGGTGTATCTACATATTCGTAGGTAGAGAGCTATTTAGCCGCGCAAAATAGTTATGTAAAGAGCTGTATATAGCCGTATCTACATAGGTACAAAGCTACGTAGCCGTGCAGGCGCCGTGGCTCGCGAGAATGAGCAATTTCCACGGTAGCTAAGTGCAGGCGGCTGTCGGGGCGCAGTCACGACCGGCCCCTAACGACGGCCCCTTACTTGTCTCCTACCAGATCGATATTTTAACACCGAATGATTTGTGTCTGAATACGGTGTGGTACACTGTGGAAGGAGCTTTCTTATGGCCTTTCCAGCGCGACGTAGCATGTATGTAGAGAGACAATACATATACTATTTACAATGATTGTTAGGTTTCCCGTCGGTTAGCTTGTATGTTTATCAGTTGGTTTCTGTTTAGTTACCTCAGAAATAACGTAACCGATTTTGATCAAGTTTTCATTGGTATATTGTAATGAATTAAATTTAAGGTATCGTTGAAGATGTGGGGTACAATATAAACTGTGGTACTGTTTACAATATATTGCATGAAAACTCATAAAACCGCAATAGAATTCCATGTGTCGCAGTTGGCAAGACGAAAATAATATTTGTCCCACTACTGTAATAAACCTGGGACCTCATGCTTAGGAGGCAGTGTCTCTACCAACTGACCGACGGAATCGTCAATGGTTAGTTTATTAATCAAAAAATTTACTTAAAAATAGATCGAGCAAAAATTTAACTTAAAGCTAAACAATTAACAAACTTCCCGCGCCCAGTAAAAAGTATATTAAACTTTTTTATTCGAAGTATGCAAGAGAAAGTGTGAAATATCATTTAACAAGGTACTTACAACTTTATAAGTAGCTAATTGTATAAACGCTTGAGCCGCGACGGAAAATAAAACATTGAGCGTAGAGTTAATATTTGCTAAGTGGAAAAGGTCCCGTAAAATCATAAAAATAATTTAATAACGAGCGATAAAGCTTGCTCTATAGGAACATGTCGGATCGCGTGAGTGTAGCTAGCTTTGTGCGATTGAACCTACGATTTTCTGTGTGGTTAGTTTAGCAATGATGTTGGGAGGAAATGTTTAAAGCAGTGGTTTTATTTCTTAATTCCTCAGTAGATTAACTGTATTTGTTTAATAAATTACACAGTATACTCGTAATGATTAGAGTTTTGTTGTTATTTAACATGTTACATTTGTAGATATGTGTGGTTGTTGAGTTCAAAGTTAAGTCCATTTTTATAGGAAAAATACAAGCACTAGGCGTGTTCACAATTTAGTCGACAACGCATTTCAAAAAATGTTATGAGGAACTCTCAGACATTCAGGTTTTTCGCGACGATTTTTCCTTCTCCTATAAAAACGAAAGAATTGTTAAACTTTACGTTGCGTTAAAGTCCTTATACTTGCTCATTAATTCGAAAGAGGTTATACAGGTGAGACACACACTTCAACGTAATATGTTATAATGATTCGGTTTAATTCTCAATCATTTCTTAAAATTTCAGAGCAAAAATATCATAATAACATACCTTTTTGTTTCACCAATTTGATATTAAAGCAAGTGTCGCTGATGGCTCAACTCTTTCGGTGGTCCAGTTGCCTAACGAGCTCCGTTGATGTCTTTTACAGAAGGAGCACGAGTTTATTGTGATATTTTTCTCTTATTTGTGAACGGGTCGGTTGTCATGTTGTTATAAAACAGATGTAACATTATTTACATTGTTTTTTACAATACACGTCTTGTTTTCTGTTACAGTATTGATTGATAGCGATTGGTGTAAACTTTGTAAGTAGACAAAATGTAGGTTATTGATTTTCTTGACTGGCGACGCGTGTGTTGATATTAGATGTCCGTAGTTGGTAGTAACTTTTAAGCATTAGGTCCGTTTAGTCATTCATAGGCAAATGAAGTCCATATCTTTAGGTTTTCTAACAAGTTTAAATTAAAATATCTTTTGTGGATAAGCGTTACCTAACATTAAGACACACCCAGAACTGTTAGGCACGGGAATGTTTTCTTATAAATCTTCATTGAAACATTAATGAACTAAGTTAATTTCAAATACATTTTGGCCACAAGAAATAAGTGCGTATCCGAATCAATATGGGGCACATGGACCACCTTACCATCGGAAAGTGCTTTTATTATTAAAGGAAAAGCGGTGGAAATGGATGATGAGCTCCAGCACCGCTACTGAAACAGCTAAATAATAAAATGCATGATAACATTTTAACAGGTGGCCTATTTAATCGTTATTTCTCGCTTTTTTTTTAAATTATTTGTCGTATTTCACCTAATTAGTTATGGCTTACTTATCCTGTTTACTAGCTAAGCCTAAGTTGAGCTGAATATTTCGCAGGTAACAATATTGTTTACTTAATAAGGATGCTCAAAGGATTTTCTTCTTCTCCATTATGAAGAATGCATAAAAAAATATTTTATAAGGATGTTGTTATTATGTAATTATAGATATTGGCCAGCCTCTTTGATACACGATTATGTATCATATAAGTGCCTACCTATGTAACACTTATGTTAGAGAAGTCAAGAGATCAGCCAAAAAAGGTTTTTGGATTTTCTTTTACGTTTTATTGAATGATCATTGGATGTTGACAACAGATATGGCGAAATGGCTACGAAGGGTTCTGCGTTCGACTCACAATGAGGAGGAAAGAAAGACGAACTTAAATATCTTTTGTTCAACGATTATTTAGTTGTGCAATAAGATCAATTTTAAATGGTTTTCGTGGGTCAAATTTGGTAATTTAATTGACTCTAGTCTCCAACTTTAGTCAAACAGTAAACGGCTATTAACAGGATCCGGGCTAATCACTCAAGCACTACCAAATGCGTGTCATTACGCGAATTCCGCGTAACATTACGCAAATGTGGTATATTACGCATTACGCGATAATTATACTGCTGTTACGGTGTCGCGGGCTAATAGCTGATCACAGTTTAGGTGACCGGGAGTTAATAATGATTTTATTGATGGAATTGATGAAGAGCTATCGTTGTTGTAATGAGAGAGGCTTTGGTATGCATGTTTCTTTCATTTTGACGTTCTTAGACTAACTAAGAATCAAATGCGTATCAGAAAAATATTGTTGTAAGAAGCAATAACAAATATTTTTTTTATATTTACATGAACACATAATGAGATGTTCATTACATACTTATTATGTATGTGTTTGATGGAAATTTTGATATTTTTACTATGGGTACCTATCCGTAGACTGGGTCTACATAGGCTGTAGAGCTATTAAAATTTTCAATATCTTATGTATCAATAATCTTCAGGTTAGTTGCAGAGTAAGTAAATGTCAAAATCACCAAACTATAGTTCTTATCACACATTATGAATAGGCAAATTATTGAAATCATCCTTTGACTATACTCTCTGGTCATTAAACTATGAATTTCTTCGATAGTTGAGCTTAATTACTTTAAAAATCTCGTTCTGTTAGCAGTAGAACTGTTGTAGGTAGCGTGGGCCACACATCTCGGTGCGTTCGAGTGGCCGGCTGCAGCTGCGCGGGCGCGGGTACCTACGTGCCGCATCTGGCGTGGAATGCGCGGCGCTGGCATAGATTAAGTATATTACAACATTAAGTCTTTTTGTTTGTACCTACTTATCATTTAATTTATTTGTTTATATTAATGAAGTAAAAGTCCAATTTTACTTCTTGATTATCTGTACAGTGCTAAAGTTTGCTTATGGAACGTTGATTTATGAAATACCTACTGGAAAATAGAAAAATCGTATTCCATTGTAATACCCGTCAATCAAGGAATAATTCCCCGATTATTACTTGTACATTGTAAATATTGCATGTCCGATGCGGGTGAAGATTGTGCACTATAGTAAAGTACTTATATCTTTTAGTTTAAATTTGTATTGCAATAATACCGCTATTTAAAATATACATTGCTTCCAAATCCAATACCATAACATTTTTCAGATACCTACTTCTTAGCATGAAGGTACGTGCAAAGTTTGTAATTGCAAAGAATTGGTGACTTTCTTGTTGTTGTGAGTGACCAAGGGTGATAGTGAAGTGAACGTTAATCACCACGTGGTCTGACTGCTAATCATTAATGTACTTACTACAAAATGTACTTAATATTATTACTTACAAACTTTTATTTTTCTGCAGTGTCTCAGTATTATTAGATTAATTAGCGATCGGCGGTATTATACGTAAAGTAACTTCTGTCAACGTTACATAATGGTACATTATTCATCGCATATTTCGTAGTACGTGCGCTATCGCCCGCGCCGCCGCCGCCGCCGGCCGACGGTCGGGGACAGTCCACCGTCGCCTTTGATGTTTTAAATATCTAGATGGAACATCGAATCCGCGAAAACGTGTCAAAAATTGTGGCCAACTGTTAGCCACAATCTTTATATCATTACGCACACATTACGCACACACAGACAATAGACGAACGTGAAAAACATCGCCAGCACGCACACATGCTTGAGATTGTTGCCTTGTTTTTTTTTGTTTTCATTGTAGGGCAACGCTCAATCTAGATATTTAAAACATCAAAGACCGTCGCTTTACAAATCGTTTTTGTCTTGTGCCGTTTTTGGGTCGGCAGTCGCCCGTCGCGCGATCGGTCGTTGTTTTTGTCGGTGGGATTTCGGGAATTGGGATCGGCCATCGATTGCCGTGGACGCGAGGGTCCGGGTGTTGTTAATCACCCGGGCGACGGATGGTTTGGGAATTATTAGTTCTTTTATTTAATAACTAGTTTCGGCTTCGGAATACGGATACCGCCTAGTTGAAGTGGCTATGGGCTGGTCACTAGCTCGAAGGACCGATACCTGTTATAGAAGGTCTTTGATTGGTCGTTTGATCTCGGAAAAGGGGGTATGGGGATTCCCCAACCAGCTGGACTGACGTCCTAAAGACCTAAGAAGACTTCGGCCATCCACTGGACTTAGAAGTCTTAGAATAGGTTCACTGTGTGATTAGGACTATTTTGAAAGCTTAGCTGCGTTTAACAGAAGGGACCTGGTGCCACTATACCTCCTCTATTGTTAAGAAGGATGCCCCTTTTAGCGACAGGTTGATTTGCAACCAAAGATGGATGTAGGGGTCCTAAATACCTAAGTATTTAAAGATTAGGTAGAAAATTGATGGATCGCTAAATGTATCCAACCCTCATTCATACCCACATTTACCTTATACTCGTAGATTTATAAAGTTTTATATGCCATATATTTAGTTGAATGTAGCATTCTGTGCTTATCTGTCGTCCACAGGTCCACAGGTGTGATAATGGATTCCACGTGATGTTTTAAGTTTTAATATAATCAGTATTCTTTGACGCTTAGGCCCTTCTCACACTACGCTATTTAATAGCTACGCGACTGCAACGCAATCCAAAATTCGGTGTATCTGAGGCACTTCTCACATTACGCTATTTATTAGCTACGCGACTGCGACGCAATCCCAAAATTCTATGCGATACATTGAAAAGACATTAAGACGTGGGTTATAGTCCCGAGGATACTCCGTGTGGATCGAAAGTAATTAATCTTCGACTATTAATATGGTGCGCAAAGGGTAGGTACGTTGACAGGGTGTGAATGAGGTATTTATTTCCTACCAGTACCTATGCCTACTACTGTTTTGAAGGCTTTGAGTATTCCAACGAAATTATTGAAATAAACAAAAAAGTTAAAACGAAAACTACGATAGATTTTATTGAGGCGGTGTTAGCGCTAAGTGCGATCTCTTCCAGTTTACAGGCAATATAAGATCACAGTTATGTATGATGAATATAATCAATTATACCGAATGCATGTCATACGTACTGGTGTACAGGTATAATGAATGGACAAAGCTATTTCGCCGTGAGCTTTAGCTTGTAGTGGCCTCGCTTCCTGGAATATTTAACTGGAGAGTGGAGACGGACGTAACTAGATGGAGGCGAGAAGCTCTCGGATTGGATTGCGCCTTAATTACAGTCGTCAGCCGAGCGCACAGCGGCGAGCGGTCAGCGGCAGGATGAGAGGATGAGAGGATGAGAGGATGAGAGGATGCGAGGATGCAAGGAGGCGAGGATGCGAAGATGCGTGGATGCGAGGATGCGAGGATGAGCGGTGGTGTGAAATACTAAGATAAAATATTATGTCGAAATGTCAACTTCGTCTTGTTAACTAGTCAACCTTGTGACAACGCATGTTTTGTGCCTGCTCTCCTCTCACAGCGTGAAAATATATGCTCTAACCCCAACGACGATCGCTAACATACTGGAGTAATGTATAGTGGACTATGGACATTTGATTGATTATAATTTAATGACATTTAGTAAATAGATAATCTAGCTTGACATTTTTTCTTTATTTTTTACTATTTAAATAAGTTACACTGATTTTATTATATTTAATTTTAAACTAAATTGACGTTAAATAATTGTTAACATTATAAGCATAAATTCCTACATGTATTTATGTGTAATTATAACTTTGCAATGCCCTTTCGGGGTTCATGCTGCTCTAATTCTTTATTATTGTAACACCTTAATTATGTAACGCATAATGCAATAAAGATTAATTTGAATTTGAATTTGAGATATAATAATATAGGTATACAAGGTTTTTCATGATATTTATCTCTCTGATTTATAATACATGGATAACAAAAAAAAATTGTGTGCATACAGGATTCGAACTCGGGCCCCGATATCATTTGGAATACCGACGCGATGTAGGAACAAGTTGGGTGGAAGACAGAATGGGCTTCAACCCGTTCATGAATAACCTACGATAGCACGGGTCTCCTCATCATTCAGGAGACCTAGACTACTACTATACTCCACCTAGATGCTTTATTCGGATCGGTTTAAGGGTAGGCTATACTCCTACATTTTCTATGTCTATTTCGGTATTACACACACGAAACCTGGTCAGAGACTTGCGTAGGTAGGTATGTATGTATTCAAAAGCACGAATTTTTACTAACTTTTAACTTTGAACTTTTAACGAAGAGAAAGTAAAGCGTCGCTTCTTTACCGACTTCGTTTAAAATGTAAAGAAAATCACACGTGAATGCCTAACTGATGTTGAGAATTCACGTTAGAAAAAAGTGATAAATAAAATATTTTTCTTTGTCAAAATAATCTGTCTACTTTTATATTTTTTACTGAATAAATCTATACACTCCTATCCCCACAATAGGATTCTTTATGTCGTGGGTGCCATGGCCAGCACACAGAGACAAAGCCCAGGAATATCTTACATTTCTCCCACTCCATTTACGTAAAAGTGGTCCAAGGCATGGTATCGAAAAGCATGAAATTATACAGCAGCTGTATTTACCGAGGTTATCTGAGCGTTAGGTGCACAGTGCACCGAGCGCAGAGATTGCTACATAGGCAAGTAGATGCAGATTAAGGTAGTAGGTATACACAGTTGTGTAGCCAAGAGGCTCTGGGCTCTGGCGGCTCGGGCGACGGCGTGTATTCGGCAATTATTGTCCGTCAGCAAGGCCGGGGGGCGTGGGGGGGCGAGGGGGTAAGATGGCCACCGTAATTAATTGGCGCGACGCGAGGGGCCGACCGCGGCGCGTCTCGTAGCGCGGTATTGCGCCCGCGCGTGGGTGGATACGGTTCGGAACGGAAATTTTGGGATATGGATTTTTGGTTTGGGTGTGAGGATGTTGTTGGTGTAGGTATGTCTATGTACAAAGATATTGAGAATAGTTATGGTTTGTGGATCGATATGTACAGTAGTGTAAGGATATAATAAAGTTATGACAAATTTTATAAAAATTATGTGCACGTTTCTATTTATGAGACATAGGTTTACGAGTACCTACTTATATCTAACTTATAAGCACAATGACATTACCCATGAACAATGTCATTGTGCTTATAAATATCGGTTTATGTTTAGGTATCTCCATGACCTTAATGTGGCTTAATATTAAGTGGATACTTTTTAAAATGGCTAGGTAATGCTAAGATAAATAAAATGACTACCTACGATATTCTCTTTCTCCGAACTTATGGGGTATGAGTATACCAACATTTTAAATTTTCTCGTATGTACTTCCTTTAGCTAGTTATTTGCTATATTCATTAAATTATTATTTTTGTGCTGGTGTTTTTATAAATTTCGTCCAAATAATAGTGTCCCGAGGTTTAATATTTAACCGATGGTCACTTCCCCGCTGTCGACCAGCGATCCGACCGTAAACGTCTCACCCACACGCTGCGAGCGCCCGCTGCCATTCGCCTCGCTACATATCTACCACATATACCTATAGCTAACAACCGACCACAACACACCGACCCCCTATCGCCCATCTCACCCCCTTTAACAAACGACAAGCAAGAGCACAGCGGGGGCCGAGGAAGGTCAAGCTACGCTGGCGAGTTTCCGATACCGCACTATACCATAGTTTGTCACATCGAGAACTCTGACCGCGGGCCCGTTGCTCCCCTCGGACGCCTTGGAGATAACGGAACGAGGGGGGAAGGGAGTTTCTGGTTAGCTTAGCCGAGTGCTTATGCTGCAAATGTGCGGGTAACGTTAGCGCTAGTGGACCGCGGCTCGCTTGAGCGTAAATTCTGTTGCGTAAGTTAGAAAAGACGTCTGGCCGGCGAGATAGGTCGGAGTGGCGCGGTAATCGCCATTGGCAGTATTTGGAGAATTGTGAACGTTACGACACTGAAATGTTGTCGGTATTACGGTGTGACACCGCCTCTAGCGGCCACGGTTGGATAATGATCTCTCTTCCTCCTTTTATTTACGAAAAAGCGCAAAGTTGACACTTCCTATAAATTTATGTCCCTAACGGTATCAGAGCTTCTTCAAAGGGAAATGAGAACTATAAAAAATATTAATTTCTTAAAGTTATGTATGTAATGTAAAAAAATTGTCGCATGTGCAATTATTGTCCTTTCGAAAAAAGAATTTTCCTCCTTCCTCCTCGGAATGTTAACACTTGATGAAAGTTCGATTACCAAAAATCGAAGCAAACTAAACAAACATGCCGTTTTGAAAATCGAAGCGAAACATTCTGTTTTGAAAATGGAACCGATACTAGACAACATCGGGTTACTCATCCGGTATTATTTTTTTAATGAGAGGAAGTTAGTAACTGTTACAGGTTGTCAGTGTAGTGCGCGGGCGGCTGTATCAAGATACGCGCGCGATACATTTAATAGGTCATTATGCATGCAACGTTAGTTATACAGATTTATGAATCGCTCCAATTTCATGCGTCGATGGAACGCGCGTTCCATTTATAATCCATTAGCGGGGGAATTTGTGCAATTAGACACTTAGTACGTGGCCAAATAGTTTTAGGACCACAGAAGGGAACAATAGAATTATAATTGGTGTTATTATAATAATATTTATTTCGTTGGTGGTAGTTATTTTAGGGTTGGACTAAGCCTGAAATTATAATGATAAAATTGTTTGTACTATTAAATATATTTTTTATCTATACGTTAAAGCTCTATGTATCTTTTCTGTTCTTTCTGGCCTATCAACGCATCAGTGTGCAAGAACGATGGTGATCTTGAGGTGGAAGTGTGGTCTTTTACAAGCTATGAGAGTTATTTTATTTAGTTAATAGCTAACAAATGAGCACTTAAGTGTCAATGGTCAGTGACCATTGTCGACTTAATATTCGCAAAACCAAATCGTTGCCGGGTAAGGGCGATATTTTGTTAATTAGGTAGGTAGTGTGGGTACCTACTTATATGAATAAAGTAATATTTTCGTGGCATTAAAAGGACAAATTTTATGGTTTTGATCCTTTACTAAATGTCATTGAATACAATCTTGCGTAACGTATTATCACGTACAAGGATCGTTGGCTCTATTCAGTTTACGCGGATGAAAGATAGCGGAATACAATACTCAGTCGAATTCTAAGTAGTATTGGGTTAAAGGAGGCCGTATTACCATGTTTATAGCATCTGCTATTTTAACTGTAAAACACTTTTGTGTTTAGTACAAGGGTGTCTTTTCTACTACAAATAAGGTGTTCTCTCCTCAGAAGTTGCGATATAATATTTTGAGGTGTTACGTAGGTCTGTAACTTACATGGTATTTTCATTATAACCATAATTACTGTTATAATTTACTGTATTTTTAATATGAAAACACTCTTCAAATATTATGTAAATACGTATAAGTAATTCATTTTCACTTTCCTCCGTGAAGGAAAACATTATTAGGGAACTTTCAAACTTGAGAGTTAAAGTTCTCAAAGGTATGTGAAGTCTACCAATCTGCAGTTTGCTAGCATAACACTCCTTATACATTGCAGGAAGACCCCATTTCAGCATTGCGGTCCAGTTATGATATTGATGATGTAGTCAGCATTTTCTTTATCAAATACAAGTAACGGCGGTCCTCGCTTCCTTTAACAAATTAACCTTATCACATCACAAATGGCTAGCAATGTGTCTCGTATCTCGTACAAAAATGCGTGATAACATGTCGCAGAGATCAAAGTAACAGCTACATAACAATACGCAGCCAGTCGCCAGTTGCCGGTCGCGGGTCGCTAGTCGCTAAGCTTCGGGCTCGCTTCGGGCGCGCTTCGCTCCCTCATTAGGCATTCTCAGCTGGAATGTCGGGGCTCGGGGCACTTCCGGCCGCGGCCCGCCCCAATCTCGGCGAGTCTCGAATTTGTTAGCCCGGTACAGATAGCTTGGAGTTTGGATACACACTGGGAATTTGGCTAGGAGTTCGATAGTGTTTTGTTAATTTTTTCTTCGTCCCTCTTTAAAGGATTATACATAGGTTGTATTATTCGTAAGGTTTTCGCGGCACTGCTTATCACAGGTTGAAAGTTGGATTCGTATTTGTTAGAACTTCTGCTGTTGAATGTATCTCGTTCATAGTCCACCCACGCTGGCCAAGTGCGCATTGGCATACTTCACACACCTTTGAGATTCCTCACTCCTTCACCATTACAGCGAATGACCGCATATTACTCCGAAACGAAGTGCGTCAGAAGTGCGTGCCCCGGGATTCGAACACGGACCCCCAGCGTAGGAGACCGAATTCTTAAACACTAAGCTATCACCGCTTTTATCACGTAAGTAATGCAAACAATCCAATATTACCAACACTAAACAACCTGAAAATATAGTTTACTAAAGATTACCATTTACCTTTACCTTTACCAAAACTCAACCCATTCACTCCCAACTTACCACGTCGCATCGCAGCTAAGCAGGTCTGCAGGCTGGCGCGCTGCCAGTGCTGCGGCCGGAGCATTCCGGACGGCATACCGCGCCGTGGCACGTCGCCGTGCCGTCCGCCGCGAGCCGCCGCGAGCACTGGAACTTGGCTTCTTGTTACGTAATGCTGGATTAATAATGAAGTTGGGAGAGTTACGTACTGTTTTTGGTTAGGTGTCGTGGCTGGGGTAAACAATGTATGACTTTTATAAAAGACTAAAGTTTACTAAAGATTACCTTTACCAAACAAGATTTCATTACAAGTTACCACGTCGCAGCTAAGCAGGTCTGCAGGCTGGCGCTGGCAGTGCTGAGCGTGGCCGGAGCATTCCGGACGGCATGCCGCGCCGTGGCACGTCGCCGTGCCGTCGAAGTTGGGATAGGTTGATAGTATTTTTGGTTAGGTACTGTGTGTGGTTGGGGTATACAATGTTTGAGTTTTATAAAATCACATTATGTACTAGATAGTTTTTAATTTGTTTGTTTGTTTGAATGAGATTTCAGTGATTTTCTACTACTTTGTACATTGCACGAATGGTCACTGCTTTGACAGCTTGAAATACCACGAAATTGTTCAAAAACTTTGCATAATCATTTGCAAAAATCCATCCGACATTTGTGGGCTCGCGTATTCGCGCGAATATGAGCGAGCGACCTAGGCCCAGACTTCTTGAAGGGCTGAAATGAAAATATTATAAAATGACTTATAATAAAAACGAGACGTAGCGATAAGGACGCCTTGTCTTTCTAAACCATACTAACTTTTCAAATTGTAAGTGATATCGTACTACCAACTTTTTGTAACCTATTTGTCGTAACGCTAATAGATTTCAGTGTTATCCTAGCTGCTTAACTATTCCGGTCGCATTGCACAGCCTCGCTTACACCAAAGCCGTAGGTCTACGCACTCGCGTACCCAGCCTCTGGTTACATTCCTTCTGGCAGACTGCCCAGATCCTAAACCAATTTAATCAGTAGTTTTTTGGAACATCATATATTACAGCAAAAAGTTTTTGGTGCATAAAAGATCTCCTAAATTATTGTTTTATACAACACTAATATTAGTAGAGCAGCCCTCGCTTAGCTATGGAAAAATGGTTAATTTCTTATTTAAGTACCTAAATAGTAATTTGTAAGTATGTAAGACTAGAAGTCTTACATACTATAAGTATATATAGTTTGTAAGTACGTAAGACTAGAAGTCTTACATACTTACAAACTACCGTGAAAACAGCATCTTTATTTCAGTAAATATTGTTAGGTATTTATTTAATTCCTCGACTCTTTTGCACAACCCTAAACCTTTCACTTTCACCTAACAAAAGTTAACCATCGCAGAGTTACGTACAATCCTAGCTCGATCGTTAGGATTGTAAAAGATACATTTCATGTTTATTGTTATAACTAGCGGCCCGCCCGCGGTTTCACCCGCGTGGATCCCGTTCTCGTGGGAATATATGCATGTATTATACATAAAAACCTTCCTCTTGAATCACTCTACCTATTACAAAAAACCGCATCAAATTCCGTTGCGTAATTTTAAAGATTTAAGCATACAGACAAACAGACAAACAGACAAACAGACAAACAAACAAACAGACGGACAAAAATAGCGACTTTGTTTTATACTATGTAGTGATATAACGCAACCTACGCAAAACAGTGGAGTAGTAAACACAACTAAGACGTCCCTAAATCTACCTGTAATTGGTCAAAAGATACGAAACCATTAATATTTGGGGCCCTGCGTTTGACGGTTAATGAGGTAACTGAATCGCAGGTACCACGAGGTCGGAACCGCCTCATACTTACATGTGCGTGTAATATGTATTAAATCTCTGCTTAATTTATATTTCTATGTGTGGGTGTAGTATGTGTTAGGGTTGTGAAGTTCCATGAAAGTCACAGAAAAACGTCGCTTTAGCGTCTCGATAATTTCAATATGCTTTCATTCATGTTGACGACTTTGTAGTTGGTAGTGATTATGCTTGTGAAGGAGAGGTCCCGGGTTCGAGTATCGGCAGATGTTAATGTGACAGATAAACCTTTGGTCTCGTGTTAGTGATGTGCTATTTGTGTTGTCAATGTCAAACGTGACACAAGTATGTAATTCTATACTTGAATTGTCGAGGATATAATATTCTCGATTATATTTTTTGCTCGAAATATTTTTCCCTGTTTATCCTTATAACCTAAAGGAAATGGAAATCAGGGATCAAAGCCGCCGTGACGCTGACACCGGCCATTACCGGGTTGTCTTTAAATGCAGTTTAAGTGCGTGGGCCCTGTTCGAGAATAATGAACGGTGCCCGCGCGCTATAAACTCCCTCTTTACAATCGTTTTGTGCGAGCGGCCCTTTGATGGCCCTTTCAAACAGCAGCGCTTGGACTTACCTACTTTCCAGCGGGTCAGCGGTTCTCAATGCTAAGTCTCAGGCTGAGGGTACAGTAGGTAAGCAGCGACTTGCGATGCGATTGGAAGAGCGAAACGAAATAAACCTGGGGCCTAATTCACGTAATTTAAGACGCATCGATTAAGTTGCAGTTACGCTTTGGTGACGCTGCGCTGCAATCAAGTTGAAGTTTACAAAGATCTTTTTGCGCGTGGGTGACGTCTAGATGACAGAAACAGTGCCTTATAATTTGCCGTACTTGTAACGCGCTGTCTCTGTCCCCCACACGTCATCCACGTGCCCAACGATCCTTGTACGACATATTCACGTAATTTTTGAACTGCGCGTCAACTGCGCGTGAACTTCACGTCGCCTGCAAGCCAGCCAAACTTCTCCGGCTGTTTAGTACTCTGTGTCAGTGTTGTTATGTGAGAGAACAAAATAAACCTACCTATTTTTAATGAAATACAATTTATGTATTATGTTTTCATTAAAAAGCGTTGAAAAATGTTTATTTAATATGGCAACAGTGATTTAATGATATTTCATATAGTAAAATCACATGACTTGTGCTTCAATTATGTATGAAAAATCCAAATTTCAAGTTCCCGATCCGATAAGGCGAGCCTTCATGTTCGCGCTGTAGCCTGGCGATTTCGTTCCTCCATCCGAGGCGCAAACTCATTTTCACTAGAAACAATTAAAATGGTATTGTTTTCAAAAACTCGATAATTAATAATTAATAATTAATAATGATAAACGTCTGTTAAATAATTAATCTTTTACTTACGAAATATAATTTTACTTCCACATACTTCGATTATCCACAATTACCACACGTGTCATCGACAAAAGTAAGTAAATAGTAACTTAAAGAAAGCGTCAACAAAACTGCATAAAAACTGATAAAAACGCACCGAAATGTCATTTGAAACGTCAAAAGTTTAAGAGAATACCATCAACCTGCGTTTGGAAACACGCTTTCTTGACGCGCAATTGACGCGCATCAGTAGAATACCGTTTTCATAGAGATTTTTGCGCTCGCGTGACGCGAGCTTGACGCGAGCGTGTTTGACAGCGGTCGCCAAAGCTAAGAGAATACGGAAAGTGTTCTTTTGATCGGAACTGCACTGCAACTGCACTGCAATCGAACTTGTTAACTTACGTGAATTAGGGTGCTGGCATGGCTACATTATAAGCGTTAATATGGCGATGAAGTGGCACACTACACATGCTTCGAAACAAATCAGCATAATCATTTTACGTATAATGTAGCCACTCTAATATTTAGTTAGCACAATGAATTAGTCGTGCAAATGAAAAATTTTCTAATAGGTTCGCTTCTATTTCGCTGATATGTTGATGTAGCCGATGCCATGGTCACAATAATTTTGATTCTGTCGCGTAAAGAAATCAAAGTTCGCTAGTAGGTAATACTCTATAAACAGTGTAGCCGTATACGTGAGCATTTGTTAAGTTGTTTTAGTCGTTCATGTGTCGCAACGCGCGTCGCGGCTTAATGTAGCCTCAGCCTCAAAGGCGCGTTAGATCAGTTAGGTGGATTATCCAGAAATATTACATTCGAGTTCTTTTGGAACGAAGTTCCTTACGGCAGGCTTGGAGGAGATAGGGATTTTGCTGCGCGACCGAACTGAAAAAAATGTGATAGTAAAACCGTAAGAAAATATGCGTGGAATAAAAGCGTTATATTGTGCGCAGGCGCGACAGCAATAAGGAAGTGTAATAGCTTTTGCGTGAAACGTTGATTCTAGACCTAAAAACCGAAGTACCTACTAAGTGCTGTGTAATAAGAAATCACCCGCATTACTGCAAATTATGAAACATTGCAAACGTTTGATCAAGACGCGTACCTAAGCGTGTTCGAAATCCGCATCACATAGGACCTTTTTCACTCGACGCCAAGCGTAAGCGGGCGTACCGGGGCATTTTATTGCTGTGCATTTTGGACTGCGAATATTATTTTATTTCCTTGAGACAGTAAAGGGGCATTTGTTACTGTGCTAACATTATTATTTTACGTAATTTATTATTTCCTAAAATACTGAATTTCCTAAATACTTTCCTGTACTTAAATAAAAACTAATTAGCAAAATTTAAGAGAAAAATCAAGAAAACCTTCATAAAAATTGAGCACGATTTTTTTGCAAATTGTGTCGATTCTACATTAGCCGAAGAAACTTCGTTCCTCCTACCTGGTGTCCCACGACACAACATCTTTTTTGTTTCTTTCTCTCTTGTTTTTGATGAACAGTTTCAGTCTCTCGGTATTCCATCTTATATCCCTCTTCGGTTATTTGTCTCTTGTAAATTAGGATTTGTAACGAACATAGCAAAACGCAAGCACAAACTTTTCGTCCATTAGAAAGCGAGAAGACAATTTAGTTCAACTCACTTCTAAGAGATGGCGCTGTACAGAAGCTGAATCACGCTAACGATTGTACCGCGTAGTTTGCATAAACGAGTGGATTTAATCTTGTTATTCATTCGACATTCGATACGACGTTGATATCCTTGTATACGCTTTAGCTACGGATTACCGAGCTATTAGTGGATCATTCGATATCGACTGACTGAGAATACCGAACCTGATCTCGGATTCCCGGGTCGGAGTCGGAACGGATCTCAGTATCTCGTGGCATATTAACGACTCGTGTATTGTATCATCGTGTATATATCAATAATAAAAAGTTCAGTCTTCCCTCCGGATTTTGGTATTTTCACTCGCATCCACCACCAGCGACAAGCCCTCCTTCGTACGCGCGCGACACTGACGCCCAACGTTGTGCCTCATACTGAACCCGGGACCGTGGGAAGGAGGTACTGTCATCTGTCAAGACCAAATGAAGACTGAACAACCTACGTCGGCTGAAACTTCAACACCGGTAACCCTTGGACGGCGACCATCAGGACCAAAACTAGTAGTTGCTAAACGTGCTCCTCAAAGTAAGAAGCCTCCTCGACAAACCAAAGCCATGGCCGTTTCGTTCACGGAAGCTCAATTTGAACGAATGTTAGCCGCAATGACGCCCAAATCTGGATCATTCACCACTTGTTCCATTACATATGATGGACACAAAGATACTGATGTGCTCGAGGCGTTTTTGGCCGCCATCAACGTTTTTAAAAGTTCGGAGCGGATTAGTGACGATGACGCATTAGCCGGTCTTCCTCTCGTTCTCAAGGGGGAAGCAGGGATATGGTGGCAAGGGATGAAGAGCAAAGTACACACTTGGGACGAATTCCAGTCACATCTGAGAAGATCGTTTGCTCCAAAGAAACCTGCATATGTCATCTACCAAGAAATTATGTCGTCACCTCAGGAACCAGGCATTACAACTGAGTCATTCATATCTCAGAAGCGGATGCTCTTCTCTCTACTGCCAAGCCCAGAGCTGTTGGAGTCTCAGCAGCTTGACATGCTATTTGGACTTCTAAGTCTGGAGATCCGCGAGAAAGTATCAAGGAATTCCTTCAATACATATGATGGACTACTCGAAGCCGCTGAAGGTGCTGAACAACTTCTGCGTAACAAGGAACATACACCTGCTCCGAAACCATCTGTTCCTACGGAACCCTCCTCTAAAAAGCCTACGAAGATCAGGTGTAGATACTGCCGTCTCACCAATCATACAATAGAGACCTGCGCAAAAAGGCAAGTGCGGACGCCAGACGCTCGGCGAATGCCCCTCCGCCTGCAGCTACCTCATCGGGAGCGATGGCAACCCAGCTGACAACGCCTACGGGAAAACAATTCTCGTGTTACGGCTGCGGCGCTCCTGGAGTAGTGCGTAGTAATTGTACAACGTGCCACAAAACCAGAAAATCTGACGGAGTACCGAAAGAAATAGGATTTTGCACTCTCGGAATCAAGACCGATGCCAGACCCAGGCCCGTTGTGTTTGTCACAATTGAAGGGAAAACAGGAGCAGCTTTCATTGATACCGGCGCCAAATCTAATATCGCTTCATATGAATTATATTTACACCTGCGTGCGACTGGGTCCATCTTCGAAGAAGAACGCGTCGTGGTGACTCTCGCAGACGGTTTCCGACGAAATCAGAAGGTACTTTCTACCATGGTCAATATAACCATCTGCAATCGCACCATCAGGACGACATTCATTGTTCTGCCGGAATCCCGGGAGAACCGAACACTTCTCGGCGTTGGATTTATCCAAGATGCCTTAATGGTGCTGGATCTACCGCAATTCACATGGCACTTCAGTGGTGACGAAGGCAATCCGCAAGAATTATACAGCGAGGACTTCATATCTTTCAACAATGAAGTCACCGTCGCACATATTGGTGACGCTGCTGCCCTACCGGAAGCCAGTCGAACTACCGCTGCTGCTCAAGTCTGCGATGATAAACCCTATGGTCCACTGTTTCGCATAGCCCTGTCACCAGCCAAACGAAAAGGAGTCCCTTTCGACGGTGACCTATCCTATATGGATTACATTTTCGAAGATGCATGTAAAGCTACCGAAGATTATCAAGTGGAGCTGTCACCGGGGTCCGAAGGCTTATTTCCAAGTACGGATATAGCATCCATTGATATAGCATCCATGCATGCCGAGGAAGAGCTGACGAACAAACAAATCGATAGGCTGTTGCAAGCAAATAAGACCGTCTTTGTTCCTAATGGCAAACCATCTACGCAAGCCGAACATGTTATCGACACTGGTAACCATCAACCCGTAGCGGTACCCCCATATCGACTTTCCCCTGTAAAACAACAAATTCTACAGAGCGAAGTGACCAAGATGTTGGCTGAAGGAATAATAGAGCCCTGTGTTTCTCCTTGGGCCGCACCTGTTGTTCTTGTACCCAAAAAAGATGGGTCTACACGTGTTTGCATAGACTACAGGCGCTTAAACGCAATTACCACTCCAGATGTCTATCCACTGCCTCGCATAGACGATCTTCTCCACAAGGCAAAAAGGACACCCTTCATGACAAGCCTTGATCTTCAGGCTGGTTACTGGCAAATTAAGATAAAAGACGAGGATCAGATTAAAACGGCTTTCATAACTCCATTTGGGATGTTTTCATTTAAAAGAATGCCTTTTGGACTGAGGAATGCTCCAGCCACCTTCCAACGACTAATGGACCGCTTTCGCATTAAACTGAGTCATATCACATTGATAGTATACCTGGATGACTTGATTATTCTGTCAGATAGCTTGGATGGTCATCTACAAGATCTACAGGAAGTATTTGACCTGTTAAAAGAATTTAACCTTACGGTAAATAAGTCGAAGTGCAATTTTTGTTGCTCCAGAATAAAATACTTGGGACATTATATTACTCCCAATGGCTTGGAAATGGACCACGAGAAGGTGGAAGCGATAACCAGGATGGCACCACCTAATAACGTCAAGCATCTCCTCTCTTTTCTACAGATGTGCTCCTGGTATAGGAGGTTCATACCAAACTTTGCCAAAGTGGCCGAACCCCTAACCAGACTTACAAAGAAAAGCGCGAAATGGGACTGGACAGAGGAGCAGAATACTGCTTTTAACAGACTGCGCGAGCTCTTAATGATGGAACCCGTCTTAGCCCAAGCTGATGAAAAGAAACCCTACATAATAAAAACAGATGCAAGCAGTTACGCTATTGGGGCAGTTTTAGTGCAGGGGGAGAGAGAACAAGAACATCCGGTAGAATACGCCAGCCGATTACTAAAACCCGCAGAGCGAAACTACTCAACAACGGAGCGGGAAGCGCTTGCAGTGGTTTGGGCAGTTAATAAATTCCGCGGTTACATAGAAGGAACCCCTATAACCGTATTGACCGACCATCAAGCCCTGAAGTGGTTAATGTCTTTAAAATCTCCTACAGGACGGCTTGCTCGATGGGCTTTACAACTGCAAGCTTATGATCTGCAGATTAAATATATTGCTGGACGGACCAACGTGGTTGCGGACGCCTTATCCCGACCAAGTTGCGACCCCGAGGACACGAAAGCTTGCGAGGTGTGTTCTGTGACCGTGGACATGCCTACAGTTACTCCTGAGCAAATACGAAGCAAGCAACAATCCGACGACGACATTACGAGAATAGTTAGTGCCCTAGAGAGCACCAATGAAGAGGACGCCATTTATTGGAGCAGGAAAGGATATCTCGTAAGCAATGGAATTTTATATCGTTATGACCCTCACTCAGACCATGACAACAGCAAACTGGTTGTACCTAAAGTAGAACAACTAGCGGTTATCTCTACTTACCACGATGAACCCACAGCGGGGCATTATGGAGCCCAGAAAACCTTGGATCGAATATCCAGGCGTTATTACTGGAAAGGTATGAGAACCCAAATAGAAGCTTATGTCCGATGTTGCATGAAATGCCAAAGATACAAGCCACCAAATACTAAGCCTGCGGGACTACTGCAAACCACGGCAACGGCACAGCGTTTCGAAATTATTTCCTTCGACTTATTTGGTCCACTACCCCAAACCAAACATGGTTACAATTGGATCTTCGTTGCGGAAGATGTAGCCTCAAGATGGGTGGAGTTATTCCCATTGAAACAAGCTACCGCAGAAGAATGTGCTACAGTCCTAATGAATGAAATCGCTCTACGATACGGCATTCCTCGAAGAGTGATAAGTGATAATGGGACTCAATTTGTAAGCAGTGTAATGCAAAAGTTTACCTACTGCCTAGGCATAAGCCATGGATTCACGCCCGTATATCATCCAGAAACGAATCCTGTCGAGAGAAAGAATAAGGATCTAAAGGTGCAACTGGCCATACTTGTCGAAAACGATCACACTCTTTGGGCAGAAATGCTTCCAAGCATTCGCTTTGCCATGAACACTGCCGTTTCGAATGCGACCAGCTTCACTCCTGCCTATCTAACGTTCGGACGAGAACTGCGGACTCCCGATGACGTGCAGCATGATCTAAGGACTATTATTCAAAGTGAAAACTTCATACCCGAAATTACTCCCAAGCTTCTTCTGATGGCTGATACCCTCGCGCAAGCTAAGGAAGTCCAGGAAATGACGGAAGAGAAACGCAAGCTGTATGTGGATGCAAAGCGCAAACTCCGTCCTGCCTACCAACCAGGTGACCTTGTGATGGTGGACTTACACCCGCTAAGTAAAGCTGGCATGGGATATAGTGCAAAATTCGCACCGCGACGAGATGGTCCGTACGTTATTAAGCAACGACACGGCCCTAGCTCCTACCTAATAGCTGAACGAATACGACAGGATAAGATAGTTGGCGTATACCACGCCTCAGCTTTACGGCCCTATCAGGGAGGGGACTGTCATACACCAGACCCAGTCAGACCTTTAAAGAAGAGAGGTAGACCACGTAAAACTACAATGGCAGAAGAAGAGAATAAGTAAATGTGATGTCTCCTTCGCCGGGACGTCTTCAGGGACATAGGGGGAGCCTGTAACGAACATAGCAAAACGCAAGCACAAACTTTTCGTCCATTAGAAAGCGAGAAGACAATTTAGTTCAACTCACTTCTAAGAGATGGCGCTGTACAGAAGCTGAATCACGCTAACGATTGTACCGCGTAGTTTGCATAAACGAGTGGATTTAATCTTGTTATTCATTCGACATTCGATACGACGTTGATATCCTTGTATACGCTTTAGCTACGGATTACCGAGCTATTAGTGGATCATTCGATATCGACTGACTGAGAATACCGAACCTGATCTCGGATTCCCGGGTCGGAGTCGGAACGGATCTCAGTATCTCGTGGCATATTAACGACTCGTGTATTGTATCATCGTGTATATATCAATAATAAAAAGTTCAGTCTTCCCTCCGGATTTTGGTATTTTCACTCGCATCCACCACCAGCGACAAGCCCTCCTTCGTACGCGCGCGACAGATTTAAAATATAGTTTAATAATTTTCTCACAGCAAATGTTGCGCTATTTGAGAAACACTGCCCTATCTGATTGCCGAGGGGGCTTAGTGAGGAGGAATGTCACTTAACCTGGTCCCTCATCAGAAAGGATGAGGAATATAAAGTGTAATGTCACAACAGCATCAGCTGGTACATAAGAGTTTGCTTGGTGTAATAACTTTTAGAGATAGATACCATATAGAGGTAGATTATGTAATAATAGCGTTTCAAAAGATGCGTTCTTTGAACACCATTATTTTGTTCTAACTACGAGTTGGTACCTCTACTACACCAACCTCACATGGCGCAGTTTCTAAGCGAGAATCGAATTAACATGGAAATGAAATACAATGTCCATCCGTCAAGTCGTGTTCCATGCGGGCGCCACCGTTAGAGTCCATTGTTAATTCAGCTATGTCCCTTCCGTCGCCGGCCGCTTGTTTGCAAACATTCGTTTATATTCCTGCCGCCATCTTTGTTTTTGTTTGTTTAGCTTGTAGGATATTACATGTAGGTATTTTTATATCAAATGTATAAAAAAAATAACGCTACACACTCAAGCCCCACACTAGGATTCCCTGTGTTGTGGGTGCCTTGGACAACACACAAGACAAGGACACACACCCAGACCGAGAACGGAAATTTAAACTCATCATTCAAATTGCCGCCATGCTGGGAATCGAACCCAGGGCCCTCGGAACAGCGATGCAGCGTGTTATCCATTGCGCCATCCGGGTCGTAAAATACCTAGTAAGTCTGATATTATAGTTTTTTTATTTCCTGAAATTAGTATTGATATAATGATCATGCAGCGGTGACAGCTTTGTGGTTAAAATTCGGCCTTCTGCTTTGGGGGTCCGAGTTCGAAGAGAAGCTGAAGAGAAACATTGAGTAGGAAAGTGTCCTATCTATTTTATTTATAGAATACCTAATTGCAGCCATAGCATATTGCAGCCAGCGAAGCCTTAATAACTGATTTTGAATACTGTAAACTACAGACACAAGACCACCTTGAGGCTAAATGCATGCACTTTCAACTGTATTGGTCGGTGGCTTGGCGTATACGAGTAATGCCTCTTCATATGTACGACAGCGACACGACATCGTAACGACGAAACGTCGGACACTACGTTGGCGGGATGTATGTTTTTTGTCAAAAATGTGTGGTCGACGTCGTTGCGATGTCAAAATTAGGGCTAGATGTCGCAGCTGTTTATTTCTAGTTTTACAATTAGTGTATTGCAATAACAATGCAATAATTAGGGATGGACACTGCTAACTATTTAATATTTGTGGTTGCGACAACACTACGTCTAATTTTGCAGCGACACTCTTCACGTATCTTTTCAGAGATGCTACAACCACGGCGATTGACGTCGGTATCATCGACGTCGCGATAGTCCAATAACATTTGACCTGCAAAATATCGTCTGTATGAAACCAGCCTTGCATTTTCATATTAATTATTAGTGCTCGTGCCGCCAATTTAGTTTGCGACTTAACTGCGGCCGGCAAAGATATTACGACATATTGTGGTGTCGCTAAACAGTGCTGACCGACGGTTTGTCGTTACGACGTCGTGTCGCACGTCTAAACAGACACTTTGTGCCGTCGAAGTGAACCTGCTCTGTAGTTATCTGGAACTGTGAGCTAATGACATTCCGCGTCCGATTTTCCATACATTAGCTGGATAGATCGACTCGCAAGATACGGGACTGGAATCTGTGAGCTACATATTTGGTAAATTAGGGCTGCGATTATCACGTCTCTGAGAAACTAACGTGTTAGGTAAATGACGTTTAAAATTGAATAAACTTAAGTGAAAGTACAGTAAAAACAATGAGTAGAAAAATTATTATTTTCGTAACAGTAGAGTAGGTTTGAAGCAATGTTATTAAAAATCTCTGTCTATTGCTCATAACCAATATCTGAATTAGCAATTAATGTTGTCCAGAACATTAAGATGTATTGATAAAGATTTGTATATTTTGTCGGAATAAACTCGAATTCGCGCGTTGTCGGAGCAGACAGGTTTGTTTGTTTGTCGTGGAGACGCAAGATTGTCGAGTTGCGTCTTGTGCCCCGATCCGCAGTTTAGTCCCTATGCCCCGGGCGCCCTGGGTTGCGCTTTACCTGCCAAATTGTATCTGAGTTGCCGCTCCACGCTAAAACAAATTTATTACCTGTGCTTACGGTTCAAATAAGCTGGCCAGCAAAATTTACTTACGACGTTTTCAATTCTCGCGGTGAATATGCAATGTACCTTAATCACAGGGGCGGAAAGCTGGTATTTGTGTGGGAAGCAATTACAACGAATTTCATATCACTACATAGTATAAAACAAAGTCGCTATTTTTGTCCGTCTGTTTGTTTGTCTGTTTGTCTGTTTGTCTGTTTGTCTGTATGCTTAAATCTTTAAAATTACGCAACGGATTTTGATGCGGTTTTTTGTAATAGGTAGAGTGATTCAAGAGGAAGGTTTTTATGTATAATACATGCATATATTCCCACGAGAACGGGATCCACGCGGGTGAAACCGCGGGCGGTCCGCTAGTTGAACCCGAAAGCAATGTAAACAACGTGGGTGAACGCCGACGACCCCCAAGACGGAGTTGTAGGGAACTTTGTAATGTAAATAGGTAAGTACATATGTTGCGTGTACAATCTTCGTTTTTCTTTGTTTTGGTTCTTGTTCGAATAAATTAAACTGTTTTTACATTGGTTCATCGTGAGTTCATATCGCTGCCTACCGTCAGATGGGAGTGTAGTTAACTTGTACAATATAAAAAAGTTCATGACTGAAATGTAGACTAGACAATAGCAGCAGGTAGATACAGTTTTGAAATTGATATGTGTTCCGAAATTGGAATTTGTAGCATCATTGTTTTTCTCTCCATTAGTTCGGTCAGCGTACAAAAGACAAAAGACAAAAGCTTAGTTCCTTAGAGAACCCGCATGGCGGCGCTGTATCGAATGTAAAACTGTCAATTGGAGTATCCAGTGAATTTATGGAGAGACCAGTGGGTGGTAGGGTGGCGTGGGACCGTCCGCGCGTGATATCGAGCCGCGAGCGCACAGCCCACGGCTTTCTACCTGTTTTCATCTGGAGTAGAGATGACAGATTACAAAGATGTTTCATGATTTGGGAGGATAACAATGCATCCAGAATGCACGGAAATGATCTCCCTAAGAACGCTCTAAGAACCTTTTCTCGAGAAAGGCGCTCGCGGGGGCATCTCTGGCCTACCAGATGTAATTGTAATCTAGTAATCATGATTACATTCAGTCCAACTCTTCAGTCCACCTCAGTCCAACTCTGGCACTTAGAATGTTCCCGGAACGTCACCCGTCTATCGCGACAACTTACACCATACGGCGTACGGTCAAAGTGACGGCAGAGCGAGGGACTGTGTTATCGGAAAGGGATTTGTTACGGCCCTCGTATCGATTTACGGCCGTGGAAAGGCATATGGGATTGTGGGTTCAGCAGTGATAGTAGAAGTGGCTTGCACGTTGGTTTCCCGAACAGTGGGTTGGGAATCTTGCCAAAACCTGTAATTATCACGTGCTACGATGGAGGAAAACATCGTGCGCCTGTCTTACTCTTAGAGTTTTCCTTAATGATCTCAAAGGTCTGCCAATTCGAACTTGATCAGCGTAGTCGTCTAAGGTTGCCATAGTTTAAGGTTGCGATGATGAACCGTGCAGTAGGCAGGCAGTAGGTAGTAGTTCTTACGTGTGTTATGAACATGGTAACATGGAAGAAAATTGTAAGATTTGCATTGTAGAACGAATTTCCCATTTGCTTCTACAGGACTGGCTTCAACCTGGTGAAGTTCGTTCTACCTATAACAATATTGTCAAATTGGATGTTTAGTACTTTCCTTTAAAGAGAATTGATTATTCAATACAAACCAATATACAAGCGGCGAGTTTAAAATCACTCGGGTATCAACGCGAACAGTCACTTGAATTTACTCCAGTTTACTCAATTCTCGGATATAATTATATTCGAGGGCCGTTCAAACAGAACGAGCGCGCTCGCTCGCAGCGCACGCAACAAAGTGAGCCGTATTTACGTACGTGAAATGCGAAACACAAAAGTGAGTTGTCAAAACTGCCCGGAGCTTTGTTTCAATAGTGGCTCGCGAACGATTAAATCGACCAAAAAACGACGTCGTCCACCGCGCCCGGCCCGGCCGCCGCGATAACAAACAGAATTCGGTGAAAAAGCACTCGTTGCGACCGAATCGATGACCGCCGCTCTATATCAACTTTATCGTTTTTGCGTCGTCCATAACTTGGCACCGCGCGCCGCCGAAAGCCAGTAAGTATGTAAATTACGGTCGCGAGCGGCCGTCCTCGGATGCCCACTTATCTATTCAAATTCGACTCCGGGAGCGGGGTTGCGTCGCCGGCCCGCGCTAATCAAAATCCGATCAGCCATTAACCGTTCGCGCTATCTGCGCTTAGTTTACGAGCGGGGTCCGCGCGGGCGGAGTTGATCGCTTATTTATGTGGAGCTCCGCGACTGAAAAACTACCCTCGCTCCCGGCGTCCGCGAGACGAGCGCCCATAAACCCGCCGCCGCTTTGTAATCAAGCGAGCCGCGCTTTTTATGAGCTCGCTTCGCAGTCACCGCTCGGATAAATTTAGCTCGCTATCTGATATCGAGGTATAAACTTTTATATGTAGTTCGTTTCGCCGTACGTTCGGCTCGCGGGTAGAATTGCATTTTCTCGTACCTATAAAACTCTTTCCGTCCCTGGTCGCCTATATTTAACATGTTTGTGGAGCCGCTAATGAATATATGGCGAGTGGGTTCGCTGGTACCAACCGAGGTGGAAGAGCGTGGGCGGCGTCGGCTCTGCGTCTCGCTGACGGCCACGGATCGCGTGTATTTTTACCACCGCGTAGGCAATTAAAGGAGGTAATATGGACGGCGGAGAATAGCGGATTTTTTATTGTTTTAATAGGCTACAATTGGGCAGATAGTCTTTGCTCGACTGTTATGATTTATCGTTTTTGTTTTCGTTTATGGTTGCTCATCTGATTTCTCAGCATCTCGTATTTAAAGTAAAATACTGAATTATCAATTGCTCTTTCATCCTTAAAGCCTTAACTTACTAGATAGTCAATCATATAATCGCACACCTATGGGTATATTAACTCAAAACACCCGAATATTTTTCGTCAGAATTATTTTCATTTTCCGGAAGTAAAGTTAAATGAAACATTAAACATTTGATGAATACTCATTAAATAACCGCTTCCTCTCCCGCGCCCGCTGCCTCCCGTCACCGTGCGCACCCCGCGGCGGTGTAGGCGATATACGGGCATAATCGTATTTTTGCCGAGATCGATGGGTCGCGGCGAGCGCCACCTGTGCTTTCACGTCTCGAAACATCCATTACGAGTGCGCTCCGACCTCCGACGGCTAATACCCGGCGATTACGTAGGTAGGTGGCGAACTAAATGGAGCTCGGGGTACGCTACCTACACTTTTATAAGTAGGTACTTTCATGAAGTTTCATGTCAATAGCTGATAAAGACGGAGTTGGTTTCTGATGGTAACTGTGGTTACCCATCTACATTAGTAAGTCCTAAGGCGTCATAGATGAGGTGTTGATCGAAAAGGAGACGAGGGACCCGCATAGTACATATTGAATTTTCCACGCTACGACCGCAACACGCAAAAGTCTTGAGGATTTAAGAAGCTAGCAAGAAAGGTTAATAAGGTTAAGTTAAGGTTAATCTGTTGATAGAGTAATTTGAGTATCGTTGGAACTTAACTCGATGGTAGAGCCCAGACATCTGTAGCAGTTGCGGCCTGAAGTGATGCCTTTACCCGCTGTCCAACAATCATCACGAGCAGGGGATAATTTGTCCGGATACAGGATGGATGTAGTATCTTATTGTGCTTGTTGCGATTTGAAAATCCCATAGCCTAGTTCGTAAGTACGCAGGACTTTTTAGTGCAGGGGTATGAGTGTTAGTGTTAGGAAACAACATTATGTTCAATAAGTTTGGAGCCAGTCTCACATAAATGAATGCAGTTGCGTCCCCTTGACACATTAAGGCGCTCCCTCGCTGGCGTCTCTCCCGGCCGGGAACCCCTCGTTGGGTCGCTGGTAACTGGTCGTTTGTATGAACCCAAAGATAGCCGTTCTATCGCGCGGCGAAATAAGCTCACGCGAGAGGCAAAGATTGCTATTTTATCATGATTATAAATTACGAGTCTAATTGGATGCAGGCAATACCACTCTCGCTACCTTTTCTCGAAAGGTGTTCGCGGGGGCATTTCTAGGCCTCTGATATTTGGATTTGTTATATGAAAACGAGCATGCAGCACTATGCCTTTGCTGCCGCCCATGACACCTGTGATTTGTGATCGATCTAGACCAAGACTTAAATGGAGACTGAAGTGGTTAGTCGAGCTTTAGCGGTTAGAAGTGTTAGAACATTAATTGGTCAGCTTATTAGGAAGTAAAGGACAAGGGTATAGACTGTTACTGGTAGTCAGTCCAGCTGTTGTGAATAACAGTGCAGTTAGCAATCGTTATATTCTGCCATATCGGTGGAGAGGTAATTGCGTCGCGCACATCGGAGCACGTGTAAGGTGTCAATCCGCGCCTACTCGCGGCGACTCGCGCCGCGCGGGTGGTTGACCGACGTGGCGTGACCGCGTGACGCACGCAAGGGACGGCTGGTCTGTACCGCTGTGGACTTGTGTGTTGATCCTGCTGGTTTTTTTATTGTTTTTTAGATAGTCCACAAGGCTAACTAAAGTAAGGCCATTTTAATAGGCCACATTTGACAACTGTTTGTCTTTGCTTTACAGTGAGGGTAACCTGCTGAAAAATATCGATTAATTTAATTAATCGATGAGGACTTCAAACATCTGTAAATTGAATGTGATTGTTATAAAAACTATTTTAATGACCGCACAGTTCAAACAATGACTAAAAAAACGACAAAAATAATGCGTCTAATAATGGCGCGAAATGAAATCATGACTTTTTTGTAACATTTCACGTTTCTGGATACTGGCTTTTGAGCCAGACGTTATATATTTAAATGAATGATTACATATTTTTTGGCCTAAAATGTAAGAAAATGAATTCTGTTCCCATTAAAATATATTTTATTTTGTAATCGTGAAATACTTTTTGACGATTAGTTCGACTTCTCGAATTCAACTTATCTACTGATCTGTTTCTTTTGGTACTATCCCTCATGTTTAAAAAGAAAAAGAGTTCACTGACGTAACTTTGTAACGACGTCAGTTCTTTACTTAAAAGTGTAAAAATTTTAACAATATCTAGTAGGGAATATTAAATAATATGGAGTGCCTCCCTTAACACTAGAAAGACGGGAGCAGTCATTTGACCGGATTTTCAATTTTAAATTTTGCTTATTCCAAAACTTTTTGACAAAGTTTACTGATAATTTGTGACTTTTATTATTATGAATAAAATCTTAAAAATACATGACCAAAACATTCTCAGTGTTTTTGTTTACTGTTTAAAATGCTGATATACCTACAAAGACGGCGACAGTCATTTGACTGCTGTAACCTAAGTAGTGTTTATAATTGTAATATGAGGGTATTATTGTAAATATCTAAATGGTTTTGTTTTATTAGTCAGTCGCTAGAGTGACAAGCTTCATATTGTACGTATTATTTAGAATATTGTGAATAAATTAGTGTAAAAATGTCTCGAAGACTCAAAAATAACGAAATACTTCATTTACTGCAAAACCTACTTGATGATGAGTGGAAATGTGAATCTGAAAGTGCAGAAATTGACAGTGATGATGACATTTTGTTCCCTGCTGTTAGTTCGAGCTCTGATAGTGCAGACTCGGACCCAGAAGATCAGGTACCCCTTTAGAATTTACGTTACATTAGCAATAACAATAAAAGTGTTCGTGGCAAGAGTAGGGGTCCCCTTTTGCTTGCCAGTACTGCTCACGAGCAGGATTGTCATTACACGGCCACAGACGGGACCTCATGGGCACTTCAGACGGTATCAACTCCAACTGATCATCGGCCTTGACAGAATATTATTACTGAGCAAGTAGGACCTACATCACTTACAAGAAGGAATTTCAAAGGAAATGTAGCATATGCTTGGAGATGCATGGATGGCTGTACAAGTATTTCTTTACTTTTTAGATCTAGTAGGAATCAATTCTTACATTTTATATAAAAAATTGACAGGAATAAATATAAAATGGAGAAAATTTATTTTGGATTTAGCGAGTGCACTTAGTGGAAATAATGAAATGGAAATAGGACTTTTTGGTTCTGAGCTTTTGTGTGTAGAACCTATGCCTTCAACTTCTCAATCTTCGTTGCCGATCATCCAGGAGAATCAAAAAAGGCAAAAGTGTTATATTAGCAAAATGTCAAAATAAAACTATCAAAGTAGGCTATTATTGTAAAAAACCACTTTGTGGTTCTTGCAATAAAATTAAAACTTTTAAATGCAAAAACTGCGATTAAATATTATATTATGAGTATTATATGACGATCAGTAAAGTTGATTGTAGAATTATTTATATTAATTAAGAATTTTCTGAATATGAGTACTTGCAGTCATTTGACCGGCTGCCGTCTTTGTAGGTAGTTAAATTTTGCCGTCTTTCTAGTGTTAAAGGTTACTTTGTAAAATTTTGACGAACTGTCAAATGTGGCCTATTAAAATGGCCCTACTATAACGACTGTTTTTAATATTATTTTCTAAATTTACTGGATGAGTTAGTGAGACTCACAAACTAACTAATAGTGCGTTTTGACGGAACTTGCTAAGGTTAGTAGGTTCGGTCCGTGGTACCTTGTGGTACGTGTGCTATTCGTAAACCATCGTCACTACAATAGAAAAAATAACATAGTAAACCAAATTACATAGATACTTCAAATTAAAATAAAAGTTTGAGTAGAAATAGCTCGTTAATTGATTTATATTTCGTATGAATATTCGCATAGCCAGGGATAACGTCAGGCATATCAGGCATATTGGCAGGGACTGGCTTTAAATACTCGTAAGCCTAGAAGACCTTAGCGTCCTAGAGACTGGCAGTTTTGATCGAGCAGCTTATGATCGCCTTGAAGTTGGGATACATCGCCAGGCAAACTTTGCTTTGAGTTAGCTTTATATTTTCCATAATGATAGGTCGCGCTTTATAAATGTTACATTTAATTTGACTTCATTTGTATTATATTGTTAGCTACTTACTGAGAAGAATTCTGTGACGAAATATATATTTCTTGTGAGTTTTTTTTCTCTTAATTAAGGTTTAGTGTAAATTGGTAAATAATAGAGACGGCAGAACGGACCCAATGGGAACAATCTGGCCGCTGGGTCGCGGGATCGAGGATTCGGGGGGTCGGGAGGGGTGCAGTGGTCGCGTCGCGAGGCCGCCCTTGCGAAGGTGAGGCGACAATTAGCTCGCGGTCATTCGCCGCGGCCGCTGCGGCGCGGCGGCGCGGCGCGGCGCTGGCGCGGCTTCAACGATGCGATCGACTCGCGATAATCGACCGGACGCGACGCGACGACACGCATGCTATACCTATATTCCATTCGCATTCGATAAGGAATTCGTTACAATTGCACGGCACACAAATGCCAGCTTTCCGACTATGAGATTAAGGTGCATTTAAGAATGGCGGCAGGGTCTTAAAATGCTTTTAGTAAATTTTGCTTACAAGCTGAATTGAACTGTAAGCACAGGCAATATGTTTGGTTTCGTGGTGAGTGGCAATTCCATATGCTCGGCGACTCAAGTATAATGTACGTCACGCCGGCTGGCTCGGTTGCCAGTGAATCTTCGTTTATCGACAGTAATTGTTGAGGCTATTTGCAATTGCTTCGTTAGCGCGAGTTATATCTCGCGTCTAATAAACATAGCGATACCGGGTTGTTACGTTGATGGATAAGATTCTTACTTTCGTTGAGCATCCTTGTCATTATTCACATGTTAACTTCACGGTCGGGGCATACATTTATATTACAGATTTTCCGGGTAAAAAGTAGCCTATATGTTGCTCTTCGTACCCATCTATCTCATAATGAAAATCCTATTCACATCGATTCAGCCATTCCAGAGATTAAGCCGGACAGACAGAAATATGGATGTTTTGTTTAAGTATCGTATTAATTACTAAAAGTACTTGAACACGGTTATTTTGAGTTCACAGAAAAATAGGCAGGTAGGTATGTATATGATTTTAAACTTAACTCATCGTAGATTGTCCACCTTTTACTATGATACGGGTATACATAGGGTACGGCTTACAATATCATGTCGTTTGTACCCGTATCATAGTAAGATATTAGTTACTTAAATTTTTAACCGACATTAAAAAAGAAGGAGGTTCTTAATTCGTCTGTATTATGTAAGTAAAGTACATAGAGATAGATGGTAAAGTATGTAAAGGTCGTCGTATGTATGTATGTATGTAAAGGTAAGGTACCTAAATGATCATCTTGTTTACGAAAGACAATCAGTTGTAAGCACAGTTATTTGATAAGCTTATTCCCAATCAGCAAATAGTTTTGATTGGAACGAAACGGGTCGGATGGACCCGAGCTAAGACGATTGCGTTCCACGTGATTCTCCGTCGTTCCCGGAGCGATCCTATTCCGGATTTAGCTTAATTGATTGACCTCGTTCGGTGCGTCGGCGACACACGTGTCGTGCGGCGAGTAGCTTAATATTGCGGCGATGCAACTTTGGTTTGGGGAATTAATGTAACAAAACCGTTAATGGATCAATCAATTGTGAATCGGACGTGTTCAAGAGACGGTTTGATTTTCTTTTGATAATTAACCTAGTTTTGAATACGGGTTTTTTTTTGGATTCCGTACACAAAGTGTAAAAATGGTAATCCTATTTACACGCCGATGTCTGTTGTACTGTCCGTCTGTCTGTCTCAGAGCTCTCTTAAATAGAAATAGGTAGACACTTCAGTGGAGAGATGCAATGTCTTATCTGCCTTCAAGCTTCATCTCTAAAATACTCTGATGAGTACGGATAGATTTCACAGTCCCAATTAATTACAGCATAAATATTGGAATACATTCGGCGGCGCCGCGCGAGGTGCGCTCACTCACTCACTCTGTTAATCACAGGGCGAACGACAAAGTGAATTTTAAACGAACGGACGGATCAGCGCGTTTGTCGAGCCGCCTAGCCGCGCCGTGTAAACGGTTAATATTCAAACGGCAAACAATGAAGTGTAAACGTGTTTTGTGGTTTCAGCCGTGTGTGCTCGTATTAATATTTGTTAACCGATGGGTTTGGAAAGGTCTTGTAAGTAAAGCCGTTCATTGATCATCATCATCATAGCGAATACGCGAGCACACAGGACCTTCGCGAATTGTTAAGCGAAGTTTTTGACATATCCGTGGTAGGTAGTAGCTATCAAAGCTGTGACAATAGGTACAAAGGTTCCCGTGCATGTAAGTGAGAGCGGTAAACTCCTCATGGATTCTCCTCCTCATGGTGGATCATGATGTAAAAAGCAACCTGTATATCGTCCTAAAACCTCTTCTAAGACAGAGTGAAAGTTCTATTCAAGTCGGTTCCGATGCTTCAGAGATTCGAATATAGGTACCTACTTACATGTACAAAAATTTCACTCATCTTAATATAAGTATCTACTCGTACAGATATTGTAAGTAGAAGTTATCTAAGTAAGAAGAATTTTGCAGTTTATAGGTATGAAAAAAATGAGTATCAATTTGTGTTTAAGCTCACGCGGAATGATGAACGAGCTATTAAATTCAATGTTCATAAATATCGTTTCAGACACCGTATCGTTTAAAAAATAAAAACTTAATTAATACCATTTAGCTAACATCTTACAATAACAGTAAAATTTAGTATAATATTTAGACACTAATGAATAACTTGGCACCATTAACATAGCGTGCCCGCGCCACCCTTCCGCCCCTAAAACATTTAAAAACGTAAACTCAACAGTTTCCAAGCAATAAAACAGTCGGCCAACATTTTCACGGGCGCCAGGCGAGTGTTTTGATAACAATCGGCCGTTCCCGGCGCCCGCCCTTTCGCTTTCATTCATGCCCAATGCCCAACTAAAACAAACTTTATTTCAATTTGTATATGTGTGTCTGCCGTGCCGGCGCCCATTGCGCATGTGTGCGTCTGTTTATACAAAGAACAATGATAGGTACAGAAGGTTGGTGCGTCGCGTTTGTAGGTTAATTAATGCCTTGTGGCTTAGTTGTTTTCAGAGGGTCGTTTTTGTAGTTGTTAACACTTGTATTTGGGCAGTATTTGAAAGATACTTGAAAGATATTGTTAAGTTGATTATAACAGTGATTAAAACTGATTAAGTTAAGTTAAATACATGTAAGTTATGGGTTATTTAAATAAGATATGGTTAAGGTCCGGAACCTTAACAATATCTTAAAGATCATAAAAGAATGAGTTATTACGAATGAAAAGAACACAATGTAGCATACAAGAATAAGTATAATCATAGATTGCTATTTTTATGGAATATTTTCCTATAGACTCTTACTATTTTAATTTATACTAACTTTCGAAAATCGTTTTCTGAAATTAAGAATGAAAGATCTTCTGCGCTAAACGACGCCTCAATTACGAACTGCGTAGCTACTATTGCCTATCAAACTAATACCTACTTGCGTATCTAATCATTATTAATTGTGTAATTAGTACGATCGTTTACTTGATAGCCGTGCGATTCTGTAGGCTATTACGCGGCGGGCACTATCAAGTATCGAAACATTCATTCAATTAATAATATAATGTAGGTATTTTGATAGGTACAACAGGTACAAATTTATGCAAATATACCTTTAGAATAACTTATTCACCCGTTACCATACAAAAGAGTTGTAGTCACGTAAAAACTGATTTCGTATATTTTTTCTATTTTCTTTTGTGCACAGTTTTATAATCTTGTAAACCTGGTGACATGTTTTTTCTTAATCTATAATAAATATCTAATAAATAAAATAAAATATGCAATTATTTCTATACCTACAATATTCCTTAAACTGGTATTCCATTCACATATCTATAAATCTTAATAACCTTATTTGACATTAAAAAAAAAACCAAAAATGGTCATTTTGTACAATTTTTACTCTTTGGCACACCGCAGTCGCAAACACATAAATATGTAGGAGGTATCGTCACAGATAAACTTGTAAAAAGTTATGAATGAAACCGAGAGTGCTCGTAGTAGAGTTGTAGACTCCCGCCCCTCCCGCCCTCCCGCCGCCCGGCGTAGCCGACGATTTGTTTCATGCATTTAGTTTTATCACGGCATAAAGATATTTATTACGTTCAAACGAACACCCGGACTAATATTGTCGGAGGCGGAATGTTGTATTTCTGTTCGGCTGACACAGATACCGCGTGTGCTCTTGTATTTGGCCGAATTATTGTTGTAAGAATTTGTTTTGAGTAGGATTTGTCAACGATTCGTTCATAAGAATTTCATATCTTCGCTTTGTCTGTTTTTTATAAGAGTACCTACGCAATGCATTTGAAGGTGATTGGTGAAGATTGAAACTTTTTAATGCTTTGCTATTAAGTATCGTCGTTTTAATACCAAACTCGCATAAATTTACTTTTATGCCGCTCCGCTGAGATCTATTTTCCGCCCCATGCGTGCGTGCCGCCCGCGTGCGGTGCACGCCTTGCCCTCCCGCTTACGGTGGCCCTGTCTACCTACTATAACACGAATAAAGAGAATATCCCTTAAAACTAAATATCCTCAAAGAAAAATATTTTTAAAGACCAAAAATGTTTGAATTTCCATCACACGACGTGACATTTTCCTTCGCGAAAGCAAGTGATAAAATTAACTAATAATCAACTACTAACTAGACGAACCATCCCAGTCCTTAAATTGATAAGGTCCTTGTTATTAGTCAGTAACAGTTATCATGCTAAACCTGCATGGTAACTGTAACAGTTATCATGCTAAACCTGCATGGTAACTGTTACCATAAAAAAATTGTAGCAATGCACGGTTCTTAATATTAGTTGATCTATAAACATGGAAATTGGTACAGGATTGTTGGAGTTTCCTAAACGGATAGTTATTAAAATTGAAGAAGGAAAATTGTTGTGGATTGATGAGTCTTGAGGGCTAGTAATTCGATAATTTCAAGTTTCATGCAAGATTTGAACCTGAAACAATCATCAACGTTCATCGTTCAACGTTCAACGTTCAAACTACTGCGCTATCACAGCTTGAGCTGAGCACAGTTTATGTTGTAGGTATGTAATCCGTTCGCGTTCGATATTGAATTCGTTTTAATTGCATCCCACGCACTTTTTCTATGGAATTAAGATAGCAAACGAGCATGCAGCACCACTAGGGTTGCCAACTCTCGAAAGGACCAACCCGGGAGAATTGTATTTGTATTTAAGAAATTTATTTGGGAGTTGAAAGAAAGCCTGATTAATTTTTAAATATATATTTATTTTGATTCCGGGCAGCATCTAATATTCGTCGGTTTTTCATCACAAAATCATAAAAATTTTTACATGTAAAATCGAAGTTAGTGAGAACTTGTAACTCTGCTTTTACTAAAGAAATATTCATTCTATTTCTTTCCTTGCTCCATACTTGCTCCATCATGCTAAATACGCGCTCGCATGAAGCATTAGAGACAGGAATTGAAAGAACAAATGCGACCATTTTTTTCAATTCAGAACAAGAATTTCTGTCTTTAGTTTTCTTAAAGAAGTCAACCCAGCGTAAATCCACTCGATTTTCTTCAACAAGATGTGGTTGCATCTCACGCAAAAGTCCAACCTCATCGTACAATTTGTCATTATCTAAGTCAATATTTAATAACTCGTGGAGTCTAGTAATGCCAGTCCAAGTGATGGGTTCTTTTAAAGATAAAATTTTCATTGCTTGGTATTCCAAATCTTCAAAGTTATACCATTTTTGTAAATATGTCAAGCATCCCGACAAAAAAATTATTGAATTCAGTTTGGATATTACGGCCATTCTCCGATTAGCAAGTTTTACTTGTCCGGGCTTGATAAATCCACAGTATTAACAGATTCAAACATGATTTTTTTTTATATGTTAGTTAGCATCCATATCTAGCTGTATACAAAAATATTGGCTTCTGTTTTAAGTAGATAAGACCAAATTAATTTAAATATACTCAGCGAACCTGTGTTCTCTAATTACCGTGGCGTGTCCGCACACCAACTTTATGTTAAAACTTGCTTGTAATTTTTATAACGTACAGATTAACTTTGATCCATTCAACGTGTTGAACGGTATTATACATTGTGTATCGCATCACAAAATATCGATTCAATAGAACCAGTCTATAAATAATTATCATTAAGTAACCACATGTCCGCACTAAAGTTATAATTGCCGTGACCATTTGTGTTCTCGGGTGTAAATCCCTAAAACAGTATTTTTGGCACATCACTACCGCACCCGCCGCTTCTCCTCAGTGTGTACCATGGCCCATATACAGTCGCACGTCTCTAACGTTAGTGTACCGCCAATGAAGCACGTGAGTATATAATTACCGTAGCCTTGGTTAAAAACTTTTCTAATTACCGTTTTATTTATTTTAATACTTGATTTTTTAAGTTAAACCCGAATTGATCATAGCAATTGAGACAATACTTTGGCCTTTACACGTTGTAATAAGTTAATATTTGCATACTGTGTCGGTTTTCGAAATTTTTAAGAAATTCTATCGTTTTCTAATTACCGTATAATAATTACCATATGTTTATAATTACCGTTGTATGTAAAATTAATACACATTTACGAACTGTTTCCTATTATACTCTTTACAACGCACTACAAAGCCAGCGCAAAACCATGGCGGCGGGCCTAGGGACAATCGATGCAAAGCTGGATGGTTTCCAGGGAGATTTGAACGTCGTGAAGGAGGACCTTAAACGTGGTAAAGGTGCGTATATCCGAGCATGACCAAGCCCTCAAAAGCCATGACGCGGCAATCAACTCCCACGAAACTAGGCTCATGGATTTGGAGAACAAGCTGCAAAAAATAAAGGTTTTGGGCACGGCAGTAACCAGTTCATGCCCTGGGGCCCCGAAATTCAAGGTCCCGAGTTTCGACGGCACGACCTCGTGAACAGCATTTAGGCACCAGTTCGAGGTAGTTGCAAGTGGGAATGGCTGGGAGGACGATCACTCGTTAGCGGCACTCACCCTAGCTCTTCAAGGGGAGGCACTGCTGGTGCCTGAGAACCTGCCGCCGATCGACGCATCTTGGAGTCGCTATTTAAGGCCTTGGAAGCTCGAACGGGGAAAAGCACCTCGAGGTCGTGTATCGCGCGCAGCTTAAAGACTGGTCACGGCAGGCGAGTGAAGGACTGCAGCAATGGGCCACAGCACATCGAGCACCTCGTACGCCCAGCCTATGCGTCGAGCTCCACACCGGTCGAAGACAAAGTGTTAGAGGTGTTTGTCAGCGGTATACAGGATCCCGAGGTGAGAGCAACGGTGCGCTTGGGTCATCACGCAACATAGGAAGCAGCTTTAGCGCATGCCCTTGAAGTGGAAGCGGTACGAAGCGACTATAAAGGTCGTAAGGTGCACGAAGTCATAGCAGCGATTCAACCTCGTACTGGGCCTATATGTTACGGATGCGTTATATTAGGATGAGCTGCCGGACTCGGAAACAACCGAAATTGGTGTCGACGGCTACCCAAGTCAACAGCCAGGAGCTAGAAGCCGCCGCCACCGCTGCCGCCGCTAAGAAGACCGCCAAACCTCCTCCGAAGCCACCGACGGCGCGCAAGCCGAAGAATGCTGACGTCCTGTCACGACGCCCATGCTCCGAAGGTCGACATTGCATCAAGCATTAAAGAAAGAATTAAAGAAGAGGTTAGGGTGATAAGGATGCAGGACCTAGACAACTCTTGTGCAAGGGAGCAAGTAAGGCAAGCTCAGAAGGAAGACAAAGATCTCAGCCTGATCATGGAATGGAAAGCCAAAGGACAGAGGCCCCTGGGGAGTGACGTGTCAACCTCAAGCGCAACGACTAAGGCATACTGGGCTCAGTGGGACAACCTTATATTGGAGAATGGCGTGCTTTATCGGAGCTGGGAGTCACTCAACGGAATGGAAAAAAACCCTGCAAATGGTTATTCCTAGGAGTAAGGTGGCTGATTTGCTGAAGCTAGTAGGTACACGATGGCACTTCCGGTGGACTCCTCGGCATCAAGAAAACCCTCGTAAAGATAAGAGATACGGCCCGGCACTAGATCCCAGGGGGAACGACAGCTGTATAACGTCGGAGCCTCTTGGGAAAGAATCGCCATCGCTGGGCCATTCCCTCAGACTGAAGACGGGAATAGATTCATCATCGTGGTTCAAGACTACTTCAGCAAATGTTCCGGCCATTGTTTGCAACTCTGAACCAAGAGGCGAAGACCGTGGTCAAGAAACTTGTCCAGGAGGTAGTATGCCGCTTTGGTGTACCATCATCCATTGCATTGTGTAATGGGACATCGATAATTCTATTGCTTTAATTTTTATTATATCAGTATAAATTATTAATGTGCGTTAATATCATTTCAGTATCATATTTTACATAGATTTGATGATATTTTCTAATTACCGTTGCATTAAAAATTATTCTTTCTAATTACCATACTCATAATTTTTTTAAGTCTCATTATCTAGAAAACTACCATTATTTGTTACATGCCAAATTAATTATTGAATTTGTATCTTTGAATTGTTTCATATTTTAATGTGCTCCAGTCAACTCAGTGAAAAATAAAAAAGGTTATGGTAATTAGGCAAAGAACGCCGAATTGGAGAATGACCGATTATTTTTTTGCAGTTGATCAAAATGTTTTAGTAAATCCATCGCAGATTTACCATAAAATTGGTCAGCTTGTCTGTTCTGTAGTTTTGTTTTAAGATCAATCATTATATCATGAATTTCAGTGCTTGTTACTCTGTCGGATTCCATTAATTTAATGGTGTTCTGAAAAAGTGACAAGTTCTGTGACAGAGATAGACATCGCCGAATCAACATCGTCGACGGCGAGCGAGACAAACAGGCTTAAACCGGCAGTGGGGCGGCGCGCGGTGTGGTAGTGTATGTAGCTGTAAAGCGAGTGAATGGCGACGAGCGGGCGACGGATGCATTTAATTTTTAGAAAAAACCGGAGAAATTAACGCTCTCCGGTAGGTCGGGAGGATAACCATTATTACCGGAGTCTCCCGGGAAATCCGGGAGGGTTGGGAACCTTAAGCACCACCCTTCCGCTGCCGACCATAATAACTGTGACCGACCTAGAACTAGACTCAAAGGGACTAGGATGGTTAGTCCTGTTAGTTAATGTTAGTAATAGTCCAGTTAGTTATTGTTAGGGCGGCCACATACAGTCGGAATTCCGAAACGGAATCCCGAATAGGGTTGTAACGATATATCGGAAAACCGATAATATCGAAGAGGACACGTCGATATTTTTATCGATATTTGCGTTATAACGATATGATAATATCGATATCATATCCGAAGAAAAAAAAACAATGGTATGGGCTTTGAACATTAGCTTTTTCTTACAATATAATATTATCGGTTTTCTTATAATATTATCGGTTTTCCGATATATCGTTGCAAGGTTGCAACCCTATTCGGGATTCCGTTTCGGAATTCCGACTGTATGTGGCCGCCCTTAGTATGAGTCTCGTTCTAATTCGGTCACAGATGTGCTACCTTGCTACCCCTGAGGACTGAGATGGTCGCCTCTAAAAAATTGGCCAGCTCACCGCCCCTTTGATAAATAATAAGATTCATTGTAGATTGACGACAAGAATTAAAAATGCCTTAAGTAAAATTTCCTTATAAGCTAAATTGAACGGAAAGCACATTGTCATGTTATAAATGTGTTTTTAGCGGACAGTGGTAATTCCATATACTGGGCGAGTCAAGTAAAGGCTTGTAGGCACTAATCCCATGGCTGCGGTTCAAGGTTCGTTACGTAAGCCCCAGGTGTAGCGCTGCATCGCGGCCGGCGCACTGCAGAGAATGGGGTAATACGTAAGAAGATAAGATTACACACCTAACAGTCTATACATTAAAACGAACGCATACGTACACGCACGTCATATTATGTTGAAAATAGCCGTGGCCCTAATATTGGTTCTTGAGTTGAACTCGTACTTGATCCTGAGGCCATATTATTTGGTTCTTTTTGAATACGCTCAAAATGTACATGATGTCGGCGTGTCCGTACGTTCTTCGCCAGCCGGCATCAGACGGAATCAGACGGCAATTTGTTACATTCCAGCTGGGTACTTATGAGGTAGTATTTTCTTATTTGGACCTAAAGCAGAAGAACGTTTGTTGTACCCTTTAAAAATCTACTTCGAAAGTTTGCAACGCGACCTCCCTGAATCAGACGCTTTGATTACCCTGGATTAAGACCTGGTACGTCCATAAACAGATACGATGATAGATGCTGTAATAGCCACAAAATATAATTATATAACACACTCGCGCACAAATACCGCGCCATTCGTTCTCCGCGTCCCTGTTATCCGATATGATGCTGTAAAATTTATTATTATTATGAACCAATGAATCCGGCGCGGCCGCGGCGTTCGCGGCTTGTGGTCGCGCCAACAACCGACCATCGCCCCACCAACCATAATTCACGGCGAGGTAAATGATTGGATCAACCAGATTTCTAGCACATAATATATATGTACGTAGGTACGCGCTTTGCGTATTCCAAATCTCGAATGAATGGTCAGTTCGTGAAATTACCTGATATCGTTTGAGGATATTGTTGTTTGTAATTGTTTTTTGACCAGATGAGGAACACTAAAGACATCGTTGACGCATTTTCATTAAAAAGAGGAAATAAACAAAAAAAACGATTTTGCACGCGGGCCCAGCTAGCTCCCTTATGGCTAACTGATACCTACTTGCCTGATGATGGGTTGATATAATGGTGAACATTTTAGTATGTATCTATGTATACTTACTCAGAAAATATAAAAGCGAAAGATTTTTATTTTATTTCATCACTTGATATCGAAAACCATTTGAATTGTAGTTACCTTAACATGAAATTTGGCAGGGAGGTAGATTACAGTAAGAAGATGTCCGCTAAAAATGGATTTGTTATATCCCGTCCCTGAAGGGGTAAAATAGCAGTTGAGAGTTTGTTCGAGAGTCCGTCAAAAATACTTCCAAGCGGGCTAAGCCGCGGGCAGCTAGTAAAGATATAAATGTATGTAAGTTGGTAGCAACTACCGATTGAATACAAAACGCACAGCGGTTACCGCAATGGATGTTCCGGCAAAATGTACCAATGGTTTTATTCCATACATTGAATTCGCGGTTTTATGCACACTGACTGTATCCGCGAATTATTTTTTATATTATATTATTCGATATGTAGCAAATTTATCCTTAAAATATAAAATGATGAGTTTCAATTTTTGGACTTGGTCTGGGTGTTCGTTCCGTGTCGTGGCCATGTATCTATAAATGTAAAAAACTAAAACAAAAGGTACCTAAATTAAAGCGGTTGGAAGACTTGCGCTCGTCAAGATTAATTTGTAATCTGTCATCTACATGAAGAAAATTTCCCAAGAATAAAATAAATAAATAATTTCACAATTGCATAAGTGTGCAAGCGCGGACTTAATACCCAGGGATGTCCTTAAGTACCGTCACATCACTATCGTAAGAGGCTCCCGCAGCATTAGGTATGTAATGATTAAAAGCGAGGTTATATAAAGCAGTATGTTACATAGGTCCGTAGGTACGTGTTACATAAACCAAGCGAGCTAGCGGGCGAGCGACCAAAATACGGGCACCTGACGCCGGGCTCTCGAGAGACCGCGGGCTTAGTGGTGGCGGCAGCGAGAACGTTTTTTATTTAATATTTTTTTATTGTATTCATAGGTTGAGAGACTCAAAAAATTATAGGTATAAGTGTATCGACCTAAATACATACACGAATTTGAATATTGTTGAACTCGTTTAGCCTTATTACCAAATGCAACGTCAATTTTTGTTATTAAACATTATGTTACAATTCACATTACACTTACGCAGTGTTATGTTATAATAAAGAATACAAAATGCGCAATTAAAATTATGGCTACGTTTTGTTTCGAATTGAGTTAGTCATTAGAAAAATCATTCAAAAATTTACTAGTTAATGGACTTGAAAAAGAAATAAATAAGCAAAAAATAATATGTGCACGGAACATTAAATCAATATTAAACAATCATAATTAATAACATTGTTCAGAAATTATTGTTAAAATATCAAAGACGAAGAGTTTATTTCTGAATAAAACTCTACCAATTTTGTGGGGACATATTCAACAAATTTGACATCAGATTTACAAAAAATCCTTAAAATATATTGGATCCGCTTCCCGCTCCGCTCGTCACTGAGCCCAAAATGTTATTTTCCAACGAGCCGCACAAAGCCTGCCCGCTGCGGTCGCTCGTCTTACCAACGCCGCCCGATTGTGCGCCACCTACATACATATAACGGTACAACCACCTTGGACGGTAAGGGTGCGGCCACACTGATAGATTAAATGGATAAATAAACGCTACAGCCTACCCCGTTGTTGGATTCGCGGTTTGGAATTGTATGAAAATGTTGGGACTGGATTTTGTGATTTCAGATTTAGATATTATTGTGGTAGGTTTGTTTGTTTGATCCACGAGTTTTTATACGACGATTGCTCCTCCAGTGCGGAATGGTCCAGTCTGGAACGAACTTCCTCCCTCGGTATTCCCACAGTGCTATGACATGGGGTCCTTCAAGAAGCGGGGCCATCACTTCCTTCTCGGCCAGCAACGCACTGGTGATGCCCCTGGTGTTGCCAATGTCCATGGGCGACGGTGATCACTTACCATCACGTGACCCGCCTGCTCGTTTGCCTGCTTAGGCTATTAAAAAAAAATGGTGGAGTGGTTAGGGGCAAACCGAAGTACTCGTATCTAACATGGGTAGGGTTGCCAGGTTGCCAAATCTAAAAGCCGCATAGTCAGCCAGTTTGGCCGGACATTTGGGTCATTAAAATATCAGCTTCGTAGCTGGCGATTGGTGCAATTATAAGGGGAACTATATAGGATTAATATAGAGGAATATTCGTTATCTGAGTGACTTGCATAGTAACTAAGATTCAAATGTAAAAAGCCTAACAAAAGCCGGACATGCCGGACAGGACACGCACACAAAAAAGCCCAACACTGTCCGGGTTTATCCGGACATTTATCCGGTTTAGCACCACTAAACATAGGCCAACGCTCAAGTATCTGAAATAAAAATAAATAAATAAATAAACAAACTAATGTTAAAAATTATTCCACAACGGGGTGAGAAGGGGAGAGTGATATAATATTTTTGTAAAATGTCGGTCGAGCGGGAATCAAACCTAAGATCCCCTATTTTGCAATCAGGGATAGGTACTCTACTGGCTACGCTGAAAATCGTTTTTGAAATGTTGAAAATATTTTTTTATGAAAGACTTCTTCTAGCCTTTATTATTCAAAAGTAATAAATATTACTTTTATAAATCTGTAGTATGGACGAACATGTTTTATATAGTTTTGTATGAAAAATATTTTCCGTAGGTTGGTACTCCCTATCGATTTCATTATGTGACAACGTACTTGCTATTTGTATCTACTAAAAACAAGACTGAAATAGGACTATGTCTGTCCATATTTTTTTATAGTAGGTACCGTAGGCAAGTAAAAACGAGCATATTTTTTTCTTTTAATTTCTCTTTCTATCTTGTCAGTTAATACAGATACCTAGCACGTCAAATTAGTTTGTGGTTTATTGAAGGAAGGACAGGACAAAAAGTTTAAATGCGCGGCGAGGTTTTTGTAACTGTGTTAACATGATTAGCGAGTAACAGTTACTTTAATATTTTCAATTAAGAATTGTTTCTTACGGAGATACTCTTTGATTTAGCCGACACCAGATGGCGTTACTAGTCATATTCTAAAACTAAACATTCGTAGGCCAGCATTTCTTTATCAACAATGGAAATGCAATCTCTTAAGATTTTCTTTAGTTCTAAACCTGGAGTAATACCATCATTTATACTGCGGTACTCTTCAAGACAAAAGATGCATTCGCATTTTAGTTTAGGCGGTGGAGTGAGGGTGGATGAGGTCAAATATTAATGTACATTTATAATATTACAAAAACACTATACGTTCATACATTTAGAAAAAGAAAACATAAATGTTGACATTTCAAAAAAGCTTCGAAAAAAGTATGATGTGAAAGTGTAATGTAGTCTCTAAATCAGACTATGATACACTTCTTAGCCGTAACGATTGCAGTTGTCATGGGCGGCAGCGGAAGGGTAACGCTGCCTGCTCGTTTGCTACCTTAATTCCATAAAAAAATAGGTAGGTACTCAAAGTAGAAATATTTTTGGGCATACTCCCTGAATGGCAGTTACCACAACAAATCCGCGGGAGCCGGCATCGGCAGCGCGGAAGGTTGTTTTATTTGCATCCAATACGGCAGAGCAGTATCGTTTTAGATGCACATTGCCGCATATCGGCCCGCGGTCCGGTTCGAATGTACCATTAAAACACACCGACGGACAGTGAGCCGCTGTTATAGCGAAAAATTCACATTTTGAAGTGATGTGCACGACAATTCCTTTTTATATGTCGCGAGCTTTTTTTTTATTCACTTATTTATCCACCGTTTTGTGTTGCGTTGTTGGTAGGTATCATTTAGGCTGTTTGTTTTTGTTGTGACTTAAAAGGCCTCCAAAATATTCTTAGCCTTGATTTGAGTTCGGCTTTATCGCAACCCATAACTTCACGGGCTTGGGCCTGCTCTCACAAAGTGAGAGTTACAGGCCCAGTGAAAAATGTCCTGCTCGCTGTACAGGCCATATTTCATCACGCTAGCCCAGTGCCAATTGCGGAACATGTATGGCTGAGTATCGTTTAAAAGTAAAGTGCTTGAGGGCCAATAATTCCGATCTTTCTTCTTCTTTCGTCATCCTTCCTTCTTCATTATTCCTTCTTTCCTGGCTATTATTCATCTGTAATGCCTTTGGTGCTGTAAATGTCCCTGAGCGAGAATGACCACTTATTATGTAGACTCGTAGGCTCTTCTACTCGTGTTTCAGGATAAATGTCAGCACCACAGCACCGCACATCAGAGTCGCAGAATCGTTGGTGGGAGGAGACAATTCACCAAAAGTATTAAAAACATTTTACAGGTAGGTAGGTACTTTACGACTTTAAGACGGAGAGTACAGATAGCAATGTACCTAATGTGTAAAAACTACGATTATGAAAGAGGACCATAACAGTCGAGTGTTAACCAGATCGGTAATCTCAAATGGCTAGAAAAAACTATTATCGCATCCGTTTTTAGGGTTCCGTATTCAGAGAGATATGTGAAGAGTCGTTGGCTAGGACTCAAGAGTAAACGAAGCTTATAAAGCAAAAGCGTCTAGAACTTCAAAACAATTCTGGTGTCCTAGTTTAGTGACACAGTTGCCATTCAAAAATATCAGTGATGTTATTGCACGTGACGACAACAACCATCCATTTGGATCGTAAACATAACAGTCCAGTTATTTTGGTAGTATTCGGGCTATGGATTGCTGGAGGCCTATCTACAAATTACAAAGAGTGAAAGCGGTGCGAGCGAATTCGTTCCGGGAACGTCAAACGGCAGATCTGTATCAAACGTAAAAACATTCATCTGAGTGTTGTTAGGTATTCATAGTTTGATATCGGGATAAATCATTATCATCATATGGCCACAGAAAATGCAGAAAATTGCAATTAGGTACTGCAAGTAAAACGATTACTTGTCATTCCCATTCAAATAAGACCCGTAGAATAGTTGGTAGACCCCACGACTGTATTTTTGAATTGGGTTTTAACTGGGACTATAATTTTTAACTGTGTGTTTCGATTTTTGAGTGATTTCGGACAGATTTTTTTTTGAGTATTTTTCAATCTTTACTTATCGCGTTTCGAGTAAAACGGGATACAATTTTAAACCTGAAGCCTCCTCAATAAAATTTAAAACTAACAATTATTTTATAAGTTTACAGGTGACATTATTATTATTACTTGATAACTGATACAGCATGCTACACTTTATAAATGCAGTGTGATATCTTGTAAGTTTCATGCCGCACAGGTACGGCTAGTAAAATCGAGGATTATTTTTCTCGAAGCGAAGCGAAGCACTCGGTATTTTCCCCACCGTATGTATTCAGCGTGGCGTGCAGGCAGCGCCCCCGGCGTGCAAAAGGAGAACGCTCACGACACGCTCTCCTCGGAATTTCCAACGAGGGTAGGCAGGTATAGATGTTTTATGTAAACGGTTCCATGAAAAGTTGTGTCCTGGCGTATATGATTCTGGACTTTAAAATATTGATGAAGGATTGATTTGCATGATATGCACTTGCAGTTATACCTATTGTGATTCGTTTTAGCTCGCGTCTTTTGTCATCTTAAAGTTGGAGAGTGACTATACCTACCCTTAAAATTATTCCAAAAAAACATGTTTTCCGGTTTAAAAGTAACCTACATATTATGTACTTCTCAGGGTTGAAAAACTTTCTCCATCCCAAATTTCATCTTAATTAGACGGATTAAGACAGGAAAGTAAGAGGTAAACATATAGACAGCCAATAGAGTAATTAGTATGTTTATATAGTTACATCTACAATCTAAGTATCTTCACACATTCCGCGTGTAATTATTTAGCTCCTAACGCGGGAGACTAGAATTCCTTGAATTACAAATCTCACGGATATACATTGTTATCTATCACTTAACTATCTTCCCTAGCCGAGAATCGAATATAAACCCTTCGCTCTGGAAGGGTTCCTTGCTAATGTGCTGGTGAGAGTATCCAGGTTACCAGGTGTTTTATCGCTGCACTATTATATCATCAACGGGAGTTTGTTTATAAGATTAATTGAGGGACCCTCTCTACGGATCCATAGCTTGCTGGCGAAGTGAGATAATCCGAGTTAGATTCCCTGCCAAGGAAGACATATGTGGCAGATAAAGTTTGTTCTCTAGTTGTGGGTGTTAGTACATGCCTCCTACGCGCTACGTAGGCCGGGACCTTAGGAAATCTTAGTAGGGAGACAAATAAATGGAAGCATTTTCTGCATTAACCGTAACCCCCGACGCAAAAAATGTGTTTAAGTTTGACCTTTTTGTCTGTCTTTTAAGGGCACCGTAGCTCTTGAATTTTGGAAGAGTGTGAGCTCTTCCAAAATGTAAGGCATTTCTTGCATAAAATTGATTTTAGTCTTAGCGGTTAGTTTTTTTTTTATTTCCAATTGTTACAACATTAATTTGTGGTAGCAAAAGCGCCTTCCTGTCTATGTTATCCTTGTTCTATTCTATTCTCTCTGCTCTGTGTAAACGTTATTTTCTGTTAAACTATCTAAATGTTATTTTATTGCAACACCAATTTACTGTTATTTTTGATTATTGTCGAACAGGCAACATCCGACCCAGATGAAGAAGCAAGAGTTTTCGAAGTGGCTTTATACATAATATATATGTATCTATAGTTTCGTCTTAGCCAACTCGGATGAACTTCGCGAGTAGTGTAGGCGGGATATTATATTATCTTTGAATAGGTAAACCCCTGGGTAGTGGGAATATAGTTTGTTCGGAAAGCGTGGAGCAAGTGTCAAGTAGTGTTAGGGCGGAGAACTGTGTACGTTGTTTTAACGCGTCGTACTCAAAAGACCGTTAATAACATGACAGCAGGACAGACAGACAATGCACACATGTCCGATAGCATTCGTTACGCGTTCTCGTTCCACTTAGTTTTTATTTATTGTTTATTAGAACTTCATAGAACCAATTAAACTAACAAGTAATTAAATATGACACTAAAAATTAATGAGCAGTAAAATTAGGAAATTGGTAATGATTTTTCATGAATGGGCAAACATGTATCGTTATTTGTATTCTATACTTCCTATTCCTTCTAGGTTCCCACGTTATTCCCTATTACTAGGTTCCTTCGTACTTGGTACTCGGGTAATTTCGGACAAACTCTACCAGGTGGTTGGACTAAAGTTTGGCTCGCTAGCTACCCTCATAAGTGAGCCGCCGAACAGTGTATCTAATAGGCTTCTAATTTCTAATCTTCTAATAAGCACTGCGTAGTGCGCACGTTACAACGACACGGCAACGGAGCAACCAAAACAAAAGCCTTAAATTATGATATTTATAAGCTGGTTATTATTAAGGCTGTATACTTGAAACACCTAATATTCCTCACCCGCTCCTGACCAATTCCGAACTATATAATATAATCCGAAGTATACAATCGAAATTCAACCGTTAAATTTCCGCTGTCAGTCTATAATGAATCTTAATCACAGGGGTGGAAAGCTGGCTTTTGTGGGGGTTGTTATTTAAACGAATTCTATATCGAAAGCGAACGGAGTATAGCACTAACATTCTCTTTACCAGGCCTCAAACATACTGACGAGAACTAAATTCTTAATCCTCTCCGCTCCGAACTGGACCAACCATCCAAGTCCCAACTTGACTCACTTGAGTCTGATTCTGCGTTGCTTGTCATACGCGGCAGTTGAAGGATGATGCTGTATCCTCGTTAGCTAAAGTCCATAAAATATTGACTGCACCAGGAGTTTGTCGATTTCATAACTTAGATTTCTCTTGTAGGTATAGGGCCGAGGCTTCAATAGGGATTATTCTCCCCCAATTCACCGAAAACGAATATTTAAAACGTTAATTCGTACCGTGTTCCCCGCCAGCCATTTTCACTTTCTTGCTTCGAAATTCGGTTCGCGCATAAAGATGCATGTGTGCGCCTCGGCACTCGGGGACCACGGTTGCGTCATTGATTAACGGAGTCACAGAGGTGTCGCTTTAGGTATATTTTACCGAACGTAGGTATACTGCTTGTCTGCCGATCCGCACTAAATGTGCTGGACTTTGGCTTGTACCCCTCACGTCAAAAGAGGAGACTCGGCTCCAGCCCAGCAGTAGGACAATTTTGAGTTGTACCTAATGATGATGAATGAATGAATATGTTCACGTTAAACTAATACCATGCCTAAATTGTAACTGAGGAATGTAAATGCGAGTGAAATCCATCAATTCCCGCAATTAAGTAGGTACCCTAGAGGAGATCCAAAATTTTATGATCTAATTCCGTGATTTGTATCGTCTGCGTAAAAATTTTTTGAGTATTTTATTTGTAGTCATATTAAAGTATCTACATATGTTAGATTTGACACTACACATAAAATAACTAAAAAAATTGCATCGTTACATCAAACATTAAAGCGGGTATTTTAGTAAATAGAATGAAGCGGACCTTCTGTCGCATTCTATAATGTAGCGGTACGTTCTCGTGGGGAGGTTGGGGAGGCGGCGATCTTGCTCTTTTTATCTTTTTACCTTTTGCCTTTCTTTCCGATGCAAATTCGCCGTCACTAGCAACGCCAACGCCAGCGCCGGCATGGAAATACGAATTGAGAATTTTCAGTAATGTTCTTATTTTCGGACCTCGTTACTGGCCGTTTTTATGCACGCGCTCGAATCAGTCGCGAGCGGAGAATTCAGTATGGCTTGCGATTCAATGTAGGTCGCTGTACTAGTGTACAAGCGTATAGAGTGTGTGTGTGCAATTTGAATAAATCTAAAGTTTGGAAGTTTCTTCTTAGCGTCTAACATGCAGTTTCTTTTGATCCAATAACAACCATATTTAGAGTGTACCTATGCTTGAATGGTTGATGTTATAACCTATTTCGCTTTCAAGTCAAGTCAAGTCAAAGTTTTAATCATTATATTAGGTAGTAATGGTCATGTCACGTGAAAAGTTTTTAAGTGGAATAAACGTTCTGACACTTCGATTAGCCCTATTTTATCTGTAGGTCTGAATTTATGCTATAGTATTAATGAGAGTGGCCCGGTAGACCACCTTTTAGGTCTGTCAATTACTACGATAAACCGGTCCTTAGTTTATAATATAGGTGCTATTGAGATACACTAATTTATTATTAATTAATTTTGTTTTCATGTTGTATAACAGTATAAAATCATTAGAGTTATCTATACGATTGAGACTCTTTCAATAATGTATTTCGAATGTATTTCAAAAAAAGGGGCAGAGGGCAGAAAATGTTCCAAAAGCTACGTAGGTGCGTTTGACTGTCAGAATAAAAGGTGCAAACATAATATAAATAAGGTCATCAGTCTAGAAACTGTAGACTAATTGAACATTTTTATATTTCTTTTTAAACAATTATATCGAATTTCAGTACTCTCCTAGCAAATTTTCAGAAATCTAGCATCATCTAATGTGAAGGTTTAATTAAAAGCTTTATTGTAGGCAACGCTTCGGCGATCCTGTTGAAGTTGTGCTGTTCAAACGATGCTGCTATCCTTAACAAAACTCCACTTTATAAAAGCAGGTTGTGAACAAAGAAGGATATATTGTTCTCGAAGTTGAGCAAACAATAAACAAATAATGCCTTTTTATTTCGCTCACTACAATACTAAGTTGTAGCTGCTGTCTTTTAATAGAAAATTTGAGGCTATGGGGATATTATCTCGATATTACATAGGTTGCTTTTAAATAAAGTTGATATTAGCAGATACGGAGACAAACAGGCTTCCTTCTTCCTTTTACCAGAAAGAAATTTGGATATTTATGCTATTTCTACTACGCTTCGTTGGGCAACATGGTATTCCACGAGAAGTACAGTTTGGCTTGGACTCCAGGGCAGATGAACACCCTTACATTGCAAAACGTAGGACATTGATAAATTGTGTTTAGACATCTCTAGGAGTCGTTTTCTCTACAACCTCATTGTGGCCCTTTATTTGAAGAAGCTGAAAGAATGCGGTAATTATCGTTTGCCGTCGCAGATGGTGCTCATATTTTATGTGGACACAGGGGTGAAGGTTCAAAGACAGTCTAATGCCGCTCTCACTTTTGTTTAATAGAGGATTGAAGAAATGTCAGATACGTCAAACGTCTTAGCACGGAGGCACTACCGTGCCCCCAGATACGTCAAACATAATGAAGTAAACGCAAATTAGAATATTCTATTTTAGTTTCATTTTACAATTGAAGTAACTATCCCTGAGCCACAATGAGTCTGAGACAGACGCGTCCTTATTGCATTATTAAAACATTGCTTGAAATAGAAATTTATATCGTTGAAACAAACTTCTAAATTCAAATATAAAAGCAGTGGAACACATCGATCGGATATCGTTCGTTGAATTGAAACCCCGTGGCACACATCTCCGCTAGTTCCTCGGGACGGCGCGGGTGGTGCCTCGGGCGCGGCACACACTGTGCCTCACTGCCTCGTAAATCAATATCGACGGACCCTTATTAATTAGTGCGTTCGTTACGCGGACCCTCGCGGCCTCGCCGTGGCCCCTCGCCGCCCCGGCGCACCCTTCATAGATCAATTCAGCGCGTAGACGGTCCATATTAAACTTCATGTACTTAAAATAAATATTGATAATATAATGATCAATATCTGGTGTGGACCGAGCTTTGCTCGGTATTATTGTGAAATAATCAATCCTAGTATACGTTTCCTTAGTTACAAAAATATCACCACTGTCATTCTAATTCTTTATTTGCTGTCATTCTCATAGTAAAGATGATGTATTTTATCACATCGAAAACGGTATTTTCTAAAAATGAAACCTAACTAAATTGATTTTCGCCCCCAAAACCCCACGTTGTTGTTGCATGAAAATCGTTGGAGCCGTTTCCGAGATTATTACTTACCTGACATAATTACTTGTTACTTATTATAAACTATCATTTTTTTCGTCAACCCAGACTGTTTCTGCAATAAACAACTTGTTGCGTTCCGACTATCGACTATAATCATAACGACGGGATTACTAATTAAAATATGTCGTGTAGGAACTAAACAGATGTTTCAAAGCAATGTAGTGTCTGCGTCGTACGTTGTCTGTGGTCGCGATGAGCGTTTTTAATTAGTGTCCCAAAGCGAGTGCGCCGCGGTGTTGACACCTTCTTAATAAAGGTGAACTACTTAACTGCAGGGAGCGACTGTAATAACAAGATAGGTGGCGCTGATGTAGATATTGAACTATTTAGAGCGTTGAAATAGATTCATAAGTTAATTAGAAGTTAATTAGTTACATACATTAACTTTGTAAAAATATCTCAGCTTTTTAAATGTCAAATTAAATGTGAGTAGCAAGTTGTGATTGAGGTACATCTAATAAGTAACAGATTTGCAATAACTCTCTTTTCAAATATATTAAATTGCAATCATGTAAGTAATTATAATGGTGGTAAGCATTTATTGCAATAAATTTATTGCAATAAAAGATACAAAGCAGTTCCTTTTGCATTAATAATATTATCGCAAAAATAAAATATTAGTTAAACGTTTCCATAACTGGTACAATCACCTTATTTAACAATGTTTAAAAACATCTTAATACATAGGTGGGTGCCTACTATATACATCTACATTACTCAGAAGTCCGAGTAGGCACTCAGAGTACATTTTCGTTACCTTTTCCTTAACAATGATCACATCCAAGCTGCGTCATCAAGAAAAGATTATCGGCCAATGTAAAACGGACCAGAGCGCCGAGTCCGGAAGACGGGCGCGCGGGGAGTCCCCGCGGGCGCCGTTCGCGTCCGGTGCGCCGTCAATTAGAAGTGGGAGTAGGGTTACCGTGAATATTGGGAAAGCTCGGACTAGTTTATACTGTGTTTTTTTTGGGCAATAAGTATGGGATGGTTTTTATGTGCCTGACTAATCACCTACTATCGAGGCTTGACTTTCGGTGTAAAAATTGATAGAAAAAACTTTTATACAAATGTTTTGAACGATATGTAGACGATGGTTTTTGAAAATGACAATGAAAATGAAATATTAAGTCATACTACGCCATCGCTTCAACAAATCCCTCTACGGTCTTGGAACAAAAAACGACCTAGGAGTATGTCCCCTGCTCACAATTATTATTACAGACAACACACGTTAACTACCTACATAAGGCTATATTTTAAACTCAAGTCTAAGCTGTTTCATTTTTGAAATAATCATCCAGTTTGTAATAACCCTGCGTCATAAGAATATATGCCCTTTTAAAATTATTTCACATTAAATTACATAATTCAAAAATTAAAGCTTAATGAAATAACTATTCACCCACTTACAGTAAAAATCGGACAAAAAGACAGAAAATTCCGGACAAATCCTGACAAATCGAGCCGACTGGCAGCCCTAAGCGGGAGGAGGCAGGGGGTGGGATCCACGTATCTACGTTAGGTATATGCCAGGAAATTCAAGCCTATATACAGCACATAGCGTCCGCCTTGGGCAGCGTAATTAATACTGAACGCTCCGATCGACCGTCGGTCGCGTCGCCTGCCTAATCTTCAACCCTAATTATTATTCAGGCTGTTTTTTCGCCTCAGTTTGTTTACTGAGGTGTTCGACTGTTTACGGGTTAAGATTCGAACAGGTTGACGCTTTGTCATTTTTGTTTGTAACCCGTAACTGTCTGACATATTGGCTTGGGTCTCCTTTCAATGTGAAGGGTCCGGGCCACCATGCTGGCCAAGTTCACGGTAGACGGTAAAGTTACGTACTTTGAGAAACTTATGGACAACTCTTATGTGTATAGATTTTCTCAGAATTCCAATACGCACATTTTTTTATTTTAACCTGCAGGATTTTATCCCAGAATTTCCCGATCCATATTTCAATGACCAAACTACTTGGTTATCGCAGAGTTTTGTGTTATTCACTCCTTTACGCGCGAATTTATGCACATGGCACGAATTGTCATGTCAATGTGTCAAAAACTTTGCATAAATCATTTACGAAGGTCCATCATAGACTTGTGACATTCCCGTATTCGCGCGAATGTATAAACGTACTAACATTAGTAAGCACGAATTGATCAAAAAGAGCCGAAATTAATATTGCGCGATTTTCAAATCGCTCGTAATTAGACAAGGTTCTAATCAACGGACAGACGGCTCAGATGAAAGGCCCAGCTCGGTCCAGACGGCAGGCGGCTCTACGTGATTCGCTTGTCTTTTTTAATGCGAAATGTTTGCCGAAACGTGAATGTAAATTGGCGGACGTTTTCCTCATTACGATTATTGAGTTAGCTGCGAACGTAGAGATTGGATGGCGTAGAAATGGCGCACGAATAATAAATTGTGCATTTAATTCTGTACATTTACTTTTTCTAGAGGCATTGGTAATTTGGAGTTAAGTTGTAGTTAATAATTCTTAGTAGAGTCTTATTCTAATTCCGACACCGATGCATTTCAACTCTTAAAGACTAAGGTCGTCTTCGAAAAAGTGTAACCCGGCTGCACACTTTTCTTACCCGAAAACAATTGCTGTTAAAACACGATAGATACGATAGATATGGTAAGTACTATGCTTGAGACGCCGCCGCCGAGCTTATTATGAAATTGATATTCCCCGTTAAAAACTAATTTATTAATTTAAACATTAAAAGTAAAACGAATGCCATATCAAAGGCGAAAGGAGTATAAGTACCGTATGGTGCGGTGGTTTTTCCCGTTTTTGAAATGACTCTCCAAATCGTCGGCGTCAGTGCAGGACCTTGTACCTAACTGCAAATTTTTGTGAAACCCAATTTTTTATCAAAACTATTAAATTAGATATCCCGCTATCTACTGATTACTAAATTTTATGCTTGCATGGTCAGTAAAATATAGCACCTTCTAAGTGTTGTTCATGTAGCATTTAAGAACGTTTTTATTGTCTCCTGTAAAATTAATTACTTTTTTGAATTTACAAGATCCTGCACTGACGCCGACGAAATGTAATCCTAAATTGAATTTTAAAATTGGATCCCACTTCTGATAGTTAGTAGCGCCGCGGGCAGCGCGCGGTGGGCGGTGCGTGCAGCTCGATTCGCGTCACGTAATATTTTTATTTATAGCCGTGCCTTATCGAGCACTGGATTCTAGGGGCGATTTGGTTCTTTACTTCCCTCCGAGGGGGAAATGCCGATTTCTTTTTTTAACGGCTCATTCTCATAAATGCTTTTACTAGGAAATGTTTGGAGCCGGCAGTAATAACTTTTTTTGGGCGTGTTTTGTCTGTGTAATTAATTCAGACGTCTATGATGTTTTGCTTGGTGCGTTGGTTTTGGAATTAGTGACGCCAACGTTTTTGTTAGTAGACTTCAAACTTATTTCTTTCTTTTTATTGAGTGAGAGTTTATAAATATAAATCAAAGTGTAAAAATATAAATCACATATTATATAATACTAGCTGGATTGGAAGACATTGTCATGCAAAAAACGAGTACATAAATTATTTATATCTCTCTTCTATAGGATGAAATATACACCAGCTTTTAAGTAAGGTAGGTACGTACCTACAATTCCAGCAATGTAATTGCGATAACCTCATCGAATTTTATTCAGTACTTTTTGGACAAGCATACAAACAGACATGAAAATTCCAAGAATAATATTTTGGCTTCTATCGACCTTAGGGAGACCCTTCATACATCTTTTTTCCAATATCTCGTATGTCAACTCAAACTAGTTACATTTTTATCGATAAAACATTCATTACTGTTAATGTAAAGTAATTCTTTGGCAAAATAACTTACGGTCGAATTTCGACCGCAAAGCGGCTACTAGTTAAAATAAATGTTTCAATAGCAAAACAGTTGAAAGCAAAAGTTGAAGCTGGCAAAAGTTGTCCTCTCGAGAAGTAGGCCAAAGTTGGCAGACTAGGTATGTGTGTAGCTCCACAGTAACTAGGGTTGTCGACAACTTAATTTAATTTTGTACCGAAATCATTGGCTAAATCGTAATGCAACTACAATAGAATATTGAGACCATTTTGTACTGGTTATTATTTCGAGATGTCGAAGACTTACACAGTGAGGGATTTACTTCCTGTTTGGATATTGACTTAGGTAACATAAGACTGTTGTGGAGAGTATGACAGATATTGACAAAAGTAGTTAAGGTAGGTACTATTTGGGGGTTATGTGGTGACCCTTTCGAACACAACGTTTTACGTTGATCCAAGACCCTGACCCACTGATCCAAGGTTCTCCGGCTCAATTCCCAGCGAGGCAGTTTGAGTATTTTTATCCAAATTTCTGTTTTCGGTCTGATTTTGTAATTGTGTGTAGATCCTGACACTCACGACACGGGTAATCTCTGTGGGTCCAATGAATTAAATGTCATTTGTTTATTATATCAGAACTTCCAAGTGGCAACCTTAGGTATGACATCGGCAGCGCGTCTACCCAAACGTCTGCGACGGTACGCGACTCGAATGCGTAATAATATTTTTATTGATTAAAACATGTTGCGGCTTTTCACACAGATCAAGTATTAATATTAAAAACATAATAAACCTGTAATCTCGTGACCTTGATTGCTTTGCAAGACGTTCTGGGCTCGATTTCCGGCTGATGATATGTGGACACAATGAATCATAACGAATATGGTAACCAGACGAGATGATCATGTTAATATGTATTAACAAAGGGCTTGACCAAGTAGGTACCTTCATGTGAAAACCACTACATCTCATGAATTCATTCTTGGCTAAGACCGCTTGCTCATATTCGCGCGAATACGCGAATCTACAAGTGTAAAACAGACCTTCACAAATATGATTATGCGAAGTTGTGACATTCGTGCAATATGCGTGCGTTCACGCGCATATTATGAGTGAGTGCGGTAAGGAAGAAGAGAAAGATTTAAACCCAATTTATGAAGGTCACTTATTTTACATTTATTTACCATAGTTTCCCAAAAGTGTTATATTGAAGGGGTATTAAGTATAGATTTATCTCTATCAGAAGCAATAAAATCAATATACTCAAGTGTTTGTAAAACTTGTAAAACACCTTTACACACTTTCAACTCTGGCGATGGCTATGAGAATACATAGATGAGTGATTACAAGATATGTAGCTCATTTGTCGTGTGCAAATTTAATTGTAAACACCACTTAACATAAGTCAAGACGACCGTTCTATAAAATAAAAGACAAAATCAAGCAATTACAGCGTGGCTGGACTTATCTGTACTCATTAATACGGAATCACGTGAAGTGCGGTCCACATTAGGAGTTGTGTGTGTGCGTGAGTGTGTGTGTGAGCGCGCAATGTGTGTGCTGTGCAGTGTGTGCACCGTAACAACTCGCCCGCGCTTCGGTATCCGCGCGGATCTGAATACAAATGGAGACATTAGGGTTTACTGTGCTCGGTTATTGTTGACTGGATGTGTCTTGTCTTGTTTTTAATTTAAAAAGGTAGGGACTTGAGTCTGATAATTTATGATACCTCAAAGCGTCGTGTAGGAATTGTTTGTCACATTTTGACTTGTTATACGGATGTGTCAAACTATTTAAACTTTTAATGAGATAAAAAAACAGTCGAAGAGGGAACTTCCCACTTTTTTTGAAGTCTGTTAAAAATGCACAGTGAGCCCATACGCGGTAGAACTAAAACTTTGTAATACAGGTTAATTTGTAAGAATATATTACTTTCGTAATATATTCATCTGATTGAGAGAGAGAGATTGTTCAGGGAGAGAGAGATTCTTTTGAAATATACAGTGTTATAATTTCGGAATGAAATGCCCTTTATTTCATTCTCCCACAGCGCGACAAACACCAGCTTTCGAACATAAAAATAATTATCAAAATCGTTTCACACATTCGATCATATACATATCGTTGGTTCACCCAGTACAAAGTAATAATGTACCCAACACACAAAAAAAATTGAGAAGCTACGCCTTTTTATACCTTCACCAACTTCAAAAAATAAAGAGGTTTTCAATTCAACTGTATTTTTTTATGGTATGTTACCTCATAACTTATGACATGGTGTTCCATTTTTACAATTCTTTTTTCTTCTTTCTTGTTTAATCCCATAAAAAATGGAAGTTATTTAAACGACATCTGCCAGGTAGTTTTTAAGTCATCTCTTTTTATTGATTTTGAAGTCGGTTGTAAATATGAACAAAGAGAGAGCGATATCCAGTGGAGTTAAGTCGGCGTTGTATCCGCAAGGAGCATTTGTAGGTGGAATGGACATCCAGGGGATTATTTGTGGGCGCTGTTCCGGGGACTGTCGCGCGGCTATCGGGCGCACTTGTTTAATGATGTTTCACTACCTCTCCGGCTATGAAATACGGCCACTGGTGCTAATTGTGTTGGAGTATGGTAGCCTGGTAGCCCACTGTATTATAAATCAATTAATATGTTACGTGTTCTGGTTAATGGTGGGAACTAGGTGACTGAAAATGAGTTAAAGTATTGTTCACTAGTGAAAAATATTTTTAATTGTACTCCATTCTGCCCGTTTCCAAAGATGGGCATAGTGCTAATTAATTATCACTAGCTCCAGTGACTAAGAAGACTAACTGATAATAACTAAATTAAAATACCTAACTCAAAATACCCGTCAGATATGGCTCTAATTCAAATGAGACCAGACGTGTAGTAGGTACTTAGAGCTGCCATTCGATTAAAAAAATAATTATCTAAATCGGTTCACTAAGTGCAAATGTATGAGGTAACAGACATAAAAAAAATCAATCAAATTAAAAAAGTCCTCCGTTCCTGTCTCGTTGGAATCCGAAACCGAAAAAACGAAAAAATGCTGAAAATGACACTACGGGAGGAGACTTGAGTTTAGCAGTTGGACAGTTTCTTGAATAAGGGCAAGGCTTCGTTTTATTCAACAATTTTCCACAGATCACTTTTAATTGTACATATTTTGAGTGATCATCCTTTTGCAATGCTTGGCTTGAAATGAATATGTAACTACTTGCGATGACCATTTAAAATTACATGGATACTTGGTTGGCTATAACTGAAAGAGCTGTTAAACCTCTGTAATTACTACACAAAGGCGTTCCATATGAAGATATTGTAGAGCTTGTCCGCGCGCGCGTCATTATTTAATCTGTGGAAGCGTTTTAGCTAAGCGGCGCGCTTCGGCTAAGCGAGGCGGCCGGCTAAAAGGCACGTACCTATATATTTACCTACTTGTGCACTCACAGCTGCTCTATTATTGAATCGCCGGTTTATCGGCGAGCGCTAGTTTCAAGCGATTTTCATTCGGCATGACAAGTTTTTGAATCGCTACTCTGTCGGCGAGTAGGTGCGTTTAGACTGCGTTTCGTTCGACATAGCAAATTTTGAATCGCTCTCTTGTCAATCGGTGATCGCTCGCTTTGAATTTTATTCGTTCGACATAGCAAATTCCGTATTTTAGAGTTATGTGAGTATTACGAGTGATTTCTAGGTCAGTGGTCTAAATCACTCGAAACGAGCGCACGTCCAAAGACGATTGGTTCAAAAATAGAGCCCCTGTACGATAGCAGATTAGACGTTTACAATATTGAACTTTATTACTGTTTAACGGAGTTGAATTTACTTATTGTGATTACTATACAAATTGAAAACAGAAGTGTCTTATAAGTTAGATATTTATCGACTGATGAACGAAAGAAGAGTCACGTGTCTATGGCATTGTATTGCCTCCTTAATGAATTGATCGACTTTTTAAAGCTGATCTCTCTTTAGAACTTTGATGATCTTCCTAGTCTCACTAAGTGGAGGAGTTTAAAAAAATTAATTAAGTAGGTAATTTTAGTTGCTGGCTTATTCTAGAAGCTGACAGAACATCGTCGATGGATTAAAAACAGTAAGGAGTTAACAACCTCGGCATATAATTGAAGTAAGGGTTACTAGGACCGGCAACCTCTATTAGGAGGCCTGACCTCAGGCTCGGCCGCTGTTTACCAAGTTGACCCCCGAGCGGGGTGGGTTAGCTCGGGGTCAAGGATAAATAGAACATTTTATTTCGATTAATCGGGTTCAAATGGATTTTTTATGTGTGTTACCTTATAATTTTTTATTCGTGTACCTACTGTTTTTGACGATTCTTTTAATGAAGGCTGACGCTTGTCTTGTTATCCCTTTTAAATTTTAGTGAGGTCTGATAAGTAGCTTTTCAGTTATCCCTCATAATGAGTATTTTTAAAATGACTGACTACGTTTACAATGTTATTTTAATGCTTGTCGATGTTCAAGCCTTTTTTGTCTTTGTTAAAGTTATAACAAAAACACTCAAAATTTGACGTGATGTGTCCAGCGTAAGAAATCATCTGTTCTGTAACAACTTTTACCTGACATGTCCGACTTCAAACAAATTTGAAACTTTGTAATGTTACTTAGGTACTTATATTGCCACATGTGAATAATTCAGCCATGTAAAGAAGGCATAAAAGACTAAAGAGAAATGCTTAAACACCATCATTAAGTCAAAGTTAAGTATTACCTACTCGAGAAGCGTCACTGCGACCATCAACTGCTATATTTATTAAAGACCGTCCACTTTCAAGTTACGTACAGGGTGATTGGTAAAGGCGTTTTAATATTAAGCCCGCTTGAAATATCCCACAGTATTAAGGTAGAGTGAAGCGTCATTATTATTTAATCTGTGGAAGCATTTGGCGCAGCGGCGTGTACAGGCAGCGGCTCGGCTAAAAGGCAAGCTGCTATTTACCGGCCATGTATATAGCCGCTATGTACATGAACTGAGCGTAGTATACGAGTATGTGTAGTGGTGGGCGGCGCTGTCGTAAGATTATCGATATCGAAATTCGGGTGGAGAGCCGATTGATAGGTTAACTCTACATTTGGGTTAATGGATGGTTCGGCTTTGAATCTATCTGTATTTTTTGAGTTTGTGTAAATAAGATTTTTGGAATTTAATTATTCCATAAAACTTTCTTGAGATTCTCGTGTTATGAATTAGTATCTGCGGCAGTGCCTACTTTCCTTGTTATATTTTATGTGTAAGAAAAGTAGGTAGGTATAATAAGAATGTAAATTGTGATAAAGCCTTTTATAAATTTTTAAGAATTATATTTTTTTAATACAAAAGATGTATAAAATTTTTCAACTTCCTTTAGATGAAATACCTATATCTTTGAGCATTTAGCACCTTAAAATCCAATTTTTTTTAAGGCGAGCATTTAGTGACTTGCTTATTTATATATACATCACTCTGTATCGATCTGGGTAAGTAGGTATAACAAAAATCTATACACACAAGTATTTCTATTTGCGTATAAACTTCAATATTCTATATCGACAAAGAAGTCGCCATCACTAGTGAGGGGCAGCGCGGCGAGTGTGCGCGTCGATAAATTCCGAGCGCGTTGTCAATCGGCCGCGAGGAGCGCGCGGGAATTAACGGCATAGCGCTGTCAAGGCGCCCGCGCCCGCGCCCGCGCCCGGCCGACCCCCTTCCACTAGCGCAGGGCTGCTACCAACGACATTCATTATAATAATACTTATAATGAAAATTCAAATTGTATGTCTGTACATCGCATAGATTCTGCCTTTTATATCGCAAGAAACTAAACATAGAATAGGACATAGACTAGTCTATATGTATGATATGCGATAATATTTGACAAAATGAAATGAAATAACAACCTATTTCATAAAAATCATTAAACTCTATCAATATCTTTATCAAAATTACTAACCCGAGATCCACGCGTATGAAGTCGCCGGCAAAAGTTATTGAAAGGCTTATATTTAATCCTAGCCGTCAACATATAGGTACACCACAAATCCAGTGACAAACTTAATATTACATAATAACAAAAACAAAAGTAGTCTCGTGTCCATTAATTTGTTTTTGTCTTCATTATTAGAATTTTATTGACATGTTGACAATCGTTATCTTCTTTTCATAAATTATACCTATTGGTAGTGACCTCCACCTATCACGGAATTTAGCGGGACTAATTAACCTTCATGAAGGTTCATCATGAAGGTCATTACAAATATTTAAACTAAGAGTCCTTGTGTCGCGCGTGGCATTTCCAATACAAATAAGTCATCACCAACACCCATGATAAAAACATTTATCCGTCACACACAGTGTGGGAATCAAACTCGGGACCTGTCGCTTCGCAGGCGAACCGACTTACTCTTACTCCACGTTCGTACGTAGAGTAGACTAGGTATGACTCGTGTCATCATGTTTTGTGGAAGATTAAACGCTCGTAAAGTCGAAAGTAAAATGAAGACTAGAACAAATAACTCAAACGTACCTATAACCTCTCGAATGACAAAAGTGAAGCGTACATACCCGTATGTCATATGAGGTGCACATTTAAATTCCGGGCGCATTGACAATCACACGCGAGAATCGCGCGGGAATGAACGCCGTAGCGCTGTCAAGGCGCCAGCCGACCAATCCTCTGCCACTATTGTTCAGGGATGTACAAGACAACTATTCTAGATAATCTAAAATCTTACTATCTGTTCTATTTATGAAAATATAAAGTGGTAATTCTATAGATACATTGAGAAATTTCATACTATTGGGAAATTTTATGGCAAATAGGATAATCGATAGAAGTAGAAACATATAATTTTAACTTATTGTCTGTCTGTCGTGTTGTTTAATTGATTGATTTCTTTACGTTCGATACGTTACGCCCATATTAATGCAGACAGATCTTACTTGCCAGGGAGTAAATTATCCTGAAGTAATTTTACTACTTTGCTTAATTATTCTAGTACAGTCTAATATAGTTTAGTAACGAAGGCACCTAACTATGAATACTATGAAGAAGTAAGCATAAAAAATAAATGTTCGATACACATGTTTAATTAATTTCAGGTACCATAATAATTTGTCCCTAACGACTCTACACTATCAATAACAATTTCCATGTGTATGTGTGTCTATATATAAATCTCAAGGTGAATATGAAACGAGTTACGAGAGGACAACCCTAGGTAAATTGCTCGTGTCTTCCAGCGCCGTGAATTACGGATTATATGGCAGCACACGTCGCGGCGGACGACGGCTCTGTTTTCCCCATTATCAATATTAGCAGCGCAAGCCTTCTGTACGTGACTTTACAGTACCTACGACCTGGCTTCAAGAAACTGAATAATCAATAATAATAACAAATAATACTAGACACTAAGATTGTTATTTTATTGACTCGTGGATATTGGACAGTACTCGACAAGAAACACATCCGCAGAACGAGAAAAAAAATTGAATTCTTTGGAATCAAACCCAGGAACTTGGAACTTGGAACGACGGTTCGGTATAGCGACTATTTCGCTATGCGAGTCGTCGTGGCTTTATAGATGGGTGGATGTGTGGATTGATTATGTAGCTTATGACTTGCTACCTTATCTACATAATAAATTATATTTATGCTCATTTCAATTAAAAAACATTGTTTACTCTTGTCCAAACAAGTCGTTTAAATAACAAGATGTATGCAAAGCAAAAGTTTTATCAATATTAATTTGGCAGTAATTTAGCGTGGTTTGACAGCCCTGCGTAAATTACGCGTGCTCGGGGCTCTAGTCCCGTGAATTACGGATTATACGAGTACGTCGCTCGCGTGTGGGCGACGCGCGGCGGCGCCGCTGTCTCCGCCATTATACAACTTAAGGTGCAATTCCGCTCAACGCGGCGAACGACAAACGTCAGCGCCAAATAGCGACAACAAGATAATGCAGTAGTCTAAATAATGCAATACAATTGCTTTGAGGTATTCATTTTTAATTAGACCAGTTTTGACACTCAACTACTTACTGTTGATTACCATGCGATAAGCGCAAAGGTATCTCATAATAATGTATCTCATAAACAGGCTTGTAAAAGTTAATACTGTAGACTAATGTCAGAGTATCATTACACACTTATTAAAAGATATCAATAGTATAAAAAAGGCTTGTTTGCGGCGCTGCGCCTCGACGCAGCTCAGAAGGCACTCAAAGATTTTCCTTACAGGCCCGACGCTTATTTTCCATACCGTGTATACTGTCTATGTACGACGTAACGGCTCGCATTAGGTTTCGTTACCGAAGAGTGTTAAGATAACTTATAAACAGTTTTCTTTTACGACTCACTAATAATGTCTGGGACTGACGTTGACGACCAGTCAAATTCTATAGATATCTGTCGCTAGTATTGAATTGTGTCGTCGGTCGCGCTATTGGAAAGGCACGTTTAGCGGCGCGGCGTTTCTGCACGTGCCCCTATAGCCGGTTTACACTACTCTCTAATGAGAGATTTTTATGACGCGCGCTGGTGAGGCGCTGCCATCGTAAACATAACTCAACCCGTCATTGATGGGTTTGCTCACTTTTGAAGATCATTATCCGTTAGGGTTCCTAACTACAATGGTTTCAGGAAAATTACTCTTGATTTTCTTATTCCAGTAATTTGTTATGTTATATAATCTGGGAACAATTTTTGCCCCGACCGGATATCGAACCAATCATTGTTAAAAGTGTCTAGTCGTGCCTGCTTTCTTCAAGAGAGTAGTTAGAGTTCCTAGCACACTGGGAAATAATGGATTTTGTATCAGCTTTTCTAAAATTTGTAAAGTACCATAAACACTAACCTATCACTACCATCATGGTATCATCATTCTTGGTCTTGTACCGCCAGTCTTTTAGCAGCTTTATTCTTTATCAGTGTTCAATGAACTTAACGACCCTGAAACGCCGCTAAACCTATTCCTGTAGTGTTTAGATAAAATTATTTGTTCGACCAACGAGCGTACAACTTACAACTATAGTACAACTCGTAGAATAGTGAAGAGAACACGCTAGTGGATCCAGAGCGCGTCGCTCGTTACCCGAGCTCGTGTAGAGTCGTTGGCTTTGTGAATTCTAGCCTGAGCTGCCGTCAAACTCGTTAAGTTTTCAGGCTTGTGAACCGCTTAGAATCTTCCTTTCCAAGATGGCCTCCATAAACTTCGCTCGCTTGCACCGCGTGTCGCGTTTGTTAGGTGTTTCAACGGTTAAATCGATTGGTGGAGGAGTTCGAAGAAAATATGCTGTAGGTCAGCTTATTTATGAACGTTTTTAAAAATAAAGGATACATTGTCTAATTGCATTGTGACTAACTAATTTGCGCCAGTTTACATAAAGGGGCGACCCTGAAGTCAAGATGGTGCCATTACCATTCTTTCATTTGTTAAAACTGTGCTTAAAACAAGGAATCCTTGGTTCAATAACTGGTCACGCAAATTATTGTACAACAAAGTAGAGGCTTAAGGAACATCACACACAAAGATAATATATGAGGGTACAGGCCTCACATCAAGAGACTTCGCGATCACTGAGAATAATAAACGGAGCTTTATTGAGAAATAAATTATTCTCATTCAAAATTCATAGGTATTAACTGGTAGCGAATCGTCTCCCGACATGAGACCTGTCCTAAGTGTACTAAACATCTTTATATCATGCAGATTTACTATAATTTGTGTGTGACCACGATCGCCGGTAAGTGTGGAGGTATTTAGCCCGGGCGGCACATGTAAGACATCGCATCAAAGCGCGTCGCTCGTGTATAATCGGACGTAGTAATGCGGATGCTGTGCAGACGACGCCATTATCTAGGTTTCTAAACCGCCGCTTCGTTTTAACGTGTGTGTTTAATGCGCGTTTGGTTCGATTTTGGATGTCTCTTGTATTGCACCTGAATCCTATTGAATCTACACAAACTTGTGGTTTCTTTCCTGAAGAAAAAGAAAATATAGACAAACATTATAGGAATAATGGGTAATTTGCGTTTGCACCTCTACCAACGAGTTATAATTGTGTGTGTGTCCTTTACCGTAAGGTTGTTTGAAAGAAATCGCTACTGCAGCTATAAGAGCGCATATTGTATTGTTATCATTTGCACTGTTATTCATACAATTTTTAGTATGCACAATAAAGTATATTGTATTGTATTGTCCTTCAATATCCTTTACAATATGATGCTAAAATCTTGCCTAACCTCTGAAAAGAAACCGGGCGTACTGTTTCCTCGTCCGTTGATCACCAGAGTGCCTTATTAGAGGAAGTCGGGTTGGATTCAAAGATGGATGGAGCCCGTCACAACCCCACAGGCCAAAATTAAGTTAAACTAGATAGAAAGAAACCATTGATCCATCGTAGGTAAAACGGACGCTCAAGATCTAATATAGTCTAAAGGTCAAGTTAAATTTAGCGATAGTCACCGAGCCAGCTATTAATGAATGCTTGTGGGCATGTCAGTATTTATTAATAGGGTGTTAAAACTAGAGTTTGTAAATTTTACTTCCCACTAAACGTAATTGAATGAGTAAGAGGTACAGTATTCGATTAGTGATTAGTGATGTGGTTGCTAAATGAATGAGTTATTTTAAAAGTCGAAAAGAATTTATTTTTATATAGTCATCATATTTTTCCTTATGCAATACCTACTACAATTAATATTATGGATAAGAGTTCTTAATCCTAGTTAGGTACTGTAGTTAGCTAAGTAGTAGTTTACTTATATTTTCCAAGCAATTGAACTAAAAAGTATTCAATGAAAAATCAATGTTACACGCGTTCCTTTCTTTCTTCTTTATTTCTCTGATATCTCTCGCCTACTTTTAAAAAGGTTTGAAAAAAAAAATTGGAACCGCTCTTCAGCTCAAATCGATCCAATCGAAAGTTAAACGGAAGAAGAGTTTAGCGTCATTACCGTTGTGATCGTGGAGATAGAAGACGATCCAAAAACTGGGTTAAAGGATTATTGTCGCCATTGGAACGACGCGCGACGCAGCTTCGCTCAGATTGGGATCTAACGTAATATGGATCAACTAATTGAGTTAAGGTCTGCGCTCACTGATCAATTCGGAAATAACCCATGAGCCGCATTGGGTACCTTGTAAGAACAAGCTCACAGTGCGGATGATGGGCTTAGCCAGGTAGGTAAAGATACCAAAGATAGATATCAGAATCAGGAGCGCGCGCGCGTGTGTATGTGTGTGTGTTTGGGTGTTTTTATGTGTGTGTTTGTGTGTGTGTGTGTGCGGTTTGTTGCATTTTGCATTTTGCGATTGCAGAACATGAAAGTCACTCAGCAAAATCTGCATCTATAACTCTGTAGTAAAATGATTAACAATTATGACCACACACCAAGCAGCCGGGAGCTATCGTTAAAAAACTATTTTAGACAAAAAAATAACACAGCAGTAGCACCTACGCGTTTTCTCAACCACTTGCAATAAAGTTTCCGTCGAGTCGAGAGGACTATTAGCGATCATAAAGTTGTGGAAGAGCTCTGCTCGCTACAGCGCTAATCCCGTACTAATCCCGGGAATGCCATCGCTACAGCAACCCAAGGATTCATGACGATGAACACAACTATTTGAAAGTCTTGTTACCGTGTTCGTGTTTCATCCTCCAATTAAAATTACAGGCCTAGTGAAAGGTTAATTTAAAACTCTACTTTTAAATTTTTCCCTGCTAACTTCTTTCATTTATTAAGAACTCTCTGACTGGTCTATTTTCGCACTGAGGATCAGCTTGACTAAACCCTGATTTGACTTAGGCAATTGCCTAAGTGTCGATAAGTTTTATGACGCTGGGTGGTCTATGGGTTATAACAGTTTGATGAAGAAGCGACTCAACCTGCTTGTTTGGGTTTGAAAGGGTGAAAGGTCAATCCTAATTGAAAATTCTTTTAGTGACAATATCTGGCCCTCAACTAGGCTAGGTTACTTTTCTCTTAAAAATATGTGAACTGACTCCCTTTTGTAAGAGTCAGCCCCTGAACGACTTGTTGTTTTCCGACTGGAAGCTTGAAAGTCAGTAGTTGTTTCTTACTTCTTCCTTTTTTATTAGCAGCAACGCGTTGGTGATGTCACTGCCTAAACACCATTGACCATCGGGTGATTCGTCTACTCATTTGCCAGGTGTTTACATGAAAAATCTTTGTCATTAAAACTCCGTCAATAAACGACTGATAAGGTTAAAATCCGCTTGACTTTAACCGCTTCGTTTACTCTCATATATTTATTCAGTTACTCGAAGATCTGAATTCGAAGCGTTTCCGTAGCAATAGTCGTAAACTCGTTTTTTTTTCACGAAAGTACTCGGGCGCTGACAGACAATTCCCGCGCTAATCCCGGGCTAATCCCGCTCGTCCCACCGCCGCAGAAATCCACAAATGCATGAAAATATCTTCTTTTTTTCGGAATTGACTTCCTTTTTTATTCTAACTTACATTTCTGTTCGATGTTGTTTTGTATTTTTCTTTCTTACCTCGATATGTTTTTTTCGATTCTTTTCTGATCATTCGTATAAATAAAACGTGAGTATAAACTTATTTTTGTAAATATTTTGGATCCAGGTTAAAGGCCTGTCATGCCTTGGATACCTATGTAGGTCTGGGCTAGTCTAACTCTTTTAATTTGTCAACATAAATTCTGTAAAACTGTTTTATTACAAATAGCAAATTAGCAAAAATTAGCAAATAACACAGGCTGCTCAAATCAAAATGCTGAAACATGTTGAAATATCTAGGATTTATTGAGTCTACAAATTTAACTTAAAGTTAAGTGAATTCCTGACGTAACATAGGTACGAGGTATGCGCTAAAAAGGTGTACCTATTGGATATCCAATCCTTTAGGGAATTAAAGGGATGCGAAAACCTTAAAATAAGAGATCAGAAAATTTGTGATTTGACTCTGAAAGGCAAATAGAAACTTTGGAAATTGATTTCTGCGAAAAACTGAACTAATATTACTTCAACTTTTGATAAAATGTATAGAAAAGTAAAGTTATGTAGGCCGCGTTGTAGCAAAATTGATATTGCTTACCGCACTGTACGGATGGAAGCTAAAAAATGAAAAGTGTAAGATTTTATGCATCACGGTAAAGAGAATTGATGGTATTGGCTGAGCCCAGTCATATATGCGCGCTAATTGGTTTTGTTAATTGCAACCATTAAGGTGCCAGCTGTCATGTCATGTAAGTCTGGTGTCAGGTGCGGTATGTCAAATGATTAAGAGTCATAATTAAAGTGCAACAATATGACTTCGTTCCAACGCATTTTTTACTTTTTTATTTCTTTTTGTCGATATAGAACATCAAAGGTGCATGCATCACCACCGTTGCACAGTCTATAACAACGGTCACCAACCAAGAACAAGATTCATTTGGTTAGTTATTAGTACGTAGCATGAGGTCTGCTGCAGGAATCCTTATCCTTACTTCCTTACTAATATTATAAATGTGAAAGTGTGTTTGTTTGTTTGTTTGTTCCTCTTTCACGTCGCAACAAAGCTATTATATGGTATGGTTTATGTGTGTGGGGATATTTAGGAGGGTGGAGAGTGACGTAGGCTACTTTTTATCGCGGAAAAACATCCCATTCCCATGGGAAGATCGATGTTTTGTTAGTTGCTAGATATTTATTTCCGGAGTTGTTAATAGATGGCGTTAGTAAAATTCATTTGCAAGTTCTGAATCACGCTATCAAATACTACATGTAATTTACTTAAGTCATAGGCACATGTAATAGGCTACTTTTTAGCCTAAATTCCTACGGGAGCGGGACCTACGCGGCTGTGACCTACGGGTCCCGAAGCGAAGCGTGGGGCGGGTGGTTCTCTAGTTGCTAATAATGGTCAGTCTTGTTAGTTGTTGTTAGGAGGAGTTTCGTTATATTCGCTTAAAGCTGTCTTGCTACCCTAGGAGGACTAAGATGGTCGCCTCCAAAAAGATTAATCGAATTCACACCTTTTCACCGGCACCACCACCAATCTTCCGTTGCTAGGAATGAGCATAAGACTTTTTTATATGTAGTTACTCGAAATACATTCAAACATACACTGATCCAGCAATTTGAATAATATAGGTATGAAAATAATGGACCACTTCAGCACTGCCCATAAGCTAGGTCTTATGCCATAAAAAACTGCGAAGGCGCTGAGAGGCAATCCCGAAGTTAATCCTCAACCGTTTTAAACCTTCCTGCGGTCGCTTTCAGCTCAATGAAAACTTGAAACCTTATGTTGAAATGAATGGCGGCCACGGCTTATAAACTTATATTGAATGTTTTCCGATATATACCTACTTATTGAGCATTTGATAGATAGAGCTTTTGTAGGATTAAAAACGATATCTACGTAAAAACATTAAAATAAAAACCATATTTACGGTTATACGTATTACGGTTCATACGTAGCATGTTTAATAATTATTTATTTGTGAATATTGTTGCGGGTATAAATTTTGTCTTTTTTGCGTTTTTCATCCAATAAAAACAACCTAGTAGGTAATATTCCCAAGACAAAGGGAGTTCTAATTGGGAGATTTTTCACAAGAATCTTTGTATAAAAGCCATTTTGCTGGAATACTGATGAAACAGAGTTTCACAAATTGACACTGGGGTAGCCTACTGGTGTCATGCTCTAGGCTTCCTCAATTATGAGGAGAACCCGTGACTCGTAAGCCATTAATGCGTTGAAGCCAGGTCTAAAGCTATGTGGGTAAGTTTGCTATTGAACCAATCTTGCTGCTGGGACATATTTGTTTCAAAACTTCAGTCACGACATTTTAACATTACGTAGAGGTAAACAAGAAGGCTCCATCTGCAAAAATAGATTCAGATGTCGATAAGGGTCCGAGGTCCGAACTGCTATATTATTCAGTAGCATCTCAACTGTTCACAGCAGCAGACTTAGATAATGACACTTAAGCGTATGCAAATAAGGACGAAAATTGTAAAAAGGTAGACTCGTTGAGCAGCGCCGAACATGTTCGACAATTCCGATGCTCAATTAAGACAGCGGCACTCCTTTAATTCTGGCCGCGAGAGCTTAGCTAGCGGCGCATGCAAGGATTGTTGTCCACTGATGAAGAGAGCTATACTTAATTTAAGTTAGAAAGAGCTATACTTAATTCAAGTTAGAAAGAGGCAGCAATAAATTAAATGTTTGAAAATTTATGTGAATTAAACTAATTGATGATTTAAATTAAGTGAGCCTCTGTGCTGTACACTGTTGAGAAATTCCCTTGTCTGGAGCCAAGCCGTAAGCATACAATTTGTTTAAGCTTTTCATAAAATTGCATTGTCATTGCTACTAAAGCCATATTATACAAAATTAAGATTTGAACTGAACATACAAACGTTCCTAATTGAATAAATTCTTGTTTATGTTCAGTTCAAATCTTAATTTTGTATAATATGGCTTTTAATAATAATGTTTATTAAGGTCTTGCCTGTGCCTGCATATTTTCTCATAGTGCTTCCTTAGTAAAGTCATTTGATACCAACTTCCATCGATACAGGCTCTACTGGGCTCTACATTGTCACTCAATAACAGCATTAGGTAAATAAAACAATATAATAGCATTGCATCGTATCGCTGAACACTTTCAGTACACAACAGTCATAACGGGGGGGTCAGGGAGGGTCTCTTAGCCATTAGCGCGGCGGTGTCGTCGACGACCATCCGCGAGTTTTCTACCTCCAGTCTTCATAATGAACCTTACTCCGTCAATCCAAGGTTGGTTTTCGTGAGCTCAATTTTAGAAGAGGACGCCGGAAAACGTGCATAATTTACGCGCGTCCGATAGACAGCCACGATTGTTATTACGCGGGGATATTGGCGCAAAATATCGGGTTTGGCGTCGGCGCTCGCCTCGCGAGGTAATACCAGCTCGATGTCCAATACGTAAAGTTTTATAGCCTGTGATGCGGCGGAGAATGGAGATGGAGATGTCGCTTCGTTACTGTATGCCTTCTTTGGGTCTTCTTTACTGTTTCGAATGGCCTTTGGTTTATTGCTATACCGTGGTCTTTATCTTCGTTACACAGCAAATAGGTAACGATAACGCTATAATATATCTGAATAAGTACCTACCATTAACTTATAACAGTGGAGAAAATGAACAACACTTTATACTCACCATAGCATTGCACCATAATAAGACTCCCTTTGTTGTGGATGCTATGCTGGCCTGCACACAAAGAAATCAAGACACATCCAGACTGAAAAAGGCATCATTTTGCTATACAGGTTATACCTAATTTGGCTAAAAATTTTAACTAACTAGATAAAACAGTGCGAGCAATGTGTTATGGATAGTAAGTAACATAAAATACTACGAAGTTGTATAATTTAGTCGGTGTACCGTAATCATCCGAATGAGGGTTTTGGCCTGGCGTAAAATATCTCTCTTCATCATGAGATATCCAGTGTTTTTGACGACACGAGTACCTACCTATCTTCAGAAAGGGCTAAAAAGTGCTGTCATCAATCGCCAAGGACATTTAACTGTAAGGTAACTTTCAGCTGAACGAAAAGTTACTTTACACTGTGAATTAGTTTACAACACGCGGCAACTCTCGTATTAACAAACTTATCAACTAACAACTTAGAATAATTATAGTATAGAATGACAGTTAGTAGTGATGTTATTACATTTCTTTTGCTTTTCGGAATTGTTGTGACAAAATTTAACAGCACAAATCGTCCTAATTATTTTTTTTCGTGAGACACGTTCGGCCTGCATTGACATTGAATACTACGGAGCGGAACGGTGTTTGGAGCCTGGCTCCAATGAAGGTGCTACAAAATGGCCGCGCTGACTTGGTTTCTATACTATAATTATTCTAAGACTAACAATCGAACATCATAAAGTTAACTGGGCTAACCATCTTAATCCCTCAACTGAGACTTGTTCTGTGTCGATCACAGTTGTCATGGGCAACAGCGGAACGGTGGTGCTGCCTGCTCGTTTGCTGCCTTAGTGTTGTAAGAAAGGATTCTTAAAAATGTATGTATTAAATGGGTAAAATAGGGTTGCGAACGCATCATGGACCCTGAACCATCATACAGGGGATCGCGAGAGGCATGACTATTTTGGTTAAACCTAATGAGATATTAGTATTTTAACTATTTTAGGATGTTATTTTATTTCTATCATACAGACATCTAGTAAGATCTTAGGTAGGTACTATCTTAGTGAGGCCGCAGACCGGCACCACATATTACTCGCAACATAATATTGACAGCGTCAAAATTATTGCTATACATTTACGCGGCGACAAACGTATTGAGTATATGCACATCGGAAGCACAATTGTAGCGTCTAGTTGTATTGTCTTTCATTTTCGTAACGTCATTGTTGACATTTTTGAAGAACGGCGCCACATAAAACGAACGTGTTCGTTCTTCAATTGTTGTAGCGCGAAAAATGCCTCGCCACCAAATGCACCTACTACAAATGTGTCCTTGATGTGCGGGCTTACATGCAAATATAGGGGGGCGATATATATGTCGCGTTTCAAATGCGGCGCTACAATTAATGTAATACAAATGTTTCTCTGGTGTGCGGCGGTACTGGTATTATAAATGTGAACGTTTGGATGTTCAAATGTTTTTGGATCAGTCCCATCAAAACTAAAGGGTTTAAAGCGAAGTTTGAAGGTTAAAATCTAGTAATTTAATGAACATATTATTAAGTTTTGTATTGAGGATCCATAGATGTCCACCCCATAGCTATCGACGTCTAATCGGCTTAATGGGCTAAGGATAAAGGTTTATTCCCATGGTAATAAGAGCGATCTCTCAGCTCAGCACGCTTTAGCACGTTCATCGTCGTAGACCCTTATTGTATTGTTGATCTCCGCATCTTATTATTATCACTTTTAATGCAATTTAACATAATATTTAAGCACGATTAGAGTAGTCCTACAAAAGTAACACTCAGTAAATCATGATTATTTTTGATTAACGTCCAGATCCTTGTCATTTTTTTTGACAAGAAACCATTTAAAAGCCGCCGTTTTCTAGTCAACTCATAACTCTTTCATAACTTTCCCTTATCATTGTTATAAGGGTGCCGATCCACTTGACCGGATATTGAGATTCGTTAACAATTTTAGCCCATTTTAATCCGATCAATCAATCTAACAGCGTCAACCCTGAGGGTCTCAGCCGTTTGTTTGTAGGCGCGCATTGGTTTCTAAGCGGGCATTAGCGAAGGACGCGAGCGACCAGCGTTGCTAGAGCTCGGGTACCAGCAGGGTTGCCAATTGGCTGGGAAATTCAGGACTGTCCTGGAAGTTTGCAACTTGTCTCGAGCAATTACACTTCTCTGTTTGTTTTCCGAAAGCCTATTTGTATTTAGTAATTTAAATTTGATTGTGTTGATTTGGCTTTTGATAAGTGAATGCATGAGTGGTAAATGTGAAATTCAGATAACGGTCCTTTATTTTCATCTATATTACTATGGCTCACTTCTTTATGGCTCAATTGTCCCGGAAATGATTAATGGCCCTGCTTACCCTGGTATAATTGTCCGAGAATTTACAATTATTCTACTACAATTGTCCCGGAATTTACAAACATACATCTGGCAACCCTGAACACCAGACTGGTCGACCTCCTTTTATGACGTGCGGCAAGGCGAGGGGGAGGGGGGTGTGTCAAGCTGTATTTGGGGGGCTTGTAATTTACGCGTGAGCGGCCACCGTTGGTGATTACGGCCGGTCGCCGACGGCCGAACCTGCCAATTCGAACGCTTCAAAGCGGTATTTGATGTCAGGACGGGCATTCAGAGGCTATATTTTAAGAATGAGTGAATGAGCGGAATGAATTGAAGTGAATGAAAATTTTATGGTTGAAATTAAGAACGTGGAAGTAACTCTGTTGACCCCTTATTTTTTGTTATATAGGTACTGTGACAATATTGTGACGTTCAGTGAAGCTTCACATCAATCTCAACAAATATCAGTAGGAATCTATTACGTAAATATTGAAAAAGCACTAGTTCAATATCTTACAACTTACAACTTAAAAAATAAATCGATACGTCTCGATGAACGCATCGATTCGCTTCTACTCGTTCTACTCGATGAAGATTGTCTCCTCGCCGGCACACCGTGCATGGAATGGCCCGCTATCAGGGACTCGGGGTGTCACAGCAGGGCATTCATTAGGCGTAGCACAGGGACTGCTGGGGAGGCGAGACGTGTCCGCGAGCTTGATTACGTACTGGGGACTGTATCACGCATTGTATGGCATTCTCCTTAAGGACATTCAAGTTCAGAACCATTTTGTTCATGACTAAGTGTATACCTACGTAAGTACATGGATAAATAGATAAACTCTTACATCGGAAATAAAGGCAAACAATGAATAAATAAATAACGCTACACAAACATTGCTCCACTCTAGGGTTCCCTGTGTCTGTGAGTGCCAAGGACGACACACAAGACAAGGACACACACCTAGACTGAGAATGGAAATTTAAACTCATTATTCCGCCTTGCTGGGAATCGAACCCAGAAACGTCGGAACAGTGATCCGGGATGTTAACCGTTGTTTCATTAGGAACAATATCAATTGGTTTTGAATCATGTTCAAACATTGTTTAAAATCAAACTTGGAACACTCAAAAGGATGACAGCTCAAGATGCTCACTTACGAAACCGATTTAAATTTGGAACAGCAATCTCTCGGGTTCGAATCATGTTCGCAGGTAGCCGATATTTTTCTCAAAGCATCTCAACGAAACTTGTTTACGTACTCTCGGTACTGCGCGGTCCCTAGGTGTGCTGGTGATCGATACGGTGCGAGCCCTCGGGACGCGTCAATTTCGCCTCCGCCTCGTCAGCGCTAAATTATCCTGACATCTTTAAATGGAGTACCGCGACGTCCGCTCCGCGTTTTGTGTTAGCCCTTGTTTGTATAGGACACTTGTTTACCGTGTTTTTGGTGAAAGTTTTTGAAGGAAAGGATCGTTGTGTTAAATAAAATATGGCGCCTATCTATTTGCACGGATTAAAGTGCAAATTTATGTACGGGTAAATTAAGCTGCGTTTAGACCGTGTACATAATTTTCAACTCGCAGAAAAGCATTGAGATATGAGGTTTATTGCGCGTTACTTACATTCAAATTAGCTTGAATCGAAAATCGAGTAGATCAGTTATTTAAAATTAATGTCGAAAATGCTACGCAATACGTACCTACATTTCGACCCATTGTCGTATGATGTCGAACTTGTAGCCAGGCCGTAGAGACTACCAAGTAATAGATAATATTGGGTACTACGAGTAGGTACTACGCCGGAACAACGGTTCCTCGGCTTAATCAGATAAATCGACCTGCCCCACGTACACTATCGAATCTGCATAATTGACATTTTGCAAGAGAGAATTTTACGCCGCGTTTAGAATCTCGTCGCTTGTGCGTTTAATTGCGGCTGAATATTCGTCTACAGTGGCGAATATGTATATGAATATAAACGTGCATACGATACAGATGACAAATTCTTTAACCCCCTCTTCATACCGAAAACCCATAGCGAATAGCGAAGATACACGAGGGCCGTTTTATTCTCGTATTCGCGCATATTCGCCACTTCTCGGCGAGTATCTAAACGCGGCGATTAAGTTTTAATTTAATATTGCTCACTAAGTTTCAAAATTAGTTTAACAGTTAATACTTGAATTTAAGTCAAATGTAAAACTCTTTTATTAACATTAAAAGAAATACTTTTACGAGGAAAGAGCTATTGGTTTGCTTCGCTTCGGGAAAGCTAATATTTATCTTAAATAGAAACTTCTATTTAGATACATACGTAAATCACTTAGTCTTACAGTGTTATTATGTATCTAAATAGTGTCCAAATTCGCGCGAACATTACCAATAAATCCACATAAAATTCTTCCAATAATGAGTGACTAACTGACTAACTGACTGACTGCGCACAACCGAAACTACTGAACGCATGAAGCTGATCTATGTTCCCTGAGGAGTGTGGGGAAGCACTAGGAGAAGATCTTTGTAAATTTCCCCCTACACTGAAACATTTTTTCCTTTCATTGAATTCACTTGAAACTTCGTGTCTAGGTTATTCAGGTGACGCAAGTTAGCAAACAAGCAGTAAGAAAGGATTTTTGGAAATTACCTCCATCCTTCCTGCTTAAAAGGCGCGATATAAAAGTATGTACTTCACAATAGAAAAGTCGGGTCGGAAAGCTAGTAAGCTACGCTTCATTAATTCTATGAATACGCCATACTCTACGGCTACATTCGCGTCTTAACGCGTTAATTAAAACGCTAATGTGGTGTATTAAGAATTGATAGACATGACAAAATTAACAATTACCCTTATTTTCATGTTTTAGTTACTGTGAATTTATGTTAAATAAAAATAACTGCGTTAATTAACGCGTTAAGACGTAGATGTAGCCGTAGCATTACGGGTACAGGCGTAGCAACGCAGCGCCCCTTGATCGGAACCGACGACAGAAATATTCAAGAATTTGTACCCTCATTATCATCATGGTACATTGTTCAATGCCTGAGTGTATTTTTATGTATGTAGGTAAATCTATCCAACGACGTCTGCTTATTTTGTGAATTGTTTTTAATCTTTTTTTTTATTCAAAGTCCTGAAGTTGTCGCAATATCACTACTGAAGTTTACATCTGATGACTTTCAGAAAACCGAGGGGATTACGCGAATTACTCAGGATTCCGACAAAAATCTTTGAGTATGTTCTTAGTTGCATATTTATTAAGCAGGTATGGCGGCGAGGTGATGAACAGACAAAGCCTTTTTGGTACCATATTTTCACCAAGACTACCCCATTGTTTATGTTATATTCTCTGGTGTCTGGCAAATCATCCCGTGCTCCGTTTTGACATGAAACAAGAACAAATAAACAAACACACTGTCGCATAACAAAAGTAAAAAATCAACAGTTCGCTTAACATCAGTAGGTATAGATTACTATCGTAGGTATACAATTCCCAACAGTTCTTCTCAAGAACATCACATTAAACGCAATGAATATGTTGTCTAAACATTTATACGGCAAACAAAAAAGTGTCACCCAAGTGATCCGTGAAGTGGAGATAGGTCCTCGGGTAGCCGTGTCGTGCCCTCGTCAGCTCACCCCCCCCGTCCCCCCGTCCCCCACGGCTGCGAGCCTGTGACGTCACTCCTCGGTAACTAGTGTAAACATTGAAAGTAAAAAAATACTTAATTACATACATACATCTGTAATTCTTTTGGTTCAAGAGATAGAGCCCTGCGGAAATCAGATGCATAGACAGACGGACAGACCTGAAGGCAAATTAATAGGGTTTCGTTTTTCACCATTTTGGTATGGACCCCAAAAATAATGTTTAGGTACAGAAATGGAAATATGGTATGGTAGGTACATTGTATGGCCGTGAAAAATATTCGTTAGATTTCAAACTTATTTCATTAACTCTAAACATATTTTTTTATTAAAATAAATATTTTAAATATCCATTAAACTGTGAAAACAATATTAACTATGAAAAGCAGTTAACAATGTGGAACATGGTAAAGTAAAATGTTGTTGCGAAAATTGTACCTCATTCATACAAATATCTGATGTGCCTACCTACCTTCATGTTAATAAACAATTCTCCATTAATTAGCAACCACAGTATTTTCAGTTTAAATTTTCTATTGTCCACAACATTGACTAATGTATTTAAATTAATATGGATTAATACGGTATTACTCTAAATTAGCTTTCTAATGTACTAGCTGTTGGCCGCCGCTTGGCCCGCGCAGAAGTGCTTTTGACTGATTTGCTTATAAACTTTCATTCCTTAGTTTTCCTTGCCTCTCGTTGTTACCATTGGTTAAATCTTTATGAACCTTTAGGGCTTGGTCACCTTAATGCTTAAAATGTTACCATACGTCGCTCAAAGTCCAAATTTTTTTTATTCCCTAAGCGAGCTGATAATTGTCCACCGTTACCCATGAATAATAGCAACACCGGAGGAGCGATGATAGCCAAGAAGGACCTTTCGAAGGACCCCATATGGTAACAATGGGAAAATAACAATGGAGGAGGTTCGTTCCACAGTCTGAAATCAAATAACGTAATATAACTATTGAAATTTCGACTCTTATCTACTCTCTTATACTTCTTATGTCGATTATGCAGTGGTAGGTAGTAAGGGGGGTACCTCTGCTTAGAGCTACATTATGTGTCATAGCTGTTTACGCTTAACGCGCATTTATCCCTGTCAAGACGCAAGAAGTAATCGCGCTAACCGCTCATTATGTTTGGTTACAAACTATAACTTCCAAAGAAACTATTAAGCCACACAACTTAACACTCTATAAGACCCGCGCTTATCAATATGGATGAATTATCGATATGGGTGGTGGAGGGCTGTTGGAGCGAACGTAGGCTGAAAGGTCAACACGCTGGCGCGGTCGAGCTGCGTCTCCGAGCGTCTGGAGTGAGTCGCGCGCACCAGAATATGTAAAGGGCAGAAGTGCGATTTGGATATGAATCTTTTCTTCTTTTCTTAAAACCTGAAGGTCGGCGTATCTTGGGGTTGCTACGATGGAATGTGACAGACAAAGGAAGCGAACCTCAGGGTGCTACGATGGAATTGATTGCGACCCTATTGGGACGCCTTAGATAAGGATGTGGTTAGATGCCTTTTATGAAGAGAAGACAGATATAGATGGATAGATATCCGATCTTTGATTAATCGGTTACAAAGAGCTCGCATAAAGTCGTCGGTCGCGGTTGTTACCAATAGATAGCAGTCGTTAAGCCATGTCGGAGGTCTTCGGGCGGCATGAAAATTATCGATATCGGTTGCCCGTTCACCTCTCCACCTATCCACCCTGGAGCAGCGTGGAAACGTGGTATGCTGTAAGACAGGTGCCGAGTGATATCGTCTGCTGAGCAGAGGACCATAGGAAGGTTAAAACTTCAACCTTCAAAATATAAATATTCGATTGGACGCTCTGCGTCTATACAGTCTTGAGTCTAGAATATCCGCGGGCGTGGAGCTTTAAGGGCCATCCCGGCAATGAGTCGGGTCGGCTGACGCGGCGGGAATTATCGGGGACCTGTCTTATACCTACCCAGTTGGGAGAGAAAGACTGATCATATGTCTCACGTTGTAATCGACACAAAAACATTATTCTACGCAGACCAATTAACTTTTTAGGAACGCTTTGTTTTTGCTCGGTCGTGGCAGTTTTACGTCTCGTGTCGTGTCTCCTCTTACGTCATGCAGTGCTAGTATAGTAGAGTTGATCATCAACACGAGAGGACTGGTTTTCAAATTATGGCCACTTTAAAAATAATATTCACTGCCTACGGTGCAGTAAATAAGACGCTGTGAGATTCGTCCATAATGTTCTTCTAGAATCTAGATTTATGAACATGAACTGCACGGATTTAACACACCATTTACCCTCTCATTGTCAGATACACGAGCGAACTGATACAAACCCAACAATTGGAATATACGAGTATATATCTACTCTGTGTTCATTAAAATCCCTCAAAAGGGAAAGTATCTTCAAAGTAAGCACTCTATAACCCTAAAGTTCTACTCGATGAAGGAGTCAGAATAAACTTCGAAGGTCACCGGATATTTCAACTGCTCGAAAAAAAAATTATCGAAATAAATTATTTCATTAACAAAATATCTCAGCAAACAAAAAATTCTTGACATTTTAAGGTCAGGAAGTCCATGTCAAAGTAGAAAAAGTTGTCTATACAGGAAGGGATGAACTTTTTAAAGGCATTCTTCACTGTCTCTTTAGGATTAAAGTTTTCACCTCGCCGGTTCTCGCCTACAGTTCCAACTTAGAGAAAAGTGAGTCTTGGCCAAGGTCTACTGACAATATTTAAAGCAGAGTCTTGAATTGTCAAAATTCTATGTTTGATAATTGGCCACCTACGAGGTATTAAAAAGTTCTCGGTTTATTTACTTGGTTTTGAAGAGTTCCGTGTTATGTAGCAACATGGTAGAATTATATAAAACGTTTATATATTTACTTATCTAAGTAAAACAGCTATTACTATTATTCAGCTGTAGTACAAAGATTACCCACCTGCTGTTTCTTTTGTTATTGTTGTCGGAAGCGTTCGCCCGCACTCGCTTTCGAGTAAACAAACAAAACACCGGCCAGCGAATCCTACTCGTATCTTTTTTCGCTTACTTCAATGGAGATTATTCTCCAATTTCACGATAGTTTAACATAAACAACCTCCCCACCCCCTCTCCACAGCTTAGCCGCCGTAGAAGTTTTTTTTCAGTTTATCTTCCATTTTATCCCGGGGAATTTTCAAAAATCCTCTGTCTAGTGCTCACCTACCCTCCCCAAAGAACATGCATACCAGAACCAGAACACGACAAATCCTGTGTGGACTAACTCTAACAAGGTTTTAGCTAACCAGGCAATACTCACGAAATTTGAACGAGTTGAAAAGAGACGAGAGATATGTATCTTAATATCTTCGTAAAACATTAGTAGATACCCTTAAATTTACGTACATTTTTAAAAGAAAAGGTGGCTGGCACCATCAGTCGACCATACGATCTTTTCCCACAAAGGTGCGTTTCATTTTCTCGAAGTCCAAATTTTCTTCTATCGAAGCCGTGGGCAAAAACTAGTCATGTTATAATATTTACGAGACGCTCTACCACCTAGTGCAAAAAAGACTCTATTGCAACTTACGATATTATCTTAGTATGCTGCCGTGTATCGGGTGAGTATTCTATGCCGCCCTAATACGACTTAATTTTTTATGACAAGCTTTTTTTCTCACTTCTACCCTGACTCCCTTGTCTTTCATATCATCTCTTTCGAAATCCATCCATCTTTTCTTTGGCCGTCCTCATCCCCTTCGTCCATTGATATTCATTACAATCACTCTTCTCGGCCATACATTTCCTCTCGCCTCATCACATAAAGGGTTTTTTAAAAAACCTAAATTCTTTAATCAGTTAATACGCTCGCACTGTACGTTTTGTTACTGTACATACGTATCAGTATCGGTACGTTATACGATGGAGTACTAGTAGTTACATAATACCGAGTCCGAGTGTGTAGCCGAGGGTGTTTTACGAGGCAATCTTGCCCGCGCGGTGCGTGGCGGTCCTTTTTTACGCTGCTACGAGCGGGTGGTCGCGAGGGGCAAAGAGTTTTGTGCAGAAAGGCCGTTGGTGTCGTCGTCATACCCTGTTATTCTGCCGCCAAGTAATGTAGAGCTTGACATCTTGACAGACTTAAAATGCTATAAACAAATACTCCAGGTAAGCAGATAAGCAGTGCTTTGGTGTCGTCGTCATACCCTGTTACTCAGCCTTTAATTGGTAAGAGACTTGACAGCTTGACAAGCTTCAAATACTCTATGACACTGCGGGTGAACAGGTTTACCGAAGTAAACGATTATGAGTTGAATGTTAACTTAGTACCCACACTTGACGTGAAGATCGGTCGGTTTCTTTGTTTTCGGTGTCGAAAGTTAAAAAAAAATATTTTATGGACCCTTCCGTTTAATATATAAATATCGATATTACAGAGCATTGACTTATTTTAATATTTTCCATCTAAAATAAATGTAACTTGACCACAATCCCACCTGTTTGTAAGCTTCAATCAAGAAGGTAATTCCGGTAACTTAGTAAAACTCTAAATAAAAACAATGAAGTAAAAGATAGGTAAAAACCAGAAGACGTAAAAGTACTTCTGAGTTATCTATTCTCAGCAGAATCGGGCGCTGTGGGCCGCCAGCGAGGGGCGGTTTTAATTAGAGCGCGGACCGCGGCTCGCCCGACGTGCCAGTGGTCATAGCTGCTCTGCCACCGTACCTATGTCTTGCCTTTGTTGCCTGATTGATTCCTGCTAGAATAATAATAATAACGCTACACACTCATAGCCTCACAATAGGATTCCCTGTGTCGTGGGTGCCATGGACAACACACAAGACAAGGTCAAGACAAGGATAGAATATTGCCCATCGACAGATGCTTAAATCCCTGGTGGTATGTTTGTGTTAGGTAGAGGTGGCACTGCATCGCTGGTACGACGTAATTATGTTTTCCGCAGGATTATTTTTAATTTATAATAGTTGCGGGAATCAGTTGACGGGTAATCAATCAGTAAATAAAATGAACAGAGGTTAGAACAACGACGTGTTGACGTTCTCTCTATTTCTCCTTATTTAAAAGAAAATACACGTGCATTACGGGGACCACAGTCTGAGACCAATGAGAAAGAAGACGCCAACAAAATCGAAGATGATTGCGTAGATATAACGCATCTGTGTCAGACACATAATACCGTCTGTAGCGAATGGCGATTGTAGACGTGTACGTCTTTTGTTATTTCCTTCGAGTCTGCTGGCCTGGTCATTGTTAAGTCGCAATCTCCCTTAATCATCACCTTGATTTCAACGTAATGGACCGTGAACCCTACACGAGGGTGTTAATTAAAACTCAGATGCTGGCAGACTCTTATGATGTTGTTCTAATATCCAAAGGATACGTTCTTTCTTGGTGTTTATTACTGAATGCATGAATGAATGAAGTTTATTCGAAGTTTTTACAAACACTTTATGAATGTCAATTGCCGTCCTTTCAACAAATGCGTGCTGTGGATTATCTTGGGAGAAGAAGTGACGAAATTATGAAATCTCCCTACTGATAGTTACGGATAACGGATAGTGATCTGACCAGGTTATATTATTCATATTATCCACAAAACAGGGTCGATAAATGAGTGTATGAGTATGAGAGGACATTTATAAAATCGAGTATTATTGAATTTTACATCGCTAGTTGTACATTTGGAACCTGAACGACTTCGGAATCTATCATTTCTATGCAAAACTAAATATCTCGGATTTCGATACCGACTGCTATAGATACATCCCGTACAATGATGCAGTGCCACGTAAACCATACACGCATCCGAGTCTTAGGCGCAGTACACAACAATCTAACAACCATACCGCACACAAATTCAAAAATAACTCATTGTAATGGCAAAAATTTCCAACGTTGAAATACTCGTAGCTTCTCACTGTGTCACCGCTCAATGCATACACCATTTAATATGGTAGTAAGTATTATGTAAGTATATTTTTAAAGATCATAAAAAGAACTTAGGTTGTTGAATAACTACCTTCAAATCTCAGAGGAAATTAACGCATTAATATTCCAATTATTTGGTCCTTCGAGCAGGGAACTGTTGACGTAAAAATAGTTTTCATAGATTCGGATAGATCTAGCCAAAGTAAGACGAACTCCAGCACTAGACCATCTTATTACAGATAGAACAGATAAATAAAACTCTTAGAACGCGCATAAACTGTCACATTACATACCCTCCTACTTTATTTATTAATTCCACTTTCTCTCTTACTATTAGGTACTCTCTGATCTCTCAATGCAATACCGCTAATAAATAATTAACTGGTGACCATTTTATTATGAATTATATGTATTTTTATAGGAGAGAAGAACAAGCGTTCTCTCCTTTGTCCGTCCGTCGCGTGTGCATTGTGCTTTATGTTTTGCCTGAGTGCCACCGTCAGCTGTGCAGCGCCCCCGCCCGCGCCCCGCGCCGCCCCCGGCCATTCCTCAGGTTCCTCAGATCGTCGCTGAAGTAACCCGATCCGAATGGAATTAATCGGATCCAAAATGTAGTTACGTCGTACTATATACCGACGACGTTATAACGTACGAATATCTACGTTATCTGCAGTATACGGTATGCCGTATGTGCTTATATATCGGAACAATGGTTTCTTAACTTTTATACTTCACAAATACTTTAGTGAGTCATAAACTTGATACAATTAGTACGACTTTATGTCCACCAGCAGTAGCAGTAGCAGTCCAGCATATTCCATTACGCTGCTCTAGCGCGGATTGGTGCAGGGTCAGACTCTAGACCAACGTAAGTTTTGTATTTTTTATGCCACCCTTAATGGTATGACAATCGCTACCTAATGATAATAACCGTGACCTGATACTGACGGTCTAACTCTGCTCTACGAAGAACAGAATCGTTCATGAAATTTTCCAGCTATCGGTCACTCACTCATCCACCTACCGAATGCCTCGGTCGATCACTTAGGATCGACGCAAGTCGCCAGGTAATAAACACTTCTTAACTCACCCAGTTACTCCAAGCATCCGACAATTTTTATCTCTATCGCGTTTCTAACCAACAAGCCAACGCGAGCGGTTTAGCAGGTGTTACGACAGCACAAAGGGTTCTAGAGCCCGATCTATCTATTACTAACGTCTCCGATGAATAAATAAGTACGGCTCTCCAATTTAGCGGCGATAAAGCACGACCAACGTTATTTAATTACCTGTTAATACAAGCGAGCCGAGCGGACACGAGAAGTCCGACACAACCCTCCGAGCGCGCGACCCGTTTAAACATTCAACATGACCGCGGGCGGGGTCTTGTGGACCCCTTTGAAGATATTCGCCTTCATTAGCACGGAGCATGAGGCCGGGGCTCGGGGCTCGAGTGACCCGTGGGGACGTGCGGCCAGCTAGTAATTGCGACCGTGCGTTCGCTAGTTGCTACGGTATAATCTAAGTTCCGCTAGCCAGTAGCGTGGCAGATTTAATTACAATATCGGTACATATTCACGTTTAAGGTATTTGGGCTAACTTTGTCATGTCCAATATTTGGGTCTCTTGAGATTTGTGTCGCGATTATATCTTAGATGTAGCTACAGTTTTATTTCATTTTGTTTTCGGTTTGATAGATACATGTCTACACTTACAGGTACCTATAACAATAAATTATTGAAATTACGTAAGTTACTGCAAAACTGAAAATATAGTTCATCGTCTTGAAATTTTTATTCAATTGCTTTTATATATTTTTTCTTTTCAAAGAACTGTATTGAGAAATTGAATTCAATTTCAATTTGAATTTCAAGAGCTATGAATTTCCTTATAATTCGGTACAGTCGCTACTTTTTCCATATAATATCGTGGATATATATACATCATAATAATTAATTAATCCCACTTCTGAAATCGGGTCCAGTAGTAGAGTGGGCGTTCATTCGTACTATTTACATTCCAGATAGGTATTCCTGACTAAATAAGCAATGTGGGCTTCTTTCATATGTCAGGACGTGAGCTCAGGATATCAAATGAAACACAGGGTTAGTTCTAAGCCAAACACACCACCATCTCCGTTTATTGAATCAAACAGTTTGGCTCAGTAAATACGTTATTAGATCATTTAGATTTGGTTTGGTATTTTGACATCTTGGATTTACTTCACGGAATTACGATATTGGTGTTATCGATCGATCCACTCGCACTCGCGACTCACGCGTTATTTATCAACTATTATTAACGATTCACGGCATTTCAACATAGAAGGAGCTTTTACAAGATATCACACCGCTAGTCTTACTTTATTATTTTCCAATTCTATTGACAGCTATCAGAATCACTATTAATCATCGCGTACAGATTAATCGCATCAAACCAGTATCATAGGTTTACTACCTCCTCCGTCACGGCCATCGCTGACTCATCGCCCGTCCTCGGGTGATGCTCCGCCCCGTTAATATTACCATCTCAATTACTCGACCCGCAATTTTCAATTAGTTCAACCCAAAACAAAACTCAAAATCTTTAACATCAAAAATGACTATTGCTGCTACTGCTGCGAGTGGATTTCAAAAACTTTGTTTGCATTTTTTAACCCTGACTACCGTAAACTACCACTCGCTTCGCTAGTGTCGCTATGGAGAAGAAGCGAGTGAGAAGAAACTCCATAACATAACAACACTTATTTAGAACAAAATTACCAATTTATTATTTGCGCGATTTGTTTTAACTTTTACTCGGTACGTCGTCACCGTATAACTATAATCGGTACGTCACCGCCCTAAAACCGTTATGCGTTTCGGCATCTTCCCGTGATCCATCCTCGAGCACGCTCTACCAGCGGCAACACGCATTAGCCATTGAAGATTACCTGTAACAACAGAACACATACGCGAGTATCTCTCCACGCTCGGTCCTTCCTGACCTACTAAATAATCAACGTGCAACGTTACGGCTGTCCTACATCCACACACGACCTCATGTGTTTCAACTTCTGCATCAGTATGGGTATAACACGCAGGCATTCGTGTTCAGTTATGCCACGGAGGCGTTTGAACAGCTAAGCCCCGAAAACGTCTTTAAAAAGGTAACACATGGATCCTAAATAGATATGCCACACGGACCTCTCAAAGATTTGACACTCAGGCCTATCAACAGAATTGCCACAGAGGCCTGTCAATAGATTTGCCACACAGTCCCATCAATAGAATTACCATACAGGCATATCAATTTAGGATTTTCTACACAGACTTTCTAATTATTCACATCAATAACCAACTTCATTAAAGGTCCTCAATTACCCAATGAATAAAACAAAACAGAAATCACCTGATATCCAGAAGCGTAGTGTAACAACACTTAAAGCATTGCAATTCCAAGTACAACTCTCTCTGAATGGATTTGTGTTAAGTATTGTTGCAGATTCCTTTTTCCTCACATAGAATGCTCATAAACAAAAATTATTGTATTCCACAATATTCAAAACTTGCTTTAACCAATTTATCTTAAACTCTCACTCCCTTGGTATCTCAAGTTAGCAGAGATCTTCTTTGTGGTACTTATTTTGAACTGTATGACATGTCATGTTTGTGTGACACAGAATTCTTAGGTTGTCATTTCTTTTCTAAAAACACACTTTAAAAATTATGGTTTATTACGTGTAATTTCCTCTTTTAAATTTCTATCGCTTTTTATCAACATATTTCTCATTCAATGTTTCGTAAACATAAGCCTCATTTCCATGGACCAGTGATGACAATTGCTGACATGACAGATGGCAATCTTAGCCTTATCCACAAAAAAATTTCAGGATTCTTTATCCCACTATCTGAAATCGGGTCCAGTAGTAGAGTGGGCGTTCATTCGTACTATTTACATTCCAGATAGGTATTCCTGACTAAATAAGCAATGTGGGCTTCTTTCATATGTCAGGTCGTGAGCTCAGGATATCAAATGAAACACAGGGTTAGTTCTAAGCCAAACACACCACCATCTCCGTTTATTGAATCAAACAGTTTGGCTCAGTAAATACGTTATTAGATCATTTAGATTTGGTTTGGTATTTTGACATCTTGGATTTACTTCACGGAATTACGATATTGGTGTTATCGATCGATCCACTCGCACTCGCGACTCACGCGTTATTTATCAACTATTATTAACGATTCACGGCATTTCAACATAGAAGGAGCTTTTACAAGATATCACACCGCTAGTCTTACTTTATTATTTTCCAATTCTATTGACAGCTATCAGAATCACTATTAATCATCGCGTACAGATTAATCGCATCAAACCAGTATCATAGGTTTACTACCTCCTCCGTCATATACATCATAATAATTAATATCAAACTGAATAATAATAATACGCGTCCGAGATCAGCTAGTAGGTATGCGTATCAAGCCTCGAGCCCTCTCGACTACTGGAATTTTGTATACCTACTATTTCGTTCAGAATTGCTCGAATATAAAAAGAATTATCTAACTGTTCACTGTGTAGTCTAATGTAGAGAACCCCCTTTTTTGAAGTCGGGTAAAAACTTAGATACATTACTTACACAAAAACGATTTGATATTACCATATCTATTTTTTCCAAGTTTCCCGAATTGTTGTACGATATAATAAAATTATAAACTGGCAGATACCTAGTACCATTTTTAAGGACAAGGTCATGAAATAATTTTACATAAATAAACGCTTACACATTTATGCCCCCTTAGGGCTTCCTTTGTCGCGGGTGACGTGGACATCACAAATAACATGTCACTAACACTCCGACCTCAAAACAAACATTTATGTTTCTAAATATAGGCCTATACTAGGCTACACCCGACATAAATGCCAGCTTCCGCGCTTGTGATTAAGGTGAATTTCAGATTGACGGAGAAAATGTAAAAATCTGTAAGTAAATTTTGCTTACACGCTAAACTGAACTGTGAGCAAAGGTAATAAATCAGTTTTTAGCGGGGACTGGCAAGTCATTATTAACGGTGACTTAGGTGTAGGGCGAGAATCGAACCTAGGACTTCTCGCGTTACATGCAATACTGTGACTGCGACTAAATTTTCATATCGAGCAGGTCAATTCTGGTTAATGGCCGCGATGACCTCTTTACTGTTTTGTCATAGTCGGGTGAAAGGAAGTAGCTACGTACTAATTAAGAATCCTTATAACTATGCAACGATATCGTTCGGATTAAGCCATCAGGAACTTATAATGTAACATTCTGTTAATAAATCAGCCGCATATAGAATCTAGGAAGCTGTTTGATAAATATACGCGCTAGAGGTTAACTCGCATCATTAATAGAAGCGGGGTTAAAGGCAGCAGCGTCGCCGTCCTTATTTCACTATCGCACGCCGCGACCCCTAGATCCCCACATTTGTATCAAGTGGGCAAATAAAGAAGGAAACAAGTTAGATGGAGTGGAGCCGGACCGCGTTCGCGACTAATTAACCCTCCCCGCCGGGGTGGCATCGACCCTCCTTCGGCGTGGGGGTTGACCCCGCGTAAAAAATATGCGACTCCCGCGAGACGCGATGCGACGGTTAAGAATTCCGAGAGCCGAGTGCACGCTTATTGAGCGGTTTTTTTATAGTTCGCTCGCTTTGTTCGCGTTTGAATGTACTCGTAGTCGTCGATGGACCTTTGTCTCTGCGACGTGTGGGTAGATGTTGATTGGATTGGACCTAGCGATATTAATGTTAATAAGCAGTCGCTTGGTTTGTTTCCTTGATGGTAGGGCTGATGTCTGGTTGGCTAGTTACCATACTCCTGCTTCATTATTCACTACATACCAAATTTTTGCCCACGGCTTCGCGCGTATCATAAACAGCGACAAATTACCAAAATTAAAATGATCTGAAGAATCACCAGAAATAAAAGATTTCATATCTTATTGCAGGTCTTCGTCTCTCCATATTTCAAGTTTAATCGGGATCATCAGATTTTTATGTTACCTATATCATTCAAAAATCTTTTTGCACACTTGCGAAATACCTACTCTTTGAGGGGTAATTCCAAATATCCCCTCTTAGCACTTCCCAAGGATGCAAACCATTTTTTTTGCGTTGTCTGTCAGTCACACACAGTCACAATATAAAAAAAATCATAAAAAGTCTACACTTATATATCTACAAAGCAAAATGAAAAAATATAGATCAATTTACGGCGGCCTATCTAACCATTTTCATATGACTAATGGCGTAGATTTCCCGAAGCTAGAATTACGCGTAGAAAACAGAATAACTAAGCAATCTACAACTGCTTTTTATACTACTTCAGGTATAAACGTTGGACTGAAGTTGTAAACAAAATATTTTTCACAAAAGAAACAGTTTAGTTTAGTTAGTTTTACGACGCACAGTAGGTACTTATTTACGACAGGACCCGTTAACGAAGCTTGCAGGTGTCGATCTTGGGGAATATTCTACATTCTATTTATGGCCCCCCGTCATGAACCTCTTTTTTCTTTCTTTTTGGGCGCCCTAGTTCGGCAGGTCAGTAAACCTCACCGTTCGATAGCTATCGCGTTGTAATTACATATTGGTACCTGAGCACTAACTACTTTAACGAAGGGACTACACACCACTCGTCGTAGATTAAAGCGTCTCCCACATCAATTGGACTCGTGGAAAACCTCTACGATCTAATTCATGATCTTTTTCATGATTCATGATTTTTTCCTATTGTGGAATGAACTTCCTTTATAGGTGTACACGCAGCGATATGACATGAGGTTCTTTAAAAAAGTTTTTAAAATAGTTTTACTTCAAAACTGACGTCATACCTATTGCCCACATCCCTGGCGTTTTTCGTATCCACAGGCGACGGATGATAACCATTTACCATCAGGTCTCTACGTCAGATATTCCAACATACGTATCCGTTCTATATAAGGACAGTTTAGTTTAAATGTACTAAATTAGTTGTATCACTCTTATCAACCTTTTTTATGTTTACCCCTATAACGAATACCTACACATTTGTTACTCCTGCACCAGGACTCCCTCGCGAGCGAGTGGCCTGAAAAAACACAAATAAGGGATCACAACGCGACCCACACAGGAGAATAAACATTTATCCGTTAAACTGAGAGCAGAAATCAAACCGGTAATCTCTCGCTTATCAGGCAGTCATTAGACAACGCTACCGGGTCATTCTCAGAACAGGTATCAGCCAAGCATCATTCATCACGATCTACGAAATACGTAGGTACGAAAAAGACGTAGTGGCAGCAAAATTAAATCTCCTTATAGACTTAAATCTCCGCATAGAAATGCGGGATTAATTGCAGTCGGTACACGCGACAGGTGCGTGAAGTGTCGCGCTCGCGGTACCGCATTGGACGGACGCGGGCGCGGCGCGGCGCGGCTCGCACGCACGCTCTCACGGGAGGCCGCGACGTGCCTCCCATCGTGTTCCTTGGCGGGCCGATTCGAGACCATTAGAGGTTTCAATTATCGATCGAATTATCGATATATTTTATAAGTACCTACTTATTAAAGTGTTACATTACTAATTTTCACTTAACCAGCGCATTAGGAAATCCTGTAAAGTTAGTTATAAGAGTTGAAATAAATAAATAAATAAATTACATGTTAAATTAATTGAAGTTTTCAATGCGCGTTCCCTATCTTATATTAAGACTACATGCCCTCGCTTCGCTTCGGAAGACTTGTTCTTTGCGTTCATAAATATTAAATATTATCAAATTTTTGTAAAATTTTTCATTGATGTTTCTCTCCTAGTGGGCCTAGCGCCATATTGTAGGTATACCTACCCTATAACCTTCCTCAATAAAAAATAACATGACATTAATAAAAAAGGGATTTTGTAGCTTACTCTGCAGGTGTTGACTCTTGACTCCGTGATGTATGATTGGTCTATACAATAAATTAAATTAATTAACGTTAATAAGCATTTACTACACAAGCGTGGCTGTTCTCCCGTATCATAACTTTCCATCAAGGAGGCACGCGGCGCGGCGGCACCATAATCAAAGGCTACGTTAAGTTACCCGCGTCTTACATTGCTTCGAAAAAGTTTTAAAACGCCCCCGTCTTTCTAAGCACTGATGCACAAATCATAGCGGAAGCAAATTAAATACATACTTCAGTGTGTCACTCATGTGACTTTTAATTTCATATTTCATAGGTGAAAACACGTAGACACGTAACAAGCCATTATGCCATTAAATGTTGAGAAGTTCCTTTGGAACCAATCCTCGGCGTCATATCTTAACATATTTTTCCCAAAATTGCATATAAATGTTAACTCCGTAGACTAAAAGGAATTCGTTGTTATTCGACTTGCAAGATTTGACATTATAAGTTGAATGAATATTTCAAAAGACTCGCGGATACCTCACCGCTTAAAACACATATACTTAATCGACACGACGACGCATCGAAGAATCGATACGATGAATATTTTATACCCCCCGTCTATCGACGCACGTCGCGGTTTCTCCCGCGACTCGCGTGACGCGCCGCGCTCCCCGGCGGCGTCGATAAAATCTCGCGAACGTGCATGACCACATCCTGTCCCCTCCGTCCCCTGCCTCTCCGTCCCCTGTCCACGTTCTGTGTCGTCGCCGTCGCATGCGCAGGCGCAACGCACTTCCGGTATACCACCGCAAGTCCGCAAGGCCGCTCGGCAACATGAATCCCCTTGCCACGGGTGTCGGGTTTCGCTGCCCGAAGGTTTTTAACGGAATCGGCCAATTAGTATCGAATTTCGATTTGGGCGAGATTGAAGTGAAAATGTTGCTGTTTGCTGTAATCGACCTTATGTACCTATTTTGATGGTTAGTGTAATTGATGAGGTGTATGGCGCAATAGTCACCGTGCCGCCGCTCGAAGGGTCTTCGGTTCGTTTCCCGGAGAGGTAATAATTTATACCTCTTATAAGTCTCGATGACATGTGTTGTTATCTTTATGGGTTTTGCCGTAGCCGTAAGAACCCAAGCTCTTTTCGATGGTACTGATATTGATCCCGAATCCCGCAGAAATCCCCAACATCCCTAATTAGCTGTCGCTATAGAACAACTGGAGCTACATCGTAATTGGCTCCTTGACCCGCGGATCACGCAGGTCCCACCACCATTTAGCCATTTACCATCGAGTTAACGCCGCGACCAATTTACACCATATACGGCGTCTACACGATTAGATATACCTACACTTGTTCGGGTTGATTAAACTTTAGTTAGCTGGAAAGGTTATAAATAAGCAGTTTGCCGCTTAATACCTACTATGTGTTTTAACAGAATTAAAGAAAGGAAGGAGCCTCTCAATTCATGGGTTTTTTTGTGTTACCTTATAATTTATACTGCGCAGATATAGGTGTCGGTTTTGATGAGTCTTTCATACTCGTAAGCTGATAGCATTAGCGAAATCTGATGAGTACTTTTTGAGTTATCTCTATTAATTATTGTGTATTTAACTTACTTCGAATATGTCTGTTGTTGATATTTTTCTCATTTATTTATCTATTTAAAGCTTATACCCAAAGCAAACAAACGAGCAGACTGCTCACCTGATGGTAAGTGATCACTAGGCTGTCATCTATGGACATTATGGTGCGTACAGACTATATAACAAAACACGTTATAAAACATAGTTAAATAACATGTTTTTTTAATGTGGACGATATGTGTTACAAAAACAAGTTATATAACATGTTATTAGTTTTTTCAACAATGTTATATGCTATATTTTAAGAAATGACACGCATTGAATTGTTATAAAACACTGTTATACAACAATGTTATTTTAATGTGTACGGTCTTGTTACATGTTTCATTGTTAGACAACAATGTTAAATAGTACGGACGTGTTATAAAACAGAAGTTATATAACAAGTTACATAATCTGTACGCACCCTTAGTAACACCAAGGTGTCACCAACGTATTGCTCAGGAGGAGGCTAGAAACCCACTCGTTGAAGGACCCCATATTATAATACTTTGGAAACATCGATAAAGTAAATCCGCCCTACAATTATTTACCCTATTAATTAACCGATTTGGATGCGTTTTTCACTCATTGGTTTTGATAAGATTCACTCAAAAGATAGAATTTTATCACAATCCGTGTTCAAATAAAAAAGTTATTGTACTTTACAAAATCACATCCCTACGATCACGAGTACGCAATAAAAGACAGGTTTCCTTAAGCGAACGACGCGACGCTTTACAAGTCTTCGCACACAAGAAAATCAATATTCCGACATCGATGACAACTAGCAACTTGTCATTTAATTAAACATGGTAGGAAGTATCAGTCTCGAAGAAGGCAAAAATAAAAGGTTTAATAAAGTGTTATTAAGTCCTTCCGAACTGGAGTGGCCGTCCGCTCCGTGTCCGGGATTAAAAATAATCAATTGTTTGTCGCACCTGGAGCTTCGGTACACTCACGGCGCTGCTCGAGACAGCAGCGCTTCGGCCGCTTCGTCTGTTGACGCTTCGGTAATGTTTATTTTCTAGTTACCGTTCGCGGTATGCTTCGGGAATGTCTTAGTAGGTATGGGCCCTGTTAATAAGTAGGTACTACGGAGTTATCATAAAAAGAACGTTGAGACAGATAGTTTAAATTGACATAGGTACTTGCGTATATTTTTTTTGAGAGCCGTTTAAAATAAAATAAAAAACTAAAGTTATCTCAAACTTGCATTAGTGAAAACCGCATTCAAATCTGTTAAGCTATTTCCGAGATCAGTAGGCATAAACGCACCCACAATCAAATAAAAACAATTTTAATTCCTAATACGCCTTAAATATTGCAAATAGGATTCGAACCCAGACCCATGCGGGACACCGCAAAATGCATATTACAGTGAAACCTGGTTAAGTGAGACATCAAGGGACCTGCAATGTCGTTTCACTTATAGAGGTATTCCACTTACCCAGTGTCTCAGATCTACAGGTATAAATAAATATCTGTCTCATTTACAGAGGGTTCCATTAATACTACATTTGTTAACATCAACAGCCATGTCTTAGGTAAACTTTAAGTCATTCTTTCTGTATTTGTGCACATTACAAATCAAATTCATACCTTTATCCGAATATGACATATTTCAAATCCGGTTGCAAGCGGTTACAGGCGGCTGTAACTGCCCCGCGCCGGATATTGTGTTATGTAACGGCAAAAGATGCGGCAACAGGTGCCGGCATTACCTACATATTTATAGCGCACTTGCGTCTCACAATAATTCTCACTAAGTTTTTGATAACAATGTTTCCTAAACAATACATTTAATCTATAACTTATTGAATCAAATAATCATGACAATAATCAACACGTATGTAGGTATGTTTGTATCTTTTCCGCGAAGTGAGTGGTACCGGGTTCGATTCCCGACTGGGGCAAATATTTATGTTGGATAAGAGTTTGATCTCGAGTCATGGTATTTGTAATGATAATGTGTCATTTGTCTTGTATACACGTTTTGTGGAAATATAAAACTAGCACCTAATTAGCCATCTGGTAGTAACTGGTCGCCTGCATTAATTAACATCAACAATCAAAGTCATCATCGAAGCGTTGAGAAGAAGAAAAGAATCTACCTACCAACCTATTGATTTATTTATTTTTGAAGTATTTTACATTGAAAAATAAATGAATTACGTCAAACTAAAACGCGACTTAGTTTTAAACCTGTGGCAAGGATTCGTTGTTATTGTACAAAGCTATAAAAGTAGGTACGCATTAAATGAAGGTACCCACTGAGCTACTAACGGGCTCCGAGTAGTTCCTATTTCAAATTTTCAGATTGCCCGAAGAATCTTAAAAATTCAATATTGTACCTCGTAACGCGTATTCCGTGCACGAAACACCGAATTAGGGCTGCACGCACGTCGCCAATCGATATCGCGTGATTATCGATAATAATGGGTCGGCGCGCGCGATGAGCTCCCACGGATGCCCGCGGGGCCCCTCGGTGAGCCCCCGACGGCGTTCGTAATTTGAACGTTTCGCGCTAGGGGACACGGACCCTGTTTTGGTCAAAAACGCTCATGAATACGATTTAGTGAGAAAGTATTCGATTAAGGTAAAACGGGGAATTTAATTGGATATTGTGTAATGTTGCTGCAGCAGGAGGGATTGGGATAAAATTTCTTTATTTTTTACTGGTAGTAGAATTTAAAAATGGAGTTTAGTTAAATAATGAATAGGTATTATGGTAAATTAATTGGTATCTATCATATTTTCTATTACGACCACATTTTCTAATCTTGAATTTGTTTGAAATTTAGAATTAATCGACATAAAATAAGCCGAACTATCCAGAGCTATAAAATTCACACTGAAAACAAGCCTTGTCTCATTGGATGATTCCCACTAGCTCAATTACTGATTAATTACCTCCTTAACACAAACTAAGTATATATTCTTTGCGTCACAATAATTACCAATTTTATCAAATCTTGAACCTTAATTGTGAAAAATTACAAAATAAAATGTTATGCTTCTCTTCTTTTGTATGACAACATTTTGGTAAGGCGCGTTGGAAAAAAATGATACCTTTAACGCATGTTTATGTACGTTTACTTATACTTGTTTTGGATCAAAATTATCGATAATGTCGATAAACGATGTCGACACGGAGCGTATTCGTATCCTCTGAATAATTTATTACGTTTTGATTGTTCGTGGCGATCGTGGAATTTACATAATTGCCCATTAGCAAGTTTTTGTTTACAGGCAACTTGGATTCGAATAACTTTACGAGATAATATACTACTGAGGGCAATTTATTTACCGTTAGGACCGTTCAGTTTATGATTTAACTTCAGAACTTAGAGAAGAATGTTGTTGTACTTTTGTTTTCATGTGAGCAAGTTGTTAACGTTTTTATCGACTCTCAGAGAGTGTCCCTTTTCAATCGAGTTTGTTAAAGCTTTAGAACGTCCCTCGAATTTATTTTATGTTCCAACGAAAAAGTTTCGAATTTCGCGTAAACAAATCCGCCGCGACCCACGGCTAGGTAAGTGAGGCAACTCATCAATAACGGTCCACGCAAAATTCCATCTCGAATATCTTCGGCGGCCCCCGTTTGTACGTAAACATGTGAAATCCCTCTGAAGGTACGCGGTCTCTAGACATGTGCGGGACATAAATTTGGCGAGCGTTACGTAGGTACAGGCCGGCCGCTATGTGCCAGTACATAAGGAGCGGTACATAGGTACGGAGCAACACGGGCGTCACTTATCCGCGCGGAGGATGCGGTGGCCGTCCGATCGCCCCCCGGCAACCCCCTTCGGGCGCCCCCACGCCCCCTCGCGATTCATTAAGTCGGGCGCGGCCGACGCGGCGGACGCGTCGCGGAGTCTCCGTGAATTCAAATTAGAGGCGGCTCGGACGTCGTGTGCTAGGGATTGCACGTTATCAAACTTATCGAGAAAGTTTGAATATATTTTTGTTTGTGTCATTAAATTGATACACAATAACACAAACACGTGACTGCCGTTGAATACTCGGTTGGAAAAAAATATAATATCGTTGCACTTACCTGGCATCATTCTTATTATCTTCTAAGCCTCTATCACATTACGATAGTTATTATTGTTCAACTAAAGTATTAACAAACAATTAGCAAAGAATTTAGGCAGCTTCTGTTTTTTTACCCAAACATGACAGATAAATAAAACATAAATACACACTACAGTACAATACGCTTCGAAACATCTAACATACCTCACCTGAGAGCTAGGGTAACTATGTAGCCGTGCCACCTTATCGACTACAAATTGACCAATAAGCGCGCACCTATGGCTGGACACAACTTAGGTACGGTATAACAGGGAAATGTTATACATTTTTTAACCTAGCCTCCTTGCATATCATGCGATAAGCAACTACGTTCCTAATAGTTCAATACAGCCGTAAACCTACTAAAAAATAATTAATAGTATTAAATTGCTAAAATACTTATATTAAATAATTAAAAGCAAATAAATTGATTTAGCGAAGTACGATTTAATTATATTATTTATGAAACTCCAGAATAATTAATGTGTTCAAATGCCATTCTCCAAGAACTCTAAACAACAACACGTAGCACATCAACATGTAGCTAATTAGCAGATCAAAATGTTTTTATCATAAAATGTGCAAAATTTAAACCGAGTTTGTAAAATTACCCTACTTTTGATAGTTTCAAATTGATATCGATAAACCGTTAATGCCGCTAATATTTCTGCGTATATATCGTGGTGCTTATGACTATGATATAGTTCAAGTTTTCATCAACATAATTATCCTTCACAATTCACTTCCATACACCAAAAATAACCAAACCATCGATACCCTAACCTAACCAACTAGCAGCATCCCTCACGCCCCTTTGTCTCGGCAAGACAGACGCGTTGAGCGCGGGGGGCGGGGGGCGCGGGGGTGCACGTGCCGGACGGAAGTCGCGCGCGCTCGCACCGCACCGCGCTAAATGATTCAAACCTCGCCCGGACCTGCAAGATTTATGCCCCTTCTCGATCCCGCCTAGATTAAAGATGTCGCGTATTGAAATACGCTGTGTCCGAAAGATACGGCGCGGCGTGTGTACATACGAAAGATTCGACGTATTCACGCTCGATAGGTTCGGTTTACGAGCTGGTTTGGATGTTCGGATATTCCAGGAATATAAGGCGGAAGGCGTATAATAATATTCCAGCAATCCGCACTGGAGCAGCGCGGTGGAGTATCCTTTAGGCCTCCTTAATGATGAAGAGAGACCCGCGCTCAGTAGTGGACCGTTAATGGGTTGCAACCAAAGTGTACCTATAATATATCCGAAAGATTAAATATCCTGAAAACACCTACGTCACGTCTTAAGATATTTAGGTAGGTCTTTGCATAATTCTACGTTAATTAAGTATAAAAAATTTTTAGGTAAGTGTAGCGTAGTGGTTTGAACCCTGAATTCCCGAACAGTTATCTGAGTTCGAATTTCGATTCCTACAACACGCAACAGTAGTTTGAAAAATGATGTAGGTGTAGATATTTAATTATATCTCTCTCGCTTTGATGAAGGAAAAATATCACGCGGAAACCCGAAAACCTAAGAGTTCTTTATAGTAAGTATTTTTCAAAACTGTGTGGTAAATCCGCACTTGGCCAGTGTGGTGGGCTGTACCCACATATTCTGTTGGAGAGGAACCCAGCTGTGGGAGAGTTATGGGTTGCGATGACGATGATAGAAACTTGGAACATCATTCTTTGTTTTATTTCAGCCGGTACACATAAAAGTACAGGACAATTTCCATGTACATGTCCCATATACCCGATGCGAAACGAGACTCCTTACCAGAAAGTAAATTAAATGCCCTGTCAATGCTAAGAATCACATCGAACCTTGGTCTTTGCTCAGCATATGATGACTGACCGGATTAGGAAGGCGTACCTGTGTTATTTTACAAGCCGGTAAATAGGTAGATAGAGTTAACTTTATCTGTGCCCCCGTTTTACTGAGATGTAGAGTTAGTGAAGTTAGGGTTTGTAGAGTTAGAGTTAGAGCTGTAGATTCAGAAGCTTGGCTCTACATGAGATCTGATATCTTTTTCACAAGGTAAACCGTAGGTACGCAGTCGTCTTGGCAACACTTTACATGAAAATGTTTTTGGTGGGATATTATTATATATTAAGTACATATAAATTATAATAATAACTGTTACATTTAGTGTGTGAAGTAAATAAATAACTAACTCAAAAAGTACCCATCAGATGTCAATCAAATTTATATGGGCTTTCGAATACACGAATTTTCAAAATCTGTATGCCCAGTGCAGTTATGAGGTAATATACCTACACATAAAAAATTCTGTCAAATTGAGAACCCCCTCCTTTAATGAAGTCGGTTAAAAAGAGTTAATCTTGATAAATTTCCTGTGAAAACGTAATAAACACTAACTGGAAACTGCATTAGCTACCTACGTAGAATCGTCGAGAACTAAAACAAAGCGAAATATTCCTGGAACCTAGATTACGAAACCCTAGATAGTTGTAACCGTATTCCGTAGTCCAGGTGATAGTGTTGTTCTAGTTATCAAATTTCGGAACGTACAAATGATCTGGATATTGTTGCATTGGTTTTCAAATTAGGTCAGGAATAGTTACCCCAATTATTTTTATTATTTACTAGAGAGTGCCCTCGCTTTGTTTCGGGAAACTTAAATATTTTCCAATTTTTGTAATATGTTCCATCGGAGCTCTTCTTATATTGGTCGAAGCGTGATGTTTTATAGCATAAAGCCTTCCTCCGTAAATTTGTGGAGTTCCTTTAAAATAGGTACCTCGGAATCCAGGGGCAGTCAGTGAACCTTTATCTAAACTTATACAAAAAAGTTTAACGATCTTTTTTTCCTTGTTTGTTGTTATGTTTGTTACCCACATAATAAATTACATTTAAGCAGGAAGTGGCAATTCCCATATTCTCAGCGACTCAAGTAGAGCAACCACTACCAACCTCTTGTTAGAATCAGCCGCCAAACAACTTGTCGTGGTCTGACTAGGATCAAATCCAGTACTCATTTCTTGATTGACTGACATAGCGTTATTGATACTGTTATTGAACTGTGACATTGAGGATATCGGCCTGATATCGGTCGGCCGTTATAATAAACTTTTATAATTGCTTATGAACTCAGTATTTGATATTAAGTATCCAAAATGAAAATAGTTAAAAAATGTTTCATTCTCATAGTAGGCTTTATGCACGTGGCCAAACAACGCCCGGGGCCATAAAGAACCCGTAGCCTAGTTAGTAGTGATCAGGCCTTCAAGGGCTGGACAAGCAAGGGTTCCCGAGTTCGATTCCCGTCCAACTTAGATTAATGTAACAAATAATGTTATGTTTATTCTCGAATCATGGGTGTTAATAATGTGGTTTGTTAACTCCGTGCCACCTGTGAAGAACTGCTGGCGCAGAGGTTCTAGCGTATGTAGATCCTAGGCGTTTTTTCTAATCAGCATACAAAATAACGAACTCTTTACAAGAAATTTGCTGAATTCAAATCGAACTCAAAATGTGGATAAGACGACAAGCAATTACAGCTTTCGAATAAAAATAGAATCATCAAAATCGGCTCAACACACTAACCCAGTTCAAAGTTAAGGAGTAACTCACAAAATAAATACTGTCGAATTGGGAACCTAATTTTTTGGTCCGACTTGGTTACCTTTGCGCCACCGTACATGCATAAAAGCAAAATGTTCATTCGAATAAGCGCTGGCCTAGTTATTTAATTCAAAACAATAGTATAAGTTACTGTGCGCTTCGCAAATATTTGCTGGGACAACTTCGCCCTAGTGAGGGACACGTGGCTTGTGGGACAGGGGACGTGTGTTAGGGTTGCTAGATGCGAAATCGAAATGTGTGAAGCAATTCCCAAATTGTAGGGACTTTGTGTTCAATATGGGAAAATGTTATGTGTAATGAAAACACCATGAATTTCTAATTCAAAAATGTAATTATTGTATTGCATTATTGTATTGTCTTTCAGATCTCATGAGACTAAGGGCCTGTTTCAATACTTCCTGATAAAGTGTCAGATAGTTATCTGATAGTTTTATTTTTATTTTGTATAGGTAAGCTAAGATGTTAAATAATAATAATTATAACGCTTCACACTCATAGCCCCACAGTAGGATTCCCTGTGCCGTAGGTGTCATGGACAACACATGAGACAAGGACACACGCCCAGACCGAGAACCGCCGTTTCCGCCTCGCTGGGAATCGAACCCAGGACCCTCGGAACAGCGATCCGGCGTGTTAACCATTGCACCATCCAGGTCCTCAATGGTAATAAATCCGAAACCTATTCACTCTTGACTTGAAGATACCCACATTATAATTGATCGGAAACACAGACGCTGGCAATTTATTCCAGGCCTTCGCAGTCCGTACTATAAAAGACGAAGCAAAGTGTGTAGTTCGTATTGGAGTGCGTCGGTTTCTCCGATGGTAGATATTAATTTTTTTATTAATTATTACAAGAGCCTCGATGATCTGGCAACCCCAGTCGGCGGGAACAAAGGGAGAATATTCCCGAAGTCGCAGCGACATCACTAGCAATTCCCATTCACGTAGCGCCGCGCCGCCGTTCATTCAGCTCTTTATTGTTTGTGTCGCGGAACCCAACACCCAACACCACTTTATGAGTTTCGGAGCGCTCGCTTCATTTAATTTTCACTTCTTTAATCTTAAATCTTAAGTCGTGGTCACTTTGAAATGATTGTTAATTGAGTTTGGATATGTAGGGCTCGTTTGAAAGAAGCATTACCATGCTTAACGTTCGAAATGAATAAATTCAAAAACAGTGATCCTCGTCAAAGCGGATAGGTATTTGAATAGGGAGTTTAAGATTCTACTCTCGGTCTGGATTTATCTACGTTCTTGTCTTCCTCTGTGTAAGACTATACAAAGTAGGTATTAAAAATAAAATAAATTATCAATTTCCCGCCAATCTCAGAGACGGCTTAACCAATGTGAATGAGTTTTTCACTGGTGTTTCTTAAAAATTGATAACCCATTTTCACACTATTTCACGTGATTTTATTTAACGTCAGATTTACGCCACATATGACGTCACGAAGCTCAGCTTAGCACTAGTCTCCCCTTTCCTCCGGTCACATGATATCGCACTGTTGAACCCCCGTCTCCTTAACGCGTGACGTAATCCATTGATACGACCATGGGTCCATAGGTATAAAATCTAGACTAAATTTACACCTATGCTATACCTACTCTCCATGTAATCGCCCTCGCTTCGCTTGGCGCAACTCACCCTAGGGAATTTAGACATGACTATTATGTTTGGAAACGGTTGACATAAAATAAACACTAAATGTTATCCTACGGCAAGCCTACGGTTAATAAAGTAGGTACATTACTGTAAATTGATTTGTATGCTACTAATCGGTTGAGTTGTTATTTAGATAAGTGAGATAAAATTTATGAAGTAATAGGAGAAATCATACAGACTTAATTATTGAAAATCATCGTTATTCTATTGTGTTAACAAATTCCTCTGCTTATATTTTCATATAAGTATGCACCTACGTAGGTATATAGATAGGTACCTACTACTACACAGGTACTACTTATTTTATTTTAAGATTACTATACCTACACATAACACAGCATGTTTCGATTTGAACACATACATACCTAATCAACCTTAAAAAACAATCTGAAACCAAGAAAAAACCCCATAGATGTTAAATGGAAGAGCGCTGAACCAAAGTTACGCTCAGCAGCAATAAGCGGCAAAAGTTTCCGCGTCTCAATTGGCTCGCCAACTCGAGCTAAGTTTGCTCGGCTCGAGTTCGCGGACTGAGGCCAATATGCTAATGTGAACTTTCCCTCTCTCGTCGCGGGGGCGGGGGGACGTTGCACTTGGCCGATTTACGACCCTCCTGAGTCGCCAATTGATATTCACGAGCATTTTCTGTGTCTATGCGATTTTGTATAAGTTATTTTTTGTTGGCAAGCGATGAGATGCGTTGCTATGCGTATGTTTTAATGTGTGGGTGGTTGTGTCAATTGTCAGTATTGTAAATCGAAACGTTGTTATACCATTGAGGAGTAGAAACGTTGAAAGAAACTCGTCAGCACATCTCTTAAACAAAAAATAATAGTACATGCTAAAATCACTAGTTACAGGCTTATAGGCTTATTACACCATCCTAAATTTATTCACCTAAATCTGGAGGGCTACTACGAAATCCGAACTACTAACAACGTACGAAGTTCGATTTCGAAACCTCACACGTCAGTTTCATACAATACAATTTTCTTAAACGAAACGACTGACGTGTGATGTTTCGAATTCGGTTGTTCGTAGTTCGGATTTCGTAGTAGCCTCCTGATTTAGATGACTAAATTTAGGAAGGTGTAATAAGCCTATTAGAAATACATTGCAAAATATTTTCCGACACTGCCATGTACATAAAAAATATTACCTAGTAGTTTTTCGTGATGCGTAGGTCAAATGGTACAGACGAATATAAAAAAAATATTTTTGGCTCCAATTTACACTATACCTAGATACATTTTTTTCACAAATATCTCCAATGTACACACATAAACCAGTTACAACGTCATTAAATGTATAGATTGTTATCGTTGTTACATCGACATCCGCGCTGGTGACCGGCGCTGGTGTTACATTGTGGTCGGCCGACACGGCCAGGCCTTAGTTTACGATCTGAGGCACGGCCAGCTCTAGCTGCCGACCGTACCCTGTATAATCTATATCACCTAAATTGTATAACCTAAATTGATATTATACTTATATTAACATACTCACACGTCATCATCGCAATTGGCAAGTTGTTTGAAAGTTGGATTCCCAATAGTGAAGCCTGGTAGTCCTGGTACTGATTTTCAAAAATTACGTGTGTATTAAAATTGAATTATCATTTCGGTGAAGAAAAAGCATCGTGAGGAAACCTGCACACCTAACCTAAGAGTTTCCCATCGTGTGTATGTAGTCCACCACTCCCCAATCCATCGTGGTAGATTAAGCCTTCGTACCTCTTGGGACACTTGTTATCATCGTATTTTAAAGCTGAATGCATGAGTTACATCTATATTTGACTGGGTTGTGTAGCCCACCTATATTCAACAGGTGGGATCTGGTGCTATATCATACATTGTTTAAGAGGTATGCATCATGTCGAAAAGTAGGGAGGGGTCTCAGTACAGTGGTCTAGACACAACAAGAGATGGATTTTTCTTTCTCATTTTACTTGTCTTTTCTTAGTCTTTATCCCGTAGTTTATAGAGTAGTATTTATGGACTTATAAATCAGGCTTGTATCGCATCCAAAAAGTGTTGTTGTACTTTAACTACTAGTGGTTAGTAGTTTGGAATTTAGGAGTGGCATTGTCCAATGAAAGGTCCCAGACTCAATTTCCGATTGGCATCGTTTAGGTTTTACGTAACGAATGAATGTTTGTTGATGTCACAGCCTCGTCGAGAACGGACGTTTAATTAAAACTCATCATTTAAATTTCCATCATGCTGGGAATCGAACCCAGAACCTTGTTAACAGTGATCCGGCATGGTAACCACATGGTAAGCCACACATCGTGGTAATATTCCATTGTAGTTTCTACCATCCCATATGAAATACTTGTGCATAGGTCAGAGTGTGCCAGTGTTTATTTATCGAGTGTGAGTGTGTCACTCCGTAATTCCGTTCCCCTAAGACGTGATGTACTCGTCTGTAATTTGTCCGTTAAAGGGCCCGACGTCAGAGATAATGCCGGGCGCATCGCAGCTGTAATTAACGTGATTGCCGGCCGCTCGGCCAAGACTCGTCGTGGAATAGGCTCGGGTAGCCGGAGCTACGTGGGCTTGGATATCAAAGCAATCCGAGTGGGTGGCGGTCCGAGGCGCAATTTGGGTCTGCTCCTTGCGCATATTGCATGCACGTACCAATGAAGTTTGCTTTGTAGGCGGTAATCTGCGGGGGTGTATCGGCGAGGGTGGTGGGTGGCGGGTTATGTACACACGAGCCCGAGGCGTCGAGGTAGGCAAATGGCCGGCGAACGGGCGTAGGCCGAGATCTCGGCGCTATCGACCCGCGGCCGGCCTTCGCCCGCGGCGGGCCGTCGCCACGGACACGGCTCGCGGGCGCCGCGCCTCCCCCGCCGTGACAAAAACACTCCTTTGTTTGATGACGCCGCCGGTCCCCCGTGGCTGGCGTGACGGCCTGTTATGAACTGTGTAGCCCTTTGGACAGTCTGCTGTCACGTGTGCATTAAACTTCAACTAACTTACCGAGTTTGCTCTTTAGGTATACTTGTTCAGTACTGCGTTACTCTTCTTACCTAACAATTACATTACTTTACCTTGGATATACGAGTATATCTACAAATAGAAACAGTTATCGATACCCCAAATATGTAATTATCGATATGAGTTTCAATAAATAAACAAAAAATCGTTATCGATAAAATAATATCCGCAACGCATAACATCACTAATCGTTGTCGCGAGCACGCGGCGCGGCGCAAATCACTCGCGCGGACTGCCGTTCTTAAAGCGCTCTAGGGTTGCCACCGCTTGACCGACTTTTGCTTTATTTGTCGATTACGGATTCTGTATTCTATTTTCGTTTTTCTGCCGGCGTTTTTGTACTTGTTTTTGCTTGTATTAATTTTACCTACTACAGCAACCATGTGGTTAATCTACGTTTCGGGGTTCCAAAAATGTTCGCCCGGGATTAAACTAAATGGAACTGTTACCTGCTGCCTTTAACACAAAATGCATCAAACTATGTTTTGATGACGAAGTTCGGACCGACGACATAGACCAACAAGATATTTACAATTATTTAATGATATAAAATATCTTACGTAAGTATATTAATTACCTACTATAGGAAACTATGAACTATGGGAACTATGAACTATAGATACTATGGGAGCATCTTGTATTTAGTACTCATTTATACATAAGTAGTTAGGTGAAACTTATTTGTTCAATCAAAAAGTGTTATCAGATACATGTGTAATTGTAGGTGTCTGCAATTATGACTCAAAAAATAAAGTTCTCAATGAAACTTAAAAAAATCATATATACATACCTACGTACAATTTCCTGTAGTTACTATTGTTCTAAGAGACCTTATTTATTGAATAAAACCGTTTTACCGCTGCAATATTACGATTCAGGACTTCACACGAAGTCCCCGTAGACCTAACCCATAAATATTCTGAATAACATCGATATTACCGCTCCATCGATATCGATATCGATGCACGAAATGTCGCAGCTCGTTCAATTAGAGACGCAGAGCTTCTCGCATGAATGTCTCGCGTTGTTGAACCTCCCTGCTGGACCCCGCAATCGATACTGGCGATGACCTAGATCTTAGAATGTTCTGGAATATTCTGGACGGCGACCATCAACATTAATGACGCAACGATGGCCGCTCGCCGTTCGGATTAAGCAAATATCCTACTAAATTTCACATTCTGTTTCGCTGTCGATGTCTCGGTCTAAAATACCTTTTTGTCGATTATCATCTAGAACCAGTATATCTTGAACCGTCTTAAAATCTGAAAATTGTATGTTCATCATTTTCTCTTATTAAGTAATGAGTAAAATGAAATATTTATTTGGATGGTGTGTACTGAATGAATTTGGATAACAGTGAAATTGTTAAAGCCTCATCATGTTTTGTATTTATCAGTTTATTTGCCTTAAAAAGATATAAGATACTACTTAGTACTAACCCTGCATGTTAAACAAAGAAGTTTGGGTTCGACTCGAGGCTAACTTGCTTGTTAATGATCGCCATTTTTCTTTTTTTCCATTATTAAATAAATTGTTAAAGTGGGATTCTTTGAATGGGTTTTAGTTATTTCTATACCGATTGATAATATACATAGAAATAGAATGTTTAAATGTCACCAAACTCACCCACTCGCGTTCGAACCCACGAACCCTCAGGCTTTTAACCACAATAATTATCACTGAAGAATTTAATATAAGACTCGATATTAAAATAGTTATATGATCATTTTAATTAACCTCAGAATTTGAGTATCATTTTCATTTGCAACTAAACGTTAATTAGGTAAAGCCTCATAATATAATCACTTGAACTTGATCTGTGTTGCAGTTCCCTTGGTCACACACAAACGACACATCAAAAACACACACAAGATTTTTCTGTCAGACAGATAACAAACGTTTATCTCACTTAAATGTCTTACCTGGGAATCGAACCCTGAACTTCTTCGTTATAATCAAAAATAGGTTCCTAAAATTATTATCAATATTTCTAATAATAAAATTATACGGCTACATCTGAGCCTTAACGCGTATTTTAACACGCTTATGTGGTGAATTAAGGAAAAAATACACTAATTAACAATTTCGTCAAGTTAATTAACGCGTTAATTTTAAGGCGTAGCCGTAGAGTACGTAAGTCATAGCAACAATCTAGTAAGTTAAGCAAAACTTTTAATCTACTTTCAATTAGATCTGGTGGATTACGGATCCGGAATGCATCTGGTGGATGCCTCCACCAAGATCTTCCTGACTTTTACTTTACGACTACACCTGATTCACGTATTTTTAGCGCGTTAAGCTACGCGTAGTTGTACATTAATATTAACGCTACCGCAGAGTAGACGTAGCAGTAGCATTATTGAAAAGCTCGCGCAGGCATTTCCGGATGTTAAAATCTGATTGTAATCTGAAATCGCGATTACAATTGCAGTCATCTCTGAGCAAAAGCTAGTACTTACTACTTACTAGCACTAATTACGCTAGTGAATTCCCGATCGTAATCAACATCGCAGCGCGTGGGCGGTCGCGTCGTTTCAAAGCGGACGACTTTTGCGAGGGTTCGGATACTTCGGATACGCTGATATCCGTGAGGGAGGTTCGGCGTTCCGTTTCAGTGCACGTTTCGCATTCGCAATAAATACGGGCTCGAGATCCGCGTAGTGCCGTAGTAGGTAGTAGCTACGCTATGAGTTGTGCTTGACCTGCCGTAGTCGCGTCACATTGCAAACTAGACGACTAGTCTCACACTGGTGTAGGGTGCATGTAAACGTTTATGTCTTTTATTCCTCTTTATTTTTGACGACTTTATAGTTCAAGTCAACCATGTTAACTTCTTCTTAAATTTTCTCCGTTCTTAAGTCTTTGTAACACGGTTTATTCTTAAAACTTAACTCTGCACGTCTCCTTAATGTTAACTTTTACAACGTCAAATTTCTACTTCCAGCAGCAATGATTTCTTTCCTGCAAGGATCTAGGATAGTCACAAAATCTTGTACCGCCATATAGTAGCAAAATACTTACTTGGACTTGAGACTTAGTATCGCCTTTAATTAAAGGCAGAGCAGCTGAATATTAGATAGTACATTGTTTCTGACAGCCACTTCAGGAGCAACCAATAAGCATAGGCCTCTGAACTTAGAATAATAATAAGTAATATTTAATTAATACTTTCTTCAAATCTGCATCCAACTATGCAAATCACTGTTGCATTCCTCTTTCAAATCGCGTTTCCTAATCAACATCGATGCAGTGAATAGCTGGTTGTCTCAAAGCGGACACACATGTGGACACAAATGCCTAGATCCCTGTTCGTACGGATTACCATAGAATTATTGGGAATAAAGATGGGGCAAGCAGGTGGTAATTGAGATATATGTAGATAGTTATCTCATTCTGTCACTATGTGGAAGAAGAAAAGAAGTATTATAATTACCAACAAATTTTTGTGACAATTAAAGGAGAACTGCCATGGCCCATAGAAAATTTACCCAGGCCCGACAGTAATGAAAAGTATCTCATTTTTTTTTGTTATATTATATATAACAAAAAATGAGATACTTTTCATTTACATATACAGTATTTTAAATAACAGTGGCTAACAACTATTTATAGCTATGTGACTTTACTCAGGCGAAATATTTGAAACCATTTATTTTTCACTTAATAGCAATTGTATCCATTTAGAATGACCCAAAGTTAATAAAAATAGGAAATATAGACAGTGCCAAACTTTTATCTCCATTATAGCAATCAATATTATATTCCACTATCAAGCTCCTAGATTTTTAATGGTACCTTTTTTCTTTACCTTCGAAGATTAAATTAACCTTAACTCGATTGATATTACTTACTTGAAGTTTAAAAATATATTTTATATAATAAGAGCAAACTAAAAACTTACGACGCGTTTTACCTCCGTGACGTGCGCCGTAGCGCAACTCCATTTCCGCGACGGACGCGGAAAAATTCCGCATCGTGAGTTCTTACCGCAATAGTTACGTATTATTATTTACTAGAACTTTAGGTCATCTGGATAATCCAATCATTATTTTATTTTACAAGTTTTTTGTGCAAATAAATATGAAACATTTCTTTTTAGTATGAAAAAAGTTTAAAGTGAAATATTTTGTTGTTAGCCACTTATTTCGAATATAACAATAATAGATATTTGTTCTACTCAACATAACAAAAAAACTGGGATATGTTTCTTTCATGTCGGGGCTGGGTCAAAAATGGCAGTTCTCCTTTATTATACGTTAATCGATGTTGTTTCGACGCTTTGTATTTGAACAATTTATTAATTAATAAGAGAATAAAATTAAGTTTTAAACTAGTATGACACATTATTAACTCTTTGACGTGAAGTGAAAGGGACAAAGTCATCTATTTGACAACCCCAATGGCGCAATGATTATTCCGGATAACTGTTCAAAGGGTCCTGGGTTCGACTCCTGGCGCGGTGGAAATTTGAATGATAATGATAACTTTAAATTTGAACGATGACTTAAATTTCCGTTCTTTGTCTGGGTGTGTGTGTTCTCTTGTGTGTTGTTCATGTCATCCATGACACAGGAAATCCTAGTATGAGGCTATGAGTGTGTAGCGTTATTTATTTATTACTTCCATCTCCGCTCCATCTCATGCCCTCGTAAATCTAAGCGTTATACAATACCGCTCCGCATTCGCAATACGAGCACGAATTAGAGACGCGCTCTCGCTTTGAGTCGCGCTTGACCGAGCGTTATACGAATTTCTAACAAGACGGCCGGGATCGACAGCGCCTTGTCTTTATGCCCAGCTGGAGAGTTCCAATGGCCTAGATTTCGGATACAGGTATTAGTAATTCCTGTTAAATGGACGTATAGACCCGGTGGCGTTGTCGGTGTGGGTGTAACGTCCCCTTGGGCGCTGATGTTCAGGGCATACTTCATATAGAAGGTAACGCTTTGAAAGCTTAATTAAGATTTCGTTTTGGTTTTACTGAATACAATACATGGCAATATACAATACATGGCCATGTGTGAACATTTAAATGAAATTGAAGTGTCTGTCTGTGATTTCAAGTACTTAAAGTTTTATTTACAAGATACGAAGGCACAAAATTAAAAATTAAAAAATGATTAATTTTGTCTCCCTCTGGATTTCTGTATGTTCCAGTTAATGTAAAGAGTATTGAGGTAAATACTATCCATTAGCTTACGAATAAAAAAGAATTGTCAAAATTGGTCTGGTTCGATAAAAAATAATGAAGTAGGTAATAAGTACAAAAAATTCAGTTAAATTAAGAATCTCGTTCTATTCTTGAAGTCCGGTAAAACCTAGTAGCTTCCGACCAGCGGTGGCTGTTGCCAATGTTGCCTCGGGTATGGGAAATTGTAGGTAGGTAAAACACATAGGATTTATGTGCCTCAATTGCTTCTTTCGTTGCTATGGTAACGGTCGTAACGTTTAAGCCGGTGTCCTACGTGAGCGACGAAAACGACGCGACGCGATGCTGCGATTTTGACGTAAGCGATCAAATCAACGGTATCCCTACTTGCATCCTATGTGACAATCTGCGACAACACGCGACGTTGTCATTGTCGCGTGTAGCATCGCGTCGTGTTGCGTAGCGTCGCGTCGTACCTATTCGTCGTTCACGTAGGACACCCCGTAAAAGCTTGAATAGGGTTAGCTTGTGTTCATCCAATTTTAGTGTACCTAGTGTAGTAGGGCAAGCGTGTGAGTCTTTATTTATATAAACTGAATAGTTAGAACATATGTGCTGAATACGTAACAAACAGATATAAAAAGGGGATTCCAACAAAAACAAAATTTTGGCAACATAAATCGTCGTCCGACGCACAACGCGACGCGGCGACTCGTAATTCCTTCGGCGACGTAAAAAAAAGAAAACGGCCAGTGAAAGTGGTGAAAAGTTTTCAGTGAAAAGTGAAAGTTTCAAGTCGCAAAAGTTACTTTGTTTTCGCACAACTTTGAATTCAATTTGGCGGGCGGCGGGTGGGAAGGGTGGGGGCGCCACCCCCGCTACAATGGACCGTTCATAATTTTGTTGTAAAACAATTGTAGAGTAACTCATTAGGTGTTTATGATACAGGTGTTGGTCAAGTTGTTTTGTAAGAATGAATTGACTGTGACTGTGTCATTAATTTAGTGGACGGTCATAGGTTCGGTTCCGGACGGAGGAAAATTTAATATCATCAAATGTTTGTTCCGACGTAAGTTTATCTCTTACAAGTGCACGGTAGTGAATGTCTACGGTACCCACTACAAGGGGAATAATAGTGCGTACAATATGAAAACAATATTAAAATTATACCTACTTTATGTCGTGAATTAACCTCTAAAGGTCAGGGAGCAACTAAAAGTAAGATAGTAAAAGTAAAGTAAGTCATTCACAAAAGAGATAACATTTTATACTTAGTACATCATTCATCGTTCACTGTGTCATTATTCACTCTCCTTAGTAGGCAAGTGCAATAAAATAGTCACTCGTTCACATCCACATAACGGAGAAACAAATTAATAAATATATTATTAACTTAAATTACTATTATTATTATTATTATTTATTACTTAATTGTTGATTATATTTTTATTTAGGTTTGTTACATTCAAACTAACTTAAAACGACTCCTCAATCCTGCACCCAAATCTTATTTTATCTGCTCAATTATGATACTACCCACTCAACCTACCTACTACCCACCTTCTACTGAAAATGTCTCGTAGATGTTGTTACACTCTAATTTTACTTGACAGGTTGCTACGTTTCATCCTTTGAATCCCACACACACTACTATTGTGTAATATATACTGAGTTGAAGTTAGTATCAAACATTTTCAATCTTATTCGGTAGTCAGCGCCATCTAGCACATAGTAGTGGCAGCTAAATTTCCGCTTGCAACGTTTTTCAGTACACCACGCCACACGTTTCAAAAGTTGGCACGAACGTAACTTCTCGTGTACAATAACTAATGTATAATTAATGTAGTTTCTATGAAATAGGGACGAATCCGAATTTTATAAAAATAAATTAAAATTATATTTCATCTAGGACCTCCTTTGCTTTTCCACATAAAAAATACAGTCGAGTTGACAACCTCCTCCTTTTTTGCAGTCAATAAATAAATAAAAACCGGCCAAGTGCGAGTTGGACTCGCGCACGAAGGGTTCCGTACCATTAGTATAAAACGCCAAAAAAATCTGGCCTTTTGTATCAAAACCTCACTTAAATATTTAGTTTTGTAGCCACATATTGGCCACAAGCGGCGCCATCTCTTGGACCGACAGGTAACTAAAAGCGTCGGAGGCGTCGTAGCCAGGAGATGGCGTTGCTTGTCGCTAATACATCGAAGCCATATTTCGACTTATATATATATTTTATTCTGTTTTTTAGTATTTGTTGTTGTAGCGGCAACAGAAATACATCGTCTGTGAAAATTTCTACTGTGTAACTATTACGGTTCATGAGATACAGCCTGGTGACAGACGGACGGACGGACGGACGGACAGCGAAGTCTCAGTAATAGGGTCCCGTTTTACCGTTTGGGTACGGAACCCTAAAAATCTTTATTTAAGTATGGATAGTCTTTATAATCTGTAATGTCCTTGTAGCCGGAGCGCATAATGTCTCCATACACGGCGATCATCCGCCGCAGCGGCAACCCGTTCGAGCTGGCGCACGTACTCACTTCGTGGCTGATTGGCGCCGGCTACGACGCGTACGTCGTCGTCGGCTGCGCCATGCGCGACATCTGCATGGCCATCCGCTACCGGACCGTCTGCCCCGAGATGCCGGACGAGAGGGAGGTGGGTTCACTTTTTATGATGCTTTCGGGTTTGATTGTAGTTGGTAAAGAGTTTTAGATAAATTAGTATTATTTCGAAGTGAATAACGTTTTTATTGTAATATTAATTAATGTAATGGACTGTTGAGTGCGTCCAAAACAGATATAAGTATCGCCATCTAGTATCGAGTAGCAGTAACTTTCGAAGGCGTAATAGGAAAATAATATTTCTAAAATTCTTATTTTTATAATTTTTATAGGTACCTGTACTTAGTGTTCGTCGACAATAACAGATTAAACATTTTATGATAAATCTAATCTTTCTATACAAACCTGCTGTGTCGGCATCCCTGAAAAATATTTACAACGAGTATGTTCCGATATTTTTATTTAATCTATTTTTCTCTTTATTTTAGGTCATTGTAGAACCTCCGCCTCCAGAAGAAGAGCCTCGATACAGGCTCGTGCCGCTGCCCGACCTCACGTCCAAGTACTGTCAGGAAATGGAGAGGAAGGAGGCTGAGAGAATCCAAGCGGAATTGGACAAAATTGAAAACGAACGACTCAAGATAATTGCGGTAAAATTATGTTCAATGAAGTATCCTACTTCTAAACCTGACTATGAAATATTTTATGCGTGCGTTGATAGCAGGGTGAACAAAGCACTCCTTGAAACATGGGTGCAATTTTTAAGAATAATAACTTACATTGCCATATAGTAGGTTCCTTAACGTCAAAAAAGATCCGAAAAGTGCATAATTTCAGTCTTATTCTGTGTCGATTACCTACAAGTCTTATGAGCGGTAGCACAAGGGTTATGTTGTCCATAAAACAGTTCTTAATTTCAGAACCTAGAGAAACCACCAGACGATGCAATAGACGGGTGGCGCACTCATGCCTGGGTTCTGATACTGCCAGGGTTTAAGGACATCGAAGAACCCATGTTTATAGAACCCAGTGAAGGTTTCGGGTACCCAGTCACCGCGAAGCAATACCAGTTTTTAGAGAGCGTTTATAACCATGAGAATTATTATGTAAGTAAAAGTAAATGCCCAACATGTTTAATTTTATCTTAGCCTGAAAACATGTAACTTACTTTGCGAGGATATAAAAATTCAATGTCTTGAAAATTTTTTTGTGTACGAAACATGTCGAAAATGGGCACCTGTTTATTTGACAATTATCCTACTAATATTATAAATGCGAAAGTTTGTAAGGATGTATGTGAGTGAGTGTGTGTGTGTTTGTTGCTCTTTCACGCAAAAACTACTGAACGGATTTTCATGAAACTTTGCAGTAATATAGTAGACATCGGAATAACATAATTTGTTAAAATTTATAGAGATTTTTGAAGGGACTGGGTTCCCGAAGCGAAGCGAGGGCGGATTTACTAGTTTTTTATATACGAACTAAGTCGAAAATAGGTTACAGCTTGTTTTTCAAAGGAATTTTCGTAGGTATACCTACTACGAAACATATCGTAAATGGATCCCTTATTTGTCGGATAATTGGTATCCGAAATGATTCAAAATAGTGTTCTGCTTGTTGGTCAGTAATTGACATCAAAAACCTACATAACTGAGCATCCTACACGGCCTACACCCCACGTGAACCTCCAAAACGTGTGTCGACGGCGTGGGCTCACTAAACTACGATCTGGACGATCTGTCCTGCTGGGAGCACCTAAGTACCTAAAATAGGACCTTTTATCGATTATTGAAATCTACAGCCATCATCCTCTTCAGGTGAATTTCCAAACATGCGTGGACGGCGTAGGGTCTCTAAACTAAGACCTGGGGGACCTGTCCTGCTGGGAGCACATACTTAAAATAGGGCCTTTTATCGATTTTTGTCACCAAAAGCTACATCATCAACACCTTATCCAGGTGAACCTCCAAACATGGGAGAACGGCGTAGGGTCGTTAAACTACGATCTGGGAGACATGTCCTGCTGGGAGCACACATCAAAATACGGCCTTATTGATACCAAAAGCTACATCATCATCATCCTCTTCAGGTGAACCTCCAAACATGTGTTGATGGCGTCGGATCCTTGAACTACGACCTTGGAGATCTCTCCTGCTGGGAGCACCTGCTGGCGGGCGAGCCGCACCACCGCCGCCAGCTGACCGGGATCGACCTGGCCGACAGGCGGACCGCTGTGGACAGCGAGAAACACCTGGATGTTCCTGTCAGCTGGGTCGAGAAGCTCGATATTAGTGCTGATGGTGATGTAACTGTGGCTGTAGGTTTAGCTTACGTATTTAGTGGTGCGATAGTTTTTGATTTTTTGGTTCGAAAAAGTGGGTAGAGAAACACCCGATCTCAGTCATATTGTCTTTTTTTAATTATTTAGGAAATATTATTATTAAAAAAATAATTATTTCACTTAATTATCATTATTTAGTCTTATCACGTCATTTTAAGTATCAATGACATAGGAAGATTTGCTGTTTACTGTTTAATGTTGAGTTGGTTTTTCTAACCAGGGCAAAAATGGTTACAAATATTTGTACTCGGCTAGGGTGCATCTATTTCCAACATGGGACCCTTACTAACAATGTACCTACCCTTTACAGAGTTCGAGCAGAGATATCCAGGGAGTCACAAGGTGATCCATTACAAGAAGGTGCTGTTGGAGAAATTCTCGCCGTACTCGGAGCCCGACGGCATCGTCAAGAGGATTAAAATATTTGAAAACTATGCTCTGACAACACCGATCGTCACGTAAGTAAAGGATAATTTATCTTATAATCTCGGAGACGGTTGCGTTGAAAGTTTGATACTATTGTGGTGGGGAACGTGAGTCACGGAGGTGGAAGGATAAATTAAATTAATTATGATTTTTTTAATCTGTTAAAATACACACCGCTTCATTTTATCGTTTGACGCATCACTTAGGTACCTATTCTGGTCGCGGAGACTCCGCGCACTAGCTATAGTTTTATAAGCATGAAGGAACCGCTAGGACCCAGTCTATTTGGCAACAACCTTTTCATTTTCATGTGTGGCGACATCGCACACACGTCACACGGTGACGTCACCGAAGCCTGAATCGCGCTATCGAAGATTTGACAATCGCCCGCATATATACAACGCCTCGAGTACATTCACTCGGGGCCTCGGCCGCCCCCCAGGCATGTCGTCTCGCCTGGCGGGAGACGTCCCTTTGCCAAACATGGTTCAATATGCCACGTTTGCTCATGGCATAACTGTGGAGTCCTAGAGCATACTCGTCCACACTGCTCCAGTCAAGAAATTTTGCCACCAATTCTGTAGACATAAACACCGGGTAATAGATGAAGGATTGCTTAAGCATTTTTTTATGTATGAATGATATTGATTTTTAGGTATGAATGGTACAAGAACAGAGTAGATAAAATGGAGACTGTGAAAATAGACCATAACAAACGCGAGATAAGAGAAACTTTCGGCATCGGGAGAAGTGACCATCTTATTAGTAAGTGTATAGCTTTTGAAGAAAACATTTAGTCTCACTCATATCATCTATCCCTATGCGACTATGCGACTATGACGACGACTTACCGCTTAGAATGTGCAAATGTTGAATTTTCATTTCAATTCACTATTCAATTCGGTAAAGGTCAACAATGTAGTTTTTTGTAAAAAGTTGTTGAAAATATCCTTCAGACCCCCTTCTTGTTATACACAACACGTAACACGTATAACAGAACACGTGTACTCCATCGACGCCCCGCCGACCACGGTGGAAGGGGCGCGCACCCTGGAGTTCAACTACTACGCCCGGCTCGACCACCTCACCAAGCTGGTCTGCACGCCGCTCACCTTCGACGAGTATTACACTGACAGAGATGACCGGTACCGTTTTATTATAACAATTGATTGAAGACGTAATGGTGCGTCGCGCCGGATCGCTGTTTCTTGGGTCCTAGATTCGATTCCCAGCAAGGCGAAAATTTGAGTAATGAGTTTTTCCGTTTTTGATCTGGGTGTGTACGTCTTGTGTTGTCCGTGGAACCCACGAAATAGGGAATCCTAGCGTGGGGCTATGAATGTTTAGCGTTAATTATTATTATTATTATTTATTAATCGCAAAACAAGTTGCAGCCCTATCCTTTCTCTTATATCAGCTCGAAGAGAAAAAAAGATACGCATTTTTACGGCGGTTAGATTCAAAGAATAAGAAGATACACCCTAAAACATCTCATTATCTGTTTCAGGCTAGAATCACGCATAATAACCTATACAGAAGGTACTAAGGCTGAACCTAAACGCCAAGTAAAAGACATAGTTGAAACCTACAGCCGCAACCATGATATTCCCGCTAAGGACGATATCTGGAAGAAGATCTTCCACACTCAGGATGAAACTATAGAACTGTTCTTTCACTACGCCTATAATTTTGTGACAAACAACACTAGGAGCTTCATCAAACCTAACCTGGCTGAAACGGGTGGAAAAATCCTGTTCTATCCGGATAAGACTTCTGGTTATATTGTAAGTACCTATGGGGAATTCAACAACAACAAGAGTGTCACGCTTTTATAAGTGAGTAACTATGCCATAGCAATGGTTATTGGACAATTATCTATTCTTCTGGTTTGAAGAATTTGTAGCACATAGGTTTGTCGATTTCTCTAGTTCTGATTTGGGGATTAAAGAAAAGATTTGTGAGGGCACATCCTTTATGAGTCTCTGATTACTAACTTACCGAGTCTACAACTACTTATCTACCCACAATAAATAGGTAATCTTCAAAACCCACAATAAATAGGTAAATCTTCTTTGACAGTATTTTACCCAAATATTCCAGGCCGACCCGTGCGCGAAGGTCCCTCGTCCGTTAGACGTGTACTACGCCCTCTGCGACAACATGGCGTGGGAGTACAAAAGTCGGAAACACATCCGCGACCGGGAGACCGACATCAACACGTACCTCCGGCAGCGGCACAAGGAGCTCACGGAACCAGAGCTGTATGTGGCGCTGTTCGATACCGAGAGGAACGAGGCTGCTAAGAAGGGGTGGAAGGAACAGGTGAGGAGAATTAGAAGGATATGCTTTCAAACAGTCACTAACTTGTTGTTACTTAATAACTAACAGAGCTGCCTTACGCTAATAGTCATTGCCTCAGTCTGCGTACCTACTAAAGAACTGATCAACAAACATTGTCAAGAATACCTTCTGCTACCTGGACCGAGCCTTGTTTTAATGCGGCCACAGTCTTGGGGTCAGCGAAGGATGGTGCTGCATGCTCATTTGCTGCCTTAAATCTTTTTAATCTTAAATGTACCTACCCTACCAGTTATCATGTAATCTACCCACATATGAAAGTGTTTGGCTTCGGTGACGTCACCTTGTGACGCATGTGCAGTGTCGCCACAAGTGAAACTGTATAACTTAGGTGTATTTCATGAAAAGGTTAACTACTTTCTGTTTTACTAATAAACGCTGTACAGTACCCGGCAAGAAATAATGCACATCGGTATCCAAAAAGAGATAATCAGTTAATTACGGTTATGTAGAGCGTTGTCTCTCTCGCACATTTCATTAAAAGTACAATATTTATTAAACTAGCGGCACGCTATGATGGCCGGTTTGACGTTTGTCCGCTCATGAAGTTCCGTATTAATTGATAACGACTTTGAAGGAAATAATTGTATTACTTTATTGACGATAGTGATGTGCAGAGATTCATAAATTTTATCGAATGTAGTTTTAGGTTTAGGACTCAAAATTTATTTATTAAATTGATTTCTAAAATGTATACAAGTGTAGAAAAATCAGTTTGCACCATTTAAGGGGTGAATGTACTTGTGAATATGAACAATTTTCACTATGTGGACAAACCTCTGAAATCGCAAAAAAATATCAGCTGTTTCATACAAAAGGTAAAATTTTTATTTTTATATGATATATACCACAACTCGGCATTTGGTTTTCTAAATTGAAAATTTTTAAAAATGGAATCTAATACGATCGTCACATAGGATCGCTGGCTAGCACAACTACTACCTCCGGCAAACTCGCGTCAATGCTCAATGCAAAACAAAGCAGTTTCGAATTGACGTTGCTTCGAAAAGTATAAACTGTCAGTGCAATGCGATTGTGATATAGTTTTGACCTGGCTTTGGATTTCAAATATTGATACTGCATTACTGTTGACCCTTGCTCGTTAATTTGGACTCTGTTCAAGCCCTCTGTTGTGGATTTCGTCGATATGACCGAACGTACGCAGAGAACTGTTCTAAATAGTCAGACACGTGAGTTCGTAATACGCCTTCGTAACTATTTCGATCGTGAAGCTCAAAATGGAGGGCCAATTTTACCTATAACGTCAGTGGTTGAACGCGTAGCTGATGCGCTTAATATTGGACAACGAACTGTTAGACGGATAACTAAAGAAAAATATGGCGAGACTGGCACAGAAGAAAATAAACTTCACACACCAAAAAAGAGAAAACGAGCAAAACCAGTCGTAGGCATCGATAGCTTAGATAGAATAAATTGACATTCCACATCACTGTTGTAATGTGTCAAACCGGCCATCATAGCGTGCCGCTAGTATAAGAGCTGTTAAAGTACCCTATCAAGTACATTTATAATAATAATAATATTGATGTTTCATTGGAGGTTTTAACAACTCTTTATATTTATTTATGAGTCAACGCGACCGTCTTCTACCGAATTCGAAAGAAAAGTGACAAGTCAGCGGTAAGGTCTGTGTAGTAAGGACAATGCTCCACAAAGCCGAAACTAACCGATTATCTCTTTCTGAATACCGATGTGCATTATTTCTTGCCGGGTACTGTATAAAGATAATCAGTGTTTAAATTTTTTGTTTCTTTCTTACCTTTGATTTCAGAGAATCATATGACAGGGACAAATAATTTTAAACATGGAATAACTTTATACACCGTTTATTAGTAAGGCCTTTTTCCAATAGTACTGACTACGTCTAAAATTTCCAGGAAGCACAAAAAGCCGAAGTAACAGAAAGAGAGAAGGAAGCAGAAATAGATCCGTTGGCGCCCTATCTCGCTCGAATGTTTGGTTCTGGTCACGGCAGTGGCTCGCCTTTGACCGTGAAAGAAGCCACCTTGGTCAGGGAGCAGTGCATCAACGACTTCAAATCTAAACAGTTGGCTAGGCAAATTTTGGTGCAGGAGAGATTCGATGCGGTAAGTCTTTTCTTTGGATTTTTGAAGAGACGATGGTGTTTTATGTTAAAAACTTATTTCTGTTTCCTCTTAAATAGAAGATTGTCTTTTGAAGATCTGCAAGATATTCCACTACAGTAACACAGTCTATTGTTTGGGCTTGATTAATTTGTAGTGACGAGAACTTTACACCTACATGTTGAATTGAGCACCATCTGGCGAGTAGTTTTTGAGTTATTGAGTAGTTGAAGTCGGTTTTTTTTGTAAAAAGCAATAATTATCATACTCGTAAATGTTCATACCTTGTTGTCCTATTGGTTGTTTCAGAGTAGGTATTACTTGAAACAAGTAGTATTTGACAATGTAGATAGATGGCGTTACCAAACAAACAAGGTTTGTAACTCAAACATTTGCTACTAGATGGCGGTACAAAATTTGTTTGTGACTCACGCTGTTGAGACTCTGTGGAGGTTGTACAAGTATCTGGCGGCGCGGTTGGGAATTCATACTTACCTGGCGTAGGGGACACCGTGATCAGGAAGGCGGTTCCCCCAGGGCGAGACCTTCCCATTGCACTCCGGTTAGGTTGACCCCTGCGATTATCCCTAATGTGGATAACTCGGACGCGTAAAGTGGGGACTGCGTGCGCGCCGTCCCCTTCAGAATCCCTCTTGAAGCTGAGTCCCCAGCAGGCGCAGGCAATCATATCGCCGCCGCCGACTGCAACCGGGTTTACTGTGAATCGTAGTTATACTATTTTTATTTTGTAAGACTATTATAGTAAGATGTATGTCAATGTCATGTCATGTAGTAATAAATATTAAGCTTCGCTTCGCAAATTATTAAAGATTGATTTTCAAAAGGAAACAAAGTATTCTGCAAAGTGTGAGACTCAAGAAAATGAAAATTTCAGATATCTTTACTTTTGTATGTGAATAGTTTTTAATGGAGTTTTTTTATTCTTAACAGCTCAACGCTGAATACAAGGCCAAGAGATTATGGTACCTAGCGAATCAGTTCATACTCACACCTGAAAAAGAGAGTGCTTACTTCGCCTTGAGGTAGGTAAATGAAAAGTTTCCTGATAGAATTGAAATTATCCTTAGTCAAATTTTAAAATGTATTGAATATTAACATCCTTTTTAACCGACTTCAAAAAAGAAGATTCTCAATACATCTTACCTTGTAACTTTGTACTGGATGAACCGATTTTGATAATTCTTTTTTCATTCGTAAGGTAGTGTTTGTCGTCTAATTTCAAATTTGAGCCAATAGGTAGTTGTTAAGTCTAATTAACGATTTGGAAGTGTTTACTTTTTTTTGTAAAAAGTCATTAATGAAAGTATACCTAATCTTTTCTCACACAGTGCGGAACTGGCGTTCAAAGTGCACACTTTAGAGGTGCGGCTGACGAGACACCGCGACCTGTCGGGGCCGCGGTTCAAGGCGCTGGAGGAATACCTCGACAGACATCCCTTGCTGAAGGAGTACAACCGAGTACGGCAGTACTATCGTCTCAAGTAACTGTGGTAAACGATCCTCTTTGTAAGGTGTTACTTATGGTAAAAGTTACTAAGATACAGATCTTCGCTGTGTTTTTCACATCTCAACTTAGTGATTTGATGACTTTACGTAAAGATACCATATAGCTACTCCTTTCCTGTTCATTTTTAACGTAAGGCCTCTATAATTGTATTGACGAAGGCCTATGTAAGTCGTAATTTTGACAATTTGTTATGTGCTGAACAAAATTTTTGATGTTATTTTGTTATAATCATATCTATCTACATATTATTTTCTGTTACATTTTTATTATGTTATGATATAACAGATATTTTATTAAAAGTTGTATGTGGGTAATAAAAGTAGTTTTATTAGGAAATATTTATTTGTAATAATAAATAATTAATAAAATTACATTAACACTTACATAATTTTAAATAAATTTGGTTCCTACTACTAGTAAAACAAATTTTCAGAACGCAATGGTCTACATAATATTTGAATGTTGTCTGTATTTTCTATTATTTACACCTTCTGACACTGAACCACGCATTGTTTTGTGCTCAATAACTTTGCCATAAGTTAGTTCCGATTAATATTAAATGAACATACACCACCAGACACAATAAAGTCGATACAAAATCAAATCCTAAGTTTTATCGAACCATAAATGTCTGTTTGGCGATTTGTCCCGATATACTAGCTCAGTTGAGCTCCATAACCCCACCGAATCATTTAATCCAGGTCACCTTGAGGGTGGAAAACGGTGCACTCGGGCACTCATGCACCTAGTAGCTCCTGCATCTAATGCTTAGGCAGTATCCAAGTATTCCACTCCCCAACCCCGCTGAGGATCTTGCCGCGACCGTCGTTGGTCGCCAGCGCGAGGCGCAAGAACCTGTTGGCCAGCCGGCGCTGTGGCAAGTCTGGTCTCGTCAGTGGTGGGAGACAGACGTTGTGAAAACACTATTGCACACGGCGCTCATACACCTAGTTACTCCTGCATCTAATGCTTAGGCAGTATCCAAGTAGGCAGCGGATGCTCCGGATCGCTGTTCCACTCGCCGACGCCGCCCAGGATGTTACCGCGACCGTCGTGGGTCGCCAGCGCGAGGCGCGAGAACTTGTTGGCCAGTCTTCGTTGTGGTGAGTCTGGTCGCGTGAGCGGTGGGAGGCAGAAGCTGCCGGAATCTGGAATGTTCAGTAGGGCCTTTGTGTAATATAAAATGGCATGTTTCAAAGAAGCTTCTAACTATAGAAAATAGCTATATTCAGTAGTTGCGTCATTACCCTGGGACTATTAGAGTCACTTACAAAGGAACTTGTTTATTAGAGCAAACAATAGGTATAGGCGAAAAAATACCAAAAAGCTATATGCAATTTTAGGGCATGCGGCAATTTTTTTCAAAATGTTAATTTGCCGAAGCAATAACTTTTTGGATTGTGGAAAAAAACTATTATTATGCCAAAACTCCAAAAATATTTGATTCTTACTACGTACAATTACTTAATAATGACCGATAACCACAAACCTGAATGGTAGTCGTAGTTGGCGTGATCGCTAGGTGTCTCCTGGCCCAATCGTTTGCGGAACTCCCCAGCGAAGTATTCGATCAGCGTGTCCATCATGACTGCTTGACGAGAGAATACCTAGAAAGATATAAATAAATGAACACTAATATCGTACCCTCGCACTAGAATTCTATGTATTGGGAATAGAAGGGACAACACGAATAGCAGATCGCTGACAGGAAGTTCTTACGAAGTAGGCTTCAAGGTCTTCTTTGACGATTTGGTGACAGACATCTCTTTTTACTTAGATAATATCCGCCCAAACTGATAATCGCGCCTCTTACCTGCTCTCCAGGATAACTTTTACTTTTATCCTTTTAGCTAATTAATGAACATTAACCACAGCTCCACTTACTTGTAATAATTTAGACACCCTCAAGCCATTCTCCACCACCATGAACTGGAGAAACAAGCAGGGGAGACAGTCTTCGTTATCGTCTGATGGGATGCCAATGTCCCAGGACAGCTCCTCATACAACAAGCCAATGAGGACTGACTGCAATCAAAATAAAAAAATAAAGTAGACTTCGACATTTAGAAGGAATTTAGAATTAACATGTAGTGGAACAATTTTCAGACTAAAAACAAGAGGCATAAAGCTGGTTATTTATTTATTTCCATAATAAGGTTGCAAACAGAGTTGAAATTACATAGCTGGTCATAAAACGAGAAGATATAATGAGTTGCCTTTTGCATGTAGAATTTCCAATTAGTCGATAAAAAAAATACATCATTGCCAACGCAAAAACAATTTACTAATCAGAGTACATAATCACCGAATTAATTCCTAAACGTGCGATATCCTTTAAAACCAAAGAACTGCACCACCTTCAACAGAACTAGTTCTAGCAAAATTATACGCTCCAATAAAATGTTAATAATCTCACACTCTCAACGTCATCGATGACGTAAACGCCGTTGGAGTTGATGGCGACCAGCACGGGGATGTCCTCGTGGATGAGCAGGCTCGTCAGGCTCAGCACCGGCTGCTCGATCTGACCTTGGAAGAACGCAGCGCTGGAACAATACCTTGGTTTACACTTAGAATCAAGTGGTACTTAATTTAAGGAGGTTAATTAAATATTGGTCAATGTTGTCTAGCTGCTAAGCGTCCTTACAGTAATATTAAATTTGTTCCTTCGGTACTTGAGATAGAGGTATAATACACTATACATGGGCGTAAGTAGGTAGGGTGGTAGGCTTTTCCCCTGTGTAAGAATCTGGGTACACCCATAGAGACATTTGATCTCTGTCTATTTTACGTGAAAATCTCATCATACGAGTAAGTGTTTCAGGCAATTTTATCTTAACTACGCACGACTTACGTAAAGACTCACCCATAAGTAGGCAACGTCCGGGTATGCGCGAGGTACTTGTGGCGTAGTTTCCGTGGCGGCGCCGCGGGCGGGCGCTGCGCCTGTTCCAGGAGCTTCGCCTCGGGGCTGCCCTTGCGGCCCGCGGGCAGCAGCCGCGCCCAGCGACCCGAGCGCGCGTGTTGCGGCAGGTATTTGTCTTGTTGTTCTCTGTGGTAAACATTAGTTCAACGAAAATTGATCTTAGGTCTAAATTATGTTACTCCAAAACTCTTACACATAAGCGGTTCTCATAAAAAAATGGGTCTTATTTTTAAATAATTGGCTCATAGGATTCTGATTGTTTTTTTTTATTGCATTAAAAGCGTCAGAGGAATAAAATGACAGTGTATGTTAAGCTGCCAGAGTTATTTATCAGGTGGGTAAATAATTTCTTTAACGATCGTAGATCGTATATTGCACGTGCAACTGCTGGCTTTCTCCTGAAAACTTCAGCCCAAAAACAAACACATATAAATGCCGATATTAAATCCACAAAAACCTTATTCTACTTAGAAACTACTTACCGACTAGATCCAATTTTAATTTTAGCCAAGCTTACCTAAAGAACTTGGCAGTGTGCCGGTGCGGGTCGTAGGGCCCGAGCTGGATGCGCGCCTGCAGCCCGCCCAGCATGAGCGCCTGCGCGCTCTCCAGCGGGTACCGCCCCGTCACCACGTTGTGGCGCGCCTCCTCGTACAGGATCTCTTGGATGCGAGGGTCTCTGGAAGTGCAGTTCTGTCTGAGCTTTTATTGATTCTTTTACATTGTTCTGATGTGTCATTAATAATGTGATTTTGGTGTCCGGTAGAATAATAGATTTATTGCGAAACTGGTTAGAATAGAACGCTTTTAAAAAACCTGGTCAAATGCGACTCGGACTTGGGCACCGAGGGTTCCATACTAAATATTGTAGATAAGCAATTAATTCGTTCTGTTTGTTATGTTTTTTTCTACAATACTTAATGAAAAATTGTACATTTTCGGATATTTTTTTCTTTACTTAGACTGTAAACTTATTGCTAAACGTGATTCAAGATCAACGCGGAGTATTTATAGAAGGTAAGACAGACAAACAACAAAGTGTACCTTTAAGGGTTTAGGGTACAGTTTTTTTTTGAGTAGAAAAGAACTGATATTGTAACTTTTTCAGAGGGTATTTCTACTTGAATCCAGGATAACCCACTTGATGCCCTCCTCAAGATGTTTAGGGAAGAAGACGTTTCGCTGCAGCCGGAGCACGGGCTGGTCGCGCGCGCGCCTCGATTCCGACCCGTGGCCGTACCGCTGCAGCAGCTTCTGCCAGTTCGCCCACATCTTCCACGGGCAGTGGTGGGGTTTTAACTGGATCTCTGGAAACAAATTCCGTATCTCTACGTAGTGTACGAGGGTGTTTTTTTTTTTTTGAATTAAGGTAGCAAACGAGCATGCAGCACCACCCTTCCGCTGCCGCCCATGGCAATGTGACCGACTTAGAACAAGACCCAATTTAGGGACTAGGGTGGTTAGTCCAATTAGTAGATGGTGTTAGAATGTTACTTGGTTAGTTTGTTAATAAGTGTGAGGACAGGGACTGTTAGTGATAGTTAGTATTAGTATTGTCCAGTTAGTAATGATTAGTGTGAGTCTTGTTCCAATTCGGTCACAGATGTGTTGCTACCCCTGAGGACTGAGATGGTCGCCTCTAAAAAAGTGAACCGTACGAACCGTAAGGTGTTGTGTTGGATACAGTTTCCTGAACTTATTAACGAACCAACTAATGTTCTAACACCGTCTGGCAACTGGATCAAACATCCTTAATCCCATCTGAGGCTTCTTCAGTGTCAGTCACAGCTTTCAACAATGCATGAAGCATTTGAAGTTTGAATTGTTCATTCCATCAAACGCGTCTGCTTATATCAGTAATGGGCATAATAAAGGCATAACGTAGATGCTTCAAACAAGGTCTACGTCCGAGAAAACTAAATCTAAACACAAACCCAACAACGGACTGCACATCCACAACGCGAACACGTTCGCAGCCAGGCTCCTGGTGGTAGGCTGCACCAGGCCCAATTCATCAGCCGCCAGTACCGCATTGAGGAACCGCGATGCCGTCACCGCTGTGGGCACTTCCTCAGAGCTCATCTCCACCATGATGGCTACTCGAGACATTAGATACACGCACGTCACTGGGTTTGAGGATACGGTTGATGAGGATGCTGTGCTGCCTGATGACCCTGGATAGGATGAAATTTTTTTCGTCATTTTTATATCACTTTCGTCACTTTCGTGGTGCTTAGATTATTTTTATGTAACTTAAGGCGGTTACTCTCTGTCACGCGAATACGCGGATCCACATGACATGTGTAGGAAGAACTTTCGCAAATAATATGATTGGTTTTCCTAGCTAACAAAGATATTATGTTAATTCGTACAATGTACAAACATTCGTCGGCATGTGAGTGACGGTTCGAGATGGACGAATTTCGTATCGGAATATCACAAATAATTTTACAATAAAGGTCTTGTTTCGGGAACAGACGACGCTATCGCCTTTCGGTTAGTTAGTTGTATTCGCAACTACAATTATCATATTACTACGAACGCATGACCATGTCAGCCTCAGATAAAAGAGCAAGGAATTCGATTCGAAGCGCGCACGGCTTGAATAGGTACCTATCTGTATCCCAACAGTATTGGTCTGCAATCATAGTAACGTGAGCACAGATAGATCGCGTGACAATATCGCGCCTGTATCGTATCTGTACCGTGACTATATCGCAACTGTATCTTAACTATGAAGACCTCACCAGGTAAAGGCGGTGAAATGGCGCTGGATGAGCTCCCCCCGCTGGTGATGGGCTCGGTGGTGCTGAAGGAGCCGGCCGCGATGCTGCTCGTGCCCGTCTGGTTCGAGCAACTGCTCAGATTTGATCCTGGAATGGGTATTTTCCATCAGGAGTAAAATTACGCGCGAAATTGTTTTTTTTTTTTATTAAAACAAATTAGGTACTTTCTAACTAACGCCCTTCGTGATAGTTATCTGTATAATGATCACCCATGCATTTTATTTTATTTATTGATGATCCCAGTTTATGTCTAGTCCAACTTTAAAGCGGCTATGCGATTCTGAAAGTACCTATTTACGTTAAACCGCCCGACCCGTTATTTTCGGCCAGTCACATCTTGGCAGAAACCTTAATTATTATATTAACCAATATACTTTAATATATTATAGCAACATAATATATAATAATTTAATCTTATATGAAACAAGTACATACCCATAACACTCTTTTCGAGTGAATCAGAACTGTTACTCTCTTTGGAGTCCGGCAAGGGTTTGTGAGGGTCATGCTTATCCCATTCATTATGACGGCCCAAGGGACTGTAGGACAGATGTGGTAATCGCTGCGACACCGAGTACAAGTGGGCGTTCACTTCCGCTTGCAGCTTCTGACTTTGTACACTGTAGTATTCCTCTCGAGACCTGAATTCACTGCAAAAAACACATTGGCTGTATGAAAACAATTATGTTTGCCTGAGCATCTAAAAACTATAAAAAAATATTGATTTTTTTTACTTGTATTGATATTCCGCTTGTATGGGATATCCTCGCCTGGAATAATCAACAGGAATTATTGTAATGTAATTCCCACTGTTTTGAACATTTGGATTTTCTCCGTAAGCACCCATATCAGACTGATGTTCCATTTATTAATTGTTCTAGAGGTTTTACGTTACACGAAAGTCATCATTGTAATTTCATTACGGTCGTACCTATTACATTTCTATATTCACTACTGAATAAAAATATGCTACTGTTCGTAGAGTGCTACGAAGTATCGTAGCGCACAATTTATCGATCCGAAGGAGCTGGAGATAACCCGTAGCTCACAGAGTAACCCCGAAAACAGAGTCTACTGTACTTTCCAGGAATGGACTTATATACTAAAAGTACAAATTAGATAATACAGATGTTAAGCTTCATACAAAGTGCCCAAAAACAACTCACACATAGACACCGTTCACATACACCAAAAATCGGAACATATCGGACCACTTGGACCGCGTTTGTTATTTCCAGCAATATGACATTTATAATACACAAATAAGATAATTTTCCTAAAAAATGGATAAGAAATGGAATTTTTATAATTTTTAACGAAGTGATTTTTTTATTCGACGTTAAATTGCAAATTAAATTTTTTTAGACATCTAGTTGCTACAGAAAGGTACAATAAGTCCTTACTTGCTTGTAATTCAATGATTCGTTACTAAACACAAGTCAATGTAGGACGTAGGAAGTTCTTTGTATTTGTACGTTAGAGTGTATATTGTACCGTCGATTTTTAATAAATACATTAAATGAAGGATTATAAATTATTGGACATGTAAAATTATTTTCTTAGTGTTAATTTATGTAATAGGATGTTTATTTTGTTTCCAGTGCCTAATATAGATACAAAAATATTATATAATACAAATAATATGAAATAAACGGATCATATGAGATCCCATAAATAAATATCATTATGATATTATTACATGTTACCGGAACTGCCGCAGAAACGCGCTGGGCTTAGTTGCAAATATTGAGTATTCACTATACGCAAAACGAAACAATTTTATTTCTATTATGAGTACAGTCAAACGGGGTAACTTTGATACATCATCGCTGTATTTTCTTTAAAAATTATTTTCTTTTTAAACTTTTTTATTTTCTTTAAGTTATGATTTAATCAGTGCTCTCGGGCTGGTTTTCATATTGTCAAATTATAAAAAGTCTTTTAAAATGACAAAATATAGAAAAAAATTGCAATTTTGTTGTGTGTCAAAGTTATCACCCCTATATGGGCATGGGTAACTTTGACACCGATGATATTTGTCAAAAAATCTTCTAAACTACCTTACTTATATCTTTGATGTAACATTTATTAATAAGGTGATAGCCTGTTTTATGATAAGACAACAAAAAAGTAGTTTGACGCGTTAGTTTTCATGTAAAAGGCACTATACCAAGAAAATTCAATGAAAAAATATTGAATTTTGTTTTTTAAATCCTTTTTTGGTCTTCTATGAAAAAGATACTAAATCAAATGTATCATCAATTGATTACCTACATTGTTAGCTTTGAAATGAGACATATTTCGGCTTCCTAAGACGTCTACATCGATAGCAATGATTAAAACAGTACAGGCGCCCGAGCTTCGAGGTTGAAAAAAAAAATGGCTGCAATTTTTTCATTTTATTTCTGGGAAAATAAAGAAGTCCCGGGGCTCTGGGATGTTTGACTAACACTAAAATTGGTAAATCGCAAAAGTCAGGATACATCTAAGGGATAGGTACATACATTGATACTGTCAAAGTTACCCAGAATTTGTTCAAAATCTGACTTACCGGTATTATTTGCAATTTTAACGAAGATGCAATTGAAAATAAATAAAAATTGATTATGTATCGAAAGTAGACATGTAAAAGATTGTATTATAATTATAACACACCTTGATAGCATTAATTATATTATAACACACCTTGATAGCATTAAAGTTTTAAATATTTCTCATATTTAAAACGTACGTTTTTGAAAGAAAGTTTTTTATATTAGCTTTGTTTGAAAACCACTTTTTAGGGTTCCGTACCCAAAGGGTAAAACGGGACCCTATTGCTGAGACTTCGCTGTCCGTCCGTCCGTCCGTCCGTCCGTCCATCCGTCCGTCCGTCCGTCTGTCACCAGGCTGTATCTCATGAACCGTAATAGTTACACAGTTGAAATTTTCACAGATGATGTATTTCTGTTGCCGCTACAACAACAAATACTAAAAAACAGAATCAAATAAATATTTAAGTCGAAATATGGCTTCGATGTATTAGCGACAAGCAACGCCATCTCCTGGCTACGACGCCTCCGACGCTTTTAGTTACCTGTTGTAGTTTTAGTTTAGTTACTTTAGAAGAGATGGCGTTGCTTGTCGCCAATATGTGTTAGCGACAAGCAACGCCATCTTTTAGTTACCTGTTGTAGTTTTAGTTTAGTTACCTTAGAAGAGATGGCGTTGCTTGTCGCCAACATGTATTAGCGGCAAGCAGCGCCATCCTGGCTACGACGCCTCCGACGCTTTTAGTTACCTGTCGGTCCAAGAGATGGCGCCGCTTGTGGCCAATATGTGGCTACAAAACTAAATATTTAAGTGAGGTTTTCATACAAAAGGCCAGATTTTTTTGGCGTTTTATACATAATGGTACGGAACCCTTCGTGCGCGAGTCCAACTCGCACTTGGCCGGTTTTTCACATACCATCTGCACGGCACTGCGTTGTTTTTTATTTAAGATTACGTTAACGACGTTCATTATGTACATAAAATGTAATAAATAAATTTTATGCGCCAAATGCTTTTCACGTAAAAAATAAAAAACTATTTTGGGAGCGGACTGTCAAAGTTACCCTAAAGAATCAAAGTTACCCCGATTGACTGTACCTATGTCTCCAAACTCTCTAAGTACCTCCTCTCCACAATACATTCACCATTCCATTTCGTATAAAAATTATATTACTATAGATAACCTGAATAATGAATTACCTGTGTTATTGAATTTGTCATCTAAGGACTCCCGTGATCTTAGTTTACAATGATAATACAAATATGAATAATGGTTACTAAATAACATAAAATTTTAATGATTCTAATCATACACTTTTATTTTTATTTTCCCGTTTAATCCATATCCATAAATTAATAACAAGATCCAATCCAAGACCATTGCGGAGTCGTTAACCCTAAGGCTTACGCACATATACATAACCAAAATCGAGGTACATACATGAGCTTAACTTCTGTACTATTCTTATTTTGTGCTAAATACCTTATTTAATATTGGCAACATTTAAATGACAACTTAGCATGTGACAGTGACAGTGATCAGTGATATTTCTTTACAATTTTCTGTCATTAATTACAAAGTTGACAACAATGCAAAAATATTTTATTATTTAAATCAGCTGATTTTGTATATAAAATCAAGTGATTATTAATTTATTTCTCAATAGTACGTATTTACATCTATAAAAATTAAACAAATAACACCGAATGCAAATATAAAAAAATAGTTCACCAATTAAGAGTGAAGTGCTTTATGAATACATACCGAGGAATTTTACAAAAAACTAAACACAAATATTATTTCGGATGGCAGTCGATTGAATATCGTTTTATATCTGATCCGGCTTGCTGTCTCGTATATCCGGATGGAGGCAAAACTTAAAGAATACCGCGCACGTCGACGTCGACAAGAATTTGTTGAAAAAACAACGGAAAAATTGGAAAATACCAAACGTCGCTTTGTCGATCTATTTAGGAAAATGATAAAGATTAATATCGACGATTCTGAAGATGATGCACCTGTTTTTAAAGAGGTAAATATGTTTATGTTGTGGTTATCACATTATCAGTTTCCTATGATGTGTATTTGTGAATATAAGTAGTGAATAAAAGTAAGTAAAAGATGCATTTTCTACCATAGGCTGTGTTTGGTAATAACATTTGTGAATGCAGCTATCACTTGTAGAGTTGTGATAAAAACTGAATTCTATACAGTTTAATTTCTTATTATAAACATCTTTTGGACATTGTTCTTTAATCATGTGGCATAAAGTTTAGCTTGATTTTTATCATCTATAATGTTGATGATAAATATAAATATGTTGCATTTATATTGTCAGTAGCTGTAGGTAGGCATAAACATTGCTATCCAAGGAAATGATGAATTGATTTTACCACCAGCTCAACTTTTACAGGAGTTTGAAACTCAATAAAAGTTTTACTGAATGGGTGAATGGGCAACAAAGAGAAGAGGCATTTCTGCAACCCACTTATAGTAGAAACTAAGAAAGAATTAAGAATCATTTATCTTTTCATGTTACACAGGAACCACCGCAGGAGCCAATTAAAACTAAAAGCAAAAGTAAATCCCAGCTTGGCACGGGCAATAAGAAAAATAACAAAGTAAGTCTGAATGAGGAAGAACAAAGCCTGGTTGAATTGGACTCCGACACCACTGAAGAAGTTGTAGATGAAGGTCCACAGCAACCGTGGCAGCATGTTATTATAAAATGGACAATTTACGCAGTGATGTGGCTCACATTATTCTTCTACTTTATTACACTCCAGTTTGGAGCAGTCTTTTTTGCTATATCACTCTTGATATTTATTTATATAAATACAGGAACTCGGCCAAGGAAGAAGGGAGAGGCCTCTGCATATAGTGTTTTTAATGAGAACTGTGAAAGCATTGATGGTACAGTCACAGCTGAAAAGTTACAGAAAGAAATGTTTTTCGGAAGTTTTAGGTTGTTCTAAAATGTTATTTATGTACCCAGACTTGGTGGGTAGCTTTGCTTGCTATGATTAGTTAGAAACTACAATAATTGCTATTACTTTAACAGTCACAAACAAATGGCATTGTTATGCAAAAGGTTCTAAAACAGCCTAAAGATTATATACTGCAACCTACAGCAACTTGACTTGGTTGAGATTTGAAATTTAAGTAAGTATTGAAGTATAAGCTTTATGTTGTATACCATAAGGTTACATTTTCAACATTTCATTTCATTTTAAATCCTTATAAACAACTAAATGTGAAATGTGTAACAATATTAGTTAATGTATAGTAGTATTGCATAATCTCAATTTCAACAGCATTCATTAATATGAGACTGATCATGTAAAAATTGATACCATTTACACTGAGTACTGTGCACAATTTCTAAAATTATATTTGCATTGTTATTATCAGGGCTAACTCTAGGTAATGTCAAATAGAAAACATATTAAATGTAAGAAGACTTATATTATTGCATTATTGTTAGAATTAGATGTTTGTTGCTATTTGTTGTAACTATTATAATAAATTATGAATTATTATTTTATGTGTTGGGAATTGTGAAAAGACATTACATTTATAGATAGTGTTACTGTATTTTTAGGTTATGTTACTGACTTTTGTTCTGGCAAATTGTTCAGAACCATTATGTTCTATGTATTATATTTTAAGTGAAGTTACATAATAATGTCAGTGTTTGTTGAATTAATCAATGACTTGTTAAGTATTATTCTCAAATCAAAAACTTAAATGCTCAAAAATTTTGGTATGTTTTATAGATATTTTTCGGTACAAGGGAATAAAAATTAACTAAAGCCATATTCATTCATAAAATTTGGTTTAATAAGCACATTACAAACAGACAACATTATAAAATTAAATATATCATGTAATGTAACACAATTCCTATAGATGTGCTTGCAAAATGCAAACCTCAAACATGCTACTAATAAAATCATTAAAACTATTTCAAATAATGTAATTTTTGTTTTACACTTTGTCCTTTGTTACTAAAAACAAACTTTTATTACTTTTTGTGTAGCTTCACAAAAATAGATGAGCAAGATACTAATTGTATTCATAATCATTTATTCCTTAACTTAACACACATTGAAATATGGTTGTATTTTCATAGACAAGTCTAAATACAGGTAAACTTGATGTGTTGCTCTCCCTTGCATTGACCATCTTCTTTGTAATAATATATAAGTTAAGAGACACTTGTCGATTAAATAATCTTAAGTTTGAGATCGTTAAGAGTATAGAATCTATACTATAGATACATTTCATATTACAAAAAAGGCAACTGGAAATTAGTTCAGGCCATCAGACCAAAGACAATAACTGTATACATATAATAACATTCAATAAGTTTCACATCATGGCCATAACCAAGTAAAGGCAGGGTGAGGAGGCAACCTCCCTGGACCTCTTACGAAGGAGTTAATTGTACCACCTTAATGTAGATATGACCATGTTTCATACATTCAATAACAACATTTCACCCTGTGCCTTACAAAGACAATTTCTCATACAATAAAGTGGCTTTCTCATAACACGATTATACTTTATTCAAAAACTGCTTTGAATAGACCACTTTATTATAACACAATAGAATTTCACACAAGCCTCTTTAACTTGGACTCTTTGGGATATAGACAAATTTTACATTCAAATTAGTGTAATATCAAATAATTTCATTAGATTAACAATATCATAAAAATTATAGTTACTCAAATTGCCAGGAAAACTTATGTGATCAATTCAAACTTATATTTAAACAGATTTCAATATTAATTACAAAAAGACAGAGCATTCTAACAAGCGATCTCGAAAGAGTATGTTATCTTAGTTTTAAGTGTAGAAATAAATATTTTTTTTACAACAAAATAATTGAATGGTGTTAAAAGGCATATAATATAGGATTTGAAAAATATGCTATTTTTGAAAGGATTATTTTAATTTGGCCCATAATTAAGCATTAAGAACAGCTTAATTTGCTGGGTGGATTGATGACAAAAAAAATTATGAAAACAAAAAAATTAAACAAGACATCTACTTAATATAAAATCTATATTCATAATTAAATAACAGATACCTAGTAAACATGCAAAAAGCTAGTGTTCAAAACTCTACACAATTATACAATGATAATAATTAAATGTTAATAATAATTAATTAATTAATAGAAATTAAAGAGCATTATTAATTATTAATTAATAAATGATAATTATCCACACAATACGATCAAACATAGACAATCGTTAATTTAGGTTTTAGAGCAAGGTAGTAAATATGAAGTGAATGCCACACTATAGTGAAGAATGATAATATAATTAATAAAATGTCTGAAACACTGACAAACTAATTCTACATTAAATTGTCCTTGTGTTGGTCCTTTAACATTAAACATCAATTCTAAAAATGTACAAAATATAAAAATTTGGAACATTTACAAGTACTATAATACTAAATTCCATAGACATTTGACATTTTCCATAGACAAAGGATTTGTGTCAACTTAATAACACAATGAGATCTAAATATGGAAATAATGTCAAAAATTGTAAACCGATACTAATCGCAACAAATATAATATAATAATTGATACCTACCTAAACTTATAAAGATATAATTTTCAATTATTGAAAAATAATTAATCAACTATGTACTTAATTATTCAAATAGCCCTTTGTGTTTTTGTTTATACTGTATAAATTCAATTAATTAAATTAATAAAAGTTATGTTTCGGTAGGACCAGTTCCTCTGAAAATACAAACAGGTATAATTATATAACATATTTCCTGGCACAATGTTGGAGGGAAACAGGTCACCCTACGGCACAGATTAAAAAACCATGTATTCACTGAGAAACATTTGTTTATAAACTTTGTTTCAGAAACAAAATCTACGTGTTTCTGAAACATTAAATTATGATGTCTGTAAACACTACGTGGTTATCGGATGTTTCTGTGCTCCCCGCCGCGAGCGAAACAAATCGGTTGCGAAACAGAATGATGTAAGCGAGTGTGGACGCGTCGAAACACTTGTTTATAAACATGATAGAAATAGATTTATGCAATGAAATGTAAGCACCACACCACACAACAATACTACTTCCTCGGGCAACATGATTTAAGCAACTGACTGTGTGGACAGCAGAGTTTCCGAAACATTGTTCCTGGAAACACATCTACGTTGTTTCATAAACTGTGTATCTGAAACAATGTTGCTCAGTGAATACATGGCTTAAATTTTACTGGCATACATATAATACCAGGAACAGTTCAATAGGCTCTAAGTGTGACCAACCATTAGAAATTAGAATATGTTTTCTATTTTCACTTTTCTTTGTTTTACTGTAAACAAATTTTGCACAACAAATATTACAACCATAACTTTCAATAAATTACGTCTCTTTCTTAAGTAGATTTTTATTATACTACATAATATCAGTTGTTTTAGGTTCATTAGAACCTTCCATGTTTTTTGTTGTCCTTTTTTAACGGGGTGACCTCCCCGGTCCTAGGGATTGGGTACCCCCCAACCATTCATCCCCTCGCCGAGACAACTTGGGATTAGGGTAATTTTTTAGAGAGGTTTTCTTCCTCGCGGCCCCCACCGGAGTGGCGGCCCTCACCCCTGACGCCCACGGGTCAGGGAGCGAGTTGGCCGACGGTGGCCTAAGCCATGCTGCCGTAAACGACAGCCCGTCGCCCCCGCGTTAGGGTAGGTAAACCACATGGGTTTATCCCACTCTGGTCCCATCCACCGTGCTCTCTGCTAAAGCAGAGGGACACGTGGAGAGACCCCACTACGTGGTCTCATCCGCAGTGCCCTCTGCCTGAGCAGAGGGGCACGTGGAGAGACACCGACTTGGGGTAATTTTTAGAGAGGTTTTCTTCCTCGCGGCCCCCACCGAAGTGGCAGCCCTCACCCCTGACGCCTACGGGTCAGGGAGCGAGTTGGCCGACGGTGGCCTAGGCCATGCTGCCGTGAGCGGCAGCCCGTCGCCCCCGCGTTTGGGTGAGTAAACCTCAAGGGTTTTTCCCACCCTGGTCTCATCCACAGTGCCTTCTGATAAGTCAGAGGGACACGTGGAGAGACCACGCCCCATGGTCTCATCCGCACTAAGCGGAGGGACCCAACTGTGAGCCGCTCTTGGTCTGGCCCCTCCTTCCAAGCCTGTCCGTTATGGGAAGCCCTGTACGGCATAGCCTTGGAGATCATCGGGACACGCAAGCCCCCCCACCACGACAAGGTGGCGGCCCCCGGGGGGGGGGGGGGGGGCACCAATTTGCTTTACGCATCTCACGCAATGCGTACAAGTACCTACCGTATGTATGTAAAATGCGTCAGGCGTTGGAGACTCTAATAAATTTGGGAGCTTTAAAGCGTCTGCAAAGCAATACGGCCGACGGAAAGTGTCTGGGAGTATTGGCGACTTATTTTTAAGGATATTGCCTAAAATATACGTAAAAATCAGCTTGGAGAATTTACGTGAGGTAAGTAATGTTTTTATGTACCTTGATTACCTGATACCTGAAAATTGGCCGTCTGAGCAAGCTAGCAGGTAGGCATGCGTTCTTAGTACATACTAACACTACTCAATCGTCCACATTTCCTTCGTCAGAAAATACGTGACGTCTGGTGGCCCTGGGATCTTGCTCTATATCGGTATAAACGCCTTCACGAATTATTTTTCTATGTTGTGATGATAAAACAAGTTATTATTATATTATGTGATAGGTATACTCTATGTATTCCCGGAGTTACCCCACCATACGATTCTGTATTTAAATGACTAGGATGTGATAAAGTAACACTTATTCTTACACGCTAATCTAAATAACCAGTAATATTTATCAGATTGGCAAGTGACAAACAAATTAATATCCGGGTCTCAAAAAGGGTAAGTGCACTATTCGTCATAACTGCGAACAGTTTATAATGATTGAATTGTTCTTGTAAAGAAAATGCTCGAGTAGACGGGTCACCTGATGGTGGTTATCGTCTTTTATTATAAATAAAATATCATTGAAAAACGGTTGTCAAGCGAGTAAGTGATAGATCAACTTACTTAAAGTCCCGTATCGATTATAAAAATCTATATTATTCAAAAAATTAGTTATTATTGCCACTTGCCAATACAGTAGATAGGAGATCTTAATATGAGCTGCCCAGTATAGAACTTAATATGCCAAATTAATAAGTAAACGGAAGACTATAATTGTGATGAATAAACACTGAAAGATCTAGACTGATAAACAATTATAATGTATACTTGCATATGTTATTAAATGACGCTTCCTCAATCAAAATTTTCTTAATAACAACCAAGTAATATCTAATAGATAGACGAATAGAATACCTAATGAATATTTGAATAATACATAACTATATAATGATGCAAAAATACCACAATCTTTTTCGCTTTTGCTTTATGATACTTGGGTATCAACGATAATACGAATTAAATATCTTAGTAAAGAGATAATTAACCGTCAAATTAACTTTAGTCATTACTTTTTTTGTTTATATATTTATCCTAGATTTGTCATAAACACAAATTCTAGCTCTGTTATTTTGGTATAATAAAAATATCAATCTGTAGCTATAGGTGTTTGAGATCTGTGGAAAAATTTACAGAGAGGCATTCTCCAAGAGTCTGGGCTTGGCAGGAACGGATTCATATCGTTTCTCTTAACATCTGGCAGTAAAAAGACGACGCTCAACGCGATTATCATATGCCACAACGAATGAACTATCTTATAGTTCTGTTCAGTTTGTAGGAACGCATAGCAGACCAACCCTACCGATACAAATGCTATACCTAAAGGGAGATATCTAGTGTAGTACGATTTGGGATACCTCATGCATCGTTGCTTTCTGTAATCCTTGTACCAGGACGCCAGAAGAATGCCTACACCTACCGCAACTGGAAGTAAGAAAGCTACAAACGAATGCATGTTCCAAGTAGTCAGTAACGCTATAATAATCGCTCCGGTGAGCTGAAAGAAAGATCTCAACTTATCGCTTACAATGCTCATAGCGAGCAGGGTCACCCAGAAAGACATGAGCCCACAGTAGAAATCTCCAAACTGGAGGATGTTACCTCTAGTGATGCAATAGGCGACTTGAGCGGGCGCGTCGCAAGCGTGGTAGAAGGTGGAGAAAATCATGGTAAAGGCATACATCATAGCTTCAGTGTAATACATCCTGATGATGGCCACGTAGATAGAGAAGAAGAATAAGAGATTGCTGAGCGTCAAGAGAAGAATAGAGACCAGCATGTAGACACGGCTGTCCATTCTTGAATCGTCTGAACAATCCCAACCTGAAATTAGAAGAATTTTATTTGGAGACAATGCAGCGATATTGAATAGAGGTTAATGAACCTATCATTTGTAATAGTCTAAGAGCCCGTGGACCCCAGACCTTCGTTATTTTATAAAAGCTGAAAGTTTGTCAGCGCACACTGCCAACACAGGTAAGAACGATAGAGCACTATGAAATTCAGACTATAGTGGCTTCGGCAGGTAAACGGTACTAAAGGTGAGAAAAACACCGATTAAAATTCGTCAAATAATTAAGTCTGATATTTTGGTAATACCTTTAGAATATTATTAAAAGTCACGTCATTCATTGCTAGACACTTGACACCGTGGCAACCCCTTGCCGGACACCCTTAATGTTTAAAAAATTTTAACCTTACTTACGTTATAGTATAAAAGCTGATTTTTATTCATAATACTTACACAATAATTAGATGATGTTTTCTCATCAGCTAGACACTTTTGATAGTTCTAACCCCTTGCCGGACAATAATATAGGGTAGCTGTAGGAACGAGCGCAAGGTACGGTACACATATAAGTGCAAGTGAGATAGTGAGTCTATTGCGATCCCTCTCTGCGCAATCCTTATTTCTACTGCACACTTATTATTAACTATTAATCTATATAAATTTCAATAGTATTAATTTTAATAAAACTAAGAAAAGAAATTCTATTATCCAACATCCCTTAAATTGTTATAAATTAAAATTTATTCTGTCAAATAAGATGACACAAAAATGTTATTAAAAATAGATAAATGAATTACAAGTAATTGTATAAGACAACGTAATTTTAATTATTTTTATCATTATAGTCGAAGTCATCAGTTTCTTCGTCACTATTACTCCAATCAATATCGTGGTCTTCTTCTTCTTCGTCAGGCTCTGTAAAAATGTGAAAAGTTAGATTAGATTGAAATAATTAAAAAATAATGTATAATGGTTTGAAATAGTATTTATACCTGAGACAGTTTTCAGTGAATCTCGGACGAAATTTGGCAACTGATCACCTTCGAACCATTTAAAATGATATTGATTATTTTCAAGAACCCAGCCATTATTCTCGGGTACATAAATGGTCGGAATTTGTTGACTTGCATTGTTCCAAATGCTACATACATAGTTGGCCCGCAGAAATTGTTGTGGCAGCTCGGATTTACACGGAGGCAGACTACTAGCATCAAAATTTCGTAGTTTTTTACGGCTAAATGCTTCATTAACATCCGAGACTTGATACGTACTCGTATTAATGAATAGTTGAAGTCGCGCTGCATCTACATCAATTATCGAACCAACATTATATACTTTACATATAAATTGTGGAATAATATCAAAAGTACTTTGTTGTTCATTATAATCGTCAAATAATTCGTGTGTACCGAACTTAATGAAAGCTTTTTGATAGTCTTCATTTTTTTTAATATTTTAAACGGTTTCAACTTTCCTTTCCGGAAAAATGCAGGGTTATAATCACAACCTGTGATCGCATGGAATACTGACAAGCTCTTGCAAAAAGATTCTCCTAACTTCACATAAATCTTTGTGAGGTCTACGTATCTTAAGTTATTCCCAGTGCCTATCAGCATCCAAATAAGCGAATCATTTTATAGGTGGTGCATATTACCAAGCATAATAGCTGCAATGTCAGTATCGACACTTCTTATCACTATATTTACTTGATTTGGAATACTGCATGCATGATACACTATTTTGGTATCAGCCTCTTCATGTTCTATACGTGTACCGTACCTTGCGCTCGTTCCTACAGCTACCCTATATTATTGTCCGGCAAGGGGTTAGAACTATCAAAAGTGTCTAGCTGATGAGAAAACATCATCTAATTATTATGTAAGTATTATGAATAAAAATCAGCTTTTATACTATGACGTAAGTAAGGTTAAAATTTTTTAAACATTAAGGGTGTCCGGCAAGGGGTTGCCACGGTGTCAAGTGTCTAGCAATGAATGACGTGACTTTTAATAATATTCTAAAGGTATTACCAAAATATCAGACTTAATTATTTGACGAATTTTAATCGGTGTTTTTCTCACCTTTAGTACCGTTTACCTGCCGAAGCCACTATAGTCTGAATTTCATAGTGCTCTATCGTTCTTACCTGTGTTGGCAGTGTGCGCTGACAAACTTTCAGCTTTTATAAAATAACGAAGGTCTGGGGTCCACGGGCTCTTGCTCTATAATCCTTGCAAGAAAGACATTCAAGGCATTTTTGATAGTATGTACTGGTACTTAGAAAAATCAGTTCGCAAAAGCCAAAATGTTATTGTTAAATGTTACTAAATTACTGCTTGTTAAAAATGTATCGGTTCATGTTTTTTTAACGGTGCGTTTAGGTGGAGCGGGCTAGTGTGAGCAGAGTTCGGCTCGGCTCGTCGAAGGTGGCACAAGCTATTGCTTGTCGGCTTTATGACACGGTTTAACCAGTCTAACCCACGCCGTCTAATCGCAATTAGAATGCGCTTTAGAAGCCAAGATTAGTGATTGACGCGACCTCGAAGGCCTGAATGTGATCTTATGGCGCTCTCTGATGACAAATCATTATTAACAGCAAAATCTTCATCAATAGTTACCTCCGTATCCCGCTGAACACAAGCAGAATGATATAACCAGTCCTCCAAAAGTATTCAGCCCACAATTTCCATGGTTGCTACACTTTCCGCCCACGCATGAAGTAGACGAAATTGACAAGACAAGAGTCGCGTTGCAATTAGTCTCGCCCTCTTTGGTCGTATTTGAAAACTTTGACACCTCACTGCCAGTTTTGTCCGTATTCGAGTTCACGTAATACTTGGTCCCGTTGTCAGAAGTGGGGCAGGGGCACACTACTTGGTCACAGAATAACCTGAACGACAAATACCACGTACCGCTCTCAGGATACGGGATGATCACCTTATCGTAAATCGAGTCAGAATCTGTACTATTTAACACAAAGAGCGCCGGCTTCACTTGATCGTTAAATCCGCAGTGACCAGCCTCCAGAGGAATGCTCGCGTGACCGATACTTAAACAAATCACGGCTCTCAAATACTGATTGTCTTGTGTAAACGCCAGCAAACCATTTTTGACCTCCCGCTTATATCCCATATAGTACTTTAGACTCATCAAAAAGCTAGCTTCGATCGCCAAATTACCGCCAATATCTAAAAACTGGTTGACCCTGAACCTCAAGGTTTTGACTTCGTTGGAAGTCAAATTAACTAAGCTGGTCGCGTCTATCAAATCTGTCGTAGGCAGACCGTAATCGAAAGTGAAGAAGCGACCTTTGTCATCTCGCATAAGGTCCACAGTCGTGTGATTGCCGACTTCCTCTGCCTCTGACCGGAAGTAATAAGATTCACAATCGGCTATCATAGAAACGTTGCTCCTTACATGGTTGATCTTGATGTAATGCCACGAAGCTGGATTGGGGTAAAAGGTGATATATCTTGCGTTAGTGACGCTGGGATTGAAAGCACAAGAGACTAGATAGTTCTCCTCGCTCGGCAAGGACATAGATCCGACCGTGACGAGAATTTCAGTATTGTTCCCTGCCGGTGCATTGGTAAGGGTTACATTCAAGCTTATAGGGTCCACGCTATCAAGCACCATACATTGGTATAGTACTGGCAGTTGGGAGTAGTCTACTATGATCCCTGCGTAACAGTCCGCGAGTAATATTTTATCCAGTTCAGTTTTTACTTGGAGATCTGAGTACAGTGAAGTCTGACAATCAGCTACTAGACCTGAAAAAGAAATTAATTACGTTTAAAGTTTTGGTTCCTTTCTCAGGCAAATGTTTTAATATTAAAGCGTTTCAAGTTATGAAAAGTTAATATCATTTAAAAGTTACATTTAAAAGTTAATATCACAAATATCCATTACCGGTGTTACCATAAAAAAGGACTCAGTTATCAGTTATTTAAGTAATCGATCGATATTCCTGGCTAACTGACGTATTGTTGAATTTTGGCTTCATTTTGTCCTCAATATGTAAATTCATGTAAATTCTTAAGGCACAATGGAACCTAATATTAAGAGAGACAATATAAAGTACTACAACAAACACACTAATTGACTCTACTAATTCATTCCACTTATTGAACGCAGTCATATTCCATATATCCCCCTGATTCACTCTACTCTAACTTCCAATTCTAAGAAAAGACCAATAAAATTACTCACAACATCTCAAGCTTTCATAACGGCATTGAAGATATTTTTATAACTGAATTCACCTGATGTAAACAAAACTAGGAGCGGTGTTGCACTAACACCCTCTATTACAACCAAATTGCCGCGGCAGAAATTTATTGAGTGATACTTTGCATTGAACACAGCGCGGCGTTAAAAACACCAACACTGGCTTCTTTATAGACAACGACGTGTCTGTTGGAAAGAATATTTCGTCCATTCGTATGAGTCCATAATTATGATGAAATTTTTTTAGAATCATGGGGTTATGGCATGTTATGGGGTTTATGAGTATGAACTTTTGAAAACTACCTATAGTTTTCTTACTTCCCAATAATAACAACCTTCGCTTTTAACCTATGCCTTAGTAATTGGCTTGCCACAATCATGTTTTTTCAGATTATTAATGACGGTATTATTATTTTCAATTCAATCAGCAATCCACTTGACATACAAATCTATGTGTTTCCAAAATTAGTGGGAACAAATGCACAGACCAAACCGCCGACAAAATTACTAAACAGACAAGAATTCAAAAAAACATTTTTGGTGATCTGTAGTGTTTTATAATACCTCTAATAATACTTTTCTGAAATATGTTCCCATACCGATTGTCGAACAAGGTTAGGTTACACAATAATATAAATCGATAGAATGTAGTAACCAGCTACCTAAGTTATATGAAACCAATCGATTTATAAATATTAAATCGTGTGATCGTGTCGTGAGGTGTAATAAAGTTATCGTTAGGTGAGACGTGACCCTTGGCAACTCGCCCGATGCGATGAATTACAGAGTTGATTTTTTAAATGCAGTTCAGATTCGTTTTCTTTTTATAAGAAAAAATATTTATTGAGGACTACTTTAGCATTTAAGTTTTTGGCACGGCTTACAAACGGCAGTTTTTAATTTTTTAGCAGTGATCCCTTGAATGTTAAAGGATTATCAGACAAGATAACGATAAGGGTGCGGTTCCACTGAGGCGGAGCGGAGCGGAGCGGTGCGCGATTCACCAATCACATGGCTTGAAATCCAGCCTGGATTTCAAGCCATGTGATTGATTGATGAACGCCTACAAAAGATAGTGTCCACAGACCTCTTACGAAAATCTTTGTGTGCCTTCCAATCCAAGCTTCCTAAGTACGAATTGAAACAGCTGCGCAAACACAAAAAAGCCTTAGGGTGCGGTTCCACTGAGGCGGAGCGGTGCGCGATTCACCAATCACATGGCTTGAAATCCAGGCTGGATTTCAAGCCATGTTCCACCTTGTACATGGCAGCACAGCTGAGGGCACACAAACAAGCCTCGTTACTTCTTATGAAATAAAAATAATCGTGCACAGTTATAAATATGTACCTGAATAAATTATTGCGAACCAACATCGCCGAACAAAACCATACTGCACAAAAAAGCTTCTCATTTTAAGTGACACTTTACTTACTTCTATGCATATTTTATGAGAGTTATTTTTTTTATAGAAAACATTTACTCACACTTAATCACTTACTATTATGAAAAATGATTAATGAAACATTTTGTTCATTCATAACTGAATCAACAAACCGGCGAAAGGCGTGCCTTCTCCCACCGGAGTAGATCACTTTCATTACGGCAAGTGACTATACATCATATTTATCATTTTGTTTACCCTCGGGAAGACGGTCATGTGATACCGAGTAGCTTTAGCGGTATTCCTACCAAAGATGGCCGCAAATTGTACTATTCGCCCAACTTTTTTTTTTTAATTTCTTTTCAAGGTCTGGGTGCCTCATGTCTTTACGCGTTCTCCATGGCACCAGGAATCCTTTTTTATACTTTTTTAACATCTTTCAAATTCCCAGTGTGGGGGGCTATGAGAGTGTAGCGTTTATTTACTTTATTCTAGGGTTCTCCGCGTTGTAAAATAAACCGTTTAAAAGTAGTTGCAGTTTCAAATAGTGGTTCTCCGCGTTGTAAAATAAACCGTTTAAAAGTAGTTGCAGTTTCAAATAGTGGTTCTCCGCGCTGTAAAATAAACCGTGTAAAAGTAGTTGCAGTTTCAAATAGTTTAAACTATTGAACGACGTCAGGAACTCAGGAAGCTGTAACAATGAAGCCAACGGCCGGGGCCGGCGCGGCTGTGGACTGACCTACTGACTGCACACGCTGATACGGCATTGATTTATAACGCTACTTGTACTGTATGTAGTACCTATGTACTGTAGGTTTACTATACAATCTCCACTTACTATTCTGTATTAGGAAGGAATTAGTCATGAAACAGTTATATCTTGAAATGTTTTTAGTAAAGGAAGAAAATTCCATTTTGGATGCGTTCTGCGCTGATGTTTTATTCTAAGTAGTAGTAGGTAGGTACCCACAATTCTTCACATTGCATTATTCAAGTCTATTAGGAATTTAGGAAGTGAGAAAATAAACAAATAGAATCAAGTTATCGCTAACCATGAATTCCAAAAACGAAACAATAACAACTTTTTACCGAGGAATTATCAATTACGCTACGCTTCAATACCAATTTCCAGCTAATTATATCGTGGGCGTATCCTGACATCATGCAGTATAATGCATCTTAGGTCATGTAAACTGCAGGATGTCACAGTGGGCAGGCCAATCTGCGGTAATGCGGTCGCATCAAGGATTTGTCCATGTATAATGTTCACGTCTGGAGAATCAGGTGACATTCTTAAGGCCGCTGTCCGACCGCCAACGAGTAGCTATTTTCGCGCGGGAGAAACGTACATAGATTTGACATTTCATGTAAACAACAAATGAATAATGTACAGTTAGTTTTCTGGACGGGGACATTACCGTCCAAACGGATTCGAAATCCATTATCTTGGCTCATGAAACCTACCTATAAAGAGTTGACATTCCATGAAAACAATAAATGAAAATGAAATTAGTTTTCTGGAAGGGGCATTACCTTCCCTGATTTGAAAAGTAATCGAAATTCGTAACCCTGATAACACATACCTATCTTATCTGTCTTGAGCTATGTAGTGGACATACATGCCCCAGTAGTACAAAATACACGTTCAAGTTAACTTAAACCAGTCTGCCTATCAATACTAATTCGACTAATCGAATATTATATCAAGGCTTTAGTATGAGAGGAATCGCAGTCGAGTCAGAGAAAAGTTGATGTAATATGAGGAACTTACGTTGCAAGAGAGACACCTATTATAGAAATTTATTTTAACGTGTATATCGTATTTATTAAGCTTTTGCACTACTAGTTCTTACACTCTTCGCACCTGAAATAATCGTTAAAATTACTTACTATCAGGTGGGATCGTTTTCAAGCACTACCATATACGAAATAATAAAAATCTCAAGGGGTCGAATTAGTGAAAATCCATCCTGTCTTTTTCTGGGTCTCAACTCTTTGAAAAGTTAACGGATTAAACGTTTAATTTTTTATTTGCTACGCAACCTACACTTAGAATAACAAATACCATAATGAATCGGTGCAATTAATATCTACCTATTTAGTTTGAGAACCGTTTTCCTTTTGATGTTTGTCCGATTGGTTGGCTCTAATGAGCTCATATCGGAAGGAAAAACAAATTAAAATGATACTGATGAGCTACAACCCACTAATGGCCCACTACTGAGCACGGGTCTCTCCTCATTACTGAGGAGGCCTAGACTCCACCACGCTGCTCCAATGCGGATTGGTGGAGGGGTTAGTGGCCAACCCAGTGTCGAAAGTTTTCAAGCCGCCCGAAGGCCTCCGACATGGCTTAACGACTGCTATCAATCGATAACAACCGGGACCGACGGCTTTACGTGCCCTCCGAAGCACGGAAGCGCTCAAGAAATTTTGCCACTAGAGGTCCATCCGACTACCGACCGCGCCCGCAGTTGCTTAACTTTGTCGATCGCTTAGGATCGACGCAAGCCGCGGGGCTATGAGCGAAATGATGATTAATGTTGACAAACTGAAATCCATATTATCCATACTAATATTATAAATGCGAAAGTCTGTCTGTCTGTCTGTGACGTTTTCACGGCTAAACCACCGGTCCGATTTGGATGAAATTCGGAATGAAAAGAGTTGAAGACCCAGAGTCACACATAGGCTACTTTTTTTCAAAAATCAACCCCTAAAGCCTTGAAATAGGGGATGAAAATTTGTTTGAAAAATCTAAACCACTTAAGTGATTGTTATGAATTTTGACATAAAAATAGTTCATAACCCAGGGACACACATAAGCTATACTATTTTCAAAAATCAAGCCCTTAAGAGCTGAAATATTGGATGAAAGTTAACAATGTATACCACTTAACCGATTGTTATGAATTTTGACGTAAATATTGTTGATAACCCAGGATTAAACATAGACTACTTTAATTACTTTAATTTAATAAATATAAGGTACAAAACATATTATGTATGTGTATAAATTTAGTTCTATACCGTGTCGTGTAGCCAAGAAAACTTGAACCGAATATATTATACGTATTCGGTGCATCTCTCGTAATTATTATTGAACATCTACCTCAATTTCTCAACTTCTCACCATTTCAAGGGTCCACTGGTACATAATCTCTTAACACATTAAGTCCGCCCAGTGTAATTTCTATCTTTGGATTTTAGAATAAAAACTGAAATGTATAGAAAATATCTTAACTCACCTTCTTGTTCAACCTTCTGTGTCCTCGGATCTTCCCACTCGATATAAATAAGCGCATACCACTTGCCAGGCCTGGGGTTCTTCAACGAAAATGTCCTGTTCCTCCCATCGGACATCAGTTTGATATTTCGGATCTCTTCCCTCTTTCCCGCGTCAATGAAGTTCTTGGGGAAGTCATAGCCGTCAGGGTTGACTGCCGGGTACGAGCCATGCTTCAGGTTGATTATCACACTCTGGGGGCTGCATGACCCTGAAAAATATCCCATGCGGGTCAAATAGGAGATTAGAGATGGGCAAAATGTTATCAGGATCACAGATTACAATTACATCTGGAGGCCTCGAAATGCCTAGATGGATAAGTAGGGATAACTCAAAAACTATCAGTCAGCTGTCGCTCTTCATTGGACCAGACGAGATTAACCAGCTTTAGAATAAAAAAAGAATTATAAAAATCTAGGCATCCAGTAATAAGTTCTGAGGCCACAAAAAAAGGAGGGGGTTCTCAATTCGTCTGTGTTTTTTTTTCTTATGTGTGTTACCTCATAATTTCGTACTGGGTGAACCGATTTCGATAATTCTTTCGACAATCGAAAGCTAATGGCGTCTGTCCCCTCTTTAATTTGAGCGACATCTGATGGTCAGTTTTTGAGTTATTCTCAATAATGTAAATTTAATTTATGCTAACTTTTGACTGGGTGTTTAGATTTTGATGATTCTTTTTTTGTTCGAAAGGTAGTGCTTGTCATGTTGTACCTTCTAAATAAATTAATAATATTCTAATTAAATAAATTAGAGCGACAACTAGCGAGTGGTTTTTGAGTTATCTCGTCTTTGAAGTCGGTTATTTTTTTTTAAGTTAGTTATTTAAGTTGGTTTAAAACATAGTATTTCTTGAAGGAGTCATTTCCGTGCCTCCAGATCGAATGGCAGGCCGTAATGATTAAACTTTGGACGAAGCTTGATGGACCAGATGTTACAATCTATAATCATGGTGACAGTTTGCCCATGCCTGCAGGAGATAGGGTCATTGGTTTGAATTAAATAATTGGATGAACGCATTTTATTAGGTCGGGCAACGTCAGTACGACTACACTATTACGATCACGACTCGCGTCAGATCAGCGATGTGCGTGTACCCTTTATTATTACAGCGAACACACAATACTTACGAATACTAAGTGGATGTCACTCAAAGCTAGAAAACCGTCTACAAAACTAAGATCCCACTCCATAATATTTCAGTTCTTATTAATGTTTAGTGACGAAAGATCGTAAGTATAAGTATCACAAATACCTAAACATTATAAATATTTGTGACTAAAAATAATTTGTATTGAAAAGTAAAACTTTTGTCTTAGTTCAGTAATAAACAGATGAAACTGCAGATGGGATCTTATTTACGCGGACGGTAAGTTGTCAGATTTTATTTTGTAGGTCAGCCGATATCTAAGCATGTAGGTACTTATTTGGTATTGTTGATCGAGGATGAATATTGATACATTATACTTTTAGTAAGCTGTGAGACCTAGTTCCAACATTTGCCTCAAATCGAACCTTCAGATAAATTTTTTCAATGTTACCTACGACGTGTCCAAATGTGCACGGTATCCGTTGCCATTGCCACTGTGTGTAGCGAAAGTGTTTTCCAAATAGGTAAACTATGGGTAGCAAAACATGGTTATAGTCGTCCACTATAGAAAATAGAAGGAACCCAAATCCTATGTACTCTCGACTCGACCGAATAAATATAGCCTACCTCTAGGTGGTTCGATCTTGCTGTAAGCCTGATAAGTAAGTACTTACTAAGAAACCAGGTATTCAACAAATGTTCTGACATCGTTTTATTAACTGAACCATCTTTGTCACCATTAGAATCTTGTTCTTGATCGGTCATAGTGGTAATGGGCGATGATGATGATGATGATGATGATGATGGGCGATGGTGATGAAGGGTGATGATGCTCGTTAGCTACCTTAAGTATAGATTTAAGCGTTTTATAAAAAGCTTCGTGACCTCAGACCTGAGTACGCGACAATATAATTAGTGGTTAAACAAACTTACCTTGTGACGTTTGACCATAATTATATGAGTCGATACATCCGAAGAGATTTAATATTCACCAAGTAGTACACCTCCATTGTACTAGGCATCGAACACAATTTTAGAGTTTAAATTAAAAAACAAACACTATTCCTATCTCACTCCTCCCCTCAGCTGTCACACCCGTCAATTGTCATTCTTTAGAGAAAAATTCGCAATAATAGGGTTCAATTTTGATGAATTCAAAAGTAGGGGAAGGGAGGGACTCTAAATCTCTTCGGATGTATCGACTCATATAATTATGGTCAAACGTCACAAGGTAAGTTTGTTTAACCACTAATTATACTTCGTCGATACATCCTCGAGATTTAATATTCACCAAGTAGATGTTTAGAGTATTTATTGCGAATTAAAACATACCATATCAATTATAATTTCCACAGTTGCAAAATTATAAATAACAATTAACTGAATTTATTCTTCTAATAAAATCCGTGAATAAAATCAACAAATATAAATTGCTTCCGCAAATCGCTTCCATCGCAAGAACTAAAGAGCTCCTTGTCCACCCAGCACACTTTCTGAATAGATCAAAGGCCACGCCCTTACGAAAATTAGTAGTAACCACTCCACTGATAGTCATAACATCTTTAATCAGGTGGATAACTAATGGTAGAAGCGCTAGCGTTATGGATCGGTTTCCTATTCGTCAAGAAAAGCCCATTTGATCCTCGAGTACTCCTTAACAGGACAGTCTTTTCCAGGTACGACTTAAGTGCGCTTGCCGCACAAACTTCTTTTTTGTGTGGACAAAAGGGTATTACCATACGCGACATTTCACGACCAGGTGCGGATGTTTTTGTGATTTCTGTTAAGACAATCTCTATCCTTGTATCAATTATTCTTATGTTAGCCTTTCTCATCAAAGACAAAGTCTGGACTCGATGTCCTGAGGTCAATGCAATCAGAGTTGCAGTTTTCTTAGTAATCTGATTTATATCCAAACCATTACGGGGATGTAAATTAGGTAAGTAGTCTAAAACTAAGTCTGGACACAAAATAGCCAATAACAGAAGTTAAGCTCATGTATGTACCTCGATTTAGGTTACGTATGTGTGCGTTAGCCTTAGGGTTAACGCCTCTGCAATGTCTTGGATTAAATCATGTTAATAAAGTTATTGGTATGGATTAAACGGAAAAAAAAAGTTTAGTGAATACAAAGTCAATATTTACAACTAAACCCAGTGCGTTTCTGCGGTAGTTCCGATAAGTACTAATATCATAATGATATTTAAATTGGGTAATGCACCGCAGGGATCTAATTGATCCGTTTATTTCAAATTATTTGTATTGTATAATGAATCTTCTTTTTTCTGTATTAGGTACTTGAAACAAAATAATAATCCTATTATATATTTATATATGTACATATATGAGCACTCTAATTTTACATGTCCGATAATACAATCCTTCATTTAATGTATTTATTAAAAATCGAAGGTAAATAAACACTTTAAACATGTAAAGAACTTCCTACAACTTACATTGACTTGTGTTAGACAACGAATCATTGAATTACAAACAAGTAAGGACTTATTGTACTTATCTGTAGCAATTGGATGTCTAAAAATTTATAATGTGCAATTTAACGTCGAATAAAAACAAGCACTAAAATAACTAGTTATTAGAATTAACTCCATTTCTCATCCATCTTGTAAGAAAAATATCTTATTTGTGTATTATAAATGTCACATTGCTGCCAATAACAACCGCGTTCGGAGTAGTCCGATACGTTCCGATTTTTCGTGTACCTACGTGAACGGTGTCTATATGTGCGTTGTTTTCGCGAACTTTGTATGGAGCTTAATATCTGTATTATCTAATTTGTGGTTTGGATCCCAAGCACAAATATATTTAGGTAAAGATGGCCGGCTTTTAAAGACTCCTTTCAAAAACCGTATCATCCTTTTGTCCTAAAGACTTGCCAAAAATTAATGATAACGCTGAACTTCAAGTATTTAAACTAGAATAAGTAGCCCCATTAATAAATTGCTCAGAAAAAAACCTAGTATAATTGGGATACACAATGTAATTCCACCATTTTTTCAACAATACGTTGTAATGCTTGATAATTTGGAGATAACGACGACAACTTAATATCACTTGTTTGTGGATTAAACTATCGTCTTGTGTAAGCTGCCCTGATAACTTGCAGGACACCTGAGTAAGAGTTCTCCAAAGATCCGTGAATGCTGCTTTCAATTCAAGAAAATTAATATGAAGAGTGGATTCAACACAACTCCGAAAACATTTAATTAATTTCGTTTAAAATCCGGTTGCAAATATTCTTTTAAGCACAATAATTGATTGTCATAATCGAAACGTTTTGTGTAGACCCAACCGTACGGAATTGCAGAACAAGCCTCTATTCAAATTCCTTTATGATTAAGGTGGTTCTTTTTGAAATATTTGTAATAAAATTCAAAATGTTTTGAAAAAAGTAAACCTAGAGTTTAACTCATAAACCAAAAATACTCGTATTTACTCCGGTACTAACTTGCTTTTGTTAATATATTTATTACAAACCCCAGGTATTTCAATAACCTTAATCAACCTCTGACACAATCAAGACCGTCCTCACGGGATTGTCTGATACATAAGAAATTGTCTAGGTATACCACTATAAAGTATATAAAGTATTCCTTGCGTTTAATTTAAGATAAACCAAAATGTTTGATGAAAATTTGACCTGAAAAATATCATCACACGTTATAATAGCACCAGAATTAAATAACTGCCTTATTTCCAAAGTTGTCTATTGTGCATAGCTGAAAATATTTTTGAGCGGTGTAACTTGTTGAGTTACGAGTCTCTGAAAAGAGATATCGTAACTTTTACCATACCTAATAATTATGACAGGAACATCTGTTATAGATTCCCATAGCTTAGAATTTTAGTTTACCAGCTAACTGAGTTACCTCGATCAGTTCTTGTTCGACGGCGTTTTATCCGTCTTCTTGGTTGGGACATGGTAAGGACTGAATTGCCCCTGTTTCCTTTGGCCTTGATACATGGATCGAGGTTTGACTCCCGTCCAATTACTCCCACGCAAAGCCGAGCGAGGTAGGTCTCTCAAGCTTCCGGAGTGAGGAGTGAATCGTTTCGATGAAACATCATCTTTAGATTCAGGTCTTTTTACTTGTAGACCTGACTTCTCTGCAGTCTTCGAAGCTTTTATCCTTTCCCTCAAACTTTCCCCGAAAAGGAATATATCTCTCTTCACATTTTGTACGATGTTTAAAAAACTTTTTATCCAGGGAGGGGTAAATCAGCTTCATTTTGTTGACCGAATCTTAGAAATGAAGGTCAAGAAATATTTGATTTATTTCATCACTTCCATCTTATCCATATCTCTCTCAAAAGAAAAGACACCATATTAGCAATTCCAGCTATTTCTAAGCCCAAATGTTGCTGTGCCTTTCCCAAATACATACCTAATAAAGATGATACCTCAATACTTGCCTTCTTCCAGAAAACAAATTAGTTACCTTCGCTTGACGTTCTGTTGTCACGATCTTTGAGACGCGCTTCTAGGCGTCTAATATTATTTTTAATACGTTCTTTAGAACGCGATTTGTGTATGCGTTTACCCATTTTTTATAAACAAACAAAATCTGAAATAAAACTATGAACAAATCACTTAATATCAGCACTGAAAAATATTACCGTGTTACGATGCCCGCACAAAGAAAGCGAATGACAATTGACGGGTGTGACAGCTGAGGGGAGGAGTGAGATAGGAATAGTGTTTGTTTTTTAATTTAAACTCTAAAATTGTGTTCGATGCCTAGTACAATGGAGGTGTACTACTTGGTGAATATTAAATCTCGAGGATGTATCGACGAAGTATAACTTCGACGTCAGTGTTGTGTCTCAATCCGCCAATTTGCTGATCGTATTTATTCAGCCCTGTCGACGCGCTTACCACTTCAACGAAAACTACACGATCGAATAAAGGTCTACGCCCACTCGGTAAGCATGAAGGGAGCATTAAGAAAGGATTTCGTTTTCGTGAAACAGGGGCGGCTTAACCTATAGTGCAGGGTGTGCAATGCACACACAAGGTCTTACACCATCATGGTACAACAATGATATGACAGTAGCGGCCAGCCAGCGCGGTGTGACGGCAGTTATCAAACGCGAACGCCCTATGGGCGGCTTCTTTTTCGAACATCTTTTTCGCTACTTAGTTTCGCAACAGAGATGTGCTACAGGCATAAAAACAATGAATGTTACTCTGCCGTCATAAGAAGAAAGACCGTAACTAATGCCATACTGTAAGCTATACCTACTTAAGCTTATTGGAATATGAAAAAACTTTCTTGTTACGACGGCCGCTTGCTTCGCCGCGGCTTCTTGTAGCCTGGGGGGGGGGGGGGGAGGGTCAGGCCTAGGGGGCGCCATGGTTTCATTGCACACGGGCGCTACACGAGCTAGAGCCGCCCTGTCGGAATATAACCCCTTATGAGGTAAAAAGGACTATGGACCCCGCCATAGTCAAAAGTACTTCCATGAGGGCCAAGTCGCAGCCAACTGTTGGTGTTACAGTAAATTTTAAGATCATTTTCGCGTCGGGTAACGGTCTTCACGGTGAATAATATCTTTAATTTTTACATTTCTGGAGTGTGTAGTTACAAAACGGTTTGGTATATTGTAAAAGTGCAAAGAATTAAAATTTAAGAGAATTTTATGAGCTTTAATTTCACCTACTAACATTGTTAGCTACAACTCACCATTTTTGAAATATTGGTGGAAAACCTAAAATTGACACCTTTGTCACCTCAAACATTAATTAAATCATTTTAAGATCCAGCTATTGCAAATTTAATACTGTCAGTGAAAAGGTTTCTATAGGCTATACATATTTTACGTTCAACTAAAAAATGGAATGTGATGTAGTTTGATAAAACTGTTAATTTATTTAATAATTATCATCATACTGAGAGAGTATGGTTGCATTCACTTAAAATATGGGTAGGTATGCTTCCATTATCTGTTATTCTCTAGTTATCTATTTTTAAATATTGTATTGGTAAACCTAATCATACAACAGGCTAATTAAGTACTTGATAACCCAAAGTCTTTATTGAAATGAATAATGATAACTAAAGATAAGACCCATCAAAACAATTTGAATTGTTTATGATTTATGAGTGATATAAAAATGGGCACCGGTACTAGCACTAGCACTAGGCAGAGAGTCAGTTCATTAGTAGAGATCGGAATTGGAAAATCTATGATAAAGATATAAAGCAGAAGAGTTTGTTTGTTTGTTTGTTTGAATGCTCTAATCTCAGGAACTACTGGTTCAAATTGAAAAATTATTTTTTGTTGAATAGACCATTTATTGAGAAAAGCTAAAAGCTACATTTATACCAGTTCCAGATACCTTTTGAGTAGAGGTGGAAAATTAAAGAAATAAGAGGTAAATGACAAATAAATACAAGGTTAAACATACTGAAGAGAATAAGTATTGTGGGGTACCAAAAAAATATACATACCAATATTATTAAGGTGGAGTTCCTCGGAAAGGAACGTAAAGCGGGCGTCGCTCACCCCGCGTTTAATCGTGAAAAATATAACAGAAACTGTACGATAACTTCTGTACATATATACATCGGTGGCCACCTGCCGAGACACCAGCTCGTAGCCGTCCACAATCACCGTCCGAGTCTGCGTCAGTTGCTCAATTATCCTCTTTCTCTTACCATCCTCTTCGTTTTCTTTCTCACTACCCACCACACAACACACATACAGCAACAAAAAATAAACAATTTTCATATTGTTTTTTACACCAACCCTACCTTGTCCTTCACTCGCGAAGCTGTTCACTTTATTTTGTATTGATCTTATTATTAATCAGGTTGTGTGTAGGTATAGAGTTTTATCTTAAAAACATCGTTTTTTAGAGATAAACAGACGGCAAACAGCAAACACTACGCGACGCGGCGATCGATCGACAGTACGGCTACAAACATACTCAGTACCCGTACCCGATAACCAGTAGTTTGCTGTTTGAGTATGAGTACAAAATACATTAAAATGTTCATTTTTATTAGTTAGAGTTTCCTCACTGTAATCTGAATCTGCTATCAAGATTTGACAGCTGACTGCTTCATCTGACGTCTGTTATCTCACCTGTCACGGAGTTGTCACTGTCATTGCAACAGGGGCACGCTCCAATTAGCGATCATAACGCTTCATTGGTACATATCCAGAACCGTTCCATTTGCTATCATGACCGTTCTGTGCACGTTGATGACGTCGTGGATGATGAATGTGACTCATGTGAATAAGTGGGGCTTTGTGGGTGCTGTCAAATATTGCGCGCTTTTCAAACATGTAAAATGGCAATAGGAATTATATTTTATTATGATTCCGAAAAGAGGCCATAGATCAAGTTGTTTCTGAAGCGCTATAGCGGTAAAAAATAATTGTGTAAAATTTTTAATTCACGTAAAATTAAACCAAATTTTGAGGCTTATCGTTAGGAATTACAAATTGTAACCTATTTAAGTTCCTGAGTTATGTGTTCGAGCTTTCAAGTTCACGATTTGTAATATTTATATCAATGCTAAAATCCATTCCACTAAAGTACAAAGTTATAACATAAAAAGCTAGTGGAACAGGAAATATAGACGTCGAGACCGCAATTGTAATGATCAGTTGATGGAACACAATCACAATATTAGACTTCATGCTTTATAAACTCTTTGTTACTATACTCTGTGAACCATAGATAAAATAGGAATGAAGAACTTTGTGGAAGAACCATGGGAAGAACGAATAAAGATAATCGAAATATTTTCATTCGTTGTTCATGTCAAATTTTATCAAACTGGAATGTTGCCAGAGTCTAGTCCTAAATAACTAATTTTTTTATCAGATTCAAAAATCAATAAGTCGAGTTAATTCGAATATCATTCAGATGTTACTCAAATTTATACAATAAGAATAACTCAAAACCTACCTGTTAAATGTTGATCAAAATATGGGACCAGAAGAGAATACAAAACTGATTATCAAAATCGGTTCACCCAGAGTAAAGTTAAGTATGAGATTATTATACATAAAAATATTCAGTTGAATTGAGTACCTCCCCCTTTATTGAAGTCGTTTAAAAATGTAGTTATGCTGATAAATAATAAATTAAGTTATTTCGATAGTAATAATATGTATAATATATTCTATTAAAGTGAAGAAGACACTTTTAAAGAACTGGTATGTACTTAATTACTTACTATTTTAAAGCAAAAACAATAATAATAAGGCATTGAAGGCAAACAAGACAAGCAAAGTAAAGGCTACTTTCAATCCTGGAATTCTTGCGAGATCGAAGAACGCGAACTAGGTATTGGGTATTGTAGCTCGTTCATATAAAATTCAACGTTATCCTATTATGTAAATAATGAATATTACTTTAATGTCATAAGTCATTAGACTCATAAGTTATTCGCTATTCGCTATTTACAGTTACTTATGAATAGAAGTTTTTAGAATGAAAAGAACTTCGTTTAAATTTTTTTGAGAAATTATAATGCATGAGAAATTGTATGTCCTAGAGTAATTTCGATTATCTTATTTTATCCTTTCAAAAAAATAGGTTTTAATTATTTTTATAAGTAACAGTGTATATTATGTTTAGGCTGGTATCCCTAGACCCAGAATATCTGCTTCTCCGCGGCTCCGCGCACGGAAAAATCTTTTTTCGTCGCTCGGCTACTGCGCGCGCATGTTTCGCTCTTTAGGGCGGCCACATACATGCGGAATTCCGAAACGGAATCCCGAATAGGGTTGTAACGATATATCGGAAAACCTATAATATCGAAGAGGACACATCGATATTTTTATCGATATTTGCGTTATAACGATATGATAATATCGATATCATATCCGAAGAAAAAAATCGATAATTCACGACCTTAGATAAGGCTGTATGGGCTTTGAACATTAGCTTTTTCTTACAATATAATATTATCGGTTTTCTTATAATATTATCGGTTTTCCGATACATCGTTGCAAGGTTGCAACCCTATTCGGGATTCCGTTTCGGAATTCCGACTGTATGTGGCCGCCCTTAGTCTTTCGGATAAATTTCGAAGTTCGTTCATACTTCGTAGTTCGTATATAATGGCTTCGATTACAAATTCGAAGCACTCGGAAGTAAACGGCGATCTATGCGCTGGTCCGTGTAAAAAATATAAAATGGAAAATAATAACAAAGTGACTGTTGTTTTGGGTGCGCAGTGGGGTGATGAAGGAAAAGGAAAAGTGGTCGATTTGCTGGCTGTGAACTCCGACATCGTATGCCGCTGTCAGGTAAATAATTATTTTTATGAAACAACTAAATATTCATTTATTATTCACAGGATACATCTGTTCTAATTTTTCGTTATCGTACTTTTGCCGAATTATTCTGTAAAACACTATCACCGCAATGCTTATGTTTATGACACTTGATTTAGCTAGGTTATAGCACGAGTCGATCATCATCAGTTTTTGTCATTTACTTCGGTTCGGTGTATTAAAATGATTTCATCGCACGAATTACTTTGTTGTTGTGTTTAAATTTCAAGATCATTTTTGTACGTTAAGCTTTACTTTGGCGAACTGCCAAAGAAAACTTTGAAAACATTGTGATGTAGACTGCTATGTTTTGTGTAAACCACCCAGCATCATGTGCTTCTGCCAAGTGTTCTAGCGGGAAATTGCGTAAAGCCGTAAACCATCTTTAATAATCAACTGCGCGTAACGCGTTACATAACGCATGCATCATTTTCCCGCGAAGTTGCATTGTTTTTTGTCATGTGACCGAAAATTATGTTCTTATTATTAACGAATGATATACCTATATAACTATATATACATGACTGACGCTAATTGTGGAGGATTGCCAAGGCCTGGGGCATTTATTGTCATGGTTACTGTGGTAGCGATGTTCGCGTAATTTACTTGATTCGATTTTTTGCGCAATCTCCAAGGCTAATAATATTTTTTTATTTTAAAACTTGTACCAGCTGAATAGAAGATTTTTGACATGATTTTTTTAGCATTGTAAACTAAAACTAAAAATCTTGATGAACTTGAGTTGCCAAGGATATGGAATCGCACTCTCCACTGAAAACGAATTTATTGTGTGTATTCACAGTACAATTTAGCTTGTATGTAAAAATACTTAAGGCATTTTAATTCTTGTGATCAATCTACAATGATCCTTAATTACAGGGGCGGAAAGTTTGCATTGGTGTGGAATACCATTAAAACAAATTCCATATAGAATGTGAAAGTAGTATAGCCATACATTACTCCCTATCTTGCTTACCTGTATAGTACTGTGCAGGTAAACTTGAGTGTCTAAGTTACAGTAATAAGCTCATAAGGCAAACAAAAAACATTATAAACCAAGTCAGAAGTACCTACAAGAATATTTTTTTAACATGTATTTAATCTATGAATCATGATTAAGTAATTCAACAATATGTGTACATTTATCTCTTCAACACAAAGCAACTATAACTAGATTGCACTACTCTGAACCTCATATCAACAATCAAAACATAATATGCTAATAACACATTACTCACCACTCGGAACTTTGAACTGATACTAGTTGAAATTTATTGCTAGCTTGCTCACTATGTCTACTTGATAAGTAAAGAAGTAATGTCAAAATTGCAGTTCAGTAAACTGAGTGCTCTAGGTCTGTATATATATTTGCTGTCGAACTTGTTTCTGTTGGCCCATTGTTACAGGAAGACATAATAGATTTATTTTCTTTGCTATTTTCAAAGTTCATTGATAGATAAGTGTTCAGGATTATTCTCCTGGTATAAGAGATTATAAAGTAATGTTTTGATTTTGTTGTTTTGAATAATTATGATAACTCTAAAAACGGCAATTGGAAAGTTGTAAATTAGTAGTTTAAAAGCTGAATACATCTTTACAACTCCAAGTAAGCTATAAATGTAAAGCAAAATATTTTGTGACTGTTGAGAAGCAACCATTAAGAAGTTTCCTTGTCTAGGGCCAATCCAGGGAGTATTATCCCATCATAGCATGTTATGGAATCCAAATCTATAAGGAGTAAGCAGAACGAAATTAGCTTGCAAGATTCAATCTGAACACATTACCAGCCCCCCGATTCTGCTAATTTATAAATTGTTAAATTGGGTCTCAATTGAATTGTTTGACACATTTTGTATGGGGTATGTGTCCAAAATGTGTCAAACTATTCAATTGAGCTGCAATTGAAGCATTTATAAATTACCAGAATAAGGGCCCAGTTCAATGTAATATATACTTGTAAAAATAAATAAACTCATACACATCCCCCACAGTAGTAAGCACTATATGGCATAGATAGACAATACAAGACATCACAAACACTCAAAACCTGCCAATAAACATCTGTCATAAAAATATTGGTCTGGTTCAAATCAAACCAGAACCTTTTGTTTCACAGACAGGGTCTGTTTCGGTTGAGCTCTAGGTCTGTGAATAAGGGACATACATACATGACACAAATTAATTCCAATAACTTGGTGCCGGTACAATTTGTTAGCAGTTTCTCAAAGTGAATCAAGAGTTGCTTCTAGACATTTTTAACAGAAAATTGTGAACCGATTCCGTTTACGTGTTTGACGCGTAAAATGTTCAACAATTGCTCCACAGTTGCAGCAACATTGTGATAAGTTGATAAGCATGATAAGAATACGGCATCGTGAGATGACGATGTTTCGGTTGAACGGCCTTGGTCTATCGATAAGGATAAGGAAACTGATTGTTCAATTCGCTTTTATCTGGAGTACTGCCACGTAATGAAGTGATCTTTTAGGCTCTAGACAGACGGACCGCATTTCAACTGCAATCCAACCGCAAATTGCAGTTCAGGTGCAGTTTGAATGCAGTTGACACGACTGCAATAGAAATGCAAACCAAATGCGCAACCAAACCAAACCAAACTGCAATTGAACTGCAATCGGACTGCGCGTTTGGTTTGCATGTACTATTGCAGTCGTGTCAACTGCATTCAAACTGCACCTGAACTGCAATTTGCCGTTGGATTGCAGTTGAAATGCGGTCCGTCTGTCTAGAGCCTTACTCGAGTCGCCGAGGATATGGAATTGCCACTCGTCCCTAAAACAAACTTATTACGTGCGCTAACAATTCAATATAGCTTTTCAGAAACAGATTTTCAGGATAAAAATGTTCTTTCGTAAATTACCATCATATCAAATTTGATCTGTATTGCTGTTCAGGTGATTAGCGTCTAATTTTCTTTTGCATCGAATCTCCATATATAACAACCCACTTCAACAATATTTTCAGAATGATTTTTAATTTACTTTAAGTTTTAATGTGCCTTTATTGTAATTAATCGGCCTTCCGGTGAAACAAATGTCTGGACGCCTTCCGCATCCCTCATAAACCATACCTATCACAATCTGGGGAATCCCGGACCAACGGAACCGAGCGAGGCGAGGGTAGCCAATAATTGTATGTTAGAAATAAAACAGAATACAAGTGTAGGTAGGTTTTAATTATGTATAACGTTTGTTTATTAACACGTTTTGTTGGCAATACTCAGCACCATTATATTATTTCTGAACGTATAATTGAAATGTTTTAAATTCCATGTCGTAAATAAACTTCAAATGCTTTAATTAAAACATTTTATGTTGCAATCACGAATATCGCAACGTGAACTATTTTATCTTAGCGGAACAAAAAGAGAGAAATTTGTCTTCCAAGGTGACTCGATTATTTTGTCAATAATTTATATGTCGCAAATATCGCTACGACCTTATCCCAAATACAGCTAATTGGTTAGTTACAAAACTGCTGCTATCTTGCAAGGAGGGTATGGTAATGGTGGAATGATTTTGTTTAATCAACAAAGGCTGTCATTTCACCACCCGTGGACACGGTTCTGTGAGTGACACTAGCTACATCACCCATGGACTCTTAGCTTGGCGTGTCTGTCGCACATGTATGACATAAAGCCCCATAGAGATGAAATACTATATAGGTTTGAATACTTATTAAAACGCTAAAACTGAGATTAGTTTACATACAAAGCACAGCCCGAACTACACTGCGTTTCTATAATTCTATATGGAATTCGTATTCCACACAAATGGCAGCTATCCGCCCCCGGGGGGACATTGCACAGTAACGGCACTAACGGCAAGATTTCAAAATGCCGTAAGTTAATTTCTCTTACAAGCTAAATTGAACTGTCAGCACATGTAATTAATTAGATTTTAGCGGGGAGTGGCAATTTCATATACTCGTCAGCTTAGGTATAGTGAAAGAAGACTTGGAAAACTCAACAGTTAGTGCTTCGAACTTAGAACGCACATAAAGGCTTTCATCGGAAGCCTGAAGATGATATCGTTCGTTTGTGTTCCACGATGCATAAATATATGATTACGTAGCAGCTCACACACAGGTAAGCCTCATTACCAACTAGAGTGAAGAGAACATTGTGTTATTTATGTACTTTATCCACCCCAAACAAATGCATCAGATCCAAGCTCACATGTTGGCACGAACATAAGACAGAATATTTCAGCAAATACCGAGATATTTCCAATGTTTACCGGTTTAAACAATTTGTCCTGCCCGTCCGTTCATGCAAATTAATAACCAGCAGATGTTACATAAACGTGTGTCATATCCGCTGTGTTCAACTGTACGTTATAATCATTGAATCGTTCCCTGTGACCATCTGCAATTAAGGTAAACCTTTTGCATATATTGTTGGTAATAATGTAAGGGACATTGGATGGTCAAATGCAACTTCTCTAATGGATAAATTGTACCTTTATAGTTAAACACGAAATGCACAATTTACCATTCTTTCCCATCTTGACAATAGGAACTAGCTGTAATGCTACTGCTAAATGTAAACATAGCACAGGTATGGGCATATTATGCTGTTTGGGGATTCCCCGGTCCCGAAATATAAAGTGGCCACTTGATGACATTAATTTTATTATTGTACATTTTATTAACATTATTATTATATGTAGTCATCTTAAAACATAATGAAAATATTCATCTTCGTTTCTTAGGGCGCATTCAAAAAGAACGCTGGTTACCGGCGCCGATCTGCCAGTAGGTTTGGGCCGTTTGGGTAAAAAATATCGATATATCAAAATATCGATATTTTTTCAGATTTAATATTTATTTATTTAAAGCTCTGCTGTCTGCTCATGGATCGCATCATGTACCTATTTGACAAAAATTACAGTCTATGACCTACTTGTCTATGACAATGACACTGCTTGTTGGTTTGGTTGGTAAAGTGCCACAAACTAATCTGACCCGGTAAGAGGGGCGCTACTGTCTTGGTCTTTGTCTGACAACAGTATAACATTTGCATTAGTTGCAATTTTGGCAACCGGACCAGATATATTTGTGGAACTGTATACTATGTTGATTTTTTCTTGGCTAGATGTACATAACCCTGTTTTTTAATAATTAAACTGATGTCATAACAGCCAGATGTGTATTTAGGTACTTTGAAATTTCGAATATTTTGGCAATTTTTATAAATAATTGCATATTGGGAAAAATATCGATATATCGAAATATCATATACATTTATAAATTAAATGTATAATTATGATATTTCGATATATTAAAATTTTAGATACATTTGGAAAATATCGATACGATAAATGTCGATATGTTTTTCCCATTTGCCCATCCCTGTCCCTATCTGTCAGCACGTATCGGTATAGTCTAAGATCCGAATCTAAATCGACATTCATCGGGTTGATAAGAGAATCAAAATTATAAAATAATAAATTTCGTATATATTAGAAAATATATTAAAAATGGGTAGATAACAAAAATCCTGGACAGAATATTAAGTATTAGTTTATACCACTCTTTAGTATTAAACAAATATTTCTTAGTATTTAAAATGTTTTTTTTGTGTTTAATAAATCTGATATTCATTTATTACATATTAATAAATATTTTTAAATACTAAGAAATATTTATTAAGCACTAAAAAGTGGTCTCTAATAAATTATTTGTTAAATAATAACAAATATTTTTAACTATCAAAAAAAGTTTCTATCAGTGTGTTTGATTCTCTTATCAACCCGATGAATGTCGATTTAGATTCGGATCTTAGACTATACCGATAAGCGCTGGCAGATCAGCGCCGGTAACCAGCGTTCTACATGAATGCGCCCTTATTATTTATTTTTGAAATTCGAATAATATAATTATTGTTATCTTCCAACAGGGCGGCAACAACGCCGGTCACACAGTAGTGGTCGACGGGAAGGAATTCGACTTCCACCTGCTCCCCAGTGGGATCATCAATCAGAAATGTGTCTCTGTCATAGGTAAGTACTTACATATTTACATTAAAGACATCAGTTGCCGTTGGAAATCGAAAAAACAAGATCCAGGTGTTAATGTTAATAAAGTTAATGCTTGACTATAATAGTACATTTTAAATCTTCTATCTAAATGTGTGCAAAACAGTAAAGCATACACAATGCACATACAGATAGCGGGGGCCCTGATGGTAGGTATATAAAGGTATAAAGGGACTTAGTATGTCCATTGGCCCTAAAAGTGTACCCTCATTCGGCCCGTGGTCAGAAAAGGGTGACGCCCGCTGCTCTAAACTGATTGTGGGTGGCAATCCAATTGGGATTTCCGTGCGCGATCCGCTTTGACACGAAACAATTGTGGTCAGTTTAATTTATGTGTAATCGCCACGTAAGTCGCTTCTTAGTTCAGAAGCACAAAAATGTATTGAATAAAATCACGTTCACATAACATTTCTACTTTGTATTATAAAGAAATGTACAAAGCTAGACATGCTTTTCTAGACACACCAGATTTGTCATGCAAATCGAATAACAAACTGGTACGAATGGAAAATGCTATTACTTAGTATTTTCACGTATGAAAATTTTCCGTGTGAAAATTGTTTAGTCATTTAAAAACGTATGTTCAAAAAACGTCGTTCAATGTCGTGCGATCCACTCTGACAAGTCACAAATACCCTCACAGATTTGTGTGTTTATTTCCCGTGTTTTATCAATTCGACGTAAGTCGTTATCTGTGAGTATTCCAGTCTAGATGAAAGATGTAGTACATTTATAACGCTTCACACTCATAGCCTCACACTAGGATTCCCTGTGTCGTGGGTGCCATGGACAACACACAAGACAAGGCCACACACCCAGACCGAGAACGGAAATTCAAACTCAGCATTCAAATTTCCGCCTCGCTGGGAATCGAACCCAGGACCCTCGGAACAGCGATCCAGCGTGTTAACCATTGCGCCATCCGGGTCGTCGAATAATTTTTCTAGCATTAGAACCTCGTATGCAACTGAGCATGTATTTATTTTAGCACATGACGTGATTTCGTCAAGGGATTTCAATCGTCACTGACCACGCCCCGCGCGTCACTCAAGGTTTTGCTCGGACGTTGTTCGCTACTCGTAGACTGTACGTTACAGTAATAGGGGGCGTACGTGTTGAAACGTCTTCGACGTTGTTGATTTTTGATCAAATGAGCGAAAAACTTTTGAAAATTTTAATTCTATAATGTTTAATTTCTTACAAGATAAAATGCTTCGAATTGAGTCGAATTTCCTCGGATTACTGATCTGCTACATCAATATAATAATATCATTTGCATGAGATAGTGCAAACCCGCAGAATTTTTATGTCAAGAGTCATGGGCGTTTCCAAGTTACAGATCCATTAGCGGTCCTGAATTTTGAATCGAATTTTTAAAGGGTAGTACTTATAACAACCGTGTACTTTATCTTAGGTTTTTGGGGTCGACCTGTGTATGTATGTTCATATCAGCACAGCAATGACCAGAGCAATTAACGCCCTTTAATCTATAATTTCCGCTCCAATAAAATAAATTAACATGGCCTCGAATTAGGGTAATAAGAAACTCGATAATATAAGGTATTATTACATAATTAAGTATTATTTGAGTCTCTGGGCATGGTATCCCCATGAGGCCCCTGCGACAATTTCTGATTTATTGTGGCGGTCCCAGTTTTAACTTAACCTGGATCCCAGGCCTACCGTCTGGATGAACCGTAGTATGTTTCCTGGGTCCAGATCTTTGATAAGGTCAGGATTAACCCGATAGTAAGGACCGAAATAGTTGTTTTTGGAATATTGACCGATAACGCGGATCGTCTTGAACGGATGCCAGCCATTGCATCATGCTGTTATGTAAACCCGAGATGTCGGTTGTAAAAAATCGTAAAATACTTCAATGAAATTTACTAGCGAGCTAAAATTAAAGCTTCTGAAGTTTGGGTGGCGCTGCGTCCAGGGGCGTCTTGGCGTTACGTGCGAAATTGTCACAGCGTACCAACGTCGTCTGTAGTCTGTAGAAGCCTCCTGGGTAAAAACCCTCGACAGTTCCCTTACAAGTTTACAACCGTAAAGCTTCATTTCTTCATTTGGTTCCGGCTCTACATCCGCTACGAGTACCTAATCTTATTAGAAGACTCACCGCGAAATAATAATTATACTTCATTATATTGATAAAAATACATTCACCTTTTTGGTGGATATTTTTCCCCGCTTTGAATTGTTCCAAATAAAGTAAATATAGGTATATAGAAGCGATATTTTTATCATTTTACAGGCTTATGCGTCAATTGTCAGATCTCTCGCTGATGCAAAAGATGCGATCATCGCCAATACGGCGCGAATCTATAAAAACGGACAATACTACACAGTCCTTAACGCTGACTTGTCACTTTTCTTTCAATTCGGTAGAAGAAATAAATATGAGTTATTCAAACCTCCAATAGAACATCAATATTATTATTATTAAGTACTTGATAGGGGGCTTTATCAGCTCTTATAGAGATTGCATTATTAGTGCAATGTGCGAGAGAGACAACGCTCTACAAAGCTGTAACTAACCGATTATCTCTTTCTGAATACCGATGTGCATTATTTCTTGCCGGGTACTGTACCTACTGTCTATTTATCTTGAACAGCTCATTTAACCTTTTGGCACAATGGTTTGAATCTTTTTTATCACAAATTCTTTTTTATTCTCTTTTATCTCTTAATTTTTTTATCTCTTACTCGAGTCAACCACCAAAAGATTTGTCGTGTACTGGCTGTGGACATAAGACTTTTAGAAGTAGTATTTCTTCTTCCTTCTTTCTTTGTTATCTTATCTTCTTTGGTGTTACTAAAGTCTGTGGGTGACTGTTTACTATCAGGCGATCTATACCATTGTCATAATCTGATAGTAGGAGGGTTAACCACTAATTCGTTTAACAGGTTGTAATGTAGTCGTTATTATCAAGTGTCCTCGTTAGAGTTAATTTGTACTTGGTCGCCTGTTAATGGGTTGAACGCGTATCGAAGAACTTGTTATGAGTTCATCATAATCATAACCTTGTGGAAAGGTATCTATGTCACAGGTTTACCAGGCCTATTTCAAATCGCGGTCGGATTATTACTTGCAAATTCTTGTTTATTGTTTGCAGCGTATAATTTCCTCCGTACCGAATGTCGAGAAACGAAACGGTATTTTTATGACGATGTTCAGACATGCAAATAGTAGATGATGTCATTTTGCAATATAATGAAAAGAAAGGGCAAAGTAATTTACAATTGTTGCATGGCATGACTTTTTCGGAGCTGTAGCAAATACATTATTTACAATTTTAGGATTCAATAGAACGCCTGAGAGTCCTCCATAAAGTGTGTAAACTCTGCCAATTTACACTGCATCACTTTGGTGAACAATGGCCTGTACCACTCATGTTGTGAGAGGTCTGATCCCTGTATTAGCACAGTATGTGATGTGAATTAGAAATTAAGGACTGACATCCTAACTCTTGGTTTAATGCTCAGTACAACAAAATTTTTTGTTGAGTAAATTTTAACCGACTTCAGAAAGGAGGTTCTCAATTCGACTGATTTTTTTAATGTGTGTAAACTTTTTACAGGGTGTTCCGATTTTTATGATTCTTTTTTTATTCGAAAGCTTTGCTTCTCGTGTAGTTTTCGAGTAAGCTCTACTTGTAGTTGTTGAAGTCTGTTATTTACCTTGTTGAAAGTTATTTACATAATATTTGGAATGCGTACCTGAATATTGAATGTTTTTGTTGATAAAAAGTTATGTAAATAAAATAATCAATCCTTATCTTCCATTTCCACGGAGTCATATGACTTGTAGTATACATTGTATGCAAATACAAGACAAGCTACTTCCCGGATTGCATGTAGTAGCGCTATATCTAAGTGTATCATACTAAAAAATTTTTTTTATTGAATTAAGGTAGCGCAAACGAGCATGCAGCACCACCCTTCCGCTGCCGCCCATGGCAATTGTGACCGACTTAGAAAAAGACCCAATTTAGGGACTAGGGTGGTTAGTCCAATTAGTAGATGGTGTTAGAATTTAGAATGTTAGTTGGTTAGTTTGTTAATAAGTGTGAGGACAGGGACTGTTAGTGATAGTCCTGTTAGTTAATATTAGTATTGTCCAGTTAGTAATGATTAGTGTGAGTCTTGTTCCAATTCGGTCACAGATGCGTTGCTACCCCTGAGGACTGAGATGGTCGCCTCTAAAAAAGTGAACCGGCTCCACACCTTCCTATCCGGAACACAATTGCTCTTAAAAACAATTATTATGACGGTAGGAATGGTACTGAGTACCTTGGCGGGCGGTGGTACTACCCCGGGCGAACTCTAGGCTCTACCACCAGGCTGTTAATGATCTCTCTGTAAATGAAAGAAACATGAGAAGTGAAGGAGAAATACTATTTTGGAGGCCCTTATTAATATCCTGAAGGTTGTTGTCAAAATCCCAAACAAAGATTGTAAGAATTTTGTCGGTTTGTCGGTTTCTTTATCTGTTTGTTCCTATTTATCGTAAAGTTACTTGATTTGGGCTCGGTTTCCACTGATATATTACATCGACATAAAGGTATTTAATGATTTTTTGTTTTATTCCAATCACTTCACAAATAATGAAATAGGTATGTCAAAAAAGAGAAGTCAAGGAAATGAAACTTGAATTGATTTCCTGAAATACACGAGTGCGCCTCGCAGGGCATAAAAATGTTACAGCAAAACAAAATGTCATCACGTGATCAGTGCAAATGGTACGGGAATTTGAAGCAAGCTATGAAACAGTTGTACGGTACTAAGGCACGACCGGTACGGAACTAATCATTCGTTATTGTATTATTAATTATGGTGAACTAACGGCCTTCGTCATGCAATACCTTCGAGGCGGCTGTTTTTAAATTCCTGCGTCAGACGTCTTTTAGGATGCTTCGATCGTTTTATTAGCTGGTATTTCAGTATGATTTGTCAGATACGCCAAAGCTAATAAAAGTGTTTTAATTTAGAGCTCTTTACTGTTGAGGTACTTCCTGTCTTTTTTGTCTTTTCTTTCTTGGCAATAGTGACCATTTTCCATCAGTCTCATCTGCTTGTGTGGCGGCAATTTACGTAAAAAATAATAACACAACATGCCCTCGCATCCCTTAGATTGCCTATAGGGTATATGCAAACCAAATAAATTCCCTGACGGCCGAACCCGAAAATAAAACTTTGATGTAGGTTTCACGTAAGTTTCTGCTTTGGGGATTCGAACCCGGGACCTCTCGCTTGGAATGCGAGGTCATTATCACTAGAGTATATTCTGGGGTCTAACTAACTTTTTACAAAAAAGTAACCAACTTCAAGTTTATAATAGAAGTAGAGATAACTCAATAACAAACAGTGCAAAATTATGACACATAAGAAAAAAAACATACGGAAGAAATGAGAACCTCCTATTTTTGAAGTCAGTTAAAAATATTATACTTTAATATTCTGATATTCGATTGATGATCTATTTTGAATAGGTATGCTTAAATGCAGTTTTCCTAGTTGTAAAAGATTTTGTAATTGTATTATATCTGTATAATATTATCATCGTAATTATTATCGTCTGGAAAAAATAATATCTAATACTACGAGTATAATGGCTTTTAAAATTGGCGATGTCATCACAAGGTCGTCGGATATACCAAAAGTGGTTATGAAAAGTAAAAATTGTGGTTGATTCTTCGCATATTTTCTTGTCGTTCTGATTGCGATCATTGTTTAGGGTTGGTTATTTTGAATTATCGGTAATAATACGGTTGGGTAATACAATGCTGAATTGATATCATAATTAGATGCAATTTGGTGGAATGGGATTTGCAAATATAATTAAGTATGTTTCGCAATTAGCTTCTAAAGATTGCAACAATAGGAAGACTCTAATGGCCGCCTAATGGTTAACATTAACCGGATCTCCGTTTCAAGGGTTATGAGTTCGATTCCCAGCGAGGCGGATTTAAATGAGTTATATTCCCGTTCTTGGTCTGGGTCTATGTGCCCGTGCATGGCACATTGACACCCGAGACTAGGGTTGCCAACCATACTTTATTATAAAGTATCCTACTTTATTTTTGGTCATTATACTTTATACTTTTACATAGAAATAAAGTATGTGAAAATACTTTATTTTCAACCTTTACTGTGACCGACTTTGAACAAACTCAAAAAGGGACAGGCTCATTATGGCCTAGTTAATTATTTAGCGGTACATACTTTAAAGTTGAAACTGATGCTGGAAACGATTTATAATTCATCACAGTCACTATCGCCGAAATTCTATGAAAATTGATCATTTTTTTGTCTATATTTGAAGAATCCACTATAAATATAATATAACCTTATAGAATAATATAGTAATGTATAGAATGAAAAAGCACAGTCAAAATTACTAAACGCAAGAAGGTGAAATTTGGTATGCATGTTCCTTAGGAAGTGTAGGGAAGCACATAGAAAGGATTTTTGGAAATCCCTGCTCCCCGAAGGGAATCGGAATTTATTTCTTAAACGATTTTATTTGATCGTTTCTGTATAGTTTCCTCAAGTGACACAAGTAAGCAATTGGTATTTTTGGAAATTCCCCTCACCCTTCTCCTTATCAGGTAAAAAGTGGGTCCACAGTCAAAAGTACTTCCACGCGGCCCAAGCCACGGGAAATAGCTAGTGTTACAGTAAATTTTGCGGCTCAGGTAGTGGTCATCACGCTGAATAAGTGTAATACTTATTATTACTACTATATTTCTGGAGCATGTACTTCAAAAACGGTTGGGAATATCAAAAAAGTGTATAGAATCAAAGTTGTAGAGAATTTTATAAACTTTAATTCCCCCATGGAACATCTTTCGGTACGACGTATAATTTCTGAGATATTTGCGAAAAACCACAAATTGGCACTTGTCACCCCGGTTAACCCTCTAGATCTAGACGTTAGGACTTTTAGTATGTTTTCACCCTAAGCACCCTCACGTTTCTGAACAAATCGCTTACAGTTTCGCTCACGCACTCTAGAATGTCTTTTTAGACATTCGTTGACCGGACTAGTCGTATATGAGCCAATATTTTTTTTGTTGGAAAGTAGATATTAATTCCAAGGGAAGGCTCATGATAAGGATACCTTGGCATCTTAGAGAAATCAAGGGGAACTTCCGAAAATTGTAGGGGTGACTAGTAGTTTTCTTACTATTTTCATTACGTATATTAAAGCACTACAATTTAATGAAGTTCTGGAGTCGATCTGATGAAGCCGAATGACAATCGAAGGAACTCCTCGACGGTTTTCAGCATTTTCTTGTGTTTGGGTTTGATTAATTTGTAGTGACGAGAGTTTTACACCTAGATGGGTTGAATTGAGCGCCATCTGGCGAGTAGTTTTTGGGTTATCTCTGGTTGTTGATGTTGAAGTCAGCTATTTTTTTTTTGTTAAAAGGAATTAGGAATGATTAAGATAATAAAAACATAATATTTGATAAATACTTTTTTTTCTTCCAAATACTTTATTTTTCCCACATTCAGACAATTGTATACTTTTTTTCTTGTCAAAAAAGTTGGCAACCCTACCCGAGACGCAGGGAATCCTAGTTTAAGACTATGAGTATATAGCGTTATTATTGTATTCTTTAGATATAGGATCAAGGAATCTTTACATTCTAAAGTAGAGTTGATCAGGTGGTATTATTTCCAGGGAACGGCGTGGTGATCCACCTGCCGGGGCTGTTCGAGGAGCTGAAGAAGAACGAGCTGAAAGGCATGGAGGGCTGGCAGGACCGGCTCATCATATCCGACAGGGCGCATCTCGTCTTCGATATACATCAACAGGTCAGTGTCGGCGAACTGTGAATTGCGTTGCAGTCGCGTAGCTAATAAATAGTGTAGTGCGAGAAGGGCCTGAGTTTTAGGTGTAGTATGGCGTTCACTCACATTTGCGCTAATACGCGAATCAACAAGTGTAGGACGGGCCTTCGCAAATTATGCGACGTTTTTGACAATTTCGTGGTACTCCTAGCTGCTGTCAATGAGGGTAAAAGAGTGTGAATTCGCCGCTAGAGGCGCTAGTGGAGAGTGAGGTCTGTCTGTCACTTCTCACTTGTCTGAATGTCACTTGTCACTTGTCTGAGTGTCACTTGTCACTGTTTATGTATGGGCGGGCTTTGACAGCAAGACCTCACTCGCCAGTGGCGCCAACTGGTGAGCACAAAAACGGCGACCCTCATTGTGACAATTCGTGCAATGTTCAAAGGTTCGCGGGCTTATGAGTGAACGCGATTAGGCGTTTTATGTGTAGTCGTAAACCGTACTTGAAATTTAACAATGGATGGGTTTAACGTTATCGACTTAATTATTAGACTTTTTAATAAAAAAAAAAAATTGTAAATAGATGACTATCAAACGAGGTTAACCTCATTGACGATGTGTGACGTGAATTCGTCTTTAACGCATGTTTTATTAATTTGTGTGCATTGTCAATCAAATTTAATGCAGTTTTAAGCGGCATTAAATATATTATTGACAGTTCAGACATCGCTTTGCGACTTCGGTCAGAATAAAAATGATTACGGGTGTAATTTACCAAATTGGGTTTGTTTTATCTTCACAAAAAGCAATATCTACCAGTTTAATCTCGGTCTGTTTGTGACCTTTTCACTCGGCAATTGATGGTCCACTTCCACGGTTTACGTATTTTTCAGCACGGAGATACGTTATCTGTCCAGGTTGTAACATACTTTTGGTTGCGATGAGTAAGCCGTGAAATCATCAGTTGTTTATTTAGTGATTCAGTCATTCGGAAAGATTGAAATATCGTCTCGAACAGCGGACGGCAAAATACACATTATGGGTTAAAGTAAAAACTTAATTGGCTTCAAGCCATTGTTATCGGCCCACTAGAGGGCACGTTTGTCTCCGCATAACTGAGGAGTTTTGGAGCATACTTCCACTACGCTGATACTATGTTTTGTTTTTAACGCTTCACACTTGTAACATTCTAGGATTCCTTGTCGTGGGTGCTATGGACTAAACATAGGACAAGAACACACGCCCAAAACGAGAACGTAAAAATCTCATCACTCAATTTTCCATCTCGCTGGAAAATCGAACCCAGGACCCTCAGAACAGCGATCTGGCGAGTTAACCTCTGCGCCACTCGAGTCGTTAAATGAGGATTGGTGGACGCTTTAATCAAAAGTTCTATGATGTTCGAAATCCTTTGACATTGCTTAAAGACTGTCTAACGATAATAACCCAATCCGATGTTCATCCAAAAAGTAGCTAACTGCGGTCACCCATCCAGTACCAACCGGCATTGCTGAATTCGGTGCTCTGAGCGCTTCGCTAATTAATTCTAATCTGCATTTGTTAATTAGTGCATTTGACTTTAAACACCTATTAGTGTTACACCCAATTACCCACACATCAATAAGCGTCACAGTGTGTTCCGGACCGCCTCGCAACGACCGCCAAAGACGAATATGCTGACAAATAACTCGCGACATGTGCCAATATTTTTGCCAAAACACAACAGAGGACAATAGGCCTTTGTGCTTTCACCATTAGATCGTTAATCACACGCCGGTTATGGATTTCGAGAATCGTGCGCTAATCGGACAATGTAACATTGATACGGTTACAGTGAAGAGTGAACGGAAATCTAGGAAGTTAGGGTATTGTTGTTCATATACTTATTATGTTTTATTGCTAATAACGTCTCATAAAATAACTGTAAGCGTAAGTACTAGGTACTATTATTGTGTTGCAATAAACACAAAATACCCAATAATTTTTAAATTTATTTTATTTATCTTCACTTAATATTTTATGTCTTTGATAAATTATCGGACAGCGGATAGAAAACTTTATCTATCTTTGTTTATTGACACGGAAAATGCAATTACTTTTTTATTATCTGTTTACAATACTATTGTTGTAAAACACCAATGTTTTTTCGCAAAAAGTCTAGCAGTACTAAACAACTACATATATCGACGTGACAAATGAATGGAACGGCGATACGTATCGATCGTTTACGTAATATAATTATCACGTCTGCCATCAATCACCCGGCCGCATTAGGGGAAGTGGTAAAAATATGCTTCCAATATCGAATTGGCGATCGTTACAATTTGTTTGAACAATCCCTAGAAAGCGTACGTTACTGGTAGATTTAGCAACTTGGAACTGTTAGTGTTTGACGGTCAAATTTTATCCAAATTAGAAAAAGATTCTTAATTCGACAGTAATTTTAAATTATAAAATCATAACTTTTTACTGTGTTCATCGATTTTGATGATTCCTTTTATATTCGAAAATGGATTGGGAGGAGTTATTTTAATAAACAAAATTTTCACTTAAATTGGTAAAAAAATGATTTCCTGAAATAAATGAGAAGTATTTTTTCGAAAGCGGTAACTTATAACTACATAACTCAGTTTACCGACGCAAAGCATAGAATGTGTAGTCCACAGAAGAGATAAAGGAGTGTAGTCAATAATATTATCAAAATACATTTGCGCAGAGCCAATGTATGTAATTTAATTGTTACAAGCGAAAGTGATAAATCAGAGGTCTGCATCGTGTTTCGAATGGATTCTTCCGAGTCGGCTTGTGCCAAGTCGTTGATAGACTACATTAATTGTTGTTTTAATGGTTTACATGCATAGTGATCTAATTGTTTATCAGATTAAACGGTTTCAGTTCGTATCTCACTTAAGTGTTAATAATTTCTAAGCTTGAATACCAATGATAAGCGGTGATAGCCTCGAAGAAGTATTCAGCCTCCTACTCTGGGGGACCGGGTTTGAATTCCATGTACCTAATGTGCGTTTTAAGCATTTCAATCTCCCTCGATATAATATACCTAACTTTGAAGGAAAACATCGTGAGAAATTTGAAGAGTTCGCAAAACTCAGAGGTGTGCGAAGTCCGCTAGTCCGCACTTGGCCGGCGTGGTGGACTGCGGCTTCTCATTCTGAGAAGGGACTCGTGCCCAGCAGCGGCAGCGGGGCAGTTATGGGTTGCAATGATGACGTTGAATGCCAATGAACGAAAGCAAGGGTTCATTTATTCAACTGGTGACTGACACGATAAGGGCATAATGTCCCTCAGCGATGACAGATGCTACGTGGCGATTAGATTCGATCGATTGCCGCATTGATATCTTGATCGTGCGCCCACGCCATGAAATATCGGAGTATTAGTTTATTTATTTTGATGACCTTCTATTTACTGATAAAGAAATAACTATCCTATGTTTAAAAAATGAAAAGACGTCAGATAGGCTCGCAAGGGATGTAGGATACCATTTTTTGTTATAGGATCGAAGCTGGTGCCCGTGGACACCTTTGCCCAATATGAATTTTATGTAGTTTATCATGTATCTTACATAATATGCATGTACTCATAATCCATGTACACGAGCACAGACATACACTAGCACTCCACAGAATCAAACCCGGAGCGCTCTGTCTGGAGTCCCGTTGCACTCGCCTTATCGCCTTACTTTTAGGAACATTCATCCTAACCGGTTTACTTATGCTAATGCGGAGATAATTTAACCGTGTTTGCTAAATTAACTTATTTTACTAATTGTTTCAGGTGGACGGCCTCCAAGAAGCTGAGAAGGGGAAGAACTCGTTAGGGACAACGAAGAAAGGAATAGGGCCGACGTATTCGTCGAAGGCGACGCGCAATGGTATCAGAATAGGCGACTTGCTCGGCGACTTCAATATGTTTGAGGAAAAGTAAGTAATGTTATTCATTTTGTTTTTTTTTTATAGCATGGTGGTAGCAAACAAGCAGGTAATACCAGTTACCACCCTACCGCTGTCGCGTATGACAACCGTGACCGATCTAAAACAACACTCAAGTAGTAAGAGTCGTTCGAATTCGGTCACAGGTGCGTTGTTGTTGTTACTTTTGAGGACTGAGATGGTGGCCTGTAAAAAAGTGTAACCGGCTCCACCCACACATTTCTATCTGGAACACAATTCCTGTTTAAGCAATTATTATGGCAGTAGAAAATGGAATACTACCGTGAATGTAATGAAAATTACCGTGGCGGGCGGTAGTTTCTCACCGGTCGAACTCTAAGCTTCTGTGAGAAATATCGATTGGCGTGATATGAAGAATCGTATTATGAGTCGAACAGTAGAAATTTAATCTTATAAAATGTTCTAAACACGTTTGAAGGGTTTCTGGGGGCTTATCAATATCTATCTATCAGACAGTATCAAATACCATCAAGTATTTTCAATTTATTAGGTCTAGGTTTTTAGAGCGTTTGGTTGATGTTGTATAAAACGCGTGCAATTGAAGGATCGCACTAAAATGTGTCTGTTGTTAGCTTTATGTCGACAGATACCGGCAGATAGTGTATAAATTATAATACAGGCTTTGACACTAACTAAATATTAACAGAAAGTCCATTTATCTATCCTACTAGTGGACGCCCTCTCTTCTTTGAGAGAAACTTGTTCTTTACTTTCACAAATATAAATGTTATCCCATTTTTGCAACATTTTTCATTGACGCTCCGCTCATACATATATTATGTTGCATCGTTCGTATCTTAAAGCCTTCCTCCATAAATGGACTATTCGTCACAAAAACATTTTTCAATTCGAGCCAGTAGTTCCTGAGATTAGCCCTTTCAAATAAACAAACTCTTCATATTTGGGCGATATCTGACGAGCAATTGGAAATTATTGTTAATAAGGTGTAACAATGTCCAATTATGTGTAGATACCTATTTATGGTCGCGTTACCTCATAACTTTATTCCTCCGCGGGAAATCTAGTGTAATATATGGCATTAGCTTTCTGTAACAATATTTAGCTTTGCGTCGCTAGCGAGACCGAATTGTTTACAAACGGATGACGTTCCTCTTAGCGTTGATGACACTCGGTGATAATGGGCTGATAAGTGTCGCACGAGATTATGGTTCAAATGTGGATGTTTTTGTTCCTAATGTCACTGTCGGCGATATTAGATACGGAAAATGCATTTACTGTCGATCGATCGTACCATGGCAACTAACTGCGGTTTGCGTTTCAATAATTAATAAAGATAGTTTTATCGCTGCGAGGGTTTTGTGTCGTATTAAAGAGTAAATAAGGATAAACGTTAAATAACGACAAATCGGATTGCTATTATTACAGATGTGTGAAATGTAATCTGATACAGACATTATATTATGTGTTGTCCATAACACCTGCCACGCAGGGAATCCTATACTTGAGTCTAGCATAAGGAAATGCCACTGCCCGCTAAAAACAAATTTATTACTTGCAAAATTTACTTAAGGCACTTTAAAACGAATTGGCCTTTAAAACGAATTCGAACGCAAATAGAGTATACTGCAGGGGTATGAATTTGTTACCGTTGATTTATTACTTTTCCTGATGTCTCGACTACTCTTTTGTCTCATATATACCTACAAACCGGCATTACACATTCATTCACACGTTCGAAACGTACAACACTCCCAACAGCTTCCACAACGTTCCAGATTCCGCACCCTAGCAGCGACGTACAAACGCATGTTCCCGGCCCTCGAGGTGGACATTGAGGGTGAGCTGGCGAGGTACAAGGAATACGCTGATCGGATACGGCCCCTCGTCAAGGATACCGTGTCGTACCTTCACAAGGAGATACGGAGCGGCAGGAAGGTGCTGGTTGAAGGGGCTAATGCTGCTATGTTGGATATTGACTTTGGTGAGTGTGTGTACTAGTGTTTGTTGGTATTATAGTGAATGAAATAATTGATATGTTCCATGTAGCAAGTTATAGCTGTCACATAGCTGGGCACTCGTCTCCTCACACAACATGAGAGTTTAGGCCATAACACACCACATTGGGCAAATGGATTGGCGGATTTCACAGATCTGTGAGAACATTCTGGAGGACTCTATAACTACCGTGTAAGTGATGCCAAGATCAAAACGCCTTGGCCCAGATATGTGACGTCATCGGATATGTGACGTCATCAAACTAAAAAAATACGTGAGTGTGGAGCAGGAAGCGTATCGATTTGAAGGTTTCAATTTAACTCTGACTTCTATGACACTATAGCAATCGATTATTTATTGATGTAAATTGTCTGACTTACTTTACCTGACAACTAACATTCCTAACCCAACAGCTGGCACAACTGCAAAAAATCTTACACAATTTATCTCCTAACCTCCAACCGTACTATGCGATGAGAAGCATTCCAATAACTAATAGTAAAATTCCCCTCTCCCCAGGCACGTACCCGTACGTGACTTCGTCGAACTGCAGCATCGGCGGCGTGTGCACGGGGCTTGGCCTGCCGCCGATCGTGATCGGCGACGTGCTCGGCGTGGTGAAGGCGTACACCACGCGCGTGGGCGACGGGCCGTTCCCCACCGAGCTGCATGACGTGAGTGTTGTTGTGACGTCATATTGTTGGTTAGCTGCTGTCTGTTAGCAGTCCGTTACTGGGCAAGGGTTGGTGACGTCATCGAACGTGATCGGCGACGTGCTCGGCGTGGTGAAGGCGTACACCACGCGCGTGGGCGACGGGCCGTTCCCCACCGAGCTGCATGACGTGAGTGTTGTTGTGACGTCATATTGTTGGTTAGCTGCTGTCTGTTAGCAGTCCGTTACTGGGCTAGGGTTGGTGACGTCATCGATCGTGATCGGCGACGTGCTCGGCGTGGTGAAGGCGTACACCACGCGCGTGGGCGACGGGCCGTTCCCCACCGAGCTGCATGACGTGAGTGTTGTTGTGACGTCATATTGTTGGTTAGCTGCTGTCTGTTAGCAGTCCGTTACTGGGCTAGGGTTGGTGACGTCATCGAACGTGATCGGCGACGTGCTCGGCGTGGTGAAGGCGTACACCACGCGCGTGGGCGACGGGCCGTTCCCCACCGAGCTGCATGACGTGAGTGTTGTTGTGACGTCATATTGTTGGTTAGCTGCTGTCTGTTAGCAGTCCGTTACTGGGCTAGGGTTGGTGACGTCATCGAACGTGATCGGCGACGTGCTCGGCGTGGTGAAGGCGTACACCACGCGCGTGGGCGACGGGCCGTTCCCCACCGAGCTGCATGACGTGAGTGTTGTTGTGACGTCATAGTGGCTGGCTGCTGTCTGTTAGCAGTCCGTTACTGGGCAAGGGTTGGTGACGTCATCGAACGTGATCGGCGACGTGCTCGGCGTGGTGAAGGCGTACACCACGCGCGTGGGCGACGGGCCGTTCCCCACCGAGCTGCATGACGTGAGTGTTGTTGTGACGTCATAGTGGCTGGCTGCTGTCTGTTAGTGGTCCGTTACCGAGCAAGGGTTTGGTGACGTCATCGAACGTGATCGGCGACGTGCTCGGCGTGGTGAAGGCGTACACCACGCGCGTGGGCGACGGGCCGTTCCCCACCGAGCTGCATGACGTGAGTGTTGTTGTGACGTCATATTGTTGGTTAGCTGCTGTCTGTTAGCAGTCCGTTACTGGGCTAGGGTTGGTGACGTCATCGAACGTGATCGGCGACGTGCTCGGCGTGGTGAAGGCGTACACCACGCGCGTGGGCGACGGGCCGTTCCCCACCGAGCTGCATGACGTGAGTGTTGGAACGTGACGTCATACTGGTTGGCTGCTGTCTGTTAGTGGTCCGTTACTGGGCTAGGGTTTGGTGACATCATCGAACTGTAGCCTACCTACAGAGCTGCATGAATTTTGTGTTGTGACGTTGGTATAATAGTGAGGATGGGTCCCTTCCCTCATCGTTGAGGAGGCCTAGAGTATTCTCCACTATAGTGCTCCAGTGCGAATCGGTGGAGGGGTTAGTGGCCAACAAACTATCGGACGACCAACTTTGAGCAGTAGTTCATGACTATCACGTGTACGTTCGAAATTCAACTGTAACGATTATGATATAAAGCTCATAATTGAATGCTCTCTTAGTTGAGTTGGTGTAAAGTAGTCAGGCTTTTAGTTTCCATGTATGAACGTCGTGGTGCGGATTTAATTAAAGATATAAGTGACATTGATGATGGCATGATGATCATGTAATCAAACCAAAGAAGTTAAAGCCTACCCACTAATAGCCGGAACATATTCCCGTAATGACCTATCGTTCATCGTTCCAGGAGACGGGCCAGCTGCTCCAAGACCGCGGGCACGAGGTGGGCGTGACGACGAAGCGCGTGCGCCGCTGCGGCTGGCTCGACCTCGTCGTGGTGCGGTACACCGCCATGGTCAATGGATATACTTCGTGAGTGTGCTGTTGTTTGTTTAGCGTAGGGTAGGGAGGTCTGATAGGCGAAGTGTAAGGGTGCTTCTCCAACAGAGCTAAGCTAAGCTATGTTGATAAGGATGCGTTTAACATTCACTGCGTTTACCTCTTCAGGGCGTTAAGGATTGAAAAAGTTTTTAAATTGTGTGTTAAAATAAAAATCACACGTGCGGTCCGAACGTAGTTTTATTGGAGAAGAGAGCATAGACTTTGAGATACACAGATAATTATAATAATAGACAAGTTACGAACTGATTATATGTATTATTATTACAAGAAACAGATGAAGTAATGAAATGTTTCTAACAAAGATTTTATTATTATTATCAATATATAAGTATTGGAGAAACTTCTTAAAATCTATCATTTATCATATTCCAGGTTGTGTTTGACCAAGCTAGACATTCTGGACACGTTGAAGGAGATCAAAGTGGGCGTGGCGTACAAGCTGAACGGGAAGAAGATCGACTACTTCCCCTCGGCGATGCCCGAGCTTAGTGATGTAGAGGTAAGACTACTTTATAATCAAAGTACTATTTTTATGATAAGGTATTGAGCAAATCACCTGATTATGTAACTCATTTAATGTATTGTATGCTACAAATCCAACTTTTTAGGTATTGCTAACTCTGTCGATTACTTATGATAGACCCAAGCCCGGGTTATGAATGATGTTAAATAAACTAAATTTTCCTCGATAAATAGACCAATTCCAACATAAATGTTTTTTTAATTTTAACCCGTAGTTCCTGAGATGAGCCCGTTCACACAATCTTCTTTCGATTCTTCAGCTTTATAATATTAGTATAGATACACACAGTCAGTATTTTACCTATATTTATTATAAAACATACACCCGGATCTCATCAATGAAAAACTTCCAGGGAATATTTAGGGAATGGCTAAACTGATTTAAATGGAATGTTCCCTGGAAGTTTACACAGGAAAATTTTTGTGATACACTGATTTCCACGCGACCGAAGCCGTAAGTGCAGCTAATTATAATATTATACGTGTATTGTTCCAGGTGGAGTACCTAACGTTGCCGGGCTGGGCGTGCAGCACGGAGAATGTACGGTCGCTGGACAACCTGCCGCAACAGGCGCAGGACTATGTCAGGGCCATCGAGGACTTCCTGCAGATACCCAGTGAGTGTTGCTATGTCGTCCGTACAAAAGTCAACTAGCCAAAGTGTAATTTTGGCAGTTTTGACATACATACATTGGACATCAATATTTTTTACACAACCCATATTGTGGCAAAATATTGTATCTGTGGCAATAGTATACAAATTCATTAACTTGAATTGATTTTAAGAAATCCCTGATTTACAACAATACATACTTTTTTTATTAAAATCCTACCCTTCCTGAACATTTTGACATTTGCAGATTGGCGAGTTGACTTTTGTACCGACGATGTATTGTTCCTAGGGAATCGTTGTGTGGTTGAGGGGTGGTTGTGGATTAGTATTTGCGATCGAAACGTTGGTAGGGATTGTGTAAATTGGGGATCTTTATTTCCATTGTTAGCGGTCCATGTAGCGCTATGGTGTCCACACTGGATCGCTGTTCAAAAGGTCCTGGTTCGATTCCCGGCAAGTGGGAAATTTGAATTATAAGTTTCCGTTCTCGGTTTGGGTGTGTCAGTGTGTGTGTCCTTGTCTTGGATGTTGTCCAAAGCAATCACAGGGAATCCTAGTGTGGGGCTATCCTTTAAATTTTAAATCCTTTAAAATATAATATGTACTATGATTACAAAAAAATAACTTCTAGTCTACGCGGAATCGGTCGCGGCATTATTAAATCCAGAAACCCTTAGCACGTGTCTGTACGTGTATTGATAATATATTTTTTTTACAGTAAAATACATCGGCGTTGGTCAAGGCCGGGAGTCCATCATCAACGCGTATTAGCGCCGGCGAACGGCGCCAACGCATCGTCGACACACTCAAACGCTTAACCATTGTTAACACTAACTTATACATTGAAACTGCTTACAGGTAACTGGTAACCCTCGTTCCATATTGTATTTCATACTTTTATACGACTACTTAGCTTATATATATAAATGTGTGTAATGCTGTGGTATTGTGCTGAAAAGGTCAAAGCATATTTATTATTTACGTTATTGAGAATGAAGAAATGTCACTGCCAAGGTGACGTTTCAGGAATTGGTAACATTTTTGTATTTTACGTGCATACATGGCGGCTTTGGCGCACTTAAGCAAGCCTTGTTGATAACTTTGTTTAAAGTTACACTAATGCAAATTACCTTGACCGTTTTGGTACCAAGACATAGTATTACAGTCTAGTTGAACAGTGAACAGTTGGCGGAAGGAGTTAGCACAGCTAGCAGTTAGCATTTGAGTGTGTGCCGCGTGTTAACTTATTAGGAGTAACTTATCTTAGGTCGGAGTACACTACTGTAGGCGGTTAGATAGTGCATCTATGGGCGGCTTGGAGTTATATAGTGGACGGATTTATGTCTGTTGTGGTGTGGTGTTTGTCTTATCTTGCAGGTCAAAATTACTTGTATGTTTCAGTGAGACAATTATGGTTTTATTGATCGGATCATAATTTTAATTGGTTGCTCAGAAATAATTTATCAAAGTGTTTAACAGATCCTTTTGTATAAACGCTTAATGTAAAACAAACCTAACACGCTGATATCCCGTATAAGGGTTTTCTTTATCACAGATAGTACGGATGTTAATTAATTAATATGCGCCCTGGGTGGGAATTAAACACGGGACTTCTCTTTTAGCACGCAGGGTCAACAATGTTAAACAATAAATTATTTTACTAATTAATTATCTCATAAGGTTAAGACTCCGTAGGCGTCTGCACTATAGTGTAATAATATAGATTATACTTCATATTTATTACATCAAAGACATTAATTAGATTATCCAGAATAATTGTCGTTGTATTTAAAGTGTTAAATTAATAATTATTTTTTATTGATACCAGTTTCATTGTCTTGCTGTAATTTTGATCTGTGGGGTTTGATAAGGGCCGTGCACATTTCAGCAGGCTTTAGCAGTGTGAAGATCTGTTCCAACTGCACTGGAAGTCAATTCATATCATATTTTAAGTAGGTAATTATTGTACAACTGTTTTATTGTTGTTTCAAGATAATCATACATATACTTTTTTGTTTGTGTGTTGTCAATACCTATTTCAATTATTTGATTTCTATAAAAATCAAATAAAATATTTTGAATATTATCTTTTTAAATACTGTTAAGTCATCTTTACTTTGTATGGTCACTATGATTAATTTCGGTGAATAGAATTTTTTCGCTTACTTAATAAACTGTGTAATATGTGCCGGCTGCATAATGAAGTATTATTGTATTCATTTTTAAATCATTCACTTTAACACGTGCAACAGAATTATTGTGGGCAGATCTTTACGCTGTGCCATGTTAGTTGGTTGTTGATTGCAATTTCAAGCCAAGGGAACTTTGTAAAGACAACGCTTCGGTAGGTCGCCTGGGTTTCGTTTTGGGCGGCATTCTTGTTGTCACTTCGCTTTCCGTTTTTTTGTTTTCGCGTCGCCGTTTCTCGAGGTATGAGCTCAAAAAATGAGCATAAACATGTAAACTATTCTAGTTTGACCTTGCAATGGCTACGCAATGCATAGCATGCATTCCCAAAACGAAGCTCAGGGATATTTGGTGTACGAATTATTTCACATAGCTTTATGGTTGGGTGATGTTAATGGGACGCACGTTGTAGGTGACACGGTGCCGATATAATATAACTAAGGGGTTGTTGAGATGTACGCGGTATTGACCGCCATTACCGGTAACGAAACCTGAATACCGGTATTTTTAATGTACCGGCATGAAGAGGTATGTACCATTACCACTATGAGTAACGAAACTTTGTTGTCATTGCTCGTGAAAGTAGAACTAGTTAAATCGCAATCGCGTATTAGAAATGGGCAAAATATCAAGCGTTATTCGCTACCTGCAGCGGCAACGCGTTTATCTCAACAGGCCTTTATGTATTCTGATAGAAATCAAACAGTATTTTGTTTTCTTTTTACGTTTTATTATCATATTGTCGTGTTTGACCAGAACCTGAGAAATCATCGATGTTTCGTATTTTAAAGAATATTAATTTGTATTTGTTTACATATTTATTTTTATTATAACATGTTTTCTACTATATTACAACGAAGATGTGTCAGTGTTTTATAACAGTTGCCGAAAAAGACTGTTACTCGATTTTGGTTTTTAAATCGACATCGTTATTGGGGCGTAATGAAATAAATTTTACAAACGATTCGAATCGAAAATCGATGTTTATTTCAAATTAAAAAAAAAATATTTCCAGCCAGTATCAACACTGTATGTTAGTATTTAATATCGTCTTCGATTCGACTTGTCTGTGACATTGCTTCTGGCCTTCTGGTTGAATAAAACTGAACTTGATCGTTATTTTTTATCCACATCTGGTGCTTAGTACAAACGATGTGTACGTAGATAATTTCGGAGCAATAATTATTACGCTAGTAATAGTTTATCGTTTTAGTTCAATATAACAAATATTATCGCTGTGTCGACAGTTTATAGATGTTTTTATGATGCAATTATGTTCATGTCTGATTTCGTTCAAGTACTTTCACTGTCGACGTTACTTATAGCTACCGAATAAACCTATTAGTCGGTGTGTGACTATTTGTAGTAAACTAAGTTAGTTTTGTCAGTTAAAGTAATATAAGTACTTGTTAAAATGTATCTGTTTCAACTTTTTCACATTTTTAATGTGTTTATTGGAATAGTCTGACAATCTAAGAACATCCTAGTTTTTTTTTACAAAATGGTATCGAGTCATATTCCGAACTTTTTAGTCTGCTCGAAAATTTGACTGTTTTATCATCATAAGGCTCAAACAGTTCCTAAACTGACAAATTTAACTACACATAGCTGTTATTGTAGAAATTAAAATGTGTGAGCACAAACTTTAAAATGCCACTATAGTATGATCTCAGTATAACAAGGTTGTTTGCTGAGCAAAAGCAACTGAAACAATCTACTTGCAAGAAACTTTAAGGCCGTTCATACACAACGCTATTTGCAAGCCCCTAGGATCTTGTCCATGCGTTGCTCGTGAGCCGACGCCCTATATATATTGGTTTAGGTCTGTTGGTTCCACTGTTCAGTTCCCCTAGTGGGTCCATGAGGACTTATAAGTACTAGTGGTTCCCCTTCTGATATAGGGGGTCCATCAGGATTTTTGAATCCTGTAGGTTCCCCTCCCAATCGTTTGCAATTAATTTTTATTCTTATTAACTGTTACTGAATGATAGTCATCATTGTTCTATTGTTTTATCGACCGTTATTTGTTTTTTTAGAAAATCCTAATGTCGCCCCAAGGAGAAAATGAAATGTAATTAGTGGAGTGCCATTAGATTTAAACCTCGGAATCCAGAGACTATGAATGAACCTTCATAAAAACTGTTTATTTCAAAATGCATAAATAAAAAATAAAAATAAAAATAATTACCCGAGCTTTTTTTTGATCTTTGTTGGTAGGTATGTTTGTGACCCCATAACTTCGTGTTGGGTAAACCGAATTTGATGATTCTTTATTTCCTTGAAAGCTAGTGCTTTAGGTGTAGTCCCATATAAATTTGAGCGACATCCGAGGAGTAGTTTTGAATTAACTTGAATAATGTGTAAGGACGATTACCCAACACGAAGTTATGGGGTAACAAACATACAAATAAAGATAAAAAAAAGATCGGGTATTTTTTTAATTTTTTATTTGTGCGTTTTTAAATACAGTTTTTCTGAAGATTCATTCATAGTCCCTGCATTCCGAGGGAGGTTTTACCATTTTTATGTCTTACGGCACTCCACTAAATGCTAATACGTAACTTAATGATAAAGATATTCGTCAGTAACAGTTAATAAGAATAAAAATTATTTGCAAACGATTGGCAGGGGAACCAACAGGATTCAAAAATCCTGATGGACCCCCTATATCAGAAGGGGAACCACTAGTACTTATAAGTCCTCATGGACCCACTAGTGGAACTGAATAGTGGAACCAACAGACCTAAACCTATATATTTACCAAGTTCCACACAAGAGGCGACGAGTCTATGATGCTTACCTGTCAGTGAACAGTATCAGCGTCGGCAAACTATGGATTGCGGCGGAGTCGCGTTGCTTATAAATAGCCTAGTGTGAGAAGGGCCTTATACATGTTTTAATCAGTTCCCATTTGAGTCACAGTTGCTCGATTTGAGTCCATTTGAATTTTTATTAAAACAATAACTCTTAGAATAATTCAATTCGATTAATCACTATTGGGACTCAGCTTACCAATTTATGTATGTATGTGAAATTTCAAAATTAAGTCTAAATTCATTGTTTGTAAATAAGGCTTGTTAAGCGTAATGTTACTTAAAACGCGGAGTTACTGAAGCTTAAGAGTTTTAAAATGTTTTTTCTAGACAATATGTGATACAGCGAGGACCGGTGACTAAGGTTCTTTGTACAGTCGCACAGCGTAAAACTATTCGCGTGCTTCGCTGTCGTGTGTACTTAAATTTGTTTATCAAATTATGGTCGTCTTCAATATTCTATCTATCCATAAACAGTAATTTAGCGGTCACGTAAATCAAATATATTATTTAAATTTTAAAGTACTTATCGAGACATAAAGATGATAGTGTATTGAGTACGGCCGTTAGAAAAATGTCTTCTTATTAGCGTCGATAAAAATTCTTTTTTTAAATCAGCGTCTTTTTTACATCGATAAAAATGCTTAAGCCTAACTTGATATTTATGAATGGAAGAAATGAATGTCCCATTCCAAAGATCTTTGAAAATCATGTAGGTCACTTCGTAAAGTTATGAATCATGTGTCATGCAACATTCTGAGGTGTTTTATGTGATATCTATACTATTTTAATGTAAATATTTCAGTACAGTTATGTGCTAATAAATAATGTTTATTCTTTTATGACGAAGTTTTATTTCTTTTATGTCCAACTTGCGCGTTAATCTAATTCGCATGTGATCCCATTAGATTATGTATGACGTGGTTTAGATTAAATTAAACTTAAATATGTAATATACAAAAAGGCACCCCGCGTATTGTGGGTCCGTCGTTCAGCTTTGATTTGAGAAATGAATCCCCGGATTAGTAATAAATAAATAAAACATAATTGAATACATGTATTTTTAATCAATTATTACAAATCATTTATACTTACGCTGAATCATATTGAAACTAATCTAATAAGCGTTATCTAACATGATTTGGAGTAACTACAATACACGTGTAGCAGCAAATTAATTTTCAAGTTCAATACACATTCATATAGCAATGTTAAACACAATTCTAAATGTACATTTATTACTTAATTCGTTGGCGATAGCTATTTTTTCTTCAATTAAATTTTTATAAGTATAAGTCAGTTACAGTACTATTGAGACGCTTGTTTAAAATATAAATTATAAAACCAGAATCTTAGCAGAATTAGCTCACTGAAATGTGAAATATAATGGTTACATTAAAATATGTGTCTTTAAGCCGGCGTCACTTTACATAAATGAAATCCACCTAAAACTAACATCGTCGCTTACCATTAGGTGGGATCAAAGTCAACCGTTAACTTTAAAGTAGGTATAAACTTACCTAATAACTTAAATAAATAAATCAATACTCATCTTACTTAAAATATGAAATATATTAGTTGTGAAGAAATCGCATTATCATTGTTTTCTTTGAAAGACATACATTTATTATTTAACAGTAATGGAATATAATGAACGATAATAACATTTCTGACGGATGATTCCTGTATATTATTGAGCGATAGACTACACAATTTAAAGACAAAAATACTCATGTTTTTCATAAACAGTGATTCATATTAGTATGAGACTAATAAAAAATAATGATATTTTTTGTTACAAAAAAAATAAGAAACACTGGAAAACAGGAAAATTACAATGAACATAATAATCGTTATGTCTTATACTGATCATCAGCAAATATAATAAGATCTAAAAATTTAAGGGTAATTTAAGATCAGATAAATTATAATTAAAAATATTCACTCCTCCCTCTCCTCACCAATTTGCAGTGGAGCAGCGTGTGGAGTATGCTCTAGAACTCCTCAATTATGAGAAGATATACGTGCCTTGCAGTGGGCCATTGGTTTTACAGAGATAGTTGCTTAGTCTAAAGGGTGGGTACACTTTATCTCTAAAATGAAAAACAACATCATTATATTAGGCTTATAGGAAGACAAGACAAGAAGGAACTTTAATAGTTTTCAGACCTTATATAGGACAGTCTGTTTAACTCAGAACTAGAAATTACCGTCGCCACAATATGAAAGCCCAGTGACACTATTGTGTTACAAGGATCTTTTGGCGTGTGGGTGACAGAGACAGTGCCTTACAGTTTGCTTTACCCATTGATCTATAAGGACTATGGATTAGACACTAAAGCAAAAATAGCGAGGTTAAGGATTAGGGCGTCTCTATCTAAGTATATTCCTATCTCTATGGCTTTACCTGTATAAGGCACTGTCTCTGTCAAAAGCCTGAGTCGCCGGGAATGTAGAAAATTTAGAAATGCCACTCGACGCTAGAAACAAATTTATTACCTGTGCTGACAGTTCAATTTAGCTTGTAAGGAAATATGTTTACGGCATTTTGAATTCTCGCTATAAATCTACAATGTATAATAATCGCAGGGGCGAAAAGCTATTATTTGTGTGGGAATGGGATGTTCTTAAAGCGAATTGTATATTGAACGCGAACAGAGTATAGATATCCCTAAGCTTGTATTGCAGTGGTCTCGTACATTTACAGTGCCACAAACTTATCTGGCCCGGTGGCCACAATTGGAACTAATGCAAATGTCATACTGTAGATAGTTAATTGATTCAGGCGTTACTTTGCGGAACTCCATTATTACAGATTAAAGGTTAATCTACTTTGCAACAATCCGCGAACAAATTCGTATGTATGATGGTGTATACTTTTGCATGTGGGAGGGAGGGAGGTGCTACTTGCATGAAAGTATACACCATCATACATACGAATTTGTTCGCGGATTGTTGCAAAGTAGATTAACCTTTAATCTGTCATACTGTAGTCAAACAAAGACTAAGACAGTAGCGCTCCCCTTACCGGGTCAGATAAGTTTGCACTGTAGTTCATATTCCGTTAAAATTCATGCTGCATCACTTTCATACACTATACGCAACAATAGAAGCATTGAAGGTTTTAAGGATAAATGAGTCATATATGTATAATGCTGATTTCATAATGAATTAGCCAGAGAGTAATTTAACAGATTAATGGAATTCTTGTCAATATTTTCCACTTTCTTTTTTAACCCCCGACGCAAAAAGGGGTGTTATAAGTTTGAGCTGTCTGTCTGTATGTCTGTCTCGTGGCTTCGTAGCTCTCAAACAGATTCGCCGATTTCAATGCGTCTTTTTATTCGAAAGGCCGTTTCCTTGCGATGGTTTTAACTGTTTGGTAGAAATCGGTTCAGCAGTTTGAAGAATATGAGGTCTTTTTATTTTTTGAGTTTATAATTTTCCATTTTGCAGTACCTATTTACTACTGTGTAAACATTTAAGAGCTTATAAACTAAAATACAAGAACTTAACATAAATTTATATACTCAGAACTTAGAAGTATGTCAGATACAAAATATACTGAACTGATATGTGGTACTTACTACGTTTCCCATTCATTATCGTTTCCATTTGCAAAAAATACTAACTCAACATTATGGGCTCCAATTTTGCATCAGCTGATAACTATTGATTATGTATATTTTAAGTAGATAATGTTAATTAGAAATTCACGTTATATATTGTTTATATTTAACGTGAATTTCTAATTAACATTTCTTACTCTACGGCTACACTTGCGTCTTAACGCGCTAATGCGGTGAATTAAGAAGAAATTATACTTGTCAAAATTATCAATTAGGTACTCTTATTTTTATGTAAATATTAGGAATTTAAGGTAAATAAATTGTTATAGTACATATAAACCTGTAACTCAGGCAAATAAACGTAAATTCCTAAACCATGGAATTAAGAGTAATTAACAACTTGGACAAGTCTAATTTCTTCTTAATTCACTGCATTAGCTCCTTATTAAATGCGTTAAGACGCAGATGTAGCCTCTAGCCATAACAATAGAGAAACTTAAAAGTCTAATTGAATTACTACATTCATTCCATTTAATAACCATTCATTAATTCTTTTTACAACTAACCAATCACAGCTATTAGTCCCTATTGGGCGATGTATTTCTTTCCCGCTTGCTCTTGGATTTGGGAGGCGCTCTGTGCCTCTCTCTCTTGCGGCTGGACGAGGAACACGATGATGAGGGACTGGAGTCAGGGGGAGAACCAGCTTCGTCTGCTGTCAGCCCCATGGTCTGAGACTCTGGTGTGGACGGCTCCAGCACTGTGTTCCGGAGGGCACGGCGTTGTTCTTCGGTGTGTTGAGGACAGCGGGTAGAGCTGTAAGGATATAATAAAACCTTTTAAATACAATATGGATACACAAAGTACACATTCGAATTATAATAATTCGTATCTTGTGATCAGTAACATGATATATTATATTTAATTTTGATCACCACTTTGGCTTCGTTAGGTATGTGAAATGTATTTTTTTTAATGTTTGGGTCATTTGTACAATACATGATTATTAATTAAAAGTGAAAACCTCCATATTTTCGATCAGCACATGACATCAACAATTATTCGCCTTTAGTTGATTTTTGTGCTTGTTTGTCTAGAATTGGCATAAATTATAACAAACTCACCGATTACACAATTTCTTAGTGTGTTCAGAAACCACACCACAAATCTGTAGTAGTAGATTCTTCTTCTCACTAGCAGTCATTGTATCATATGTGGCTTCGTTTGAATCAGAGTTTATATGGCCATTGTTGCTTTTACTGCCACTGTGAATAGAAAATCAATGGTAAGCAATAAGTTTATGCCTTCAATGTGACATTAAAATAGGATATTCATTCCTATTTAGGTCTTTGTTTAAGCAGATTTTGTAGCCTGTGTTGTATTTCTTTTTCAAAATTATATTTCAATGTGATCTATATGTTGTAAATATGAACTTCAATAATTGTTGTTAGATATAGATTATTTTTAGAATCAAACTAAAACTAAAAAGACTCATTATGTATTTCTTTAACACAATGTTTCACCGCTTACTTGTGCAATTTATTTGGTTTCTTGTTGTTACTATTTTTCATGCGTCGTTTGCGCCTCTCGCTCTGCATGGAGCCTCCCGACCAGTCCAGGTCATCATCATCGTCGCTCAGTAGTCCAGCATATGACGTCGGTTCACGACTGTTAGAGGCAATTCGTCGGGAGGCTATACGGGAACTGTTGCGACCCATCCCTTAAAAATAAATTGATTCTAAGCTATTTTTTATTACAATAGGATAGGTTAAGATAGAGGAGGGCAAGAAAAGCCGTCAGTCCCGGGTGTTATCAATAGATAGCAGTTGTTGAGGCTTGAAAACTTTCGACACTGGGTTGGCCACTAACCCCTCCACCAATCCGCATTGGAGCAGCGTGGTGGAGTATGCTCTAGGCCTACTCAGTAATGAGGAGAGACCCGTGCTCAGTAGTGGGCCATTAGTGGGTTGTAGCTTAGGTTAAGATTTAGACAGTTTACAAGATTCAGTTAGGATCAGCAAACTGCATTTAATTACAAAGAGTTAGAAGTAATTTACATTTACCATGTGTGCAATAAGTACAACTTAGATAATATTCTGAAAACCTACAATACAAATAGAATTATTTATGTGAGGCTGTGGTGGTATTTAGTATGATATGTTTATTTATATAAAATAATTTCCTGAATATAATAAATACAACAAAGTGATCCTATCATGATAACAATATCTAAATAAGCCACTTTAATCTTTCTCACCAGGTAGTAAGGTGCATTTTTGATTAACATTATTCACAATCAAAATCAGCTGAGCTAATGTCAAGCAGGATTTAATTAGTTAAAATACGACTTACTTACCCATGCATTTCTCAAGGTGGGGTGCGAATCTCGTCGCAGAAACAGGACGATCACAGTTCGGACAAAAGCAATTCGTATCCGATGGCTTTTTCAGTAGAGAAAAACCAAAAACATCGCACTCAGGGGAATTCACTATCTTGTATGGCTCCTCATCTTCTTTCTCTCCTTCTATAAGACTAGTCAAGCCCGTCTTCATCCCATGGTGGAACTCAAAAATACACCCTATAGCGACATCATCACAAATATGATCGAAAATAAAATTGGCCGCTTCTTCCGCGTTACTCTCACTTTTCATAATTTCAAAAAATCTGTGATTCAAATCGTGCATACTCAACTCACTCACTATCTGGCTCATTTTACGTTTTATATGAAAGCCGTTCATGCAAATGGCAAATCAAGAAATGTTTTAAAATCTCGTAACAAGACGAGAAACACCAAGGACAAGGACCAGACGAGTCGTCTGAGACGACCAAGGCAAGCAAGACAACACCAGCACCACAGGACAAGACAACTTAGACAACACAGACAGACACCACAACACAACAGACACAGACGAGAACACAGATGGCTGACCGCTGATGGCACAAAAACGGGCTGAGTTTTGTGATAATATACCTACCTATTTATTAAAATACCTATGGCAATACCAATATGTATTGTCAATTTGACATTTTAAATATATGTCAATGTCAAAAAATTAAACTGACGGACGCGGGACGATCCTTGATCGGTTGATCCCTTAGGTTGATCCTATCAATTCCTCATTTTCAGCGTTCACGGCTGGCGATGTTTTCGGTGTCGTTTGTTCCTAAACAAAAAAATAAATAGTGTGGTTTCGTTCAGGTAAAACCAGTGAAGCGTGTTGAATTGAGCTGAGTCTTTTCTTTGTGACTTCGCTCCTGTGGAGACAGACACTCACTGCAATCTGCAATAGATATAAAGTGACTCTTTCTGTGTTATTTTGTTTAATTTTTCGAGCCAAGTGACTTTAAAGCTTCTTTTTTGTGTCCTAGTGTGTTTAGTTTCTCGAGCTCAGTTACTTATTTGTTAAGTGTTAGTTGTTAATGGGGAATCAGGGCGACAAACCTCGGAAATGTGCAAAATGTGGAGCAAGTACAGCTAAAGATCCTACATTGGTCTTACATAGATTTCCAAGACCAACATCAGATAACCAACATCGGTATGTTCTTTTCGATACGTCCAATATTCCTGCTATTTGTTTTCATTCAACATTTGTCTGTATCAGTAACTATAATAGTTTCAGAATAATCATAGGATAAGAGATAAGACATTGTTACATTTAAATTAAATAATATATTTCAATAAACATGGCTGTCACATAAATTGGTCCACTGCAAGCCAACAGTCTCTTTTTATAATTGAGAAGGCATAGCACACTCTTCGCCACACATTGCTAAAGGAGTCATTGGCTGGTAAAAGTAGGTATCAACAGTTTCTAAAATGCCTGAAAGCTGACTTGGCTTTACAATTATTACCTGATGATAAAACTGAACTAATTCTAAAACATGGAACCAATCAAGATCATAGAACCTTGTTTGAATGCCTACAAGTTTGTTATTAAAAAAACCTAATGACTGAATACTTTTTGATTTCAATTACAATAATAAGTAATTGCAGTCAAAAAGTATTTAGTGATGAAATCTCATGTGGTATTCTGAGATATTTGAGCTACTAAATAAAAAAGACAATAATAAATCATTATTTCGAACTCAAATATCACAGGAAGTGTATCACTTACAATATTTTATCATTGACTACTGTGACACTTAATACAGATATTTGTTATAATTGTAACTCACTGTGAGATTATAGCGCTTTTGCATTTATCAATATGTGAGTATTAAAAGCATTCCTTGTTTTTCAGCACGAGACAATGGGCAAAGTATTGCTATCCAGAGGGGGATTGGGATTCTCGTGAATTCCAAATGAAGCTATGGATGAACCATAAAATGCTCTGCTCCAAGCATTTTCCCGCAAGTGCATTTCTTGAATATCCCAGTCACGGGAAGAAAATGTCTAGGTATGCAGTTCCTTCAGAGCCCTCTGCCTTAACACCTCACTCTGAAGATGCAATCCCTGCAACCCCCACTGAAATTGAGATCCATAATACACAACTCATTGAGCAGGGAACTTCAGACTCATTGGATGTAAGAGTTTTAAATTTAAATACTTTCTTAATTTGGCTTTTATAGTCCATTTAGGCTTTAGGCATTAATGTATTTAATTCCTTGAAAAATTTACTTCCTGGGTGACCAAGGTTTCTTTATAAGCAGTAGTTATATTCTGTTACTTTAATGTCAAATGATCAAATCTTCCGATGTGAAATTTTGTCTGAGGTTTCACTTGATGATAAGTTATCACCATGGTTTGTGGGCAGTTTCAACTCAAGGAATGTCATATGTGATTCACCAGATTAAATGATACATGTACTGTGTGTGATATTGTTATAGATGTAAAAAGTCAAGAGCTAAGATTTCAATTATTTTTCTATTAACATACTTTTTGTCCATTGCATTTTGCCCTCATGAGTGATGGACAAAGAAAAAAGGCAGAAGTCATACATTAAATAGTCATAAGTGAAATTGTGAGTATCCATCATCATTTCAATCTTGTTTCAGGTTGAAATGTATTCTTGTGTGCCCATCTCAGAAACAGAAAAGCCCATCACACAACTTCACCCCGTTAAAACTGGAGCTTCTCAAATATTAAGTGTAATAAACATTTTTTATGGTAGTTAGCTAAGTATAACTTTTTATCTGTTCCCAAAAATAAACTGTAAATGGTTAGGGAAGCAATTTCGGATATTTTTAGATAAAGTTTTATTTGTAAAAGTATTCATAAACTAATGACAATGCATTCACCTTTCGGGTGAATATAAATGGAAAAGGCGAAATAATTTTCTTCCCTTTTATTCCTTGTTCTTCATTCCGCAAACCAAAATAGTTCCCATCGAATCTCATATCATCACTTTTTTTTAATAAAAAAATGTTTTTATTTTCCAGGTAAAAAAGCCATATCTTATATACAGAATACAGTTATCAGGGAAGGGTGAGACCCCACACAAGCTGTTTACACATCATCTGGCTGAATTAAAGGTTACACAGAAGAGTGTTGACTCCAGCAATTTGCGGTTAAAGGGGGTATGTTTGAATAAATAAACATTGATATAATTTATCACCACTATTTTTGGTAGCCCGACACAGTCCCCGTTACATTTGGTATGTACCAAGAGTACATACACAATACTTTTCTACATAAGTAAAAAGTAGCGGTTGTGGTTGGTGGCCTGCTAATGACGAACTAAAATAACATGATATAAAGTTCTTATTTCAATGCTTTGCTTTGAATTGAATGAGACAGGAAAGTAGAGTTGGTGTAATTTCCTCAGCCTTTACACCTATCGGGTAGCAGTTTGCATATTAAATTCACTTCAGACAAGTATAGTTACCCCACCACCACCACCAGGCGGCGGTAGTGCCGCAGTATTAGCGCGCGTTCAGAATAGTTCCGATCTTTCTCTCCGTCATACTCATACATCATTATCAACGACAGCGTCACGAATCGTTTTGACAAGTAAAAAATTATCTGTTGTTAACCGATTATGTGCGCGGCAGTATAACAACGTAGCCTTTATCTTACGTTTTTGTTCTGTGGCATTGTTGGGTTAACCAAACGCGAGGTAAGACGTGTTGTAAATTACTGCAGATATCCGTCTGTTCATTCAAGTTGATTTCAACTCGGCTAATAAAAATGGTAAGAAACTGTGTTTTGTTATAGATCTATTATTATATTACGAGTAGGGTTGCCAGACGTCCGGATAAAGCCGGACAGTGTTAGGCTTTTTGAGTGCCTGTCCGGCCAAAATAAAGGGTGTCCGGCCTGTCTGGCTTTTGTTAGGCTTTTTACATTTGAATCATAACTACGCCCTCCCTTGCCCTTTAACAGATAAAAGGGGGCCGCAGTCAAAAATACTTCCACGCAGCCCAAGCCACGGGCAACAGCTAGTGTTACAGTAAAATTTAAGTTATTTTTTTTAGTTTAAGTTAATTTTGGAGCATGTATTTCAATAACGGTTGGGAATATTCAAAAAGTGTATGGAACCAAAGTTGTAGTGAATTTTATAAGCTTTAATTTCTCGCTAAATTGCACCATTTCTGAGATATTGGCAAAAAAACAAAAATTGGCACCTTTGACACACGCCTCCCGCCGGCTCACCACCTAGACATTGCTTTGTTTCGCGTTAGGTACTACAATCACATATTCACTTATTAACTGGAGTAGTTGCTCGGATACGAATATTTTCCCCTATTTAAAGTGACGACTTCATCTTGCAAGTCACCAGCTATCAAGGTGATATTTTATGGGTGTCCGGCTTTTTTACCCAAATGTCCGGCCAAACTAGCTGGTCTGTCCGGCTTTTAGATTTGGGGATCTGGCAACCCTAATTACGAGACGTGTTATATTTTTGTGTATCTACCTGCATTACACATTCGTTTTATTAACAGGATGATTTTCATTGCTACAATGTTTTTAAAATTGTATTTGTCGTTGGATAGTTGTCTTGACTCGTTTCTTCTCGGTAGCATTGTATCATAACAGCCATGATGTATTATCTTGAATATTTTAAATTTTAAATTATTCCAACTGTTTAAACTTGTTAAAAGTAAATAATTTATGTTAATTTGTAATTCCAAACGCAACAACAAGTATAGAATAGATGTTCAACCGTAATTACCAAGACATAAAGATCATAATTGAGTGCTTTCGTATAAGTTGGCCCGCCGCGCGCCGCCGAGTCCTTATAACGGGCGCAGTCTTTTACGGTACCTACAACGATTCCAGTAAGAATTAGTTGTACATTTTGTTGATAGGTGGCGTTCACTGCGCGGGGTCTGATGCCACCGGTGTTCACGCCGCTCAACGACGACCACACCATTAACTATAAGGCCATCCCTGGGTATGCCAAGTTTTTGGCTGATGCTGGAATCAAGTCTGTGCTCGGTAATTATAATTATTTAGCAATGAAAATGAAATTAATTTTTAACCGAATTTAAAAAAGAAAGAGCTCCTCAATTTGACTGTATTTTTTTATATACTGTGTATACTGTATGTATTTTTTTCCGGGTGAATCGATTTTGCTTGTCCTGTGGTCCTGTTCTCCTGTTCAATCTATTGATAAAAAAGTATCAGCAAAATCGCTTTATCAGTCCCGTATTTAACGGGACAAGTACCGTTTTTCACTTGTCTATCCCGGTGTCCCCAAAGATAGCCTCGTCATACCAAAATGTCTCATATTTCCAACGACTGAAAATTTCACGTTTTGGACAATGTTTCGTCACGATTTGCATGATTTCCTCGGGACATTCGCACAGTTATATGCGATCAAAGTGTAGTATCCATGGGTGGTATAAAAAGTAACAGTATCCATGGGTGGTATGGTATAAATCAGTGGTGGTCAACAGTGGGCGGCACCACGGGCGAGCACATGACGCTCGGCGTATCAGACCGGAAGAAGGTGGTGGCGGAGTGGGTGAGGGTCGGGAAGACCCTGGGACTCCATATCATGGTGCAGGTCGGTGGCGCGCCGTACCAGGATGTCATTGAGTTGGTAAGTATTTAATTTAGTTTATAATTTGGCAACATCTGATGAGTAGTTTTTGAGTTACCCCCTAATTAAATACAAATAATATTTCGTCGCGGGTGGTATTGAAAACACTTGATGACCTTGATTGCGAATCGAGGGGTCTCGGGTTCGATTCCCCACCAGAGCAAACATCGTTATTTATGTTGTGTTTTCAGAAAACACAAAGAACACATATATGTAATACACATATTACACATATATGTATTACATAACGATGATTGCTCTAGTGGGGAATCGAACCCGAGACCCCTCGGTTCGCAATCAAGGTCATCAATGCTATTATCATCTAAGCTACGAGATTGAATAGAGAAAAAGAACTGGTATGATGTATTGCTCAGCAAATTCTATTAACGCATTTATTACAAAATAATTTTCCAAATATAAATTCGCTAGAACCAACTGTGTTTTTCAGTTTACCATTAATATATAAAAAAAAATATTTAATATAATTTTATGTAAATGTTGATAATGTATTTACATTTAACATCGGCATCTGAAACACCGTTATCTTACGTTGACACTCACTATCGGTTGTTCATTTATTGTAGTCCAGAGATAAATTGTGTTGATGTTATGCAACTGCTATCTATCTTTATAACAAAAACAACGTAGCTACTATATAATTATGTAAATATGTACCGTTTGGGTGTTTCTTAGGGATAGGAGACGGTTAGTGCTGTATTCATTAGTAATATATGATAGATGATATAAAAAAAATAGTTATGTAAAATTTTGCGGTTTCTGATAAAGATCAGAACTTCGGGATTAATATAATGTGCATGAAATGTAGTATACAACAATACTGGGGACATCAATAAAGTAAGAATTAATAACTGCATAAAATAGGTATAAAAATGAAATCTGCAGTATTTCTTCGTTAATTTAATTTCGATTATGAAATATATCAGCCAAACAATAAATATCTAAAAATCATATTATTATCCATTTGATAGCAATTATGACGATGTATCTAGTCAATAAAGTAATCTTGTATAGTTTGCATGCCATGATAGCCTAAAAAAGTGTAACCGGCTCCACACCTTTCGATCCGGAACACAATTACTGTTGAAGAAATTATTGGCGGGTGGTGGTACTTCCCCGGGTGAATTCTAAGCTCTTACCACAAACAATTTCATTATTTACACTTACTTACTTTATCCATACATTCCATCAAGCGACCAAAACACTCAAAACCTTCAATTTTCAACAGAATAAGTGTCGTTTTGGGCGTTTTGGTCGCTTATTAAATCGCCCCAAATCCACATACCCATAACTAATCTAAGTGCATGTCACTTCCAGACCAAGTACTGTGCGCAAGCGGGCGTGGACTCATTGCTGACGCTGCCGGAGCTGTACTTCAAGCCCACGTCGGTGGACGCCCTGGTCTCCTACGTGGACCTAGTGGCTAAGGCCGCACCAAACCTGCCTGTGCTGTATTATCATATACCTGGCAATACTAAGGTTGACAGTAAGTAGGATATTCTTACATTACATAACAAAACAATAGCTGCTTTTTGCAAATTTAAATAATTGCTTTTTACAAAAAAAATAACCGACTTCAACCTGATAAGTAGAGATAACTCAAAAACTACTCGCCAGATGGCGCTCAATTCAACATGTACGTGTAAAGTTCTCGTCACTACAAATTAATCAAGCCCAAACACTAGATAACTACAGTAAATCGTTGAGGAGTTCCCTCGACTGTCTTTCGGCTTCATCAGATCGACTCCAGACCTTCTTGAAATGGTAGCGCTTTAATGTACTTATGATAACATGAACAAACACACTAGTCGTCCATACAATTTTCGAAAGTTGCCCTCGATTTCTCCGAGATGCCATCATCAGATCCTGGTGATCCTTTTAAAAGGACCCCACTATGCATATCTACTTTATAACAAAAGAAGAATTATCAAAATCGGCCCATAAACGACGAAATAATCGCTGAACAAACATAAAAAAAAACATATATACGGTCGAATTGAGAACCTCCTTCTTTTTTGAAGTCGGTTAAAAATTATATACGCAAGAGAATTCATTTTGTCTGTTTGTCTATATGTCTGCATATCTGTACTGTATGCCTGTGTGTTTGTGCACGCTAATCTCAGAAACGGCTGAACGGATTTTAATGGGACTTCCACTGGGAGATAGAGGAGGTTGTGGCGCAAAATATAGGCTACTTTTTATCCCGGAGTTCCCGTGGGATCGGGATTCACGCGGGAAAAACTCCTACGCACGTATGAAGTCGCAGGCGTATTTATAGTAATGTATATTTTGATATTGATGAATATTTTCCCGTTTGTTTATCCACAGTCAACATGCCAGCGTTCGTGGCGGCGGCGAGCGCGCGTATCCCCAACTTCAAGGGCATCAAGTTCACCTCCAACGACCTTAGCGAGGGCGCGCAGGTGCTGCGCAACCTGACGGGCGATCAGGAGATGTTCCTCGGGGCTGATACCGTGAGTACCTACTGCTGTCCAAACCCGTGATAGGAACCCGCTGCCTCAGTCAGAATACGTTAGATTTTCATTGGATCTACGGACCTATTTGCCATCGTTTGACGGTTAGGTAATTACGAAATGAATAATAAGGATTAATTCGTGTTGTAACGTAAGGCAGCGATGTACAATCAGCAGCAAATAAGCGAGCTACTAATCGCATGTTTAGAACATTAAAATACTAAAAAACTACAAAAAATTTAGGTGTATTTTTTAATACAAATGACCTCAGACCAATAAACTATAGACGGCGTGCCGTGAACAAAAGCGTGAAGCCGGCAAAAGTGTGCCTAAAACACACATCGGAACCAATAGAATGCCCTATGTTGACAGTTTGAACTAGAACAAATTTGAACTTTATTTTTTGGAACACAAAGCTTCATTCATTTTTTATTATTTAGAACACAAAAGTCGTTTTGGTGTGAGTGCCGCCGTGTGTATTACAAGGCGAGGCGTACTTTTTGCCGGCTTCACGCTTTTGTTCACTGCACGCCGTCTATAGTTTATTGGTCTGAGCTAATGACATATTTCAAGTCAACGGGACCTAATTTTGGAGGGCGCCTTAACAACTAAAGTTAAATACAGTACTCACAGACATACAGAGTTAACTTGTAGAATTCAATTATAACTTTATACCAATGATGCAATAAATAGGTAGATTGAGCGTCGCCCTACAATGAAGACAAAAAAAACACGGCAACAATATCAAGCATGTGTGCGTGCAGGCGATGTTTTTCACGTTCGTCTAGTGTCTATGTTGCGTGATCAATGATACCAGTTACTAAAATTTTCCCATAAATCACACATTAAACTTAATTTATGGAGTGGTTATTTTCATGAATAAATAAAAAACCCTACTTAATTTAATTACAGTTGTTTATGTTAATGTTGTAATAAACCAGCTAAGTTAATTAAATTAATATTTTTTACGCAGTTTGTAGTTGGAAAGGAGACGGTCCAAAATTGTATGGAGTCTGGGCCTGGTTTTGTACCTACCAGTGATAAAATAAAATAAAAAAGAAAAATAAACCATTTTTGACTAATCAAATCCACGAACTCATCTATATTTCAGTGCAAAAATTATTTATTAACTCCACGTGACGCAATTATTCTACATAATGGCGGGCAGCAGACCAGAGGATTCATAATTTTTGACGTATGACGTTAGCTGTCAATATGCCTTCTCTATGCTTGAACAATGGCTCGAACTCAGAGTGAAGGACGCCATCTTGCAAGTGTTGCAAGTAGTACCTACCGAATAACTCGAAATTAATTTTATTTTAGCAAGTCATTTATTGCGATTTGTGAATTTATTATATTTTTAATGAACTTTCTGTATTTTTTGGTTTTTCATGGTTTAGTGTACAAGATCAGGCCCAAAATGGACCATCTCCTTTTCTAAAATTGTAAAGTTACCGTCTCAGATTAAGGTGAAAATTTGAAGGGAGGACGGGTTCTACACTCTCATTCGTCCCCCCAAACTAAATATTGCTCTCATAAAGTACTTACTTTTTTAAAATTATTTTTCTAAATCTCTAAAAATTTTAAGGTTATGTGGTCTCATTGGTTAATGTGTAAGCGCTCGAAGTCTTAAGTGTATGTATATGTGTGTGTGGACGTGTGTGTGTGTGTGTGTGTGTGTGTGTGTGTGTGTTTTAAACTACATTATAAAAAATAAATAACTTAAGTAGATCTAATTTGATTTTTGGGCCTAATTTTGAATCGTGACATCTCCGGCGCTGCGGAAGATGCAGCCAAACAGGCAAACAGGACTAACAATAGCGAAAAAGTAATTTGGGGGGAAAGTTGGGGGATTCACCAACCTCTCCTCCAAAAAATTTCAGCTTAATTTGAGGTAGTCACTTTATAATTTTTGGAAACTTGATTTTTTTATAATAAAAAAAGTATGCATTTCCTAGATTTAAAAATGGTGGGGGGAAGATGTGAGCGTCAGCCCCCTCCCCCCCTCAAATTTTTAGCTTAATTTGAGGTGGTAACTTAATTAAAGAAGAGCCAATTATTTACGTTACCTATCTAATTTAATAAAAAAATTACTTGGAAAGTTAATTACATGCATATCATTAAAAAAAACTTCAATAAATAAAGGAGATGGTCCATTTTGGGCCTGATCTTGTACACTAAACCATGAAAAACCAAAAAATACAGAAAGTTCATTAAAAATATAATAAATTCACAAATCGCAATAAATGACTTGCTAAAATAAAATTAATTTCGAGTTATTCGGTAGGTACTACTTGCAACACTTGCAAGATGGCGTCCTTCACTCTGAGTTCGAGCCATTGTTCAAGCATAGAGAAGGCATATTGACAGCTAACGTCATACGTCAAAAATTATGAATCCTCTGGTCTGCTGCCCGCCATTATGTAGAATAATTTCGTCACGTGGAGTTAATAAATATTTTTTGCAATGAAATAAAGATGAGTTCGTGGATTTGATTAGTCAAAAATGGTTTATTTTTCTTTTTTATCTTATTTTATCACTGGTACAAAACCAGGCCCAGACTACATACAATTTTGGATCGTCTCCTTTTCACATTACTCTTGTACCTTTAAAAGTGGTTTATTCGACCCAATGCAAAAATAATCATTAAAATGGGCTCATAAACATACGAATATTAATGTTATATTATTATAAATAAACACAAACATATTGGTAAACACCACCTTTCTTTAATCGATTTATAAAAGTACATGAACTAAATAATATACACATAACCATAAACCAATTTATATACCCACAAAAATGATGTTAAGTCGGGAGCATAAAAATAGAAACTAGCAACACTGACAAAAAAATGACGTAATTTGGTTACAATAAAAATCAAAATTGAAATTTAATTAAAAATATGTTTATTGGTTACTTGCCTATGATATGTGATGTTTTTTGAGCTTTTTACCCTTCCTTTATAATTCCGGCACAGTTTAATAGCACATTTCGTCATGTTATCCCTCTTATTTGTTTATTTAAATTGCGCGCGTAATACGTAGTGACACGAAAGCGGCGCGATCGGCACTAATTGGCGGGAAAGTACTTCTGCGCCAATAGTTGGCGCAGCTTTTTTGACAGGTCTTCGCGGATTCGATTATCCATCTAGATACTTATACATCAATGCTTTATACATACATTTCGCGAAAATCTCTTGTGTGAGTTAAAATTGCGCTCAAGTAATTATGTGTTCTATACTGTTTTAGCTATTGGCACCAGGTGCGTTACTGGGAATCAAGTCCAGTATCGGCACTTCGTACAATCTATTCCCCAAGCTGGCTCAAGATATCCTGGCCGCCGTTGCGAGCGGTGATATAGAAAAAGCAAGGAAATTGCAAGAAAAACTGAGTTTGGCTATCGAGGCGCATACTGCTGAAGGTAATTGAAATCCAAGACATTGTGTACTCTTTATTAAGAGATATCAGCTCCTCTTTATAATGTTAATTAACAAGATGATGGCCATAACATCTGGTTGGATGAGATGAAAATAAGAAAGGATCGAATAGAAAAGGAAACTAGATGATTTGTGGAGGAAGTTCAGGGAGGTTCAAGAATCATATTTAACTAACAATATTCTTATTATATTCTGTATTTTTATAGGTCCATGGGTCCCAGTGATGAAAGCGGGCATGGAAATAGTCACGGGCATCAAAGTAGGCCCGCCATGTTTGCCGCAGTACGAGTTGTCTTCGGAAGCCAAGCAGAGGATTGCTGGCAAATTGAGAGCTTTAAAACTGGCAGAATAGAGTTCATAATTATATTGATGTTTATAATGTAAATACACTAAATATGTTGTACTGAATATTTTTCGGTTTGTTTTGCGATATTTTGCGGATTTTTTGGGGAACTATTAGTGTATTTTTTTTGTGAGCGCTGTAGTGTCATTCTTAATTCACTACTATATTTTGCGTTAAGTGACGCGAAAAAATAAGACTAAACACTCCATATATTTGAATACTTAATCTTTTTTGTGTATTTACATTATTTTGATCAATGGATGAATGGAAAGCAAAGAATACAAAGTCTAATCAATATCACATGCATTTATTTTCATTATAAGTCTGTTTTTGTGTCTCATAATAGTTTGATTAAGGAAAAATTTGTTATTTGTTGAAAACTGTAAATATTTTGTAAATATATATTTTTATAACTATGTATAGTACCTAAGTGTTGGAAATTTGAATACAAACAGATTGATATTATTAAAAGTATTTGATTTATTATGAACTGTACAATTTAGATGTTGTTAATTACACAAATTGTTGCTTGCACAATCTGTAGAAAATGGTCTGGCTTCATAATCAATGAATTAATAAATTAATTAACGTAATTGTTACATCCTTTTGATATGCAACTAATACTCCACGCAATATAAAATGATACCAAATTTTAATGCATACTAGTGTTTAGTAAATACTCGATGAATAATTTAAATTTGAGCAAATATTTAGTCAGTGAGTTTTTTGTAGAAAAAATCTGGTAACGACATTAAGTCACCGTGTAGCAAGGAGCATCCACAATTCTAAATGTGTCAACAACACGTTGCCGATATTTGCAAACGAGGGCAAAATAGCTTGTGGCGTGGTGATAATTCTAAAGGTCCGCGCTGTGCCCCATCTCCCTCAATTTCTCCTGGATCCGGCCGCGGCGGTGGCTGTCGAGGGGAGCCAGGGGCAGCCGCGGCGGACCCACCTTGATGCCCGTCACGCATTCCATCGCTACCTTCATGGATGGTACGAACTCTCCTGGAGAGGACATAAAAAGTAAATGAAAGGCTTTGTAACGAAAGTAGTATAACGATATGGTAATATCGCTTGCCTATTATTTATTTATCAAAACATTACTTCAATACTGTTGCAACTTCTAAATATCAATAGCAGGTTTTGATAAGGTCATTTTTAGATTTTTTTTACGTGATGCACGAAACAGTGTCACCTCCATCTGAACCGAGCGCGTAAGCGAGAGCGCGGACCAAACGATAAGTAGAAGTACGATCGGCATAACCGTTCATTTTTGACTCATCTATCTCTTTTAGTTGGCTAGCGTGGCCATAATTTGTCAGCCAAAAATGAAAACGAAACACTGTTACTTCAATTCCTTATTAGCCAAAACTCAAGATAGAAACGTTACTTCTTTACCTATGATTATACAACTGGTACAAAAGGGCTACCTTCAGAAATTGGTACCAATGGATTATCAGCCAGAAACCACTACCAGAAAACATTACCAATTAATTACCAACCTTCAGAAGCGATGGTATCGACGAGCTCGTTGAGCTCGGTCTGCAGCGTCCGGGCTCTGTCCACGTCTCCAGCCTTCGTGGTCTCAACGATCCGCAGTACTAGCGCCGGGAACATGTTGGTCACCGTCGCGATGCTCGAGTCGTGCCCCATCAGCACTGCCGGTGCTATCTCCTGAATAATAAAAAGTTTTTTATTTCAATCCGACCGACTTCAAAGTCGAGATAACTCAAAAACCACTCGCCAGATATCGCTCCAATTTACAAGGTACCATATGATAAGCACTTTCGGACAAAAAAGAACACCCTGACAAAAGTTAGCATAAATTAAATTCACATTATTGAGAATAACTCAAAAACTGACACTCAGATGTCGCTTAAATTAAAATACTAATTTGCTTGCATTATCTTTCGAATTAGCTTTCGAATGTCGAAAGAATTGAAGAACTGGTTCACCCAAAACGAAGTTATAAGGTAACACAAAAGAAAAAAAAACAGACGAATTAAAAACCTCCTTTTTTTGAAGTTGGTTAAAAATAGTAACTCAACAGACAGGTAGATACATTTTGTTACGTCCTTAAAAATATTGATGAAAGGTCTTACATGGTTAGCAATAAAAACTTTGCGGCCATTGATTAGCAGCTGGGCGACCTGGTTAGCTTGCTTCAGATCCGCCTTCATGCCCATGAAGTTGGGAATTCGCAGTATTGCCAGTCTGAAGAAGTTCGCGTTGTGAACTGTAAAAAATGCTACTTTTAGCTCTAAATTCTATCATTGGTCTAGTTTCATGTGGTGGTGTAGGCACACGAAATAGCTCAGATGTCAAATGTCGACATAGTGTCTGCAATAATGTTCTAAGTAGGTACCTAGTAAGTAGATACTCGGAAACTTCCAAGGACCTTTTCCCATTAGATACAGTTACAGATTGCACTTACGGTTAACCTTCGGCTAAAATATAAAAGTCATACAATGTCCAAGCTGTTTTATCTTTAAACTAGCTGATCCGGTAGACGTCGCCCTGCGACATGTAGGTATATATTAAGTAGACACCCTCACTTCGCTTCGGGAGACTTAATGCTCCGCTCCTGTTGGTCGTATCGTGATGTTATAAATAGCCTTCTTCATTCAACACAAAGATTTTTTCAATTCGAACCAGTAGTTCCTAAGATTAGCGCGTTCATACAAACAAACCAAATCTTCCGCTTTATATTATTATGTACTCAAAATAATCATCAAGTTAGGTACTCCTCACCATCAACTCCAGTCATCATGGGGAAGTTATAGTACAGCAGCGGTAAACTAGGGGCCGCTTTGGAGACCACGTCGAGGTACGCGACCAGCTGCTCCGGCGTCCTGGGCTTGAAGTACAGCTCCGGCAGCGTCATTATGGCGTCCACTTTTATCTTCTCCGCGTACTTCGCCTAAAACATATGAAATTGAATGATATAGTCTAATTATTCTAAGATGATAGTAAATAGGACTGCGACGAGTAGTTTCATGATTTTTGAGTTCCCCCGAACCGGTCTTGTCACACGTGATCACAAATGTGTGACACCCCTCCCGTCACTTATTTCGCAATTGAAATATTATTTCGGATTCTGTCACACGATGTCACTCCCTTAATCCCGTAGTCGTTTATATTTAGATACCTACCAATTCATCTCATAAACGTGGTAAGTACTCACCATTTCAATAACATAAGGCAACGGAGCTCCGCCGACGTGAACAATAACTTTGAGGTTCAAACTCTTGCCTTCCTTCATCCACGCGTCCACCACTAACTTCTTTTCCTCTACAGTTAGGGATACGAACTCTCCTGTGGTACCACCAACTGTGATAATATGTATTATTAATACAGTATTTGTTTTGATTTAATGTAATTAATTTTAATGTTATTGTAATTAAATGTAAATGTAAATGTAATTAATTGTATCAGGCGTTAGGTAGGTAGGTAGGTACCTACTTTGTAGAACTCCATTTTAACAGATTAAAGATTATTCTAATTTGCAACAATCCGCGAACAAAATCGTATGTATGATGGTGTATCTACTTTTTTATTTTCATGCAAGCAAACCGAAGGTAACTAGGTGCTTAACGTATAGACGTATGTATAGGTAGAGCAGGGCTATTCAATAGAGCAAATAGAAAATTAGGTATATTGGTACAACATACCCATAACACTTTGAATTCCATTATCTGCTAAATATTTGGCGTAAGCTGGTATGGGGTCCACATTGACCTGGCCTTCATCATCAATCGGAGTAAATACTGGCGCGACTGCTCCTTGGATGTCAAAACAAACCTAGAATTGACAAACCAAACAAAGATATCACAACTAAAGCTGTTTTACCTACGCCACTAAGTACTTATTCGATTATTTCCATTAAAAATGTAATTAACTACTCACCATATTGTTAACTGAATGCAATGGCTCTACTGACTAGGATGAAGCCTCAGAGAAAACTGAAGATTTGATATACATTATTGGAAATATATTAGCACATTGTCTTACCGCATGCCTAATGTGACCATCCTTTCGTATCAAAGTGGGACGCCTACGCCGGGAGTAGAAGTCTTCTACTAGCTACTAACTTTCGGCTAACAACCAACAACAACATAATTTTTTTCGGTGCCTCTATTTCCAACTATGGTATAGTTTTAGTTCGCAAATATAAATTTATTTGTCTTGGAGAAACGGAAATTATTAGTACTCACTGGGGACAGGGAGACCGACGATCTAAAAGTGGGACTATCCCACCCAAAGCATGGCGTATGGTCACATTACGCATGCCCCACTAATTCATTGAGTATCAGGTGTGACGATTGGGTTTCTTGATTACCTGTCTAGTTAGATAACATGTATACTTAGTTTCTTAGTAAGTAATGTCTTCCTTTACATTTACACTCTCCTCCCATTTTCATACTGTTAAGGGACAATTTCCGAAAATAAAAATCTTCTGTTCTTCCCCAAGGTCAACTCTAAATTTGTACCTACCAAAATTTATTAAAATTGTCACTGTATTTTTAACAACAGTTACATGAATGCTGAGTTATACTTATTTTTATGGGCTCAAGGTAGCGAAAGAGTATGTATGTATAATTTAGCAGTACCCACTGCAGTTATCCATGGCGAATGTGATCGATTCAACTCAAAACAATCTACATCGGGACTAGGATGGTAGTTGTCGTAGTAAAATAATAGTAGCAGTCGGAGCCGGGGTAGTAGACGTTATTAAATTTAGCTAACTTACAAACAATATCTAGGGTTTATGCTCAATGTTGTGAAATTCACAGGTTAATTAAGGCATTACCTAATCGTTAATTAATTGATCGTTACTCAGTGATAATATTTTCATTAGTTTTTTAATTAAATCGGTATTTATTTAATTTTAAGAAATGAAAAAGGAAATAAATGACTAAAAAATTGCAATTCAACATTGTGTAACACTAGCTTTCGAATACAAATTTATGAGGTATCACATAAAAAAACATTCAGTCGAATTGAGAACCTCCTCCTTATTTTGAACTCGGTTAAAACGGATTAGAATCCTTCACATTTCGTCCGTATTGGTACAGGAAATAAATACCTGATTCAATGAAGGAATAAACATAGTGAGGAAACAGACAAGCACATCTGGGAGTTCTTCATAATGTTCCCAAAGATGCATGAAATCCGCCAATCCGCAGGTGGTTAGCTTGTACAAAATGAAACTTATGTTTCAACGCTATGAGTTGAATTGAATTGAAATTAAAATTGAGTTGGTTGAATGTGCGTAGACCTTTAGGGTGCGGTTCCACTGAGGCGGAGCGGAGCGGAGCAGTGCGCGATTCACCAATCACATGGCTTGAAATCCGCACGAGGCGCAATGAGCTGGGATTTCAAGCCATGTGATTGGTGAATCGCGCACTGCTCCGCTCCGCTCCGCCTCAGTGGAACCGCACCCTTAAAGGTCAATATGACCTACCCACTTAACCAGAACCTACCTCAAGAAAGATCATTTAGATCTACTTATATTATAGGTACCTAGAAATAAGGAGATACTTTTAAAGTGGCCTCGAATGAATCGAATTGTGTATTGAGATCAAGTGTTTGTGGTCATCTGCGAAGTGATATTCTATTTATATCAATATCACATCATTCCACGACCCTGTAGCCCAGTTGCTATTCACGATCAAGAGTGCAAGGTTCGATGCCGAGCAGTTTCCGAATTTATCCAATCTAATATTATATGCGAAAGTAACTGTTTGTCGGTAGGTACTTACCTACCCTTTTTAAAGTTTTCTTAAACAATATTTATTTAAAAAAAAATAAAGCATGATAAATGTCTTTATTTTTTTAAACCTTTTAATTAATATCCTCCTTAATTTTCTGATCTACGCACAGAATCCCAACTCCTTCATTTTCTCGTGGATCCTTCTCTTGCGCTGGTCTTCCAGGGCAGTCAGCGGCGCCCTCGGGGGACCCACATCGATGCTGGTCACGTACGCCATGGCAGCCTTCATGGTTGGTACGAACCTGCCCGGAGGAAAGTTTCCTGGAAGACGTATCATCAACATTTGCATTAATAGGGCTCTTCTGGTTCTGGCAATTTGCACGTGGACTTCGGCGGATGGGTGATATTTGTTATCATACCTATATGCAAGGGTAGGGACTGGGAGGTAAGTGGAAGCGATTTCTCTTGCTTCGATAAAGTATTTGAAAGGAAGAATGATCTTTTATAAAGATTCGAGTCCAGCTGTGGTAAAACTATGGTTTGTGATGGAGATACAAAAAACAGGTTTTACAATTCTATCAATTTTTTTAAATTCAAACGGGTACTCACGATTTCCAATTTTATTTTACCGATTTTCGTGGTGCAAATTTAATGGTATGAGTCTGAATATCGAAAAGTGCTATGTAGTTCGCTATGGAAGAAAAAAACAGGTTACCCCAAGGTCTTACCATATAAATGACACATTATTGGAAGAGAAAGATTACATTCGAGACCTAGGTGTCATCCTGGACAACAAGCTACGCTTTAATGTACCTACACGTTGATAATATTGTGACCAAAGCTTTTAAGACTCTAGGCTTTGTATTACGTAATTGTCGAGAGTTCAAGAAAGCCTCCACAAAACTTGTAATTTACACTGCCCTAGTACGTAGTGTCTTGGAATACGGTAGTGTCGTGTAGAATCCACATTACGATGTTTATGTTAAACGCCTGGAAAGTGTGCAGAAAAGATTTTTATGGCATCTCGCGTATAGTTGCAATTTGGCAAAAGTCTTACCAAGCTACGATGAACGACTTATACATTTTGGCTTAAATTCACTCGTTGAACGTAGGAAGCTGCTGGACACCATGTTTTTGTATAAATTAATCAATAACCTTATTGACGCACCTGATCTCTTGTCCCAAATAAATTTTAATGCTCCTAGAAGAATGCCGAGATCTTTGAATCTTAAACCTTTCATAGAAAGACCTGCTCGATCAAATTTAGGCCACTACTCCCCTTTAAACAGATGCACGAGAGGATATTGCAGTATTTACAACACGAAGGCAAGTAAATTTTTTGGAGACAGGAGGTCGGATGATGATGAACCTCATAACGTTGATATATTTTCGAATAAATTAATTACATTCAAAAAATATATAAGTTCTTAGTACATTTTCAATGATTTTTATATTTTAAGTTATTATTATTTTATATCAATTATTTTAACTTTGTGACATTTTATTTTTTTTACCCTGTATTTAAATGAAACGTAATTATTTTTAATTTAATTCAATTTTTTTATTTTATTATTGGGACATTTTAGATATATGAAATCAATATTTTTATCAATCAAATTTTATTGTTAATTATGTAGCTACTTTTTATTGTGTAATTTTTTCTTTTTTTATTCTTGACATAGCCATTTTAGCAGTACCTACTGTAATCAATTATTTATAACTTTAAAATGTTTGATTCTGTAATGTGTTTTTATGTTCATATTTATCTTCTGTGTGTTAAAATAGTGGGTTGCACCAATGGTTGCACCTATAATTGAGGTGGCACTGATCTTGTGACTGTATCTTTCTTATGCTTTTTTTATCATTGTATAAGTGTACACTTTGTTGGTGCAATAATAAATAAATAAATAAATAAATATTTCGACATAGTTGCATGGATCAAGGCGAGACAAATAGACTTCAGCAGCAAGAGCAACTGATAGCATTTAATCGAAAGCTTCCATGTAGAAAGTTTATACCTTCCACTAGCAGAGTATCCACCACTTCATTGAGTTTGGTCTGCAGCGACCTAGCCCGGGCCGCATCTCCAGCTTTAGCTGCCTCCACCGTGTCTAGCACCAGCCTAGGGAACATGGTCGCTACGGTCGCTATGCTGGAGTCGTGCCCCATCAATACAGCAGGAGCTAATACCTTCAAGAAATTATTGTTTTAATTTACCATAGGTAACATTGCTGTAATTTTCTAAAATCTAATATCGAATGATCTGCATATTGCGGAAAGTTTCGTTTTTCCTATTAAAATCCCCTGGAAACTATGAGATATGTATGACGAGACTGTGATCCTGTGTCAGTATACGAGTGTCTCCCTCTTTAAATTATTGCCTTCAACCATTATTTGTCCCCTCATCATTTAAATACATAATGATTAAGTAATGGGTTCCTAGGTTCCTACTAGGAAACTATAGAGGCTTCTTACATTGCCTTACGCGTAAAGTATCACTGCACTTGCTACCAAACGAATGTCAAGTGATTCGTCCAAATAAACTTACATGATTGCATATAAACACTTTATGCCCATCAGAAAGCTGACTTGCAACCTGATTAGCCACTAGTAAATCCGCCTTCATGCCCACGAAATTAGGTATTCTGGATTTTGCCAGTTTGAAGAATGCCGGCCAATTGACTGAAAAAAATACCATTAAAAACCATTAAATACTTACCTATAAACATTACGAATTAATGTCATATAAGTAGGTTAAAATTTAAATAATCGATCAATAATTAGGACGACGTCAGACTCTTTGAGAGTTGGATTGACGATTTGTTGAAAGAGAATAACTAAATAATGCAGAATATGGCAGAATAAAAGAAAAAACAATGTTTTTTGAATTTTGAAATAAGAGGGTATTTATCACATACCTACCATCGACTCCACTCATAACCGGATTGTGGTAGTACACTAGGGGCAGAGACGGTGCTGCCTGGGAGACCACTTCAAGGTACGAAACGAGCTCTTCTGGCGTTTTGGGCTTAAAATAAAGTTCTGGAAGTGTCAATATCGAGTTCACTTTGATTTTTTCTGCGTATGTTGCCTGAAATTAGTAAAGTTATGTATCATTTTTAACCGACTTCAAAAAAGAAGGAGGTTCTCAATTCGACCGTATATATTATGCTTTTTTTTATGTTTGTTCAGCGATTTTTTCGTCGTTTATGGGCCGATTTTGATAATTCTTTTTTTGTTGTAAAATAGATATGCGCAGTGGGGTCCTTTTGAAAGGATCACTAGGATCTGATGATGGCATCTTGGAGAAATCGAGGGCAACTTTCGAAAATTGTAGGGACGACTAGTGTGTTTGTTAATGTTTTCATAAGTACATGAAAGCGCTACAATTTCATGAAGGTCTGCAGTTGATCTGATGAAGCCGAAAGACAGTCAAGGGAACTCCTCAACGATGTACTGTAGTTATCTAGTGTCTGGGCTTGATTAATTTGTAGTGACGAGAACTTTACACCTACATGTTGAATTAAGCGCCATCTGGCGAGTAGTTTTTGAGTTACCTTTGCTTATCAGGTTGAAGTCGGTTATTTTTTTTTGTAAAAAGCAATAATGTAGCTTAGATTACGGTGCTATAAGATCAGAGAACAAAGGGTCCAATGATAAATGGGACTATGATGGTCAGGGTTGGACAAAATTTAATCATGATTACAGATCAAAATTACTTCTGAAATCCTGGTAATGGCCTTAAGAGAGTCTTTCATAAAAACAGGGTGTTGTCGTGGGGCATTTCGGTGCCTTCAAATATTATAATGATTACGTTGTGTACCTTATCCATACCTTATCTAATAACATGATTTCAAGTTTAAAATTTTTAATTAGTAGATTAATAAGGTAAATAATTATAATTATCAGAATCATGCCTACCATTTCTATGACATAAGGTAACGGTGCTCCCCCAACGTGAACCATGACTTCAAACTTTAATGACTTCGCTTCGTTCACCCACGCATCCAAAACTGATTTTTTTTCTTCGACGCTGAGGGACACAAATTCTCCAGTCGTACCGCCGACTGAAACAATAATTATTAAATTAATGTTTCTTCTGTGCCTGATTTTATCGGTTTCTGTAATAGGTTCTAATTAGAATAATTCTCCCTAACATTCTGTCGTAAGTCTATGCAAGAAGCAAGAAGCCTCCTCAAGATCCTGTATTTCTTAAGTCTCTAAGTATAGAATGAATTCAGAATTTCACTTCCCGCATAATGAACCTTCTCGCAAATAGTCATTCAGATTCATTTTTCAGAAATTTTTGTCGTGGGTGTTCGTCACGTGTTATTTGTTGTGTCCATGCCAATTACGCCAAAGGAATCCTTATGCGAGACACAAGTAAAGGTCTCCCTAATCATTCTCGAAACAAAAACTTTACCCAATATGCTTCGAATTCCATTTTTGACTAAAAATTTCGCGTATTCAGGTATTGGTTCCAAGTTGATACGGCCATCTTCGTGTATTGGAGTGAAGACAGGTGCTATTACACCTTGGACGTTGAATGCGACCTGGATAAAGAGGGATGCGAGTTATTATCGATTTACTGCATTGATTTACTGCATTGATTTGCACTTAGGAGCTTAGGACGAACTTGATCATGCTTTTAAAGAGAAGATTGGTGAACGGGTTATTGGAATTTTAAAGTTACGTCGCAGTTATTTCAACTTTACGTGTTAATGGTGTACCTCTATATACAGACCTACATGTTCAAGATTTTCTTTTTAAAAATTGTTGCAAATTACTTTGCACGTTCGTATTTTGGTTAACTGTCGCAGTCACTCAAGTTATAATAAAGAAAGTTAATGCAAGGCTTTAAGAGTGGAATTGGCAAATGAGTGCGTGGCGACGTGGCAACGCATAGCCGAGCCAACAGCTAGGTGATGCACCATATTAGATATTGTATGTTTAAAATCAAAATATCAATGATGTACTAATAAAATTAATTATCACCCATAATAACATGACTTGCCGTAATGTAGGTGTCACATCATACGTAATTGAACATGATTGAAGATACAAACATAATAATCAAAATTCTTTAGTGAACAATTGAATCAATTGGTGTAATTGTTGTTAACGATTACATGCTACAATACCTAAGTGTCATTAATTATTGTAATGACAAAGCTTTTGTAACAAACTTTTTAATGAGAATAAATTGATACATTATGAAGCTCTCATAGCGCGGCGGTTTTGCATAAACAATGAATGATCGACCGAGTAGGTATAGTAAGAGCGGGCGCAAAATAGTAATTTTATGGATGATCGTAAGTGGCAAAAAATGTCGTAAAGTAAAGCAGTCGTAAAGTAATGGCGGAGTAATGCAGGCGGCATTAAAACTCCCGATACTTGGGATGACTACTGAATCTTCCACCAATCCAACCCTCGAGCAGTGTGATCGACTATCTCTTGGCCTCCTTAAATAATTATGAGAGAGATGTGCTAAGTAGCAGTACAATGGGCGATAATCACGTATAGCGGTGTTAAGAATTCGGCCCCCTACTCGGGGGGTCCAGGTTAGAATCCCAGGGCACGCACTTCTGGCATTTTGGAGTTTTATGAGTCACTCGCTATAATGGTGAAGCAAAACATTTTGAGGAAATCTGCATACCGTAGAGTGCTTTAAACTCAAATGTGTGAGAAGTTCGTCAATCGCGTGGTGGTGGACTAAGGCCTTAACCTTCTTAATCTGAGAAGAGACTCGTGCCCAACAGTGGGACAGTTAATATGGGCGTTGAACCATATGGATCAATAGAATGGTGTTGACGTTCTTCGCTTGTCGTGGATATACCTAAAAGATTCAATTGAACAACAGTTGCGGTCATGTTTAATAGATGCTCTGAAGATCAGATAATAAGTATAATTGCATAAATTCTGATTGCAGTACGATAACAACCGAGTATGAAAGGACGAAATATTTTCATCAACGGGCACCCTCATTTCACGATCGCACCCGACGTACTGACATGTTCCAATGTTCATTCAATGACGCTAATCGTGTATAGGTAGGACTATTTATATGGTAAACCTTAAATCGTTCGTGAATATTTAAAACTATGTTAAAAACTGATTAAGACTGACAACATAATGTACCGGCTACGATAGTAGATATTTAACAATTACCATTTTGTTTATAATAATTATCCACAGACACAATACCAACTGGCTCGGAACGTCCGAACTCCGAGAGGATACTGATACTGAGGACTGAGGACCTAAGAATTACTGAGATGAGAGATCATAGCAAAGTATTGAACATTTCGTTGATAACTAATATCAGTAAAGTACAATGCAATGCAAAACAGTTTTATTATAATATTGCGCAGTAGATAAGATTACTGCACAGATAGTTTATGAATATGAATAGGTAGGTAAACGTGTAGGTATTTAATTGATACTTAGATCTTTGCAATTTTTTACGTTTTCTTAGCCAACAGCATACAAAAAATATTCGAGTGTTATTTTTGTTACCATTTAACTTTGTATGTAATTGCACATGTGACATGATACGCTCATAGCTCAATGGCGTGTGTCGATCCTGAGCTATCGGTCGAATTAAGTGAGCAACAGCGGGAGCAATCGGTAGTCGAATGGGTGACTGCTGGTGGTTTGAACTTCTTGAGTGTTTTCTGTGTTTCGGAGGGTTTTCGGAGGACGTTAACCGTCGGTTACCGTTGTGAACGATTGCAGTCGTTTAGCCATTTTAGGACCTTCGTTCGGGTGGCATCAAAACTTCGGACCCATGGATTGGCTAGTAAACCCTCCAGCTCCACCAATCCGCACTGGACTGGAGCAGCCTGGTGGTGTATGATCTAGGCATTCTTAATCGTGGAGAGAGAACCGGGCTCAGTATTAGTTAATAAGGGGTGAAGCCGTAAGCATACCTATATTTATTTTATTTAATCATGTAATTTTTTTTTACTTCGCTTGCGGTGAAGTACCTAAGACGAAAATAGGAGTTTTATTCATGGACCTTCGTCCATGCTAAAGCATGGTAAAGTATACCTGGTACTTATAATGGCATGCTTTGCTCTTTAGAGTGCGCCCAACTTATCTCTGAAATGAAGAGAGGCGCTGTCGTACGCATTGGACCAATCATCGAGAGGTAGTAACAGACAGATGAATGATCACAACGTACTTATGAATGACTTTTTAACATGGCGGCATTAGTTCCAATTTTTGCCATTTCAGAGATACCTAAGTTGGGCACACTATAAGCAGCTACTTAGGTACTTTTCAGGAAATAAAGTTCTTTTTTATGATTTCGTTATCGAATATTGCTATAACGTGTTCGATGTAATAAACTTCGATGACTCTCGATCCTCTTTCTCCTTTAATTCCTCATAGCCTCCTAACCTAAAATATTTAGAAAGATAAGTAAAGTTAAAAATAACTGCTGTGGTATCTTTCATAGATATGTAACATAATCAAGGTAATGAACTTGATGGCAATATAAACAACAACTTGTATCATTCATGCGTAACACGTTTATTAGAGTGCTCATCCATTATCAACTTATAATTTACTAGCTGTTGCCCGCGGCTTGGTCCGCGTAGAAGTATTTTTGACCGATTTTCAAACAAACTTACACCCCTTTGAGTTGGAATACAACAAAATCCTTTCTTAGCGGATGTCCACTAACGGTTAAAAAACTACCTCCCTGCTTAACATCTTCATATAGAAACGTTAAACGGTTTTCGATATTTCGTGATTAGTCAGTGAACTTTACGCTTAGAATAATTATACTTAGATTATTCTAAGCCTTTACGCTTTTATTTGTTAAGATTAGTTATTTTTTTGGCATAATCATTCATTTTGAAGATAGAAACATTGATAATAAAAGTAAAAAAACTAATGGGTAGGTATTATCTGTGGTATTATTTAGGTAGGTACCTACATAGATAATTTTAACCTATATTTTACACCGCTACCGCCTGGACCACGTGTTGCATTATTTTAAGAACGATTCGTTCATTCCATTCATAAACATGAGAGTTGTGTTGATATTATACAGTTTGTAAGACATTGCTTGCTATTCAACACAGTTTCAACTTTAAGTTTATCATCGTGACGCAATGTATTTCAACCAGTATACATTATTAATAGGTCATTGTGATTCTAGTAGGCCGATGGCTGTCAGACTTGTCAGTTTACTTTTAAGAGCTGCTGGAGACAGAACCATGTTTAAATAATATTTTCTTTTATTATTTAATTTTTAATTTTTAACGTCACTTTCCTATAAACTTGTACTTTGGCTTTGCATTGATAATTTTTATAACCTTTGCCTCGGGTAAAAAAAAACAAAATGAATGGAATTCCAACAACAAATCATAATGAAGAGAAAGCGCGGGAAAAGGATGTTGAAAATGGAAGCTCGGCGGACGAAGTTGAGAATGCGGATATTAATTATGGTACAAAAATTGCCGCGAAAGTAAAAAAAGCACGAAGTTTCATGGAATTATCTGTGCGGTCGATAAATTCTACTAAAAGTGTCGAATCTAAAAGTGAGCGAAGAGTTTTAGTTTTATATACCGGTGGCACTATTGGGATGGTGAAGAACAAAAACGGAGGTAAGTTTAGTATTATTTTATTTTTTATAGTTAAATTTAATTTTATGAACACGAGCAAAACAAAAAGCGCCACGCCACTAACGTGTTGCCCGCTTTTCTTCATACAACCGATTATCCGCATTTTCGATAATCCGAATACCTATCGACAAGAATTACTTAGTCCAGTTAATCGAGTTTCTATTTTACCTAGGTTATAGAATATTCATGGTAGAATCTGTGGAATAAATAAATTTCCTTATCTATATAATAGTTATGGTAATTTTGTTTCATAAAATAGCGACATGATAGTCAAATTAGTCAATATTTACGTCTTTCATTATCTAATATATCTGTAGTAGGTAACGATATATAACTCATCTTGGTCTACAGTAAGGTCATTTTGACTAGTCTGATGTGAACTTCGTTTTCCGAGATGTTTGCGCAGGTACAGTAACTGACCAATCAAAACACGGCGGCCATGACAGAGTTTTGTAATGCGCTACTTCGTATTGGCCATGGACGTATTTACGTCCATGGTATTGGCTAACTAACCTACCGCCCACACTCCCCTCTCCCTACCACCATTTTGGCCTTAAAATCGACATCTGCGCAGCCACTCGTAGCTAACTTCACATCAGCCGAGTTAAAATGACCTTACTGTACGGCTTTCAAATTTAATTGTGAAGCATAATATTATGCATTTGTTTCTTCTGATTCTCTTGGTGTATTATATAGAACTTAGTAATTCTTTTACTCGAAATATGTTCCATTTCAGGTTTCAGGCTTTAACCGATAACTTTCTTCATTTCAGATCGTATAAAATAGCGTCAGTGTTACATTACAAATAGTTCAATTAACTTACAAATTATGGCAAAGTCTTGTTCTTAAAGCAACGCTAACAAGGACTTGTTATTGTTGTTTATAAATGGAATAAATCAATTGGCGTATCAGTTAGGTCTGTTAGGTGATAAACTGTTATGATCACGCTTGAAAAGTAACGATGTTTTCTCATGATGCGTGGTAAACTAACTTATGGTGCGTACAGACTACCTATATAACAAAACATGTTATAAAACACAGTTATATAACATGTTTATTAAATGTGGACGATAGGTATGTCATTAAAAACACACATTGTGTCTTGTTATATAATCTGTATATAATTCTTGTTATATAATTGTTACATAATCTGTACGCACCCTTACATACCTATTAAAATTTAAATGCCACTAGGAAAAACATTTTCGTCGTCGTAATGGAGGTCTAAAAGCTAAAAGTCAACAATTAATATTTAGGTACCTAAGCTTTTCCTAAATGCTCTATGCCAAAACTTCATCCAGTCCAGCTATACGCCACTGACTGTTAGATGCGATGGTAGAGAAGAAGATTGAAGATGGTAGAGAAGAAGCGATATTTTAACTGTCGATTTTTAATTGTCATGTTTAAAATGTCTGGGCCATGGTCCAAGTGCGGATTGGCAGACTTCACACTCGTTAGAGAACATTAGGTATAGAGAATTCTTATGTATGCACATTTTCTCACTTTATCTTCTTTCACCGAAGCTGATACCTAATCAATTTTAATATGCACTTAAGTACTTATAAGTTAGTATTAAAGAAAATTCAAATCCCGGTCCCCGTTCGGGAAACCCAAGTTTAAGCCACTTGGCTATCACTATTAGTTTAACGTAACGTAACTTTATAAGTCTTACAGATTATCTTTACCTATTGTTACGTGCTTGCGAAAGTGATAAGATAATTAGCGACCTCTTCCAAACAATCTACGTAAATATTGAAGTTGGATTGGATATAGAGGACGAATAGGTAGGGCTGTACAAGTTTTTAAGTTACATACATAATTAAACTGTTATTAGTAAGTACTAATAAATGTTATTCTTTTTTTATGTGGCTAACAAAATCTATAGTCGAATTGAGAATCACCTCTTTTTAACGTCGGTTAAAAAATCTTTAGAATGATAAATTAGCGACACACTTTAGTACTTAATAACTAAAATGTACCTAATTCAAAGATAAGTAAGTATATTGATCAGATTTGCATGCAATAAACTAATTAAATTAAATTAAATATTTACGATATTTACAAAGTTTTTTTTCACAATGATAAAGGAGTAGAGAGTATGTAGGTAACTAAATTAATGTACCTACCTACTTACATAATAATTAATTGAATTTAATTAACTAAATTAAACAAAGACGAAACAAAGAAGATGCGGAGGTTTCAGGCGAATGGAGACATACGGTTAATTTCATTTTATTATGTCTTTGTATTCTGTAATTATTTTGTTTTCTTTGATATGATAACCCTGAGGGCTCAGTAATTGGTATTGAATAATGATAAGTTTGATGTCGCAGTGGGATTCCCTACACGGTTTGGATGTTTAGACAGATCAATGCGATGCTAGTTATATTTAACAGACTTTGAAAGAAAGACGTTCTCAATTCGAATGTAGGTAAGGTACGTATGTAATGTAAATAATTATATGGTCACTTTAAAATATGAGCGAGATCTGACGACTAGTTTTTGAGTTATTCATAATAATGCGTATTTAATTGACTTCGACTGCGTTGTTGATCTTTCCATTATTTATTTATTGTACTTGAGAAGTTGGTTTTTTGTATGACTTATTTTCCGCTAAGGCAGAGTATAAAGCTAAGCGTCCACAGATCGGTATAGTACGCATCGGACGCATCGCAGTATCGCAGTTTGTATAGAAAGTACGATCCGTACGATGCGGATCAGTGGACGCACTTGTATGATTTTCTATACAAAGAATACTACGATCCGTTTAATGCGATACGTCCGATGCGTACGATACCGACCTGTGGACGCTTAGCCTAATTAGGTGCTGTCTACGAGTATTCATTTCTACGTATTATGTACTTATAAAAAACCGTAATGGCTATTCCAGTTTTAATCCCACAACGAGGAATGTTCGAGAATCTTATTCGAGGATACCCGCAACTGCACGACAACGCGATGTGGAAACAGAAGCTCGCTGAACCTGGCTTCGACACATCGTTCCTGGCTCTTCCAGGTAACCTTTGACAAAATTAATTACATTGCAAGCGACATGTCTGAGACCTAATTAGTTAGAACGAGACTCTTACTAACAATTACTAACTTTGCTTTTACTAATAACTAACTGGACTAAACATCCCTAACGAAAGGAATCCGCTTTAGTACATAATATCTCAATGGCTAAATACGAGTATAATAAACGTCCTTAATTCCGATATATAACTAACCCTAGGCTGAGTCATTCACAATGATATGGAGGGAAGCGCAAGGATTGTGCTGCATGCTCGTTTTCTAGGTATTTTCAATCTGAGAACAAAAAAAATGCGGTTCTAAATCGAGCTAAGAGGGCCTACTGCTAATAAGTAGTTGTTAATGTTACAGAAGCAAAAGACTTTGATCTCAGGATATTTTATAAGATAATAGAATATGAAAATCTCTTGGACTCTTCCAACATGAGTGAAAAGGAATGGATAAAGATAGCTGAAGATATTATGGTAAGAAACAAAAATGAATACCATCACAAATAGCAATAGTAGATAATCACAACAATCACGCTTATGAATTCTTTTTTGAAGGATTTCAAATATCACACAGAATGCGACAAATAAAATAAATATCATTTCTTCGCATTAAGGTCCTAGGACTTAAGATCTGCAGTCTCCGTCTTTACCCGAAACCAGGAATGTAATGTGTACATTACAAGCAGTGAATAAAATTGTAACGAGGCAAACAGAATTCTTATGAAATTTTGCTACTATTAGCAATCACTTTTCGAACCCGTGAAACGTTGCTTAACCCGGCCACAGAATAAACGCTAATGACACCTTTAACACTGCTATGTGATCCATAATTACAGTGAAGTTTACTCAACTTTTACTTATTTCCAATCCTCAAGAAACACTACGAAGAATACGATGGATTTGTCGTGCTGCACGGGACGGACACATTGTCATATACAGCCTCTGCGTTATCATTTATGTTTGAGAATATCGGCAAAGGAATCATCTTAACTGGATCTCAGGTAAAGTCAGTGTGTGATACTTATAAATTCACCATATGTCAATATTTCCATGCGTATGTAAACCTATTACTAGCAGGTATATTTGGAGATCAAAGTCGAATTGAGAACCTCCTTTTTTGAAGTCGTTTAAAAAGATGAACGGGGTTTAACTGCGGAATATGACGAACAATTTTCAAACTAAAACAACCTACCGTAATGTTATGTTAGTGGCCATTTAACAACAAACGCCCAAAATTTACAGTTTTTTATGATTACAGATTCCTATTTGCGAGCCTAGAAGTGATGGCGTCGACAATTTCGTTTCGTCTCTGCTGATAGCCGGCGGGCTAAATATTCCCGAGGTGACTGTATTCTTCGGAAGCAAACTGTTTAGGGGTAACAGGTAAATTAATTGTGAACTCAACATTTTGGGTATCATAACGAGGCGAGGCGACCATCTCAATCCTGAGGAGTAGCAACGCATCTGTGACCAAACTAGAACAAGACTCAGGTTAACTATTACTAACAGGACTTACTATGACTAACAGTCCCTGTCCTCACACTTATTAACAAACTAACCAACTAATATTCTAACATCATCTGTTAAATGAACTAGCCATTCTAGTATTGAGTCTTCTTCTAAGTCGGTCACAGAAGCCACAGTTGTCATTTGTCATGGGCGGTAGCGACAGGATGATGCTATATGTTCGTTTGCTTCCCTATTTTCCCAAAAACATCTAAATTTGATTACCGCAGAACCAGTAAGATCTCCGTAAACAATCTGTTCGCGTTCGACTCTCCCAACTGCGTCCCGCTGGTGGAAGTGGGCATCGACTTCACCGTCAACAAGAAGGCCATCTTCAAACCCACGGTCATAGAGAAGTGCCATCTTCATGCGAAAATGTCCAAGAATGTCGGTCTCCTGAGGATATTCCCGAGCATCAGTTCCTCAGTCATCAAGGCGTTTTGCCAGCCACCGATAGAAGGTAAATTGGAATAGAATCACAGTATTGTACCTATCCGTTTTTCCAAGCTTTTTAACTAGTCAAGTTAGTCATAGTCGACCATTCGACCGCGCTCGCTGTTACCACAGCTGTTGCTATCGATGATAATTATTATGCTCGACGAAATGTCAAGCAGGTGTCTCACCGACGCACGGCGAGTTAGAAAGTAACTGACGGCTATTTTCTGGCTCAAGAAAAGTACAAAATGTAAAAAGTATGATATTCCGTGTAAACGAAAGAGATACATATTTTTCAACACACTTGCTCGTAAAGTTGCTATTTTTTCTTTAGTCTTACGCCCGGAATGCGGTTTATTACACACTAGTGCGTTTTACTTTTCATTACCGCACTAGTGTTTTTCTTATTCCACTTTTTTTTAATATCCGTAAAGAGGTTGTTACCAAAAGATTTGTTATTTTGTAAATAAATAAACTTGTTGTACTTAGTCAAAATCTGATAAGATAAGATTATACTTCATCTAATTATCTATTAAAGCATTTAAAAAATACAATATTTTAAATCATTAATTACCGTAAATTCTTATTAGAAATACATAATTATTTAGTTTAATATATTGTGGCTGAATGTTCGGTGTCTCTGGACTTAACCTGCGCGCGCATAGTTATTCAACCAAAGATACGGCGCGCGAAAAAATAAACCGCGCCATTTTGTGTTTTGTGCAAACATTTGTTCGTTTATAATTTGCTGATTTGTGACTGAAAAATGTCGATACCTAATTATTTTTTTCCTCGCAAGTGTGTTGAAAAACGTCGTATGATACGCGTGTGCTTTGTTCATTACAGTCTTGGCTCTATTACAGCCCTCGCCTTGCGGCTCGGGCTCAATACCGCCTCGACTGTAATGACCAACTTCGCGCACTTGTATCATAATGTACTATTAACAGTTGATTGCTGACTGTTCACACCGGCGGCGAGGACTCGTTCGCGTATGCATTTCTTTATTTTAGACGGAATTTCATATACTGTACGTTTCTTGAGCGAGAAGTATAAGAGAGTCAGCGGTAGGACCAGTCTTTATCTGAGGGGCCTTTTCCCCAAATAGTTGTAGCCCGATAGTTTGACGCAAACTATGGGGCTATGAACGCTCCAGAGAGTATATCAAATTAATCGATTTTGGCGTCCAGTAGCACAGATGAGAATGGGAATGGTAGCATACAGGAACAACCCAGTATACCCAGTATTTGCCAGGCGTGGTGCTGGAGAGCTACGGCGCGGGCAACGTGCCGTCGAACCGGCAGGACGTGTTCGGCGAGGTGGCGGCCGGCGTGCGGCGCGGCGTGCTCGTCGTCAACATCACGCAGTGCAGCAAGGGGGCTGTAGCCGCGCCGCTTTACGAGACTGGAGAGGTGAGCTATGACCGAATATCTACATTTCTCGCGCGACTCGGCGACCCTGCAAGACATGTGGCGTGGTCCAGGCGTGGTTCTGGAGAGCTACAGCGCGGGCAATTTGCCGTCGAACCGGCAGGACGTGTTCGGCGAGGTGGCGGCCGGCGTGCGGCGCGGCGTGCTCGTCGTCAACATCACGCAGTGTAGCAAGGGGGCTGTGGCCGCGCCTTTGTACGAGACTGGGGAGGTGAGTCGGGCTTCTTAGCCTTTTAGTTTTTCTTGTAGGATTTACGAATAGTTTTTTAGCGCAATCTTCTGTTTTAAAGACCAATTTCATCCTGATTTAGAGACCATAAAAAATGGACTTAACATAATTTTTAGTTTGATAATTGGTATAATTATAACCGTGGTTTATACCAAGAAGAGTGAGAAAGTAAGGAACACTGAAATGTTGATTGATGATGATTTAGATGATTTTAAGCTAAAATGACTGACCCTACCAGTCCTAATGATTTTCAACTAGAATATCTGGCCATACTAGTTCCTCGCTGAATGCGGAGTGATATCCGGTTTCGACATGACCCCTGAGGCGGCGCTCACCAAGCTGTCCTACGTGCTCTCCAAGACCGAACTCACTTACCAACAAAAAGTCGAGGTCAGTAGTTCATTATGTTATGACCATTTTTATTTCTTAACCAATTATTAACTAGATAGATGATGACTTTATTTATTTTCACAGCTGATGGCTACAAACATTAGAGGGGAAATGACCAACCCATCGTCTATTCCAGTTGAGGTATGTAGTTATTCATTGAAATTTACTAAACAAATACTACGAGCGAGAGAGAGAAGAGTCTTTGACCCGATTTCAAAATATGCTCCTTGGGAGCTACTAAAAAGAAGAATCAAGAAGGCTTCTTCTGTCACTTCTGCTCACGGTGGGGATGGTCCATTCTTAATTGAATAGATGGCATAATTTGACTGACGACACTATTTTCTTAAATGTTACCACTTCGAATTTCAAATACTAGAATTTTTCTCCATGATCATAAAGGAAGCTTAAAATTTGGCCTATGCCATTGCAGCAAAAAAGCTTTTCGGTGAGCATTAAGGATTTATTGCTATAAATGTTCTTTTTTCAGGAAGACTTCCTGATCGACACTCTCGCAACGAGTCTCAACATCCAGTCCCCCAAGAAGCTGATAGAAGTAACGGAAAAAGTGTACAACGCTCTTCTTCTGTACGCAATAGAGCATGATGATGAAATAGGAGTTAAAAAGATGCTGGGTAAATATATCTACTGGAGAGCCAATACTCTCTTCCTTCTATGTTAGCCGGCGACATCGGTGCTGCCCTGCTATTACCGATGTTCATGGATCACTGTCACCACATGGATCTGTTATTAAGATACCCACTCTTATATTATAACATAAATTGGAATGTTGATCTCTCGATTCATAATTAATTACTTTATTTTATTCTTAGCTTTCGTTCCGCTCTCTTTCTGAGTAGAGCACTTGAGTTTTTAGGACACATCGCTGATTAATATGGCTAGAAACTAAAACAACTTATGACATACTATGACAATTAGTGTATGATTATTTTGTTTTAGATATGGGAGCAGATGTAAACTGCCCGAACTCAGAGGGTAGGACTGCCCTGCATGAGGCAGTTGTGAAGGGCAATTTGGCGATCATTGGATATCTGCTGAAGAATGGCGCTAACGTCCATCTCAAGACCAGGTTAGTACAGCTTGATAAGTATTGTTAGTAAAGTAACAACTATGCTTAGTATGTATGTGAATCCTTGAATCCGTCCACATCCTCAGAACCTTTTAAAAAAGAGTGTTTACAAATTGGTGAGTCTCTACGCACAAATGAAGTGAAACATTCATTTTTATTTTATGGAGCCGGTTTTTCGGAAAGATATGAAGAAACAAATATAAGAACGGCTATTTTCGTGTACAAATATCCAGCTACAGAAATAACCGAGAATTTTGCATACTGCATTTGCGTTCGATATGTAATTCGTTCTAATTGCATGCCACACAAATGCCAGTCTTCCGCCCATGTCATAAAGGTACACTGCAGATTAATGACAAGATTTTATTATGGCTTAACTAAATTTTGCTTACAAATTTAATTTAACTGTGAGTGGAGGTAATTTTGTTTTTAGCGGGGAGCACTAATTCCATATTCTCGGCCACTCAAGTACCTATAGAAACTTAACGTTACGTGATACAGAAGCGGCGAGACCCCGCTCCTAACCGCGGCGTCCCGCGAGGACGTGCGCGCGGTGGAGCTGCTCCGGCAGTGCGGCGCGCACGTCCCCGCGGACGCGCCGCTGGCCGACCTGCTCGCGCGCGCGGCGCGGCGCGGTGCGCTCGGCACGTTGCGCGCGCTGCGGGCCGCTAGGGCTGATCTCGGGCTTACAGATGAGATGCGGCAGAGTGCGTTGCATAAGGTAATGGTGGGATGACAGAACCCCCCTGTTAACTGCGGCGTCCCGCGAGGATGTGTGCGCCGTGGAGCTGCTCCGGCAGTGCGGCGCGCACGTCCCCGCGGACGCGCCGCTGGCCGACCTGATGGCGCGCGCGGCGCGCCGCGGTGCGCTCGGCACGCTGCGCGCGCTGCGGGCCACTGGTGCTGATCTCGGGCTTGCGGACGAGATGCGGCAGAGCGCTTTGCATAACGCTGCCCTAGTGCTTGAATGGCCAATCGACCATTATTAAAATTTTACAGGAGACGTTTTTTTTAATTAGTAAAGGTTAATATTAAAAATTTTACTAAAACCTTTTATGAATTAGATACATGAATCATTTATTTACGTATATTAAAATAGTAATTTAAAATAATAATAATAGTAATGACTATTTTTCATTTTATTGTTGGAGATTGGCTAAAACGTCTCTAACAAAATTATGTTCATGGAGATTGAGCACAGTGACATGGAGATAGAGCCCTAAAAATAACATGCACGTTTTGTGCTTATTTGTCCAAACTACCATCATTGGTGCAATACAGTATGTTCAATTTTATACCACATTTTTCTGTACATGACTTGTTACAAATATGAATACAAGACTTGACTCCGACAAGACTTGGTTTAGTGTCATGAATTTAGGCTATGTTTTATACTATAAAATCGTATATAAAATTGTATAAATAGTAACTACAGGTCGGGGGGCCCCGAGTCCCGCGGCCCTAAGACCTTTCATATTATGTTGTTTTATAAATTGAATCAAAATGTGTACTACGAAATAAAGTCCTATTTCGTTTTTTAAGCTTTTGTGGGGGTATAGTAGAAGGGGGGGGGGGGGGGTTATAAGAGGAATTCTAGTGAGGTCTAGAGTAATAGATTCAAATGTGTAGGTATACTTGCACGTAGATAAATGAAAAAACACATAGTAATTAAAGAATTTATTACCCGACTGCGTCAGAAGGAGGGTTATGTTTTTCGAGTGTATGTATGTTTGTATGTATGTCCATTTATTTGTGACGCCAAACAGCCCAAACGGTTGAACGGATTTCGACATATGAGGAATCGCTGAATTCGTCAGAACTGTGAAAGTGTCATAGGCTATATGAATTTTCAAAATGGCGCCCGAAAGTGGAAGAAAGAGGGGATAATCTTGAGTTTTTTGTTATATTAGCAATATGGGTATCAAATGAAAGATCGTGAAAAGACCTTTTCAAAAATATATATATCATATAACGTTTAGGCACACGCTTTAACACAAATTGTCAAAAACCATCCCAAAAAGTAGAATTTTTCGGTGAAAACACTAAAAAGTCTGAAATAAAATTATTATTATAAAAACAAAAAACCCGACTGCTTACAAAAGAACTCAGAAGAAAAAACAAGTGTCACAATATCAACATAAAATACTTCATGCAGTACGCAGGCGGGGACAAACAATACTGTTACCTACGGGTAAAAAAAGATTTATCACAAGTATACTACTCTTGTGCCCCCGACTCCCAACACTCCGACATAAATCCAAGTCCTAGTTTTTATTATTACTTCACATACTACATATTAAAATCATCCTGTGTACAACACCTAAGTAAATACAATAAATATGAACGAATTAAAACAACAGAAAATCGATAAAATCTCAACGTATCTATCAAAATCCACTTTACTTAGTTTAATATACTTTGTCCCGTTTTTTTTCTGACATTTTGAAACAAAAAAACTGTGTTTAAACAATATAAATGCTTAATTTTGTTAAAGTAATGCTGCTAACTCTAAAACTAAGCAAAAAATAACAAATCAAAATTGCGTCACGTGATTTCGGAATGCTTCGCCGTGATTGGTCAATCGATGGAGATTGGACAAACAAGCACGTAAACTGATATTTGGATGCGTTCATTTGAGCAAAATAAGGACATACACCACTCAAGCACTTAAAACAAATTTTATATGGGAGATTGGATATTTTGTTTTTGCTAAATAATAGAAGTTAGGTCAATAATAATAACAAAAAATATATATTGTAAGGCGCGTAATCAAAATTGCTATAGTTTGAAATAAAAAAACGATTTTGACAAAATTGGTCGATTGGCCATTCAAGTACTAGGGCAGCGATAAGGTAATCGTTTTGTCGACAGGTGCTCACAACTAAAACGGGTACTCACGATAAAGGTTGTATTCACGATTAAAGTGGATAATCGTGATAAATGTAGGTGCTCACGATTAAATTGTGTAGTCGCGATTAAAGTGGGTATTGACGACTAAAGACTAAATGTGGGCAGTCACTATTAAAGTGAACACACGATCGTGGTATACATGACGATAGAATTTACGATGTGATTTTCAACAAAATCATTTTAAATGAATAAATAGCCTACGTCGCCGGCAAAAACTCGCTCACTTATATGCATCTCTTTATGTTTATGCAGTGTCATATTTTTGTATGTTTTCTGAGCGAGAAAAATAACGAAAACCACTCGCTACTTGCTGATGGTGGGACATCTCCCTTATAAAAATTTAAAACTTGACCATTAAGTTAACCAAGACCAGAATCAACAGAGTCCATACACAATACACACAAATATAAACGTCTTCCAGGCGGTGATCTGCAACCACCCCGAGGTGGTGAGCTACCTGCTGGAGTGTGGCGTGCGCGCCGACGAGCCGGACCTCATGGGGCACACGCCGCTCGACTGCGCCCTCACACTCGGACACCAGCACATTGTCCACTTGTTCAATAAATGATTATTGTTTATTTAGTTTAGTGCAATTTTTTGTTGTGTTCTGTGATACCGGTGAATATCGTTAGCGAAATACAGATTATGTTAAATAAAATAAATATTGCCACTTTTAACAACTCCTTTATTCGATAAATTAGAATAAAAATTATATAAATTTCAACAAGGAGTCAAAACGGTCACGTACTGGACGCACGCGCACGCACCGCGGTCAGAAGGGCGATTGGAGGACACGCAAAGGTGACCGGGGGTCCACTGGTCAGTGTGACGTTGGTAGGGACGTCCTGAGCGCCTTCGCCAAAGGAGGAGCAAAGACGCACCCAATATTATTATCAGACGGCTACAGATTAAATAAATATAAATTTAAATTTGAGCGACATCTGATGGGAAGTAATTCTTTAGCTAGGTATCTCTATTCTCTATTTTTGATTTAGAAGTCAGCTTTTTTTTTGGAATGTAAAAGTTTCATTATACTTGTAAAGTTAATTACTATTCATTTCTCGTGCACCTTACCTTTACCTTCTTAACGCTATCTCTCCTTCCATACCATAAGGTTGTCTGCAAGAGATCGCTAGTTAGCGATAAGACCGCCTTTTGTACTCTGCTGTTGTTTTTTTTTCCTGTATGTAATATTCTGTTCTTGGTGTACAATAAAGAAATAATAATAATAATAATAATAATAAAGTTAATACGTGTTCAATACTTACTTATAACCTACTGAAACTACTTATACCTAATATTAGTAGGTTGATAGGTCCTACATAAATGATTACCAGGTTCTTGCACTTTTTTGTCTTTTCTATCTTCATTTACATAAGATTTTGTCCTAGGAATAAAAATTAGACACAATTCGTAACGTAACAGTTTTATTTATTATAATTATAATTTTTATAAAGCAAATATCAACTTAAAATTAAATGACTAATAATGTAACACTTTTTCGTCTCTCAATTCGAATGTATAATATTTAAAGCAAAGTTGGAACTTTAGACAAACTTAATAAATTATTTTTTCTATTATCCGTTGGGCCGGTAAAACTAATTAAAATTTCTAGAAGTTAAAGTACCAAAGTTTTTCATTATCATAGACATCTGTTCTTCACGTATGGGGCACGGCTCAAAACTGGTGCAATCGTAGCCTCTCCGGCCCTTTGCAATGGCTTCCTCGATACTGGTTGTGTTAAACACGGTCGATACAATCTTATTTCTGTAAAAAAAAAACAAAAATTTTCTCTTCAAATTACTTCGCCGATAGATATAGAAGAAGATTTAACTACGAGCCATTCCTTTAGCCTATGACCGAAATATCTATAATATTCTACTCGCAAAGAAATATAACATTGTTCTCTATAGATGATTCCAGTTACCTTATAAGTTGCTCCATAGTTTTTGAAGGCCCCTGGTAGTCTGATCGCTGACTCATCCAGCATGCAATCCTCGGTGGACATCCGCTACTCACGCTCATAAATTGATGAGTAAAATCCGTTAAAATATTTGCCTCAGTACCACCATTTTCGAGATCTAAATAGATAAATAAATATTATAGTCCAGGCAAATTAGTCATATGAGGGCAAGAATCTCGGAATGAGAGATAGTCGGCTATAAACTTGTATAAACCTTTATTTTAACACCCTAAAACTTGTCTCAAAACCTACTTATCGTAGGTTGTCTGCGACTACAGATATTCCAAGGTATACAAAGGTTGTAGAGAATTTAATCCTCTACAATAATTATAATAAATACAAATAGCATAAAACTCATAGGAAACGAGATATTTGCTATAAATATGAAAAAAGTCGATTTTTTGACCTTTGACCTTGGAATATCTGTAGTCGCAGACACCCTACGATAAGTAGGTTTTGAGACAAGTTTTAGGGTGTTAAAATAAAGGTTTATACAAGTTTGTAGCCGACTATCTCTCATTCCAAGGTGAAACCCTAATATGCCTGGGCTATTAGTATCATCGCAACCCATAACGTTCTGACCTACTGCTGGGCAAGAACAACAATGTGAGGGTTACAGGTCCTAGCAGTCTACCACGTTGGCCAAGTTTAGATTGGCAAACTTTACACTCCTTTGAAAACATTCAGAACCATTGTGAAAACATCCTGGAAACCTGCACACCTGCAGGTTTTCACGATGTTTCGTTCAATAAATTGAAGTGAAAACATATTTTATAATAAATGCTACCGTTGTTGGTAGGTACGTGTGTTGAGGAGTTTTTTCACCATTTTTTTCTCCTCCAATATAAAAAATAAAAAGCACCTTTTCAAAATTACAAAACTTGTATTTTTTATCTAGGTAGGTGTGTGTATCCTATATTTCATACTTCAACTTCAGGCCGTAAAGATTTATTTAAAAACATTTCTGTCTGTCCATGGCATTCTAATTTCAATTGGAACGTGACGTAACAAAATGTCAGTTGTATAGAGGACATGGAAAGAAATTAACTTTTCGGGTTACAAAATAAAATTTTCAGTGTCCATAGTTATGTTTTCGTAGGACAAGGACCAAAATATTGATCGCCGTAAGTATCCTTTGTATATGGTTGTAACTTATCGTAGTGTCCGAATTATTACTTATATCTTTATTGAGCGCGTTAACTATAACAATCGCGATGAAATCTTATTAATTAACACGTATTTTGTTCGTATTGCCTTTTTATAGAGTGCCCTGTTTTATCAAAACTGTGTATAACAGTGTTGTAACAATCCCATTCAGTCTAAAGTTGAAGAAATATTCTGAGTGTTCTGATATAAGCAATTGAACTCTGCAGGTCATGGAGCAAATGTACCTGGTAGAGATATTCATAGACAAAGTCACAATATTTGCATCCGAAGAAGACGAAAAGAGCGGCGCAAATAAGAGTCTGATCATCAAAATAAAGTTTGGACCCAAAGTTGAGTTTATCATAAAGGAAGGTCAATTAGCTCTCAATGAAGAAACAAAGGATGATATTATAGAATGCGATGACCAAGGACGAAGAAAATGGACACGAACTATAAGGGTGGGAAAATCGTATCTATTTCCATCATACCCAGATACAGTTCTAATGATTCTGAGCAAGTTTCCCCTAGAGATCGAAGTATGGAATGATGATGAAAACGAAGTCGAAATATTCGTTGGAATTGGTACCATGCACTGGGAAACTCAGTTCTTCCACATGCTTAAGGAAACCGCTGAAGCCTGTAAATTACATGAACCATTAACTATCAAGCAAGTTACACCTTTATTTGCTGAATGTTGCTGTAAGCGGGTTGGAGACATTGCGTTCATCCTTAGAGTGAGCGCTTTGGGTGAAAGTATAATAACAGAATTCCAGCAACTTATGAAAGATCCAGACTCGTTTGTATTTAGAACTAACAAAGCACCAAGTATGTTTCAATGTAAGAGAATTGAAGGAGATGATCCAAACTTCTGCATGGTTGGGAGCTTATATGAAACAACTACTTTAGAAGATCCAGATATTGTTAATAATGCTCAACAGAAGATAGAAATTTGCACTGAACTGCAAAGTTGTGGCGTGGGTCAAAAAGATGAAGATCCCAGATGTAAGCATGGTGCCACTGAAGAAGAAAAAGAAAAGAAAAGATATCCAATTAACAAGATCAGAATGGGTGATATTACAGGACCATGCGGCAATGCTAACTGTACATTAGCCCATAAAGTAAGAACGTATATAAGAAACTTAGACACATATAAAAATAAAGCCGAAGGTGCTGTAAGTGGTACCAAAGATGGAACAGAGAGAAGAGTATGTGGTACTTGCGTATGTAAAGATGATCGCTGGCATCGTGAGGATTGTCCTGAAAATGAACAACCAGAAGGTAAAGATGGCAAAGCAGTGTGTTCAGGATGCGGTGGAGTCACTCAAGCTGGTAAAACATGCGAAGATAATAAGAACAAGATGTTTGGGACCGGCGTGACACCAAAACAGAGTAAAACTCAAGTCGCTTACGTTTTCAGTGTAACCGAAGTGCCTACTTTTAAAGACTCTGTATATGGACAAGATTTTATTGTTGAAAATCTAGAGGCAAAATATAATAACCAACCCGTACCGATCCCTTGCAGTAATAGAAGCGGTTGTTGCTGCAGTAGGCGAAGTGGACCCCAAATTCAACCACACGAGCAAGATAAAATATGTCCTAGCACACCTACGATAAAAATGTCAGAAAATAAATCATCTACACGTAACTTCGTCCAAGTTTATAATATAGAGGAATCGAAACATTCACAACGCAAAATTGCAGTATTGAATTGTACAGAATTTCAAGAAGATAAAGATTGTAAATGTAGTCCTCCAAAACCTGTTCCCCCTTGTAAAACATTTGACTGTGATTGTATTGCTGAAAAAGTAAATATTGCAGCTCGGAAAGCTCACAAGCCTTATTGCCCATCTTTCAAACATAAGAGCCATTGCCCTGTGACTATGATGCATGAGGAAGAAGAAAAGAAAAAGCAAGAAGACGACGAGGATGAAGCAGAACCTTTGCCTTATGGATTGCCACCAATTCAACTTGGTCCTTGTCCTGTAATGGGTCGGCCTTGCGCATATCCTGATGGTTTCGCTCGAATGTACAAAACTGCCGCTTTACCTGCCCAACCGCCCAGTTACAGTGACGCAGGCAAGGTGTGCTGTTCTAAGGAATATGAAAGAATAAAGAAAGCAATAAAGGAATACATGAAGAACGAGAAGGATGACGATTTTAGATGCGTTAACAAATTTAATGTGGACACTGAAAGAAGATGTTGCGATAAAGAACAGCGTTTGTTATCCCTTACAGGCAAGTCATGTTGTGGATCACACAAATTAGCAATACAAGAAAAATTCAAAGAAGGCAATAAGTAATATATTCAGTGAATTTTTTATTTTGTAACCCGCTAGTGTACATAACATCTCAATAAACTTATACAACTGATATATGGTATTTTATTTCATTGTTAAATAGAAACGAAAATATGCCAGTTTAGGTACTTTGAATCTTTTTTATAGTTTTAATTTCAAAATTTAAATCTAACAACAATTATTTTTTGAATATACTTTTAGTGAAATTTTGTGAAATTATTCAAGTTCAATAATGGGGGATGAGGACGATAATGATAAAAAGAAGAAAAAGAAGAGTGCTTCCAAATACAATTATACATTTGGCGACTTACATCCTGGTAATTCTAATACAAATTCAAATTTTACTACAATTTTTAATTAATTGTATAATAAGGTTAGTAACTGTTTAAATAGTTTCAATAAATGTATAACAATAATAACGTTTTAGGAGTGACCATTGGGCACAAGACATGCAACCCTTTTTCAAAACCGGGTTATCCCGTTCCGGGAGAGATGGGATGGTTATGGAATGCTACCGATGTACCAGGAATGAAGGTATTTCATTAATTCTTTAATTAATAATAATTCTGTAATTTTATTCTTTCGCTCTAATTCAAATGAAGACGATCTTCTGATTAAATTCTGATTTGATTTAGCCCCGCCGTGGATGGCAGCCTGGCGTGATTGGCAAAAGTGTGGCGAAAATGATGACCTTCAAATGTCCCAGAGGGGGTCAGGATAAAGATAAGAGTAAGAAGAAGAAAAGGAAGGGACATAAGCCCGGAGCAGACATGGGTGGAGGAGATTCTGAACCTGAAGAAGCACTGGACCCTAAACCAGCACTCAAGGTTCAGAGAAAGGGAGACGTTTTTACAATACAAGTAAGTAGATTATATTTCTCTTGATTACAGCGTGGCGTTGATTTGCATAACTTTTGCAGAAAAAGCCTTAGTTCCGATGTAAGGACAAGTTCTGTTTACCTTTAGACCTATTTATAATGCCTATGTAGGTTTGTTAGGTAGGTATGTTTAGGTAAGCCCTTTAAAAACTAATTTTTTCAGGGCCTACAGGAAGCATAATGAAATAAAATTAATATACATTACAGATGCATTTATAACTTTCGCTTCTGTTTCCAGGTGAATCCATTGAAAGACCTGACAGAAATAGCACCAAACGAAGACCCGTATGTAGACTGCGACCCCTTGATATTTAAAATAATAAAAAAGCGTAGCCCTGAAGAGCAGGCGAAAGTCGAAGCGCGAAAAATGGTGAAACTAAAGAAGCAACGAGATGCTGAAATTCGGAAGGCTTTGGCCGAAGCAGTCGAGGATATCTGCAAATGTGCGTATATGGACGTATATTGTAACGACCTCAGTGCTATAGACAAGGTTATTGATAGCTGTCCAGCGTTTAAAGAGCCTGACTGCGTTTGTAAAGAGGAATCTCTCAGCTCCTTATCTAGTAATGCCACATGGGATATTGAGTATACACCACCCTTTGGTTGCTTCGATTTGGCGCCGCGTAAACGTAAAAACTTCATTCATGTTGAAACGCAGTACAATGCAGTGGATGCCGGTATTGTGTCGGATGCCCCTAAGGTTAAGAAATCTACAAATGAGTTCAAGCCCAAGAGGAGAACCCCGCAAAAGAATAAGAGTTGTCCTTGTCCATGATTTTCGGATCAAAATTGTATAATTAGTGTTATTTATTGTCCTCGTTAAAGTTCAGATTTTGAAATAATAATATAATGTACAAAATATTTATTGTTTATGTACACTATCCTTATAACGCACAATGGTCAACACAGTCGTAATTTATGCACATTTAATCATAAACATAAGAGTGCAATAAAAAAGGGATACAACCTACTATCCATTAAAGTAAGAGTACTTGGAAATTTTAAATACCTTTACGAACTATCCTACTATGCGTGGGGTCGTGTCTGTATTCAAAATTCGTCGATTGATTCCCATCTTGGTCTATGCTCAAAATTCAATTTTTTTATTCATTCGGTTTAAGGGTTAGGCAATTCAAATTGACACTATAAACGTACTATTAACCTGATTTGGTTCAACCATGGTTCAACTTACCTCTATAATAATGGCCAGAGTCGTATGTAAAACTTTTTGAGAACAGTGGCAACAGCACGGACGTAGCCAGTATTATAAAACCTCCAAATGCCAGTGCGGATGGGTTAAGGTTTATTTTTGGGAGAGCCTGTAAAAACAAATGAAGAGTTAAATTACCCTTACCCTTACCGTACCGTACCCTTAGTACAATCGAACCTCTTCAGCTAAGTACCTATGCTAAGGAAGTAAGGACGAGACAATGTCGTGACTCTACATTATGGATATCGCTAGACGCTAGGTATAAGCACAGATAAGAAAATATTACTTCGGTATTTATAAGTATGATGTAGCTACCTGATGAGCAAAATACCACCTTATTCTATGTCACAGAAGAGTTTTCTGCTTCTTAGCCAACCATTCTGGAGTTTTCTAGATGGGCATATCTGGTGGTGGTAGTCACGTAATATTTTATATTTTTGATAGTAACTTGAATAATATTTACCAAGCCTGGTAGACCATCGAACATAGAGTTGACGGTATTCTTGATCGGGATCGATAGAAAGGGAACGTTGAAATCTAAACTCACCTGTAAATATGAAATAATTGAATAAGTTGATGCTAATTTAACGCTTATGTAACGTGCAAGTGTGGCGATGATGTCTAAGGATGGTAAGCACACTTAATAAAAGCCTAGGTCTTATCTAACTCCGCCTTTCCGTTTATATATATTATAGTAACATACCTAATATACTGTACATATAAACTTACTTCAATGTCCTCTTTCCCCTTGTCAAACGAAATAAATTTCGGTTTCCTATCGCTGCTCTGGCGATACCTGTATCCTTTATCTTCACCCGACACCAAAACAGTCGCACAAAAGAAAACAAATAATGTTTTATACGCCATTAATTAGCTCTTAATTAATTAAACTAATTGAAATCCTAAAATATTTTTAAGATCCTGTAGTTTGTATTTTTTGACTAATAATTCAAAATCTAGGAGCTAATTTGACCTAATCAAAACAAGTGTTTCTCTCGTCAAAACGTCTCGCCTTTTGACGCCATTTTACGGTGCATTTGCAGAAATAGCCTGGGAAAAGGAGGCTCGAGTGCTTCAGAGCATACAGCTTCCGTGTATTGTTGTCAATATGGAAGGTGGAACCACGAACGGTGAAATATTACAGGTTAGAGCCTGAACGCATAATGGTGATAGAGTTAAGAAACTGTAGATATGGCATGTACGGTAGGTATAACACCTGCAGCAAATTACGGCAATGATTGTGTCACTGCAACCCAGGCTCACTACTAAGCATGGGTCTCCTCATTATCATTATGGAGGCTTAGAGCATACTCCATCACTCTGCTGCCGATATACCATATATAGATAAGTAAGTTATTTAAGCTACATAATTATTTATTTCTATTGCAAATAAGGAAACAGACCAAAACATTTTTCATTGTAATGTGAAAGAATATAAAATTTCATTTTGTATCTTTGCCATTTCTATCAGAACAGTATTCTTATGGCAATAAGGTTATTATGGCACAGATTGAGCCAATTTGTACGACTTCCACACAGCACGATTGCTTGATGGCTTCTTGAAATTACACAGCTATTATTTAAAACAAAGAACATTATGTAAACATTTATTAACAATTTACACTGCCGGTAAAGTTATTATATAAAGTTGCACATTTTACGCATTTATAAAACTACATCATCATCGATAGTCATAATTGTCCTATCCATGACTCACTGTTGAACCCGGGTCTCCTCTCCCTAAGTGAGGAGTAGGTACAAGCCATTTTATTGCCCACCTCATCGTACGAGTGGATTTCAGGACTTCGCATACCTTTTAGAAGATTATGGAGAACTTTCAGGTTTCCTTCCATCGTGATGTTTTCCTTCACCTGCACCTAGTTTAGTTCTGTGGAGAACAATAAGCCGAATTTATAAATTCTTAGTGACCAATGGATCGATCGTCCATCGATGCCATCGATCGATGGTGGAATGGTTTAGTCGACGTCAATCGATTGATTGGTCTAGTAGAACCTATTGGTCTTGTAAAAACTATCGATCGACGTCGATTAATCCATTCCACACCATCGATCGATGCCATCGATCACCATCGACCACACCAGTACGCCAAAATTGCCCTCGCTTCACCACATGTCATATCACCACCTCCTGCTGATCTTGCTCCAGACAGTTATTACAGCACAGGCATAAAACTCCTCCGTTACATATTAGGTACATACCTACAGTAGGACTACCAGGAAACAGCCGATAATTCGTCCAAAAGGAGTCCTACATTTAATTCACCTTTGTACTTAGATGAATACCTATGGTAGGTACCTACTAAGACTAGTCAGACCGAAAATCTGACCAGTGGGAGTAACCCCCCGGGACCAACAGGGGCGCCGTAAGGTGTGTCGGCGCCCGCGTGCAAAACCGATTTGAACCCCCCCACTTGTGGTTCAATACCAATCTCATACAAATTTATCCACGCACGGTTGCACGCGCGGTTGCGGTTGCTTGCGGTTACGGCGCCCCTGGGGGCCAAATACATACGACGGTGTCATCGATCTAAATTATAAAAAGGCAAAATAATACGACTCGTGTTACAACTTCAGTTACAATTTATTGAATGCTCAAAGTATTGACAACAACAAATCTTCCTTTGCTGTCGTCGTTCCATTTTCAAATAGCTACCGGCCCGGTCGCTGGCCAGTAACATTTTAATAGAAAACCTGAAAAAGAAAGATCTGACTCCTCTCCTCTCCTCACTCCTCTCCTCTCCACTAAAACACTACTCTGCTCAAAAGCACCGCTCCTCTCAATAGCACCTCTCCACTCCACATCTGGCAACACCAGTATGCCAAAACCGCCCTCGCTTCAGCACATCTCATATCACCACCTCCTGCAGTCATCGCTCCTCACAGTTGGTATAGCACAGGCATAAAAATCCTCCGTTACAAAATTGTTACGACGCGACGGATGGTGTAGACTTTCATGAAATTAGCAGCTTTCTCAAATTTTAATTACTTTAATTCTCGATTACTTTCTCAACTGATGGTAAGTGGCAGAGATGGGGTACGTAGATGGGTAGAGTTCACCCCGGAACACACTGCCACCGTTCACACCGCGCCCGCCACGGTACATAGGTACTTTGTAGCCCATTCCTACCGTGCAGTATTTTACAATAAATTGTTAAAGTAGCAATTTGTTCCCGATAGAAAGGCGTGCAGCCTGATACGCTATGCAGGCGAAAATTTATGTTTTCAAGAGTCATATATTATGCGACCGAATTAGAAGGAGACTTACTGACAATTACAATTTGGAGTATGTATAACAGGACTAAGTAACTAGCGCTAACAGTCCAGACATTGGCGCCAACTGAAAGGTGGTTCTGCACGCTCATGATTTCGTTTGCTACCCATCATAAAATAAAATGATTAAGGGAGGTAAGTGGAACGCAGGTACCCTTAAATCGGGTAAGCGATTTAGATTTAAGTAGTTACTGATTGGCTGATAAATTACTTGTAAGTGTGTGATGCGTCCTCCTGCGAGTTAAAAACAGTTTGATTTTAGCTCTGAAAAGCGCAAGACTTCTCTAAAGGACATTGACGTCGTGTCGTGACGAAAATCTATGACATCCCGGTCCCCCGTGAGACCAAGCGTGGTATTTTCGAAGACATAGTATGTAATAAATGTTCCCTTGTCGGGGAAAAAGGCTACTTCGTGGACATTGAGTAGGTATGCATAGTAGTGCGACAATACTTGTCTATACTCCGTTCGCTTTCAATACGGGATTTATTTTATTTTTAATGACCACCCACTCAAATATCAGCTTGCCGCCCTTGTGGTTAAGGTTCATTGTAAAGTGACAGCGACAATTTAAAGTGCCTTAAATAAATTTTGGTTACAATTTTAACTGAACCGCGAGCACGTAATTGATTAGTTTTTAGCAGACGGACACTTCCATATTTATTTGTATAGCTCAGTTATGTAGGTAACCATTAAAAGTTACATCTTAGCGCCTATGGCTAGCTTAAAATACAGGTGACGATAGACGCGAGATTTATCAACACTGGACTGTTTAACGCTCTAAAAACTCTGTTGATGTCAGCACGCGTTCGTTCTAATTAATTATGCTTTTAAGTTTTTAGTTTTGAGTTATCATCTTAGCAATTTTAATAGTAAGATGCTATCTTAAAACATGTTTCTGTAGACTAAAGTCTTATCTTAATGTGCGTAGTCTGCAATTGTTGGGGCGTAAATGACAACAAAACTCTCACAAAACTGTATTTTGTTATTGAAATAATGTTGTTGTTATAATTTTTATTTAATTTGCAATGTTTGCGTGTTGGGGTTAAATCAAACTTCTCAAGGTTAACAGCACAGTACCTAATTTTAATTAACCACTGTGCTGTTTTTTGTTTTTCAAATGAAAATGAAATTAATTTTACTCGAGACTAGCTGTTACCCGCGACTTCGTTCGTACATAGGAGTTTTTCCCACGTGAATCTCGATCTCGCGGGAACTCCGGGATAAAAAGTGGCCTAGGTATATGTTGCTCCAAAACTTTCCTATATCTCCCTATGAAAGTCCCATGAAAATGTCCCGTTCAACTGTTTCTGAGATTTATTTTGTGCAATACAGTTTATGTATGTATAGAAGAAAATTTGTTTATGCAAGTACCTACCTACTTTTCGAAAGTCAAGCTACGCCCTTGCTTCAACAAATCCCTAAGCAATGTGTTCTCGAAAGAAGAAGCGACAAAAAACTACCAAGGAGATTTTTTCAAAGTACAAAATATTTAATTTACCTACCATTATGACAAACTGCTTCTATGAAGTATAGTAAGTGTTTTCACTGCAATCCTGTTTAGACCTATTTTATTATTTTCTTTCGAAACACTTTCGAAATAAGACATGGGTACAGGTACCTACCTGACTTCCCGTTGGAACCACTGTAGTGAATATGTAAACCTACGCTTATCATTAGCAAAATAGTACCAATGATATAAATTACCTACCTATTGTTCTGAAAGAACCACACATTGGTCCCAAATGCTCTTGCAGCTGTCTCCTATTCCCAGAAACCATTGCTTAAGATACCAAAATGTCACCCTTCATCCGGCACCTCAAATTGTTCCTGCTCTGATAACATCGGGTCGTGACGTTACTGTCGCGTGGCACCTTACGCAACGTACATCTCACAATGGTTTCCCCATGCGATTGTTCCAACCCAACGTACGGAACGTCTCGTATATAGTGGTGCGTGGCGCGGAAGCAGGCAGTTCTTCGGGAACACGTGAACATGAAACGGATAGGCCTGCTGGTGGTGTGCAGCGCGATTGTGGCAGCCAATTATACCAAAGACGGGTGAGATTTGTTATAGATTAAAAGTGGTACATTAATTACCTACTAGCTAGGTATCTAGCAGGTTTAACAGCTGGTATGTGTAATTGATGTGATAATGTTTGTGCCTGATGATATACCTAATCAATGTACAGCAAAACCCATATGCATAATTGTCGCAAAAGCAATTTGAGATAATTGCAATACTCAGCTGGTTTCCACGGCGCAGACCGTTTGGTCTCAGATTCGATTTTTAGTTGGGATATATGAAAATATAGCAATAGACAACAATGCAAGAGTTAACACAACGAATTTATTTTCTTCATCAGGTCTCTCCTTGTACCTAATTAAGAATGCCAAGAGATTTTTATATCCTCTGAAAGCATTCGCTTGATGCTATCTATAATGATTACAACAACGGGAACATGGAGCATTAGCGAAATTCTACTACCTACTAAGGAAGACCGATCCAACAAACGCCAGCATAGCAATTACATTCCGAAGCCATGCAAATCACTTAGGATTGACCACTAACACCATTGGCAGTAGGTACCTAGTCAATCCTAAGTGAAGTGTACCTAAGTGGTAGCGTACCTACACTTGCCGCAAAATTGCGCATACTTTTACTTATTACCTAAATAAATTCGCTTATTACAATCCAATTCTTACATACGTGCCGTTTACATAAGACTTTTTACCATTGCAATTCCAGTGGTTTCCTCCCTAGCAGCGGCTACCGCACGGAGGACCAGCTCGCGCAGCCGTCGGCCCGCAGCGACAAGCCGCGGGACGACGACAGCCAGCCGGAGCGGACGCAGCGGTTCGGGATCTCCTCCTACGGGACTACGGGGAGTCAAGTAAGTAGCCACATATGACGTAGACTTGACCTAGTAAGTAGTAGCCACACACTGACGTCAGATGACCCGTGTGGCGCCGCAGTGGTATTATGTCGGGCCGTCGGTAGTTCAAATGCTCCTGGGTTCGATTTACAGTGAGGCGCTTTGAGTGATGAAACTGTTATTGGTGTGGGTGTGTGCCCTTGTATGTGTGATGTCCATTACACTCATAACACAGGGAACGTGTGATGTTAAAGAATCATGTCTTATTATTTTTTATTGTGGGTACTAAGGTTTTCTGAATCAAATCGGTGGAACTACTTAGTCGCACTTATTTAACTGTATACAAAGCACTTCGTATTATAATCTACTTACTTCAGTTTCAGGGTCCGTACGGAGCGACGGCGCCAGGTCTATACGGACCATTGAAGATAGACCTCGGAGGAGTCCTGCTGGGCTCCATTATCGGCTTCGGTGCTGTTGTTATCTTGCCTAAGATAATACATGCCCTCTCTTACAGCTATGGAGGATATGGAAGAAGTAAGATTTTATGCGTTATTGATAGCGACAATATTAAACGCGTTTAACATGTTTTTTACTTTTAGGATGGGTCGTAACACCAGGAAATACCATTAACATTTACATGGGAATGTATTAACCCGATTAAAAATATTTATCTTTACTTATATCAATTTTCATCTAAATAAGTTCAAAGGATTAAGTTAGCATAAAACGATTGCAGGCTTACCTACCCACAATGTTAGTGCTTTGAACTAACTTAGATCTTGAGCAGCGTGGAAAGCACTAACAAAATCACTTATACCCACGACCCAAAAACAAACTTATCAACCACACAAACGTCTCTACCTGCGAATGGTAACCAGCCAGGCACCATTCGCAGGTAGAGACCCATTTGCAGGCCCTTACCAACTATTCTATAAGTCATAAGTACTTACTAAATCTCTCTCCTCAGGCACAGACGACCAGCTAGGCCAATTCTCAGAGCTCCTCACCCGGTTCGACGAGACGCTCAGCCGGTACAACGTAGACTCGGGCGCCTGCATGCAGCGGCTCGCCTGCTCGTACGTGCAGCTCGCCAACGAGAACGTTATTACCGGCAACGGGTCCGAGTTCGACTCGATGCTCGCTACGCTGACGCAGTATGTATTTTAGAGATCTTTATATGGAGTTCAGGTCGAATTCCGCAACAGCAAACTTGTCTGGCTTTGCTTTGCAAGAAAATGTACCTACTTACTTAGGTATATGCATAGACTAACGTACCTACACTGCACACTGAGTTGGATATGTGCCGAGAGCACCCAAATATGCAATGATTAGGTAGTAATTAATGGCATTTTTCCGTTCTCTGAAACGTGTTCAGTTATCCTAATTTAGCCACCAAACGATGCGTTGTATTCAACTGGCAACACTTTTTGATGTCATTGAGATTCATGGTCATTGAGATTCATTCCTAGGCCCTGGATTGTCGTACTCTTTAAGATCCAATTGTATTTGGTACGCTCATGAAATAACTAAGTAATTGACTTGCATAATTCCAGCAACTCCCTGATCCATCGCATGCTAGACGGCACGGCGATCATGCAGGCGATGTCGGCGGGCCGCTCGCTGCAGACGGACTGCCACCAGCTCTACCCCAAGTGCGAGCTCGACAAGAAGACGCTCGTCAAGATACTCACGCATCTCGTGCCCTCGTGATGTTGTCAAGTTTATAGTTGTAATATCATTGTGTTGTTTGTTGTGGATGTGGTGCATTTTATATAAAAAGTAATTATGATTACCGATTACGATTACATCTGGAGATACGGAAATGCCCAGCCATGAAGTCTTTTCTCGAAAGACGCTCGCTGGGGCAGGGACGCTTTTGAATGCATGAGTGCTCGCGTACATCACCGTTTTACAACTTACAACCTCCCCTCCCGTTATCACTGCGATACCTAGCTGAATCGATGTAAATACCAAGAGATATCGGTGTTCTGCCCGCGTGCGGTGCAAGCCTTGCACGCCCGGTTATGACGGCCCTGTGAGGAGGCATTACCGGGCCTCCAGATGTAACTATTATCGGTAATACCCATCTGTCTGGCACAATTAAGTGATATGTTTGTTTTAATTAGAATCAAATTGTAGAATAATGTTTTTGTGAAGTAGGTATACTTAATTAAGTATTATTGATTTCAAATAATATTTGTTTTATTTCTATAACACCTATTGAACACCAAAAACGCGTTTCAATTTAATCCTGTAATTACAAAATATACTACAAAAGTTAAAGTTAGCGAAAAAATAAAACCCAAGAATTTTCTTACCCTTGCTTCTTAAACAGGTGTAAAACTTAACAGCGGAACAATAGAGTTATAGAGACAATTTTTATTTGACAATGTGATTAATACCTATTAACTAAAAACATAGGTATAAATGTTTAAATGATTTAAACTGCCCCCTTTTTTCTAATAACTTCAACTTAAGTGAATTAAATAAATTAAATAGGGATGTCGATTATTGTCGATACACTAGAATTTGGAAAATAAAACAAACCAATTATAAAATTTAACAATTTCATTTATTGTAAGTCAACACCAAATCCAATCTACACCTGATATGCTCCGCCCCTCGTCATTTACTTCCTTTTACTAGAATCGTATATCAAGTAGGTAGTTACACTATTAGGTACTAGATATTAAATTTAGAATACACGCTCAGGATGTAAGTAGCTAGATCAATACCTATGTACAAATCATTGTTAATGTACCTATTCGATACCTTCCTTTGTGAGGAATTAACATAGCAGTGCTGTTTCTGAATCAAAGTGTGAATCGGTAAGTACAGTAACAGAAAATATTGATTAATTATACTTGTAGCTAAACTGGGTACGGTTAAAACACAGGACGGTTGAAACAAGTCGAATATCTCGCGAATGGTTGAGCCGACAGGTAAGGGTTCAAGGGGAAAAAGAAGCAGGTGACAAGACCAAACCTAAATCAAAGTGTTACATTGGTCACCGGGTGCTGTATATTTTTATAAATAGGCCTATTGTATTTTAGCACCCAAAAGTAAGTATTTTTCTATTGAGTTTCAAGCTATTATTATGTTAATCTATTCAAGTATTGAGTGTTCATTTATGATTTAGGTGAAGTTTTTAGAATACGGAATGATGACAAGTTTTAATATTTTATTATTACTACCATTACTATAAACTTTCTTTTACCAAAATTCGAGTTGGGGACGGTTGAAACAATATATGTGGTTACAGGTAAAAAAACATATAATTTTGTTTTGTTTTCTCGATGCCGAATTCGCATAGTAAAGACTTTCATAGGGCAGATTGAGTTTATTGAGACAAATATACATATACGGAGGTAAAAGTTGGAGATAAAACTATGCACTATCAACAAATTATTCGTCAAAGCCTGGTTACGTACACTGTAGGACTATTAAAACATTGAAGACCGGAAGATATTGTCATACGATGCCATGATTATTATAATACAATTACAACTAATGTTAAATAAAGCATGTTGCTATATATTTTTTGTATATTTCGCGTGCGTTTCAACTGACCCTAGTCACTGTTTCAACCGCCCCTGGCATGGGGACGGTAGAAACACATCGGAATTTATTTTCAAATCTAAATATCTCTAAAAATAGCACCCACCAGAACTAAATAGTATAGCCATATTGTAGGTAAAGATCCACTCTTCAATTTAATATCTCATCATCATCGTTCTTTTTATAAACAACAAAATTACGAACAATTAAAGCCAAATCGTTTCAACCGTACCCAGTCTACCCTACCCATGAAAGGCAGGTACTACTTAATGTGGTTATACAAAGAGAGTTATTTTCTGGTTCTTCTCAACTGAACTTTCGAATAGGTTTACCTACCTACATACATAACAGTATTTAGAGCAAGTACTTACTTAGGTGTTGTTTTATTATTGCTGTGTTATCACTTTCGTGTCAAAAGCAAAATAAAGAGACATATTCTGATGTTAATCTTTCTCATTTAAGCCATCACTTTGCGCAACTTACACTAAACATAAATTTAAATTTGTTAAACTTAAATATTTTCATGAATCGGGTGAATGATTACACATTAAAAAATAAGAGCTCATAATTATCAACTGTATAAACATGTATATTTTTTTGTTATCGATTGTGTAAGGTCAATGCTGAACGAAGCGTGTGACAACTTCGGACGGTATCCGGGAAGAAAATATTTCTCGAACTTGATATTTTCCCATATAGACTCCGTGTGAACAATTTAAATATTTTAAATTATATCTATTTTCTACTGTCTCTGCTCTATTGGTCAAAATCTCGTGTACGGTATACGGGAAAAATGTCGCCGTATGAACGTAGCGTAAGGAAGGGGGCACCATCGAGTTAATTTGAAGACATTATCTTTGGCTAAGCGTATTTACAGCAACTTCATTGAGAAAAAATATAAGGCAGGGTTTATTATTATACGTAAATACTTCCTGTTTTGATTGGAAAACTTTTCCAAATGTGTATTAATATATACCTATGAAGCACACACTCTACTCATGTGCATTTATAACTTTTTTCTCGCTCAACTGCTATCCCACGCTTAAATTCACTCTGATCCATTTTTTTCAACACGCCATGAGGCTTAAGGAGTACCTATATCTTCAAAAATATATCCACCAAGCATTTAAGATCTAAGCGTCACTTTAGTGACTCAAGTTTGTGACAGACAAAACATTCGTGAAATTTTAGTAAAACCTTAGAATAATAACGCCTAGAAACCTATTGCAAAATTGCAAGCTCGAAAAACGCGCAACTAAAACTTAGCCATATCCGGCTAAGTTCGTTCCGCGCGCTGTCAGTGCTCAACGTCACGTTAAGTCGAACACAGCTCCCGAGAAATAATTAAAAATGACGGTTTGCACTATAAAGAAGTATTTTAGTACATCAGACAAACAAAATAAAAGTGATAATATTTCATTTCACAGGTAAGTACTGCTTTTTATACATTTTCTGTACAAATATGACGAATTATAAATCATTTGAAATACATTACGTAATCACTAAACAGTGTTGCCAGTTGCAGGGAAAAAAGTGCCAACATGGTTTAAGTTGGTTCTTAATGTTAAAAATTAAATATAATATTTACCATATCTGTTTAACTTTTAAAGTTAGTTACTTTAACGTTAAAAGTTAAACTGTTAAACTTTTTAGACTAAATGTTGGTGTTATAAGTTCTATGAAAATAATTTACTTAGCATTTATTTTATTCGATCGTTTATTCGTTTTTTCTCTTTCATTTCATATTAAAGTCTACTAACTAGTTAGTTGTTTTGATAGCGTCTCATATTCTTTTTTTAGCTTTCCAGTTGACCCTGTCATAGCCAATCGATGGATTGAAATAGTTAGACGTAACCGCAAAGAAAATTGGTATAAGCCTACTAAAAATACAAAGATCTGTTCAATGCATTTTCACAAAAAGGATATTTATACCACAAAAAAAGTGTTTTTTGTGGGTAAACGCACGATAATGGTATTACTGAAGCCGTATCTCTGTGCGTGAAAAGATCGTAGATACATACCGCTCACGCACACAAGGATAATGAAGATGGCACGCGTTTGTGCCTATGTTTTGGTTCAGACGCGGCTTCTAGGCGTTATTATTCTAAGAGTAAAACATTGCTTTATTGTAAGCAAGAATTATGACCACCAAACTAAACATTGAGCAATCTCAATTTATTATTTTTCAAGAGCGTGCAGTATACCTACTACATAAGCTCGCTATCATCACTAATGATTTAACTAGGTATTACTAAATGATTAGTAAGGTTAAATTCGTTAATATACCGTAAGTTATTGTCAAATTAAAACTAAGTAACTCTTATGAAATAAATAAAGCACCGAAGCGTCGTCGGCGCAGGCATTATAATTACTACTGCATTGCTTTGTGGTGAGACAATCCTATAAAAATTCAACTAATAGCGATAGTTCCAAATATTTTGCAGATAATAAACGGCAGTGTTCATTTTGTATTTCTATGCAATATTATCAATTCGACGAACAGTTGGAATAGTGTACCTAATGAATTATGACTTATGACATTTTCTACGGAATGGTGTTGGAATTAAACACCATAAGACATAATAGTACGCGACAGATTGACATGGCACTTTTCTAGTGATGTGGCTTATATCGATATAGTTTATATCGATAATTTTCTCACCCAACAAAATAAGAGTAACATCAATTAAATAAAGTTTATTATAAGTTAAATGAAAATGAATCAGATTTATTCAGTTTAGGCTATTGTGGTACTAGCACTTATGACTAGGTACATTAAAATAATATTGTTGATAGACAGGTAAAGAAATATTTAAATCATTTTCATGTAAATAAGGTATGAGCCAGTAAGAAGATTTACAACTATGTTGTTATTGAATTATAATATTTAATTCATCGCAATCAATATCAAATGAGCTCATACTAACATCGCTACAAGCACTTTGTGACTCTTCACTAGTATCTCCGACTTCTACGATAAAATCTAAAGCTACCGAAGTTATTTTAAAACATAACAACAAACAAAAATGTGAGTGAAATTAAAATCAATAAACGCGGTCCATATAGGCTTGCGCATTACTAAGGCGAGCGCGGGTGACGTGCGGCATGCGGGGTGTCCCTTCCCCCGCGTCTCACCTCATACCCCGAAAGCCATGTCGACCTGTCGCGTACTATACCTACATAACGGCACATTAAACACTCACCTTATTTCATAAAATCATAACGATAAAAATCTCCGAACTATTATCTCGGAACTAATTCTTACTGGAATTATTTTTCACGCTTTGCAAAAAAGTCAAAAAATCCGTGCACGCACCGTTCACGCTGGTTAAACGTCGATAGAACGCGGGATAAACGCTGGTGCTATAGCATTATACTAAAACTAATTATGATAGGTGGGACAGTATTGCAATATCTTCCAATATAATTATGTAGGTTAAAATTCATGAAATCCGTTCTTACATATCCAACCATTCGCATGTCTCTTCAAGAAATAAATGCAAAAACTAAAGTTTTTTGTAAGTTGTTCGATATATTCTTAAAACTTAAAACAATATACAATTAAAATACAAATAAAAACTACCATCGTTGAGTGATGCAAGTTGAAAAACAAAATAACACAAAATAATTGTTTTAAAAACAAAACAATAAAACAAAATTTATTTTCACTTTGTTATTAAACTAGTTTCTTCATTGACAAGAAAATTGTCCTACTTTAAATGTAATATACCTGTAAAGCGTTGAAAGTAACGGATACTGGCAACATAATTTAAAAATAAATTCGGTGAGGGTGCGTTTATAAGGAGACCGAATTATTTGCCAAAAGCTATAGCTATATTATGTCATTTAGTTGAGAGGTGGGAGGTAACAATTAAACTAATAATTAAGTTTATAAATGGCTTATCCGTTTAAAATTCGTTGAATAATGCTAGAGGGTGATTTTACTTAGTCTGTATACTGTTTTGTGTTACTTCAATGAAGAAAAAAACAGCGAACGACATTTTTAAAATGAGTATTCCAATTCTGGACAAGAAGTAAATGTGTTAAATAACAAATAAAAGTATATTATAAACATAAAAAATATAAGGTCGACCGCTTGTTAAAAAAGCTTTATATGCAATTTAATTGTGAAGTGCATACCTGGTGCTACTTTCTTAAAATGAAAAGTAAAATTTAAATTATTAAGATTTTCACAACAGTTTACTTCTAAAAATGATGTCTGATTTTTAAATAAATAAAATTATATTTATGTTATAATATAGTGTCGACGTTAAAAGCTTTTCAACGAAAAAATCCAGTTAAAGCATCAATAAATAAAATTTTATTACGCTTTTAAAATAAACACAATTCGCTCTTACAAATAATCCCTTCACGTTGTACTATTAAGTTATAAAAACAACACAATAACATTCCTTACTAATTACGTCCCAAGATAAAAGGACAATTATTGCATTACATCAAATATCAACCCAATTACAATCGGCATCATTATAATTGCACCCTGAAATGTTTCTAGGAATAAAATTTATAATACATATTACAAAAGACGATTAATTTCAATTTGAAATAGAATCGAAGTTACAAGTTCATTAAAGAACGACAATAAAATATTTAATTGGTAGTTAGAAAATATTTTTATTATTCCAATCAATCTTCCAACACCATGTATATTGTCAATTCATCTCACATTCATCTTACAAAAGTGCAAGCCACTTTTGTAAAGCGTTTAATTTCACTCTATACAAGTGTTACCCATTCAAGCCCATGTTATTAGTTTAGTCTTAAATATGTGGGAGACACTGTTCTTAAATCAAATTAATAACGAAGTGATCTCTATTATATTTTCTATATATATACGTAGTACGTACAAGTTTTTGAGTAGTACCAGAGAGTCATAAATTAAATAGAGACCAGCGCATTTATGTCTCAAATGGATCATATTTAAGAATTTACTATAAACTTGGGCCCTAAAACTAAGGTTAAAATAATTTGACTTAAGAGACGCAGGGTAGAACATCGGTATACAATTAGTATTCAACATTATTTGATCTTGTATGAGTATGTACGAGAGGCATAAATCGTTGAGCAAATCTCAGTGAATAGTTGAGCGACGTCAACCTCAACACATCCGCGACCGCTTTAAGATAGAATCATGGCAAGATATATTTTTTTCAAAATTTTCAGTAGAGATTATTCGTTTCATATTCGTTTGATATTACTGTCAACATCTTTAAGTAAATCGATATTTTGTGGTGCAATGAAAGAATACATACACGTAAATTGAAGCTCTTTACTTATGTGTTAAGAAAGTTTAAAAATCAAGATGAAAATGTAATAAATGCACAGTATTTTACAAAATTTAACTATGGATTTTTTTTTATTAAAGATTCAGTGAGTTTAAATTTTTATTTTGGTATTCATTTTTTACATCTACAAATTATTAAATCGTGAGCTCGTTTTATGATGTGGTTCAAAGTCAACGTCACTTGTAAAAGTAAATCTCGCCATGATTCTTAAAAAAATGCAATAGCCCTATTTTTTTAAGAATCATGGCGAGATTTACTTTACACCAACTCCCATACTCATTATGTTTCGGTTGAATAAATTACAATATAACAGCAAAATAAGACTCATAACGTGTATCCACAGATAAAATGCAATTCCTTATTTTAATTAATATACAGGTCGACTGGGTTCGAGTTACAAACGGAATATTAACTGGGAAATACGTCAGGGCGATGCGAAAGGCCTTGTACTGTGTAAATTAAAACAAATACAAGTATCGATGTGCTGGTGGGGAAGGCACCGAATAAAACGTGGGTGGGTAGTTAGAAAAATCGTATTGATATTACAATTATATTAATTTAAACACGATGAAATCGGTACTAACTTCCATAATTTTTATATTGCTCATTTATTTTACTTGTATGTGTGGTCTTGCATCATACATAACAACAACATAAATCACAACAAACATAAATATCAGTTAAAATTTGTGACTACCCTTTTTTCTGAATATTCTATTTATAACACTTTTGTGGGAAAAGGCCTATGGATTTTATGACCTATTGATTGTTTCAAAGTTAAAATCTTTTCAATATGGAGAAAACAATTAATTGAATAAAATTATAATAAAAATTCTTTAATGGTTTGTTCGCTTTAATGCAACTTAAAAAGCCATACATGCAAGCGATGCAAAAGAAATGCAATTGATTTTAATTTAAAAGGTGTGTTACATGGGACATTTACCCTACCACGTTTTATTTCGTTTCTTCTCGTACTTCCAGAAGTTATTGTCAAAATGATTTTTTACCGTTTTAATAATATACAAGAATGATAAGACACAATATAATTACACTGTTTCTGAGTACAACAATTTGACATAGATAATTAATGCAGTGTTGTCATGATAGTTTAGGGTATAAATGTTTACCAATCTTTGATAGAATTAAATTTGATAGAATTTAATGGTAATTTAGTAGAATTAAATTGGTATGGTTATTATGTCAAATTTAAATAGTCCGGTACGCATACATGCAAAATGTTAATGCAAATTTATATTTTAACAATTTGACAGATTGGCTCTTTCGCTAGATTTAGATGGCTCTTTCACTCTTACAGCAATTCTTTGTGACAGAACGAGATAGATATTGGTCTCAAAATGCCCCAATTTCCCTTCACCCCATTTCTTCCAGCATATCCAAGGTACGACACAGGCTTCGCTCTTAAATCCCCTAACGAAAGTATTCACAATACTCGCATAGACTAAAGGACTGCGCAAATGTAACAACCTGTTACCCGAAAAACTTAAATGAAAGGATTCCATTATGATCTTTATGCCTTAACTATTACGGTTGAATTTCGATTCTATGTTTGGTGTTCGGAGTTGGTCAGAAGTCGGTGGCGAGTAGTACGTCTTTCAAGTATACAACCGTAATTACTAAGACATAAAGATCATAATTGAATGCTTTCGTTTGAGTTTGTCGGTTTTCAAGTTGTTGTAATGTGAGCAGAGCTTAAAACTTACTACGATAGCACAGTTTTCTAACGGGCCACTTCCACCGCACATGGTGACGCCGTTTCCATGGCAACCGTCGCCTAGGTGACCGTCTCCATCATTGGCACATCATATTCAGGAATGAATTGGCGTATGCCATCGGCTTCACGTCTGGATGTGGCTGGAAATAAATTTATAGTTGTCATGATGGCTTTTGCCCCAGAAGAGGCCACAAATGCATAAATAAAAAAACCAAGCCTGGTAACCAATCTTACATACATAACAATGACCATAATAAACTACTGTTACGAAATGGCGGTAGAAGCAAGAAACCGTTCATAAGCATAAAAATATCTTCACGATTGAATGATTTTGAACTTCAACTTACATTTATTATCCAATGTAACGGATTTGAACTAGTTGTAGTATTATTATTAATATAGACAAAAAGCTAACTTACCACTGCTTTGTAGGTGGTGTACTTTGGAACGAGATCCTTCCCCTTCATGGTTATAAAGGCACCTAAGTTACCCATCGTGTCACTGGAACAATGCAAGCAAATTAAGTTATGTTATATTCACAAAAAATATAAATAATTAAAAATAGCACAAATATAAACAACTATAGGGTGTTTTTTGCGTGTAATGGCACTCACCAAATATTTTTTTAACTTATGGTAAGTCAATGCTTGACAGCCATTCTAACTGATGGTAAGTGGCGTGGAAATCTCAATATGTTGGATGCACTAGTTTATAAAAGCCTTTTCTCTCTCTTCCTGAAGACCTCATCACATGCAGGGGATGCACCAACACAGGCTAGCTATTCCAGTCGGGTTGTTCGATGAAGGAAGAACAATTGGGGTGTTATTAGGCTCGGGCCCAGGGCCTTGTACAGCTACGGGGCCCCAAGGCATTTGACATATTTATAATTTATTGTTTTTCCATTTGGTGTCTGGCAGGCAAGCTACCTGGTAATGGTAAAACACCGGCTTTATGGGGCTATAGGGGAAATCCGTACCAGGGAATTACATATACTAATTCCTGCGCATACACTCTAAATTAAAAAATATATAATATATCAATGCCATCTGCCGCCCCTCCCCCCTCCCCGCAAACTCACCATCATCACCAAAAATTCAAAACAACGCCATCTATCCGCCACACGCACAAAGTCATCAATAATTGGGCGCGGAGAATACCGTGATACATTTCCCGTCGTGCGCGACCTCGTAGCCGTCGTTTTTGACCTCGTGGCTGCGGATGATGTAGTAGAGGTTGTTGCGGCGCAGGAACGCTGCCGTCACGTCCGGCCCGAACTGGCAGCCGACGCCACGCAACCTCCGCAATAGAAAACAGCGCCATCTATCCGCCACACACGCGCACTCACCAATAATTAGGCGCGGAGAACACCGTGATACATTTCCCGTCGTGCGCGACCTCGTAGCCGTCGTTCTTGACCTCGTGGCTGCGGATGATGTAGTCGAGGTTGTTGCGGCGTAGGAACGCCGCCGTCACGTCCGGCCCGAACTGGCAGCCGACGCCGCGCTTGGACGGCGCGCGGCCCGCCATCGGCTGCGGGTCCGACCACAGCAGCTCGCACATTATGCCTGGGGATGAGCAGGTGATTGTCAGTTGTCAGATTTATCAAAATTAGTACCACCGCCAGCAGCATGAGCGCCGGAGTGCATTTTATAAGTTGTCGTTAATTCTTTATTGTTAGAAAAAACTGAGTCCAATTTAAATTTGAAAAAAAAAAACTACTTCAAAGTTGAGACGGCTGTTTTTTGTTATTACATGTTATTATACTTAAGTTGCCGAGCTTATGGAATTGCCACTTCCCGCCAAAACCAAACTTATTACCTGTGCTCACAGTTCAATTTAGCTTGTAAGCAAACTTTTCTCAGGGCATTTTTAGATTCCGCCGTCAATCTTAAATGCACCTTAATCTCATAGGCCGAAAGTCGACATTTGCGTACCATGCAATTATAACGAATTCCAGATCGAACGCAAACAGAGCATAGGGTTCTATACTCCATTGCCATTGGTGCAAATCGGAATCTATTAAAAATATTCTATAGAGTCTATAGACCATTCACCATTTTTCTTGATCGGTGACTGACTTGACTTGACTGTGTGAAGCATCAATTGTATTATTGATGATACAACTGAGACTTCACACAGTTTTTTGCAGAGAATTGTCTCATGTATAACACCTTACTTTCCAAACCTGAACATACATCACAAGAAAACACCACAACACACTCACCATCCTCAGGCGACTGCTTGTTCCGATCCACCATCCGTATATCGTCGAGCGTGACGTCATCCTTCGAGAACAGTCCGCTGTGCATCACCAGCACTCTATTATTGGTGCAGTGGGCGAGTGGCAACCAGTTGTACACCTCGGTTCACTTCAAAAACTTAATAAACAACACAATACACTCACCATCCTCAGGCGGCTGTTTTTCCGATCCACCATCCGTATATCATCGAGCGTGACGTCATCCTTCGAGAACAGTCTGCCGTGCATCACCAGCACTCTATTATTGATGCAGTGGGCGAGTGGCAACCAGTTGTACACCTCGGTTCACTTCAAAAACTTAATAAACAACACAATACACTCACCATCCTCAGGCGGCTGTTTGTTCCGATCCACCATCCGTATATCGTCGAGCGTGACGTCATCCTTCGAGAACAGTCCGCCGTGCATCACCAGCACTCTATTATTGATGCAGTGGGCGAGTGGCAACCAGTTGTACACCTCGGTTCCAAAAACTTAATAAACAACACAATACACTCACCATCCTCAGGCGGCTGTTTGTTCCGATCCACCATCCGTATATCATCGAGCGTGACGTCATCCTTCGAGAACAGTCCGCCGTGCATCACTAGCACTCTATTATTGATGCAGTGGGCGAGTGGCAACCAGTTGTACACCTCGGTTCACTTCAAAAACTTAATAAACAACACAATACACTCATCATCCTCAGGCGGCTGTTTGTTCCGATCCACCATCCGTATATCATCGAGCGTGACGTCATCCTTCGAGAACAGTCCGCCGTGCATCACCAGCACTCTATTATTGATGCAGTGGGCGAGTGGCAACCAGTTGTACACCTCGGTTCACTTCAAAAACTTAATAAACAACACAATACACTCACCATCCTCAGGCGGCTGTTTGTTCCGATCCACCATCCGTATATCATCGAGCGTGAAGTCATCCTTCGAGAACAGTCCGCCGTGCATCACCAGCACTCTATTATTGATGCAGTGGGCGAGTGGCAACCAGTTGTACACCTCGGTTCACTTCAAAAACTTAATAAACAACACAATACACTCACCATCCTCAGGCGGCTGTTTGTTCCGATCCACCATCCGTATATCGTCGAGCGTGACGTCATCCTTCGAGAACAGTCCGCCGTGCATCACCAGCACTCGGTTATTAATGCAGTGGGCTAACGGCAACCAGTTGTACACCTCAGTGAACAGGTCGGCCATCTGCGAGGTGTACTTCGACGTCACTTCACCCCGGAAACCATACATTCTGTTCATGTCCAGGGTTTCGTGGTTACCTGAGGGAGGGAGTGAGCGAGTGATTTATTGCTCGAATGTATAAAGGATGATTTAAGAAGGAACATACTGTTAGAAGGAACATAATATTGTTACTCAATTTTAAGTCCTGTTTGTTTTCGATATCAATAATGCTGAAAGCGTCCTTGCTTTTGTTTCTCGAATTTTTAAGTGAACGTAAATTTATAGTGCCATTACATCCAACCAGCGAGCAGAAAAAGCCTCCAACATCATAATATCATTTACTACATGCATAAAAATTTCAGCTTCTTGAGTTCAGTAGTTTCGGCTGTGCTTTGTCTGTCTCTCAGTCAGTCATTTAGTAACGAAAGAGTTTTATAAATATATTGATTTATTTACCTCTAGACATGAAGAAATGATCCGGATACAGCAGCTTAAAGCTAAATAGTGTAAATATACATTCGACACTAAAAGACCCTCGATCCACGAAGTCGCCATTGAACAAGTATGGGTTCTCTTCAGAGGGAAGGCCGTTTAGCTCGAAGATGTGCATCAGATCGTAATATTGACCGTGGATGTCGCCGCACACCGTAAATTTCTGGTCGTCTGGGACCTGAAAACAACAATAAATTTGTTAATCTTTTAAGTCTATTGGCCACTATTCACACGTCACGTGGTGAAGTCACGTTACCGAAGTTTTCTACACAGTCTGCATACGTACAAGTTCCGTCCATGATCAGTCGGAGCTCGGCGGCTTCAGAATAAATGTAAAGATGATAAATTGCAAGTAATAAAACATTTCACATTACCTTGATATCTACTAGTGACGGCTGTTGCTGTAGATATGCTTTCACATCTATTAGGATCTGGAATTAACAACAAAATATTAAAACACACATTAAGGTTAAGGTAAGTATATCCTGCAAGATCAGTAAATGTACATAGTTGAGTCAAGGAAAGTTCTTCATGTTACCAAAGGTGTGTACTTACTGTGTGAAGTCTACCAATCAAAACTTGGCTAAAATTTTGGACTATGGACTTGGTTTTGGATTGTGAGACGAACAGTTACAAGCAGTCACAGTATGAGCTACAATGATGACGATGTTGTTAATGTTACCTTGTTACAATGAGTTACCTTGTATGCATATTTTTTGTGTAGTCTCTTCTCATCTTTATAGAAATCCATTAATTCTTGTATAAACTTCAGTGTCACCTTACCATCTTCTAGAACGGGACCATCGTAGCAGTCTTCAATAGCTGAAAGAAAATGAAATTATTAGTGTTAATTTGGAGTTGTGAACCATTTCTTTTTTTTTCTGTACAGGGGCATTGTATAATTATTAATTGAGAAAACCGTGCACGGGAAACAAGTATTCCCGTGAGGTCACTGTGACCATTCCTGATCTATGGTGGTCATTCCATTGAAATTTTTACTGGTCTCCTAAGCCTACAGTCTAGATGAACTGCAGTATGTTTTTGGGGTCCAGATCTTCAGATCTTCAGGGTTAAAAGTCAAACTATGCCATCGCTTCAAAAAATCCCTACGGTGAGTGGTCTTGGAAGAAGCGGCAAGAAACTCCCAAGGAGTTTTTTTCCTTGTCTCAGTTACAGACAACATTTATTATTTAAGGCTATATTTCAAATGCATGTCCAGGCTGTTTCAAGTTTGAAACATTCATGCAGTTTGTAATAACCCTTCGTCATTAGAATGAAAGATTTTAACTAATAGTATGAGATTTCCCTTCATTGTAACAATAAAATTCTAAAATATAGGAATGATAAGGATCATTATTATTTTAATACTTTTAATAAATTTAATAATAGTTAATATTGGTTCTTTGTTCATACAACCTTGATGCTGCCAGCTGTTCACCGATGTACAAAAGAGTGTATTTAAAAAGAAAATGCAAACAAATGTTCGATTTGCCATTTAAAATAAAAACCACAAAATACTTTTTACTTTTAAATTAAAACACTTAATGCTAATGCAAGCTAATTTGTTTTAATTATTTTTGTGTACTGCATGCTGCCATGTAACTACTGATGCCAACAATACTGTGTCTTTAATACAGATGTATCGTAACGCGCTTACTTGGATACGATACCGGTATTTATAAAGGTATAACGAAACCGATGCGATGTCGATACTGCAGGCCTCAATGGTGTCAAAAAAACTGTGAGATTAAAGTTCGATGTTTCACAGGTAGGTTTATTAAAATGATTAAAATCTATAAAAAAAAATCGTTTAAATTGACTGAAATGCCATACCTAAAATTTTAAACTTATGTCAAAGGTAAAATAACTGACATAAGTTCAATGTTTTAGCCTTAAGTAGTAGTTAAGTGCAATCTGTAACTGCCAAATTTCATCTTCTTGCATTCAGTAGTTTCCTGTACATTATCTGTAAATCAGACATTCAGTAACAGAACAGTTTTAATAAAATTTCAAATATACTGTGATATTGGCGCAGGTGTCCTCGTTTTGCATCGAACGCGACGACGGTATTGATCTAGACTAATAATAACTGTAACAGGCTTAAATCTGTGCACTGAATATTTTAGGGCAATTTTAATTTAGTTAGGCTTTGCTATTCATGTAGAAGAGGCTTTAGGCCGAAAATATTTTTTTGGAATTATCTCTCTGAGTATCATACGAAACCACTGAACATATTTAGATAAATGGCATGAAATAACATAACGAGTATGGACAAAGGATAGTTTGCATTCTAGGAAACGCATTTGTTCCCACGGATTAGCAGATAAAATTTACTATGGCGGTTTTGTAAAACAGTTAGGAATTAATGCTTTGAAAACTTTTCATCTACTTATCAGTGTCTCTGATTAAGAAGCGAATGGACTTGGGTTTAATTCCCGGCAGACACAGATATTTATCTTTTTAATTATTTGTTGTCAACTCATGCGTATTTGTGTTGTCATCTTTGTATGTTTTAATATGTATGTTGGCGTTTATTTATTTATTTACATTTGTGTTATATAATAGTATTATTTTTATGTTTGGCGAAACACATCATAAAATAGAGGTAGATATACTTCGCAGCAGCAAGGTCGACTACAGTAAATTGAATCAATTAAATTATGCCAATATATTCTATTATATTCGGTCACACAAAATTAATTGAAACCGCCATGTTAGACATATTTTTTTGGTAAAAAGGCCAGACAGAATCTACAAAAAGATATTACTTGATGGTAAAATTGAAGTACCCTACTGTGTACTTCAATTTTATCAACCTTGAAAGCTAACACTGTTTTCATGGCATCGGTGAAGCCATTCATAATGTGTTTATCGGCTTACCATCAGAGGGTATGTCTAATTTGCCAACCAAAAACATTGCACACTAACTGTAACTTTTTAAATGTCTTGTTTTATTCAAATTTTTATTGTCTACACTTCGCATTGTGAAATTGAATATAAAGTATCTAAAAATAGTAACAGAATTACTGAAAGCGGTCTTGTTTCAAATAAAATTCTTATTGTAGAAAACTTAGCGTAAAAAGAATTTAATGTGTCCCAAGTAAATCTGTATGACTTATTCCTGTCTTCCAATTGAATTGAAAGATATGTACTTGAAAAAGTTCATTATTTATTTGATAGACACAATAGTAATCATTCTTAGTATTTTGCTCTGTCCATTTGGTTCCTGCTAATTTCATAACCTCCAATTTGAATGCTCATTTCACTGTAGTTCTAAGCTTGGTGTAACATTCAGTGTTTATTTCAGTTGGTTCACAAATAAAAAAGATATTAATTTTATGTATTAATCCTGTCAAAACATACATATTTGCAAGTTTGGGTACTAAGCCAGGTAACTCATTCTATAGCTGTTACAAGCAAAATAGACCGTAAACATACAATTGAGGAAAAATAGCAGAAAAATTATCTCTTGTGCTTAGCTATAATTAAAATGGTTACTAAGGCTCTAGTAACTTGTGATTCAATGTGAAATATTATCCACTTAAGCTATTTATGTTGTTTTTTCAATAGGCAATAGCAATGAATCACCTTACAGCAATAATTATAATAGGTAATTAAAACCACATGAAATCAAAATTTCCTCCTAAACAAGCTTTTTGTGAAAATCTAAATTGTGAGTAAGTGTAAAATAAGCACTAGGTTCTTTAGCCCAGGGATAAATAGCTATCACTAAATTAACCTTATTATTTGTGGTAACAAATGACAGCAAAGTCATGAATTAATTGAAACAAGCAGATACTAGTTCAATGAATAGAAATCATTCATAAAGATAGAATTCTGCCTTAAATAAATTAACTGAATAATTTTTTGCTGACCATGTATATGTGTATACATGATAGTGACTAAAAAGCTGATAAAAAGATGTACAATTGTAGTATGAAAAGGTGTTCTAGTTGAATCAGTTTATACATTATGATTTAGGTGTTATTAAATGCAAGCAGAGTGACTCATTTGCTTTAAATAAAACTGGTCATACAAGTGCATATTTTTATGGTAATCTTTTATCGGGTACCAAATTACTTTTGGGACGTTTTTATAGATCAATGATGATACATATTTATAACCAAATTTAGTATGAACCAGTTTTACAACAAGTCAATGACTGAATTGTTAATCATGTTTTTTTAATGCTCATACCCATGTACTAGTTGTCGTGTGTCACAGGCAACATGGACAACACAAATAACTGGTAACTGACACCTCTAATCCAAGAACAAATATTTATTTGTGGAGTAAATATCTAGGAATCAACTCCTCGCTATGCAGAAAGGTAAACCAACAACTAGGGTTCACTGGTACTATATTGTAATAAAAGTTTTGATAGGATATGAATAATGTGGTAATAGCATGGCATTCTACACTTAAAATTAAGGTTTTGCTACAAAAAACTTGTAGCTACAATAAAAAAAATGGTTTCTTACTCATGGAATCCAAATTGATTGAATCGGCTATATTTACTTCCTTCTTGTCAACTGATATGGCTTTTTCAAAGGCAATCTTTTTCACTATCTTATTACATTCATTAAACTTCATCTTTGCATCCTGGTCATTTGGCCTAACTTTGGTTACCTGAAATAAAGAAGTGTGATGTAATAAATGTAAGTTTTTACCATAAGTGATGAATTTATAAGGTTTTTTATTCATTTATACAGAAGCAAGAAGCCTGTCAATATGGGTTTGGTTAACATTCATATGAACTAATTAAGTTTCTTAGGTAGGTAAAGTATTTAAAAGTCCCCACACAGATATATTATGTCGCATGTTTATGTGGTATCAGATGCTGTCTTTTTATTCAGTACTTAAAAGCCAGTAAATGAGTATTAGGATTTTGATGGGCTGTTTTGTGATTGAAATACAAGTAATGGTTGCATCCATGCTTAATTCATATGTAATTTTTAGAAATTATTCAGCACATTCAACCCACAGAAATAAAGATATTATCGGTACCTATATGGGGAATCTATAGTAGGTACTTAAATTGATTTAAAATTTACATGTGTATAAGATACATACATATTCATAATCCTTAAGTGCTAGCTTGTATTTTCCTAAGGACATGTACGAAGCCGCTCGTCTATAATAGGCCTTCGTGTAGGATTTATCTAGCTCTATGGCCTTAGACGCGTCGCTCAAGGCATATCCGAAGTTCTCGAGACGCAAATTGGCTATACTTCTGTTGGCGTAGTACACAGCGTTCTTCCCATTCTTCTCTATCGCTTTAGTGTACAGCTCGATTGCGGCATTGTAATTTTGTTCTGAAATAGGTTATAATTTTTACTAATTTCTGACACAATTTCATATCGATGTCTGGGGTAATGTAATAACTGCTTGTGTATAAACAATGAAGTTGAATACCAAAATCAGCAAAAATTACACGAAACTCACTTTTAAAATACTCATTTGCTTCATTTTTTAAGTTCTCTGCCGCATCAATGTCTTCTTGCGAAGTTGGACCCGTTATCTCTTCGTTACTTGCCATGGCTCCCAGTTTGATATTTTAACAAATTAAAACGCCTTGTTTTGAATTATATGCAATCATAGAAAAGAAATGTGAATTTCTCACATAACTACCTAATCACTATCCGCAATTCATGTAAAAATGATGAATTGAATTGATGGAATCGTGATTGAATGATTTTCAAATGACATTTGATTTTATCCACAGATTTAATTTAGACCACAGAGTATATATAGTGACGTAAATCACAAAATAAGGATAGTACAGAAGTTAAGCTCATGTATGTACCTCGATTTTGGTTATGCATGTGTCCGTCCGTAAGCATTCGGGTTAACGACTCCACAGTGGTCTTGGATTGGATCTTGTTATTTAATTTATTGATATGGGTCAAACATGAAAGTAAAAATAAGTGTATGATTGGAATCATTAAAATGTAATGTAATTTAGTCACCATTATTAATATTTGTATTATCATATATCATTGTAAACTGGTAACTGATATGGAACAGTGGGGCCACCTGACACAGGCATTTGCAGCTTACTAGGTGGTCTTAGACAATTAAGGTGTTATGCTTATTTATATAGATAAATAAAGGTATTTTTTCATTTTTCAATTTAAATTTTTAGCAAAATAAAAACGTAAAATTAAAAAAAAATTGAACCAACTGACAACAGTAAGAGCTAAATACGCTGTTCACCGGCCATTCTACGCTCACGTAACGCTCGTGTTATTAATGTTATTTTGACAACTATGTCCGAAATGTTATTTAAGGAAATAAATGTTATTTTACACGAAAAAAAAACTAACATCACGGGAGTCCTTAAATGACAAATTCAATAACTTATAATTCAGATTATATCTGTATAGTAATATAAATTTTTATATGAAATGATAGTACGTGCAATCGTTTTGGTTGCACGTACTTGTGGAAAGAAAGGACTTGAAGAGATAGGTATTCTTTATAAAAATTAAATAGTTCAGTTTTGCGTATAATGAATATTAACTCATTTAACTAACATTTATTTCAATTTATTTGGTTTCTATAATGTTTTTGTGTCTCTCTTAGGTACTTGAAATAAAATAATAATCCTATTATATAAATTGACACTCAAATAAATAATTTTACAAATTGTCCAACAATCCTTTCATTCAATATTTATTAAAAATTGAAGGTACACACACACTTTAAATATATAAAGAACTTCCTACGTCCTACATTGACTTGTGTTTAGTAATGAATCATTGAATTACAAGCAAGTAAGAACTTATTGTACCTTTCTGTAGCAACTGGATGTCAAAAAAATTATAATGCGCAATTTAACGTCGAATAAAAACAACCAATAAGATAATAATAATTATAATAACTCCATTTCTTAGGAAAAGTTTTTGTGTATTATAAATGTCATATTGCTGGAAATAACAACCGCGGTCAGAGTGGTCCGAGTGGTCCGATATGTTCCGATTTTTGGTGTATATGTGAACCGTGTCTATGTGTGCGTTGTTTTTGGGCACTTTGTATGAAGATTAACATCTGTATTATCTAAAGCCGGCTCCACACGTTGGCACCAACGTTGGCGCCAACGCTACTCGGCCAACGTGTGGAGCTAGAAAATGGCGTTGGCGCCACTTGGCCGGCGCGTGTCGGTTTTATCAAAGGAATCTGAGCCAACGTTCGCGATCCATCCACACGTTGGCTCAGTCTTGTTGCAGCAGGTAACGAGTACACACGTCTAGAAATCGAGCGACAATGGCGTCCATATCAACAAAATCCACATGGACAAATGAAAAACTTTTAGAATTTTTAGAAACATCCAATAAGTATTATGAACCGCAAGTCGGAATGACCACAAAAATAAAAGCTTAATAGCCTATGCATGATGCATGGCGTACTATACAAAATGATATGGGAATGATTGAATTTTAAGTTATAGTTATTATTATTTCTGTTAATTATTATCTGTAATATTTATCTGATATTTCTGGGGTAGTGCACATCTATTAGCCAAACGACAATAGATTTCGTTTAATTAATAAAATAGTTATTCGTCCAAGCAAAAAAAATCTTACTATTCCGCAAGTGTTAATTATTGTCGCCTTTTGCAGAAGAATGTACGTTGAAGGATAATTGTATAATATTTTTAGACTGTCCTGTAATATTTGAGGTGTAATATTTATTATTAATATAGGTTCATCATGATTGTGTCGTCATCCACCACGTTCTTTGACGTGGCCGTTTCTTTTTTTTCATAAAACATAAGGTATAATAATTATGCAGTCAGTACTTTAAAAGCGCTAACAGCAATTTCAACGTCTGTATCGGACATCTTTACATTGGCTCTGACGAACTGGTATAATATATAGCCAACGTGTGGATGCCTCACGAAATAACGGCCCCAACGTTGGGGCCGATGATGGCGCCAACACACGTTGGCGCCAACGCTACTCGTCCAACGTGTGGCCAAGCGAAATAGTAAGTTTTTAAAGAAAATACAGCGATGTTGTATCAAAGTTACCCCGATTGACTGTACCTAATCTTTACCCAAGCTTAGGGTTATTTGTATGTTTTTTTACCATGCAAAGGGTTTAAAGGACGGCGTCAAAATGTCTTTTATATGGCATGATAGGAATATTGGGATCTAGGTAAATATGAAAACAAACGCTCAAATAATTATAAACCTATGAAGTATTTTAATAAAATATTACAATCTATTTTGTCATACAAAAATAGTCAGTAACTTACAAATACTAAGTTCTTACAATATTTAAATTTAGAATGTTACGCGAGAATCTGCAGGAAAGCACAGATAAACAAAACAATAATACTGCTTTGGAACAACATGGCGGAGCTTGGTCCCAGGCAATCGTCGTTTTGGACGACTTGGAGGAAGAATGGCTGATGCAGCTCTTGACGCGTCGCCATGTAGTTGTCGATGGCGGTGGTTCCGGCAGCGGACATGGTGCGACCACGACTGAGTTTCCAGGCTCCAACTGTAAATGATTGCCGTAATTAGAAAACGGAATAGTAATGAAGTTGGTTTTTCACCTAAATGTTACATTATTTTGTGAAAACAGAAGAACCAAAAACAATGTTGGTATTTCAAATAATGAACATTCCGGTAAAGATGTAAGAGGTTATTCAGCCAAATGTGAATATTTCGTTAAATGTGTAAGAAGTCACTGAGGTAGGTACGACACAAACACACTGGCTAATAACTAAACTTGATTAAAAGTAAAAGTAAATGTTTAAACAACCACATTAGCATGATATACTGACCAGCTCGCTCGTATTCGTTGATGTTGACGCAGCTGTACGCCAAGGAGTACCTGATGTAGTCCGTCGTGAGGACCCACAATTCCATCTCCACCATTGGGGGGTCAGGGTCTAAAACAATGATTTCATCCGTTAATATAATTTTTATAGACAAAGAGCGTCATATTATTGCAGGGAGACGTGATACTTAGTTACAATTTCGTCTCATTTATATTTTGTTGATTAAAACTTTTTTATGGAATTAAGATAGTAAACGCACATGCAGCAACAACTTTCCGCTGTCGCCCATGACAACCGTGAGCGTGATTCAATTTAGGGATTCAATCAATTTAGGGATTTTTAGTCCAGTTAGTTATTGTTAGTAAGATAACCGTTACCCGTTCTTATTCGGTCACAGATGCACTACCACCCTAGAGGACTGAGAAGGTCGCCTCTAAAAAGTGTTTTATAAAAGGTTTTTAATCCAAAGAGTGTAGAGTTTACTCGTAGATTACTTACCATCAGTACCTCGCACCGGCAACCTGACTTTCAGTCTCGCGCTGCCGTCCGTAGAGTTGACGGTGGCGGTTCCTTCCACCGAGTCCAGGGTGCCGTTAATGACTTGCCAGTTGAGGACCGTCACGACCCCGGTGTCCAGGTTTGGCGTGTACCTCGCACCAGTACACTCGCCACTCTCGTATCGTTGGGGATAACGCTCGATTTGGTACCATGTTCCGGAGTACTAGAACATTAAATTAAACAATTTAAAATTAAATTACCTGGGTAATAAAAGTCAGATGTTACTTTGCTGAACTTCATATCAAAGATTAATCGACTTTGCAACCATTCGTCAGTAAACTCGAAAAAATATACACCACACCATCATTATGAGCATCTTGCAAAGTTTTTAATCTGTTAAAACATCAGACCAATAAACTATAGACGCGTAGACGGCGAGCCGGGAACAAAAGAGTGAAGCCAGCAAAAAGTCAGCCTAGCATTGTAATACATACGGCGGCACTCACTCCAAAACGACTTTTGTGTTCTAAATAATTAAAAATGAATGAACCTTGTGTTCCAAACAATAAAGTTCAAATTTATTCTTGTTCAAACTGTGAACATAGGGCATTCTATTGGTTTCGATGTGTGCTTTCGGCTGACCTTTGCCGGCTTCACGCTTTTGTTCACGGTGCTCCGTCTACAGTTTATTGGTCTGAGGTTAAAACTATGATTTAAATTCTGTTTTTTTCTTTTTTATATTTTTGTCATCATCTCTCAGTAATAAAAAGTCCAAATGAAATATAGTTCGAAAGTGTGCTTTACATATTTAAGATAGTAAACAAGCATGCATAATCATTCATCAATCAGCCTTTCGCTGCTGCCGATGACAAATGCGACCGATACAGATCAAGACACAATTCGAGACTGAGATTGAGAAGTAAGAGAAAAATTAGAATATAACCTTAAAAACGAAGAAATAAGTTAACAAAACTAATGCCTTACTTGAGCGACATCAAATGCCTGCATCACAGGTATATTGTTATCGCATTGTCCAGGCAAGACAATCCTGGTGCCAGGCTCCTCAGGGTAGTGGAAACAGGCATCGGCGCTCTGGTCGACGGGAATGAAGAAGTCTTGGAGCAACACCCGGTTTCCTTGGATGACGAGGTCCATTGCGCTCTGGGCAGCTTCCGTAAGATTACGAGTTTTGCTGTGCTTTGCGCTCCATACTGAAATTGGAGGAGTTGTTGTAAATTCCTTTCGTCTTGAAGTTCAGTGTTTTGTGTGTGTATTTTTCTACTTTTCAAATGTTTTTTTTTCTCTACTGGTCTAAACCTGAAGATATTCCACCATTTGTTTTGAAAGCGCTTAGATTAAAATTCATAATAGGTATCTACAGGAAAACCTTTACGATGATAAGTAATCTAAAGGATTTTCTTTAGGTAATGATTACAATTAGAATTATATAAATACTTACCTCGCATGTATTCGTTGTTAATGTTCTCGCAAGAATACAACAAGGAATATGTATCGTAGTCCGTAGCCAGAACCCAGATATCTGAAAATAAAATTTTATGAATATAATGATTAACGCTAGTCAATCGGTTTTATAAACATGAAAACATTGCCGAAAAAGAAAGAAAAAAAGATAAGTAAATAACACAAACACTTAGTTATAGTACCATACTAGGATTCCCTGCGCCGTGAGTGTCAAGGGCGAAACTCAAAACAAAACCATTCACACCCAGAAAAAGAATAAAAAAAACTCATCATTCAAGCCACCTCACTGGGAATCAAACTCAGAACCCCTCGAACAGCGATCCAGTATGGTAACCATTCCACCACATGGGTCATGACTCATGACTCATGGTTAAACAAAAAGATAGTAAAATGATCTGTGGAAGATTTTAAGTAACTAAACGACTTTAGTACACTTACCAACAACTCTTCCATCACTGAAGGTCTTCCGAAGCCTTCCATTGCTGCTCACTTCCACGCTGCTGGTGTTGATTTGGGCGGTGACATCGAAGATGTTGGTGTCGACTATCTTGAACTGGTTGTCGGAGGCGCGGAAGTCAGAGCTGATGCAGACCCCCACGTCTATGTCCGAGGGGTACCTTTCGATCTCGTGCCACCAGCCAACATACTACAAGAATGGATACATTAAATTTAAAAATATCTTTAAGAGTATAGTCTAGCAAAGAGGACTCAGTGTGCACTGGTGACTCCACTGATAAAATTAAAGAGTTGCTTTTTACCTGACAGATTTTTTTATTAAAATTGATAGATGTCCAATGTTGGCTCTGTGGCATGGAAAAGCAGTCGCCAAGAATTTATGGGAGAAGCGAGAATCATACATAGTATTAGTTGATTTATTGAGTTATTGATGTATGTCTTTAACTCACCCTTTGGGCATCGAAGTTCTGCACACCAGTCACATTCTGGCACTGTCCTCTGAAGCGTGGTGCTTCGTCACGGTTAACTTCAGGTATATAGAAACAGGCATCTTCATCCTGCCGAGTGGTTTGGTAGTAATCCTGGAGCAGACCCTGGGTGTTCCTGATAGCAGCATCCATGATGGCGTTCGCTTCGCTAGTGAGTGAAGTGGTTCGGCTGAGCTTCCAGCTGAATACTGCAACATTGAACATTATTTTTGTATCAGTGTTTTGAGGGGTTTTATAGAGATATCTCAATACTATCTAATATTTAATGGGATGGAGATTGATGGAGTAAAATCGATAGGAGTTAGATATTGGAAGTATTGTCTCTTTGAGCGTCACGCGGAAATCATGGAGCAGATTCAGGTGATATAAATGACCCTTCTTGCTCTGAAGGTTGTTGCAATTCTATACCATTCATTCTAAACCACCCAACGCTGGGGCTGGGTTACGACTACCATGGGGTTAAAACCCTTCCAATAACGTGTTGAATTTCGAAGCAGGCCTCTTCATTTATGAGAAGCGACCAGCGACCTGTGGTCTGCAGAGGGTCCTCCCTTTGGATTCCAGCGAAGTGAACGTACTATGGCATTCGTGACATGAATTCATGTCGTTGGAGTTTAATGAATAATGGATCAAAGTTAGGTAATTTAAAAAACAAAAATACCTTGTCTTCTGTTGTTTTCCAGATTCCGACAGCTGTAGACGAGAGCGAAGTTTTCGTAGTCCGTTTCCAAAATGTAATAATCGGCGGTGTTCACCACTAGAAGAAATAGAATAAAATTTAAACAATATGCCCAACAAATAGGTACTTGCTAATCAAATACTTGCAACATCCCTAAAAATATGATTGTATAAATTCATTAAGCGCTAAGTTATACAAAGTAAAAGAAAACAAAATTATCCTAATATCCTTAACGTAATAGGTAACTCTCGAAACTTCTCTAAACCAACTTCAAAATGATCACTAAATGAACGAAAAATTTCAACTCACTTCCAACTGCCTAAATATTTGGCGTAATTTATTTTTAACCGACAAACGAGCAGACGACCAGTCCAATAGTACATAATGACCGTCATCCGACCAGCAAAATCAATTCATGAAGGATGCATTACTGACTACGAAGCACAATAATAATTGTAGGTAGGTACTTACCTCCATTATCAAAAGCGAACGTGACATTGAGAACACCAGAGCCATCATTGGAGGAGACCACGGCTGAACCAATCATAATGTCCAGCTTGTTGTTCACAACCTCCGAGTTGAGCACGCGCACGGCGTCCACGTCAGCGATGTACTCTGCGCGTGCGCATTGACCGAACTGGAATGATGCTGGGTAGCGTTCGATCTCGATCCATCTTCCCAGGTACTGGAATAACAGAATTATTTTAGATATTGGTTTGAAACATTTGTGAATTGTGTCATGTGTTGATGTGCGTTGGCACGAAAAAACGATATTTGGGTTAAATCTCCGGTCACAAAAGGCAAAGGATGTGGCGGAAATAAAGAAAAACCAACGTTAATGTAATCATAATAATTAAAAGAGTAGTTAAGTATAAGATAATGAATATACAAAATATTTAGTAATCTATTTTATTTGGTATCCTGACATTTATGCGTAACTAAGAGAAATTCATCCATATTTAAGATCATTGACCGTTTCGTTAAATATATTTTGAAAGCTTATCATAAACTTACATCTCCTGCGCTGAAGTTTGCCTTTCCTCTAATAGTTTCGTCGCAAGGTCCTGTCAAGATAATGGATGTTTGCGGGCCATCGAAAACTGGGTAGTAGAAGCAACCATTGTTGGTTTGGTCGGTCTCTTCGTAGTAGCGATGGAAGAGGTCAATGTTACTGTCCACGATTTCATCGATAATTCTTCGAGACGCCTCGGAGAATCCCTCGCGAGAACGGCTGAATTTCCAACTGTATACTGGAATTTGATTAGACGATTAATAACAACCAGTCTAACAAAGTTATAGCTGATAAGGGTGCATTTCCACCAGAGATGTGCTATGCTAAGTTGCTAAGGATGCGTTTACCATCTAAGAATCAGCTTTTAAAGGGTTTCTAGGCAGGCCAATATATGGTATTAGTTAGCTCCGTAGCATAGCACATCTCTGGTGGAAAGGTACCCTTAGGACTGTAGTGCGAAGAAAGAAGTACTTACTATAAAAGCGATACTCACTTTGCTTTTTGTTGTTCTCCAGGTTTGAACAGCTCATGAGAAGTGCGTGGTCCCTGTAGTCAGTACTCAGAACGAATAGAGTTTTCTCGATGGTGACTGAAAAAATAAATCGGTTTGTTAATTTAGAAATCACGCCCTCGATTTTAACATGGTTATGGCGTATTTCCTTTACTACTGGCCGTACTCTTTATCCAAGATATCATGGATCTTTTAATTGTTGTTTTAACTCTTTTCGCTAAAAGTTGGTTGCGGATTGTGTCAAGCCTGATCGATCGAGTTAGCAATAGTGGAGCAGGTCGGTATTTGGATGGGTGACGGATAATGGTTTCGAAGGTATGTAACACCATCGGTACCAGTTATTATCGTTAGACTGTAGACGTAAGATAACCGCGAAGCAAACTACTGACTCTTGAATGATCTTTAATACTCTTCATATGTGCATTGAAACAGCGGGATAGAGTACAATCTAAGCTTTCTAGAGAAGATGCCCTGCAGTTTTAATGAATCAACCAACCAATCAAATCAGTTAAAGTAGCGCGAACGAGCCAACACATTTAAGTACAACAATTGTAATTCCTCACCTCCAGAGCCGGTAAGCTGAGCCGTCAATATTCCCCTGCCGTCAGGGCTCGGCACGACGGGACCCGACACAGTGACCAGTCTCTCGTTGTAGACAATAGTCTGTGTCATGGTCAGTGTTGAGCCGTTCACAGCTAACGTGGTAGTGGTGCACTCGCCATTTTGGAGCTCAGACGGGAAACGAGATACTTCGTACCACGTGCCTGCAAACTGTGAAAACGTTTTCATAAATGCAAGACAAATGTAGAATACAAGTTTGGGCTTTGCATGTTTGTCACGACAAGACATCCTTCATAGTTTCATGTTGTTTTCATTTTACATGTAGGTAAGGCTAGATGTGTCTGCTTAAATGCGAGGTTCATTTTCGTATATTTTATTTGGATCTTCACATTTCAGCCTGCCGAGAGTATTAGAAGTGGGTATGAATCCCACATAAACACCATCCTGTAGATTCTTCTTCTGTAGATTCTTTAGAAGATATCCCTCTCGAAAAAACGACGTGATTTCCAATCATGTTACCTATAGGATAACATTTGTCAAGGATAATCCATGCTTTTAAATTGTCATGTTCTTGTTTCCTAATATCTATATGTATACAGAATAACAAATGAAATACTAACCATACTTGCGCTGAAGTTGGCGACAACGTTTTGGTCGTTATAGCACTGTCCTCCAAGTATGACCGGCCCGCCATTGTTATCAGGGTAGTAGAAGCAGTTCTCGTCCGAATGACCTCGCACATTGAAGTACTGCTGACGCAGCACCGGTACTGTGGCCATCACACTGTCGATATTTGCTGTGGCATTCGCTGTCAGGTTTCTGCTTCTTGAGAGCTTCCAGCTTCCCACTGTAATACCGAATTGATAAATCATTATCATGCCTGTAAGGCCAATTCTTTAACCTAAATTAACCTGGTAAAATTTGCAAGTAGCACCTTTCTCCCTTTCACATAGGAATATGAAAGCACTATTATACGAGTTTGCTCGCGGACTGTTACAAAGTAGATTAACCTCTAATCTGTTCATAACTTTTGACTTGATGTTCCGATTTTTAAATCCTTTTTTATTCGAAAGCTGGTGCTTGTTGTCTAGTCCCATGTAAATTTGAGTGACATCGGTTTGTTTTTGAGTTATCTCTACTTGACGATTTTGACTTATTAAAATTTTATTATGTTAAAAGTTTTTTCATGTTTTTTAAAATTATACCATGTGAAGTTAACAAACCTTTACGACGATCTCCGTCATTGGTGCATGAGTAGACCAAAGCGTAGGAACCGTAATCGGTGGCTAACACCCAGTACGGCGTGCTTCTTGTCACTGGAAAAAAGGCAGTTGGTTAGCTAAAAGAGACGTCGAGTATATAGTATGGGAGTAAGAGGTCATAGTCTTAGTCGGCAAAAGGGTGGTGCATGCTCGTTTGCCATCTGCACTTCATAACAAAAAAGCATAACCTCCAAACCCAAAACAACTTACAATTAGTGCCAGCGATGGGGAAGGTGACGATGAACCTCGCAGCATTATCAGACGCACTAGCGGGGACAGCTGTGGCGTTGATGGTGTCCAGCTCCTGCGCCCGCACCTGGGTATTGAACACTTCCACGCCGTTGGAAGTCAGCTCGTACGTGGCTGTGGGGCAGGTCCCGTCCTGGAACCCTTGCGGGTAGCTCTCGATGTCGTACCATACGCCCATGTACTGTTGAGTAATTTTAACTTGGTAATTTTTTTTATGAATTGTAAGTTAATGCTGGACTACAATCGCACCTGATGGTAAGTGACGATGTAGTCTTGGGTGGAAAAGCGCACTTACTATTCCTACCTGTTTTTGAAAGGTGCGGAGCCGGTTACCCTTTTTAGAGTCGATTATTTCAGTTCTCATCAACGCATCTTTGACCGAATTAGAATCAGACTTACTAACAATATTACTAAGTGGACTATTAATAACAACAATGAACAGAATTAACTATTACCAAGGGCGTTACCAGTTACCAGACCAATCAATCGATCGATCAATAGTTTCCACTAGACCAATCGATCGATCCACGTCGACTAACCCATTCCACCATCGACCGATGGCGTCGATCGACGATCGATCGATTGGTTTTGTAACACCCTAACAGTCCTTGCCAAAGTCTTCACTTTTATTTACAAGTAGCCAACTTCTATATGTTAACGCGTACTGTTAACTGGACTAACCATCCTAGTCATTACTTGAGTCTTATTCTAGGTCGTTCTCGGAAGAGTTTTATAAATTTTAATTGATTATTAAATTCCAAAATAAACGTACTCTTTGAAGATTAAAGTTCTCAATCACAGCGACGTTTTCATCACAGCGGCCTCTGAAGCTGACAGGTTTGCCATCAGGGGTAGGGTAGTAGAAGCAGGCATCGTCTGATTGGTCAATAGCCTGGTAGTATCTGGGATTGAGGACATCGATGCTGTTGACTATATTGGAGATGTTGGCCACGGCGGCTGCGGAGAGTTCACCTGTACGGCTGAGCTTCCAGCTCCACACTGGAAAAAGAAGGTTTGATTAATGCCATAGCTTCTACAGTTCCGTTTCTAAACGCGCTACTATCAGAACCGGCTAGCGATTTGTACGAGCATTTAATTGATTGATAGTGATAACCTTCACTTAAATTCAGTCAGGTTTAGGTTAAGGTCAGTCCTTACAACTTTCGAGTGTATGCAGGAAAGAAGAGGTTTACCGAAGGGAAGCGAGGGCGGATTTTCCTACTAGTATTGAAATAATCGTCGTATATTAACAAAATGTAGACAATTTAGACAACTTACCTCTTCGAGTTTCATTGTTAATGTTCCGACAGCTGTAGACAAGGGAGTAGGAGTCGTAGTCAGTAGCCAGGACCCAATATTCTGAAGGTACGGGGCCTGTGGAATCAGAAGAAGATGATAGTGAAATACGTTACAGGAAGACTCCTATATTTTATACAGTTTTTAAACAAATACCCATGAAAAAAACAATAAATGTCGTATGATAGAACAAGTCAAGTTTTTACATTAGTAAATGCTAACGCTACAATCTCATAATTTTTCACAAAGATTCGCTATGTTGTCGCCGCCATAACCAGCACCAGACAATACACATCCATACCGATCCATTTATGCCTCACTGGGTATCAAACCCAGGACCCCTCGAACAGCTACCTGACATGGTGATCATTATGCGATATAAGGATTCGTTGATGACTTACTTCCCGGGAAGGTGACGAGCAGTTTAGCGCTTCCATCAGTAGTAGCCAAGACAGCTGTGCCTTCGATAGTGTATAGTTGTTGGTTGTACACTTGAGTGTTGTACACCAAAACAGTGCTATTAAATAAGGTGTACGTAGCATCATTACATGACCCATTTTGGAAATCCGAATAATATGTCTCTATCATGCGCCAACGGTTGGAATACTGAAAACAATCAGAAACAATTAATGTTAATTTATAATTTTAAAAGCTCCCCACTAAGAAAATCTTCTAATGAGCTGATGATCAACATACGCCAGACTAATTATTAATACCTAATAATAAAATTTTACGCCAAATTGAACCGTGAGCACACGTAATTAGCACGTTTTTAACATCACTATCATTCTAAACTGAGATACTCACTCTCACTGGATCGAAGTTTTGCACAACTGGTATGTTCGGATCGCATTGTCCCCTAAACACCACTGGGTCATTCGGGCCCAGATTAGGTAAGTAGAAGCAGGCGTCATCAGATTGGTCGACCCTCTCGTAGTACATATTCTTCAGAACATCGATAGAGCTAATGGCATTGTTGATGGCTGTGTCGGCGGCTGCCGAGAGCTGTCGGGTTCTGCTCAGCTTCCAGCTGTATACTGATTGTAAAATAAACATTGAGTCGTCAGGGAAAGCCTGGCAGTTTATAAATAAATCTATTTTGTGTTGAATACATACATCCATACTAATATTATAAATGCGAAAGTCTGTCTGTCTGTCTGTCTGTCTGTCTGTGACGTTTTCACGGCTAAACCACCGGTGCGATTTGGATGAAATTCGGAATGAAAATAGTTGAAGACCCAGAGTCACATATAGGCTACTTTTTTTTTTAAAAATCAACCCCTAAATGCTTGAAATAGGGGATGAAAGTTTGTATGAAAAATCTAAACCGCCTGACCGATTTCGATGAATTTTCCCAGGAAGATAGTTGATGACGTATCTTCTTCCCCACTTCCCCGGTTCGCGATATAAACGAATTCCACGCGGGCGAAGCCGCGGGCAAAAGCTAGTAATCTATGTTTACTTCTAACGAATCTACTAATCAACTAATGTTATAGCACCGTTTCCTACCTGGGTGTTTTCATGGGTCAGGAATGTGATGTTGCTTTTTTGCTATTTTAATTCCATAAATTAACTATAGGAAATGTAATTACATATATTAGGTCATGATCAAAGATATTGTACCTCATAAATGAATGACTTAAATTTTTATTCGGAGAAGAATTTTTTACGACGGTGACGACGCGTCGCCACGTTCAATCTGGTTTAATGTTACATGTACATAAAACTCGTATAGTTATTGTAAACATAATTTAAACTATATTTATGAAACTTAAAAGTGTGGCAATATCAGACATATAAACAAACATAGGGAAAAACTATCAAAATCTCACCTCCTCTGTAATATTGATCAATGTTAACGCATCCATATGCCAGAGCAAAGTCCTCGTAATCAGTTTCCAAAATCCAGAAAGGTATAACGATAGCTGCAAAAATTAAATAGATACATGTCAATAAAAAGAATCTCGTCTTAACATTTTAATGAAACACATAGTTTTAGTATTATTTCAATCGGTTCATAAATAAAATAGTTATGTCAATTCAAAGAATTACCTACGTCTAAGAATTTCCGAAAGTGGATAAGACACGATGTTTTTGAAGCGAGTCATTAAGTACTGGTGTATCATAAAACTGTAACTTACTATTTCCATCAACAGTGGTGGTAATGGTCAATCTTCCACTGCCATCTGTGGATGTAATGGCTACGTTGCCTTGGGTTATATTTAACTGAAGGTCGGTAACGCTGGAAGACTCTAAGTACAGGGTGTTGCCTGATCCGGGGGAGAACTGGTGGTTGATGCATTGTCCCGTTTGCTGCTCTTTCGGATATGCTTCGATCTCGTGCCATATTCCTTGGAACTGGAATTAATTTTACGAGTTAGAGAACCCTTGTCAAATATGGAACAGCGGCTCAAACCCTATAATGGCCCACTATTGAACACGGGAGGGAGCCTCCTTATTGAAGGAGACCTAGAGAATACTCCAACACTAGTTCAGGAGTAAGTGGCCAACCTAAGTATCAGAAGTTTTTATTGCCACCCGAAGTCTCCCGACACGGCTTAACGACTTAAAAAGAAACAAATGTACCACTTAAGAGTCAGTAGACAAAAATTTATCTTACCATTGCCAAACTAAAGTTGGCTTTCGCTTGAATGTCAGTAGCACATTGTCCCGGGAATCGCACAGGTTGTCCCGGCACCGGCTCAGGGTAGTAAAAGCATCCTTCGGGGCTATGATCCCTGGCTACGTAGTATGAGTTGTCAAGAACTGGGATTCGTTGTACGACGTTATTTATTGCGATTGTTGCATCGATTGACAACTGTCTCTCTCTGCTCAGCTTCCAACTGCTCACTGGAAGAACACAAAAGGTTTTCGGTGATTCTATTCTGTCAACAGGATTTTTAATAGCATGGTCGTTTTAAAGTCAAAGCAAAACTTTGCTACTGATTCACCATTGCAATCTACCTATGTAGATTGACTGTTGAATTGTGAATGGACGTATTGTAAGTAAAGTAAATGCGTTGTTTTGGGTTACTTTACCTTGTCGCCGTTCCTCATCGCCGCCAACCAAGTCCTGGCACGAATATATAAGAGCATACGATATGTAGTCGGTGTCCAGCACCCAATAGTCCGTGGTGACCGTCACTGTAACACAAAGAGCAGCGTAAATTGATATATCTATAATATAAAAATAAGTCGGGTTTTCCTTCCTGACGCTATAACTCCAGAACGCACGAACCGATTTCCACGGTTTTGCATTCGTTGGAAAGGTCTCGGGCTCCGTGAGGTTTGTAGCATACAAAATTCACGAATACAAATTCACGAAAGGAGGAAAACAGGGAAAATCATTTTTCACATACAGCGCCATCTCTGATACATAGCATGTACTACAAACCAAAATTTTATTCCTTTTCAAATATAAAACAAAAAAAAATCTTTAATTCCTAAACGAAATGTTACAATCAACGAAGCCATCTGGTGGCGAAACGGAGTTCGCCGGGTTTGCTAGTTACAAATAAATAAATTATCAACTCCGACAAGAAGAGATAACTCAGAAACTATTCCTCGTCAGATGTTGCTTAAATTTAAATGGGACCACACTACGATCACCAGATTTAAAATAAAAAAGAACTATAAAATTGGTTCACTTACAGAAAATGATCTTGCTTCCTAAAGAACTCTTATTATTGGAAGTTATATGTGTTGAACTTACAATTGGTACCAGCAACGGGGAAGGTGACGAGGAGTTTGGCGGAGCTGTCGTTGGTGGCGAGCCTGGCGACGGCGGTGATGGTGTCCAGCGTTTGGTTGATGACCTGGGTGTTGAACACGTCGACCTCGCCGCCGACAAGCGTGTAGCGCGCGTTGTTGCAGGTGCCCTCTTGGAAACGTGTTGGGTAGGACGCGATGTCGTGCCATAGGCCTTGGTACTGGAAAAATGGTGAACGTTAGTTCGTTAACACTAAATTTGGTAGGGAGGAGTTGGTGTCGCATACGTAGGGATTAGTTGGTCAACAGGTTAAAATTTCGTAGAAATTTCCCATCGAGCATCAACCCATTAATGGTCAGAACTGAGCGCGGAGTTGGTGAAAGAGTTATTAGGCAAAGAAAAACATAATTATTTAACTAATGTTATCTAATAAAAACGGGCGAACGGGATCGACGATTTTACGTGATTTCCGAATAAGCGTTCATCTATTCAACCATCAATATTGTGTTGCCTCGATAACTTAGGATCGATGCAAGTCGCTGAGCTATGAGTGCTTCTGTGACTATATTGTATACTAGTACCTAGATGCCCTCGCTTCGCTTCGGGAAACTTGCTCCTATTGATCGTAGCATGATTTAATTGTATAGCCTTAAGCTTTCCTAGTATAATCGACTATCCAACATAAGAATAATTGTTCAAATCGAACCAGTAGTTCCAGAGACTAGCACGTTCAAACAAACAAACCCTTCAGCTTTTTTAATCAAAAAAGTATAAGACGAAATAGTTACATTTCATACTTACTCTGACAGGATCAAAGTTCCTGACCACATCGATGTTTTGGTCGCATCTGCCTCGGAATACCACGGGACGGCTAGGGTTCGGCTCGGGCAGGTAGAAGCATCCAGCGTCAGTTTGGTTCATTTGTTCATAGAAACGTTGGTTCAAAACATTGATCGAGTCTACCACCCGGTTGATGTTGGTTATGGCAGTCTGAGACAGTTCTCTGGTACGGCTCAGTTTCCAACTGGTAACTGAAATAAAATTTATGTTCTGTATGTGGTAAACTTTAGTATAATATTAGGTAGGTATTTGTTTGTGTATGGGTTATTCGGTGGTAATTAGTCACCATAGGCGAGCAGCATCATTTAGTGGATATTATGATCATTATTATTTCCTAATGCAAATTAACTTTTCTAAATGTTCCGTAAGTGGATACTAAAATTGATAATATTTTGGTAATGGTAATTGGTAATATTTTGGTAATGGTAATTGGTAATATTTTCTGTGAAATGTGTAGGGTCCACCATAAATTGTCAGCTAACTAAGCAGACTTTCGAAGATGAAATTATGCTTTGATAATATCTCAGATTAAAGGTTAATCTACTTTGCAACAATCCGCGAGCAAACTCGTATGTATGATGGTGTATACTTTCATGCAAGTAGCACCTCCCTCCCTCCCACATAGGAACATGCAACACAAAGAATGTATACACCAACATACATACCTCCACCAACACGTGATTCGCCCCAAAACAGGGCATCATCAGGGTAAGTAGACTCTACGATGGTCAGTCGCAAAAACTTTGCGAAAGTATACACCATCATACATACGAGTTTGCTCGCGGATTGTTGCAAAGTAGAATTACCTTTAATCTGTAATAATGGAGTTCCGCAAAGTAACGCCTGAATCAATTAACTATTTGATAATATCTTTCATTACTATCCTGTTACTTACCTAATCGTTCTTCAGCATTTATGTTTCTGCAAGCGTATACCAGCGAGTACGTATCGTAATCGGTGTCCAAAACCCAGTAATTTGCTGCTTCAGGACCTGGAAATTAAATAATATTATAAAAACGCCTTTAGCTGCATAGTACAATGCCTATGTTAAAATAAAAATAGTAATTTTATGCTTGACGATAATTATTATAGCTCTGATTTAAAAAAAAAAATTATTTTGCATCAAATTTTTGGGATTGGGGACTTCTGGGTCTTATTTTTTAATTTAGGATCCAGAATCGAATATTATAATTTGTAAGAGGCGCAGCAAAATCTAATGCATGATTCTGAGTGTGAAGTAAATCAATCATAAGTTAATATGGTAAAAGTTTCAGAACTTACTATTCGGGAACATGACTTTCAACTTGGCACTGCCATCAGTACTGGCGAGGGTCGCAGTTCCATTGATGGTGTCCAGGGTCTGTCCGATAACTTGAGTATTGAATACGATAACTTCTGTGCCGTTCAGCTCATATGTGGCTTCATTACAAGTGCCATTTTGGAATAGAGCAGGGTAGCTTTCAATTAGACGCCAGCGTCCTTCATACTGGAAAATAATGCGGATTTATTTACAATAATTGAAGCCGAGATAAATAAGAAATATTAAAATGTAATGATCATGTTTATAAACTGTTTCTCGAGTCCTCACATTACATTGCACTCAGGCTGACGATTTTCAGTATCCGGAACAAACAGATGGATTTTTAGTAAAGCACAAAAATTATGATAAAAAACATTATGGACATTACTCACCCTCACAGCGCTGAAGTTCTGTACAACTGGAATTGTTTCATCACACTGTCCTGGGAAAACGACGGGTTTTCCCGGGACATGCTCAGGTAAGAAGAAACAAGCTTCATCAGATTGGTCAATATCTTCGAAGTACTTGTTTTTTAAGACTTCGATATTTGAATTTTCTATAAAATTGTTTATTGTTGCATTCGCTTGTGTCGATAATTGTTTGGTTCTGCTAAGTTTCCAACTGTATACTGAAAAAAGAATAAGGTTTATAAATTTCATTTTTTCCCAGGCATTTTCTTTTCGACCAAACGGTAAGGATTTTTTAATTGCTATTTTTACTCCCATACTAATTAGCAATATCTGGCTCCGGCCAGGAATAAAACTCCTTGCTTCTCAGGCAGAACCTCAACAAACTAGTCTACGAAGTTGTCAAAAATGGACTTAAGTTATATTAAATTATTAAAAGAATGTGACGACTCGTCCACCGCATCGGTTGTACGTAACGTAAATATGCATGCACTGCGGTTAGAGGATAGATAGATATATAGCATAGAAGACACACTTCAAGACCTAGCAGATGTATCAAACTCCGATCAGAGCGGGAGGCGATGAGACGACACAGTGACGTCACCACAAGGCTGGATCAGACCATCGATATTCCTTCACCATTCACATATATAGGTACAGGGTCTAACTGTTAATAGTTGGAGAGTGCCAAAAGACGTTATCAGTTGTGTGTATACATAGATTCTAAGAACTTAGGAGTTTTCATTACTTGCTCTGAAATCCTCGGCCGTGTTGACGCAGCTATACGCCAGTGCGTAATCGGTGTAGTCCGTGTCGAGTATCCAGAATGGAATTGTGATTGCTGAAATGATATAAAGATTATCGAGAAACGAGAATCTGTACCAAATCTAAGTTATGAGGAGAGATCTGTAGTGAGCCGTTAAAGAGTTGAAGCCAAAGAGAAACTAAAGTGAGGGGAAAGAGATCATTCAAGATAAATAAGGGACGTTGTACAATATACATAGAACGTTGAGGAATTTGAGGATAGATTACTTTATACTTACACATTCATATTCTGCAAGTATCCTGTGTCTTGGTTGGTACTGGCAATACAATTAAGACAACACTAACTAGGTACTTAAAAGTTACGAACTACTTAGGGTAGCAAACGATCATACAGCGTCACCCTTTTGCTACCTTTGACAATTGTTGTTGACCAAGACTAAGTCTCAAATCGGGACTAACCTAAATATCGTTAGTGGGTATGAGAGCTGGGGCAGGGACTATTTGTGATAATCGGTCTTGTTATTGGTTAGTCCACTTAGTTATTGAAACTTAGTTCTAACTCTACGGCGATTTTGTCGAAGACGCAAAAGTGTAACAATCATACAAATAGACTTACGAGCGGTTCCACCAGGTGTAGTAATCGTTAATCTTCCACTGCCATCTGTAGAAGCTGGGGCAGCAGAGCTAATTGTGATGACTCGATCGAGGTCCACTACACTAGAGGATTCAAGCCTGAGCGTGTTTGCGGTGGTGTTTACGTTGTAAACGTGATTGATGCATTGACCGGGCTGAGGGTCTTTCGGATACGCCTCGGTTTCATACCAGTTGCCTGCGAACTGTAAATATATTCTTAATTTATGAGCCAGTAATAAATTATCTGGCATTTTCGAAGTCTACCAAAGGTATTCCTGGGATTGAATTAACCGCCAAACTCGTGGCTTTGACTGGGGGCTTGAAACGTAATATTAGTTCCTTTTTTTGTCTTTTTTAGGTTGGCAATGCTTCAGAAGTTCATATGTATGGTAAATACTTACCGCCAGCTGGCTAAGCCTTAGTAACTGGTTTCTATTATTTAACATCAATTCCTCAGACGTGGAAAAAGAGTAATTAACAAATTTGACAAGTCTAATTTCTTCTTAATTCACCGCATTAGCGCGTTAATTACCGAGTTAAGACGCTGGCGTAGCCGCAGCGTTACAGATAATATGGTTTGATTTACTTACCGCTGATAAGTTAAAGTTTGGCACGGCTTGAATGTTATTATCACACTGGCCAGGGAAGACCACTGGAACTCCAGGCTGGGGCTCAGGGTAGTAGAAACAACCGGTGGGAGATTGGTCTCTCTGTATGTAATATTGGTCATTAAGCACTGGTATATTTGCCGTCACGGCGTTAATTGTGTTGTTAGCACTCGCTGATAAACTCTTAGCTCTGCTCAGCTTCCAACTGCTCACTGGAAATTTAATGTGTATTTTATTAAGATTTTACATCAAGTTTGGGAATTATATTATAACAACAAGTTATATTATAACTTCATTCACACATTACACATACACATATACCACCACAAATAGTATCTGCTAGGAAACCCGGACTCGTTGCGATTTGCAATAAAGATGTCCTTTGTTATCCACATTCAGAATTTATTTAGCTAGATTTTTTAAATGATACTTATATTTTTTTATTTCAGAAATAATGATGAAAAAAACTATGTATAAATTGTTAAGTGACGTTAACCGCAACACATTAGTGAAAACTTTATCGTTTTAGTCGATTCTGATAATAGACGAGTAGAGGTAGTTGTTTATCGTCATTATCGTCAGTCTTGTGTTAGACACGAACGTGGATAGACGTCCGCTATAGCTTTTTGTGTATTATTGAGCGTCCATATCTTTGTCCTAGATAGCTATACTAAGCGTTTCTTCTTCATTATTATTATATGAATCTGTGTGCATGGGAAACCAGTAACCTCATGAGGGAATAAATATTACAAATATTTATCTAGGTCTTACCTCGTCGCTGATAAGTAGGTAAAGTAAATGCGTTGTTTTGGGTTACTTTACCTTGTCGCCGTTCCTCATCGCCGCCAACCAAGTCCTGGCACGAATATATAAGAGCATACGATATGTAGTCGGTGTCCAGCACCCAATAGTCCGTGGTGACCGTCACTGTAACACAAAGAGCAGCGTAAATTGATATATCTATAATATAAAAATAAGTCGGGTTTTCCTTCCTGACGCTATAACTCCAGAACGCACGAACCGATTTCCACGGTTTTGCATTCGTTGGAAAGGTCTCGGGCTCCGTGAGGTTTGTAGCATACAAAATTCACGAATACAAATTCACGAAAGGAGGAAAACAGGGAAAATCATTTTTCACATACAGCGCCATCTCTGATACATAGCATGTACTACAAACCAAAATTTTATTCCTTTTCAAATATAAAACAAAAAAAAATCTTTAATTCCTAAACGAAATGTTACAATCAACGAAGCCATCTGGTGGCGAAACGGAGTTCGCCGGGTTTGCTAGTTACAAATAAATAAATTATCAACTCCGACAAGAAGAGATAACTCAGAAACTATTCCTCGTCAGATGTTGCTTAAATTTAAATGGGACCACACTACGATCACCAGATTTAAAATAAAAAAGAACTATAAAATTGGTTCACTTACAGAAAATGATCTTGCTTCCTAAAGAACTCTTATTATTGGAAGTTATATGTGTTGAACTTACAATTGGTACCAGCAACGGGGAAGGTGACGAGGAGTTTGGCGGAGCTGTCGTTGGTGGCGAGCCTGGCGACGGCGGTGATGGTGTCCAGCGTCTGGTTGATGACCTGGGTGTTGAACACGTCGACCTCGCCGCCGACAAGCGTGTAGCGCGCGTTGTTGCACGTGCCCTCTTGGAAACGTGTTGGGTAGGACGCGATGTCGTGCCATAAGCCTTGGTACTGGAAAAAATGGTGAACGTTAGTTCGTTAACACTAAATTTGGTAGGGAGGAGTTGGTGTCGCATACGTAGGGATTAGTTGATCAACAGGTTAAAATTTCGTAGAAATTTCCCATCGAGCATCAACCCATTAATGGTCAGAACTGAGCGCGGAGTTGGTGAAAGAGTTATTAGCCAAAGAAAAACATAATTATTTAACTAATGTTATCTAATAAAAACGGGCGAACGGGATCGACGATTTTACGTGATTTCCGAATAAGCGTTCATCTATTCAACCATCAATATTGTGTTGCCTCGATAACTTAGGATCGATGCAAGTCGCTGAGCTATGAGTGCTTCTGTGACTATATTGTATACTAGTACCTAGATGCCCTCGCTTCGCTTCGGGAAACTTGCTGCTCCGCTCCTATTGATCGTAGCATGATTTAATTGTACTTATAGCCTAAAGCTTTCCTAGATTAATCGACTATCCAAAATAAGAATAATTGTTCAAATCGAACCAGTAGTTCCAGAGATTAGCCCGTTCAAAAAAACAAACTCTTCAGCTTTTTTAATCAAAAAAGTATAAGACGAGAAACAGTTACATTTCATACTTACTCTGACAGGATCAAAGTTCCTGACCACATTGATGTTTTGGTCGCATCTGCCTCGGAAAACCACGGGACGGCTAGGGTTCGGCTCGGGCAGGTAGAAGCATCCAGCGTCAGTTTGGTTCATTTGTTCATAGAAACGTTGGTTCAAAACATTGATCGAGTCTACCACCCGGTTGATGTTGGTTATGGCAGTCTGAGACAACTCTCTGGTACGGCTCAGTTTCCAACTGGTAACTGAAATAATATTTTTGTTATTGATGTGGTAAATTTTAGTCTAACTTTTTGCCTTAGCATTTCATAATGCGAATTAACTTTCCTGCATATTCAGTAATTGGTTACTAAAATTTATGGTAATATTTTCAGTCAATTGTGTAGGGTCCATCATAAATTGTCGGTTAACTAAGCAGACTTTCGTAAGATGAAAATATGATTTTATAATATCTTTCATTGGTTTACTGTTACTTACCTAATCGTTCTTCAGCATTTATGTTTCTGCAAGCGTATACCAGCGAGTACGTATCGTAATCGGTGTCCAGAACCCAGTAATTTGCTGCTTCACGACCTGGAAATTAAATAATATTATAAAGACGTTTTCAGCTGCACAATACAAAAATTATGTTAAAATAAAAATAGTAATTTTATGTTTGATGACAAGTATTATATTACGAGTATAGCTCTGACTTAAAAAAAATAGGCATACAATTTTATAAAAATTTTATATTTATGTAATTGAGGAACTCTGGTCATACTTTTTAAAATTACGATCTAGAATCCAATATCACAATATTAGAAAGATGCGCAGCAAAATCTAATGGATTATTCTGAGCGTGAATATGTAAAAGCAATCTTATGACAGTCTTTTAAGGTACAAATTTGGGAACTTACTATTTGGGAACATGACCTTCAACTTGGCACTGCCGTCAGTACTGGCGAGGGTCGCAGTTCCATTGATAGTGTCCAGGGTTTGTCTAATAACTTGAGTATTGAATACGATAACTTCTGTGCCGTTGAGCTCATATGTAGCTTCATTACAAGTGCCATTTTGGAATAGAGCAGGGTAGCTTTCAATTAGGCGCCAGCGTCCTTCATACTGGAAAATAATGCGGAATTATTTTACTTGAATTCTAGATTAATAAGGAATACCAAAATCTAATAATTATGTTTATAAACTGTTTCGACAGTCCTCACATTGCATTGCACGCAGGCTGACGACTTTCAGTGTCCAGAACAAACAGACGGATTTTTAGTAAAGCACAAAAATTTAATATAAAAACATTATGGGTAACATTTGATTACTCACCCTCACAGCGCTGAAGTTCTGAACAACTGGAATGGTTTCATCACACTGTCCTCGGAAAACGACGGGTTTCCCCGGGACATGCTCAGGTAAGAAGAAACAAGCTTCATCAGATTGGTCGATATCTTCGAAGTACTTGTTTTGTAAAACTTCGATATTTGAACCTTCTATAAAATTGTTTATTGTTACATTCGCTTGTGCCGATAACTGTTTGGTTCTGCTAAGTTTCCAACTGTATACTGAAAAAAATAGAATTATTTTAATGTATTATTTTCCCAGACATTTTCTTTTCGACCGAAAAGGTAAGAATGTTTTTATTCCCCGCTTAAATTCCCCCTTCGCAGCCAGGACCACAACAGGCTATGAAGTCGTCAAAGATGGCCTTAAGTTTTATTAAATGATTAAAAGACTGTGAGGACTCTCCTCCCGCATCGAGGATAGATATAACATATAGATACACTTTAAGACCTAGCAGATATAGAGAAGCATGTACATGAACGACGTATTAAACTCCGATCTGAGCAGGGGGCAATGAGAAGACACAGTGATGTCACCACAAGCCTGAATCAGACCATCGACCCTTCACCATTCATATATATAGGGTCGAACTGTTATTAGTTGGATCTCAGCCGGAGAGAATCGGCGGGAGATCTCTTTGCCAAAAGGCGTTATCAGTTGTGTGTATACTTAGATTCTAAGAACTTAGAGAGTTTTCATTACTTGCTCTGAAATCCTCGGCCGTGTTGACGCAGCTATACGCCAGTGCGTAATCGGTGTAGTCCGTGTCGAGTATCCAGAATGGAATTGTGATTGCTGAAATGATATAAAGATTATTGAGAAACGAGAATCTGTACCAAATCTAAGTTATGAGGAGAGATCTGTAGTGAACCGTTAAAAAGTTGAAGCCAAAGAGAAACTAAAGTGAGGGGAAAGAGATCATTCAAGATAAATAAGGGACGTTGTACAATATAGAACGTTGAGGAATTTGAAGAGAGATTACTTTATACTTACACATTCATATCTGCAAGTATCCTGTGTCTTGGTTGGTACAGGCAATACAATTAAGACAACAATAACTAGGTACTTAAAAGTTACGAACTACTTAGGGTAGCAAACGATCATACAGCGTCACACTTTTGCTACCTTTGACAACTGTTGTTGACCAAGACTAAGTCTCAAATCGGGACTAACCTAAATATCGTTAGTGGGTATGAGAGCTGGGGCAGGGACTATTTGTGATAATCGGTCTTGTTATTGGTTAGTCCACTTAGTAATTAAAACTTAGTTCTAACTCTACGGCGATTTTGTCGAAGACGCAAAAGTGTAACAATCATACAAATAGACTTACGAGCGGTTCCACCAGGTGTAGTAATCGTTAATCTTCCACTGCCATCTGTAGAAGCTGGGGCAGCAGAGCTAATTGTGATGACTCGATCGAGGTCCACTACACTAGAGGATTCAAGACTGAGCGTGTTTGCGGTGGTGTTTACGTTGTAAACGTGATTGATGCATTGACCGGGCTGAGGGTCTTTCGGATACGCCTCGGTTTCATACCAGTTGCCTGCGAACTGTAAATATATTCTTAATTTATGAGCCAGTAATAAATTATCTGGCATTTTCGAAGTCTACCAAAGGTATTCCTGGGATTGAATTAACCGCCAAACTCGTGGCTTTGACTGGGGGCTTGAAACGTAATATTAGTTCCTTTTTTGTCTTTTTTAGGTTGGCAATGCTTCAGAAGTTCATATGTATGGTAAATACTTACCGCCAGCTGGCTAAGCCTTAGTAACTGGTTTCTATTATTTAACATCAATTCCTCAGACGTGGAAAAAGAGTAATTAACAAATTTGACAAGTCTAATTTCTTCTTAATTCACCGCATTAGCGCGTTAATTACCGAGTTAAGACGCTGGCGTAGCCGCAGCGTTACAGATAATATGGTTTGATTTACTTACCGCTGATAAGTTAAAGTTTGGCACGGCTTGAATGTTATTATCACACTGGCCAGGGAAGACCACTGGAACTCCAGGCTGGGGCTCAGGGTAGTAGAAACAACCGGTGGGAGATTGGTCTCTCTGTATGTAATATTGGTCATTAAGCACTGGTATATTTGCCGTCACGGCGTTAATTGTGTTGTTAGCACTCGCTGATAAACTCTTAGCTCTGCTCAGCTTCCAACTGCTCACTGGAAATTTAATGTGTATTTTATTAAGATTTTACATCAAGTTTGGGAATTATATTATAACAACAAGTTATATTATAACAACATTCACACATTACACATACACATACACATATACCACCACAAATAGTATCTGCTAGGAAACCCGGACTCGTTGCGATTTGCAATAAAGATGTCCTTTGTTATCCACATTCAGAATTTATTTAGCTAGATTTTTTAAATGATACTTATATTTTGTTTTTTTCAGAACTAATCATGAAAAAAACTATGTATAAATTGTTAAGTGACGCTAACCGCAACACATTAGTGAAAACTTTATCGTTTTAGTCGATTCTGATAATAGACGAGTAGGGGTAGTTGTTTATCGTCATTAATCATTATCGTCAGTCTTGTGTTAGACACGAACGTGGTTAGACGTCCGCTATAGCTTTTTGTGTATTATTGAGCGTCCATATCTTTGTCCTAGATAGCTTATACTAAGCGTTACACCAGTAACCTCATGAGTGAATACTTAAATATTACAAATATTTATCTAGGTCTTACCTCGTTGCCGATTGTTTTCTAAGTTCTGGCAAGAATAAACTAACGCGAAGTTGTCATAATCTGTAGCCAATACCCAATAGTCCGCATAGGTTGTGACTGCGAAGAAGAAATATCATGATTAAAATTATCTCATTATTACGGTGATATTCTTGATGATTAAATTTATGTCATTAGAAAAAAGAGGTGTATATTTTTACAATTATAATAACATAGATTCAATATACTCAGTCTATGTATGAATAATTCGTACTAAATCTATGAATAATTCGTACCACTGGTGATAAGAATTAGTGGCACGACGAGGAATACACCCATATTTTTTACTATAACTATTAAGTATAAATAAAAAATATGTGGTATTACTGATCATCAAAAATCATCATGGATATGATGACCTAAGCAATCTAATAAAGCTAAAGCAAAGGATCCTCTTATAATAGCCGCAAAACTTGAAGCAAATTGAAATCTTCATTTTCTCTGATCAGAATAACTAGTAATAGTGATTCTTTATTATATCCAAAACATTTATATAATATAATAATAGTAATAATTTTTAGACTTACGATTAGTGCCAGCTATAGGAAAGGACACGTTAAGCTTGGCAATGTTGGCGCTCGAGACCAATCTGGCAACACCGTTGATGGTACCCAGCGTTTGGTTGATAACTTGAGTGTTGAAGACGTCCACTTCACCGTCAATCAAAGTGTAGAACGCATTATTGCAGGTGCCGTCTTGAAACCCGGTGGGATACGATTGGATGTCATGCCACAGGCCCATGTACTAAATGAAGTAAAAAAAACAATATAAATATTCTAATAAATCATATAGATAGTACCGAAAATAACTGCCTATGTGGCTATAGAGACTTAGTATTTGGCAATCGTGATAGAGATGGAAGAGTAGGTAAGTAACTATGAAAAATAACTAACAATAGAAGATGACAATGGTTAGACAATCTGAAGTCAAAATGCACCTTTTAATTGGTATGGATAAACTTTTGAATAAATTAATATTATGTAGAGTTTTATATAAGGGCCAGGTATTTGTGCCGCTGTGTCTACAGAATTATTATTTCCCAAACTATACCGAATCCTTATACAAAGTGTCATTGTCCAAAGATTAAGGCAGATCATTGTCTGTTAGTGGATACCATTGGTGTTTTAATAATTAGGTTCACTTTTAAACTACTAAATGTATATTTTCTTTCGCTAGTCATGCCAATTTGGAAATAATTGTAGGCAAATAGTATACTTTTTAAATAGCTATCGGTTTTGGATACTATCGTGAGATGAAATTAATTTAATCATAAAATAGCATTACAATCAATTAGCGAGATTTATTTATTATTTAAACACGACACTCACGATATGTGTGCTTTAAAATCGGATGGTAATGTAAACCTATTACTTACTCTAACTGGGTTGAAGTCCGTAACAACTGGGATGTTTTCGTCGCATTGACCTCTGAAGGTAACAGGATTGTTAGGGTCGGGATCAGGGAAGTAGAAGCAAGCATCGTCTGATCTGTCAATTTTCTGGTAGAAACGGTCGTTTAGAACTCGGACGCTGTTCACTACTCGGTTGATATTGGCCTGTGCTGTGGCGCTCAGTTCATCGGTTCGGCTTAGTTTCCAGCTCCAAACTAGAATCATTTAATACACACAACTTTCATTTATTAAAATTACAAAAAAAATACGATGACATCGCGCTCGTAGGTTAGAGGAACTCAGATGTTATTGGCTATCGTTAAATAAATGACCACTTGTAATTTCAATGCTTTACTTATAATTAGAAAAATGAATTAATATGATGTCTGTTATACCTCTTTGTTGGTCCGCACTCACGTTCATACAGCTGTAGACTAGTGCGTATGAATCGTAATCGGTATCCAGGACCCAGTAGTTTCCTTCGACAGGGTCTGAAATAAGACAAATGATAATAAATTGACATTTGATAAACTACGTAGATGATTGTTGGAATGAAATCCCTTATCGCACGGTACGGATGGAAGCTAGAAACGGAAAATTTAAAGATTTTTTCTTATAATCAATAGATAAGAATAAATAAAAAAATATCGCTTTATCTACAAACCTAGCCCCACGACAAGAACACACACGCTCGGACCAAAACGGAAATTTAAAATCGAATCGACCCATCGAAAAACGATCCAGCAAAGTAACCATGGTACTACATGAGTCGTGTAACGAATAATGTAAATAATACTATAATTAATCAAGTTAGCCCAGACTCTTATGTCTGGTTAAATCGTAAGTGGATAATTCAAGGGCTTTATGACGACGAAAGAGAAAGAATACAGTAAGGTGAAGGATTGCTGTAATTCTGTGTAGGCAATGAGAAATACTTACTTCCGGGGAATGTGACCACTAGTTTGGCACTGCCATCGTCAGTTGCCAGGACGGCTGTCCCAGTAATGGTATTCAGGGTGGAATTAACGACCTGGGTGTTGAACACGCTGACGGTAGATCCTTGCAAAGTATAGGTGGCTTCGTTGCAGGTACCAGTTTGTGCTTCGGCATAGTAACTTTCGATAAGACGCCACAGGCCTGTGTACTGCAATACAGTAATACCTTAGTTTTACAACATCGTCATCATCTTAACCCATTATAGCCTACTATTGAGCACGGGTGTTCTCAGAACGATAAACTTTTCAGTGATACCTAATGTTACAAATGCAGGTCCAAATTATGTTAAAGTAACTCTAATCAACCACCTCCATAACCAAGTGTTTTGGCGCGCAATTCTCTAGAGCGTGTACAAATTTACTATTTTGTAAAGCAAGATAAATGATACTTACTGCAGTAGCGTTGAAGTTCTGTACAACTGGAATGTTAGGATCACATTGCCCGGGAAGAATGACTGGTTCTCCAAGCTCCAATTCGGGTAAGTTGAAGCAAGCATCAGGCGATTGGTCGATCGCTTCATAGAAGTTTTGGTTCAGAACCACATGGCTTGCTAAGATACTGTTTATGGTAATGTTGGCCGCTGTTGATAGCACTCCTCTTGTTCTGGTAAGTTTCCAGCTAAAGACTGTAGACAAAATAATTACTCAAAGAGCTTCCTATGTAAGGCATCCGTATTTACATAATTAACTCAGATTATATTGTATCAATGAGGAAACTCTCTACAATTTAGCTTCATTGTTGACTATATAAGAGAGTATTTACCTGTTAAATTATTATTAAGTATTTAATTTTTGGCAACTTTAAAACTACATCTAAACGCTTTTAAATTTTAAATATCTTTTACCATATTGCTCAACATAAGTGATTATTGATAACATGATAACATAGGATTCAAAAAGATGATAGATTACTCACTTCTTTGGAAATATTCGTCGATATTGACGCAGCTATACGCTAATGCGTAATCGTTGTAATTCACGCCCAAAATCCAGAATGGGAAAGATATTTCTGTAATTCAATCAAAAATTACGGTCTCATCGTGTGACTGCATTGTGCGTATTGTTGTTTGTTTTTGCATGATTAAGTGTAGTTTCTTTCAATTATAGATATTTATGTTGTAAAGTATGCACAATAGATAAAACGATCAAAATTTGTGTTATAAAACTTTCTACATATATCCAGAAGACAATTTTTGTAGCTCACATGTAGAGCTTGCAGGTAACGTGGAGAACAGTGGAGATAGAACGGTAATCATCTCAAGCAATGTTAGGGCAATATAGAGTCCTACACCTGCGTTCGCTTTCGATATGGGATTCATTCTAATTTTGTCCCATACAAATACCAGCTCCACCCCTGTGATTAAAGTACATTGGAAATTGACAGCTAGAATTTAAAATTCAGTAAGAAAATGTTGTTGACATTGAACATAATTGAACTGTGATCCTGTGATTACAGTTCAATTTTATTCAGCTTGTCAATGTGTGTGTGATCCTGTGATCACAGTTCAATTCAGCTTGTCTTGCTTATTGTCTGTACAATAAATTCGTTTTGGGTGTAGCAATTTCATATTCTCGGCTGTATAGGTATAGGATTCTTACCTGCTCCAGGAGTTAAAATTGTTAAAGTTAATCTGCCACTTCCATCAGCCGGACTAGTAATTACGCCGTCAGTTAAACTCAGAAACTGGTCGACCACACTAAAAGATTCCAAGACCAGTGTGTTGGCAGTGAGGCCATCACTGTACATGTGGACGATGCATTGTCCCTGTTGCTGCTCCTTAGGGTACGCCTCGAATTCATACCAAGAACCGTTGAACTGAAAACAGAAAGTTTAGTACATAAATAACTTACTACAGACATTTCTTACGGTGCCTATCTTGTATCTCAGGAGATTAAAATGATATAAAATGGAAAACCTGAACGGCTAGGAGTAATTTTACCGTGTTTGAGAATATTGGATGTATGTAGTATATTTAAAACCTGTCAATCGTTGACAATACTACGACTGTAACACTTGAGTGTGGTATCCGTTGTGTGACACCGTGGTGTGACTGTAGTTCTGCGTTTACAATACAATGGTTGTAGTTCGAGACAGTGGTGACAGCATGTGACGGTTGTCTCAGTGTGTTACAGTGTGCGCTGACTGTGTGTTTGTATGTGTGTGAGTTAAAGTCCTTCGGTTTCAATACAATAGCTGCACGTGAGTGTAGTGATGGTATTTGATAGGGAAATATAGGTAATACGTACCGCTGTCAAGTTGAAGTTGGATACAACAGGCATATTTGTATCGCATTGCCCTGGAAAATCCACGGGGACGCCAGACTGAGGTTCAGGGATATAGAAGCATCCTGACTGAGTCTGGTCATTAGCCACATAGTACATTTGGTTTAAAACGTTGATATTAGCGATAATGCTGTTAATCCGGTCAGTTGCCTCGGTTGTAAGTTGCCTTCTTCTACTTAGCTTCCAGCTCCATACTATGAATTACAATAAAAAACAAACTTACTTTATAAAGTGTATTATGAATCCATTGGAATGTTACATTATTTTGGGCTTAGCATGTAATTCTCAGAGTATGCAGTAATTTTTTTTTTATCTGAAGAGGTAAGTGTCAAGCTAAATCCAAATTTTTGTGGAGTTGCAACCGTTATCCTGCGACCGCCATTGTGGAAACAAAAGATAGTTTTTGTGGTTCTAGCAAATTAATTTCTTTATTAAGTGGTTTGGATCTCATGTCAAGCGGAGAGATTCTATAGTGATTTTCGTTCAAGTTAGCAGATTCCGCAAAAATAGATGTTAATCCATCACCATATATTATACTGCTTTTGATATTGTTGGTATGAAATGTGAGTTCTAAATAAAATATTAAAATTTCACATATATTTCACATACAATGCATTTCGTCTTCGCTGAGATCCTGGCAACTGTACACCAAGGAATAGTTACTGTAGTCTGTGTCCAGGACCCAGTAGCTGATTGTGACAGTCTCTGAAATAAAAAACGGTACAAAATTGAAAGTTATTATTTATTGTTGGGATTGTTCCTTATTCGACCGCAAATATTCTCAATAACGATCGACGTGATAATTAAAAAAATCATTAAAAAAAACAAAAATCGTTTATTTTTTCCAGAAAAACACAATTTTTTACAGAGTTGTGGGATCTCCAAGTAGCGTGGGATAATTAGTGCGACTTATGACGTTCTGATCAACGACAAGGTAAATTGCTATTTGCTACTTACGATTGGTCCCGGCCACGGGGAAAGTGACATCAAGCTTCGCACTGCCGTCGGTCGAGGCTAGGACTGCAGTACCTTCCATGGTGTCCAGGCGCATGTTGATGACTTGAGAGTTCAGGACGTTTACACCTTCTTCTCCGAGGGTATAGACCGCGTTGCTGCAAGTTCCAGTCTCCCAGATAGAGGGATAGGACTCGATGTTGTGCCATCTTCCCAAATACTGGAAAATAAAATTTCTAGTTTAGTTTAGTTTTTCCAATGTAAGATTTGAAAATGATGGCTCAAGACGAATATTCGATTGTTGTGTTTACTTTTAGTTAATAAAATGCGTTGTTAGTGAAGTTTAAAGGTCAAAAAAGTTAGCCAATGTGAATCGGACTCGCACACGAAGGGTTCCGTGTTTTCTTTGAATAATTTTTCACAAATCTAGATTTATTATTTTTATCGACGACATTCAATTATACCTATATCAAAAAAAGTATATAAATTGGCGACTATAGGTACATTGAGAAATATTATTTTGACAAGAAGGCATGCTATTGAAATGACATATGTACAAAATCTTGTAGGAGACTAGAAAAAAATTAAAAAAAAATCTTATACTATCTGCTAACTGGACTAACCCTCCTAGCCCCTAAATTGAGTGTTGCTCTAGGTCGATCACAGTTGTTTGCTACCTACCTTAATTCCATTAAAAAATAAATAAAAAAATGGCTTACCCCCGAAACATTGAAATTAGACATAGCGTTAATATTATTTGATCTGCATTGACCCCGGAACCTCACAGGACGCTCAGGGTTGGGTTCGGGGAAGTAGAAACAGCCTTGATCACTTTGATCAACCGGCGTAAAGAATCGCTGGTTCAACTCCAGGCGCGAATCGATGACAGCATTCACCGCTTCCTGAGAGCTTGCGGACAAGGTGCGAGATCGGCTGATTATCCAACTGGTAACTGTAAAAAAACGTTTTAATTGCATCACAAACGTAGATCATCAATATCATCATCATCATAGGCTTCTAAGTTAGTGCGCTTTACCACCCATGACTACGTTGCTGCTTTCCATCAGGTAGTAGGTGTAGTCAAGCATTAACTTATATAAAGTAAAAAAAACAAATATGAGTTTTCCGCCCCTGTGATAAGGTATGTTTCAGATTAACCGGCAAGAACTTAAAATGCCGTAAGTAAATGCTTACACGCTAATTTGAACTGTAAGTAAGTAATGAAATTTGTTTTTGGCAGGGAGAGGTAATTTATTTAGTATGTCCGCCGACTCAAAGGATGAGTAAAACTTTAGGGCCAAAACCGCAATTTGTAAAATTTTTCAAACAATAACATTTCTGTGGATAAATATGATAATAACATAACAATCTGACCCGGCAGATGTTGACTAACAACATTTATGTTACTTATATCTTAAGATGAAACTTTTTAAGATTATATAAATTCAAATCTCATCTAATACTGCTTGCATGTTGGGTGGATAAACATGCGTAATAATATTATGCTCTTCAAGTTCCCATAAATATACTTCTTCAACTTTACAAATAACTTGATATTTTGAAATATGTAAGTACTTCAACAAATAATATTCCATTTCTGTACTCACCTCTTTTTTGATTGTTACTCAGATTTTCGCACGTGTAGGAAACCGCGTAATTATCGTAATCTGATGCCAGCACATAAAGCTCTCTTTGAACAACCACTGCAATGTAAAAAAATTGTTTGATTTCAAAGTCGATAGTAGGTAATTAATTATAATAATGATAGCCGAATGATTAGACGTTTAAGTCTAGTTACATTAGTTTGTTAGCAGTTAGTTAAAAAGGACAGAGGAGTAAAAATTGATAAAGGATAGAAAAGCGTAATTAAAAGGAAATAACTATTAAAAGGTGAGTAGTATTATCAAGGAGGAATTATGAGTATATCATCAATATCAATATGATATATAAAACTTCCGTTACTGAGTGACTGGCGGGAGAAGCTGAAATTTGGCATGCGTGTTCCTCGGATAGTGTAGGGGAGCACTAAGAGTCCGTTCACATAGACCGGCTCGGAGAGCATCGGCTCGCATTTTTCTTTTCACACAGACCGGATTGGAGCGGATCGGAGCGGAGCCGCCAACTACTTCATATAGAGTCTATAATGAAGTAGTTGGCGGCTTGTGTATATTATACACCGTATGGAAAAGATCTTAAAACTGAGCGAGCGAGAAAGAGCACGCAATCGGAGCCGGTCCTCTTATTATTTTACACTAAATGCCTTCGAGCATTCCTCGAGCATCCTGATGACACAATAAGTGCACATACAAAAAATGGTTGTATCCCATCTGGCCCGGTGACTTGGCCCGGCGCCGGGCTACATGGGAAAAAATAGTTTTAACTGGCCCGGTGATATGTTTACCGGGCCAAATGACACAAATCAAGTGCCATCGTCCCCGGTAAGGTGAGTAAAGAGGATACGCCTCGTAATTTGTGAAATACTAAATACATGCATCTATGAAAGGGATTAAACTTATTAATCAAACTGCTTAGTACCTACACAATATAATCAGTTTTTATTGTGAACTAGTAAACCCGCCCTCGCTTCGCTTCGGGTAACCAGTCCCTTCAAAAATCTCTATAAATTTTAACAAATTATGTTATTCCGATGTCTAAGCTATATTACTGCAAAGTTTCATGAAAACCCATTCAGTAGTTTTTGCGTGAAAGAGCAACAAACACACACACACACTCACTCACTCACATACATCCTTACAAACTTTCGCATGTATAATATTAGTAGGATAGGATGACGCGTATCAACTTGTATCATAAAACTCAACCTGAAATAGACTTCTTACAAAATAGATCTTTTTGAATTTGAATTAATTATAATAAAGTAGATACTTGTGGCAAACAAGAGCCACCTTATTTTAAAACTGAATATTTTACGTATTTTGAAAATATGAATAAAAAACAGGACATAAGGTAAAGGTTTTCTATATTATTTTTTCGAATAAGTATTTTTTTAGGTTTCCTCAAATAATTTTAAGTTTTATGATAACAAACACAATATTTTCTTTTTTCCATTAACTTCAATTAACCCAATAACAACCCAAAAAATAAACATTAATACAATTACTCAAAACTCTATTTCCATTGTGATAAAAATTTGCTCTGCTTTCCGAGCCGGTCTGAACGGACCCTAAAATTCATGATGATGCCGAAGACATGAATTGAAGTTCAACTCACCGTTCGGAGCAGCCTGTATATTCACCAAGAGCCTCGCGCTGCCGTCATTACTAGTGACCACAGCAGTCCCGGATATGACCCTGAGGCTCTGGTTGACCACCTCGCTGTTCTGCAGGCTGACCGCGCTGCCGACCAGGGTATACTGCGCCCGCTGGCACGTCCCATTCTGGTTTTCCGTGTAGTAACTTGCGATGTTGTGCCAGGTGCCTTGGAACTGTTTGTGACAGGTTAAGTTATGATTTTTTTATAAAATTTTATTAACTAAGTATATTTTAATATTGTATGCCTCTACTAAGTGGGCTGTCGTACACTACTTACCTCATATTATTGTAACATGTTAGAAATTAGGAAAAAGCTGCAACAAATGACATTCATTCATTCATTCATTTAATCTCTACTTCCCTACTTCTCCCTAATACCTATCTCTACTTCCTTACTTATATTATAAATGCGAAAGTAAGTCTGTCTGTCTGTGAGGCTTTCCGCACCAATGAATCAACATCAAAGGCAGATACAGATATTATAGAGCTTATCTTGGGAAAGAACATGCAATACTTTTAATCCCGGAAATTAAAACTGGAATTAAAAGGGATATAACATAATATATTTTCGTAAAATGTCGTTACCCTCAATTTTTATTGATTTTTCTTAAGATAAAAAAGTCGCACAATGGCGTGTGTAATTTTTCTCACATTCCTTATAGGTATTTAAGCAAAACCGATTTGATATTTTAATTTATTTAAATTAGTTCCTTTAATAAAAAAATAATTTTTTTCTAACAATTTTATGTAAGCATAAATTTTTGAATTTCGGCACCTTTGATTCGGCACACATGAACCAAGGACATCATAAATATTTATATGCAAGATAAGATAATATTTATTAGACTTAGCACTTTTATCAAGATCATTGATTAGATCTTGTGATAACAATCCACAGTTTTCGATGAAGTGATAAAAACGAATAGGTACATACTTACATCGAAGTCATGAGTGAAGTGATAAACATAGCGATCTAATTAACAACCAATTTGTTGTTCTCATTAGCAAGATTTTTGCTACGGCTACGACGGTACATGAAAATATTTTTACTTACTCGAGCGACATCAAAGTTCTGAAGAACAGTAATATTTTCATCACATTGTCCAGGTAGAATGACGGGTACGCCTGCAGGCAACTCGGGAAGAACATAACACGACTCATTCGAATGTTCTATGGGTCTTAAGTCTGCTAAACTCATGCCTAAAGTATTGTTAAGCGTATTGTTCATAAGTATCTGTAGCAACGAGTGTTCAATTTCAGTTTCACGTCCCAATTGCCAGACGTACACTGGAAATAATAAAAAAGTATGAGGATATGTACCTTTGTGCGCCCAGAACTAAGTAATTAAATTTGAGGAAGGGAAACATAATATAAAGAAAACCTGCAAAGAACTCTCTAGGTTTTATATTTTTAAAATAAGTACTACGTTTGCGTTCTATATGGAATTCGTTCTAATTGCATCCCAAACAAATTCCAGTTTTCCGCCCCTGCGATTAACACTTTGCTGGACAGTACGGCTATAGACTAATTTACCGAATTTTGTAATATGACACCCCGGCTGTGGCCGTAGGATTTGTGAATTTCATAATTTTACTTACGGCTGTAGCAGACGCGTCGCTATATAATTGCCATATAAGAAAGTTTTACCGTCATATTCCATTAAAAAATTAAGTCCTTACTGTCTTCCTATATCCATTATTTTTGAATATTTTTCAGTTGGTAACTTTTATATATTTGTCGGAGATGGTAAACTGTTTGATGCTATTTAGTCTGTGGTACGCGCGGGTCGGCGGTGAGTCGATACTCTATGGCGCGCGGGCGCTGTCATTAGAGAAAAAGAATGTCGTAATTAATGTCGCGTCGGTATCTTGTTATTGCAAAGATTCCTTATTAATTGTAATGCCGTGAATCTCAAAAGAGTTGCTAATAATATCGTGTGACCGCGTGTGCGAGTGGTTAAATCAATATCGTAATATCGCAAAGTAAATACAGTCAATACGAAAACAAACCCAAATCGAGTATTCATATTGAGCCAATAGATCATTGAATAAAGCAGTTGGTTATGTGATGGTGTGAGGCTCAATCCTGTGTTTCATTTGATATCCTGAGTTGTCGTCCTGACGAAAGAAGCCCACATTGCCTAGTTTGACAAGAGTACCTACTTGGAAGGAAGTTACACATTACACAGAGTAAAATAGTATGAAATCATGATAAAGAACAACCAGCTCGAGCTTCTGACTCGTTATATTTATGTGTGAACATAAAGTCGTTACGGTTATAGCCGTTGACATTTCGTACAAAATTCGTTACAAATATGAATAGTGCCGCGCAAAACGCGATCGTGTCTGGACGTGTTTGTAACTATGGTCTAATATTTTTCAATTGGCATTATTCCTATCGATGTAAGTATATACCTACGTTTTAATGTTTTGAATACTGATAACAAGTAAATAAATTCACGAAATAAAAACTACTTGCTACTAATCATGTAAAAATCGTGGTATTTTGTGACTTTATAATTACGCTATTTTTTGTTTTTGTAGATGAGTAGTTCGAAGAAAGACCGTGATATTGAGCGTCTTCTTGAAGATGTTTCTACTCCTGAATCATCGCAAAGTAAAGAGGACCCATTCCATGACGAGGACTATGATTCGGATGAAGATTATCAGCCAGATTTCGCTAATCAGTCCAGCTCGAGTGACGATCAAGTCTTTACTGGTGAGCGACGAAATCATCCGCAAAAAAAGGCTTCCACGTCATCCTCATCATCCTCTAGTTTGAATGAGTTGTGTGATATAACTCCTAGTGTTCGCCAATGTGTAAAGTCATCCGTTCTCGGTGAAATTTCACAAACAAATGATGAAATAGATTTCAGCTGTTCCACCAAATACTAGCGCAGTTTTATCTAATGAAACAATAGTTGAATCACCGGAAATTCCATCGCACACTGAAACAACATGGTCTCATACTATAGAACCAATATCTGAGTTCCCCTTTGACACCTCATCGGTCGGTATTCAGGTAAATATAGATCCGAATAGTAATTTACTTAAATTACTGATTAAAATAGTGTTTATGAAGAATTTTTTTGTTTGTGATTCAGGAAGCTATAATTGTTTAATTTTTAAATAAATAAATATTGATTTTGTGAAAATGTATGTTTTATTTATATTAAAAGGCAACGGTTTTAGCCGTTCTGCCATAATACAACATAATATAACAATATTACACGGCACTACGGCTAAGACCGTAATACGGTCAGAGCCGTTGTGATACATTATATCTAATTATTGAGTCATGACATGACAGAACTGCTATAACTGTATGAAATCAATGTATGAAAAATTATACTGTCATTATGATCAAAATAAAAAATCATTTACTGTCCAGCAACGTGTTAAGGAATATTGTAGATTGACGGCGAGAATTTAAAACGCCGTAAGTAAATTTTGCTTACAAGCTAAATTGAACTGTGAGCATAGGTAATAAATTTGTTTTTAGCAGTGCTATGACGTCAAATATATGACACTTATTTTTCTTTTGCTTATTTTGAATATAGCCTCACATACCTACGTTATATCTAGAATGCGTGACATAATCTGGATTGATTGTATCACCAGGTTTAGAGATTATTAATCACTGGATGATAACAAATCGTGAAGCAATAATATTACAAAAGGTAAAATGTAATTTTTAGGTCTCCTTTAAATTGATGATTTTAGACTGATTTAATGAATTTCATTGAAATCGTAATTTGTATCGCAAATAGTGGTGTGAATGTACTCGTAACAATCGATATTATAGTTAGGGTTTAAGAAAAAACTGAATATGTTTTTGCAGAAGTTTTAGAAGTGCAAGAAGTAATAGGCAGTTAGATTGCAAATAATAATAGGCTTACCATCTCGTTGATTAGACCCACGGTTGACACAGGAGTAACCCAGGGCATAGTTGGTGTAATCCGTCAGTAGAATCCAGAAATTAATAGCTGTAAATAAAGACATTCATCAAATTTAACAAAATATTAACATAAGATAAATAACATAACATAAGATAACATGAATAAATATTTTAGACAATAAGCGCCAGCCAAATAAAAAGAATTATAAAAATCGGAATTCCCAGTTAAAAGTTCGCTCAAATTTAAAACTAGGGATGGAAAAGAAAACAAGGATATAGAAAATACTGGGATGAAACTGGATAGTTTAGAATAGACATTAAACTTACGCTCATCTGTGACGGACGTGGCCAAAGTAAACTTCGCCGTCCCCGTCTGATGGGTACCATTGCCCGTGATCACTTCCCTGAAGTTGTTATTGACTGCTTCATTGACGAAGGTAACGCCACTGCCAGTCACATACAACTCGAAGGTCGAGCAATCTGCACTTTGCACAGCGCTGTCTGTTCTGGCTAAGGCGAACCATTTTCCTGTGAACTAAAATAATACATTTGCTGAAATTGATGCTACTAGGTACTTAATTCTTCCTTATTATTGACTTTAATTTAGGTTATATGTCAGATGCTCTGAAAGGTAAGTTCTACCATGACTGTAGGCCGTAAGACCTTGTCCAGAAGGGGCGAATTCGCCGCGAAACGTTTCGCGCGAATTCATTCGCGCGTTAGCGAGATACTAGGCGCCAATACATTGCGTCCACAAGCATCGCGCGAATTCAAAATACGCGCGTAAATCGCGTGCTCTTCGCCAGACTCTCTGCTCGCGCGTATTTCGCGCGTATTACGCGCGAGTCGAGATACTAGAAACGCCTTGTTGCGTCCAGTTAACGCGCGAATTCACAGCGAGTGGACGTATTTTGGGGAAATGGAGCGCCAAAATTTTGACACTGAAATGTTTATCGAAACGAACGAAAACGCGCGTTGGTACGCTCCTTCTGGACGCTACTCTCGCGCGTAATACGCGCGAGAGAATCGCGGCGAATTCGCCCCTTCTGGACAAGGTCTTAGGCTGGTCACTCATATTCGCGCGAATACGCCATAAAAATGCAGAACGAAAAGTATGAAGTGCATGCCATGCCCTGGGATCCCAACCTGGAACCTCCGAGTATGAGGTCGAATTCTTCAACCACTAGGCTGCTAGGCTGCTACCGCTTAAGAAGGCTATACATATGTACTTCTCCACTAATTCGCCGGGTGTCATAGATAATTAAACTCTAATATATTAAACATATTTTTTAACCGACTTCAAAAAAGAAGGAGGTTCTCAATTCGATCGTATAATGCTTTTTTATGTGATTTAATGAATATTCATAATCTTATATGTGTCATCTGTCCCACAACCACAACTGTACCTATTAATATTTTGTAAATAAAAAAATCAAGTATCAACACTATTTAACTCAACTAGGTACCTACATAAGGCATAATACATTACTATGTCGATGGGGTGCCATTTTTTTAACTATATTTATAGTGTCTAATTTAAGCTTGAAAAATATGTACATACCCAAACATAGCTAACACCGAAGCGAAGTCATAGCGGATCGCTAGTAAAAAAACATTGATGTATAAATACCTAGATTGAGCATCGCCCTACAATGAAGACAAAAAAAACAAGGCAACATTATTAAGCATGTGTGCGTGCAGGCGATGTTTTACACGTTCGTCTATCTATTGTCTATATTGCGGGATCAATGATACCAGTTACTAAAATTCTCCCATAAATCACACATTAAACTTAATTTATTGAGTGGTTATTTTAATGTAAAAATAAAAAACCCTACTTAATTTAATTACAGTTGTTTATGTTAATGTTGTAATAAACCAGCTAAGTTAATTAAATTAATATTTTTTTACGCAGTTTGTAGTTGGAAATTTGAAATGAAAAATCATAGATATTAGGAATGAGATCTAACTTTACTTTTATTTTGGCTATACTTTCTATTAGTGACCACCTCAGATTGAGTTGAAAATTTTAGAAGAGGAGGGGGGTGACTCCCCAACTCTCCCCCCACCATTATTGGGTAGAGGAAATGCATACTTTTTTTCAAATTTTTAGCTAAATTTGAAGTGGTAAGTAAAGTAAAGCCAATTATTTACGTTACCTAGCTAATTTAATAAAAAAAAATACTTGGAAAGTTAATTACATGCATATCAATAAAAAAAACCTTAATAAATAAATTTTTCACATTACTCTTGGCACCTTTAAAAGTGGTTTATTCGACCCAATGCAAAAATAATCATTAAAATGGGTTTATAAACAAACGAATATTAATTTTATATTTATTGTAAATAAACACAAACGTATTGGTAAACTCCACCTTTTTTAATCGATTTATAAAAGTACATGAACTAAATAATATACACGTAACCATAAACCAATTTATATACCCACAAAAATGATGTTAAGTCGGGAGCATAAAAATAGAGACTGGCAACACTGACAAAAAATGACGTAATTTGGTTACAATAAAAATCAAAATTGAAATTTAATTAAAAATATGTTTATTGGTTACTTGCCTATTATATGTGATGTTTTTTGAGCTTTTTACCCTTCCTTTATAATTCCGGCACAGTTTAATAGGACATTTCGTCATGTTATCCCTCTTATTTGTTTATTTAAATTGCGCGTGTAATACGTAGTGACACGAAAGCGGCGCGATCGGCACTAATTGGCGGGAAAGTACTTCGCCGCCAATAGTTGGCGGCGCTTTTTTGACACGTTTGCGCGGATTCGATTATCCATCTAGGTATTTAAACATCAATGTAAAAAAATAAAATTAGGGATAACAACATAGGACTATTGTTCCTGTCTATGCATTTTAAACAACATTTTTGTAGTACATGACTGTATACCTTGAATATAAGTTTGTGTACTAGTCAGCGAGTATTTTACAGCAGAATATTTACTTACTTAAAATTAAATAATTTTTATTGAGTACCTTTACTATCGAATTCAAACGAAGTATTCCTATAGTTCTGGAATCGATCTGGAAGTCGAATTTTTCTGACAAGTTAAATTAAACTGTGAGCATAGCACAGTAAGTTTGGTTTTGGCGTGGAGTGGCAACTCTATAATTATAAATATAATGCTCGCCTACTAAACTGGTGGGGAGCGCCCTCTCAGTTTAGTTTTCAAGGTGCTCAATAGATGCCGCTGTGCTTAAATCTGAATCACGCTGTTGAGACCCTATAGCGTTTCTTAAAGTAGTGGCCAAAATACAGTAGACATCATTACGCACAGATTCATGTTTCAAAATCCAAAGCGGATAAACAAGTTATTTTTGAGAAGGCACTCTTTCAAGTGTCCTTAGTGTGATAGTGTAATTTTATCGTATCGTATCGTATCGTATCGTATCGTATTAAACTAGCTTACCGACCTTACCGTCCATGGCCCGCGGCCCGCGGCATTGCCCGCTAAGCATTATAATTATTATAGGTTAATTTAGGTTATATCGCGCATTTTTAACAGACTTCAAAAAAGAAGGAGGTTCTCAATTCGATCGTATATTTATTATATGCTTTTTTTATGGGTGTTCAGCGATTTTTTCGTTGTTTATGGGCCGATTTTGATAATTCTTTTGTTGTAAAGTAGATGTGCGCAGTGAGGTCCGCTGATAAGGACACCAGGATCTGATGATGGCATCTCAGAGAAATCGAGGGGAACTTTCGAAAATTGTATGGACGACTAGTGTGTTTGGTCATGTTATCTTATAAGTACCTGGTTGACCGAGCTTTGCTCGGTTGAAAATTATATTTAGTATGAATCGCAAGAAATACGAGGAATTCCGCCATCTATTCAGGAGTCAAATCATACAACTGTTCACTGAGCACAAAATTCATTTTACTTATGTTACGGCCAAAGGATCTCAACAGCGTGTTTCACAAAGTTGTACAGCGCCATCTAGTTTCATACTACTGAAATTTCAACACGTTACAAACAGTACCTCATAGAAGTTAACTGTGTGAGCGAATTAATTGCATTTTAAATAGGGTTTATGATAATTAAACAACATAAATAAATATACTTTTAGTTTAATGAGCAAGTTGTTAGGCGTACTTAAAATTTTATTGATTCTATTTACAACAATAGTAATTTCATCGATCTGACCATTATTTATTTAAAACTTTATTATTAAAATATATTATTAAATCGATAATAACAAAACTAACATTTATTTACAAATATTCTCGTAAATATCACAAACGCACGTTAAACTATCACTACGCGTCCTGCGAGGTCAAGCGAGATAATCGCACTGATTTTTAATTTTATTCAAACAGAAAATAGGTAGGTATAACGCAAAAATAGCGCTTCAACGTAAGAATGAATATAATATTAGTATTAGCCGAACAAAAATATATTCGAGCGCCATCTAGTTTCATACTACTGAAACAAACAAACCGTATCTCATAGAAGTTATCCTAATGTTTCATAGATGGCGTCAGTTCAACACGTTACAAACAGTACCTCATAGAAGTTATCCTAATGTTTCATAGATGGCGTCAGTATGATGTTTTTAAAATCTCTTTATCTCGGGAACCGAGCTTTTCTCGAACCTGGGACCTTGATAAATCGATTCCTTGAGCCGAAAACCCCCTAATCTGTAACTTTCATGAAAATCTTTGCAGCCGTTTCCGAGATCGTGATTATATATAAATAAATAAATAAATAAATATACAAGAATTGCTCGTTTAAAGATATTAGATAAGTACATGAAAGCGCTATAATTTTATGAAGGTCTGAAGTCGATGTCGATTTACTGCAGTTATCTAGTGTTTGGGCTTGATTAATTTGTAGTGACGAGAACTTTACACTTACATGTTGAATTGAGCGCCATCTGGCGAGTACTTTTTGAGTTATCTCTGTTTATCAAGGTTGAAGTCGGTTATTTTTTTTGTAAAAATCAATTATTTGAATTAGATGTTCTCTTCTGTATGGTTCAATTTTAGGATCCTCTCATCTTCTGTTCGGGAGTCCAACTTTTATATCTCTTGGCTATCTCTGGTTTAGGGTTATTAACTTCAACCCATTAATTGCACATTATGAGGCTCGGACCCCACCTCATGAATGAGAAGGCTAACTGCGAATTGGTGAAGCATTTGTGGCTAACCTATATCAGACATTTTTATGCCACCTAAAGACTTTTGAGATGGTTTAACGATTATACCGACTATGAATACTGTGACAGATGGCTTTACGTATCCTTTGAAGCACGTAAGCGCTTAAGAAAGGGTACTCGGTCACCCACATTGATCTATAGGACAAGTATAAGTAAGTCTAAGTATATTCCTATCTCTATGGTCACTCCAGTGGTTATTGACAGTAAGTTCCCATCAAGTTACTCTATGGTGAGTAAAACATCATTTCCTAGATTTAATTCCAATTCGGGTTTCGATTTCTATTAACTGTTAATATCTATGGTACAGATAAAATTAGTTCATATTTAGAGATATCGTTATCTTTGCTTATAACAGTATCTTTATTATACCTTTAGGCCGCCGTCCGTTATCATGATTACCTATTCATAATGAACTTGATTTTAACAATTTGTCATTTTGCGCATTGATCCGATTTATGAGCCGAATTCAAATAAAGTAGGTTATCAAGACATGCATTATTCGAAATGCAATCAATTCACCCGATAATGTACTATAGATTTCAGACAAAGATACCGCCCACCACGGTACTAAATAATCCGACTTTTAATTACCTACTAACAATTACTAGGACTATAACTAACACCACCTAACAGGACTAACTATCACTAATAGTCCCTGCTCAAGTTCTCATACTTAATAACAAACTAACGAAATAATGTTAAACTCCATCTAACTAACTGGACTAAGTATTCTAGTCCCTAAGTTATGAGTTTTGTTCTAGGCCGGTCACGGTTGCCATGAACGGCAGTGAAAGGGTTTTGCTGCACAGTCGTTTGTTACCTTAATTCCATGAAAAACAAAATTAAATCAAATTTGGAATATACTGAGTTTATACAATGCAAGCAGGCATTACGTCTACACATTCTATATGTTCTATACTTTAAGTCCAGTATAAAATTTTATTATTATCTTCATCATAAGTACAACATTTTATGAAAAATCATTTTTTTTAAATAATTAAAAATATTCTGTCCAGGATCTTTGTTGTCAACCCATTTTTAATTAATATATTTTCTAATATACGAAATTTATTATAAAATAAGTTTGATTCTCTTATCAACCCGGTGAATGTCGATTTAGATTCGGATCTTAGACTACATTAGGTTACTAAAAATTTAAGCTTCTAATTTTATCCACAAGGAAGTTATAGAGATATAGAGAGTCGAAAATGTCCTGAATTGCTTCGAGAAAAGGATGGTATGAGCGTGCCGCTTTTTCGCTCGACTTGGCGGGGGCACTGTAGTGTCCCTATACCTACTTATCCGTGTATGGGCAATAAGCTTGTTCGTTGTAAGCAAGATAACTGAAGAATACTTTTTCAAATGTTTCTAACACGAGTTATATCAATGGCAATATCACATAATATCTTTACGTCATAATTTTCAAAATAAATTCTTAGATCTTAGAATTCGTAGATCGGAATAGGTCAAACTCTCAAGTGTAATCCAGCTCACTTTAGGACAATCTTTTATTCTAAACATAATAAAACAAAAAATCATAATGTAGGGCCTTTATATACGCAAGAGAACCCAACAAAATGTTTTTTCTTTTTCACTTTGTCTGGATGTCTGTACCAGCTACTCTGTACGTTTTTGCACGCTAATTTCAGAAACGGCTTATCCGATTTGAATGCAGTTTTCATTATATTGTGATGGGTTTTATTTAGTGTGGGAACCATTGAGTGTTTTTTACATTTAAAACGGGTAACAAATAAAAACGTTATGTGGGGAATGTAGGTACAAACCTTTGATGATCTAATATCTAGATGGAACATCGAATCCGCGCAAATATGTCAAAAAATTGTGGCTAACTGTAGCCACAATTTTTATATCATTGATCACGCACACATAGACAATAGATGATCGTGTAAAACATCGCCTGCACGCACACATGCTTGATTGTTTTGTTGCCTTGTTTTTTTTTGTTTTCATTGTAAGGCGACGCTCAATCTAGACATTAGATCATCAAAGGTATAAAAAAATTCACGCAGGCGAAGCCGTGGGCGGAAGCTAGTAGGTAGGTACATAATAACATCCATCACGTGGATTCACGGATTCGCTATCGAAGTTTTGAGTTGCGTTGATTAAACGTTGATATCACATTTTCATGATAGTTTATCTGTATATTAAAACACTAGTGGACTCCCTCGATTCGCTTCGGCAACTTTGTTATTTACTTATAAATCAACTAGCTTCTGCCCGCGGCTTCGCCCGCGTGGAATTCATTTATATCGCGAAACGGGATTTTTCATACAAACTTTTATCCCCTATTTCAAGCCAATAGCCTATAGGAGTTGATTTTTGAAAAGTTTAGCCGTGAAAACGTATACGTGAAACGTTAGTATGTTATCTCTTATCTGTACATTTATAATATAAAACTGTAACTTATATAATTATTAGTATTACCTAGTTAAAATAATTCGTTAGAAATAAATTAAATATAAGTTACCATGCAAAAATAGAGTTGAAGTGTGTTCATACTCCATAGTGTCAATGTGAATTTATCTTTTGATTAAACGAGATACGATCGGAGAGTGGGTCTCTAGTACCTACTTATAAAATTTGAAGTCCGTTGCCATGGAAACAGAAGGATCCTCTTATTTATCAGAATTAAATTAATAATCCCTGGTACTTTTATTAGACTGGAGTAGTTGACGGCTTCAGCCCGTATATTAAGTCCATTTTCAGCCCCTTCTAACAGGGTAGGTACCTACGAATCAAAAATAGTCAAGGTGTCTAATCTGTGTAAGTATAAGTATAATAAATGTTTTATGCTTTTAAATTTTTTACAAATTCTTCAAACTTTTCTTGAAAATGTTTTAATACATATTTTACGTTTTTCCCAAATACTACCGGTGAAAACGAGAATGTTCATAACTATTGTATTCCTATTCGATAAAAACAGGATTTACTTACCTATCTATTTGTGTTTATTAGGTGTTTCTGTTTATGCGTATATTTAAAAGTTTTAAACAAGTAAAAATCGATCTATGTGAACTAAGTAGGTAAATAAAAACTTAATTTATTTACTTAGTCCTAATTCAAAAAACTATTTGAGGAAATAAATAACTTAAAAAAAGACTTCAACATCGAGATCGAGAAGTATAGATAACAAGCTAAGTACTTTTCATGCCTTATATCGATAAAATTTGTATGGGACTAGAAATCAATGGGAACGAAATTGATTCACTGAGTAAAAAAAGACAAAAAACATAGGTAATCGAATTGAGAACCTCCTTTTTTGACATCAATTAATGGGTGTTTATAAACGGTTTAGATTAGCTTGCACTATTTGTTTGGGTCAAATATAGTAATTTCACACATAAAATACCTCACAGGACCAGTATGTCTACTAATATAAAAAAATCTTACTGCTGTCAAATTGAAGTTCGCCGCCAGAGGTATATTCGGGTCACATTGTCCAAACTGTATTAACTGAGCACTACTTAAATCTAAAAGTCCTATTATACTAAAAACTATAATTATTTTCCACATTATGAGATCATTATCTAACACCACTACACTTAAGACTGTACCTAGGACAAAATGGTGACCTATCTATTGTTTTATCATATTTATGTGAATATCTTATCATATCTGCTTTTGGTCCGATTTTTTCACTTTTTGTCACGGATAAGGCGAATGTAGCCTAAACTTTAAGTAGGTAATGAAATGCGTTGTTGTGCGTTTATCATTTTTTTAACTTTATTATACGAATGTCCATATTACGAATGGTAGGGTGGTATGGTATGATAATTAATCACTGACAGTATACTTGAGTTGTCCAGAATATAGAAATGCCACTCTCCGGTTAAAGCACTACTTACGTGCGATCACAGTTATTATTTAGAATTCGCACCAATCTAAAAACGATGTTTTTGACTTTACCAAACTACGTATCAATTTGTTGCTATGCTGCCTAACGCCATAATATTCATGTACCTTGAACTTGACTTATAGGAATGTCTAAACTTATCCAAATCCGTTGATACGTCACTCCTTATCATCTAATAGCCACGTCCACGTTATCAGTGGTCGCTGTAAAAATACATCTTTCGCGCAAGTAACATAATCAGTGAGACCTCGACCACGTTTTAACTCATTGAATTTGTTATTAACCGACTTGAAAAGAGGAGGAAGTTCTCAATTCGACTGTATTTTTCATAGATTTAGCATACCTACTGAGGTGTCTTACCTCTTAACTGATCTATGTAATTCATTTCATATTCAAAAGCGACATCTGATTATTATTTTGGAGTTATCTTTAACAATGCGTATTTAATTGATTTCGACTACGTTGATGTTTTCAGTTTATTAATGTCGATGTTGAAATGTTTGTAAAATACGCACGAAACGCGGATTCGAAATAGCAATGCGTCCATGATGACACCCTGTGTTACTATGACCTGGTCTGGCTGTAACCAAGCGGTTATAAAAGTAAACAATCACGTCTCAGTAGATAATTGAGCGCTGCAAATGGAAAGCTTAAAGGAAGACGCTTGTTGAACAATTTGGCGGCAATTGATTAATGCGTCGAGCTGCGTACGAGTTGCTTCTAGAACCAGTGGAATTTTACAGTAAGAACTCAATTGAATGAAACTTATTTTGAATGGACGATAAAGTTTAGGTTAGGTTAGGTTAGTTTAGTTAGCTAACTAAACTATCAATAACAAGTAAGTAGTTAAGTTATAAAATGATGCGCTCACAGTCTAGTTGCGTCGATCCTATCGGCCAGTCACATTCCCGCGAATACGCGAGCCCTCAAGTGTGCAAACATCGCAAATGACTAAGAGAATTTTTTGACACACTGCGCACTGGCTTTGACAGCTTTAGAAACGCGTTTGTGATGCTTTGATGTAGCGACGAATAGCGACAATTAGGTACCACTTACCATCAGGTAGCTACAGTCCTACAAGCACCTTTTGGCGCGTGTAAGGCGCTGTCTCTGTCACCCACGCGCCAAAAGATGCTTGTAGGACTATAGTCTGATCGTTTGCGGCACACCGATATCCAGGCAGGTGAGATTAAAAATAAAGCATATCTACATATAAAAATCACATCAATAATCAGCAAAGGAAAATGTTTTGAAAAGCTCTATTCCTAATAGATCTTCACAATGATTTCGGAGGTCAAACCTGGGAATTAGAATTTATTTACGGTGGCCGGTGGCAGACAGTGACTTTTAACCCTGTCGTTGAAAAATAGATCAACAGAGTTACCTACCCGAGTACCCAATATTGGGTTATGATAACGAGGTTAAATTCAATCATTTTTACAAAGTAAATTCACTGTCGTATCTGAGTAGCTCAGTAGCATAACTTAAAAATGGTAATCTTATAAGAAAGTTTTCGGAAGCAACGCGAAGCCGGGTTAAATAAAATAAATTAAATACTTAGGTACCTAATATTTACAAACATCAACACCGTTATACTCCAAATAACACTATCACAACAAAAATAGCACCTCATTGACACCCATGACAGGGAACAAATATTTTATCTGTCACCGTTGAGATACTATGTAGGTACTAAAGTCTGTCACATAAAATATCTGCTTCGGCTAAAATCGAATCCGGGACCCCTCGCTTAGCAAAGGAGGTTCCAGGTTCGATTCCCGATCGGAGCAGACAATTTTGTGACGGATACCTTGCTTAATATTTCTTTTCTGGTCATTGTTATAAGTGATGATTGATGATGTAATTGTTGAGTAGTTCATGTCGCACAAAACACAGTATGGAGTATGACTGTATGAGTGCAAGGCCGCCGTAAGGTGATAAGACTGATCAATCGGAATTTTTTGTGTGTGCAGTGCAACCGTTTTGGATATGATTTGCACTGGCTATTTAAATCGATGTCCTTTCAAGTATAATTTTTTATTTGCATTTGATGACATCAAAGCAAGGCTTGATTCCCGAAGCGAACCTAGTTATATCATAAATCGATTTAAACTGAAGGCCTCCATCCAATTCAGGCCGTGTTTCATCATCACATCCAATCGCATTCATTGATAAATACAATAAACTATTCCGGTTTTGTTATAAGTAAATACGACTGTTATTAGTCACGGATGGTCAGGCCTGTACCTTTGTTGGTCGACGGTTGAAGGTAACAGCTCGAATGGTCAAACTTACGAACTACAAATTAACTTTTTTTGCCTCAAATTAACCGTCACTAAATAGTATTGATGTTGCAAAATAGTCAGGTATATTGGCTTGTGGTTATATTCAGATTGGATGGAAGTCTGGGGTTCAAATCCTTTATTATATTATGTTTATTTCCTATGTTGATGTATCCATCGCTAGTTTTCCAGATTCTTTAATCCCCTGAGATCAATATAATACCTACAGTTATATTGATCTCAGGGGATTAAAGACTGTAGGTACCTGCAGGCCTTGACTTACATTAAATATTTTTGCATCTTGGATGTAGGTAGATACTTATGCATATATACTTAAAGTCTGTGAAATAGAATATTTTCTAATTAAACACCATGTGTTGACTTGTATGGAATGCCTAAGGTTTATACAATGAAGTTACAGTATTTTTTATTATTTTCTTTCACGCATCAAAAATGTTTTGTTTACCCCATGTACCCACTTTGTACTCCCCCGTAGGAAGTATACTCGTTTATTAAGTGGAAACAAATTAGACCAAAGCTTTTTGACTTTAGGAATTTTATGTTTTTCAGAAGACTTCAGCTATATAACAAACTTATTAAAGATAACCGATAAGTCTAAGCGATAAGTATACTTACTTCAAAAGATGAGTAGGATGTGAGTAGACATAATTTAAAATATTTTCGCCATCTTTAACCAATCTAAGTATTAGGTACCTTAAATAGCATATCTGTTACAGTTACACAAAATAACTACCAGGTAGCTGCTAGAAAGACATCCCTACTTAACCTATAACAGGCATTTAGCCTGCAGTTTCTAGAACGTGCTCATGAGCAGACGATCGTAATTTTCTCGATTAAATAATCCTTCTTTCGCTGGTCCGTGACCTTAACTTCGGTGGTATATAAGGGTGGGTTTGCACCCACGATGGTCAGTCCTCCTCGCGCGACGCACGATCAACGTTTAGAATCACGATGTGGTATTTACTGTTCGGAGTATTAACGGTGGTGTCCGCGGGCGTTGTCCATGACGGCAACTGTCCTACGCTTCAGCCAGTGGAAAATTTTAATGTCACAGCTGTAAGTTTATTTAGACATCATCTATAAAACATAGCAACTTTTCATGGTAGATATTTGAGAAAAAATATTGGGGGTTTAATAACAGAAAAGGTAAAATAAAAAAGAGTTTCAAAAGTATGGTCTGTTTGTCTGTGCATCTGTTTTCATTAATCTTAGAAGTGGCTTAACCAATTTGGTCGCGGTTTTATGCGTTATTTGCGAAGCGCGTGCAGTTACTACAGCTTTTCTGTCACTTCGTCCTCGCCTTGCGCGCCTCTCTTTTCAGTCATGGAAGATTTTCGTTTACAGGCGTTTTCCAAAAATTAACGTTTATGGTACAGTTAACGCGTAATCGACTATTTCTGTAAACCCGCACTGATGGTTAAACCTGCTAATATTTTTAAGGATGTGTATTTAGAGGTTGATGTATTTATTTTCGTGTCAAAGTAATATTTGTTGAAGTGATTTTTAAGCCACTAGTTAGTAACAAAATTGAAATAACTATTAAAAATCTTTTGTTTTTCAAAGGATTTTTGGATAATTCTTTGCCGTTTACCCAAACAAGAGAAATCATTTCAATTTCAATAAGAATTTTCATTTTCACCCAGGTTTGAAATAACTTCGTTAATTATAAACTAACAGCCATCTTTAGTTAACCCATATTAGTAATTTTGATTATTTTGGTCTTTTGGCAAAGTCAATAGCATTCGTATTGTTTAAGAAAAAGCTGATTTTGTTTTTAAATAAAGCTGCCTTTGCTTCACTTCGGAAAACCTGTCTAATCGGCGACAATATGGAATTGCCACACCCCTCTAAAACAAATTCTTGCCGTCAATTATCTACTATTAATTATCTCAGGGGCGAAAACCTGGCATTTCAGGAGTTCCCCTGTCTGACGCCAATCTTTAGCGTAGGTACTATCCAGATGCTGTTAGCCGTTGATAGGAGTTCCCTTGCTTGGAGACAATCTTTAGCGTAGATACTATCCGGTCAAAAAATCTTAGCCAAAATCTTAAGTCCGTAGAAAATGCAGCAGTTCTAAGTTTATCGCGAATATAATAAGCACTGCAGGTCAAAAAGGTCAAAAAATACACCTCTCAGGAAGAGATACGCAAAAATCTCTTAGTTACAGCAATATCATATCACTATCATAAAAAATATTCAAAGTTGTTATTTATTTATGAGGTTATCTGTGTCGTTATCGACTATTCTTCAGGCGGAACCGTAACCCAATATTATGTAATTCCACCTTTATAATTTTAAATAGGTGCGCTAAGCACATAGTAACGCGGTTATCGACATTGTTTTTAAACCGACTTCAAATAAATTAATAGTTTGAAAATTTTAATCACATCAAATCAAAATCTTTTATTCTAGATACCAGCTGTTGGCTTCGTGCATAGGAGTTTTTTCGTGAATCCCAATCCCGCGGGATTTCGGGATTAAAAGTAGCCAATATGTTTCTCCACAATTTGCTCTACCTCACACTGAAAGTCCCATAAAAATCCGTTTAGTCGTTTTTGAGATTAGCGTGCACAAACATAATTTCTCCCCATTATAAATAGACATTATTTACAGACAGCGATCATTTACAGTTTTGTTATAATAGATAAGAGATATAATAGAAGATGGATACTTAGGTAGGTAGGTATCACTGATATGCACACTAAACTAAAAACACTTTTGTATAAAGTTAATTGCATAACTTAAACATAGATGCAAAGCAATAATTAATGTAGTTCTTCTTCGCAACCCATACCTAACTGATTCGAACCCGGACCGCCCGAGCTATTCATGCTTCAATATACTTACCTAGTTACTGTGTCGTTAACCGTTGAGGAGTTCCCTTGTGTTGTCATAACATTGCATTGACATCAGCCTTTGACTTCTTTGCAAATTTTCAAGTTTTTCAGATTTGAAATTGGTGAAAATTAGGCTGGAAGTTACCGTTACATACGGGCTAAGCGTAAAAAAGGGGGTTACTCAATCCGACTGTATATGTTTTTTTTTAATATGTGTGAGTTGTGTGACATCATGACACTTATTGTTGAGTAAACCTATTATGGTAATAATTGTTTAGGTAAACCGAAATCAAAAACGGAGGAAGTTATCAATTCCATTGTAATTTTGTGTATGTTAGTTTATACCTACCTACTGGGTGAACCAGCGAGCAGGAAAATTATATTTTTTTGTTATTTTTATATTACATTATTTTCCGCTGGGGTGAGCCAATTTTTATAATTCTTTTTATTCGAAAGTTAATGCTTCAGGACTGTCCTATTTAAGAGTGACATCTGACGGGTAAACACTAGGTACGATATTCACAGTGCAACTGACGAGTTTCACGTTAGCTTGGTACGTACGTGAAATGATGCATGACATGTAGGTTTAGAAAGGTCTTTGTCCTCAGATCTAATATTTAAGATAAAATATACTTACAAGGTATATTATCCTATTGAATATTCCTAACAACAACAGCACGTAAATCAAGAGATAAAAAGATATCTCCGAAACTTGCGATTATTGAAAATTGCTCGTGTATAATAATATCCACAGAACTGATATTGACCTAAGTAAAACCTTAAGCAAATATTATCAATTAACACATACAGTATTACTCAATCTGTGAGCTCAGCGTTAGTCATTGAATCAACAAGTTGTTGCTATCCCACGTTTGTGGATGTTAATGGAGATTTATTTACTACCTACTAGCTTTTGCGCGCGGCTTTCGCTGTCGGACGACAATAAAACATAATTAAATTTTTATAATTTATTTTTAAGATATACCTAACTGTTGTTTAAGTTAGTCTCGTGTCACAATGTTAGTTACCTTACTCCTCCGAAACGGCTTTACCGATTTTTATCAAATTTTATATGCATATTCAGTAGGTCTACGAATCGGCTACTAACTATTTTTCATACCCCTAAGTGATAAGGGATGTTCACCCTTAATATTTTTTGGCAAAACAACGTTTGCCGGGTCAGCTAGTATAAGTTAGGTATATAAGTTAGCTCTGTATACGTTAGCTCCTGTATAAGTTAGCGTTTGACTACGATCCAACCTGATCTTAAACTGCAAAGCAATCTTAAATTGAAAGGTAAAGTTGCTCACTTAGAAAATACCTGTTCACTGTCGACACCCATATGAGAACGTTTACCCAGGAATAAAGTTTCCAGTTCCCCAGTCCAGATTCCAATCCAGGTTAACGTCTACCCATTTATTTTGGATAAACAAAAGTTCACAAGCTTTGCCTTCCAATCGATTCCTTGACAAGTCGTAGACTAGTAGTACTTATAAAAAGAATTATTGAAAATCGATGCTCCCAGTAAAAAATAATAAGGTAACACATATAAAAAGTACAGTCGAATTGAGGATCTTCCCCTATTTTTGAAGTCGGATGAAAAGATTCTCTCCCCACCCCCCCTATTCCAACTCTAGCAATATTTACTCATAAGCGCCATCTTGAATCTACTGATTATGAAGCCTATAGATTGATAAGTGATTTGATAGTTGATACCAATTTGCTTTAGTTTATCATTGATGCTGATATTAGATAATCGTTATATTAACGATAGGCGATGTAGAATGATAAATTATCACAAGTTGGTACCGACATTATTCTTTATATACAAGTTACAAAGATCAAGTCGGTTTCAGTAAGGGTGTTACCAGACCAATCGATCAATCGTCGATCGACGCTATTGATCAATGGTGGAATGGATTAGTCGATCAAGGTCTGGTATCACCCTAAGGAGGGCTCTGAAAGTAGGATTTAAGCTTTCACTAATGTTCATTTAGCTTTGCTTATACTTATATTTATATTTTTATCTGTCTATCAGCCTTTGAAAATTCTTCCTCTAAAATAAAAGGATAATTTATAAAAGGGTATAACCAAAAAGAAGAAATCCACGTGGGTGAAGCCGCAAGGGGACGGCTAGTTTAGTATATTGCTCTATTGTGATGACAATGCAATTTTTGATAAGCTGAATTGGATACCACGCTTAGAATTGTCTTTAGATAAGGGAATTCTTCAATGTTGAATAACATGCATGGTGACCAATTTATTACTTTATATTTATTATTCCTTAAGCATTATACAATCGTGATTTAGCTATACTAAATTATTAATTTATTTCATGACCTTTGATTATATAGTACACGTGTATATAATCAAAGTTCATGACTTAGGCCATTCACTCACATTCGCGCGAATAGGTGAACCCACAAGTGTAGGACGGACCTTTGGAAGTGATTATGCGAAGTTTTTGTCGTGGTATTCCAAGTTATCAAAGCTGTCACTTCTTGAAATTTTCAAAACGAATGAAATGTTACATAGGTTCGCACGCATGTGAGTGAGCCCCGTTATGGGACAGATTTATGATATTACCACGTCAGTGTATGCTAAATCTATGCGTATTGAATCCCACATTTAAGCGCTTAACAGTTGCTGATGTTGTTTGACTTATTAGAAAAAACGCTCTCTAATTAACAGTTACGTATAGTAGATAATTATGTATTTAATGCACTGAAAGCCACTAGACTCACCTAACAGTTCGAAAAAGCGCTAATTCGGTGTTGAAATAACAATTCGCTAACGACGGTAATTGTGTTCGAAAGCGTTAATTGGACAATCGCGGTGACAATCGTCACAGTACGTTCCGGTAATCCAGTAAAGTGAATGATTGAACTGAATCGAATGATTGAGCCGAATTGAATGAGTCATCAATTAAGTTCGCGGAGCGTGAAGGTTGCACTACAAAGCGTCGTTCCGAACCACAGATCTCGAATGCACGGTGCATGTAAATTGTAAATATATTGTTGCTTGTTGCATGGTTCATGAGTCAATTTGTATGAATGTTCAGTTTGTTACCTTTTGATCAGTACCCCTATTATGAGTTGTTGTAGTAAACGTCAAAACTGTTACTATTGCAGTTAACGTTTAGAATTTGTATGAGAATCCGTACAGCGCCTCTAGCGGTTACGATAATACTGTAGTTACATTATGAGCTATTATGAGTTTTGGAAATGAAACTACAGCGGGTATCGTAAAGACGTGAGACGGTACAGTTTCCGTTACGTTATGTTGGCATCCATGAGTAATACCTCTCTCATTCTTTTATTATGATGTCAACAAGGATAGAACGAGACCCTGGCCAGCGAGCCAACATTTGAGAAATTAAAAAAACAAGTCTATGGATGCTCTATAACCCGACTAAATTAGGAAATGTGAAAGAAGAGTGGAATTAATGGCGGTTTGGTACCTTTTCAATTTAATTACATTAGCGTTCTGCGTCAGTCGCATTCAGTGTCAAACTGTGGTGTCAAAGTGTTGCTAACTTTGATGTTTTAAATATCTAGATGGGACATCGAATCCGCGAAAACGTGTCAAAAAATTGTGGCTAACTGTTAGCCACAATTTTTATATTTTTAGCAACTAGAAGTGAACGCAAAATAAAAATCACATTTAACAATTAATTACACGCAAATTTAAATGACAGAATATTTAGTTTAACCATTCAAACGAGCAGTGGTTCCCCTTGCCAAGTGAACTCGACGTGAATTGCCCGCAGACTGAGCTCGCCAACGCTTATTATAGACTTCATAGCTTCATACTGACAGGAAATACGTCACTCTTCTCCTAACAATATCATTACGCACACATTACGCACACATAGACAATAGACGAACGGGTAAAACATCGTCTGCACGCACACATGCTTGATAATGTTGCCTTGTTTTTTTTTTGTTTTCATTGTAGGGCGACGCTCAATCTAGACATTTAAAACATCAAAGGTTGCTAAATATTTTGTTGATCTCGCAAGTTCAAAATTTCATTATTTTCATCTCTGCGTTCGGTTGCGTGAATCATTTGCCAAGCAAAATAGTGCCTAGCCATGATTTTGTTTAAATATACAGCAATATTTAATGACATTTAATTTCGATAGTGACTTTTCACCTTAGAAAATAGCGTGAGTGCCGTAACTACTACGGGTAACGTAATTTACTATAGCATCTGTCAAATTTGTGACTCGTAATACCAAATTGTAAGTAAAACATGACCGCAAGTACTGTATTTAATAGAGTTATGCGCATTTACTATTAAAGCAGCGTTTTCACGATAGCATCAATAGTAACGTTTTTTGCGTTTACTACAACAAACTCATAATAGGGGTACAGGTTAAGTTTCCGTTTGTAGTAATTAACTTTTTGGTTTGTTGTTCACTTTTTGTAGGGTGTTTGTGCAAGTAATGGACTTTTTATTAGACATCGACGAAGCAACAAATACGAAGGTCGTACCTACGCTAACAAAACAATACATTCTTACAGTTTAAAGCGACTTTCAGCTGCAGGGAAAGCAGCTTACGTACCTAATACTGATGGGGCAGTACCTAATTGTAAATATTATTATTGGATCACAGTTGACTATTGGTTATTGATTAAAAAAAATTACGCGTGTGTCTGTCTGTTTATAGATACTATTATAACACACACAACAAACTATCTTGCCTATAAAGTTCAACTTTAAAAACGAAAAACACCAAACCTCCATAACGAAATAAACATTTTATACTTCAGTTGTTTACATAAAACACATTGAGCACGGTAGGTATATTATTGAATAGATAGATACCAAGCATTAGAACATCATTGAGTGCGTCGATAACGGGTAAAAACACCTGATATAACCCTCAAATATTTCCAGTACGCAGGCAAATGGTACGAGATATCCAAGTATCCGAGCGAGTCGGAGAAAAACGGCAAGTGTTCCGAAGCAGAATATACTCCTGATAGTGATGGAGTGAAGGTGAAGAACACGAACGTCGTCAACGGTGTCCAGACCAGCATCACCGGGACTGCCAAGCTACAGCCTGACGCCAATAACACTGCCAAGTTGATCGTCTCGCTCAAAGTAGGAGGTGAATAACATTCTGTATCATTCATTAAGCTCTGATAGCCTAGTACTGTCAAGTTGATCGACTCTCTCAAAGTAGAAGAAAAGTACTATTTTCTTAAGATGTGATAGCCTAGTAATCAAGATTTGGTCCGGGTTCGAATCCTATGGCAACCGCTTGACTGTTGAATTTTTGGTTAAATATCTGGGTTTTAAGCAAGCTTTTGACTGTTGACTTTTCGTTAATTATCTGGGTTTTATTAAAGCATTAAAATTTGGTTAGGGTCCAAAGTTCAAAACACATTGTTATCTATACGAATTTTTCCTCACTTTGTTTTCTACATAAAAATGATTCAAATAATAGTTAGATATTTATCATGTTTTTGTAATGATGAGTCATTAATTGCATTTTTATCATAATCCTGTGATATTTAATTGTTTCACTAGACCCTTATCTAGTTGGAAGGCTTAGCTTTAATCATACAAATGGCATATTTTTGACTTACGTAGGTAGATAATAGATACGAAATTTTCAGCTTCTTGGGTTCAGTTGTTTCGGCTGTGCTTTGTCATTCAGTCAATCAGTAACGGAAGAGTTTTATACAATGCTAGCTTTTAACCTCTATGTCTTCATTGAATCCCTTGGGGACGAGTGGTCGTCTTCTAACTATAATCCTCGTCGTTCCACTGATGGTACGACTGGTGGTACGATGAGGAAAACACTAAACTACCTTCCTGAAATTTTAATGTTTTTTACGTCAAGCGGTTTTCGTTACTTCATGTCCTGACCTTTCTATTTAAATATTAAGATTTATTTAATATTAATTTCAGACGTAGCCCGGGATGCGAACCTGTCAATCCTGTCGACTGACTACAGCAGCTACGCCGTCGCTTACAACTGCAGATATAACGCCACGTCAAACACTCATGAAGGTAATCTATGTTGAACAATTTTTGACGACCCGGATGGCGCAATGGTTAACACGCCGGATCGCTGTTCCGAGGGTCCGGCTCGATTCCCCGCGAGGCGGAAATTTGAATGATGAGTTTGAATTTCCGTTCTCGGTCTGGGTGTGTGTCCTTGTCTTGTGTGTTGTCCGTGGCACCCACGACACAAGGAATCCTAGTGTGGGGCTATGAGTGTGATGAAGCGTTATTATTTATTTATTTATGAGAACCGTTTAATTACTCTTACTGCCCGACGCTAAAGAAGTAATGTGTTTATCAGCACTTTTATGTTTATTGTGGCTCTCAAATGAAACACACGGTGCTATTTTGTTAATTTATATCAGTCGATTTATATTAATCAAGCGATTAATTTTACTCAAGGGCATGCCATTAGGTACAATAATCAATGATGTTGACAAGAAACGAGACGACCTATTATTGTGAAGAGGAAAAAAAATTAAAGGTGTTCTAAGTACCTATGTGAATAGGTTATAAAATCATCTTTACTTATATTATTGTCTTTAGGTCTCTGATATAATTTTTCGCAAACTTTATTATATTTAACTAACTGACCCGGCAGACATTGTTCTGCAACAATATTTATTTATATTTTAGGTCCTACACCCATTAGTTTTCAGGTTAGACCTCCAGCAATAAAACTGCGAAAATCACATCAAATTTCATTCAGTAGTTTTTTAGGTAAAGATTGATTATGAATTTATTATATGATTTGTTCCTCATATATCTTCTATATACAGACATACCTTAGCCAGCTAAATTCTTATATTTGTAGATTAGGTATATTAGTAGGCATTCCGCCCGTAAATCAGTTGAAACGTTTATCAACTTGAAAATGTACACAAATTATTATCGGCTTTTAAAATTTGATAGGTAATGTAGACAATGTTTTATTTGTTTCATAAAGTTGCGCAATATTGTTATGCTCAAATGGGTTTATGATAAATAACACATTCATAGCCCCATACTAGGATTTCCTGTGCCGTGGGTGACATGGACAACACACAAGACAAGGACATACAAAACCAAGACTAAGAACGAAATTTAAACTCATTATTCAATCCCCTCGCTGGGAACTGAACCCAGGACCCTTCGAACGGCGAATTGCCATAGAGAATAGGTATCATTGCGCCTCACCGGTCGTTGCGAACACAAGTGTGTGAACACAATTATCATACTGTTCTTAATAGGTTGATGTTGATATGTACATACATACATTTGGTCAAGCACATGTATTTTTTCTGTTTGTCCAGGTATTGCCCATTTATCTGTTTTATCATTTTTATGTACTTATCTCTAGGCAACACACCCAAAAATTACGTGCTTTAAAGATTCAGAACATAATTCAGTCAAAACAATTGAGCCGATATCATTTATGACAATAGTAATATAAATTTATCATACGTATTGATAAAACTTTTAGGTAAGATACGGAATTCCTTAACAGAATAGATATCCATATATTGGTTGAATGGCAATAATTTATTTCATTCTTTCATTTTACAAGCACTTATTTATCACAAAAATATTTATAGGTACGTACTGAGAATCGAACTTTGAACCCGACGTTTTGCAAGCCGGGTCAATATACTCACTAGCTGCTAGAATTACATTGTCAATTATTCATATCATATTCATCGTCATTTCAACCTGTCATGGTCCAGTATTAGTCTCTTCTCAGAAAGAGAAAGTTAAGGATATACTTCACCAACATGATCAAGTTTTTTTTTTTTTTTTTTTTTTTCGAATGGACTGTAACTGTTGGCCCTAGTGGCCTTCACAGTTTTACGCGGACTTGTGGGCTGGACTGGAGAGTCCACGCCGAGAAGACTGTAATCGCGTTGCTGAGTGGGGACATTGCCCGTGCCTCACGCGGAAGTAAAAAATACCTAAACTACGACAACCTAAGGGCCCCTCCTGTGAGGGTCGAGCCTCGGCTTAGGTCCTCGCACATGGGAGGGTTGGACTGTGATGCCTGCCACTCGGGGATACCTCGTGACGGCAGTATGGTAACTGGGGGGTCCTCGTCGCCGCCGGCGGCGACGCTGTATGTGTGACGTGTTTCTGTGTAGTGTAGTTTGAGTGGGCGGGGCGGAGACCAAGTAAGACTGGTTCGCCACTGTAATTGCGTCGTCGGGGTCTTCTAACACATTTCTAGGCCGTCTGTGTATGGCCTTCACGTCCCTGACGGGAACGTAAGAGGCCGCTTGGACTACCAACCGGTTAGGGTGGTCTGCAGCTGACTCAAAATAGGTGGAAGAGAGCCATTTTAAGTACTGAGCTATGGTGGGCAGCTCTAGATCGCGATGTAGGTCTACGTTGCGCACGTACCAGGGCGCGCCCGTGGCCATGCGCAAGAAGCGATTCTGTAATCTCTGCAGGATGGAAATGTGCCTAGTGTGTGCGAACACCACACTGGCGTACGTCAATATGGGACGGATTACGGACTTGTAAAGTGTCGTCTTGTTACGGAGCGACATTTTACTTGTTTTACCTAATAATGGATAGAGTCGCCCTAGTATAAAAGCGGCTCGGTTACGCACTTGTCTGATGTGCTGCGCGAATGATAATTTATAGTCAAATGTGACCCCTAGGTATTTAACTGACTTCTCCCATGGAATAGGGCGATTATATAATGAAATAGAACGGGACATTTTCCTACTGGGACGTCTATTAAAAAATATGGCTGCGCTTTTTTCTGGGTTGACCTCTATTCTCCATTTCGTGAACCACTCGCCCAGGGCGGTGGCCGCGGCCTGGAGGTTCGAGGTGATACGGGACGGCAGCGGGTGCGTTGTGAACAAAGCGGTGTCATCCGCGAATAGGGCTAACTCCACGTTTGGACTTCGGGGCATATCGCTGGTGTACAGCGCGTATAATAAAGGCGAGAGGGCGGAGCCCTGCGGGACTCCGGCCCGTATGGGATGGGTAGAGGATAGGGTGCCCTCTACGCGGTATCTGAACCGGCGGTTCGACAAAAAGTCTCGTAAGATGAGTACGAGTCTGTCTGGCACCCCCATGTGTATAAGCTTGTATAACAAGCCGTTGTGCCAGACTTTGTCGAACGCCTTGGCCACGTCAAAGAACAGGGCGCCCGTTCCCCTTGGCTTCTTTCTAATGAAGCCAGTGAGAATGTGCTCCGTTAAGCGGTGCACCTGTTGAACACAGGAATGACCGGATCTAAAACCGAATTGTTCCTCCATCAAGAGGTTTTTTGACATAGCGACTTTTTTAAGTCGACTTAATATTAGTTTCTCATAAATTTTGCCAAACGTGTTGAGTAAACTAATAGGACGATAGCTCGTAGGCTTATCTTTAGGCTTGCCAGGTTTTGGGATACCTATGACCTCTGCCTCTTTCCAGGTGTTCGGGAAAGTGCAGCTGGCCAGGAGGGCATTGAATATAGCCACTAATAGGCCTAGAATAAACGGTGGTAGGCGCTGGACCACTTTGTTGGTGATGCGGTCGGGACCTGGCGCCTTTTTTGGGTGCATGGACTGGATAGTACTGCGCAGCTCCTGAAGGGTAACCGGTGGTAAGGGGTCGTCGGCTGGCTCGCGGGCCAGCCTCGCCTCCACTTCGCTATCGACCAGGGCGACGTGTGCTGGGTCGTGTGGCTGTGTACTGAGGGTACACTGGCTCTCTAGACTGTCGGCCAGGCATTCGGCCTTTTCCAGGTCGTCGAACGCAGGTGGTCGGTCCGGACGAGTCAATGGAGGCATTGACTGGGCAGTCTTGGACTTCAGGGATCTCGCTAGCCACCAGTAGGCGACGTGCGAAGGCTCGATCCCTTCCAGTAATTGGCCCCAGCGGCTGTTTCGAAGCTCGCTCATGTATTCCTTTACCCTCCTCTGGTGATAATTCAGATCTCTCCGATTATCTGGAGTCGGGCACGCATCGTATTTACGCGTGGCAGCGTTCTTGGCGGTAATGAGGGCCCGGCCTTCGACCGGGAGGCTGAATCGACGTTCGTTCGCCGCTACTACCTCCCGAGTCGCCGCCTGAGTGGATAGGTGAATGTGATCCGAAATGGCCTGGACGGCGAAGTTGGCCTCCTCAGGCGTGTCTATGGACTCGGGAATTCCCTTTAGAATGGGTGCATCGGGATTATTTAACTCTGAAACTAACTTCGAGAAATTTGTGACTTTTTTCCTACTCGTAGTAGGGGTCGAAAGACTCGTGGTAGGGGACACTAAATGAATAACCACGGGTCGATGATCTGAATCTAATTCATGTAACACCTCAATATTGTTTACTAATAAGTTAATATTACGAATAAGGGTGATATCTAAAAATGAGGGAGATTGCTCCTGCTGGTTTACACCCGTTGGAAAACGAGTCGGAGTAGCAGGGGCAATAATTTCGAAATTAAGTTTGTCCGTCAGTCGGTTTAACTTAATTCCTCTAGAGTCGGTACGCCAAGAACCCCACCTCGGATGACTGCTGTTTAGGTCGCCGGTCAGTATGACCGACTCCCCCAAGTCGAACAGCGCCCTTAGGTCCTCCTCATATAATTGTTTGTTCCCTGACAGATAGACCGACGCTATGATAATGGGCCTGTGCCCTGTCATAGCTATCTGTATAACGGACGCTTCAATACTTTTGAGTTGAGGCGCCTCAAGGGGCGTGCAGTGCAAGCACTTTCTGTAATAAATTAGGGTTCCGCCGAGCCGCGAGGTAACCCTGTCGTCGCGTACGATGTTATAATTCGCAACCCTAGGGTCGCGTACGCTCGGTTTAAGAAAAGTTTCTTGCACCGCTAATATGTCTAGTTGATGCGTTGTGAGGAAATCACGAACGAGATCGATCTGGGGCATTAGGCCGTTAGCGTTAAAAGTCGCTAAGGCGAGAGAGCGGGGTTTTACCCTACTAGTGTGTGTTGAGTTATGTATAATGGATGTACTATCCATTATTAAACCCTACTTAGTGTGCTTGGGGTCATCAGACACCCCAGAGATTCGATGAAATCGGCGTGTTCCACCGCGGCCCACATGATTTCATCTGTTGATTGAGCTACGCGCAGCTTGGCTGCGAGGGCTTTTAATTGGCTCACGTCGATACGCGACATGAGACCAAACACTAATTTGAAGTTGTCCTTGAGGTCGTTGGCCTCCTGCGACGGGGGCGGGGACGGACGGGGCGGAGACGGACGGGGCGTGGCCTGAGGGGCACGGATGGGGGCGGGGGCCGCGGGGGGGACCACCGGGGGAACCGGGGCCGCCGACGGAGCCCTAGCCGGCGGGGGAGCCCGCGACTTGCTCGTCATAGCGAGCGGGGAAGACCACGCGTTGCGCGCGGGGGCGGGGGCCGGGATCACCGGGAATTCGTCAGGGCGCGGCGCCTGAGGGGCGGCCGGCCTGGGCTTGGCGGGCTGCGCAGGCTGGGAAGCCCGGCGGCTGGGGGCGCGTCGCTTCTTGTGCGGCGCCTTGTGCCCGTGCGAGTTACAGTTAACGCACGCGGGCGGATCTGGGGAGTCGCGGGTTCGGGTGCACTCGGCAGTGCCGTGGTCGCCCAGGCACTTCACGCACCTCGGCCGCGCGAAGCAGTTCCGGGCTGAGTGCCCGTAGTACTGGCAACGGTGGCACTGGCCGGGGCCCGTGCGACTGTAAGGCGTTTCCACCTTAATACCTGTGAGCAGGCAGACGGACATGATGTTAAACACCTTTTTTCCGTCGTCGGAGCGGTCTAGGGCGACCAGGACCATGTCGTACGGCTTCCGCGTACGCACATGAGTCATCCGGTGCACTTCTTGAACTGGAAGGCCCTGGGACTTCAGGTCGTTGAAGACGACCTCAGTCTCCAGCTCTTTGGGGACCCCCTTGATTACAACCCGGAGGAGCTTTTCATCCTCCCGGGCGTACGTGTGAAAGTCGAACCCATCGGTCCGAAGAAAATCCGTGAGGCGGCGGTGGTCGTCGGGAGTAACCGTCTGGATGTCTATACCCATGACGGTGGAGCGGGCGGTGGTGAATTTAATGTCTCGGGACCGCATGACCCCAGCGACAGTCTCCCATTTCTCCTTCTCCCGGAGGCATACCGGAGGCGGGGGCTTGACCTTTGGGACCTGAGTCCCTTCAGTCTCGGTTTCTGCCCTTTTCTGGGCCTTGGATGCCTTCAGCGGAGGCGGGGATTGCGCCGGGGGCGGCCGTTTGGCTGCCTGGGCGGGCGGGGCCGCTGGGGCGGGCGGGGGCGGGATGGGCTTCAGCTTCCTCCGCTTGGAACCCGTCACGAGGGTGAAGCCCTCGTTCGAGTCGTAGTAGACGCTATCCTTAGTAGCGTTGGGCTCGGGCTCGGCGGTGTCCATAGTGGACCCGTCGTCTGCCTCGTCGTCGCGGGCGGCCTCCTCCGGCATGGGCTCGGCGGGGCTGGGCTCCTCGGTGGGACGTGGGGACATATCCGGCTCGGAATCCGTTTCCGGTTCCGGCGGGGCGTCTGGGGACGCCGGGCTGTCGCTGAAGGCGATAACAGCCTGAGTGGGCGCAGGACTAGCGGCTGAGAACCGCGCGAGGATGTCGGGGCATTCTCGTTGGAGAAACTCAACGAGCCCCTGAATGTCTACTCCATTATTGGCCGCCATGACGGCGACCAATAATCCTATCTGTGACTCCCCACCGCAGCAGGGAGTGTGTGTTACCTACCGTGTAACTCCTAATGACTCGGTCCTGTGGTTGAACCGGGGTGTGTACCTACACACTATAAACGTACTCACGTGTGTAGATAGTTAGTGGGAACTAACTATCTTAATCCGGTAGCACTAGGCTAGACACAAACCTAATCGCACGACGCTGGACTGCGCGAAACTGTGACCACACACACTAATCGCACAGTACTCTTCACTAACACTTCACTTCACGCACAATACTCGAAAGCTCGATCGCAATACGAAGTTCGACGGACGCAAAAAGTAACGGTTTTTCTGACCGCGCGAGCGACGTGCGCACGCAGCGGAGCAGGAAATCGGACTCTCATGTTCCATGATCAAGTGCGGATTGGCGGCCTTCATATACCTTTGAGTTTTGCGAATATTCTGGCATGCAGGTTTCCTCACGATGCTTTCCTTCACCGCTATAGTAATTGATGTAAGGATGCTTAAAACGCACATAATCCTGAAAAATTAGAAGCGTTTGACTTGTTAAATTAAACAAAATGTAGTAGGTACCTACTTAGGTATCTGTGAAATTCGAATTTTTGTGAAAAGTCGAAATCTTTTTAAAGGCTAAAATTATTTACCTTGACTTATAACTGATGATGTAACTGATGATGATATACATGATGTGTGTATAACTTTGTACCAATAACTAGATATTATCTTCAACCGATTAATAATCGCATAATAATCGCATGGTTAGCTGTCATTCTAAATCCAACATGGCGGAATTACACTCGCCGAAAAACGGGTGGCTCTTTCATGGGTTACTGCATTAAAATTTATAATAAAGTTCCGAAACAATTGACAGAAATGCCGTACTGTAAATTTAAAACTCATGTCAAAAGCATTCTTATGACGAAAGATTATTACAAACTTGATGAATATTTTAATGATAAAACAGCTTGGACATGAGTTTTGTAGTCACATCACACCCTAATTCTGAGACTGCTAAGTCAACAGTAAATTAAGCGACACAAATTATTATAATGTTATTTATTCGTATTTTATTTTGTTCAACAGATTTTGCCTGGGTTCTATCAAGAGCGAAGGTTCTCGAAGGTGAGGCGAAGACTGCTGTGGACAACTTCTTTACAAACACCAAAGAACTGGATGCTTCCAAACTTGTGCAGACTGACTTCTCTGACGAAGCATGCAGCTTCAACAGCACAGCCAGCCTTTCCAACTAAGGCCTCATGATGAAACTTATAAGCTAATTTGACTTTGATGACATTATTGTCACATCTCGCATTTAGTTAACTTGAATCTCCTTAGATTGTTGTAACAGCTTTATTGTAATATTTTAGGTTAATAAATATTTGTGTTTTATTTGTCTAGTTATTATTTGAAGTTATTCATTTGTATATAGTTTTCATTGTTCTGCTTTAGTTAAAATGTTTTAAACTATTGCTTTTGTGAGGATCGAGAGTTGCTAATGTATGTAATGACTTTTACTAATGTTATTTGAAAACTAAGGTACAGAAAACAAGAGTTTGTACCTGTGAAATTGCCTGTCTTTTACATCGTTGATAACTTACAATCACTGAAGACGAAATTTTATTTAATCATACCCCTACTTCATATAGTGACTAATGTGTCCTATTGCTGAATTTTATTTATCTTTAATGAATGACTGTATTCGTCGGAATCGTCGGATTTTATTGGATTATAGATAATACGATTTATTTGGATTACCTATAGCAATTTATTGTTGAACACGTGTTGTTTAACGTTCCTAGCCCTTAATATTTTTATCACAACAAAATACCAAACCAACCAAAACCAGTAGGTACCTAACCTAAAATGATCATTGATTAAATCTACTCGACATAAATATCAATAAAGAAACTGCAAATCTTTAGGTAGGCATTAAATATCTACTTTAATATGATGTGTAGTCAGGCGTTACTATAATAGTAATGCGCGTAGTAGTCGCGTTTTATATTATTATGGCTCCATCCATTGGATCTTACTACTGATTAAATAAATCGCACTTACCGATTTGATGTGACCGAGTGTGCTCAAAACAAGCTTTCTTATTGCTGGCAAAGAATAGATGGAGATCATGCTAGTTATTAAGAAAATCTGTTCTGACGTTTGATGAACATCAGCTCATTATAGGACTTTCTTTTTCGGTGGTACATGGTGGTGGTGGTTATTTAAATTCTTTATTGGTAAGTTCTGTTAGTTGACATTAATGTACTCTTCTTTTCTTCTGCCTCTTCTCTTAGCAATTTTCAATAAGAAAGTATGAGAACACAAAAGGATAATGTCCTAACACAAAATAAAAATATAAGTCATAATTAACACAAAAGTATTTTTAATCACAGCCCGTATCGATACAAAAGCAGCTATTACCAGAAGTTGCTGGTAAAGAAATCGGTTTCCATCTTCGTCGTGAAAGAGCAGTCACTGTCTCCAAACTCCTTGAGCACAAATGACTGCCGATGCTCTGCCAGCTCGGTATACTTGGACAACGCATCTTCGACTTTCTTCAGGGTGTTGCCTTGCAGCTTCTCCTTATTACGGGACAGGACCCAAGTGAATACTGAAACATATTGAATACCAGACTAAATAACTAAATGTAAATCTTGAATACGGAACACCTTCGTCCTACACCTACTACCCTATTGTACTTATTACCTAAGAACAGTAATACACCTGAAAAACTGATTGAACTACCTTTTGTGGTATTATGAGTTGAGTACGAGTTGAGTATGAGTACCTACTTCTATGAGTTCATCACATAGGGTTCTTCAAAAAGGTGTAAAAAGAGTTCATCATCAGGGTTCTTCACTGGTGACTTAACTGGTTTTGCTGGTGTCCGTAGGCAACGATCACCACTTAACAACAGATCCGCTCGTTTGTCGGCTATTAACATTTAAAAATATGCTTTCCAATAAATATACCTAGCGCTATTTCTTAGCTATCAGACAGAGTAGCGAGATCTACAAGGAACGCGTAAATATGAAAGCAAAAGCGTTACATTCGACGCCCTAGCTTGTGTATTTGAATTTCTACTATCAGCGCGGCTAATGAACGTCTTTCAACTAACGTTACTATCACACAGTCCCTGTCCTCGCACTTATTAATACACTATATAACCAACTAATATTTTAACACCATCTGCTAACTGGACTAACCATCCCAGTCCCTAAATTGAGTCCTGTTCTAGGTCACTCACAATTGTCATGGGCGGCAGCGGAAGGGTGCTGCATGCTCGTTTTCCCTTAATTTCATGAAAAAATAAAATTTACCATAATGCATGCGTTGTTTCTTCTTTAACGTCTTGCATGTGTAGGCGATCGCGTAGTTATCGTAATCGGTCGAGAGTATGAAGAAGGGAAATTGAAGGACTTTATCTGAAAGAAATGATTACAATGATAGATTAGCTATCAATCATGGATTAGGGCTTGGTCGATAGGTCGCACTCGTTTTCGAGATTCAAAGGGTTTCTTATTTTTATTCAACTGCGCGAATGAATGGAGGGTAAGTATGACTTTTCCTTTGTGATGCTCTAGACCTCTAGAGAGAAAAGGCTTTTTCATCACACCTATTCGAAAAAGACGACTTGGTTCGGACATAAGGGGTTCCAAAGTTGCTGTTTTCTATTCAGCGGGCGGGAATGAATTTTCATACAACTTTTTCTGCCGGCTAGATCTTTTCCGTCCTATTTTGAATTTAGAACATTTTAGTATTTTGCGCTAAAGAAATTGAACGCAAATATTGTTTGAATAAAGAATGTCTGGTACGACGCGAGGGCCCCGCCAGCTGAATAGTAAAAAAAGAAATCAAATTAAGATTTCGTTTTCAAATTAAAATTAAGTTTTCGTGCATTTTTACGTACTTATTATTTTCTATTATATATATATTATTTTCTCATAGTGGGTGATGAAAAGTAGAGTGTATCACTCGGGTGCAAGTATATTTTTGGCTCGGGCGACGTACTTTGAATCCCTCGCTACGTTCGGGATTCTACTAAAGAATCCCTCGCTACGCTCGGGATTCTACTCTAGAATCCCTCACTTCGCTCTGGATTCAAAAAACGCCCTCGCCGAAAAAATATTACTTTGCACCCTTGTCATACAATCTACTATTACAGATGTTTTCTTACGGCAATAGATTTTCTTCTTTTATATTGTCAGTATCCATTAAGACAAGGCGAGTATTAAAATTATTTTGGTAAATGGTTACATGTTTAAATACCTATTAGCTCGTGAAAATATTTCTTAAATACTCGTAGGTATTTCGGTTGCAGAGCACACCCAGAATTATTGCAAAGCCAGCGTTGTGGATTACGCTCAAGGCTTCGTAAAATGAGGAAGATAGCGTACTAGTTCACTTTCCGATTTAAATCATAAATAGCTGTGGTAATTCGTTTATGATTCTTATCAAGGTACTCATTCGTTAGGGTGTGATTACATTAGCGATTCGCGAGCTTTTTTAAAGCGAAGCGAAGATATTGCCGACGTGCAGCGATCTCGCCGCGAGTAGCCCCTGGACACCATATAAGTCTTCTAATCCTGTATTGCATGTACGAGAATAATTGTATATCGTAAATCATCATTATCGTAAATGGAAATCATCGCGTATTCACTGCGCGTCTGCAACATCTTTGCTGCGCACTCGCAGCGAATTCGCTGCGCCCTCACTCCGCTATGAAAACGCTTGGAAGCCGCCGCGCCAGTGTGATAACACCCTAAGGCTGTAAAATACATTATTCCAATTATTTGAAAATTTTATATGACACTATAGTCGGCACAATCATAAGATTCCGATATGAAGGCTGTCATCACAGTGACAATAGTGATGTACAACAAAAATCGATGCATTAAATAAACCGATTTATAAATTTAACCGATTATAAGTAATAAGACTTTCTAATCGTTTCGTTAATTAAGTTTGGAACGATAATTTATAAACCGACCTCTGATTGTTTTCTTAAAATCAGGTAAAAACAGATGTAGCGTTGAGATTAACACCGAAAGGGATAATAAGACAATTTGACTAGTAAGTTAAGGTGAGGAAATTATCAAATTATATTAGTTATTAAAATGGAAATTTCATTAATCTAGTGAAAACGAAGAAACTATTAAACGGTTAATAATTATCCGATTTGAGTGGAAAAGGCTTAAAAACGTATGTATCGGGAATTTATAATAGCTACGAAAAATCGCAATGCTTTAGACATATTAACGAATCTATAACTACATATTTGTATTTTGAGTGTGACATGGTAGCACATACTTTCGATTATAGTAATGTATCGATTATGGTCGATTCATAAATTGTTTCAAGAGGTCACATAACTATAAATCCAGCCTCCTTATAAAACATTGTAGTGACGTCTTAAATATTTGTTCAATTTTACACAATTTATGAAGTAAACTGATTAAAATAAAATAAAATTATTTAAACAATTTATAAATAACACAAATAAAAAACAAGCAGGGATGGTTTACATATTTCGCCAGAATTTCTAGTATTTACCTATGTAAGTACGTATAAGTAAGTAAGTACCTATCTAAATACTCGTAGTAAGTAAACAATATTACTCCAATTCGTTTAACCGCTAGTTACTTGCGTTTAATATTACGGACTAATGCCTAATTAAAATATTTAACAAACTGTGGGCAATTTTATAACATCATGCTACGAGCAATAGAAGCGATGTACCAATAAAATATGTTGTAAAAATGGGAAGAAGTGTTTATTATCTGTAAACATAAAAACAATTTTCCAAAGCGAAGAGGAGGTGGATTCACAAGTACATTATGTACCTACTTATAAAGCTGCATTGATAATAAATATAAACTGTGTACTGTATATGCACAGTAAATAGTGCATTGCATAATTTAACCAAAGTGACCTATCATTCACTACGAAATATCTTCACTTCATAGTATCATTACCAGCGGTTCAAATTAAAAAAAAATATTTCCGTAACAAGTAAATTGAAGACGTCCATACAAGGTTAGTTTGTGTTCATACATGACAGACGTCATATCGGAATCTTATGATTGTGCCGACTATAGTTTTTATACAGATAAGTTTGTTTTCGCGATGATTCATTAGACTATTTTAGACATGGTATTATCTTACATCATGTTGGACAGGTACAAGGTACTTGTACTATTAATGGATAATTAAGATTACATGTTCTGATAAAATAATTATAAAATGCACTAATTTTTCCTATAACCTACATAGTGCGTTGATTTTTTTTTTATTTGGCCAATATAGCGTCTGATCTGGTTGCCAATACGGTCTCCAGTCGTACAGCCAGCACTGAGTCCATCTCAGTCCTCAAGGGTAGCAACGCATGACAACCGTGTCCGACCCAGAACAGTACTCAGGAGTGTCGTTCTTATTCAGTCACAGTTGTCATGGGCGACAGCAGGAGGGTGGTACTGCCTGCTCATTTACTACCTTAATCACATAAAAACCGGTCTATTTTGTCTGTCATGTCCTTTTGCACTCGCAAGATTTTATGTTTTAACTAATCGATTTATGTAAGAATCATAATTATTGCTTTTTACAAAAAAAAAATAACCGACTTCAACCTCGATAAGCAGAGATAACTCAAAAACTACTCTCCAGATGGCGCTTAATTCAACACGTACACTACACTACAAATTAATCAAGCCCAAACACTAGATAACTACAGCAAATCGTTGAGGAGTTCCCTTGACTGTCTTTCGGCTACATCAGATCGACTCCAGACCTTCATGAAATTGTAGCGCTTTCATGTACTTACGAAAACATTAACAAACACACTAGTTGTCCCTACAATTTTCAAAAGTTGCCCTCGATTTCTCCGAGATGCCATCATCAGATCCTGGTGATCCTTTTAAAAGGACCCCACTGCGCAAAATCGGCCCATAAACGACAAAAAATCGCTTAACAAACATAAAAAAAAGCATATATACCTCCTTCTTTTTTGAAGTCGGTTAAAAATATACATACCGACAAATGGTAAAAAATAAATTACTCCATTGCCCATCCTTTGAGCCGCGCAATAAATCAAAAATGTTATTGCATTCAAATGGACATACAATTTATTCAATTATTCTCTATAAGTAGTAAAATTAAAATATTATCATCTAGCAAGATAAGCAGTTTGTCACATTTTCATGGACTATGAATCTGAATTTGACGATGTTGATACAGGATGTCACTTAGTTATGTCACATAATTTACTTAGCACAGACCAATGCAGCTTTAAGGCTACATCCTAATAAATATATTCCATCATCCATCCCCACCATTTTTAAGATAGGGGTGGACTTATCACGTTCAATTTAGGAATTCCTGTGCCGTGGGTTCATTGCACCATAATTATACGAGCTATAAAGTTATTTTTATTCGAAACGGCTTTTTCAAAGGAACTTACCACCGTCTTCATGGCTGACAATAAATTGTGCTTTGGTGCCCGCGTCAAAAGTAGGATCGACTCTGGCAAAGTAACTCTTCTGAGTCCTGTTCCCGAGGTCCACGTAGGTTTCCCTCATCGTATACCCAAGGTTGTCCTCCTGGAAGTCCATTGTAGCACAGTCATAGATCGGTCTGCCATCACTCGCATAGGACGCTACGTTGTACCAAGCCCCTGAAAACTAAAGATAAATATTTCGTTATGTACGAGTATCTGCTGGCTCTGTTCTTGCGATTACAAAAGCATGCAAAATGAAGTTTGGAAAAAAAGTGAAAATATAAAGATAGGAAATAAAATGTCATCATAATCGCCATCACGGTCGCCTTCGTGATCATTGTTTTTTTTTATATAGCCTGAGCAGGCAAACGAGCAGACGGGTCACCTGATGGTAAGTGATCACCGTCGCCCATGGACATTGGCAACACCAGGGGCGCCACCAACACGTTGCCGGCCTCGAAGGAAGCGATAGATCCGCTTCTTGAAGGACCCCATGTCATAGCACTATTTAAATTGTTTTATTTTTTATTTATTAGTGTATATGACCTACACGCTATTTGAAAAAATTGTGGTCAAAACATTTACAGCAATTATCAAAAAAAAATTCATAGTCAATAAATAAATGAAGAAACGAAATAATTACCTTAGTATAATCCAAATGATCTTGAATCTTTACATTCGGACATTCCCCTGGCAAAGTAAACTCTGCAGCCAGGGCGCAGGTGGCTGATAATAGCAGAACAGTTACAAACATGATTGGAATTCTGAAACATGCAGACCTCACGAACATGTCTCGTCGAATGACTGCCGCCGCCTCCACGATAATTATCCAATGAGATGACCCTCGTAAAGTCAGTCATACAGAAATAGCTGTTAAATTGAACCGTTATCTCGTAGGGACCAAGACAAAGATAAATTACGGAGGAGTACGGGATTGAAGCTATTAAGGAGTTTTGATCTGAGATTCTTTGCTTTTTAGTTTTTTAGAAGCAATCTATAAGATTATTAGAATACTAATATATGTAATATACTAATATTATGTACTGTTTGATTATACCTAACACTAGCGGCCCGCCCGCGGTTTCACCCGCGTGGATCCCGTTCTCGTGGGAATATATGCATGTATTATACATAAAAACCTTCCTCTTGAATCACTCTACCTATTACAAAAAACCGCATCAAAATCCGTTGCGTAATTTTAAAGATTTAAGCATACAGACAAACATACAAACAAACAGACAAACAAACAGACGGACAAAAATAGCGACTTTGTTTTATACTATGTAGTGATACAAAAACAATTATCTACTTACGATATTTTCATAGATATAATGCATAATCTATTTGGTCGTAGTAGTCTTTTAATCAACACTTTTTAACCAGGCAAGCCTAGTTTTGTATAACTTAGAGCTGACTTTGCTTATAAATAAACTACATAGTAAACCCGCCCTCGCTTCGCTTCGGGGAACCAGTCCCTTCAAAAATCTCTATAAATTTTAACAAATTATGTTATTCCGATGTCTACGCTATATTACTGCAAAGTTTCATGAAAATCCATTCAGTAATTTTTGCGTGAAAGAGCAACAAACACACACACACACATACATCCTTACAAACTTTCGCATTTATAATATTAGTAGGAGTAGGATAGGATACATCTGTAGAAATAAAATATATTATATGCCACGTAGTAGAGTCGACGACACTATTGTTTATAAGTAGCCATTGCAGACTATGGACGTCCATGACATGAAAACAAGCAAAGTAAAGATATTCCACTTTTTAACTTCGTATCATAGATAGGTACATTTCAGGGTTGATACTTAGTTAAGTAAGGTACTTTTACGATAAAACTTATCCAGTGGTACGGATCACGGTACGGATGAAATGACTAAGATTTTTTCCGTCGCGACGTATGTATGCAATGGCATTAGCCATGCCCAGTCATAGGCGCGCGCTTATTGTGGCGGCTGTCAGATGAGTTATGACAGCTGTCAAGTAAGATAATTATGTAAGTGTCAGTGTTTTTTCATGGAATAAAGATAGCAAATGAACATGCAGCAAAACCCTTCCACTATCATCCTTGACAACTGAGACCGACCTATATCTAACGAGAATCAAATGAGGACTAGGACAGTTTGTCCGATTAGCAGATGATGTTAGAGTACCTAGTACCTACATACTTGGTTAATTCGTTAACGCAGAGTTAAGAGCTAGGCAGGGATTTTTACTGTCAGTTAGGCCTGTTAGTTGTTTGTAGTAAAGGTCCAGTTATTGATTATTTTATGGTAGAAATTATACTAACTACCGTGGCGGGTAGCGGTACTTCTCCTGGTGAACTCTCGGCTTTACCACCTCTTAAACAATTGCTTAGTTCGCTGAAGTCATTTTCGTAACGATGCAGGATAAATCGCTACGAGGAAAGGATTGAATTGGATTGGATTGGATTGGATTCCTTTGGATGAAGTCGGAATAGGTATTTGTTAAAAAAATATTTTTGGGATAAAATTTTATTTATTGTCTTAACTAATGTTGGTCGCTAATTCTGATGTATTTATTCATAATTTTCCGGTAACGTTGATAAGGTTACTTCATGGAATGCTAACGAAGAGAATTTCAAAGAAAGATAAGCCTTAGCTATGAATTAATTTGTTCACAGATAACATTAAAAGGAATTATTACACTGATAATTATGATTAATAAGATAAATTGTTTTTCAAATGATTATAAAATGGTTACCTACCTATTGAATTTTATTGGGGTAACTATAACAGAATAAAATCAAAATATGCTCTATACATACTTTCGAATTACACACATACCATTGAAATATGCAATTCTTTTCTCTTAAAAATGTTTTTGATCATAGCAGGCTTTTTGAATTTAAGAGTTCGACACTAATTTCACCAAACTGCTCTTACTCTACGGATTGGAAACTTCTTGAATCAAAAAATCTTTTACCACGACTTCTGTTATTTATTTGAATTAGGGTCTGTTCGAGAAAGTAAACATGGTGCGGGAACCTTGCGGGATTCTCCATAATGTTTACTAAGGTGTATGAAGTCTACCAATCCGCACTTGACCAACTTGGTGAACATAAATGCTAACACATTCATATTAGGACGAATCCCTGTGTGGCGGGTGGCATGGACTACACAAATCACTAACACCCATGACCCGAGAACAAAACTTTATTTATCATATAGATGTTTGCGTCGGCTGGGAATCGAACCCGGGACCCAAGGCTTCCCATCCAGGCCCGATACCAGTATGGCGAATCGATTGCTACTGTACTGGACCTCTGAAATTTTGAGGAAATTCAAGCCAAGCAGTTGTCTTAAAGTGTCACAGGTATGGATTATGAAGAAGATATGGATTAGCTTCCGCGCTTCGGAGGGAACGGTTCAGCCGTCGTTCTGGTTGCTATCCATAGAATAGCAGTCGTTTAGCCATCTCAAAGGCCTTCGAGTGGCATAATAATTTCCGATAAGTGGGTTGGCCACTAACTCCTCCAACAACCCGGACTGAAACAGCATAGTAGAGTAGGTTCTAGGCCCTAGAGTTAAGGTCTTCTCAATGTTATTCTATCTATCCAAGTCAAACTTTGGAACAAAGGAATTCGTAGAAATATAAAATGCAACATGTATTGAGGAAAAAATAAGAAGAGCAGAAAAACATCAGTAAACTTTCTCAGAAGTGTATATCATGGCTGCTGTTTATTATTCAATAACTTCTAGATAACCTTCGACATTGGGTAGTTAACATCGACGATTGTTGGAGCGTTTTCACAGACATCGGACGTTTGTTTAACAATATGCTGAAGTTAATAATATTTTTATTTTGTTTCACCAGCGTTTATGGTTACTTTACGCTGTCAGGAAGCTGTCCCGAAAATGTGAAGCTTCAAGAGAATTTTAGATTGGCTGACGTACGTATAACTTTTGTATGTAGATAGTTTTATTATACATTATTTCAATGATTTGCCCGGGGTGCCGGGAAAGCCGTGATTGTTTGACTATTTGTCTATTTGCCATAAGTGTCTTTACCTGTTCATGAGTCCAGTATGATTATTTCTGTTTATGGTGCACAATACTGATTAGCACACGAAGTTATAGCTTCAGAACTGTCATTCATAACAACAATTTTTATCTCTTGAGATAATTCTCAGTGCGGCCCGCAAAAATAACTTATCTCGGTTTATTTATAAATTTATCAAAAGAAGTGACAGTTCTGTTGTTATGCAACTTCCTAAACTCTCATCTTATCTCACCATTTTCTCTTCTCAAACTCTAGTAACAAACATCTAAAGGAGATATCCATTGAACGCGCTACAGTTTATGTAAAACAACGCATGAAAATGCAGTGGCTTGGAGAATATCGTATTTCAAGAAATAGATACATAGGTCGATTTTGATCTTCTCTGGTGATTTACTGTTAAGATATTGTTTGGTATTCACGCTTTTCTGCTAAAAAGTTGTTTATCAGGAGAACAGGGTATAAAGATGTTTACACAGTCACAATTATAACGATTTTAAAAGTAACTGTAACAATTTTAACTATCCCACTATTGGGCACGGGTCTTCTCTCAAAGTGTGAGATGTACCTACATGTCATTATTTATTAGCCAATTTCGGATATTAGCTTAATAACAATTATTGTGTTACAATGTTTGCTATTCTTAGTTAATACATAAAAACTATTTTAATTTTCAGTTCTTCGGTAAATGGTACCAAGCTTATCACTTTTCGAGCGATGGGCAGCGTCTGAACAACTGCTCCGTCTCCGAGTTGATGACCAGACCTTCAGGAATCTACCTCAACCAGTCCAGAGTCGACAGAGGACTCTTCCATCGGTTTAGTATATCCAAACTCGATATACCCACTGACATCGAAGGAGGATCCAATCTGGGCGTTACGTTTTACAATAAAGACGCGCCTCGCAGATGTACGTATGAATTTTCAGGAAAAGGAAGAGGGTGGAATGCCAGACAGGAAGAGATTAAATTGAATGTATTTTATGTATTATCATACTTATAGTTTTTAGTAATGGGGATAAATAAGATAAAACACATAGGTGGCGCTACTGCCTAACATCAGTTGATTTTGTTAAATTACCTTTGACAACGTTATGGAGAATTCACAGGTGTGCAGGTTTCCTTACAACGTTTTTCTCCACCAAAGCAGAAGATAACTTATTCGTATTTAGGTTACCAACTCTAGGTTCTTTGTTCGAAGGTCTTATCATCAGTTACCAGTTAGTCTTCAATATTAGTTTAGTATTTTTAATTCGTAAGCTGTACAGAAATGTTAAATGTTGTATTAAAATAAACATTAAAATCGATGCTGAAAATTACAAAACAGCAGAGTTTATATGGATATCCGTAGCAAGACTGAAGGTAGCCCAAGTATCACCAATGGCTAGCGGTTCCAAGACTCAAGCAAAGAACGTGCATTCAAATGAAAAAATTAAGAAACTGTCAAACAACCTGGTTTCTTCCCATGCTTTTTAATACCATTATAGCAATCTCAATTTCAATGTAATAAACAATAATGTTTTAAATATCTAGATTGAGCGTCGCCCTACAATGAAAACAAAAAAACCAGGCAACATTATCAAGCATGTGTGCGTGTAGGCGATGTTTTTCGCGTTCATTTATTGTCTATGTGTGCGTAATCTGTGCGTAATGATATAAAAGTTGTGGCCAACAGTTGGCCACAATTTTTTGACACGTTTTCGCGGATTCGATGTTCCATCTAGATATTTATAACATCTTTGGTAATAAAGTATTATTGCGTTTGGTTTCTAGTGCAAACGCGGAAGTATCCATTCCGCGTGTTGGCGACCAACTACAACTATTACGCGACCGTGTACACGTGCAACTACAGCCCACTCATTAACAAGCACTACAGTAAGTTTCTTTGTATTTTTGATGTTGGTATGAATTTTATTTAAAGTATGAAGATCTATGGTTCGGAGTTCGGACCTATATATTTGATGTTCCTAATAAAACCCTATAAAGTTATTTCATGTTGAAAATTATTTATCCCTGTCAAAATGATTCTCTGAAGTCAAAGGTAAGAAAAGCCAAAATAAATTAAACATGAAATAACTTTTTTACTGTGTTTTATTAGTAGAACCGTTAGCGTATTACGGCAGAGATTAGTTCTGATTAAGTCTGATAAAATAAGGCATGGTTGTTGTTTAGCATCTTGATCTTAGTTAACACAAGTAATACCTATATTTTAATGGAGAAACTATTCTTAATCGTCTGCAAGTAAATTCAATATTCCTATTACTATCTCAGGTCTCAAGCTTATTATGGAGAACATCAGATTTGGGCCTGGAACGAACAGCTTGTTCAGTACCCTGAAATAACCTTGCATATTTAATTCATATAAATCATTAAAACATTATAATTTCAAGCCTATACTATGTGGGCGCGGTGCGTAAGACGACTACATTTAATTATTCCCATCATTTTCCGCAAAAACGGGATATGCACAATGTGGTAACAATATCCTCGATCTAAAAAGCGATGTCTCATGCATGTTCATATTGCAGGCCCAAGGTCCTTTAGAAAGTTGCTGGTCTTTAGTCATAGCAACAACAAAATCTACCATAGGTACAAAAGATCCAAATGCAGAAATCGACATCAACATGGCAATACCTACTTTTTACCTTCATTAAACATAATTTTGTTTGCAGTCTACGTCTGGATTCTTTCAAGATCTCCAGTTTTGAATGAAGTATCGAAGACACTGGCGTTGAAACCTCTCCAACAAATCGGGGTGGACACAGAACGCCTTGTGAAGGATGACTGGGACAAATGCACCCCGAAGTACTACACAGAAAATTGGGTAGAACCAACAACGTTTAGATACCCTGTGCCTATATAAATGACCTTAATTATACAAAATATTATATTACGTATACAAAATTTTTTGTATTATGTATAAATAAAATATCCTAAAAAAATTTTTTAAATCGCGTAAATCATATTTTTATGGTTATTATTTTTGCAAGTAGTAGATAGATGCACAGTTTGCACAATCGCCAAATACTCTCAAACAATCTGCCTGACTCAAGATTCTGGATTATTATTATTTTTTTATTACATTAAGAAAATTCGATATTTTTATGGTTTCAAAGTGCTCATAACAAAGTAACATGCTCCCTTAATTCGTCATCAAGTCTTAGGCTGTAACGTAACTTCCTTTTCAAGACAAAAGTGTCGATATGAAAGTTTCACCACAGAGTACAATGTCCTCTGCGGTTTCACTTCAATAAATATTTGACTATACACAGCACCTATAACGAAATGCAGTGAAAATAAATTAAAAAAAATTGGTTGCCTGTAAAGTCGGTATACGGGCGAAAGTTTTACGTGACAACGACTTAGAGTGGTAAAATAATTTTAATGTGAATATTCATTCGTATAGTAGGAAGAAGGATGAAATAATAGTAACAATTTAAAACATTTATTTATACAAAGAATTATATTTAAAACATTGTAACACCATCCGCCATCTAGCGCTGCTAACCGTTAGACCATTAACTACTACTACGACTACTTCTCCAGAGATGGTGCTGTACCATTTTCTGAAACACGCCAACGTGTGTACGCCGTAGCTACCATAAGTAATGTTAAGGAGGAAGGAAGGTACGGGTGCCTTTCACTTTTTATGTCTGTCTCTCTCGCTCTTAGGCGGGCTAACCATGCCCGAGTGGAAGGGACGCGTGCCTCTCACTCGCTCTCATTGTAAGCGCATAACGTGAGCGGAGAGCTACTAACGCAGTTTCTTGAAGTGCCACCCGGCAAACCAATTTATAAGACGTTATCACGTCAAAACTTTCAGAGGTGGAAAACGTTATTTTTATCTGAATCATCAAAAATAAAATTGATCGTTCACATCAGCTGTGCTAGACAAAACAGAACACTCACTTACAAAAATTGTCGAATTTATTCAAAATTCGATGTATTGTCTATTGTATATTTATATTGTAGCTTATTTATTCTTTATTTTAATTAATTACTAACTATCGTCCACGTATTGCACTTTGTAATTAAAAGAAACAGCATTCTTAACAAACGTCTTTGTAAGTTACCAAGTACAGGCCAAACGTTTCGTTGCCTTATTGTATGTAGTTCCACGTGTTGTTCAATTTATTATCTAACCCTTTTAAATATTAATCTCTTAAATGCAAAGTAGCTTGATTTTGCTTTTTATTCCCTTTTTTGTCTTTACTGATCCAATGCATTTATAGATTACCATACCATACTCCTGAGCTAGGAACATCTCCTAATTTGTCCTTATACACAACACGTTACTATTCACTTAAATTAAGATAATGCAAATAGGAAAATCAACTAGTCTAAAATAATCTTAAATCTTAATCGTCGTCATCGTAAAGATTCACAGTTTGTACCGTCGCGGTCCAGTGGTGACGGCAGCTCTCCTCAGTGTGGTCTACTGTCTCCAGGTAGACCACGTTGGCGAAGGGAATGGCTTTCAGCTCATCACGAGCCTTCTGAAGCAGCTCATCGGACAACGATGGCTCTCGTGACAGGATCCAAGCTGCAACTGTTTAAAGGTTATTTTTAACTGAGTTCAAACGATGAGAAGGTTTCTTATTTCCTGAAATTATTAACTAAATCTTTATGAGTGTACTAGGTGTCTGCAGCTCACCTGCATGGAAAATTTTCATAACAACAATTTTCATAACATATTAATGTTACTTTTCTTTAAGGATTTCATGCAAATATGTTTTTCTTTAAGGATTTTTCACTCGTAAGCTAGTATTCTTGCAGTGGTTCTTAGCTATGTTTGGCAAAAATCGGTCCAGCAATTTGAACCCTATCAGCTCTTATCCATTAGGTAAGGCATTTTTTAGCATAACATTGAAGTATTTGCTATGCATTATGAAGATCGGTTCGGGTGTTTGAGGATAATAAATTATTACAGAATTTTTTATTCAGGGATATTTCTATTATCAATTGACTCTAAAAATAATGAAGGCAGAAGCATACTTACGGTACTTCAAGTCGATATCGGCTTTGTATTTGCAGCCGTACACTAAGGCGTAGTTTGTGTAGTCAGTCGATATAACAGTCATTGGTATACCCACGGGATCTGGAAGTGACAGAAACATCAAATTAGTTAACCAATACTTTTTACTTCAATATGTGACGCTAGGAACGTCTTTATTTCTGTATTTTTATGGTGACCTAAGAAAAGAAAGGAGGAAGTAAGTAAGAAGTACATGACATCCTCCTCCTCAATCAATCTCCATTCTCTCTCCTCTCATCTCCATTCGACCATCGAACAAGCCTCCAAACCGCGAAATTCCGTTCTTTAAAAAAGAAAAACCCTCGATATATCTTCTCACCTATATTATTCTCCCGGAATTTCAAGATAGCCTCGTCTCCAGGGGCATACGTGCTGTTGACGTGCAGGATGTACTGGATACCTTCACGGACGAAGACGTGCTCCACCTCAATCCGTCGCCCGCACGCCTGGATCTGCTTGTACGAACAGTGGCTGTGGTTGGAGTACCACGCTGGAAACCTCTGGACCTCGTACCATTTACCCAGGAACTGAAAGGTTCACATCAAATCAAGTCAAAATCATTTATTCACAAATGTTTAACTGATGCACTTGTACAGGTCTATTTTTGGTTCTACCACCATTTTTGCAAAGGTGCCTTATAGTGGAGGGGGAAAAATGGACAAAAATTTCGTGAAATTGGAGCCGTTATTTTGTTTATACTCGTAGTTATTGCTGATCTCAAGAGATTGACCGAGTTAAACAATAGAGGGCGCAACCGGTTCGTGGATAAGTGACCGCTGATGGTACACATTTCATTAGACATCATCAGTGTGAGGGCATATACCTACTATGTAGTATATAGCTGACGATTCCTATGGTAACTGATAGAATAGCACTCATTAAATCATGTTACAAGCGGATTAGTGGACTTCCTACACACTTGAAAAAAGCCAACACCAAGCAACAAAATTATTGAAATGTTTTTTCCCATCCACCTTTACTTTCCCATTTTTTAAATAATAACTGTAAATTATACTTTGATCTAATATTAGTAGTATCTTGCATACCTGCTCATGATTTCAACTCAAATGCAGGTAAAACAATATGAAACTTTAAAGAATAAGGAAAAAATCAATGAATAGTATGTAGGTAAGTAAATAGAAATAGTAGTATTTAGTACGAGTGACTAATGCAGTAGAAATTTTTAGTACTGATAGGTGATGATTAAAGAACAAAATGACAAACATAATTATCGAAAATTATTGTTAACGAGATAATTAGATGAGTGTTATCATTATGAAAAATATAATCTGCAGTGAAATTTAATCCGTTTATGATAGTTCGTCACATGATATATCTAGCTATTAAACTTCTATACTATACTAAAAGCCGAAGAGTTTGTTTATTTGTTTGAACGCGCTAATCTCAGGAACTATACCTAAGTTCGAATTGAAAAGTTCTTTTGTGTTGCATAGTCCATTTCTTGAGGAAGGCTATAAGCTATAGAACATGCGAACATACACTCTACGACCAATAGGAGCGGAACATCAATTTTCCCGAAGCGAAGCAATAGCAAATACTTTTTAATATACTCTTATGAAGCAGAACAAGGTCTGACTGGTTAGCTTGTAATATATAAAGGGCTTAAAGGGCTATGGGCAGGTCAAGGTAGACACATGCGTCGCCGAGAAAATGGAATTGCCATTTCCCGCTAAAACACATAATATTATACGTATTACGTGTGCTTTACACTACGAACCCCAACAGAGTATAGCGGTCACTCATCCAACCATCGATCGCTTCCGCAGTTTCATAGTAAAGCTCACAAAACTTACACCATCGATACTGAAATGTTTCATAGTTCCCACATCGATACACTCGCCAAACAAAATAATTTGCGCTGAACATGTTTTAACAACAAAAACTAGGATGAAAACAATAAAATAAAATTTACTAAACATTATAACTACTGTTCTCGAGAGAAAGCAACTACAACTATGTTTGTCTGAGAGTTTTTGGAGCAAATCTTTATCATATATACATTATCTCGTGTTATCAATGTCCGAAGCATTCTTAGATGATCAGTTGATAACGATTTGGAGTGACCTGGTAAACATTGTCAGATGAAGAGCTGATAACTTAAGAAATTTGATGGTAAGTGGTTGTCGGTAAATTACAAGAATTTCATGACTTGGAGGTGGTCTAAAGTAAAGAGCACCTATTTGGTACTATACCTACATAATTATACAAGCAGGGATAGCCTAGTGGTTGAGAATACAGCCTACTTGGGGGTCCGGGTTTGAATCCCAGGGCACGCACTTCTGACTTTTTGAAGTTACGTGTGTTTTAAGCGTTTAAATGTCACTTGTCAAATGAACTTCGTACAACAAATCTGCATCTGGGGCTATGCTCATAACAAAATTATTACTAGGTTCTTTTAAATCTAGTCAAAAAAGTGAAAATTTATTTTCACGAAGAGTTTTCTCTTGAGAGATTTTTTAAATTTTATTTGCAGTAGAATCACAAATGCCCTCTGGCTCAAGCCCGGCGCGGCGGCTGGTCAGTTACAAAGTCATATGTACTCGTATTGTTATAAAGAAAACCAACCTAATTCTATTTTAATCACCACTATCTACCTAATCTTATCACCAAATCACTTCACTGGTCGCACCTTTGAAAACTTACGATATTTTGTTTCACTAAAAGAAACGACAATAAGGTACTTTTCATGCATCGTTTGATAAAAAAACTTTCTAAAAAAGTGGAATCTACTTCGTATAAAATAACTAGAGAACCGCCCGCGCTTCGCTTCGGGACCCGTAGGTAACAGCCGCGTAGGTCTCGCTCCCGTAGGAATTTAGGCTAAAAAGTAGCCTACTACTCGCTCTCTTCACTCCATCCTGTCTGAGGTGTGTGGAGCCCTCGGGACAGTTAGTTCCCCTTTGGGGGTGTCTCTCGCGGCCCGTTAAAACGGGTCGGTCCTTGGGTTGGCCCCTAAGGCCCTTGGTTGTCCATCTGTGGTTAACCAATAGGTCAAGTCCGGTGAGTGGCGGCCTTTTTACAGGCCACAGAGTCTTAAACGGGATGGGGTTCATTTTCGCGCCGCCCAGGCGATCGAGGCCCTACCGGGTGAATCCCGCTGGTGGGAAGCCCAGCAGGAGCCGATCAGCGCCGGGCGACGACTTACGAAGCCCCAGTATCGGTCAGTGCTAGGCCCGTCTCGCGCAACCAGCAAGTCGCGCGGGAAGGCCCAGCGGTCCGGTGGACGGGCGTGGAGCGGCGCCAGGTCCTGCAGATGTGGGAACCGCGACGCGTCGACACGCCCGAACATGTTGCGTGCCAATCTCTCGATGAAGTCGTCCAGGCTCTCGACTCGAAGGTCCCTCTGGATGACGGCGTTCCTGACGTACCTCGGCGCACCAGTCAGCCGGCGGAGCGCAATCGCCTGAACCGCGCGCACCCTCTTGCGCTGCGGTTCGCTGGCGAGCGCGTACCACGCCGGTGCCGCGTACGTGAGGCGGGATCTGATGTAGGTCTTGTAGACCCCGAGCTTCAGTCCGAGAGGGAGGCTCGAGGAGAGCACTGGTTTCTGCCATCGCGCTTCTAGAATTCACGACGGCTTTCGTAACCTGTGGCTTCATCGAAAGTCTTCCGTCGATTTTGCCCCCAGGTATTTGGCCTGTGGGGCCCATTGGATATCTTGTCCGTGAAGCTCCAGAGTAGGGTCCCGCCTGTTGAGGTATCCTCCTATGTTCACGGCCTGCGTCTTCCCGACATTCACCGACAGTCTCCACGCGGCGAGCCATTCGGGGAGGGCATCAAGCGCACGCTGCATCTTGACGATGGCGTGGGTTCTATTCAGCGACGTGGTGATGTACGCCACGTCATCGGCATACAGGGCAAGCGACGCCCCCCCTGCCGCCGGGATGTCGTCGGTGTAGCAGGCGAGGCAGACCGGGGACAGGCAACTCCCTTGCGGGACGCCGGCTGCCATCGGGCGCTCGGTGGATTCGGCGTCTTCAACCACTACTCTGAAGCTTCTCTTTTCGAGGAAACTGGAGATCACCTTAACGGCACTCCGGGGCACCGACGACTGCGAGATCTTGTAGAGAAAGCCGTCGTGCCAAACACGGTCGAACGCCTTTTCCATGTCGAGGAATACTGCACACACGCGTTCTCTCTTATTCAGAGCCGCGGTAACGGTGTGAAACACCCTCGACAGTGTAGCCGTGCTGTTCAGCGGCATCAAAAAGTAGCCTTCCACTTCTGTTGGCAGCTAGGCTATTCCACCCCGGATGCTTGCAGTTCCAGTCGCCCGCGCCCACCACCGGTATCGGCGAGTCCAGCAACTTGCGGACATCAGCCAACAGGATAGTGCCAGCGGGCGGGCGGTACACTGAATACAGCCGGAGCGGGGAGTTCTCGAGGCAGAGCTAAAGTAGCCTATTACATTTGCCTATGACTTTAGTAAATTACATGTAGTATTTGATAGCGTAATTCAGTACTTGCAAATGAATTTTATTAACGCCATCTATTAGGAACTCCGAAAATAAATATCTAGCAACTAACAAAACATCGATCTTCCCATGGGAATGGGATGTTTTTCCGCGGTAAAAAGTAGCCTACGTCACTCTCCACCCTCCTAACTATCCCCACACACATAAACCTTACCATATAATAGCTTTGTTGCGACGTGAAAGCGTCACAAACAAACAAACAAACAAACAAACAAACAAACAAACAAACACACTTTCACATTTATAATATTAGTAAGGACTAGCGAACCGCCCTCGCTTCGCTTCGGGACCCGTAAGTATCAACCGCGTAGGTCCTGCTCCCGTAGGAATTTCGGGAAGATAATAAACTATCACCAAAATTAATTCAGGTTAAATTAAATTAAACTTAGAAATAAAGCTTACGATAAAATAAACACAGCAAGATTAATTCAGATTAAACTTGGAAACGCGGCAAGTTTGGTATGGCAGTGGGTTCGACCAAATTTGATTACCATAAAAACGGTTCTAGTGTGTTAATCTTAAAAGATAGACATATACTGTCGTGGACATTTTTTTAGATCATTTCAAGAGGAATAATTCTTTCATACATATATTTTTGGTATCTTGAATCGTTTTCGCAACGCATGCAACGAAAGCCCTCGAGAATGAATAATTTTCCCCGTTTTTTCCACATTTTCCATTATTTCTTCGCTCCTAATTGTTGCAGCGTGATGTTATATAGCCTATAGCCTTCCTCGATAAAAGGTCTATTCAACACAAAAAAAAAATTCAATTCGAACCAGTAGTTCCTGAGATTAGCGCGTTCAACCAAACAAACAAACAAACAAACAAACAAACAAACAAACAAACTCTTCAGCTTTATAATATTAGTATAGATTACAAAGAGGCAAAGATGTTATCTATAATTATCTTCAAATAAAATTTAAGCGTCTGTCTGTGCTTCAAAATAACTATATTTTTTAAGTGTTTAGGTATAAGTAGTTAATAAAACGACGCTAAAATAAAAAACAAACTTTTATTTAAAAAAAAAAAATTGTCAGTCGGTCGGTCTTTGTTTGTCCGAGTTAACCTCCGAAACGGCTGTAATCATTTTAATGGAACTTTCATTGAAAAACAGAGTAGGTTGTGAAGCAGCATTTTCTCTCGCATAAACTCTCGCCGCTAATCTACAATGAACCATAATCACAAGGCGGAAAGCTGGCATTTGAGTGAGATGCAATTAAAACGCATTCCATAGGTATCAAACGCGAACACCATGTAGTTTGCCCTAGGTATAATCCGCCAATAAAAAAGTACCATCGTCAAGTATTCAAAGGAAATCCCTCGTAACTAGATCTTCTGCAAAAGCGAACGAAGCAATTTTTTAACTGCGGAACTTGTTGCAACTGTTGAAAAAACGCCGTAAAAACTAGTCCGTATAAAAGCGACGTTTTTGTCCTGCGTTTCAGTTCGATTATCGCGACCACAGTGGTTGTACTGTGGATTTCACAAGATGCTCGTCGGTTTAGTATTAGTACTTTTAGTGCTCAAAGTGGAATCCGTGTCTCGGAATGTCAGCTGTCCCGTCGTGCCGCCCAGGGAATTGGATTGGATAGAGGTAATCTCAAGTGCTCAAACGGTGATAGCTACTCCGTACGCGTACGATGTGGAATCCGTTTCAATGGCTACGTACAGAAATGCTTGTTCCGCCCCTGTGATAATGGTTCATTGTAGATTGATGGCGAAAGTTCAAAATGCTTCAAGTAAATTATCTTACAAGCTAAATTGTACAGTGGAGTGCACGTAATATGTTTGGTTTTCGCGGGCAGTGGCAATTGCATATTCTCGGCGGCTCAAGTACTTACAACTTACAATGGTTAAGCATTCGCCCTCCTATTCAAGAGATCAGGCGAATCCTAGAAAATGCACTTCTGACTTTTTCGAAGTATGTGCGTTTTAAGCCGAGTTATAATGGTGAAGGAAATCATTGTGAGCAAACCTGCAATGCCGGAGAATTCGCAAAACTCTAAGGTGTGTAAAATCTACCAAGCCGCACTTGGCCAGCGTGTCGGTCTATCCTTGGTGCCTAAATCTGGGGACACGGCAGTGCCCCCGCCAAGTCGAGCGCGAAGCAATGGTACAACTTTTCCTTTTCTGGAACAATTTCACCGCATGTTCCGGCTCCTATTTGAGAACCTCTGGCTAGGATTAGAACGCTGAAATTATCGTCATCTAGTAAGCTATAATCACACACTAGAAATCCAAAATTTCAAGTTGGTAGATCATTTAGTTCTGAAGTTAAGCTAATGCAAAGTTTTGCATTTTCGACACTGACTGACTGACTGACTCAGGGTCATCAAAATAGAACTGGTATTTTCCACAGATCTAGTCTAGAGCACTGAAATTTGGTACGGAGGTAGAGTTTAACGCCAACATAAAGGAAAAAAAAACTATCAAAACTGTGATAAATATGTGTCTGGAGTACCAAGTGATCCTGATGAGAAATCGGAAGAGCACAGCCAAACTATTGGTGGTATCGATCAATCAAAATGCCTAGTATATAAGTCAATCAGTCCACGTCAGCTTTCTGCAAAAAGAAGTGATATCCCACCAAAAAAAAATTGTAAAAAAATAGCCAAGTCTCGATAGAGCTGCTTGTTTCAGGGATTTCATTACTTTTTAAAGACTATGTTATGAAATCTCTAGACCAAGTCGAGTCAAGTTCCTTACTTGCTATTTCTAATTTTTATATTAGGAGTATCAGGAGTATCGGGATCCTAGGTGTTGATATCTCGAACGAAGTTCAGTTTCGGGACCACTTTATGAGTAAGGCTAAACTGGCTTCAAAGAAGAGTCCTCAACAGAGCTAAGCGGTAGGTACTTCATGTCTGAGCATAGGATGTTGCTTTATAAAGCACAAGTCCGACCTCACATGGAGTATTGCTCTCACCTTTGGGCCGGGGCCCCAGCTAGCCAGGTGGACCCGTTTAACCGAATCCAACGGCGAGCTGTTCGACTTGTCGACGATCCCATGCTCACAGGCGGTTTGGAACCGCTAGAACTACAGAGAGATGTCTCTCTCTTTCTGTGTATTCTACCGTCTGTATAACGGGGAGTGTTCTGAGGAACTGTTTAATTTAATACCTGCGGTTAACTTCCGCCATCGCATAGAACGGGGTAAAGCCAGGTTCCACCAACATCATCTGGACCATAGATTTATTATATAACTATAGATCGGCAATAATATCACTTGGACGAAACCAAAAATGAATCGCCCGCTGTCAATGTCACCGCCGAGTGCGACGCCTACCTGGTGGTTTTTATATCTAGGGGAGTCACATCCAGGTACCGCACAAGTAACCATCACTAATTAAGACTACAAAGGACGTTATTCCACACAGAAATGTAAAAACTAAATTAAGTATTTTGAGAAAATTGAGGAACAATTTTTGAAAAGTGCCCGCTAAGCCCGCTATGCCGTCTAAAAATTGGTTTCGTCTATCTATCTCGCTCTGCCATACGTGTATCATTATGTTTTGCTCTTTTGCATTTCCAATCTATGATCTGGACACTTGGCATTCGTCCACAGTTCACGCTCTACAAAGCCGAAACTAAACGATTATCTCTTTCTGAATACCGATGTGCATTATTTCTTGCCGGGTACTATAAAAGTGTATGTACAGGACAATATTAAAATATTATTTACATTGTACAAGTACCATTTTCCCAAATACAACAACGTATGATAGGAATTCTGAAGGGGACGGCGCGTACGCAGTCCCCACTACCAAAAATTACGCGTCCGAGTTATCCACATTAGGGATAATCGCAGGGGTCAACCCAACCGGAGTGCAATGGGAAGGTCTCGCCCTGGGGGAACCGCCTTCTTGATCACGGTGTCCCCTACGCCAGGTAAGTATGAATTTCTCACAGCGCCGCCAGATACTTGTACAACCTCCACAGAGTCTCAACAGCGTGAGTCACAAACAAATTTTGTACCGCCATCTAGTAGCAAATGTTTGAGTTACAAACCTTGTTTGTTTGGTAACGCCATCTATCTACATTGTTAAATATTACTTATATCAAGTAACACCTACTACGTGTACCCACTAACGTGTAAAAGTGTTCAACGGCCAGTCTTAATATAACATTAAAAAAATTGGTTGCCTGTAACGTCGGTATACGGGCGAAAGTTTTACGTGACAACGACTTTAAGTGGTAAAATAATTTTTATTCATTCGTATAGTAGGAAGAAGGATGAAATAATAGTAACAATTTAAAACATTTATTTATACTGTCTAACCGTCATGTGAAGGCGGAAGCAATTTAAGTTTAATGTTTTATTTTTGTTAAATAGTTCCTCACTTGTAAACAAGATGGCATTGTACCAATTTGTGAAACGCGCTAACGAGTGTAACGTGGAGTTTATATAAGAGAAAATTTTTTAAAGGGCAATGTGTCGACTTCTTTGGTTTTATAATAAACTGCTATTTTGGGTTTGCAAGCAGTTGTGGTTATTTGTGAAGTTGACCCTGCGTTCCCGTATCTTCATGGGGTAAACGTATACAAAGAATTATATTTAAAACATTGTAACACCATCCGCCATCTAGCGCTGCTAACCGTTAGACCATTAACCATTAGTCACAACTAAGTGAGGTAACAAACTAGTTACTCTACTTAATCATAGATGGCGCTGTACCATTTTCTGTACACTGTTACCAAGGAACGTGAGCGGAGCTTACTAACGCAGTTTCTTGAAATGCCTCCCGGCAAACCAATTTATAAGACGTTGTCACGTCAATAAGACGTTGTCACGTCAAAAATACCTATATTAATAAGAAATAGCAAGTAAGGAACCATAAACTTGGCTCAACTTGGTCTAGAGATTTCATTACTTTTTACTTTTAGATATAAACAAGCAGCTCTATCAAAACTTGGCTGTTTTTTACACAATGTTTTTAGTGCGTTGTATCTATCATTCTTAAAGAAACCCGTGCTTAATTGAGGGCCGTGATGGGTTGAGATGAATATTTATTTTTTATGGAATTAAAATGGCAAACGAGCATGCAACACCACCCTTCCGCTGCCGCCCTAACAACTGTGACCGACGTAGAACTAGACTCAAATCAAAGGGACTAGGATGGTTAGTCCAGTTAGTAGATAGTGTTAGAATATTAATTGGTTAGTTTGTTAATAAGTGTGAGGACAGGGACTGTTAGTGATAATTAGTCCTGTTACTTAATCTTAATAATAGTCCAGTTATTTATTGTTAGTATGAGTCTCGTTCTAATTCGGTCACAGATGCGTTGTTACCCCTGAGGACTGAGATGGTCGCTTCTAAAAAAGTGTAATCGACTCCACGCCTTCATATCCGGAACACAATTTTTTTAAAACAATAATTATTACACGGTAGGAATGGTACTAAGTACCGTGGCGGGTACTTCCCGGGTGAGATCTATTCTCTTACCACCTACTAATGAATAGCAACTATTATTTATGCGTTTGAATATTTTTTACGCAAAATACCCAAATGTATATTTAATAAAGACTACAAGACTCGTCCTAGCTTCACTTTTGTTTCCCCGTTTGTGTAACATTTTTTATTCGTGCCCCGCTTGTATTGATTGTAGGCGTTGCGTTGTAGCGTGAATTAAAAAGACGTAACTTTTTACAAAAAGTTATTACTGACTTCAAAATCGCCCCTCAGATCGCCCAATCGCCATTCAGATATCGCTCAAAGGAGAACAACAGATTTGGGCCTGGAGCGAACACCTTGTTCAATACCCTCAAATAATCTTGCATATTTTAATACGTCCATTTCATGTTTAAAAATCTAGTTACGTCATATATATACATATACTATGTGTGCGTGGTGCGAAGACGACTATATTTCATTATTCCCATCATTTTCCGCAAAAACGGAACATGCACAATGTGGTAACAATATCCTCGATCTAAAAAGCGATGTCTCGTGCATGTTCATATTCCAGGCCCAAGCTCCTTAAGAAAGTTGCTGATCTCCTTTACATCGGACTAGACCGTAGACGTGAAAATGTCTTAAGAATTTGCCTGGGAAGTTTCAGCGTGATGGTGCTTTATTTCTTTATAGGGCTTGATTGTCATTGAAATTCAAAATACATAAGTGATTCGTGTGAATATTTTGTAACTGCTACTGTGTGTGCAAGTTATTTTTACCACCGATTTTAAAATTTCTTGCAAACCTAATGGAAGGTTGAATTATTTTTTATCATTAATATAAAACTGACATTAAAACACTGTACCGTCACTGGAAGCTTTACATTGAGATAGCATATTCCTCTTCGTTTCCGTCGAATTTCAGTCACTTTTTAACCCCCTTTATGTCCGGTTTTTGGTAGCGCCACTTGGTGGCAGCGTGTTGAGTTGTAAATTCTTACGCGCTGCTTTTTGACTCATTGGCGTTTAGTTTTCCGTCGAAGTAACACGTTCACAGAACAGCACTCCGGATTGTGAACGGCCGTTAATTTTAAAAAGTTTCTGTTTTTTAATACACCTTAACGGTTGAAATTTAAATAAACTATCTTGCATGCACTACAGACACGCTCACTTAATGCATCGCAGTTCAATTTTGATACAATGCGACAACCAGACTGCAGTCGCGTATCTCCGGAAAGAAGGAGGAACGAAGTCACTACCGCTTCTGGAAATAACATACCAAATTTTGAACCTGATGGATCAACATCAAATTAATTTCAGCATCCACCATATACCGGGCAAGTACAACAACCATACCGATCACTTGTCACGACATCTCCGGCCACCAGAATGGCACCTGCTTCCAGCATGTGTGGAGACAGTGTTCGCGAAATGGGGGGCTCCGAGAATAGACCTATTTGCATCGGAAACAACACACGTAGTATGCAATTATGCGTCTTGAGACCTGAAAGACAGGGGAGCCCTATTTCACGATGCATTCAGTACGATATGGAACTATCCCCTGGCATGGGTATTCCCGCCAGCATTTCTAATTCCCAGAGTACTAATCCACCTCAATCATGCGACAGGAATATACCTTCTTGTAGTTCCTCGGTGGGAGAAGGTTTCTTGGCGCGCAGACCTGAAATCTCGAGCCCTAGCAGCACCATTCACCCTCAAACGCTTACAGAACCATCTGGTCGACACCTCAACGGGACTCCCTCCTCCAAATGTCAAGGCGATCACGCTCGAGGTATGGAAATGTGGGGGTGGAGGTGGACCGAAGCGACAGGTACGTGGAACACCAATCAAATATCTTTACTAAGAAATTCTTGGCGCAAGTCTACCTTGAAGACTTATGAAGTAGCCTGGAAACGATGGACTTTATGGTGTGTCAAAAATAAAGCTAATTATAAAAGTCCTACAGGTTCACAATTAGCTAGATTTTTATCTGATTTATACTTAATTAATAACTTATCATATAATACAATTCTTTTACATAAATCTGTAGTGTCCACATTATGTAATGTCGAAACATCAAGCCGTTTAAGTTCACATGTACTTGTTAAGCATATTTTGAAGTCAATAGCTTTATAAAATCCAAAAGTGACGAAGCCACCTATTTGGGACATATTAAGTAAATTAGCCCACTTTTTAACTAACTATACAATTGACAGTAATAATATTTTCCAATGTTCACGTAGCAATTTAATTACTACTTTGTTCTGGCAGACGGTTACATGATTTGACATTACTTTGAAATAGATACTCAACACTGCATTAGATCCGATAATAGTATTATATTCTGGCCACAGTTTGGGTCTAAAACAGATAGCAGTAATTACAGACAGTCTGGTTGGAAACTGCTACGAAATCAAAATAATTGTAACCTTGATCCAAAGATGTATTAAATATCTAGATGGAACATCGAATCCCCGAAAACGTGTCAAAAATTTGCCGCCAACAGTTGGCAGCCAATTTTATATCATTACGCACAGATTACGCACACATAGACAATAAATGAACGCGAAAAACATCGCCTACACGCACACATGCTTGATAATGTTGCCTTGTTTTTTTTTGTTTTCATTGTAGGGCGACGATCAATCTAGATATTTAAATCATTGCCTTGATCCTATATACTGGATAGATAAAACTATAACACTATTAAATGAAAGACGTAATGCTGCAAACACACATAATTTATTTGTAACAACAAAAGGTATACCTAAACAAGCATCGCGTACAGTTATAGGCGGCTGGATTAAGACTTTATTTAAAGAAGCTGGCATTGCAGACAGTCCTGGAAGTATTCGTTCTGCAGTCGCCTCTTAAAGTTGGGCACAAAATCATTCTTTGGACGACATCTTAGCTTGCGGAAATTGGAGATCTGCAAATACTTTTAAAGTTTTTTATAGACGTGAGGACGTGAGCTAAGACAGGGTTCTGAAAATACAAACAATTCCGTTAATGTAACAAATTTTTTCAATCCATTAGATTAACATAAATACTTACTACTTAATTACTTACGTTATTAGTAATCATTGATGATTTGTTATAAAACTTGATTGCTTTAATAAAAGTGTATTAGGTATGTTCGAAAAAATTTTTGTTTTCTTCATAGCATTATACCCATTTCACATTGGCATTTTTAACTGTGGCGCCACCAGGCGACAACAAACAGGTCTCAATGTAAAGCTTCCAGTGACGGTACAGCGTTTCAATAGCAGCATTTTACCTGAAATAAAATGCATATTAAAATACTTACCTCACTGGAAGCTTTAACTTAAAACATTGCCTGGTGCAAATAAAGCCAATAAGTCAAAAAGCAGCGCGTCATAATTTTACAACTCAACACGCTGCCACTAGGTGGCGCTACCAAAAACCGGACATAAAGGGGATAAAAAGTACGTAAACTGACTGAAATTCGACGGAAACGGATATGCTATCTGAATGTAAAGCTTCCAGTGAGGTAAGTATTTTAATATTCATTTTATTTCAGGTAAAATGCTGCTAATAATTAATTTTACTTCATGGTCAAATACTATGTGATTTAATGAATATTCATAATCTTATAAATGTGTCATCTGTCCCACAACCACAACTGTACCTACTATTATTTTGTAAATAAAAAAATGAAGTATCAACACTATGTATCTCAACTACATAAGGCATAATACATTACTATGTCGATGCCATTTAAACTATATTAAAGTGTCTAATTCAAGCTTGAAAAATAGGTACATACCTAAACATAGCTAACACCGAAGCGAAGTCATAGCGGATCGCTAGTAAAAAAATAAAATTAGGGATAACAACATAGGACTAATTGTTCCTGTCTATGCATTTTAAACAACATTTTTGTAGTACATGACTGTAGGTATACCTTGAATATAAGTTCTGTTTGTGTAGGTACTAGTCAGCGAGTATTTTACAGCAGAATATTTACTTGAAATTAAACAATTTTTATTGAGTACCTTTACTATCGAATTCAAACGAAGTATTCCTATAGTTCTGGAATCGATCCGGAAGTCGAATTTTTCTGACAAGTTAATTTAAACTGTGAGCATAGCACAGTAAGTTTGGTTTTGGCGTGGAGTGGCAACTCTTTAATCTATACTTATAATAAATCTGTAGAGAGGTCAATCCTGTACATTATATATATTTCCAAAATAACTATCAGGGGGTGATTAGGGATCGATACTAATGCCAAAAATGCAATCAGTAAAATTTTTGTCTGTCTGTCTGTCTGATGTATAACCGTTATAGAAACAAAAACTACTCGACGGATTGTAACGAAACTTGGTACAATTATTTTTCATACTCCCGCGCTGGTTATAGTATACTTTTCATCACGCTACAATCAATAGGAGCAGAGCAGTGAAGGGAAATGTTGGGGAAACGGGAGAAGTTACTCCATTTTTTAAGCTTCCGTCGCGTGTGCAACCTTAAACTGTTGGATTCCAACGACATGCATGCATGTCACGAATGCATAGTACTTTCACTTCGCTGGAATCTAATGGGTGGTTAAAGTTACACAGAAATCATGTATGACGGAAATGTTCTCCTTAAAATTATATAAAAAATATTCCACGACAGCATATGTCTATCTTTTATGGTTGACTCACAATAACACGTGTAACTCCCGATAGCTTAGCAGTTCGAAGCTTTCTGATTAAGTATACCTATATTTTATCTACTCTTACGTTTAAATAAAGGGGTGAAGTTTAAACGAAATTCACGCGGGCGAAGCCGCTGGCAAATTATAAATAATTATAATGCTCGGCTACTAAACTGGTGGGGAGCGCCCTCTCAGTTTAGTTTTCAAGGTGCTCAATAGATGCCGCTGTGCTTAAATCTGAATCACGCTGTTGAGACCCTATAGCGTTTCTTAAAGTAGTGGCCAAAAGACAGTAGTCAAATTACATTCATTCACAGTGTAACGATGGTTACAGATTAATAATATTATTTTTGAGAAGGCACTCTTTCAGTGTCCTTAGATTCCTTAGTCCGTAGTCCGCGTAGTGTGGTAGTGTTTGTTATTTTATCGTATTAAACTAGCTTACCGTCCGCGGCATTGCCCGCCTAAGCGGCGGTAAGCATTATAGGGTAAGTGCTCCAGTGAATGAACACCCCCCAGTGAATGAAATGAACAAAACGCAGTTTTTCCCAAAAAAATAAGAAATTAGGGCGTTTCTACGAAACGGAGTATTTTTTTTTCATTATTGCAACTCTTATCTCCTACACTAATAGCAACATTCATTCCTAATGACATTGTTCATTTCAAAATGACGAGCGTCTAAAGTGGTCGGTTAAGAAACTGAGAATTTGTTCGAGCCAGAATTTACGAGTCAGGTATGATGTAGGGATGCCCGATTTTTTGTTTTGAATCGATTTTTTGGATCGTAATGGATCGCAACCCTTTGAATCGATTCACGATCTGAATCGTATGACATTGAATCGATCTCATCCGATTTCCGAAGATCGTATCGTATTGTTTTTAAATTAACGAAAAGCCATGAAAATAAGCTAGATTTTGTATTTCAACCTACCGTTATCATTTCATGAAGGTCTGGAGTCGATCTGATGAAGCCGAAAGACAGTCGAGGGAACTCCTCAACGATTTACTGCAGTTACCTAGTGTTTGGGCTTAATTAATTTGTAGTGACGAGAACTTTACACCTACATGTGTTGAATTGAGCACCATCTAGTAGTAGTATCGAGTTTTTGAGTTATCTCTGCTTATCGAGGTTGAAGTCGGTTCTTTTTTTTGTAATAAAATAATGTGTTGTTCGCAAAATCATGCACTTTGCATCCTATCAATGTAATATCAAAGAATAAATCAACAAATTACGACTTCAATTAGTGAACACTGTTTAGTATACATATAAATAAATAACATAAAAATATAATAATATTTACAAACTAAATATTAATATCTACCTTAATATTTCATATGTACCGCTTAGTTTGATCGGTGTAACTCGAAACTAATCTCAAATACCTGATTGAACGTAGGTAATCTTACATTGTCGTAGATAAAGAACAAACATATTTGCAGATCTTTATTCTTTTACCGCCAACACTAAAGTGGTGTTGGCAAAGATCAAGTTGTTTTGGTTGTTACCTACAGCTTTAATGATACGATTTTTTTCATATGATCTTCTTTGCATACGATTCGATTCAGCCGAGAATCGCAACCTGTTGAATCGATTCAAAAAATCGGTAGATCGTATTGCCGTGAACGGTGATTCAGATCGGGCATCCCTAGTATGATGACTCGTGTTTGATTTGAGATTGTAACAATAACTGCAGTATTTTCGTGAAGTTAGTTGTTTAATAATAAAATAGAATTGTTTAATATTGTATTTCAAATCGATTAAGTTGGGATTTTAGCCAATTATACTAAATTATTACGTGTCCCAGCATTGGAACTAAAAATCGTCTGAAACCCAATGAATGAACGGCCGTTCATTCACTGGGTCATCGTCAAATTCAGTTTTTATTAAATATTATAATATATTTTAATGCTATAAGGCTAAGGCCCGTCTTTTGGGAGTTACTTTATGAATGGATTTCTGACCCTTGGGCTAGTATTGGGACAGGCCTGTTCATTTATTGGTTTTTGAAATCCAGTGAATGAACAAACATTTTTCATTATATCCAAGTAATAGTTTTCGTTTTTTTTATAGCCTGAAGGGCTGACGTTAAAGCAGACGAGCCAAGTGAAGCCTGACCTGAGCTTTATAAAGCATCAGTAGGTCCTTCGCAGTAAAGTACTGCTTCGCCCGGTTCAGGACGCCAAGCTTTTTGGAGGCCAATTTTTGACTTTAGCTTCCAGGTGACCGATAAGGTAAAGGGCCACAACTTCGTGCTAGTACATTACTTCGTTAGTTTTGCTTCAGGCGCAAGAAATAAGCTACGTACATAATATACATTAAAATTATAGATCAGAATAAAATATCTATCTCCTAACCTGTCTAAAAAACCAAGTTCCAACATTCTACTTACTAAACTCAATGAAATAAAACGCTTGGAAGTCCCATCGGCCGCAAACGTCGGTGAGAGGTGAATATGCTTCCCTATACCGTATGGCAGGCGCTCAAAGTTCTTAAGCTCATAGAGAAGAAACGGTAAGTCCATTCAAATAAAAACTTAAACAGTGCTTTTATATGTCCCTTAACAATTGATTTGACTCATGAAAAAGTTCCATGCAGCTTGAAATGCTTTTAAAATAGCAATAAACCGACTGACGAATTCACGAATTAGGGGTTTTATAGATACATTTTCGTTGTTCGTGTTCATATATTAAAATTGAAAAAATTGAAATATAAATGAAAAAAACGAATAAGGTATTTAATTTCAGTACTTGTGAGCTAAATTCGGTAATATGTTTTGTTTACTAGGAAATCCATAATACGAGCTTAAAGATGACCCAATTCTACAATTTTAAACTAAATTCGCATAGGTACTAGCAGCATAATTTCGTTTGTTATTCGATTTGTTTTGTCAATATTCGTATATTTTATTATATAAATAGTGTACTGAATAGTCAATTTATATAATCTAGAAAGAATCTCATTACTTGAGTGTGGTAATTTCGAAAAATCAATAACACGAAACAAAGGACTTATCTTTTGTTCCTTGTCCGTTAGTTCGTTACAAATAATTTTTAAGTAGTTCCAGTCACTTTAGCATAATAAAAAGTTTTTTTTATTTAATCATCACTTTAACAATTTATAAACAATTTGGTATTGATTAGCAATAGGAAACCACAGAGGTTTATATATATGATCTCATATCATTAATTTATATGAGAATTAAACAACCTCGGATGAGTCGGATGAAAAATACCTAAAAAGCTGATTTTTCGTATAGGTGTTTTTGTATAGGTATAAATTTTGGCAGTCATGTTAGATCTCGGAAGTCTTATAAAAGACGCACATGACCAGCTAATAGTAACTCAACATCAAATGTGAAAAAGTCTGCTTTTGCGATTATAATATTGTTTTCTTTTTTGTAGAAATAAGGTAGCAATCGAGCAGGCAGCACCACCTACCTATACTTCTATACTAATACTATATACTATTTTACTATAATAATATAAAGCGGAAGAGTTTGTTTGTTTGAACGCGCTAATCTCAGGAACAACTGGTCCGATTTAAAAAATTCTTTTTGTTTTGAATAGTCCAATTATTGAGGAAGGCTATAGGATATATAACATCACGCCACTACCGAAAGGAGCGGAGCAACAAGTTTCCCGAAATGTCTAAGCGTGATGTTATTATAGCCTTCCTCAATCAATACACTATTCAACACAAAAATATTTTTTGAATTCGAACCAAGTACTTCTTGACATTAGCGCATTAAAACAACCCTTCCCCTTTATATTATTACAAGCGGATGTCGTCCTGCAACATACATAATATAGTATATTATTAAGTAAGTAGACGCCCTCGTTTCGCTTTCGGAGACTTGTTTCTCCGCTCCTTTTGGTCTTAGCGTAATGTTATGTAAGTAATAACCTTCCTCAAAACAAAAAGAATATTTCACATCGGACCAGTAGTTCCTGAGATTAGCGTGTTCAAACGAACGAACAAACAAACTCTTACGCTTTATATTATTAGTATAGATATAGTATAAACATTAATTATCAAAATATAGTATTTAAATATATATATTTTTAGAAATTACCAAAAAAACTTTAACAAACGTTGTCACGAAATAGCGGACACGAATTCACGAACTTAGGAACAGAGCCAAATTTTGTCACGAAATAGGGTTCAAACAAGGGGTCCACAAATAAATTAATAAAAAATTTAATTCTAACTAAAACTGCATAATTCATACCTTAAATTACTAACAAAAGACCATATTCATTACACAAAAACTTTCAGACTGATATCTTATGTAGTAAAATTTAAAAAAAATCTTAAAGTCGGCGGAGGCTTAACATGCCGAAATATGGGACACTTACCTTACTGCACGTCACTCGAAATGTCAACACCCAGAATCCCAACACTTTTACTAACGGTGAGCCCGGTACCCTGGAATTGAGCCGCCATGACAAATGGGGTTTTCTAGCGGAAAACGCGCAAATTTGTGTCTTCGTGGGGTTGAACTGAACTAAATTTTGGTGTACAAACAATAAAGTGTTAAATAAATAAATAAATTGAGTCGTCCCCATTCCGAGACTTGCTCCAGAAAGTTCTCGACTTCAGACACAAGTTTGATTCTGCAATCCTCCACATGAGACTGAGAGGAGTTTTTACGGCCTGTGTAACATACATCTCCCGTGCTGTCATCCGCATAGCAATAAATGCCGTTTACATGTTCCAGCATATCTATACTAATATTATAAAGCTGAAGAGTTTGTTTGTTTGTTTGGTTGAACGCGCTAATCTCAGGAACTACTGGTTCGAATTGAAATTTTTTTTTTTGTGTTGAATAGACCTTTTATCGAGGAAGGCTTTAGGCTATATAACATCACGCTGCAACAATTAGGAGCGAAGAAATAATGGAAAATGTGGAAAAAACGGGGAAAATTATTCATTCTCGAGGGCTTTCGTTGCATGCGTTGCGAAAACGATTCAAGATACCAAAAATATATGTATGAAAGAATTATTCCTCTTGAAATTATCTAAAAAAATGTCCACGACAGTATATGTCTATCTTTTAAGATTAACACACTAGAACCGTTTTTATGGTAATCAAATTTGGTCGAACCCACTGCCATACCAAACTTGCCGCGTTTCCAAGTTTAATCTGAATTAATCTTGCTGTGATCCTTTGCTACTTTGCTATTATTTTGTCGTAAGCTTTATTTCTAAGTTTAATTTAATTTAACCTGAATTAATTTTGGTGATAGTTTATTATCTTCCCGAAACTCCTACGGTAGCGGGACCTACGCGGTTGATACTTACGGGTCCCGAAGCGAAGCGAGGGCGGTTCGCTAGTCATTAATATGCAGAATGAACAGAGTAGGAGATAGTACAGACCCTTGGAGAAAACCAGCTTTTATAGGTTTTATATCTGAGCAACAACCGTCAACTACGACCTTTATATATCGCTCGGATAGAAAGATGGCTACCCAATTGCATAACCTCTCATGGACACCGTAAGATGGAAGCTTCGCGAGAAGAGCACTTTGCCAGACCCGGTTGAAGGCCTTAGCGATATCCAGGCTGACCCCCAATGCTTCCCCGCTGCTATCAAGGGCCTGAGCCCACCAGCGAGTAAAATATGCTAAAAAATCGCTAGCTGAACGGCCGTGACGAAACCTGTTCTGCCGGTCACTGATCAGCTGGCGATCCTCTAGATATCCTAGGAGCTGGGCATTTATAATACGCTCCATTACCTCAGCAAGCACGGAAGTTATAGCTATAGGCCTGTAATTGGCAGGGTAATAAGATCGCCTTTTTTGGGGATAGGATGAACTAGGGCTACTTTCCACGAAGACGGCACTATTCCAGTGGTGTAGGATAGCGTGAATATATAGGCGCGTTAAGACGGGAGTCAATTCAGGAGCACACGCCTTAAGCACCACTGCGTAATGCATTTTTATGCAATGCGTATTGCAAATGCGTATTGCATTTTTGAGTAAAAAGTATATCTTTTATCGTTTAACGAGCTCTCACACCGCGGGATGTTAGGTACTATGGTCCCTCCATCATCCAAGGTCGAGTTGGCGACAAAGAGGGTATCAAGAAGTTCGGCTTTCCCCTTTGCTGTATGGACAACAGATTTATCTGATAATAGCAGTGGCGGAAGAGAAGACCGACCGTCATTTTCCTAGAAATTATTTATATGGCATAACAACGTTTGCAGGGTCAGCTAGTTATTATTATATTACTATACTATACCCACATACTTTCTATAATATACAGGTCAAATAGTAATAATACAAACTTTATTTTATTGTATCACAAAACATAATTATGCTAAGATCCCGCGACACGTCATTTACTACAGTCATCGGTTATTCGATTGTAATCTATTTTAATGTACAATTTTAATAAGCAACGGACAACAATATGATTTGCCTGCTGTGCCTTTCCAAAAACAGCCGCTACTATTTAACTAAACAAAAATGACTTTTTGGGGACAAAATGCATGTATCTGTTTTTGAATAAAATATAATCCACGCTCAAGATATACCTACACCCAGAGGTCCTGAAGTCGGGTGTGCATGGCCGCAACCTGTTGGCAACCAGGCATAAAGAGGTGCTATTCTGGCGAAACTTTTCATCCATCTATTATTACATCATTAGTACAGGATAAACCAGGTGTGCCTATGCAAAAATGGGCGCAAATCTTTAGTACCTACATAGTATCTCAATGCGCAAATTAGGGTTGCCAGCGTTTATTCTGTCGTAAAACTCATATTATTTATTTACATAGTTTATTGATTTAGGTATATAGGTATTATTATAAATCAATAAACTATGTAAATATCAAATTATACCTATTTTTCTGTACACAATAAACTACCTTTGCATCTGTAATATAATGTTTGTGGCCGATAAATAGTAGCCCGGTCAATTTGAATGAGAAGGCATAGTGCACCACGCGGGCCAAGTTCAACAACTCAACAACGCACATAACTCGGAGAAGTCATATTAAGTGCCCTGGGATTGCGGTACTATGTTAGTACATAGTATCTCAATGCCCGGACCCCAAGAATCGGAGCCCGAATTCTTAACCACTAGGCTTTCACCGCTTTTTTATTTACTAACCGATTTCAATAAAAGGAAGAGGTTCTTATTTCGACTGTATTTTTTTCTTATATGTTTAACACTATTAACCCCATAACTTCGTACTGGATGAACCAATTTTGATCATTCTTTGCCGTCAGGTCCCATTTAAATTTGAGCGACCTCTGACGGGAAATTTTCGAGTTATTCATAACAATCAATAGCGGTGATAGCCTAGTGGTTAAGAACTCCGCCTACTATTCGGAGGGTCCGAGTTCGAATCCCAAGGCACACACCTCTGATTTTCCGGAGTTATGTGCGTTTTAAGCATTTAAATGTATCTTGCTACAAACGGTGAAGGAAAACATCGTGAGGAAACCTGCATGCCGGAAAGTTCACAAAACACAAAGGTGTGTGAAGTCCGCCAATCCGCACTTGGCCAGTGTGGTGGACTAGAGCCTTAATCTTCTCATTGTGAGAAGAGACCCGTGTTCGATAGTGGGCCATGATGGGATGAAATGATGATGTTGACTCATTCTTGTTCACAGCTGGACGGCAAGTGGTACATCGCAGCGGTGGCTGCGGACATCCAACTACACGGTGACTGTGCGATGGTGATGTACAGCCACAAGAGCCAGAACACCACCGACGTGGCTATCAGCTGGGTCACCAACAATACCGTCCAGTTTTCCAACGGCACCGTCAGCCTGATCGACGACAGCACTGGCCTTGGAGATCTGCTGCTTATCACTTATACAGGTAATTTTTAACTCACATTTATTTGTAGGTAACTAAAAATAGGAAATTTTAAAATAACACCCTCTTTTTAGGTCGAGGGCTAAAAAAAGATGATATCCTTGATCCGACTCTGTTCATTTCTTTATTTATAAAAATTATTTACGGGGTGAATAGCAATAGATTCAAAATTATAATTTATATTATTCTCTATTCAAAAGCTATATCTATATCTTCCTTTAGTGTTTGTTATGTAGCTTCTGACGATTAATTTTTGTGTCATCCGCTATTTCATTGACTTCGATTACGTTGATGATGTTCTCATTTTATTACTCATCGTTGGTTACGTCGATTGTTTTTAAACATTCTTTTATTTTACCCAAAGCAGGCAAATAAGTTATGTTCTACGTGAGTTGAAGTCAAACATGATGAATGCATATTTAAAACTGTGTATTATTTTGTGTGTTGGTGTTAGCCAATGATGCAATAAATTCTATCTGGGTTTAATATTTGTATTGATGAGTCCAAACTTTAAGAATTCCTTTGTTTTTTTATTTCAGATCATACGATAAAAACGTATACGTTTTTGGACGTGAATTACGAACATTACGCCGTCCTATTCGCCTGCTACAACAGCTCGGATGGCACTAGTAGTACTTGTAAGTATTTGAATCCCTATTATAGGTAGTAGGAACGGCTTTTTCGGTAGTAGGAACGGCTTTACTGGTAGTAGGAACGCCATTATAGGTATTAGGAACGCCATTATAGGTAGTAAGAACGCCTTTATAGATAGTAGGAACGCCTTTATAGATAGAAGGAACCACTTTGATATCCAAGCGCTTTGATGATCCTTCATCATCACTATCTGTAACAGGCCCACTACTCGGCATGGTTCTCTTCTCACGATGTGAGGACTAGCCATTGTCCACCACTTTACCTATACTTGCGTAGCCGAGGATAGGAGGATGGAATTTACATTTCCCCACAAAAACAATTTTATTACGTTTGCTTACAGTTCTACTTCAGGTAATTAAATTCTAATACGCACATCATTTTTGTTATATGATTTAAACAAGCTCTTCCCGATTCGGGATTCCAACGTTCACAATCCCAGCCATCACTGATGACCTAGCCAGTAAATAATTATCTTTGGTGCCTCGGAATTTGCTTCTAACGATCGTGCGCATTTAAAGGCTAAAGTTTAGTAATTTCTATCACGTAGGACACTTGTGGCTTAGTTAGCATGGAAAGTGCCTATGTCGTTAGCGCACAAAGTTTTAATAGATCAGATTATGTGTCGTTAAAAGGTACTAAGGTACTGGATCATGGATTTAGTATAAAGGACATACTAATAGTGCTATTAATATTAGATTAAACCATTAGATAATGGCCCACAATGGATATAATAATTTAAGAGAAAGGGGGGGGGGGGGTTCATAGGTTCACGGAAGCGAGGGTAGATAACTAGTCCTATTAATTCAACAAAACGCAATTGACGCGATGCTTTCGAATTTTGGAAACCACATCATTGTATCATTGCCTGATCTGATCATTTGCGGATGTTCTACTGAGACATCGATTTGCTCTTCGGTCTTTCCACCCAAGATAAATAAAAGCGAAGATTAATAGGACGGCAGAGATCCCCAGAAAAACTAATTTTCTGCTCGGCTGGAGGTCATGTCCAATGATACGTGACTCCGCGTGACCAAGCCATTCGACGTCTTGATCGAATGAAAATTTCCACTAATTAACTGTAAACAATGTTAACTTAACAGGACTTTTGATTAACTTTGCATTCTGTTGTGACGTATGCTTCAAAAAGAAGTTAAGGGCCAAAATTTCACACTAATCTATCTCCTTTGAAAGTTTGCCTTACTTAAAAACGTTAAATTGCGGATTTACGAATTTTTTAAAAATAGGACTAATATTTTGAAAATCCAGATTCCTTCTGATCATCGCTAATTGTAATTTAATTAAATGTATTTCCTTCATCAGAAACTAAAAACCAATTAATCATGAGTACTTTGTCAATAAACTTACTCTCGTAAAATTGATTCTATGCAAAGGAGAAGAAAAGGCAAAAGAAATACCTCTACACAATTTTTAAATTATTACAAAATAACTTCAACGCTCTTTTGCAATTATTCATTTCCGAACATATTGATCAGAAATGAATAATTTAAGTTGGAAATGAATAAGCTAAGTTTCTGACCATATTTGAATTATTTTCCAGATGAAATATGGAAGCTGACTCGGTCGCCACACCTCAAGGCTACAGATCGGATGAAGCTGGATCAGGCCGTCGCCAACTACAGCCTGCAGGGGACTGAGTTCCAGTATTTCAATAATACTGAAGACAGCTGCAGGATCAATGGCGGATCCCATATTTACCCTGCATCAGTTATCATCAGTTCTGCAGCCGCTCTCTCGTTGTTTAGGCGGTGTTTCCGATTTTTCTGACAAGACTTCAATAGATGACGTAGATAACTTTAGTAGGTGTACTAAGTATTATCATAAGGTTTTACGTAATGAATAATATGATGGTCAAAAAATTGTGAGTGTTTTTTCTGATGTCCATAGATTTCATACGGGTATTTTGCTTGCCTTTTACAGTTTTTTAAGTTTGGTAATGAATAAAATCGAATGTTTTTTAATAACAGTTTTTAAATGTCGAAGTTTGTATAACGAAAGAAGTATTTATTCCAAAGCGAAATAATTTATTCCTAGAACTATTAGTTGGTACCTATTTTAGTTAATAGTTGTTTTAAGTTAGTTTAATCATGTCGTAGAGGTTCTAAACAATTTGTATTAAAACAATGTTTTACAAATAAAGAAATATGTTTGAAATTTTATTTTTAACTCTTTTCCTACCTACCTTTGGAAACAAAACTTAAATTTATAAACCTTTTTAGGCTCCTGATTAACCGTAATATTAAGTCATGGAAAAGTATGGAAAATTCTATTAAGATAAAGGTACATAGAAGAGTAAAAATTGAAAGCATATTTGAAAGATTATTGTAATAAAGTGAACAGAAAAAGTTTTGTGTTGGAAGTAATATTAGCACAGAGCGCCTTTTTTCCATAAACAGTTTTTGTTAGAGAGATATGGTTCCTGAATTTAACGGAATCCCATTGTAGGTTATTATAGTGAGTCACAATAATACGATATGTGGTTTAAGTATTGCCAGTTATTATTATATTTATTGTCAACTTCTTTGTCTTGCAAGCCAGGTGATGGAGCGAGGCATTCAAGAATTAGTTCATCCAACGACACATAGATGGCGCTGTTAAAATTTATAATAGGTGAGCTATTACGGCCCTGAACAAAAAAGTTAACAGAGTTGTAAGTATTTTGCAAATACTTAAAAGTAGATGAAGATAAAAGAAATAAAAACAAAATAATTAAATATCATACAATCGCTATTACAAAGTAGGTTTGAGCAAGTGAATGAGTTCATCGAATGTTTGATATGCCTAATATTTTTACACTAAGTATACCGTTAAAAATCTTCGATAGGTATACCCTCTGATTAAGAATTAGTAGTAGTTTAATTACCTACTTGTCAATTTTTTACGCACCCCATGTTTTAGAATTTACTTAGTTTGGGAGAGGACGACACAAATAGGGAACGTATACTGCATGAAAAATGAAGAAAAATGAATAGGCATTTTTTCTAGATAGCTACAAGTAATCTGTGTGCAAGTCCCGTTTCATACCTGTAAATGTTCATACCCTGTTGTCCTATTGGTTGTTTCATAGTAGGTAAAGTAGGTATAGTGAAGCAAGTAATATTTGACAATGTAGATAGATGGCGTTATCGAACAAACAAGGTTTGTAACCCAAACATTTGCTACTAGATGGCGGTACAAAATTTGTTTATGACTCACGCTGTTGAGACCCTGTGGAGGTTGTACAAGTATCTGGCGGCGCGGTTGAGAATTCATACTTACCTGGCGTAGGGGACACCGTGATCAGGAAGGCGGTTCCCCCAGGGCGAGACCTTTCCATTGCACTCCGGTTAGGTTGACCCCTGCGATTATCCCTAATGTGGATAACTCGGACGCGTAATTTTTGGTAGTGGGGACTGCGTACGCGCCGTCCCCTTCAGAATTTCTCCTAAATGTTAGTTATCTCAAAGCTCAAAGGATGCAAAGATAACATGGCATAATAAATGCCAAACAAAAACAATCCAAAAACACAAAAACTACAATTCAAAAAACACAATCACATAATCACAGTCTAAAAATATACCAAGCCAATTGAAATGAAGACGATAAGGTGCACAGTAAACAAAATAGCATGTCATGTCTCCTTGAAATTCCAAGTGATTACTTTGAACGAGAATGATTAAGAAATTTTGGTTTTGTTTAAAAATGGTACGATTTTTTTTGTGGCTACATTTCTTAGAGTATAATACCATTTTGTAATCTTGGTTAGATGCGTCAACTTTTGAAAAAACTGGCAGCAGTTAATGATGCTAGTTATCGATAGTTTCGCTATCGATTGTTGACCTTGAAAATCAGTTAGGATATCGATAGTACTATCGATAGTCTCACTATTGCCACACTATCGATAGACTATCGATAGTCTATCGATACTATCGATAGACAATCGATAGTCTATCGATACTATCGATAGACAATCGATAGTCTATCGATAGTAGCCTATCGAGCGGCATCACTAGCAGCAGTTAGTGTTCATACTTTTTTTGTTACACAATGATGAGTCACAGTAGGCTGATCTTGCAAGATTTTAAGGGAATTTTGGTGTTTGTTTGAGTTTTGTGGAAAAACTGCAGGCTTTCTGGGATTTTTAAGAATTGTGATGAATACGAGTAGTACCTAGGACTTCTTAGGTTGCCGATACAAAAAACAAATCTGAAATATTTGAAAAACTGTGGTAGTGGTAGCTCAAAATAACACAAAGGGTGTAAAGGACAAACCCAATTCCCATACAAACTCAGGCCCGACGTTACAGAACTGAAAATTTGCCATAAATTACAACATAATATTAATTTTATGTTGCCCAATTTTCACAACAATCTGCAATGGCCATTAAAAGTATTCTTAAGATAAACTTCGAGATTTTTAGGTTATACTTGTCGCAAACTAGATACTTGGAGTGTCACTGATTACGTATTTAGTGAAGAAAATATCATTAAATAATTTATGGTACTAAGTCCACTTGGATAATTATCTTCATTGTACATAATTTTAGTATAATATACTTTTTACAAACGGGTATTTACACCCGTACTTACTACGTGCATAACACTTAATATCATTAGGTGTCTATTAATTTATTGCGATGGATTAGATACATAAACCTATTGCACACATAGCGAGTTCACGCATTTGTAGCTAGAATAGTAGTAAAAGGTAGTTAAGTTGACGCTGCTATTACTATTATAAACATGAAATAATTTTATGACCTATCGGAGAATTCAAATAAAAAACCAGTTTTTTTAATGCATTTAATCAGTATCATCATCATAGTTTATTAATATACAGTCTAGAGACTTTGCAGGAGGCACTATATTCTCTTGGTACCTTGCCCAACCAAGGTACCATATAATGCCAATAGTATGAGCACATCAACCAACAGTCCTTTTTCCTACCACGCAGTTGCAATAATAGTGAACAATAGCATCTCTTCCACTTTTTGTACCATCGATTAAAACATATACAAAATATGTTTTTGCACTTATGTGCCTAGACTGTATTCGGCCTCTTAACAACCATGTGGTGTCCTATATTGACAGCTCTTGTAATAGAGAGCTGTCGACCTCTCTGTACACTTATATCAGATATCTGCCATTTGCTCTTATATAGTCCCCAAAATATTACCGAGCCTGTTTCAATTGGTGTGTACCAAGTGAGATGAGTATAATATATAAATGATCGGTCAAGTATCTGGTCGCTGTTTTAGAGTGTTGCCAACAAGAGTGACAAATAAGAGTAAACACTTGAAGCACCAACATAAAAATAAATAACAAGTGTGAAAATGCTTCTTATTAAAATATATTTTTTTAAACATGCTTGTTTATTAATTAACACAAACACACTCATACCCTCACAGTAGTATCTCTGTGTTGCGGGTGGCATGGACATTACAAATTAAATATCACTAACACCCAGGACAAAATAAATATTATTTATATACCAAATCGGAGTTAGATGATAGAATTCAACATCTCATTTGTGATTTAGTTACTTCGCTACACTCATCAATAAATTATTATCAATGAATATAAACTATAAATGCTTTAAAACTGAAAACCGTTCTTGGTAAAATCGATTCTTTTATAATGTCTGCATTCTTGTACTGAAGTGCATAATTGATGAAATCATATATTTCTTCTTAGAAGAGAGTGTCCACAGAGAATGCAGATTCAATGGTGCCCCATAGGTGACACCTCTTGTCTACTTTCCTCACTGGCTGGCGACATTCCAAAAAGCTTGGCACACAAAATCATTAGAATGTACCTGAAACAATATTTGGTTCTATTAATATAGATAATGCTAATAAATGGGCAGAGGTATGAAATAGATTACATAGGTTTGTATGAAACATTTGTACCTAAACTGTACAACTGTACATAAACTGTACAAAATATGTTTTTAAATTATTGCAATGGGAAGCTATTAGTGAAAACACTTTCTGAATAAGAATAGTAATAGTGTAGAGATAATAGTATAACTAAGCAGTAAGTACTTACAATTTGAGGCGCGATCCATTCCCGTACAATGGCAAGCAAGTATCGCGTCAACGTCTAATGTCCTACTTCCAGTAGCATTGCAACGATTGATTGCTATTCCACAATTTACGCAAATAAAATAAATACGCTGTTAAAGGTTATACAGGATATGACATTTTGACGTATATGACGTATTGACATTGACAGAATAGACGATCTTTGTTAATCAATTCATTGAAGTAATCAGTATCGATTTTTATTTATTTTACACATCAAACTATCGTATTAAAAATAACAATCATATAATTGTATATTAGGAACAACATGATAATACATTTAATCATAATTATTATATTAATTAAGACGTATTATCGTGAGAATGACGTTCATCAATCGATTATTTAATCGATAGTTAACATAAAGGAACATTAAGTGTTCCCATCTCTACGGGCGTGCTCTATTCGCGAACTATGGTAAGCGTTTACGAAGATTGTTAAATACGAAAAAAATACTAATATATTAATATGTCAGACATTTACGGAGATAGCGATAAATACTTAAAAAAAATTAATATCTCCATTTGGCCATTGCCAAAAAAGCTAATATTTATTTAAGTTAATCAAGGAAATAAGACAATTTTTTTGGTACCTAATTGACACGTGTCAAGTCTTGGCCTGAAACTGGTCATCTCCTTTTCGAAAATTTATATTTTCATGAAAACAAAAAGGGTTGGATTTTTTTTTCTTATTTTTCCTGAAGTAGTCATGAGCGAGTCCTCCCTCCAGTTCTCGCCTATCGTTGAATTTTGGGACACGTTGTATATTTTTAAATAGCAAAAATTAGAAATAGAACCCTAGCAGCCAAGTTGCTGCTAACTGAAAAAAAAAATTATGTTCCAGTCCAGTCATTTATCGACGACGGTAACTGTATATTTCTTTGAAACGGCGTAGCTTAACCGCAAACGTTTTCGTGATATGACATTTTATGATTTTAAATTCAGTTTAACTGAAAATCTTAGCGTTAAGAAATTACAATCAGTGTGAGAGGAGTCTGTCCAATTTATAGAAAGAGTTTTTGTGTGGATTACTGAAATGATGATGCAAGTAGACCCACAAATTACTTACTGGGATATCGAGAAGATTCTTGGCGTCAATTCGGCGAGCGTTAAAATTATTTTGCAGTAGAATCTTGAAATGAGGAAGCTGTGTTGTCGTTGGATCCCACATTTTCTCTTAAAAACTGAAAAACAGTCTCGTGTGGATTGGTGCCGCGAAATGCGACTACGATTTGAAAACGGAACTTCAAGACGTGTTTTGGAAATCCGGTGGCGGGATTTATTAACATACAGATCAATGCATGATCCGGAAAAGAAAAGACAATCGTCTGTAGGGGTCTTGTCAAAATGAAAGTTTCTGACAAAACGTCAAAAAACTGTTGACATTAAGGAAATGTATTGGTAAAAATATGGTGACTTCTTGTTTTTTCCGCAGCTGGCGTGTGTTCACAGTAATGTTGGAAAATTATACACCTGTTATCCCGTAATGGATTCGAACTAGAGTACGATACCCCCGTAATGGTATAACAACAGTAGCATTGCTGAAAGTTTTCCACGCTCTGAACAAAGGCGTTTCTTCAGGAATCCAGTGCTTAAACCTTGCCCCATCCACCGTTCGGTCCTTATTGAGCTCCATGTGAATTATTTTTGTTACCGATACCTAAGAAAAAAATAAAAGGATTTTTTTATTGCGTATCAAAGAGGCGATGGCCGCCTACGAAGCAACTATTTTGGACCTATGGAATCAAGATCGGCAAAAATATTTTTATAGTTGGTTTAGGCGAATGAAACTTTGCATAGAGAGTAAGAAAGAGTTTTGCTACAAAATAAAAAAAATATTGTTAATATCTTCTGTACTTTTTTTCATGTCTCAAAACTTATCGAGTGCTCTACGTACATTACCACAAGCAATCGTACAAACGTTTACGCGCAAATAAGTGACCGCAATAAGAATAGACTAGATATACAAATTTTATTGTATACATCGGGTTTATCAATCCGGTAAGTGTTCTTTTTGAATTCCATATCCAAAGTAAGCCCTCCGCTGTCTGTCTCTGGAATTGAATAGGTAGCTGCTTTTTTTTAAATGTCTTTATACAATTTGATCTTTCTTAGCTGACGATTTATTATTAGCTCCTTTCATTAGACCTTTCAATCCAGTAATTCAAAATACCCTGTTAAGTTTATAAATGAGTATTGTCTTGTCTTTATTACATAATTATTATAATATTTAGGAATGCTTTATCAACTTATTATTTATGTGCCCTTTTATTTTCTTAACCCCACAATGCAGAATGTCGTTGTCGTCAAATCATTAAGCGGTCATTGTGTAATGACGCGAATGGAAATACCCATTAACCCTAACGAGGGTACCATAATAAATTCAGGGTAGAGGCACAAATGTGTGACCTTCCTTGAAAGAATAAGTGCTTTTTCGTCAAACTCGATTAATTCTGCTTTTATTTCCTATAAAACTCGTTTGATCGACAATCAATTTGCTTTTCATTATACAAGCCAATCTTAAATCGACGAATATTAGCAAAAGGAGACTTTTTGCATACCTAATCTTTTTTTAATAGATAATAAATGAAATCAAATACAATTTTTGAATAAACAAAAAGAAACGTAAATTTAAAAATAGGCAAACAAAAAGAAACGTAAATTTAAAACGCCTTAATAATTTTGCTCACAAGCTAGATTGAACTCTGAACACCCGTAAAATAAATAAATTTAGCGGGGCTTTTCCATATTCTAGGCCACCCAAGCAGGTATCGATAGACTTCATAGCATTGAAAACACTATGGAGAGCTCTCAGGTGTGCGGGTTTATTTTTCATTATCCCTTTCCCCTCACACGAGCTAGCGAACAGTAAACTAACATACAGTGCTACAAACTTATCTGATCCGGTGGCCAAAATTGGAACTAATGCAAATTTTATACTGTTGTCAGACAAAGACAAAGACAGTAGCGCCCCTCTTACCGGGTCAGATAAGTTTGTGGCACTGTACATTAGTTTTCGGAAATAAGACGACCCCATCTATTAGTCACTGAGAATATAGAACTGCCACTCCACGCCAGAAACTCACTTATTACGTGTGCTCACAGTTCAAATTTTCTAATAAGCAAAATTTACTTAAGGCATTTTAAATTCTCGACATCAATCTACAAAGAACCTCAATCACAGGGGCGGAAATCTTCATTTATGTGAGTTGCCAAAAAAAGGACCTCCATATCGAACACAGCCTAAACAATCATTTTATTTGAGTTTGGATAAATGCATTATGTTAACAGAGTTTGCAACGGGTTAGTGAGGACATAGGACCTTTTATCGTAAATAAAATGTAAAAAATTAATTAAACTAAAGCTAAAATTTTGTCTAAAATTTCAACTTTCACCTGTGGCATAGAGCGTAAACGGAAAACTCTCTTTGTACCAAAAATAAGCCGAAATTAGTTTCGCAACCGCAATAGTTTTAACAAAGGACTTTTTGCAAACAGTGTTATCGTGTTGAAAATGAACTAATTATATTCTATGAGGCTTGAGGCTTGTCTGTCTACGAGAGCTTCTATATTTGTCTCTATCCATATTTCCATACCAATATTATAAATGACAGAATTTTGTCTGCCTGTCTGTTACGCTTTCTCGAATAAACCACCGGCAGGTAATTCAAATCGTTGAATTAAATTTGGAATAAAAAAAATTGGTTGCCTGTAACGTCGGTATACGGGCGAAAGTTTTACGTGACAACGACTTTAAGTGGTAAAATAATTTTAATGTGAATATTCATTCGTATAGTAGGAAGAAGGATGAAATAATAGTAACAATTTAAAACATTTATTTATACTGTCTAACCGTCATGTGAAGGCGGAAGCAATTTAAGTTTAATGTTTTATTTTTGTTAAATAGTTCCTCACTTGTAAACAAGATGGCATTGTACCAATTTGTGAAACGCGCTAACGAGTGTAACGTGGAGTTTATATAAGAGAAAAATTTGTAAAGGGCAATGTGTCGACTTCTTTGGTTTTATAATAAACTGCTATTTTGGGTTTGCAAGCAGTTGTGGTTATTTGTGAAGTTGACCCTGCGTTCCCGTATCTTCATGGGGTAAACGTATACAAAGAATTATATTTAAAACATTGTAACACCATCCGCCATCTAGCGCTGCTAACCGTTAGACCATTAACCATTAGTCACAACTAAGTGAGGTAACAAACTAGTTACTCTACTTAACCAGAGATGGCGCTGTACCATTTTCTGTACACTGTCACCAAGGAACGTGAGCGGAGCTTACTAACGCAGTTTCTTGAAGTGCCTCCCGGCAAACCAATTTATAAGACGTTGTCACGTCAAAATAGTTGAGGATCCAGGGTCACACATTGGCTAAAATCAACCCTTTAAGGGATTGAAATAGGGGATTCAAAGTTTGTATAAAAAATTTAAACCGCTTGACCAATTTCGTTGAATTTTCTCAGGAAGATTGATGACGCGAGGCAACTTATTTTTTCAAAAACCAACCCCTAAGGGATTGAAAAAGGGGATGAAACGAAAGAAATGTATCGCACGCGGGTCTTGCCGCGGGCGGACAGCTAGTTTTAAGTAACTCTCAGTTGCTCGTGGTTTTTCCCACGCAGATGAGCTGTTTACTGATTTTAAGCCTCCGGGATGGCGCAAAAAGGGAAAGAATATGACAAAATCCGGTCTTAGTGACATCTACTCACAGACAACCTGCATATCAAACTTCTTCACAGATAAAAAAGTTTTGGAGGCTGCGTTTAGTCAGTATGTACAATACTTACTCTTTTTATAGATGTAAAATGTTTGTTTACCATTTTGAACTCCTGTTTAAAAAATTTAAGTTGAAAAAAAAATTAGGGAATTTAGGTAAGTATTGCTTTTACCCGGAAACATGTTATAAAACATGTTTATTTTTTCAAATCACTGACGATTTTTTTAAACTGCTTTTAATAACTTTACTCTTTTTATTTTGAACTCCCGTTTAAAAAATTAAAATTGAAAAAATAGGGAATTACACGGAAACATGTTATAAAACAAATGTTTTTTCAAGTCACAGACGAATTTATTTAAAATTGCTTTTAAAATAACTTCAAGATTTACACATATCAATTTAGCAGGAAGTTCAAGAATTGGCCTGTAACAACAGTTAAATTTAGCTTGTATGAAAAATTTACTTAAGGCATTTTAAATTCTCGCCGTCAATCTACAATGAACTTTAATCGCAGAGTCGGAAAGCTGGCATTTATGTTGCAAAAACGAAATCCATATCAAATATAGGAGTATAGTCGGCAATACCTTCAAAGCGAGTGGTCCCGGCTTCATTTGCCGGCCGTAGCATAATGTTATTTGTGTTCGCCGGGAATCGAATCCGGCGCCCCTTGCTTCACAGAAATGTTCGCTATAATTACTTGAAATGCTACGGCTACACCTGCGTCTTAACGCCTTAATTAACGCGCTAATGTGGTGAATTAAGAAGAAATTAAGCACGTCGAAATTTTAAATTAAGTTTTTTCACGTAGCCGTAAAGTAAAGACATTAAGTTATTGCATTCATAACACATATTTGTTTTATAATGTTATATTGTAATCATTTTCAAAGATTTACACAATAATATAACAGAAAATGTCAACACAGAAAATACTATTCACTAAAACCAGTTTCATTTGCGGCTTTCAATCCGCAGAAGAAAAATTCTCCAGTATGAAAAACCCTCCTAGTAAGGGATTAAGTGTAAAAGAGTCTCATGAAAATCCCTTAAACGGATTGCTTACGTAGAATTTGCGCTTTTTAGTTATAACGTGTAAATATAGTAATAACTTTATTTTTATGTTGACAACTGAGGCGTTGCTGGTCAGGAAAAAGGAACAAGAAAGTTATTCTTTAGACGTATTTTAATTAATTTTTTTACCCATCAATCTTACTAAAATACATACCTACCTAAAAAGCGCATCCAAAACGATTGCGAGATTAATAAACGACGAGACGAGGATCCAGTCAGTAATTGCTAATTTATAATTTACTATTATGCTCCATGCTTATAATAATTGACAATATTACGACTATAATAAAGGTTTCTTTAAATATTGATTTTCTTCAAATATCTTTAGTGTATCTACAGACGTCGATCACTACAAACTTATTATATGCAAAGACAGATATGGATTTGCTTGAAACGTTCTGAATAGCTATTTAACCCGTGGCGTGTCCTGAGATAGGCTTGTGTACGTGTAACCCTTCTACAGATCCGGTGGCACAATGGGCGGCACTGAACTGAAAACTAGATAGCTTGTTAAATTAATTAACTGAAGGGTTAAATTGATAACCTGGAAGGGGAGACTGGGGAGTGTTTGTATTGGTAGTACGATTGAGAGTTTAAAAAACTTAATGCATTTAACATTCCAGTAGGAATGAACTCTTAATTCCAGACAGTTCACGGGCGACACGTGTGGGGACAGTGACAGTTATTACCTATAAGGCGCTATCTGTCACCCGCGGCGGCGTTTGAGGTCCTAGGTTCGATTCCATGTAGGCGGAAAAAACATGGGTTACATTTCTGTTCTAGATCTAAGCGATGGGACAACGCACAGAGATAAGGTTATACTTCCAAAATAACTATTTACAAAAAATCGACTGCCAATTGGATAAGTTAAGATAATTCAAAAACAACCCGTCAATCGTCGCTCAATTGTAAGAAATTAACCACTATCTGTTGAAGTAAAAAAAAAATATCAAAATCGGTTCCTCCAGTAGTACAAAGTTATGAGGTAACACACAAAAAATATAGTTAAATTGAGAACATAAAACCGAACATAATTCAAACAGCCTCACTGGCAACTGAACCCATAACCAAGCCAAGACCTTTCAAACGTAAACAGCGCAAGCAAGGGTCGTCAACGCAAATGTCACCAAATGGTCGTTCTTCGGTTCTTCCATTTGGTCTCAATAAAAGTTATGCGCCACTTAAAATGGTTGAATAATTCAATCGACTTGACATGAAATTGCTTTTGAAGAGCCCGTGGAGGAATTACCTAGTTTAACTTTAACGAGAATAACTCCTGCCGAAAGATCGGTATTGATAACTGAAATAAAATGTCTGGTATCTTTTAAACCGACTTAAAAAAAGGAGGAGGTTCTCAATTCAACTAAAGGAGACCAGCAACTTTCTTAAGGACCTTGGGCCTGGAATATGAAACATGCATGAGACATTGCTTTTTAGATCGAAGATGTTGTTACCACATTGTGCATATTCCGCTTTTGCGGAAATTGATGGGAATAATGAAATATAGTCGGCTTACGCACCGCGCACATATACCTAGTAGGTACATATATGTACTTTAGTCGTCGCGACTTAGTGATATGATGTAACAAGATTTTTAAATATGAAATGGATGTATTAAAATATGCAAGATTATTTGAGGGTATTGGACAAGCTGTTCGCTCCAGGCTCCAGGCTCCTTTGTTTGTTACTTCAGAACTTTCGACTGGGTGAACAGATTTTAATGATTCTTTGATTAATCAAAAACTGGTGCTTGTCATGCGAAGTGTCGTGTGTCATCTGACGAGTAGTTTTTGCCTTATCTGCACTTGTCGAAGTTGAAGTCGATTATTTTTTTTTGTATTTGGTGCAATTAAAAAAACTGATTGATGATTAAGCGCGCATTTATGACTGGGCTTAGCCAGTAGCCAACACATTTTCATTTCCGTCACGCGAAAACTTACACTTTTAATTTTGTAGATTCAATCCGTAAAATTCGAATAAAAACCGGTTCTCAAATATCGCTGGACTTACATAAAAATAAAGGCGACAAACATACCTACAACCTCCTTTTTCAGTCGGTAAAAATGCATTTAGTTCATTAAATGAAACGGAGCATTTAACTAAATTAAACAAAAAATTACTCAGAACGTATCCCCTCTTAGGTACGACAATTTTCATAAAAGAGGCAAGCTTTGAGCTTTCTCGACGGTTGCGGTGAAATAAAAAGCTTTTAGATAAATTCATATGGTTGTTTGAATAATTTATGATGGATTACATTATCGCGGTGGTTGTTTTTACAGTCGCAGACCGCTGTCGGACGGTACAGGTTACATAAATGAATTTATTCATGACCTGATTCTCTTACGTCATAATTCACGATGATAGGTATAAGAATAGTTTGAATAACTAAAACACGGCTTTGTGACACTTACTTTTTATGGAATTGGGTCGGTGACAAAAAGATATTGTTTTTATTTTCGAGACTAACTTCTGCCCACGACTTCGCCCACGTAGAATTTTTTTACCTACATCGCGAAATTGTCATCCTCTATTTCTGCCCCTTAGGGGTAGTTTTTGGAAAAATAGGTAGCCTGTGTTTGGACTTCAACTATCTTCCTGGGGAAATTCATCGACATCGGTCAAACGGTATAGATTTTTCATACAAAATTTAATTCCCTATTTCAACCTTTTAGGGGTTGATTTTTGAAAAAAACCGCATGGCTACTTTTACGCTCATAGGCTAGAGTTTTTCAATAAAAATAAACAACAATCCAAATTGAGCCGGTGATTTAGCCGTGAAAGTGTCACAGACAGAAAGACACAAAGACAGACAGACTTTCACATTTATAATAGGTATAAGTATGGATGTATTATACTAGAAATGAATGTTTTGCTCTCAGTTGATGCCCATTTGAGCTCACTTTAAATCTAATTGAAATATTAAAAAATCACATAACACAAAGTTTTATTGTAACAAAGTGGAAAACATGCCATAAATTAACCCTAAACTGTGAATCTAGTTAAAAGCATCAACGAGCGTGGAATCTGACAAAGAGTAAAAAACCTTTGCGGAATATGGAATTAAGTTGCAAATTTTAAGGCACTCTGAAAATATAATCTAGGTGTTGGGGTAACCAGTGATCCACAATTGTCGGGACATATCCATATTTCACTTTCTGTCCGAGTTTTAAATTTTCCCGGGTATTAAAAAAGGAACATGAAGTTTGTTACTAATCGTCCAGTTAGAAATTTTTAGTAATAGTCTTGTACTAAATCGCTCACCAATGTGTTGCGATGTTTGAGGACTGAGATGATCGCTTCTAAAAAAGTTTATGTTTTTAGGGTTCCGTACCCAAAGAGTAAAACGGGATCTTATTACTGAGACTTCGCTGTCCGTCCGTCGTCTGTCACCAGGCTGTATCTCATGAACCGTAATAGTTACATAGTTGAAGTTTTCACAAACTGATGATGTATTTCTGTTGCCGCTACAACAACAAATACTAAAAAATAGAATAAAATAAATATTTAAGTGGGCGCCCATACTTTCGACGCCTCAGCGAAAGTTTAGTTACCTTTCGGTCCAAGAGATGGCGTTGTGGTTAATATGTAGCTACAATAAAACAATGGTCACAGTGGTCTTTGGGAAAGCGACCATACAGACCAGATTTTTTTGGCGTCTTTATACATAATGGTACCGAACCTTTCGTTCGCGAGTCCGACTCGCACTTGACCGGCTTTTAAGTACCGTGGCGGGCGGTGGAAATCCCCCGGGTGAACTCTCGCCTCTATCTGTTCGTCTTCGACCACTGCCACTAGGCGCAAAACTCGGTTGAAAAGCTAATCTGCTCGTTTGCTATGTATCATTTTTCTATATTTTTTATAGCTTGAAGGTCTGCTGTAAAAGCAGACGAGTGATCTGATGATAAGTGATCCTCGTCGCCTGTGGACACAAGCGACACTAGAGGCCACCAGTGCAACGCCGGCCCTGAAGGAAGAATCTTTTTACACTTTTCTTGAAGAACCCCATATTGTAGCGCTCAGGGAATACCTCATGCACGACGCACGTACCTCGTGAGTGAAGTAGGTAACAAGATATTTTTGCCAAGCGATCACCCATCCAGCTACCGACCGCGCCCGCAGTTGCTTAAATTTACCGATCCCTTAAAATTGACGCGATCCGTCGGACTAAGAGCACTTCCCGAATGTTTCTCATTTACTGACTATTAATGAAGGAAGGTAGACAATTCCAAGCCAAGCGCATGTTCCAACATTGCGGCAAAAACCAGCACTGCACAGGAGTGAATTTGTCTACGTTATGTAAACTACAGCTAAAAATATTCCTATCGTTTATTTCCCGGGCCGGTAACAGAATAAACTGCTAAATAATTTACAAGCTCGCTCGTTTCCGTTCCTACAACTTGGAACGAATAAAGTTTATAGCGCAACGATGGTAGACTTTTATGTTTTTCGTCTATGAATTCCAAATAGTTCGACTGTTGGTTGTTAATAATTTTAAAGGGACTAAGTTAAAAAATCAGGTAAGGCTGTCTCCGCGGCAAAAGCGTGTGTTTACCGTGAAGTAAACGGCTATAATAATTCAAATTCAAAATCATTTAATTATTCAGGTAGGTATGACTGATATAGGAGCACGTAATTTTTTATTCCATTTATTATAATTATTTATAACAATATTTCAAAAATTTCAAAAAAAATATTTGCAAAGTCGTGCCCTTGCAAACTCCTAATCAAAAATAAAGAACCTAAGAATGTACCAAGGTATAAATCTATTGAAGATAATTATCATCCACCAGCCTTTCTGCGTCCACTAAAAAAAGCAAGCAAGCTATATCGAAATCCAAATCCCTTTCCTGGCAGAACTCCTATAAACCATCGTGATTATTCATATTATAGTGCATATACAACAAAATTCTCAACCAATAACCATAAAATCGTAAACACATAGTCCACCGTAGTCCATATGCAGAATGACAAGTTTCACAAAATGAAGATTTTCACATGACGCTCAGTAAAATGAAAGGGTATCGCAACATGCTCCCATAAAGAAGATCAACATTTTAACCACAATGATTAGTGCTAGCTTAAAATGCCGTAATTTAATCAAAGCGAAACGATTGGTAAATGAGGTAAAAGAAGACGTTAATCAAAAACGTATTAATCTCCAACCGGTTTCGAATATCGTCGCTTAATTTAAAACAGGGAGCAATTACTTCGAAATAACCGACCTTTAAATTTCAGCCATTACTAATGAGGTCGTTAAAAGCTTCCTCCGTCAAACCGCAGCTAATTTTCAGAGCGGGCTTAACCGGTTCGCACCAGTGATATCCGGATTTATCAGGGCATAATCACTTTCTACGTTCGGCGGTATTGGTAGGAATGGACCTATGAAACTGGATAGAAACTGGCCTAAGCAGAACCAGAATCGTGAGATCTTTTAAGTTTTACTGAAGAAATTTAAAAACAGAATTTAAAAACACCCATGCTCTATATGCGTAGAAACTGATTGAAGAGAACAGGTCATGCGCAACTAAATGATCTAGACACTACATGGAAACCGGTGGATCCAGGTTTAAGTTGGCATAACCCACGGGCATATCCAGTTCCTGATTCAGAGGGGGAGGGACAAAGCTCCTGTTCCAGGCTGAGCGAATCGTCGTGACGCCACGAAAGCCTGAATCACGCTACCGAAGAATTCTACATCGCCCGCGCATATACTTAGGTATATAAAACGCCTCGAGAGTATTCATCTGGATCCTAGGCCGTCGCCCAGGCATATAGTTTCGTCTGGCAGTAGCTTTCCCTTTAAGTATGAATTAAGTATTCAGTTTGAGTTTTGGCAAAATAGTTTATATTTAATAGTAGGTATAATTGAAAATTCATATAGCCTTGGAAACATCCACTAATTTCACTTATGCAGGCTCAGAAGGTAACTTTTATAGAGCGGTGTTGGACCATAAAATAACAATGCTGGAGCATCATACTCGTAATATATTGCTTTGTATAATTTATGTTTTAAGGAGTTTCAGCGCCATTTGCGGCGAAAGCTTTATAATGCTGTTTAGTTGGGAATAGACTCATTTATGTACCGGCAAAGCTCAGCTCATCATATGACACTATAATAAAATTTTAAGTGATCAATGTCGTATACATGTAAAAATTTAAGTAAAACCATTAATAATGTAGCAAAAATTAATTATAATTGAAACTGGCATTACCAACGGTAAATGATGCTATTGGATAGAATCAAATAAATAGTCACTCGAATTGTGTGAACGCTAGGTGTATCTATAAGTACCACGCAAAACTGTCCCACTGATGAGCAGTTGAGCACGAGCCTTACAATGCGAAGAGTAGGTATAGGTTAGTCCACCACATTGGCCAAGTGCTATGGCTGCAATCCAATAATGGTCGTCTACTGAGCACAGGTCTCTTCAAGAGCATACTCCACCACACTGCTAAAGTGCGAATTAGTGGAGGGGTTATTGGCCAAGCCGGTCGGTCGGTGACGGTCGACGCGGCCCCGGCGACCATCAGAAACTCCTGAGCAGCGGTGTGTAGCGGAGATCATATCGCACTGTTACGGTGGCACCCTGCACTCCTTTCTGCTGGCTAAGTGCTGGCTCAGCATCTGCCGTCCGGCTTAGTTCCATGGTACATCCATTCCCCCCTCAGTCTCATTCCATCTTCCATGCCAGGCGGTTGCCTCCAAAATCAAACAAACTTTTTTTAAAAAACCCCTGACTCCGAGACTCGTAACATTTGGTGGCAGCGTAAAGGGATTCAAAAAGAGTCCCCGGTAACGTCTCTGAATCCTAAAGTCAAAATCGACGCGTGTGTGTGTGTCAAAAATTCAAGTTCAAAATCGACGCGTGTGTGTGTCTAAAGTTCTAATTCAAAATCGACGCAAGTGTGTCTTAAATTCTAACTCAAAATCGACGCGAATCGCTAAATCCTAAAAGTCAAAATCTCCAAAAATCTCATAAAAACTCCTAAAAGTACGTGTTTGTGTGTAACCGCTAACTCCACTGTGCTCTCTTCATTGTCGCACTGAGTTGGCCTGCTCCTGGACGTCCGTGATCCCGGAAGAGCTGCTGAAAGGTCCACTGCTGCGTACTGCTCGTGCTGTAGCCGATCTTCATCCAGAAGCAGATAAGTTATGCCCACTGTCACGCATCACTTCGTGCTGTGACCGGTATACATCTCTCCGACGACGCGACGACCCGTGGCTTATCATCACGTCTATAACGCTGAATCCGCAGGAACGCCCGAGAAACCATGAACATTCTTATCGTGCTGTCTGCATTCCTGTAAGTGTCTTTATAATATAATTATTTGGTCATTGCTAAATAATTTTAAAACTATTGTGTTTTCCATTCGTAAATTGTAACTATTTCCATTATTGTCTATTCTAAATCGTTCCTATATCGTTAATTAATTTAAAACTATTGTAACTATTTCCATTGTCCACTATTCTAAATTGTACTTACTTGTCTTAATACATAAAATTACATGAAACTTAAGTCATTAATAAATTAATTTACAACTAATACACTATTTGATTAAATAACTAATTAATCTAATAAATAAAATCCAGTCTAATAAATAAAAATCCAGTCTAATAAATAAAAATCCAGTCTAATAAATAAAAATCCAGTCTAATAAATAAAAATCCAGTCTAATAAATAAAAATCTAATCTAATAAATAAAAAAAATAATCTAATAAATAAAAATTTAATCTAATAAATAAAAATTTAATCTAATAAATCTAATCTAATGCATAAAAATTTAATCTAATAAATAAAATTTAATCTAATTTATAAAAAGTTACATCTTATTAATAAAAAGTTATATTTCATTAATAAAAAGTTATATTTCCTTAATAAAAAGTTATATTTCATTAATAAAAGTAATATCTCATTAACAAGTTATATCTCATTAATAAAAGTTATATCTCATTAATAAAAGTTATATCTCATTAATAAAAGTAATATCTCATTAATAAAAGTTATATCTCATTAATAAAAGTTATATCTCATTAATAAAAGTAATATCTGGTTAATAAAAGTTGTGTAATTAATAAAAGTTACGTTTAATATTCTATTGCACATTTTGGTCAATTGTGATTCACCATTATTTGCGTCTTAAAATTTTGTGTACTGTGTTTTTATTTTACAGCATTTTTATATCTTATATTGTATTGTGTATTGTTTTTTTGTTGTATTTTGTGTGTCGTGTTTTTTCCTACAGCATTTTTACATTTTATGACCTATTGTGCATTTCTATTTTCTGTGTTGCGTTTTATTCTAGGTCGTGATTTTGTACTATTTTCTAAATTGTGAATTATTAATCTGTTACAATGACTCATAGCCCGACAAAATTCGAAAAACCCGAAATTGCCGTCACTGATACTGAGGAAGAAGGTCTATGTCCTACCTATCAAGGTCCCTCGACCAGGTCTATGACGAAAAAGAAGACCACAATGTCGGTTGCTCCTAAATTAGAAGTCGAACTTTCAACGTTACTTAAATTTATTAAACCATATGACGGTTCCAGAGAAAAACTTAATTCTTTTCTGGTAAATTGCACCAATGCTTATGAGTTAGCCTCAGATTCGCAAAAAGATATCCTTTTTAAATATATTCTTTGCCAATTAGAGGGCAAGGCGGAAATCGCCTGCTCTATTAAAGAATTCACTAATTTCCCGCAGCTTAAAGACTTCCTAAAGACACAATTTAGTGAGAGGAAGCATTATGCTCACCTCCTGATGGAACTTCAAGATTGTAAGCAGCAAGTGAACGAAAACGTCAGTCAGTATGCTTTAAGAATAGAAACCTGTCTATCCCAGCTACTAACAGAGATTTCCATTTCACACGGACACAAAAGCCGTGAAATGATAGGGCGAACAGCCGCCATGGAGGAATTAGCCCTCCATCACTTCCAAATGGGGTTGACACCCCGTATTTCGAATTTTGTTAGGTGCAAGTCGGTAAAAACACTTAATGAGGCAATCAATCTGGCAATTTCAGAGGAGAAAATCCAACAATCTTTATATAAGCAAACTCCTCGCTCATCTAATTCGCAACCTGCGCGTCGTAATCAAAACACACAATTCTTTAATTCAAAGTCATTTCCCCAAAAACCTAATTCCTATCCTACTAGATTCAATGGGGATAATCGCACAAGTCCTGCTAATCTATTTTGTCGCTATTGTAAAAACCCAGGACACACCCTGGAGCAGTGCCGCAAACGGCAATTCAATAATCGTCAAAATAATTTGAATCCAAATCAACACGTGCGTGTCAATTTCCTATCCAACGAGGTAGAAGCCGAAAATGATGAATATCCGGAGAACCCTGCAGAGGGTTACGACACCGTCGATGATGATTCAAAAAACGAGTAAGAGTCTCGTCCCGGTGTCGTACGGGACCTCGGCAATCGAAAATCGGCACCACGAATCCTACTTCTATATCCAGAGCAACTCCGCTACATGGACGTTACTCTAATACTACTACTATATCCAGAGCAACTCCGCTACATGGAAGTTACTCTAAAACAACTTCTATATCCAGAGCAACTCCGCTACATGGACGTTACTCTAAAACAACTTCTATATCCAGAGCAACTCCGCTACATGGACGTTACTCTAATACTAATTCTATATCCAGGCAACAGCAACGTAACAATGCTGAACTGCCGCAATCCACTGTATCCGTGCAGCAACACAAGGATGTTGATCTGCCAAAATCTACTATATCCGTGCAGCAACGTAACAATGTTGAACTGCCTAAAATACCAAGTCCTTCTAAATCCAACGTTTACGAAATAACCAATGATCCTTCTAAAACCTTATTACCACATGTCCTTGTAGAATCCTCGATATCCGACACTCCGTTGTCCTTGTTAGTCGATTCAGGATCTTCTGTCAGTCTTTTAAAATATTCTTGTTTCGATAAGCATCCTAAACTAGTAAAAGAGACTATTCAACTAAAAGGTATTGATTCTACAGAACCTATTAGTACTCGAGGTCATTTGAAATTAATAATACAAATTCCTAAATCTAAAATATCACATCAATTTCATGTTGTTGATTCAATACACTTACCTTATGATGGTATCATAGGATCCGATATGCTTAATGCTCATAATTGTAACATAAATTATAATGATAACCTTTTACATATCGGAAAATCAGCTCTAAAATTATATTTCCATGATCCTGCCTATTTAATTCCAGCTCGAACTGAAACTGTAATCGAATGTTCTGTCTCTAATCCTGAAATTAAAGAAGGACTAATCCTTGATCAAAAACTTTCAGAAACCTTATTAGTCGCAAACAGTATTGTTCGTGTTAAAAATAATAATAGAATAAATATATCCGTGGTAAATACTTCTGAAAAACCTATTACTCTAAAATCTAATCTAAATCTTAAACTGGAAAGTTTAGAGCCATTTCAATTTAATTCACAACGTTCTAATGCGATAAATAACATTAACGTCACAAAAGATAGTTTTAGGCGCACTGAGGAGGTATTAAACCAACTTCGTATCTCTCATTTGAATAGAGAAGAAAGAGATGCTCTCTTACAACTCTGCTCCGATTTCTCTGATATATTCCATCTCCCTGGAGAACACCTCACTCATACTAACGCCCTAAAACACGAAATTAAAACTACAACAGATATCCCAATACATACCAAATCGTACAGGTTTCCTGAAATTCATAAAGCTGAAGTTCGAAAACAGATTGATAAAATGCTGGAGCAAAATATCATAGAGCCCTCGGATTCTCCTTGGTCATCACCTATTTGGGTTGTTCCTAAAAAACTCGATGCGTCCAATATCCAAAAGTGGCGAGTAGTCATCGACTATCGCAAGCTGAATGATGTTACAATCGGTGACACTTACCCCATTCCTCAAATAACAGAGATCCTTGATCAGCTTGGAAACAGCAAATATTTCTCAACACTAGACCTCGCATCTGGTTTCCATCAGATCGAACTAAACGAAGCAGATAAACCTAAAACTGCTTTCACTGTCCCAGAAGGACATTTTCAATTTTCAAGAATGCCTTTCGGGCTTAAAAATGCCCCCTCTACCTTCCAGAGGCTAATGAACTCTGTGTTATCAGGTCTTCAAGGCATTCGTTGCTTCGTCTACCTCGACGATGTCGTTTGTTATGGCCACGACCTACAAACTAGCATTTGTAATTTAACGGCAATTTTCCAAAGAATTCGAGATTTCAATTTGAAACTCCAGCCGGACAAATGCGAGTTCCTTCGGCGTGAGGTCTGCTATCTCGGTCATATCATAACAGAACAAGGCGTTAAACCAAATCCTGAAAAAGTAAAAGCTGTTACTGAATTTCCAATTCCTAAAACGCCCAAAGATATTAAATCCTTCCTAGGACTTGTTTCCTATTATCGTCGTTTTATCCCTGATTTTTCCAAAACCGCAAAAGCTCTTACTAATCTCCTGAAAAAGGATGTCCCCTTCAAATGGGAGAACCAACAACAGTTATCTTTTGATACGCTGAAACATAAACTAACAACTGCTCCTCTCCTTATTTATCCTGATTTCTCTAAATCCTTTATACTTACCTGCGACGCCTCGAATTACGCAGTAGGCGCTGTCCTTTCACAAGGATCTGTCGGTAAAGATCAACCTGTAGCCTTCGCATCGCGTACACTTAATAAAAGCGAATGCAATTATAGCACCACTGAGAAGGAGCTACTAGCTATCTTATACGGTTGTAAAACGTTTCGTCCTTATCTTTACGGACACAAGTTCATCATCATCACCGATCACAGGCCCTTGAAATGGCTATTTAATCATAAAGATCCCAGCAGCAAACTCCAGAGATGGAGATTAAAACTAGAGGAATACGACTACGAAATAATGTACCGTAAAGGTACCCTAAATTCAGCTGCTGATGCTCTCTCCAGATATCCGGTGAATCCTATATATCCTGAAAAAGAGAATCCTGAAAATCCTAATTCTAATCCTAATCCTAACCCTAATTCTAATAATGAACACCTACGACAACCTGCGCAAGAGATGAGTCCATTTGATGAAGCACTTAATGATCTTCAAAATGTTATGACATCTCCGCCATCCAGTTTAGAAGTAGATCTCTTGAACCCTGAAATTGAAAATGATGTGATGGATTTCCTGAATTCCTTAGATGATGAACCTCAACCTTCGACTAGTAGACAAAATCCTGAAACGATAATTTTACCAAATCAAACTAATCCTGAACCTTCTACTATGCTCGATAACTTACCTTCACGCGACGAGATGAATCCTGGAGTCCCTAAAAACTTACCTGTTCACGATGAGCCGAACCCTGAAACAATACCTATATCTAATCATCCTAGTCCAGACACTCCTTTGTCACCTGAAAACCTACCTGTTCGTGATGAATCATACCGGACATTTCTTAGATCTCCTGCAAGATCACATGACACTTCTATTACGGAACACAACGAAAATCTGCTCAAAGGAGGAGAAAAATTAATTATTATACCTACCTCAATAGACTTGGACGAGTCTATGCCATATGTCCAAGATGTCCTTAATAACTGCCCAGAGCCTCTCCGCGATGAATTCCTGAAACAAGAAAGATCTCAACACACTTTCTTACCTCTTACTATTCAAGACAAAATATATCTTTTCTTGTTTACGAAAGTTCATTATTTCGATGATTATTCTTATCAAGATATTTTTAAATCCCTAAAGTATGCTCGCGATGAAATTATAATGTCCTATCCTACTATAAATGAAGTGAGTACATCAGATTTTAAAAATCCTTTTGACAAACACTCTTTCGTAAAAATTTATAACATGTTTAGTTATTTATTCGATGGAACTAACATAAAAATACATATATACCATAATAACGTCATTTATCCCTCGTTGAGTGAAATCCCGAAAATCCTGAAAGAAAACCATGATATTCCTATCGCGGGTCACTTAGGAAATAACAGAATGTTAAGCCGCATTAAAGAAAAGTATTATTGGAAGAGTATGCGTAGTGACATCGAGAATTATATTAAAAAATGCTCTTCATGCCAAGCCAATAAAGCTTTGCGCCAAACAAATAGAGCCCCGATGATAATAACTACGACTTCGACCTCTCCATTCGAAAGAATTTCTCTGGACATCGTAGGTCCACTACCAGAGTCAGGGACAGCCAAACTTAGGTTCATCCTGACAATGCAGGATGACCTCACTAAATATTCATTAGCGTATCCTCTTCGCAGCACCACCGCGGAAGAATCCTGTGAGTGCCTCCTACATTTCATTTCACTTTTCGGAATTCATAAACAAATACTTACCGATCAAGGTACCAATTTCACATCGGAATTATTTAAGAAAACTTGTAATTTCCTTAAAATTAAGCAATTATGGTCTACCCCCTATCATCCACAAACTCAGGGCGCTCTTGAAAGATCGCACTCTACCTTAAAGGAATACCTCAGACCTTATATTAATGAGAACCAAGATAATTGGCCCCGTTACGTGTATACGGCAATGTTGGCATATAATACCGCCGTCCATTCGACTACACATTACTCCCCTTACGAACTCCTATTCGGACACAAGCCGCATATCCCGGACTCAGTCTATAATGATAATGTTACTGCGACTTATCCCGAGTATGTCAAAATGTTACAACATAGGTTGAAACATACTCGTGAAAAAGCAAGAGAATTTATCCAAAAATCTAAAACCAATTCTAAAAACTATTACGACTCACGTAGTCGCTCAGTCAAATATAAGGTTGGCGATTACGTCATGTTAAGAAACCATTTAAGGCTACGTAAAGCCTTGTCTCCTGTTTGGAAAGGACCTTACAAGGTCGTAAAAGTACACGGAAATCATACACTTTCGTTACTTATAAATAGACGCCACGTAAAACACCATTTTGACGAGGTCAAACGTGTAGACACTCAAGAAGTGGCGAACACAAATTAAAACAAATATCTTATTATAAAAAATAACATTACCTTATCTTTTATAAACTTACCTTGCTTTAGAGCAACTTACCTTTCTTTAGCATAACTCACCTTAACCTAGACTAACTTACCTTAACCTAGAGTTACTTACCTTTAGCCTAGAATGACCTACCTTAACTTAGAATTACTAACCTTAACATAGAATTACTTACCTTAACCTAGAGTTACTTACCTTTAGCCTAGAGTGACCTACCTTAACTTAGAATTACTAACCTTAACATAGAATTACTTACCTTAACTTAGAATAACTTACCTTGTCCTACCTTATACGAGGTTATCTTCCACTTAGTATCACAATTAGTTACTCTTTTCTTACAGCATACTGGCCCAAGTTCGTCCAGAATTTGTTCATCAGATCAACACGAGCACCGGTATATACTTTGACCCAATAGGCGAACTTAAGATCCGTACAAGTAATTTAGATGTAGTTATACCAATCGATATCTCGTATATTGAACCTCATATGCAAAACATTAACTCGATATTGGGCACAATTAGAGTGTTATGCAATAATATCCAAATTAAATCGTCGGATAACTTAGAATGTCAAAATATATTACAGCACGCTTAATAATAAAAAGTAATAACTCAAAAAATCAAAATATCGGGAAATCGCGTGTTTGATTTGAAAAGATTTGCATCATTGACTTGTTGCACGAAATGAAGTAAAAAGTAAAAATAATAGTTAACTAGGTTAGTTAACGCCGGGTTAGTTAACGTCAGGTTAGTTAACGCCAGGTTAGTTACGTGAATATGTAGTACAAGGATCTTTTGGCACGCGGATGACGTGTGGGGGACAGAGACAGCGCCTTACAGGTACGGCAAACTATAAGGCACTGTTTCTGTCATCTAGACGTCACTTACGCGCAAAACGTTAACGTTGTACGCTGCGGTAGACGCTAAACTTCAACTTGATTGCAGCGCAGCGTCACTGCAACTTAATCGATGCGTCTTAAGTTACGTGAACTAGGGGGCTGAATTGATGCAAAAGTGAGTTTAACAAAAAATAAGTAAAGTTAAAAATTGATAACAATGATGGTACGTAATCCATAGAGATAAAAAATGGTCCTCATACAAAAAGTGAGCTTCTTGCAGCGTATGAAAATGGCGGAAGTGCTTCAACCCCATTTTTTCTATATGTGCGTGAGTGTTGCAACAACAAAAATAAAACGAGATAGACTTTGTACGTGTTATGGGAGAGAAAGAGATGAAACAATATCGGAAGTTTTAATGCTGACCGAATGCCTCCAATATGGTTTGACGACTGCTATCTACCGATAAAAACTGGGACCGACGGCTTTACGTGCCCTCCGAAGCAGGGAAACACTCAAGAAATTTAAGGGATTGTTCATACCAAACGTATTGTCGGTCGCTCTGTGAGCGCGCGTTACGCAGTTTATTGTTTTGTCATGTTATATTCAACTTCTCGTTCACACGGAACCGATCATACGCAAACTGAGTACACGTTCATATTGGGGCTGGCAGTAAGCATATACTCACAGTCGGCGGCGGACAGTACGTTGGTGTGAACGATGCCTACTTAAGTGTTAATTATAACTAGATCATACGAGTATAAGATATTAAGGAATTATTCTAGATGTAGCTAAGTGCTTTATCTAGTAATAATTTCTTTTGTAACAAATATCTACGAGACTTAGACTACGAGAGAAATATTTTTTTATAGAATTATAAAGCAAGCGAGCATGCCTAGAACAAGACTGGATTAAATTTTTACAACCTGTGTCATCAAATTTATATACAATACGTACATAAAACGTAGCCGTTATAAATAGAAAAGCACCTGTTTTAAGTGATAAACCTTGCCTCTTACTGGGTATACAAGCGTTGCTTTAAAGATTTTCTTTCACAACATCCACTTTGTGACACAAGAGACCTTTCTAGGAAACTCGCTGTAGGCGGATCTTTGAAAGACCTTAAAATGAGCAGGTAAAAGAAAACATCTAAATTATATTTGTGAAAGGTATGAGGGCACTAGAAAAGTCATTAACAAGTAAGCTAAATGTGGTCGTAATAGTTTTAACATTAAGTATAATTATTTTGAAAGCTCAACAAATAATAGGTACTCACGGTTACGAGTTCGATTCCCCCCGATATTTCGTTGTGATAGATTAAAAATAATTTGTGTGTCTGAAATAATCTTACTATTCAATTATAAGATTCTCCAAAGTCGCCTTTAGGTCGGTCACAGTTGTCATGGGCGGTAGCGGAACGGTGGTGCTGCATGCTAGTTTGCTGCCTTAATTCCATAAAAAAGTCCGGAAATCCGCAGTTGCCCAACGTGGTGAACTTATTTATTTATTTATACTTACCCTTAATTTAATCTTAAGTGGCCTTAACCTTCTCTTTCTGCGAAGAGACCCGAGCCTAAAAATGGGAAAGTTTTGGGAATAGGTATAAATTTCACTTGCTACAACAATAAACGAATTCGCAAAACTCAGAGGTGTGTAAAGTCTACCAATTCGTATTTACCCAGAGTGTTGAATTATGGCCTTAACCTTCTCATTCTGAGAAGAGTCCCGCTATCAATAGAAATATCAATAGCTGTTGAGATGAATATTCTAAAATCCGAAAAATCATAGAAGTCAGAAATCCGAAGCCTCAACCAACTTTATATTTCACCGCGAACTTTATAATTGAAAATTTAAGGATTAGGTCTGTTCAGAAGCGAAATGAGGTTATGTTACCACATAGAATCACTTTAGTACTGTGAACTGTTGCCACGCCGACTCGTACGAGCTAAAACTTGAAGCGAAAACCCTGAAGTGGCAATACGCTTGTGTCTAAGCCACTTTAAAAGTTAAAGTTTGCTGACAACAACTATTGCTTTATTCAAGAACTAATGTGGTCTGTGTCAATTGAAGTTCTTAATCCAGTATTGTTGGGGCCTTTTGCGATGCATGGAAACTGAGCTGTGTGCTGCAGAAATGATTGAATTGCGGAATTTCGAATCTCGACGTTTGATGATTAAGGATATCATTTGTTGGGTGTTTTTAATTTTTTTATTTACAGTTATTTTTAAGCCGGTTACAAAGTACGGGAATGTATACCTAACCCTCGACATATCCATAACTATCAGTAGAATTCTAGGAACTTTTTATTTAGTTCCCTCTATTATTTCTTGGCGCATAAGCAAGTCACGTATCCTAAAGTGACATTGGATCGTCGCGGCATTTTAAATAATCTATAATTAAAATATTAATATCGGAAAACAAAAATGATTGTTTAATTAAAATGATATATATTATCATGGTTACTAAAATGATATTTTTATGGCCACTTTGATTCATTTTAAACATGTTGAAAAACTTTCCGATCCCGCTATTTGCGCGCTGTTCTTTGTTCATCACAATCGAACTCCATCGAATAATTCGAATGCGATGTCCTAGTTCCAAATAGACGGATTCTATTGAAGCCTGTGTAACGACTGGAAGTTACTTGAGACAGTTCTGTTGTGAGACTCACAACTAGTAAACTTGTTCGTACTTGGATAAGTCCTACTCGTGTTCTTAGTTCCTAGTAATAATGGGTAATGTAAGTTTAGTTTTGTTCGTAGCTACTTACATGTAAGTAGTTGATGTGGAATGACGAATCATGTCGATTCGTCGAAGTACTAAATATGGGTACTCAAGTCTGGTAAATGCTTGAGTTGCGTTGCTTTAGTTTGACATATATACCATTTCATATATAGTATATACCATATACCTATACCTACCAAATGTGTCAAACTATTTCGATGTTTGAAAAATATCACTAGTTAAACAAAATTATTATTTATTATTTATTTATTTATTTATTTATTATTATTGTTAATAAGAACGGCTCGAAACCAATTACACTTATTAACAAAGAACATTACTATTACATAGAAACATTACATAACAGTGGAAAAATAAATCAATAAAATTAAATCATATAAAGAAAAAAATATCATACCTATACATATTTAATTTAAGTATCAGATGTGCCACAATTATGTTAAATAATTATTTTAACTCTTTACTAAAATAACCTACTCCAAAATCAAAACATGAGATTTTAAGAGTATCTTAGATCTCGACTCGTGAATCAGTCATAATGTAAATCTTGTTAGTTAAGTAAAAGCTTTTTTCAAAGTCAATCTCACTTGATCCCTACGAAACCGAAATTAGCTGTCAGAGCTTGTGAGAGAAAATCGAATATTTCCATTATAATGCAATGCTAATTTGGCCTGGTCCTTCATAGATTAAAGGTTTGAAAATTCCGTTAGACCCTAAACTCTGGTTTAAAATGTGTTAATCCTCCCCCCGAACGCTTTTACATGCAAAACCGTTAAAAGCGCGGGCGGCGAAGTTTTCTACAATTACGCCTTCCGTAATGGTGATGAGTCAAACTTTAATGCATTTCGTTGATTTATGAGAGTAATTAGCGTCTGAAAGGGTTTCCTTGAAGTAATTATGATTATCGTGTTTTTCTTTGTTTGTGCTACAGCTTGGTGGTTAAAAAATTAAACTTCTAGACTGTGCACATTTGCTGTTGATTTTGATATAGGTAGGTAAGTAGTTTTTTTGATTGTGGATGAACATGGGAAAAACGGTATTTACAATTATTAACGTCAAAATAAATAATAAATGAATGATAAAAGTAGCTATGTAATAAAATCAAAAACGATTCAACGAATAAAAAGTTATGAGCTTAGTCGAATTGATAACCTTGTTTTTTGCCGGACCGTTAAAAATAACTAGTCCAGCAAATTTAAAAAAGTTTAAAATTATAACGCTTTTACTGATATTAAATAATTACAACATAATAAAAAACACTAGGATCAAAAATATACAGAAAGACCGTATCACTATTATAATGATTTTTGTAGAGAAAGTTTTTCCTATTCCTATTACCCATTATTCCTTGCCAATCCAACTCCTTAATATAACGAATATGAAGAAATATTATTACCTCCTCGTAAGCACGTCGAAAATATCCAAGAATACCTTCCGTTCCATTTCTCACAGAATACTAAAGATTTTATGCTGTAAAATAAAATCACATTACTTGGATTATTACTTTAATCCATTTTTTAGCTCCGAATATTTTGGCAAAACATAAGATGGAAAAATAATAAGACACGCGAGTCGTCTAATAACAATAAGCTCTGATAATACGGGTTCCATTTTTGAGAAGGCTAAAATATACATTAAGAGTAACGCTAAGAAGATACAGTCTCTGAAACGAATGGTTATTTCCATAATTAAGAGGTTGTAAACTGGAAGACAAAGCGACTTCTACTGGCTGAAAGGCAAGCCGGTTAAGCATCGTATATTTACTTTACAGGGGTGTTTCTGACAGCTCATATTACTCTATTGTAACTTAAAATTTAAAATGGCTACAGGTATTATATAAAGGTTTTCTAACGTCTTTTGACTCTTTTGTTTTTAATTCTGCGTTCAGATTTAATTAAAATGTATTTTACAGCAACGTTACTGTTTACTGTTTGTAATAAGACAAACTAAACATCTGGTTAGGTATGCAGTTACTATTAAGATGTTGAAAATGTTAATAAAAATTACTGCTAAGTAACTCATTAAATCGTTGTAGATTCTAAATAGTTCAATCTATTCATCGATCAGCCTTTGGGCGTCCAGTGCATATGTCCATGCCTACCTTTTTTGCGAAAATGCTTTTTGCATACCGTCCATTCTGGGGAGAATGAATACTTCTTACCAACTGTGGCTATGATTAGCGCCACCTACCCACTAAAACTTGAAGGTGTTGTTCTTGCCGCCAATAAAGACAAAGTCGCGGTAACGAAACACTTTTGCAACTTCATCGGCGGTGCTATATGGCACTGACACTTCGAAACCTTTTTCAGGGGCCTTTTGGCTAAGATAAAAGTGTAGTATGTGTCCATGCCTCCCCTAACTTTCGCCACTTTGACCTGTCCTGAGCCCACTGAATTCGGTGGTAATCCGCCAACTTCTTTATATCGTCAGATCACCTAGCCGATGGGCATCCTATGCTCCTTTTTCGAGACGGGAAGTCCACTCAAAGAACTTTCCCCAACGGGTATGAGTCCTTCGATCTATGTGGCCAGTCCATTGCCAATTCAGCTGACTAATTCTTTGAACTACATCGATAACCTTCTTTCATTTGCGAAGTACGTCATCTAAATGATTATTAAAATTAAATAGAGAAATCTAATTAAATATACTCTATTTGTCGCCTTTCATTTGTGTTTTTACTGAATAGCCGTAGCCATGTTATTGACACATAAATATGATGTCTTCAAGCGAAGAAGCATTTACATTACACCAACTAAAGTATATTAGAGTAAAATTTTTAACGAGCTCTCAGCTAGCGATTTCTTTTGCGTGAACTCTGACTAGTTGCATTGCATCTGATTCTCAGTAGTCTCTTTATCGATTTAGTTCCAGAAATTAAGGAGTTTTAGACAAAAAAATACCCCTTCAAGGACGTGTTACCAAAAATCCTTTCTTAGTGCTCACATACCATAAAATGAAGCAGGATGCAAAATGACTTCTTTGTAACACGAATATTATGTGTGCTGTGCATTTATAAGGCTGTCATTAAGTTAGTTTTCCTTTTTATACATCTAGATACATATATTTTTATTTTTTACTACCTTCCGCCCGCAGGCTTCGCCCGCGTGGAATTCGTTTAAACTTCACCCCCCTGTTTCACCCCCTTCGGGGTGGAATTTCCAAAAATCCTCAAGGAACATACATGCCTTTCAGCTCCTTCCGTTCAGTAGTTTCGGCTGTGCGTTGTCTGTCAGTCAATCACTCAGTAACGCAAGAGTTTTATATATAGATATAGATTAAATTATCATCATCTCACGATGTAACGATGTTTTCTATGAAGCCATACAAAAACACATGGACGATTAAAGGCAAAAAGTAAACGAATGTAAATGAAATCAAATAAAAAGCCGTAAAATGGTTAGACACAACACCCCGAAGCTTAGCGAAGTACTAAATCGTAACGTTACGGGTAACGATAACATTCGGTAATGGCGCACTTAGGGGCAGATCAAATAAATGGACCCGTAATGTATTCAAATGTTCTGACTGTCCTGAGTTTTGTCTAGCTTAATGGAGACCTGCAGAAGGTAGAATGGATATATTACAAAGAGATTTTTAAATCAAGACGTTATGTTTGGCTTTGGATTGGACGACCTGCATGGTGCAATGGTTAACACGCCGGATCGCTGTTCCGAGGGTTTTGGGTTCGATTCCCAGCGAGGCGGTAATTTGAATGATAAGTTTAAATTTCCGTTCTTGGTCTGGGTGTCCTTGTCTTGTGTGTTATCCATGGCACCCACGGCACAGGGAATCCTAGTGTGGGGCTATGAATGTGTACCGTTATTCATTTATTTATTAGGAACCATAGAATAACTATTTCACTCCTCCGCCGGCAGACTAGGGTATAGATCTAGTCTGTTTATTTATAAATACTTCAATTGCGTAGTGACAGAATAGTTTTACACATTTTGGGCGCGTTCTACTTAGCGATCATAGCGATCAAAACGTCACTTTTTCCATATTTTTATGGATTGAACGTTTCGAGTGTTTTGGAGCTTAGTGGAACGCAAGGTTTGTATATGAAATGTGTCAAACTATTCAAATAGGGAAATGTAATAAAATATCGAAATGGTTTGACATATTTGGTATACAGTAAGTTCATTTATACTCGGCTGATGTGAACTTCGTTTTCCGAGATGTTTGCGCAGGTACAGTAACTGACCAATCAAAACACGGCGGCCATGACAGTGTTTTGTGATGCGCTACTTCGTATTGGCCATGGACGTATTTACGTCCATGGTATTGGCTAACTATCCTAGCGCCTAATATGTAAAACTCTTCAAACACGACGTACCTACATGAAGCATTTATAAAATAGCATACTTAGGCATCAGGGGTTTCATGAGCGGCGATTGAAAATGCCTTGCTTGATAGCTCATAATTAGGTAATTAAATAGTTAATTGTTACTACTTGCATTCACTATTTTATTTTTCGGTACAACCTGCTGTCTATACCTACTTTGCGATATGGATTTTAATTGCACCCCACACAAATACCTACTAGTAACCCTCCGCCCCTGTGATTAGGGTATATTGCAGATTGACGGCCGGAATTTAATAATAATTAATAATAATAATTAATTTCTTTATTCAGGCTACAATGACCCAATAAATATAAAATCTTTCGGTACAATAAAAACTTAATTAAATAAACTTAACATTCGGTAGATAAAACATAATTTAAGTAATTAAATAATATGAACAATGTCGGATATTAAAAAATAATGTCAAAAAACTATAATTAGTTAAAAGTGAATAAAAATTAAATTAAAATTGAATTAGAATTAAAATTATTTGCATATTAAAAATTGTCACAATAAAAATAAAATAATAATTAAAAACAAACACATGATAATATTAACTGACTCCGAGAATAAAAATTAATAAATTAAACATTTAAACATTGAATATAGGACCCCTGGAACGCATGTGACAAGCATTCCAGTGCCTTACTATTTTGCAGTCTGACCGGTCCAGTATGGTGTTCAGGAGACTGTTGGCGCTGTCCCGCACCCTCCGCATCAACGACGCTACGCGTTTCCGTAGGATTGTGTGGAAACTATCAACGCGAGCCTCCGTAAACATACCGGATGCGCTACAGAAGCGGGGCAGCCCCATCAGCATCCTGAACCCATTGTTATACTGGACTCGCAGGGCGTTGAGTGATCTGTTGGTACAATTGGCCCATAGGCTGCACGTGTAGAAAGTTTGGCAGTACGCTTTAAAAAGTGTGATTCTGACCTCTGCACTACACCGTGCAAACCTACGTGCCAACATGTTACATCTCACCGCCAACGCCCTACGTTCCCGTTCTATATCCAGGTCATCTGAGAGGTCAGCGCTGACCCAATGCCCGAGGTACTTAAACTTGGTGACTTTATTTAATACAGTGCCTCCAAGTTTGACTAGAGGAACAATCCTGGGTGCTCTATTTCTTGCTTTAAAAACAAGAAGTTCACTTTTTGTTGTGTTATACCTAAGGCCATGGGTCATCACGTACCTCTCGCATACTCCAATTAGAGTTTCAAGTCCTTTGATTGACGGGCTGAGCAGGACCATATCGTCGGCATAGCTGATGTTATTGACGAACGTGCCATCAATTGAACAGCCTACTCCGGCTCTGCTGAGCCCCTCAATCAGTCCATTAATATACAGATTGAAGAGCCGAGGAGAGGAAAGCCCGCCCTGCGCCTCACCCCACACCTCAATCTGTACTCTTTCGAGTATGACTCAGCCCATCTTACCGTATTGGTCTGGTGCTGATACCAATACTTTATTAAGCTGACCACCTCCCTAGGCGTATTTGTCTCTCCCAAGAGCTTATCCCATAATATGTCGTACGATACAAGGTCGAATGCCTTCGACATGTCCAAAAAACAGGCGTAAACTGGCGTTCCTCGTGAAACGTAATACTGGACGGTGTGCTTTAGTCGCAAGGTTGCTGCTTCGGTGGACAACCCCGGCCTAAAACCGAACTGAGCCTCATGCAGCTTTATATATCTCCCGAAAATGCGATCAAGAAGACCGTCCAGCACCTTCGCTATCACGGTCGCAAGTGATATTGGACGATAGTTATTTTGGTCAGAGACATCCCCTGTTTTATTTTTCGGTACCGGTACAACAATGGTCTTCATAAGCTCTTGAGGTAGGTACGTGTGACCCATACACAGATTAAAGAATAAGGCCAAAACTCTAGGGATTTAAAATGTCGTAAGTAAATTTTGCTTACAAGCTAAATTGAACAGGGTGCACAAGGAATCCTTACTAATATTATAAATGTGAAAGTGTGTTTGTTTGTTTGTTTGTTTGTGACGCTTTCACGTCGCAACAAAGCTATTATATGGTAAGGTTTATGTGTGTGGGGATAGTTAGGAGGGTGGAGAGTGACGTAGGCTACTTTTTACCGCGAAAAAACATCCCATTCCCATGGGAAGATCGATGTTTTGTTAGTTGCTAGATATTTATTTTCGGAGTTGTTAATAGATGGCGTTAATTTGCAAGTTCTGAATTACGCTATGAAATACTACATGTAATTTACTTAAGTCATAGGCAAATGTAATAGGCTACTTTAGCTCTGCCTCGAGAACTCCCCGCTCCGGCTGTATTCAGTGTACCGCCCGCCCGCTGGCACTATTCTGTTGGCTGATGTCCGCAAGTTGCTGGACTCGCCGACACCGGTGGTGGGCGCGGGCGACTGGAACTGCATCCGGGGTGGAATAGCCTAGCTGCCAACAGAAGTGGAAGGCTACTTTTTGATGCCGCTGAACAGCACGGCTACACTGTCGAGGGTGTTGCACACCGTTACCGCGGCTCTGAATAAGAAAGAACGCGTGTGTGCAGTATTCCTCGACATGGAAAAGGCGTTCGACCGTGTTTGGCACGACGGCTTATTCTCTACAAGATCTCGCAGTCGTCGGCGCCCCGGAGTGCCGTTAAGGTGATCTCCAGTTTCCTCGAAAATAGAAGCTTCAGAGTAGTGGTTGAAGACGCCGAATCCACCGAGCGTCCGATCGCAGCCGGCGTCCCGCAAGGGAGTTGTCTGTCCCCGGTCTGCTACGCCTGCTACACCGACGACATCCCGGCGGCAGGGGGGGGGGGCGTCGCTTGCCCTGTATGCCGATGATGTGGCGTACATCACCACGTCGCTGAATAGAACCCACGCCATCGTCAAGATGCAGCATGCGCTTGATGCCCTCCCCGAATGGCTTGCCGCGTGGAGACTGTCGGTGAATGTCGAGAAGACGCAGGCCGTGAACATAAGAGGATACCTCAACAGGCGGGACCCTACTCTGGAGCTTAACGGACAAGATATCCAATGGGCCCCACAGGCCAAATACCTGGGGGCAAAATCGACGGAAGACTTTCGATGAAGCCACAGGTTACGAAAGCCGTCGCGAATTCCAGAAGCGCGATGGCAGAAACCAGTGCTCTCCTCGAGCCTCCCTCTCGGACTGAAGCTCGGGGTCTACAAGACCTACATCAGATCCCGCCTCACGTACGCGGCACCGGCGTGGTACGCGCTCGCCAGCGAACCGCAGCGCAAGAGGATGCGTGCGGTTCAGGCGATTGCGCTCCGCCGGCTGACTGGTGCGCCGAGGTACGTCAGGAACGCCGTCATCCAGAGGGACCTTTGAGTCGAGAGCCTGGACGACTTCATCGAGAGATTGGCACGCAACATGTTCGGGCGTGTCGACGCGTCGCGGTTCCCGCATCTGCAGGACCTGGTGCCGCTCCACACCCGTCCACCGGACCGCTGGGCCTTCCCGCGCGACTTGCTGGTTGCGCGGGACGGGGCTAGCACTGACTGATACTGGGGCTTCGTAAGTCGTCGCCCGGCGCTGATCGGCTCCTGCTGGGCTTCCCACCAGCGGGATTCACCCGGTAGGGCCTCGATCGCCTGGGCGGCGCGAAGATGAACCCCATCCCGTTTAAGACTCTGTGGCCTGTAAAAAGGCCACCACTCACCGGACTTGACCTATTGGTTAACCATAGATGGACAACCAAGGGCCTTAGGGCCCAACCCAAGGACCGGCCCGTTTTAATGGGGCGCGAGAGACACCCCCAAAGGGGAACTAACTGTCCCGAGGGCTCCACACACCTCAGACAGGGTGGAGTGAAGAGAGCGAGTAGTAGGCTACTTTTTAGCCTAAATTCCTACGGGAGCGAGACCTACGCGGCTGTTACCTACGGGTCTCGAAGCGAAGCGCGGGCGGTTCTCTAGTAAAGTCTAAATTCAGGTACCTATATAGGTACCACTCTCTTGCTTGAGTTAGCCACGGCTATTTCTAAAACGCAAATAACATAGATGCAACTATGATTTTTGCTCCTTTCCGCGCCTTAAAATGTGTTTAAATATAGTTTAGTAACTTTTAACAAAAAAATGAATTCTGAATCATTAAGTGGAAATAACTCAAAAACTACTCACCGAATATTGTTTAAACATTAGACTAGACGAATAAAACTAATTTTCTAATAAAATAAGTAAAATAATCAAATCAGTTCACCCAGTACAAAGCTATAACGCAACATAAAAAATAAGAATTTAAAACTTCTTTCTTTTTTTAATTCGGTAAAAAATAAGTATTGTACATTGACCACAATTCACACGAATGACGCCGAAACAAAAAACTGACTACAATACCGAAATGGGTTTTCGATTGTGGTCATCCATAGCCGGCCCATTGAGCACCGGATTTCCACTACGATACCAAATCAGTTTACGATACATTCTTGGTTTTGCTATTACAAAAAACGGTTCGAGCATATGGAATTGCTAGTGTCCGCCAAAACCAAACTTATTACCGGTGCTCACAGTTTAATTTAGCTTGTCAGAAAAATTTACTACGGACATTTTTAGATAACGCTGTCAATCTTAAGTGTACCTTAATCGCATTGGTGGAACGCTGGTATTTGTGTGCCATGCAATTGTAGGGAATTCCAAATCGAATTCAAACGGAGTGAAGTGTACGCTTCGATAGCTCTATTCAATTATCCTTTGTTGGGAACAAATTGTTGGTTCGTACGGGATAATTGCAAAAATATATTTTTAGTTTGACGAGCCGTTCGGAGCAATGGTTGCGATGCCGCCGTTTGAAGGGTCTTGGGTTCGATGTATGGGTTCAAAGTTGGATATGGGTTGGATTGGTTGCAAATGTTTGTACATTTTATGAATTATTAAAAGATTTGACAATTGGGAATACAACTAATGTATTAAAAACTTCGCTTAATTATTCGTGAAGGTCCGTCCTACATAATATTATGTGAGTTCGCGTATTCGAATGTGAATGAGCGGCCTAAGAATATCAATTAGGTACGAGAAACAATATAGTTAAACCCTCTAATAATTTTAAGTAATTTATTCACTCAATATTTCTTTTTTCCACGCAAAATAAGATCTCCAAACTCCTTAGTTCACGGGTAAACATTTTAAACGTTATTAGCCGACAAACGGGAAAAGGCGCCTTTTTGCCGAAGTTTATTTTAGTTTTATTATTTGTTGTGATCGCAGGTAGACAAAAACATATGTATTTTGTGAAAAATCCAGGCCCTATTACAAAGGATAAACACAAACAAGAGATAAAACCAGGTCCTAGGTATCGGGTTTGCTATTTATTTTTTGTTTGTTTTTTACTAGAATAAAGGGAAAATAATGATTTGCCCTTTATTCTGGTGAGGCACTTTAGTACATAGTATGTCAATGGGGCAAATGGAATACTTTAGCACATGTAAATTTATCTATCTATTCAACGACAATAATTACAAAGTCAAACCCTGTAACATATCTTCTAATATCATCTGTTTATTATCCTCTAAATCTCGCTCGTCAGTAACATTTTGTTTGATGCGGTCAAACGAAACCTCTCTAGTTATCAAATAAAACTATCTTAAGTCGTTTCCTGTGTTTCATACATACATTTAATACAATCGAAACGATAAACATTACAATCTTAAATCTACTTAGTATTAGTATTTGGCACCTATTGATTGTAGCGGCCATAACAATCATAGATTTAGCATACACTGACGTGTAATAAATCTACTTGTATGATAGGTAACAATACATACTTGGTAAAATATTATCAACTAAGCGTAGCTTACTCGTAACTCTGGTGAAAAGGCACCCTATGATAGCTCGTCTCGTCATTTGTCGGTTCTTTTTAAAATTAAAATAAAACCTATCCATATATTTTATAAATCCCTCCCCTACCTAATTATTCAATGATTGAAGGGTCCATTTTTCGCACTCCACAAACAAATTAAATTTTTTCAAGTGTTTGCCCCAAACACGTAGCTATTCAGCGGCCGAAATTACCATTTTGCACAACCGTTCAGGCCTCTTCAACTACAAAAGCAGCGCCGCAAGTTTATGTAATGACGCTACAAGGGTTAGTAATGCTCTTACGGAAGGGAAAGGGGGATATAAAGATCCTGGATGAGATTGCGAGTGGCATAAAGAGAGGACGGTGGAATTTCGTCAAATTCGAACGTTTTCTCGGCGGTAGTTCTATTCTATTCTTCACTTATCTCGTTCATGTTATTCGGATTTAGATATTCGAGAGGTTATTCGACTTCTTTAGAAGTAATAAAAGCTGTTGTTATAGAGGCGCTAGTCAGGGCCGTGGGGCCGTCGCTAGCTTTATGGGCACCCGCTTTTCCTTTTAAACCCTCGTTGTTTTAATACCAACTTCACATAGATTTACTTTCATGCCGCCTTCCGTGCGTGCCGCTCGCGTGCGGTGCACACCTTACATTACACCTTAGTTTTTATAGATAACCTCATAGGTAATAAAATAGATTATCTCATTTTATCATTCGAAAATGTCCGTTTACGATGTCCGTTTGTCTGTTTACTGACATAAAAAGCTGAAGCCACTTTAGAGAACAAACCGCCTGGTCTGAGCTTCCAAATTGCCACTTTCAGTAAGATCATTAATTTTGCTTCGAAACGACGCAATCTAAAAGTGCACTTAGCAATATTACGCATGCAAATCGCCGTTCACCGTCATCTGTGTCGGTAATCCGATTATACCGGAAAACTTCGCTGTTCTTATGTGTGAACAATTGCCAACAACGCCTCTATTCTTCTAGGGACAAGGGATTCTCGCCTTTATGTTACCTTGATACGATCTATAATACCGCTTTTGTGGGAGGGAGTAAAGAGTCCCTAGATGTAGAGCGTTTGACGCCCTGAATAGAACGTGTGTTGGGAGTCAAAGGAAAATTATTATTTTCTCTGTCTACTTATAAAGCGTGGGGACTTGTGTTCGATTCCCAATCGGAGCGAGCATTTGTGAGATTAAGAGAGAACTGTAGCAGTGTTCAGAAAAATGTTTAGAAATACAGCTTTACCTAATTGCATATTTTCTTTTATTTACTTATTATTTTCTTGACAACGCGTAATGGTAATATTACCCAGGATCTCAATGGATCATATAATATAATAGGATCATAATAATGTCAAGCTTTTGTAAACTCAGTTTAATAATAGACGATGAGAAGATTCTTGTTTGAGTACCTACTTAATTTTAAACTACTAAAGTAATGTTATATTTATGTGAACTTTACTGGATTTAATTTATATATAGCTTGATAAAGAGCGAGCAAGCGCAGTTCTTGGTGGCTTTGAACGTGGTGGTGGGTTAAATAGCTGGCACCAGCAGACACGCGGTCGCACCGTACAGACAGAATCAAAACGTCCGTCGTCTGAAACAACCTTATATACCCTATGAGAGGCCAGTACTCAAGAGCTTTATTCGATCATGCAAATGAAGGCGATAATTTTAAACTTAATTGTTCTCTTCATCAACAGTGTGGCGAGTGATTCAGTTAATTACCCTTCTCTGTGGTAACCGATGACACTACTCGTATACTCCATGAATATACCTCTCGTGACCGTGCCGTGTAAACTAGAAATTGCATTTTACATGGCTGTAGTTTTGCAAAGTAGGTATGTACTTTATTGTACATTCTAAAAGATAACTTCTTCATAATATTAAAAGTACAAAATTAAATAGCGGTTTCTATGGCTATAGAGCTGTCGCTCAAACTACCTTTGGGCAGAGGAAGCACTAAGGGGAAGGGTGCACGAAAATAAGATAATTTAGATTGGCATATACAACAAGAGTGTGAAAATTCCATGTTCATTTTGTGTCCTTATCTATCTTTACCGCACACTCTTATAGTCCTCTTAATCATACTTCATAGTTCATACTACTGTCTTTGTTTTCCATCAAATTGAAGAAATCGCTTTTGGTTTTAAGATGTCCTTAATTTTTGTTTAATCTGATGTAGGTACAACAAAGGCTTATTATATTAAATTGTATCATACAACAATGATTGTGTGACTAACTTTACTAAACTAATGTGTCACTATAAAAAAGAAAGTGAATTTCGTCAGACAAATCACGGTCACGTCGTGACCCCTCTTCAGCGTGACACCTCACTCGCGTGTACTCCGCTGGCTTATTGCCTCACTTGTCACTCGGCCCGCCCCGCGCCAGTGTCACTCAAACTTTTACTTAGAGAAGTGAGCCCGCTCTTGCTTTACTTCGGTACAATTTTTTACGCTTATTTATAAGTGTAACTTATTTACGTTATAATATTACCTATGAATCCTTTTTTATCAATATATCATAGCCCCACGCTAGGATTCCCTGAGTCGCGGGTGCTATGGGCAACACACAAGACAAATATACATATACCCAGACCGAGAACGGAAATTTAAACTCATTATTCAAATGTCTGCCTCGCTGGGAATCGAACCCTTGGACCCTTGGAACAGCTATCCGACGTGTTAACCATTGCGCCATTAACTCCAACGACATGCATGCATGTCACGAATGCATAGTACGTTCACTTCGCTGGAATCCAAAGGGTTAATTCATTAAACTCCAACGACATGCATGCATGTCACGAATGCATAGTACGTTCACTTCGCTGGAATCCAAATGGCAATTTGATTCTTTTGTATCGGTCATAATTTCCATGGCCAATACTAGACACGTATTAAATCCATAAGAAAACCTCTAAACAGACTAACAATGCTTCGTTGGGAGAAAAAGAATTCTTTTCACACCACCTCACGTCACTCCCAAGTACTCTTACCAGTCAATCCACAAAATAACGTCGCCGTGCATTTCAAGATCGATCCTAAATGAAAATTGCAGGAGACCAGTAAACACGCTCACGGCGTTCGGAGGGTAGCTCGTAAAAAACTCAACCGCAATTAAATATTTACTTTATTTTCACGGGCTGCCGCCGTTATAAATAGCCTGATAGCACACAAAGGTTCGACACGTGACTGTGGAGTTTGTTCCAACAGATCGGATCGGCTATAATTTAGAAAAACAATGAGGATCGAGATCAAAGATATGGTGATTTATGGATAAATACTGTACGTACTGTACTATAAAACTTTAAATGATCGATGTCTGATTATTTATGATATTTCAGGAATAGTTCAAATGATTGTTAGTTTATCGGTTTTTTTAATTATTATAAATGCTACACACGTATAGCCCCACTAGAAAATAATAGAAGAAATAATAATTAACGGTACTTCCAACAAAATTACAGAAACCCGTAATTATCTACCTATCGGATTAATTCATTTTTCTTATATTACATACAATGCACTGGAAAATAACTTAACGGTGACCAATACCTCAGGTTCCACTAATTACTGAAGGAAATTAAACTGTATGGTACTAACGGTCAGTGACCTTTAACCCTAAGAATCTAACCCTAACTTCGTCCAGAGTCCAAGAGCAAGGATCGGTCCGGTCCAAAGTTCCCAAGACGAAATATCCCATAAACATTGAGAACAAGGGCCCTACACGTGGGGACGGAACGGCAAAACGCTTTTCATTCAGGAAAGTGTACTTTTAATACAATGGGGGAGCTCGACCGGAATGGATCACTCAGTTGTGTCTTGGCTGCGGTCAAAGTAACGCGACAGTGGCGCGATAAGCGATTTTTTAATAAATTCAAATACATTGAGACTCTCAATAAAATTCGACTATATTTTTTAATGTTAGGTACCTCATAATTTTGTACTAGTTTCACCAATTTTGATAATTACTTTTTTATTTAATTTAATTCGAAAGCTGGTGTTTGTCGTGATATCACGTTTAAAATTTTTACTGACGTCTGATCAGAAGTTTTTGAGTTGTTAATAATACTGTACTGTATTTTTAATAACATTGCTTGAAATTTCTTAATGCAAGGCAATGTATCTATCTACAATATTCCACGTCAGACTATTGCAATATGTATACAAGTACCTATTATCTAGTATTTTTATGAATAATGCTGTAACCACGATTAACAACCCGAAAAATTAATTAAAAGTATATTACACCGAAAAATCCCTTTTGTTGTACATTTTTAACTAAGGGACTTTAAATTTGGAAAAAATTAAGCAAAAACAAACAAACTGTTTGAACAGTGCCTTAATAAAAGTACCCCTTCCGGCAGTTTTAAGAATTGAAGGGTCTTTTATTGGAATTTCATGTTGAAATTTAAGTTTTTCATAAAAGGGGCGAAAAATTACGAAGTTAATTTTGATTCGGGAACCTTAACTTTATACATAAAACTGATTGAAGTGTATCGTTATAAGTATGAAAAGAACCTTACGTTAAATATCACAGCCCCTTAAATCGTTATGCGTATGAAAAGAACCTTATGTCTAACAATCACTGCCTCTTAAAGTCTTAAACTGACGTAGTTTTATAAGAAAGCGAAATAAAAAAGACTTTTAATAATTAATTATTAAATTTACCTGGCTCAATATTAATACTTCTGACAGGAAAATACTCACAACAACTTTTTTATAAAACAAAAAATAGTAAAACAACTGTTCAAAACTTAAAAATAGGCTTTCAGTAATGAGCACCCATTTTTTTATTTTGAGCGTGCTTATTTCAATTTCATGCATGAGGCTATCTGGGCTATCAGTCAAATTGAAGAGCAATGTGAATAGACTTTTTATAAATCTTCATCACCATTTACTATCAGGTGCGATCGTAGTCAAGCAGTAGGTAATTTATGTTACGTAAAAAATGGCATTATATTATAACATGTCCCACTGGTAAGTCTAACAATTCAGGATTAAGGAGTTCTTTTGCTTGAAGCCAATTCTTAAAAGTATCAGGCTTTCATATAATACTCCTATATCCACTATTAAAATAAAAAATTCGTTTTAACTTTCATGATATTAAAATACTCAGTGAATATATCTTATCATTACCTAAATATAACGAAAATTAGTGCAGAGAATTTTTCCCACTACAGTTAGACACGAGTTTAAACTGCTGCCTCGGGAATTAATTATAACTGCGCCATTAACTTCTTCAGTAAAAAATTCACACACGTAACGCAAAACTTTATCTCTGCATTCACAATGTAAATAAAAAACACTCGCAGCCTTAATGTACGTATACCGTGTATGGCTGGTATCATAATAAATATTTTTATGTAAATAGTAGACAAACCAGCCACGCTTGACGACCCTGTAGCCTAGTTGGTAGCGACCCTGCCTGCGACGCTAGGGTCCCTGGTTCGATTCCCGACCGGGGCAGATATTTACGTGGCAGATAAATATTTGTACTCGGGTTATGGGTGTAATTGTAATGTGTTATATGTGTAGTCCATGCCACCCGCGACACAGGTACCTAGTAACCTACTGCGGGGGTATGAGCGTGTTAGCGTTTTTTTTACTTCATGGTACCATTTCTAACGAAGTCTCTTTTTACTCACTAGCTGCATGAGTGCCCGCGTGCGATAACGTTTTGCAAACCCCCCTCCCTCGCCCCGCCACGCTTGCATACTCGGTTACGGTTACGGCAGACCTGCAATCAAGTAGGTATTATACCTGCTACATTCTACCCATGTCATCTTTGACGTGTGCAAAATTTATCTAGAGGTAAATAAACATCCGAACAAAAACTCTTGGATAGTTTTCGAAAACTGTCCTTTGCCAAATAATGCAATTTTGCAAAAACATAAAACTTTCTCATTACTTAAAAATATTTAGTACGATTCTACAATATTTATAAGAAGTCTCTTCTAATGTATAAGAAATTTACGTCTGAGGTAAATATACGGTATAAGTATATCGGCAAGTCTCGATATTTCCCAGCATTCACAGCAGTTTCCTTACGCGAGCAATCCCGCGGAACGCTGGCGAAGCAATCGCGACCGTTGTTCCTTTGCACGGAACACTTACTCATCGTTTTATTTCATTATCAGAACGCAAAGCACCTGAACGCATAACGATTTTTATGTTGACGTTAGTTTATTTCGATTCTAGACATAATAAACGTATTATCAATCTATTAGATAGAAGATCTATAAGTATCTATCTATCTAAAGATATAATAAAATTGTAACTGATCGAATGTTTGTGCACGGTAATATCAGAAACGGCTGAATGGATTTTGATGAGACTTTCACTGGGAGATAGAGGAGGTTGTGGAGCAACATAATATAGGCTTTCTATTCCCGCGGGATCGGGATTCACGTGTTGAAAAGTATGCACGTACGAAGTCGCGGGCACAACTAGTAGACATAAATTAATTTAAGTATTACGAAATGCAGTCTAATTACTTACAGGATATAATTATCTCAACAAAAAAGTTTCATGTAAAATGTTGCTAAGATTATAACGTTTCCGCTGTCAGACCTTACAGCAACTCAAGTCCGTAATTGTACAAAGCCTTAATAGAATGTTTCAACATTCAAATGTTGACTTATGTTTTAAGATGTAATGTATAGAAATTATTTATTTATTTATTTATTTATTACTTTATGTTACCATACAAACGTATAGAAACAAAGGCGGACTTAATGCTAAAAGCATTTAAATTAGCGTAATAGTATCAGATATCAGGTATAGTTATTATTTATTTTGAAACGCTCATAGCCTGGCTTGCGTCGATCCGATCCTAAATGCTGCGGGCGCGGTCGGTAGTTGGATGGGAGACCGCTAGTGACAAAATTTCTTGACGCTTCCGTGTTTCGGAGGGCACGTAAAGCCATCGGTCCCGATTGTTATCGATATACAGCAGTCGTTAAGCCATGTCCGAGGCCTTCGGGCGGCTTGAAAACTTCCGATACTGGACGGTCAATATTTCCTTGGAGCTCCTTTTCGACTCATAGTTACCGATAGCACTTACTTTTATTTACGGCTAAGGAGAAGATGACCACATAGGTAACATTTTCTTTTCGCCAACCCTTCAGGCAATAAAACCAAAATAGTTCGAACACGGTTCTTCTACCGGAAACTTTCAACCGTTTGGCTTTCAAGCTACAAAAGACACACGAAATTAAAAGGGATTCCTTGTTGCTGAACCCTAAACAATAAATATAGAAAAGCTACGACGCCGAAGCTCCAAAGCCTTCTGGCTAAACTTTTAATCCCGTTCCTCAACCCGTATAAATAACACCAAACATCGGTACGTACAACAACATAAATATAGATTTTATGATATTATTGTTGACTAGCTGTGCCTGCGAGTTCGCTTGAGTTTCAGGAAATAATATTGTGAGTTGTAAGTACAGTAGCCTTAAATAGAGTTGATTGATTCTATTTTAGTCAAATTACTTACGTAGAACACGAGGCTAGTTTTTCAAGCTAGGGCAAGCTGGTGTCGTAAGCTAAACAAATAATTTGATATCTATTTTTTATGAATTTTTTTATGAATGGTCTATTTTTTATGAATTGTAAAACATAATATTCACAGTATGGTTTTAGAATTTTTCCTAATACTTGTTTTTTTGTTTGTCCGTGCATGTGTTGTCTGTTACATTATTGTGATTTTTTGGTTATGACGTTCTACTTATATCAGTTCAAAATTCAAAAGTTTATGTTAAAGATTCTCGTCTAAATTATTTTTTGAGAGTTATCACTAACACACGAAGTGAAGTCAAAACGACGTCTATTAATAATAATCTCCTAGTTATTAATATCGTTCATTCCTAATAAAAGGGTAAAAATGAAAAGACACACTGAAATAGTTAGGCGTGCTAGTAGCTATGTGTAAGTACACTGGGTACAATAAAGTTGCCTCGAGGTAGAACTTTTAATAAATCCTTTTCCGGTCTGCTCGGAACATGAACGCTTCTTTACTTTTCACGAAACAAATAAAAATCTGTGTCCTTTGATCAATTTATCAATAGAGGGATTTATTTATTATGATGTAGACATACTTGGTACGATCGGTGTAGGTAGATATATAATCTGCTAGCTGACCCGGCAGAAATTGTCTTGCAACCTAATAATATATGTATAATAACGTTCACAGCAATGATGAACCATGGTTCTATAGTGTAGCACGTTTTTAAGTCAGAAATACAACTGCAAATAATAAAAAATTCTAGGAGGTCGATAAAGTGTGACGAAGGGTTGGGAAGGGTCTTTTTCGTGACAACACAAACATCTAAAAATGTTTTATTTCAATTTTTTATTTTTAAATGTAAAATAAGTCACGTCACCCTTGACTCTCATTTATGTGACCAGTTTTGACAAGGACGGTGGAAGGGTCGAAAATCATGAAAAGGTTTTCAGTTCCTAGGAAGCTAGTCTGACTATTACCATGATAATATCTGTAGGCCTATAATGTATGATTGTGCGCATGTGGAATGTGTATGTAATTGTGTGCATATATGTGAGTGAAAATACTTACGTCGTTATATAGAAGTCTTTTAAAAAAAATAGTTTAAATATTTTTTACCTGGCTGTACTTTGTACGAGCGTGCGAGTTGATGGAATTATTAGGTAAATTCGAAAGGTGCCAAGTCGCCCGATCGGGCGAGTTTTGTCGGATGAGATGACGATAAACTAGCTAGCTAGTAGGTAAACTAGCTAGTTTACCTACGCAACAGGAGAAACAGATAAAACAATGGCGATAATTGAACCTCATTTAATCTGGAGCCATAAATAAAGTGTTAAAACGTCATTCATCTGTTATTTTCATCAACAAACAACATGAATAGGCACAGATTTCGACCAATGGGAGCTGGTACGTCCGCTCTCGTAAATTGCCAATTTTTTTCGACGAAGAGCCTTTTGTTTAAGCTTTTATCCGAATCGCACTACGTCCACTATCACCAGTAGGGTGACCATATCATTGATTCTACGTGTTATACAGTATGTCCGGGATAGATGCTGCGTTTTAAGGCTGGATAGTACCTACATCTAATTCCCAATCTAAAATGACCTCTCAATGAGTCCTCCCCTCCACCTCTCAGCTACAACCATTTAAAGTTTCAGTACATTTTATAGTGGATGTACAATCGCATCAAACGTTTACTAATTCACACCCGCGGCTTCGCTTGCGTAATAGACTAATAACGACAAAATACTGTTAAAGCGTCCTCGGTCGCAGGTCGTCATGGTCTGCCCATAATAATATGTCCAATGTAATGAGAATAATTTTGAGGAATTTTATATCTCTTCTACTTTCCTTTTTACCTTAATAAGGTATGATTTCTATAATTAAAAATATGCTTTTTCCTTATGTTTATACAAATGTTCATCTAAATTGATTCAGGGAATCAGGGAATCAGCATGAAAATCCGAGCTAGACAGATAAAGAGAGACAATTTCTCCTTTAATATTAGTATAGATTGAACTTCGATGGTTAAAAGTGTTATTTAAAGCATCTAGCTACCGGCAGTTTGGAAATGCCGAAAGAGTTAATTTAAAAACAAACCTGTATTGAAATTAACTTAACGTATAACCGCATGTTATTGTTCGGTTGGGTTGACGATTAATTTCATGCATCGGTTTGAAATACAAATACAATATTTGTATGAACCAAACGGATGTTATTATGCAAATGTAGTTGGTTACTCTTCCAACTCAAAACATTCTGTTTCGGGTGTGTGCACTCAATTTAATGTGTAATCATTACAGTTTCTAGGCATGGAAATTATTATTGTTGTTCACTGGACTTACCGTCCTAAATTGCGTCTTGTTCTAGATTGGTCGCAGTTGTCATGGACGGCAGCGAAATTATATTATAAGATTTTAACAAAATAGAACCGACTTTAACGCCGAAAAGTGAAAATCGGATCAGTTAAATGCGGTTAATATTCCTAAATCCTTCTCCTAAGTCTGATAAACACGATGCTAAAAACCGAATCAAAATCGGTTCAGCCAAACAATATGCCTAAAACCTTCTCCTAAGTCTGACAAATACTATGCTGAAAACCGCATCAAATCGGTTCAACCAAACGCGAGATAATCGTGCATAAATACATACATATACATATACATACATACATACATACAGGTCAAACTGAGAACCTCCTTTTTTGAAGTCGGTTAAAAATTCGTCAAAACATTAGCTAGGTATCTATCTATATCTATCTATAGACATAAAAAACTGTAACTGATCGATCGAGGTGAGGTCTTGAGCAACTTATACTTATATAGGCTACTTTTTATCCCAGAGTTCCCGTGGGATCGGGATTCACGCGGGAAAATTCCTATGCACGAACGAAGTCGCAGACACAACTAGTTTCAAATTTAAGGACTGAAACGGGTCTTTCCCTCATATGTCTCCTGAAGCGAAGCCCGAGTATTTATAAACTAGAGTACAATATTGGATTATAAAACTGGAGTCCGGCCATTACAAAGTTGGTGGTTCTCCTCTCCATTGTTCAAACTCATCGCGTATTCGAAAACTAGTCACGCACCGGCGGCATTGACAGCAATGTGCGTTATATATTTGAATTTTTTGCGGTCTGCCTCGGCTAGTCGTGCTCCGCAAATGAAATGTTTCTAACGCTGAAACACTACAGTATTTGAAAGGAAACTGCAATTTATTTGTAGGATTATTTACAATAGAAAAGCGGCGACAGTCTAGTGGTGAAAGTGGTTGAGATTTCGGCCCCCTACTCGGAGGGTCCGGGTTCGAATCCCAGGGCATGCACCTCTGACTTTTCGGAGTTATGTACGTTTTAAGCATTTAATTTAAAATACTTGCTACCAACGGTGAAGGAAAACATCGCGAGGAAACCTGCATAGAGAGTTCGCACAACTCAAAGATGTGTGAAGTCCGCCAAACCGCACTTGGTCAGTGGTGGCAGTTAGGGGTTTCGAAGCTGATGATGATACAGTAGAATATTATATTTTTATTGTGTAGGTAATAAGATATGTAGAGTACAATTAAATAGTTAAGAAACTTCTTCTGCCAAAATTGTCAGACTACGAAGAAGAATCTATAGCGACCACTCTGTCAAAAATATCCAACTACAAAGAAGTATCTTCTGTTCAACATACATATAACGCCGCGCATTAAATTCCATGCGCTCATTATACGCCCCATTGCAAATGTTATATAAAGTTAAATTGTGCTGTCAGTTTCATATGGGTTTAACTTTGATATCGATCAATTTAAACTAATAGGTACTAAACTTTATCTGTAAACGGTTAGGTAACATCTCACGTTGCAATATGTCGGTTAACACAACATGTAATAGGTCTACCTTCCTGAATTAATTTCCATTGTGTAATAATAGTAATAAAAATAATAAATCTTTATTTCAGACAACACACATACACAATATGCCTAGAATACAATATACCTAATAATGGTTTGAAAAACGCGCTTCAAGAGACTTATAACTGCATAGCAACAAAAAAAATTATTGTCCTGTTAACAGTTGAGGAGGAATTATCTGGAGCCAATCTTTGTAACGCAGTATCCGATTATGCTTGTAATAAAATTTCAGTGTCATCCGATTTAGTCCCAAGTTTTCATGTGTGTAGAGTAGCTTACTTCTATTTCAGCTTACAATATTGAAATGGAATTATTGGCGTAAAACTTAATTATTAGCCAAGTATGTATTATAAAGATCGATTCGGGCGTTTGATATTATCCTAATACATATCTAAGCATGAATTACAGTCATCCATATGCAAAACCGTAGAATCTGCACAAAGGATTGTTTGGAAAGTCATGAAATCAAATCGGCGATTTGTTTTTTATTGTTTTTAACCGACTTCAGAAAAGGAGGTTCCCAGTCTTAATTCAACCTGTATTTTTACCTTAGAATTTACGACCGCATGAACAGATTTTGATGATGATGATGTACCTTAGTCACCGGGAAGGTAAGCTGGTATTTCTGTGTGGTGCAATAAAAACCAATTCCAGCGCATACTGCTTTCATATTTCTTGCTTGCATAATTCTTTATCTACAAACATATCCAGAGGTTTTGAGTTACCGTAACACTCGACATGGCTTAAGGGGGCAATTTACCTTACCTACATTAGTAGACATAGCAGAGATCCATAGCCACAAGGTTTTCTGGAAATGTCTTGGTTTGGTCTGTCGTTTCACTATGGTGCAAGTGTGGATTGACCCTTAGAGATCATGTACTAGCCATATTTCCACCCATCTCCTAATGAAAAGTCTTACAAAGAGTATCTTTAGTCTAGTCATTTAATAAACACAACGCGTTTCTCGAAAGAGAAAAACTTGCTTTGAATACAGAGGCATGGTTCCCCATTTAATTAATATTGCAATTTCTTACTTGAACGTGTAGGTATCAAATATTTAAATTTTTTAAACCTTTTCCTGGGTTATTCTCAGAGTACTCCGTTCTTTAGTTCTGAAAAAATAAGAATCTCTAACATTGATTCTCAAAATACTTCGAAAAATTGTTAATAAAATTGAATACATTTTTTATTATCTCATTCTAATTCGGTCATTATGCGTTGCGGCTGTCCTCAGCCTGAAATTGTCGCCTGTAAAAAATTGTAACCGGCTCAACACATTTCTATCCGGAACACAATTGCTGTAAAAAACATGGTGGTAGAAATAGTTTAAGTAAAAGTTAAAACGGTTGTTCTTCCCTGGGTAAAATCTAGGCTCTTACTACCTACAAAACTTCGTGGTCAAGTTAAGTTGGCAAGTCCAAAGTAGCTGTCAATTAAAATGATGTTTTTTTTTGTCATCATCATCATGGCCGAAAATCTTTTTTCATAGATACACTCTCATCTCTAACAAACACCTAAAACAATATTTTTTTGCTACAAACCAAGGCCACAAAATAAACATCCGAGGCGACGAACCAAGAACGAGTCTTCCACATTGTTTGTTCATTGTCCTCATAGCAAACAATTTTCAACAATGGCTTCCTTCATTTGCCGCCATTGCGTTACATTGGCCGCCATTTTTCTTTATAGACAAAAGCTAACAGTGAGAGGCATTCATTATCTGTGCTACTTAGGGAAGCTAATTCTCTTATTCTGCAGATGTAAGGATGAGTTCATTTTCATTAGGGACAAAGGAAATCTGATTACTCGTGTGAGTGTAGATACTCTTTGTATAATTATAATCAGATACCTAATATATGTGTGCGTGCGCCGTCGAATACACAAATAATCATGTATTGTGTTCTTGGTTCGTGATCGAATTTTTATTAAATACAAAAATATTGTAGGTACATCGTAATTGTAAAAATAATGTTAAAGTTAGTTGTCTAAATTAAGAATTAAATTACGACAAGTACCTACCTACCTGAATTTTATTGACTCACCTTTCGCGTGCTAATGAAATAGTTAATCAAACCCTTCCACAAATCCGCACTGAAGCATCCGCTAGCCGGTGTGGGTATATTCCAGGCCTACTCAGTTATAATGCCCGTATCTTTTAATAAATAATATAATACTTCCTACCTATATGCATATCCAATGGACGAAAATAGTGTTAAGTATTTTTCAACACACTTGTCGTAAAGTTGCTATTTTTTCTTTAGTCTTACGCCCGAAATGCGGTTTATTACACAGTAGTGCGTTTTACTTTTCATTGCCGCACTAGTGTTTTTCTTATTCCACTTTTTTTTTAATATCCGTAAAGAGGTTGTTACCAAAAGATTTATTATTTTGTAAATAAATAAACTTGTTGTACTTAGTCAAAATCTGATAAGATAAGATTATACTTCATCTAATTATCTATTAAAGCATTTAAAAAATACAATATTTTAAATCATTAATTACCGTAAATTCCTATTTGAAATACATAATTATTTAGTTTAATATATTGTGGCTGAATAGCGGTGTCCTTTGCCTCTGGATTTAACCTGCGCGCCTGCGCGCGCATAGTTATTCAACCAAAGATACGGCGCGCGAAAAAATAAAATAAACCTCGGCGCCATTTTGTGCAAACATTTGTTCGTTTATAATTTGCTGATTTGTGACTGAAAAATGTCGATACCTAATTGTTTTTTTCCTCGCAAGTGTGTTGAAAAACGTCGTATGATACGCGTGCGCTTTGTTCACTACAGTCTTGGCTCTATTTCAGCCCTCGCCTTGCGGCTCGGGCTGTGCAATACCGCCTCGACTGTAATGACCAACTTCGCGCACTTATATCATAATGTACTATTCTACGCGTACCTACTCAGCGACATTGTACGCGTGAGTTTTTTACACTTAAATTCTGATCCCGCGGGATTTCCGAGATTAAAAGTAGCCATGTGTCGCTCAACAAACTTCTTTTTTCCAGTGACAGTCCCATAAAATTCGGTTCAGCCGTTCCAGAGGTAAGCGCGGACAAACAGATAGACAGACGGTTTTTTTTTCAAATAACGTATATCATTTATTTATTTTATGTTTGTATGCCTGTGTGTCTATTGTATACAATAACGTTCTATTTAAAACAAAACAATTAGGTAGGTATAAAATACATTTTTCAGTCACAAATCAGCAAATTATAAACGAACAAATGTTTGCACAAAATGGCGCGGAGGTTTATTTTTTCGCGCGCCGTATCTTTGGTTGAATAACTATGCGCGCGCAGGTTAAGTCCAGAGGCACCGAACACCGCCATTCAGCCACAATATATTAAACTAAATAATTATGTATTTCTAATAAGAATTTACGGTAATTAATGATTTAAAATATTGTATTTTTTAAATGCTTTAATACATAATTAGATCAAGTATAATCTTATCTTATCAGATTTTGACTACAACAAGTTTATTTATTTACAAAATAATAAATCTTTTGGTAACAACCTCTTTACGGATATTAAAAAAAAATTGGTTGCCTGTAGTCGGTATACGGGCGAAAGTTTTACGTGACAACGACTTTGAGTGGTAAAATAATTTTAATGTGAATATTCATTCGTATAGTAGGAAGAAGGGTGAAATAATAGTAACAATTTAAAACATTTATTTATACTGTCTAACCGTCATGTGAAGGCGGAAGCAATTTAAGTTTAATGTTTTATTTTTGTTAAATAGTTCCTCACTTGTAAACAAGATGGCATTGTACCAATTTGTGAAACGCGCTAACGAGTGTAACGTGGAGTTTATATAAGAGAAAAATTTGTAAAGGGCAATGTGTCGTCTTCTTTGGTTTTATAATAAACTGCTATTTTGGGTTTGGAAGCAGTTGTGGTTATTTGTGAAGTTGACCCTGCGTTCCCGTATCTTCATGGGGTAAACATATACAAAGAATTATATTTAAAACATTGTAACACCATCCGCCATCTAGCGCTGCTAACCGTTAGACCATTTGATTAACCATTAGTCACAACTAAGTGAGGTAACAAACTAGATTACTCTACTTAACCAGAGATGGCGCTGTACCATTTTCTGAAACACGCCAACGTGTGTACGCCGTAGCTACCATAAGTAATGTTAAGGAGGAAGGGACGTTTATGTCTGTCTCTCTCGCTCTTAGGCGGGCTCGCGTGCCTCTCACTCGCTCTCATTGTAAGCGCATAACGTGAGCGGAGCTTACTAACGCAGTTTCTTGAAGTGCCACCCGGCAATCCAATTTATAAGACGTTGTCACGTCAAAATAAAGGAGCAGTATTTGTGGGGATCACCAATTAGAAGTGAAGTTTTTTTTTGGTTTGTAAATAAGTGTAAATGACCGTAGGTATAGGTACATTGTATAGATCGAAAGTGTTCGGTGACGATGTTGCGATTTCCATGATTTTTGTTCAATTAATTGCATATGGATGAAATAAAAAGTGCTCAACTCACCTGAACAGTTTTTACAATATGACACAAACTCCTACCTCCAAACTACGAATCCAATCCACGAAAATTTTGCCTGCTTTTAACAAATTACAATAACACCAGTAACGAAATCTCCAATTTTGCGACGAGCGACTCTCTTATTGCCGAAGTGCCCCGAGCGATACTAGCGCCGTAGTTGAGAAACTAGTAGACAACATGTTCTGTTGAAACAATTGTATTTGGAACATGCTGTAAAACTTCATGTTTTACGAAACTACCGTCGAACTGCCGAGAAACGGGCGGTAGTAATTTGAGTGTTTTGTACAACTAATTGCTTTTAGCATGCATTTTGTCGAATAATATGCAGCTTGGGAAATATAAAACGAATGTTGTTTTAAGGTTAAGTAGATAGAAAAGAATGCGACTCTTACTAAGAGGTTTTAACTACTAGCTGTTTCCCGCCATCTGGTCCGTGTTAAGGTACTTTAAAATATCTGTAAAAGAAACTGCCGTCCTTTTGTTTAACTCTTTAGAGGTGGAATTTTAGAGGTGGAATCAGGAAGGATATCAGAGGCATACTCATAGGCTTTCGTTTTAAATAGGTAGGTACAAACACCTGAAAACGAACTTCAAATAAAAATACACATGCAGCAGTCACATTAAGTTCTAATGATGTTACTGTTAGCCATTATTTCCCCTCATAACACACGCGCCTTAAAACAGCACAGCGAGACAGCGACTAAAACTGGGGCTAAATTGCCCAACTCTAGATAGCGTTTCATTACGAAATTGCCCCTTGCAAATGACGAGTATCACGGCGCTCCAAAACTTCGTAAACGTTAAACATGTATCAAAACTTGCATTTATAGAACATTTTGGGAAACGGACGGGAAATTCTGGCACACTGCGGCTAATTGCCTTCAAACCTTCAATTTTCAATGGCAAAGTTTGTTTGTCCGGTTTCGGAGAACTTGTCGCGATATTTTTGTCGAGTAATGAGAATGGTGTTTGGACCTTCCGAGAATGTTGCGAAATAAAGTCCATTTTGTACTAATACATAAACTTCTGTTACTATGTACCTATGCACCCGACTGCAATTATATGGCATTCCTTGGCATTTCCAATCAACTCCAAAAAAGGAAGAGTTTCTCAACTGTACTGTATTTTTCTTTTATGAATTGTTGTTTTGTGTGTGTAACCTCAAATTTAACTGCATGTACCGATTTTGATGATTTTTTAAAATCAAAAGTGTAGGTCCATCTGTCGAGTATTATTTGAGTTATCTCTTATAACGCGTATTTAATTAACTTCGAAAAATAACTTGGACAGTGAAAATCTATCATAGCTAATCCCCGCTATACTGTACCACAACTTTTCACATTCCCATAAATTTTTCGAACCCCTGTTTAATCCAAAATCAAAATGAGAAATTTCACGTCTCATAAGCATTACAAAGTCTGTCACCAAAACATTTTATCCGGTCCGATTTACTGTATCACCGCATACCTTGAGCATACCTCCACATGAGGCTATCGTTTGGAAAATTTAATTTTCGGTACATTGTACCGAAGCGAGGCTTTCCCTCCGGGGTGATTCGACCAGAACATGCATCATCCGTTATCGAACCGGTCAATATAGCATGAGATATGGCCATAATATCCTGAGCAGAGAAACGGTTTTGTACTGTATGGGTAGCGCTGTGGTTTGCCAGTTGTTTTGGGTTTTTGGAAGTGGTAAAAAACGAAATCGTTACTATTTTGACTGGTTTTAAAATATTACGACATAACATAAATGTTTTACGTGCAATTTTCTCCAATTGCTACTACACCTACTGTGTGACATAATTATTAGGGACAGCAGTTTTTATATTATTTAATTTTTTTTTGTCCGGGATTCTCGAAGCCAGTCAGTAACTTCCGCACTGTTTAGCCAAATTCAGAGGTAGTGGAAGCGTATTGCACTTATAAGCAATAAACGATTGAGAATTTGAATTCTATTAAAAACGAGCAATAAATCTACCCTAATAATACCAAGACCCAAGATGATGAGTGTGTTTATTTGAACGCGCTAATTTTAGGATCTATAGGTTTGAATTGAAAAAACATTTTTATGTTGAATAGTCCATTTATTGAGGAAGGCTACATGCTATATAACATCAAGCCAAGACCAATAGGAGCGGAGCAACAAGTTTCCCCAAGCGAAGCGTGAGCGTCTGTTAGTTCTTAATATTAATATTCAGCACACATAATAGTCGGTGGCCGTCTGCTACGTCACGCACGGCTGATAAATTCTAAACAGATGTTTTGTATGACCCGCAGTTTAACTTTGAAATTTCAGACAAAGTAAATCATTTTAAAGTCGAGATTGAATGTTTTTCAGAGTAATTTACGTCTCAAATCTACAGTGTAATGGTTTATGAAATACTACAAGCAAGCTGTTCTCTCGCGACTTCATCTGCGTGGAATTTTTATTTCAATTTATGCCTTTTTAATCCTTTTGGATTTTAAAAAACGTCTCCTATTACTGCCTTACGTCCCCAAGTAACATAGGTAGGTACATACCTACGTGCCAAATTTCAGCTTACAATAACTTATTCCAAACGAATTAAGGGACTTAGTATGGTATACACCTATCATGTGTGACGAGTGATTAGGTATTAGGTACAAATTACGACCAGTAGCGCCTCAGCTTCGCCGGATTAATACAATAATCTTCTTACCGTTGCTTACAGATTCGGTCTGCTACATCGAGTTACTCTACACTTGAGTCGCTGAGTATATTATGGAATTGCCAATCCACGCCAAAACCATACTAATTACCTGTGTCCACAGTTTAATTCAGATTGTAAGCAAATTGTACTTAAGACATTTTTAGTCTACCTTAATTGCACACGGAAAGCTGACATTTGTGTACCACACAAACGATTTCCAGATCGAATATATCAATACTCTCCTACACGGTAGACACTAAAGAAGTTTTTTCATGTAAATAGTAAATGTCACCTTCTATCCTCAGCCAGAGCAAAATGGTTACTCACGCAAGAGTGTGTTAACTAACCAGATTCTTTAACAAAAAAAAATGACAATAATGCCAGCAATAGGTAATGTTCTTGACTTAATCCTTCCATCAATCTTTGTGCATCTCTGCTAGTCAAAGGCCTAAACTTACTTGTGCCACTATGACTGGTCCTGAGCTTTTTCAATCCAGCGGATGCCCGCTGTCTTCTTTCTCGTTTTACGACCAGGTAGTTTTGTGCTAGGGATTGACTTCAATGTTTTATGCCGCCTCATGCGGCCATTCTGCGGCGTGTTAAGTACGTACATAATAATACCTACCTGTTCCAGAGAAGCGTAAAATCGGGGATCGTTTATTTTGTAGCCGTCAATTTCTAGCAGTTGTTTAAACCATTGGTCTGGTTGTCGAATAATAATGTAAAAAAACATGGCGTACAGTAACACTATCCTAACCCTCTTGCGAGTTTGTTCGAGTAGTTAGCAACGAGGAGCTAACGGCCTACTCAACGTATTCACATATCGTTGCTAACCATTCCACTGAAGTGCAACAAACTACCCAAGAAAACCAACTTCTAACACTTCACTATTTCACCTTCAGGCATTACCGTAATCAACTCGTCTGGGAAGAAAACCAGTTTTTGGAACGAGGTCCAAAAATTTTCAGTTTGTAAAGTTGCACCTTATTACCTGGTGTTAAAACTTTAAATCGTGAAGGCTGGTAGTTTGGAACGGTAAGTTAAAGTTGCGAAGACCGCTCCGTCGGCCCAGCCCAACGGCACGCCATTCGCGGGCGTGTAAAAACTGCTATAAAAGTCAACGAGCGCCTAACTCCCGAGAAGTTTTCTGGGGTACACATAAACCTAAATTGCGGAAAACGTTCCAATGTAATCGTAATAAGTAACAGTTTCCTTTGATTGAATTGCAATCGCGCTGCTTCGAGCGATGATGAATGATTCGGGCTTCTTTAAGTCGTTGAAGATTTTTGGATTCATGCAAAATATTTCTTATTTGACTCATTTGACCCGTAATAGTTACACAGTTGAAATTTTCACAGAAGAGCTATTTCTGTTGCCGCTACAACAAAAAATACTAAAAAACAGAATAAAATAAATATTTAAGTGGGCGCCCATACAACAGACCAGATTTTTTTGGCGTTTTTATACATAATGGTACGGAATTATAGTCTAGCATTTATACTTTACATTTGAATAACACCTAAAAATGCGAAATCTTTAACCCGTAACTTACCATTTTGCCCATTTTTAAACCAGTCGTATACTCGTGTAGGGCAAACTCAATTCCAGTGGCATTTCTGTTGTAAATCGTCAACGGAGTCATGTTTGCCGATTACTGGATAATAAACGATCCAAATTAAACGTGATTAACACAGTTTAAATCGTCCGATGACGTTAGTGTACAGTCACTGCATTCGGAATTAACGGTGGGATTAAATGGCACATGCAGATATTATGGCCCGATTGTGATACCTGCCGGGATGCGCTGATTATTCCCTGAGTTTAATAGGTAATTAAGTGCTAGAGTGCTGGTGCGATTTCGTTCAACGGCTTTTAATTATATCATGCAGATAAAAAGGTGTCTTGTACACTTTGTCACGCTGCACTTTAGTTCAGAGGCGCCGTAAGCGGGCGTGCAAAGCGTGCCAGCACGAGGACAGAGTCAAGGGTGCGACAAGTCAACCCATCACGTGGTCCAACTTCTATAGTACAATCAATGGAACTTAAATATTGTTATTCCGATGGAGGAAAAGATCATTTGAAGCTATGCAAATGTTTGCTTTATTTTATTTGCATTGACAAAAGACCGTTTGGCATTGTGAAAGGGCGTGGATTTAAAAAATTCATGCATCAAGCTTGTCCGTCATTTAAAATTCCAAGCGTTGATACACTAATTCTCGGTGACTCATTACGTCAAAACCAAACTATCTCTCAGCCTCTCAAACTGATTTTAGATGTTAAGACTCGTTGGAACTCTGTCTATTAGGTAAGTACGTTGGGGTAAGATCGGTGGTGGGGTAAGACCGTTGGAATCAAATAACTCCCTATTTTGGCTTTATTTTTCAATGTTAGCCACACTGCGCGAAAGATAATTTTGTTACGCCCCACCCAGCAGTGGTCGCCAGTCGCTCCTGCAAGACGCACGTATGCTACATGCTTTTAAAGTTAACAAGGTAAATTTTCCAAAATTTTTGTCCATCCGGTCTTCCCCCTCAATTTTTTATTGAATATTGTAGCGAAAGTATAATGTATTTTATTATTATTTTGCCTAAATACTAAAATTTAAGCAGTGGTAATTAGATAGAACTAATTGATATCCGTCTAGTATCTCTGCAGGCTGAAATCCGGTGTTATCCTCCTCAGGTGAAGATCGGATAAAAATATCCGATCAGCGCCAAGTGATGAAATTTGTAGTGGTTGTCAAACTTTTATAATATATGATTAAAAACCAAGATAGATTATAATAACAAAAATCTGATTATAGAATAAACAACGTAACTTGAAGTATCCTAATAGATTAAATGCATACATCGCTAACAAAATACTATATAATTTAGAACATTAAGAAAAAATTAACAGCTATAATTATTAAATGTATGTGCTTATTAATAATAATAAAAATAATTCTTAAAGCTTAATAAATCTAATTTTCTACTAATGTACACGCTTATTATTTTAAAAACTATTCTACCAATTCATAATTTGGCTTTAGTCTCCTTGGCTTCCCTTTATCACTCTCTCATATCCATAGTTTTACTTATATTTAAACACATAAATTTGCTTGAAATTACTACTTGTACCTGATGTACCTATACGTACATAAAGAAGTAAGTAGTAAGTAAAGGTCATTCACTTGTAGCAATTTAACGACAATTCTATTAGAGACAAATGTCGAGAGAACCTAAACTTTGGGAACCATTAAATCGCCTAATTTTAAAATAAGGGGTAAGATCGGACAGCCCGAACGAAAAAAAGAGCGAAAAAAAAGTAATCATCTGGAACATCTATGTTCGTAGCCTTATATAGATTTCATTGATATCATATTAAAGCACATAAAAGATCGGATATATCCTTGTCATACACCTTGTGTTCTTTGCAATAGAAACAGTTTTAAATTACTGTCCGAACTTCCCCCTTAATGACCAAATTGTGATTATACTCATAAAAAAGTATATCGAGTTTTTCTAAGCGTATAAATAATAAAATATTGAGTGTACGAAGAGAAATGCTATTTTAAATTATGCTATGTTTATTCATCATCCGTTTGCACTATATTTCATTGACATAGCACTTACTGAACTCACAAAATTTAAGTTTTTACAACATCCTTCGAACTTGTCGTAAATCCGTCCGGTATTACCCCAACGTACCTTATATGCTCCAGAGATACATTGAATTAGCGCCGATTGTTCACCAAATTTTGATGTTAAATACTAAAACACCACCCACACCTTCGGCTGTAGAAATGCAAAACATAAAAACATTGATTTGTATTTTGAAACCATTGGAATACGTAACCAAAGAACTATTGGGTGAAAAGTATGTGACCATTAGTAAAATAATACCGATGGTGAACTGTTTAAAGGCGCAGATTAACGACATACATGTGTGGTAATAAATATAGTAAAAAAAGAAATAATCAAACAGATAGAACGCAGATTCGGTCATATTGAAGACAATTATTTGATTGCAATCTTATGTTTATTGGATCCAAGATTTAAAAATATCCACTTCCAGGATCCGAGAGCTTTTTTTTTGTGGAATTAAGATAGCAAACGAGCATGCAGCACCACCTTCCGCTGCCGCCCATGACAACTGTGACCGACCCAGAACTAGACTCAATGAGTCTCGTTCTAATTCGGTCACAGATGCGTTGCTACCCATGAGGACTGAGATGGTCGCCTCTAAAAAAGTGTAACCGGCTCCACACCTTCCTATCCGGAACACAATTGTTCTTAAAACAATTATTACACGGTAGGAATGGTACTAAGTACCGTGGCGGGCGGTGGTACTTTCCCGGGTGAGCTCTAGGCCCTACAACCTGCAAAGCTTGTGCAAAGGCAATTTCTTTACTGAGACGGTTTATTACTACTACTCCTAGTAATGTTTGTAGTGAACCTGACAGCGATTCTTCTTTAGAAACAACAAACGATTTGTGGAGTCATCAAAGAAGTTAGCTCATACGAAAAAACAAAACAAAAATAATAGTTCTTCATTTTCATTGTAGTCCGAAATAAAGGATGAATTAAGCTATTACTTATCTGCACAGGATTCACCACTATCCTTAGATCCTTTAAAATAATGGGAAAATATGAAAGTTATTTTCCCAAAATTATACAAGTTGGCACGAGAATATTTGTCAATTCCAGCGACGTTAGTGCCCTCAGAACGATTATTTTGGAAAGCAGGAAGTACCATAACAAAAATCCGAAACTGCCTATCGCCAAAACGGCTCGATAAACTTTTATTTTTGATTGTACGGAGGAGGAGTGGGAACTTTAATGTGTGCGTAAAGTTTTGTGCCTGTTCTTTTTTTTAGTTAAGTTTTAAATTTGTAAATGTCTTATTTTATTATTGTACTAGCAGTTGCCCGCGCGATTTTCCCTTATATTAAAGAATAGAAATAGACATATTTAGGACAGAGGATGTTTTTTCATAGTTACTTTCATTCCCACCCATGTTTAGGAAAAGTACTCGATACTTTGAAGTATCGATACTTTTGTTACGATACTTTTATGAGTACGATAACTTTTCTTTCGATACTACTCATGAGTACAGTATCGATACTTTCTATTCGATACCGTGTCCCTACACGTGGACATTAAAGTTTTGTCCTGTTTCGTGGGCTGTTGAACTTATGCTCGAGTCTTTGTATATTATTTCGGCCCGATTTGTGTCACTATCACGATTCATCATTAAGCATCATAACAAGGCTTTTAAATCCATAAAAGATGGAACACTTTATAAGTGCAGAAAGTCAGTGAGAGAGAAGAGCTTCATTTGAATACCACATGAAATGAAAAATTACATTTGATGTTGCTTGTTTAAAAATATTCACAATCCTTTCCCGTAACTGATTAGTCATTATAGTTTAACTCGGTGCTAAGGAATCCTACGATTGCGAGTTCGACTTACACTTGATCGAAATTTCTTAGTTCCAATGGCAACAATTTCATGGCATAGTAACAGTAATACTGTTTGAGTATAAAACTCTTTCCGTTCACCTCGACATATTTAGGAAAGAGTTCAAGAAGTAATAAACGAAGATCTATAAAGAAACAATTGGAACGTATGGCGTAAAACGGCAATCGTAAAAACGTTTGTGAAGCGGAAAGGAGTTTAAACTTTTGTAGTACTTTGTGCTATGTAAATAAAATACCTACTAACGAATGACAAATAAATTACACGAGCATATTTTATGACACTTCGTACGTATCCATCAATTGTAAAACTTCGCAGCTGTTCGTGTTATGTGGAGTAATGTGGATCTGCCATTATAAATAAATACTGATTTGTTTTTTAACTATCGACGCAAAAAGAAGGATGAGGAAAAAAGTCTGTCTGTGTATCTGTGTGTCTATGTGTATGTCTTATGACACTTAGCTTAGCTTAGCTTTCTAAGTACCACCGTAATTTGACCGATTTCACTACGTTTTTATTCATTCGAAAGGAAATTTTCTTGCGGTGACTCTTCACTATGTTTGATAGAAATCAGTCCAGCAATTTAAAGATTTAAAAAGTCCATTTGACAACTGTGGCCGGCCTAGAATAAGACTCAAAGGACTTGAGAAGACCTAGGGCATACTTCACCACGTTGCTCTAGGGTGGATTATGGGTTAGGACGCTAGCCGGATAGCTTTTAGTAAGTTCAAAGACTTAGGCGGGGATTATCAATGCCCATTAGTTGTTCTTAATAATTATTATAATTGGCAGTTTGCTAACAAATATATTTGAGAGATTTAATTTAACATGAAAATATACTATTGAATTTTCACTATAAAATGGTTCTATGAATGCAATGAGTTTTTTAATGTCATTTCTCATTTAACTATAAAATTGGGCATCCATATATGGCAAGGGGTTAAGTAAATAGATATTGAAGAAATGGCAATAACTGACCTTTTACAAAAAAATAATCGATTTCAAAATCGATAAGTAGAGATAATTGAAAAACTACCCCTCAGATGTTGCTCTTTATATGGGACCAGACGCGAAGCACTATTTTTCGAAAACAATCGGTTCACCCGGTGCAAAGTTATGAGGTGACACAAAAAAACAACCAGCCGAATTGAGAACCTCCTTTTTTTATGGAATTAAGATAGCAAACGAGCGTGCAGCACCACCTTCCGCTGCTGCCCATGACAACACACCTTCCTATCCGGAACACAATTGTTCTTAAAACAATTATTACACAGTAGGAATGGTACTAAGTACCGTGGCGGGCGGTGGTACTTCCCCGGGTGAGCTCTAGGCCCTACCACCTGCAGAAAAATCTCCTTTTAAAAAATTAACAATTAACAGATTTGACCCCGTTAAAAATATAAATACAGACGACGCGACGATCGAAAACGCGAGTACACAAGAGGATTAATCTCTTGTGAGTTTTACAATAGAAACGTTAAGTAAATACGCGTTACACTGGAAAATTGTTTCCAATATAAACTTTGATTGATTTTGTAATGGTTTCGCGTTTGTTTTTACAATCGGTATTGAAAGCCATTTGATGGAGTTCATTGTGTTGTATAATTATTTCTTACTCTATTATTTGCGTTCGTTTAATCAAAATTCCACTGATAGATTATTTTGAGAAGGTCAAGGACCTATTTGTAAAGTGATCGGATGTTTTTGTCCATAATTGGATTGGTCTTGGAGTTTTCTTTTTGATATTTGTTAAGGATGTTCAGAGACAACGGCGGTATCATCAATTAATTTGGTTCAATCAACTAACCAACTTGAGTTCATTGTGGAGGGAAATTTCATTACCATGACAATACATTTTCCAATGTCAGCAAAAGCCGTGTGCAAAATTGAGGTGTTGGGAATCCTAGCGTAGGGTTGTTGATTTTTTTAATTTAAATGATTGAAATTTTCGGTGTGTCTGAGTAGTTTTGTTTCAATTCATGTACATATAATAAAACTGTTACTGATCGTATGTTTGTGTACGCTAATCTCAGAAACGGCTGAACGGATTTTATCTAAGTGAAAATACGAGCAGAGGAGGCTGCGGAGCAACAAAAGGCTACTTTTTACCGTGAGGTTCCCGCGGGATCGAGATTCAAGCGGGAAAATCTCCTATGTATCAACGAAGTCGCGGACAAAAGCTAGTATCCAATATTTTAAGTGCAATAACATTCGCAACAAACTCTCGGCAAAACAAAAGATGTCTTATTACGCATGAGCGACCTAATCGCAGCTAATCGGCCAGAAACGATAGACCCTAAGTGCACTACACGTGTTACATTCCACCTGAATTATTCACCGCCAAAGCGCTGTAATCTGTGCAATGCTGTGCAAATGTTATGTAGCACTTACACCTGTTCTATTATTCACGGCTCCTTGCACCTTGAAGCCAAGTATCGTCTGTTTACCTTGTCCCTTGTAGTACATACCTATACTTATACGTTTCTGTTACAACCTACGCGTTGAAGGCTACTTGACAATTGATAAGCGGTGATAGCCTAATGGTTAAAATTCCGCCTCCTATTCGGAGGGTGCGGATTCGAATCCCCGGGCGCGCACCTCTGACTTTTCGGAATTATGTGCGTTTTAAGCATTTAAATGTCACTTGCTTCAAACGGTGAAGAAAAACATTGTGAGGAAACCTGCATGCCGGAAAGTTCGCAAAACTCAAAGGTGTGTGAAGTCCGCCAATCCGCATTTGGTCAGCATGGTGGACTATGGCCTTAACCTTCTTATTCTGAGAAGAGACCCGTGCTCAATAGTGGGCCATGATGGGTTGAGATGATGATGAGATGATGAGACAATTTATTGATTCAGAGAGGCACAAAATGTAATCATGATTAACGATTACAATTACATTAGAGGGACTGCAAATGCAGACAGATGTCATGCAGGGTCGCTGTAAGCGAGCGTGCAAGGTGTGCACCACACGCGGGCGGCAAGCATGAGAGCGGCAAATCTATCACGGCGGGGCGGCATAAAAGCAAAGGGACTGCAAATGCAGACAGGTGTTATGCAAAGTCGCCGTAAGCGGCCGTGCAAGGTGTGCACCACACGCGGGCGGCAAGCATGAGAGCGGCAAATCTACCACGGCGGGGCGGCATAAAAGCAAACCTTTGTACAGTGCCACAAAGTTATCTGACCCGGTGGCCAAAATTGGAACTAATGCAAATGTCATACTGTAGTCAGTCAAAGACAAAGACAGTGGCGCTTCCCTTACCGGGTCAGATAAGTTTGTGGCACTGTAATAGTAAACGAGGGGTGGTGCAAAACGGTTTTGCATGCGGGCGCCCATACCGCTATCAGCGGGCCTGTCATGAGTGTTAATAGAAGCGTGGTACTGTATATTCATTTGCTTTCTCAATTACATAAACATTTCACTCATGCAAAACGCGTCCAACGCACACATCTTCACTCAGGTATATACAATGTGTTGGTGTACACAGACTGCTACGCGCGTTGCCTACGCGAACGTTAGCAATATGCCAGCTGCGCCTATACTTACATATATACGACGAGTAAATACCTACGTTTTCACTATCAAATGTTACGGCATTCTTCCATTTGTTGTTCAGATAACATTACAAGGGAAATAAGTTTGTATTCAACGTCGCTTCCACCCATGCTTCCGTATAGCCTCAAGGCACGTAGCCACTGATCGGAACTCTCAGCAAAACTCGGTAGATTCGGTACACAAGATACATACACTCAAGGGCTGTCAAAGTGTCGACAGAATATCACTTAGAGCGTACAAGCTAAAGGCGTAACCATTCGAAGCTTGATATTAGAGCGTCCTGGATTTAATCCTGGTTCAGTACGAATTTGCACAAATTTGCATTTGAAAGGTTTGTGGAGCGATGGCTTGTATTGACACGTATTCATTGACGATCCATTTAATTTCACTTAGTGGTGGGTAGGTGTAACTAGGTTTGTACGTCATTTATTGGTAATTGTAAGCGTAGATATATGGGCAAATGTAGTCAAAATTTCAGATTACAATTTAGCATGATGCGTTTTGTCCAAAATATAAGTACTGGGCATACTGTATATGTGTTCAGCTTGCAAAGAGTATACTCGGGGAAGTAACACCGCCCGCCACGGTACTTTCCATTTCCTGATAATATCAGCGAAAAGCAACATTATAGTTTCCATCGTTATGTGTTAAGCCGCGTTTTCCATTATCACCAGATAATGTCATTAGGTGCATACTTAATGGAATACGCTTTTGATCTAATAAGAGAAAATGCGTCGACATTATGACGACCATTTTCTGTACAACCAGCCCATCTCACACTATGTTGTAACATCTATGTTCACTACGTTGAAGCTTGTGTCGATCCTAAATGATGAAGGAATGAAGGAGTTATATTTAAATACTGAAAAGTCAGAAATTAAGGGTCATGGGATTCGAACTCAGACCTCTTGAGGTAGAATTCTCAATTACTAGGCTTATAAAGTGCGTTAACTTAGTAAAAATCTATTCATTCGTCACTTGAAGACACAAGATCGCCGACCTAGGCCTCGAGGATCACACAGGCCACTAGGTTTGACAGAAGTTAACACATTCCGTATACAAAATGTGTCAATTTATTTAAACGAGACCAAATTTATGCATTTATAAACCACCAAAATGGGGACTCTGGCCTGGATAAAAACTTGCCCCAATATCTAAGCATTAACGGTGTGATAGATTGCCCCTAATTTCGGGCAACGAATCTATCAACACTGTGTAGTTCAGAGCATTATAAGCTTTCATCTCCATCAATTTAGGGAGATTTTAGGCCATTTTAACCCTAAACGCTACGTCACCGTTGCGTCATGGGTGAAATCCGCTTAAAATGTTGATTTTCGGTTTAATTTTATTAATAAAGTAATAAGTGGGATAGTTATACGGATATGGGATGTTATTGTTACTACATAACAACACACAAAGACAAGAACACACACATCAATACTGAGATAAGATATTTAAACTCATTACTCAAATTTACGCCTCGCTGGGAATCGAACCTAGGACTTGAGACGGCGCGGCGGACTGACATGTTGAACATTATGCCAATCCGGTCGCCAGTTAAAATTTAAACACAACTTGTGTGAACCTTCTGCTCCACAAGAAAACCACATCACGATATTCAATATTATGGCTGTAGTTTCAGTAGATACTCTTTGAAGATTTGAAAGGAAAATTTCCAGGGAAGCAGTTCTTTATGAGTCCGTTTTAATTATACGTTCAGGGATGAAGAAGAAGGGGTATATTTTGCAAATCAGAGTATAATTTACGGCTTTTCGACTATCATTCAATCCTGCTTGAATTTTATCCGTTTTGGACTTTCTGTTAGTCAGTAGGCGCATGTTTTAATCGCTGTCTTTAAAATGTTTTCAGAACTGTTTGAATTATCAAATTCAGAGCACCTTGATAGATTATAGCCTGTATAATCTGCTTATCTCTCATATTAAGAACCCAACCTAACATTAAGGCGGCCGCAAGCGAGCGTGCAAGTCGTGTACTGCACGCGGGCGGCAAGTTGGCAGGGGGCGGGGGGCAAATGGACCAAGGAGGGGCAGCACGAGATATTATTTCAATTAAAGTAAACTGATATCAGCATGGCAGTTGAAGAGACGAAGGGATTGTCATAATTTTCTAATTTAATTTTGATAAAAAGTACCTATCTGATTGTGAATGAAAGGAGGTATTGACATAATTATGAGTAACTGGCAGGTTAGCAAGAAAAGAAAAAAAAGATGAATGTAAATTATGATAGCAATTGTAATGTTGGGAGATAATAAATGTTTAATGTGATAAAACTATAAACAGGGGATTTTCATTATAAAGTTGGGCCATTTTAATAGGCCACATTTGACAACTGTTTGTCTTTGCTTCATAGTGAAGATAACCTGCTGAAAAACATCGATTAAATTGAATAAATCGATAAGGACTTCAAACATCTGTAAATTGAATGCGATCGTTATAAAAAGTATTAATAAGCGCACAGTTCACACAACGACTAAAAAAAATGACAAAAATAATGCGTCAAAATAATGGCGCGAAATGTAATCATAACTTTTTTGTAACATTTCACGTTTCTAGATACTGACTTTTGAGCCAGACGTTATTATATAAATGAATAATTACATATTTTTTGGCCTAAAATGTAATAAAATTAATTTTGTTTGTATTAAAATACATTTTATTTTGTAATCGTGAAATACTTTTTGACGATTAGTTCGACTTCTCGAATTCAACTTATCTACTCATCTGTTTCTTTCGGTACCATCCCTGATATTTAAAAAGAAAAAGAGTGCACTGACGTAACTTTGTAACGACGTCAGTTCCTTACTTTTAAGTGTAAAAAGTTTAACAATATCTAGTATGGAATGTATTAGATACTATGGGGTGCCTCCCTTACAAGGTTACTTCGGAAAATTTTGACGAACTGTCAAATGTGGCCTATTAAAATGGCCCAACTATAGGATGCAAAACAATATCGCACGCGGCCGCTCATGCAGATAGCGGCGGCCCTACCCTAAGATGACACATTTATGAGTTGGCAAAGCCATAATTGGCGCGGCAGTGTTTTCAGTCTGACATTTGACATTAAACTGACAAATGTCCAATTGGATTCATAAAGAATACCATACAATGCCGAGTTGATATGAGCCACCATGTTAATTAAGATTCTGTAACTGATAAGTGGGAATTTCTCTTATATTCCGGATTAAACTGGACAGAACCGGACATCAAATCAACAGAGTAGGTATTTTTTGTGAAAAATATGTAAGTTGGTTGTTTGTTAGCGTTCAACATTTAATTCCCTTTCGTTGTTACGGATCTAAACCTAATATTGTAATAATTTGATTATTAAAACTTGTATTCATGTTTATTTTATTTCCCCTTTTTTATTTGACTGAAATAAACATAAGCCACCATGAAATTACCGAAAAATGCAGAATGTAACGTACGTACGTGTGTGTAATGTGTTGTATTTGAGGTTGTCGGGAAGAAACACAGACAATCTGACAAAAATTCTGATAAACTTGACCACCGCGCAACTCTCTCCCTAACTGTGGCTATTAGATATACTGTGCAAAGCCGGGGCGGATCGCTATTAAAATAGGTACATAACGTACCTAAATAAAATTTCGTATCTCCTTATAATACCTTTTAGTATATTCCGAAAACGGATTTGGCTTATAAGACGTAAAGGTAAGATATTACGAAAATCGGATACGAGTATTATGGCCATAAATAATGTGTAATAAACAGAGACCGATCGTAAACCGATCTCAGTAAAATCCGGAAGTGGCGGTAAAAAGTTTCGGACATGTTTATCGGTGAGGGATTCCACGTGGGGTAGTGAGGGTATAAACAAAACGAAAATTTAAGAGATATCGAGGGGGTTCATAATTGATGCCTGTACGGTGCGATTGGGGGTTAGGACATAGAGGTATAAGAGAGCGGGAAGCGATGTCTAGGTATAAGCCTATAGGTACCAACGGACTGCAGTTTAGTCCTAATCATCTTACATCAACTTGTCGAATACACAGGCGTTACGCCATAAGTTCTTCTAAGTATACTTTTCTTCTACCAGTGTCACATTCTATGCAAATGAATTTTGTTGTCTCTAATCTGTATGTCTCTATTCTTAATCTTCTTTTTAATGATTATCGACTGAAAAAAATGTGTTTATATTTTTCAATTTTTAAATACCATGATAAATATCCAAAACTCTACTAAAGTAACATTTTTTATGGACAACATACTAGGCCTTGAACAGTTTTTATTAGAACCTTAATCCCTCTAAAAGTATAATGTATTTTTTTTATTTTATGCCATGATACACCTACCGCTCATTGCCTCGCGTCCGCTCTCGTTACCGCCACCGCCTAACACTACACGCAGACCCAAAAAGTGTTTATTTTCGCTGTATAGCGAGCACTGCAGGATGTTTATGGCGACAGAGCTTTTATATCTGGGAGTTTTAGTGCTAATAGCCCCAACAATAATATTTATGGGCCTACAGCCTTATGATAGACGATTGCTTAGTTTTACTACGAAATAAGAATTTTATGACTTGTTCCGAATATTGTATTCGCTTTAAAGACCTTGCTGGTTAAGCTGTGGTATGAAAGTTCATACTCTGAAAATATTTCTTTATTAAATGTAAGATGGGGTTACGTGGTCAGTGCTGTTCGTAACATCAGGCGTTTATAGAAGAGCTGAATAAAATGTTTTATGTTTTTTATACCAGGTAGGTACGTATTTTAGGAAATTAATATTGCGTGATATGTGACGTGTGGTACCTGTCAGTTGCATATTGTATTATGATTGCAACGGAATGGCTTACTGCTTGGCCTAAACACACGCAACGATAAACGCTTCACAACACTAGTCCATGTACCCAGTACCTACAAGAATCTAGATTTATAATAAATCTAGAAGTTAACGTCCTGTCTGAGCATCACACTGAACACCAAACACTGATCACGTCCGCGTGACAGCAAATGTCACGCCGTTACCAACAGATGTCGCCAGCGGCGCGACGTGTGTGCCTGCATATGGTACTGCCACAGGGTAGCTGGGCTACAGAGACTACAGATAGATATTACAGAAGCTACACTGCGTTCGCATAGGATATGGAATCCGCATTAATTGTCAATGTGTGTGTCTACGAGTATATAATTATGTATTGGCACTGCTTAGAGTAGCTGTGCTACAGAGACTACTATGTTCGCATTCGATATGGAATTCGTTTTAATGGCAATCCACACATTAAATGCCACATTTCCGCACATTGGTGATTCATTGTATATTGACAGCGAGAATTTAAAATGCCTTAAGTTAATGTTTACAAACTAAATTGAAGTGTAAGTACAGGTAAAAAGATTGGTTTTAGCGGGGCGTGGTAATTGCATATTCTCGGTGACTCAAGCATAGGTACGAGACTAGCTTTCTGCCCGCAAATTGTGTCTAGCCTAACTACACTGACCCTCTTTTATTTTTACTTGAATGAATATGGTTTGGTACAATCTTAATAGACCTTTCATGGATTTTCTATAGGTACGATTCATGACGTTTTATACAAACTTATCGCCCTTCCTTCCCACTTTTGTCTCATTAAGAGTATAATTTCAAAATCCTATTTTTTGCTCATCTATTAACCCTTTCAGGACCATAAGATATCCAAAACTATTTATGAGTGTGCGACTATTTTTTTTAGTTGTTTTGGACATAAATTAACGATATATTCCCGTAAAAACGTAACAAGACATACAGTTTTTCTGATATTTTATGGTAAATATTTTTCCCTGTGGGCCATAAAGGTAACCAATATATTATATAGGTTTATTTTATAAGTCTTTTAGTTATTGCTTTTTAACATAAAAAATGAATAATAATTATAAGAAATTATAAATAATTTTAACTAAGGTATTCTGCGCAACAATATATATATTTTATATGCGTCGCTTACATAATATATCTTTTCATTTTCTCTGCTTTTGCATATTCAGAGCTGGCTAGTTGCATTTGTTGCCGATGCGCCGGTTTTCGGAGGAGACTAGAGATGGCCTTGATGGCTGTCTACAGGTATAATAATTTTTTTAGAGCTCGTGCTAAATGTTGGTGATACTCTAAGAGTCTAGACTGCTCAAAAGTAACCTTTCCAAGCGGTGCGCTTCATGCAACTGTGCGTATACTAAATACGCGTTATTCATGGCTATATCGACAATAATATTATAAAAAATAGCCGGAAGTAATATTTTCTTTTGGCTTGATAGCAATCAATCTCATGATTTGCAGTGGTCCGTGAGGGTCATACCACCTACATAAACTTATATTCATAATACCATATAATCGGTGCCGGACAGTTTATGTTTATTTTTTGAGTTATGCGTCTTGAATGTCCTGATCCGATTACACTGAAACAGTATCTGCCATAAAAACAACAGTGGTCCAATTTTATACATTTTGACCAATGAACTGATGGTCCTCTTCATCTAATTCAGGTTATCTTCTCCATTCAGGTTATCTGCCTCATGGCAACTGGACTATTTCTTTACCTCGAAGAAATTTTCTGAAGGTTTTAGCCGTTTCCGAAAAATATATAAAAGTAAATGTAAATAAAATGCAAGAAATTTTGTGTTTTTTTTAATTCCTTTTTAACATTTGTATTGAGTATTCGAAAATAAATATTTATTAGTACCTAACAATATTTTCTTCGGATTCTCTCTGTTTCAAAATTGATCTACGCTCGCAGAACACGGAATGAAAAGGGTGCCTGCAATACTTTTCAAGACGAATATCTCTAAATCATATCAGTAATACCAGTTTTTCGCTCCTTTTCCTGTGGAGTTAGATAAAACCTAGGTTGTATGCTTTAGTACGTAGTGCTAACCTTAATAAAACTAAATTTTTAGGATCCAATTCCGTAAACAAAAGGAATTTTATTTCCAAATCTGTCTCATTCGTCTATTCTTCATGTAAATTTCAGTAACACATGTGTTATAATACGTGGTTTCTTGAATTATTTGTAAGAAAATTGTAACGTTAGAGAGGAAAGATTAAATAAAAGAGAATTTTGAAGGAAAATAAAGACGTAATGCACTTTCTTGGCGGGTTACAAGATCACAGTATTAAACAAATTAATAAGTTTAAATAAGGGTCAGTTACAAGAGAAACGTCTATTATTTAAGAGAGGGGAGACGACCTGGAGTGCTCTTGCAGGCGGAGGTCCGTAAGTACCGGCTCGGAAGGCGGAGGCCGGTGTGTCTCTCAACAAGATGAGGTCGGGAGGCGTAGAGGTTGGCGCGCTACCAAGCGCACAAGACGGTAGCGCGACCCTGGCGCTTGATAAGTGTGAGGACTATTAGTGAAATCTTTAACACAAGTCAACTTCCTCTGGTTGTGATGTACCCTAATTTTTCTTAAGTACATGCTGAATTGAACTGTGAGCACTTGTAATAAACTAGTTTTAGCGGGAATTTCATATTCCCTCAACTCAAGTATACTTTCATAGAACACTTTAACAATAGGTAGATAATTTCCTTTACATCACTTTCATCCCCGTATTACGTCATTAAATTTCACAAGCCATACAAAAACGGAAGGGATAACTGCCTAACATTAGGTTTACGTTAAAACTGTTAAATTTAACTACATCCTACATAACTAGCACATGATCACGTTAGGGTTGAAATGGGTAATTAACATTATCTTTTAGGGTGTTATCGCGTTTTAGTGGTTAGTGAGGGTTACAAGGTACAAACCTACAAAGGTTGTACAATAAACTATTAATTATAATGGGTGTAAAGGCTTTGGGAGTGGGAGTACAAAAATCAGGCCAAGTTCTGGCCACGCGCATAGCGTTTTGTAGTTCTAAGCCACAGCGGAAAGGCGGAATGACACGACGAAATAATTAGGATCATTTTGGCTACGGAACCTTAGACAACAAACAGAAGTATTTTTTATGTTTTTACTTTTTAATCATCTCATCAATTCTCATTATCGCAACCCATAATGACCTAGTAGTGAGCTCGGGCCTCTTCACAGAATAAAAAGGTTGAAGCCATAGTCCACGCTGGCTAATTGCGGATTGGCAGACCTCATAAACCTTTGTGTTGCGAGCTCTCCGGCGCGCAGGTTTCCTCACGACGTTTTCCTTTACCGTTGTAGTGAATGTGTCATTTTTTCAATGTTATTGAAAAATTTAAAACGTATGTTACTCAAAAAGTGCAAAAGTGGCTAAGATTTGAACCCGGAATCTTCGAGTAGAAGCTCGCCAACACTGACACTTCACTGACAGGACACGTATAGTAGAAGCATCGGCTCGTTACCTGGACAACATCCTAGGCGCTTGTAAATAGCGTCGTGTGAGAATACCCTTAACGTAGTCAGAGGGTATCAGCGACTTTCTTTTAAAACGCGTCTTGTTTAAAAACAAAGGAACTCTTTTGTTTATGTGAAATATGTATATGGAACAAAACTAAGACAAGTAATGTTAATTCAGTAACAAAGTCCGACAAAATTGTTCAGTACAACGCTCAGCATAATCTTTTTAAATCCTAACTTAGTCCGGCGTTATCCGGAGTTCAGACTTACTTCAACTCCGCGATAATTGAAAGAAAAACTTTGTCTTTCTTTCTTGTTACTAGATTTAAGACAGTGAATTTTATATTAGCTAGCCTCTGTAGCACTTTCTCAATCCCTATTTAAAGAGGTAATCTTTTATTCTTTGTTGGTGACAGCAGTAGGTAATAAGTCACCTCAAGTCCGTCTCAATTCCAGCAGCCTAATTAGAGCAGTGCATTTAATTTCTTTGTTCGTTAATTAAAATCACTAATGTATACAAATAGCAAATTAATGTAACAGCCAGTTCCTACAAACAAGCTTACGCATTAAAAAGATAATAAGGATTAAAAGAACGTAGGAGTAAGGCACTTCTCACACAACGCTATTCATGAGATACGCGACTGCAACGCTACCCAAAATTAGTATGTATTTGACACTATGTACTGACAGGACGATGCGTCTTCTGTCAGTTAAAAGTGTCAAATACATACTAATTTTGGGTAGCGTTGCAGTAGCGTATCTCATGAATAGCGTAATGTGAGAAGTGTCTTATTGTTAATAGTAAGCGGAATACAATGGGCGTTCTTAGTGCTTAATAGCTATTTCTTTCAGACATCCCACAAAAAATAATAGGAAACAAAGCGTAAACTTACTTAATTCACTCCATTCCAAAAATTCAGCTAAGTAAATAGATAGGTACATAAAATTAAATCTTTAATCGATCGCTTCCAATACAGTGTAGATACGAACAAAAACTAGGTATCACAGGAGGTCTTTATGAACGCAATAGAACCCAAAAAACTCCTTGTTTTTTTAACTCGGTTAATTACAATTTTGTACACTAAAATAACAAAAGTCGCCCTTTGTTATCATTCTGTCGTCATCATTTACGAACACAATTTATACCAATTAAAACTCAAAGCGTATAGCGCCATTAATTTTGTTTGAACATTCGCGGAGATATACAGCGCCACTCTTGTTCTGTGTACTCACAGCGAGTTTACTGTTATCTATAGGTACACAGTACACATGCTGCGTAGGGGGTAAACTACAGTGGAGAGTTGTAATTATTCATGGACTAGTATGAAGCGCTCACAGCCCGTCGGCTTGCGTCGATCGTAAGTGATCAACAAAGTTGAGCATCTGCGGGCGCGCTTAGTAGTTGCATGGGTGACCGCTAGAGCCATAACTCGCCAACTAGTTCGTATTGAGATGTATGACGGCTAACTCACTTGGCGACCGACTGGCAACGTCGCCAACCAATACGAACTAGTTGACGACGTCGCTGACCACGTCGCCATGGCGTCCCGGTGAGTTATGGCCCCTAGTGGCAAATGTTTCTTCAGCGCTTCCGTGTTTCGGAGGCCACGTTAAGCCGTAGGTAGGTCCCGGTTGCTATCAATAGATAGCAAACATTAAGCCATGTCGGAAGGCCTTCGGCCGGCTTGAAATCTTCCGATACTGGGTTGGGCACTAACCCCTCCGCCAATCCGTACTGGAGCAGCGTGGCGGAGTACGCTCTAGGTCTAATCAATAGTGAAGAGACCCAAACTCAGTAGTGGGCCATTAAAGGGTTGTAGCAAGCCATGGACTAGTGAGTATTCCCACATAACTCGTTTATTAAAGCCACTATAACTGAGTCGCTGAAAATATGGAGTTGCCACTCCCCGCCAAAACAGATCTCTTACCTGTTCTCACAGTTCAATTTTTCTTGTAAGTAAAATTTACTTACGGCATTTTAAATTCTCGACGTAATCTGCAATGTACCTCAATCACAGACATGGATAGCTAACTTTTGTGTGAGATGCAAATAAAAACGAATTCTATTCCATTCCAACGGTTCCTACCGCAATAAAGTAGCGCTCATAGCCCGACGGCAGCGTCGAGTCTCGATAAACCGAGCTCGGACGATAGTTAGATGGGTGACCAGGGCACCAGGGTGACCGCTAGTTACAAAGTTCCTTATGGCCATTGACATACTATGTACTAAAGTACTTGAGGCTCGGTAGTTTGGAAGGCACGTAAAGCTATTGGTCTCGGTTGGTTAAGCCGTGTCGGAGGCATGCGGGCGGCATTAAATTGACACAACCCTCAACTAACTCTTTGGTCAACCCGCAATGATGCATCTAGATGGAGTACGGTCCAGGCCTTCTTAGATACAAAGAGAGATTTGTGCCCTATAGTGGGTTGACAATGGTGACCATGGGTGGGATAATACGCTATTATTCCCATGCCTTGCTCCACAACACACAAAACACAGGCGTACCTATATCATAATTAAAGGATATTTTGTGTAGACAATAGGTAAAAGAGTTCGCATACGGAATTTTAATTCTCAATGTTCGGCCGTTTAGATTTGTTAGGGTTGGTACGTGGCTGGAATAACTGAGGGTTCAGTTCGAATAATGAGCATCGGGCTCGAATATACTGGACAGGGTTACCATCTCTCAATTAAAAGTTTTGATTAATATTGTACAAAATCTGGAAATTTGTAAAAAATCATCATCAGTAACATCTGTAAAACGCAGGCTTCACCGATACGTTGTCGGCCAAGAAGACGAAAAAAAGAAAGAAAGTACTTATTAAGGAATACAAAATAATAGTTTTGTTCTAAATACAATAGTTTTGTGAGAAGAATCAGACGGTTGTTGGATATTGGATATGACACTGATTGGTAAGTTTCTTGTAGTGAAAAAAACGAAAGTTTTATAAAACAAAAATTATTTTTACTTCTTATTAATTTTTTTATATCCGGACATATTCAAAAGTCGGACGATAGGCTAAAATTCCGGACAAGTCCGGGCAACTCGAGTAATTGCCAACCCTATTCCGCCTCGATGTCGCATCGATTTTTGCTCAATTAATGCGGTCTACATTACCGTACGTGATTACCCTAATTGACTCCTCATGTGAACAGTGAATTAATCAAATATCATGACAACTCAGACCAATAAGCTATGTATAGACGGCGTGCCGTGAACAAAAGCGTGAAGCCGGCAAAAAGTACGCCTCGCCTTGTAATACACACGGCTGCACTCACACCAAAACGACTTTTGTGTTCTAAATAATAAAAAATGAATGAAGCTTTGTGTTCCAAAAAATAAAGTTTAAATTTGTTCTAGTTCAAACTGTCAACATAGGGCATTTCTATTGGTTCCGATGTGTGTTTTAGGCGCACTTTTGCCGGCTTCACGCTTTTGTTCACGGCACGCCGTCTATAGTTTATTGGTCTGAGCATGACAAAATAATTGTAGCTTTATTTATGTGTAAGTACACCTATATAGGTAGGTACGGTATGTAAGGGAACGTTCGTAGTTGAAAATCCACAGACTGTTTTATTTGTCTATCAGATAATTGTGTGACATACCGAAAACAAGACTCCAATAGGGACTATACTTGAGTCGGCGAGAACATGCAATTGCCACTCCCCGCTAGAAACAAACTTAATACCTGTGCTCAGAGTTCCATTTAGCTTGTAAGCAAAACTTTTAAAGTCACTTACGGCATTCTGAATTCTCGTCATCAATCTGCAATTTACTTTATTCATAGAGCCACAAAGCTGGCATTGTTTTATGTGAGATGAGGTGGTCAGCAGTTAAAACGAAATCCATACCGAACGCGAACAGTATACTCGTATAGGAAAGTTATCTCGGTGAGCTATAGTCAACAATAGTTACCTGAACAATTTTTGATTAGTTTGTTATTAATAATAAACACTTGAACAGCGATTGTTACTGATAGGTAATTGGTCCTGTTAATTGTAGCATTTGTTAGTATCTAAGAATCTCGTTCTTATTATGGTCACGCACGCCGCTGGTCTCAGTAATGGCTTAACCGATTTGGATGGGGTTTTCACTGATTTATCTCACTAAATCATGCGTCTATAGATTACAAAAACGATTACTTCGTCAGTTATATATCTCCGTTAAAAAGCAGGGCTTTTGATTTGTTAACAGTTAAACGATAGTTAGTTACTTCATCAAACATTATCTTCCTATCTAGACTTCCACTAGATCGGCACAGTTACATATTATAATATTTCACACGCAAAGCAAACATTTTTGGAACGAAACGAACGCTATAAATTCTCCACGACTCAACTCCAGTGCCAACAAAAATAATTGATAAAAGTAAAGCAGTGAGAACATCCCCTTATCTTAGTACCGCACGCACAAAAAATAAAAATGAAAATATAACAGAGAAGTCAACAAAGCACAAAATTAGTTTTATCCGAAAATACAGACGCAACGGGGCGAAATGCCCAAGGAATAGATATGGTGGCTGGTTTCTGGAGTTCCGGTAGGGTAACGGCATTAGATGCTACAGTGATAGACAGGTGATTTGAACAATGTTTGACTTCGCAGCGTAGATTTGAACTTTAAAGCGAGTTACGGGTTGTAAAAAAGGTCTAACTATACTTTGACCTTAGAGGTTGACATGGTGGCTAGTTAGAACTATGTGTTATTAAGCAAAAGCAGCACAACTCAATCCTTAGTAAAGTATGTACCTTATAGCTTACCTTATACCTTATATTGAGATTTTTAATTAAAATTCTTCAATTTTTTTCTTCCTAAACTACATGCAACATTGTCACCTTCTTTCATACTCATTGTTGTAATTTTTTATAGGTATTTGTATCTGAACACCTTTAACCTGCTCACAATCTAAATGGGTCGAATACCCTAGACCTTAACAGCAATATCGGAAGATGTCGATTCTCGATCCTATGTCATCTCAATTTGACATAGACACCGAGTCTCAGGACTCAGGAATGATACCAGCGTAATATGTTTTAAGGGGTTTATGAAGATCAAAACAAGAATTAAACGATTTTCATTTTATTATTTTTGTAATTTTGCAAACAATGACTTGTTGTAAGTTGTAAGTAATAACTAACTTTATAATAACCGATTTCAAAATCGATAAGTAACTAACTAACATATTTATATGTAACTAGCTTCCGCCCGCAGGCTTTGCCCGCGTGGAATTCGTTTCAATTTCGCCCCCATTTCACTAATTACTTACCTAATTAAAAATAAAATTGTATTTGTACGTTGAAATCTTTAAACCATAACAGTTGGTATAAATCCGTGATTAAATTAGAATTCTCCCCTAGAAGTTGTTATGTTCGGTATCTCCTAGCGATGTCTTACCCCTTGCAATAAATGCCGCGATAAGGCCCAAGCGTTCCTTGCAAGCTTTTTGCGAAACTTGAATAGAAATTCACGAATTGACATTTTATTTGAAGAGGTCTTCACTTAACGTGTCGCATGAAAAACAATCTTTTAGAGAGAAGCCGGGAATGTGAGGTTCTATCTGGAAATAGATTCGCTCGAGTGGCAATCGATTCAACGTCTTCTTGAGAGTTTCCATCAGATTCGGAACCCCCGCACATCTCAGACCGTGCAAGTGTTCGCTTTCATTGACATCGCACACGTGTGTGATGACGTCATGATAAATCTGAATCATGCTATCAGAGTTTTTTACACTGCCCTACAATGGAAATTTTGTCAGGATTAAACTAATAGAGCTTTTTTATGAAATCAAGGTAGCAATCGAGCATGTAGCACCACCCTTCCGCTGCCGCCCATGGCAACAACTGCAACCGATCTATAAGAATATTAGTTGGTAAGTTTGTTAATAAGTGTGAGGACAGGGACTGATAGTGATAGTTCGCGCCTACTATTAGGTTAAGTTATTCTGAGCTTCCCTCAAAAACCTAAGGCCATTGTTTTGTCTGTTATCCAGGAAGCACTTAGAGCACCCAAGACTCAAGGATGGCTGTTATAGCTCCCTACTGAAGCCATCTAATCAAAATAGATGATTTCGTGCTTTGGAAGGCACACTGAGCGATTGATCCCGATGTATATCGTAAAATTTTAGGTTATATCGGGGACATATAGAACATGAGAACTCTTACACTCGAATTACCCATGAAAAAATCGTTCATTTATTTTAAAATAATTATGATTTAAGAGTTAGGTATATCAATTAGCAATTGTTACTGAATTGGAGCGAAGGACTTGATCGATGCAACGCACAAAGTAAAGATCTGTACCTGTGATTAAGGTTCATTGTAGATGACGTCGAGAATTTAAAATGCCTTAAGTAAAGTTTGCTTACGAGCTAAACTGAACCGTGAGCACACGTGATAAATTTGTTTTTACCGGAGAGTAGCAATTCCATATTCTCGACGATTCAAATGCTGGAATCATCGATTGCTATACAGCAATGTCAACAATGTGCCTTAGCCCCAACAAAGAGTAGCTAACACAAGTCAGACTCCGAGTCAGTTGTACATATAGGATATAGGTCAAAACTGCGAGTCACTGAAAGAAACTAATGGAAAAGTGTGATCTAACTCACAGAAATACAGATTAATTCAGTTCTCCGCGAATCTCGGATGTTATTTTCAACCCGTGTTCGAGCTCCAGCTATCTCCACGGCAATGTTTGAACAAATTGAATTGTAGAGCGACGTCTCATGCCATTGAAATAGGGTATTCAATAGTTAAGCACTTTAAAGATTCAGGGTTTGGTTAAAACCGTGGAGAAGTTACATCTGAAATCGATTTGTCTATCATGGTTACGATTTTAACCCGTTACTGCTGTCTTACTTTTTCCTGATCTGAATTGTAGAACGTGAACTATATTGGTAAAGAGCTGGTAACAATGATAATAGCTCCTTCAACATCTTTTTTAAAAGCTCACTTACTACCTACCGTGCCTTACCTAACGTGCGCGAATACCTCACGGTTATCATGCGAATCACGACAAAACATGGTCCGGATCACCAAATTTTTTCTCCATTTCGAAAAAGCGGGCCATTTTTGCGTCCAGAGGTTATCTTTCAGGACAGCGGGACAGACGCCCGGAAAACGGAACTATCCTGTTAAACATAGGTAGTCTGGTCACATTACTCATACCCTGCACTTTACTTGTTTGCATCGCGGGTTGTATGTGAAACACAAATAAGATAACGTCAAGAAAGTGGTGGGGGTCCATCATCATGAATCCAGAAACTTCCCTAATTGTGGTGAACTTTACTGGGACAAGGGACGAGAATGTGATGCCAGGTAAGATATTACACACAAACTAATTAATATACCTAGCTTACGTTCACTCAGAAACCATGTAGCATTCTAACCATGAAAGATTTTTTAAATCGGTCCTGTAGTTTTTGAGTATATTTGCTACATAACTTTTAACAAAATAGAACCGACTTTAACGCCGAAAAGTAATTATAGTTTAAAAAAACTAAAAAACACGCTTTTTATAGTTAACTGAACTAAAAAAATTGAAAATAAGTTTAAATAAATTTAAATTAAGAATAGTGTTAAAAATTTCAATAAATATGAATTAATAATAGTGTAAATAAAGAAAATATTTTATTAAAAAAAAGCGTGGGGTGCTTTTTAAGATATTATCAAAATGACACCATGCACCCCACGCTTTTTTTTAAATAAAATATTTTCTTTATTTACACTATTATTAATTCATATTTATTGAAATTTTTAACACTATTCTTAATTTAAATTTATTTAAACTTATTTTCAATTTTTTTAGTTCAGTTAACTATAAAAAGCGTGTTTTTTAGTTTTTTTAAACTATAATTTATTTTCTCCTTTTTAGTTTTGTTTATTTATAATAGCTTGTTTTTATAATTTTAAACTATTATTTGGTCTCTATCGATCTATCGACTATTACTCCCGTTATAAATTAGAATTCAAATAAACAGAAGAACAACGCCATCTAGTAAAACGTAATGTACGCAGTCAATCTGAATACGGAGTTATAGCTAGTTGCCCGTAAATATGGGTAGATGGCAGTAGCAAATGGGTAGATGGCATTAGTGTGAGAGTAAAAAAAATTAAATTCTTATTTTGCATATTGAAAATTGGAATAATTTTATCAAAATAGTGTAATGTCATCGGAACTCGATAAATCTACAAAGTTTGAACGAAATCTGGCCGTTTAAAGTGGGTCAAAATCGCGCCCAAAGAAGTCGGTTACAAATAAAATTAACTTGTACGAGATCTACCACTATGACTCGGTTTTCACTTTTTTCGTCGGATTGGCTTGAAAAGCGGTGGGATCGACGCAGGGCAGTTGTACAAGCACAACGAAGTCGGTTTGGAAGAAATCGGATGATAAACTTGGAAGTTATAGGCTAGGGAAGGTGGAAATTAAAGAAGTTAGGAAAAACGCCTATTTTTAGGAAAATCCGCGATAGATTTGCGTGGAAAGGGTCTAGAAAATTAGGGATCAACTGTTTATAGGTGCGTTATGAATTTGAAGCAAAACGCCTGAGGGGCACGGAAGATATTAACAGAAATGTTACATACAAACATACATACAAACATACAGGTGAAGTTAATAAAAGCGTGTTAAAAATCGGTTCAGTTAAACGCGGTTAATATTCCTAAATCCTTCTCCTAAGTCTGATCAAACATGATGCTGAAAACCGTATCAAAAACGGTTCAGCCAAACAATATGCCTAAAACCTTTTCCTAAGTCTGACAAATACTATGCTGACAACCGTATCAAAATCGGTTCAACCAAACGCGAGATAATCGCGCACAAATATACATACATACATACAGGTCAAACTGAGAACCTCCTTTTTTGAAGTCGGTTAAAAACAAAACTTTTTTATAATACTTAATAATCAACTTCCATTTGTTTTTGTACTATAATTAGATACAACGCGATGATAATAAAATAACGATAATTGTACCACAGATTGTACATCATTCAACCAAGTCTCTGGTGAAAAACACCTTTGTTTACCAAAATACCTGCACATTTTCTTTTAAATGAATCAAATAAAATTTTTACAGCAACACTTAACTCCGGTACTTTGTATTAGGCACAAACAAATATTTTATCGCCAATCTTGATACCGCCGTAAACCAGTTTAAGTGAATGAATGACGTAATGGATTTATAGATTTTGTTCCAATATCCAACAGTTGTTCTTTTCAATTTCCTGGACGATATTTTATTACGTTTTTCTTTACTATTCAGAAAGAGTCGAAAACGTTTCTGTTATTTTTTATCCTTTAAGTGTGGCTATAAATGAAATGGCTATAAATGAATTGGACGACCTTTAGGGTGTTACTAGACCAATCGATCGATCGTCGATCTGGTCTGGTAGCTTTAATTGATCGACCGATACCGTTCGACTAACCAATCGATCGACCATCGGGCGACATTAATCGATCATTAAACTGATGGAATATACCCGATATTCCATCAGTTTCTAATCAGTCGTGTCAGTCATCTAATCCTTTTCACGATCGACGATCGATCGATTGATCTGGTAGAAACTCAGAAGAATCGACGTTGACTAATCCATTCCGCCATCGATTGATACCGTCGATCGACGATCAATCGATTGGTCTAGTAGACTGATTGGTAGTTTGTCCAGCTTTGGAAATAGAATCCACTCCTTTCAGTATACAGGTTCATTACTGAGATAATATATGCTCGTCAAATCATAATTAATTATAATTAAAAGCCTAATTTTGTACAGCGTGGACTTTCATTGATTCTAAATGATCGACCAAAAGCAACAGCCGCCTAGCCGTAAAAATAAAATAAATAAAATAGGAAGGGATAAAATAAATTAAATAGGAAGATCAACAAATTGTTAAACTTTTATCTCTTTGCTGTATTTTAAGTCCGCCTTTGTAATTTCTAACTTTAGATTATTTCAATAAAGTGCGAAATAAATAACTAAATAAAATGTAGTTTACACTATTGCACTAAGCTTCTCTTAAATTTTGTTTGTTTTATTTTAATTTGTTTTTTATAAATAAATTATGTATGTCAGTTTAAAGAATCAGGCTTTTCCAAATGTGGGTACCGAGGTACTAAGCAAGAGGATTGTGGACGCGAAGTGAGGGCGGATTTATTAGAGTTAAATAGATTTTCTTCGCTTCAAAACTTATTGAGAGACTTACAGAGTGGGAATAACCGAATGTGACCATGTAGAATGCGAACGATATGGAACTAATTTTAATGGCAACACATTCAAATGCCGTCTTCCGCGCCTGTAATTAAGGTTCATTGTAGAGTAGATTGACGGCGAGAATATAAAATGCCTTAAGTAAATTTTAATTACGAGGTAAATTGGACAGTGAGCACTCGTAATAAAGTACCTATTACGGTGAATGGCAATTCCATACCCTCGACCTATACCTAATATTACCTAAGGCAGTAAGGCTACAGCATGAAAAAAGTTTTGTGGGAAGATAGATGGAAAATAAATGGTACTTAGGTACCTACTTATTGTTGAATACGTTTCCCTCATATCAAAACTTATTGAGTGACGTACGTAAAACTTCGCTGTACCTTCTAAATCTCATATGTGACGTAAACGAATATATCCGGGAGACGTATGAATATTGTCTTTTTGCGACCCATCATTATTAAATTTTTTTGCCCTACTCTGGTTTTGTTACCGAGAGAATGGCTGTCGTCATTCGGTTTGTAAAGTATATTACATAAGTATAAGTATATACTTAGGTAAATTTTCGTTTTGTATGTAAAATAGCTGACTTTCGCAAAGGAGACATCTTGCGTCAAGTGATCGCTGTCATTGTACCTCACTGAAATGGGGCCTGCTCGAATCCTGTAATTTTCTCTACTACTACTAATGTTCAAATGATCACTTACTTTTTACATACATAAAAAATACCGATTTCTACATCTATCTAAAGATAAATAAAAAATAGGTGCAAGTTAGTGCTGTTTAAATTTAGATGTACGGGACCAGACGTGAAGCATAGTTTTCCGATAAAAAAGAATTATCGAAATCGGTGCATTCAGTAAGTTAGTAAAGTTATGAGTATGAGTTTTACGTAGGTACCACATTTAAATTATCAGTTAACCGCGAAAATTATCAGTTAACAATCAGGCATTTGTTTTGTAGAACACCAAAAACAAATAAATTAATTCATATCTAAGTATAAATATATTACAGCGTAGCTTGTATCTCGTATGAAGTAAAAATTATATTATCTTCATTTGCCAACATTATGAAAATAAACAAGTTTAATTAGAATTCCCATGACCAAATGAACGCATTGATGTATAAAATAAATTAAAAACCTAATTCACAAATACTAAGTATTTGTACAACAATGATAACAAAATGCAATAATTACGTTATAAATACAAAGCTCATTATCCGCAAAATCAGCGCCGGCGAATATTATCGCTAGAATTAAATAAAAATATCAGTTGCGAACAATATGGCCGCCGTAAAGACCCCCAACCCTCGAAATGCGGACGTCGCAATAAAGAATCCAAATTGGGCAACTTCTAATTTTGAATTCTGTCCCGACGCTGGGCCATAAAGACTTGTACAGACGGCAACGGCAGTAAGTATTAAGCGTTTTATGAATTTCCCTAGTACATGCTGGTGCTAGCAGATGGCGCGCCGTGGGCTTATTAAATTTTGCAGTTAGTTCCGTGCGTTATGTTAAATATTAAAGTTTCGCTGTTTATTCTCCTTGGTGACGGGTATTACTACTCTGGTCGGTTATTATAAAGGACCTAGCGTCTATGCTTTTTTGGTATCTACTGGGTTTTGGATTGTGAATATAAATGTACGTAATTTAAAGTGAAATGTGGGTATTTGATGAACAATATTTTCAATCAAAAAGCGGGTATTTTATAAAATACGATAATTGTGCAGGATTCGATAGGAAACTGTCGGACAAAACTGGGTGCTATAGAGTCCAGAAAGTTAATACAAAGCACATTAAGGTCTCCTTCTAACCTCTGCAGGTACCACAAAAGGGCTGCCTTCGGCTCAGGATGAAAGGTGTTGACGACGTATAAACGGCCCGCTCGACGAAGTACCTGAAATAAAGTAAACCTGTAAAATTAGTAGATATAAATACATAAATAGAATAGATATAGAAAACATACTTACCTTTATTATGTAACGTCTTGTGGTGCATTTTAATTAAATAAATGGGATGGTCAAAAAACTACTGAGAAAGTTAAATTGTGAATTAATTTTGTCCCGGACTCACGCTTGACAACCGCTGCCTCGCCGGCTCGCCGCGTCGCCGCACGCGCCGCGCCGCGCGCGCCCTCCCCGGTAGTTGCTCGCATCACCGCCCGACGGCAACACGTCGCCGTCCGCGACCCGCACAATTACGCAAGACGATTTACGTATACTCGCTCAGTAGTTTTCGGGCCGATTTTAACTTACCGCATCGTTTCATTTCTTCGCTGAAGTACGCACCAGCCCCATCACCAACATAAAAGTGGTCTTCGAACCGGATCGAACTAGCTTCAGCGAAACAAACCTGTGTGGCAGGGATGCCGTTATTCCCATCGCCGCGTGTAATACAAACACGTGCATCGAAGAAACGTGGAACAACGGCTACAGAAAGATGCATGGAGGTTAAATCTGATATACAACCTACAACAATAGCGAGCGTCAAGTCGGAGATCGCGCCGCCACGCGGTGCGCAACAAGATGGCGGATCGCACCGAAACTCGAAAAATTCTCGAACGTCGTCTGCCGCCGCACGCCGACGCGAACTAGAATTAGCAGCAACACAACAAAAGGCCGCTATCGAATTAAAAGAAGCAGAAGCAGAAGCAAAAATGGCAGCAACTAAATGCAGGATTGAGAAAGAACTCTTAGAAAAAAAATTAGCCGTGGACCTGGCTGCATTGGAAGAAAGTTCATGCCGCTCACGACTATCATCAGTGTCCTGCACCAGGAGTAAAGTGGAAAATTGGCTAGAAAAGTCTGTAGTGGCCCCTGGGTCCTCGTTACTACAACCCACGGACGCTAGACCGGAACCCACGCACCCTGAAGCACCCATGGATACCGCAATTGCCGCGCTCACTAGTGCAATAAAAGACGCCGTGGGCACCGGAACCTCCAGGAACAACCAGGAACTACTAGCGCGCCTGGCAACGTCGAGGGACTTACCAGTATACTTTGGAGATCCGTTGGAGTGGCTGATGTTTAAAGAAGCCTTCGAAACGTCGACACGCCTCTGTAAGTACAGTAACTCAGAAAATTTATGGAGGTTAAGGCAGTGTCTCCGAGGAGAAGCCAAGGAGGCTACAGCTGCATTGCTGATGAGCGCCCCGGCACCTCAGGAAATCATGGAGACCCTGGAACTCAAGTTCGGAAGGCCAGAAATAATAGTCAACAAAATAACATCACAATTAAGAAAATTACAGCCATTACCTAGTGCATACCACAGTGACATTGTTAATTTTTCTATTAAGCTAAAAAACTGTGTAACGGCTACCAAGATGATTAAACAATGGGATTACCTGCGAAGTCCAGATCTGCTGACAATTGTTCAAGCCAAGTTGCCCCCGATATTGATTTCAAAGTGGGTGGAATATTCATATAAAAACACAGAGGATATACCTAAGCTGGAATTACTAAGTATGTTTCTATATGAAGAAGCCAAGATGGTAGCAGCAGCTGGTGTGAGTAACGTCAATAATTATTATGGTGAATACAAGAAGAGAACAGAAGGAATGTATAAGCCTGGTAAGAATTACAATTTTAGTAAACCAGTGCTGGTGTGTACAGACGTCCAGATGAACACCATTAAACAAAAGAGATGTGGATTCTGCCGACAAGATGACAACCACACCCTAGACCAGTGTAAAAAGTTTAGAAAAGCCCTGCGGAAGGATCGATGGTGCTACGTGAAAGTGAATAAAGTGTGTTACCAGTGTCTGGGAGCTCGACATGTACCCGGAACGCCGTGCACAGCGGACAGCTGCACCATTGACGCCTGTGGAAGGCCGCATCACCCATTGTTGCACTGGGTACCACCACAGGCACGCCAGCCCACGACCGCACCTGACACGGATCCGAACGACCAGATTCCAGACCACGACTGCGCACTCGTGGCCCACGCGACGGAACAGCAGCTCCTTACGCCTGGACTGCAGCCCGCGCCGAGGGTTTTGTTGAAAATAGTGCCGGTTACCGTCCACGGACCCAAAGGTAACATAGAAACGCACGCGCTGCTAGATGATGGGGCTACCGTAAGCCTTATAGCCGCTGACGTGGCTGACCAGGCCGGTCTACATGGTGAGTGTTACACCATGCGCGCGAGCAGTGCATGGGACTCTGGTGAACTGGTATGTAAAACTGAAATTTTGAACGTCGATATCAGTAACTGTAACGGTGATAAATTTAAGTTAAAAGTTAAAAAATTAAAAGAATTAAATTTACCTGTACAATATCTTACTAACTTAGACTGTATTGATAATGAAACCTTGTGTAACATTAATAGTAATTACCATGAGATCTGTAACTCTGCAATAAAACCTAAGCTGTTAATAGGTCAGGATAACTATGATTTAATTGCGCCAATTTTTTGTAAAAAACAGAAGCCGGGCGGGCCGTTTATCACGCAAACATTATTAGGCTGGTGTGTACACGGGGCCTTACGCGACGAAGGTAGCTACCCCCGCCGGTTTCGCAGCGCACGCAGCGTTATCGTGACACCGCTAAGTAAGCAAGCAGCAGGTAAGTCGCACGAACACACACACTGTTCCTCTCACTCAGACAGCGTTAACTTAATAACACGCACAAGCAGTACACTTGAACACACACTCAATGATTCATCTCAGCACGCCATCACTCACTCATCGCCAATACCTACTGACGACGATTTACACGAATTGGTAAAACAATCATTTTCACTAGATTCTATTGGGTTATGTAACAAGCCTCGTCAAAACAGTAACGAGTTGAAAGCTGTTAACATGCTTGACGAGTCGGCCGAATTGATTGACGGCCAATGGTCAGTCGGGCTTCCTTGGCGGTCAGATGTGTCGTCCATGCCTGACTCATACCCCGTAGCGCTAAAACGGTTAAAATGTATAGAAAGAAAAATGTCGTTAGATTCCGAATATGAATTGCGTTACCGCGAACGTGTTAACTATTTATTCGACAACCAGTATGCAAAGAAACTTATCGACTCGGACGGTAGGAACGCGTCGGTGACCAAGGTTTGGTACCTACCACATTTCGGTGTCGATAACCCGAATAAAAAAAAGTTAAGACTGGTGTTTGACGCCGCGGCCAAAACTAATCAATTATCACTAAACGACTTTCTACTTCAGGGGCCGGACTTGCTAAAGTCGTTATACGGAATTATGTTTAGATTTAGGGAAAATAGTATAGGTATTATAGGAGACATAAAAGATATGTTTTTGAGAATCAAAATAAAAGAGTCTGATCAAAACGCGCTTAGATTTTTATGGAAAGAAAAAAATTGTGATAAAATAATTACGTGTGTCATGACGTCACTCATTTTTGGGGCCAATTGTTCTCCATTTATCGCGCAGTACATCAATCAGGAGAAAAATGCCTCTCGATTCCAGTCTGAAATGCCAGAAGCCGTTAAAGCCATACAAAATAACCAATATATGGACGACTACATTGATAGTTTTGAAGACAAAATTGTTGCTGCAAAAATAGCTAAAGAAATAACATACATACACAAACAGGGTGGATTCGAGATGTGTAATTGGTTGAGTAACGAACCCGATGTATTGCGCGACGTTCCAAGGGACGCTCTTAACGACAGGGCCATAAGGTTGGATATTGACAAACAGCCAGAGCGTGCCCTAGGTCTACTTTGGTTCCCGCGCACTGACATGTTAGCATTCGATTTGACCTTCAAACGCATACCGGAGGATATCTTACTTTTCGAAAGAAAACCAACCAAGCGTGAATTGTTACGTATTGTCATGTCTATTTTTGATATTCATGGTTATTTAGGACCGTTTACAATTAAAGGTAAAATATTAATGCGTGAAACTTGGAAAAATAATATATCGTGGGATGACGTACTTAGTGACGAATTATATCAGTTGTTTCAGGGGTGGATACAACAAGCTACGGAAATAAACAATATTAGAATCCCGCGGTGGTATTTTCGTAATAATAGTAATACAGTAAATAATAATAGTAGCGAGACTTTAGAACTTCACGTATTTTGCGACGCATCGCCGAGCGCGTACGCGGCCGTTGCGTATTGGCGTAACAAAAACAGCAATGATCACGCGAATGTTTCCTTCATCGCTAGCAAGTGCAAACTCACACCTATTCGACCTGTATCGGTGCCGCGCCTGGAAATCCAGGGAGCCGTTTTAGCATGTAAGCTAGCAGATAGCATTAAAAAAGAACATCGCTTAGTTCCGAATTCTGTATACTACTGGACTGATTCGACAACAGTTTTATATTGGATAAAGAATCATTGTCGAACATATAAAACATTTATTGCTAATAGACTCGGTGAAATCGACGAGTATAGTAAGGCGGGTGAATGGAATTATGTACCTACTGCGTTGAACGTTGCCGACTTAGGTACAAAGAATACCGATCACGTATTAAATAACGACTCGGAGTGGTTTTCCGGGCCGCCGTTCTTGCGCCAGCCGCGTTCACAGTGGCCGATGGGTCCTGAAATAAAAAACATTAGCGATGACATATTAGAAAAAGTGAACACGGTGTGTGAAAATGACAACTTACCTAACTTACCTATTCCGGAACCGGTTCGATTCTCTAGTTGGTTGCGATTGCTACGCACTACGGCGACAGTGCTTTTATTTATCGATAAACTGAAAAAGAAAACTGTTAACGGGTTAGATAAAGATTTAATGCAAAAGGCGGAATTATTACTGCTACGTCATTCACAATTACAATCGTTTCGGACGGAAATTAATTTAATAAAATCGGAAAAAGAAATTAATCGTGACAGCCGTTTGCGTTCACTTACCCCTATAATAGATGAAGACGGTCTGTTACGCGTTGGCAGCCGCATAGGAAATGCAAAAGACGTACCTGACATGACTAAATACCCTGTAATATTAGATGGTAAAGATCATATTGCCCGTCTTATCGTTGCTCATTACCACGTCGCCGCAGCTCACTCCTGTAATGAAATGGTCATAAACGAGTTGCGACAAAAATATTGGTTGCTTAGGTTAAGACCGACGGTCCGTTCTATTTCAAAAAAATGCTTAGTATGTCGCTTTAGAAAAGTTTTACCTAAACCGCCGCGACTCGGTGACTTACCTGAATGTCGACTCGCTCATCATCAGAGACCGTTCACCATGTGTGGTGTGGACCTTTTCGGACCGATGGAGGTTATTGTGGGTCGGCAAAGGGCTCGGCGATACGGGGTGCTATTCACGTGCCTCACGGTGCGCGCCGTGCACATTGAGGTAGTGTCAACCCTAACAGCTGACTCCATGATAATGGCTCTGCGGCGCATGGCCGCTCGCCGAGGATGGCCACACACGTTATTCTCTGATAATGGGACAAATTTACGAGGCGCCGACGCGGAATTAAAAAAATCTTACGAAGTTCTTTTAAATAATAAACAGGCTTTAGTTTCGGAAGCACTTAATAGAGGGGTACAATGGAAGTTTCTACCGCCTATAAGTCCTCATATGGCAGGGGCCTGGGAACGCCTCATACGCAGTGTTAAAACCGCTTTACGAGTGGTCCTAAAAGAGCGTGCTCCAAAAGAGGAGACCTTGGCTACATTTCTATGTGAGGTAGAAAACATGATCAATGGCCGGCCGTTAACGCATGTCTCAGTTGACCCACGTGACCCAGAATCTTTAACACCAAACCACTTCCTACTCGGCTCATCTTCACACTTACCACAGCCAGGTGTATTCGACGACAGCGACCTCTGCCTCAGGAAGCAGTGGCGCGTGGCACAGCGTCTTGCGGATCTTTTTTGGTCTAGGTGGATGAAGGAGGTCCTACCTTCGTTGGCCCCTCGTAGAAAGTGGGACCGCGAGGGCACACAGCTGGCGGAAGGCGACCTCGTTGTCGTAGTGGACCCAGCTTCCCCGCGAAACGTTTGGCCGCGAGGTATCGTCCACAGAGTGTATCCTGGACCGGATGGACGGGTAAGGGTAGTGGACGTTAAAACCAAGGGTGGAATCAGGAAGCGTCCTGCGTCGCGTTTAGCTTTGCTTCTTAGTAATGAGTGTCGCAATCACGACACTGGGGGGCAGGATGTTGACGACGTATAAACGGCCCGCTCGACGAAGTACCTGAAATAAAGTAAACCTGTAAAATTAGTAGATATAAATACATAAATAGAATAGATATAGAAAACATACTTACCTTTATTATGTAACGTCTTGTGGTGCATTTTAATTAAATAAATGGGATGGTCAAAAAACTACTGAGAAAGTTAAATTGTGAATTAATTTTGTCCCGGACTCACGCTTGACAACCGCTGCCTCGCCGGCTCGCCGCACGCGCCGCGCCGCGCGCGCCCTCCCCGGTAGTTGCTCGCATCACCGCCCGACGGCAACACGTCGCCGTCCGCGACCCGCACAATAGGCATGATGACAAATTTTTGGAAATTGTTCTATAATGCTCTGGAATATATATTAATTACAACAAAGATAATATTTCTGCTTAAAATTAAGGATTAGTATTTAAAAGTTACTTTTTAATTCATAAATTTAAAATTCGCACCAAAACGCATCAAAGTGTCATGGCGTCCCTTTGCTACGTCACTTTAGAGTACAACAATCACTCGACAGTTGTAAACATCTTGATTTTTTGGAATTACAGTTGTTATTTGGTTATAAATATGAATTCGAAAGCGTATAGGTGGTGTTCAGTCCCTCTGTGTACTAACACGTCCATAAAAACTCCTGAGAAGTTATTTATTTTCGTTCCTTTTAATAAAACTATTCGAAATAAGTGGCTTAATCTTGCAAGACGTGATATGAAAGGAATAACACCCACTACTCAGCTATATTTTATTATATGTTTGATCCCAGAAATGATCCTAGCATTAACAAGTCTAAGCTACAACTCACTAATGGCCCACTACTGAGCACGGGTCTCTCCTCATTACTGAGGAGGCCTAGAGCATACTCCACCACGCTGCTCCAATGCGGGTTGGTGGACAACGGACGGACAGCGGGTTGGTGTAACAAGTCTATTCTTGGTAAATTAGCGCTGGAAGCCTTTTGAAATCCTTGTTCCATGACTCAGTGGATCAAAGTCGATTTACACAAAACAAACTGAAGTTGAAAACAAAATAAAAACCGCGTATTAAATAGTAAAAACCAGCGAGTAGGTATGTATTCTATTGAATTACAAATAAACAATGATAGAGAACTCTAACGTGACGTCACGCGCTGTGATTGGTGTTCAACATGTCATGGCGGATTGTCGTATTTCGTGATTTTGATTTATTAATAAATTATTAATCTCTCTTTTAATTATAAAAAGAATAAGTGTTTTATAATCAACAATTCAGGTATATTATACATACAAATTATTTCAATGAAATTTACTTGCTGTCATCATGCCTATTACGCAAGACGATTTACGTATACTCGCTCAGTAGTTTTCGGGCCGATTTTAACTTACCGCATCGTTTCATTTCTTCGCTGAAGTACGCACCAGCCCCATCACCAACAAAAGGGTTAACCTAATATTGAACCACCATGAATTATGACCAATTACAATTTTATGAGACATTATTTATTAGCATGTAATAGTGGCGACTCACGATTTTCTTATTTTGTCTAAAATGGCCCTTCTACCTCCCTTGGATAAAAAGTGTGACCACTGCTCATGTAGGTATAATAAGTATAGTGCTTAGCGATAATTGAAATAAGTGAACGATAACCTCTTACTATCTCTATACTGCATAAATCTGAAAAAAAAAGATTTAATTGTGTAGCATTTGAATAGTACCTAACAAATTTAATTTCGTAAGTATAAATTTTTTCCAAAACGGGTCAAACTTTTCCGACACGACGAAATCAACGCATTTATCATTTACTAGCTTTTGCCCGCGGCTTCACCCGCGTGGAATTCGTTTATATTCGGAACGTCAAAGGAAAATTCATCTAAATCGTTCATGCGGTGTAGATTTTTCATACAAACTTTCCTCCCCTATTTCAAGGGGGTTGATTTTTGAAAAAAAAGTATGTGTGACTCTGGGTCTTCAACTATTTTCATTCCGAGTTTCATCCAAATTGGACCGGTGGTTTAGCCGTGAAAACGTCACAGACAGACAGACAGATAGACTTTCGCATTAATAATATTAGTATGGATATTAGCTTTGGTCCCAGATGGTTTTCCAGATAATTTTGGTTATTAACATAAATACTAATAGGTCTCGCCTGTATTTCTCAAAGCTCAGGACTTGTACCCCAATTACACGATAAGCCCTAAACGTTTTATTTTCGTACATTTTATGGAGAGAGGTACTAAGGAAGGCTTTGTTTGCGTCAGCGGAGACTTCAGCCTTGTAGTGAATGTGAATGAAAAGTAAGTGCCGACTCGGTAAGACTTTCTTCGTAAGTACTTCCACGGAAATAATCGCGCTTGTTTGTAAACGTCTGCAAATCATTTTTATAGCCATTTATTTGGGTTTTGTAGCCAATAACAAACAGAACTCTTTCTATGTTTCGTAGTCTGTATGTCTGTCGTAGGGTCTCTTTTTTAACGGAATTAGGTAGAATCTTGAACTCTTCACAATCACAATAGTAACACTCAGAATCTAAAGCAGGTTCCCATACAATAAACTTTAACAATTTGGTTTATTTTATCATAATCCTGCACAAATATTTAAGAATTAATATGGCTCTGTGGTACAGAACCCTGAGTGTGGAAGTTTGATTCGCACTTGACTGAATTTATTTGAAATTGACAGCAAACATTTCCATGCGTGAAGTTTGTGTGGTCAAGGTTTTCAATATTCTATGCATCCATAATCTGAGAAAAAGTCACATACCTACTATAAATTGTTGAATTGTCATTGGAACGAATTCTCTTTCTTTTCGTTATTTTGTTATTGTTATTGTGTTTTTGTTATTTTAGTTGATAATTTGAATTATGGTTTTTCTGTATTTTACGTAATTTATTATTTCCTAAAATACTGAATTTCCTAAATTCATTCCTGTACTTAAATAAAAACTAATCAGAAAAATTTAAGAGAAAAATCAAGAAAACCTACATAAAATTGAGCACGATTTTTTTGCAAATTGTGTCGATTCTACATTAGCCGAAGGAACTTCGTTCCTACCTGGTGTCCCACGACACCACATCTTTTTTTATTACTACTTTATCTACAAACTAATTATACCTAATCGTTTATGTATCGCAGATACAACCCAAATATGAAAGTAATTAATATTCCTACAGATAGAACCTAAATCTGTGTCACACAAATATTTGCCCCGGCCGGGAATCAAACCCGAGACTTTGCACACAAAGTTAATACCAACCTACCGGATGTTACTACGTGTTACAGATATTATAATTATTAGATATTTATATTATTGCGTAGTAATAAATTAGGTCTGTACGAGCTCAGTGCGGTGTGCGTGAGATAATAGAGTGGGATAAGGGTTTGGCGTTGGTGACGTGTTATCGTATCGTCGTGTCGTCGTATCGTCGTATCGTCGTATCGTCGTGTCGTCACGTCGTCGCGTCGTCGCGTCGTCGGGTCGTCGTGACGTCCTATCGTCGTGTCGTCGTGTCGTCGTATTGTCGTGACGTCCCATAGCACCCTCACAGTCTTTTACTGACATCAAAAACGTAAAAACCCAAACATCCTGAACCACTAAGCAGAGAAAAGGAAAACCTTTTGTCCACTACCTCCAACTTCGCACATACCACATTGCTTGAAGCAACTTAGTACAGCAGGTGTTGTGTAGTGTGTACCCCAGGGGAGCCGTAAGGGTCCTATAAAAGTTATACGGTACCAATATCGAGATTACCCCAAGAACATCTCTACTGCCAATCGCATTATCATTTTACCCCGCGGATCTCCCAATATCATAAACATAAAGTACAAAGGAAACAAATGAAAAACCAATAAAGAGCCAAGTAAAATGTATTCCATTTAAACCATTGCCCGACTAAACGACGGTGTCTGACTTCAAACGTGTAGCGAACGGGCATAATTTTTAAAACATCTAGTTTTTTTTGTGACCATAAAAGTTTCATGTCAAAGCGGGATGCCCACGGAAACGCTAGACTCTAGAGTACCTATATTATTGCATTAAGACCAGAGAAACACCGCGCCGTAGAGGAAAACGTATTGGCGACCTGTTTTTTCACCGCCCTGCCTGCTTTGTGTAACGTCCTTTTTTTATTCAGTTGAAATAGCAAACGAGCATGCAGCACCACCCTTCCGCTGCCGCCCTTTACAATTGTGACCGACTTAGATCGAGACTCAATTTAAGGAATGGGATGGTTGTCCAGTTTGTTAATGGTGCATAATCAAGCACGAATTTGTTGTTCTTAATCATTTTCTTTCTATGCCCAAACGGGACTTCCTTCACCAATGCGAGACATTTTTGTTCCCGCTCTGGGCACCAGGTATGATCAGTAGGTAAACCTTTATGTCTGTCGTTTACTCGCTGACGATCGAACCTGTCGATCGAAACAAGTAGCATGTTCGGCGCGGGGTATAATCATAATATGTTTTTATAGCCATCTCCTAAAATCATATTGCCCCCTACAACCGGATCCCATAGTTTCCGTCCGGTTAGCCTGTACCACCGGTTATTATTTAACCGGTTATTATTGTACGTTTAATATGAACACAAATTGATTTAATTGTTTACAACGGATATGGTTTTGTTTATTCAAAATTTGTTTACGCACGTGAAACTGATATTAAAACATGAATAATCGTAATTATCGAAACTCCATATTGACTCATTGTTGGGCACGAGTTTGCTTTCACAATTTAAGGGCTTCAAGTCATTGTCCATCACGATGGCCAATTGCGGATTGGCAAACTGTACCTACACAATTTTGAGGACATTAGAGAACAACCTTAGATGTGCAGGGTTGGATATAGTATTTATGGGTAATTATTTTAAATTCTACCTCGACAATCATATTTAGTCCTCCCTCCACCTGGGTACGCCCATGTTGATAAGAGAATTAAGGAGATACAGTGAATGGCAATTTCGAAGAAGAATGCTACTTATTTCACAATAACATAAGCGTACGCTTAATAATAAGCCTCGGCTTATTAATTGTGAAAGAATTCGCAAATTTCGCGCTGCCCTAAATAATAAGCGGCCATTATTTTTCTCGGCACAAACATGGCGATATTAATTGGTTCCGGTTTCAATTTGAACACCTGCTTCCTCGTTGGCTGTTAAATGAAAATTATTAGGATATAATCCTCTTAAGCGGTGAGGATCAGAGGACCTTCGATCATCTTCAATTTTGGTTGGTCGTTGGGTCGATTCTTCGGACTGAGTTAAGCAACAGCAGGCACGTTTTGTAGTTGGTGGGTGACCGCTGTTTGTAAAATTTCTTGAGCCCTTCCGTGCTTCGGAGAGCACGTTAATTCGACGCTAGTTATTGGTGATAGAAATCATTAAGCTATGTCAGAGGCCTTCGGGCGGCATTTAAATTTCCGACACTTGGGTTGGCCACTAGTCCCGATCAATGCGCACTGGAACAGCTTGGTGGAGTGGGCTCTAGTCCTCCTCAATGAGCAGAGACCTATGTAAACGATGGGTAGAAGACACCTTCGTTCGAATTCTGTATTCTATTTTGTTTCTAGGTAAGCACCATTTTGAGGCAGTTGTCTCCCACTCGCTCTTTGGTTCCTTTTTCTTCTGCTATGGACTGTGGAATGATTTCTTTTCCAAGATATAGGTACATCATAATGATCTGCATTCTTTAGAATATTCGGCACTTGACCAGCGATTGGAATATGTTTTGTTTTAGATAGATGACTACGGCTTAGCCCAACATTAGCACAGTTTTGAGCTGTATGATCAAAGTCTCCGAAGCGTTAAAATATTTTTATTTGACACTGATTAATTGAATAGGCGACGTATGTTATATTAGTCCTGTTCCTTCAAGCGGTTAATAAACACTTTTTGGTTTGGTTGACCCTTTGTTCTTCAATACACATCCTCGTTGTCGTCCATTTTCTTACCATCGATCGGGGAGGAGTGGCTCAGAAAACACTGGTTTCTCAAAGTTACCCGCTTCCTAATAGGGTCAACCATCACTCAAGCAGTCCTATGAAATGGGCGAAACATTTTCTTTATTCGGATTGTCATAGAAAATGAGTTTTGTTTTATTTTAGGATGACGAATGGACGATACGAGTAATAAATTTTGCATATTTTTCTCCGTTAAGGGTTCCTTGGGCACCGATATAAAAAATCTATACAACTATTTATTTATTTTTATTTATTTATTTATAGTACACCAACATAATAAGCATCCATTAATACAATAAAAATCACATTCTAATAAGATAATTTCTTAATGCTATTACAATTATAGGTGTAGACAACATGCAATTTATAAGTAACAGATTTCATAGAATACAATAGAATATATAAACTTTAAATTACAAAACATTGAATAAGAAGTTATAATATTCTAGATCAAAGTAAATACTAAGACTACAATTTTTAATCGAACTTATTTTGAATTCATTACAAAATTTATAATATTTAGGTACCATGTCAAAAATTAAAAATCTAAAAATAATTAGTTTATTATGTCATAATTAAAATAATGTTATTCAGATCAAATTGTTCCATGTCGATAATAAATATAAAACTAATCAAATAACGTTTAAAATTGAAAACTTATATACTTAATTATTAATTTCAAAATAAGTGAAAACATGTTATTACAACAAACTTTTCTTGAACTTGACAATCTTACTATCGAAAAGATCAATGTCCTTGGTTTTGGAAATACTATTAAACGATCGTACAATTCTGTTGATGGGAGCGTTTAGACCTAAATTTGATTTACATGTGTTTTGAGAAAAGAGGTTGTAATTCCTCGATATTCTTGGAATCCGTGATGGGAATGTAAAAGACAGGAGCGAGAGGATATCGGGAGCGTCTAGTTGGCCGTTAACAAGTTTGTAGAGAAAGACTAAGTCGAGCGTACGTCTTCTGTCTGCTAGTGATGACAAGTGGAAGTAATTTAATCTTTCTTCATAACTTGTAATGTCCTTAGTAAGATTTAGCGAATACGTCAAATGCCATAGAAATCTCTTTTGCAAACGCTCTAGTCTCTTGATATAAATGTCATAAAAGGGATTCCAAATCACACTGCCATATTCTAAAATGCTCCGAACTAATGAATTAAATAGTAATATTTTTATTTTTGGCGATTTTAAGTCCCTGCAGTTTCGGAGGATAAATCCTAGGTTTTTAAAACCTCTAGTACATATGTGTTCTATATGAATGTTAAAAAATAATTTACTGTCCAGAATAATCCCTAAGTCTCTGATAGTATCTACTGTATCTAAAGGAATTGACTTAATTTTATAGGTGTAGTTGAGAGATACTTTTTTTCTTGTGAATCGCATTAAATGACATTTGGAGCAGTTCAAGTCCATGCTATTCAGGTTGCACCATTTTACCAAGCGGTTCAGGTCATCCTGTAAGAGTTCAGAGTCATGAACATTGTTTATAGGTCTGAAAAATTTCAAATCATCTGCGAATAAATAATATCGAGAGTGCTGAAAACATTCACCGATGTCATTAATAAAGACATTGAATAAGAGTGGTGCCAGGTGAGAACCTTGTGGAACTCCAGACTTGATTATGTAAGGATCTGACGAGCAACCATTGATTATGACCTTAGATATACGATCTGTGAGATACGAATTACACCAATTCAGCAGCGTTCCAGTGAATCCAAGACCAGAAAGCTTCAGAATTAAAGTTTTATGGTTGACCCTGTCAAAGGCCTTGCTAAAATCAGTATAAATCGCATCAACTGAAGAACGATTATCCACCTCCATCGAGACTGCGTCAATGAATGTCACAAGATTGGTTACTGTTGACCTTCCCTTAACGAACCCATGTTGGGATGGATTGATGAGTGGTCTAAGGTGCCAGGTGAATATAGGGTTAAGTAGTAATTCAAAGACCTTTGAGAAGACTGGGAGGATGGATATTGGTCTGTAGTTTTTTACAAGGTGTCTTTCTCCGCTTTTAAACAAAGGTATTATATTGGCTACTTTCCAAGCTGAAGGAAATATGCCTGTACTCAAGGATTTGTTGAAAATCATACGCAGTGGTTTTGCTATAGCTGGTGCTGATTTAACTGCGAAAACTGATGGGATGCCGTCTGCACCCGCACCCTTAAAAAGGTCAAGTCTTTTTAAAATCTTCAGAACTTGATCGTCTCTAAATTTTATTTCGGTCAAACATAAGTTATTATTGAAATAAGCGTTATTTTTACTTTCTGGTGAAGAGTAAATTGATTGATTATAGCTAGAATGATTGGACTCAAAGTTATTAGCGAACAGATTGCAGATGTCTTTGTCATTAATACATGTTGTATCGTTATGGGTCATTTGCTTGGGCATATCACTAACGTATTTTCTTTTATTTTTAATGAAAGACCATAAAAGCTTCGGATTTGATCGTAAGTTTTGCTCCAGTGATGCAATGTAGTTACGATAACAAATTGTAATTAAGTGGTCAGAACGTTTTTTGGCTAGATCGAAAGAAAGTTGGTCGAGTGGGTTGTTGTTGTATTTAAGTAGTTTTTTACGATATTTAAGTTTCTCTCGTAAAAGTTTTATAAGGTTACGTGAGAACCAAATAGGGTATCTATGGGATTTTAATTTAGTTTTTGGCACATATTTTAATAACGCTAAATGAATATGACTATAGAACACTGACAACATGTCATTTACATCTGTGCAATTTTTAAATTCCTCATCCCAGTCTATCAACATCAAATATTTTATAATATTTGCATAGTCGGCTTTAAAGAAGCAATAACGATCCTTATTTGAAAATGTATAATGTGTAGGACGGATGAAAGAAATATTAAACTCGATAGGTGGGTGGTAATCATCAATAACAGATAAAGGGTTTTTACTTGCTCTCAGACCGGAAACCTCGAAGCTACTGAGTACTAGGTCTAAGATTTTTCCTTGATGGTTAGCAATGATATTGTTTTGTTTCAAATCATTAAGAGAGCAAAAATCTAACAAAAGCGTGGCATACAAACTATTGGTGTTATTGGTTGAGAGTATCTCAGTGCCAATATTGGGGGAATACCAATTTATTGAGCCAAGATTAAAATCACCAACGAACAAAACCTTATTTATATTATATTGCTCAATTACTCGATTTGAATTAGTTAAGAATTCGTCGAGGATATGTCTTTGCAGTGGAGGCGGAAGATACACTGCGCATAGATAAATCACGTCAGTTTGGCCATCGGCCCCTCTGTATTGAATTTCAACCCAAAGATCTTCGCATTTTGATTGGTATGACTGCAATCTGCGCGAGAGGAGTTGCTTTGAAACGGCGATTAAGACTCCTCCTCCATTCTTACACTTGTGGAATCCGCTAGACTCTCTGTCCCGTCTATATACCGTGTACCTGGTATCGAAAAGCTCGGAGTCGTATATACTGTCATTCAGCCACGTTTCGCTGAGAACTATGACATCAAAATTGGTGCAAACTACGTTGTTGAAAAGGTCTATAGTTTTAGTTCTTAAACCTCGGACATTTTGATAGTAAAAATGTAACATAAAATTTTTATATTGAATAATGTAAAAAATTGAAAGAGAAAATTAATAATTAATAAAATAAATTGAATTACTGTTTAATTTAAATGAATAGAAATTCAATCACTAATTAAATTAAATAAATAGAATTATAACACAATGATCGAACTTAATTTCCAACTAATTATTTATATCGTTAGGTCAGTTTATTTAAAACACTTTGATCTTTTACAAGGATATAAGCAGACTCGCCAGATTTTCGTATAAAAACTTTATTGTCCCGGACCCACACAAATTTGTAATTTAGCTCCTTGGCTTTTTGGCGAGCAGCCGCGTGCAATGACTTAACTTCCGGGGTAAGGTGTTCTGTAACGAACACTGCCGTTTTCTTCCCACTATAGCCTAGGTGACTGGAGTTCAACTTGTTAGTGGGGTTGTTTTTATTGAACTTTATGACACCCGCCAGAAAGGTATCCCGGAGCCGGCGGTTGTTGAATCTTACTATAATGGATCGGGGACGTGGGCTCCCAGAATTTAATTTTGCGATGCGACTGCAGTATTGCACGTCTGAGTCGGTTACGGGGCACTTAATTGTTTCTCCAAGTTGTTTTACTATGCTATAAGTATTTTCGCTGTTATGCTCTGGAACACACTGAAGTTCGATGTTGTTGGCTCGCGAGAGTGTTTCGAGTTGGTGCAGCCGTTTCGAGAGGTCTCGGGTTGTGGCTCGGAGTTCTGCGTTTTCGCTTTGAAGTTGGGCTATGAGCAATTTGTTCGTCTCGTTTTCGCCCTTGATTAAATCGCGTTCAGAGTTAGAAAGAGCTAGTGATTCTTCAAAGGAGATGTTTCATTTTGGGCGGCGACTTTGTACATTTCACCACAAAACGAGAAAAATATACTGATTCACAGAAAAATATCAAAAAATTTATTAGATTAGCCGTTCTCTGCAGAGAAATTATTTTCAATAAAATATTTTTACGCACAACAACATTGGCGGTTCCATGACTCCGAAATAGAGAACTATCAAAATAAAAATAAATATAAACGTGTCTGTTGTCTGTGATTAGTTATTGAGCTCTGAAGTTTAGAATGCCAGTGACATTTTTCGACATTCCGAGTGTTTCTTTGAAGTGTTTAGTGCTATTTATAGTGATCAAGTGAATATCTACCTACGGCTTTGTTTTTTGGACTCCTGGATCTCGCAGTACTTGTTTACCCGGCTTTCGTTTTATGGACCTCGATTTTGCTTGTGATTTGGTTTTTTGTTGTTTCCGTTCAATAGCTTTTGCGCATACTTTTTAAGGTTTGTAGATCGTCTCATTATAAGACAGACAAATATTGAGGCACCGGCTTCAGTCCTGGATGGCATATTATTAATAGAAGATGGTTGAAATGAAAAAATAAAATATGAATAAATAAAATGCTGTTTTTTATTTACTTCTGTCGTATCTAAAATATTTAAATACAGAAATTGCAACTGCCTTGCAACTGGATTGCACCGTTTAATTAGATAAGATACGCTTAATAATGTTAATAATAAAAGACAGATCCAACAAACCAAATCCAAAAAGATCGTCGGGCTTATATTTTATATTTTATCATGCATTGGACATTGATACATGTTGACACGCCTAATATGACATTAGAATAAATCAAGTTTATCAACGTCATCAGCAGTCGATTTGTCCACCATACTGTCTCAGTGTTACAATATATTATCCATAAATTGAATTATTGTCGCCAAACTAAGGTGAAATCAAGAATTTGGATGATATGGAACGCTTTCAAATAATATGAGCTACTTCCTATTTAATGTACAGTGTACCCGCCCAGGCGCCATACATTTCTGAAACATCTCCTTTGTCTAGTTTAGAGTGGATGTTTTTAATGTCACTGTTAAATTTTCGGTCCAATTCTTCTCGAATGATCTCCCTGATTATATCGGCTGACAGGCAGCTGCAGGATTTTTCTGAGTTTCCGGTTTTTTGAGGCTTAGATCGAGTCGTAATATTTTGGTACTGCGCAGGTGAACCAGACGCGAGATCTAACAGTGCGCCAGCGGCCGTCGTTGATGAAGTACGTATCGGCGTATTAGTGTATCCAACCGGTTTAGGTTCTTTACAGCGGCAAGATGGACAAACCCACTTGGCTTTGAAGTCTTTGCTAAGGTTGTCGTAATCTTTTTTATTATAATTCACACACGAATAGTGATAATGATCTTGACAGCGGCAGCAGCTCAAAAACGATTCTTCCTTTAAAACATTTCGGCATCCGGCGCATTTTTGTGCATTCATTTCATAAGATGTTATTTATATTTTTCGTTTTAATCGTTGATGTAATGTGGGTAATGTTTCGTGGAACAATACCAGTCTTTGTACAATATCCTTGTATGCAAGTAGAGATGGGCAATCTGTTTGAGAAAAGAGCTTAAGCGCCGTAGTAATCACGGCGCTTACGCGTTCGGTTGAGAGATTGCGTTTCTTGATCTGTATTCACTTTAATTTATGATTTTTTAGATTTTAAATTGATTCAACACATATATTTCACTTATATTATTCACTTCACTTATTGATAGCACGATACTACGTGGAATTTTAGTATGAATAAGTTGAAATAACTATTATAAACTGGTGAATTACTATAGAAACTACGGAACAAAAAAAGACAGCTGTTACTCGTAAGGCGTTCGAATTCGTACTCGTATTCGTATTCGTACTATACATATTATACGTTAAAACTGTAACTGATCGCTGTTTGGACACGCTAATCTCAGAAATGGCTGAACGGATTTTAATGGGACTTTCACTGGGAGATAGAGAGGCTGTGGAGCAACATAAAGGCTACTTATTATCCCGCAGTACCTGCGGAATCGGGGTTCACGCGGGAAAAACTCCTATGTACGAAAGAAGTCGCGGGCAACAGCTAGAACACAAATAAGGCACTTCTCACACAACGCTGTTTGCAAGCGACTAGGATCTTGTCAATGTATGAAAGCGACGCGTCTGCGATGCGTCTCCTGTCAGTGAATAGTGTCAGATACAGCGAATTTTGGATTACGTTGCAGTCGCGTAGCTCATAAATGCGTTGTGTGAGAAGTGCCTAAAAGGCTTTCGAGGGGAAGGAAACGATTCAAGGCTTTGTCGAGAGTGGGTTCATTGCCTTATCTTGAAACGTATATTAGTGGGTATATTTAAGTGACTAAAAACATCTCTAACCTCAATGATCCTAGAACCTGGAGAAAATTTATATGGCACATAAATGTTTGCCGCGACGGGAATTGAACCCAAGTCCTTGCTCCGTATTTAGAACCACTAGGTACCAAGTAGGCTTCAGGTCGTCAAAGTCTTACACTGAATCGATTCTTCCACTTTTTAAATCCGTTATTAAGTTTGGCGGTTTTTGTTCGTCTGTCTACATGAGATCATAGCTCTCGAATGGATGAACTTATAAGAAATAAAAAGATAAAAAAATAAAAATAAAACTTATTTAGATGCTTTTTTTCGAAAACTGACGTGATCAAGTTGGTTTTAGCTAGGTTTAAAGAAAGTAGAGAAAAGATTAAATGAGGAAATATAAATTACCAAACTTAGAATAATTATAATTATAGAATGACAGTTAGTAGTCATACAAGCGCTGTCTAAAATGAAGTACTAACCGATTTTTTTTTTAAAACCGAATATAAAATATTGAAAGCTAACCTGTGAAAAGTGGTGTTATTATACTTCTTTTGTTTTTCGGATGTGTTGTGACAAAATGTAACAGCACAAATCGTCATTATTTTATTTTTTCGAAGACACGTTCGGCTTCGGCGTGCACTAAAATTGGATACTACGGAGCGGAACGGTGTTTGGAGCCATTAATGGCTCCAATGAAGGTGGCTACAAAATGGCCGCTCTGACTTGGTTTCTATACTATAATTATTCTAAGTAACCAAACGAAATTATTATTAATTCAAATAGACTCCAAGCAATATATTCGATCAATTGATTTAATTTTATCCTCTGTTCAATGAATACACTTAATTAAATTCGATTCATTTAAGCTGCAGCGTGGAAAATGAAATACCTTCTAACTTAATATTAGAACTAGCAACAGCTAAGTGTTCTGAGACGCATGCATTTAAATTGCAAGAAATTCTGTTTATTTGGAACGAAGAGAAAACACACAGCTGTTTATTTTGTCTATAAACTACAGACAGATTTAATAACCTTCGGGATTAATAAATAAATTTCGAACGCACTACAATATCCATTGATAACATCTTAAATTCTTTAGCTTTTCATCGTCATCATCACAAACTAACTAGCCCACTTCTGGGCTCGGGTTTCCTCTCAAAATGAGGGGTACAGCAGGCTATGGTAAACCCCGCTAGCTAAGACTAGATTCGTGGGATACACCCTTTTCTGACAACATTATGAACTCTCCAGATATACAGGTTTTCCAACGATGTTTTCTTGACCGAAACAAGACTTACATTCTAAAGTTATTATTTGTAATTATTCAAATATAATTATTGCGTCGAAATACATTCAATTTCACCAAAAACAGTCAGTGAATCCCGAAAACGCACGCGATTTTCCGTTGCATTTACTTTGGGTCTGAGCCGATATCAAAACAATGGGGGTGTGAATATCCTTTTAACGGGAACAATGTGCGAGGGAGAGCATTGTGCATTTAACTTCTGTAAATTAAGTTAATTTCTCGCGCTCAACTTTAGATGTCTGACGGCGTAGGGTTAAACAGTTCTAAGATGAGTTATGGCACATTGTGTTTCAATATTGGGTGCTTACTGCGAAATTAAATTTTAGATATATTTCCATGACAATTTAAGCTACAAAGGTGCTTTAGGTGTTGCTATTGTTTTTGCCTGTGTTTTACTAGCAGGCAGCAAGTCTGTGTTATCGGCTCCTGAGATAAAAAAACATAAATCTGGCGAAACCGTACAACGTGATACGGTGACGTCGTCTTGACCGTCTTGAGAAGTCAGATCTCAGCTGCTCCTCAGGTATGACACCTCGCCTTGCCTCCGTTTGCCATAATAAATAAGTACTTATGTAAAACGATATGTAAGTAGGTAGGTAATTAGCCAGTTTCTGTCATCTGTTATGATTTATGGAACTAATCTGCCAACATCGGAATCGGATTAGTGTCAATAACTTTGGCCGCCCAAACACGATAAAAAAATGCTTGAATTGTACTTAGCGTATACCTACTCGTATACTCGTATACTTTCGATCACGCGTCAAACATAGTTATTGATTTCTTCGCCTTTGATTTGAATAGTTTGAAGACAATCTGTAGCTGTGAAACTCTTTTTGTATCACAGAATAATTTAGGAGTGGAGCCGCTCGCAAAACAACGCCGTGTGTAAAACTCCTTTGATCGCGCACGCCCGGGAACGCTTTGTTCCCGACTGACGAAGCAAGTGGGCAAACATTTTCCAAATAACTCCAAATTAACTTCGTTTCAGATGCGTGGGCTATGAGCTGACGTCCGAAGGTTGGCGATTTAGATTTTTGGTCTTTGATGAAATGTCGACATGTCCGTAATTTTCAAGTTTTATGTCGATTATTTAAGTATCTAAATGTCACTTGCTACAAACGGTGAAGGAAAACATCGTGAGGAAACCTGCATGCCGAAGAGTTCGCACAACTCAAAGGTGTGTGAAGTTTGCCAATCCGCACTTGGCCAGTGTGGTGGACCTTAACCTTGTCATTCTGAGAAGAGACCCGTGCTCAATAGCGGGCCATGATGGGTTGAAATGATGATGATGATGATGTCTTTTATGTCGAAGATTTATAGACACGGTAGGTACTCACGATAAGTTATTGATTTTATGGAATTAAGGTAGAAACTGACATCTGAGACCGATCTAGAACAAGACTCAAACGGAGACTATTATTAGTTCGTGTTCGATATGGAATCTGTTAAAGTGGCAACCTAGACAAATGCCAGCCTCCCTCCCCTGTGATTAAGGTTTATTGTAGAATAATAATATTGAACTTTACTTGCACTTAATTTTTTTTATCGGGGAGTAGCAATTCCATATTCTTGGCGTTTGAAGTATCTACCTATATTATAGTTAGAACATTGGTCGGTTAGTATGTTAGTAAGTAGGAGTTGTTAGAGATAGGTATTAGGTAAAGTTGTTAGGTAAGCCTATTTTGATCCATTTGCTTGAGCTTAGTTGGGGTTAAGCCTCTTAGATCCCGTACACACTCATGAGTAGACGATCTAAGATTGCACTTATTCTCAAAACGACTTGTGCCTATGGAATTGTGCCTAAAAGCCTTATTCTGAAAAAGGTTTATTCGGGGAATAACCACCATATTGTAATTAGCTCTCATTCTTAGGTGATGTCTTTCCTGTACGTACACTTAAACTTATGCAAGATTGGTTGAATGAGTTACCTTTTTAATCGACTTCAAAAAAACAGGTTTTCAGTGTGACCTGTATGTATGTATGTAGGTGTGTATGTATGTATGTAGGTATATTTGTGCGCGATTTTCTCGCGTTTGGTGGAACCGATTTTGTTGCGGTTTTTAGCATAGTATTTGTCAGACTTAGGAGAAGGTATTAGGCATATTGTTTGGCTGAACCGATTTTGATACGATTTTCAGCATCGTGTTTATCAGACTTATGAGAAGGATTTAGAAATATTAACCGCGTTTAACTGAACCGATTTTTACTTTTCGGCGTTAAAGTCGGTTCTATTTTGTTAAAAGTTATATCTATTATTGTTGTGGATCGTATGATGCATCTAACTTTGTTTTCTGTTTAGTCGCATAAGCCACCAAGCAATTAATACACGTCTTTCTTTTGCACATCGTCCCGGCAGGTTACTCAATCTTATATAGAACGTTAAGTCAATAACAATTATTTTACATTAAACTGCGGTTAGGTAGATATACCGGCCTACTTAATTTATTTATTTTGAAATAAAACTGAAGTCGAGAGCAAAAGAAATATAAGCACCGGATAAAAGCATTAAGCGCTGCAAATAAAAGTATGGAAGTTAACAGCCATGCATATTTACTAAATTAAAATGAGAGCATTTAGTTTCTTAAAAATTAATATGCATTACGCGAATTGCATAATTTGCTAGTCGTTTGCGGCAGGCGCTGGAGTAAGGAATATTTTTAGTTGTCGAGTTAAAAAATAATTAAGTTAACGACAGTACCTGGCATTAAGCAGTGTTAGCCGAGTGGTTTGAACGTTAGAATTTTTAACAAGTGGGCTGGTTTCGAATCCAGCAAGCACCACTTATTTTTTAAAATACCCAATTAAATATCCTAATGTTAAGCTTAAATATCAACGAGTATCCTAAAATACAATCTATAATCTACGGTGTTTGAAATAATTGGCAGACTATGCGCTTTTGATACCTAATATTTTTGAAAACTCTTAGATGCGGACTCTCATAATGATATTGAAAAGTTCAGGAACAAATTTCATCAACTCCATCAGTTGTTTTGTTTTGTAAGGCGGAAGTCATAAGATTCAATCAAAAGTTGTTTCATTGTAATCTGTTTGCTAGGATGCAGTCTAGACATTATATCAACGGTCAAGCCTGAAACGCGCCCGCAGCAATGGTTTCCGTATATAATTAAGCTAAAATAAAAGTTGCTATACAAAAGTTTTTGTCGATTGGATATTTCAGACTGTAGGTAAAATTTATAACAAGTAGGTTTAGCTACCTGGTCTACCCAAGCCACACTTGAAAACGTGATTATGGATTTTAATTTAAATGGTATTGTTTTATTTGTGAAGCGATTGAAGTATAAAAACACTAAGCTAATTTCAATCAACGAAATAAAACTAAATAGGTAGGTACATTTCTGAGATGAAAATTCGTACAGATTAATATTCAAACAGAGAATTTAAAAAAAAATCACATCAAAATCTATTTCTCATCTTGTGTGATTTTTCTTTTTTCTTGTTTGTCACAAGTGTATTTTTTTGGATTTTGCAGTACCAGTGCGTAATTTACAAACAACCATTTAGGTACCTAACTGAATGTAAAGTCAATTTAGGTAATATTCTAAACTCTGTCTCTTATAAAGTTTCGGCCAAAAAATGGCCGAAAATTTCGGTCGCGCCTAAACTCGAGTGTTCGTGAGTATCGTGAATGTTCGGTTAAATTGTCGGCTAACTCGTGCTTTCGGCTTAGTTCCCATAAAGCCCATAAATATCAATAATAATTATCTACTATTAGTTAATGATATTGAGTGTTTTACTGAAATGTACCTACTGATTATGATATTAGTCAACTAGCCAAGTAGTCGGTTGTAAGAAGCCGTGGGCGGAAGCGGAACCTAGTGCCTCAGTAAATTTTGCCATCAGCGGTCACTCATCTCACCGACCGCGCCTGCTGTGTACTCGGACCGAGCTGTCTATGAGCGCTTACCAAGACACAGGGAAGGGTTGATGTTTTCAAATTCACACGGAACTCTAAAAGATGTTAAAAAAGAAGCATACTTCGACCACGGTGTAATGACGAACTAATTAAAAGTTACTTGAATATTATTCCGACGGAACGAACTCGAAACTTCCAACGTAATTTGTTAATTATAAAACGAGCGGATTTTTCTAAACTTTCCATCAAGTGAATTGTTACGTCAGTTCTTTCTTTTACGGCCTTTGCTCTTGGATTTAATTCAGATACAGCAACTTTTACGTATTTTGTAGTTACATTTTTAACGTAATTTTCTCTTATTTATATTTAAATTCGGTTAAAAGTTAACGTGCGCATAGTCTTGTTGGTATTGGCGCTGGCCACAAATCAAAGAGTCACAGTTTCGATTCTTGGTCGGGACAGGTATTTCTGTGTGAGTTTGTTCCCGTGGTGTTAGTAATGTGTTAGTCAGGTACACGTTAGGTATTTACCTATGTTACCCTTGTGTGCATGCCACCTGCTACTATTCTAGTGCCCTCAAGCACAAAACAGCCTTAATACTTACCTTCTTAATTGGTAATTGTTTTTAAAACCTACTATTTTATTTATGGCGTGCATCGAATATAACAAATATATATAAATATACCTATTTATAATCGTATATAAAGGAATTCAATAAAACAGCGAAAATCATTACTTTTGTATGAATCCAAGTTTCTCAACTCAACTCAGCCATGGTTTAAAAAACATTCCTTAGCCCGCCATCTATGAGTTCATCTGCGAAGTGAAAGAGACGCGAACATCGATTAATTGTGTAATAGTACTCAATTTAAACAACAGATGGCGTAACTGCTCCAGCGCGCGCCGTTCACTAGAGCGCTGCACACGCTCAACTCGGTAGCTGAAAGCTGAGTCTGGACTTGTTTACTTGCTCACTGAATGAGTTTGCGAGGGTCGCTAGTAATGTCATTACAAATGGAATTAATGGACAATTATTGATGTGATTCTATTACTTAGGTTTGTAGATTTATCAGGTTTTATTATTTATTAGGTTTTAGGTTTATAGATCTTATTTTCTTATTTTTATTTGAGAAAAAAAAAATGAATAGATTGTTATTTATTGTAATTTCAATGTAAGATATGCTATTATAATTACACTAACGTATTGGGATGCTACCTGTAATGTTAGTAGTAAGCTATGGAACAAATAAATAAATAAATAAATAAACTATGATTACACAAATTGATCAATAAATAAAAGGCAGATTGTGTAATATTGACTTTTTTTAAATATAATAAAATTTGAAAGTAGAATTCATACTCAAACAAAATCATTTTTTTATTAAAAATGGCCAGCAATCCAGAAAAAATAATTATGATTCATGCAAGACCTAATTTACACAATCGACCTTTCATTAAAATATCTACATAACTTCCAATAAAATGGTTCGTTACCTTAAACTTAGCTAGGTACCGAGTCTGGTAGCAATAATAATAATAATAACTAGGTAGCAATAATAATAATTAAAAAAGGTCGAAATGGGCAAAATTACGTTTTTATCTATTCACCTAAAACCATTATCGTCCTTGGGCATAATTAAACAGATGTTCGGGAAAGAATAACACAGCGCGGTTGGTTCATTTGGGCCCTCATAAAATTCTGGACACGCATCCTATAATGTGGCGGGCTATGTTAGAGCGTGGGACCAGCTATTGGATGAAAGCGATTTCAAATAAAAGAGGTTCTCAATTTGAATGTGATAGAATATACACATTCTTAATGTAATTGCTTTTAATTATATCTTAATAATTTAGTTGCAATTATAACTACTGTTATTTTATTTGAAACAAATGGATTTTTCTGACTCACTTAATAGATAAAGTATTAATCAAATAACAATAGAAATAGATTATTTTTATATACAAGTACGTATTTCCAAAACAATTTAAAATGGGAACAAAATCGTTAATATTCAGATGATGAATTATGTAAATGAGTAATAAAGTTATACGAATATAGAACACATTTCTCTTTTAAACACCATTAACTTGTGTCACTAATTGTAGTGAGCGCCATCTGTCGGTTCCAGATAATACTTTTTAACAAAATCTAATTGTGTCGCTAGTTGTACCTATTGCCACATGTCGATTATAATACTGTTAAAATAAATAAATAAGAAAATACATGTTATGATAATTAAAAGGTCCTTTAAAATTAATTTCTAATTTTTTTGTACTTTATTACGATATAATTAGGAATGTATATTCAGTTTTGTACTGTGACGTTTATTACATCAACTGACTTGGTCGGTTGACAGTTTGAAGGATATAAATACAACGACTTGGTCGTGGTTTGGTCAATTCTTGGTTGACTTTGGAAGGGAGCAGACCACCAGTACAAGTTAAGTAGATTTCTTTTTATTATAATTTTCTTATTACGTATTACGTACTTAGTTATGGTTTTAATTATTAAATAATAATAACTATTATTATTATTATATTGTATTGCTATTGCTATTTTATTTTACAGTTGAAATGAAACGAGATTGAAAAGAACTAATTTTAATGTAATTATATCGTTATTCTGCCAGTTACATAAGTTATTATTTTTACATGAGGTGTCATTATGTACATTATATAATTATGGTGATTAAGTTTCTTCCAAAGGTATTAAGAAAGAAAATCTAAAATAAAGTATAACCTTGGTCATAAATATTTGCATTTTCATTTCACTTATATTACCTTTGACTAGCTTTTGCCCGCGGCTTCGCCCGCGTGGAATTCATTTATATCGCGAACCGGGGAAGTGGGGGAGAAAGTACGTCATCAACTATCTTCCTGGGAAAATTCATCACAATCGTTGTTTTCATACAAACTTTCATCCCCTATTTCAAGCCTTTAGGGGTTGATTTTAAAAAAAAAATTAGCCTATGTGTGACTCTGGGTCTTCAAATATTTTCATTCCGAATTTCATCCAAATCGGACTGGTGGTTTAGTCGTGAAAACGTCACAGACAGACTTTCGCATTTATAATACTATACTATGTGTGTGCCCGCTACTTCGTACGCGCAGGAGTTTATTCCGCGTAACTCCAGATCCCGCGGGATTTCCAGGAAGACAGACTTGTTAGTTTTATATTAATGTTTGTTTAGAAGCTATTTATACCCCATACGCGAAGAAGGTTTTCCCGCGTAAATTCCGATCCCGCGGGATTTCTGAAAATATCCTATATGTTAATCTAAGTTGCCCTCTTTGTGTGTGCCCGCTACTTCGTACGCGCAGGAGTTTATTCCGCGTAACTCCAGATCCCGCGGGATTTCCGGGAAGACAGACTTGTTAGTTTTATATTAATGTTTGTTAGTTTTATATTAATGTTTATTTAGAAGCTATTTATACCCCATACGCGAAGAAGGTTTTCCCGCGTAAATTCCGATCCCGCGGGATTTCTGGGATAAAAAATATCCTATATGTTAATCTAAGTTGCCCTCTATGCGTGTGCCCGCTACTTCGTACGCGCAGGAGTTTATTCCGCGTAACTCCAGATCCCGCGGGATTTCCGGGAAGACAGACTTGTTAGTTTTATATTAATGTTTGTTAGTTTTATATTAATGTTTGTTTAGAAGCTATTTATACCCCATACGTGAAGAAGGTTTTCCCACGTAAATTCCGATCCCGCGGGATTTCTGGGATAAAAAATATCCTATATGTTAATCTAAGTTGCCCTCTATGTGTGTGCCAAATTTCATGAAAATCTGTTCAGTAGTTTTTGCGTGAAGGAGTAACAAAGCTATTTATACCCCATACGTGAAGAAGGTTTTCCCGCGTAAATTCCGATCCCGCGGGATTTCTGGGATAAAAAATATCCTATATGTTAATCTAAGTTGCCCTCTATGTGTGTGCCAAATTTCATGAAAATCGGTTCAGTAGTTTTTGCGTGAAGGAGTAACAAACAAACAAACAAACAAATACACAAACTTTCACATTTATAATATTAATAGGATTATAATATTAATAGGATAAACTTATGGTTAAAATGTTTTTGAAATATAAGTTATTGCAAGCTTTTATTGCATTTTTACCTACACATACTATACTTTCTCTAGTTTATTAATTTATTTCATATATATTGATACAATTTAAATACAATATTTCTATCAATAACCTATAATATTTTTTAATAGAATGGATACAATTTAAATACAATATTTCTATCAATAACCTATATTATTTTTTAATAGTTTTATATTAAATCTATTATCAGAAGTGGGATACGCTTCCTGCACGGTCACTAATGTCTTTTTTTTTTGTGAGTTTCAGAATGGATATCTCTGCTGTACAAGACCTGCTCACAGCTATCAAGGATGCCGTTTCCGGTACGCGAAGCCTTGACGTCGCGTTGCCAGTCTTCGATCCTGCCACGAGTGACCTCGGTGCCCAGTCGTGGTGCAATAATATTGAAACCCTCTCTAAGGAATTTGGGTGGAGTAGCATTGCGACGGTCACCAAAGCTGGTAAGGCCTTTAAAGGCTCCGTTTTATTATGGTTTGAGACGTAGGATCCGGTAGACGGTCGTTCTTGGGAAAACCTTCGATTAGAACTGCTTTATATCCAGAGAGAAAATCAGGCTACTTCGTAATAAAAAGATTTCATTCACGGAATTACAGTTGATTGAACTAGTTTGTGGTAGTATAACTGATATCAATGTAAAAATGGCCTCTTTTAACAGCAATGTTATTAACACATTATCAAAGAAAGTAATTCTCCCTTTGCTAGCCCTATGATCTTGGTTAAAAGAAAAATGGAAGTAATAGGATGTGCATTGATTATAGAGCATTAAACAAATTGATTGAAAAAGACAGATACCCCCTCCCCTTGATTGAAGATCAAATAGATAAACTAGGAAATTCGAAATTCTACATATCTATTGATATGAAGAATGGCTTTTACCAGATCCCTGTTTCCAGTGATTCTATCAAGTATAGTGCTTTTGTGACTCCGGATGGGCATTATGAGTTTCTCAAAATGCCTTTTGGTACTTGCAATGGTCCTTCAGTTTTCCAAAGGGCAATCACAAAGGCAGTATTTGAAATTTTTGCTGGTTTTAATTCCAATAATAAGAGAAACGGTTACTATATTCGGAAGACCATCACTAGTCATTACAGATCGCGCAACAAAATTTAGTTCGAACCAAATCCGACGTCTTTTAGAGAACTTAATATTGAACACCATATAGCTACTGGTACACCCCGAAGTAATAGGCAAATGGAGCGTTACGTATCTAAAGTAATCTATATGCTTAGCACTATATGTAATGATCAGTCAGAATGGTCGAGCAAACTGCCCAAGGTACAATTATCCATAAATACTATAGTACAAAAATCAACTCGGTTTTCTCCTTTACGTTTACTAATTGGTGTATGTAGAAGCAAACGTAGGTACCTCTGGTACAAGCTAGCTTAAATGAAATAAACGTGAAATAGCAAAGCAGCGCTTACAACAATTCAGTAAGACGTAATAATAAGAATTTTAATATAGGTGATTTAGTATTTTTCAGTCAGGATCATAGACGGACTCTGAAGGGTCGTGGCAATATAAGGAATATTGTTATAGCTAAAGAAAAGTTACGATTTTGGCCTGGAGAATGGATTGATAATAACATTGCTGCTGAACATACATGTAAGTTTTATTTATAAGTTTTGATAAATTTTATATGTATATACATAATTACTATTACTATTTATATTTGTAAATTAGTAAAATATATATTTACTACATGGAAATATACCAATATGAAATTGCAGTAATCATTTGTATCATAATAAATTTGACATGATTGGAAACTTTTGCTTATATACTATTATTAGCATAGGTACCTTATTTCAGTATTTCTCTGAGCAAGTACATATGCAATAAATATATTATATATATATATATATAAATAAATTATTATCCGCTGGAGAGCCTTCTACTTGGTGACAAGTTATCTCACTGACAGCGGGTGAATGTGACTGTCATGTCTATGTAGTTGGTCTATTATCCGCTGTATTATCCACTATTTGGTGTCAAGTTATCTCGCCGGCAGCGGGCGAATGTGACTGGCATGTCTATGTAGTGGTCCGCTGTATTATCCACTATTTGGTGTCAAGTTATCTCGCCGGCAGCGGGCGAATGTGACTGACATGTCTATGTAGTGGTCCGCTGTATTATCCACTATTTGGTGTCAAGTTATCTCGCCGGCAGCGGGCGAATGTGACTGGCATGTCTATGTAGTGGTCCGCTGTATTATCCACTATTTGGTGTCAAGTTATCTCGCCGGCAGCGGGCGAATGTGACTGACATGTCTATGTAGTGGGTTAAATTTTTTTATTTATTTTTTATTTAATCTTATAATAATTAGTACAACCTTAACCAATTACACTAATTATAATATTAAATATTGACATAAGGTATCTTAAATTCACAGGTACATAATAATTATAATTAACAATAATAAAAATCATTACACTAATTAAAATAGATTATTGCAAATAGTTTAAAATTGATCAAAAATAAATTAAACTGCATATTTTATGAATGTCAGTGGTAAATAAAAAAAAAATTTAAAAAAAAAACATATTTCATATTATATATTTGATATATTTTGAGTCTGCTGTATTATCCACTATTTTTTGTCAATTATCTCACGAGCAGCGGGTAAATGTGATTAACATTTCTATGTAATGGGTAGTTAATTAGTTATTTAAAGTACTTCGGGGACGAAGTACAGTCAGTATGGCCGTGATAGAATATACACATTCTTAATGTAATTGCTTTTAATTATATCTTAATAATTTAGTTGCAATTATAACTACTGTTATTTTATTTGAAACAAATGGATTTTTCTGACTCACTTAATAGATAAAGTATTAATCAAATAACAATAGAAATAGATTATTTTTATATACAAGTACGTATTTCCAAAACAATTTAAAATGGGAACAAAATCGTTAATATTCAGATGATGAATTATGTAAATGAGTAATAAAGTTATACGAATATAGAACACATTTCTCTTTTAAACACCATTAACTTGTGTCACTAATTGTAGTGAGCGCCATCTGTCGGTTCCAGATAATACTTTTTAACAAAATCTAATTGTGTCGCTAGTTGTACCTATTGCCACATGTCGATTATAATACTGTTAAAATAAATAAATAAGAAAATACATGTTATGATAATTAAAAGGTCCTTTAAAATTAATTTCTAATTTGTTTGTACTTTATTACGATATTATTAGGAATGTATATTCAGTTTTGTACTGTGACGTTTATTACATCAACTGACTTGGTCGGTTGACAGTTTGAAGGATATAAATACAACGACTTGGTCGTGGTTTGGTCAATTCTTGGTTGACTTTGGAAGGGAGCAGACCACCAGTACAATAGATTTCTTTTTATTATAATTTTCTTATTACGTATTACGTATTTAGTTATGGTTTTAATTATTAAATAATAATAACTATTATTATTATTATATTGTATTGCTATTGCTATTTTATTTTACAGTTGAAATGAAACGAGATTGAAAAGAACTAATTTTAATGTAATTATATCGTTATTCTGCCAGTTACATAAGTTATTATTTTTACATGAGGTGTCATTATGTACATTATATAATTATGGTGATTAAGTTTCTTCCAAAGGTATTAAGAAAGAAAATCTAAAATAAAGTATAACCTTGGTCATAAATATTTGCATTTTCATTTCACTTATATTACCTTTGATAAACTTATGGTTAAAATGTTTTTGAAATATAAGTTATTGCAAGCTTTTATTGCATTTTTACCTACACATACTATACTTTCTCTAGTTTATTAATTTATTTCATATATATTGATACAATTTAAATACAATATTTCTATCAATAACCTATAATATTTTTTAATAGAATGGATACAATTTAAATACAATATTTCTATCAATAACCTATATTATTTTTTAATAGTTTTATATTAAATCTATTAAATGCATTTTTGTGTAAATAATTATTGCTTTTTACAAAAAAATAACCGACTTCAACCTCGATAAGCAGAGATAACTCAAAAACTACTCGCCAGATGGCGCTTAATTCAACATGTAGGTGTAAAGTTCTCGTCACTACAAATTAATTAAGCCCAAACACTAGATAACTACAGTAAACCGTTGAGGAGTTCCCTTGACTGTCTTTCGGCTTCATCAGATCGACTCCAGACCTTCATGAAATTGTAGCGCTTTCATGTGCTTATGAAAACATTAATAAACACACTAGTCATCCCTACAATTTTCGAAAGTTGCCCTCGATTTCTCCGAGATGCCATCATCAGATCCTGGTGATCCTTTAAAAGGACCTCACTGCGCATATCTACTTTACAACAAAAAAAGAATTATCAAAATCGGCCCATATAATTGCTTTTTACAAAAAAAAATAACCGACTTCAATCTTGATAAGTAGAGATAACTCAAAAAATACTCGCCAGATGGCGCTCAATTCAACATGTAAGTGTAAAGTTCTCGTCACTACAAATTAATGAAGCCCAAACACTAGATAACTGCAGTAAATCGTTGAGGAGTTCCCTCGACTGTCTTTCGGCTTCATCAGATCGACTCCAGATCTTCATGAAATGGTAGCGCTTTAATGTACTTATGATAACATGAACAAACACACTAGTTGTCCATACAATTTTCGAAAATTCCCCTCGATTTCTCTGAGATGCCATCATCAGATCCTGGTTTCCTTATCAGGGGACCCCACTGCGCATATCTACTTTACAACAAAAAAAGAATTATCAAAATCGGCCCATAAACGACGAAATAATCGCTGAACGTACATAAAAAAAGCATATATACGGTCGAATTGAGAACCTCCTTCTTTTTTGAAGTCGGTTAAAAAGACGAAAAAATCGCTGAACAAACATAAAAAAAAGCATATAGGTATACGGTCGAATTGAGAACCTCCTTCTTTTTTGAAGTCGGTTAAAAAACCGACTCCTACATCCACAAGAAATAAAATGAGACATGATCATAGATGAAGTCAATAAACTCAAAAACGAGTGGTTACATGTCGCATGTCGCCGCGATTTCGTTCGTATAATAGTACATTATGATATAAGTGCGCGAAGTTGGTCATTACAGTCGAGGCGGTATTGCACAGCCCGAGCCGCAAGGCGAGGGCTGAAATAGAGCCAAGACTGTAGTGAACAAAGCGCACGCGTATCATACGACGTTTTTCAACACACTTGCGAGGAAAAAAACAATTAGGTATCGACATTTTTCAGTCATATTATAAACGAACTATAAACGAATTATAAACGAACAAATGTTTGCACAAAATGGCGCCGAGGTTTATTTTATTTTTTCGCGCGCCGTATCTTTGGTTGAATAACTATGCGCGCGCAGGCGCGCAGGTTAAATCCAGAGACAAAGGACACCGCTATTCAGCCACAATATATTAAACTAAATAATTATGTATTTCTAATAGGAATTTACGGTAATTAATGATTTAAAATATTGTATTTTTTAAATGCTTTAATAGATAATTAGATGAAGTATAATCTTATCTTATCAGATTTTGACTAAGTACAACAAGTTTATTTATTTACAAAATAATAAATCTTTTGGTAACAACCTCTTTACGGATATTAAAAAAAAGTGGAATAAGAAAAACACTAGTGCGGCAATGAAAAGTAAAACGCACTACTGTGTAATAAACCGCATTCCGGGCGTAAGACTAAAGAAAAAATAGCAACTTTACGAGCAAGTGTGTTGAAAAGGAGTTTTTCAAGATTTATTATTTTGTAAATAAATAAACTTGTTGTACTTAGTCAAAATCTGATAAGATAAGATTATACTTCATCTAATTATCTATTAAAGCATTTAAAAAATACAATATTTTAAATCATTAATTACCGTAAATTCCTATTAGAAATACATAATTATTTAGTTTAATATATTGTGGCTGAATAGCGGTGCTCTTTGCCTCTGGACTTAACCTGCGCGCCTGCGCGCGCATAGTTATTCAACCAAAGATACGGCGCGCGAAAAAATAAAATAAACCTCGGCGCCATTTTGTGCAAACATTTGTTCGTTTATAATTTGCTGATTTGTGACTGAAAAATGTCGATACCTAATTGTTTTTTTCCTCGCAAGTGTGTTGAAAAACGTCGTATGATACGCGTGCGCTTTGTTCACTACAGTCTTGGCTCTATTACAGCCCTCGCCTAGCGGCTCGGGCTGTGCAATACCGCCTCGACTGTAATGACCAACTTCGCGCACTTATATCATAATGTACTATTGCTCCGGGATAAAAAGTAGTCTAAGGAAGGTATATGTTGCTCCACAATCTTCTCTATCTCTCAATGAAAGTTCCATATAAATCTGTTCAGTCGTTTCTGAGATTAGCGTGCACAAACATACAGACATATACATATATATACCTAAAGACAAAATTAAAAAAAAACATTGTTTTGGGTTCTCATGCGTATATAAAGGCCCCCATTATAAATTATTAAATATATTTACATGTACAGACAGCGATCAGTTACAGTTTCATTATATTTATTTATTTATTTTTATATTTATGTACACATGGATACAAAATTAACAAAATTGGTTAAGTAAGGATGGTACAAAGGTACTGCTTATTTCTTATGAAATCTCTTCCAGCAGACCTATGACTGGAAAGTGGTATATTTAACGGTAGAAAGACCGTGTACAGAAATAAAAATAATAATAACTAACATGTTAAGGCAATCATACTAATACAATTATTACATACCTATAATAAATAAATATATACATAATATATACATATATATATATTGTATATATACATATATACAATAATATATATATAATAATAAATATATATAATATATAAATATTTTATGCGACTAGAGAAATATAGTGCTCTTTGACCCGTTTCTTAAAAATCGAGATAGTTTTGGATTCGCGGATGTTAGGTGGAAGCGAGTTCCAAAGTCTTACTGCTTGCACGGAGAAGGAGTGGGAAAAGAAAGAACTTTTATGTGAAGGAAATTTAAGGAGGGACTTGAGGTGAGTTCTACAGGGAGCGGTTGAGGGACGAGCGTAACTAAAACGTTCACGCATGTAGGAAGGAGCGGTGGGACAACGAAGTATGTTAAACAGCAGGCATAAAATCCTAGAGTTTCTGCGAAAACGAATTGGGAGCCACTTGAGATCTTTGCGAAACTGAGAGACATGGTCATATTTGCGAATACCGAAGATAAAACGAATGCAAAGGTTTTGCAGGCGCTCAAGTTTGTTTAATTGCTCCTCTGTGACATCCAAGTAGCAGGCGTCAGCATAGTCTATAATGGGCTGAATTAAAGATTGAGCAAGAGATATTTTAGTTTTCAAAGGCAGCAAGCTCTGGAGGCATCTCAGTGAGTGGAAAGAATGACGAACCTTGCGACTAACTTCACTGATCTGCGCATTCCACGAGAGATTAGAGTCGATGATAATACCTAAATTTTTAACAGAATCCGTGTACGGTATGGCTATACCGCCCAAGCTAATCGAAGGCACCTGTGACAAATTTAGTAAATTATAATAATAGGTACCTACTACCAATTATAATAGCTTGCGATTTTTTAGCATTAATGTTGAGACCAAATGATTTAGCCCACATATCTATACTACTTAAGTCATGATTGACACGAGATATAGCCGAATTTATGTCCGCCACGCCAAAATGATGATATATCTGCAAATCGTCTGCATAAAGATGGAAATTGGAAGAAATAATGGGAGTGACCGTGTTAATAAAAACGGAGAAAAGTAAAGGAGAGAGAACGCCACCCTGAGGCACGCCCGCAATAAGTTCGCAAGAGTCAGAGAAAGAGTTATCAATACGAATAGATTGCGAGCGGCCCCGAAGATATGAGTTAAACCATGATATGGCGGTGGAAGATACATTGATGGAGCGAAGAATACTTTCGAGAATGTCGAAATCCACAGAAGAGAAAGCATTACTAAAGTCCAACAGGACCAGAAGAGTCATTTGTTTATTTTCCATGGCCCAGCGGATGTCGTCAGTAACCTTTAACAGAGCAGTCACCGTGCTGTGATTGGGTCGGAAACCAGACTGAAATGAGCTCAGTAAATTGTTAGAGGAGAGAAAAGATGCTAGCTGGCCATGGACAACGTGCTCAAGAACTTTTGACAAAAAGGGAAGGATAGAAATAGGACGGTAATGAGAAAACGAGGTGGGAGATGCAATTTTAGGAAGAGGGATAACCTGAGCTTGTTTCCAAGCACTTGGGAAAGAGCAGGACGATAAAGAATAGTTGAATATATGGGTTAAGATAGAAAGGATCGAAGGAAGGATAAGTACAATCATTCTTGAGCACAGTTTGTCATGGCCAGCTGCAGTTGAGGAAATAGATAAAATAGCTTTCTTAATGCAGTCTTCGGTCGTGACAGTAAAGTTGAAAGCAGGACACGAAGGGCTCTTCAAATCAGCAAGGCTTTGGATTGTACGAGACTTGATGTGCGGCTCAATGGTAGAGGAAGGGTGAGAGAAAAATTTGTACATATAGATTTATGTACATATAGAAGATAAATATAGATTAAAAATGCGTTGTCGTGGCCCGCTAGTCGCCTATACCGGACACCCCACGCTAACCCACCTAGGTCCGATTCGCAATTCGCTGGACTTTCCCTTATTACTGCGTCACGGGAAATACTAATCGTTAGCAGATCTTTTTCACCTGCACCATTGACATCAATGGACCACCGTAGCTGATAAACATACATACACTTTTATTGCTTTAGTTCCTAGTAATAAAATTACTAAAATAAGTAAGCCAGGTTAGGAGTGTTCGAATAATTATTCGTATAAAGCGATTTAATAACTTTAAGATCTCCTAAAGGATAGTCCCTATTTGCAGATATACAGGCATTACAGACTTTCTCATTGAATTGAATTGAATTCAATAAAATTTGGTAGGTACAATGTGGGAGTGGGATCTTGGGATATTTTTTATCCCAGAAATTTTCCCATAAAGGAGTGAAAAGAGGTGACGGATTTATAACATTTTCGTAAAATATCGGTTTTCGGTTTCGGTTCGCAACTTTTTTATATTTTGGATTTTTATTAAAATAAGAAAGTATGTGGTCAGGTTGTCAGTCGACCATTCGGTTTTTTAGGGTTCCGCACCCAAAGGGTAAAATGGCACCCTATTACTGAGACTTCGCTGTCCGTCCGTCCGTCTGTCACCAGGCTGTATCTCATGAACCGTTGAAATTTTCACAGCTGATGATGGTGTTCTGTTGTCGCTCCAACGACAAATACTAAAAAACAGAATAAAATAAATTTTAAGTGGGCGCCTATACCTTCGTTCGACGCCTCAGCCATACCTAGTTTATGGCTGGTTTTAGTGGCTAGTGGCTAATATGTGGCTACAATAAAAAAATAGTCACGCAGATTTTTTTGGCGTTTTTAAACATAATGGTACGGAACCTTTCGTGCGGGAGTCCGACTCGCACTTGGCCGGTTTTTTAATTATCATTAATTACATCACTACTTTGTACTTAGTTCACAACGCGCAGTGCCACGGTTGTCATTGACATTTCTACTGGTGATTATTTATTATTATTATGTTAAATTATATAAATTAAAATCAAAACCATGACTAGCACTCCACCAACAAACATTTCACGAAATAATCAAACGAAACAAACATTAATTACGTACCTAAATATACGAAACATAGAAACAAACACATGATTAAACAGATAGGTACCTTAATAACAAACATTGCCAATTGTAAATCGGATAAGAGCGAATCGGAACAATCTAACTACGATTCCGTAATGGTCATAGTCATTGCAATCCATGTCTCCATCCATCTCTTACCATGTGAGTTGTTCTGGCCATTATGTACCTAGTCAAAACGCAGGCCAAGTGCGAATTGTCTAACTTAATAGGTACAGCTTTGGCAACATTGTAGAGAACTCTTAGGTGATATAACTAGATACCTTTTTACAAAAAAAATACCGAAGTCAAACTTGATAGGTAATGGAAATTGGTTCTCCCAATGGAATTAATAAAGTAACACACATAAAAATTACTGTCGAATTGAGAACCTTCTCCTTTTTTGATGGTTTAAAATTATAAAAAATGCGTGCAGGATTTAAACCTAGGCCTCTCTGTTTAGGGATCCGCATAATTAAACGTTAGGATGTCATAATAATATAGTCAAGTAATAAGTCGTAAAGTCAAAAAATTAAAAAGTATTATTATTACTTTACCTAATACCTTATCCAGAAAGTATGGACGGATACATTACCGAAAACAGACGGTGGTTTAACTAAGATTCACACAAAACTGAACCCTAACACCGAATACAAATACAAATAACGCACAGCGAGGTTGTTATTCAAATCCTTAAAAGCTTTTCACTCAAATACTTATTAGTTAAACAAAATCTGAAGCAGATCCGAACGTAAACAAACGCGAACGAAATACGATTTTAGTATTAATTAGCGCGGCCGTGTGTTGCACCGACGCGTAACGGCGTCCGATGTTTCGTTTTGGTGAATTCGCAACCACAGACTTATAAAAAAAATAAGCAGACCTAACATACGGGGGAAAAAGTGTGTCAGTTACAACTACATAGACATGCTGCACACATTGACATTCTCCATACAAAACTCTACTGTTCATGGTCTATTGTTGTCTATGGTTCTCATACAAAAAATGAGCTTCTTGTAGCTTATCAAAATGGCGAAAGTGCTTGAACCCCATTTTGTCTGTGTGCGTGAGAGTTGCAACAGCAAAACTAAAACGAGATAGACTTTGTACGTGTCATGGGAGAGAAAGAGATGAAACTATTGCTTACATACGTCTTTGTAGTGGTGAAAAGGATGTTAGGTCTGGTTGTTTTATAAGTCTGTGTTCGCAACGCAAAAATAAATTTAATGCTAAATAAGGACTGAAGTGATGTGTAGACTGATTGGCGCTTTTTGAGTAGGCTCGAGGTTTTTATTTTTGTTTGCTAACTGGATATTTACTGATTTCGTCTGGTGTTATAATGAGTATCTACTATACGCCATACATGTAATCTGTTTCTATTTGACTAGCTGACCCGACAGACGTCCTGCAACATATTTTATTAAGTATGCGCCCTCGCTTCGTTTTGGGAGACTTGTTGCTCGGCTCTTTATTGTTGTAGCGTGATATTATATAGCCTATAGCCATCCTAAATTAATGGACTATTCAAAACAAAAATTAATTTTGAAATCTGATCAGTACTTTCTGAGACAAGGGCGTTCAAACGAACAAACAAACAGAGCCTTCCGCTTTACATTATTAATACCATTACACAAAAATAAAGTAAAAATTACTCATTTTGGTACAGAATCCAGAATCAATCAACCTGCAATAGAATAGGCCCTGGCGATTGCCGCATCGGTCATTTAAATTATTTGAACTCGACAAAAGGTTTTTATATGAATTTGATTTTCAATCTGTGCGGTGTGAAAGCGAACTGAAAGTTAGAAATGCTCTAGAGCACTTTAAGGTGAAGATGACTTTAATTGGTAACTTTGTTTGTGATAGATCTAATAAACAAATATAATTAGCTGCATTATGTTCATTGCACATTTGCCATTATGTCGTCATTTCAAAAACTCATACCTAATTCTAATAATGCCACATACAAGAGAATGCTAGGATTTCCTGTCTTGTGGGTGCCTTGGACAATTCACAAGACATATCCAGACTGAGAACGGAAGTAACTCGTCTTTAAAATTTCTGCAACGTTGGAAATCGAACCCAGGACCCTTGGTTAGGGATCCAGCGTGTTAACCATTGCGCCATTCGGGTCGTCATACTACTATGTTGTACGTAATATGTTACGGGCTAATAAATAACAATGTTACAAATTAATTATGATTTGCTTCGGTAGATATGTAATGTGCGTCGGTAAGTAGATATATTGTGTCGTGCAACACAATGAAAACCGCACCAAAATCGGTTCATACGTTTCTGAAAATTTCAACAACTCTACTTTTCCTTATATGTGTTCGTTGTACAGACTGTGATATTTAATACATGCTTAGTTATGTAAATATTATTAGGTATTTCTTTTTACTTAAATAGGCATACATAAAGTACCGTCCATCCGCTAAGCTAGAAAATGCATAAGTAAATAAAAACACACAGTCTTAACTTTTATCTCTCATTTAAGAAACCATACCATAAATAAAGAATGCCCATGCTGAGAGTTCGTTTGATTCAAGTACCAAATATGGTGTATAATTACAACAGCTGTACAAAAACTATATCATTTAGTCGTAATAAAGACTTCTTCAAGAAAACTTCGCCGATAAACGTCAATAAATGAATAAAAAACAACGAAGATCTTTGTGCATTTAAATGAGCTTATTACTGGATGTGCCGCACGTTACCTCGTACGTTTTGTAATGTCGAAGCAAAAACGTAAACGGTGTAACGCACAAATATGTGTGTCACCACATCACTCTGGTGAACCGATTTTGATAATTCATTATTTAATCGAAAGCTGGAGCATATCATCTGTGCCTCTATTATGAGTTGTTGTAGTAAACGTCAAACTGTTACTATTGCAGTTAACGTTTAGAATTTGTATGAGAATCCGTACAGCGCCTCTAGCGGTTACGATACTGAACTACAATTCTCATACAAATTCTAAACGTCAACTGCAATAGTAACGTCCTTTACGTTTACTACAACAACTCATAATAGAGGCACTGATCTCATGAAAATAGAGCGTCGAATAGTAAAAGTCTCGTGTGTGGCTTTGCGACCAACAGAAAATATTGTACTGCTTTTTAAGTATTTTTTTTATTGGATCTAGCCTCTCTAGAAGAATAGTTTGGGTTATAATATGAGACTTCTTCTTGTAAAAATCTGCCCAGCCGTCGAAGTGGTCCATCAGTAACATCAGTCTTTCATAAATTCACAAACGACATCGAACATCAACTGTGGACTTCATAAACCCCGCCTACGAGCTTCACTATCACTTCCAGTAAAACGTAAAAATATATTCGTGTAATGAAAAAAAGGAAGTCAGCGAGAAATAATAATTTCTGACGTAGCCCATTCCACGCAGGCATGCCGGGCACGTATTTCAGACAATGAAGATTTTTTACAGGCCCCAGAGAATTCGGATCCACTCGATTTTGCCACCTATCTTCGGAAGTAAGCATTTCTTTGGGAGGCCATTTAAGGTTATGTATTGCAAGGGCGCTAAAAGTTACTGAGACCAATCAATTTTTGGTGGAAAGAATGCGATTTTATAGGGATTTGTTAAGAACTTAGCTTTTTATGGAATGAATGTATCAAATGAGTATTCAGCACCATGTTTCCGCTGCCGCCCATGACAACTGTGACCGACTTGGAAAAAGACTCTAATGGGGACTACAATTAGTAATAATAGTAAGAAATTATATCTCTTAGGTCGGTTAGTTTGTAATTTGTAAGTAAGTATGAATAGGTACTGGATAGGGACTGTTAGTGATAGGTAGTCAGTAGGAAACCCGTTATGATAGCTATAAATTATTAGTAATTATTAGTAAAAATCTCGTTCTGATTCGGTCACAATGTCTTTCTACCTTTGAGGACTGAGAAGGTCGCCTCAAGAAAGTGTAGACGGCTCCACATGTTTTGATTTTAATATAATTTCTAAAGCTTATTAAATTATGAGCTTACTTCTTATTTAATTGTTAAATACGTTTAATAGGTTTCTTTCGCTAAGTAGGTTGTCTGGAAGATCGCTAACACATAGAGAGATCGCTAACAAATATCACATAAGAGATTTACAAGTATCTTAATCGAAATCTGAATTACTAGGTTCACGGCTGAAATAATGGAGGCTAGTGGCTCCCAATACAAGAGCACCGTAAACTAAGTGATTTTCTTTGTACGTAAAAAAATATCGCCAGTAAGATACTTGATTTATTGCATAGGTAATTAAAAAAAATGGGTGACAATGTGTACCTCTTAAAGTACGATTCCTACACTTGCTCCTCCATTTTTTGCTGTAAACCTTGAAGATTTCATCAATGAACATATTACAGAGGGTTGTCATCAAGAATTTCGACTTTTTGAAATGAACAAGGCCATGTTAGGCGACTATGCTGGTCTAATATACAACACTCGGACACAAAAAATACAAAAAAAATGCCATTTTTTAAACATCTTTGTGAGCATTTTTGGAGTAAAATAAAAACATTAAATAATTAAGAAACTTGACGTGTTAGAATTTTTTAAGTACCTTGATATTTCTTTTGAGTTCATGGCACCCTAATTACGAAAAGAAAATACCTTTCATTTCATAAGACCGTCTGTTGTAGATACTTAAGTAGATTACGTATCTCAATGTATCCTTATGTTGTTGATATTTACAAAGAGATTTTTGTGGGTTAGTCAATAAAAACGTAATTAAATAATAGTCTTAACAGGCATACAGGTATTTTTTTTAAATATGCTGTTACCCCCAGACCAAAAAACTATAGACGGAGCGCCGTGAACAAAAGAGTGAAGCCGGCAAAAGTCAGCTGAAAGCACATATCGAAACCAATAGAATGCCCTATGTTGACAGTTTGAACTAGAACAAAATTAAACTTTATTTTTTGGAAAACAAAGCTACATTCATTTTTTATTATTTAGAACACAAAAGTCGATTTGGTGTGAGTGCCGCCGTGTACAAGGCTAGGCTGACTTTTTGCTGGCTTCACTCTTTTGTTCCCGGCTTTACGTCTATAGTTTATTGGTCAGAGCTGTTACCAAAGATATTAAAACGATACCCCGTCGTAATCGAGAAACGCCCGTCGTAACCGAGAAACGCCCGTCGTACCCTTGTGCAACCCGAACTTTTGGATCTCCTTTAGCGACGTTTGTATTGTAATTGTAATGTTTGTAATTTGGCCAGTTATCTTACCTTAGAAACATAGACAAACAGTCAAACAGACAGATGGGTTACTTTAGGTTTCGGTTGAGGTTAGGTTAGTAGGTAGTTTAAATTGCAATCATGGTCAACATCCCTTTTTCAATGGTAAATCTCGATTTACCATATAACTTCTCAAAAAACTGTAACCATATTTAACAACTCCACAGTAGTTTTGACGCTGCATGTTAAGAAAGCCCAGCGGTCTCAAGTTCTATTTCCAGGCGGGGTAGATATTTATGTGACGGATTATAATTGATTGTTTGTGACATAGGGTATGTGGGGAGTTTGTGTTGTCCATGCTACCCTGACACAGGAAATTTTAGTGCGGGGGTAGTGTGTGTTTCATTGCGTGAAAGTGAACTTTTCACCGCGGTGAAATATGTCATTCCCATGGGCCATGGGAAAATTCATTGTTAAATATATGAAAAAGCATGTTAACTGTTTGCCGTTGGCCACTGATGACCGGTGGCCAATTTTAGCGGACTCTTAGCGGCTATTTTAAAACATGACAGTTAAATAAATGATAGTTGTCTTGGGTTGATGTCTTAATTTCAATTCTAATCCATTTACGCCAGTAAATTCCAGAATACAAATTGGATTTGAATTCAGAATAAAAAAAGTTCCAATTTCAAGAACAGTCAGGGTTGTCAAAACAATGTTGTTAACATGCGCATAGTTTGTGAAAGGCGGACTGAAAACGCATTGCAACAGCTGCGCTCGCGACGCGCGACGGAAATACGCACTAGGGTTGTGAATATCATTTTTCTTTTATCGATATTTATATGTATATCCAACGATTGTGGCACCAACTGCTTTTGCAGCTAAGTGCCGATTAACGAAATGTTTGTGTTAATAGTGACGAAATGATCAGATACTTAGACGAATACCTGTAGATGTAGACGAACACCCGCTACCAACTTTAACGGCATAAATATATTGTCGAATTACTATAATACTTACAAATTATATTACTTTTCTTTTTATGGAAACATTTTGAGGTTTCTTTTTTACGCGTTTGTTAAAAATTAAAACGTGTGCTGTTGCAATATAGGCAATATTTATAATTATATTTGCTTACTATTATTGATTATTTTTGTATTCACCTCAACCCATCATGGCCCACTACTGGGCACGGGTCTCTTCTCAGAATGATTTCTATTCAATATAAATACATAATATATTACTCACCAACTAACTTAACTTTACAGTTTAATAAAAAAATATAATTAACTCTAATATTCATAAAGGAAATAAAAATGAAGTCATTTTTATTACACTTATTATGTCAAGTTTTAACATTCGATAAACAAACTTCTAAAAAATATCGATATGAATCAAAATCATGTTCCCTCACCATAATATGAAGGGACAGTAAGTTATCCTACCCAGAGATTATGGTGTGGTCATAATCATAACTCAATTAAATCTTTTGTATTTATGGCAATCGTTAAATCATCGTATTGCAGCATTAAATTGAACTATTTAACGAAACTGAATCTTGTTCATTTTGCTTCGTTTACGATCGGATTTTCAATGTAATACGGTTTAATTTATTTTGATGTTATTTCTAATATTATATCTAATACGCTGGGCAGTCTACTTTTTGCGGGGTTACTGGCCCTGTAGAATCAATTCCTTCTTTCTTAGTCGGTAATACATCGGTGATGTCTTTGATGTGACTGATGTCCATGGGTGCGAGTGATTCTTGCAATCAGTCGGCTTGTGTTCTCAGTTGTCGGCTATTACCATTTTACACATCAATGACACTTAAAAAAATCTATCTATCATTAATATCTTCGTCGAACAAATATCAATATAATATTAATATAATAGGAAAGCGTAGCTGCTTAGAATCGATTTATTTCTAAGAGCAAATGCAAGCGAATAGGGGCGAGCAGATCAGCATAGCGAACAGCGAATAATAGAGAACAAAGAGTACATAATATTCGCATACAGTCATATATTATTATCTTAGTCGTCGAGAATATGGAATTTCCACCCCTCGCTAAAAAATGTATCAATTTAGATTGAATACAAAATTTTCTTTCGGCTATTTAAATTCTCGCTGTCAATCTGCAATGTACCATCACATAGGCGGAAGTTATCATTTGTGTGAGAATTAATTAATACGAATATCCAGTATTCCATATCGAACACAAATGTAGTGTGAGTACCATTTATGGCGTTCATACTGTTCAAACATACATAGATATCATATTTGTTCCAACGATGGGAACTTTGTCGATTTACGCAGAATATTCAAACTTGAGATTCACGTATGCAATCTCTCTCTGCTTATTGCTCAAGTTAGGGCTGCAGAGATAACAGTGATGTGCCATAATACGATTGTTGTCCACAACATTAGACGTTTAAAAATGAGTGCGAGGTCTGCGCTTGGATTTGAATAATGTCATAAATATGTGTCATAGATAATTTAAAATTGGTTCTTGCGTCTTGATTGTAAGGATTATTGTGAAACGAAGCAAAAGCGGTGTTTTTGTAATAAGGCTAGCCTAAACCCAAAAACAACACTAATACCAATGTCTACTCATAGCCCGAGGGCTTGCATCGATCGTAAGTGATCGTTTTGGTTTGGCCAGTAAACCCTCCACCATTCCGCACTGGAGCAACGTGCTGGACTATGCTCTAGGACTCCTCGATGATGAGATACTCGTGCTTAGTAGGTCATTAATGGGTTGAAGCCAACATCAATGGCCCTAGAACAAACATTTATTTGTCAAATATGTGCCCCGATCGGGAATCAAACTTCTCTAACTTTGCAGGCCAACTCCAATTAGGCTGTAGGGTCCTCAATTATACCAATTCTATTGGCTGATTTCGTATTACTGATTAATAAGTTAGCAAGGTTTTATTATTGCTACAAAATCCAATAATTACCACCAATTCAATTATGATTTTAATTGTCCTATCCGTTCCGTGCTATTTAGGTTAAAAGTTTCGGATCAGAGTATGGAGTAACAATGAAAATGAGCTGGCAACATTTGACAATTATCCATTTGTATGTAATTACAGCATCGTGCCGGTTCGACCGCACCGCGTTGACGTCGATATAATTTTCCAGCACTATTTACCATAGAGCAAACACAAAAGTAGAAGTGCCGATACATGATAAAGTGGGATGAGTGTGGTTACTTTTAAGTAACGCGACAACTCATTTGCTGAAAGTATTCCCTATTCAAATATTACAAATAAAGACACACACCCAGAATGAGTAAAAAATTACACTCACGGGAAATCAAACCCAGGACCTTTCGATCGGCAGTCTGGCATGGTAACCAGCGGTAAAATCCGTAATGTTGTTTACAGATACGAGTATCGTACTGGTGAAGAACGCACGAGGTTACGGCGTTCCTGTACCATGCAGTTTAGATCCGAAAACACCTAGTTTAAGCTAATTATAAAGGATGGAAAAAAGGTTACATTAAAAACTAAAGGACTAGTCAGTTCCGTTTGAAAGACTGTTTTCTCTCGGTTTCCTCTTTTTACTTCTTTTTCGTTTGGTCGGCAAAATGTTAGTAATGCCCTTCGTGTCGTTATTGTCTTGAGCGACAGTGACCACTTGCTATGTATTCGCTTGCTTGTTTGTTGGTTTGATGAAGCGTCACTAAGGAACAAAAATTCATATTATCTAGATTGATAAATAGATCACTTCATAATAGTTTGATTATTTATATTTTTGCGAACGGTAGAAAATTTTACACATAATATTTACTCTTTGGTATCGAACAAATTCGACAATACACGGCCCATCCCTATATTGATCTGGTGTTAGGAAATAATTTCGTTTGTGTCACGGTATCGAGCAATTATGCTTTATACTCCGTCCGATATTCACTGCTATCTGTGTATGTATAAAGACTAATTTTCTGCGTAATTATTCCGCTGATTAACGATTTCGATGAAGTGTACTGACGTTTGAATTTCGAACGCTGGAATAGGCTGCGGGTAGACTGTACATAATTGAAGTTTATACATAAAATTACTTAACATAATTTAAACCGCATTATGTGGTGTGAATGAGTTGTATCTTTGATGATCTAATAGTCAAAGTCAAAGTCAAAGTCAAACTGTTTATTTCATCTAGGAATTTACAAATTCACTTATGAACGTCAATTTTTTGATTCTACCACCGTTTTGGAAAAGTGCTTGAGGAGAAAAAAACGGCGAAAAAAAACTCCTCCGCATCTTTTAAAATAAAAATTACAATATTACTTAATTGATACAGGTAAGCACTAACCTAGCGGAGCTGGTTGCAGAGCTGGTAATTTCCATGCCTTTTTGTCATCTAAATATTCCTGTATACTATAGTAGCTCTTGTCTACGAGTTGTGCTTTTACATGCTTCTTAAACAACTCTGAAGGCAGGTCACGGATTGCCTTAGGGACTTTATTATAGAACTGTACACCAAGCCCCATAAAAGAACGCTGCACTTTACCTAGCCGATATGAAAGCGTCGCCAAATCATGCATCTTTCTTGTTAACCGGCGTATTTTTTTAATTTTATAACTCTTTTTATCCCTCATTGATTACCCCCATTTTTCAAAAATCTTATTGATCCCCTTTACTATAAACAATTTCCGTTCTCGGTCTGAGTGTCTGCCCTTGTCTTGTGTGTGGTCCGTAGCCATGACCCAGGGGATCTTAGTAGGTACGGCGCGATGTGTGTGTAGTGTTATTCTTTTTAACCGATTTCAAAAAAGGAGATTCTCAGTTTGACCTGTATGTGTGTATGTATATTTGTGCGCGATTATCTCGCGTTTGGTTGAACCGATTTTGATTGAAATGAATTGAATGAAATGAATGATTGGTTTTCAGCATAGTATTTGTCAGACTTAGGAGAAGGTTTTAGGTATACCTATTGTTTGGATATTAGCCGCGTTTAACTGAACCGATTTAACTTTTCAGCCTTAAAGTCGGTTCTATTTTGTTAATTTTTTTTTGTAAACCATTCATTTTTATACATTACACAGAATATCTTACTGCATAGATTAATTTGCCTGAGTTCAGAATCAAATTACACAATATTGAATGCGATCGATAGGGGATTAGTAGCCAATAATGGTGGTGGTAACCCGATAATGACTATAGAATTAGTGCAGTATGTACCTACTTACCGTTACTATTGTTTTATTACGGGACGATTATAAGATTTGTAATAGGCAGTTCACACAGTTAACAAGAATGTTATTGTTATTAAATGTTATTGTAATTAGTCTGATTGATGGTTAATTTCATGATGTAGTTAAGCAAAATGTTATTTTTTTTGCGAAAATATAATTTGATTGAAGTTTTTGACACATTCGTGATTTTCATGCTGATGAAAGTGTTTTGGACGTATGTACATCAAAGTGCGAACCTCGAATTTTCGCGTAATCTCCTACAAGTCCTACACAATCATGCAACCTACGCAAACTTTATATAATGTACAAAAATTAACTAAAAATAATACATATTACATAATCTAAACATAATTTATGTTAGTATGTTTTAATATTATAGCTACGTCTTTACTAACAGTTAGCCACAATTTTTTGACACGTTTGCGCGAATTCGATGTTAATATAGACATTATCTTGCCGTGATAAATTCAAAGAATTAGGTATACTTACAGTAGCCTCACAGTACATATATAGTAATATAGTTTTTGTAAGAAACAACATAAATGCATATAAAAAAAACAGCGACTATCATAATCGCTTAACACGTTGAGTGCGAAACGAGGCTTAAAACACCTCGTCCGTGTCTCGACGTTATAGCGGTAAGAAAAAACTTAAACTTCTCGTTCGTGCGGGAGGCATAACTTCCATCTGGTTCAGTGTAGGAAAAAGATAACTATATATCTGAGATGTGCTATTAATTCCTAGTTCTATGGTATATCAACCTTAATACCGGGTTTCTTAGACCTCGTGCCGCACTGAACTAATAAAATTCTAACGCTGTGCGGAACGAGGTTGCAAACGCCTCGTACCTCCGCGCACCTCGTACCGCACCCTACGCTAGCTTCATGCGGTTAGTGTTGTGCAACGCATTCGAAGCTTTTACAGAGAACGACTTGGATGTGGATACAGGTAATCTTCAAACATCCTAACTACTTGTTATATCGTTAATAGAAACGTGAATGTGACTTGTTGAGTAACTTTCTTCAAATAGGTTGTTAATCATGATAAATTATGGTATGTTTGTTTATTGAGTTAACTATCGGACCCGGCAAACGGTGTTTTGCTCATCAAAATTTAATGCTTTTGCCCAATTGTACTCGACTCTTCAGTACTCTAACCAACTTTACCCAACTCTTCTCTATTCTAATCTAACCAACTTTACTCAAGTCTACCCACCATTTCCTTACTCTTAAGTGGTGAAGAGAAAGCTAGTGACTACATAAAGTCCGCCCCTACCTACTGGGTACCCCATAGCCTAGTAGGCGGTAGGCGGTAACCCTGCCTCGGAAATGAAGGTCCTAGGTTTGATTCCCGGCCAGGTGTTAGTGACATTTTATACATTGTGGTGTCATTATTAGCCGCAAAATAAGTGAGTGCTTGATTAAATTTTATCATTATTCGTAATAAAACTCTTTACATTTAATTCCATCCAATAAAACGGATACCGATACCAACCGGTTAACTGTTACAATTTAATGGTTAAGTTCCTACACCAATGCTAGTTAATGTTTAAATTTGGTGAATATAAAAATTAAATTCAATGAACCACATCGGCGCCACATTACCACGAAATGCGGTTTTTGTGGACACGTACAAATTCATTTATGGAATGATTTTCTCTTTGTACTGTTAATTCTAATGAAGTACTGGGGGAGCTGAATTTACTAATAATGCAATTATAATAATTGTTTTAATTAAAATTATTTATATTTGGCAACCCTACATTGCTTCACTTCTATGTGCAATGTTAGTGTTGTAAAGACAATAACAGCTGTTCTAATAAGGCGACATACTCATATTACGTGACCCGTCCAAGGGTAAGGGGGTCGGGGTCTTTTAAAATACCACGCGTGGTCATGTTGGTAGGGGTCTTACTTACTATGGTTTTTGTCACGTAGTCAATATACTGAGATATTGTGTGATTTTCTGTTTGCAAAACATGTTTTGAAACTACAGCTGTTCACGCAGGGGGCAAAAACTTGCTAAAAATTGTAAAAAAGGGCTAGAAGCGGTAAAATCATAAACAAATACATGCATAATTATATAATAGGTAAACGTTATAAAATTAAATACGCCTTCAAAGTGCCACGCTTCAACTTGAACCTACAAGAATAATCCAAACCCGTATTGTTTACTTTAGTTACATCAGTATCAAAAGCCGGCCGTAACCTTAGCGCACCTGGCCATTAATCCTGAGCTGCCATGAAACGGCCAAAAATAAAGTTTCAAAGGGCCAAGCGCGCTGATACGCCACTTGCGCTCACAAACACGATGTGACAAACATCGTAAACGGTTACGACTAAAATTAAATCGTGAAATCTTCAATCAAGGGGTGACGGGGATTATTCTTAAAGTCATTCGATATTTTGTTGTAGAATGTCTCGTAATCTACGGCTACACCTGTGTTAACGCGCCAATGAATGCGCTAATGTGGTGAATTAAGAAAAAATTTGACTTGTTCAATTATCAATTACTCATAGGTACATGTATAAATAATTTATATTGAAAGCCTTAGCAACATGTTCATATTATAACTATTTATAACTATACTCCGTAACTACATACACAAGCATCACTACATAGTATAAAACAAAGTCGCCCTGCACCTCTGCCTGTCTGTCTGTGCTTTTCTAAGTCTTCTTCTTCTAAACCACGAAATGGATTTTGATGCGTTTGAGAATTGTTCTCAAGGAAGGCTTATATATGTACTTGGTTATGTACATTCTTATGTAATTTGATGTGTAGATTCCCCATTTAACGCTCAGGGAAGCGAGGGCGGGTCACTAGTAGGTATATAAAATGATGAACATAAAAAATCTTCTGAAGTGTTTTCCGTTCCACAGTAACGAAACTGCAAGAGAAATAAATCAGCTGTTTACAAGAAAACGCTTAGTGTCTCTTGGCAGCGGCTCCGTGCCTCTCGACACTTGCTTAACTCGATTTGCGACCATTATTCACTAGTATCGAGTACCTACTCCTCACGTATTCCTTTAGTGTTATTTTTCCTTTGCTTATGCAAGGTAAGAAATAGTTTTTATTGATGCGAATTTTTCGCATAGGATTAAATTTGTTAATATAAATAATGCAAAAATAAATAATAAACTGTCTCTAAACATAATTTATGTTCATTTATGTTTATTTAATTTTTTTTATATAGTGCGGCTGACTACTGATTTGTGTTACTGATACCTAACCTACTTCAGTAGATAGTTAGAGGTAACTTCAGTAGATAGGTAGAGGTATCACTGAAATGACTGAAATTCGGTTAAACAGAAGTCACTCACTACCTTTTGTGAGATAGTCTGAAAAAGTCACGAAATGGTAACCATTGCGCGTCACTGCTTCTTTGCGCAAAACGCACAGACAGCTCAATTTAGGGATCTAATTCTAATAGAAGTTTGTTTGTAAATCAGTCAAAAGTACTTTCATTCGGGCCAAACCGTGAAAAACAGCTAATGATAAAATATCACACCTTAGAATCCACCCCTCTATTTATAAATCAACCAAAGATCGTCACAAGCGAGTGTTCAGTGAATTTTGAGCCAAGTTCGTCTTTATAAATTGCATTCCTCGGCCAAGTCCGTCGGGCCAGGAATTATAGCTTCACGTCTTATTTGATGAATTCAGACATACAAACGCATGACCAGAATACCTTGGCCCGCTATTTACACGTGTTTATTTACCGTGGAGAAGGGCTGGGGAAAATGATAGGTCTGTTTATACTGGACGAGGTAAACTTGGCGCCTTATAACGTATGTTAGTGTGTTCTTTGTTTTTCAAGAATTTCTAGTGCTAAGGATTATGGTATGGAATGATATAAATAAGATGTCAAGTTCTAGGAATTAGAGCCCATTTTGTTTTTTAACCCACTTCAAAAAAAGGAGGTGGTTGTCAATTCCACTGCATTTTTTTGTGTGAGTTACCTCGTAACTTATGAAGTACTGGGTGAACCGATTTTGTTATTTAATTTTTTATTTGAAGGATAAGTACTGCTTCACGTCTGCTCCCATATTTATGTGACATCTGACGGGTAATTTTTAATTTATTCTTAATAATGCGTGCTAAAATGGTCTTTATCTCACGACTATTGATTGGTGCTCCGATATTTATGTGTTTTATTTCGAAACCTGGTCTCGTATAAATTTGCACGACATCAGCTAGCATCCAACTACAGACCATATTATCCTATTAATATTATAAATGCGAAAGTTTGTAAGGATGTATGTGTGTGTGTGTGTGTTTGTTGCTCTTTCACGCAAAAACTACTGAACGGATTTTCATGAAACTTTGCAGTAGGTAATATAGCTTAGACATCGGAATAACATATGTTACAAGTTCTACTTCCGGCACTCCGATATAACCCAACATTAATTATTAATTACAATAACTATATCATTGTGTGTATAATAATTCTGTGTATAATAATTTATACCTACGATTTATTAATAAATTCATTTATTGTTTGAGATTATATAAGTGTTATTGACTTCCGATTTAATTGTAAAGTGGGGTTGAGAGTAGGATATAAATATGGCGGACTAAGGTAGTGCAGGTCATTAATTTTGTAACGGTTCTAAGGGGAAGTTCTGCCCGAATGTATACTTGTAAAGATAATTGGTAGTTAAATGTAATAATGTACAAAGTGTAGAGAATAATGTGTATATGCTGTAATAAACTACGTGAAAAGATGTTGCTGAAGTTTATTTTTGTGAAATAACTCATCGATAGGGAAGTTCATCGTCCTTGCTGCAGCCAGTGTGATAGCCATCATCACACCTCAGAAGTGGGTATATTTTCCTTTACAGCCCATATTATCTTGGTCAAAGGAACGGAGATATTTTTTTTGACACGCCATCCATATCTACCAAAGTACTCGCTGGCATGCGGCGGGGACTTCTTGTGATCCAAGGAACAAAGAAACGAACAGGTACGTCATATTCATTTTGTCTTAATCGAAGGAAGTGGTGTCTTTCTTAGGTTATAAAACCTTATGACAATTCTTAAATATTGAATGTTTTGGTTAGTGGTTGCTGAACCGTTTCAGATTATTATTTCACAAAACTTTAAGATAACATTACCTAACGATAGGTATATCTACACGACAACACAAAGCACTTATACAATCGTTCGCAAACATAATACTTAAAACATTATAATGAATACAGTATACATATTACCCGTAAAGATAATTTAAACATGATTCTCAATAATGTACTGACTTAATTGTCTTTTTAAATCTTTCCACTTTATTTTTTTTACAACTGAGGGTATTTTGTTGTAAAGTTGTGCTCCTTCAAAAGTAATTGTTTTTTTGCCGTAGTTTGTTCTTATTCGGGGTAGAACTAAATAACTCAATATCACACAGAGATTAGTGCAACAGGCGGCCTTATCACTAAATAGCGATCTCTTCTAGACAACCTATTAAGCTGAATACATAAATAACTTTGGAAACAGGGTAGGGTGTACAATTGAGCTATAGAAATTTGTTTGTCAGCATTAGAACAGAATAGTATTTTCAAAAGTAAATGCAAAAAGGAAATAAATAGCAAAATAACAATAAGACTGTGTGGTTAGAATAAAAGCAATCGATCTAATAATATGAAGCCGTTATCTTGCATAATAAATAAATCTGTGTGACTACTATATAAAAAAAAGTGACTACATGGCAGATCTGTGTGACCACTATGAAAATTCTGTGCGTCTACTTGGCAGATTTTTACGGCTACTATAAAAATACTGTGTGTTTACATGGTGAATCTGTGTGGCTAGTATGAAAATGCTGTAGAACTGCATGGAGATCTATGTGGCTACTAAAGAAATGCTGTGTGTCCCCATAGTTAGGTTGTAGGACTATTGGCAGATCTGTGTGACTTCTATGAGAATTCTGTGCGTCTACTTGGCAAATTTGTATGGCTACTATGAAAATACTGTGTGCTTACATAGTGGATCTGTGTGGCTACTATGAAAATGCTGTAGAACTGCATGATAGATCAATGAGGTTACTAAAGAAATGCTGTGTGTCCCCACAACCAGGTTGTAGGGCTATTATGAAATAGTAGTAAAACCTTTATCATGTTCCCAACGGTACTCTGGAAGAAATCGCAATTTTGCTATAGCATTTTCTGCACAAGTAATATAAATTGAAATATTTTTATTCCAATTTGTTGTTATGGTGTGCAATAAATTGTAATAAATAAACCAATAAAAATAAAATGCGAAATAGATTAACCTAAGTAGGTATAAAGGAATTAAAAGAAACAAGCGCTCAATAGTAAGTTGCAATAAGTTTTTATTGAACATGCGATAATTTTATAGGTCAATATCATCACTGTTGTAGAGTGATATGTTTAACGTATCTATTTATTATACGTATGTATCTTATATTTAATATTTGGTATCTATTGACGAAAGCCAGAGCATAGCTATATAGCATAGCTATAGCTATGGCTAATTGACTCTTTCTCATGAAAGAGGGAATTTGACAAAATAGTCCATATTATTTATTGTTACATGGGTCATGAATACTTAGTGAGTAATTCAAATCAAATAATTACTTAACAGCGTGCTATGTGTGCCGAAATAAAATTAATAGACTGTATATTTCATGGTCTTAATTACAGTCACCATATTTATTGAAGGAAATTTTGGGTTCAATCCAATTATGCTCTTGATTTATTAATTTATGTATCGTTATTCACAATAATATACAATACGCAAACTCGAGCCACCTAATACATTTATTTTGTGATATACCTACCTACTTACATTACATTTTCAATTAATTGGTATATTACTTACAACGCATGTTAAATTATTCAACACAATTATTTTCATCACGTGTTCTCTTAAATTATACCAATTAATAATTTTGTCAAGTAAATACGTCAATTCGTTTCGTCATAATCATTCTATAATGTTTATTAAGAAATTTATATGAAATACACTTAATGCATTAGGACGTAGCACCTGTAATGTTAATGATAATAATTTGTAATAAATAAAAAGTAAGTAATTATATACGCAATTGAAGGTGTTACTTTATGTGTTAATACTGTAAACATTATTTCAATAAAATAATTGCTTATGTTCCTATATTCATTCAAACATTATATTTACAACACAATGAAACGAAAATTTATTTTAGCTTTATTTTCAATAGATATTAAGTACTGGTTATTTACTCCACTTATATTCACCTTCTTATGTTATTCATTTGTTAAGGTTCTTCAACAATACATATATTATTAGAATTTAATTTATAGGATGTCCCTTACCTACAGCAGTACACATCACTCATTAGTCATAAATAAAATTATTACATGTATATGGAATAAATAGATGCTGCTATTAATGGTTATTAAACATACGTAAGACAAAAAAAAACAAATAAATATAATATAATCAGTTCTTGACGATTTCATTATTACCTACTATAAGACACCAAGGATAAAAAATACTTCCTCATGGGCATTTATTAATCAATTATTACTTATCATAAGAGAAAAAAAAACCAACTCCAATTTTATAATTTTATTTGATAAGGCCTTTACGCCTTGTTATACCATTAAACTCCATAATTATATTTGCCATAGGATTATAGTATAAATATCTTTCACCAATCATCACATGACCAACCACACGTTCACATTTATTACACACACGTTAATATTTACTATTATTACTAGTTCACATATATAGTACAGCCATCGTATATAACGTCACAGATATGTGTTCTTGTATATGTTTGTGCCCTTTGACGTCCTAGTATTTATGAGAAAACGGAGTCGGTTCGCATAAGAGTTTGAATTTGCCTCTAAAATGGTCGCTCCCAGTTTTTAACCTACGTGTTATTGCATAAAGCAACTCACAATATTACATAACAAAATTAAAACATTACATACTTTCGTCTGTAACAACAAGAATAAAATACTTATCATGTACCTATGTATATGTACCATAATTTAAATAAAAAGAAAGCATTTCAACACACTTCAAATATTTATTTTGTAATCTGTAGTGTAAAGCGAATTATTTTTTTGTTATTTATTTTGTTAATCTACCCTCAAAAGTTCGTGGAATTATTTAACGAGAAACAACCGCTCTCTTGATAAGTCCATGTCAGAAGAGTATATTTAGACATTTTTATTTTTTGGTGTTCATTTAAAATTGGTAATTATGCCTGATTGCTGTATGTGTGTGTGTGATTGCTACTCTGATTCGTGATGGACAAGCGTAAGGAAAAATTTATTGATGAAATACAACCCTTTAGGTAGTTTATATCAAAATAATATGAACTAAATAATTGTTATTATTCTTTGTGCGACCCAGATTATAAACTAAAAATTACACAAAGGAGATTCAGTTGCTAAGTGTGCGAACTAGATTAACTGGGTTTAACTAATACTTACAGTATTTGTAATATGTACTGTTTAAAGTCATACGTGGAAATAATAAGAACAATGTTAGATGCTGTGTAAATGAAATTAAGAGCTGTGTGAATGAACTGTGTAAATGAAATTAAAAGCTGTGTGAATAGAATTAAAAGCTGTTTGAATGGAATTAAAGGCTGTGTGAATGGAATTTAAACCTGTGTGAATGGAATTAAAAGCCATGTGAATTATATTAAAATCTGTGCGAATTAAATTGAAAGCTGTGTGAATCAATTAAAGCTGTCAAAATAAATAAAATTTTTGTAAGTTACATTAATAGCAATGGGATGAAATAAATAAATATATTGACTTTCTATCCTGTACGTAATAAAACTTTAACTGATCGGTGTTTGTACATGGCAACAAATTTAAAAATTCATAATATGAGGTCTTTATTTAATCAAGAGAACCCAAAACAATGTTTTACCATTTTGTCTATTTGTCTGTAGGTTTGTGCACATTAATCCTCTAGAATTGCTTTTCCGATTTGAATGCACTTTTCAGATTTCTATTTTGATGGGCTTCACTTAACATTAGACTGAAAAAATTCATATTCTGTGTTGGAAGAAAATATGCAATTGAGAATACAAACGTTACCAAAGAAAAATAAATATTATTTTATTTAACTTTTATTGACAAAAAAAAAAGCCCGATTATTATTTAAAGATGTTCATTCTATCTCCATTAAATTTGCAGTAATTATAAGAACCAGTTACTCGTCCGGTGTTTCAATTTCAGGAGCCGCCGTAGACCGGGGACAAATCGGGACGCGAGCATGATGACCTAATGATGACCGCCGTGAGACACGACAGATGCAGGATGGCCGAGTGTTACAAGTTCTACTTCCGGCACTCCGATATAACCCAACATTAATTATTAATTACAATAACTATATCATTGTGTGTATAATAATTCTGTGTATAATAATTTATACCTACGATTTATTAATAAATTCATTTATTGTTTGAGATTATATAAGTGTTATTGACTTCCGATTTAATTGTAAAGTGGGGTTGAGAGTAGGATATAAATATGGCGGACTAAGGTAGTGCAGGTCATTAATTTTGTAACGGTTCTAAGGGGAAGTTCTGCCCGAATGTATACTTGTAAAGATAATTGGTAGTTAAATGTAATAATGTACAAAGTGTAGAGAATAATGTGTATATGCTGTAATAAACTACGTGAAAAGATGTTGCTGAAGTTTATTTTTGTGAAATAACTCATCGATAGGGAAGTTCATCGTCCTTGCTGCAGCCAGTGTGATAGCCATCATCACACATAATTTGTTAAAATTTTTAGACATTTTTGAAGGGACTGGTTTCCCGAAGCGAAGCGAGGGCGGATTTACTAGTGAAATATAAAAACGAAAATAACAATGACGCCAAGTTCTATTCATCTGAAAAATACAAAAACCTTGCGTGAGTATTGCGTAGCAAAAGTGAGATATAAAAAAATCCTGGTAAATACTATCAAAAATGGAAAAGTACAGTGAAATCAAACACAAAATAAATTCACAACAAAAATAGAATCCGCTTCATTGAAAGTACCAATCAGTTGATTGAACGGAACATTCACTTTATTACAATGAACAGTAAACCGGCAAAGAACCGCAAAAATCTGAAAGTATGTGAATAAAACACAAAATATAACCTCGCTGTTGGTTATTTTGAGGCGTTTACAGCCCACGACGGCGACTACGATGCGACAGTCGAAATTAACATTAAACGCTAAACGTATGATTATACCTACCACAGTAAAATATGAATTTTTGTTTGTATTTATTGCTATATTAGCTTTAGTAATTGTGACAGTGGAAAGAAAACTGTATTGATATAACGGCCTTAAACGTAGACACATAGTTCGTAGACATACCTACAACTCTCTAAAGAAAGAATGCTGTAATGTGTTTAAGAGTAAGTACAACTACTTTTTTATCTTAAAGTTTAATTGGGAAAGGTCCTTATTTCATATTAATTAGATGAATACTGATACTTTCTATTTTGATTGAATTTACTTAATAAATGAGTGTTTAATAATATTTAATCTAAGGAGGGAAGTAACTTTTGGAATACCTTAATGTAATATTATTTCATTAATTTTATCCCTCAGGATCCGTGCTCAGGATTAATTAAAATCAAAACGTGTATTTTTAAACCTATGACAACTACTAAAACTACAATTTAATCGTCATTTTTCGTTTATGTCGTGTCGTGAGATATAAAACCGCTTTATCCAACAAGGACCAATTTCACCGAACACCCTTTTTAAGTAACTACCTTTGAGTTTACACAATGGAAATACAATCAATGCGATGTTTACTTTGCAGAATTTTTAGTAAATTCTATTTATTTTGTATGTACATTGGTGAGCAAATTTTGTTTACTGATGGAAACTTTATAGGAATAAAATTGATAGTTACGTTAATATGTAAGGGACACTATATTCTCCGTATTTTGCAACGAGCTTGAGTTTGTATAAAAAATATTTGGCGAAATTTGGAAAATGGTACAATTAGGGACCAAATTATACTTAAAAGTGGAAATATGACATATTTCGTATTTCATGGAAATATAAATATAACAGATATTACCTATATTCCTATTAATCATCAAGATCATTAATTATTAGTATTTACATTATGTAGTGGTTACTTTGTGGTTTTTTGGTTAATTTTATAATATTATTACGAGCAAGAGACGGATATATCCTGATCATAAAGCTCAACGATTTCTCAGTTTACCTGAAATTAGTGTAAGTCACTATAATACGTACACAACAGAAAATTCTGCTTAATGAGGTATACGTTATAATAGTCTTTATAAAACTCACATGTATAACCAAATTACCCTGACATACGCAATCCTGGCTCGCTGACATTCAATAAACCTCATAACAATTTCATCCCTACGTTATGACATCTAATGCTTCACGCACCGTACGTCGTCTGTTGTTAAAATATATTCATACGAGCGAGTGTCTAAATACATAAATCAACAGTGCCTTAGGCAGCTTATTAATATTTGCTCTGTCGTTGACATAGTGTTATGCTGGAAGTGACATGTGTAATTTGTTTAAGGCGGATTGCGGAGCTTAATGTAGACTGGAATTAGTATCTGGACTTAATGGGCTATCTGGATTGGTCTGATCTGGATATTATATTGAGATTATCGGTTTGTGGTTTTAAAATTAGATTTGTCGAGATAGGTACCGAATGCAAACAGCTTTTGTTATTCTTTGTCTATTGGTTTATCTTTTCTTTTTTTCTGATGGAACGCATAAGCAGTACCTACTTAGCAACTGGAACTGGACTTAATTATGAAAGTACTAATAGCATTAGTCACACGTAAAAAAAAACTAAACACTAAAATTGGTAGGCATAATAAAAGCTCATTTGTTAGTTTCACGGTCACTACATTCAAAATTAATAATTAATTCAAAAAATCAAAACATCGAAAAACGAGGGAATGTGCCGGTTAAGTGACGGTTGATGTCCTATTTTATCTTTACTATATTATCTTTGACGGTGATACAAGTTATTAAGATCATATCTCAATCTGTTACAGTGTACAACTTGCTATACAGAGAGGGAGTAAGAGCGAAAGAGAAAGGCGGTAAAAGCGATATAATAATATTAGTCACACAGTTACATTACAAACATACTTTTAAACATTTAAACAAACATTACAGGCATCTCACAGCATTAACACGATCATCTCTGTTGAGCAAGCCCAACATGAGACTAGGTACAAGAAGGTACGATTGTATGCGGGACAAGAAAATTTTTCAAGCAAAATTCTATGATGTCTTAGAAAAATCGGCACGCAATAGATAGTGACATAGAAACATTTTAGTCGTCGCCGTCGGTGTAATTTTGTCCTTTTCTTTTGTGAATGCGATAAATCATAAATTACATCTATAGGTTGTATTCTTCTAGGTCTTTGGGCAGGCATGATTTACCAGCTCGGAGTTCTTAATAAGATTTTTTATGACCGGCTGGATATACAAATGTTACTTAATTAGCAACGAAAGCTCAAAAGTAAATACGTTTGTCACCTAAATGGTTAGCAGGAAAATCCTAGGAGATCCTTTTGTTTTTCGGGAACGCCGCAAATTCCTCATTAGGCGTGGTCATTAACGTTGTTCAAATTGATATGTCTGGATTCTCTCTTTATCATTTTGTTTATAAGCGACTTCAAAAAATGAAAAGGTTCTCAATTCAGCTGTACCTCGTACATTTTTAATGGATGAACCGATTTTGATAATAATTTTTGTATTCGAAGGCTTAGTTTCGTGGTCCCAATTTTGTTGTCCCAATGTATGATGACTAAGTAGTTTTTAAATTATTTATAAGTACCTAATAATAATTGTGTATCTATTAATTTGACATCGACTACGTAGATGTTCTATTTTGAATACTAGTCGATGGTTTTTTGTTAAAATATTTATTAGATCCGCTGTTGTACTAAACAAGAATATTTAAGTTTATTGACAAAAATCAAAACTAATTTTATAAATAAATTTTATTTGCAATTTTTTTTATTGTCTGTTTGTGGGATTTCCAATACTATTGACACGAGAAAGGTTTTATCTTCACATGACAAGACATGACACGCTCACAACCAACTACACAACAAAACCAAGTGCATAACACATTTTTTAAAGTAATTATTTAAGCAAACGAGCATGCAGCACCACCCCTCCGCTGCCGCCCATGACAACTGTGACCGACCTAGAACTAGATTCAATTTAGGGACTAATATGGTTAGTACAAATAACGGATGGTGTTAGTATGTTAATAATCGTAAGTGTTAGGACTGGGTCTATTAGTGGTAGTTAGCCCTGTAAGTTGCCTAATAATAGTTCAGTTAGTAATTGTTGGTTAGTAGTCTCGTTCTAATTCGGACACAGATGCGTTGCTACTCCTGAGGTCTAAGGCCTACTGTCCACGGACGCGTCAAATGACGAATGCATGACGAATGCATGCAACCTACAAATGAAAGCAGGCGTATTTTGCATATTTGTTGTGTCGAATCGTGGACACAGATTTGATTATTTCTACGCAAGATGCTAGCAATCGGCAATTGACGATAGCGTGCGTATGACGTGCGGTTTACGTGGACAGTAGGCCTAAAATGGTCGTCTTTAAAAAAAATGTAACCTACACATCGTGCTTCTTTGTCAGTTCTTGAGTTAGGTAGGTAATTATTTAAAGAGGATTAGCTACTATAAGGGCCATTCCAGCAACACTATAGCATCCAAGAACAGCCAACATTTGTGCGATGCGATAGTAAAGTTATACAGTAAGAGCTCTAGGCAATATCGTGGAGTGTGAGCTGTGTGAGCCGTGTTTACTGGCGGCTGCGAACTGCCTATATGTAAGTATATTAACACTACTGTCTGTTTACACTGTTAAGTAAATAGTGTTATCGAGACGATTACATTTATTGGCGTTGCGATTACATCAGTGTTGCGAAAAAATTGCTATTACTTACTTGCGATATTTATCGACATGTGTAGTTCAAAATTTATCTTGGTCATACGGCATACCGTAGTAAGTAATAATCTATAATCTGAGTCGCCGAGATTATGGAGTTGTCACTACCCGCTAATTACGAGTATTACCTTTTCTCACAGACCAATTTAGCTTGTAGGCAAATTTTACTTATGACATTTTAATTTCTCGCCGTCATTCTACAACTCCACTTAGTCATAGGGACGGAAAAGTGGTATTTTTGTGGGATGCGATAAAAGGAATTTCATATCGAACGCGAACGGGAATCGAACCTATTGCTTCTCAGACACAGCAACCACCAACTATGCTCTAGGGTTGTGGCTGACGTGAAATGATTGAAAACATAACAGTCTCGCCGACATGATCCATGCAATTTGGTTGAAACGGCGGTAAACACTTCAAAACGTGAGTACCCGTCTGCATTTAAGTGGTTAAGTTTCTATGATGATACATATTTTAATCCTGTGGTTGTTTTAATCATCGTGTTTTTTTATTTGATTAAAGTAACAGTAGGTATAAATTACTCATAGCCCGACAGTTGCCGGCGCCGTCAGTAGTTGGTGAGCGGTAGTGGCAAAATTTCTTGAGCGCTTCCGGGCTTCGGAAGGCACGTAAGGCCGGCGGTCCCGGCTGTTATCGATAGATAGCTGTCATTAAGCATGTCGAAGGACTTCGGGCGGCATTAATACTTCCTATACTCGGTTGGCCACTAATCCTCCACTAATCCACACAACAAACAACAACCAACAGCGTGGTGGAGTATGCTCTAGGGCTAGGCTTTCTCAATGATCAGAGATTCTTGCTCAGTATTGGACCATAAATGGGTTGTAGACATACATAATTATACCGTAGTTATTAATAGTACTTAGGACAGTAGGTATAATTCTTAGAAAAAAATTAAAAGAACTTGGCCTTAATAGTCCTCACCATGACCCATTTCATTTGGAATAGTAATATTAAAATGAAGGCTTTTACGGAAAATGATCTGAGTCATTTGGTTTGTATCTAGTTCAGAGAATGAATAATACAACAAAGATAATGCCCTCGGATCGTGGATCAAACTGCTTGCACACAACAATTTGTAGTTATGGACACGGTACAGAAAGTCTCGGGTTTGATTCCCACTCACCGACATGTTAGTTTGGTCGTGGTCGTGGTTCCGGACCTAAAGTAAAAAAACGGAATCCTATTTATATGCCTCCGATTTCTGTCTGTCCGTTTTATTGTCCATGTGACGTACGATATGTGTTAGTGCTACATAGAAAGATCTATTTTACGTCTATTTCTATATGTTGTAATCCCGTCAATTTCATGATCTATCGATTTCATAATACTTCGATATCATAAATTCGATCTAACGTGCCTTCGATTTTATAAGCTTTTGATATGACAACATCGATGTAATAATAAACGTTCGTTTTAATGAAAATTCGATCTATTAAATAATTGATGTATTAAATAAATGTTTTCGATGTCATGAACTTCGATGTAGTGTTATTCGACATACTTTTATAATGTACTATAAGCTTAATTATTATGCCTTTTGTTGATAAAAACTATCTATTAATTCGTAACAATCGGAAGAGTTGCGTGTTATAGTATTTATATGTTCCTTATTAGTCCCGTGTGCTCATATGTCAGCTATTGACATAAAACAAGAATTTTATGTGCTGAAGTTCGGAACCGGTAAAATTTCCAACCGGTTAATAGGTTTTCCCGAACTTTTTATCCAGTTTTATTCGCCATGACAAAGTTTTACGGCTTTTAACTATTTTCGCCATTAAAACATATATACCTAACTAACTACCTACAGGTCAATATTATGTTGTCTTGTTTAGAAGACGATAAAACCGACTCCTCTTTGGTAAGGATTAAAACTATTATCTGTCTTATTAAACATCTAACCTAACCTATTTTTGCCAACTCTATCTTCCAGTGAGTCCCATAAAAATCGGTTCAGCTGTTCTGTAGAATTAGTTCGGACAAACAGAAAGACAAACAGATAGACAGACAATTTTATCTATATACATGTATAGAGTATAGATATTCAAGTTTCGACGCGGTATTAACCTTTTTAACTCAGTCTGTAGTAGGTATAGTGCAAAACTGAAACAAGTCAAGATATTTTAAAAACGTATTTATTCTCCTTTTTATTGTGCTTCTCATATTCATAAACTGACCCAACCGGGCTCATAATTTTAATTACAATAGTGATGCAACTTCCGAAAATAAACAATGAATAAACAATTTAATTGGATTTAATTTAATTAAAAATAAATATCACAGAGGGACTAATTATAACAAGCTATTAGATTGTTGCAATTAGTTCCTTGAATTATAAATACAAAACAAAAAGAACAAGTTATCGATTAAGTGTACAATAATATAAATTATACAGAATTTTTAAATATTTAGTGCAGAAAAATAATTAATTAAGATTATTTAATACTTTTTGGAAACCGGTACCGCTTTTTATTTTTAATGTCACGTAGGGAAATAACCGGTATTTCTGTGTCATATTCGGTATCGTATTATTTGTAAATATTTTTATTGAACGTGGCAAAGTCTATAATACAGTTTGAGGCAGTTTCGCATGCACTATGTTGTCGTTAATATAAAAGAATCACGAGTCACGGTTAAAATAACGCTGTCCCAACAGTGGATAATGAAGTAAAATTCAAACGAATATGGTGTTTAGAGTGACATAAAATGATAATAATAATGTACATGACACGTATGGTGTCACATTTAATGTGTGTCATATTTAATGTGAAAAACGGTAACGGTTTTCAATTTTATAACTGTAGGGGAAAGCAATATGCATAATTTTGTTTCTTTTAAAATTAATAAAAAATAAAATTCAGACTTGCACCTTTTACCCCTAGGTATCAAGTGCAGTGCAAAAGCACAACGCATCAGTCATAATATAAAACCTGGCATAGTCGAAGATTGAACCCGGGTCACCTTGTTCAATGGCATTTTAATAATTGACAGATTAACTTGAGCAGATTCATTGAAGCAAAATATTATTGAAAAATATGCTCATTCCTATCTGAGACGAAAGATAGATTTAGAATATTCAAAAGAAAATAAAACATGTAAGGTTGTGATGGCCAAAGATCTAGCACCAGTGATAAAAATGCAAGTGGTATTAGAAAGAAACGGTGACGTTACATTACTTTAAATGCAATGCGGATAAATTTAATGTGATATGATTATAAAATTCGACTTATTTCACTAATTTGATTCGTTTACCTAATTTTTACAATATCTACACTTTAACCGAACCAATTTACATCTTTCCTTAATGATATTTTTACATAAAATCAATCGTTTAATAATTTGATTGTTGATCGTAATAATTTTAGGACTAGTTTGAAATAACTTACTAGGACAAAACCGCTATGACTAACTAGTATTATGGTCACAAGAATTTTGTACAAAATTATCTATAATCATTTAGTTTCATATTCCAGCCAAACGCTGTCTTGAAAAATGAGATGATCGATAATTACTTCTAAATAGGAAGAATACCTCTACCTAGGTTATTTTGTACAGATCTGTAGAAATATAAACACTACGAGGATTTAGTCTTCAGTGACAGTGACAAAGTCTATAATTTAAGAAGGCAGAAGGAGGCCGTACCAGATATCAGTGGAGAGTAGGCCGTACATACTAATAAATGCTTCCATACTATTCCATCTACCGTCTCGCAAAAGTTATGGCACAAGACCACCACAGAGTTTACACACATTCATGACATCGGAATTTCTGCTGATAAACGATGCCTCGAAGATGCCCTCGTGCCGCAAGTACCACAAGTGTTATTGCTATATCCTGAATCGGAGCCGAAAGAAGAGTCTCCACTAGGCGGCTTTGGCGAAGCTCTAGGTCCTCTCCAGCAACCCATGCCAGGTAAGTCCCCTCCAGGCCAAGCGCCGCCGCCCATTGGCATAGGACCGGATGGCCTCGCTCCAACTGTCCCAACTTGAGGATATAATCTTAGTAACGCGTCTAAGAGAACTCCTTCATGGAACTCTGAAGGGTCTGGGGGATGGACGTGACGTGGCACTCGGTGCTGCGCTCGTCGTCTTTCCAGAGACTTCGGTCTTCTGTCCAAACGTTGGTGTCTTTGCCGATGAGGTAAAGACTGTGGAGCGGGAGGTCGGGAACAAGTTCGACAAGGTGCCGCTTCTCCAACGAGACTTAGTTCGTCTTCAGCGAAGTGGTCGTCGCTGTGCACGGAATCGTCAGATCGATGGGGCAGCTCTTCGTATAAAGGAGCCCCACAGGCGTCTCCCCCGCAGCTGTTTCCACCTCTCCAGGTGCCGCCAGAGTCACACACGAAGACACGTCCTTGGCAATTTGGTCTCTTTGTTTCTACCATCTGAAATTTTTAAAATTCTTGTTAAATAATGATCTTCTTTTACAAATTAGGGTAAAGTTATAGATAGTGCTAGAAATGCCAACACATTTGTGCATAAAAGTATTGTCATATTTGGGCTTGAAATGTTACTTCATTGAATGAAAAATTGTTTTTAGCTTCTATTTAGAACGTCATATTTTGATGACTCTTAATACTGTATTGCAAAACTGTTGAAAGGCAACTCGGCTATCATAATATTCTTTCTGTTCGTAAATTCGTGAAATACAAGGAAATGCAAGCACAATTACCTCTAGCTGTGGTTCCATCTCGGGCCTGTGTGGCAGTGGGGGTCGTCGGGGCATGTCTTGGAGGTCTTCGTACAACGGGGCGGGAGGGGGCGCTCGGCGCTGGGACCCGGAGCTCTGGTTCGTCGCTGACTTCGATGGCAGCAGGTTGTTGACTTTTCGCTTGTGTCTGAAGAAAAATAAAATTCATTACAGCAAAATCGTCACGATCAAAATCAGTTACAGTATAATTGTCATGATCAAAATCGGTTACGGTAAAATCGCCATGATCAAAATCGGCTTCAACCCATTAATGGCCCACTACAGAACGGGTGTTTCCTCTTCATTGAGGAGCCCTATACATACGCTGATCCAGTGCGGATTGGTGGGGCTGGTATGAAGAAAATCTGGATTTTCAAGCCACTTAAAAAAGTCAACTTTGAGAACATTAAGGCAACTCCTAGGGTTGCAAATTTCCTCACGATGTTTTCCTTCACCGATGCAAGTGATAATTTAACTCCAATCCAACGCACACGATGTATGAAAATTTAGAGGTGCTTACAGGGTTTGAATCCTGCCCCATATACCTAGATCAGGATTCCAACGTTAAACCTCTCAGCAATCACTTACTTCAGGAAATGCGTAATAGAAAGAAAATATCACAACGTCCACAATAAATTTAAATATAATATAACCAAGAGCTCGCAGGCAGCAATTATCGAATTAAATCTTTTGAATAGCGTGTGTTATCTTCATCTAAAGAGCGGAAGCCGTAGATGTGAACTACCGCTTCGGGTTGTGCACATCAATAATATTATTATAATAATACACAGACAAACGGTTTCCTCTGCGATCACTATTATTATTATAAAGTATTATTAAGGTGATCTTAGGATTGTATTGCGTGGCCACTTATCGAAATATCTCTATTAATATTTGTCCGTACACAATACCGTGGCAGATCCATCATATTTTGCGGTAGGGATCTCGCACGCAGTCTAAATGTTTTTTAATAACGTTCGGTTGGGTTACTGTGGATACGACTTGTTTATTAATATCAGTCTATTGTTTGGTTTTTAGGAAGATGTCTGTAGAATTCTGTCATGTTCGTCTGTACATTTATTAAATGAACATGAATGAACAGTAGTAAATTACGAATATGTATGTACATATATAAATGACGATGATGCTTGAACGTAGTCATCCGTTACGAGTTCGCTCATGTTAGTATGTAGAAAAATTAGTAGGTAGGTATGTAATTAGTGTAAGTACTTTTAAGATGTGAAGGAGGTTTTTTGGCGCATTTTTTCCCCATCATTATAAAGGATTAAAGCACCTTTGCGAAATGGCAATAAAATCAAAAATATCCATAAAAGCCGATATTATGTGTCCAAATTAATACCTTACTATAATACTATATATACTACTACTACTACTATATATAATACTATATATAATACTATATTACTATATTTACTATATACCTTAATAATAAAAATTTAAAATATAACGTAAAGATAATGCAAATAATATTTAAAATGACGTTCGCAGTAAAATAACAATGCCATATAGTACTAATAGATCGCCCGCGAAAGTTCGCATTAATTCAGTTCATTATTTTACTGTCCCCTTTTAGTTATCTGCACATCTACGGCTCGTCAAAATGAGACCACTACCGATTTTTTGTGTAGCTATCGTTTATCGTCTCTACACTAAACATTTCTGATTTAATACAATATTATTTATTGTGTACACAAAAAGTATTAATATCGAAACACATAAAATATTGACAGCACAATATGCTGTCATATCGAATAGAGATTTCTACCAGACAACCTTAGTTAAGGACAAAGACGTAAAAAATCCTAGCTATAGGTACTCCATTCATGTTCGATATGAAATTCGTTTTAATGGCAACCCACACAAATGATAGTCTTCCGCCCCTGTAATTAAGGTTCATTGTAGACTGACGGCGAGAATTTAAAATGATTTAAGTAAACTTACGTATTTTTCTGTCTGTGTGTCTTTATAAGTGAGCACATAATAAATTTGTTTTTATCGGGGACTGGCAATTCTTTATTCTCGGTGACGCAAGTAAAGATGTGCAAACATTTTTAGCAATAAACCGAATAGTCGCATCCATATAATCGTACCTCTCTCCCTCCTATGTTTTCACTTCGATCCCATATTACACGTAATGCTATTAGATAGTTATTATAAATCGATTAGATCCGCCAATTTCACAGGTACGAGCGCTTTGAGAGTTACCGTTTTTATATTTTCATTAGAGGTTCTGTTGTGCGTTGAATAGAAATGTGGGTAATTGATGATTCTTTAACAATGGGTTGTTTTGTGTGTTGTTGTTTATGTAATAATATGAAAATTTATTGCTCAATAGCCTATAATAAATGAAGTTGTTGTAGGCAATATTGAAGTACCTAAATAAAAATATTTACCGCTTAACAAAAGATAAGCTCTAAAATCCCTAAATACGAGATTGTGCTGGGGTGTGAGTAGGTAAGTATTTAAAACGTCGTCTGTCAATCAATTATCCAGATCAACCTAACAAAATGTAGGAGAAAAATGGGCAAAATCAAGCTATCGATCTGTCTTGGTGCAGCCAATGGAGTTCTCTCGTATTTAGGCTACTCAAAGCTCACTTTAAGGGTCTCCGCAAACTGACTTCAACCACCAGTAGCTGTGGCGCTTCTTTTTAGAAGCGCGATCCGGCCAACAGCCAACAGCTCCAATAACAGTGAGCAGAATTCAGTCGAAGCGGCTGTCGGCCGGACCGCGCTTCTAAAAAGAAGCGCCACAGCGCCAAAGCTGCCGGTGACTGTAGTCAGTCTGCGGGGACCCTAAAGCTAATACAGCTGGTGCCCGGTTTTCTGCAGGTCGCTAGTTTGCCTAGGGAGGGGGGTTTATGTATTCTTATGACTAGACGTTCACTCACAGGTCGCTCTTATACATGTAAATGAGACTCATAAATAGATCCCGTATTATCTGCTGAAGCCAGACATTCTCTTGTGATCATAATATTGCGCTTTGGGTACACATTTGAATTATTATTAGTTATTTTTAAATCTACCGCGTATTCACGATTGTTATTATTTAGGTACCTATACCGATATTTCGATGCGTTTGGTGGGAAGTGACCAAGATTGATCGCAATTGGAACAAAATCCGTACTAATTTTATAAATGTGAAAGTGTGTTTGTTTGTTTGTTTGTTTGTGACTCTTTCACGTCGCAACATGGCTACTATATGGTATGGTTTATGTGTGTGGGGATAGTTAGGACGGTGGAGAGTGACGTAGGCTACTTTTTACCGCGGAAAAACATCTCATTCCCATGGGAAGATCGATGTTTTGTTACATGCTAGATATTTAGTGCCGGATGTTGTTAATAGATGGCGTTAGTAAAATTCATTTGCAAGATCTGATTCACGCTATCAAATACTAGGTACATGTAATTTACTTACCTATGTCATAGGCAAATGTTATATCTGATGTTCCAGTATCTTATATTATAGGCTACTTATTAGGCGATATTCCTACGGGAGCGGGACCTACGCGGCTGTTACCTACGGGTCCCGAAGCGAAGCGCGGGCGGTTCTCTAGTATTTGTATAAATTGTGAGTACCTTAACAGTTTTTTATGATTGTTGACAGAGTTAATGAAAGTTTAAAATTGTTATAGGTATCCTAAATCCACGAAGTTTAAAATCATGAACTACGAAATCTTTATTAAAATGCTGTTAAGTATAGAATATGTCGCAGCTCGCAGTACAGTCACAGGTACAGTCGCTGCGACATAACGCTAACGTCGCGACCACCCACGGACATACAGTCGGCATCCTGTGCATTGGTCAGTGATGCCCTGGTTATAGCGCAACACTTTTTATTCGACTTGACTTATTTTACTTTAATGCGTCTTGTGCGTGTCGATTTAAAGCAAAATTCGGGTTACCTGTCCTTTAGTAAGTACTCTTACTAGATGGTGAGACGTGATACTTTAAACTGATATTTTTAACCGACTTCAAAAAAGGAGGTTCTCAATTGGACCGTATATAATATGCTTTTTTTATGTTTGTTCAGCGATTTTTTCGTCGTTTATGGGCCGATTATGATAAATCTTTTTATGTTGTAAAGTAGATATGCGCAGTGGGGTCCTTTTAAAATGATTACCAGGATCTGATGATGGCATCTCGGAGAAATCGAGGGCAACTTTCGAAAATTGTAGGGACGACTAGTGTGTTTGTTAATGTTTTCATAAGTACATGAAAGCGCTACAATTTCATGAAGGTCTGGAGTCGATCTGATGAAGACGAAAGACAGTCAAGGGAACTCCTCAACGATTTACTGTAGTTACATATCTAGTCTTGTAAAAATCAATAATTATTATCTTCTGTGTCCTTCTTTGCTTGTATATAAATATTAAAAAAATATTATAAAAAAATCTACTCTCGGCCTGGGTGTGTGTTCTTGTCTAAAGTCGTTGTCCTGAATACCCACGACACCAGGAAACCTACTGTGGGACTATGAGTGTGTAGCATCATGTCCATATTATCTATGGTAGTCTTAAGGGAGACTTGTCATTAAACATGAACATTAACAAACTTAACGATGTTTGACTTACTTTACTCATTAAAAAAACACCACCTTTCAAATGTTATGACGTTAATCTCTATATAATTAAGTGTTTTCCATATATCGATATCTTATCTCAATGTTATCGTTATAAACGAAAACATATTTGATGAATTGCCATCAATTTATCAATTGAATCTGATATGCCCGGAACAACGCCACTGTCCAATCTATGTGGCAGTAGTATACTGTCCGACTAACGATTGTTCATCTCTTATCATTTTTTTAAGATAAAACTCTCATTTCTTGCTTAAGAAATATCAAAACAAACACATAAGAATAGTCTTTATGGTACATAAAATAGATAATAAAATCTTCTGACCCCTGTTCAAACATGCGACGTTTGTGAACTAGTGATGTGATCTGACTGTCTCTTGTCGATAAAACAAATTATAATCAAAAACAAAGACGAAAGCAAAGTCGTAAGTGAGCTTTCTGTAAAAGGTAATAACTTATCTTCTGATTTAACCGATATTGATGCGGTTGTGGAATATTAATAACGTTGGTAATTAATGTTCTTGAATATTTTTAACGCCGTTCCGAGATGGGTCTGATGAGGCTTTTAATTTTGTTATTTACGATTGGTTATTACTGTTGATTTATGTCGACGTTTTTTATGAATTTTAAATAAATATTTATAAAAATTCTTTGTACTAGATAAAGAAATCCCACGCTATCTTGGAATTTAATATTTGCTTATTTACTCTTATTGTATGAAACTGTAAATTGACTAATAGCAAAATTTCTTTCTTATTTTTTACTACCCTTCCGCTGCCGCCCATGACAACGGTGACTGACCTAGAAAAAGACTCAATTTAGGGACAAGTAGCCTTATTATGAACTCTTAATTCCAGGCAGTTCACGTTCACCACCTGTGGGTGACAGAGACAGCGCCTTATTGCCTGTAAGCGTAATAAGGTGTAGTGAACGTGACTGCCTGGAATTAAGAGTTCGTAATAAGGCCCAAGGATGGTTAGTAGAATTAGCAGATAGTGTTAGAATATTAGTTGGTAAATTTGTGAGTTCGAGGACTGGGGCGGTACCATTAGTAATGGGTCATGTTAGCTGTTAGTAATAATTAATACTGCCGTCGTAATCAAAAAAGGCACAAGGTGAAAAATGGGCATATCTTACTATATGCCCTTTTATTGTAATAAAACTTTAAAAATTTTGCAGTTATGCCCTTTAAGCTTATGCTATCTCTGTTGCTTTTATACCTAAAAATCCACAAAAAATCAGGCAGATAGGCCGTTTTTTCCTGATTCCGAATATGTATATAACTCAATTTCACAAAAAATGTTAGTTGTGCCCTTTTTCGGTAACACGGCAGAATAGTATTTAGATATAGTTAACTAAGTCGCCGAGAATATGGAATAACCACTGCCCGCTAAAACAACTACAACGTGTGCTCAAAGTTTAATTTAGCTACAAGGTAAATTTATTTAAGGCATTTTAAATTCTCGCCTTCAGTCTACAATGAACCTTAATTACAGGGGCGGAAGACTGGCATTTGTGCGGGTTGTCCTTAAAATTCCGTATCAAACTCAAACGGAATAAATCTAAAGAGTAATACGTGTTAACACCTGAGAAATATTAATATATTTTACGAGAAATTATTATACATTAATGTAGATATATTAACAACACTCAATTTATATAGGCACGTGAGATAAATCCATACATTGAGGAGAATATTAATTTAGAGAAGCCTTCAGAAAGCTGAAATCTTAGAAATCTGAGGCCCTGAGGATTAAGTTTCAAAGACTTGGAATAATCCATGGTATTTGTCTGGTTTCTATTTAAATTAAAGTACATAGGTAATTTGCGAACCAACCCTATGAATTATGAATACCATAACTTTTAACAAAATACAACCGACTTTATCGCCAAAAAGTAAAAATCGGTCAGTTAAATACCTTAATCCTTCTCCTAAGTCTGATAAACACGATGCTGAAAACCGTATCAAAATCGGTTCAACCAAACGCGAGATAATCGTGCACAAATATACATACATACATAGCTACATACATAGATACATAGGTACATACAGGTCAAACTGAGAACCTCCTTTTTTGAAGTCGATTAAAAAAGCCCTCAAAGAGGCGGCTTGTGTCAATCCTATACTTGAGTCGTCGAGAATGTGGGATTGCCACTCCCCGCTTTAAACAAAATTAAATATACATATGTACGTACGTGACATAAATCCATACATTGAGGAGAATATTAATTTAGAGAAGCCTTCAGAAAGCTGAAATCTTAGAAATCTGAGGCCCTGAGGATTAAGTTTCAAAGACTTGGAATAATCCATGGTATGCTCACAGCTCAATTTACCTTGTAAGCTAACTGCTAAATTTACTTACGGCATTTAAAATTTTCGCCGTCAATTTACAATGTACCTTAATCACAGTGGCGGAAAGCGGCGAACAAAGTATAGGACCCTATGGTTAACTCTACATACTTAAGTATATCATTGGATTCCCTGTGACATAGGTGCCTTGGAATAAACACAAAGCCAAAAACACACCGAGAAAGGAAATGTAAACTCGTTATACTTTCTGTTTCACTGGGAATCAAACTCGGAACCCTTCGAACGACAATGCGGTATGGAATATACAATAATATGCCATACAATATAACCACATACCAAAAAATAGGTACGGGTAAAGTTATAACACGTCAGTTACAACAACACAAACGAAATACGACATTTATAACCCTCTAAACATCAGTAATAAAAAACGACAAGGCAAAAGTGTTAAACAGTATAATAAACCCGCTCCATCATTAATATCATTATGGTGTGACGCTTACCATCATTAACAAGTAACGACAGGTGCCAATCACTCTCATTTGGTGTCTGGTGGGATTAGTGACGCGCGAATCGGTACGGTAACCGGATACCGTGTCGGTGCTGTGTGACCAAGTGTTGTGATGGAAAATGGGCTTGGCGATTTGTTGTGGGTATTATACCTAAAGGGATAGGTGTAGTTAATTTTTTTTATGGAATTAAGATATCAAACGAGCATGCAGCACCACCCTTCCGCTGCCGCCCATCACAACTGTGACCGACCTAGACCTAGACCTAGACTAAAAGGGACTAGGATGGTTTTTTTTTTTTATAGCCTAAGCAGGCAAACGAGCAGACGGGTCACCTGATGGTAAGTGATCACCGTCGCCCATGGACATTGGCAACACCAGGGGCGCCACCAACGCGTTGCCGGCCTCGAAGGAAGCGATAGACCCGCTTCTTGAAGGACCCCATGTCATAGCACTGTGGGAATACTGAGGGATGAAGTTCGTTCCACAGTTTACACGTACGCGGTAGAAAATGACGTGAAAAGCGAACTGTGGACGAATGCCAGGTGTCCAGGTGGTGTTGGTGGAACCTGGCTTTATCCCGTGAAGTGCGGTGGCGAAAATTAACCGCAGGTATTAAGTTAAACAGTTCCTCAGAACATTCCCCGTTATATAGACGGTAGAAGACACAGAGAGAGCCCACATCTCTCCGCAGTTCGAGCGGATCTAAACCGTCTGTGAGCTTGGGATCGTCGACAAGACGAACAGCTCGCCGTTGGATACGGTTAAAAGGGTCCACTTGGCAAGCCGGGGCCCCAGCCCAAAGGTGGGAGCAGTACTCCATGTGAGGTCGGACTTGTGCTTTATAAAGCAACATCCTATGCTCAGGCATGAAGTACCGCTTAGCTCTGTAGAGCACCCCTAATTTCTTTGAGGCCAGTTTAGCTTTACCCACCAAGTGGTCCCGAAACTGAACATCATTCGAAATGTCGACACCTAGGATCCCAATGCTCGTAGAGATGTTAAGGGGAATGTTCTGAAACTGTGGTGCTATGACGAATGGGGTTTTTTAGCGGTTAACGCGCAAACTTGTGTCTTCTCGGGGTTGAATTGGACTGAATTCAGTCTGCCCCATTCCGAGACCCGGTCCAGAGATGTCTCGACTTCCGACACAAGTTTTATCCTCCTCTCCTCAATCTGCACCCGAGACATATTTGCACGGCCTGTGTACCGGGCATCACCCGTACTGTCATCAGCATAGCAATGGATATTCTCGATGTCGAGCAAATCATTGATATGCATGATGAACAATGTGGGCGACAGCACAGAGCCTTGTGGGACGCCAGCGTTTATGGGCTTAGTGTCCGAGCAGGTACCGTCGACAACGACCCTGATGCTCCGCTCCGATAAAAAGCTGGCGATCCATTTGCATAAAGATTCGGGTACTCCATGGTTAGTCCAGTTAGTACAAGATGGTGTTAGAATATTATATTAGTTGGTTAGTTTGTTAATAAGTGTGAGGACAGGGACTGTTAGTGATAATTAGTCCTGTTAGTTAATGTTAGTAATAGTCCAGTTAGTTATTGTTAGTATGAGTCTCGTTCTAATTCGGTCAAGTAATCGTAGGGTTGAGGAGTAAGGTAACTTTTTAACCGCCGACGCAAAAAGACGGGTGTTATAAATATGTCAGTCTGTGTATCTGTGTTTCTCTAAACGAAAACTCACAATTGCAAATTGTTGTATCGATATTTCGATCCAGTTGCATAATGTAAGGTTAGTTAATTCTAAATTTAAAAATTGTTCCTTATCGATACTATTATTAAGTAAGAAACTCCTAACCTAATTAAGAGATTTCAGTATCATACATAAAATATATTAAACAGATCGATGTCGACAAATTGAAGATATTTGAGAACGATTATTGAAGATAAATAAATAATTGCTTCAAATTCAGTTTATAGGACTTCTGCGTAGGACGAACAAGCGACAGCTTAGTAATTTGATATGAATGAAATTGTAGAAAAGGTTTACATCTTAATTTAAGAAATGAATAAATACTACGACGTCCTTATAAATAATTTCTACGAACCTACACCTCCCAGAAATGTTTTGAATTTCCAGCAAACTCCCGAAGATTCGACGCGAGCATTTAAAATTTATCGCAAACCTGTTTCTTGCGTTACGAAATAAATTCTCAATTTATATGCTCACTGTAACTTTATGATTGTGACATTTTTCACTCTGACGGTGGTCCAATTAGTGTAAACGGATTAATCATTACATATCGGTGAGCACGGCTCGGGTGGCGACTGGCGACGGTAGGTGTAAAAATCGTTCAATCTACACCACTTAGGGTCTGCACACATTAAATCAAGTCAATCCCGACTCGACTCGGATTCGTCTCATTGGGAAACATTGAAATATGAGTCTCATCTTGTGTTATTTGCCGTGCAATTATCTTTTTTTAAATAAATATACGATAACACACTGATACCCGCAGTAGGTACCTGTGTCGCGGGTGGCATGGACTACACATAAATAACACATCACAATTACACCCATGACTCGAGTACAAATATTTATCTGTCACATAAATATCTGCCCCGGCCGGGAATCGAACCCGGGACCCCTCGCGACGTAGGCAAGGTCGCTACCAACTAAGCTACAGAGTCAAAAATAAGAGTAAATAAGTCTTAAAATAAGAGTAGTCGCTCAACTTTCAGTACACGTAATTTTTATTTATTAGTGTACACTGTATTATTATGCCATAAAATAGAACATTCACAACAGATTGGTCATAGTAATAGAAGTTTCGTCTACAAATTGTTCAACTTCAGCAACATATAGTGTGCACTTAAGGATATACCATGTCGTATGTGGCTGGTGGTATAAATCTAAAGGACAAAAACTAAAGTTACAAGTTTCCGAGCAAAGTGTATAATTATACGATACGTACGTAGGAACACACACGATATAAGTCATCGATATTGTAAAAACGAAACATCTACGATCCGTTATTGAAACAGAATCCAATTCAGAAGATCGAACTAGCCGCAAATACAGGCTGAAAATCAGTGGCGTAGCGCAAAGCCACAGTTTCACGATAGATATACGTAAACGGTACAGTGTGGTATTGTTTGGTTTCTCTTTGTTTAGTTTTTAAAGGAACTTTATCGCTGCAAAATATTTGTATTATTCACGGCGGACAATCCATTGATGATAGGTTTGATGGTACTAATGTCCTTGGGCGAGGGTGACACTTAGGTGCTTCGTCTCCTGCGTTCTCTGAGAGAGGGAGAGAGAGAGAAATAGAGAGATACGTATGACATCGTAATAACAGCTCTCAAAGCCTGTAGCGTATGAGTACGTAGTGAGCCATACAACTCTGCCGTAATAAAATAAAGCCTATACTTTCTCAGCCTAAGATGAAGTTATACCCCACTAATGGGACAATTAAGTATCAAAATGTAAATACGTATAACAATACTGGTGATAACTTTTATGAATTTAAAATAATTTATTGTTACCATTTAAAAATCAGGATTTTTGACTTCCGATGCGACACAGAATCGACATTTGTACGGTTGTAGTACGCGAGCGGTATTTTTCTCATTTCTCACCAAAAAGAATAAACACCCAAAATGACTCGCAGAATTCCGCGTCGCAACTAATAGGACATTTGTAAACTGGGGCCAAGAACTGTACATTACAGTATTTGTACGGGTTATTTACACTTGGGATATCGATGTTAGCTTTGCGAAGACCATCTGTTGTCGTCACGTACTTATTATTTTACCACGTCGTCATGTGTAAGTTTTGTTCGAGTATGTTAATAAATAAACTTGCATGTATTTTATGTTAACTCAACAAACGAGCAGTCGAGTTCCTGATTGTAAACAGTCATTATGTTAAAACTTTAATTGATATCAATAATGATATCAATCATCATTATGACGGTTTGCGCTTTGCTTGGAATCGACACCAGAAATTCGAACGGCAGTCTAGTATGTTAATGATTCCGCTATACTGACATCTACCAACATGTATTTGCGTTGTGGAGACCTCATCGGATGGCAAATGCCCTGAGGGACTTTGATGACAAATATTTTGGAACCCTTTCTGATTAAATAATTGGTTATTTTACATCAACAACTAATAAAACGAGATAACTCAACTCAACTTGTTCAAATTTAAATGGGTGGTTCTGACATGATAAGTATCAGGTTTCGAATATAAAAAAAATCATCAAAATCGAAAGTTGAACATGAACTTCCTCTTTTTATTAAAGTTGGTTAAAATAAACGTCATTAACACTTGGCACCTTTTCACAGTTATATTTTCAGCTGGTTTTACCCACCGAGCACTTTAAGCTGTGCTTCGAATCACATTTCCATCAAAGTCGCTACTGCATTAAGCCTGATGAAGTTTAAACTGTAATAGTTTTCAACCAATATTTCGAAGTAAACAAGAAAAACCCGAGACATTTTTCTCAATCTCGGCCCTCGGCGCACTTGCAGTGAGACCATCAATCTTCGATTATAGACACTCCATTTGAGTTCGCCATACGTCACTAGCAAGACCTAAACTTGGTCTAGACTTAGACCAAGCTTTTATATAAAATACGAAGCTTAAACCATTTATTATTTTATTCACAAATAGGCATATTAGCATAAATGAGAAGCTGAAAATGATTTGTGAGAGGTCTCTTACCCATCTTACTCGTGCGTCGAGATGATAATGTTGAAAAGACAGCTAGCAAATCTCTACCGAACGACTAATTTTCTTTGATGCAATTGCAAGTTGGAAATTACTTGGATCAAATAATCTGTGGTCTCTAAATGTTCAAGTTGGCACTAGCAGTCGCCTATTCAACTACTGACCGCGCCCGTTTTTGCTTAATTCGATCTGTTACCTAAAATCAACGCAAGCCAACGGACTATGAGAGCTTATAATTATGAGCGCCTTCTGATCATTTGTATGTACTATCTAAAATTTACTCTGTAAATTGACTACAAACCTAATAGCAAGGCTCGATCTCACAAACCACAAACTAATAACACATAAATCACAACTAAAATTGTAAAAAATAACACCCTGGAATTCCGCAAAGGTATAAATTCCCATGGTACAAAAAGCGAAGCGTAGAATTTTTGAGTGGTACGTCTTTACGAGTGCTCGACGGTACAAGACAAAACCCCAAGCGCGGGGCGGAGCGCTCAACAAGTTCACCGGGTTTTTGAGCGCAGAATTCCTTTGCTCTGAAGTTGAGAAGTTAACAGAGCCTTAGTTTAAACGTGAGGGTGAATTTGTTTGAAGTTGAATTCCACGTATATCACTTCTGACTTTAGTCGGAAAATCAGCTGAATAAAGTTGAATGGCCGTGTACTAATTTTATTTTAATGAATGAATGTAATTGAATGAGTGCTTCTGAGTAAGTATAACCTGATTTAACTTAAACGTTTCAGATATAAAAGGCGGTGTAATAGGTTGGTTTGATAAGGTAATTAAAAGGGTGAAAGGACAGCCAAGTAGATTGAACGTTGGGTTCCCGAACATCGTGGTAGATTATGGCCTCACTAGTAAATCCGCCCTCGCTTCGCTTCGGGAAACCAGTCCCTTCAAAAATCTTTATAAATTTTAACAAATTATGTTATTCCGATGTCTAAGCTATATAACAGTAACTGCAAAGTTTCATGAAAATCCGTTCAGTAGTTTTTGCGTGAAAGAGCAACAAACACACACTCACTCAGTCACATACATCCTTACAAACTTTCGCATTTATAATATTAGTAGGAAGTAGGATGTAAGCGGAGAGGCCCCAGTCCAGCGGTGAATATGAAGAATATTTCGAAGGTAATGCCTGTCTTGGGTTCGCATGTAATGGCCTTATGTGGAATGTCGTCTAAACTTTCTAGAGGGCACTTCTGAATTTTGTGACCCCAGCGGGGGAGACTTGAGAGCTCAGATGATGTTGAACATTAAAATGTGTATAATTTTAGAAATACCTGAAAACTTCCAGTAATTGTTCCATTTCAATTATCTCCGCATGGAAATGGGGACTCAAAAGAGTAGACCAATCTCACACGAACAAGAGCAGCTGTTAAGCAAACCATACATAGTTCAAAATTTAATTACAGAGAAACTGACCTGTGATACGAAGTGCTCTAGTGTTCATGACAAAGCTGTGGTTAAACCCTCAGTTCAGCTAGAGGGCGCTCAACAAGTTTACGGCGGTTTTTGAACGCAGAATTCCTACGCTCTCGATGTTCGAAATTTAAAACAGAATGCCTTTTGAGAGTTCGGATAGTTTTAGTGTAATTACCGAGAACTTAGAATAAAATTCTGTTTTTGTTGTTCTTTTAATTGCGTTGTTTTAAACTTGGATTCGAATTCGAATTTTGAAATAGATGTTGTTGAGTTTTTAGCAGTCTACTAAACTGTGTTATTGTTTACAATTCAAATTAATGAAAACGACTGTTTCAGAGTGGTTAGATTTTTTTAGGATTACCAAGAAAATTGAGAACTGAATGAGAACTGAACGCGTGTTTAAATTTTATACATCTAAAATAATGTTAAATAGACCTCTCTGTTAATGTAGGTCACTTCTGAAAGTGTATGTAGGTACATTAGGAGTATTCGTTCGAAAAATTTATAGAAATGTAGGACCTAAAGTAGGGCCATTTTAATAGGCCACATTTGACAACTGTTTGTCTTTGCTTTATAGTGAGGGTAACCTGCTGAAAAACATCGATTAATTTAATTAATCGATAAGGACTTCAAACATCTGTAAATTGAATGTGATTGTTATAAAAACTATTTTAATGACCGCACAGTTCAAACAATGACTAAAAAACGACAAAAATAATGCGTCTAATAATGGCGCGAAATGAAATCATGACTTTTTTGTAACATTTCACGTTTCTGGATACTGGCTTTTGAGCCAGACGTTATATATTTAAATGAATGATTACATATTTTTTGGCCTAAAATGTAAGAAAATTAATTCTGTTCCCATTAAAACATATTTTATTTTGTAATCGTGAAATACTTTTTGACGATTAGTTCGACTTCTCGAATTCAACTTATCTACTGATCTGTGTCTTTTGGTACCATCCCTAATGTTTAAAAAGAAAAAGAGTTCACTGACGTAACTTTGTAACGACGTCAGTTCCTTACTTAAAAGTGTTAAAATTTTAACAATATCTAGTAGGGAATATTAAATAATATGGAGTGCCTCCCTTACAAGGTTACTTTGTAAAATTTTGATGAACTGTCAAATGTGGCCTATTAAAATGGCCCTACTATAACTCCAGTCATTATCTGCGCGGAAATCGTCGGATTGTAGGTACCTACCTAATAAAAAAAAAATGTAACTAACATTAATTATTATCCTTGTGTGTGACTCCGCCTCGCAAATAACCAGTATTTGTTATTTGGTGATTGTCCGTCTCTTAAAATATGGGTAAATTATTTTTATTGCATTGTATGAAAAACCAAAAAAAACTCCAAAGGAACCCGAAGACACCGCAACACACCGAAGCGTCTAGCAAAAAACCAACGCAAAACATTGACACAAACCCCGCCCCTAACTGACATATTCAAATCGTTCGCTAACTAGTATAGCTTTCCTATCTACATGATCGGATTCTATTTACGGCCTAAGGTCTTTATTAAGGCCCATTGTCTTGTTCTCATTATGGCAAACGGATTGTAGGTACGATGATACTCGAATGCAACGGTCCTTATTATTGGCAATCTGCATACAATCACACATTTGCATAATATCTCAATTCGTTCTTGCGCCGCGCTGATTTGAATAGCCACGAAACATTTCACGCATGGCGCAGTTAGGTGACACACGGGTGATAAGGTCGTAGGACTTGGCAGTGCGACATCTTTTAGACAGTTACGAATAGGTCCAAATAAGAATAAGGTATTTTGAGAATAAAGTGTTTTAAGAATAGGGCCTTTTGCAAATGAGTCCTTTTACGACTACGATATTTTTACGATTTTTTTTTATATGTTGTCAAGCACTATCTTATAAGAAAAAAAAACAAGGGATTGATATGAATATGGAGGCTATTATATTTTGTTTAGCTGCTTTGATGATAATGCAATTTTTTCTGTTATAATTTGATGTCCATAGACCATGGCTAGGTACCGTGTACCTACCAACAAATTTTTTCTTATTCGTTTCGACAAAGGGTAACTTCAAATGATCACAATGAATTTTAAGATTATTTATATTGGTAACAAACTGTACAATATACAAATTATCGTTTTATACACATTAATATAAACTTCAACTATATAGCTTATCCACGTAATCTCAAACTTAAATGTAATCGCGTTACTCTTGAAGACGGGAAAAATATTATTGATTCATTAATCGCTTCACGTATGTATTAATATTAATAACTTAGAACTGATCGAAAATATGTGATGAGTTAACATTCAAATTGAAAAGCAGACGTAAACAAAACTTTATCCAATAAACAAAGCCATAACAACATCAAACATTGAAGCACTGCAGATTAAATTCAAAAGGCAATTTTCATCGGAAACTTATATAAAGTTTTGCGACAGTCCGATATGCCAATTCTAAAACTTTACAGACAGGTTAAAACTAAGGTATTATTATGTCTGGGATTTTAGCTCTAGGTTGCTTAGATACTAAGTTATTGCAATAATGTTCAATTATGTCCTTTTGAGCGTTTATATGTCATATTATATATTTTACAAGTGGCGTATTCGTTACAAGCGGTGATAACCTAGTCGGTTTAGAATTTGGCATTACATTGGCACTCAGGGTCCAGGTTCGAATACAAGAGCTATATGCGTTTTAAGCATTTAAATGACATTCACTATAACGGTTAAGTGGATCCAAACTGTTCGCAAAACTCGAAGGTGTGTGAAGTCCGCCAATCCGCACATGATCCGCGTAGTGGACTATGGCTTTAACCTTCTAATTCTGCGAAGAGATCCAGCAATACATATAACAGTTATGGGTTACGACGATGATAAATTTAATACTAGTTACTTTGGGAAGACTTAGTTACATTGTTTCCTCTTTGAGTCCTAACTAATCTGTTCTAGTTGTGATGGACAATAGCCTAGAATGGATGAGATTGTAATGCGAGGTTTCTATTGAACATTGCTGCATTCCACCCCATGTAATTTGGACGGTACTCGTACGTGCTTGAATGGTTTTTGCTCGCTTAAGTTACCACCGTCGTGGATACAAACGTGAAATGTTTTCATTATTTAAGTCGCTGTGTCGGAAATACGGAGAACCAGCAAAAACCCGATCCGGCACTTATTTCAATGATATACAATTCTCGTGTCAAAATGTTAGTTACCTTACTCCTCCGAAACGGCTTTACCGATTTTTACCAAATTTTATATGCATATTCAGTAGGTCTATCTATTTTTCATACCCCTAAGTGATAAGGGTTGTTCACCGTTAACATTTTTGGCAAAACAACGTTTGCCGGGTCAGCTAGTTTCATGATAAATATTTGATTTAATTTATTCGACCTTACAAAATCAAGGTGTAGACAAAATTTTCTTCGATTATCATTTAGAAATTTTATAGTATTGAAGAAAGATCTTCTACTGTCTCTGTCTCTACATATTTGCTAGCTGAACGCGTCTTCACTATGTCTCAAAACAACGAAGTGTGTCGAAAACAATCGAACGCAATAGTTAATGTACCGTAAATGAGTAGTTTGGTAACTTTAACCTGTGGTTAAGTATTATGGCTCAAAAGTTTCAAGAAAACATTTTTATTACAATTTGGATCTTTCGACACGTAAGTTAACGTTCATAGTTCAACAGGACCATCTTAGATTATAGGTAGGTACGCTATATGGATGGCTGTTGAAAGTGTTGAATATAATACTCTGTATTTCGAGAAATTTTTAAGTCATTGTTGAGCGTTAAAAATTGATGATAATAATAATAATAATATGCTTTAGATATTAATATACTTTAGATATTTTATAACAACATTTGTTGTTTATTTCAGACATCTAAAAATATATCTAGGTAATGCAAAATAAATCGTAGCGAGTTTCGGTAATACTACTTGTTCGTATATCCACAAGGAAATCGATACAATTAAAAAAAAAATTCTTAGCCCGAAGAAAAGAACCAGGTTTTACGACCTCATCTATTGTTCAACAAGCAGAAACGAACTTTATGATTATATTTAGACTTGAAAAAAAATCTTGTACATACCTACGATTTGATTAAGAATTAAAGTCTAATAACTCAACAAGCAGATATTATCAATGACTGATAATATATGTAGGTACCGAATTAGAACCGTAGCATACTTGATACAGACTCTGTCTGTTGAAATTTCAAGGTTCGATACCTGTCCGGGGCAGATATTTATGTGAGAATTGTGAGAGAAAGGCAATGTTTTCTCACAGCTTTGAGTAAGAGTGGCGTATTATTTGTGTTGTGAGTGTGACAACACTGTTGTCCATACCACCTGTTATACTGAGAACCTAACGGCTACACGAGTGAGTAAAGCAAATAATAAGAGCTATGCTTTAATTACTAATTAGCCCTTTACTAATGTGCGAAATCTTTCTCGTATAAATCTGCTAAACACCTGTGAATTTACTTTCGTTTCCATAAAAAATTCACCATGAATATTCACAAACACATCGCTTGCGCAAGAGTTGCCGCCCTCTTTGTTCATTGGCCGACCGTTTCGGATGTGGCCAATGGCGGCGCGGCGGAAAACGCACGTATAAATTTGGCGTAATTAGTCACGCATGAAAATAACTTCTGCGAACAAAAACGTGCGATCAACGATAGGACATGTAACTATTGAATTCAAGGCACGGTAACAAAGTAATCAGTATTTAGTAAAGTAGGGCGTATTACTTTTACTTTTATCTTATCTTTAGTTTGATCGTTAGTTTCGTCTGTAGAGCCCAGATTAAATTTGCTGGTAAAATTATTTGCATATTACCTAAGGCCAAGAATTCTAAAAGGCACAATATTGCCCTAAAAGGTGGACTAAATGCATCCGTCTGCAATTCGGCAGTTCAGTGGACTACGGCTGATGTCCTATATAATATTATTAGAAAAGAGCCAAACCAAAAAGTGGGACAGTTGTCAGAAATTGAAATAAATAATAAATAAATAATTCATTTGCGAGGTATAGATTCACAAAAGAAGATTCACAAAGACAATTAGACAATAGACTACGGTTCAAAAGAAGATAGATAATTAATATTAAACACTAAAATGCTGATAAAAAGTATATTTTACTTCAAGTAATTACTACTTTTTGATCACATATCGCAGTAGTAACAACCAAAGAGTTTCAATGATTATTTGCCTTCCAACTGCAAGATTGGCTGAAGCGCTCATAGCCCTGTATTGCGTCGATCATAAGTGCAAGATTACGGGGTTGGAATTCGGTGCAGGAAAGCATTGTGAAGAAAACTGCCTGAGAGATTTTCATGACGATATCTTCATTTATGTTGAGTGAAGTATATCAATCCGTAACTAACCAGCGTGATGGTCTATATCCTGTAGATCTCACATTGTGAAAAACAAACCAAATCCAGCTGAAAATAGGACAGTAAAGGGTTGCAAAGAAAATAATGACGATAAAGAAGTAGCATTACTTTTGAACACTTCTACTAAACTCTCTTACGTTTACGAACATTGATGGAATCTGTTTCCTTATTCCTTACTTCAATACAATTACTAAATGATAGGACTTCGGAAACTACACAATTAATAGATTCAAGGGCAAGGTACTCAAACAAAACGTACCTACATCCAACATAGTTCCACGTCTGTTGACTTTAAGCCCTCGTATTTACAGGAAACACCCAGACGCCGCTCCTGTTTTAGCCCACGTATTGACATTCGGATGATTTATGAATAATAAACCCTCGGGGTATGCTACCATATTGTTCCGAAATGGTTATTTTATCTCCGCTTAGATACATTAGTGGCAATGAGCGTCGAAACACGGCTTCATATTTTTAGAACAGTAGGAGTGGGTGAGTCGGTTCAAATAATATTTGAGGCATTATCAAGCACATTTTCAACTTTGGCTCATTTATGTAGCATATTTTGTTAGTTATATAATTTTATTCTCAAAATCAATATCATGAATGAAGATATAAATGAAACTAAACATAATAATTATGTTTAACAAATGTTGCAAAACCACATCGCAAATCGTGAGGTAAGTCCCCAAGAAAAACACAAAAAATTGTGGGCTTAAAATATATTCTTGAGAGACAACCATTGCAATTACTAAAGTTAAGGTAAAAAATAATACCCATAGTTTCATCTGTGGTGGCACCTAGTTAAGTAAAGAACTAAACAATTGAATAAAAAATCTAATGCTAAAACATGAATTAAAGAGAAGGAGGTTATTTGTTAATGTATTGATTCATACTTGACTACTTTAATAACTAGTTACTTTAAAAAAGCATGCAGATGTTAAACAAATGACAGAAGATAACATGAAAGATTATGAACGTACATACGAGTACATCGATGTGAAACATGTTAATAATGCACATAATTATCTGAGTCCCGATAAATGCAGACCATTCACAGCTTTGAAATGTATCTCATAACTTATAAATATAAATTGTGGTACAATCAAGTTTTTTAAATGTTGTCATTACTCTAGAAAATAAAGAAATGATTAGTTGCTGTAGTATTACCATAACACAAAGTCTCGTCTTGCCGTATGTGCAATGCAAATTGTGTACTAACATGAGATTCATCAATAAGCATTCATTACAGCATACACGGTAACAATAAAATTACATACTTATGTTTGAAGATCAAAGGAAGCAACAGTACTCGTAGAAGAAGAAAATAAAGGTCAATGACCTCATATTTGTGAACTACGATGTCAGACAAATCCTACTACAATTACATTGTCAAATATTTAACAGTTTCGGAACTGTTATCTCTAAACTAAACTAGCTAAAGTTTAGAAAAGATTAACTTGAGAGTGAAATTAAATCCAACTTTAACCAACGACACCGGTTTACAACATCCGACTTAAGGCTTATGAATCTTATAAATCTTATCTATTCCGCCCTATTAAGACAATATTAAAATACAGCCGGTTCTTTTACTTGTCAGACCTCCGGTTAGCGAAGAGCGAATTAAATATAGGTAGGAAAAGAGATGAGTTACAGAAAAAAAACTCTAAATATCTAGACGGTTTTAATTTAATATCTTGTTAAGGAATTGACGCATTGACGTATTTTTATGTAAGAAAGAAAAAGGTTTATTATAGCCGAATTAGCTATCCGTCTGCCAAAAATTGATACGAAAAACAATGCACTTTGAAAAATATAATTGAAATTAAATACCAATTCATCAATAACCAATGTTTAACACATATAACTTGTTAGAAACTGTATTACTTATTACATTTCTCTCAATGTTTCTCATTCGGCAGCTGGTTGTAAGACAAGTCTGTTAAACAGCGTTATTCGGAGACAGCCAGTTATCGTATACGACGGCCTGTCGGTAAATCCCCGTCAAAACGTCCACAGAGCGACGACACGCGTATTGTGACACGTATAATTATACCACTGCTAGCTTTCAAGTTACAAGAGGAAACGGAAACGATAAGCGGAATCGCTAATAGAATAATGTAGTTAATAATAATAATGACGATAATAATGTCACAGAAGACTAAAGTTTTGAGATAGATATTGGCAAAGTGGCACAAGTTAAGGGAGTTACAACTTCGAACTTCCAAAAGCTGATGGATGATTAAATATTGCTCAGTGGCGTACTCAAGACTTAATTAAGTGTTACAAACTAACTAGCCCATTCCTTGTTTAAACAAAAGGTATCATATAAAAGGTATTCAGTAAACGGTTACACAATAAACGAAATTGTATAATTCGCTAACTTATTAAATAGAAACTTCAGTTGTGGAATGTTGATGTAAAGTTCTGTAAATTAAAGCAAATACGTGTTTTTTAAAATAGCAATAAAAATAAAAATATGTTAAGTGATTACGAAAATTCCAAAAAGTCTATCAATATTCCATTATCTCGAATCTATTCACGTGTGGCACGCAAGTTCAACGTAAGATTAAATCTCGCATAGGTGACAGCTACTCTAATCAACTTTCTCGAACCATTGCCTCCAACTGCGACGTATGTGACGACGGTTTTAACGACGATTAAACTGTCACATACAGAGGCGATGAGATTCCTTGACGGTGCTAATTCGTGAAATTATTGCACTGCTCTCTCTGCTGAGAGACCTATTTCAAAGTCATGTTACATTGCCTTGCACATTAATTTTGTGCTTTGTAAAGTTCTTGTTGGTAGTAAGTATTCTTTAAGAATAATTTTGAGGTGGATTTTCTTTATTTCTTTTGTCATTTTTGACTGTTCCAGTGTTTATTTATGTAGTGAAGAATTTTTGATATTTCTGTTATTTATTTTAAAAAACTAAAAATAAAAAGTCAACTCTTTTATTGAATTTAACATTTATTATGTATTGTAATACTTGCAATCATTTATGTTGGGCTTTGTGGATTTATAAGTATGTAATAATAATTCTCGCTGTCAATCTACCATGAAAAATCATAGGAGTGATAAACTGGCATTTGTGTGGGGTGATATTAAAACGATTTTCTTAACGTAAGGGAACTGAGTATAATTATAAGATTTTTAATATTTTTGCTGCTATAAGACTGAATTACAAACTAAGTACACATTCCTAGTAAATAAATAAATATCGACTTGCATTTAGCGTAAACGCAATAAATCTAATAACAGATTATTAAGTTCTCGGAATATGCTAATGAAAACTAATTTAAGAACGAACCAGTAGCTAAGTTAACTAAGATTTTATTAAATTGCTTTAAGAAAAATATCTTTAACAGACTCAATTTTCCCTAGAAGTAAGAAGGATTAGATCTTGTTAACTTCGTAGAAACCAATCAACAGGTTACTCTTAAATAAAATAAAGTTTGTAATAACGGTAGCAAAGTTTAAAATTTATACTTTAGATTTTGCAGTCAAAAGCCGCACCGGTTACCAAATAGTTATTTATCATAAACCTTCATTGTGGAAACACATTGAGAAAAATAATTTGTGAACGTTAATATAACAAAGAAGAAAGAAAAAATGAATAAACGAAAAAGAACTCGAAAACAGGCCGCTTTCGAAAATTCTAACATTAAGAAAGCTATATTTTTTTAACCGCTAATAAAAGACAAATTCATAAACCTGTTAGAAGCTGTGTAAAGAGAATTCGTTAGAAATGTATGAGAATACTTACTTCCAAACAAGTATTGCGCCTATAAGAACTCCCACTACTAACACGATGGAGCACAGCGCGATGACGGCTGAGGTTTGGAGGGAGGGACCGCTGTGGTTGTACGCGTCAATCTTCTGGAAGAACGGAAAGAAACACTTATTTTATTAAATTAAATCTAAAGAACTTAAATGTCTATGAATATGGGCAATGAATGCAAAGACGTTTTATTTTTAAACTAAATTTAAATTACTTAAAACCTGAAATCGCATCACTTGGTAAAATGTACCTAAGCTAAAAAAAATTTATTGCGTAAAATGTATACCACAAAATATTTGCAAATTAGAATTTATTCCAAAATCAAAAAAATTTAAGGTGTGAAATAAAACATCTGGATATTAATTGCGACAATAGCACAACAAACTAGACTCCTCAGCAACTTGTCTTCGTAATATAAAATGAGTACTTTAAGTCGCCATATCTCATCTGGACAGATATCTATTTCCATTCATATCGTACAACACAGCAGGACGAACAGTATTAATCAAAGCAAGTGTGTCAATGGACGCGAATAATTCAATTCACAAATCCTGGAACAGTTCCAAGAGAATTGACAGAACGTGTAACACACAAAACGCAATGGTATCCACCATTTGTCAATACTTGTATGCGAAAACAGACATTTGTATATTCAGCATAGGGACGATAGCAGCTTGAACTATTTGGTAAGTGCGGTAATGATTTTAGGATATTGTACAGCTAATTTGTCTTCTCCAAAACAAAAGTTGTTCGTTGCCAAATCTGTTTGTTATTTGTTTGCTGCTTATGGATTTCGCGGGTCATTATTTAGATTTCCGATCCAAAGATGGTTATGTTTCTTGCTATTCCGTTTAAGCTGTATGCTTATCTATTCGTTTTGGTTCTTTGTTTGTTAACGAAGGTTATTTCAGTTTTTAATTTTGTTTTGATACATTTTTTAAAACCTTGATAGGTATTACAGTACTCGTTAGCACAAGCAATACTAACTAATTTTGTATCGGCCTGAGGTGAAACTAGCAAAAAACTAGCATTTTCCGTTTGGAGGAAGGACAGCAAAAGGTTCTTAAAGATGAATACGAAACTCGTAGATAAATGTATTGTGGACCTAAGACAAAAAACGAGCATGGAGCACCACTCCACTTCTGCCGCCTATGACAACTGTGGCAGAACAAAACTAATATGGTGGTCCAGTGAGCAAGCCGTGTTAATGTTTTCTCTCTTCCTCTGAACTATGGCAACACAAAATTACTTGCATGCAATCAAAATTATTTCTTTTAACGATCTGCAGATATGATCGTAGAATTTAAAAAGTTATTAATGGTTTTAAAAGATACTTAATGCCCTGCTTTCATACAATCATTGCTTTTAAATTATTTCCCTGCCCAAAATGTAATAAAAGTGCGTATAATAAAAATGTTTTCTCTGTTGATTTCCAAATAGTTAGAAAGTAAACTTTAAAATATTTATGTTCTCTTGTTAAACCGTCAAACGATTCTCGAGCAAGCTCAATGAGCAAACTAATTAATAAACTCTTAAAGCTGTTCGAACAAGAAAGACGCGTTGTTCTGACACTCTGTTATCGGCTGAATACTTTATCAGTAACGTTACTAACATGAGCGTATCTTCTAACCGTGTCTTTAACAAGTATTAAACTAGAAAACATATTAAAGAGTGATATCGAAACTTTTGATAGTTCTCTTTTGACTTAATTCTTGAATAATATCTTAATTTGTTGTATATTACATTGTCATCTTGTATATTAAATTTTAGCTCAAAATTGAATTAAATGTGCTTATATTATTTTTCAAATTAGTATTTCATTTCAATTCAATAATTGATCTAGTATCTATTACCCTAACATTATCAATGCTTTATATTTATAGACCTATTTATCTCTCTCTATAGTATTGATCTGGTATCCTAATAGGTCTCGGGTTCGATTCTCGGCGATTTGTGTTATCCACGCCACCTTCGATACAGTGAATCTCAATTATCCTAGGATACTCTGTATAAATATAAGTGTGCTCAGTTACATTATAAGAATTATAACGTCATTGAGTGTGCTAGCATTTATTAATATTCCTATAATACCTCCAATTCTTTCATACACTGTTTTCAAATACAACACGAAATTAATTTAATTTATGATGTTTAGCAGATAAACGAGTAGAGAAGTAGACGAACCACAAGATGGTATGTGGGTTCCTCCGCCCATAAACATAAGTGATAGCAAAGGCATTGTCTTCATTTTATCGGTCAAGGTAGGAACGAGTGATTCGTTACTGTCTGATATTGCAACCGAAAGGTTTAATGGTTGCCAGTCGGGCGGTGTCGGTCGACGATGCTTCGAATCCTGGGGCATGCATTTCTGATTTTTCAGAGTTATATGCGTTTTAAGCTTAAATTTTACTCGTTATAAAGTTCGAAAAACTCAAAAGTATGTAAATTCTATAAAATCTCACTTGGTCAACTTTAATATTAATCAATTCTCAGAAGAAACCCATGCGTATTAGTGGGCCAAGATAGGTAAATCATGGCAAGTTGAGCAAACAAAAAAGAAAATTACAGTACCTTCACGATAAATGGAAGTTTATATAGATGTGACCCTTATGTATTTAAATTTTTGATCGAAAGATAATAAGACTAAATAGGATCTTAAACAGAATTACTTAAACAAATATTATCTTTCAACACTTCCTGTAATTGCAGTTAAAGGCAGTGAAACTGAAGCATAAATACAATTACCGATAAAGGTGCCTCAAACAGAAACACAGCCTTAGATAGAATCTGTGTTCATCCCATCTAGTAATTATATTATCTCCGCGTCGTACGATAGTTATCTAATTTAATCTGCAGAAGCACGATGTGGCAACACGCTTGTGGATTGCAAATTAAACTTGCTCGCACGTGCGCCTGCATGGGCGGAGATGTTGGTGGTATCTTGCTTTGTTCGACGCTTTTGTGAATATTGCCTTTCACTGATTCAGATTCATTATTCAGATCGCATTCGAACACAAATACGAACGTTTCGGTAATGTTAATATGAAAATTAGATTTATTATTCATGTTATTTACAAAATTCGGTTCTGCGTTCTGATTTAATTTGGGTATTTTGTTTGATGCAGATAGTGTTTTTTGATGAACTATCGAATAGAGAGATAAGGTGATGTGTGCAGCACACACAATAAAAAATAATAAATAATAATTTTATCTCAAGCTTTTCATAAAGAAACACCACATGTAGAAAAATTTTCACACTTGAAAGTTATTATACTCTCAATCTCAAAGGTGTGAAGACTACCTTTGCATTTGGCCAGCGTAGTGTACTTCTGCTTATATTCCTGTCCTTCATTGTGAGAGGAAACCTGAGCTCTGAATTGATTGATGAGGGTTATAAAGATATTTGTTTAAAAACAAAAGTTTAATTTTTAATCAGATAAAAATAAAAAACATACCTACATACCTAATATTTGAATTTCTTGTACGAACCAAAGCAAATCAGGGACCAACACTGAGTGTTTTTCAGTGCATAAAGTTTCTCATCCTTGAGTCTAAGCTAACCTTCGTTGGTCTTGGATCCTGAACAATGGATGAGACAAGGACTCCCGGTCTTGGAGGCCAGCGAGGTCTATATACCAAGTGGTTTGATGCACAATCTGATCAGGTAAATTGTTTAGCTTCTGTAACTAGGTACTTGCTTTAGCTTATTCTTTGTTTATTGGCAGGAAATATATATTATGACAGTTTTTAAGTTGAACGAAGTCCAACATGTCCTTTAAAACCAATATGGTACATAATTTGATTAATTATCATCCAGATAATGGGCAAAAATGGAATCATGATAATAGATTACTATTGCAACTTCTTCTTCTCAACTTAAGGCTCAAAAATGCTTCCGTAAGCTCTTTCTGAGGAATGATTCTTATAGCGTTATTTTCTGTGCCTCCAAATGTAATCGTCATTTTTAATCACATTTTGCCCATCTCTGTTAGTATCCCCCTGTTGTCCAAGGGGTCCTCTTAGAATGGAGTGACTCAAGTGACCACCCGTTTCAAATACGAGCCGAGTTATTACAAGCAATTTATCACGAGGAGTTACACCAAACATTTGCACAGTTTCTTTTGGACCCTCACGCCATGCTGTCGTAATTATGGGTTCCATAACTTTTTGTTAGGCAAGGTGCTATGGGGTGTTTTATATATTAATAATTTCGTGCTATGGGCGTCACGCAAAGGGGAGGTTTTTGTATTCTACCCTCAAATAAACGGCAGTTGTTGATCATACTTTATGTCGACGACAAAACAAAGGTCAAAATAAAGTTTTCGGGACTGATTGTTTTTAGTGTCGTTGTATTGTTAAATAATTTTTTGAAATGGTCTTTTCCTGTTGAAAATATTTTTGAAACATCTATTCGTTTGTTGAAATTGTAACATGGTTTTCTAAGTTTAAGTTGGTAGGTATTGAAACACAGTTCACAGTTCAAATGTCAACTTTGCCTTCTAATTGACTAGTGCTGAATTTGATTCTTGGCCGAAGCATATACCTGTTCGGTGAATATTTATTTCGATTCGTTGACCATTGTGAAGTCATAATGTCATCACATAGTTATACTTAGTTTACCTCAGTCTTTAAGAATTGCTACTCCCCGCTAAAAAAACTTGAAACCTATGCTCACAGTTCAGTTTACCTCGAAAAGTCATTTTTAATTCTCCACAAAACCTTTATCACAGAATAAGCGAATACCATGTCGATCGCGAATGAAGTGTACCTATTATTGCCTGGTATTAAACTGTTAATTAAAATTTATTTAAACAAACGCATTATCTTACATCCCAACAGACAAACAATTGTAACAGTAAATCACACTTTATGAGAATTTAACATGGCTGCAAGGGACGGTGCGAGTGTACCCATTTAGGTAATTAAAACACGGGATTAACATTAAAAATTAACTGGCCAAACGTTGGGCCATTTATACTGTTGGCTATTTTGTTTTAGACTAGACTCGTGCGGAATATAGTGTGCTAGGTTTTAATTAGTTTTGCTAAATTTGCATGTATCGTCGGCAACGAAAGAGGATGTAATGAGTTTTTTCTGCGAACTCTTTGAGTCCTGCAAGAAATTATTATAAATTGTTGTTTTGGAAAGAGTGCGCACGATTACAGACTTTGCGTATCTACTTGTTTAATATTTTACGTATAAGTCGTGCAATGAATAGAGATTTTAGACTATTAATTAACTTAAAATTCATTTAATTTAAAATTAGTATTCATATGTACATAATTATAAAACGTGACTAATTAATACGAAATCACCACGCGTATCTGTGTAGAATAAACTTGTTGTCCTTACTAATCGAAATAATCCAAAATCAAACAAAAATATTATTTTTACTTTTTAATTACATTTAATTAAAGATGAAACATTAAAAAGATGAAAAATTAAAGAAGAGGGCTGCATGATTGCTTTTATCTCAACCTATTGTCCTATTAATTTTGCGATGATGATACACAACGCCATCTGTGCTTTCCGAGTGAAAAGCGTGCAACAATACAGCTTATTACGTCATACCTCTTTATAATGGCGATCCATAAAAAACCCCATTTAGATTCCCCTTATAAACGTTAGATAAACGCGGAGGGTCTTTGTATGGGTCCACTATAAAATTACACACAATAACAAACATTCATGTGTTATGTCATAATACCTATAGAATAGTTTTATCTCACTGAGGTACCATCTCGTCCCAATAGGAAGATGCATCAATGTGATATTGACATACAAACACGTATTAATATACAAATTTAAGAAACGAAACTATAAAACAAAAACTTAAAATTCCGACTACGAAAAATGGTAAGATATCTTGATGATTTCAATGAAATATTCAACAATATCCCACTCATATTGTTAGTAGATTTTAATTTCTTCTTTGTAGAATAAGGCCATATTAAATGTCACTTACTGTTATACTTTTAGTTATACAAAATTAAGATAAAAGACGTACAAATAATCTAAAAACAAACATTGAATTTCGCAATCGTTTAAACAGCTATAAAATCGATCTTGCCTATAGAAGTATACCGCAAGACGCTTTAGCCTTCTTTTTTGAGAATTTTTTGTATTTAAACTTTTGTATATTACAAAAAGTAATAGACGGTGTTAACGCTAAAAGCATTCTCTGCCAATCAACCTTTGAGAAGTCTGAAAAAACATCTAAGCTATTATTTGAATATATGGACAGACATATAAAATTAATCCTCTAAAATAAATCCTACTAAGTCTGACCGTTCGGTAGCGAGGTTGTTAGAAAGTCAGTTTTCGTTTCACCTGCTCGATTGTCGGCCATTAATTAATATACAAAAAATATTAATATTTAAAATCTGTTTTGTATCTTTCAACGATCGCTGTCTTGTGTCTTAACCTATGTAGGTATATTACAGGATAAAAGGAGTACTTGATTGCACCTTATTTATGACAAAACGAGTCAATAAGCAAATAATCTTAACTATACCCTATCTACGCTCGAAATTAGACCATTTTTCATAGTGACAGAAGGCCCTACATTCAATATTTACAATTTTCACGGCGAACTTCACGTACAAACGTCTTAGTCTTAACACGAGGCGTCGTATCACACGCATGGTAGTGTGCATAGAGTTACTAATGTTTACCAATTAATTTTATTTATTTATTATTGGTATTACTTATATTTATTAAAATAAGATATCAGCTCTCTGTAATTTTTTCTTCAAGTAAACTTCACCGTGAGTCATACTGCGTCTTCGATTTTTTTAAAGGAGTTAAAGTAAATGTATTATACATATAAAGATAAGCGCAAAATAACAATTCGTGAAAAACATAAGATGAGGATAGTTTCGGTAATAAAAACATTTGTACGCAGCGAGGGAAACACAATTAGTTGACTGGGGGAAGTCGTGAAAAGGGGGAAATAATAATTATAATACAGTAGTGGGGAACAATTTGATAGATTTTATCGAATTAGGGAGTGTCTCGGTTGTGTGATGCCAAATGGTTAGTATTATTTTTATTTATGGGGACGGTTAATTGGGTGATAGAGGAATGAAGCAGCCGTTTTGTGTGTGGCATTCATGAAATATTTACACCTCTACGAATAAGATGATTAATAGGTAATCGTTATTTTCATTAGATATTTATTATCATTTATAATTCCTCTAACTTAATTATAAATATTTTAAGGGACTATAGAGCCATTGAATTTTTAAACATTAACCAATTTCAGAGAACCATTTGTCAAGAATCAATAAAATTTTCGTCACATTCAATTTAAAGGTTTAAAATTTAATTAAAAAATATTATTAATTCGACCATCTGGTCTTCTATCTGATCTGTATCTTTATGTGCGCATCATGTAAATACTAAACTAAATTTGATGAGTAGTAGTTAATAAAAGTTTAATTTAACAACTGGCGCATCTTTAATCTTAATGTACCTACTTGTTTTATTAGCAATAGGAAACATTTTTTAAACCTCAGAAAAAGTTTTCCGAACCCAAACGAGGACGAATGCCTCGCACTTTTAATAATAAAAAGTAATAACTCAAAAATTCAAAATGTTGGGAATACGTTTAAATTTTTGCATCATAGACCAGTTGCACGAAATAAACAAGCGACCGATCTTTTTTCCTCGTTCAAATCTTCAAAATTGAACGGTTGTCGAAATCTAAACTCTTTTCGCATTGTTATAGCGTTTTATCACAAAAACTAAATTTTCCCAATTTTTGACTTATTTCTTTTAAGCGTGCGACCTAGCCCGTATTCGTGTGATCCAGTGCCGTACCTACACCCAACAGCGTCGTCACAAGACCCCGAATTTCACCCGCCATTTAATTCTTATTTTCATACGCCACAGATAAAGATCACAGTATGGCCTCAGTTTAAGCTTCAATAAAGGCCAACGATTTGTCAAAACGTCACTTTATCTGAAAAGGAATCCGTCATCGGACTGAGGTATTTGTAGATGCTATCGGGAAAAACTTAAGAATACGAATTCTGGGCGACATCGTGTGTAGAAGGTACTCGTAGATACGACTTTATTCGTTGGTCTTTCTTTGGTAGATACGTTACGAAATGGGAGCGAAAATAGACCTACCTAAGAGTAGAGATAACTCAAAAACTACCTGTCAGATGTCGCTCGAATTTATATGAGACGATGAGCGTTTTGATATTAGTTAATACTAGTAGGTAATACGTCTAGCTTACTTTGTCAGCCCTTAACGACTAAACAGTCAATGATACATAATAATAAAATATCACAATGTTTTGCTTGACCAAAGCAAGTGGTAATGGTTAACATATCTACCAGGGGCCTAATTCACGTAATTTAAGACGCATCGATTAAGTTGCAGTTACGCTTTGGTGACGCTGCGCTGCAATCAAGTTGAAGTTTACAAAGATCTTTTTGCGCGTGGGTGACGTCTAGATGACAGAAACAGTGCCTTATAATTTGCCGTACTTGTAACGCGCTGTCTCTGTCCCCCACACGTCATCCACGTGCCCAACGATCCTTGTACGACATATTCACGTAATTTTTGAACTGCGCGTCAACTGCGCGTGAACTTCACGTCGCCTGCAAGCCAGCCAAACTTCTCCGGCTGTTTAGTACTCTGTGTCAGTGTTGTTATGTGAGAGAACAAAATAAACCTACCTATTTTTAATGAAATACAATTTATGTATTATGTTTTCATTAAAAAGCGTTGAAAAATGTTTATTTAATATGGCAACAGTGATTTAATGATATTTCATATAGTAAAATCACATGACTTGTGCTTCAATTATGTATGAAAAATCCAAATTTCAAGTTCCCGATCCGATAAGGCGAGCCTTCATGTTCGCGCTGTAGCCTGGCGATTTCGTTCCTCCATCCGAGGCGCAAACTCATTTTCACTAGAAACAATTAAAATGGTATTGTTTTCAAAAACTCGATAATTAATAATTAATAATGATAAACGTCTGTTAAATAATTAATCTTTTACTTACGAAATATAATTTTACTTCCACATACTTCGATTATCCACAATTACCACACGTGTCATCGACAAAAGTAAGTAAATAGTAACTTAAAGAAAGCGTCAACAAAACTGCATAAAAACTGATAAAAACGCACCGAAATGTCATTTGAAACGTCAAAAGTTTAAGAGAATACCATCAACCTGCGTTTGGAAACACGCTTTCTTGACGCGCAATTGACGCGCATCAGTAGAATACCGTTTTCATAGAGATTTTTGCGCTCGCGTGACGCGAGCTTGACGCGAGCGTGTTTGACAGCGGTCGCCAAAGCTAAGAGAATACGGAAAGTGTTCTTTTGATCGGAACTGCACTGCAACTGCACTGCAATCGAACTTGTTAACTTACGTGAATTAGGGTGCAGATCACCGTTCCAAGGTTCGATTCCCAGCGAGGCCGAAATTTTAATTTCTGTTCACGGTGTAGGTGTGTGTATTGTATATTGTCCATGACACTCAAGACAGGGAATCGTGATGTGTGGCCATGAGTGTTTACCGTTACGATTATTATTATTATTTTATTAAATCCGTACCTACATCATTTTTGAAAATAATAACTCGGAATTCTATTTTGGGGAGTCCACGTTCAAACCAGTTCAATAATAAATACCATACGAGACACGATTTGTCAATACGTCGGTACCGAAACTATAAGGCATCGTTCACACCAACGTATTGCCCGCCGCCGACTGTGAGTATATTGCTTACTGTCAGCCCCAATATGAACGTGTACTCAGTTTGCGTATGATCGGTTCGGTGTGAACGAGAAGTTGAATATATGTATATTATGGAAAAACAATAAACTGCGTAACGCGCGCTCACAGTCATCGACCGACAATACGTTTGGTATGAACAATGCCTAATATGTCATCGGTGCAGACAATTTATTGTTCTTATCTGAGAAGGATCTAAACAAACAGTATCGCATAAAAAATCTCTGGGACAGCAATATTTAAAATTCCTTATAAAGCGTAACAGTAGGAATACCATAAATATTGGGCTCAAAGAGACCATTTTTGCGAATTCTTAAATACATTCTTTATTGGTAAAAACCCTTTGCTATTACAGGATTTTTGTGGAAAAAAGATTCTCTCCAAAGACTGTTTATGTGTCCTCACAAGTCTTTTGGTCTGAACAAGTTAATAATGGAATTTAAGTATAGTAATAAAGGACCTTTTAACCGACTTCAAAAAGAAGGTTCTCAAATTGGTAGTCTTTTAGTAAAGATTGTCTGTAGAAGTAGTCCTCATCCCATCCCACTTTAATTTGAGAAAAACGTCACCTGTATGAGGTAAAATAGGATTTTTTAATCTTTAGTGCGATAATTCAATTGAAATCTACTGGCAACTCCGTTTGGTTGGTATTTTTTTACATTTTTATTATTTGTTATAGATAGCGACTACAGTTGTATAAAAATTCAGATGACTACTTATATCTATTGCAGAAATACAGATAAAAACACAGACAGCCTAAGCATAGTTTCAGAATCAGAATCCCAATATACTAGCCATTTTATGGGGTAGAAAATTAAATATACATTATATAAGTTGGTATGCATGCATTTTGTAATTTTATATTAAATTTAATTATGTCCATAAAAATGGAGAATGCCAAATATTATTATTACACTTCGAATTAAAAAAATTACATGTCAAATTATTCATTAAGTGAGTAAATTTCTCAATAAGCCACCTCTTCAATCTAATTTTAAACAAGATTTTAGGTAATATTTTAATGTCATCTGGTATGTAGTTAAGTAAAGGTAGAGTTCCCTATACCACCATTTGGATACGAAACCCTGAAAACCACAAGCCCATGCAATAAATTCAATATTCAATAAATCCAACAGATGGCAGCAGTTGACGGCAAAAAAGAATTCGATAACAATTTGCACCAACCGGTGCTGAATTCTCCAAAGTCCACGGTCACCCTACTTATCAGACCATCGATCTAAGCTCAGTAGCGATTTGTCAATGCCCCTTCTTTAATTAATAAAAAGTCTACGGATAAGAATTGAATAAGACCTTAATTAATTTGGGTCGGTTCTCGCAGTGAACTTTGTTGAATTATGATTATGCTACCCAAAAAGTTTTTTTCGACTGTTTTTCATCAGAATTAAAACAATGGCTGAGCTCTGGAATAATTGAAATATATAGTATCTAAATTGCGTTTTTATTTTAATTCGGTCTTTTGGGTACAAATTGGGTAGCTTCCGAGTAAATAGCCTCGACTTTATTTATCTAACGTTTTTGACATTCAATTAATAAAAGATGACGGCAATTTTAATATATTATTTCCAGAACGGTTAGACTCTTTTCGACCCAGATTATTTCACTAACTTTAAATATATTCCTGTGATTTTTATCATTTGGTAGAGTCACTCATCTGCATTGGTTGAGTGTGGAAATTAAATCACTTGCTCAAAATTCAAAATTGTGAGTAGGTATTAGTTTGCATTTAAAATATCATTTTTTTTTGTTGACGAGGGGGAAACCTTCAAAAGGTACCCGGTGCCGTGGGAGCGACACGGGGTTATGTGGGATTTTTTTACCCACTAAAACCCCCCGGTGGTCTTCCTCAGCGCTTGTGCAGAACTCCGGGATCTCCAAAAGGAACACAACCGGAGTCCTCCAAGCGCGGCGCCCTTATGTTCGGGCTCTTCCCGCGAGGGACTAAAGGCCCCAGCGCTTGCCAGCGCATTACAACGGTTTGCGGCCACACATACCGTCGTCCTTCCCGGGGTTGCTGGTGGACGGTTCCAGCTCCCACTCTGGCCGCCTGCAACCCCGAAAGCCCCCTTTTAGTCGCCTCTTACGACAGGCAGGGGATACCGAAGCTCGTATTCTGGTCCCGAGCTACAGGGACATATCTGCAATACCTAGCTTCAGGCGTGACGTTAAAATAGAGGCACCGTTTTTTATTATTTATTTATTTACACAGTTAATAACACGGATAAACCAATTACGTTAACTAACGAATAGTTTGAAATTACGCGACAGTAATAGCGGTATTTAACTGAGAAAGTCAATTCCTCACATCGGGTAACAAGTTCACCAAGTACCACAGTATTTAAACTTTAAACGTGACTCATCTCTGACATTTCACGGGGATGATAGGAAGTTGCAAGTTGGTCTGATAAAACTCTAATGTCATTTCCTGCCTAACTCTTGTGTAGGTACATAATATATACTTAGCAATTTATTCTATAAGGATTTAAGGCAGCAAACAAGCGTGCAGCATAACCCTTCGCTGCCACCCATGACAACTTTGACCGACTTAGAACAACTCAATTTAGGGACTAGAATGGTTAGTCCAGTTAGTGGATGGAAGATAAAAGTTATAACGGAACATTAGGATGATAAAACATTAGTTGGTAGTTTTATTCTAGGAGATCAGTTCTAAGTTCAAAATAAGGGTGTGATTCGGCCTTAAATGTGAGTACTTAACATTGACACGTCAAGAACTGTTCAACTTCTGATCTCAGGTTTTTCACAATTTAAGGGGGATAGGCCATAGTAAAACACGTCGGCTAAGTACGGCTATCAATGCACTGCATTAAATGGCTAAATACCCTTATCCTAACACTATACATAGTGTATTATGTCACACAAAATATTCCCAAGCTAGGAATCAAACCCGGGTCCATCGCTTTGAAGCCACTTATGGCAACGACATCGTGACACCACAAATGACTCATTCCAAACATTCTGCTTGTCCATATATTTTAATTTAAATTCGAAATTTTTATTGACTGCCACTGTGTTTCGCAATTTAACAAGCATCCTGTAGCTTGCTTGTTAATGAAATTGTTGACAGGATGAATCATTGGACGTGTCGCGAATAGAGTCATTAAGATTCTTATCATTAATCATTATTTAAGGATCTTTTGAAAAGGGATCAATGAGCTTCGTCAATGTTGTTCTTATAACTATAAAAGGATATAGGTAAGTAAATTGTCTATACTTATATCCACGAATGTACATACGAGTATCTATACCTATGGAAAATTGTTCGAAGTCCACGCGTGTGGAAGTTATTCGAGAAAAGTTATTATTGGAGGTATTTATGTATATTTTTTTGAAAATTAATACCTGCTTAGATAAAACAAGAGCGAGTGGCATAAGTTTTAATAAAAATAACAGTCAAAAGGACAAACAAATTATGGCGAATAACTCAAATAAAAAATAAGTTGAAAACTTAAAAAACCCGACCGCGTAATAGAAATGTTGAAAATTTAAGTACAAGTGGTCGCTAACCAGCTTCAAATCACGATAGGCCCAAAATGGTCAAATGATAAGACCTTCCTAAAGATTCCCTAGTGTTAATTTAGGTATGAAAAAAGAACATAAATTAACACCACCCGAATTATAGTGTTAACCTTATACAAAAAGAACAGTTGTTAACAGTTTTGTTACTTATTTTAGAACGTGTAGCAGTAGGTTTTTTAATATTTTTATAATAATGTCACTTTTTGTGTTATGTTTGTCAATGGAACTTACGGGACGATGTAGTCGCTCCGCGACTAATGAAAGAATAATACAACTAAAAAATAAAAACTTAACACTATATATCGACAAGTTAACCCTAAAAAAACAAAGAAACCAAAATCGACCTGCCAATTTGTAGAATATAAATGAGTCAAGGTTTCAACGCTATGAACGGCGTAGGACCACCGGTTAATTCCGCGAAGTGTGACGAATGTACCTGTTAGGACACCTTGTGTCCGTGTGTGTCCGTGTGTGCTCGCCGACTAGTTGAGACGTCTTAATCACACCACTCCCTAGGGCAATGGCACACCGCACTAAGTAATATTTAGCGCTATCTAGTTTAACTAGATGGCGTTCTGCTGTGTAATTGTTTTCCGATTTAAACTGAGCTTACTTAATCTTGAGTGGGATGCGAGACCAAAAAAAAGTTTAGAGTGAATTTTCTAGCGTACAAATCATTTAAAGAATATTTGGAGAATTAAGGACATTAATATTTGCGTTTAAGTAGGTATTTCGCTATAATTTAAAAAAATATCTCTTGCACAAAATCCATGGTTCTTCGGGGGAGAAGCTGTGTGTGGAAAGCTAGTTAAGTATTAACCTATGCGACTAATAACACGTTAGATTGAAGGTGTATTTGAATGAATTCCTTGAAGTTTGAGTGAGTTTCTTAAACTTTGAATAAATTTGATGTCGACAGAATCATATTAATATTGTCTTAACACACTTGAATGAATGTGTGTAATTAAATTAAAACTTAATTTCTAAACAAGTTTGTGTGCGGTCTCCCTAACCACTAATGTCTCAATTAGACCCTCCACGAAGTAGGTATATCCAGGATCCTAGCGGTAGGTAGATCTCAATCACTTCCAATTATTGGCAATAACTTCAATAGGTGTAATTAATACGCTACCTACCTATAAAGTATCTTGATTCGTATCAAATGTCAGTGAACTTAATAAACTCCGCGTTCTCGAAACTCGTTAATATACACTATTCATTTCATTTTGATATCATTGACGTCATTATCTTTATAATACTGTCCCACTGTTGGGTTGGGGTCTTCTTTCGTAATATGAGTGGACAGCACAGTCCACCACGCTGGTGGAGAGTGAGGCTGTCTGTCAGTGCCACAAACTTATCTGACCCGGTAGCGGCCCTCGCTACTGTCTTTGTCTGATAACAGTTTAACATTTGCATTAGTTCCAATTTTGGCCAAAAGTATTATTTTTAGATTTTTTTCTGGAGGTAGGTACTGTAGGTGTTTTTCTAGGCATCACGCAAAAACTACTGAATAAAGTTTGATGCGGGATGCCCAATTATATTGCTGAAGGTCTAACTTAAAAAAGTTGCTCGTTTCATCTTGATACACCACTTAGAACTTGAGATAAATCCTATAGTTATAGCTGGAGCTCACGTTAATATTGCAACAATATCTATTTTAATATCACTGCATGTATTGTCTATTCGTAGTGTTGATGCAACTATACATGATGAGGAATGTAGAAGTATTGTTCAATGTAGACATGCTACGACAACCTTCGATAACGGCATTTGAAATTTATGTCATCACTAACTTTATTAGGCTTTGCAAGAGTAGGTACCTATTTTGTCTAAAGTCGTACAAGGATCTTTTGGCGCGCTAAAAGATGCTTGTAGGACTATACAATCAATATGGTCTTTTTCTAATTCTGGTATTAAATCCGGGTATATAATATTGAACTAATTTAACACATGATTAGTGTCGAATTGGACGAATTAATAATATGACTTCGTGTGAAACATGTTTTTTGGGTTATAACTTATCAGTTTAAATTTAAATATACATACCTAAGAAGCAGTGGAAATTATTTAATTAAAATTACATATAAATAACGTTCAAACCTTAAAAGACATTTAATACATTTCTTAGGAACCTAAATTTGGCTTATTCCACAAATCCCCTTCGAAGATCCCCTTCGAAGGGGAATTGTGGAAATTTTGTTTACCCAAAGTTTGTTTGTTTCGTTTTACTCATAGCACTTTAAAAATATGAAATGGTTTGCGAAATAATTTCAGCAATAATTCAGAATGTTACGTCTTTAGTAAATAGTCCATTTAAATGTACAAGGCATGACTCACAACTCCAATAGATGCTCGTTTATCGTAAACCCATGCAACGATCATATTTCGCGGGTGTAGAACAATGCGCCTACATTCCGAGAGAGTGCTCGATTGTGAGAAATAGACAAAAACACTAAAAGCAAGATGACTAATGGATTCCCGACTAATCTCAAAATTACGGCTTCTAACAGACATTTCACGATTTCACCGCCTATAGTAATAATGAGAAGTACAAAGAGAAAGCTCAGATCAATGTTAGCATTACACTTACTTACGAAATTTAACCCGTAAACCGTTACTTAACCGTTTCCAAAATTACGAGCAAAAGAGCAAATACGAAGCAAGAGTTGCTTTATACAGACGGATCGTAAAAAGTTTGTGATGTGAAGATAATTCCCATTGTCGCTGCCAGGGCTTCATTAGGGCCCGCATATATGTCAAATATTTACCAAGACAGATAAGACCCGTTCAAGTTGTTTATTCATTACCATTTTTAGAACAAAACTTCGAAGCGTTTCCAGCGATAAGATATTCTTCGTTAATTTATCATTCCCGTGGGGTTTTAGCGTCCCCGAATACAATAGAAATGTGTAAATATTGTGAGCGTTCCTACTTAATCATCGGCCATGGAATAGTTCCAGTGATTTAACAGACAGATAAGCACATTTAAATCACGGACAGATAAAAGATTTTCGAGCTGTCTACGATTAAATGCTTTTAAAAGCACCTTATCTTTATCATTTGATTTTTAAACATCAACCGAAATGAATGTAACAGTAAAAATATTACTTTTATCATCCAGTTTCCAATACTTTAAAAGATCTTAACGTTATTACAACTACTTTGATTAACGTAAATATAACAATGCAAGTCCTACTGGCTTGTTATTGTGTATTGAATTAATGTTCACCTAATTTAATGTTCTTGTATACATAAAAGGAAACTGATAAGAACATGACACCATTAAACAAGAACAAAACAATGATAATATAGATAAGAAACTTACTGGTTCCGTGTCGCAAGTCTCCAAATCAGAAATGGGGTCGTCGCCGCAATAGTAATCGGCTTGCAGGAACGGTGGTCTCGGAGGAGGCGGCAGTAGGAACTCAGGAGGCGGTCCAAGACAGTCACACTCCGTCAAGTCTGTGGGTTCTAACTCCCACATCTCGTACTCTAACTTAACACTATTCACAACCTCACTATAATCACTAACACTCGTATAATCACTAGTATCACGTTTGACGCGCGTCACTTCATCTGAAGTCCTAAGTTTTATCAGATTCGCTATGTATAGTTCGTCGTCGACGTCGCTCCATACGTTTTTTCTGACTTCCTCGTTCTCATCGCTAACTTCACTTATATCTACAGAATCGTACTCAGGCGCTATAAAACGATTCTCTTCGTTTTGTGTTTCAAAATTCGATATTTCACTGATATCTCCCGTACTTTTCTTAGCATTTTGGTCCACGAACTTTTCAATCTCATTCGTACTCAAATCCTTATTCTGGGAGTGTTTCTTAGAACTGAACTTTTTATACAATGCATTCTGGAATGTCCAAACAGCGTACGACGACGCCTTAGTTGGACTTTCGGTGTATCTTTGGGCCATACGCAGTGTTCTCCTTCAATGTTATCTGTAACAATAAACGTTTAATATTACTTTAAATTCCCACTTATCACTGCAGCAAATCGCATCAATACATCCATCGCTACGCCAACCAATTTAGTTTCTGACGGCAGGCGTATCGATTCTTCGCTGGTATCAAACCACTTATTATTTAATAGAAGAGCTAACACCTCATTTTGTATAACAAAGACGCCGCAATTAGAGACTGCCATGTCTGAGAGCACAATGGGTGCGGAACCAGTATCGATATCATCAGGGCTCCGTCCGGTGCTTATTTTAATTTATTTTTTATCGCAACGAATTGAACGGATGGGTTTCTAGCTATGCACTCGGTTAGCTCGCTCCTATCGTGATGGTGTCAGAGCAGCGCTGCCTCAAGATTGAAGTTCAACGTTTTCTGATATTTAATTTGATGTTCTGACTCTCTCCGAAGTGCCTACCTGATTGACTCGGCTGTTTGGATTCGATTTGCGATGGAGCGGTTATTTTTTCATTTCCTTTTTAATTTAGCGATTGCTTCTAAGTGTTTTAAGATTTAATCTAAGAACTTAAAAGCGGTCGTTTAATTTTTAGAGGTTTGATAAGCAACGCAAGTATCATAAAGCAACCATAATCAATCAATCAATCGTTAACTAATAGCTTCGAATGTTTCCTTGTAATCGTGAGTAAATCATAGCTTCTTTTTTTACTACTGTCATTATATGTAGCACATTCAGAGCGAAGCATTCATCTACTTGAACTTAAAACCACTTATAGCGTGAATATTATTTAAATGTAATAGCAGAGAAAAGTCGAGAGTATTCGCTACGATTTTCACTCGGGGATAAAAGGTTTCCGATTAAGATACGCTATGGGTACCTATGCAATTATGTATGCGTAAGATGTTTCTCGGGTGCCTGGAGATTGTGGGATCAAGGGTCAACATCAGACATCACGTGGCCAATTCGGTCTGAATACATTGAAATGTTTGCAGCGGAAAGTAGTGAAAGGATAGATTATTCTCGTTGATATCATGCTTTTAACAGATTAAAATAATATTTTGGTGCGAATAGGATTTTTATCAAAGTTTTGAGAATATTTGAGTCATATTATTATTACAAAGTTGACTTCGTATTATAGTGTTATGGATACTAAATGTTTTATAGAAGTAGTCAGTAAACCTATAAATCTTTGCTCATTTACATCCAATATTTTACGTCTACTTATCTATACAGACAGACAGATGACATCTTATTCAATATCACAATCATAACCGCTTGTGTGGATTAGCATTTCACGGTACGGCTCTGATCAATGGCTATCCACATCCATCCATATAGGATCGACGTCTCATTAACATTTTGGCGCGGTGGCCACTCGAAGCCTGTCATGGAAAACCTGACGTCTGCACAATGCCAAGTGGAGAGCCCTTGAGCCTCTTAACGAACCTATTCTGTTGGTTTTCTCACGTGAATTATTGCCAGCGCAATCTGTAGGGTTACCGAGTTTGCTCTGATGTGGATGAAAGGAAATTTTGTTGTTATTTCATTTGTGATTTTGAAACGCGTGTTATTTGTCAAACAAAGTAAATACTATCGTTATTTTGGGTTCTAGCGCGATGTGTTTAACGGTAGACAAACTTTACTAACAAGCTAATATATTTTGTTTAGTCATTGTTTACTGTTTTGTCATTCCGTGACATTGTGTTGCTCAGTGGTTTTTGTACGATAAAAAACCTATGTTAATATGACATTGTTTAAGTTAAAAATAAAAGGTAAATTTTATACGAGTTGACTGAATTACTTTTGACTTCTGTTAGTTAACTTCTTACTATGTTGAACATTTAGGTAACGTTTACAAAACAATGCAAATTCAACACCACTGTTAGAAGACATTCTATTTTTTATAACTAAGCTACTCTAAATTGTCGTGTCCTTTTTATTTCTTAAAATTTTCTCATTCTATTTATTCTGCTCAAGTTCACTAAGTTTTGTACTTTACCGGTCTACCTGAATTACAACGTTTGGAAGGAATCGTGAAATATCTTCATGTGTTGTGACGAAAACTCACGTTCCCTTTAGCTATAGCTGATTTATCCAGCGCATCGCAAAATATAGGGGTTCTCATTTTGATGGCCCATCTGCTTATTTCTTGACTGTGATCAAATCTTACAGTGACATAAAAGTTTGTAGCAACCCTGTAAATAACTGTAAACCCTTTTGAAATCCTAATCTAAGGTCACGCAGGCTCAGAGGTTGTAGCTTGAATTGAAATCGCGCTTCTCGATGCCATGATCTAACCTAACCTATTTAGGGTTGGATTTGGATCAAGATTTAATAGTTATGGTAACAAGGGGTTTAAGTTTGAAGTTTTTTCTTATGCGAAAAACTTAAAAGGAGAAATTGATACAAATATCGTAAGAACATTGGACAAAATTACTAATGTTGTAGGTACGCATTAGATATACTGTTTGCCTATGTATTGCATTACTTGTATTTTAGACACAAGATTCTAGCTAATATAATAGATATATAAAATATTCCAATTAGTATTATTGCTAGTAATAAAATTTGTGTGAACGAATATCGTAAGTAAATCAGGTTTGATTTGCATTGTAACATAGTATTAACGAATTTGGAAGAAAGGGAAGTCGTGAACAAGAAATTGTTTTAGCTATCCTATTTGAATACTATTGTTACAAAAGTTAATTTATTTTAAACAAAATGTGTGAGAAGTCAGTTCCAATAAGATTAGAATTCGTTTTCCGTATAATAACTAGATGGCGTTACTCGTCGCATTTCACAGTTTGGGAATATAGGTAAACAAAGGTAAAAAGGATTATACTTAATTCATAAATCGTTTTATTTATTTTTATTTATTACACTTTATTATAACACCATAATTAACATAAACGGGAATACAAGTATAACAATTTACACTTTTCATAAATTATCATAAGTCAGTAGTTAATTTTTTTTTATGGAATTAAGGTAGCAAATGAGTATGCAGCACCACCCTTCCGCTGCCGCCCATGGCAATTGTGACCGACATAGAACAAGACCCAATTTAGGGACTACGGTGGTTAGTCCAGTTAGTAGATGGTGTTAGTAAGTTAGTTGGTTAGTTTGTTAATAAGTGTGAGGACAGGGACTGTTAGGGATAGGGTTAGTCCTGTTAGTTAATATTAGTATTGTCCAATTAGTAATGATTAGTGTGAGTCTTGTTCCAATTCGGTCACAGATGCGTTGCTACCCCTGAGGACAGATGGTCGCCTCTAAAAAAGTAATTTGAGCATTCAAATGTTTCAAATTAATATTTTTAATATACACAAATAATTAGCAAATGAATAGGTGAGAAAAATTTAGCAAAATAAAGTTCATAAAAATTAATAAAACATGATAATAATTATAGTACCTACCTAGCGTTGTAAATAGCTCAGTCTGTTTTAATAAGAGAGGTCAAAATACAGTTTGTCTGTCGCGGAGCAAAGGTTAAATAAGAATCCTGCATCCCATAATTCCAGGCAATCTTAGCATCCCAACCTCTGGGAAACAGATTAATAGAATTTTTTATTATTTTTTTTATTTAAGTATTCGGTTTACCTACCTGAAAGTCAGTCCACAAATTATATGCCTAGTGAATCCTATTCCAGTGACCCAAACTATAGGGTATAGGTGAACTATAACTAAAGATTCCTATTTTATAACGACCCTGCTGGTAGTTCTGAAAAGATTTGTTCGTGAGCAAAAACCATATAGAAATAAACTTTACAAATCAATACCCAATATCCGAAGTAACATAACAGCCGAATAGTTCCAAATTCAAATTTCCATACACGGAAAATACGTACGAAACCTACTTTCTCGGCACCGAACGAACTAAAACATATTTAAATTGATCGAAAACGATAGTTTTGTATGAGAAAATATCGCCCGCGGAGTTCGTAGTTCAAAAACTATTCGTTCGGCTAAGCTTCGAATTCAAGCGAATTCAAGAAAGATTTCGATACAAGTTTAAAGTGTTGTTATGAAAAATCTTTCCCGGAATGTTGGACCCGAGTCGAATTCTTTATTTGCTTTGCAGTTTAGTTTAAACATTCTTATTTCGAAATGCGAACTATTACGGCGATTTTCTACTTACAAGAGGATTGTTTGTACTTTCAGATTCGTGATGTATGATATTCCTTATTGCAAATTTTATTTCGTTGAATGTAATAAAACAAGATTTACAGTTAAAATAGTTTAATACCTACGTGGGTATTTATGAGAAGGCTGTTTTAAATGTAAAGGTCTTAATAGTTCATTGGACTAAAATAATTTAATGAACTATGAGTTCATTGAAATAAAGATCTGAAAGAACTAATAGTAGGTACCTACAATTTCTGCTCCAATTTAGTCGGTGACCCCTGTCCTACCTTTCTCAAATTGAGACAAATATGATTGTACAATGTCTAAAATAATGAGGACAATGAGTAGGTAGGTACAATATAGAAATACAATTTTCTGAAACATATCGATATCTATGGGCCGAATATTAGGTAGGTAGGTACTCGGATACTCGGTACCTTCTCGTTCTGAGAGGAGACCCGTGCTCAATAGTGGGTCATGATGGTTTGAGATGATGACAATGATGATAAGGTACTCGTAGGTAGATATCGGTTAACCGAAGCGAAATGAGGGCTGGATACTAGTAGGAAATTATTACGCAGTTTTCTTCTTACCTTGAATTAAAAATTAAATCGACTTCTTCTAGATAATTTTTTCATAATTCTTACTGGGTGTTTTTTTTAATTCTTTATTTATTAGAGAGCTGACGCTTGTCATTGTTATAAGACCCATTTTTTGAGCAACATCCGACGAGTAGTTCTTCAGTTATATTTCTTATAGTGTAAATTTAATTTAATGAAGTTATTATGATACGAATATTCTGTCTGTGGCTATTTATCACGCGACCAGTAATTCTATCTACTCGTACTCAGTGAATTGAACTACAAAACTGCCTTTATGACATAGTAAAAGTGAATAACGAATCAGCTCTCGCGTAACCGATATGAAACCAATCGATTGGACGTGAAAGATAACGCATTGTGAACTCGATGACGATTTGTATAAATCGTTTCCAATTAGCGTGTGGGAAGCTTTCATCGCACGGCACTAGTGATCGTCAGCGATAGCTTGCCCGGCGTAAATTAATCTGTGTTTATAGGCAAATTGGCGATGGATTAGGACCAAATTATGTTGGTATTTTTTTATAGTCAACTTGATTAAAAGAGGCCAATTTTTAACCGACTTCAAAAAAAGGAGGTTCTCAGTTTGACGGACGAGTATGTATGTATATTTTATGTTCTATTTTGTTAAAAGTTAAGTATATATGTTATAATATACTATGTACCTAGTGATACAAAATGAAACATTCAAACGATAGTTGGTATATTTATCAAATCCTGATTTTACTTCATTAATAGGGTATCAGCACCAAAAACGGTACGTTGTATCTCGATATCGAACTTTGTATAACGAATACAACAGGTAGGTATATGAATTTAAATTATTCTGAGAATAATGGGATCCAGTAACAATTATAAACTATGAGTCTGTAACATAAGTCTATGTATATAATACTAATTTATTTACATTTACTAATTGTCTTATCTGTTCCTACGCGATATCTCAAAACCAACCGATTGCTATAAATTATCTTATATTTTTTGTTATGTTAGGATTTAAACTGTCACTAAGAAACTTGCAGGAAAGTAAGCAATTATAAAATAATCATCCGAAATTGGAATCGTGTCTTCTTTCACAAAAAACTATATCTAACTAAATAAGTCCTACCTACTGCTATCACTAGCTAAGAACTACCTATAAAGACTTGCCCACCTTTCAAAATTATGAAGAATTTTTTAAACTGCTAAATACTTTTCCTCTTAAAATAGAAGTCATAAATCATAAAAACTATAATTTTAATAAGTTAGCAATTTTCACTTATTCCAATCAAGCATGAGACAGATTGTTTTTAATTTATTTACTTATTATTCTTAATTAGAAACCAAACTATTTTATTAAAAATATATATTTTATTTCATTCAATCAAGTAAAATGTCCAGTTAGAATCGCTTATCATAAAATTGATTTCTGTATTACTTCTTGTAATTATTATAATAAATTTTAAAATTTCATTTTAAACTTCATCAACTCTAATGATTTATTAAGGAAACAGTAATTTTCATTATGGGATAAATCACAAACACATAACTATTAGTCTCACTCACTCATAATCATAATCTTACTATTAATTACCCATCAAACACTCACCCATTAGCTACGACACATCTTACAACCAAATATTGAAACGCGTGCAAAACTTCAGTCAAACACTTAACACCATTTCTCCAGTTTTAACGATCGCCAGGTAAAAACACACGCATTTCACATGGAACACCGTCAACTTTGAACGCAAAAAACTATTCACATATTCACACAATACGCTTCGCACAACTAGCGACGAATCCGTTCCGCATATAAATGAGCCACGCACACGTCCACACGGCGCCAGGAGTTCCGAACGACTAATTTTTTTCCAACCACGATCAAGTACCTGCTGAGATCAACCATGATTGGTCAATGGTTGCTCGATCCCTTCAGCGTTTTGATGGGTATAAAATTGTAATAGTTCTATGCAGAGAACAAAATCATGATGGTGCAAGGTTCAAAATACATAATTATCTTACATAATTACTGTTGATACGGAGAGATTATTAACAGTAATTGGATTATTTATCGATAATAAGTATGACTCTGGAAAATGTTCTTGGGAAATGGAACTGGACGGAGTATGTAAAATTTCGAAAAAAATGAAAAATAGCATGAAGATTTTAAAAAAATACTGATAATTCTTAAAAGACAAATTTTAAACTATTTTGTAAGGATCATTTGGATGAAATTGAAGGAAGAAAGATGTACAAGTAAAGTAATACAATATATATTTTATTTTACCTACGAACGTCTGGTTACTTCAAAACAAATAACACAAACTATGAGTAAATTAAAAAAATTGTAGATACCTACCTACTAAAAGCAAGTAAATTAAATTAGTTCTGAAACCCAAACTAAAAAGTTATTTAGCAACTCCACAAAGAAAACATTAATACTATCTGATCTCACTCGTCGGCAAAACAAATTAGCGAAATCTCATTAAGAAATGCATTTCTAAGAGTAGGCGAACAGTCTGCGAACTGCGTATATCTCTTAATCAGTAGAGTGGTACCTAATTATGAAATGTGAAAACCTCGTGAGCTAAAGTTAATGTAGTTGGGTTTCAAATTTACTTTCACCAAATAATTTTGAGTGCCAGTAATTACATTTTATTTGTTATTTGTATTAAGAAATGATATTGGCAGATTTTTGGGCATTATATCTCTACCTTTTTTAACTAATTCTAAAAATTCGAAGAAGAAAGTTCTGTAAGACTTTAGACGCGTAGTTTGTAATAAAATAAAAGTTTAACAGAATCTGCTGCATCCTTAATTGGTTGTATTAATTACAGTGCAACAAATTAATGTTCTGTGATATTGGTAAATGTTGGTGAAAGCTATTAGTTTTGATAGCAAGCAAATTTATAACATATTAATTATTTATTATCTCGATTCAGCAATTTTTGAAGTGTCTTGATTTGAAGCTCCATTAATATTTGGACCCAATTTAACTTTTTCTCCTTGTGGTATACCTATCCTGCTAAATGAGAAGGTTACAGTTCTTCTGTTTTGTGCCATTTAATACCAGCATTTCCAACGAAGTAGAGATATTACCTTTTTATCTAGTTTTTAGAATCAAACTTGAAATGTATCAAACGTGACACAGTTATAAATTCAGAGATCAGAGATCAGAAAGGCCAACTTACCGCTTCAATTTGGCTGCAACGTGTCCGTGACACCTTTGACTCACTATCAGTTATTATCAGGTGACCTGTCAATCTCAGATCAGATAACTTCTTGTTCTTTATTCGATGATTTAGGTACACAAATGTATTTTTTATAAAATTCTAACATTGTGCGGAGGAAAATTTTTTTAACTACTTACATTACAAAAACAAGATAGAGTTAAGTAACCAGCAAGTTAACTAAACAACTGCAACAGGACTGTAATATAAGATCCAAATTGAAGCATTACATGATAAACTTACATTAGACAAAATTACTTGTCGTAAATAGTTATCCGGTCCGCAACTACGGCGTTTACCTTATCTAGAAGTAATAGCTTTAATTCCTCGCGTGCTTACGGCCGTTAATTAGTTTCGTTTCGAGATTTGTTTTGGGAGAAAACTTGTTACCTATAATATTAAACTAATTTGCTATTATTATTGTTATTGTATAAAGTGGTATATTCTCCGAAGAAGAAAAATTGTCATGTGTCGAAGCCGAGAGGTTATGGAAAATTTTAATTATATTTGCATTACGTGCCCGTAACTATGTATATTATTCCGCTTTGGGGTATATCTTTTGAAAAAAAGTCATCTTCATTCATATTGTGGTGTTATTTCGTAATACACCAATATAATTATATTATTATGAAATTTTTTACTACAACAGCGACTACTAATACGAGTACAAGAATAAATTAGTTAGAAAAACGTTTAAACATAAAACACAAGCAGTGTGTCGGCCCACACGTAGTGTAGTGTTCCATACTTACTTGTAAGTTAATAGTCTATTACTTGATAATTATATTACTCTATCTAGCTCCGTTTCACTGTCGTTAATTTAAATTGTGAAAACGTATTATTTCACTGAAAGATAAAGGGGCAACTTGACTCAAGCCAAAAGTAGCACTTTTAAATCTTAATTCTTTGAAAACGGTTTACTTGACGTTCTGACTAAAATGTATAAAAATAAATAAGTGACTTCAACATCGAAAACAGAATAATGTGCTGGTGTCATAAGATTTGCTGCATTGAACCGATTGAACATAATTTTTGAATTGGCTTAGACGAAATATTAAACATTAATCCGCACTTCATAAATTAAGTATAAAGAAACAAAAAACAAAATGAATAATAAAACAAAACAAAATGTACGGCAACCTTTGAGCTAACCTACTGACGACCATGCAGAAAATATTTCCATCAACGCAGTCGGCTAAAAAAGGGATTCGTTGTAACTATGGAACCTTTAAACAGCAAATTTTAAACAGCAACAAACGTCCATAGAATACAAGAATAATTTTACAATTAATTACGGGCGTTTTTAAATAAAATATAAAGCGAAGTAAATAAGTTATTATCGCAAATCGCAACACGGTTTCAAAGTACTGTGGTCTAGACCAAGCGGTCCACTATTGCGGCGTTTACCTTATCTCCGAGTTATAGCTAATACCTCGCGTGCTCACGACCAGTTAATTAGTTTTGTTAGTTACTGAGATTTCATCTAAAGAACATATTTATATTAATATAATATTACTAAGTTCATGATTATGGGACTCTGGTAGTTCTTGAGGAGTTTTTGTATGAATACTTTAAGAAGGGTCATTAATTGACAGATCATCTTAAGGTGATTCGTTATATCATAATAATAAATGATACTATAAGATAGTGTCAGTGTGGTGTGTCTGTTCCTTTAAACACTTTACTTAGAGGAAATTCATAGTGTGAATAAAATTAAACTTTTACACACACACACACTCACTCACTCAAACACACACAAACACACACACACACACACACAAACTCAGTTGGCAAAGTTGCATACAGATACAACGACCGACATGTATTTATGCAATACATAGGTATATCAAGTTTTCCTTCATTTTCTTTTATTCGAAATATTCGAATGCACATTTTTTAAATGAAAGTTTTAACAGGCTTTGAACCTGAACCCCGAGAGCAATGTTAAATCAACAATCACTGCTATTGCTAGTAAAATATGTTTTAATTTCCTTTGCAACAACAAATTACACTTGTTTTACTAAGGCTACTGATTACTTACAACTTCTTAACTACTAGTAAGAGGTTTAAGTTAAAACGTAGGTGGTCCCGTGCGTAACACGCTCGCTCGAATGTTCCTGTTTGCGCTTGTAGTTAGCAAGCGATAAACTGGGGTTACTTAGCGTGGGGCCCGTACGCACTGTGGTGTAACCGACCGCGACTGCTGCGGAGGTTGACATTTGACATTTGACAGACATCAATGACAGGTTGTAAATTTTAAAATTTTATTTTTGCAGTTAGTGTCTGTTTTGATAAACTCTCTTCCTTGCGGCTTCAAATCAATGGCTATTTTGTGGCTTTTAGTTTCAGAAACTTTGCGCTCTGGCCTTTAACATACCTCGTTTAACGTCTGAATCAGTCTATTGTTCTAATTCAAAATCGTAACGACAATGTGAGACATAATTTCTTAATGTACCTATGTATGTTTGAAGCTCGCTGATGCACACTTTTAAACATAGATGTTATGTCTTTTAATCGATAGTTTTAATACTCGTGTTAGAAAGGAACGGTAATTCACATTTTAACTTAAATATCTTAGCCCTGGCTAGGTTAGATGTTTAAATTAAAATGGTTACAGGGTAACCCGCATTGTTTTAGTTTCGAGTTTCCACCAACAGTGCGTACAAACCCTAAATGGCCATTAGCCCGGCTAACACCAAAACAAACAGACGCTTCAGCTAAAACGTTTGGCGGCGAGGCTTTGTTCCCTCCGTCGCCGCGCAGCCGCGCGTCAAACACCAGCCTTAGGCACTTCTCACATTACGCTACTCATGAGATACGCGACTGCAACGCTACCCAAAATTAGTATGTATTTGACACTATGTACTGACAGGACGATGCGTCTTCTGTCAGTTAAAAGTGTCAAATACATACCTACTAATCATGAATAGCGTTGTGTGAGAAGTGCCTTAGGGTGCGGTTCCACTGAGGCGGAGCGGAGAGGAGTTCACCAATCGCATGGCTTGAATTCCACGTCTCATTGTGCGTCGTGTGGATTTCAAGCTATTTGATTGGTGAACTCCTCTCCGCTCCGCCTCAGTGGAACCGCACCCTTACTGTACTTTGGCTTAGTTAATTGTCAAACGAAACATTTTATAAAGGAAAATTCTGGAAAAACGAAAAATAACGCTACATAATAACGGTATACACTCATTGCTCCGCGCTAAGATTCCCTGTAGGTGTCATGGACAACGGACAAGACACGGACACACACGAACCAAGAATGTGAATTGAAATTTATCTTTGAAATGTTTGATCCGCTGGGAATCGAACTTAGGACTCTTGGGACGACTCCGGCATGTTCATTATTGCGTCATTCGGGTCGTAATTAAAAGGAGAGAAAAATTTAGCCCCTGTGAATAAGGCACCTACGTCGCAGTTGTCTTCGAGAATTTAAAATGCCGCAAGTAAATATTATTTACAGGCTAAAGTGAACTGTGAGCGCAGGGCATAAAGGAGAACATCAGATTTGGGCCTGGAGCGAATAGCTTGTCCAATACCCTCAAATAATCTTGCATATTTTAATAAACCCATTTCATATTTAAAAATCTAGTTACATCATACTAAAGTAGACACTATGTGTGCGCAGTGCGTAAGACGACTATATTTCATTATTCCCATCATTTTCCGCAAAAACGGAATATGCACAATGTGGTAACAATATCCTCGATCTAAAAAGCGATGTCTCATGCATGTTCATATTCCAGGCCCAAGCTCCTTAAGAAAGTTGCTGGTGTCCTTTGTTTAGGTATACCTATCGGGGAGTTGCAATTCCATATTTTTGGCGACACAGGTATAACTACTACAGACTAAATCTAGCACGCCTCCGAAAAACAAACATTTATCATACTATAAGCAAATGTAAATATGACTAAGTGTTTTCCGGATTATATAAATGGTGTTAAAAACGCCGGTCGGTCCGTGTTTGAATGTAATATTTGCTTAGAATTGAGTAACCCAAGTATACATGTACCGGTTATTTCAAAACCACTAACTTTACTAGTTGTAGGTACTATTAATTATTATTTTTATAAGAAGCAGTGTCTGTCTGTTTACACTACCGTAACTTTACCGTGAAACGTCCATAATTGGGATGTTGACACTAATTGTAATTTCATAGAATTTATGTTTAACCGATTTCGCATTTTTTGAATTTTTTAACATTAGTGTTCGGATTGTTAGAAATTCATGTTTTTGTTTTGAAAAAAATAAGTTCGTAAAATGACAGTGAAAGTACAATTCGTGAATATGAGGCGCCTTCTATTTCCTCATAGGGGGGGGGGGGGGGGGGGTGAAAAGTAGAGTGTATCAATTGGGAGCAAATGTTTTCGGCTCGGGCGACGTATTTTGAATCCCTCGCAACACTCGGAATTCAAAAAAGCGCCCTGGTCGTAAAAATATTACTTTACTCCCTTGTTATACAATCTACTATTTTGGCCCTGTGAACATTCTACACTTTTTACTTACTTACTTGTGTAGGTATTATAACTTGATAAACGTCACACACCAAAGGCACCACAAACGCGCTACCAGGAAAGCAGGAAGAAAAGAGAAATAAATTACCGGCCCTCAAACTCTCCGGAACACTACAACTCATTCTTGGCGTCCTTTATACAATTGTACTTCAGTAAAATAGTACAAAAGTAAGTACGTGAAGGCCAAAGGCTATAACCTAATTTTTTCAGCATTCATCTAACTATAGGTCGGGTTACAAAAACGGTATATAGACAGATTCGTTACGCCTCGCAATGCTAACCATTTGCCAAGAGGCATGCCTGCCAAGATAATATTCGATGTACCTCCCCTCCCGCGTGGGGGGCGCTTGACAATGTTGCCAGATTCAATATACTGGAGCGGGATAGAATAGAAAGCGAAAAATTGGATGACTATTTGTGTTTTTAGTCATACGTTTTCCAGTTTCATTATTTCGGTGTTTATTGAATTTGACCTGGTTACGATTGTTTCAGCTTGGATCCGAAGAATTTTTTCATCGCCGATTTGCATAAGGGCTCGTTTTTAACCGACTTCAAAAAAGGAGGTTATCAGTCATTGAGATACTATGTACTAAAATTATCAATTCGATATGTATGTATGTAATATTGTTGGAATTGAATTTGAATTTAAATATCGAGATGATTCATTTTTAATTTAAATTATGTAAACTTCAACTTAGGGAACAGTACAAGGTTCATTAAAATCGCTAAATTTTGGCGATAGACGACCTATCTATTCTTATTTCGAAGTCTGTTATTTTTTTGTAAAAGTTATTAATTTGTATAGTAATGTATCAGGCTATTTTAACTATGACTTTATGAATATTAGTCATATTACCATCAATAGCTTGTTTATTGTTTTGCTCGGTAATTTCCATGTAAATACATAAAGAAAAAACAAAAATCCTTTTGTTCTTCTACGTTTATTTCATTTGTTTTGACAACCTCATAGTCTACTTGGTAGGGGTCTCGGGTTCGATTCTCGGACTGGCCAAATAATTTTTTGTTCTCAGGTTATGAGTGTTAGTGATGTGTGACGACAACACAAACACATCTAGTGTTGTCGTTCCCTCCGCGACACAGCGAATTCTAGAGGATTTTATTTATTTTTTGACCTTCTTATTTTAATAATTCCTTTGGTGTAGGAGACAAAGATAACCCAGAGAAATAATGAACGCACGAAACAAAGATAAAGGCACCAATTATTAAATCTCTTTCATAGAAAGGAGGAGATCCCCAATTTTCAAGTGGTTTAACCTTCATACAATCAAGAATGCCGATCGTTTAGCCGAGCCCGCCTGCCCGCATACTGTCATCGCTTGTCTTTGTGGATTGTTGGTAAGCAATTCTGCTCGTGACTGTACAGTATTTGCCAAAATTTTAAGCAGTACAGCGCTTTCTTCATGTGTCGGCTCAGTAACAAATTGCACAGAAATCAATACCTAGATCGAATCTATGAATATGTCAAATTAGTAAACAAAAGAATTAGAATTTATTAATTTCATTAATCATGTAAAGTCAAACGTTAACGATAATGTTAATTATAAAAGAAAATATTACGTACACAAAAGTACTCATCGATGTAAGAGTAGGGAAAACATAAGAAAAAACGTCAATTCTCAAAACAAGAATTACCTACTTACGCAAAATTATTGTGCAAGGTGGTTATATTATTACTATTTTAAAGGTGGTAGCCGACAAAGCACAGATAGACGTCAAACTCTCTTTGCCAGTCACATAAAATAAAAAATAAAAAACATAAAGTTCGCAGTAACACCGAAGGTATTTACCTTACTGACGTTGCAGCATAGGCTAGGTAAATCGAAAAGAGCAGTGACGTCTATGTCATTTTATAGACAGCAAAAGACCTTTCCGTTAAAGACAAAGAGCTAACTAACTTTAGTTCTCTCGTCATAGTTATGAATCCTTCGAGGGACGAGTTCGTCGAAATAAACTAATAAGTGCTCGTACTTTTACTCTGAGGAACATTACGAACTTCCCACATTGGTGTTTCAAGTAGTTATACTAGCTTCTGCCCGCGGCTTCGCCCGCGCTGAATTCATTTATATCGCGAAACGGGATTTTTCATACACACTTTCATCCCCTATTTCAAGCCTTTAGGGGTTGATTTTTGAAAAAAAAGTAGCCTATGTGTGACTCTGGGTCTTCAACTATTTTAATTCCGAATTTCATCCAAATCGGACCGGTGGTTTAGCCGTGAAAACGTTACAGACAGTCAGACCGACAGTCTTTCGCATTTATAATATTAGTATGGATTGACATGAACTCATCGGAGAAGCAGGTTTGCAGCTTCTTTCTCGTTCGACAAAGCAAGAACAAGTGTAACAAGCGTCCATAGGTGACTATCAATTATCACCAACGTCAAGTTACAGTCTTAGTGTTTTGTCTGTCTCACTACAGGTTAGTTAGGTATTTGCTAATTTCAAAGTTAAATCCGAAAAAATAGTAAAATTTAAAGTGTTGTAAATAGAAATTTGATGTCTACTTTAATCTGAATTCTATAATGTAACTGTTCAATCACTTTTTTGATACCAGTGACAATTGACATTATGAATTGCCGTTTGTGAATGTTAACTATCAACATACCAATTATCAATTTATCATGCATATGCCTGTTTTAAATAAAACTTCCTAACTAGCATAAAAACATAATAAAATAAAAAGTTTATATGAAATACATAATGTAACTGAAACACAAAAAGCATGACATAGTCACAGCGCATAAAGTTCTGCAGCGAAACATGTCGTCGACACTAGCCCACTTTTTTCCAACGCTTAGAAAGTGCTTGTAAAACATAAATTTAACCAGCGAAACTGGTAATTAGTGTTGTCAGCTCGCTTTGTTCCTCAGTCACAATTAAACCTTGTGAGTGGCGCATCGCTCTCAATTATATTCTCGTCTACAAGCCGCCATCGTATTTCCTTCTCGCCACGGATTGTGTAGACTTACTAGTACATTGTAATTGACTTTAATTTTAAATTCCGTTTCATTTTTGAATCATCTACCTATATTGTTTTTGAATTCTCAAATATCTACATAAATTGCTAATTATTCCAAATCAAATTCAAGTGTTATATCAGAAATTTCTACAAAATAAGTTTCAGTCGAATACAAAAATTCAATCGGCTGCCTAATCACTGAGACAATGATCTTTTTCAGGTAACCACGAACTGGAATTAAGCTAAGGCTACCACGATACATGAGTACTGTTGGTTAAACTGGGTTATAAAAACCCCAGCGACCATTAGGGGTCCTTGAAACCTCAACCTTATCCATTGTTCAGGGGAACCTATTCTACTCCTCATGATATTTATGTGCCAGCTGAATCCTATTGGACTAGTATTTTCTTGGAACAACCTGCACGTAAATCTGCAAATCTGACGAGTTTAATTTATAAAGATCGGGCGTACGGGGTTGTTAGTAGTTTCTGCCGCCTACAGTCTTTAGAAACACGATACTGTTAAGATTAAAAGACTCGGTCCTTTTTTGAAAAAACCCTTGTCACAGCGCTCCGTGGATATCACAGAAGGGACATCGCATAATTTGCACGTTCGTGAAAGGAAACCGCGTCTATAAAGGCGTGGTTCCATTGCGGCTTGCTTTGCATGGGCACGCGATGCTTTTAAACGAAGCTATGGGTCCATCTGTTTGGTTGTACGCTGGAATTTTGCATAGAAATTCTAAGAAATATTCTTTCTCTGCCTAGTATAAGCGTGTCTATCCTTTACCTACTTTCGTAAGTGGGTTGATGGGTTTGTGCAGATCAAAGAAGTTAATTAGTTCTGAAAATCCACAATCACCCATAGATATTTTAAAGCTAAAAACTGATAAAACATCAGATCCATCGTCTGATTGTAAGTAATCCACCACCGTTTATAGACGTTCATAACTTAATTTGTCACTAATACATTGCAGATGAAGGAAGCAGAATCTACAAAGATTATTTCTAAGCAAAATGTTGTGGAGCAAATCTCCAGTAAACGGAAATGCGGTAAGTAAAATATACAGCTATAGTCACTCACGACACTGCCATGATATCGGTCTAAAAACTGAGGAGACTTAATTAAGATTTCAAACGACGCCAATTTACCAAGAATCCCGTACGTGTTCGCAGACTTGAGATGCTATTAGAACAGGTCTTGATGCTAATAAGGTACGAGATGGGGACATAGATGAATGTGATAGCATTTTAGTTTTAATTGTGTTTTTGATCTTAATATGAATGTTTTTGTACAATGCATTATAAATATAACCTCCTTATAAAAGCACAGTTTTCTAGTCCCTTATTCAGAGTAATAATAAAAGTTTGCAAAAATGACAAACCTTTATTTATTAACTTCGGTATCCATTTTTGTACTGAGCCTAGACCAGTTTGAAGGGAAAATTGCGTTTGCATGAAAACGAACGTTTCAATAAAAGCATTAAATAGTAATTAAACGTAGCATGAGGTTGGGAATCCTGTATGTACGTATAATATTTCAAATTAGGAACCTCTTATAAATTAGTTCTCGCCTGATTGAAGAAAAACTATCGTCATTTATAATGTTTTCTCCGTATTGTACTTGCCTAACGAGTTATACAATACCATAATTAGTGGCTTCAACCCCGCTCAAAAAAACAGCGTACAGAAGTGGTTAAGTGGTAGTTAAGTTTGCTGGAGTAACTATAAAAGTCTCCACCAATCAGCACTGGAACAGCGTGGTGCTCAGTAGTGGTACATTAACGGGTTGAAGCTAACGTTTAAACATGAATTAAATTATTTATACAGAATACTTCATAAACATTACATTTCCCGTGATCGAACGTAACAGTTAATATCAACGTTGCCCATTTCAATTCATGAAAATTCTATGCAATAGGCGCAACATTAGTACCAACACATTTGCTATAATTGCTAGGACGTGGTTCTATTTGAATTCTGAATCAGATTTTGGTACGTGAGTGCATATCATTGTAATTACAATTGGGGCACGTGCTGGAACAAGAGTTTCCAAACTGGAATTCCGGATACATGAGGTTTTGCATAACGAGATTTTAAGGACATAACTTGGCTAGTTCGATGATGGTTACTCTAGGATTATGGCTATTTGATGGAAGTGATCTGAAGTTTGTAACTTGTGATTTTGTAACCAAAAATAGAGTTTAATAAATATTTATTCGTAATATTTTTCGGATTTCGTTAATTAATCAAAATATATTATGGTTAAAGAAAACATTGTAATTTTTTATGGTTTGCCATCTAGACATAGAATAGAATTAGTAACGTTTTATATAATAGGCTTAAGAAATATCATTATAATTATGTGATTTTACTAAATTTCAAAATTTTATTATACCTTTAGTATTGTCTTTTTTTAATTTGGCACCCATTGGCAGGTATCAAGTCTTTAAATATTTTTATAAATACATTATAAAATCTACAGATTTATAAAAGATAATAAACCTAAAATTTAGTATTAGGATTATTTTAATAATGACAAGACTAGACATTTCTAGTCCATGATCTCCGTAAGTTATGTTGTCAATAAAACTGAGCTCGACGCACGGGGAGACTCCAGACATAAACATGAATGAAAATAGTCCTGAGACAACTTCGGTTTTTATGTCAACCGCCTGACACGTTAGCCGCTTAATGACGGCAGAGCAAAGGTACGCATTAACAGAACCTGTACACATAAAAGTAAAAGACGTATAACTGATTGTAGCCTTAGTTATAGATTATCTTAAAATTTTGTGAACATCTGATGTTTATCCAAATATAGAGGCAGCACATTACAGTGATACTAGTAAACACACAATTAAATCAAACCATACTTTTATTTAAACTAAAAACAAAATTATATTGATCAATCATCATCATTTAAATTCATCATTATGTTATCATCTAATACAAGTAATTCTAAATCTTCGAATTAAATTAATTTCATCCTACGATGTATTTTAAGCTAACCGTTCCTAAAATCAACTTGTTGAGGTGTTTATTTTAAAAGCGATTAAGAAGGACGGTGTTATTTATACAATTTGAAACGCAGACAGGCATAATTATTGGTAACAACGTAAACGCGTATTTTACGAAGTCTCTTGCCCAGCTGAAATGTACATTGGAATATCCCAGCGACAGCTTTGTGGTCTTCGCTACACTCGCCGGTCGGTAATAAACGCAGTTATTTCTACATCGTCGGTTTCACGGGGTAGAGTGGAATAATTGGACAAATTTACGCAAAGAATGTTGGACCGGATAAAAACAGCCGTAGTTTTATTACTTTTTAATGGAAATAAAGACGTGCGTTAGGAAATTTTCCATTCTTCGCATAACAATTACGAGCTCGGACCAAATGAAGTTACGAGTACTTATGCAGAAAGACTATATAATTGAATGTTTTATTGGCTATCAGGACAGTGCATTCTAGGTTTCTCTTGACTTTTTTTTGAAAATATCAAACCGAAATGGAAAGGATAAACCCGTTTCTTGAAGAGCCACTTGATTTAGTATCCCATAAACACAAGTTTGCAGCTTTGATTCACAGTTACAAATGCAAACTCCATAGCAACGTTAATAAATATGTATATTGTGTTGGTTATTCATACCAAGAATATTTCAATACAAAAAATGTTAGCTTTGATTTACGCGAGTCTGAGTCAAGTATGAGGGACTGCTTTAATTCCAAATCAAGTAAAACCATACAAAGAACACATCATATACAACCGCCAAACAAAACTATAAACATAATGCACGTCATTTTACCTTCGCAGACGGTCTAAAAACGACACTCAAAAGAAAAGAGCGCATATAAAATAATGGCGTAATAAAGCTGGGGGAAGGAAATTTACAATCACTCTCCCACCGAATAAACTGCGAACATGTTAACAAGGTAACAAATGTTGAAATAAAATGTACAGGAGCACTTCCCATATTTATAGACGAAGAGATGGAAATTGGCGCCTGTGGCTATATTTTAGCTCTCCTTTAATTTATTGTGCACTTCAGACTGGGTAAGTAAATTGGTTGCAGCGTTTAATTTTCATAATTGGCAATGGTCGATGGGACCGACAAATTGGGTTGACTGATCGGTTGTTTTGACCAGTGCAATAAAGAAACAGTTGAGTAGTAACTTAATTTATTTTTATGGCACAATAAGTGTTTGTATTTTAATCGAGTTCCATGAATCGTGGTAAGGGTCAAACCAAAACTCGTAAGAACAATAAGAAACCAATGAACTCAATTAAGCTTAATAAATGTCCACAACTAACTTACTAAAGTCAGATTTATAAGATAACATTATCGAAGAGCCTAATAATAGGTTATAAGAAGTGGTGGAATAAAAAATACGCGCATAATTTTATTTGTTAAAACTCCACGAAGAGTGTGATTGTAAACTTAAAATAAATAAAATTATATTCCTTTTATAAAAGATGAAGAGGGAGAAAAAGTTTATAGATATAAAATTTGTTTTAAATTGCCAAGTTTAACTGTTAAAATAGACTGTGGAAAACAAGTTAAAAATTCAATCACGCTTACATTTAGAAGATTTAGTAAACAATGCCACCCAGGAGCGACACATATTAACATTCGCTTCGATAATTTATATCCTACAAACGCAGACAGCAAGACAAGTGACAAAATAATGAAATAAACAATCGCCGTGTCTTTGATATCGTGACATGAATGGCAAAACACTCGACAAATGCTTTTGTGGTATCCGAGTCTAATAACATGCGCTACAATAAGAAAATCTAGAATGGATGTAACCTCGCAGTGAAACTCGGAGTTGAGGACATACGTGCTTGAGTTTTAGAGACAAATATTATTAGACCAGATTTTGGCCAGATGTACGGTCACGTTCTTTAGAAATAAAAACGTATTCATTACTTCTCTTTACACTGAATTAAAAGATACAATTTTCAGATAATGGGGCTCGAATAAAATAAACAATGTTTATGGCATATTTTTGTGTTTGTTGCATGTTTTGACTACTATACTGTAGACATATTTGCAATAAACTATTTGAAAATCAAAGAATTGGAAAATTGAAAATGTAAATTGTTAACTATAGGGATTTTTTACGTCGATGTATAGCAAATAAGCTACTAGGTTAGGTTAGTGGTCTCTGTCGATTTATTTTACTTCAAATATCTTCAATATTTTTCGTACAACAACATTGGACCTTGAACCAAATATTCGTCACAGCCTATTTTTAAGACGATAAACACTTTTTTACTGAATGCAATTAAAATAACCATTTACTTTTTGCATAAATCCTTTTTAAGTCGAATACGTATTGACGGCAGAAATAATCCACCGCATTCAAAATCCGAACGTACTTCACCTCCACTGTTTTTATTACCCAGAAATACCAACACGGGACGAGAAAAAAGTACTTTTTTTCGTCAGTTCAAAGCCCGATTTGAATTGCGACATCAACCACATCGCCTGTTAAATGTTACAGATTTTCAACGCACGTACGTTCACTAAATATCGTGATAGCGATCGTGATTTTGACATCGATAAAAAGTGAGATTTGTGACAATGGTAGCGTTTATTTGTATAAAGGTGCGATCGAGATGGGAGATACAAAATTTCATACGCGAGACTGAGTCAGAGTCCCAAATTGTGTGGGTATTCATTTAGAAACGCTGGACAGTCAACTTTTATTAGAGTCGGCTTTACGAGCTTTTTGAGGACGAAATGGACAAATAATTAATTATCCTAACCGTACTGCATAGTACAAAAATATTTTACACATTTTCAGTAGCTGAGTCATCAGCTAATGGCATGTGCCTGTTCTTTGTAAAAGAGCAAGCGTAGGTAAATTTTACTAAGCCATACTACTAAACGCCTTAAAACTAAATAACATAATGTGAAATATTATTTGGCCATAGATATGATCTACCATTGCTACAAGAAGACGAAGAAATCTTTTACACCGAATTCAATATAAGGAGGAGGTTCTCCATTCGACTCATTTTTTTATTTGAGTTTGATGATTATTTTTAATTCGAAAGCTGGTGCTTCACGTGTGTACCACACGTTTAGATTTGAGCGAGATCTAAAAATTGGTTTTTACATGGTTTTTACACTATTTGTATTTAGTTAACTTCAGCTATGTTTATGATGGTATTCGTATTACTAGTATTTGTCGATATTAATGCCTTTGGTTTTGTTTAAAATAATGAACTTTTTGTTGCAAAGTGAATAATTTTTAACGTCGGTTTTATTAACAATTTTGCATTAATTCGATAGTGCTGCAAAAGTACAAATATGACGGAAAAGGATCGCAGTTGGTATTTGAGGCGGTGCTAATCATGGCCTCTGATGTTTAAGTGAGCTCGACAGTCGCGTGTAGAACAGCGAGCGGCGCCATTACAGTATTAATTATGCCGACTGCAATTTCGAAGTTAATACGAGTACAGTAACTTATGATTCCTACTTAACTACTTACTTAATTATTATGTTTCATGCACCTGACGTATGAGCACACTGGCCACAAAATTGCAATGCTAATATTGTTATTCATTTCGTAATAGTACTAATTTATATTCAGTAGATTACCCACAATGACCATTAAGTGTCAAAAGACCAGTATATTTGTTTTCATTACCAAAAAACCGTAAAAGCGAATACAAACGGTACGACGCTAAAAACGAAGCAGTTAGCAACAAAGTAACGAGCGAAGCCTTTAACAAAACGGCTTTCAGATCAAGAAACGTCCATCAACATACTTCGAGCATCAAACGTTAAGCGCAACTTTTTCCTGAAGTATCGCGGCTCGTAAATCTTGGAAGTTTTTCCTGCGGTGGTTTGGATTGAGGAAAGCTGGCAACGTTTGAATAAGGATGCTGCACCTGATACAGAGTAAGAAATTACAGAGACAATAGTCGAAACGCTTAAAACAGCTCAACATAAGTTAATAAACAAATGTATTATAGTGGTGAAAATTCACATCAATAATTCTCTTTTATTACTTTTTGGTACATACTCCATTTTTTCTATTAAAAACTCAACTGAAAATGAAATAAATAATATTTTTGCGAAGTAACGTTGATTTTGAACTACGAGTACATCAATTAAACGAACAAGCTTCTATAAAACAATTAAAACTTCATAAAACTGAATTCCGAGAATGTCGAAACATAGCCAGAGCTCACCTCAGTGATTTGAATTAGAACTAGCATCTGAGTTTTTGAAAAACAAAATTTGAATAGCGCATTCGCTTTTTAAAGTTGCAAACAAAACAAAAACTAAACCGGGTCAAGCAGATTTAAAAAAGCTGCAGACTACCTACTCTACGGTAATCAAGAGTTCGGAACATTCGTTCGTTAGTCTTCAACAGGTCATCAATCGTGGGGAGTTATTCGGACGAATCCGATTTTTGTCTCCCAAAAAAATCTTTGTTCCTACTAACATCGTGACAATTACCGTGCCATTTGTCACCGTTCGCCTATCCTGGCCCTGATTGATCAGGATTGATTGATTAGTTCTTTTGTTTGCTTTCCTTGCGAATTTCTGCCAGGTTAGAGTCGTTAGAAGTTCCACTACTTTTCGCGAATATCAGGCGTCACTTAACTATAGTATTTGTGTAGCTACTTTATTGAACTTATATTTTTATTATCCAGAACATAACTAATCAGGAACTTTGAAATTGAAACAATAAAATAAAAATAAATGGAAACTTGATGCGGCAAGAATATATAACATCGTGATCCCAATGAACTCGGAATTCCCTCAGAATCTTCTTTAGATGAAACCGACGATAGCGTGGTTTTGCTAACTGAAAACAAAGTTTGTAATTACTTCCAGTGGAAGTAAAGTTATTCACGTACCCAAGTTGAATTTCATTCCACGATGATGCTAAATAGAATTGATTTAGAGTCTTAGGTCTTATTTACATGATGCCAGTTTCTTGCTTGTCGCATCCATGGTCGCATCCAATAAAATTGAAGCAATAAATTACTTGTATCATCTAAACAAATCGTAACATTCTTGATGTTATGTCGTTTCAAGTTTTGCCTTTTTGTAAAACGCATAATGTCATTATTTCTTACATACATACTTACATTTGCAAGGTCATATGAGTGAAGCGCGTGAAGGTGCTTTGATCATACCTGGTCTTTAGAGGCAAGGAAACAAAACTTACATGCAATAATCGCATAAAATAATCCGCATGTAAACAGTCGCTTACAATTGTTGAATGGTAATTATTGCACGTTCTTATTGGCATTCAATTATTGTTCTTGTACGTACAAGAAAATGGTATCATGTAAATATAAATGAAACTGATATATAAACCGCATGAAATGAAATATCCGAATGAGGGTGCATAATTTTTAATGAACTATTAGTAGGTATCTGCCGAGTTATTGACACTGAAAATTCGAGACACCTTTTTACAAGCAAATAATAACCTCGTCGTAATCACTTCTTTACTTTAAGAATATTGCTCGTTTTTGCATACCTAAATATAATTCATGTACTTCCTCATGCTAATTTCTTTTTGATTACAGTTAACGAACGTGCCAATTTTTTAAACATTTACTTAACGACTGACCATGTCATTGTAATGATCTTTGACAACTCAATCAACTTACGTTATTACTTTAATAATAATATAGTGGACCTACTGGATGGCCAGGTGACTTTACTATTTTGCAAGTTTAATAATAACTAATTGCAATGTTACCAATGAGAATAAATTAACTATTAGGTACAATATTGTTTGGGTATGCAATAATATTCTTATTTTAATAGCCATTATTTTTGGCCGACAACGCGCTGGCGACGCCCTTTTGTTCACTTCCGGTGTTGCCAATGTCCATGAGCGAGGGTGATCACTTACTATCAGGTGACCAACCTGCTTGTTTACCTGCTTATGCTATAAAAAAAGCTTTTTATGGATTTTAAATAGCAAACAACCATGCGCCAACATATTTCAACAACACTCTGATGAGGACTAGGTTGATCAGTTCAGGTAGTAGATAGATAGTATCAGAACTTTAGTTAGTTAGTTAGGTTAGTTTGTAAGTACTGGAACTTGGGCATAGATTGTTACCGATAGAGTCTCGTTCTGGCTTGGAAACAGATGGTTTGCTAACCTTATAACCGGTTTCATTCCATAAAACTCCGAAAAACAGTTTGTTTCTTTTTATCCCTAAATACTTCTTATATTTCAACAGTAGGATATAATGTGTCGGAGATGTCATGGATAATACACACACACACAGACACAACACAATAAAGAAAAGGACATTTTGATTCAGGGTATATAAATAAATATTTTTTATTTATTTATAATCATTTCTTTACTTACCAAAGATTTCATTGTTATTTCAATAGTACCTAATGAACATTGTTTCATAGACATTCTTACTTGTCTACTTGATACGCTTTGTTTTATTACTTTGATTCTACAATCTTTTTATTATACTCCCTTACTTCTTTTATCTTATCTTCTTTTTTCCACAACCGGACATTACAATTTTATTTGTTTGGTTTATAAACATCAATGATAGCAAAACGAGTTTTCACTTTATGAATACGTCTATAAAGTTTTTCATATGGAGTGCTTATTAAAAAATACAACTTTTCCAAAAATAGGTTAAAGTTTCCTTTAAAAAAGCCTTAAATCGACAATCGAAAACACGTCATACACAAAACCCTTTAATAGAAGGGTGAAATGATAAAAAGGATGTTGTTAGTATCTGTGTGTATATAAAACGAAATTTGCAGTTCATTTTATCCTACCACTTTTAATTCATGGACCGCTAAAGATAACCTTTTTTGCAATCGTAAACAGTTAAAACGAATTCACAACAAAGCTCTTATACACCGCCAAATCCAGTGATAGGTATCTCCAAGCGGAGGTTAATTTAAATCCTCGCGTTTGTTAGCTTTAGTCGTGTGTCACATTACCCCGAAGTAAACATAAGCTAGGGAATCTCCAAAAACGCTCGACGTATGGGAATGGAATTTTGCAGGGAGATATTTTATAGTTAGTAGACGTCCGCTAAGAATGTATTTTGTCACATTCCTCCTCTAAGTGGGTCAAATAGGGGTTCAAAGTTTGTGTAAAAAACAGTGTTTACTTCGTAAGTCGTGGGCAACAGCTACTAATTAATAAACAGTAAATTCTATGTAAACTTTTAAAGTTTTCTACAAACTTAAATTTTAATAAACTAAAAAATGATAAAATTTACATGATTAAAAGTTACTATTGATTTTGTAAACACTGCATACCGAGCCCTAAAGACGAAAGTCACAGCTTTTATTGAAAGACGGGGGGACAATATTCCGAAAGTAAAAACAATAATTACAATAAATGAAATCAAATTTATTTACTTCTATTCAACTCAAAAACTTTTAAGTAATTCTTCTTTTTATTCTTCTCATTTTTCTTTTTTCTTGACTTTCTATCTCCAAATGAATCGTCGATGATCATACAAGGGGCTTTGAGTAATTGGATTTGGACGTCGCAGTTGACAGTTCATTTCGTTGTTTCATCCCCTCAATATATTTCTTTAAGATTATGAAAGATATTGTCCCCTAAGACATTCCTCGACTAATTTGGATGAGGGCCAATTACAGAAAGGACTGTTTTTCGCTGCCACTCAACAAAGTTCAGTGCAAGGCAATTTTGGAGGTAGATTTATGATGTAATTTGCTAAAAAGGGGACAAAGCTTTGACAGTGTTAGATAAATCGCAGAGAAAGGAATTACTTTTAACTCTTATAGCGACCGTGACTTGAAAGAAACTAAGCTGAACAAATGTAATAAATTAAAATTTTAACTAAGTAACATGAAGTAACTTCTGTTTATTTATGCAATGTTTGATGTAGAAGGTTAGTTAATGCTGCATTTGATGAAAAGTGTTCTTAAATAGCTAATACTATTTAGTCGCCGTTCGAGATTGCTGGGGTTTCAATCCCTCAGTTTACCACTGACAAAGCATTCCTAAATGTTACGGCTCATTCACACGAGGACGAATCGTCTTTTTTCACGAATCGTCTTTTTTCACGATTCGTTATTTTTTTTGACGGCGGCAATGCTTTTTAAATACTCATGTTCACACGCTTGACGAATCGTGAAAAAAGACGAATACGGATACGTCTTTTACAAATCACGAATCGTGAATGTTTTATGATTATGACGGATACGTCTTTTAGAAATCACGAATCGTGAATGTTTCTGAACCAATCTGAAATGAGCTAAATCACGAAATAAATGTGAACTTCAATGCGGATATTTTGACGAATCGTGAAAAAACACGATTCCGTATTCAATGTGAACGTCCATCCGTCAAGACGTATCGTGTTTTTTGACGAATCGTCAAAGACGTATGCCGTGGGAATGAGCCCTTAGTTTTAATCGTTGAGTTAGCTACAATTTCGTTCTGAAATCGATTTTGATTGCAGTGTCAGAGAACCAGGTAATAATACGGGTCCTTGCTTCGTTCACGACCAGTAACACATCAGTGTTGAATTTAGTTTGTTTCTGATGTTCAAGAGCGACTCATTGCGAGATATTAATTCGGGTCACTTTCAGGTATTTATTACAAAATCTTTTGAAAATATTGTGGTACAAACTCTTTACAAATATCTTAATATATATAAATCTCGTGTCACAATGTTGGTCCGCGATGGACTCCTAAACCACTTAACCGATTATAATAAAATTTGCACACCATGTGCAGTTCGATCTAACTTGAGAGATAGGATACTTTAAATCTCAAATTATAGTCGCAATTTTAATTTATTTCTAATTATTTGTCTCTTGCAAGTAATGACAATTTGACATGGCAGTCTTATTCACAGATGAACAGACACCTAGCGCCACACAAGAGAACTAAATTAAGAGTGTTATTATTTGACAGTCACAATTATATTAACAGATGTCGATACCTTTCGACTGGGTTGAGTAAGTAATCAATAGATGGCGCTGCTATGGTAAATCTAACTTGCACCCGTGCGAAGCCGGGGCGGGTAGCTAGTTTATTATTAAATTAAAAAATGAATGTGTAAAATACGAGTATAACTGAAATGATAAACTTTTTCTGATCTTGAAAAGGACTAGAAGTAGAAAGGCATCATTTCTTTAACGCAACTTAGGTAACATAAAAAATAACGAACAAATATGATATATATATTTACGTGTCCATTTGTTACTACTTTCAAGGTAAATGTAACTACACTACACCAAAACTCCGATACGAAAAGGCTGAACGAAGCACGTCGATACGTTAAGCAGATACAAATACGGGATATTTTAAAGGTTCTCTACTGTCGCGTCGTAAAGAAATTCCTTTTAGCCTTTTAGAAAACTCGAATGTACCTATTTTGCTATTCGAGTAGCCGGTAGTTGGCTCTTCGTGTAAAGGCTTATGCACTATGCAGTGTATGTCTGTATCCATTAGGGAATAGGATCTATTGTGTGAAAGCTTAGGTATATATGGTACTGGTAGAATTGTCATGTATGATGTGTTACCTTCCTATGACTATATATAGACTGATTCTTTACGAATTTTGAAGTTACTTCGTTGATGGGTTGATGGATATTCCTTTTAAGTTCATATAGGTACTAGGGAAGAGAACCATAATGAAACAAAATTATATCAAGCCTACTCTAGGACTAGGAAAATCTCCGTTATTTAGGGAAGGACCTTTACCAAATAACGGTTTAGCAAATTTTATCACAACAACCTCTCTATTGGGAATTAACCGTACCTATCTTTGGATCTCGCGCGAATGGCCAATATTTTATTTATTTATTTATTTATTCATTCCAAAATATTATTACTAACATTACAGGTGCTATGTCCTAATGCGTTAGTGTATTTCACATAAATTTCTTCATAATAATTGAAAATCATAATTATCATTAATATTAATCATTATTATAGAACTATACAATTCTTAAAATATTCAAAAAAAAATAGGTAATATGTCAATACGTATTAGTAAAATATTCATGTCATGGTTAGTAAACAAAAACAATAAAAAAAAAATGTCAATATGGTACATCAAATAAACATTACATGATTACACAAATCAAATTATCATGTCGAATATATCATTTAAAATTATATCAATAAAATACACAATACCTAATTCAATTCAATCACTTTAAATACTGCCCTTGTGAACTCATTCAGCGTACAACTAAATAGGTCAACTCTGTGCGCCACAGAGTTGAGCGTGCGCAGCGCTCTAGTAAGCGGCGCGCGCTGCAGCAGGTTAGTGCGGCAGTGCGGCAAGGCCAGCAGCTGCGGGCGCCGCCTCCTTCCTGCGATGTTGTTCGGTACGCACAACTTCAGTTCCTCTAGGATAGCTGGGTTGTCCCTTAAAACCACTAAGCAATCACTGCTGAACCGTATTAATAGAGGGGTTTTAGAACTCACTAAACAATTAATATTAGATAATGCAAATCCGTTGTTGACAGAAATTGGAAGTTAATCTGTAAATCTTTAATAATAAATTTGCAAGCACCTTGCGAGACAAATGATGAGGTAATTATTCACAAGATGAAGTTGGCTCGAAGTAACTTGTCAAGGAAGCAAAAACTAACGACAGCCGAACAACGGCGTTTTTGCTCCGGCGATGATACTGCAACAAAAACAGTGGCTTCGATACGATACATGTAACACAGTATAATTCTTGTCACCCGCAAAAAATCTTACAACTCCGCACTTCTTGAGTCTCTTAAGTGATTTTCATTGTATTTAATCGTCGAGTTTGAAACTTTTTCTTTGAGAACTTAATTGTTTTGTCGCCTTCCTTCTCTTACGAAACTTTTGATGTCTTCGCGACAGTATCGTTACTGTGGAATCTTTTATTTTTATTCCCAGTGTTGTAAGCTTATAAAATAAGTTTATTATGCCCTTCACTTATCCTTCCCCTCTCAATGTTCAATTGAATTCTTTTCGACGTTTATGTCAGTATGGGTTCTCGATCTGCTGTCAATGAAGATCGAGTCGGAGCCAGCGGTCGGAGCAAAGTGCAGCTTAAATTTTTTTAACAGACGATGATGGTTATATTGGTGTCATAAATGACTAATCAAATCAAACCATCTACAATAAAAACATTCATTATAAGTTGAGAAACAGAATATTTAAAAATATACATGTAAAAAGTTAGAAATTAGTTATACATTTTTAGCGCCGAATTATTTTCATTGATTATTCTGAATAAATTGACTTCCGATAAGTAACATAAACCTGTGGTTCCATCAATAATGCGACAAAAGATTTATTGGTGAACAAATGGAGAGAAGAAAAAACAAATTGCCCCTGTCAATACATTATCGATGCCGAATACATTAACACGTGTGTAACGGATAGCATTATGAATACATTTGGTAACGAGCTTTTGCTGTTCTATTGAAGCTGACAGTAATTTATCAATATCATTAATAGTTTCATTATGTTGATATGCAAAACTCACTTAAATTTCATCAAGAGTAAATTGAACTATTTAACAATATAATTTAAATAGATTATTTACCATAATTTCCAATAAATTTCCCACTGATGGGCATTGGTCTCTTTTCACAATATGATAGGCTTAGGTCACGCTGGCGAAATGAAGATTGGCGGATTTCACAGTCGTTTGAGAACGTTACGGAGAACCCTCAGAAGAGCCGGTTTTCACACGATATTTTTCTTTACCGAACAAAGTGTTAGTTAAGTCCTAATATTTACGCAGATTAATTCTGTACCGTCAGTGAAAAACAGTATAAGTCTAAAATATGAAATGTTGGGAAATTCAAAAAGAAGTTTTAAAATTTTCGAAAAATTATTACTTCGTCAGTATTTCATGTAGAATGTTGAATGAAAGCTCAATAGTTAGTGTTTATCAAACAATTTTTCAATATTTAATTATTTTTTATCTATCTTGGTTTTTGAAATTTGAAATTTAAAAAAAAATGCGAGTTGTATCACTAGACACGAATTTTACTTTTGTGTTTAATGATGTAAATTGATTTGTATCAATTTACACGTGGCTTCTATATGGAGATTAAGAATACAAGTCGCGAATAAAAGCGATTTTTTGAACAATTAAAAGACACAATCAAAATTATGTAAAACAAATTTTGTAAGAAATTATGCCATACAAAGGATGTTTACATAATTTTTTAGATAACAGAGACTTTTTTAAAGATATATTGGTTTACACAAAAATATTTATGTATTTTTCTGTGTAAAATGTGCAGATTGGCAACAAAAATCTGAATTTAATTTAATTATCAGACAAAAATGAACTCCCCGTCTCAAAGAGTACATAAAGTGAGTCATGCTCATGCCTACAAAATAAAAAGAAAGCCTTTTTTCTTTCGCATAGTAGGTATACTATAGTATACTAGGTTTCGTATAGTAGGTACACTATCATGAGACCTGTCGTAATGTATCATGGATCAGAAAGTTGGGCTGCAAAGAAGACGGATGAGGGACGATTGCATGTGGCGGAGATGAGAATGTTAAGGTGGATGTGTGGAGTGACGCGAATAGTAAGAAATTAATATATTAGAGGAAGTCTGAGAGTAGCACTAATAACCGAAAAGTTGAAAGGGAACAGAATGTCGTGGTATGGGGCATGTCACGAAGCGAATGGATACTTATGTGACGAGAAGAGAGATTGATATGAATGTACATGGACGGAGGGGACGAGAAAGATAAAAAAAAAGATGGATCGATTGTGTGAAAGAAGATATGGAAAACAAGAGAGTTAGGGCTTGTTTCACCACTTCCTGATAAAGTCCCTAATAGTTTATTAGGAACTTATTTGCCATATAAATGACAACTTTCGTTCCACTAGTGTCGGATAGAACTATCTGGCAGATTAACTGTCTGATAAGTTATCAGCGCTTCAAATGGCTGATAAAGACGTTATTTGGCAGATATCACTGGCGTTTAGTTTCTCTGAATGGATCGATATTCAAAAATGAAGCAAAGGTTACAAATCTTACATATTTCGTTTTACATGGTCAAAATATACTTGCAAATATATAAAAAGAGTTAACTTGAATTATTTTGAACTAAAAGTATTTGATTACATAAGTTTTTATAATTTTTCTCAAGTGACGAAAGTTTACGTAGTAGTAACGAAAGGCAATGTGGTGGATAGTGGTAACTGCCATATAACCATCTCACACTATATCAGGAAGTGGTGAAACAAGTCCTTAATGTCTGTCTAGATGACGACTGATAAGGTAGAGTAAAAGAAAAGAACATGTTGCGCCGACCAAAAATAAAATAGGCATAATGAGCACGAGAAAGAAGAAATCAAATTAGCCTTTATAAAAGCAGTAGGATATAGCAAAACGAAATCACTCTTAATAGTCACTACTCATTATATTATTATTATGTAACAGACTATATAATAATCTTCATTAAACTAATACAGGTAGAGTTGTATTAGTTTACACAATCTTAATAGTCACAAACTAAATAATAATCTACAGACTTAAAACTAATACAAGTACAGTTGTATTAGTTAACACAAACTTATAAGTGTACTAATTTGTGAATTAAAATAAAACATAATTTATATCAGTTTACACGTTTATAAGGTAGCGAAGAAATATTTTATAATACTATAAGTAAAGTTATATGGATAAACACGAAAAAACTCTTACTTATACCACTATCCACAAAAAATATCTCCGTTTCTATTTGGCGTAGGACTAATCTGAATATACAGAACGGTAGGTAATTTTTTTTGTAATTTTATTACGTAAAAAAATAATAAATCGTATAAGTCGAGTTATACTACTTTTCACTGACGGTACAGAATTCATAAATATTATATTGTTACTCTTTTGAAAGTTTTACTATTATTATAACTGGTTAACAAGGCCCCCAGGGAACGTCCATCAGCGATGTTTTGTTGTTCAAAGGAAAGTGGTTGATAAGTGTGTATTCAAATCTGGAAGGTAAATTCGACAAAAATATAAATTTCAATGTTCATTTTATGTTACGGAAACTTAAGAAAATGTAAAACATTAAAAAAAGAGTAGCAATTATTGTCGACCAAATGACACGAGGCTAATCAGATATTTAAATAACTTCAGAAAAGACGTTAACTATAAAATAAAATGAAGAAACTAGATCGTCTCGACCTATTTTAGTAATCCACGGAAGTGAAAAAAGTTGACACGGAAATAAGCCAATCAGAACCAATAAGCGGGAGCGGAGAAATTAATAATGGATGACGGGTCATGCTGCTTGATGCTTCGTGGTATTATTCTGAGTTAACAAAATATCTCTTGACACTTGTAATAATTTTAAGTCATATCGTAGATAATAATGTAGCTATCATAAAAATAGATGAAGCACTGTGTATTACATTTGCAACAGTCATTTTTGTTCATACATATTTTGCAATCATCTTGGTGGTAAATAAACGGTCATACACTATGCACACAGCTTAAACATGTATATTTAGTACTAGCTTTTGCCTGCGGCTTTGCCCGCGTGGAATTCGTTTATATTGCGAACCGGGGAAGTGGGGGAGGGGAACGTCAAGAACTATCTTCCTGGGAAAAATCATCTAAACCGTTCATGCGGTGTAGATTTTTCATACAAACTTTCATCCCCTATTTCAGCTCTTTAGGGGTTGATTTTTGAAAAAAAAGTAGCCTATGTGAAACTCTGGATCTTCAACTATTTTTATTCTGAATTTCATCCAAATCGGGCCGGTGGTTTAGCCGTGTAAACATCACACAGACAGACAGACAGACTTTCGCATTTATAATATTGGTATGGATTCCTTATTTTTGATTAAATTGATAGAATGAAACTTCAACAACAGCAGACAGAAAGTGTACATTTAGTAAGTTACTAGCTGCTTTCCCTTTGGCTTTGTCTGCGTCATTTTTTTTCAGGTTATCTCCCCTTTAATCCATTTAGGAGGGGAATTTATAAACATCCATTCTTAGTCCTCCTCAAGCAACATTTCAGCTTCTTGCGTTAGGTAGTTTTGGCTATGCGTTGTCTGTCAGTTAGTCATTCGGTAACGAAAGAGTTTTATAAATATGTTATGAAGCATGTATATCCTTTCTTTGGGAGGTAACTCCAATCGAGCTATGTGAAAGTCTAATAAAAACCATAAATATATTTACAGCGTTAAGTTGCCGCCATTAATGGTCAGTTGTAATAATGGCCTGAATTTAAATTGGAAATGCCGATCATTATTACTTAATCAAAGTAGCTTTGTTATGAGAACGTGGTTGCTATCGAACCTATTTATTGTCATTGTTTTTTCAAATCTAAAAGGACATTTATGTCAATTCCAGAATTTGGACTCGCAACTGATGCTCGACACAGGTACAGCAAGAACGATCACCACACGATTCAAATAAGAGTCGACGACAAAGTTGAACATGTTCGGCTTGACAGATGTCGGAGATGAAATATCATGTCGAGTCGAAGGAATTTGGACGGAGACATACGCAGCTTTCAATTCTGAGAAATTTGAAAGGCATGGCTTTCTTGCTCTTAGGAATATTATGGTTAATTGAATTACAAATTGCATGACTTTTTTGGTGGTAATATTATCATGTATATTTAAAATCAAGACACGTTAGTCCTTTCGTAAATATAAGTTTTTAGATACACTTTTTTATCTTGTTCTTGGTAAATCATTAATTATTCACGAAAATTAATAACAACAACTAGCATTTGTTATTCACTGATATCATATAAAGGAACGTGAATTTATCACACAATGACTCTGTCCCTTTACAATTACTCATTCTCTAAAAATTTCATATCGGTATGTTACGTCTATCACAAAGTATGTATTTTAATGTGCCAGCCCAAAACGTAACAGAGATAGCTGACCAAACCCGAACACATGTACAAACAGAAATTATAGATTCTTCCATCGATAACAATGAAGTATTTCCGTCGATATGGACGTAATGAGTTTTCCGTGGTATGATACGAAAACAAATAATGGAAGCGCCGCGGCTGGAGTAAAACACACATCAATTTATTAAACCAAGAAACGTGTAGCGAGTTATTTGACCACCCAAGATGAACAATGTTTTAGAGATTTCGGTATCATAAAATCACACTTTTTATCGCGGCTGAGTTTATCCAAGCATAAGAGAATCAAAGAGAGATTTAACGCCCACTCAAGACGCACTATCAAATGGTTTTAGTGCAGCAATAATCATATACTAATAATACTTTATTAGTTCGAAAATCGCACTACCATTTACGACTTCCTTGTTATGTTATTTATTGGTATCGTGATGCAAATATTGATTTTTTCTGACGATTTTTCATTCAAACCTTTCAATAATTTAAGACTCGGTAAATATATAGGTACATTTTTTTAATTTTCGGTAAATATACAATCTCTATACAAAAGAGTACAAAGCGGGCGGAATTAATTCCATATTTTTATCGTTGTCTTTCTGATAATATATATAATTATATCCTTCAACCAAATCTCGAGATTCTAATCAACTTAATCCTGTCGTAGCGAATGACAATTTCTATTCATAATTTTCGCGATGACTCCAACATTCGTTTGTAAATGTACAAGTTGAAATGTTTATTTAATTTATACAAATAACTCTCTCTGAATTATGGACGTGGGCAGGAAGACGGTGTTAGATCAGATATTTATTGTGAAACTGCTCGTCTATTTACAAATAATTTATTGTTGCTACAACGTCGAGCTACAAGTTTGTGGAAACGGCGCGCTTAAATGACGAGCTGAATAATTGTTTTGACGGGAGCATCTAAATTTCTTGTATTATGCGGTTGCACATTATGTATGCGTTTGCCGGTTTCTGCAACTGTGTTGTTTCAATGTAAGTTACGGAATTTAGAGGCATCTTTACTTTAGTGGAACGAGAACGTGGGAACCGTGTTATAAAGTCTAAATATTTATCGCATGCATTAAACGTTATAACCGACCGAGTGAACTTTTCAACTGGTATATAAACTTCATTCTTTTCGTATTGATCTTTTAAGTAAATTTTTACCTTTTTACTGACTTCAAGAAGAAGAAGGTTCTCAATTTCACCGTATAATATACGGTATGCTTTTTTACATATGTTCACCGATTTTTTTATCGTTTATGAGCCGATTTCCATTATAAGGACACCAGGATCTGATGATAGCATCTCAGAAAAATCGAGGGGAACTTTCAAAAATCGTATATTAAAGCACTATAATTTCGTGTAGGTCTAGAGTCCACCTGATGAAGCCGAAAGACATTCCAGGGAACTCCTCAACGATTTACAGCAGTTATCTTGTGTTTGGGCTTGATTAATTTTTAAGGACGGAAACTTTACACCTTTACCTTACACCTTTAGTTTTTGAGTTATCTCTGTTGTTGTTGATGTTGAAACCGGTTATTTTTTTAAGTACATACAATGCAATTTTATTTTTTGAAATATGAATAGACCCGCAGTGACCAATGCATGATGGCATTTCGTCATTTGGGTTGGAGACTAACCTCTTCATCCGTCACTAGAACATTATCAATATTTGAGTACATTACTTCAGTTCCCTTAATTTTGAACACATAAAATTATATTTAAGTTTCATTACACCCAGTACAAGTACCAGATAGTTACGCTATATTAACAGCAATATTTTTCAACAAACATAATCCCCGTCGAGATCGTCGATATTGACATAAAGAGGTCAAGACGCACTGTAGTATTCGGACTTCACTTCACTCTCAACAGTGTTGATTCAGCGAGTGCTTGACCCTGTATCAGTTATATTGGATTATGAATTCTACTGTGCAGTTATTTTACCAACGATAGATATATTTCTCAAACTGTTACTAGCCAGGCATTTTCTGTTCTTGGCCAATGTGGGGTTATGAGTTGTTATTGTTTATTAAATTTAATTAACAGTAACAAACCCACACACACACACTCACTCACTCACTCACATACATCCTTACAAACTTTCCCATTTATAATATTAGTAGGACTATATTAAATTTCGTCTCAAAACCTACGAAAAACAATTTAAATAACCTCCGCTTTTGGATTCCAAGCGTTCTCCACTTCAGACTCCATGTACAATTCTACTTTTTTATGCATTGTAAACATTCATCACGGAAATAACGTTAAATAACTTAAGATAATTACGAGTACAAACAAACAAAGAAGTTCATTATTCAGAATGATATTCATTAATATGGATGTATTTACTGTTAGCGAAACTAACTTAACAAAGTTTCGATCATTCCGAGACTCGCATCCCTAACTCAATAACAGAAGCTATCAGTGATATTGAAATCACACTGACGAAACTTCCTTTGTGCAAAGTTATTTCAATAAGACACTGACGTAGAACATAATATCCGAATACGTTGTGGTTTTGCACTAATTAGGTAACATGAGGCTTAAATTCAATTGATTAGAAGCTGCCAATTGCACAGTGAGTTCTACTTATCGATTCGGATATAGTTCTGTGTATTCGAAATTGTGATCTATTGAGTCGAAACAAGAATTGAAATAGCTTGTTCGTCACTCGCATTGTCGTTTATTATTGGACGTGCACGTATTGACAGAACGAGAACGTCGACAGAATCGGAACAAATATTTTGCTGCCCAATTAAACAAATGAAATTCAATGTGGTGTTTATTCGGCAACACTTAAATGTTCGTATGTCACAGTCCATCAACTATTGTATGGCGTCGCGAGTGACCGGGATAATTTATGCAATGACCGTGAGAGTTCGCGAGTAACGTACCTATATCACAACGTTTTCTTCATTCGAAAATTTAAAAATAGATGTAATAATGACTTACCTATTAAGTTCTTCTATCTATAGTACACCTTAATTATTTTATCCAACAAACTATTTCAATGGTGTTGGTGTTGGAAATATTACATCAGTTGTGATTGCGACGATATTACTACAAGGGGTTCGGCTTTAGGCCCTTAGGATGAATGCTCTTTATTACGCTAATTACTTCACTACAGTATAGTATAAAACAAAGTCGCTTTCTCTGTCCCTTTGTGTCCTTAAATCTTTAAAACTACGCAACGGATTTTGATGCGGTTTTTTTTAATAGATAGAGTGATTCAAGAGGAAGGTTTATATGTATAATAACATCCATTAAATAGTTATTGCACCCGTGCGAAGCCGGGGCGAGTCGCTAGTTTTAAATAAAATCACCATAATTTGTTTTTGTGACGTTTTATATCATTATGGTATATTTATCTACGTGAAATTGCTCACATTAACAGGGTACCTGAGATGAAAATCAATGCGCGAGCATTAATCAAATTATGTATTAAAAAAATAGTCAATGACTTTTTTGGTGAAAATTGTCCAGAAACTAGTAGTGTGATGATTTTCATTGAGGTAGTTGTTGGATTATAATCCTAACCTGCAATGCAACGGTCAGTAAACTCGGAAAAACTTATCCAAAATGCACGTATTATTGAGGCAAATTATTAATAACTTTATATGTTTCTTAATATTACGTTGCAAAACCGTATTGATAATATGCATTGAAGTCGCAGACATTTTCAAGACTATAAACACTAAAGCCAAAATGTCCTTATTCTCTTAAACTGTAACGACTCCTGCTGAGCCTAGCTAGACGTTTAATGTAAGGTTATTTAGTGGTGTATGTTGCCATGAGTCATCCTTAATAGCTGTTTGTTGTTCATTACAAGCACTACACTACAAGAAATACACGCAGTTACATAGTTATTTATTTGCTTTGTGCCAGCAAGATTTTTGGGGTATTTGTATGAAAAGTAAACAAACAAAAATCGGCTACGAATCTGGCTGTTATGACATCTGTCGACACTGCAAACATTTTGACAATGCACAATATTAACAATATGTGGATATCGGGAAAAAGCTTATTTTTCCATGTCTCGGGTTGAGCTGACTCCCAACACGACGCAGCATGAAATATTGGACCCACGAATATTTTGACAAACATTTAAATAAACCACTAGTCGAGCTTCACTTTCAGAACATGAAATAATAATTCCAAATTGAGGGATCAACTAACGTTTCCTATCAAATTTATATAGTCATTACCAATTTCGAAGCTCATTACCTGTTCGCTTTTATGGGACCGCACCAATCTATAACGGCCGGTCACTGCCCACTCGACAAAAAAATAAAATACTCAACAGCTGGTGTGGAACGAGGCTAATAATAAAGTAGAAATTTGGACGGACATTATCCATTATCTTAATTTTGATACGGTTACAAAAGCGTTGCCTCGTGCGACATATGTGTTGAGGAAATGCTTAACAACGGTCACGAGGGATTAAAAGATAACATTATCACCTACTGTGCGTAGGTTTGTTGATATATCGTATTCACGTATAGTCGAATGACCTTTTGCAGGAAATTACAATCAAATGAAACATGGGAAAGAAACTACAAAGTTTGTTACCATAATTGATCATGCTCAAATCGATAAATCAACTCGTACCTGTCAACGTACAGCAACCACTAAAGATGAATCAGGGCGCCCGTTACCTAAGAATACTTTGTGAGCAAAGATACCTTAGTGACGTTATATCGTAAATCGAACTGTGTGACACCGAAACCTTAGCTGACAGTCATCAGTAGCCATCTATTATCCCCTATCTCGCTCTCACATCGTGACAAGCGATGCCCACTAGCGTAGAGGATACAGTGATCGAAAAAAAGGTATTAAGACGAACTTCGTTAGCGGTGTCGATACTCAAAGCGAAAACTCGATAATCATCTATATTTCTAAGAAGTGACAACCCTTAGGAGTCCTTAACCGTTGAGAATTTTTGTCTTCCATATAATAAATATATATTTAAACTGTTCACACTTCGTGAACTCAGGAGTTTGAAAATGAATTGTCAAGTTCGGCTCCTGAAGCTCTTATGGACAGTTTATCAGATAGCGTCAGATGGTGAGTTATATCTTATTCGATATGCAGGAATGTAGGAGACACGGAGGATTGGTTGCCAATGAGCCGTGCTAAGATGAAAGCGACAAAATAAATGGGGAATATATTATTTAAATTTTTGTTCCCTTATCGTAAATCGGTTATAAACTCTTCGCTGTTTAACGATCCTATCAAATGCCTTTGATAAAGACATTAATAGGCCAGTTTGTAGATGAGTAATTGAGTTTAAAACTTTGCCGCAGGAATATTTCTAAAGACTTCCAAGAACAAATTGATTACAAAACCCTCGACGATGGCGTTCGCTTGTTAACTTACTCCAAGTCTATAAATTGAAACATCTCACAAATTTATAGGCATGTCAGTATTATTATCACCTTTTTTTCTGTTGGTTTTAACTTCTCAGGTAAAGATTTCAAAGGCCTCGGCATATGGTGCCTTATGTCGACTTCCATTGAAAAATGATTGATAAACGTTTAAATTTGTGTAGGGCAACCTCAATGAAGATTTTATATGTGACGATGCGAACATTAACGTATAAAGTAATAAATAAACCAAATATAATATTCTGTAATGGAAGAAATCGCTTTAAAGCGATAAGGCCGCCCATTGTTTGTATTATTTTCTTGTGCTTTTGTATGTGTATTGTATTTTTTGGTGTGCAAACAATAAAGTGTTAAATAAATAAATAAATAAATAAATAATTATAAAAATATACTTTGCAACAATTGGTACCAGAATAAAATAAAAAAAAGCAATAGTTATAAATTATTATAAATATAAAAAAGTATTAATTAGCATTACAAAGGGAAAGAATATTTTCAGATACAATAAATACTTTAGGGGCAAAATTGTTGTTGCAGAGCTGAGCCATGTCGGGTATAACTTTACCATTTTTATTGCCATTGTTAACTTTTATGATACTGAGTGACCAGCGTCGGCCTCTTATATCTCCGCAATCATCGTGTTCGAAGGTTTTAATGCCGTTCATGAACAGCTGTAAGTACCAATTAATGTTTCAGTCGAAACAGCAACGTCTGATACAAAACAATATACCATTTAAAGTAAGAAAGGACATAACGTGAAACATATTAAAACCGAGAAATGAAAAACTGTTAAAGTAACAAGTTGGTATATTCATTGACACAATGTTGATAAGTAATTTAAGACACAAAAACTAGAATTAATTCTACTTTGTACGCTATAACGTCTAATGGATGTTACAAAAATCAAATTTAATCTAAGTAAACTTTTTTATATTAGCCGTGAACGAAAGAGCAAATGAACCAACTAATAAATAAGTAGTCACAGTTGTCACTGGACCTCAGCGATTCTCATCCAACGAAGAATCAGCGTTGAGAAAGAAACGTGGCTAAGCTTCCTGATTCCTCGTAAAACAAAAAGTCTATTGACAGAGTTGCGCAAATAGACGCAAAGGGCGCAAAGATATAAACCGGCCACATGAAGGAAGTCATACAGACATTCGCCTCGGGGTTTCCGGTACTTATTTATTATTTAATTTGTTATTTCATTAGCTTTGTCTAGTTTCCTGAACATAAATAATGTTGTTAAGGGTTTCACTGTGACAGGGGACTACCAACAAACATAAGTTTTGTTGTAAATATGAGAGTAAAACTTAATCCAGCCAAAATACTAACTCTAAAAACAGAACAAAACAAAAATAATACTGCAATAGTAAGTAATACAAGAAGGAAGAAAAAGCATAGGTCATGTAGGTCGGTATATATGTACAGATAAGAAACATAAATTGATCGGATGTTTGTTTCTTACATACTTCTACAAAAACTTCCTATTCTTATTAGTGTAATGGGCAATATTAAGTATAACATTATGAAAGGAAACTTTTAGGAATATGCAAAATTTTTATTTTCATAAAAAATAAATTTCCGTAATATTACTCTACAATTTTAAGACACTTCCTTTTCAAAATAACCGACATCAGAACAAACGTCGCTCTTGACGATGATACGATAAAACTCTCAAAAGAATCTGTGTGAAAAACAAGTAACCCAAAAAAAGACAATACACCACCGGTCGGTAGCAAAACTGTTTTCATAGAGTCATCTCGTCAAGTGCTGGGGGTAAACAAACTTTACGACGCAAAGGGGAAAAAAGGTTGACTATTCATTTTTTAACAATCGTAAACGTGTTTATTGAAATGTTTTAATGCGACGTCGTTTAACACCATGTGCTAGGCGCCATGGGATTCGAAACGGACAAAATTAAACGCCATGTGATCTTACATTGCCATATGGTTTCGGTTTGGATATGTATGCGAAATGTTACAGAGTTTTGGCGTGCAGAATTCGTTGTGGTGAGTGAGATATTATTACCGAAGATATCAGTTGAAAACAGCGCAGTAGCTGCAACAACAAATAATGCACATATTATGATTGTAAGAACTTGCGCAATAACGTATTACGTGCTTCGTGAAATCACTGAAATGTTGATATTTTGAATAATTTCGTTTTCCGAACAAAATCTAGTAATATTTTTTAAATTCCTGCATGAAGAGGGCTTATCGTAATGTTCTCAAATCTTTATCAAGTTTGCGTTTCGTATTCAGGATGTTGACCGTGGCTTAAATCCTTCTCATTCATAGAATGACCTACGACCCACGTAACCCACGTTGAACAAGAGGGTAGTAAAGGATATCCGTTAGGAGTAGCGTAAGTACATAACTGCTCTCGAAAATATTCTAATTTTACTTAAAGTTGTGAAAAATGACGTAAAGAAAGCGTTTTCTTTATTATTGATGTAGGCCAATGTCCTTGGTTTAGTTAATTCATCATATTTTTGCCTTTCGTTGTTATAAAGTCAACATTCTTACTTATCATTCCAACTGTAGTATTTTTACGATATTTATTTATTTATTTATTTAAACTTTAATGTACCGGGAACGTTGTGGTACAAAAGGCGGACTTAATGCTAAAAGCATTCTCTGCCAGTCAACCTTTGGACTAAGCAGATAGCATCGAAGGCGGTATTAAAATATTAATTAGAGAGAAAAAAAAATACAAGGACACAAAAATGATGATCGACTCAACTCAGCAGAAATGAAAATCTTAGCAAGTGAACTGACTCAACAGTCACGCTCAAGATAATGGGCAGTTACTCTGCACTTGAACAGCTGTCTGCTACTGACTTTCCTAATTTTGTCGGGTAGGGCATTCCAAAGCCGGATGGCTTGGACGACAAAAGAGCTTGACATGAAACCGGATCGGTGAAGGGGAGTCGATAGTACGAGAGAATCCGTTGAACGCAGCCGACGGCTATGAGTGTCATGGAGGTACTGAAACCTATGCTTAAGGTAGTCGGGGTATTGGCGTTCATACAGAATGGAGAATAATGTTGTAAGTAATCTGACCTGCCTACGATCACGAATAGGGAGCCAGCGGAGGTGGCGACGATAAGAAGAGATGTGATCAAATTTGCGTAGGCAGTAGATAAAGCGTATGCCGTAATTAAGGAGGCGTTCCAGCTTATTGACTAGTTGGGCATTCATGTCGGAGCAGCATACATCAGCATAATCAAGTAACGGAAGAATAATGCTTTTCACCAGATAGATTTTAACCTGAGTGGGGAAGAAATTACGGAAGCGGTTTAGGGTACGCAGCCTCGCAAAAATGGACCGGCTTACCTCAGTAACATGATGTGACCAACTAAGTGTAGTGTCAAAATGGAGTCCAAGATTTTTAACACTAGATGAGAAAGGTACAATAGTATCCTCGAACAAGACTGGCAAGACGTCATCAAAGTTTAACCTACACAGCTGCCGTGAGCTACCTATTATAATAGCTTTACATTACATACACGATATCGTTTGTTTTTATAGATTTATTTTGGAACATCAAAGCAAATGGTCTCGAAGACAGCCGTAACATGGGGCACTAAAAATACTAGTATGACTGTAAAGAAAAACTTACCTACTTAACTACACTTGCTTACAATTTTTAAACCACTTTTAATTTCTTGAGCACAATGTTCTTTTTATATGAGTAATATTATCGCAAACTATTGAATTTACTGTAAACAATGACATTATAAACACAAAGAATTAACAATTTGTCCATACCGGTTTAGAAAACGAAAAGTTTCCTTTTCAAAGGTCCGAACAAAAGTTTATGTTGCGGCAAAATCGCCGTTGGCTTTGAGCGAAATTCTATTTGTTGATAATGTTTTGAATAGTTGTTGAAAAAATTCTTTTGAAATAATACAAATGTGAGCGCAGAGGCTACCATCTGTCGCCGGAGGGCGGGTTGAAATCCATTTGTGTATTAATGACGTTTTCATGTTATGGTTAAATAATTTTTGCATACAAAAGCGATATTACAGACTTTTGATTGGTTGTATAAGTTATCGGTGATACGGTTTGCGAATTTGTATGCATGTATTTTCCGAAATACTATTGATTAATTTGATCGTAAAATAAGCTATCAATTTGATAACAACATTATGGATTTGCATAAATATTTGACTGCGTTCCTGAGATTTAAATGATAAATAATCAGCAATGAATATGAAATAAAATTTCAACAATTACTTTTGTTTTTGTTTCTTCATATAAAAATATTGTGTTGTCCTTATCTGTCCACATAACATTACTATAATACTGTAATTAATTTTAAACGTTTAAAATGCGTGCGTGCTTACCTACGTAGTTAATAAAGTGAAAATCTTATCATAGTTTTTAATACTTTTCGAACTGTACACACTGAAAACAAAACACAGCTCAATCATAGTATCAATTTTATTATTTGGATTCAAAAATTTTATTCATATAACACTGATATACGATAAACGGCAATCTTACTTATAGACTATAGTCCATGTAATCGTAATAAAGTAGACACGTGCCAAACTGTCCTAATTCCTGATATCTCTCATTTTTAATTAGAAACTATAACCACTGACCCAAACACCCAGAGAGATTAATAGCAACCTGCCCCAAACCCAAGTCTACAAAAACTACCCAACAAACCTGACCGAATCTTGGCTGAATAAAACATTACCAGCATATGGTATCCGAAAAGGGCTCCAACGAAAAAAAACACATTCACACAAAAATTTATAACACGTCAAATCTTGGGAGAAATGGTTTCCTCTAGATAGAGACGTTATTTTTATTACAAGTATATACAATTAATCGTGCAGTCTCTACCGCATCTGCCGCTTCTATTGTCCCTTTTTTTCTTCAAACATCACTTATAAAGATGCATCGTCGTATTTCGACAGGATTCCTTCGAATAATAATGTAACGTGAACTTCCCGATCAGATTTTCTCATTAAAATTCATGTAATCGATACTATGTTTATCGATAATAATTATTCGAATATCTAATTCAGAGATACGAAGTTCGTGTACCGCTCACGCCTGCCACGTACCCGTGTTACCGATACCGATCATAGTAAACCACTGATAATGAACGTCTCGAAAGCGAATGCTTATATTACATTTCAATTACCATATAAAATCTACGTACAAGAGCCACGATCGAACGCAACTCTGCTCCGATAATAATCTAATCAGAGATCATTCAATAACTTTTATTTCAAGCCTCGAGCCGATCAAAGTTTCATCCCAAGCAATATGGGATCCAATGAATCGTGAATAAAGCTTAAAGTGCCGTGAACGAATTTACAGACTTCAAACGGAATTTTACAAATTATCTCATAGGGAACTGTTGCGACTATTTCCATTATGTCATGTGGAAACCTAAGCGAACAATTGAATTTTAAGCTTAATTTCCTTCAAATGGAGTCGGTTTCTGGTTGGCGTGGTTTCGATTTGAATGACATTTTTGTTTTAAAACGTAACGTTGTAGACGTCAATGAAGACAAGTAATCAAGAATTGAAACGCAGAATGTTCTTGCTGGTGACTTCTATATAGCCAATGTTCGAGAACTCGTCGTACGAAAAAATAAATCAGGATGCGTTGCGACTGTTACGTGCTCGGCTGTACTTAAACGATTTTGTTTTTTGTTAACAAAGTAAAACCTCGGTCTTTTGACTCATCTACCGCTATTGTTTAGAACAAATTAAAAACATTTTTCAAGTCCACCGATCCAAATACAGACATTGTTTCGCCGATTAATTCTTTCCCCCGATAGCTATAAAACGCTTAAAGAACTTTACAACTTAATTACGTACATATGTTAGAGCAGACAGACTGACACGATTTATAATGAAGCTTTGTGCCACAATAAATCGTAACAGCGACAGTAAAGTATGGTAAGTTTTGCGGGACGGCAGAAAAAACGACTGAAGAAAACAAAGCGCATAATGAATTAACACAAGATAATGAGCCGTCGATTTGGGTCCGGGGATCACGGACACCTGCGAGGAAACCGAAATGTCTTCATTAAAAATGAAAGAGAGAACAGGTGCTTTAAGATTATGGAGCTGGAGTCAATAAACCGCTAGTTAAACGTACACTGCAATAAACTTGGTTCATGTATAATGACTTTATTAATTTATTGCGTCCTTTTTCGTTGCTATGACTGCTTATTATTTTTGATCGATTTTGTTTATTGACAGTGTTGATTATTTGGCCTTTGCTATCAAAGTTTTTGTAATGATGTATGGCCTCTATTTGGGTATTAAGTTATTTTATAGAATGCTATAATATGATCACTCTATTATGCAGGATAATATTGTGGTTACGGGTAACCTATAGCCCTTAGTTGGGCAGTTTTAAAATATTGGTAGATACTTATAAAAAATATTTATCTACTGCATAGATAAATTGTAAAATCCACAAGATTAACCGTTTGTAATCACTGAATACAATGAAGTTAGCAAAACCTAAAATTTCTTAGTCCTAAATTCTCATTTTAATCCAAACAAAATTCCAAGAGTAGCAAAATTGTTCGTCGTTATTCCTTTTAAGTTATTTTATTCTTCGAGCGAATCCCTGACTCCCAATGTCAAGTCAAACACAAAAATCTCGGGCTCTAATTTTCCGAGGACGGCGTTTACAAAACCCGTCTCTAATTACACCGTCTTTTTAACTTGCACTATTTACGAAGTCACGATCCCGGTAATTGTTTCGCCGGGCCGTTGACAGGCACCCCGGCCCGCAACGATTGGCGGGAATCTCGCAAGATGGCGGATCCATGCCCTCGCCTGACCCATCCGTCAAGCGAAGAGAAACATCTGTTTTAACATGTCCGACTGGCAGCTAATAAACGCATTTTTGAATTTCGAAGAAAGATTTGCGTTGACAAGCGGGGGTTGGATTTATTAGTTACGGTTTTGTATTTAAAATGGAAAGTAGTTTGTGATGATTTATAATAGTACTAGCTACCCGCCCCAGCTTCGCACGGGTGCAAGTTAGATTTACCATAGCAGCGCCATCTATTGATTACTTACTCACCCCAGTCGAAAGGTACCTATCGACATCTGTTACATATAATTGTGACTGTCATATAATAACACTCTTAATTTAGTTCTCTTGTGTGGCGCTAGTTGTCTGTTCATCTGTGAATAAGACTGCCATATCAAATTGTCATGTCAAACAATAAGAGACAATTAATTAGCAATAAATTAAAATTGCGACTATAATTTGAGATTTAAAGTATCCTATCTTTCAAGTTGGATCGAACTGCACATGGTGTGCGAATTTTATTATAATCGGTTAAGTGGTTTAGGAGTCCATTGCGAACCAACATTGTGACACGAGATTTATATATATTAAGATAAATAAAGATTACCATAAGTTAATCTTACGTGTCGTCGAGGTTGTAAATAAAAAATAAGTTATAAGTGTTATTTTATTTTGTGAATTTATTATGAAGGATGTAATATTCGACGTTTTAAAGTTTCAAGATAGTGGATAAAATGAATTTTATGTTGCTCAAAATGTCATGAAGCGAATATTGAAACTAGATCAAACGACATAGATACATTGATAACAAAGATATTGTGAATGAGAAAAAATTGAGTGACTACTCCGTATTCTAAAAAAATATTATGTGGGTTCGATAACATTATTGAAATTTTTAACCATCTCGGCATACCAAACTTCCTTATTCGTGTTGGTCCCTGCTAAACAACGGACTAGGCTATAACCATCCGCTTAAATCTCAATCAAATCTTCTGCTACTTTTTTGGACGTAAGTACATCGATCATACGTTTGGGATTACCATCTATATTATATTTCGGCTTTTTGTTTTCAAAAATATTAAACGTTTATCATATTCGCAAGAGTAAAATTCAAATGCGTCAGTTTCTGTGAACCTTACAGCAAATACGGTTTTTATAGATACTGTTTAAGTAGGTATATGAATATTTGCTGAAGAATACAATAGCGATGTTGGCGTGTAAACAAAACCGAACACTCAATGACTGAACTTTTAAAATAAATGCTAAAGATTATGCTCGGCGCCTGAGGCACGCAATTTCCGTTTTGCTACCGAAATACACTGAGGAATATTTGGTGCAACTTTATACATCAATCCTTGTTACGATTTTATGTTAGGTGTTCCTTCAAGAGCCTACAAAATTTTGTAAAAAGATACTATTAGGTAGAAATTTTTTAGAATACAAGCAATATCTACATATTTTTTGGGATTATTTAATTCGGAAATTTTGTAGATGTGGTGGGGTGATAGTAAGGTCTTAACTTATCTTAATTTTGGTGATTTTAGAGTTCTTTGCCTGTTTGACTTTGCTTTTATGGTAACAATTACCAAGCAAAATGTACGATTGTATAATCCTGGAGACATAATTATGTTCTAAGTATAAATGGAAGTACACATCAATATACAGTACAAATACAGTCTCATCCTAAAATAGAGATTAAGCTTTAGCTTCATTACTTGTTTTAAACAAGTTGTTTATGTATTTCGATTTTCGATTGTTCTATATTAATACCCGTTAACCAATAAGCTTGTCTACCTGATGGTTATTGACCCATCTCTTACTCTAGCAATACCTATTAAGGCTAAACTGTACCGATAAGTTTGATCATGTTCGTTATACACCACAGTATGTGTGTCCTTCACATAGCTCAAGTTTAACTGATAAGTTTATCGGCACAGGCAAATCTTCTGAACAAGGGGAATAAATAAGTATACACCCAAGTGTGTACGGTTACCTGTACTCCAAATGCATCCACGAAGCTTTAGGCAAAGTGGGTACACCTTCAGTATATTTACAAAACTAATAAAAGTTATTGAAGAAGATATTCAACGAGCAACTTCTAAACAGGTAGATAACACGGCTACAGGACCTAACAATCTTAAACAGAAGGGATACGAACAGATGGAAAATGCATTGTGCTCAATAACATTCTAGAGTATTGACATACTTTTAAAATGAGCTAGAAATTTCTTGAGTCAGAGCTACGAAGCTCTGTTAAGATACATAAAAGTAAAAGAAAGTATAACGATTGTAATAACGCTACAAAGAGTGCCTTTGATGACAAAAAGGATGGTGTGTTTCGCGGCCGCGCTTTATATCGAAAGGCAGAAAAATTGCAATATTCTCGTCCTCTTTTGTTTCAATAATTAACACAGTATTTTTTATTTATTACTTTATAACACGATTTCTTTCCCTTTCAACTCGACCATGTTTTTTGTTCTGTGTAACAATCTTTTCTTGCTTCGCGAAAAATACGATGTTATGATGTACATTGTTTGTTGTTGTTTGAACCACATTAAACGTTTTAGCTAAAATTTTATTCAGTTGGTCAAAAAATTAGATGCATTCTTGGTATCCACAAGTTGTTTAAATAGTCTGAGCTTATCTCAGTATTTTAATGAAACCCGTGTCTGCAATTTTAATCCGCAGTGTTTAATTGAAAATAATGCACATTCTTGTAACCTAATACTGAACTTTTCATTCTTAATAAAATGTGCTCAAAATTGTTGATCTTAGCTTGAGTTTAGATTGCTAGAAAATTATTATAAACTAAGTAATCCTGAATTAACTAAGTACACGGATCCTGGTCGTTATATAGTCGTAGGTTAGGGTCATGGGTTTACGCAGGTCCTGATCTTGGGTGCAACTTCTGATCCAGGGGAATAAGAGTCTTCAATTCCTAATTCTAGTCAAATCTGATTAGTATTTTATACAAGCTTCAGGAGGGCAGCAAAAGGAGCAGGGCTTGAAAAAACATAGGTACATAAATCTCAAATTATCCAAATTAATATTAAATGTCCTTTTATCAAAGCCTCGTCACTACTACTATGACAGTATTTTATAACAACCACTGCACACACATAAAGTAGCAGCACGAATTTACGACAATCGAGCGAAAATAAAATACTTTAAAACGCCAACTTTACGACCGTCGCTTGCTTATTTTCTGCACGTGAAATTGCGTTGTAATATTTTTCAATCGTGCATTTTACGGTCAACGTTAAAAACTATTTGCTCAACAAACCTTTTTAATGACGTCATTCGAAGAACTACAACGGCATCTGAAACAAAAACAAAGGTATTTTTAATGTGACTCTATAAAAGAGAAAAATAAAACTTTGGTTCACTCGAAAATTTTACGACGTGATTTTAAAACGGTAAAATCCAGTACTCAAACAATTACCTCATTTGTAGGTAAGGATATTTTCTAGCACTACAACTTCTAATATTACACATTAAAGTTCAGTCACTGACAAGATACTTTAGTTATTTTTTATTACCCAAAAAATCAAAAATCATTACGAGTTGCGGTAAAAACACCGTCAATAATGGTTCCACTTTCAATCCCTTCACACGTTATATCTTATACCTGGAAAATGGGTTCATCTCGACCAATTTCTAGAGTCATATCGTCTCTGTCATCGTTGCAGGATTTACTACTTCTATCTCGCTCCATCTTAGAACTTTATGCGGTTGAGATCTGGGCAAACAACATACGCTCTGAATTAAGCAATTATGGTTAATTTCGAAACTCCCCATGGCCAAGTCGTGTCGGGGAATGTGTTATTTTGTATCGTAATTTGTGAGAAGGCATCCGCTTGAGCAGCTGTAAATTACATACTGAATATAGGTAATTTTTAAGTGGTGAGTTAGTACTACCGTAGGCGTTACGCTTAGTAATTTTCGAGTGCGTCAAATAAACATTAGATGTTACGAGACTGAAGTTAATAAAAAAATGGAGATAAAATGTAAATGTAAATATTACTTAATCTCACGTGGGAGTTAATAAAAAAAGAAGAAAGAATGAAGAATGATCCTTTGTTGTCATAGTATTATAGTTTTTGTGTATATTTTAGTCCAAAGGTCAAACGGATTCCCTAAAGTCCTGATTACTTATAATGTAAAAGCTAACTTTTTGATTTTATCATGTTTATTCTCATCATTATCGTGTTTAAATATCTATTACTTACCTATTACTGTATTAAAAATTGGATATTTATCAGAATATAAAACTAAAGTTTTATCTTGAAGATGATTCGATAAGTGACTTTAAATGTTTTACGCTATTATTGAAGATTTGGGATCGAAGTCTACTACTTATTTTTTTCTAGGATTTTTACCTATGATGTAATAAAGTTTAAAAATTTAAAAACTAAAGTATCTATTATTAAACATAGCAAGTATAACATAAATATTGATAAAACGACACTGTACAATAAAATTTTCAACTTCTTCAATTATAAGTAACTACCTAACCTAACTATGGTTGAACATAACGTAAGTAACTTACCTGACCTAACTACATATAATTGAACTACATTAATTATATTATTCTGCGTTTCGATGCAACTACCATCATTCAAACCCAAACGTCAAAGCGAATCGAATTCGAAAAACTAATTCCCTCGTTAATTCTCAAAAGAATAAATGACCGTTGGATTCCAAATTTAAAATCATAACGACAGTGTGATTAATATTCTTGGCGCTCGAATGACACTCACGTCAGCGGGCTGTAATATGATTGGACGTTTCTATATAAATTAAAACACCGGGTGGAGCCTATTGGTATAATTAAAAAGCGTAGATTACTATCGCCTCACCAACCAGCCAGGTTTCCGGCGCGTAATTGTTAATAGGGCATTTTAATGAATAAATAACATTGTTTTCCTGTGAAAGACCGCGGTCTGAGGGGTGATTATTTTTAAAATTTATTTCGTTGAAAAGAAAACAATAGGCTTTTCTTGAGGCAAGAGGAGAAAAAAAATTGTAATTTATGAATAGACGCGCACATTTGATTATTGTTACTTCGAGAGTCTACATACTCGACTGTTTATATTGAAAACCTACACCGAGAAATTATTAGTAAGTTAAAAGGACTTTTTCATTCCTAAAAAAGATTAAAACCATAAATGACTCGATAAAGTAAACGAAATAAATGGCTTCAAACAAAAGTGGCATAAGAATTTATTTTGCCAAAGCTTCATTAACAGTACCAGCACAAAACAACTTCTTTCCACCTCGTCGGAATGATTGATATATGTACCTACTTATTTTGGCGCATCTTCATGTTATGCAATATCGCAAGAACTTGACTATCAGCCAGAATTGTTGTTGTTTTTCTGTCGATCCGAGGCAATCAAGTTAAGAGAAAAGGGACAAAAACTTAATTTTTTAATCCTCCGTAGAAGAGAATCTTCCCATAAAATTAAAAATGTTAAATATTTATTGCATATCAGATGTAATTAACAAATTGATCTTTATATTAATCGTTATATAGAACTTTCAAGTTGATTTTCAGTATCTTTTGGCGAACATTTATTAATATCATAAGTCTAATATCAATAGTACGATTGAAGATATCTCTTTAAAATATTTAGATACGCTTTAAGGACAACATTTCATTTTCATCTCCAAACAATAATGTAGCTATCAAACGCGTAATAGATAAAACTGTGTCACTTGATTAAACTAATTTATGTTGGTACCTTTATACTTGTCATAACTGTGGAATGCAATCCGGTAATACAACACCCATGTCACAACACGCCTTATCAAGTCGCGTTGAATTATTGCAGTTGAGTTGTCACTGTTTAGTTATCACCAGCATTGCTATGAGGAGTTAAGTCGATGTGAAACTAATTTCAACTGGCGTTAAGCTCTTGAGATGATTGCTTCTACATCATCCTCCATCAAATACATACATCAATAAACAAGTCTTTCTCTTGGATTATAATATATTTAATAGAGTATTGACCAACGAAGAGATCGTGTGGCCAAATTAATTATATTGAAGTGATTCAAATTTGAAAATGGATTAACTAACTAATTAGGTAACGATAGAACGTAATTGGGTTAGTAATTACTATAATCATTCACTGTGAGTGGGTATCCGAGCCCAGAAGTGGGATGTTTATAGGTTGCAATGATGATGCTGATGAAGCTATAAATAGGTTAAGTACAGATAAGATGACTGTAAAGAAAAAAGGTAAAACCCGGAAATAAACTGACAATTCAGTGGATATCATGTAAATTCTAGAAACAGTATCAATCCGGCGTAAATTAGGCTTAAAAGTATAAAAAAATAATAATAATATAACGAGGCCATATAATGAAATGCTGCATAATCGTAAAATTATATTAATGGACAATATAATACAATTGCAATTATCTATATTTGACACTTTAGTAAAATTATTCTATATTGCTACATTATAATTTTAATGAGCTAAATATTGTATCATATCTACATTATTTGATTCCACTAAATAAGCTGAATTTGCCTTTGGGTATTATTTCACGTGTCCAATTTATTAGCAAATGGAGTTCGATTGGATGTTCGCATAAGTTCTAAATTATGTATGCGCTTGGTAATTCCATTGGGACCGTTCAAAGGAGATGTTGCGGAATATCGGTAGCTTGTATCTTGACACCTCAAGATGGTTTCTCCTCTAGAGATCCCATGTCCTTTTGCGAATAATCTAAACATTATAATATATCTACCTTTGCTTTTATCGAATTTCGATTTGTAAGTGTGAAATTTACTTGTCTTAGTTGGATAATAATAATAGTTGTAAAATAATTTTTAATGTGTAAAATTTAAGATTAAACAAAGTTACCTGCTAGTGAAGTTCTATCTTAATTATAAGAAGTGTTTTGTTCGCAGGTATTAGTAACCTTAAAAAATAACAATTCATAATTTATACCTACTTGTAAGTAGTTTCACGTCTACCAGAGTTTTACTAGTCAGAGGTGAAATTACAAGTATATAATATTATAAATGATTATTTCTTTAGGTTACTAATCTCGAAAACAAATCACGTGTATTAATAATAATTGAATAATTAAATAAGAGTATCCTATATTATTATTAGGTATTGCAATCGTTAATTTGCATGTTTTTGTTCAAATAATGTTTTATCTATTGTAACGGATTACGTAATAACACAGCATGAAAACTTTACCAGCTTATCCGCGGAATATACGCAAATAGATCATGGAAATAGCCACAAGTATCTTATCACCTACAATGTGGCCTTACATAATACCGTCTTTGAAGAACATTAGCCACATCAACATACTAGGGGGAATCGTTTGAAATGCAAATTTCGGTAACAGGTGTATTACTGACGCTTTATTGATTTCAATGTGTCTGAGTAATACAGCCGAGCTTTATGAATAGTTAAATGGGGAACAATGGGAGAATGTTGAATAATCCGGAGTCAACTCAGTTGGCACCGGAAGTACATCAATGTTGAAACAGTGCGATAAAGGAAATTTCAATTTTGTTCTCAAAGGTATGACGAAGAAAGGAATTATTTAAGAGGAACGGGTAACCGGCCACGTGCGAAAAGAACTTGGGTATAAAGGTTGTGGCCCAAATTTATCATGTAAATTTGTAAGGAATATTTTCTGGTTCTCAAGCAAGTAGCTTGAACACTTCAATATTAAACACTTTAAATTCGACGTCAGCTTAAACGTACCGGTTTAGTGTGGCAATTTTCCATTATATCCTTAAAGGCATCCTTAGGGAAATAGCTCGATGTGCAAAATTTGTTAGCTAAGTTAGCTTTATTAGTTTTAGTGCTACATACAATGTAATTGATAGCAAAATCTAGTCCTATAATTTAAGACATATACCAGAAGCAAGCAAGAAATAATCAATTTGTTTTTAATCACGAATTCGCATTGATTAAACACTGTCACGGTTTTTTCTACGATCGTTTATGTTTGTCGGAAAAAGTTCTTGTGTACAATCGTGATTACGCATTAAGATTACGTCCAGGATGGGAAATAATATAGTCGGGTATAGAACGTTTCAACTATCTTCTAACTTAGCCCATATTGAGAGCTCAAGGGAAATCGTTTGTGATGCAAATTCTAATAGCAAGGTGTAGACATTAGTTGATGTTCTATTGATTTTAGCATGTAGATAGCTGTTTCATCAATCTTAAACTAATGTTTCTCTTATATTGAAGTAAGTTGGTAAAATAACAAAGAGTACAATAAAATACACTTTATTCAGTATGAAACATAATGAAGTAGATACAAGATATAGAAAAGTAAGATACAGTATGAAGCTTAGTAAGAAAAATCTCCTTACAACATTTACTTTAACAGGGCCGACCGAACTTTTATAAGTGAAAACTGAAAGTGGTGGATGAGTCAAGCAAATCGGTAGTAGTTAAAGGCTTTCACTTTTCCTTCAAAAATATAAAATTTTCTAAAAGGCTCTGGTACAAAGAGTAGATTCCTTAAACAAATCCTAAATACGCCACAGGCTTTGTTCTAGAGCAACTGACAACAGTAAATGTGACTGAGATCTCCTAAGATATTTCCATATTGTCTCTCCCGGCGGCTGGTAACATAGTAATTTAGCCCACACCTATTATGCATTTCGCGATAAAGCCATTTATGTCAATGAATAGAGATTCTAAAAGGAGATTGGCTTCAGAGTACTAAGCAACGCTGTGAAAGCCACGGTACCAAGCCCCCATATATTAATTTGTACTATTACACGTGACAACGCTGTGGTGTAGCCGAGGGCAAAGAGATGTTTATCTCTTTAGCTTGTTACGTTCTGGAATATCCGTGTATGAGGGAAGGGTTCATATTGATTAGACTTTATTACCAGCTGTTAGGTTTGAATAATCATAATAGGTTTAATGATAACAGCGATAGTAACTACAGTAATAAAACAGAGTAATTAAAAAATTACTTATTACAAAAAATCAATCATAATTGAAAATTTGGGTTAACTCAAACACTGGCAGTCAGAATGATGTCATTCAAACTACGGAATAAGATGACAAACACCAGCTTTCAAATAAAAAAGAAGTAACTAAAAAGGTAAGAGCCATAAATTAAATACGCTTTATTAAGAGCAACCTGTTTTTTTTCAACTATCATTATCAAGACTAAGTCGATGCGTAAAGATGGCTTTGATAACGTGACGTGGTATCTACCAGCGAAATGGTACAGTTGCCAGCCTTATCTATCGTTAGTGCCCGTCACCTGTCAAGATATTCCTTCTGTCCGAGTTCACGATCACGATCCATGTATTTTTATACTAACGGATTGGATAACGATTTGATTTCTATTTTACTTGTTATTTATGTATATTATGTTATTTTAATAGAACGAACATATAACACTCTTCTGTTACTGAGTGACTGACAGAGAGCGTATAGCCGAAGTTACTGAAGCTGAAAGGCATACATGTTCCCTGGGGAGTGTAGAAGAGCACTTAGAGAGGATTTTTAAATTCCTCTCCTAAAGGAATAAAATGGGGGTTAAGCTGAAAAAAATGTACCAGAGCGAAGCTGGTGGTAGAAAGCTAGTAACTTTATAATTATTATTTTAGATTAGAAACAATATCTTTACTTTTGAAACTCAACCAGATTGTGCAAAGGTGTAGATGAGATTTCTTATTTTACAAGCCAACATTGCCTGAATATCATCAAAGGCATGATGGCTGATTTACATTGATATAGTAGCTGGCGCCAGCATCACTGGATTCCGGCGTTGAATCAGCACTGTATCAGTGTAAACATGTTACAATCCAGTCCAGCGTCAAGTATCAGATAAATTAGCAGTGATAATAAAGTGATGCTGGCACCAACTACGGTATCAATGTAAATCAGCATATATCCGGCAGGTATCCAGCAGATACCCTTGATGAATTTCTTACTTCTGTCGCTAATAAAGATTGCCAATTTTATGTTACCATTGAGTATCCCTAATTTACTCCTAACTTTTTAACTAAACTTACTACTGAACCAACCATAAGAACTGAATACTAACAATAGTTTACTATTAATTTAACTGTATTACGTAAAGTAAATAGTGTGCCAGCTCTCAGTCAGTAACAGCGCGCGCAGTATGCAAATTGAGGCACGCCAACTACACCGTTAATTTAATTAAGTAATGTCATACCGAATTGTGATCTATTGCCTGAAACTATATACGTTCACGGTTCTCTGTGTTCTGTTGTTACTTCGCAGGGATTGATGAATGTGCCTAATGGTTTGAATGTCTTTCGTTGTTTTGAACCATATTGTCAACAGTTTTTACAACTGACATCATCCTATTAATGACGCAATATATCACGGGTCTTTTATTATAATTAATGAGGTCTAGAGCAATACTCCAGTGTTGTGGTGGAAGGGTAAGTGGTCAACTCAAATGTTGGAAGTTTTTATGACCATTTTGAAGTAGGTAATGTTTTGTAAACAGTTAGTTAGTTATGTCAATGTGTTATGTCAACTAGTTAGGCATGAAGCGGAGTTTTTCCACCCGACAGGCATAACATAGTAATAACTACGAAACTCCACGTTGTGTCAAATTTACAACGATTGCTTAGAATGCAAATTGTTCCTGGGAACCAGTTACCTTTATTAAGCTGAAAACGCCGGGCCTCTAGCTGTTATATTCTATTTACAGACGTAAACGTATGTTTTGCGTTTTGGTCATCATCATCGCAATCCCTAAAGGGCTCACTGAGCTCGAGTTTTCTTCTACAGTATAAGAGATAAATGCTGTTATAATAATACTTGCTGATGCCCGCAACTTGACACGCGCAGCAATTCGTTTTTTTTTCATTTTCATCCCCTATTTCAGCCCCTTAGGGGACGGTTTTTGAAAAATTAATAGCCTATGTGTGAGTTTGGATCTCCAACTATTTTCATTGCGAACTTCATCCAAATCCAGCCGCTGGTTTAGCCGTGAAAACATCACATAGAGTCAGACAGACTTTCGCATTTATAATATTAGTATGGACTAGCCGGTAGCCGCGGCTTAATTTAGGGTGAAGTACTTTTGCAAAAAGTCTGGTAGACTTATCTCTTGGGAACATTTTGAAGAATCCATGAGGTACACAGGTTTTCTCCCGATGTTCCTTCATCGAAGCAAGTGGTCATTTACATCTGATACCCACATCTTGTTAATAAATTAAAGGCGCATACTGGATTCTCACTTAGGTCAACATTTAAAACCCAAAGTTAAACTTAGCTACTTATCACTGCTTGCTTGATAAGTTGGTTTAAACATACGGTCCATGATGTTTAAACTTACGTTACTCAGTGACGTTAGACTTACACGTCATCAAACTTAAATGCACAAGTGTACACATTTTCAATCAAAATGCATTCTAGATTAACTTAGCCTCGTAGCAACTACGATTAACTTAGCATATATTACCTAACACAATATCCGTCTTGTCTGTACGTACAAACGCAAATTACATAGGCAAATGTTATTGAAGTCTAAAGTGCTCATGATCGCAGCTTCCGGTGGTTATCTTAACGTTCACGTCTCTGGGAAATTGAATTAGGTACTTATTATATTCCTTGCGAACACGATGTATCTAATGCCAGAGTTACATGACAAAGTTGTCGTCCTATTAAGTACTTTATGTTTAATAGCATAAGGTTTGGTATAAGCTATTAATTTATGTTGTTGGCAATTTTAATGGACAGGGTGCTTTGTTAAATTGACCATAGACAAATTGTGTCTTACAATTGTTACACAGACAGCCGTTCCATGTGTCCTGGGTTCGCCTACAAGTAAAAGAAAATTTTGAGTTATGTGGCAATATGGCAAATGTAAATATGCAAATTAGCAATATGGGTATCAAATAAAAGATCGTCAATAGACAATTTCAAAAACATTATATCATACACGGTTTTTAGGGGGTTATAATATTGCGATTCAGTTTGTTTCTTATTAATTTATTTCACATACATCTTCCATGTACAGTAATCTGTCAGTTACAAATTTATTGTATGTGTATGTTGCGATGATGTCGATACTGTCCTACGTTACTGTGCCTACTGCTACAAATTCAGTTTTATTTAGGTCATGCTGTATTTTCACTTCCGCAGCGTTGTGTTGCTGGATGTAATTAAATTGTAACGAAAATAACACGTTCTAGTTACGAAAAGTTAATGATATGTAAATTTTAACAAGAATATGTGAGTTCATGTTACATGTAATATGGATTAACTTTATTTCGCTATGCAATTTGCTGGAACAACTACATACTATTTAACCTTATTTATTATCTCACACAATATGGTTTTATATAATGAATAAATAAAATAAACCCTATTTTTTACTAAAAATCATAATTCAAAGCTATATTTAAAAAGTGTATATATTTAAAAAGTGATTTAAATCAAACGTACGTCTGTGCGTTGACAAATTTAATAGACAAAATAATTTGAAAAATCATCGTAAGGTGATCCATTGCTAATAAATAATTTCTCTCCTTTCTTTTCCTTTTACATAATATGTCGCTCAGTTACTAAATGTGTTTTAGTGGATAGGTTATGATAATATTCCCCCCAAAATTTGGTTAGATTTAGCCTACCATAGTCAAATTATTTCACACATTTGTATTTAAATTTATGTGAAACTATTGCTACACGCACGACACAACATTTATAACCCAGTACATAAAGGAACAGAATTGTTCCCTGGTCGAATACAGCCCTTCCCGGCGCTCGAAACGTTAATAATTTTATGGAGTGCAGTTCTACAACAAACTTTACCAGATAACCGTTTGTCACTCCATATTTTACCGCAAATCGATTCAAACAACAACTTTCCAACTTCGAAACTATCGATCTCAAACTACTGCTCTTAAATCATACAGCGGTATTTGATATAACAATATCAACATTGTTTATCACGGAAAATTTACAGCCACGGTGGTAGATGCGGCAACTGTACACAATACAGCGCAATTTATGTGCGTACATCCCAGATGTAATCTCGAGGAATCCTATGTATCCCTATGGGAAACTGAGAGCTTTCCCCGAGCTGTTACACACTTTACACGTGATTATACTATTGCCTTTCTCGCTCCGAGAAACTTAGAAGTGCTCTGAGACCTTAACAGACTTGTTGTGCAGTAAATTCTTAAGTCGCTCGTACTTGTCGTAAAGCTTAACTCTAAATAAAATGACGATAATAAAACACACTATGATTATAAAGATAATTTTCTTATTAAACAGCAAACTCAATTTGTTAGCTTCATAACATGATTAATAAAACCTTAATCACATAATTATACGAGTACCATTTAAAATAACTACTCCATTATAATACGAATCAGCATACATTATAATTATCAGGTCGGTAAAAAATTCGCTGGAGCTTTAAAAATTATCTACATAGCTATATTATTCCGATATGCAAAAGCGTATTAAAGAGCACTCATGCTATCCAGTTCCGACGTAAAAAGGTGTAATCGACAAGACAAGCATCTAGTTGCATTAAAAAATGCACGCCTCACAAAGGCGCAGTACATTAAATATATGCAATCCCGCGTCCATGGCAAATGGCTGAAATTAAGTCATCACTTCTCTCTATAAGGGGTCTGCGTGTAGGCTACTTCAGTTATATTTAACTACGTCACGTTCCCGATAATGAATACAAAGTTGGACCTTATATCGTTGCAGAAAGGTTCTAATTCGATAAAGCGGCCACTGTATCGGTTTTAATGGCGGAAAAAATCGCGCCGTCATCCCGTCAACAGCGAAGCGTGACGAATCGCGATGGAGACGTCAATTCCTATACATTCTCGACAAAACCAACAAGTAAAGTACAAAAAACGAACAACAATAAGAAAACAGTAAATGGAACGAACGAGAGAGATGCGGTCGCAGATTGTCGTGACGATATCAGACTACCATCCGATTTTACAACTGATATAAAAAGTGAAATTAAATAGCGGCTCCTGTCCCGTAAAATATTAACTAATGGCAGTAATGGCATAGTTTCAGTTGAGTGGTTAGTTGTAGAGGCTGCAGAATGTAATTTAAAGTTTTAGATGCCTTGTTAAATGAATTATTGTTATGCAGCTTCCACTTAAAAAAATGTAAAGAGAATTTCTCAGATACACTTTAATTACTATAAATTCTTATTAAAGTACAGACGTTCAACAAATATAGGTACTTTTATTGCTCCTCTCTTTCAACATTTTGTCAAATTTGATGTCAGAATTTTTCGAACCCATATTTTCACTTTTTTATTTGTCCAATTAAACTGAAAATTCTATCTCAAACGGTAAAATTACCAGAACACAAGGATCTTTGAACATTCTCCCGTGAGAGTCGTGACACGACAATCATGACATCCACTCTTATGATTCCACGGACACTAAATTTCTTTTGTATTTATCTTTGTTGCTTAACAATTTCATTGTGTTGGTTCATTCATCGACAATAACATTCGTTTGCCCAATGTTCATCTTGAAATGAATACGATTGAGACGTTATTTTTTGTATTCTGCATTATATACACCATACATTGCTACAGGTACTGTAATGATATTATGACTAATCTGCAATAACATGTCCGATTATTGTAACTGATGCCGTAGTAAAATAAACATTATAAAAATCGTGCATTTTAATTCGAAGAAATTAAGACATACCAGTCTCCTTAATAACTTGCCATTAGTCTAACCAAATGTATCTTAAGTAATATTAGCCATTCGTTAGTTGCTTCATAATTTTATGTGTTTACTTTTATGTGATACATTTATGAGCTTTTTCATGGAACAGTATTTCATCCTTTCTGCATGCGATTTATGTTCTGTGGCTTTAATGACATTATTTTATGCTACATATGTGCATATGCTTACTTTGAATCGGGCATGATTCTCGGGCAGGTAACAGAAACGGATAGTGCTTACAAGCCTTTACAATCTGTAGGGGTCATTAGTTGTTTTGTTTTCGTTGAGAGCTCGAATCCCCTGGGGTCTTTTGTTTCAACGATCTCTTTTATATCGGCGTTGCTCTGAATGGGTCTATTCTTATTTTCTATTGAGGGTCTGTAAGCTACCGTGTTGGCCTTAGTGATTTCGTTAACAGCTTTAGGTTGATTGTATTTGACAGGATTGAGTTTAGTAATAATAATTTGTTTTGCGTCTTCTTTTATGTTACGTAAAATTTTTATCTTCGAAGATATAATAAAAGATAAATGTATTACCAAGCTTTATAGTTCACGAAAGTAATTCAAACTGGAATCACTAGTAAACGAGGAAGTCTAGTTGATATTTATCTTATATTAATGATCTATTAAAATGCTATGTTAGGCAGTTCGAAAGTTATTTTAAGCGGATCGTTAAACTTTACTATTAACTTTACAACGTAATAACGAAACTTTGTTTTTTATATCCCGCCATTATAAATTTCAAAGATAAAATATATTTATACTAGCTGTTGCCCGCGGCTCCGCCCGCGTGGAACTCAGTGTGTCACAAAGTTATTCCTGCGTTAATCCCGACCCCACACATATTAAGACACACTCCACACATCTTAAGAACAGTTGATTTTTTACTACGTTTTAGTCATACCGTACAAAAATCCGTTATGTAGATCTTGAGAAAATCGATAAAATGACTTTAAGATATAAACGTCGGGGTTTTTTCATTCCAAACTATTATATTTTTAAACTACATTGGTAGTTTTTCATTCGGGTGCCAAAACTGCCAAAACATAAAGACCAGCTAAAGCGATGCTGACCCTCGAAAAAGCAACATAAAGTTGATCATGAGAAAAAAAGCCGGTTCGATTCCCGATATATGTATAGATATCCCGATATATAGATATTAATGAGCCCGCGACTTCATTCGCTCATGGAAGCTTTTCCCGCGTAAATCTCGATCCCGCGGGAAGTCCGGAACAAAAAGTAGCTTATATAATGCTCCATAACCTCCTTTACCTCCCACTGAAAGCCCCATAAACATCTGAACCCACGACCTCATTCCCGGGTATGAGTTTTTACCGCGTGAATCCTAATCCCGCGGGAATTCAGGGATAAACAGTACCCTATATGTTGCTTCAAAACTTCCTCAATCTCCTAGTAAAGGTCGCATAAAAATTTAAGCCCGCAACTACGCGCAGGAGTTTATTCCGCGTAACTCCAGATCCTGCGGGATTTCCGGGAAGACAGACTTGTTAGTTTTATATTAATGTTTGTTTAGAAGCTATTTATACCCCATACGCGAAGAAGGTTTTCCCGCGTAAATTCCGATCTCGCGGGATTTCTGGGATAAAAAATATCCTATATGTTAATCTAAGTTGCCCTCTATGTGTGTGCCAAATTTCATGAAAATCGGTTCAGTAGTTTTTGCGTGAAGGAGTAACAAACAAACAAACAAACAAATACACAAACTTTCACATTTATAATATTAATAGGAATTAATAGGATTAACTGGGTAGGTATTTTGTACAGAAAAGCTGTTGAGTAATGAAATAATTCTAAGAATTATAAAACAATTCATGTTTAACACACCTGAATTAATAGGCGGTTCAGTTACCCTTAGTAGGTACGACCATGTTCTTTTTAACCCCCGACGCAAAAAGAGGGGTGTTATAAGTTTGACGTGTCTGTGTGTGTGTCTGTGTGTCTGTCTGTCTGTCTGTGGCATCATAGCTCCCGAACGGATGAAGCGATTTCAATTTAGTTTTCTTTGTATTAAAGGGGACTTACGGGCGCGTGTTTTTAGATATGTTTGATGAAAATCGGTTGAGCCGTTTAAAAGTTATTGGGGCTGAAAGGGGAGAAGAATTTTCATTCTGTCTCTTTGTGGCATCATAGCTCCCGAACGGATGAAGCGATTTCAATTTAGTTTTCTTTGTATTAAAGGGGACTTACGGGCGCGTATTTTTAGATATGTTTGATGAGAATCGGTTGAGCCGTTTAAAAGTTATTGGGGCTGAAAGGGGGGAAGAATTTTCATTCTGTCTCTTTGTGGCATCATAGCTCCCAAACGGATGAAGCGATTTCAATTTAGTTTTTTTGTATTAAAGGGAACTTACGGGCGCATATTTTAAAATATGTTTTATGAAAATCGGTTGAGCCGTTTAAAAGTTATGGGGGGTAAAAGCGGGGAAGAATAGCCGAATGTATGCAAATATACTCGTGTGGGGTCTCAAATGAAAGGGCACAGTAAGAGAATATTTATGACTTAATCGAGAATATTCTTACCTATAAAAAGTATAAAATAAAAATTAAATTAAAAATTAAAAAAACCCCCGACACAAACATTTAAAAAGTAAAAAATAATATCTCTAAAAATAATACGTTGCGTTAGGGGACCGCTCCATTTACTTCTAACTTTAACACAAAAAAATATTGATAAAATATGATAAGTCTTGGGTAAATAGGCATGTGATACTTATGAAAAAAATCGTAGATAATGAGTAGTTAGGAGCGGTCCCCCAACGCGACGTATTATTTTTAGAGATATTATTTTTTACTTTTTAAATGTTTGTGTCGGGGGTTTTTTTAATTTTTAATTTAATTTTTATGTTAATAATTGTTTGTCTTTCAGTTTTACGACATTTACTATTATAATATTTCATTGTATTCAAATTACTTGTCTAATTTCATACTCCTGTTTTTATATTTGCCTTTCTCTTTTAATGCCTTTAGTTTTATTGATAGTATTTAATTGATAGTTGACAAATAACTTTCCTAATTAATAAGCATAGCAAACATTGTATTCATTATTTTACTAAGAGCCATAAATTGGTTCACTCTGTACTTATACTCATTCAATTTGGTTCGTCAATTCGATAATTAATGCAAACGTTTTGTAAGTATATACAGCCTCTATATCAGTATCAACATCGCTTCCAATAAGTGCTGATACAATATTTGGGCGTATCGTGCGCGCTCTCGTAATCGAAATGTGATAACGATCGTGATTAACCATCACCCTTGATGCCGTGCGTTGGTTTAAAAGAATCCAATTCACACCTTCATTCTTGAAATGATCAACGTGGATGTACCAATTTACTTCTGGATTAAATCTTATAACATTCTTCTGATAACATTCCATACAATAACACTATTTTATGTTTAATAGTCACGAGGTTTCCGTTTTCTGTGGGTGTGTTTATATTGCCACAGTCGTAATATATTTTAACAGAGTGTTTGACAGTCCCAGCGTGATCATGATTAGTGTAAGTAGGTTGATATATCAGCTGTATAAAGTTATAAAACTGAGAGTTTATTACAACAATTTCTATATTCAAAATCGGTTCATATTAGTAGGCCATATAATAAAATCTTAAAACAATTACACAATATCCTAACGTAGCGTGGATTAATTCCACAGCCTGTTATTACCAAATAGAATAATTATATTGTTACGGTAATGCAGTTAGTCAACAACATCAATTTATTGATTGATCAGACATCAGCCATCAACACTACAAAATAGCGGTGTGAAAGGTTACGTTATACAACACTAAACAAAACTACGACTAAATTAGTTCGTTATAAGACGTGTGCCATCACTATCAAGACTCGTGATTAAGAAGAAAAAAGAACTGTAGGGGGCGGACGCCTGCGGGTGTAAGCCATACTGTAATTATTAGACAAACGCCCGAACTCAAAAACGCCGACAGACAATGTGCCTGCGCATCTCACACACATCGAAGTTTATTCGCACACAAGCACACAAATACGAGTTGGGCTTAACATCATAATTACGAGGGCCACTGACGTGCGTCGAGCTGTAACGAGCTTAAACAAAATGGCGGCTAATTTTATTTATACACAGCGGAGGTGTATCCCAGCTTGATAACTTGATAGGATTTTATAGACAATGGTGTTTATAATGTCTAAGTTAATTGGTATGTCGGTGAGGTTGTGTTTGCGAGAACGCCGTCGGACTACAATTTTTAGTCGTTATGTGTTTATCAAGACAAAATAATAGTGTAACAACAATATTTTATCACATTCATGACACATGAAGGTATTAGTTTACATTATTTTACAAGTTTTTTTTATTAAAAATCGTTACATGGTAACATTATTAAAAATCTTTAAAAATCCTTTACCCACTCAAATTCTTAACGTAAACTACAATTTATCAATGACAGAGACAATAATATAATAATAAAAAGTTATCCACCTCGGTTATTTCTCTATACAGACAGCCCTACCGAGTAAAATACAGGATTGTAAAATAATTAATATAAGTAATTTATCTCGACAACATTGGAAAAGCACAGCGGGATAAAATTCGCTGTAGGTCTTCTAAAACGAACAAGCCTGTATCTTGCAGCGCATCGTGAATGATAGCCAATTGCAGATCAAATGAAGTTCTTATGATACTATCTAGTTTTTATCAATATCATCATTGATTTTATCATCAGTGACATCACCATAGTCATACAAATTCAGCTATCGCTCGAATACTTAGACGCTACTTACCTACTGACAAAAGGTATTAACTCTGGTGGCCGAATCTATATTTAATACATATTCAAGAGTTGCTAATGTAAATTACAGCAAGCATGTTTAATCCTACGTTGTATTTATTATGCTAACTAGTACCTCGGAGAAAACGGCATCGCCGAATTAAAATAGAGATTATTATTACTTAGACAGAATAACTACTCATTTCATTAACAATGACTGTAATGAGAATAAAAAAAGAAACTCGACAACCCACACGCCAAGCCCTGTTATATGTTAATAGAGTCTTTATGAATTAAATTCTTTAGACGTACGTAATTTTTTAACAGTAGCAGGAAACATTTAAATTTGAGTTAGTGAGTGATTAATATTTATTACAGAACTAAGCTCGGTAGGTCGCTTCTTTGTTTGGAAAGGGCTTACGCAATGACTCGTAGATGTAAATTTTATGAATGAATTTAAGTATTTTTAATAGGCACCTTATGAATTTAAAATGAAGTGGCTTTAAAGAAATATCAAGTAGAGTAAACTGAAATATAAAGCTAAATGACAATTTTCAATGATGCCAAAACTATATCTTGAAGCTTCACTTACAGAGGACATTTGGAAGCAAACCAAGAGACGCATCTCAGGGAAGACACTGGAGCAGATAAAAACATAATTGAAATAAAAGGCTAAAAGCTCTTCTTGGAAACACTCTTTCCGATCTTCACGAAGATAACAGCAGCCAAGAAAAATCACACGAATTAGGCATTCCTAAAAGAGTTGTCCGGCCACCAAATTAAGCCGTGCCGGCCGCGTGGAAAGAAAAATAACATACAAATAGAGTTAATCAAGATTGTGGGAAGAAAAAGAACTCGGTAATTATTAAAACAAGATTATTATCGAAATTGCTATAAGTCTTGTTGCTTCAAAACAAGTTCCTTAAAGATTAATAATGGACACCCGTCATTAACGCTTCTAACAGTAATTGCCTGGCACTATTATGATGAATTGTTGTATTTTGTGGGTACAATCTCACCGGGTGCATTTTTCTAACGCTCCAACAGATTATCGTCCTAAATTGCTCGCGGGTAAGTAACAGTTTTGGTCATTAGAGTGATAATTACCCAAATAAGTTCCACGCATCCAAAACATCTGCTCTTTAAAAAGTTTCATCCCGTTAACGAGGCACAAATATTCAACTCCCGGCGTCAAAGTATCGTAATGTCCTTTTAAATGGAAATAATTTTCGTTATACAAAAGCTAATTTGTTTACGAATCTCCACCGAGTCACAAAAGAACTTAGTCCTATCTTATTTAAATTAGGTACTAAAATAAATACAGTGAGCTCGGATGGCTAGGAGAGAGGTTTTTACAACATCGAGCGACTCTGAGGGGCGCTCTTAACCAAATTGTATTACTTTGCATTAATTTTTGACAAAGTCGTCTGAAACTCGGGCTCACCTAATATTTTTATATTGGCTGTTACGATACTGATAGTATTGGCCGATTCTGTAGCTTGGTTGATAAGTGACTTGCTTATAGAAGATTTTAAATTCAATACCCAGTTGAAGGAAATATCTTTTTACATTAAAATTTTGCTTGGATTATGCTGGATCAGAAATTGTGTGTAACTTATTAGTAACGGGATCAATTTCGGAAACAATTTTTAGTATTCTGGAAACTATGATAAACATTACTGTCTTTGTTTGCTTTTCTTTCAAAAACAAGTAACTACATACATAATCGCAACTACCTATGGTAAAAAACTATCGATATATTAAAATTATATTTAATAACATGGTAAGTATTCATTGTTTGAGTATCGCTATGTTCCTAAACGACTGGATCGATTGAGATGAATTGAAAATTAGTAAGTCGAATCTATTTCTTTAGCTATCATTTTAGCAGATTAGAAATCTGCTTATATTATTTTGAAGGGTTACAGTAAATTGACATAATTTTTAACAGTTCATTTATTGAAGTGAAACATCCTTCACTTTATTCTAAATTCCTCACAATGCATCCGTGAAAACCAAGTTCAAAGTTAGGCCATTTGTTAGATAAGCGGGAACTTACGCACAGACGAATTTCTATCTACATAATATTCATTCAGTTATAATTCTATTACATGTACGATAAATGAAAATGCTGTAAAGCTTAATGAGAATTATGACTAAAACCATACACTTTGAAGTGTTACACTATCATAACTTCAAAGTCAAATCTTAATTCACAGATAGAAATTGAAATGCTTTTGAAGATTTTTTCTCTATAGCCGCAGAGTACATTGATCAAAGCGTGTTGGTTTAAAAAGATCTCATTCAACGCAGTATCGGTTTTTACCGCAAAGGGAATACAAATAATTGAGCGAAGCTAAGCGTTGTTGGTTCGATATTCAAAGACCGCATCAATAAAATACTGTTTACTAATTATTTGTGATTGCTCATTAAACCAATAATTAGCCACGTTGTAGATAAATAAGCGCAATTACATTAACGTTTAGACGATTTTGAGTTCAGTTACAAAAGCACTGTTAAATTCGGTTTGACTAACTGGACACGGGTAGTGGACGTTTCGCACGTAATGAATTCCCATGAAAAATAAGAGCCGAGATCTACAAAAAATGAAATATTTTTAACATTTGTTACTTGAAAGTAGACAACTTAAATTATCCAAAAACCTAACTATGGTTCTCTGTACATGTTTTAACGATTAAGTAATTTAAAAATTATGTAGGGACACAATCATAAATCAATTTTAAATGATGTTGACTTATTATATTTTTCTACTTATCATATTTATGTAGAGATACTTTATTTAAAAAGTATGTAAGCGCCAAAGTGAGCTATACTATATACTACAAATAACTTATAAATAAAGTTATTCATGCGTAAGGTGGCGTAGGGGGAAAAGAAGAAAGTATTATAAGGCCTGATAAAAACGTGTAAGAGTTTGGGTTAAGTTTCTACTTGTCTACGTAAAGATAATTTCAATGTTCGATTTCGACGCTAGGCGAACAGATTAACAGTTTTAAAATAAAATTGTTGACATTAAAATACAAATGGTCATGACACTAAACTTTAATCAAAATTTATTTTCACGGTTATATTATTAGTAATAAAATAATAATTTATTAAAGTTTACATCAATTCTGAATATGCTGCTAATGTAATCTGAGCATGTAGCAGACACTGATTACTACACTATTAATAAACATGATACTGAAAAGGGTTCATCAGCTGAGCGCAATTTCACTGAGATATGAGGCGTTAACGATTCAGATCTTTGAAATTACATATCATTAATTGAGACGTCAGGATCGCAAGGAGTAAGAAAAAAAGGAGAGACGTCTCCATACTAATTTAGATATCAAGCCAACGAGGCCGACAAATTGTTAGCCATTCGTACTGGTTTCGTGGAATTAAGATATCGGTCGGTCGCTTTGTTCCCTAACTATTTTTAGTTGCCGACGTTTCAATCGAAGTGGCCAGCCAGTAGTTTTGAAGTATTTGATGGGAAATACTTTGCAAATTACAAAATGTTCACATTAAGAAACATGTCGTCATGGCAGGTGAATATTGAAGTCTAAAACATAATAGGGGAGCCAGGGGCATGTATTAACGAGGGTAAGTATTAACAAGCTCATAGATGCAAAACTATTAATGAGTGTGATCTGTGTCCGCGATGCGACGACAAGAACAACGTCCCGATCACGTTGCGACCTGTCAGGTGTCGTCCGGACACCGCGTTTAAAAGATCTGTGACATGAGTGAATTTTAGCAGGTAAACGATCTTTTTTACACTAAAACTTTTTTGATTTATAGTAAATGTAATACATGTAACTCATACAGATTATAGTGAATTGATGGTAATTTATCTAGCTATAATATCGCGTTTATTCTATTTAATTATCTTTTGTCGTTCTAAACATACAATGTTTTATTTAAAAGCGTTATGCTTGGGGCAAGTATTAACAAAATGTCAGGGGTAAGTTTTAACATGTTAATACTTGCCCCTGAAGATGTAGAAAGATGTTTTACAAAATTTATTTCTTTATTTCAGAATGAGAAATTACAGGCATGGCATGTGGTGAATCGTATTCATCAAATACTTCAGGAGTTGATTGGTTTGAATGCAGGTCATGCAAAAAATGGGCGCATGGAAAATGTATCAAAGGGAACCCATACAGTTTTGTATGCCTAAACTGCAACTCTGACGATGATTATGATGAATAAAGGGTGCTTTTTTATTAAGTTTGATAGATGTCAAGCAAAAGATATTAATTTTTGTATATATGATTGTATTTTGTTTACTTTTATTAACGTTAACGATGAATGAATTAATCTGTTATTATTTTTTGCATATTTGTTGTATAATTTTAAAGGCTTATATCTTATGGATAGAGCGTTGAAACGTTCTTCTATAAATATAATGTGTAATACAGACTGATTAAAGAAGTGTTGATAAAAAAATAACGTAATGTTGTATCAAGCTTTAAGTATTAAGCGGCATTGAGTGTAAAAGAGATAGTTTTATTAATTCTATAATAAATAATATGCTTTACAAAAATTTATTAATATTTACTTAGTGTATAAGATTGTAATAATGGTGAAAATCAAGCAATATATTTCCGTTAATATATGCCCCAGAGTAGTTAATACTTGCCCCAATGACGGGGCAAGTATTAACAACCGACTTTTTTAAAAAAAACCGCTCTACAGCAAAAACTAATACGAATTGTAGATTATTTTTATTACTATGTCAAAAAGAGATAGTTAGTATATGTTGATAGTAAATCCTGTCTCCATAAATTAATTAAGTTCAGAATTACAGCAAAAATAAAAAAAATTGTTAGTACATGCCCCTGGCTCCCCTACTTAGGTACCTATATGATAAAAAAAAATTCAGAACAAAAATGAATGGAAAGAATGATAGTAGAATTATCGTTTAAAATTTCAATAATAATTATGGTACCAATGTTCGAAAATATAATTATATTTTTCACCGTTTAATAGCAGTAAAGCAGATTTTGAAAGTTATTTTTTTTAACATGTGGATTTTACAACCTGGTTTTGTAAAGATACTTGGATATCTTGGATCCAAACTTAGTAATATATTTACTAAGAAATCTAATTATATTGCTATTAACGTAAATACTAAAAGGCAAAACGTAATTTTAAAATGTAGCTAACCAGCATTTTTTCCATTAAAACACTTAAATTGCTTTGCGGCAACTCTAAATAAGAATTATCTCTCAATAGCTATAAAAAATGCTTCTTTGTAATACAATACATCAAAAATAATGTAAACAGGCATCAAGTTTCATGTAGCTTTAAAAGAAAAGAAACTAACACCTTAAGCAAACCATACAAATTTATGATTTCGAAACGCATTGAAATGCAAATGCAGAGCCGGACAGGGGTTAATTGATGTTAATAATAAATAATAAAAAGAAACAAGTACTATTATAGATGTGGTGAGAAATGAAAAAAGCAATTTACTGCGTCCGATAGTCGGATCATCGAAGAACCAATTCTATTTGATTGGTTACATGAGTATTATAAATTGATCCGAACGACAGATGAAATGAGTTTTAGTAATCGAACCGCGACACTTAGACGATTTAAAGCGTTATTAGTCGGCGAATATTCGATTTTTAATGGCCATTTTATGAAAATGTGACGGGGAAATAAGAGATTTATGTCTTAATAAAGATTTTCGATAAATATTTAAGACCTTATTTCTTTGCTCATTTGACTACAAATTACCGTTTAAAAATACGTTATTATATTACAAAGGAAGTGTGTTTGAAGTTTTATATTTAGCGATGATAAAAAAATTGTTTTCTTCATACTTAGTGGCGACGAGTTGCAAAGTGGATGAAATATTTAAAATTTATTTTAACATTTTAGTTCAGACGCTAACGTGCGTTTTTGCCCAAGAATTTGTTTATTTATAATGAAATTAAAATCTTAACCATAATCTTCAGATTTGTATCTTTCTTTGAGTATTAATGTAACATGCAAAAGTTATTTTATAAGTAGACTAGTTTATTGGAAAGATTTCACTTCAAATTCTAATCTTTTTGCTATAATACTCTTCAGCTTTATAATATTAAGATATATATATCTGTTTGTTTGAACATGCTCATCCCAGCCCAATATATCCCAAAATATTTTTTTTATGGATACTCAATTTCACGAGAAAGGTTTTACGCTATAAATTATATCATGCTTCGAAGGGCTCTGTGTTCGATTTCCAGCAAGGCAGAAATTTCCATGATTTCAACCCATCAATGCCCCAGTACTAAGCACGGGCCTCTATCCACGATAGGAGAAGAAAGCATGATAATTTTAAATTCTATCTCGGTCTAAGCGAGTAAAAGATAAAATAAAATACTCGTATTAATTTTTTTTGTAATTTGACAACATCAAATCCTCTTTATTTTCGTTTATTAATCATCTGTCTATTCTTGAAGATGGCTTGCTCGATGGCCAGTAACATTTTGGTAGAAGACCAAAAACCTTAAACCTCTCCCCATATCACATCTTCTCTTCTCTCCACTAAACTCTCTACTCTTCACTACTCTACAGTACCTCCACTCCATGCCTCGCCTGCCTTTACCAGCTCACCAAACCTCATCGAGCCTAACTCAATGCATATCAGTAGGTACATACATGCTGATCCTGATCTTCAAAGTTGTTTTAGTATGTGTGTTGTTTTTATGTATTATCCATGGCGCTCATACATAAAACAGGGAATCCTATTGCGTTATAAAAAAGGTAATGTACTGCAACATTCAGGTTAAATTTCACAGTTCACATGCTCTGAAATAACTAAGAGGTACTAAAATACAATTTTCTACATCAGTACGCTTTGGTAGTCTTATGACCGAGGAGAGTTGGAGCAAACCCAGCCTCATTACCATATTATCCAAACTATGGAACGCGACCGTACTAAGGTAGGTGCACTACTGTCGAGCACCGAGCTATAAATTTGTTTCTGTACGACGACAATGGACTCAGTTGAGGTGGATAAAATTTCATGTGTGTACATTGTACTGTCTCACAAAGAAGTTGGGAGTTATCTATCACCAGGCTTGTGACAATCACGAATACTAGTTAAACGAGTATGATACATTGCTTATAGGTACATTGCAAATTAAATTGATTGCAACAAAATATTCTAGTATTTTTAAACATAAAAAACTTTTGACTTTCTATTCTGCTTCCAACTAAACAAATACATACGTTGTGTAGTAGCAAAGAAAAATATTCCATAGTTTATCGCGTGGAGTACAACAATTCGATTATATTAAATAACTGGCAAGACATACATACGATGCATGTCGTAAACCTTACTATAATAATCTTTTGTACAATGCTTTTATCATTTTCAGCCATTCTTTCTAGAGCTATACTAGTATTTTGTACGTGACTACGCATACATTTTGATATTTTAGTTATTCAACTCTTTTGTTTATTGGCCATATGATTGTAGTTTATCTTTACTAATCACAAGAGCCTGCAGTGAGAGCAGATTTGAACGTTAGACTCCTGGAGGCCTGGGTTTAATGTGGGTTTTACATAGCTGGTACATTTTCAAACATAATTTGTGTATTAGTAATAATTATGAACGAATGAATATTACTTGTTTAGGTATCTACAAATCGTGAAGAAAAGATTAAAGTTAATCAATAAATTCTTTTTATATTTTTAAATATATTTCACTCAACAGAATTAGATGAAACTTTCTATATTTATATCATACCGTATGTGTAAACTACTATGTGTAAACATTGAAGCTACCTGGAATACGTTTTAACTTTGGATATTGGTGAATTTCCAGGAAGTTGAATTTAGTATTCGGGTACAATAGATTAATCAACTTTGTTTGGAGTATTTAATTAAATAATACATCTTGTTATTGACTAAATAAACAACGTTAATACAGCTTGTATTACTAGTCATATTCTAAATATTCTAAGTCCTTTATTTTTCAACATGAGTTTGTATTTAAGATGAAAGGACAGTAAGTACCTACTCTATGTTTTATCCTTTTGGGTAGATATACAAAATATTATTTATAAACTAAAATCCTTACTCGCCGATTATCGGTTTTTTCCAATACCTTTCATTTATAGACATTGATCAGTAGCGTTTTTATTATTATGAATATTGTATAGACATAAATTACTCTAAGAGGAGTAATAAAGAATGTATTTATTTAGTAACGTAGCATTACAAAATACATTGAACCTTTTCTACTGTTAAGTAGTCCTTTATTAGTATTTGTACGAACGGTAAAAACCATAACTTCTCGTAAGCTGTTATTTTGTTATTTGTATTTCTTAATACTAAGAAATAGCTACAGAGAAATTTAAATCGAAATCGTATGATAAACAACATTGGCTACTACAAACGTATTAGATTCAAATCATAAGTAGAAAACACCTACAGATGCAAATTTACAATCTGAATATTAAATGTATGCAACATTAAACATTCAGCTAAGACGATCAGAGCTAATGCCACAAGACATTAATGTCCAGTCGTGTGTTTATCGCTCAATAGATTAATAACACTTCATCATTTAGAACTATTAATACTACCACTTGATCTATTAGAGCTATTACATCTATGTCGTAGTAACGCGACGGATTTTTTAAGTAATCTACTTAAGGATCAACTGAGTGTAATTTAGAAAATGAAGCCATAAACCTCGTTGGACTGGATAACGTAACAAAATGTCCCAACCCTGGATAAGACAGCGATCCATAATCCCATAACCCAAACGTAAATAAGCTTCGGTTTCATTTTACAGGCATACTTGGCGACGTGTAAAATATTGTTATCGATAATAAAACTACAATAACGCGACGATGACTTTATACAGCGAATCGCATCACGTATTAAGAAATCCGAGAACACCATGTAAAGCAATCTTACTGGAAATAAAACAACGAAGCTTTTATGAATAAATTATGGCAATGTAAAGTATGATAAATGATGTAAAGATTGTAATGGAACAGCTTGAGTTGTACAACTGACAGCGCAAGTTTCTGGTTACGATATTTAATTCGAAGGAGATAAAGATGTTGGGTGTGTTAATTTAGAGAATGATGTAAGTGTCTGTTTGGCTGATTGTACAGACGCCGCACATCGAGCGCAGCGGGTGGTTCGACGGGGAACTAGTATCTTAGAGGGTAATGTAATAATCTAAGTATCTCCCGGCCACGTTAACAAGACACTTGGCAACCGAGAAGTGGAGCACGAAGGCTTTGTAAGCATGACTCTCAGATAACACTGGCGACACGCTGAGGTTTCCGTTTAGAATGGACGTGTAACATCGACGATGATAACTCACGATGCAGACGATTAAGATGTTACGAATACCTAATAATTAAAATTCTGACGTTTTGGGAGCGCGGGTCACTGGGTCGGCGGTTAGGGGTCATAATTAAGCTTTTATTGAAAGCCGTGTAGTTCACGCGGAATTCATTAATTTTTTGTGTGCGGGGTCGATAATTTGAATAATAATAAATGTTGGATTTAATCGCAGGATAGTCCTTGAAATACTTTTAATGAAAATGTGTGTGAGAATTGTTTTTTACAAATTTTATAAAATTCTATTTTATAGTATTTTGTTATACAATGAGGTATAATTAGTATCTAAATACTTTTTAATGATATTTATTTAACTATGGATTCCCTTATCGCGAGGCTCATCAGCTTGTTTGAGTATATTTTTCATAAAAAGCAAAAATGTTTGTTTTAAAGAAATTTTCCGTTGAACTCAATCTATTCAGCTATTGATACAACTTGGATTAAGTAATCTAAGATTTAGATAGCTCCAAACTTCGAAGGTTCATCTTTGGATTTAATAATGCAAATTAGTCTATTCTTAAATCCAACCGCCTAGAACACGCTTTCAAAATCAATCCTGAACCTCGTTGCATCTTAATGCATGCTAAAGTCAGTTCGGAACTTGCATATGCAGTATGCAGCAGACTGAGATTAATCGAAATCGGATCCAAGTAGTTCGCTCCCCTAATGTTTGTTCCCACTTGCCAATTTGATTTACTAATACTTGCGCCAACTTGCTCCATGTTTGTCTGAATTTCTAGTGTCAGTTTAATCTAATTCTACAAGATTGACAGTGTTGTTCTTTTGAATAATCGTGTAGCGTTGTTCAGTTCTACACGTTTAAACCTAATTGGAAATCCTTAAAGTACGGCTAAGTTCATAGTCTGTTTAGAATTCTAAAGCGACTTTGCATCTTCTTTTCTGTATCTATTGTATTCTATTATTTCTATATGTCTCCTATATTTGTATACGTCTCCTTTTATGTTTTATATATTTGTTTTACGGGGAAGAGCATGAAAGTAACTTGAAAATAGAACTCTGTGAGCATTCACAGAACTTTTGCTTATTTGCCTAAGAATATTAATTACGGTACAGGTTTAATTTTAATAACGTGTTTGGCTTCATCAAAACAAGTAACTGGCTCTCGCTTAGTTTCAGGACTTTCGTAAAACATGATACTTACATTTATTAATGGAGCTTCAATTACTCGTACTTTCCACGCATTTCTATAATTTTTATTTTGACCAATTAATGTTTTACGCACGTCTTTATTGAATAATTTTATCTATTTATAATAAACGACTGAAATACCATGCTATAAATTAGACAACATTTTTTAATGAAAAAAAAGTGGCAAGTAGAATTAATCGAGTGCCAATGATATCAAGACTGTTCGCTTATACTAAACAAACTTATTTTAAGTCACTTACCATTTTTATTATTAAACTGGTGTTCGCCGTAGCAGCTCTCGTAAAATGTAATTCTAAATTTAAAATTTAAAACACAGATGCAATATTCGTAAAACGTTTGAACTTGTACGACAATATAAATAAAAGATAGGAAGGTGACTCGAATTCTAAAGTGCTTGTTAGTCGAACGATCTCAAGTCGGGTGGTTCTTAAGCTGCTTACCGACATTCCGGCTGTCCATACAATCAAGTATGCTTCATCATATGCAAAATTATCTGTTTTGTTACACAGTACTTACTATTACATAACTACCAATTTGTTTCTCGGGTGTAAGCGTTGTTATATTACAATAAGAATGATATACAAACTATACATTACATTCCATAACTGTACCACTGCTAGACAAGGGGGCTCTTCTCAGAATGAAAAGGTTAAGGCCGTAGTCCACCACGCTGGCCAAATACGGATTGGTGGACTTCACACACCTTTGAAATTTTGCGAACTCTCGGGCATGCAGATTTCGGCACTATGTTTTCCTTCACAGTTAAAGCGAGTGACATTCAAATGCTTAAAACTTTATAAGAATTATATAAAAATTTGCCCAAGACCATGGCAAATATACATTTATCAAGCTTAGCTGAACGACCTAAAAAGATATCTAGTCTCATTCACATTTTCTAGTCCCAGTAAAAAGTTCTCAACGGAAGTGCAGTATCATAAGCTTCGAGTTATCTAGTGTTTTAATCGCAGTTAAGTTATGGCCGGCGCGTAGTTTACGGTTACGGTGTTCGCACGATGGCGCTACAGGATAAAGTTATTTTTGGTTTATAAATACAACGTTTTTGAATGCTATACACATAGTCCCATTAGGGTCTCCTGTGAGGATCATGGGTAACAAAGACATTTAAAATTCAGAACCATTTATTTAATATAAGTATAACCACCGTTTTGCAAAGGTAGGTACTTTAAATTGCTTTGTAATGGAGGAGAAAAGAACGGCGAAAAAAATCTGTGAATTAACCATCATCTTATCAGTCTCAATGCTGGTACGGATCTCTTCTCAAAATGTGAGGTGTACTGGCCATAGTCTACCACGCTGGCATGTGTGGTTTGGCGGACTTCACACACTTTTGAGAACTCTTAGAATAATAATTCTGGTCTCCTCGCGTTGGAAAACATTCACCAAATCACACAATAATTATAGTGATCATTAAAATATTTATTTCATTAATTTAATTGGAAAGTGATTGCGTAAGAGCATGAGGGATAGCAGTTTTTGTTAATTCAGCAACATCGATTACGAATAAATTTTGTATCGAAATTGGCTATCTGACTTTGAAATCAGAAACAGAAACTGAGTTGATTATAAAGTGACGTAATAAATTATTTATTCAGGCAATAAATCTGTAAGATCAAATCGGAGTCACGTAATTAGGGTTCCGTATCTTTTGTGAATTCTGGAAAATTAATCATCTACAATTTATAATTTGATTAATAATAATTCTATGATTTTACGGAATAAAAAGGACGAGATCTACTTAAAAATAGATAAATCAGATGTAGCAAAGAATACAGATACAATTTATAATCATAGCAGTTTAGGTTTTGTTAAACAGAACCTTAAAACCTCCTAACGGAAACCACCGGCCACCGGTATTGAAGGTTTTCTCAGAAATTTGATAATAAGTACACCCAACTTACACATTTATAAACCTACATTGTAGGCTGATTCGAAAATTCCATTCAGTTTAGCAATATGTAGCCAGCTAAAAATAGAATTAAACTTCGGTTGTTATACTACCAATAAACCCGGCCTCGCTTCGCTTAGTGTAACAAAAATGTGCCTTTGTGTGCCTTCGTTTTATACTTAGGTACTAGCTTACTAATAAACCCGCCCTCGCTTCGCTTCGGGAAACCAGTCCCTTCAAAAATCTATATAAATTTTAACAAATTATGTTATTCCGATGTCTAAGCTACGTTTCTGTAAGCGTTTCTGTGTGTGTTAAGTTTACTGCAAAGTTTCATGAAAATCTGTTCAGTAGTTTTTGCGTAAAAGAGTAACAAACCCACACACACACTCACTCACATCCTTACAAACTTTCGCATTTATATAATATTAGTAGGAGTAGGAAGGATTTGAAAATTTTTCATGGAAATTTTAAAGTTATAATATTAAATTTCAAATAAACCTATGATATCTGATAAAATATTAACAACTAGTGGAAGCCTTCGCTTCTGTTTCGCTTCATTACAAATATTAAATATTATTCAGTTAATATGAAATATTTTTCATTGATTAGTGAAGTGTTATAAATATTATTGATTATACAAATCAGCCTTATCTATTATAATTTTACCTCCTTCAATATTCGCAATCTTTTTAATTTTAACAATAATACAGATTAATAATAATAATAATATTTAAATTATAATTTTTGCTAAAAAGCATTTTTCTTTCAAGTGATAAGGAGACGTAGAATAAATCATTAATGTTTGCTCAACGGTAGCAGGGAGCAAAAACCGTCGTAAGGATGTGACGATTGACGTTTTTGCTGCAAACCTGTTTAAAGCTACACTTGGGAATGCTGATGAGTAATCTGATGGGTTTTCTGGGAAGAATATTCTAGATCGAATATTAATCTAAGTTAACTGGAAGTCGCTCAAACGTTAAGGTTGGCCATTGGTGTTGGCTACAACCCTTTAATGGCCCTACTACCACCTACTACTACCACTACAGAGCATAATTTTCTCAGACACAGACAGACACAGAGCACAAGTTATTGAGGAGGCCTAGAGGACACTCCATCACGCTGCTCCATTGGTGAAGGGGTTCTCTACTTTAAAAAGTTTCTCTATTTACAGGACAAAATGTCCAGCATTGTGACAGTTACGGGTTGAGATGATGATGACAGACCTATGAAACTTCTATTTCTATTAAAACTACAATTTTTATCAAAACTAAGTATAGATTTTAATAACCATAGAAAAAGTACATTAATGAGTAAGTCTCAAAAATGGAACTTATAAAACTCAAATTATAATATTGCGACTTCCTTCTGGCACCTCCAGATCCAGGAAGTTTTATCAACAACGATCTAGTCCGACCATACTTTAGACGCAACGAAAGCTCTATCTCTTAGACTGAAATATTACAGGTATTACCAGTATTTATGCTAAGGCAAGGATTGTTGTAAATAACTAAAGCCTTAGACAGCTATCGATGTAAACTCGAAACCCATTCTGGTCGGAGAATTGTAACACTTTGAAGACATTCGTATCAGACGATTGGTGTTGAATGTAAATTTATTGTATGAATAAGATTATACTGCTTATAAGCTAGGATCTTGTTGTAGGATTAAGCTGCGAGTAGGAGGTATTTTTGTCATTGAAGTAGAGTCGATATTGATGTATTGAATTGAAACTGTAATAAAAATATAATTGGATGGCAATGGTTATGAAATTATTTTTATTAAGTAGGTACAATAACTCAGAGCTTAGGCTGGTTACACACATTCGATATGGAATTTCTGACGCACACAAATGCCAGCTTTACGCCGCTGTGATTAAGGTTCATTGATCGACGGCCAGATTTCAAAATGCCTTAAGTACATTTTGCTTACAAGCTATATTGAAATATAGATTGATTAAACAGTTTAGAATCTCACTTACGAGGAAGTACTCACACCGGCTTATATATTTTATAATTCGTCGTGACCACAATGGTATATTGACAACATTAAAAAAATAAACAACGAATTCAAACTTCGAACGTTAACAGTACAACAATAATAATTATCGTCGTCGAAATTATTTGTCGGCCATCAAAAATAATTGCGACAATCGAGCGATTGTAATTAACGCTTCTTGTCCCATTGTGTTTCGCTTCAGCATGTTAATGACGGACAAAATGACAGAAGTCGGTTTCACTGCATTTCATGTCCCAGTGACACGTTGGGGTGCAATGACCTCGGTGCTTTTATTGCGTTTCTTTATGTCACCTGCCTCAAAACATCCTTCATTTTCCAATCAGTTATAATGGGACCTTTATAAGGATAATGGGTTTTACGTGATCTTTATATTTATAGTTGTATTTATCAAGTGGTAGAACGTAGTGTCGCCGCGATATTTAGTACCATGTTAATGTTATAATAAATTCTATCGTGTAATAATCGTCTTAAAAGCTTTGCAGTTATAAATTTGTAGAAACGCATAGAATGATAGGCAACGGTGCCCATTAAACATTTTAATTAAATTATTATTATTAACAAATATAGCTGCTGTCTGTGTAGTTTGCTTAATGGTACTATTTATTTTCGACAGATGGCACCACTGTCATTATAATTGTTTTTGTGTAATGTCATTCATTAAAATTTTAATTTAATAAATTTAACAAATTTATTTATTTATTCTTTGTATTTATTTCATTTGGTGGCGAAGCAACAGCTACTTTTCTATAAAAACAGTTCCTTGGTCAGTATATTTTTTATTATAACAACTTTATTAACATAAACAGGTTAATACAAATAATTTAACATTTATTAACGAACAATCAGATGCGGGGAACATTAATCTTGTAAGCAAACAGGCAATAAGAAGATATTTATCTCGCGTCATCGAGAAATCCGATTAACATAACAATATAGTTAATTGCATCCCGATCCGGTTGTATCCGCTTTCACATGCAATTGGATTCGTTTTATCCAGACTATCCACACCTATCCATGATATGATATGATGGAAAGCTATCCGTTTGAATTCATTCTGGAATTCGTTATAATTGCATTGCACACAAATGCCAGCGATCTGATAATGCGATTAGGGTACATTTAACATTGACGGCGTTATCTAAAAATGTCCTTAGTAAATTTTTCTGTCAAGCTAAATTGACCTGTGAGCACAGATAATAAGTGTGGTTTTGGCGGAGAGTGGCAATTCAATTTGCTTGATGACTCAACTATAGTTGCCATACTGCCTTGGATTGACAAGGATTCGAGGCTCATATTGGACCGAAGTTTCTTATGATACGGGCATGGAAGCTTACCTAATATGAATATTGCTTTTTACAAAAACAAATAACCGACTTCAACCTCGATAAGCAGAGATGACTCAAAAACTACTCCCCAGATGGCGCTAAATTTAGAATGTAGGTGCAAAGTTCTCGGTCATTACAAATTAATCAAACGCAAACACTAGATAATTGCAGTAAATCGTTCCCTCGACTGTCTTTCGGCTTCATCAGATTGACTCCAGACCTTCATGAAATTGTAGCGCTTTAATGTCCTACTTATGAAAACATTAACAAACACACTAGTCGTCCCTACAATTTTCGAAAGTTCCCCCTCGATTTTTCCAAGATGCCATGCCATCATCAGCGTACCTTACTGAGCATAATATCTACTTTACAACAAAGAAAGAATTACCAAAATCGTCCCATAAACGACGAATAAATCGCTGAACAAACATAAAAAACATTAGGTATACGGTCGAATTGAGAACCTTCTTCTTTTTTGAAGTCGGTTAAAAATTGGAAATGTTGACAGAAATGGGAATGAATGCATGCTACTGGCTGGGCCCAGTCATAGATGCGCTTATTGGTTAATCAGGTTTATTAATTGCAGCCAGTTGCCAGTGTTAGATTCGAGACCCGGCTAGGCAGAATTTTTATTGAATTATTCAAAAATCTGTACTTCGTCTGAGTGTATTCTTGTCTTTATTATTGCCCATTCATCCTCTGCTATTCTATTGCAATTTTATTCAAGTCTAAACACAACATGAGTTGAATAATACCGAAATCGATTAAATTCTCCTTCAGTAAGAAGAAGAAATTAGGGAACTCAACAAAACGAGTAATAAGGTACTAATGTCGGTCATTAGAGTTTTTATGTCCACCCTTTCTACTTCGGAGGTTGAATTCGGTAAAACATTTTCAAAGTGCACGGTTATCCATTATGGTACGAGTAGACACCTGCTCAGCATGTATTTTGTACGACATCTATTTATAATATAAAATCTAAAGGTCACTCACTTAACTGTTCACACGTAATAATATCGAAAACTGCTTGACGTATTAAACATGAAATTTTACAGGAAGGTAGATTATAGCCAGTGGATATTCGCTGACAACGGATTTTGCCATATTCTATCACTAAGCGTGTATACAGTTGAAAGTTTTGAAAATCAGTTAAAAGTAAGTATCTATATTAACGCGGGCGTAACCGCAGGTAACAGCTAGTTTGTGTAGAAAATGTGTACAGTTCTTAATTGATAGATACTCTATTCTTAAAAAATACAAAAGAATACTTGTTAGATTTTTTACTGTTAAACCTATGCGTATGCGCCCGCTTTTCTCAGAGACCGCTTGACAGATTTGAATGCAGTTTGTATTGTGATAACTTATCTACCTACCTAATGTAGATAGGTACTTCGCTAAAACCGGAAGTAATAAATAACAAGGGCCATAAACATGTCAAGAGAACAAATAGGCGTGGCCTTGACGCGATCGTTTCGGCAGTACGCGCCACGATGCTTCGACCTTATGACATCAATCATAAGGTCGAGAGTCGATTGCATGTGGCCTTGATGCGACCGTCACAGAACGCGCCACGACGCTTCGACCTTACGACATTAGTCATAAGGTCGAAAGTCAATTGCAAGGTACATACAGCATACTAGAACCTTATTCCAACAACTGCCGGAACATTCTAGAATGGCATGTCTGAGTGATGGGTGAGTGGTATAAAAGGAGCACCCGGTCGACTGCGTGGCATTCTAGTTTCGGAAGCGAAACCGGGAAAACAAGCGATACCTACGAGCAATAGGTACCAATGATTTCTACGGGCGATACAAAGATCGACGAGCGTGTTTACGTGCATAGTGTTTTGGTGTATACGTAGTGTAATTGTGTATCGACGATTACAATAAAAGTCTTTGTGGTACATTTTGGCATTTTCTCGAACCCATTACCCATTTTAAAATATAAATGTACAGTTGTAGCATACATATACTACAAAATATATTAAATAAATGGTCTTTATCACGAAAAAAGTTTATTTAATAATCTGAAATTTAGAAATGTATTATCGTCGGCTCATTCCTTATTTCTTATTTTTCTATTTACCTCTAGAAATAGTAAGGATTGATGAAACTTATATTTCAGCACATTTGTTCCTAATTAAATCTTTGAATTACTCACTGAGAAATGTGTGTTGAGTCGGGTGTCTGTCTGTTGTAATTAATAACTACTGATCTCTTGAAGGCCCGACGCCACATGTGGGTGTCATGTTACGGATTTATTGGGTAATAATTACATTTCTTTAATATTTTATTACGTGTGAAATATATATCGTTATCTTTATTATTGTACTAACTGACCCGGAAAACGTTATCCCGTAATATATCGACTGTTACGTACAATATCGAAACTATAAAGTAGCAAATTTTTAAGAGGTGCAGTTCTAAGTTATATTTAAGTGCAGAAAAAGTTTTAATAGTAACATTAATTAATGTTGCAGCTTTAAGTTGCTATTATATGTATAAGCCTCATTATATTTTGTATCTTCATATATGGCTGCATCACTCATGGCATTAATTCATGTGATACAGACATTAAAAAACTAACTTTTGAATAAAAAAAGAATTATCAGAAACGGTGCGCCCAGTGCAAAGTTATGAGCTAACATATCGTCTTCCTTTTTTGAAGTTGGTTAAAATACGCCGCAAATCCTCCCTGTCCATTGTAACAGGACCGCGCCTTCCGAAACAACACAGACGGACAAACAAACGGACATTATAGGGTGGCGACACCGAGTTATCCTAAGAGTAGGGTAACCAACTCTATATTTGAAAACTGTGCGCAACATAGAATATTTGGGCATTTTTAGAAAAGTGAGTTAATTTTTCACAAAATTATTTTTGTACCTTGTTTTCTTATCAATAATTACTTATATTTGAATTGATTTTTTTGTATTAAGTATTTAAAAGTCAATTTTTGAGAACTGCCCTATTTAATGGTAATTGATGTAAAAGTCTTGGAAGATAAAGTACACTTATTTAGTAGGTAGAAATAGAATAATAATTATTACCTATTATAACTATCGGTAAATCCAATTTATTTATATTTTATAGATGTAAGAAATAAAAAGGCTTAAGTATTGAACATTTGTTCTATATTAAAGATTTTCTAATACTCAGACAAATAAAAGTAAACATAGGGGACAGTAGGTAAAAAGTCAGGAATTGTCCGGACCATTCCGAATGGTTGTGGTAACCCTATCAGACCCGCTTCCAAAGATAATGACCGGTCAATATTTGAAAGGCATCGACATCTATGAAATGGCTTCTTCACTTTACTAAAACAAATTTGATGTTACGTTTACAAAAATCGAAAACTCTTATTACAGAGGTCATAAGGTTTATAGTAGAATGACAATCGTTGAAAGTCGTTTTGTTTCTTGATCCATTAGACATCGTTTGGGATATTAAAAGCAAAATAAATGAGGCTAGTTACGCTTTTTGGTGAAGATATTTGTGTTTTGGGTATTTTTATGTCTTATTTTACATATATAGTGACTTCTCGGTAATAGGTAAATACTAGTATTCGAAGTGGATGAATTTGCATAGAATTTAAGCATATTCGATCGTATTTTTAAAGTTTAAATACATGGTCATGGAATCGGATTGTCAAAAAATATTAATTCTTGCAACGCAATTTTAAACTCCCTACAATAACATGCCTATTCTTTGAAGTTACTACGTACCGTTGGTAAATAAGTTTCAGGAGAAAAGATAAGTTTCAGAAGAAAGAGTAAAAATTTAAATGTTACTTTAAATGCCACTCTAAGTATGTTTACTATTAACTAACTACTATGCACCAGAGGAAAACGCATGCTAATAAAAGCAACTCAAAAAGGACTTGTCAGATGTCGCGCAAAAATGTGACCACACTATAAGCAGTAGATTTGAATAAAAAATAACTATCAAAACCTGTTCACCCAGTAAAAGCTAAGAGATAACCCACACGAGAAAAACAGTCAAATTGAGAACCTTTTTTTGAAGTTGGTTAAAAAGACAAATTACCCTAAGACAATGCAAAACAGACTTCTTTTATGAATAGATAAACCTTTAAACTCTACAAAACCTGATAAAAATACCTGGAAAATCTAAAAGAAACAAAAATATGAACAGATAGCGCACGTCAATCCGTATGTCATAACGTTGGCCTTTGGGACTGATGACCCAAAAACCTGAGTTCATTTCACTAGGAATAATATTCGAACTCAGTGGTAAACGAGTGGTTTGAACATTGGACTTTCAAACACGGAGTCCGTGTTCATATTTTGCAAGCACTTCTAATATTCAAAGTGTGTGTGTGTGCGTGTGTAAGAATTACTCGTTTTTTGAAAGAAAGCATGGTGACCCGAGTGGCGGATTGGTCGATATGACACATCGTTACGGGTGATTTTTGAGCTACCTCTAATTTTTGATTTTGGATTTTTTTGTTTGTAATAGTTATGTTCATGGCACATGGCGTGAATCCTAGTATGGGGCGAGTGCGTAGCGTTATAGGGTTGTAATTGTAACGTTATATTCTCAAAAGTGTGTGTAATCTGTCATTCCGCACTTGGTTGATATAACTTACCTACATATTTGTTAGAACAATTTATTGAAGTTATCTCACTTATTATTCGATACACCGAATAAGAACCAGCGAGAGAATTCAAAATAAGAAAAGCATCCGCATGAAACCGTTTAAAACAACCCCGAAGTTAAATTGTAAGATCAGATGGCATACAAGCAAAAAGAAGTATGTGACCTCAAAGCAGAACTCGGACAAATGCGGGCCAAACAGAATTGGGATTGCGCCAACTCGAATAATTTTTAAATACAGCCTTTTAACTCCTTGGGACGTATTAAGTTTTGTTTCGAAAAACCTATTTTTTCACACTGTTTACTCGACTCGGAAATAACGGACCATTTTGAACATTGGCTCTTGGCAAGTGACATAAGTTACGCGATACCAACTGTAAACTTCATTTCGACTAATTTAAAGTATAGCGATAAATCCCAAAAGGAAATTGTACGTACAGATCTACAGATGTTACAGTAAATAAAGATTAAAGCATTTAATCAGTTGGTTGTAACTCCGTTCGTAACAAAAAGTTTTGACGTGACTTATATCTTCGAAACTGTTTTGTAAGGCCCAGTGCACATACTCGATTGTTCTTTTGGAAACTGAGTTTAAATTAGTATTTAGATACGAAATTAATGATATAGTTACAAGCTTAACGTAATGATTGAAATTCGCTATAATTGCTTTCGTTTCTGGCTGCAGATCTTGAGAAAATGGTCATAGTTTGACAAGAAATTTTGTGCAAAATTAATCGTGGCTAGCTGGCTAGACTTGCTATGCAAAACCGCAAATCGACTTGTCCTATTCCTGGTAGAAGAAGCTTGGGAATCCATAATTTTTTTTTCTGGTCGACAATGCATCTGTTATGCCTTCGGTGTTAGTGATGTTAATGGGCAACTACTTAGATCCACTTTGTGGCTTGTTTATTTGCTATTAAGATAAAAAACAAATTTCAAAAAGATTTTTTTATTTAGTTTCCAAGAAAATAAGTAATGTCAATAAATTTCGACACAATGGAAAGCGTTGCTACTGTCTCAAACTGAGCCACAACTAAGCATAACTAGATTTCTACTAGAGTCGCTGAGAATATGAAATTGCTGCTCCACGCTGAAAACAAATTAATAACTTGTGCTCATAGTTTAATTTAGCTTTTAAGTAAATTTTACATAGGGCAGTTTTAAATTTTCGTCGTCTAACTGTAATGAACCTTAACCATAGGTGGCATTTGTGTGTGGTCATAATACGAGTATATAAAAGAATTCTGTTATTGAAAATACTGACTGACAGGCAACGCACAGCCGAAATTACTGAATTCAAAGAGCTAAAATTTGGCATGTATGTTTCTTGGGGAATGTAAAAGAAAAGAGGATTTTTGGATATTCAACCTCCCCTAATTAGGTAAACTACAACTTTATATTTTGTCAATGGATTCATTTGAAACTGTATAACTATAAGTTTTGCAGGTGACACAAGTGAGTACAAGGAAGGAAAGGATTTTCGGAAATTAATCCTCTTCCCTTCCCGCTATACAAACGAATTTGACGCGAGAAAATCCACAGGCGGGAATTTTATATATTATAAACTTAGTCCATTAAATGAATGAAAATATCGTGTATTTGACTTTCCGTCAGCCGTGTGTTAACATAACACACGTCATATTCCCGTCTATTGTCCTTCGTCTGTGACCTGCTTTAAGGAAAAGCTTACGAAGTGTGAGGAAATAAGAGAAAACGGAGCGCAAAGAAATTAATGTTTCGGAATGCAGACGAAGATCGTGGAAAAATATTTCGCGAAGTTATTTCTACGTTTATAAATGAGTCTGTTAATGTAATTTCGATGTTGGGAACAAGACCCCTGGGAATAACAAGTTGACGATTCTTCTTCATAATAAATGAATTTGGGAGTATTGTTTAATGCGAATTACTTACGGCCTTCAAATTTACTTAACGTCTTAATTTATGGGCCAAGATTTTTTCTTATTCTTCGCGTATCTCATATAATTAAAAATATCTACGAATATATAAAATTGGTCACGAATAACGCAAAATCTGGTTATGTTGCTATTCTAAAATCAAAATGATTGATTATATTAGAATCTAAACCTTATATACTAAGTGTTAAGCTTAGGTATAGTACTTACTACTGAACCTCACGTACGATGAACTTACCTGTAAGAAAACAAAGGGAATCAATGTCAGAGTTCCATTATAGAAAAATAATTGTACACATTCCATACCTGGTCTTTCGTGCTTCTTTATCGCGGGTTACATTAAAAATTGACAGTGCATTAGTATTATTGGAAGGATATTACTTTTTAAATGTATGCGTAGGTGTGGGATCAAAGGAACTCCACGGATCGGCCTACCATTCCGAGATAAGAGCGTGTTATGGAGACGCCTATACTCTAACGTTGAAAGATTACAGTTTTATTTACTGCTCCAAAACGTTTGATAATCCATGTCTTAATTAACCAAGCGAGAGGAGAACTTGTACTATGTGCTTCTGAGCTGATATCCTCAAACGATTATCGTAAACTGATTTTATTCTAAATTGTTCTTAAACACCAGCGTCGTAAGGATGCGTTTCGAATAAAATATAATTTACATTAACGATCAAAGCTGATTCATAAAGTAACAAATCGAATAACATGGTAGCGGTTGCCTTACATATTTTATGTCGGCACCAATATCCATTTTCTCAAACAGATTTGATTACAAATTATTTCTGTAAATAACTTCACCGTATATTCACATTATGCGTTACAAATTCTTTTGAATTTAGCTCGTGTTTTCTTTATAGACAGACCTAATAGCTTTGTTATTAGTAAGCCTTATTCGTTCACATTTTGATCGATCCTTAAATCTACAAAGTCATCTCTATAAGTTTTAGTAAACGCTATAAAAACTAACTCAATCTAATAAAATTGTTTCTCCGCGGAGACACTAAAAAATTAGAGGAAGTTGAATCAATCACGCCGGTAATCCTGTAAGGCCATAAACAAACTGGAACAAATGCCGATAAAGCCTAGTTTTACGATCTGCCACCTCGTTTATTACTGAGTGTGTTCGAGCGAAACAAAAGTCGAGGAATATGGTATTAACAAAATGTACCGCACTCAATAGTTGTTGGTTACAAACAAATTTACGATTTCGGTCCGTATAAGCGTATTGGAGCATAATATACTTGAGTCACCAAGCATATGGAATTGCCACTCTCAGCTAAAACTAAACTTATCACCTGTGCTCACAGTTCATTTTAGCTTGTAAGCAAAATTTACTAAGGGCAGTTTGAGATCTCACGGTCAATCTTAAATGCACCGTAATCGTATAGGAGTAAAGCTGACATTTGTGTGCCATGCAATTATTACAATTTCCAGATCGAATATGTAAGGAGTATAGTGTCATTAAAATGTTCCATCGTTATCGGCTTATTGCCCGATTTCGATTTATTTACGACGTTTTACTATTTCAATTCCAGCAATTGTACTATTCGGCTTAACGGTGGTGCTTTTATTGAATTATTTATGGGACTAAACATAAATCCTGGATCTACCTCTTATGGAAGACGAGTTTCGAATAATCAGTGACGTTATTTAATTTTGGTGAATGGAGTTTGTTAAAGACAATAATGATAATATGTCCCTTAATAATTCTCTAGAATAAATACGCATCCCTTTCAGTTTTAAATAAAATACACACAAAAAACGTGTCTATGGGACATTAATTATTATCGTTTGTTCTGGTAAGAAAAAATCACGCTCTGACCAGTATAATAACGACGAAGTTTGGTCCTCTTATCGTTTAGAGCTTCACTCTCAAGAGGAAAATTTAATCAAGCATACATACAGTTATGAATTCTGATGATACCTTTGACTCACGGAGGTCATAAGTGACTAATCATTCACAATGATGTACATAACATAATGAGATAAAAACGTGTCTAATAACAATATAAACGTTAGTCAAATATTCAAATGTACTATATGTTATAACATACGAAACGTTTAAGACGCTTGTTCATAGCTTTCATTTCACGGCTATTACTTTAGAAGCGTTGTGAATATCGTATGTGGCACTCAATATATTCGTTAACACACTTGACCTTACGATTTGATGTTTGATTCATACGTTTAACAGCGTTTCATAATAAAACGTCAGCATCTTAATATTGTTTTGGTTATGTAGAAATTGATGTAGTTGTATTTTATATTTTAATTGTTTTTCTATTAAATACCACTTTGATGTGCAATTTACTCTAAATACAATGGTATAGAATTCAAATTAGTTTAATTTGAATGTTTAAATTTTAGGTTTATTGGAAACTAGCTTCCGCCCGCGGCTTTGCCCGCATGGAATTCGTTTAAATTTCACCCCTTTAGAGATGAATTTTGAAAAATCCTTTCTTAACGGATGTTTACATCATAGTGGCTATCTGCATTCTAAATTTCAGCCTTATTCAAATTCAAATTCAAATTCAAATTCAAATTCAAATTCAAATCTTTATTTCTTCAAAGTAGGTTTTTACAAACTCATTTCGAAAGTCAAGTTACGCCATCGCTTCAACAAATCCCTACGGTGAGTGGTCTTGAGAGAAGAAGCGGCAAGCCTGATCGGTCAAGTAGTTCGGATTGTGCGTTGATAGATCATTCAGTCAGTCAGTCAGTCAGTCACATTTGAGTTTTTTATATTAAGATAATTTAAAGAGTTATTCTAAACATAAATCCTGAAAACACAATGAAAACAAATTAGGATTGAAATATAGAATAACTTAAGATCCTATGACAGAGAGAAATAAATAACCTCAATAACAATCACGGTACAAGAGATGTTTACGGCCGTGCAAAAGATACATTGTTTTATTGAAATAAAAGCCTAGACTAGAAAGATTGAAATGGTTAAAACACGAGCCACGACTTGTGATAAAAACATCATAGTGACATTTCGTTCACGACCGAATTGGAATCTGTGGAGCCGTCACGAAAGGAACAGCTTTGGACCTCCACTGACAAGGTCACGGATTTGATGTTCGTATTATTTACTCAGCACAAAAAACGGATAAAAATGAAGGAATAAGAATGTTTTTTTTTTTCATTTGAACGATTTTAAATTATTTTAGCCACTGGCAATAATATCTTTTCATAGTTATGAAAAATTACAATTTATACAAGACAGCGGAGTTATATGAAATCTCTCTTTTTTAGAAACGCAGAACTTAATTTTTGTGTTAATAAAACTGAAAATACGTAATTATAAACAGCTTAACAACGGTCTTAGAAAACACATAGATTTCCAACAGAAGTTAAGCAGTAAATGCTGAAATGTAAGCTAAGATGTAATTTGAACATAACAAAGAACGAGATCTTATGATTATAAATAAACTGTCCATTATGATATCAAATGACAGCTAAGTGAGAAATGATGTCTCGCTCACGAGCTCTTGACTGATTCGAAATCATAGAGATGCCATAAGATGCCATAATCTTGATTGTCAAGGTCATAAGGCTCATAACAATGACAGACAAGTATACTTGGTACAAAAACGTACCAAAATTTGAAGTGGTACGAAATTTATTTATGTATTTGATTAAACTTTATTTATGTTTCTTCTTATTATTATTAAACAATAGTGTTCGTTTTAAAACAATTTTTCCGATAAGGCAGCTTGAACGTCTTTGTAGACTTATTTCCTAAACCTAGTAGGTATATTATGCTTTTTTTGTGTTTGGGGAATTTTTCGTCGTGTATGAGCCGGTCTTAATAATTCCTGTTTTGTTGGAAAATAGATATTTTCCATTCGGATCTGATTTGATGGCATCCCAGAGAAATTGATGGGAACTTTGGAAAATTGTACGCGCGACTAATGTGATTGTTAATGTTTTCAGCAATTTAATGAAGGTCTGGAGTCGATCTGATGAAGGTGGAAGACAGCCGAGGGAACTCCTCCACGATTTACAGCAGTTACCTGGTGTTTGAGCTTGATTAATTTGTAGTAACGAAAACTTTACACCTAGCCGGGCTTACCTGAGCGCCACCTAGTGAGTAGTTTTTGAGTTATCTCTACTTGTCGACGTTAAAGTCGTTTTTTTGTAAAATGCAATTATTATTACTTTGTAGGTAAGTAAAAAGATTCTTTGTTTTCATCGACTGAATTTGTCGTCAAACTATTTCTACGATATCCTACACAATAATCCTCGAATGGAGACGAAATAGCTTTTGTAACTTCGTTTTCTTCGCCATCGGAGTTGTTATCCAGCGTCATAATTGTTTCGCATCTAAGAAATCTCAGGAGTAATAGATCTCGTAAAATATGATAACACATGAGATTAATACAATTTTTCCCATGAAGTTAATGGTATTTTTGGGTCATAGTAGATTGTAAAACCAATTAGGATGTCACATTTATTAGTAATTTAATACATAAAAATTATTTAAAAAGAAATATTTAGAATTGCAGGGATGGGCAGTTCAGAAGTTAGATTAAAGCTTGTACGTTTAATACCTACATTTTTAAAATTCAGTGAATGAAAATAAATAGGTATGGAGCAGTGTAGACATTGTTTAAAGTTGACTTAAATAATTTACATTTTATTGATGAACGTCCTACTTACAATTTTGTGTAGGTAGATAGATTAAACTGAATGCAACATTACATTTAACATACATTATCATTAACAACAAATTCAAGATGCAACAAAAGTACCGATGCATTTAAAATATATTTCCATAATTTAACTCAGTCTGCTTCAGGTAGGTAAAGTGGATCTTTACTGCAAGATATTGCACAAATCCTCCTTGATACGAGACATTTAGACCACCTGATACGACGCAATCTTAAAATATTGTGTACGTTCCGTGAATATCCCATCGGGGCAATCATTCACCGATGTACTAAGTGCATGACCACATCAATTTAAGCACCCTACATTACCCAGTCTTGTACAACATGAGATTGGTGGAAGCACTCACAAGGTCTCAAAAGCTTTCGCTCTCACGGCTGTCACTGCGTAACAAGGCGACCATAACAATTACGAAGAGAGGATTTGATCAGACGAAGTAGATTTTGGGAGGCCATTAGAAAAATTGGCCGTTCGAATTTTGAAGAGAATGTGAAGAGATAAGCAAAAGGAACAAGAATGTAAGGTCGAGGCGCAACAAAATGAAGAAATTAACTCTAAATCGGTGGAACAGCGGGGTAGATCACTTAATCGGCCGCTCGTCAGAAACCGGTTTTGTTTTTCAAGTGAGGTCAGTGGGCTCGCGTTTGTAATGATGACAGCGATTGTTGTTTCTGATGGAACTTCACATACCTTTTTGTATGGCCAAATGAGTAATGGATAGGTGAATTGGATTGAATTAATGTTATTATAGCATGTCTCAAATATTTTAATATTGTTCTTAAAATTGTTTCAGTATTAGATAGTAAATTGGTTTTTTATTGCTTTTGTTTTGATCCAAATTAGGTGTCATGTTTTACAAAATGTAGGTTTTGTTATTTATGTAAATAACCGACAAACAAACTGACGCCCGAGACACTCCTGAAAATACTCGATAAATAAGTAAACGATAATGACAAGGACATTTATCCGTTGTATTTTGCATTATTAATTCACAATAAAATATTTGTCTAACATTTTGATATGAATATCTGAATTAAAATAAAACAATTTCAGTCCAGCAAATTTTGCATGCAAAAATGTCAAAGGCGTCGCATTTGTGCTACCGCTTAAAAAGAAACCAGTGAAGAAAGAAAGTATTGTCCTTCAAGACCTCAAGCTCAATCTCGAAGATTTGTTCGGTGAACAAGAGGATGGTAGCTGGCAACGATGCAGCGATGGCTTGACAAAAAAATGTAGGACGGCATTATAGCAGTTTTAAGTATTATTTATTGCTATACTTCTTATATCAAGTCCTACAATTAAGCAGACAGAGTGCCAGTATTTTAAATCACACAGCACATTCAAGATACAAAATGTATCAAAATAAACCATAAAAAAATAATAAAATATCCCCTAATCATGATGTAATTTATATTTAAGAACCTCAATAATTTTAAAAGGATTATTCATAAATATAACAAAATTTTAGTTTGTTGATAACTATACTCCAAAAATAACAGATGTGACTCTTGATGAAACCAAATAAGATAAATTTTACATAACAAGCCGAAAGGGACAAGATAAAAATAGTATGTGGAGCAAACAAGCTACAAAATGTTGTAGGAAAGCTGAACGGTCTATCTTAGTCCCAAGGCACTTTGCTAGATGATAAATCGCTTACAACTCATGCTCTGGACATGAACTGACTGAGACGAATTATTATTTTTATAGTACACGCTGCTCGGATAGATTGCCTGTGATTTCAGGATTTCGGCCCCGTCGGTGATGTAATGATAAATTTTGCAGTGAAATGAAAATTTTGTTTCAGATCTGATGATACATTTTATGGCCTTTTATTGGCTCAAGTTGTGACTATTTTATTTTGTTATGAAATTTTAAAAGCTGAATATGACCCGCTTTTAGTTCTTGGGGCCATGTAGCTACTACAGAGCACAAGTTCTTCCTCATATCTAAGGAGGTTTAGAGTGGTAATTTTTGTTTCACTTTTAAGTTCCAATGTGCTCGTTTGATGAAGGACTCAAAGGTGAAAGATGGAACCCGAGCGCTCATTAGACAGGTCTTGACATTAATAAAAGTGTTGAAACAGTGAGCCTTGTAACTATAGCTTTAGGTTACGTATGTTATAAAATTGCATATGTTCAGCCATCGACTTCAGTATTTGATGACATGAAATAGATATGACTATAAAATAATAAAAAAAGATTAAATAGTTAAACAGAAAAGGGTTACGTAAACAAATAAAAATAAAATGGTTTAATTTAAACCAAAATACCACAAATATTTTGTAAGCCCATTTTCACAATTGCTAGTTCCTGTTTAAAACGTTCAGAATTTATTATAAAAATAGAACAAAAAGGATTTTGTCTGCATTTAAATGAAACCAAAAATGCCACTTATATTTTTTTAATATGAGCAAAATGGTGATGGCATTCACATATTTTACATATGTTTATCTCTGACTCATAATTTACATATCGACTAAACAATGCGTCAATGAAAAAAAAACATTCGGGTCTCTGTTTCGTATCTCATTCATAAGCTCTTTATTTCATCTGAGGCTTTCTTGACGGCATTATTCAAATCGTAATCCTGGCTACAATCCCTGATATTAAAAGGAGAATTGTGAAGCGAGAAACATAAAACACATCGGGGTTCTGCGTTTTAAATTTTTACTTAATTAGCAGCTTTTATCTCCTCATACATGTTATTTTTTAAATTATTCTATACCTACTTTTTAGCCACTTAGCGGTGTAGACTTTTCTTTTACTAGCTGATAGCGATTTTCACTTTTTAAAATGATCCTGATGATGATGATGATGATCCTTTTTAAAAAAAAAATTGAAGAAAAAAGCAGTTATTATTAATATTCTATCATTTCAACAATTAAGTTCTCATTTTATTCCTAATAATAATAATGCATATAGTACTAATATATTATATATAATAGCTATGTAATGAATAATGGTAACCAAAAGAATGATGGTAACAGAAACCCATGGAATCATGTGACATCAAAATGTAGCAGCTTATTCTAACCAGTATGGTTGTAAAACCTCAAATTGTGCTCTGAAATTTGAAATATAACTAACATTAGTACACAAATCATGCAAAATTCAATTGCTTGTTGTAAAGTTATCCGAGTGAATTAATTTAATCTGAATCAATAAATCAAACAAATCTGCAGTACACTATTTATACATAGTGTTATCTAGGCAGAGGTCAGCGACAAAACATTCCCTTGTAATCTAACTTTGAAATTCAATACTCTTCGAGTTAGCTCTTCGGTTTAATATCTTTCATCATTCCCGTGTACAGCGAATCGTAATTTTGCATTTGACTTAGCGAGTCATTGATATATTACCTTCCGCCCTGCGGTACCTCCTGTGGTTTTCCCTTTACAGTCTCCCTCGGGAGTCTAGTTGAGATATTCAAAGAACTTTGTAGCTTTTACGTTAGACTAATCCTATTTCCATATGCGAAATTTTAAGCAGATTTATCAGCTTGGGTTTGGCCAGGGTAACCTTTTTTGCCGCAGACCTTTCTGTTTTATGAATGTTAGTGCTTTTGGATTTATTGCCTCAGTTTCCTAGCGTTCAATTTTATTGATGCAGTGTAATATGCATTTCCTGCAATTACTATTGTAGTTTTATCTTTGATTTTAAAAGTAAGTATTATAGAAAACTTTGCTTTTTATGCTTTGTTTCAATAATATCAGTTCAAACTTTCTAAGTATTCTATGCCAAAGAAAAAGTAAAAATATTTTACTAAAATAAATTAAACTTTTAATTTCATTTATTGAATTTATCACAATCAATACAATTTTTATCCTATTTTTTCAAATTTCTTTTTAGTGACTATGTTATTTTAATCATCAAAAAACAGGATGACAGGCGTCCGAGCATAACGAACACCCTAATCCCATAATTCTGGTGCTCGACAGCCTCGAAACATATCGATAAGAAGTCATCCATCATCAGAGCCCACGTGTCTCTAAATCCTAATACATTACGGCCTTCCACTTAATAAAATCCCGCGGAGCCTTATTTACAAATTGATAAATATGCGATAGGGCAGCCAACTGCTACTGAGGTGACATGGAATGATAAGAAGAGATGTCGCTTTATATTGACACCCTCGTCTGTCTCACTTATTAAAGTGGTCGTAAAAAGCGGATAAAGTAGTCTAGACAGAGTTTTATTGGAAATGTTCAACGAAATTTTGTTCGCACGTGCTCTTGGACTGTTTTAGTAAAAATTGCTTTTTCGAATTAGCATTTGTACTATATTAATTAATGTGATGTTATTACTGTTTTTAATGGATCGATTATAAAAGTCAACTTGTATAATGTCTAGATTCAATCATGATTATTAAATCGATATTTCTAAAGACGAAAGCTAAACATATTTTATAGATTTCATAAGGAAATATTTCTGATTAATTATTGCCGATACTATCAATTATGTTTTTACGTTAATCAACGATAAATAATTGTCTTTTGGTAATTATTTCAATGATTTCATCGACATTTTATAACTTTTCATCACCACTCGTTTATTCATATATTTATTCTTCATTTTTATGTAGCATAACGTCGATGGCACTTTTATCAGATGGCTCATCTTTTATCAATTGCTTTTTGGATAAAAAATCGTTAATGAGTTCATGTATTACGAGTGGAAAAGCATGAAAGCCCACCGCGGGCCATTTTAACTTAATCGTCACTAATTTATAACCAAGTGGAATAAACTGTGGTTTCACTTGCGGTGTGTGTGGTAGAGATAACGGCTTCGGTGATTTTACAATTTGCAATAAATAAGCCTGTTTGCTACTAGGTATTTTGCAAATTTTGCTCAAGAACCAAGTTGATTTTCATCACCATTATCAATCGTTTACGTTGTATTGACTGATCTTGATTCTTTTTTTAAATCTACAAGAAAGCTTACTTTTACTTAAGATACAATGATTCTATTGACCAATAAGATTGCACTTTGATTCCATGATGAATAATGATTTAATAAAATTCTCAACTACATTTCCGACTTTGGACTGTATACAACTCTAAAGTATTACCTACAGCTATCGTAGGAACAGGTCTTGCAAGATCCAGACACTCAATGAAGATACCTCTAAGTCCGGACCACTTAATTACACGAAACGAAATATAAATCTCAGTAAACGTAGTGAAATTGTTAACCATCTCTGTATCGATTCAAGGGATTGTAGACTTTAATATTAGATTCAAATTGGTTAAGATTTGCGTGGCATATATTTGTCTTAGCACGACTTTCTGTCCAATAATTACCTATGGTGCATTTAAATCCTGATCAAGACAGCTTCATTGAGCAAGCTTGTAGTGGATAATATTATCGTTGAAATTTATTAGCTTTGTGCTATTTTAATGGAACATGATGTCAGGCATTAGGAATGTGAAATTTCACTATTTAATTTAATTATTATTGCCGCAAATGTTGATCAAATTGTTTTAATAAAATTAATCTAACAAGTCAATTATGTGTGCCTATTATTCTTGAAGGAATTAAAACGAAGTTATTAAATAGCTTGCAAAAAATCTAATATTTACACTTTAAATAGTATTTTTGCTAAGTATATTTTTGAAAAGTATGCTGTTTGCTAAGCCCAGTCACAGATGCGCGTTTTATAAATTGCAACCATAAGATGCTTCCTGTCACATTAGTTAAATCAGATGTTTAACTGTCAAAGTTCAAGTGTACCAATATAACTTCTGTCCAACCGAGTGTTCTACGACGCTCATGTATTTTTTAATCAAATCCTAGTGTTCTAAAAGTTATTACAATTTTTAACAATTATATAATAAACAAATAATGTTGTCTAACATCTACGAACACAGGCACATTTCGAAGTAAATAAAAAATATGTATGAGTAACACTCACGTTTCACTCTTCCCGAATTCCTTTCGAGATGATAAATAATGGATCTAACGGGGCGAAATAAGACAATTGCATTTGGAATATTTTGACGATGAAGTGTTTATTCTCCTTTTGTTTGTATTCCATTTGTTTCTCTTCGAATGAATGAGTCTTTCGTTTGGTGGTTCTTCGCGTTCGATATGAAATTCGTTTTAATTGTATCAACATACAAATTTAATGTCCTCTTCCCGCTCCTGTGATTGAGGTAATCATAATCATAATCATTCTTTATTGCATCATGCACATTACATTACATTTGATGTTCTTAAAACTAGAAGCCCAGCATGAGACCCTGAAAGGGTCCCTGTAAGGGGTACATTGTAAATTGACGTTGAGAATCTAAAATGCCGTAAGTAAAGCTTACAAGCTTAGGTACTTTTAGCCGGGAGTGGCAACCACTTTTTTCTGAGATCGGCTTGTTCAAACTAACAATAAAGTAGTGATACTCATACGTCATTTTCAATCGTTTTCTATAGATCTTACAGCCATTGATAAGTAAAAAATAATTATGGATGACGTGTTTTACTTCGTTACTTTTCTTTTCAGTAATTAAATTCTGTTTATTAAGGAATCAATGGTAATTAAGGCTACGATTCGAACTGGCTGTAAGATTGCAACAGCAAGTTTAAATTTGTGTAAAATATTCAATGCTCCAACTGCTGGAATATTCTTTAGAACTTCCGCAACTAACAAACTTTCAGCGAAGCCAGAGCCAATACAAAGAATCGTTAAATACTTTCCATTCACGTTTATAACCAGGAAAATCTATACAAATAGTAAAATTATAACTGTTATTTCTATGGTCTTAAGATCGCAAATGAGCATGCAATCACCGCTCCCTCTTCTTCTTGCCCATGATAACTGTCACTGCTCCAGAAAAAGCTTCATATTACGAATAGATGATTGAAGTAGTATACCTATTTGGAGAATCTATTAAATTTTAAATAATAAAATAGCAGATCATACAGTTTTGAGCAATTGACTATCTCTTACTTTGTTGAAGGAAAATATCGAAAACTGCAAACCTGATAATTTTTTATATTGCTTTTAACGCTGTGTGCAATCTGTAGGTAGATTGCACACACATGGTTGTACACAGTAAATTTGAATTAGTTAAATGTGTAAACTTCACTAGCAACGAACCAAATGGTTGGTTCGAGCAAACATTTATCGTACTAATGTTACATGTAATAAATATCATTGTCCCGTGCAACGTGAACAGATAAGATATAGTAGGTACGTAACTCGTGAAGTGATTCAATATTTGTACGGCAACAAACTCTAAAGCTGATCAAATAACATTTTTATATTGGGGCTTTGGGTTTGATAGTTTGACCGTGGGTATCTTTTCGAAATAGGGGAGTGATATAGTTAAGTGCAATGTATGGCGCAGTGATTACCGTACCGGACTCTCGTTCAAAAAATCCTATTTTCGATTCCCAGCGAGGCAGCAATGAGCAGAGAGAAGAGGCCACCTACTATACAAGGAATCCTAGTTTAAGGCTGCGATTGGGTAGGATTATTTTGTTTATTAAGAAAGAACGATTATGTAGATGAACGAGGTGCCTTTTCTATCGCGGATCCGAGAGCCCGAAAACCATAAAATGTTCTGGAGCACTAAGACAGGATTTAAGGAGAATTCCCCTAAAGCGATAAAAAGGGGGATGAACTGAAAAAAATAAAAAGTAATAAAAAATTGAACATTTTTTCCAGCATGGGTTATTAAATGTACAGCGAGGGAGGTAACAACAGCAAAACCTTATGAATACAACAATAAAACTGAATGATATAGAAAGAAGAAAAGTAAAACATATCCACAATGCTTTTAGCATTGAAAATTACTTGAAAATTGCTTACCTAGCATTGTCTTAAAAGCATTCTCATTCGCAGAATCCCAACCTCCCTATTTTACCGAGTCGACGTTCTTCTCCAACGCCTTACATATCGGTAAATTTAATTTCCTTATTATATTCTTACAGATTGGCTTCCTGACGTCATGAATCCTCTGAACACAAGCGAAATGCGTCGCAGTATTCAAGGTAATAAAATCGAAAATTAATAAACAGAGTTCACTCGGTAATATTCAATGAAGTCGGAAGCAGGGTTTAGTATATTTTATTCATTACCAGGGATTGAGATACAATTGAGAATGAAGTTTATACGTAAGGGTTTTGGGTCTGATTTCCTTTATCTGGTTTTATTTGATTTAATACCGAATTGATGTATTAATTTTAAAATATGATCTGTTTTATTCTTCGCTCTTTATTTTGTGTACAGTGTTGAAATTAAATTATTTTTACATGTAATAACTCGGAAATATTTTCTAACCAGAAACATCTATTGTAAAATTTCTACCTGCAATGTTCAGTCAAAGGTTCAGTCCATTCACGATACGTCATGCATTAATATGTCAACGGATGAGTAGGGATTGCAAAAAAGTCGTAACTCCGTCTTGACAATTTGTTTCGGTTAACGAATATCAGGGAATCGGTTGCAAATAAAGTTTTATTATACAAAAACGTTTGTCTGTATGACAGTTGTCTGTTGTGTTTCCACACCGTTTACTTCTTTTCGTATTTTCAAATGTGTCACGTTTCCTTCGTTTCTATTATAGACATTCAATAAAAATTTGCTCCTCATTTTTTCTGCGTCTGGATTTTATCTCCAAATAGGATTTATCACACATGAGGTATTTCTGTCGTTTTGATCTCGTTGGTACGAATTTTAATGCTTGGTTTTTTTCCTAAAACAAGATGTATAAAATATATCTTGTTGTCCAATTGGTGGAACAAAATATTATGTGCGTGCGTTCGTAAAATAGCGTTGTAGGAGACATAGAAAAAGAGAAGCATAGATTTATATGGAGCGAGAGAGAGTAGAAGTTACTAAATTACTTTAACGTAAACCCGATCTTCCAGTAGACACTGAAAGAGCAAATGAAGAGTAGAAACGTCAAGTATCGAACGATTATATCAACGAAACCGACAGTATCTAACAACGTATCCTCGATGTCATGATAGTTCCTTGGACATTTTGTAAGCAATAAGATGGAGGTACCTATTACAATAGTGTTCAGAAACGGGGTTTGTGGTTTTCCTCAATGAATGCGTATATTATTTTACGATTTTAAAAACGTTTAATTCGAATTAGATTTACATCATTTCGTATTACACATATACATTTCGAATTAGATTTAGTATGTATGCAACGTATGCGCCGCGCCGGTAGCTCGTGTCGTTTGTATAGTGAAGGCGTCCTGCACCGGCTTCTTTCACGCGTAGGGACTTCCCCTTTCGACAATAGATGGCGCCATAGATAGCGATCGCCGACAAAATATAGTAAATAATAACTGCTCGTGATACTTCAAGTCCCTTACAGCGAAGGAAAATGTCGCAAGGTACTAGTTGAGTATTAGTTAACTACTTAAGATGTCACCGTAATAAAATGCTTCCATACTTAAGGCCTTAAAATAAAATTTTCTGCGTCATGACTGCCTTAGACAAACACATGACATAAGCATCACCCATTACCAGAAAATAACGTTTATCGTCTGTTTTGTTTTTGTTCTTTCCTTCTTTTTTCTCGACCCATTCCTGATGCCCTTGCTGATGTCCATGACCGCCCCTGACCATTTTCTATCTCGCGGGTCAACTGCTCTTTTTCCAGCTTTTAACATAAAAAGTCAAAATGTCTGCCAAGACCAGTACCTAAATGAATCCCCAACATTTAATTAGTACGGTTATACAACAACATTATTCTAATTAAATACATTAAAGACAACATAATAATATAGATTTAACAAAAAGTCAACAATTAAAATCAAAATTATATAGGTGTGCCAACGTAATGTTCTCATAAATTGTCAAGTCTGCTTAATGACACCTGACCAATATTTGACCAGAGCCTTTTACCAATTGTAAGAGAAGACCCGAGCATAATATTGGGACAGTAATGGGTATAATAAGATTAGGTAGTAATATTCTACATAAGATGAAGTCATAACATCAAAAAGAATATAGACGGCTTACGTTATCTACTTATTACGTTTAATCTTACCATAACCAGAAGGTAATTTCCCATGTCAAGTCGATTTAAGAGCTTTTACGAACTAAAGCATCCACTTGAAGGGAAAGAAGCACCATAGCCTCATAAATTACACTTAAATAGATAGTAGTTAGTTCAAGTACTTGAGTAGAGCAGGTAGATAAATTGTGAGCTTTTATTTGACTTAGTAGTTAGGGAAGCTTTTATAGAGCAAGATTTTACGTATTTTTTATATAGTTATTTAGATGACCCAATTATAAGTCTTTGGTGTATATAAACATTATTAAAGTAAAAGGCATTACTGGTCAAAATAATAGGAAAATAAAAAATAGGATTCTTTGTGTCGTGGGTGGGAAGTTCAACACAAATACTTAACATAATACCACAAACACCCCTGACCCGACAATGAAAATATCAAATAAATATCAAAATTATAATGGATACCAGCCCCAGCCGGGAACTGAGCCCGAACCCCCGTGAAAACGTTTAATCAAATACACTCTTAATATCAGACCTCTATGTCATATAGCAGTTAAAAGGAAGAAAAATGTTTAATTAAAATGACTTTAAGTCATTAAAGTTTTAATAGTACCTAATGAACTAAATAACGTTTATAGCTCTAATCCTTCAGTAGTTAACTATACAGAAAGGATTTAACTACCCTAAATTTTGATTCAAACATCACTAGCCAAACGAAATAAACTCCATCAATCGAGCCGAATAAGCTTCTCGCCAATACAAAAACATAATCTCAATCGAGGATTAATTCTGAGAGTGATACAAAAACAGGCAGAAGCCTGTAAATAAAGAACTCGGGAAACATCGAACAATACAACTGACGTTAATCCATCAAAAGAAGCTCAGGATGATATTATTATGAAGAGAATTATGAAAAAAACAGAAAACGCGAGCGTCACTGCTCCTAAGAATAAAATATTGCGAAGGGAAACAAGTCTGAATCGTCTAATATCTTTACTAAATATTAAAAGGTCAAAACAATATTCGAATAGAAAATAAAATGAATAACTTAGTGTTCCCTTTAAAAAATCACAGTATTACTAAAAGTCGAAGGTATCAAGATTCAACAATGACGACAGGTCCAACGTGGTCACTTCTTCATCTTCTTTCATAATGATATGAGGAATTCGAGAACTGTTTTTGTCTTATTGAATAATCTGGTTCGCAAAAATTGACCGTTTAGCATCAGTTGATAAGTTTGTCTGAACTGTTGACGTAAACAACTAACTTCCTCACAAGACAAATTCTCCAACAGTTCTCGGCAGAGTTTTTACACGCACTTTTTATGGAGCCAGCATTTCAAGACCTTACAATGAGGTATTAAACTTAACACTGGTACGGTGGGCGCGTTCCTGCAGATCCATTCATATGACTCTCCATTGTAAACGATCAATAAGGGATAAAAGACACAATAGCTATTTGATTTCATTTATATTTTTATACGTATCTTAACGCTGGCGGACGATAGGACTTCCGGAGTATTATCTGTACAATGGCCGCGCAGTGACAGGACAAGTAAGTAACCGACCGCAAATATTTGTAAATCAGGAACGAATTTTGACGCAATAAATTACTTTTGAATACAAAAGTCCTTTTATGTATGGCGGAAGACGTTCTGCTGCTGTCTTTTGAGTTGTCATAAAACTGGGTAATGTATCCGGGGTAGGACAAGCTGTTCGCAATGATGATCAGACAACGTCAAAAGACAGACTTAACAAAAGTTAATAGGTTAACTATTTACGGTTACAACCTAGCCACCTAACTTTAGCTACCTAACCTTTTTTTTATGGAATTAAGATAGCAAACGAGCATGCAGCACCACCCTTCCGCTGCCGCCCATAACAACTGTGACCGACCTAGAACTAGACTCAAAGGGACTAGGATGGTTAGTACAGTTAGTAGATGGTGTTAGTAGATGTGTAACCTTGAGAACCTTTTGCACTGCACTGCACTAGGTAATCAACCTAATCCCGATCTTGCTGTGTGTCGATCACAGTTGTCATGGGCGGCATTGGAAAGGTGATGCATGCTCGTTTGCTATTGTAGATCCATAAAAAAATAATAGCTTATTAATATACATATTTAAATATCTAGAATAGGAAATTCTTAAAACATAAAAAAGTTAAGACATTCAAGAGGCTTTAACAATATAATATCCATAAAGAAATAAGGAAAATAAGGGTAAAGCACTTTTCTCGGGATTTTGTGGAAATAAATGGACTCATATACAAATAAAAGTATTGTATATCACGCTAAACGAGTTTGGTGAAATAAGACCTTTCTCAGTTCGATTTTAGTCAAAACAAAATCAGAATGCCCTTTTGTTAGCAGTCCTCTCCTGTGGGTATCATATTTAGGCGAGGGCTTTGAAAAGTAACGTCAGCACATAAATTTGAATTCATTTGGATTTTTTATTTTTAATAAAATTGCGTCTTAGGGTTTTATATTTATAATTAAAGCGGTATATTTTTATTTGCACAATGGGCGGACTTAATGCCTAGAGGTGAATGTTGAAAATGTGTGGCGTGCGTAAAAGATCAAAATGGAGAAAAAAGAAAGATGAATAATTAAACTGCATTCTGATTCCTTCTGGTAAGACACTTCATTTTTATTCATATTTCAATTAAATGTAAATCAATTTAAATTTTTCTTCCAACAAATGGAAAAACGGCTCGTTTTCTAAAGGTTGCAATAGAATTTCAAATATTGTAAGTACCAATTATATTTTTCCAACAAACTGTATTTAATTATTCGAGTCAAACGAATACAATTAACTCAACAAATAATATTTATTCAGCAAATTCCATTCCACTAATTGGTTTACTTTAACAGATGCTGTGGTTTTAACCTAGAAATTGTGTATCGTATCTGAAGCACAAACTAATTAGGGATATTTATTATCGGAATGAGTGTAAATAAGAAACAAAGTCATTGGAATTTAACTTCGAATACAAATTTATTTAGTTTAACCGATAAACGGATGCAATTACAAAATTCAATTCAAATTATAAACAATCCTTTGAAGTGATTTATTTTGTGTAATCGGTTTCAGCAAAAATAGTGTAAGATGTGATTTCGTTACTCTCATGGTGACTTCATGGCCTTAGAACATTACTTTGGAAATTCTTAACACATCCATAACACCAATACCTACTCCATTTCAGGGAATGGTCATAAAAAATATTACCTCTATGTAGGAAATGTCCAAAACCGACTTCATTATTTTAAGATATTTTTATTTTTTTACACATGATAGTTCCAAAAGGGCAACAGAAGACTAGAGTAGCAAATTCTTGATGTACCTACCATATAATAAGAAAAGAAGCACATATTTTAATTCAGTAAATTGAATTCAATGAAGATCAATAAAAATGTTTTATTAGGTGATCAATAATATAATACATATATACAAGCAAAATTAAAATGCGTGTATAAAAAGAATTACTTAAAACGGTAAAGGTGACTTCCCCGAGGGCCATGACTCACAATTCCAAATTAATTTTACGCTTCAGAATTTCGTGTTGAACTTTAGAAACAAATGTATTTGTTTGCGGTTATAAGGCCAAGTAATTGAGCTGCAAATTGTTACTATTTACAAGCAAACAACTCTCCGTCCGACCTAGGGAACCTAGAAGCATGAAATTTGAATGACACATGAAATTTGCATGAAAGACATGCGTATGTAGGAGGGGTTTCTGATATAATGGAGAACAAAGGAATAATAAGAAGAACTAAGGATGGATTTTTAAAAATAATACCCGAAAAGACTATAACACAAGGTAAAGCTTATCATAAATATAAAACGAAATCAGATGGGCTAACAGAATAACAAATGATAAACTAAACTTTATTGTATTAGATCTGTTCTTCTATCCCTACTTGCGAACATATAAAATACAGTGCGTTTCGCTAAATAATATTATGATGTCAGGGAATCGAATTACATTGCTACATAGAGTAACATGTTTAATAAGCGATGTTTCTATAGACCCCTTTAGCGATGAATAGTCTTAAAACCTGTATGAAACTGGCGTCTCGTGGGGTAAAAACAAGGGCTTGGGAATATGACACAAGAATTCCAGCGTCGATTCTGCTAAGAAATATTTTCTCGGTGGATTATGAATCAAAGTTAACTGTTTTGTTTTTCTACTCCATAGCACGACATGATTCTGAAATTTTCTTGTTTCTTTGCACAGGACATGTTCGCGATCTTTTCATTCCAATTAAGATATCTGGTGTTGCGATAAAATGAATATGTTTCCTGCAATTATTAACTGTTGTGTATAAAAAACTGCACAAAATTTTGATACTCCCGTTCATCGTTCTGTTTTTAATACTACAATCGATGAAAGATTCAATTTATCTACTGGAAAAAAATAGTTTCATCACAATCGCAATATATCTACCTACATTCAATAGTCCATTCTGACAATATGAGACATTGGGTTAATCACAATGTATCACAACAGACTGATATAAACCTAAGTTATACAAGTTTCACTAAATTCCTTCTCATTTAATCAAGTAATAATTTGATACGCAGATCATTCGAAAAAGTAACACAATCGATGCCATCTCGATATATCTTCACATATCACCTCCAGAACTAAAATGTCACCGTTTATTAGTTTAAAGCTGCTAAAACTGTTTTTAAAACTCAGCGGGGCTATAATGACTAACGATCTAATAGCGATGTTACTGTTACCTTCGAGTCGATTCTATTTCATCGATCATTCATTAACACCCACACAGGTCGATGGAACTACAAGTAATGAACGACAATAAAATATTTGAATTTGGATCGGTGTTAAACGAGTTCATAAAAATGAATTATACATTTATTGATATATTTTGCCCTAATCGATACTTTATTTATTCGTTTGTCATTATTATCCAGAAAAGGTTACGTAATTTCTACACGGCTTTAATTACAAAAAAAAAACAAATTAAAAATTATAGCCAAAATTTGAAAAATAATTAGTGATACAGCCTTGTACTATACATGTAATTAGACGAGCTGAACTCGCAATTTTGTTCGCGCATAAGAGGTTTTCCCGCGTGTATCCTGATCTTGCGGGGACAAACAGACAGACAATTTTTTTTAAATCGTTTGCTTGTTTTATAGTATCATGTCAATGCCTATACTTACGCACTAGAAAAACACTGTTATTTTGAAATCACCAACATACTCTTCAATTTTATTTAGGTATAGGTATAGATGTATGGATTGAGTAAAGATAAAATGCTATACCGCCATAATGTAAATACTAAACTTATTATACGTTACTAACAATATAATCAACGAAACTGATCTAATAAACTTCAATAATATCGAATGAGTATTGAAACATCGTTCACTGTGTAAAACTTTAACCATATATTTAGTAATAAAAAGCTTTTTATTACATTAGTTCGGAAAGTCTTACTCCATAAAAAATGGCCATATCCTGAATAACTAAACCGGATTATCTTTTAGGTCAGCACTATCTACCAAATTGTAAATATTGTTGTCTCTTTCTTTCTCAGCTTCACGACATACACTTTCTCTTTGTCACACCCTTGGGTATTTCATAAATCAACGGATACTAAGGCACTTGTTTCATCGGAAGGTATGAATCGATATTCATCATAAATCAGAAATGGGGTCAACTTTTATAATGCTTGTAAAAATAATAAAGGTAGGCTTAATTGTCGAAATAGATAAGTTATTTTTTTTATTATTATGGGTTCGGATACCACCCGCAAACCACGAAACAGATTATTTTATTATTAATATTATAATGATGGTAATATTATATAAGCCTCTAAATAACCTGATGGTAAGTGGTTTCTATATGAAACGAGTGTTTCTTTATTATTATTATTTTTACTCCATAGTCTATCTTTCATACTATTAACAACAGGTGACGTCTGCTCGTTTGTTTGGTATTCACGTAACTAACTTTAAAAAATAATCAACTTCAACATCCACACGAAGGTATAACTTAAAAACTTCTTGTCAGATGTCGCTTAAATTTACATCGAACGAGACGTGAAGCAAGAACAAAATAAAAACAAAATCGGTTCATCCAATACAAAAAACAATCAAGTTGACAACCTCCTCCTATTTTAAAGTCGATTTAAAAGTTGTCGCTTACACATATCTGTGAGACAGACGAATAATACCGGTGCTTTACGCGACAAAAGCCAACAAAGGACGAATAAACAAACACCATGATCCTTACCGTCAAGTAAGTTGATATCGAGACGTCCCCCCATGCGGAGTTGTTCGGCAATTCGCGTGCACGAAATATGGATGAATGATAAATCGACTTCTTCCTGTACGTGTTTTCAAAATGGCGACGGGTTTTGTTACCGGTGCATATATTATATTATACAGGTTTTTTTATGTTATGGGGTTCTACTTTTCTTTTTTCGGTAGACAACTTGTTGGTGACTTAGTGTCACTGATGTCCAAGGGCGGCAGTGACAACTTATTATAACTTGATTATCGTGACATTTTCTGCCGTTAACAACAAGATAGACTGCATATTAATAATGTTACTACCGCGGTTCGTAACGTGTTAGGTTCGATTCCCAGAAAGTAGAAAATTGGAATAATGAGTTTGACCTTCATCTGAGGGTATGTTCTTATCTATTTATTTTGTTTATTTCACTCTGAACCAGGAATCCTAGATTGAGACTATGAGCTCTCACACTTGAACACACTTGTATTCTACACTATTAAATTTTACCCTCGCGTTTTGATTTTCATTTAAAGAGATTTTCACACTTCAAACGATTGAAGCAATTTGTTTTAAAAAAGAATCCTTCCGTCCAGTTTTAATTTTGCCTCATTTGGTCGGAAAGAGGAAAATTCCACCTTCATTTGTGCATAAAATCTGACACTGGAATAAAAATGGAAAAATACTTTTTTTCATTTCCGTGCAAAAAATTGAAAGTGTACTCGAGTGGAGCCGTTAGTTGAAGCTTAATGTTTTTTTTTAATTCACCTCCATAGTCTAAATTACTGGAGCGTTTATAAAATGAAATGTTGTCAACAACGCCACTTTCATCTTTATTAAAATTTGATTTAATTTTATGGTACAATTCGTTTATAGCTTTATTCTTGTAATTCATCTCTTTAGCAACTTTATTTTGCTAAGTGTGTGTTTGGAGCGTTATCAGATTTGCTATGGTTTCATACGACGCCAAATTTTAATTTCTTCTATTAAGTAATAAATGTTAACATGATTTATTTTATGTGATTTTGGCCTGGCAACACGTAAAATGGTTTCTATAAACTCATCTCGTTATTGTAAATGAAATAATTTTAAACGATACTTTAGAAACGGGCTAATTTGAAGAAACCTCTATAAAAATAAAAAATACAAATTCACATAGGTTTTTATAAAAGTTATTTAAATTTTATTACTTGTCTAGTTGAAATAAACCTCAGAATAAAACTTCTAACCTTCATAGCGTAAGTTCTTCAAGTTAATCATAAATTGTAAACGAATAATATTATAAAAGGCTAGTCCGTTAATTTAACTAAATTATAAACATGGTAGCTTAATTTTATCGGAAATTAATCCATCTATCCATGAGGCTTTTTAAGTTATAAAACTCTAATTAAGAGTACTTTCGAGCCTTCTAAATCCAACAAATGGCCCTTATCTTCTTCAGGTTGTCAATCAAGGTTCAGAGCACCTTATGCTCCTTTTCACAGGTTTTCTTGTTGTCAGGATCTTTCTTTCTTAACGGTTTCCTGTGGTGATAAACTCTTTATTTGCCAAGTCCATTGCCAATTCGTCTACGAATTTAATCATTCCTCGTGTGAATACTTAATGAGATCTTCTTAAAAAATCGTGCAATGAATTAAACATGGTTTTAGACAATACAATACAAATTAATAGTATTATTTCCACACCGTTAACCCTATTCCGAATATTTGGGTGGCGACGGGAACTGCGAAAATCTTCTTTTTACCCAATCAAAGGGGTGCTTGATTTAGCGTAAAAAGCGCTCAACCCCAAAGAACGTCAAGTGCAAAAAACTTAGGTAAGACGCTTGTTTTAATATCCGCGAGCGTGGTAAAGCGATGAAATAGCAGGATGCTTTGTAGTATGTAAACTCTTGTAGTACTACTAGTAGTGGTAGTAGTAAAGTAAGGTAGTATAAGGTAGTACAGACTGATTATTCAACTCATTTTTGCGCCCGACGTATTTTCAATGAAATCAGGGCGATTTTTGAATATTTTATATCTATACTGACGACAATGCCAAAGTAATGTTCGAACAAAATTTAAGAATGGTCAATAAAATTCACCCACATGCGAATGCTGGTAAATAAGCTGATTTGATGTGTATAACTATCACACACATACCTATTCTATGTAAAAATACTATTAAAAGTGACTTCTTTAATACTGAATGATTCGTGAGTGTTTGAATTCATTTTACGTATAATTATCACAACTCAGTCACAAGGGAGCTCTCGTCGCCTGTGGCTCCTGATGACGAACCTCGGAATCGGTTCGTAACTAGTCGGGCGAATCCGACAAAACAGTACGTGAGGTAAGCCGCGTTATATACGTAAAATGAAAAGTGACTTCATATGCTACTACTAGTTTAAGCCAACATCTAGTGTGATAAGTAAATGCCTTACTGCAATTAATTAAGACTATAAATATGACAAATAGTCATAAATGATTTATGACATTATCAAATTTCCTAAAAGTAACAAATAAATGATGATGATACCTAATAACTGTTTATCATACATATAACTTCAATTTCATGAAACAACGCTTACCTTTATCGTTTACGGTGCTCGTTGAAGGTGAGACACCTGAGAATCAAAGGTTAAAATCGTATGCCATATACCAAAGTTTATAGAATTTTTTTGTCGGATATTTCTGTATCACTAGCTTCATCCGTAAAGCTTCAGCCAGTCGCATATAAGCTTCGTATCGGATTAAGATGTTTTGTTTCTTTTTTCAATATATTTTTTGCTATGAAGTGTTTGGAATATTTTTTCTGTTATTTTTTACCAGTTTTTAAGTCGTGTGGAAATATTTCGATAGGTGCGTTCGGGAGATGGTTTTGTTCCGTCATGGGTTTTATAATATTTACTTCCGTGTCTACTTACCATCCTTTGAAACTAGGATTCTGTGTGGTTGTTATTCCGATCTTCTCTAATTTTGATTAGAAAGATTTGGCCTACGAAAAGTATGTACATACATGTAAGTAATTGTGCTTTAGATAAATTTTCATCCCTCTTTTTATCCGCTTAAGAAAGAAATACGGAAATACGGCAATATTTGTCTTAAGCTGACGTTATTCTTGGCTTAAATTTAATATTCGTAAGTCAGTAGTTAGTTTTCGTGTTTTCAGATAAAGTCTTTTGCTGTTGAAAGAGGCGTGTTAAACATGCATGAATAGCAACAATAACAGTCTCGGAATCGATGTACTATCACACAAGAATGAAAGAAAAAAGAAGAGAAAAGAATGTAATACTAAGAAGCTTTCAAGCGGAACACAAGTTATTTGGCGACTGATTCCAGCAAGAGAGCTTGCAAACTGAGTTTCAGCCCTACCACTGAGCGAGCTTTCGCAATGTATTGACGTAAAAATGAAAAGTCCAGGAATCATGAGTATTCCTGTAACCCAACAGATTTCCTACATCTTTATTCACCAGCCCTTGTAACTGGCCGATTATTGATTCTTGCAGTCAAAGAGCAAGGTCAATAAATTCATTACCCGGCTATTACAATAAATCAACGATAGAGACAAAACCTACAGCGGAACACGGGTTACTCGGCTCGTGCGTCTCTTTCTGAATCACGGCGGGGGATAAAGAGGTTCGGTTTAGACAATCCCAACAGCCGTAGGGCTGTGCAAAATAACGATGTTATTATTTTTTGGCTCATACAACAAATGTAATATATTTTTTAACTGTTGTAAAATTGATTAGAAGTTACAAGTGAGAAAGCGTATGTATGTACTTAATTTTTTAAAATGTAAGGATAAACTTATAGGTATGAAATGTATCAAATGTTTTGTAAAAACACATAATACTAGCACACATATTTATTTTATTTTCATTTTAATTAAAACCCCCTGATTATTAACTTGCTTTCTGGGTCGACTGACTTATTACATTGATTTACTGTTTATTAAACAAGAGCTCCATCTGGCTTTAATTACGCAAGCATTTCTTCCCTTCTATCCATTGCGGGAGCTAACAGCACAGCTACGTACGTACGTATGTACGTACGTTCCTCTAATACGGGTTGATGAAGGGGTTAGCGGTCCCCAAGTAACGTAACTTTTATACCGCCTTTGCTATGGCTATGTTACGATAACAACCGTAACCGATGGCTTTACGGGCATCTCTAAGCACCCAACACCCATTCACTAACCGCGTCCACTATTGCAGAAGTAAACGGGCTAAGAAGATTAGCACTTATTCAACCCTTATGACATCATTAAAATGCAAATGTACCCTCCAACAGCCAATGTCCGAGGAGACAACCCTATCTCAAAGGAACCCATGACACGAACGAATCACGACTACCCTCCCAACTCGCGGCCAACTAAACACGATCACGACCTGTATTTATTAACTTGATTCGTTAATAAATCACCTCAAATTGTATCTTAATATTTCTTGATGGCGAAATGCGTTTTTGCGGTAAGAACAAGTAAACACGACCAGTCATAATCCTGTTACGTTCTATATGCTCCGCATCTAGGTATAAACAATAATATTAACTAATTTTAGCTTGACGAAACCATTCTTGTTTGATCTAAAGTCCGAGAACTTATTTTAATAGCCGATAAAAAAGCAGACGAAAAAAGGAAGAAAGAAATTAACTACTCTTACGTTTGAGTCTCTTCCCCTACTTCACATTTTTTGAGTCCGCTGAAACAAAAAGACAATCGCGAATAATTTGAGTTTTTGATCAACACAACCAAATATAAAAAAAAATTGTACAAATAAATTTTCAATTGTTAATCACAATTTTTTGAGTAGCACATTTTGATTAGCCAAACACTGGGCAGAAGTCTCGATCAAGTTAAAGCGGTCCAACTCTATTACTAGAGAAACCCTGAGAACCACGATGATTCATTTAAAATTCTTGTTTTTATGACTGACAAGTAGAGGCAGTGGCAATTATAGTTTACTGGTGGCGACCATTCACCCAAGCTGGGATTGACTCTCTGCTGGTAAAGAAGAAAACGATAAACCGTAACTGGCTCTAACTTAGCAACTAAAACTCGTAAAACACTTAAATGTCAATGGAAACCGACGGATGGTAAACGCTGAGCGAAATAGCACAACGAAATTCCACACACAGTATTTAATCTGAAGTCGAGTTAATCAATGTTGTATTATTGGATCTGTGGGCGCTGATAGCTAACATTTTTTGAGCGTTTCCGTGCTTCGTAGGACACACAAAGACATCGGTCCCGGTTGTTATCGTTATATAGCATCCGTTAAGATATGTTGGAAGCCTTCAAGTGGCATAAAAATCTCTGATACTTGGTTTAGCCATAAATCCTTCCACCAATCCACTGAGGAGCAACGTAAAGTATGACCTAGGCCTCGTCCCGTACTCAGTAATGGGCCATAATTCGCCGGGTACATTAATTAATTTTGATGATTCTCGATGAGCATTCTTTTTTCCGTTGATCAAGACATTGGAGATGTAATAGTAATTATTGATGAAACTTTAGATGATAACAGTAATCGATGTGGACAGGCGATAGCAATAGCACTTTGCTAGACGTAGACTACAAAATACATTAGAAAATTACTTTGCATCGATCAGGCTATCAGAGACGTGTAAGGCTAGATTTATTTACAGCTACGTGTTCGCGAATTAGCGGCGGTGAAATTAATGTGCTTGGAATTTGACTAAATTGAGGACGATCTCCCGTGGTTTAGTTGATTAAGCTGTAGTGATTTTGTGGCACTATTTTGGCGAGAGTATATTGATGGAGATTTATGTTTTTGTTAAAGCAGCATTTATCGGATGATTTGTATCATCGGTTGCTTTTAGTTTTACTCTTCTCGTAAATGAGAAGGTGCTTTTAGGGTGAGAGGTATTTGCATATTGTGTGTAAATTGCAAAAATGGCTGATTGGGGTAATTTTTTAAATCTTTGTACTCTATCTTTTTAGTTGGGGTTATTCAAATTTGATTTTGTCCTTTTGGCATTAGTTCATCTTATCCGCCTTTATTTAATAGATAAAATCTTTAGAAATTCATTATATTTGTGGATATTCCAATAAACGACTAAAATAGAGTAATGTCTACTATGCCCTTTCCTTTCTATTCTTTAATAAAAAGAAATCTCTTTATATTTTAAAACCTTGTTGTAATCAATCAAGCTTGTTTGTAACACGGCGTTGTATTAATGGATATTAGTCACATTGTAAAGTAACGGTCCAAATCACCTCCTTGTGACATACCTACAAGAAGGTTGACCACTCGCCGAGTTCTTTGTTTCTATCGATTGTCTTTGTAAGAGCGGATACAAAAGACTGAATAGTTGAATACCAATACACGATATCTGTCGTCAGATACGGACAGCTAAATTTGAACCATATTGACGTGTGTTAAAGATGAGATTAATGAAGACGCTTTCTGAGATTCAACGTTAACTTTGTAAAAATCACTTGTAACCTGTCATCGTTGTCTGTTAATTTGGTGTGTTTCTTTTTTGTTACGCAGAAAGGGATTTCAAGTGTTTAAACATCATTGGAATACACGAAAGCTGTCTCAGCTTGATTATTCTTTTGTCTGGTGATGTATAGACACGACAACCGTAATATAACTATGTTTCCGGAGCGTGGTATTTTCCTAGAAACGCTTTAGAAAGGTAACGAAGATAGAAATAGGATGGTTAAATATGTTACTTTTCTCTTTTGAATGTTATTTTTAGATGTTTGTACAAGTAGTTTTTATTACATTCTCCTGTGTGCAAATTACCACACTAAAGATTTTTTCATATTTGAGGTAGTTACCGTCAAACTTCAGAAGTAACTCTTAAACCTTTTCCAGTCCCTCCTGATTCCTTATCCAGATCGATTCACAAAATGTTTAGTTAAGGCGGTATTCTTAATCAATTCATACTTTGATTTGTGACCTGACTGAAATTAAAAGAATATTTTACTCCTTAGTTTTAATAAATTACAGTACTGAATGAAGAAACATGTGGGTTAAGTAACTGCTAATGTTGGTGGAAACAAACTATTAGACAAATACAAAAATCCAAAAAACATGTCAAGAAAACATCAAGAAATTTTGCCTCTAGCGCTATCGACTGCGCCTGCTGTTGCTAACTCTGTCGATTACGTAGGATCGACGCAAGCTAGGTGTAGATGGTAAGAGCTCAGAGCTCTCCCAGAGAAGTACGTTTGTACTTCTGTCACCAGACATGACACTAAGTACCATTTCTACCGTCATAATATTTCCACTTGTGCACAAAAACCACGTTCCAGGTAGAAAGGTGTTGAGCCGGTTACACTTTTGTAGAGGTGATCATTTCAGTTTTCAAGGGTAGCAATGCATCGGTAGACTTTTGAGTCTTGTTCAAGGTTGGTCAAAAAAGTTACCGGGCTAGGAGCGTGAATGTAAATCGTTAAAACTACATTTCCTATTAGAAACTGAAAAACTTATATGAAAAATTTCCAACAAGATGTTTATCATGACATAAGATTATATTAACTTTTTCTCATAAGATAATTGTGTTAAATATCTTATCTGATATTTATAGCTAATATCTAAAAGGCATTAATGGACACTAAATAATTGTTTGCTTTGTTTTAGATATTATTCCATATTACACATATATGTATATGATATTCATATAAAGTTTACGTAAAAGGCCGAAAAAAAGCAGACAAGCTAAAAGAAGAAAAGGAAAGGAAGAATTACTGGCTCCCAACATCTTAATACCCAGCCGGAACACGACCTGTCATTGGCATCAAACTCAAGCAAGATTACATCCAGCCCTTTCCTTCAATTAAATTTCATCAGAAGGGTTCATTGCTTTCGGTAATACTCGTAACATTCCAACGTATCTTTAACCCGAATCTTCAAAAGTTTCAGGTAGATCACACGTGTGTGACAAAAGACCCAAATTAAATTACAAATTCAGAAGATGGTCCAGATACATTAAATTAGTTGGACAGTTAGGGTACATGGTCTATCGGTCTTAAACCCGATTCCCCAACGAACCGCAAAAATAAGCTCAGGTATATTAATCACAGTTTCCAAGCACGTAACACGTCCCTGTCTATTAGATACAAATCTAACAGACCGGTTTGATCCGGAACGATCAAGTTGTAAGCGATTTCAACTGGATTTTAAGGGAGTCGTAGATTTAAGACAGTAATAAAATAAATGAATGTTTTGAAAACTAAAATCGCAATTGTATGCTAAGTGAATAAATGTCAACCTATGAATTTGATCACTGTGATGTTCATCAATGGGGAGTTCTTTTTTCTGGAGTAAATTCTGAGCGTTTTGTCACGTAATGCCATAAAATTATATAGTCATTAAAATTAAAGCAATATGCAAAATTTTAAATCCTTAAGCAGAATGTACATATCTAAGTGGAAATAGTTCTGATTAAATTTGCAAGATTTCATCCGAAATAACACAAAGACATTGCAAGTTAGATAAAGCTTGTATTAAAACACACAAGTAGACATCAAACACTTAGAAAATAATCATAAATTACCTAATAATAATACTCGATGCTCGATCAATAACTGCTAAAACTAAAGGTACTGTGACAATGATTTTGTGTATTTATGTTATTTCAGGCATTTCAGATATCCTACTAATCCTATCCTATCCTACTAATATTATAAATGCGAAAGTTTATAAGGATGTATGTATGTGAGTGAGTGTGTGTGTGTTTGTTGCTCTTTCACGCAAAAACTACTGAAGGGATTTTCATGAAACTTTGCAGTAATATAGCTTAGACATCGGAATAACATAATTTGTTAAAATTTATAGAGATTTTTGAAGGGACTGGTTTCCCGAAGCGAAGCGAGGGCGGATTTACTAGTATTATAAATGCGAAAGTTTGTAAGGATGTGTGTGTGTGTGTTTGTTGCTCTTTCACGCAAAAACTACTGAACGGATTTTCATGAAACTTTGCAGTAATATAGCTTAGACATCGGAATAACATAATTTGTTAAAATTTATATAGATTTTTGAAGGGGCTGGTTTCCCGAAGCGAAGCGAGGGCGGATTTTCTAGTAAAATATAACTTAAAGAGTATCGTTTAATTTTTCCGAATGTAACATCAAAATACTTGTAGTAACAAGGCGTAGGTTTCCCAAAGCGTAGGCGGTAACTAGTTCGGAACAAACGTTCGCGGTAACGCAAGTTCCTAATAGATACAAATCTAAACTGAGCACCCCAAAAGTTTGTTACGAATTCTAATAAGCCGATGGGGGGTTCGTTCAAAGGGAATATCTTTCCGACTGTGATACCAGCCCTAATATGAACGTTATGTGAGGAACGGTTATTTAATTACTGTTTGCTTGGGCACGATTTAAATTTGAAATTCAGGTCCTAAAATATGTACGTGCGTAGAAATGTTCAATGATTCGTTTTATTGTTGAAAAATTTAAAGGACTGAAATGAAATGTATTTTGAATGATTAGTACCTTTTCTACCGACTATAATTATGTTAAAAGGAATATGTTCTGTTTAGAAAGGTAGATCCGGTAACGGTAAAACATCTGTGACAGAATTAGAAAGAGATTTTAGCTAACAGTCACAGACTGGACCATTACTAATAAAAACTAACTGGACTAACTATTTCTACCCCAACCCTCATAATAATCTTCTATTAATAATCCTCAATTCTCATATTAATCTTATTAACTGGACTAAATATCCTAGTCCCGATGTAATGACAGAGATAATATAGCTAAATCCATAGTTGGGCAAAAGTGATGGCTAACATAGGCTCGATTAATATGCAAGTAAACCGTTTCGGAGATTAGAGAGTAGCTAAAAATTCTTAATAACACTGTTGTTTCCTACTGTACTAATCGATGTCATAACTTTTTCTCAAAAATCTTCCATGTACAATCATCAATTACTAACAGTTATGTTTTAGACTGTACTTCAATAAAGTTTACTGACCGTAGTAATGAAAACCGGTCCGCGATTACCAAGAGATTAATATCGCAACTGATTTAATGTCTTTATTGATCCGGTCAATTGAATCTCGGTGGCAAGGTAGCTCGTATTTTGTAATCCGTTTATTTTTATGCTGAACATTAATTTGCTGAGTTATTTTATAATTTCATCATCACAGCCGGCCCACTCGGGTCTGAATGTACGTGTAATATGAATACAGGCTACATAGCCCACGCTGGCCCAGTAAGAATTGGCTACTACTAACAAACCTTCTTACGAACTCTCGGAATCTAAGGAGAACTTCCTTCATCGATACTTATATTATTTTTGGCTATATGTTTGAACACGCGTCACGTGAAAAATTCTGAACAGAATTTGATGTGGTTTTCACAGTTGCAATAAAAAATTCTCGCATGTTTCTCCTTAGTACGCTTTGAATCTGGTATAGTAACTATTTAAATATTTTTGTTAAGAAAATAATCCCGAGGCAAAGCGAGAACGGGTTCACTAGTATTTAATAAATGATGTAACGTTTGAGTTTCACGAACAAAAGACTGATCAGATAAATATTCTCCATCAACACAATGCATGACAGACATCAACTTTTCGTTGGTACATGAGGAAGAATGCGTGAAATTCAGGGTCAAATTTGTCATACAACAATTATTTACACTTATGAATTACCCATCAATATCCGACAAATTCAAAGAGATTAGACAATTCATTAGTTATGATTGTCTGAAGTGAATCAGCGGTTACTTTGTAAGATGTTACGACTGAAGCTGTGGTGAACTTAGTCATAGTAAAGTACTTGTTTCACCATAGTCGAAAAAATATAAGAATATATAAGTAATTTATTTAACGAAAATAATTGTGCCATGAAATATTGAAGAACGATGAAATCCTAAATAATATTGTTCCTATAGCCTGCGCTCGCAACGCTTTGCTTAAACCAATATTTAAAACAAACAATAAATAGAGTATTTCAATTTGGCTATCATACACAACGAGATTTTTTTCAAATCCGACTTCAAGGGCTAAGCGCGTTCAAACAATAAGAATATTAAGGCGTGTACAATTAGTAGATATAATATATAACATTATTGTCGTATTAGGCTATTTATAAAATTTATGCCAATATTAAGTTTTATTCACAGTGAATTAATGTAGACTTACTAATAGATCTGCTACTATCGTCATCGTTATAATCTTTATCTACGAGAATGTTTTAGCTTATTTTGCACGGTTTAGAACTTCAAAATGACTATTTATAATTGGATATTATCGTAAACTAGTATATTTTATTCTAAAGTCTAAATAACGTTTGCTCAAAATATATTGTTTTCTCTCATCGCTTATCATCTCTCTGTTCAAAGTAGAGCGAGTGGGTAAAACATTTCGTGGTATTCTATCTATTCAGCTATTCAAGTCTAATGAGCCGGCACTTGTTAAAGAGTTGGGTATTACTGCTAATGCAATAGCTAAATCGCTTTCGTTTCCACGGAAGTCGAAAATGCTAAGTGTGGGAACGTTTTAATGAAACTTACAAGTTCTGTGTTTTAGTTAATTTTTTAAACTGTCTCTAAAAGATTTATTACCTCTGACTTACCCGTGTTACTTTTTTTTGACTTTTGAACTATATATTTCAAGTCATGTTATATAATAATTACTATTCTAATCAAAAGTTTTCTTTTAACATTTTGCAGTTTGTGTAAAAATAGTGGTAATAATAAGTGTAATGTTGCACTTTCCACTATCTATCTATTCTCTTACATAATCACAATTCACAAACCATGAGAAATCTTATTTTATACATATATCTTTTAAAATTAAGTTTTCCTAAAGTTAGGTTTTTATATTCCATAACAACATAAAAATAATTTAAGAAAAGATCTTACTATGTCTTATAAGAACAAAAACATAAGATCTAAGCACAGCGACTGATGAAAATTTCACAAAATTGTTTAAAGTAAAATGCAAATCAAGTTAACCTTTTTCAATTCAGTGAGCATTAACTTTCAACACGAGCCAAACGAGCTCTGACCTTATTGAGTTAGTATTTAAGTAGGAGATTTATTCAAAACAGTACAGCCGTTTATGAAGTAACGCCGCACATATAAATGAAGGGAAGAGTGAAGTGAACCGCGTTTTGAAGCTCAACTTTACAATGTCTTCGAGAAATTTGTTTAAGACATAATTTGGCGAGCAGTTAATAGCTAAACGCAAAATGTAAGCGATGACTGATATCCGTAAGACTAGAAGTTTAATAGTATTGTTGTAATAAAAAACGCTAAACTTACTGGTAGTCTGTCTATTTAATTAGTATTTGTATATAACAATTTATGTTGGACACTTAGAAGAGCGATAACTTCCAAGACATGAGAAGCATTTAAGTTTAAAGCACAGGAAGCACTAAACGTCAAATAGATTCCAGCAACATTCAACAAGATTGAATGAGTGATATTGTCTTACTTCCTCAAATGAGTTTCTAGCTTCGCAGCATAAAAATTAAATAATGTCTTACCTAAGCTCAATCCCAAAAGCTGTGCAGTACCTGAAACATGATGATTATTTTATTATATTTAACTAAAATTCGTTAACATAATTAACATAATAATATAAGCTCCTTCACATACGTAATATTTGAGCATGAAATCTGTTATAAATATTTTGCATGTTAATCTTAAAGAGAATGACCATGAAAAACCGATAGCATCTACAATTGACTTTTAACACATACCAATTTGTTCAATTTCAACAAAACGTGTGTCGAAGACAATGAAATGCCATTGTTATAAAAAATTCCTCATATGCTTTCAGTTTTATATGAAGGGTCGAATAAAATAATTACATAATCATGCAAATTCAGTTTTTGTTTCCGGTCTTGTAACCAGTGTTTATATTAATAATATTAAAACGCAGTGTGATGAATAATTCTATTTCAATATTACAGTCATTTCATTAGTAACAACTGGTTATTATATCAATTATGTTAATGTTGGTTAAACACAAATCAATTCTGTATTGTGAACATTTAATATCAAAGTTATGTGGAATAAACATACAACAAATTACACATTAAAATAGATATCAATATCTACTGTGTTACAAATAGATACTAGGTAGAGATAAAATACATTGACCAGACAGGAATTGGATAAATCAAATCAATTCTAACTAATCAGCTAATATTCTAACAACATCTGCTAATTGGACTCACCATTCCAATCCCTAAATTGAGTCTTGTTTTCGATTGGTTACAGTTGTAATGGGTGGCAGCGGAAGAGTGGTGCTGCTTGCTCGTTTGCAACCTTAATTCTATTTAAAAATCTTCTTTGTATTGTTTTAGTTACTAACGATTTTTTTTGTCCTATTTTGTATCTCATTTTTATCTGATGCTTCTTCTCACGTAACACTTAAGCACCGTCTAAAGACGTCATTTAGACCCAGATTAACATATGAATTACTTAAGTGAAGTGAAAAATTCTCGAACAATATACGTCATTTGCTTCAATACACGAAATAGCTGCTTGGTATTCAAAGAGCATATCCTTTTATAATTCCGACAGTACTTAATACTCGCACAACCATCGCAGCTGAATGCATCCAAGACCTGTTGAGATACTAAAACTATTAAGATTTTGGACTGGGGTTATTTGAGAGGGGGACCAAGTTGCGCTGGTTTATCTTTTACTTGCTCTCATCTCTTTGTTTCACGAGAACGCGATACATATAAAAGATTAACTTATTTGTATTCAAGCAGCAGATGATCGGACAGGCCGCGGTGCGTGTGAAACGCAAGAAATAAGGCTTGGACACAACATGGCACCGCGTTTACGCGTCGTGTAAGTAATTGTTAAGATTTTCCAGAATTCACACTTGGCGTTGTCTGTTTATCTATTTATAATTTTCATTCAATCTCTATTACAAATTTCTGTTAGATGATATTTTAGATAGATGATTTAGATATATATATAGATAATATAGATAATAGATGATTTAGGTATAGTTTTTAGCAGGAAGTGGCAACTCCATATGCTTGGCGAATCATGTACCTATAGAATTTAGAATCAACCAGATTAAATGAAACAGAACTATTGATGTGTATAACCGTGTGTATAACGAAGGACATCATATCAACTTGTTTTTTGAATGGACTCTTAGTTCATAATTAATTCTACATAATGTAGTAATTTATCATTATAGACTCAATCTAGAAGTAAACGCTTTTTTTACATGTTTTTATTTAAATTGTATTGTTACTATTTGAATCAACTTCTTTAACTGACTTCAAAAATTGCTGCGAAGACAATTTATTATTTTCAAATTCCAATAGTCATAAAAAATACTATGTCTTTAGTTGCTTTTCATAAAATACTTATAATCTAATTCGCCGTTGAATTACCACAATTTCCATCTGAATCGCAGTGATTATGCGCCACATAATGGAAGCTTAATTGCACAATCATTCGTTATGACCGCACTTCTACACACAAGTCTCTTCGATTAAAATAATTTCAAAAGTAATTATTTCCACGATATTTTATTCTTGCAAATCTGTAATTCCAACTGTACCTACCTATAGCTTTTTGGTATTAGCAATTGTTGACATTCTCGGTCTGGGTGTGTCTCATTTTTGTGTTGTCCATATCATATGAGTGTGTAGAGTTATTAAAAATGGTATAAGGGTGCGTACAGATTATGTAACATGTTATATATATAACTTCTGTTTTATAACACGTCCACACTATCTAACATTGTTGTCTTACAATGAAACATATAACAAGATCCAATGTGTTTTTTAATGACATATCGTCCACATTTATAAAACATGTTATATAACTGTGTTTTGTTATATAGTCTGTACGCATCATTAGCTCAAATGGTACTTAACAGTTCAAGCTACACTTATATTACCGAATTAGATTAAGACTCTGACTAACAAATACCTACTAAGTAGAGTATTACTAACAACTAACAGACCTACCAGTTAAAATACCTGCCTCAGTCCGAACTAAGCAAATAAGTACAAAATTCAAATTCCGATTATATTTTCCATGTCGGTCCCAATGAGGGTAACCGCGTGTGAATTTTCCGCTAGAGGCGCTAGTGAAAAGGGAGGTCTGTCTGTCACTTTTCGCTTGTCTGAATTTCATTTGTCACTGTTTATGTATGGGCGGGCTTTGACAGCAAGACCTCACCTCGACGGTGGCGCCAACTGGTGAGCACAAAAACGGCGACCCTCATTGTCATGAGTGGCAGCGGAAGGAAAGTTCTGTATGCTTGTTTGCTATCTTGAATCCATAAAAATGTTCACAATGTTCCATTTATCTAAAATACGTTCAATAATAGAGTTAAATTATACCAATATTTAAATTTAAAGCTACAACCAATTTGTTACATACAAATTGGTTGTAGCTTACTGTACTGTAGCTAACTGTACTGTTAAATAAATGTTTTTCATTAGTTTTATAATCGTAATTTTTCAAACTTCTATCTTTTTAAATGGCGGTAGCAAATTTTTATTCCTTTTGGCAAACTTCATTTTTTAAGAGATCGTACTTTGTCAATGTAAATAATTACATTATAAATAACAACAAAATGTTTCTATCTGCAAAACATTCCAACAAAGTTGGCTCACAATGTTCTCAAGGAATAAAAGCTTTCGAACTTCCAGCAATAAATAAAACGTAAGCAGTGGAATCGCGATCTAATGAAAGAAATAAAGTACCTTAATTGCTTCTTAAAGATGAACGCGAATGTACTTAATACTAGAAGCTATCCATATTATTATCTATTCTTAGCTTCGTTGGACGTGTTTTTGTATTCAGTAGGCGATAGATGTCGTCTAATTAGTCTTTTGTTTTCTTGGACATTATTTTAATCATTGTGTTTTGCAGGTAGTACTATATCTAGTAGTATCTCAGTAGGCGACTCATTGTTTTAATGGTCTTCTAGTTGATTAAAAGAATTTATATTTGTTTTGTTGACTTTACCTACTTTGGTATTCCCTATTGAAGTAGGAAACAATGTCAAAATATTTATGCATTTATAGTTCTGCCCCATTTTCTACGAGTACATAAGTTGGTAGGTCTGTATCCACGAATGGTTTTGAAATCGTAAGACTAATTTAAGAGTCGTAAGTCATAAGAGTTTGTAATTTAGTGAGACTGAATTTTTTGTGTTTTTCTTAGTCAGTATCTGGATTAGCAGCTAGGTTAAGTAATAGAAAATAAAAAAACCAGTACAATAAAATTTTGTACAGATAATAATTAGGTAGTTATAAATTAATCCTGATCATTTAATTTGAAAGGAATACTTTAAAACGATAAAATAAAATGCGTCACATTGCATTAAGTAAAATCTCTATTTGAATTTAAATATTTTTCTTTCGACGCAGAAGCTGATGTGATTGCACTTTTTGCCGGCTAATGAGTTTTTAATGATAAATATTTAAAAGGTATTTTTATATAATTACCAGTAATTCGTTTAAAACTCATTTGGATTTCTCACCGGGATTTGTGCTTCATTTTAGAAATATTATTAAAGTTTTTCATGAAATAATATCATTCAATTATCATTGTCGGTTTTCGGTGTGTTAGGTATATTTTGATCCTACTTACGCTTACACTTATTTAGATCTTAACGTTTGTTATAGTTCTTTCTTATAGTTCTCATTAACTTTGAAGTGAAAAAAATACCGCGATATCGCTTTTATATTACGAAAACCAGGTTGAGATTACAACAGTTTCAAATTTTTCAAATACCTATTTTAGGTTAAGAATCAACGGAAAATATTTTTTTATATGAATTGGTTTGCGACATGTTTTGCAAACGTTACTTAAATGTTCTGACAATGCCAACTCACCACAATTGTCGAAAACTGTGAACAAACTTTAACGTCTTAACTCGAAGCAGGGTAAGAACAGCTAGGCAAGTAAAATGACGATTAAATCCAAAACAGTTTAAACAATTACTTTACATAGGTTGCCGAGCTGTAAAACTAGAGTTCAACGTCAATTAAGCAGCTCACAGCTCCATGTGTGTCTGAATTGTTTTGAGACAGAGCGAGTCGCGTTGCTTAAATAGATCGCGACCTCTCTTATACTCGTTTATTTTACATTGAGTTATTTGATTCACTTGAATGAATGAGTCTCTCGTCGATTCTCGCTTGCGTCGCTTTAATTAAAGTTAAAACTTTATAGATCGCTAATTGAGCGGATCTACGAGCCGGTTCATCTCTGACTTTCATACGTGAATCGTGAGCGGAACTAGAGTACGCTTTTTGTTGAATTACACATGTAGGCAGTTGCCTGTGATCAACTGGGTCATAGGCAATGGAGCTGCCGTTATAGCAGTGACCTCTATACGTTGGAATATTATCACGGCAAGCTTCAGAAAGCAATAAAGTGCATCATTAATCTGCCGACGGATGCGGTGTTCGTTCCCGTCCACACGATGAAACTAATGATGCTATATTTATTTTTACTAACCACATTAGGATATATTATTAATCAGCTGACGAGACTAGTTCGCTTTTTGGTTTTGTTGTTTTAATTTTTTGTAGACACGTTTTAGATATTTTTGGATTTGGATAACAAAATAAACTTTACCACATCGTCCACAAATAATTCACGATGACCACAGTAACGTTAGTTTAGCTACACAGTGACAAAATACCACTTGTTCAATCCAGTTTTCTTATTTCGTGAGGTCGATTCATCCCACACGGCGCTCTAGGCGGTTTGATGGGTTATGAAATTATTCACATGGCTATAGGGTCTATTTGGGCGCATTCAGGCAATGCTACGATTACGGAACTGATGACTTTATAGACGCTTCCGGCACAAAAGCATATTATTGAACTACGTAGAAATGACCGGACGCTCATAGTTCGACTTGAGTCGATTTCACGTGATCTAGCGATTTTCCCCCTAATGTCACAAAGGAGACCAGCGACTTTCTTAAGGACCTGCAAATGATGGGAATAATGAAATATAGTCGTCTTACGCACCGCGCACACATAGTATCTTGAAATTATAATGATTTAATGATTATGATGTAACTAGATTTTTAAATATGAAATGAATGTATTAAAATATGCAAGATGATTTGAGGGTATTGAACAAGCTGTTCGCTCCAGGCCCAAATCTGATGTTCTCCTTTCTTGAGCTTTTCCGTGCTTTGGAGAGCACGTTTAGCCGTCTCAGTTTCATAGTTAGACCGCGGTCTTTAAGCCACGTTGGAGACCATCGGGTTGATCACCGATACCTTCTCCAATCCACACTGGAACAGCGTGGTACAGAATTCTCTAGGGTTCCTCAAGGATTAAAGCAGATCTGTGCTGAGTAGTGGCGTAGTGGTTCCTTATTAAATTGAGCTACGTGGAATTACACCTATCATCAACATCTCTATTATAACCCTTAACTGTCGCTATGAAGGACTCGGGACTTCAATCGTAATGTGAAATCTTAAGGTCATCGTCCACAATGTTCAGTGCAATTCAGTGTTAAAACACATTTTGAACTTTAAAAGTAAATTTAAATCATAAATTAAAATACAGAACATAGGTAGGTATTATACTTAGGTCCCCGCGGTGTAGTTCCAAAAATGCGCGCAGAATTTTCTCCCTCTTCAGCAATGCTATATTTACGCTGAGCTAAGAAACGGATAGTTCTAGGGATCATAATTATAATCTTAAATTTTTATTTCTCATTTTTGACTAAAAGATGATTAAGATGGAAGATAGCTCTCAGAAGGCTGACTTTTTCCGATTTACTTGTTAGTTATCGTTTGTATTATGACCAAATGATAAAAAATCTCTATAAGTTTAAACTTATTATGTTATTCCAATGTCTAAGCTATATTACTGAAAGTTTCATGTAGTCAAAATCAGTGCAGTAGTTTTTGCGTGAAAGAGTAACAAACACATACACACACATCCTTACAAACGTTCGCATTTAAAATATTTTTCATCACACCTATTCGAAAAAGACGACTTGGTTCGGACTTACGGGGTTCCAAAGTTGCTGTTTTCTATTCAGCGGGCGGGAATGAATTTTCATACAACTTTTCCTGCCGGCTAGATCTTTTCCGTCCTATTTTGAATTTAGAACATTTTAGTATTTTGCGCTAAAGAAATGGAACGCAAATATTGTTTGAATAAAGAATGTCTGGTACGACGCGAGGGCCAGCTGAATAATAAAAAAAGAAATCAAATTAAGATTTCGTTTTCAAATTAAAATTAAGTTTTCGTGCATTTTTACGTATTATTTTCTATTATATATATATTATTATTTTCTCATAGTGGGTGATGAAAAGTAGAGTGTATCACTCGGGTGCAAGTATATTTTTGGCTCGGGCGACGTACTTTGAATCCCTCGCTACGTTCGGGATTCTACTAAAGAATCCCTCGCTACGCTCGGGATTCTACTCTAGAATCCCTCACTTCGCTCTGGATTCAAAAAACGCCCTCGCCGAAAAAATATTACTTTGCACCCTTGTCATACAATCTACTAATTAGTATTTCTAACGCATACACAGTGATCATCATACTATTACCGTTAAAAGATTTAGTAATCCACTAAAGCTAAATCTAAATCTAGCTCATATTACTTATGTCTAGAAGTCGTGACGTTACAGCGAAACATAGCTGTTAACCACTGACTTGATGGGCTATGAAATTATTCACAGACTTGCCCTACGCCCGATTTGGATACATCTAGCCCATAGGTTCTCAAACTTATTTTGTCTAGCGCCCAATTTGAAAGTTAATTATTTTTCAGCGCCCCTCAATTTTTTTTCAACTTTACCAAAATTTAGAAACCATAATGACATTCATTAATTACTGGTACCGCATAACAAAAACTTGTTTTCTCGCCGGCTATTTTACAAAATTTAAATTTAAATATTGGTCCATCGCCCCCTAAAACCTCTTCAACGCCCCTCAAATTTTTTGGGCCTCTTACAGCTCCCTTTAGGTCTTCAGCGCCCACAGGGGGGCATTATCGCTCACTTTGAGAATCATTGATCTAGCCAAGTCAGACATCTACGTGCACTCCTGCATGTTTATATCTCGTTCCACCGCTTCCGGGCATAACTGATTTATTGAACCTATCTCTAAATAACTGCAGTATTTCCACGTTCACTGATTTGTGCATAGTAAAGAATAGGAGTAGCGGTGATAGTTAACAATTCGGCGTCATATTCGGAGGGTCCGGGATCGAATCACAGGGCATGCACCTCAGACCTTTCGGAGTTAAGTGCGTTTTAAGCGTTTTAATGTCACTTGCTACGAACGGTCAAGGAAAACATCGTGAGGAAATCTGCATGCCGAAGAGTTCGCAAAACTCAAAGGTGTGTGAAGTCCGCTAATCCGCACTTGGCGAGCGTGGTGGACTATGGCCTTAACCTTCTCATTCAATAGTGGGCCATGTTGGGTTGAGGTGATGATGATGATGAAATTTTCTTTGACCTGGTTGTAGTATCTGTGGAACACGAAATATTGAAAACCATAAACGAGCCGAAGAGCTAACTATGATAAGGGGTGCAGATCGCTCGTGGGCCTCAGCAACTCCAAAGGCATCAACAATAAATTGACAGCCAGAAAAAAAGGAAGTAAAAAGAAATAGAGAATTGAAAACCTTTATTGAAGTCGATTTTTAACATCATCTGAAATTCTAAAGATAAACTTAAGAAGAATCTCTTAAATTTTCTCACATTTTTTACGAAATATTATGATTCGCTAATAAGGCTGTGGGTCATATTGTCCCCATAAAATTGTAATAACAATTATACACGCGTAAGAGCACGTAGACGCAAAAAAAAGCCATTTGTTTCTAAAATTCTTCGTAAACATAAATTAATTTAATGTTTCTTGGCCGCAGTAATAAACTTTGGGAATCGCAATAAATGACAAAGAATGTCGTTAATTATCAACATGTTAGTAAAAGTTGTATGCAAACGTATAAAGTTAGAAACAACTCGTTTTCGTAAGAAGTGAGGAATTGTAAGACTCATTTCCATTGACATCCTTAGGCTCAGTCTACACTGTTGTATTTATTTTATTTATCAACTGACGTGAATCCTGATCCCATGGGAACTCTGGGATACAAATTAGCTTATATGTTGCTTCACCTCTTCTATCTCCCTATGAAAATCCCATCAAAATCCGTTCAGCCGTTTCTGAGATTAGCGTGCAAAAACATACAAACAAACAAAATAAAAAAAAAAGAAATTGTTTTGGGTTCTCTTGCGTATACAAAATGCCCCCCATTTTAATTTTTTGCCATGTGCAGACAGCAATAAGTTACAGTTTAATTATATGTATAGAAAGATAGATAAAATAGTCGTATAACAGTGACGGATCTGCGTTTAGTCAAATTTTGTAAAGAAAATTTGGTGTGTGGCGGCTGGTAACATAAAAATCATAGTTTGTAGAAAATAATCATTCATGTAGTTCGACCCTTATATGTAGGTCACTGAACCTTAAAAATTATAACTTCTGGTACCTATTAACTTCGAACACTTAAGAGCTCTGGTTAAACTGGTCGAGTAATAAAGATTGTTATCTACAAAATCTTAAGCATTTAATTGAAACTCGATATTCATATTCGAAATTTAAACCAAAGAATACGTAATAATAATCTTATCTTGGACGTTTGTTTATGGTAATGTTTTGTGTGTTGTATTAATTGCTTGGAGAATGGAATTTAATAATACCATTATCATGTAGCCCTCGGTGTATCTATTTGGTAAATAAAAAATCCGTCTTCAGCATAGATTAGTAATAAATAACTCAATACTTTTTACAAAACAATAACCGACATTAAAATCGATAAGTACAACTTAAAAGCTCGTCAGACGACGCGCTTTTAAGTTATACCTACTTATCGATTCTTTTAAAGGAGAACATCAGATTTGGGCCTGGAGCGAACAGCTTGTACAATACCCTCAAATAATCTTGTATATGTTAAAACATCCATTTCGTATTTCAAAATCTGGTTACATCATATCATTAAAAACATAATAATTAGCTTATACGAGGCACCATCCGATATTTTTGATTAGATATGTCGGCGAAGCGTTACGATATTATATGTAAAAATGTTTTTCGCATCGAATTGTATCGATTGGTAAGTATACTAAAACATCGATGGCGATACGTTGGAAGCGATGCGAAGCGATATGGCGAAGTCGCGACGACTAAAGTAGATACTATGAGTGCGCGGTGCGTAAGAAGACTATATTTCATTATTCCCATCATTTTCCACAAAAACGGAATATGCACAATGTGGTAACAATATCCTCGATCTAAAATGCGATGTCTCATGCATGTTCATATTCCAGGCCCAAGCTCCTTAAGAAAGTTGCTGATGTCCTTTATACAGGACTGGACTATAAGTAGGTACCTGCTTTTCAATTAAAAATGAATTATAAAAATCAGAACACCCAGTTAAAAGTCATAACCACTATAAATTAAAGTCCATTATTATTTTATAGAATTAAGATAGCAAACGAGTATTATAGGTACCTACGGCACCACCCATCCGCTAGCGCCCATGATAACTGCGATCGACATGAAATGAGACTCGATTAAGGGAATAGGATGGTTTTTATATTTGTAGACCTATAGACATAAATTATATCAAAATACCTAGTATATTGTAAAGTTGTAGATATATGATGCGACCAACCTACTTAGAATTACTTGGCATAAGATTTATTCTAACTATCCGGCAATACAAAGAGTATAAGCAATAATAAAAAGCATAAGAAATAATTTGGCAAACGCTAGGAACATAAAAGATCTAGATTGTGCCCCGAATCCTATCCAAATCTGGCGATGATGGCTTGTCACCCCGGTTAAAGACCTTTGGTCCTTTGAATGGCGTCTCCTTAATTAAACCGGTGTTGCCCAAGGGAAGGTAAAGAATAAAATTATACAAAAATTTATTTCGATATTAGATAATAATATATGAGTATCACTTTAGTGATGTTCATAGGATCTCCGGATACGGTTAATAAAACAGCTACTAACCTTTAATGATCTTATACCTGCTTGATTTATATATGTTTAACAATATTTATTTATGTATTATGATGAAATAATCGCTGAGCACACTGAATGAAAAAATATAAAAATAGGTAATTTTCGTTTACCGTATGGATAAAAATAGCTCAAGATATTTTAACTGACAGATATTTATTGTGGCAAGAAACTAAGATACGAGTACTTGGAAAATTATTAAGATACGGACATGTTTTATCAAAATCGTTCAATTTTAAGATCACCCTTAATGTGCTTAATTTCAAATTGATTCTTAGGGATTGTTTTGAGTAGGTACTTAAGAAATTATTCTCAGAGGGTATTTAGCCTTACCTATTACATTTTTTACCAGATTCAAAACCAATGCACAATAGCACATTAAATTATTCATTACAAAGCTTAGTATATTATAGCCAAATGATAAGTTAAATACCTAAAGTGATAAAGTCAATACATAATATACATTCCCTTGAATAGGAATAGCACCTAAAATAATTTCAGATCAGATACGGTTTCGGATATCTCCCACTTCGGATATCCGGCACATCCCTGATGTAGATTCAAAACGCATCAGCGCCACCGCTCAGGCGGGAAGCGATTACGTCAGTACCCGTTATCGATAAAACGCTGCGGGTTCGACGGTTTTCCTATATTTAAATTTATTTGTACTATTTTTAGGGGTTCCGTACCCAAAGGGTAAAACGGGACCCTATTACTCAGACTTCGCTGTCCGTCCGTCCGTCCGTCAGTCGCCAGGCTGTATCTCATGAACCGTAATAGTTACCACACTTGAAAATTTCACAGATGATGCATTTCTGTTGCCGCTACAACAACAAATACTAAAAATCAAAATAAAATAAATATTTAAACGCCTTTTAAGACGCCTTAGAGATAGTTTAGTTACCTTTCGGTTCAAGAGTTGGCGTTGTGGCTACAATAAAACAATTAAATATTTAAGTGAGGCTTTCATACTACAGACCAGATTTTTTGGCGTTTTTATACATAATGGTACGGAGCCCTTCGTGCGCGAGTCCGACTCGCACTTGGCCGGTTTTTTCATCGGTGAGAACTATTTCATGTGATAAGTTATCATCATCGTCATCTCAACCCATCATGGCCCACTATTGAGCACGGGTCTGTTCTCAGAACGTAAAGGTTACGACCAAAGTCCACCACGCTGGCCAAGTGCTGATTGGCGGACTTCATACACCTTTGAGTTTTGTCAACTCTCCGGCATGCACGTTTTCCTTCACCGTTTGTAGCAAGTTACATTTAAATGTTTAAAACGCACTTAACATTGAAAAGTCAGAGGTGCGTGCCCTAGGATTCAAACCCGGACCCTCCAAATAGGAGTCCGCATTCTTAACTACCAGGCTATCACCGCTACTAGTATGTCAGTTGAACTCGAAAGGTAAGTAAGTAAGTACCTAAGTATATATTTTTTCTCAAATAACGTACGTAATTATCGCAGTTACATTCTTATAATTATATTGAAATATACCTATTTTTTCCTCATCTCTGTGAATTATTTAATATCAGTTGATGTCGCAGAGCCAGTTATTTTCCTTTCTAATTGACAGGAAAATTCAAGGTTTAAGTCTAATAAGGCGAAATATCTTTTAGCTACTAACGACTCCCTAGCCAAGTAGACTAATTTATAAGATAGAATGCAGAAATAGTACATTATACAGTACAGGCACAAACAAAAACTATGTGCAGTTCATTGTAAAACTAGTTTATTTAAACAGAGCGTTTTTGCCAAAGCACCACTAATTTATAATAAACTACCTTCATCAATTCAGAGCATTAATGATGTTGAAGTATTTAAAAAAAACATTACAACGTTTGCTTATTGATAAGTGTTATTATACAATAAATGAATACCTAACAGATGGATTAAATTAATGGTTCAATTTTTATGTAATAATGTAATGCTGTGTTTAATGAAATAATAATTAGGATAATTTATTTAATTTAATACTATTTTTATTTTATTAATTATTTGTATAACTAATTGATAATTCGACAACGATGACTACTATAATAATAATAATGACATGATGTATATATTTTTTTGATGTTTCTGAAATTAATTTAATGATTTCATTAGTTTTATTTTTATGTATGAATTTCATTAGTTTTATTTTTTTGTGTGATAATTATTGTATGCCCGCTTGTGGCGGGAATACAGAGTTCATATTCTATCTGTAACATCCAAGAAAATTGTACCTACCTGTATTCCACAATCAAGACTATTGATTGATTGATTATGATACAAGTGCGCGAAGTTGGTCATTACAGTCGAGGCGGTATTGCACAGCCCGAGCCGCAAGGCGAGGGCTGTAATAGAGCTAAGACTGTAATGAACAAAGCACACGCGTATCATACGACGTTTTTCAACACACTTGCGAGGAAAAAAACAATTAGGTAGGTATAAAATACATTCGACATTTTTCAGTCACAAATCAGCAAATTTTAAACGAACAAATGTTTGCACAAAATGGCGCGGAGGTTTATATTTTTTCGCGCGCCGTATCTTTGGTTGAATAACTATGCGCGCGCAGGTTAAGTCCAGAGGCACTGAACTGAACACACCGCTATTCAGCCACAATATATTAAACTAAATAATTATGTATTTCTAATAAGAATTTACGGTAATTAATGATTTAAAATATTGTATTTTTTAAATGCTTTAATAGATAATTAGATGAAGTATAATCTTATCTTATCAGATTTTGACTAAGTACAACAAGTTTATTTATTTACAAAATAATAAATCTTTTGGTAACAACCTCTTTACGGATATTAAAAAAAAAGTGGAATAAGAAAAACACTAGTGCGGCAATGAAAATTACATTTTCAACACACTTGCTCGTAAAGTTGCTATTTTTTCTTTAGTCTTACGCCCGGAATGCGGTTTATTACACACTAGTGCGTTTTACTTTTCATTGCCGCACTAGTGTTTTTCTTATTCCACTTTTTTTAATATCCGTAAAGAGGTTGTTACCAAAAGATTTATTATTTTGTAAATAAATATACTTGTTGTACTTAGTCAAAATCTGATAAGATAAGATTATACTTCATCTAATTATCTATTAAAGCATTTAAAAAATACAATATTTTAAATCATTAATTACCGTAACTTCCTATTAGAAATACATAATTATTTAGTTTAATATATTGTGGCTGAATGGCGGTGTTCTTTGCCTCTGGACTTAACCTGCGCGCCTGCGCGCGCATAGTTATTCAACCAAAGATACGGCTCGCAAGTGTGTTGAAAAACGTCGTATGATACGCGTGTGCTTTGTTCATTACAGTCTTGGCTCTATTACAGCCCTCGCCTTGCGGCTCGGGCTGTGCAATACCGCCTCGACTGTAATGACCAAATTCGCGCACTTGTATCATAATGTACTATTTTCAGGTTATTGGTATGAAAACTCCCTTTGGGATCTTAGTTTTTTACATTTTAATTTTTTGAGAGCCTTCACACGAACTCACATCTTTATAACACCTAGTGATCAAGATCTGACAGACAGATAAAATCGGAAGCATAATATTACTTATGATTGCCAACTTTTCGGTACGGAACCCTAAAGATTACCAAAACATTAAAAATTAAAATAATTTAATATTTACCATTCAGTCGTTTCATTGCCGACTGGCAAGAGGTGGTAGCTACCATATACTTGACACGACGAGGAAACGGAATTATGCCTCTCCCCGCTAAAAACTTATTACGTATGCTAACAGATAAGTTTTGTAATCAAAATTTACTTAAGGCATTTCAAGTCAATCTACAATGAACCTTATTCACATGGGCTGAAAGCTGATATTTGTTTAGATTGCCGATAAAGTATAGCTAACCAGCAGGGTTTCACGTAAAGATAACTACACGGATACCAATTTAAACTTCAAAATCATTTTCTACTCGAAACGATCCCTTACAATAAGTGTGACCTTAAAATCGAAGGTTGTGATAACATTTATCAATTTAACTTATCCAAAATAAATGGCATTTAAAGTTCGTCATCCAATAGATCGCTTGTTAATTGATTTATTACTGAAACCACAATTGATTTGAACTAATAAATCAATTAAGATGTTGAAGTTTGGGTCGCTATAAATATGGTTGACTAAAACATAACTTAAAATTTCAAATATGTCTGTGATAGGATTAGGAAATATATTAAAGAGCTATTAGACTATGCTTGTCCTTAGTCGTTGTTAGTAATAGTCTAGTCTAGAGAATACAAATGGCGGTTTCGTTACAGTGCCGGATCGAAGTTCAAAAGCTTCGTGTCAAAATCCTAGTGTGGGGTTTTGAGTGTGTAACGTAGCGTTGTAGTTAGTTTAAATGAGCCTCATTCCGACGAATCCGATGGCGCAATGGTTATCACGCCGAATCGCTGTTTCAAGGGTCCTGGGTTCGATTCCCAGCGAGGCGGAAATTTGAATGACCAGTTTAAACTTCCGTTCTCAGTCTGGGTGTGTGTCCTTGTCTTGTGTGTTGTCTATGGCACCCATGACACAGGAAATTCTAGTGTGGGGCTATGACTGTGTAGCGTTATTTATTTATTTACTATTCGTATTCGGTCACCGATGTGAATTTAATATTCTGGATTCGATTTACTTCGATGGCTCGTAACTAGAAGTTTAGCTAGATATATCAGAATGTGATATGTAGAATTATCGGTTTCCGATGCAACGATCGACGAGATGCCTCACTCGCTCTAATGTAATTTCCTCGCAATATCAGCTTCCTTTAGGTAAGACTGCATCCGTCTTACTTGTAGGTAGATTTTAAACTATTCCATGGCGGTAGCTGGTAATTTTATTAAGAGTTAGCTTATACATCTGATATGGTCGCAAACGACTATAGGCTATCTGCTAAATTATAAATGCTTAATTGCGTAGAGTTTGAATAATTAAATAAATTTCGTATACAAAATGTGTCTCAGAAAATAAAATTTGGCACAGAAGTTGTTTATAAGTAGGAAACGTCACAGAAGAACGGATAGCTAGAACCGGTTATACTTTATTAGAGGCGATCATCTCAGTTCTCAGGGGTAGCAACGCACCTGTGATCGGATCAAAACAAAAATCATAATAACAATTACTACCTGGACTATTACTAACATCAAATAACAATACTAACTAACACTAACAAACTAATATTCTAACACCATCTAATAACTGGACTAACCTCAATTGAGTTAACTGCCTAAATTGAGACTTGTTCCACGAATGTCGTAGTTGTCATGGGCGGCAGTGGAAGGTTGGCGCTACTCGTTTACTCCATAAAAATGATATAGGATAATAGCTAGTAACAAATAAACCAGAAGTACTGCCCTGCCAATTCAAAACACTGTAAGTCGACTTACAGTGTTTTAGCTTAATAGCTCTAAATACGTTCCTTGAAGTCTGTTTATCACCCCTGATTTAAATTTTTTACATTAAAATGCATATTTTGCAAGATAAGACACGTTAAAATACCCTCAATAATGTTAAAAGTAAGGTTTAAACTTGCATACAAACTGTAACACAGTTTACAATGTTTTGCTGTAATAAACTACGTGAAATTGTAAAGATACAGTGTTTTGACTCGTCGCACGTCGCGCGAATGTATACTTGGCGTCGAATCGACGAACCAGCGTAGTTTGGTCTAACAATAATATTGCTATCTCGTTCTTCCTTTCATCGTACTATGTTCCCTCCCGCCGTTTCGGAGAGTGAAGACGGTTCAGTTTACGTCTGACGCGCTTTGATATCGGTAATTAATTGCGTGCTTTCTTGTGATTACCTGTCGTATTTTGTTTAATTAGCGTGATTTCGTGCTAAGTGTGACAATGAATTCGAGTCGGAGTAAAATGTTGGTGAGATTGTCAATGTCAATTGTCAAAAAAATTATTTTTATCTAATTATCGTTGTTTTTTTATTACTTACCTTAACATTAAAAGAATTAATTATCAGCAGCCTGTATTCATTACAAAAATGTACATGTGATATATCTATTGATCGGTTTAAAACACTGTATCGTTGAATACAGCGTCAAGACATAATTAGTAACCTAGGTTTACCAAAGGCAAAACACTTTAATCGGTTTTACAGCGTTTTGCATAGTTCAAGTCGTGCTTAATTTGGCAATTCTGTCTATGAAATACAAGTTAGTGGCAATATCTTTTAATTTGACTAAAATTAACAAAAATAAATGACTTGGCTATGTAGCTAGGCATATACAGCTACTATATAATTAAAAAAATAAAAGAAAATTGAGCACTAATCATTAGAAAAATCACTTAATTGATAAAAATACTAATCATTAAATATCTCAAATCTGGTTTTCCAAAGTTACAGTGTATTGGATTGGTAGGGCAGAGTAGAAGAAGACTAATGAAACAATCCACCCTCTATTAATACTCTGTGATAGAAAGACTCCGTAGATTTATAAAACAGAACGTAAAATCAAATTGAACGACGTGGGCCTGAATAACGGTTATCGGGCAACAAGCGGTGCCGCGTTGCCTCATACGCTCCAATCTAATTCGCTAGCACGGAAACTGAACTCTAGAGCAACATTACTATTCCCTTTGGGGCAAAGGCCTGTCGATGGTGTTTTTTGATTTCCAGGCCAGCCTCTACATGCCGTAGTCCGCTCATGTTTTGTGAGAACGGCACGATTTATTCGATTCTAGGCTGCACGTGCGAAAGCTTTGCCAATACCTGTCGAATGCATGGTGTGAATTCTGCCTGTAAATCCTACAACTTGTTTAGAATTTTATTTTAAATGTGCAAGTCGTTTTGTTGTTTTTTTTATTTTGTTTTATATATTTTTTTATAGCCTAAGAAGCAGGCAAACGAGCAAACGGGTCACCTGATGGTAAGTGATCACCGTCGCCCATGGACATTGGCAACACCAGGGGCGCGACCAACGCGTTGCAGGCCTCAAAATTCTATATATTCTGGGTAATGTGTCATATTTGGGTTAATATCGTGCCATGTGTTACTTGGAATATGTCATGTTTCAGACCGTGGATATGATTTTTTAATTTCAAGACCTATTTTTGATTAAAATAGACCTAATATTTTAAGCTGCTTCTAATAATTGAGAAGCTCGTTATTAAAAAAATATTTACCTATTTACACTTACTAACTTTACTAAGTGTTACAAAACGTCGACTTTTCGTTTAATTATAAAACAGCAAAGTTGGCATGACCGAACGGCGAAATTAATGATTTAACCATAAGATTACCTAAAGTACTTTTTTAATTTAAAGTGCAAAATTTACATTAAGTAACTTACCAAAAAGTACATCTAATAGGTGTGACGAAATACAATGAAAATTAATTAATGGACAGTGTGGTTGTCCTATAAAATCAAAGCATGCAATATCAAAAGTGAAAAAAAAATCTATAAGCTCAAGAATTTCAAACCAATGAAAAAATTATTCACGTCCAGCAATCAAAAGTAATTCCATTTCGATATTGCATGAGAAAAAAAAATATAATCAATATGGCGTACAATTGGTTAAAGTTTTTTCGTATGCCGGTCCCTTTGCCTTGATTTTTATTAAGACATTAAAAGTAAACTGAGTAAAAATTTTATCGCTAATCTTCAACGTTGAACTGGAAATAATTTATTTAATTACCCACGCGAGAATTCAAATCCATTACAAGTGGATGGCGTTAATAATTCGAACCGTGAGAGATTTAATTAATATAGTTAATTTGAGACCGATAAAGACTTTATAGTGCGTGGTTTTGTATAACAGGTCTGATACAAAAAATGAAAGAATTTGGAGACATCAAACGAGACTGAATCACAAATAGCTTTTATCAAAGAAGTCGCGTGATGGATGATCCAAACAAAGCCTAAACAGAGTTTAATGATACTGAAACGAACCATTATTCTATGTGGGTAGTATCGGCACAAGAATCAAACCAAAGACTGAAATAAAATTTATACATAGCGATAAAAAAACCATTACTCCGGGAAAGATAAAAAGGAATCGAATTAAACGCATCAGATAATGTAAACTAGAAACCGAAGCACGGAAGTTCCTATTAACACGTTCTCATTAGCGTAGATTTTAATGAAAGGGGCACTCAATAAAATTTTACCAAGCGCTCCATCAATGAATAGGGGATAGGGTTTTCTATGTTAAATTGTTTTACGCCTTCAAAGAATGTGTAGTGCTAAGTGATTTTTACATTTTACTATCAACAATGGGTGGCACCGTGGCACAATGGGATACTTGAAGTGTCTTTTGGTTGTTTTCTATTTGCTTTATTACCGGTTCGAGTGCTGTTAGTCATTGTTGAATTTGTATTGCTTGTTTCTGGGATTCCGACTCTTTTATTGTTATATCATTATGATTTATGTCGCATTAATGTAGACGTCATTTTGAGAGCTCTTGTGGGGAATATAAACGACTGAACTAAGTGTTACATATGCATATTTATGTATATTCTTGACTTTGTTAGATAGGTGTTTAAAAACTCTAAGTTTTGTAAATAAAATAAAACTGTCATATGAACAGTGAATTAAAATTGCACAAGATTGTCTAAGTATTCAACAGAGCTAATCAGGTTTTTAATATAATTATCAGCCGTACTCGTGATATGTATTTTGTAATGATGTTCAATAATATTGGTATCTCTCTCAACTTTTTCGTCTAATATTACCCTACCCTCTGCATATTATTGCATATTTCAAGCGAAAATTCAAGGACTGTTTCACAAAAGTTTAATTTATATATGTTTAATGTTCTTCTTTGCTTTTCAAATCAAAATAATCGATTGTAGATGAGCTCAAAGTAACTGACTAAATATATTTAGTTCACTACAAAGTTTAAGATAAAAAAACTCATCAAAAATGTCAAATTCACGGTATTTTACTGGTTTGGTATATCACTACACGATGCTATCAGCTTGTTTTTCAACAAATTCTGTAATCTCATCACTTCCATCAAATTTCGCCGGTCCAGATATTTCACGACGCTCACTAAAAGATTCAGTGAGGAAAATATTTAATATAAGAAGATTGACATCGTCGAACAAACTTGTAACGCCGACTGTGGTGACACGATGGTGGAAGTTTTTTAATAAAATATGTACCGCACACCAGGCGTTTCGGCCTTTATGACCTCCACAAAATTTTATTACGCAAATTTTTTGATAATCGTCTGTGTAATTTGTCTGCTACTTATTGCTCTCATGCGTATGCTTATTATTTTACAAGGGTGTTGATTTTTAGAAAACTTTATACTGAGTAACAAGCGGCGCGATACCAAATATTTAAGTGTATCTGTTACAGAAAACGTATTCTATCCTGGAATCGGATCTAGTCACTGGTTGCTACTAGGTAAACGGTAGACAAGACATCTCGATTACAACGTGTAATATTACTGGGATATCAAAATATTTAGCTACTGTCATTGAGGTACTATGTACTAATAGTACCTCAATGGCTACTATCCTTGTATGTTCAAATTATTCAATATCCATAACCTTCAAACTGTTTCAAAGTTTTTCTTCTCATTGCTATACTTTTTGAACGGTCTAGTATATCACTCATTTACGACCATAATTACCTCTGGCTGCGTCAATATTGCTCTTGAGCGTTGTTTATTACAGTCATAATTTAATCTGGATAGAAATATTATACCGACGCAGATCCGAATAGACGCATCCAACCGTAAACCGTGCTTTACGACAAATTTGTTCAATATACGTATCGTAAATCAAGTTCGTTGGTTTTTTTAGAAAGAAACGGAAGTTTTAACTGCGTCCAATGAAGAGAATAAAAATAATCCTTTTAGAGAACGAATTCCGAATAGCTCAGTCGCGTGGCAATAATTGTTAGTTGCTGTCCTATTAAAGTGTTATTGGTATTATTTATTCTATGGAAAGATATAATAATATAAAGTACCTCTAAAATAGAAAGTGTTATTATGATAATATGAAATGAAACAAAACAATCTTTGTAGCACGGTAAATCTTTCAGATCATTCACAGCTAAAGATCTATTCGGCTATGTGAACTTATATGCCTACTTAACTGTAACATTGAGGGCGATTAATCGATTAAAACATTATTAAATATAAGTAATGGTGTGATTTTCCTAATTTCTAATCAACTGAGAGTGTAATTGTTAGGATAACAAAATAGCCACGATATTAAAAATATCTTCATAACCATTCCATAAACAGCAGTCACTTAATGAACCCTGCGAAGCTTAAATCTTTATAGATCTTATGATCCATAGTGAGATAGTAATAAACTTTATTGGTGATGTATATTGAAAAGATCACGGCCTTCACCGTGACCTCACAAAATTACTACAACTGAACATGTTAAAATAATGCATCAAAGGCGAAAATAATAATAACAAGATAGTGTATAAAGAAACGCTTAACACAAACCTGTAATCATTTTCATTCTTGTAAATCTAATATTGCTTTATAGCCACCATTGGAGATCAAAGCTTTAAAAATAGATTCAGTTTACCCCATACATCGGATCGAGTAAACATTCAGTAATTGTAGCAACGTAAACAAAGAACTTGGCTCTGAAATATGAATATGAAGAATTTGGTAAAAGAAAAATCATTGAAACACTTTTATTTTATTCGTTTCTTTTACTTTTTTTCGAAATTAATTAATTCTAATGTTTCCCTGCGTGATTTAAAAGATCTAGAAACAAACGTTCCCATAAAAATGTAACTTGCATTAAGATTCAATGAAAGTTTCGGTAAACTTCGGAAATGAATAAAATTAAATTTCAATCAAATAATATGAAAAACTACGAAAAAACAAAACAGTGCATCGGTAAGTTTTTTAACATTTTAAACAGCTTAAGTTTTTCCTTTTAGTCCTATATTATCATCATAAAAATCAATTATTACCAAAGACGTATTTTAAACTTTAGGTATTATAAAATTGGCGAAATAATTACAAAACTTCGATGTACGAAATAAAACGAAGAAATCTGACTGAATTAGCAAATACTTAAAAGGTTATGAGTAAATCGAGTAAGAGCGAAGTCATGCAATTGAAATTATAATAGATACTATATGATTGTAGCGAATTTAAAAGGGAAGACAGACCAAGGAGAACTTAAAGAATTTCTGCAATCATTGAAACTGTTAATAAAACAAAAGCTACTGTTCAGACATTTACTCCAGCTGCCATAAAATTTATAATTGATGATCAGTATAACTCTTAATAAGTATTAAATGAAAATGGATGCTGATAATTTGCCATAAAAATTCTAATTAACATTTCTGAGCGTCGCTGTGTATGAGTTGGATCAATCTAAACCATGAATAGTTCAGTATTGGAGGTTAGAACATTTAGTTCTACTCCGTCCCTATGAAATACATCGGTACTGAATACAGGAGCATTAATAGGTACCTTTGATTGCACTAGTGATTAGCTATTTCTGTTAAATTTTAATGAATTGCAAACCTAATCCATAAAGTCGAGGTCTTTTAAATTATTGCCTTCAATCCATTATGTTACGACTTAATATCTCGTTACTGAGCATGGGTCTCTCTTCATACTCAAGGAGGTCTAAAGCATACTCCATTTGTGGAAAGATTATTGGTCAACTATCCAACCTGGCTAAACAACTGCTACCTAATTGTCACCTTCTGTCCTGTCGATCGCGTCTTCTGTCGCTTAATCAATCATTTAAGATCGACGCAAGGCGCCAGACTATGGACGCTGAAATCATTAAATGTGTTTAATTAGCAGTTATCTTAAAAATCAGACACTTGCTTCGATTTAAGCTCGAAACAATAATTTTATTTAAATATCGGTCATTAAATATCATTAAAAAGGTTTTTTTATAAAAATAATTGTCTCTCTCACTAACTTATGAACTTAACAAAAAACTTCAACGAAATGAAAAACTTGGTCAATTCGTACATTGAAAAACAAATCCTACTAATATTATTAATGCGAAAGTTTGTAAGGATGTATGTGAGTGTGTGTGTGTGTGTGTGTGTGTTTGTTGCTCTTTCACGCAAAAACTACTGAACGTATTTTCATGAAACTTTGCAGTAATATAGCTTGGACATTGGAATAATATAATTTGTTAAAATTTATAGAGATTTTTGAAGGGACTGGTTTCCCGAAGCGAAGCGAGGGCGGATTTACTAGTATAAAACATAATCTCCTCAGTTCACATCTTCAATAAAAATATCAAAACTATCTTGGCCTCATGAATTTCTCTAATGAGCTGGATCGCTCTAATCCTCTTCGTATCATTATCTGGACGTACGGTATCTATTCAAATTGGTCGCCAATGTCGCGTTTTATCGTGGTCGGCGACCATCAGACCTACCTCCGAGTACGGTCAGCCAGATACGTCTAATTGAATAAATGCAAATTTTTCGTTGACACTGAAAGTGTTATATCAGGGATCTTGTTAGAGCGTTCGTTTTATTTATACTATGTTAGGAGATGCAAAATTGATTCTCGTTAATTAGGTCTGCGAAAGTGTGAATTAATCTACAACATTTTCAACAAAATTTACAACAAAAAAAAATTTGTTCGTAATCAATCTTTAAATGATTATCCACAATCCAATAACCTAGTTAAAGGTGGCCTTGTCTGCAAAGCGAGGGGACCTGGGTTCAATCCCGTCGGAGCGAACATTTATTTTTTATTTGTTTTAGGTCCTGGATGTGAGTAATGTGTTCAATATTTGTGTTGAGTTATATCTATGCCACCCGAGACACATTAAAGCATAGTACGGGCTTATAGGTTTATTATCTTTTCTTATACTAATTTAAAAGCTGAAGATTTTATTTGTTTGACCGGGTTAAACTTAGTCAGGAACTACTAGTCTGATTTGAACAATTATTTTTATATTATAATCGATTTATCGAGAAAGGCTTTACACGTTTAGACTATATAGGTATCATATCATGTTATTTTTAAGTGAAATCAATCAAATGAAGTATTATCCAAAAACTCTTATATTAAAAGACGATGTCGAGAGAAACTGGAAAATATACGATATTTTCTTCTACAATATTTTTAGCAGTTTCTGTATCCAATGAGATTAATATTAAGGTTATACCTACTGAATATTATTTTATGTTGTAACGTACGTGCCTTCGTAATTTATTTGATGAGATATTAGAACCAGTGATCTATAAAGTCTAATGTTCTGATTTATGGCTGCAAAATGTTAATATTAATATTCTTTCGACCTCATTTCAATATTAATATCATTTATCAGTTTTATATTTTTTGTTTCTATAACTGAAGGAGTTTCGATATTGAACGGGTTTTGAATTAAAATTCGAGATTGTTCGCCCACTTGAAAATAATCCTTTTATAATTATTAGGTCGTTAGGTATAACTGTTCTTCGTTCGCGTTCGGTATTGAGTTCGTTTTAATGGCACACCATACAAATGGCAACTTTCTACCCCTGCAATTAAGGTCCATTGTAGAATAACGGCGAAAATTTGAAATTTCTTAAGTAAATTTTTTACACGCTAAATTGAACTGTGATAAGGAGAAATAAAGTTGTTTTTAGCGGGGAGTGACAATTCAATATCCTCAGCGCCTCAACAATAACATAATTTTGTAAGTAATCGAGATATACATAGGTATCCACCAGGAAAACTTTATTGTAATAGAAGATACGTGGAAGATCGACATTACCGTGCGTTTAGGTTTGATAGGATTAATTTGACAAGCAGAAAAAATTGGTATCAAAAGAAAGATAGTTTAGTTACAAAAATTACCATGCTTTATTTTCTGCTCGCTGGCTTTAAACTTGTAAAATTGGTACGAGAGTACGTGAAAAAGATGATTAAAACATCTGCTCATTAATGTAGTAAGCTTAATAGAGCTCTATTTCCGAAAAACAAAACAAAGGCCAAAATCTCGAAAACGATGACACTTTTACTAAAACGACTTATTGCCATCTGGCAGGTCCCTCTGCAAGCTATCTTCTATTACAGTTTGTCGTACAACTGATGGGACACCCTGTATACTGGATGTGATAATTAATAAAAAATATTATTTATCCCTTTATTTATTCCAATAACAACACATTTTTTTATTAAAAAGATATCCCATTTAATAAATTCGACGTTATAGCAACACAAATATTTATAGGCATCGGTTTGGCTGCTGTCGGTCGAGTCGTGCCAGATCCTCCACTTAGGATAAATGTGGGGACACGTTTTGAATAACATTAAGTTACTTATTTCGAACTTGGTCAGATCGCTCCGATTACTCTAGTTCAGTAGAAATTCAAATCCGATAGAGAAATACGTGAGTTATTACTTGCTTGAAATGTAGGTTTAAATATGAGAGCGACTTGCGAATACCTAAGTTGGAAATTGTTTATTTTAAAATCTAAACGCTAAATGCTACTACAATATTTTCCTCTGATGTAATGTACCCTGTGTCCCTTGTGTGTTAAATTGTAAATTGGTATTCCGAAACTATTTTACTTCAGTATCATCATCATCAGTATCATTATCAAAACTGTTTTACTTCAGTAGATAATCAAATAAATGCACAGGGCGTTTACCTGATTCTAAAACAAAAATTTAAGTGCGTTAGGTAAGTACATCGCATATGTACCCGATAATAATCGATATCGAAACGTAACAAATCATTTATAAATCATGTATAAATATCTGTCTTACTTACATTTCCCTTAACAAAACAACGTCCACACCTCTCAATTTCCGTAAAATATCAGTATTTATAATAGTAAATATTCCGAAACAAACAACTGGAGTTAACTTTGACATCGCTAAAAAATGTATTCAGCGTATTTTTAAAAGAAAAAGGCCCACAGAACTTCTTCAGAAGCACATTGTGTTCCTTTATTTATTTTTCATTTTTCATCCTCCAAACTCTAATGATGTCTGATGAAAGGAAGCCGATACAACCTCGGCTTTAGTACCGGTTAGACCGCGAGCGAGGAACGAGACAATACTTATTGTTTCAATTCAATTTCAACCGCTAGTGGCAAAATTTCTTAAGCGCTTACGTGCTTCGGAGGGCACGTATAGCCGTCAGACCCGGCTGTTATCGATAGACATCAGTCGTTAAGCAATGTCAGAAGGGCTTCGGGCGGCTTGAAAACTTCCGATACTGGCTTGGCCACTGACCCCTCCACCAATCCGCACAGGAGCAGCGTGGTGGAGTATGCTCTAGGCCTCCTCAGTAATGAGAAGAGACCCGTGCTCAGTAGTGGACCACTAATGGATTTTAACCATTGTTTTAATTAAGGTTAAGTCGAGATTGACATTTTCACCGCTAACGCACGTGCTAATACCTACGCACTGCGTCAGAAAGTGGAGTGTTTTTTTTATAGCCTGAAGGGCTGAAGAAAAAGCGGACGAGCCACCTGATGGTAAGTGGTCATCGTCGCCTATGGACACCTGAAACACCAGGGGAGTCACGCACTGAAGGAGAGCTCTTTCTTATTTCTACACCTTTCTTGAAGAATCCCATGTCATAGCGCTCCGAGAATATCTCAGAAGGAAGCTCATTCCGCAGCTTGCAAGTTCCCGGCAAAAATGATCGTGAGAATCAAACTGTAGTCGTTCGCCACGGATCCACGCAATGTGGATGAAACTTCAATCTTCGGCGAGTTGTGTGATAATGGAAGGGTGACGTTGGCACCAAATCGAACAATTCCTCGGAGCACTCACCGTTGTAAAGTCGGTGGAACACACAGAGACATCCTATATCACTCCTAATACTTACGTGTTCTAACCTGTTAGTTACTCGTCGTCACTCGAGCCCAGGACTCTTTGAATGACAGTACGACATAAAAACCACTGCGCTACACGAGTCACCAATTTCAATCACACGTGACTGTAGTCATAGCAAATAAACCGTCCAAAATTATCCGTCAGATGTCGCTCAAATTGAAAACCTCCTTTTTTGAAGTCTGTTAAAAAGAAGCATTGAACCTCTCTTAGTAATCCGATAATAAAATGTTACAAAAATAAATGTAAATAACTAAGTCTTTACATAAAAAATCACCAAATTCGAAAAAGGATTAAGTAACTCAAAAATTGCCAGCTAGATGTCCTCTATCTCAAAAAATGTTGAAGCAATTTTAATGAAACTTGTACGGTTCCTTAAGTTAAAGTAGGTATACCTAACTTAAACTAAAATGAATCATCTCGATATGAGTTTTAGTTTTAGAGAAATTCGGGGACAAACATACAAACAATCATACACTTACCAAATTATTCACACGCGCTTGGAACCTTGAAATGGATCATCATACTCAAATATTATTAAATTCCAACAATATTACATAGGTATATATTTACCTATGTCGAATTGATAACCTCCTTTTTTGAAATTGGTTAAACAATATTAATCAAGTACAATGTAAATCAAGTAAATCAATGTTCATAGTTTTATCTATTATGATCTAACAAGAGTCTTATTGTCTAGACTTCTGAAGTTTCACTTTAACATGACAAGACCTATAATAGAACTTACATTGATTAATGATCAAAATAAAGCAATATTTATAAAACGTTACTTAGTGAAAATATTTTAAGCTTCTTTTCTTATAATTAGCTAACCTTTTTTTGTATAATGTAATCAGTGGAGAGACTATGACCCTCCGATGAGAAGAAAAATTTAAAAAAGTTTATTCTGACATTGTTTTAGAATAAAACGTATTTATAAGGACAAATATAAGTGTTTAAGAATTTGGCCTCCTATTCGGAGGGTCCGGGTTCGACACCCAGGATCTCTGACTTTTCCAAGTTATGTGTTTTAAGCATTCAAACGTCACTTGCTACAAACGGTGAAAGAAAACATCGTGAGGTAACCAGCATACGGGAGAGTTCGCAAAACTCAAAGGTGTGTGAAATCCGCCAATCCGCACTTGGCCAGCGTGGTGGACTATGGCCTTAACCTTCTCAGTATGAGAAGAGACCCGTGTTCAATAGTGGGCCATGATGGGTTGAGATGATGATTACAATGACTTTGACATGATTTTAATTCCGGAATAAAAAGTATATATGTATATGCCTATAGGTAAGTATGTTGCTCCACAGCCTTCTCTATCACCCAGTGAAAGTTCTATAAAAATCCGTTCGGCCATTTTTGAGATTAGCGTGCACAAACAGCGATCAGTTACAGTTTTTTATATGTATAGATAGATAGATATAGATAGAAAAAGATATAGAAGATAGAATATAATAACAAAATGTTACCGAAGAGCATAATATGTATATCTACAAGGCATAAAACAACTATGTATGTGTTACAAGTACAAACAAACAGAATCAAACTTCGAACTCCTTACAACTACAGAACTTTAATAATGGCAAACGATGCTACAATATAAACTGTACATGATATTAACAGTAACTCCATAAATCAATACCCTGACTAATCTAATTCTCATGCGTACATTTGTAACAGAAAGATGATATCAGCATGGCCGATTCGGTAATATTCTCGTCTAGTACTGAATGAATACGCGTTTGTAGCGAACATCCATCAAATAATGGTCAGTAGTTGGTAGGGTGACCCCGCTCGGTCGGATAGTGTAGGATAGTATTTAAAATACAAATAATATGAATACAAATGTCGTTGCTGGAATTAAAGCCATAATTCTGGTAGCTTGATAATCTGTACTAACTGCACTAACCATCCTAGTCTCTTTGAGTCTTGTTCTAGGTCGGTCACAGTTGTTATGGGCGGCGGCAGTGGAAAGGTGGTGCTGCATGCTCGTTTGCTATCTTAATTACATAAAAAAAATGTTTAAAAAACTAAACGTTACTTAGCTCATTACCTATCTAAAACTATACGTATAGAGTAGTTGATGGTTTTTAAAGTAATAGGTACCTTGATTTTTTTCGAAATTAAGTACATAATTTATACAACTGGTATTTAATTATAAAATATAAATCATATGACAGGACAATAGTACTTATATAACTCGTTTATATTCACTCTTTTAATTCTCCCTGCATATGTGAATATTTGATAATTATAATATTTTATGTTTTTTTTCATGTAATTGAATCAAAAATTTACCACTACTAACTAATTTTAAGTATAATCATAAATAAATCATAATCAAACCAAGTCATAATACTAAAAGTGTATTGGAAAAATAAATTAACGTTGCATAAAATTTTACATTAATTTAATCGCGCATTGCATGTTTTCTCGTTCGTGAAATTTATCATTAAAATAGTTGTAACTAAATTTCTTGAAGCAGGTCACTTAGATACATCAAATAATACATAACATTTGATTGTGAAACGGCAGTACTTTGAGGTTGATTAAAGCCTGGCTCTTACTTTAAGGACATAAAAAAGTAGGACGTCCTCATAAAACCAGGGACTTGGCAACTCCACTAGCTGCCTATATTTTAAGAAACGTACATTTTGAAAGGCGTTTCGTATGATGAATCTACGGTGGATTGAGGCCGCTTTTTATCCAAAGTAAGATTCTATGCGTTATGGAATTTCAAACAAAGGTAATACTTAAAAGCAGTTTTGTATGAAATGGAAGCGTTTATGGTGCAGCCTATTCATAGTAATGCTTGTTACGTGTGTGGGCTCTTTATCCATAAATTATTTATTACTTAACATTTCTGGAGCGTTTTATTAGCTTTGGTTACTATTTTAATGCTAATTAAATAAGAAACCTATTTTACTACTTTGCTGCAGCTTCATTTCCTCTAGATCTGTTTCGCCTAGTGACCGAGCAGTATTTTTGAGTATAATCTTGAGATAATATTTTATCTATATAACTACATCTGTTTCGCTGTTAAAACAAGTTATATCCATAAACTGAGCTGCAGTTTGCAGCATATCCATTATTTCTTCATATTCTTCTTGTTGTGTTCATTATGTGTTCTTGTGATTGTCTATAACTTGTTTTTTTAATACTAACAAACATACATATTTACAATTTTTTCTAAAAATACAAGTAGTTTTTTTTATTTTAAAAATTTATTTTATTCATACGTGATTATTTGCATAGTGTACGGGTTTATAAAATATACTCTTACTAGATATTTGCATAACTTTCTTACTATGTACTGTAATCTGCCTCCGACATATTTTCTAATAAATAAGTTACTGTTATTGTGATTAAATTTGTTTTATACGATTCACTTTTTGACACGAAATGTTGTGTTATTTGATTTTATTGTAGCCGGTTTGCTGGTCTGCGTGTAGGTGTGTATATTTTTTAAGTTAAATCATCGTGTAGATTTCTCATTTATAGATAATGTGATGTCTCTCTTGTAATGATAGATAATGCAATGCTTCTTCTTTGAATTACATTTTTTGTATTTGTGTTATGTTTTACATGATTGTGTTCTTATTCTCTTGTTTTTATGCCTTAAGTATCATGTTTGTTTGAGTTTTCTTTCCATTTTTTAAATTTCTTATTAGAATAAAAAAAATTCTACATTTACCTAATAAGTAATACCACCTCATAGTTTACATTCATAAAATTGAAACAAAGATAATTCGTTATAATCTCTTAATTAAAACATTATTAGCATTGTCTAAATTTTAAGAATAAATTATGTCTTCTTATTAGAATCCAACATTAAATTTGTGTGAGACTGCATAAAGGAAAAGATGAGGAAATTGTTATTGTTCGTCATAGAATCCATATATTCTAGTAATATCCACGTAGAACCAGTTGATATTATGTACATTATCGTATGTCTATTAATATGTTAATTTGTTATTAGAGTCAAATTGTATCTGCCTAATTGAACTGAGATGTGTATTATGCTTTCTTCAAAGTAAATGAGCCCACATTTCCGCTTTGATTTTACATTTTCTGTTGGGTAATGCGTAAACAATAGCAACTTGTTAATGACAGCCATTTCAAATTGTCAATCAATATTGTTACGCTTCCATTAATTGGCTTTGTAAAGCTTACCGGCATTGTCCGACCCACGGAAATTAGTCTTTTATAAACAAACTAAATGCAACTAATTTACTGACAAAAACTTGTAGCTCAATCACAAACAATGCCCCATTGTTGTAATGGATTGCTCGGTCACATGTCTCAAAAACTGCTTCTTCATTGTTGTCTTTTATTCTTCCTACATATTTTAATTTACCAACTAAGTTATGTCTATTAATATTCAATTAGCCTACATTTTTCTGTTCCACTCGCGCAAAATTATTATCTAAAGTTTCCAACTCGACTTTTATTTGTACTTTCTAATTTCTACACGAGTTGACATGAAATACGTCGTTAAAATTGCTACTATTGTATTTCACAGCTACTAAATGTTTCTGAAACTCGTAATCTTTCCCTGAAACTAAATCATGTTTCCGTTCTGATGTTACATTTGTGCGTTCGCTCGATTCGTTAAACTGTTGACAGCGTTCAACATAGTCGGCAACATCACTCTAATATTACTGATTGATGCATTACTGTTTACCTTTGATAGTATTAAATAAATTTCAACAGCATCCGCTTACATCAAGTTTGAACGACCACCAAACCGACCACAGCACTTTAACTAAACTGATGTTCAGTCTGAACACTTGACTGTTAAATGCGTTCACAGCACTGTTAATCCATAGCGAGTTGGAGTTTATAGGGCGCGCTATCTCGGAACAAACATCCCTATAAACCGATGCACCGTTTGCGATGTTACGCGCGGGAGATCCGATGGACAGCGAAACGCCTCCTTCGACGGTTGGTTAGCGACTGGCTGGAAATTGTTTAGCGGGATAGCGGGCTCAAAGGCTAGTGCATCCGAATACAAACGAAAATGACCGAATGTAATTTTAAGGAGCGAGTGAGAAGAGAGATCGGTTGTAGGTGGTGGAGAGGGATGGTTGCGCAGGTAGAGTGGGAGACAGCTGCACTGAGCTGAGGGTTTTGTCTATGCAGGTTAAGATTTAGGGAGTGAGTGCATTTGAGTATAAGGTACCGTCTGATAGGTTTACCAGAGATTAAAAATATCCATAATTGAACCCTTGATTTAAATATTCATAATCAACTAATCCTCTTCCGTCTACAATTCCAATATCTTGTGTCACTCTTATCGCCTCTTATGCCCGAAAATAATTTATGACGAATTTTGCTAATTTATGACGCTTCAATATTGTCTCGATTGCATAGTTTGACACATTCCGTATACAAAATTGAATGAATAGTTTGACACATTTTTGGCACATTTCATAGAAATAATTGTAAAAATTTAAACATTTTGGCGCGTTCCTTATACAAAATGTACCAAACTATTCAATCGCGGCACTATTCAAACGTTATAAATATGACCAAAATTGGGGCCCAGGGATCGTAGTGCGAATTATTATGATGGAAGAAACCGCACCAAGTATCGTGGCGGGCGGTGGTTGGTGAGGATGGTAAATTGGTGACCCGCATGGTGAAGTGGTTAGCATATCGAACTACCGTTCAATGGGGCTTGGGTTCGATTCCCAGGGAGGTGGAAATTTGAATGATGGGTTTAAATTTCAGTTCTCGCTCTGGGTGTGTGTGCTTAATTTTGTGTATTGTTCGTGGCATCCTTTGATACAGTTAATCCTAGTCTGGGGCTATACTTGTGGAGCCTTAATCTATTTTTCATATTTTTACTGGTAGTTAAGAATGTAGGTAGGCACCTACTTTAGTAACGAGCGATGAAGAATTCGAATGGTCCAGGTTCGAATCCCAAGGCAGGCAAGGTCGAACCCCTCTGACTTTTCGAAGTAATGTGCGTTTTAAGCATTTAAATGCTACAAACGGAATGCTACAAAGGAAATGGAAATGGAAATGGGGTTCTTCAAGAAAGGTGTAAAAAGAGTTCTCCTTCAGGGCCGGCGTTGCACTGGTGACCCCCCCGGTGTTGCTCGTGTCTATAGGCGACGATGACCACTTACCATCAGGTGGCTCGTCTGCTTTTAGGTACGTCAGCCCTTCGGGCTATAAAAAAAGGAAAACATGGTGGACTTTGGCCTTAACCTTGTCATTCTGAGAAGAGATCCGTGGTGAATAGTGGGCCATGATGGGTTGAGATGATGACTTTAGTAAGTGTTGAATCCCCCTGGCTTCAAACCACGGTTTCCACTAGCTTTGCCGCCCGCGTGCAGGGCACGTGTTGCAAGTCCGCTTACGGCGGCCCTAAAATACGGTTAGATACCATATATTTGCTTGAGTCTGCCAAATCTATTTTTCAAATAACCATCGACACATCAGTAATACCGAACACAATATAATCGATGCGGTTGCTGATTGTTGAATAAAAAAGAAAGTACCTACAACACGGAAATAAAGAAAAAGTTTTTATGCAAAAAATCTATGATATTTTTCTATTTTCATTGTAATTGGAATACGTAGAAAACATAATCTCAGTACGAATACGAACCACGGAACGCAAAGAGCAGAAGTTTGGTACAATTTGTCAATAGATGGCGCTGTTAATAGCAAGTTGAATCATGTTGTTCAGACTCTGTGGGATCTGTATAAGAACTTAACAAAACATAGGCTGAGTAGAATGAAGCTGCGAAATTGGCGTTTAGCAACGCCATAGATTTTTGTAAAGGCGTCCTTTCTGACGTCCTTAGATTAGAAGTCTTTTATTTCGGCTACGACGTATCGTTAAATCATCATTATTTTTGTAATGATAGGTAAGGTAATAATCCATACTAATTACTAATATAATATACAATAATATTATAAATGCGAAAGTCTGTCAATCTGTCTGTCTGTCTATCTGTGACGTTTTCACGGCTAAACCACCACCGGTCCGATTTGAATGAAATTCGGAATGAAAAAATAGTTGAAGACCCAGAGTCACACAAAGGCTACTTTTTATTCAAAAATCAACCCCTAAAGGCTCGAAATAGGGGATGAAAGTTTGTATGAGAAATGTTTAAACGAATTTCACGCGGGCGAAGCCGCTGGCGAAACGAAAGCTAGTATTATAATATAAACCTAATACAAACAAAACACTTGATTATCGAAACTTATGTTGCCGTATTATAATAAAATAAATGAATATTGACTATCAAGACATAACGTACGTATAATGGTAAGATCTGCTACCGATTTTATTTACTGGGATAAAAAACAAATCGCTTAGCCTGATTAGGTCTTACTTAAGTGATAGAGTCCAAAAAGTTAGTATAAACGATATTAAATCATCAGGACGAAGGCTGTGATTGGTGTTCCACAGGGCTCAATCTTAGGTCCTTTTCTTTTCTTAGTAAGTATAATCCGTGCGCGACCACAGTTGTATACTACTTTTCGGAACTGAGAAGCGCACATCTCGTTGGTCAGCCGCAGCGTTATCAAACTCACGTCGAATCTCGGATTCTGCTATGTAGTTTTGTTTCCTGTATGCGTGGATAGGGACTGACTGTAGGTATTATAAACAATTCTCTCGTGAAAGGGTAATTTTTGTTTCGGAAATGCTAAAAACCACAATAATTTGTTTTTTATTAAATTTACTGGTTTGAAAAATTATTTATCAATATTTTGGACTATATTAAGTAATTATACGTCGATTTATATATACACTTTCCCAAAATTAGTCAACATCCCTATTTTTTATTGCGTTTTATTATAAATAAGAGATAATTAGTAATTAATTAATTAATTAGTGATTATTCCCATGCAACAAATATGAGTGGCAATAGTGGCATTGAAAAATTGCAAACGTTTTCATACCGGCTATGTAAAGTGCAACGTTCTTTTACGGGGCTTGGTGTACAGTTCTTTAATAAAGTCCCTAAGGCAATCCGTGATCTACTACAGCATAGAGGAATATTTAAATGACAAAAAGGCAAAATTACCAGCTCTGCAACCAACTCCGCTAGGTTAGTGCTTACCTGTATCGATTAAGTAATATTGTATTTTTTTATTTTAAAGGAAAGATGCGCGAGGAGTTCTTTTTCACCGGTTTTTTCTCCTCCTTAAGCACTTTTCCAAAACGGTGGTAGAATTAAAAAAAATTACGTTCATTACTGAATTTGTAAATTCCTAAGTGAAATAAATCGTTTGAATTTGAATTTGAGGAAGCAAACGAGTATGCAACTTAGTCGGCAACACATATCATTCAGTTCATGGACGACGATGATCACTTATTCTGCTTGTTGGTTAGCTATTAACATAAATAACTTAATTTTAATAAAACATAATTATTTACAAATACTCAGACAACAGACAGACAGATTAACAGATTTCAAATTTAATTGGGGCTATACATAAGCATTAGCTTTCGATTAAAAAAATAATTGTCAATTTCCGTTCAAGCAGTAAAAAGTTACTTGGTTACTCGTATAAAAAATACAGTTAAATTTAAAATTTCCTTTTTTTAACTGACTCAAAAAGGGATGGGGGGTTCTAAATTCGTCTGCACGTTTTTGTGTGTTAGGTACCTCATAACTTTGCACTGGGTGATCCCATTTTGACATGGATATTTGAGCGACATCTGACGGGTATTTATTGAGTTATTCTTAATTATGCGTATTTAATTTATATGTGTATATTTATGCGAATTTGTCGTCTTTATGATTAGGTATGACTTTTGAGTGGGTGGGCGATTTGTATAATTCTTTTTTTAATCAAATGCCAGAGTACGTCGTCTGATTACATCTGACAGGTACTTTCTGAATTATCTCTAGGTAACTAATCAATCTTGAAGTTAAGTATGTTTTGTAAAATGTGTTTTTAAGTCGGTAATTAATGGTATTTCGTTGTGAATTTGTGATAATATTATAATATGTCATACACATACTATAGTCCCACATAGCATGTCAAGTAACAGAACACTAGGTGATACTAGTAAAACATACAATATCTTCTATTGATATCACGATAAAGTCTGACCACACTCTATTGAGAGAAAATAGTATGAATTAGTTTAGACCTGCGTTTACAGCAAACGCTAGGCGATGCTAAGATATTCATTGCTTGAAAAATATTTAAAATTGAGATTTCAAAATAAATTATAAGTAAGTATATTTTATAGCACGTAATCGAGGCTGATGTTATTGTTGGATGCAAGCATCACTTTATATAATAAATTATGAAAAATTACAATACATAATATTTCATCAGATCAGTGACAAGTGGCAAAGTGCACTAACTCAGAAATAAATAGATTTCTGGTTTGAACTCTTGGTTTGAATATTAATGACGTTGCAATCAAATGAAAACATTGATGAATAAACACTTATATCCTCACACAAATATTTCCTGTGTCAGTCCTAGTCCAATAGTAGTTTCCATCCTAGTCCCTATTTGAGTCTAGTTCCAGGTTGGCCACAGTTGTCATGGGCAGCAGCGGAAAGGTGCTGCTGCATGCTAGTTTGGTACCATAATTCCATTATTACTTTTTTACAAAAAAAAATAACCGACTTCGAAATCGGAATAGGTAACTCAAAAATTACCATTCAGATGTCATCTATCACAAAAACATTATTGAACCACTGAACCGATTTTGTAGAAACTTGCACTGATCCCTAAGTGGAATTAAACGTAACTTAAACTAAAAAGAATCATCAGAACATACAAACAAACCTACGCCTACCAAATTCAGCACACGCGCTTGGAAGCATAGATCATCGTACTCAAATTAATATTATTCAATTCTAGCAATATAACATACATACCTACATATTACCAAACTGACAACCAGTCGATTAATACAAAACATCAAACATTAGCAACATAGCTTAGCTTAGCTCTGTCAGAAACCCTAAGGGTGCCTTTCCACCAGAGATGAGCTATGCTATGTTGCTAAGGATGCTTTCGATATCCACTAATCACATACATTTGCCCGCCTAGAAACACCTTGAGGGCTGACTACGATTGGTGGAAGTCAAATGCATCCTCAGCGACGTAGCATAGTACATCTCTGGTGGAAAGGCACCCTAACGCTCACCCACGCGAACATTTGGCGCTTATGCCGTGTTCGCACGAATGAAACACGGACGTCCGTGGGCGCAATCCCCATTTTATTGCTTTCGGCTTTACATACCAGCTGATATTACCGATGGAAGTGTCCGTTTGCTTGTTCGTCTGTCGGTTACACAATGCCGGCTTGCTATTGGAGTTTGAAGGTTCAATTTAACTTATTCTACGGTTGATATTGGTCAATGTAAATAGTGCATTATGATTTTATGAAACAGTGACCTCCTAACATCAGATGGCTTGATTGTTGTGTTTTATCAGTTATTTTATTTTTACATTATATTTGTTGATTACTTTGATAATATTGAAAAGATTAGGAATAAATTATTAGGGCGAAAATATTATTAACTTCATTTAAGTAGTTATCAGTTTTGAAAATTACACTGGAATAAAAAAATAACATAAAATATAACTGATCCACTAGGGTTTCAGTTTGAGGATCATACCGGAATCCTTCAGATCTTCTTCTCTCTAACATGTTATCCTATAAATAGGTATTGCAAGGGGCGAATTTAGTGCCTAATAATTATCCTTCTCTACCAGTCAAACCTTGAAGAAGGTGAAAAGTTGACAGTGTAGGCATTAATCAATCTATATAAAACACTTGCGTTACTGAGTGATTGACTGACAGACAACGCACAGCCGAAACTACTGAACGGAAGAAGCTGAAATTTGGCATGTATGTTCCTTGGGGAGTGTAGGGGAGCTCTAAGAGAGGATTTTTCAAAATTAATTCCCTAAGTAGGTGAAATAGAGGTTGGAGATTGGAGAGTTGGTGAAGTTTAAACGAATGTCACGCGGGCGAAGCCGCTAGCAAAAGCTAGTTTGTAATAAAATAATATCGCGAGGAAACCTCCACTTTTTAACCGACTTCCCAAAAGAAGAAGGATCTCCATTAGACCTTATAATATATGCTTTTTTTAAGTGTGTTCACCAATTGTTTCGTCGTTAATGAGCCGATTTTGATATTTTTTTTTAAAGTACGTGTTCCAAAGGTGGTCCCATGATAAGGACACCAGGATCTGATGATGGCATCCCAGAGTAATCGAGAGTACTGGTAAGAGCGACTAGTGCGGTTGTATATGTTATTAAGGCACGACACTTCAATGAAGGTCTGGAGTCAAATTGATGGAGCCGAAAGATAGTCGAGGGAACTCCTCTTCGATCCATTGGAGATACCTTGGGTTTGGACTTGACTTAATTGTAGTGACGAGAACATTACACCTAGATGAGTTGAATTCAGCGCCATCTGGCGCGTAGTTTTTGACTTATCTCTGCTTATCGAAGATTACTCTATAATGTTCTCAAAGGTTTTTAAAATATACCAATTTAAAGTGGTATATCGTAGATCACCGCTACGATAATAATAATAAATAATAGGTTGAAGTAATTCAAATAATGGATTGAAACTGACCAATTTTATCACTCGACTAATATATTCACAATTATTCAGAGTGTATCAAATAATTCATTCGTACGACCATAACGGTGTATTTATTAACCGACAAACAAAACACTCAGGATATTATACAGGGCATTGTATGCGAGTGTAACGACTACCGGCCGTCATAACTCGTCGACTTGTCGTCTTAAATAGACGGCGACGATTTAAAGCGTTACCAGGGTGACCGAAAGACTCATTTTCACTCGTACTCGTTGGTTTGATGAGACTTTTTGTCCCAGTTGTTCTGCCTTAAGAGTTGGTCAACATAGCATGATGGCTACAACCCAATGGCTCACTGAGCACGGATCTCTCCACATTCTTGAGGAGGCCTAGAGCATTCTCCACCACGTTGCTCCAGTGTGGATTGGCGCAGGGGTTAGTGACCAACCCAGTATCGGAATCGGCCTACGGCTTTTATCTTTCGATAGGAGCCGGGACCGACAGCTTTATGTGCACTCTAAATCACAAAATATTTAAGTAGAGATAACTCAAAAAGTACTTATCAGAATTCAAATTTGTATGAGTCTAGTTCACAAGCATTAGCTTTTGAATAAAAAAAAATTCTGAATCGGTTTGTCAAGTGCAAAGTTATGAGGTGACACAAAAAAAATCCTCATTTTGAAGTTGCTTAAAAATAGGAGGTCCTATTTTACTTTTCGACAATATACGGGTAAATGCAAGATACAAAACTTTAAGTCTGAGTTCACTGGCCAGGCCGTGCGGTTAAACTTTTAACAGCTGGAAGGTTCCACGAGTCAGCTTAGACTTGGTGTAGTCAGGTAAAACTTGCGAGACTGGCAACAGACTTCATGTTTCAACAGAGGCTGAGTTTAAGTTATTTAGGGTGCTTCGAAAGTGTGGTAATTATAGCTTATGTACTTGTTTTATTATATAAACCTGTCCTTGTAAATAATCGATAAAAACACCCATATTCATGTTATAAATGTGAATGGGTGTTTGTTTATTTCACCTTCTTTCATGTCAAACTGAAATAATTGAGTCATCATTTCAACCCATCATGGCCCAATTGAGCAAGGGTCTCCTCTCAGAATGAGAAGGTTAAGGCCATAGTCCACCACGCGGGCCAAGTGCAGATTGGCGGACTTCACACACCTTTAGAGTTTTGCGAACTCTCCGGCATGCAGGTTTCCTTACGATGTTTTCCTTCACCGTTTGATAAAATTACTCAATAATTGAGTACCTAATTTCAATTTGATAAAATTTAATTAATTAATTTTATCAAATTGAAAATTGAAATTTAATTAATATGAAAATTGAAATTGAATTTTAATTAATAAATTTAATTAATTAATTTTATCAAATTGAAAATTGAAATTTAATTAATATGAAAATTGAAATTGAATTTTAATTAATAAATTTAATTAATTAATTAAATTAATTTAATTTCAGTTTGATAAAATTAATCAATAATTGAGTAATTTCATCAATTAGGGCATATTGTTTGTGTAGCGTTTTTTTAAATGATTTATCATCACAAAACTGATATTTTATACTACGAACCTAAGTAACATATTTCTTGTAGAATCCATAAGAAAGTAATTTCCGCGCGCGGAAGCTCTAGACAACTTTTTCCTTAGCGGATAGAGTGTTCTTAAGAAGGTATGTAGTTTTATCTTTAATATATTATATAGACAAATAATATTGACATTAAGGTAAGTTCCCTAAGAACGGATATTTTCATATGGAATATCCCTAAGGCTTTAAATACGGGATGAAAGTTTGTTTGAAAATCACTTAAAAGTACTTTTACATGGGTTAAGCCGCAGGCAACAGCTAGTGTTAGTAATATAAAAGGTACATATAAGTTTGCGCATAAACATTTTATATTATCTACAAAGTAAACTGTTTAAACTCGTAACAAAAAATTACCACAAATTGTTTTTAAAAACATGTAAGTACCTACGTCAAAAAAATTGATTTTTGTTACACACAATATAATTATGCAGTTCACATGGTAAGTAATAAAACTAATTACTACCATTAAAACTCATTTTAACTTCTATGTCAAACCGTCGAAAACCGTTTACAAACATTATGAAAGGAAAATCACAGCATCATCTTAAAGTAAATTGATTATCATCACAGCAAGCCCACGTTTGATTGGGGCTACAGTCCCTGGAGCAGCTCCATCTATTATGTAGGTTGGTTCATCAAGGGACGGTAAATAATTGATACCAGGTAACTAATTATGGGCTTTCATTAGCTTTTGTGAGGGAAAATTGGCGTCGAGACTCGCCGTGGACTTTAGGGATCAGCAATTATCATTGAAGTCGTCTTCTGATAGCCTGATTGGGTAATATTGTGGGCTACTTTATATTCTTTGCTTGTTCCGATGTAATTAGTTAGGTTTTGAATAGACGAAATAAATTAGGTCGTTTATGACCTAGCCTTTTGTAAATAGAACTATTGAAAATCTGACTCTGTCAGCTTCATTTTATTGAAATTAACCGTTGTAAGATATGTGACGTAATGGTTACCGTACTAAATCGCCGTTAGCCCGAGGCCGCACCAAGGTTTTTTCCCGCAGAGGTAACCGCGGAACCGCGCGAAACGCATACACTATCAGAAACCGCAAGTGCGGCCGCTTGTATGGGTTTCCTTGAGTCACAAAATTTCGCGGTTAGAAACCACGGCGGTTTAGCCGTAGTGCGACCTTAGATGGGTACTGGGTTTGAATCGCACAGAAGCTGCAATTTGAAAAACGTTACATTTCTGTACCTACTTGGTCTTGGTGCATATTCTTGTCTTGTGTGTTTAACTAACAATAACAGTCGGGACAACGGCATAACGTGCCCTCCGAAGTACGTAGCAGTCATACATTTTAATATTAAGCGACGCTTACGAAGCATACGTTAATAATAAACGGCTTTTAAAACACAACCGTACGAGGAAAAGCGGAAGGTAGGTACATAATAAAAAAAGATACTGCTATAAAACCTCTAAATGTTGAATTTAAAAACTGCGATCTTCATAAAGCTATAGTTACGAGTGTTGAGTCATGCATTGTCTTCAGAACATAAAATTGTACAAAATGTTATTTACAGCTTATTTTAAACTTCACTTATTTTAAAATACGTAGGTTTTTACTGGGAATGCTCTTAACGTAAAGTAAAGCAACAGCGGACGCGATCGGTAGTTGGATAAGGCGCTTTGCCCACGGAGCAACTATTGCAGCAACTGGCAACTAACTAGCTACTAGCTGTTTACATGCATTTCAATTAGACTGCGCACACACAGCAACTCGAGTTTCGACAGCAATCGTCAACAGTTTTCAGTTGCTGTATTCGTTGACTAGGTCAGTTCCTAATTGCCGCAACTAGCAACTGTTAAATAATACCAGTTTTTAAAGTTGCGGGTTTCTGCAACATTCAGTCGCAACGCGTCGGACGATTTCACACCCTCCCTCCCTCTGCCTGTACCCGGAAATACGTAGATTGTGCAACTCGCATAAAAGTTGCTCACATTGCTATAAAATTGCGGCAACCTAAACGTTGCAGCGTTGCCTCAACTCAAGTTGCTCCGTGGGCAAAGCGCTTAAGTGACCGCTGGTGGCATAAATATCTTGAGCGCTTTCGTGTTTCGGAGGGCACATTAAACCGTCGGTTCCGATTGTTATGATGCAGCCGATAAGCCACGTGGGCTTTGGGCGGTAAGAAGACTTATGATACTCAGGCTACACCAATCCGCACTGGAGCAGCGTGGTGGTGTATGCTTTAGGCCTCCTCAACAATGAGAGCCCATGTTAACGGATCTATGGGATAACGGCCCCAATCTACTACCTGGTATAGTACTGTCCAGGAATTCTGACACAGAACTAGAAATGTCATTAAATTTATCTGCTTGACTAGTTCTTCTGTCATTAACAGTGATGTTTTAAAAGTATTTTTGGTTAGAGCGACGGTATTTTATGCGATTTTCCTGTATCTCTATTTAGCTTGTTGTTTCTCTTTGATGTTACAGTTGTTCGTGGTGACCACATACTATCAAATGTTGGGCCATTTCGTGTTCGTTTCGTATGTAAAATGTCAAAACATAATTAGCTTTTATGGAAAAACCTGCCTTTAAGACTGACTATTGTATATGTTAACGGAAATGTGTTAAATCCGTCATTGTATACAATTCCTAGGAAATGTATACAATTCCTAAAATCGCCAGGAAATGTGTGAAATAAATTATATTGGACACATTTCCTAGGAAATTTATACATTTCCTAAATAGCAATCGGAAATGTAGTACATTAAGATTATAGATCAAGAGTTTAATGGGTACGCGGGATAGATAATATGAAGATATTATATTTTACGTTATGATTTTACCAGATTGTCTCACCGAGTGCCTTAATCAAAAATATTATTGTGTAAAACAATGAATACTCATTTCCATTACTACTCAGTCAAATTCTTCAAGGTGTAGGTAGGTCGAATTGGTTACAGAACCGAATTAGCCTACCCCTACTCCACGTAGTCTTGTATGCCCTACTCCTAGAGTTTTTTTAGAACCCGGAGGCGCGGAGGGAGGGCAGCCCCCGCCCGCTGTAACAAAACGCAGACACCCGGGCGAGCCGGAGCGGCTGAGGCTGGTCGCCTAAGGCGACCAGCAAGCCGAAGCTGCGCAGGCGAGCGTGGGTGTCTGTGCTTTGTTACGCAAGGGCGAAGGGGCTGCACCTTCCGCAGCGCCGGAGACGTCACGGTTCGAAATTATGCCCTATATTCTGCGTTTTTACGATTTGGCCAAACGTGGATAACCAAACGTAAACGATTTAACGGTCTGGACAAACTGAGTTGCCCATTTCATGAAATGCGACCATTTGAAGTTAACAAATCTACGATGTAGCCACGACCACGAAATACACATTTCCTAATACGATATCGGAATTGTATACAATTCCTAGGAAATGTGTACATTTCCTAGGAAATGTATGAATTAAATAATTTTTAAAACAATATTTTACACATTTCCTAAAGAGCTTAGGAATTGTATACATTTCCTAGGAAATGTATACAATTCCTAGATTTCATACATTTCCGGTAACATATATAACTGGCAAACTATCGTCGGATGTTGTCAAACGTCGTAGGTTTCAATAAAAAAGTACAAGGTACCATAAACAAAATCCGCATAGTTAAAGATAACTCAAAAAACAGCTATTAAATGTCTATTAAATAATAGTAAGCTTTCGAATAAAAAATAATTACCAAAATCGTTCCTCACAGTATAAAGTATTGAAAACACACATAAAAAATACAATCAAAGAGAACCTCCTTTTTTGAAGTCGGTTCAAAACACAATAGCAATCCGATGTGATTTGGAGTGTTCATGCTACCATGATTTACGCTCCAACAGCAATGACCACTCTAATTGTGGCCTGCATTTTGCACGCACGGAGACAATGGAACTTTTTGTTCAAACCAGTTTATGTGAGGAGTGCATAAAACGTGGGTTCTTGCTACTGAATGAGATGTTGGAGAGAGATGATTTATATTTGCGAAAGCAGGATAAAATGCATGTAATTATGAACTCGATTGTCAGGAGTTTGTCAGGGCAGCGTTTTGTCACCCAAATGTTTTTTTGTTGATATGTTACGAAATCAATCTCCGTTTTTATCAAATTGTTATTTCTACTTTTTAGGTTTTTTTCGGTTTGCAAGTCAACCTTTATTCTTAGGCATCTTCTCTATTGCATCATACTTTTACTCACATTGCAGATTCAGCACTCCAATTTTTATATTTGATTGATTAAATAATATCTGTTATTTGGCTTAAACATGCTTACTTGAAAAACGTTAATTTTTATTTTAGTAAATGCTGAATTCGGCTCTAATAAGACTGAAATCTAATTGGAATTATTGTAGATTTTCGTAGAAAAAAGAAATTGATAACTTTTGATTTATCAAAATGTAGATATTATAGATACCTATATACATTGACGCGTCGATAAATTCAATTAGTCGTACTCTTTCGAGAAACTTATCTGTCAGTAATTGATGTCTTGATTTATCAGTAACGATAATTCGTGGTAAGGTTCATTCTTCCAAATAATTCAGGACATTGTATGCTATGATAAAAATGTTACTTGTAGGGCTGCCAAATTGTATTGAATGTATGTAAGGTTGTTTATGTGCTTACGTTTTTATTTTCTCCTTGTAAGCTGAGCGAAGTCGGGCTGGATTTCAAATGTTGGAAAATTCACAATCCCAAAATAAGTCCGGGCCCATCAGTTACAAAAAATATATATATTTGTGTTAATTATTTTTGCTTTCATCAGTTAAAAATTATATTATTATCTATCATTTATTGTCTATCAAAAGGTAAAACATTTTGTCGGCATTTTATTTATAGTCACTGACAACCCTATAACGCGACTTAAGAGGAGCATTCTTGACTGTAGTTATAAAATAAAAACATTGTGTGTCTTATACATATCAAAGATAGTCAAAACAATCGTTTGTTTAATTCGTTGATTCAAACATTGTTTATCTTAAGCGTATTATTCTGATACACAGTAAACGCATCAAAAGGTTAACGATTAGTACGGATTGATAAACTTCACACACTTTTAAATTCTGCGAACTCTCTGCTACACTTACAGGATTCCTCACAAAGTTTTCCACACATAACTGTGCGTGCCCTGGGATTCGAACCCGGACTCCCAGAGTAAGAGACCTTCTTAACCACTAGGCTATCACCGCTTAAGTGTACGATATTTTTAATAGGTTAAAAATGAAAAGAACACAGTGAATATAAATAATAATACACATAATAGAGAATATACATTATAATCACCCACCCTAATACACCCACACACACGACACACACACACACACACGACACACACACACACACACACACACAAACACACACAAACACACACACACACACACACACACACACACACACACATACACACACCTTTTAGATATGCTTAACTGTAAACAGCAATTAATGCTACTTAATAGAAGAGACTAGACCTCATAACACAGGGAATCCTAGTATGAAGTCTAGAGGACCAACTATGTAATTCTGATTTTGTATTTTGCTGTGTATTTCAATAAAAATATTTCATTTCATTTCATATTATTCTCAAACGCCTGAGAGTTATCCTGAGCACAGTAGTATCACTAACGAATTCTGTATTGTCAGAGCAATGGCTGACAGACCCACGCCCCCACAGTGATTTGCTGTATCGCGGGTGGCGTGGTAATACACTATTCATCATCATTATTCATCGTGCATACCCCATAACTGTCCTACTGTTCAGGTTTCGGAGCTTAAAGATAATGGTCACCATGTTTCCCGAGGTTTTTTGGAGTTCGTTTGCTGCGTACTTTAAATAAGAGTTAAGAGAATTAACTGAAATTGTTTATGTAAAAGGTTCAAAAATAGTAAAAGATCTGATGGTTTGTTGTCAATCAAAAAGAAGGAAGAAGAAAGAAAATATTGCATCAGTTAGAGAAAAAAAGAAATACGTCTTTAACGTCGAGAAGAGATATCACGGTATGATTAAAGTTGGCTTTTGATCATCATAGATCAGAAATTATTAATGGGATGAACGGAATTTTTTATTTTATCAACTTAATAAGTCACTATGTCATTTAACCCAGGATTTTCCCCAACTTTAATTTTTTGCAACTTATTTAAAAGCAATTGAAAGCAATTTATCAAGTCAATTGGTTTATGTGACAAACAATCAACACGAGAAAAAAATAAGTCCTATTATCTTACACAAATCCTAATTTGCGAACCCTATTTTAATTAGGTCTGTTATAGAGTGATCAAATTAATTGCTCAATCAGACTGATTTTGATCAACACAATATTATGAAATTAATGCCCCTAAAGATCGTATTGTGAGAATTCTCGTCCAGAGTTCAAATGTGCAGAAGGCATAGAATATAATTCTTATTTGGATTATTTTATTTCCTGAATAAAACTATGGGCCAGTCCATCAGCGGCCTCACAACACAATAGGGTATTTACCTTACAAGTGGCATCTTCCGGATAAGGTTGTTTGAGGTCTTCTTGAGGCGGTATAATGTGGAAATCTTTTGTTGGGGTCTCAAGGTGCGAACGTGGAGCTATGATTGCTAAAAGAGACTATTAATTTTACTGAAGGTGTATGTTATTGCCGTAATAATTTGGTAAAAAAATCAATAAATTCGAAGTCTAATGATATTATAGACGATTATTACAACTTTTATTTGTAATATGTACTAGGTACTTGTTTTCTGGCTGGGTTGCGTATGTGTGCGAAAGCATTCCCGGGACTCGCCGTAAAGCAGCGAGGTGGAACACCGTGGAGTTTTAGTCGGTGGAATAAGTCCGATATAACCACTGTATTCCCCGAGGTACAGTGGTATCCATAAGGATTTCCCCACGTTAAAAAAAAGGTACTTGTTTTCTGCTGCTTTTAAACGCTGAGTTCCAAGAATTTAGATACTTCTGGCAATTTTCTTTTTTTCCTATTAGGCGAAAGCATATTTAAATATTTATATAGTATTAAACGATTATAATATTTCATACTAGAGAACCGCCCGCGCTTTGCTTCGGGTCCCGTAGGTAACAGCTGCGAAGGTCCCGCTCCCGTAGGAATCTCAGCTAAAAAGTATAACGTTTGCCTATGACTTAAGTAAATTACTTATAGTATTTGATAGCGTGATTCAGAACTTGCAAATGAATTTTACTAACGCCATCTATTAACAACTCCGGAACTAAATATCTAGCAACTAACAAAACATCGATCTTCCCATAGGAATGAGATGTTTTTCCGCGGTAAAAAGTAGCCTACGTTATTCTCCACCCTCCTAACTATCCCCATACACATAAACCATGTCAAATAATAGCCATGTTGCGACGTGAAAGAGTCACAAACAAACAAACAAACACACTTTCACATTTATAATATTAGTAAGGATTACGATTATAATATTTCATATTATAATTACGATTACGATTAATTATTACGATTAATTATATTTCATATTATAATCGTTGGATTTCTCTAAGGGCCTGTTATTATAAATACTTAACCTAGACTACAATGCTTTCTTTAACATAAAGTGCTTTTCGATTGTATTTGAACTATACTGGAGTTTTCTAAAATGGTGTACAATATACTGTTTTGTATTAGTATACATTGTCCGAGAAAACAGCTTACAGCAACTTTAATACATAACCTTTTGGATTATTTATTTACGCAATCCGTGTAGATCGCATCTAGTACATTCCCTATATCTGAGTATTCCTTTTGTCACAGTTACCTCTTTGTTGGCTAAACCACAATGAGAGTGTTAAACTGCGCACTGAAGGACCAGAAGAGCTTCGTACCCTTGAGTATATTAAAAGATTTGCCTTTGTTTTTGGACTTTGCGGTCAGCGTTGACCACTGGAGACGCGCGAGGTGTAATTTTAATACTTGACATCTCTTTTGTGCCATATTGCGAGGGCGTGAAGTTTGTGTGGGAGAGTGGCCTTTATTTAAATAGAATGGTTAAGCGTAAAGACGTCATATTTCATGATTCTGTATTACGTTGCGTGGAAATGGTTTTGGCCTGTTTTGGCTTTTGTGGAAATAGTATATTTTTTTGAAAATACATAAGTTAGCTTAATATTTTGAAAGCGGTACCTAATTAGTTTTTGTCTAGTGTTCGAACTTTGCATACAATTCAAATTTTTTAAAAGTTTTGTAAATTTTTAGTATTGTAATAACGGTTTTTAAAACGGGCTCTTGACGACAAAAACAAATAAACTACTTATTCGCACTGGAGCAGCGTGGTGGATTGAACTATCCATGGTGTACGTGACGACAAAAAAACAAAAAAAAAACACTACACCGCACTGGAGCAGCGTGGTGTCTTTGATTATTCACCCTAGTGTACGGTGTACCCTCCAGGTCTTCTCAGTTGTGTTGAGAGTCCTGTGACCTACATTTTGCTAGTAATGGGTAGAATTAAAGCTAAACATTTCCATCGATATCTGAGTTACCAACAATATGAGATTGCAATTTACCTGCGATCACAGTTCAATTCAGCTTAAAAGCAAAATTTACTATTTTAATTTTAAGATCCCGCCGTCAATCTTAAATCTACCTTAATCGAATAAGCGGAAAGCTGGTATTTGTGTGTCATTAAATTAGAACGAACTAGCTTCTGCTCGCGGCTTCGCCCGCGTAGAATTCATTTATATCGCGAAACGGGATTTTTCATACAAACTGTTTTCAAGCCTTTAGGGGTTGATTTTTGATTGAAAAAGTAGCCTATGTGTGACTCTGGGTCTTCGACTATTTTCATTTCGAATTTCATCCAAATCGGACCGGTGGTTTAGCCATGAAAACGTCACAGACAGACAGACAGACTTTCGCATTCATAATATTAGTAGGTATGGATTCCAGATCGAACGCGAATGAAGTGTACTTGGTGGACAGTTGAAATTCATTCATTCATTGCAACAACATTGTAACAATCGTTAGATACGAGTGCCTACTATAGATTTAAATAACATCATTTATTTCGTTTGTATAGATACAGAACAGTATACTTAAGTATTACGTAAATATCGTGAAACATCAAAAGATATTGTGTTATAGATCGCGAGACGCTGACGTAGCAGCTTTCAGCCATTAGGGGCACAAAGGGAAGCGTGTAGCACGAATCCGGGGATCATTGACATGATGGATAATTTAAAACGATAAAATGAATGGAGAAGATTATAATATACATAATCATTTATACGTAATACATAAATAAGATTAAATACATGTGAACTTTATCACACGACTCCTTGATGGCAACTAGATTCAAAACCTGTATGTATGTACCACTAATAGGTATCCAAATATGAGCAATAATTTGCTTTGGTGAAGGTAGATCTGATGTAATTATAATTTTTCTTCTTGTCTATACTGTCCATCTGTACCTACCTTGTGATAAAGAAAACTTCTATGCGCGAATGTTGTCATGGGCTCAGCTCGCACACAATAATTTAAAAGTATATCCAATTATAGAAACAGATGATTTACGATTTTGAACTGTAGAAAACTACTTGTCTATTATAAACCTAGGTAATTGTAGACATAATCTACGCGTTAAAATAAACGTTAATACCTATAATATAAGGTACACTATTTAAAGCTATAATCCTAAATGTCACCCTAAAAATAGCGAACAAAATATATTACTATGACGAATAAATAATTACAAACGTCAAGCCTACCTCTTCTCAGGGAAAGGGTCACGGGACATAATTGGATCTTTCTCTCCTAATGCCCCGCTAAATGGGACACAAGCTTTTTAGCAAAGATATAATTATACAGAGTTTATGCACACTGATGTTTTAGGGTGTTTTCACACTTACGGGATTATGGAGACCTTGTGGTGCAATGGGTACTGCCACCATTATAGCAATAAGTTAGTAAGTAACAGTAAGTGCAATCTGTAACTATGAGTAGGAAAAAAAGCTCCTTGGAAGTTTCTTGCCGCGCCTTTCTCCAAGACCACTCACCGTTGGGATTTGTTGAAGTGATGACGTAGTTTGAATTTCGAAAAGTGTTTGTAAAAACCTACTTCGGATAAGCTTTATTTCATTAATTCATTCATTCATAATTTAATTATTTGAAGAACTGTGTTTGGATACCTAGCAAAGTATAACTTAATATTTTTTTTATGGAATTAAGATAGCAAACGAGCATGCAGCACCACCCTTCCGCTGCCGCCCATAGCAACTGTGACCGACCTAGAACTAGACTCAAAGGGACTAGGAGGAGGGATATGATTATGAATTTAAACTTCTGATCTGTTCTGTATACATGCTTGACTCGCTGAGAATATGTTATTGCCACTCCCCGCTGAAGCCAAATTTATTTCAGCCCGATCGGTCCAGTAGTTAGGGCTGTGCGTTGATAGATCAGTCAGTCAGTCACCTTTGCGTTTAATATCATATATTAAAGAAGACGATAATAAAAATATAGGTAAGAAGTTTATGTCTGTACATAGCAGATATTTGAAAAAAAAATACCTGTCTTTATGTTTGTCCGGGCATCACGCACGAACTACGTATGAAATTTGATGCGGTTTTCATACTTGTATTGTTGGAAGTCTAACTTAATAGATGGTAAATGTTTCATCTTAATAGACCGTCTGTAGGGTCAGCTAGTACATTATTTTTAATACGCGGCAACGAAAGTGCACGAGTTTTATACAGAGGATTAGAAACACCGTCCATTCTAAAACGTTGTCGGACAGGAGCTGCGAGCGAGCGAGATATTTACAGGTTGTTTTATTTTGCTGCACTGTTTTTCTGTTATTAAGTTCCGTTTACACTGTCCTTGTTCTACCCTAAAGGTCTCATTAAACTGGACATAACACCCACTATACCGCGAAAGGGTCAGTTCAGCCACAATTTCTCCAAATTACAGTTAGGTACTGGTAATGGTTAATACAAAAGTTATTGACGCTTTTAACTACATATTATAATTTGAATTTTTTAACGATAATTTATGATAAATATCATTCATTCACAAAAATCAAACTCTTATAATTTTTACAAGTTATTTATTAATTCATAGTTTCCCATTTCTTATTAGACCCTAACAACTACATATAGGTATGTACATGTTACATAGATTTAATGATCATGACGGAGACAAAAAAAAATTAGGTAAATGAAAACGGGTACTAATGGGCATGTACTTCAATTGTTTACCGATATTTTAACCCAGTTACATATTTTAACCCAGGATCATGGGCCCCTTTTTATTGCATTTATTGTTCATACCGATATAGAAACATATTACTTAACAAACTCGTAGTTAGGATCAATTTATACTTGCTTTTCACTTGCTAACTCTATTATTTATGTTAAAATCACGTATTATATAACTCGACTTACTTTTCTTTTTGTAATTTTATTGCTACTCATTCAGTATCTTCGCTCTTAAATATATTCCAGCTATTCAGAAATAAGGCTTATGCATAAACCACACTAGCGAATTTATTTTAACGCACAAAGTCCGCCATAACCGCCATTTTGTGAGACTCGGCTCATGAAAAGGATTATTCTTACGATGTACCATTACTGCCGGTTTTATGAATTCTGTGATGTAACACGGAATTTCTATTGTGATAGTTTGGTATTTGCGAGGATCGTGTTCTAGTTAGTCGTACAGCCACCTCGTTGTAAGCCACATAATTGTAAATTATTATTAGGGTCGCAGTAGGAGGACATCTTTAGGCCTTTATTCGATCCAATGAATAATATTTAACTTTATTGTGGCTCAGGAGAATTAAAATACAAATGTAGCTGAGCACATTCGTCTTTATGAGTTATGTTGGACTAAAGGGTCAACGTTTAATGGTCAATAATTGAGCAGACAGGCTTAATAGTAAGTTATTAGTTTTGAGCCTTGTTTTAACCCATTAATGGTATACTACAGGGTCTTTCCTTGTTAGATATTTTACAAAATGTAACCAAAGTCAAAACCGACAAAATGTCGCTAAACTTTAAATGCCACTACACGACAAGCACAACCTTTCGAATAAAAGATTATCAAAATCGGTTATCCCATTACTTAGTTACTTGGCCAGCAAGTAGACTATTGTCTTAACACCTTAAACTGTGGAAAGGTGCCCAGCAAGGCAACAGCTAGGTATAGGTTGTAATGATGATTATAAGGATGCGTAAGGACTCTACACTATGTTATAATTACACAACTAATCTATTACAATATGAGACTATAGATAATTAATAATGATGTTCAAAATAGGACTACAATTAATCAATTAGGTTCTTGTGTCAACGAGAATGTATTACCTCTGTAATCATAACATAATTATATAATTATCTTGAGTAAATCTATCCAATACACAGTGACTATACTATACTAAGAGATGAGGTTCTAAAATTTATTTCTAGCCCTCAATTTGAAAACACATTATTTTTCGGCGCACCGTAATTTTTTTACATACAATAATAGTTACTAGGTACTGTAAGTATCTCATATTTGCCACAACTGTTCCGCTGCTACTCATGGCAACTGGAAACAACTCAGGCGAATATCTCCTCATTGGGACTAGGATGATTAGTTCAATAAACATCGTAGTCATAACTAGCTATTGCCTGTGACTTCGATCGTACATAGGAGTATTTCCCGCGTGAATCCCGATCCCGCGGGAACTCCGGGATAAAAAGTAGTCTATATGTTGCTCTACATTCTCCTCTCTCTCTCTCCCAGTAAAATGTCCGTAATCCGTTCAGCTGTTGAGATTAACGTGCACAGACAGCGATCTGTCACAGTTTTATTATATGAATAGATAAATCATATTTTACACTGCGGTTTTAATAAGAGTGTTTGTTACTATGTATAAGAAATTGGGTCTTGAGAGTGAATTATGGCCGTCACCACATTGACCCAAAAAAAATATCTGAAGAAAAAATGTAAAAGATGCTGAAAAAACATCATGCTGTATATAAGCTGGGCGTATACTAAGGAGCAAGCGATGCGATGGTGCGATAGCGAGATGTGAGCGATTTTATTCAACGGCCCATGATTTATATCTTTATTGTGAGGCCGGCGGCCGGTCCTTCGATAATAATATGGCCGCAGTTCTTGCTCTACGTCTATAGCCAACTTAGTGCTTATTCATTTAACACGTTTTATCTTCAATCACTTCAAGGTATGTAAGTAATTAGTTTTCCATGTTTTGACCGGCAAAGGATTGGTGAGGCCCTCACGTACTTAAGTCTGTTCAGCGTTGTCAGTTCTTTTGTAATAAATTAAGTATTTATGCAGTGATAGCCAAGAGGTTTGAACATAGAACTCGGGTTCCTCTTGTTTAGTATAACAACTTTTCGTCGAAAATCGCTTCGACTAATTTTAGTTGGAATAAAGTCATTTCACATAATTATTCATTTGATCGAATATTTGATTGCCATAATTTTATTTCTTATCATCATTATTTGTTTCGAATAATATATTTTTATCGAATGTTCAAATGCGCTAATTTTAATTAAAGTAATGTAAACTAGACTAATAATGATTTAGTCGAAAGATCGTGTTGGATATTCGGTTCAGCAATTATTGGTTTCATTTCATATTTAATTTAAAAATTAGGTTAGCGAGGAGCGAAGCGACGAGCGTGTTAGGTTAACAAAACCGACTTTAGGGCGTTTATAACCACCTGAACATTTCATGAAATGAACATTGTATAAAATAAATATTCGATCAAATGAACATTATTTCAATCAATATTACACAAAATTAATATTCGATCAAATGAAAATTATGTCAAACGATATTATACAAACTGATTATTATCTTAAACGTTGTTCGATTTATTAAAATTATATCAAAAGTTGTTATACGAAACAAGGGTAACCCCATAGAACTACCGAACAAGAGCCTGAAATCCTTGTCCTTTCCTGTATACACGGTTACCTTTCAAATATTATGTGCGAAATGTTTCAATCACTTGCTGCAATTAAGAAAACATTGCGAGGAAACCTATACGCCTTATAGTTCCTCGTAATGTTTTTAAGATGTAATATGTAGATAAAGGATGCCTTTCTCGATAAATAGACTATCCAGAACAAAAATAACTTTTTAATACGAACTAGTAGTTCTTGAAATCATCCCTTTCGAACAAACAGACTCTTCAGCTTTTTAATATGTATTAGTACTCGTACAGAATTACAGTAAGATTTATTACGTTCACAGGAACCGTCACTATTCACGAGTTCAATGGGTACGTTGAAAACATGTGTTTTTATATGTGTTTAGCCACATATAACACATAACACACGGCCAGTCACACGAACGCCTGTTGTAGTGTGGATCATACCGGAATAACCCGTATTTTATTACATTGCCGAACCCAGAAAGTTCGCAACATGAGTTTGATTGAAAAATTGTTCCGCGAATTGTTGTGAGGCCTCCGTAACTCCGTTGCTCAACGATTGACTAAGTTAGGTGTAGTGATTTTCGAGTATGCCTCCGAACTTCGCACGCGATTCTGAGTAACATTGTTGGTGAAGTAATTTATGTTTTATTAAGGAAACAGTGAAGTTTATATCGCATACTTGGGGAATTCTGGGTACCAATAAAATTGTGTTTTTGTTGTTGTTTTTCAATACCACTTACCATCAATCTGGATTGTAGTTTTATTAAGATACCCAAAATTAAATGCCACACGAATAAGTTTCATCCACTTGTATTTTTTTCTTAATTTTATAACAAAAACATTGAATTAAAATCATAATGACAATACTTGTTATTTGTGCGAAACAACATGTTATATAATGCAATATTTAAAGTATGTTTTCTTGTATCTTACTATTACTGAACCTAAAAAATGGGATACAAATTCATTTAAATTAGACAAAATTAGGTATATTAAGACTAAGACACAGAAAAGTAGGTACCTACAAGACATCTAAATTATATAGGTACCTAACTTTACGAAGTCATATTTTTTATTTGCAAGCTAAGTTCCTTAGCTTTATAATATATTATGTACCTAGTTAGTTCAAAACTTCCATATTTCTCAAAGTTTAAGGACACGCAAATCCGACCTTAATAATAATTTAATAATTTTGAAGTAGTTCACATGCAAGGATTCGCAAGTTTTCATTACGTAGTCCTCTCGTATATCCGAGCACACTCAACAACGAATGTAGCAGTGTACTTCGTTTGCGAGCATATTACTTTCCCCGTGGTCTGTAGCTGATCTGGCCGCATATTCATTTGCCCGTGCCCTCACTACTCAACTGGACGAGTTTGTTCCACTTGGGACTCGAATTGAAGAAGGTGGAATTTTTATTGAGTCCAATTATGTTTGAAAACCAAAAAATTTAACTAAACCCTTCTCAACTACTAGACAACTCACCAGGTTGTCATGGTGACATGGGCAAAACAAAAATAACACATCACTACAAACCATGACTCGAAAATTAAATTCAAATTCAAATATTTATTTCTTCGACGTAAGTTTTTCAAACTCTTTTCAAACGTCAAACTACGCCATCGCTTCAATAAATCCCTACGGTGAGCGGTCTCGGAAGAAGAAGCGGCGAGAAACTCCCAATGAGTCTTTTTTTCTCTTTCTCCACTCATAGTTACAGGTTACACTTACTACTAATTACGGCTAAAATACTAAACTTATGTCCAAGCTGTCTTATCATTAAAATATTCATCAAGTTTGTGATAACCTTTTGTCATAAGAATGCTTTTGACATGAGTGTACGGAATTTCTGTCAATTGTATAGGAACTTTATTATAAATTTTAATGTAGTTGAAAGAAGAATGAAAGAGCCATCAGTTTTGCTGAGTCTGAATTTTGGTACAATCACTTTAGCCTTATTTCTCGTATTTAGGTATATTATGAACATCACTCTTTTTAAGAAAACAGTCATGATAAATATCTGCCCCGGCCGGAAATAGCATGAATATTGTATGCAAAAGAACGATATTTTTAAATAACGTAATTTTAATGCCATCACATCACACAGAGGTCGCTGGATTCTGTTCCATCCAGTTTAGTTTAATTCTGAAATCACTTAAGGCTGGTGGTAGGATTTGGGATTTGGCGGGCAATTGACTCAGTGGCAAAATGACGTATCATAATTTAAGCTGGGAGCTTGAGAGACGATTTTTTCTATTCTTTCTTTTTGGCTAGCAAATCATCAATCAAGTCTTGACGAAAACTTACTACTACTTCCATTGAATGAATTGAAGTTTATTCCAAGTAGGCCACAACGCCATCGCTTCAACAAATCCCCACGGTGATTAGTGTTGGAAGAAGAAGCGACACAAAACGCAAATTTTGAAAAAAAAAAACATTTCGAAAAAACCTTCCACAGTCGGAGCCACTAACGAATTACTCCGGGTACAGTGCAGCAAGTATCAATTGCCGTCCTCACTATCGCCCGATCTCGGCTGATCAATAGCGGCGGCTATCGCGATTGCGATTCGCTAATTAATTGGACGGCATTTAGCTTAAACCTGGTAGCGATCCAATGTCTTCATTAGAGGATTTTGTTTAATAGTAGCTGTAATGAAATACGGATAAAAATAAACGTTAAAAATCGAAGGTTTTAAGACGGAGATGAAATTAAGATTACATTAATGAATAACAATTATTTAGACATAAATTAACAGGGAATTTACTTTTTAATTGGTAATACTCAGTTATAGTAAGGTTTCAAACTTGGACTCAAAGCAAAGGCCTCCTGGTTCAGAAATCCTGGGTTCGAAACCTGTACGCAAGTTAAAAAATATGGGCTTGTCGAAATATCATTTGAATTGGTGAAAGAAAACATGGTGAGGAAGCCACCGAGATTTCTTCAATCAGGTTCCTTCTAGGTGTATGAATTCTGCTAATCTGCTCAAGGCCAGCGTGATGGACTATGGCTTGTACCTACACCTTACATTTTGATAGGGAACTTGGCCCAGCACTGGGAAATTTAAAGTGTTGCCATGATGACTAACAGACAGACTTACAGACTTTTGGAGAGAGTTTAAGGACAATTTAGGAACTCGAAGTAAATTTTTCATTAAAACAATAACATGTTATTTCAATAAAAATAAATTATTCTAACCACACCCACTCACATGCGACAAACAGCAGGTCGAACCGGCTTTCACAAAACTGCGTTTTAAATGGAGACGTTAAACATCGCAAAATATGTTAATGAGCCAATGGGAGAAGCCAGAAGGCTTCTTAATTTTGCATGAAAATTAGGCTCTTTAAGCGCGAGTAACTGCTCCTATTGATTATTGACTACCTGTTCGACACAATGGTTACCATGCTTAACTATAGATGAAGGATTATAGGTACGATTCCCAGGGTCTAAACTGTTCCCTGAACATAACTTATGTCTGTGTTTGTTGTCCATGGTAACCATGATACCGAGAATCTTATGTTATAATGTTTGTAGATGTATTGTGTCAATTGGCAAAGCCTTTATGGCTGGGAATACCACGACTGTATAAAAATATTCGAATCTAAATCATTTGAAATGCTCTATCGCACTTGTGGGTTCACGTAATAACTATAAGTGTAGGTATAGCCTTTTTATTCTTTATCCATTTTACGATTTCCAAGACTGGTTAAAATGTAAAATGGTGATACATTTTTTTTGTTTACCTTATTTGTACCTGTGTTTATTTATTTTCAATTGCTTCAGATTTATTTAAAATATTTTGTATTCGCTAAGTTTATTGGTAAGCTTAGTGAACTTAACTGACATTGGTGTCAGATACGGCATTAAAGTTAAGTCTAGTAAATTGTCTGTTGAAGTAATTCTCCAAAAATCCTTTGTACAATAAAACCAACTTAACCTTGAACTGAAGAGAGGCGCTGTCGGACGCATTGGACCAATCATTGCGCGCATTTCGAGACGTTCAGCTGACAGATGAATGACCACAACGTACTTATGAATGACTTTTTAACATGGCGGCGTTAGTTCCAATTTTTGCCATTTCAGAGATAAGTTGGTGGCACTGTACCTACTTACTCTGTCAGTTTGCGAGAACCCTAATTTCTTGCGTAGGAGCTTAATTTAATTTTTACCACTCGATAACGATCCCGTATTACGTATTCATTTTGTGGTTAAGAGTTTTGTTTACGTAATTATTTTTATTTACAGAGCTCAGGTTCATTAGCCTGGTTTTGGATTTGACGATATTTGGGATTTGGGAATACTGCCATTCCGCACGTAGAGAGAGTTTCCATTAGAATCCCTTGAGTCGTGGGTGCTATGGACAACAAGACAAGGACACACACAGACCAAGAACAGAAGTTTAAAGTCATCGAGTCGAATCGAACCCAGGAACTTAGGAACAGCGATTCAGCATACTACTGCGCCAGTCGGGTCGTCAAGTCAATGTAGTTATAATCAATAGTCATAAACATTTGTCCATTTCCGCTGATACATAAATGTGTGCACCGGTTGAGATCCGATCCCCTGATCCCTTATTTTGCAGCCAGGGTCACTGCCAACTACGCTACGACTACCAAATTACGGTAAATTGCCGATTAATTCGGAGATACAAGCCTCTTGTATTGGCGAAGAGGGATAAGTTATACCTGTAGTAAGTTTTTAATTAAGCCGTCCTGTTTCTCGTGATTAAGTGTCTTTTTGTTTGTTTTGTCAAACAATAAGAGTAATTATCCTTTAAATACTCTGGCGTTTAACGGATTTTCAACTTTGTTACGACTGATGCAGGGTGCAAAATGATTGTGAGACTCTGAAATAAATTGAACAATAATTCCTTCATATGGCTTCGGATTCACGGAAACGAAACGCGTCGCTATGTAAGCAACAACTTGTTAGCTACTTAGTTGAAGTTTAAATTGAGGGGAAAGAACTTGTAATATTTCTGCTAGAGTTACTGAACTTTAGAGTAGGTACAACATACTGCGAGAAGATAATAATTTGAAGAAGTTTTGTGTGGATGACGACCGTGAAGTTAGGTAGTGATTGCACCTACTTGGTCCAGTGTTCGAATTCCAGAAGCTCACACGGACAAGTGACCATCTAAATAGTCTCTCACCACCAGGTGATATTCTTCCACATGCTACTCCAGTACAGTTCAAGGAGTTAGTGACATCCAAGTATTGAACGCTTTCATGCCGAATGAAAGTCTGCGACATGGCTTGACGAATGCTAACCATTGACAACAAAGGGTACCAACAGATTGACGTGCCTTGCGAGGCACGGACACGCTCAAGAAATTTTTGCCACCGCACCCGCAGTATCTCAGTATTTCCAGTTGATCGCCGCAAGCCTTACGAGCTTACATAAACTACGTGAAATTTACTTGTTAATAATAAGCAACAATAAAGCTGACAAAAGGATTCGAACCAAGCCATTATAAGCAAAATTCGTACCTACATTAAAACCACTGAACTATAACCACATTGTAAGCCGAACATACTAGCAACACTAAGGCGGCTCAATATCTTATTACTAAGATCAGTGTAAACCGAGAATGCGAAATAAACAACGGAGGCTTTGCGGGAACTCCATTATCGATTCTATTCGATACCGATGCAGCGATAACGGTAATCGAATCGCTAAATTTATTCGCCATCGCTCGCGGCTTCCGACGATTGTTGGGACGATTTATCGATGCCGTGGTTATTACGTGATAGGGATGTTGGATAGGATGTGTGGATGAATGATGGGCCTATTATAATGTTGGCTAGCGGACAATTTGTGTGGATTTCACTAATCGAGTACTGGGTGAATCGAGATTTAACGATTGGTTGACATCGATTTGGAATTGTTTCGCTGCTGAAATTTGAGCTACTTTCTAAACCATTTTAGATTCCGTACTCAAAGAGGGACATACGGCTTGTATGGTTTTCTTCTCCTATTATTTGGGGAATTTGGGTTCGAATCCCAAGGCAGGCACTTCTGACTTACTAAGCTATGTGCGATCTTAGCATTTAAATATCACTCACTATAACGGTGCATGAAAACCTGCATGCCGAAGAGTTCTTAAATTCAAAGGTGTGTGAAGTCAGCAGTGGACAGTTAAGGGTTGCGATGATGAACTAGAGAGCAAAACTGCACTCTTTCCTCTTCCTTCATTCATTGCTGACCGTGCATCAGTACAGGGATACTATCAAGGTAAATACCTACTAGACAACTGGATTGTAACTAGAATTTATTCGACTAACAAATTACCAAAGTAGCTATCATAATTAGATTCTCTTCAGAAAACTGTTATGCTTGCTCAAGGTATATATTTAAAATGAACTCTAGAACATAATAATACTCTGCTAAGAGCTTCGCAAAATTAAATGCATAAAATTGCAGCCACTCATGCAACTAATCCCTTAATATAATAATATTACAAAATGTGCTTAATTTTCATGCAATTCATAATAACTTAGATACTGAAACGATAGCTCGGATTAAAGAATAGGGTTGTCAAATAATTGGTATCCGAATTCTATTTAATGATTAATCGAAATTAAATTTTTGTTGGATTCAAATGAACATTTTTAATTGCATTCGGTGACAGGCATGTTGAATTTATTGGCACTTTATGTCTCTCAGGCGTGAAATAAGTTACAGATCTGATGACATTTGTATCTAAATTTATTTCGTAACTCATGATACTACATCCATAACGTATGTTTATATACGTTATTAGACAGATATCAGATGGATCAGTATTTTATTTCTGTCTTGTGACTGAGGTCTCGAACATGACTCTTATCAGCCGATATTTAAGTAATACACATACCTACATTGTACATTTTTTGTGTGATATCTCATTATGTCATCTATATTATGTAATGCAATTCAAAAAGCATTTAAATAAAGATGAGAGCATTCATCATAATTATGAAAGAACCGATGAATTGAAGGAAACATTTTTATTTTATAAGTTATAAATTATATTCAATTACCCAATCTCCCTAAAAAAATTTTTTTTCATTAAACGAGAAAAGTGGTATTACCAATAATTTCTTGATTCGCAATTTATTTATAACACTCTTGAAATCCAAACGCGTATTTAGACCACATATTGTTTTAAGAATATCCGAATCCGTATCCGATAGTTCCCATCCTTAACGACGTTAAAAGTGACGGTAAAGTAAACGGGTCTATCGTAGTTACTGCATTCTCGTACAGATGACCAAGATTATTGTAATATGATATACTTTACATCGCAGTATTAGTAGTAAATAAGGATTATGAAAGGTCATAATCCTTACATTATTTTTGTAAAAATATTTTTGTAGGAACTTTATATTTTATACGCTCGTTTATTATCGATATAGACTTTTTTATACAATGCTACACTCTTTGTAGTCATTCAGATTTTTAGCAACGACTTTTTTAAGAGATAACTTTTTTTCTTCAATTCAAAATCCATAAAAGACAGGGAATCTTAGTTCGAGCTGAGTGTCTAGCGTCAATACAATCAAATCTTACATACATATTAATTCCTTGCTGCAGCTACAACATACAGGACAAGGAAATACACCGAGAACAGAAAAAACTCATCATTCAAATTCCTGCGTCGCTGGGCATCGAACCCAGGACCCTCGGAACAGCGACCCTGCGTTTTAACTATTGCGTCATTCGGGTCCTCGGCTCATGACAATCAACTTATTTATCACAATTCACATTGCTATTGAACACGTTCATAATTACGATGAGCGTTCCGATACCTCATAAAATACGCCCAAACGCAAATAAAATATCCGAAACGCAATTATAACTTCTCTCCCTTACATTAATTCCATTCGTGATTACAGTGCCAGGCGCCGATTTGAGGCGTTACTAAAAATCATTTTCGTTACACTGATAAAGATGTTATTTATTATGGCCGTGTAAAAATGTTTTAATTTTATTTCTTTTGCGAATGGGCGTCTGAGGGTTAACCTCCTCATCATGATTTATGGTGCATCGAAATTTACTTGCATAACGTCTATCGTGGGGTTTGAAGACCAAGCAACAAGTTTTAAGCTCAGTCAGTAGTTGAAGAACCATTGCGTTGCATGACTTCGTGCTTACAGCTTAAGCCTTTATTTTATTGTAGGTTTTTATTTGAAAATCTTCTCCATTTCCTTTTTGTTCCTGTCATTTCCTTCATGGAAAACCTTTTGAACCAATTAATAATCTGGTTAATCTATGGACGTACGTGCCTATGGACACGTACCAACAGAATAAACTGTGGCTCTAGTGAAAAAGGGTATAAGTCCGATTTTGACGAAAATGAGTTAATTATACCAAAATGTTCAGAAAAAAATGATCTACCGATTCGTGAAATCAGATCTCGCTTATCTTTAAAAATAAAGAAGTTAGCAATGTGAAAAAGGGGTTAACTAACACTAAAAATATTGCAAAAGTAGGGTATAAGTGCATTCTAATTTCTTTACACAGAACTATGATTTTTTTATTTTGTGTCGTTTGATCTAACTAAACATATATTTTCAGAGCTTCATTTCATTTGATGAATACCGGTACAAGTACACTTGTTCCTTAAAAATTGTTAAGTGAGTAACGATATCACTTGATGTAAATCCGTTTTCACCAAAATAAAAGATAAAAATCCCGAATAAGTCTTTTGTTATCCGTTTTCACGTATGAAATATTTATATTAACAAATGAAATTTGACATAAGTAAAATTATACCAAAAAGTCGCTGCCATTTTTCGTGAGAAAAGAAATAACTGATTGATACGGGGTACGGTACATAGGGGCGAGGACGAGATAGAACTTGGGAATACGCCAATTAGACATTAATACTGCTTACTTAAATGGATTCCTGGACGAGGAGATATTATGGAGTTACCAGAATTATTAAGAGAAAGTTTAGTTACGCTTATGAATCGAGAGGGAGAAGATCCAATGGTCAAGAAACGCGCGCAAGCCATGCTTTTAGAATTGGATAGTGGTTGCCATTCATGCATATTGCGAAAATCATTATATTATAGCTTGAAGCAAGCTGGACGTCAATAGATCTCAAGCTCAACAAGGAATTGACTGATATGGAGTTGAAGCAGAGTCTTAATGAACCGTGTCTATATTTTAAACTTAATGATAATATATATTTATTCCTATTGGTGTACGTCGACGACATTTTGATCGCAAGTCAAGAAAGGGGTTTAATCACGAAGTTTAAAAATGAGTTTTCGAAAGAGTTTGATTTGAAAGACTATGGGGAAGCAAAATATAATATGTTAGATGTTAGAAATAGATATTTAAAGACAAATGACAACGTCATTGTTTTGTCACAACAAATTATGTTGAAAATTTGTTGAAACGTTTTTGCATCGAAAATTGCAATTAATGTGCTACTCCTATGGAGACAAATTCCAAACAGAAAGAAGAGAAAAGTGGAGATGAGCGCAGCGAAGCATGGCCTTATCGAGAGCTAATAGGTATTTGAATTACCTAACGAAAGCAACAAGACCTGATATTGCTAATGCGGTGAGTAACCTTAGCCAGAAGATGACAAATCCTGAAAAATTCGACTGGAAATTAGCGAAGCGTGTGTTGCGTTATCTGAAGGGAACATTTATGAAGAGGGCATTTATTGTAGGTGGTGGCTGTATATCGTGGCAATCTCGAAAGCAGCGTAGCTTAGCTACTTCAACGTACGAGACAGAGTATGTTAGCCTATCCGAAAGTATGAAGGAGGCTGTGTTTCTCAACAGCTTGGTGAAGGAACTAAAAATCATGAGGTACGCTGTTCGTCGATAACCAAGGGGCTATATTCTTAGCTCAGGACCCTGTGTTTCATACACGTTGCACATAGGATATCATTACGTGAGGGAAGTTTTGAGGGACAAGAACGACATTGAGTTGAGACATGTACCTACTGTATCCATGTTAGCTGATGTGCTAACTAAGCCGTTATCTAGTGTTAAACATTACAAGTGTTTAGATGGCTTAGGTGTTAAGATCAACTGAGTTCTCTATTAGATATCTTTAAATTTAAATTTATAGGGGCGTGTCGAATATACGAACTTATTGGTGTTTTGTGTATGAGTTTTGATAGATTTTTGTTTGTTTTCTAATTGTTTTCCTGATTTAAAAATGAACTGTGTCACAGGCACCTCTTAAAACACTTTTTACTAAAAAAAACAAACATAATAAAACTACATAAAATGGATATAACTTACACAAAAGGTTCGCGTAAGTCTACATGCACCTTTACGGCACGTCTAACAACTATGTGAAAAAGGACACAAGTTATTTTTTTTGGATTTTTTAAAAATTTGATCGTGTCAATGAAAAGTACACATTCAATTCATTGTTTTGAATTACTCTAATTATAAATATTTGATTTTGTTTCTTAATTATCATACAAATAATTCCAAATGCGTATCCTTTTTCACTTATGTGAATTAACTCTTTTTGTATGTGAAAAGGGGTCTTACTTCTTTTATACCCTTGTGTCGTTCGTTTTGTGGTAAGTATAAGTCGCTATTTTGAAAACTATTCAGATTATGTAAAAATTAATGCCAGAATAAGAAAGAGCATACATTTTTTACCTATATAACACATCACATGTATTTAGATTGACAGCTGTTTAAATGCCACACGTACTTAAACAAGTAATTTGGTGCGCGCGGGGCGTTTTTTGCGTCTCCTGTAAAGTTACGTTTTTAGACTTATACCCTTTTTCACTAGAGCCACAGTTATGATGTTTCGAAGAACTCTAAGTGAGTAAGCTAGTATATATTAGCTATAGTGGGAAGGAACATAGAATCTGGATTTCTTGCTAATTTAGGCGATTTAGTTTAATCAAATTCAGTCCTCCGACTAGTCTCAGCCAGGGACTGTTTCTCCAGCCCTACACCACCTTTTTTATAAGAAGAGACTTAAAGTCCTGCCGGCTGATAATTAAAGCCAATTTAAACCTCGGCCACCCTGCCCTTAAACTTGAGTGTAAAATTGCACTTACTCTAAATCTGAGTATGGGCATTTGACAATACACAACATGTTCGCATTCTCTTTTCAAAATCACCTTATATTTACAACTTATGAGAATAAAAATAAAGGCCAAAATGGCTAAGCCTACGTTTAAGAATAGCATTACAGTGTGGGAGACTGTAATTTCGCCTTTTTATACTCGGAGCATGTGTTATTGCGTCCGCATTGAAAACGCATTGGTGGGCTGGAACCGGTTCGTATTATACCCACCGCGTGTCTTGTACCGACAGCAAAAAATGTGTGACTTTCTTCTCGATTTTTAAATTAACTTAGTTATACATATTAAACGTCAAAATTAGTCTTTTACCAAGACAAAAAATGCGTTTTTTTTTTTCATAAAACGTCAATGATTCGCGAGCTCAAGAGAAATGCTTTTCTGCTTATTTGCTATCTATTCACATAAAAAAGTGATCGCAAAAACAATAATACCAAAGTGATGATAATGTACATGTTTTTTGCTTGCATTCCAAATGTATAAAAAAAGACGTTTCAGCCGTATCAGCAGTAAATAGCCGTTACCTTCCCTTGGAAATCGATGACATAAATGACGATTTCAAAACTAAATGGCACAAAGTTATTTGAATATTTTGGCTTAACTCCTTAGTGGTCATCTACAGAGGATGGGTAATTGAAGAAGCCTAGAGTGGAGTAAAGTATAAAAGTTTAAGTATGAAAACACTTCCAAATATTTAACCACAAGCGGTCAACACCTTACCGCACTTGAAATAAAAAAATATAATAAAACAGTTCTTTGTCAATCACTGCAGTCCTTTCCTCTGTTCAAATAATAATATACCTACTCTTTTGCGCCATGACATTAACTTTTTAAGGAATTTCGTGCATATTCAAATGTACCTACTTTTTTTGCTAACCGTACTGAAACACAGATATCATACGGCATATCCGATAAAACAAAGCCGCGCCTTCAAGGTCGAAGACCCGAACACCGAAATCGCTAAACTTAATCGTTTCGTTTATCACATCTTAATTTATCGGCATGTTAGGGTTTCAATTTCAAAACCGAAATTCGTTGCTCACTTTCCGTGGTTAGCTGATAAAAGCCGAGGAGTTACTTTTGCCGTTTGCAGTCCTCTAAAAAATAAAAATATTTAAAAATACTTTAGCATAATATATTGATAATTATACGGACATGAAATAAATTATTTGAGTGAAAGTTTCATACATAATTATTTCATTGAAATACTTGTAGCAATCGAGCAGACACATAAAAATCAAGATGCCCGGTTTTCCGCCCTGGCTGCAACCAATTTATGGCCCACTACTGATCACGCACGGGTCTCTCCTCATTACTGAGGAGGCCTAGAGCACACTCCACCACGCTGCTCCAGTGCGGATTGGTGGAGATTTATTCTGTTTTCCGCCCCAAATCATATCAAATTACTACAGTTACGGACAATATTGTTAGTCACTATCGATCATTCAACTAATCGATGGACTTATAAAATGTAGCAGTACAATATAAGGCTTTAATAATCTTGCAACTTAAGTTATACACGGCCGCGATTGTCCCTTATAAGGCCACGTACAACGCGCTACCGACGCCTAACAGCGGAGGTGTACGGAAATTAAATGAAAAGTTATTCCATTGTACACAAATCCTCACGTCTGTAGTTGTCATTTCATCACTCAGCGATGATAATTGTGTTAGGACGGTGTTACATTGGGGTACCGGTGGGTTCGTACGAGATCTTAGGGCCTTTACACGATGGATATCTGCTGAGGGGATTTTTTGTGGGAATTAATCGCTCATAATCGCTAATGAAATAATAATAATTTTAACAAAAATAAAACTAGCCATCGATAAGCAATAAAAATTATCTATAAGAAACACAGAAGTATGTGCTTGAGGGGTCTTCTCGATTACCATAAGATTCTATCATCAGATAAAAACTTAGTGGCAATGGGACCATGTCTTCAGTACCCACTTTGTAATAAAAAAAATCGAAACGTCAAGAACCCAAAAATAGACTGTATTTAAAACGGAGAGAATTTTCCCATGAAGGTCAATCAATAACCACGAAGAGTACCTACTTAAGAATAAAAATTCCCGAGAGGATGAATAAAGATAAATGATAAATAGTAAATTAACCGCTTGATAAATATGCAACAAACAAGGAACTGTTAATAAGCGCAAGTTATTTACCTGAACTAAAATTTAAAGTTAAATCCTACTATCCTGCTAATATTATAAATGCGAAAGTTTGTAAGGATGTGGGTGAGTATGTGAATGTGTGTGTGGGTTCGTTACTCTTTCACGCAAAAACTACTGAACGGATTTTCATGAAACTTTGCAGTAATGTAGCTTAGACATCGGAATAACATAATTTGTTAAAAATAGAGATTTTTGAAGGGAATGGTTTCCCGAAGCGAAGCGAGGGCGGGTTCACTAGTATTTTATATTGATTAGTGAACAAAACTGATTCAAACAGAAAGTTGTTTTGCCAAAACAAATCGGTAACAATTCGTGCATGCTCGTACGGTACTACAATTTGGGGAACGATCTCCACGAGCGCAATCCGTGTATGCGGGCGGAAATCTTGCAACCGTAAATGATTCCGAATTCAGAACAATCAGGTCACTACTCTGCGAATAAATAAATAAAATGTAAAGCAACTTGTAATTGGAACAGATTTTTATTTGAACATTGAATAAAAATTACAAGGTACAAAAAAATTATTTGTATGAATGTGTAGCCTGTAAAACTAAAGTAAGTAATGAGGAGGAACTTAGGTATTATTTATTATTCTCATTGATACTATGAGCAACTGTCATTGTTGATTCCGTGACTTAGTTGTAATAAAAAATGAACGTATAGTCTTCTGAAGCGCACATCGACAGAGAGAGAGAGAATAAGAGAGAAATAAAGAGAGAAAGAGAGAAACAAAGAGATAAATAATTACTCTCTCCGAAACCTATACAATGAAAAACAAAACTTACTAGCATAGAGGTCCATTAGAGTTACCATTCTTAACAGATACTTCGTCATTTTTTTCAATTTACATAGAAAGTACACTAAAAATGCAACACGAGAACAACTTTACATGAACCGCCGTAGTCTGTAAGGTGCTTTAAACTTGATATTTTAACGAGCTGCGTTTTAAATTTATAATGTAACTTTTGTATTCAACACTATGAGCTCGCCAAATTTGCGGGCCCTGCTGTATAAGAAGGCTTGTGAGGATAATAAAAAGTAATACACAGGACACCGCAGTTGTATATTGTACTAAAACCATGTTTTGCTATCATAAACAATCAATATATTTCGATGATCCTCTAGCCGAAGGAATCCTTAAAAAATTACATCTTTTTAGATGTAAATTCTTAAAGATTGCAGTTTTGGATAGAAAATTTTAATGACCTTCAGTCTCTCTCAACTAATTCTATTTTTCTCTTTTCCTCTCTATCTCACTGTCTGTTTCCAGATGGAGTCGACTTTTTTGCGACGTTGTTGACGAAGCATGTAATAGCATGTAGGTAATACAAAACACGTGGATGACAGAGACAGCGCCTTACAGGTAAGGCAAACTGTAAGGCGCTGTCTCTGTCACCCACGCGCCAAAAGATCAGATTGTTGATTATGTATATTTTAAAGAGGTAAAACACAGCGACCTTTTACAGAAGGATCTGGCGCCATACTCTATAACCCAGGCATAAAGACTCCGAATACGCTTACTTTGAGCGTTAAGCCCGTCCGATGGAGCTAAACGCCCCTAGACAATCAGCCACTGATCCCGTTGATCAGTTACGCCTACCCACGCCAAATCAACACCTCGTACATCCGACGCAATGGAAACAAAAGGACCTTAATGCTCCATAAACACAATCCCAGAACCCAGAACATTTGCGCCTACGAGTAGTGTGACCAAGCTATGGGAATATAAAGGATGTTTTTAAGAACAGTTTTAGCAATACGATAAACACTGAGAAAGGACCTCGAATACTTTGATATTTTTTATGTTGAATATTTTAATTGTTTCGGATTTAAAGTTTGTATATATTTAGGCTACCTAGCGGTAAACATTGTCGATGTAATTGGTTCGTTAATCGACATGAAAATACAGAAAAAACATTGATTCAATTGGATTCAAGGGATAATTATCATTATAATATCTGTCTGCGTTTCCTGATCTATATGGGGAATATATTTGAGAAGGGGAATATATTTAATACTACATAATTTATAATTACAATTTATGATTGCAAGAGCCTGCATAAAAATGTGTGAATATTTTTTCCCAATGTAAATAAATAGATCAAGTTTCTTGAAGCGAAGCAAAGGCAGTGCAAACTGGGCTATGATAATTGCTTCCTCTCGGAACCTTGTTGTTTTTAGGGTACTGTACATCACACAGAAGCCTTGTAGGATCATTGTAAGTACATTTTGTTTTAATTTATTTTATTAGTTATAGAATATCCCATTTCATTAAAGAAAGCATGGTGACTTTCTGCAATAGGCATAAACTTCCATACGCGATCATTACTGCACTAAACAAATCACGGTATTATTTCAGACTAGCGTTTGCCCACGGCGTCGCCCACGTGCTCTCGTAAGTGCTTTGTTTCCTGTTCAGAGCCCTTAATAGATAACTATAATTATCTGTAAGTAATACTTTGTAATATGAGGAAAGCCACTTGACATCCCTCAAAATTTGACAATTTATCAGTGACCTATAATAGTCATACAAGGATCTTTTTGCGCGTGACTGACGAGGGGTGACAGAGACAGCGCCTTACAGTTTGCCTTCCATGTAAGACGCTGTCTCTGTCACCCACACGTCATCCACGAGCCAAAAGATCGTTGTAGGATTATAAATGCTGCGAGTATATAAAGACTACTACCGGGCCCGGCAGACGTTGTCCTGCAACATTCCTATGTTATTTAACCCTCAGATACTTGGCGGTGCTTCTAGATGAAAAATGTTCAACATTTTAAAGTTTGAACTCAAGTTATGCTACGGTGAATACCGCATCAAATTTCATTTATTACTTAGTTTGCGCGTGATGCCCGGACAAACACAAAGACAGACAAAAATTCCACAATAATATTTTTGGCTTCTATTGGCTCTATCAAAACCCTTCATATAATTTTTAATATTATTCATATTTATGAATCTGAGGCAGGCTGTCGCGTTTATTATTTCAACTTGACTCTGGCTCGACTTTGTTTCAATTTTTAGAAAATCATCAGGAAAGACATTGTCAAACAAAACTGATCCATGTTCAACTGAAGCAGCGTATACCTTCGAAAATTCGACAGTAAATGACACCCAGTAAAGTTCATATTTCAATGAAAGCAATGAAATGAATCTGAGTCAAGTTGGAGTAGAAATGTAATGTGCGCAATCCCAAACCAAATAAAAATGAAAAAGAAATAATGTTCGATGTTGCGTAACAATGAACCGATAATAGAGTTGAAAGAGTAATCTCATTTCCTGGTGCTTGCAATACTGATCTTAAAAAAAAATAAAAGCGCGCGAAATCCCCATGACGCAACGTATTCCAAAATCAGAAACAACCTATTCCAATTTCGCCAGCGGTTCTCGCAAATAAGCCAAAAAGCTTCGCCCTTATCGCCGGTCGCGGCGCGGTTTTATTTTTTGACAACTGCCATCGATAGCCACCACCATTGTTCCGACGCCATCATTGCTCGTGTCGCAGCGAGACCAGTTCTGGCGCTTATCTGATGCTTTTATTAAATCCGTTTAGTCTGTAGCGTGGAGGTCCGCAACGTAGGAATGGATTTTTTAAGAACAGCGCCTTCTATTGATCAATATCGCAACTTTTTCACAATATTTGAATATTTTTATAAAATCTTCATCTATACAAAACTCGCCTTAACATTTATATTATGGAAAACCACGTTCAATGAAATCGTTCGTTTAAAGTCGTGCTTATAATATTCTTTAAGACAACCCTAAGCCAATTTACAATCTACAATTGGGATCTTTTTAAAAAAATAAGAATTAGAATTCAATGAAAGATAGTGTGAGGCACGATTATAAAAATAAGGCTACAAGTCTAGTTAATGCTTAAAACAGAAGCAATGAAGTAGATGTAAGGGCGGATACCGACAACAATGGATCGTTGGAATTTAAAATTACGCGTGAACTTCAGGGCTGTGTATCAATCAATGCAACTTTATTGGCAAAAGAAAATTCAGGTAACTTTTTTTAATTGGAAAAAACACTTATACCTTAGAGTAATGAGTATTCGTTCCAAAATGTGAACTGATAAACACTCAACTGATAAAATTTATTTATAGGGTCTATGCACTCAAAAAGTTAAAACAGAATAATATGGGTTAGCTTTCTTCCCCCTGCAACCTGTCTGAAAATTACAGAAGACATGTTACTAAAAATATGAAAATAAAAATCAATACACAACAATTAACCTGACCTAAAAAGACAAAAGAGAAGAAGAATCTTTCTAAATTATGCTTTGATCAAAAATCGCTCAGTGGTACGGAAGAATACATGTATGTGCGAGTCAAATTTTTCACTTGACCTGTTTTTATTAAAAAAATTAAAACTTGTATGCTGAACAGTTTTATTTATTTAGTTTTGGCTTACTTAATTACTAAATATTTGACTGCTTGATTTGCACGTAAAGTGTCCAGCGAAATTTATAACAAAACTTCACAGAATAATTAAATAAGGAACATAATTTCCCACCCTCGTCAATCGCCTCCATTTTATTCGCTTCAAAGACATCTACAATTTCAGATTTTTCAATCGATACATAATTAACAGCAAAAACTAATACATTATCCAATACAATGCAGTCTTCAGTTCAATTCATTGATTTCACGTCACTGATTCTATGTGATTAATGGGACTATGTCGTGAACTCAAAAAGCATCCATTTCAGTAATTACTAGATCAAAGACAAGAGTGATGGTGGAGGTATCATGCTTGGAGGCAGCTTGGAGGTTTATTTGTTGTAACTGAATCATCATTAGTACATTCATTAAATCCAAGTATATTTAATGACATTTAAAGGATGTTGTCTGGTACTAATTTATTCATTGCTGATCTTTCGAGCAGTGAAACTTTTGATTAGGTTACACTTAATATTATGTCGGTAAGTGAGACACTCTTAGTAAACTATTTTGTTTTGGTCCTATCCATGGAGAGGTCATATATGGTTATTGCAAGATTACCGAGTAAGTATATAATACCGTTAAAAATTGGCTCGTTAGATATTCGAAATATCAAACAACTTCAAACATTTTGGTTAAAATAGAATAAAAACCAAATCAAACAAAATTGCAATATCTACTTAATAATAAACTATAAAAAATAAAAAAATACCACAAAATATTACTAGTAGCGGTTAAGAATTCGGCCTCCTATTCGGAGGGTCCGAGTTCGAATCGCAGGGCACGCACCTCTGACTTTTCGGAGTTCTGTGCGTTTTAATGATGATAATGATTACTATATGTTGTAGGAATAAAAATAATATCGCTTTAATCCATTTTATTTACCACGCTGAAATCATTAAAAGCTATTGTTTTAAAATTCTCCTCTACAATATTTAAATGCTTTATATGATCGATAGTTTCACTTTGTAGTGTTGCCTCTGAATCGATATATTGAGTCTTATCGCCTGTCTCAGCAATTTCAACTTTATCCTGTTCTGCTTATGGGCTTAGTTAATTAATGACATCTGTGCGAGCGGCCATGCCAGTGACATCTCTATGGATCGAGTCCCCGCGATAATAGTCTTAAATACCTCGCAACGTATTTTATTTTACAGGCCAGTTATTGACAATTCATTAGTCATGATTGCAATCAAGCATGGGATTATAATAAAAAGAAACTTGACAAATGGTTGGAGGGTGAAATTTCGCTTGGAATAACTTAGCAACCGGCCTTGGTAAATGGTGGTCTCGGTCGGGTAGCAATTACTATTTATAATGGTAACACTCGCGAACCACACTTGCAATGCTTTATGATTTATCTTCGATAATAATTCTGGTTTGGAAAACTAGTACATGAGTGAAATGCTTATAGAATTTTACCTTGGTACGTAACTAGATTGCCTGGGTTTTACGTACTTGATACAACTGATTTGGGTAGTCAATTAGCATTTAACCGTTAAGAAGGTTCCAGATTCAATTACCGGTCTGAATATATATTTATGTTTTACATGTAGTCAATTGCCAGTTCTAGTGATAATACATAAATGCACCTTGTTGCGGGTTACATACGCCACTTTTATTACACTACTACACCCATTGGTATACTTCATTGCGTGGTAGACATACTGGTCATTTGATACATATGATCAGCAAGTACCAATAGGGCAGTTTATTGCCCGTGTTACTACTAGTATTACTACCAGAGTAGTAATGGCGTGGTCCCACATCACATTGTAAAAACTGAACAGAGATAGGTTGCAATGATGATGATGAGGATGATGATGATGTTGATGATGATGATGTTGATTTGTGTGAAATATTGCAAAACATGTTTTTAGCTAAAACAGAGACGCAGCCCTAAATCGGTCTCCCAGCATGTACATATGTACAATTGGTTCTGGTTTAGTTTTGTCTCTCGTTACGAAATGTCGCCGCGCATAATGTGTGTACGTCTGTCGGCTTTAACTTCCGAACACTGGGTTTGAAGAAGGTTCGTGATGTTAACTTGAAATTTTGTTCAAGAATAAACACCCTTGTTTATAGGTAAATAAAAAAGTTACGGTTAATTAAACGAATAAGATGGGTTTACTAGGCTACTCAACGATTGATTATGGTGTCATCTTCATCTCAACGCGTCATGGCCCACTATTGAGCATGGGTCTCATCAGAATGAGAAGGTTAAGGCCACCATGCTGGCCCAGTGCGGATTTCCTCATGCAGGTTTCCTCACGATGTTTTCTTGACCGTTACAGCAGTGACATTTAAATGTTTAAAATGTACGTAAATCGATAATTCAGGAGGTGCGTACTCTGGGATTCAAATTCAAACCCCCTGAATATAGGTAGGAGGCCGAATTTGTAACCACTAGGCTCTCAGCGCTTATAACAATATCGATATCGAATAATGCCAGGGCACAGAATATTTTTGCAACTAGCTGTCTTTGTTTCAATATTAATAATGAAATAAGTACATAATAAATGCTGTAATTTACACCACAAATAAAAAAGTAAATGAAATTAGACCCCAGAATAAGGGTTGTTATATATTCAAAGAACCCAATTGTCTTTTCGATTTCATGCGGGCTTTAAAACAGTTTTCAAAGTCTGATCCATGCTTTTATTATATTACTAGGTTTTATCTCTTAAGGGGAACGGAAAGTTTGAATTATTCCAAAAAATCCTTTCTTACTTACTTACGTCATTTGTTGAGTATCTTGCAGTGGGTAAAAACGCTCACAGTTGATAACCTTATACTAGGATGTCCTGTGTCGTAGACACATAGACATACAAACACTCAGACTCAGACCGAGCATGAAAATTAGTCATCATACAAATTGCGTCTCCTGAGGATACCACGACTACGAAACCTACTTACTAATCATGGATCTTACTAATATAATAAAACAGCTCTAGTTTCTAGTGTTTTGGCAAGTGTCCAATGTCCATCCCATGTGATGGACAAAGTTAAACGGGCGCGCTCAGTAGTTGAATGGGTGACCGCTAGTGGAAAAAAAATAATTTCTGAACGCTTCCGTGTTTCGAAGGGCACAAAAGCCGTTAGTCCCGGTTGTTATTGTCAGGCAGCAAACGTTAATCCATGTTTAAGCCTTCGTCCGACATGAAAACTTTCGATACATGGTCACTAACCACCAACACCACCAAAACACAATAGAGCACTGCGGTTAGGTATGCTCTAGGCCCCCGGGAAGGACTGCTCTGTGTGTGGCCGCACAGAGCCGTGGAGAACACGCGTTCGAGATGGGTCCGTATGGGACATCGCGCTTGGAGGGCACCGGTCGTGTTCCTCTGGAGATCCCGGAGTCCTCCACAAGCGCTGAGGTAGGCCACCGGGGGGGTTTTAGTGGGTAAAAATCCCACATAACCCTGTGTCGCTCCCACGGCACCGGGTACCTTTTGAAGGTTTCCCCCTCGATAACAAAAAAAAAAGGTATGCTCTAGGCATCCTCAATGATGAAGAGAAACCTGTGCCCAGTAGTGGGCCATTAAAGGGTTGTCAAGTGTGTCCTAACCATAACTCAGTGGATCCTTCGATCGCCACAAGCCGATAAGCTCTTCAGTAGCCCTCGGAGTATCATCCTAAGTATCATCAAAATCTTACTAATACACAGATTTTTCAAGAGCCTTTTATCGGTTTCCATAAATAATCATAAATACACACAAATAGCAGATCAAAGTTACTAAGGTATAATAATAATCTATGCATTCACTTATAAACTGTTCATTTTGAATATAGTGTAGCTACAATGTAGATATTCAGATATACCGGGAGTTTCATGTTTTTACGTTCTATAAAAATAATACGGCACTGTTTTTTTTATTCTTTTAAAACTTGTAAAACTGATGCAATTTTTCACTAATTAAACGAATATATATCAGTACCGTATGTATGTTGTGATTATTGAAGTCTTTTATGGGGCGAATGCAAAAATTACCCATATTGCAGTGAAACTTGTCAAACTACGCCATTGCTTCAGCAAATCCCTACGGTGAGTGGTCTTGGAAGAAGAAGGGGCATGAAACTCCCAAGGAGCTTCTTTTCTACTCACAGTTATCTACTCACAATTGGATCATAGTAAATCTCATCAACCTTACCCTTCTTTGTTATTCCCGTAACTAATTTTATTCCCTGTTACCCATAAAAATGCAACCATATCCGAAGTCCATTAAAAATATTCACATCAAAAAGCACTGTGATTAAATAAACCACAATATATTTCTATACAACTAATGTGTTTGTTAAAGTTACTCCGGGTTTAAATATTTTTGTCTTTTTCAAACCTTTGACTTTAGAGAATCACATGACAGGGACAAAAAAAATTAAACCTGGAGTAACTTTAAGATGCGTTTATTATAATAAAGCAATAGTTTAAGCAGTTAATGTAACGAGCTCTCTGCCTAGAACCTACTCTACATATTCACGTCACTTAAGCCGGGGTGAAACTCAAATAGTGCCGCTAATGTGTTTACTACTTTCTGCTTTAAAATACGGCACTTTAAGTAAACAAATAATTTAATGTATAAACAATTTAGAGGGCTCATATCTTATGGGTTTATTTTTGGCAGAATTATGTTGATGATATATTATTATGTTATCCAAGTTTTGAATGGTCTAATCGCTTCACAGTCGTCTATCGAATCGAAAAAAAGATTTCATCATTTTTATTCTATCACTATTAACACCTTACATCATAAACTGACAGGTAGATAATGCCTTTATGCATTAAGGCCGGTGTCCCACCACCGGCGAGTCGGCGAGTGAATCCCGGCTATTTACGCGCTAAAGACATGTACAAAAGATAGACATTTCGTGTAAACAAAAGACATGCATATTATGTCACACTTATGCCCACTGCTGCTCTCTGCTCGCTGGCGGTCGGACACCTTAGTTCTTACGGACGCCTTAGTTCTTACGGACGCCTTAGTTCTCTGTAATAAATTGTAAGTGAAAACAATAAAGTACAAATAATAACTTATTTGATAGAATTAAAGTAGCAAACGAGCATGCAGCACCACCTTTCCGCTACCGCCCATGTTAACTGTGACCATGTGATTTCTATAGGCTGTATTGATCAAAATACACACTATACCTGAATTGTCGAGAATATGGAATTGCCATTCGACGCTGAAAACAACTTTATCACCTGTGTTCACAGTTCAAGTTAGCGTGTAGACAAAATTTACTTACGCCATTTTAAGTTCTCGCCCTCAGTCTACAATGCACCTTAATGCAAAAGCGTCGCTAATGCAACGCAAGTCAATATAGAATAACAATGTAAATAAATTTTTAATTAGAAAAGTTCTCCACGAGTCTAATTTATGTCGATGGAAATTCGATTAATGTTATACTTACTTAATTCAATTAAATTAGTTTCAAACAGTCACATAGTAAACTCCTATCGAAGTCTATAATCCGCATAGGTATACCGTAATGCCTTAAAATAGCTTAGAAGTCGATTCCCTGGCGGGAAAGCGCTTCTATTCCAATATATAGTTCTTGGAGCTTCTTAACCGTATAACGTTTTATTTTCAAGGATTATTGGACCAGAAAATCTAGAATCGTTTCGAATTTTCTATCTCCCTGAGGATATCGATATTATTTCCATTTAGAACAATATTTATTTCAACAAAAGTGCAGATTATCCTCGGAAATTCATAAAAAAAATCAAATTTGTCCATCTTTATATTTCTTTTATTTTATAAATATTTATTAAATTAACACTTACAAATTAGTATTGATTTAAAGAAAATGAATGACATAAAAGGTATACCAAGGTGTAAAGGCTCTACCAATTAGATAAGCGATAAACTTAACTAACCCTTTAAATGCCAACTGTAAAATATCCAGATACGTACGTGGACAGAAATAACGAAATAACATTCCACAACGACAACAACTCATTTCGAATGACTTCGAATTTTTCCCCAAATGTATGAGTTTTTACCGGAAATACAAAAGCGCTTTTTACGCACCATAAATACCTTCCACTCCTTAAATCATCACACACTAACACATAATGTATACAGAGCTAAACACACCTACATAAAAGGCTCCATAAATCTAACGCGAAAAGACCATTGAGCCTCAAAAAACACTTCCGGTCGAATGGGCAGCATGTTCGAATAGATGTGGACTCTATAGCAAATGTTCGAGCGATATTAGCATATGAATGATACACGGTAAAGCCCCCAGGTGGCGCACCCGCGCCGGAAATAGGCTTTAGCGTGGCTACAGCTTCCTTTTGCGACGTAGAACGTAACTTGATAGGTTTTTTTTTCAGAAAAATGAGGAGTTTAAATAATGACAGATTAAACATGACACAAGAACACCGCTCCCTCGGGGTGTCCGGGTTCGAATCCCAGAGCACGCACTTCTGACTTTTTGAAGTGATGTGCGTTTTAAGCATTTAAATGTCACTCGCTATAACGGTGAAGGAAAACATCGTGTGGACAATTATGGTTTGCGATGATAAAATATGACAGTTTTAGGGTTTTAAATTATATTGGTTTTTTAAAACCAACTTACTTTTTTAAGTAAAAGCTCGCTTTTATATTGCTTATTTAAGTGTATTCCAAGTAACTGAAAAACCTGCATATCATGCATGTCATAAAAATAAAAAAAAACACTTCCCAAAGATAACCGATGGTGGTACTAGTAGTAAAAAAGTCACGTTGATTCTACGATAAATATAAAAGCTTCATTAGATCAAAAGATAATGAAATATAAAATCAGCTACAAGGGCAATAACAAACTTCTATTTAATTATCGAAATCTGATAAAGAACTGGTTGCTTTACGTTCTACGATCCAATCAGAGGCTTAAGTGAGGAGCGACAGGCGATGTCTATTTCTTAACCCCTGACGCAAAACACATCTCTATGGGTGTTACAAGTCTGATGTGTCAGTCTGTGTGTGTATGTGTTTTTATCTATGGCACCGTAGCTTTTGACGGAAATAAACTGATTCCAGTGCGGCTCATCAGTTCTTTTCCTTCTTTTTTTGACTTAAAATTGAATTATTTATGAAGATTTGTTCGGGAGTTTCATGATCATCAGCTCATTAGAGGATTTTTTGAGTAACTGTTGACGAATACTAGGGGATGTATTTTGATTAATAATAAATTTTAACAAAATAGAACCGACTTTAACGCCGAAAAGTAAAAATCGGTTCAGTTAAACGCGGTTAATATTCATAAATCCTTCTCCTAAGTCTGATAAACACGATGCTGAAAACCGTATCAAAATTGGTTCAGCCAAACAATATGCCTAAAACCTTTTCCTAGGTCTGAAAAATACTATGCTTAAAACCGCATCAATATCGGTTCAACCAAACGCGAGATAATCGCACACAAATATACATACATAGATACAGGTCAAACTGAGAACCTCTTTTTTTGAATTCGGTATCATAACTTATTTTTAATTGCATATAATTTTTATTCTATTACGTAATTGTCATGCCAATAAATGGCTGATTGCGTTAACAAAAATAATAAATTGTAAGATCTCGTATAACCACAATTACAGCAAATAAATCGGTGAAGAAAAATGTTGAAGAACTGTTGAAACCGCATGACGCTTCCAACTTGAGTCCCAATGCCCCAAAGAAAGCACATGCGGAGCACGTCTAACCCGGAAGGCGCGACCGTGCTGATTGCAGTATTTTTTACTTTTCCAATGATAGATAGATTCTATTCTTTTATAAAGAGGTGGCGTTGCGAACTTCTTTTGTCCCGGATAGTGCTGGGTGTGTGAAGCTATTGTTAACACACTTTGGGCTAGCAGCTCGATGTCTTTTATTATTTACTACTTGACTCGTTGAGGATATGGTTGATGCCTGCAGTGTGTAGTGTAGACCTGTAGTGGCCGTCGGAGTGGGCTATTAATACCTGAGTATAGTCCTCACTAGTGATAGCCTACTCGTAGTTGAGAATTCGGCCACATACTCGGGTGGTCCGGGTTTGAATTCTAGGGTAAGTACGCATTTCTGACTTTTGGGTGTTATATGCGTTTTTAGAATTTAAATGTCACTCGGAATAACGGTGAAGGAAAACATCGTGAGTACCTAAATCTGCATACAGGATTCGCAAATCTCAAAGGAGTAAGTCCGCCAATCCCCACTTAGCTAGCGTAAAATCTTCTTCGCAATTCGCAACCCACAAATACGAGGGGCGGCTGATAAGTTCGCGGCCCGAAGTACTTAATGAAAGAAAAGTTCGGTTATATAATTTTTATTTATCAATATAGTCACCCTGAAGTGAAATGCATTCTTCACATCTTGCATAAATATAATGCTTTTAAACCGTTGAAAAAAAAATGATTTGTCTTCCTCGTTAAAATGACTTTTTACGGCCGCCCTCATCTCACTATCGTCAAAAAATCTTCGGCCCCTGAACTCTTTTTTAATTTTGAAAAAAGAAAAAAGTTCCTAGGAGTCACACCTGAACTATAGGGTGGGTGGTCGATTTCTGAAAATCCTGTGTCTTTAAGGGCCTGGCGTGCAACCCGAGCGGTGTGAACTGGCGCAATGTCTTGCAAAAACAGCACACCGGGCGCCAACTTTACTCGTCTCTTCTGCACTACAGCCTCCGGTGATTAAGCCAATAAATTAGCATAGTACTGACTATTTATTCTAGTTTCTTTAGGTAAATAGACAATAAATTAAATTCCCTCGCTATCCCAAAAAATGGCCGCCATAATCCGAAAACGCCGACTTTTCCACTTTGAATTTCTTCGGCGCTCTTTCTCCATTTTTATCCATTGATTAGACACTTGTATCAATTCTGGATCATACTGACGTATTCATGTTTAGACAACGGTTACTATTTGGTGACAAATTTCATCCAAATTGTCCTTGGCCAATTCTAAAAACTTGTTACAAGTCGCGAGTCGCCGCTGCTTGTCGAGTGGTGTGAGCGTTCGCGGTAACCAACGCTCACAATTTTTTTCATATAAAAATGTTGATGTAAATTTTCTCTGATTATTTTTATAGTGACCTATAACTCCTCTACTATTTGCTACAATTTAATTCTTTGATCGTCCAGTACTAATTTCTCTACTTTTTAAATATTTTCTGCAGTCACTGCCGTTACAGGTCGACCCGGTCGGGGGTCGTGTTCATAGGGCTCTCATCCCTGTTGAAATAAACGAACCCACTTTTTGACCATCGTATATGAAGGTCCAGATTCTACAAAAACCGATGAAATCTCTTAAAAAAATCCTTTCGGCGTATTTTCTTTCTTTGTGAGGAACTTAATCACAGCGCGATGCTCGAAAATACGCGACTTGTCATGTTCAGTCGACATGGCGGTATTTGTTGTTGGATAGAATAACTATTAATGATCACAACAAAAAAATTTATGGCTCTATATACTGTCAGAGAGTGCTACTACTAGTGACATAAGTTATGCGGTGATTAGTAATCGCTAAGTACCTTAGGCCGCGAACTTATCAGCCGCCCCTCGTATATTGGGCTCTGTTTTATTATGACAGTAATGTAAGGAGTATCGTCATCATCGCAACCATATCAACCATATCGTAGGACATAGTCCACCTATGTCCTTAACCTTCTCAGTCTTAGAAGAGTGCCTAGTGCCCAGCAGTGGAATAGTAATGGGTAAAGAGCCCAATATATTTGTGGGTTGCGAATTGCGAAGAAGATTTTTATAAGCTTTGCGAAAAAATAGGATGTTTTACTCTAAAGCTATGCACCATAACATAACTCAATCACTTTGTCTAAGTGATTGGTCTCATTCGTATTGCAAGGCTACGAAATCAAAGGCTAACTACAGAAAATGGTGCACCAACGTAAATCCAACCGTAACCTCAAGATGATAGGATGTAAAATCGGCTGCTAACACGATTGTCGTTTGGAGATGACGGAACCACCTTAGGCAAGATTGGGTCTGCTGGCTAATTGAATGGTGACCCAATATGACCTAGATATGATGTCAGCTTACCTATTTATTAACCGAGTCAGATGTTATGTGACCGGAAACGGCGATTGATTGCAAGACTGATTTCTGATACGGCAAAATTTAGCGGAGCTCTGGAAATTTTTGTAGGCACAATTTAAAACTATTAACCGTGTTTTAAAGGAGAAGCGGAAGCGCTCATAGCCCAGTGGCTTGCGTCGATGCGTGATCGACAAAGTTTAGCAACTGCGGGCGCGGTTGGTAGTTGAATGGGTGACCGCTAGTGGCAAAATTTCTTGAGTGCCTCCGTCCTACAGAGGACATATTATAAAGCAGTCAGTTCCCGTTGTTATCATTGGATAACAGTAGTTTAGTCACGTCGGAGGCTTTCTGGTAGCATAGAAACTTCCGACACTTGGTTTGGCCATTAACGTTATAAAAAAAAATAGGTTTTCTTATAAGCTCCATCTTATTCTTCTCGTTCTTACTAACCTGGTTATTGATATCTACACAGGATATTAAACAATTTGAAAGTCATTACGCAATAAGCAACAGAATTGATAACAGCTTAATTGACATGCATTATCAGCTAAATGGATTCCTTGTAATTAAAGGTTGATAACCGGAGTTAATTTTCTCCTATTACCAGTAATTATTGTTAACCGATTCGAAGGCTTACATCAGGAAACATGGCACGATCTTAAGGATCTTGGACAACTCTAAAAAAAGAACAAAATAATCGTTTAAATTTCCCTTCCGACAGTCAAACAATAGTGTTATTGAAACATAGCTTAAAGCTTTTACTGTTAAGTTAATCAGACTTCTTAAAATTGGTGAAAACTGCGCTGAAAGATTCCGTTACAAAGCATAAAAATTTTATCACTTGTTTAGGTAATAAACATTTTAATTGCTAATGTTGGTACTAAACCACTAATGCGACCCTAATAGGCCGTAGGAAGCCGTCAACCTTTTCAATGTACGTTATTTCATGGCTGCTTACATATTTTCAAAAGTAAGGTCAGCATTAAAATGAAAAACGGAGCGGACGTCAGCAACACAAATACAGAGAAGAGTTCTCTCGAATAAAATCTATTGTTCGTGAACCGCCGCTCACTTTGAATGGAGTTGGGAAAGTTGGTGATATTATGGATGAGGCATGTGTATTGGGAGGTGAGTTAAACGGCAGTAGCCTTTAGATTGACATATTTTTACCCAACTTCAAAAAAAGAAGAAGGTTCTCAATTTGTCTGTGTTTTTCGTATCTTTGTTATCTCAGAACTTTGTCTGGATGAACCGATTTCGATAATTCTTTCGACATTTTTTAAGCGACGTCTGACGGTCAGTTTTTCAGTTATTCTCAATAATTTAATTTATGCTAACTTTTGAGTGGGTTTTCCGATTTCGATGATTCTTTTTTTGTATGAAAGCCTCACTTAAATATTTGTTTTATTGTAGCCACATATTACGCACAACGCCATCTCTTGGACCGAAAGGTAACTAAACTATCGCCGAAGCGTCAAAAGTATGGGCGCCCACTTAAATATTTATTTTATTGTTTTTTAGTATTTGTTGTTGTAGCGGCAACAGAAATACATTATCTGTGAAAATTTCAACTGTGTAACTATTACGGTTCATGAGATACAGCCTGGTGACAGACGGACGGACGGACGGACGGACGGACAGCGAAGTCTCAGTAATAGGGTCCCGTTTTACCCTTTGGGTACGGAACCCTAAAAATGGTTAGAGCAGTGCAAACGGAGTCACGAGTAGAATGCTACTTAATAATAAAGCAGTAGAAGAAAAAAAAGACGTGTGGCACTCGGAGACTGCCGCGGTAAAGCTATTGCATAGCATTAGATATTATATATAAATTAACAAAACAAAAAATAATACTGCATTTGTGATAATAATAATAAAATGAATGTATATAGAGTACTAACTCATTTTCTCTCACTATTTTTTCGTGACTTTCTTCATTAATAAATGCACTTTGTTTATTCATGTTTAAAACATTTTGTACACAAATTATACGAGTACAGATATTTTCCTAGTTATCAAAAGTTACATCAAAGTTCATAGGCAATATCACTGAAAGAGACGCATAATAATGACGTAAGCCTAATTGTTAAGAATACGTACATCATAACGTCACATTAAAGGTGCAAGACATTTTAATCTTTATTAGAAACGGATAATGCTTTAATTTGTGCAAAGAAGATTTAAATATTCTGAACAAAAGCATAAGAACTATTTCAGTTGACAAAATAATTCTTTTTAAAAAGAAAATTGACATTTGACATTTAAGTCCTACAACGATCTTTTGGCGCGTGAATGACGTGTGGGTGACAGAGACAGTGCCTTACAGTTTGCCTCATTGATCTATAAAGGACTAGGTATATTCCTATCTCTATGGTTTGCCTTGCCTGTATGGCACTGTCTCTATCACCCTCAAGTCATTATAGTGTCATTATTTTATGTCATGTCTGTGATGCTGCCTCTACACATAGGCCAACACGTTGGCAAGTGCGTTGGCTCCCAATGTGTAGAACGGGCGTTGGAACGTTGGCGGTAGGCATTTGAACGTTGGCCGGCACGCTTGCGAGCTTGCCGCGCGGTGTCGGTATCATCAAAGAACACTTGTCGCAAGCTTGGCGCACCATCCACACATTGGCCGCGCGATCAGTTTGCCCGGAGCAGCGATCAAGAGTGCATGTGAGTTGGACAGTCCTGCTGTTCTGGAGGGCTTGAAGCTTAGCGCGCCCGCTGACAGCGTGCGGCGTCGTCGGCGGCCGCCGCTGCTGGCAGTGCGACCGGCGCGCACCGAACTGCTGCGCAACGCACCGCTCACGCGGGCGCTGCGGGCGCTTAACGCCGTGGCATGCCATGTAGACCTTTTTACTTGTAAACTGGACGAGTTCACTATAATTTTCTCCAAATTGTACTCGGATTGAGATTTATGATTATTTCAGGTAATTAAATGATGACATATTTTAGCGATTAAATTATTTTATTAATTAATTATTTTATTTATTTGACATCGTTTTGACATAATATTTTTTTTGACAAATTTTGACATTAATTTTAATTTGCTTAGCAATAATTTGACATCATTTAATTTAATACTTATAATAAATTTCTTAACTTAATGTAATAAATTGACAATTACACTGAAATCTGTAATTTAACGTTGACATGGCATCGTGGTTTTCGTTTATGTTCTATACCTTTAATTATTTAGAATTTTAATGATTAATGTTTTATGTGATTAGAATTTTAATTGTTAATTTTAATTGTTATGATGTAATTTAATTATTAATATGAAACTGAATTTAATGTACTTATTTATATTACTCTAACGCATTGGCAAAGCTGTAATGTTGGATGTAATTTTGAATGAATAAATAAATAAATAAATAAATAAATAAATAAATAAATAAATAAATAAATGTTTTCTTCTTGCGGCGTATTAACACCTAACGTAACAAAATGGCGTATAATATGAGTAATGAGGAAACTTTTAAATTTATTGAGCTCTATCAGAGTGAAAATTGCCTATGGAATCCAAAAAATAAGTACCATAAAAATAAAAATGTTGTAATTGTATTAAAAATGCTAAATAAATAAGGTTCTTGGACATTCCGTTTTCCTTACGATATTTTACTTCAAAGTAAGAGCATCGTACTTTATTATTATTTTAATATTATAAATATGAAAGTATCACCCTTTTCTTGTACACATTTACGTAGTAATTATGAGCTGTGAATAAATATACAGCTGCAGCTGTTACCAACTCAACATCCATTTTTTGATCCGTCCGCACATTGGCCCGAACCAAAGCATACTGAACGACCTTCCAATGTGTGGATTAACTCACAAGCACGTTGGCAAGCGCACCGCCAGCGCGTTGGCGAATGCGCTGGCCTATGTGTAGAGGCAGCATGAGAGACATAGAGAGATGTATTAGTTAGGTGTTTTCGTTACGAAATTTCTCAATTCGGTCCCCACGCTCAAGGCCCACGATAAAAGCTATGCAATAGCTTAAAAAAACCTCGACAATTACGTCTGCATATCCAAACTTTCCTTCACCATGTCCGCTCCACTTCTGGTGGTTGAACTATTGTGACGTCTCGATGTAATGACTACTCTATTCAAATATTACGTGAATGTGAATATAATTGGGCAGGTTATTGAGGGAGATTCGAGCAGAGAACTCCGTTCTCCACGGGTCACGCTACTTTTGTTATTGAATTGTCGAGACTGAACATTGTCTTATAATCTGGTTCGATAGATTAGAACAGTTACCTGTAGATGAATGGGTGAATAAAATTTTATTAGAAGTAGGTTTTTATGAACACTGGAATTAAGGTAGTAGACGTGAGTCATGGATGACAGCGGCACCATCCTGCCGCTGTCATCCATGACAACTGTAACCGACCTAGGAAAAGACATAATTTAAGCTCTAGGATATGGTGTTAGAATATTAGTTAGTTTGTTAATGAGTGTGAGGAGTTGGGCAGGGGTTGTTAGTATCAATAACTGTACATTTTAAATTTAAACAACTTCAGACTAAGAAAATCTTCTGATGAGCTGATGATTTGCTGATGATCATCAAAGGCCCGAACAAATCTTCATTATATGAAGCTAATATTTCAATTTTATGCTACATTCTTACTGCCCAATCCCAAACAGGTGAATCTGCTAGTTTGGGATTGGGATCAATATACTGGGTCATCCCAATACTACCGAAATTCCTAACAAATTAATGTACCGAGTGTCGCATGACGCGTGTCGCATTAGCCGCGCGGCTTGACGACCCCAGTCATTATAATTTACTTACGGCAAGTTAACGATGCTACATTAGCGATCGAAATCTGAATGAAGCATGGGAATTTTTGGGAATATCGAATTAGTGGTCATTTAGGGTTAAATTACAGTTATGGAGTTGCTACTGGGGTCCTTTATGGTTTATTAATAGTTGGACCGTTTTCTATTAATATTTTTTTCCTATTGTGTTTTTATTTCCTAATTTTTTTGTGCTTTAAAGGAGTGGAATTAAGGGGTTTTTAAGTGAGATCATTAATTTTGTCCTTTTTTGTTTAGTTTATTTAGAATATTACATAGTAGGTAAAACTTAAGTGGTTACAATCGCTAATAGAAATCAATACCTAACACAAAAGCAGAGGCAAAGAGGACACAAAAGACACATAAAACATTTCATAATAATAATTGATTTTAACATTAAGTTGGTGGTTGAAAGGAAACCACGCCTTTGAAATAGGAGCAAAGGTAGTCATGAACTCAGACTTCAACTTCAGGTGAACTGAAAAAGATAGCGAGAAACCGAGCCTTTTAGGCTCAAGACCGGTTAATAGATGATACAGGTGATTATAGGCTTGAGTTCAACAGAGGACATTCAAAGGCTGATTGATGGATGTATAGATTGTAGTGTCAAAGAATCTCTCTAGCAAAAGACGTTTCGTGGTCAAGCCATCAATTTAGTTTTAAAAGTAAAATTTAATTAAAAACTGTTTCCCGTGACTTCGTTCCTATCCCTGGGAACTCAAGGATAAAAAGTAGCCTATATGTTGCTCCACAGCCTCCTCTATTTCCCAGAGAAAGTCCCATAAATATCCGTTCAACTCTTTCTGAGATAAGCATACACAAACAGCGATCAGTTACACTTTTATTTTATGTATAGATAGAAGAAGATAGGTATTGGTCTAATTCTCAATTGTTTATCAACGTAACCACGGCATTCCGACATTACCGGTGTCGATAGAAAAACTAACAAGTGAAAGCTTAACTAAGTATGGGAACGTCGTTACAGCGAATTGTTTCATTGTTTTGTAGTAAGTTGTTTGTTTCCGTTCTGGTCTCTTAAACAGCTTCAATGACAGCTGTCGTTATGATGTTTGTACGTCTCTGTTAGTAGATAGCTGAGATCGGTAATTGAAATAAACTTATGTCGTGGAAGCCATGGACAACACACAAGACAAGGACACACCCAGAGCGAGAACTTGTTAAACTCATCATTTAAACCGCCTCGCTGTGAATTAAACCCAGGACCCTTGGAACAGCGATCCGGCGTGTTAACCATGCATCATCCAGATCGACGCTACAACTACACTCACGAGAAATACAGTTAATAATTGTATCTGGAAGCCTGGAAATCCTTTTTGGGCGCATTTGGAGAAAAGGTAAGTAGATGGAGCGTCCCAAGGGAAGCCAGGTCGGGCCTACTAGTTTATACTACTAGAGTCTCTTCCACAGCTTGCCCGCGTAATTTATCTTCAGTTCGTCCCTGTTTTTGCCCATTTAGGGGAGGAAATTCTAAAAATCCTCCTTTAGTGCGTCACTACACTCTCTAAGGAACATGCATGCCTTTCAGCTTCTTGCATTCAGTAGTTTCGGCTGTGCGTTGTCTGTCAGTAACTGAAATTTTATATAGGTAGATGTTGTAAGTATATTGACTAGAGCCCGCCCTCGCTTCGCTTGAGCTTTAAATGGGGAATCTACATAGCCTAGCATAGCAAATTACATAAAAATGAACATAAACTTTATATATAAATCCTCCTTGAAAAATACTCTAGCTAATGGTGAAAACCACATCAAAATTAATTGTGTGACTTAGAAGAAGAAGACTTAGAAAGGCACAGAGGCGGAGGCGGAGGTAGCGATAAAGCTGTTTTCTAAATAGGTAAAGATGTAACAATCAAAATAAATATTTTCCACTTCGATTTAAGGTAATTCAATCCAAGGATCAATCTATTGAGTTCGTGTCATAGTGATTGATCCATTATTGATAAGAAACGCTCCCAGTTCGACTGTAATTGATCGACTCGGAGATACCGTCAATGCGTTAAATGTTATTTTCTTTTACAACTTTGGCTTTTACTGATACATCGTTAAAAATAGGAACGATAGTACATTTATGTTTAATATTCTTCGTTGTATCCAACGGTAACTTCGTATCAGCTAACCTGGGTTAGGTACATCCATACTAATATTATAAATGCGAAAGTCTGTCTGTCGTTTTCACGGCTAAACCACCGGTCCGATTTGGATCAAATTCGGAATTAAAATAGTTGAAGACTTGAAGGCTTGAAATAGGGGTTGAAAGTTTGTATGAAAAATCCCGTTTCGCGATATAAATGAATTCCACGCGGGTGAAGCCGCGGGCAGAAGCTAGTTTTTCTTACAAACTAGATACTATATTTTATATCATCATCATTTGCAACTCCTAACTATTCTACTGCTGGTGATAGGACTCTTCTTACAATGTTAGGGGTATCTACATGTCATAGTCCACCATGCTATCTCTGGCGATGGCGAATTTTACTCGCACAGGTTTTCTCAGGATGTTTTTCCTTCATTAAAGTAAGTAATAATTAAATTTAAATACGGAGATGGTTTATACCCATACACATTACTGAGTATTGCTCTCTCCTCAGTTAATAAAGCCTGTACTCCATCACCTTATTCCATTGAGTAAAGATGGAAAAGTTAATAGCAAATCTAAATGTCACAAATCATTGAGTCATATACAATGATTATATAATTTTTTATTATGATTTATATGCCTGGAAACTTCTACCTTCCTTAACAACTGCTAACTGATGGTAACAATGAACAGTACAACGTATACTCCAAAGCACGAAAGTGCTTAAGAAGTTTCCCATAAGCAGATTGCGCTCAATCGCATTAGGATCGAATTGCTTCACCATAGGGTACCTAAATATTAATAAATGCCATTGAATTAAATCGCCTACAACCATTTTATAATTACTTCTCAATAGGTATACAAAGAAAACGTACCTAAATATTAATAAATGCCATTGAATTAAATCGCTTACAACCATTTTATAATTACTTCTCAATAGGTATACAAAGAAAACGTAGTACGTACAAACGAATTGTAAAGTGACGGCGTAAAAATCATAGCCGCACAAATAACCATCATGTTAATCCACGGGAGCATAAAGATAAATCAATACACAGACAGACGGGCCGTGCCGTGCGTTATTTTTATAGCAACAGTAAACGGTTGCGGGTCATAGATTATGGATTTTACAGAAAGTCTTTTCGCTTCTAACGCGCTACGGATCCTCTGCATGACTGTAAATGAAAAAAAATAACTTTCTCTATCAGTTTGAAATAATTGTTTTATTGAAGATTCAAGTGCATAATAGTTATTTACACGATACCAAAACAAAAAAAACGATTTTTTTTGTTGGTCTTTCAGTTTGTCCGGGCTATTCTCCGGAATGACGTTACCGAATTTTATAGGACTTTTACCAGAAGACAGAGAATATGGAGCAACATAATAGGCTACCTAAAATCCCAGAATTCCCATTTGATCGAGATCTACGCGGGTAAAACAACCACGCGTGGACGACGTCGCAGGCACACTTCGTAAATAATAAACTCTAACACACTTTTACCATACAAGACTGTATCGCGGTTGTCACAACACATCTCTCTTCATTTATTTGTCACAAATATTTGCTTCCCCGGAAATCGAACCCTGCCCGTTAGCTTTGTGGCTAGAGTCAACTGCCAACAAAGGCTAGGCTTTTCATGCTTATTCTGGTGAACTGATTTACATAAAATTTCGTGAAGGGATAGTTTGGGAACGGGGAAAGCGATAGGATCGTTTTTATCTCGATAATACTTATTGCGATAAATCAGGAAAAACTACTATGTATTTTAGTATCAGTGTCCGAAAATCCAACAACGGTTTTAAACCTGACAAAAAAATCCTTATCGATATAAGTTTTCATTCTAACAAAATTGTTATAATTAAACCTTCTGTTATTTTCATATTCTATGGCGTTACCATTAATAACAATTATCGCCCAAACATCTTTGTTTTCTACCATGAGTTGCGTATTTTACCCCGTGTTTTTGCATGGGGCATCGCTTGTTTTTTGGAAAAGGCGGGGTGTTTTGTTATGATCATTTTATTAATAGCCGTTATAAAGATATTGTTGTTCAGGCTTTTACAGATTATGAATGAATGAATGAATGAATGAATATTTATTTGCTGAAATTGTGGTAACAAGAGATCTTACTGTTTATATAGTACAACGCTCACAATTTACCATGAGATGGCGTGCAAATTTCAGATAACATAATGTCAATTTATATTATAATAATCATTTTAATACATATAGTTAATCATTTTAATACATTAATAACAGAATAGGTGTTTATAATATTAAAAAACTCTTGAGTTCCTAATACATGATTTTGTACATTCTGTAAATGTAAATAGGAAACAAAATGTTTATTGCCAGTTCTTCTAAATCCACTCACAGTAGGGTCTTGTGAAAGTGAAGAAATAGTGTGACTTTTGCAAATATATTTTGTATGTGGGCTATTTCTATATGGAAAAATATCATCCAAAACCGCAGACCATACCACCATTCTGATACAATCAACATTGTATGGATAATGTTAAGTTTTTATATTCATATGTTAGTGCTGAAGAAACATTTTGTAAAAAAACACATAATTATCTGATATTATCCCAATAAAGTTCTCAAGTGCAACATCAATAAACAATGTAAAATTTTAAAAGCTTGTTAATCTCAAAATGAGATTAAAATATTACAATGAATTAAGGGCTATTTAAAATGTATGATGTTTTGGATTGTTTGTATGTAATTCATTCCCGATCGGATTATTTGGACTCAGACAAAACAAAACTATAATAGACCACGCAATGTGTAACAAGCGAGTCCATATAGCGTGCAACCGCGTGAATGTGTAGTACATTTTACTTGATTTTATTTATGGGCCTTACTACGTGTCTATTCTTTTTAACCGGCTTCAAAAAAGCCTGTATGTATGTATATATGTATGTAGGTATGTATATTTGTGCGCGATTATCTCGCGTTTGGCTGAACCGATTTAGATACGGTTTTCAGCATCGTGTTAACAGACTTAGGAGAGGGATTTAGAAATATTAACCGCGTTTAACTGAACCGATTTATACATTTCGGCGTTAAAATCGTTTTTATTTTGTTAAAAGTTATTGCACTAACGAGACTCATACTAACAATTACTAACTAGACTACTAACAGGACTAACTATCATTAACAGTCACTATCCTCATACTTAACTAAATAATCAACTAATTTTAGAATTCTGTTAACTGGACACACCCTAGTCCCTAAATTGAGTCTGGTGCTAGGTCGGTCACAGTATGGGCGGCAGCGGAAGGGTGTACTGCATGCTCTTTAGGCCTCATTTACATTACCATTGCCTATTTAAAGAATCCCATCAAAATTTAACATTTTATAAACCCTGAAGAAATAAATTACCTATCTACCTGTATAATTATAAGTTCTTCAATGTATCAAAGAAGGTAAGATATATCTCAACATATAATAAAAATGTAGCTAGGTTACATAATAATTATTATGTCTGTATTCATAGGGCCAATAGATATGTCATAAATATAGTCATAAATATGGTTTTTAATTTTTTTGCCTGTCAGTATGTTTGTCCGAACGTCATGCAAAAACAAGTGAAATAAATTTGATGTGATTTTCGCATTTATATTGCTGAATATCTAACATAAAAAAGTTTTATATTTCATCTTGATATCCCGCCTTCAACCTGATATATATAAATAACATAGGTATGTTGCAAGACAACGTCTGCCGGGTTAGCAAGTTATTAATAAATCAATTGATTTATCTATCATTCCGATCGGCGTTATCCATTAGCCGTTAAATCACAAAACCATCGCTTTTGTATGTTACGGCCATAAAAATTCCAATAAAACCACATAACCCAAGGTCAAATCACAAACTGATTGTGAAACGGAATGCCTCTGAAGACAGTGGTGTTAAAAAACCTAATAAAAACATAAACATATTCATAATACACTTAAATAATAAATTGTGAACAATAGTACGGCCTTGTCCAGCCCAATACACAAGCGACAAGCGACTTTATGTCTCATGCAATACCGTCACATTTCGAATGTATTTTAAATAGTATAATTTATATGAGAATTCGTAGAAATACAAGTGAATGTGTGCAGCGTTGAAATTAATGAATTTTGACCAAATCCATTATTGTAGAGTGCTTGCGTGAAAATGTGGAGGTAACAATAACAGCGGTCAGTCTCTTTAATTATTGTGTTGGCTTTTGTATTAGCTTTGTGTTCTCTTTCATTTGTGTAAAACAATTGTAACCTGACGTAACTTTCTTTGTTTTGGGAGCATAACCTTTTATGTAGCTATAGCCCGGCGCGGCGGCGTGCGTCGATCACGTGCTGCGCAAACGTACGACACTTTTGGGTCTTGTGTTGGATACAAGCAACCGACAAATATTTGATTTGTACGGGTCCAGTATGAAATCATTCACTGAACAGTAAAGGCATGACGATCAGTGTTCGGTGTCGATAACTAGATACAAAAGTGTTTCTGCTTGCACAGCGCCTTAGTGATAAAAGTAAAGCAAAAGCGGGTGCGGTCGGTAATTAATAGGTTAGGTGACTTTGTGGCAAAAATTTCTTGAACGCTTCCGTGCTTCAAGCTTGTAAAGCAGTCAGTCTAGGAAAAACTTGAGTAAAGAAACGTGAGGGCTTCTGTTTTGTGCCCCGAAATAAATAATTTTTTTATTTATTAATATCAATCCATCCATCCAACTACAAGAGCTTGACATAGATAGACCTATCTAACTTGCACCTCTCTGGCAGTCCTAAGTTTTCTAAATCCAGCGATTACCTGTTTATTAATTCTATTGAAATTTTCAGTTTATCTGGTCCGGTAGTGCCATACATTTCTTTTTCTAAGACAGTCTCCACTCGACCTCCAATTTTGATCAGCTTTATAATAAAAATTACGTAGGTAAACTACTGAATAAGTTGCTACATCTATGACTTATAACGCTATTCGCTTTTAAATTACGTATTAGCTATACGTCGCCAGCCTGGGGCGTGTGGCTCAAAGAACCATCGCGATAACTCCGCCACTAGTCGAGATTCCAGGGACGGTGTTATGTAACAGTGAGGAAAGCTACCGTTATTTTATATTCATGTCATTGTTACATATATTTAGTTTTGTTAATTATACTTTTAAGAATAAATGGAATTTTATTTTCACGTTGATTTAACCAATTTAAAATAAATAAAAAAATATAGAATCTTTAAGTTATAATCTCGTTTTAAACCTACCGTTTTAGTGTTTTAGATGTAAAGAAAATCTATTTACAGTTTAATATATACACAGCTTGAGAGTAGGCGTATGAAATCCTAAAACTGCAGGTAGCGACCTTCCTCCAAGACAATTGCCTTCAGCTTAAGTTGGTCGTAGGGTTTAGTTAGGCATTATCTGTTCTCGTAGAGACTGCTGATACGGTATAGACTATAAAGAAGGGTATTATTAAGTTGAATATCAAAAGCAGATGTATTTTTATTGAATTTTTACAAACTTGAAATAATTAAGACAAGCTGCCAATATTTTTTTCTTAGCTGGTATTTTAATAAATCCCTGACATACCTACCTTTTAATAACAAGTTATTGTGAAATAAAATTAATCATAATAGTAAGTACACTTATTGATTATTTTCTGTAAATAAATGTGTCTACGAAGTCTTGGTTTTTTACGTTTCGTTTTATACTTTTAATTTAATTAATTATATTATTATTCAAAGATATTTATTGTTAACCATCGCTTCATCTTGCATAAACCGGCGCCTTGTCTGACCGCTCTCATAGAGTCTAATGGCCAAAGGCTAAATCTTCACATGGTGTTCTCCACAGCTCCAGTCAATAGGACCTCTCTAGTTTTAATCGCAAGTAGACTCTTTTCACGTATAAATGGACATGTCTTTAATGTAGCTTGCTGCGATCTGATAGGGAATAATAAAGGATACCCAGTGAACACAAGTTTGGCCAAATTTCACCATCTTTACTCAGAGCATTGAGTCGAGTGGACTTTTAATGACATTAGTTTGTTATAGTGATGTACATAACTTAATTCACTTTTTTCCATTACGTCAAAGCGCGAGCTTACTACTAGTAGGTAGTAAGCTAGTTGATATTCCCAGCATCGGCGACCCTAGTAAGTAGTTAGTTACCTGTGGCCGTAGGGCCACTGATGCTGCTAAATATCAACAATATCAAAGGTATCACTAAAGTAGGCCATGAAAAAAGGAAAGAAAGAATTATTAAGTATTAGTTCTCATGTTCCCAGGCGGAGCTGACTTCAATCCATTAATGCCCCACTAGTGACTTTACTTGGTATATTGAGTCAAGTGATCTTTTAATGACATACTGTGTGATAGTGATGTACCTAACAAAGTGTTCTCCCAGTTTTGTCTTAGCGTACTACTACAGTCGCCAATGCTGGTAGATACCCGAGTAAAACCAAAGGCATCACCAATGTAGGCCACGAAAAAAGGAAAACAACAAAATATTGGCTCTCCAACTCCCAGCCAGAATTTGATTCAACCCGTTCAATGGCCCATTATTAAGAACAGGTTTCCTCATCATTGAGGGGGCCTAGAGTATACTCCACCACGATGCTCCTGTGCAAGTATAGAGCAAAAGTTTTAAATAAATAAATACTGCCGAAATCAAGTGACAATCAAAACTTAATTATTAACTAAAATGTTTATTAAACAATTGAATTATATAACAATTATGTAAGTTTTAATAAACAAAAACATCACGGCATAATTAGCTTAATTTAATAAATTATTCTCCATCCATTCATCCAGGTTTTCTGCTTTATGACAACTGAACCAAACTTCAAGCAGAACCGCTGGATATGGTTATACCATGTATCCAAATCTTCTAGCCTGGTAGAGTAGTTCCAGAACAGAGTCCATTGTCTCTTGGTTGTTGGGCAGAATCTGGTCTTCAGGAAGTAGGAAGCCATACTGTCCTCTGTCCCGAAGCTCGTAGCAGTAGACTAGAGACGTGTTGAGGTGTCCCTTAACCCAGTCAATACTTCCTCCTGTAGCCATATCTGGAACACAATGTCAATAATAGCAACAAACTGATGTCAGCAATAAAAAATTAGTAAACAATCCTGAGAAATCTATCGTAGCAGATGTTACCTAATAAATTGTTTTTTTTTACATTTTACACCTTAATGATTGACTACAATCCCGTTTGGTGGAAAACAGCGTTGTATCGTGGGTGGTTAAGCGTAACTTAGAACTCTAGACACTCTATATTATCGCATCCCAAGGTGTTTCACTGGGCATTCTCTTCTCACAATGTGAGGGGTAAACCACTCTGGTCGTGGACTTCACACAACTTCTGGAACATTATAATGCAGGTGTGGGTTTCCACTTCAGATGTGCAGGTAACCATTCCAGTCCCTAAATCGAGTCTTGTTCTAAGTCGGTCACAATAGTCATGGGCGGCAGCGGAAGGGTGGTGCTGCATGCTCGTTTGCTAGTATTTAGTAAAAAATATGATTTCTCTCGATGTTTTCCTTTACTGATAATTAAATTGTTGTATGCACATTGCTTTAAAAATAAGTGAAGCGCTCTTTGCGAGTTTGGGAGTCCAAAGTTCAACGACTCAGCTCTTACCAGACTGCTATATTTAATAATTTAATTTGTAGTTGAAAATCCAAATGTAATTAAGTTATAAGCTTTTTCATTAGTTGATTTTATTTGATTTGGTTTTATTATAGAATAAAAGAGATATCTTACATATGGCTTCGGCTATATTTCCTGTAACATACTGTGTGCCGAACCTCACCGAAATGGCGCCCATTGCGCGCCTACCAATATTTATCTGAAAACAGTAAAGGTGATTAACAGTTTTTTTATATATAGTTTCGTGTTTATTTTATTCTTTATCATTTCTTATATTTCTGAAGGCCTAATATGTCTAAAGTTAAGAAGATTTTGATTTTGTATAGTGAATGAAATTTTATACACGTTTCTTTGAGGATAATAAGGTTTTAATATCTAGTTGAAAATTTGACAATAAAATCGTCTAACTAATGTTACACCGAATAGCAACGTCGCCAGTTTACAGGGAACAAGTGAAGTCCTAACGGTCACTTGACAAATAAAATTTGGATGACAAAATACTATACCTACTTTGAAACATTTAAAACGATGTGGTTATTAAAATGATAATATCATCATCATCGCAAGATCGCAACCCATAACTTTCCCAATACTAGGCTTGGCCTAAGAGGACCCACTGATAGCACCTACCTACCTACCACTCTTTGCTTCCTGGTAATATTTGCTTTATTGAAGTGAGTTATGAATAAAATTGGTTTCCATTCACGATGGCCGTTCAAAGGGACCCAGGTTTGATATGATTCCCAGCGAGGTGGATTTGAAAGATGAGTTATAATTTTCCTTCTTGATCTGGGTATATGTACTTGTCTTGTGTGTTGTCCATGGCACTTACAGGGGGAAATCTTACTGTGGGATTTCAAATGCTTCGCGTTAAAAATATTCAAAAACAACTTACCGCATCATGATAATTAGCCAGCGGTGCTGTGGTGTTCCCGAATGGTATTAGCAGCAGCTGTCCAAAGGAATGGAATGACAAATACATCTCCATTCGGTCAGAAATGGTCCGCATGTACGCTGAGAGCGACCTCGTCTCTGGCTCGGAGAATGGACCAGGGCCAGCGAACGTGTCAGAAGCTGGGTTCGTGCTGGCACCAGATACTATTATAGACATACGACCATTAGATCTTATCAGAGTAATTTTCTATGCATTTGGTTTGATACCTAGCCTGGGTACACAATATATGTACTTATGTGTCAGATAACATAAATTTTTGTTCTCTGCTGGTGCGGGTTAGTAAAATGTCATTTGTGTTAATAATGCCATAATAATAATTTCAAAATAATGATACAGGGGTATGAGTGGATAAGCGTTATTAATTTATTGTTACTATTACCAAGCCAGTTATTATTCCAGTTCCTGTTCAAATCAACGCCATAAATTTGGCCAGTGATCGGACGTCGATTCTTCCTCCACATACGGAACTGAAATAAAATGATTTTTCATTATCTTTATGTTTTAGATTAATTACATACAAAACTCGATTGTGGCTTATGTGAAAGTAATTGTTTTGCGATCCGAATAATCATTCGATTTAATTATTAAAACACCTAGATACCTAATAGTAGTTAGTTGGTACTATGTTGTGTCCTTATGCCCTATCTTAAGATTGATAAATAAGGATTATATATGACGATAAGGCGTGACCTAGACATGTTTATTGTCATATTATTTGTCTTTATTATAAATAATATTGGACCATATTAAAGCGTCTGGCCCCGATCTCATGGCGGTAGACCAAAACTGGCCGTGTTAAGCGCAGCAGAATCCAACTGCATCTTTCTTCTCTTTTATGTTTTGGTTGTAATGAGTCAGTGATGCCTTTGATATTACGGATGTCAATGGGGGATAGTGTTTGTTTTGACGGGTATTTACTGACATACTTATAATAGTGTATTATTTCCAGTATACCAGGCTGCTTTACTCTTACTAATAGTATAAATAAAAATAACTCTGTATGTCCATATGTTAGGCTTTTACGCCGAAACCACTTTTAAACTGGTAGTATCATAAATTCAGGGAAAATCGTTTGTGACATCAATAAACATGTTCCAGGAAGAATTTGAATACTTAGTATTCGTTCACAATGCGGTTTACTCGTGTATTCTGGACAAATTTCCTGCAGTGTTCCTTCAATATACCGAAATTATGTTCTTTGGGAAGCAGTTCCATCGCTTCATTCTTCGCCAGTTACGTATCGATATTGCCTGTAGCGGTAATGATGTCAATAGGCGACGATGACCACGTATCATTAGATGTCTCAGCTGCTCGTTTGACAGTTATTCACATAACTCACCTGTTTATGCGTCCAAATATATCCATCGGGATTAGTAACAGGAAAGATGTACCAATCGTAATCTCGAGAAGCAGCAACGGTTTCAGGATTATTACTAGTGAGCAGCTCATTTATTATGTAACAAACACAAGTGACAGTAATCCATTCTCGTGCGTGAAGACCTCCTTCAATGAAAATCGCTTTCCGTCCAGGTCCATGCGATATTTTGATACCAGTGATGTAACGGCCTTCATAAGTATGCCCACCAACTATTATGCTGGTTATTCGAGGATACGCTGCAACTAAATCAGACATCCAAGCTTCGATGTCTGGCAAATTGTAGTAGACATCCCATCGCATATTTATGTTACTGTTTCTGTTGTATTTGGCCACTACCTCTTTGTCAATAGCTCTGAAATTAATGGTCGTATCATCAATACTTCTTAAATGCTTGTTCTTTAATTCTTTATTTCTTGCATACTATAAAGATGTATATTATATTATTTCCATTCTTATATCATCAAATAAATATTAAAAATAATAATTAAAACATTAAAACGCGTTAATATAAAAATGGTTAAAAAATCTTTTTAAAATCAAAATCATACTTTTAATTTATTACTAACATGTCAAATACATATCGGTCCATGTAATGAATCCTTCGCCTTACATAGCAAATTTTAGTAATTAAAGAACATAAATTAAAAAAAGAAGTTATGGAATCATAGATTAGATAAATAATGATTGATAATTTTGATAATTGTGATAATCAGTCTTAATAAATTGGACATGAAATAGCGGTATTTGATAAAAAATCCGGTTAAACTATTGATTTATAGCCATGTAGATTTTTCTACTGATTTGGAATTAGTTGTTTTGTGTTTTTTTTTCTTTTAATCGTGTTGTAGTGTCGTAGTATTAATAACGCTACCAACTACAAAATCATAGCTCTACTCTAGAATTCTCTATTGAGAGTGCCATGCAAAATACAAAACACACATTCACCCATATATTTATTATATAACTCTAAACGTCAGTGTATGCTACATCTATGCATTCACCGATAATAGAAAAATCACTCAAATCGCCTTTTCGGAACATCGGACCCAAGGCCCTTGAAACAGTAACCTGGCACAATAACCGTGAGAAATTACGTATCATAATGCATGAAGTACCCACTAGAATGAAATTATGTAGCGATAAATATGAACGAACATAGAAATATGAAGTAAAATATATTAAAAAGCGGTTATTATTAGATATTTACCAGCTGACCCGGCAAACGTTGTTATGCCAAAAAATGTTAAGGTTGAACAACCCTTATCACTTATTAGGGGTATGAAAAATAGATAGTAGCCGATTCTCAGACCTACTGAATATGCATATAAAATTTGGTAAAAATCGGTAAAGCAGTTTCGGAGGAGTAAAGTAACTAACATTATGACACGAGAATTTTATTTATAAGATTAACGCGATTGATACCTTTAAACATAAACATTGGTTTCAGAACGTCCGTTTGACTATCTGTGTGTGTCTCCATTAATCTCCGAAACAAGTCAGTCGATTTGGTTTTGGTTTCCAATGATGAAATGATGATAATATGTTTGTTCATTTTAGCTCTGACTGACGTATCTACTGTTTAGTTTGTGACTCAATTATACTATCCAAACAATTTTACTTAACGTATATCGACAATAAACGTACTCACTTAAACTTTTTTTTTACTTACCTCCGTTGAACAAAAATCATTTCATCATTCATCATCATTTCATACATAGTCACGTTCAACCATTGCAAATAAAATAAAACTATAATTAATAGATACTTACTCTTGGATATTTGACATGGGAATTTCATATTTGATTTTGTTTTCATCCAGCAGTCTTTCCAAAGCTCCTTTATGTTCAGGACTTGATAAAACATTTACAAAATTAACTAGCTTATTAGGATATGTCCAAAAATCAAATCTGACATCTTCTTCATAAATATTTTGTAATATTCTGATGTGATTTTCATTTTCCGGTAATATTTTGTAAAGGGTGTAGTTATCAAACCTAAATTTTGCATTACATGCACAACATAACGCTAATATTACAAATATTATAATATTTTTCATATTTATCTCACTGATATTTAATGTTACTAAAATCAAATAAAAATTTACGTCTTATGATTGGACGTAAATATGAATTACTACTTTATACTTTGATTGGAGTAAGCTTACACTGAACGTTATCGAGTTGATAGATCAGATAATTGATAACGTAATTAAGTAAATTTATGTGTCATAAATTTTGTTTGTTGAAATTTTTGGTTATGGTCCACGAATTCATTTGCGGGTTTTGATATGGAAATTTTCAACGATTTGTTTTGTGGCCGAGTTAGCACAATGGCGGTTCGTGTGTTATTATGTAAATTCGGACAAAAGAATCTACAATTAGATTTGATAGTTAATAATCGACATTAAAATTAATGATTTATATACTTCTTTCAGGTATGTTATATTTAGGAAATCTTTACAAACAACAAAAATGAATGTTTCAATTTGTTCAGAGGTGAGTGTACGATAAATTTGTAGAGAATAGATATCAATACAATTTTCTATGATTCTTAGAATCTGTCTGTAATTTTGTTTGTTTCAAATCGATTCAAATTAAAAAATATATGCATGCGAAGAAGCGGGTATAAATAAATGAAACGCACTACTTTGCGTGTTCTTATTTTATTATCATTTTACAATCACAAAATTATACTATTAACGTGTTGAATATTTTATCCCACTCTTCATATATCCAAATCTTTTGGCCTGATGAATCATTTCAAGGACTGAATCCCACACTTCCTGGTTACTTGGAAGAATTTGATCTTCAGGAAGCAAAAATCCATAAGTTCCCTTATCCCGGAGTTCATAGCAGTACACAAGAGGAACGTTAAGATGTCCTTTTACCCAATCTATAGTTATTCCGGTTGCATAATCTGAAACACATTCAATAGCAGATTTAAAATCCTTTTACTTCAGTTGATTTCGAAGCAGAAATGAATACCAAAAAAAGATGACTTTTCCAAGACATTAGTAGGATGCAATTGTCACCTACTTCTGAACTTCCTCTTCTATTGTTCTATTTGTATCCATAAAAATCACCGACAGAAATATTACGTCAATACTGAAACATTCGTGCAGTACTTACAAATTGCCTCGGCGACGTTCCCCGTGACATACTGAGTGCCGTATCTTACAGAAAGCGCACCCATCGCACGACGGCCTATATTTAGCTGTGGAAAAAACACATTTTAATGAAAATGGCGTTTCAACTGCTACTCTGATTGGATAAGTTATAGTTACTATTAATGTTTTTGTAATTTAATAACCCGTAAAGAAAATTCATTTTATATGGATAGATAGAAAACCAAAGTGAAACTGCTAAAAAAATTAATGCAGTACTTTAATGAAAAGCTTTTATCTGCGATTATATTCTCCAAAGTAATATATCAGTAATACTTCAGAGGCGGAGAGAACTTTATACTTAAGCATGAAAGCTTCTTAAATGCTGCAAATTGAAGAGTTCTTGTGACATCACTGTCAGCTGTGAGTAACGCGTAGAAGCTTACGTTGAAATTACTCGTTGCTACTTTACACCCAGTTAGTTTAAATTTATGTGTATAACGATAGGTTTATGGAACTATATGTAGCTTATGTTTTTGTCATTACTTTATACATTATATTTTGTCTTTGGCACTAAGGTCCTAAATTGTTAGATCGCATTTGATGAAGGTTTTGGGTAATTATTTTGGATGGTTTATATTCACAATTGACACCGGTATGTAACACAAACAAAAAATTCGCTGAAAAACATCTAATACTTATAATTTACTTTTTTTCGCGGGAATGATTCTGATATTTGGTATAAATAAAGTGCAGCCAAAATATGATTTCCCCACTATGTAATAACATTATTTACTTACCGCATCATGATAATTTGCTAGCGGTGCGGTAGTATTTCCAAAAGGGATCAGTAGCAACTGCCCAAAGGAATGCATGGACAAGTACAAATCAATTTTATTTCCCCGTGCTCTGATGTAAGCTGAGAGAGTTCTAGATTCAGGTTCAGAAAATGGTCCTGGACCGGCGTAGTTGTCAAATCGAGGGTCAGAACTTGCTCCTATTACTAAAAAAGAAAAAAATATATACAGTTCGATTCGATTACGATTCGTATTCGATAACACTATTTGCTAACTGACTTACCACCATCCTATATTACTACTACTACTACTATTTGGTTTTGACTATACTACGTTCGTTGTATGTAAATTTTACTTACAAGCTAAAGTGGACTGTGAGCACAGGTAATAAGTTTGGTTTTGACAGGGAGTGGCAATTCCGTATGCACGGCGATACAAGTATAGTCCCCATTATTTGTGTGCAGTTCTTTGCCGGTTACAATATTGTGTTGTGTTGTGGAATGCCTACTGTCCACGTAAACCGCACGTCATACGCACGCTATCGTCAATTGCCGATTGCTTGTATCTTGCGTAGAAATAATCAAATCTGTGTCCACGGAGCTGCGTCCGCCGGTCGTCTTGCACCGCCTTCCTTCATTTTGTAGGTTGCATGCATTCGTCATTTGACGCGTCCGTGGACAGTAGCCCTTAAAAGGTTGTTGATGCGTGCTGCGTGCGTGAAGCGCTCATAGCCCGGCGGCTTGCTTCGATCCTAAGCGATTGACAAAGTTAAGCAACAGCGGGCGCGGTCGGTAGTCGGATGGGGACCGCTAGTGGCAACAATTTCTTGAGCGCTTCCGTGCTTCGGAGGGCACGTAAAGCCGGTCCCGGTTGTTATCGATTGAAAGCAGTCGTTAAGCCATTTCGGAGGCCTTCGGGCGGCTTGAAAACTTTCGACACTGGGTTGGCCACTAACCCCTCCACCAATTGGAGCAGCGTGGTGGAGTATGCTCTAGGCCTCCTTAGTAATGAGGAGAGACCCGTGCTCAGTAGTGGGACATTAGTGGGTTGTAGCTTAGCTTATTAGCTGCGTGCTCATTTACTACCTTAATATAATAGAAGAAAGAAAGCGTCCTATTTGTTATTTTAACATCACGGTAAGTAGGAATATTAGTAAATAGTTCCACATACCCAACCAATTATTATTCCAATTTCTGTTTAGATCAACACCAAATTCTGAGCCAATGGGTCTTCTGTTTTTACGCCACATTCTGAACTGAAAAAAAAGGATTTATTTTTATACGACTTCAAAAAAAGACAAGGAGTTATGTTTGACACGTACATTTTCATGTTGCTATTTACAATCGTACAAAGATCTTTTGGCGCGTGGGTAACAGAGACAGTGCATTACAGTTTGCCTTACCTGTAAGGCACCGTCTCTGTCACCCACACGCCAAAAGATCCTTGTAAGAGAATACCGTGATTTCTTTGTCACTTGTGAACGATTGTTTTATTAGAAATAGCGTTCTTTCGAGTTGGGCTCATTGCCACCAAGTCATGATCTGATTCTGGAACCCCAACAAACCGAGTGGAAGCCTCAAATAGTAATAATAAGCACTTATGTATGTGTTACTTATCATCTGTATCATCATGTGTAAAATTAACATTACGTGTCGATTTTTACGAGGGTTCTATTTTTTTATTATTATACAAGGTGGATACCACCATTCAACAATAAATGAAACCACGAGCCCTGCTTCATGCAAGAAACATATTACATTTAGTAAAAAACGCCGAACATCTTATTTACAAAAAACATGTTTTTCAAACAAACTAAATAGCACAAAAATACAGGAAAAAATAGAACAGCCTATCTAAACATCAACAACAATCTTCTGCTAATACAATAATAATAGATACAGCGTGTTGAAATTTAGAATATTGAAAAAAAAAATTGCTGTGGCTAAAGTAAAGGAGGTATTATATTGAAAATTTTTTTGGGGGCTTAGGTAATCATTAGGTACGTAAAATTAAATTTATTGTTGTATGGTGGTAACCACGTTGGATATACTACCGCATCGCGTAGGTATTTCTATTTGCAGTGTAGGTAGGTATTTCCATTTGTAACGTAAACTTTATATTGCAATAAGGTTAAAATTACTAAACAAGATTAAAAGTCATATTTTCTACTACGGAAACTCTCTTAACACTATCAAAGCAGTGGTATCAAAATATCAGTTAGTATAGAACGTCTAGGTTATGTATGTATAGGTACTGTATGCATATCACAATAAAAAACCAAATTTTGAAAATTTTTAAGTCGAATTTGGTATTTCTTTGTATGTGTACTTACCCTTTCATGACTCCAAACATACCCATCTGGATTTGTAACGGGAAATATGTACCAATCATATTCAAACGCTGCTGCCTTTGCTTCTTCATCGTTGCTGTTCAGCAATTCTTCTATCATATAACAGGCACTGGTAGGACTGATCCATTCTCTAGCATGTATTCCGCTTTCAACAAATATTACTCTTCTACCAGGTCCGTGTGATATTTTAATCCCTTTTATGATTCTACCTTCATAAGTTCGACCACCAATTGCGATGCTAGCAACATTAGAGTGGGCTGCTGCTATGTCATCTAACCAAGTGTATATGTCATCAAGTTTGTAGTATACGTCCCATCGCATACTTCTCATGTCACTTCTGATGTATTTTCTCACTACTTCTTTGTCGATAGCCCTGGTATAATGATTAATTTCATTTAATATGGAAGTTATGTTTAAAGTAAAATTACTGGCAAACCTGGTGGTAAAAGTCAACAGATTCATAACATTTGCTTTAACCCATATTGGCCCACTACTGACACTGTCGGCTTAACGTTCCCTCTAACACAGAGACCTTCAAGAAATAGTTAACTACCAATCGCGGCCACTGATGCTCAACTTGGCGGATCACCTAGAATTGATGTAGGTCGCCGGGCTATGAGCGCTTGTAACATTATATAGTATTTAATATTAAATTTCTACTTACTCTTGAATGTTGGTCATAGTTATGTCATAATTTATACTATTCTTATGTAAAATAGTTTCCAATTCTGCTTTGTCTTTGGGGCTTGACATTATATTAACGAATTTAGCATACGCAGTAGGATCAGTCCAAAAGTCATATTATTATCTCACGTCTGTATTTTGAATATTTTGGAGTATTTTCGTATGTTGCTCATTTGTAGGGAATATCTTATATAAAGTATAATTATCAAAACGAAACTTTTCACTTTTAACGCAAGCAAATGTGAATATTACAATTATATAATATTTTTAACCGACTTCAAAAAAGAAGGAGGTTCTCAATTCGACCGTATATATGCTTTTTTTTTTATGTTTGTTCAGCGATTTTTTCGTCGTTTATGGGCCGATTTTGATAATTCTTTTTTTGTTGTAAAGTAGATATGCGCAGTGGGGTCCTTTTGAAAGGATCATCAAGATCTGATGATGGCATCTTGGAGAAATCGAGGACAACTTTCGAAAATTGTATGGAAGACTAGTGTGTTTGTTCATGTTATCATAAATACATTAAAGCGCTACCATTTCAAGAAGGTCTGGAGTCGATCTGATGAAGCCGAAAGACAGTCGTGGGAACTCCTCAACGATTTACTGCAGTTATCTAGTGTTTGGGCTTGATTAATTTGTAGTGACGAGAACTTTACACATACATGTTGAATTGAGCGCCATCTGGCGAGTAGTTTTTGAGTTATCTCTACTAATCAAGGTTGAAGTCGGTTATTTTTTTTGTAAAAAGCAATTATAACATCATTGTGATTTACATCGAAGTTAAAATTGACAATGACCAAATATACGATAAGTAATTAATACTATCAAAGTAATAAATAGATAATGTTTAAAAGTATTTACTTTATCTATATGATTCATTCAACCGTGATAATACTTTTGAAATTGAAGCGGTGATAGCCTAGTTGTTAAGAGTCTTCTATTCGGATATTTCTTTTTCTTTTTTTTTTAATTTATTTAGGTCAACAAACAGAACACAACAAAAAAAACAAAACATTAACATAAACAACGCAATAGGTTGTGAGCCAACATCACTAACCACATTTTAAAAATATTTTGTATCTCTGACGTGAGAGAGCATACATAACCTGTCTTTAATACTTCTAAATATTAACGTCAGTAAAATAAAACTAATGATGAAAATTTAACTACTTCATTTTTAATAAATTTACAGCACGTTGATGAATTTAGCTTCTCTGATAATGGCCATTATGGAATCGAATGTTTCCTCGCAAGATGGCAGCACTTGAGCAACAGGGAGCGTGTAGCCCCAGGTTCCTGTGTCTCGAAGCTGGTAGGTAACTGCAATTGGAGGGTTGAAACGATGCTTTACCCAATCCGCGATGTTACCTGTGGCGCCATCTACAAATAGATTTATTCAGTTAAAAAAAAGAGCACAAATGTTTTTATTGATTAAAATAAGACAACATAAACATATTGCAAGGGCCCCTGAACTGTGTAACCCGCTCCCCCCTCTCTATAAGTTCTAGGCTTTCTCAATGATATCGAGAGACCCGGTGAGTCATTACAGGTTGAAGTTCTTAATTGTTACTCTTTCTGCTGTCATAACAACAGCGTATCTTACTTTAATCATTGACGTTAACGAAATTCGTGAAAGATTTTTAGGAACCCTCACGAAAATCTTCAATCATATACGAGTTCCCTACGTCATCATCAACTGTCCACTTACCATGTGCTTGTCTGGAAGTTCCTACGAGATACTGGGTACCGTATCGAACGGCCAAAGATCCCATGGCTCTTCTTCCTAGCATGAGCTGTAAAACAAATTAATGTATTGTAACATAACGTACAAGTTAGATGGTAGATACAAAAGACAAATAAAGCTCAAAAGAAACTTTTGCAGGCACCCTCATACAACACCAAATTTTTTGTTGTCACGGGTGACATGGACGGCACGAATGATAACTGTGATTAATCTACAATAATATCAAATGAGGATGGTAAGTCCGGTTTATAGATCATCACATATTTGTTTCCTCTGCCAGGATTTGAACCCAGAACACCTTGCCGGCCGTATGTTCCCGTAGCAGGTGTTATACATATACCATAGTCATCCTTTAATTGTCATTTTAATAAGTATGAAAATATACGAACAACTTCATTGAAATTATACATCGGCTGGTCAGCATGAGCAAAGGGTATCAAGAGACGTTGCCCAAACCCTCTGAAGGATAAGAAGGCAGCCATGTTCACAGTTTCGATATATCTTGAGACGGCACGAGTTTCAGGCTCCGAGAAAGGTCCCAGGCCTATGAAGTTGCTCTGTTCTGGATTGAAGCTGCCGCCAGAAACTGTAAAATTTATTAAATACTTAGCATTTCTGAATGACTGCTGGTGGTAGGATTTCTTGAGCACTTACGTGTTTTAGAGCGCATGCAATCGTCGGTGCCAGTTGTTACAGATAAAATAGCATTCGTCAACCCATATCAGAGGACTTCGAGCGGCATGAGAACTTCCGACACTTGCGTTGGCCACTAACTTCTCCACCAATCCGCACTTTAGCAGCATGGTGGAATATACCCCAGACCTCCTCAATAACTTATTATAGAGACTCAGTTAGTGGACCATTAATTGGTTGAAACCACTTACTATAAATTATTATAAGTTCTAATAAAGTGGATACTAGTGGACTTATTGAATTCAATATTTGTTAAAACTTGTAATTGCCCTTCTACCTCTTAGTTACTTGTATGTATCTGACTTTTCCAAATATTGAAATAAACAGTAATTTGGTCTTCTTCAAATATTAGTAAAGACGGCTATACTATTAAAAAAAATATGTTTTCATTATGGAATATAAAAAATCACGGGGTTTGCAATATTTACTTTTTTCATCAAATGACTAGATATTAGTTTTTTTTACAGTTTTTTTTTACAGTTTTTGATTCACTATAATAAATTGTTGTCTTCTAAAAGTTGAAACAAGCGAGAATCGTAAAGTTCTCTAAAATTATGAAATTAATTCTTACCTCCCCATTGTGAATTCCAGTTTTTAGTAAGATCGACTCCTATTGAGTTTGACCTAAAGTTTGGTCTACGATTTTTGAGCCAACTCCTAATCTGCATTACAACAATGGGTAACATGTCATTAGCACGATATTCATTGCTATGCAAAATATAGTGGTTTAAGCAGGGGTACTGTCATAATTATGGAAAGTAAAGCCATTTTACTTATAAAATAAATGTAGATAGACGATATATTTGTATACTTTTCCAAATATTTTATTATTCTTTTGACAGTTCAGTAGATTTGTATTCGCACTTACCGAGTTTTGGGTAAACATATGCCCATCTGGATTTACAATAGGAATGATGTGCCAATCGTATTCATCTAAGGCTGCTCTGGCCTCCGGACTTGTTCCTCTTACGAGCTGATCTACCACGTAAGTCAGAATAGTTGGTGACAACCAATCGGCAGCCACTTGACCAGCTTCCAGGAAGAATGATCGTCTTCCCGGTCCCCGGGAAATCCTCACTCCGGTAATATTTCTACCTGTTAGGATAGTAGAATGACTTTAACAAATAATAAATCCGATTTTATTTCGACAAGTAATAAAATAAGAACACTATTAATGTAGTCGAAGTCAATTAAATACGCATTATTAGGAACATATTTGTATTGAAACACGTAGGGTGTGCCATTGTCAAGATTTCATGTACAGTTACTCTTTATCTATAAAAGTAACTATTAATTAGCGAAACACAACAGAGACAGAGGTTTCTAGAATTCAATGTTGCTCCAGTTCTCATGTTCATTGCCTGGAGTGAGTGACAAATGAGTCATAATGTCTTAAATTACCTTCATATGACTGCCCGACGGTAATAACTGTAACAATATTTCTGTGAGTTGTAGCCAGATGATTGAACCACGCGTAAATATCGTCCATAGTTTGATAGTTCGTCCAGAACAGCTGTTTTCTTGAATTTCGGTTTCCATTGCTTATGTGTTGATCATCAAAAGCCCTGAAATATTGTGATTATTTTATTATTATTATTATTTTGTGAAAACGAAACAAAAAACGGTAACGGAAATTTTACAATGAGGAAAGCAAAAAGATGAATATACAAGATAGTAAAAGAAAGATGATTGGAACGAGTTATTAACTGTTTGCCTCGCGTGAACCACGTGTCAAATATATAAAGATGTTTAAATGTTGAATGTTTTTAATAGCAGAGTTACAGTTATAACTACAACAGAATATTTGTCCTGACAAAATGTGGTATCGGTGGTTGCGTCGTGTCTATAATGTGGTCCATATCATTCATGTAAGTGATGTTTAATATTGACCGAAAGCATATTACAACAACGCCAAAACGCAACGAAAATGTTGTGGATAATCCCATAGTTGTGCGGTAGAAACAATGTGGTGTCGTTCAAAAGGTAGTTGGGTACTGAAAATGTAACCTGTGGAAATAAAACGAAATTGATAGCATCCGGCCGCGAAATTAACGTTGTAATGTTGTGGTAATAAAGTTCAATTTCACATAACCCACAGGTAAATTATTCATACACTCTCAAAGTTTCAGAGCCAGTAAACGAGTAACATAGAAGTAAGTAATCTAGATAATACTGACGCCATGAGCGATTCAATCCTTGATTAGATTAAATATTTAATTTAAAAATACTTACTCTTGGATATCCTTAACAGTAACTTCGAACAAAATATTCTTCTCTGAGAGATTTTTTTCAAATTCACTCTTTACTTCCGGAGCTGCTACGACACTAACATAATCACCAGGATCCGTCGGTGGCTTCCAAAATTCAAGACCACGTGATTCTTTGTAAAGGTCATTTAAGAATGCTACCGTTTCTTCATTTTGTGGATGAACTCTATATAAGGAATAATTATCCAATCGTACCTTTTCTGCGTTTATCAGTACACTTAGAACACTTATTAATATTAATTTTAGTAACATTTTAAGTCTATCTCTCGGTTCTGAACTTACTGAATAAATTTACGTTTACGTAGTACAATATCAATTAATATTTTTTCATATAACTCTCTTATTTGTTTAAGCATAGAGTTGATTTTGTTATATTACTGAAATGTGCTAAATTATCTTCACTGATTACGTGTATCTAATCAAATAATACGAATAAAATATTTCTCTAATCTAACCGTTATCTTTGATAAAACTTTAGTAACTACTATTGACATGGATCTACTTGAAAATAGGTTAATTGTGTAATTCAAGTACAAATTAATGAATGTATTGGGTCAATTTCAACAAGCCCATAAAAATTCTCATTTCCGTGGACTTTTTTATCTTGAAGATTTTTAAAGAAAATTTTGGCATTTTTTATAGATCTTGATAATGTATGTATCCTTGCTTAATGTCTAGCAGATAACTTAAAAAACTAACGAGATATCGAGACTTAAAAATTTTGTTCCACGGCGATGAAACATGCGTGCACGGCAATGAAAAAAAGATCCACGGCAATGAAAGAACTGTGCCACGGGAATGAACACATCCACGGAAATGAAAATCCATATTAACATAATATTTGACCTGATTATTATTCTTCCATACAATAGATATACGCCTGTCTCCAAGAGGGAAAGACATACCCGGACTGTTTCTCTTCATTTGATCGTATCAATTCCTCCCATATTATACCCCAAACAATGGATTGGTTCCACCCAGAGTTTGTGTATGGGAGTACCTAAGATTTTGATAGATATTTTACAAAAGAAGAATGGGAGTAGAATAAAGAGAGAAAGACTGTAGCACTGAGGTCTTTAAGTAGCGTTGCAAGTGTAACTCAACAGTCTTTATTTACTTATTCTACTCTCATTCATTTTTTATAATATCTCCTTGCCCAAATTTCATTCTCATACAAGTGGTGGAATCAACATCTTATGAACAGCAGTTTTGATTCCTTTTAGACCAATTCTTGCCACTCTTTACAAATTACACGGCCTCCTTGATTCTCAATTTTTACTATACTCCTAATATTCTTCTCTATTAGTCCTAAAATCTGCAAATGGATTAAATTGGAGCTCCGTTTGTCCTAATCTTGTAATTCAAATAGTTTTAATCTAAACTAGTGGTATTTACAAAAACAAAAAATTCGACTGTATAAATTGGTACACTTTTAAATAATTTGTGTGAAAACAGTGTTAGATGTTATATGATATAAATTTTATTGAAATGGCTTTTTCACGATCTTTCATTTGATACCCATATTGCTAAGGTAAAAACAAACCTATCCCTTTTTTTACATTTGCGTGCGCCATTTTGAAAATGTAACTAGCCAATTATGCTACCACTATTATGACAAATTCAACGACACGTTATGTGTCAAAAGCCGTTCAGCCGTTTGAGCTGTAGAGCGTGCCAAAGAAAAGAACATATATTATAATTATACAAACATTTATTCATACATACAACACGTACATACAAACACTTTAAAAACATTGCCCTCCTTCTGACGCAGTCGGGTAAAAAGGGAATGTCCGATTTTGAGAGTCAAAAACACACTGTGCACGGCGATGAAAACATAAGCAACGGAAATGAAACACAAGGACACGGCAATGAAACTCAAGTGTATTGCAAGGCACGGCAATGAATTTTTTTCATTGCCGTGTCTTTTTTTTCATTTCCATAGCAAATTTTGACCACGGAAACCACGGAAATGAAAGCATGGCGATGAAAACCAAGGCTTAGATATAAAATAACAAAAAATCTATTAGTTATTCGAAGTAATAAACACTTCATAATTAAACATAACAGAAATGGCATTCTATCGAATGATCAATCAAGAGGTCAAACTCATTCAAATAGAAGTTATACCTATCCACGGCGATGAAAGAAAAAATGTCCACCAACAGAAAAATGGAATACTTATATTTATAGCGCGAAAACTAAGGCAGTTAGGCATGTCCTTCCGCGTCGAGCACTTAGATGGCACTAATATGCAACGTTTAGTACACAAGGGGCGGGACGCAAGTCGTTAGATAAAACAATATTCTTCAAAATGTTTAGGCCATGGCGATGAAAGGTGGTTCTGGGACAAGTAAATTTTTATTAGCCATTCGTTGTATTGTTTAGATATTTGCATACATGTATTACATAACAATACTTTAACTATTCACGTATCAAATAAAACTAAATTTAAATATAAATAATCAATAGATTTTTATCAATGAGGCTTAATACACATCGAGGTGACATGTGGACAGCCACGGCAATGAAAGATTTCGAGGTTCAACATTTTTTTTTAGAGTACCTATTATACCTATTAATAAAATATTTAGTGCCACACATAGATGACCAATTCACCTAACCAGAAAAAAATATTTGAACATTACAACTATGTTTTTTAGTATCGATTTCATCGATGCCACGCAATTTTTGGTCGCGGGAAATTCACCCTATTGTTTAACAGCGGTCTTTGAAAAATTATCTCACATTGTATCTTTTCAATAAGACTCATTTCCATGGTTGACATTGGTTATTTTTCTCTTAATTAAAGCAGTTTCCACTTAACCTCAGGGCACCGTGGGGACCAAAAACGATATGGCGAAATATTTAATTTCTAAAATTACTTTTTTAGTACCAGACTGTTACATTACTTAATGTTACTAACAAAAACTGACAGGATAAGTAGTTACGTATCATTAATAACTACTCTGTGACTTCTCTAGCTATCTTAATTCCATAAAAAATAGTTCTTGCACATTTTAACAAACTGACTAACTAATGGCACATACTAACTGACTAACTAATTTAGTCACCCTTGAGCTAAGAGCCGTGTGCTGGGGCTCTTTGAGTCTTATTCTGAATTGATCATAGTTGTCATGGGTGGAAGCGGGAGGGCATGCTCGTTTGCTGTCTCAATTCCACAATAAAATCCATCAAATCTCCGTTAAAAAAATTAGATGTCATATCTATTATTAAGAAGAAAGATTTAAATTTTTGGATATTTGTAACAATATACCTACTCAAAAACTTCTGGACCGAGTTCAAAAATTCGCTCAAAATTAGAATGCTACGTTATCTGTGAGTAACATAAGCTGTTTTTTTTTTCTATACAGCTATAGGTATTCCATCCGTGCAAAGCCGTGCAGTATTCGAATCCTATGCAAAACACGTCAAATTCAAAAGAAATTCTATAACAGTCACTTTATAATAGTCACAAATCATTTTATTGCTGTAGTCAATTTCATGAAGTCACACTAGCTGTATACCAAATGAATCCGAAACTCATGAGAGTTTAATGAGTTTGATATTATTGGAAATTCAAATTTCCGCTGGATTCGCACCAGCTATTGGACACACGTCATTATTATCGTAATGTACTGCGATGACGGAAGTGTAATTTTCGAAACAGACGCGAAGTGTTTAAATATTGGATTCATCCTATAATAAAATCAAACTTCAGATGTGAATCATTAATGTCAATAATTATTAAATGTTCTTAATTTTAAACATCGTTACGTTTCATCGTTACTGTTAAAATCTATTTTGTGTACTTTTTATCTATTTGTGGAACATGAGGGAAATAGTTAACCTGATTTTAGAATCTCATCTCATCATCTCAACCCATCATGGCCCACTACTGAGCACGGGTCTCTTCTCAGAATGAGAAGGTTAAGGCCATAGTCCACCACGCTGGCCAAGTGCGGATTGGTGGACTTCACAAACCATCGAGTTTTGCGAACTCTCCGGCATGCAGGTTTCCTCGCGATGTTTTCCTTCACCGTTTGTAGCAAGTGACATTTAAATGCTTATCTAGAATCTCATCTAATTTACAGAAACTCTGGAGTGTTAGTATCTACTTTGGTATAATATCGTAAATGGTATGTAGCTTTGGGTTTTAGATCAAGACGTTTCAAGCTATCACTCTCTATTACTTAGAAACTAGGTATCTAATGGTTGGCCGTTAAACGAAACAAGAATGGAAGTCTTCTCATTCATCATAAGAACTTTACTCCTCTAAATCTGTTTTTTTATGAAATGAAGGGAAAAAACAAACTTGTAAACACCATTCCGTTGAAAAGAGATAGTCTTTAGCAGAATATGGTGATATAATTACAACATTTGTTGATATTACAAGTAAGTACTTCATTTAAAACATTTATTGTTAGATGCAATAAGTCGTAGCTAGATGCAATAAACAGTCCAGTTTGTCTGAGTTTCGTTCTAATTCGGTTACAGATGTGTTGCTACACTTAAGAACAAAAATGGTCGCCTCTATAAAAAATATAGTCATTCAGAACACTGTACAGATATTTTAAACAGTTCTGATGAGAGCCTTTGAACCAGTCACGAGTGTCGGATGTAACTTTGCATCCAGTAAACCTGCATGTTTTGGCCAGTGACTCATACGAGCATGTCAAAAGGCGAGACGACAATTAGTAAAGGTGTTGAAGCACCGGATCGGAAGATTGATCGCCTTCCATAATTAGCAACGGATCAGTGGCTAGCACTCGGCGTGTTTGTTTTTAACTGTTGATGTTTTGACAAACGAGGCACAGTAACTGTAGCGTAGCCAAGAGTTGCGATAAATAACATATCGGTAGTACGCAAATAGTTGGAGTAAATTGACAGTGTTGTGTTTTATTTGTCTAAATAGTCGACAAATGAGTAGAAAGTTAGGTACTTGGTGATAAGTATTCATCGTCGCTCATTGATATAATTAATACCAAATTCACTGACGTCTTGTCAGCCTAAAATAATGGAGGGAATCAAATTTTAATGTTTCAACACTGTGAGAAAAATGCTTAAGAAACAACCTCACTGTTAATTTTAAAAAGAGTGTGCTAAATTGAAATGTGAAGAAAACCAAATAATAATATTATTATTAGTTTCACACATTAAAACTGCGTTAAAGGTTCAGCTGGTTCTGAAACTAACGGGATCAAATGCACAGTCAAACAGACAACTTCTTAAAATCATTGTTATGTGTATTACGTTGTTTTTCTTAAATGTCTCTTTTACATCAATCAGTTACAGTTTTGTTATAAATTAATCTTGTATAGCTAATTGTATGTTAGTTAGCTAGTTGTGTATTTTCCAGGCGGTTGTCTTCAATGAAATGAGACTGCGCGTCCTTTTCAGCACTAATTGTGATTGATGGACATCTTGGCTGCGTCGGTCGGTCGCTTTAAATGTAGTCCTGAGAATTCGTTGCTAAAGCGAAAAGTTAAATAGCATTAAGGTAATTGCAAAAATTGTTGCCCTGAAATTTCTGTTAATATTTTGTAACGGTATTAATGCGATGTTCGTGTTTTTCTACGTATCGGCTTTTGCAATGTGATAAAATATTGAAAATATTTTTATATTGGGGTCAATTTCAACAGGTCCATAAAAATTCTCATTTCCGTGGACTTTTTTATCTTAAAGATTTTTAAAGAAAATTTTGGCGTTAATTATAGTTCTTGATAATGTATGTATCCTTGCTTCATATCTAGCAGATAAGTTAAGAAACTAACGAGATATCAAAACTCAAAAATTTCGTTTCACGGCGATGAAACATGCGTGCACGGCAATGAAAAAAGGATCCACGGCAATGAAAGAACTGTGCCACGGGAATGAACACATTCACGGAAATGAAAATCCATATTAAACATAATATTTTACCTGAGTATTATACTAACATACAATAGATATACGCCTGTCTCCGAAAGAGAAAGACATACCCGGACTGTTTCTCTTCATCTGATCCTATAAATTCCTCCCATATTATATTACAAACAATGAATTGGATCCACCCAGAGTTTGTGTATGGGGGTACCTAAGATTTCGATAGATATTACAAAAGAAGAATGGGAGTAGAATAAGGAAAGAAAGACTAGTACTGAGGTCTTTAAGTAGTGTTGCGAGTGTAACTCAACAGTCTTTAGTTACTTATTCTACTCTCATTCATTATTTATATAATATCTCCTTGCCATTTTATTACTTTGGTTACTTTTTTAATACTGTTTTCACACAAATAATTTGTGTGAAAACCGTTAGACATTATATGATATATATTTTTTTGAAATGATCTTTTCACGATCTTTCATTTGATACCCATATTGCTAAGGTAAGAAAAAACGAACCTATCCCCTTTTTTACATTTGCGGGCGCCATTTTGAAAATGTAACTAGCCTATGATGCTACCACTATTGTGATAAATTCAACGACATGTTATGTGTCAAAAGCCGTTGAGCCGTTTGAGCTGTAGAGCGTGCCAAAGAAATGAACATATAATTATACAAACATTTTATACAAATATAAAATACGTACATACTTACATACGATTTAACAAATCATTGCCCTTCTTCTGACGCAGTCAGGTAAAATGGGAATGTTCGATTTTGAGAGTCAAAAACACACTGCGCACGGCGATGAAAACATAAGCCACGGAAATGAAACACAAGGCCACGGCAATGAAACTCTAGTGTGTTACAAGGCACGGCAATGAAATTTTTTTCATTGCCGTGTCTTTTTTTTCATCTCCATAGCAAATTTTGGCCACGGAAACCACGGAAATGAAAGCATGGCGATGATAACCAAGGCTTAAATATAAAATAACAAAAAATCTATTAGTTATTCAAAGTAATAAACACTTCACAAATAAACATAACAGAAATGGCATTCTATCGATTGCTCAATCAAGAGGTCAAACTCATTCAAATAGAAGTTATACCTATCTACGGCGATGAAAGTAAAAATGTCCACCAACAGAAAAATGGAATACTTTTATTTATGCCGCGAAAACGCAGGTACTTGGGCATGTCCTTCCTTGTCGAGCACTTAGATGGCACTAATATGCAACGTTTAGTACACACGGGGCGGGACGCAAGTCCTTAGATAAAACAATATTCTTCAACATGTTTAGGCTATGGCGATGAAAGGTGGTTCTGGGACAAGTACATTTTTATTAGCCATTCGTTGTATTGTTTAGATATTTGAATAAATGTATTACGTAACAATACTTTAACTATTCACGTATCAAATAAACCTAAATTAAAATATAAATATTCAATAGATTTTTCTCAGTGACTCTTAATACTCATCGAGGTGACTTGTGGACAGCCACGGCAATGAAAGATTTCGAGGTTTAACATTTTTTTTAGAGTATCTATTATACCTATTAATAAAATATTGAGTGCCACACATAGATGACCAATTCAGCTAACCAGAAAAAAATATTAGAACATTACAACTATGTTTTTTAGTATCGATTTCATCGATGCCACGCAATTTTAGGTCGCGGGAAATTCACCCATTGATTATAAATTCATTATGAGAACCATATTTTAAATACGGATAATACATATAAAACTGGTGTTATGCAATAATCGCGTAAATTCAGTAAAACACATTTCAGTATATTATGTTATAAAAATAGTGTTTATACTTACTGAAATCTGTGTGTATCGCTATTTATTTCAGGCATCTATGGCGGATAATATCTCATCAAATCAATACTATTTAAATTGGAATCAGAGCTTTTGTTAATTTATCCTTGTTTTATGGCGAAAAATATATCCTCTACGAAACCAAAACTTTATAACATGTTAACATTGCATATACATCATTATTTATTACACTGACTTTAAAGGAAACCTTGAATATTTAATAAAAATATGCCAAAACAATAAAGCAACACTGATTCTTAATTGATTACTAATTAGATTTACCTAAGACTTTTGAGTTCACCTATGTTCCTTAAAGTATTTTGATGTTAGTTCAGCTTATTTCAGAATTAGCTTGAGGTTCACTGCTTACAAACCTTAACCGAGCTAGATGCATCTAATTGTGATTAATGACCAGTCGGTGTCGACGTCATCGTTTGTCTTACCCTGTCGACTTATCTTTTGGTCGCAAACTTGCGATTTTGCGACAATTTTTTCAGGAACTTAAAGTACTAACTTTGTCGCAAAATCGCAAGTAATATAAAAAGAAGTTATTTAAATTATTGTCTATCTAAGTAGACAAAACCATCACAACTAGATACAATCAGACTTTGTTAATTAAGGCGACAAAATGTAGTCTGTGTACGTACATTAAACTTTGCTTGTCAATATGAATACAGAAATATAAACTAAATAGTAGGTACCTATAAGCAAAATCAGTTGTTTAATGATGTAATACTACTTTCCCGATTGTACTTTCAACCGTACACGTACTTCGTTTTTATTGTGTTTGAGAATACCTATCCTTCCTACTAATATTATAAATGCGAAAGTTTGTAAGGATGTATGTGAGTGAGTAAGTGAGTGTGTGTGTGGGTTTGTTACTCTTTCACGCAAAAACTACTGAACGGATTTTCATAAAACTTTGCAGTAATATAGCTTAGACATCGGAATAACATAATTTGTTAAAATTTATAGAGATTTTTGAAGGGACTGGTTTCCCGAAGCGAAGCGAGGGCGGATTTACTAGTCTCTAATAAATGTCGTAGAATTCTGACCCATTTTTGAACTTTAAACTACAGGATAGGACTCCGATCTTAAGGATATTTCTATTAATTTAATATATTAATGATTTCACACATCAACGTCAAGAAAATAATAAAAAGCAGTGCCAAGGGTTTTTTAAAAGTCGACAGGTTCAAACAATAACAAACAAAGAATGTATAGATAACAAGCAATGATTATAATATTTATTCACATTATGTGGTTGCACATGTATAGGTTTATTCCATGACAAGCTGCTTGCACTAAATTTTGATCAATACTCGCCGAGGAAGGCGTGTCATCGTTTGTCTTATGTGCTGTCGTATTAAGATTGTTAGCTCAGCGTCTTTTGCAAGTACACACTTGCGATCATAGAATCTAATCGTTTATTGTCTTAAGTTCCTGAGTGCTTATAGAAAGACAATATAGATTTCATCTTCGTGATGACTTCACTAAAATACCAAATTATATAATTCTTGTGTTAGACTCAAGCGATTTAATGAGATCTTGAGGTCATTTAGTCTAATTGATTTTTTTATTATCTTTACATTTAATTACCATCACTTTTCGATTCCCATCTTAGAATGACCCGTATTAAGTGAAGTCCAAGGAAATATTAAAGAAGCTGTTCAAATTGTAAAAGCTTGATCTTGAATTCTCTCTGCAAGCCCTTTCTACTGCAGTTTTCCTGACCAAGACAAAAGAATGGTGCTAAAGAACAAATCGTTGATAAAAAATTCCCATATTTATTTTGAACGCATTGGACATCAATTAAATCTGCTACTCTTTGCGACCCAATGGCGTAATGTTTAACACAACGGATTCTGCTAACCGCGCTATTCCGCGGGTCCTGTGTTTGATTCCCAGCGAGACGATAATTTGAAGAGTGACTTTAAGTTTTCGTTTTTAGTCTGGGCGTGTGTCCTAGTCTTGTGTGTTGTCCATAACACCTACGACAGTCACAGTGAATCCTAGTGTGAGGCTATGTGTATGTAGCATTATTATTTTAGACAAGCATGCAACGACATTCACTTGACCGCTGAATACTAACCACATTTTCTTAAATCCACGTGATTTGAAGCTTTTGTGATTTGAATACATTTGGTCGCTCGTGTATACAAAACCACAGTTGATGCTAAATTCGTAAACCGCGCAATTGCCACGCGCACGACTTTACGACTAAAATTAGACTAATGCGTTACAAACACGCAACTAACACGACTAAATGTTGCTTCGAATTAACGACTCAATTTATATTTGAATGGTTCGAAGACCTTGTTTGTTTTACTAATCGCTGTAAGAATACAAACATCATTGTTAATAGTGTTGGATGGGATATCGGAATAACAGACAATGCACAACACTACGGTCACATCGGTATGACCCCATCACTAGCTGGAAGATGACAGCAACATTGCTGCGCTTTTGTCAATGACAAAGTTATGTAAAGTTGATTACAATATTTTGTGCTTATTAATAGTTTCATTAAATACACATAGTTAATGATAAATTATAAATGAAATGCTTTATTTGGAACTTGGTTTTTACAAACACTTTTCGAAAGTCACTCTACGCCATCGCTTCCACAAATCCCTACGATGAGTGGCCTTGTTAGAAGAAGCGGCAAGAAACTTCCAAAGAGTTTCTTTTTTCCTCACTCACAATTACAGAGCAGTCATTAACATAACTGCAAAATACAACTGTCTCACTGCAGAGCTTGGTATTTCAGAAGGTGAACTCTCACCTACACCTGTAGGCCATAGTTTACCGGCGACTAATATTGGCAACTATTGTCGGAATGAGCGTCAGTGATAACTTATTAGCCGTTTATCAGCTATTAACATGAAAATACACGCGAAATTTTCCTAGCTCTCTGTATGAAAATACCATAGTCTCAGTAAAACAACATCTAAGAGCGATTGCACATGTTCCTTAACTAGAGTATCTACACGTATCATTAGATGAGAACGCACTGAACAAGGTGCTCCTTCATTGTTTTATAACAAAAGTTTTGAATAGACAGCGTAAGTATATGACAAGGATCTACTAACTGGACTAAACATCCCAGTCCCTTTGAGTCTAGTTCTAGGTTGGTGACAGTTGTTATGGGCGGCAGCGGAAGGGTGGTGCTACATGCTCGTTTGCTATCTTAATTCCATAAAAAAACGCTATAAACCATTTAAACCATGAAATTTTTTTCGTCTATTATATTGTTCATTAAAATATTGTATAAAACATAATTCAGATATTATTAACGAATCTCGTATAAAAGGAACAGAACATAAAATTAGTTCAACAATTAATTCAAATACAACATCTTTTACCTACACAGCAATAATCTTACGAGTTTTTTACTCTTTTTTAAATTTAGTAGTAAATTTTCCCGAAAAATTTAAAGGTTACCAGCAATAATATATGGAGCTAAAAAACTTTTAGGTTTTAAGTTCGCTTAATTTTTCTACCTATCTCTATCATGCCGTGTACAGTAAACGTCACTAATCAACAACAGCAGTAAAACTTAAGTATCAAAATTCGGTCTGGGTAAGGGATTGGACCGAAGCCAACGTTGCTGCAATAACCTTTGCAGTGCAATTGTCTAAATTAATGCAGAAGCTTGACGGATCGCTCCGGCTACTTCCATTGATTGAAAATTCAAAAGAGTATAGTTGAATTTGGAACGAACAAATCTGACTTTCATTCTTGTTTTAAAATGTCTCGGGCTTCGATTTGTTTCCTCTATTTAACATTTGTCTGGCATTTCGATTAGGCAGATCTGTATTTAATTCAGGATATTCCATAAAAACTACGCGTAGTAAAATTAGTAACTAAAACATTAATAGTAAACTTCCATACAACGGCAACAGTATTAGAACGGTATTAGAAGATACATACATTCGGAGCGCAATTAATCTTTTTTTTCATATTTCAATTCGCTTCGCGTGAAAACGTGGGTATTAGGAAGTTTATTCAGGATAGGAATATAGACTTCATTAAGAACATTTTAATTTAATAAAACGAGCGAATAAGAGTTTAATTTAATTTTTAATTTTATTATCACTTGCTTGGTGAAATCTGCATACTTAAGAATTTTTCATAATATTTTCTAAGGTGTGTGGACTATGCATAATATAAGAATATAGGCCAGAATCCATCAGCCATCAGCTCCGTGGAACCCGTGCCCAGCCGTGGGAAGGTTATAGACTGGCCTAGATGATGACGATAACCGAATGAAAGTACGTTATGTAGTACCTACCCCATACATTATACTATATTATGTACTATACCATAAGGACACAATGGATCAAAAATTTCAAGCGCCTAACTTCATGCTGTTAAATTTAGGTGTCGGTGTGCGCGCGCATCGTAAAAATTCACTCTCATCATTTTTCTCCATCGCGCCAAAAGAAGTAAAACTTCAAAAATGGTCGCAGTGGCCTCATGAGAATACTGGTTTTCCAAGATCAGAAACTCCAATAATGTTCCGTACCTACTTAATTCTGGATCAATAATCCGTAATACATTTTTCTATAAAAGCACTTTCATAGATGATCGTAATCCTGCAAGTGGATTCGCTTGTGAATATTGGCATTCGCTTAAACGTTCTACTTCGCATTTCGAATCTACTGATCGTGCAATGGTAGTTTTTAATCGTTCAAATGTTTTTTCCGTATTCGTTATACTCTAATACTTTTTTGAATTTGCAATTTTGCATTCCTCATTCGTATCTGGTAATGAATTCGGTGTATTCTCGATCAATAGTTATTATAATTATTACAATTAATGTCGTGAATCAATAGTACTAAATAAATAGTACGAGATAAAACTAGAAGCACGCTTTTTTATTAAAAGTCATATAAAAGAATTTGATGAGGCAACAAATATCAAATATTAATAAAGGACTTTTGATGTACATGACCATTACTTATTTTGTCGCTCATATAACAATCCATTGTTAGATTCAAGGACAAGAGCATCCAAAATATAAAATTATACTGAAGCCATGAATCCAAGAGCTAATATTTTTTAAAATTCAGACACAGACCATAACGTGTGCTCATTGTAACTCATCCAAATGGCGCGTGATCTCATTCATTACAAGAACACGCATTAGCGAGCTGTGAGCGCGTAGACGACGTCCCCTGATTTATCGGACCACCTCCTGCCCTTAACGACACGCCGTGATGTACGGTGGACGAGCTGCGGTTTGGAATGAAAGCATCAGCGGGAGCGATGAGAGCTATGAGCGAAATAGTGATGATCCATGAAGAGCTATGAGTGCCTGTGAAAGACCATGTGTCATGCTTTAATGGTGTCTTTGCTTTTTTGTAAATTTATTTTATGACCTGTGTCACAGGTCCTGCGTTAATTATTTTGGTACATAAGAAATTATCCAATTTATTATTATTGTGAAATAAAAGAGCAGAAACAGTACCTAATACCTACTATTATTTTTTTCACTTGGTACTTTCAGACGTTTTAATTTTAAATAATTAATTGTTTAGAAAGTTTACTAACAAGTGATTTACATTGCATTTCCAGGTACATTTCCGGTACTATCGGATTCTTAAATTACTTACAGTTTTTTTATTAACTTGTCTACCGAAGCCTTGCAAACTTTTATGTATTAAAATTGGTTTTCTTGGTAAAAAACTGGTAACGATGGTCTCTTGTCACTTAAGTACTGAAAAAGAGAACATTGTTCGCAAAGAACAAAGAGAATTATTTGAAGATGAAGTCAACCGCGTTATTGTGGCAACGAGACACGGGTGATTAATGCGAAATGTAATTTACACTTACGTTTTATTTGCAGCATCCGTAGCTTTTGACGTCAATAAGATATTTACAGAAAATGATAAGATCTTTGCGTTTCTCATGGTAGCAGTAGATAGTAACTTTCGATCTATAAAGTTTTAATCCGATAGTAAAATTACTTTTAATTAAGGCTTTTAATGCTCTAAATAATTAAACATAATTTAAAAACAAGAGGTATATGCACGTCACTACCTCAAATCACATGATTGTGTAGGAAAACTATCAAACCAAGTTTACCATAACGGGGCTACTACTGATTTACCTTAGTATGTCGTACGTAGTATTCAACATATTTACGGAACTAAACTTGCTGGTGAAAATTTGATTAAGAAGAAAAAGAATGTAATGTATTATTAATAGTCTTCGATGAATGTAAATATAATTTCAGCGTTAAAAATAGGTTCATATTATTTAACTAAGTAAAATAAAACCAATTTACATAATTATTTAAACCATTTCCACAATTACATCTCAACATTTTAATAAAAATTACTACACTAATACAATTTTGTACCTCTGCTATTTAAACGTTATGTTGTCTATATTAACGGACATCATGTTTTTATTCTTCTGAAAATATTTTTACTATTCTATTGTATCGGAATATTTCTTTTGTTTCGTATTGAATAAATCCATTTAATTACTGGATTAACCGCTTTATTGTAGCAACGAGACAGGAGTGATTAAATGTGAAATGTACGATTTTGTTAACCGCGTTCACCGTTTTATTATGGTCCAAATGATTTGTGTTGTCTTTAATGTCTCACAACACTGCTTTCTTGATTTTAAACTCCTGGTCATCATTCATTGTTTTGACTCTGATTTCTCACTTCTTTTCTTCTTTTAAAACAATGCCAACATTATTCTATTGTTGTTTACTCGAAAATTTAATAAATTTCAAATAAGCTTTGGCTTTATTTCATAACTGAATAATTTTCCAAGTCATCTTAGTCTCAAACAAACTTAAAATATAGAATTTCTCAGTAGCTAGAATTTAATCCAATTAGCATAATTAACATCCTAAAGTAATTAAATCATAATCTTATAATAACAAGCGAAGTTAAGACTCTAGTAAGTAGTAGTAGCGTCGTGGTAAAAATTTAGTAGGTAATCACTTCAATTAATTTATAATAATGGATTTGGTCTCAGTTGCTATTGAGTATTTGATCAATTGCGATCATTCGATATTTTTATGAAGGTAATAATAATTCTAGGACCTACCCTTTTAGATGACAGATTTGATATTAAAGAATTAGGATAATGAGATTATGCATAGATAGAATATACCTACGATTGAGTTTGTTTTATATGTACTAGTTAAATGATTGATTTTTTTTGGCGTATCTTTCAAGTATCAACTTTCAACAGTTCACTTCACCACAGAAATATTCCCAAGATAATTAATTATCTGTGTTGGAATAAAAAATTGTAAGATAATCGTCATGCGAGAGACAATCTGTCAATCATCCAGAATTCTCACAATCACTAGCACACAACCGATTTTACCAAGGACAAACTTTTAAATATCTTATATTATCCAACAATGAGGGCAGTAAAATGTCCCCTTCAACAAAAGACGGTAGCACTCGTAAAACCATTCCATAAGGACCTTGAACTCCCCTGCCTAAAACGCTCTTTGCTTAAAACCTACGTTCAGCACCCAAAACTCCATAAAAGAGGGCTTTTCCGTTTAATTAATTCAAGTAAGATTTCCTCAGTTCAGCGCCTCATAAATATTGAGAACTATAAAAGCCTCGGCGTTACCTCGGAAAATAATTTTAATAATAATATTCGTGGCTCTTACCCCACTCATTTTAGACATTATTATTTGCTTAAAGGTATGAGGAGTTTTAGGTCAACATTATTATGGATGGAATACCAAGTTGCTTTAAGCAACTTAGTGTTTTGGTTTGAAATGTGTTGGATTTCCCTACCAATAGGAAACTTACCAGTCTTCATCTTTGCAGGGTCATAATTAAGAACTTTATCTGTCTTCCTTATTTATCGGCTGGTGTTGATAAATAATCTGTAATTTTGTTTAAATAGTTTTCCTTATTAGCGATTGCCACCTCTCTGACCTTTAAATGTAACAATATATACGTAATTTACAATCTATGGTTCTCTTCTTTGTGTTCTGTGGTATATCTCGTACGAAGAATATAGCTTATGAAATCTAAAATTGCATAAATTATAAAATTACAACACCTGGCAAATCATCTGTGACACATTTGGATTTATAGGCGCGTCTGCTATTTAAAGCTATTAACAATTAACATTAAAAAATAGATCCAGCAACTGGTAATGGGTTGTAGCCTAAAGTACCACATTTAGTTCCTCTACTGGCTGCAGTCCAATCCCTGGCTCTGTACGGATCCAATACTCGTTGTACAGTAGAGGCATCACCTGATTTATTCCACTGGGTATCAGTTTTACTTCGTAATGTTATTTTGCTGACAAAAATGTTAAATATGGAATGATAAGCAACTTCCGTGTATGGATATAAGTAAAATAATATAAATAACTGTGAATTTAAAATTTTAAAAGCCTCAACTAAACGCCTTAACAGATCTTTATAAATTATAGCTAATAATATTCAATTTTACGCCAAGAAAGGAATTTTGTGCCCAATACTTCCCTTCATCATTTTGGAAAAAAGCTAATACTCTTAAAACCACTGAATCAATTTCTACCAAACTTAGCTAAGAATCTCCCTAAAAAAATTACTTTCGAATGAAAAAAACCACATCGAAATCGGTTTATCCGTTTCAGAGCAACTATGCCACAGACACATAGACATCGACGTTAAACTTACCTACACACCGCCTAAGTGCTTGTTCATACTGAACACGCGGGCGCGGTGGCGGGTGCGCGCGCGGTGGACGTCGCGAGTTCGTGTTCACATTGACCGCCAGGCGTTTTGCGCGAGAGTTCAGTTGCGTCGCTACTGAATCGCGCGCTCCGCCGCTAGTTCAGTGTGAACACACACAAACATCTCATCTCATGCGTTTGATATGCCGCGAGCGCGCCGCGCGCGTCTTCGCGAGCTTGCCCGCTACTTAGACCGCACGTGCGATTCCAGTGTGAACACTTGGATATTACGCCATATGTTTAGTATTTCGTGACCGCGCCCGCGAGTCAGTATGAATGAGCACTAAGGCGGTGTCCTACGTGAGCGATGAAAACGGCGCGACTCGACGTACGCGATCAAATCAACGGTATCCCTACTTGCGTCCTATGTGACAATCTGCGACAACACGCGACATTGTCATTGTCGCGTGTAGCATCGCGTCGTGGTGTGTAGCGTCGCGTTGTATTCGTCGCTCATGTAGGACACCCCGTTACCCTCTTTTTGCGGGGGTAAAAAATTACAGTTTAACTCGTATCTTGAAGTGCTCATAGCAATCCATCAACGGTCTGCATTAATTTGGACAATTGCACTGCATTGCACTGAGCTGCGCGGTTGTCTCTGCTGGCGTGGGGCCAAGTTGGGGCAACGGGTTCGGATAGTCGTACTATACCGGGATTAATTGATTTATTGGTTCGTTTGTTGTATTATAGAGTTGTTTTGTGGATTCGTATAGTTAAAACTAACCAAATTTCAGACTGAACAAAACTGGTGACTTCTACATGGGTAGATTGCTCAGACCAATAAACTATAGACGGAGCGCCGTCATCAAACGAGTGAAGCCGGCAAAAGTTAGCCGAAAGCACACATCGAAACCAATATAATGCCCTATGTTGACAGTTTGAACTAGAAAAAATTTAAACTTTATTATATGGAACACCTTCATTCATTTTTTATTATTTAGAACACAACAGCTGTTTTGGTGTGAGTGCCGCCGTGTGTATTACAAAGCTAGGCTGACTTTTTGCTGGCTTCACTCCTTTGTTCCCGGTGTTCCGTCTATAGTTTATTGGTCTGAGGGTAGATTTATTAAAATCTATTATAAGATTCCGACAAAATTAACGGAAAGTTCATTCTGTAAACTCACGAGAAAAGCATTCTTATGACAATGAAATAATGCAAATTAAATAATGCAAATGAAATAAATTTTATTCATTCAATTAAGTGAAATGTTAAAAAAAGTCATATTCTGGACTGATTTTTTTAAGACAATCAATTTGAAATTATTTTAGTGACATATTTAATTGCATATAAAATACTTTTTATCCATTAACCAGCTCGGTGACCATAAGTGGGATCTTAGACCATCCGAGGACTTCACCACAACATAGTATGTTACTAAAAACACGACTTCAAAATTGAACTTTACTAAAGAAATAACTGTTTATTCAAGTACGCTTCTTGTTTAAATAATAAATATATCTATACGAAAACCGTCACTAGGCAAAACGACAACCTAATCAAATATTACTTCGTTAAAACCTAATAAAACTTTACCGAATCGTCAACATGAGTTCCAAATCACCGCTTCAGTTTGTTACAAACTTTTGAGTTCTTCAAACGAATCTTTGAAATTCGTTAAAAAATATCAAGATGTTGCATCAACGTTCCATAATGAACGAAAAAGTGAAAACAATCTTCAACTCAATTAAAATCTTTCTGAACTGTACCAATTCATTAATTGGCTCAAAGTTACAGAAGTGTAAAAGTGAGATACGGCCAAAAGTACTTTCGGGTAATATTGAGTTTTGTAACGATCAAAATTTTACCTTTAAACATGCGGTGTAGCGATCCGTGACTTAAACTCTTGTTTTATATTTATGTTTCATAGTTTATATAATTTAATTATTATGATTGTTTCTTTGTATAGTTGTATTGTAGGCTTTAGCACTTCAGGGCACGTATCAAAGACGTAATAGAACATACACACACTAACACACTATAAAAGAGGCGTAAGCCAATAATTTGAAATATCTGCCTTTAAAATCGTCACGCAGAGATAACTCAAAAACTACCCGTCAGATGTCGCCCAAATTTATATGTATGGAATTAGAGGACGAGCACTAACTTTCTATGAAAAAAATATTATTTTGGAGTGAAAGTAGCAAACGAGTATGTAGCACCACCCTTCCGCTACCGCCAATTACAACTGAGACTGACCTTGAACAAGACTCAATTTAGGGAATAGGATGGATAGTCCAAGTAACAGCTGATGGTATTACAATATAAGTTGGTTAGGTTTTTATTAAGTGTGAGGACAGGGACTGTTAGGGTGCGGTTCCACTGAGGCGGAGCGGAGCGGAGCAGTGCGCGATTCACCAATCACATGGCTTGAAATCCGCACGAGGCGCAATGAGCTGGGATTTCAAGCCATGTGATTGGTGATTCGCGCACTGCTCCGCTCCGCTCCACCTCAGTGGAACAGCACCCTTATTGAAAGTTAGTCCTGTTAAGTTGATATAAGTAATAGTACGGTTAGTAACTGTTAGTATGAGTTTTGTTCTGATTCGGTCACAGACGCGTTGCGACCCCTGAGGACTGAGATGCTCGCCCCTAAAAAGTGTAACTGGTTCCACACTTTTCCGGTAAATAATTACACAATTGCTGTTAAAGCAATGTGTCCGGTACACAATTGATGTTGAAGCGCTCATAGCCCGGCGGCTTGCGTCGATCTCAAGTGATCGACAAAGTTAAGCAACAGCGGGCGCGGTCGGTAGTTGGACGGGTGACCGCTAGTGGCAAAATTTCTTGAGCGCTTCCATGCTTCGGAGAGCACGTAAAGCCGTCGGTCCCGGTTGTTATCGACAGATATCAGTCGTTAAACCATGTCGGAAGGCCTTCGGTTGGCTTGAAAACTTCCGATACTGGGTTGGCCACTAACCCCTCCGCCAATCCGCATTGGAGCAGCGTGGTGGAGTATACTCTAGGCCTCCTCAATAATGAGGAGAGACCCATGCTCAGTAGTGGGCCATTAATGAGTTGTAGCCAATGTGACAAAAACTTGTCAATGCTCCTGTAAGTATGTAAAAGAATCTTTCAGCATAATTTTAATGCAAAAATTGTGGTCCAGTAAAAATAAACAACAATCTTTATTATGTTTTAACTCTTTTTTATCAGAACACTATAATCTCATTAGGGCATCGTTGGTTAGTCCCGGCTCGCTCTTGGCTCCTCTCCAGAGGGACAAATTAATTGGGACACCGGGACAGTTCCCGAGTGCTACGTTCGCTTTAAGGTTTCCTTCTTAGTATATTAGACTTGCTTAAGCTAAAGTGCTCGTAGCGAACTTTCTGGGGCAGTACAGTTGAATAAATAAAGCTGTTATTTCTATTACGTTTTATGTATGTGTAGAATTATTTTGTGATGTGATACGTATGTAGATGCACACCCTTCTTTTACTGTACCTACTAGTTATTCAATTTAATATTACACAAAGGGTATGATACGGTGAGATGAGGCAAGGATAGGAGAGGAGAGGAAAGGAGACTAGATGTCCTTTCATGAAATAACAATGGAAATAGGAATATGATTTTGTCAATGAATAAAATGATTTCAAATAGGTATGGCATTAATGATTTATAGTGACATATTATGTAAGTTATTTCATTAGTAGGTAGATAAAATTTGTTGATTTAATTTCATCTTCGGAAATGGGTTTCTTCCCATAGGATACGACGTCGCGACATGTTACTATGATTTTATGGATGGTATTAAGATTATTGTAACGGACGTGACGTAAGCTGATGCACTGCCAGCTAAATTGTGCCTAAAGGAGCTGCCTGCCAACGCATCACGTAGCCTTAGCCTTAGTTAGAGCCAAAGCCAAGCCAAAGCCACCGCCCGCCATATTGATGATTCCCTCCAGCCACAGCCAGGCAGCCGTCACAGCCAGACGGTGGAGCGGAAGGTGTCAATATAAGCCGAAGCCATAACCTTAGCCTTATCTGTAGCCATTGACGATACTTTTTGCATGAACTGATGTTATTTGAAAAAGAAAGATGTGACGTTGACGAATTTGATTTGGTATTCTATTCGATGTATTGTCATTGAGCAGAAAATTATAAAATCCTAAAGTAAAAATAGTCGTATTATTTCCCTTCTTTTACATTCAGAAGTGGATAATAATGTTAAAAAACATAATACCTACGTCCTAAGACTGGAGAGAGTAAAAAGCAATGGTCGAAATCGAGAGCGATAAAAGTATTATAGAAGGGGAGACTTGGGCGTGGAATTGTAATGCTTTGGACGTGGATCAGCGCTTCTGGACATTAGGTGACTTCTGTATTGTTTTTTTACTTTAATGTTTAGCCAGATAAGGTATTACGAGAACCTATAAATGAGATTTGGTAATTTATTAGACTCGGTTGCTATTAAAGAAATACATTGATCAAGTTGGGCAGAGACAGGATTTCTTTTTGGAAATGTCTCATGTTAGGTCTGGAAGAATCGATCGTGGAGAGATACTCGCGTTTGTATTTTGTTGTTACAGGTCAGGTAATGTTCAATTCCAAGTGCGTATTGCCGCTAGTAGAGAAATGTTGAGGATGAATCTCGTGGAACAGCTGAACAGAGTTAAATTTTATGCCAATGACGAACTGATATACTTACTACGATATGGAAAATAGTTTTCAAGATGCAATGCCATATTTACTTGAAAAGGAAAAACTGTCTAATCTGTCAGATAAAATTTGTGAAAGCCCTCAATAAGAATCCATAACCAGTCTGAATGAAGAGAAGAGCCTTGTCAAAATGTAAAGAGAAATCAGTGAATGCTTATCAGTTTTATAAAAATGATCATTACGTGAAGGAGTAGGTATATCTCAGCATAAAAGGTGATGTATGCCATTTCATGTCGCTGTCATCATGCTGTGCAAGTACAAGTACAAGTTGTGGTTGATTTTGTTAAACTAATTTTAACACCGTGTGCGTTCCAATTGCGGGACGCAATTGTTGCAGGATGGCCGATTGTAACGGACGTGACGTAAGCTGATGCACTGCCAGCTAAATTGTGCCTAAAGGAGCTGCCTGCCAACGCATCACGTAGCCTTAGCCTTAGTTAGAGCCAAAGCCAAGCCAAAGCCACCACCCGCCATATTGATGATTCCCTCCAGCCACAGCCAGGCAGCCGTCACAGCCAGACGGTGGAGCGGAAGGTGTCAATATAAGCCGAAGCCATAACCTTAGCCTTATCTGTAGCCATTGACGATACTTTTTGCATGAACTGATGTTATTTGAAAAAGAAAGATGTGACGTTGACGAATTTGATTTGGTATTCTATTCGATGTATTGTCATTGAGCAGAAAATTTTAAAATCCTAAAGTAAAAATAGTCGTATTATTTCCCTTCTTTTACATTATTTATTCATATTTTTTAATAAATCTCTTTCTCTGCGACAAACCTACAAAATAAATACAAACACTACAAAACACAAAATACAAACCTACTAAAATTTATGCCTAAGTGGTTAGAAAATTGTGTCCAAAACTAAATAGTCAAACTTTATCTAGAAAAAAAGTTTTACTAAAATAATATTTTAACTCACCAAATGTATTTTTCACGGATGACATGACCACAAATAACACAAGTAAATCCCATGACCCGAGAACAATAGTGTGCGTGTGGATTGAGTGAGCACCCTTAATAATTTATATGACACAAATATTTTTCCCGCTGAGTATCAAACCCAGGACCTCTAACATTGTAGGCAGGTCCCTACTCAATTCGGTACAGGGTCCACTATAAATGTACCATAAAAATAGGTCACAATACGAAAACTGTTTAAGTTCATTGTGAACAGAGTCTAAACCAAAGTGCACCGTCTCGTTAATTTTAATAATCACTTGAGGACACTTGAGATTAAGCGGGAAATTTAAAGATACAGCGGAATTCTTGCCAACACCGAAGTGTTCTTTCAGCGCCTTTGTCCTCTCCAATTGGAAGCGTTATATTGTTTTATTTGTTTCTTATTATTTTATGGTTAGAGAATCTTTTGGATTGCTAGTATTTTGTCAATAAGATTCAGCATAGTTGGTGGTGGCTTCTGCTGCGGAACAAAAGGTTCTTGGGTCGATTATCTGTCTGGACATATATATTTATGTCACTGATTGTTTATTCTCCTTAACAAGAGAGATTGTTATCTTCTTGCCACTGTCTTTTTAGAATTAGCCGCGAAATATTTTATTACATACAATTTTATTATTAAATAACGCATTTCCGGGATAAAAATATATTTCGTCTTTAGCAGGTTCTCTGACTGTCTCCATAGAAAATTTCGCTAAATCATTACAGCGGATAAAACGTGGAAAACGTGAATAAAGTTACTGTCATATTTTTTATGGTTAAAAAGTTGCCACTATACTTTGCAACTATGTCTTTATGACTGTGACCATGCCAGATCACCGTCAGAAAGACCCCGGTTTAGATTCCCAGCAAGTCGGAAATTTAAATGGCTGTTTATCGGTCTGGGTATATTCATGTCTTGTGTGATGTCCATAGCACCCGCGACACAGGTAACCCTAGCATATTTCATAGATGTGTGTGTATAGTTAGTAAAAAATCAGATTTTTTTATCTTCGTAGAATTCACCAGTAGGAAGCAGACCTTACTGAAGATTTAAGCTAACGATAGTAGCGCAGTGCAATGAGCCTTGCCTTAAATTCAACTAGCCGAGACGCGCCGAAATGTGCTTGCCTTGCTCTTGTAGGTTAACTCTGCCTAGACCGCCTGATTTAGGAACACATTGTATTAAGATCTCGTTACAGTGTATGGTTTCAACCCAATTATGGCCACTATTGAGCTTGGGTTTCTAGCTTTTCTGCTCAAGCATGACGAAGTCTAGGAGGTGTATAGTTTCAACCTAATTATGGCCACTATTGAGCTTGAATTTCTTGCTTTTCTGCTCATACACGACGAAGTCTAGGAGGTGTATGGTTTCAACCTAATTATGGCCACTATTGAGCTTGAATTTCTTGCTTTTCTGCTCATACATGACGAAGTCTAGGAGGTGTATGATTTCAACCCAATTATGGCCACTATTGAGCTTGAATTTCTTGCTTTTCTGCTCATACATGACGAAGTCTAGGAGGTGTATGATTTCAACCCAATTATGGCCACTATTGAGCTTGGATTTCTTGCTTTTCTGCTCATACATGACGAAGTCTAGAAGACATTCGACCAATGCTCCACTGTGGATTTTGGAGGCGTTAGTGGCCAGTGTAGACCCCCAAGAAGTTTTTACCACTATCAACCGCGTCTGTTGTTGCTTGACTCAGTTGATCATTTTAACCTGAGTCGTCAAGAATATATTCCCTGATGAAAACAATGTATTACCTGCAGTTACAATTCAATTTAGCTTGTAAGCAAATTTTACTTACGACCTTTTAAATTCTCGATCTTAATATGAAATGTACCATAATCACAGGGCGGAAAGCTGATGTTTGTGTGGGATGCAATGAGGGTCGCCGTTTTTGTACTCACCAGTTGGCGTCACCGGCGAGTGAGATCCTGCTGTCAAAGCCCACCCATACATAAACAGTGACAAGTGATATTCAGGCAAGTGAGAAGTGACAGTGCCACAAACTTATCTGACCCGGTGGCCAAAATTGGAACTAATGCAAATGTTATACTGTTGTCAGACAAAGACAAAGACAGTAGCGCCCTTCTTACTGGGTCAGATAAGTTTGTGGCACTGACAGCCAGACCTCACTCTACACTAGCGCCTCTAGCGGCGAATTCACACGCCTTTACCCTCATTGAAACGAATTCAACGCAGCGTAGTATCGACGAAAGTCTAATTAGCATAGCTCGGAGGCTATAAAGACAAAACTCACTACCCAGAATAAAACTGAAGTCGATACTACATAGGATGATTAGTCTAGTTAATGAAGGGTGTTATTCAGAAAGTTGGTCAGTTCGTTAGAAACTGAAAGAGGACCGAAGCAGAGACTGTTACTGATAGTTGTTTGTTGCTGTTTCTGTAGCCGCACAAAATTTAACTACTCTATTACGTTCGTCGTATACATAATAAAAACTTTTTTAATATCGCATCATTTTGACTACAATACATTATTTTAAAACCTAATTACATTGCTAACATAAAAAAGATAAAATTATATCTCACAGGAAAATATGCCAGACCCTAAAAACTAGCAAACAATTAAGTTCATCCTACTGTAAAACCTACCTTATAGCCTAGCTATAAAATACAAATTAAGTCGGTCATTAACAAAACAAGACTCATGTTATTATTGTAACGAACTGCCCGCCAATATAATGAGACCTACGAATTGTAGTCATTTTCCCTTCTAACGTCTGGTTTCGGGGATCCTGAGGAGGGAGAAAAGGTTCAAAATAAATTGGTCCTTCGAGCCAGAATAAATGGCAGTGGGTCACGTGATCAGACGATTTGTCGTAACCCCTAAACGATTATACGCATCATTAGTCATATTACCACCTTTGATAACGTCATTAATTCATTCATTCGCTAATTTATGGTGGTGTATAACAGGAAACATCTAAAACTTCATTTGTTGGGTTTTATGTGGGAATAAGGGTTTGGGTCAGTGGCCTTTTGGGGGGTTTCCACGGTGTAAATAAAGATGACGTTATGGTGCCAGGTCCCTTCTGTTTGAGGTAACTGGGCTCCGTACCATCGTTTTTAATCTCGAGTTGACGTAAATTTAATTAAACTATGTTTAGGTCTATTGAAATCTTTATCTACACGAATTAACTTTTTCAACATATTGTTACTTTTGACACAAATGCGGATAAATTACCTAGTATGCTTCACTGCTTAGCTCGATCACGAGGTTAAAGTAAGTTTAAAGCTAAAGTAATATTAAAGTTATATATAATATATCATATATCAGTGTCAAACCAAATCAATTTCAAGGTTAACATGATGTTTTTAGTCAAGTTTTTTAACTTTAAACTTATTTTAGCTATAAACTTACTCTAACTCACTCTTAGTGGATTATAAATGCTAAGTATTAAAAGTTACTTATAACTGTGAAGTCCTTGTCTGGAGCCAATCCGAGTACAAAATTTCAAGTCTGGAGAGGAACTACGAGTACTTCTATTACAGATTGCATCGTTCTATACGTACCTACAAACATGCAAGTTAAATAAAAGTTTGTTAAAGTAGGTCAGAGTTCCTCAAACCTATATGTACCTCTATCAGATTTCTAGAAGAAAAGCGTACTTCGTTTTTAACATAAATTGCTATTGACAAAATTAAATTAGGTATTATATCAGAAAAGAAATATAACCACAAAGATGTGATTGTGGATAAAATACATAGATTTGTTATCAATTTGATTGTTGCTTTTTTTGCGTCTTTACTTTTTTCATGGAACTATTTAGGTCAAATAGCATTCTAATCAAGGTCAATTAGTATCAAAACTACTTAGTTAACTTTAATGATAGTGAAATCAACCATAGCGTGTAAATCCACCATTCACGCATCCATGCAATTTTCCCAAAACAGAAAATCACTTATGATGACCACGACCCTCAGTAATGAGGAAACGACGAAGAAGAAGAAATCAAACTATATAAACACGAAACTAATAACGGACTATAATAAACAGTACAATATTCCAAACAATAACAAACACATCTAGAAAACTCTTCCCTTGGGCACCCTTATTAAACTTGATGTCCCTGAGTTCGTAATTGGACGTTCTTGGTCGCAGCAGAGACAGCATTCCGTCCATAGTCTCTTTACAAGTTGGCAGTATCTGCTTTGGTGGTAGTGCGAAGCCATGGCGTCCATCGTCACGTAGCTCGAAGGTTACCACGTATCTGAATATTCATAATAATATATGTTTAAATTCACCCCAGCTTCGTCCTTGCCAACAGGGGGGTAAGGTTTAAAATCCTTCACGCATCGTTAAATTTTTAAATATATGTATTTATTATACTAGCTTCCGCCCGCAGGCTTCACCCACGTGGAATTCGTTTAAAATTCACCCCCCTATTTCACCCCCTTCGGGGTGGAATTTCCAAAAATCCTCTCTTAGTGCTTCCCTACACTCCCCAAGCAACATATATGCCAAATTTCAGATTCTTCCATTCAGTAGATTCGTTGTCTGTCAGTTAGTCACTCATTAACGCAAGAGTTATACATATACGTATTTATATTTATTTAACTTTAAAATTAATTTACATTTGCTTGAAGGAAAACGTAAGGAAATTTTTACACCTGAGGATTCTCAATAATGGTTTTCAAAATGTTTAAAGTCATTCAGTTTGCACTTGATCAGCCAGCGTGGTGAACTATGGTGTGTCCTCCTGTCATTTTAAGAGGAACCTCGGGCCCAGCAATGGGACAGATGTATACGATCTTATAAAATTAGATGGTGTACATTTTATAAGAATGGAGATGCCGCTCCATCACATGCTCGAAGCATGGATTGGAGGAAGGATTAGAGACCACCCAAAGTACCCTTTTTTTCCGCTCGTAAGCCTCCAAAATGTGTTAACAACAAGAAATTTTGCCAATAGAGTTTATCAATCCCACTAAGTTTCTTCCCATAATCTCTTAAGTAGTTCTTAAGATCTATAAACCGCCGGGCTACCAGCCTTTTCTCAATTTATATTAACTTATTAACAATATCGACGTTAAAGGTATATTAAGATTAGCACAATGTTACTTACGGAATTTTGAAACTATTTTTAGCCCAACAACCGCTGACACCTGAAGTAACATAACCTGGAATATAATGAACAAATAAGTCTTAATTTGGAGAGGAGGAAGTTTACAATGATTTTGGGGGGTCGGGATGGGTTGACCATACTTTTATTCCTTCTGATTTTTATTATAATCGTTAGATAGTTAAAAATTAACGAAATTTTTTTTATTTTTTTTATTTTATCAGTTTTAGCCTAAACCTACATAGCTTTCAACCCATAAGACACCCACTGAAGTTTATTTCATACATTTCTTCATAGGACTGCTCGTGACAAGGGGACTTATGTAACAACCAAGAGAAAGATTTTCTGAAGAGCCTAACTTTTTTTGTTTGGTTTGGTAGCTTATTTATTTATACTTTATTGACCACAATAAAATATTACGGTACAAATGGCGAGCTTAATGCTTAAATGCATTCTCTGATGCATTCTCTGGTAGCTTATCAAGCCATTCGATGCTTAAAAGCGCTTCAGTTCTTCTGTCGGTCATTCTACTCTCACTCTGTTTACCACGGGAATCATAATAACACACTGCATTGCTCCACTCTAGGATTCCCAGTGTAATGAGTACCATGGACAATTTGGACAACTAGACCGAGAATATAAGCTTATACCTACTCATTTATCCAATTACACCTCTCTGGAACTTGCTTCCAGGTAGATCCGCCATATGGGCTAGCTCGGAAACTACCCAACATTCAAAAGCAACCTTTTATCTTACAAATCTAATGCACATCTTAACCTAGAAATGCTTTCCGCAGATGAAAAGAACTTATCTCAAGGTCCCACAGAAAAGTATGTCATGGTTTTGTCTATAGACATTCTTCATGTTCAATCTTTATTGTAGTTCTCAGTTGAGACTTATATATTTTTCATGGCGTCAAGATACTTTTAAGTAAAATTTTTGATAAGGTCTGATACATATTTCATTATTAATTGATTTATTGGTTCTAATTGCCATAACTTAGGGTATTAGTTTCAAACAAACTTACGCCTATTAATTATAGACGACCTCCCTGCCAAATTTCAATTTTAATACGTCAAGCGGTTTGTAATATTCTGTTATGAGTGACCTTTTGCTTTTACATATTCAGTTCAACTATATTTGATAATAATCACTGATAATCTTCACATAACATTACCTTAATTCTCGTCTCGCGTGATGCAAAAAGTGTCGTGAGGAATAACGATTTACACGTTACAAGCTTTTTTGTGACCTTGGATATGATAAATCGTGCTGGTCTTTGTGATATTGAAGCTACATAACTTATTGGTAACGCTTCGCTTCGCTTCGGAAAATATGATAGAGAGTACAGTAATTTTCAACGGAAGATCTTTACTGGTCTTTAGAGTTTTGTATGCAAAAGATGACAAATCGAACCCTATTAATATGACTTTCATTCTGAATGTAATATGTTTGTCTGTTACATGGCTCTATCTTTTGAACAAAAAAAGGTGCACTGGAAATTTTCACACACCGAATAATAAGTTATTTCTGTTCCGGAGACCTAAAAATATACTCGAATAGTTATTTACTTTGCAAGTCCATTACAAGGACCCAAACTATATATTATCGACAAAAACATACCAACAGTATCGTATGCAGTGCCCACTGTGTATGGTGTTTTGTATCGTCGGTAAATTTCAGTAGCAGCCTCGTCACACATTTTTTTCTGCAAAAAAAAAATGATATACAAGATAAGAGTTCCGACGTACAAAATCACAATTAAATCCAGACAGCTTTGATCTAGAAACAAAGGCAAGACTATTAAAACGAGGTCACTGTTAATTAGAGAAAAAGTCGATAAATGAAGAGAGCTGAGATGGAATAAAGAAATTTATATAAATATGCCTTTATATTTGATTAAATTTCTTTTTAATTTCTGATTTGCGTCATCCTAAGTAATCGACCTAAGTAAGCAACAGCAGGAAAGATGAGTAGTTGGATGGTTGGCCGCTAGTGGCAAAATGACAGTGGCAAGCACCTAAAGCCATCGCTCCCACTTGTTGTCATTATAAACGGACCTTAAACCGTGTCGGAGCGGAGGCCTTCGGGCATCATAAAAGTTTTCGATACTCGGGTTGGTCACAAATCCCTCCACCAATCCTAACCAAAGCAGTGGCGTCGAGTATACTCTTCGCCTCCTCTGTTCTCAGAAGAGGCCTATGCTCATTAGGCGGTTATTACGGTTATTAATAGGTATCTAGAAGGAAAGTAGTTTGTCCTCATACCTCTACCAAATTACAATGTGAAAAAACTTACCACTTCATTATAATTACCCAAATGTTTTTTAGAGTTTGCATAGGGCATTATCATGGACTGCCCATAGGAATGGAAAGCGATGTAGTACTCCAAACGCTTGCTTTTGTTTTTGATAAAGTTTGCCATGGCTTTGGATTCAGGCTCGGAGAACGCCGAGGTCCCGCAATATATCTCTGAGTGTGGATCGTAACTTACACCGACAGCTAGATTGAATTGTTTGTTATAATCATTCAGAAAGTAAATTACAAAAAACAAGAGACCAGTAAAAATCCAGTTACACTTTTAGGGTGTTCTAAAAGTGTAACTGGATCGATCGATCGACGTCGACTCATCCATTCCACCATCGATCGATGCCGTCGATCGACGATCGATCAATTGGTCTGGTAGCACCCTTATAAAGACAAATGTTTAAGTACTCAAGAATAGCATCATATCTGTATATATATAATATAACTTGACTATTTGTACAAATATATGGAAGACAACGCGAAGAATCGAGCTTTGCTCGCTGTGATGCGCGACCAAAAGTCGACTTATCTTGAAAAACCACGAATGCACCGAAAACTTCGTAACCATTAACCATCGTAAGAAACTCTTTCTTTGTGCAAGGTGAAGCTAACACAACTAGTTGCGCTTCGTTTCGCTGAACTAAAATAGTCCGCTCATTACCTACCCTTTTGAAGGGTAGGTAAGACAAGCTTCTGAAAGCTATGGACGGTGGAAAACACTTCAGTACCTTCGGACCCGTCTGTACGTGTGTGCTATTTGTTTACATAACAATGCGACACAATTTTTGAACATAAAATAGGAAACTACTAACTTCCAAAAGCAAGTCCAAAATTTCTATTTAAGTCCACGCCATTCTTATTTTTTCTCCACATGCGATCCTTTAAAAAAATAATTATTTTATAAAACTTTTAACAGAATAAAGGTCTTTCGCGTATAGCTTGACGGAAAGCCCTCGTAGCACGGTGACTTTGGTCGATTCAAAATAAACGACAAAATTAAGCAACAACGGGAGCGGTTGGTAGTCGGATGATGACGCTATTTTCTTGGGCGCTTTCGGGCTTCAGAGAGCACATAAAGCTGTCAGCCGTAAGAAGTATAGGCCATTAAGTATTAAACAAATCGGGGGTTTGCGAGCGGCATAAAAAATTTCTACACTTGGGTGGGCAACTATCTCCTCCGCCAATGCGCACTGGAGACTACATAGGGTATACTAATAGGGTGACTTGAAGTTATATTTTGATTCTATACATTCATACTCACTTTGTCAAAAGTAATTTCATATCCATCAGGGTTTAATACTGGAACGAAATACCACTCATAAGTTTCAGCGATTTTCCGTAAGGCTGAGTTAGTTGAATCGGCTGCATTTAGTATTTGGTGTATCATGTAGGTTACGAAGGCTGGTGCAATCCACTCTCTCGCGTGAATTCCACCTTCTACAATTACTTTAGATCTAGAAAAATAATTGTGACGTACAATTGAGCTATAGCACGGATCATTAAAAATCGTTACTGGTTCTTAAGGTTCTTAAAGTTGACATAAAGCTGTAAAACTGTGTCATTATATCCATATAAATAGCACCGAACACTTTTAACTTCATGACTGATGACAGTATGATGATAGCTTTTAAAGTAATAATTTAAGTAGTATTTTATGTACAATAGAATCTTACCTCATTTTGGATCCTTTTAAAGCAATGCGTACCGACAATATATCTTTACCACCATGGGTTTTCCCAATACTTTCTACTTGCATCTCTCTCGGGTGCATATTTCTCAGATCACCTAACCAGTCATAGATGTCATTCAACCTGTAGAAGCTTTGCCAATTAAACGATTCCACGTTCCGTCGGATATAGGATTTTACCGTTTGCAAGTCAAATGCGCTGAAAAATGAAGAACGAAACGTGGGAATGGACGGATGAATAAAGGAAGGACGGATTTCAAGAGCTCACTGGATTTGAATGTGAATGAGAACGGATATACGATGGTGATGATTTGATTGAAATAGTATTGTTTCATTTTTATATTTTAAATAAACTTTGAATTTGAATTTTATTTAATATGCGGTTACAGCCATTGCTATTTGAATTTAGTAGGACAATCTTGATACCTTTGATTATATACACATGAATCTTGTATATAGATGATTGTAAATAAAACACTATGTTATCACAACCAAATCTAAATGATTATACAGACGTGATGTTATTTTTCGCCTGTGTGTGGTGAAAGATCAAGGATAAGATACATACAACGAACAAAAAGTTATATTCCAAATACCTTTGGACATCCTCAATAATTGTTGTATAGTAAACTCCATTCTTTTCAGCATCTCTTAAGAATGTGTTCTTGTGATCTGGCTTAATAAGGAATTCTATCGGTCTAAATAAGTGTTCCCCAGGACCTCGCCAGTAATCAGCATCATACAACGAGCTCAGATTTTTGAGAAAACTCAAGTGATCATCATTCACAGGTATCCCACGAAACAGGGAATAGTTGTCGTACTTCTTCTCGGAACAAGTAATTTTATTGATACACATAAATAAACTAATGACAATAATGTTTAACGTCATAATTCTGGATATTTGAACACCATTATTAAGTATCAAAATATTTATGCTTTTACACGACCACAGCGATTTAACATTTTTCAAACGTCAGCGTTTTATTGTCAATTTGACTTTTCCACTCCTGTAATTATGTGATTATTGCATAGAGATAGGAATTAGTCCTTATAGATCAATGGATTATTGACATCCGCTTAGCTATACCCAAATCCGTAGACAAAATATGTTCAAACCATAGAGATAGGATCCTTATAGATCAATGGTTCAAACCATTATAGATCAATGGTTCAAACTATGGTTCAAACACCTTGATATAGTATTTGTGGTATTGATGTTGCCTTTTTAACTTTATCTTTGATTCAAAGACAAAACCCCCTTCGCTTCATAGTCTAAGATCCGAATCAATTTTTTTTTTATGGAATTAAGATATCAAACGAGCATGCAGCACCACCTTCCGCTGCCGCCCATGACAACTGTGACCGACCCAGAACTAGACTCATTGAGTCTCGTTCTAATTCGGTCACAGATGCGTTGCTACCCCTGAGGACTGAGATGGTCGCCTCTAAAAAAGTGTAACTAAATCATCAGGGAATAAATCATCGGATTGATAAGAGAATCAAACTTATTTTATAATAAATTTCGTATCGTAATAGTAGATTGTATGACAAGGGTGCAAAGTAATATTTTTTCGGCGAGGGCGTTTTTTGAATCCAGAGCGAAGTGAGGGATTCTAGAGTAGAATCCCGAGCGTAGCGAGGGATTCTTTAGTAGAATCCCGAACGTAGCGAGGGATTCAAAGTACGTCGCCCGAGCCAAAAATATACTTGCACCCGAGTGATACACTCTACTTTTCATCACCCACTATGAGAAAATAATATATATATAATAGAAAATAATACGTAAAAATGCACGAAAACTTAATTTTAATTTGAAAACGAAATCTTAATTTGATTTATTTTTTTTATTATTCAGCTGGCGGGCCCCTCGCGTCGTACCAGACATTCTTTATTCAAACAATATTTGCGTTAGATTTCTTTAGCGCAAAATACTAAAATGTTCTAAATTCAAAATAGGACGGAAAAGATCTAGCCGGCAGGAAAAGTTGTATGAAAATTCATTCCCGCCCGCTGAATAGAAAACAGCAACTTTGGAACCCCGTAAGTCCGAACCAAGTCGTCTTTTTCGAATAGGTGTGATGAAAAATATATTAAAAATGGGTAGACAACAAAAATCCTGGATATTTTTAATTATTTATAAAAAATGATTTTTCATAAAATGTTGCATGATGAAGATAATAATAAAATTTTATACTGGACTTAAAGTATAGAACATATAGAATGTGCAGACGTAGGGTAGACTATTATTTACCTGGACGAACTACTGGGTAGACAGGTATAAACAGGTATGTCAATACTAGTTACTTTCACTAGATTTGATAATAGAAAAAAATTATATCAGCATTTAAGCGCTGTTTTATTCTGAACACGGTGATATAGGGTAGACTGGAAAAAATTTGGTCTCTTCTTGCAATGAAAGTGAGGGCTGCACTAGCCAAGTGCGGATTATTACCGTTCACACTCAATGGTTCACACACCTTTGATAGCATTATACGAAACTCTCAGGTGGGTAGTTTTCCCCACAAAGGTATTCCTTTAATTTGAAAATTATAGGTGCACGCATCGAACCAAGAACCTTTCTCGGGAAATCATTAAAACCACTTGACTGTAACTAATTATAATAGTTTCTATAGAATAATTCCATTTAGGTTATCTCGATCCAGGCAAATAGAATACCGCATTTTGAAACAGGAAACAGTTGCCAAAATTTTGTTACTAAAATATCTTTGTGACTTTATGATTTGGATTGCTATCGCCTCGTTGAATCGTCAAGATAACACATAAACCCATTCAATATTGTACGCATAAAGTATTTTGTAGCGATATTATCATATATTTAAATCTTTTGATATAATTTTCATTTAAGTAGGTACAAAGCAAAGGTTGAATTAGATGGGCCGCGACCCGTCCACCCACTAGCTTCACCCACCAGTCAATTGTGTGTGTTACATAGAAATTATCAATGTACCTAATTATCTAAAATCAGACAGACCTAGGTATTATTTGACGAAAATGTTATATCTCTCTCCCCTTTTCACCTCGTTAAGGGATAATTCGGGGTTAAAAAATATACTACTATATTATTATTTTTTCCAAGGTCAATATTATATTTATCAACATTAAAATCGACTTCGTGATTTAGGCGTAAAAGCTTAACAGACAGGGTCACTTAAAAAAAACTTTCGCATTTATAAAATAGTAGAAGGTACCTATTCCACTGGAACTGTCATGGAAAAGGCCAGTTAATAATCCGTGTGTTGAGAGTTCTAGAAATAAAGAATTTTGAGACAGAATATTATTGCCTGGGCCATTATAGCCCACGAGCTCCCGACGTCCAAAATGATGACTACTTATTTGATAAAACATTGAAGTTTCTTTTTTCATGTCTTTAACATAGATATATATAGTTTGTATTATAGTAAATATATATTCATATCTATTTCATATTATCATAATATTTTCCACGATTGTGCACACTAAATCGAATCTCATACATTGCGTTTCCATTCCTGGGTCTACTGGAAGAGATTTCTTTAAGAAATAAGTAGACCCTATGTACAATATTACATAATATATTGATTCCTTTAAAGTGTATAGTGTACATGAAAAGTTAAATAAAAAAAAATAGATAAGAATGATTGCGGACTATGAAATTCGGAAGATGGCTACTTTCGCAGCAAATACATAGTTAAGAAATTGAAGAAAATAGTAGCTCGAAGTTGTTAAAGCAGCAAAAGCTCAGTTTTTCCGGGAAACAGCACAGTAGCAACCACCTATTAACCACCCCTAATATTGACCAAAATGGAGAAACAAAGTTACTTAAAAATTCCGATAAGCAGAATTTCATAACAATAGCATAACTTTCGACCTTACACTGAAGGAATAGAGGACCAATGAAATAGGGCTTAAATTTGAGGACATAATGATACGTATAAAAAACCATTTTTTTCAAATTTGTTTTTACTAATAGGTATAATGTATAAAAAACTTTTATAAAATACCTACACAATACAAATTTTTCTAAAAATATTAGACAAACGTTACTAAAAACAGTACGATTGATAAATTAGCAAACACAATTTGACCAGCATTGAAAAGGTTAGTCGCCATTCGCCGATGTCTGGCTGTCATGATCTCAGTGAGACCGACCAGGGTCTCCTTGCAGGTAGGAAGGATTTGTTCAGGTGGCAAAGCGAACCCATAGGAACCATTGTCACGCAGGATGAAGGTCATTACATACCTGTTGAGAATCATAATCATCATCACATTACTCCATTTTATGACTGTGAAACATGGGTCATATCTAAGTTTCCTCAGATAAATTATAACTTGAACTGAAAATTGAGAATTTTAAAACTTAATATTGAGTTTGCAAAAGTTCCTAATGCAGTTAAGTATTGGTTTGAAATTGGTCTTCGACTTGAGTTCTTTCCGGTACGCTATGAGATGCGAGTTATTTAATTAAATAAATTTAAAACTAAAATAAACCCCAACTAACAGAATCCTCTAATGAGCTAATAACCATCAAACGTGAAATCCTTCGACATAGGTTAACAACAGTTATCTAATGATAACAATCGGGACGTTTACCTGACCCAATTTACCACCGTAATCCAATATAATTCAAATTTGTTTATCAATTAAAATACTTTTAAGACTTACTTCACTTTGTGATTTTTCTTCACCCAACTTGCACTGTTCCCTGAAATTCGGAAGCCTGAAGCAAATAAAACCGTGACACATTAATAACAGCTGCTAAGAAGCTTAAACCTTATTTCAGAATACTTGAGTTAAAAATCCTCCTACCCAGAGTGTCGTAAATAGTACCAATACTGTACTTGACGCCATTCAATTTGTACATTTTCAATATTGCTTGTTTTCCATAATTCTCCTGAAAACGGAATTTGAAATTCAAAATTCGCTTGAATATTCCCGAGATACGGTACACTACGATACGAAGGTATGAGAGATTGAATTCAGATGAACCAGATTCCTTCTTCGAGTTTTGACTTATTCATAACACTAAAACTGTTAGTTTACATTTTGGCTTCACAGTTACTATTGGTGAATAAAAACTGTTAACTAGATGCCAAACAAAACGTTTAAATAAAATGATTAATTGATGAGGATTTTCGGGACAGTTTTATTGATCTGTTATTGTATGTATTTTGATATACGAAAGCAAATTTTGCACCTCTCAGGATTTTGCCACACTATGTAATACTTATTATTTAAAGTTATAAAAAATTTTGCAAGACTAGCTTACACAGAATAAAGTATTACACCTCAGTCGCCAAAAATAATCAATAATAAATTTTCATAGGAAAAAAATGTCTTACTTACCATTTCCGCAAAATTATCAACATGTTTTACCCTATCTGCGTACGGTATTATAATCTTTTGTCCATATGCATGAAATGCAAAGTAGAAATTTAATTTATCTTTCTTCTGAGCGATAAAATCTGCGAGAGCGGTTGATTCAGGTTCAGAAAATGCTTTAGGACCACAATAGAATGCATCTAATGGTTCTTTACTTGCTCCGTGTGCTTTAAAAACATTACCTTTGTTAGATATATTGACAATAAAATAGTCACATGAATTGTTGTAAATTTATATGATAAAATTATATATTTGATACTTACTAGCAAATTCATGTTCAAAGTTCCTGTTCAGATCTACTCCGTGAGCAGTACCAAGCGGTCTTCTATTTTTTCTCCAAAGGCGGTCCTTGAAATAGTATTTAATATGGAATATTTAATATGCTCATTATTAAGTCATCTATTATATTATCAATTAAATAAAAGCTAGAAGTAAAATTATAGTTCATGAAATACCGAGCAATATGTTTCACTATAAATAATTTGATTTCACCATCATATCACATCTAAGAGCCACGTTTCCACAATTACCATCAGGAGGGTACGTAGTCAAGCGAAATAAAGTATAAAGAAGTAAACTACCTCTTTTATCGTGTAATCATAGCCATCAGGATTCACTATTGGTATTAAGAACCACTGGTATTTCTTGGCAATGTCTCTGAATTTCCTATTTGAGGACTTTTCGGAATGTAACAGCTCGTTTATTAAATACGTTACAAATGCCGTTGAAATCCATTCATTACCATGTATTGTTCCTTCAATTATAACTTTTGCTTTGGGCTTCCCTTTCTTAATACTGATAACATAAATATCTCTACCTTCAGCTGATTTGCCAATAGAATTTAATTCAGCAATTTTTGGATATTTTATAGCAACATCGGCCAGCCATTGATATATGTCTTCCAAGTTATGGTAATGATTCCAAGAAAATGTTTCCGTGTGCAAACGCATGTATCTTTTAACGAGCTGTTTATCGAAGGCTCTAAAATAAATCATAACTATAAGATAACTTGTAAGTATACCCCCTTCGTTTTGGGAAATATATTTCTTATATAGGATATGAAAAATGGTTATCTGAGATTTGTAATTGACCTTTATTGTTTTATTAGTGAACATATTGAAATGAAACAAACCGTTGTAAGTTATCATATGGGGGCTCTTAAGTTACTAAATAATCCCTTCCAAATAGCCAAAATGGATACAAGACACTTACTTTTGAATGTCGGGTAATAATACATTCGCGTCCAGTTTAAAATGCAAAATTCTCTCTTGAAACAGATCATGATCAGTAGGATTGACAATCAGCTGTACATCATTGTACAATCTGAACGGCCGTTTCCAGAAAACAACATCCATATATTTTTGACCCTCCAAATTCTGTAGAAACTTCAACTGATATCTTTCCATTGGTACCACATTATACAACGTGTAATTATCATAACGCTTACTGTAACAGGTCTTTAAAATTACGACGATAAACAGAATAGCCAAAGATTTTGTATTCATCGTTTTGGATTTTTAATCAACGTGATCTATCTGATCTCATTCTTCTAAATATGCGTCAACTTTGACAGATGTCGCTTGAATATCAGTAATGACAAATATAGAGGTTAAAATATTTCTGTATGAAAAAGAAATCAGTGGCACGGACCTTTCCACCACACGGACTTTAATTTTTCTTTTTTACGGACCAAGTTTATAATTTTATTGCAAAGTTGTACAAACTCAAAACTGATGTAATATATTTTTTTATTCTTCGAAATTTCAAAGATGACGTTGTTTTGTTAACGGATATTTCTAACATCTACTCGTAGAAAAACAAAAAAATATGTATACTTTATTAAATGACGACCCAAATGGCGCAATGGCTAACGCGCTGGATCGCGGTTCGAAAAATCCTGGGTTCGATTCCCTGCGAGGCGGAAATTTGAATGATGAGTTTGAACCGTTGCGTGTTGTCCATTTCACTCATGACACAGGGAATCCTAGTGTGGGGCTATGAGTGTGTAGCTTTAAAATAAAAAATAAAAGATATCTATACCTATTCCTGGACTGGGTTTAATCACAGGAGGTGTAAAGAAAGCTTTACTTCAGAGCCGGCCGTTCCTCCGATGTTATTTGTGTCCAAAGGCGACTGTATCCGCACATCACGTGGTCTGACGGCTCCTTTGTCAGCATTGCAGACTAAAAGTGATAATGGCTCGTTAGTTGCCGCTTAGTTAACTTCGTTTGATGGAAGCGGAACTTCCTTCAAGTTGATGTGTTCTTCCATCAATAAATATTACTCGTCCACTGACTTTCTCGGCGAGTCTTTCAATAAATTGTAAATATAAAAAGGCTTTTTTGCTATAAATAACGTTCGCCTATCTCCGAGCACATCTATATGCAATAGGTGTGACCGTCCCTGCTGATTTATGTGGAAGACATAAATTGTCCCTACGATTAGCGATACGGCTAGTTTCCCTTGAATTGTATTGAAGATCTGCGCAATATTTCTGATCGCACTGAAAGGGGTTTTCAATAACGATTCAGTTAAAGCACCATCTGATTTTGAATGGTTCTTGCTGAGTATGAGTTATTATTTCATTTAAAAAGCGCAAGGTCGTTGTGTTCATGATTATTGTAGTTTAATGTGCTGCATGCGGGCTTCCTTCCTTAATTAGGTATATAAAAACATAATTTAGGCGAACAATAACATTCTTTATAAATATGACATAAAGTTTATACCTATTATCGATTCTTTTGATCGATTTGATGGGTATTTCTACAACTGCTCTAATGATATTGGGACAAGAAATCCTTTCATCGTAGTTATATTTTTCATTAAAAATGCGCTATAAAAGGCTGAGGCCGCACTTCGGCTAAACCGCCGCGTTTCTTGCCGCGTAAATTTTGTAACTCAAGGAAAGCAATACAAGCGGCAGCACTTGCGGTTTCTGATAATGTATGCAAATTGCGCGGTTACGCGGTTACCACCGCGAGAAAAAACCGTGGTGCAGCCTCGCGCTAATGTTGATTTCGCTCGAATAGAGACCACGTCTTTTAAAGGAGCTTAGAGGGCTACCTGACTAGGTGGACAGTCGAACTGAGGAAGACTAACATTACCTAATCTTAAAAAAAAATGTCTGTTCCCATTAAATATAGAAAGGCTTAGCCGATTTTGTGAAGGTTTGCACTGAAGCATTTTAGTTAACTTGAGGTAACATAAATCGCTTGATACCTAGTAATTGTTTCACAAATAATAAAGAGGTGACAATTTGACGTACCTATCCTTTAATTTATTTGAGTATGGTTAACACATAAAAGGTTGCTCCAGGTGAATCAATGGAAAATATTCTTTTACACTTTCACTTTTAATACACGGTATCAGATACTTTTAAGAAAAAATGAAAAACCGAGGAAGATTCTTCCTAAAACCATCTTCGCTTCATTCCACGTAAGAAAACTGCAATTCGAGCTATTATTCACTGGAACTTACCCGAAGACATTAACATTCTTCAACTGTTTTCATTACAAAAAACTTTTAACGAATCGCGCTTCCCAACTTTTGCGTAAGGAACTAATTATTTTATATAACAGAATTAGTGAAGAGTTTTAAATGAAATTTTCTTAAAAAAATCTGGTGCGTGGATTCCCTGGGCAAATCAAGTGAAATTTTACTGAATTTATTTTATAGATTTTTTACACTAATATTTTTGTACAAATACACATTTTTTACAATTAGTTTAATCTTCTTGGGCAGTTAGTTATACATTAATTATTATTGACGTATTCCGCATTATCTTAATCGTCATCAAATATCATACACCCAAAGAATTATGAGTTTCGCCTAAGAGATAAACTGCTTCAAAGATTATACACAAATAATCACGATTAAACAAATTAGGAGTATAAGATATTAATATTTTAAATGTAAACACAAGGGCCTTTTAGTATTCAATAAATTGTAATCGGGACAGATTCCATGAAAGCCCAGCATTTCAGCAACGGAGAACAATTCAGGTTTAGAACTATTCAAATTCAGCTGAATTTTCAATTTGTTTAATCGATAATGAAATTCACGTCCCTGTAAGCTTGTACCTTTTGAAGACTTTGATAATTAATTTGTAAAGATATTTTGTACAAGGAAATAGTAGTTTAAACCTAGTAATTCTACATTAAACATGTTTCAATAATCCACCGAATCGACCAGCAGTACATTAACTTTGTAGTTGAAAGCTCGTACCAAAAAAATAATGAGCCTTTCAGTGCTTCGGAGGATACATAAAGCCATCGGTCCCTGTTGAAATTGTAATAAGTCATTGAGTCATGTCGCAAGCCTTTAAGTATCATACAAACTTTAGATACTGAAGTTGGCTTTTAAGCCCTCTACAAATTGGCGCTGAAGGAGTGTAATGGAGTGTGTTTAAGACGTCTTCATTGTCCTCAATGACAAAGAGACACAGGTACTAAGAGATACTGAACGTAAACGAATGGTCAATTGATAGGTTTAAGGCATTCATTCACTCATTCGTTCATTCATTCATTATAGGATTTTAATTTGTGTTGAGAATAACATCTCCGTGGACGAAATCACAGATACGAGATGTTTAATTGTTCATCATTGCAACCAATAACTGTCCCACTGCTGGGCACGGGTCTCCTCTCGGAACGAGAAGGTGGGTGCCTTTCCACCAGAGATGTGCTATGCTACGTTGCTAAAGATGCGTTTGAGATCTACCAATCAAATACATTGGCCCGCCTAGAAACCCCGTAAGGGCTGAATATGATTGGTGGATGGCAGACGCATCCATAGCAACGTAGCATGGCACATCTCTGGTGGAAAGGCACCCTTAGGCCACCACGCTGGCCAAGTGCGGATAGGTGACTGCATACTCTTTTAAAACGCATATAACTCCGAAAAGTCAGAAGTGTGTGCCCACTTCATATACTTTTAAAAGGCACATAGCTCCAAAAGTCAGAAATGCATGCCCTGGGATTCGAACTCAAACTCCCCGAGTAGGAGGCCGAATCTTAACCACTAGGCTATTTAATTGTTAGTTCCAACGAATTCTACTGTATCCGACATTCCTTAAGTTTAACGATCACTTACGTCCGAAACTAACCGTTGGGTTACGAACGGTTCAACTCGTAACTTACAGAGTAAACTTACTCAGCACTTTAAACATGATAAAATCTAAAATTTTAATGAGCAAAATTTTCATATCTCTATCATCGGTGGTTCTCAAGTCGGCATGATCTGAACTGTACTATACGAAGCGATTATCGGTTAAGCGATATTATAGCTGAGAATTAGAAAAAATATATTACAACGATTTCTTCTTCTTACAATGATTTCATTCCACCCACAAGTGTGTTAGGCTCAAAGTGTTTCAGCATTTTCCATATATTTTGACGTAATTTATTTCTAACACTCGATTTATTGTGGGCAAAACAAGAAGTGAATATCTGCTATAGGACAAGGGAAATAAAAGTTAGTTTTTAATTTCTTCCTATAACTGGTTTGTTAAATTACTCTTCTATTTTTATAGTTCACATCTTTGCTGTTCCAAATCGATGTCCTCTCAAAAATTGCTGAAATAATTACTTCTAGCACGTCCGAGGACATTTCGACACATCACCAAAATAAATTGCACAACACTACAATGCGGACGCGCGGGCGGTCACTGTTTGACTATAGCGCACCACTCGTTATCCGCTCTGGCACCGCCGCCACACCGCTGTTTTCAAGGGCCGGTTCATTTGATTTTACGCATAAGATCCTGCCGCTGCATTAGAAAAAAACTTACACACATTTGAGGTCCTGGGATTTGAAACGCGCTGAAAAGATACACGCTTCTCTGATCGCTTATCGTATACTCTAGAACAAGAGCCTTAATCCTCGCACAGGCTATAGCTTTTTAATTTCCTCAAATTGTCTGTTAATAGCCAAAGTTTAAGAGGCTATTAAGTGGCTGTCACTTGACAATGAGAGACAGATTACGAAGTTGAATAAAAAAGCACCGCCTAATAAGAAAACTTTTTCTGTCATCGCATTCTCAGTCTTTGGAGACAGACAGACTGACAGACCGCTTGTGCTCAATTCAGATAATAAGTATATGATATAGTTACAAGTAATATTACCCAGTCCAATGTTACTGAAATGAATATTTTTAAGCAAAAGTATTTTAATTATAGGAATTATTAATGCAATAGATTTCATTCTAATCATCTCACAAAAACTGGTGCCAAGATGAAGATAATTATATCCCTTGTACTGTAAAATTTTTATTAGAGCTCACGTACCTAACTTCATAATAGAACCAAAATATGTGGCTTACCATTCACCTTAGCCAAATATGTTGTGATTATCAGAGATTTAAAGTATAGATACGACTACGACCTTACCATATTTCAGACGCGTGCTACTGAGTCAATGTCGTGATGAGCTCGTAACGTAAGCTATCCCGTCGCAGTATCTTGATGGAAGCAGCGAATGGTCCACGTCACATTTGTTTTTGTAACTACGTCCGCAAAACCACAAAATAAGTATGCCTTCAGAAAGTGTTGTGATAACTCAAGAAACGCAAATAATACAATTCTAACGTAGATAAGAATCTGAAGAAGTCTTTTAGATTGGTCTCTGGACATAGATAAGTGTGACACAGATGGAATTACTAAAATTACGGTACACGGAAGCGAGATAATTATCACTGTTTTATTTTTATTTTATTTTATTTTATTTCCAAAATCCACAGCTCTTAATTCTATTATAATACAAAGCATTAGTATCTAGTCTAAAAGCCAATTACGGATTTACATTTTATAGCTTACCTAATTTAAATTACTGTCACTAAGGTATTTCTGTGCTTGAGTAGTCTTGTGCGTGCGTCTACATCTATTTGAGTGTATGTGTGTGTGTGTGTGTGTGTGTGTGCGCGTGAGTTAGTGCGTGTACGTGTGTCCAGAGTCGTGTGATACATATAATTATATGTGTATATAATGTAATGTATTGTAAGTACTTTATTCATTTTCAAAACAACCAATTACTTTTGCAGGCCAACTTCACACACATAGGAATAAGGCGCGCACATTTATCAGAAGCCCTTTCTATTGATTTTAAATCTCTGGTGATTATGCAATTGGAATGTGTATGTATGTTTTCATCAGATACAACGTATTCTTTACGTTATGTTACCCTCCATTACATTAGATTATAACAAACAATATAACAAATCGTTTACCATTATTCATGAAACCAGTAGTTGCTATATAAAAACTGTAATACATCAAAATAATTACCAGTCATTATTTAACCCCCAACAGGGTGTGTTTGGGTAATGAATTAAAACAATGTTGCCGCTTGCGAGATGTGACGAATTAACGCAATATGTCATGTCAGGCAAGCCCTAACTGACTGAGTGACGTGGCGGAGGCACATGGGTGTTCTCGTTACGGCTTTAATTCGTTTAGGACAATACAATATGTTTATTTATTTTTTATTATAGTCATGAGGGTTGTACGACTTTGGTCAAGTCTGATATTCGTCAAATCGGCAATTCGTCAAATCTGAAAATATTTGTCAGGGCTTCTGGTCAATTACTGAACATTATTGATAATTAACTGACAAACGAGCTGATGAGCTAGTACGATGGTATAGTCTATGTCGCCCCAGCCCAGCAGGAGTTAATCATCGATGCGTTGCTGAATAGAAGCGGAGCAACTCTATTGATCTTAAGAGTTTTCTGATTTAATTCATAAACAGACATAAAGTCAGATAATTAGCTGATTGAAATAGGGCTAGCCGACAACTTAGACTGCACCAGCTGAATTTACAAGGACCAGGACCGGTTAAAGTGATGCAATTTACGAGAGGCCTACGTGCCATGTAATGGCTTTAAAGACTGATGGATGGCTGAAAGTTCTTTATTATCAAGAAATCCTATCCTATCCTACTAATATTATAAATGCGAAAGTTTGTAAGGATGTATGTGTGTTTGTTGTTCTTTCACGCAATAACTACAGAACGGATTTTCATGAAACTTTGCAGTAATATAGCTTAGACATCGGAATAACATAATTTGTTAAAATTTATAGAGATTTTTGAAGGGACTGGTTTCCCCAAGCGAAGCGAGGGCGGATTTACTAGTATAGAAATAAACCACAAAAATGTTTCGTGACCATGTTGATTTCAAATCTACGCGTTGTAACTCTCAAAACAGTCATCAATTTTTAAAGCACGTGGCAGTCCAATAATAAACGAGTGACGGTCTAACTAGGTTAGCCGCAAAACCTACAAGTACCTACATTCAAAAAAGGTTATTACGTCCCAGCTCTCTGTATCAAATAAATAAAATTTTTGCAAATACCACTACTTCTACTTTTCAACGGAGTTTTTATTTCTTTTGCTAAGTGACAGGCGCTTGAATAATGAAAATGTTGTGCTAGTATGACTGTATAGAAACAGCATAACAGGAACACTACAAAATACGATGTTAAAGTTATTATATGCAGTGTCCTGAATGTCCTGACATATTTGAAACCTCCCGTAATTTACTTAGGGAATGCTAGCTACGCTCACGCTAAAACGAATTTTGTTTTAGCTGGAAATCAATTAATTGTTTTTTTTTGTTTGTGATGTGTATGGAAACGATACTAACTCTACATAATTACCACGTAAAGTTTAATACAACTCATCGTTTAAAACGTTATGATAATCTGTTAGGCCTTTACTGCGATTAGCGATTATCCAATACAAAAGCATACATAAAGTTTCGACCGACAAATAGAAATAGAAGACAATAGAAAACTAAAAATCAATGTTACTTGGTCTATTCCAAAATGAATACCCGGAAAATAAACTCCAATATCATCCATTTAAGGATTTTGATCCTTTTATTTCATTTGACATTTAATAAATTATTATTAAATAATTTAAAGAATTTAAAGAATTAATATATTAAAGAATAAATATTAAAGAATTTAATAGCAATTATGCTATTAAATTCTTACGTACAAAATTTGAAGTAAATATCTTATCAAATTAAATACCGAAAGGAGCCAACACCGTCTCAGACAATTGCTTAGTCATAGTAATATAATTTTGCTTAACAGATAGTGTCGAGCGACAGCCCTATGGGTTTGATAGTTTTTACGATGACTGAAATATTCCCTTGTTAGCCTTTCAAAGTTTTTTGTGACGCGTTATTCAAGCTGAAAAATGGTTCGCACCTATATTTACTTCACGCTGAAACAATGGATTGATAGAAAAATTTAGCCTACGCAGGACCGACTACCCATCCAATACGTATTGTTAAAAATGATTGAGGGATTGCTTTTTTACAAACGAACTTTTTTTGTCAGCCAGATTGGCTTTGTGTAGACCTTACATGTCTGTATCGAATATTGTTGGGGCGTATTAATATTTTAAATAACAATTTATGGACCGCATTGTCATTTATGTTAGAGTCATCATCATCATCGCAAACCATAACGGTCTCTTCTCAGACTGAGAATTTTAAGGCCATAGTCCACCACGCTGGCCAAGTGCGGATTGATGGACTTCACTGAGTTTTGCGAACGCTCCTCAAAACGAGCCTATAGATTAAAACCATTTTTATCAACATCATGCAAAATAGTTTTCTAAAATATGACATATTATAACTTCGACATTGCTTCGAGCACATTTTATTTGATACAAAGCAAATTCCAAAGCACATATAAATTGTTTGTCAGCATCAAATTTTATTACAACGTCATAAAGGTAAATCGGCAAATAAAATATTATTGATACCCGCATTTCAATACCATATCGCCCCGTATATCACTTCAATCTGCAAGCAAATACAAACGAACGAAAAACGTTACCCAAAAAAATTGACATTCAACATTTTTTAAACAAACAGCAGAAAATATCTGATACTGACGTAACAATATCGAATGAACGCGAAACTGAAAAAGCTATCGGCTAGTCAATTAAAAAACAAACAAGGTGATAATTAAAAAAGTGTCCCATTGAAAATTTATTTATGTTATTAACCCTAGCGGTACAAAATGGTTTCGGGAAATGGATTTATTTTCAAAGGGGTGGCATAAATCTGTATGATTTGTTTATTGTCATAAATAACTGTTTATTCTGTCGAAAATTTATCACTGTTTTACCTTGTAATTTTTTGCGGTACCTTTGGAATATACTTAGATTGAAATATTAGTATCGGATATTAATTAAAATTTGCATAATTCCTTAAACATTTCTCTCTACATATAACAATAATAGTACCGAAATTAGATTTTCATTCAGATTATAGTTTTCATTAGTGACAGTAAAAATCTTTGGGCCAAAAGTACCTCCCTGAAAAACACTTCAGTAAATACTGCTGACCTAATAATTTTCTGTTGTCAAATTCTCCCGTTGTTTCACAAAATTTATGTAACAACTCCTAAAATATAATTAATTGGCACTTTAAAGAAACTTTGTAACTCTGTCAACAATTTATGCCTACACAAAGACATCGAGATAAAACCTCAAGTATCTTTTTGTTTCATAATTCATCTACAATATTATAAACTTAGAACAGTATGACTTGTTCTTATTTAGAAGAATACACCGCTAAAATGAATAGATTTCTAGGGTTACCTAACCTAAGTTACTTACATAGATATTAAAATATCTATCTATATTAAAATATCTATGTAACTATCTGTAACATCGTTTGTAACTAACCGCTAAGAAATTTAATATAATTCGATCCGGTAGATTTCGAGAAATTCAAAAAATTACGAAATTAAAGTTGTTAAACCGATTAAATTTAAATTTCAAACTACTGTAACGATGTTATTAAATCTATAAAAAGAGGCTCATGGACACCCACAACAAAGTTTGGTCTTTAGAACGCCAAAAAAATAACGAATAAACATGCATTTCATACGTTCTATACATACATACTACATAATAGTGGTTATAGCCTAGTGATAAAGATTTCGACCTTCACGCTGGGACGTGTCCGGAATCAAATCCCAAGACACATACTTCTGACTTTTCGGAGTTATGTGCGTTTTGAGCATTAAAATATAACTCGATATAACAGTGAAGTAAAACAACCTCAGGAAACCTTAAAGACATGTCTGCGTATCCAAACTTGGCTATCTTGTTGGACTAAGGCCTAAATTTTCTCCTTCTGGGAAGAGACCCTTGCTCAGTAGTAGGCCATGATGGGTTGAAACGCTGACGATGTGTTTACTGATAAATATACTGACAAAGTCTCGCAGTAGGTTAAAAATAAAAATGAAGTAAAGCTAAAAGTTTGCAAAGCCCTGTGTTCTTGCAAGATTTGTTGCACGCTCAACTAAGAAACGCGTTGTTTCTCAAAAACTTGGTACTATTGTACACAGGAACCGTTTCATAAGTTTTGAGACGTGTTTTGGTACAACTTATCTTTAAGACAACGCGCGCTCTTCTCAGTTTCTAAGTTTTGTCTCACACATAATATAGTTGCGACACACAGGAGTAAACTTCTTCTATTGTTTTCTTCAACTATTATAATATGTTATGATAGTTAAAAAAAAATACATGACTCCTAAATTAACCCTCGCTTCGCTTCGGAAAATCAACCCTTAGTAACTCTAACTGGAAATTGTTACTTTGGTGTGATTCTTTTAATTAACAATATTTTTCCATTTATGAAGGCTTTGAAATAAAACAAACTAAAATTTGCGATCCTACGCTTGTAAGTCGTGCTAGATTTGCGTAGTCGCGCAAATGTGAGAGACCGGCCTTAGTCGTAGGTCGGCAACACTACTATCAGAACTACACAAAGATGCTTTTTCAGTGATCGAATTAGCCTTATACCTTCTAACGAACTGACAACTTTTCATCCTCATTCTTACTCTCTACCAGTTAGTAACCATCCTACATCCTATTGGAGTCTCATACGAATAAGAGATGTCTACGATCATGACCACGATTACGACCACGACCACGATCACGATCACGATCACCATCACGACTACGATTACGACTACGACTACGACCACGACCACGACGACGAGATCGGTCACAGTTGTTATGGGCGGCAACGAAAGTGGTACTTCATGATTGTTTGCTACCTTTAGCCCATAAAAATAAACATAAAAATAAAACTAACTTCAAAATAAATAAGTACTTAGGTATAACACAACAACTATCCGTCGGATGTCACTCAAATTAAACTACCCGTCAGATGTCGCTCACATTTAAACGGGACCAGAGACGTAAAGCACTAAATTTCGAGTCAAAAAAGAGTTACCAAAAGCGGTTTACACATAAAAAATACAGTCGAATTGAGAACCTCCTCCGTTTTTGAAGTCGATTAAAAATAGTGTAAAAGAAGGAAAATAATACGACTATTTTAACTTTAGGATTTTATAATTTTCTGGTCAATGACAATACATGGAATAGAATACCAAATCAAATTCCGTCAACGTCATATTCATCATCGTCATATAGGCTACTTTTTATCCCGAGAATCCTACGGGAACGGGACCTCCGCGGATGTTACCTACAGGGCCCGAAGCGAAGCGCGGGCGATTCTCTAGTATTATTATCTTTCTTTTTAAAACAACATCAGTTCATGCAAAAAGTATTGTCAATGATTACAGATAAGGCTAAGGTTATGGCTTTGGCTTATATTGACACCTTCCGCTCCACCGTCTGGCTGTGACGGCTGCCTGGCTGTGGCTGGAGGGAATCATCAATATGGCGGGCGGTGGCTTTGGCTTTGGCTTTGAATAAGGCCAGGTTTTACAACTTAAAAAGGCGGTCGGCAACGCGTTGGCAGGCGGCTCCATTAGGCACAGTTCAGCTGAAGGTGTACATCACGTTTACATCACTTAGAAGAAGGCTTACATCACGTCTGTAATTACAATAGACTGTACCTAATCATAAATATTTCTTTTGGCTCAGCCCTAGTCAAGCATAAATTACATTATTCCTACTTACCACTATTCTAGATTAAGCAATATTATCCTTATATCCTTCCGTGAACAAAACAAAATAAAGCCGTGTACACACCATATTCGTATGATAGTTACAGACAATGGAACGACATTACTCCATTAGCGAGTCACGTCAAGTCACTCCGGCTATTGACAGATGATGCCATTTCTGCCGGGAATCGAACCCGGCACCATTGGGGGAGCTTGCCTAACGATCCGTATGATTTATTACTGTCATTACTATTGCAGGAAGCGGAAAGAATCTTATGTACCCAGTTGTTACAATCGAGTTTTAACCTTATCACTCACCATTAAGGTTGAGATTTGTTTGATGTGGTAAACAAATATCGGGGTGTCAGTAATAGCACGTGTAAGAAAAGTACCCGACGTATGTATGATATAATTTCGTTTTTGAATTTCCCTCGTGGATAATGAACTGTGTTTATGCGATTGTTTTTATTATGGCTACCTATTAGCTCGATATTTTATCTTTATTGCTATTACGGAAGGTAACGATATATTTTATTGAATTGTTACCGTCTACTGTAATAAAAAAACTAGTTTTTGGGAACCCTATTAACACGCTTTGTTTTAGGAATGTTATGTCTTAATATTCACACTAAAAAAACTTCAGGTAAATATAATTTGAACTATAGTGCCACCAACTTATCTGTTCAGTAAACGGCGTCGCTAGTGCAACGTCCAATGTTACCATATAATAAAATTTGCCGACTGTAAAGGGAGCTCAACAACTTTGAGACCTATGATTTTTACCAGATAAAGCATGTTGCACATAATTCGATGGCAAATGATGACAAAGTCTTTCCGACTAATATAATAATATGTAGATACACAACTTGGGCTGTGGCTACTAACTTAAACTACCATGCAATAACTGCAGTAACATTATCATTATCTCAATCCATCAGGGCCCACTATTAAGCATAGGTGTCATCTCATAATGAGAAGGTTATGACCATAGTTCACCATGCTGAACAAGTGCGGTTTGGCAATGTTTTCCTTACCGTTATAGCAAGTGACATATAAATGTTTAAAACGCACATAACTTAGACAAGTCAGAGGTAGGTACGTGCCCTGGGATTCGAACACGGACCCTCCGAATAGGAGGCGGAGTTCATAACCACTAGGCTATCACCGCTACAATTTTAATCTTTATTTTAATCTCTATCAATATAATTATGAGAATAGAATTATAAATTTAAATATTCAAAAGTTTAAAAGTTTCTCAATAATTCTCAAGTGTCTATTAAAAAAAAATCGTAAACATCCAAAAATAAAAGAATTACGTAGGCCAACATAGCCAAATTTTACTTTTTCATGTAAAATTAAAATTTCAGGACAAGAGAAATAAAAGATCCATTGTTATTGACTATAATTGTTTATATTTTTATATATTTTATATGTTATAACAATAATTGTCATCGTGATTTCTAAGTTTGAGGGGTTCCACACAAGTAATCCCTATGGAAAATGATGCCAATGCGCCAGAGAAATTTATTCAGCTTTTTTCTTTTCACTCATTAGCTTGTAAACAAATCGTTCACTAACTCCTGTAACAAAGATTATGAAGTATAAAAAAAATTAGATACCAAATATATTCAGTGACACCTTAATCGATTATGCAAAAACATTGAGATACTATGTACTAAAGTACTAGAGAAGCAATGCTCATATTAATGCGTTCTAAAAAGTGTAGCCACTTTTGAACCGCAATGAAGTAGCTTTTGAATATGGAATCGCGGAATGGGGTTGCCTACCCATGTGAAATTTTGGTTAATTTTCCCCACAGAAAACGCTGAATACTTCATATAAATAAAATAAAGTTTAAAATAATCGATTTATGTATTTATTGGAAATATTTAAGGAATTAAATAAATAAGACACTATTTTTATATTTTTTTATTTGTTATTAGCTACCGGACCCCGAAAACGTAGTTCTGCAGGAATTATAATGTAGGCATTTATTGTAACTTACTAACAAAAATATAAATCGTAAAATTTTAAAATATACCATACTAGTTTTTACCCGACTGCGCTAGGAGGGTAATGTTTTTCGAGTGTATGTATGTATGTTTGTATGGATGTTTATTTCTTTATCAAACTCTACAGTTCAAACAGCCGGACAGATTTTGACATATAGTCGTACAAGGATCTTTTGGCGCGTGGATGACAAAAGATCCATGTAAGACTGTATGAGTTGTTGTTGAAATGTTCAGAAAAGTGTCATCGACTATGTATATTCTCAAAATGACGCCCGCAGATAAGCAGTCGGTTTTTTTTTATTTTTATACATGAGTGAGTTATCATAACTTTTATTACTTTAAATCGCTGACAAAAAGAGACACACAGAGGTTACATTTAGCCATATCTATGCAGTTGATATTGATTTATGTAGAGTAACATTTTCATTATAAAGAAAAGTATACAGGATTAATGCATTTAATTCTAAAGAATTATGATTTTCATAATCATATACATATAAATAGAGACTTAAATTAACAATTCTCCTAGTCTCCCAGCAGATACATTTTTTAATCTGCAAATTATTTTCCTCATTTTTTGTTTTCGTGGCGATACAGTGATTTTTATTTCTTCGTTGGTTTCCTCAGAATCGACATCCATATTTTGTTTCCTTTTGCGTTCCATCTGCTCCTCAGAATAATGGGCCTAAAAATATACAATCTATTACAGCTGAAACACCAGTTTAATTTTTTATTTTATTTCTACATACTCGTATTTATTGCGGCGTTCAGGATCTTTAGGCATCCTGCAGCGTTGTTATTGTTAAAGCTTTATTAAAATCATTTACTTTAATTTACAATTTTTCCCATAAATATGGGGAACTCAAACAAAGTTTTATATGGTAACACTGAACCTAATGAAAAATCAATCTAAATTGTATTTATTTTATTGCGTTTTTTCGTAGATAAATAACAAAGAAATATTAAACTTACTTGTGAAACGTGATTCCGGTTGACTTATTAACCGTTTGTGACGGTGAATCTCATTCTTTCACGGTGCATTTAACCAAAAATTTAAAGAATTTGAAAATTTTTCGTTCCGACGTTATTTGTCAAGCGTCACACGGAACACTAAACTGACGTTAGCTTCACATATGTCCCTGGACATATGTGAAGTGGCGACGCTTTTGCGCGAAGATTACTCATCTATACATATACATCAATGTGCAAAAATAAGTGAGGAACATGAAATAACTGAAAACACTAACCTGTTGCAACGGCGACGCGTTCTGCCACTTTTTCAAACGTTATTTTCGGAGTTAGCAGGCGATTTTCTTCCCTCATAAAATCTAAAACTTTTAAAATAACTAATTGTGCAATAACTTCTAAGAGGCTCAGGCATTTTTAATCACTTTTTGCAATTAAAATCGAATCAAAACACATAGAGCACTCGCACTTCAAAGAATTGACAGCGGACATGACATTTCAAAATTGACGTTGTCAATTTTTTCTACTGAACCATAGAGATAGGAATACTGAACAGATAAGTTGGTGGCATTCAGTGGCATTATAAACAAAGCTTCGGTAAAATTTTTTTTTGACTTTTGATAGGTAGACTAATTTTACAGAGAACCCTATTTTATTTTTTACTGAGGGGTGTAGATAACTTACGCTGACATTACGACATAAAGTTATCAAACCCTAAACATGAAAAAAGACAAATTCAGAACTCAATACCCAATGCCCATTAAAAAAGGATTATCCACACCGAATCCAAAGTATTAATACACCATGTTAAAAGCTTCCTCTACCAACGCAAGATATACCAACTGTCATCATTTTTATAACACTCCATATTAGATGTCACGATTATTTTAATTATCTGTTACGACTTTCCCGTATAAAATCATTTTTATATTAATAGCCGAAAACGACTAGACGAGCTATCAGTAACATCAAAGTCATCACTGATGCGTTGCCGGCTAGGACAGAAGGAAGAGAAATTACTGGCTCTCAGGATGTCAGTCAAACACGACAAGTGGTTTGGCGACTCAGGCTAGAGGATGGTAGGCAGCTACCTGTTTTAATGGCAACCCACTAAAATGCCGTCTTTCCGCCCCTGTGATTAATAAGGTTCATTGTAAATTAACGGCGAGTATTTAAAATGCCGTAAGGACATTTTGCTTATACAAGCTAAATTGAACTGTGAACACACGTAATAAAAAAATATGGCAACGATGACGACTTACGACTTGTCGCATCGTCACGTGTAAATCCGCCGCTGTCATCTCAGATGTCATCATGGCGCGACAGCTGACGAAACGGGACGTCGTGTCCCCATCAATTATTACGTGTTTGTTTGTTTTGTTCGCGGTTAGTGTTACTTGCGGAAGTTGAAGGTTTCCGCTTTAAGAATAGTTGTGGTGTTAATCTACATCTGGGCTTGATCGGAGTTTTTAAACGACTTCAAAAAAGGTTATCAGTTTCACATGTATGTATGTAAAATTGTTGGAATTGATTAATATTTGAGTATTAGGTATTTATTGAAGCTTCCGATGTGTTAAATTTTATAAGTGTATATTTGTAACACAGCGACACAAAGTATTATGCCAGTTTGTATAACATACACCAAGTACTTTACATAATATGTTAATTAACGTAAGTTAGCCAGTAAGAAAAGTTCTTTAAGGGAGTAGTTCACTAAGAGGGGAAAAATCCCTCCCCCCTTCAAGGACAGTCTTTAGCAGATTAACAGAACTCTAAAACATAAAACTTATCTCATTTTCAACAGGTTTCTATCTCGATAAAATGTAAATGAATTGGTGACCCAAATAAGATAAACATGGACGATAAAGTCACCCAACTTAACCCCAAATCGGATTCAAACTTTGCGACTGCCACCGCATTACCAGAATTAATACCAAAAGATATTTGGTAGCATTTCGGTCCGTATGTAATTGCAACCAGTGGTCGAACTTTCTTTGGACTGGTCAGGGTTTCATTAGTTAGATAAGTTAGACAAAGAGATGTTGTTGTGGTAACCCTAGATCACTTCGCTTCGGAAGCGGTATCAACTTTACAGAACAATCGATATGCTTCGCAAATTTCATTATTAACTTAAACAATATTTCTTAGCTGTAGAAGCTAAAGTGTAGGAGTTTATTGGTAGTTGGACTATAATATTGTTTGGAAATCGTACCGTAACGAAAGCCTGAATGCTTTCTGTCCTCAGACCAATAAACTATAGACAAAAAGCCGGGAACAAAAGAGTGAAGCCAGCAAAATGTCAGCCTAGCTTATAGCCAGCCTATTTTATTACTTGTTACAAGTGTCTACATATAATTAATGCTAACATATACAAATTCCCGTTAGGATTATTTAGGATTATTTAGGTATGCCGAAATGGCATATTGTATGACATTCCTGTTTCGTTCCTGAATCGTGCTGAGTTTTTCCTTCATAACATTAAATTTGTCTCATTAAAACATAAGTTGTCTATAGCAGACAATCATTATGCTATTTAAATACTATATTCGCTCTAAAGGAGATGTTTCAAATCCGGCCCACAATATGTACAGTACCTCGAAAAATCGAGAAAAATTCATGGAATTTGGGAAAAATAAAGATAAATTGCTTAAATGCATACTTTTCTGGTACAAATTTTGTATTTATAATTCATTTTTATCAATTTTCAACATGGCGTCTTGCCAAGTTGTCATTGATCATAGATCGCGAACTGTCTACTGTCACTTTAAATGACAGAATTGTAGGTACATATGTCAAACTTCTATCAAATTAACCAACATGACGTGTGATGACAGCTTACCGCCATGATAGACTTTTGTTTTTGTGTTGCAATTTTAAGTGTACATTTTTGTGTTATACCACAAAACTAAAGCAATTTAAAGGAATTGGATGATTGAAAACTGTTTTAATTGTGTTTCTCCATTTTTGAGTATGGTGTACAAAGTGGTGGCCGGGGCTCCATACATTTTGAAACATCTCCTTTTGGTGTGATATTCTTAAATAAGCAGCTAATAAATTACTGAATGGGGATGTATAAAAACCTCTGCACACAAGTGTCAAAGAGTGGCAAACGGCACTAATTTAGCCGAACTAATTAGGGAATACGAACCAGCGAAGTTGCTTAAAAAAACTTCAGAACTTGCAACTTGGGAGGAAGTCACAAACTTTCACATAATTACTACCAACATTTAGTGGTCCCTGGGCGTTTGGGGAATGCGAGACCGAAAAATAAGATAAAAAAAGGAGATTGAATTTACGCATGATGATAGGCTGAGACATATTGTATGGCGAAAGCGAAAATACGTGTGTTTAAAACGCTATAACTTACGGTCATATAATAATACCTACAGAAGACTCAGAAGTACAGGTTTTCTACCGATGTTTTCATTCACCAAAGCAGTAACAATATAATCTTTTAGAGATTTGATCTCCGGCCTTCCGTCCGGAAGTGTAATATTCGCCGTAACTACATGACATGGTTCACTACTTAACTACTTGACTATCTCTAAGATTGTGTACCTACATAATGACATGACAATATACCTAAGCTGGACTTTCAATAACAGACGTGGTCTGGAATTATAATTATCAATAATTCTAGACTACGTCTAAATCTATAAATCCTCATGCATCAATTGCAATAATAATTATAATTTTAAGAATATCAAAAACGTGGAATATAATGCATAAAATAAATAAGTAGCACTTTGTCTTGCTTTCTAAAGAGCATAGATTAATAAAAGGAAGCAATGCCAAGACATAATAGCTAATTCTTATAAAAGTATGCCTATTCCATATCACACCTGATACCGTCATATCATTACGTAATTAATGCCTTCACCTTTCTACGATTACACTTTATAATAAACATCATGAAACTCATAAATATGTGTATTTAAAATAGTGATAACTTAATATAAATGATTAAGCATGTCTACATCTGATATGATGCTATTATCAGGTACCTAATATATTGGACCATGTTCGTGAAAGGCAAGCACAATTTCGATAGAATGTGGCAACGTGGACTATGTGCAGATTTCAGTTCGAAGCCAATGCTCCGGGGACGGTATACAAATGCCCAAACAAATATTTGATGCAGTTAGGAGCTGGTATGGGAGAATCTCGTAGTTTATCATGAAAATTCTATACATTACTTTTACTCGTATTTACCAACTACTGCCTAAGCGGAATGCCTTGTAACATTTTGTCCTGCAGTGAATTCGGAGTGTTGAGTGAAGGGAGAGCGGAAAAAATTAAGTTACGGGAAAAAAACAATATTTTGCCTCGAACCTGCTGAGTTTTTTAATTTGATTTGATATGTCTTTGTCGATTTTAATTGTTGACAAACCAGGATGTCTTAAGACAGACAAAAGCCAGTCACCTCACCGCATCTTTGCGGACTAATTGGCGGAAATCACGGATTTATTATATATATTATTACTATCAAGGAATTATTAAATTATTCATCATCATCAACATCTCAACCCATAACTGCCGGGCACCGGTCTCCTATTAAACTATGACGAGTAGAAGATAAAAGGCTGACCTACCTACTAAGTTTTAAATCTACTTACTAACCGATAACTGCTAACCGCTTCCCGCTACCCGCTACCGCCGCCACCGTTTCGCTACCCTATTTCCTAATGTTGACAGTGTAAAATGTGCAATGGCTGGGAATGGATGGTAATGGCGCTACCGTTAGAAATAAGGTAGGGTGTTCACTCAACACGTTGTCGCGTGATAAATCGCGTTCGATAAACACCTTGAGTTCGAGTTAATGAGCCAGGGTGGGACTTTTATTGTCTCAAACTCAATAATCTAAAGGATGGTTGTTGGGTTGATAAAACTTGGAATTCGTTTTTATGTTATTTTGTGTAGCTGATAAATGAGTTATGTGTCGAAAACATGTCATGGGTGGTGTTGCATGCTCGTTTTCTACCTTCGTTAATTCCATAAATAAAATTTATCCCGTAAATATCTGCCCCAAAAGGGCAACCTGGATCTCCTTGCTACGCAGACAGCGTCCTCATCATTATCATTGCAACCCGTGACTGCCCCACACAGAATGAGAAGATTAAGGCCATAGTCCACCACGCTAGCCAAGTGCGGATTGATGGACTTTACACACGTTTGAGTTTAGCAAACTCTCCAGCATGTAGGTGAACGGGTTTCCCAACAATATTTTCTTTCTCTGATATAGCGAGTGACGTTTATATGCTTAAAACGCATATAACGGAGTCATTAGATACGAGTATTTTAATTTAATAGGCAACAGTATTAGAACTATAACCCATCGCAAGCAACTCAGCAACATATATCTAATTAAAAAAAGGAAACAAAAAAGTTAAGCGGGAAGCCAATTATTCCAATCACATCAAAAACCCATCAAACGCGACACTAAAATCCGGTGAAAAAATAACCCTTTGATGGTCGCCACTAATTAATACAAATCGGCATCCGTTTCAACTGAAATAACCCTAAACTATTCGGGCATAAAATTTTACAGCCGCAATAAATGACCGCGTCACTTGTTTATGGATTTCATAATAGATTTTGACGTAAACATCGAGCCATTGTAAAAATAGATTTACCAACACCCAACCCTTTTTTACAGCTATACTAGCGTCATCACCTAGTTTTACTTAAGCGTTCGCGTTCGCGTGAATATCAGATAATTTAATTTAATGATAAGATGGTTTAAAATTGTAATTACTCCAGGAATTTTAGATCGATTGATCAAAAAAAGATCATTATCTTACCTCAAGATATTGGCCATGAATCTATTTTCAACGCCCTGAATTTCATTGAACAGTTTTAGCTTGATGTAATTGAAACATAGGTACATACAATTTGTCAGAATAACAAACATGTTTTTTTCATAATAGATACTTCTTTTTTTCTACTACTTCAACAAGTTCAGTTCGAGATACGAATCAACTTAAATTGGGTAACATTAAATTACTCTGTACAGCTCATTATAAATTGATAGCCAATATAAAATAAACTCCAATTTTGTTACACGTGTTTAAGATCAGAGCTCAGGTTATATTTTTTGTTATGGTGTTTACGGCCGTTGGAATACTATTTAGTTTTGGATCATTAACAGCTTCGAAGATGGTGAAGGACGATCGCTACCGTTCACGACAGAGTTCTCAACAGACCGTGAAACTTTAACTTGTGTCGTACAAGTTCTGAGAATTGTCGCATTGTGGTTTATTTTTAGGGTTAAAATTAAACTAATGAGTGTTCTTATGGTACAGTTTAAAATGCTATTCTTGACGTCAAAATAATGGTTTATTGTGTCTGCAGCTTTATGTGTGTAATTTTTCTTACGCCACATCGATCTAATAGAGTAACGTATTCCAGGCCGGATTGTGCTTTTAAGAAATCATATTCTTTACCTAATTAACATTAACTACATATTACAGTCTCCTTACTCAAATATACATGTTTGGGTAAGCCCTGTTTGTTTGCCCAGAAAAAACACAAAATAACATCTATAATAGTTTTCCAAAGTATTTAAGTTACCAATATTAAGTTATATTTTTATGTGTGTGATTGTGTTGACTCATTGATTAAACAGTTTTCCGATGAAAGATGGGATATAATTCAAAAGAAAAGCTTATTTTTAAATTACAATAGTAAAAGTTTTAACGCAACTTCTTTAAGCAAACAAAAATTTCAAGCTAAATAAAACCCTCAATGAAACGACCAAACGGCTCTACGTACTTTTCTGTGCTAAATAAGCCATAAAGAGGTGCGTTATGATTTGTGGCGTTACCGTCACAGTGACATCTGATTTCAGTCACGCGTCACGCCGTGACATTATTTAGTGCGGCACTTACCATCCGGTCGTACCACTATTTTTAGTCATTACTTCTCATTACTTACTAGCCTGTTTATGTGAAAATTGTTTATGCTTAAAGAACAATTTCGCATAAATTAAACTACGTTGTAATCATTTATTTTATATTTGGATGAGAACATCTGAAAATATAAGCTTATTCGATTAACGACATCTGAAATTGTATGATAATATCCAAAAATATTATAATCTTATTATAATCAATCAATGACTTCTGGAAATGTATCATATACGTCTGAAAATAGTTTTATACATATAATAATGTTGTTGAATATTGTTAAATAAATGAAATAGTTAATAGTTGGTTAGTTTGTAAGTGTGAGGTCGGACAGAGACTGTTAGTGATACCTAGTTAGTCCTGTTAACAGCTCCTGTTAGTTGATGTTAATATTAGTCCAAATAGTATCCGTTAGTCTCGTTGTCAAGTTCCTATTAGTCTTGTCCTAATTCGATCACAGAGGTGTTGCTACCCCTGAAGACTGAGATAGTCGCTAATTAAAAATTGTAACCGGCTCCACATTTTTCTAAACGGAACTCACTTTGCTGTTGAAATATAAATAATTTGAGTAGCCTGTTCGTTTGCTACCTTAATGTCTTTAAAAAATATATATGCACGTTTGTTGATAACAAACTTCAGTGAAGGAATACATGGTTAGAACACTAAGACACTTTAGATTTATTTACGCCTACCTCATTATTTTTTTAAGATGTGTCAAGTTTACCAATACGCGCTTAGCCAGCAAGAGCATGACATGTGTTCTTTATTCCTCACATTATGAGAGGAGATTCGAGCTCAGCTGTGAAAGAGATAGGTAAAGAATTAATGTAAATAAAGAAATCTCACGAACAACAATTACGGACCGAATATGTAGTAAAAATAATTATAGTAATGGCGTGCGGAAAATAATATAATAAAAATGTAACAAGAAGTTACAGAAGACGGTAAAAAAATAAAAAAAACTTGAAAAGCTTGTTAGAATACAAATGGATTTAGAAGAAAACCCTCATTGTCATTAAAGCGACAATGGGAGTTTCTTAATCGGGAATAAAAGTATTGTTGTTTACATCAGAATTCTTTTACGATTCCAATTTCCTTACAGTTCTTCCGTTAATGTCTCGATTAACACCTGATTCTCAAACTTTTTTGGAGCGTTAATAGAATGCAATCCCATCTCTGACTTGAATTCAATCTTCTTTTGGTGATCTTCTGATGATCTTCTTTCCCTCTTTTCTGTTGAGGGTTGTGCTACTGTAAACTTTGGACTTTGTAGTATTCAGATTCATTCCAGGGAGGTTTTACATGGTAGAAGAGTAGTTTGCGAATTGAATAGATGCCATCCTCGCTCTAAAATTACTGATCGTGTTATCTTTGAGATGTGTTTTGCCTGTTTTGGCATGGTTGGAGAGCTTTGCGGGTTTATTCAGCCTCCCTTTCTGTCAGAGTCGCTGATGCCTTGGTATAATTGATGTCTATAAAATAATAATATAACTAGAGAACCGCCCGCGCTTCGCTTCGGGACCCGTAGGTAACAGCCGCGTAGGTCCCGCTCCCGTAGGAATTTAGGCTAAAAAGTAGCCTACTACTCGCTCTCTTCACTCCACCCTGTCTGAGGTGTATGGAGCCCTCGGGACAGTTAGTTCCCCTTTGGGGGTGTCTCTCGCGGCCCGTTAAAACGGGCCGGTTCTTGGGCTGGGCCCTAAGGCCCTTCGTTGTCCATCTGTGGTTAACCAATAGGTCAAGTCCGGTGAGTGGTGGCCTTTTTACAGGCCACAGAGTCTTAAACGGGATGGGGTTCATCTTCGCGCCGCCCAGGCGATCGAGGCCCTACCGGGTGAATCCCGCTGGTGGGAAGCCCTGCAGGAGCCGATCAGCGCCGGGCGACGACTAACGAAGCCCCAGTATCAGTCAGTGCTAGGCCCGTCCCGCGCAACCAGCAAGTCGCGCGGGAAGGCCCAGCGGTCCGGTGGACGGGTGTGGAGCGGCGCCAGGTCCTGCAGATGCGGGAACCGCGACGCGTCGACACGCCCGAACATGTTGCGTGCCAATCTCTCGATGAAGTCGTCCAGGCTCTCGACTCGAAGGTCCCTCTGGTCCGCTGGCACTATCCTGTTGGCTGAGCAACTTGCGGACATCAGTCAACAGGATAGTGCCAGCGGGCGGGCGGTACCCTATTACATTTGCCTATGAGCTAAAGTAGCCTATTACATTTGCCTATGACTTAAGTAAATTACATGTAGTATTTGATAGCGTAATTCAGAACTTGCAAATGAATTTTATTACCGCCATCTATTAACAACTCCGAAAATAAATATCTAGCAACTAACAAAACATCGATCTTCCCATGGGAATGGGATGTTTTTCCGCGGTAAAAAGTAGCCTACGTCACTCTCCACCCTCCTAACTATCCCCACACACATAAACCTTACCATAAAATAGCTTTGTTGCGACGTGAAAGCGTCACAAACAAACAAACAAACAAACAAACAAACAAACAAACAAACAAACAAACACACTTTCACATTTATAATATTAGTAAGGATATAATCGATCACGATTGATGATGAGATGGTTAAAAGTACACAAATTCAACTCAACAGAAAGCATTGAAATTTGTCCTTTATTTCGCGATACCTACGTTTCAATTATCGGTTGGATTGAAATTGCATAAGCTATGCCTCAATTGCGTATGTTTCGGTTTTTTGAAGTAAAGTAAGTAGGTAAATATTGAAAATTCAACCATAAAAAGGCAGTCATCGTCAAACTCGGAACCCATAACTGATTGACAGACTTCACACACCTTTAAGAACATGGAAAACGCTCAAGTAACCTCACTATGTTTTCCTAAAACCCCCGTACCGTACCGAAGCGAGTGACAACTAAACTATCATACGAATATTTTAAAAAAATCGCGTGGCTACCATTGCATAAAAACACGATATAAGGCTCATATTTAAAGTTGTCTCATTAATTGAAGCTAACTTCAATCGAGATTGTGCCAGTGGTGATGATGATGGTATCGTATAGTTCGCAGACCTTAAAGTTGGCAACCACTGTCTCCAGCGTCCCTTCTAAATCACGCACGTTAATTACCACGACATGCTCTCGCAGCAAACTTGTTGTCACTCCTGATTTATCGTTCCTATTTCTGTACTCCGCCATATTAATGACCGTTTTTCGATGATTTTATGTTTCGTGTATTGTCTTAAAAAGTATCGGGACATTAGCGTTTTAAATTATAGCTATTAATTTTATTCAATTTAGCTTGTTTTTCTTGTAGAATTTTTCTCAGTTTAATTTATTGCTCTGATTTAATTTTAGAGATATCACGTACATTTCCATTTGTAAAAAATTAAAATTAAACTATATTTTCCAGGTATAGTAAAAAAATGTTAGTATGCCTTTTACATCTTTTACTTTACTTTTAGTAGGCATATTTACTTCAAATGTATTGTACCGTCTCGTGACAGACAAACGGATGGCCAGCGGATTCAGCAATCTGGATTCGTTGATATACTCTTTGGATACAATAAGATAATTAATAATTTACACGAAAATGACTTAATTTTAACACACATTATGTCGTGATCATAGATTGCGTTCACTCTGACTGAAAGTTGAGTGGGAAAAAACTATCAGCAATTAGTCTGCCTTTGTCTCTTACATACTGTTTAAATAACAAAATAGGTATAAGATATTTGTGTATTTATATTAACTTATTCAAAATTTTACAGCCAATAATGTTGCAATAAATAAAATACCGCTAATTCTAAATAAGTTCGCAGAACTTCTATAATAACCTAACGCTCGAGCCGTCCTATCCATTTCAACAAGGGCATCCATTACTTCTTCACATGTCGGTATGATTTGTTCTGGAGGCAGCAGGAAACCGTATTCGCCTGTGTCTCTGAGCTCGAAAAGGAAGACGAGAGGCACGTTAGCACCACCTTTCACCCAGTCAAATCCAGCTCCCCCAACTTCATCTGAAAGAATTTCTTTTCTTATTAAAATTTTAGGTGGCAGTTAGTAGGTGAAGATAGAGTGATGAAGAAGTTGCAGCTAGTAGCAAAATTTCTTGATTGCTTCTTTGATTGTACTATGTGGGATAAGTTAAGATATCCTTGTTATGGATGTTTACTTTACATAGTAGTCGGTTGACTACTCAGTGCCTTAGGCCTTCAGTTACCTTAATAAGTTCAGCTTGGAAACATTTTTTTAACAATTTTTACCAGTCATTTCACTAAAACATCGTGATGAAATACGCTATATGCTTCTCCATTTATCAGGAAAGACAAGAGACGCTAACAATAGCTAACAATTCTACACAAACTGTTTGAAATAGTACCGAAATGTTAAGGCAGATAGTAATTACTACTTACATAGAATCTCCTTGGATGTTCCAACTAGATATTCAGTACCGTGTCTCTCTGTTAGTTTTTCTGCCCCTCTGATAGCAATTTCGTACTGCAAAATAACAATTTTTTTGTCTTAAATAAGAATGTCACACTACACATTATGTATGAATAAAAACAAATTTTAGTTACCTTAACACTGCATTTTAAAGATAATTATCTTACAAATAAGTAGTCACTCAGTCATGGTACGTGAGCGTCAATAATTCCAAAGGCATTACTGGTGTTATCAGCCAAGAAAGAAAAGAAAAAGAAAGAAAAAAATAAAAGAACGAAAGCTCTAACTGGGTCACGACTTGCCACTCGGTTGACAGCTGATGCAAACATGATAGCATAAGTCGGACGATCTTTGTAAAATCAGTAGTTTTATAAACAAAAACGTATCTGAAATAATTTTCTGCTGATAATTTAAAAATAATATTAAAAATGATCTTACCATATCGGCATAGTTCGGGACTTGGAGTACGTCAGCCCCAGCCAAATGACTGTATGGAACCAGTATCATATTGGAATATGAATGAAATGAGAAGTAGTAAAGCAAGTTTCCTTGACTTTGGAGTCTCATGACGTAATTTGCTATTGCTATTGCTTCCGGCTCAGAAAATGCCACTGGACCAGCAAAAGTCTGGCTGCAAGGGTTAGAAGAAGCTCCAACAGCTGAAAAGAAGAAAAGCTCACATTTAAAAAAAACTGTAATTGTAAAGTCCTTTCAAAATTAATGCACTTCACTTTTATACACATTTACATAGTGCATCATAAACATAGTATACAGAGTAAAACTTACTCATCCACATGAATCCGAAGTTTCGGTTGAGATCAACTCCATTGCTCATATCATCAGGAACATTAGAAGACGCACAAGACACGAAGTTAGCAGGGTTGCGATTTTTTCTCCACATTCTATTCTAAAAAGGTAATGTAAAACCTTGATAAGTAATTTATTAAATTGAAAATGTTAGTTTAATATAATGCATTATTTGGCACCATCAATTCTTTCTGCAATTTTTTTATAATAATTAAGATCAATAATATTTAGTACAAATATACTTACGTCAGTAAATGAGTACACAAAACCATCAGGGTTTGTAACCGGGAAAATATGCCAAACCACATTTTCAGCAAAAGCCCTGATATCTTGGTTTGTACTAGTCAACAACTCTTTTATGATCCAAGTACAAGTCACGGGTGAAATCCATTCTCGTGCATGCAGAGTTCCTTCAACCATGGCTATAACAGGGTTTTGCCTCTTTTTAAAGTCTATTATGATTCCTGTGATATCTGTTCCTGCGACAGATTTTCCTATAGTTACCAAAGATGCAACATTTGGATGAGCTTGGACAGTCTTGTTAAGCCAATCGTAAATCTCATCTAAATTTTGGTAGTAGTCCCATTCGTATGTTTGAGAATTTCTGTTAATCCCCGACGGTCTTCTCATCTGATTTTCTATTGCACTAAAATAATACTTTTGACTTAGATATCGCAGTTATGTTATTTTGTTATGTGAGTAGCCGACAACGAGCAGTTGAGCTACAAATTTAAGTATCTACTTATTGCCCTAATTAATACCCATGAGTCAAAAAACCTATGTGTTTCTGGCCAAGAGCAAAATATCCACATATTGGGTAAACAACATTACAACCAAAATACAGTAAAATATTGTTATATTCCTGGCCTTAGGGTTTTTGGAAGCCACAAATCTAATTTTTTAAATTATTGTTTGTCTGTATGTTTGTCAAGAAATCGCGCCCCAACTACTAAATGCAATTTGATGCAGTTTTCGGAATTATATTGCTGGAAGTCTAATTTAAAAAATGGTGTATCTCAATATGACTCTTGGAACGTGAGATATAAATAATAATACATTATATGGTGCAGGACAACATCTGCCGGGTCAGCTAGTAGATTTATAAGGGATTTTTTTACATATCACATTCACGGTATGTTTCCACAAAACTCTTAATTGCTTACCTTTGCACATCATCCATAACAAGTTTGGTCTTTATACCAGCATTGGATAAGAAATTTTCAAATCGACCAACTTTTTCCGGAGCTACTAAAATCCACACATCACGCCGTACATGTACTACGTCAGTCCAAAATTCGTAATCATTTTGATTTTGCAACTCAACGAGTGCGTTGACTTCATTTTCTGTCTCAGCTACAACTTTGTACACTTTATAATTATTATAACTTACTCTTGCACTAATACTAGAAAGGGTTACACAAATAACTAATACAAAAATTTCAGCCTTCATCGTGCTGAAAACTTCCGCGTGTTTGAACTAGATATGAAGTAGTCGAAATATAATTATTTTGAATTAGATTTCATAAATAAATTGCTTTATCGAAGATAACATTTTATCCATTCGTTACTTCGAGCAAGATAAGCAAATAATGTACGGACTTATTGTTATCATAATACAACATTATTTATATCGGTTCACATTATCTAATATCTTTAAACGAGCAATTCTTGTATATTTATTTATTTATACCTATATATATAATCACGATCTCGGAAACGGCTGCAAAGATTTTCATGAAAGTTACAGATTAGGGGGTTTTCGGCTCAAGGAATCGATTTATCAAGGTCCCAGGTTCGAGAAAAGCTCGGTTCCCGAGAAAAGAGATTTTAAAAACATCATACTGACGCCATCTATGAAACATTAGGATAACTTCTATGAGGTACTGTTTGTAACGTGTTGAACTGACGCCATCTATGAAACATTAGGATAACTTCTATGAGATACGGTTTGTTTGTTTCAGTAGTATGAAACTAGATGGCGCTCGAATATATTTTTGTTCGGCTAATACTAATATTATATTCATTCTTACGTTGAAGCGCTATTTTTGCGTTATACCTACCTATTTTCTGTTTGAATAAAATTAAAAATCAGTGCGATTATCTCGCTTGACCTCGCAGGACGCGTAGTGATAGTTTAACGTGCGTTTGTGATATTTACGAGAATATTTGTAAATAAATGTTAGTTTTGTTATTATCGATTTAATAATATATTTTAATAAAGTTTTAAATAAATAATGGTCAGATCGATGAAATTACTATTGTTGTAAATAGAATCAATAAAATTTTAAGTACGCCTAACAACTTGCTCATTAAACTAAAAGTATATTTATTTATGTTGTTTAATTATCATAAACATTCAATACATTTTATCGCAAATAAAAATTTCAGTCGGGGACTGCCTAAGCCTGCGAAAAGTACGAAGGAAAGTTCAATGAATTTTATCTAATTAAGTATGTACCTATTTAAAATGCAATTAATTCGCTCACACAGTTAACTTCTATGAGGTACTGTTTGTAACGTGTTGAAATTTCAGTAGTATGAAACTAGATGGCGCTGTACAACTTTGTGAAACACGCTGTTGAGATCCTTTGGCCGTAACATAAGTAAAATGAATTTTGTGCTCAGTGAACAGTTGTATGATTTGACTCCTGAATAGATGGCGGAATTCCTCGTATTTCTATACTAAATATAATTTTCAACCGAGCAAAGCTCGGTCAACCAGGTACTTTTACAATTATTGATAAAATGTTGATCGATAAATCGTTCGCCCTTAACGTATTAGGTACATTTAACACATTGCTGTATACTACTACTAAAATAACTACTAATAATTAGTGATTTCTATAGAAAAATTCTGTTGCAGTGTGAGACGATTTTATAGTTGTACAGGTACGGTTGGTATTAATTAGTGTTACTAGGTTGCTTATTAAAAAGTAATAAGCTACTAAAACTTACTTTCATTCTACTTTATAACTAGATGGGTCTATTGTCGTAGCGTCTAGGATAATTTCGCTTAAGGATCCATCTTAATGTTTAATAAATTCAATGGCAGCAAAATTTATAATTTAAGTAATATTAAATGTACTACACCCGGTCATTCTTTAATCTGACATAACTTTATTATTTATTAACCGTTTCAAATAAAACATTCGCAAGCATTTTAGTGAAGCTTACCGCCATATAGGTAAGTAACAACCGTAACCAATTCTCTTTCTGACGGCAGCATATTGATGATGCCATTATTGACACTGATGTTTTTGGGCGACCAATTAATACCAAGTGGCTCGTCTATTCATTTGACCACTACCCAGAATCGCACGTGCAATCATGTATAAGTAATTTTTACTTTAGGTAGGTATGTATCTTGATTGAGCACAATACATGTCCTTTTTATTGTTATAACAAAAACGCACATTGATTTAGTAACATTTAATTTAAAAAACACATAACAAAGTATTAAGTCTAATTCTGATCTACAAGTAATGTCAATCTCAACGCAACGTAACTGCGATAACACCCATAACAACCATGAAAGCAGAGAAGGAAATTGCTGTAGACAATGATTTCGCCTCGTAATATCCTAGCAACCTCGTGGTCTTGTCCATTTCTATTAAGCCATCCATGATCTCCAGACTGTTGGGTATGATCTGGTCTGCGGGCAACAGGAACCCATACTCTCCAAGGTCCCGGAGTTCAATCAGCATCGATACCGGTGCATCTGTCTCATATTTTACCCAGTCGAAACTAGACCCGCTCATTTTATCTACAAAAAAAAAACAAAAAAAGCTGAACAGATTGGTCATTCCTTTTGTGAAATTTCTTTATATATTATGTATGTACATAACATATATATATGTTCAACATACATAATGTTATGTATGTACATAATATATGTTGTACATACATTATGTATGTTGTAATGTCCTGTTTGTGCACAATAAAGAATATTTGTATTGTATTGTCATTTATGCATTGTTGTCTCAGAAACTTTTTTAATAGTGACATTACTTATTTACGTGTTTCCAACTTTGTATTGTTGTTTCAATAGAATTTCAACTTTAAACGACCTAGGTTTTATTTTAATACAACAAATGACCAGCACATTCAATCTATTCATAACAGTTCGCACAACACTAACAAGGACAAACTTACACAAAATTTCATCAGATATACCAGCTCTGTAGTGAGAACCGTACCGACTCCCAGATCTCTCTGCACTCCTAATTGCGATTTCGTACTGGAACACAATATTAATAAAGTTTTAATCCATACGCCAAACAGTGTACAGTGAAATGTTGTATTTGTTGGTTTTGGAGTAAAGGTCAGTGTATATTGTCGACGCGTCGGATTATTTCCGTTATTGGCAATTCATTTTCAGGTTCAGGAAAAATGTGACCTAATCCAAATATTTTCAATTTATTTCAAGTTGGCCATATTATGTTGCTATAGTACTACTCCAAAAAACCTATAAGTTCAATTAAACCAAGGCTGTAATTTATGTACAAATTTTAAGCGGATGATAAATAGCATTAACATAATCAAGAACTATCATTGCTTTGAAAATAAATAATAACCCTAAGCTTATATTCATTAAAAAACTTTCAAATTATCTTGATAATTTAAAAAACATAGGAACAATTTTTTCGACTTGAATGACTTAATATTTTTGCAACATAAATAGATTTATTCGGCGCGATTGTATTAAACAAGAGTCTTGAAACAAATAAACGGTCTTAGTTAAACACAAGGGATATACCAAATCGCCAAAATTGGAGACCTGCAGAACATCAGTCCCATTCACATGACTGTACGGTATAATGAACAGTTGGGTGTACGAGTGCATTGAGATATAGTAAATGATCTCTCCAGCCCTATGAAGCTCTCGGACATAAGCTGCGATAGCTTGTGTCTCTGGTTCTGAAGCTGCTTTGGGTCCTCCAAAGGTATTGCTGCAGGGGTTGTTAGAGGCTCCTACAGCTAGAAAGTAAACGCAATTACTCAAATATTATTTTCTTTAGTTAAGGTATAAGTAGTTTAATTTAATTATAAGTTACTAGCTTTCCGCCCGCGGCTCCGCCCGCGTGGAACTCGGTAGGTATGTCACAAAGTTTTTCCTGCGTGAATCCCGATCCCGCGAGAATTCTAGGATAAATAGTGGCTTATATATAACATTCCACAACTTCCACTACCTCCCAGTAAAAGCCCCATTTGAGCTCGCGAGTTCATTCGCGAATAGGAGCTTTTCCCGCGTGAACGTCGATCCCGCGGGAATTCTGGGATAAAAATATATGTTGCTCCATAACCTCCTTTATCTCCCAGTGATAGTCCCATAAATAAAAAAATCTTAGCCCGCGACTTGGCGCGAAGGTGTTTTTCCCGCGTGTATCCTGATCCCGCGGGAATTGCGGGATAAAAAGTAGCCTATAAGTATGTTGGTACACAATCTCCTCTATCTCCCAGTGAAAGTCCCATAAAAATATAAGCCCGCGATTTGGCGCATAAGAGTTTTTCCCGCGTAAATCCTGATCCCGCGGGAATTTCTGGATAAAAAGTAGCCTATATGTTGCTTCAAAACCTTCCGAATCTCTCAGTAAAAGTTCCATTAAAATCCGTTCAGCCGATCCGGAGATAAGTGTGTACAAAGAGACAAACTTTTTTTATAACTTTTCAACCCCTATTTTACCCATTTAGGGATGATTTTTTAAAAAACTTTTATACAGGTTTTTCTATATTTTTTTTCATAATTCTAAACACCAATTTTCATAACACCTGGTTTACAATTGACGAACTTTCATACAAACTTTGAACCCCTATTAGACCCCCTTAGGGGTTGAATTTCATAAAATCCCGTCTTAGTGAGCACTTACATCCTTAAAAGAACCCGCATGCAAAATTTCACACTCCTAGCACTTGTAGTTTCTGAGATTTTGTGATGAGTGAGTCAGTCAGTCAGTGACCTTTCGCTTTTATATATATAGATTATTTACTTTAGGTACTTACACATCCAAACAAAATCGAAGTTCCTGTTCAGGTCCACACCGTTACTCATGTCATCGTCCACCCCGATACATGAAGTGAAGTTCGCCCTACTGCGATTCTTTCTCCACATTCTGTTCTAGAAGAAGATTCATATTACGAGTATTATATTCATAATTATTCAAGAATCGTTAATTTTCTTTCAAATCTAAATTAAATGGAATTTTAGAAAGGACATAGAATAATTTTTATCCTGGAATTCATCTCTTTTATTAAAATATGTAGTTTACATTTTTAGTAAAAAGGAAGCGGACGTTTGCATGGGGAGTCAATAATGTGTGAATGTGTGTATGGAACTTATGTCAATCATTTTTGTGATAATGTTTTGTGCTATTTGCCCTAGACTGGGACATCGGATTCTGTTTTCTGAAGCAAGGGCGGGTTTACTAGCACACTATAATTTAACTCACAGTGGTAAAAGTATAGACATATCCATCTGGATTAGTAACAGGGATCATATGCCATTCTAAATTTTCAGCCATGCTCCTTATTTCAGGATCAGTACTTGTCAGGAACTCTTTAATGATCCAAGTCACCACTGCTGGGGATATCCATTCTCTAGCGTGCAGAGTACCTTCAAAGACTCCAATTAACTTCCTTGTTCTATTTGGATTGTAATCAATTTTAATGCCTTTGATAGGCCGTCCTTCTACTGAGTTTCCTATAGTAAAGTTTGATACGATATCTGGATACTCTTGAACTAAATCATCTAGCCATTGATATATTTCGTCAAGGTCGTGGTATTTTTCCCATGTGAACGACAGCAGTGAACTAGATCTTGAGTTACCTTCAGCTGTTTCAAGTTGTTTGTCAATTGCTCTGTAAAATTATGAAGAAAATAAATAAATTGAATATTAGACTAGCTGTAACAATAATGGCTCATTTCTAAGAGGATGCTTACAGCGTTATGTCACCACGCCCGCTCCAGCGTAATTTAAGTGTTGCTATCTAATGATAACAACTGGGACCTACGACTTTAAGTGCCCTCCGAAGCACAGAGGCACTCGAAAAACTTTTACCACTAGCGGTCTATATTAATTACGTTCACATATGCTCGCAGCATATGTAATAATAATATATTCAAATACAACATATACCATAGTATCCAAATACATACTTGGTTTCATATTTATGAACGTAAATAAGTACCATTATACATTTTATCCATTGTAATGTCTATTCTCTTAATTATAACTATTATTGAATTGTTTTATGTCCCTCTAATTAAACATAATGACGATATAAGATAAGATACAAAAATTAATACTTCAGTCTCCAAGAGGAGAGTTTATTTGTTGTATTGCTGTTGAGCATTCTCATATTTTTATAGTAAAAAGAGATTGGTGTTTTTTATTGATTACTGGAATGCGAGCAGATGGCCATCATCAACCAGTCCAGTGGTCATTGTGGCCCACGAACATTAGCAACATTAGAAGCATCACCGATGCGTTGTAGGTCAAGAAAAAGAAAGAAAGAAAAGAAAAGAAGATGCAGAAAATTTCTGTTCAATGTTTAATGTAAGAAATATGACTTACTTTTGCATATCGCTGATAACTTCTTTAGTCTCCATACCAACATGCTTTGAAGACGACAGAAAGAGTTCTACAAATTGTGGAGGTACCATCATCCTCACTTCACGTTTCAGCTCATAAATATCGTCCAAAAGCTCCAATATGCCCTTATTCTGAGAATCTTGCAAGAACCTCACTTCATTGTCCGTCTTTGGTATCACTTTATAAACCTTATAACCTTCAAATTTTCTCATTCCAGACGCCACTGTTACGAAAACACTTAAAATTATCAATAATAATTTCTCACCCTTCATTTCTGACTATTAGATCGTATACGAATCGTACTATGATAATAAGTGGTGATTGGTAATTAAACAACTTATTTTTGGGTTTATTAGGTATGCGTCTCTGACTATCTAATCAGTTATCAGATTATTGGTAGTAACTAAATGATATGCATATTCAAGTAATTTATGATTTCTCTTGATAGATTATGATGGATTTTGTACCCGATGTTAGTAGGTTAGAGTGGGTACTAGATAAGATGATCCTTCGGTGATTGTAATAGCCTTTGAGCAGCGGAGTGAGTATGTTCCAAAAACATATACGTAAAAATGTTCATATCAAAACGCCAGTCAGTTAATGTACAGATAAATTGCTGAGAAAGTAATAAAACATGATTAACAGGTCATTGTAAAATTTGCATGTTCTATAATTAGGGCAGAAAATTTAATGTGACGCGATGTGTAACAGCGTACGTTGCATAAACGTGCTGCGGGCTGACTCTGGTGACAAGATTGACAATGTGCTGATAATTTACTTTGTATGCTTTGTACTGTTACAACGAGATGATAAGCTATCTAGTATTAAGTGGTCACCATTGCCAACGGACATCAGTAGTCAACGTTACGAGGCCACATAGTTCGAAGTACTGATAATATAACCATTGGAAAGAAAAGGTCCTTAAATGATGCCCCGTTTCAGAAAAAGGAGCGTAAGTCGCCTCCCGACCAGGTGGTCTGAAGACCTGATAAAGATAGCGGGAATCAGCGAAATTCAGGGAGCTATTAGAATTTAATTATCTCTTGATTAGGTGTAGGAAACCGTCGACAGCTTAAACTCACAACTCAGAGCGCTACATTATTTTCATAAAAATATATTATGAAGTTTGCTAGTCTACATAATTATGACCAACATAGTGTACTAAAGCATGTATCCACTTTGTGGGAGGAGACCTGAGTCTATTAATGGGACAATGAAAAGGGATGATGATTAAATGAATTATTGTGCCATGCGATAATCATTATTGCAACCCATAACTGTCCCACTGCTGGGCAAAGATGTCCTCTCAAGTTGACATTTTTGATCCTAGTCCGCCATGCTGGTGAACTGAAAATTGGCCGATTTTACTCGTTTGATAAAATTTATGAGATACTAGTAAATCCGCCCTCGCTTCGCTTCGGGAAACCAGTCCCTTCAAAAATCTCTATAAATTTTAACAAATTATGTTATTCCGATGTCTAAGCTATATTACTGCAAAGTTTCATGAAAATCCGTTCAGTAGTTTTTGCGTGAAAGAGTAACAAACCCACACACACACTCACATACATCCTTACAAACTTTCGCATTTATAATATTAGTAGGAGTAGGATAGTAGGAAGTAGGATCTCAGGTATAAAGGTTTCTTAACGCTGTTTCCCTTCACCGAAGCAAGTTATATAATGCATATATTTAGTTAAAATTAGAGGAGCGTACGAGTACAAGGGATCGACCCAGGGCCTTTAGTTCCTAAGTTTACTTAGCCAAGCCAGTCTTGTCTAGATAATAACTAACCATGAAAGATAGACTAAGGTACTGTACGATTATACTTTTATAGAGGCCATCATCTCAGTCCAGAGGGGTACCAACGCGTCTGTGACCAAATTGGAACGAGACTCGTACTAACAATAACTAACTGGACTATTGCTAAAATCAACTAATACTGGTGCCTGTCCTCTCACTTATTAACAGACTAACCAACTAATATTCTTACAACATCCACTAACTGGACTACCCATTCTTGTCCCTAAATTAAGTCTTTTGCTATATCAGTCACAGTTGTCATGGGCGATAGCAAAAAGACGCAGGCTCGTTTGTTACCTTTATTCGATGAAAAATAACCTATTTTAATTTTAATCTGTGATATCTATATATATAAAACTCAAAGGTGACTGACTGACTGACTGACTGACTGACTTATATAGTGATCTATCAACGCACAGCCCAAACCACTGAACGGATCGGGCTGAAATTTGGCATGCAGGTAGATATTATGACGTAGACAACCGCTAAGAAAGGATTTTGTTCAATTCTACCCCCAAGGGGATAAAATAGGGGATGAAAGTTTATGATTTTCGACTGATTGAACTGAACGTACAGCCCAAACCACTGGACGGATCGAGCTGAAACTTGGCATGCAGGTAGATGTTATGACGTAGACATCCGCTAAGAAAGGATTTTGATCAATTCAACCCCTAAGGGGATAAAATAAGGGATGAAAGTTTGTGATTTTCGACTGATTGAACTGAACGCACAGCCCAAACCACTGGATGGATCGGGCTGAAATTTGGCATGTAGGTTGATGTTATAACGTAGGCATCCGCTTTTGATCAATTAACCCCCTTTCGACTGATTTAACTGAAATTAAAGATTGGAGCTACTGTGATAAAGACGTCCGCTTAGACGATTTTGATAAATTCAACCCCCCTTGGGATAAAATAAGGGATGATGGAGGATGTAAATGTATTAGTTTGAACCTATCAGTACCTAATGGAACGAAACGGGGGTGAAAAATTGAATGGGACTTAATACAATTTTCAAGATAGAAAGCTGAAAATTGGTAAACATAGCTACTCTTCATTTTAAATAAAAAATACACTATTAAGTTTTTGTCGAAAGCACCCTCCAACCAGTAAAAAACCGGGTGTAATTTGTTTGGTATTTTTAGTACTTTCTGAGTTAGGGACAATAATGTCCAATGAGTAATGTCCAGTCTTTTTGTTAAGATTAAAAAATATGTGCTTCAATATTTTTTAAAATCACCCCTAAACTTCAAAATATATGGGGTTAAAATTAAATAGAGATTTAACCCTCCACATATTTATACGGGATGTGAAATTTGATTAGGACATTTCCACGGGATCGTGAAGTGCAAATTCATGAATCTTCTATCTTCTATCTTCTATCTTCTTCTTCTATCTTCTTCTTCTTCTTCTATCTTCTATATATATAAAACTCAAAGGTGACTGACTGACTGACTTATATAGTGATCTATCAACGCACAGCCCAAACCACTGAACGGATCGGGCTGAAATTTGGCATGCAGGTAGATATTATGACGTAGACAACCGCTAAGAAAGGATTTTGATCAATTCAACCCCTAAGGGGATAAAATAAGGGATGAAAGTTTGTGATTTTCGACTGATTGAACTGAACGCACAGCCCAAACCACTGGATGGATCGGGCTGAAATTTGGCATGTAGGTTGATGTTATAACGTAGGCATCCGCTTTTGATCAATTAACCCCCTTTCGACTGATTTAACTGAAATTAAAGATTGGAGCTACTATGATAAAGACGTCCGCTTAGACGATTTTGATAAATTCAACCCCCCTTGGGATAAAATAAGGGATGATGGAGGATGTAAATGTATTAGTTTGAACCTATCAGTACCTACCTAATGGAACGAAACGGGGGTGAAAAATTGAATGGGACTTAATACAATTTTCAAGATAGAAAGCTGAAAATTGGTAAACATTTTACTACTCTTCATTTTAAATAAAAAATACACTATTAAGTTTTTGTCGAAAGTACCCTCCAACCAGTAAAAAACCGGGTGTAATTTGTTTGGTATTTTTAGTACTTTCTGAGTTAGGGACAATAATGTCCAATGAGTAATGTCCAGTCTTTTTGTTAAGATTAAAAAATATGTGCTTCAATATTTTTTAAAATCACCCCTAAACTTCAAAATATATGGGGTTAAAATTAAATAGAGATTTAACCCTCCACATATTTATACGGGATGTGAAATTTGATTAGGACATTTCCACGGGATCGTGAAGTGCAAATTCATGAAAAATAACTTTCCCTGATTAAGTTATGCTAAAGATGTTTAACTGAAGTTGTTACTAAAATTTCAGCCTGAAAAAATAGTATTTGTAAATAAGTCCAAAGAAAAAGCGCTCTCGAGTTCAGTAAAAATGCGCGATATAACCAAATTTCACGCGGGCAAAGCCGCGGGCGGAAAGCTAGTTTTGCTATAAATTTAGAGAAGAGAAAAGAAAGGTAACTACTTAACGCCCATCTAGCCTAATCCTGGATCCTATAAACGCGCCGCGGGGTTTTTAATAAGCCAATTTTAATTAAAAGTCCTGTTCACCAAACAGTATTCGAGAGTTAAGCATTACTAAGATTCTTGTGGATTCTTTATTAATATTGGTGTTTTGGGTTGCTTTGTAAATGGGGTGTCAAAGTCAGTCTTTGAGGACTGATATTATGTTAAGCTATTCATAATATGAACGATTTATTGTACCTAGGTAGTCATAAAATCAAATAAAATAATAAGAGTTTACGCGGCACATATTATTATTAAGGAACTGTTTTATCTTGAATCCCTGCTAGCTTCTGTGCCGACGTCCCACACACGTCACACGGTGACGTCATGAAAAACCTGAATCACGCTATCAATGTTTCCTAAACCGCATTTCAACACTCAGAATTTGGATGCTACCCAGACATGACGCCTTGCCTGGCGGGAGATCTCTTTGTGGTAAACTATCACTAACTTGTTTTAGTCGTGTTCCGCTGGTAGCTTCAGAGTCATTACTGACGTAATGCCTTTAATTAAGTGAAAGTAATGCCTCTAATGTTACTCATGACCGTGGTCAAGGATGGCCACCTACCATTAAGCTATTGTGATCATTTGTCACTTTTGTCAGCTATTTATTTACTTCGTAAGAGACAAAAAAAATCACTTTTGTATTTCTTCGTAAATCTAATTTTAAAATCTAATTGCAATGGGTAAGTGATGATTCTTGCTAGAAAAAATATTTAGAAAGAAAAAAACCATTTTGAAATACAAAAAATGTTACCTACCCATCCAATTGTTAATCAAAGAAAATTTTAATAAAATCCAAGCCATATTTCAAGTTTGAACCATGGTAGGGCTCAGGTGTGACGGAGTCTTAAAGATATTACGGGCCCTTTCATTTTATGACGTCATTGTCGGCATAAACGTCATTACAGGTCTTCAGGATGGCGGAAAATTTAAAGAGAGCAAAAAATGAATCATTTATCTCGGCAAATAGCACATTCGGAGTCGTTTCCACAGAATTAATACTCAAATTTGTATAAATGCCTCGTTTCATTGGACCATTTGTCTGAAAAGATCTTTCAGGCAATAGGTGTCTTAATTTCTTTGTGGAAATTGTGTTTGGTTATAGTGACCGAGCACTATTTGAAGGGTTGTTGGAAGATCATTATCGCTCCGCAGAGATTGTGGCGTTTTTGTGAAATCACGCTCACAATCTAATCGAATGTAAAATAATGTTATTGTAACAATGTATTAGAACTGTACGGCTATTCTGTAAGAAACAAATTCGATATCGAAGCTCACTCAGACGAGTTGTGTCACTTCGATTGCGAGTTTGATTGGCGCTGCGGTCCGGTTTTAATTTTAACAGAACGCAATGCACGTCAAACGTCAAAATCTCACCGCGGATTCAGCTATCGAGATGTCAAAGATATCCTTACAGAATAGCCTAGCTGAAATCTATTTTATTCGATTCTTGTTTTTACATATATCTTATCTATAAAATATGAAATATCGGAGTACTAAATATTTATCGTATACAATATGTACTGTACCGGTATCAAAATAAAATGTCTAACTACTCCATTACTTGAATAAATAGATATACAACGTGTCCCAAAATTCAACGATACGCGGGAACTGGAGGGTGGACTTGCTCATGACTACTTCAGGAAAAATAAGAAAATAAAAAATGAAACAAGACCCAAATTTCTTAATTGTTCGCGTTTTTTGCGTTTCGCGAAAAGATTTTTTCGTCTTATTGTTTCCTGAAATAGTCATGAGCAAGTTCACCCTCCAGTTCCCGCTTATCGTTGAATTTTGCGACACGTTATATATCAGGAACGAACTGAGGAGAAGAAGTGGCAAGCAACTCCCAAGTTTATTCTTAAGCACCGTTACAGACTTAGAGTACTAAGCCTGTAACTTCAAGCTATATTTCAAACACATGCCTAAGAGTTTCACCTTTGAAGCAACCATCCAGTTTGTAATCTTTCGTAAGTCATAAGAATAACGTGATTTGATTTTAACATACCTACAACATACATCACATCTACCCACGAATGAGCCACCAGTTGTTGAAGTAGATAGTGATATGAAGATAATATTAAGATGAAAAATAGCCAATTTATAGTCAAGTACCCATGCATCTCATAACTAATATTGAATTAATATTTAAATATATAACACAGTACGATATATCATTTCCTGCGTTTCACCACACACTACATCATCGAACGCGATGCCCTGAAACAATAAATCTTGTTTCGACGTAAAATTGTTATCCCAATGTTTGCAGACCGCGCACAAAATTATAATCAACTTTTTGTACCGGTTCGAGTTCGTTTCGGTAACAATATTTGGGAAATATACAAACAATAAAAACATGATAATACTACAAATGTGTCCTCTCTATGTTTTTACCGCGGTACGTAACGTTTCTACATTGAATGTTTGAATGAATGTGTGAGAGACTACGTGATGTTTTAGATTCGCGCTTGGGCGATGAAAAACTGTCTCAACTTTGACAGCTTGAATAGCCAAGAATGTATCAAAAGCTGCACATTATTATTTGCGAAGGTCGTCGTACACATGCGTCGTCACGTATTCGCAGGAATGTGAGTCACTAAGCTTATAAAAATACTAGTTTTTGCACGTGTTACACATTGTCTGAGAAAGTGTTACCTAATGGTAGCAGCTAAGAAAATTTCAATCGACATAGGTAGGTAACAAAAGTACATGATCAACAAATAGAGTTCATTCATTCTCCTACCTCATTTCCTCACTTTACATCATTTGACGACTTTAATATTTTTCTTTTTTACAATAGATAATAGTGCAAAGGTCAGTTTAATGAAGTCGCCATATTAAAGTTTGATTATTGTCATGATAAATCAGAATCGTGGATGTCTAAATCTATTACGTCATCAACCAGGAAATCGGCCTGTCCGTTTGAGTGTGGGGTTTAGTCTCTAGAACGCTTCAAACTAACAAAGACTTATCACTCGGATAACGCAGTCGGATAAAAATATACTTCAACCAGTCATTAACATCATCCACCCATAATGTCCTACTGATGGGCTCAGCAGGCTTAATTGAACTCTTAATTCCAGGCTGTTTACAGCGTAAACAGTTCAGTTTAAGTTCAGTAAACTGAACTGTTTACGCCGTAAACAGCCTGGAATTAAGAGTTCATAATAAGCCTGCAGGTCTCCTCTCATAACAGGAGAGGTACAAACCATAGTCCACCACGCTGTCTAAGTGCGGATTGGCACTTCACAAACCTGAGAAAACATTGTGGACTACCCTCAGATGTTCAGGTTTCCTCATGATGTCTTCCATCAGGTTCCGGAGTCCAACGTTCAAACTCGGCTTGTACCGTTTGAGGCGGATCGTGTGTGCTCGTGCAAACACTGCTTGCTTTAACCAGTTAGATTCAACTCATAAATACTACGGAGCACCGGTCTCTCCCCATTATTGATGCCGCCAGAAAGCCTCCGATATGCCTTTACAACTGATATCTGTCGATAACAACCGGGACCAACGGCATAACGTGCCCTCTGAAGCAAGGAAGAGATCAAGAAATTCTGCCACTAGCGGTCACCCATCCGACTACCGACCACACTCGTTGCTTAACTTTGTCGATCGCTTGAAATCGACGCAAGCCAATGGGCAATGAGCACTTCCATCAGTAAATACTGAAATTTCACAAGAGCCGAAACAAAAAACGATGGGCCATTGTTTCGGCTATTCAATTACTGTAAATGTGGATAGTTCGGCCAGACAGATTTCATTATTGAAAACGAATAAAGATGGCGACGTACATAAAAGCAGATTTCATTGGAGATTACGTTTATCTTGATACGATTTTATAATAAACCGGTTTAATCGGTGTTTATGTGTCGAGTGATATCAGTTTTTATTAACGCTAAGCTGTATCTAAGATAAGGTGTAATGATATTGAAATTGAATAGGTATTTGAATTGGAATAAGGTTATTTAAATACTTATGCAATTAAGGAGTGGAGAGTGAAACATGTTTAAATATAAAAAGTTAAGGAGGTTTACAATTTTCACAATTTAACTAAAAGAAGTACTCCGCAACTCATTGTATGTATGCACTCATAGCCCAACTAAGCCTCTTATATTAGGCCGAGTCGGCCGAGTATTTACCTGTACAATTCTTAGTGTGCACAATAAAGTATATTGTACTGTATCGTAGGTACGCGATGTGTGATCCTCATAGTACACAGTTGCTCGACTCATCAAATTCAAATATTTATTTCTTCGAAGTTGGTTTTTACATACTCTTTTCGAAAGTCAAACTATGCCATCGCTTCAACAAATCCCTACGGAGAGTGGTCTTGGAAGAAGAAGCGGCAAGAAACTCCCAAGGAGTCTTGTTTTTCTCTTTCTCCAATCACAGTTACAGCTTGCACTTACTACTAATTACGGCTAAAATACTAAACTCATGTCCAAGCTGTTTTTTCATTAAAATATTTATCAAGTTTGTAATAACCTTTCGTCATAAGAATGCTTTTGAAATGACTTTTAAATTTACTGTACGGCATTTCTGTCAATTGTATCGGAACTTTATTATACATTTTAATGCAGTTACCCATGAAAGAGCCACCAGTTTTGCTAGGTCTGAATTTTTCTGAAATTTGACTCAACCCAAAGTAGCCGATTACTATGCACGGTTATAACAAAAAAAGTTTTATGATCTATCACAAAAACTTTAATGTATTCCATTTATGGTACATTTTTTCACGTCAATAGCCAATAAACGAGCAGACGAGCCTTCTGATGTCAAGTGGTCAAGATTGTCTAAAGACATCACACGTAACTCATAGCTTGTTATAGTGTGAATAGAATTTGATTCTTTTTATATTCGAAAGCTGGTAAATTTGGGCGACATCTAAAGGGTTGTTATGAGTTACACTTGTTGGCATTGTATTCGGTTATTTTATGTTAAAAGTTAAATTATTCTATGTTGCTTATTTACTTACCTTTACCTACTTTACTCTACTTTTCTTTCTCTATATTTCTGCAAAAGGCTAAACCCTACTTGGTATTTCTTCTAATACGATCATATTTTCTAACAAGATTTGCTAAAGTATTTATTATGAGAGTATGTTCCAGTTTAAGCGTGATATAAGAATACCGCAAGGACATAAATTTTCCTTTACAAGGTGGCTACTGTCCTTTTTGGCGGTTTCAACATTTTATTGATATCACGGGTCGTTTTATGAAGACATTACCCTAAACATTATCTGATACGCCAGAATCCCTTTTGGGGAAGGTATTTTTTTAGGATTTAACGGCAAATGTGGACACAGCTTCCATTATCACCCATGTTCTGTAACCATGTCTGAACATAAGCCAAATCGGGACTAGGACTGTTAGAGAGAAGAGGGTATTATCAATAACTTTTAACAAAATAGAACCGACTTTAACGCCGAAAAGTAAAAATCGGTGCAGTTAAACGCAGTTAATATAGCTAAATCCTGCTCCGAAGTCTGATGAACACGGTGCTGAAAACCGTATCAAAATCGGTTCAGCCTAACGCGAGATAATCGCGAAAAAATATACATACATACATACAGGTCAAAATGAGAACCTCCTTTTTTGAAGTCGTTTAAAATGTTTAGTCGGTTAAGAGTTTCATTCAGTGACCCGAATGGCGTGATGGTTAACATTCCGGATTGCTGCTCCAATGGTCCTGGGTTCGATTTCCAGCGAGACAGAAATTTGAATAATGAGTTTGATATTCCGTTCTGGGTCTGGGTGTGTGTCCTTGTCTTATATGTTGTCCATGCAACCACGACACAGGGAATCCTCGTGTGAGGCTTTGAGTGTGTAGCGTTATTTTATTTATTTATTTAAGTTGGTAACAAAAGTGTAGCATCCTCGAGGATTCAAAAGGTAAATTCGTAAAATAAAAGTGTATCTAGCAGTGTATTTCTAACTTAGTTTGATATTTACCAAACTGTTTATACTTATGTTGTATAAAAGATATGAAAACAATATTATATTTTCAAAAGATATCGCGTGTCATAAATAAGCATCGAGCTACAGAATCGACTGCGCCGTCCCTAACCGGCGATAAGGAGAGGTACAGGTTGACCATGCGTTTTGTTTTTGTGGGATAATCCTTCTTTTGGCCAACAATGTGATGGTGGTACGTTAAATGTCATAAATATCCATGCGCCAATCCGTGGTAATACATAAAAGTTGTCAAAATTATATTATCATTATATTGTCTGCAATTTTTTTTTACTTTTTTGTATCGTAAGCAACGTCAGTGATATATTTGAGTAACGTTAGCCACTTGGAGACTTATTAGGGCATTATCAGTCAACAACTTTTATGTAAAGTTTGTCTTACTTTTTCTGACTAGACTCATGTAAATTATAAAAACTAATAACAATTTAAACCGATTATGAAAATATTTGTATAGTAGAAATAATTCATCATAATACAATAACGTCAACGCAATGAAATGTTTATAGCTCAAGAATGTTTCTGTCCTTATCGGAGCAGTCAGTCTATTCACCCTAGAATCGCCGGTGTAACAAAAGCGCTATCGACGTGAATTTCAACAATATCCGCGCGCGTAAATCACGCCCGCCATATTGTTTATACGCCAGCGCGAAACTGTAGACTGTCCTTTTTTACGGATCTTATCGAACTGTGGATGTGGTCACAATATTTTTGCACCTGCTTTACACGTCGGCACTCACAAAAGGCGTCTTCGATGCTGGAATCTTTATTGTTTTCCCTGGAGAAGTATCGTTTGATATAAAGTTGATACACACCCGCAAGATTTAAAAACGTATTAAATGTTGGCTATGGCCAAATCATCGGGATTAAACTAGATAAACGTCACCTTACACACGTAATAATATGGTAACGACAAACCTACCACAAAAATACCTAACTATCGAAGTTTTCTACACCGCTCGCATATACAAGTTCCGAACATGAACAATCAAAGCTCGGCCGGTCTCCACACTTAGCTTTCGTCTAGTGGGAGATCTCCCTTTTCTAAGTGGGCATGTGTGGTCCACGGACATACAATTAACAGGACCTGTGGCTATGACTCCGACTTTGCACAATGTTATCCACCGTGGAAAGATGAGAAGTAAGCTTGGACACAAGAAAGGGTAGAATGCTGCAGGTATCTTCCTACGCTACAAAATTATTCATGATTATATTAACCTTCTTATTCTGAACCACGATGGGTTGTGATGACGATAATGATAATATATTTTAAATATATGACTGGTACCTACATGTTAAAATGGATGGATGGAGCCCTTCATATTCTTAGCTATTTTGTCGTCCTTTAAGTTACCTTCTATGTAACAATATTGAAAAATATAAAAGTAAATATTCTTATTTGAACGTTCTGAGCAACTTAATTTTAATGAACTTTTTGCTTTTATAACTCAAAGTGAACTGATATTACAGTCATCAGTGAGTATTGTGTTTTGTCGACATAAAGAGCCCTTATATTTAAAACTCATTTTTGGAGGAAATCGCGCGCGACGTATTGTCCTCACAACAATCAGTACCTGCCCTTATTGTTAGGGTTGTCACAACCATTGTTGATGTACGTCCTCTGGAATTTTAAAGGACTTTTTTAACGGTCAATCACTACTGCGATTGCAATTTATTATTGCTGATTGTTTGACTGTGAATGGAGGACTCTTCTTTGTAAGGATTCATTATGAAAATATTTATTTTTTCAAAGCTTTTATACAAAATTTTACGTGTATATCGTTAATGTACTATATCTTAATCAAACGTGAATTTTACGTGAGTTGAATATATTCGTAGCAGGTGCTACGAATTAAAATATGACGTATAATGTTTATTATACGTCATATTTTAATACCATAAGAACATTACGTTTTAACGACCTTCCCAAACCCATATCTTACCACCATCCCAAATTAAAACATTACATAATTACTGTTTTAAAATCGGCGGATTTTAAAACAAATCTTCAACGCCTTTCATTGTTTGTTTTTAGCTGACGTTTTCTTCTTATAAATTATTACCTCCCTGCCAAATTTCATCCATAAGTCAAGGAGTTAGGAGTTATTCAGATTTCGTGTTTAATCAAAAACTGAATAAGCCTTCGCTGTTATAAAATTCCTTGCTCTGAAATAAATTAACTAACATTACCTTAACTGGAGTCATCATTGCAACCCATTACTGTCCTTCCATGTTACTGCTGGGCACGGGTTTCAAAATGAGAAGGTCGAGGTCCACCACGCTGGCCAAGTGCGGATTGGTAGACTTCACATGCCTACATTTGAGTTTTGCGAACTCTCCGACATGCAGGTTTACTCACGATGTTTTCCTGCGCGAGGCCGCACCACGGCTTTTTCCCGCGGCGGTAACCGCGTAACCACGCAATTCGCATACATTTTCAGAAACCGCAAGTGCGACCGCTTGTATTGCTTTCCTTGAGTTACAAAATTTACGCGATTAGAAACCGCGGCGGTTTAGCCGTAGTCCGGCCTCGGCCAGAAGTGCATGCCCTGCGATTCCAACGTGGACACTCAGAGTAGGAGGTCGAATTCTTAGCCACTAACTAGGCTATTACTGTAAGCTGGGCCAGTTTGGTACAACATAGCGCCTGTTATTGCGCTAAAAGTCCAGAGCCGGATTAAAGGCTAACAAGTTCCGTAACGACTGTCTTTAATTAAATTTGCATCAACACGAACCTTGATCCTTATTCCTCCTTAACGCGTTTGATGTTAACACGCGCTATAAATTACATAAATAATAACGCCGTAACACCGAATAGGCCGTAACGGTACCCTCGTAAAGTATGCAACGTTATTGAGTCCGGGATAATATTTAACGCGTATTGTTTCCTCCGCACTACGGTCAGATCATAACGCCGGTAAATATGATTTGATATGAGAACTAGACGCAGCTCAGCAGTGTGGAAGTGGCTTTGTTATTTTTTTGTATGTTGTATGTATTTTTTTAAAGTTAAAAGTTATACAGGTGCACGACGATTTTTGCTAGAGAAAAATATGTTCGCGTCAACAACATGCTAGCTAAACATAGCGCGTGCAACGGCCTATAAACGCGCACACACACACACACACACACACACACACACACACACACTAATTCATGTGTCCGCTAGTGGCCACAATATCTTGAGTACTTCTGTGCGTCGAAGAGCACGTAATGGCTCGATTATCAGTTGCTATCGATTGACAGCAGTCGTTAACCCACGTTGGAGGCCTTTGGATGGCATGAAAACTTTCAATACTTGGGTTCGCGGCAACAGGAGAGGATGGTGCGCTGCATGCTCGTTTGCTACTTTCATCATCATCTCAACCCATCATGGCCCACTATTGAGCACGGGTCTCCTCTCAGGATGAGAAGGTTAAGGCCTTAGTCCACCACGCTGGCCAAGTGCGGATTGGCGGACTTCACACACCTTTGAGGTTTGCGAACTCTCCGGCATGCAGATTTCCTCACGATGTTTTCCTTCACCGTTTATAGCAAGTGACATTTAAATACCTTAGTTGCATAAAAAATGCTTTTAATTGGCATGCACACATCATGGTGCGTACACTTCCAAGAAATAACTGTGCAATAATAAATGTACAATGCTCTTGGAATGAAAATAAACAAAATAAATCTCATTCCACTCGTATGTGCCTAACGTCCATGTATCAGTCCCCTAATATCGGGCAGCGATACGCTGCGTAAATATTACGGACCCTACCTCCGCCCGTAAACCTTGCGTAAACGTCAAGTAAACCGAAATCAAACTTCTGGCTTCTTCTGTTTAGCTCCTGGCCGTGGTGGGAGGAACTAAAACTTATTTGTAAACGGGTTTCGAATCTTTTGATCAATTCGTTTGATTCGAACTAGTAAATAATATAAATTACACGTGTAGACAGATTTATATGACACAATATAATACATTCCGTATCTATTATTATTATTCCAAGATCGCCGCCGCAACAGTATGACGGATTTATTATTGTATCACGCCTATATCGATATGGCTTTCAAATAAAGAGTTATTCCGGTCTGATGTAAAGTAGAAAACAACACATTAGGTATATAAAACCAAAATTACTGGAAAATTAAATATGGCTTATTTTATTATTACTAAGAACCTATAATTATGAATGATGACATTTGCACGTACCCAGGTACCTAACTCTTGCCGTCAATCAAGAGCATTTATTTAATTTAATTTATGTTTTCTACTATAGTAACCGCTCATAATTCTTTACATGCATCGCCTCACAGAGACTTTCCTGGACTAACAATATTACGTGCTCTCTGAAGCACAGAAGCGCAAAGGAAATTTTGCCAGTAGCGGTCACACATCCAACTACCGAACGCGCCCGCTGTTGCTTATCTCGGTCAATAGGACCTATGAAAGCCTCCAAGCGTCCAAGCTGTGAGCGCTTCACTAACTAGTGTTATATAAAAATAAATAATTCTACTGTTGCAATACAATACACGAATTGAATTTCATTTACCCTATCCCGTACAATAGTTTCATACGAACATATCTCCTTCAACAGATCTTTAATACTCTCATAGGTCTTATTTCGTTCACAAAAGGAAGCTAATCTCATAGCCCCACAAAGGAGTGCTATTTGAAGAGATCTCTTTTAATTTTATATCGTACGTGCGGCTCTGTTAGAATTGTTACTGATTTTATAAATATCCGAAAAGCCTGCAAAGGATGCTTCGAGCTATATACGAGTATTATATATTGTTGGAAGTTATAGCCTTCTTATAGTACATTACATAACTACTGAGCACGGATCTCCCCTTATTACTGAGGAGGCCTGTAGTATGCTCTAGCATACTCCACCATGCTGCTCAAGTGCGGATTGGTGGAGGAGTTAGGTTAGTGGCCAACCCAGTATCGGATGTTTTTCAAGCCGCCCGAAGGCCTTTCGACATGGCTTAACAACTGCTATCTATCGATAACAACCGGGACCGACGGCTTGTCGTGCCCTCCGAAGCACGGAAGCGTTCAAGAAATTTTGACACTAGCGGTCACCCAGCTTCGGTCACTTAGCTTTGTCGATCACTTAGGATCAACGCAAGCCGCCGGGCTAGGAGCGTTTCGCTATTATCACTTAATATTTTATCTAACAGTCACATGATAAGATAATAACTGAAACAAAACTACATAATTATGAATGACATCGTTATTGATCACTCGAAACAAGTTTACCTGAATGTTTCAATCAAATGATCAAGTTTGATCAAGCTTCCATGTTACCGAAGAAACCTCGCAGCTATTCCCAGACGGCCGCTGTCGTGTCAAAGATCGTTATCCGGACTGCCTAACTGTGTACAATTCAATTTCCAGCTGCAGCATCTGCATTTATACCGTCGCTTATATCTGAAGTAACCTTTTGTGGTTACTAATGGTTTGGTACTGAGTTTTTACAGGAATTCAGGTAGCAGATGAGCATTCAACGCCATCTTACTGCTGCCTATAACTGTGGCCGATAGAAGACAAGACTGTAATCGGGACTAGGATAGCTTAGTTTATTAGTTTGAACCTATCACGTTACATACTTTAAGTATGAGGACTGGGACAGGGACTGTAAGTAGTACCTAATTAATAAGGTTTGTCAGCTATAATTGTTATTGATAGTCTTGTTATAAATTTTCAGAAAGAGTCTTTTTTATTTATTCTTTATATCTGTTGCTACCCTTTAGGACGTATTCACCGGTCACATTGTGCGAGGAGGCCAGTGCACTTCAGTGGGACAGTAATGTAGGTATAGGTACAGTAATATAGAACCAGGGTTACTTTATTATTGATGATGAATCCTTTAGCCTCAACAGCTCCTACATTTCTGAACCTATAGTAAAATGGTACCATTTACAAAGATAAAATGTATGTTTTACAGGCAAGTCGGGGCGTTACAAGTTTGAAATATAGTTCTTAAACCGTAAATCGTAAGGCTTTTGTAACGTTGGCCCCAAGTAGAACGTTCCTATAGATACATTTGACGTTTATGACCCTTGAAGCGAGGTTGGAGAGAATTTCGCTCAGAAAACTTTTGTGTTTTATGTAATGATTAGAGAGAAGCTTAAAATGTATTGACCGTGTCGATTTGGGGGCTGGTGTTTAGTTAGGAGCGAGTTAGTGTTGTTAGGAACATGAAACTTTGTACAATGGGGTCTTATGGGTTGGATTTAACGCTTTAATGGTCAACTGAGCACGGGTCTATTCTCAATCTCATACCTGCGGAAGCCTGAAGTAAATTCTTCCACAGTGCAGTGCGGTCCTCCACTGCTTTAGTGCGGATTACGGTACTTGTGCCCATTTCGGCCTTGTTCTATGCCAGTTACAGTTGTCATGAGCGGTGGTCGAAGAGTGATTCTGCATGTTCGTTTGCTATCTTAATTCTTTTAAAGAATGGTCACCGTGTTAACATTGCATCACGGATCACCAAAGAGTAACGTGCAGAATTTTCTAGTCTCTCTCACACCAAAGAGTTGAAGCGACATGGCAATAGTTTTATCTAACCAAAAGTATATGCAATATCATTTTAAAAGAGCGCACGCGAATACCCTCGAATGCTGCGGATTTGAAATTGGAAGCCATAAAGGCGCGAACCGGCCGGAAGTCGGACGCGAGCTCCATCAGATCCGTATCGCGACAGACGCCGCGAGCGGATTCATTTCCGGTCGACGGTTGCATTTTGAATTTTAGAATTCCATTCGTTACGAAATGGGTCAGATGTGATTCTGGTGATAGGGTTGGTGCAGTTAGCGTTGAATTGAGCGCATCTGTTACGCTGAACGGTTCAATCAAATTGGTTCATTTGGGATTGAATGGAAATACATGGATTCTGTGAACAAACTTTCCGAAGTCCCTTTAATGGATGTTCTAGGAAGTACCTAATATCCTGGGAGTCCCGGTAATAGAACCTCTGGGAAAATTCTCTGTAGTCCTTTCTCGGAACAACTATCAGCGGAACTACTGTAAGTGTATTAACAAATATCGTCAATAGTCCAAACAGCTCTTTTCAGTAAACAGTAGTATAGGTCTATGTCCTTTTCAAATACTTATCTATATTTATATCTCTGTTAAACTCAGTAAGTAAATGAGGAATTAACCCTTTAAGGGTCTTCTATTAGATTGGGATCTTTTCATAACTCAAGAGGTCTAGACTTATTTGGTTTTACTAAGTTAAATAAAGTAAAGTTAAATAATTGTAATGGTAGTTTTCTTTAAACGATACCATATTTCAAGGGGTGCGTATAGCCGTGGGTCTTCATAACTCAATAGGTCTAGACTTATTTGGTTTTATTAACTTAAATGAAGTAAAGTTAAATAATTGTAATGGTAATTTTCTTTAAACCTTACCTTACTTCAAGGGACACGTATAGACAACTATACGTGTCCAGTTTGTTATCACTAGCTAGTTTCAAACCATGTTGGAGAGTATTGGTAGGAATAAAAATATCTGACACTAAGGCCACAAACTAAATAATCCACACTGGAGCAGCGTGGTGGAAGGTGCCCTATTCCTCCTTATTTATGAGGAAACTTTTGGTCAGGCTATAAAGGGGTAGATTGTGCGAATCAAAACTAGCCTGTAATTTTGCGCAAAACTGTCTGCGTCAAAATCACTAAAAGTGACATCAAAAGTGCTCCGCGGGATTCAATTATTATCTCCAATATTTCACTTTAACTGAAGCACTTACTTCAGAAGGACAGCTGTTGTATTAAATTTCCGCCGTACCAACGATGACAAGACGCCTCGCCTCATTTTACGTGGCTGTAAAAGCTGGGTTTGCTAAAGAGGACACGACGTATAGTCGATATTGGAAATCTCTCTGAGTTTAAGTTAAAAGTTTCGTTTATCGATTGTTTAGGGTTGTTAGGGTTGTTCTTCTCATCTACACATGCATCTTAAAGGGTTAATTAATGCAGTATTGTGGTGAATTAAGAAGAAATTAGACTAAGTAGTCAAAGATTCAATAATTAGCATTATTTTGATGTATTAGGAAATTGTGTTATTTAAATTGTTATCATGGAAACCTGTCACTTGTTTATTTAACATAAATTTGTAACACATGAAAGAGTAATTGACAATTTTTTTATGGAGTCAGAACAACAAATAAGTATGCAGTACCACCCTACTGCTGCCGCCCATGACAACTGATCGACATAAGGACAAGACTCAAATGGGGTCTAGGACTAATCCAATTAGTAGATGGTATTTAAATATTAGTTGGTTAGCATGTTAGTTAGCTTGATAGTAAGTATGGGTAATGGGGCAGTGTTACTAATAGTAAGTCCTGTTAGTAATTGTTACTAAGAGCCTTGTAACATCTTTCTATCATCGCACCCCATAAAAATCTCACTGCTAGGCACGGGACTCCTATAGATATAATTACGGTATCAATAACATAAAAAGAATAATTATCGTTCAAATCACAAAATTCCCAGCAAAACCGACGGGTTAAAACAAAAAAGTCAACAACAAAAGCGCGCACAACACTATTTACTTTCGTTGAACAAGCACAGATACAGGCCGCATAAAAAGTTAGCTCCAGAAGATTTAGCACAACTGTTGTAGAGATACGTATCGAGTGATGTACTGCCGTGCTGACCGTATGGATGACCGCTCGCGTCGGGAATCCACGTGCACACGTACAATATTTACGATGTCAACTGTACTTTTGGTGGGAAAAAAATTAGTTCGGGAATTTTTGCGCTTGGAAAATTCCTCTTTGTAAATAGTGAGGTCTAATTTCAAATAAATTATACGATCATTTGGATTATTGACTCGTGACGATCGACTATGCATACCATGCCGGACTGCTGTTCAAAAGGTCCTGGGTTCGATTTCCAGTGGGTTGAAAAATAGAACAATTAGTTTAAAATTCTGTCCGAACTGTGGATCCTTGTCATTGTGTGTTCCGTGATGTTCAAGTAGTGAGCGATATAATCAAAATTACGCGGCATTTCAGTTGTCAAACTTTTATTTCTTACGTTATTAAAGTTATAAAACACTTTACAATCGATTATACTTGAAGAGTGGTAGCTATCAGGAGTAAAAAATCCATCTACCATTGGGTTGAAATTGAATGAACCTCAAACGAGAGGAATTAATGAGCGATATTCAACGTGAAACCCGTCCACCCCACTGGCAAATATGTTACTTAAAACGCAAATCTTACACGATATCTTGACATTACTTATGTTACAAGCAGTCAACATGACCAGACTGCATATGTTCGGCACAGAAATTCGAATATCAATTCTGATTTACGACCGTTTCCATTCACAATCAACCTTACTCCTCTGATATCAAGGTACGAAATCACTTACTGGATATTTACTCATCTAACGAGTAGCAGGTGTCACCCCAACATTACGCCAAGGGAAAATTTAATACAACGTCTGTCCGTCCAGAGAGTGCCTCGATTGGAGCGAAATATTGGAAATAATAATTGAATTCCGTCGAAGACTCTTTGACTTATTGCTCGTTTTAATATGGCCTGTTGTTGTCGCTTAATAGGCACTTGGGGGTCCTGGGCGTTGCACTGACGCAGTTGAGGGTTAAGAAATAATAAGTTATCAATATACATAAAACTTTTCCGGTACTAAGTCAGTGACTAGCAGATAACTCAACAGCCAAAATTACTGAACGTAAAAACCTAAAGGCCGTGTAGATAATATTATGTTCTTTGAGGTTTGAGGTGTAGAGAAGGTGTAGCTGTAGGGGATAAACTGAAACTTTTCATTTTTTTATGGATTTACTTGAAACTTTCTTTTAGGTTTCTCTAGTAGGTATATGTACATTGTAACTTAACCCGACACGTGCTACATACCTACCTAATGCGAAAGTTTGTAAGAATGTGTGTGTGTGTGTGTGAGTGAAGAATAATGTGTGAGTGTTTGTTACTCTTTCACCCAAAAAAAACTGAACGGATTTTCATAAACCTTTACAGTACCTAATATACCTTAGACATCGGAATAACATAATAATTTAAGTTAATAGTACAGATTTTTTAATTTGGTCGTCGTATAACGATAATTGTCAAGTTAAAAAAAATTCAAGAGCTATATTCTAAGAGATTGGTTCCTCAAAGTGAAGCACGGGCGGGTTTACTAGTATTACATAAAGCACATAACAACAGGCAGATTTCTCGTTAAGTACCTACCTAGCGATTTGTTCCAGGCAACCCATTAGAAGGAAGAAATTATTATTGCACTTAAAGAGTAACACATAAAGTAATGGTAATAAAAAAAAACTTTAATTGATTACTTTATTTTTGATTAAAGGTAGGTACTTCATCTCAGCAAACACATATTCTCGCGGTATAAAAGATAAAGTAAGGTTAGTATGAAGATTTTATGAAAAAGTCAGTATCAAATTAACGTTGTGACAGCATACATAACAAAAAATTAATGTCCTTCTTACATTCATATAAAAAGAAATATCATCCCTTAACTCGATAAAATAAGTAAGATACGTAGATAAAATAAATATTTACGTAGTCCTTGAAAAAAGTTAGTACCAATATATTAAAGTAAATATTGAAAGCGGTTACTAATAACATAATTATGTAGTAATTTAAAAACAAAAAAATCGCACCGACACACGCAAGTGATTTTTTGTGCTTTAGGTAAAAAGCGTTTTAACTTAATCCGATTAGGTGGAAAATGAGTTAAGTAGGTAGGTATACAGAAATTATAGCTATACAAAAATCATGACATTATTTTTACTGATTTTTTCATGTTATTCACTCAGTAAATAGGCGAGAAATGACGTCTTTTATTTTTCTTTTATAAATAAATACCGTAGATATAAATTCCTAAGAAATCACGATTATCATAGTAACGTTTATAATAATGACATTGATACACTCGTCCGAATTTACTGGACATTATCTCAGATTGGGCGATACGATCCATAACACCTTCAGATGGGGCCGTAGAACATGCGATGTAACTGTTTTTTTATATTTAAAATAGGCTATGTAACTAACGATCAGATCTTAACCTATTAAACAATAAACTAATATAAGCTTAAAGTTAGTAATTTTACAAATTTAATTTTTTTATCCAAAAAAAATTCTATATCATCCCATTTAGAGAAAAAGATACAATGTTTTAAAAGCACTATCCATAGGCACTTTGAAGCTGAAGAGTTTGTTTTACGCGTGTAACATTACACTACGACCAATAGGAGAGAAGGATTAATGAGAAATGATGCAAAAATGGGATAACATTTAATATTTGTAAATCTAAAAAACTAATCTACACTAATCCACTAGTAAAAACTAAAAAAATAAAGCTTTTAATAATTAATTCCTTAATTAATGCTGCCATTCCGCGTATTTCGGGGCTCCATAGCAAGACAAGACACAAGTAAGCTGGAAGCGGGAATAGAACAGTCGGATAACATCGTGTCGGCTCCGATTAGACATGCAATTGTCGGCCGTCAGTGTAACAGACAGACTGACGGACGGCTCTCATTTTGTTACTGTGATATTACGAATTAATATTAGGTATTTTTGTTCGGGGAAAATTTAAGGCAACATAAGGTTAAATGTGAATGACGTACGTTACCAGAATCTAAATTTTTATCTGGAAGTATTCGTGTTCATCGTTTATGATTTAAGATTATTTACTTCGCATTAGAATTGAATTTAAACTCAACAAAAAATGCATAAAATTATCGATTTTAGACAATAACGTTAAAAACCATGTAAACTTAAATGGAAACTTAACCATGTAAACATGCAAAATTTAAATGGTTTTGAATATTACAAAATAGGTATTTTATGATTCGCATCTACCAACCGTGCTAAACCAGGTGCAATAGTCACTATAGAAATCCAAAAGCTTTAATTTTTCTTTCTTCCAAACGCAATCAGTAACGATGAACCGAAAGCTTCGCAGCTAACGACACAAAAACTAGTGTGGAGCTTAAAAGCTTGCTACAAAATAGTTTTATTCCCAAGCACTGGCGTTGAACGCGTTGCAGCATCCTTTACAATAATCCGTATAGGCTTTTGGGATATACACTGTACAGAAAAAAATAAAGTTGAAAGCGGAAAATATTTTCGGGCTTTAGATTCGTCACCTGTTTGACCGTATGCGAGCAGTGAAAAATGCTTTACTTGCTCGCTGTATACGAGTTATATAGTGTAATACCGAATGGTTTTTGTGTTGGTTCGTGTCCACTATTGGTGGATTTTTAAGACGGTTACGTTAAATATTAAACGCTATTGTGGTGGAGGAACATGAATCATAGTTATTTTCATTATAGTTGCTCGCACTCTTAAAATCTGAAGATGCTATTCTTAAAATTAACATTATGTTTTTTTTAAACAAATTCTAATCAAATTTACCTATGAGGAACACGTACCTTGTTCTTCGTGGTCCTACTAGCAGAACAAAATAGTAGGACCACGAGAAAACAGCCTACAATTTGTTATCACAAGTTTACTAAAATACATCAAAAGCGCATTCACATTCATATCGGGTATAAGCCGTTACTATTACCGATACAAGCGAATTTTTCTGAATGGAATTTCTCAGATAAACGGGTAAAACGTACATTAATTAACTGCCAAATATTTATTGCCTCAACAACAATTCCTACCTTGTCCAATTTTCACTGTACGGATGTCGAGCAGTTTGAGTTTTAATATTTATCCGCTAGCGATGAGACATGTGGAATAGAAAATGTAGAGTGAGGTAAAATGTGGCCAAGGCCGGATGTGGCTTCTTTGTGTAAACCTTCGGTAACTGTACCAAAAGTTTCGTAAAACTTTTAAACATTCGAAATAACTAAATGAATGAATGAATTCATGTTCAGGCAATGCTTGTTTTGAACGACCTTGAACTGAATTCTCTTAAAGTTTCATGAAAAGACTGGCTGACCTGGCAGACGTTGTTATACAACATATATTATTTAAAATTCATGTTTTAAGCGACGTATTTAGATGACACATGCACCGGTTTCTTTCAGCAGAACATCTGAGAAATCGTATTCATCCAGTAGTTTTTTGCGTTATGCAGATAGACTAAAATTCTAAAAATAATAATTTTATTTGTTATGATAATAAATGGCTATTCGAGATTTCTGATGATGATTCCTATGAGATTTACCTTTTTAAAGTATAGTTATTGTTATTCACAGATAATTTTAGGCTTTATAATGATATTGATATCCCAAATATCGATCAACAACAGTAATTACCTAACAGTCGGGTTGTACATTAGTTTTATAGGTCCATAATTAGCGCGCCAGCTTGGAGTTAATTAGATAAGGATCATAACTTACACTTTATAGGTTGCTATTAATAATGAAATATTGTTATACATAGCGTTGTTAATAGCAAGACCACATGGCGTGACTGTTAAGGCCGAAATGTTCCAAGGGTCCTGGGTTCCATTCCTATAATTATTATCTAAATCTGAGAGTGTACTGACAACTCCCAATAAAATATCTACATTGTACATCATTATCATAACTAGCTTATTACAAAAAGTAACCGACTTTAAAATCGATAAGTAGAGATAACTCCAAAACTAACCGTCAGATGTAGCAGTTATATGGGACTAGACGTGAAGAACTGACCTTCGAATACGAAAAAAAATATCAAAATCAGTTCACACAGATCAAAGTTTTGAGGCAACAAAAAGTTTACGAAAAGAACGTAAAGACGAATTGAGAAACTCCTCCTTTTTTCATATATAAATAATTACTCAACAAAGCCGATTCGCTTTTGACGGATTTGTTATCAAATATACAAATCTATACGCCATCGCTAGGTCTAGATATAAGTTATCAAATATACAAATCTATACGTCGCTAGGTCTAAATATAATACTTTCGCAGAAAGCACCGTCGGCGTCGTGTCAATATAAGAAGAAGCAGTCATTCGTTGAGAGCGTTTCATTCAAACTTGCGATTTATACATGGAAATAGTATACTTACATAAGCGTTTTTATTTCTTAATGGCTGATAAGTCACATGATGGCATAATGCTTATGATAACCATTTTCTATTGACGTGAATACCAGCAATGGTATCACTGAAGCATTGCTATCCAAGTAGAAAAAGAAAAGAAAAAACTAACTTCTTATTTCATTTGTCGACATAAAATTTATAAATAGAGATAACTCAAACACTAAACGTCAGATGTCGCTTAGATTTATATGGAACTAGATGTATTATCTTTTCAAAAATTATCACGGTTCACCTTCGGTTCACCCAGAACACAATTATTATGAGATAACACATGTACGAAAAAAACATACGCACAAATTGAGAACCTTCTCCTTTTTTTAGTCTGTTAAAAATAAAGAAGCTATATTGTTCAAGCTATTTCCTAATACGACGAGTTTTTGGTGGATGATGCAAGATTCAAAAAGGTGTAATTAAATAATTGGCTTTTTTTGTAAATTTCGTTACCTACTAAAGAGCTTGATGATCATTCCACGCATTTCGCTATTTGACGGCAAAATCGCGACGAGAGAATGGCGACATAATGTCTTATTTATGCAAAAATGCTGTTAAAAATCTTAGGAAGTTATGTTGAATCACCAACCACCCAGCCGGTCTCTGAACGACCTCAAATATAATTAGGACTACAGTATCCTTAAAGATTTCCTCCGCTACCCAAAAAAAGCGCTCGTCTATTCAGGCATAAGAGCGCTCACGTCACTGCAAAGTGTGGACTAAAATATTCATAATGCGAAATATGGAAAAATCTTGTCCGGGCATTCTCAAATGGATGGAATATTCAGAGGTTAAGCTATTTGAGGCCCTACCGAGCTTGGTTAAACATTGAATTCGGGTAAGATAATGAAAAATATTTTTTGTATTTTCCAGGTAAGAAGCGTCGACTTTTTAAATTTTGTTGTTTGTAAACTTGTTTTGAATAAGCTTTTAAATATGTGCATGATCAAGGGTCGAATTAAAATTTTATATTCGATAGACTCTTGATTACGTAAGTATCACATTATTATGTTCGAAAGGAGACCGTCCAAAATTGTATGGAGTCTGGGCCTGGTTTTGTACCAGTGATAAAATAAAATAAAATAAAATAAAATAGAAAAATAAACCATTTTTGACTAATCAAATCCACGAACTCATCTTTATTTCAGTGCAAAAATTATTTATTAAATCCACGTGATGCAATTATTTTACATAATGGCGGGCAGCAGACCAGAGGATTCATAATTTTTGACGTATGACGTTAGCTGTCAATATGCCTTATCTATGCTTGAACAATGGCTTGAACTCAGAGTGAAGGACGCCATCTTGCAAGTGTTGCAAGTAGTACCTACCGAATAACTCGAAATTAATTTTATTTTAGCAAGTCATTTATTGCGATTTGTGAATTTATTATATTTTTAATGAATTTTCGTTATTTTTATTTGTTTCATGGTTTAGTGTACAAGATCACGCACAAAATGGACCATCTCCTTTAAATGATTAAGTATCTAGGTATACGTTAAAAATCTTAATTTAAATAATGTTGATTCCGTTAACAATCTAAAACAACTGATCTTCAAATATTTAATTTTGCAAGAGAAGCTTCAAACTTTTCAAGTAAATACTCTAGATTTCCTGAGCTCCTGATTAGAAGAAAGGCATAATAATAGTGTTCGCCCGTCAAAATACTCTCAAAGTGTTGTTACACCATTGATTTGGCGATGGTGTTAGTAGTTTCAGATTATTCTAAGTGTGAAACTAGCTTCCATTATTATCACCATTTCATATTCTCTACAGCGTAAAGGACATAACTAACCATAGCGCGAAATACGCAACCTGTTACGCTTAACCGTGACGTTTCACATAAACACGTAATGACTGTTACTGCGTGACGCGCTTTACATTTTACTGCACACTAAATTTATTCCAAAACGCCGCGTTACTCTTCGGCCCCATCTGCGCCTTAACGCGTTAATTAGTGCAATAAATTTGACATTACGCAGATGTAGCCAAGGTGTTAGCGCGCTAATTGTATGCGGCATTACTAATGGCATTAAACATTAAACGCTAAATCGGGTGTCGGTTTTTTTTGACAAATCAAAGAGTTTTTAGCGCCGAATTTAGTGCACTAAAAATAGAGCGAGACGACACGATAAGGTAGAACAAGGATGTATGTACTTGTACGTCTACTATGTTTTAGGCGGGAACGGGACATTAGGCGCGAAATTCGAAAATTGAATGATTGAATACGCAGATGTAGCCAAGCGTCCTTAGTGCGTTAAGCAACGTGTAGTTCGACATTAACACTAATATGAACGCATACACAGATGGAGCCGTAGCATTATAGACATCTTCAAAAGTTGAACTGCGTTATGCAAGAATGAGTTAAGCGGTAAAGTTCGTAAAGATCTAGCTTCAAGCTATCACAGGAAACTGGTAAATCTTTATTACCAAGGAGGCTTGGAGCATAATTTTACGCTGCTACAAACATCTAGTATGAAGAGATGTTTGATGATCTAATGTCTAGATGGAAGATCAAATCCGCGCAAACGTGTCAAAAAATTGTGGCCAACTGTTGGCCACAATTCACGCACACATAGACAATAGACGAACGTGTAAAACATCGCCTGCACGCACACCATGTTGTTGCCTTGTTTTTTTTTTGTTTTCATTGTAGGGCGACGCTCAATCTAGACATTAGATCATCAAAGGTAGAGATATAAAGCAGTTACATTTTCTTTACTATATGAATGTTGTAACGGAAGGGCATATTTGGCAGTTTAGATTGGTGGATAGATTAGTAGCCAAAATAAGATTCAGAACTTCAAGTCTTCATCGTAGTAAAGAAATCCAAGTCGGAAGTTTATAATTATTCCTCCAGTCTTCAACGTCAAAAGTAAAGTAAGTGAGCCAGGATTTGGCCCCTACCAAATTAAAAACTGAAGGATCTTAAGAACTTCTGATATTTTTCTATGATTTTGGCTACAAATCTCTGCTCAAGCTTGGGCATTCACGAAATGCAGTCCCCTTCCAATGACCAAAAGTACCTACCACAAATAACTTATCGTAGTTGATCAATAGGAATTCTATAACTTAAATATACTCGCTTACATAATAATTATATAGTTAGATACATTATGTTCGCGTTCGATATAGCATTCGTTTTAATGGCAACCCAAACAAATGCCAGCTTTCCAGTCCTGTAATTAACGTTTATTATAGATTGAGCGAAAGAATTTAAAATGCCTTGAATAAATTTTGCTTACAAGCTAAATTGAACTGTAATCACCTAATAAATTTATTTTTAACGGGGAATGGTACGTCCATATTCTCTTCGACGAAGTAAATACCAATCACAGATTTATAAACAACCAGACCTAACATAATTTTCACCACTACAAAGACGTATGTAATCAAAAGTTTCATCCCTTTCTCTCCCATAACACGTACAAAGTCTATCTCGTTTTATTTTTGTTGTTGCAACAATCACGCACACATAGACAAAATGGGGTTGAAGCACTCCCGCCATTTTTTTAAGCTACAAGAAGCTCAGTTTTAGTATGAGGACCATAGACAACATTTGTAGACCACGAATGTTTTGTATGGGAATTGTCAATGTGTGCAGCATGTCTATGTGTTTGTAACTGGCACGCTTTTTTCTCCCACATGTTAGGTCTGCTTATTTTTTATTTTTCATAAGTCTGTCGTACCTATAGAGTAAAATTCTCGTCGTGACCCAATAAAATCTATGAAACTCAGAACCAAGAATGCCGCATATTTAATAACTATGTAAAAAACTTGGCCCGACTGGCTCGCTGGTCCTTTGTAGACAAAGGAATATCTTAGCGAGATAGTTACTTTGGCTACAGTTTTCTTGTTATTGAAAGCGGTTATAGTTTTTAGGTCGAGACCTGCATTTTTAATTTTTGTATTGTGGAAACTTATACAATTAAAAAGTTGTCCGAGCTTTAACTTCCTAGAAATCTATTGATGTTAACTTAACGTGCAAATACTATAAAGTACTAGCTGACCCCGCAAACATTGTTATGCCATATAAATTATTTCTAGGAAAATGACTATTAATTTTTTTTTATTTTTTATTTTTTTTTTTTTTTTTGACGAGGGGGAAACCTTCAAAAGGTACCCGGTGCCGTGGGAGCGACACGGGTAATGTGGGATTTTTACCCACTAAAACCCCCCCGGTGGCCTACCTCAGCACTTGTGGAGAACTCCGGGATCTCCGTAAGGAACACAACCGGAGTCCTCCAACTCTTCCCGCGTATGCGTATGCGGCCACACATACCGTCGTCCTTCCCGGGGTTGCTGATGGACGGTTCGAGCTCCCACTCTAGCCGCCCGCAACCCCGAAAGCCCCCTTTTAGTCGCCTCTTACGACAGGCAGGGGATACCGAAGCTCGTATTCTGGTCCCGAGCTACAGGGACACCGGTGGCGCTATGTGCGCCCACCGCGGCGCCGTGCACGGCGCGTCCGTCTCCGGGCCGGGTCTGCGCGTTCTATCGTGAGGAAACCTGCATTCTGGAAAGTTCGCAAAACTCAAAGGTGTGTGAAGTCCGCCAATCTGCACTTGGCCCGCGTGGTGGACTATGGCCTTAACCTTCTCATTCTGAGAAGAGACCCGTGCTCAATAGTGGTCCGTGATGGGTTGAGATGATAATGATGATTAATTATTTATAGTGAGGTGATGGAAGAAACAGGCAGTGAGAGGTGTCGGTTTTGTATGGTAGCGCAACCGCAGTCCAATACATGTCATGTACTCCGTTCGGGTTCGATCTAGAATTCGTTCGCATGACAAATGGCAAACAAAACCCAGCTTTCCACCTATGCGATTAAGGTAGGATTTAAGATTGACAACGGGATGTAAATATGCCCTTAGTGAATTTTGCTTAGAAGCTGAATTGAACTATGAGTACAGGGAATTAGTTTTGTTTTAGCGACTCAAGTAAATATACAAATAAAATATGCGCTTATTTAGAAAAACATTTAAACTCTTGCCTTTGTGATAATAAATTAGCAGTGATTTTATTCGCATTTATGCCGCATCTTAGAACAAGCGTAGAATGGCAGTCCTAAACCGTATCTCCAATGGAGGTTGGGACTGCGAGCTCCAATTTCCTAGCAAAGGACCCAATTTTGAGGGTCCGCGATGTCTACCTTATTATCTTATCGAACGTCTGAGGATCTGAGATCCGTCATTCTCTCCAGTTAGGGATAGTTTATTGCTTTATGAAGGTCGCATTTTTTTCTTTTAAAATTCATTTAATTTTGAGGCTATAAAAAACAAATAGGTAAGCATAAACATAAACATTACAACTGCCATTACAAATGTCAGCTTTCTGCCTCTGTGGTTAAGGAGCATTGCATATTGATGGCGAGAATTTAAAATGCTTTAAGTACCTACCTATTTTTATTCTTGCAAGCTGAATAGATCGAACTTTATCTACCTTATTTAATCTATAAACAAATTTAATGATACTCCATTCATTGTTACATCATCATTTATCACGTTGGATTATAGTCAAGACTTAAGAAAACATATCATTAAATTCTGTTCAGAATAAAACCCTAGACTCTTCAATGCAACCGTTGCGCCATATGGGCAATCGAATAATAAAATATTCATACAACTAATAATCTTGATCTCAGACCAATAAACTATAGACGGAGCGCCGTGAACAAAAGAGTGAAGCCAGCAAAAAGACAGCCTAGCCTTGTAATACACACGGCGGCACTCACACCAAAACGATTTTTGTGTTCTAAATAATAAAAAAATCAATGAAGCTTTGTGTTCCAAAAAATAAAGTTTAAATTTGTTCTAGTTCAAACTGTCAACATACGGCATTCTATTGGTTTCGATGTGTGCTTTCGGCTGACTTTTGCCGGCAGGCTTCGCTCGTTTGTTCACGGCGCTCCGTCTATAGTTTATTGGTCTGAGCATACAACTAATCTTGATTATTACGCGATCTAGAAGCTTCTGTCTGACCATCGCGTGGTACTATCATCTGCAGCCACAAATCACACCCACGTACGATTTATGGCTCCCACCGTACAATTGTGGCGACCACTTCATTCTTTAATTACAACCCGTCTATTAAACGTTGACATGGTAATTTAAATGTGGGAGTTGCGATGTTATTTAGAGGTTACGTTCGTAACTTAGCAGCGATTAATTCGAATTTATCGAACACTAGAAAAAAAAGAAAAAGAGTTATAGACTTGTTTTTGATTTTTTATAAATAATTATTTACAAGCAGATGAAGTTAAAAGTAATAATAAATGTTTTCAGTAAAGTCGGTTTATGGGCAATAATTTTACGCGATAACGGCATGCGAAAAAATGATGAGAAATTGCATAATTTTATGAATTAAATTGAATTATTATCGCATCGGTCCATGAACAGAGAAGGATAGATGCGTTCCGCATTCTCACTTGCGCGCTCGGCTGACGCAAAACCTGACAGCTTTTCGTGCATGCATCCGGTCCTCGTCAACTGAAAGTCGTACAAGTCGTAAAGTCATACAGAGACAGCGCCTTACAGGTAAGGCAAATTGTAAGGCGTTGTCTCTGTCACCCACGCGCCAAAAGATGCTTGTAGGACTATAAGATGTTATCACGTCAAATAGTTTTGTCACACATATAAACGCAGTAGATTTCGTTATGTCGCGAGTGAAATGGTCATCACAAACACCCCTGACCAGAGAGCAAACATATCTATCTCATAGATATCGGCTCCATCCGGGAGTCAAACCCGGGATCTCTCGCTTTAAAGCCAGCTACCAACTGGGCTCTGAGATCGTAATATTTTAAAATCTGTAGTATTGAACGTAGTACCTACCTATATTTGTGTTACGACGAAATAATATTTTTCACATGCACATTGAACGCACACAAAACTGTTCGTTCGGAAATTTGAAATACCGCACACGGAAAGACGGCGGGTATATCAAAATTCAAATGCTAGTCTTATTTCCGGCGACGTTACTGCAACTTAAATTCAACTTTATCGTATTTATTTTGTGGTTGAATTTTCCGTAGTTCACTCATAACTGTGTTTAGGGAATAAAAATCGTCTGGAAATGTTCCTAGGCTATCGTGGGTTTCACCGTAATGCAGTAACCATGTTTGTTTTTAGGTCGTACATTATTATAATAGTGATATTTTATTTGTGTTATCCATGATCTATATCTATACCTACATATAATAAAATTGTAACTGATCGTTGTTTGTGCACGCTTATCTCAGAAACGGCTGAACGGATTTTTGTGAGACTTTCACTGGACAATAGACGAGGCTGTGGAGCATCATAATATGCTAATTTTACCCCGGAGTTCCCACGGGATTGGAGTTTTTTCCGCGTAAATTCGCGGAATAAGACTCCTCGAACGAAATCGCGAGCATAACTAGTTTATAATTAATAATAAAAAAAAAACAAAGATAAAGACGTGACCTCTTGACATAATTGTTATGTTTTGAAAACGTGACAAAAAAACCTCTTTCGTTCACAAAGGAAAGGCCCACTTCCAAACTTGACTTTGACCTAAAAAGGCCCTGTTTCCAAAGCGGTCCATTTGCCTGAGCGGCGAGAACGTGCCTAAGAAGCTAAAGTGACGCCTTTTGAGAACTGGTGGATATGTATCTACATACATACATGACTGTGAAATAATAACAAATATGCACATGAATTTTCTAAGTTTTTTTTGTATGGATATAATGGAAAATATGTTTTTCTTTATTTTCATAGTCTATCCAAGTTGCTTTGCTTGAAAAAATATATTTGAAACGTGAGGAATCTGTCAGTTACTTATTTTTTACGCAAGTCTTGAAGCCTTGACACATTATGAATTTAAACTATAAACTAAACAAAATGTATTACCGCATAATTTATTATAATGTTTACATAGAAAGAAACCGACTTCTAAATCGACAAGTAACCGCCAACGTAATCGAAATCAGTTAAACGCATGACACAAAAACTTCTCGTCAGATGTTCGTTACCTCGATGTTGAAGTCGGTTTTTTGTTAAGTTATTAACTTACAGAATTTCAACTAAGAGACTCATAAAAGGAGTCTCATACGCCCACTCTTTAATAAATAACGCTTTAATATTTATATGATATTTTAATAGTCACTATAGTACTACTTAAATATACCTTAAATTTTACCACCTATCATTTAATAAAGTGATGTACATGAAAAATTTAATGGTGTCGCTTTGTACCATAGAGCGACAAGTGCATAGAAATGTCTGTGCTTTCAGCAAGACATTGTTTAATTTTATTGAAAATAATGAGTTGAATCTGTATTTAATTAGTTTCTTTTAATTTCTCTAAAGTAATAAAGCTTATAATTACCCTCTAACGGTCCAATACTGATCATAGTTTTCTCCTTATAACTAAGGAGGCCAAGAATGTAGAATATAGAGGTGAAGATTAGTAGCCAACCCAATTCAAATAAGCTACTAAGATACTCATACTCTGTATAAATAAATAAATAAATAAACGCTAACACACTCATACCCCCGCAGTAGGTTACTAGGTACCTGTGTCGCGGGTGGCATGGACTACACATATAACACATTACAATTACACCCATGACCCGAGTACAAATATTTATCTGCCACATAAATATCTGCCCCGGCCGGGAATCGAACCCGGGACCCCTCGCGTCGCAGGCAGGGTCGCTACCAACTAGGCTACAGGGTGTATTAGAATTCCTTGCGTCACGGGCAGGACAGATAACACAAATACACACCACATCCCTAACACGTGAGAAATAAACATTTATCTGTCACATAAAGTTTTGCCCTGGTCGGAAATCAAATCCATAGCAAAGTAGAGATACTACCAATTAAATTACGACGCCGGGGTCTTCAAACTTTTTCTTTACGAAAGTTTTAATCGTCATCATCATTACACACCTATAATTGTCCTTCTGCTTGAGCACGGGTCTATACAACAATACAACAATATATATAACTTATGTAAACATTTTTATTAACCTGTCAGTTCTCTCTTTTCTAGTGCTTTATCAAAAAATCTTTAAGTTTAAATGCTTAAGACGCACATAACTATACATAGAACATAGGAGGCCTTCTATCAGGCCGCTTTCTAAAAGTTTTAATATCACCCAAAAATCTTCGACCTGACCGAACTTCGTACGTTGTTCGTACCTACTTCGGATTTCGTAGTAGCCTCCTGATTTAGATGACTAAATTTAGGAAGGTGTAATAAGCCTATGAGTTGTTGTTGTTGGGTAATGATACAAACGCGTTATTTTTGAAAGAATTTATTAACCAAATAGATCCCATAATAATTATTGTTAACATTTAAAGTTTGTTTTATTGCTCTTAAAAAGGGCTTAATTGCATTGTATCCAATTTTGGATGCAAATTTTATTATCAGTCCACAAACAAAAAAAAATCAATTGTCATTTTAATTATTTTTGTTTAAATTAAAAAAATAATAATAAGTTTCCTTAGATCGAAACGTGAGACCTGACCTGAGATCTCTTAATTTATTTAAGTGTATTACATACTTAAAGTCATTTCTATTTAAGTTTTGATCTATGCATCTTACAATGTAGTTTATTATCTCCTTAATTCCGCGATCAGATCTTGTCAACAATGTTGCCAGATTAAAAATTGGCAGTAAACTTCATGAAAAGTTGTAAATTCCACTTTATAGCCGAACCAGAGAGATGAGTATGATAATATTGAGTAAGTAGATATTGATTTGACATAACTTAAGTGATTACAAAAGGTATCCAGATGCGTCATAGGTAAAAAATGATACTTTTAAATCAGGGCAGAAAATAAAATAGTTCTGACAACATCGCTTCAATCCATTAATGGTCCACTACTGAGCACAAGTATCTATTTACATAACATTGAAGAAGCATAGAACATACTTCACCACGCTGCTCCAGTGCGAATTGGTGGAGGGGTGAAGGCCAAGCCAGTATCGAAAGTTTTCTTGCCACCCCAAAACCTCTCGATAACAATCAGGAGTACCGGAACCGACGACTTTACGTGCCCTCGGAAGCACGGATATGCCCAAGAAATTCTGCTATTAGCGGTCATCCGTCCAACTAGCGACCGCGCCCGCAGTTGCTTAACTTTGTCGGTCACTTGGGATCGACGCAAGCCACCGGGCTGGGCTATAATGTAACAACCTGTATGTATGATGAAGATGGTGTATCATGCACGTAGCTTCCCCTCTCTCCCACATAGAAACGTGCAATGAAACAACGAAAGTATACACTAACATAACATACCTACCTCCGTATAGTGGTTCCTATGTACTATCTAGTGGTAGTCCAGTATGTTTATCGCTGCTAGCGTTAAGTCCCAAAATGAAATTATCTTTAAAATTAGTTACGCAACATGATTTACATTAATCATATTACAACAAAGACCATAATGCATTTATAACAGTGAATCAATTATTTCATTGATAATAGGGTTACCTACGAGAGACTCGGAAAAGTCCGGACAAATATGACCAATAATAAATAAATGGTGGAAATAATTTTTAGACGAGAACTCATTGTTTATTTAGATAAGAGACTCTAACACTGTCTCTTCTCCGATTTTAAATTAAATATTTATGTAAGTAATATAAATGCCACCTTTGCGAAACAACGCTAGAAAAATAAGATAAGTGTATCTACTTATTGATCAACACACCTACATAAAATAAATTATTTCAGTTGCATTTAGTAAAGGGCTTATGAATGTTGGTTACATTTTTACGTTTTTTTTTATTTACACTAATCGCAAAGCTATCTATATATGAAAGCCGGAAAAAAACAGTCCGGATATTCCCGATAAATTCGACAACTGAGTAAATTGAAATAGCAGGCAAAAGTCCGAACACAATCATAAATTACTTTTTGCAGAGATAACTCACAAACTACACAAACAACCATTCGAATACAAAATATACCTATAAGTATCAAAAACTGTTCACCCAGAGCAAAGTTATGAGGAACACATAAGAAAAAACATAAAGACGAATTAAGAACCTCCTCTTTTATTTGGAAACGTTTAAAATCCAAATACCTGGTAACCCTAACTGTCATCAAATCGAGTTATAAAACCAAACGAGCATCAGTGTCAGGGGACCGAAACCGTTGGTCAGGCTTTAATAACAGTAAACTTTATGATTCGTATTATTTATTGTAATAGCGTCATTAAATTAAATTTTGTATAAAACGAAAACGATTGCGATTGAGTACAATTAGTACAATGGTATGATTCATACATTTTTTAGCTGTTTTTTTCCTTGTTTATATCAACAAACAGCATACGATAAGAGTTCTTTTCTATATCGCTAAAATAGACTGGTAGGAAACCACATACCAGAGAAGATTCAAAGTTAGGGGAAAGAAGAAACTAAAAAATATTTTATTAATAGTAGGAGCATGAAAAATATGCTCACGTAAATGCCTATGAGCCACTTTATCACCTATGGACACGAGCAACACCAGGGGAGTCACCAGTGCAAGGCCGCCACTGAAAAACTCTTTCTACACCTTTTTTTAAGAACCACATATCATACTCACTAGAGAACCGCCCGCGCTTCGCTTCGGGACCCGTAGGTAACAGCCGCGTAGGTCTCGCTCCCGTAGGAATTTAGGCTAAAAAGTAGCCTACTACTCGCTCTCTTCACTCCACCCTGTCTGAGGTGTGTGGAGTGTCTTTTGGGGGTGTCTCTCGCGGCCCGATAAAACGGGCCGGTCCTTGGGTTGGGCCCTAAGGCCCTTGGTTGTCCATCTGTGGTTAACCAATAGGTCAAGTCCGGTGAGTGGTGGCCTTTTTACAGGCCACAGAGTCTTAAACGGGATGGGGTTCATCTTCGCGCCGCCCAGGCGATCGAGGCCCTACCGGGTGAATCCCGCTGGTGGGAAGCCCAGCAGGAGCCGATCAGCGCCGGGCGACGACTTACGAAGCCCCAGTATCAGTCAGTGCTAGCCCCGTCCCGCGCAACCAGCAAGTCGCGCGGGAAGGCCCAGCGGTCCGGTGGACGGGTTTGGAGCGGCACCAGGTCCTGCAGATGCGGGAACCGCGACGCGTCGACACGCCCGAACATGTTGCGTGCCAATCTCTCGATGAAGTCGTCCAGGCTCTCGACTCGAAGGTCCCTCTGGATGCGGGCGTTCCTGACGTACCTCGGCGCACCAGTCAGCTGGCGGAGCGCAATCGCCTGAACCGCGCGCATCCTCTTGCGCTGCGGTTCGCTGGCGAGCGCGTACCACGCCGGTGCCGCGTACGTGAGGCGGGATCTAATGTAGGTCTTGTAGACCCCGAGCTTCAGTCCAAGAGGGAGGCTCGAGGAGAGCACTGGTTTCTGCCATCGCGCTTCTGGAATTCGCGACGGCTTTCGTAACCTGTGGCTTCATCGAAAGTCTTCCGTCGATTTTGCCCCCAGGTATTTGGCCTGTGGGGCCCATTGGATATCTTGTCCGTGAAGCTCCAGAGTAGGGTCCCGCCTGTTGAGGTATCCTCCTATGTTCACGGCCTGCATCTTCCCGACATTCACCGACAGTCTCCACGCGGCGAGCCATTCGGGGAGGGCATCAAGCGCACGCTGCATCTTGACGATGGCGTGGGTTCTATTCAGCGACGTGGTGATGTACGCCACGTCATCGGCATATAGGGCAAGCGACGCCCCCCTGCCGCCGGGATGTCGTCGGTGTATCAGGCGTAGCAGACCGGGGACAGGCAACTCCCTTGCGGGACGCCGGCTGCGATCGGACGCTCGGTGGATTCGGCGTCTTCAACTACTCTGAAGCTTCTATTTTCGAGGAAACTGGAGATCACCTTAACGGCACTCCGGGGCGCCGACGACTGCGAGATCTTGTAGAGAAAGCCGTCGTGCCAAACACGGTCGAACGCCTTTTCCATGTCGAGGAATACTGCACACATGCGTTCTCTCTTATTCAGAGCCGCGGTAACGGTGTGCAACACCCTCGACAGTGTAGCCGTGCTGTTCAGCGGCATCAAAAAGTAGCCTTCCAATTCTGTTGGCAGCTAGGCTATTCCACCCCGGATGCTTGCAGTTCCAGTCGCCCGCGCCCACCACCGGTGTCGGCGAGTCCAGCAACTTGCGGACATCACCCAACAGAATAGTGCCAGCGGTCGGGCGGTACACTGAATACTGCCGCTGGAGCGGGGAGTTCTCGAGGCAGAGCTAAAGTAGCCTATTACATTTGACTTAAGTAAATTACATGTAGTATTTGATAGCGTAATTCAGAACTTGCAAATGAATTTTATTAACGCCATCTGTTAACAACTCCGAAAATAAATGTCTAGCAACTAACAAAACATCGATCTTCCCATGGGAATGGGATGTTTTTCCGCGGTAAAAAGTAGCCTACGTCACTCTCCACCCTCCTAACTATCCCCACACACATAAACCTTACCATATAATAGCTTTGTTGCGACGTGAAAGCGTCACAAACAAACAAACAAACAAACAAACACACTTTCACATTTATAATATTAGTAAGGATTCCACAACTTTCTCTGTTAGAAACAATTCGCCAACCTAACTTTGAGGGTACATTCCAAATATCAGGGACCAAGTTAGATTTTGTTCGGACGGATATCTGAAATAGTTTCACTAGATATTTTGGTGACGCGTATGTAATCATTGGTTCCTGGAACAATTATAAGAATTTTAATGTAGTTCAATTTAATTGTATCAAATGCACCCATGTAGTGCAATGATTTAAAAGGTTCCAACGGTCTTGGGTTCGATTCTAGACTAGTTGCAGACATCTCATGAGCCACTTAAATTGTCTTAATGCCTTTTCTACTTCGAAGTATATTCAAAATATTCAACAGATTCAAGAATCAGAAAGTTTTATTGCATCATCACTCGTCTCATAACATCATCATCATCCTACCCAATTTCCAATTTATTTGGGGTCGGCGCAGTATGTTATCATCTTTATAAAATAAATAAATAAATAACGCTTCACACTTATAGGCCCACAATAGGATTCCCTGTGTCGTGGGTGCCATGGACAACGCACAAGACAAGGACACACACCCAGACCGAGAATGGAACGGAATTCAAACTCATTATTCAAATTTCCGCCTCGCTGGGAATCGAACCCAGGACCCTCGGAACAGCGATCCGGCGTGTTAACCATTCGCCATCCGGGTCGTCAATCTTTCACACAGTATATCCATCTTTTCTTTGGCCGTCCTCGCTCCCCCTTTCACTTTCGTATCAGGCACTCTTCTCGTCCTATGCCTAGCCTCTCGCCTCATCACATGCAAATACCACGACATTCGTCTCGTAACATGACTAGAAATTACGAAGTATTTTTTATCGAAATTTTAAAAACATTTCCTTTATTCACTAAGTACTTTTTTCGTCATTTTTATTTTAATATCTACTCTTAAATTCTATCTTAAAAATTTCAAATATCCGTCATCTATAAATAAACAAAGATTCAAAGTAAATAAAAAAGTGGTAAAAGATTATAATCTTATCAGCGATCTACGCTTAATGAAAGTATTCGACTGACCTTGGCGTTAAAATCATTGGTTTTCCACCTCAATGACTCCCATATATGTACTTAATGGCTCATAAATCAAACGTCACACTGAATAGCCCAATAAAGGAAGGTGAAGCCGAAACGATATTTGGTTAAGTTTATAGGACAACTATGAAGAGTAACGGTACTGAAAGACTTTTAAAAGAATCACTTTGAGTTTACAAGCTTTTTTAACTTTCAATGTTTTTATTGGTTGGGTAAATTCTTCAAAGCTGAATGAGAACTTCTGACAACTACGCGACTGTATAAAAAACATGACCGGACACTTCGTCAGGATTAGACATAGACTACGGAATTCCCCAGCGATTAACAGCTTAATGACCAAAATTGCTTTGCATTTTAATGCACATACGTTTTTAACCGACTTCAAAAAAGAGGAGGTTCTCAGTTTGACCTGCATCTATGTATGTATATTTGTGCGCGATTATCTCGCGTTTGATTGAACCAATTTTGATGCGGTTTTCAGGATAGTATTTGTCAGACTTAGAAGAAGGTTTAAGGCATACTGTTTGGCTGAACCGATTTTGATACGGTTTTCAGCATCGTGTTTATCAGACTTAGGAGAAGGATTTAGGAATATTAACCGCGTTTAACTGAACCGATTTTTACTTTTCGGCGTTAAAGTCGGTTTTAGGTATTTTGTTAAAAGTTATTGTTTTTTTGTTCTAAGTAGGTATTAGGCGTGCACAATGAAGTATATTGTATTGTGTTAAGGTCGTCAATTCCAGATCAATTAGTATTTAACCAAGTGACACAGCCGTATAGATGGCAATAAAGCCACCATTCTCATATTTTCAAATTAAACGAACACCATATTCGCGGTAAATCCCCGAGCGAACGTAGAATTCGGGTGGAAACAAAATTATTATACACCGTTGTTGGTCTGATTTAGAAGCGAAAGCGGTTTGTACCGTAATACCGTTTGGTCCGTTTGACAAAATAAGGAACGGGGTAACGGTGCCTTTTTAATATTTTTTAACTTTTTGACATCCAACAATCATAAGTGAGTTGGGGGTTAGGTTCAAGGCTTTTGCTAGGTGGTAGGGCCGTGAGCTCACCCGGGGAAGTACCACTGCCCGCCACGGTACTTAGTACCATTCCTACCGTCCATTTTTTTAAGAACAATTGTGTTCCGGATAGGAAGAAGTGGAGCCGGTTACACTTTTTTAGAGGTGACCATCTCAGTCCTCAGGGGTAGCAACGCATCTGTGACCGAATTAGAACAAGACTCATGCTAACAATAACTAACTGGACTATTACTAAAATTAACTAACAGGACTTATTATCACTAACAGTCCCTGTCCTCACACTTATTAACAAACTAATCCACTAATATTCTAAAACCATCTACTAACTGGACTAATCATCCTAGTCCCTTTGAGTCTAGTTCTAGGTCGGTCACAGTTGTTATGGGCGGCAGCGGAAGGGTGTTGCTGGCGCTGCATGCTGCTATCTTAATTCCATAAAAAAGCTAATTTTGTTGTTCGACTCTCTCCGCTTCTCACTCACGCCATTTGTAAATCATGACAAATCGACTTCAGCGATACGCTTCGTTAATCTATTTGGGGATTAAAAACGGGTAATAGGCCGGTTGTTTTCCAATAAAACTTCATTACGTACAATACGCATAATATTCATAAATCGTGGAAATCCTGTTTGAAGTTCATTACGAGTTGATTCCGTTCCTCGGGCGGATCTGTACAACGAGATTGTACAACCGCATTATTTATTTTAACCCTTTCGTGTCGAGTACGTATGTGAATTTAATAATTTATAAATTGGTTCGTTCGTAAAACAGAAGTTCAGTGAAATTGGTGCACGAAGAGAGGCAGTAAAATTGAGCTTGATTTTTCCTGTTTCATACTTGGTCTATGTTGATTTTTATGAAAATAATGTACGAGGGATCTTTACAGGACAATGTGCCCATCAGTAGACAGTGGTTGCGATGTGTTGCACAGTATCAAATAGTAGGTACTTAGCTACTTAAATAAATATAACTTTTTATTAAATGCTCATTTTTTATAACTTACTAACCAACTAACTAGATTATATTCTAACAACATCCGTTAAACTAACTATCCTAAACCGAAAACCGATAAAACTAATTTTATTAAATTTCTATCTCGCTGGGAATCCACCCCAGGATCGTTTTAGTAATCCGGCTCCGTAACCAATAAGCCAAACGGTTGACCCGTTTCTTTACCACGAAATATTAATCTAATTACTGTTATACAAGCATTCTAATCAGTCTTTTCTTTTCTTTCTTTCTTAGATATCATCGTTGCATCGCTAGTCAAGAAAGAAAACTTCATTTTAAAGTAGCATGAAAGGTTATTAAGACCTATTAATATTAATAATTTCTCTTAAAATGTGTTTTATACATAAAGGTGCTCTTTGCGTATGCAAAGTGCTTCTTCTTATGGTATTAAAGAAAAATTTACCCTGCAGTTAATTAAAATAGTTATTAGGGTAGGATTCGTTTGTGAGCGGATTGAAACATGGTCCATTTGCGTTAAATATGGAATTAGTTTCAATGGCAACCCTCACAAATGCCAGCTTTACGTCCCTGTGATTAAGGTTCATATTAGATTGACGGCGAAAGTTTAAAATGCCTTTAGTTAATTTTGATTACATGCTAAATCGAACTGCATGGGACCAGATTCAACTGAGTGACATGAGTCAACACACATAAAAATGCAGTCGAATTAAGCACCAACTTTTTCTGAACTCTGTAGAAAGTATTTAAACGATAATAAAGACGCTTTCACTCGCACCGAACCCGTCATAAAGGAACAATGCGAAACAGCCACCTCTATGCAGTTTATTGAATTTTCGCAGCATACCAACACATGCCGCTAGCCACGCGGCCACGTAGCCTTGCTTTAATACATTAATGCTTTAAAAGCGGAAAGTATGAACGGCACTTAACTTTTAACACTTAAATGGTTTTTTGTTCGTGATCGCTTCACTTATATTGAACAGAAGTCTATCTATCCTTGACCATGGATAGCGTTACAGTTTTTAAGTTTCTTTGTAATTACATTTATTTCATAGATAAATCAACGGTCACACTCTCATATACACCCGCAGTAGGATTGAATTGCGGGCGGCATATACCTAATCTAAACACCGATGACTCGAGAACGAGCAGCCGAGAATCGAACCCGCATGCCCTGTATTTGTAGCTACCAACTTTTTATTTACTAACCGGCTAAGAAGTTAACGACCCATCAGGGGCCTAAAGCTGTCTTTTTTGAAATCAGTTAAAAATAAATAAGAAATGTTGCTAAAGTCCCCACCCGATACATAAGAAGTCATTATTATCAGCTGACTCAAGTTACCAAGTAGGTATATAACAGCTATAACAGACTTCATGAAAAATAATACCAGGTAGTAAGAAAATTCAAAGATGATTTTTTTACTTCAGGACAGATTGACAACCCTATTCAGTCTCTCTCCTCCAATCTCCGTTGAACAAAGCCCATTCGCTAAGTTCTGTTCCATCTTTAAATTCGAGTTTCACCATCGCCCATTATTCCGAACCTGTCATCGTTATATTTGAATGTTTCGCTGAAAATCTCGCTGTAAACAAATAAACCGTTTATTAGTGCATAAATAAATACTTAATCCGAACATAACATTTTTGTGGCCATTCCGTTTTACGCCCCTGGCCTACAATATTTTATTTTAAAGGGATTACGCACTGAACGAAATAAAAGTTAGATAGCTTATATTACGTAAACTAAAATTATCGCACTGTAAGGCCCGGTTTATATACGCGGTATCCACTACTTGTGGGTAGCAGTAACCAAAAGGAGAATCCAGATGGTAAGCAGGGTTGCCAGATGGCCGGGAAATCTGGGATTGCCCCAGAATTTTGCAACTTGTCTAGTCTCCACTAATCACACTTTCTTTGTCGCGGATTCCAAAAGCTAGGTACTTATTTTTAATTATTTAAATTTTTAAGGCTGTTACCTATTTAGTTTTTATTAAATGAATTAATGAGTGGTAAGGTAATTGTGGAATTAAGATCGAGATCTTACATTTTTATATTTATTACTACGGCCCCACTTACCCTTGTATACTCGTAATTGTTCCGCAAATGATGAATATAATTATATTTAAGGCACCCGATGGAATCGATATTTATCGAATATAATATCCGAAAAAATACCTTCGCGGTAGGGGATGTTGTGCAATAACCGCAGTATCCAGGCCGGTATATCGCGTGATATTTTTCGTTGTCGACCGCGCGGCAGCAGCGGTATAAAATATTGCGTACCTACATATCATAACAGGCCTTTACGAATTTTTAAGTTTTTTATTCTTCCTCATCAAGACAATCAATACGCCCAATGCGATTTAGTATCTAATTAAAAGTAAATAAGCCTGTGACCAATACCAGTTATTTTTCTCAAATAATTTCTTGCCTCAATAAAAGACGCTTAGCGTTTTCCCGCTTCTGTGTGTGTCTACCCTTGCTCCTCTGTTTTCGTTCACCGTCGCAACACCATTTAATTGCTTCCGGAAACGCTTTATGCGTTCGTATTTCACCCGGAATATGATTTATTCCCATAGCCTATTCCCCTAACGCATTTTTATATGAAATTACGTCACTTATACCACGTAATTATATTGGGCTTGAGTAACTGCGCTATGCGTTATCAATTATTTGTTATTAATGTTATTGGCTTAGTGTACGGTTATATTTTAGAGACCGCCGTAAGGTTACATGGTTCTAATAACACCACTACACACTGAGGGGAAGAAAAAATTGAAGAAGCTTTTTTTAATATCAATAACTAGCGAACCGCCCTCGCTTCGCTTCGGGACCCGTAAGTATCAACCGCGTAGGTCCCGCTCCCGTAGGAATTTCGGGAAGATAATAAACTATCACCAAAATTAATTGAGGTTAAATTAAATTAAACTTACAAATAAAGCTTACGACAAAATAATAGCAAAGTAGCAAAGGATCACAGCAAGATTAATTCAGATTAAACTTGGAAACGCGGCAAGTTTGGTATGGCAGTGGGTTCGACCAAATTTGATTACCATAAAAACGGTTCTAGTGTGTTAATCTTAAAAGATAGACATATACTGTTGTGGATATTTTTTTAGATCATTTCAAGAGGAATAATTCTTTCATACACATATTTTTGGTATCTTGAATCGTTTTCGCAACGCATGCAACGAAAGCCCTCGAGAATGAATAATTTTCCCCGTTTTTTCCACATTTTCCATTATTTCTTCGCTCCTAATTGTTGCAGCGTGATGTTATATAGCCTATAGCCTTCCTCGATAAAAGGTCTATTCAACACAAAAAAAAATTTTCAATTCGAACCAGTAGTTCCTGAGATTAGCGCGTTCAACCAAACAAACAAACAAACTCTTCAGCTTTATAATATTAGTATAGAAGTATAGATGACAAACACGTAGACGAGCTATCTGAAGGTAAGTAGATACTGTCGCCCGTGGACATCAGAAATACCGAAGTCATTAAAGTATGCATTACCACTCAGGAAAGAAAGAAGAAGGAATAAAATTACTGACTCTCATGCTCCCGTCCATACCACGAGGAGTCTTTTGGTGGCTGATTCAGGGAAAAGGGTGGACTTGAGTCGCCGAGAACATGGAATTTCCTGTGCTCAAAGTTTAATTCAGTTTGTAAGCTTTAGTTAAGGACGGAAGCTGGCATTTGTGTGGGATGCCATTAAAAAGAATTTCATATCGAAGATTTCAGGTGGTAGGTACCTAACCAAGCGAATCCACTTTCTCGCTGATTAGAAATGTCTAGCTCTTAACACTGGTCAACAATCTGCTAAAAGACAATTCTTAAGCTTAACTGTACCAACGTGTAAGGTTCTATAAGACTTTCGGAATACAGAATAGCCAAGAAGAAATCGGTAGCGGATACTTCAATCAATAAACCATAACCCTCAGTCATGAGGAAGCGAGTGCAAAGAAGAACAATTAATTTCTTAACCAAGCCACCTTAAGTAAGTAATTTCATTCCAAAAACTTATTACTTTTCCTTAAAATTCCCAACATTAAACCTGTTAGTACCGGTTTAATCCGGTTTATACCGATCTCAGATCAGAAGATCAGTTCAGCAGAATGGGTCGTTGTTCGACCAGAAGCTCTGTTTAGATTAGTTTAGTACTTCGTAGCATAGCGGCTAATCCTTAGCCGTCGTCGAAGCACTTGGCGCGGCGCCAGCTCTAGGGCCCTGTAATATGACTTATGCAGCTCAGTGCTAACGCGTTTCACGTTGAAAGAATACGGGTTACAAAGCAAAAGAATGTTAATATTATGAGTAGTTAATGGACTTGTTTTAAATGTGTAAATTGCTGAAGAATCAATATTTAGGATACGTTAATAGCACCAAAAATCATCGTATTGTCAGTCAACAAATTTGTGGAAAACCGCTTATTTCACACTCTCTGGTACCTACTGCATCCAAAACTTCTTAAATCTGTTCACAGTTCAATTTTATAGGATATATAAGTAGCCAAGTATATAAAAACCCAGCAGTGCATGGGCGGCACCGCGCCAAGGAACGCAACCGTACGAGATCTCTCGCTGTGGAAGACTCTTGATAAAGGACCTCGGAATTATCCAACACTAGTGGAGCGAATCCGTCAAGATTTTCTGTAAAGTAAGCCGCAACATATGCTTACGTAAAATGTATAAGGATACGAATAATTTAGTGCTAAAATATACGAGACTACGGTAAAAATTCAATGAAGGTAACCGCGTGTGGATTCGCCGCTAGAGGCCGCTAGTGTAGAGGGTGGTCTGCCTGTCACTTCTCTCTTGTCTATTCACTGAATAGTATTCAGACAAGTGTCACTTGTCAATGTTTATGTATGGGCGGGCTTTGACAGCATGACCGCCGTCTGCAGTGGCGCCAACTGGTGAGCACAAAAACGGTTACCCTCATTGAGTAGCACCAACAACCTCTAGCATCAAGATCAATGTACCCAACCTCGTACAGCCTTCACAAGGACGCACCACACGAAAGGTACACTTATAAAGATGGATGTAGCTTCACTCCAAATGTGTACGTAACTTGTCTCAAGCGGGCCAGTACACCTATAACGAGAATGGAACTAATCCTAAGCCGTCGTCGGCCGCGCTGGCGAGGGGCCAACCTGCTGTCGCGTGTAATTTGACTTATGTACCTCATTGTGCTAACGCGCGGTTTGACTTTACGGTGGCTGTATAGTTTAATTTGCGAAAAAAGGTAGTGTATAATGTATATGTGCAGGTTTTTGCTTGCCGCTTTGTAAGAGTTGGTAAAAATAACTGTAAAATTATTCTAAAGGAACGTGTTTTGACATCTATTCCATGTCCTTTGCCGATCCTCAAACGATATCATCAATAAAATCCTAAATCGGGTCAGTAGATTAAACCTAAAAAGGTAGCAGACAAATCAACAGACATGAAGACATACAAGTGCATATTGGTTGTAGAAGAATTCTGAGCGTGCTATTTGGTTAGATTTGTCAACAGTCTTTGACTTCTGTACATATTTCGCCTTCATCTTACTTCTCTAAGTTAGTCAAAATAAGATTAAAAATTTTCGTTACATATTTACAACAATAAGCATTTAAATGTCACTTGCCACAAACGGTGAAAGAAAACATCGTGAGGAAACCTGCATGCCGAAGAGTGTGCTCAAAATATGTGAAGTCCGCCAATACGCTTGGCCAGCGTGTTGGTGGACTATCATCCTGGGAAGAAAAGAAACAAAGAAGAAATCCATGCTCAATAGTGGACCATGATGGGTTGAGATGATGATCATGGTGATGACTTATAATCAAGCTAATAAGCTAAGAACCTTTGATACATTTTCCAAGCCAGAAATATAAGTCGTAGCAATCCCAAAGCCACACTGAAGCGAAATGTCGTTAAAGTGCTTAGCTAACGGAAGTGCCGTTTACGGGTCAATTAAAAATGTCGGCGGCAAGACAGATGGCGGTTCCGGCAACCTCGCTTAGCCGGCAACCGAGGAAATTGCAGTGTTTCCTGTAAACTTGATGTGTGAAGCTCGTGTTGGAAGTCAATGTAGTGTTTAAAGTTTTTTTTTCTGTAAATAAATAACATTTTTAAAATATTTAAAAGAATTTAAATGAAAAACTACTCGACAGATAATTGTTTAAAATGAGATCAAGGTCAAATTCAAAATCATTATTCATATAAATGTTACTGATACATTTAAGCACGTACTTATTTTTTACTCTTATATTTAAATAATGATCATGGATAATGGTTTGAAAGGGCTTTTAAAACTATTATTACACTCTGCAAGTTTTACAAGGTACCGTGGCTAATAAAGTACCCCGTATAAACGCTGGCTTTACCGGAAACAAAATCATTAATATTATTTAACACTTACCGTATTGTTTACACACTACAAAAATACACATACAAAAGCACAAGAAAGTACAAAACCATGGGCGGCCTTATCGTTTTAAAGCGATTTCTTCCAGGCAACCAAGAACAAGATTAGGACAGCACAAGAAGTAGGTAAATGGGTACAGGCGTCCATGATGGACATAAATAGCAAAGTAGGTACAATCAAGTAGGGTGGCATTCCATTAGTCAAATATCTTTGTCCAATTTCAAGGTCCAATATTTGATCAAATTTCTTTCACGAGTGCCAATTCCTTTGTTCAATATTCTTAGTTTGTAAATGACAAAGGTCAAATGACAAATCAAGAAAAGGATATACCTATACTTTAAGATTTAAATTTCTTAAGAATCCTAAACCTAAAATCCAAAGTCGACAAAAGTCTACCGCTCAGTCAACAGTCACTGATCCTGTAAGACAAATAAATTCCGTAAACCGAAACTCATTTAGGAGTTATTTGGGAAGAAGTTTGCGTCTAGTTCCCAGTTACTTACTACAAGATAAATACTGATTTATATTCCAAATCTTGTTGCGACAAACGAATTTATTGCTGGGCTCGGTTTAATTGAAACGGTCTAATACAAAGAGCGCTTATGATGCGCATATAAAGAAGCTAGAAGTGACTAGAGAACAAATAGCTATTTAAAAAACACCCGGCTGTGTTAAAAGAACTTAATGAAATAAAAATAAAAAATAAAGCCCAGTAGTCCTGGTTGTATCGCATCTGGCCCGGTGACTTGGCCCGGCGCCGGGCCACATGGGGAAAAGTTTTAACTGGCCCGGTGATATGATTACCGGGCCAAATGACACAAATCTAGTGCCATCGTCCCCGGTAAGGTGAGTAAAGAGGATACGCCTCGTAATTTGTGAAATACTAAATACATGCATCTATGAAAGGGATTAAACTTATAAATCAAACTGCAGTATACAATAATCAGTATAAATGTCAATAAAAGTAACATTGAAGAAAGAACATTGTAATTTAAATACTCCCAAGGAGTCGAGTAAAATTTATATTTTTCAACCCATTAATGATTCACTATTGAACACGGGTCTCTTCTTATATTTGAGGACGCCGTTTGGTTATGCAAAATATTTATGAACGAAGACGAAGACAATCATAACCCTGCACAGTTAAAATGTCATACACAGTGGAGTGGGCCAAGTCGACAACGCCTATGATCCGTGAACAAGCCGTCACAAAATATCTCAAGGCAGGATTTAATTCTGGAATCTATTGTTACGCAAGCAGATACTAGATTACTGAATAGTCCTTTATGAAGGACGATTTATTTATATTAGAGATTTTTTATGTTTTCCGTGACATTACCTACTATTTATGTAACCAGTATTAACTGGTACAACCTACGATTAAAATGTCATTTCTCTTCCACATGTTTCTACATCCATGGTGCAGTCTTTCGCTTGTTATTTATGGGTTAAAGGAGTTAGAGCGTTCCGAGCCTACCTTTAGATGTTTCTAATGCCTTTCGTCTGGAAAAATAAAATATGGCCTTTCCGTCCCAAAGGCGGATTTTTCGCTTTAAGACTCTTTGTTTAGTTGTTCTTAGTATCATGTTTCCTTGTATTTGATAGAATGGACCTATAAAATATAAAAGTGAATACAGGACCTGAAAGTTATGAGAAGAGTCTTGGGTTCGATTCGCAGCGAGGCACAAAAGAACGAGTTAAAATTTCTGTTCTCAGTTTTTGTGTTTTTGTCTTGTGTTTTGTATGCTGTCTATGGCACCCAGAATACAGGAGATCCGAATTGGAGGCTATGATTGTGGCGTTATTATTAGTATTTATGTACCCATTTGGATGTAGGATCAACAACAACTGTGACAACTATGGCCGACCTAGAACAAGTTAGTCCAGTTAACAGATGGTGTTAGAATATTCTTTTTTGACATAATATCAATATGACGTGCTAGTCTTCCCCTCTCGACGTGTCTTATGTCGTTATACAGCTGATCTACTGTCTTATTTCAACTATATTTCTTTTCTGTATTTACGTCTGCCAATATAAAGTACTTATACCAGGAGTACAGAAACCCTTTCATGAAGGCGCTAAAGTTTCCTTTTTTATGGCAACAGTAGTTAGAGTAACGCTCATGTCATTTTGACAACAAAGTCGGAAATGGGAATAAATGTTATTTAAAAGGACATGCAATTTTAGAAAATCCACTACCACTTCCACCCAAATCCACTTCACACCAAAGCTACTTCTCTTTCACGACTATGAATAGTTTTTGGCATTTTAGCACAAAATAAGCACTCAAAGTAAAAAAACAAAACTCGTTGACAAGCAATTTACGAGTGACGTTTAGAAAGTAACCGTTGCCAGTAATACAAATTAGTTTCATGAGCTTACCCTAATATGACGAGGTTTTCTATATCCCTGGTCAACCTATAATTTTTAAATGCTCTATTCTAGCATTTGCCACAACACCATCGTCATTTACGCTATGTATGAGCGATTGATAAACATTATTTACCCCAACTAAGCATCGATTCGTTACAGCAACTGAGTAGTAGCTATGCAATAAAAAGTACTCTCTGCACTTTTTGATTTCTTTATTCAGTAAGCATTGAGGCTTCGAATCGTTTCAAAACTGCAAGCCCTCCACTAATAGCCGTTTATTTTTTATTCTCGTCGGCGTATATTTATAGTCGGCAATATTTCTTAAAAAAAATCTTTTCCTCGTTCCAAACGCAAATTATCCATATTAGAGCCCTCAAAGAAAATTCGGCCCTTAATTGGAGGGCTTCGGCATGAATCCCGTCTAGACAAGTGAAATTGGTCTTGGATCTCTTTCAGAGCCGGGGAATTATTCAAACCCTCGTAAATGATGTGATTTGAGGAGCAGAAAACAAAGTATTCACCGCGTGAACTATAGAAATGATTCTAAAAAGGTTTCTTTTTAAATGAATACACCTAATGAGCAGGGATGACGGAGTGGTTGCATCGTTGGATCTTCTAAGCGAGGGGCCTGAGTTCAAATCCTGCGTATATATATAACCCTATCTTTAAATAACTAACATTTTATGAAAAAAAACCGACTTCAACGTCGAGGTAATTCGAAAACCACTCGCTAGATGTCGCTCAAATTTATAAATGACCATACAACAAGCTCTACCTTTCGACTAAAAAAGAATCATCAAAATCGGAACACCCATTCAAAACTTATGACGTAATGAGCTTAATAATATTTTCATGGGACCAGACGGCAGCCATTAGGTACTTTGCGAATGACGAAAGAACCGTCGAAATCGTTCACTCAGTAGGAAGTCCTGAGGTAACACATACAAGAAAAAAAATATACAGACTTGTCGAGACTCCTTTTTTGAAGTCTGTTAAATATATGTGCGTATTTAGTTATCACTGGCTTCAAACAAGGAAAACATCGTGAGGAAATACCTTTTCAAGTTAGTCGGCTTATTTATTTATTTATTTTATTTGTATATGTATTGTTAAAGTCGTATTGCCTGAGCCTAACATCGGTGTAGTAGTCTTGTGTATAGATCTACCCGCGCGAAAGCTGTTTGAACGTGATTTCATACATTATAGTGAGTTGTTAGAATCCATTCGATAAAACGTAAATAAATAAATAAAATAAAAAAATCGTCCTTGTTTAAAAGTATAATGTGGTGTTATTTGGAATAGCCTAAAGTTATACTACCTTTTGTTAAAGTAGATTCATTTAAAGGAATATTCCTACAAATGTCAAGTAATAAATTACCTGAACGTACCAAGGCCTAAGCTTGCATAGTAATTTTTCCTTATTTTCTTTATAAATAATTACAAAATGGAAACTTGACAGAGTATTTTTCATGGACACGAAGGGGATTGACCCTCGGGGGTGTGAAATCGAAATGCCGCGTTCAAACCCTCGACTGACTTCCGAAATATGTCCGCAACTAAATTGCTGTTTGGGGTACATCCAGATTTATGGTACCAACTGGGGTGAGCCCCAACTTTTATACGGAATGTTTATGTATGTCCCCAAATTCAGGGAAATTATATTTTTAATAGCTTAACTTTTTTATCTTGTTTTAGAAGCAAACTCGCCCTTGGTTTGTTTCGGGAAACATTAATATTTTAGTACGAGTATCTACAATTGAAAAATCTTTCAGTGGGGTTCTTCATAATCATTTACTTTTTATTTGTAAACTAATTGAAATAAACACTAGATGAAAGGACAAAAATTATTGTTATGGGTTCTATTATTATAATATAATTAACTAGCTTTTGCCAGCGGCTTCGCCCGCGTGAATTTCGTTTAAACTTCACCCCTTTATTTCACCCACTTAAGTGTCATAAACGTAAGAGTAGATAAAATATAGGTATACTTAATCAGAAAGCTTCGAACTGCTAAGCTATCGGGAGTTACACGTGTTATTGTGAGTCAACCATAAAAGATAGACATATGCTGTCGTGGAATATTTTTTATATAATTTTAAGGAGAACATTTCCGTCATACATGATTTCTGTGTAGCTTTAACCATTAAGGTTGCACACGCGACGGAAGCTTAAAAAATGGAGTAACTTCTCCCGTTTCCCCAACATTTCCCTTCACTGCTCTGCTCCTATTGATTGTAGCGTGATGAAAAGTATACTATAACCAGCGCGGGAGTATGAAAAATAATTGTACCAAGTTTCGTTAAAATCCGTCGAGTAGTTTTTGTTTCTATAACGGTTATACATCAGACAGACAGACAGACAGACAGACAGACAGACAGACAGACAGACAGACAGACAGACAAAAATTTTACTGATTGCATTTTTGGCATCAGTATCGATCCCTAATCACCCCCTGATAGTTATTTTGGAAATATATTTAATGTACAGAATTGACCTCTCTACAGATTTATTATAAGTATAGATAACTTCAACTAAAAGCAAAGGTTCAAGTATCCAGGAGTTGACCATAGTGTACAGTATTTAGCCACATGTTTGTATTTAGCCAATTTTCGGGCAAACTATAATCTTCACGTGACACTCCAGGATTCTCATAATACTGTTGTGCATAGTTTTAATCTCTGCGCCGTACATTTTGACACGTTGCGGGTATTCCCAGATGTTTTGATGTTGAGGTGTACTTTCGGGTACCGTGTACACAAGATTTAATTAAGGTTATGCTGTGGATTTTACTGTTTTTGGAGTTCAAGCTTTAATTAAAGTGCAATTTGGAAGAGATGCTTTTAACTGACTTGAAAAAAGGAAGAGGTTCTTAGTTCGTCTGTATGTTTTTTTTTCTTGAGTGTTAACTCAGTACTTCGTACTGGGTGAACCAGGAGGTTCTCAATTCGTCTGTAGGTATGTGTTTTTTTCTACCTCAGAACTTCGTACTGGGTGAACCAATTTCCGTTAGAAACAGCTTTATTATCAAAGAGCCTTAAATGAGCATTGCACATGCTTGGTTACAATACAACCCATTAATGGATCACTATGACGGCATGGGCCTGTCTTCAAATACCGTGCAAATGCATCTGTTAGTAATATAGAGTAAGCCACCATCCATATTTTCAGCGTTAGGGAGGTATCAGTGACTGGCGGGACGCAAGCGCCAGTAATAACCATTTATTGGTCGTAAAGTGCATGTGTTGCGTATATTTTTTAAACATTTGGCACGGATATCGCAATTTCAGCCTTCATATGCGTCCAAATGTTTCATTTTTAGGATTCTGTACCTCAAAAAATATAATAGGATTCTTTTGCTGTCCTTCTGCCTGCTCGTGTATCATCCGACCAGCAATTCCTCAAACCAGAGAGAAAATCAATAATAAGTCCACGCATATTTGAACAGACCTTTACCCATATAGCACAAACAAACAAATTATACATTCTCCAAAATAAATGCAACTTCTCCAAAATAAAACAGGAAGAACACAAAGAAGCAAAGCCAAGCTTTTGTCCGTCACACGGACACAACCTGGAACACTTGTGTAACGTTAAAAGAATAAACAACGTATTGTTAGGAAACAAAGAACTGAAAAGTGGGCGGTTAGCGGTAACTTTACCCTACTATCAGTTCTAGAGCTTCTAGTTTTTTTTTGTCGAATTAAGTTAGCAAATAACTTTTAACAAATTGAACCGACTTTAACGTCAAAAAGTAAAAATCGGTTCAGTTAAACGCGGTTAATATTCCTAAATCCTTCTGCTAAGTCTGATAAACACAATGCTGAAAACCGTATCAAAATAGGTTCAGCCAAACAATATACCTAAAACCTTCTCCTAAGTCTGATAAACACAATGCTGAAAACCGTATCAAAATAGGTTCAGCCAAACAATATACCTAAAACCTTCTCCTAAGTCTGACAAATACCATGTTGAAGACCACATCAAAATCGGTTCAACCAAACGCGAGATCATCGCGCCCAAATAAACATACATACATACATACATACAGGTCAAACTGAGAACCTCCTCTTTTGAAGTCGGTTAAAGAGCATGCAGCACCAGCTTCCGCTGCCGCCCATGACAACTGCGACCGACCTAGAACTAGACTCACTTTAGGGACTAGGATGGTTAGTCCATTTAGTAGATGGTGTTAGTTTATTAGTTGATTAGTTTATTAATAAGCGAAAGGATAGCGGCTGTTAGTGATAGTTAGTCCTGTTAGTTAATGTTAGTAATTGTTAGTATTAGTCTCGTTTCAATTGAGTCACAGTTCCTACCCCTGAGGACTGAGGTGGTCGCCTCTAAAAAGTGAAAGCATTCCAGTTTATGAAAACCGTACTTTGATATTACAAGGGCTTTCATCATCATCTCAATCCAACAAAACCTGGGATTCGCACCCGAACCCACCGAATATGAGGCCGAATTCTTAACCACTGGGCTATCACCATTAAATACCGCCATAAATTAATTTACTTTCATTTTTTATTTATAACAAGCTTCACCCCCCTATTTCACGCCCTACGGGATGAAATTTCCAAAATCCTCTCTTAGTGCTCCCCTACACTCCCCAAGGAACATACATGCCAAATGTCAGCTTCTTCCGTTCAGTAGTTTCGGCTGTGCGTTGTCTGTCAGTCAATCACCAGTAACGCAAGAGTTTTATATATACAGATTTAGTGAGATGTTAAACAATCAGGTAACCTTAGTAGAGGTTGCGTCTGGCTTCCACGGCAGGTAAATCTCATTCGGAAAGTACTCGAGGTTTCAATTTTACCTAAACAAGTAGGTACTACCGCCAACAAACCGGTAGCAATGTAGTTTATTGGCAAAACGAAATACTACCATTTATTGAGACAGAGACGGATTATTTTGCAAGTAGTATGACGTAGCCCCCTTTATTTTCCCAACTGTGCAAAGCATACGGCTCTACTCAACAACGCTATTCTGACAGATACATACGAATTTTGGATTGCGTTGCAGTCGCGTAGCTCATAGCGTTGTGTGAGAATTGTGAGAGAATGAGTAGTGCCTTAATGGGTTGAGTAAGAGTATCAAAGTTTGTTCCTTTATGGCGCTATAGAGATCAAACTTGTGAGCCTTTTGATAATTGTTGTATCAGTCAATTAACATTAATCTTCATTTCTATATCAATTAAACTTCGTACTAAGAAAACCTTTTTGAAGAAAGAGAGAGAGACCTTCAAGACATATTTTGGATATGGCTGTGTACCTTACTAACCCTTCCTCGTAATTATCTGACGGTGGAACCATAGGGATGCTATACATTTGTGTCTCTCCAGCGTTCCCAAAAAGATCTGACTCCGGGATCTTTTAATGTCACTTCCTGTCTTTCTCGAGTCAAACGCATACTCTGTTATCTAAGTGCGAGGCCGCATTACGGTTTTTTTCACGCGGTTGTAAACCGCGGAACCGCGTAACCGCGCAAAGCGCACACACTACGAATAAAAACCGCGACCATAGCGATAAAAAGTATATAGACATGCTCCATTCCTAAACTTCATACGAACTTTGCCAAAACATATAGCCATTTGACCTTACCAAAAAATTGCTTGTTATGTTACAGTTCTTGACAGTTATTGAAATTAACAATGAATGACAGTCATGGGGAATCAGATGAAAATTTTCAATCCATAATTGTCATAGGCACACTTTCTTTGCTTATTCTTTTATTTAGAAAACTATAAATTTTATGCATTAACTTATTTTTGTAAATTAATCAGCTATAAGTATTTGGATGCTTTAGCGACCATAATAGTAAGAGTTGTTTAATAAATACAAAACAGTGACAACTACAAACAATGACTCAACATCATAGAAGACAGTTTATGTACGTAGGTGCTCTATGGTTTCTGTCTTCTCGCTGACGCGACGTCAGAAGATTGACCCTAAAGTGCTCGCGCTATGAACATTTTGCCGTCCACGGCTGTGTGTATATATTAAACATGTATAGGAAAGGATGTCCAACCAAAAAACAGAAGGACCAAAAAAGGTTGCAATAGACACAAAGTTACTATGCAACGAACATTGTATGTTTATGTGGCAGGCAAGACTATTATGCTCAAGTACATAATATTATATCGTAGATATTGAAAATGTTTCATTTTGTTATTAAGTTATATAATTTAATTTTTAACGTAGTTTAAGGTAAACATTATGCTGAAAGTAAAAAAAGTGAAAGTAAAATAACTTATATTATATCCCACTAAGTACAAAACTATGTCATCTTATATATCCCAGTCCCACAGCTTATACATATATCCCACTAAGTACAAAACTATATCAGAAAGTACTAATGTAACTAATTACTTTCTGATAGTTTACGTTATAGTTTCTTCTTTTTGTAAAGTTATTTAATTATAATTAGCAAAAAAATTATGTTTGAACATGGGAGACAAAATGCTCCCCACGCCATCATTCACGTTTCATGGAAAGGCGCGACTATTCTGGGGTTAATATTGTCATTGTCATGTCTGTTTTCTGTAAGCCAAATATATAAAAATAATAAATATGACTACCATATTTTAGGCGCACGAGAAAGGGACATAGTTGGAATGCATAAACCACATACATGAAGTCGTAGTATTTTGTAGGCAGCAGCGAATGGTGCGCGTTACTTACGTTTCAATTGTTTTTAGTAATTACGTCCTCAAAAATATAGAATATGGATTTCTGTGCCTTCAAAAAGTGTTTTAATAAATGAATAAACACAAATAAGTCCAAAGGAATCACATTTCCTAAGTAAATAAGTGAGTCATCAATTATTTTCACTATTTTTAAAACAGTACTTCTGTTAAAATGGTTAATGTGACAGAATTACGGTACGCAAAAGCGAGATACCAATATGTATTTTTTTTCTTTTTCTAATATAACAACCAAATTCAACTGCGCGCCAAGTTCATGCACATAGGAATAACGCGCAAATATTTATCGGGAGTGCAGGGCCTATTTAGTATTTTTAAATCCTTGACAGAAACCGCTCGCGGTTTCCGCGTCAATTTGTGTGCTCCAATATAGGGTAGAAGACCCAGTAGTCAGTCTTTACAGGATTTCTTAATTTGGATCGCGTGTACTATTTTGGTAACCAATGTATTAATAAATCAGTTAACAGTTATCAATAATTCTCAACGTTTTAAGTGAAAATAAGAAAAATATTTAAACCAAAAAAAAGTAATTTTTCTCCAGTCATCAACCTGCAACATCCAGAACTCGGCCGCCTTATACCCACTGCTCAGCTTCTTACACGACAATCAGTCTCAAAGTGTAAACCAACCAAGACAATATAATACTAAGGATTAATTAAAAATCATCATCAACATCCATTCGCCTTTCTGCGTCTACTGCTGGACATAGGCTTCCCATAAGTTGCGCCATTCTGACAGTTTTTTAGGTCGTCATACCCTTCCTACGAGACCACTGTAGGTCCTTTGTCCAAGACATTATTATTCGACATAAAAGGCAGAAAAGGCCGACTACTGGTACAAGTACCTAGGCAAACCGCGAACAAATCTGTAAAAAATCACGGTTTTAAAATCAGTCGCGGGAGGAAACCGCATATGCGGCCGCTTGCTTATGTTCCCTTGAGTTACAAAATTAGCGGTTAACTGTCAAACCGCAAAACCGCCCGAACCGCATACACTATCAGTCGCGGGAGAGCACCGCAAGTGCGGCCGCTTGTATGGCTTTCCTTGAATCACAGAATTACGCGGTTAGAAACCGCGGCGGTTTAGCCGTAATGCGGCCTCGGCCTAACTCTTGTCTTGTATTATTTCCATATTTATCGCTATAAAACATTGTACTGGCTCCAATCTCCAAACTTTACAACCTTCCTGAATTACGGACTTTTAGAGAATTAAAAAATAAACAAACCGACGCACCGCACACCACAAAAATGCTTCAACAAAAGGTAAAGATAAAAAGGAAATCACGGGGTGACAAAAAAAGCTCCCACAATCAAAAGTTTTTCCATTTTCGGCGATGAAACAGCTTTAGGCCACTGCCTCACATTCCTCGAAAGCCTCCCGAAGCCTTCAAAGCAATCTTAAAGATGACGTTGTTCTACAAAATAATTTTCCAACTTTATAGAGTTGTTTTATAGTCGACGATTAAGCGATGAAAATTGTTATAGCTTAGGATATTTCAGATTATGCCGTACATTAAATAATTATAAGAAAATATATGTAGGTACCTGTTGTGAAGAAAATACACTTATAAATATAGAATATTATATTAATAACATTATTATAGTCGGCACAATCATAAGATTCCGATATGACGTCTGTCATGTATGAACACAAACTAACCTTGTATGGCCGTCTTCAACTTACTTATTACGGAAATATATTTTTTTTAATTTGAACCGCTGGTAATGATACTATGAAGTGAAGATATTTCGTAGTGAATGATAGGCCACTTTGGTTAAATTATGCAATGCACTATTTACTGTGCATATACATTATACAGTTTATATTTATTATCAATGCAGCTTTATAAGTAGGTACATAATGTACTTGTGAATCCACCTCCTCTTCGCTTTGGAAAATTGTTTTTATGTTTACAGATAATAAACACTTCTTCCCATTTTTGCAACATATTTTATTGGTACATCGCTTCTATTGCTCGTAGCATGATGTTATAAAATTCCCCACAGTTTGCTAAATATTTTAATTAGGCATTAGTCCGTAATATTAAACGTAAGTAACTAGCGGGTTAAACGAATTGGAGTAATATTGTTTACTTACTACGAGTATTTAGATAGGTACTTACTTACTTATACGTACTTATGTACATAGGTAAATACTAGAAATTCTGGCGAAATATGTAAACCATCCCTGCTTGTTTTTTATTTGTGTTATTTATAAATTGTATAAATAATTTAATTTTATTTTAATCACTTTACATCATAAATTGTGTAAAATTGAACAAAGATTTAAGACGTCACTACAATGTTTTAAAAGGAGGCTGGATTTATAGTTATGTGACCTCTTGAAACAATTTATGAATCGACCATAATCGATACATTACTATAATCGAAAGTATGTGCTACCATGTCGCACCCAAAATACAAATAGTTCTAGATTCCTTAATATGTCTAAAGCATTGCGATTTTTCGTAGCTATTATAAATTCCCGATACATACGTTTTTAAGCCTTTTCCACTCAAATCGGATAATTATTAACCGTTTAATAGTTTCTTCGTTTTCACTAGATTAATGAAATTTCCATTTTAATAACTAATATAATTTCCTCACCTTAACTTACTGGTCAAATTGCCTTATTATCCCTTTCGGTGTTAATCTCAACGCTACATCTGTTTTTAACTGATTTTAAGAAAACAATCAGAGATCGGTTTATAAATTATCGTTCCGAACTTAATTAACGAAACGATTAGAAAGTCTTATTACTTATAATCGGTTAAGTTTATAAATCGGTTCATTTAATGCATCGATTTTTGTTGTACTTCACTATTGTCACTGTGATGACAGCCTTCATATCGGAATCTTATGATTGTGCCGACTATAATAAAATAAATAAATAAATGACATCCGCAAACTGTTCCACTCAAGTTATAAATATGTAAAAAAAATGTTATAATATATAATATGTAAACCTAAGCTGAGGAATTTCTTGTGAAATTTTTTCCATATTTAAAAGTAAAAATATGAGTAATCAACATAAACTTTCTGCCATTACATTTCAGTAGTGTACATCCACATAGCATTCGGAACCCGCTACCTCCTCAGTTACCTCCGACCTCCCCATGCTCGTCCTGCATGACTCTGCGGACTTCAGACGTCTCTATCTTCGATACAGCTTTAAACATTGCAGATAGCAACATTTTGCTAAGATTATATTGAAGTCAGAATCATAATAAAAAGTTTGCAGCTCTTTTGTTTTAAAATGTATCGAAGGAATGTATTTTTCAAAAATTTTATATTTTTATTTATTTAATAAGCAATCACCATCAATATGTGTTATGTACTATGTATATAATTAACTTTTTACCCGTCAGATGTCGCTCATATTTATATGAGAGTAGACAAACAGCAGCCAAAAATTACTTACAATTTTTAACCGACTTCAAAAACGGAGGTTCTCAGTTTGACCTGTATGTATGTATGTATGCGTATTTGTGCGCGATTATCTCGCGTTTGGTTGAACCGATTTTGATACGGTTTTCAGCATCGTGTTCATCAGACTTAGGAGAAGGATTTAGGTATATTAACCGCGTTTAACTGAACCGATTTTTACTTTTCAGCGTTAAAGTCGGTTCTATTTAGTTAAAAGTTATTACGTATCGTTTGCAACTCTTGGTCAAACAACACCTTGGTGGTAAAGTTCAACCTTGAAGTTTGGTAAGAAAGATGAATTCTTTCATCACAAATATGTTTTTTTATTTGTTCTAAAGAAAGCATAGTTAATCATTAACCCTGACAGCAGCGTTAACAACTCAGCAGCAAATAGTGTTAAGAGCGAAACCGAAGCAATAGTAGGCAGCACAGGCGTAATTCCGGCTTTGCTAATCCGGATGCCTTTGTACGGTTAATTGCAGCTGGCTCTAACACGCCGTAGAAAGGTTTAACTAACTATTCCTATTTCCTATTCGTATAGAATACTCTTTGATGATCTAATGTCTAGATAGAACATCGAATCCGCGCAAACGTGTTAAAAAATTGTGGCCAATTGTTAGCCACAAATTTTTATATCATTGTATCATTGATCACGCACACATAGACAATCGACGAACGTGTAAAACATCGCCTGCACGCACACATGCTTGATATTGTTGCCTTGTTTTTTTGATTGTAGGGCGACGCTCAATCTAGACATTAGCTAACTATTCCTATTTCCTATTCGAATAGAATACTGTGTTAATTCAAGTCAATCAGTGTTAGAATTTTTAATGTTCGAATTTTAAACAATATCAAGGTTACAAGGTTTTTAAACTTTTTAATTTGTTAAAAAGTCAATTAATATTCAAACTCTTGATGTTCGAATTTCAAATGATATCGAAGGTAAAAGCGATTTTAATTTGACAAAAAGTTTATTAGTGTTCCAATTTTGACGTTCGACTTTTACACGATATCGAGGATGACAACATTTTTACGGATTCTTAATTTGATAAGAAGTCAATTAATGTCTGAACCTGTCTGAACTTTAGACGCGGGGTAGAACGTAGAACAATACATTTACCTTATCCTAGAATCTGGATTTCATATCAGATAAAAACAGGAGTCGATGTGAAGTATGCCTTTATTTATTTTTTAAGTAAATAATAGAGATTCTAAATAGTTTTTTTTTATTGCCCATTGATATATTTTTTTTATAAAGTTACGACTATCTATTTGACAATTGTATCACCGAACTCAGCGCACGCCATTTAAGCAACGAATACGAAAATAACATTAAATTTAATTTACAATTGTGTACTTAATTTAATAACATCCTAAGACTGTAACTGTTGATTTAAAACAGACGGTAAACATCCTAAAATACAACAATTTTAACACCAACACGCTTTCCACACTAAGATCATACAAACTGTCGATATTTACGAGTAAACAAACCTTCGCCTGGCAAAAATCCCGACTGTCTTCTACGATCCTGCCCAATTATTATGAACTCTTAATTCCAGACAGTTCACGTTCACAACGTGTGGATGACAGAGACAGCGCCTTATTAGCGCCGTAAACTGTCTGGAATTAAGAGTTCATAATAAGTAATTGGGCAGGAACCTCCTTTATCTCTTCTGTGGCAGGAACCACCAACAACAACATCTGTCATAATGAGAGTCTCCTCTACCATCCATCTCATCGATCAAAACATCTCTCCCATTCTTCCTCACAGCTTCATGGTCTTAAATCTAGATAGCAACAGGGTAAGTGAAATAGCCATCACGATTCGAAATTCAAAATAGCTTTCGATACAAAATTACAAATCCCGAACGTTACCGGCTTTTTATCCGGATACGTTATTCCGGATGCTTTTATCCGACCCATGTCGACACAACCGGATAAGGTGACAAAGAGTCCTCTAAAATTTACATAGATCAATGTTATCATTGATTTGTATGGCGCGGATACAAGTCCCGATATAATCTTTTTTGGAAACGACGTCAGCGAATTCATTTTAGGCAATGATCCCTACAGATTATATTTAAATTAAATGTTACTTCAACTTATATGTTATATCTATAAGTAGCTGAGTTGTTTATTTATGTTTGATTATGTTTGTTGAAAAAAAATTGTGAATGATAAACCATAATCCACATAAACGAGCTACATTTTTAGGCAGCGTATACTTAGCTAAAATTTTATCAGGACGGTACGTTTACTGTAACTTTGGTCTTCGTTGTTGAAATTAAATACCTTATCGCACGGCAGCGGCAGTTATAAAATGAAAAGTGTAAGATTTTTCGAGACGTGAATGGGAATGCAGCTGTTGGCTGAACCCAGTCATAGATGCTTATTGGTCGATTAGTTTTATTATTATTATGTCACATATTCAAGTGTCAAACTTTGTTTCAACCAAATGTTCTACGACACCCACGCATTTTTTTTTTGTTTTATTTGTTGTATAGCTGTTATGGTTTTAATCTCCAGTAACCTAAACTAACCTAAATTACCAGCAGGTAACCTAATTCTTTATTTATTTAAGTATAATTATACAACTTTTTCTGAAGGCAGTCCCCCGCATAAAGTTAATCGTACGTCTATACAAAATTACAATAAAAATTCAATATTACCCAAAGTAAAAACACTGTGATACTACTTCCTATTCATAACGTATAAAAATCTGAGAATCAAGCTAATATCAAAACGTCAATATGGAAATAACGTTGTGGGGTTAATGTCTACTTTCAGGAGCTTGGGGTTTAATCCCTCGGGAATTGCAAAAGGGTAAGTAGAGACGTCACTGCCGAAGTAAATTGACACATTTATAATGGAAATGGGAAAAAGCACTGGCAATATCATGATCCTTATATCTATAGAGTCTATAGACTAGCTTCCGCCCGCAGGCTTTGCCCGCGTGGAATTCGTTTAAACTTCACCCCCCTATTTCACCCCCTTAGGGGATGAATTTTGAAAAATCCTTTCGTAGCGGATGTCTACATCATAGTGGCTATATGCCAAATTTCAGCCAGATCCGTCCAGTGGTTGATAGATCACTACGAGTATGTCAGTCAGTTGAGTTATATTTAGATTGAAAGTTGTATGGATCGAACGCGGGAGTTCGTGGTGTTCTCGGGATTGATACCGGGCTTGTTTTGACGTACAAAGAGATTTACCAACTCATAGTGAGTCACCACATGGCTACAACCCATTAATGGCCCATTACCGAGTACAGGTCTCTTTCTCTCTCAGTGTGGATTGGCCTTCCGACATGACCTAACGACTGCTATCTATCGATAACAACCTAGACTGACGATTCTACATGCCTTCCGAAGCACAGAAGCGGTCAAAAAATTTAGCCACTAGCGGTCACCCATCCAGTTATTGATTCGCTGAAGAAATTATGCCACTAACGGTCATCCATCCAACCGATCGTACCCGCAGTTGCTTAACTTTATTGATCATTCAGTATCGACGCAAGCCGCCGGGCAATAGCGCGTCTGTAACGTATTAATTTGGTTCTAATGGACTACACGATAGCTATAAAATTGTAAGTCAACTAATCCCGGCGGGTCCATCGAGCTATTAATAATATACTAGTTGTAAACAGAGTGTTAGCGGTAACTACAAGGATCCCTTGATTTACAACTAGAGAGCATGTTACGCACAGGATATCAAAATGTAACCGTTTCCGCTGCTCACACCGCTTTGAATTGAGTATTTATGATGATGCCACCAGTAGAATAGTTGGTAAAAAGCTTGCAAATTCACGGGTTTGACTCCCAGTCGAGGCAAACATTTGTTTTATGTGAAGCATAGGTAATGTTTGTTCTCGGATCTTGTGTGTTAAAGAAAAATTTAAATTGTCCATGCTTCCCGCAATACCTAAAAGGGTTTCTAGGTGAATTTTCTGTGTAAGCGTTTTGTATTTATTAAATAGCAGAATTCAAATACCGTAGAGTAAATATTTAGGAGAAATAAAGATATTTTCGGAATAAGATAAATATGGTACTAGGACCCACATATCTGGTTAGGTACCTTCTATCCTCCTAGAATTAACTACGAATTTCATGCTTTGTTTTTCGATTTTAAATCTATTAAATTACATGACGGTGTAACATAGTGTCAGTATTGCCCTATTCATTAAGCTAGTACAGCAATATGAATTAAACATGGAAGGGTTAAGGGCAATTATTAACAAGTTGTTTGCTGTACGGGCGGAGGGTTGATTGGCTACTTGGTATATACAGATACAATGGAAAACAAATATTTTTTTCTAATAACCCGCCCTAGCGCTCTTAAAAACGACGCCTTGCGTTTACAATAGGCTCTGAATCGGTAACTACCTTAAAAGGTGTTGACAAACTTTTTTCAACAATAGGTTTGCATAGATATAAAAATATGTTGATTGTGTGCAAAGTCTGCATTAAAACAAGAAGAGAAATATCCTACACCTATCTCTTTCTTCTATTTATGACTTCTTGCTCTATCTGTGTAATTTAATACACTTTCGTATATTCACAGTTGGTAAACTAAACGTTGTCTAGTCTTGACACAGCATCGTCTCTGATTTTGTAGCTCATCGTAGCTTCTAACCGTTATCGTAGCGGCTCAAGCTGAGGATAAGTAGGCCCATTCGTAGTGATGCTGTAGCACAGATATTTGTTTTTTTTTCTGTTTTCGCTTTATCGCTTTTTTATTTTATTTCATTCATTTTGTGTTTTTTAATGTTTTGTTTAAATGTTTTTGTGTTTGTTGTCTGTTCGGCATCGATAAGTAGGTATGTGAGTTACTTACTTTTTTATAAATCTACTAGCTTTTGCCCGCGGCTTCGCCCGCGTGGAATTCGTTTATATCGCGAACCGGGGAAGTGGGGGAGAAAGTACGTCATCAACTATCTTCCTGGGAAAATTCATCAAAATCGTTGTTTTCATACAAACTTTCATCCCCTATTTCAAGCCTTTAGGGGTTGATTTTTTAAAAAAAATTAGCCTATGTGTGACTCTGGGTCTTCAAATATTTTCATTCCGAATTTCATCCAAATCGGACTGGTGGTTTAGTCGTGAAAACGTCACAGACAGACTTTCGCATTTATAATACTATGTGTGTGCCCGCTACTTCGTACGCGCAGGAGTTTATTCCGCGTAACTCCAGATCCCGCGGGATTTCCAGGAAGACAGACTTGTTAGTTTTATATTAATGTTTGTTTAGAAGCTATTTATACCCCATACGCGAAGAAGGTTTTCCCGCGTAAATTCCGATCCCGCGGGATTTCTGAAAATATCCTATATGTTAATCTAAGTTGCCCTCTTTGTGTGTGCCCGCTACTTCGTACGCGCAGGAGTTTATTCCGCGTAACTCCAGATCCCGCGGGATTTCCGGGAAGACAGACTTGTTAGTTTTATATTAATGTTTGTTAGTTTTATATTAATGTTTGTTTAGAAGCTATTTATACCCCATACGCGAAGAAGGTTTTCCCGCGTAAATTCCGATCCCGCGGGATTTCTGGGATAAAAAATATCCTATATGTTAATCTAAGTTGCCCTCTATGCGTGTGCCCGCTATATGTTAATCTAAGTTGCCCTCTATGCGTGTGCCCGCTACTTCGTACGCGCAGGAGTTTATTCCGCGTAACTCCAGATCCCGCGGGATTTCCGGGAAGACAGACTTGTTAGTTTTATATTAATGTTTGTTAGTTTTATATTAATGTTTGTTTAGAAGCTATTTATACCCCATACGTGAAGAAGGTTTTCCCGCGTAAATTCCGATCCCGCGGGATTTCTGGGATAAAAAATATCCTATATGTTAATCTAAGTTGCCCTCTATGTGTGTGCCAAATTTCATGAAAATCGGTTCAGTAGTTTTTGCGTGAAGGAGTAACAAAGCTATTTATACCCCATACGCGAAGAAGGTTTTCCCGCGTAAATTCCGATCCCGCGGGATTTCTGGGATAAAAAATATCCTATATGTTAATCTAAGTTGCCCTCTATGTGTGTGCCAAAATTCATGAAAATCGGTTCAGTAGTTTTTGCGTGAAGGAGTAACAAACAAACAAACAAACAAATACACAAACTTTCACATTTATAATATTAATAGGATACTTTTTTTTTCTTTTTGTTAGCTTTTAGATGTTCAAGTGTTCCTGAAACGTTTGTACCTTAATAAACGTTTTTCTTTCTTTCTTTCTAATCCCTATCCTATCCTATATTCACACTGGAGCATCTCCATAGATATTGTAGGCTTCTATATACTTGAAAGCTATAGAATCGACCTCTAACTGGTACTAAAGTAAAAACTCCGCAACAAATCGCGTGGCTTACCAACGAATTGCTGAAACAAACTTACTGAGGGATCACGCGAGGTCTCACGGCGTGAAACCGAACCGAAGTTAGGCCTTTCTGTTACCAATATGTATGTTTTATTTAAGTTGGGAAGTTCATGACTCGATTATTTTATTTATTACTAGCTTCCGCGCGCGGCTTCGCCCGCGTCGAATTCGTTTAAATTTCACCCACCTATTTCACTCCCTTAGGGGATAAATTTTGAAAAATCCTTTCTTATCCGATGTCTACGTCATAGTGGCTATTTGCATGCCAAATTTCAGCTCGATCGGTCCAGTAGTTTGGGCTGTGCGTTGATAGATCACTCAGTCAGTCAGTCGCCTTTGAGTTTTATAGATATAGAAAGAAGACTAGCTGTTTTTCCCGCCTCAATCCAGATCGTGGGAACTTCGGATAAAAATTAGCCTCTATGTTGCTCCATAACCTCCTCTATCTTACTGTGAAAACCCCATAAAAATCGGTTCAGTCGTTTCAGAGATGAGCCCGGACAAACAGACAGACAAAAATTTCAAAATCATTTGTTTATGTTTTAGTATCGTATAAATAACTATATTGCGCACTGGAAAAAAACTCTCAAGCTTAAAAAATTAGCTAAAACCACAAACATTACAACCCAGATATCTATGGCTAAAATAGTCAATTTATTACAGTACATACAGTTTATTCCGGTGGTAGGGCCTAGAGCTCACCCGGGGAAGTACCACCGGCCGCCACGGTACTTAGTACCATTCCTACCGTGTAATAATTGTTTTAAGAACAATTGTATTCCGGATAGGAAGGTGTGGAGCCGGTTACACTTTTTTAGAGGCAACCATCTCAGTCCTCAGGGGTAGCAACGCATCTGTGACTGAATTAGAACGATACTCATTGAGTCTAGTTCTGGGTAGGTCACAGTTGTTATGAGCGGCAGCGGAAGGTGGTGCTGCATGCTCGTTTGCTATCTTAATTCCATAAAAAAAGTCAATATCAAATTATTACTGTATCAAAGTCACCATAAGTTTCACCGAAGTAAATTTCCATCTTCCCTTAAAACGTTTCAAATATATATTTATCATCTAAATGAGGCAAATGTAAACTGTTTGACAAAGCGAAACAAGCGACAAATTTAATTTTCTTAATCGGCTAAATTTGTTTAGCCTGTCTCGGTCGGTGATTAAATCCTTTTCCGAGATTATAAAATAAATTGTCGCTGAATTATTTCGATGCGTAAGACAAGACTGAATTTCTGTAAGTTATTTTGGGAGTTGATTAATTGTATCAAAGCGAACTCGTTGACAGACTGTAACATGTTCAATATGGTTACTGAAAGTTATGACATTTGTTCGTTAATTGGCAAAATTTTGGTTCAGTCCCCTTTGGTTGGTTGTGTGAGATTTTAATAGAATTTCAAATGGCTACAACGTATTAATGGCCCACTACTGAGCACGTGTCTCTCCTCATTATAGACGAGGCCTAGAGTCCACCACGATGCTCCATAGCGGATTGGTGAAAGGGTTAGTGGCCAATCCAGTATCGGAAGGTTCTTGCCGCTCGAAGGCCTCCGACATGGCTTAACGACTGCTATCTATCGATAACAATCGGAACCGATGCCTTACATGCCCCTCGAAGCACGAAAGCGCTCAAGAAATGTTGCCACTAGCGGTCACCCATACTAGCGGTTACCCATACGTTTCATCTGTCTTTGCGAAAATGAACGTTACTGGTACCAAAGATATTGTTACCAAAGATGTGTTAGGTTCTTACAATGCGAATAACTCCCCTAGCGTTGCTCTTATTTGTAGGTGAAGATAACCACTTACCATCAGGCGGCTCGACTGATTCTTGCCAGGCCTTAAAACTCATACCTATTTCAAGGTAGATTTTATCATCGATACTAGGTACTCAGTTAATAATCTCCATAGTGCAATAGAGCTGTGAAAACAAAACGTTAAAATATTACATCACAAAGAAACTCAATGCGTAATAGATTGAAAAAATTTGTCAAAACACCTACGAAAATCAAAGGTTTCCTTTATTTACGACATGTTGGCGTCTTGGAAGTTTTCTATGTGATTTATCGCACGTATTCCGGCGAAACACTGAATATAAATCAAAACACAGATGGCGAAAACGATTCGAATGTTTTGGTGAAAAAATTCAAAGATTTACTTACATTTGTTAAAGATGGCGTGAATACCTAACGGTGTTTGTTAAACTTCGGCACGTAACGGTGAGTATAAATACCAGGTAAGTATTACGTGCCGTTTTGGATTGCTAACCTAACTTTCCCGCAATTATATTTATAAGTTGATTAAACCTGATTTTTATTTAAGATATTCGGTTATTATTTGGCACAAATCATTAAACACATACCTATTTTAAAGTTTTTTTTTAGTCTGTAAACGTTACTTGGATAAAGGCTACATTGACATATAAGTTTCTTGAATTGACACGAGGGCTACGCGTACCTACCTTATATCTGCTTTTATTAGGTACGCAGTAATACTAGGTACTATACTTAGGTACTAATAATAGTTATAGATATTAGTGATGTACTCTAACATGGCCAACAATAGTCGATAATACAAATCTCTTGGACGTAGCACACGGTTACCTATTCCGATATAACTTTTGGATTAATGTTTTGGTGCAAGTCACAAGTGGAGCCAATCAAAATTATGATTCTTCGGGAAATTTTAACTTTACCATGTTTTGTATGAATACAACTTATTTGTATGATACATGCGGTGGTAAGGTATAATTAACTAACTGCCTCGCGCCTACCATGAAATTATTCTTACATTTTTCGGTTGCCAAGCTAGTTTTTTTTATAGTTAGCATTTTATTTTAATATAAATGGTATATTTTAATATAAATGGTGTATTCCTTTTCTTATGACAATTTTACTTGAAAGATACGATGTTTCCTTTATATTTTTATGTCATTAAGCGACATATAAGTAGACTACTTATTGATAAGTGACCATCATCCTTATGGTGCGTACAGACTATGTAACAAAACATGTTATAAAACATTGTTTAATAACATGTTTTACAAATGTGGACGCTATGTGTTACAAAACAAAGTTATACAACATGTTACTAGTTTTTGCAACAATGTTATATAACTTTTGCACACGAGTTACCTACTCATGCCTTGTTATAAAACATTGTTATACAACAATGTTGTTTTAATGTGTACGGTCTAGTAACATGTTTCATTGTTAGACAACAATGTTAGATAGTGTGGACGTGTTATAAAACAAAAGTTATATAACATGTTGCATAATGTGTACGCACCATTAGACATCAGCTTTAAATCATCAACAAACCGTTTCTACTCGCGGTGTCTGTGACTTGGGCCAACCATGATGCGATGTACGCCCTGATTGCTGGAAGACGTTTAAGCCGAGGCAAGGCGAGCGGCGCTAGCCTAGTGGCAGCTCACCAGCCGAACGTATCGATTTAGATATCGAGTATTAGACTTCATGTACTTATGACTAAGTAAATCTATGCTTAGGATTCCGGACTTGAAAGGGGTCTAGAGTGCGATGGGACCATGGGGAATTAAAATTACCCGTGGACCCGGTAATGGGTCAACTCACCGGGACCACGGGTAAACACTCGAATTCACACGAGGTCACAACACAACGCCCAGTAACTAAGTAACATTGTAATAATTGTGGAAACATCAATTATTCCGGTTAAGTGGGTTATATTTTTGTAGATGCGACCATCCCAGTCCCCCAGTGTGGCAACGCATCTGTGACCACATTAGAAAGAGACTCGTACTAATTACTAACTGAACTAATAACTACAGGGCTTACTGTCACTAACACTAAACACTATAACTATAACTACACACTAAATTGAATCTCTCATTGCATTTTCATTCCTGGGTATGTTGCAAAATACTTTTAAAAATAAACAGAACCTGTAGTACATAATTATAATGATTTCTTTGTGGTATATAGTATACATGAATTACCTAAATAAAATTCCGTTACTGAGTAACAGAGAAGTGTACGGTAAAGAGGAAATAAATAATTAGAATTTTGTAGTCCCCCTGATAATACAAAGTAAACATTTTAACAAATTCTTGATAAATATCCGCAGCCCATGAAAGAACTCATTTACCATTAAGGAGTTAGACCATCAATAATATCAAGACGAATGAATGCGCCTGTCAAAATCTTCCAACACCTTAAAAGCAATTGAAGGCAATGAGTCATCAGAATTAACCCCGCTTGCTTCCAAGCCACATAACTTGGCTGAACATCTCTGCCATGCTTAAAGGAATTGGAAAAAATCCGTCTCATGAAAGTTGCATTACTTCATCGGAGAAAATCTTCAAAGCAAAAAGGGGTCTACTCATAGGGTACGTTTCCACGGTTTGGTGTCTTGCGGTTTCCGACAGACAACTTATATTTTGCTAGATTTAGATCAATACTGTTGAGGCAATATACTACAACAATGTTTCGTTATAAATGGTCGGGTAATTCGTTATTTTTTCATTCATCATCTTCTATTTAATGCCTAACTAGACAAATGTCCAGGTCACCTGATGATAAGTGATCACCGTCGTTTATGAACATTGGCAACACTAGGAGCGTCATCAACGCGTTACCAACCGTTTGATGTGTGTGCGATGTCACTGCAGACATAAGATGAATACAGCCATGTCTTTAGCTTATGTTCTTTTCCTTTCTTACAATATTTAGTATCTTGTATCGTGAGTAATTGTATTATGGAAACAATGTTAAGGGAATGCTACTGCAAACCTCGCAACTGGTAATTTTCACACGGACGTTTTTGAGGGGTGAAATTAAAGCTTCACCGATTTAAAATGTTCTGAATGCCGCTTTATGTAAATGCATTGCTATCTCTCGAAATAAATCGTGCATTCATGCTCAGATTGATGGTCATGCTATGGTGCGATTCAGCTGACGTAGATTTGCTTTACCTTTTTTAATTTCCTTCTCTGGGGCTTTAGTAGACATCTTAGATCGTTCTAAATAAATAGGCAGCCTTTTGTTGTTTGTATTGATGTTAAGGGTAGGCACATGTCTTGACATGTTATGATCCTCAGTCCAATAAACTATAGACGGAACGCCGGGAACAAAAAAGTGAAGCCGGCAAAAGTAAGCCGAAAGCACACATCGAAACCAATAGAATGCCCTATGTTGACTATAGTTTATTGCCGTCTATAGTTTATTGGTCTGAGTTATGATCACTCTTAAGATACTCTCCAGATTGTAATAAAGTAGCACTCTCAGGTTTGCAGGTTTGTTCAGGACATTCACCTTTACCAAAACATTTTGATATCAATTTAAAACATACACCAATTTTTTCAAAACAACAGCTGCAAGCCCCCATGCTCCATATAAGGGAGTCCAACCAAACCTATTGGCTACCTACTTGGTCAATAAAACGGTATTAGTAAAAACAAATGTGAGCGGAATTAATAAGAGAAGTAAATTGTACTGTGAAATTAATTCGAGGGCGCGGCACGTACACACTTGGAAATGATGAGACGTTTGTGGAAAACTTGGTGGAAAAGTTCAACGCTTGATAGTTATCTTTCTACTAGGGAATGCAAAAAATTCGGGTTTTGGGTTTCTAAAATCCTACTTCCTACTAATATTATAAATGCGAAAGTTTGTAAGGATTTGAGTGAATGTGTGTGTGTTTGTTACTCTTTCACGCAAAAACTACTGAACGTATTTCATGAAACTTTGCAGTAATATAGCTTAGACATCGGAGTAACATAATTTGTTAAAATTTATAGATTTTTGAAGGAACTGGTTCCCCGAAGCGAGGCGAGGGCGGATTTACTAGTTAATAATAATGTAAGATTTAACACATTATTGACAATTTCAAAATAGGTAAGCAGAAATAACTCCTGAACAACGTCATATGACTTCTTGTTGTCTTCTTCTTGTCTTATATTAAATTGTTAAAATTATAAATTCGACCTTTACGCAAATTTTCCAGTAAATCAGACTAACTGAAGATGAAAATTAGGCTGAAAGATTCTGTTGTATACGGACAGGTTAAGTTAATCTAAGTTAAGCGAGACCGCATTATTTGTTTGTTTGTTGTATGCATAACTTCGCGAGAGAAAAGCATAATTTTTGCAGGAAGTAAAAAAACAAGTTCAGCCTCCACAGTACGGGGCAGAGGCTCCAAGAGACCGATCAGTTATACTTGCGTTTAAATATAGAAATATAGTTCCATGAAATCTATAGGGGGCAAAGTTTAAAAATACGAGGAAAAACTGTATATAAACTCTGCCCGTTCGATATGCAGTTCGTTTTAATGGCAACCCACACAAATATCTTTCCGCCCCTGTGATAAAGGTTCATTGTAGATTGACGGCGAGAATTTGAAAAGCCTCAAGTAAATTATGATTCCAAGCTAAATTGAACTATGACCAAACGTAATAATTTGTGCCCACATATTCGGTCAGGTTCGATAGTTTGCCCGTGAATCCCTATTTCGTAAGAATTCCGGGATAATAAGAAGCCTATATAATTATGTTATTCTATATATCTTCCAGTATCCCATTAAAAATTATCAGCAGTTCTAGAGATAGACCGAGACAAACAGAGGGACAGAGAGACAAAAAGGTTGTGTTTCAATATCGTGTAAATAATTACAAATACTCGAAAAACACTGTTAAATTTTATTTAATCCCTTAATGTCTAAGAACGTCGAGATCGCCCTTATTATTTTGCAATCATTCAACGAACCTAATTTCCTTCATTCTTCCTAATTTAATACAGCAAAACGTTTCAATATCTGCACAACCATCTGCGGTCCAAAGCGGTATCTTTACGTTCCGGCTGCCGTCTGTACACGTGGTTAAAAACAAATTAATTTGGCCCCGCTCCACCGCCAGATTAATTAGATACCCCTACATTACAAATGATCGTTTGTTAACTGGCTGCCCATCTGAAAGACATTGATTGTTTGAGCGGCGGGTCTTATAGGGTTCTGCTAGCCTGGTACCGAGGGAAAGGTTGTAGGATTCCGTAAGAATTTTTTATAGAATTAAGGAGGTAAACAAGCATGCAGCACCACCGATCATCATGACAACTGTGACTGACCCAGAACATGTCTCAAATAGGACTAAGTATAATTCTTAGTGCATGTAGGTATTTTGACAATTCTTTAAGTCTTCTTTAACCGAGGTACGGTTTCCCGAGGTGCTGTATTTTTTTGAGGAGAAGAAAAGCGAAACGAATTCTCGCCGTCAATCTATTTACCTATATAAAAATCTTGCGTTACTGAGTGATTGACTGACAGACAACGCACAGCCCTGACTACTGAACGGAATAAGCTGAAATTTGGCATGTAGGTATGTTCCTTGGGGAGTGTAGGGTAGCAATAAGAGAGGATTTTTGGAAATTCCATCCCGAAGGGGGTGAAATAGGGGTGTGAAGTTTAAACGAATTTCACGCGGGCGCGAGAAAAAAAAGACTCCTTGGGAGTTTCTTGCCGCTTCTCCTAAATTTCACAACGTAATATTTGGATAGTAATAAAAGTTGGTAATGTAAAATTCATTTAAACGAATAGACAACTTTTTGAGAACTTGTGTAAGTTCATTGAATTCGTATTGTCATTAATTGTCACTTATTTTTACAAATTGGTTGCAATTTGAAAACTATGTGTTCTTTTTGATGATTAGGTATATTCAACGATCTGCCCAATTGGCAACCCAACGGGCGCAGTGATTAATACACCGGATCGCTGTTCCAAGGGTTCTGGGTTCGACTCTCAGCGAGGCGTTTTGAATGAAGAGTTTAAATTTCCGTTCTCGGTCTGGGTGCGTCCTTGTCTTGTGTGTTGTCCATGGCACCCACTACACAGGGAATCCTAAGTGAGGAGCTATGAATGTCTTATGTAGCATCGTTATGTTACACATATACTGTTCGGAATAGTAACTTGTTTCTTAATTCAAATAAACCGCGGTCTTCGCATACGGTGTTTGGATCCCTTGTCCCCAAGGAACAAACCAAATCCCTTGACCTTCGATATCAACCGAAGACGTACCCGTTTGTGAAGTTTTTGTCGTAGGGTCCACCGATCCCTGTTGTACGATACATATACGATCTTGTAATTTACAACATGTTCTGGTAATTGACGTTGCAAAGAAAAATTAATATGAAAATCGAAATAACTGCAAACGCTAGTTTGATAAGGATCCTTCCACAAACGAAGTATGACCAGCTACCGCAACAAAAACTGCTGGATATTCCGTTCAAAGGCGCACAACAAGTAAAAAAGTGGAATATTCTTTATTTACGTTTCATTGCGCGTTCCCATTGCATGTTTTGAGCTGTGACGTGTTATGACACGCAATTTGCACGTCATGTTGCAGTTTTTCTAGTGGCGGTATGGATACTTTACCGGATCCCCGTTCAAAGTCCTGGGTTCGTCCCCAGTGAGATGGAATTTTAATTGAAATCTTAAATTTTCTATTCTTGGTCCTGGTGTATGGATTTTTGTCTAATATGGGGCTATAAGTATTTAATTTTGTTCATTACCTACTCGTTTTTAAGTATTTTACATCTTGGGATTTTTTATTAGCCTAATTTATTTATCACATTTATTATTCGCTTAAAACCTCAAAAGCGCATGGCAATATCCTTTATTTATAATAAAATATATTTATCGACAATATCGATAGCTTATGAGATGTATTTTTTTTTATTTTAGCTTTTATTTATAAGAATTTTTATTTATAATATATAAAAGGATCAAAGTTAAATTTAAATCAATGGAAACAAGCACTTACCTACTGTTTTCAAGCTTTCTAAGTACGCCTTTGTTGAACGGCAAAAAGGCTGTGTTTTCGTCTGAAGTGATTCCCGTAACACATAGCTTTTGTTGTTTGCCGGTTGCACGTTCGTTGCGATGAAAAGAAAAGGTAATTACGAACCTTGGTTCGATTATGGGAACTTTTACTTGAAACAAAGCCTAACCTAGACTAACCTCGTGCTAACTTTGTGTTAACTGCGTGATCGAAAGGCAACTAGGGCTGTAACTGGAAGAACTTTTCTGGATCGGGGCTTCAACTTACTTTTCACCAATGCGCTCCTCACGCGTGATCCTAAGTGATCGACAAAGTTAAGCAACTGCGGCAAAATTTCTTGAGCGCTTCCGTGTTTCGCAGGGCACGTTAGGCCGTCGGTCCCGGTTATTATGTAGTGGGCCGTTAATGGCTTGCAGCAACGAAAGGAGGATAAAAACTGTCAACGCCAGCGAAACCGTGAGGAAAAACTAGTAGTTTTACATACATCCATATTAAGATAATCAACATGTACCGTACACATCGGGAGAAGTTTGAGTAAAACTTCCTAACAACTCATGCGTAACTTGTTGTAAGTGTTGTAACTTACATAATAGTTCCAACTTGCACCAAACTATTACTGTAACCTCCATAATACACGCGTATTGTTCCCAGCCAGTCACAATTGTGCCCCGAGCCCACCTGCTCATCAATTATGGACATCGCAGGAATTAATGTAAGCAAATCTAACTGGCAAGTTGGCTATCCAAAATTCATGTGCGTAGTCATATGAACGACCGAATCGAATCGAATATAACGAGGAAGCTTGTCTCAGTAATGTGGCCGTATTGGGGCGGGCTCACAGCCCGGCGGCTTGCGTCGATCCTAAGTGATCGACAAAGTTAAGCAACTGCGGGCGCGGCCGGTAGTCGGATGGGTGACCGCTAGTGGCAAAATTTCTTATGCGTTTCCGTGCTTCGGCGGGCACGTAAAGCCTTCCGTCGCGGTTGTTATTAATAGATAACAAACTAATAAATAGGGTCTTTACTTCGCAACAACACCCAAAACAAAACTGATAATAATTTCGTAAATAAAAAAAAATCTCAGTTTAAAAATCCTGCTTCAAATATGTGTAGGTAGGTACCAAGCGATAGACCCGAAGTGAAACGAGGGCGGGTTTATTAGTAAATTAATAAATAACTTCCTTCCTTTTACCCCAACGTCGGGTAAAAGGAACAGGTCAAACACATCATCCATAACGAAAGTATGAACGGGAAGCATTTACGAGTAGAGGCCGGTTCGATAAACAACACAGGTCGCTGTCGATGCCGTATTCAATATTCATACGCGCACAATGTACAGTGCGCAGGAAGTTCACTGCTGATTTAGTTCTCATGTGATGATTATTTAAGCCGAATTATTATTTGCTGAAACTGAATCATGATGAAGATGTGTTGTTACAATTGGTCCTCATGAATGAAAATTTGATGGTCGTCAGTTATTTTACTCCAAATAATTTTTGAAACAATACAGCGGGGCAATGCGGTCAGTATTTTGTTTACAATTCCCCAATTAGGAGTTTTGGATGGCAACATTATTTAGGTAAGTATGTAGTAGTTTCAGTTAAACCTTACTGTTTATTATTATATTCTATATTATGGCGAGTTTAAAAAATTATTTGCATTGTAAGAATAGAATCCTTAATCGGTTAACTGCTTGTATTTTTTACCAGAGCCAACAATAATCATTTAAAGATGACGAATTTTTTGAGCTTTCCTGATAAATCAACGAATAAGCAAAAAAACCTTTTACACATATACTCGTATCTATTAATATTGTTACGTGTCAGGAGTACTGGGTTCGAGAAAATGCCAAAATGTACCACAAAGACTTTATTGTACTCGTAGATACACAATTACACACTGTACACAGTACACACCACAACACTATGCACGTAGGTACTCGTAAACACACTCGTCGAACACTGTATCGCCCGTAGAAATCACTTCACTTCTCACTGGTATCGCTCGTAGGTATCGCTGGTATCTTCCTGGTTTCGCTTCCGAAACTAGAATGTCTGCCGGCGACCAAGTGCCCCATTTTATACCACTCGCCCACCATTCATGCCTTTCTAGATTGTTCCCGCAGTTTTTGGAATAACGGTCTAGTATATTCCTTGCAATCGACTTTCGACCTTAAGACTAATGCCGTATGGTCGAAGCGTCGCCACGTTGTGCGCGTACTTTCGAGACGGCCAAGCGCGCTTTTGTTCTATTGTCCGCATGGCATGTTTATGGCCCCTATTGTTTATTGTTTAGCGAGGTGATACGCCAGGGCTGTCACAATATACTCGTTCAGACGTATACCGTCATCTATTACTTGAATTAACTTTAATAGCGAAACGTGCAGCGCCCTCTATATCTCCGCTTATCCCCTGTCAGAAGTCTGCAGGTGGTCTTAAAGCAATATCTTTACGATATCCTACTTCATAGCTAATCTTCTTTTGCGTTCGGGCGACTCTACGACTTCTTTGTTGCCCGGTTTTGCTACACACATGTTATTTTTCTTTACTGAGTTATCTTAACATTATTACTAATTTAACAATCAGTAATTATACTCGTATTATGGTAATCTTATCATCGGTTATAATAAAAAAAAATTATTTTATTATCCGACTGCGTCAGGAGGGTAATGTTTTTTCAAGTGTGTTCTTGTAGGTATGTAACTGAAAATACTTCATAGTGCTGCAGGTGAGAGCAAACAAAACTGGATAAATTCTAATGAAACTCGAATCTGTTGTGAACTGGAAAAACTGGCAACCATTTTAAACTTTTCATTACAGGGTCGGCTCGAAAACTCAGCTAGTTTAAAGGAACCTCGTTCTTTCACTTTAATCCTTCTTTAAGATATTTCCTCTATTACAGTTACAGAAAGTTTTCCCGCTGTTGGTTCTCCAAGTTTCGGCTCTTGTCCCGTTTGTTTGCAAACTAAGGAACAACGCTCATTATCATTAAGTGGAATAAATGAGACACATTGGAAAGACAAAACCGAGTGCTTTTATTTATAGTACAAGTGGCGGAAGTTTATTCATGCGGAAACTTGTTTCGAAATATTGTTTTTGAATTGGTAAAGACTTTATCTAAATACAGGGTGTAATGGGTTCGACTGACAGCCTTGTAACCACGCCTTTACACTGTGATGATTCTAATTTTACAAAATTATTTTTTTCCTTTAAACATTGAGATACATTATTATTCTAGCAGCCAGCCATCCTAACTTCATGAAAGAAATTACTACTCTTATTCATTCCACACATTGGATTCCAAGATCAGCAGCTAAATTGTTTAAAGGAAAAAACTGTCAATTAATTTTGTATGGACTAAAAAAATGCATTGAATTTTTTTTCTCCATGTATTATTGCTTAGAATCCTGGTCTAAAGGCGTGGTTACAAGGTTGTCAGTGGAACCGATTACACCCTATATACAGTGAGATCGGAATAGCAATAATTAAGGGACAATTCGGCCCTTCGGTTTATCTACATCTAATCCCACTCTAGAACGAAATTTTAATATGTCCTTCCAACTTCCAGTTACAGTCATTAAAATTTAACAGAGGGTCATTAGGTATACGTACCTACTTGAAAAAAGCAACATCTTAATAGTTGTGGTTCACAAGTACAAGTGTTAATCGATTTTATACAAAAATCTAATTTATAAATATCATATTATTTTTTGGAAATAGTTATTCTTCATACAATCAGCCACTTATCTGAAATGGGATCCGTTTAGTGGGATCGGACCGAAATAAACCATTACTTTTGGCATGGCGTGTGATAAAATATTGGGACAGTAAAGCTTACAAAATTTTTAATAAAGTATTATCTTACTATTAATATAATATCATCTTAAACACTATACCTACGTCTATGACTGCGACAGCGCCGCTTTTATTGTAAACATTTTATTTGTTACCAACAATAAGTTAAATAAAAAATATACTTATTGTGATTAAATAATATTTGAACATTTATATTGAAATAGTTTTGAGCAATGAAATTTTACAAAAATAATTATGAATGTGAATCTTAATGACTATAAATAGGTAGGCTACCTAACTACTAACTGAAACATGGTTTTGGGGCAATAGATTTCACACAATTAATAGTTATGGATGTAGCTTAGTTACTATAGTATCTGGGCTATTACTAACATGAACTAATTGTACTAACTATCATTAGCAGTCCCTGTCCTCACTCTTATTAACAAACTAAGCAAATAATATTCTAACACCACCTGCTAACTGGACTAGCCATCCTAGTCTTTAGTCTTGTTCTAGGTCGGCCACAGTTGTCATGGGTGGCAGCGGAAAGGTGTTGCGGCGTTTGCTACCTTAGTGCCATATACTTTAGGCACAAAACTACTTGGCAGCAGCAGCTCGCTCTTCGTTTTCCAACTCAAGTTCCTGTAATTTCTGCAGTACTCGTTGCCGGCGTCTTTCCATCGGCGTTTTTGTCCACCAAGATTCGGCAGCTGAATCCTGTACATTACAAAAATACATAATGTATGTAAAAATACATAATGTATTATTATACCCAGGAATAAAAGTATAAAACTGTGATATACGAGTAATTCTTTTATTTTCAGTAAGTTTTTAAATTAAGTTAGAAAATTACGATATTATGTAAAATCTATCCATCCATGTCTGAAAACGAGCGGTTTGTTGTTTTAAGCCTTATAGTAAGTATAAATTGGGATTAATGAAACTAAAACTAAACTTACGTGTTCAGCGTACACAGGTTCACGTGAGCTTAACTGCAAGGCAACTTCTTGCGCAGTCAACGCTCTGACACGTAGTTGTAAACGTCTTTTTGTTGTTAGAACTGCATCCAGCGCTGATAGCAATGTTCCTGTAGACGAAACACCACTTAATCTTGAATGTTGAATTACAAATCTTACGAGTCATGTTGGAAATTGTGAATCGTACGTTATTTTGTTTCTAGGTAGTAGCCCAACATGAAAATGCTAGAGAGTATGGTCGATGCGTTTCTGACTGATTTCTGATTGATAGATTTATATAAAGGGTAAGAGGAAAGCAAAGATCGAGATCTTTTCTTTCTTCATTTCGAGGGCCAGGCGAGGTGTCATGTCTGGGGATCGGTCAAGCTATTTACGTTGGTTCAAACGTTCATGTTGGGAACCTGTATACCTACATATGATATGCAGACGCTGCAGAAGATTCAGGTTTGTCGTGACGTCACCATGTAAGTTTAACTGACCAAAATTCAGATAAAAAAATGTAATATTTAATAATAAATATGGAAATTTTACCTATTGTATATGAGTCTGAAACCCTTGACAAGCAGGACACTTCCAACCTCGGTGACAAAGCACCAGCTTTGTGCAATTTAGATCTCCAAAACAAAGAAATGGTTCCATAATCAGGCTTGGGTATTTGTACAACTTTTGCATAGCACTGAAATAGAAGCTTCTGTTCTGCGTCCCAAGGAGCTCTAGAAGTCCCTATGAATAGAACTCGGTCTTCTGGACATATGCCTGAAGGAAAAAAAATCAATTAGACACCTGCAGTTAATTAGAATTGTATTGTAAGCAGAGGCGGGCAATCCCTTGGCAAAACTAAGCACGTATCTCGAAGCACGAGGTTACGAGAAGACGCGTGCTTTCAATGAGGAAATAGTTAATATAAAATTAAAACTAATGTAGGTATAGGTTGTTTAATTTTATACAGATGTATAACGATTCAAATCATTTCCAGTCCATTTCAGCATAGCAAAGACAGGAAAAATCTTCACACATCAAACAAAACACAAATTATAAAATAAGATTAAGCAACCTTTATTTTTCTTTATTTCTTACCCATTTATTTATTTTCTTAGACTACTTAAAATCTAAAATCTAAATGAAAGAACTGAACCTTTAATTATCTTCACCAAGTCCTTTTTCAACCTTTTCGGATCTGTCTTGTCGGTTTTCGGTATTTTCTTCACAAATGGTTTCTCAGCATCATCCATCCAGATGACTGACGGTTGCAGGAGTCTCGAGACCTTCATCACCAAGTGTATTAGCATGATGAGGCCTGACTTTCCCGGATATTTACCCACTATGTTAGCTGGTGTTAAGTCGAACAAGGTAGCTCCAGTCTCACTGCAGATTGCATGAATCAACATTTTCTTTCCACTGCCTGAAGGTCCTGAGTATCCAAGAATATAATAAAAAATTATGCGGCAATTTAAAACGCTTTGTTTAACAGTTTAATTTGAGTTATTATAAAAACAAATTTGTTCTATCTGTTTGAATACGAGTATTTCTCGCTTATAAAAATCTAAATCATTTTTACACTATTTTTTCATTGGCGACATGTTTTAACGTAAAATATTCAAAAATTTTATCTGGAATAATCAACACACACACAAAATGCTATTCACCTGCAATAAGCATGGATCGAACTAATGGAGCGTTAGTCCTGACATGCTCAGATCCTAAAGGTAGAATGCAATATTCTTTCACCAACTGTCTTATATCTCCTAAGTATGGTAATGGTTCGCGTCCTTCTTTTCTATGCTCGTGCGCTACAAAGTTTTTTTCGCCAATAAAATCATCAATTTTCACTATAGGATATGGTCGGATAATGCCATTGGATACAAGTTCTTCAAAAAGCGATTCTGTTGTTCTATCGGGAGTCAAATCTTTCTCCTTCCTTTTTTTACTTTTTTTTCCTCCACGACGCACCTGTAACAATTGTAATACTAAAATAGATGTTTAAATATTTAATAATAATGTAGATTTACAGTTCAAAATTGTATTTTTTTTCATTTTACCTGTTTGGCGTGCGTGATAATTAAAAATTATATTACTTAAAAAGTATATCCCCTTATACTTTTAACGCCAAAGATGACCAACTTTCAACTTATATACCTACATTTCTTTAAATAAATAAATATAGAGTTTAAGAATAAATCAAAAACTGATAAAATACAATTCTAATGGCTGACTAAGCGCACCATCACTTAATTTTACCTTTTTTTGAGGCTTTTTAGCCTTTTTTCCTTTGTGAGCTCGATCCCGATCAAAAGCTGCCTGCAATAACTCTAGTTCATTTCTCATCATTGCATCAACAATATTCCTTATTTCTTGTTCGATTTTCACCATTTTCTCCCTTTCTATCATGTCCTTGTAATATCGTTCATGGAGATTATCTTCATCATCCTTAAATTTCCAAATATCTTCGTATCTAAAAATACGCCAAGATTGTACATATTGCATGAATTATTATTATAATTTTTATATTACAAATTATGTGCAATACAAATAACATTGGGGTTTTTGTGCAAGTTCAATTATTCTATACGGAAATATACATAAAAGAAAAGAAATAAATATTTACTCTTCATTAGCACTAATTATGTCCTTTAAGAAAGCCGATGTTGAACATTTGAACACCATTAAATCTTCTCCTTCGTCCCCTTTTTTGTTATCTTCACTTTTATTATTCTTTTTATCTTTACTTTCTTTACTTCGTTTTGATTCCCTTGAAGAAACTGGAGACGTTTTGCTCAGATCACTGTCAGCCGCTGTCCCTACAAATTTTATATTTGCGATATTATTAGCCAAATACATGATGATTTTATTAATTTATAATCTTTTTGAAACGCTTTGTGATATATTACCTTGCCTACTAAACATCGCCCTGCTTCCACCGCCATCTTCAGAAGGAAACTCGGGAAGTTTGTTCGTTCGTTCGTAATATTCTGAAATCCATCTTCTAAGTTCATCGCCTATACGCTCATTTATTTTTGCACCATGCTGAATTCGCAGTTGTTCTTCTATATTGATTAACGCTTCTTCATATTCCTTTTGTCTTTCCTTTTGCAGTATTCGACGACTTTCCTTAACCTATGAAACATTGGAATATATTTATCGTGTTTTTTTATAATCAAGCACTTAATGCTCGTTTGCTATCTTACGTCTACAAGAGATTAATAATAATAACTGTAAATTGAAAATTAACCAAAACTAAAATCAGTTTAAAGCGCACTCAAATCGGTTCATTCATTCAGGAGATACAGTGCCACGGACAGACAGAGAAGTCAAACTTATTAGGTACACCTCTTTTCTTACGGCGGGAACAAAACATTTTCGTTAAAATGAAATTCATCCCAACCTCTTCAGCCCTCTTCACTTGTAGAGATTCAGTGTACGGTGGTAATTCCATTCCAATTAATAGCTGTTCTTTTCGTTTTCTTGTTCTTGTCTCTCTTCTTGCTATGAACCCCCGCCAAACTCTTTGTATCGCGGTGGCCGCTGTAGCAGACATTTCGCCTCTTTGATCTCCTCTACCTTTTTCTTTGAGAAGACGAATTTCCTTCATAAATTGACCCCTTAAAATATGAAAATATTGTTATGCCAAAAATGTTTTCCTTTATAATTTATATTTTTATATGTTACTTAATCTGTAGTAAAAAAAATTAATAATGCTGTCTCTATTTGAATCCAACAATAGGTTCTTATGATCGGCAGCACACCTACCCTTTTTTCCTTTCAATTTACACGTTTATCCGTTTTACTTTTTATGTGTCGGTTTCCATAATTCATTAACATAATGTACAATAATATATTAACAAAAGTCTGAAAGAGTAACTAATTTAATTACTGGCTTTACTTTATCTTCACCCTACTTTTCATTCAGAATATTTTCGTCCTAATCTACGGCCATTATTTTTGACGCAATTTGTTTACGGAGTTAGAATAAGAGCGGATTATCTTGAAATCTCTGTTACATCTTCTGTAACTTTTTTTTCTCCAAAGGATTCTGTTACATAATTCAGGGATTATGTACTTAGGTTCTGTTTCGTAATCTGGAGATATTAATTTCAACTAAGTTGATAGTTTTAAGTTTTATAGGTAACGCACTATCAAAAACAGAACAGGCAAACAGTTTTAAACTTGCAATGTTTGGTATGTAAGTTGTAGGTTGGTAGATACCTACATAATTATATTATGTTAGGCGAAAAAAGGCCAGTAAAAGGACAGTTATGCGCCCCCTCCCACTACCAAGATAATATCGGTTTACGTTTATTGAAATAATATCTTGCCCCACCCCCCGTGTTCCATTCGCCGCCTTCCAAATGTGCCGCCCGCATGCAGTGCACGCCTTGTACGCCCGCTTACACACCCAAGATGTTATAGGTCGCGTCATGTAAAAAGAACGCTAGCGGTCAAGCTGCGCATTAGGCGATTTATCGGTCTCTTTGGTGGTTCGGTCTCTTTAATTTGTTTTTAATGTACCAATAAAGAATTAAATATACGAAACCATGAGTAATAGGCAAATAAAACATATAGTACTTTCGTGCGCGAGTGTACCCATGCACAAACATACTCCCTCCACTTTCTTCCAGCGTTCTTTTTACATGACGCGACCTCTACCTGAGTCGTCCTTGTCTCGCCCGTTCATGGCTCTGTATGATAATGACCGCCTGCTGTTCTGTCAGCACCAAGGGTTTCGGCTTCGGTGGCTCGTGGCCAAGCTTCCTCAGGGTTTCGGTGATGAACTCCCGTCTTTTGGCCACCTCTTCCTCTCTTTCTCTTACGAAAAATTGTGGCACGCACGGTTCGGCTTCGTCGGGTGTTACTTGAAGTTTTTTAAGAGCCTGAAATTATGGATAATATAAATAAAAAATTAAAAAAACGAATAGTCACTTCCCTTGACTATTCCCTTCCCTTCCTGCCTCCTAGTAGCGAGGGCTCTAGGATTCCCTGTGTCGCAAGTGGAATGGACAGCGGTCAAAAGACACATCACTACCATCCACGATCTGAGGACAAACATTTTCTCACATAAAAGTCTGCCCCAACCAGGAATCGAAATAGAAACCCGCGCATCGCAGCTTTCCAAATAACAAATTGTTCTTATAATCTTTATTATGTGAACAGTGAATAAGTTTATTCTAAGTTAGTATACCTTTATGTGTATTTTTGTTGTAAAAACATTGCTTTAAAACAAGTAGAACTGTAGTCGAGTACCTATTAACTTTAAGTTAAATAAATAATTCAAACAAACATGTAACTATAGGTTAAAGTTGTTTATAAAAAATTTTACCTATAAATACCACAGTAAATAATACAATCATACCTCATCATCATCATACGTATAATCAGAAAGGTGCAGCTCAACCAAATCATATTTGATCTCCACCAGTCTTCCCAGGCACGCTTCGAGTAGCCGCTTCACAATCAAGCGCTTTTGGGGCTGCAGCATCTGGTCGTACACCTCATCTAGCCTGGCCAGTAGGACCGTGTAGCGGACCCGTAGTTCAGATAACAGCGGCTCGAAGGTAGACCGTTCAGCGCTTCCCGCTTCAAACGCTGCCTCGTCGGCTTGCGTCGCTTCTCCTATCAGCTCAGAGGTCTCGCATATTAGGTTGTTGTAAGTTGTGTTCGCCATTTTTTAGACACTGTAAATTGAAGGAAACTGTTAATTTGTTAGGCGCATTGTTAACATTTGTTAACAAAAGTTAATTGTTAACAAAGTTGTTAAGAGTTCGTATAAGAAGTAAATTTTTTGTACTTTTTTATTTTGGGACTTACAGGGTTAGATGATTTTTCACTGATTATAATTTCTCAAAAAATAATATAATATTAAAAAATGGTTGTCTGTAAAGTCGGTTTACTGACGATAGTTGAACGTGACAACGTCTTAAGAAAATACTGATGGAATGGTAGCATTTTTCAAAAGAAAATTTTAATTTCATTTGTTTAATAGATTTGTATTTATATAGAGAAGGAGGTAATTGGAAATCACAATGAAATTGATCAAGTTAGATTTATTGGTACGCATAAATACAATTATGTCATCGCACACTCAAGTAGGAGAGAGACGGATGTCGAACGCTGCCGAACGCAAAGGCCGATTGTACTTCTTTGTCGCTCGTTCCGCGCTCTCGCTTGCACTTCAAGCCTTACATGGGACGCCTCAGAGCGAGGTAACGCCGCATGAGTCATGTTTTTTCGTGCGTGCAGCCGGCTCTATCGAATTATAAGACATTGTCACGTCAAAATGGCTGGAAAATAGAAGAATCTTCTGGAATAAAATATCTGTCTCGTTTTCCAATAAACCCTTGTATGTATTTAACATAAATTAGTCGTAAACAAAATAAATATACTCCTAAAAATACAAAATATTTAACCCAGTCAAAGTTTTCATATTAGTAAACACACATGAATAAACATCACAATAAAAATTCGCACCAAAACAAACAACAAACACTTTTGTTAATTTATTACAAAAATTACGTTAATCCCGCACACCGCGAACTCTGTAACAATTCCTTTTTTACTCGCTTAACGTTAAAAAGCCTATGTACACATTTCTGTTGTAACAATGTTACGAATAATCTCGCGGAATACGCAAGGGTTTATCGAGTAAACAAGCCGTCACCGGGCACCGTTGCTATCGCATTGTTACACTCGGATTAACATGTTTATTTTTGTTATTGTTAACTCATAACAACTGTGGGACGCCCGCGCCGGTCCGGTAATTTACAATCTTATCTGGCGTTTTTATTTCAGTAATCCTTTTTACAGTGTGCCTGTGAATTACTTTGGGAAACCAAGGCTTAAGGCTCGATCCACATACCATGGTTATGGTTATTTACATACCTCGCTTAGAACAGGGTAACGTCCTCTTTACTGGGGAGGTGTAGTGTAGAGCATACTCCGCCGTGATACAGGTCTAAATTGGTAAAAGGGTTTGCGACTAACCGAAGTATGATATGGGAGGCACGAGGAGAGTGAATAGGCTTTATATTATGTATGATTGTAGGTATTAGTGCGCTCAACATCAAGGACTTTATCACTTACCATGATGTGGGATTGTTGTCAAGCACTACCTTAGTTATATTATATGAACCTTAATGAACCCTAGTGTAGGAAGTTTTATTACGTTCATAAGCCTCTAACCAGCGAAAAATCGCTGATTCTGACTTTGATAAGTGATGAATTCAACCAGGGTCAGTGGCTTTACATGCTCTCCGAAAATTATGACATTGGTCGTCATCCATCCTGCTACTGACTCGTAAAACAGTTATTAGTTTGTAGTTATTATTAGTTCAGATTAACTTAAGCCTCCGAGCTAGCTATCATTTATTCGCCTTCAAAAAGGACGAAATTCTCAATTTGACCGTCTGATTTGATCTAACCTCATTACTTACTGGATGAACCGATTTAGATAATTATTTTATACCTGTTTAAAAAATGATGCTTGTCGCGTACCTAGATCCAAAGGGGGTACATCTAACAAACACTTTTGAGTTATCCCTAATAATGTGTATTTCTTTGACTTGTTTGACGTTGAGTGTGTTATCATTTATTAGTAACTGATTTTGAATTCGGTTTTTTACATACAGTAGGAAAAGTAATTCTACAACACATCCATCTAATGGCAATAAAGGCTTGTTTCGCTCAAAATAACAATCTAAATACTGTTGCAATTATAATATTTTGTTTTTATGTAAGGTATACTACAGAGTTTCTTTCGTGCTATCTTCTCATTAACCCACCTTTCCGAAACAGATGAGGCAAAATAAAAATTACAAGAAGTCTAGTTTTAATTTTTAAACTAAGCATTTTCTTATAAAACGTGGACTTGCATATTTACACCGAAGTATGTACTCGTAGCTAAAAGGGTAGAGTTATAAAAAACGGTAATTGAGGATACAAGACTAAGTCCAGAAAAAATCTCATTTTCTCGAAGCTCTATGAAATAATAGGGTATGGAGTACGACGCGTAAACACTAGTGTGCGGTCAGGGTTGACACTTTCTGTTTTTTTCTGGAGTTTTAATTTTACACGGACACGGACACAAACTTCTTATTTTTGTTATACATATAGGTACTTAAAGTTTGTTTTTAGTCGCGGCTTGCGTTTGTTGGTGTCGGAAAGAGACCTAAATTAATACCGTAATTACCTACTGTGTAAAATATTTCAAGGAAACGTATTAACATTATTGGTTCCTAAATTGAGTCTCGTTCTAGGTCGTTTACGGCAGCTGAAGGGTGGTGCTGCATGGTCGTTTTTGTACCTTAATTCAATAAAAACAGAATAGTGTTTTATGTAACAGTGTATGAAAAGTTTTATCGCAATTTGATAAGCATACTAAAACGTGAAAAGGTAGCAGTCAGACAAAGTTACTTTCGCATTTATAATATTGATAAGGTTTAAAATTATCTAACTTCTTAAATATTCTTACAACCCAAAATTATTGTATGTAACATTTGTCAACTCTTTAGTTTAGTTTTAGTTCCGAAGGGAATTGAAAAACTATTTATTATTAGGGATACACCTATAACCCGGTCACTTGAGTCAGCCCCTAAACAATCTGTCGTATTTTAGGACCTTGAGAGGCATTCATTTCTTTCTTTCTCTTCTTTCTTCTCTGGCCAACAACGCATTGTGGATATATTTGATATAACTAAGAGCATCGGCGACAGCGTCCACTAACCACTTACGCCAATCGTACTTTTTTTTGTCTGATTGTTAGTTGGATATTAAAGGACAAAAACTAACAAAACTCAAAATTAAATGCACCAACCATTTTATGAAGAAAATATATTATTTCCCAACAGTGTATGAAGATGCTTAAAAACTTTTTAAAATGGAGAACAAGCTCAGATGAACTCAAAAAGGATGCCACAGAAAATATTAAGAATTCAATATTTGACAGCCCTAAGCGCATTAGACACGTTTGCTTGTTCTCATGTAATTTTTTGCATCGTCCTACACCGTTGTAAACGTGGCTGTGTAATGCAGGTGTCGCTAACATTTTTCTGAGATGGGATTTTTAATGAACATAGAACCTGACGTTTTAAACTTACATTTTCAAAAAAAATTTAAAACAAAAAAATATCTTTTATTATTTTCCGTTTCCGTTTATTATTTATTATTTATAAGCAATCTGCGGTGTTCCACGTTCCCAAAAGTCCTAACCTAATCTAAGCTACTATTGCAATGGAAACTTAAAATATCTTACTTTATGTCGACAATTACACCCATTTATTTACACGGGTCATCGCACTGAAGCCTGTAAATGGGTCAAATTTTTTATTCCTCATTTGCATGAAGCGCAAAGAACCCCGCGGCGGATTGCTTCGATCTTAAGTGATCGACCGAGTTAAGTAACCGCAGACACGGTCCTTAGGTGGATTAAAAAAAAACAAGGCGAAAAATTCATGAGTAGTATTTCCGTGATTGGTAAGTCACGGAAACCTGTCAGATCCTATTTTATCGATAAAAAGTCTGACACCTCGAGTTGACTACTGACCCCAACCCCAATCTGCATTATGGAAGCATAGTGAACATTGCTATAGACCTCCTCAGTTATGAGCGTTAGAAGAAACTAGGCCTCTCCAGTTATGACTCTATCTCTCTCTTCCTATGTCATCCGTGCTTTATAGTGGACCATTAATTGGCTGAAGCCAACATTGTTTACCATGGGCTAGGGAGATTTTAGCATCCGTACTCACAAATATTATCCTTATTCGTTGCAACCAGTTTCGCCGTCGCGTCAAGGTTGCAGACCCCTGACTTACACATGGTTGCAAAAAGTCAACAATGTGGTATTAAGTCGCGGGCTCGTTACCCACAAACAAAGCCGACTCGGCACCTATCTGAAATTGAGAAGGAGTTGGAATGCTTGGAGAGGGCAAGGATAAACTGTATATACCTATCTATATTAACATAAGGAGAGTTGGCATGGTTGGATAGTGTAGGTATAAACGTCATAAGGACTTTATTATTATGTTTATTAATTATCAGTATTTTTGTAAGTTCATAGCCAGTAAAGAAAAAGAGACTGATGGTAGTCATATTTGCCTTTTGACATAAGTAGCGGTAAAGGCACCAGCGACACACCTTAAATGACCTTTTGAATAAACAAATGAAAGTCGAAATTAGATTATTTACAAAAGATAGTCATTGCCACTCATTGCTAGCATTTTACGTACTTATTAACTTAATGACTTACATCCAAATTTTAATTTTGTTTTATTTCAACAACTATCAAAAAATGTGTCGAGTTTTAGCCATCTCATAGATAAAACATGTAGCAACTATATACAACATAATTTAATTTACACAATTTTAATAATGTGAATAGAAAATATTGAATGAAATATTATAAAACATTATAATAAACATTATAAAACATTATAATATTTAAATTCAGAAAATGAAACCTGTAAACACTCCTTATAGTTTTATTTTTAGAATCTTGCCACATCCATCTCTTCTAGTATCCCAATAGCAATGCTTAGCTTTAATGGCCGACGCATAGACGCCTTGTAAATATAGTCGTTAACATTTATTCACATAATGACTTTATTACGGAGTGCAATCGGCTAGCTAATGGTTAACGAGCGACGCGGACGGCTAGGCCGCCTCTGGCCAAATTCCTAGCCTGAGTTAGCCGTTAGATAAGCTTGGGAATTCTTCAACAGGCCTGCAGCGAATCACACCGGCTTCCATAAGGATCGTTGGAGGTTAGAGCTTCGGTCATTCTTTATTGAATGGTTGAAACCAGGCTTATGGACCCATTCATTCGAATGTTTGAAACCAAAAAAACAACAACTAAGTACCCTATTTAGCGACTGACCAAGTTAAAGAAATGGTTTCTTTTGGGGATAATCATTACCCATGGATTTAATTAAAGGATTGACGCTAGTATTACTAACTTACCAGCTTCATCTTTAACTTGATTCAGTCTCCTAACGACATGTCGTATTTTGGCTAGGAGCCGAGAGCTAGGTTTGCTTTCTCTCCTCTTCTTTCTTGGCCGGAAACATCTCGGTTATGCCTTGGCTGATATAAATGGACACGACTCTCCATAATATGGCTGGAGTGCTTACTTAATTCCGTAATTTTTTTGCTTAATTTAAAATTAAAAGAATAATGTAAGTTAAAACGACGCCCTTAAAAAGCTTTAATTTTAAAGACAGTAGTGCACTTTATCACCGTAGCTTTACGAGAGGACACTTCGTAACGGGGACCTCGTAAACCGACAAAGGCGTCGTCGTAACTCGTAATGTTAAATTTTTAGAGAATATTGTGCACGAGACAGTAGGTAGTTAACTATGAACTTTGATAAGTAGGATTCCATTAATTAAATAGATATTTGAAAATCATCTTCATTGTCTATATGCATATACTTACAATAACTACATAATAGATAGATAGGTAAACTCTTTATTTGTACATCAGAAATAATTACATACAGCAAAATTAAAATACAGTCATGTACACAAAAAAGGCGGCCTTATTGCTAAGCAGCGATCTCTTCCAGGCAACCTTACGTACAGGAGAAAATTATAAAAAGAAAAATGGGCTAGTGGTGACAAAAGGAAGTAATTGTTTTTTTTTAATATATCGTTTGGTTAGCCACAATTCTGAATTAAATTTTTCAATATTTATTTTATCTACGCACTTAGTTACTAGTACCTATATTAAAATGAATATACATAGTAAGCTTACTCAAACATTATAAATATGGCGAGGAAGCTCAAACAAAGATTGTAAATGTACCATTTCTCGTCATAAAATAAATTGCTTGATGAGTAGAGGTTTATTTCGAAATAGTTTTTGCCGTGATCTGTACCCTGGTCATAATGACGGCGGCTGTTCACACCGGCGCGCGCGCAGGATAATGGCTTAATTTGAGATAATTCCACAAATCACCAAGTGAGGTCCGGCGGGGCACGGGGAGGTCCAATGAGGTACGGGGAGATCCGCCGAGGTCGATTGAAGTTCGGTGGGCTCGTGCGTGCAATAAGAAATGCAAAAGTAGTTCTGCTCAAGGCCGGTGACAGGTTTCATCGCTGTTTATCCAATCAAGTATTAAGTGACTGCGCTTAGCTTTGAGGAACTTTTTCTCTAGTAGGTATTTAGGTGCTAACACTTAAAAAATACCTGTATAGACATAATCTCTTTCACTTGTTAATTAGAAGACAAGAGGAATGGAACACATAAATTGACCAACCGGCAAAGACAAAATAATCATTGTCACGAGATATACCAATATGGTGTTAATTTAAAACATCTTCCATACAAGTATCGATCAGTTCTTATATCATGTAGGTAGATCTTCAAAGAGTGCATGTATTCACACTTGGGATAACGTAACCGCATTTCTTTTTTATTGCATCATGTTAACATTTCTGAGTCGCCACTGGTTTAATCCTCGAGACACATTGAGACAGAACTGCAAAGGTGCTGTGAAAAGCTTACCTTTGAGATTCAAGACTGCACGTGAGTGGAGCGATAAATAAAACCCTCACACGGTCCTTTGCACGCCTCAATGCTTTGAAAATATTCTAAGTACAGCTTCGGCGATAGGATAAGTTTGCTTTTCTACGGCATATTGTGCTTATTGTTCAATAGGTACCATTACCTATGTACTAGACGTCTAATCCAATATTCCGGTAAAATAATTTATTGTTCACGGTACATAATTCAGAAAGCGCAGAATTGTTGTTTCAGTATAACCCGATTTTTATCCCCTTAGAGGGGCATTTCCAAAAATTATATCATAGTGCTCCCTCTACCTTTACTAAGGCAAAATTTCAGCCTCTTGAGTTTAGTAGTTTCGTCTGAATGTTGTCTGTCAGTCAAGGCTATTGGTCTTATTAGCTATTGATGTTAGTTCCTGAAGAGACGCGAAAACGTTTCTATACTCGATAAGAAAGCCGATCCCGAACGGTATTGTTAGCCCTATTATTTGCTTAAAAAGATAGAACTTATTGCTATAAATATTATTTAACACATTACGCATACCCCTTTTTTATGAAACCTTAATTACTGCCACTTGTAATCAATCAAAGCAGACACTATGACCTATTAAAATTGGCCGTCCAAAGCGTCGGGCATCGGCCTATAAAAAGGCCATTCTCCACTGTCATAATCAGACATTCATTCCTCCCTGACACCGAATGGTAAGCTCGTTAAGCCGCCCACAAAACAGCGGCGGCCATCACAAACTCATTAGACGTTTATTTGCAGAGTTTGCTCTCTTTCGGAATTTCATTAATGGCTCGAAGCTACTCAATCGTCAGACTGTCATGTTTTCGAAATACTTGGGCGACTTGTGAATTTTAAAGCTTGGAAAGTTGAGTACAGAATACGGCACTTTTAACAAACTTCAAAAAATAAATTCTTTATTCGAACCTTTTTTCATCTATTTCAAAAACGATTTGTCTCTTAAATTGTGAACTGTTTTTTCGTTTGAATGTGGGCCCACCGTGGAACCATTGCCATCAACTTAGGATTTGGTGATGGAATCTCTAGGAAATCAAGGGAAACCCTCATTATAGGCACGTACCGATGTATTAAACATAATATATGACTCTCACATAATTAAGTGGATAATTGTTATATTGTTTAATTACGTATCAAACTGACACATGGACAAGAGACAGATCTGTTAAATGGCCTAATTCGGTCTAGATTCCTCACAAATCACTTCTGTCAGTTTTCTTGGATATTTTATTCCCTTCTTGTCTGCCATGCGAACATTTCCAGACGTACCTACTCGTATTAGTGCCCACTTTACCCCGTTACATAAAGCTAGTGTTAGCTAACTGTTTACGTCATAGTACCGTCTTGAACACAGTCACATATCACACGGAGCGGTCGTAAGAAATAGAGGAATTTCAATAAGGCATGTGTTTCACTTTGGCCGAACGACTGTATTCACGAGGTGCAAGATTATGATTCTGTAGGTATATCTAATAAAGACAAAGTACACAAAGACAATTAAAATATATAGGCAAATGGGATTCCATTTTTGACCACAGACGTTAAGCACAGTTTAACGATAAACATGGCCCAATTACACGCTCAAAATTGGCTCCAGTTAAGATAACTCCTCAAAGGCTGACGGTACACGGTGACTAAAGTCGTTACTTGGCATTTATATGTAGTAGTAGTAGTAGTATGTAGTAGTAGTAGTAGATATCAGTCAGCTTTATACAAAGGTGTTTTTAGTTTTTCAGACTATTGATTTATCATATTATATTTCATCTTCTTCAGTGAGACACGGCAGTAAAGCAAACGGTTAGTCGCGAGGTTTTAAAGTTTTATAGCCCGCGGGTCTGTCGTGTAATTCATTCGGCTTAGTACAGTATTAAATCACGCGGGTATCGGTGGGTCCAACGATCCGCCATTTTATATGTAACGTGATCTTGTTTGGTTTCCTATTATGGCATATGGAACCAAGATTTCTAATAGATATGTCTGGTATAACACACACACACACACACAGATTTTTTCTCTTAATTTTTCCACTTTTTTATTTTTCCAATTGCTAGTGTTAAGAATACGATTTTAAATTTCACCTTCACCGATACTCAATATACGTTGAAACCGAATTTATAATTTTTTTTTAATGGAAATAAGGTAGAAAACGAGCAGGCAGCACCACCCTTCCGCTGCCGCCCATGACAACTGTGACCGACCCAGAACAAGTCTCAATTTGGTTATTAGGATGGTTAGTCCATTTACAGCTGTTGGTGTTAGAATGTTGGATAGTTATTTTTATTAATTATGAGAACTTGTAAGTGATTGTTCGTTCCGCTAGTTACTGTTAGTATTAGTACAGTTAGTTCATGCAAGTAGGAGTCTCGTTCTAACTCGGTGACAGATGCGTTGCTACCCTTGAAGACTGAGATGGACGCTTTTATATCCATTAGTTGGTCCCCTAATATGTACGAACGTTTAAAATAAACGTCTGACTCATTTTCTAGGGCGTAATTAATGACAGCGACTCTTGATTCCGAGATCTCGCAGCTTCTCGGGCTTAAAATAACAATTCATTGTCAATTTTGATTTAAGACAGACGGACAGACTGAAAGCTATGTATTGTTATACCTAATACAATTATTGGCCTTTCATAAAGTTGTTTTGAAAGGGATAAAAAGCGCTTTCTGCTTTATATCTTTTGAGAATATTAAACTTAAATATAAAAGATAGAGCGAATATTAAAATAGAAACTTAAAAAATACCTAAGTAACACGATTTGTAGACGTTTTAAGTCTTACTAACACCTACTAACTGACCCTATTACTAACAACAACTAACAAGACTATCACTAACAGTTACAGTGACACCCCATCACCTAACTTACACCCCTTAACAAACTAAGCAACTAATATTCTTACGATCTACTAACTAGACTAACCATTCTAGTCCCTATTTGAGTTTTATGTGAGGATGGTAAAAGAACAGAACTGCATATAGGTAGTACGTTTCGTACTTTAATTCCATAAAAAACAAATATGAAAGATGTGGTTCCAATCTGTGAACACTAACATTTAAGAACCATTTTACCCACATATCAAGGCATTTTATAAATACTCTAAATAATCCTTATCGTATCCACACAATAGCTATGGCATGTCTATAACAAAACAGCAAAACGTGAATTACGCACAAACAATACAACTTATTTATTGAACACATTCCGTTCTCTATTCAGGTGTAAAACCTATGTTAAACGCGCGCAATAATTTGAAATTGTCCTCGATACCGCTCGGTACGGCGATACACTGAATTTATTAGCTCTGGGTAGGGATACCAGTTGTTCAGATTTGTCGGAACATGTCCGCATTTTTGGCCTTCAGTCCGGCTATTGAAATCAAATCGATAAAGCATTCTATTCGCTCTAATCTTTTTACTACACCGACAAAAATTACAAATATTGTTTCTGCATATATGAGTTAGTGCTTGACAATAAAGCCATTTGAATATCACTACCAAAAAAATATTTTTAAAAGATAACTCTCACTCTTTTTATGTCAGGAGCTTTTTCCTTAGAAATAAAAAAATACAGTCGAATTAAAAAACATTCGATAAGCTGTCACTAAATTATAATGAATATCACTGAATGACATGCCTATTTTTAAAATACACTAATGAATCAATTGGTTTATCAGTAAATAATAGGTCAATATTATCTTTAAAAAAAAATGACACAAAACTTCTAATTAGGATATATTGAATACTAGTAAACCCGCCCTCACTTCGCTTCGGGAAACCAGTCCCTTCAAAAATCTCTATAAATTTTAACGAATTAGGTATATTATTCTGATGTCTAAGCTATATTATTACTGCAAAGATTCATGAAAATCCGTTCAGTAGATTTTGCGTGAAAGAGTAACATACCCACACACACACTCACTCAGATTTTTACAAACTTCCGCATTTATAATATTAGTAGAAGTAGATAGGAAGTAGGATAAAACACTTAGGAATCTATACATTCTAACGAATATTTTAATACCTTTAAGGGAATTGTCCGGATTTTCAAAAATTTATGGTTACCCTAGCTGTGAACAATGAGCGTGCCTGCGTATTCTTGAAGCAAGGATAACTATTCGGTTTATGCTGAGCATTATCTGTATTAGGTGCTATAACGATGATACTGGTTGGTTTATGTGCATCCCGTGATGAGAAGGAGTAGGGTTCTTGGTTGTAAAGTGGACTCACTGTGGGTTGATCTAGTGTTTAAATAAACTTGTTTTTAAGCTTCAAAAAAAGAAGGAGTGTTAATGATGGAATAAATGTTTCTTTGTTTCTCAATTCATCTGTATGTTTTTTTTTCTTATGTGTGTTACCTCAGAACTTCGTTCTGGGGGAACCGATTTCGATAATTCTTTCGCCATTTGAAAGGTAAACCTGGTCCTATCTGACGGTCAGTTTTTAAGTTATTCTCAATAATGTGAATTTAATATACCTAATCTGATTTTGATGATTCTTTTTTTGTTCCAATTTGAGCGTCATCTGTCTTATGAGTTTTCACAACTTTGAAGTCGGGTATTTATTGGTAAAATTTTTGTAATATACATGCTTGTCTTTCAAAATATTAAAACAATCTTAATCGCTACTTAGGTATAACAAAATCCATTCTTAGCGGGCGTCTCCTCACTATAATTAATTGACTACCCTGAAAAATTATATCCTTCTTCATTTAGACTATAATATTTTAATTTATAGGGGAACACATAAATGAATTATTGCTCGACCCACTTAACCACGAGCGTAAGTCGTTCGGTCTAAATAATTTGCTGACGTTACAATGTACGAGAGCCATTGTTGTCGCGTTGGCATATTGTTCACTATATCGATATCCGCTGCAGAGTAATGATGGGTTTCCTGCTACTGGGGTTACATTTTAAGGGTTAGTTTAAGGTCATGTAAGGGTTGCATGTTAGAATTTCATGTAGCGAACAATTTGATGTTTAAGTTATTTTGGAACCATTATTTTTAATCTGTTAAGATTTATCATCAATCAATAATTGCATAGAGGTAAAATATGGAGATTAAATAAATGACGTACTTAATTAAATCGTGATGATGTTCGTTGTGCGTGCCTACTACAATCAATCAATCTTTGAAAATCTATATTTATCTACATACCTATCATAACGTTATGTTCAAAAACTGGTACACAGAAAAAAATGTAGAAAAACATCTATGAAGGTCTTTATAGGACTAAGTACTAAAAGTAAAAAATATCAGTTTTAGAAAAAAATTTGAAAAATTATTGAATGAAAGTTGATGCAGTTTTCGCAGTTGTAGCTGGAGTTGTAATAAACAAATATAATATGATACTCTTTCATGGTTAGTTGCAGCTTAAAACTTGAAATTGATATAAATATTATACGGCGCAAGACAACGACTGCTGGATCAGCTGGTAAATAAATAAAAATAAAATAGGTCTCCAGCAATCCCCACTAGACCAGCGTGGGGCCAACTCTAGGCCTCCTGAATAATGAGTAGAGACCCGTGCTCAGTAATGGGTCATTAATGGGCCATTAATGGGTTGCAGTCCCAAATAATAGGTAAGAAGATATGAAATCCTGCGGAAATTGTTTTAAATTAGTACCTACCTTCACTCATGTCGCACGACAAACGCTGACCTTTAGAACATTCGACACCTTATATCGCCTTAGTACCTTCCAGTATGTATACTGTCTACCATCAGCAATATTATTCGGGCCTCAGATTTGTCAACACGTCAAACAAACAATGAACTTAAAACAGATTGACCATTCAAACTTGACCTTTCTAAACCTACCCTTAAACCATTTCTCAACCAAGGAGGTGCCATAAAAAGGTCTTTCCACGCTGGCTGTCGTTGCATTTCGTATTCAACCGGTCAATATGTAGAGCCCTGAATAATTTAGATAACCATTAAATAGGGTTTCACAGTTAATATTCAAAAGGGTAGCACGATATTTTGATACGAAGGGAAGTTTACAAAGAGAATGTGGGAATAACGGAAGTTGTACAGCCCTCATAGGCTGTGCTTAGTGATTGGGCGTTTATGTGTGAAAAGATACAAATGATTTATATTTGGGGTCCTAGCTTAATATCTGAGGTGTACCGCGAATGTGATATTTTGTTTAGGGTAAGCGTGCTCACTGATATGCGCGGGAGCCTTTTTACATTGCATGAATTGTCACAGATTTCATACCTATTACTTAATACGACGAGTTTGTCGAAAACTGCACATAATCATTTGTGATGATTCCTCCTTCACTGGTGAGTTCGCGTATTCACGTGAATGTGAGTGAGCGCCACAATCATAAAGATTTTCTTTCTATACATAAACATTCGTAATACGAAACAAACAATTTTTTTTCAGTTAGGCTTTGGTCTTCTGTAGTGGTATGTACGTGCATGGGTCGGCAGCTTCCGTGGATCCTATACTGTAGTCGTTCAATAAAAAAATCCTTATGATTGTATCCCTCATCAGTCCTGTTTCCGCCCCTGTGATTCAGGTAAATTTCACAATGACGGCGATAATTTAAAATGCTTTAAGTAAATGTTGTTCATAAGCTACGTTGAACTGTGAGCACATATTATACCTAATAAAGTTTTTATGTGGAGTGACAATTCCTTATTATCGGCAACTCAAGTACTTCTCACACTACGCTATTTATGAGCTACGCGACTGCAACGTAATCCAAAATTCGCTGTATCTGACACTGTTCACTGACAGGAGACGCATAATAGTAGACGCGTCGCTTTCATACATTGACAAAATCCTAGTCGCTTGCAAATAGCGTTGTATGAGAAGTGCCTTAAGTAACTGCGGACGCGGTCAGTATTTAGATGGGTGACCGCTAGTGGCAAAATTTTCTTGAGCGCTTCCGTGGTTCGGACGGCAAAAGTCCCGGTGTTATCGATAGATAGCAGTTGTTAAGCCATATAAGAGGCCTTCGGGCGGCATGAAAATTACCCAAACCATGCAGACGCAGCGTGGAAGAGTATGCTCTAGGCCTTTTTATTGATAAGGAACTCATAATGAGTTGATTTCAATGAAAATTCCGCAGAATATGATCCGAATATACAAAGATTGCAAGTTAAATGATTAAATCAAAGCTTATTAAAGACACAGAAACAAATAAACCAATTCAGCCTTCCGTTTTCATCAAATGTTCACAATATCAAAGGGTTATTGCAATCTCAGACTCTTAAACACATTACCAGTATCAAAGAACACGTAACGCAGCCAAATCCTTTGATATTTGAATCCCAAATCCTTAGATAATTACAACAACCCTTACACAACCACCCCTAGGAAGTAATAACACACTACAAGTGTTAACCATGGTATTTATGTTATCGTCTTTGTGCAAGCGAAAATCCATAGCAAAAATCTCACCCCCAGGATAAAGTAATGGGGTGTCATGAAGGGTATTATTCACGAAATTTTCCCCTTCATTGTAAGATGATTTTGCTTGAATAGAGGGACCGATCTCCGTGACTTGCCGAAGGGTAGATATTGATGTGAGAAACGTGGATATGGTTGTTTTATGATGGTAAATGGTCACCGTCAATTATGAACATTATTTTACTGTGACCTCGTCGCTTAGTTGTTAGTATGCCGTAACAAGGAGTCTCGGGTTCCGTTCCCAGTCGGTACAGATATTTATGTAGATAGATATTTGTGGTCGAGTTGTTAATGTTTTGATAGGTTATTTTTGGGTTGTCCATGCCACGCACTGCACACGGAATCCTTGCAGAGGGGTATGAGTAACGTGACCATTTTAATTAAGTATCATATAATTAAGTTATCTTTAGTATCAGTATGTTTATATAATTTTGTTATCTAGTAATTAAAAAATAACCACTTACTGACAGTCAGTTTGATGCCCAAAAACTTCACAAACCATTTATACCAGACGTCATATCCATTAAGTATAATGACTCCTGGTAACGGAGGGGAGTTCGTTTAATAACATTGAAGGCCAAGCTGATTTATTGTCGTCAAAAAGATAACATTAACACCTATGCTGAAACAATTTATCTCAAAGCAAGTGCCACCCTCGCTTTACTTCAAGGAACCTACGGCTTAGTAGTAACCGCTATTGAAAATATCATCATCATGTCAACCCATCATGGCCCACTATTGAGCACGGGTCTCTTCTCAGAATGGGAAGGTTAAGGCCATAGTCCACCACGCTGGCCACGTGCGGATTGGCGGACTCCACACACCTTTGAGTTTTGCGAACGCTCCGATGTATGCAGTTTTCCTCACGAACTTTACTTGAAAATGTTCTTTGGAAATAGGTACGAGTATATGTACCTACTTGGGAAGAATTTTTGTGTCAACGTAATTTTGTTATAGAGCAATTTATATAAACAAAATGTAATTGTTTCCTAATTCCTACGCAGTAAACTAAGGGCAACATTTTGTGTTTTGAAGTGGAATTTCTTAGTGGATTTTGTTCCGAAATTACTGTGGTGCGTGAAAGTGCATCACTAACCGAACTGAACATTTCTTCTTGGATATGAGTTTTGTTGTGGGTCGAACCCAATGTTCATAGCGACAGCTGAATGCTTGTTTTTTGTCTCAAATCCATGAATTTCTCTCCATAGATAACGAATCATCAATCAATACACAAATAGAAATCTATTCCGTTATTGAGTGACTGACTGACAACGCACAGCCGAAACTACTGAACCGAAGAAGCTGAAAAGCATATATGTTCCTTGGGAAGTGTAGGAGAACACTAGGAGTTGATTATTTGAAATTACTCATCTAAAGAGATAAAAAGGGGGAAAGAGGACTCAAAAAAATTCTACGAGAGCTACCTATCATTATGAGCGCTGGCCGCTGGCCTAAAAAAGCTAGTGTTTTTTTATACTTTGAATCCGTTCGTTCGAAATTCGAAACTGAATGAATGAATGAACGTGACAACTCACAGGGCCCGCCGCGAGTCAATTACAGCAGAACGAAAAACAATTACAGAACAGCGCAGCGACACACGTGAATAAAGAAATACATATACTCGTATCTATAGTTGAGTCGTCCAGCATATGGAATTGCCACTTTCCGTGAAAACCAAACTTATTACTAGTTTTCACAGTTCAATTTAGCTTGTCAGAAAAATTTACTAAGGACAGTTTTAGATGTCACCGTCAATCTTAAATGTACCTTAATCGCATTGGCGGAACGCTGGTATTTGTGTGCCATGCAATTGTAACGAATTCCAGATGGAATTCAAACGGAGTACACTCCGATCGCGTTCGATATGGAAATTGTTTAAATGGCAACTCAAACAAATGAAAACTTACCGCCTCTGTGATTACAGTCGTACAAGAATCTTTTGGCGCGTGGATGACGTATGGGTGGCAGAGACAGCGCCTTACGATTAAATTAAACTGTAAGGCACTGTCTCCGTCACCCACACGTCATCCACGCGCCAAAAGATCGTTGTACAACAATAACGCTAGTCGTAGGTTGTAAATTTTTCTTACAAGCTAAATTGAACTGTGAATACTTCATACACTGGCAATTCAATATTCATGGCAACTCAAGATTAAACATGTAACAATTGTATCAGAAATGGAAATATGACAGAAAACCAAGTTCGTAAGGAGAATTTTGCTAAATAGGCTACAGTATTATTAATAAAAGTAGTGATGACTGAATACCAATTCCTTTAAAGTCCCTAAATCGTAATGCATGTGCATTACAATGCATAATGTTCTTCAATTTTTAACACGCTTATATTTATAGCGTGACCTGTTTCTATGTTGTACACAGGTACCTATGCCTATCTACATATATGACGGAACCTTAGAGTTGAATTTTCACCAGTTACAGGAAGTCCAATTAATTTGAAAATAAGCACAGAAGTGAAGTTCCGATGACAATACATTGTATGGCGAAAATGACAAGATACTATATTGGATTATGTTTTGTTTACAAAAAATACTTTGTATCATAATTATCAAAGTAACTCAACAAAGCGAGCTAAAACTAAACACGTACGAAAAGTAAAGCGATACAAGCAAGGTAACAGGTTAGGGTAAAAAGCGGGTTGTAAACTGCAGGATAGGGTAAGGGCGGCCACATACAGTCGGAATTCCGAAACGGAATCCCGAATAGGGTTGCAACCTTGCAACGATATATCGGAAAACCTATAATATTATAAGAAAACCGATAATATTATATTGTAAGAAAAAGCTAATGTTCAAAGCCCATACAGCCTTATCTAAGGTCGTGAATTATCGATTTTTTTCTTCGGATATGATATCGATATTATCATATCGTTATAACGCAAATATCGATAAAAATATCGATGTGTCCTCTTCGATATTATCGGTTTTCCGATATATCGTTACAACCCTATTCGGGATTCCGTTTCGGAATTCCGCATGTATGTGGCCGCCCTAAGGCGGGAATAATGTTAGGTAATCGAGTTGAGTACGTCGTGTCGTCAATGGATACTGATTGAGCCCGGTAACGTCGTTAGCGACAGTCACTGATGAACTTTGCGTCGCACGGTGTAAAAGATAGGATTGCGCGGATGCACGGCTTTTTACACAATGTTTTGTGTATATGGGCAAATGTAATTATGATTTTGGTGTACTTACAATTATATGTAGTAGCCCAGAAATGTCTAGAATGTTTTGTGTAGTGGGCAAATGTAATTATTATTTTAGTGCACTTACAATTATAATTGGTACACCAGAAATGTCCAGAAATGTTTTGCGTAGATGGGCAAATGTAATTATGATTTTGGTGTACTTACAATAATTATAATTGGTAGCCCAGAAATGTCGCCCCGCGTGCGCTATTTGAGAAAAGGTAGATTATACAGTCATTGAAGTCATATTTGGGTAAAACACGTAAGTGCAGCAAGATAGAAGTCTACATCTGCAATCTAGATTTATTCTCCTGAAATTATTGCTGAGACTGATGAAATTTTATATACTGAAATGCTTGACAGGTACATATTACAATTTGTACATTTTTACGCTCCTAAATACCCGAAAAACGCGCAAAATGAGTCCCCTGGGGCCCAAGTCTGCTGATTTATGGATGCTTCGATTGTGTCGTGTCAGAAAGGATTGACATATGGGTCCCTGGCAATTAAAGTACATACCTACCTTTTTCTATACTTATTTTCGTTTTTTTATTAGAAAGTTCAAAAACATAAAAATCAACTTCCACGTCGACAAGTAGTAAAATGAGAACATCATCAACGTAATCAAAGTCAATCAAATATACACTAATAGGGGTAACTCAAAAACTACTGGTCAGATCTCAATGGACGCGACTAGCATCATCTTTCGAATATGAAAAGAGTTATAAAAATCTATGCACCCAGTAAAAAGTTATGAGGTAACATATATAAAAAATATACAGTCGAATTTAGAACCTCCCTCTTATTTTAAAGACGGTTAAATTTATTATGTTATGTATGCAGCGCGAAGTTTACACGATACCTACTAGTGAAACTATCGAAAATTGTACCAAGCGAAAACTGGGTTCAAGCGCCGCCGTCTGGGAAGTACGGACAAAGGTGAATTTATTAGTGAATAAAATGACAGACGGGACACAGGACGATTTTGTTTATATGTAGCGATCACAATGGCATAGTGGGTTGTGTTGCGCCGTGAGAATTTTTGCCGGCAAACAAGAGAACAATGTAACCTAATTTCGTTGCAGGAATGCTTTGTTTTTATTTATATGGAACTGGTACAAGCTTTTGTCTACCCACTACATTGTTTATAATGAAATGATTTACTTCACTTGAATTTATATATCAACAGACGTGGAACACATTTCGAATGAAAACGCAATGAGGTAATAATACACATAAGAAAAACATACAGACAACTTGAGAACCTCCTCTTTTTTGAAGTCAGTCCATAATTAAGTAAATTTATTCGAAATTGAGTTTTAAAAACATTATTCATACATAAAACATTTGAATTTCAGCGATCGACAAAGTTAAGCTACTGTGGGCGCGGTCAGTAGTTGGATGGATGACCGCTAGTGGCTAAATAAGCGCTTCCGTGTTTCAGAGGGCACGTAAAGCCGTCGCACTAAATTAAGTAAAAATAATTAAATAGCAGTTGTTAAGTTATGTCGGAGGCCTTCCGGCGGTATGAAAGCTTCGGATACTTGGGTTGACTACTAACTCCTCCGCCAATTCGCCATGGAGCAGCGTGGTGGAATGCGATGATGATGAAAATAAAGACAGAACTGATAAGTTACCTACAACGTATCTTCCGCGTTGGCGGCCGAGTTTTAATGCACCTATATCTAAGTTCTTAATATTAGCATTAGAAAGGAAAATGATTATTGATGTAATAGGATCATGACCGAAAATAGCTTGGAAACCAAAACTAATTATATTTTCTTATAACACCAATTACCAACTCATATTCGTATTTGTTAAAATTAAACCTGCGTTCGAAGTAAGTGTATCTAAGTTGCCACCTTTTCTTAATAGATGACAATTTCATTCATCTTATAGGTATTTGTTATTACTGTAAATTGAAAATAAAAAGGAACAGCTGTGGTAGGTAGAAATGCTAGATACAATACATCTTACAACAACCATGGTACAAAATAGTATGATAGGTACAGTTGGGGCAACAAAAAAAGAATGTATCCCAAAGTCAGTTTGTTTAAAGTTTATTAGTTTGGTTAAAGAAAACGGGAAAACTTAGTTAATTTTTATGCTGTTTGACTACGTAACAACGTTTAATTAATTAGCAGTAACCGCGTCGGTGAGCCTTTGCCTATAAATACACGAATAGGTCGCACCAAACACATTGCTCCACATAAATCTAGGCGCTAGGTACATAAATTTTATGTTTACCTCATTTTAACGAATTATTGGACAATTTATGTTATATCTAATTATTGTCCTGGCTTCGATTCACAGCGAGGCGGCAATTTGAATGATGAATCTGAATTTCCGTTCTCGGTCTGGGTGTGTGTCCTTGTCTTGTGTGTTGTCCAAGGCACCCACGATACAGGGAATCCTAGTTTGGGGCTATGAGTGTATAGCATTATTTTTTTTTTAATAGTTTTGTTCTAGGTCGTTCACAGTTGTCATGGGCAGCAGCAGAAGGGTGGTGCATGCTCGTTTTCTGCCTTAATTCATCAGAAATATCAAACGTCGCCTTAAAAATTTATCGACTTGAAAACTCATAAAGTACCTAGTTCGTTTCCTTTGAACGTTAAAATAACGAAAATAAGCGTACCCACGCAAGCCCAGCGATCAAAGCCTCGATGAAGGCTCTCAGCCAGGATTACCGATGACATAGCGGGCACTTTAAACTTACCGTAAGCTTAGATCATAGTAAATTTAAAAGCTTTTTTGCTTCGCCGCTCTGAAAAGGGAATTAAGAGCAAGCGGTTTTAAAATTAGTTTTTCTTACTTAATAGGTATACCGGAAGCTGAGTTGGCGAAGGTATTGAGTTTGACTTCGGGTGTGGGCAAATATGTGAATAAATGTTTGTTTTCAGGTCAAATCAGTCATGTATTATGCGTGTTTCATCGAACATAGAACCTCTGCTTTTTTTAAGTCGGTCACAAAATAAATGACAGCCCCTTTAAGATCTCGTTCAGTAAACAATATCTTAGGAGCTCAGGGTGGGGGTAACGAAATGGTGGCTACGATTAATGTCAGCTGCGCTTGTGGCTCACCCCTAGACGTGCCTTCTTGGTACGCTCCACTTTGCACTGACATTTGTACTAACCAAAAGGTATGAACATCATCATAGTATTTTTAGACCATTGATGTGTGATTCTCGTTAATATATAATACGTTTAATATATAGTAGATATATAGTGCGTTTGGCCAGTCAAAATCTTTTAGGGTTGAACATCTTAGTCCTAATCCTCAAGTGTAGTAAAACATCATTGACCAAATAACGAGTCTACAAGATTCTTCCTAACAATTAACTGGATCATTAAGTTCTAACAACTACCAGAACTATCTAACAGCCCCTACGTCAGCCCTTACGTACTTACAACCAAAAAAACTAACAACCAACAAACTAACATTCTTCATAACTCCATAACATCCATTTATCCATCCCGATTTGAATCTTATTCTGAGTCGGTCATCGTTCTCATGGGCAACAGCAGAGGAGTATACATGCTCGTTTGCTATCGTAAATCTATAAAAATACAGTGTTTCATATTTTTCACCAGATGTTAGAGTCTATAAACCTCAAATTAAAATTCAAATATATTTATTCATGTAGGTATTTTGTGAATACACTTATGAACGTCATTTTTTGTTAGTCTACCGCAGTTTCCAAAGGTGCTATATCTCTTTTTAACTTTTTGAACCTTCCCGCAGGCTGGGAGACAAGTGGAACACACCAGAGCTAGAGACACAATTTGTAGGTCCAGTACAAATGGCGAATCGACCGCAACAATCAATTATAAAACAGAATTGGATCTGAAGGACGCAACCTTCCCCTGCGGTTAGTTAAGGCAACCTCAAATGAATGTAAATATCTGTAATCTAACACCGCTTAAATTTTGGTTTTAATATTGGATAAGTAGTTAATTATAAATTCTCGTATAATCTACCAATTTTCTTTTTTTGAATTTGTTAAAAAAAATAAAGGTCACTATGACAAAATATCGAAAACAGATTGTAGTCTAAAGATGAAATGCAGGACGGTAATTTATAACGCTACACACTCAAAGCCCCACACTAGGATTCCCTGTGTCGTGGGTGCCTTGGACAACACACAAGACCAGGACACACACCCAGACCGAGAACGGAAATTCAAGTTCGTAATTCAAATCGCCGCCTCGCTGGGAATCGAACCCAGGACCCTCGGAACAGCAATCCGGCGTGTTAACCATTTCGCCATTCGGGTCGTTATTTATAGTTAGTAAACGTCTGCTAAGAACTGATTTTATAACATTCCACCCCTCACGGGGTAAAATCAGGGTTGAGTTTGTTTGAAACTTGGTCGATTCCGAAGCAGACGGCAATTAAATTGGTATTTAAGTAAAGCGACCAACAGCTAATAAGTACAATCCATACTAATATTATAAATGCGAAAGTACCACCGGAAAATAGTTGAAGACCCAGAATCACACATAGGCTACTTTTTTCATAAATCAACCTCTAAAGGCTTGAAATAGGGGATGAAAGTTTGTATTAAGTATTGTTTTAAACCCCGTTTCGCGATATAAACGAATTCCACGCGGGCGAAACCGCGGGCAGAAGCTAGTTACAAATAAATAAATAAAGCTTTTCATAGCCCCGTCCTGAATTCTGTGTCGTGGGTGCCATGGACTACACAAAGACACATCCAGATCGGAAACGGAAAATTAAACTGAATACTTATTCTGATTAGCTGGGAATAAAACCCAAGACTCCTTGCTACAAACTACTTCGCTACCAACAAAGCTACGGGATTTTCAAAAACAATGTCAATTAAAAAAACCTGTGTACACATTTTCTAGAAGCGTAGCGAGAGCCGTTACTAGCAGGTATTTCATACATTTTCAACAACCCACCATGTATGTACGAGTATACTATACTCCATTACATAAGCTTGCGTTTCCGTAAGAGCTATAATCGCGTGCACCAACAACCAACATCTTAAACCAAAATTGTTGAACACGCGGTAGGTACTTTACACGAAACTAAGCGCTAAGAACCGCGAGAGCCCTGCACCTGCGTAACCCTCGTAGATTTAATTATTCCGAAGGCTTAATTAACGTAAATTTTAAGGAGATTATTGCCTTAAATTTTCTCCAAGTTGTGAACTTCGCATGGTTATTATTACCAGTTTAAACGTTGCTACCGCTTATGCGGGAACGTGTCTTAATTTAAATAAATTGTAATGTTTAAACAAAAAATTGTCTTGAACATCGATACGTAATAAAACAGGAACATTCACCAAGGAAATCGAAGTCAATTAAATACTCATTATTTATGATAACTCAAAAAACCTCGAATGACACTGAAATTTGAATTGGACAAGCACCAGGCTTGTCAAGTAAGTATTTCGAACATAAAAAAATATCCTTATTGGTTCACCCAGTAGGTACCTATAAAGTAATGAAATATAAAAAGAATACAGTCGAATTGAAACCTACTCCTTTTTTGGAGTTGGTTAAAATTGGATCACCTTTTTAACAAAAGGTTGACTACTAACATTATAATTATTGCTTTTTACAAAACAAAAATAACCGACTTCAATCTTTATAAGCAGAGACAACTCAAAAAATACTCGCCAGATGGTGCTCAATTCAACGCATGTAGGTGTAAAGTTATAATTTATTTATTGCAAGAATGTAGTACAGATAATATGGTAACATGGTAATACAAATACGGTGCAATTACATTCTACCGTCAAGGTGTGCAACGTCAGTAGCCTAGCATGCGTTTAATATTTTACAAATAATGCAGATTATTAAATTGATACTAAAACAATGACAATAATAATTTAAATATTAATGTCCAATAAAATTAAATATTAGACTTAATAAAATTAAATAGTTCATACTTAATAAAATTAAATAATTAATACTTAATAAAATTAAATAGTTCTCGTCACTACAAATATTAATCAAACCCAAACACTAGATGACTGCAGTTAATCGTTGAATAGTTCCCTCGACTGTCTTTCGGCTTCATTGTAGCACTTTAATGTGCTTATGAAAACATTAAAAACCTAGTCGTCACTACAATTTTCGAAAGTTCCCCTCGATTTCTCTTTGATGCCATCATCAGATCCTGGTGTCCCTATTAGCGTACCCCACTGCGTATATCTACGTTTCAACTAAAAAATATATTAAAATCGGCCCATAAACGATGAAAAAATCGCTGAACAAACATAATAAAGCATATACCTAAACGGTTGAATTGAGAACCTCCTTCTTTTTTGAAGTCGGTTAAAAATCACAAATCATTGTTAGATATTCATGTCATGCTTTTACCTACATACCTACCTATACAAAGACGAAGCGATAACCGTTTGGAAAGAAAAGTCCTCGTATAGAGACTACTTCTTTACAGTTACATTTGACATTATTTTAAAGTAATTCTCAGCCACAAATCTCAGAGTTAGCGATGTCCTAAGTCGTAAGTCAGTGGAGCTCGGTCTAAGACATGACGCATTGAGTCCTTCCGTTCAGAGACAGCTCAATTAATCCGTGCACATGTTGAGATATGACAACGACGCCATGTTGTGCCGATGGGTGACATGTCTGCATACCCCTTTATAATAATTGTGATACAGGGTGTTTGAAATAATTGTGTGATATAAGAAATAAACTTATAGTATCTATTGCTCACTAATCCACTGTCAGTCACGCCCCACTTAGATGCAATATGCACCATTTTTTAGTTAGACCTCTATAAATATCTATAACTAGGAAAACTACATAAATTTTTATCAGTAGTTAGTGCGTGCCAATGACAACGGACAAACATACAGACAGACAAAAAATAAAATAATATTTTGGGTTCTATTGGCCTATCAAGACCGTTTACATATTATTATTACATTCTCACTGCCCGACCCTGGTCTATTTGCAGCCCCCAAGAGCGCCGCCCGCGTGCGGTGCACGCCTTGGAAACCCGCTTACGACAGCCCTGTTCATATACACAAGAAACAGCAAAAGGATCCTCAAATTACTAATATGCGTGGAAAACGTAACAGTTGGTCTGTCATTGGTTTTGTACAAAACGTCCCAAATTCCATTCACCGTGTCCCAACTCGTAGCCCTTCAATTTGTCCCGCTACCCGACACGCTGTGATTCTGCATTGAAAGTGTCCGCCGGTTTCCAACGCTGAAGGGTTGGTGTAGAATTTGAAACTGTTTTGCACAAACGACCAAACGTTTGTGTTTGTCTTTTACGGATTGAAACTATTTTTGCACACAAAAACTTTTTGTTATCCATCTCTGGATAGTCGATAGTCGCCAGTTGTATTAGTGTGTTTTACTTTTTTCTGTCTTTTATAACAAAAACCGCTTAAAAACATATAGTTAAGCTTATAAATTACATACAAGTTATACTACAAATAAAAAATATACCTATTTTAAATACCTTTCACATTTATTGATCAATTACAACATTTATAAAGGTGCCTACACATAAGATCGATCTTAATTTGAATAATCGTATCTCGACGAGCTGGTATCTAAATTCTTACAATCCAGCTCCGTAACTTGAAGTCAAGAGCTCATAATATACAGCAGGACTGGCCAATAAATCCCCGCCCTGCGCTGCATTGGTCGTTAGCATAATATACGTCGCACCAATAACCCTCTGGGAGTGCCTGCTCTGTGGAACAGACATTACCTATTATAATTTAATTCGGCAATGACAGAATGACGTATAGAATTTCTACTGTATACGTCCTGAAGACGAAACTATAGTCGTACAAGGATCTTTTGGCGCGAGGATGACAGAGACAGCGCCTTACAGGTAAGGCAAACTGTAAGGCGCTATCTCTGTCACCCACGCGCCAAAAGATGCTTGTAGGACAATAGTACGATGATTCTTGCCGAACAATACAAATGTGAGGGTCACTTTTCTTCAATTCTGGATCAAATATCGACTTATGTAGCAGAAGTGTTATCTACAAGTCCTCTACGTATGTATAAGATTAATACAAATACACAATAACTATACATACTTACATATAGAAACAATAACCCGTAGCTTAGTTTTTTTTTTTTGGGAGAAAAAAGGAGGAGGTTCTCGTTTAAACTTCATTTCTATATATTTTTAACTATCCTTAATAATGTGTATTCAATTGTGTACCTCATAATATTTTATTGAGAGTTTTGATATTTATGATCCTTTTTTAAAGTCAAAGCTGGTGCTTGTCGAGTACTCCCCTATAAATTTAATTGACATCAGTGAGTACGTTTTTGAGTAATCTGTACTTGTCGATGTACAACTAGATTGTTTTTTGTATAATATTTTTATAATATTTCTTTATATAATATTTTTTTGTATAATATTTCTATCCTTCTGACGCAATCGGGTGAAAAGTTAGGTATTCTAGAAGAATAACATCATAGGTACTAGAGCAGCGTGGCGGAGTATGCTCAAGGTCTCCTCAAGCATGAAGAGAGACCTGCCCCCGTATTATGAGCTCTTAATTCCAGACAGTTTACGTTTACAACGTGTGGGTGACAGAGACAGCGCCTTATTACATGTAACTTGTGAACGTGAACTGTCTGGAATTAAGAGTTAATAATAAGGGGGCAGAGCTCAGTAGGTCAGTAGTGGGACATTAATGGATGGAACCAAGAACGTTGTTGTAGCCAACATAGCAATATAGCAAACCGGGACTGACCTGTCTGGGTTGTAGGTATTCACTTGGGATAATTGGTCACTTAAATTTCAATGATTTTTAACAAGAAGAATTAATGTAACAGTTACTTACATGATTGTGTTCACTTCTCACAGGTAGCGTAAAGGTAGTCATGGCTATCGTATCGTCAATGGCTACCTTAACTATCATACAGTTCTTATTATAAAGCACTGAAACAAGTGGCCAATTACTCCTCAGCTTACCCTTGTACCCATTGATATAATGGCCTATACCTCACGGCATTTGATGTATCAAAAAAAATATAACGTCAACAAAACAAGTACAATCACCACGAAAAAGATAAATTGAAACTATTTTAAAAAACAAACAACAAATGAATGAGACTTAAGAACAAAACAGGTGCAATCCTTAAATAATGGCACATAAGCTGCTTCGGATGGAAAATTGCAGAGCAGATAGTTCAGAGTTTCAAGTGAGAATTTTCATTCCACGCAGCAAAATGCAGTGTTTACAAAGACCACCTGCGATACAAATAGCTTCTTACTAATTAAGAGTTTCTTATATTATTCAAGCAACAAAAACAATACAATTATAAAAATATCTTGCAATGCTAGAAATTGCATTTCGTGGGAATCAATTGATTAATTCTAAATTTAATCATAGGAATGTTTTATTTTTCGGGGTACACTAATACGAGTATACTGCAGGACCATATCACGAATAACCATATATAATGATAACAAAAATTGCTTGGATAATTTTAGAAACATCGGTAAGCAAATATTATGAAGTACTTAATTCAATCTAGGAAAGATTTCATATTTCAAACTTCAAACGTAATAGACATTTATAAAATAAACATATAAAGACATAGAAAATATCCAAGTTCCAAACAAAAACGTCGAAAGTACAAAGAAGGAAAACACGCACCCACAAAATCAACAACGTGCATCATTTCGGTACACTATCGATGCATAAAAGATGAAGAAATATGTTACTTATTAAAATGCAAGAAGGGTTAAACTGGCATGCAGTGGCATCCCTTGTGTACCTTGCAGAGAAATCTAAACCTTATCACGTTGGGATAAGAACGACAATCCTGTGAAGGCATTAAGTGTATCCATATTATAGGCTGGTAGAGAGCCTAAAATTGGCATACAAATGCGAGAATTATGTAAAATGGCTTAGGCTTTCCGGTAACATGTTTGTTTTGGGGTTGCTCCGCGTAGTTGTGGCTCGGTACAGATTACCTACACGGCAGACAGTTATGTGCCAAACATTAATGCCTGATTCAAGCATTAATTAGAACAAGGGTTCTGTAATATTAATATGAAGTGCTCTTAGACCTACAACTTGTGTACTTGTTAGTAATTAGGCTGCTAAGTGAAAGGATAGGAATCTACATTGTAGAATAAGGTTAATTACATGTGATGTATAGCTTTTATGGAACTATCTGAGTGAATTACTTTTAGACAATAATTTTCGTGGTAATTTTGGTATTGAATTGTCAGGTGATTATTATAATTGTCAAGATATTAAGGCCGTTTTGTCTAACGTATCCGTCTTTCCCTTATTTATAAGATACTAGTAAATCCGCCCTCGCTTCGCTTCGGGGAACCAGTCCCTTCAAAAATCTCTATAAATTTTAACAAATTATGTTATTCCGATGTCTAAGCTATATTACTGCAAAGTTTCATGAAAATCCGTTCAGTAGTTTTTGCGTGAAAGAGTAACAAACCCACACACACACTCACTCACTCACTCACATACATCCTTACAAACTTTCGCATTTATAATATTAATAGGAAGTAGGATTATTTTGATTTTTTATTTACTTTTATTTGGTATAATATTTGTATCTTTAAAAGAATAAAAGATTCTTAATTTTTACAACAACTAATACAGCTACAAGAATCAATCGTTTATTATAGACTATCAAATCTACTTGCACGTTGCTTCGGGAAACTAAGACTACAAAAAACGCCCTACTAGTGGGAAGTAAAAGGAAGTAAGACGTACTTCGCTTTCAAGCTTGCAGCGTCCTTTGGCGACTGAATCTAGTGAAAGGGTAGTGGCAGCTAGCTAGACGGGCTTCACGGAAAATTAATGCCAATACATTGTGTTATTAATCAATTATGTTATATTATTAACTGTTTTATTTTCTTATTATTCGTTTATTTTATCTTATAATTCGATTGTTTTATCTTATAGATCGTTAATTTTATCTAACGTCCCGATCGTTTATTTTTCTTATAAATCGTTTATTTATTTTTTTCCCTGCAATACTATAATTCGTTTATTTTATCTAATTCATCGTTTATTTTGTCTTATAAATAGTTTGCTCTCATATTTGTTTGTACTGAAAAACTACATCCATTTCAACACCACATCTAGTTCTATTGTCCATCACCACAGAACAATAGCCACGTCCCTCGGTACCCTAACCGCGTCCGAGTTGGCACGTTTTTATTCTAGGCTGTAAAAATAAAGGAGGGAACGAATAGTGCCCAAAGTAACCATCGAGGAGCGCCGAACAGAGCAATAACAGCAGAATTACGATGGCACCCGCGGCGCTCGACAAATAACAAACACCATCATCTGTTTCAGAACGTTAGTACTAGTGTTTTCTGCTTAAAAGTGTATTACTGAATACTCTTGGCTACAACCCATTAATGGCCCTCACCTCATTATTGAGGAGGCCTAGAGCATACTCCACCACTGTGCTCCAGTGCGGATTGGTGGAGGGGTTAGTGGCCAACTCAGTGTTGAAAGTTTTCAAGCCGCCCGAACCCCTCCGACACGGCTTAACGACTGCTATCTATCGATAACAACCGGGACCGACGGCTTTATGTGCTCTCCGAAGCATAGAAGTGCTCAAGAAATTTTGCCACTGCGGTCACCCATCCGACTACCGACCTGGATAGTCGACTGGATACCGATCTGGATACTCTTAGATGGCCAAAATGTACATGGTTACAGATAACCAGTTGCTTAAAAACTCCTTTAGAGCGCAAAGGCTTAAAGCCATCGTGGATTCAGTAAACTTAACAGTCTTACCTTTATCTGCAACTCATCATAATGTTGGTTCTGAATCCACCTGGATTGATCATATTTTCAAAGCTTCTCCTGATCAGATTCAATCCCATGGACAGCTCCTGGCTCCCGGATTCTCTCGCCATGATTTAATTTATGCTTCCTATAAACTGAAAATTCCTAAACCGAAACCCGTAGTTTTACAAATAAGGAATTTTAAGAAGATGGACTCGCAACAATTAAAAAAGGATGCTTCTGCAATTGCTTTGGAGATGGTAGCGGGGGAGTCTGCAGTTGAAGATAAAGTTACTTCTCTCAACAACGCCGTTCTCAACCTGTACGACGTCCACGCTCCTCTTCATAGGGTTGTCTTGAAGCGGCCACGGCACCTTGGATGTCCAGAGGGGTTGTAATGGCGATGAGAAGGCGGGACCGGGCTTTCCGTGTATTTAAAAGGAACCGGTCTGATGAAAATTGGATGGCCTTTAAATCTGCTCGTAATCGATGCAATCAGATAGTGCGTACAGCAAAACGCCGATACATCCATGATAACGTTTCTAATTCTTCTCCTGCGTCAGTCTGGAAATTCCTTAAATCTATCGGAGTTGGAAAGCCACAAGTTCCTCATTGTGATCCCTTACTCTCTCTAGATGGGTTAAACAAACATTTCGTCTCCTCCTCTCCACTACTAGATCCCACAACCAAACAGAAAACTATATATTTAATAGAATCATCACCGTCATTATCCGTTCCCTCTTTTAAACTTTTGCCAGTCAGCCTGAATGAAGTAAAAAAGAATATTTCATCGATTAAATCGCAGGCTGTTGGTTGTGATGATATCAGTAGGGTTATGATTTATCCGATTATGGATAATCTATTACCATTGATAACCAACATAATTAATACTTCCCTTGAAACTGGTGAATATCCCTCTTTATGGAAAAGAGCTTTTGTACGTCCCCTTCCCAAAGTTCCCAATCCTTCCCTTCCTAATCACTATCGTCCTATATCTATTCTCCCGTTCCTTTCTAAAGTTCTGGAAGCTTGTGTCCATACGCAATTATCCGCTTTCGTTTATAAACATAACCTACTGAGTCAATTTCAGTCTGGGTTCCGGCCTGGTCATAGCACCACCACTTCGCTCATCAAAGTTACTGATGATATCCGGCTGGCCATGGATGCCAGAAAGGTCACTGTGGTGGTGCTGATTGACTTTTCAAATGCGTTTAACACAGTCGACCATGACATCCTTCTCGCTCTCCTCTCCCATTACAAGTTTGACACGGTCACCATTAAGTGGTTTTCCAGCTATCTTCGGGGACGCCAACAGGCGGTCCGCTTGGATCGGAAATGCTCTGACTGGACCGATCTTCTGTCCGGTGTCCCTCAAGGCGGTTTACTTTCACCACTACTATGTTCGTTGTTTATCAACTCTATCACTTCTCATTTTACCTGTTCGTATCATCTTTATGCAGACGACCTACAACTATATGTAAATTCTGATATAGACCAACTTAGTAGTGCCATCGATTTATTGAATCTCAATCTAGAGGCTGTGCAATTGTGGACGAAGCAGTATGGCGTGACCGTTAATCCCTTAAAATGTCAGGCGATAGTGGTGGGTAGCTCAAGATTGCTTACTAGGATTGACATGGAAAACTTACCGGGCATATACTACAATCGTATTTTAATCCCTTGGTGCGATGCCGTAAGAAATCTTGGACTATTTATCGATAGCTGTATGACCTGGCGAACACAAATCACGGAAATTAGCCGTAAAGTAAATGGTACACTGCAATCACTTTTTAAACTTAAGAACTTTCTCCCGTATAAAACCAAATTATTACTCGTATATAGCCTTGTCTTACCCATAATAGATTATGCGGACGTCTGCTACCCAGACCTCACTGAAGTATATCTCGACAAACTAGATCGCCTCCTTAATAACTGCATCAGATTCATTTTCAATTTACGAAAATATGATCACATCTCCAGCTATCGTAGCCAGCTAAAATGGCTTACTATTCGACAGAGGCGTAATTCTAGGATTCTCTTGGTTCTGTATTCTATATTACACGAGCCAACTTCTCCCCTTTATCTCAAGGAAAATTTTCAGTTTCACTGCTCCACTAGTGACAGGGAACTACGTTCATCTCGAAATCTAAAGTTTAATTTTCCACAACATAAAAGTGATTTCTTCCATTACTCCTTTACAGTTCAGGCTATACAGCTTTGGAACGCCCTGCCAAACACAATCAGGCAAGCTCAGACCAAGTTCTCTTTCAGGAAACTGCTTCGGGAACATTACCTTAGGCCTTAGGCTATCTACCATCGGTTAGGGATAAGTAATCGGATATTTTATCTTTGTAACTTCACATCTATGTTTACATATTTATATCTGACAGATAATATACTACTATACTATATTTATATACTATATGTTATATTTATATATTATTTATTACTTTTATATTTATTTTGAGTATTTATGTATGTATTGATAGACTATTATGTGTATATGTATACATTATTGGAAATTAGTTCATACCTTGTATAAAATGTTGTGTTTGCGCCTATCTAACTTTTTCACCAGCACCCAGGGCTGACTGGCAGAGAATGCCATTAGGCATTAAGTTTTTGCCCTTGTATACCCTAGATTAAGGTGTGAAAAAAATAAATAAATAAAATAAAATAAAAATAACGATTACTTGGGAGGTTCAGAAGTGCTCCTACGATTCGCCTTTCGAGGAAAGGAGTTGGAAAGTCCAGTTTAAACTTTCATCCATCCATTGACCACCCAAATGGTGCAATGGATAACATGCCGGATTGCTACTCCGTGGGTCCTGGATTCGATTCACAGCGAGGCGAAAATTTGAATGATGAATTTAAACCGTTCTCGGTCTGGTGTGTGTCCTTGTCTTGTATGTTATGCATGGCACCCATGACACAGGATTCCTAGTGTAAGGCTATCTATATATTATTATTCATTAGTCTTTGGGCGTCCAATGCGGGACATAGGCCTCCCTTAACATGCACCACTCTGATCGGTTCTGAGCCTTCTGAATCCAGCCGATGCCAGCGCTTTTCTTCAGATCATCTTTCGACGTGTTCAGGGGGCATCCTATGCTCCTTTTTCAGATATCTGAATGTCCACTCAAGCACTATTCTTCCCCAACGATTATTGGTCCTTCGAGCCTTGAGGCGAACCTTTTGCCACTTTGAAGAAAAGTTATTTTTAAATGGGAATCATCATTCACATTTACTTAAACTGTACATTTGAGGGTAAAGACGTATAAAATTTGTGGATAATAACTATAACACATACATAAAGTTTCCTACACTTAAAGTTTACAACCAATAAACTCGTGCCACCTACGAATACACTTACTTCATGTACTGGGAAGTCTTGTTAGGGTAGGGATCTGTTATGATTATTTAATGTTCTCATCATGCTAAGAATGTTCTAACATCTAATGTGTTACAATGATGTAAGTTTATAACTTAAACAAAAAACCGTCATCAAATTAACAAGTATCTAATATAATGAGTATCATTTCAAATGTCAATTTTGGAGAGCAAATCTCATTTTTATGAAGTCAGATTTGCTTTTAAACCTATGTAAGTTAGTCTATGTAAGTTAGTAATAATATTTCAGTTCTATTCTGAGACAAGAACAGCGTGTTCTAGTATAAATAAAAGCCACTGTGCATCGTCGGTAATTGGACAAAGTATTTAATGGAATTAGGTACCGAGCGCTACATTTGTCCAACACGAGTGGAAACATGTGAAACACCTCTTACAATTTATATTTTGTCTTGAGGAAGAAAATCTATAAATAAAAATCTGTAATTGATCGCCGTTTGTGTATGAGAAAAACTTTAACAGCGGGTCTTTATTGACGTAATAAAACCCAAAACGATGATCTCTAGAACTTTTGTCTGTTTGTCTGTGGTTTTGTACGTGTCATGTTTGGATATGATTTTCATCAATACACTGTGGGAAACTTTACTTATCATTTATTTTATAATATTGTTTTACTTGAATCGGTTCATGATTCGATTTTCGATTCAAGGTTTGATTCGCGTGCGGTGTACGCCTTGGAAACCCGCTTACGACAGCCCTGTTCATATACACAAGAAACAGCAAAAGGATCCTCAAATTACTAATATGCGTGGAAAACGTAACAGTTGGTCTGTCATTGGTTTTGTACAAAACGTCCCAAATTCCATTCACCGTGTCCCAACTCGTAGCCCTTCAATTTGTCCCGCTACCCGACACGCTGTGATTCTGCATTGAAAGTGTCCGCCGGCTTCCAACGCTGAAGGGTTGGTGTAGAATTTGAAACTGTTTTGCACAAACGACCAAACGTTTGTGTTTGTCTTTTACGGATTGAAACTATTTTTGCACACAAAAACTTTTTGTTATCCATCTCTGGATAGTCGATAGTCGCCAGTTGTATTAGTGTGTTTTACTTTTTTCTGTCTTTTATAACAAAAACCGCTTAAAAACATATAGTTAAGCTTATAAATTACATACAATTTATACGACAAATAAAAAATATACCTATTTTAAATACCTTTCACATTTATTGATCAATTACAACATTAATTTATAAAGGTGCCTACACATAAGATCGATCTTAATTTGAATAATCGTATCTCGACGAGCTGGTATCTAAATTCTTACAATCCAGCTCCGTAACTTGAAGTCAAGAGCTCATAATATACAGCAGGACTGGCCAATAAATCCCCGCCCTGCGCTGCATTGGTCGTTAGCATAATATACGTCGCACCAATAACCCTCTGGGAGTGCCTGCTCTGTGGAACAGACATTACCTATTATAATTTAATTCGGCAATGACAGAATGACGTATAGAATTTCTACTGTATACGTCCTGAAGACGAAACTATAGTCGTGCAAGGATCTTTTGGCGCGTGGATGACAGAGACAGCGCCTTACAGGTAAGGCAAACTGTAAGGCGCTATCTCTGTCACCCACGCGCCAAAAGATGCTTGTAGGACAATAGTATGATGATTCTTGCCGAACAATACAAATGTGAGGGTCACTTTTCTTCAATTCTTATGTTACTTATGTTATACAGGATACCTAAGTGTTATCTACAAGTTCTCTACGTATAAGGTTAATACAAATACACAATAACTATACATACATATAAACAATAACCCGTAGCTTAGTTTTTTTTTGGGAGAAAAAAGGAGGAGGTTCTCGTTTAAACTTCATTTCTATGTATTTTTAACTATCCTTAATAATGTGTATTTAACTGATGGTAGTTACATCATAATATTTTATTGAGAGTTTTAATAAATTTAAGTGACACCAGTGAGTACGTTTTTGAGTAATCTGTACTAATCGATGTCCAAGTAGATTATTTTTTTGTATAAAATATTCTATCCTTCTGACGCAATCGGGTGAAATGTCAGGTATTCTAGAAGAATAACATCATAGGTACTAGAGCAGCGTGGCGGAGTATGCTCAAGGCCTCCACAAGAATGAGGAGAGACCAGAGCTCAGTAGTGGGCCACAGGGCCATTAATTGACGACCCTGTAGCCTAGTTGGTAGCGTCCCTGCCTGCTACGCGAGGGGTCCCGGGTTCGATTCCCGGCCGGGGCAGATATTTATGTTGCAGATAAATATTTGTACCTATTCAGGTCATGGTATTGTAATGTGTTGCATTGCAATTGTAATGTGTTATTGTGTAGTCCATGCCACCAGCGACACAGGTACCTAGTAACCTACTGCGGGGGTATGAGTGTGTTAGCGTTTAATTAATTTAATTTAATTTAATGGGTTGTAGCAAAGAACGTTGTTATAGCCAACGTAGCAAACCGGGACTGACCTGTCTTGTAGGCTTGCAGGTATTCACTTGGGATAATTTCTAAGTATTTTGTCGATTTCTGACTTCCACGCTGGTGAAGCTGCAAACAAAAACTCAAAACAAAAACGAAAATTCAAATAGAAATTCTATAAATAGGGGAAGCTGAGGAAACTATCATAAATTTCTTATTATAAAGCACTGAAATTGCAAGTGGCCAATTAAGTAGGTACATACTCCTCAGTTTACCCTAGTAGGTACCCACCAATAATAATACATTACGACATTCGATATTTAAAAAAATATAATGTCAACAAGTACAATCACCACGAAAAAGATAAATTGAAATTATTTTAAAAAACAAACAACAAATGAATGAGACTTAAGAACAAAACAGGTGCAATCCTTAAATAATGGCACATAAGCTGCTTCGGATGGAAAATTGCAGAGCAGATAGTTCAGAGTTTCAAGTGAGAATTTCATTCCACGCAGCAAAATGCAGTGTTTACAAAGACCACCTGGGATCAAATAGCTTCTTACTAATTAAGAGTTTCTTATATTATTCAAGCAACAAAAACAATACAATTATAAAAATATCTTGCAATGCTAGAAATTGCACTTCGTGGGAATCAATTGATTAATTCTAAATTTAATCATAGGAATGTTTTATTTTTCGGGATACACTAATACGAGTATACTGCAGGACCATATCACGAATAACCATATTTAATGATAACAAAAATTGCTTGGATAATTTTAGAAACATCGGTAAGCAAATATTATGAAGTACTTAATTCAATCTAAGAAAGATTTCATATTTCAAACTTCAAACGTAATAGACATTTATAAAATGAAACATATAAAGACATAGAAAATATCCAAGTTCCAAACAAAAACGTCGAAAGTACAAAGAAGGAAAACACGAACCCACAAAATCAACAACGTGCATCATTTCGGTACACTATCGATGCATAAAAGATGAAGAAATATGTTACTTATTAAAATGCAAGAAGGGTTAAACTGGCATGCAGTGGCATCCCTTGTGTACCTTGCAGAGAAATCTAAACCTTATCACGTTGGGATAAGAACGACAATCCTGTGAAGGCATTAAGTGTATCCATATTATAGGCTGGTAGAGAGCCTAAAATTGGCATACAAATGCGAGAATTATGTAAAATGGCTTAGGCTTTCCGGTAACATGTTTGTTTTGGGGTTGCTCCCCGTAGTTGTAGCTCGGTACAGATTACCTACACGGCAGACAGTTATGTGCCAAACATTAATGCCTGATTCAAGCATTAATTAGAACAAGAGTTCTGTAATATTAATATGAAGTGCTCTTAGACCTACAACTTGTGTACTTGTTAGTAATTAGGCTGCTAAGTGAAAGGATAGGAATCTACATTTTAGAATAAGGTTAATTACATGTGATGTATAGCTTTTATGGAACTATCTGAGTGAATTACTTTTAGACAATAATTTTCGTGGTAATTTTGGTATTGAATTGTCAGGTGATTATTATAATTGTCAAGATATTAAGGCCGTTTTGTCTAACGTATCCGTCTTTCCCTTATTTATAAGATACTAGTAAATCCGCCCTCGCTTCGCTTCGGGTAACCAGTCCCTTCAAAAAACTCTATAAATTTTAACAAATTATGTTATTCCGATGTCTAAGCTATATTACTGCAAAGTTTCATGAAAATCCGTTCAGTAGTTTTTGCGTGAAAGAGTAACAAACCCACACACACACTCACTCACTCACATACATCCTTACAAACTTTCGCATTTATAATATTAATAGGAAGGAAGTAGGAAGTAGGATTATTTTGATTTTTTATTTACTTTTATTTGGTATAATATTTGTATCTTTAAAAGAATAAAAGATTCTTAATTTCTACAACAACTAATGCAGCTACAAGAATCAATCGTTTATTATAGACTATCAAATCTACTTGCACGTTGCTTCGGGAAACTGAGACTACAAAAAACGCCCTACTAGTGGGAAGTAAAAGGAAGTAAGACGTACTTCGCTTTCAAGCTTGCAGCGTCCTTTGGCGACTGAATCTAGTGAAAGGATAGTGGCAGCTAGCTAGACGGGCTTCACGGAAAATTAATGCCAATACATTGTGTTATTAATCAATTATGTTATATTATTAACTGTTTTATTTTCTTAATATTCGTTTATTTTATCTTATAATTCGATTGTTTTATCTTATACATAGATCGTTAATTTTATCTAACGTCCCGATCGTTTATTTTTCTTATAAATCGTTTATTTATTTTTTTCCCTGCAATACTATAATTCGTATATTTTATCTAATTCATCGTTTATTTTGTCTTATAAATAGTTTGCTCTCATATTTGTTTGTACTGAAAAACTACATCCATTTCAACACCACATCTAGTTCTATTGTCCATCACCACAGAACAATAGACACGTCCCTCGGTACCCTAACCGCGTCCGAGTTGGCACGTTTTTATTCTAGGCTGTAAAAATAAAGGAGGGAACGAATAGTGCCCAAAGTAACCATCGAGGAGCGCCGAACAGAGCAATAACAGCAGAATTACGATGGCACCCGCGGCGCTCGACAAATAACAAACACCATCATCTGTTTCAGAACGTTAGTACTAGTGTTTTCTGCTTAAATGTGGTATTTACTGAATACTCTTGGCTACAACCCATTAATGGCCCTCTCCTCATTATTGAGGAGGCCTAGAGCATACTCCACCACTGTGCTCCAGTGCGGATTGGTGGAGGGGTTAGTGGCCAACCCAGTGTTGAAAGTTTTCTAGCCGCCCGAACCCCTCCGACACGGCTTAACGACTGCTATCTATCGATAACAACCGGGACCGACGGCTTTACGTGCCCTCCGAAGCATAGAAGCGCTCAAGAAATTATTCCACTAGCGGTCACCCATCCGACTACCGACCTGGATAGTCGACTGGATACCGATCTGGATACTCTTAGATGGCTAAAATGTACATGGTTACAGATAACGATTACTTGGGAGGTTCAGAAATGCTACTACGATTCACATTCACCTCTCGAGGAGAGGAGTTGGAGAGTCCAGTTTAAACTTTCATCAATCCATTGACCACCCAAATGGTGCAATGGATAACATGCCGGATTGCTACTCCGTGGGTCCTGAGTTCGATTCACAGCGAGGCGAAAATTTGAATGATGAATTTAAACCATTGTCGGTCTCGGTGTGTGTCCTTGTCTTGTGTGTTGTCCATGGCACCCATGACACAGGGAATCCTAGTGTAAGGCTATATATTATTATTCATTAGTCTTTGGGCGTCCAATGCGGGACTTAGGCCTCCCTTAACATGCACCACTCTGATCGGTTCTGAGCCTTCTGAATCCAGCCGATGCCAGCGCTTTTCTTCAGATCATCTTTCGACGTGTTCAGGGGGCGTCCTATGCTCCTTTTTCAGACACTTGATGTCCACTCGAGCACTATTCTTCCCCAACGGTTATTGGTCCTTCGAGCATTGAGACGAACCTTTTGCCACTTTGAAGAAAAGTTATGGAAATCATCATTCACATTTACTTAAACTGTAGATGAGGGTAAAGACGTATAAAATTTGTATATACATAACAATAACTATAACACACACATAAAGAGTCTCCTACACTTAAAGTTTATAACCAATAAACTCGTGCCACCTACGAATACACTTACTTCGAGTACTGGGAAATCTTGTTAGAGTAGGGATCTGCTATGATTATTTAATGTTCTCATCATGCTAAGAATGTTCTAACATCTAATGTGTTACAATGATGTAAGTTTATAACTTTAACAAAAAACCGTCATCAAATTAACAAGTAATATAATGAGTATAATTTCAAATGTCCATTTTGGAGAGCAAATCTCATTTTTATGAAGTCAGATTTGCTTTTAAACCTATGTAAGTTAGTAATAATATTTCAGTTCTATTCTGAGACAAGAACAGCGTGTTCTAGTATAAATAAAAGCCACTGTGCATCGTCGGTAATTGGACAAAGTATTTAATGGAATTAGGTACCGAGCGCTACATTTGTCCAACACGAGTGGAAACATGTGAAACACCTCTTACAATTTTTATTTTGTCTCGAGGAAGAAAATCTATACATAAAAATTGTAATTGATCGCTGTTTGTGCATGAGAAAAACTTTAACAGCGGGTCTTTATTGACGTAATAAAACCCAAAACGATGATCTCTAGAACTTTTGTCTGTTTGTCTGTGGTTTTGTACGTGGCACGTTTGGATGTGATTTTCATCAATATACTGTGGAAAACTTTACTTAACATCCATATTATCCATACTAATAGTATAAATGTGAAAGTGTGTTTGTTTGTTTGTGACTCTTTCATGTCGCAACATGGCTATTATATGATATAATTTATGTGTGTAGAGATAGTTGGGAGGGTGGAGAGTGACGTAGGCTACTTTTTATCGCGGAAAAACCTCTCATTCCCATGGGAAGTTCGATGTTTTGTTAGTTGCTAGATATTTAGTTCCGGATGCTATTAATAGATGGCGTTAGTAAAATTCATTTGAAAGTTCTGAATCACGCCATCAAACACTGCATGTATAGTAAAGTCATACTCAAATGTTATAGCCTAATATAAATAATATAACTATATATGTATAACCTATAGGCTACTTTTTATCCCGAGAATCCTACGGGAGCGGGACCTACGCGGCTGTTACCTACGGGTCCCGAAGCGAAGCAAGGGCGGTTCTCTCGTTTATTTTATAATATTGTTTTACTTGAATCGGTTCATAAATAAATAATATATCAGTGAAAAGAATTCTAACAATATCCGAATAAGACTATCAATGGACTGGTTTCCCGAGGCAAAGTCAGGGCGGGGTTATTAGTATAACTGTAGAATAGGCCTATAAACAGTATCGATAGGCAGAGCCATCGTAAGCGGGCATTCAAGGCGTGCGGACCACGCGGGCCGTACGTCCGGGAGGGGGGGCAAAAGGCCCACCGAGCGCCGCGCGAGATATTATTTCAATAAATATAAACTAATATCAGCTCAAACGGTGAAGGAAAACAACGTGAGGAAACCTACTTGCTGGAGAGTTTATTTATTTAAAAGGTTTACCAACATTTTTAACATGAGAGTTCGCAAAACTCAAAGGCGTGTGAAGTCCGCCAATCCACACTTGGCCAGCGTGGTGGACTATGGCCTTAACCTTCTCATTCTGAGAAGAGATCCGTGCTCAATAGTGGGCCATGATGGGTTGAGATGATGATGATGATGATTACCAGCTCGGTACTTGAAGTGACAACGGGGGGGAAAGAGGGGAGGCGGGTGAAAAATGACACGCAGGCGTTCATGCAACTAACGCCGCCCCTGCCGATTCAAACCATTCACATTTTCACAACTTTGTCATCTACATCGAACATTTATTCAAACGAAGTTCGTTTATAAGTGACTTCATTAAAACTTTTACAAACTGGAAATATTCCAGACCGACTGTTAAATACATTGAAATTATTTTGTAGCGAAGACATTAATTTGTAGTCATAAACTAATTTAACCTATTTTGTCGAATGAATGCACTGAACATACTATGTTTTATCCAACTTCAGAAAGTGACTATATTGATTGATTACATTGTAAACTCTAAGTTGTTTTTGTATCCTAATAACCAGAGAACAATAAAGATATCTGGTGTACGTGAACAATATGTGATAGCTGGAGAAAGAACAAAGAAAATTTCAACAGTTAGCTGTGAAATTTACTCTTGAATGTGTGTGTGTATGTGTGTGTGACTAGCAACTGTGCTTTGCTAGTGCAGTGGTGATAGCTTCGTAGTAGTTACGAATTCGGCCTCCTACTCTGGGGTACCGGCTTCGAATCCCTAGGCACACACTTCTGACTTTTCGGAGTTATGTGGTCCGAAATTGGTGTGGTGGGCTAGCTATGGCCTTAACTTTCTTATTTCGAGACCAAACCCTTGCCCAGCAGTGGGACAGTTATGGGCCGCAATGATAATGATGAACTGTGTTTTCCTAAACCGGCACGCAATGAGAAACAAATCATCGTATCCTTCTGTCTCACTTTTTCGTGCCACTCGCGTAAGTTTCTGTTTCTTTTGTGTGTGAGAAAGATAGGGTATCCTTTTGTCTATATTCCTCTCCTTCTGTTTTAATACATAGTTATTTAAACTAGTATCGCGCCAGTACATTATTACAATCGTTAAACACCGTATATAAATTCAGAATTATTTGGCGTACAGAGCTATCTACCTTCAGCGAACAATAATTTGTTATTCATGAGAAAATTACTTTTGGGATTCAGTAACTGGTACTGCAATAAAGTGGTGTATTTGCCATCAACGGCTTATGTTTCACTAACGGCGAGAAGCGATAGTTATAGTGAGGACGACGAGGTAGACGAGAGAGAAGAAGACTCCCACTTAGGAGAATAGTTGAAAATTGTCTTGCTGTCAGCAGTAAATATCAGTTCAAAAGCCTTCTATAACAGCGCTAGATTCGCTATAGCTGGCTATAGGGTATGAAATGAAGTTAGCATTTTGTTGATGGAGTGAAGTATGCTGAGTTGAGTTATTTAGCATTTGTGTGACTAGAGTAGTTGATGAAAGTCTTGTATATAAAACCTGAACTACTCACGTTGTCTAAATAATGTAGTAAAAAATTACCCTCTAACTACAGGGGCGGTGCCCTTATTTAAGTCTTTTACAGTCATTTTTTAATAGATACACAGAGACGGTTTTCCTTGTTTGTATGTTCCAGTGTCATTATAGTGTTATTTTGTCAAAAAAAAAGTTAACAAACAAGCATGACGAGGAGAAGCCAGTGCTCAGTAGTGACTTAGCTCCATAAAAAGTCATAGATTAATAGAGAAAACAAGCAGAGAGATAAGATTTCTATTATTTAGTCAATATTTATTAAGTACAAATAAAAATAACTACACACCAACGGGCACAATTATTGCCTGATGACACTCTGCATCAGCTAAACCTGCACAAGTAAAATGTTATTAAGGATTTGATCGGTCCGTGGCCGCGTGGCATGGATTATTTGCACGTGAGACATTCAATTTCAAATTAAAGTTGGTCGGGGATAGCAAATGCCTCCTCGCTTACACACTACACTCGCTTGCCCGTTCCCTGTGAAACCCGACCCTTTCTGTCTAAAACTTACTTCCCCAAGGATTATTGTTCGCTGTATCAGCTACAAACTATTATATTGCGCTTATGAAATATTCTTACCGAAAAACTTTTGACGTTTAATCGTTGTGACGTAACGCGAGGAAGGGGCTCGGGTATTCCCCGGGGCTTCGGCACTTTATTCTTTTGTTTCTGTGCGTCATAGATACAGTTAAAGCATAATAGAATCTTAACGTCGTCCATTGTTATTGGAAGGAGAAATGTACTAATAATTTAGACGGCTAGTGAACATTGAATGAAAAAGGTTGTGTTGACACTAATATGAAAAAATATTTTAGGTATTATTAATAACTGTCTTCGCTTTGGGAAAACGATACCTACATGTTAAAATGTTTTGATTCTATTTTTCAATGACGTGGGCGAAACGTCCCATCGGACGTTTTCCGAGTGGGACGTTTTGCCCAAAGCCTCTTTATTAAGAACCGATAAAGAAACGTGCACTAAATTTTAATCAAAATTTATTGCTATTTATCAGGGAAGCAGCATTGCAATCGCTTAATTCGTTAGTCGTAGCCGACACAGAAAAAAAAACTTAAACTATCTATTGCGTTTAGAAATAAACCAAATACCTAGTTTTCTCTATTACATTCGATTAGGTAATCACTCATTCCTATTACACTGAACATCGTCTGTTTAAATATTTTATCCTCTAAAACTTTTTTCATTTGTATATTACCTACCTAAGAAATTCGTATATTCTCTGGGAAGACAAAATCCCGTAATTTTCCACGTCTAACCAACGTGATTCAGTTTCCTCTAATTTCCCCGACCATTATGTCCGTACCAGACTCCGGCAGAACTGAACGTCACGATTTATGATAATACTCTATCGATATCCACTAATAAAGGAAATTTGGAATCGAAGTCGCAAAAAAGCTTTCGGAAGATTGAAGCCAAGGCATTTTTCACGACTTATATGGATTTCATGGTCGCAGTGACTTTATTTCTTTAAAGACAGGATGATTAGATAAGCTTATTTTAATTACGACAGATCTTCAAAGAAAATTATCGTTCGTTAACCCTGACGCTAAAAGAGGTGTGTTGTAAGTTTGACCTGTCTGTCTGTCTGTCTGTGGCACCTTAGCTCCTGAATGAATGATCTGATTTGAGTGCGGTTTTTTACTGATTGCCTTTTTTCTTGTGGTAGTTAGTTTTTAGTTCTGCCTGGTAGAAATTGGTCCAGTAATTTGAAGAGTATCTGCGGTTTTCCAAAGCGATGTAAGGCATTGTTTGCATAAAATAGATTTATTGGCGTAGGTAATATGAATTTTTAGCTATACTTATATTATGATGAAAATCTGTTCATGTGTATGATTATCATCAGCTCATATAAGGATATTCTTAGGCGAGGGTCTCTTTATTCTTGAAAAGTTATGCTAAATATCCCTGTTAGATATACATACCTATAGGGAATAGAATGTCGACAGTAAAAGAATAAGCTAACCAAGTGGCTAAAAATCGAATTACTTGTGTGAATATTCGATAGGTTAACCGAAATATGGCAGATAAAGTCATCTCACCGGAAAATTGAAGAGGACGGTATAAATCATAAGTGACGGTAAATATACCAATCGTTCATACGAGTATAACCGTGCAAAAGTTTAACCCCAAAAAGGGACTGTGAATATTATAACGTTTTCGAATTAAGTACTTATGTATTAACTTTCTGTCTTCCACGATCAGGTTTTTAACTAAATAATATTAAGTACTCTCTTACTGACTGCTTAAATAAGAAATCTCAAAATCTTTTTGTGCTATGTACAAAATTTTCCAGGGTTTACGAGTGAGTGAGATAAGCTATAATAGGTACCTACATTTTTGGGGATTCACTAGGGACTTAACTTATTCCATGTGTGTTTCAAAACTTGTAAAAAAATTAAGCCCCGCAAGTGTTGTAGGTATAAATTGGAAATACTCATATTTATATTTACGTAATTAAATATAGCATCATGCGTCATGTCCTAGTATAATTCTAATTTAACCCTACATTGTTATGACAATTTAAATCGACTCCATTATCTGATTACCCATTCCATCATCATCCATTCTCGAGATAAAACAGACAAATAAAAGTAACAAAAGACAGCATAAAACTTTTAAAAGAGAGGAATGGCCGTAAGGGAATAGAAAGAGTTAGCTACTAAGCAAAGACAAAGCGTCCCACAGAATATCCTTGATCGGTACAAGATAGAGGCTAATGAAGATTTATCGGGAATGGGTGGGCGGTGGTGCCGGCTGAGGCTGATAACGGATTTTATGTGCAACCTTAAGTTGTTCAAGTAATGTTTAAATTTCTTTGACAGAACTTTCCGTCATATTGCTCATCATCCAGGGTTGAATGGCAGAAAATGCTCGCTGGCATCAAGTCCCTTTGTGGACCTATACTTGAATCATCGAGAATATGGAATTGCTACTACCCGCTAAAATCAAATTTATTACCTGTGCTTACAGTTCAATTTAGCTTGTTAGCAAAATTTACTAAGGCACTTAAAATTCTCACCTTCAAATGTCAATCGTCCTTATTGAGAGTTAAGCCTGGTCGATAGTTGAATGGGTGACCGCTAGTTGCTAAAATTTTCTGGAATCTTTCCATGCCAGAAGTCATAGAAAGCCAATAACTTCAGATATCTGGGTTGGCCTCTAACCTCCACAAATCCTCACTAAAACATCGTGGTGGAGTACGTTCTAGGCCCCCCAATGATTAAGAGAGCCATGCTCAGTAGTGGGCCATTAATAAGTTTACGTACGTAAGTCTTTCTTCTATCAAAACATTTGTGACAGTCGTTTAGATCTAAAAAATCTATCTTGAACAACAGTTTGTTTTACGGTTTGTAGATCGCATTAGGCGATGGTTTCCCATGATACATTGATATAAAATTGATACTTCAATCGATATTTTATTAGTAAACGCAAAACCCCTCGGGCACTAAGGAAAACAATCAACAGAGCTATCAGGAGACTTGAGGAAGCCACAAAGTTGCTCCAATCGTCACAAGGAACATCACTACTTTACTCCTGTAAAGGTTATCTTTAAGTTCTAGTGCAAATTAATAACGAAAGCCGTCGTAAAGAACGACAGCTATAGTGAATTTTAAACTAAGTTACCTGACAAAGACCTCGAACAGTTTCCAGACTCGTTTACTTAATATTCAACTTTGTACCCCAAACAATAAGAACTAAACTGGTTTATCCAGGAGTGTCACCTTCGTTTGCATATTTATTGCTATCCTCGTTTGTATTAGCTGTTCAGGTGACATTCGCGGTCTTGAACGCTGCGATGCGAACGCGATACAATGTCAATTAAGAGACGAAATGGTTTTAGGTGTCAGGCATTTGTAAGTGATATGAGTCTAGAGATGGAAGTGCCTAAACGGCGTAATTATTATAATTAGAGAGTAAATTGAAGCACTTATAGCCTAATGACGTGTGGCATACAGCAATGTAATTAAACAAAGGTACGTAAATTGATGTACCTACCCTACATAGCAAGTAAACACATTACTCACCTTCGCATCGCTCAATCGATTGAAATCGCCAGGCTCTTTGAAGAAGCATTACGGTGTACCTTTTACATCCTTAGAGTGAATGTAGTAAACGAGCATGAAGCGCCACCATACCCCTGCCACTCATGACAACTGCAAAAAACACCGAACAGAAAACAGAACTCAATTAAATAACACAGTTAAAGCCAAGATTTCGAGACGTGAACAAAGGCAGACACTTTTTTAAGTAAAATAAATAAAAAGATACGTTAACGCAGTCACACCCTTGCAATAGTACTTGGGATCTTGTGTCGTATGACATAGACGTCATAGATAACACAATTAACACATCGCTCAAACCCTCATTAGCAAGCACACACGCTTACCTATGCGTGTACCACCTTGGTAAGAGCCTAGAGTTCACCCGGGGAAGTACCACCGCCCGCCACGGTACTACACGGTAAATGGTACTACCATTTACACGGTAAATGGTACTACCATTTATACCGCCATAATAATTGTTTTACAGCAACTGCGTTCCGGATAAAAAGGTGTGGAGCCGGTTACACTTTTTAGAAGGCGACCCTCTCAGTAGGTACTCAAGAATAACAACGCATCTGTGAACGAATTAGAACGAGACTCTAGGTTTCAGTCTTGTTCTGAGTTCAGTCACAGTGTCATGGGCGGCAGTGGAATGATGGTGCTGCCTACTCGTTTGTTACCGTAATTCCATTAAAAATACCACAGCCCGATAACAAATATTAATCTGCTGACAAAGAATCGAACCCGGCACCCTGGGCAGACATGTCCACTACCAACGATGCTATAACAATGTCTACAGATTAAAGACATTCACAGTGGAACGTTGAAGATCCCAAAGCGAGCTCCTGAGATGGTTTGAATCGAATGATTTCGTCCAACGCAGAGCTGAGCTCGTTAAGATGATACTCAATTCCAGGACGATATCGATTATGCAAACGGAATAGGAATCACCTCGTACGAGTTAGTCGGATTTGGAAAATATTAGAATTACTACTAGTTCTGCTGCAATGGAACTGTTACTATACTTAAGCTTTATTATCTGCACGATTTTTAAAGTAGAAGTTTGAAAGAATCGGTAATAGTGATGGTTTTTATGTTAGTTGTCGGAAGATAAGCTGATGAGTCCTCCATTAGGTCATCCTTTGCAATGGACATCATTTTGTTCAGGAGGATACACCAAGAGCAGGGAAGATCGGTTTCTATTTAAAGGTGGATGATCCCCATACTTCCCGTTACTCAGTGCATTGTGTCGTTTCTTTAAAATTTCGTCACGGCATAGTTTACTTACATAGCTACCTTTGTATTTACAGTTAATAATATAGTCACAAACTGATATACGAACTAATGGCATGTGTTGCCTACCCCTAAAAATAGTTCACTTAAATAATATTGTTTATCTACACTAATGTTATAACATTCTACTTATGTTTCCAATACTTGACTTATAATTACTACTGTTATAGCGCAGATAACAAAACACTCAATTTAAGCAATTTCACATGATGGTATAATATCCACATCGATATCGTAAAATCTCATTATAACATCGCGCGCTCGCTCCTGATTGGCCCTGCGCGCGCAGCTGCGCTCTCATTGGTTAGATTTTAATGGCGGCAAGTTCACTGTGACAATACACGTACGCGTGAATTTAATGTTTCGCAATGTGTTTTGTTTTTAAAATACAAATTAAATTGCATTAGTGAAGATAAAGTAGTGTATGCAACTGCATATAACACGGGTATTAAAACACTCGTTACTATTATGAAACTCGCTGTGCTCGTTTCATAAACTCACACTCGTGTTTTAATACCCTTCATTATATGACAGTTGCATAAACTACTATTTATTTCAATCGTTTCATACATAAAAAAATATGTAGATTTAAGAATCACGCCTAATAATTTCCGAATGTGGCTAGTGAGGGACTAGATTTCTAAAGCGAAGCAAAGGCGTATTAACTAGTGTTCAGTAAAATTCTAAATACTATTCATTTGAGTAAGTCCAAATATTTACAGGTGTCCTATCCAAAGAAATAATATTAAAAGTGGAGCTGTCACAATGTCACATGGCTGAAAATAAACTGCATTCCTAAAAGGGGTTTTAAATTCAAATTCGCAGTTAAGCAACCCCGTTCAGGTCCTAGGTTCCCTGGGGAAAGGGTAGCACAATGGGCCTGGCAGTCATCTCTAGTGCCGTTAATGACCACATTTGTTCTGCAAGGGTGGAGCGAAATTGGACTCGTTATGGTCACCCTTAGTTTTAGGGAAATTTAAGGATAATAATAAGTTATTTCAATTGTTTTAATTGCTAAATTCTTGACCACTTATATTGAACAACCGTAGGTCTATCCGAGGATCAGGGGTTTTTGAAACCTTTGCACCCACCCGCACTCATATTAATTATTTTTCTTTGTCGTATGTTCTTGTCAAAAGGACATGGTTGCTTTTGAGATAGATACTTTGTATTTGTGGAGAAATTATAAACGGAGAAAAAGTGTCCCTTACAATAATATATTTATATGCTACAAACTACATAATTTATTTTAGGTGACATCTAATCTGTTTAGTACCTATTTATGCGTGTATTTGTGTACCTGTATAAAAATTATGATTTTCGTTAATTAATATATTTATTTTGTTGACTTTAAATATTATGTATATACGAAAAATTAAAGAGGATTGTCTCAATTTCATTAAAATTTTTGGTTACCCTACTCATACTGGTATACTTATTGATGTTGGGGTCCGGTTTAGACGTGTTTCGAGCGCATTAAGGGGTTATTCGCATGTATGTGTAAGACCCTTAGGTTAAAATGTCATTTGGAACTATTGTTTGGGTTTAGTGAAATTCGACAAAAAGTGTAAGTACGTTGTATTGTACACGATGTTAAACACTGTGTACTATTTTGTTCTCGTCGTATATTTCGTTAGTGCTAAATGTACAAGGTTTTTTCTTTGTTTTATATATTTTTTATTAATCTATATTACTTATATACCTATCTTATATATAAAATTTTCGTGTCACAATGTTAGTTACCTTACTCCGCCGAAACGGCTTTACCGATTTTAACCAAATTTTATATGCATATTCAGTAGGTCTGTGAATCGGTCACTATCTATTTTTCAAACCCCTAAGTTCACCCTTAACATTTTTATTAATTTTTGGACAAAATTTTTTGTTTTTATTTTTCTATAATGTGGCATTAAAAATACATACAACCCTATTATCACCAAGTAGTCATTTAATCATTTTTCATCCCGCTCTACCTAGAAGTAATTTATATGGCAAAACAACGTTTGCCGGGTCAGCTAGTTACTTATATATAATATCTATACTTATAATAAAACTGTAACTGATCGTAGGTATGTCTGTGCGCGCTAATCACAGAAACGGCTGCATGAATTTTTATTGGACTTTCACTGGGAGATAGAGACGATTGTAGAGCAACATATAGGCTACTGTTTATCCCGGAGTTCCTGCGGAATCGGGATTTACGCGGTAATAACACAACTGGTATGTCATATTATACAACTTAATAATGTCACTTACACATAGGTGGTGTCCTAAGTGAGCGACAAATACGACGCGACGCGACGTTGCTATTCTGACGTAAGCGATCAAATCAACGGTATCCCTTCTTGCGTCCTATGTGACAGTCTGCGACAACACGCGACGTTGTCATTGTCGCGTGTAGCATCGCGTCGTGTTGCGTAGCGTCGCGTCGTATTCGTCGCCCACGTAGGATACCCCGATAGAAACTTACTTAAACGTTTAAAACAGTTCTATCTCCAATGAACTTGAAAAAGAACTACACTGATTTTCAAACTAAGTTATCTGTTTAATATAACTACTTGACAAAGAACGGATAGAGCCAAAACCCGTGGGCAAGTTAAATTGGACTCTATTTTAAAGGACAGAGACTCTGAAGTGGGTTATCGCGGAGTTGAGTCCATTAGCATATTTATTGCGAAGCCCACTTGTATTAAGCTTTCAGATGACATTGCGATTCCAGGTGAATGAGCGATTAACGAACAAATTAAAATTTTTATTCACAGAATATAATAGAATGCCCATTATTGTACATTAGGAATAGCTAATGCTTACCAGCATTAAGAGGTGCAGTACAAAATACGGTTCAATCTTTTCCAGACAACCTTCTGGCAGAGGAGAAAATAAGAAAATTACATACCTACCTAGTGCGTGATAAATAAACATGCCATAAATAGAATATTTAAAAACAAAACACCAACTTCCACTTTGACAATTATTAATAAAATAAAAACATCATCAGCGTAATTTCAATCAATTAAAACACATGATTAAGGATAGCTCAAAAACTACTCGTCAGATTTAAATGAAACCGCGCGACCAAAACAAAAAAAAACATTCCAACCCACGATTCACTCAATAAAAGCGATAAGTTAAAAAAATACAGTTGCATTGATAACCTTAGATTTTAAGTCGGTTAAAAACGGTAACCAGTTTCAGCCATGTTAAGTGTCAAGAGGTCAGTCAGAAAGGTCTTGGATATCTGGACAAAGACTGCCCGCGTCCGATAAATCTTCATTAGGCTTTATCTCAGCCGATCGCGGCCACCGGCCTTTTGTCACCACTTACTGACTCACTCTCCATAAATCTTTGCTTAGCTTACTGGATTTCTTTGACCACCACTGGCATTTTTTGTCTAAATTTTTACCTAAAAGCTAAGACACTCACTCATCACGAAATATCAAAAATCGCATAACAAAGGTACAATAACTTTTAACACAAAATAGAACCAAAACCAACCAAAAGTTAAAATCGGTTTAGTTAAACGCGGTTAGTATTCCTAAATCCTTTCCCTAAGTCTGATAATCATAATGCTGAAAACCGTATTAAAATCGGGACAGCCAAACAATATACCTGAAACCTTCTCCTAAGTCTGACGAATACTATGCTGAAAACCGCATCAAAACGCGAGAAAATCGCGCTCAAATATACATACATACATACAGTTCAAACTGAGAACCTCCTTTTTTGAAGTCGGTTAAATAGTTGCCAGGCGGATAAAGCCGACAGTGTTAGGCTTTTTGATAGCCTGTCCGGCCAATATAACGGTGTCCGGCCTGTCCGGCTTTTGTTAGGTTTTTTACATTTGAACCCTTTGAACCATACTTTTTAATCAGGTGTCCGGCCAATCTGACTGATTTGTCCGGTTTTTAGATTTGGGGACCTGACAACTCTCGGTAATTTGATTTTTTTCTACTTTATCAAATTTAGGACCTTTTGAATTGAACTACCTACTGCTGGGTACGGATCTCCTGTCACAGTGACTACCAAGCTTTCTTCCAATTCTGGTATTGGTAGTTTTGCGCCATCATATCTTGAACCATGCTTATAACTTTGTGTGTAGTTATTTGCACAACAATGCCGTTCATTGTTGAAGAGTTCTGCCAACGAGTACAGTTTCACTCGAGCCGTAACTTTGCCCTAGCTCCCCCTAATTTACACCACATCACCAAACTTGGCAAACTTCCCCATCTCTCGACATCACTTACAAAGTTCAACGCATCTGATTTCCATTTGAAAACGCGAAGTGTTTGTGTTGATTGATTCAATTACTTACTGTGCTTCCATCTTGATCAACTATGGGTACAACTAGGTATGTTGTACAACCAATACTTATCATTACAACACATCGCAGATACTTTTGGCGGTATGCGGACCGATTGACGTACTTCATTTGACCGACGGATTGACAGGCGGATTTGACCTTTGTGTTTTTGCAAACTCTCCGGCATACAGGTTTCCTCACGATGTTCTATGACTAATTATTAGTATGATCGATGATTATTACGCAAATTTCTTTGGCCGTTGGCTTGGCTAATCCAATCCCATGCGAAATAGTTTCTAGAGGAGATAATAGCTGAGCTGACTGGCTTTGCTGCTTTTGCTGCCTTTTTGCTGCCTTTGCTGCTTACGACAGCTGCTGCCCAACAACTGTTTGTAACCCGACAAAGAGCTGGTTTACCAATAAATTCAATATTTCTTAGAAGACCTCTTGGTCATACGGCTAACGCCATTTGACGGCTTAGTTTACTTTATAAAATCTATTTATTCCATCGATAGACCGACTTACCTTTGCATTTTGTAACAATACTGATTAAGTAAACGATTTTGGGAATTGGACATTAAGACAATTGGGCATTACGTGAGGAGAGCGTTTAGCTAATAGGATGTTTGTAGAATTGTCTATCTCGGGAATTCGTTTGCACCAAAACTGTGTCATTAGACAGGTGAAGTTATAAAAACAAATAATAAAACTAAGTTTTTCTACAATTTTTATTTTATCCCACCAAATATAAATACATGCATCTTTTTTTATACTATCTACATAATATCTAAGTATATTTTAAAGTCCACTGCTGGACTAATGAGCGCAATTCCGACCGGTCCTGAGTTCTGAGTTTCTGAACCCAACGGCTTCCGCGTATCTTCTGGTCATCAGTCCAAATGGTCAGAGTCAGAGGCGTCCTCTGCTCCTTTATGAAGTAAACGTGAATTAAGTATAGTGCTTGAAATAAGTGACTAGCAATAATTCTAACGCATGTACGTATAGGTGTGGGTATACCGAAGCGATCCAAGGGCATCCTAGTACCTAAGTTACACGACAACCCCAAGTGAAAGTAAACCTTCAATCAATACTCCAGGGATTCCTCGAGGGGCCTACAACCAGACGGTGGCATAATGTGCGTAATTAATAATTAATTGACGTACACTGTAATGCTTTCAAAGTAGCTCTTAACGTGACGAAATGAGTATTTATTACACTCAGACAATCAATTGTTTATGTTAGATACCTAGTGGTGAAAGCAAGTGTGATTAATTATGGATCAATAATGTTGGTACAGTAGTTGAATGTGGAGTGAATATACAGTGTTCATGTAAAAATAATTAATAATAACCATTAACTTAAACTCAGTCCTAAAACAAAGTAATTCGATGTGGAAATCGTTCTAATCGCACCTCACACGAATCTCAGCTTACTACTAACTAATATGAAAATTATTCCATGAACAAGATCTTTATACCTGTTTTTAGGAAAATTACGAATTATGGTGAAGAAATTAATTACTGTATGCCCACTAACGCGCATTTGGAGACGAGACATGACGTCAGAATTGAGTACGTCCGCACAATAATCATTTAAGTTCATAGTAATAGCGTTCAATGTTAAATGTAAAGCAACCCTTTGACTGATGAATTACTGTCGAGTTTCGAGCGCAGGCGGGTCTCCGGTTTAATATTAATACTCCATGTACTTAGATACCATAAAGGCTTGTTCACATGCTCTGTATCTGTTACCGCCGTGGGTAGTGTTCGCCTGGATATGCGATATTCCTCGGGGTTACTCCCGGAGGTTTAGCAACAACCCTAAAGTTAGGTCTTACTTGTAGGACCGAAACATCTCGCACTTTCTGACTTTCATGGTTGGCCGTTTCTACTGAATTTTTGATTCTCCCGAAAGATAGGAGCTAAAGTTCCTAGCTGGGTAAGTGTAATAGTAATAAATTCTGACCTTGTTTTAAGAATTGTAGGTACTGTCTGAGTAATTATGTTGGTATTTAATATGCTGTAAATTTAGCTGAGGCGGTGATAGCCTAGTGGTTAAGAATTCGGCCGCTTTTTTCGGGGGCCCTCGTTCGAATTCCAGAGCACGCACTCCTGACTTTTCAGAGGTATGTATGTTTTATGCATTTAAATGTCACTCGCTATAACGGTGAAGGAAAGTATCGTGAGGTATCTGCATGCCGGGGAGTTAAGCTGGCATTACATTATCCAATTTGCAGAGTGCTTACTCAGTGCACTAACTAGTGCCATTATTCATTACACTGCACTAGTTACTGTCTAACTGCCTTTACACAATGCGAATTTAGCATGCTAGCTCAGTTAACGCTCTGCTAATTGGATAGTGTAATGCCTGTTTTAGCAAAATACAAAAGCTGTGTGAAATCCGCCAATCCGCACTTGGCCAGCGTGTGGACTATAGCCTTAGGGTGCGGTTCCACTGAGGCAGAGCGGAGCGGGGCTGAGCTGTGAAAAGAGGTATGTGTTTCCACTGAAGCGGAGCGGGGCGGAGCGGAGCGGGGCAGAGCGGGGCGGAGCGGAGCTGCGGTTCCACGAGGCGGAGTGGAGCCTTCCTATCCTTCTCATTCCGAGAAGAAACACGTACCCAACAGTGGGGCAGTTATAGGCTGCGAATGTTGCGATGAAATTATGCTGAAGATATACCTAAGACACCGCCACCCCATATCTGAACAGGCCCTACGATCCGTTATGACGTCATCGCTTTTGTAACATTATCTGGTTACTTAGAAGGACGTGAGGTTTCTACGCACAATATCAAATAACATGTGTTTGCGCAATCAGTAGGTAGACACAGTAATTGTGCCTATCCTAAAACAATGCTACGTTCTGTAACACAATTAGGATTCGAGTTGGGTATTAAATAAATATCTTTAGTGCTTCATGAAGCTCTGTCTGTAAAGAGATAATAATATGGTTAGTGAAATGAAATGATAATATCTCATCTACTCGTAATTTATATTATTAACACGATTTTTAAGTTGTTTATAAGTGATCGTATCGATACTAAGCATGTTATTTGTCGAAGTTAGTGGTTTATATCAATTATATTAAAACTAGTCAACTAAGAAGAGCTTAGGGTTTTAGCAATGGGAGATCTCCCGACAGGCGAGACACATGCCTGGGAGTCGGCCGAAGCCCCAAGTGAATGCTCTCGGGGCGTTGTATATATGCGAGCGATGTAGAATTCTTCGATAGCGTGATTCAGGCTTTCATGACGTCAACGTGTGAAAAGTATGCGATGTCGCTACGGTGTATTTCGTTGCGAGTAGATATCCAATCATTATTGCCGTTAACAGTGACCGTTAACATAACATTTAATTATAACGATCGATTATGTACTTGCAACTTGATCAATTACTTGCTTACTCTTTTTTTTGACTACCCGAATGTCGCAATGGGTTACATACCGGATCGCTGGTCCTGGGTTCGATTCCCAGCGAGGCGGAAATTTGAATAAACACTTTCATATGTCATACACTACCCATAACAGGCCACCATGCCGACCAAGTGCGGATTGGCGTTTGTCAAACTATACCCAGCAATGATATCTCAAACTTACACCTCCTAATATCTTGTCTCATAGACGGAGCTGTATGACACATAACTTCACTAAAACTAGTCATATCCCCGTCTCCTTATACAATGCCGATAATTTGAGCAACAACGCCTTCTGAAGTTTTCGCCCTATCAAGGTGCACCGTGGAGTATGGTCCAATTACAGGATTAGAGCGACAAAATAATATTGAATAACGAATATTTATAATTCATTGTCAAGGGTGCCAGGGTGATAAGGTCGCGGCCATTCTGATTAGACCAGAAGTATTTTTGTAATAATTCTATATTGATTTAAAAGATGTTCTGAGGAGTTTGTTTCACCTTTATTCTCCTCAAAAAAAGATATAATAGCGCCTTTTGAAACGGCGGTAGACTCAAAGATAATTACGTCCTTATGTGCATATGAATACCTATGTGATTTTGAATTTTTGAACATCGCATACCTTCATTTTATACATCTTCCAATTCCGAACATGAATTGGAAGTGCTCCCCAGATGATACCTAGGCAAGGTAGCGGGAAATCTCGATGTGCGAAATAAGTTTTGTTCAAAGATGTGTTGTGTATTCAAAGATGTGAGTGTATCACATAACGGTTACAATTATAAAATTTGTAGTTAACAGTGTTGTTTTTAAACACATTACTGTCATCGAAATGATTGTAATGTATTTAAAAATGTTTGACTTCTATTACTTTCATCCAAACAAAATAAATAAATAAATAAATATATAAAACAGGAATAGACTTGATCTTCACCGTTCTCTCCCCTCCCTCAAAGATATCCCTCAAAGCACTGGCTCAAATTGAAATGGGTATTCCAACACCCTTCAATCGCCTAACCCTTATACCTTACACTAAATCCTCTCAAAGCCAGTGTCTCAACACCTCGAAATCTTTACCTACATCAGACACCACATGTTCGCTCAAGTTAAAACAAGACGCGCTATATTCCACACACGAGTAACTCTCATCGTCTCTTAACGACACTGCCATGGATATGTGCTTGTAGATTGAACTTGTTCGCTAACTTTACTGCACACTCCAATACACTTGTGTATTATGTGATGTGCTGGTATTAGAATGGAGTGCGAACGGCTTTTATGATGGATACTTGCGATGATGTGGCATTTTGCGGCCAAATTAGAGAAATTGGAAGCTCTAGGCTTTCTTGATTACTTACTTTGGATTGGTTTTGGGGCTTGGGGTAAGGTTTTGCATTCATCTTTTTGCTCAAAATAACCACGCCTTCCTGGGATGCATCCTGCTGAACAACTGATAAGGCTCGACGACAGGACTCTGTTTTGAAGGTATTTTATGCCGGTGGGTTTTGAACGCGATTGGCTGACAACCGCGCTTTTACTTGAATTAGCCGCTAAAAGATTTGCATATTCTGGCTTAGAGTTTGAGAGACAGTTTTTCATTCGTTTTCTCCTCTCCTTGTATTTCATCATCAAAGCAACGGTGATGCCTGTAGTGTTGCTGATGTCAATCGATGGTCATCATACCATCCAGTGGCTCATCCGTTCGCTCATAATATTCAGAACATTTACCCTAAACCCTCCGTGGTCAACTACTTACTATCGACTTAAAAAACTGCCGTAGATTAATTCTTCGAATTGATGAGCAGTTGTAAATGATTCTTCGTGCTCCAAAAATCTGATTTATTACCATTGAGATACCTACTATGTGGTACCTCAATGTCTATTTGAGCGCAACCGCAACCGACGGCTTTACATGGCCTTCGAAGTATGGAAACGCTGAAGAATTGTTTGGCACCAGCGGTCTCCAATTTAACTACCAACCACGCCGGCTGTCGCTTAGGGTGAGTTACATATTACGAGGTTAATGTAAGTTAAAGTTTATCTGCCGAAAGAAACTAAATTGGGTTGCATAAACTTATCCTCGTTAAGATTTGACTAAAATTTTACCTTAATTTAAGTTTGAACTTAAATAATTTAATTTTAAACTAACTTTAACATCGTGATATGCAACTCAACCTTAGTGTCGATCAGTTAAGATGCACATATGCATTATAGAAGGTATGTTTTGCCAAATCAAGCTACATATTACAATGATTACTGGGAAAACGAAAGAAACTCCTGGACCTCCATTACTCTGTATCCTCTTTACGTGATAACACATTTTAAAGTCACCCATGAATAATACCCGGACCCGAAGACCGAGATTCATCCCTGCTTGATTTATCACTCTATCCGCATTCCACTCTATCCGGGATAGTTTTTGTCGGAATCCCAGACGGGTCGAGATTTCTTGAGTAATATCAAACCGTTGGAGAGAAAATTGGGAATTATTTCAACAGCTCCTGATTTGGGTTGGATGAAGTGAACTATCGCGATTGATTTACTGCGGAGTTGGGGCATCTGTGAGCCGTCCAGACTTTTTGTAAAGTGCTACGTTAAGCTGTAATGTATATCCTTTATATTGTTAAAGGCTTTTGTAGATAATCTAGTAATCGTCTTCGTTCCAGGGCATTAAAACTGTTAAGAAAGGAATATTTAAATTGATACATCTTTTTATTTGTTAACTAATAGAAATGAGCCCAAGTAATAAATTTATTTTTGACGGGAGAATGGCAATTCCTTACTTTGGCAACAAGTTATAGATGGCCAAGCTAGAAAAAGTTATCACGTACTGAAAAATCGATCCTTGGAAGGGTCCAATCGAGTCGTCAAGTTACAAAGTTCACTATTTCCATTATTCCACTCAATGATATTAATATCATGACAACTTCAAACCATTATTGAGAAAAAAACTTATAAAAGACGAACTCCAATTCAATTTTCCGTTGAATTTAACATAGCAAGGATAATCCCATCCATTTGCTATGGCGGAATAATGTGATGAACAGGATAAAATAGTCATCACTATTTGTGGAATACGCTGTTGTCTCATAATGTCTCATTTGTAAAGGGTTCCGTAAAATTTGATTGTTGATACTTTTTACGAAGGTCGATCCAGGCGGAAATATTTTTAATGATTTTATGAATTTAAAGAAGCAAAGGAACTTGTGCTAAATGATAATAAATATAAAAAAACGGGGCCTTAATGAAAACTGATGCAAAAATGAGAAAAATTTAAGTATCTATAAACTACCTACCCAAACTGCTTATCTTTGGGAAACCAGCAATTTATTAGCCACATTCAGAAATTGTTACGTGATTCTTTATTTTTTTTATTTATGAACCTTTTCAACCAAAACAATTTTATTTTGTAAAGTCAACCATCTCCAAATCAGTTCATCCGTCAACAGAAAAAAAATCAAACAAATCGTTGGTTTAGTCAAATACCTACTTGAAAATCTATATATATAAAAGCGAAAGGTCACTGACTCACTGACTCATCACGAAATCTCAGAAACTACAAGTGCTAGGAGTGTGAAATTTTGCATGCGGGTTCTTTTAAGGATGTAAGTGCTCACTAAGACGGGATTTTATGAAATTCAACCTCTAAAGGGGTGAAATAGGGGTTGAAAGTTTGTATGGAAGACTGTCATTTTTTAAGTTAGAAACATGAAACTTTATTATTGGACTACTGATTAAAAATTAATACATACGTATTTAAGCGTTTCTGGAAATTCTACCCCTAAGGGGGTAAAATAGGGGTTGAAAGTTTGTATGGAAGTCCGTCATTTTCTAAGTTAGAAACATGAAATTTGCCATGTATTGTATGTTCCTTGGGGAGTGTAGGGCGGGGACCAAGAGAGGATTTTTGGAAATTCCACTCCGAAGGGGATGAAAGGGGTGAAAACTATTATATGAAAATTCTACAACATTGAAGTTAGTGACTTGGAAATTTGAATTTTGGTTGCTTACTTCAAATTAATGAATACGTGTATCAGATTTTTTTGATAATTAACCCTCAACCCCTTTAAAAGGGGGGTGAAAGATTGTATGGGACTTAATAAAATTTTCAAGATAGAAAGCTGAAAATAGGTAAATACTCTTTGTTGTAAATAAAAAATCAAGTGTTTTTTCGAATTAACCCTCCAACCCCTAAAAATACGGGGTGAAAATTTGTGTTTTTTTCGTTAGTTTCCAAGGGGACCTGAAAATGAATGTCCAGTCTCTTTGTTAAAATTAAAAAATGTGCTTCAGTATTTTTTCAATATCACCTTAAAAATATAATTATATGTAGGTAGGTGTAAAATTAAATAGAGATTTAGTACTCCAAATATTTATACGAGACGGGAAATTTACTTAGGACATTTCCACGGGATCGTAAAATGCAAATTCCTGAAAAATAACTTCCAAGCCAAGAGCGAGTTGGACTTTCTTATGAAGGGAGAGCAGCAAATATTAAACTACATGGGCGATTTTGTTCGATATTAAATTGAAGTTGTAATAAGATTTCAGCCTGAAAAATCTTTTTTTCTAAAATAAGTCTAAAGAAAAGCACTGTCGAGTTCAGTAAAAATACGCTATATACCTAACAAAATTCCACGCGGGCGGAGCCGCGGGCGGAAAGCTAGTACATTATAAAGATGAAAATTGTTTTTCATTTTTAGTTTCTACGGAACCCTGCAAAACCAATTCTCTTCTCAAAGCAAAGATATTCATTTTTTCCAACAGAATAACTTTTTTCTTGTTTTCTCTAGTAAATATTCCAAATGGCATTTTTATAAAGCCGGAAGCTTTAGTACATACCTAGTATCTCAATGGCCGGAAGTATCAACCTTTTATTCTGCCAAGTCAATTTCAAATAAGTATGATACTCTGCTTATATTAGTCGCCTAAATAATTATGATCCTGATAAATAAAATTAATCTCCTATAGAATCACCTGGGGGTCCATCAGAGTCTGTGACCTAGACCTTTTACTTGAATTTTTAAAAAGTCGTCTTCTAGTGTGTTCGTTATTTACATAATCTAATTATTGTTTAGGCTAGCTATTTCTTTCCTTCATTTTTATATCCTAAACCTGTGTTTCGACCCATCAAATTCAATATTCGTAATTGAACGTATATTTAATCTAGGTATGTGCACTATGCATAATGCATACCTAACTAATCTCTTTAATATCATCAAATATTTTATTCGAATGGGCCCATCTAATTATCTAATCTAGAGTGTTGCGAGTATACAACTTAAATAAACGTTTCAAACTGCTAATCAAATTAATCTGGATCTAGGCGTCGCGGTCGACGGTAAGTAGGTACCTACCATTCCTTCGCCACGAACGACCAAAGACTTCCTGGGTTCCCCTCGTCAAATACAAGGAGTATTCTCACCAGCAAGCATGCTAACCGGTATTCTTATATATGTCAATTCACTTGCCGATAAAAATTAGTACTTAAAAAACCTAAAAATAATACAAATGTTTATTTTTTTCATTGAGGATTATGTTAACAGTATCTCAATGATTTTATTCAGAATGTACTCAGAGTCTCCTGCTCTTACATTACGTTATATTAAAAATGTAGAAGATCAAAGTAAGGGGATAGTCGCAACAATTTTCTATCTGATCGCTCGCCCAGAATCTTGTTTGAAGCCTCCATTGAGACCATTCGAAGTTCGTGAGAAATTTTCCTCGATATTTGTCCCACAGCACAAATTGTACCAGACGCTCCTTTGATACGATAAAAGCAAACAGCTCTAACGTGTTGATATGTTTGAAATATTACACGCGAAATATGAATCGTATATTTAAAACCCCGTCAGGTGCGAGTGAAGTCAGGCGTTAACGTATAATAGGTACATAATATGTTAGAAAAACAAAAAAAAACTGAGACTATATTATTTTTTTCACAAAAAAAAGTGATGAAAAATTGAAAAGTGCACACACCATAGACCGTATTTGCGAATAGGTCCAAATAAGAATAAGGTAGATTAAGGCATTTTAAGAATAGGGCCTTTTGCGAATGAGTCCTTTTACGACTACAGGTCGTTTTGCGAATAGGTCCAAATGCGACTAAGCCAGCGAAATAGATAGACGAAACCAATTTTTAGACCGGCCTCTTGTCAAAAAAAATCCCTCAATTCTCTCTAAATTCTTAATTTATTTTTTACATTTCTGTGTGGAATAACGTTATTTGTAGTCTTACTTAGTGATGGTTACTTGTGCGGTACCTGGATGTAACTCCTCTAAATATAAAACCCTCAAGTTCATTTTTGGTTTCGTCCTAGTGACTCAGTTGCCAATCTATAGTTATATAATAAATCAATGGCACACACCCACACTAGAATTTCCTGGGTGGTGATTTGAATGAGTTTAAATTTCCGTTCTCGGTCTGGGTGTGTGTCCTTGTTTGTGTGTAGTCCAAGGCACCCACGACACAGGGAATCCTAGTGTGCTGCTATGAGTGTGTAGCGTTATTATTAGGTTAATACAGCCAAAAATACTAATTGTATTCCTCCATCATGTGGCTCCTGTGTGCATCTGAGTAGCTCTACGGCTACGCCTGCGTCTTAACACCTTAACGCGTGCGCATTCAGACACAGGTAGGTATACTCATAAACCACTTAAATGTTTTTATCAGCACTCATCCTTCTCTTGCAGCTCAAAGCGAAGAAATGCAAACGCATAATATTGTGCAAGACTTTCATATCGCTTCATAGAGCAAGAATATTATAAATTCAGATGCACTAAAGGGGAACCACTCGAGATTATTGCACTCATAAATAATATAATATGCTTCACTCTTAGAAACTGCAAGGAGATTCGGAAACCACAAGAATTCGAAACTAATATACAAGGATACCTACTTTCATATTTTGAAAAAGGTAAAATACGTTTGTTATACAACTTACTTCCGCGACTCTGCCCGTGTGAAATTCGTTTATATCGCGAATCTTGCTCCCCAACACTAACACACCCCCAATTAACATTTTTATTAACATAATTAAATTTTCCGGTTCTTGCGTTCGGCAGTTTCGGCTGTGCAATTGCAAACCTTTTGGGTTTGGTAACCTTTCGGGTTTGCAATAGAGGATTTTCACATTAAATAGTATGGTTTCTTGGGAATATTTATTCCCTAATATTTATTCCATTTGGACAGCTCCTACGTCTAGAATACTTCTTTATTATGTTCATATTCTTGCCTTTTGTTTTATGACAAAGTCAGGGAGATTTTAAATTTGTTTTAATGTATAGTGATGCGGTGTCAGAGTAGCTCTTGCAAGCAAAAGAGAAATTTTCGGAGGCGTAACTTTAGTTTGCGCTTCTTAGTAATGTCCAAATCTCCACTCGCATAATAGGTAGATATAGGTATCTATTCCAAGCGGATAGGCACTCCAAAAGGATTATGCGTTGATTAGAAAGATTTTATCTGTAAGTGTGTTCGCATAATTGGAAAGCGGGCTTCAGTACTTTGAAGCTCAATTTTCTCGGAACCAAGTATTCGAATTAGCAAAGTTTGCATATTAAACAAAATAATAGGCCATCAAAAAATTGTGAGCGTTTGAAACCAGCGCTGATTTTCGCGGAGATAGGTCAGTTGAATCTTTCGATTGATACGGAAAATAAAATAAATAAATAACACTACACACTCATAGCCCCACACTAGGATTCCCCGTGTCGTTGGTGCCATGGACAACACACAAGCCAAGGACACACACCCAGACCGAGAACGGAAATTTAAATTCATCATTCAAATTTCCGCCTCTAAAATAAAAATTTCTTGTTCAGAATTGAGAACATTGTGTCGTGTAATTTTTTTACTTCATAGAATGATAGGTGAATACGATTCTTTCTTTAAAGCGACAACGCCTATATTTTTAACGCATTACCTTAGAAAAAGTCTCAATCATGTCTTGAAAACTTAACGTTATTGAAACAAACGTGATGGTAACGAAAAACATTGTAACCACGCAGCACACTAACGCAGGCAAGTTATCGCGGTGGGTCTATACCCATACTATGTATTATGATACGAAGTTACGAAGCAAAAGACGTCATTCCGTACCGGAGGAATGTTCTTGAGAAAACGGATGCTTACCGTGCATTGAAAGATTTGCTCTGCACTTTCATACAAAACAAATAACAATTAAAACACCAAAAACACCCACAGACACACACACACTCTCTATTTCTCTCATTCAATCTCATATACAAAGCACGTTTTTGTATAAGCAGTAACTAATTATAAGTGGATTAAGGATATGAACTTATTGTAGCTACGACGTGTATCACTTTTATTTAAACTGCATAATGTACAAAATTGTCACAATTAAAAGAGGAAGGAAACAGAGAATCTTAGTATGCGACCAACAGTCATTATCTGTGTGTTTTTTCGAATAAATAAAAAACAAATAAAAATTGGTCATTTTGGTGGTAGAAAACAGATGGGGCAATTATGTCACATCATAATGGTGGCACACGTCAAAAAATGTGTCCTGCACGTATTGTAATAGCTTCTAAAATACACAAAAATCAAAATCAACGTCTCGGGGACGACAAAAGGTACAATCAATAACGTTTAGTTGGTGCGAATCAATCATTCCGTGGCGCCTAACACCTAACGAGTTACCTAGACTTAGGAATTTTGTAAATCTCAACCTTACGCCTTTCCGTTAAAGTTTACTTTAGGCTGGCAGCAGAAATAACAAGTTCGTAGCATGGAAAGCCATCTGTCATAGACAATGATTGAATTTAGCGGCGGTTTTGATTTATAACTGAGTTTCGATTGGATGTTCTGAATGATTCCCATCTTGAGATATCCTTTAATCCAAAGTGACATTTATTCGTAAAACATTGCTCGATTTAATCAATCTTCGTAACGAACTTTTGACAGACTGTTTCTGTAGATCAAAGGGGTCTCCTGGATTAAAGAGGAGATATCTGATAAAGGGAATAGTTGGGATTATTATTAACACAGACTATAAATAACTTTGTATAAAAAACCGACTTGAAAATCGATGATTTTTCTTTAACTCAAAAATTACCCGTCAGATGTCGATCAACTTTATATAGGATCAGATACAGGCACAAACCAGCAATCGATTATAAAAAAAATATGTAATTCAGATCACCCAGTCAAAAGTTATGATGCAAAAACCATTAATGAAAATATAATTATTGCTAAGAATAACACAAAAACTATCCGTCAGATGTGGTTCACGATTGTGTCACAGTTATCTCGTATTTTTTTACTGGGTAAACCGATTTCAATATATTTTTTTATTCATAAAAATCTTACTTGTCATCTGGTCTCATTGATAAGACAATTGCTTTTCGAGTTTTCTCTCGCTGTCGATGATGTCAGTTTTTTTTATAAAAAAAATTAAAATGAAATTTTATGACTAATGGGGGCTTTACAACTTTACATTATACAATTTGCAGAGCGCTAACTGAGCTAGCGTGCTAAAATCGCATAGTGTAAAGGCAGTTAGACAGTAACTAGTGCAGCGTAATGTATGAAAACACTAGTTAGTGCACTGAGTTAGCGCTCTGCAAATTGTATAATGTAAAGCCCCCATTAGTAAGGCAACTCATGAATGTCTCACTCAGATCCCACTCACTAATCGATGACAAACATTTATCGGAGACAAACGTCAGCCAAAAATCGAATCCGAGACTTCTCACATCGCAAGCAGTTCCAGGCATACGAGATCGTTAAAATAAGTAACACTAAAACCCAAGTAAATTATGCACGTCATCATTATGCTCATGACACTGTCAAATATTATAATTCAGTATTATGCGCATTTCAGTATTTTACATATAAATGAAGCCTGACCAGGAATATAGAAATCCTATCATGAGGGCGGTAAAGTTTCCTTTTTAACCCCCGACGCAAAAAGAGGGGTGTTATAAGTTTGACGTGTCTGTGTGTGTGTGTGTGTGTCTGTGTGTCTGTCTGTCTGTCTGTGGCATCATAGCTCCCGAACGGATGAAGCGATTTCAATTTAGTTTTCTTTGTATTAAAGGGGACTTACGGGCGCGTGTTTTTAGATATGTTTGATGAAAATCGGTTGAGCCGTTTAAAAGTTATTGGGGCTGAAAGGGGGGAAGAATTTTCATTCTGTCTCTTTGTGGCATCATAGCTCCCGAACGGATGAAGCGATTTCAATTTAGTTTTCTTTGTATTAAAGGGGACTTACGGGCGCGTATTTTTAGATATGTTTGATGAAAATCGGTTGAGCCGTTTAAAAGTTATTGGGGCTGAAAGGGGGGAAGAATTTTCATTCTGTCTCTTTGTGGCATCATAGCTCCCAAACGGATGAAGCGATTTCAATTTAGTTTTTTTTGTATTAAAGGGAACTTACGGGCGCATATTTTAAAATATGTTTTATGAAAATCAGTTGAGCCGTTTAAAAGTTATGGGGGGTAAAAGCGGGGAAGAATAGCCGAATGTATGCAAGTATACTCGTGTGGGGTCTCAAATGAAAGGGCACAGTAAGAGAATATTTATGACTTAATCGAGAATATTCTTACCTATAAAAAGTATAAAATAAAAATTAAATTAAAAATTTAAAAAACCCCCGACACAAACATTTAAAAAGTAAAAAATAATATCTCTAAAAATAATACGTCGCGTTGGGGGACCGCTCCATTTACTTCTAACTTTAACACAAAAAAATATTGATAAAATATTGATAAAATATGATAAGTCTTGGGTAAAGGACTAAGTAGGTAGGCATGTGATACTTATGAAAAAAATCGTAGATAATGAGTAGTTAGGAGCGGTCCCCCAACGCGACGTATTATTTTTAGAGATATTATTTTTTACTTTTTAAATGTTTGTGTCGGGGGTTTTTTAAATTTTTAATTTAATTTTTTTTATGGCCACAGTAGTTATAGTTACGCTTATGTAATTTTGACAACAAAGTCGGGAATGTTATATGTATATGGGAATAAATGTTATTTTAAAGGAAATGTTATTTTAACATAGAAAGACACTTTTCTTTCACGACTATGAATAGTTTTTGGCATTTCAGCACAAAATAATCACTCAAAGCAACAAAATAAACCACGACAAACAACTCACTGACAAGCAATTTACGAGTGACGTTTAGAAAATAAGTGCTGCCAGAAAAAAAAATATTTCTAGGTTGCCGCAATATGGTGTTATAATAGGTACCTACATTGAAATCATTATGCAAACTAATTCCGGGATGTGCACCTACCGTGGTTTGAATCGATGCGAATATCCTCTTTAATTCTACTCTAACAATCGTTACTAATTAATAAATAATTATAATTATTAAAACATGGATTAGATTCAATTGAAATTCAAAATTCAATTGAATCGTTAGTATCCGCCATTAGCGGCGCCTATTCAATTGTGTTATAATTCGAAAATGGAACGTTCGAATTACATTTAAAAATTGATTTTTTATTCTTTCATTTTTTTTCTGACCTGACGAAATGGAATAGGTCAACCCTCCGGACAACGGGGGAGGGAGGTGGTGAATGCTCATGCATACCAGAGCAGCCGGCTGCTCTGGTTATGGGGGACTCACGACAAGCATACGCTTGTATAACCTACGTGCCTTACCCCCTAAACACCACCTGAGGTTGGCTTTGGTCGCATGACCTCTAAGCCTTCATCGAAAGCGACCCCGATTGGAGAACCGGGGCGCAAGCGGTGCTCCCTAGGGAGCACCGCCGGATACTACTATAGACTTATAGTTGGAGAGGGACTTGCGCTCCCATCAGGATGAGCGCTATCTGAGTTGCCTTTATCTTCTAACTGTTTCAGGGCCGCTAGAAGGCGGTCCAAGTCAGATGATAGTTTGTTAGGGGGGTCCGAGAGGACGCTCCTTGGTCTCCGGACTAGAAAGCGGGAAGGGGGAGGAGGGAGGTAATCCGCTGCCTCCCTGATCAGCTCGTTGGAGTGCTCTTCTGAAGATTTGAAGAATCTCTCAGAGAAGTTTTTAAGGACCTGTTGGATTGTTGGGAGCTCTAAGTCCCGATGTAGATCTGCATTCCTTTCGCACCAGAGTGCGTCAGTGGCTCTACGACAGAAAAGATTCTGGACGATTTGAATTCTATTTAGAACTTTAGGATCCGCATGTGCGAACACAGGGGCGGCATACAGCATAACCGGTCGATTGCAAACCTTATAGAGTGTTCGCTTGTTCCTGAGGGACATTTTACTTGCCCTTCCCAACATACCGTTCAGTCGGCTCATGTAAAAACGAGCTCTACCAGTCACCCTCCTAATATGGGACCTAAAGGTGAGTTGGTAGTCAAGGGTTACTCCCAAGTATTTGGTTTCGGGCCTCCATGGAACAGGGGTGCCCGATAATCGGATGCAGGGGTCATCCAGACCTCTTTTGCGCTTGTGGAAAAAGCGTACCGCGGTACTTTTGTCCGGGTTCACCTCAATGCGCCATTTCTTGAACCATTGCCCTAGCTCGTTTACCGAGTTTTGGACTTTGGTAAGTACTGATGACATTCTTTGACCCTTATAGTAGAGGGCAGTATCGTCAGCGAAGAGGGAGAGCTGTACTCCATTTTTGGGAATAGGAATATCGTTCGTATACGATATGAAGAGTAATGGTGCGAGCACTGAGCCCTGGGGGACTCCGGCCACTAGGGGGCGCGGAGAGGAGAGGGTACCTTCGTGTCGAAACCGGAAGGTTCTGTCCTGTAAGTAGGAAGCCACTATGCGGACAATCCGATCTGGAAGGCCAATAAGGTGGAGCTTATAAATAAGTCCTTCATGCCAGACTTTATCAAATGCCTTGGCGACGTCGAAAAAGACGGCGACCGTCTTTTCGCGTCGTGGATAAAAACCGCTTAGAATGTATTCCACTATTCTTTCATCTAATCTGTTTACCTTTATTAATAGCTAGGTTTCCACCGACGGCTTTGTTTTGCTTTTTTATTTCTTAAGGTGGATGGTGGTGGGACGAAAGAGGGGAGAGTGTGAATAAATAGGTAAAAGGTTTAGTTTATCGAAAAATCTTCTTCTTCTTCTTATTAAAAAAACTTCTCTTAGCGCTCTCCTATTCTCCTCAAGAAACACATGCTTTTCAGCTATGTACTTGCATTCTGAGCATTGTTTGTAAAATTGCAAATAATTGAATTTAGAAGCTCGAAAGCATTCAATCACTCCGTCATTACATTTTTCCACTTTCATAGATCATTAAATTTGTGGTATGGTTTACTTACTAATTTAATATAACTTAATTGCAATTACCCCCAGAATCTTGAATATTGACCAGTGACTTCGTTTAAAAAAATATAAAATTTGGTTTTGTTTTAATACCGTGTAAACTACAAGCACTTCTATTTTTTATATAAACTGAATACAAAGAACGAAGTCTTGGTTTTCGCGACGCGACGCAATAGGTAGGTACCTACATGTACAAAGGTGGAAAACCATTATAAGTGGCGGCCGCAAGGGAAATAACCTGTGCGTCGTCAGCAAATTTGTTCTCGGTGTGGAAATAACTTTACAAATAGCCTCCTACAGAAACTAGTAACCAGGTGGGGAAAATGTAATCAAATTAGAGTAAATTTAGGATTAATTGACCACCGTTTAGTAATTGGCCACTTGAATAACAAAAATCAGGCTCTATACTCCGTTTGAATTCGATCTGGTAGTCGTTATTATTGCATGGTACATTTAAGATTGACGACGTTATCTAAAAATGTCCTCAGTTATTTTTTTCTGACAAGCTAAATTGCACTGTGAACACAGGTAATAAGTTTGATTTTGACGGGGAGAGGCAATTCCACTTCCGCTCTGCGACTCAACTATAGGGGCTTGATTGTCAGTACTTCTCGTCTTCCTTCTTTCTTAACAGAGTTCAAAAAAGGAGATCCATAAAAGAAGTAAGTGCTCATTCACACTAACTCGCGGGCGAGGTTGTGGGCGCGGACACATATGGCAATTATCAAACATATGGCGTTATATCCAAGTGTTCACATCGAAACGCACGTGCGGTCTAAGTAGCGGGCAAGCTGGCGAAATGCGCGCGCGGCAATATCAAACGCGTGAGATGTTTGTGTGTGTTCACATCGAAGTAGCGGCGGAGCGCGCGATCCAGTTGCGATGCAACTGAACGATGCGATACTCTCGCGCAAACGCCTGGCAGCCAATGTGATCACGAGTTCACCAGGTCAACGCCAGGACAAAGAACGGAAGGTCGGTTTACTCAAGGCTAGACTCTTCCCGAAAGTAAGTAATTAAAACCCAGCTCAGAACATCGTGTGGTAACAAAATGGTACTTTTGGAAACTCGTTACACCAGTAAAAATTTTTAAGCAGTTAGCGACAGATTTTTCCTCACTATCCCGGTATCCCGGCTTTAATTAACCTAATATCCGCGGACGGCTCCCGCGGGATTCATTAATCTGTAATTAATTTCATATCTCGTCTCTGCCGTCTCGGGTTTCTCTTTGAAATTTATAAAGATATTGTACGTGGTGCATTTTCGTAGTAATTTTTGATATTCGACACGTATTTTTTGAACAACAGTAGTTTCCTCTTTATATCAAAAAGTAACGATTTTATCATTATCTACATATAACGAGGCTGTAAATAAACGTAAAAAAATTGGAGTGTGTACTGTATGTACGTAGGTCATTAAAATGATCTAACAAAAGTTCTGTTGCATTAACGATTTAAGCGCGCCCCGCGGGTCCAGGGTATAAAAATAATCGAGCGTTGTAAAAATTAAATGGCACAGATAAAAAAGAATGAGATTGTTATACAATCGTCGGGGTAGCTTCATAGCTGCAGGGCTATCAAGCGGAAAAATGTTTACGTTTAACAACTTATAGTCAAAATAAAACTTAGAAATTTACCATAGGATATGCGAGTAACTACGAAAATATAATAAAGAATTTTGTTTATTCCGTTTGGATCCCCAAAAACTGATACCTTAGTGGATCAGTTATATACTTATATAGTTTTATCGATTGTATCACTGTTATTACTTGTGAATTAGTTATGATGTATTGTTTCCGACCGCCTGAGCGTCACTTTGGAATCTTTATTTCTTATTCTCGTTGTAATCAAATCAATGTTAGTCGTAAAACAAGAAAGGTGTTTTTTATATAAGACTTTAATTAGTGAAAGTTGCATCCAAAGCGAGCAAGCCGTTTTAAAGATAAAAGTTTAATTTTATACTTTTATCTTCGTTTGCAAACAAAGATACAGGCAGTGTAATGTCTGTATTAAGGGCTATGGTGACAAGTCAATGAAAATTTTCTTACTGTCAATTTGCTTTTATAAGAAAAATAGCTATTTATATTCATTTTCATAGCTCGATCGCATTTAATCAAATTAACGTCATCGACTCGTTAATTCAATTTTGGAATATCGCGCCCATATCGCGCCGGTATCAAGTTACCATATTGATGAATGCTCGAATTTCAAATTAGGAACTGACGTTCCTGTTCAAGGGAACAATTAAGTTGCATCAGAATTGAACAATTTTATAAAAAAAAAATAATCATGAAATGAGGTTCTAACTTAACTACAAGGGGATAGATATTTACATTTGAAAGTGAATTAATTAATTGCATAAGCAAATATAAGATTTTAAACAAAGCTAAAACCATCACTAGTAAACTGGCTTATGACGAAAAAAAGAACGCACTCAAATTGGTTCATTCATTCAGGATGTCACAGACAGATAGACAAACATGACAATCTTATAACAATGTACGTTGGAGTTAAAAAAAAACGAGACATTCTTATCGACTTACATAATGTTTATTACTTAAACATTAATTATTAGCAATTATTACTTAAATAATTAGTTACAACAATTCTCAGGCGCCACACATTTGTTAGTCGCTGTGTTTCTGACGGTGCCCTGGTTGCAGAAGCACTGCGGTACACCACAGGGCACAGGGCCCTCCAAGTCATGACCATCGGGGTTGTCGCAAGAGGGCTCTGCTCGCTGATTGCAGGACAGTACCGAGTGCTCCCCTGGTGGGCACGACTCTGAAAGATAACAGATATTTTGTAGATAAAGAGTGTACGATCCGCAATGAGTTAAGTTTAAATTATAGGTACATCAAATAACAAACGAAAAAAAAAGAAATTACATTTTAATTTTCGATTTTCGGTCTATTTTAAAAATAAACATCTTTTTTTGTATCATTATTAAAATAAAACTCTGTTTTCAAATATTTGGAATAGCTTATAATTTGATGTAGTTGCTTAACATTACATTACATGGCAAGACAATAATAATAAACTGACTGATAAATTTTACAACATCCTGTATAAAGGCAGGGCATTGACCTATTAACCAACCAGTTTAATAACGACTTATCTCCTATAGTAATTATCTAATTATTGCTTACCTACAATAGTGCAGTGTTATATAGCTTATAGTCTACATAATATGTACCTAATTACTTTTTCATCGTTTATTAGTCGCAACTCGCAACTAACCGGTGCTAAAAATATAAGTACGTAAAATTTTAAATATTTAATGGCCATCCATCCATCAACCTTTCGATGTCCACTGTTGGACGTAGGCCTCCCCTAACTGGCGCCACTCTAACCGGTCCTGAGCCCTCTGAATCCAACGGATGCCCGCCATCTTCTATTTAATGGCACCTATTGAAAATTGTGCTAAATGCAATACCTACAGTTGGGCTTGTCAACTTCACACCTGTGAAAACATTACGGTGTATTGGCAGATGTACAGGTTTTCTCGCGATGTTTTCCTTCGTAACAAGTAATTTACTTTCTAATACGCACATTATTCTTGAACTTAAATTGATTTGAATGTGAAATTTGAATCTGCCTGGGTTTAAATTCTGCTGTTATAAACTTACGGTAAAAATCTCAATAAAAATGAAAAAAACTGAGTTATGTCAGTACACTCTGTACATAGGAGATATTTGAGAAAAATGTGTATGAAGGATATTTTTAAAAACTTTTGTCTGTCTGTCTGTATGTTTGTCCGGGCATCACAGAAAAACTATTGAATGAAATTTGATTCGGTTTTTGCAGTTGCATTACTGAAAGCCTTATTTAAAAAATGGTGTATATTTCATATTGACAGAACTTGAGATATAAATAATGATATTATAGGACACCGTCTACTGGATCAGTTAGTAATAAAATAAATAAATAACGTGAAACTCATAGATCCTATACAGTGAATCGCCGAGAATATGGAATTGCCACTTCCCTCTAAAAACAAATTTATTACCTGCGCTCACAGTTCAATTTAGCTTGCAAGCAAAATTTGCTTGAGTCATTTTAAATTGCAATACTGACGGCGAGAAATATTGCCGTCAATATATATAAGCCATGGTTAACAAACACAAAGACCAGGACATACACCCAGACCGAGATCAGAAACTTATCACTTTTTTTGCCTCGCAATCAAACTCAGGGCCCTCCGAGTAGCAGACCGAAATTATTCGTCCAATTTTTTATTGAGTTCAATGTTCACATAAAAACTTATTATTAGGGTTCCGTTGGTCGCCCTGTACGTACAAAACCATAAGGATGAAAATCACTTACTCGTAGGTATTTCTTGACATTGCCCTAATACTACAAAACAAGCTAAAACAAGACCAACAAAAACACACTTCATTTTGAAGATAATTTACAATATTATTTTGATAACGTTGTTGCTTGAGTTGATACAACTATAATAACAATTGTTGTACAAAACATCTGCTTATATAGTTTTGTTTTACAAAGGGGAAGAACTCTTCAATGAGGAAAATCGTCATAGTAGAAGATCCGAATCTATATCGACATTCACCGGGTTGATAATAGAATCAAACTTATTTTATAATAAATTTCGTATATTAGAAAATATATTAAAAATGGGTTGACAACAAAAATCCTGGACAGAATATTTTTAATTATTTTTTAAAAAAATATTTTTCATAAAATGTTGCATGATGAAGATAATAATAAAATTTTATACTGGACTTAAAGTATAGAACATAATATAGAATGTGCAGACGTAGGGTAGACTATTATTTACCTGGACGAACTACTGGGTAGACAGGTGTGTAGACAGGTATAAACAGGTATGTCAATACTAGTTACTTTTCACTCGATTTGATAATAGTCTGCACATTCTATATGTTCTATACTTTAAGTCCAGTATAAAATTTTATTATTATCTTCATCATGCAATATTTTTGAAAAAATATTTTTTAAAAAATAATTAAAAATATTCTGTCCAGGATTTTTGTTGTCAACCCATTTTTAATATATTTTCTAAGATACGAAATTTATTATAAAATAAGTTTGATTCTATTATCAACCCGGTGAATGTCGACTTAGATTCGGATCTTAGACTATCATATTACTGACGTTAGTAAGAATATGCGTGAAATTCTTATGGAACTTTTCAACACACTTCCTCGTAAAGTTGCTATTTTTTCTTTAGTCTTACGCCCGGAATGCGGTTTATTACACACTAGTGCGTTTTACTTTTCATTGCCGCACTAGTGTTTTTCTTATTCCACTTTTTTTTTAATATCCGTAAAGAGGTTGTTACCGAAAGATTTATTATTTTGTAAATAAATAAACTTGTTGTACTTAGTCAAAATCTGATAAGATAAGATTATACTTCATCTAATTATCTATTAAAGCATTTAAAAAATACAATATTTTAAATCATTAATTACCGTAAATTCCTATTAGAAATACATAATTATTTAGTTTATTATATTGTGGCTGAATGGCGGTGTTCTTTGTCTCTGGACTTAACCTGCGCGCCTGCGCGCGCATAGTTATTCAACCAAAGATAACGCGCGCAAAAAAAATAAACCTCCGCGCCATTTTGTGCAAACATTTGTTCGTTTATAATTTGCTGATTTGTGACTGAAAAATGTCGATACCTAATTGTTTTTTTCCTCGCAAGTGTGTTGAAAAACGTCGTATGATACGCGTGTGCTTCGTTCATTACAGTCTTGGCTCTATTACAGCCCTCGCCTTGCGGCTCGGGCTGTGCAATACCGCCTCGACTGTAATGACCAACTTCGCGCACTTGTATCATAATGTACTATTTCAACGCACTTGCTCGTAAAGATGCTATTTTTTCTTTAGTCTTACGCCCGGAATGCGGTTTATTACACACTAGTGCGTTTTACTTTTCATTGCCGCACTAGTGTTTTTCTTATTCCACTTTTTTTTTAATATCCGTAAAGAGGTTGTTACCAAAAGATTTATTATTTTGTAAATAAATAAACTTGTTGTACTTAGTCAAAATCTGATAAGATAAGATTATACTTCATCTAATTATCTATTAAAGCATTTAAAAAATACAATATTTTAAATCATTAATTACCGTAAATTCTTATTAGAAATACATAATTATTTAGTTTTATTGTGGCTGAATAGCGGTGTTCGGTGCCTCTGGACTTAACCTGCGCGCGCATAGTTATTCAACCAAAGATACGGCACGCGAAAAAATAAACCTCCGCGCCATTTTGTGCAAACATTTGTTCGTTTATAATTTGCTGATTTGTGACTGAAAAATGTGGAATGTACTTTATTACCTACCTAATTGTTTTTTTCTTCGCAAGTGTGTTGAAAAACGTCGTATGATACGCGTGTGCTTTGTTCATTACAGTCTTGGCTCTATTACAGCCCTCGCCTTGCGGCTCGGGCTGTGCAATACCGCCTCGGCTGTAATGACCAACTTCGCGCACTTGTATCATAATGTACTATTACTCCATTCACGTTCACAAATGCCAGTTTTTCGTCTCTGTTAATAAGGTTCATTGTAGATTGGCTGCGAGAACTCAAAAGGTGTTAAATAAACTTTGCTTACAAGGTAAATTGAAGTTTAAGCATACGTAATAAATTAGTTTTAGCGGAGAGTGACAATTCCTCTCGGTGACTCGAGTACAGCTATGTTTCATGGTTATGCTTATTTTATATGTATGTATTGTCAATCAATGTCTACTTAATTTTTTATATAAGGGTGGTATTCCACTGGACAAATTTCTTTGTCCAATTTCTAATCCAATATTTTATCAAATTTCTTTGACGAGTGCTAATTCCACCCATCCAATATCTTTGTCCAATATATCCTTTAGTTTGAAAAAATTAAGGAACTATTAGCGGCTTTGAATGCTGCTATTGTTGTAAGAGTTTTAGAAAATACTGGACGAAAAAAAGTTTGTACTGAATTTGTACTTGTAAAGTAGATACGGCAAATGGGGACTTTATGACTTACCGTCATACAAAGTAGGATCTAAAAATGTCAAGTCTAGGTGATATGTAGATAATAAGAGGAAAATAAAGAATTGTATAGCGTGGGATCGAATTAGTCCGTTTGTTTAAAGGAATGGAAATGCAGTTTTACCACAACATCACAATCTTTGATCAAATATCACCGTTATTTCTAAATTGGACAAAGTTATCCAATTTCTTTATCCAATACAAGTTGGATCAAAGAAATTGGATGAGTACAACTAAGATATCTATGTCACATTATGAGAAAGACAACAATAGACATCTTTAACACGTTCGCTGCGTTACGAGATCTATCAGATCTCTTACAGGTTTTCGGAACTGTGCGTCGACTAAAATCGTGTTCTTTCACTCCGTGCGGGTGGCTCTAACTTGTAAAGTTCTTTAAGTATGAGAAAGACAAATATACATATTTGCTTCCTAGTTAATGGTGAATTCCAGGACATAAAAAAAAGAATAAGAGATGGTTTAGGTCCCTAACGCACAGTATTATAATTATTTTAATTCCTTGCGTTACGAGGCATGTTGATACTCGTAAAATCGTAAGCCTCGTAGACGCAAGAGAGGGAAGGTGGGCGGCGCGGGCGCTGCGTGACTCGATTTAGTGTTGTCCTAGTATCGATGTGAGAGGTCGCGCGCATGTTTCGCAAAATAACGATACGTATTTGTATTTGATAATATATTTACGTGGTTATATACGTGTTTGTATTGATATTGTATTTGATTTTTAAGTGTGTTGATAATTGTTGATAAACAATGAGTGCTTTTAAAATAGACATTACTTTTTAAAATAGAAAGTGCTTTCACCGGCGAAGAAGCTAATGAATTGGTTGATTTTATTGGTATATTACGAAAATGATTTTCAAAAACGCTTGCTACTTCTGTGTCGGAAGTGATTTTATTTTCATTATCTAATATTTCATAGCTGAAATCGCGAGACTCGGCGTTACTTGTCTCACTGCTGATAATCCTCCAAGTAGCTTGTATTTTATTTTCTGAATTAACAATTTTATCCTTTATGTACATTGACTTCGCCTAAATACAAACGAGTTTAAAAATGTTGGCATAATTTTTTACGCGGTTTTGGAAGCTTGGAGAAAAATTATATTGTCTTTCGCCATAGAAAATACCTACAGTAGCCCAATCACTGAATTTACAATTCTTGTTTTTATTTATGTACCTACACTTAAATATTCGATTAAATTCGTCGATGATATTTTTATGTAATTTATTATAAAGATTAATAGGATCATTATGTTCAATAGTAGCCGGTTTAGTCATTTTAGAGTAAATGTTATCTTTTTTTTATAGGCCTGTTTTGTTATAGGCCTACATTTAATTAAATGCTTTTTGTTTGCGACCATAGTTTATAAATAAACTTTAATAAAACTTTTTCAATCGACAACTGAGATATTATTTTATTCCCATCACTATTTACTACACATATTGAACTATCTTCGGTTGCGGTACGAGATACAATCGATACCTAATTTTATTTTATTATGTGTAGTTTATTCGTATGTCATAACTGCGTCCGCAGCTAGCAAAATATACAGCAATAGGTTATTTTTGACCCATAAAAATTTCAAAAATATATCATTGGTTTTTTGGAAGATATAAATTATTTTCAAAACTGTATTTTTAGGAGACTGATTAGGTCTCTAACGCACCACAGGCCAGGTTAGTTAGGAGATCTTTTAGGTCTCCAAAGCTACTAGCGGAAAGTTCTTTGAAAATGAAGACGCAGCGAACGTGTTAAAGGCTTATTAGCTAAAATAACGGACAAATCTTCAGAACACACAGAGAGCACGATAAATTAGCAATATTCCCAGCACTAAATCACAGCCGAAAAAACCTTTTAACACAACTTTTGTCACTTCCACCGAGGACAAAGGAACGCATTAACTTTACGACAAGACGTAAACACGGAATGGTTCGCAATGACGTAATGAGATAAAGTTTAAACTGCTGGTCGGTTTGAGATGTTTTGTGTCCAGTGTCGGACACTTCACTTACTACGTAGATAGTGTCCAATCATGAAATGTTATTAAGAAGCACCTTAACATATATTATGGTAACATATGATAATAGTAGAAGATCCGAATCTATATCGACATTCACCGGGTTGATAATAGAATCAAACTTATTTTATAGTAAATTTCGTATATTAGAAAATATATTAAAAATGGGTTGACAACAAAAATCCTGGACAGAATATTTTTAATTATTTTTTAAAAAATGATTTTCATAAAATGTTGTACTTATGATGAAGTTAATAATAAAATTTTATACTGGACTTAAAGTATAGAACATATAGAATGTGCAGACGTAGGGTAGACTATTATTTACCTGGACGAACTACTGGGTAGACAGGTATAAACAGGTATGTCAATACTAGTTACTTTTCACTCGATTTGATAATAATCTGCACATTCTATATGTTCTATACTTTAAGTCCAGTATAAAGTTTTATTATTATCTTCATCATGCAATATTTTTGAAAAATTATTTAAAAAAAAATAATAAAAAATATTCTGTCCAGGATTTTTGTTGTCAACCCATTTTTAATATATTTTCTAAGATACGAAATTTACTATAAAATAAGTTTGATTCTATTATCAAACCGGTGAATGTCGACTTAGATTCGGATCTTAGACTATAATAACATGTTTATGTTCTGAAATGATCTTTGACAACTGCGTCCAGTGTCAGACACTTGCATTAATAAAATACTTCAATATCAAGCAGTAAGCAACAATGACGTTCAAGAAGAATTGTACCTAGTAAAATATGATATTAACATGTTTATGTTCTGAAATGATCTTTGACAAATTCGTCCAGACACTTGCATTAATAAAACACTTTACTATGTTCAAGCAATAATCAATAATGACGTAATCAATAAAAACATACGCATTGGCATAATAAAATAAAAACACCTGCAGTAAACACTAATGAGTTCACATTATTATGGTGTTGTAGATATCATTACACCTACACAAATAAGGTACATGTATTGCAAACAGACAAAAATACCGCCGTGTCCAAGTCGCGAAATTTTTTTAATGTTATATAGTCCAACCCTATCTTAAGGGTTGCGGAGAAAATGTGTCATTTCTTATGAAATGAGATCTGTCGAGATATGAAGCAATAACTTTTTATTACAAGACCTTATCAACGTCGGGTATTTTTTTCTATTGTTTAAAAGTTCAAATTTATGATAATTAATGTTGGTGTCTTTAATATCATAGCAAGTTGGCTAATAAGAAAACCGGGAACAACCCTTTTCGCTGACTTTTACGTGACAAAGAAAAATATCTTATTTTTTTCGGTTTACTCCGTTTGTGGTATAGATTTTTTTATCTAATAAGTAAACCTTACTGAAGAACAGACAGAGAGACGAGGCATATTCATAGAATTTAGTACACTAAAAGTATTGAACTTCTTTATTTCAAAATATAACTGATCCACTGTGATACGAATTTTTGGGGATCCGAACGGAATAACCCCATTCCGTTCTATCTCTAACTCATTACCCTGTTGCAGTCGAAACGGCCTGGGCCCCAGAGCCCCTCACAGAACTATATAATATCTCCAGTTACAAATGATCCCTCAGGAATTGGAGAAGTTACTTGCACATTGAATTTAATACGGACGGACCTTCCGCCAATTAAACGTTCCAACTATGTAGTTGTGGTACTCCCGTTAATGTTTGCATGCTAGACACTTTATTAATAAATCAGTGGAGGCCTTCGCTTTGCTTCGGGAAACTTGTTATTTACGTTTACTCATATTAAATGTTTTCTCATGTTTGTTCGTAGCGTGATTTTATATATAAACTAAACCTTTTTGCCTATAAATAGAATTTTCCAAGTCAAAAACAATCAATCAGGAAATAATGTCTTCAGCTTATTATTAGTATAGAAAAAGGTACTAACTCCTGACCTCACACTGGGATTCCCTGAGTCAAGGGTGCCAAGGACAATACACAAAACCAAATTGATATACTCGTAGACATTATAACTTAAATAAAACACAAATTTACCGTCAATTATTGACGTGTAATTATTATTATTCATAAATACTATGAACTAAATAAATCAATTCATCATCTCAACCCATCATGGCCCACTATTGAGAAAGGGTCTCTTCTCAGAACGAGAGGTTAAGGCCATAGTCCACCCCGCTGCCCAAATGTGGATTGGCAGACTCACACACCTTTGAATTTTAGCGAACTCTCTGACATGCAGGTTTCCTCACGATGTTTTCCTTTACCAGCTGTAGCAAGTGACATTTAAATGCTTAAATCGCACATAACTCCGAAAAGTCAAAGGCGTGGAATTGGAGCCCGGACCCTCCAAATAGGAGGCCGAATTATTAAACACTAGGCAATCACCTCTACATAGAATAAAACTGTTAAATACAATAGACCAAGTAACAATTTGTGAATAATTATAGCGTGAACACAGTGACATAAACGGGAAATCCCCTAATAAGTCCCCTTTTCCCTCGAACGTGCGTCGATAAACGGACAAAGTTGCAAATGTTACTAACACAGATAACTAATTAAGTAACTCAGACGTCAAAATACATTACGTACGAGCAGCTTATAGTCGTCATCTTTTATGTGTTTGTTTGTGCAGGGCTGTGCTTCACATTTGTTTTTATATGTATGTAAATATCCGGCAAATTTCATATGCAGGTTAGCCCTGACATTAAATGGTTACCGTCAATATTGAACTTCAGTGACAATAATAACATCACCAATGCGTTGTCGGCCGAAAAAAATCTCGATTTTTCCATTTTTAAGTTGTCGTATCCCAATTGGTAAACCAGCAAAGCAAAGGTAGGTTCAAATTCTAAACTCGGTCTGAATTCGATCTGGAATTCGTTATCGAATCGAGGTAGGTACATTTAAGATTGACGGCGATATTTAAAAATGTCCTCAGTATTTTTTTCTGACAAGCTAAATTGAACTGTGAGCACACGTAATAAGTTTGGTTTTGGCGGGGAGTGGCAATTCCATATGCTCGGCGACTCAAGTATCCTTACTAATATTATAAATGTGAAAGTGTGTTTGTTTGTTTGTGGCTCTTTCACATCGCAGTATGGCTATTATATAGTATGGTTTATGTATGTGGGGATAGTTAGGAGGGTGGAGAGTGACGTAGGCTACTTTTTACCGCGGAAAAACATCCCATTCCCATGGGAAGATCGATGTTTTGTTAGTTGCTAGATATTTGGTTCCGGAGTTGTTAATAGATGGCGTTAGTAAATTTCATTTGCAAGTTCTGAATCACGCTATCAAATACTACATATTATTTACTTAAGTCATAGGCAAATGTTATAGGCTTCTTTTTAGCCGAAATTCCTACGGGAGCGGGACCTACGCGGCTGTTACCTACGGGTCCCGAAGCGAAGCGCGGGCGGTTCTCTAGTAGTGGTATAAGTAGTTACGGGTAACGATGATAATGAATTTTGACGTAAGCCGCTGACACCTATAACATTGTGTCAGCGAAAACTTTTATTTTATTACTATAGATTATTACGAGAAACGAAGCCCGCAAAGGAACAATATTGTTGTATATTTCTTCTGGGAACTGCCAGGAATCTAATAACACAGAAGCTAAGTAGACAGCAGAAGTTAGTTTTAATGTCATCAATAAAATTCATTAGAATACTTCTATTCATTAGTAACTTTTGCCTGTTACTTTTTCACAACAGATCCGTTGAACCAATTGAGATGCAGGCATAATGGTAGTTCGATACCCTGGAAAGAAAAATAAATCTGTCTATATCTATTCTATACCTACATACAGTATCGGAAGTTTTTAACCCACCCGAAGGCTTTCCGACATGTCTTAACGACTGCTATCTATCGATAACAACAGGGACCGACGGCTTTACGTGCCCTCCGAAGCACAGAAGCGCTCAAGAAATTTTGCCACTAGCGGTCACCCATCTAACTACCGACCGCGCCCGCAGTTGCCTATCTTTGTCATTCAGTTGGGATTGACGCAAGCCGCCGGGCTATTCCTCTCCTTTTGCGCTTCCTCATCATAATGATAAAAGTATAAAGGATAAAGACACACGTGTGTACCATGACCAGATGTGAGACTGAGGTTACCTATAATTATATTCTTGGAGGGATGAGGCCGCATTCAAAAACTACCATATACTTAAGATTACAATTTCTTATGAAGAATTACTATATAATCACTTATAAAACACACTCCGGATAAATAAACTCTGGAGGTAGTTATATCCCCTGCATCACTAGACTCAGGGGTGCTTCAGAAAAAATTGCTTCCCGAAACTTAACAAAACACCTCTGTGAAGTTGACGCGGAATTGAATCGTTTAGCCGAAATAGGACGTCAAATAGTGGGGTTATCGACAGTTTGGGGCGCGGCGTCGACAAAGGATGCAATTTGTCAAATCAAACAGCCCTTTGTGACGACCCGACGGAATTTTGCACTTCGACGCCTTCAAGACGATTCAAAGTGCACTGAAAGTGTTAACCTTTCGAATACTTAACAAAGTAGATAAAGTTCGCTCTGTTCGAGAATTGTTAAGATCATCATTGTTTCCGCTCAAGATTTTAACTTGGAAGATTTTAAGTTGATCTTGAATTTAGCTGACTAGGGGCGGCCTTGAATATTGACCCCAATTCCCCAATCCTTCTGCAGACAAAAGCGTCATACAAGTTAACTGCACCCTTGTTTAATAGTATTTCTGAAGTCCAGCTAGCTACCGCCATCTCGCTTGAATATGTCGCCAAATCACTTGTTCACAATCACGGTTAGCAATACAAAAACTAAAAGTACACTGCCTATCTTCCTTCTTGGTCTGCTACGCATCAATAATACTTTTGGCCTTATTGGTTTACGAGCAACAGTAACGAACTGTGGCTTGTAACCACAGGAAACTACGTCACCACCAACCATTTTGGCAAAGGGAGATCTCCCGTAGATAGTCCGTAATATTACTTAAATAGCATGACATACAAAGCACGTCTCCAGTAGACCACTGAACTACCTGAGACAAATAGTATCGTAAACAAATGAAACAACTGCAGCAAAGCAATGTGTCCGTGACTTGACGTAATTTACGAGCTCTGCGTAATTGCATTCAGGAAATAATTGTTGGTACCGTTGGCATTTATGCTTCCATACCACTTGGTCTCGCATTATCGACTGGTTTAAGGAGTTTCAGGGCTTATTCATTGCCACTTTAAGTGCATTTTATTCCGAAGTATTGTCGAATATATTGGTACATAATTGCTTTTTACAAAAAAATAACCGACTTCAATCTTGATAAGTAGAGATAACTCAAAAACTACTCGCCAGATGGCGCTCAATTCAACATGTAAGTGTAAAGTTCTCGTCACTACAAATTAATGAAGCCCAAACACTAGATAACTGCAGTAAATCGTTGAGGAGTTCCCTCGACTGTCTTTCGGCTTCATCAGATCGACTCCAGATCTTCATGAAATGGTAGCGCTTTAATGTACTTATGATAACATGAACAAACACACTAGTTGTCCATACAATTTTCCCCGAAAGTTCCCCTCGATTTCTCTGAGATGCCATCATCAGATCCTGGTTTCCTTATCAGGGGACTCCACTGCGCATATCTACTTTACAACAAAAAAGAATTATCAAAATCGGCCCATAAACGACGAAATAATCGCTGAACGTACATAAAAAAAAAGCATTATAATATACGGTCGAATTGAGAACCTCCTTCTTTTTTGAAGTCGGTTAAAAATGGAAAAAGATGATCCTTCAAATGGAATCCTATCTTTCCAAGAATTTAGGTAGGACAAGACTTTTAATATCTAAACTTTCTACTTTCCTTATTTCTCGTGTAATTAAAATAATTAATCGCTCCAAAACTGATGCTTTTTCAGTGAACTGGTCAATAATAATACTGTCGGGACTTGCATTTACAGAATCACTGTTATACACTGGCCTCATATCAATAAGACACTTTCATCCTTAAAAGGGCATTTACAGACGTTTTCCTGTAAGCTAAAAATATACAGTAAATATTCTCACCCCAATGAAATAAGACCGGGATCTTTGCCAAATACGTTCCAGAGTTACGCAATGCCTATAATTAAAAAATATATCCAAGTGTCTAGCCGAAATTTATTCCAGGCTCCTAATTGGTCGAAACGGTAATTTCCCGGAGGAAGAACTGGCTTAAGTTAAAAGAGATTTGAGATATGGCCTGAACTATAGCTACTACTATAGCTGTAGCTTATAACAAAAAGCATAGAAGAGACGTTGACGACATCAGAACCTGAACAGAGAAAAGCCTTTGCTGAGATGATTACTCTAAATATTGCTTAGATTTATTAAAAAAAAAATTTGGACTTAAACGTAAATTAAGTATTTGGAAGTATAAATGAATCAACGAATTTTAGATAGAAAATAGAGTAACTTTGGTTCCTCTTATGATTTTGTTACGTTTGTTCGATTTAATTTTTTTATTTTAAATTATTTATTAGCTAATTTTATGGATACGTGAAATGAAACATTTTATAAAGTAAGTTATTCATGGGTTTTATTTCTTTCAACAACAGTCTACTGCAATCAGGGCATAAATTCAAATTGTACATCTTTCTCTTAATTTTCTAAATAAATGAACAGTAGCTCCAGTGAAGTAAAACATGTTTTAGAAAATTTCATACGCACCCAAGAAACATGCATGCCAAATTTCAGTAGTTTCGACTGCACGTTGTCTGTCATTCAGTCACTCAGTAACGGAAGAGTTTTTTATTATATTGATAGGGATTACGGTTAGTAAAAATAACTTTAATTGCCAATTAATCGCCTCTGCTTCCAAATCAAGCCTTAGATTACGCGTCATTCGACTCGGCGTTGTAATTCTCCGACTGGTTGAATTATGTGCTAATGCGTCCATGTAATGGATACTTCTGATTACAATTAGCTGTTTTTCTTCTTAATTACTAGTTGGGTAATATTCTCAATGCTAACTGGGATTTGGTTGGGTGGGCAATTTGACGCAGGCTCCAACAAATGGCTAATGATGACATGTAGTTCAAGGTATTTTCTTGTTAACAAGAAAATACCTTAACTGGTGGAAATCCTAAAGATTTCACCTCTAGCTCCCAAAGAGTCTTCTTCTTTTTAAATGCTGCGTCTTTTTGATCAAAGTCGTTTGCTTGTTGGTTCACTATTAAATCAAGGAAGAGGGTTCGCGCCTTCATTTGTAGTTCCTTCTCTTGGAGAAAAATATTATGCCAACGATGCTAGGTGATTAGGTATTTGCTCTGGCTACGCACCTTCTAAAACAGACCATAAAATTGATTACGTGTTCTGAAGCAATAAGAAAGCCAGAAATAATGGAATCCTGCTCTTCATTTTGCCCGTAACCCAACAGACACGTTTGGTGTTACTGGTGCTTTGAGCGACAGTGTCAATTATCATGATGCGATCCGTCTACGCTTTTGTTCGGTTTTACATACGAAAGTGCACTTTAATGATGGAAAGTGTACCTGCAAAGCTAGTTACTAGTTAACCTTGAATCACTACGTTTCGGAAAACAAGCCTTAGCACGCAAGCCTTGGTCAGCCATGAAAGCGCCCAATATTTATAGCGAAACAACGTAGTATACAAGATAAACATATACTTACCTACATGGGAACCAACTTTATTTTATGCTATGTAAGGATATATAAATAATATGCTATATAAAAAGCATCCAAGTTACACCTTCCGTAATACAATCCGAAATAGCACGTCGTTTTTCAATAGTATAAACAGGCAACGAGGTTCAGAAACTCACGGCATTGTCTAAAATGGATGTGAAATCCCTTTAGTCCTGAAAGCGTTTGTGTGTATGTTCTCAGCACCGCGTCGATTGGTTTATTCTTGGCTTGCGGCAAAGCAAACTGCATTTGTTCCGAGATGTTTGATGTTGTTCTTGACTTCAAAGTTCAAAGTTGCAAGAATTGTTCGTTGAAATACTTAGTTTAAATCTTGAAGAATTGTTAAACTAGTTTTGACTTTCTACGTCTATGCTGACTGTATCAAATTGGGCACATTAATTTCTGCGTCGTCGGTGGTCTCTATCAGAGATGCGCAGTGTTGCTCTGCACATCCCTAGAAAAACTATGGGATGAGAAGGGAATAAACCATCACTACTTACTCGTAGTATAAAACAAAGTTACCCTCCGCTTCTCCCTGTCTATGTCTTTTTCTAAGCCTCCTTCTTCTAAAGCACGCAACGGATTTTGACGCAGTTTTCACCATTAGGTAGAGTATTTCTGAGGGAAAGTTTATATACATTAATTATATAGTTCATGTACATTATTATGAAATTTGTTATGCTAGGCTATGTTCCCATTTAACGCTCTCACCGAAGCAAGATTGCCATAATATGTCATCACTGTAGTCTGTAGCTCATAATTAAATTGTTCTACTGTTAGGCTCGAGACCCTGATTTAAGGGCCACAAACTATACAGACAGATAAAAACGCTTCGATAAGAGTTTATACCCGTTAGTACTAGGTACTGCCATCTACAACTACGACGGCAATGAAAATGAAAAAATGAAATAATTTTATTCGAACTTGGTTTTTACAAAAACTTTTCGAAAGTCACTCTACGCCATCGCTTCCACAAATCCCTCCGATGAGTGGCCTTGGTAGAATAAGCGGCAAGAAACTGCCAGGGAGTTTCTTTCCCCACTCACAGTTAGAGAGAACATTTATAACTACATAATTAATGGCTACATTTCAAACTCATGTCCAGGCTGTTTCATCTTGAAAATATTCATCCAGTTTATAATAAACCTTCGTCATAAGAATGTCCTTGACATGAGTTTTTAACTTATAGTATGGCATTTCCGTCAGTTCTGACGGAAGTAGAAACTTGTTTCGACACACCCTCTATAATATTCTCAAAGGTTTAGTTAGGTTAGGTATTGAAGTTTGTCAATTCGCCCTTGACTTGACTTGTTTGTGGATGGTTTGTGGGATATAATTGTAATAATACCAAAATAATAATACCCTGTACATTACATCTAAAGTGCGCGAGGTGAAATAGCTCCGCGCAATAAAACATACAATGAAAGAGGATAAAAGCGAAATAAATAAAGCACTTCAGGAACAACCGAGTAGCACTGGGGATCCATAAAAATATCATTACGTCGAGTGCATAAATAGGAAATAGTAACGCCACCTGCGGAAACATTAGCATAAGGTATCCGACGGCTGGTGTCCGAGTTATCGACTCGTTTATACTTTCAGATCGGAGGTTGAATTGTTTTCGAGTGGCTCAGAAATTCGCGTGGAAAACGAATAATGCCGTCGGACCTGGTAGCTATTCCTTTTATCGATTTTTTAACGACCTGAATGCCGTAAAGGTTGACATGTCGCATCGCTGTTCCATGGTTCACGGGTTCGATTCCTCACTAGGCGGAAATTTTAATAAAGGGTTTTTTCTACACTCGGTCTGGCTGTGTTACCTTTGAATGTTATCCATGGCACCCACAATACAAGTAGTCCTAATGTGAGATATAAGTGTGTATATCGGTCGCCGAGAATTTCGAATTGGCACTCCCTCTAAAAAAATTATTTATTACGTGTGCTCACAATTCAATTAAGATTTTGAGCAAATCTCCTTAAGGCATTTTAAAATCTCGCCATCAACCTACAATGAACCTTAATCACAAGGCCAGAAAATTGGCATATACCTATGTGGAATGCCATTTAAACGAATTCCATATCGAACGCAGACGGAGTACAGTAAGTTCATTTTTACTCGGCTGATGTGAACATAGCTACGAGTGGTTGCGCAGATGTCGACTTTAAGGTCGGTAGGATAGTTAGCTTATTAGCTAACCATGGTATTCCATGAACGTAAGTACGTTCATGGTCAATACAAAGTAGCGCATCACAAAACACTGTCATGGCTGCCGTGTTTTGATTGGTCAGTTACTGTACCTGCGCAAACATCTCGGAAAACGAAGTTCACATCAGCCTAGTCAAAATGAACTTACTGTAGTTTTATTTTTTTATTATTCCCCTATTCCCTATCGCCGAAGTGCACACAAGTTAACTTGAAGCACCTCGCTTCATACACAAGATTTGTGAGAGAAATGTTTTGCACACTTCTCTTAACCTACAAACTCGAATATATCCAGAGAAGAGCTTTTGTGTCTGTGGGGAGACACTTTGCTTTTGTCTTTATATAGAACGTTGGATAAGCTTAGTTTGGTCTTGCAATGTTTTATTTAGATACTATTTTATTGAACTGTTTTATCATAATTATAATTTTATGTATCAACTTTTTACTAGTAACTAACATGGGAATACCCGAAAAAAACGTCTTTATCTGGGAAACAAACCGTGGACTCGCTAGACATTACCAGCAAGTGGTAAATGTCGAAACATATTACTTAACGCCCCATCGTTCACTTTACGCGAAAAACGCAAGGATTTTCTTTTGCGAGTCGACAAATATGTATAAAGGTAAGCTGTTGACGCTGAATACATTCTGCCGCGGCCGCGAAGATCTGCGCATAAAATATGCTACCCTCTTGTTTCTTTTATTGTTTATGGTGTTTGTATTCGGTTAGTACATAGTATCTCAATGGTATTCGGTTCGGTTTTTACTACGTATTTATCCTCAATACTTGTAATTCACATGGCTTTGAAAATTAAGGATGTAATGTATGACTGAGGAGTGGATTGTCATAAATAAAAATCAGTTTCATTTTACTTGCTAAATTACTAACAGGACTCTACCTACAGCTCCTACCCTAGTCCTCGTTTCTACTAACAATAATTACCTAATTAACATTATTAATAACATACAATGCTAACCAGTTCGGATTTAAGTGTGGTTATAAGCCGGTCAAACATCTGCCAGAGGAATGGGAGACGCTACCTACATACTCGTTTACATTTTCTAAAATTCCTTATTAAGAAAATTGATAAAATGTGTTGTGTGTGCTCTTAAAAAGCGCTTCAAAACACCACGGATTTTTTACATTTAATTCAAAACATATAATTGCCTTAAACATACAGAGTTTAATTAATGGAGTAAAACACTGTGTATAATTATTTATATTTATTTCATTACCAATTATTAATTTTATCTACAACGATAATACTTTTGTGGGCCAGCACTAAATTTATCAGTCATTATCAAATTACTAATTCCTGGTATCTCGAATTCCGATTTATTGTATGTAAGAGAGTGGACATGAGGTGGCGGGTCATTCTATATTTTATTTTACTTAGAAATGTATTTGGTAAAGAAGAAGAAAAAGAGAAGACTAGAGTTGTTGTTCTAGAAGAAGGAGCTGTGGTAGGAACAAAATATTGGGATGGAGACTTCTATGAGTTCTTTGGCATTCCTTATGCCGAAGCGCCAACAGGCAGAGACCGGTATCAGGTTAGTAGATTTACTAACCTAACTAATCTTTATAACTGTTCTGATTGAAATAATAAAGATGATATTCATGATACTCGTAATCAGATATAAATGTTTTCAAATTGGATAAAAATGAGAGTGTTTATATAGTAATATAATTATTAATTGCCATTTAATTTCAATAATCCGTACTGGAGCAGCGTGGTAGAGTATGCTCTAGGTCTCCTCAATAATGAGGAGCGACCCGTGCTCAATAGTGGGTCATTAATGGGTTGTAGCCATTGCCAATTTAATGGAACCTTCATGCTAAGGGTTACAGATTCCCATATATTTCCAGGTTAATATTTTATATTGTGCCCTAGATAATGCAGGTATTCAAAATGGTCCAATATTTAAACGATAAACTTATAAAAGAGTAAAACCAAGCCGAGATATATCTTTATTTTTGCCCTTTTTTTTGATAACGATATTCAAACAAAAACAATATTGTATTATAAAATTAAAACTTAAGTTCCCTTCGGTCCTTTCTCGTCGTTTATTTTACAAATGTGTTAAAAATTTCAGGCACCGCTTCCAGTTAAACCTTGGCAAGGAGTTCTCACAGCTGATGTCAAAAGCGTCGTATGTCACCAGTCTTACTATACTGAAGATGACACTGATGAATTCATAGTAAATGGAGAAGATGATTGCCTATTAATAAATCTTTACGTCCCTGAAGTTGCTTCCAAAGCCAATTTAGTTCCCGTAGTGGTTTATATCCATAGTGGAGCATATGCCGGCGGGAATGGAAATATGGCGAGATTCCATTACTTGGCGAGACATGACATAATTGTAATTAGTTTTAATTACAGATTAGGTGCATTAGGCTTTGCATGTTTAGGTAATAAGGAAATCCCTGGAAATGCTGGCCTGAAAGATCAAGTTGCTGCGCTAAAATGGATTAAAAAGAATGTTGCAAAATTTGGTGGTGATCCCAACAAAATAACGTTAGCTGGATACAGTGTCGGTGCAACGATGGCAGAGCTTTTATCACTATCTAAGATGACAGATGGATTAATTGATCAACTAATACTCGATAGTGCGTCAGCGCTTTCGCCGTTTGCAATTAACAGAGACCCTATTGGGACAGCTAGAAATCTAGCATATGCAATGGGTTATAATGGAACAGCAAATTTGGAAGATCTAACTGAATTTTATTTAAACGCCACTGTTGAATTGCTGGCTGCGAAAAGCTTGAACTTTTTCTTACCAAACAGTACATTTGGATTTGCGCCTTGTATTGAAAATGTTCATAAAGGCATCGTACCATTCTTGACAAAATCACCATTGGACATAATGCGGAAAGGTCAAAAAAGTAAAATACCCGTTTTAGTAGGTTTTGCAAACATGGAAGGCATTAGCCGAACGATTAAATTCGGTGAATGGAGAGAAAAGATGACAGAAGATTTCTCAGATTTTGTACCGGTTGATTTGGTTTTTGACGATGAAGAAACCAAACAGAGTGTAATTAAGGAGATAAAAACACGTTACTTTAAAGGTAACGAAGTTAATCATGAAAAATTACAAAATTATATCGATTATTTTTCTGATGCAATGTTCAAATATTCTATTATGAAATCACTAAAATTGCGTGCAGCGTTTTCTACAAGGAAAATGTACCTTTACGAATTTACCTATTTAGGAAAGCTCAATATGCAACATAACTACATGGATAGAATCAAAGGAGCAAGTCACAGAGACCAAACTGCATACATTTTAGATTTCCACGGATTCACAAACAGTTACAAAGACTTAGATATGAGAGATCGAATGACTGTTATGTGGGCAGATTTTGTAAAATATGGGTATGTATGCACTGATTTTTCTTCTATTATATTTGCTTTTATATTTCACTTGATTATATAAATCACTTATATTTCCGTTACTATTTGTATCCACAGAGACCCGACAGCATACGAAAGTGCAGTTGTTAATTATAAATGGCTGCCATATACGAATGAAAATCAATATTATTTACAAATAAACAAAAAACCAACTATGAAAAAGAACCTTTTTGCTGATGGTTATAACTTTTGGAACAAATTGTATGAAAATTATTATTGGAACCCAACCGCTCCCAAACAACCCAGGAAAAAGCAACCTGAAACTGAGCAGGCAGCAAAAAATACTAACAAGGAAAATAAATCTTCAGACACTACAGAATCCAAAACTGATCATGTTAAAAACGAACATGCTAAAGAATTTAACAGAGATATAAAAGATACCAAGAAAGAAGGAAATAAAATTGAAAAAGAGGACACGAATATGAAACAAAACAATATCAAAGAAAAAGTGACTGATAAAAAAGCAACGAACGAAAACGCTGCAAAGAAACAAATCATTGCAGAAAAACTGATAAAAGACAATGAAAATAATGAGGAAACAGTGAAAGAAAATATAAAGAAAACCAGAAAAGTAGTCGATGAAATTAAAAAAGATAATAACAATATCAAAGAAAAAAATATTGTTGAAGAACTAAAGACAAAACCAAGCCAAAAGCAACAAGAAGACAAAGAAAATGTGAAAAAAGAAAGTAAAATAAATAAGCAATCCGTAAAAGAAAATGACAAAGAAAGCACTATAGAAAACCAGGAGCGTTTAAAAATAGTGAAAGATATTAAAAAAGAACCAAAAAATATTAAAGGTGCCACACCAGATTCACAAGAAAAAAAATGAGTTATTAAAATAAATGTTTTATCTCTATATCTGTATTAATATTTTTATAGATCTAAATATTTAACTCCGTTTCTCTCCTCATTCAGGGAGTGACGACTTCGCATTATGAATAAGAGTAATATTATTCACCTGAGAGTAGGATTAAAATAATAAATAGCACACAAGTGATGCAATGAAGTAAACGACTTATAATTTCAAAAAATGCTACAAATAAAACCATAGCTAGACTACAAAGTACTCATGCTTTTAACACTTCTATTATAAAACTTCCATATTTTCAGAAAATACCCCATTACTTGTTAAGAAAAATGGAAAAGCAGAGAAAAAACTCAATAACAGACACATGAAAATCCATCAAAGACAGTTGCAAAGGTGAGTTAGGGTGTGTCAGTTTCACCGCACGAACCCCTTGCATTTATTTACAAAATACTTTATTTATTTTTAAAAATTTTGGGATGCCACACATTGAGTTCTTATTTTTGGGATGCCAAGTAGTACAGCTTAGGTGCATACATTGAGTTCTTGTACTCTGTCACTGTTCGGTTTCCGCGCGATAACTTTAAAAACCGCTAGAAAACATTAGAAATGAGTTCATTTAAATGATAAATAAAATTTAATATCTATTAACATGCTATTTTATTGCAATTTCACCTATAATGTCATTGTCGAGAAATTAAAAGTGACGAAAAAAATTTAAGAGTGACTCGTTGACGAAATATAATAATATTTTATCTTACTTCTTTATCCAGTTACAAGCATCGCAGCACAATTAATTATGTAATAAAGAGTCGGGCTTAATTAAATTATACCTGTTTGTAGGGAACAGCCTCACATGCTTTTGACAATATTTTGCAATTATTTTCAGCGCAGCATCTGTTGTGTCGTCATATTACGAAAACGCTTTTCATCCAAGACCTTAAGAGTCTATTACTTATAACTTTTGGCGTCCCTCGCATTAAACACCAAAGTTTACAATAACGCTTCAAAATTTAAGCCATAAATAATCGGCAACTCTCAAGGGAGAGGTGACAGGAAATCACGAAGGTCCCTCTTTATGAGGGGCGTTGGGTAAACAGGAGATACAGTAAACATCTTTAAATTTTAAACAACCAGCATTACTTGGAACTTGGGTGTTAATTTTTTTCCTTGAACGCGAATATATTTGGAGATCCGTGTATACAGGTCGCTGGAAGAGGAAGGTGTATTATGGAATGATGATTGCTTGTGAGATTTTGAATCTGCTGTGACATATGGGTTAGGGTGTCAATTTATAAGTGTCACAACGTTGAAGTTTGTCGTTTTTAACGGCGGCTCTCCTGTTCAAACTGTTTTGATAAATATTTAAATAATGAGTTTCAAATCTTCCTTATTTACTTTAATTTTCTTCTAGATTACTGTCATTTCTGACGAGCATGCAGCATCACTCTTCTGCTGCTATATCATTGCGGCAAAATTAAATTACCTAAGACTAAAATTGAGGCTACCATGATAAGTTTAGTTGGTTAAACGACGTTAGAACGATAATTGATTAGTTTGTTAGTAAATATGAAGAAAGTGATAGTTAATCCTATTAGGAAGTTGTTTTTAATAATTCCTTTTGAAGTCAATTTGTAAGATTTTCCAATTAAATCATGTGATATTAATTTTTTAAATCTAAATAACATCGACGTTGGCTCAAGAACATTATTTTATTTTATCTCTGCTATTTTCGAATATTTCTTGGTCAGCAGTTCGATTTTCTTGTGACTATAGATAGTTTAGACGAATCTTTACTTCCTTAATTCAACTCCTCCTTTAAAAATCGGAAAAAAAATCAAAACTTCCGCAGTACAACGCACCCTTAAAAAAACGCCAAAATACAAATTCAAAACCTTAATCTTCTATAGTCCACTTCTATAGTCATCTAACTTAGTAACTGACACCATCGATCATCACCTTATCGTTATCATGGTGTCAGCGTGTAAATATACACACATTGACGTGTCTGTGCGTAGATAAACAGACATACAATCCATTCAATACAATACACGTAACGTTTACTGTGTCTTAATAAGATAAGATATTGTATTTGTGTATGAACAAATCTGTCCTTAATTATAATTAACCCCCGACGCAAAAAGAGGGGTGTTATAAGTTTGACGTGTCTGTGTGTGTGTGTGTGTGTGTGTGTCTGTGTGTCTGTCTGTCTGTCTGTGGCATCATAGCTCCCGAACGGATGAAGCGATTTCAATTTAATTTTCTTTGTATTAAAGGGGACTTACGGGCGCGTGTTTTTAGATATGTTTGATGAAAATCGGTTGAGCCGTTTAAAAGTTATTGGGGCTGAAAGGGGGGAAGAATTTTCATTCTGTCTCTTTGTGGCATCATAGCTCCCGAACGGATGAAGCGATTTCAATTTAGTTTTCTTTGTATTAAAGGGGAATTACGGGCGCGTATTTTTAGATATGTTTGATGAAAATCGGTTGAGCCGTTTAAAAGTTATTGGGGCTGAAAGGGGGGAAGAATTTTCATTCTGTCTTTTTGTGGCATCATAGCTCCCAAACGGATGAAGCGATTTCAATTTAGTTTTTTTTTGTATTAAAGGGAACTTACGGGCGCATATTTTAAAATATGTTTTATGAAAATCGGTTGAGCCGTTTAAAAGTTATGGGGGGTAAAAGCGGGGAAGAATAGCCGAATGTATGCAAATATACTCGTGTGGGGTCTCAAATGAAAGGGCACAGTAAGAGAATATTTATGACTTAATCGAGAATATTCTTACCTATAAAAAGTATAAAATAAAAATTAAATTAAAAATTAAAAAAACCCCCGACACAAACATTTAAAAAGTAAAAAATAATATCTCTAAAAATAATACGTTGCGTTGGGGGACCGCTCCATTTACTTCTAACTTTAACACAAAAAAATATTGATAAAATATGATAAGTCTTGGGTAAATAGGCATGTGATACTTATGAAAAAAATCGTAGATAATGAGTAGTTAGGAGCGGTCCCCCAACGCGACGTATTATTTTTAGAGATATTATTTTTTACTTTTTAAATGTTTGTGTCGGGGGTTTTTTTAATTTTTAATTTAATTTTTTTAATTTAAATCATCATCATCATCTCAACCCATCATGGCCCACTATTGAGCACGGGTCTCCTCTCCGAATGAGAAGGTTAAGGCCGTAGTCCACCACGCTGGCCAAGTGCGGATTGGTGGACTTCATACACCTTTGAGTTTTGCGAACTCTCCGGAATGCAGGTTTCCTCACGATGTTTTCCTTCACCGTTTGTAGCAAGTGACATTCAAATGCTTAAAATAAATATAAATAATATAACAAAAACACAATAACAATAACAAAATAACGAAAAGAAAGAGGGAGAAAGAGAAAGGCATTATACACTACTCGCTTGTGTATACGACTGTCGTGCCTGCGCACGTCTCATTTACGGTTTTATTCCACGCATTTTTTCTTACGGTTTTACTATCACATTTTTTTCAGTTCGGTCGCGCTACAATATCCCTATCTCCTCCAAGCCTGCCGTAAGGAACTTCGTTCCAAAACGCAAACACGTTTTCGCTGGGATTCAAAACATACTATCACTTGATCTGATCTGAGATGATATGATCTGAGAAGAATCATTTATTTATCACATAAATATCGAAAAATCTAGAATCGAACCCGAGATCTCTCGTTTCGGACGCAGGGCCACCAAAGCTTGGCTGCAGGTCGTGGTATTGTAGTCTATTAGCTGCCTCGATAGAACCTAGGTTATCTAGGGGCTAAGGTCGATCGTAATAGATCGATTGAGCTTTTCAAATGCGGGCGCATTCGGTAAGCACAGCCTTTGAAACAGTGATCCAGTATGTTATTACATTGTTTGATATGTTTGTTATTCGGTTAATCAAAATTAATAAACATTTCAACAAAAATATTTTTACAACCAAATTGTTTTTGTATAATTGCTAACTGACCGAAATTTAAACATAAATATTGAAAACCAACACTTTAAATTGGGAACCCCAAGGTTTGAGTGTAGATCATTTGTACACAAACATGTATCTACTCTATGATTACACGTAGCTACTCTATGGTTACACGAGTATCCTTCCAGGTATTTCCCCGTCAATGTCGGGTGACGCGTCGCAAACATTCCTCGCCACAATTCAGTCTCCGCATAGTTTACATTCAATACGCGTTCGTTGGAGACAGCACTCTCTCCAGTACTAGACCAAGGACGTTGCCGTTATAACCGATACGATATTCTTGCCGGATGCCGGTCCGATCAAATAGCTTAACAATTATGGTGAATATCTATTATTGCTGATCAGAGCTTGGTTGAATTGCGAATAGCTAGAAGCCCGAATCTGGTATAAGGGAGTGAATAATTTAAATGTGATATAGGTAAGTACCTATATGGCGTTAAAGTATTTCAGATTATAAATTTTATTCATCATTACAGAGTACTAAATTAAGGACTCTTTTTATAAATTCTCTGTGAGGATATCTCCAACACCCTTAGGGCCATAACTCACCGGGACGCCATGGCCACGTGGCCAGCGACGTCGCCATGGCTACGTCTGGCGTCACTGCGTCGCCAAACTGAGTCGCCAAATCGCGTTGCCAATGCATTCAGTTCTGTCTCAACACTGTCAGGAATAGACGAAGAAAGAAATCCCGCGAAGCCCCATGCAATTCTCTGGCGTTAGCTTTAAAGTTTAATTGTATTTGCGTTGTGTTGTTGTGCGTTGTTGTCGAATCATCTAACGGTAACGTCGCAATTTAATCTTTAACTGGAGTTACTATGTTTTGTGAACCATTCTTAACCGATTAAAAAAAAAGATGAAGTTCTCAATTCGACTACTTTTATGCATTACAGTCGTACAAGGATCTTTTGGCGCGTGGGTGCTGTAAGGCGCTGTCTCTGTGGGTGACAGAGACAGCGCCTTACAGGTAAGGCAAACTGTAAGGCGCTGTCTCTGTCACACACACGCCAAAAGATCCTTGTAAGACAATACCTCATAAATTTTCGTGATTGAACCGATTTTGATGATTAGATATTCTTTTATTCGATTTTTTTAACTCAATGAGCGAACAAGTTACCAGAACAAGTACTCGCTAAACGTAAAGCCGGCACCGACGTACGCAAGCTTGCATAATTTAGTGGCAGATTTGATTAACAGGGCCGCAGCAATCTGTGTGCTCCTTAAATATTTGTCTTGGAATTTCGATCGCAGGAGATGGTAATTGTGGCTGTCTGCCTATTTACGTTCGGCTTATCGCGATCCGACGGAATACTGTACAAATCACAATATTTTACGCCTTTTAATTTGGCAGTCCACAAAAAAATTGTTCGGAATTGTTTCTTGAACGGAACTATTTTTTCCCGCGGCGCCGGTAACCGTGTAACCGCGCGATTCGCATACATTATCAGAAACCGCAAGTGCGGCCGCTTGTATTGTTTTCCTTGAGTTAAAATTTAAAATTAAAATTTACGCGGCAAGGAACCGCGCCGGTTTAGCCGTAGTGCGGCCTCGGCCTAATACCATCAGGACGCTCGTTTGTGGACGTATCAGCTATTTACATTAAAAAAAAACTTTTGTCATTACCTTGCACCTAGTATCTCGATAGCAGTAGATAATGCAAAGTTTATCCTAAAGCGATCATCAGCTAAACCACCGTGAGGAATGTTCGATGAGCCGGCATCCAAGCGAATACCTGGAATATACAGGGTGTTCCGGAAGTGGTTCCGTAACGGTAATGCAATTGCTTGGAATAACTGATTGATGAAGTGAAATTCAAATCCAATTAGTCATGTCTACGTGTTGGCAATACATTACAGAATGCATTTTTATATCAATATCAGGCAAACCAGCAGATGATCGATTTGATGGTTAGTCACCGTCACATTTTATATATTTCAACTTTTAAACAAAAATGGTATGCTAAACTCATTGAACACACTGTAGCAAAGCCAAGCGGCACAAATGTAATGATATCCTCAATAACTATCCCACGTACTAACTTAGGCAGAGCTGATGACGAATTTAAGGTACATATTTTTGATTTTAAATAAGAATATTAAACTCCTTGGCACTTATCTCCCTAATTAAAAAACACAAAGCATTGTATTCTCACTTTCCTTATAGCCACTCAAAAATTATAATCCCCTAAACAACTTTGACAAGCCACCAGGAATTAACCAGGATACATCAAAGCGCACATGAAATAGAATTGTTCATTCACAAACCAATTTATACAACGGAATAATCAAAAACGGTTTAGCCGTCCCCTCTTGCAACAACAATCAAATTTTTCACCACGACTCACATTCAAGTATAAACCGCATCACATTGTGTATGACAGTTCTATAATTGAACGTTTTCTGATCATTCGAAAGGATGAACTTACCGAGAACGGTGTGCGATAAGCGACTAAAAATATTTTATGAACCGATGTTTAACGAGGCTTATGATTTCTGTTAACTGTTAGAAATCATCTTTTGTCTATGGACATGAAGGGGAGGAAACGGAAATATGTACTGTACATCATCAATGTTGATCATAAGATGTTAAATAATTTTTAAAATTAACCCAATACATATTTCAATACACCTATTTCTGTGCAACGCAAATATAAGAATGTGTATTAAGTTTAACTAGACATAGCTACCACAAACAGTACCACTAACGAACTAATAAACTCACGTTCTTACACTGCATACAAACTGTATTCACCACCGTTTGTTTTTTTGGAACGCGTTCCTTATCGCATGGTAGGGATGGAGGCTAGATAATGAAAAGTGTAAGATTTTTGCGTGAAGACCGGCGCGGGCGAAATTACAATGTGTGCTTTTAGTTTTATTAATTGTAGCCAGTAAGGTGCCAGGTGTCAGCTCACATAAGTCAGTTGTCAGGTGAGGTATGACATAATCAAGAGTCAGAGTTACAGTCGTACAAACGTACGTCTTTTGGCGCGTGGGTGACAGAGACAGTGTCCTACAGTTTGCCTTACCTGTAAGGCGCTGTCTCTGTCACCCACACGCTAAAAGATCCTTGTAAGACAATAAAATGAAGCGCGTACTCCTACTATCAAACAAGTTCCTTACTGCACCGTTCATTTAAAGCGCCTGTATGAAAACTGATGTTTATTTGTATTCCGACGTTTTAACGATTGTGTGGTGCAGGCGTTATTAAGAAACCGATTAATAACTTATTAATAAATAAGTGACAAAACCATATGAATGAAGTAGCTCTTAGAAATTGCTAGTTAATTTAAAATACTATATTTTAGTTACACTGTTGACAAATAAACATGCAATACTTTTTTAACAAGTTATTGAAACGAAGTTCATTTTCGCACGTTTCAGGTGGAAGCTAGAAAATGAAAAGTGTAAGATTTTTGTGTGACGGAAACAGGAATATATGCTTTAGTCTGAGCCCAGTTATAAATGGTGTTTTCATAGTTAGATAGTTAAGTTGACCCAGGACCCCTCTACCACCTGGAGGAGTCACCACTAACTGCAAGGCTATTCTATAAGAAACAAATTCGATATCGAAGCTCACTCAGGTGAGTTCTGTCACTTCGATTGCGAGTTTGATTGGCGCTGCCGTCGGTTTTAATTTTAACAGAATTAATTTTAATGTACGTCAAAATCAAAATCTCACCGCGATTTCAGCTATCGAGATGTCAAAAATATCCTTACAGAATAGGCATTCTTTTTAATGACAACCCTCTCAAATGACAGCTTTCTGTCTTTATGATTAAGGTTCATTCTAGATTAACAGCGAGAATTTTAAATGCCTAATGGTGCGTACAGACTATATAACAAAACATGTTATAAAACATAGTTAAATAACATGTTTTTTTTTAATGTGGACGATATGTGTTACAAAAACAAGTTATATAACATTTTATTAGTTTTTGCAACAATGTTATATGCTATATTTTAAGAAATGACACGCATTGAATTGTTATAAAACACTGTTATACAACAATGTTAGATAGTGTGGACGTGTTATAAAACAGAAGTTATATAATATGTTACATAATCTGTACGCACACTTAAATAAATTTTGCGTACAAGCGAAATTGAACTGTGAGCAAACTTAACAAATTTTGTTTCTAGCGAGGAGTCGAAATTTCATATATTCGACGACTCAAGTATAGGCTACGGGGTCCTTGATGGAGAGACAAAACTACATGGAAGTAGTCTGTCCCCGACAATGCTAACTTACTCATACATATATTAGTAAGTAATTCCATGTGAACAAATTAATTTACCTCACCTTTACGAACACTAGAGCATTGAAGGTTATATACGTTTTCATTTCAGAGGCTCTCCTCGTAAAATTGCCTCCTTAAAAACCAATCTTTCATCTCAAAAGGCGTCTTGAGAGCTATCTGAAACATTCTCCATTTTATCCTGACCGCAGCGCGAATTCTTTTCAGGGCTGAAAAAATGTTGGAATTTTTCTTTTTATTTCCCTCCCCATCTCCAGTGACTATGCAATTACCGATAAGCTGCAACGGGAAACAGGAATTTCGTCGTCATAAATCAGATTCGCGCTCATTGAAACGCTCCGCCACTCACTGCGGGGATTCCGCGGGAAATATTGCGCTTTTGTCTTAAGGTTACCGATATTAAAAAAGATACTTTGATACTATGGATTAGTGTATGGTAGTGTGGTAGTATAATGGTCAGTATGGTAGTCGGATGAGTAGGGTTGTCAATTTCTTGTACGAGATATACTCGTACCTACCTACATAGGTATAAAGTCGGGAAATTTGTGAATTGGTTAACACGATTTTCTTAAGTTTTAAGTATATTTAGAACTTCTCGCCCATATAAATAACTTGTAGGTGATATATAACTTCAAAGCAGTAAAAGTCACTGTCCTTAAAAACTATCGATTTTCTTTGCCTGGTGCCTTTCATCTGGTGCCAATTATAAGGATAGTATCGAATCATAAATTGCATTTTGGTCGGATCTTGACCCTTTCAATTATTTATTATATATATTATATTATATATTATTTTCATTAATTCACGAAAAATTACTTAATTGCAAAAGACACAATGGGCGTTTAATTAAAATTTCAGTATGGATTTTATTAATACTGTTTCACGAATTAATAATACTTCTAATTAAAACACGTGTAGCGTAGGAGACATATTAATTTCCTTGGAGTTGCCTGAGAACGCGATGGGAGTAAAATTAGCGAAGTACAATTAACTATGCTTCGAAATTAATTTTAATTTATGTACCGTGGAAAGAAAATTAATGAGACGTGATAAAGGAACCTCATAATAAAGAAACACTAAATTACGTATTTTGAACTAAATTACTTGAGAAGTTATAATAGAAATCCAACACATTTTTTATCATTGAGTTTTATTTTGATATATTTTTGTGAACGATTATATATTAAATGATTATTATTATGTATTTAACGAATAAGTATTATGTATTTTGTTTTGAAATTTCAACCAACTTCAAAAATTAATGCTGTTCTTAATTCGACCCCCACACAATTCCAGCAGTGGTATAGACATATCACTAAATTGTGTTTTCATTCGTAAAGTTTACTTGGGCATAGAAAACAGGACATGAGTTACTTTAACTTTCTGTCTTTCTGTAACTAAATTAAAAACATTGATAATTATCAAAATCATACAAAGTGCAATATGACACAATTTACAGTCACTAATTCGCATTCTAACTAAATTCTCAATTTGTATTTTAAACAAGCAATTTGTAAGACTTAGTTAATTTATTCCATTATTGTCTATGGGATTATTCGCGTAAACTTATCTTCCACGACCCTTCCATGGGGGAGGATCGCATCTAAAGGGCGGAAACGAGAAATGATATTACTCTGTGTTCCGGCGTTACTCTGTGTAATTAAATGGCTGACAGGCAAAAACCAACCGCGTATGATATGCTTTTAGCGCTGTTTGTGCGATTTATTTTTAAGGTTCTGTGGAAAGCAAAAACGTACCTAAGCCTCATTTTGTTCGTTTAGTTTAAAGCTATTTTATTTGGACTTGTTATAGTAACTCAGTAATGTAGCTTACAGGCTTACTTACACATATCACCCACATATTCACACATTCTGAATTCGACTGTATTTTTTGTGTTAACTGTGATTTGGTAATTTATTTTTGGTAGCGCTTGTCTTCTTTGGTTTCATTTACAATTGAGCGACATCTGACGTGTAGTTTTTCAGGTATGTTGAGTTATCTCTACTTGTCGATTTTGAAGTCGGTTATATTTTTGTAAAAAGTAAGTTATTAAAGAATTAAAGTGCAAACGACAGAGCACAATTCTCTCGCTGCCGCCCGTGACAACTGTGACCGACCTACACTCATGTTACTTGTCTTGTTTTTTGTACCTAATAATCCAAAAGCTGAGCCTGAAGACGAAAGTTTTTGATTAATATGTGTTGCCAATATTGAGATCTATGTTTGGGGTATCGCTACGAGATAGAATTCATAATGATGACATCCGTGGACGAATAAAAGTAACCGACGTAGGTCTCAGAGTTAGCCAGCTGCAGTGGCAATGAACTGGTCACATCGCTCAAAGAACTGATAATAATTGTAAATTATGTATAAATTAAAAATCCCCCTTCTAAGAAAATCCTCTAATGAACGTGAATGAATAATTCAACAACTAATTAAGATATATATATAGCAAAACACAAGTCAGATATTTTTATAGCACGTCTACATAGAAATACTAGGAGTTATTAAAAAATTAATTTGAAAGTCGTTTAAGCGGCACATGTCTTTGAGCTCCAACGAAGAGTGAGTAATAACGGTTTGCGGATATTACTCGGACTTTTTGTTTCACCTTTTTCTGTTTATCCTTTAAACATCTAATGGTTTTGCTTTATTCTACACATAATAACACTAACTGTTCGATGTATGTACGTTAGAGAAATAATAATTTGTTATAGATTTTTTTCTGTATGTAATTCGTCTATTCGTTTAAAAAAAATAAGCTACATTTAAAATATCCCGTCAATAGGGAGCGAGTAATACTTATACAAAGACTTAGGTTTTCCAAAACGAAGCAAGGGAAACTGTCGCTAGAAGGTAATAAACAAAAATAACTTTTTTACATCCATTTATGGTAGCAACTTATTTATGGTCGTAAGGGGGGTCATACCAAAAAAATTCTGCACGGGTGAAGCCGGTATTTCCGTTGAGCCACTGCAGCCATTTCTTTTTGTTTTTAACCATATTACTTCTATTCTATAGTAGAGCAAGACCACAGGGTCGCCAGCCCTTTCGTATTTCCAAAAAATAAAATGCGTGGAATCACGTAGTGATAATCACCTACTAACATACAACCTAAAATAAATTGGCTGGTCGTCCCAAGCTAGCAAATGTAAGTATTAAACTCTTAGAATGTGCTAATACTAACGCTACGTCGCGTCGTGTCGTAATTCCATGCATTTTTTTTCTTCGAAAATAAGTATGGCTGGCGGCCCCGGGATCTTGGCCTATACTATAATAAATGAAGCGTGAATTAAATCTATCTTGCGTCTAATTCTATTTCGGCTTCGTATTTTGAAATATTATCCAGACTCATCCGGCCTGTATTAACCTGTCGGCTGTCATGACAGCTGTCAAATTGTGTCGATTCGCGCAGGCCGCTGTCGGCCGGGATGTTTGTCACGAGACTTGGATACAGTGTGGTGTAAGTGACAAGTGACCGACATTTTTTAAAAATTAAAAAAAAATACTTCAACAACAATAAATAACAAAACAGGGACATTATAATGGAAATCAATGAAATAGGTACGTATTGCGATAACTAAGAAAAACACTCAAATTTCAACGAGACCACTTCACATGCACCACCTATCAAATATCAAAGGAATTATCAAAATCTATTCATCCAGTAAAAAGTTATGGGGTGCAAAAAAACCTACAGTGGAACTGAAAAACTCTTCCTTTTTAAGTCAACTAAAAACTAAATGTGTACTATTTTTTGGAACCACCAGCACAAGTCTTTCCTCATAGTTGAGGAGGCCTAGAAGAGACTTTTATACTCCACCATGATGCTTCCCTATGTTTGGCAGGCATTACTTAATGGATAACTTAAATGTCACAAATGAACTACACTAATTACTTCCTTGTACATTCTGGGGCAATTTTAGGCCGTGACCTGTTTACGTCATAATAAAGTCATCATTACGATACCTAATAGCATTCTCTATCAATCAGCCCTTGATGGGTAATAATAATAATAGTAATAGCAATAGAAGAAAAAAAGGTCACTTTTGAGTTCATGCATGAAAATAATGTTAATACATACAAAAAATATTTAATAAATAGAATAATATCTTATAACAGAATAATTTCCGCAAATCTCTCGTAACATAATCCTTTCTCCAACACACCTGAGCCACTTGGAATACTAATAAAGTTTTTGTGTTAACCCTTTCAAATCTAAAAGGGTCGAAGTTACCGGGGACCTTTAGGTGTTAAAACTCTGCTTAGTACATTTTACGTGTTGGATTTGGGAGGGTACCGTTGTGGCATACATTTGCAATGTCGGAATGTTACATAGGTAAGGCAGTGTGCGCATAAACTTCACATTTTAAGTTGGGTAATGAAAGCCGATTCTCGATGAAGTGAAGGAATATCTGTAGTAAAAATCGGATACAATTTTATATTTTAAAATATTCCAAACGAGTTTTTTTTTATTTAAATAAATTTTAATAAAAATTTTATATCCGCCTTTTTCATCCATGATAATCATCGCAAATTGACCAAAAAATTATAGACATGCCACGAGTTTAGAATGTCAAAACTACGTAGTCAAAACATAACTTGCCTTTTGAATGTGTCTTGAATAAGTTAGGTATTTAAAGTTTAAATTTAGTACCCTTTGGATTCCAGGTATATAAGCGGTACTATGCATTCTCGACATGCATAGATGTCGTTGGAGTTCAACAGTTTAATGTACGAGGGTACTGAGGTAGCTTTCTAATGCAAATTGTCTTGCCTAGGGTTCAAACAATGGCTCGGAGACCTTCCCACAATCGAATACATTCTCTGAGATCTGCTCATGTGGTGTGGTGATGAATATTACATGTGGACAATGGTACTCATTCTAGAACATAATTTAAATATTTTAAAGCACACGGGTTCAAAAAAAACAACAATTAAAAATGTCTTGAGGGCTATCTTACCTCGCTTTTCTTCAACGCTTATGATTAGTAATAAAAATGTGTTATAGGTTGTGTTTTGGGTAGTAAGAACCTACCACCAGGCACTTGCCATGGTACCAACGCATCTGACCGAATTAGAACGAGACTCTTGAGTCTCGTTCTAGGTTCTAGGGTCTTGTTCTAGGAGGTAACCCAATGGAAAATTTGTTTGATAATCTGTCAAAAGTAGTTGTACGCGGGCCACGCCGCGGTATCCAGCTGGTCTATACACCTGCGCAGTACGTAAAATCTGAAATTTGATGCGGTTTTCACAAGTTGTACCTATTGGTGAAGACCTAACTTCAAAACTAGTGCATGTTTGAATTATATACTAAACGCTATAAACAATATACTCGTAATTATGTGGCAGGACGACGTCTAGTATATATTATAGTTATATAAATGATATATTATGTGCATACAATGTAATAATCATCATTTGATAGAAATCTTGTAGTATCTAATCTACAGTGAGTTGCTCGCACTTATAATTACATAGAGTTGTCTATTTACAGAAAACCCAGCTTGTCTTAATGTAGATAAACGGACAGACAGACCGACGAACGGTGGGACAGACGAACTGAGACAAATAGTTAGCAAGGAAGGACGAAGTTATGAATGGCCTCATAATTTTACAGTTTTATGGAATTAAGATAAGCAAAAGAGCATGCAGCTCAACCCTACGGCTGCCGTGCGTCACAGGATGATTTGTGTGATCGACACACAGGTAGTTTTTTTACATTTACAAATCCATATCCATACCTATACTACAATATTCTGTCTGTCTGTCTATTGGTCTGTGACCCTTTCACGGCCAAAACCACCGGCTGGTTCTGACCAATGGTTTCTAAGATTAGCCCCTTAACAAACAAACTCCTCAGCAGTATAATATTAGTATAGATTTGTTAATATAAAGACGTTCAGGATTTGTTAGTGATATTCAACAATAGTTGTTGAATCGACTGTACACGTTGAAAAAAGAAGGTAAAAGTAATAAATCAAATTAATCGTTTTCGGGGTCTAGTGGGACGGGTGAGAACGGGAATGGGAGCCAACGGGGAAAACCCGTTGATCCTGTTACTGTTAGTAAGATTGTTAATAAAAGTCCCGTTCTAATTGGGTCACAGATGCGTTGTTACCCTTCAGTTAGCTTTATACAAAAGTGTTATTTAAAACTATTCATTATTTATTCAACCTATTTACTGTTCTGTACTTTTATTGGCTCTGTGGCTGTACCGATCGAGAGATAATGATTAAACAATTATCGCTTGACCAATAATTTGTAATCAATTTTAAGTTTTAAGTCTCAAAACTCGAATAAGATAAATGGCTCAACTTTTTGAATATATTTGTGTATAGAGGGAAATTTAAAAAATGGCGATTGGTTCGGTTTTGGTGATATTTTCAGTGGCTGTGATCGTTTGTGGTAACCCACGTAAGTTATTGTTAAGAGGATACATCCGAAATATGGTAGTTTTAAATCTAAGATTATTTTGAAAGCTTACTGTCTATATCTCCGATATTTAGATATTGTATAATATGTATCTTCACTATATAATAAACAATCTCATAAGAGCAAAACCAGTAAAATGAGAAGTTTCCTCGATAGAAAAAAAAATAAAGTTAGGTCCAAATAGTTTTGGTTTTCAAGTTTACTACAAAAGTTTTAATAATTAGTTGATGAAAATATTTTTGAAATTGTAGTAGGTAAATAATCAAAGCTAAGTTTTCATAAGAATGAAAAAATCAAAAACCGAAACAGTTTTCAAAGAAAAAATTAAAATGCAATTGGCACTTACGTCAATAATATTAAAGCTAAAATTAAAACATTGCTATCTCACTATTTGCCTATAAATGAAATCATTCCATCTCTGTTTTTGAGCTCCGCTCATTCGGGTTTACGTATTATGGTTGCAGCCCCTTAAGTAACTGGCTCGGCAGACGTTGTTCTGCATCACTTATTTATATCTCAGGTTATAAGAGGTGTCTCGAGATGAAACACGAACTTTTTTTTAAATTAGACCTCCAGTGCCTTATTTTTGTCTACCTAGTAATGCCTGTGCTATCACAGACAGAAAGACAAAAAAAATAAAAATAAAATTTCGCTTGTTTTTGCCTTTTGAAGACCGTACATATCCATGTTTTTCTCATCTGTCACATAAATTTAATATCTATTAGTAGGTACTAATAAACCTATGCCCTCGCTTCCCTTCGAAAAACCTACGTAACCTTATTTATCACTCATCACGCAACGCAATTCATAACTGTCCCACTGCTAGGCACAGCGGTCTCTTGCCCTACCTAGCTGTGTGCCCTGGGATTCGAACCCGAACCTCCAGAGGAGGTCGAATTCTTAACCACTAAGCTATCACCGCTTATACGCTACTTACCTCATAATTCCAGTAACTAACGTACGGCTTGTGGGCCACGAGGACTACATCATATCGGTGATAGAGAAGACAGTGAACGAGGTGGAGAAACTGGGATGGTGCAATCTGAAGCTCAATGACATCTCGTTGGAATTGGAGTAAGTGAAATGCAGAATACTCTCGAAGGAAGCAAATCACGAGCTTTGGTGGTAAGTGGTTTGTACCATCAAATCAGTGTCCAATAGTCTTGGTCTGATAGTCCATAATAGATGTAAGGGTTTGTCTGGACTTTTGACTATCGGTCAGGCTTTTGATTTTGATGGCAATGCGATTCTGTGCATTGGAGGGATCGCTTAGCAATCAGTCCCAAATGTCTCAATTGTCCAGACAGTGTTGGTGAACATCTATCGCAATCGGTCGGCATCAAAATTCCCGACCGTCATATAACAGCAACCCTTCCATAAATCAAGCTCAGTTTAGCTTCTTAGCTGGCTTTAGAGAATTACGCTCTTTGCTTTCATCACAAATTAACCCTGAGGTGTCAGTAGTTTTCTTATCATGTCTTGAACATGTCTGTCACAAAAATGTCTGTCCTGATAGCAGAATAAACTTTTATGCAGTAAGCCAACAAACGCCCAAAGTCGTAAGCAACACCATGGTATCACAACAATGATTACAAAAGAGTTCATTCTCTCTGCTGGAATTCGACAAGGTTTTTTTCGACAAGTCGTTTGCAATGAAGATTTCTTGAAAAGGCAGCAGTAATAATATTTACCCACTGGATTCAAAGGGCTCAGGGCTAGTCAGAATAGCGCTAGTAAAGGCAGGCCTTTGTCCATTAGTGGATAATGGGCATATAAAGGCTGATGGATGGACGTATGATTAATATTTACGACTTAATAATACTGACCTATGCTCAGTCATATCCTTATACCTATATATTGTTATGTTTCAGTGAAGACGTTCTGGGGACCAATGTAATGGGTTATGTGCAGTACACGAACGGCTTCGTCGTGGCCATCCAGTGGGTAGACATCTTGTCCAGCTCCGTGCAGCAGATTTGGAGGTTTGACAGGATAGCCAACACTACAAGGGTGGAAGTAACGGGAGCGCTTCGGATGCATGCCGTTACCCTGGGATTTGATGTGATAGCGAACATGGCGAGCGGAGTCGAAAGATACACGGCAACGTTCGTTCTTCCATTACTACAGTTTAATTTTGCGGTAGGTGGGATTTTTACGCCAGGTCTCCTTGTCGGGACATTATGAAAACTCCGACTTGGTTCAACTATCAGGTGGTTGTTATTCTTAAAATTGAAGAAAATTTTGATTGCATGGCAGCACCTCTACTATATAATTTGCATTGAATCAGTGTGGTGGACTTTGCTCTAAGCCTCTTCAGTTCTGAGGAAGATTCGTTCTCAGTGGGCCATTAATAGGTTTAAGCTAGCCGGGCAGCACGGCTATTAACATTAAAGAACTTTACTTTTATGGTAAAGCCGACAAACGTAGAAGACGAGTCTACTGGTGTAAGTGGCTAAGTGGTCGTCGTCACACAGCAAAACCAAAACGATGTGTTTCCAGCAAAGAAAGTAATAATTTGATGATCTTTGCAGCCCTTACCCATTACCACTATATACCCAGAACCATATACCTTCTCCCACACTGTCTTATTTTGTGGACCCCTCTCACCCCTTCGTCACCGAAACATAACGTTTGTCCTGATTGACGCGTGTCTTTGTGTTGTCAGGTTATCAAGGACATGTTTCGGGACGGCATCTACGTTACCGTAGGTTTAGCACCTTTGGCGCGCACCACTAACGTTCCTAGGTTCATGCCCGACACACCACACAGTCAAATGTTTGCATCTCTTGTAAGTTAACGTGGTTTCTTTTGCTTTGTAAAGTATTGGAAATTGGAAGAGGAGAGGTTAGAACGCATGATAACGCTTATGTGAACTGCCTATGCGAGGATCTTTTTTAATTTCGTTTATTATTATATTAGTGATTTAAGTACAATTGTCCTGCCAGATGGTAATGGACAACAAAGTATTTAATGTTGAGTGTACCTACTTATCTACTAACTTAGTTTAGTCCTAAGTATTTATTCTTTTAGACTCCGATCTTCGCTACAAGCGTCCTAGTTCTCGCTTTTCGAAGAGTTTCTCGTTTGTATTTGTGTAAATAAAGACTAAGTGACATGTTTCTATTATAACACTTTATTTAACATCAATTTCTAATACATGAAAATAAGAGTAATCAAAAAATTTTCCAACTCTAATCAGTTCTTAATTCACCACATCAGCGCGTTTAAACGCATCTGTAGAGTTGTGTGTGGAGTGTACAAACATAAATTCACCTTAAAACCTTTTTTTATGGAATTAAGATAGCAAACGAGCATGCAGCACCACCCTTCCGCTGCTGCCCATAACAACTGTAACCGACCTAGAACTAGACTCAAAGGGACTAGGATATTAACAATACCCACCATTCTTAACATTTCAGTACAATTGGAACAGCACTACTATCGGAGTCATGGCCTGGGGGCTGGACGTGTTCCGACCGATCGCCTACAAGCTGGTCCTCAACGATCTCCAGTTCCCAAGAATTTGCTACGACTGTCCGGTTCGGTAGAACATGTTGTATGTTTGTTTCTTGTAATATACAAGTTACTTTACAGTCGGTAGAAGTTCTATCTTGTTTTGTTTCTTGTGATATACAACTTATTTTCCAGTAAAACTGACTTTTATTTGAAGACTGAAAAGAAAACACTTTGGCCATATTGAAGTTACCTAGAACTGACCATTAGGGCACCTTTCCACCAGAGATAAGTTAAGCTACATTGCTAAGGAATCGTTTGACACAATCCACAATCCACATCCGCCACCTTGAACCGTGAGCCTTAAGTTGAAGTTAGTCCCCTGTCTTAGAATCAGGACGCAAGGATAGGACACAACAATTATTCTCACTTCATTGCTACATACTTACCTACCCCATCCGAATTAATAACTAAATACCTATCATGTAGGTATGATAACTAGACATTAAGTCAAGGAGACACTAGTCTCCTACTGAATACGCTAATGGATTGAAATCACAAACATTATCCACAGATTTTTGGACAACTTTGTATACAAAGTAGAATTTTAATTTCATCTTATCATATTCTTCATTCTTTATCTAGTCTTACTTACAATGTAACGTATTAGACATTCGAAATGTAATTAAAAATCTTATTATCAATATCTTATCATGATCATCATTTGAGACGATAATTAAGCCTTTATCTTCGCCAATAATTGACTAACGTGAGTCTATTTGTCCTGCATTTTCAATTTCTAATTGAATATCATTAATTCGTGTAGGTACTTCTACATAATTTAGCTGGTGTTCGAAGCAAAGGTGCTATTTAAATTATTATCGAGTGGAAGAAAAGGCGAATTAAATTTTATATACCTACTATGAAGATTGCCACAATTCTTTTCGCCTTTACTTTAGGCGTTTCGGCACAGACATGGGGTAAGTCGAACCTGCTTATTATTATACAAGAGTTAGGGTGCCTTTCCACCAGAGATGTGCTATGCTACGTCGCTATGGATGCGTCTGCCATCCACCAATCATATTCAGCCCTTTTTCTAGGCGGGCCAATGTATGTGATTGGTGGATCTCAAACGCATCTTTAGCAACATAGCATAGCACATCTCTCGTGGAAAGGCACCCTAAAACATGTGGCGACACCGCACAGGTCACACGATGACGTTGTCACAAAACCTGAATCACGCTATCGATGAATTCTACACCACTCACATATATACAACAACGCCGCGAGAGCTTTTACTTGGGACCTGGCCGCCCCCCAGGCATGTCGTTTCGCCTGGCGGGAGATCCCCCATGGCCAACATGGGTGTCAAGGGGCAGGATAGGCAGCTGAACCCCTGGACCCTGGCTACAGGATCTACGTTTGCTATCATGGTTGGATTGTTCCCTTTAGCCCCGCTATCTTTGTTGGATTATTCCCTTTAGCCCCGTCGTCGTCAAACTGGGGCTCGCGGCCTTTATCTTGAAACGACGAGGGGTGGAATTGACTGCAGAATAGTATCTATTGTACGCAAGCGCTAATACACATAGCGTTGGCCTTGATGATGCTTATGCAGGTATAAAGGGACCTTAGGCAGTCGTCGATCAGGAAAATGTGACCGCTGGCGCTGCTTTAACCCATCAACTTATATCCGGACCTTTATTATAAGCAGCAGCAAGGTACCTAAGAAAAATCAAGAAAATACCTAAGCATTAAAACTTCATTCGGCCATCTTCTATCATCTTCATTCTATTTTTTTCTCTATACAAATATAATCATAACTAATCGCTATGTGTGCATGGAAGGTATAAGACAAACCCGGGATAATGGGAACCTTGTTTAACGCATTTGAATCCAAAAAAAATCTGAAACACGTTCTGACTGTGCCTTTACAAATATCTACACACTGACCTTAGGTATAAGCGATATAAAAAATCATTTATTAAAAAAAATATGAACAAAGTATAAAAAAGCCAACATCACGCGGTGTTCCCAGGCGGTCACCCATCCAAGTACTGAACGCGCCCGACGTTGCTTAACTTCGGTGATCGGACGAGAACCGGTGTTTTCAACGTGGTATGGACGTTGGCGATAATATTCTTAAAAAATGGAGCTAGTTCATACTCTATGACTCATATGATATTATCACGCATACAAGAATTATGTAAGAATAATGTAGTAAATAATACTTGAGCTAAAGGAAAAGGAAGCATAAATTATTGCCATAATACTGCTGCTATTCACTTTGTATATGATATTAAAAATGAAAACTGTTTCAAACCAATAAAAAGTATAATATATATTTTATACTTAAAAATGATTAATTAATATCAACATTTTTAAAAATCTTAAAAATAAAATTTAGTAACTTTTAGGACCAAAAAAGCCAACATCACGCGGTGTTCCCAGGCGGTCACCCATCCGAGTACTGAACGCGCCCGACGTTGCTTAACTTCGGTGATCGGACGAGAACCGGTGTTTTCAACGTGGTATGGACGTTGGCGACAAACCGTACCGAAACATTACACACTTACCACAGATTTAGTCATAACAAATGACGAATAAAATAAATACCTACCTACTTGTGAACTTCTATTGAACCGTTTTAATCAATGGCGATACATCAAATCAACACCCTCCTTCTATTTTATTATTCATCTCTTATCTTTGAACGCTCCACGCTGGTCAATAACATGTTGAAATTCCTGAAAGCCAGAACAACTCTCCTCTCCTAGAGAGACAAGCTGTGAAGCTGTGACTGTGAGGTGCTTTAGAAAGCACCTCACAGCTTCACAGCTTGTCTTACCAGCTGAGTATTTTAAATAATCTCTTTTTGACTAATTTGACTTAAACCTTCAGGGCCTTATTAAACGCGGCTTACAATTTTTGTCTTTTTCTATCCTTTGACTTTAGACAAAATGACAGGGACAAATTAAGCCGCGTTTAATAATGAGGCCCTCAGTGTAACAAATTAATGTGTAATAATTAAGCACCTACTTACATACCTAATCATACCTATGTCTACTTACGTGGATTGGACCGGAATTTAGCTACAACATACTCCACAACGCTGCTCCAGTGCAAATTGGAAGGGTCAGTGGCCAACGCAAAGTATCGGAAGTTTTCATGCGACCCAAAGGCCTTCTATACGGCTTAACGACTGCTAGGTAGGTATCTATCGACAACATTCGGGACCGACGGCTTTACGTGCCCTCCGAAGCACGAAAGCGCTCAAGAAATTCTGCTACTAGCAGTCACCGAACCGACTGCCGACCGCTCCGGCAGTTGCTTAGGCAAGGGTCCGACCGCCGGCGAGCAGCGAGTGGCGATGCGCAGTTGCGATTCGACTGAATTTCACCGACCATGTTCGACATGGAAAGCAGGACATCTGATGTTTTTCAGTAACATCTAATAAAGATATACCTAGCCTATTTAATTGTTCCTTTTTTGTCAAAAGTTATTTGTTGCAACATAAGTAATCTTGTAACCTCATCAGTCCAACGGGCGAGGCTGGTAAACTTCTCATCTTACTTCACGGAGGCCATGCAGCACTTGGTCAGTGAACTGGAGAGCAACGGATGGTGCAACCTGAAGATCCAGGATCAGACTTTGCCCGTGAAGTAAGTACACCATTGGTAATTCAGGTGTTACTTCTCCTAATATTATTTAAAACCCAATTATGTTAGTCATCTCTATAAGCTAGTAATAAAGAACCTTTCGAAATAATATCCAATCAGTGGCGATTTCTCTAAGATGGCGCGTATGGCGCCGCCATACCATAATTTAAGCATGAAATAAAATGTAAAAAATCATATATTTACAACCTAATTATTTAGACCCAGGTACAATAATTGTATTTTACGAGCGCTGCGGTCTTCTATCACGAACGCGACTCGCGGCGATTGTTGTCGCGTTCGGGTGCCGAGCGCGGCCGAGGCGAGCGATGCGCTTCTGCCAGCGCATGCATAGTCCATACAAAGTCGTTGGCCCGCGGCCGCCCGCGCCTCTTCGATCGCTTAGTATCACCATAGTAAAATTATACTGTGGTATCACTGAGTTTGAAACGCGGGTGTGGCGCTGTGAATGGCGCACTACCTAACGAGTTTTCGCATGTTTTTCGTGATAATGTAGATTTGTGATTACGGTTTCTATCTTTCTATTGATTTAATTGACTTTTTATTTAGTAGGTAATTAGTAAATAATGAAATGACATTAAATTATGAGTGATTCAACAAAATCTGTGATACAAGAACTTTTAGAAAGACCTTTCACGACGAGATCGTTTGCCGAAAAACGGTTGATAGTGGAAAATGGACTTTCACTATGGGACCAACCCTAAAGTCGCGAAAAAACATCAGCTATCTATTTCATACAAAAATGAAAATGTCAAATTGTATGAAATTTCTTTTTTGCGATTTCAAAGTAGGTTCGTTAATGAAAGACAAAAATAAAAGAAAGTTTGTTAGATTGTCCGTCTGAAGAAATGGTTTTACGGTTATGCGCACTTAACACCACACCCTATATAACAAAAGCTGGAGCCACCCCAATTATAAACACCAGGAATCGCCACTGTATCCAATGCCACTCAGTCGACACTCCGAAAGAAACCCGGATATCCCTGTCCTCTCCTATACCTAACTAGAGAAGACTACTAAATCACAAAATATTATGATTGTTTCGCCGTTGGTAAAGAATGGTTGTTCATTCATGAAGTCATTGTCCATGCCACTCCAGCATAGGACATCCTAATATCTAGCTTCAACCTTCCTTCCTTCCTTATATATCCTTATAAAAAATCTAATTACAGCCAGCACATGTATAGATGGCACGTCTTTGGCAACGTCACATACGCCAACGGTTTCCTGTTGTCCGTGCAGAGGATAGACCTCACCTCCGTAACAGATACCTTCGGCAGCCCCGTCGTCAACGATACAGTCCAAGCGACTGGCACTGTTCAAGGACTGCTCAACTTCAGGGATCCAATCATTGGTTTTGACGTGATCTTCAACCCGCAAGATGAGCCTGAACAGCGATACACCGCAACTCTTGCGCATGGACTAATTAACGTTCGAGCTTCGGTATGTTTTCTGTTTTATTTATTTCTGTGGTTACCTACAGTGAACGCGCCATCAATCGGCTCGTAATATTTTTGTTTTATTGTTTGTGTATCCAAAATATGTAAAAACAATGTTACAAAGAAAATACACGGGCAACTCAAGATTTTAGTAAAGTCGACAAGGAAATGGTAACATACCTACTTGACGGTTAAACATCCTATGAGGTCTACATGACCATGTTTTAAGGAGACAAAACTGACATACTTATAGAGGAAAAGAAACAGACTTGAGACTAGAAAATAAGGTACCTGTTATTAGTTCTTAACTGAGTTTTTGCAAGAAGCTAAGTCACTTCCAGATTACAAAAAACTACCACACGGGAGAAATATCCACGAGTGTAGACTGGTCCAGTAACTCAAACCCAGCTCTGAGAATGATCTTCTTGCCTGCCAATAATGTAACGGAAGTCCTCAACAGACAACGGGTATGTATGTACTTTGTATAAAGTTTGTTCTATCTATCTATACTTACACGCAATAACTTTAAACTATGTGAACTGATTTTACGTTTTTTATCTGAAAGTTGGTACATCATGACATCTGATGAGTAGTTTTTGTTATCCCTACTTGTCGATTATGAAGTCGGTTATTTTTTGTAAAAAAAATAGATTTTTGATTTGGGTTAAAAAGGTCCTAAAGTTTGGTGTTCATCCCACATCAACTGTGGTCCAGTCCAGAAGTCGTGACGGATGAGTTACCCTTGTTAATCTACGGATTTTGTCATTTTGGATCATCATAGTCACCCATAATTGTCGCATGCTGGGCTCTAATGTTTAGGGGTTCAGGATTTAGTCCAACACTAGCCAAGTTTGGATTGGCAGACTTCACATACCTTTGTGAATATTAAGGAGAAATTTAAGAAGAATTAAGAATTTTGAATTAAGAAGTATTTATACCGATGTTTTCCTTCACCTAAACAGGTGATAATTTGGGCCATGTAGGATATTATGTACTTATCATACGTGTCGAAACATATATTTTAGTTATGTATATTTTTTTAATGATGAAATTTTGTTTTTTTTTCTCAGTTTGCCACTAGCACCATAACAGCCAGCGTGAGATCGTGGGCACAAACCATAATGCAACCCATCTTACACGAATGGGCGACCAGGACGGAATTCCCAAGTGTGTGTTTTGTAAACTGTTGATGGTTTTTATTATATTTTTTTGAAAACAAGACATCATTTTTATTCAACTAAGTACGACATCGATCAATAATAGTGAACAATGAAAAGGATTCTTTGAAATCCAACATGGATTGCACCTCATATCTTAAAATCACCACTTTCCTTAGTGTATTTAGTATGTATTTATATCAATGAACACTTAGCTAAGTTCCAATGCGTCAGAACCATTAATGCAGAATCTTCTTTCTCTGAATGATATAAATACTAACAATGATTTCAAAAGAGGAAAAAAGCGTAGCGGAAGAAGTATGAATAAAACAGATAACTGTAATAAATGAAAAACTGTCATAATTGTTATTAAAGGATAATTGTAATGAATCAAAGAACCCTAACCTAACCCTTGATAGCAAAACAAACAAGAGGCACGGTCCAATTACAGTAGCACATGGGAGCGGTTAGATAATGACAAGATATGGATTTTATCAGAAATCAAACAGTAACTTTACCTGTGATTTGCACCAAATCTCCTGGGTCCATCTACAAACGATTAGTTAACTGATATCTGGTAAAATATATCAGACATATGTTTTACAAGTGCTACTGTTTGGAGTGGCAGTTTTGATTTTCGTGATACATTCCTCAGTATAATTAAAGTTTCACAGTTCAGTTAACACAAAATCAGTCACATTAAATTCAAGACGATGTACAAATGAAGCCCTGTAAAATTTCAAAGAAAAATACAGAAAAATTATTGCCATGCTGTAGTTAATATCAAATACTTAATTACAAAATATAGCAATAGAAAATATCAAAAGCAAGCTATGACTTATAATAACCGAAAAAATTTGTCTAATGAATTAGCTGAATGCAACCAAAGTGTTCAAAATGTTTGCAGATTGAGCGGTAGAAATAACAAGAAGCATTTAAAAAGTAAGAGTTTATTCTCAAGAACAAATGATAATTCTTGGAAACCTGGAGATAGACTCGTGCAAGTTTTTCACGAAGATACCGATATACCAGAAAATATACGAAATGAATTTCAAATACAAATGGCAAAAGACGACTTAGATAAGAAAAAGCTACAAGTCACTGATCCTGTGAGGATAAACTCATCTTTGGATCTACCAATTGATTTCAGTGCTACTGATTCAAAATACGAAAATATATCACAATTTAACTGGGAGGGTATAGGATCCTTTAATTCTAAACCTGAAGACTTTCTGCCGAAGCATACGGGTCCTACACAGAATTTAAAGAATAGCTATGAAGCTTTTCGTGCAATATGGACAGATGAAATTTTGGATGTTATTGTGAATGAAACAAATGTTTACGCGGGACGATTCTACGAAGAAAATGGATTAAACGATCGTCAGATATTTACTCCTACAAACAGAAATGAAATTCTTGTACTTTTTGCATTCTACATGATGCTAGGTATAGTGAAGTACCCTACTATAGATTCTGTATATTCTAAATCATATCTGTTTTCCAATAGTTTTTTCTCGCGTGTATTACCCCGAGACCGATATTTTAGACTTAATCGTTATCTATCATTCACTAACAGTGCCACTGCGGATAAAACTGACCCATTGTATAAAATCAAGCCTATAATTGACCATACTAACAGCAAATTCCAAAGCCTGTACATTCCTAAGAAGGATATTACTATTGACGAATCCCTAACATTGTGGAAAGGGTTACTTCATTTCAAACAGTACATTCCTTCCAAAGCTGCGCGACTAGGGATCAAAACGTTTGAGCTTTGCTGTTCAAAGACAAGTTACTTGTGGTCCTTCTTCGTTTACACAGGACGCCAGAAGACTATCATTAACAAAAGTTTGTTTGGCAGTACAGTTGTCGTCCAGACTATACTCAGGCTTATTAGTCCTTTGTTGGGTCAGGGATATACATTGTGGATGGACAATTGGTTCAATTCTCCGCTCATGGCTCGGTACCTCAAAAGAAATCAAACAGATTGCGTGGGAACGCTAAGACCTAATCGGATGCATGTTCCGAGGAGTATCAGAACGCTTCCTCTATCTGAAGGACAATACATTGCAAGGCACGCGCATGATGTTTCTTTACTTGCTTGGCAAGATAAAAGGCGAGTTATCATGATATCAACCTACCACAATGATCAACAAATCGCAGCTCTGTCTAGAAGACAACAAAATATCTACAAGCCTGCAGTGGTCAGAGATTACAACGTGATGATGGGAGGGGTTGATAGGAAGGATCAAATGTTGGAACCTTATAAAGTTGAGAGAAAAAAGTGCAAGAAATGGTACTTTAAGCTTTTCAAAAGAATTTTGAACGTCAGCATTTTAAATAGCAGGATATTGGTTGAGGAGTCGACTGGTAAAAAGATCGACCATTTGGCGTTTAGACTAGATTTGGTGGACAATTTAATTAAAAGACATTTGGACCGAGCTATGGACTTGAATGTACCACTGCCTACTACCCTCCCCAGGTACCAGTACCAACTAGGACACTTCGTTGATATTATGTACTCGAATGAATCTGATGTCCCCAAAGATGGTCAAAGAACTCGAAGAAGGAAACTTGTCAAATCAGATGGTTCGGAGATACCTTCGAAGAAACTGTTAAGGAAGCGTTGCGTTCAGTGTCTGTCAGAGAACGCGAAAACAAATATCAGAGTTAACACTTATTGTACAGCTTGCAATGTGCCCTTGTGTGTTAGCGGTTGTTTTAAAAAGTATCACACGCCTGACGTGGCATAGATAGGATCACTTTATTTTCTTCTAGTGAAGTTTCTTTTAAGGTAGGCTCTGTATTAATGTAGGTACGTCTAGCTGTCGAAATTATATCATTATAATATTAGTAGGATGTTATACTTACTTAGTAATATACATTATAAAGTTGAAGAGTTTGTTTGTTTCAATGGGCTTAGGTATCTACCAGGTCGATTTGAACAATTATTTTTGTGGCTTGGGTTTAGTATCCGGTAGCAGGGGGGGAGGGGGGAGACTGGGGGTGGGGGGTAGGGGCTTCGATGCTGATTACAACGATACCTCTCGCAGCTCTCGGCGACGCACCGTTTTCGAGAAAATTGAGAAAAACTATTCTAACCTTAAAGTACCAAATACGCCATATTAACCCGAAAAAATTTGCTTGAACTGTCAAAAACCTTATTAATAATTATTATGTTATTTCATTTTAAGAACCCAACTTCAAAAAGCGGGTGGACAGGGACGGAGAAGCGGGGGGACGGGGGGGCCGCAGGCCCCCCGTTAGGGGGGCTCGGGGGGCGAAGCCCCCCGCCAGTAAAAAATAACATACATCTAAACTGGTGGACAGATGGGTTAGGTTAAGGTTAGCTGTAATTATTTACGCGAAAAAAAGGAACCCCGCGAAGCGGGGTTCCGTCGACAATAGTGACAGAGGCCTAATATGATAAACAAAATGGTGGACAGATGCATAGAAAATACATAGATGGGTCAGGTTAAGGTTAGCTGTAATTATTTACACGGAAAATAGGAACCTCCGGAACGGGGTTTCATCGACAATAGTGACAGAGGCCTAATATGACAAACAAACTGGTCGACAGATGCATAGAAAATACACAGATGGGTTAGGTTAAGGTTAGCTGTAATTATTCACGCGGAAAAAAGGAACCCAGCGAAGCGGGGTTCCGTCGAAAACAGTGACATAGGCCTAATATGTCAAACAACTCACGAATTAGCGGTATTAGAGCAGGCAGCTCATAAGGTTTTTGACAGTTCAAGCAAATTTTTTCGTTAATATGGCATATATATAATATAATATAATATGGTTAATATGGCATATTTGGTACTTTTGAGGTTAGAATAGTTTTATTTATTTATTTATTTTTTATTTTTGGGAAACTTACAGCTATATGAAACTTAGAGCTAAAACAATGTACCTATAATAATCTAAGGCCAATTAAAAGTTTCCACCTGTAGGTTAAGTAATTAAGTATGAAGTTACACACGCTTATGTATAGTTTTAACAAAGAAAACTCAAGAAAATTAACAAAATTATGCCTTAAAGAACTTTTTCTCAATTTTCTCGAAAACGGTGCGTCGCCGAGAGCTGCGAGAGGTATCGTTGTAATCAGCATCGAAGCCCCTACCCCCCACCCCCACTCTCCCCCCTCCCCCCCTGCTACCGGATACTAAACTTTAACCATTTTTGTGTTAAGATGTGAAGAGATACATATGCGAGCGAGTATCCACCTACTCGCCAGTGGTGTGAACAGACAGCGAGTACCTTTGCCGCATATGCATCTGTTTTGGAAACAGTGATTATAATATCTTATGAGCGAGAAAATAGCCGAGCTTTTCTCGCCGACTCACCGGCGGTGTGACACTTGCCATAGACAACTCCTGTAAAATTAAGCTGACACTTTTGTGATAATGATTTTTTAAATATCACTTGCACGCCGAATTCTCTAGATTTTTTGAAGACTCCCACGTCATACCTATTCTGAAACACTGACGCAGGCAAGTTGTTCCAATCCTTCGCGGTCGCGGTACGTATAACGAATGACGACGCGAACCTCGACGTTCGACCCGGGAACGTATGGATATGGTGCGATGCTCCTACCAATTGTGGACGAAATATTGTGCGATAGAAATAAAACCGAGGCTCTTCAGTCACGTCAGTTTTTATTTTAACACCAGTCGCAAACATTCATGGACTTGTTTACTATTAAACTTATGAAATAACATAAAACAACAGCCAAAATATCCACATAGAAAACAGCGGTAATATAACCTCTATCTGACAGCTGTCACATTTTGACAGCGTACTTTTCATAAGGCAAAGGCAACCTCATTCAGCCTTCGCCACACCATAAACTACCTATAGACTGTGTGCCATGAACAAAAGCGTGAAGCCCGCAAAAAGTCTGCCTCGCCTTGTAATACACACGGCGGCATTCACACCAAAACGACTTTTGTGTTCTAAATAATAAAAAATGAATGAAGCTTTGTGTTCCAAAAAATAAAGTTTAAATTTTGTTCTAAGTAGTTCAAACTGTCAATATAGGGCATTCTGAGGGCATTCTATTCAACAAATCCTGCGCACACTCTCCAAAATGTACCCTATAGAAAACAGAGGCTGGCTACTCTCTACACCTGTGCTCGAGGCTTTGTAGACTGGTTTTAACCATGTTCTCAAAGATGTGTAAATTCCGCCAATACCTCGCATTGTAAGAGGAGACTTGTATCCTGCAGAGGGTCAGCCAGGGGTTGATGGTGATAACGATGGTGGTAAAATTTGAGGCAGAATACAGATGCAATAAATAAGTATATCCCTGTTTATCGTAAATGCCGATCGATTTCGATCGTAGGTAATATTCAAATAGCGTGTACCTTGACATCTTTGCATCGAGCATTAATGTCTACAAATAAACACATCAATCAATAAATGTAATGAAGCTATTTTTACTCCAAGTTCGTTATCTACGGGTCGCGCTCGGTAGGTAAGTATTGTGTTATGTTAAGTAGTGTCGCGGCGCCGGACGGGACCACACGCGGCCCACTGTCATCACGTTGTGTACCGCGTGGGGCACGCTGCGATGGACCCCGAGAGACAGCCGCTGCTGGGACCCTCCACCTCCTCAGCTCGGTGCAGGAGCACATGGGAGCCGGCTCTTAAGTAAATACTTAAATACCTATAGGTACCTTAGGAAATCTTTACATAAGTAACTTTAAAACCGAAATAATCCGACATCAATATCGACAAGCAATAAAATGAGATCAATAACGTAGTCGAAGTCAATTAAATACGCAGCATTGGGGACTACTCAAAAACTACTCATCAGATCTCATTTAAAGTATGGGATCAGACGAGAAGCCCTTTTGAGCGACATCTAACGGGTACTTTTGAGTTATCTCTTTTAGATTTTAAAGTCGATTAACATTTTTTTTAATTAGTTATTTTACTCCTGTCATGTACATAGTATGGGTAGATACATGCACTGGAGCATCGTGGTGGAGTATGCTCTAGGCGGCTAGGCCTCTTCAGTAATGAGGAGACCCGTGCTCAGTAGTGAGCCATTAATGGGTGGCAACCCCATGGGTAGATGCATAACGCTGACCATATAAATAGTTTAGGTCTACTGTCTAGCGCTCATAGCCCGGCGGCTTGCGTCGATCCTAAGCGATCGACAAAGTTAAGCAACAGCGGGCGCGGTCGGTAGTCGGATGGGTGACCGCTGGTGGCAAAAATTTCTTGAGCGCTTCCGTGCTTCGGAGGGCACGTAAAGCCGTCGGTCCCAGTTGTTATCGATTGATAGCAGTCGTTAAGCCATGTCGGAGGCCTTCGGGCGGCTTGAAAACTTTCGACACTGGGTTGGCCACTAACCCCTCCACCAACCCGCATTGGAGCAGCGTGGTGGAGTATGCTCTAGGCCTCCTCAGTAATGAGGAGAGACCCGTGCTCAATAGTGGGTCATTAGTGAGTTGTAGCTTAGCTACTGTCTAAACGTCCTACCTATACTTATCTAGGTTAGGTTTACTTGTCTAAGCTAGGTACGTATAAGTTACTCGTAATGTCAGGATCATAATATTATAGCAGCGATAAGCTATTATAATGGTTTGAATTTCGGTCAATGCCAGTTCCAACCAATTTTGTAAATTATACAACTGTCAGATAACTTGGCTGTTATTTACGCGTACCTATAATACAAATAATAGGTACTAGTTAGGTACTTACACAGAGACCTACCTGCCTATTAACTGGTGGCTCGTTCATGGGTAGATGCGTAAAAATTTATAATAAAATTCCGTTAGAATTAACGGAAATGCCATACTGTAAGCTAAAAACTCATGTTAAGGACATTCTTATGACGAAGGGTTATTATAAACTGGATGAATATTTTCAAGATGAAACAGCCTGGACATGAGTTTGAAATATAGCCTTAAGTAGTGATAAGTGTTCTCTGTAACTGTGAGTGGGGAAGAAAAAAGAAACTCCTTGGGAGTTTCTTGCCGCTTCTTCTACCAAGGCCACTCATCGTAGGGATTTGTGGAAGCGATGGCGTAGATGACATTCGAAAAGTGTTTGTAAAAACCAAGTTCGAAATAAATCATTTCATTTATTTCATTTCATTATTTATTCGAATGAATTCGTTCTCACTAAAGTTCATTCAGCAATCTTATAATGGCTTCAATGGCCTTTACTAAGCAAGGATTTCACTCTTATCACTGAGATGACATAGAGCATACTCCACCAGTACACCACGCTGCTCCATGGCGGATTGGTGGAGCCTAGTGATCAAGCTAGTATCGGAACTTTTCATGCCGCCTGAAGGCCTCCGACATGGCTGAACGACAGTTATTTATGATTACTATTGGGACGGCTTTTGGTACGTGACCGCCAATGCACTGAAGCTAGTACCAGGAAGGAAATAACTGAGTACCTACCTATCTCGCTTAACTTGGTCGATCACTGAGGATCGACATAAGCCGCTGGGCTATGATATGAGCGCTTCTTTCGTTTGTCGATTAATAAAATGTTGAATTAGAATATCAATTAGGTACTTGAAGCAGGTTATAACTTACTTGTTTTAGTGATATACATATACAAATTACTAACTTGTGATATGGTAGGTATAGATCTAACTAAGTTCTATACTACTTTTCAGGCCACTAACAAGTGAGGAAGTGAAAGCGTCCGGTCGACAGCTCCCGTGGCGGCGCGTCCACATGGCGATAGTGGTGGTGTTCTGGGGCTCCGTGGCCACGCTGGTGGGCGCCGCCGTGTACCTGCTGGTGGGCGGCGCGCCCTGCGGGGAGCCACCGCCCGCCCTGCCCGCCGCGCATCTTACCCTCGCTCCTCTCATATCACGGACCCGGTTCATCAACCATGTGTACACCACGTAGAGTAAAACCGTTACTATGTGCAATTATGGTCGCGTATCAATCTATCTACATGTAAGGCATGAAATTGTGCCTATGGATTAGAGAGACTACATCTAAAGATCTCAACATTTATACACTTAAATACATTAAAAAATGTAAGTTATTAATAACATGCATAGACAAAAATCGAAAATGTGTTTTGTTTTTCACACCTACCCGTTATCGCTTAAAAATAAAAAGGTAAAATAGTTAACTCGCTTTAAGGGTGAAAGAAAACATCGCGTTGTGAGCTTGTGAGGTAAGTAATCATACAAAGTTGGTCCATGTGGAAATCGGGATTTATAACACTTTAAATTAATAACATTGGGTTCCACAATCATTAAATTCTTAATCTTTCCTCTAGTTATCTGTAGGTAAGGTACAAACATACCTACAACAAACTAATCGTCTCCTAAAGCGGATAAGGAAACTATACCGTGAAGATATTGTTTAGATTAGAAGGAATTGTTCATATTGTATTTTTATTTATCATCATCACCCCAAACCGTAATAAAACTCCACATATTAACATACACGTTTATTTAATAAAAATACATTTCATGTCTACACCATGTATGTACCCATGGTATGTACCTACCTACCTATAGCTAAACAATGTTAGTACAAGCACAAAGCTACAAAATATTGGATATGCAGAAAACAAAACACAAATATTTTTGAATAGTAAATAAATTATTTTAAAAATTCAAAACAGTATTTTTAATTCATTAAAGCATGGTCAATATTATCTTTAAAAACAATATAAATGCACAGAATCCATTAATCATATTTATGGCCGAATACTGTAAACACCCATTTTTATAGACGTTTACTTACAACCTTTGATGTTTTATATATCTAGATTGAGCGTCGCCCTACAATGAAAACAAAAAAAACACGGCAACATTATCAAGCATAATGTGTGCGTGCAGGCGATGTTTTTCACGTTCATCTATTGTCTATATGTGCGTAATTATATAAACATGCGTTTTCGCGGATTCGATGTTCCATCTAGACATTTAAAACATCAAAGCTTACAACTAATATAAATTTACTACAGTACTCGGCAAGAAATAATGCACATCGGTATTCAGAAAGAGATAATCGGTTACTTTCGGCTTTGTAGAGCGTTGTCCTTACTACACAGTCCTCACCGCTGACTTGTCATTTTTCTTTCGAATTCGGTTGAAGACGGTCGCGTTCACTCATAAGTAAATATAAAGAGTTGTTAAAACCTCTAATGGAACATTAATATTATTATTATTATAAGTACTTGATAGGGTCCTTTATCAGCAATAGATATTGCGCTGTTAGTGCAATGTGCGAGAGAGACAACGCTTTACAAAGCCGTAACTAACCGATTATCTCTTTCTGAATACCGATGTGCATTATTTCTTGCCGGGTACTGTACCAGCGTTCTCCACGCCTTTCGCCAGGCTTCCCTCGGTACCCTGGCTGCCCTGGCTCCTCAGGCGCGCTAGACCTGCCAGCTACTACGACGCTTCCTTTTTGTTGCGATTGTAAAATCTGCAATTTTTTTCTAAATATTTAAAAAGAACTCATCCGCTCAAGGACTTATAAACATGAAGGTTATATAGCTCGGAGACGTTCGCTAAGAACGGCTTTCGTCATATTCCAATCCTAAGGGAATTGAAACTTCGTTTGGTAATAAACCGGAAGCGATTATTCAAAATGACCTGAGTAGATTTTGCTTACAAGGTAAATTGAGCTGTGAGGACAGGTAATTCTGTCTTTAATAGGGAGTGACTAGGGTTGCAACGATATATCGGAAAGTATCGATATTATCGAAGGGGACACATCGATATTTTTATCGATATTTGCGCTATAACGATACGATAATATCGATATCATATCCAAAGAAAAATATCGATAATTCACGACCTTAGATAAGGCTGTTTGAGCTTCGAACATTAGCCTTTTCTTACAATATAAACAAATAAAAAACATCCTCTACTTGTTTTACTTCTCTATTTTCTCTGGCTGTATGGGCTTAGCCCCTTTGCCAGTCCGTAAGGACTAATGAAACAAAAAATCTCTATGAACTTCATATTTTTTATTTAAATTTAAATACATTCGATATTATCGACCAGAATATCGATATTATCAACTATCGATAATTTCATTGCCTCGATATAATTATCGATATTTTTATCGATATTACAACAACCTTGCATCCCTAGGAGTGACATCGCTGTTTACGGTTTAAATACGAGTAAAGCACTGCGACAAAGGACCAAGTAAAACGAACGCATTTAATTATAATCATTATGTCTTGGTTATTACTATTGTACTTGAAATACCTACGTACTACTCACCACCCACCTGACCAACTCCGAATCAACACCAACTATAGAATAGAAATTCAACCTTAACACCTAAGACATAAAGTTCATAATTGAACGCTATCGTTTAAGTTGTTCCGTTGCCGCGTTTAAGTTGTTCCGTTGCCGGGTCGTTACGTGTACAGTAAGTTCATTATAACTCGGCTGATGTGAACTTCGTTTTCCGAGATGTTTGCGCAGGTACAGTAACTGACCAATCAAAACACGGCGGCCATGACAGTGTTTTGTGATGCGCTACTTCGTATTGGCCATGGAAGTATTTACGTCCATGGTATTGGCTAACTATCCTACCGCCCGCAGTCCCCGCCTCCTACCACCATTTTGGCCTCCCACACCAACGACTATACTAGAAAAAGATATGATAGTATTTAGAGAGAAAGAAAGAAAGAAAGAAAGAAAGAAACGAAGTTATTAGGTTATTACATAAATTACACCCACACAAAACTGAAGAAATAAACTTTGGTAAGGGAATCTCGCCCGCATGCCTGGGCGGCCGTGGCCCCAAGTGAATGCTCTCTAGGCGTTGTACTCGTATAATAATGCGGGCCACGTAGAAATCTTTGATAGCGTGATTCAGGCTTCAGTGACATCACCGTGTGACGTGTGTGCGATGTCGCCACAATCTACTATCACTATCCTAATCACGAAACAGCATTTGACTATTCCATGGTCAGAATTGAATAATATTAAATTTTAATACAATGAAATGAACGTAATATATAATTACCAAATTCTGCATGTCTAACGCTATCTGGATTGTATTTTTGATTCATAAATTTAAGTACACCTTCAAAGGGAATCATTTCTTGGGACCTGAAAAAGAGGAGACATAATTACAAAGATCTACATACATTCTGGCCGCATATGGCATCTTCTCCATTTTTAGTCTGTTGAATCTTACCAAGTGTTGTTCTCCAAGTAGCTCACCCGTACGTGATCTACGTCTGGTAACAGGATGATGTTCACCTGCACACCAGAGTGCAAATTGGTGATGCAGCTGTACCCGCGCGCCCACAGCTCGCGCGCTAACCGCGCCCGCTGCTTAGCGAGCGTGCTGTAGCTTGCGTCGCCCACCGTAGCCGATATCGACAAGCTGACCAATGGTGACTGCAACATGCAGGAATTAGAGTAAAATAAAAACTAAAGAATATCTGTCATTGCACCAAATATCGATTTTCGTGTAGACCAATTCATATTTGATTGAAGTTTGCTATGTAATCCTTTGAACTAAAGCACCGTATAAATTACTTGTTACATACAATAGAATCAAAAATTAATACATTTTCGGTCAGCTAGGTATGAAATAGTGATTTCTATCTGGAGTTATGACTAGCTTCCGCACGCGGCTTCGCCCGCGTGGAATTCTTTTGAACTTCACCCCCCTATTTCACCCCTTTTGGGGATGAATTTTGAAAAATCCTTTCTTAGCGGATGCCTAAGTACGTCATAACATCTACCTACATGCCAAATTTCAACCCGATCCGTCCAGTGGTTTGGGCTGTGCGTTGATAGATCACTATGTCAGTCAGTCACCTTTGAGTTATACGAGTTATATTTAGATTACACTGTTTACAGTTAAACCTGAAACATAAACACAAATGCAAGGAGTCTGTTACTAACTTCGAATCTTGTAACAGTTCGCGGCAGTTCCACATTAAGTGATGTCAAAATGGTATTCATCTGCTCCAAAATTATGGAGAAGCCGACGTAGGATCTTTTGGATTCTGCGATTGAATCCTTCTTTCCTCTTGCAACTTTGCGGAATTCTTGAACGAGGGCGTCGTACCTGAAACCGAATTATATTTGGTGGTCATTAATTGGAATATCGCAATCTTAGTTTATGCGCTTTAAGTTCTGCAACTTGAGCACCGACAAACTCAAAAGACAGCATGCAATTATGATCTTTATGTTTCGATAATTACGGTTGTATATCTATTTGAATAACGAAGGTACTACTCGCCACCGACTCCTGATCCGAACCGACACGAAGCATAATATCGAAACTTAACCGTAACGACTGAGACATAAAGATCATAATAGAATCCTTTCATTTAAATTGTCTGCGATATAGATTTATTATTATTATTATCATAAATTTGTCGGTAAACGGGTTGTTCCAAGTTTACCTCGTCAACTTAGATTTAGAAGCGCAGAACTGTGATTTTAATACGTGTTCACGTCGTAGAATTCCTTATGTTACATATAACTCCAATACAACACTTCTTAATCAACAATAATTACAAGTTTATAGCGAAATTTAACATGTAAAAATTAAATAAATTGCAATTTTAACACAGCAGTCTAGTACAAGACGTTTAGCTGGCAGTGTTGCCAGATTAAGACTAATTAAGAATAAAATCCGATTAAATTAATTAATTAAGAATAAAATCTGAATAATTATGCCAACTTACAATAAATGTATTAATTTTGGGCTACAATTAATACAATTATTTAATTAACAAATATGAAATCAATAGCTTTTAAAAGTCGAACCATGTATGTGACCGAATTAGAACAAGACTCATACTAACAATAACTAACTGGACTATTAAGTACTAATATTAATCATTAACTAACAAGAATAATTATCACTAACAGTCCCTGTCTTCACACTTATTAACAAACTAACCAACTAATATTCTAACACTATCTACTAACTGGACTACCCATCCTAGTCCCTTTGAGTCTAGTTCTAGGTCGGCCACAGTTGTTATGGGCAGCAGCGGAAGGATGGTGCTGCATGCTCGTTTGCTATCTTAATTCCATAAAAAAATGTCAACTTTTTATTTTTGATGTGACAAAATAACAAGTAAAATAACAATTGTAATCCAATTTTTTTATAATCCTAATATAATCTGTCGGTATAATATTCGTTGTTGGCTACAACCCATTAACGGCCCACTACTGAGCACGGGTCTCTCCTCATTATTGAGGAGGCCTAGAGTATACTCCACCACGCTGCTCCAGTGCGGATTGGTGGAGTGCTGATTGGTGGAGATAAAATTCGTACCAGGTGTAAATAAGTTGATAAGTCGACTTACATATATTTTGTTTAATGCTTAATAGGCATAAGGATTGTTTTATTAATAGGGTGAATAAATGACTAAGTGAATGGGTCTTTTTTACCGCACATAGCAAACGTGTGAATGTTTAAATATATTGAAAATATAACAACATATTATAAATTATATTGAATAAATATGCGTAATGAATTAAATAAATATAATATGATGTGCCTACGACATAGGTACGAGATATTTCTGTTCTGGCTAACTCTATCTATTCAAATCAAACGAATTCTGAAGGGGACGGCGCGTACGCAGTCCCCACTACCAAAAATTACGCGTCCGAGTTATCCACATTAGGGATAATCGCAGGGGTCAACCTAACCGGAGTGCAATGGGAAGGTCTCGCCCTGGGGGAACCGCCTTCCTGATCACGGTGTCCCCTACGCCAGGTAAGTATGAATTCCCAACCGCACCGCCAGATACTTGTACAACCTCCACAGAGTCTCAACGGCGTGAGTCACAAACAAATTTTGTACCGCCATCTAGTTACTAATATTGGCACCTTTTGCTTACTAGTTACCGCCATCTAGTTACTAATATTGGCACCTTTTGCTTACTAGTTACCGCCATCTAGTTACTAATATTGGCACCTTTTGCTTACTAGTTACCGCCATCTAGTTACTAATATTGGCACCTTATGCTTACTAGTCGCGTATCTTGATGCATGTAATTTTTCCCCAAAAAGTCATTTTTCTTTCTTTAATTAAACATACTAGCGGCCATTTTTCGATAGGCACACCAGGCAAACCATATTGTTCATTGCTAATTGCTAATTGTACATAAAAAATTATTTTAATCAAACACTCGATGTGTCGTTGGATCTTAGACCATCAACAACAAAAAGCTAAAACCGCGAAACTTTGCACAGCTAACACAACACACTTTTCTTAGTAGCACCAAACAGTTTTTCTTTGTTGGCTTTTTTACTTGCTTCCAACGATAGATGACGCTGTACAGGTTTCTTAATCACGCCGTTGAGACTTCTTGTGGTATCTATATAATCCCCGAACGACTTAAGTTCGTTACTCTGGTTTCCCTTCAAAACGTATAAATCTTTCGCCTTTTACTAAAGATTTCCGTGGAGGGGAACACTCAAATGAGTCTTACTCATATTTTTGTCATGCCTTGCTTGCAAGGCTTAAAAACGTACCAAAGTACCAATCTCATCTCAATCTCAATAATTTTATTTATTTCCTGTACCTGTAGGAATTTATAACATTATAATTATAAGTTATAAGTAACACGTAACAACGTCACTTTTTGCATTAACTTACTGCCTCATGCCGTTTTGTTAAGGTGTCCTACCTAAATATTGAATTTTAAATTGTGAGGAAATATTCTTTAATGGCTGACTTATTTCATTTACACTTTTTGAAAATTAAAATGTAATTTTTTGAAGCAGAGACATTTTTCGACCTTTATGAGATCTTATATATTTTATTAAGGTCATAGGGCGGCGTCTTTGACCCAGTCGCATTCAGTAATGAAATAGGGTTTACCATTTCACGCAACAAACAAACGCATTTAATAAATTATAGGGTCTCCGACCTAAGAGTTTACCATTACACCAACCACGCGTAGTAAGATGGGGGGGCCCCCCAGATGGTTCACATCACATGGTAAGTTCCCTGAGCAACAACACAGAAAATATACGTCAACACAATTAACTATATTATTTACAACAGTTATAGAAATGATTGAATAGCTTTATAAGGATTTAGTACTATATAGTTATGGATTTTAACAATATTTTAAAAATAATGTCATTTATGTCATAGAGTTTATTAGAGTTTAGAACTATCTCCGCTTTTTTAATAGTATGTCGCCAACGTCCATACCACGTTGAAAACACCGGTTCTCGTCCGATCACCGAAGTTAAGCAACGTCGGGCGCGTTCAGTACTTGGATGGGTGACCGCCTGGGAACACCGCGTGATGTTGGCTTTTTGCTCCTAATTATTAATAAATTATAATTTATTTTCACAATTTCCTTCAGCTTCTCCTTTCTTTTTTACCTTTTTATTTAAAATTATATTTGATCAGCTTTAAGTTGGTAGGTGGTATTTAAAAATATTTTTTTATTGCTTTGAAAAACTTTCATTTTTTAAATCAAGTGCTTAACACTAGGGCAATCATTTATGTTCCGTTTTTCTTTTGTTTATGTATTATTTACTACATTTTTTTAATGGAATAAGGGTGCAAATGAGCAAGCTAGCACCACCTTCCGCTGGCGCCCATGACAACTGTGACCGATTCAAAACAAGACTCAAATAGTGACAGGGATGGTTAGCAGTAGGGGTAAAAATATTAGTTGATTGGTTAAGTAAGTAAGCTAGTATAATTCTTACACTAATAATGAATTTAGCTAGGTACTAACTGGTGTCTAGTATACTGTCTATGTAATGGTAACGCGCCATCTAATAAAACAACTATTTCATACTTTGCTAAATAGCAAGGTTATGTTCCACAGTGAATGGTGTAATCGTGAAGTAGTGCTTAATGCAGTAAGTCCTTCGTGCGTACTAATCCAGATGGCGCTGTTAATATGTAGATAAAGTTAAAACTGCTTCATGTCCATATATTATGTAGATTTAACATAAATTACTGCGTATAGTGGCATATTTTTTATATCTTTAACATAAACTACAAGGTTATGAAATCATAAAGTTTGAACTATCTCCGCCTTTTTAGTAGTCTGTCGCCAACGTCCATACCACGTTGAAAACACCGGTTCTCGTCCGATCACCGAAGTTAAGCAACGTCGGGCGCGTTCAGTACTTGGATGGGTGACCGCCTGGGAACACCGCGTGATGTTGGCTTTTTTGGTCCTAAAAGTTACTATATTTTATTTTTAAGATTTTCTCCACCTTACCTAAAAAGTTGATTTTTAATCATTTTTAAGTATATAATATATACTTTTTATTGATTTGAAATAATTTTCATTTTTTTTAAATCGTTTGCTATCTTAATTCCATAAAAAAAGCAGCAGTATTATGGCAATAATTTATGCTTCGTTTTTCCTTTACCTCAAGTATTATTTACAACATTATTCTTACTTATTTCTTGTATGCGTGATAATATCATACGAGTCATAGAGTATGAACTAGCTCCATCTTTTAAAAATATAATCGCCAACGTCCATACCACGTTGAAAACACCGGTTCTCGTCCGATCACCGAAGTTAAGCAACGTCGGGCGCGTTCAGTACTTGGATGGGTGACCGCCTGGGAACACCGCGTGATGTTGGCTTTTTGACGTTTTGCTAATCAATCCGAAGGTAATTTCCATCGTAACCTCAGGAAAGCATAAAAAATATTTTTATCCATAATATGCGGTCGCTTAACTTCGGTGATCGGACGAGAACCGTGGGCTGAGTGCGAGTTTTAAGTGACAAAACGAGCTCGCTACGTACTACGAGTTAGCTAAAATTTGTATGGGATCTAAAATGAGCCATTTACGTCACGCTAGGTGGCTCTGCTCCGATTCCATACAAATTTTAGGTAACTCGCAGTTACGTAGCGAGCGCGTTTTGTCACTTAAAACTCGCACTCAGTCCACCGGTGTTTTCAACGTGGTATGGACGTTGGCGACAATACGATTTAAAAACAGAGCTAGTTCATACTTTTTAGCATTATAACAAATAATACTGTAACGGATCGATTTATGTAAATATAAGATATATTGAGAAAAAAGTTTAGCGCTAATCTCAAACCCGGCTTAACGGCTTGAGGTTTTCACTAATTATCACTCACTGTAATCTTATCTACATTGATACATTGCAGATTTCCAGCGATCATTTGAAATGTTTTAAATAAATACTTACCTACAACCTAAATTAAACTGTGAGCACTGGTAATAAAGTTGCTTTTAGCAGGAAGTGGCAGAGCGACAACATCACTTTTCAATACTACATTGATACATTGCAGATGTCCAGCGATCATTTAAAATGTCTTAAATAAATACTTACCTACAAGCTAAATTGAACCGTGAGCGCTAGTGATAAAGTTGGTTTTACCTGCCGCCGGCGGCGATGAGGTCCTTGGAGCGGTGCTTGGCGGGCCGCTGGTCGCGCGCCGCCGACAGCTGCCAGAACACGCCGCTGTGCTGCGTCGCGTTGTATGCCAGCGACGGCCTGATCTTCATCGGAAACTGACGATGAAACAATGTTAGGTTGTAAGTCTAAGTAACACCAGTGAGCTTGTGAGTAACACAATATAAGTAACAAATAGGTAATACCGCGCCGCTTGCAGTGGCGAAATATTGCCATTAATGAACGTGAGTACCTGTTTCATTGAAAATGTTTTAACGTGCGATAGTTTAGTCCAAAAATCAAGAAAATAAATCGATTAGTTTGGTAAGATACTATGAACACGTCAGAAAATTTGTTTTCAGGGGGAGTGGTTATTTATTATCAGCGACTCAAGTATAGAGAATGAATCACCGATTAGAGACAGCCATGCCCATGCTGGTGCTAGATAGAGTCAGAGGAGACTCACCTCGCAGCCAAATTCTCCAGCGTAATTGATGACGTCATAAAGTTGTTTCACGGCTTCGTAGAACGACGGGCGGTGATCCACGGGCACCTTGACTGCCAAATCCTGTATCTTCTTCCAGGTAGTCTCGCCCTTCATCAGTCTCAGCAGAAACTTCATGTTGTCCGAGCTCACATCTAAAGTCTCCAGGTGGGTTTGGAGCTGCAGCCTTGTTTTTAGACCTGGAAACATAAAATCTTTAGAATTTTTAGAATGAAATATTTTATAATTAATAATATAAATAATAATAAAATTTTTAGAATGAAATAAACATGAAGCAAATAAAGAGAAGAGACGTTGTATGTAGATTTCCCTAAGAAAGAACGCGTGACACTTTGCGGGGCGAGGGGGTATTAGATTCCGCCCACTTCTTTATTTTCCATCTAATGGTCAATAGTAAAACTACTCGCTTCGTTCTATATCGATTTTTCTATGTAGTTTAACTATCTCACACTAGATGTCAATAAATGTAGGATATAACAGGGACGTACTCAAAATATAAGAATAGTGTCGCCATCTAATGTCGAGTAGGCAGCACTTCATCCTTTTCTTTAAAAATGAGAACGTCCATAAAGCTGTGCACAGGACGGGCGCCGACGGTAGACTGACTTTAGGCCACGCCTACTGTGATGACGTCAGGACCTAGTTTAGTCACAGTGCACAGTTGCTTAGGCCGTCTCCTCTCTGTATTTGCTTCAGGGAAATAAATATAATTCATTCACTTGCAAGTTCTTTTTCGAGTCAGCTACCAAACGTCTTGGCGTGTCCCAGCTTCGACTTTGAAAGCCGACTCTTCCCTTCCTTCTTCCTTCTATCTCGACCAGCAACACGTTGTTATCATTATAAGAAATTTGAATACTAACCCAAGCTAAAGTCGGCGAGCACGTGGTATATGGTGTGATGCCTGTCGAGCGGCACACCGCAGGAAAGCAATAAACTCCTAAGCAGATCGGTATGGTTCAGCTGGATGGTCACCTTCAGCGAGCATTCGGCCGCCGCGCGACTCGCCACCACCAATAATTCCGCATCGGGCCATAATGTGTCTGAAAAGTACATTGTAGTATGTGCATTTCATTAAATATGTGTGCAGTGAGGATTCCCATTATTATTTATTTTATAGTATTTAACCGATTACTAAAACCTCTCTTAGTGCTCATAGTCTTTGTTTTTGTAGGGGAAGGGGACACTTAGAGAGGATTTTTGGACATTCCCCTCTTAGAGGGATAAATTGATATTTGTTTTTCAATGGATTCATCTGAAACTTTGTGTATAGGTTCCTCAAGTGACGCAAGTGAGCTGCTGTGAGATAGCTTTCGCCCCTGCGATTAGGGTCCATTGTAGATTGACGGCGAGATTTAATATATCGTACAGTGCCACAAACTTATCTGGCCCGGTGGACAAAATTGGAACTAATGCAAATGTTATACTGTAGTCAGACAAAGACAAAGACAGTAGCGCCCCTCTTACCGGGTCAGATAAGTTTGTGGCACTGTAAGTATATTTTCCTTACAAACTAAATTGAACTTTATGCACAGATGATAAATTAATTTTTTTGGGAAGTAGTAATTCCATTTCTAGCCAACTCAGGTATATCTACATGAACTCAAATATACGTATGGTTCTGTTCTCAGTTCTCACCATCTCCCGTGGTGATGATGTCGAAGGCACACTGCATCTCCTCGACCGGATGACAGGCTCTGACCCTCCGCTTGCTCTCCCGGTACACGCGGCCCACGGCATACCGACGCATGTCCACTCCTGAATGGGCTATGTATCTGAAAATATGATATTTGGACTTAAATGTATTGTAATATTAGAAGTATTAAAATTCCCATCAATCGGTAGGTAATACCGCTCTTCGCGCATTTCGGCTTGGCCCAATGGTTAGCTGGTAGAGAATGCAATTGTTGCATGCATTAAGTTCGCCATGTTGTACTATATTATTTTTATATTGTGGTCAATAAAGTTTACATAAATGAATAAAATAAGAATATATTGTTTTAAACTAGTTGTAATCGTCTTCAATCAAGTAGGTGACATAATATTAGGTTCTTCAAGGTGTAAAAAGAGTTATTTTAAGAGCTTTTAAAACCCGTTAGTTATGTAAAAAATTAACTTACCTAGCAAAAGGCAACCTCAAATCATAAGGCAGATGACAAACGGCACCGGATGACGTCATCACCTTGACGGCATTAGAGTTTTGTTCCCAGCGCTTCAAACAAGGGGTCAGCAGTGGCGGCGAGAACTCTTTAGCACCATGGCTTTTGAACACCTGAAAATGGAGAATTGGTCCTTGGCTATCATAATTCCACACAAAAACCTGAAAAATGATGTTATTCCCAACAGGTTATTATTGCTTTTGTAAAGCCGAGGCAGGCAAACGAGCAGATGGGTCACGTGTAAATGATCACCGTCGCCCATGGACATTGGTAAATCTTGAGCGTCGCCGACGCGTTGCCGGCCACCGATACACCGTTAATGTTGGTGCAAATATGCCATACCTTGATCAAACGATCCTGTATAACATCGGCACTGTTACTGAGATGATTGTGATGCATTTCGCTTGGAAGGTGGGAGGTGAAGGTGAAATCCTCGGCTGCGGAGACCTGCTGCCCGAGACAACCTTGGATCAACATCTGGTAGCCGCGCGAGCTCCGTCTAGAGAGAGCGTGGGCCAGCAGACTGGACAAGGTTTCGTCAGGAACCACGCGAGGTATGTGTTCGCTGGACAGCAGATCCACGCTTGTAGGCCGACGACTCGCGTCGTGGTTTAAGAGCATTCTGCGAATAGACAGATTTTGTTAATTTCTTGTCAAAAATCATATTATGCTGAAATCTTGAAACATCACACACACGTTAAGCTGAGAAATTCCTTTGCAACGAATTTGTGGATTACTTCAAATCTGGATGTGGTGGTATTCTAGGTACTTTATATTTGGTCTTACATAAAGTTTTATACCAGAACAGTCACCTAATTAAGCACTATGAAAAAAAGAAGAATAATGTGAGTTTTGGGATGCAAGCGAGTCTCTGAAGTCCAGGTAAAGTGATTTTTTTGGTACCTAGTTGATTACTAGACTTTTTGCCAGTATATTAACCATCAGAAACCCATATTGCTTTCAATAAGGTCAAAATCGACTTGATCATACCGTATAATAAATCTCGGTTTTGAATTCTGAGGTTTGATGAAACTCTTGGGCATGATGATCTTCTTGTTTCTAAGGCTGGTGAGTACTGTGTACCGCCCCATGAAGGTCTCAAAGGGAGGGTGGAACATCTCGAAGAGGATGATGCCAAGCGAATACATGTCCACCTTCTGGTCGTATTTCACTTTTGTACTCCGCATGAGTTCTGGGGCGGCGTACAGTGCTGTTCCCACCTGGTAGAAATCAAACGTATTGTTCTTGTTTAAGGAAGCATGAGCCAATTGGATAGATTTAATTTTTTTAAGACGACATTTTAGCACAGTTGTTATGATAGTGTAGGAGATACAACCCTGCACTTGTAAATTGTTAATATTGTATAGATTCAACCCTAGGTTTAATTTAGTATTCCATGGAAACGATATACATAACATATCTGTCATTGCGATCTGAATTTTCTCATTGGAAAAACTTTATTAAATTAGTTTCTACAGTTTCTTTGTGTATATTCGCAACGCCTTCCCTTTTTCTATAATATATATTTTTATTTATTTTTGGTCTATCTAAGAAATTAAATTGCATTGTAAGTTACAGGAATATTACTAATAAAAATAATAATAAATTAATATTTAGAATTTTTGTCTGTACGTTTGTCGGGGCACCATGCGAAAACAATTGAATGAAATTATGAATACAATTTACAGTTGTATTATTGTAGTTCTGTGTGATGAGGGTTTAAACAATATATTTTACAGAACAATGTCTGCCGAGTCAGCTAGTTCTAATTCTAAATATAAACAATATCTTCACACAAAGTACAAACTAGCTTTGTTTTGCACATCATTGTCGTCAACAATGTCCATATCTTTACACAACGTATAAACTAGCTCTATTTTGAAGAACAATTGTCGCCAACGTCCATACCACGTTGAAAACACCGGTTCTCGTCCGATCACCGAAGTTAAGCAACGTCGGGCGCGTTCAGTACTTGGATGGGTGACCGCCTGGGAACACCGCGTGATGTTGGCTTTTTGACGTTTTGATCAGAGATTTATTTTTAATTTTTGATAATAAATCAATCCGATGGTACTTTTCACATTAGGTTAAAATTATATTTAACTGCTTTATCTATACTTCTATACTTAATATATTATCCATACTAATATTATAAATGCGAAAGTCTGTCTGTCTGTCTGTGACGTTTTCACGGCTAAACCACCAGTCCGATTTGGATGAAATTTGGAATGAAAATAGTTGAAGGCCCAGAGTCACACATAGGCTACTTTTTTTTCAAAAATCAACCCCTAAAGGCTTGAAATAGGGGATGAAAGTTTGTATGAAAAATCCCGTTTCGCGATATAAAATATGAATTCCACGCGGGCGAAGCCGCGGGCAGAAGCTAGTTAATAATATAAAGCGGAAGAATTTGTTTGAACGCGCTAATCTCAGGAACCAGTGAACCACTCACTGGTTCGAATTGAAAAATTATTTTTGTGTTGAATAGTACATTTATTGAGGAAGGCTATACCTATAGGCTATGTAGCATCACGCTACTAATAGGAGCGGTGCAAAAAACTTCCGAAGCGAGAGTGGCCACTTAATAATATAAGTGCAAGGCGGCGTTTGCCGGATCAGCTAGTATTTATAATTATTCCGACGGGGCTTTATTTTTATATAACCTTGCAGCCTGATGAACATTTTCTGTTGAAAGAATACAATTTGATAGGTAGGTACTTTTTGTTTTGGCATATGTATTTAAAACCCCACGTGAACGACGTCGCGGAAATAGTCATAATTAAATTAATTGTGAATTCTGAAGGGGACGGCGCGTACGCAGTCCCCACTACCAAAAATTACGCGTCCGAGTTATCCACATTAGGGATAATCGCAGGGGTCAACCTAACCGGAGTGCAATGGGAAGGTCTCGCCCTGGGGGAACCGCCTTCCTGATCACGGTGTCCCCTACGCCAGGTAAGTATGAATTCCCTACCGCGCCGCCAGATACTTGTACAACCTCCACAGAGTCTCAACGGCGTGAGTCACAAACAAATTTTGTACCGCTATCTAGTGATTCACGTAGGAAACTCTAGTTCAATAGCAACGCCATCTAGTAATTAACGTAGGAAACTTGAGTTCAATAGCACCGCCACCTTATTAAGATAAGATAAAAACAACAATGTTATATCTGTGCCTCTACTGAAAAAGGGTTCATCATGTCCAATAACTAAATTTTTCAAGAGACGCAAAAAAACGCTTCACACGACAAAAATTGCATGAATAGGCGTATAGCATCTACAAGCGACATCAAATTAAAATGCATGGTGTCTTTTATTGGTAAACGAATTTTTCTCTTTGTTTTAACTGTTATTTTTTTCCAACAGTTAATAGTTTAAATTTAAAAGATAACGACTTATAGACCCAATAATGTTACAGGATAAATATAAGTTCAGAAGTGATCTTTTTCACATTTTTATAAAATATAAAGTCACATAAGTGATCATAAGAGAACGCATTTGATTTTTTTAATACCGAAGAAATATGTAATTCTGCAAAAGTTAATGGCAAAAAGGGTTTATATTATTATTCACAAACACAATATAAATTAAAAAGTAAAAAATGTTATATGAAGTTATAAGTTGTTATATTCTTTTTTGAGAAATAATAAAAATGCACTTAAATCTGAATTCCGAACTAAACTTGTTTTCACAATTCTAATTTCTTTATTGATAAAGATAGATAGAGAAATATGATTCCACTAACATGTACCTACTTATGGAGAATATTTTTTCTGAAAATTTCTGTGTATTTTACTCATTTTCGACAAAAATGGATTAAACTCTTTTGCGCTTCGGACACATAATTATATATTTTAAAATTAAAGCAAGTTATACATAAATAACCCCGCGTGAATAAAAAATAATAAGGCAGTTAAATATGTTTGAAAATAAAACTTTAACAAGAAAAGTACCTTCGGAGTAATTTTATTTACCAAAATAACAAAAAGTCAACATCACGCGGTGTTCCCAGGCGGTCACCCATCCAAGTACTGAACGCGCCCGACGTTGCTTAACTTCGGTGATCGGACGAGAACCGGTGTTTTCAACGTGGTATGGACGTTGGCGACAGTAATAGTGCAAAACGCAGTTACTTTATATGACGTCAGAATCAAAACCTTAATATTAAAAATAAAAAAGAGGTCACTAATATACACCTTATACAAGTGATAATTTATTTGCTAGATACAAGGACACGAAGCGGTTTTAGTTCTGTACATTATAACAGAACTAGATTATACGAATGAATGATAATGATTCTTCCTTAAGAACCACTTTTTCTATTGTTGAAAACCGTATAAAAATATATTTCGTAGTTTTCAAGTTTATCGCCTACAGACAGAAAGACAGAAAACAGGACTTCTTTTTATATCATGTATTGATGTTATAAAATTCTAGAATTGTAGTAAATAACACTTAAACGGAAGAAAAAACGAAAAGAAAAAAGTATTGACATAATTGTTGCTAAGCACTTCAAACTGGATATAAAAAATGTAAGTTACATAATTATTTTAAAGCAATAAAAATATTGTATACAAAGTCATAGATTTAAAAAGGTAAAAACAAGAAATGGGAAGCTGGAGAAAATGGTAGAAATATAATAATTAATTTATAGCAGCAAAAAGCCAACATCACGCGGTGTTCCCAGGCGGTCACCCATCCAAGTACTGAACGCGCCCGACGTTGCTTAACTTCGGTGATCGGACGAGAACCGGTGTTTTCAACGTGGTATGGACGTTGGCGACAACCGTTATGCAAAACGGTGTTAGTTTATACTTTATGACGTCTAACTTTACTTCGCAGTTTATTATATTTAAAATAAAACAAGTGAATATTTTTAAAACATTAAACCGACTTGAAATCTGAATCTGCACTGACGCTGTTTTCCCTGTTTCCCTGCCCTCCATCTAAAAAACTAAGAAAATGATTTTGATGAAACTTGCACCGATCCCTAAGTTGGAGCAAACCCAACAAAACTTAAACGAAATCATTTCTTAACTTAAACGAATTCAATCTGAATCATTTTGAGTTTTGCGTGGACAATCAGACATACAAATATGAAACATACGTTTTTGAAATTTGGCACACGTATTTAGAAGATGTAGATGTCAAGCGGGACCGACGGCTTTACGTGCTCTCCGAAGCACGGAAGCGCTCAACAAATTTTGCCACTAGCGGTCACCCATCCGACTACCGACCGCGCCCGCTGTAGCTTAACTTTGTCGATGACTTAGGATCGACGCAAGACGCCGGGCTATGAGCGCTTCAAAATAAAGTATAATAAAATAATTTACCTGTCCAGTAAGAAACATTTCCTCCTCATTTTGACCGTTAGGATCGTCTGAAAAGGTTGACACTTATTATTATTACTATTACATTTAGGTATATTTATATAAGTATAATATTGCGTTCGCGTGTGATTCGGAATTCAGTTTGTATCGCACACAAATACCGGCTTCTGCCTGTGTGATTAAGGTTCGTTGTAGAATGTCGGCGAGAATTTAAAATACAGTAACTAAATTATGCTTACAAATTTATTGAACCTTATAAACTCTTCGTCCACTTTAACAGGGAAGAACAATTAAACAAATACAATTAAACAAAATAATTATAATGGCTTACCATCCACCGGCAGCTCTGTGAATACTCTGGTTGCCAAGCCAAAATCGCCTATTTTGACATTGTCGTTAAAGTCCAAAAATATGTTCACTGGCTTCAAGTCTCTATGGATCATGCCCTTTTGATGAATGTATGCGAGGCCTGTAAGAATATAACTATATGTAACCAATTTCAAAAACTATTTAAAATTATAATTTTAAATGAAACTACAGAAGAAATGGAATAACTAAATAAATCAAATTATGTACTCTCTTCATTCTCTACAGTACCCAAGGAACACACATACCAAATTTCATATAATATGAGATAATTATATTCTTTACATGATAGTGTTTATACCTTCCAAAATCTCCCTGAACAGCCGCCAAGCTCTGAAGGTATCCTTGTGCAGTCCATTGTTGATGGCCTGACTTAACGTATTCTTCTCGCAGAACTCCATCTGGATGTACAGCACCTCCTTCAACTGTACCCTCGGGGACACGGATACGTCGTCGGTGGGTATCGACTGAGACTTGTTCGAGTCTTCTCCAAATTGGATGTGGCTGCTCGAGTTTTCTCCAAATAGGTTGTGACTGCTCAAGTTTTCTCCAAATTGAATGTAACTGCTCGAGTCTTCATGTGCCTGTAACAGCATCGACACAGTAAGTAGTGAAGTACTTACTTGTTACATACTTGCATGCACAGCAATGTGCATCACCAGTCTGGTAACTGAAAAAAATTCATAATGTATATGAGGAATAATGACAATTCCTCGTCCCACTGGTACAACTTAGTAGTATGGCCAAGATACCATATTTTTTTTGAAGAGAAAGTTCTTTTACATTTTAAATTAAAACGAATTCCATATCGAAAGCGAACGAAGTATAGATGGCACAAAAGATTACTATTACTATATTACTATTAATATGTTACAATTATGTATTGATACTCTAGTTTACAAAGTTTCACTTCTACCAAGCACACACTCTTTTCTCGACCTACCCTCAAAGCCATAACTTTCTTATTTATCAGCCAACTCCTCACTGACCTTAACATGAGAGACCAGGTAGTCCACGATGCTATTGGTATCCGTTGTCGTGATAGAACTGCTTTCCTGGTCACTTGATTCCTCCGGCTCACTAGCGCCCTCTATCTCCTCACTGCTCTCTCCGAACCAAGCGGTGTAGTACCGCACCACATTTTCATGGTTCAATCGGGACAGCAACTCCACTTCTGCTGTAATTTTCTTTTTCAGCTCCTCGTTCTTAGGGTCGATTTTGACCTGTTTTAGTGCGTAGAAACGTCCGTCTAACTTGTTTTTGACCTGCAAAATTGTTATTATAACTCAAAGGAAACCTAACCTTGTCTAAAACTTTAGAAGGCCTGGTGCATTCTAAAGGTACGCCTTGGCGATCAGATATAAGTAGTAATCAAACGAGCGATCGATACTGAAGTTATAGGCATCAAAAATGCTGAAAGCAACAGACAAACTTAGTGACTTTATGACTTAGTGATGAAGACAACAGACAAACTTAGTGATGAAGAACTTTTCTGAATAAAATTGAATTATCACATCGGCCGATGAAGCGGAAGAGAGATAAATGAGTCACAGGCTCCAAGCCTAATGGCAGTTAGGCCGATTGTGACTCTCTTTAGCTTGTTCCGCGCTCTCGAGTGCGCGTTCATTTCAGGCGATACGAGGTACTTTTTCGTGCATGCAGCCGGTGTACATCGATTTATAAGACGTTATCACATCAATCATCATCAACGTCATCATCTGAATCTCAATTATAATTTTAATCTTTTGGAAGGACAGAACTGGATAACCACGTACAGCCTGTGTATCACTCGTAACATTTTAAAGTACAAAAGCAGCCGAAAACACTTGATTTTTATTACCTTTAATACATCTCCAAAAGCCCCTTTGCCGAGCCAATCCAATATTTCAAAATCATTGAGGCGGGAGTTTAGGTTCGTCGAAATACTACGCTGCACCTCTTTCGCAATATTGTCATTCTGTAAGAGTGAGATCATAATAAATCGGTCACTATGTAATTGCACTGGTCGAATCTTTTTTCTATCTATAAGGATACCTAATTCTTCATAACAAAGAGAGATCACTAAAAGGATACGTACTTTAGGATAATATGGATTAAAACTCTGTACCTCACATTCACTTTCATCAATTTCTTTGTTTTTGTTACTGGGAGATTTCGTCAGAGCATCGGTAAGGAATCCATGATTGACCAGCTGATCTGCAGGCCACTGGCAGTTCTCGTCTTCTGTAAGACATCTGAAAATACAAGTATATAAGTTCCTGTTGTTTGTACACAGTCAAAGAAATCCTTCGTCCTAAATTGAGGAAAATTCCACATGGCTTCTAATTGGATACTTGACTATTTTTGGAAAAGTGTATGACACCGAACAGATCTTCATCATTTACAACTAATAATTCAATTTCAAGCCAGTAATTCCATTTAACGCCAATAATTCAATTTTACGTTAATAATTTGATGCCAAAAATGCCTTAAACCATTTTGGAAAAGAGCTGAAATCACCACCGCAAAATCATCACCATAGGTGTTTACCTATGGTGATGATATGGTTTTCGATTAAAAAATACCATTTTATTAATTCCGAAGCTATAGTGCCACAGAAGGACACATCAAACTATTAACACCCTTCTTTTTAAGGTGGGAGTTAAAAAAGAATAAAACTAACTCATTTTGTAATTTGAGTTCTCATGAATGTAATAATAACTTTAAAATTTCAATAAAAACTAGAATAAATACAACAGCTAGGTCTAAATTAAAAGAATCCTTGAAACTCTGAAGCGTTAAAAGCTATCTGATAAATGACAAACTATTCAGACATTTACACAATGGGGTCACACAAGGCTGTATTCTTGGTCCACTGTTTTTTACCATAATAACATTATATATACATTATAATATACTCGCACTAGTAAACATGTTATAAAGACCTTGAAAAGAAATCCCTAGCAGAACCAGGCAGGTTCGGTGGAATCTCTAGGCCAGTTTCCTTCGACACGATGGAGACCAGCACCAACGCTGCGGCGTATATGTCTTGAGCTTTTATTTGTCTGTATGTAAAAAATAAAGAATTCTTTGTAAATAAGCCCAAAATTTTGTTAGAGGATAATTATGTACAATTTACATATAACTTAGACTATAAAAATAAAGATGCAGATGCAACTATAAAAATGCAAACTTACTTATCACAGTAGCTGACTCCTTCAACAATCTCGGACAGCCTGGCATCCAAGCTGGCGCCGACCAGCTTGACCTCGCCGTTGTCCTCTAAGAATACATTCTCGCTGCGCACGTCTCGGTGCAATACACCTACACTGTGCAGCTCGCGCAACGCACTGAACAACCCCAATCCTACTTTACGCAACAGCCTTATACCCTCAAACTCGTCGAACACATTGCATTTATCTTGCAAACTCTTCAGGGACACACCGACAATAAAGTCTCTGAATACCACTAATAGTTCCCCTGTTTCTCTCGACTCTGATTTCAGCTCCATAGCTGCATAAGGGACCAGATAAGATTTTGATAGCTGGGCCATGGCTTTCAAGTCCTTCTTGAGAGAAGTGAATTGCGTGTGTCTAGTTTGGAGGTCATTTGGGGGAGGTAAGGACCATTTTTTGGCGACGACTGGCTTACCATCGTCATCCATTGCCAAGTATGTTATGGAACCATTGGTAGAATGACCTAGAATAAGAAGACCAATATAGTTAATTATTATGTAAATGGTGCTCAAATAAGCAGACAACGCACCTGATAATAAATGGTTACTGTAATAAATAAAAAACCAAACGCATTTATAGACTAAATATGAGCAGATAACCAGCATTATTTCTGGTTCTCCAAATTTTTAAGAGTGAGGTCTTTAAACACAATTGGCATTGGCTTGAACTTCAAATGAGTGGAGTTATACCTTCACAGCTGTTAGCGTCTTGAGACTTTTATGGGCAGCAATATCCACTTTACCATCAGATGATCTGTCTATCGATTTATTTAGTTGATGATGATGATAATGATAGCCCTACCTGTGGCATGATGTGAGGTTTATGGATGAAGAGATTAATTTATTATCTTCTAATCAGTTATTCTGGGACTGAAAAAAGTGCTTATTTATGATGAAAATCAATCCACCTGAGGAGACCTGTAATACTTCGAAAATAAAGAGTGATGATTTTTATGACTTCAGCAATATATTATGATTATAATGAGTTGACATAGAAAATCATCAAATATAGTACTCTCACCAATACATTTCCCCATGTAAACTATCTTATTGTTCAACTGGCTGAACTGGCATGTTTGCACACCCTTTGTGTTGCAGGAACAAGGTGAGATGACGGATGACTGTGACAACTTATTCTCCACATAGCTGAAAATGGCATGCAATTATAGTTAGTATTATTCTTAGCGTAATTTTAAGTTTTGTTCTATGTACTAAGACAAATGTAATAAGAAACAAAAAAATTAAATGTAGTCTTCTATGTGTACATCATATATGAAATCTGTGTTATTAAAGTTTGATAATGCTGTCATTATTTAGGATTGGACTCCCCAACGTTTGATCTAAATTCCATCCTAGTGGACTATGGCATATACTTACTGTTCACATTATGATGCCCAGTAGTGGGACAGTTATAAGATGTAACAAATAAAAAGAACTTATACCCACTTAAGCAACTTGGATGCATCTCCTTTTCCTCCATCTGGCTCAACGCCCTGAATATTTTCATTTTCATTCTTTAAATCCTCTTGTTGATGCTGTAGCTTGTCTTTATACTTTTGCTGTAATAATAATCTATCTATATTAAAGATAATTGACAGGTGTAGCAACGTACAGGTTAAACCCTGAGGGATAGAAATTTTTAAATTTCACTAAAATATTTGTCTTATGACATAATACAATCCTCTGTGATAGTTAGTCCTATCAGTAAAAACTTTTAGCTAAGAGTCTTATAAGTATGAATTTCTGTTCTCTGTCTGGAAGTGTGTTCTTGTCTTTTATCTAGTCCCGGGTACTCAACACAGTACAACACAGAAATCTTAATGTAGGGCTATAAGTGTGTAGTCAATATTTAGTGTAATTTGTATCTAACACTGTTAATATTAGTAACTCAAGCATTAACTTCACCACTAAAACATCCTATAAGTACCTATTTGCATGGGCACTAACAACTTCAATAAATACCTATGGTGATTACCTACTTATGTTATTTACTTACATTAAAATTAATTAAAAGTAAATATTTATACACTATAGTAGGTACAAAATGTATCCTAAATAGGTAATAAATATTTGTTATCAATTTTAATGAATTCTGCAGTTAAGGTAAGCAACACACCCAGTTATCTAAATGAATCACTTATGTTTTGTTATCCAAACATTAACTGACCATTTATACATTTTAAACACTAAACTTGATGTGAAGTGAATTGAAAGGCTCACTATTCGCCTGAGTGTTGGTTATTGCAATGAGATTCCAATAAGAAATTGGAATTACATTTTGGTACCTACCAACTACTGCTATAGAATTCAAACTTAATTAGCCCTATAGTACAATGGTCAGATAAATAATTAAGCAGTAGGTATGTATTCAATATTATGAGTAAGGAAATACTTACAAACATTTTGATACTACGAGTATTAGTTCATTAGAAATTCCGAAGTTTCATGAATACAAAATCCAAAAAAAAATAAAAATAATAAAATAATAAAAATGAAACATGCACTCTCTTTTCACTTCCGGAAAACTTTATTTACTCACTACACTACAAAACAAAAAACTTCAGACACTGAATGATTTATACAATGCAGTTTCTATGGCACAAACTAATATAATATATATCAAAGGAAATGTGTTGAGTTAGCGAAATAAGACTATAAAATAAATAAATCACAAATCACAATCACGGTACACTTCGATACTCCTATCGCATGAATCATGATCAGAAACCGGGGAGTGCCGGGGACCGGGAGTAATAAATTATAAACAAACCAAAGAGAATATTTACAAGTTGCCATATTTAAAAATCAAAAAATAAAAAAGATAAAGTATGAAGCATTAAAGCAAAATATTAAAGCTACCTACTCTATGAATAACCTGCAGGAAAACCTGTGTGAAAAAAAATACTTTGTCAATGTACTTAAGTTTAGTCTGTTAATTTTTTGATTCACTTTATTGAAAACTAGCTTCTGCCCGCAGCTTCGCCCGCGTGAAATTAGTTTATATCGCGAAACGGGATTAGACTTCATTTTTATCCTCTATTTCAGTTTATTTTATTCAATTTATTAGTTGCTTATGACTTAAGTAAAATTCATGCTACATGCTAAATTCATGCTACATGAATTTTACTTAAGTCATACGTTAGGTAGTAAAATTATAGCATGAATTTTACTACCTAACGTCATCTATTAACAACATCCGGAACTAAATATCTAGCAACTAACATCGATGTACCATGGGAATAACCTGTTTTACAGAGGTAAAAAGTGACTCTCAACCCTCCCAACTATCCCCACACACATAAACCATACCTACCACATAATAATTATAATATATTAAGTTGCAACGTGAAAGAGGAACAAACACACTTTCACATTTATAATATTAGTATAGATAATGAAACCACCTTACAAAGCAAAGTATACTTACTTCAGTCATCAATAAAGTTATTACTCATCAAGATCAGTCATGAACATGAAAGCATTATCACACTATGACATTGTGTCACAATGGCTCAGTTACCCGGCGTATTTAAAATACGAAACTGCATTTTTAACTTGATTTACTTAATGCCGTATTATTCCTATGGCGGTGTTGTGTGATGTAAGACGACCTGAAGACGACTAAATAATTAAATTACTACTTACTGCCTCAAATTAAATGTTTTGTGTTACTGCTTCCGCTCAGAGAGTTAACTCAAAAACCACCCGTCAGTTGTCACTCAAATTTATGTACTTATATGGGACCACACGATAAACACTACGTACTTGTCGAATAAAACAAATGTGTTCACCCAGTCGAACGTTATGAGGTAACAAAAAAAAAATAGTTGAGTTGAGAACTTGGTCCTTATTTTATTAGTCGATCTCTTTCATTCCCGGGTTATGCTGGCATCCAAAAGTTGGCCACATCCTACAGCGGTTATTGCGGGAGCGTTTTTGAGTTATCTCTGCTTGTCGATGTTAAAGTCGTTTATTATTTTGTAAAACCTATGATTTAGTGACATTTCTGATCTGAAGTAAAAACTCTGTACTCTATATGCACATAAAAAAGTTGGCATAAAGATAATAATTTAATAACTTACTTATCAGTCAACCTCGCCCGATATCTTGATCCAAATCACTATCAGCTTCATAACTGGTACAAAACGCTCCACCGATTAGGTTTAGGTTATTAACTATAAATTAATCCTGGTTGAAACCAAATATCTAACTTTGGATTTCCTAATAAAAAAATCACCCATACTGCGTTCGCGTTCGATACGAAATATATTAAGTTTTTATTGCTTTCCATATAAATGCCAGCTTTTCGCTTCTGTGTAAAAGACGATCACTAAGGTATGGTGCGGATTGATAGAAGGGTTAAAGGCTAAGCCTACCTCGTCTGTGAAGGCCAACGCATGTCTTAGAAATTTTATTTTTTATTTTTGATGTGTACGACATCTGACATGTGTTACAAGCTCTACTTCCGGCACCCCGATATAACCCAACATTAATTATTAATTGCAATAACTGTATAATTGTTTGTATAATAATTCTGTGTATAATAATTTATTCCTACGATTTATTAATAAATTCATTTATTGTTTGAGATTATATAAGTGATATTGACTTCCGATTTAATTGTAAAGTGGGGTTGAGAGTAGGATATAAATATGGCGGACTAAGGCAGTGCAGGTCATTATTTTTGTAACGGTTCTAAGGGGAAGTTCTGCCCGAATGTATACTTGTAAAGATAATTGGTAGTTAAATGTAATAATGTACAAAGTGTAGAGAATAATGTGTATATGCTGTAATAAACTACGTGAAAAGATGTGGCTGAAGTTTATTTTTGTGAAATAACTCATCGATAGGGAAGTTCATCGTCCTTGCTGCAGCCAGTGTGATAGCCATCATCACACTTCAGAAGTGGGGATATTTTCCTTTACAGCCCATATTATCTTGGTCAAAGGAACGGAGATTTTTTTTTTGACACGCCATCCATGTCTACCAAAGTACTCGCTGGCATGCGGCGGGGACTTCTTGTGATCGAAGGAACAAAGAAACGAACAGGTACGTCATATTCATTTTGTCTTAATCGAAGGAAGTGGTCTTTCTTAAAAGGTTATAAAATCTTATGACAGTTCTTAAATATTGAATGTTTTGGTTAGTGGTTGCTGACCCGTTACCTAACGATAGGTATATCTACACGACAACACAGCACTTGTACGTATTCACATGGAAAATAATAGTAATAACAATAATTGTCTTGTTGCTATCTAAAGTGAAATAACAACAACAACAAAATCCTCTTTATTATACGCCAAAACATATTACATGATCACAATATGTGTTTAAAGAATTTATTCTCATAAAGACTACAGTCACTTACATGAGAACTTAAAAATATAACATAATGCACTTATACAATCGTTCGCAAAATTAATACTTAAAACATGATGAATACAGTATACATATTACCCGTAAAGATAATTTAAACATGATTCTCAATAATGTACTGACTTAATTTTCTTTTGAAATCTTTCCACTTTGTTATTTTTTTTTTTTTTTAACAACTGAGGGTATTTTGTTGTAAAGTTGTGCTCTTTCAAAAGTAATTGTTTTTTTTGCCGTAGTTTGTTCTTATTCGGGGTAGAACTAAATAACTCAATATCACACAGAGATTAGTGCAACAGGCGGCCTTATCACTAAATAGCGATCTCTTCTAGACAACCTATTAAGCTGAATACATAAATAACTTTGGAAACAGGGTAGGGCGTACAATTGAGCTATAGAAATTTATTTTTTTGTCAGCATTAGAACAGAATAGTATTTTCAAAAGGAAATGCAAAAAGGAAATAGATAACAAAATAACAATAAGACTGTGTGGTTAGAATAAAACAATCGATCTAATAATATCAAGCCGTTATCTCGCATAGGTAAGTGACTACATGGCAGATCTGTGTGACCACTATGAAAATTCTCCTACTTGGCAGATTTTTACGGCTACTATAAAAATACTGTGTGTTTACATGGTGAATCTGTGTGGCTAGTATGGAAATGCTGTAGAACTGCATGGAGATCTATGTGGCTACTAAAGAAATGCTGTGTGTCCCCATAGTTAGGTTGTAGGACTATTGGCAGATCTGTGTGACTTCTATGAGAATTCTGTGCGTCTACTTGGCAGATTTGTATGGCTACTATGAAAACACTGTGCTTACATAGTGGATCTGTGTGGCTACTATGAAAATGCTGTAGAACTGCATGATAGATCAATGAGGTTACTAAAGAAATGCTGTGTGTCCCCACAACCAGGTTGTAGGGCTATTATGAAAAACTTAAACTTATAACCACACCCAAAATAGATATGTGCTAACCTAAGTAGTAAAACCTTTATCATCTTCCCAAAGGTACTCTGGAAGAAATCGCAATTTTGCTATAGCCTTTTCTGCACAAGTAATATAAATTGCAATATTTTTATTCCAATTTGTTGTTATGGTGTGCAATAAATTGTAATAAATAAACCAATAAAAATAAAATGCGAAATAGATTAACCTAAGTAGGTATAAAGGATTAAAAGAAACAAGCGCTCAATAGTAAGTTGCAATAAGTTTTTATTGAACATGCGATAATGTTATTTTTTTTGTTTGTTGTAATGATTTTGCGAATTAGATTGGACCTCTTTTAACATACATTCTGGTGTTACAACATACCTACATAATACACTTTTGACATAAACATGATCTGGTACCACGCTCAGGATTGACTGCAGCCAAATCCTCATTTACCGACTTGCTTTACAATAACATATACGCTGAGTATTGTAAATAAGTTATAGGTCAACCTATCATCACTGTTGTAGAGTAATATGTTTAACGTATCTATGTATTATACGTATGTATCTTATATTTAATATTTGGTATCTATTGACGAAAACTAGAGCATAGCTATAGCTATGGCTAATTGACTTTCTCATGAAAGAGGGAATTTGACAAAATAGTCTATATTATTTATTGTTACATGGGTCATGAATATTTAATGAGTAATTCAAATCAAATAATTACGTAACAACGTGCTATGTGTGCCGAAATAAAATTAATAGACTGTATATTTCATGGTCTTAATTAGTCACCATATTTATTGAAGGAAATTTTGGGTTCAATCCAATTATGCTCTTGATTTATTAATTTATTTATGTATCGTTATTCACAATAATATACAATACGCAAACTCGAGCCACCTAATACATTTATTTTGTGATATACCTACCTATTTACATTACAATTTTCAATTAATTGGTATATTACTTACAACGCATGTTGAATTATTCAACACAATTATTTTCATCACGTATTATCTCTAAAATTATGCCAATTAATAATTTTGTCAAGTAAATACGTCAATTCGTTTAGTCATAATCATTCTATAATAATGATTTACTAAGATATGATTATTACTCTGTTTATTAAGAAATTTATATGAAATACACTCAATGCATTAGGACGTAGCACCTGTAATGTTAATAATAATAATTTGTAGTAAATAAAAAATACGCAATTGAAGGTGTTACTTTATGTGTTAACGCTGTAAATATTATTTCAATAAAATAATTGCTTATGTTCCTATATTCATTCAAGCATTATATTTACAACACAATGAAAAAAAAATTTAAAACAAACAAGATTTGTTTTAGCTTTATTTTCAATAGATATTAAGTAGTGGTTATTTACTCCACTTATATCACCTTCTTATATTATTCATTTGTTAAGGTTCTTCAATAATATATTATTAGAATTTAATTTATAGGAGATTAAAACTTATTGATTATATTAGTGCAATGTGATCATGTCCCTTACCTACCGCAGTACACATCACTCATTAGTCATAAATAAAATTATTACATGTATATAGAATAAATAGATGCTGCTATTTATGCTTACAACATATGAAAAACAAAAAACAAAACAAATAAATATAATATAATCAGTTCTTGACGATTTCATATAAGTGCACCAATACAATCATTTCAATTACATACCTACTATTACATTAACAAAGTAAGGATAAAAAATACTTCCTCATGGGCATTTATTAATCAATTACTTATCATAAGAGAAAAAAAAACAACTCCAATTTTATAATTTTATTTGATAAGGCCTTTACGCCTTGTTATACTATTAAACTCCATAATTGTATTTGCCACAGGATTATATATCTTTCACCAATCATCACATGACCAACCACACGTTCACATTTATTACACACACGTTAATATTTACTATTATTACTAGTTCACATATATAGTACAGCCATCGTATATAACGTCATTTGTATATGTTTGTGTCCTTGTATATGTTTGTGCTCTTTGACGTCCTAGTATTTATGAGAAAACGGAGTCGGTTCGCATAACAGTTTGAATTTGCCTCTAAAATGGTCGCTCCCAGTTTTTAACCTACATGTTATTGTATAAAGCAACTCACAATATTACACAACAAAATTAAAACATTACATACTTTCGTCTGTAACAACAAGAATAAAATACTTATTATGTATATGTACCATAATTTAAATGAAAAGAAAGTACTTCAACACACTTCAACATTAATATTTGTAATCTGTAGTGGAAAGCGAATTATTTTTTTGTTATTTATTTTGTTTTAAATCTACCCTCAAAAGTTCATGGAATTATTTCTGACTATTAACGAGAAACAACCGCTCTCTTGATAAGTCCATGTCAGAAGAGTATATTTAGACATTTTTATCTTATGGTGTTCATTTAAAATTGGTAATTGTGCCTGATTGCTGTATGTGTGTGTGATTGCTACTCTGATTCGTGATGGACATGCAAAAGGAAAAATTTATTGATGAAATACAACCCTTTAGGTAGTGTTTATATCAAAATAATATGAATTAAATAATTATTATTATTCTTTATGCGACCCAGATTATAAACTAAAAATTACACAAAGGGGATTCAGTTGCTAAGTGCGCGTTCTCTATTCTGGTGCTTAATTCTTGTACAATTACGAACTAGATTAACTGGGTTTAACTAATACTTACAGTATTTGTAATAATTATGTATCTACTGTTTAAAGTCATACGTGGAAATAATAAGTTTTAGAAAAACAGGATAAATTGAAAACAATGTAGGTACAAGCTGTGTAAATGAAATTAAGAGCTATGTGAATGAACTGTGTGAATGAAATTAAAAGCTGTGTGAATAGAATTAAAAGCTGTTTGAATGGAATTAAAGGCTGCGTGAATGGAATTTAAACCTGTGTGAATGGAATTTAAAGCTATGTGAATTATATTAAAATCTGTGCGAATTAAATTGAAAGCTGTTTGAATCTATTAAAGCTGTCAAAATAAATCAAATTTGTGTAAGTTACATTAATAGCAATGGGATGAAATAAATAAATTAACTTTCTATCCTATACGTAATAAAACTTTAACTGATCGGTGTCTGTACATGGCAACAAATTTAAAAATTCATAATAATATGAGGTCCTTATTTAATCAAGAGAACCCAAAACAATGTTTTGCCATTTTGTCTATTTGTCTGTAGGTTTGTGCACATTAATCCTCTAGAATTGCTTATCCGATTTGAATGCACTTTTCAGATTTCTATTTTGATGGGCTTCACTTAACATTAGACTGAAAAAAATGGAAGAAAATATAAACTGTAAATAAAAGTTGTATAAATAAAAAAAAATATGCAATTGAGAATACAAACGTCACCAAAGAAAAATAAATATTATTTTATTTTTTATTGACAATAAAGCCCGATTATTATTTATTACTTAGTACATGTGGCGAGCTTGTACGTGACAAGATGTTATTTGCAGTAATTACAAGAACCAGTTACTCGTTCGGTGTTTCAATTTCAGATGCCGCCGTAGACCGGTGACAAATCGGGACGCGAGCAGACTAGCAATGATGACCTAATGATGACCGCCGTGAGACACGACAGCTGCAGGATGGCCGAGTGTTACAAGCTCTACTTCCGGCACCCCGATATAACCCAACATTAATTATTAATTGCAATAACTGTATAATTGTTTGTATAATAATTCTGTGTATAATAATTTATTCCTACGATTTATTAATAAATTCATTTATTGTTTGAGATTATATAAGTGATATTGACTTCCGATTTAATTGTAAAGTGGGGTTGAGAGTAGGATATAAATATGGCGGACTAAGGCAGTGCAGGTCATTATTTTTGTAACGGTTCTAAGGGGAAGTTCTGCCCGAATGTATACTTGTAAAGATAATTGGTAGTTAAATGTAATAATGTACAAAGTGTAGAGAATAATGTGTATATGCTGTAATAAACTACGTGAAAAGATGTGGCTGAAGTTTATTTTTGTGAAATAACTCATCGATAGGGAAGTTCATCGTCCTTGCTGCAGCCAGTGTGATAGCCATCATCACACATGGCTCACATGGCCTACTATAACGACTAGGGTCAACTGTGTAACGTCCCTTCCGAAGCACGGAAACGCTCATGTAGCAGAATCCTGTATAAACATTTTTTTGAAGCGAGAGTAGTTCGAGTCATAAATAAAACTAGATGTAACAGCCGATATATGTACGTTTACTTCAATGAAATATACACTTCGACAACCTATATTATATTAAATTGTTAACAATATCGATAGAAAACTACAAAATGTTATGTTATGTTAATACTTTATAACTGGTGCAACAATTTCAGAAACACAACATATTATTTTATAAGTGATTTAGGGCCTGATTCACCACTACCTGATAAAGTTCCTAATAGCTTATCAGGAAGTTATTTGCCATAAAAACGACTACTTTTGGTTTGACAGGTGTCGGATAGAACTATCTAGCAGATCAACTGTCTGATAAGTTATCTGCCACTTCAAGTGCCTGTTAAGGACGTTATCTGGCAGATATCACTTGCGTTTAATTTATCTGAATAGATCGGTATTCAAAAATGTAGCAAAGGGTACAAATCTTACTATTTTCGTTTTTGCATGGTCTAAATATACTTGCAAATATGAAAAAAAAGTTAACTAGACTTATTTTGAATAAAAAGTATTGAAGTGGTGAAATAGGCTCTCAATGTTTCAAATTCATGTACGCTACGTACGTTTTCGCTACGGACTAAATTGACACATGCAAATGTCAATTTTCGAAATAATGATACCAGCTTTTTAATAGTAGTGTTGTACTACGATACCGGTTATATGAATCGTAACTTTTTACTTTTATCAGATAATTTTATTTTTATTTGATAATAGACGAATCTTTTAAAAATCATGGTAACTATGGAGTATCACAGATAAAAAGTATATTTATTAATTTTAATTACGTATTACATTAAGTAAATACGACAATTATTGACTTCTTGTTGAAGAATACGCAATAACAAGGTTAAGGTACATTATATAGGTATGCCTGTCGGTCATATTATTTTAAAGACACATTTTTTATTATTACTGAAAAACGATACTAGATTGTAAATTACGTAAAGTTACGGTAGAGGCACATCACTATTAATGATTCGCAAAAAAGTGGCAACACAGCTAATGTCAATTTAGTCCGTAGCGAAAAAAAAACAGACTGTAATTAAAATCTCATTAAAATGTATTTATCAGGTCGTGTACAACAAATGCGCGAGCAGTCGTATGATGAGGAGGAATACATAAAACATTAACACACCCTAATAAGGTACTGAACACACACATACACACACACACTACATGATATATCATTTAAAGTATGTGTGTTCCACTGAATCCAACAACACTCAATGCAATTTGTATTTATTTTTATGTATTTATTACACTTTATTGAGTTGTTTATTGTATACCATAGGTAAATATGCTACAATTCATATTATTTGTCTTTAATGTGAAAAATAATCGGGTTTTCATTTTTTTTATAATAAAACAACAGATTCATTTCACAAAACGTACAAATTCAACTTCTAATCCCATATCTGTTATACGTCTAATTTTGAGAGCCTGATTCTATTTATTTATTATTTATACACTCTAATTACTCACTGTATACATATTCATTTATTCACTGTCTATTCATTTATTCACTGTAGGTATATTTATTTATTCGCTGTCTAATTAATATTCAAATACTAGCTGAACAGCCCTCGCTTCGCTTCGAGACCCGTAAGTTTCAGCCGCGTAGGTTCCGCTCCCGTAGAAATCTCGGGATAAACTCCCGATCCCGCGGGATTTTCGGTAAGACAGACTTGTTACTTTTATATTAATGTGTTTTTGGTTTAGAAGCTATACCCATATGCGTAGGAGTTTTTCCCGCGTAAATTCGGATCCCGCGGAATTCCCAGGATAAAAGTATCCTATGTGTTATTCTGGGTATAACCCAGAATAAACTATCCGTGTGCCAAATTTCATCTAAATTCATTCATCCGTTTTTGCGTGATTGAGGACCAAACATACAAACTTACAAATTTTCACATTTATAATATTAGTAGGATAATCCAACTCGTGCCTTACGTAATAAGTCGACAGAGGGAGTCCGGTATGGATTTATTTATTCACTGTCTATTTAATTATTCGCTGTCTATTTAATATATTCAAATATAATCCAACTCGTGCCTTACGTAATAAGTCGACAGAGGGGGTCCGATATGGATTTATTCATTCACCGTCTATTTATTTATTCACTGGATATTTATTCACTGTCTATTTTATAGCCAAATACGATCTAAGAGGCGTATCACGTGATAAGTCGACAGAGGGAGTCCGGTATGGAGTAGAGCGCGTAGAGCTGGGTCTCATCTGGCCTGGCCTGGGTGGCGCCGGCGGCCTGGCGCGCCAGCGCCGTCAGCTGCTGCTGTGCCTCGTCTAAGATGTCTTGGCGTTTGTAGAAACTGGAATTTATGGGTAATAATATTATTGATGTTATATGTATAATGATGAATATAATTTATATTATTAAAAATGTTAAAAAACAAAGCGATTTCAATTTCGACAAGCAATAAAATTATTCATATGTATTACTACGGATTACTCAAAAACTAATCGTCAGAGGTCGCTCCTTCCGACGAGTTACCTTTACTTATATTTAAAATCGATTAAAAAACTTCCAATTGAGCGCAGTACTCACGCGTCTGTGACGGCGCGGAAGGCGCGCGGCAGGTGTTGCGCGTCGAGCGGCGCGGCGAGCTGCGCGGCGAGCGCGCGTACGCACGCCGCGTCGCACGCGAGCGCGAGCACGCTCACGCGCAGGCGCGCCAACAGCGGCTGCAGGCCCAGCGCCGTCAGCGATGACGTCACTTGCGTCGCTATCTGGAAGCGTTCCGTTGGTTACGGATTATTTTGTGATTACTAGTGGTGTGCCCTAAGGCAAAGTACGGATTATGATTATATGGTGGCATGGTATTGGTAATGTGAATGATAACATCACGGAATCCAGGGCCAGTCAATGAATGTTTATATAAACTTTTTTAAATGTGTTTGTTACAAAGTACAAAAAGAATTTTTCTTCACCTGAGGCACCTGAGATTAGATTAAATATTCAGTATGTATAAGAATAGCTGTTTTTTGGCTATTTTGTTTGGCCTATCACCTGGAGCTCGCAGTGTCGCCTGGTGTTCTTGGTGACGCGCTCGCCGGCCGTGATGAAGGTGATGGCGAGCAGCGGGCTGCCCGACTTCTCGCCCTCCGACCAGCTCAGCGACCTGCTGCCTGGAGTACCATATTATATATTATATTATAGTTCATTATGTAGTACATATTGGAGCATATAATATTATGTAAAACATTTTAATGATAAATTAATAGTTTGAAAAAGCATTGCTTCAAGAAGTCTGATTAACTTAAAAATTTGCACAATAATCAAAGACTGAAGACAATGCAAAGTCATGACAATTTTGGTCAAGTTAGTTACTTAACGACACAGTGACTACATTTATTGGTGTTGTATTTATTGGTTTGCATACTTCATTTATAGGCGTTTTAAATCTTTTAATTTTTTACTGCTGTCGAAAACTTAATTGCATTAATGTCAAAACTGATTGTAACAAAACGCCCATATACACACAAAAAATTGTTATACATAATTACCAAATTCTGGACTCCTCACAGTGTCTGGACTAAACTTCTGCTTTATGAAGTCGACGACATCTATGAATGGCACTTTGTGTTCGCGGAACCTGAAACATGTGGAAAAATTACAACCATGACACAATCACAACAGCTGTGTACGTGTCATGAAGCAAATATAGAGAGGAGACGGCCTAAGCAACTGTGCACTGTGACTCAACTAGGTCCTGACGTCATCACAGTAGGCGTGGCCTAAAGTCAGTCTACCGTTGGCGCCCGTCCTGTGCACAGCGTTATGAACGTTCACATTTTCAAAGAAAAGGATGAAGTGCTGTCTACTCGACATTAGATGGCGACACTATTCTTATATTTTGAGTACGTCCCTGTTATATCCTACATTTATCGACATCTAGTGTGACATAGTTAAACTACATAGTAAAATCGATATACAACGAAGCGAGTAGTTTTGCTATTGACCGTTAGATGGAAAATAAAGAAGTGGACGAGATCTAATTAATACCCCTCGCCCCGCAAAGTGTCACTCGTTCGTTCTTTTCTTTCTTAGCGAAATCTACATACAACGTCTCCTCTCTATATTTGCTTTATGGTATACGTGTGAATATGGTACTGTGTACTATTATTTTATGTCCTCAAAACGGCACTGGAGCAGAGAGCTGGATTTTGGTCTAGGCTTCCTCATCGCTGAGGAGATAACCATGACCTAAATCGGTGCATGACTGGCATGGGTGTCATGGACAACGCACAAGACAATGACACACACCCAGACCGAGAACGGAAATCTAAACTAATCATCCGTCGGTAACTAACCCAGGATCCTTGGAACAGCGATGCGGCCTTTTAACCATTGCGCCATTGGGATCGATACATTGTATCCCCCTCAATAACGTATGACCGTTATAAATAAGAATGTCTGACCTGATATTCTCCCAGCAAATAAACACGAAATGGTCTGACCTGGTGTTCCCCTACCATATAAAGTGTTTTCCCACCATATAAAGTGTTTTCCCACCACATAAAGTGTTTTCCCACCATATAAACCCGAAGTAGTCTAACCTGGTGTTCTCCCAGCAGCAAACCAGCACGTACGCATCGTCAGGCACCAGTAAGATGGAGGCTCCGGTCAGCTCGTGAGCCTCCGCACTGCTCGAAGCCCACGCCACACAGCTGTACCCGCTCGCCCACAGCTCGCGCGCCAACTGCGCCCGGCGCGTAGCGGCCGCGCCGTCGCGCGTGTCGCCCGCCGTACCCCATACCGACACGCTAATTAGAGTCGACTGAAATAATAATAAATAAATAACGCTTCACACTCATAGCCCCACACTAGGATTCCCTGTGTCGTGGGTGCCATGGACATTCAAACTCATCATTCAAATTTTCGCCTCGCTGGGAATCGAACCCAGGACCCTCGGAACAGCGATCCAGCGTGTTAACCATTGCGCCATCCGGGTCGTCGAAATGAATTGTTTAAATTTTTATTTTTATATAACTTTTCTTATTCGATGCTGGCTTCCATAAGGACATTAATTTAAATTGATATAAGTTAAAATAAATAATACTACACACACAGTTTATAGTTACTAGACGTTCGCTATATGAACGGAATTCATAATATTCTACTACTACGGTAGAGGAGACTAAGGAATGACAGTTTGTATGAAAATCAGTTAAAACTAACGCCACTCGAGCAAACCCGTGGGCAGGAGCTAGTAATTAATAACTAACATTCGTGTGTGTAGCGTGACCGATGCCCAGTAATGGGCCATTAAGCCTAGGGGATTGAAACTACATTGGTACGTGTTTGCAACCCATTAATGACCCACTACTGAACACGGATCTCTCCTTATATTGAAGAAGCCTAGAGCATACAATCCAACACGCTGCTCCAGTGCGGATTGGTGGAGAAAATTACTGTACCGACCTCTAAACCCTTGATAGTATTGGGCAGTTTCACGTCCAAAGACTTCAAGATAGCCGCCATCCGTTCCAAAGACATGGAGAAGCCGACTGAAGAACATTTGAGTTCAGCGCTCTGGTCCTTCTCAGCTCTGGCTACTTTCCAGAATTCTCCAACGAGTGCATCGTATCTGGAAACAGAGAGGTTATATATTAAAAAGAATTGCCACCCTCTAAAAAATATGAATTTTAAAAATTCCATATTCGAAAACACCTTGGCGTAACGGTGGCAGATACAAAATATTAATTGATCTTGATAAGTGTATTAATAAATCGACAACGCTATACGAAATAATCATTGCTTGCATTGCTCATACGTAAATGAAATTCAAACCAAAGTCTAAGGTACGATTCAGACCAACCGGCTCGCATCGGAACGGAGCCGTACGCGTGCCGCGGCAGCCGACAGCGTCCGCTGCAATCGCTAGTCGCTAGTGAATTCGCTAGTTGCTGCATTTTAATCTCCGTTCGTATTCCACGACGCACGGCCGACCGGCTCCGAACGGCTGCCGTCGGTCGGGTCCGTTCGGAGCCGGTCGGCCGTCGAGATAGCCGAATGCATTCCGTCCGCGACACGTCGCGTGATGTCGACGGAGATAACTATGCGTTGCATGCAAATATAAATATGAACTGTAAGTAATTATTACTGTTGATACATTTCAATGTTCTTTATCGCACTGTAAAATACCGCCCGGCCCGGTCCGAAGCGAGCCGGTTGGTCTGAATCGTACATTCGTGTCTAATCTAAAGAGTTAGATCGTAAATCTAGGCATGATGAATTCTGAAGGGGACGGCGCGTACGCAGTCCCCACTACCAAAAATTACGCGTCCGAGTTATCCACATTAGGGATAATCGCAGGGGTCAACCTAACCGGAGTGCAATGGGAAGGTCTCGCCCTGGGGGAACCGCCTTCCTGATTAGTGATGGTTAACTCGAGTCCCTAACTCGAGTTAACTCGAGTTGGGCGTAACTCGAGTCCACTCGAGTTGAACTCTCTCTAACCCGAGTTCGAAAACCGAATGGAACCGACATGGAGCGAAGTTTGCCGATAATTTGAGTGAGACTATATTAATTTCGTTCACTGATATTTATTCATTCACACATTCATAGCAAACAAACAAGTGTCATTTCATTACATTACTTAATTTAACTAAAGTACAGTCCGCCCAACTTAACTCTGAAATGGCAAAAATTGGAACTAACGAAAAGTCATTCATAAGTACGTTGTGTTCATTCATCTGTCAGTTACTAGTGTGCAATGATTGGTCAAATGAATGTCAAATGCGTCCGACAGCGCCTCTTTCGTTTCAGTCTTAAATTGGGTTTACTATAAGGCCATTTTAATAGGCCACATTTGACAACTGTTTGTCTTTGCTTTATAGTGAGGGTAACCTGCTGAAAAACATCGATTAATTTAATTAATCGATGCGGACTTCAAACATCTGTAAATTGAATGTGATTGTTATAAAAACTATTTTAATGACCACACAGTTCAAACAATGACTAAAAAAACGACAAAAATAATGCGTCTAATAATGGCGCGAAATGAAATCATGACTTTTTTGTAACATTTCACGTTTCTGGATACTGGCTTTTGAGCCAGACGTTATATATTTAAATGAATGATTACATATTTTTTGGCCTAAAATGTAAGAAAATTAATTCTGTTCCCATTAAAATATGTTTTATTTTGTAATCGTGAAATACTTTTTGACGATTAGTTCGACTTCTCGAATTCAACTTATCTACTGATCTGTTTCTTTTGGTACCATCCCTCATGTTTAAAAAGAAAAAGAGTTCACTGACGTAACTTTGTAACGACGTCAGTTCTTTACTTAAAAGTGTAAAAATTTTAACAATATCTAGTAGGGAATATTAAATAATATGGAGTGCCTCCCTTACAAGGTTACTTTGTAAAATTTTGACGAACTGTCAAATGTGGCCTATTAAAATGGCCCTACTATAAGGAAAAAAATATCTTTGTGATACTAATTATCTTATTTCTTTGAAAATATTGTGATAAATAATTATGAGCCTGTAAATGTACCTATGTACATACTTGCATCATAATGTTAGTCTGATTTTATTACCCGACTGCGTCAGAAGGAGGGTTATGTTTTTCGAGTGTATGTATGTATGTTTGTATGAATGTCCATTTATTTGAGCGGCCCCACAGCCCAAACGGTTGAACGGATTTCGAAATATGAGGTATCGTTGAATTCGTCAGAACTGTGTTAGTGTCACAGGCAATATGAATTCAAAATGGCGCCCGAAAGTGGAAAAAAAGAGGGGATAATCTTGAGTTTTTCTCTTATCTTAGCAATATGGGTATCAAATGAAAGATCGTGAAAGTGTGAAAAGACCTTTTCAAAAATATATATATATCATATAACGTTTAGGCACACTTTTTAACACAAATTGTCACAAACCATCCCAAAAAGTAGAATTTTTCGGCGAAAACACTAAAAAGTCTGAAATAAAAATATTAAAAAACAAAAAACCTGACTGCTTATAAAAGAACTCAAAAGAAAAAAACAAGTGTCACAATATCAACATAAAATACTTCATGGTGCTGCAGGCGGGGACAAACAACTGTTACCTACGGGTAAAAAAAGATTTATCACAAGTACTACGTCAGCATGAAGTATTTTATGTTGATATTGTGACACTTGTTTTTTTCTTTTGAGTTCTTTTGTAAGCAGTCGGGTTTTTTGTTTTTATAATAATATTTAAAAAAAAAGACTGCTAAGTATATAATTTCATAGTTTAATTGATAGTAAATATTATTTTTAATTAAAATTCGAGCCAAAAATACTTAAATAAATTATTTCATTTCAAACAATGACTTTTTTGTTTCTTTAGTTAGTAGGTATAACTCTCCCATTATAAATAAATAATATAAAAAAATAAAGAATTGCAACAGATAAAAATATAATTTGTCTGTTCCAATTTTTTAAAGTATTTATGCCAAGTTGAGGGAATAATTAGCAAAAAAACTCAAAAAAATATTTACTTGTCCATCCAGTTAACTCGAGTTACGTAACTCGAGTTCAACCCGAGTTACGTGGATTTTAACTCGGGTTAAATCGAGTTATGTTTTTTCCGAGTTGGCACATCACTATTCCTGATCACGGTGTCCCCTACGCCAGGTAAGTATGAATTCCCACCCGCGCCGCCAGATACTTGTACAACCTCCACAGAGTCTCAACGGCGTGAGTCACAAACAAATTTTGTACCGCCATCTAGTGACTAATGTTGGCACCCTCTGCACTAGTAGCGCCCTCTGCACTATGCTCTGATTTGTTCCGTGAGCTAAATAAAAATGCTAAGAGATAGTAATTCATTACATAAAAGCACAATTAATAAGAACAAGGTACTCCCGTACATTTATTACCCTGTGATTAAGTTGCACAGTTATAAAGAATTGAAGACACAAGTGAATGAAGGGGATAATATAATGTTAGATTTGTTAAAAAATGGAGAAAAAATGTGTAAGGTAGAACCAGAGTGGTCCAAGTGACATTTTTGAAAAAAAACCCGATTTTGGCAAAAACATCTCCAAAATTCAATATTCTTTTATTCCACTTTGATTCAATTGTCATTCAGAAACATTGTCTAGGAAAAAACGCAACCTCTCACTTTGGACTTAATGGAATTTGGAAAATCTTAGTGTGCCAGACTGGTCCAAGTGACAAATCTGTACTTGGATGATTATGATTCTAATTTTGTGAAAAGACTATTTGATCAAAGTGCAATGTAAGGGCGCATTCAAGTAGAAAGCTGGTTACCGGCGCTGATCTGCCAGCGCTGGTCCGTCGAGATAACCTCTACATAAAGTTTTTGAGTTACTCTTAATAATGTGTATTTAATTTATGATCGTTACCTCATAACTTGTCACTAGATGCTTCGATTTTGATATTTCCTTTTTTTATTCGAAAGCTAGTACCTACTTGACGTGTGGTCATATATAATTTTCAGCGACATCTGACGAGTAGTTTTTGAGTTATCTATACTTCTCGATTTTGAAGTCGGTTATTTTTTGTAAAAAGTTATTGTATTATTTGAAAGCTGGTACTTGTCGGTGGTCCCGTATAAATTTGAATAACAACTGACGAGTAGTTTTTGATTTATCCTTAATGTGTATTTATGTTTGTTATCTCATAGCTTTGTACTGGGTATTCCAATTTTGACGATTCTTATTTTAATTGAAAGTCTGGGCTTGTCGTGTGGTTCCGTTAAATTAAATTTGATTTACATCAAACCAGTAGTTTTTGAGTTACTCTTAATAATGTGTAATTAATTTATGGTCGTTACCTCATATCTTAACACTGGGTGCTTCGACTTTTTAAATTTTTTTTTATTCAAAAGCAAGTAGGTCCTTGACGTGGGGTCTCATATAAATTTCAGTGACGTCTTACAAGTTGTTTTTGAGTTACATACACTTAGCTTTCAAGTAAAAAAAGAATCGTCAAAATCGGAATACCCAGTAGAAAGTTATGAGATAACAAACATAAATACACATTAAGGATAATTCAAAAACCAATCGTCAGTTGTTGTTCAAATTTACACGGGACCACCGACAAGTACCAGCTTTCAAATAATACAATAACTTTTTACAAAAAAATAACCGACTTCAAAATCGAGAAGTATAGATAACTCAAAAACTACTCGTCAGATGTCGCTGAAAATTATATATGACCACACGTCAAGTAGGTACTAGCTTTCGAATAAAAAATGGAATTATCAAAATCGAAGCATCTAGTGACAAATTATGAGGTAACGATCATAAATTAAATACACATTATTAAGAGTAACTCAAAAACTACTGGTCCGATGCCGCTCAAATTCATATGAGACTACAATGATACTTGCATTGAACCACTTGCACTGTACCAGCTTTCAAATAAAAAGAGAATCATAAAAATCTAAACACTCAGTAAAAAGTTATCAGGAAAAAAACATAAGTACACAGTACAAAACATCCTTACACATTCAAGTTAATTCGAAACTACTCGTCAGATGTCGCTCAAATTTATATGGGACCATACCACAAGCACCATCTTTCAAGGATATAAAGAATCATCAAAATCGGTTTACCCAACACGAAGTTATGGGGTTACAAACTTACCAACAAAGATAAAAAAAAAAATCGGTGAATAAGTTTTTTTTTAACTTTTCTATTTGTTTGTAGTATGTTTGTGCTTGCTGATCTCAGAAACGGCTGAACGGTTCGTTATGGAATTTTCACTAGATTCTTTTTTGTTCGAAGGTAAAGTAAAAGTAGTGCTTGTCATAATTATGGTACCTACCTTGTACATTGGAGCGACATCTGGCCGGTGGTTTTTGAGTTATCTTGACTTTGAAGTCGGTTATTTTTTTTTGTAAAAAGTTAGTTCTGAATCATATTAATATACTAGCTGTGCCGCTGTGCCCGAGGTTTCGCCCGCGTGAAACTCAGTATGTCACAAAATTCCGGGATAAAGAGTAGCCTCCATGTTGCTCCACAACCTCCTCCATCTCCCAGTGAAAGTCCGCAACTTAATTCGATAACAGTATTTTTTCCCGCATGAATCCCGATGCCGCGGGTATTCCGAATAAAGAGTAGCCTACTTATGTGTTGCTCCACAACCTTCTCTATTCTCCAACGAAAGTCCCATAAAAATCTGAAACCGCGACTTCGTTTGAGAATAATAGTTTTTCCTGCGGGAATCCCGAATTCCGGGATAAAGAGTAGCTAATATGATTCTCCACAACCTAATCTATCTCCAAGTGAAAGTTCCATAAAAATATGTTCAGCCGTTTCTGAGATTAGCGTGCACAAACATAAGTAGATTACGGACATATAGATAAATTTGTTAGAGTTTTTAATTTTTGTTTGTGCCAGAGTGGTCCATGTGCAAGAATTTTTAAATTTTTGTTTGTGCCAGAGTGGTCTGTGTGCTTTTTTTTGTGAAAAACCATCAATTTGTTATACTAAATACAAATGATTGTGATTATACATATCTTATTACTTTAATCTAACTTGTTAGCTGTAATTTTAATAAAGAATTACAAGTTAAAAGTTATTAGTTTCGCTACAATAAGTACAAACGCGTTTCCCTCGTTTTCTCGAAAAGTTAAAATTGTCACTTGGACCACTCTGGTTCTACCTTACCTAAATTTGATTTATAAATGTTACATATCCCGTTCATCCACTCATGTCTTCAATTCTTAAAAACAGTGCAATACAACTGTGATATGAGCAAATGCAATATAATGATACGATAGAGATTAAAGTGTTTAAAGAACTACCTGTAGTTTGATATAAAAATTATCTAAGACTCAATTAATAGAACACTTAGAATGAAAAACAAGGAGTTAGTATATGCAAGGAAAAATACAAGACAGAAACAATAAAATATAAATAAAATCAACCATTTACATAATAAAGAAAATTAAAACGTCTTACATAAGTTTAATAAATTATTTCAAAAACAAAAAAACTAACATCACGCGGAATTCACATAACTTGTATTAGCTTGTGTCTGTAGCATCAGTTTTTTCTTTATTGGCTTAATTTTGCTTGCGTCCAACGATAGATGTCGCTGTACAGGTTTCTGAATCACGCCGTTCAGACTTCTTGTAGGATCTATATAATCCCCGAACGACTTAAGTCCGTTACTCTGGTTTCCCTTCAAAACGTATAAATCTTTCGCCTTTTACTAAAGATTTCCGTGGAGGGGAACACTCAAATGAGTCTAACTCATATTTTTGATATGCCTTGCTTGCAAGGCTCAAAAACGAATCAAAATTAGAGGTGGGCTGTACAGTGTGTACAGTAGTGATGCTGAACTATCCATAGTTACACTATCGATTGTTGACCTTGAAAATCAGGATATCGATAGGACTATCGATAGTATTGCTAAAATCAATACTATCGATAGTATATTATGGTAATACTATTGATGATCTGCAATAGTATCGATACCATCGATAGTAATACCTAGTTATAAAATAGTGGTAAAGTCATGCTGATTGGGCTGCACACCCCAAAGGAAAAATGGATGGCACAGAATATCAGTGCTGTGGCTGCCACAGCAATCGCTGAGTGCCATCCACTTCCTAAGTGCTTACTGTGGAATAATGTTTTATTTTACACTCTTGTAACTTTAACTTTTATCATTCCATTGTAAGCATTTTTTTGGAATAAACAATTTTTCTTTCTTTCTTTCTTTCTATTATACTATTGACATATAATAGTATCGATAGTATTATATTACCGATACTATTACAGAATACATAACTATCGATACTATCGGCTATCAAACTTAAATACTATCGATAGTATCGATACTATTGCAGGTAACCAATAGTATTAACATAATATACTATCGATACTATCGATAGTATTAAACCTGTACAGCGACATCTATCCGACACAGAAAAATCCGTGCCATATTTAAAATTTATTTTGGGGCTACATTATCTACAGCTACAGCGCAGTTGTACTTTTACGTTATGGTGGTTTAGTCAACAAATACAATGTATATGTTTTCTATTATAAGTATTTATTATTTATAACTAATGAGCAACACTTCTCTTACAAATTAATATAAAAATGCACAAAATCCAAATATTATGATGTTGTAATTAACAAAACAAAGAAAATATACGCCAACACACTTAGCTATATTGTTTACAGTAATACAAAATGACTGAATAGCTTTAAAGTTAATTAATTGATTTGTCTTTTATCAGGATTTTGTACTAGTTAAGGATTTTTAACAATATTTTCAATAATGTCAAACAGTATGTGAACTAGCTCAGCTTTGTGGTATTGTTGATGTACTATTCTATCCCAAATTGATAATGTGCTACTCATTATTATTGGCCTGTAGACCAAAATGCCCAATCTCCTTTGATACAATTTGCACAGTTGTATTGCTGGAGTTCTAAACCAAAAAAATAGTGTACGCCGCTTGGCACCTGGGATGTACACAATATATTTTACGGAACAATGTCTGCTGGTTTCTAATTCTGAATATAAACTATGCTGTTATCTTTTCACAACGTACAAACTAGCTCTGTTTTGCATTACGATTGTCGCCAACGTCCATACCACGTTGAAAACACCGGTTCTCGTCCGATCACCGAAGTTAAGCAACGTCGGGCGCGTTCAGTACTTGGATGGGTGACCGCCTGGGAACACCGCGTGATGTTGGCTTTTTTGGTCCTAAAAGTTACTATATTTTATTTTTAAGATTTTTAAAAATGTTGATATTTAATCATTTTTAAATATAAAATATATACTTTTTATTGGTTTGAAACAGTTTTCATTTTTAATATCAAGTACAAAGTGAATAGCAGCAGTATTATGGCAATAATTTATGCTTCCTTTTCCTTTAGCTCAAGTATTATTTACTACATTATTCTTACTTATTTCTTGTATGCGTGATAATATCATATGAGTCATAGAGTATGAACTAGCTCCATTTTTTAAGAATATTATCGCCAACGTCCATACCACGTTGAAAACACCGGTTCTCGTCCGATCACCGAAGTTAAGCAACGTCGGGCGCGTTCAGTACTTGGATGGGTGACCGCCTGGGAACACCGCGTGATGTTGGCTTTTTTGGTCCTAAAAGTTACTATATTTTATTTTTAAGATTTTTAAAAATGTTGATATTTAATCATTTTTAAATATAAAATATATACTTTTTATTGGTTTAAAACAGTTTTCATTTTTAATATCAAGTACAAAGTGAATAGCAGCAGTATTATGGCAATAATTTATGCTTCCTTTTCCTTTAGCTCAAGTATTATTTACTACATTATTCTTACTTATTTCTTGTATGCGTGATAATATCATATGAGTCTATGAACTAGCTCCATTTTTTAAGAATATTATCGCCAACGTCCATACCACGTTGAAAACACCGGTTCTCGTCCGATCACCGAAGTTAAGCAACGTCGGGCGCGTTCAGTACTTGGATGGGTGACCGCCTGGGAACACCGCGTGATGTTGGCTTTTTGAGACTCTATAATTATATTATTATTTATTTTTACGATTTCCTCCAGCTTATCCTTTTTTTTTACCTTTTCTTTCATTTAAAATTATATTTGATCATTTTTAAGTTAGCAGGTATACATTATTTTTGTTGCTTTGAAATAGCTTTCATTTTTTACTCAAGTGCTTAGCAGCAATGCTAGGACAATAATTTGAGTTCCTTTTTTTCTTTACTTTTTTGTATTATTTACTACAATTTTTACATTAATTATTGTTTTTATTCTATTAACTGGTGTTTAATGTAACGGTAACGCGCCATCTAATAAAATAACATATAACTACTTTGTAATGGTGGTGAGAGGTCCACCATTAACAAATCCGAGTGGTCTAGTGGCGGATAAATAAAACGACTGGTTCTTGTTAGGTACTGCTGTAGGTAGTATCGGATATATGAATGCTTTATTGACAAACCCTGCCTATATTTATACACCAGCTTACGCTAAGCATTAACCAATAAAAATATCATTATTTGTTTAGCCAATAAAAATATCTAAATTTCTACCAATCACATTTAACTCAATACAAATTAATAATTTCGGCAACGTATTTATCTATAAAAGAGACAAAATATATATTTCTTCTTCGCTCTAATTTTGTTGAACTTTGTACAACGACGTGCGTCCATTGTGGCTGCCATGTTGAACTCCGTGATTGACGAAGCATATAAAAGGCGCGACGGCCGGCGCAGACCTCATTCGGCGGGCAGCGGCGACGTGGAACACAGCTCCGGGACAGCGGCAGAAGAAGCGACTACGGCGGCGGCGTGAAGATCAAGCAAACGAAGACGGATGTACTTGCATGCTGCGAGTGAAGACTGTACGGCGCTGATATGATATTGCGGCTGCTTCTTGGTTTCTGAACGGGCGTCAAATCCTATTTAGTTCAGAATAAAAATATAATATGCAGCTTGCAGTATCCGGTTGCCGGGGTAGGTTAATAATTAATTTCTATGTAGGTAGGTCTTCGCCTTCTGCGATATGGTAGATAGGTGTAGATAATTTAACGTAGCTAAAAGGGGTTGTTTAGCGTACCGCTACATACACTCTCCCCCTAGCGAAAGCGAACCGGAGGCTTGACGGCTCGTCCATGTCTTGTAGTCTTCAATATAGGTTTCACACTATTATTTGTTGATGATAAATTTTCAAACTTCCTCGCTGGTGGTTGATGTGATGATGATGATGATGATACTGGTGGTAAGTGTTCTGAAGTATCCTCATTGATGATATAGGCAGGCTTCAGTCGGTCGATTGATATAACAGTAGATTTCCTTCCTGGTATTTGTAGTTTAAAAGTCTTGCTATCTCGCTCTAACACATTATACGGTCCATCGTAGGTAGGTTGAAATTGTTTCTTTACAGCGTCGTTTCTTACAAAGACTTGCTTGCATGTTTTTAAATCTTGATGTATGAAAACCGGTTTGTTATTCCTGTGAGACGATGTGGGATGCGAATGTAAGGCTGTGTTGATTGTTTCTTGAAGTTGCGTTACGAAATCATAATTCATTTCTTGATTGCTTGAAGTCGAAGTGAAGAAGTCACACGGTAGTCTTAAGCTGTGACCGTAGGTAAGCTGAGCGGCGCTAAGGCTAGTGTCAGCGCGCGGTGTTGCTCGTAGACCCAATAACACAGTAGGTAGCTCATCAATCCACTTTGAATGTTGAGATAGACGAGTTTTGATTGCGGTCTTTAGCGTCCTATGCCAGCGCTCGACTATGCCATTTCCTTGTGGATGGTATGCTGTTGTTCGTGTCTTCTCTATTCCCATCATTTGAAGTAATTTGAGAAACAGGCTACTTTCGAAGTTTCTTCCTTGATCCGTTGTGATTGTTTTCGGTGAACCAAAACGAGTAATCCAGTTTTCATATATTATTTTTGAGATTGATTCCGCAGAGGTGTCATCGGTAGGTATAGCTTCTGGCCATCTCGTAGTTCGGTCGATCATTGTGACGAGATATCGATGTCCTTGCGGTGACGTAGGTAATGGTCCAACGATGTCGACGTGCAGGTGTTCAAATCTCTCCGTAGGTGGAAATGAAGCTAGACGGCTTGATGTATGTCTTTGTACTTTGCATTTTTGACATTGAATGCATTGCTTCGCCCAGTTGCCAACATCCACTTGCATTGAAGGCCAAAAGAATTTTTCAGTGATTAGTTTCCTTGTTGTTCTAACACCTGGATGACTAATGTTGTGCAGAGTGTTAAATATATCACGACGACATTCTTGAGGTACGTAAGGTCTCATGATTGACGTTGAGGCTTCACAGAAGATAGGTAGATGTGTCATTGGCATTGTAACTTGCTTGATTGATAAGTTACTTTGTTTCAAAAGTTGCTTGATATTGTTGCTATCTCTGTCTTGCGCTTCGGCGATCTTGCGGTAGTCGATCGATGTAGGACACGTTATACTGTCAACTGGTATGCGACTGAGTGCGTCGGCGACTATGTTGTCCTTTCCATTGATGTGACGGATGTCGGTTGTAAACTCGCTGATGAAAATGAGTTGTCTTGCGCGTCGTGGTGTTTCAGATGTTGAAGGTTTCTTCTGAAGTACATATGTTAATGGCTTGTGGTCGGTAAAAACGATTAGGTTTTTTCCCTCGAACGTTTTTCTAAAGTGCTTGATAGCCATGTAGATAGCGAGTAGCTCTCTGTCAAATGTACTGTAGTTGCGTTGCGTATCGGAGAACTTCTTCGAAAAATAACCAAGTGGTTGCCATTTTTTGTTGACATATTGTTGAAGTACAGCTCCAGCTGAGTTATCGGACGCGTCGCTGAAGATAGCAAGTGTTGCCTCGTGCGATGGGTGTGCGAGTAAAGTTGCATTTTGGATCGCAGCTTTACAAGCTTCAAATGCCTTCGTGGCTTCGTCGTTCCATTCGATTGCTGTTTTGTCTTTTTTCTTCGTGTTGTGAAGATAGGCGTGAAGAGGTGCTTGGATTTCAGATGCTTTAGGTATATGGTCTCTGTAGAAATTTATCATTCCAAGAAATCTTCGTAGTTCTTCGATTGTCTTTGGTTTCGCATAATCGATTATTGCTCTGACTTTTTCAGCAGGCGGTTTGATTCCTTCCTTGCTGACATTGGATCCAAGAAATTGAACTTCTTGTTGCCCAAATATGCATTTTGAAGGGTTGATTGTGATTCCATTATCTTCTAATCGTTGTAGAACGGTTCGTAAATGTTTTTCGTGCGTTTCTTCGTCAGGGCTTGCAATCAGTAGATCATCAATGAGTGCGAAAACGAAGTCGAGTCCATGAAGTACTTCGTGTATGAATCTTTGAAATGTTTGACCAGCGTTCTTCAGTCCTGGAGTCATTCTTGGAAATTCGAATAATCCCATTGGAGTAATTATTGCAGTCTTTTGAATGTCTTCATCGCGTACTTTGATTTGCTGGTAAGCTCGGTTGAGATCAATAGTGGAGAATATAGTCTTGTTCGACAGTTGATGAGTGAAGTCCTTGACTCGCGGTATTGGATAGCGGTCGGGAGTAGTAATTGAATTCAGTCTTCTGTAGTCTCCACATACTCGTAATTCTCCGTTCTTCTTCGGTACGACATGAAGTGGTGATGACCAAGGGCTTTTGCTTGGACGGCATATTCCTTGCTCAATCATGTTTTCGAATTCCTTTCGAACTTGTTCGTATCTGTGCGGTGCGATTGGACGTGCACGGCAGTGAAGCGGTGGTCCGGTTGTTTCAATAAAATGTTCCACATCGTGCTTCGGTGTTAATTTCATTGAAGTTAGTCTTGTGATTCCAGGATAATCTTCAAGGATCTTGTGATAAGATTGTTGAACGTCTATGCTTCTTATTGTGGGTAGATTTGTTGCTTGAACGAAAGACTGAGATGCAAGATTTGTTTTCCCGTCGATTAATCTTCTATTCTTGATGTCGACGATCAACTGATGATGTTGCAAAAAATCAGCACCGATGATAGGTTTACTGACTTTAGCGATGATAAATCTCCACTTGAACGGTCTTCGTAAGTTTAAATCTAGTTCCATTGATTTTTCTCCGTAGGTTGGAATCACCGTGTTGTTTGCGGCGTAAAGTTGAAATTCCAGTGGCTTCATCTTCTGTCCTTGTCTCGGCGGTAAGACTGAGATATTCGCTCCGGTGTCGATAAGGAAGGTAGTCTTGCTTTTTTTATCGGTGACAAAAAGACGGTAGGACTTTTCTGTTACGCCGGATCCCGTCGCATCGAGCGTATTATTTAGTTTTCCGACTTCATAATGTTTTCGTTCTTGAATGTACACGGCGTTGTGCATTTTCTTGCTTCAGAACCAAAACGTCGATGATAGTAGCAGTAGGGAGATCTTGTTCTTGAGCTTGAACGGCTTCGGTTGAAGGAACGGTCACGTCGAAAATCATCACCCTTTCGTCGTTGATGCTTCTGATTGTACTGTTGCTGGTAACAGGTTTGATTTTGGGAAGCCTTGAGCGCGGCGACTTCGAATGATAAGCGCCGAACTTCTTCGAGAAGAAGCTGGGTATCATTGGCCTTGGTTGAAGTGCCTTCGATCATCGATACGTGTGAGCTGCTGCTGTTTTCGATCATCTTGTCCGCCAGGAGTGCCAATTCGTCGAGCTTCGTCTGCGTGCTGAATGTTTCGCTCACTGCTAGTACCGATCGAACATGTGAGGGTAGGTGGTTTACCCACATCAGTCGTAGCGTCGAATCTGGAACTTTGTCTCGCGCCAAAGTACGCATTCTGCGTAGGAGCTGAGAAGGCTTCTGTTCTCCAAGTTCTATCTCTGATAGTAGTTTCTGTAGCTGGCGACTGTCGGATTCTTCGTACGCAGAAATTAGACGGTTCTTCAGCGAATTATATTGGTCGGTTGCCGGCGGGTTGTACAACAGGTCCGCAATTTGTTCAATATCTTGCTTCTCAAGTTGGGCGATAACCATCTGCGCTAGTTGTGCTTGGCTCTTCTTCAAGTCGCTCGTTGCCGCTTCAAAACTGACGAACCACAGTCGAGGTTTATCTCTCCAGAACGGCGGTATTCTCAACGACAGAGATATACTGGCGATTTCTTGTTCCTTGGCCGGGTTTGATGTCGATGCGTCGGATTTCTTCATTTCTCGCTCCATAGTGATATTTTCGTCCGTAGTCCTGCAGGGATTTTGCTTCGAAATTCGTCCAGGCGTTCGTCTTCAATGCTCGTTGTGGGATCTTCGTAGTGGTTTCTTGCAGAGATTTTCTTCAATGCACGTGCAGAGTTTCTTCGTAGTGTTCTTCTCGGGTTTCCAATGTAATGGTTGGCGTGCTCTTCCAGGGGTTCCTGCTCGGGGTCACCACTGTAATGGTGGTGAGAGGTCCACCATTAACAAATCCGAGTGGTCTAGTGGCGGATAAATAAAACGACTGGTTCTTGTTAGGTACTGCTGTAGGTAGTATCGGATATATGAATGCTTTATTGACAAACCCTGCCTATATTTATACACCAGCTTACGCTAAGCATTAACCAATAAAAATATCATTATTTGTTTAGTCAATAAAAATATCTAAATTTCTACCAATCACATTTAACTCAATACAAATTAATAATTTCGGCAACGTATTTATCTATAAAAGAGACAAAAATATATATTTCTTCTTCGCTCTAATTTTGTTGAACTTTGTACAACGACGTGCGTCCATTGTGGCTGCCATGTTGAACTCCGTGATTGACGAAGCATATAAAAGGCGCGACGGCCGGCGCAGACCTCATTCGGCGGGCAGCGGCGACGTGGAACACAGCTCCGGGACAGCGGCAGAAGAAGCGACTACGGCGGCGGCGTGAAGATCAAGCAAACGAAGACGGATGTACTTGCATGCTGCGAGTGAAGACTGTACGGCGCTGATATGATATTGCGGCTGCTTCTTGGTTTCTGAACGGGCGTCAAATCCTATTTAGTTCAGAATAAAAATATAATATGCAGCTTGCAGTATCCGGTTGCCGGGGTAGGTTAATAATTAATTTCTATGTAGGTAGGTCTTCGCCTTCTGCGATATGGTAGATAGGTGTAGATAATTTAACGTAGCTAAAAGGGGTTGTTTAGCGTACCGCTACAACTTCATACTTTGCTAAGCAAGGTTATGTTCCACAGTGAATGGTGTAATCGCGTCGCGTGGAAGTGTTAAATGCAGTACATTATTCGTGCGTACTAATCCAGATGGCGCTGTTAATATGGAGATAAAGTTGAAACTGCTTCATGTTCATAATATATGTATGTAGATCTAACATTAACTATCAGGTATAGTGACATATTTTTTATATTTTTAACATTAACCACTACGTTATGATCATAAAGTTTGAACTATATCCATTTTTAATTAACCTGTCGTCAACGTCCATACCACGTTGAAAACACCGGTTCTCGTCCGATCACCGAAGTTAAGCAACGTCGGGCGCGTTCAGTACTTGGATGGGTGACCGCCTGGGAACACCGCGTGATGTTGGCTTTTTGACGTTTTGCTAAATATTCAATCCGAAGATTCCGAAGACAAAACGCTAAACGCTAAAACGCTAACACACTCATACCCCCGCAGTAGGTTACTAGGTACAGTCAGCGTCAAATAGTTAGAGACAATCAGGGTATTCAAATAAATAGACGCAACCAAAAAGTCGATAATATCGGTACAAGCAAAGTTTCCTTATTGTTGACAACAATATAGTCGCTCAAATGGCCGAGACGTTTAAAATGTCATATACATCGGGTCAGTCATAACACCATAAACATAGTTACAGTCATCTCGTCAATGGTATCCAAGCATTCAAAGCGTTCAAAAATATGGAACATTAGAAAAATAAACTACAATAAACTAAACCTAATGTTATTGGCATGTCGTTCTATTATCTATCATTGTATGTCAATATCTATAATTCAAATCAATGTCAAGTTTAGTACTAAGGCAAGTTTGAAATAATATCTATTGATGCATAACTGTATCCGATGTGATCATAGAGATATTACAATAGAGGGCAGAAGCCAGGCTTCAGAGCGTCTTTTGGATAAAAAGAGACGAAATCTTTAGTAATCACCTTTCTCTTTCTGGATCATCGGGATTGGAGAGAGATAGGTAATTACCGTTATCGTTGTTTCTCTTTCTAACCGGGGGCGATTGCAATATATGGGTATGGCTCACCCACTCTATTGTAATATCTCTATGGATGTGATGGCTTTTGTATTAAATATATCAAAGCAAGCATTGAAGCACCACTTCATTTGACATACATGACTTGCACTTGACATTGAATTAATCAATTTACTTATCGGAAGAAATGATGCACAATGAACTTTATCGCATGTCATTTAAAGTCCATTTTTATTATGTGTTGCTATAATTTTGGCTACTTGGGTGCTACATATTTTTGAATACTTTGGTTGCTTCATACTTTTGAACACTTTGGCTGTTAGGCAACCAGTGGCGTTGTGGTTGTCACGGTATTAATGCCGACTTGGGTGTTATCAAGTATTCGGTGTTGTGAGTGCTCCGATATATTTGTACACGGTAGATGGTCTGAACAATTTGATCGCTTTGGTTGAGCCGTTCTTAATGGTCATAATGAATGTTTCCAAGTATTTGGTAATCATGACTGCTACGTACTATATGACGCTGACTGTACCTGTGTCGCGGGTGGCATGGACTACACATATAACACATTACAATTACACCCATGACCCGAGTACAAAATATTTATCTGCCACATAAATATCTGCCCCGGCCGGGAATCGAACCCGGGACCCCTCGCGTCGCAGGCAGGGTCGCTACCAACTAGGCTACACTTATCTTAGTTTTTTTTTTCAAATATATTTTTATATTAGATATATTATGTATCCTGTGTGATATTATTTTAAGTTAATTTTTTTCACATTAAAATTGAGCTCTAACTTGTTATTTAAACTATTAATTAGTTCTACTTTTTACCATAATTTTATACATAATATCTAATATCTTTAAACGAGCAATTCTTGTATATTTATTTATATATATATAATCACGATCTCGGAAACGGCTGCAAAGATTTTCATGAAAATTACAGATTAGGGGGTTTTCGGCTCAAGGAATCGATTTATCAAGGTCCCAGGTTCGAGAAAAGCTCGGTTCCCGAGATAAAGAGATTTTAAAAACATCATACTGACGCCATCTATGAAACATTAGGATAACTTCTTTGAGGTACTGTTTGTAAACATCATACTGACGCCATACTGGTGTCTTTGGGAAAGTTGTAGGTCTCGTCAAGACCTACATTTCCAATGACAGCTGTCAAACTTCGAACCGAGATATCCCGGCAACGGCTGCTCCTGGAGCACTGGTGTCTTTGGGAAAGTTGTAGGTCTCGTCAAGACCTACATTTCCAATGACAGCTGTCAAACTTCGAACCGAGATATCCCGGCAACGGCTGCTCCTGGAGCACTGGTGTCTTTGGGAAAGTTGTAGGTCTGGTTGAGACCTACATTTCCAATGACAGCTGTCAAACTTCGAACCGAGATATCCCGGCAACGGCTGCTCCTGGAGCACTGGTGTCTTTGGGAAAGTTGTAGGTCTGGTTGAGACCTACATTTCCAATGACAGCTGTCAAACTTCGAACCGAGATATCCCGGCAACGGCTGCTCCTGGAGCACTGGTGTCTTTGGGAAAGTTGTAGGTCTCGTCAAGACCTACATTTCCAATGACAGCTGTCAAACTTCGAACCGAGATATCCCGGCAACGGCTGCTCCTGGAGCACTGGTGTCTTTGGGAAAGTTGTAGGTCTGGTTGAGACCTACATTTCCAATGACAGCTGTCAAACTTCGAACCGAGATATCCCGGCAACGGCTGCTCCTGGAGCACTGGTGTCTTTGGGAAAGTTGTAGGTCTCGTCAAGACCTACATTTCCAATGACAGCTGTCAAACTTCGAACCGAGATATCCCGGCAACGGCTGCTCCTGGAGCACTGGTGTCTTTGGGAAAGTTGTAGGTCTCGTCAAGACCTACATTTCCAATGACAGCTGTCAAACTTCGAACCGAGATATCCCGGCAACGGCTGCTCCTGGAGCACTGGTGTCTTTGGGAAAGTTGTAGGTCTGGTTGAGACCTACATTTCGGATGACAGCTGTCAAAATTATTAACGTTGAATATTTATTATTAATGATGCCAAAGAAGTATAACTTCTTACGTGCGTACATAAGTACACGCAATTCTTTTTAAACTCATATTATGTCGGAAAGATCGAAGAACATTATTCATATTTTTAACCCCCGACGAAAAAAGAGGGGTGTTATAAGTTTGACGTGTCTGTGTGTGTGTGTGTGTGTGTGTGTGTGTGTGTGTGTGTCTGTGTGTCTGTCTGTCTGTCTGTGGCATCGTAGCTCCCGAACGGATGAAGCGATTTCAATTTAGTATTTTTTGTATTAAAGGGGATTTACGGGCGCGTGTTTTTAAATATGTTTGATGAAAATCGGTTGAGCCGTTTAAAAGTTATTGGGGTTGAAAGGGGGGAAGAATTTTCATTCTGTCTCTTTGTGGCATCATAGCTCCCGAACAGATGAAGCGATTTCAATTTAGTTTTTTTTGTATTAAAGAGAACTTACGGGCGCATATTTTAAAATATGTTTGATGAAAATCGGTTGAGCCGTTTAATAGTTGTGGGGGGTGAAAGCGGGGAAAAATAGCCTTATGTATGCAAATATATTCGTGTGGGGTCTCAAATGAAAGCGTAATAGTAAGAGAATATTTATAACTTAATCCAAAATGTTTTTACCTATAAAAAGTATAAAATAAAAAATTAAATTAAAAATTAAAAAAACCCCCGACACAAACATTTAAAAAGTAAAAAATAATATTTTTAAAATAATACGTCGCGTTGGGGGACCGCTCCATTTACTTCTAACTTTAACATTAAAAAATATTGATAAATGATAAGTCTTGGGTAAAATTAAGACTAAGTAGGTAGGCAAGTGATACTTATGAAAAAAATCGTACTTAGATAATGAATAGTTAGAAGCGGTCCCCCAACGCGACGTATTATTTTAAAAATATTATTTTTTACTTTTTAAATGTTTGTGTCGGGGGTTTTTTTAATTTTTAATTTAATTTTTTATCAGTATGCGATTCATACTAAATATAATTTTCAACCGAGCAAAGCTCGGTCAACCAGGTACTACCTATTTATCCAAAAAAATATATCAAGAAGAACTATTATTATAGGCATGGACCATTCCAGTCATTAAGGGCTTTGTAAGCAATAAAAATACGAAAAAAACTACATTTGGGAAATTTATTACTTCAGATGCACCAAATTTAATGTACCCTCTTTACAATTCTGATTTGGAGCGGAAGAAAGAACTAATATGGTCAGATAAAGAAACAAAACAATTGGAATCACGGTAAAATGGCAATTGTTAATTCTTCAAAAAGGAAATAAAGAAAATTTAATCTCATGATGAGATGTTAATAAAAAATCAAAGTAACCATTTGCTCAAAATTGTAATAAATTGCATTTTTTAAATAACGGTCATTTTGTAAGATTTGGCTTTGCATTGGTTTTATATAATTTTTGAAACGATTTTTACTTCTACTTTTTTCGATTTATTAAGCATCGCTATCCCTTTTAATCTTGACCTGTTACACTTAATCTAAGTTATGTTTAGATTGTCACTCTAATTTGTGCTCACAATAAATCCTATTAATTAGTTTTCATTTTTTATTTGAATTAAGTGAAAGCTTTATTTAAGTTTTTATTAAATACCTACCACTGCAGTCATAATAATTTTTGCCTGAATTGTATTTTTTTATAAACATAAATATATTCAACCCAAAATAAAAAGCAGTCAATGATGTTTTAAATATCTAGATTGAGCGTCGCCCTACAATGCAAACAAAAAAAACAAGGCAACATTATGTGTGCGTGTACGCGATGTTTTTCGCGTTCATTGTCTATGTGTGCGTAATCTGTGCGTAATGATATAAAAGTTGTGGCCAACAGTTGGCCACAACTTTTTGACACGTTTTCGCGGATTCGATGTTCCATCTAGATATTTAATACATCTTTGAAAGCAGTATATTCTACAGCATCATGAAATATAAAAAGTAGCTATATGTAGCCTGTTTTATTTATTTAACCTTAAAAATTCTTAAAAAGTGAGTGGAAGCATTCTCACGGTGAAATTTTTTATGAAATTTGACACTTTTTACAGTTTTTTCGTTACAAACATCCAACCAAAAATACAAATCTTGATTTTATTTTATTAGTACTTAATTAGAGTTTAAAGTTAATAGTATATAGTATAGTCACAGTATAATATAACATAGTATTTGAGCATTTTGAGCCTTGCGAGCAAGGCATATCAAAAATACATGCAAACTAATATCCAGTTTTTCTAGGTTTGAAGGGAAAAACCAGCTGCTGAAGTACTCCGGGGGTTATATAAATCCTACAAGAAGTCTGAACGGCGTAATTCAGAAACCTGTACAGCGACATCTATCGCTGGACGCAAGCAAAATTAAGCCAACATAGAAAAAACTGTTTGGTGCTACAGACACAAGCTAATACAAGTTATGTGAATGAGGGTCAAAGCGTGTGAATTCGCCGCTAGAGGCGCTAGTGGAAAGTGAGGTCTGTCTGTCAGTGCCACAAACTTATCTGACCCGGTAAGAGGAGCGCTGCTGTCTTTGTCTTTGTCTGACAAAACAGTATAACATTTGCATTAGTTCCAATTTTGGCCACCGGGTCAGTTAAGTTTGTGGCACTGTCATTTTTCACATGTCTGAATGTCACTTGTCACTGTTTATGTATGGGCGGGCTTTGACAGCTGGACCTCACTCGACAATGGCGCCAACTGGTGAGCACAAAAACGGCGACCCTCATTCCGCGTGATGTTAGTTTTTTTGTTTTTGAAATAATTTATCAAAGTTATGTAAGACCTTTTAATCTTCTTTATTATGTAAATGGTTGATTTTATTTATATTTTATTGTTTCTGTCTTGTATTTTTCCTTGCATATACTAACTCCTTGTTTTTCATTCTAAGTGTTCTATTAATTGAGTCTTAGACTAATATTTTCTCCTTTTTCAACAAATCTAATAAATATATTGTGTATAGTGTATAGTGTATTAATAAATCGACAACGCTATACGAAATAATCATTGCTTGCATTGCTCATACGTAAATGAAATTCAAACCAAAGTCTAAGGTACGATTCAGACCAACCGGCTCGCTTCGGAACGGAGCCGTACGCGTGCCGCGGCAGCCGACAGCGTCCGCTGGAATCGCTAGTCGCTAGTGAATTCGCTAGTTGCTGCATTTTAATCTCCGTTCGTATTCCACGACGCACGGCCGACCGGCTCCGAACGGCTGCCGTCGGTCGGGTCCGTTCGGAGCCGGTCGGCCGTCGAGATAGCCGAATGCATTCCGTCCGCGACACGTCGCGTGATGTCGACGGAGATAACTATGCGTTGCATGCAAATATAAATATGAACTGTAATTAATTACTGTTGATTTGATACATTTCAATGTTCTTTATCGCACTGTAAAATACCGCCCGGCCCGGTCCGATGCGAGCCGGTTGGTCTGAATCGTACATTCGTGAATCGTGTCTAAAGAAACGTTAGTTAGATCGTAAATCTAGGCATGATGAATTCTGAAGGGGACGGCGCGTACGCAGTCCCCACTACCAAAAATTACGCGTCCGAGTTATCCACATTAGGGATAATCGCAGGGGTCAACCTAACCGGAGTGCAATGGGAAGGTCTCGCCCTGGGGGAACCGCCTTCCTGATCACGGTGTCCCCTACGCCAGGTAAGTATGAATTCCCTACCGCGCCGCCAGATACTTGTACAACCTCTACAGAGTCTCAACGGCGTGAGTCACAAACAAATTTTGTACCGCCATCTAGTGACTAATATTGGCACCCTCTGCACTAGTAGCGCCCTCTGCACTATGCTCTGATTTGTTCCGTGAGCTAAATAAAAATGCTAAGAGAGAATTTTCATTACATAAAAGCACAATTAATAAGAACAAGGTACTCCCGTACATTTATTACCCTGTGATTAAGTTGCACAGTTATAAAGAATTGAAGACACAAGTGAATGAAGGGGATAATATAATGTTAGATTTGTTAAAAAATGGAGAAAAAATTAGATTTATAAATGTTACATATCCCGTTCATCCACTCACGTCTTCAATTCTTAAAAACTGTGCAATACAACTGTGATATGAGCAAATGCAATATAATGATACGATAGAGATTAAAGTGTTTAAAGAACTACCTGTAGTTTGATATAAAAATTATCTAAGACTCAATTAATAGAACACTTAGAATGAAAAACAAGGAGTTAGTATATGCTGCATACCTATAATATGCAAGGAAAATACAAGACAGAAACAATAAAATATAAATAAAATCAACCATTTACATAATAAAGAAAATTAAAACGTCTTACATAAGTTTGATAAATTATTTCAAAAACAAAAAAACTAACATCACGCGGAATTCACATAACTTATATGTAGCACCAAACAGTTTTTTCTTTATTGGCTTAATTTTGCTTGCGTCCAACGATAGATGTCGCTGTACAGGTTTCTGAATCACGCCGTTCAGACTTCTTGTAGGATCTATATAATCCCCGAACGACTTAAATCCGTTACTCTGGTTTCCCTTCAAAACGTATAAATCTTTCGCCTTTTACTAAAGATTTCCGTGGAGGGGAATACTCAAATGAGTCTAACTCATATTTTTGCTACGCCTTGCTTGCAAGGCTCAAAAACGTATCAAAATTAGAGGTGAGCTGTAGTGATGCTGAACTATCGATAGTTACACTATCGATCGATTGTTGACCTTGAAAATCAGGATATCGATAGGACTATCGATAGTATTGCTAAAATCAATACTATCGATAGTATATAATATGGTAATACTATTGATGATCTGCAATAGTATCGATACCATCGATAGTATTATACCATTGACATATAATAGTATCGATAGTATTATATCACCGATACTATTACAGAATACATAACTATCGATACTATCGGCTATCAAACTTAAATACTATCGATAGTATCGATACTATTGCAGGTAACCAATAGTATTAACATAATTTATACTATCGATAGTATTGATTTTTTTAGTCCTATCGATATCCTGATTTTCAAGGTCAACAATCGATAGTGTAACTATCGATAGTTCAGCATCACTACAGCACACCTCTAATTTTGATTCGTTTTTGAGCCTTGCAAGCAAGGCGTAGCAAAAATATGAGTTAGACTCATTTGAGTATTCCCCTCCACGGAAATCTTTAGTAAAAGGCGAAAGATTTATACGATTTGAAGGGAAACCAGAGTAACGGACTCCAAGTCGTTCGGGGATTATATAGATCCTACAAGAAGTCTGAACGGCGTGATTCAGAAACCTGTACAGCGACATCTATCCGACACAGAAAAAATCCGTGCCATATTTAAAATTTATTTTGGGACTACCATGGATGTAGAAAGTCAAGATGGGCCCGTAACATACATAAGGCGCACGACGAGTGGTCAACATTAGGTTGTGTGATTGAGTGATTGATCAAGTCAGTCTGTTGTAGACAGCAGCGAGTTACACATCTTCCTTACGCAAAATTGATTTCAGTAATTACGTCCGCAAATGTAGAAAATAGGGCTTCCTGTGCCTTCAAAAATATTCTTTCAATTCAAGAAACACAAATAAAGTCCAAAGGAATCACATTTCATTATGTAAACATTGAATTGTAAATTATTTTCACTATTTCTAAAATAATAACTTTATTAAAATGGCGCGTGACATATGTAAGAGTGAAAGAGACAGCACGACTAAAACTTCCAAACGCGGAAGCGAGATATCACTATGTAATCTGTTCGTTTTCAAATATAGTAACAAAATTCCATTGCGCCAACTTCACGCACAAACCGATTCAATTCAAAATTGGATTGTTAAAATTTGAGCGTGCAAGGCCGGTCTATATTATGTATGTCTATGGGGACTACATTATCTACAGCTACAACGCAGTTTGTACTTTTACGTTATGGTGGTTTAGTCAACAAATACAATGTATATGTTTTCTATTATAAGTATTTATTATTTATAACTAATGAGCAACACTTCTCTTACAAATTAATATAAAAATGCACAAAATCCAAATATTATGATGTTGTAAAGTTGTAATTAACAAAACAAAGAAAATATACGCCAACACACTTAGCTATATTGTTTACAGTAATACAAAATGACTGAATAGCTTTAAATTTAATTAATTGATTTGTCTTTTATCAGGATTTTGTACTAGTTAAGGATTTTTAACAATATTTTAAATAATGTCAAAGAGTATGTGAACTAACTCCGCTTTATTGTATTGTTGATGTACTATTCTATCCCAAATTGATAATGTGCTACTCATTATTATTGGCCTGTAGACCAAAATGCCCAATCTCCTTTGATACAATTTGCACAGTTGTATTGCTGGAGTTCTAAACCAAAAAAATAGTGTACGCCGCTTGGAACCTGAGATGTACACAATATATTTTACGGAACAATGTCTGCTGGTTTCTAATTCTGAATATAAACTATGCGGTTATCTTTTCACAACGTACAAGTAAACTAGCTCTGTTTTGCATAACGGTTGTCGCCAACGTCCATACCACGTTGAAAACACCGGTTCTCGTCCGATCACCGAAGTTAAGCAACGTCGGGCGCGTTCAGTACTTGGATGGGTGACCGCCTGGGAACACCGCGTGATGTTGGCTTTTTGGGACTCTATAATTATATTATTATTTATTTTTACCATTTCCTCCAGCTTATCCTTTCTTTTTTACCTTTTTATTTAAAATTATATTTGATCATTTTTAAGTTAGCAGGTATACATTATTTTTGTTGCTTTGAAATAGCTTTCATTTTTTACTCAAGTGCTTAGCAGCAATGCTAGGACAATAATTTGAGTTCCTTTTTTTCTTTACTTTTTTGTATTATTTACTACAATTTTTACATTAATTATTGTATTTATTCTACTAACTGGTGTTTAATGTAACGGTAACGCGCCATCTAATAAAATAACATATAACTACTTCATACTTTGCTAAGCAAGGTTATGTTCCACAGTGAATGGTGTAATCGCGTCGCGTGGAAGTGTTAAATGCAGTACATTATTCGTGCGTACTAATCCAGATGGCGCTGTTAATATGGAGATAAAGTTGAAACTGCTTCATGTTCATAATATATGTATGTAGATCTAACATTAACTATCAGGTATAGTGACATATTTTTTATATTTTTAACATAAACCACTACATTATGATCATAAAGTTTGAACTATATCCATTTTTTAATTAATTTGTCGCCAACGTCCATACCACGTTGAAAACACCGGTTCTCGTCCGATCACCGAAGTTAAGCAACGTCGGGCGCGTTCAGTACTTGGATGGGTGACCGCCTGGGAACACCGCGTGATGTTGGCTTTTTGGTGTTTTGCTAAATATTCAATCCGAAGATTCCGAAGACACTTATATATCTTAGTTTTTTTTTTCAAATATATTTTTATATTAGACTAGCTTTTGCCAGCGGCTTCGCCCGCGTGAATTTCGTTTAAACTTCACCCCTTTATTTCACCCACTTAAGTGTCATAAACGTAAGAGTAGATAAAATATAGGTATACTTAATCAGAAAGCTTCGAACTGCTAAGCTATCGGGAGTTACACGTGTTATTGTGAGTCAACCATAAAAGATAGACATATGCTGTCGTGGAATATTTTTTATATAATTTTAAGGAGAACATTTCCGTCATACATGATTTCTGTGTAGCTTTAACCATTAAGGTTGCACACGCGACGGAAGCTTAAAAAATGGAGTAACTTCTCCCGTTTCCCCAACATTTCCCTTCACTACTCTGCTCCTACGCGTAATTTTTGGTAGTGGGGACTGCGTACGCGCCGTCCCCTTCAGAATTCATGAATATAATTATTGCCTCGTCTCGTTATTAACATCAGAAATTACATACTAGACATGCGCAAAACTACGTCAAATAGTAATGCAACATCACGCATCACTTCCACGGAAGTGATATTACCTACCCATGTCTATTACATACTTTCTTCTCATGATTTAACGTTAACAGTTAACATGTAATCATGTAACTGATCTTGTATCTATATTCTCTTTAATTCAATTCAATCTAATGTCATAAATTATGACAAAGTGAATATTCCAGCAATTACATTTGTGACATTCGCGAGTCATTCAGTATTAAAGAATAATTTGACACCAATAAAAATATTATAATAAAGGAAATGTAGGCCTAACCTGCCGCCGGCGGCGATGAGGTCCTTGGAGCGGTGCTTGGCGGGCCGCTGGTCGCGCGCCGCCGACAGCTGCCAGAACACGCCGCTGTGCTGCGTCGCGTTGTAGGCGAGGAATGGAGCCACCGTTATGGGACACTGTGTGGTATAGAGGCGACTGGTTGGTATGGGTGGAATTAAAAATGTAAAAGTTTTTTTTTTGCCGTTTTTTCTGCCCTCCTTTATACACATTTGCAAAACGGCTGTAGTATAAAAAAAAATGACGTTTATAAGATTACCTTTGATACCTATATGAAATAAAGGAATTTGAAAATAGCTGGGTAATCACTACATAGTATAAAACAAAGTCGCTTTCTCTGTCCCTTTGTGTCCTTAAATCTTTAAAACTACGCAACGGATTTTGATGCGGTTTTTTTAATGATAGAGTGATTCAAGAGGAAGGTTATGTATAATAACATCCATTAAATAGTTATTGCACTCGTGCGAAGCCGGGGCGGATCGCTAGTCTTATATATAAAATTCTCGTGTCACAATGTTAGTTACTTTACTCCTCCGATTTTTACCAAGTTTTTATATGCATATTCAGTAGGTCTGAGAATCGGCTAAGCTATTTTTCATACGTCGTTGTTCATGATAAGGGTTGTTCATCCTTAACATTTTTTTGGCAAAACAACGTTTACCGGTTGATTTTAAACTTTTATCATCGCGGATTACACTAATTTTTACTATAATACGGGTTACGGGCATGGGCGTAGCCAGCCCTGGGCTCAGGGTGGGGCAACTTTCTGAAATAATAGGTATAGTCTTAATAACTAGCAAACTGTACACACGGTCTTTTTTTTACCCATGGACGAGCAACACCAGGGGAGTCACCAGTGCAACGCCGGTCCTGAAGGAGAACTCTTTTTACACCTTTCTTGAAGAACCCTATATTAAAGCGCTCCGGGCGTACCTCACAAGGAAGCTCATTCCACAGACTGCAAGTTCGCGGCAAAAATGATCGTGAAAATCGGAGCCTCCTTGTTCGTCATGAATCCAAGGGATGAGAATGATACTTCAATCTTTAGCGAGTGGTGCGATGATGGAAGCGTGAAGTTTGCACCTAATCGCACAATTTCTCGGAGCACTCACCGTTGTCAAGTCGTTGAAACACGCAGATACATCCTATTTCTCTCCTAAAACCTAGGTGTTCTAGCCTGTTAGTGACTCGTGGACAGTTGACAACTCGAACTGCGCGCATTTGCACGGCGCCAAAGACTAAGCTGTTATTGTGGCGCCCCAGCCCAGAGATGAGAAAGTACTCCATGTGAGAGGTGTCCTGAGCTTTATAAAACATCAGTAGGTCCTTCGCATTGAATTACTGCTTCGCCCGGTTCATGACGTCAAGCACTTCGGAGGCCAATTTGGCCTTAGCTTCCAGATGACATCGACACACCGATACATGTACTAATAGTGTGCGCGGAGCCCTGGAATGGAGGCGCCATGAATAATGGGGTTTTCTAAGCGAAAAATGCGCAAACTTGTGTCTTCTCGGGTTGAACTCAACTAAATTGAGTCGTCCCCATTCCGAGACTTTCTCTAGAGAATTCTCAACTTCAGACACAAGTTTCCTACCGTGTTGTCATCTTCATAGCAATGAATACTGGTTGCACGCTCCAGCATATCATTAACATGCAGAATTAACAGAGTAGGAGACAGCACAGACCCTTAGGGAACACCAGCGTTTATAGGTTTCATATCTGAGCAACCACCGTCAAGTACGGCCTTTAATGTCGCTCAGATACAAATCTGGCTACCCAATTGCATGACCTCTCAGGGAGACCGTAGATGGATGCTTCGCAAGAAGAGCCCTGCCAGTCTCGGTCGAAGGCCTTAGCGATATCCAGGAATGCTTCCTCGTTGCTATCAAGGGCGTGGGCCCATCGATGAGTATGATATACTAAAAGATCGCCAGCTGAACGTCCGTAAAGAAACACGTACTGCCGGTCACTGATCAACTGGAGATCCTCCAGATATTCTAGGGGCTGTAAATTTATAATACGCTCCATAACCTTAGGATTAACCTGTACTTAGCCGGGTCACTAAGATTGCCCTTTTCGGGGATAGGATGAACTAGGGCTACTTTCTATGAAGACGGTACTATTCCAGTGGTGTAGGATAGCGAAAATAGGTGCTTTGAAACGGGAGTAAACTCGGGAGCACACGTCTTAATCACCACTGCAGAAACACCATCTGGTTCATTCGACTTCTTGGTATCGAGGGACAGTAGTGCTCGTCTGACAGACTTACGAGTAAAAATTGGCCAAGTGCGAGTCGGACTCGCTCATGAAGGGTTTCGTTGCAGCTAGTAACAGATTATAAAAATATATTTATATTTGAGTTGATTGAATGAAAGGTTAATTGTGCTTTAGGATTTAAGACGTGTTAAAAAAACTACTTACTAGATCTCGTTCAAACCAATTATGGGTGGAAGTTTATATGGTAAGGTACATTATAATTTTTCTTTAGTTTTATCGTGCTCTCATTTTAGAAGTTACGGGGGGACATTTTACCACATTGGAAGTGTCTCTCGCACAAACTATTCAGTTTAGAAAAAAAAAAGATATTAGAAACCTTAATAGCTGTTTTGAAGACCTATCCATAGATGTACCCACGCGTATGGGTTTGATGAAAACAAAAATTTGAGTTTAAGTTCTAAGTAAAGGGAACCCCCAAAATTTATTGCTTTTTTTCCATTTTTCTGTGAAAATCTTAAAACGGTTCACAGAATACATCATCTACTTTCCAAGTTTCAACAATATAGGTAGTTCTTATAGTTTCGGAAAAAAGTAGCTGTGACATGCGGACTAACGGACAGACAGACAGACGTGACGAACCTGTTAGCGACAAAGCTGGTGCCAAGAAGTTCGGATTTTCCCTTTACCGTGTGGACAACTGATTTATCTAGTAATCGCAGTGGTGGAAAAGAAGACCGACAGAAGTTGCCCCCGACAGAAGTTGCCCTCGACAGCCTTAGCCAGCGACCAGAATTCTCGACTCCCGGGTAGTCGGGTAGCCGACTAGCTGCTCGCCAATTTTGCCAATGAATTTGGTCTTCGCAATGGGGCAGATGGATGCTATGCGACACGCTTGCGGTTAGGTGAAGTGTTGTCGTTAAGCGTTAACTTTCTAACGGATATTATGTAGGTAGTTTGTGCCTGGATAATTTAATTTTTTAGGTTTCGGTAGGTGCCTGTAAGGTCAGAGCCAGGGTGGGGCAAGTGCCCCATAAGGTACCTGTATTCAGAGTCCACCACCACCCGGCTCCACCCATGGCGCTAGTGATTGTTTTTTGTCGAGTTATGACTGTCAAGTGTTACGTTTTTACGGATAATTATGTAGTTAGTGCCTTAGTGCCTAGATCATTTTAGGTTTGGTTTTAGGTTTGGTTAGGTTTCTGTAAGGTACCTCAGAGCCAGGGTCAGAGCCAGGGTGGGGCAAGTGCCCCACCCTTGTACTGAGCTGCTGGGCCAGGGTGGGGCAAGTGCCCCAGCTGCCCCACCCTGGCTACGCCCATGGTTACGGGTGAACAGTGAGTTCAGCCGTGACCACGATCCATGCAACTGGGTCGAAATATCGGCACACCAAAATACATATATCGTGAGTAACCCGTATTATAGTAAAAATGAACGTTTACCGGGTCAGCTAGTAGTATTTATAAAAGTAAACAATACACAGAAACATAGTAGTATTTTAATAGGTAACTAAAAAAATTGGAATGGATTTGAATCGATAATTTATATTTACTAATTCATCCAATGTTTCAAAGAGGACTAACATCATGAATATCATGAATAATCATGATTAACATCCCTCAATGTCCCTCATTGATAGGAATAACAGTAAATAACTTGACATGTTGACATGGTTTATTCGAAATTCGAACCATATCGTTTTAAGGCGTTTATGTGGGCCGATCCCGGCGGCACTGCAATGCCGGGCCGACCCGTGACGGGAGTGGAGCGAGCCCCGAACATCCCGTCGAGTCACAAAAATCAGTTTAATATACTGGTCCCGACGTGCGGGAACTTTCAGATATTAAGCTGAAAAGAACAGATACTACACTTTGATCTTAGCCAAAAGGCCGAGAAGCGATACCGAACAAACGTTTCTCGATATACTTATAGTAACTCCAGAGAGTCTGAACGGCGTGATTCAGAAATGGCCTCTGTGTTTTTGCAGCGACATCTAGCGGACGACTTGTGAAATAACTGAAACGCCATCTACTGGAGTTTACTTCGTAAATGACGTGAGTGAGGTGCGTGATCAAAACAACGCTTCACACATGAAGCCAAAGAGTAATAAAATACATGAAGTGAATCGGAATCGACATAGGACTGATAGGACCAGTAGTTTCTTAGCGCGTTCAAATGAACAAACAAATAAAACACGAACAAACTCCTCCGTTTTATATTACTAGTATAGAAGTATAGATTGCACTAGCTTCCACCCGCAGGCTTCGCTCGCGTGGAATTCGTGTAAACTTCACCCCCTTATTTCACCCCCTTCGGGATGGAATTTCCAAAAATCCTCTCTTAGTGCTCCCCTACACTCCCCAAGGAACATACATGCCAAATTTCAGCTTCTTCCGTTCAGTAGTTTTGGTTGTCTGTCGATCACCAGTAACGCAAGAGTTTTTATTACTAGTAAACCCGCCCTCGCTTCGCTTCGGGGAACCAGACCCTTCAAAAATCTCTGTAAATTTTAACAAATTATGTTATTCCGATGTCTGAGCTATATTACTGCAAAGTTTCATGAAAATCCGTTCAGTAGTTTTTGCGTGAAAGAGTAACAAATCCACACACACACTCACTCACTCACTCACTCACATACATTCTTACAAACTTTCGCATTTATAATATTAGTAGGAGTAGGATAGGAAGATTGTATCTCACCTCGCATCCCAACGCGCGGGCGTTAGCATAGACGCGGGCGATCTGTTTGACGGCACGGTCGAGCTTCGCGCAGCCGCGCAGGGCGGCCAGCTCGCGCGCGTCCTCGACCCGCACCTCCGCCTCCATCAGCCGCAGCAGACTGCTCATGTCGCGGGAGCTCACGCACAGGGTCGTCAGGTGGGTCTGCAGCTGCAGGCTAGTTATTCGACCTGGGAGTGTGATTGTTGTGTTTATTTATTTATTTAATATCTTATTGTTAATTAGAACGGGTTACACCAATTCTACTAATAACACAATGTTACTAATCTATAAAATTCAAAATTAAATACACATACAATTACAATTAAATAAAATTAAACATAAAAAGAGTAAATGCAAGATGAATTGTTATTGGGTTTGTACGGATGCGTGCGCGTTTGCGTGCGTGGCTGTGTACACACACAGCTACGCACGCATATACGCGTACGTGCAGGCTGCTCATGTCGCGAAAGCTTACACACAGAGTGGTCAGGTGGGTCTGCAGCTGCAGGCTGGTTATGCGACCTGCGAGTGTGATTGGTATGTTATCGGGTTTGTACGTATGCGTGTGAGTGTGCGTGTGTGTGTGGGTGGGCATGTACGTGTGAGCGTGCGTGCGTGTTTGTTTGCGAGGTATCCTACTTCCTACTATCCTACTAATATTATAAATGCGAAAGTTTGTAAGGATGTATGTGTGTGTGTTTGTTGCTCTTTCACGCAAAAACTACTGAACGGATTTTCATGAAACTTTGCAGTAATATAGCTTAGACATCGGAATAACATAATTTGTTATTTACAGAGATTTTTGAAGGGACTGGTTTCCCGAAGCGAAGCGAGGGCGGATTTACTAGTAGGACATAGGTATAATTGCCTGAGATCCAATAGAGTGTATGCATGTATTCGTGCTTGCGTTCTCATGTGCATGTGTATGTGTATGTGCGAGTGTGTGTATGTTGCTTGCATATTTCATGTTTATACACTTTTTTAAATCAAATTTACTGCTGTTCGTTGTTATCACTATAGGAAATTCGGATACTGACCTAAGCTAACGTCGACGAGCACGGGGTATATAGTGTGGTGCTTGTCAAGCGGCACGCCGCAGGAAAGCAACAAACTCCTCAGCAGGTCGGTGTGGTTCAGCTGGATGGTCACCTTCAGCGAGCACTCGGCCGCCGCGCGACTCGCCACCACCAATAATTCCGCATCGGGCCATAATGTGTCTAAGAAACATTTTTCGATTAACAATAAAGTTTTTGATCCAAATGCTGTTTTAATGAAATGAAAATGAAAAATGTTTTTATTGATTAAAACAGAGTTAAATTTTATGAATGGTTAACGGCGTGCATGCATGTGCGTTATATAAGCATGCGTTTAGATGGGTAGTTTTAGGTGACAGACAGACAGGTTTTTAGATACCCGTTTCATTTGATGGTAGCCGACCACAAGTCAAGTAAGCCGTGGCTTACTACTTGTACCTACGTACTACGTCACGTACTTACATCAGTATCAGTAATACGGGCCCCCCGGCTACAAGGTCCTCACCGCGTAGTAACGAATCTTCGTATCATATTCTGGGGCCTAGGTTGTCGATAACCATTGAATGCAATGTCAACGTAGGGCAAGTAATACCATTGTTTAAAAGAAGTTTTCTTTCTTAACAAACTTTATTATCTGGCAACGAATATTCGTAACATATTCAGGGTCCTAGGTTTTTGATAACCATTGAATGCAATGTCAACGACTCAACGTAGGGCAAGTTACACCATTATTAAAGGATACATTGTTTTTCACAAACGATTTACCTGTCTTGGGCGAGACGATATCGAACGCGCATTCGATCATCTCCCGCGGATGGAACCCTTTGACAGTCCGCTCGGTCTCGCGGTACACGCGGCCCACTACGTACCGACGCATGTACTTTGTACCGGAGTATGCTGTGTATCTGGAACATTTACGGGTTATTAACACTTTTTAAGTTTAGAGTGAATGAGAAGAGTCTATTACTGAACGATAGGCTAATTAAATATTGTAGCTTTTGGTTGAAGTTAACGAACTTAGGCCTAACATTATGCTAGAAAAGCTTATGAAACATGTTTGTTTTTGTGGGAGTAATAGCGGCGAAACGCATTTCACTATATTATATTTTTTAATGTTATTTATGTTGAAAAATATACCTACTCATTTATTTTACAACAATCTATCAATTTAAATGCTTTATGACAAAATTGTACTCCTATAAAAAACTTCAAGTAAAATCGTTAATAATATAATATTGTAATTACTTTGCGAGCAATAGTCATAGACGACATACGTGTTAAATCCATGCGCGACGACGCCTATCTTCTGCTGTGACGGTACTCACCTCGCGAACGGCAGCCGTAAGTCGTGCGGCAGATGGCAGACGGAGCCGGATGACATACCTAATCACTTTGACGGCGTTGGGGCAGCGGGGAGAACTCGCTACCCCGTGGCTTCTGAACACCTGGTAGACAGTCCAGTTGGTTTTGTATGGTACTCACCTGGCGAACTGCAGCCGCAAGTCGTGCGGCAGATGGCAGACGGAGCCGGACGACGTCATCACCTTGACGGGGAGAACTCGCTACCCTGTGGCTTCTGAACACCTGGTAGACAGTCCAGTTGGTTTTGTATGGTATTCACCTGGCGAACGGCAGCCGCAAGTCATGCGGCAGATGGCAGACGGAGCCGGACGACGTCATCACCTTGACGGGGAGAAATCGCGCGCCCAGTAGCTTCTAAACACCTGGTAGACAGTCCAGTTGGTTGTGTATGGTATTCACCTGGCGAACGGCAGCCGCAAGTCGTGCGGCAGATGGCAGACGGAGCCGGACGACGTCATCACCTTGACGGGGAGAAATCGCGCGCTCAGTAGCTTCTAAACACCTGGTAGACAGTCCAGTTGGTTGTGTATGGTATTCACCTGGCGAACGGCAGCCGCAAGTCGTGCGGCAGATGGCAGACGGAGCCGGACGACGTCATCACCTTGACGGGGAGAAATCGCGCGCCCAGTAGCTTCTAAACACCTGGTAGACAGTCCAGTTGGTTGTGTATGGTATTCACCTGGCGAACGGCAGCCGCAAGTCGTGCGGCAGATGGCAGACGGAGCCGGACGACGTCATCACCTTGACGGCGTTGGGGCAGCGGTCCCAGCGCGCCGCGCGCGGCGTCAGCAGCGGCGGGGAGAACTCGCGCGCGCCGTGACTTCTGAACACCTGGTAGTGACGGAGATAGGCCAGTTGTTAGTATGTGGATTTTTACTCGCTCGCTTCGCGGCTTCTGAACTCCTGGTAGAGTGACAGAGATAGTCCAGTTGTTTGCATTTGGACTTTTTTTGAAGGTCACCTACGGATCTTCCGTAGGACATACGGTTTATTGATAGAAATTAACCATGAGGTATTTTTATGGAAATAACCGACCAATTTATTTCTTAGGCGGCAACACGTTGGTTCTGCCTCTAGAGTTGCGATTGACCGTCGCGTCGGCAATCGTCCACTGACTGAAAGCTGACTCGCCAGCTAGTTTGCCTGCTTAGCTCTGCCCGTTAGGTGCCATAAATAACTAGCTAACGTGTCAATCCGATGGTAACTGATGACTATTGCTCATGGATATCTGTAGAATCTAAGAAAAAAAACGGTGCACTGTCAAGGTCGTTTCTTAGCTATTTACTTCTAGATATTGAGTTTGCGAATAATTTATTCAATGTCTTTGAGAAGGCAAATCTGTTGGTCCAATTGGCTGTACCTTGATAACACAATCCTGTATCGTAGCAATCATCTCCATGGGTTTCGGCTTCATGCCACTATGGAAGGTGAACTCCTCGGCCGGGGAGAGTTGCTGGTCCAGACAGCCTGCCACCAGCCGCTGGTAGCCGCGGGACCCTCGCTCCGAGAGGGTGTGGGACAGGAGCCCTGATAGCGCTCCCTCGGGCACTGCGCGGGGTACGTGCTCGCTGGACAGGAGCTCCGCGCTCGTGGGGCGAAGGCTCGCGTCGTGGTCTAACAGCCATCTGGAAAGGTTGATTCAGATGTATCTATCACAATCGTACAATGGTGTAGATGGTACACAAAGACTGCTAGGGAGTTGTGAATTAGGTAGCTCTCTTTACATTTCGAATTTGTCAGATAACATCTTCAATTGGGTCGATAAATTTTTCGTAATAAAAGGACAGATGAATACTGTACTAGCGGCGAACATTAACCGTTTGCAAAAACCGTTTTACGTTTTGTTTTATGACGGTGGACCAGTTTCACTTCATAAAACATAAAGCGGTCACGTAAATGGACATAAAACCATCATATTCAATTAAATATCAAATGTCAAACCAACTCTTTACTTTGTACTGTAATAGACGACAGCATTACACGCAACATAACATCCAAATTGCCTCAACATACCGAATAACATGTATCTGTTTGGCATTATCGCCTCTATCGAAGTCTTTGGGCATGACGATCTCCTTAGTCCGGAGGTTGGTGAGCACGGTATACCGCTCCGTGCCAAATGTCAGAACAACTCCTAATTACATTACAACAACCAACTATATTACACACAACATAAGGTCCAAATTGCCTCAACATACCGTATGACATGTATCTGTTTGGCATTATCGCCTCTAACGAAGTCTTTGGGCATGACGATCTCCTTAGTCCGGAGGCTGGTGAGCACGGTATACCGCTCCGTGCCAAATGTCAGAACAACTACTTATTATATTACAATAATCAACCATATTACACGCAACATAAGGTCCAAATTGCCACAACATACCGAATAACATGTATCTGTTTGGCATTATCGCCTCTAACGAAGTCTTTGGGCATGACGATCTCCTTAGTGCGGAGGTTGGTGAGCACGGTATACCGCTCCGTGCAGAATGTCAGATCAACTCCTTATTACATTACAACAACCAACTATATTACACGCAACATAAGGTCCAAAATGCCTCAACATACCTTATGACATGTATCTGTTTGGCATTATCGCCTCTAACGAAGTCTTTGGGCATTACGATCTCCTTAGTCCGGAGGTTGGTGAGCACGGTATACCGCTCCGTGACGAATGTCAGAACAATTCCTTATTACATTGCAACAACCAACTATATTACACGCAACATAAGGTCCAAAATGCCTCAACATACCTTATGACATGTATCTGTTTGGCATTATCGCCTCTCACGAAGTCTTTGGGCATGACGATCTCCTTAGTCCGGAGGTTGGTGAGCACGGTATACCGCTCCGTGACGAATGTCAGAACAATTCCTTATTACATTGCAACAACCAACTATATTACACGCAACATAAGGTCCAAAATGCCTCAACATACCTTATGACATGTATCTGTTTGGCATTATCGCCTCTCACGAAATCTTTGGGCATGACGATCTCCTTAGTCCGGAGGTTGGTGAGCACGGTATACCGCTCCGTGCCAAATGTCAGAACAACTCCTAATTACATTACAACAACCAACTATATTACACACAACATAAGGTCCAAATTGCCTCAACCTACCGTATGACATGTATCTGTTTGGCATTATCGCCTCTCACGAAGTCTTTGGGCATGATGATCTCCTTAGTCCGGAGGTTGGTGAGCACGGTATACCGCTCCGTGACGAATGTCAGAACAACTCCTAATTACATTACAACAACCAACTATATTACACACAACATAAGGTCCAAATTGCCTCAACCTACCGTATGACATGTATCTGTTTGGCATTATCGCCTCTCACGAAGTCTTTGGGCATGATGATCTCCTTAGTCCGGAGGTTGGTGAGCACGGTATACCGCTCCGTGCCAAATGTCAGAACAACTCCTAATTACATTACAACAACCAACTATATTACACACAACATAAGGTCCAAATTGCCTCAACCTACCGTATGACATGTATCTGTTTGGCATTATCGCCTCTCACGAAGTCTTTGGGCATGATGATCTCCTTAGTCCGGAGGTTGGTGAGCACGGTATACCGCTCCGTGCCGGTCTCGAAGGGCGCGTGGAACATCTCAAAGAGGATGATGCCCAGCGAGTATATGTCCACCTTCTGGTTGTATATCACTTTGGTGTTCGACTGCTGGAGCTCTGGAGCCACGTACAGGGCTGTACCGACCTGGAACACATTAAGAAAATTCCTAAATAATCTATTTTCAAAATTTTAAACTTCATTTACTTTGCGTTGCAACATGGGGTTCTTCAAGGAATGCGTGAGGCGACTTCGCAAACACGTCACACGATGACAGCACGAAAACTTTTATTTTCGATAGTGTAATTTCCACATAATGGGTTGCAGTCAAATATTTATATTTACCTTTCCCGTAAGCAATCCGTCGACATCATCTTGGCTTTTAATTTTGTCTGGAAAAATAAAATTTAATTATGACTTAACAGTTTAGACTAAAACTAATTTCAGACCTGCATACAGTAGAACCAAAGTGATAATGCGCATAGCGATCTTCGCCATTGTTCGGCATCGGTCGTATTTCCGAAGCGTTGGGAGATGATATCTATATAGAGTGGAAAGTACATTTACTTCATGCATAATTTAATATATATTTTTTTTGTGGTAAAAGAGATAAATTAATATTGATTTATCAGTAACGAGATTTCACGCATGACCCACATAGGAAAGCGACGACGACGATTTAACGATGGAAAAAAGAAGGTTTAAATGAAAAAAAGATTTAGGTATAAGTATTAGGAAAAAAAAGTTTTATTTGATCAGAATCGTATAACAGAACATAGGTTAATATTTAATCAGAATCAGGGAGATTCTCTATTCCTGACATCATAGAGTCATCGGAATTTTCATCAAGGTCTCCAATTTCACTTATATCACTGCTATCTCCTGTGTAAATAATCATTTCATCTGAATAACTATCGATTCTTGACTCATATTTCCTATACTCATCTTCGCATTTAAGGGCATGATCACGAACTTTTTTCCATTCTTCCGAACCTATATTGTTGATTTTTTCTAAAATAGCTTCTTTAACTGACGTAACGTTCATTGCAATATTTCTTTTGGCAACGTGTTGTTTTATTTGCGCCCAAATGTTTTCGATGGGGTTGAAATCTGGATGATATGGTGGCAATCGTACAATTTTATGCCCATGCTCCTCCATTATACGGTCAATGGCAAATTATGTGTATTGTTCTTTGTGTCTTTTTATAATTTCGTACAATTCAGGTTTGAGTTTATTTGGGTCATGAGGAACATTGTGTTGTTGTAACCACGCAATCATTTGTGGTTTGGGTGTATTTGAGTTTGGTGGTTTTACAGACAGCTTATTATGATATGGGGCGTTATCAATTACCAACACACTATTAGGAGGCAAGTTGGGAATCAACTGATTGCGTAGCCAAGTTTGATAACGTTCGGCGTTTATTTCTTTATGATAGTCACCTTCTGAGTCGACACATTTATATAACATTAAAGCCCCTGAGACGAAGCCTTTTTCATTGCCTGCATGTACAATAATAATTCGCTCTCCTTTAGAAATGGGTTGTTTAATACCTTTTTTGCTGCTGTCTTGCCAAGTTTTACCTTTAGTATGCGATGTATGCACGTATGACTCGTCCATAAATACTATGTTTCTACCAGCATTTCTCAGCTGTTGTATTTCTCGGAGATATTTGATCCTTTTTAAACGTATATCTGGCTTTTCCATAAGTAACCGTCGGTTGGTATCAGTTTTCAGAAACCTAAACCCCATGTCTTTCAAGATGAGCCTTAAAGTCTCTACACAGCCTTTGAAATTAATAGCTTCGATTAACTTTTTTCTCAAATTATATACAGTTGGGAGTTCTTTGAGCGTCAACTGAAAATTGTATATCATATTTCGATTTACACAATAGTCGAAATCATCAAGTCCCATCCGAAACCTACTTTTAGGTTTTCCTTTTTTCGGTGTGGAAAATTTCATTGATTGATTTTGCCTTTTTTCGTTCAATATATTAGTCAAACTTCGGCGTGAAATTCCTGTAGATTTTGTCACACGCTCCTGAACTTTTTTAAAATAACCGTCATGGTCGTTTTTGAATACATTAGCTTCATTTAAGAAATAAAGGTACACATTAAATACCATTTGCCGTGCTTGTGAGTTAAGCGGCTTCCCACGTTTAAATTTATCCATTCTGGAAGGATTCGATCTGAAAGAAGATGAAATGGGCGGAGTTGTAACATTCTATCAAATTTATGTAAGCTTTTTATGTGTTTTATTTTTTATGTGTATTCTATTTGAATTTTATTAAAATGACGAGTTAAAAATATATTATATGTACCCTGTATGTATGTATGTTTAAACTTACCTCTGAAAACAAAACCAAGAAGGGTGTGTAATATCAGCTCTATATATTTCCACATAAAAAGAACACGTGCGGTCACTTCCAATACTTAAGGACAACTGACTGACATTCAACTCACCGGCGGCGCCCGTCGACCGCCGCCGACCGTTCGAACTTGTTATCGATTGATATTGACTCCTATTTCTATCGCACAAGATGCTAAATGCAAGAGCATTGGTTAGGGCTCTTACGATTCAATAATTCGGTTGTTTCCGGAAACGCGACCACTGGCGAAGATCGCTATGCGCATTATCACTTTGGTTCTACTGTAAATAACTTACCATCCAAAGGCATTCCTGTGAACACTTTGGTTGCCAAGCCGAAGTCGCCTATCTTGACATGGTCGTTAGAGTCCAAAAATATGTTAACTGGTTTCAAATCTCGATGAATCATGCCCTTTTGATGAACGTGTGCAAGACCTATAACAAAGAGACGGACACATACTATTTTTATACCTTTACTATTATGTCATAGGATTTTTTGTTCTCTTTTGTTCCTGATACATTATAACATAAAAAAGACCGATTTGTAAAATTCTTCACCATAACTATCTGATGATTACCTGATGAGAGAGTGACCTTTCGCTTTTACACATATAGAAGATAGATAGATACAATTTTTTCGTCCGTATGTATGTAATTGAACTCTTAAGCGGTGGAGCCGATTTTAATGATTTTTTGTGTCTTTCTTTGGGTCAGTAAAGTTCTTAAGTACAATATTATAAGGCGTATCATGTAAATACCTTCTAAAATTTCCCTGAACAACCGCCATGCTCTGAAATGCTCCTGGTATAACCCATTGTCGATGGCCTGCCGAAGCGTGTTCTTCTCGCAGAACTCCATCTGGATGTACAGCATCTGCTTCAACTGTACCCTCGGGGACACGGATACGTCTTCGGTCGGTATCGACTGAGACTTATTCGAGTCCACTTCGAATTCTATGTCGCTGCTTGAGTCGTCTTCTGGCCTGGAATGGCAACAGCAAATTTAATATTCTACAAAGAACTCACAGCCGTTGACAGACTCTACTGAAAATCAGCGCTGCTATCAGAATTCAGGAGGCCTTAACTAAACTCCGCCACACTGCATTGAAGATCGGTGGAGCAATTTAACTGGACTGAAAATAATGATGTCCATTTATAAAACGCTTACATTATCTCGACCTATACGTATGTAACTCAGCAAAAGTTTCACCTATTCCAAGAACTCTGATTGACTTAAAAAATTTCACAAAGGTCAAGACACAAATAAATGTAATCTTACTTAATCATATTGAACCAGGAGTCCGGCTCATCATCGCTCTCTTCTTCACTCTCTGACGACTCATCACGGATTTGGACGGGCCCGTCAGACATCGACCAGTTTACCTGCAAACCAAGTAATAATTCATTAAATTCTAATCATAACATTTATCTTTATGTATGAAACTTTAAAGACACAACATACAATGTCTTCGCTTTCTTTACCCAAAATGCTACTTGTCAAAATTTGAGTTTTATTGGGGGAAAAGTTAAGAGTATTTAAATGTCTTTTGACGGACTGTATGAAACAGTAATATTATTACAACGGGAACAATAACTTCATAATGTTGTACTAAAATATTGTTTATCTACCCTACGATACCAGATTTAGTAATGTCGACGCACATTTTACATGTAGGGTATATGTATCATAATCGTTAGGTATGTGTTCAAACAAACTATACATCCACGCACATAATATCGTTAAATCATAACAAAATACACTCAGATACATTCGTCATATCACAACGAAATAACCATGTACCCTCCGGGAAAAAACGTCGTCATGCCGTAACAAAACACACCTACCCTCAAATGGCAGAATATCGTGACGTCATAACAAAGCTCACCTTGACTTCCTGCCCCAACTTAGCCACAACATCCACAAGGCTGTCCACATTCTTCTTCCTCGTAGGACTCTTCAGTTCACTGGATTCTTCTATCACACTAGAGTCCTCGATCTCAGTCTCAGTGATCGTCTCAATCCAAGCGTTATAGTACCGCACCACATTCTCGTGGTTGAGACGGGAGAGCAGCTTAACTTCTCTGGTTATCTTCTTGTTCAGTTCCACACTCTTTGGGTTCAGTTTCACGTGCTTTATTGCGTAGAAACCGCCGTCCAATTTGTTTTGTACCTGCAAAACCAGATTAGTTTTTGTAGTGATAACTTCTTATGGGAGGGTAAACGCTTCGTTACGTAACGCGCTACGGTGATTGTCTGTTGTCTTTGGCTTCGATTTCTCTCACGCATACGGAAGGCAGGCTAATCCTCTCTCACTCTAATCCACAGCGCTAGCCCTAGGTATACTATAGGGGACCATTAGTAATTTTTAACTTAATTATTTGTAGTTATAGGCGCCATAATAATATACATTTCTGCCTAATTAGGGTAAACAAAAATAAGGTATAGGTACTAATTCTAAGACGGAGAAGTCTCAGAAATAGGAATTAAATTATCTAAGACAAAATAAATCAAGACAGACCTTTAACACGTCTCCAAAAGCACCTTTGCCCAGCCAGGCCAGTACTTCAAACTCAACGTTGAGCCGCGAATGTCCGTTAGCCAACGTGCTGATCGACTGGACCCTTTTCGGGCCGTCATCATCCTGTAAATACCAAATGATGGGTAACCCCATGATTATATAGAAAAATAAAGGCAGATAATACCTCATTTTCCGTATTTTTGTTTTTTTTTTCTCTGAGTCTAACTCATATTTTTGATGTCTTGCTTGCAAGGCTTAAAAACGTACCCAACTCAACAATTTATTTCCTGTAGGTAGGTATTTATAAGTACACATAAGAACGTCACTTTTGCATTAAGTGCCTCATGCCGTTTTGTTCAGGTGCCCTAAATATTGAATTTCAAAATGCGAGGAAATATTCTTTAATGGCTTATTAAATTTAAACTTAAATCCTAAAATGTAATTTTTTGAAGCAGAGACATTTTTCGACCTTTATCAGTTTTATTTTATTTTTAAATCTTAGGCAGCAGGTGTCTCACCGGCAACGAGCAGCGAGTAAAACTCGGCTGTTTTCTCGCTTTACTCGTCCAAGACAGCGATGGAAGATATGACATTTCGTGTAAACAAAAGAGATGCATAATGTTAGCGAGTAGGTACTCGCCCGCGGTGTGAACAATCAGCGAGTACTCGCTGACATACATATGCGTCTCTTTTGTTTACACGGAATACCTATCATATCTTTTGTACGTGTCAGTGCCCAACGATCAGTACGTACTATTGGTTTCATGACATGAATTCATGTCGTTGGGCACTAATGGATTGCGAGTAAATATCCGGGATTTACTCGCCGACTCGCCCGCGGTGGGACACCTGCTTTATGTATTTAATTACATAATATTTTGCTACGCACATAATAATCGGTTACAGTCTTACAGTTGCTACGCGATGACCCATACATTATGAGAGATGAGAGTGGATCAGTTTAAATATCTGGGCCATATAGTAACTTCAGACCTCAAAGATAATGTGGATATTGAACGAGAGCGAAGGGCTCTGTCGATACGAGCAAATATGATAGCCCGTAGGTTTGCTGGCTGCTCTAGAGAGGTTAAACTTATTTATTTAGATCATACTGTACCAGCTTTTACACCTGCAGCCTGTGGAGGAAATATTCGCAGAAAACGTATGGAGCCCCTCGTGTTCAATATAATGACGCTTTCAGAATGTTGATGGGGCTGCCCCGCTACTGCAGTGCATCTGGCATGTTCGCAGAGGCTCGTGTCCACTGTTTCTGGGCCACGATGCGGCTGCGAGCAGCGTCACTTATGCGACGGGTGCGTGTCAGTCCCAACAAAATTTTGAAAATGATAGCGGGCAGGCTGGACTGTCCCTATATATTGCACTGCTGTGGAATGCATGCTCCCAGCAATCAAATATCATACTAACATTTAGAATAAGACATACTAACAAATTTTATACACATGGATATTATTATTATTATTGTTAGGTACCATTGAAATTTGAAATCTGAAATTTAAAGTTTGACATTTAAGTAGTATTAAGTATTGACATCTGTTCCTTCCTTTTCGACATACAAATTATATTTATGGCATTTTATTTGACATTTGGTGCTAATAATGCCATAGAATAATGCAGTTGAATCTAAATTTAATGACAATTTATAAATTATTTATTAAATTAAATTATATTATTCAATTTTACTTTAAATTTTAAAGTTTAAATTTTAATTTAATTTTGATTTTAATTTTATTTCATTGTATTGTATGTATTTTGCCATAATATATGACCCAAGAGGTTGAAATAAATGAATTATTATTATTTTTAACATCATTCAGTGTTTGTTTTCACAGCTTTTGCTGGTTAGTTAGATTGTCATTTACGGGCTTAGCCAAGTAAATGACAAGGGGGTTGAAGTTACATGGTTAGATTGGTTGGTACAGTACGCCCAACTTATCTCTGGCTCAACTTATCTAATGGCGAAAATTGGAACTAACGAAAAGTCATTCATAAGTACGTTGTGGTCATTCATCTGTCAGTTACTAGTGTGCAATGATTGGTCAATTGAATGTCAAATGCGTCCGACAGCGCCTCTTTCGTTTCAGTCTTAAGTTGGGTTTACTATAGGTACGTTTATAATATAGTTTCGTGGTCAATCTGTAAAAATTATTATTATTATTATAATTATAGCACTGAGATACTTTTTATGGCATGGACCGATGTCGCTAGGTTAGTCCTTGAACAGGAGGCGCTACTACTAGTAACACAAGGTGCCAACATCAGTCACTAGATGGCGGTACAAAATTAGTTTGTGACTCACGCTGTTGAGACCTTGTGGAGATTGTATAAGAATCTGGCAGCGCGATTGAGGATTCATCGCGCGTGCTGGCAGGCGGCGCCGTGCGCGTGGGGCAACACGTGGCCTGCTGCTCCCTCGGCGACTGGCACCGCGCCGTCATCGTCAAGCGTGGTGAATCACGTGGTGCCCCACGCGCACGGCGCCGCCCGCCAGCACGCGCTAGAAGTTTAGTCTGTTCGTTATATTAGATAGCTGATAAAATAATCAAATAATTATTTATTTATAATAGATAGAAGTGTTCGTTATATTAGATAGCTGATAAAATAATCAAATATTTATTTATAATCTTTCAACCGGTTATTTATTATAGCTAGCGATGGTCGTTTTTATAAAAACGTTTTTGAGCAACGATGCCAGTACACGATGCCGGCATCCGATGCCGATATATTGAAAAACGGATGCCCGCAACAACGATGCCAACACCACCGAATGCGAGCGAGACAGTTGACAACGCAAGGAATAGCGTCGTTGACGATGCGATTCCTCGCACTGTAGGTACACAGTACACACACAACCTACATATTCCATAATTTAAATGGAACAATGTATCAGAAAAAAATCCAATTCTCAGCACAGTAAATACTTTATTTCACTTTTTAATAATTATTATATAATTGCTTATTAGCCAACTAGCATAGTTTCAACAACTAGACAACTTATCACCTCGACGATTATCGAACGATTGGCCGAGCTCCTGACTCAATAATCCAAACGCTGTTTCAACCCCACCACTCTCAATCCTTTCACCGGAAGTTGTCACAAAAGAGTGGCGGGGTCGAGTAGTGTTGCCATTTAATAAAAATAAGATTACCTTTCATAAAATTATTACGAAAATAAGATTACATTTTATAAAATTATGACATTCGGCCATCCTACGAAATGTGTAGCCTCCCGGCACACTAAAAACATCAGGAACTCTGCCAATAAATTACTTACTAACTTAAGTTACTCATTACCATTTTGAAGCGAATAGAATAAAATCTTAATTTAATTTTGATTTAAACAAGTATAATCTCATAGAAGTACCTATATTTTAGTCTAAATTTAAATAATTAAGGTAGCTTCTATACATTTTAAAAGATTTCATGTGACTGTTAAATTATACATACAATTATTCGCTCGCATGGTCAAAGAGAATTAACAATGAGTTGTTTAAGATACATGACATTTTTCTGGTGGATAAATAAGTGACTACAACTAATTAAAATCTATTGAATCTTAACAAATTAAATCTCATAAAATATCTAAAGTACTTTTCCATAAAACTAATTTCTATTTTAAACCAAAACAACAACAGTCAACCAAAGCAATTCACGAAGTGAATCAAAACCAAAATCAAAGCGTAGGTACTTATTGTAGTACTCTAATTCCTTTACATTCCAATATAACAATATAAAATCGAAACAACAAATTATCAAGCGCGAATTTAAAATGCAATTGAATTTATTAGGATGTATTAGTATCTATGAAATATTGAAATTGAAATATTGAGAATATTATTATTGCTTGACCAGAAAAATAGAAAACCTGTCATGAGGGCTCTAAAGTTTAATTTTTATATGGCAACAGCACAGCCAACTGTAACTATAGTAACGCTCGTGTTATTATTGTCATTTTGACAACTATATCGGAAATGTTATTTATACGAAATGTTATTTTAGCGCATAGAAAACCACTTTTCTTTTACGAATATGAACAGTTTTTGTCATTTTAGAACTAAATAGAAACTCAAAGTAAAAACACAAACACAGTAAAAAGACAAACACGAGACAAACTGTGACATTCAAACTCACTGACAAGCAATTTACGATTGACGTTTAGAAACTAATCGTTGCCAGTAAAATAAATTAGTTCCATGAGTTTACCGCAATATGGCGAGGTTTTTTTATATTTCTGGTCAACTTATAGTATCTATGACTTCAGCAAATTACCTGTTGCAAATGAATCTTACTAACTACTAACGCCATCTATTAACAACATCCAGAACAAAATATTTAGCAACTAACAAAACATCGATCTTTCCGTGGGAATGAGATGTTTTACCCCGGAAAAAAAAAGTATCCTACTGCACCTTTCACCCTCCCAACTATCTCCACACACATAAACCATATCATAATATAATAGCCACATTGCGACGTGAAAGAGCCACAAACAAACAAACTTTCACATTTATAATATTAGTATGGATTTTGTACTAAGTATGCATACATCATTGAAAATTCCTCTAACTAACGTTCCATACATTCAACTCCTATTTATAAAAAAAAATAATGATGAAAAGTTTGATCAAAAATGTTACTATTCAAATTGTCTGAATCTCTCGTATTTACATCAAAGTTCACTCATTTCTTACAGTCCAGCGAGCATCATTGATCACTCAATCATTATCCAGCGTACATCATTGTTCGCTCAATCATTATCCAGCGAACATTGTTCGCTCAATCATTATCCAGCGAACATCATTGTTCGCTCAATCAGTATCCAGTGAACATCTTTTTTCTCCACTTCATGTTTAGTTCTTTTCCTTCTAACTTTCCTCCGTTTTGCGTCCTTACGCTTCCTTGGTGGAGTCGTAGGTGGCGTACCTCTAACTTGGTCATCGTATGACGTCATATCTGAAAATCTGAAAATTCCTCTGACTAGCTTTCCATCCATTCAACTCTTATATTTAGATATAAAACAAAAAAAATAATGATAAGATCAAAAATGTTACGATTCAAGTACTTCATTTACCTAAATGCATTAAATCCCTAGAATCATGTCTAAGTCTCTCTTATTTACATCAAAGTTTACTCATTTCTGTGGTGTATTTAAAATATATATTGTAAAGGGCGCGTCTCTGGTATGGTATGGTGTGGACGACTATCCCTTTACCAAAGTTTCTAATAGGTGTTATTAGAAGAGATAGGGAAAGATGTAAATGGTTTGAATGGTTTTAATTAACACTATGTAGATAGCTAGATTGATAGAAGCTAGATTGACAAAATATCACAACTGGTTAAATGGTTACTATACTAGACATTAATATTAAACTGGTAAATTGGTAATTGGTAAAATGGTTAAATGGTTAGGAATACGAGGCGCCTGAGTGGCTGCTGGTCACGTACTCACTCAAAACTCTTATTTTACTTATAAGATTAATTTAAAACTAGGGCAAGTGATCGCGCGGCAGTTAAAATGCAAACATGCAAAACGCGCGACCGATGAGCTGTTCGATGCAACTCCGAACATATATGTTCTAAATTTGTATTAAATGTAATTGTTGTCTTTAACTTCAAACCATGTAATAAATATGGATATTGTGGTTTGCTCGTATTATTATTTAAAAACTATACAGACCAATTTCTTCCAGTCCAGCGAGCATCATTGCTCGCTCAATCATTATCCAGCGAACATCATTGTTCGCTCAGTCATTATCCAGCGAAGATCATTGTTCGCTCAGTCATTATCCAGCGAAGATCATTGCTCGCTCAATCATTATCCAGCGAACATCATTGTTCGCTCAATCATTATCCCGCGATCGTCTTTGTTCTCCACTGTTTAGTCGTTCAAAGCGCGTTCAATCCCAACTGACAACAATACAAAAATTAAAAAGTAAGTAAAAGACCCGCACAAAAATAAAGTCTCATAAATAATAAAATAGAAGCGTCTTTTAGTTTTTCTTTATTGGGGGTTCTCGCTTGTATAACTATGCTATCATTACCCATATTCTATTTCCAAATATCACGTAAAACGTCTAAAACTCAAAATAGGTAGTATACATTTAATATACATAGATTAAATTGCAATTACGAGTTAAACTCACATTTAATGCTTTAAAAGTAAATCAGTAGTCAGTAAATAAATATTTTTATTATTGATGTAAATGATGATCTCAATAAAAAGTCTTATGTAACATATGTATATGCATGATTTGCATCTTTGGAGAATAGCAGTGTAACAGTTTGTGCATTACCGGAGAGTAGCCCCTATCAAATGCAATTTAATAGTGTCGTATTTGTACAGTAGGTATCGAAATAATTCCTTTTTACCAAAAAAATAACCGACTTCAACCTTGATAAGCAGGGATAACTTAAAAACTTCTCGCCAGATGGCGCTCAATACAACATGGAAGTGTAAAGTTCTCGTCACTACAAATTAATCAAGCCCAAACACTAGATAATTGCAGTAAATCGTTGAGGAGTTCCCTCAACTGTCTTTCGGCTTCATCAGATCGACTCCAGACCTTCATGAAATGGTAGCGCTATAATGTACTTATGATAACATGAACAAACACACTAGTCGTCCATACAAATTTTCGACAGGTCCCCTCGATTTCTCTAAGATGCCATCATCAGATCCTGGTGTCCTTATCAGGGGACCCCACTGCGTATATCTATTACTTTGTATTTTAATGTAATTTTAATTCCAGTTTCCTCCCTTTTTTTTTTCTAAGGGCGTACATGCCTGGATTATAAGATCCCGCATGATAGGTACAATAGGTGGTAAGTATAATATAATTATTTACATTAGTATCATGGACCCTGTCGGGCACGGCAACTTAAAAGAGAGGAGGATGCTTTAGCGTCAATTTCAGATTATTATCAGCTATTAATTCAATTGCATTTAACTTGTTCCATTGCCAAGTAAATTAAAAACAAAATGTAATGACGTATAAATATTGTCGTATTAATAAATTCTCATAATAATAATAAATAATACCTATATTGTATCGCTATAATTAATGAATAAATTGAATTTTATTCAATAAATAAATAATAAGTGTGAAATTAAAAAAAAAAAAAATTAAAGTAATATAATGTCATGTAATTCGTTGTTATATCATTTAGTAATAATTTCAAAAATCAGTATTTAATACTGAACATTTTATAGAAGTTTCTATTAAATTCCATTCACTGAATCATTATAAAATAGTCCAAATAAATTACTAGTCCATATCATGACTAACTGCAGGATATAATGCCTTCACTCAGAAATCGATTCTGTGACGTCTCACTAAGTATAACTTAAATCTGCCAAGTATCATGATATAATTATGTCATGAAATGCCCCTCGAGACAATATCACAGATCGGTAGGTACCTACCTCAAATGTTACATACCTAGTAACTTGTTACTTCAAAATTATCAAAACAAATAATTACTTTCTCATCTTAATATTTAGGTACAACTGATTGATAAACTTCAAGACCCATTATTGATAATTTTAGTTTCATTGTATCAAAATTCTCACTTCATTAATATTCAAACTCAGATAACTCAAAAAAAATAAATAATTGTGACTACTTGGTTTAGCTCAATTGACAAAATAATAGTAAACAGATTACTTTTTTTACCTTAAAACCCATACGGTAACTCTAGTAATAACTTAATGGAGTACTTTTAGTTGTAATTCCATCCGTAAACGCACCAGTAATGGACAAAAAATAAAGTACTTAATCCTTTAAAATAAGGACATGAAATATTTTATTTTAATTCGTAACACTGTGACATATGTACAATAGATATCGAGCTCTCTAAGTTTAAAATTTGATTCAATTCGGTTTGTTAGATAGACAAAATAACGTGAGTGTTCATGTGATCCTCAATTGATACTAGCAGCTTTTCTTAAGGAATTCGTTGGTGTAGTGAGAAAAAAGTTTCGTCTGGAAACTAGTATTGTTGTATTTTAATCAAAATCTGTTTTATTTCTTTTATTAACCGTGAAATTAAGATAGCAACGCACAGTGTTCTTACTCCGGGAAATGGTTTTTTTTTTATATATTTTAATGATGTTTATAACTGATGTGCTGTAATTGAATAGTTCCAATAATGGACAAGTGTCGAAACTTAATTTTACTTTCATGTATTCTGATTATTAACTAGTTTAACTAAATATTATTCCTTGCAATTTATAAAAATTCGCATATGTACCAGTAATGGACATATGTGTCCATTATTGGACATTTTATAGAAATCCTGTAATGGACTGTGATATAAAATGATAGAGATTTTTTTTTTTTTTTTTGTTTAAAAAAAATGTCTCCTAAGAAAATTATACGCCTTAACAAATGGGCTGGGCGCTATCGAAGCAGTAAAAAAAAAGGTTAAAATTATCCGAAGCAGCAAATAAATCGTAAGTATTGTACTGTATGTAATTGTATAAATTGTATGTGTTGTATAAGTATTGTGCCTAGAATAAACTTGCAAAACAAAATTACTGGTAAAAGTCCGATTTATTATGTTCATTATTGGATGTCCACAACTAGGTTATGTTCGTTCATAACTGGATAAAAACTAGATTTTTTTTTTATTTCTCAAATAAATTGCAACCAGCTTTGCTGTATCTCATGCGTAACACAGTTGATTATTTAAAAAAAATGACCGGACTTTACGCTTTAAGAATATTCAGTACTGTAACTTTCACAACATTGGTAAAATTTCAAGAATACTAGAAAAAGTTTCTTAAACTGTCCGTAATTCTGGTGTTTACCTTATGTTATAAAAAAAACTTTAATTCAATTAATTTGTTGTCCCGAAGATATGTTATATTAAGTTATTCTTCCTGTTAAATATTCTGTTATAACCAGTATTCCGACAACCAACAATCAATAACCAAAACTCATTTATGAACTCGACTGATTAATTAAGAAAACAAACAATACAGATCACCTGCTATATTCCGTCAGATCCGCAGCAGTAACTCCAGACAGGCATAATGGGTTACCCTTTTCCCGGAACAATGGTTGCCAAACCTCGTCGTCCAAATGTCACACGAATGCACTCCACCTCGCACGCAACTTTCGTGCCGTTCCACATAACACGCGTGTAACCTGCGCGAGCTGCTCTTGTTTCCGATCGTCATTGAAATAACCTGTACATCCTCGAAAGCTGAACTGAAAACTAAGACAGCTTCAAAATATTACGTCACATAGTAAACAAAACTTGGAAAATTATTATTGTGTTTCACTTTTAAAACAACGTAAACAAATAAGCTGTACTGTAATTGAACATTTTTTTTTTGATTATAATTCGAACTACGTTACCAGTGAAAAACCAAACCGTTCAGTTTTTGAAATTGTACGCTAATTATTTTTGTACTCGTTAAATCGAATACTTCGTCCAGTTGAGCACCAATAAAGCAAATTATTTTGTGAGTTTTTATTTAAAATAACCCTTTTCAGCAATATGCGGCGCTTCAAATCACCACACACCAAAATCATTAAAAGGATACTCATTCTTGCCAAGCTATAATGATAAGAATTTAACACATGTCACGAAAGGAAAGAACACGTATATTAAAAGCAACTTACTGCACTGTATAGGTACCATACCATGTTTTCAATTGAGAATATTTTTATGTACTATAATATATGTATATATAATCGAATAACAAAATCTATCACATCTAACGTTTATTTTTCTTTTTAGGCACGACCACGACCTTATAGTACCTTACCCCCTTTTTCTTTAACAATTTTGTGAACGTAGATTTTCAATTTTAAATCGAAAACATATTCAAATTCAAATTCACAAAAAAAACACAAAGAGCCGATCAGCTGAACTAATATTCGTCACTATTACATACTCTACTCAAATTCACTTCTTATAACACAATACTTCAAATCGTACTTGACCCTCAGGCAGCCTAGTAATCTAACCCCAAATTTACCCTCATAAAATTTTAAAAAAGGGAACGTAAATTATTACCATCTTTCATTGTGTGACACTTGGTTAAACTACACTTAAATCAAAGCCTTGCAACTTTGGCTTCGACCAAGGTATTTGAATGATTTGTTTTTTCAGCGAAAGAAAACAAAAGAAAATAAAGTCGCTACCAGTGCTGCCTTAAACCATTATAACCGGAGATTCATGTTACTATTAATCACTCAAGATTGTTTAACAAACTATTTGACACACACACACAATCCAGTTTACACAAGAATTTAAGCAATGAAATATTCATATTTCTATAGACCATTGAAATATCACCTCGGACGTAATGAAATAAAAATTATGCCATACCAATACTCGCAGTCTTACTTGAAAATCCTTCATACCGATACTTGCCATTTAACTTCAAAATTATTAAGTTTTACCATGGCATGATCTTCACATCTCTTCACTTGCCATCCACGCCTCACTATAACCTGAAAAACTTAAATAACCTAGCCCGCCATGTGTGGGACGTGAAGTTACATCCCACTTCTGAAATATCAGAAAAAAATCCAATTCTCAGCACAGTAAATACTTTATTTCACTTTTTAATAATTATTATATAATTGCTTATTAGCCAACTAGCATAGTTTCAACAACTAGACAACTTATCACCTCGACGATTATCGAACGATTGGCCGAGCTCCTGACTCAATAATCCAAACGCTGTTTCAACCCCACCACTCTCAATCCTTTCACCGGAAGTTGTCACAAAAGAGTGGCGGGGTCGAGTAGTGTTGCCATTTAATAAAAATAAGATTACCTTTCATAAAATTATTACGAAAATAAGATTACATTTTATAAAATTATGACAAATGTAAATTTTGTTTAAATTATTAAGTTCAAATACGGGTGGAATTGAATAGTTTTTGAAAATGATGTTACGATATTACTTAATCTTCATCAGAATATCACCATTTCTTGTGGGGCTACCTTGAAGCTATAGTACACCAAATATAAATATACATTATTCACGAACAACAAAGAATTTATTTAACTTTAAATGATCAGAAATAATTCTGCTCATCATTTCCTCATCCGGAAGGTTCTTATCCGATCGTCACATTTTATTAGCAGTATACATTATATTTTTATACTGAATCTAATATAAAAAGAATAATAAAATTAAAATCAGTTTATAAACAAAACAGTTATGCTAAAGCCTAAAACATATATAAAAAAATACAGTAGAATTGATAACTGTCCCCTTTTTAAAGTCGGTTAAAAATTAAAAGTCGTAAACTCGTAACGTTAAATAATATGTGACCAACAAATGGTATCATTTATGGCACCGTTATCGAGCATCTAAACGCCGCAGCGCCGGTGTGTATATCAGCCGGCACCTAAGTCGCATGGGCGCATCGATGCCAGAAAAAACGATGCCGGCATCGGATGCGGTTTGCTTATCAACGATGCGCATCGATGACAAAATATAGCGAAAACGCCCATCTCTAATTATAGCTGGCAAGCGTTATAAGTTATAACGTTGAGCGATTATTAGCCATAGCCACGTTCACAACGACATCGCAAGATTCAAATCACGAATGTTCTATGCGAGAGCGAAACAGAAATACTCGAACGAAAGAGAACGGAACAACCGAACATCCGTAATAATATTTTTGTCACCTACCAAATTATGCTTTAAGATGACCGCATAAGAACTATATTCAGTTACATGTCCAGTACTGATTTAACGAATGTATTTTTTGTTCGGCTATATCTCAGAGGGCTATATATTCATTCTAACGTTGAAGCGCTATTTTTGCGTTATATTTTCTGTTTGAATAAAATTAAAAATCAGTGCGATTATCTCGCTTGACCTCGTAGGACGCGTATTGATAGTTTACCGTGTGTTTGTGATATTTACGAGAATATTTGTAAATAAATGTTAGTTTTATTATTATTGCTTTAATAATAGATTTTAATTAAAGTTTTAAATAAATAATGGTCAGATCGATGAAATTACTATTGTTGTAAATAGAATCAATAAAATTTTAAGTACGCCTAACAACTTGCTCATTAAACTAAAAGTATATATTTATGTTGTTGAATTATCATAAACATTCAATACATTTTATCGCAAATAAAAATTTCAGTCGGGGACTGCCTAAGCCTGCAAAAAGTACGAAGGAAAGTTCAATGAATTTATTTAATTAAGTATGTACCTATTTAAAATGCAATTAATTCGCTCACACAGTAGTAATGTGCTGAAAATGAGTTAAATTTTTTTAATGTGTCCTTAAATATCCTTAAATAACAAGCACACAATAAAATAATTTGTTATCTGTCGCCAAAGACGTCTCTTTATTAGGCGTCCTCTACAACGATTAAATCAAAACGCGTCGTTCTACGAAGCGAACGAATATATTATAGCGTAAAAAATAATAGGCGTTATAAAAGTAGCGTAACGTTATATCGCGTTTTCAATATATAGCCGTTGCGAACACCTGTAGTATTGGACTAGTCCTTCCTTTCAGTTTATTCATTACCAAACAAACACCAATAAATACAAATCTTTCAATAAAGTGTTTGTTTGAACGAGATAATTGTAGATTTTGAGCCTTGCGAGCAAGGCATACCAAAAATATGAGTTAGACTCATTTGAGTGTTCCCCTCCACGGAAATCTTTAGTAAAAGGCGAAAGATTTATACGTTTTGAAGGGAAACCAGAGTAACGGACTCAAGTCGTTCGGGGATTATATAGATCCTACAAGAAGTCTGAACGGCGTGATTCAGAAACCTGTACAGCGACATCTATCGCAGGACGCAAGCAAAATAAAGACAACATGGAAAAACCGTTTGGCGCTACAGAGACAAGGGTGTGTATTGTTATGCAAACTTCCGCGTTATATTACATCAAACAATAAAATCGGTTCACATAATATCGTACTTTGAGTATCACCAAAAACTGCTTTGAACTTATAATTATAATCCATAAATTTAATTTATTTTGCAAATCCATTATAGTAAACCCAACTTAAGACTGAAACGAAAGAGGCGCTGTCGGACGCATTTGACATTCATTTGACCAATCATTGCACACTAGTAACTGACAGATGAATGACCACAACGTACTTATGAATGACTTTTCGTTAGTTCCAATTTTTGCCATTTCAGAGATAAGTTGGGCGCACTGTAGAAATGATTTCCACAGATCTAATATTAACACGCTTTTATTAACTTCACCTGTATGTTTGTATGTAACTTTACTCCATTTTCTTTAATATCTCCGGTGCCCAAAGGTCTTCTTGCTTCAAACTTATATAGCATCTGCAACTAATTATTCCCTAACTTTCTATACCATTTTCACGAAAATCCGACCACAATTTTCCGAGAAATAGCTGTTTTTCCTCATTTTTTTCTTAATTTTATACCTATACTTCCTTTAATATCTTCCGTGCCCCTCAACCGTTGTGCTTCAAACTCATAACTAACTTAAAGCTAACTGATCCCTAACTTCCTATACCTTTTCCACGAAAATCCATCGCGAATTTTCCGAGTTACAACTGTTTTTCCTTGATTTATACTAAATTCGTTCATTTTAAACCTACATTTCTGTTAATATCTTCCGTGCCCCTCAGGCGTTTTGCTTCAAATTCATAACGCACCTATAAACAGTTGATCCCTAATTTTCTAGACCCTTTCCACGCAAATCTATCGCGGATTTTCCTAAAAATAGGCGTTTTTCCTAACTTCTTTAATTTCCACCTTCCCTAGCCTATAACTTCACCTGTATGTTTGTATGTTTGTATGTATGTTTGTATGTAACTCTCCTTCGCATAAAGAGACTACCATAATGATATTATTACACGCTTTATATTAGCTTCACTTGTATGTTTGTATGTTTGTATATTTGTTTGTAACCGACTTCTTTGGACGCGATTTTGACCCACTTTAAATGGCCAGATTTCGTTCAAACTTTGTAGATTTATCGAGTTCCGATGACATTACACTATTTTGATAAAATTATTCCAATTTTCAATATGCAAAATAAGATTTTAATTTTTTTACTCTCACACTACTGCCATCTATCCATTTGCTACTGCCATCTACCCATATTTACGGGCAACTAGCTGTAACTGCGTATTCAGTTTGACTGCGTACATTACGTTTTACTAGATGGCGTTGTTCTTCTGTTTATTTGAATTCTAAGTTATCACAGTAGATAGATCGATAGAGACCAAATAATAGTTTAAAATTATAAAAACAAGCTATTATAAATAAACAAAACTAAAAAGTCGAAAATAAATAATAGTTTAAAAAAACTAAAAAACACGCTTTTTATAGAATACTGAACTAAAAAAATAGAAAATAAGTTTCAATAAATTTAAATTAAGAATAGTGTTAAAAATTTCAACAAACATGAATTAATAATAGTGTAAATAAAGAAAATATTTTATTTAAAAAAAAGCGTGGGGTGCATGGTGTCATTTTGATAATATCTTAAAAAGCACCCCACGCTTTTTTTAAATAAAATATTTTCTTTATTTACACTATTATTAATTCATGTTTGTTGAAATTTTTAACACTATTCTTAATTTAAATTTATTGAAACTTATTTTCTATTTTTTTAGTTCAGTATTCTATAAAAAGCGTGTTTTTTAGTTTTTTTAAACTATTATTTCATCAGAACCTGACATGAAATGACATTTGCAGGTGACAATCGATTTGTTGCATTGATTTTACGCTTCGTTAAGTGACATTTATCGATGTTTAATCGATTAATAAAGTTAAAAACGTGATATAATTAATTTACAAGATAATTTAAAAATATAATTCAAGTATCTTTGCCAGTTTAATATAAATGATATTTAATGTAACAGTCACATAAGCATATTTAAATAATAGATATTTGTTACATTCGAATAATATCGTTGAGTTCAATCAATGTGTCAATTTCATAATGACTTTGATATGACGTTCCCAAGTCGACCATATTTATTTAGTAGTTACGGCAAGTCTGAAAAAACGTGTAGTATTACTAGAAACATGTTGTAATATATTATTATTATAAACGGGAAAGTTTGTATGTATGGATGTTTGTTACTCTTTCACGTAAAAACCACTGAATGGCTTTAGATGAAATTTTGCAACCTTTAACCTTATGATCTGGATTAACCCCATGGTTATATAGAAAAATAAAGGCAGATACTTAATACCTTATTTTTCGTATTGTTTTTAATTTTTTTTTGATTGGTTGGCGGGTTAATGGCCAACTCAGTATCAGAAGTTTTCATACCGATAAAATGCAACATACGTGGCTTAGCGACTGAAAACCGGAACAGACGGCTTTACATTACAGAAACCTTTTACATTAACTAGTCTATACTTAAATCGCCGAGAATACGGAATTTTGTCTCTCCATGTTAAAAACAAATTTATTACGTGTGCCCACGGTTCAATTAAGCTTGCAATTGCAAGCAATATTTACTTAGGAATTTTTATTCCCACCGTCAATCCTACTATCTTACTAATATTATAAATGCGAAAGTTTGTAAGGATGCATGTGTGTTTGTTGCTCTTCCACGCAAAAACTACTGAACGGATTTTCATGAAACTTTGCAGTAATATAGCTTAGACATCGGAATAACATACTTTGTTAAAATTTATAGAGATTTTTGAAGGGACTGGTTTCCCGAAGCGAAGCGAGGGCGGATTTACCAGTCTAAAATAAACCTTAATCACAGGGACGGTAAGCCGACATGTGTGAGTTGCCATTAAAACGAATTTCAAAACAAACGGAGTATTATAAGTCACCTCAGATTCACTTTCGCCATTCTCCTTGTTCTTGCTACTGGGAGACTTCGACGGGGCGTCAATAAGGAATCCATGATTGACCAGCTGATCTGCAGACCACTGGCAGTGCTCGTCTTCTGTGAGACATCTGGAAATATTGTATCACATGTAATAATTATGAGAGGAGGCCTGTGCCCAGCTGTGGGGCAGTTATGGGTTGCGATGATGATGATATTTATTAATAATTGTATGATTACATACACAACAAATAGTAGCTAAGCTAAGCTACAACCCACTAATGGCCCACTACTGAGCACGGGTCTCTCCTCATAACTGAGCAGGCCTAGAGCATACTCCACCACGCTGCTCCAATGCGGGTTGGTGGAGGGGTTAGTGGCCAACCCAGTGTCGAAAGTTTTCAAGCCGCCCGAAGGCCTCCGACATGGCTTAACGACTGCTATCAATCGATAACAACCGGGACCGACGGCTTTACGTGCCCTCCGAAGCATGGAAGCGCTCAAGAAATTTTTGCCACTAGCGGTCACCCATCCGAGTACCGACCGCGCCCGCTGTTGCTTAACTTTGTCGATCGCTTAGGATCGACGCAAGCCGCCGGGCTATGAGCGCTTCACAACAAATAATAATATACACCAAAACACTGTATACATCCGATTGTATGTGTGTGCATTAGATGCTTTTTATATAGGTTAAACTTTGTAAGTTTGCCTGATCCACATTCTGTAGTTATAGTGTAAAACATTCAAGTGTCTTTGTAGTATAATTACTTCAATGGCGTAATGTGTATTAAAATACCTTGAAAAGAAATCCTTAGCAGCGCCAGGCAGGTCGGGTGGAATCTCTTGGCCGGTATCCTTGGATACTATGGAGAGCAGAACTTGAGCCGCGGCGTATATATCTTGTGCTTTTGTCTGTCTGTCGATATAAGCATTACCGATATTTAATTTTTTGGAATGTCAGGTTTTTTCTCTGTTAGATTTAGAGACCCGGATAGAATGAGGCAATCTAATGGCTTGAGTGAAATCCCCAAATATTTTAGTCATTAATAACGCAACTTTACTATTTCAGAAATAAATCCAGCATTTGTATTTCGAACTAAAATATTACATATAGAATGGAGAGTGCAACTTTCAATGGATGGGAGTAATTGAATCGCTTTTGAAGATATTTGTTGACGACAATATTACAAAAGTAAAAGCAATCCATCATTAAAGTCGGTTATTTACTATAACCTCATTGTTGGTAAAAATTTAGTCCATACCATACACTATTTAATACGAAAAATATTAAAGCGGAAGTTACATAGGTTTGCTGAGCGAACTCACCAGACCTTAAATTGTTAGTTAAGGTTCTCCGAGGTGAAACTCACCTATCACAGTAGCTGTCTCCTTCAACCATCTCGGCCAGCCGGGCGTCCAAGCCAGCGCCGACCAGCTTGACCCCTCCGCTGTCTTCTAAGAACACATTCTCACTGCGCACATCCCTATGCAATACCCCCACACTATGCAGCTCACCCAGTGCACTGAACAACCCCAACCCTACTTGACGCAACAGCCTAATCCCTTCAAACTTGTCAAACACACTACATTTATCCTGCAGACACTTCAAGGACACCCCAAGGACAAAGTCTCTGAATATGTATATCAGCTGTTTTTCAGTTCTTTTCTCTGTGCTAAGCTCCAGGGCTATGTAGGGGACTAAATAAGGGTTCTTTAGCCGGTAGGTAGCTTTTAGGTCCTGTTGGAGTGAATCTAAGTGTCGCTTTCTGTTTTGGAAGTCAGTGGGTGGTGGTAAGCGCCACTTTTTGGCGATTACACGTTGTCCTTCGTCGTCGATTGCTAAGTATGTTGTTGAACCGTTGATGGAATGACCTGGAATGATGAAGCCATTAAGTAACAGCCGGTAAGTAGCTTCATTTATTCGGTTGTCGGCTATTAAAAACACTTTTTAATTAGGTCTGAGTATCAATTTATCTACACCTACTCGACTCCAATTCAACTCATTGGAAAGCATTGAAATATGGGCTTTACGCGCAGTCTTCTTTACGGTTCTCCTTAAAGTGTTTCTTATGATCTTCCTTAGCGATTTTCTTACGGTAAGTTTTCAACGTTTACTTGAAATAATTGATCCATGCACCAAGGGTTTATTCGACCGTAGAGAACCCGCTATAAAGCTCATTTTGAATCGAAGTTGAGATGAAGTTGAGTCGATATATGATGTGCACAGACCTGAATGACAATATGTACAAGGAGTAAAACAAGTGAAAACACTCACCGATACAGTTCCCTACGTAAACCTTCTTGTTATTTCGCTGGGTGTACCGGAACATTTGCGTGCCTTTAGCGCAAGTGCATGGAACGACGTTGCGGGAACGGGACATCTTCTTAGCTGGAGTGAAGCTAGAATAAAATTAAAGAAATTAGAAGTTATGATGTAGGAGTGAAGCTATTGAAGGGTTCATCATCATACAAATACCCTGTTTACAGTTGAGTCAACGAGCATATGGAAATGTCAGTCTTCGTCAAAACCAAACTTATTACCTATGCTCACAGTTCAATTTAGTTTGTCAGAAGAAAAATACCAAGGACATTTTTTCGATACCGCCGTCACTCTTAAATGTACCTTAATCGCATTATCGGAACGCTTTCATTTGTGTGACATGCAATTATAACGAGTTCCGATCAAATTCAAACGGAGTACTACATACAGTAGTACATGTACTTAGGGAAAAGAAGAACCATCGACGACGGGGTATTAAAATACTATGTTGCATTCGCTAAATTCGCTTATCCGTGACTAGCTTCCGCCCGCAGGCTTCGCCCGCGTGGAATTCGTTTAAACTTTACCCCCTTATTTCGGGGTGGAATTTCCAAAAATCCTCTCTCTGTGCTCCCCTACACTCCCCAAGGAACATACATGCCAAATTTCAGCTTTTCCCTTTCAGTAGTTTCGGCTGTGCGTTGCCTGTCAGTCACTCAGTAACGCAAGAGTTTTATATACATATAGATAGATAAATATTAGTGTGGGTGGAAGATAAGTTATATTTTAGTAGAAAATGTGTTTAACTTTATTTATTTATTTAACACTTTGTTGTTTGTACCTATACAAAAAAATAAAATACACATACAAGAGTACAAGAAAATAATACAAACAATAGGCGGCCTTATCGCTTTAAAGCGATTTCTTCCAGGCAATCCAAAAGAAGGTAAGGACATCACTCAAAGTAAATAGATACAGACGAACAAAACTAGCAAAATAATGATGTACAAAAATTACAAACATACATACATAATTGACACAGCAAAGTCAAACGGTCAAATGACAAATCAAGCGAAGAAATTAATAAGGAAGAAACAAGTTAGGAAAGAAGATGGTGATTCTTAAGTGAATTTTTAAAAGAAGCCAGGTTATCAGCTTTTCTAACTGCTTGTGGAAGCGCATTCTAAGAAGACTGGAAGATTGAAGATGGAAGACTTTACCTAGTATCCTCACAATTTGTTGCAGGAAAAATAATTATATTTGCTGAGACTCCCCGCTCTCCCCTACATTCGATTGGGTGAGATTCGTATCGACAACTAAATCCTCACTTAATCAATGGACGACTAAACTGCGGTATAGGTGCGTTGTACAAAAAGGAGTGTAATATTTAAGGGTTAATAGGAAGTGTGACGTAGAGATCCTATTGTGATCGTGTATTAGGTGAGATATCAGACAGACAGATAGATTAGATAAGTAATGCTAAGTGCACATTATTTATTATCATAATAAAAAATCACATCTATTTTAACACGCTCTTATAAGCTTTAGCTGTATATTATATGAATGAAAACTTTGAACGTGATTTTTGCCGAAATTGCACAAGGACTGATAAGTCAATTGATGATAATGATGCAAGCGGTGTTAAAAATTTCAATAGCATGATTCAGGTATGACGTGACGACACCATACATACCAAGGTAGAGATAGAGAGTAAAGAGAGAGGTAGTACCGAATGCTCGTTTACTTTCCTTAATTCATAAAGAAATGGATGTCTGTAAATTCGGTTTGCTGATGATAACTTTACGTGATAACGTCATAAGAAAATATTGATGAAAAAATTTCATACTTTTATGTATTAAATAGAATTATCATCACTATGTTATTAGATGCGTCATACCTCTCTATAGCTTGTACCGCGCTCTCGCTTGAACACTCGGCTCAGGCGGAGCGTGACAAAGAGACATGGTTTTTCGTGCATGCAGCCGGCATTAATCAGATTATAAGAGGTCATGACAAAACTAAAGCGACTCACTAGACCAATTTGGGCGCGTCTCCCTTCCCGTCGTCCCCGTCTATCTCCTGGTGCAAGCTGGACAAGCGCACCCGTCTGCCGTCACTCTTCATCACCTCTTGCCGACGCTGGATCTCACTCTTCATCTTTTGAAGCTGTGAAAAAAAAATCAAGAAAATGTATTTGTACATACCTACTAGACTAATACCAAACCAATGTAAGTGTATCCTACTTCCTATTCCTACTAATATTATAAATGCGAAAGTTTGTAACGATGTAAGTGTTTGAGTGTGTGTGGGTTTGTTACTCTTTCACGCAAAAACTACTGAACGGATTTTCATGAAACTTTGCAGTAATATAGCTTAGACATCGTCATAATTTGTTAAAATTTATAGAGATTTTTGAAGGGACTGGTTTCCCGAAGCGAAGCGAGGGCGGATTTACTACTATTTAATAAGTGAATTTCTGCCCTGTTAGGAACACTTTTTCTAAATGCAAATGCACACATAGTGTGTTTGGTTCATAAATTTGTATGAAGTTAACCATTTTTAACGTACTCTGGTAATACAAACCACCCTCACTTTAACGTATAAGGTTAACTCAGAACTTGAAAAGTTATAGATACCTACATACAAATAACATAAATTTATTAATTCATATTCTGGGATGTATTGCGTTGTAAATTCTAAATTCGTACGTTCGTGCGTAGTCGTAAGTATGTACGTATGTATCATATGGTGTTAATCATAGTCATGGTGGACTATAGTAAGTATACCTACTTATGTGATAAAAACATTTACTATCGGATCTCATTTGTTTATGTAGAGGATTATGTGTTTATCAAAACATGATAATGTATTTTAATGGAGGATAAGTTGATTAATGTCTATCGATGGTTTTATTTTGTTTCGTTTAGTTTTATTTGGTTTCATCTGTCTTTTTGTTATGCCCTAACCTGGCAAACAAGCATATAGGCCTCTGTTACTCGATGTACTTGCGCGCGATAATTACGTAAAGTCGTACAAGGAACTTTTGGCGTGTGTGTGACAGAGACAGCGCCTTACAGGTAAGGCAAACTGTAAGGCGCTGTCTCTGTCACTCATGTAACAGATATGTCACTCTCACGCGCCAAAAGATGCTCTAGTGGCCGCCCTGACGACGGGACGGAGTGAAATATCTGTTATGAAGTAACTATTTTCTAATCTGTGATATGGGTCACCTGGTTGTAACTGATAATTGATAAATATCAGAAGGGTCACCAATATACCAAACCAATGCTAAGTTGTTTCTGTTTTTTTTTCTATTTGGTTTTTAACTGACCTTAGCTTTGATCAACAATACAAACTAGACAACAGCACACCTTCAAAATCAAAGCTAAAACCGTCCACATAAATAAGATCTCACCTACACAGGTCTATCTGTTTACTGACAAACTGACAAAAGTTTTACTTTCAATAAGGGTAACCGCGTGTGGATTCGCCGCTAGAGGCCGCTAGTGTAGAGGGTGGTCTGCCTGTCACTTCTCTCTTGTCTATTCACTGAATAGTATTCAGACAAGTGTCACTTGTCAATGTTTATATATGGGCGGGCTTTGACAGCATGACCGCCGTCTGCAGTGGCGCCAACTGGTGAGCACAAAAACGGTTACCCTCATTACAACCATATTACAAATATTTTTTTTTATTAAGTACCTCTTCATTTTCCTTGACCTGCAAATCGTGCTTCTTCAATTCTTCCATTTCGGTTTTCTGTTTCAACATCTCGTCGTAGAAAGAAAGGGTTGGCTTGTTGTGATCATGGAGAAATTGCTAGAAAATAAATATGTAGAATTGTCGATTGAACTTAGTAAAAAGAATTAAACCTTTTCTTCCTTCATGACAAAATAAGGTGGAAAAATTTTAGGTGATGTGATTTATTCACCAAGTACTTACTCGTATGTTGACAAATTTTCACCAAGTATGTTTAAGGGTCTAGTGTTTGATTTCACTTTTTTACACATATATAAATATAAATTAAGATGACACTAATACCCAATGATCGAATGCCTCGAGGCTACTCCACCATGCTGTCCCAGTGAGTACTTCCAAATATACATCCATAAAAACTAAGGCATAAAGATCATAATTGAATGCAGCCACTTAACTTGGTTAACACTTAAGATCATGGCAAGCCGCCACATTGTTGGCACGTTAGTTAATTGTAAATGCTGAAAGTTATTTTATTACCTGAATATGCTGTGCTAGTTGAAAAATCATGACCTCCCCACATAAATCAACAGCCATTTTCTCCAATTCCCCCAACAGTTTTGTAGCATTGTCATTAGATATACCATGAATCTTTTGTATTGACATTACTGGCGGCCTGAAAATGAATCCATTAACATATTAAAAAACCGGTAAAACTGAAAATATAAAATATCAAACTATGTCGACCTTTAACATATTGGACAATGTACTTAACATGATAACAATATTAATTACATCTTAACTTGTTGTTAACATAACATCATATGTCTTTAATAAAACAATTTAATTTCATGTTACTGTGTAACACACAAATTCAATTGATAAAGATTACAGCTTCAATTCTCTTTAGTAATGTACTGTTGATCCCATTTTTAACCGAGTAGACCTAATTTTTTCCACACTTTGTTGCTATGGAGCACTATGAAAGTGCGCTAGATTCATTTGAAGTCTTGGTCTATTGAAGCTAGACACTACATGATACTAATGTCTGTCATAAGCCAGGAAAGCCTAAAAAATTAGTATCCTTCTTATAAAGATTTCATGAAATTAGTTAAGAGTCAGCAATTTTCTTTTTGATGGACCAATTTTATATGAGACAACATTGCTGTCCCCAAAAAAGACAATATAACTAAAATGTATCATTTTATAGTGTCAAAATATTTTTATTATCATTTCACTTAATTTACAATGCTTAAAATATATTTACTTATATATTTGCTACTTTAAGAAGTATTCCACTTACTTATCTGGATAGTTGTGGCAACATTTGAACTGAATGGTGGCCGAACAGTGGTTCCCCTCAGAGTTGTGCAGTGGGTACAATGTGATTGACAGATCTAATGGCCGAAACTCATTCCAAGCAGCCTTGCGCCTTTTGTCCACTACAGCATCTCCATAAATTGCCTGGAATATGACAGGGTTATTTTATTTAAATAATATTCATACATTTGTAATAAACCTTAACTGATTACTGTGTGTATATGGCAAATATATTTAAAAATTATAATTGCATTCAAACCTTTTAAGTAAAAAGCATTTTAAGTAAAAATTGGTAATTCATTATGAAATAAAAAAAAATCTAAATAATTAACCCAACAATATGTAAGTAATAACATGTAGTAAAAGTTACTTATTAAGTCATTTAAAAAATTCATAACTTTATACAATAAAGTTAATTACACATGTTTTTTTAATGATAAGGCAGAAGAAACTTCTGACCACAAGTTGTCAGTTTTTTTATTATAAAATGAGTACTATAAAGAAAGGCTACTTGTTAATTCTACAAAAAGAGGTTACCTTATGTGGACCACCAACTCTCAGCTGTAAAAAGTAATGTGCGGGGAATAGTGAAGTGGATACAGGTTAACTAGGCAAAATGGTGTTCACTTTTCTGTAAGACTTATGATCATTAGAATTTTTTGTTTATTACTGCCATAAATGACCGAGCTCATTCTAATTCTTTCATGCTTATTCAGTGCTGTCCAAAGGAGTATTTGTTGGTGGATATGTTAGATTTTACTCCACAAGTTTATCAGTTCAGAGCCCGGTTTCAACCTACTTACTGATGTTGTTATTATTTTTGTTAAAATTTATTCAGAACTAAATTCTTTTTAAATCCAGTACGTAGGTATTTAATTACAGGTAAAGATACAGCCAATAATCGACTAGAATTTAAAGTGAAATATTTCGAGGTGTTTATAAACATTTCATACAGATGTAAATATAGATCTGGGCGCCCGTTCAAACTGGTAGACACATGAGTATTTTTAAAAGTATGTACACACCTGGAGGGCAACCATTTCGTTGCTTTGACGTTCTTCGGGAGTTTCATCGCACATCTTGCGTGGCTTAATATCACAATGTTGTGGTCATAATTCAAGAATATTTTAGTTATTTATTCGCTCCCTCAGCAAAACTTTACCGAAGTATTGAGCAAACTGACACACTGTCTATCTGTCATCCAACGTAAACAAACGGAGCATATGGTTGTGACATAAATCGAGTCGTTTAAAAACCGTGCAACCCACAGACATATAAACATAAGTTGCACCCACAAAAGGGTAAACAAATTGTACTGACTTTTAATTCATTAATCTAACTTACATAATCTGTACAGATTCATATCAAAATGCAAACTTTTATTCAGTTAACATCTTTTGAGGGGAACAAAAAGTGGTGTCCGATCAACTGTTAGCGGTATGTATACCATTAATAGTAGATAGTCGAGTTATAAAAAGATTCGTCTTTTAGAGAGATAACTTTTAGAATAGTCGATATTAGGTAACTTAATAATAATGCTATCACTTTAAACGTATATTCATTTGTTACCAAATATTTTGGCTTATTTAACTACCTATTTACATTAATTTTAAAAAATACTAAAAATAATGATAATAGGTAGTAGTGATTCTGGTAAGGCAAACCGAGCAAAGAAAGCCGTTATTTGGGTAGGTAAATACCTAAAATATTAATTCCAATCGATAATTTCAACCTTGTTAACTACACTGTTCTCGATATACCCCCAAAAAATGTATTGTACTTAGGTAATTGTTATCCATGACCGAAGTGTGTTATTTTATGTATTACGGCAACTATCAATCATGTAGGTTTGTAGGTAATGTAGGTAAATTTAATACTGTTCGTTTTACTTCGGAAAACCTAAATCTTAGTGAGTACCCTACCCAAACAAAAAAGAATTATGACGCTGTTCACTTCAATAAATATTATTATTTTTTTTATATTCGCACGTGAAAAGTATTAAAGATATTTTAGGAAAATGAAAACAAAAGATAGGAATCCAATATCTTTTCTCTTTTATTTAATTTTTTTTATCATAGCCACAGACGAGAGCGCCTTCGGTCTTTTCGAGAACTGTCGGTCACTTTTAGGCTAGGAGTAATAAAATTAACCTCAGTTACTGTTGGTAATAAACCATTTTACAATCTCTTGTAAAAAAAACAAAAGAAAGTAGGTACAGTCAGCGTCATATAGTACGTAGCAGTCATGATTACCAAATACTTGGAAACATTCATTATGACCATTAAGAACGGCTCAACCAAAGCGATCAAATTGTTCAGACCATCTACCGTGTACAAATATACCGGAGCACGCACAACACCGAATACTTGATAACACCCAAGTCGGCATTAATACCGTGACAACCACAACGCCACTGGTTGCCTAACAGCCAAAGTGTTCAAAAGTATGAAGCAACCAAAGTATTCAAAAATATGTAGCACCCAAGTAGCCAAAATTATAGCAACACATAATAAAAATGGACTTTAAATGACATGCGATAAAGTTCATTGTGCATCATTTCTTCCGATAAGTAAATTGATTAATTCAATGTCAAGTGCAAGTCATGTATGTCAAATGAAGTGGTGCTTCAATGCTTGCTTTGATATATTTAATACAAAAGCCATCACATCCATAGAGATATTACAATAGAGTGGGTGAGCCATACCCATACATTGCAATCGCCCCCGGTTAGAAAGAGAAACAACGATAACGGTAATTACCTATCTCTCTCCAATCCCGATGATCCAGAAAGAGAAAGGTGATTACTAAAGATTTCGTCTCTTTTTATCCAAAAGACGCTCTGAAGCCTGGCTTCTGCCCTCTATTGTAATATCTCTATGATCACATCGGATACAGTTGTGCATCAATAGATATTATTTCAAACTTGCCTTAGTATTAAACTTGACATTGATTTGAATTATAGATATTGACATACAATGATAGATAATAGAACGACATGCCAATAACATTAGGTTTAGTTTATTTTTCTAATGTTCCATATTTTTGAACGCTTTGAATGCTTGGATACCATTGACGAGATGACTGTAACTATGTTTATGGTGTTATGACTGACCCGATGTATATGACATTTTAAACGTCTCGGCCATTTGAGCGACTATATTGTTGTCAACAATAAGGAAACTTTGCTTGTACCGATATTATCGACTTTTTGGTTGCGTCTATTTATTTGAATACCCTGATTGTCTCTAACTATTTGACGCTGACTGTACCTACTTACCATAAAATTATATACCTACTACGGTAGATACAGGCTAGTAACAAAAGAAATAAGTAGGATTATTGTACATATTATCTACATAGTCTGTTAATTCTCAGCTAAGTTCCTAGTAGGCTACCTAAGAGCTTAAGGGCAAATGGTGTAACTGGACCTTATGGTATAAATTTTTTTTTCAGGTATCCGGCTATATGTATAAATAGGTACTTTGCAAGTCGATGTGAATCAGTTCAATTTCGTGTTTCGTCCAACTTACATACTTACAGTCAGCAGTGTTGTCGATAGTGCAAAAATCATGATGTCCACTGAAGAATATTACGCGCAACTTATGCGAGATTTTGAATTCAGTTGTTTTATTGTGTAAGTATTTTCATACTTATTTTTAAATTTTGCTTAAGGCCGACTGCAAAAAATAGATTTTTGTGCCTTCATCGACTTTGATTTATCTTTCAAAACTTTTTGTGACATAATTGTAAATATCGCATCTTGTTACAATTAATGAAATCGTCATCGTTTTACTTTTAATATCTACCTACGACATCGTCGCTTGAAATAGAGAAAAATTCCAGCATTGTTTATATTAATTAATTTCAAGAAGTCAATAATTTACAGACTACATACCTACACCCGTGACCTACACCATTGATATTATTGATTATTGCCTTTCCTATGATGAGGAGTCATTTAGTGGAACAGGATTTTTAACTCATGATTTTGGTCCATATATCTTCATAATTAATTTGTGCGTGTCCACAGGGATGAAGCGGCGCGTATCGATGAGGAAGAAGCAGCGGAAGACCAGAGGAAAAGCCAAGGAGCGTCGGATGATGTGAGAAATAAGCCACAATGTGACACAGGAGATCACATGATATTTTTGTTGCCTGAAAGCGCTAAGGGGAAGATCAGAAGAAAACCTTGTATACACTGCTTATATAGACGAAAAATTTTCCAAAAGACAACATTTTATTGTCCGAGGTGTCCATCAAAACCTGGGATATGTATAGATTGTAATCGTAAATATCATATGTATGACAAATTGAAGACGGTAAGAGTTGAAGAGTTGCAGAAGTTAAAACATTTAAAGCTTGAAGAGTTACAGAAGTTACGAAAGTTAATAAGATAGGCCAGAACATTAATTGATGTTTTTTTTGTATTGTTTGATTAAATATTGATTTGTGATAATATTATTATAATATTGATATTTTTGAATATTGCCTTTTCGTGTTCCTATAAATATTGCAGTAAGTAGTACAATATTGTAGCGTTTAATTATTTTAACAAAACTTAAAATTTTGTGTGAATTTACAAACATTAAGATGTTTTTGCTTTGATTTACAAGTATAATGAAAGTGTATTTGTGTGATTTTTATATAAATAAAACATGACTCTGTATTTTTTTCTTTTTATTAGCGAACTGATAAGCATAGGTACCCACATACCTCAATACTTAAGAGAAAAGCGCAACCAAATCAGTTATGCACAACCAAGGTACTATAGTTCTACAAGCATCTTTTGGCGCGTGGTTGAGAGAGACAGCGCCTTACAGTTTGCCTTACCGTTAAGGCGCTGTCTCTGTCACCCACACGCCAAAATCCTTGTAAGACTACTATTCTCAGAAACGTCTGTGGCTTTCCACAGATAAATAATTAATTGTTACCACTATCTTCATTACCTTATTACCTACTTTCCCAGGGTAATAGATCCAATCCCCGGGACGGTAACATCAATAGTAGTCCAGAACTTAAATAGTTACAGATTCTCGACTTCTCACTTAATGTTAAAACAGAAAAATACCTACATAAAATTGTCATTTATTACTCACTACAGTATACCACCTACGCTTGTAGTTACCTATGTACTAATTACCTACTCCAGCAATAGTAGCAAATGTGTGTGATGTGTAAGAAAACTTCTATAGGTATGTTTACTTAATTGGCTTTATCGTTGAGGATAGTCTGTCAGAGTTTGTAAAGGGTCTTATAACATTTGGGATTAGAATTTTGATATTCTGTTTCCTATAGAACACTGAATTTTTTTTCAGCGGGAGTTTTAACCTTTTGAGTGAACTATTAAAAAAAATAACCAACTTGTCGCTTAAAGGAGAATGACCATAAAAGCATGGGACAATGGTCTAAACTTACAAAAGAATCATTATTATTCATAGTTCGTCATTACATTCACTATGGCATAAGCCTTAGCAAATAGAATTAAATAGATGATTGCAATATTTTTACACTTAACCTCCGTATTTACTAACAACGTTACTTGGCTAATTCCTTGTTTTGTTATGTTATAATTGTAATTTTCTCAGTAAGTGATTTTTGTTAAATCTTTTGAGAAAATAAATGTCTTAAACCGTATGTTGATAAACTCAATCACAAACTCATATAAATATGTTTTAAAGATAAACCAGAGTTCAAATTATTTAATGTTGAAGCTGCCATAATAACAAATCGGGATAACCATGCAAAAGACATGTTATTACTAAAACATTTATATTATCCACCTCTAGATGTCGCTTATAGTAGCGTTACGCTGCGATAATAGTAGATTGTATGACAAGGGTGCAAAGTAATATTTATAAGTCGCCCAAGCCAAAAATATACTTGCACCCGAGTGATACACTCTACTTTTCATCACCCACTATGAGAAAATAATATATATACCTATATAATAGAAAATAATAGAAAATAATACGTAAAAATGCACAAAACTTAATTTTAATTTGAAAACGAAATCTTAATTTGATTGATTTCTTTTTTTATTATTCAGCTGGCGGGGCCCTCGCGTCGTACCAGACATTCTTTATTCAAACAATATTTGCGTTCGACTTCTTTAGCGCAAAATACTAAAATGTTCTAAATTCAAAATAGGACGGAAAAGATCTAGCCGGACGGAAAAGTTGTATGAAAATTCATTCCCGCCCGCTGAATAGAAAACAGCAACTTTGGAACCCCGTAAGTCCGAACCAAGTCGTCTTTTTCGAATAGGTGTGATGAAAAGATTTTATAGTACCTACCTATCATATTTTAAATTTTAAATAAAAAAGAGTTTACTCGCTCATTTCTCCTCATCAGGATTCTGTCTTCTGGCGCACTGGTTTACATGCCAGACCGCCTATTAAAATTCATGACGTTTGTTCTCGGCGAGCAAGAATGATGAATTTGAAGAAGTAGGTACTAATTTCTATTCCCAGTTTGGCTTTTTGTTATTGTCCATGGGACCATCGACGGAGGGAATCATTGAGTAGCTATATGTAGGGTTGGTTATTTATTTTTCTAAATGGTAGGTGTCCATGCTCTCTTTCTAGATGTAAGGATCTTCATGATCAAGGAACACTGTACCTATTATTATAGTAAACTAGCGACCCGCCCCGGCTTCGCACGGGAGCAATAACTATTTAATGGATGTTATTATTTATTATACATATAAACCTTCTTATTAAAAATAAACCGCATCAAAATCCGCGGTTGCGTAGTTTTAAAGATTTAAGGACACAAAGGGACAAAGAAAGCGACTTTGTTTTATACTATGTAGTGAAAAGGTTTAGTTAACAAATGATGCATTTACTTTTATTTTTCAAACGTGGTTCTACAACGACAGACCCTTAAAAAGTTATGCTCAATCGCTACTACATACTATAAAATAAAAGTAAAGCCCTTCGTACACAAGGCTACGCAAATCTTCGATACTCAACGATTTGAATCTTCAAGCGACTACCGCCGTACAAATTACAAATACCGGCGCCTCGACGCCTCGACGTGTGTACGAACCTCTATGGATTTGATTTGTATAGCGGTATTCGGTTGAAGACTAAAATCGTTGAGTATCGAAGATTTCCGTAGCCTTGTGTACGAAGGGCCTTACAATTACTCATATCCACTCATAAATAACACTCATAAAATACCTCAGTAGTATAATATTACGAGGAATAAATTGTTTATATTTAAATACAGCTAACATTAAATTAGCATTTCAGTTTATTTTATACAATCAATTCATTTTTTTCGATTGATATAATTAGTTTACACTCACTTAATGTATATCGTTATATATTAAGCATATACTTAATATATACGTACTTACAAGTGAATGCATAAACAACAATAAATTACATTGTAAGTAAAACTGATAACATACTTATTGATAAACAAAGTGCTCCCTCGGCCTTTGCTGAGGTTTAGTAAACTACTTACATAATAATATAATTATAACAATAACACAGTCATAATTTTGAGCGTTACCTTCGCCTTGATGGTAAAACTGAAGCGTGGCTATTCAGCTACCATCTTTTTGATCGAGTAAGCTCCCGTACCGCCTTGCCTTGTCGGTTCCGGACCGACCGACTTTGTAATACAATGAACTTGGAGATGATGTAGATTGTAGACGATACTAACACTTTTTATTGTGTGATTGTAACGCAATATTATGTAAATTACTAAACTATTGAACTATAAGTCTACAGGGTAATATCACACATGCTACACTAGTACAGATTTTCTTTATTTTTGGTAATAGTTTGCCTTTAGACTTATAAAAATGAGACCCTAATTACATACAGTCTATTAAGGTTGATATTAGATTACGCTGCATATACATGGTTGATGAACCGGGTCCGTGATATGAGAGGAGCGAGGGTAAGATGCGCGGCGGGCAGGGCGGGCGCGGGGCGCAGCTCCCCGCAGGGCGCGCCGCCCACCAGCAGGTACACGGCGGCGCCCACCAGCGTGGCCACGGAGCCCCAGAACACCACCACTACCGCCAAGTGGACGCGCCGCCACGGGAGCTCCCCACGGGACGCTTTGACTTCTTCACGTGTTAGTGGCCTGAAACTAAGTTTAATAATATCTATCACTAAAATAACTCTAAAATCATCATAATCTGCTACCCATTCTACTTCTCTTTGTACTACTTTCCTAAAACCTTGGGTTGCCTGGAAGAGATCGCTATGTAACGATAAGGCCGCCTTTTGTATTGTGTATCCTTTGTCGTATTGTTTTAAACATTTATATTTTGGTATACAAACAATAAAGTGAATAAATAATAAATAAAGTGCTTTAATTTTCTCATCAGTAGTTATCATTGCAGATCTGGCAGATCACATGAAATTCCAAAATCGGATTAGTTTCAGAAGATCAGATTTTTTAAATTTAGTTAAGTACATGTACTTTGTTGAGACGTTTTATTTTCAGACATGGCTGTATCTTATATGAATGTAACTATAATTTATTTACATTTGCAGTAGGTTAACTTTAAATAGCGTCCAGAACAACATATACTTAATAAGTATAAAGTAAGGTTTACTTGAATGTTGTGATTTATTTTCCTTCTAAAGACTTTTCAAGGGTCTTACAGATTTATATAAGGACACAAGGTAGAAATGCAATTCAAAGTATGTAATTACTAGCTTTTGCCCGCGGCTTCGCCCGCGTGGAATTCGTTTATATCGCGAACCGGGGAAGTGGGGAAGAAGGTACATCATCAACTATCTTCCTGGGAAAATTCATCGAAATCGGTCAGGCGGTTTAGATTTTTCATACAAACTTTCATTCCCTATTTCAAGCCTTTAGGGGTTGATTTTTTAAAAAAAAAGTAGCCTATACATATGTGACTCTGGGTCTTCAACTATTTTCATTCCGAATTTCATCCAAATCGCACCGGTGGTTTAGCCGTGAAAACGTCACAGACAGACAGACAGACAGACAGACAGACAGACTTTCGCATTTATAATATTAGTATGGATTCCAAAGATTCTGTCCCCTCACGTCTATCGTCTATCTGTGTGAACGTTTATCTTGTTCACTTGGCAACTGACAAATATCTATACCTAGGTACTTACATTACATAATGTGTTTAAAATCAATAAGTGGAATTAAACACTAATAAACATCTTCAAACATTACGCACATTACACAGTTACAATACCCTCAAGTAAACTACCCACATAAACATAAAAATAAAACTAGTGGGTATTTCATTAAAAAAAATCCTTTAAAACTAATTAAAAACACATGTTTTGTAAGTAAGACCTAAGTCTAAAAGACCAGGTAGTCACCCACCTGTTCCTGCACCGAGCTGAGGAGGTGGAGGGTCCCAGCAGCGGCTGTCTCTCGGGGTCCATCGCAGCGTGCCCCACGCGGTACACAGTGATAACAGTGCTGTGGGCCGCGTGTGGTCCCGTCCGGCGCCGCGACACTACTTAACATAACATAACACAATACTTACCTACCGAGCGCGACCCGTAGATAACGCACTGTGGAGTAAAAATAGCTTCATTACATTTATTGATTCGTATGCTTGTTTATTCATTTTAATGCTCGGTGCAAACGTATTGTTAGGTTAAGGTCAACACGATTTTAAAGGGTTTCCGAATAAGTACAGTTTATGAACAAGATAAATGGCCTTTCTAGCTAATACATAAGTTACACTTTCGAACATTGCAGTCTTTAAGGGTAGGTAATTACCTAATTACACATACAGAGCAAGACTGTTACTACTAATAGGAATGACTGTCACTATTAGTTCTGGTCCTGAAACCTAACGAACTAACGAATATCGTTTTAACATCGTCTGCTAACTGGACCAACCCTTAGTCTAAAACCATAGAGGAGCAAAACGTGGTAAGACCCGTAAGACGAGGCAAGGCAAAGCGTAGCGAGGATAGGATAGACGAGATAAGGAGCAGAAAGGAAATATATGGAGAATACAAGACACACAACGAGAAGGGAGTGTTCCAAAAAGTACCTAACTACATAGTTGGGGAGTTGGCCCTCTTGAAGAAAAAATTGTTTTATAAAAATAATACAAGAAAGATTTGTTATTGTCAATATTATCATGGTCAATGTCAATGTTTAATGTTGAATGACTCTACAACAGATAAATCACACAAATGAGTTAATTACAACTCCAAAACCCGCGATCTAAAAGCAGTAGATACTTATTGGTGACCTAATTTTGAGTCTTGCAACGAAAGTTATAAAACCTTGTTTCCTTTCAGTAATCCCTCACTACGATTTATTGGAAGCAATTACGAAAGTTGGATCAATTTGGGCTATTAATGAGTCCAATTAGAGGACTTTGCTCGTTGTATGGTTGATTGCCTTTTACCGTTATATATACTTTTTTAAAAAAGGTAATGAGCAAAATTATTTGCGTAATTTCACACTTTTTTAAAGGCACAGTAGTAGCAGCAGGTAGCAACGCATCTGTGACCGAATTAGAATGAGATTCTTAATAATTGAACCTTGTTCTACCTTGGTCATGGTTGTCATAGGCGACAGCGGAAGGGTTGTGCTGCCTGCTTGTTTGATAACTTAATTCCATTAAAAAAGAACTATAAATTATAGTTAACACTTATTGGAAATCTATCATCCCCAATCTTTCAATCATCTATTTATGAAACCATTTCAAACTGTGCTAATACCATAAAGTTTCACATACACTAGTGATGACAGGGAACGCAGAATGCGTATGACAGTTTTATGGCTTCTATGATAGATGGCGTTGATATTAATTGCGCACACCTACCGTTAATTAGGGGTTGAGGTGAACTTTAGTTGTCCCATGGTTAGAATGGCGCACTTACGCTAATAACCGGTACAAGGTGTATATTAAAAATTAATAGTGATTTTGAACTTGAAAATAAATAATAAATAATAACGCTTCACACTCAAAGCCCCACTCTAGGATTCCCTGTGTCGTGGGTGCCTTGGACAACACACAAGACAAGGACACACACCCAGACCGAGAACGGAAATTTAAATTCATCATTCAAATTTTCCGCCTCGCTGGGAATCGAACCCAGGACTCTCGGAACAGCGATCGGCATGTTAACCATTGCGCCATTCGGGTCATCAAATATGAGAGCGTTGTAGAAAACGTCGAATGGATTCAGCAATGTGACGTCATTGAATGATTTGACGACTACGACGACGATTGTATGATGTGATGGCATTGTATGATGTAACGACCTCAGACCAATAAACTATAGACGGAGCGCCGGGAACAAAAGAGTGAAGCCGGCAAAAGTAAGCCGAAAACACACATCGAAACAATAGTTTGAACTGTCTTCCGAACGCAACAAATTTAAATTTTATTTATGGAACACAAAGCTTCATTAATTTTTTATTATTTAGAACACAAAACTTTGTATTGGTGTGAGTGCCGCCGTGTGTATACAAGGCTAGGCTTACTTTTTGCTGGCTTCACTCTTCACTTTTGTTCCCGGCGCTCCGTCTATAGTTTATTGGTCTGAGGTAACGACAATGTATGATGTGACGTCATTGAATGACTTCCACTCTAATGTACCTACTGATTAACTGTATTAGAGCAGTAGGTAGGTATAGTACAATACTGACCCCAATCCCTCTTCGGCAGACAAGGCTGTCATAAGCGGCGACAGAAGCCGGCCGGGCGGCCCCCGCTTGGTGGTAGGGCTTCGCGTATAGATTACATTATCAGTCCATATTATTGATACAAGTGCGTAAATGTGTTTGTTCGTTTCTTCTTCTTGCACGTCCAACGTGCATTTCCCACCTACATATAGGTATCCCAGCTCATAAATGTAAATATAATCATATAGGTACCTACCTGGGCTCCCCGGATAGCAGATAACCACATTCTGTCTAGAGTCAACCACCGAAACGCATGTTACGACTGGAGGTTTGAGAATGAGTATCTACTACTAATTCTTTTTTCTTGGTTCTACTCGTATACATACAAATCACATTAAGGCTGTCAACGCTCAATATCTACTGCTAATTCTTCTTTCTTAGTTCTATTCATAAAAATCACATTAGGGCTGTCAACGCTCAATTTGTCGAGTGGATGCTGTAACGCTGAAACACAATCGTTATTGCAAAATAAACGAAAATTCAAAATGGCTTCTCGCCTCAACGCCTGTGTGCAAACGAAATAAGATCCCGAGGCGCACTTCCATTAAGAGACTCTTTAGAGGGAATTCCTATTACTTAATAGGAAATAAAATATAAAGAATATTTCAGCCGGAAGGCGACAAAGCATTGTGTAGCTAGATAACAACACATTTGATTTATTTGTCGAAGAAGTAGCCACGGGACGCTAAGTAACCATTGCCTATCGACTTTACTAACACTCGCGTAGGTAAAAGTGAGTTCACTCTGTACCTGTGAGCTGGAAAAAGCTCCTTGGGAGTTTCTTGTCGCTTCTTCTTCGAAGACAAAACAGCGTAGTGATTTGTAGCAGCGATGGCGTAGTTTGACTTTCAAATAGTGTTTGTAAATGGCCTACTTAGAATAAAAGTTTCATTAATTTATTTATTCACTATAACTGATACATTACCTGCCAACACAAAGAGAGAAAGAAATAAATATACATTCGTTTTATTTCATGTCGAAAAAATTCAGGTATTGAAAATTTTACGTTCTACGTGATTCGTAACGACGAACATATAACCATTCATCGTATTATTTAATTTTCGTAACGGAAATACTATAAGTAGTTCCAGTTTAATTAACGTCACGAAAGCAGTAACGTATTTCTCTGAAACGAATGTGGTACGTAAAATAAAACGATTTATTACCGGCTCGAAGGACCAAGTTCTTTAATTAAAAATACAGTGCTTCTAAATGGCTTAAGATTTGAAACATAGCTTCTAGTATTATTTTATGGTGAGTCTTATGAAAATGTTACAACTTAAAAGTTACACAGATGACTTCTGTGAGTATTTAAATGTAAGGGTCAAATCACACCGAGACGAGACGCGACGCGACGCTGCGCGCAGTCTTTCAAAGAGCGGCTCAAAATAGAACTTTATTTTCTACACGAAAAGATACACATTTCATTGTGACAATTCAGAATACGTTGCTTCATGCAGCGCTGCGTCTCGTGACGCCTCGCGGCGTAGCGCGGTGCATCGCTACGCAGCCGTGCATCGTCGGTACGCGCGGCGTGCAAGATTGCCTACTTTTACGATGCACCTCGCGGCATTGAGATGCGTCTCGCGGCGACGCGCGGCGCAGCGCGAAATCACTGGCCTCTTCCAGTATCGTTGCGTCGCGTCGCGTCTCGGTGTGAGCTGACCCTAATAAAGAAAATAGTTGGATCAAGAACATTTTAAATTAGTTATAGACTTAACGGATACCTGTTAATTTTAACTAAGCTACCCCTAAGCTACCCTATTTTTGGTGCACTCAGTTGTACTACTAGAATTCCCTGCGATTTGGGAGGCATGAACTTTGGGAGTAGTAACTACACAAAAGTAAACTACAAATAACAAATAGTAATTAAACTAAAACTAGTTGTCAAAGAATATGTCTTGTTCTAAGTCGGTCACAATTGCCATGGGCGGAAGCGGAAGGGTGGTGCTGCCTGCTCGTTTGCTACCTTAATTTCATTAAAAACATGTCACTAACACTCGAGAACAATCGTTTACTTGTCACATAAAATACCTATAGGTATGTACCCGTCCGCGTATCGAACTCGGGACGTTTCACTGGCTGGCACAGTCAGGTTGTCAGACTTTCAACTAGAAGTGAAAATAAATAAAAATTAAATTTAATATTAAGTATTTTTTCTGAAAGACGGAAAATGAAAATTTCTGATAAACTTGTTCCCCAAAATAAACTTTATAATTGGAGTTATGGCGTAACTTTAGTTTGTAGTAGGAAAGTTTTGAAAAGAGCCGAAGCTTTTTATTATGAATGAATCGTTCAGTATTGTTTGTAATACGATCCATTTGTTCAATATTTATTGACTGGTAAGAGGAAAGGATAACAAAAAATATAAATTATTATTGCAATAATAAATTTCGTTTCAAAGGAAAAGTACTTTAGTAAGCTTTTTACTTTTTTTTTGTTGCACAGTATCTTTTTGTTGAAAAATCTATTAATATTTTTATCTATTTTAATCTAGTTAAGCCTTTGATTAATAAAAAAGCTAAACAAAGTTTTCCAATCAAACAGTATATTTTAATGGCAGACATACAACAACAATAGATAAATAAACAACAATAAAAACAAACAATAGAAGATATATTTTTTAAGCCTTAGCTAATAATGAAACTTTATGATTGATAGTAACCTCTGATGTTTAATATCGATGAATCGTTTAGCGATTTACTCGCTATCGATTAGGAATCGAAGAGCTGACGGCATACAAATGGTACGAAAGAGCCTCGCGTGCCAGTTTCAGCTCCGTTTCAAGAATAATGTAGAATCTATTCATCGTAAAAAGTTATTGAATGGTTCGTTGTGTAAAACTAATGTGAACTTTCTTATTCTTTGGTAACTTGTTTCTTTTAATATAGAAGGAAAGAAAGAAATTACATTCTTCCAAACAAACAACCGACTTTAACATCGGCAAGAAGAGATAACTCAAAAAGTACCCACCTGATCTGATGGCGCTGGACACTGACATGTTCCAGACTCAAACACAGATTGTGAGATATTGTGATACCACAGTCTTGCTAAACTATAAATGACAAGCAGCGTAATTTCATTCTCTTTGCCCGAAAGCAGGCATGTAAGAATGTCCGCTGACAGGACCTTTAACAGATATAGTCTATACAAGCATCTTTTGGCGCGTGGGTTACAGAGATCCTTGTACGACATTAGATGTATGGCCTCTGGGTATGACGCTGTTTTTTTGAATCACGTGACCCGGCACGTACCAGAGGTAGGTAAGTTAGGTCTCGAAGTCTTGTAGTTTATTGTACTTGTATTGTCCTAATTAAAAAATACTTATTTAAGTGTTAATAGTGTTTTTTCATCGTGTTTTTTCTGCTTAGCCCAAAGGTTGGCTGGTAGAGAATGCAATTAGCATTAAGCCCGCCTTTTGTACCGTTATGTAACGAATAGTGGTCAATAAAGTTTAAATAAATAAATAGTATTTATTTTATTAAAGACTCGGTGATGACTACGTAACACACATCTATAAAATCGAAGCTAAAACCGCCCACGTAAATAAGATCCCTTACAGGTAAGGTAAACTGTAAGGCACATCTCTGTCACCCACGCGCCAAAAGATCCTTGTACGACTGTTGTTGGTTTGTTGATTTATGAGCGCGACCGTAAACCAATATAAATAAATAACCGAACGATATCGCAAACGAACAGTATTTGACGAGCATATTTGCTTCACTAGCAAACATCGATTTCTTTAGCGCAAAATACTAAAATGTTCTAAATTCAAAATAGGACGGAAAAGATCTAGCCGGCAGGAAAAGTTGTATGAAAATTCATTCCCGCCCGCTGAATAGAAAACAGCAACTTTGGAACCCCGTAAGTCCGAACCAAGTCGTCTTTTTCGAATAGGTGTGATGAAAAGATATTTAGATATACGTGACAATAAATTATTGATTCTATAATAAATCGGTTCGCTCCCGCTATCATTGCTACACCCTAACGTCAGGGTTATATGTGACACTAATATGTATATAATATAAATGTAACATCTAAATTTGTACCACATATATTGCAATAAATACTGAATACTGAATACTGAAAACATTACCTGTTCCCGATGAATCGAATCAACCCTCTCAAAACTTTCCCTTTACCGAAATCAGCTTCAACTTTACCTGTTTGTAGCTCTGCGCGGTTTTAATTCGCCCGAGTTGTTTTTAACTACCAAACTGCCAATTAATAAGAGTAGTTGTGGAGTGGGTAATATTTTTCTTTGTTTATTTGGCTTCGACGTATTCATAGCTTACTACTGAGCATGGGTCTCTCCTCGTAACTGAAGACGTTTTTTTTTATTGAATTAAGGTAGCAAACGAGCATGCAGCACCACCCTTCCGCTGCCGCCCATGGCAATTGTGACCGACTTAAAACAAGACCCAATTTAGGGACTAGGGTGGTTAGTCCAATTAGTAGATGGTGTTAGAATGTTAGTTGGTTAGTTTGTTAATAAGTGTGAGGACAGTAGGGACTGTTAGTGATAGTTATTCCTGTTAGTTAATATTAGTATTGTCCAGTTAGTAATGATTAGTGTGAGTCTTGTTCCAATTCGGTCACATCACAGATGCGTTGCTACCCCTGAGGACTGAGATGATCGCCTCTAAAAAAGACGTTTAGATAATACTTCACCATGCTGCTTCAGTGCGGATTGGTGGAGAGGTTAGTGGCCAATTCACAAGAGTCGCAAATTTAAGCATTTTCCAGCACGGTTTAGCGAGTGATACGTAATGATAACGTTAGGAACGGCCGTGCCCTCCGGAGCACGGAAGTGATACGTTTCTAATTAATGTGGTGTCATTGTATCTTCAGTAACATGCTGCATGTACGCTTAATAACAAAGTGCCTCAATTATTCCCTAAAGCGAACCAAGGTCACTTGCGAGTGTCGAGTCATAATAATTATATAAATATATAATTATATAAGTATCGACAAAAAACAAAGAACTTAATTTCATGGAAGTATTTTATCTCAAAAGTAATAAACGAGCCGTGTCCTGAGTAATAAAGGCTTCAGAAAAGAATGGCCAATTTTTCCCCGTCAGTGAGGATATTTCATCATGAAAAAATATATCTTAAGATAGCAGCCGGCGCGTTACGAATAATGACAAAATAGTGCTCACCGAACGATAGAAGGAATACAGCTAAATGCCGGGAAATCACTTCGTGTAAAATCCCCTTTCATTTATTAAAAGTTACCTCTATCTATAAATATATATAATAAAACTATAACTGATCGCTGTTTGTGCACGCTAAGGTCAGAAACGGCTGAACAGATAGATTATAGAAGATGCTGTGGAACAATATATAGGCTCCTCTTTATCCCAGAATTACCGCGGGATCAGGATTGACGCGTGAAAAACTCCTAGGTACTAACGAAGTCGCTTGAACAAATACATAGTTTGAAAATGTATCGTCTACTATAATATAGCTGACCTCGCATTTATAATTCTACTAGGTACTTTTTAGTTAGACCTCAAGTTATACAAACTTTGAATCCTGAATCAAACACTCCTTAGTTTTCGCATCATGTGCAGATATAAGTTCTTTTCCAAAATTCTGTAGGGCATTTTTGGACATAAAAAAATAACATGATAAATTATGTCAATTCAACCAACATTTATAAAAACATTTTTTGTTTACCTTCAATATTTAATTAATAGATTTTCTCCCATGAAGCCTTCAATACTCTGGCTTTCATAACATATTATTCAATGTGAATAATATGTACTAGGTATACGGAATGCATAAAATATGATGTACATTGAAGTGGATTGTCGTGTTCTAAGCGAGTCTAAGTGAAGACTAGTTTTCCCCCTTGAGAGGCGATCAGTGAGTGTAAGTTAGTACTTACTTTATTCTCTCCTCTATTTAGACTAAACGTGCTGTCCAGGTATAAGTATGAGGATTTTCATAGAATAGCCCTAAGTCAAAAGAATAAAGTAAAATTAAGTAAGTTTAGACTGGACTAGACTACTGCAAATAAAACAAAATTTGAAAATGATGTGTCTATTACAAATAGATGACCACTTATGTTAAGGAAAATATCGTGAGGAGTAAATCTGCGCCTCAGCCCTGTATAAGTTTACCTACAAAATCGAAGCTAAAAACCGCCCGCTTATATAATATAATTTAAACATTAGCTTATACTAATTACGATCATTCGTCACTAAACAAAATAACAGATGATTGCATTGTTGATCGAGTTGACCAAAATAATTTTGGGCGCTTCAGCACTTTAACATTTAAAATCTAATAGTCCGTTCACACTTAGCCATGGAATATACTTGGTATTTTGAAGCATGTGATTCGTTAACGGGCATTATTTAGCTAAAAACGCCAAATGTGCAAGGGATAATTCAACAAGGATTTTTGCACCGACAAGCTCCTTAACAAATTAGAGCACCCGCCATTTTATTGATTCCGACAATACGACACGGGGGAACATGGTGAATTACGGCTTTATCTCACCTCATTCTGTGAAGAAATAGAATGATCAGATGGAAAGGAGTCAGCGGCTACCATAGACTTTTATAAATCAATGCATTACCAATGCATAGACAGCCATACGCTACGTAGAGTTTTTGCTCTCTTGTAGAGTTGACAAAATGTGGATACGTTCATCTGACTCTTACACCGCAATATAACCTTGTAGTTATAAAATCGTGTGGCAATATAAAAGCTGTTCATGAAACTAAATTAATATCTAAAGCGGTTACAATAGCTAAGTTAATGCGTTCCCGGAAATATTCCGGGTGCCTTTGATCCGTCTAGCCGGATATCTACAAACCAAGCCAAAGGGAAGCTGTGGCCACAACAAATGCCCGAGGGAACTTTTAAATTGTATTCAGTACTAGTAAATCTACCCTCGTTTTGCTTCAGGGAATAAGTGGCTTAATGATAATTCGGAAATTGTTACGCTTGATTCGATAGATCAATTTAAATAAAACGCTATTATTCAAGTTAATCTTATCACGATATAATTATAAGTGAAAACCGTATCCAAATGGTCGGTCAACAGACAAACAGACAAAACCCCGTGTAATGCCCTATATTAAGTTACTTTACATATAAACAATATACCTACTATAAATAAATTACATAATTTATTCTTCTAAGCTTTAAAATAAAACCAAGTAAAGTAAACAACAAAGTTACCAAATAAAATCAAGTAAATGTCACCTTGCTGTTCTCTGAACACTTAGTACGCACGTACTTAATTCACTATAGGTATATTACACTAGAGATTCAATAAGATAACATGTTTATTTGAATAACTAGAGTAAATAATTTATATACGACGAGGACGCTATAGGCAGGTGTCCAACCGTCGGCGAGCAGCGAGTAGCTATGGGCTATTTTCTCGCCCAAGAAAGGGATTTAAGTCTCTATATGACATTTCGTGTAAACAAAAGAGATGCATTTCGCCGGCGATGTGAACAGTCAGCGAGTACCTACTCGCTGACATATATGCGTCTCTTTTGTTTACACGGAATGTCATAATTATCTTTTGTATAGTCTTGAGCGAGTAAATGGCCGGTATTCACTCACCGACTCGCCGGCGGTAGGACACCTGCCGTAACGATTTAGCGATGTCTTTAATAAGCAGAGCCCTTGGGCATTAGGTAATTGAAAAAAGAAGAAATCTCTTATAGTCGACAAACGCTCTTTTTTCACGCAAGTAGCTGTTAAAGAAATAGAAAAGCTGCGATGAGATAATTTAAAATTGCGGTTATTGCGTGGGACGTGGCAATTTAGAAAAATAAAAAAAAATCATGGAGAAAATCTGTTATCTATTATAATTGATTATATTATTAAAACAATTATTTGCATGCCTTTGAAGTTTAATTTAAATCAGAATAAAGTAAACATGGACATTTTATTTCGCTACCTCTGCTTTTCATTCTTCTTTTGTTTTTTACTTTTAAATTTTTTACTATCCGCAGAGTAAGGACATTTTCTGATTTCGCCGTCAATCTTTTGTGTGCCATGCAATTATAACGAATTCAACGTCGAATCCATTTCCTTTTCCTTATCGACCCAGCGAGCAGAAAAAGTATCGACCCCATCCCTATGTCAATTGACTTTGACAATTCCGAAATGTATCATCGTTAAGGGAATGGAAAGTGTCTAAACGGCCGTTTGTTCCGGATCGCGCTGAAAGCCTTAGACAGGTATAGATTACAACGACAATTCATTTGTCGCAGGTTTCATTAACTGTTTTGTCGGTAATTTCCGCCGCTGGCGTACTCGTGATTCTCGATAACTTGTCGTTTTTCAGATTTAATCAGGTTGATAAGAATCATGTTTAAATTGAAGTTGTTTCTATATTTCCAAAGTTTTGTACACGCTAATCGCAGAAGCGAGATGATGAGAGAAGATGGTTTTATTTGGGTGTGGTTTTATTAGTTTAATAGAATAAGTTTCACTTAACATTACGTGTTAAATTTATTTCAACCAGTTCATATATGAAAAGTAATGCTATATACATACCTACATAAAGCAACAATGATACCGACTTTAGCTCGTAGGTATGTTACGAAATATGAGTGTAAAGGTATACTAAAATCAATTCTATTTTACCTTGAGTTTGAAAATGATTTCCGCGTACATTTTCCTCCAATATTTATTATTACATAATATAATATAATAATATTCAGTATCAGAGTCTGGCGCTTGCCAATTATTGATCCATTTTGAGGGTTTTACATACCGATAAATCTTAAGTACCTTCTTACTTATAACACAGAATGTTTGTATTATGTAGATATGTGTTTTATCACTTTCAATGTTACTTTTTACTCTTCTTCTTCAGTTACTATTTATCAATTATCAAATTGAAGGCTTATCTTATAAGGTCGTACAACGAGTTAAAAATTGTTGCAATAAAGTAGAATCATAGGACAGATTTGATAACAAAACCGGAAGGTAGGCAACTTACTTATTTATGATGGTTATGTGGCAGGTTGTATTACAACAACTTACCAATCTATCTTCTAATGGGGTTTAAAACTTAATAAAGTGCATGTGTTTTTCACTTGAGTGCACTTATCACACCAGTGCACTGTAAAATTCGACAACTTTTTATGTTAATAATGCCCTCAATCATAATGTCACTATAGCCCATGGAAGCCAATGAGCACATCGGCCTTTTCGGAGTTACTTGCATTATAAACATTGATCACTAAAAAGTAGATTGATCAATCAAGCGCCCAAAAACAGCTCAAAGGTGTGTGAAGTATGTCAATCCGCGCGCCAGCGTGGTGGACTATGGCCTTAACCTTCTCATTCTGAGAAGAGACCCCAGTATTGGGAAAGTTACGAGTTGCGATGTAACCAACTTAATATGTAGTACTAGTTTCCATCCGCAGGCTTCCCCTCGTGGAATTCGTTTATACTTCACCCATTTATTTAACCCCCTTTGGGGTAGAATTTCCAGAAATCCTCTCTTAGTGCTCCCCTACACTCCCCAAGGAACACACATGCCAAATTTCAGCTTCTTCCGTTTAGTAGTTTCGGCTGTGCGTTGTCTGTCAGTCAATCCCCAGTAACGCAAGAGTTTTATATTATAAAGATTAACTATAGACTCGTAATATACGCTATTACATTGTTCGGCTTGGCTCGTTACAAAAAACAGTAGCAGTTTCAGTAAATAGGTCAAGTGGGAGTAATTAAGTAAGTGGTAAGTAGTTCCTTGAACGCCACGCTCTTGCCTCTGCCCTGTTTTATATTACTTTGTAGCCTAGGAATTGTAAGGAAATAAATGAACAAAAATTCTGTACATTAAAGACTATAGTTATAACTTATCTGTAATATAAATATCTAAACGTAAAGTTCCAGGTTTAATTGTTTTGTCCCTGTCATGTGATTATCTAAAGTCAAAGGTTAGAAAAAGACAAACACATTTAAACTCGGATTATCTTAACGCCACGTTCATTAATAAGAGAGTATGAAGTTTTCCGTTGGCTATGTATTGATAGATTTCTAGAAAAAAAATAGTGCATCGAGTCTATAAGACAATTTAAATTCTCGCCTCTACAATGAACTTTAATCAAACGGGCGGAAAGATGATATTTGTGTGGATTGCCATTAAAACGAATTTCATATGGAACGCGAACTTAGCATAGAACTAATCATCATCATCATCTCAACTCATCATGGCCCACTATTGAGCACGGGTCTCTTCTCACAATGAGAAGGTTTAGGCCATAGTCCACCACGCTGGCCAAGTGCGGATTTGCGGACTTCACATACCTTTCAGTTTAGCGAATTCTCCGGCATGCAGGTTTCCTCACGATATTTTCCTTCACCGTCTTTGTAGCTAGTGACATTTAAATGTTTAAGCATAACATAACTCCGAAAAGTCAGAGGTGCGTACCATGAGATTCGAACCCGGATCGTCCAAATGGAAGGCGGAGTTCTTAACCACTAGGCTATCACCGCTACATAGAATGAACAGACGTATTTCCGGACATTATCCAGACATCTAAAGCCGCAGCTATATATAAAAATAAAACAGACAGACTCCTGACAAGTGTCTCGTTAAATCGCCTGTTGCCCTTTCACAAAGAGATTATAAATTTCATTTTGCAGAATTTGTTTACTAGATTTAAGCAAAGTATTAAGCTATAAAGACCTTAATTGGTTTATATCTAAATATCCATCAGCCCGTTTTGCTTGAAGAAAATATTGTTTAATAGAGCTATATTGACGAAGAATAGGATTATGTAAATCTTGTTGGTTCTTGAGACCGAGGGCTTTTTACTTTTTTGTTATAACAATAATAGCACCTCTATTTCTATGAGAGGCTATGTAGACATGTGGATGGATAGTTGTGCCCGTGACTTCGTTCGTGCACAGGGCGTTTTCACGCGTGAATCACGATCCCGCGGGAACTCCAACATAAAAAGTAGCCTATATATTGTTCCACAACCTCCTCTATCTCCCGGTGAAAGTCCTATAAATTTCCGTTCAGCCGTTTCTGAGATTAACGTGCACAAACAGCGATCAGTTACAGTTTTATTATATTTTATGTACAGATAGATATACTCGTAGATAGGATAGATTGTCATTTTGAGTCTAACTCAACCTACATTTAAAGGCAAGGTTTCGGTAGTTACGGTTAGATAACAATCGTAACGCCATATTGGAGACCAGTGGTGTACCTATTTACTTTTTTGATTAATTTACATTTTTTAAACATATTTTGCAAAAGAGGAGAAATAGGTTTTGGGTTACGTTTACACGTTGTTGCTTAATAATATTGACCATTGGTCATCCAATTTCACCTCATCCCTAAAATCACAGAACAGTACCTCACCTTGAGCTTCTCATCTGGATATTTTCTCGAGTACCTGTTCAAACAACACCATTCCGAAATTACGAAACAAATACAAACACGAAAAGTTACATGATAAATCGAGTGCTAACGTGTTCATAAGATCCGACGAGTGCATTCGATTTTCGATCTTAATCTACAAACGTTAAGGTTGAGATTGCGTTGCTATGTACGAAGTATTAAATGCTGGATTTTAATCTTGCGCTGTGTTGTAAAATATACCGTAAACTCTCTGTTTCCTTTCTGTAATGAAAAATTGATCTAAAACGTTTATTTACGGGTTCAGTCCAGCGATATCAATAGTCATATTGTTTTCTTAATATCCTGTATAATATTGTATGTCATATCATACAATGTATGATAGACGAGTAGTTTTAACGTCTGACGCCCAGGCGCCCGGGTTCAAATCCTGCACATATAATTTTTAAATATGTGCCTAATAGAATTTAATTATACTGTCTCTTGTTTCGGTAGAGAATAATATCGTAAGTAAATCAGTACGCCAAAGAGTTCTCCAAGAAATTTATTTATTTATTTATTTATTTATTTATTTATTTATTTATTTATTTAAATGTTGCACCAACAAAAAGATCACCATAACATTCTAAAACAACAATCATGCAAGTTTTATACAACATAGGTGTCGATTTACTTATAGGTACAAACTACATGCAAAGCTAATACAATTCAAAAATATTATCTATAATGGACTCTCCTGTAAATAGAGTATTATAGGTAGGATTAAAATACATAACTGATTAATAATTGATTAATAACAGGAAATACAAATAATTGATAATAATAGTATTATTAATATTATTAGTTTTTTTTTTAATTATAATATGTAAGCCGGTTTGTGTGTGCATAGAGAGAAAAATCCTTATAAGGATAATAAAAAGAGAGAGTTAAAACTAAATTAAATTACTCAAGTTCATTTAGGTAACTTTTGAAAATATTCATGGTGTTAGAGAAAATATCAGTTTTAAATTTATGTTCTTTGGCCATTCTGAGGGCATTTCTATTATCAACCGGGGCGTTGGGGACAAAGTCGTTGTTAGCGTTATAACTTTTAACAATTCTGTTTATAGGCGAGTAAGTTCCCAAATTAGTACGTCGCGTTTTTTCAAAAAATATTTTATGTTTAGAGGATCGTAAACGTTTCCTTGGTACGCTAATGTCAATTTTGGATAGTAAATAGGGAGCATCGATGTTCCCGTTTATAAGTTTGTATAGGAACATGTTATCTAGTACATTTCGTCGAGAGCAGAGTTTTGACATTTGAAAATACCTCACACGGTCTTCGTAGCTAGTTAACGTTTTTAACAAATTGCAATTATATGTAAGATGGTATAGGAATCTTTTCTGCACGCCTTCTAAACGTTTTTTATATACTTCGTAGTGCGGATTCCAAACAACACTGGAGTATTCCAGACTGCTACGTACCAGCGCATTGTAAATGGTAATTTTGGTGGAGGGTTTCTTAAATTCTTTGCAGTTACGTAAAATAAAGCCTAATGTTTTATAGCCGCGTTTACAGATTGAATCAATATGTAGATTAAAGCGTAGTTTACTGTCTATAGTCACACCCAAATCTCGAATACTATCCACTACCGCTAATTTATCAGTATTAATGTGATATATTCTAGGAGTTAAGGTTTTCTTTCTTGTGAAACTTATCATTTTGCATTTGTCCGTATTTAGGTTCATGTCGTTAATTTTACACCAATTTGCGAGATTATCTAGGTCGCATTGTAATAAAAGCTGGTCATTGTCCGAATTTACTTGTCTGAAAAATTTAAGATCATCTGCATACATATAAAATTTTGAGTTTTTGAAGCATGTCCCTATGTCATTAATAAATATGGTAAAAAATATAGGGCCTAAATGTGATCCCTGTGGAACACCTGATGAGATGGAGAAAGGTTCAGATTTGTAACCACCAGCTACAACTGTAGATTTTCTTTCCTCTAAATAAGACTTGCACCAATCTAAAAAGATACCAGCGATTCCTACCGAAGAAAGCTTGTTTAATAAAATTGTGTGATTGACCCTGTCGAATGCCTTGCTGAAATCAGTATATATAGTATTTATAGTGTTGCCTTGATCTACTTCTACAGCAAGGTCTTCGACAAAGGACAAGAGGTTAGTTGCTGTGGATCTTGCTTGGACAAATCCATGCTGTTCAGGTACAATATGCTGCTTTAGGTGCCATGACAGTATAGGGCAAATTAATGACTCAAAAACCTTTGCAAATACCGGGATGATAGATATTGGTCGGTAGTTTTTGATAGAATTCGGATCACCGTTTTTAAACACAGGTACTACCTGAGCCTCTTTCCAATGTATTGGAAATGTGCCTGTGCTAAGGGATTTATTAAAAATAATAGCGAGGGGTGCACTTAATGCTTTGGCACACTTTACAGCAAATAGTGAAGGAATTCCGTCTGCACCAGCGCCCTTCGTAGAATCAAGTCTTTTTAGAACTCTATAAACCTGACTCTCCGTCACACTGATGTTTGTCAAATAGTTGGAGGTATGGACATCAATACAACTAATGGGCTGGCAGACGGAGTTGGTGTTATAGACAGAGGAGAAATGGCTGGCGAAAAGGTTACACAAATCAGTTCCACTTTCTGCAGTCTCATTATTGTAGTGCATTTGAGCAGGGTAAGTACTATTACCGCCTCTTTTTTGTTTCAGGAAAGTCCACAGCATTTTTGGGTTTGAGGTTAGGGATAATTCTAGTCGTGATAAATACCTTTTGTACATGATATCATGTAACTTTTCACATCTCTCTCTGAGTAATTCAAAAGATAATCTGTCACGTGGATTCTTGTATTTTTGATATTTATTTCTATACTTAAGTTTTTCATTTAGAAGTTTAATGAAAGAGCCTGAGAACCAAATGGGATATCTTTTGCTTCGAGGTTTTGATTTGGGTACAAATTTTGCAATAACAATCCTGATGTTTTTGTAAAAAACTGATAACATCTCATCAACGGTATTACATTTTGAGAATTCTTGTGGCCAACAGAACCTTTTTAATTCTGTAATAATTTTATCATAGTCCGCTTTATGGAAACAAAATTTGATGTCTGATTTCTGAGGGAGATAATCGGGGATCTTTATATCTAAAATAAACTCTAGAGGAGGGTGTAAGGGATCAATAATGCTCAACGGATTTAGGGATGTAGTTACACAGGTAAGTTTTGTAGTACTCATTAAAAGATCTAATAATTTGTTTTTGTTATTCACATGCGAATTGTATTGTGCTAAATTGTTAAATGACATAAAATCTACCAGCATTGTATTTAGTATACTAGTTGAAGAAACAGCTGTTAGTGGGAGGTTTCCATTGTTTGACCAACATAAACTACTCAAATTTATATCTCCAGCAATTAAAGTGTCACCATTGTATTTTTGTAAGAACATGTTGGTATTTGTGATAAATGTTTGCAAAATATGTTTTTGAACTGGAGGAGGGATGTAGACACCACATATATTAAGATGGCTATTAACATTATTGTTATCGTTAACTTCCAACTGTATCCAAACATCCTCACAATCTGATTCGCTTTCTAATAAACGACAAGACTTAAACCGTTTTGACACAGCAACAAGCACTCCACCGCCCTCCTTTGTACCATGGAAACCGCTACTTTCCCGATCTCGCCTATATACATGATATCTATCATCAAACAGTTCGTTGTTAGATACACTACTGTTCAACCAAGTCTCTGTGAGAATTATGATATCAAAATTGCTACAGATAATATTTCTATAAAAATCGAACGTCTTTGTCCTTAAACCCCTGACATTTTGATAGTAGAAATTGATATTGGTTAATGCGCCCTTAGCTACATTATGATAAATGGTTTAGTAAGTCTATATTTTTAATATATATATAGTTGGATTCTTCGTCTTTTCTCATATATACACGGCTATCACGCACCCAAACAAACTTATATTGTAACTCTCGGGCTTTGATGCGGGCAGCTGCGTGCAGTGCCTTATTCTCTGGGGAGAGATGTTCAACTACGTATATTGGTCTCTTCTTCTCTGATCCGATACCTAAGTGCGACGAATTTAATTTGTCATGTTTATTTTGCTTATTAAACTTGATAGTCGCAGCAAGGAATTCATCTCGAAGGCGGGGGCTGTTAAACTTCACCAATATTGCGCGCGGACGAGGACTGCCTGCGTTTCTTTTTGCCAGTCTAGAGCAGTAATGTATGTTAGCTTCACTTATGGGACATTTTACAGTTTTCCCCAGCTGCTGTACTAAGTTGACTAGGTTCTCTTGCCTATTTTCTGGCACACATTGTATTTCAATGTTTGCACTGCGTGCAAGCTGGTCCAGTTGGGCAACGCGCGAAGAGAGACTGTCGTTCGCAGTCCTTAGCAACTCATTTTCTTTCTTGATATTACTCAGTTCCGCTTTTTGCGCCGCATGCTCAGATCGGGTTTTTTCCAGCTCTTCGTTTAAGTGTGATAGTGAGGATTCAAGGGTAGCAATGGAGTTTTGAACCTCCAGTAATTGTGGCTGCAGTATATGTTTAAAAGATGCTTGTATTTCCTGCCTAATTATATCTCGAATATTTGAAGCTGACAAGCACTGACAGTTGCTTGAAGTTGAAGCGCTGCGTGATTTAACACGATGAGTTACAAAATCTGGTTGTGGCGATGGGGCTAATCGCACTGGAGTGTTTGTGTTGTCACCTCCTTTTCGCTGTTTACTGCGACACATCGTGCACACCCATTGCAATTTAGATTCTTCTGACATACTATCATATTCATTCGCTGCGATATTAAGGCATGAACAATGGTAATCTGCCATACAAAGTGAGCATGTCATAATATAATCATCGTTTGTACAAGTCAAACAAGCGGCACATTCATTTGACTTAGCCATTATTATTTTGTAGCAGTGATACGGAGGTAGGAGTTTAGTAATACACCGGCTCGTAGAAGGCTGACACCGCTCAGTTTGAGAAAAGGGATTAAGCGCCGTGCAAACTGCGTCGCTTACGCTTGCGTTCGAGCAAGTTTGGATAGCACTTCTTGCAAGTTTTATTTACGATGTTTTTGTATTAAATGTCTTTAAACTGCACTTTATACAGAAATTACACCAAAAATAATGTGTTAAAAGTGTTTACACAATACTTTTCACTATGAAACACTATTTTAAACTAGTTATAACGATTATTTACGTGGTATTTGAGAATAAAAAGTAAGAACGAAATGAAATTAGCTGTTGCCTTGTCGAAGTTCGAACTCTCCATGAATATTGTCGAAGTTCGAACTCTCCATAAATTCTCAAAAGTGAGTCAAATTTGAAAATCCACTGGCTTAGCCTGGTGGACTATAGCCTGTACGCTCATTGTGAGAGGAGTCGTGCACAGCAGTGGGACATTTGCGATGATGACTTGAGAAAATAGTAATTTTGAACAGACAGCCTGATTTATTTACTTCTATAGATTTATTACGTCTGTGAAGCCTTGGTAATTTCTCGTAGCACTTTCGTAGCGGCGTCGTAGCGATCTCGTAGCACTTGTAGAGGTCTCGTAGACCCTGATGTTCGCCGACTCGCAATGAAGAGGTCGTCCGGTCACTTTCAAAGTAAATTGTTATACGAAAAGACAAAATTAAATTGTATATTTTCAGTACTAAACAGTTTATAGGATGAATTTATGGGTTAGTTAACACGTAATGTTCGACCATTATGGAGCGACGGATACAATGTTGGACTGTCGCTCGAAGGGTTCAACTCCCAGCGAGAAGGAATAATGAGTTTAAATTTTTTACCGACTCTGTACTAGTGTGATTAAGTAAATATGTTCTATGATTGAATAAATAAACATGCCGAAACATTCAAATTATTTATCTTACTATTGTTACAAATACTAGTCACAAAGTCACAAGGACACAAAACAACTATACCCAAAAACAAACATTTTTTTATGGAATTAAGATAGCAAACGAGCATGCAACACCACCCTTCCGCTGCCGCCCATAACAATTGTGACGGACGTAGAACTAGACTCAAAGGGACTAGGATGGTTAGTCCAGTTAGAAGATGGTGTTAGAATATTAGTTGGTTAGTTTGTTAAACAAACATTTATTTCATAAGCTGTCCAAACCGGAAGAAACATCCAATGGACTCTGGCCTGTATATTGTACATCGCTTGGTATAACCACGTATAACGAAATTCGCTAATTTAATATTTATACAGCATGACGTCATCTGCTATCGAATGAGATTACAGGAACGTCTGGAGCTCCACGATAACCCTTGTGGTTTGGAATGGAATAGGAAATGGGTTTTTAAATATAGCGTTTGCTGTGGGAAGACCTTACACCAAGAGCAATCCCAATTTACATAATGTAAGTGTATTTTCATAATATATTTACTGTCTTACAATAAACGCAGTATAATGTTATTCCATGTTTAATTATTTTTTCCTTTTCTTACTTTTGACTTTTGATTGAATAGTTTGACATAATGTTTTAGTGTGGTTTTAGTGTGAGTGGGGCTATGAGTGTATAACGTTATAAAAAACACTCCGGGAATAGGTATGTATGTAGTAGAAAGCTCATTTCACAGCTTCTACGTGGCACCAAAATAAGAATCCCTTTTATTGCTACGAGAAATAAAGCGAAATAGTTGCCGGAAGCGATAAAGTGACAGGAAAGTCACGTCTGAAAATTTAAATTGTAATATAAATGATTGGCGCAACAATTTTTCGTAAACCTTTTTATACCAAAGCGTGGCATAAAAGATATTTACCGTTTGAGGAAATTATAAATCGCTACACGCGATCTAATGGCCCCATATTTCATAGGCTTGATGGCCAATGAAATTCTAAATAGGCTATAAATTATATCCCAACGAAATACTTTATTTACTTACTTAAATGTACCGGTAAAGGTATGGGGTCAGTGACAGCGGATAACAAATTTTTGTTAAGTGACTTAAAAAAGGGAGTGGCTGTTTCTTGTGTCCATTTATGTGAGTCTTTTTTACTTGAAATCTCTTTTTGCGGTCTCTGTTTGCGGTCTGATCCCATATCTGAATGGTAGGTTTCGAGTTATCTGTAATAATGTGTATTTAATTGAATTTTATTACTTTGATGATATTCTCATCAAAATTTTTATCTGTTCATTTGTCAACATGCACAGAAAAATGCTTAAATACAATACACAATATTACAGATGAAATATAGGTGTGTATCTTACTCCTTTCTTCGTCAAATATAATATAATATCAGAAAATCTTCATGAAAAGCTTCTGATAAATAGAAAATTTGTATCACGTTATTTATAAATAGGTACCTCATCCATCTCATCCATGTAACACACGTAAAATTTGTATAGGTACATATATAAAAAGTTTCTCCGGAGCGATGAGAGTAACGGTTCGTGGGAATATTATAAATCCCGAAACTCCCGAGAATTCCTGAGCGAGCGATTAGTAGCCACTTGGGTCCCGAGAAATTTACTTGAAGAAGAACATAAATATTTTGCAAAGATATCTCTGTAGTTGATTAAGGACTTACTTGACGTTTTAATTACGGACAACAAATATTATAATTATACTTAATATTAATTTTACATTAGACATTAAAGTGTTTTAGAATCCACCATCTTAATCCACAAGGATAGCAACGCATCTGTGACCAAATTAGAACGAGACTCTTACTGAGTCCTGTTGTAGGTCGTTCACAATTGTCATGGACGACAGCAGGTGGGTTGGTGCTGCTTGCTTGTTTTTTTACCTTAATTCTGTAAAAAAACATTCTTTAGTATAAGCTTAATCCGTCAATATTCCATAACCTTGAACCAATATGAATGGAATTGCTGGGTTCTAAATGAATGATTTCAATTGCGATGTGTACGGTACAAGCTTACAAGTTCTATTCTTTGCTCAAGGAGTTTTGTAATAAAATTGGACTGCGAAATGGTTTTATGTGTTTCGGATGTATATTGGAATACGGAAATGACTCCCCAGGTACTGTAGCGACGGCAACTTAGTGTCACGGTTGTTAATTTAAATAGCAATGAAATATAAGCTTCCTGACAGTTTCCTTATGGTTCTATTTCGGTTGGATCAATTTTGGCTACAGGTGGTAAAATTTAATCGTCACAGAGTAGATACACTTATTTAACTAGGTTCGGAAGCATGTATATTAAACAGAATACAGCGGGTAAGCCAAGCTTTAAATTGAAACTAGTATTGAAAGAGAGCGATAATTGCAGTACCAGTTTTATTCTTTCAAGTAAATATTTAAAAAATCAGCCGTAAAGAATACAGATTTAAAGCTTTGTTGTGAGTTAGTTTGTTAGAGTTTGTTTAGTTTTCAATGCTTGTTATGAGTTAGGTTGCAGTAGAGTTGGGGAGCCGTCGATACAATGTGTGCGGACCCATATTTATTCGTGATAAGTTGCAATAAAATTTTTTGATAAGATCAGTATGAAATAAAAACACTTGTACGCGAAATAAGTATTAATATTTATTTTTATAACGGACACATGTAATCATTATTGAACACTGATTCTTCAACGTTACCTAAACATCTCTATACGTTTAGAACAATTTGAGTTATAACAAAATTAATATATTATAATAACACAGAACATTGTGTATGTACACAAAACAACACCTTCTGCTAGCTGTAGCAATTAATCTATATTTATTTCTAAATAAATATTTCTATCTCGTTATATACAAAAAATCTAATACACGCAATAAATTCTCATCTTTTGAGATATAACGTGCTAGGGTTGTCACATAAATAGTTCTGCAGATCGTTAAGGCAAGCACTTATTTCAAAAATAATATCGAAACAGTCATTTTGCTTCCGTCACAACTTTTCTGTAACGATTACTCTAGTACATTACATCCCAATACATTGTCACACCATATAGGAACTAAAAACAATTATTAATAAAAGAACACGCATTACTGCAAAAATTGATCTGTATAGTAACCATAAGTTTACATAACGGTGGAGTGTCTAAGCTCGCGGTCATTAACCTGCGGCCCGTAACCGTTATTTGACCAATTAAAACAAAAGCATTCAATTATGATCTTTATGTCTTTGTTATTACGGTTGTATACTTGAAAGACTTACTACTCGCCACCCACTCCTGACCAACTCCGAACTGACACCAGGTATAGGATCTAAATTGAACCGGAACAACCAAGACAAGACTCCACCAATCCGCACTGGAGCAGCGTGGTGGAGTATGCTCTAGGCCTCTTCAATAATGAGGAGAGACCCGTGCTCAGTAGTGGGCCATTAATAGGTTGTAGCTATGTAGCCAAACAAAACAAAGATCATAATTGAATGTTTTAGTTTAAGTTTGCCCATTGCCGGGTTGTTATAATGTGCGCAGGTCTTTATGGATATACATGGTCAAAAGAGACAGTCCTATGCATGCGGGGTAGGATAAGTTCCCGAAGTTATCCGCGCACTGCTGTTATTTTATTATCATAAGATGTCCGACTATCTCGTTGGCAATATGGCACATTAAACCTTATTCGTGTGTGATAAAGGCTAGCTTATATGCAAAGAATGGACAAAGTCACATTTTAATGGATTCCGTTGCAATTGAATTTTTTTAGATAAAATATACATGCTCTTCTTCTTTCTACTTCCTTCTCTGTTTTTGACGCTATGATTGAATAAAATACATGCCAAAAAACATTTATAATATAAGTACCTATAATTTTCTCTGTATCACATGGTAATCCCACTAAAACGACGTATGTACTGTGTTAACAACCAACATCCATCCATCCAGCATCAAATGTAAATCCTTATTATGGTTATGCTACGTGGTGTACTCCCAATAATGCTAAACTTATGGTTACCAAACTGATGTTAAGAAGAACATTCTTTTCATTCATTATTGTGGTACGAGTGATAGCGATTAAATGAGAATGTAGCGGATATTTAATACAAATACATTCCAGTAAATACATAAAACTGTCCACAAAATCTACTAATTATAAAATCCATAAACAACTATTTATACGGTATAATATTAAAAATATTTTAAGGTTAACTATGTTATATAAAAAATAAATAATGTTCTTCACATCTTTTACTTAAGTATAATATTTATAATAGGCCGCTACTGAAATCGTTGTACATTGAATTTGATTCTAATCACCAGTAGTCTTATAGGAACACAATCTGTTAGTTTTCTAATAGTTACAGTAACGAAAAATGACTTTTTTGTAGTGTAAGCCGGTAAAAGGAAAGTTTGGACATCTGTGGAAGTAAGTGAAGTGGTCATTACTGCCCATTCTTATCCGTGATATTCTGCGATCGAGTAATGCCCGCGGTCCTAACGAGAAATTCTGCTGGAAGGTCCAAGGGGAATTTTTTCCAGATACCTGCTATCGATAATTTGTCGGAAATATATTAAATGTGTGATTTATAAGCTGATTTTACACATTCGTACAAGTTTCAAAAATCTTGACAAAAGCTCGATACTTAAATGAACGACAATGAAATTTGATTTGTAATAACTATGGTTATAGTATAAAACTATAGAAGTCATAAACTAACTAATATAATCGCCTATATTTTTATGTTATTTTAATACCGCTTTTTGCTACCACTCGTATCACAACGTAAAGCCACTTCCAAATTCATTCTTTGTGACTACTTAACATTTAATAAAATTATTTATAACAGTTATCACGTCTCATGGTTGCGAGTAATACAATTATTTTTCTTTCAGTGATTTCTGTAGTTAAATCGTATAACACGCAACCATAAATAAGAACAACTATGTTCCTAGTAAATGTCACAATTGACTGCATCGAATACATTTTATTTTAATTAAATTTCTACTATGTGACGTCTAATTCCGTGAATATTTATTATTTAGGCTGCATTTCTGATGAAAACGGAGGGTGAAATATTATATCGTTACGTCATTTTGCTCTGTTAATTCTACTCAAACCGTCCACTATAATAAAATTTCCTAAGAATCACCTCTGCTATCACTAACAACCTATCTTTATCAATGAATGCGTTTTATTTTGTTACCCGCTATCCGCTTGCACCAAGAATGCGCCTTTATTGACTTGTCGACAAATCGATACGATAAGCGTGTATCTCGTTGTAATGGTAACATAACTGTCATATTTATTTTAATAAATCGCTTATCGTTAACTAGTTGTCAATTATTTGATTGCTGTAGGCTTTAGTTTATAGAACGACTGATTATGAGTTATAGCATAATTGAATAACAGAAGTCTAGTTCACTCTTTCTGTAGCTGGTATTTATTTTAGGATTGGTTTTAATTTAATCATTATTCCAACAGCATGATCGGAGGCGCGGTCTGTAGATGAATGGGTGACAGCAATCTCTGTGTGGTATAATTCCATAGGCGTCCCCGTTTTCGTGCTTCCAACGTCACATGAAACCGTCCGGTTGTTGGTTGTGTGAAGTCACTCTTAATTCAATATGACTTATATGACGTTCTCTAAAGGGCACAGACAGATGCAAGAATATATTTTAAAGATACTAGTTGAGTACCAAATGAAAGGGCAAAATTAGAACTTTTAAGTTATGTAGGGGAATTACAAGTTTTTAGACAAATTTAATGTCGTATCTTTATTACTGTAGTAGTAGTATGTATTATATTGTATTCTTAATGTTTAAGTGGTATTTGTGTTAAACTTTGTACGTGAAACTCATAATTCCCGGATCTCAACTGCAAACTTTGTACAAGCATATATTTAGTATACCTACTGGGATTCGAGACTGAGAGAAAAATTTATAACCACTTTATTCGACTAGGAAAATATCGTTACGAAACTCACCCAATTTAGAATTTTTCAGAATGTTCTCAAGGGCACGTAAAGTTGGCAATTTACATTTTGTTGAACACAGTGTTTTTCTATGGAAATAGTGGTCAAAGAAACAATCAATTCACCTCATGTTATGTGGTAAGAACATCAGAAATGGTAAAGACATTACCAATGGTTCTGGCTAGAAAGAAGGGAAGAAAGAAGTTATATAAGATACAAATATGTAAACAGCTCACTACAACCCATTTATGGCTCAGTATTGAGCACGCTGCTCCAATGCAGATTGGTGGAGGGGTTAGTGGCCAACTCAGTATCGGAAGTTTTCACGCCGCCCGAAGGCCTCCGATTTTGCTTAATGACTGCTATCTTTCGATAAAAAACGAGGCAGACAGACGGCTTTACGTGCAATCTGAAGCACGGAAGCGCTCAAGAATTTTTTGCCACTTACGATACACATCTACTAAAATCTATTACAGAGAAACATGCTCACTTTTTAACCCTTAACCCTAACCTTTTTTAACCCTAACTTTTAACCCTTTGCAATAATTGGATTTGAATTTGAGTGTACTATTACGATCTTAACTCCTTTTGTGAGCCTAACTTTGGAAGCTCACAACTTCAAAACTACCTTACTTACGGCTTTGATATAACATTTATTAAAAAGGTGATATTCTATGTTATGATAAGACAACAAAAAAATATAGCTTGACGGGTTAATTTTCATGTAAAAGGCACTAAACTACGAAAAATCAGTGAAAAAATATTGAATTTTGTTTTTTAAATCCTTTTTTGTTCTTCTATGAAAAAGATATTAAATAAAATGTATCATCAGTTGATTAACTACGTTATCAACTTTCAAATGAGATATCTTTCGGCCTCCTACGACGTCTACATCGATAGCAATGATTAAAACAGTACAGGCGCCCGAGCTTCGAGGTTGAAAAAACAAAATGGCTGCCATTTAATCATGGAAGGGGCAAGAAAAAAATTGGATAGTGATTTGTCGGTAAAATATACCATATTTCATCCCCCTTACGTCTCCGACACTGGTGACCAGACATCTATTACAAAACTCACGCATATATTACAAAACTCGTAATCAGTCCTCTATGATTTGGCTATAATAACATTTAATTATCTGAATCCAAGCAATATTCGATTCACAAGCAAACTCTACCTCTCATATTACTTATAACAACAATAAACCTCTCGTACGTAGAATACAATATTTGGATTTCTAATAGATTTCTTACACCACAGCCTTCGAGGCAAATAGTAAGTTACAATAGAGATTGAAAAAGAGAAACATCTAAGGAGAGGGGAATATTTCGAAGAACTACTAAGTTTCAGTGGCGTGCTGTTAACACAAAAACTAAATTGGATTTTATCTTCTATTTAATAATTTAATTACATAAAAAATTGGTTGCCTGTAAAGTCGGTATACGGGCGAAAGTTTTACGTGACAACGACTTTGAGTGGTAAAATAATTTTAATGTGAATATTCATTCGTATAGTAGGAAGAAGGATGAAATAATAGTAACAATTTAAAACATTTATTTATACAAAGAATTATATTTAAAACATTGTAACACCATCCGCCATCTAGCGCTGCTAACCGTTAGACCATTAACCATTAGTCACAACTACTTCTCCAGAGATGGCGCTGTACCATTTTCTGAAACACGCCAACGTGTGTACGCCGTAGCTACCATAAGTAATGTTAAGGAGGAAGGGACTGTCTCTCTCGCTCTTAGGCGGGCTAACCATGCCCGAGTGGAAGGGACGCGTGCCTCTCACTCGCTCTCATTGTAAGCGCATAACGTGAGCGGAGGCTACTAACGCAGTTTCTTGAAGTGCCACCCGGCAAACCAATTTATAAGACGTTATCACGTCAAAAATTCTTAGGATTTTTTTGCCGCGTCTTCCAAAACTAATCATCCTAAAGATGCAATGGTATATTTTGAATATGGAAGCAACGAAGCAACTTCGAATATTTTTAAGCTATTGTATAGCTTTTATCGCGGGCCTGGGACCGAATGCAGAAATTTCGTAACGAAAATTTATTACACCCTGCACACAGACATAGTTACTATGTCTATGCACCCACACATCGATAAATACCAGAACTTTTAACTGAGTTAACTAACTTTTACTTTATAACGGCTAAACCGATTTGGCTAATTTTAGTCTTGAAATATTCGTGGAAGTTCAGGGAAGGTTGCAGCGATGAGAAAATATGAAAAATTGCGAGGTAAATACTAAAAAAATGAAAATTTTAATTTCCCATACAAATCTTACCTGTCAAACATTTGATTTTCGCCCCGTCGGTTCGGTGTTTTAAGAATAATTACATGTAGATCTGGATTAAATAAGGCGTTGGAATCGACAACATGTATTCATAATAGTCGAATTATCGCGTATTTAGATTTAAAACATACAAAATAATAACATGACATAAAATAATGACACTATATTAATGACTTGAGGGTGATAGAGACAGTGCCATACAGGCAAGGCAAACTGTAGGGCACTGTCTCTGTCACCCACACGTCATTCACGCGCCAAAAGATCGTTGTAGGACTTAAATGTCAAATGTCAATTTTCTTTTTAAAAAGAATTATTTTGTCAACTGAAATAGTTCTTATGCTTTTGTTCAGAATATTTAAATCTTCTTTGCACAAATTAATGCATTATCCGTTTCTAATAAACTTTGATGTAACTTTTGATAACTAGGCAACTAAATGAAAACTGGTACACCACTTTCTTATCCCACTGTAAAACAGTGAATATCTGTACTCGTATAATTTGTGTACAAAGTGTTTTAAATATGAATAAACAAAGTGCATTTATTAATGAAGAAAGTCACGAAAAAATTGTGAAAGAAAATGAGTTATTACTCTATATACATTCATTTTATTATTATTATCACAAATGCAGTATTATTTTTTGTTTTGTTAATTTATATATAATGCTATGCAATAGCTTTACCGCGGCAGTCTCCGAGTGCCACACGTCTTTTTTTTTAATTTAGATATTGGTAAAATGTATTAGATGTATTTCATTTAATTTTCATAAGTGACTATATAAATGAACAGCCTGCCACTGAAACTAATGCTGTACATTTGAGCACGTAGACTCTCTTGCTGAAGTTATTCATGAAAATCTAGACTCCTACAGAAATTACGCTAACATAGAGGCGAGATTAGAGTTTACTAACTACTAGAGGATATAATTTAGGATACGCCATCATACCGACTCATTGAAGGCAATGTCTTAAATTAATTAAAATTATTCACATACACTTTATAAAGGTCTATTCAAATCCATGCGGAACCTAGAAGCGTTGTTAGAAAATAACAAAATGCCGATTTATTACTAACTACATTAAAAAAGTAAAGTAACTATCCCAATAATATAAATTTTGTAAAACACTAAAATCTACCTAAAAACTGCATTAAAACTCTCCGACAATATATATAAAATATTGCACTAAAATAGGTGACTAAAAACGCGTATAATTAACTATCATCATAAAACTCACTTTCAAAAACAACAATAATACTCGTAACTCCGCGAAAATTTCAACAGAAACTTAATCAAACTACCCGCAATCACCTTCAGTATAATTTACAATCTTTAGAATCCTTGGATGACGCCGTACGCTTCCAAAGTGGAGATGGTGAGGTAGAATATCCAGAGAGAGAAGAAGAACAGAGAGGTGAGGCGTTTGGCGATGCGTGGTCCTCCGAGCTCGCCTCCAATGGACTTCCGTCTCCGAAGCACCAGGACAATAACTACGAGCGCTGCCTCAGAACAGAACATTGTGACGCTAAACGCGAGGCTGTGGAGAAACATCGTATTATCCATCGGCACCTCCGCAGTTAAACTACTTAATCACTAAACTTGTTAAACTACGTAAGGAAAACTCATGAAATTGACACTGAAAACCTGGAGCCATGTCTTTTGTCCTATAACATATGCTAGGATACGGATAAGTAGCTATCGGTAAAGATATGTAGGTAGAAAAGATGGGCGCATTTGGAACATAAGAAGACAATGCAGGTTGGGTTTTTGTTTTGACGAGTGCTTTGACAGGAAAAACATCTGCTCCCTTTCTGCCTGGCACGTCGCATTTATCATTACTGGAGTCTACAGGTTGCCACTTACCATCAGGTGCATCGTTGGCTTGTTAGTCAGTGTCGTAACTATACGTTACCCGTGATTCAGTAATGTCTTCAATGTTACCGCTATCCATGGCGGCTACTTCAGACCAACCTCATCAGAAAGTAAGCCAGCATAACACGACACTAACTTTCCTGGTTCCACGACGAACTTCTCGTTCTTACTCTAGTGGACCACGGCGGCCACTTGAGATCAACCTCATCGGGAAGTTAGCCAGCATAACATGACACTTACTTTCCTGGTTCCACGACGAACTTCTCGTTCTTACTCCAGTGGACCACGGCGGCCACGGTCCACGCGACCCCGATGCCGAGGAACACGTTGACGGCGTTGGAGCCCGTCACGTTGCCCACCGAGGCGTCCGCGTACTTGTCCTGGATGGCTGCCACTTTGCTCGCGAACGTGTCTAAAAATATTGGAGCAAGTTAAAGCAAAACGCAAATTGAAGCAATCCGCACTGGAGCAGCGTGGTGGAGTATGCTCTAGGCCTCATCAGTAATCAGGAGAGACCCGTGCTCAGTAGTAGGCAATTAATGGGTTGTAGCCAAATTAAACGCATTATGTGCTAGAGGAATAAAAAGAAACATTTGGTAGATGGTCATCATAAGGTCCCAGTGCTGAACAAGAGTGTCCTTTCATAATATGAGAAGAACAGGCTCAATTCCACCACCACCAATCACATTCAGAATCTTAAAAAGACAACTGAATAGGGCAATATTTTAAACCCAAGTGGTGGAGAAACGTAACTGATGTCAAATTCGAAATCAATGAGGGTCGCCGTTTTTGTACTCACCAGTTGGCGTCACCGGCGAGTGAGGTCCTGCTGTCAAAGCCCACCCATACATAAACAGTGACAAGCGATATTCAGACAAGTGAGAAGCGACAGTGCCACAAACTTATCTGACCCGGTGGCCAAAATTGGAACTAATGCAAATGTTATACTGTTTTCAGACAAAGACAAAGACAGTGGCGCCCTTCTTACCGGGTCAGATAAGTTTGTGGCACTGACAGCCAGACCTCACTCTGCACTAGCGCCTCTAGCGGCGAATTCACACGCCTTTACCCTCATTAATTCAATATCGTTGATTGTAGGTACATCACTTATTGTTTAGAAAGATCAAAAAGAAACGGAGAAAGAACATCTATCATTAATTTATTTTGTACTATTTAGAAGATTATAGTATTTTTACTATTTAGAAGAATTCTTAATGAAGATATTTATATCAGATGCTACTACGATAAAGAATATAGATAAAGTACGATTTCTCGTTAATCCATACCTGGTATACTGGTCCCCAAGGCGACGAAGATAATCGCTGTGACGGTGTCCTTGATGCCGAGGGTACAGCCGAAGTGTGAAGCCACGTCTCCGATGACAGCTGTCACCAGCCCGATGCAGATTATGGACACCACGAAACACACATAACCACCGCCGATGTCTGACACAAAAGAATAATGAATGAATGTTCATACGATTAGAGTTGTACGGACGATGATAAGTGAAAATTTTAGCATTTGTAACAGTTACTTCCTAAAGGCTATCTCTTAAAGGCTACCTGGTAGTCATCGTTACACAGGCAACCTTTGGGAGGTATTTACTTTGTAAAAAGGAGGAATGATTAGATAGTAATTTTTTGGCAACATCGTCATAATTATGGTGACGGCACGATAATTATGTCTGAAACACATAAACGAAGTTTTCTACACCGCTCGCACATATAAAAGTTTCGATCATGTACAGTTGGACCTTTTCTCTCCTGACTTTAAAAATATGGCACCAACTGTAACAAAATGAAGTGCTGTAAATTGTAGAAACCTACATTTTCACAAATGCCTTGCGAGACATTATTAAAGGGCTAACAATAGTCAAAGGCTCACGTTTTCACTTAGTAACAATAAAGCCTGCTGCATACCTACTCACAAATCGCAATACCAATTAACATTAGTCACACAAATATTAGTCACAACTCACGAAGTACTCGTATCGGTGTAACCTACATGAAGTAATAGATATCAGCATTAATCTTACTGGTAAGTACTCAAGATTTAACTAGACTATCAACTCCGACAGGGTGCCCCTCAAATGCACAATGAATCCAAGAGTTGACTGGGACTCAAACGGGGATGCAAGCACTTCACACCCAAAACTTTTGCGAGACTTACCCGTCGGTGGTATTAACGCGAAGATGACCTTCCAGAACACAGTGATGATATGCATCACGTAGTCAGAACACGATGGTGATGCGTTCGGGTCATCGGAATCTGAAATAATATAGTCTTTCACTATTGGTCCCATGATAGTTAAATTTAAACGTTGCTTGGAGGGTTATAAATCAGTTGAATTAAACTTATATTTATTATTGCACTTACAAAAGTACATACATATAAAATTAAATTATCTGTCTGTGATTTAAAAATAAGTTTTTTCAAGCGCCAATACTGAAACACACACACTATGCTATAATTTTTGTCTGTTTGTCTGAGTTAATCTGTGGATCGGCTGAACTGATTTTAATGGGACCTACACCAAAACACAAAGGAGGATATCGTACAAAGTAAAAGTTACTTTTTAGCCCAAAATTCCCAGGGTATAGGGATAAAAAGAGGATTGATAATTTATTTTGTAATGCTATCATAAAATTATTGGTACACTACAGTAAAATAATTTAATAATGTCTAAGAATTTGTTGAAATTAACGGTCAGTAAAAGGAATGGCAGTCACGTAAAAAGTCCGCCAGTTAACGGCGGCGAGCGATTAAAATTTGCTTTATCGTTATGTTAGGTTTAAGTTAATAGTAGTTCAAAGTTGTATATCATACAAGTTATCCCGCGGTCACTTTGGGACACTTGTGCCTTAATAGCATTATTAGCCTTATTAGCCTTAGCAGCCCTGCTGGGCTAGACAAATGGCAAACGCTTCGAATCTATTCTATATCGACAATCGTTTGCGCCTTAGCAATATCGTTCTTCGGTTGGTAGCCAAATGGCCTACGAGATATCGAACGCTTATTCTATTCGATCGCTACGAAAAATAACAAATATAGTCTATGGTTTCGTTCGTAAACGTCATACAAGTACCAGTCAGTGGTATAAAATGTGATAGAATTATTTAGCGTAAGCTTATGTCATTCCCATACATTCAGTATTCTATTCTACTAAACGTTTGTGCCACTTGTGTGACTTGTCTAAGCCCTCTGAACAATTCTCGCTTCTTTTAGATTTTATGGAAAGGTATAAATTATTAATTTAAAAAAACACATTCCTTCAATTGTAATCGAAATCATTAAATATACGCCATTTTGTAGCGTTATCTACAAGTGCTTGGCGTTCGCTTAGTTTCGCACGCTTTCAGTCGAACTTAATGTCAAAACTGCCGTTTGGCTACGATTTTGACACGACTAAACGTACTCTTCAGACGTTTCGTTACATCGAATAGATTACGATAACATTTGGCTACCGATTTTTATTTCTATGCGTCGGATCGAATTATGTAGCGTAAGCTTATGTCATTCCCATACATTCAGTATTCTATTCTATTAACGTTTGTGCCACTTGTCTAAGCCCTCTGATAATATTAGAAAATTGTTAGGCCAGATTATTTAAATTGACTTTTTTATTTATAAACAAATACAAAAAACTACTAAGTAAGTCAAGCTTACTACAATAGTGATTACCGTACACGAATAGGTTTGAGATTAGCACTAACAAAAGCATAGACAAACAGACACAAATTCTAAACATTATTGTTGTGAGTGTAAAATTGCTTTTATAGACACCACTTGTAACAGTTTTTCTCATATAATAATTATCATGTACAGACAGCGATTAGTTACAGATGTATTATACATATAAAAATAGATCAACAAAGTGGAAATGTGGGGAGATTTTTTTAAATGTAATTAATTTAATGTGCCAGTGACAAATCGAGACAAAAAACGTACAGACAGAATAATCCTGAAACAATTAATCTTACTCTCGAGGGCGCAATTTCAACAAATGGAGAAAAGTGAGTCATCTAAAAATATTACTTTGAAAAATTAAAATGTTCTTGTTGGAGATTGATCGATGGGTTATCACTATAGTTTTATTATTCTTAAGTATTTAATAAATCATTCTACATATAATAAATGAAGCTCTACAGATCTCATAGCCGGCGGTTTGCATCCAATTACGTAATCTATTGAGTTAAGCAAGAGCGGGCGTGGTCGGTCCTTGGATAGGCTACCATTAGTGGCAAAAATTCTTGAGCGTTTACAAGCTTTCGAGGCACGCGAAGTCGTCGTCGTTCTAATCATAAAATAGCAAAAATTAAGGCCACACAGGAGAACTTCGGACGGCACAAAAACTTCCGATAATTTGGTTGGTCCCTAACCCCTCCAATCTGCTCCAGAGAGTGTAGTATAATCTAGGCATCGTAAATCATAAGGAGAGATTCGTGTTCGCTAGTTTTCATTGATAGTTCTACCAAATAAAGCTTAAAATTCATACCAGCACTAGCTGTTAACGCTTCTAAAAACTGCTCCTTCCAAGACGAAGTCCCAATAAGGATAGATGCATTTGCTCTTTGTACAAGTTTATCTACAGTATTCTGAAACAAAAAAAAATGTTTAACTGCAACGCACGGTTCAATTTCCTAAGGCATTACGAATTTCATTAATTTTTGAAAATTTAAATTCCGTAATTCTGAAATTACTAAATTCTTATTATTAACCGATTCAGAAAAGTGGCAGAATCTGCCTCTGATGCTCTTAAAAACTCAGAAGTATTATTCTATATAAATAGCCAATAAAAGAACAGTACCACCAAAATGTGTTGATGTAGCTTTATAAATTAGTAGAATTTAGGCCCTAGTCTATCTGCGTGTGATTGGGATCAGCATTCTAGGTGAGCCTAATGCGCCAAGCTTTACCTTAAACTCTTTACCCTCCTTGATCCTGAGGGGCTAAAACCCTGTTACCGGCGTGAGATTGAGATCTAGGATCTAGATCTGCGATCTAAGTCGCAAAGTTCTGCTCACCTTAAACTCTTTACTCTCCTTGATCCTGAGTTGGGCTCGCGTGATCTCTCCGGCCCGCGGCAGCCCCATCATGGCCACCACGGCTTCTTCCTCGGGCAGCGTGGCCAGGTGGTTTGGATCATTGGATGCCGACACTGGCTGCTCGTTTTCTGAAACAATACTTAACATGTAATAGCGGTACAGTCCATCTGATGGTACGATTCCACCAAAATAGTGTGCAGCACATTTGTTCACAAAGCAAGCGTGAACATCTGCGTCATACATTATGCGTTACAGTGCCGCACAGTGCCGCACACTGGTGGAATCGTATCTTGATAATAAATATGTGGCAATGAGACATCTCCAGCCAGATGATGTGTCATGCCTAAGGAGCGGCCAAGCTCCGACTGATCGCATTTGCAATGTCGCCACAGAAGTTACTCTTTCCGCGATCACTCACATTGGCGAACGTTTTAAATCGTACGAATATTTGCATGAATTGGTGGGGTGGATTAAAAAACCGAATATTACAATATGATGCATGGGCATGGTATACGCAGGTATGGGTAGGAATGGGGAGTGGGGGGGTTAGATCGACTATCTCCAAATGAAGGACAAATAAATAAAAAACGAATTTATAATATTAGTTTGGATGTAAATATGGTACCTGAAACACAAAATCTAATATCATAATTGCAGACTTATAAATGCTCATGGCGGCACTTTTGCCGACAGTTTAGTAGCGACAATGAAAATCCAGCTTCAATAACAAAAGAGTCGCACTCGATGATCCTCCGTGTATTAAGGTCAAGTAGAGCCTTTCAAGTGTCGTTTTTTTATACCTGTCAAAGTAATCTAAAGAAAAGCCAATTTCCAATTTACGAAAATGTTTAAAGAATAAATTGTGAAAAAAACTCTTTTCTTTTTACTCGTTTTCTCAAGGGATTTTTATATAGCTTTTAAAAGTTAACGAAAGGAAAAAATAATAAAATAAGTATGTATCAAAAATATTAAGGTAATATCTAGGAAAAATAAATTATAATTATTGTAATAGTTTCCTCTATCGATGAAAATATAAAATGCTGTAAGTAAATTAAAAAATTACAAGGCCAAGAAATATGTATATGAAAACTGAAGATACCTTATCACTGAAGACACCTACTTATCTTTCTAGGTCATATTAAGTTAGGTATGGATAACGAAACTTGACGAAGAAAAGACTCGGTGAAAATCTCCACTACTATTGTCAAAGGACAATGAAGAAGGTCCGATAGGAACCCTTGAATACGAGTATTATCTACGTCATTAATCAGACCACTATTCACTGAGACCGGAGAAAAATGGCTTCTCATGGCTGTCCTATCCTACGCTATAAACGAGCAATCAGAATTGGGTGATGGAATAAAAAAATTACGCTCATAAGTCATTTAAATAATGAATCAATGAAATTGAATTGAATTTGATGACAACAGTAAGTTTTGAATTAAAATTTTGGTGTTGTCAATTTTCTACGGAGAGACCCGGTATCCCAAGGTAGTTATTGTAAGAAACGAAAGATAGGGATAACATTAAACGCCCAAATTCGTCATTATGATTATCTCAACAGTTCACTACATAACTATAAAGTCTGCCTCGGTCGCCAAGTGTCACGTAACTTTGAATTTTGGAAATTGACGGCGAGAATTAAAAATGCCTTAAGTAACTTTTCTTACGATTTAAACTGAAGAGTGAATAAGGGTAATAAATTTATTTTTTGCGGCGACTATCAATTCCATATTCCCGGCGTGTCAGATATCTCTTATCACTTATCGCTTAGTATGTTACAAGCGTACTATAAAACTTGTAGGTCCGAAGCATTGTATTGATCACCAGCACGTCTGTCTGACGAACATTGACAAGGGTGAACCAGTATGTATATCTTATTGATAAATGGCGGAGTCAGGTATTTTATTAACACTCCACTTTCATTTTGTGATAAATATGAATGAGACTGGCATTGAAGTGAAATTATTTTCATACTTCATATTTTATATACGACACAGGAAATTCTTGTGTTTGGCTATGAGTGTTCTTAAACAATAAAAACGTTTTCTTAAACAATAAAAGGTAAAATTATAACCTAACAAGAAACACCACAATAGATCAGAAATGGTCGCAGTGGCCTCACGGGGATACTTGTTCCCCGTGCCCTATATCACCAAATAATAATAAACATACAAATCTCGTAACTTTACGTTAACATAATATGAAGATAGCATACAGAATTAAATATACTTACTGTGACTTGAGTTCTCTTGAGGTGCTTAATGTGTATGTTATAAAGGATATATCTCATAACACGTACGTGATACGTATTTTCATACCAAAAAGCCACATCCACTCATCGTCAAAACCAACCGTCTCTGAGGTTGTTCTGCAAACAACAGCACACACGGACGGACTGACATTCATTGTATTTAAAATAAAGTACACGTACAGTCGCATCGCTAGCGAATACACGTCCCACCATATATTTATTTCTTTTTGATACGTGATCTGTACGAGATTACTTTAAAAGATTTTAAATTTTTGTCTGAATGAAGATGTACGAGAAATATTCCAGATATCAACGGGAAGATGTAGGATGTTGTGCAGTAACATATATACTACTTTTCATACCAGAATTCCCGCGGGACCAGGATTTGCGTGGAATTTGGATGGGAAAATCTTCCATTCACGAAAAAAAGTGCAGGCATAGCTGCTGCTCGTAAATAAATAAACGCTCACATACATTCTCCCTGACAATGGTTTCCTGTGTCGCAGTGACAATTAAGGACACAATTAATACAATAATAACACTCCCGATTCGGGAACAAATTAAATTTTATTAGTCACAAAACCTGCCCCTGCCGAAAATCGAACTCAGAACCCCATTCAGGGTCACCCCTGTCTGCAAAGTTGGTAGTAATACCAGCTAGGAACATGATCAAGTGCTAATAAACCGCCTGTCTGTCTGAACGTCCTTCGAAACCAGTAAAGACATCGCAAGGTGTAAACCCGACGAAGAAAAGATGGCTTTGTTATTCAAACCGTTCCTTGAATTATTTAGCAGGTCATTTTGTCCTCGCAGCGCGAATTATTCTTTGTCGGATATTAGGTATCTGCTTACATTTTTAACGCCGAGTTTGCATTTTAGTTGATCGAGACAGATGGGAACTTGGAGAATACCTCGGCTTTTGTATTTTGTACGGGAAAATTTTTCTCCTTTTTGAGCTTGAAATGCGACCATCATAAATTAATTGACTATGCGCTTTGTAATTTGTTAAATTTCTTCGATCGGGTCTCCTCTGAAAATAACAAGGGTTTTAACATCGGCATGACCAGTTCTGATAATGAGGAGTTTCTTTCGCCGTTTCATTACAAAGCCTTTAAAAGCAGTTTGGGAGAGGGCTGTGAAAATAACCGGCCAAGTGCGAGTTCGACTCGCGCACTGCTGGTTCCATACAAACATGTTGGTATACATATATATGTTTTCGCAATGTTTCATTTATCTGTGTTGTTGCTTCGTACCTTCGTACCAAATTTCAAGATTCTGAGTTCAAGGGAAGTATCCTGTAGGTTTTGATTCTCTTGCGAGGTTCGAAAATTTGCGACATAAACGGCTGTATCTTTTGATTGCGTAGGCCTAAAATTTTGTTTTTTTTTTCACAGCTCTAAGGGACAGTAGACCTGAATATTGGATACAAAGTACGGAGTTTCTCAGGAACGCTTGGAGGTCCAAGCGTTCCTAAGAAAATAGTCTTGACATATATATCAGTCTTGTCTATAACAGCGAAGGAAACCATCATGAGAAAACCTGCATGTCGGAGGGTTTGCAAAATTCAAAGATGAGTGAAGTCCGCCAATCCGCACTTGGCCAGCGTGGTTGACTATGACCTTATCTTCTCATTCTGAAAAGATATATGCACAATAATGGGTCATGATGGTTGACTTGATGATCATGATTAGAATACGTAAATATAGAATTCCGCATTAACATTCCTCCGGTACAGCACAAGTTTCCCTAGGCAGATACTATTCAAAATATTTACTCGGTGTGTCTGATTATAATTTACATAACATTTACGACAAGAGCAGGCCGTGCGTCCAAACGCTACCTGCATAATTTCAGCCGTCCAAGACAAAGTGTATTAGCGTAATTTGATTGCCTCAGCTCCGACAAACCGGCGTCACTCTGTTTTGTCGTCTTTCCGAGTATTTGTTTACGTCGCGCATCTAATGTTGTTTTTATATCAATATCTTATGAGGGTAACACCACCTGGTCGTAAGTGATTATTTGTAAGGCGTTACTTACGCCGCGTTTTTTATATATGTTTTATAATTATAAGGGTTAATAATATTAACTGTTTTATAATAAACGCGGCGCCAAGTTTCTCCAGATTTTATTTCCCTATCATGTGATTCTCTAAACTCTAAAGTTAAAGATTAGATAAAGACAAAAACATTTATACTCGGAGTATATGTTTACATCACGATTACTTAATAATAAGACAGTGAGGATTTACTGTTGAATCAATTACAGATGTCTGCTTTTTACTCTTATTATCCCCTTTTGGATTTTAATACTAATCTTGTGGGATTTTGAAGCGCTGATAACGATATAAAATAATAACTAGGAAGGCCCTGGTAAATACATAAGTAAGAATTCTGATCTAATGATGATTTTCAATATCTATCCCGTAGTTAGCGCCCTAAAATCTATCCAAATTGATAATCTCAACTGAAGGGGGAGTCCATTGCAGACTGTATTACTGGTATTGTTTTTCGTGAACCCCAACTCTAGTTTCCACAGTTTTCCAAAACCGACTTTAATGTCGACAAGTAGAGATAACTCGAAAACCACCCTTCAGATGTCACTCAAATTTAAATGAAACCAGGCGATAAGGCTGTCTTGTGAATAAAGATAGGAGAAAAAGTTGAGGTAAAAAATAAAAAATGCAGTTGAAATGAGAACTTCTTAATTTTTGAAGTCGGTAAGCAACAAACGCCGCAGTAACATTAAGCAAACAAAAATATTATATTGAGTTACGCAAACTCTCACACACTGTCGGTTATCGTAACGATACATCGCTGCAAAACGTCTTCGCCGTAATGGGATGAGCGATTTGCGACATATTGCGTACTTTTATTATTTCATTTTGGCATTGACTGATATTGTGTGTAGGTAATGTGGTATGTATTGTACTTTACACGGAGTTATCATTACATATCATAGGAACGCGTTGAACAAAGCATGAACAAAAAAGGGTAAAGATTTTAAATTTGAATTTGTTGAAGTATTCTAAATAAAATTTAAACAAGGATTTTCTGCTTCTTGAGCGACGGCTGATTACCAAATTCTGGCTTGATAATAGACGACTATCTTTAAAATAACCTTTAAAGGTAAAATAATCCATAAAATAAATAAAGTACTCTCCAGCAAAGCACACAGATCCTATCCCACACTGCGACCATAATTCATTCATTTCGACAAAACTGAAACGTTTTCACAGTTGGTCGTCTGACAACATTTGCTCATATAAAATAGAACGTGAACAATTTGCGGTTCAGCAAATTCTACGGTCATTTCGAAATTTAAATTTTGAAATTCTAGAACTAAGTTAAATCTGTTCTATGGCTGTTGTATGCTCCGCGGTATCTGATTGCATAATAAGGTTCAGTTTGCTTTACAAATTAAACCAAACAACTCTGAACTATCTTAAGCTCAGTGCAATTATATTCTCATATCTCAAAGATCTGTTTTACAGTGCATTTTCAAACTATGTTAGTTATTTAATAATTTATTAATAATTTATATACAAACATGAAATTATGATAAGAAACAAATTTGCAAAGTAAGGTTACTCCTTAACTGCATTATCGATATAAATAAATATTAAAATACTTTCGGGAGGATCAAACTGGAACTACTTAAATGCTAATACCCTACAAAATATACAGTGTTTATGGATTTAAGGTAGCAAATAAGCACGCAGCACCCTTCCACTGCCGCCCATGGCAACTGTAAGCGACCCAGAACAAGACTCTTAGAGACTTTTTCCAAAAAAAGTGTAATCAGCTCCATATCTTTCTATTCAGAAGACAATGTCTGTTAAAACAATTATTATGACGGAAGAAGTGGTACTAAATACCGTGGCGGCCGTTGGTACTTCCTCGGGTGAACTACTCATACTCATACCATCTATTTACAATTTAACGCTCCTACAAAGGACTCTTTTCTCGGTTCAGTTACCCACTTTGTAAGGAATTATAAAATCAATATCAGGGAATCAAGCTGAGTCAATACGATACCCAATATTGTGTCCGAGTCGTCCAATATTTACAATTTTGGTCCTACACTCCACTTCAGATATTTGATATTGGATTACTTGTGTACTTTCGATCCCAGAAGGAATTTTTGGATCGAAGTTCCTATAACACGGTTGGATGGAAGGTAGTAAATGAAAAGTGTAAGATTTTTGCGTGACGGAAATGGGAATGTATGATAATGACTGAGTGAAGGCACAGTGACTCGCTTATTGGTTAATCAGTTTTATTCTTTGCAGCCAATAAGGTTCCAGTTTTCAGGTAAGGTAAGTCTGACTGACTGTCTGAAGGTAAGTCTGGTAAGTATGAATGACGGTTATTAATTTAATTTACTGTAAGTGCTTGTCGTCGTAACAGACAAAGAGGAAATTCTTTACCACAGCCGAACTTAAAAAAATGTGTAATTAAATCTTGAGATATTTATATAAGATACATAATTACTTTCTTTGTAAGTACAGGAGAGGTAGATAGATGTAAACATTATGATTTTTGTAAATAGTAGTTAATACTTTATCGTTCGTTATCATACAAGTAAAGTAAGTTCATTTTAACTCGGCTGATATGAACATAGCTACGAGTGCCTGCATGCTGCTGCTAAATGGTGGTAGGAGGCAGGGAGTTGCTGGACGTAAATACGTCCATGGCCAATACGAAGTAGCGCATCACAAAACACTTTCATGGCCGCCGTGTTTTGATTGGTCAGTTACTGTGCGCAAACATCTCGGAAAACGAAGTTCACATCAGCCGAGTATAAATGAACTTACTGTAGACGAGTGTATTATGCAAGCTTGCCTAATGATGTCACTTTGAGGGCACATCACACCGAAGCACTTTATGATAAAACATCCTTGATACAGTATTGTACGTGAAGTTTTATATATTAATATAATGATGCAGTCTTATCTTAAGAGATATTTTTTTACATAATTAACCTTTTTTATTGATTTAAAATAAGTAACCAGCAACGAAAGGGTACGAGAACTGTAACCAACAAAACTCGAATAGTATAAACATTGTAGTAAGATTGTAACTGTGAGTAGGAAAAGAAATTCCCTAAGAGCTTCTTTTCCCCCAGGAAAATATGATCCTTGTGAGTTTCTTTTAGCTTCTTCTTACAAGATCACTCACAATAAGGATTTGTTAACGTCATGAATTTAGAAAAGCGTTTGTAAAACGCTCCTTGAGATAAACTTTATTTCATTTCGTTAATATCGTCAATAGTTAACTAATAGATACCTATCCATTAACGAAATGAAATGAAATGGGTAGTAATAGCTAGTAATAGTGAAGTAGTAAATACTTAGCAGTAGTTAAAATGGTTGTTTTATCTACTACGATACTATTTGACGATTGTTAAGTAAGTTATCGACAATAATGTACCTACTTATAGGTACAATATTGAATATTTAACATTACACGTTGGACATATATTATTGAAGTACATTTTAAGACTTTAATATACCGGTGTTTGCAGTTTTACAGTAAAACGTAGCTCGCACAGATGTTACCGACATCACGTAGGGTTGCCTCCCGCCCGATATTACAGTGTCGTACTGCAATATTTAGGTCAATAACACTATATTGTTCACAAAATATATTTTAGCTTATAGATATTTAAGATAGAAGATATTTAAGAAGAAATACAAGAATACAAGATCAAAAATATAATTATCTATATTCAAAACGAAATTTTCTAAAACAGATAAAAATATACGTGTAACTGAGTTAATTATAATGTTCATAAATACTCCTAAAAATTATATCGGATCGCACCACAAGCACCAGGTATGAGGATGGTTATGAAGTAACGACATTAACGAATAAAACCGAAACCAAAACCTAACCTCCAGATATCGTTAAAAATCAAATGGGACCTGATGAAAATCACTTTATTACCCTTTTAGGAACACTTGGCAGCCCTACTACCAAAGGTTATATTGAGTTGCTACATTTTGCTACGAACTTCATCCCAAAGAAAGGAAAACATTGAAATTCAAAACACTGTAACCTTATTATTTAAGTTGTTTTCTAAGCAATTAACATTAGTGTTGAATTCCGAACGTATAAACTGCTGAATTTCAAGACCACAGTTGAAATTTTTGGTGTCTCTCTGTATGTGAGGCTATTATGACATTCCTGGTCCATTTTATTGATATACAAAATCTCGAAATTTTGTTGAAACTTTGATCAAATTTTATCAAACAAAAATATAATAATAAAAATATAAAAAGTACATAATAAAAAATAAAAATTAAAACTATTTCCGTAGTTTAAAATTATACAAACACACACCCGCACCCATGCACACACACAAACATATGAAAGTTATCGTCTAAATACTCTAATAGGTACTCAGAACAACTTTCTAGGACCTGCTGATAGATTTTTGGAAATCACGCTGAATAATCTCTTCCACATTTTGATTGCATTTCTCTTACTGGGAAATTAAAAATTTAAAAAGCCACAACCTGTAATAAAATCGGCCAAGTGCGAGTCGGTCTCGCGCACGAAAAGTTCCGTACCATTATGTATAAAAACGCCAAAAAAATCTGGTCTGTTGTATGAAAGCCTCACTTAAATATTTAATTTTAATTGTTTTATTGTAGCCACATCTTACGCACAACGCCATCTCTTGGACCGAAAGGTAACTAAACTATCTGCTAGATACTAAAGCTACTTAAAACCACTTAAATATTTTTTTTATTCTGTTTTTTAGTATTTGTTGTTGTAGCGGCAACAGAAATACATCTTTGTGAAAATTTCAACTGTGTAACTATTACGGTTCATGAGATACAGCCTGGTGACAGACGGACGGACGGACGGACGGACAGCGAAGTCTCAGTAATAACCCTAAGAATCACACTCAGCGGAACTTCCTTTTATTATAACTTGTCTAGTGTAAGGCGACGGTGCCTCACCATCAGATGGTACTGGGCCACAATTTTGCTAATTTAAGACGCTTCAATAGTTGTTCAATAGTTTGTCAGTCTTGATTGAATAATTTGACACATTTTGTATACGGCATGTGACGAAAATGTGTCAATCTATTCACATCTGTATACGAAAAGTACCAAAAATGTGTCAAACTATTAAATTCCGTATAAGAAGTTGTTGCCAAAAATGTGTCAAACTATTCAATTTTGTATATGGATTTTGTCAAACTACCTACTTAATCGATACGCCCTTGAGGCATTTTTTAATTAGCAGTATCAGGGCCCTGCGCCCGTATTATGAGCTCTTAATTCCAGACAGTTTTCGTTCACAACGTGTGGGTGACAGAGACAGCGCCTTATTACATGTAAGATTCTGTCTCTGTCACCCACATGTTGTGAACGTGAACTGTCTGGAATTAAGAGTTCATAATACGGGGGCTGGTCTGTTATTTTATCGGGCTTTTAAGAAGAAGGTACTCACCAGCCATCAGCTCCGGCTCCCCAAGGTTCACGTAGAACAGCACATCCTTCTCATAGCTGTCCTCTTCTATTATATGAAGTGGAATGAATTTTCTGAAACGAGCAAACCATTTTTCAAATAAATTTTTGCGATTTTTTTGAAGTTTCTCCTTATGAAACGTTTAGAAAATGAAAATCATTACCATTCACTGATCGTGAAAATTGGTTTAATACGGCAATATTTAGATTCTGTTACCTACTTTAAAATATTGGGAAAAAGATTTTATTAGAACTTATAACATTAAAAGAATATAAATAAATTGATTGATTGCATTTATTTATTTATTTGTGCTTTATTAGCTTCAACAAAATAATTAATATGGTACAAATGGCGAGCTTAAAGCTAGATACAATCTCTACCAGATAAACATAGTCCAAACTGATAAAACAAAGAACAGTTTGAATGCTTCTTGCTTTATTTGTCGATATATGCCCAAAACCATCTATGTGAGCCTCACCAAAAAACTTCTTTATATAAATGTCGTTTATGTAAGAATGTAAAATGCCTTATGTAAATATTGCTTAGGTACAAGGTAAATTGAATTGTAAACACACAATAAAGTTGTTTTAGCGAGGAGTGACAATTCTGTATGTCTATATACGTCCACTATAATAATTATACTTTACTAAGGCCTACTGTCCACGTAAGCTGCACGTCATACGCACGCTATCGTCAATATTGTCGATTGCTTGCATCTTGCGTAGAAATAATCAAATTAATCAAATCTGTGTCCACCTCGGAGTGTCCACGGAGCGGCAACGTTGCGTCCGCCGGTCGCCTTGCGCTGCCTTCCTTCATTTTGTAGGTTGCATGCAGTCGTCATGCATTCGTCATTTGACGCGTCCGTGGAGCCCTAACTGGACTGAATGTTCTAATCCCGATTCGGGTCGTGTTCTCTGTCAGTCACAGTTGTTATGGGCACGGTAATATTACCGTGTTATGGGCGACAAGGAACGGGTGGTATTGTATTTTCGTAATATTCGCATAAAAATCAATATTTCCGGACACATTTATCGTTGGAAATTTTCTAGGCAGGGTTTAAAGTCGATTTAGTTGCGAAGCAAAATGCACTTCGCTAAGGGCTCATTCCCACGGCATACGTCTTTGACGATTCGTCAAAAAACACGATACGTCTTGACGGATGGACGTTCACATTGAATACGGAATCGTGTTTTTTCACGATTCGTCAAAATATCCGCATTGAAGTTCACATTTATTTCGTGATTTAGCTCATTTCAGATTGGTTCAGAAACATTCACGATTCGTGATTTCTAAAAGACGTATCCGTCATAATCATAAAACATTCACGATTCGTGATTTGTAAAAGACGTATCCGTATTCGTCTTTTTTCACGATTCGTCAAGCGTGTGAACATGAGTATTTAAAAAGCATTGCCGCCGTCAAAAAAAATAACGAATCGTGAAAAAAGACGATTCGTGAAAAAAGACGATTCGTCCTCGTGTGAATGAGCCGTAAGAGTTAGATACTTTCCTTTCAAGGAAAAACGAAACAACTCCTTCCTTTAGCTATAATGGACCGCCCGGTCTTTGTGCTACGTAAAGTATTACTGCGTCTAGTGGCTTATGTGATTTAATGGGTCTTTGGGTTTAATCTATGTGAGTTTTCGCGTATACTCGCGTAAATAGCATGTACTCGCGCTTACTCGCATATTATATACCTACGCCTATTCTAGTGTAGTTGTACTCGTGTAAATTCGCGTATACTTGCGTCTTCTCATGTGTACCTAATCACGTACATTCGCGTATACTCGCGATCGTATTCGTGAATATACTCACCATAGCTTTCACTTTTTAACGCGACTTCAAAGGAAGAGTTTCTCAATTCGGACGTATTTTTATGTGCGTTACTTCATAACTGTTGTATTGGGTAAAGAGGTTATGATAATTATTTTTTATTTGAGCATCATATAATTGGTATTTATTGCGTTATCTCTATTTATCGATTTTGATTTTGCCGGTATTTTTTTAATAACTGAATAACAAACAAATGGACAAACTACCTGATAGCAAGTGTACCCTCATCTATGAACATCATTAACAAGAATTTATTTACAAATCGTTGAAGGACAGAAAAGAAATAATTTAATGGCCCTCTTTCGTAGCCGTAACACGAGAAGTCGTTTGAAGGTTTCACAGAACGCGCTAATCTCTGGAAGCGGTTTGAAAATATGTACCTCATATAGCGCTACAATTTTAAGTTAGCCTTTTATATAAGTCGATTTTACGAAAGCGAAGCGTTGGCACTTTTTTTTCAATTTAAAGGTAGGTACATGTAATTATTTATCTATAAGTTTTTGAATAAGTAACGTTGAATCAAAAAGTGGGCTTGCTGAGGACTAATTTCTTAATTTCTTCCTCTATTTATATCCTCTATTATATAGGCTGAGATATAAGGGTAACGGGAATCGGGAGAATTAAAAACAGTTAAAAAATTAAATCACGGTTGCCTGCCTTATCCAAAGAGATTTCATTTATGTATTAATATATAATCAAAGCCCCTCACAATGATTCCATGTTTCGTGGGTGCCGGATAACACGGAAGAGAGCACACAGCCCGAGCTAGAACAGAAGGCAGAACTTTAAATTCATCATTCTTTTCTCCCCGCTGAGAATTGAACCTAGGACACTTCGACGCAGTCGGCCGTTGTGAAACCATTGCGCACTTCTCACACTACGCTATTTATTAGCTACGCGACTGCAACGCGATCCAAAATTCGCTATATCATCGTAGACGCGTCGCTTTCATACATTGACAAGATCCGAGTCGCTTGCAAATAGCGTTGTGAGAAAAGTGCCTTAAGGATCGTTAGGAAAATATCTTAACAAATATCATGACTCGCCAGCGACGGTGTCAGCATAGCATTTATGCAACTTCTAAGACAGTATTGTATGCAATGTACATGAAAACCAGTAAGTAATTATTGTATGTAATTTAATTACGCCGTGCACCAGTTTAGGCCCCTGTTTCTGGGTCACTTATAATTCTGTTATCCACTTATGAGGATCGCGTACACGACTAAAATTTTGGATTTAATATTCGTCAAAAATAACTGGCCAGTTTTTTGTGGAATTGCAGGCAGCCCTTGCGCTGCCGTCCATGACAACTGTTACTGACCTAAAACAAAATTCGAAGTGGGTATAAGATATTTAGGCTAGTTATTTTTAAGATACTAACTTATTCCTCATTTGAGTCTCTTTTCAGGTCGGCAAAAGTTGACATGGGCGGCAGCGGATGTGCGTTGCTGCGTGATCTTTTTCTACCTTAGTTTCATTCCTTTAATGGCCCACTATTGAGCACCGGTAGCTAGTCATCATTAAGGAGGCCCAGAACGTACATACCACGTTACTCCTCTGCGGCTTGGTGGAGGGGTTAGAGGACAAACAAAGTTTTCATACCACACAAAGGTCTTCGACATGGCTTAACGCCTGATATCTAACGATAACCATCGAAGCCGTCGCGCCACTTTCACTGGTCCATCGAAGCTTAGACGTGACGTACTTAATTTTTTTTCCACTAGCAATCGCAACTAAAATTTGCCACATTAACAACACTGGACTATCCACAAAATAAAGCCGTCTATCCATTCGATATCCGTAACAGGAATTAATATCCGAACTGCAAGATAACCTCGCTCTAAATGACACACTCAGCTGTGATCACAACTTCATAAGAGCTGCCATTACTTTCACATACGTTAGTTTGAATACTCCTGGTCTTTTTACACTGTACGATAAACGGTGCGTTAACGACTTAATTAACGTGTATAATACAGCTACGTTACTACAAACGCCTTTTGGTTTTATTTTAAGTGTTGCTTGCCCGAGTTTCATGAAAATACATTAAAGGGTTGGTTGTTTTAATTGTGACGTAAGTAGATGTGTGGTTTTGGATCTTGTTGAATTTGAGTATGAAATTATAAATATTCTGTTAATTTAAAAGAGATATAAGTATAAATGTTTGCACTTTTATAATTATTGTGGCCGTAATTTACAAGTATGTACTGTGCCACAAACTTATCTGGCCCGGTGGCTAAAATTGGAACTAATGCAAATGTTATACTGTTCTCAGACAAAGGCAAAGACAGTAGCGCCCCCTTTACCGGGTCAGATAAGTTTGTGGCACTGTATGATAAGCCCAGCTAGCATGATTGTTTTGTAAATTTTAAATAAGTATTTTGCACGCATGAATGTTTTTATTACGTGCGTATGAACAGCAATAAGAACAGCATTAAGCCTCCCTATCAAATAACTATTAATATGTAATCAATTGGCCATAAACAATCCACATCGGAACAACGGTGAAACCTGCCATATTTTCTATACGACACACATCTCAATAGTCGTTAGGTCGTGTCATTATCGGAACGTATAAATATCTATCTTCTTTTCCGAATCAGCGTACATAAGATTAATGACGGGTCGGAATAATATCGGAGATTTCCGCTCCAGGGCCTCTGTGATGCTGACTTGAGCAGAAAAACTTGCATTATGATGTCCTTGTTACCGTTAACATTCAGTTTGAACTTCGAATCCTAACGTTGCGTTGTCACGGGGTTTAACTGAAGACTAGTTACGTTTTCGTTTTACGTTTTTTCTTTTCTTTTTCTTTGCCACATTTGGGTCCTAAGGATCGTACTGCAATTATTAATAACTTTGAAACTGCCCAAGAATTGGTCGATGTTTAATTAAAAATTTGTAAAACATCATAAATGTAGATAAGAAAACTACAAGCAACACTACGCATAGTTATTTTATTTTTTATTTTATTTATTTTATGCAGATTTGATAATGTACATTTTATGCAAAAATACATTAATTTATTTGCAAAAACAGTCCTAATTGGAGCTTATACCCACAGTAAATACGACATAGGTATTGCACAACTTATTCTTACTTACAACTTATGCAGTATTTTAGTGTCTTTTGTACTGCAACAAGTCGATTAACCTTTGACGATTTTTCTTTCATAGTTATATAGTAATATAGCTGTAAGAAAAGCTGATAGCCTGGCTTCTTTTAAAAGTGTACTTAAGAAACACTATCTTCTTTCCTAACTTATTACTGTCTTATTCCTTCCTTCCTTGCTTTGTCATTAATTTGATCATGTAACTTTGCTGTCAAATTTTGTGTGTGTTTGTTATTTCACTATACATTGCTATTTTTGTAGATCTTGTACGTCTGTAGGTACCTTTTACTTCTAATGCTATCCTCATCTAATTTTGGGTTGCCTGGAAGAAATCGCTTTAAAGTGATAAGGCCGCCCATTGTTTGTGTTACTTTCTTGTGCTTTTGAATGTATGTTTTTTTGGTGTACAAACAATAAAGTATTAAATAAATAAATATGTAAATGGTTTATGAACTGTGTATTATAAATTATATTTTAATTTTTATTATTATAAACTTTGTATATTTAAGTTTTAAGGAAGTGGTTAAAACTTTTAACCACGTCCACTTTGCAAGCCTTACCTTTAATTAAGACAGCATTTAGTTAAATATCTTAGATAAGTTTTATATTGTAAAATGAATTATTGTATGTCTTGTTGGTGACCCAAATAAATAAATAAATTGTAACGGAGGATTTTTATGCCTGTGCTATAACAACTGTGAGGAGCAATGACTGCAGGAGGTGGCGATATGAGATGTGCTGAAGCGAGGGCAGTTTTGGCATACTGGTGTTGCCAGATGTGGAGTGGAGAGGTGCTATTGAGAGGAGCGGTGCTTTTGAGCAGAGTAGTGTTTTAGTGGACTTGAGAGGAGAGGAGAGGAGAGGAGTCAGAGCTTTCTTTCAGGTTTTCTATTAAAATGTGACTGGCCACAGACCTGGCCGGTACCTATTTGAAAATGGAACGACGACAGCAAAGGATGATTTGTTGTTGTCAATACTTTCATCATTCAATAAATTGTAACTGAAGTTGTAACACGAGTCGTATTATTTTGCCCTTTTATATTCAGAAGTGGGATATTTATGTTGTAGAACATAATACCTACGCGCTAATAATGGAGAGAGTAGAAAACAATGGCCGAAATTGTAAGCGTTCTCAATTAAAAGCAGTAAGATTTGAAAAATGTAATTGTATGACGTGATGTGTCAGAAAATTTTCTAAGGATGTCCAATCGATATTGTGGTGAAAAATGGATTAACCATGGATTAACGAAGAGATTACGAATCAAAGCTGTAAATAATATCGATTCGTTGTCAAAAGTTCATCAGTTTGGATAAAATGTGCGGAAAGATTTTAGAGCGCTCGAGTCAGATTCGCCTGTGAGAAAGTGTCATGGTGTCATCCTACGATAAAGATTGTTGCTCTGGAGATAATATGCGAAAGCAAGTAATGGAAACTAATATACCATGATGTGGGAAATACAATAAATCGCAATGTCTGTATTTTTGAGAAAAGAGTGAACTGTCAGTAGAGAAAACAAAAGATGTAATGTTGGGAAATAAAATGCCTTTTCATCAAAACAAATGAAGGATAGACAAAAGATACAGGCTTTGGATTGAGAGTTGCGAATAGCTACTGGAATAAAATTGGCATTTTCTCAAAGAATATTGTGAAGCCTACGATACGACAGATAAATCTGAATTTATTGATTGAAAGAAAACGTGAAATCTTAAAGAGAATTAAGCTGGATTATCAAGTGAATGTGTTGCGTATAGAAAGATTGTAAAGCTTGGCAAACGTAAAGAATTGACCCCAAATATTATGAGAGGATTTGTCATTGTGGTATAAAATGTAAATTGGAAGAAAGTGAAGCAAAGGATTTTGACAATCGATGTTATTTGCAATGCTATGGCAACTGAAAGCTGGAGTTGATTTTATTGACAAATGAAGGGTCGCTAGAAATGTTGAGCCGAGTTTTCGAATTTATTTTAGATGGAGGAGTTATCGTTTTTATTTCAGCTTTAAAAGGTGATGTATTCCATCCAGATGTTTTGCTGAGCCATGTCATTATGGTCTGTTATTTGGTGTTGATTTTGTTGAATTGTAATACTGTGGTATGCGTGCCAATTGCGGGACGCAATTGTTTCAGGATGGCCGACTGTAACGGAGGATTTTTATGCCTGTGCTATAACAACTGTGAGGAGCAATGACTGCAGGAGGTGGCGATATGAGATGTGCTGAAGCGAGGGCAGTTTTGGCATACTGGTGTTGCCAGATGTGGAGTGGAGAGGTGCTATTGAGAGGAGCGGTGCTTTTGAGCAGAGTAGTGTTTTAGTGGACTTGAGAGGAGAGGAGAGGAGAGGAGTCAGAGCTTTCTTTCAGGTTTTCTATTAAAATGTGACTGGCCACAGACCTGGCCGGTACCTATTTGAAAATGGAACGACGACAGCAAAGGATGATTTGTTGTTGTCAATACTTTCATCATTCAATAAATTGTAACTGAAGTTGTAACACGAGTCGTATTATTTTGCCCTTTTATAAAATGAAATATATGAATAACTGAAGTTATATTTTTGTGAAGTCAGTTATTCTATCCCTAACGAATCCTTTTGAGGAATGTTCCGTCGAATCAATTTCCCGAAACCCTTTTTATCATCGAAGTTCAATCAAGTTTTATATTTTCTCCAGTTGTTTAGCTTCCTCACATGGCTTACGTGTTTTGAGATACTCAGAAGATCGTAAATTCTTGAAATCTATTTACACTACAAATAAGATTTAATAGCTACCATTATCTTGTTCGAGTCAACCGTGAAACGACTCCTCGTATTCCGCTTTCTTTTTCTTTCTTTTCTCTTCCTTTGTTATTCTTCTTACTTATGTCCATGGGCAATGCTGGCCACTTACCATCAGTATGCCGATTTGATCGGCTGTTTTACAAAAAGAAAGAATGTTCTAGTTTTAGTGACGAGAATGTGTTTTCCTACGAAACGGCATTATATCAACTGATAGTACAGGTGCCACTCAGAAGATTAGCTCGTAATTGGACAGGAGTCTAGCCGCATTGCACATTCCATTAATACCCTATACTATCCTGACCGTTGTAATCGGTGCTATTAAGCAAATTGATATATTGCGATGGCCTTGTGGATATAATGCCACCTGTAGGGTTCGGGGTTCGAATTCTGTATGCACTTTTGTTCGAAGTTATTTGCGAACTGTGCCCGGGATTTTGAATTAAGAGGTTAGAGGCCTATTATGTTGCTCCATAATCTCCTCTATCTTTTGATGGTTAACCCATAAAAATCGGTTCAAGCGTTTTACACGGACAGACAGAAAGACACAATGACAGAAAGATAGACAAATTATTGTCTGTGTTTTTGTATCGTACAAAATTAAATAACTAAATAACAATAATATGAACTTGAAAAAACACAGTTATTTTGAAATCACAGCCAGACCCTTCAATTTTATTTATACGTATCTATCTATAAATAAGAAACATTTAGCAATACGTTACGTTGTACTTTTCTCAAGAATATAGTCTCTGTTAAGCAGTACAGTACCTACTCGGCTGGCGTGGTAGAAAAGTTCATGGTTAATTATAAATAAACCTGCGTGACACGTTAACAATGAAAATAACCATACTCTACTTCGTCCGCGTTCGATGTGGAATTTGCTTCTGTGCTTATGGTTCATTGTGGCTTGATAGCGAGAGTTAAGAAAATTTTGTGTAAAAACTATTTATTAAATCTAATTTTAGCTAGGAGTTGCAATTCCTTTATTCTCGGCGACTCAAGTCTCCATAGGCATTAGGTACAAATGCGAAAGTTATTCAGCCTTTTTGCCCACCTTTTCACGCTTAATCCGTGGAACCGATTTCCAAGAGATTTTGTATGGAGATAGATTGTGCCCCGGGAAAGTACTAAGGATCATTTTTTATCTTTATAATACGATCCCCTTCGATGAATTTATCAATATAATGTCATTTTCAGACTCCTACACGAGCGTTTTTGTCACAGTGTAGAATAAGATTCCTACCAACTGGACTATTACTAACAATCTCTGTCCTCACACTTATTAACTTACTAACCAACTAATATTCTAACACCATCTGCTAACTCAACTAACCTTCTTGTTCTAGATCGGTCGCAGTTGTCATGGGCGGCAGCGGAAAGGTGGTGCTGCAAGCTCGTTTACTACCTTCCTACTAATATTATAAATGCGAAAGTTTGTAAGCATGTATGTGAGTGAGTGAGTGAGTGTGTGTGTGTGTGTGTGTTTGTTGCTCTTTCACGCAAAAACTACTGAACGGATTTTCATGAAACTTTGCAGTAATATAGCTTATACATCGGAATAACATAATTTGTTAAAATTTATAGAGATTTTTGAAGGGACTTCCCCGAAGCGAAGCGAGGGCGGATTTACTAGTAATTCCATAAAGTCATTTGGCGGTTTACTAAGAATAACAAAGTTCATAAAAACTCCACTTCACTTCACCAGCTACTGACATCAAATATTAATAGTGCAAGTGTTCTCTTCCATTTACAAAACACACGGCGTTAGAAACTTAAGACTAGTATCGATCGGTCGGTCATCCATCAGTAATTGTATCGATTCCTTCGCTGCTTCATCGTCTATAAATACATCGCGAGTATCGCGACCTCTGAGACAACCCTTTCACTGGTATAATAGAAGAAAATAAAATTACAGGATAAACATACATGCATAATATAGTTTGTCTCAATCTAAATGAACACCACGGAAGTATTTATTAATTATTTTTTCAAAGGTATTGTAAAGTTAATCCATACGCTTATGGCCAGAGTGGTGGACTACGGCAGCCATCAAATTAGGGGAGAGTAATCAAGCCCAGTAGGAAGATAATAGTTTGCAAATGTTAATAATAAACTTGGTTAACTTCAAGACATTATAGCTCATTGATACCTAATTCATTGTAATAATTCATTCATGATCAATAGCTCGGTAATATAAACGTCGGCCTCAACGGGCAACGTTACCTCTAATTTCTTCAAGTTGCGTGTATATTATAAATTTATCAAGCTCGTACCTAAGTTGCTTAGCTGCCTACGACGCTTTGGTCCAGGGTTCGTTTTCCGACCGGGGCAGATATTTTGTGCTGGATATTTTGTGATGTGTTTATTTTACTGTCCAATACTCTACACAGAGAATCATAGTGTTTCATATTCATACGGATTCGTACATATTCACCAGATTAGGTACTCACTTACTCCCTGTATGCTCGATGAGAGCGTTATGAAATGTGTGATCGGGTGAGGCGAACGGAAATTGAGTACGAAATATATGTAGTGAAGATGAAAAGAGAGAGAGAGAGAGCGTTCGTCTATTACTTGAGAGGCAAGAGAGTAAAAAAAAAATATTTTAAATGGAGGGAAAGAAAGTTTAAATTCCTTCAGTTGTGTGGTCTAAAGCACACTTTTCTTTATTTCTTGGCCTGCAACGCATCGGTGATGCCTTTTGTATCGCTGATATCTATGGCAACACTAACCATTCAACATCAGATGTTTTGTCTACACCTTTATCAGCTATTAACATTAAAACACTCCACTTTAACTAACGCTTACAATATTATTGTAGCACAACCCTACAGGGGGTGAACGACTATTACAATAAAACCCTTCGTAACCACTAATGAAATCATAACGTGTCGGCGGTGGGTACTTAAAAATTTGTAGCTCAATAGCTCCCGACGGACTTACTTTATTTGGATCGGTGAATTTAACCTTTTAATGAAACCTAAACATAGCAATAACCGGTTTAGACTAATACCGAATTATAAATTTTTACGTTATCTGTAATACTACTGTAAGACTACAGTTCGATTTTCACGATCTTTTTTGCCGCGAACTTGCAAGCTGTGGAATGAGCTTCCTTCTGAAGTATTCCCGGAGCGCTGTGACATGGGGTTCTTCAAGAAAGGTGTAAAAAGAGCTCTCCTTCCGGGCCGGGGTTGCACTGGTGACTCCGCTGGTGTTGCTTGTGTCCATAGGCGACGATGATCACTTACCATCACCTGATGGTAAGGCTCGTCCGCTTTTTCGTTAGCCCTTCAGGCTATATGAGCCAATAGGCGTTGGCATGACGTCGCTGTAGTGACAAGCAAAAGGTTTTGCCGCGATTCTAAATTCCTGTGTAAAACTTTATTACGGTCTACTAAAGTAGTAAAAAGTGCAAGTATTGTGTGCGTGGTATCGAGCTAGGAATAGTTGGTTGCAGCAACAACTCAGGTCCTGCCTTCTGCTAATCCCTGGAGATCCCCAATCCAAGGGATTGGTACCTGTACTGACTAGTGAATTCCTTTAGAATACTGAAGTTGGAACGACCAAGTAAGTTGTAAGCTTTTATTCGTAGATATTTCAGCAAAGAATTAATTCCGTCATTATGAAATGTTTGTTTAAAACCAGTGACTAGCCATACGCAATCTACCCTCGAACCCTGGTACCTACCCTCAAGCCATAAACCCCGCTACAAAAATGCTCCTAAGTCCTACATTTAAAACAAATATCTAAACGATTTTGATTCTAATACCATTGCTTTTCATATCGGTAGACAACCCTAAAGTTGACAGAACTTACGGCATTCCTACAATTACCTTTCAGACATCATTTGAACCTGTTCAGTAATGAGCATTACAGCACTCCTTGCTGAGTTAGTTCCCACTGAGTTACCTGTTGGGAAATTTGTGATAATTCAACTGAGTTCTATTTTATTAACTAGCTATTCGCTTTGAGGTTAGTTTCACTATTATAATTCCTTCCGTGTTCGCACTAACTTCCTTATTAATTAACGCAATGCAAAGTTATTCCCAGGTTAAAGTTATTTGTCCCTGACATGTGATTATTAAAGTCAAAGGTAATAAAAAGACAAAAACTTTGAAACTTTTTGTCTTTTTATTATTATTGGAGTAACATTACAAAGCGTTTGTTAATAACACTTTCAATGTTTTGAAACGCACGCTTTGCTAAAGGGTGTTTTCACAATTTCAAAACTGGACGTGCGTGATATTATGTAGGTATCTATCTGTTTAACGTTCTTACGACGTGCGTTATTAAAATATACGCTTTAAAACTAGCTACGCAGTTACATATGTACATATATTGAGTTTTAAATTAAAACTGAAAAGGTTCCTTTTGCGACTTTTCATTTCGACTTAGGAACCTTTTCCGGTATAAGCGATTTCAAATAGGTTAAGAAGTGTTCTGCATTCAAAATTCATTATTCTTGTTTTGATTTTATATTAGGTGTAGGGTAAACTGAAGAGTAATTGGTCACAGTTTAGTAATTGGCCACTTCCAATTTCAATGCAATAAGAATTTAATGATAATTAGATACGTTTACTCTGGCAATTTTACAGAATTACCTAAGTACCTAATTATTAAGTTAATCTAGCTGTTATGGTAATTAATTTTTCATATTGTTTAAAAGCATTGAAATTTCAATTGGCCAATTACATAACAATAACACTTTATTTTCCCCTACATTGTTTCAATTCCTATTGAGTTTGAAAAGGAATAAATCTCATAACATCAGTATTCAGTGCAGTTTTATTAGCGGCAGCGGGTAGTTCGGTTAAACTTTAGGAACAAGAAGTTGCCGACAAAGTTACGTAGTTCGTAGTTTGTATTTCCGCACTTCGTTCCTCAATTGATACTTCTTAATTTAACAGGTTTATCTGTGTTTATTTTATTTATTACAGTATTAACCCGCCCGCGGTTATGTCAGTGTGGAATTTGTTTTGTTTTTTTTTCCTTTTTGCCCCCTATCTCCTTAGGTTAGTTTTGAACAAATAGGTACCCTGTGTTCGATCATGCGTCATCAACTATCTTCCTGGGAAAATTGACCGAATTCGGTTAAGCAGTTTAGATTTATTATACAAACTTATTTCAAGCCTTTAGGGGTTGATTTAGGAAAAAAATTAGTCTAAATGTGGCTCTGAGTCTTCAACTATTTTTATTCCGAATTTGATCAAAATCTAGCCGGCGGATTAGCTGTGAAAGCGTCACAGAGAGATTTCTTCGCATTTATAATAATATACCTGGTTGACCGAGCTTTGCTCGGTTGAAAATTATATTTAGTATGAATCGCATACTGATAAAATATGAATAATGTTCTTCGATCTTTCCGACATAATATGAGTTTAAAAAGAATTGCGTGTACTTATGTACGCACGTAAGAAGTTATACTTCTTTGGCATCATTAATAATAAATATTCAACGTTAATAATTTTGACAGCTGTCATCCGAAATGTAGGTCTCAACCAGACCTACAACTTTCCCAAAGACACCAGTGCTCCAGGAGCAGCCGTTGCCGGGATATCTCGGTTCGAAGTTTGACAGCTGTCATTGGAAATGTAGGTCTTGACGAGACCTACAACTTTCCCAAAGACACCAGTGCTCCAGGAGCAGCCGTTGCCGGGATATCTCGGTTCGAAGTTTGACTGCTGTCATTGGAAATGTAGGTCTCAACCAGACCTACAACTTTCCCAAAGACACCAGTGCTCCAGGAGCAGCCGTTGCCGGGATATCTCGGTTCGAAGTTTGACAGCTGTCATTGGAAATGTAGGTCTCAACCAGACCTACAACTTTCCCAAAGACACCAGTGCTCCAGGAGCAGCCGTTGCCGGGATATCTCGGTTCGAAGTTTGACAGCTGTCATTGGAAATGTAGGTCTTGACGAGATCTACAACTTTCCCAAAGACACCAGTGCTCCAGGAGCAGCCGTTGCCGGGATATCTCGGTTCGAAGTTTGACAGCTGTCATTGGAAATGTAGGTCTCAACCAGACCTACAACTTTCCCAAAGACACCAGTGCTCCAGGAGCAGCCGTTGCCGGGATATCTCGGTTCGAAGTTTGACAGCTGTCATTGGAAATGTAGGTCTCAACCAGACCTACAACTTTCCCAAAGACACCAGTGCTCCAGGAGCAGCCGTTGCCGGGATATCTCGGTTCGAAGTTTGACAGCTGTCATTGGAAATGTAGGTCTTGACGAGACCTACAACTTTCCCAAAGACACCAGTGCTCCAGGAGCAGCCGGTTGCCGGGATATCTCGGTTCGAAGTTTGACAGCTGTCATTGGAAATGTAGGTCTTGACGAGACCTACAACTTTCCCAAAGACACCAGTATGGCGTCAGTATGATGTTTACAAACAGTACCTCATAGAAGTTATCCTAATGTTTCATAGATGACGTCAGTATGATGTTTTTAAAATCTCTTTATCTCGGGAACCGAGCTTTTCTCGAACCTGGGACCTTGATAAATCGATTCCTTGAGCCGAAAACCCCCTAATCTGTAACTTTCATGAAAATCTTTGCAGCCGTTTCCGAGATCGTGATTATATATATACATATAAATAAATATACAAGAATTGCTCGTTTAAAGATATTAGATAGTATATGATAATAATATGATAATATAGTATATGATATGATAATATAGTATAGTATATAATATGATAGTAGTTACAGCGCTGTTTGTATTAGTAACACTATTTTACAAACTAATTATAAAAATACTTAATTAACGCGAGTACGCATTATCTGTCTACCTACCTGTCTGCCTTGAACGGAACTTGAGCTCAGGAACCCAGCTTTACAGGGTAATTACCATCTGCTTTAACTTATATTGAACTCCAACACCAAAACGTTCATTAACTAGGTATTCTGAATTAACCCAGGTAAGTTCACTGAGCTGGTTCGTTTCGTCACGTTTTCATAGTAACGGATGTGCAAGGTTTTGAATGCTGTGTGAGGTGTTTTCTATTTTTTCTGTTTTATTCAGTTTGCATTGAGTGATGGATCTATTGATACCATGAAAGAGGATTCTGATGAATCGGATCGCGCGTCAGTTCAGCGTGCTATTTGATACGTTCCGCGTTTATTAAAAACTCGTTTTCTTTTTACATCGAAATGTTCTCAATTATGCCACAAAAAAGGTTTTTTGCGTGTGTAAGTTTTGCCATACCATGTCACTGTAAATGGATCATTCACTTCTATTCTACGTCGGTAATAACAAAGCGTCACTGATTAGCCGACGCCTAATAAAGAAGAGAGGATGAAGGCACCGTCTCTTAAGCCCCCAGCCTGAGTACGACAACTTTTTATTTTATTTTTTATAGCCTGAAGGGCTGACGTAAAAGCAGACGAGCTACCTGATGGCAAGTAGTCGTCGTCAACTATGGTCACCATTAACACCAGGGGAATCACCAGTGCAACGCCGGTCCAAAAGAAAAATTATTTTAAGTATCACCTTTCTTGGAGAACCCCGTGTCGAAGCGCTCTAGGAATAAGAAAGATTTCATTCCACAGCTTGCATGTTCGTGGCAAAAACGATCGAGAAAAACGGACAAGTTGTTTAGTTTACGATAATACCTATGAATATTTTGTATGCATATCCCGTCCTAAGTACCGTACTATAATAAAATGTGTACAGACCGCGGAGAGTCGAGATAACTATCATAAATTGTTTAGTGGCTGGGAAAAGCAAGAGGATGGAACAAAAAAGTAAACTGTGAAGTCATACCTCTTTCAACTAACATCATCATTTATATCTCAAGATTTTCTTATGGTACCAAGTCCAAAATACGCTAGTCTGAACGGTTTAAAGTACCAAGTTCCATGCAAATTAACACCACCAACCACGAAGAGTTCGGGGATCGCACCTAAGGATATCCACTCACCCGAAGCTTCATCTAAAGAAACCATCGACGGACACGGCGGGAACAACAGCAGCCGGGCTCAGGTCAGTAAAAGTTAACAGTCCGCTAGTAATCCTAAACACTTACTACATTTCGAGTCACCTTGTAAGGTTTTAAACCATTTGAAGTTTTCCTAATAACTATTTTATTTTGAATTTCCAATACTAATTACTTCTTAAGTAGTAAGTAAATGGGGTAATTATGTAACAGATATCATTTAAGTATGCTATTGCTAGATGCCACTGGCGTACGGAATTCGCGGTGAGTGAAAGCTTAAAAGCTTTTTCATGTGCTTCCCAGATAAACTAACAATAAACCGAGAAGGAAAACACTTCAGCAAAGTAAATCGAATGAATTATTATTTTTCGACGACAAAACGATAACCTTTTATTATTCCACGAAATTCCAGCATTCCAAAAGAAAGTTCTGCTTTGTCACATTTGTGTGCTCAGCATGTGGAAAATATATCTTCCATTTTATTATTTAAAAGATAAAAACTGAGCTTTGTATAATGGCATTTTAAATTTTAATTTTTTTAAAGAATATAACTTTTTGCACGAAATAACAGACTTCAACTGCGACAAGGACAGATAACACAAAAACTACTTTATTGTACATGTTGTTTTTTATATGGAACCACACAACAAGCACTAGTTTTTGAAAAATAAAAGAATCATCAAAATCTGTCCACCCAGTCGAAAGTTCTAAGGTAACAGACGTAAAAATGCAGCTGAATTAAGAATCTCCTCCTTATTTGAAATCGGTTGAAAAAAAGAAAATATGTTTTTAATTCGTCATTTTCTAGTAGTTTCAGTAACAAACTTGGTAATTAGGGGTAAGTAATTGTTAACACGATAAAGTATTAAATTCAGCTCAATTGCAACTTAGTGGTAAGGAACCACTTATTAACCCTGTTTTCCGCATTTGCATGGCATGACTTCAACCCATTAAAGACATGGGTTTCTCTTGACTCCTGAGGAGGCGTCGAGCATATCCCACCCCAGAGGTAATAAGTAAAATCGTCGACAAAAGCAAGCCACATAAAGATTATATATATTTAAAGTAAATAAATGTGAATCACTTTAAAGTTACGTAATTTAAACACGTTAAGCCACTAACTTTTCTGAAAAGTGCAATGGTTAATAATTAATAGATACGCCTACAACCCGTGAGAGTATCTAGGTATTGCCAAGTTTGGATCTGTCTCTGAATAAAGTAGTTGAGCATACATCTATGCCGTTAGAAAAGAAGAATTTTATTCGCCATTCATCTAGAATATTTTAAACAAATATTGCAAGCTGAATATGGAACAGTGCAGTTAGTAAATAAAAGCCTTTTGATGTGCGCGTCGTGCGATGCGCGCTAGAGCGAGCAGCGGCAAACACTCCACTGTCCGATTGGATGACTTCAAAGAGGAATTATTAATTCTTCTTTTTGTGATAGAATTATGTAAATAAAGGTTGAAGATTACGAATTTCAGTTTTTAGTTGTAATCGATAGAATTGGGAATGGAAATCGAGACATTGTTACGAATATCATCAACCATATTTCTAATTTTCTTTTCCTGGGCTCAGGAAATAAAATATATACGATTTGAGTATCATAAAGATCTAAAATTTTGGCTTATAGGTAATAAGGCCTTCTTCACATTATAGTAAAAAGCAAAGAAATATTATTATTCCCTGAAATTAAAGATTTACATTTTTAAACTTAAACTTTTAAACAAGGCAACTGTTAGTGATCTATTATGTTAATGATTCCTTAAGTACAATTTTTAGGATATCTGCAATTCCCATGGAATAAAAAATTAAGACGATTTACATGATTGTTTGGATGCAATGTATCTACTTACGCAAGCGTAATTCCGGGGCATTACTAGTAAGAAATGTAGTCCCGTTAAATCGATAATACCGAAGATAACCCTCAATTTCCTTTCACGAAATTATTCAAGGAGCTTTACAATAGAATCGTTTGGAGTGCATCGGGGAGTTGGGAGTTTGAAAGGCCTTTTGTTTGACTTATAAAGGTACGATGGGGTTAATGGCGGGCAATTTTATATATAACTGCTTTCGAAAGAATTCTTTCGACGCGAAGGTTTCCTAGGAACACTATGAATTACTTATGGTCCAATTGGAAAATTGTAGTAGGACGTTTTGATGAGCCATCACAGACAACGGTAAGTAGTGCGGGATCGATTTTAGTCGGCAGTTTTTACTACTTTACACATTATAAATGTGTAGTCTAAGGTAGACAGTCTTTCGGTGCATATTTACAGAAATTTTCAAATTTTATTTGAAGGCTTCTTGTTCTCACTTTTGAAACTTATGGCCTAACTCAGAGGAGTCTTAATTGCGTATTAAGCACGATTGTTCGAAGCTCCATCAAAATGATATCCTTTCGATATTGCTGCTTACCATGAGAGGTCAAAACTCTTCACCGAGAAGCTGAGGTCATACTCTTGTTTACCCTCAATACTGAGAAGAATTTGGAGGGTACTCTAGGGTATGCTGTAGTGGATTAGAAGAAGGGAGCTTTAAGCCATCTTGAAGTTTTTATATGGCTGAATAACAATTATGTGGTATGAATAAAAGGATTAAAGATATTTAACCACTAAAGGTCACTTATCTAAGTCTCGACCTCATAATTATTGAATCATGAGCATTTCATGTTAAATTGATTACCGATTATTTATCGTCGTTGTCGTCTCCACCAACCCGCATTGGAGCAGCGTGGTGGAGTATGCTCTAGGCCTCCTCAGTAATGAGGAGAGACCCGTGCTCAGTAGTGGGCCATTAGTGGGTTGTAGCTTAGCTTAGCTTATCGTCGTTGATCATTTTGACTATTCGTACTTGTCACAAAACTAAGATATAAAAGGTGTACATCATCTGTCATCTGGTCTGGTCTGTCTGGTCATCTGGTGCCAGTCAGGCATCAGTCGGCATCAGAGTCAGGCATCAATCTTGTCGCAGTAGTCTTAACTACCACGATTATATCTGGCAAAATGATTGATGGCAAAATGAGGAATTTCCAAATGGTCTTAGAGCTATAAGCCGTCATCCGCGAAGAGCTACTTAGCAGACTTCTAAAACTTTTGAAACATTAGGGTGCCTAAATTCTAGGATTTCTTCGCCTTATTCTTCGCCCAAGACTTATGGTAAGCTGCTAATGGATTCTTAACAAGGGAAAACAAATAAGTATTTCACGAAAAAACACTTAAGTTAGATATTCTTTATACACACAGTAAATTTAGAAAGAATCGTTTAAGAATACAGAGAGTTTCCCTTTGTTTGCAAAACGTTCAGGAAACGCGGCATGCGATTGCGATTTGCAGATTTATATGCTTTTTAAAAATAGAAGCTCGATTTCTATGCCTCTACTGGGAACAACAGGAATGCTTTCGAAAAGTTCTAAAAGGATAATCAGTCTACCTTGATATTTCATTTTTGGAACATTTTCACTAATTATACCCAGGTAGGTATTATGTATTAATTTTCCTGGCGTACCTCTTCCTATTAACTGTCTAACTAGTTTCATTGCACCTGTACCAATTGTTTTATGTCAACAGACAGATTGACAGATAGACTGTGGGGTATAATCGATCATACTCTGACGTAATCGCATTGCGTGGCCTCCTCTAAACCATCGGTATCCTGTGTAAACACCGGCGGTGCGATTCATCAAGTACGCTTCGCAACGCCATAATAAAATTTGTGGACGAGAAATGTTCGCTATCATGCGTCATCACAGTGCAATTGTCTTACATTTTTATGTCTTCTAAAAATGAGTAGGATTCACCCACCTTTGAGTTTTGTCATTCCGGGGCTATGTCAACTCCCGTCATGCAGGTTTCCTCTCTGATTTCCTTCGCCCTTATAGCTAGTCACATTTAAATGCTTGAAACGTACATTACTCCGAAAAGTCAAGAGTTTATGCCCTGATGGGATTCGAACCCGGAGTTCTCGAAAAAGCGCGAGGTTTTTCCAAAGTATTGAAAACGTGACAAAAACCTAACACCGATCCCCCCTCACCTTGACCAGGTGTGGTATTCAGGAAAACCCCCTCCCCCGGGACTAGTATGATCCCTGATCAAAATTATGATTTGATTACATTATGCCCATCTCTAGAGCAGAGATTTTTTAAAACGTAGGTTGGTTCGGACACAAAGATGGATTAAGCCGCTTACACCTTGAAAATTCTCTGCTTAAATGCTTTAACCTCCTCGCGCCAGTTAAATTCCAGGAACGGCGATAATTCTAACGCAACATAAATCAGGAAGCTATGCAGTAATTAAACTTCCGTCATTTGATTTATTGGGTGCCGCATTAGCGGAAGATAATGCAACCATTTAATGTAGTGTTATTGTACAATTGTTATATTATGAGTTGTTTTAAATCTGATACCAGTAATATAGGGTATTGTATTAAATTATAGTGTATTGCATTGTATTTTGTACCGTTCAAGTAGCTACAGTTGCATGGATCATAAATATTAAATAGGTACTCGTTGATTTGTTGAAAAATATCACACCTTTAACTAAATCACCGTACGTAAACAACGAGTTATCTTGAAACTAGTGAACGTCCCGTTTCGCTTCGGGGAACTTGCCGTTTACTTTTATTAACACTAAATATTTTCCCATTTTTTAATGCTCCGCTACTATTGGTGTAGACGTCGCGCTAGTGTTCTTATAGCCTGAAACATATGTACCTTGTGAATGGAATCTAACCCAAAATTTTTTTTTCATACAAATAACTAGTTCCAAGATCAAATACAGGGAGTAAGTATTTGTTTGTTTGAACGGAGCTTTATAATATTAGTGCGATTATTACGTAGGTATATGTAGATAGGAGTACCGATAAGGTTTGCTTGTGTGCGTGGCGGGTACGCAACATAGGACCACGTCAAGTTAAATATTTGGGTGCGTTCAAATACGTACATAGCGGAGCAGCATCGTGCACACAAGCAAGCGAACAGCTTAGCGAAACTTTTTCAAGAAACGTCGTTTGGGAGACGCCGAAGTGATTCGCTGACTTAGACCAGAACTTTTCATATAAGCAACCGCAAAAACTAAAATTACAAGCAGAAAGTTTGCTTCCGAAGCGCGATAAAGCCGGATAAACATGAAAAGTTGCGGCTTTGCCCGGATCGTCTGCGCGGCGCGGATAAGCCCGGATATCTTTTATTGACCCGTGAGTCCATTTTACCTTTATTTGTATCGTGAATTATGTTTTGTACTCAATACTTTTGTGTTAATTAACTATAGTGTCCATCAATCAGCACTGGAGCAGCTTGGAGGAGTATGCTCAAGGCCTCCTTGATAATGAGGAGAGACCCGTGCTCATGATGATGATTATGATATTAATTAAAACCTAAGAAGCCAAAATACTCTCTTTTACTTTGGTCTGTTGTAGTTTTAGTTCTCAAATACAACAGCTGGGGATCGAACCTAGGACTCTCGAAACCATGCGATTCAGCGTGGTCCATGCGCTGTCCACTCGACTTCTTTTGGGTTACCATTTGTCATGATATAATGCGCGGTTAGACATTAAACCATAACTTCAAATTAGATGCAACAATACGTCATAAATGACTGCCAACAGACAATAAACGTACGAGTAAAACAAGCAGAATAAAAGTTTCATCTACCAGCGCGATAAACCCGGGTGAATTTAAGTGACAGCCGGGTGCGAGGCTTACAAGGATTTATCTTTTTATCCGGCCCTTGATACTTTATACAACCCTCGCCGTTTAGGGCGGGTTTCTCGTCAGCTGCAGGGGAAATCGTGTTAAGTGTTAACCAAGGTCTGGAGACACAATGCTACTGAGCCCCGATTCTGCTAATTTATAAATGCCTCAATGGCGTCTCGATTGAATAATTTGACACATTACTACAAAATTGAATAGTTTGACACATTTTTGGCACTTATCGGCTAGGTTAGTGCTTACCTGTATCAATTAATTAATATTGTAATTTTTATTTTAAAAGATGCGGAGGAGTTTTTTTGCCGTTTTTTTCTCCTCAAGCACTTTTCCAAAACGGTAGTATCAAAAAATTGACGTTCATAAGTGAATTTGTAAATTCCCAGATGAAATAAACAGTTTGACTTTGACTTTGACTATTGAATAGATTGACACATTTTGGCACGTTCTGTACCCAAAATTGAATTTTATTCGGGACATTTCGTATAAAAAATGTGTCAAACTATTCAATTGACACACTACTGAAGTGTTAAAAATTTGCAGAATTGGGGCCCTGATCATTTTGGTACTTCATTAGAATGGTGCATAATATACAATTGCATCATGGTATATGTACTTGTTTGAATACCAAGCATGACTGTGATCCGTCCTGGATTATTGAGTATTTTGTTCTTGAATTTCTTTACTAATAATATTATGACATAATTAAATAACGTGACATAAATAAATAATTGCACTAACAACGCTAACATACTATTAAGCTCAATTGTTACTACAAACACACTAACAATCTATGGATCTCTGAGATCTGAAATAAAGATTTATTATTATTATTATTTACCGATTGATTACAGTTATCGTGTAATTTTGAGTAGGCAGAGGTAATAATAAATAATCAAGTCAATAAATCAATAAACTTTTACCAATCGATAAGTGTCATACTAATAAGTTTATTAATTAAATCTCATAATATGTATATAACTTGAAAAGTGCATTTCATACCTATTTTATGGAAAAGGAGCCTAGTAAGAGGTTTTTACCACTCTTCTTCCAAGCCTCATAATATGGATTTGTTGAAGCAATATCGTAGTCCGACTTTCAAAAGCGTTATAAATAATATCTTCGAACAAATTTAATTTCGCTATAAGACCGCATCCTTGCCAACAACTCGACATTAATAAGGAAACTATCACAACGCATTAACCAAGTGACCCATATTCGCTTAATCAATTTACTTGCCCTAATCCGTTGATCAGTCGTTCATACAGAAATTCCACTTAAACGGCCGGCTATAAAACCCTACACTGACGTGTGTCACTTCACATGACGTCATCGCGGGTGACGGTCACACACGGCAGGAATTTTTAATTCTGCGTGACGCGGGGACATTTCCGTAAGATATGAAAACCTTTGAGGTATTCAAGGACAATTTTTTTACAAACTTTTATGCAACTCAATGTTAATCATTCAAGCTGAATTGCAACTACTTTCGTTTAGATATTTTACGGACAGTAATTTTGCATGCACGGAAATGCTCAGTGAATTTACTCACATTTGATTAAGTAATTTACAATAATGAAAAACGCACCCAAAAACGTGTGTATACGTCAAGCGATTTTCGATATTTCGTGATGACATATAAAATAATTAAGGAAGGACGATATCAGAAGATGGTCTTAGCAATAAAGCGATCTATTTGCCCCACCGTTATGTGACGCGACCCAACCGTTCAATCATTAACCGCACCCGTGATGATGGCGTGCAATTATAATAAAGTAGCTACTGTTTAATTAACTTTAAGATTATAGCCACTAAGTAAATTAGCGGTGGTAGCTGATGCCTGATATTTATACTCGTGACGCAACAGAGGTTCATGGCGAAAGGTTTTGTTTGACGAACGTATGCTCCCTCTTATTAAGCCTAGAACTAAATAGAGGGTTGTTATAAATAAATAAATAAATAAATAAACGCTTACACACTCATACCCCCGCAGTAGGTTACCAGGTACCTGTGTCGCGGGTGGCATGGACTACACATATTAGGTACACATTACAATTACACCCATGACCCGAGTACAAATATTTATCTGCCACATAAATATCTGCCCCGGCCGGGAATCGAACCCGGGACCCCTCGCGTCGCAGGCAGGGTCGCTACCAACTAGGCTACAGGGACGTCAAATGTTATAACTGACCCGTTGTCTGTATGTCTGTCTGTGGCACCGTAGCTCCTGAATGAATGAACCGATTTGAGCGCGGTTTTGAATAGTTTTTGGCATTTTGGAATAAAATAATCACTCAAAGTAACAAAATAAACCTTTCATCAATCATCACGCATTAAAATATTTTCTCAGTCAGGCTATTTTTTAAATTTTTAGTATAAATTATGTTTGTATAAAAAATGCTTTCATTTATGTACGTCGAAAATAGTTTTGACATTACATTTCTTCTGTCTTACCCTAATTCGCAACGATAAGGAAAACTATGTACCAATAACTTGCCCCGCAACACTGTAAGTGTAATATAAATTCGAGAACCAATTCCCACCGAATCGAATTTCCCGAAACAAAGTAGCTATTTGTTCACCAAAAATATGAATAAACGAAATTTGCTTCCCGTCCCGAAACGCACTACAATAGGACGTAAATAATTATCACATTCTGGCGATATCGTTTTACTATTGCGGGGTAATAGTGGCAATTATCCGTTATTGCCTTGTTAACGATACGGGAAAACTAGCGGTACCGCAGTTAGGTCGAAATGCATAAATAACAATAGGTAAGTTAACTTCACACGCGTTCATGTCGAGACTTCATTGTGTGCGTGCCTCGACCTATCGTCGTAACACACACAAAAGGACAGTTGTGTACTCAACGAAAAATTTTGAATGCATTCCAAGCTTCGTAGGAGTTTTTGACATGATATGAAAAGAGTTTAACATGTTATTATTAACTTCCTATCATTAGACTTGATTTTATGTACCCGTGTGCAGTTACATGCAGAATATGCATAGGTATTGGTACCTACCTACAGGTATAGATGCTTTCTTTATTTCAACAAAATAACGTTTTAAAAATTTAAATATGAGATAGTATCACTGTTGTTAACCAAGTTTGCGGGGCAAAGCGAACTCGTCACTGAGGCAAATTTTGTCTTAATCTGTGCCATAAGCACCGGTGTGGATACAAGACCGTATTTTTTGCATTTACCCCGTCGTCGTGGCAATGTAACAGTGCAGACTGACCCTGATTGGCAATATGTCCTCGCTCCAATCGTAAAGCAACTAGACCTAAAGCAACGAGCCCCAAAAAGCAACGAGCCCCAAAAGCAATGAGCCCCAAAAGCAATGAGCCCCAAAAGCAAAAGCCTGCACACGGTCGTCAGTCGCAACTTTCAGAGCCATCTGCCGTTATCAGGGCTTTCAGTAAAAACTTTTTAATCAAAGTCGAAGGCAATCTCGCAGGCTATGCTTCCGATGTTTGCTACACCTCCACTTGGTTCTTTCGCTACCTTTTTAATTTGCTTTTAGGATATTGCCTTTATAGCGAATCTATACATTCGAATAAGTATAACTGATTGCAACATTACTATGTTTTTAGGTGTTTCTTGCTTCAGCGGTTCTTTTAATATGCATACATAAATGTTTATTTGTGTTTGTTTTTTATTTTCAGTTAAGTAATTGTGTTTGTCAATTGGCCATGCCATGTATGATACCAAAAAGTATTTTTATGCGATAGTTAGTTCGAGTGCGCGATCAGGTGTGTTTGTGTGTTGTTGATGAAAGTACCTATGTATGTATGGAACGCTTTTCATCTAAAAGTCTCGTGGGTTAATTTTTACCTACCTAGAAATTGAAATTGAAACTTGATTTATTTTGTTCAAACATACTAACAGTAGGACTAGTGTATGGATGATGACAATGTGCAAGGCAAATAATCGCTATCATTGGCACAATGATTGTTAATTCCAATACCAATTAAATGTCCATTCAATTTACATAAATATAGTATCACGTCCGCGTCGGACCACGTTTTTGCGGTAACTACAAATTTCGGCTGATACGTTGTGTTTGGAATTGCAAATAGCGATCATCGATGAAGTTTATTTTGACGTATAATTTTAATTAATTAATTATAGTATGATGAAGTGCGGTCGGGAGCGCCGTAGAAATTATATATTATTTATATGTACTATGTACTAAAGTAACCTACCATTGCTAAAGTAATTTCAAATATCATTTTTTACGTTATACGTATCTATATTATGTATAATGTATTTATATATACAATGTGTCTAGTCACCAGTGTCGGAGACTTAAGAGGGATGAAATATGGTATTTTTTATCGACAAATCACTATCCAAATTTTCTCTTGCCCCCTTTATGTTAAAATGGCAGCCATTTTCTTTTTTTAACCTCGAAGCTCGTGCGCCTGTACAAACTGTACTGTACTACAAAATGTAGGTATAGTCTGTGCACATTGTTATAACATTAAGTACTCTGTACCTTATAATAACCCTGCAGATGCTACTGTAAGTATAAGGGATTACGATAATGCTATATCGTAATCCCTAAACCGGATTACCGCGGGCGGGAAATAACCGAAGGTCGGTTACGTCGCTACATGACATGACATATCACAACGTGTCGTAACGTGTGGAATGTTAACTAGTTAATTAGAAGCGTTGGCACGCGATGCCTTCATTTAGCCGGCCCATGTGCACTCAGCTTTAGATAGCTATTAGATTATGATTTTAATCTGTGTTCTAAAATTGAAAATGATTGAGAGTGGATTTTTTCACGAGTCAGGGCCTCGATTTTTGAATTTCACTCGCATACGAAAATAAAACGTATACGAATTTCAGATTTCCGTATTTTTGAAATTCGCATAGACGAGCTTTTTTCGAGTGGGCTTGACCATTCGAATTCTAAAATCGCCCGATAGAATGTGTCATGTTATTCATTTAATAACTAGGCAACATAGATTCGAATGGTTCAAACATACAGCAATTGTAACCACTCGCTACGAAAATCTCATGCGAAAATGTTTCGTATACGAATATGATAAGTCATCGGTGAAATTCAAAAATCGAGCCACAGATCGTAACTTCGATTAACATTATTTCCTGTACCTTTTTTCTTTCCTGTCCCTTTTTTCATTCTTGGTTGGGAACATCGGTGATACCTTTGGTATTATGAATGTGTCTGGTCTCGTTTTCCGGCTCTTTGTCCCGGTGTCCCCAAAAATAGCTCCGGGACAAAAAAATGTTCATTGAATGTGTCGCCGTGATTCGTATGACAATACAATAATGACAATTAAAAAGGGAACGTTAGGTATAACATGTCCATGGACGAAGGTGACTTAAAAAAGACAGAGGAAAACGTTATATCTTATAACGATTTATGTAAAAAGAACCTTAATATCTTATGCATGACTTGATTGCGAAGCGCTGAGGATAAAAATATGTTCTCTCGGTCGGAAAAACGAAAATCCGAATTCAACATGATTGAACGTAAATTTTATTACTTATACAAACACGCATAAGTAATAAATGAGCTAGCGCAATGTTTTATAAGAAGATTGATGCACAATTATCAACGGGGTCTCATTTGTCAAAATGCGGATCATTTGTGTTAAGAAAATGATTGGGATATCACTACATAGCATAAAACAAAGTCGCCCTCCGCCTCTATCTGTCTGTGCCTTTCTAAGTCTTCTTCTTCTAAACCACGCAACGGATTTTGATGCGGTTTCACCATTAGGTAGAGTAGGTACGCATGTTTTAAGGAAGGTTTAAATAGGTAATATATATAGTTTATGTACATTCTTACATAATTAGCTATGCTAAAATAAAAATGTCAAACGTGTCAAGTTCTTGTTGAAATGCATGTTGAAATTATTCATCTGTGAAAAGTGAAGTTGATGGATTTTCACAATGTATGAAATTTATTAATTATTATTTTAATTTAAAATCAGTTTTTGGTGTAAAACACAGGGCGATATACCGAGTGAACCGATTGAATTGTTTGTAAGTTGTTTCACACGTGTAACATTGTGGAAATTTGATGTTTCGAAAACTCAGTGATTTGTTTTGTAGTTAACTCTATTCTAAAAAAACGGACTGTATAGATTCCCCATTTAACGCTCAGCGAACTAAGCGAAGCAAGGGCGGGTCGCTAGTTTTTTTATAAAACAAATAAGTAATAATATCAATAATCAATGATATTATTACTTATTTGTTTTTTTATAAAACAAGTAATAATATCAATAATAATAAAGTAATAATATCAATAATCGACTCTGTCGAATGGTAACGATCGATAACACATGTCTGTAAGCAATTTGTTGTTCGACATATCTCCCTCGTATAAATACTTGAATATATTCATGGTACATCGTAACCGGGTAAATGTGTGCCGTTTTTCACCGAAACCGATACTTGATGGGTACATGGGTAGCCGCTGCCGCGATGCGTTGGGAATGTCGATTATTGATTTGTATGTTTCCAGAATCACGTAGTTTCGTTGTAATGGAACTGTTAAGGCCGGTGTAGATGTGGGTGATATTGGCTGTCGATACCGAAAAATATCGCACGATAAAGGATGTTTTTTCCGGCCCAGATAGAACACCTCTTTTTATTGAATTAAGCTAGCAAATGAGTGCTACCTAAAGATAATAAAGATAATAAAAAAAGATGGTATGCACTGGTGGTGCATACCATCTTTGTATCTTGGTATGCACTTTCGATACAACAGTGTTTCCGACCTAAAACTAGTCTCAAAGGAACTAGGAAGGTCAGTCCAGTTAATAGATGGTGTTAGAGCAATAGTCGATTAGATTGTTAATAACTAAGTGTGAGGACTTGAACAGGGATTGTAAGTGATAATTAGTCCTGTCAGTTATTTTTCGTGAGATTCTCGTTCTAATCGGTCACAAATGCGTTACTACGCAGTATCCGCTAAAAATGTGTCTATCAGAATATGCCCTTATGGTATACACTTAGGTACAGTAGGTATCCGTCTTATGGTACACTCCATAAATACTCCATACTCCGTATCTTATAAATACTCCATACGCACGAGTGTGTGAGATACAAAATTTGAAAACGCAAAAAATGTCAAAAGTAGGTACCTAAATGAAGCCCTATTACCCCGACAAATACATTTGAAATAGTGCGATAATTTTCTTCTCCATCGATAGACTACGTCGCTGACATTCACCAGTAGAACATTACAATCACCGCACAGTTCCCGCGGGCGTTTTGTTATTACAAAATATTTTCTCCATCCCACAATATTTCCCCTAATTCACCGCCGCTGACATTCTTGTCTCGAAGACGCCGTTCCACGCGAGTGTTTTCCTTATTGCATTAAACTCTTCAAACGGGGTTTTCTCGGCGGTGTATATTTGGAGAAATAATAAAGCTTCTTTGGGCTCTTTATTAACGAAATAATAAAAGCAGTTTTTATTATTCCGCCTCAAACAGTTCGCTTTAAGTGCAAAATAACAACTGAAACAGCTGAGCGAGTTGAAAATAATTTTTATTTAATATTTTGTACATTGACTGGCCTCGGGCAAGAGTTTTTTTAAAAGAATACTCTACCCAAGGTTCTTGGGTGCAGGAGTTAGTAGCCAAGATGAATATAGTAAAACTAGTTTTTGTTTGTAGTTTCGCGTGACAGACAAACGGCGAAATTCTGTTAAATACTCGAAATCATCCCTAAGGAACCAGGAACTATCAGGAATAAAGTATTCAATGTCACAGTTCAGTTTATGGTCTACCCATGTGCTGACTTTTATTGCAAACTGATAAGAATAAATTATGATGAGTTTTATGTCCCTTCCAAACCCATTTTCACCCCGTTAAGGAATTATTTACAGTATCCACACGCAATAGGATAGAACATTAATTTTTATTTACGTTATATTATTAACTAGCTATTGCCCGTGACTTCGTTCGTACATAGGAGATTTTCCCGCGTGATTCCCGATCCCGTGGGAATTCCGGGATAAAGAGTAGCGTCTATGTTACTCCACAACCTCCTCTATCTCCCATTGAAAGTCCCATAAAAATCCGTTCAGCCGTTTCTAAGATTAGCGTGCACAAACATACAATCAGTTACAGTTTTATTATGTGTATAGATAGATATAGAAGATATAGATAGATAAATCGATATTGATTTCTGCCCATTTTGTATGACCTACAGATAAGTCAAAAATGAATCTTTTTCTATGCTGTTATTTAATTAACATTAAGCCACCTTAAAGTCTAAACTAAGACATTGCTGTCTACCCTGAACAATCAAGACTTACAGTACCACAAACTTATCTGACCTGGTGGCCAAAATTGGAACTAAAGCAAATGTTTTACTATTGTCAGACAAAGACAAAGACAGTAGCGCACCGGGTCAGATAAGTTTGTGGCACTGTACCACTACCGATCACATAAGCACATACGACCGCGCCCATAGTTGCTTCACTTCACTGAAACGACAAGCCGGGCTGTGAGTGACACAATTGGGCCGAGACATCGACGCTATATATAGAGATAGTGAATATCCTATGCAGTTTTAATGTAGGTAACAAGAATAATTTATAATATGTATTTAATTTTAATTATTTCATTAAATGCTCACATTCCTCTTCAGAACATGCTCGAAAATGAGGTAAGCCTGGATTTTATTAAATCGTTATCTTTTTATTTGTGACTCGATTCAAATGAAACACCCTAACTATAACTGTGCTGTAACCCTGTGACATCGTTTGTAGAGTTTACAAACGGACAATAAATCTAAATTATTGTTATCTTATATATAAAATTCGCGTGTCACAATGTTAGTTACCATACTCCTCCGAAACGGTTTGACCGATTGTAATGAAATTTCGTATGCATATTCAATAGGTCTGAAAATCGGCTACTATCTATTTTTCATACCCTTAAGTGATAAGGGTTGTTCACCCTTAACATCTTATTTTAATTTTTGGACAAAATTTTTTGTCTTTTTTCTATAGTGTGGCATTAAAATACAAACAACCCTAAATTTTCACCCTTTTATCACCAACCCCTATTTTTTAATAGTCATTTTTCTAGAATTTATATGGCATAACAACGTTTGCGGGGTCAGCCAGTATAATGTATAATTAGTGGTTAAACAAACTTACCTTGTGACGTTTGACCATAATTATATGAGTCGATACATCCGAAGAGATTTAATATTCACCAAGTAGTACACCTCCATTGTACTAGGCATCGAACACAATTTTAGAGTTTAAATTAAAAAACAAACACTATTCCTATCTCACTCCTCCCCTCAGCTGTCACACCCGTCAATTGTCATTCTTTAGAGAAAAATTCGCAATAATAGGGTTCAATTTTGATGAATTCAAAAGTAGGGGAAGGGAGGCTAGGGACTCTAAATCTCTTCGGATGTATCGACTCATATAATTATGGTCAAACGTCACAAGGTAAGTTTGTTTAACCACTAATTATACTTCGTCGATACATCCTCGAGATTTAATATTCACCAAGTAGATGTTTAGAGTATTTATTGCGAATTAAAACATACCATATCAATTATAATTTCCACAGTTGCAAAATTATAAATAACAATTAACTGAATTTATTCTTCTAATAAAATCCGTGAATAAAATCAACAAATATAAATTGCTTCCGCAAATCACTTCCATCGCAAGAACTAAAGAGCTCCCTGTCCACCCAGCACACTTTCTGATTAGATCAAAGGCCACGCCCTTACGAAAATTAGTAGTAACCACTCCACTGCTAGTCATAACATCTTTAATCCACCTACTAATGGTAGAAGCGCTAGCGTTATGGATCGGTTTCCTATTCGTCAAGAAAAGCCCATCTGATCCTCGAGTACTCCTTAACAGGACAGTCTTTTCCAGGTACGACTTAAAGTGCGCTTGCCGCACAAACTTCTTTTTTGTGTGGACAAAAGGGTATTACCATACGCGACATTTCACGACCAGGTGCGGATGTTTTTGTGATTTCTGTTAAGACAATCTCTATCCTTGTATCAATTATTCTTATGTTAGCCTTTCTCACCAAAGACAAAGTCTGGACTCGATGTCCTGAGGTCAATGCAATCAGAGTTGCAGTTTTCTTAGTAATCTGATTTACATCCAAACCATTACGGGGATATAAATTAGGTAAGTAGTCTAAAACTAAGTCTGGACACAAAATAGCCAATAACAGAAGTTAAGCTCATGTATGTACCTCGATTTAGGTTACGTATGTGTGCGTTAGCCTTAGGGTTAACGCCTCTGCAATGTCTTGGATTAAATCATGTTAATAAAGTTATTGGTATGGATTAAACGGAAACAAAAAGTTTAGTGAATACAAAGTCAATATTTACAAGTAAACCCAGTGCGTTTCTGCGGCAGTTCCGATAAGTACTAATATCATAATGATATTTAAATTGGGTAATGCACCGCAGGGATCTAATTGATCCGTTTATTTCAAATTATTTGTATTGTATAATGAATCTTCTTTTTTCTGTATTAGGTACTTGAAACAAAATAATAATCCTATTATATATGTACATATATGAGCACTCAGAAAATAACTTTTACATGTCCGATAATACAATCCTTCATTTAATGTATTCATTAAAAATCGAACACTTTAAACATGTAAAGAACTTCCTACAACTTACATTGACTTGTGTTAGACAACGAATCATTGAATTACAAACAAGTAAGGACTTATTGTACTTTTCTGTAGCAATTGGATGTCTAAAAATTTATAATGTGCAATTTAACGTCGAATAAAAACAACCACTAAAATAACTAGTTATTAGAATTAACTCCATTTCTCATCCATCTTGTAGGAAAACTATCTTATTTGTGTATTATAAATGTCACATTGCTGCCAATAACAACCGCGTTCGGAGTAGTCCGATACGTTCCGATTTTTCGTGTACCTACGTGAACGGTGTCTATATGTGCGTTGTTTTCGCGAACTTTGTATGGAGCTTAATATCTGTATTATCTAATTTGTGGTTTGGATCCCAAGCACAAATATATTTAGGTAAAGATGGCCGGCTTTTAAAGACTCCTTTCAAAAACCGTATAATCCTTTTGTCCTAAAGACTTGCCAAAAATTAATGATAACGCTGAACTTCAAGTATTTAAACTAGAATAAGTAGCCCCATTAATAAATTGCTCAGAAAAAAAACCTAGTATAATTGGGATACACAATGTAACCCTCATTTTTTCAACAATACGTTGTAATGCTTGATAATTTGGAGATAACGACGACAACTTAATATCACTTGTTTGTGGATTAAACTATCGTCTTGTGTAAGCTGCCCTGATAATTTGCAGGACACCTGAGTAAGAGTTCTCCAAAGACCCGTGAATGCTGCTTTCAATTCAAGAAAATTAATATGAAGAGTGGATTCAACACTACTCCGAAAACATTTAATTAATTTCGTTTAAAATCCGGTTGCAAATATTCTTTTAAGCACAATAATTGATTGTCATAATCGAAACGTTTTGTGTAGACCCAACCGTACGGAATTGCAGAACAAGCCTCTATTCAAATTCCTTTATGATTAAGGTGGTTCTTTTTGAAATATTTGTAATAAAATTCAAAATGTTTTCGCGTTTTGAAAAAAGTAAACCTAGAGTTTAACTCATAAACCAAAAATACTCGTATTTGCTCCGGTACTAACTTGCTTTTGTTAATATATTTATTACAAACCCCAGGTATTTCAATAACCTTAATCAACCTCTGACACAATCAAGACAGTCCTCACGGGATTGTCTGATACATAAGAAATTGTCTAGGTATACCACTATAAAGTATATTCCTTGCGTTTAGTTTAAGATAAACCAAAATGTTTGATGAAAATTTGACCTGAAAAATATCATCACACGTTATAATAGCACCAGAATTAAATAACTGCCTTATTTCCAAAGTTGTCTATTGTGCATAGCTGAAAATATTTTTGAGCGGTGTAACTTGTTGAGTTACGAGTCTCTGAAAAGAGATATCGTAACTTTTACAATACCTAATAATTATGACAGGAACATCTGCTATAGATTCCCATCGCTTAGAATTTTAGTTTACCAGCTAACTGAGTTACCTCGATCAGTTCTTGTTCGACGGCGTTTTATCCGTCTTCTTGGTTGGGACATGGTAAGGACTGAATTGCCCCTGTTTCCTTTGGCCTTGATACATGGATCGAGGTTTGACTCCCGTCCAATTACTCCCACGCAAAGCCGAGCGAGGTAGGTCTCTCAAGCTTCCGGAGTGAGGAGTGAATCGTTTCGATGAAACATCATCTTTAGATTCAGGTCTTTTTACTTGTAGACCTGACTTCTCTGCAGTCTACGAAGCTTTTATCCTTTCCCTCAAACTTTCCCCGAAAAGGAATATATCTCTCTTCACATTTTGTACGATGTTTAAAAAAACTTTTTATCCAGGGAGGGGTAAATCAGCTTCATTTTCTTGACCGAATCTTAGAAATGAAGGTCAAGATATATTTGATTTATTTCATCACTTCCATCTTATCCATATCTCTCTCAAAAGAAAAGACACCATATTAGCAATTCCAGCTATTTCTAAGCCCAAATGTTGCTGTGCCTTTCCCAAGCGTTTCTCTCTGTTTCTGGCTGAATCTGTAAAGACAGCGGCAATTTCTGGATTTCGCTTAGGTGCTTTCACCAGCTGAAATTCACTAGGCATCGTTGATGCCTAGTAATTTTCTCAATTAACTTGTCTTGAGGTCCTTATCGAGCCCTTCAGTCAAGATACGCCCCCAAAGTTTAGAGACCTTTTCCTGTATCGGCGGCCCAAGAACTTCTGGTTTGTCTTTAGCGACACCAAGGGCTGCTAAGATGTCTGTAGGTAGATCCACCGAAGACCATTGAATAATGGTTGCAGACAAGCACGACGGTTCGTTGCTTATTATAGATGCATAAGGCACTTGAGGGTGTTGAGATTCCATGGCAGGTTCACGCTCAGAAGATGGCTCCATGATCACAGAACGAAGTCTAACATTTCGAACTGATTCATCAGAGTCGGATTCGTCTTTCTCTGTAAAAGAGAACAATTATAGTTGGTCATGATCTCGTCATGACACTAAACTATATTTCGGACTGTAATCACGTTACAGTACTTATAACACAATAGCATCGACTATAATCTCGTTATAGTACTAGCTTAATAATTTCATTCGACTGTAATCTCGTTACAGTACTAAGAAAATAAGTGGGTATCATATTTGTTATCTCGTAAAACTACTAACGTAGATAGGACAGTCATATTACACTCATCCAATAGCAACTCAATTGCTTACTATTATAAGTAAACAGATTCCATTTGACGATCCGGATGGCACAATGGTTAACACGCCCGATCACTGCTCCGAGGGTCCCGGGTTCGATTCCCAGCGAGGCGGCAATTTGAATAATGAGCTCGAACCTCCGCTCCCGGTCCGGGTGTGTGTCCTTGTCTTGTGTGTTGTCCATGGCACCCTCGACACAGGGAATCCTGGTGTGGGGCTATGACTGTGTAGCGTTATATATTTATAACACTAGCTGACCCGACAAACGTTGTTTTGCCAAAAAATGTTAAGGTTGAACAACCCTTATCACTTAGGGGTATGAAAAATAGACAGTAGCCGATTCTCAAACCTACATAACATGCATATATTTTTGGTAAAAATTGGTAAAGCCGTTTCGGAGGAGTAAGGTAACTAACATTGTGACACGAGAATATTATTCATAATAAAGATGATACCTCAATACTTGCCTTCTTCCAGAAAACAAATTAGTTACCTTCGCTTGACGTTCTGTTGTCACGATCTTTGAGACGCGCTTCTAGGTGTCTAATATTATTTTTAATACGTTCCTTAGAACGCGATTTGTGTATGCGTTTACCCATTTTTTATAAACAAACAAAATCTGAAATAAAACTATGAACAAATCACTTAATATCAGCACTGAAAAATATTACCGTGTTACGATGCCCGCACAAAGAAAGCGAATGACAATTGACGGGTGTGACAGCTGAGGGGAGGAGTGAGATAGGAATAGTGTTTGTTTTTTAATTTAAACTCTAAAATTGTGTTCGATGCCTAGTACAATGGAGGTGTACTACTTGGTGAATATTAAATCTCGAGGATGTATCGACGAAGTATAATAACGTTCTTGAATTGACTACGACCTATTCATGAATGTAGAATATTTACTAGCGAACATTCAAATTTTTCAGATTTTTATGATTCTTTTTATTCGAAAGCTAGTGCCTGTCGACTAGTCCCATATTAATTTGAGCGACATCTGACGAGTAACTTGTAAGTTATCTCTAATTGCTGCCATTGAAGTTTTTTCTAAAAAGTTATTTTTTCTCAAATATCTTCCATTCACACACATTTATCAACCGTACATACGAGTAGGGTAGACTGGGTACGGTTGAAACGATTTGGCTTTAATTGTCCGTAATTTTGTTGTTTATAAAAAGAACGATGATGATGACATATTAAATTGAAGAGTGGATCTTTACCTACAAAAGGGCTATACTATTTAGTTCTGGTGGGTGCTATTTTTAGAGATATTTAGATTTGAAAATAAATTCCGATCTGTTTCTACCGTCCCCATGCCAGGGGCGGTTGAAACAGTGACTAGGGTCAGTTGAAACGCACGCGAAATATACAAAAAATATATAGCAACATGCTTTATTTAGCATTAGTTATAATTGTATTATAATAATCATGGCATCGTATGACAATATTAATCGGTCTTCAATGTTTTAATAGTCCTACAGTGTACGTAACCAGGCTTTGACGAATAATTTGTTGATAGTGCATAGTTTTATCTCCAACTTTTACCTTCGTATATGCATATTTGTCTCAATAAACTCAATCTGCCCTATGAAAGTCTTTACTATGCGAATTCGGCATCGAGAAAACAAACCAAAATTATATGTTTTTTTTCACCTGTACCCACATATACTGTTTCAACCGTCCCCAACTCGAAGTTTGGTAAAAGAAAGTTTATAGTAATGGTAGTAATAATAACTTATTAAAACTAGTCATCATTCCGTAATCTAAAAACTTCACCTAAATCATAAATGAACACTCAATATTTATACTTGAATAGATTAACATACTAATAGCTTGAAACTCAAAAGAAAAATACTTACTTTTGGGTGCTAAAATACAATAGGCCTATTTATAAAAATATACAGCACCCGGTGACCAATGTAACACTTTGATTTAGGTTTGGACTTGTCACCTGCTTCTTTTTCCCCTTGAACCCTTACCTGTCGGCTCAACCATTCGCGAGATATTCGTCTTGTTTCAACCGTCCTGTGTTTTAACCGTACCCAGTCTACCCTACACGAGTATGTTATACTAAATAATTTTACAAAAAAGAAGCTAGGTACTGGTTTCTATAGTTTACAGCTGAATATAATGAAAATTTAAAATTAAATAAATGAAAAATAGAATGAATAGATGAGGAGGATGCTTAGAACTCAGACCAATAAACTATAGACAGAAGGCCGTGAAGACGGCAAAAGTCAGCCAAAGCACACATCGAAACCAATAGAACAAATTTAAACTTTATTTTTTGGAACACAAAGCTTCATTCGTTTTTTATTATTTAGAACAAAAAAGTCGTTTTGGAGTGAGTGCCGGCGTGTGTATTACAAGGCTGGGCTGACTTTTTGCTGGCTTCACTCTTTTGTTCCCGGCGCTCCGTCTATAGTTTATTTTATTGGTCTGAGGCTTGTAAATTGACATCCGCGACCGCTTCCGCTTATGTTAGTACGTACGTAAATAAAAACTATATAATTTATAATTAGTTATTTGTACTGTTTTAAAATATATTCTGAGGATTTTTTTCGCCTCTTTTTCTCCTCCACCATAAGACACGAACGCGAAATAGCCATAGAATAAAAAAATTGACACACATGTACTTATATCAGTGATAGGTTGTAACGTTATAAAGGGAAGAATAAATAAAAAGAATTTTGAAGGAAATAAAGGATTTACTTATCTTTCCTAGTGGGTCACAAAACACTGTATAAAAAATAAACGAGTTAAGCAAAGGCACAGACACAAGGGAAAAGTCACTTATAAGAGAGGGGAGACGACCTGGAGTGCTCTTCAGGCGGAGGCGGAGGTCCGAAGCACCGACTCGGAAGGCGGAGGCCGGTGCGTCTCTCGAATAAGAGGTCGGGAGGCGTAGGGGTTGGCGCGCTACTACGCGCACAAGAGGGTAGCGCGACCCTGGCGCGCAGCACTGCGCGCAGATGCGTCCCGCGAGGCAAGCCTCCCGACGCGGTACACGGCGGCAGGTCCCGGGGCGCTCCAGACAACGCGCCCGACCGGAACGATGAGGGAGTCAAGGATTACACGCACGCGTCCGCGAAAGAGAGACGGGTCGGTTCTGTGCTCTCCACCGAATCAGAGGGACCTCGCCCGAAGAAGTCCTCCGAACACTTCAACGTCTGTCTCCACACTGCCCTATTGACCCGATCGCTTGAATTTTCTCGAGCCGGCGTTCTTCTTTTAAATTACATCTATTTTTAAATTTCTAGTTTATTATTAGACTAGGTTGGTAGATTAAATATACAGAATAGATTTAGAAAAAGCAAAGACTACAGAGACGTAACAATTACATTGACAATAATGTCACCAACGTAAACAAACATAAAAATCATATTTAAAGTTACAGGAATTCATCAAAATAAAGAAGGAATAAGTACTAAAACATTAAAGAAGGTAACATTTACAATTTACAATTAGTCCTAGAAGTGAAAAGCCAAAGGAATAATTACATAAATTATCAAAAGTAGTCAATATAAAGATTTCACAATTTCAGCAGATATAAAGTAAAATACAAGTAATAAAGCAATAAACGAAGTAATAACCAAAGGCAAGGATATATAAGGAAGGAACTAAAGAAGGATAAAGAGGACAAAGAATAAGGAAGACATAAAAGGAAGTAAAGAAGTAAATATTACACTGTGATATTACATATATACTACATATTTCCCCCACCCAAGTAAAAATTTTTTGGCTGTAACAAAAAATTTTGAGGTAAAAATAGTAATTACCATCCACATTCATTATCCTGTCCATACTTCTCTATCATACCTCAATCTTGCAGAGTTAGGGGCTAGGGTTCACATTCAATGACGCCTACTCCAATGGTAACACTAGACAATCACATAGGCTTATTTTAGGAGTTGTGATCCGCTCACGCTGAAAACCCAGTAGAAAAGGTTAGTGGAGGCTTATTTTACGAGTCACAACCCGCTCGTACCGTAGGCTTATTTATAGAGTTGTAGTCCGCTCTGTAAGAAATAACCAAGACAGTTATTAAGAGTCAGAATAAGAGGTCTGACAAAGAAAGAGTTCCTAATTCTATAAGAGAGAATTAAGGAAGTAACCGAGCTTAGCTACTCAGTTTAAAAAAAAAGCATTTCTTTTCAGAAAGAGGAAAAGAAATAACACCTACAACTACAAGATGAATATAAAAAAGGACTTCGAGTCAGCCAAAATTCGAAGTCATCAAGTCGATGAAGATAGAAAAGGAGAAAGAAAAGAAGAAAGAAAATAAATAGCATAAGATAAAAGGAATAAATAAATATTATAGTTAGAATTGTATAATAGACATAAACAAATATTATAATAGGTATTAAATTGAGAGTCCATTCCTTTTATATCCTGAAAAAGAAAAATACATTTCAAAGGTAAATATAAAACAAAGAAACAAAATTATAAAAAAGACATTTTAATAAAAAGCCTGTCCCACCAAGAAAGATTTAAAAGCTAGGGAAAAGAATCTCAGGGTCGTTATAATAAAAAGGGGAAGTTAGCCAAAAGAGAGCAAGCCAAAAATAGAACCAAAATTTTCACTAGAGCTAGTGTTATTTTAGAATTTAGAAAGGTTACAAGAAAAAATCTAAAAAGAGTAAAGCCAAAAGAAATCCAAAAGGGCGTCACTTGTGTAAGTGTTGTTTTAGAATTTAGAAAGGTTACAAAGGAAGATCTTAAAGAGTAAAGCCAAAAGAAATCCAAAAGGGTGTCACTTGTGTAAGTGTTGTTTTAGAATTTAGAAAGGGTAACAAGAGAAAATCTAAAAAGAGTAAAGCCGAAAGAAATCCAAAAGGGTGTCACTTGTGTAAGTGTTATTTTAGAATTTAGAAAAAGATTTTAGTTGGGCGCCAAACTGTAACGTTATAAAGGGAAGAATAAATAAAAAGAATTTTGAAGGAAATAAAGGATTTACTTATCTTTCCTAGTGGGTCACAAAACACTGTATAAAAAATAAACGAGTTAAGCAAAGGCACAGACACAAGGGAAAAGTCACTTATAAGAGAGGGGAGACGACCTGGAGTGCTCTTCAGGCGGAGGCGGAGGTCCGAAGCACCGACTCGGAAGGCGGAGGCCGGTGCGTCTCTCGAATAAGAGGTCGGGAGGCGTAGGGGTTGGCGCGCTACTACGCGCACAAGAGGGTAGCGCGACCCTGGCGCGCAGCACTGCGCGCAGATGCGTCCCGCGAGGCAAGCCTCCCGACGCGGTACACGGCGGCAGGTCCCGGGGCGCTCCAGACAACGCGCCCGACCGGAACGATGAGGGAGTCAAGGATTACACGCACGCGTCCGCGAAAGAGAGACGGGTCGGTTCTGTGCTCTCCACCGAATCAGAGGGACCTCGCCCGAAGAAGTCCTCCGAACACTTCAACGTCTGTCTCCACACTGCCCTATTGACCCGATCGCTTGAATTTTCTCGAGCCGGCGTTCTTCTTTTAAATTACATCTATTTTTAAATTTCTAGTTTATTATTAGACTAGGTTGGTAGATTAAATATACAGAATAGATTTAGAAAAAGCAAAGACTACAGAGACGTAACAATTACATTGACAATAATGTCACCAACGTAAACAAACATAAAAATTAAATAATTGGACGACTTACCTAAGGAAGTCCGATTATGATTTTATGAAAAGCAAACTGAAACGCAAAATTATTATTTACAGTGTAGTTTTCATTCGGTGGTCATAGAATCGCGCATCTTTTTTAGAGAAACCTTTTTAAAAAAATAACAACCTTGTCTATGAACTACATGTCCAGACCTGTCACTTTTTAGAGAAAGAGAAGAGAAGATATTTTTACCCATTCGACTTGGGAATGTTGTTGTAAAGCAGAAGGCTGCTTACAGCAGCAGGGAGGGAAGGGTATTTTGCGTTTCAGTTTGCTTTTCATAAAATCATAATCGGACTTCCTTAGGTAAGTCGTCCAATTATTTAATTTTATTTCAAAGCAAACTGAAACGCAAAATTATTATTTACAGTGTAGCTGTTTAGAGAATTACGTCGAAATGGGTATCGTAAATAAAATAGGAAATATTTGTATCTTGTATCTTAATTTTGAGATAATCATGTGCCTACATAACGTGATCATCCAATATTTTAGTATGAAATACGTAGATAAAACACACGACTATGTTTTTATAAGTCTAATTTCGAGTTAACATAATTTACATAATATAACCCAAATAAAGATCCAGGTATATATATCGTTAGTTTGCATACAACCATTTAATCAACATGCATAAAGTATTTTTATAATAACCCTCTTAACAAGTTTTATTTCATAAGGTGATAGTTGCATATTATAGGTATCAAAACCTACAGCATCAATAATTTTACTTTAAGCAGCATTAATCATATTTATCATTTACTGACCCATATAAATTCTGAAAAATGTGAGTGAGTTGTAAGACCAATCTGCAGATTTTCTAATTACATTTATTGATACTCCTGCTTGCTTAGCAGCTAATGTAGATGCATATACAGTACATATACAGTTGTGGTATTAAATCAAATTTTACTGTAACTGTAACTATGTAATTGCACTTTTACTGTAACTGTAAAAGTCTTTTAAGATGTTCCTTAGTATGTAACATTATAGTACATTAGTATTCAAGATTATAATTATAACCATAGAAGTTAACGAACATATAATTAGAATTTTAATCCTTATGAACACTTGTTTGTAAAGATCAAGATCTTTACTCGACAGATAACAGAATATTTATTAGAATTGAAAAAATTTGTTGTAGACACTACTATATTTCTGCTCCCGAAGATCGCAAATTTTATGATTATTTTATTATTCAAAATAATCAACATCTTTACAAATTAATTACTAGTATGGTCTGCACTCTTGGCGCTGTAGCCAATGCTAATAATGTGATTTTTTTTTTTTTTTTTTTTTACTACATTTTTCACTAGGTAGACAATAACTGCAAAATACAATTTCAGGCCGCTTATATTTATGTAAGGCTTGCCTTATCCTCTGGATGCCTTTAAAGTACTGCTGAATCCGGCAGTGCTTACCTATTTAACACTCCATAGAAGTGAAAGTGATGCTGTTATATTAATGAAAGCCTTGCTATAACAGCAAGAACTATATATAACTATTAAACTTTACAATATATTTGTATCACATTAATCAAGGAATAAAACTTCTATTACTGAGGCTGTATAGTCAATTCCTTGACATTGTAAAATCACGTCGTACAAGTATTGATATAAAGTTTATTCATACCTGAGGAGATTGATGCTATATTAGTAGTCAATTCCTTGACAATGCAAAGTCTCGTCTTACAAGTAGTGATATAAAATTTATTCATACCTGAGGAGATTGATGCTATGTCATTATTAAGTGAACATTGTGCCAAACCTCTGCATCTGAGTACTTTCTGTGAAAATATTCTCGCCGCCATATAAAACTGGTCAAATCTTATGCTTCATACTGAAAGGAGATAGTATAATTTTAATGCCAGGTTTAAATGGTTAGTTGTGTAACCACTAGCCCTTTAGGCGTTGAATACCCTGGTTGAAAGGTCAACCATAGGTACAGTAGAAATCCTAGTGCTTCCCTTTCTTTCATTTTCTGTAAATATTAAGCAAAGCAAAAGATTGAAATTATTTTAATTATCTTGATTGAATTTAATGTAGTAACAAAATAATCATTTTATGATGTACTACAACTACCTCTCAATTTGATTTAATGCATCAAAAGAAAGTTTCCACTCAATGATTGTGTATGTATTTCTTCTTATACATACATACAAGATATATTTTAATAATATATATATTTATAATACTGCCACCTTGACATTACCATCAATGTCCATGTGTCCAATTAATACCATTATATTCCCCCTGGTGGCCTTAAAGTATTGAATACTGCCCATTTTATTTATGCAATCTATTGTCCATTTGCAGTAAAACATTAGTTACTTATGGATTCAGCGCATTACTTTGGAACAAAATCTGCTGAGATCAACACCAGCTGATGAATAATGTTTGTTCTTGTTCATTGTAGCAATCCTATTAAAAGGATGTGATTTGATATCATTAGAATCAATTAATGTCCAATATTTCATATAACTTTTAATGTTTCATGCTTTTAATGTGTAATACTGGACAAAATTTGTTATGGTACATAAGCTCAAATAAATTGGTTGACCATATTTATACCATACATTGATGTTGAATTTATTACTTGAAATTATTAGATCAAAGAAATTTTTTGTATTTACTGTACACCATTGTATTTTCTTCATAATTAAATGATATAATTTAGGCAGTCAGAAATATTCTCTCTTTGCATCCATTTTATGTACCACCAGTGCATAACAAACCATCTATAGTTGACAGATACTTGAGTTCCTTGCATAAAGCTCTACTGGGTAAAAGCAAACACCCTAGGTGCAAAGTCCATATAGTAATTCTGAAAATTCACACACAATGCAATGAAATTCAAAGCTGAGATATTTACTATACCCACTTACTATGGGCATGTATATAAATATGATTCCTTGAAGTATGTGTAACATAAAAATTTAATTGCTTCAGATGTAATATTTAACTTTATTTGCCATTTAGTTTTGTATGAAAAAACCCATGGAAAATATTCTTTGTAAGTGACAGCATGACTTCGGTTTCTAACTAGAATATTTTCATTAATTCATTGACGACCCGAATGGCGCAATGGTTAACACGCCGATCGCTGTTCCGAGGGTCCTGGGTTCGATTCCCAGCGAGGTGGCAATTTGAATGATGAGTCCAAACCTCCGCTCTCGGTCTGGGTGTGTGTCTTTGTCTTGTGTGTTGTCCAAGGCACCCACGACACAGGGAATCCTAGTGTGGGGCTTTGAGTGTGAAGCGTTATTATTATATTATTATTAATAATTCATAACTCATTATTTTTAGGAACAGTATACTGAACCTGATAACTTTGAATGGAATGTGATGTGCTTGGACCCACTACAGTAAATTGGAATCATTTGTTAATGATTACCAACAGATGAACAATCTTTTTAATTATTTAAAATTACCTGCAAATACAAGCATTATTTACTGCACTTGTACTGTAATGAGCTCTCTTGATTCTCTCGGAATGCTGGAGAAGGTGAATAAATTTGTGTGATGACTGTGCAGCTCTTCACCAACCTGCTCTGGTTACTCAAGTGGAGTTTACTCGAAGCTCCTTAATGATGAAGAGGGATCAATGCTAGTGTCATTAATTGGATTTGCCATTAATTGGCAGCCACAGTGCAACTCAGGCACTAGCTTTACTCTTACTACTAGCTAGAGTGGCTACTAAGTCATTCTTATACCATCGTTGAACTAGATGGTATATCATGATGGACTGAATCTGGTTTCCCAAATCATTTTTAATGGTATTATTAGTTGTTACTAATACTGCTGGTCATGGACCTGTCTTTTTGATGGAATAAGAGCTTTGTTGCATTTTTTATCCTTTCACATAATGGATATTTCATCCAATTTTTATTTTTATTATTCCTGAAATTGTTTGTTTCATTGCGCATTAAGTGAAATCCTGGTTTTTTAATGCTGATAGTATATTATGCTAGAGCATAATATATAGATAGCTTTATATAGATATAAAGCATATAACCTCACTCAAACAAACTTTAACATATTATTCATTTCATTAGAAAAAAACATTGGTATAACATACTGACATCATGTGTCATAAAATTAAAATTGCAATCCCTCTTTGGCAGTTTAGTTGGCCTTGCCTTTGTTCCTCCCCCTTTTAGAGATAATTGCCTCAATTTCATCATTTACATCAAATTGGAACATAAAAATAAATTTGCAAATTTATCACAATATGCTATCTTGAGCTATCTTGAATATGCTATCTTTTGAAACATCTTCGTTTATTGCACATAGGTATATTATAAACTTCAGCAAGTGCCTGTTACAATTCTGCACTTATTTGTACCATTTTCAGAAATATGAAGATTTGAACTTGTATCTCTTGAGCTGGACCTCAGGGGTTAATTTCATAGGAATTATAACAATACCCTAGGTATTTAATATTTTAGCATTATATCGTTTCTCGAACGTAATGCTGCATAATAATAATCTTTGCTGCACTCGGGGAGTAATTTATGAATAAAAATATCATAATGCATTTTCAGTTTTAGCACGTATCGCGTACGTAATGCTCAATGTTAACTGGCTGCACTTGTCATCGAGAAGGTACAAAGAAAGACTGTATCGCGTACATTGTCAGACTTTGTAATATATATCAACTAATGTATCTCGTACAAAAGTTGATCTTCGTATTCGGCATCGCGTGCCGGCCACGGAACCTCCCAGCAGCATAAACAAATTGGCCTTTTGTTGATTTACGTTACTTCATAGTCCTTTGGCCAATACCATTTTAAGGTCTTGTGAAGATGTGATTTAGGCTTATCGATTACGATGAATACGATGATCGATTTACGTATTGATCACTCCGAGTGAAATGATGTTAACGTGTTTACTGTTAAATAAGTCAACAAGTAATGTATACCTGTTTACTTGAGGAATATTTTATTACGACAAATAAAATGTAGGCACAGGAAAGTCCATTATCAGTTAAGTTACTGAACTTACCTTCGATGTCCAAGTAGGTATCACATAGAACTTCAACTCATCCCCTATACATTGCTTATTATACTTTTGAATTGTTGTGTCACTATATTTCTCATAGATTTAGCATACACTACAATAAATCTATGATATTTCCACATCCTTATAATTAATTTCCTTTGGGACACTTAAAACTTGCACCGATTCTAGCAACCGCGCGAAAAAAAGTGACAGGTCTGGACATGTAGTTCATAGACAAGGTTGTTATTTTTTTAAAAAGGTTTCTCTAAAAAAGATGCGCGATTCTATGACCACCGAATGAAAACTACACTGTAAATAATAATTTTGCGTTTCAGTTTGCTTTGAAATAAAATCATATTTAAAGTTACAGGAATTCATCAAAATAAAGAAGGAAGAAGTACTAAAACATTAAAGAAGGTAACATTTACAATTTACAATTAGTCCTAGAAGTGAAAAGCCAAAGGAATAATTACATAAATTATCAAAAGTAGTCAATATAAACATTTCACAATTTCAGCAGATATAAAGTAAAATACAAGTAATAAAGCAATAAACGAAGTAATAACCAAAGGCAAGGATATATAAGGAAGGAACTAAAGAAGGATAAAGAGGACAAAGAATAAGGAAGACATAAAAGGAAGTAAAGAAGTAAATATTACATATATACTACAAGGTTCATGAATAAATGACTTTGAATTTGAATTTGAGTATTGGCTACAACATTTTCGTCCTGAATTTCAGTTTAAAACTGACACGTTCTGCAGTGTTCACTATTCCGCACATCCATTACGTAGCCCAAAACGTGTCGGGACTTCCTTAGCAGATGCGTGACGTAGTTAAAATTACCTCCTAGTTGGTCACCAGGCACCACAAGTTCGGCATGTTAGTAGGTTAGTAGGTACTGTTTATCTTAAAGTACAAGCGATTTTACTCGGTGGTGAAACATTTAGTACATGTTTCAGTCGCAGTAATAATATTATTATGATAATTACCCTCCACTAGTGAATAATGGGTATATGCGGGAACATTAAATTTACCTGTAGCCTGAAGCGAATCTCGATTTGGGTACAAAACATAGCTCAAAGTCACACAGCCTTTTTACTTTTTAACACACTGACAAAGATATTTTCCTTTAGGAAGCAGTATCACAACTTTGAATTCTTTATTAGGGTAGAGTCTTTTTTATTATGGGTTTATAGTCTTAAACTTGCGGAACCTTTTCTGAATAAATCTTTTTTTCAAATTAGGGACATACTTCAGACTTTCAGTTTTAATAAAATCGAGGCGTATTGGACGGCTAAGAATAGGTTCTTCGGATGGCGCAATGGGTAACACGCCGTGCCGGATCGCTGTTCCGAGGGTCCTGGGTTCGATTCCCAGCGAGGCGGTTTGAATGATGAGTTTAAATTTACGTTCTCGGTCTGTGTGTGTCCGTGTCTTGTGTGTCGTTCATGGCACCCACGACACAGGGAATGCTAGTGTAGGGCTATGAGTGTGTAGCGTTATTGATTTATTTAAGAAGACAGCGGATCCAGAAGATTCAGATTCATCCACTGGATTCAGAAGGCTCAGGACCGGTCAAAGTTATGGGAGTCCTATGCCCAGAAGTGGACAAGCAAATGCTGGTGGGTGGATGGTAGCTGTTCTGTTAGGAAGCATTTTAACAGTAGGTATTGCGAAAATTAACCGTTTACAAAGACTGTTTCATGTTTTACGTGAACCATTTCTTCGTTTTGCGTACGAGGACACGTTGTACAGCGTTGTACAGAAACGTCATCGAATTAAGTAAAGTTATATTTTTCTTTATAAATTAGATAATATCGCATTATTTTCAACGAGGGCTCTTGTTCCGTCTTCGGTCTTATCGTTTCGCGTTTGTTTTCATCGGCGGCAACTTTTGCATTTGTCGAACCCGATGCAGCAGGAATTGAGTTTTGGCGCGGATATTTAATTCGATAGGCCGATATTCGATAGTGAATCTTCACTAGGTTTGGAATATGGGAATGGTGGAAAGGAATAGCAAGCCTAAACACCAGACTGGCATTTGTTTTTAAAATTAAAAAAAAACATATTTAACCCAATACGAATACATTCAACATTCTACAAAAAACATACTTTCACGCGGGTAATTCAAACTTACCCCACAGTAGCTTATTATATGAATACTCGCGTACTTTTAATGGCACTTAAGTGTGCGTCACAAGGTTTACGCTCGCTATTTTAAAAACAAACTAAGCGCGTTCGTCGTACAGTAAACTTTGAGTGGGTTAATGTTTTATGTGACAAGCTGTGACGAGTTAATAGGGTAGATGATGATGATGATGAGTAGGTCTGTTCTGATTTTAACCGACGTCAAAAAAGAGGTTCTCAATTCGTCAGTCTTTTTTTCTTATGTGCGTTACTTCAGAACTTAATACTGGGTGAACCAATTTCGATAATTCTTTCGCCATTTGAAAGGTGATTACTGCGTTTTAGTTTGTATTATTCTCAATGGAAAGAGTAATGGAATATAGATCGTTTTAAAAGTAGGGCTGAGAAGATTTTTACCCTATTTGTGCTGTTGTTTCATCTTCTTTATGTACACCATCGGTGAAGCAATAGGAAAATAATTGACATGCATGAGTATATCAATTAACTATAACACATAAACGGCGAAGCTCTCGTGAGCTCACTCAAAAGAGGTCTTTTTTTAAACGTAAAATTGTGAATAACAGTAAAAAGACAAAATTAAAATTATAATAAAACTTTCCGCTGTTCGCTATTAATAAGACGAAACCCGAAAAACACGAAAGTGGAGCCTTCACAAATTGCGGGAGCCGACGATAAATTGGACGAAAACGAAGAAATTGTCGCGAAAAATCGGTTCTTCTATCGTTTTAATATCACTTTGACTTGACGTAAAGTTGAAGGAGAACTTTTATATCTTTTATGAAAATAAAAAATTGGCCAAGGGCGAGTCATACACACATCATATATATTTTTTATTAGCTTTATCATCTCTTATTTAAGAAGTTACAGGGGGGGTTGACGACACACATTTTACCACTTTGGGAATGCCTCTCGCGCAAACTATTCAGTTTAGAGAAAAATGATAGGTATTAGAATTTTTGACCTATTCGAAGATCCCCCACAGAATGGGTTATGGATTTGATGAAAAAAAGTTTACAACTAAAGTAAGTTAAATAAAGGTTTTTAATCCAAATCTTAACGAGAGTTAGTTAATCCAACCCAATTTTGTTTCTATCGGCGGATAAATTTAATTTAACTTTAAACTTCCTTTAACTTTAGATAGCGCTTGTGGAGGTTACACACATAAATACATATTACACACAGAGAGAGACTTTCTGTCAATGTCATTGGCATACAAAAGGTGTTTTATTGGTCGTCTTTTTGGTACCTACCTATTAGTTATGTAGTACCTAATAGTTTTTTACGGAACTGGCGAATATAAAAACGATTACTATTTATTATTTATTTATTATTCTTACTAAAGAAATAACTCATTTGAAGCATACATTAAAAGCAATTTATTAGCGTGACAAACGACACGTGAATGCAGAAGCTGGTGTGAGAAATACGTAGCGTGTCTCCGTTGTTTCCCGTCACGTAGCTAAAACAATTTGAGCAGTTCCTGCGTGACACCAAGTATTTGAAGCGCAAATTTTAATCAAATTTCCTTAACACGTGCCCTTGCCTGTCCTCGATAGTGGATTAAAGCTGGTTGAAGGATTTACAGTGTACGGACGGAGGAAGGTCAGCTTTGAACTATTGATTGTGGGTGGGGAATTCCCGGAGAATGAAGAATTATGAATGTTCTATTATCAACGATGAATTCAGAAGGATCTTTACGTGTTTAACAAAGTCACCCGCCGCGTCTGTCTATCTGTTCACAAGAAACTCAAATCTACTGAACGGATTTTCATGCGGTTTTCACGCATAAAAAAGGGATTCAAGAGGAAGGTTTGGGTGTATAATTTGTTAAGGTTTTGTGTTAATTTGTTTAAAATATGAAGGTAATTGTTGTTAATATCGGAAAAATTTAAGCTGCCTAGGATCTTTCGGTGAAAGCACTGAATAATTAATGCGGGATTTGAGTGTGTTGTTACTAACACACTCAAATCCCGCACTAGGATTCCTAATACCCATGACCTGAGAACAAACGTTTATCTGTCACAATCACAATTTATCTACCGCGGCCGGAAATGAACCTGAGCGTCACAGCCTATTATCGTGTGATCAATCAACATTTCTATGAATGGATAATGAAAAATTATTCTGTATCCGAAGCGTCTATGATTAATGACGATCAAAGATTAAGAATGATAAATGGATAATAAAAAAAGAATGATAAATATCAGTGAATGATTTAATCAATTAACTATGAGTAATGTTTTTTTAAGAAAAAGAAACATGAAAAGTATTGTTCTTGAATGCTATAATCAAATGCAAATCTGATTTTCACTTGTAGTTAAGTTTTGTAGATCGAACTAGACTCATTTACATTACAACTCGATTCGCTTAAAGTTAGTTCGAACAGTACAGTGAGTTCTTTTAACTCGACTAATGTGAACATAGCTAGGAGTGGCTGCGCAGATGTCGATTTTAAGGCCAAAATGGTGGTAGGAGGCGGGGAGTGGTGGCGGTAAGATAGTTAGCCAATACTTCCATGGCCAATACGAAGTAGCGCATCACATAACACTGTCTTGGCCGCCGTGTTTTGATTGGTCAGTTACTGTACCTGCGCAAAAATCTCGGTAAACAAAGTTCTCATCAGCCGAGTTATAATGAACTTACTGTACACGAGTCCCATCCCAATGCTGAAAGCAAAGTCGCTCTGCGCTTCAAACGTCAGCATTGAGCGTTAAAACCAAATGTTTTGTCTGACCTTATTGGGCCACAACATTGAGCTGCAAACTGTAGCGAAACTACTAAGTTTAGAACGTGTGTTACGCATGTGAATAAAATTATAAATACAAACAATAAAAATAACGCTACACACACATCAGGCTTCACTGGGATTCAATGTTCCGTAGGTGCCATGGACAACACTTAGATATAAGGCACATACCCAGAATCAAACTCAAAAAACTTTGCTGTACTTAGATTCTAACCCCGGACCCTTTGAACGACGACGCGGCTTGGTATCAGATCAACTGAGCCACACAGGTCGGCAAAAAGTGAAAAAATATTTTACCTCAATCATAGCCTAAATCTTGTCTTTCTTGTCATGTACGAACGAAGGTCAAATTCACTTAATATCTCTGAACCCTGTTTGATTTATACAGCGGATACCGCGCCCGCGGCGGGACCGCCCTGTTTAAGGCAGGTTTCCTACCGCCGGCGAATCTGCGAAAAAGCTCGGCTATTTTCTCGCTCATGATACGTAAAAAAGATTACGACATTCCGTGTAAAAATGATGCAAATACGGTAGGTATAGTAAACCCAACTTAAGATTGAAATGAAGAGAGGCACTGTCGGACGCATTTGACCAATCCTTGCACACTAGTAACTGACAGATGAATGACCACAACGTACTTATGAATGACTTTTTAACATGGCGGCGTTAGTTCCAATTTTTGCCATTTCAGAGATAAGCTGGGCGCACTGTACTCGCTGTACTGTACTGACACGGTACTGACAGTTCACACAGTCGGTGAATACTCGCTCAAATATGCATAATTTCTTTTGTTAACTCGGAATGTCATATTTATGTACCTATTATACTACAGAGTCTTGAGTCAGAAAATAATATTTACGAGTATGTACTTATAATACGCGTCTTGAGTGAGAAAATAGCTGAGCTTTACTCGCTACTCGCCGGCGATGGGACACCTGCGTAAATCGGATTAAAATTTGGAAATTGGATTGGCTGAGAACAGTCCCGATTTTACATTTTATTCGTCAAAATAAATATATGGATAGGTAGTAGACAATTTTGATTATTGACCAAAATATCAGCGTCAATATAGATATTTTTATTTCCTGCCACTGCACTGCAAAAAATTGAAAAATATAAGTAAATAGATGTTGGAACTGGTAAAAAAAGAATGATGCATTTTTAAAGCAACTGATGTACCTATTGATTAAAATGCATGCGGTAAAAAGTGTAAAAATTATGACCCTACCGTCCCTAATAATTTGGTTACTCACTGTACCTACTACGTTTCAATGCGGTTTTCAACGACCCTAAAGCTTCAAAGAAACATGTGATATATTATATACTTCATTTCATATAAGCGAAATACCTATTCCTAAAAAGTACTTTCTGTCCAGCAGAGTTCGCTACCATAATATTTGATTGTATATAATAACAATTGCAAACACTAAGTCACGACGCAATTATTAAAAAACAACACACGTATTTTTTTAGAAATGCGAAACACGATAATGCTCCACACTTATTTGTACAAGATACATTTAGTAAGAATTTTAAGGGGTAGCTGTTGCCTACAACTTCGTTCGTGTATAGGAGATTTTCCTGCGTGAATTCCAATCCCACAGGAACTCCGGGATAAAAAGTAGTCTAAGTATATGTTGCTCCACCACCTCTTCTATTTCCCAGTGAAAACTTCATAAAAATCCGTTCAGTCATGTCTGAAATTAACGAGCACACACATACGATTAGTTACAGTTTTGTTATATGTATAGATAAGAAGAAGATAATATATAGACATAGATTATTTATTCCGTGCGCTAAATACATATTTCATATTGATAGCTGAAAGCTTTTAGTTGAAATGGTTCTCATTGAATTAGCTTGTAGCTCCTATAATGTTGACAACATAATGGCGGTAAGATCCACGGCCGACAGTTTATGAGAATAGTAAAATGACGACGTTAACGAGTTTATTAGAGGCTAGAGTGGCCATAGCGGCGTAATAAACCGGGCAACTGTAGGATCAAACATTATCCTTAGAACTCTAAATTGTCCTGCTAGGCTCGAGATTCTTGTCACAATGTTAAGGATAAAAGATAAGGATAAAGATACAGGGCTCTGATTCTGCTACTTTATAAATACATCAATGGCATTTCGCTTGAATAGTTTGACACATTTTTGGCACATTCATTTTTACGAATTGACGACTATTGACGACTACTTACCACCAGATGGCTCATCTGCCCATCAATTACTAAGGATTGACAATCCGAAGGGCTAAAACTTAAAATTACATAAGTTTTGAAATACAACAAAAAGATTCAACTTGGTCAACATAATAATATTAGAATTTATTTTACGCATGGATAACGTAGATTCAACCCTATTTATCATATTATAAGGATGTGTTTGCGCTTAAAAAAGGTTCGCCGATGTGTGGAGGAGACAGCGGCATGTTTTCAGTTGATAAATGTAGAATGTTGCGGCCCGCGGGGGTCGCTGAATAATATTTTAAATAGTTTTTGTTACCAAGTCTTGTGTTTTATGGTCTTTTTAATGTGCCGCTGCCTAACGAAGTTGAAAGCCTTTTACGACCTAAACTTCCAAAGCCCAACATTCAAAACTTTAATAACTTCATTACATTAAGTACTATTAAAAATGAATTGTTTATTAAAAAAATCACGAGCAATTTTTAAGGCAATATCTAAAGTCTCAGCCGTCAAACCGACAAACCAAGATTAAATAACCATATCTTATCATCGGTTTTATTAAGAAAGAAAGAAAGAAAGAAAATTATCTTATTATATATTAAAGAAAATTATCTTATTATATTAAAATCTTAATTAATGAACGCAATTATTTCACTGACTTTTTTCGGTTGTATGTTTGTCTCGACGTTTATGATTCCTGCTAATTTCATAATTGAATTTCAATTTCAATCGATATAGGTAGTCATTGTCGATTTGGATGCGGGTTTTAATTATATGTGTAAGCATAAGGTAATAATCTAGTTTCTGTCTTTTAATCGGTTAAAGAATCGCCTTGAGGCCTATTGATGCTAAATAAGTAAATAAGTCAAAGGTTATGGTACAAATAGCGGTAATTAATATTAGGTATGTATATAAATAAATGAGACATGCATATGTTACTGTGGCGACACCGCTCACACGTCACACGGTGACGTCACCGAAGCCTGAAACGCGCTATCGAAGATTTCTACATCGCTGGCATATATACCACGCCTCGAGTACATTCACTCGGGGCCCGGCCGCCCCCCAGGCATGTCGTCTCGCCTGGCGGGAGATCTCCCTTTGCCACAGTGGTGACCCCGACAAGAACACGTCGCTTCTGAGTACCGGTAGCGATTCAGGCCTCCCCTCCCACCTCACCTCACCGCTCACGCCCGACGGACTCACGCAGCGCGTCTCCCCGACACTCGCCAAGCTCGCCGGGGTCATCGCCGCGTATGGAGAAGACGCTTCCTGATCCCGGTCCGGCTGCCCTGACGACGACTCCACGGACGGCTGGAGTGCACCACTCGCCCTCCGCATTGGTCGTTTCACCCTCCCATCCCGACTCACCGTGGATAGAGGGCATCTTCGGGGCACAACATCAAGGGGTCACCAACGTCGAAGAGCACGCTGCAACATCGGTGTATCGACCTCCGGTCTGAGCAGGGGGGTGATGTGGCGACACCGCTCACACGTCACACGGTGACGTCACCGAAGCCTGAAACGCGCTATCGAAGATTTCTACATCGCTGGCATATATACCACGCCTCGAGTACATTCACTCGGGGCCCGGCCGCCCCCCAGGCATGTCGTCTCGCCTGGCGGGAGATCTCCCTTTGCCACATTACAAACACCTACATATAACTTGCCCCCATTTCTCCGCATTCCCGGTGCCCACATAATTATGTCCTGTCGTTCATGTGATCCTAGTCATTTGTATCAGTCGCAGCTACCGCGAGACAATATCTCCGTTTGTCGGAAACGATTCATGCCCCACTTAGCCCACGGCCCACAGCCCACGCCCAACAGGCTGACATCACTTCGTCCTGATATTCTATATTAAGTCTTCCTACATCTTATTAAAATACGTGTGTAGAAGGAATTTCCTATCAGTAGCTGTGGTGTAACACTTATTTGAATTTATAATGCTTATCCAAAATTGTGTTTCGTGAATTTTCATAACATCTTTTGCTATTAAGTGCACATGCACTTTTATTATATGATAGCTTTTTTATTAGGTATAGCGTGGCGTTTGCTATCTCGCCCATAGTTGTCAATAACGCCATGGGTTAATGGGTTAGTTTCCAATACAGCAAAAAAAAGAGAAACCTAGTAAGTAATCACCGTTTCTTTTTTTCTTTCAACAGCCTCTAACTAATGTATTTGGTGTTTCTTTGGCTTACGAGATAATGGAGCTAGTGTACGATAGGCGTTTATTTGTAAAACTTATTCAAATCTGGGAACGCTCGTGCTAGGGTTGCCAAATATCGCAAGTTTTATGTATAGCAGGGATGCCAGGCACGTAGGCATCCTAAACCTCTGTTTAATTTCGAGCTTCCGACGGACCTTTTTTGCTTTGTACATTCTATTTTCAATTTAAAAGGCTATTGCATCAGGGCTGGTCGCTAGAAAATAGTTTTGGTAGGAAAATCTGGCGGGGCAATATTATATGGCGTCTTGTAAGTTTACCATGTTCAATATCGGTTTAGCTTATTGGGTGTATCGGTGGACCAGTGTACGAATTTATCACACTTGAAACTTTCGTGTATCATATAGATAGGTACCTACGTCGTACAAGGATCTTTTGGCGTGTGGGGTGTGGGTGACAGAGACAGCGTCTTACAGTTTGCCTTACCTGCGCCAAAAGATCCTTGTAGGACTATATACCTGTCATTTAATAAATTCTACAGTTAGGTATCTCTGCTTGTCGATGTTGAAGTCGGTTTTTTTTTTGTAAAAGCAATTATTGAAGTTTTTATTGTTTGTTGATTGTACCCACTAAGTTTAGAAATATCTTAACCGATTAGGATACTGCTTTCCCTTAAATAATTATATGTATGTATAAGTATTGCAATAACTTTGGGGTAACTCTCGATACCAAACTTTACCCCACTATTCGACAGTCCATAATTTAACCATATCTTTATCTATCTTCACTTAGGTATGGTTTGGTTACTATTTTGTAACATAAACCCCACTAAAAATATAAAAGAGACGTTCTTTGTGAATTCGTTATAAATTCAAAAGTTGCCTCAAGTTGTCAAAGACAGCCGCATTTTCCTTGGGTCCCGACTTGTCAGTAAAGAAACTTTTCAAACACCTATTCACAACCATTGAGGGAGCGCATCAAAAATTCTTCTTTATCTTCATAAAAAACTTTGCAAAAACTAGAATTATGAACTTGAATTATTCTACATCTGTAATCTTAAGGTAACAGTTCTAATCTATAATATATAAGTTATAAGAAACATTTAAGGAAAAAACAATGATTGTTAGAGTTTTTGTCAATGTGTTGGTGTACGAAAACATGGTTATGCGTAGTATAGGCACTATATACGATATGGATAGTGTAAAATTCACCTGTGTTGAGAAGTTTCTTTTGCCATTTTTTGTCCTCGATTGTACCTAGGTATATAAGTTATATATAAGTATATCGTTAGAAGCAATAATGACGATTATAAGCGTATGGTAAAAATACCTAGATGATAACAGATTTTGAATTTAATAATGGACCAGAGTCGTCTAAGACATGATCGACCTATTACAATAATACTGACCTCATTTCGTACGCTATCCGCCAGGGTCCTTCAACAATTTCGAATTCGGTTATCGCCATACTCGTAAGCCTCTTTATTATTCCGGCTCTGCGACTTAACGAGAATTATTTTAAATCCAGCTTTTATATTTTCAGATAGATTTATATTTCAAGTATATTTATAGCAGGACACATTATGTTTTTTTAGAGTGAGGATGAGATCTGATGTACATTCTGCCTAAAATTATCGCTACATCTCGGCCACGCTGTTTACGAGTACAATCGCGCTCACATGCGCACAAACCTTTGTACCTACATATATTTGTCACTGCTTTGACAGCTTAGAATACTTAGAAATTGCCAAAAACTTCGCATTACTATTTTCGAAAGTCTGCCCTACACTTGTGGGTTCGCGTATTCGCATGTCGAACGGAGAATTTCCACCTTTTTCTTAAGAAAATATTTACATTCGTATTATTTACGGTTGAATTTGACAGAAGAGGAGTCACTGACCGTACACGATTTGGCAACATCCTCTATGACGCTACACGTAAATGAGAAACTTAACGAGTGTACATGCGTAGGCGCAGTCCCGCAGGAAGCTGTAATGATGCAGTTCGGGATATCCTCTTTGACAACAGACAACATAAACACAAACAAAAACATTACGTTGTCAAATAAATCTCAGGTCCGGTAAGCGAACTGACAACAGCGCTGGCTCACTATTACAAGGTTCTATGTTATTTTTGATAAAGTTTTGTAATAAGCCATAGAACTTCGTTATTTCGTTTAGTTGAAGAAAACATCATAGGACCGTATAATATATGATATTTTGCAGTTTATTTTTGCAAAATAGTTAGCTAATAACACATAGAACCTTGTAGTATTCTTAACTAAATAAGTGATACAATTTTAACATAGAATCTTGTAATAGTGAGCCAGCGAACTATTCACTCTTAACTCTTCGTCAATGTCAACAGCATGAGGTAGATATCATTTTTGTAGGCCTTGTTTGTAATTAATGATAAAATAATCTTAACTTAGGTACATATTATGGTCATATTCATCGTCATTATTGGTCTCGGTATACACACATTAGTCCCATGGATGGGCAAGGGTTCTTATTTATAAAGAGCTCAAGTCATAGTACACCACACTTGCCAAGTGTAAATTAGTATGAGAACACTGTTTTAACTTATTAACTTGATGTTTATTAGCTGATAAAATAAGAAAATTAAAAAAAGCTAAGCTACAACCACCACGCTGCTCCAATGCGGGTTGGTGGAGGGGTTAGTGGCCAACCCAGTGTCGAACGTTTTCAAGCCGCCTGAAGGCCTCCGACACGGCTTAACGACTGCTATCAATCGATAACAACCGGGACCGACGGCTTTACGTGCCCTCCGAAGCACGGAAGCGCTCAAGAAATTTTTGCCACTAGCGGTCACCCATCCGACTACCGACCGCGCCCGCTGTTGCTTAACTTTGTCGATCGCTTGGATCGACGCAAGCCCCCGGGCTATGAGCGCTTCATATTATCAATAAGAAAATTACAAGCCATGAAAATTAATGATAGCGATCGCCACCTCCGTTCCATCAATCGCAGGGTAAAAAAATCCCTAAATTAATAGGTTCTAATCCCAGTGACGCGTAACTCTAAAAAATTTGAATGGAACTTTATAATTTCTTCCGACATCCTTTGAATACCTCGCCTCCAATCTGAAACTAAGCTCATTCTTCACAAGTTTGATCTTCGGCTTCTCTGAGCCTAATTATATATTCTTCGGAACTCCCAATTTATTCCAATAGATAAAATGGGTTATCGCAACAAAAGACGAGCGAACCTCAATCACTAACTTGGTAATTAATCAACCGACGTTCTTGTAAATGTTTAACAATGAAATTGAAGTTTGACTTTATCGATATCAAAGTGTCTTTTCACACGGTGCGACAGTGTTACGATGAAACGTCGCACTATTATATAGCAATACTAGCGAACCTCGCTTCGCTTCGGGACCCGTAATTATCAGCCGCGTAGGTACCGCTATCGCAAGAATCTCGGGATAAACTCCCGATCCCGCGGTATTTTCGGGAAGACAGACTTGTTAGTTTAACTCATATTAATATGTTTGTTTAGAAGCTATACCCATACGCGTGGGAGAGCAGCGCATCGGTGACAGAATTAACAATAATTTTAACGGGGTCGGTAACAGCGGTAATTTTCAAACATTTTGAGCATATTTTTTTATTAATTGCTCCTTGTATGCAAACACAACGAGAAAACCTGCACATGAGAAAATCTCCATAAAATTCTCAAAGGTCTATGTCTGTGTCAAACCACTTTTGACCAGCACGGACGATGACCTGTGCCCCTCACATTTGAGAGGAGACTCGGGCATACAAAGGATACAAGGATAGCATGACAATAATTGCCACACACGCGAACATTACGTACTGCATTAGAGTCGTTATGATCGTCCTCATTAACCCTCTATTTATAGGGAACACGAGACACATTCGGAGCTGAGTAATGTCAAATACTACTCTAACTGGAGCACAACGCTAACTGAGTAGTTAGAGTAAACTGTAAACAGACATTGCGTAAGGCGAATAACGTAGGTTCACGTTAACTTTAGGTGTAAAGATTTTACTGCTAAGGTTAATCAAAAGATTTTTTTATATTTTGCTGTAAAATTAAAAATTATTTCGCTAAACAGTTTTTGTCAAATGTCTTTCTGGTTTGGTCAGAGGTTCGAAGATATTTTACTTAAAAGTAATATCCACATAAGAAGTACCTAATAGGACACAAAAAAAGTAATATTTATAGGTATTAAGAATCAGAACATACATAATATATACATAAGTACGAATAGTAAAAACCTCAAGATCCTTTCTGCACGGATTGCTGGAGATCTCTTTCGATCGAGAGGAGCATCTGGCATGCATTAAAGGGAATTTAACTGGGATCCTGAACGATTTGTACACATGTCTACATGTCGGTCTCGCGAAGAAACGTCTCATTGCAAGTATAGGAACTTTTTTTTAAGTACGTACATTAGTTCAGACATATCAATACTTACGAGTATGTACCTACATAATAATAATGTAACTGGTCTATGTCTGTGTAAAGGATATATTTGAAAGGTCTTCATAATTCCAAAAATATCATTTTAAGATTTGTCGTCTGCCTATTTATATGTCTGTATGACGCAAAATACTGCTGAATGAAATGAAATTGATGCGGTTTCCGCAGTTGCATTCGAAATCTTACTCAAAACTGATGGAAGATTTTTCACTTGAGAAGCAGGTAACCAAATTCAAAATTAAAAATATAAACGACGCCTGTATAATCTAACTCGTAATAATACATAAAATTCACTGGAATATCATAGATAATTTCATTTTCAGTTTTCACTGTCAAATTGCTTCAAAGGAATACATTTCTAGAGCAGCCGAAATCCGGTTCAATCTAGTTCAATCCAGTTTGAAAGACAATCCGTTGTTGCATCTGAGCCCTGGAGAAATACAAAGGATACTATGACGAAATTTTTATACAAGAATTTTACTGGATTAAGTTACTATTAAGAAATAAATAGAAATAGAATATATAGGGTGTTTCAACAACAACTTTGTTTTTCAATTGCAACAAACACCGACAACATGATAGTTTTGACATTTAGTTTTTCGACGTATTCTTAGTAGATGCATTGACAATTGTTGCAATGAATTCAATTTCGCTAGAAATTCCCATTAAAATAATCAAAATCCACTATGAAATCGTGGTTCTGATTGAGTTACAATTTCGTAAAATTCGTGATATTTTCGGACAACATAGTCATAGTAAGGAGGAGGAGGAGGAAGGGATTTGAAAATATTTATACAAATCGGTTCACCCAGTGCAAAGTTAGGACGTACCTCACACACATAAAATATAGAGTCGAATTGAGAACCTCCTCCTTTTTTGAAGTCGATTAAAAACAGCTACTTGAAAATCAGGACAATTAGGAAAATTTGTCTATACCACTATTCGACCGCATTCATCCATCGGTTCACGTCCTTATAGTAAAACCAACTTGACCTTGAAATGAAGAGAGGCGCTGTCGGACGCATTGGACCAATCATTGCACGCAAATCGACAGGTAGTAGCTGACAGATGAATGACCACAACGTACTTTATGAATGACTTTTTAACATGGCGGCATTAGTTCCAATTTTTGCCATTTCAGAGACAAGTTGGGCGCACTATACCTATCGAGCGAGTAGCCCAGTACTCATGGATGCGAACATTCTAACTCGTAACAGTGTTCCTAAGACTAGTCAATTGTAAGCATTATCAACGGAGCTACAGTAAATATATCGTTTTACGGAACCCGAGCAACGATACCATAAACACAGATCTTCAGGAGGCATTTTTTATCCATCCGAAACTTGTTTCTGACTCAATAACGGTTACACCCTCGGGAAATACGAGTCGCATTTGAGTGGCTCCTTCCTCGTGTTTCAATCTCGGCTCTATAACACGGCGAAGACAATTCGGTAGTAAAGTTCTCTCAGCGGGTTACCAACTATCCGGATCTCTCTGGACATGTCCGGACTTTTGAGTGGTTAACTTTGTGACTTAAAAATGAAATTGTAAGTCTAGGTGCCTTACTTTTTATTCAAATATATTTCATTAAGAACAAAATGACATATTTTAGTAAAATTTTATTTTGTGGCCAAATATCCAATCTCTTCTTTATTGATCTAAGGAACATGCAGCACCAACCATAGGCTCTACCTATGAAATATCTGGAAATTTTTATTATATCCAGCTAATTACATGAATTTTTTCAACTTTGAAATCATAGCCCTTGGCCTCTGAGCATATTTCGAAGTAAATAATTAAAAAAATACTTAAAAAAATCTTTCCAGCACAATAAGTGAAAAAAAAACTACAGTCTTACAAGGATCTTTTGGCTCGTGGGTGACGTGTGGGTGACAGAGACAGTGCCTTACAGTTTGCCTTTCCTGTAAGGCGCTGTCTCTGTCACCCACACGTCATCCACGCGCCAATAGATGCTTGTAGGACTATACTCAACAAGCATAAAAAAGATACATTTTTGTTCTGTAACGATCGTAAAACGCTCAACCCTGCCTCTCATTACTTTACAAGTTAATGACCAAATTATTTCAATTTTGTTTCGATGTACACTAACAGTTATTGTAAAAAGTAATGTGATTCTTAGCAATTTAGACATGGATCTTAAAGTCTAATTACGCGGCGTTGTACGGCTTTGGAATCGAAACGGTTTAAAGCGTCTTATCGTTTCGTGCGAGATCGCTGTTAGATATGATCCGATGGTAAATGCACGGCGTTGATGGTAGGCCGCGGTGGGCACGCGACCACTGTGCTTTGTCCACAGACTTATAAAAAAATAAGCAGACCTAATTATGGCAGAAAAAAGCGTGCCAATTACAACTACATAGACATGCTGCACACATTGACATTCTCCATACAAAACATTCATGGTCTACTGTTCATGGTCTATTGTTGTCTATGGTTCTCATGAAAAAAGTGTGCTTCTTGTAGCTTATCAACATGGCAAAAGTGCTTCAAGCCCATTTTGTCTATGTGTGCGTGAGTGTTGCAACAACAAAAATAAAACGAGATAGACTTTGTACGTGTCATGGGAGAAAAAGAAACTATTGCTTACATACGTCTTTTTAGTGGTGAAAAGGATGTTAGGTCTGGTTGTTTTATAAGTCTGTGGTTTATTTAGTCCGACATTTCTATGAAAACTATTCGACTTTTAAAAATAACTGTGATAACGTCAGTGTAATGCTACATCTATGGTGATTTATGAGGCGAAGTCAATGCTAGAGTAGTGGTCGATCGGTTAGAGGATTTTGATTTGGTAAGTTTACCTTGGTAAGTTTTGGTAAGTTGGCACATACTTTATATGCATGAACGTAAAGAAAGCTTGTTTTATTTAATTTACAACTTAGTAATATACTTGAAACCAGCGATACCCCGAAATTATTTTTATGTAAATTGACCACAAAAAATATTGTAAGGAAAACAATAAAAAAATGTTTTAAATCAGTTTTCATTTGTAACATTGATAGTTTTAATTCTATGACTGAGAGTTAATTTACTTTAATGTGGGGCAACTGTGCCAGGTAAACCTCGGAACTCTTCAGCATTCTTGTTTCCACGATGGCGGCCGCGAGACAAGGGTCGCAACCCCACAAATTTGGATTTAAGTTCACACTAACCCCCTCTTGACATATAAAAAATAAAATTGCTTTAAGTGAAAAACCCAACTCCAAACGTGACGTTTCAACGGAAAGTCCGCGAAAGCATACGCCTACCTATAATATGCTATACTACATAATAGCGTACCTTTTCACGATTTCCATCTAAATATTTTCTCTAGTATGAGTATGAATGTCTATGAAGAACAAAGAATCTTATTACCGAAAAAAGTAAAAATTGGAAAGACTGACACGTGATTGATGGACTTAGTAAAATTGATTTAGTTGAGAAACGAGCTACATTTCACATTTTTATTCATATTTGTAGTATTAGTAGGATAATTAAAGTCCCCAAATCAATGTACTCATACTAGATTTTGTCTTGTTATGTTACAACTCTAATATCTCACGAGATCAAGTCGTCCAAACAAATTAATGTTGTAATTTGATAAACCCTCTGAAATATTCTTCGTAATGATGTTTCACTTAGCCGGAATGTTTGTGTAATTTGGCTGTCCAATTAACTCCACGCAAACAGGCGATTCGATTATGTAATCAACTTTGATGATTTAATGTCTAGATGGAACATCGAATCCGCGCAAACGTGTCAAAAAATTGTGGCTAACTGTTAGCCATTATTTTTATATCATTGTATCATTGATCATGCACACGATAGACAATAGACGAACGTGTAAAACATCGCCTGCACGCACACATGCTTGATATTTCTGCCTTGTTTTTTTGTTTTCATTGTAGGGCGACGCTCAATCTAGACATTAGATCATCAAAGGTAATCAAATACGAACGTGAGAATACTCGAACCCCTTTGTTTTCATTTCATTTCGATTTTACGAAGAACTAGTGAACGCCCCTGCTTCACTTCAGCCCCTTGGGGGTTGACAAAAGCACGTAGCCTTTGTTTGACCTTGTGGCATCAACTTTTCCTGAGAAAATTCATCGAAACCGGTCAGTAAATCGCCTAAGCTTAGATTTTTATACAAACTTTCATCCCCTATCCTATGTGTCATCCATGGGTCTTCACCTATGTTTTATCATTCCGAATTTCATCCAAATCAGGCTAGTGATTTAGCCGTGAAAGGCAGACAGACAGACAGATTTACGCGTTATTAATATTACTATCGACTAGGAACTTGGCCTAGCTTTGCTTCGATAATCTTGTGCTTCTGAGACAAAGATCATTATTGAATGCTTTTGTTTTTTATGGAATCAAGATAGCAAACGAGCATGCAGCACCACCCTTCCACTGCCGCCCATAACAACTGTGACCGACGTAGAACTAGACTCAAAGGGACTAGGATGGTTAGTCCAGTTAGTAGATGGTGTTTAAGTTCGTCTATTGCAGGGTCGTTGTCAGTGGCGATTTCTCTAAGATGGCGCGTATGGCGGCGCCATACCATAAATTTTAAGCATTAAATAAAATGTATAAAATCATATATTTACAACTGTCGCGCGCGTGCGAAGGAGGGCTGGTCACTGGTGGTGGATGCGAGTGAAAATACCAAAATCCGGAGGGAAGACTGAACTTTTTATTGTTGATCGATGTTACAATACACGAGTCGCTAATGTGTCGCGGGATATTGAGATCCGTTCCGACCCGGGGATCCGAGATCGGGTTCGGTATTCTCAGAGTTGATATCGAATGATCCACTAATAGTTCGGTAATCCGTAACTAAGAGCGTATACAAAGATATCAACGTCGTATCGAATGTCGAATGAATAACAAGATTAAATCCACTCGTTTATGCAAACTACGCGGTACAATCGTTAGCGTGATTCAGCTTCTGTACAGCGCCATCTCTTAGAAGTGAGTTGAACTAAATTGTCTTCTCGCTTTCTAATGGACGAAAAGTTTGTGCTTGCGCTTTGCTATGTTCGTTACAGGCTCCCCCTATGTCCCTGAAGACGTCCCGGCGAAGGAGACATCACATTTACTTATTCTCTTCTTCTGCCATTGTAGTTTTACGCGGTCTACCTCTCTTCTTTAGAGGTCTGACTGGGTCTGGTGTATGACGGTCCCCTCCCTGATAGGGCCGTAAAGCTGAGGCGTGGTATACGCCAACTATCTTATTCTGTCGTATTCGTTCAGCTATTAGGAAGGAGCTAGGACCGTGTCGTTGCTTAATAACGTACGGACCATCTCGTCGCGGTGCGAATTTTGCACTATATCCCATGCCAGCTTTACTTAGCGGGTGTAAGTCCACCATCACAAGGTCACCTGGTTGGTAGGCAGGACGGAGTTTGCGCTTTGCATCCACATACAGCTTGCGTCTCTCTTCCGTCATTTCCTGGACTTCCTTAGCTTGCGCGAGGGTATCAGCCATCAGAAGAAGTTTGGGAGTAATTTCGGGTATGAAGTTTTCACTTTGAATAATAGTCCTTAGATCATGCTGCACGTCATCGGGAGTCCGCAGTTCTCGTCCGAACGTTAGATAGGCAGGAGTGAAGCTGGTCGCATTCGAAACGGCAGTGTTCATGGCAAAGCGAATGCTTGGAAGCATTTCTGCCCAAAGAGTGTGATCGTTTTCGACAAGTATGGCCAGTTGCACCTTTAGATCCTTATTCTTTCTCTCGACAGGATTCGTTTCTGGATGATATACGGGCGTGAATCCATGGCTTATGCCTAGGCAGTAGGTAAACTTTTGCATTACACTGCTTACAAATTGAGTCCCATTATCACTTATCACTCTTCGAGGAATGCCGTATCGTAGAGCGATTTCATTCATTAGGACTGAAGCACATTCTTCTGCGGTAGCTTGTTTCAATGGGAATAACTCCACCCATCTTGAGGCTACATCTTCCACAACGAAGATCCAATTGTAACCATGTTTGGTTTGGGGTAGTGGACCAAATAAGTCGAAGGAAATAATTTCGAAACGCTGTGCCGTTGCCGTGGTTTGCAGTAGTCCCGCAGGCTTAGTATTTGGTGGCTTGTATCTTTGGCATTTCATGCAACATCGGACATAAGCTTCTATTTGGGTTCTCATACCTTTCCAGTAATAACGCCTGGATATTCGATCCAAGGTTTTCTGGGCTCCATAATGCCCCGCTGTGGGTTCATCGTGGTAAGTAGAGATAACCGCTAGTTGTTCTGCTTTAGGTACAACCAGTTTGCTGTTGTCATGGTCTGAGTGAGGGTCATAACGATATAAAATTCCATTGCTTACGAGATATCCTTTCCTGCTCCAATAAATGGCGTCCTCTTCATTGGTGCTCTCTAGGGCACTAACTATTCTCGTAATGTCGTCGTCGGATTGTTGCTTGCTTCGTATTTGCTCAGGAGTAACTGTAGGCATGTCCACGGTCACGGAACACACCTCGCAAGCTTTCGTGTCCTCGGGGTCGCAACTTGGTCGGGATAAGGCGTCCGCAACCACGTTGGTCCGTCCAGCAATATATTTAATCTGCAGATCATAAGCTTGCAGTTGTAAAGCCCATCGAGCAAGCCGTCCTGTAGGAGATTTTAAAGACATTAACCACTTCAGGGCTTGATGGTCGGTCAATACGGTTATAGGGGTTCCTTCTATGTAACCGCGGAATTTATTAACTGCCCAAACCACTGCAAGCGCTTCCCGCTCCGTTGTTGAGTAGTTTCGCTCTGCGGGTTTTAGTAATCGGCTGGCGTATTCTACCGGATGTTCTTGTTCTCTCTCCCCCTGCACTAAAACTGCCCCAATAGCGTAACTGCTTGCATCTGTTTTTATTATGTAGGGTTTCTTTTCATCAGCTTGGGCTAAGACGGGTTCCATCATTAAGAGCTCGCGCAGTCTGTTAAAAGCAGTATTCTGCTCCTCTGTCCAGTCCCATTTCGCGCTTTTCTTTGTAAGTCTGGTTAGGGGTTCGGCCACTTTGGCAAAGTTTGGTATGAACCTCCTATACCAGGAGCACATCTGTAGAAAAGAGAGGAGATGCTTGACGTTATTAGGTGGTGCCATCCTGGTTATCGCTTCCACCTTCTCTTGGTCCATTTCCAAGCCATTGGGAGTAATATAATGTCCCAAGTATTTTATTCTGGAGCAACAAAAATTGCACTTCGACTTATTTACCGTAAGGTTAAATTCTTTTAACAGGTCAAATACTTCCTGTAGATCTTGTAGATGACCATCCAAGCTATCTGACAGAATAATCAAGTCATCCAGGTATACTATCAATGTGATATGACTCAATTTAATGCGAAAGCGGTCCATTAGTCGTTGGAAGGTGGCTGGAGCATTCCTCAGTCCAAAAGGCATTCTTTTAAATGAAAACATCCCAAATGGAGTTATGAAAGCCGTTTTAATCTGATCCTCGTCTTTTATCTTAATTTGCCAGTAACCAGCCTGAAGATCAAGGCTTGTCATGAAGGGTGTCCTTTTTGCCTTGTGGAGAAGATCGTCTATGCGAGGCAGTGGATAGACATCTGGAGTGGTAATTGCGTTTAAGCGCCTGTAGTCTATGCAAACACGTGTAGACCCATCTTTTTTGGGTACAAGAACAACAGGTGCGGCCCAAGGAGAAACACAGGGCTCTATTATTCCTTCAGCCAACATCTTGGTCACTTCGCTCTGTAGAATTTGTTGTTTTACAGGGGAAAGTCGATATGGGGGTACCGCTACGGGTTGATGGTTACCAGTGTCGATAGCATGTTCGGCTTGCGTAGATGGTTTGCCATTAGGAACAAAGACGGTCTTATTTGCTTGCAACAGCCTCTCGATTTGTTTGTTCGTCAGCTCTTCCTCGGCATGCATGGATGCTATATCAATGGATGCTATATCCGTACTTGGAAATAAGCCTTCGGACCCCGGTGACAGCTCCACTTGATAATCTTCGGTAGCTTTACATGCATCTTCGAAAATGTAATCCATATAGGATAGGTCACCGTCGAAAGGGACTCCTTTTCGTTTGGCTGGTGACAGGGCTATGCGAAACAGTGGACCATAGGGTTTATCATCGCAGACTTGAGCAGCAGCGGTAGTTCGACTGGCTTCCGGTAGGGCAGCAGCGTCACCAATATGTGCGACGGTGACTTCATTGTTGAAAGATATGAAGTCCTCGCTGTATAATTCTTGCGGATTGCCTTCGTCACCACTGAAGTGCCATGTGAATTGCGGTAGATCCAGCACCATTAAGGCATCTTGGATAAATCCAACGCCGAGAAGTGTTCGTTTCTCCCGGGATTCCGGCAGAACAATGAATGTCGTCCTGATGGTGCGATTGCAGATGGTTATATTGACCATGGTAGAAAGTACCTTCTGATTTCGTCGGAAACCGTCTGCGAGAGTCACCACGACGCGCTCTTCTTCGAAGATGGACCCAGTCGCACGCAGGTGTAAATATAATTCATACGAAGCTATATTAGATTTGGCACCGGTATCAATGAAAGCTGCTCCTGTTTTCCCTTCAATTGTGACAAACACAACGGGCCTGGGTCTGGCATCGGTCTTGATTCCGAGAGTGCAAAATCCTATTTCTTTCGGTACTCCGTCAGATTTTCTGGTTTTGTGGCACGTTGTACAATTACTACGCACTACTCCAGGAGCGCCGCAGCCGTAACACGAGAATTGTTTTCCCGTGGGCGTTGTCAGCTGGGTTGCCATCGCTCCCGATGAGGTAGCTGCAGGCGGAGGGGCATTCGCCGAGCGTCTGGCGTCCGCACTTGCCTTTTTTGCGCAGGTCTCTATTGTATGATTGGTGAGACGGCAGTATCTACACCTGATCTTCGTAGGCTTTTTAGAGGAGGGTTCCGTAGGAACAGATGGTTTCAGAGCAGGTGTATGTTCCTTGTTACGCAGAAGTTGTTCCGCACCTTCAGCGGCTTCGAGTAGTCCATCATATGTATTGAAGGAATTCCTTGATACTTTCTCGCGGATCTCCAGACTTAGAAGTCCAAATAGCATGTCAAGCTGCTGAGACTCCAACAGCTCTGGGCTTGGCAGTAGAGAGAAGAGCATCCGCTTCTGAGATATGAATGACTCAGTTGTAATGCCTGGTTCCTGAGGTGACGACATAATTTCTTGGTAGATGACATATGCAGGTTTCTTTGGAGCAAACGATCTTCTCAGACGTGACTGGAATTCGTCCCAAGTGTGTACTTTGCTCTTCATCCCTTGCCACCATATCCCTGCTTCCCCCTTGAGAACGAGAGGAAGACCGGCTAATGTGTCAACGTCACTAATCCGCTCCGAACTTTTAAAAACGTTGATGGCGGCCAAAAACGCCTCGAGCACATCAGTATCTTTGTGTCCATCATATGTAATGGAACAAGTGGTGAATGATCCAGATTTGGGCGTCATTGCGGCTAACATTCGTTCAAATTGAGCTTCCGTGAACGAAACGGCCATGGCTTTGGTTTGTCGAGGAGGCTTCTTACTTTGAGGAGCACGTTTAGCAACTACTAGTTTTGGTCCTGATGGTCGCCGTCCAAGGGTTACCGGTGTTGAGGTTTCAGCCGACGTAGGTTGTTCAGTCTTCATTTGGTCTTGACAGATGACAGTACCTCCTTCCCACGGTCCCGGGTTCAGTATGAGGCACAACGTTGGGCGTCAGTGTCGCGCGCGTGCGAAGGAGGGCTGGTCACTGGTGGTGGATGCGAGTGAAAATACCAAAATCCGGAGGGAAGACTGAACTTTTTATTGTTGATCGATGTTACAATACACGAGTCGCTAATGTGTCGCGGGATATTGAGATCCGTTCCGACCCGGGGATCCGAGATCGGGTTCGGTATTCTCAGAGTTGATATCGAATGATCCACTAATAGTTCGGTAATCCGTAACTAAGAGCGTATACAAAGATATCAACGTCGTATCGAATGTCGAATGAATAACAAGATTAAATCCACTCGTTTATGCAAACTACGCGGTACAATCGTTAGCGTGATTCAGCTTCTGTACAGCGCCATCTCTTAGAAGTGAGTTGAACTAAATTGTCTTCTCGCTTTCTAATGGACGAAAAGTTTGTGCTTGCGCTTTGCTATGTTCGTTACACAACCTAATTATTTAGACCTAAGTACAATAATTACATTTTACGAGCGCTGCGGTCTTCTATCACGAACGCGACTCGCGGCGACTGTCTTCGCGTTCGGTCGGCGCCGAGCGCGGCCGAGGCGAGCGATGCGCTTCAGCCAGCGCATGCCTAGTCCATACAAAGTCGTTGGCCCGCGCCGCCCGCGCCTCTTCGATCGCTTAGTATCACCATAGTAAAATTATACTGTGGTATCAGCGTATCACTGAGTTTGAAACGCGGGTCTGGCGCTGGGAATGGCGCATTACCTAACGAGTTTTCGCATGTTTTTCGTGATAGTGTAGATTTGTGATTACGGTTTCTATCTTTCTATTGATTTAATTTACTTTTTATTTAGTAGGTAATTAGTTTATAATGAAATGACATGAAATTATGAGTGATTCAACAAAATCTGTGATACAAGAACTTTTAGAAAGACCTTTCACGACGAGATCGTTTGCCGAAAAACGGTTGATAGTGGAAAATGGACTTTCACTATGGGACAAACCCTAAAATCGCGAAAAAACATTAGCTATTTCATACAAAAATAAAAATGTCAAATTGTATGAAATTTCTTTTTAACCGACTTCAAAAAAGAAGGTTCTCAATTCGACCGTATATATGCTTTTTTATGTACGTTCAGCGATTATTTCGTCGTTTATGGACCGATTTTGATAATTCTTTTTTTATTCTAAAGTAGATATGCGCAGTGGGGTCCCGTGATAAGGACACCAGGATCTGATGATGGCATCTCAGGGAAATCGAGGGGAACTTTTGAAAATTGTATGGACAACTAGTGTGTTTGTTCATGTTATCATAAGTTTTCCTCGGACCTACCTTATTTCTTATCTATGTTAATGACCTCTGTAATTACAAACTCAATAATTGCAAAATATTTACGTACGCGGATGATACTGCTCTCGTCTTTCATGCTAAGTCCTGGAGCATCCTAAAAGTCAATGTCGAATGTGGTCTCCACCTGATTAATAACTGGCTAACAGCAAATTTACTAACATTAAACCTACATAAAACAAAATTCATACCATTCTCGCTCCGTAGATCTACACAACCCAACGTCAACTTTAATCTAAAAGTACATACATGTAATATGTCCGAAATCGATTGTTCTTGCACTAGCATCGAAAGAAGTAGTAACATAAAATATCTTGGCGTCCATCTCGATCAACATTTAAAGTGGAATCTTCAAATTGAGTACACCACCGACAGAATAAGAAAACTGATATGGGTATTTAAGAAACTTAGGGTAGTAGCAGACGAAGCAACACTTATAAACACTTATAAAGCGTTAGCCCAGTCTGTCCTGAGTTACTGTATCCCTGTCTGGGGAGGGGCAGCAAAATCACACATGATTGCCCTAGAAAGAGCTCAAAGAATGCTGCTTAAAGTAACGTTTTACAAACCTATTCGCTTTTCAACCTTTAACCTCTATAATGACTACAAACTTCTTACCACCCGACAACTTTATATTTTAAACTGTATTTTTAAAACCCATCAGTCTTTACATTACAACCCAAGCCAAATACTAAAACGTAGGAATGCCACAGTTTGCCAAATACCACAAGTTAAAACCAAATTCAGACAAAAACAATATGCTAAACAATCTTCTACTATTTATAATAAACTTAATGCTAGACTAAATATTTATTCCATGACCAGATTAGAAGTAAGGCGAGTTATTACTGAAACATTATTAACATTTGATTACATTGAAACGGAAAAATTAATCTATTAAACTTACTACATTATAATATATATACCCACAAACACACACACACACACACACACACACTCACAAACTGACACACACACGCACACACGCGCGCACACACACATACACACACACATACACACACACACACGCACACACTCACACACTCACACACACACACACACACACACACACACACACACACACACACACACACACACACACACACGCACAACTTAAACTATACATCATACTTTTTTTTGTTTAATCATGTAATAAATTTAATTTTGTTGATTTACTATAACATGTATCGGAGGATGAGCGGGGTACCCAGTAACACAGGTCTCCACCTAGTACAGGGGCCCTTGCAACTTGTGTGTAATGAAACTTGTGAATCAATAAAATCATTTTTCATTTTTCATTTTCATTTTCATAAGTACATTAAAGCACTACTATTTCATGAAGATCTGGAGTCGATCTGATGAAGCCGAAAGACAGTCGAGGGAACTCCTCAACGATTTACTGCAGTTATCTAGCTAGTGTTTGGGCTTGATTAATTTGTAGCGACGAGAACTTTACACTTACATGTTGAATTGAGCGCCATCTGGCGAGTAGTTTTTGAGTTATCTCTACTTATCAAGATTGAAGTCGGTTATTTTTTTTTGTAAAAAGCAATTATTATTTGCGATTTCAAAGTAAAAGTAGGTTTCTTAATGAAAGACTGCAAGTTTGTTAGATTGACCGTCTGAAGAAATGGTTTTCCGGTTATGCGCACTTAACACTACACCCTATATAACAAAAGCTGGAGCCACCCCAATTATAAACACCAGGAATCGCCACTGGTCGTTGTAGTGCACAGTCCATTAGCGGGCTTTCCAACAGCGGGCGCGGTCGGTTTGTAGAATGCTTGGCTTCTTGTTTTCACGCTTTGCGTGCCAATTTTTTATCTTTATAGTTAACTAGAGACTCGCCCTCGCTTCTCTCAACGTTAAATTGATAATCATCATAGTCTAGCATAGCAAATTACATAAGAATGTACACAAACTATGTGTAAAAACCTTCCTTGAGAAATATTCTACCTGATGGTGAAAACCGCATCAAAATCCGTCGTGTGGTTTAGATAAGAAGACTTAGAAAGGCACAGAAAGATAGACAGAGCTGGAGGAGGCGATTTTGTTTTACACTACGTAGTGATGATCGAAGTTTATTGGTCTGAGGATCGAAATACCAAACAAATGTTAATAGCGCATCTTTTAACTAATATTAAAAGAATTTCAATTCTAAGGCTACCTTCACATAAAGCCATTTTCAATTTGAACAGAATCACTTTCCATAACGAGAGACATTGGGCCAATTCTCAGCCAGTTAGACAATTAGGGCGGCGGAAATAAACGGCGACTGACCGTCAGGAGAATGGAACTGTTTGGTTAATTAAACTGCTGTAAGAAAAGGATATTGCCTTCGACCCATTAATGGGTCACTGCACCGTACGGGTTAATAACTGAAGAGGCCTGGAGTATGTGCGTACGCAAATCGGAGTAGGGAGGGGGGGGACCAGATGCTGAATCAGATGCAGTACCTATCCTTTAAAAATATGGGTGTGCAGTTTCCTCCGTAATTTTTGAAAATTGGAGATGCATGTAGGATGCGATTCCAAGCTAATCTGTTGAGAAGTCCAACAGGTTTCGTCCGTTTTTTAGGGTTCCGTACCCAAAGGGTAAAACGGGACCCTATTACTGAGACTTCGCTGTCCGTCCGTCCGTCCGTCCGTCTGTCACCGGGCTGTATCTCATGAACCGTAATAGTTACACAGTTGAAATTTTCACAGATGATGTATTTCTGTTGCCACTACAACAACAAATACTAAAAAATAGAATAAAATAAATATTTAAGTGGTTTTAAGTAGTTTTAGTAACTAGTAGATAGTTTAGTTACCTTTCGGTCCAAGAGATGGCGTTGTGTGTAAGCTATGGCTACAATAAAACATTCAAGGCTTTCATACAACAGACCAGATTTTTTTGGCGTTTTTATACATAATGGTACGGAACCCTTCGTGCGCGAGTCCGACTCGCACTTGGCCGATTTTTTTTTTATTGGAGATGCACATAGGATGTGATCCCAAGTTGATCTGTGGAGAAGTCCAGCATTCGAACTGCTTGACTATCTATTAGGTAGGCCGTAGGTACTGCGATACAGATACGAGTATCTAGATACTACAAATTCTAATTCAAAATCATTTATTCATATAGGTATAATACCATTGATACACTTAAGCACGTATATTTTTCTCTTTAATACTATACAGAGTGTTCTCTGGCTAGAATACCGAGTATTAAATTGCTGGACAGTCGGTTTTATAGGAATAACTTCCTCGATTTTGTAAGAAAATTCAGTGAAAACATAAAAGCTTAGTCGCTTAGCGTAGTTCCGTTATCCATGTTTCCGTTCCATTAGTCAAAGACATCGGGAAATGGCGCTGAAATATGACGTCTACAACGGAATTATGATTGTAATGATAACGTTGTTAAGGCCCTGTGTATGTAAGATTTATTCACAAGCCTAGCTTTCGCTCGCATCTTTGTCTGTTCATAAAAAATGGAACCCAAAAATTTTCAAGTGAATTTATTGAATAAGTAATACATGTCAAACAGCTTCTTGCATTTAGCATTTTCAGCTGTGCGTTGTTTGTCTGTCAGTCAGTAACGGAAGAGTTTTATAATAATATATGCCTTTATTGATGATTGATGATTATAGGATTAGCAAACATTTTAATTTTCAAGAAAAGCCATAATATCTTAACATTATAAATGCTAAATTAAGTTATACTTAGTATGTAATCTCGAACACGGTGAAACTATTACTGAAATTAGGGTTGCCAACTATACTGTTATAAACACTATTATACTGTTTTTTGCTACATTATACTTTTTACTGTTCAACAACAAAAAAATGTATAAAATACTGTTTTCCGCATTTAAATGCGTAAGACTGTAAATATTCGACTTAGACGCTCATACATTTTCAATTCAAAGGGAGCTTAGTGCAATGCAGGCACAAACAAATCAGAATAAGGGTGTATAAAATGAAAAAAAAAGATTCAATTAATAAGTTGTGCGAGAAGCTCTAAAAATATACATTTAAAACATTAAATAAATAAAATACTGTTCATTTTTCTAAAGTATTGTTTATGCTACTTCTCAGACCTAAATATACTTTTTGTTTTTCTTGTAAAAGGAGTTGGTAACCCACGAATTTTTTGACATCTGGTAGGTCCCTCTTCAAGCTTTCTTCCACTTCGGTTTTTCGTACAACTTATGGGACACCCTGTATATACAATAATATACCTACCCTGTATATACACGTTCCCGAACAAACAAACAGCGTGTATCAAGTCATTCCGACTTCATTATCCCAATCGTTAAGCTGGAAGTATCGCAGCCTCGTAATCCGTATTGCGACAAGGTTCTATTTCCCGAGCATTTGAATATCTGATTAGAACTTTGTTCATCTGAGCATGTTCCGGAAAATAAGGGCTTGGAATTTCCTCCTGACTGAAATGCTATTGTCTCGTGCCCGTGTTTCACTGACAGCGAATGTAAATTAAAATATAATGGTTTTTCTTTCCTCACTGTATCTTTTTTTCTGTATTGTCAAATTGGTGTGCACAATAAAGTATATTGTATTGTATTGTATTGTATTTTCAGCGAAAAAAAAATAATTACAATACCTGATTTCTTAGTATTTTTTAATATTTTGTACTAAATTATATTCAGGCTGTGTTATCAACTAACTGAGCTACGCGAAAAATAAAAGAATAAATTATGCTTATTTTTTGTGGACTCAGCAAATAAAACTAGCGTAAAGATCTGCGCTCATTACAACGACCCGGCAACGAACCAACTAAAATACGTTTTCAACTAATGGGACAAGTGTACATTCAAGTATAGGTACTTGAGACGCCGAGGATATCGAATTGTTCACAGCGTACAAAGCTTGTAAGTAAAATTTACTAAAGCCATTTTAAATCCTCGCCGTCAATCTGCGCCGCCGCCGTTCAGTTCAAGCGCAACGTTATCGTCGCGCTCAGCACCTGTTCCTAAAAAGCACACTAACGCCGCGTTAACGCGACGTTAACGTTGCGGACTCGTAATGTCAACGCTTACCACTAGAGACCTGCGACGTCAACGTCGCGTCTTCGCAGAGTTGACGTCGGAGAAACGCCAACGCTCGTAAAACGCCAGTGGGATAGCGGCCTTAATCACAGGGACGGAGAGATTTCATTTCTGTGGGTTGCCATTAAAACGAATTCCATATCGAACGCGTCCGGAGTATAAATGCTAATATTATTCTCCGTTTTTCTTTTCTTATTCTCTTTCTTACCTTATTATAAAGAACCTCTTAACGCCTGGAGTGAAACACGCGGCGTCAACACAAACAAAACGCCTTTACCCCAAATCGTAATGTGTATCTGCTATTTTAGAGAACACTTCGTTCAGATTAATGATGATTGTCGTGTCCTCCTTGCACTCTGTACGCTAATAAAATTGAATAACACCTAATGATTTTATAATTCCCTAAATTACGCTCCGCAAGTTTTCTCCTTGTTTTTTGGTGTAATAAATTTTAACAAAATAGAACCGACTTTAACCCGAAAAGTAAAAATCGGTTCAGTTAAACGCGGTTAATCCTTCTCGTATCGTAAATCCTTCTCCTAAGTCTGGTAAACACGATGCTGAAAACCGCATCAAAATCGGTTCAACCAAACGCGAGATAATCGCGCACAACATACAGGTCAAACTGAGAACCTCCTTTTTTGAAGTCGGTTAAAAACTAAAATCCTACCAAAAGCATTGTATCCGAACTAATTTTATAAATTGACATAATAATCATAAATAATACTATTTTTTTACTGACTATCTATCTATTCCTGCGGTCTTTTAAGCTTAATCCTCTAAACCAATTTAGATGAAAATTGGTACGGATATTGTTTGAGGCTCGGGAAAGGGCAGAGGATAGTTTTTACCCCGGAAATCATCTCTTAAGAGAAAAAATAGGGGGTAGAAGTTTGCGTGGGGAATCAAATAATTTGGTGATATAACATTCTTAACAATAATTATCATTATTCTCATCATAACGATACAATTTGTCACACCCGTAGACCTGAATCACATATTTGGTTTCTCAAGAGAAATTAGGACAAAATGAACCAAAACTCATAGAAGTTTTCAGTGTTAGCATGTTTGTGAGCATGTTTGTGTTTTGTGTGTGTTTCCGGAGGTGAGTGTGTGTGCATAGTTGATTGAGTATAAATTTTCTAGATCGCTCATAGCCCGGCGGATTGCGTCGATCCTGAGTTCCTGAGCCATCGACAAAGTTAAGCAACACCGGGTGCGGTCGGTAGTTGGAAGGGTGGCCGCTAGTGGCAAAATTTCTTGACCGCCTCCATGCTTAGGAGGGCACGAAAAGCCATCGGTCCCGGGTGTTATCGATAGATAGTAGTCGTTAAGCCGTGTCGGAGGCCTTCGGGCGGCTTCAAAACTTCCGACATTGGGTTGGCCACTAACCCTTCACCAATCCGCATTGGAGCAGCGTGGTGGAGTATGCTCTAGGCCTCCTCAATAATGAGACCCGTGCTCATTAGTGGGTCATTAATGGGTTATACCAAGCCATGTTCTAATCATTTTGCTTACGATAAAATATCAAATCTCACTTCGTGCAATAGTTCTTTGAAACGGACAAACCATACATTATTTCCGACGATTTGCAGAGTCAAGACGAGTAGAGTTCTGCCTTGCAGAATTTAGAAATAATTTTATTAAAATCGTAATACCTATAGGGTAAGAAACTAGAGCATTAAATATAGAAGAACAAAGAGTCGTTCAAGCTACTAATCGCCTTATTGTGCACGCGTTTAGCTATGGGCCCCAAAATATTTGCACAATACAATTTCTCCAATTTCTCTAGTTACGTAGTATTCTCATGTTGGGCGATATAGAACTGCCGAGTAAGGCCCGCACCAAACGATTGGAGTTAATTGCCCGGTTGTTGCATTCTTCTCACGTACGGACTTTTGTCTTCGCGAAGTCGGCTCTGTAGAAGACAGCTTAAATACTTTTCACAAAGAAAGTGCGAAGAGACGGTTTCGGCACGTTTTATTGATGTTAGTTGCTGCTTTAGTTTAGCTATTTCTTTTTGAACTTCATTATGTTCAAAGCATATTCGTTTTTGCTTCTCTAAGGTAAGTATGGTAGGTATGGAAATCTAAGGTAAGTTCTAAGATAATGGCTAGGGGCATTTTTCTCGTCATATCTTTTACTCCTCTTCAGTAGGGCGGTTATAGGCTGTGATAAGGTAAAAATAAATTATTATTTACCCACGAACGCTACTTTATAATATTTATAAAATCTGCTTATTAGTAGAATCAGAACCAATATTTTTTCCGACGCATGTCCTCTAGAGGGCGCCGTGTTCAGTTTGACAGAAGCATAACAAAGCCAAATCACAGCCAATTAAGATACTTCCAATATGCTTCCAAATATACCTCATTTGTCAAATCATGATGAGTTATTTTAAGGTTATGAGCAAATAAACATAGATACATACCTAAATATCTACATATCAGTCAAACATAATTATACCTCAGGTAAAAAAGCAAAAAAGCACCCGTTGGCATTTAAAATGCATGTTTCTGAAACAACGTGTCAACCCTAAAAAAGGATTTGCAATCAAACTGTCGATTCGTTGGTAAAACTTTTATATGAACGGGCGGCGCTTCGGTTTATTTCTCTTATAGTTTATTTGTGAACCGGGACGACAAACGTGTGACCGTGCGTTACAACTATAGATTAAAAAAGTTTGTTACATCGCGCGCTTGTAAATGCTGCTACTTTGTCTACCACCTCAACAACTTATTGGCTACAACCCATTAATGGCCCACTACTAAGCACGGGTCTCTCTCTCCTCATTATGAGGAGGCCTAGAGCATACTCCACCACGCTGCTCCAATGCGGATTGGTGGAGGGGTTAGTGGCCAACCCAGTGTCGAAAGTTTTCAAGCCGCCCGAAGGCCTCCGACACGGCTTAACAACTGCTATATATCGATGACACCCGGGACCGACGGCTTATTGTGCCCTCCGAAGCATGGAAGCGCTCAAGAAATTTTGGCAGTAGCAGTCACCCATCCGACTACCGACCGCGCCCGCTGTTGCTTAACTTTGTCGATCACTTAGGATCAACGCAAGCCGCCGGCGTGGGCGGGGCTGTGAGCGCTTCAACAACTTATTACTCCGCACATAATAGAAAGAAAGAAAGAAAGAATTTGTGTTGCAAGTTGCAAATCATATCAAATCAGCGGTTACGCCATTCCTAGGTTGCACCATTTAAACAAGGTTAAAACGACGTCCTATCTAACAGTGACGTTAACCGGTTGACTACGGTCGGTTAAAGCTTTTGTTACTGTCAGTTATGTATCAATGTGTCTGTGTGTCGTAATAAACTGATTTGAGTGTGTTTTTTTAAATCGAAAGTCTTGTTCATCGCGGTGGTTCTGTATGTTTGGTAGAAATCGGTAAAGCAGTTTGAATAGTAATCAGCTATTTTTCAAAATATTGTAAAGCATTTTTGGCATAAGCTTGATTTACTGGCGTAAAATTGAATTATAAGCTTTATTATGGTGAAGATCATTTATGTTTCGACTATCTGTGCCCGCAACTTCGGTCGTGCATAGGTTTTCCTCGCGTGAACTCCTGAAAGTAGCCTAGGTATATTTTGCTCCACAACCTCCTCTATTTCTCTGTGAAATTCCCATAAAAATCCGTTCAGCCGTTTCTGAGATTAGCGTGCACAAACAGCGATCAGTTACAGTTTTATTATACTTAATGTATACATATATAAAAAATATAGATTGAAGTGTAGGGAAGTCAGTACTAAGCAGATCTACAGATTTCTTCTTGTCTTTAAGTGTCCACTTACTGTCATATCATTTCCATGTTCGTGGAAAATAATGCTGAGATAATACCTATACATAAAAGTTACATAGATTTAAGTAGAAGAGTTGGAGAATGAAGGCAGCTGTGAATTCTACAGTCTTCAAAACATATAATGAAGCTTATTCATTTAAAACCTCAATTAACTACTTTCTTTTCACACAACAAAACTTTAAAACCACATAAAGTTAACATTGTAACCCGAAAGTGCTGTAAAAATCTCGTTATTCTACAAATAAGTCTCAAGAAACGAGATAACTTTAACACTCCCGACTTTAACAAGTGTTAAACACAAAAGGGAAAACTGGTCCCACAACCGTGAGCTTCGGAACTTTATTGAAGATTTAAAAAATAAAAGCTTTACATAACTTTTTTATAAAGCACTTATTCCAAGTTTGATACACAATAATTATGAATACAACATTGTACTTAATGAATAAAAATGCGAGACCTTTTGCACACGATGCGACATCTTTAAAATCAATTTGAAATTAGAATACAGAACTTACTTTTTACAAAACAATAACGAACTTTAACATCGACAAGTACAGATAACTCAAAAACTTTTGGCAAAGGGATATCTGCCAGGCGAGACGATATGCCTGAGGGACGGCCGAATGAAAGAAGAATCTAGATGTACAGTTTTACCCTGATAATTCCGTTCCCTTGGGATAATTTTTAACAGTATTTTGTAGCTTTCCAACACCCATGCGGGCGAAGCCGTGAACTAGTTTGTTATAAGGACTTTTCAATTCAATCTAACATTGACTCTTTCACTAATTATCAAATCAATTCTCCTTTATCCCATAATATTGGACATTAACTAATCATTTACTTAGCTAAGTTAACCAACACTAACGTATATTAACTAAAATTAAATTGACAGTGCCTCTTAACGACTGTGTATGGCAGATGGTTACGAAATGTTTGACAATGTAATTTGCATTAAATATAACGCAAATGGGTCAAGACTTTCGGAGGTGATATAATCACAAACGCAAAATAAGTATCCAGAACATACCGCAAAATATACAAGTACGCTCGCGAAGAAAAGTAATTTATTGTATCTGGCTTGTCCACATAGGGCTGACACTCCACATGAATAAATAAAAACGGGCAATAATAAACTGTATCCAACCAGAAATAAACGTGAAAAATGTCTTTGTCGATGTTAAAGGATGTGTGGCTTTGTTTGTTTGCGAATAAAAGATTTTAAATTAAAAATACTACTATGTAATGTTAATTCATTCATTTTTTAAACCCAACTGCTGAGCTCGGGGCTCATCGCACAGTGTGGAGGTACAGGCTTTGGTCCACCACGCTGGGTCAGTGTATTTATCTAAATATCATTCATAAATATCCATCCAAATCAGCTAAATATCATTGGCGTTCAAATTCATTATGTAAAATTCTCACTTTCTCTACGGTGTTTTACTTTAGAAAATTTCTGTACCTTAACATGACCATCAAGAAGTTATCTGGTACAGTAAAGAAGTTCATGTATTAGGAGTGTGAAAAAAACAATCCAATAGTATAGGGATGAGTAAAGATAGAGATTAACATTGAATTTTATTTTTAAGTTGAAACAGTTTAAAAACTTTTGGCACCCCTACCCACAAACTAGAGGGCATCGATTATGCATCAACGCGGAACCTCCAGGATCCAGAGCCATGTTTAATGGATATGCTTTCCGCGAAGCTCTTCGGAACGTGCTGTATGATTTATCACGCGCTCGCCAACTCTTGGCTTATACTTCTATCTGATGTATTTTCCAAAATGTACGATTGGCAAAACTATATGTAAGTGTAGGGTTGCCAACTTTTCTGTGAAAAATATAACTGCTTAATTTTTTTATTTAATTTGAGCAATGTGTACATGTTATTTAAACAGTTCTTGTCATTATTTATACGTACCGTTTCCTTCGTGAATTTTAAGTCATTAAGTAGGAAAAAATTGGCATAATATGTAGGTAAATATAAATACAGTTAACATTGGTTACATCGGATGACTACGATTTTGATTCTTTACGATTCGATTCATTAAGTAGCTGATTTAACTGATTTATAGTTAAAAATTTATTGTGTTCATCCCTGAGATAATGGCAATAAAACTGTGCTGTATTTTAAAATATATATATTCTAAATTTGTACTAAATGTCATCTTTGTCTTTAACTTCGAAATATGTAATAAACATGGATATTTGGATTGCTCGTATTATTATTTAAAAATTATACATACATACCAAAAACTAGTCCAGAACATTGTACAATCAATAACAAAGTTCTTTAAATGGGACAGTAAGTAGATACAATAACTTACCATAAAAAATCCATAAGTTCCCGAACACAAAGTAACACAACACAACGGGAAAATAAAAACCAGAACAGTGAATTAATTTGAGGAAAGCTTAAAACGAATCGTGGCACTCAAAAGGAAATATTTGGAGTTGGCGCGAGTCCAGCCGATGATTTACGGCAAATAATAGTTCCGATTACGAAGATGTGTTCGACGACAGATGGATGAGAAATAGACTCGTGGTAAGATAGAACTCATATGCTCATACCCGACACCGATCAACACTGCGTTTGCATTCGATTTCAATATGGAATCCATACTAATATTATAAATGCGAAAGTCTGTCTATCTGTCTGTGACGTTTTCATGGCTAAACCACCGGTCCGATTTGGATGACATAGGTACGGAATGAAAATAGTTGAAGACCCCAGAGTCTACTAAGCTACTTTTTTTTCAAAATCAACCCCTAAAGGCTTGAAATAGGGGATGAAAGTTTGTATGAAAAATCTGCACCGCATAAACGATTTCGATTAATTTTCCCGGGAAGATAGTTGTTGACGTACCCCCTCCCCCACTTGTCCCGGTTCGCGATATAAACGAATTCCACTCGGGCGAAGCCGTGGGCAAATGCTAGTTTGATATAAATGCATCTCACATAAATACCAACTTTCTGCCCCTGTAATTAAGGCACATTGCGGAAAGACGGCAAGATTAAAATGCCTTAAATACATTTTGGTTGAAAAGTAAATTCAACCATGTGCACAGGTAACTTTGTTTAAAGCGGGGGGGAGAATTCCATATTCTCGACTTAATCATATTTGAAGCCATTCGACCACCGGATCTTTCGTCTATAGCCTCTATAGTCTATACCTATCACTGACAGTGCCTGCCCTAGTTCTGATACGTACCTACTATCAAAGTAACGAACTAATATTCTACTACTCTGCTAATTGGACAACTATCCCAATGTCCATTTCAGTCTTTTCTACGTTGGTCCCAGTTGTCATGGTAACGTAAGACGTGCGGCATACCGAATAAATGACTACTTGAAATAAATCGTTACTTACTAATCATTAAAATGAATTACTAATCAGTCAGGCTAAATATTTTTGTGTGTGTTAATTCATTACTTTGTGCTGGGTAAACCGATTTTAGTAATTGTTTTTTTAGTGTAAAGGCAGTTGTTTTGCGTCTGGTCCCACATACCTACATTTGAGCAACATCTGACGAGTAATTTTTGAGTTATTCCTACGTATCGATTTTGAAGTCGGTACTTTTTTGTAAAAGGTTAGTTATATAGATTTGTTCACCGAGAATAAATACTGTGAGATTATACTTGAATCCCTAAAATTATGCTGATGAAGATGTATGTATGTAAGGTCAAAAGTATATTTCTTATTTTACGACTCCTAATAAATAAATACTTATCAAAATAAATTAGGGTAAACATTGACCTAAACCGCCTGTCAAAATAAATATCAATGTTTTGCAGCGGGTTTATTTGTATACGGAATTATGTTCTCGTAGCGGTGAGGGCGGGTTACTTTACATTAAGCAAAATACGTAGGTACTCGTATATTTGGTGCGTTTTCATACGAAGCTCAGAAATAATAGGTAACTATTTGGATACAGTTTTCTTTGGTGTATTTTATACAGAGGGCTTTATTACATTTAATGTGTATTTTATTAATATCCGTTCACAAATAAAAACTTATACCTATTAAAAAAAATTAAACATTATTTCGAGAGAGAGTAAAACCATCGTTTTCCCGAAGCCAACGAAATCGTTACTATTAAATATAGGGCAAGACAATAGACTGCGATATAATTATTCTACGAGTATTTATCATCGGTGCATTTAGTGGAAATAGAATGTAACTAAACGGGGGCCGATAATAGACGGACGTCATCTGATGCATCTTGAAAGCGGCGCCGCGAGCCACACTGCTCCACTGCTGACAGGAACAAATGCATCCACGTCATTACTATTTCTGCTAACAGACATACTATTCTGTATATATTAGTAAGTAGCTCCTCCAATTTGGCTCACGTGGAAGTATGTACTTTTACTTTTTTAATGAACTTAAGTTTGCGAGTGAATGCCACCCATCCGGTGCCTTCCATGACAACTATGACCGAAGGTAGGAGTGAAGAAAAGTTGTATGTGGTTAAGGGGATTTGTAGACTTCTAGTCCAGAAAACCCCTGCCCCTTTGCGAAGGGAATTTGTGAACAAAATTCCCTTCGAAGGGAATCTTCGAAGGGGATTTGTGGAATAAGCCGGTAGTTTACCATCTTTCTTCCTAAAGACACACTCACTCACAAACACACTTGTTCAACACCAACCTTACACAGGTTAACTTTTATGCTCCCCGCCGTGGTCCATTTGTCGCTCACAAAGCTGCCGCCCGAGTGCGGTGCGCGCTTGCCCGCTTACGGTGGTCCTGGACATATTGCTAGCTTTACAAGTTAATTTAGCCATCGGTATACATTGTTTGAAGATTTAATTCTGTTAATTCTAGTTTCATTGGTCCTGATAGCCGATTGCTTACCTCGCTTTAAACATGACACACCGCATGCAGCACCGACACATAAACTTCCTACCTCAAAAAGCCACATACTTACAAGTACATCACTCCAAAAAGCTAACACCCTCACGTACAACGCAAGGCAACAGCTATAAATCGTGTACGTAACTCCATCGGACATTAACTAATGCACTAGACACCCGAGCTGCACCGCGAGTATATACAGCGAGACAACACCATTATATTTATACGTAGTGTCTACTAAATACTATCATTAATATACAACAAAAACGGAGACAGGAATATGAACCGGGTGATGAACGGTTCAACCTTAATGAGCTATGAACTAAAGATTCAATTAATTTATGAATCACTACTATTTTGAACGAGGGAGGGGAAAAACGACAACAATGTTTACATTATCTCAAGGGAATCCATGTCCAATGTAATTAATCAGATTTTTTATACCTTGTATTTCCTAAAATATCTATTGATCCCAGGTATCTATCTACCTACTGTAAAATTTACGAAACACAATTTGAAGTTTTAATTCAGATTAAGTTAGAAGAAATTTGAGAGACAACATGATTAGTTTAGGCTCTAGGCAATAATCTGAAAAAGCAGTAGGGAGGGATATTTTTCTCCACCGCCTCACCGCCGGCTCACCGCTCAATCCGGAACTTTAGTAGTTCCACGTAGATAACTCAAGAAATAACTTTAGTAACTTTCAAAACTACACTAATTATTTGGTCTGATTTCCTTAATTTTATCAGGCAATATCGTAATAAGTCTTCCGCGCTACTCGCAAAGTTCGTAATTAATCTAATAATTTCGGCTTTTAGAAGAAAGATTAAGACAAGAATAAGATAAGACGAAAAGAATCTTGTAGAGTGCGAAATACGACCATTGTCGATTATTCGCGCAAATCAACGGAGGCGCGCCAGACTCGTAAATGCTAGGGTCCGTTCACACAGACCGGCTCGGAGAGCATCGGCTCGCATTTTTTCTTTTCACACAGACCGGATCGTATATGCTTGGAATTGGTCGGAGCGGAGCCGCCAACTATTTCACATAATTATGTAGACCGTATGGAAAAGCTCTCAAAGCGGAGCGAGCGAGAAAGGGCACGCAATCGGAGCCGATCGACTCTTCTTATTATTTAACAAGAAACGCATTCAGGCATTCCTAATAACAAAAGAAGTGCACATGCAACAAATAAAACTTAATACAATTGCTCAAAACTCTGTTTCCATCGTGATAAAAATCTGCTCTCCCCTCCGAGCCGATCTGTCTGAACGGACCCTAAGGACCTTCCGAAGTTGAGCAAGTAACTATAGTGACCCTGTAATCGGATTACTTCAAGTAAGTACTTACTTCGACGAATAATATATTATAATGGAGATTGGAGATTGATGACGACATAAGACATGGGCAAATAAGAATTTGAAGAATATGCTTCTCCTATACTTAAGTCGCCGAGAATAGAACATGGAATTTCCACTGTCCGCAAAAATTAACTTAAGGCATTTTAAATTCTCGCCGTCAGTCTACAATTAACCTTAATCACAGTCGTGGAAAGCTGGAGTTTATAGGGGTTGCTAGTAAAACCAATTCCATATCGAATGTAAACGGAACATAGTCTTAACCCCTTTAACTTGTGGCGTGACGTAGGTACACGACAAATCTGAATCACGCTATCAAAATTTTCTGCATATATCCCATATACAAATTGTGACCGTGAGCAGTTGGAGCAAGCTACACCTGACAGGAGATGTCCCTTTGCTAAAGACAAGACAAAAAAAAATACATTTATTTTAACGTCATCTTAGTATTATTGTTCGTAGTGGCCTGGGAAGCGAGGTTCAATTTGAGAGCGTAGCAATTATTTATGTAACAGATAAATGTTTTTTTGGGTACTAGATGGCGCAGTGGTCAATACTGGGCGTATCACTGTTCTAAAGCTCCTGGAATCGATTCCCAGCGACCCTATCAAGTGTAAATTCCCGTTCACGGGCTGGGTGTCTGTCTTGTGTATTGTCCATGACCCCCACGACCCAAAGAATTCCAGTGTGGGGCTATGAGTGTGTAGCATTATTTATTGTGTGTGTCATGTCATTCGCATCACAGAGAATTCTGGTACAGGGATATCAGTGTGCCCTTATTATTATTTATTAATCAATATTTAGAACAAATCGTTTAAAACCTTTATCTCGTCCATGGTTAAAACGATAACGTATTATTTATTTTAGAACTGTTTTTGTCATTACTGTTTTACCCTCCACTTAAGCTTCAACCCACTAATGGCCCACTACTGAGCACGGGTCTCTCCTCATGACTGAGGAGGCCTAGAGCATACTCCACCACGCTGCTCCAATGCGGATTGGTGGAGGGGTTAGTGGCCAACCCAGTGTCGAAAGTTTTCAAGCCGCCCGAAGGCCTCCGACATGGCTTAACGACTGCTATCAATCGATAACAATCGGGACCGACGGCTTTACGTGCCCTCCGAAGCACGGAAGCGCTCAAGAAATTTTGCCACTAGCGGTCACCCATCCGACTACCGACCGCGCCCGCTGTTGCTTAACTTTGTCGATCGCTTAGGATCGACACAAGCCGCCGGGCTATGAACCCTCCACTTAACCCACATAAAAGTTATAAGCTAACAACGTACACGGCTAACTTCCGACCGCTGATTTGAAGCATTTCATTTAACAGCTCGTAAACAAACTATTAATTGTTATTGTTATTCGTAAACAAAGAGCGTGGATAAAAATAGTGTACTTGGCATTATACTCTAATTAAATCTAGCGACGTACTCCTATTAACAAGTGTGAGGACACGAGGGTATTTATAGAACGTACCTGTGTGTGAGTTCAGATGTGATGTGATGCCATACTAGATTACACTGTCTACATGTATATACATACAAGCAGCCACCTACAAGGGAGATAACTAAGATTTAATTTGTTGAAAATGTCCAGTTCAAAGCATAAATAGCAGTAAAACCCTCCACAACAGCGCTAGAATCGCTAGAGGGTATCATAACTAACCAGTTGTGGACGTAGTAAAATGTGCTGATTAATTTAGTCATGGTGACTGGATGAGTTGATTAAACTTCGATATTTAAAACCTTTGTCGCGCTCTAATATTTTTCGACGCGTTCTTTAAAATGTACCCTCTAGCTACAGTGGCGCCAATTTAATTTAACGCTTTTCTACGGCGGCTTTTTACATAGAGACTGTTCTCTGTGGCTCCTGTATATCTAGTCTCCATGGTTTAAGCGCTGGACTCCTCAACCCAGGGCGGCTTTTAATCCTGTATGCCAGTTACAAATTAATAATCACTGACTTCGGTGAAGGGTGTGAGAAATCCGTAAATCCACACTTGGTCAGCGTGGTGGACTAGTTTCCGAAAAATACAGACTGGAATACAATCTACCCAAGACCCCTCGCTTTGCTACAAGGGCTACAAGGGCAACAAATGGGCTACAAGGTCGTTATATTATACACCAAGGTGTCTTCCCTTCTTCAGTACATATAAAGAATAGTCTCACCATTTACCCAGGTTATATCCGCCTCCTACCATGAAATTACCATCAAATAAATTGCAATATTATGTTAAAAATAAGTACGCAATCAATACAGACATGAGATATAACTTCTGTGAGAGCCTTCGAAAACATGATTTAATGAATTACCTGCGTAAAATACAAGAGCATTTTATTTACAAAAATCAAAAATATATTTACAAAATTAAAATTGAAAATGTATGAATGGTGCTTTTGCTTTAAGTGAAGAGATTGCATTTTAAATATGAAGTGAATATAATTTTTAAATGTGCGTGTTAAATTTACGCTCTACTATACACGCTTTTGAATGTTCCTACTTAGCCTGGAAAGGAAGAGAGGGGTATGTATAAAAGAAAATATTATAAACGTTGATTTAAAAATCATTTAAAAGTCTGGTTTGCTACATTAAAACGATTGCTGTGAAAAGAAAAAGATCAGAACCAGATTTCTGTGGCACAGTATAGAAGAAACTGTATTAACATAAAATTGAGTATAATAAAGTAGGATGTGAATTTGTGGCAGATAAATAGCGTGAAACAAATACATACTTATTTGGAAGAAAATATTTTTGAAAAAAGGGTGTTACAATTAAGAAGATTTTGTGCAACATTTTTTGATTATTTTGCGAGATTTTTAGGATAGCAAAAGCAACGACACGTTTTGAACATTGACTAGCGAATAGGGCATCCGAGTTCAAGTCTTGAACGTGCCTTTGACAAAAATATATGCGTGCGAGATAAAAACCTGCACAAATGTGCAGAGTCCTGTTGTAACCACTTTGCATCAGGTGGCTCGTCAACTGATTTATTCGCCATTAACGTAAAAAACAATAGGTATCCAACATGTATTGGAAAGTTTTACGAAATCTGACAAAAGAGTTGGAGTTTGCGTCAATTAATTTCAATTTCGAGAGAAAAGAACAGTACAGCGATTGCAAACATGCTGCGCTTGCATTGTCACTTGTGTCACACTAAAACTTCGACATAATTATGTGAAACCTTATATATTATAATGTCCCCAATAATAAAGTCGTCTCAAGCGTCAGCTCCTTCAAAGTTAAAACTTATGCAATTGTGATGAATAGAAATAAGTGAATATAACTTTTAAAGTATTTCAGTAAGCGTGCCTCATTCACTGCAATAGTTTGAAAACGAACCTCTTTAATGTGACCATATTTTTAATGCCCTGCGTGGCTTTATGGTACGGGAACACCGGGGCGGGTGTAACCCCTGCTATCCTGTAAACAAATTGCATTCAATGGTCAGATATGATAACACCTTTACACAGGCTGAAAATTAAAAATACCGAAAATTTGGTTCTAGATGTTTTTAGATTTTCTGAAGTTTTTGACATGAAAGTTTTACACCGAAATAGACTTTTTTTGTTTTTCGTAACACTAATTTACACAGTAAATTGTTACTGTCTTATTAATAAACGCAGCGCAGTTACTCCAGGTTTAAATTTTTTTGTCCCTGTCATGTGATTCTCTAAAGTCAAAAGGTTAGAAAAAGACAAAAATATTTAAACTCGGAGTATCTTTACACCTCGTTTATTAATGAGACTGTTAATTCCTAAACTGTAAATTCTAAAATTCGCGTTTGTATTTGTAGTTGAACTATATTTATAATTCCTTAAATTTATCTAGTAGATTGGTATTCTTCGTTTACTCGGAGCATCGTAATTACGATCGCTGTGTGCCATGCAAATCCTTCGATTAACCATTTCCGTATTAATTGTCGGACATATGTACATTGTCGCAGGTGCGTTGGCGGTAAACCTACGTCACAGTCCGCATTTCGAATGATATTCCCTAACTAGCTGGTGCCCGCGACTTCGTTCGTACATAGGAGTTTTCCCGCGTGAATCCCGATCCCGCGGATACTCCGGGATAAAATGTAACCTATACATTTCTCTACAGACTCCCCTATCGCCCAGTAAAGGTCTTATAAAAATCCATTCAGACGTTTCTGAGATTAGCGTGCACAAACACCAATCATTTACAGTTTTATTTTATGTATAGATAAATATGAATATATGTAGAATAGACGAAGATAGATAGCGAAGATAGATACGTAGCAAAGGAGAGCAAAATGTTATCATAAAAATAGATTACGAGTACAGTAAGATCTGTAGGCTCCGAAATTCCCTCCCAAAATTGCCTTTCCCTTCTCCCAAAATGGGAGAGTGAGTTCTCGGAGAGGGTATTTCCGGTACTTCCTTATTAAATCGTGATAATCATGAATGCTTCAACCCAGTAATGGCCTACTACTCAGCACGGGTCCTTATCACTGGAGGAGGCGGCCTGGGGCTTACTACACTCTGCTCCAATGCGTATTGGTGGAGAGTTTAATAGCCAACTCAAGTATCGGAAGTTTTCATGTCAGCCGAAGACCCCCGACTTGACTTATGGCTTGCTATCTATTAATAACAACAGGGACCGATGGGTATATGTACCCTCCGAAACATAGAAGCGCTCAAGAAATTTTTGCCAATAGCGATCACCCTTCTACCGACCGCGCCTGCAGTTGCTTAAAACTTTATAGATCACTTAGGATCGAACCAAGTTTGTTTATTGCATGGTATCCAAGCAATAAACAAACTTGGGTACAATAACAAGGTCACCCTAGGATGGGTACCTGGACATAAGGGTATACGAGGAAATGAGAGGGCAGATGAATTGGCAAGGAGGGGTGCAGAGGCGCCCACCATGGGTCCTGAACCCCTGGTGGGCGTTTCAAAGGCGGCAACTCGAGCTGTTTTTGGGGCTCTGGCCCTGAGACAGGGCGAGGAGCTGTGGAAGAAGGCACCCGGTATGCGCCAATCAAAGACCCTCATCACTGGTTACTCGCGAAAATACTCAAATAAAGTGCTCAGCCTAAGCCGGACTGAGATTCGAACATTGATTAGGCTGCTCACTGGTCATTGCAGGCTTAACAAACACCTACACACAATAGGCTTAAGTAACACTGCAACATGTAGACTCTGTGGTGGGGCAGAGGAAACCTCCATCCATATCCTCTGCGAATACATAGCAATTACCCACTGCAGGAGTGTTATATTGGGAGGGCATGTAATTACACCCGACCAAATCAAAGACCTGGACCCCAAAACATACTACGGTTCGCCCAGACCGTAGGAGTAGGGGACCAGATCTAATTTCAATGGGATGGCCACAATAGATCAGAAATGGTCGCAGTGGCCTCACGGGGATACTTGTTCCCCGTGCCCTATATCACCAAATAATAATAATAGGATCGAAGCAAGCGGCCGGGTTATGAGCGCTCATGAGCATTCATGATTATATTGTGCCCACCTCTGCATAATACACTGAATGTATGTACATAATATGTAGATATGTATATTCACCTGCTCACTTTACCGAACTACGTAGAAATATAGAAAGTTATTAGGTAGTCTGCCCTAACACACATCTTTCATTAGGATTCCTTTGTCACGACCCAAGATCAATTAATTATTATAACCGGAAATCGATCCTGGGACCCCTAACTCGATGGCACGATCAGATTTAGTAGAGCAACAGGCATAAGTATTCACTTTTTGTAGAACCACCTTCACTTGTTATAAAAAACCTTAACCCCGAAGCCATCATGCATACTGACTTCCGATTATCTCTTTAACCCTAAAAAACGTGAGATGAATTACAGAGCTAAGCTTTACGACGAGGTCTTTTGGACCCGACAGTAAAGGTGGGCTTAATTACACGTGCCGAATGCGAGGTCGGTATGTCATTCCACTTGTGGTTAAATACATGCCGTCCTAGCCGACCGTCTTACCTATGTAAATATTGTACTAATTACTAGATGCATGAATACGTAGCTTGGCTCTTAAGTAAATTAAACTATCTATGTTCAATTGTATAGAAGCATAGGTATTATACGGTCTCATTTACGTTGCCTTTTTCTCGGTTTTTCTTTTATACCAACTTGCATAATTAATTTTATGTTGCATTCGTTGATCATTACCGCTGCACTGGAGGGTTATTCATAGCTTCAACGCTTTTATTCATGTTGTTCTATACTATTCTATTTTAACCCTATCCTATCTGTATTGGAAAATTATTTTTAAATAAAAAATGACAAGTTATTTTTATTTTTTATTCGATTGAGACATTGAAGGAAAGATTAAGTTCACTAAAATAAATCGCTCAAACCTTATCCAAATTCTATTTCTTTATTTGTCTGTGCGTTTTTTCCGGCTAGTTTACCGATATGACTGCACCACTATTGATGCGGATTTTAGTAATAACTTGGTCACCCTACAGTGTTATAAAGCAAACAGTTCACGAACAAAAAAGCCAACAAAGTAGGTACAACAACTTTTCTAACCATTTACACAAAACAATAAAAAATTCCCGCTGTAAAGTGTAATATTAAATATTTTCAACTCACTTTCAATCATGTTTTTATGTTCATTAAATAACATTATCCATTCGAAAGGTTATCTATAAAAACGAACGGGGAAAACCACCGCGAGCGTACACCAAGTAAAGGAATTAAAACTCATTCCATGTCAACTACAGGAAGACCCATTGTGTCTTTCTCATTAACCCCGCTGATATGAATAACAGGGAATAACAATTTTCATTCTTTTTTTCCACAAACAATCCATATCATAGCCATTCATTGGCCTCTGAAAAGTTGGCAGGTTCGTGCTATTTCAATGGAGCTGGAATTAAAACGGGGTATTAGCTCTTTATTTCTACGACAACTTGTTGTTAGGTCCAGTTATTTGTATACAATAGCAAATAATATTTGTATTGGTTCTACAAAAATTTTATTGTTGACCTTTTACGGCTAGAAATGTACCTATAGCCAAAGGTCATGCTAAATGATCTATGCTATAGTATACTAAGAATTGTATTGTCTTCAACTTATGATTGGCCCAATATTAGAATTTCGCCTCATCTCTGAGAAGGCCTACAATATAGTATCCAATGCGGATTGAGTGCATACAAAGCATGACTATCATTAAGGGACGATTCACACATATCAGTGAAGTCACCGTTCCGTCACAGTTCCGGCAAATCTTTCATACATTCTCGGCATTGTCAGTGCAGTGTCAGTGCTGACAATGTCGAGAATGTATGAAAGATTTGCCGGAACTGTGACGGAACTGAGACATCACTGATATGTCTGAATCGACCCTTAGTCACGTAAAGAGATGTAATCAGAAAACAAAACACAACAGACAGGAGAGACGCCTTAAAAGGATTCCCTTTGGGAAAACCCTAAACAAAACAGTGAAGAGGCCAATAACTTTTAAACACTAAGTGAAATTTAATTAAGAAACGCACAGTTCAAGCAGATTGCTGAGTGCGAGGTAGGTAGGTACATTACGGACGCAATTCTTCCCGCTAATGAAATACCTCAATAACTTACCCACTGGTATTTAGCTCACTAAGTTAACATTTATATTATTCTCTCAACATTAATGCGCACTATAGCGTACTGAGATAGGTTCTGTTTTTCCCCTGACGCAAAAAGAGTGGTGTTATGAGTTACATCTGTCTGTCTCTGTGTTTATCTCTCAAACGGATCAACGAATCAACCATTTTCAATGCGGTTTTTTCATTCGAAATCCAGTTCCCTTGCAGTGGTTTTTAGCTATGTTTGATAGAAATAGGTCCAGCAATTTGAAGAATAACAACTTTTTTCCACAACGATTGTAGTGTATGCGCAACCCGACGATGTCATGACACTCGCTCACCGACCGTGACCGCGTGCAGATGTGTTTGGTGTTCCGTCTACATTACAATCACGGAATGATAACGATAAACAGTGTTAGTGTTTTATTGATACATTACAAGTGGCGACGAGGATAAAACTGAGTACATACCTGTCTAAAAGGAAAAAAAGAAGAAGGAAGGTAACATTGTTATAACCTGCAAACAGTTTTTACGTATAATTTAGTTTCATATGAAATCACTTAATCATTAAGAAACAGATTTCATTTTTTAATTTAATATCTATATCAAGTGAGACGATACGTAAATAATTGTTATGGTTAAACAAATTTATTCATACCTACTATAATCTTTCACTGTAAAGGGCCATGCATCTATCAGATCTGAATAGATAAAGGCCACGCAAATAAAAAAAGAGCTGTAATTACGACATGCTTAACGTAGGTATAAACCTACTACATAACCTATGTACATTGTGCAGATGTGCAATCTTACGGTACTTGAGAACACAAATCAGTTACTTAATTGAGATAACTATTACATTTATAATACTTAAATTGATACTAATTTAGTACAAAACTGAACCATACAATTGAAGAATATGTAATAATGCTTTAATTCCAATGGAATTGTTTTTAGATATTTTAGTATGAAATTTTCATATGTACCCTCTATTTTAGTACTATGTTTTTAGTTTGTTTCTATTTAGACGTAATTGATTGCATATTGACACTACAATGTACCTACCTACTCGAGGTCGTAATTACAGAAAAGGTTTTAAGCAAAAGTTCATGACGAACAAAAGGGTCTATGCACAAATTACATTAAAGGTTTTAAACCACGCAAAAGTAGTACGAGATAATCTCGTCAAAAAGGCTATGCGGTCATGAGACTGTTACATTATGTAAAGAGCCACGCAAAAAGTAGTACGAGATAATCTCGTCAAAAAGGCTATGCGGTCATGAGACTGTTACATTATGTAAAGAGCCACGCAAAAAGAAGTAGGTACGAGACAATCTCGTCAAAAAGGCTATGCGGTCATGAGACTGTTACATTATGTAAAGAGCCACGCAAAAAGTAGTACGAGATAATCTCGTCAAAAAGGCTATGCGGTCATGAGACTGTTACATTATGTAAAGAGCCACGCAAAAAGAAGTACGAGACAATCTCGTCAAAAAGGCTATGCGGTCATGTGACTGTTACATTATGTAAAGAGCCACGCAAAAAGTAGTACGGTGATCCGACATTTGACGACCCTGTAGCCTAGTTGGTAGCGACCCTGCTTGCAACGTGAGGGGTCCCGGGTTCGATTCCCGGCCGGGTAGATAAATATTTTTACTCGGGTCATGGAGGCGAAGGTGATCCGACATTTGACGACCCTGTAGCTTAGTTGGTAGCAACCCTGATTGCGACGTGAGGGGTCCCGGGTTCGATTCCCGGCCGGGCAGATAAATATTTGTGCTCGGGTCATGGATGTAATTGTAATGTGTTATATGTGTAGTCCATGCCACCCACGACACAAGTACATAGTAACCTACTGCGGGGGTATGAGTGTGTTAGCGTTTATTATTATTATTATTTGTCGGCACTTGTAGGGTAAAATGGAAGAGGGCATTTGAAACTTGAAATAAATGAAATAGTTACTTTGCTCCAAAAGAAAGTCGAATTTATGTAAGACTAGCATTTACCCGCAGCTTTGCTTGCAGAACTTGTATTCCAAAATAAATTTGCCTACAACTGCGCTGTCCCCTGTTACCCATCGCAACTGTACACACGCTCTAAAGCTGTTGTTACCCTCGTGTTTCAGTCGTGGTCTTGTTAAAGACGGATTGTTGTTATTACGTCAATATTAATGGTACGTTTCCACCAATATAAACAAGCGTGTACGAATCGATGCGAGTCCACTGCATATAATGTATGTGTACTTACGCACAAAAGTGTACTCACAGATGTGCGCGAACAATTCTAAAATAATGTTCGAACACAATTTGTTATGCTTTGGCCGCATGAGTCGACCAGCGTGAACATCTGTGTCGTGCACTGGTGGAGTCGCATCTTAACATCAAATCAACCAATACCTTATTACAATTATTTGAAGATTTAAAGATTTTTCTTGTGTATTATATAAAACAATGAAGCACAATTGAGAATCATTCGTAAACAATCCGTTTAAAATTTAAGTAAACATTATGTAAAAAAAAAAAACATATATTTATATCACACGAAAGTGAGATGATCGTTGATGGATTGATTTTACTATACTTATCAACAGTACCAACAACCAACATTATAAACACGATTCAACTTCTCTTTTGGGTTACTGAGTTGTATGTTTTGACTCCAAAAGACTTCACCAGATCCTGAAATGGTCAACGATGAACTGGGTGTAGGTACAAGGGTGCGCAATGTTTTAAAAGGAAAAGACCTATATCTTGTAGACATACTTTAATCCTCCTAACTTTAATGCTCCTCTGAGTCAAGGAGTGCATAGTTGACGTCGAGTCATATCATCAGATGTTGAAATGGTCAATGGTGGCCTGGTTTTGCATGGTTTATATATTTAATCACTTTATAATAATCTTTATAACTCGTAACTACCTCTAAGTAGAAAGGCACATGGGTAATAATTTATTATTTACATATAATTGTATTACTTATGTTGTGTACTTTCTGTTGGTAGTGCAAAACAAATAAATAGTGAATAAAACACACTTTAGTTGCTTCTTTTCGTTAAGGAATAGCATAGGTATTAAATCCAGGGGACGACATTAAACCCTGACCTATTAAGACCATCAGTGTATGCTACATCTATGATTAAGACAGACTTTGGCTAATGACTGACATTTATTTCTTTGTATTAAATTTTCTAGATTTTTATTATACAGAACAATAAAGTCAATAAAAGTTGACTAACTAATAATTGCTTTTTACAAAAAAAAAAAAACCGACTTCAACCTTGATAAGCAGAGATAACTCAAAAACTACTCGCCAGATGGCGCTCAATTCAACATGTAAGTGTAAAGTTCTCGTCACTACAAATTAATCAAGCCCAAACACTAGATAACTGCAGTAAATCGTTAAGGAGTTCCCTCGACTGTCTTTTGGCTTCATCAGATCCTGGTGTCCTTATCAGGGGACCCCACTACGCATATCTACTTTACAACAAAAAAAAGAATTATCAAAATCGGCCCATAAACGACGAAATAATCGCTGAATGTACATAAAAAAAAAGCATATATACGGTCGAATTGAGAACCTCCTTCTTTTTTGAAGTCGGTTAAAAAAAAAAATGTTTTATTTTCCAAAATAATAATTTGAAGTGTTAGCGGTATTCAGTCTGGGTGGATAAAACAGTTAAGTACCGCGATAGTTTGTTGACAACCTATAATATTGTTTAACGCCATCTATTATTATCACCATCGAGAACTAAGACAAGAACTGGTAAATGTTGGGAGGGGAAAGTGCCCTCTAGGTCTGGCTATAAATGGTGCAAGAGCTATGGCTCGAGATCATTCCACTCAGTGACAAGTAGAGGTAGTCAATTCATCTAGTAATTACCATTGTACCCCGTGCTATAGAACGTATTGTTATGGTATATTATGGAGTTGCTTACATCAGAAGAGTGTTCTAACCTTACGTCCCACACGTGGCTGGTTAAATTATTTAAGGTTTTCAGATCATTTTAGGTTACTGAGATCCACAAATAGTAAAGAGGTGTAATCACTACTTCATGATGGAATTTAAGGATTTTCATGTAAATGGCAAGTTTGAACACAACTTAGGTAATATGTAAGGATTTTAAAGTAGAACGGCGAGTATGGTATGTTTAATTATTATCATTTATGGTGGAACAATTCACATTTTGATGATTGGTTTAAATGATGCGACGACGGTCAAGTTCTATTGATAAAGAGGTCGTTTATTTATAGTTTATTGGTTAAATTTGTTTTAAAAATGAAATACATTATAATTTTCGTTACTTCTATTTACTGTGACGTGTTGTTTTGAGGTTATCTCACGCATTGCGATGCAACGCGCATCTCGATCTGTTGTTCTAGTAAAGTTTCGAAGACGTACGAGTCGTTCCTATGAAACGGCGGCGATGGTGAGCAAAGGCAGCGATAATATAATAACCTGCGCGTTGGGTGTAACATAACCGACGGCTGCGCCTGCGCGAGTCCTGAAATACGTTTGTTAAAACACGCTGTCGAGTGAAGCAATGGTAACCTCTCTAGCATTATGGATGGATGGTATAACCTCGTACCCCAGGTGACCCGTATTGTTCAGTCTATTTTATTTCTTGTGACATTAGCTATTTGCAAAATAACTTTACGCTACTTGCTTTGAAATGCGTAAGAGGATAAAACCAGACAGGCATATTGCATTAAAAGTGATATACCTAATACGTCACAGTAGTTTTGTGAAATCGCTTTTTAATAAAATAGAAATAATTCATAAATAAATCGTTTAGTATAAAGGGATTTGGATGTAGTTAGTAAAATACAAAAACTTTATTTTAATTGCTTCAAACTTACAACCTTTGACGTCTTACATAATGATGGATGTACGGTTAGAACTTGTTACGCTTAAGTGAAGCTATGCTATGCTCTTTAAGCAGCAAAAACTACCCACGGTATATAAGGCGAACCTGGAACACTTAAAAAAGGATAGCATCTTGGAAAGTGCAGGCGGCTTCACTAACATCAAAAAATAATTATGCAAGACGTGTATTATTAAATTTCCATTTATGTATGTTGATATCCTAATCACCTATTAACATTTCGTGTTTTATTATTGCATATGGACTCCCAGAGTGCCTGAGGCAGGCACCGTGCATGATGGCCGGGTTGGTGATTGGAAAACGAGAGGTCGACACCATCATCCTCTGCTGATGAAGAATGGGTTATAAAATGGTCGAATGAAAGAAAAGGGAAAGGGGATGGTGACCTAAAAAGAAAAGCAATAACGCCACTACACATACAGTCACTGTTGTGGCTTGTGGCGATGTTAATATTTGGAACGATGATATAAAAATATCGTCCAAATATAGTTAATTTGAAAAGTTTATGATTCATGTATGATTCATGGACTGTGGTTGATAAAATTCTACTAATGATAATTTTGAATTTATAATATACATAATATATTACATAAAATTATTTACGTTTAACTTGGTTTACATGTTAACTTGTATTTTAAATAAGTAAGAAAATGTAATATTATGATTTAATTGTAATCTTTAAAAAATCTAAAATAAACGAGGGATGTAGTGTATGCGCAACCCGACGATGTCATGACACTCGCTCACCGACCGTGACCGCGTGCAGATGTGTTTGGTGTTCCGTCTACATTACAATCACGGAATGATAACGATAAACAGTGTTAGTGTTTTATTGATACATTACAACGATATTAGGCATTTGGCATTTCAGTGCCATTTAGATATTATGTAGTAAACAATTATAATAGTCCATTTGATGGATGATCCTATCTATCGCGTATACGGAAATTAAGTACACAGTAAATGATTTTTGCCTGTTTCATTGTGAATAGCACCCCTAATACTTGTTTACATAACACAAAGTGTCAATCTATTGAATAATAATACCCTACAACTCTAATGGCGTTTGTGACTGATGTAAAAAGACCATTAAGACAAAAATTCCTTGGCTCCAACAAAATAAATAATGAGCGATAAGATTTTTCCCCTAAACCGACACTCCGCATAAAGATTAGCGCTTCATGAATATTCTGAGAGCGTCTCCACAGTTCCTCAGATAATATAGCCATTCTGTGCATCTCTCTAATTAAATGGCCTTACAAACTTATCACGACCCGAGCTCGGCTCGCGACAATTATTTAAATTCTCAGACGTCTACCTTGAAAACACTGTAATTATGATTCTCGGAGAATTTAGAAGTCCAATATCAAGTAATACGGATGATAAAATTCCATGTAGGTACTTAGTTAGAATTTTTACATTTCTTAGTTATTAATTTATCCATTTGTTATACCCCATTATCTCAGGATGAGCCTAATTGATTTAAATGCAGTTTTAGAAATGTGGTAAGTTGTGTTTGTTTTATTTCCATCGGTTTAAGAAAAAGAAGATAGGTAAATAAAAACTTTAAATACTAATAGCCCCATACTACGATTCCCTATTGTTGATGAAACGGACAAACAAAATACGCTCCTTGCTGGGAGGCGAACCCGGGAAGATACAAATACCCACCAGCACATTAACCACTGTGCCATACGGTATAATGGTATCATCATCATCTCAACCCATCATAGCCCGCTATTGAGCACGGGTCTCTTCTCTGAATGAGAAGGTTAAGACCATAGTCCACCACGCTGGCCAAGTGCGGATTGGCGGACTTCACACACCTTTTTGAGTTTTTGCGAACTCTCAGGCATGCAGGTTAGGTAATGGTATGATATTAAATCGATATTATATAGGAAAGAGTCCCATCTAAATGTTTTATATAGATACTAAGACACGCAAAGCGAAGGAACTTAAGAGTTCAAAAATAAATTAGAGCTTGTCGAGACGATATACTCGTAATTGAGCGGTACTCATTTCGCCAGACTTATTGCAGCTCAATATAAACTTAATTTCTCATTTTGAATTCCCGATCGTCCACCGCGCAAAGACTTTAATTATGGTTCACAAATTTAAAAGTCCAATAAGAAAGGATGAAAATAAGTAAATATCTGACTCAAATTGAGCATCAATAACATGTAATTGGGACTTGCGCAACTTCTTTCTCGAGATTCAGAGTTCCTAATCAGTTGGTTGGCTACAAGCTCCACATTACAACCCATTAATGACTCACTACTGAGCATGGGTCTCTCCTCATTATTGAGGAGGCCTAGAGCATACTCCACCACGCTGCTCCAGTGCCTATTGGTGGAGAGTTGGTTACGTCAATAATTGAAGAAGCTCATTGTTGAAGTGAAACATATCTAATATCTTTAAACGAGCAATTCTTGTATATTTATTTATTTATTTTCACGATCTCGGAAACGGCTGCAAAGATTTTCATGAAAGTTACAGATTAGGGGGTTTTCGGCTCAAGGAATCGATTTATCAAGGTCCCAGGTTCGAGAAAAGCTCGGTTCCCGAGATAAAGAGATTTTAAAAACATCATACTGACGCCATCTATGAAACATTAGGATAACTTCTTTGAGGTACTGTTCCCGGCAACGGCTGCTCCTGGAGCACTGGTGTCTTTGGGAAAGTTGTAGGTCTCGTCAAGATCTACATTTCCAATGACAGCTGTCAAACTTCGAACCGAGATATCCCGGCAACGGCTGCTCCTGGAGCACTGGTGTCTTTGGGAAAGTTGTAGGTCTCGTCAAGACCTACATTTCCAATGACAGCTGTCAAACTTCGAACCGAGATATCCCGGCAACGGCTGCTCCTGGAGCACTGGTGTCTTTGGGAAAGTTGTAGGTCTGGTTGAGACCTACATTTCCAATGACAGCTGTCAAACTTCGAACCGAGATATCCCGGCAACGGCTGCTTCTGGAGCACTGGTGTCTTTGGGAAAGTTGTAGGTCTGGTTGAGATCTACATTTCGGATGACAGCTGTCAAACTTCGAACCGAGATATCCCGGCAACGGCTGCTCCTGGAGCACTGGTGTCTTTGGGAAAGTTGTAGGTCTCGTCAAGACCTACATTTCCAATGACAGCTGTCAAACTTCGAACCGAGATATCCCGGCAACGGCTGCTCCTGGAGCACTGGTGTCTTTGGGAAAGTTGTAGGTCTGGTTGAGACCTACATTTCCAATGACAGCTGTCAAACTTCGAACCGAGATATCCCGGCAACGGCTGCTTCTGGAGCACTGGTGTCTTTGGGAAAGTTGTAGGTCTGGTTGAGATCTACATTTCGGATGACAGCTGTCAAACTTCGAACCGAGATATCCCGGCAACGGCTGCTCCTGGAGCACTGGTGTCTTTGGGAAAGTTGTAGGTCTCGTCAAGACCTACATTTCCAATGACAGCTGTCAAACTTCGAACCGAGATATCCCGGCAACGGCTGCTCCTGGAGCACTGGTGTCTTTGGGAAAGTTGTAGGTCTGGTTGAGACCTACATTTCCAATGACAGCTGTCAAACTTCGAACCGAGATATCCCGGCAACGGCTGCTCCTGGAGCACTGGTGTCTTTGGGAAAGTTGTAGGTCTCGTCAAGATCTACATTTCCAATGACAGCTGTCAAACTTCGAACCGAGATATCCCGGCAACGGCTGCTCCTGGAGCACTGGTGTCTTTGGGAAAGTTGTAGGTCTCGTCAAGACCTACATTTCCAATGACAGCTGTCAAACTTCGAACCGAGATATCCCGGCAACGGCTGCTCCTGGAGCACTGGTGTCTTTGGGAAAGTTGTAGGTCTCGTCAAGACCTACATTTCCAATGACAGCTGTCAAACTTCGAACCGAGATATCCCGGCAACGGCTGCTCCTGGAGCACTGGTGTCTTTGGGAAAGTTGTAGGTCTCGTCAAGACCTACATTTCCAATGACAGCTGTCAAACTTCGAACGGAGATATCCCGGCAACGGCTGCTCCTGGAGCACTGGTGTCTTTGGGAAAGTTGTAGGTCTGGTTGAGACCTACATTTCGGATGACAGCTGTCAAAATTATTAACGTTGAATATTTATTATTAATGATGCCAAAGAAGTATAACTTCTTACGTGCGTACATAAGTACACGCAATTCTTTTTAAACTCATATTATGTCGGAAAGATCGAAGAACATTATTCATATTTTATCAGTATGCGATTCATACTAAATATAATTTTCAACCGAGCAAAGCTCGGTCAACCAGGTACTTATTTTAATAGCTTGAAGGGCTGACATATAAGCAAAGGAGCCACATGGTGGTAAGAGGTCATCGTCGCTAATGGACACGACCAACATCGGGAAAGTCACCAGTGTAATGTAACGCCGGCCCTGAAGGATAACTCTTTTCGCACCTATCTTAAAGAACCCCATGTCATAGCGCTCTGGGAATACCTCAGAAGGAATTACTCCCCAATTTGCAAGTCTTATAGAACTTTGGAGACAAGTGCCTAACACATTTAACGGTAATGTAATGGGTTAACGTGAGTCCTGGAGGCCTCCGACAAAACTTAACATCTGCTATCTCATGATTATTACCAAGTATGATTGCTAAAGCACTGTCAAGTAAAAAAGCGATCAAGTTTCGCCAGTAGCGGTTACTCATCAAACTGATGAAATAGGTATGTGATTGACTTCTCCACAAATCCCCAATACAAAAGCGTGTTGGAATATACTAGGCCTCCTCAGAGAGGAGAAAAGACCCGAGAAGTATTCTGTTTCATTATTAAGTTGAAATAAATAAATAACGCTTCACACTCATAGCCCCACAATAGGATTCCCTGTGTCGTGGGTGCCATAGACAACACACAAGACAAGGACACACACCCAGACCGAGAACGGAAATTCAAACTCATCATTCAAATTTCCGCCTCGCTGGGAATCGAACCCAGGACCCTCGGAACAGCGATCCGGCGTGTTAACCATAGCGCCATCCGGGTGAAGACAGTTATAATCATTCCTAAAACAAAGCACGAAGCATCCATTCGATGACACCAGTTCATTCAGTACGTTGAGTTACGAACCCTAAAATTTTATTACATTTACGTGTAATGGTTTCTATTTGCTATTTCAATTTAAAAAATCTTCTCCGCGAGGCTTTAAATGAGTTCATTCGTTTAAATTATGGCAGGTGCGCGGTCCTCGTGAAATAATTCGTGAACCTTCAGACAACATCGTTATTATAAACAGCTCGCGAGAGAATACTTACTATCAAATGTATAAGTTACGCAATTCTTTATTATTATAAACTTTGCCAAAACTATTTGTAAAATGTACTTTACATGTAGAAGAAACATAATTCTATAACGATATTCCTTCACTAAATTGCGGGTTGAGAGAAATCTAAATGTTTAAAGGCTTTTTTTTGGTACCTCTTCCGTCACAATATCCGTAGACTTCGAATAAACGAGTTGCAGCGACCCCACATTGGTAATAGCTCTAAATTGCCTTCGCGATATTAGTACCAACGTTTGTATTTTTTTCTTTTCTACCCCTTTCTTATGTATCGTTATATTTTATTTCACAATAAAAAATCATCTCACAATTTTCAGCACTTTATTCGCCAAGGTAACCTTGTCTAGTAGCGACACTAGAAAATAAATCCGTAAGCATGTACGAGTTTATCGTTGAATAATATCTCAAAGATGAATTTGTAGTTATTATCAAAGCCATTATAAACTCGGGGGACCCGACGCAATTTGTTCGCGACCGCACCATCTTATCGTTACCAAAGCCTCGCTCTATTACTGACTTGATAGTCTGGTTATCTGTAGATAAGGTCAACACGGCAATATACTTCTTACTGAATTATTAAGCTTCGCATTTGGCCTTTAATAGTCTTGATTTAAATAAGTTTAAAGTTCAGTTAGGTAAGTCATTCAAAACTGAGTTAGGTAAGTTTTATTAAAGTAGATTAATTTGAGTGCTGTGTTTAGGAAACATGTGACAACAGGTGTGCATAATACTTATCTATCTTTAGTAGACATTATATTAGTACGAGTAATTAAAGGTCTAAATACTAGATAGACTACTACATGCATTATTTTATAGTAAGTTTTCTAAATGTTCGATGTTGTGATTTGAACATCAAATGTTTGAATCACAAATAGGTACGCCGTGAACAAGACCGAATCCGATGTGAACTGAACCGAATTTGGTTTACTAATAACTTTTAACAAAATAGAACCGACTTTAACGCCGAAAAGTAAAAATCGGTTCAGTTAAACGCGGTCAATATTCCTAAATCCTAAGTCTGATAAACACGATGTTGAAAACCGTATCAAAATTGGTTCAGCCAAACAATATGCCTAAAACTTTCTCCTGAGTCTGACAAATACTATGCTGAAAACCGCATGAAAATCGATTCCACCAAACGCGAGATAATCGCGCACTACATAAGGTCAAACTGAAAACCTCCTTTTTTGAAGTCGGTTAATAAAAAAGTAACCTACCCTCACTTCCCGTGCTCACTTCAATAAACCTGTGTCTGTATGTAAGTACCTGCATGCAAAACATTGATCATCACTTTTTGCAGGCATTAGGAAAAACACAGTTTAAACCTAGCCTTATCAACTTACGTATCCTACTAATAATTTTAGATATAATTGGAAGGGAACTAACGTAGTTTGACCCTGTCGGATCATCGGATAACCGGCAGATATTACTCAGGCTCTAATTAAGTGTAGGGGTGTTTGCAGACGGCTCCGAAGTCTGACTAAACACCTAATAAAGCGATTAGTTTCAAAGGTTGTTTTCGTTCGCGAAACATCTCTATTCAGACATGAAATACGTAGGGGTAAGGGTACTGAAATTCAGTAAGTATAATTAGTGTCTGCAATAAATTTTCAGGGTATGGTTCTTCAATAAAATCATTCAGGCGTGGAGTTAATAAAATATGTTCACCTTTATAGCGTACGTTCCTTTATACTCGTATATACGGCCAAGAAATCGGGAATTATGTAAGCAAAGCTTTAGAAGCTGAAAATATTTTTAATCAGATAAATTATTCGCACTGTAGGTACCAGATAAGTATTAATAGGTAAATCTAAATGGAAATAAGGAGATTAAAAAGTCTGAATACGAAACAAGATATCCAGCATCATCCTTTAGAGTCTTTAGCCAATCAAATGTAGGAATAATAAAACGATTAGGTAGATCTAGTTGAATATATAAATCGCGGGGTCCCGGGTTTGACTTCTGACTGGACAAAATATTTATTGGACGGATAACAAAAATATTATGGGTTTCCAGTGATGAATAGGCTTTTTGTAATGTTCATGAAACCTCATTTACACACCTGTATGATTCATGGGAATACCATAGCCGAATAAATAAATATTTTTTATACCCTGTGACTCGGCTAAAAAGGAAGAAACGCTTCTTTTATTAGTACCAATTATCCTACCTTTTAGACTTAAACAAAACCGTTTTACAAATCTACGCAAATCTTACATCGTTTTACAAAGTACAAACTCTACAAACATCGGGTGCCAGCAAACATCTGAGACTACAAACATCTGAAACTTGTTAGCGTCGTAAACGGATTCCGCGGTTAAGTTTCGGTCAAACTCTGACTTGAGCCATGTTCCAAATGGCGTTAATCCAAAACGGAAATTTACTACTTCGCAAAGTGTAATTAAACTACTTTGCCTCTACACTTTTCAATCAATAAAAAAAATTACTAGAGATAACTAGATATTAAAACATTCGACTTGATATCTTCGAAACATTTTCTTGTTTTTTTTAATCCGCAGGAAGTCCCTGAAACTTTTATCTAAATTACATTTACATACATATATTTATAGGTAAATATAATTGTATATTTATATCATATTTTGAATTGGAAATAGGGGAAAGGGGGGCTCTCCTGCACTCTCCAAATAACATAAAAGTCAAATTTCAGCTTCTTCAGTAGTGTCGGCTGTCCGTTATTCTATATAGGTAAATACAAACTTTCATCCCTATTGCAAACTATTGGGGGTAAATTGAAAACAAAAGCATATTTTGAATTGGAAATAGGGGAAAGGGGGGCTCTCCTGCATTCTCCAAATAACATAAAAGTCAAATTTCAGCTTCTTCAGTAGTGTCGGCTGTCCGTTATTCTATAATAGGTAAATACAAACTTTCATCCCCTATTGCAAACTATTGGGGGTAAATTTTTGAAAACAAAAGTAGCCTATGCTTAATCCTGGGTATCAGCTATATTTACGCCAAAATTCATTACCATCGGTTAAGTGGTTTAGACACTCGGCGTAAAAAACAAAATGTAGTCGTGAGCACATTACATTATACTCCTAATATCGGCGTAAGTTCGATGCCTATACTGGGTAACCGTGGCAGACCGCCAAACTAATTCCGCAGCGATCACATGCCTCACACACCCGGTTATTATTACACTGTACAACTGAACTTGAAAGGTTAACCGGTAACCGTGTTAGACACGTGTTTTGCAATTAATTATTTATCATACGAGTGTGATTAGCTACGGGTGAAAATAAATACTGTGAGTAGCCGTATCATGAAAAATATGTGCAATCTGCGACCGTGTTTTTTGGTTTATCGTCTGAAGAATAAGCCGTTAAAAATACTTACGAATGTCGTAGCCCCTTAATAGGTTAGTTATCCTACCACTAGCAAAAAAACCAAGTATCGGCTACTTTTTGTTTAAAATTAGATATACATTTCGTGACATTCCGTGTAAAGTCATTAATTTTTTTTTTGGTTATATTATTAACTTTATTTGCAGCACGCATGTCTCGCTACCACTTATATTAAAATCGTAAATTATAGATACTGAACAGGGGGCCTAGACAAGTGGCACAAACGTTAGTAGAATAGAATACTGAATGTATGGGAATGACGTAAGCTTACGCTAAATATTTCGATCTGACACATAGAAATGAAAATTGGTAGCCAAATGTCATCGTTATCTATTCGATGTAACGAAACGTCTGAATAGTACGTTTAGTCGTGTCAAATTCGTAGCCAAACGGCAGTTTTGACATTAAGTTCGACTGAAAGCGTGCGAAACTAAGCGAACGCCAAACTCTTGTAGATAACGCTACAAAATGGCGTATATTTAATGATTTCGATTACAATTGAAGGAATGTGTTTTTTAAATTAATAATTTATACCTTTCCATAAAATCTAAAAGAAGCGAGAATTGTTCTGGACTAACTCGTAACCTCGGTTCCATGATTAAAACAAGAAAAATAATCTTACTTAAATTTTTCAATTTCCCACAATTTTAAAAAGTAGGTATTTATAGTAGGTATGTACATACCTAAAAATTTCAACTCTTGAATATTTTTAAAAAACATTAGGTACGTGTTGAAATAGTAGGAGTAAGAACCTATACAAGTAGATTAATTGTATATTATTTCTGCTTACCAATTATGGAAAAAAACTTCGTATACTGACTCACTCAATTTGCTTCAAGTTCGAATTTAGCGCCAGCACACTTCAGAACACCAAACCACTGACTGGTACAGTGCCACAAACTTATCGGACCCGGTGGACAAAATTGGAACTAATGCAAATGTTATACTGTTGTCAGACAAAGACAAAGACAGTAGCGCCTCCCTTAACGGGTCAGATTAAGCTCAACTTATCTCTGAAATGGCAAAAATTGGAACTAACGCCGCCATGTTAAAAAGTCATTCATAAGTACGTTGTGGTCATTCATCTGTCAGTTATTATTATTCATAAGTACGTTGTGGTCATTCATCTGTCAGTTATTAGTGTGCAATGATTGGTCAGATGAATGTCAAATACCTCCGACAGCGCCTCTTTAATTTCAATCTTAAGCTGGTGTATAAGCCTTTGATGATCTAATGTCTATATATTTATGTCGATAGCATGTGTGCGTTCAGGCGATATTTTTGTGTCTGGTTTTTAACGCTCGTCTATTGTGTATATGTGCGTAATGATATAAAAATTGTGCTTGTTTGACCTTGAAGTCAGTCAAAAATTTGTAATGTGTGTGTAGGTGTAGTGTCGCCAACTTGTCTCTGAAATGGCTAGGGTTGGAACTGATGCCGTCATGTTAAAAAGTCATCCATGGGTGCGTTGTGATCATTTATCTGTCAGTTACTACCTGTTGAATCGAGTGCAATGATTGGTCCAATGCGTCCGCCGGCGCCTCCTTTCATTTCAAGGTCAAGTTGGTTTTCCATGGGATCCACGAGAACGACTGCCGACAAGCTGTCTTACAGCTTGGCAGATCATATTATAGCACTTAAGTATATTGTAAATTGGATCAAATAAATAAAAAAAAAAAAAAAAAAAAAAAGATAAGTTTGTGGCATTGCACTTGTATGACGTTTACGAACGAAACCATAACTATATTTGTTATTTTTCGTAGCGATCGAATAGAATAAGCGTTCGATATCTCGTAGGCCATTTGGCTACCAACCGAAGAACGATATTGCTAAGGCGCAAACGATTGTCGATATAGAATAGATTCGAAGCGTTTGCCATTTGTCTAGGGGGGCAGGTCTACAATTTAAACGAAAAAGTATGAAACAATTTAAAAAATCCTTACGCATTTTAAAAAAGGAAAACGTATTTTTTTGTTTCTGCAAAAAAAGCACCAAATATAAAATACTGGACCAATTCCAAGTCGATTTTATTGACATAAACCGTAGTGCCGCCAGCATATTATTGACACAATCCTTGTTTCCTGTCTACTTTTCATTGTTCGCTATCAACTTTTTTGACGTTACCAATTCATTCACGAAAATCCCCAGACAAGTTAATAATAAAAGCTTTTGTACACTATGAACAGTAGCTTCAAACAATTAACTTTACGTCCCAGGTATATTGACATCACATTATATGTTGACAATTGAAAAATAGTCTTTTGAATCTTTCCGTTATTCCAAAGTTATCATTGATGTCTTGCCGAGCGAGGTTGCAGCAAGAATTTGCATTATTATAAGTGTCTAAAGTCGAACCATCAAATTAAACGTCGTGTAGAAACCTGCACACATGAACTCCATAGTGTTCTCAAAGGTGTGGTACATTGTGAGAGTAGATCCGAGCCAAACTGTAATAATAATAATAATAAATAATAAATAATAAACGCTAACACACTCATACCCCCGCAGTAGGTTACTAGGTACCTGTGTCGCGGGTGGCATGGACTACACATATAACACATTACAATTACACCCATGACCCGAGTACAAATATTTATCTGCCACATAAATATCTGCCCCGGCCGGGAATCGAACCCGGGACCCCTCGCGTTGCAGGCACGGTCGCTACCAACTAGGCTACAGGGTCGTCAAAACTGTGGAACAGTGATGGGCCGTTGATGCTGATTCTAGAAATAGCCTTTTGTTAAAAACCTATCTTGATTAATAGATTACATTAGAGACATAAAATGGGTAGATCTAAGATCATGCTATTTATTATGTTAGATCTTTTTTAGGGGCAAACATCTCAGTCTTCAAGTCATGCTTAGCTACTTAGCGAGCAACACATCTGCGACCAAATTAAATGAGGTTATTATTACCAACTAACGGGACCAATAACACTGACTATAACTAACCAACTAACATTCTTTCAGCCTTCATCTAACTCGACGAACCATCTCAAAACCGATTTGAGCCTTGTTCTGGTCGTCGAAAAATGCTGTATGCTCGTTTGCTATCTTAAACCCGTAAAAAAATATATTACATACACTAATGCTTCAAACGGCTCGTTCCATGGAGATACGATCTCACGGTTACATCGCCAAAGATACTTTTGTTAGCAGTTAGCAGATAACGGGCAGAAATATATGCGGGTTTCGTGATAACATGTGTAAATGTATGTATGCAATTTTGAGTAAAGGAAATATATTTGCAAACGTAAGCAGCTCAGCCAAGAAAATATGTTAAGAGTTTTCCGACAATGAATGAATGTTCAAATCCTGTTCAGGACCATTTCAATGATCAGCATTGAACAGGCCTAGAGCATACTCCACCACGCTGCTTCAATGCGAATTAGTGGAGCGGTTAGTGGCCAACCCAGTATCAGAAATTTTCATGCCGTCCGAAGGTCTACGAAATAGCCTAAAGACTGATCATTTACGTGCGAACTATTGTGAGAAGAAGACTGTGCCCAGCAGTGGGACAGATACGATTTGCGATGATGATTCTGAATCTGTGAAGGGATTAAAAAGACAGATCTAATGAACAAAAAAGAGTTTGATTTGATGGCTCAAACGGGTCTATAAATGCATTTGCGCAAGCAATTCCAAAATTCCATTACGAAAAAGCCTCAAGTCGCGCTCACGACGAATAAAACGTATCCTACACTGTTATAAAAAGAAATTACATACAACGCTAAAGGGAATCGTATAAATCAAACATGACATAAGATGGACGACGTTTTGCGAGTAACGATACGGCGGCGTTTCTTGCCGTCAAAAAATGTTATTTATTGCCACTTCCTGTGAAATATTCAAACAGCACACAAAATAATTGGTTTCTAAATCCCATGGTTACTGAACAATTCGAGTCTCTTTTTATTCAAGACGCAGAGTACTTTCCGTATCTACTAATGTCATAAATGCGAATATTGTCTTTTTATTCTTGTTTCACATCGTAACGGATAACGGAGCAATGTAATGGTCTAATATTTGTGTGCGGAAAAAATTAGTTAGAAAATAGTTAGTAGGGATGGGCTGGAAATTGGCATAGGTTACTTTTATTGGGGTACATGACTCCCGTGGGAAGATATGTACATCATGATATCTATGATGCGTACCATACAAATATTATAGCTAAATGCGAAAGTGTTTGGTTCTTTGTCCTCCGATCGCGATAAAGTTTCGCACGTGGGTAGACCATGACATGATATAAGATACTTATTTCTGATTAAACTTTCCTTTAAATTAAATTTATTAAATTTGAGTGCTCAAGAAAATTTGCCACTAGAAGTCACCGATGTAAAAATTAAAATAAAATGATAGAATTAAAATAATAGTATAGTAGAATTAATGGAAAAAATTAAACGGCTGTATAAAGTGTTTTATACTGGAAGATTTTATCGCCATATAATAGTATTTTAATAATCATGAAGTGTTTATACTTCAATAAAAAAGACAGTTAAAGTAGTAACAGTAGGTACCTACTGGAAATGAATAGTATGAATACCCGATACTATCAACAAAGGCGTCACCGGCTGCCGGCCCTGAAACATTTTTACGTAACTTTTGATGAATTCCACGAAGTACGGCGAAACGCAGTGCCCGAAGGTCGCTACAACTTTTATATTGACTTGATTAGATTTCACTCAAAAAATATCTTCATAAACACAGCTACGGTCGTTCCTGTACCTCGATCTCAATCTTTGAGGGTATGAGGAGGTGAGATAAAGTCTTTATTACTTTTCAAGAAAACGTAATTAAGAAAGTTTATGAATCACTCAATGCCGTGCCGGTGATAGATAGGGTCAACGCGTGGCTTTCTGGTAACTTTATATACTATTAAAATGCTCTCACTTCACTGAAACCACCAAATATTGCTACTACTCACTATACATTGCTAATCAGTTATTTCTGGCACTATTTGAAATGTTTAACACATTAGTTTAAGGGGCATTTATCATTTTTCCATTAAAAAAAAATATTGCAAGTTATAAAAATGCTGACAGTTCAATAGTTAACATTTTCACAAAATATTCTGTACATTTTACCTGTTATCCTTTGGAATATGGTAGGGAAAAAATCACTTGGTTAAAAAAGGCAACGCGAGCAACTGCGAGGCTTGTTCGACAAATCTGATTGCTCCAATTATCTCAGTGTCACTCGCTACACCAGGAATACTAACGCAAGGTCGTGTGAGCTTTTTTTATTCTATTACTAAAATTTGAACAAATAAAAACATACAACTACAAGCAGAGAAATATAAAATGGAATACCTACCCATGTCGAATATTTTTGTCGTTTAAAATGTAAAATTATCGAGGTATTCAAATTGAAATAGACAATAGTATATCGTTCTCGTTAAATGCTACAATAAAAGCAACAAAAGGCATCGCTACAAGGTAACAGTTCTGCTACAAAAAACTTCGCTACAAGCTACGGGTCTGCTACAAAAGGCTTCGCTACAAGCTACGGGACTGCTACAAAATGCTTGCTACGTGCTACGCGAGTGCTACAGATTTTTTGTTCGCTACGCAGCGGCTATCAGGCTAGTTCAACGGTTACACTCGTATTAATCAGTAGAAGAAGTGAGAATCACCGTTTTTATTATGATACAAGTACTCACCATTAAGGTTCAGCGTAAACCACGGTTCATACAGCCACTCACACGGTTCATACATTATGTAGTAGGAATAGAATGTTTAAAAAATCCGAATTCAACATCTACAATTAAAAAAATGGTATCATCGAAGTTGTCGAAATAAATTAAACATGCATTGTTAGGGTTAACTCAAAATTTACTTTATAGATATTGTTAATCCAAAATCTAACCCATGACAAGCACCAGCTTTCGAATATAAAAAAGTTTTAAAATCGATTAAAGGAGTAAGAGTTACGAGGTTGCGTCCATACAAAAAAAACATACAGTTGATTTGAAAACCATCTTTTTCGTAGTCGGTTAAAAATATTTTATATTGTGAGTTCCCATATCAAAATAAAATGCGTGCAATGAAGCTTTGTTTGTGACAAGCTACCTTTATAATCTAATTGGTATTTGACATTTTTAATAACTCGCTTTAGGTCATGTCTTTTCGAAAATTTCATTAGCAAATCTCCGATCAACTAGCAGCTTCAAATTTAAACTTTGAGTTATAAAGAGACTATGCATCTTTAAGTCCAAGCCAAGCTCTGCTCACTATGCACATAATTTTTCAAAGGCTTCTGAACTGAACATCTATTTTAATCCCGAAGATACTTTCGACTGGTGGTAGGGTTGGAACTCGGTCAACCGCGAAACGATCAGTCAATCACTAATCAAATCTTTATCGTAGAAAACGAGTACAGTGACATAGTCGGATATTTCAAAAATTTAGTTAAAATAACCTTTTATAGTCCCGCCACTAATTGGCATACAATGGTCTTGATTAATATAAAGAAATAATATAGGTTCCAATTACCTATTATTACTGTATGACTTATCATATTTCTGTCAGGGAATTTGAGAGCCAGTATTTTCTTCCTTCCTTTTTCCTTGTTTCTTGACCGACCAAACATCGTTAATACTTTAAGGACCTGTTTCACCACTTCCTGATCAAGTTCCTGATAGGTTGTTTATCTGCCAGATAAACTAAAACTTATGGTTTCACAGGCTTCGGACAGAACTATCTGGCAGATGAACTGTCTAATAAGTTATCAGCTGCTTCAAGTGGCTGATTAAGACGTTGTCTGGCAATCACTTGCAAATGTAGCAATGGGAATAAATCTTACAGTTTCGTTTTTTCATGGTCTGTCTCATCTGTCGGCAAAATAAAATGCACAAAGACCCCGTTACTGTTTATTATTCGTAAAAATTGTACCCGACTTAACACCACGACTGCTATTATTTCCTGATCATAAAAAATTCGTCTTAAAATTCACTCCGAGTCATAAAGTTCATATTTTCATCTGCATCTTACATTATATTATTTGCTAGTAAATTCACTTTTGATGGCTTCTAAATTTATAGCTAAGGAAGCGGTCGTAAAATGATTTAGTTTCGGTAACTCGCCCAAAACTTATACCATAATAAAGTCTGCTTTAATAACATTAAATTCGGTTCGGATTGGTAAAGGGTTTATCGATATAAACTAAGAAACGCAAAATAGCCATATGTTACAAATAGCTTTATATATAGCCTGGCACCTTGCGTCGTGTCTAAATGACTTGTACAGTTACAACAGCGCGTACAGTCAGTAATTGGATGATTGACCGTTCATAGCAATACTTCAATCACTCCTGTTCTTTGGAGGACATGGAAAACAGTCAGCCTCAGTTATGATCATTAGATAAGTTCAAGGCAGACCAGGGCCATCCAGTGGCAAGAAAAGTACACCGACCAACACTTCGGCTCCTCCACAAATCCACATTTGAGCAGCGAGGTGCAGTATACTAGGCCAGGGTAGGCGAACCTTAACTTTATGTATCATTGTGCCATTATCTAAAGAAATGTATGTATAATGATTTAATAGACATGCCAGAAAAAAAAATATTTTGAAAAAATTCTTTTCAATTTTACGTCAACAAGTGAACTAACACTCGGTAGCGTAGGAATGCTATCGGTATAAATAATAAATCGTGAGTACCCGTTACATTTCATAAGATTTTAGTAGTAAGTACTACTGATTGTCCTAAATGACGTCATGCCCGTCTTCATATCAGTGTGTGGGGCGATGTACCTACACAAACAGGAAACCAATTTATCGCTGAAGTGGGACCACTACACATTATGGAATAGTTAACGTTATCATTGAGCCCTCTTGATCGTATCATTAATACGTAGTGTACGTATACTAAGTACTTCAGTGTGCAGTGTACATATGCGTTATGCAACTATCCTATGAGCGATAGACGAATGAAACGAATGAGTTGGCGAACTGTCAGTTAACCGCAACTGTCAGTCACTATTTACGTTGGAAGGCAGGTGACAGTAACAGACGCGTTGTCAACCAAATATGAAGAAGAAAACCATCTGACCAATTCTTACAGTATTTCGTGAATGTTTTACATTATTTAAGCTAATGCTTTATTACACATCTGGACTGGGGATAATTTGTGGTCTAAGTCAAAGCCGCCATATTGATGATTCCCTCCAGGAAAAAAAAAAGCTACAACCCACTAATGGCACACTACTGAGCACGGGTCTCTCCTCATTACTGAGGAGGCCTAGAGCATACTCCACCACGCTGCTCCAATGCGGGTTGGTGGAGGGGTTAGTGGCCAACCCAGTGTCGAAAGTTTTCAAGCCGCCCGAAGGCCTCCGACATGGCTTAACGACTGCTATCAATCGATAACAACCGGGACCGACGGCTTTACGTGCCCTCCGAAGCACGGAAGCGCTCAAGAAATTTTTGCCACTAGCGGTCACCCATCCGACTACCGACCGCGCCCGCTGTTGCTTAACTTTGTCAATCGCTTCGACGCAAGCCGCCGGGCTATGAGAGCTTCAGTGTGAGATAAAAAATACAAAATTCGTTTTTAGCAGATTTATCAAATTAATGTTAGGTACTAAATCTAAATTACTTATAACAAAACGCCAGCCCGTCGCTCACATTCCAAGGGCCCACTGAAAATCAGCGCCGCTGCGAAGCAACGGCATAACGCTGAGTGGGTACCGTTTTCTGGCACCTCATTCATAGCACATGTGAACACTAATCCTGACTATAATACTAACTATTAGTGTAATTACTTACTTATTGTTTAGCTGTACTAACACTTTCTTGTTGTTGTCATAGTGTTATGATTGAAGGTAATTCAGAAATAAACATTTTCTTTCTTTCTTTCTTTCTTTCAAAATTGTCCGAAAAAACCTTGTCCGAGAGAGTGTCCGTCCACAGTATGGGTTGCAATGATGATGATATGAAATTTATTATTATTTTTCAATATATTTCCAACAATCCTTCACTAACGACGAATCATATAAGTTGCTCATAACCGAGATTCTACAATAGATACCTACCATAACAGCTTCTTGGAAAACGTTTACTGATTTAAAAAAAATAATCGGCTTCCGTCAAAGCAAATCCGCAACGAACAGTATAAACGGCGAACAAACTTTTGTTGCATATTTCACGTAGTTTTCGTGTTTCATGGAACTATTTTCTGTAACTCGTAGTTTCACACTCCGCTGGCCAAACTTGGCGGCGGCCTCTACTGACAAAATATGGTAATCACTCAAAAAGTAATTTATAGTTCGCCCGGGTTAAATTTTAACTATATCTTAAAGTAATAAACCCGCCCTCGCTTCGATCAGTTACAGATTGTATAGATTCGGCTGTACTGGTTTAATTGGAATTTTCCTAACATTGTTCTGTGTCTAGTTAATGTTATAAAAATATATGAAGAGTCCTGGGTTCGATTTCCAGGTGAAAGTTGTAAAGATAACTTTTTGATTCTGTTCTCGTGTTATTTTGTACAGTGAAAGGATTCTGCGTAACAGGGGATCTTAATATAGGGTTAATATGAGTAGGTATGTTGAAAGTAAAATCTTTTCTATCTTGACTTCTGTGAGACAAAAATATACATAAACTGAAAGTATTGATTTCAATAACAGTTAATAACATCCATGCATTTTTCAAAGAAGTGATAATTAATCGTTTAAAAAAATCGGTTGAAAAATTAGTCCTTGGCTGTGAAAATTTCAAGTTTATGAGAGTTGAAATTGGTGAAAATTTGGCTGATAGAGTCCGTTTTATACCTACATACATACATACCTAACATACAAGTTAAGCCAATGAACGCGTGATAATTAAAAATTATACTTAGCCTACCAATAGTACTTCGATATTAACACAAACAAGTTAGGTGAAACAAGTACCCAAGTTATCTTAGACGCCATTCCTATCAGCGAACACATGCATAACTCCCTAAGTTATAGGGAAAGTTCGCGCATAAACTTAGTTGAAACCAAGTTACAATTGTGGAGAGAAACTTATGAGACGAAAGCCTATCTTGTTGTATTTTGTATATAATTATGCTACATTGCTACAGCCTTCTACAGATTTGTTTGTTGTTAAATAAATATTTACTATTTTTAAACTTTATCTATGTACATTTTGTAACATTCCCCTATTTAGGTTGTCTAGAAGAAATTTCACCGTAGCAATGAGACCGCCAATTTATGTCAAAATTGGTTAATAATAAAGAGTATTAGCGTTGTATTATATTGTAAAGTAACTCTTAAAATTTTTATGTATAAAAAATCTATCTATCTATCTATCAGCCTATCGAAGTCCACTGCTGGACATAAGCCTCCCCTAATTGGCGCCACTCCGACCGGTCCTGAGTCCTCTGAATCCAACGGTTTCCTGCTGTCTTCTTCAGGTCATCAGTCCACCTTGTCGGGGGGCGACCTGTGCTCCTTTTACTAAGGCGTGGTCGCCATTCGAGGACTTTTTTGTATAAAAAATAAGTAACGTAAAAGTAATAAGTACGTCCTTGAAGGTCAAAAACACTGTTACTTTTAGATACTTTGTGTCGTGCCTTATCGTAATAATATTTTACCTTAAATTACATAAATAAGGAAAATCATTTTACTCCTCATATACTTATATCATGGTGGATTGTACTCATTTTATTTATATCATTTAATTCGTATCAGATTCATTGATCGTGACACGCTTTACCTACATTTCCTTGCGTGAGTCAGAAAAAAATTGTATGTGAGGTCCATTTATTAAATTACTAAGACTGAATTATAAACAATTTACGTTCTAATTTAAATTAACCACAGAATTCTATCGATTTCATATTGCCGTATTTTTTTCTAATTTATTTACATAAAGCTTCCAACATTCCCTAAATGAATATACCTAGATTTTATCATTTCTCAGTTGTCACAACAAATAAACTCGACTAGGTAAAGTTTACAGAAGTCACAGTTCAAAATATTTGTTGCGTAACAGAGTTCGCATAGCTTCGGTGTCTGCTGATTTAGAATAGGAAAACGTGTGCCCTTCGGTTTATTTGCTTTTAACAAGCAAACTGAACTCAAACTTCCTTTGTACACGAAAACTCGGTCCGACCCTCGGGCTATAAATTATGCATCATGAACACTGATTCAATGACGACTTTGTTAATCTTTTGACGGTCCGGATGGATAGTGTCCTATTTTAAATATAAAATTAAAACTAATCTTTTACAGCTATTTTAAAGCAAACAGGTGTTGAAAACTTTAGTATTATTTACCGCTGTTATCACCATCGATTAATAAGCCAATAGTCGCAAAAATAGGAATTGCTATCGCCGGAACTCGGCTCCGGCTATATACGTGCATGATCTATGGCTCGAGGCATTACTAATTGACGAGTCGAGGAAGTCAGTCACTTTTAATTACTATTGCTCCATTCTTTATAACGTTTTATTATATATATTCGATGCGTCTCCTGTCAGTCAAAAGTATCAGATACAGCGAAATTTTGGGTTGCGTCGGAGTCACATACCTAATAAATAGCGTAGTGTGAAAAGGGCCTAAGTCACCATCAAGACATCCAAGTTACGTCGATAAGTCGATGGCCAGACCATCTGGAAACCCAGTAATTAATAGTAAGTTATAACGAACAACCGGTCATAATACCAGTAATGCATTGTAGTGAAACATAATTATCGTTAAAATCACCCATATTTTTACGTACAATCCATAATTTCGATTGTTTATGTCCCTTTGTTGTGTTTCATATTTTATTGTTATCTGGATGTTATTTTTAACACTACACGTCTATCGGTGTGTGGTTTCAAGGCTGATATTTCAATTGTGTATATGAGGAAAATTAATGTAACAATGGGATAAATATTAATAGAAAAATGAAGTACCTATAAACATTTTTTATTTATAATAACGTAAGCATTTTATGATTTTGTTTGTCGTTAGTATAAATCATAACTAAAGAATAACACTATTCACACACGATCGCCCTCAAAGACTCAGTCTGTCAGCCGGGAATCGAACCTATACCACCCCGTTTCCAAATGCAGTCATTTTACTAAACCAATTACTCGGAACCGAAATTTTTATAATGCGTCATATTTTTGCCATTTGAAGAGACACAATCTCGGATCTTTTCTTGAATTATAAAAATATACTCGTCAGGCAATGCCCCACGCTGATCAAATACTAGATTTTAAAAACAAATTTTAAAACTTAAACCCGAGTAAGAATAAAATCCGTATGGTAAGTGCATGTGTCGTATAAATACACAAACAGACAAACTACTCGGAGGAAAGCAGTTTCCTCGATGTTTTCCTCGGAGGCAAGACAAGCAAATTCTAATGGATTACCTGATTTTACTGCTGCGGGCGACGTGAAATTTCACATTTCGTAGGTACATTATACCGTTAGAAACGGTAAACTAAAAGTATAGTTTTATTAGCGACATATTAATGGCGTATGTTTGTGAGCTGCGGTATCAACAACATGACCTGGCGTTTTTAAACTATAAGGGATTTTTCATACCAAACGTATTGTCGGTGGCTGACTGTGAGCGCGCGTTACGCAGTTTATTGTTTTGCCATATAAGTATGTATATTCAACTTCTCGTTCACACCGAACCGATCATACGCAAACTGAGTACACGTTCATATTAGTTCTGACAGTAAGCATATACTCACAGTCGGCGGCGGGCAATACGTTGGTGTGAACGATGCCTTATAGTTGATAACAAACCTTTTATTTTACAAAAAGACGACTTCAACATCGACAAAAATAACTCGAAAAATATTCGTTCGATGTCGCTGAAGTTCCAATGGAGCCAGGCGATAAGCACTAGCTTTGAAATATAAAAAGAATTATCAAAATCAGTTAAAGTAAAAGTTATGAGGATATCTCATAACTTGCACACAGATTTTCTTTACAACGTAACAAGACAAGCGTTAACACTGTATTTCCCGAAACTCCCATGGGATAGGGAATAAAGAGGATTTATATTTTTGCTTTAAAGTTCTGCATTTCCGTAACTATTAGACTTCAGGCATGACACTCGTATTTTAAATGAAAATGAACAGTAATTTAAATGAAAAGGTTTTTAAATCATAATTTATTTCATATTATTTATTTTCTTTTGAACCGCCTCAATATCGTAAAAAAATATTGTCACTGGCGGTAGAGACAATTCATCATTATCATCATCCTTTCAACCCATCATGGCCCACTATTGAGTACGGGTCTCTTCTCAGACTGAGAACGTTAAGGCCATAGTCCCCCACGCTGGCCAAGTGCGGATTGACTGCCTTGACACACCTTTGAGCTTTGCGGACTCTTCAGCATTCAGGTTTCCTCACGACATTTTCCTTCAGCGTTTGTAGCAAGTGACATTTAAATGATTAAAAACGCACATAACTGCGAAGAGTCAGAGCCCTAGGGTTCGACCCTCCGAATAGGAGGCCGAATTCTTAACCACTAGGCTATCACCGCTACAATAGCGTAGAGACAATTACCCACATGAATTAATTTTGTGGTTTGTGATAAAGACAATAATTGACAGTGGACAATTTTAACAACTCTAATTTCTTTTCAATTCACCATATCAGCGGGATTATACTTAAACGCTTTTAGACGCAGATGTCTCCATAGAGTCAGTTAAGGAAATGGTAAACGTTATGATAAAGACAATAATTGACAATGGACAATTTTGACAACACTAATTTCTTTTCAATTCACCATATCAGCGCGATTATACTTAAGCGATTTTAGACGCAGGTGTCTCCATAGAGTCAGTTAAGGAAACATTAACATTAACATTAACAAACATTAACTTTACTACGTTCCTGTCTGAGGTTTGAGAATGGACCGTAAAGTTGCCGTGAATAGAACTTGTGGACCTCTGAACTAATGTTGCTTCATGATCCTTTACTCTACATTACCAAATACTCTTTTAATTATAAGAAGTTAATTTTAATTAACTTAAAAATTAAAAGAGTATTCGGTAGTGTAGAGTAAAGGATCATGAAGAAACATTAGTTTAATGCCCAACTCATTCATTCGGTATTTACGAGAGTCTTACCATGATAACTGTGAATTAATTAGTGAATTTCTTAATAATTGTAATCAAGTAAACACGTAATTGTCTGAAGTCGAGATTAAAAATATTATATCAAAATGACAATCAATTTGTGTCTCATCAAAGTCCTATGATTTCCTTGATGTCCCCATTTTTAAAAAGTTTGTGTGAGCTTCCCCCCTTTTTTGATGTCGATTTAAAATGGCTTCAACCCGTTAATGGTCCATTATATACTACACACTGGTTTCTGCTCATAGCTAAAGAGGTCTAAAGTTGAGATGTCTCCAAAGTTTTATGCCATCCAACCGACTTTCTCTGACATGGCTTAACGACCGGTATGTAAGAATAACTACAACCGACGACCTAACTCGAATGGATGGAAACGCTCAAGACTTAGCTACTAGCTGTATGGGTGCCCGTGTACAAAAAATCGTTTTTCAACCCCCACCGCCCTCATAATTTAATACAAACTTCACACAAATTTACTTTTATGCCGCCCCGTCGTGGTCCATTTGCCGTCCCCCGTGCGTGCCACCCGCGTGCGGTGTACGCCTTGCATGCCCGCTTACGCCTCCCCTGAGAGTATCTATCTCCCATATAACAGACCGATGCCGCAGTTACTTAACTCGATCGATCACTTAGGATAGAAGGAAGCCCCTGGGCTATGAGCGCGACATTTTACTTAAACTTTTTACTTAACTACATTTGCATCCATATGGAAGTAGGACACATAAACACCTAAAATAAAGTAGTTCCCAACTTTGCGGTTCAGTTTATGTATGGCTTCTTTATTGTTATAAGGTTGCTCAATTAAAGTTGCGTCGCGTAGTATTGGACTTTGTGGTGACTTTGACGGTGTCCTACGTGAGCGACGAAAACGACGCGACGCGACGAACGCGATCAAATCAACGGTATCCCTACTTGCGTCCTACCTATATCCTATATCACAGTCTGCGACAACACGCGACGTTGTCATTGTCGCGTGTAGCATCACGTCGTGTTGCGTAGCGTCGCGTCGTATTCGTTGCTCACGTAGGACACCCCGTAAGGTATTTTTAACGCTACACACTCATAGCCCCATTGACATTCTCTTTGTCATAGGTGCAATGGACAATACACAAGACAGGGGCACACACCCAGCCCGAGAACGGAAATTTAAGCTCATCATTCAAGGTTCCTCCTAGATGGTATTCGAACTAAGGACCTTTGGAACAGCGATCCGATGTGATAAACATTGCGCCAATCGGGTCTATAATTAGATATTAAATATTAGGGTGAAAATACACGATACTTAGACTTTGCCCAAACTTTACGTTGTCTTTGCCATAGCACCGTGAGTAAAGTGCGATTTTTAAGGCATTGTGAATTCTCGCCGTCAGTCAACACTAAACTTTAATCACAGGGGTCAGCTGGCATGTGTGGGTTGCCGTTAAAACGAATTCCATATCGACCACGAACGGAGTAGAACCCTCAATTTACCTTATCGACCCACTTACATACCAAATGCGTAAGACATACCACTTCCAAATCTTCCGATATCGGTTAGCGGTTTGCATAACAAATTGAACGATAATTATAAGTAGGCTAAAGGCGACCAAAACCGGATGATCGAGGATTATGCTAACGGGAACAGCGCGAACGCAACACAACGTCGACCCGAAACTAATCACCGATATTTTGGGTAAGGTAACGGTGCCTGTAATCGACACGCTCGATTTTATCACTTTAAGCTGTCGTTTAGGTAGGACTGGTTTCCTGTGACACACGTTTTATTACTTATTTAAGGAATCGTTTCAAAAAATAGGTACTTAATTTTAATTAAAACATAAAAATGTACGTTGTCTACTTCAGAACTTTTTTGTAGTTTTAATGAATTAAACGTTTATTTTTCGTATCTGGCGAACGAGTGATGTTTTTAATGGTATCATCACACAGGTAAAGGAATTTACCATAATTCAGGTGTACTGTCATGATAAGCTGAGTACAACGCCGCGCCGGTGGCGTCCAAAATAAAGGACCAAGTGCCATTAACTCATAATCTCTTTGTTTTAAATAAAATATGGCACATACTGTTTTTACTCTGAGTAATCTTTGTACTATTAACAATGTGAGATACAATTAAAAATAAAACAATTTTGTTACTTACAGTAGTAAAAATTATAACCATTTTAGTCCATTTAAATGAAACATTGTTACTTGTTGAATTTATAGTTACCTCATTCATAAATGTAGTCAATAACGTATAAAACTTGTGGAATATTTCACACAGAGGATTTACGTAAAAAGTCGAACACTGGAACTAGTACCTTACCTCGTTCGACTTTACAGGGCTTCGGAAACCTTACGTGACCGCATTATTTTTGGTCCGGCCACAACATTCGTCCGCAAGAATGATTATTTATAACGCTTATGGAACCTCAAGGCTGGTGCGAGGGTTACTATTTGCTTCGACCTCCTTTAAAATTGCTCCTATTATTTATTAACTGGGTAATTTATTTACTTTCTAAGTTTCTACGTCAATAACAGATTGAATCATAGATTAATTTTACACGTGAAACGTGTTAAATTTTACATCATTTTATAGTGGCTTGTAGATCGGATCGGTTCTACGAAAGTCAATATTTAGTATAAAAACTGCTCACTAATTTCGATGTTTCGATAACTTAGGTAGTGTTTTTCACTTTAAAAATTGTTCAAGACTTACATGAACAAGAGAATTTATTTGATATTTCATACTCATGAAGGCAGGAGATATTATATGCTTAAATAATAATTGATCATAATAATTAGGTATTACATTGTTTGAACGATTCTAATTTTATACCTAATAGTACCTACATATGTTTCAATTACCTACGCAAGAAGAAACTATGAAATTGTATCAAAAGAAATTCCTTGCCTACAAAGATTTCTATTATGATAACGGTACCGTACAAGCTTGTACAAGATTTTTTGCTAACGATAATAAAAATGTAAGTAGAACGATCAAAACGAAATTAACTTTATTATTTTAGCCGGTGAGGTTCAGTTCCTAAAGGTCACGTGAACAAAATTATATATATATATCATAAATATTATAAAAAACTTACTCTGCTTCATTGTTCTCGAAGATGATGAAACCTTGTGCGGCTTCGTACTGAGCACCGCTCTTCGCAGTGCCGTCTTCCGTCCAGAAAGGAACCCGCACCTTCCCCCGTGCACCAGCAGTCCTCACCACCCGCAGTTCGTAAGTTCCCACCGATTCGGTCAACTCGAAATCTCTTTGCGGAAACGAGAACACACCAGAATGATCATCATCTAGAATCACCACTGTTGCTGTCGACGGCGAAGCTATACAAGCTCCTTGAGGAGAGCTTAGACGCACGTAAAAATGCTCATCCTCTTCGAAGACTTCGTCGTCTATTACTTCGACCTTGAAGGTCTTCTCTGTCTCCCCTTGCGCAAATACCAAGGAACCCTGAGTTGCTACATAGTCCGAGCCCGCTTCTGCTGTGCCATCTTCAGTTGCGTACTGTACGGTCACTTCTCCGTTAAGATCTCCACCTCTGACCACTCTCACCTCGAATGTGCCACAATTTTCCATAACTGTATAATGCATTGGATCAAATTTGACATGCGGGCCTTTTGGTGCCATCACGCTACCCGTATCTCTTTGTTGAAGTTCGGCTTTAACTTCACTTAAATCGCTTTGAGCCCTTTCTGATATTTTACGTGAGAAATCACCACCTCCAGTCATTTTTCTAGTTGCCGCTACTCTGTAAAATGCTCTTGATTTAGGACCTCGTGCCATTAAAGTTTCTAAAGCCATTCTTTCTACTGTCTCGAGATCTTCATCGGGATGTTGTCGTCTTAAATCACGAAGGACAGCTACGTATTCTTTTCGAGACTTTTCTAACTCTCGACCTTCCTCATCGTCAGAAGCAAAGTCATCGCCGGGTTTAAGTGCCATTTCAACAGACCCGTCCCCCTCACCTTCCACAATTACTCCTCGTTCATTGACTCTGTATCCCTTTTTCAAATACTTGTAAACAAGTAGACGTTTATCAGCTATGTAAGCTGTTATAACAGTGGCGGGGAAGAATAAAAACGTTACGGTGCCTTCCCATACTTCCACCTCGCTTGGTGAAATGACGGCAAGAATTAGGTAAAGCCAAACATATGCAAAAACAGACCATGTTGCAGTTACAAGGAATACTCGAAGGTGTTTAATCTTACGTACCTCTCCATCAGGTATCACTGCGACACAGATAGCAATAATAACAAATAAATTGTAAGCCGCCGAACCTACAATAGTGCCGGGCCCCAAATCTCCAGCTTCAAAATTCTTTCCTGCTATTTCAATCACTGACAACAATATTTCAGGTGCGCTCGAACCCAGAGCCATCAATGTTAAATTCGCAACCGTTTCATTCCACACTCGTACGACGATGATATGATCGCTGCCGTTTCGTCGCACGCGCACCTCCTTCTCTCTGGATGTGATGACTTCGATGGAGGCCATAAATCTGTCAGAGATGATGGAAACTCCGATAAAGAGGTAGAGGAGGGTGAAGAAGTACGCGAGGCCGCGGATGGCGATGTCCATGGTGGGGACATCTTCCAGGGGCCTCCACGCGGGGAGGATGAGCCCATCGCTGCACTGGAGCACGTGGGTGGGGGTGGTGTTGCGCGGGGCGAGGCGCGCGGACGGCAGCTCGGCGCGCGCCACCACGCAGCAAGCCGCGAGCGCGACGAGCGCGGGCCGCATGCCCTTTACCTGTCGCGACCCATGAGCGCGACCGGCGCTGCCAACGGCCGGCGCCCGACTGAGCGTCGCGACGCGCTACGCCCCGCCCCGCGCTCTCGCTTTAAGGCTTTTAAAAGACGCCGCTGCCGCGCTGGTCCTCGCACGTACCTCTGATGGAGTTTTATTAGCGTCGCGGGCCGTAAAGTTGGGCGGTTGAGGAAAAAAGTTATTAGCCGCGTACATCCGCGCTCGTTGACTTAGTTTCGCCTGTGCAAACGATGCTGAAATCGGGCAGGGCGTTATTGTCCGCTCAGTCCACTTTGCGGGCGAAACTTTTTAAAGGTATCAGTTTGTTGTTGCGTTGTTGTGTTCGTGATGACAATTCGAAATCAAAAGGTTGTTGTTACGTACAGCTCAAGGTCAAGGTGAACTTTTATTTTGTGCGTTCACCAAAATTAACACGCGATTGAAATATTAGGTATATACTCGGCGTTAACGAAAGTTGCGTCAATTTATGAATCATGACTTTACGTTGTGGACGTTGAATAATGTATGCTCTTGACGGATGACGAATAGAATTAATATATTAAGTTATGAAACTATAAATAGGCGTGATAATATATCAATAAGAGAACTTCTAATGGAGTGATTAACGTTGTGTACAAATAGTTGTAGGCCCTTGTTTCAATTATATAATTATTACAACATCATGATCGTACCTACTCGTACATTATTTGTGGTTTAATTTTAACTCGCTGTATTAAACTCAGCGACGAACTACCATCTACTCTCTCGACGACCTATAACTTGAAGAGCGGTCGATTCAGGACCATTTATAGCGTTTCTTGAGCAATTCTACGCTTCAGAGAGTACATAAGCCGGTTCATATTGTTACGTTATTATTTAGATCGCTGTCATATAGCCCTTGTAATATGACCGATCGAGTTAATCACTGTGGGGACGAAGAGTACACTACGTTGAAGTTTGAAATGTATGTAGTTCGTTTTAATTGCATGCCACACAAATACCTGCTTTCCGCCCCAGTGATTAAGGTATATATTAAGGTATATTTGCAGATTAACGGCAAAGAATTTAAAATGCCGTAAGTAAATTTTGCTTACAAGCTAAGCTAAATTGAACTTTGAGTACAGATAATAAATTTGTTGTTAGAGGAAAGTGGCAATTTCATATCCTCGACGACTCAGATATAGTTACCTACTAGTAAATCCGCCCTCGCTTCGCTTCGGGGAACCAGTCCCCTCAAAAGTCTCTATAAATTTTAACAAATTATGTTATTCCGATGTCTAAGCTGTATTACTGCAAAGTTTCATGAAAATCCGTTCAGTAGTTTTTGCGTGAAAGAGTAACAAACCCACACACACACACACTCACTCACTCACATACATCCTTACAAACTTTCGCATTTATAATACTAGTAAATCCGCCCTCGCTTCGCTTTGGGAAACCAGTCCCTTCAAAAATCTATAAATTTTAACAAATTTTGTTATTCCGATGTCTAAGCTATATTATTGCAAAGTTTCATGAAAATCCGTTCCGTAGTTTTTGCGTGAAAGAGCAACAAACACACACACACACACACACTCACTCACTCACTCACATACATCCTTACAAACTTTCGCATTTATAATATTAGTAGGATAGGATTAGTAGGAAGTAGGATTTGGGTGACATCATCATCATCATCTCAACCCATCATGGCCCACTATTGAGCACGGATCTCTTCTCAGACTGTCAGCCAGTCAGACAACCAAATTCTTAACATTTGCCCCCAACATCACTACACAGGCTCCTACATCCTTCTCAGTTCGTGTCCACACTTGTTCTAGTTCGACTACCGCATGCCAGTGTCCACCTCTTGAACGTACTACTTCTATCAAATACCTTGGTGTAATAGTAGACAGTTCATTATCCTGGCACCAGCATATAGAATCTCTTACCTCTCGTACAAGAAAGCTGATGTTTATTTTAAAAAAAATTAGGAATGTGGTTGATGTTCAGTGCCTAAAAACGCTCAAAAAACCTTTACTCTTCCCCACTTCAGAACTGTATTCGAGCTGTAAATTACCCACAGTAAGTCAATTATTCATTTTACAAACCATTCTACGTAAACACTCAGAATTGTCCTATAATCCAGTTCACCTAAAGTCTAAACGTCAAGTCCGTGCATATTTGGTATGCCCAATAAAACGATGGCGAACAATGATAGCCAAACGCCACTATTGCTACCTAGGCTGTTCGTTGTATAATAAAATTAATAAAGTCCTTGATATTTATTCGGTCACTTCTCACTTATGCAAAGATAAGTGTATTAAATGGCTCCTTAATCTGTCGTATGATCAGACAGAAGAACTTCTGATCCCCTTAATTTAGTTTTACACACACACACACACACACACACACACACACACTCAATCACAAACACACGCATACATAATAGACATTCACACACTAACACACACACACACACACACTCTCATACACAATTATTATTATTCTGTAGTTATTTTAGCTTTGTTACTTACCTTGGTTACATTGTTTATAAGTTATGCTGTTTTAACTCTTTTGTATAAAACATACTTTTGGATACTTTAAGTTTGCTTTTACCTTGTTATTTTTGTTATTTTTATTCTATTGTTTGCTCAGCTTCGGAACTCTGTTCATTGCATTTAAGGAGAGCATTGATCGCTGCAACACAGTTTTTACTTATGCAGGATCACTGTTGAACCATTTTGTATTGTAACACATGTTTTTGTTCCAAATAAATCTTATTTGAATTTGAATTTGAGAAGGTCAAGGCCATAGTCCACCACGCTAGCCAAGTGCGGATTGGCGGACTTCGCACACCTTAGAGTTTTGCGAACTCTCCGGAATGCAGGTTTCCTCACGATCTTTTCCTTCACCGTTTGTAGCAAGTGACATTTGGATGAGAACAGAGGTTAAATTGCTTTCATGTTTCGAATGTCGACAATTTTAATTGATAATTTAAGAAAGTTACCATTGTAGTGGCGCGCATACCTACAGTAACATGAGCGCGCGCCGCACATAATGCTGACCACGCAACCACGAGCAACGAGTCCAGTGAAACAATAGACTACGTCATATGCGTCACACTGAACTGGCCAATCAGATGACGTATCCTCAATCGCGATATCAAAGTTACAAGAGATACAAACAATATATATACAAATGGTCCGAATTTAACATTGGGACCGCGGTCCCCAGGCAGTGACATCGCCTGGCGGGAGATCTCCCCTTTTCCTCCACACCATAATGTGCTGACAAAACACCTTCTGACCCTCGAGTTGGCCGCTAACCTAAGCATGGAACAGGGTGGTGATAAATACTTCCTAAATGATAATCATACATGTGTAATGTAATACGGTAGTAATTAATAAATTCATGTAATATAATTAATTTAATGTAAACTAGGATACATAGATTACATAATGAGTTGTTAAAAATTTGCATGCTTCGACGAGCTAAATGTGCGAATGACTGTAAATACATTTACCACCTCTGTACCACCACATTTATGGCAAATAAATGAATTATGAATTATGCCCTTTAAAGTTCAATTAATGGGTAGAGTGGTGAATTGAGAGTTCCTATGTTATGAGCAGACACGTGTAGAGGGCCAAAGAAGGGTAAACTAAGTGCTTATATTTGGTCATTGCCCTCACAAAGTCTGTAACTAAAGTCATTACTAATGCGTTGATGGGCAACACGAAAGCTATTACTTGCTTACTTATTATTGGTTTGTCGACACTATGTCTGATACCTACATTGTATTACAGGCAAACAATATAAAATATTATTTCTACGTCCTTTAGAGATACGCCTAAAACGCTTGCACACTCCAATCGCAATGGTTAACATGCCGGATCGCTGTTCCAAGAGTTATGGGTTCGATTCCCAGCCCGGGACCTTTGTATGATGAGTTTAAATTTCCGTTCTCGGTCTATGTGTGTGTGTGTGTGTGTGTCCTTGTCTTGGGTGTTGTCCATTGCACCCACGAATCAGGAAATTCTAGTGTGAGGCTATGAAGTGTGTATCGTATTTAGCGTTATTAAGCAGGATCTAGATACCTGCATAGAGTAATATCTAAAAAAAAATATTATTCGTATGAATGTCTGACATGGACCGGATTCGAAGCTGGGACCTTCGCACAAAGTCACTACCAAGAGTTTGAAAGAATTAAGAAAATATTGCTCATTATTTAGGTCAATACAGAAGTTTTCGTGTGAAAAATTTTGAGGATAAAGAGACAATAATATTTTTATAGTTTTCGATTCTCATCAAGTAGTTCTGCAGAAAACCTAGTAATTGGATGGTCTGCCAAAAACGCATAAGGCATACATTTTCGATTAACGAAAGTCGCACAAAAACTTATTTTGTTTTATTACCGAATTCAAAAATTGTTTAGCAGTTCCACATGTATGTACCTATGAAATATTGATGGATTTCGTAAGTGTATGTTTGTCCACTTTCTTAAAATTACATCGAGATGATCCTAATTGGTCTATGTCAGGCAAGGGAACAATAAAAGTTTCAAAATGTAAAATATAGGGTATCCACACAACCAAAGGGTACCGGACTTCCGTTCAATTCACAGAAATCGCTATCGATTCTCAGCGAGGCGGAAATTTCTATGTTGTGTTGTGTTGTGTAGATATTATGTTGTCCGTACACTCATAACACAGGGAATCCCCGGGCAATAAGTGTGAAGCATTATTTACTACAACACACTTGCTGATCGGGAAAACGTTATCTCATTAATACATGTCATTTTTTATTCTAAACACCATACTTATAATAATGTTAATATGAAAACCTATTTTTAACACCCCTATATTAATTTAATAAACTTAACCTGCATGTATGTAATGGAAACTTTCAACGTAACTAATTTTCACCAACTACAAGAAGCCTGATTAACATGAAAATTATCAGAGAGCTTCAGGGCTGATGACAATGCAATCTTATGAAAGACATGCCCAAATAGCACGCTTAGAAATGGCGCCGGACCAGGGAACTTCTCAACGGTTAACGACACAGGAACTGTATTTATTTCTTTGTATTTATGCTTCAATTACCTGTGATGATGGCTATCACACTGGCTGCAGCAAGGACGATGAACTTCCCTATCGATGAGTTATTTCACAAAAATAAACTTCAGCAACATCTTTTCACGTAGTTTATTACAGCATATACACATTATTCTCTACACTTTGTACATTATTACATTTAACTACCAATTATCTTTACAAGTATACATTCGGGCAGAACTTCCCCTTAGAACCGTTACAAAATTAATGACCTGCACTACCTTAGTCCGCCATATTTATATCCTACTCTCAACCCCACTTTACAATTAAATCGGAAGTCAATAACACTTATATAATCTCAAACAATAAATGAATTTATTAATAAATCGTAGGTATAAATTATTATACACAGAATTATTATACACACAATGATATAGTTATTGTAATTAATAATTAATGTTGGGTTATATCGGAGTGCCGGAAGTAGAACTTGTAACACTCGGCCATCCTGCATCTGTCGTGTCTCACGGCGGTCATCATTAGGTCATCATGCTCGCGTCCTGATTTGTCCCCGGTCTACGGCGGCTCCTGAAATTGAAACGCCGGACGAGTAACTGGTTCTTATAATTACTGCAAATTTAATGGAGATAGAATGAACATCTTTAAATAATAATCGGGCTTTTTTTTTTGTCAATAAAAGTTAAATAAAATAATATTTATTTTTCTTTGGTAACGTTTGTATTCTCAATTGCATATTTTCTTCCAACACAGAACTTGAATTTTTTTCAGTCTAATGTTAAGTGAAGCCCATCAAAATAGAAATCTGAAAAGTGCATTCAAATCGGAAAAGCAATTCTAGAGGATAATCCATTGACTTCCAGCGAAGTGAACGTACTATGAAATCATGGCAGCTTCGGCTGTCGTTGGAAGCCACTGATGTGCACAAACCTACAGACAAATAGACAAAATGGTAAAACATTGTTTTGGGTTCTCTTGATTAAATAAAGACCTCATATTATGAATTTTTAAATTTGTTGCCATGTACAAACACCGATCAGTTAAAGTTTTATTACGTACAGGATAGAAAGTCAATATATTTATTTATTTCATCCCATTGCTATTAATGTAACTTACAAAAATTTGATTTATTTTGACAGCTTTAATTGATTCACACAGCTTTCAATTTAATTCGCACAGATTTTAATATAATTCACATGGCTTTTAATTCCATTCACACAGGTTTAAATTCCATTCACACAGCCTTTAATTCCATTCAAACAGCTTTTAATTCTATTCACACAGCTTTTAATTTCATTTACACAGTTCATTCACACAGCTCTTAATTTCATTTACACAGCATCTAACATTGTTTACAATTTATCTTGTTTTTCTAAAACTTATTATTTCCACGTATGACTTTAAACAGTACATATTACAAATACTGTAAGTATTAGTTAAACCCAGTTAATCTAGTTCGCAATTGTATAAGAATTAAGCACCAGAATAGAGAGCGCGCACTTAGCAACTGAATCCCCTTTGTGTAATTTTTAGTTTATAATCTGGGTCGCACAAAGAATAATAATAATTATTTAGTTCATATTATTTTGATATAAACTACCTAAAGGGTTTTATTTCATCAATAAATTTTTCCTTATGCTTGTCCATCACGAATCAGAGTAGCAATCACACACACACATACAGCAATCAGGCATAATTACCAATTTTAAATGAACACCAAAAAATAAAAATGTCTAAATATACTCTTCTGACATGGACTTATCAAGAGAGCGGTTGTTTTTCGTTAAATAATTCCACGAACTTTTGAGGGTAGATTAACAAAATAAATAACAAAAAAATAATTCGCTTTACACTACAGATTACAAAATAAATATTTGAAGTGTGTTGAAGTGCTTTCTTTTTATTTAAATTATGGTACATATACATAGGTACATGATAAGTATTTTATTCTTGTTGTTACAGACGAAAGTATGTAATGTTTTAATTTTGTTATGTAATATTGTGAGTTGCTTTATGCAATAACACGTAGGTTAAAAACTGGGAGCGACCATTTTAGAGGCAAATTCAAACTCTTATGCGAACCGACTCCGTTTTCTCATAAAAAATAGGACGTCAAAGGGCACAAACATATACAAGAACACATATCTGTGACGTTATATACGATGGCTGTACTATATATGTGAACTAGTAATAATAGTAAATATTAACGTGTGTGTAATAAATGTGATCGTGTGGTTGGTCATGTGATGATTGGTGAAAGATATTTATACTATAATCCTATGGCAAATATAATTATGGAGTTTAATGGTATAACAAAGCGTAAAGGCCTTATCAAATAAAATTATAAAATTGGAGTTGGTTTTTTTTTCTCTTATGATAAGTAATAATAATTGATTAATAAATGCCCATGAGGAAGTATTTTTTATCCTTGGTGTCTTATAGTAATAATGAAATCGTCAAGAACTGATTATATTATATTTATTTGTTTTTTTTTTTGTCTTACGTATGTTTAATAAGCATAAATAGCAGCATCTATTTATTCCATATACTTACATGTAATAATTTTATTTATGACTAATGAGTGATGTGTACTGCTGTAGGTAAGGGAGATCCTATAAATTAAATTCTAATAATATATGTATTGTTGAAGAACCTTAACAAATGAATAACATAAGAAGGTGAATATAAGTGGAGTAAATAACCAGTACTTAATATCTATTGAAAATAAAGCTAAAATAAATCTTGTTTGTTTTAAATTTTCGTTTCATTGTGTTGTAAATAATATAATGTTTGAATGAATATAGGAACATAAGCAATTATTTTATTGAAATAATGTTTACAGCATTAACACAAAGTAACACCTTCAATTGCGTATATAATTACTTACTTTTTATTTATTATCATTAACATTACAGGTGCTACGTCCTAATGCATTAAGTGTATTTCATATAAATTTAATAATAAACATTATAGAATGATTATGACGAAACGAATTGACGTATTTACTTGACAAAATTATTAATTGGTATAATTTAAGAGAATACGTGATGAAAATAATTGTGTTGAATAATTTAACATGCGTTGTAAGTAATATACCAATTAATTGAAAATGTAATGTAAGTAGGTAGGTATATCACAAAATAAATGTATTAGGTGGCTCGAGTTTGCGTATTGTATATTATTGTGAATAACGATACATAAATTAATAAATCAAGAGCATAATTGGATTGAACCTAAAATTTCCTTCAATAAATATGGTGACTGTAATTAAGACCATGAAATATACAGTCTATTAATTTTATTTCGGCACACATAGCACGCTGTTACGTAATTATTTGATTTGAATTACTCACTAAGTATTCATGACCCATGTAACAATAAATAATATGGACTATTTTGTCAAATTCCCTCTTTCATGAGAAAGAGTCAATTAGCCATAGCTATAGCTATGCTATATAGCTATGCTCTGGCTTTCGTCAATAGATACCAAATATTAAATATAAGATACATACGTATAATAAATAGATACGTTAAACATCACTCTACAACAGTGATGATATTGACCTATAACTTATTTACAATACTCAGCGTATATGTTATTGTAAAGCAAGTCGGTAAATGAGGATTTGGCTGCAGTCAATCCTGAGCGTGTTACCAGATCATGTTTATGTCAAAAATGTATTATGTAGGTATGTTGTCACACCAGAATGTATGTTGAAAGAGGTCCAATCTAATTCGCAAAATCATTATAACAAACAAAAACATTATCGCATGTTCAATAAAAACTTATTGCAACTTACTATTGAGCGCTTGTTTCTTTTAATTCCTTTATACCTACTTAGGTTAATCTATTTCGCATTTTATTTTTATTGGTTTATTTATTACAATTTATTGCACACCATAACAACAAATTGGAATAAAAATATTTCAATTTATATTACTTGTGCAGAAAATGCTATAGCAAAATTGCGATTTCTTCCAGAGTACCTTTGGGAACATGATAAAGGTTTTACTACTATTTCATAATAGCCCTACAACCTGGTTGTGGGGACACACAGCATTTCTTTAGTAACCTCATTGATCTATCATGCAGTTCTACAGCATTTTCATAGTAGCCACACAGATCCACTATGTAAGCACACAGTATTTTCATAGTAGCCATACAAATTTGCCAAGTAGACGCACAGAATTCTCATAGAAGTCACACAGATCTGCCAATAGTCCTACAACCTAACTATGGGGACACACAGCATTTCTTTAGTAGCCACATAGATCTCCATGCAGTTCTACAGCATTTTCATACTAACCACACAGATTCACCATGTAAACACACAGTATTTTTATAGTAGCCGTAAAAATCTGCCAAGTAGACGCACAGAATTTTCATAGTGGTCACACAGATCTGCCATGTAGTCACTTTTTTTTATATAGTAGTCACACAGATTTATTTATTATGCAAGATAACGGCTTCATATTATTAGATCGATTGCTTTTATTCTGACCACACAGTCTTATTGTTATTTTGCTATTTATTTCCTGTTTGCATTTACTTTTGAAAATACTATTCTGTTCTAATGCTGACAAACAAATTTCTATAGCTCAATTGTACACCCTACCCTGTTTCCAAAGTTATTTATGTATTCAGCTATAGGTTGTCTAGAAGAGATCGCTATTTAGTGATAAGGCCGCCTGTTGCACTAATCTCTGTGTGATATTGAGTTATTTAGTTCTACCCCGAATAAGAACAAACTACGGCAAAAAAACAATTACTTTTGAAGGAGCACAACTTTACAACAAAATACCCTCAGTTGTAAAAAAAATAACAAAGTGGAAAGATTTCAAAAGACAATTAAGTCAGTACATTATTGAGAATCATGTTTAAATTATCTTTACGGGTAATATGTATACTGTATTCATTATAATGTTTTAAGTATTATGTTTGCGAACGATTGTATAAGTGCTTTGTGTTGTCGTGTAGATATACCTATCGTTAGGTAATGTTATCTTAAAGTTTTGTGAAATAATAATCTGAAACGGTTCAGCAACCACTAACCAAAACATTCAATATTTAAGAACTGTCATAAGGTTTTATAACCTAAGAAAGACACCACTTCCTTCGATTAAGACAAAATGAATATGACGTACCTGTTCGTTTCTTTGTTCCTTGGATCACAAGAAGTCCCCGCCGCATGCCAGCGATTACTTTGGTAGATATGGATGGCGTGTCAAAAAAAAATCTCCGTTCCTTTGACCAAGATAATATGGGCTGTAAAGGAAAATATACCCACTTCTGAGGTGTGATGATGGCTATCACACTGGCTGCAGCAAGGACGATGAACTTCCCTATCGATGAGTTATTTCACAAAAATAAACTTCAGCAACATCTTTTCACGTAGTTTATTACAGCATATACACATTATTCTCTACACTTTGTACATTATTACATTTAACTACCAATTATCTTTACAAGTATACATTCGGGCAGAACTTCCCCTTAGAACCGTTACAAAATTAATGACCTGCACTACCTTAGTCCGCCATATTTATATCCTACTCTCAACCCCACTTTACAATTAAATCGGAAGTCAATAACACTTATATAATCTCAAACAATAAATGAATTTATTAATAAATCGTAGGTATAAATTATTATACACAGAATTATTATACACACAATGATATAGTTATTGTAATTAATAATTAATGTTGGGTTATATCGGAGTGCCGGAAGTAGAACTTGTAACATACCTTAGTGCAAGGATGTTTAAAATTTATCGAACTTTTATTTTTTATGTACTCTAAGTAAATGCTCGTCACACACAACATCTTTATCTATGGCGGTAATTCGATACTTTGGGTTAACCCTTAAATTGTCATTTTCCTGGTAGACTTTCAAAAAAATTTCTTTGAAACAAACCGTGTCCTTAGAATTAAAAATTCAAAAATGATAATCATTTAATTAGGTGCCGCAATTCGGAAGTTTTGTGCGTAGGTACACTGAGGCAATCGTTCCCTAATTATATAGGTATTTAGATTTACCGTTTTTTTTACTCCTGCACTTTTTTCTTAACACGTTCACTGCAACATGGTATCGTAAACACGGGGAAGTTTCAAGCTGTAACTAACTCACGTAGTAAACACATTGTTGCACAGTATTGTACACGGTAAGCCAGGCAGGTGCGCTCAGAGTAACGCTTTCAGACCTCTCAGGGCTTTACATTTACACCTCTACCTCTTAATACTATCAGATTAAAAATGTACACTTCTTTTTATCCGACTTTAAATAAGGTGGAGGATCGACTGTATGTTTATTGCTCATTTTCACTGGGTGAACCGATTTTGATTTAAAAAAAATATTCGAAAGTCATCCCATTTTTTGAGCGGTTTTTGACGCATAGTTTTTTACTATTTTAAAACTTACTGTTTTCAGACTTTATTTTAAAGATAAAACCAATATTTTTAAAGATAATCGTTAAAAAATAATTTCTCAAAATAAGTTATGATATTGTAAAAATCTACTTAGAATAACTTAATGAGTCGTCACTTCGCCTCGGGCAAGTTGGACAGTTACCGAACCTCGCAATTGAGTTACTTCATTCATATCGGCGAAGAACTTCGACAAGAAGTATCTAAAGACCGGTGCCGATAGGTATTGAAACGAAAAAAGATAGTAAGAAGATGAAACCCATTGGAAAGGGAGAAAATATGACAATAATAAATGGAAAAATAATTTACGAGCGATCTGAGGTCGGGAAGGGTTTACCTCAAATTAACTCCAACTCTGATTCAACGCATGCAACGCAACGAGTCATTATTTCACTCAGACTGACTCAACGCACTGAGCTTTCTCCGAAGTGCGCTAATAAGTCAGATTTCCTCTCAAACCGTTCGCCACTACACAATATTTCATGTAGCGAGAGAAAAAATTACCTGATCACATTACGTAGACCGTCTCGGTTCGTCGGAGATAATTAACAGGTTGTCACGAACACCCACTAACGGCCGTGACAGCCGAATTATATTGCTCCCTGCCTCTCCCCCCCCCTCTCCCTTCCTCTCCCCTCGCTATCTGGCTTTCCAAGAATATAATGAGCATAATGACCACGTATCCATTTCTATTATGCTTAATAAATGATGTGTCGTGGAAAGAAGGCGACTTATTTGTATCTCACCTACCAATAAGCATAATATTCGTAGCTTGGAACTTATTTTTAAACGATGTGCATTTATAAATGTGTATGTGTGGGTATGCAAGCTTGCGTTCATGACTGCTTGTGAGTTTAGGAGTGTAAAGGGAATCAATGCTCCCTCGTCAATGCGAAAAAGAGCCTCAATTTTAAGACGACTGTCATGAAGGTAGGATACACACACTGATTATAAAAACTAGCTTTTCCCACATAATAATTATCGACATATAAAACGTGATGAATACGAATAATCATGAAGAAGAATAATTGTTTCAGATTATACATATAAGTAAGTGTTTAACAGACTTCCAATTATATCGGAAGTAGAGTTTAGGGTAGGATATAAATCTAGCGAGCCAACATAGTGCAGAGCTGCAGAGACATGATTGCACAGCAATTTATTGTAACAGTTACGGTGGAAGTTCTGCCGAGGTTTATGCTTGTGAAATTAACTGGTTAAAGCTAATAAACTTTAAGGGAAGATGTTGCCCGAGTTCATATTTATGACACTAATTATTATCGATAGCAAAATGTATCGTCCTTGCTTGCAGGCTGCAGGCTTGGTGATAGACCTCATCACAGTACTTAAATTCCACAGGACCCCCACTTTGTGCTACTAATTCTCTTACGAAAACAATTATTAATTTTAATGGAGGTAATATTTTGCATTGTGGACTAAATGATTTAAGGGTGGCTAATGGGGCGTACGGGGCAAAGGGGTTAACGCTTTTCAGCTTTAGCTGACCGACTGAAATACATAATATATAACTGTGGACTCAGCCGTTATAACTGTATTGCTGCTTTTTATGGAAGAAAAATCGTACTTCTGAATAATAGCAAAATAGTTCCTACTTTACATAAACTTGGCATAAAAGTATTATTAAGCATTGAGAGAAATGACAGGACCGGTTTATTTTGACTAGTTTGTGTGAGAAACAATGACATAATACCATGCTTAAAGCCGTATTTTGGTCTAGTTATAAAGGTAAATGACCAATATTATTTTGAAACCTCATCAAACTTCAGCTGCACATACAGCGACCATGATGGTTAGGCCAGTCAGCAAGAGTTAAGGACGCTAATTGATCAATTCGTCGATGGCTTTAACTCATTAACGGCACTCTACTGAGCTCTCTCTATTTGGCTCTCTAATGAGATCAATATCTCATTGAGGAAGTCTAGTACATACTCCTAGCTCGTATGTGGATTGGTAGAGCAATTCTTTGTTTATTACACAAAGGTGCAAATTACTTGCATTACTGCATAATTTGCTTATATTACGCCTTGACATAAAACTAGAATGTACATGTGTGCTCGACTAGCCTCGTCTGCTAAGCTGTTTAGAACCTAATCGCATCATGTCAGTAACTGCAGTAACTAACTGCACATACTATAACGTCCATTTCAGCGTAATGCGAAACAATTACGTTTTCTTTATGTAACCGTCAATAAGATGAGATAGAGTGCGCCCAACTTATCTCTGAAATGGCAAAAATTGGAACTAATGCCGCCATGTTAAAAAGTCATTCTAAGTAGGTACGTTGTGGTCATTCATCTGTCAGTTACTAGTGTGCAATGATTGGTCAAATGCGTCCGACAGCGCCTCTCTTCATTTCAAGGTCAAGTTGGTTTTACTATAGGTACCTGATGGTTAGTTGTCACCGTCGACAATGGATAACACTAAAGGGATTTTAGGCGTTGCTGGGCAAAAAATATAAAAGTTATAACTGTAATATTTAAGTAACCCTCGACTAAGAAAATCCTGTGATCACTCTAATGATCATCAAACACCTGAACTGATCTTCAAAATATAACTAACAAAATATGACAGACAGACTGGCAGACAGGTCAAATTTACAACACCCCTCTTTTTACATCGGGGTTAAAAATACCAGTCGATCACAGACCAATCGCTTTTTATGAAGACTTAGTTGAAACACCTCGTAAAATGAGTAATTCAACCTATAATTAATGAATAAAAGGTCTCCTCCACAGACTTATAAAAAAAAAGAAATAAGCAGACCTAACATATGGGAGAAAAAGGTGTGACAGTTACAACTACATAGACATGCTGCACACATTGACAATACCCATAGGTACAAAATATTCGTGGTCTACGGTCTATGGTCCTATGTTGTCTATGGTCCTCATACTAAAATTAAGCTTCATGTAGCTTAACAAAATGGCGGGAGTGCTTCAACCCCATTTTGTCTATGTGTGCGTGAGTGTTGCAACAACAAAAATAAAACGAGATAGACTATGTACCTACGTGTTATGGGAGAGAACGTGGTGAAACTATTGCTTACATACGTCTATGTAGTGGTGACAATTATGTTGGGTCTGCTTATTTCTTTTTTTTTATAAGTCTGTGGTCTCCTCATACCTGAGGAGACCTAGAGCATACTCCACCACGCTGCTCCAGCTGAATGAATGAATAAACGAGACTAACAATACTTTGATGTTAACTTAATTACAAACCGCAAATGAATCCATTTAACTCGTTTACATTCCACTCCAATCAAAGTCCAATCAGAATATGTTCAGTTAACAGTTGACAATAACTCGACCATTACATTCGTAATCACATCAGACAACGAGAGTTGACGAAATTAAAATTGTCAGCAACGTGTCTTTTACAAAGCGATGAACGATTAATGTCTACTTTATTAAGTGTCTTCAAAACTCAGATGAGGGTCTTAATTCAACTGTATTTTTATCTGTGTTATTTCATAACCATTTCGATAATTATTTTTATATTCGAAAGCTGGAGCTGAAAGCTTGGTGCACGAGAGAGTCTGGCCAAATAACATTAAGCGACATCTGACGAGTAGTTTTTGAGTCCTCCCAAATAAAGCGTAATTAATTGGCTTCGACAACGTTGATGATGTAAGCACGTACATTTTACTACTTGTCGTTACGGAGAATTTTTTAAAGCATATAGATTAGACAGCACCAGCATACGTACAACACGCCCAGATCGGAACTAAGGCGGTTGGTTCAGATAGCTGCTGTCGGTGTAGATAGAATGTTAGTTGGTACGTTCGTTAGTAGGTACGAGGACTGCGGTAGGGACTGTTAGAAGTTAGTGACTTGTTACTTTTATCAGATATAGTCCAGTTAAAAATAATTATTATAGTCTCATCCTAATTTGGACGAAGATAAGACTAAAAAATTGGTGGCCTCTAAAAAGGACAATCGGCTAATGGATCTTTTTTTATTTATGTATTTATTCCATAGCTTACAATTAACATTACAGATAACATTCCAATTCGTTAGTCTTAAGGATACTCATACTTTTACTGAGTACATAGAATAATACTCGCATATGACGCAAAAATAAGTCGTATCGCTTACAGCTCTCGATAGAACACGCGAACAGGAATCAACAAAATTACAATTGACTTCACAGTAAACACGGATACATCAATGTTTTTTCCGCTTATTGGACGGCGTGATTTACAATTTTTATAGCTTACTGAATTTGATGGGAAAAATACAGTTAAAATTTATAGTAGCACAGTTGGTAGTTAGCGGTTCCTTTAGGTAGGTCTTGGTTTGATTCTAGTGAGGATGTAAAAGTGTGTAAACGTTTACAATAATAAAGGGATTTAATAATTCTATCCATTCATAACACCTCGTTAGAGTTCCCTGTGTCATGTGAGCCATGCGCCATACTCTAGAGAAGAATACACAACCACTATCTTTCTTATCATTAAAATTTCTGCCTCGCTAGGAATCGTACCCACTCACGACACGGCAGTCTGACATGGTCACGATCGCGTTATTACAGTATCGTCTTTTTATATATATATTTTTTAAATACATACATACAACAAATACATACACATTCGTTATTTGGGAATTTAAAGTTAAATAACTCTTATTCTATTTCTAAACCGAAGTTGTGGTCTTTTCAAATTTCAATGCTATTGAATTCAATTCTTTCGTTATGGCAGATATTATTTTCCAATGGAAGCCACACTAATGACGTCCGGCAAGAGGCCAAGGTCTTATGGCCTCGTCTACGCTTAATACTTAAATTAAACATCTTATAATGGTTCGCACACAATAAAAAATGAAACTCGAAATACCAATCTTAATTCACAAGTACTTGATTAAGGCCGTTGACTTCAGTAATAAACAATGGTTTCAGCACATTAATAGCTTAATTATAACTGAATAGCTTTAATAGCTCTGTCCTCATTAGTGAGGAGGCGTGGGGCATAGTCCACCACACTGCTCCAGTGCGGGTTGGTGGAGTGTTTAGGGTTTGAACGCTGGACTACCAAGAAGGCACACCGATAATGACTTATCATTTTTGTTGATGATAAAACATCCTGAGGAAATCTGTAAACTTGAAAGTTCTACATAATGTTTTCAGAGGTGTGTGAAGTCTAACAATCATCTTAGAAACCTAGATTTATCGTATGCCCCTAGATCAATGGTAGACAATTTGACCCATCGTAGAACCCTGGGTCCGGTATGAATCACTTTAGGTATCGATAACAAAATACGATACCGTATACTACACAGCACAAACAAGAAAGAGTTAGATAATAAATTATAATAAGGTACATAGCGTCCCGAATAAACACGCATTAAGCAGAAAACTTTCTAAATGCTAACTTTTTACATTCGCAAAAGGTTTATGCTATAAATTTATTTTAACGGTGATTTATGCGCATATATTATGTCTACACAAATGTTGGACTATTTTCACTGTTAAAAGGGATGGTGTAATCACTTCATATCGCTATACCTAATCGTATCTACATTATTATTTAAATCGTAGACTCTTGGTTCATGCTGAATGGAATTTTCCTTACATTTTAGTCTCCTCCAATCAATAAGTCCAGGATTTAAGTTTAAAAAGCCAACTATTTACTAACTTGTTCAATTGAATAGAATGAGAATTTTTCAACTTAGATACGTATTCACATACATATTGCCTCTGGGATTTTATTTGGAGCACTCTCTGTAATCTTTAAAGTAAAGTACTGAATCATTTTCTGAACATCAGTGATAAACTCACATCATACTCGTATGCTTATGTCGGTCTGTTTTTAGACCGTCGTTCTAAATGCAAACGGGTAATCATTACCGTTATCATGACGCTTGTAACTTATTTGTAACTTCAGACTTCAGCCCCCTTATTAGGAACTCTTAATTCCAGACAGTTCACGTTCACAACGTGTGGGTGACAGAGACAGCGCTTTATAATAAGGACAGGAGAAGCATCGTGCCTAAGAGTTCATAATACGGCCCCTGTATGTATAAAATAAATCTATAACTGATCGCTGTCTGTGTAGTCTGTACATTGAATATAATATGAAAAAAAAACAGGGGGCATTGAGATACTATGAACTAAAGGTCACTGGGGGATGTCTTTGAAACGGAAACAACTTACCTATATCTGAGGATTGTTCGCGCTAATCCCAGAAGCGGCTTAACCAATTTAGAAGATGTTTTCACTCAACTATTTTAGTAAGATTGACTTAATAATAATATTTGTTTTATTTCATTAGTAGGTGTAGGTTGCCACTCAATCGAATTCCGTATGGAACGCGTACCTAATATACGAGTACTTAGTTCTAATTCAGCTGGCATGCTGACAACAGTAGACATACATACATACAAGCATTTCAAGTTAAATAAACACTAACAATATTATACTCCTTACAAATTACTTTGAGAGCGATAAAGGTAAATGGCTTAAACATATTAGCATTAAAAAAGGAAGTCAAAACGACTTAACATCATCTACAGTAGCACACCATTAAGTTAATTCAGACAAAAAAAAACAACAACAAAATGTAATAAATTGCCTCCACATAGTTTCATAAACGCCTGAACTTCTTATACAGGTCAATTAGCGTTGAATATTCCAAAATTACGTCTGTAGTGAAAAGAAACAGAAATAAAGAAATGTTGTCGCGCTGAATAATGGCGGCATTTAATGAAAAGCGTCTTAATGGCGGGAAATATTTTATAAATAACTAGCGACCCGCCCCGGCTTCGCACGGGTGCAATAACTATTTAATGGATGTTATCACTCACTATGATGAATCACTCAATCTATTAAAAAAAACCGCATCAAAATCCGTTGCGTAGTTTTAAAGATTTAAGGACACAAAAGGACAGAGAAAGCGACTTTATTTTATACTATGTAGTGATTAGAGTGTTGCGACACCGCGGCAGTAAAGTGAACGAATGCCTAATTAAATGTTTAATACTACGTTAAAATGATGTATTGAAAAGTGACATCATTACAATAGAGTCCTCCTTTAGTTTGAAGTCTTAACACACAGTCATGATGTGCTAATGTGAACGTCCAACTATAGGTATGTAAGCGTCAGTTTATCAGTCGATCAGTGCGTCCGTCAGTCCATCTGCCCGTCAGCCAGTCAGGGGAGCTCCATCATTGAGTCCCAGCCGACCTTCCCTACTCGTGGTGCACCCTGCGGAACAACGGACGAGGTTACAGCACCCGCTCTCTTTCATCCCTCTTCACTGGACTACTGGACCACTATTCAGTTTAATCCCAGAGGTCATGTACACTTGGTGGTAGGTCTAAAGCCGGGTGGTTAGCAAACACCTTGAGACAGCCGTCAAATGTCTCGTCGTGTTCCAGGGGGCTTGAGTACCAATTTTTGTCCTTTCCTGTTTCTTCTTTCTTGACCGTCTTCTTAGGTGCCACTTACCGTTACCAGGCAGGTAAGCTCGTTTGCCGGCTATTAACATTATTTATTTCCATGTCCCCAGAACATATTATATTCTGTCAGATAATGCGACCACAGACGCAGGCAAGATGTTTCAGTGTTGATGACACAGTCATTATAAAACATGAAACTACGCGCGCCATTCGTACCGAATAGATATTGAACCTAGAAACGCACAAAAACCGGACAAGCCTCGCTAAAAGCCAGTCAAACAACAAATTACATGTTATTCATTACCGGCTTACCTATTAACTGACGCTACACGAAATTGGCGATACGGGTTGCGAAGCCATTCCCTCGTGTCCCATTATATCATCTGCTCCCGGTCCCCAATTATCCTTAGTCGTTGATCATATTATTAACAGCCCGCACTTCCTAGCCTTGCGAATTCACGCAATTTTCTTTGGTTAAACATGACCCGTATGGAGCAAAGGTTATCGTAGGGCGGTAGGAGGGTTCTGGTTTCTATTGCCAACGAGGCCGAAGTTAAAGTGGTGAGTATAAATTTCAACTTTTGGTCTGATTGTCTGTTCTTGTCTATACGTTGACCATGGCGCCATTGGCAGGGAATAGCGGCTCTGTGAGTATTCCGTTTACACAGTCATTTCGTGTACATAATTTTTCTCATATTTTTGATAAATTCCTGAAACAAAATTCGTTTAACTAATCAAACAAGTCGCATATGAAGCATTTATAAATTATCTGAATTCCCATGTTGTCAGTATTCTAGGCCATCTCAATATTATATTATTAAAGGGTTGAAGCCAATTTCAAATTACAATATTGGAATATCGTTTAATGTTAATTGTAGCTACCGTTAATTAATCCAACGGCCCTTGGAAGTCCATCACTGGACTGGGACTCATTGACGAAGAAGTTGAAATTTCTTTATTTTACTGATACTTAATGGCATTTCTTCACGAAACGCTCCATCGCTTAATGGATTACAGAATAAGTTATGGTGTCCAACAAAATATTGAACAACTTCTATCGCCTATAATGGTATTTAGGAATTGGTGGTAGCAATTCTTACTATACGGCTATATCTACCTGTTTAGGAAAATAAAGGTTATAAAAGCCACCCGGCACCCGACTAGCACCGCCTGACCTTGAGCGATTAGTACTCTTTAGATGGATTTCTATGGATATGCGCTTACAACGCGTCGTCCACCCTTGGTCTACCTTTCGACAACGAGCTGACGCCGAAAGACGACGCGGTGCCGGTCGGATGCCGGGTGGCTCTGATGAGCTATGACCTTAAGCTTACCTAATTGAAATTTTTGACGAGTCTAATTTCTTCTGAACCCGGGAACCTTGACTATCTCTGCTGAAAATTTCACATTCACATATTTTCATTAAATAGGGGATATCGAGGTCATCATGTACGAACAAGTGAACGATACTGTTTATGGTAGATAGTATGATAAAGGCTTTTATGCGGCTTGGCCTTCGGTCGGCTTGGGCCTTCGGGCGGCTTGAAAAATTTCGACACTGGGTTTGCCACTAACCCCTCCACCAATCCGCATTGGAGCAGCATGGTGGAGTATGCTCTAGGCCTCCTTAGTAACGAGGAGAGACCCGTACTCAGTAGTGGGCCATTAGTGAGTTGTAGCTTAGTATGATAAAGAATTTGCATTATTTATATATATAAAGCAAGCAATCAACGATTTCCACTAATGTTATGTTAGTTCTAAACAATAATTTGAATAATAGAACGCTAATTAACCCAATCAGCAGTTAATTAACACGTCGCTATGACAATCGGATTTTAATCAGTCGTAAACACATTACGACATTGTTTTCGGCTAGAGCGAAACACTACTGAACATAAATTAAATAATTAAGTATATCTATTTTTATGGACCGGATGTTTTTGTGAAATCAAGATAATGTTTATTTATTTTTATTTCATTTGTAAGAAGTGTCCGTTGGAGTCTGGTAACTGTAATCAATACCATAAAATAAATTGAGAATTATGATTTATGTGAAATGTATGCAATTTTTTAGGCGAGATTCGGCGATGTCCTTTGAGCGACACCTGACAAGTAATTTTCATGAACATTTAATTTTTATTATTCCTTTTTTATTCGAAAGATTTTGCTTGTCGTTTAATCATAATTTCATTTTAGCTACAATTGAAGTGTAGTTTTCGAACAATCTTGTTATGAATTTTGCAGTCAGTTCATTTTTTTGTAAAAAGTTATTAAATGAATATAATGTTCATTTATTTTCCAGATCAAATGATTTACCTTCTATTAACGAAGAAAACGCCTAGAAATCATTAAGTGTTATTGCAGCGGAGTTAAAAATTATTTTCATATTAAAACGAGCCCCTAAAACGACATCAAACGAATAATTATTATGGTAACCAAGCTCATAGCATAAACAATTTGAGGTCTTTGTTAGCAAAATTTAAACGCTATTAGCATATCGACCCTTCCCACCACGCGGATGCCAAGTGGCCGAATATTTTGCATAACAATACGGATCGAGGCACGTTTGCAAAATACTATATTTGTTTTTTGAATAAAGTGTATTTTTGAATACATTTCCGTTTGCACAATAGTCTAACCGCCTTTGAGTCACACAACTGTTCTGCATACGGTGCAGTATTTTTTATGAATTTATGGATGGATTTAAAATAATAAATAAACTTTCAGTACCACTATTCTGCGGCCACCCATGACAACTGTTAGGCCTACTGTCCACGGACGCGTCAATTGACGAATGCATGCAACCTTCAAAATATGAAAGCAGGCGTATTTTGCATATTTGTTGTGTCGAACCGTGAACACAGATTTGTTTATTTCTACACAAGATACAAGCAATCAGCAATTGACGATAGCGTGCGCATGACGTGCGGTTTACGTGGACAGTAGGCCTTACTCTTAACAAGACTCAGTTCTGGAGTAGGCATCGTTGTAAGGTCGGTAGAAAACGCAGAGACATCCAATGACCCTTCTAAGACTCAGGTGTTCTAACCTGAGTGAGTCGTGGGTAGTTGACAACTCGGACTGCGCGCTTTTGTACGGTGTCAAATGGGCTAAGCTAAGCTGGTATTGTGGCGCCCTGCCCAGAGGTGAGAACATTACTATTACCGTGATATTACTCCATGTGAGGCCTGACTTGAGTTTTATAAAGCATCAGCAGGCTACCGTAATTTTATTAAGAAACCTTGGACTATATTCGATTAAATATTGCTGTTATTTTATTACGCTGAATTACCAACTCCATTGCTTCCTACAAATTGCTGGTCTCAGACCAGGTAATTTCCCCCAACGGTAACGTCCATGGAGCAAATATAGAGAGGAGACGTTGTATGTATATTTTTCTATGAAAGATCGTGTGACGATTTGCGGGGCGAGGGGGATAAAGAAATGGGCGGGATATACTTTACTACGTAGTTCAACTATCTCACACTAGATGGATTCTAAATACGGCCCTGTGTTTTTGTTGTTGTAAGTAGTTGCCGATAGATGGCGCTGTTTACAAAATGATTATAAAAACTAGAAAAATAATATTTTGGTGGTAAAAAATTCTTTAGGAATTAATGTAGGACGAATTTCAGTACGTATGATTATCAAGATATAGTAATTGTTAGCTCTACGCACCTATACATTTTTATTTTCCTTGATACAAAGTGTCGCCATCTAACGTCAAGTAGAAACTTATTTGGTGAGCACCGTCGGTAGACTGACTTAAGGCCACGCCCACTGTGATGACGTCAGGACCTAGTTGAGTTACAGTGCACAGTTGCTTAGGGCGTCTCCTCTCTATATTTGCTCCATGGTAACGTCCATTAGTATGAAATTGATAATCAAAGAATACCTACCTATATACTGTTGCATTCTTTCCTTTTGGAAAGTTATAAAAGGTCTTCTTACCTGAATTCCTTAAAAAAATTATAATAATAATAATAATAATAATAAACTTCATTTATTGCCACATAGGTACATGGAAAAGAATTACATAAAGGATATAAACAACAATAATGAAAAACTTATGTACTAAAATGGGCAAAAGGAGGTGGCTCAGCTTACCCTGACATGGGACCATGATGATCCCATGCAGCGCTGTTTTTCAGCCACACCCTTCTCCCTGGGATGAAATGCGGGAGTTGGCTGACCCCGGTTACCCGCTATAATACCTAATTATGGCTATAATACCTAATTATGCTAAACCACTCTTGCATGTTATAATGTGTGTGTGTGTGTGTGTGTGTGTGTAAATTATATAAGTAATAATAATAAATAAATTATAGAAATAAATCTTGATTTTCATACTTATGCAAGGTACCTACTTAACAAATGAGATTACTTCATGGTCACCGACACATTTCAACCCCTGTTATTACATTACGCCGTCTGATGCGGTGGTAGCCACTTTAAATATCACGAGATCTATCTATTAATTTGCGAGATAAAAAAATAAATAGCGGGAATCTTCGCTGCAAGTGAAACTCATCGAAAACTGCGAATTAGCTGATTTTATTAGAACTATTTAGGGCTGCACAGCACGTTTAAACTAGTGGTTCTACTGCATCGCGTTCGATTTGAAATTCGTTTTAATGCACCCCATAGGGCGTTTTTCCATTAGCCGGCCCGGCACCGGCACCGGCGTGCCGGTGAAGCAAAAATGTAGGAAAATGTATGGATCGCTTTTCCACTTACCGGCGCCGGCGCCGGCCCGGCATTGAGTCCGGCCGGCCTGGCAAAAATGCATGTGTATTGTATATGAATTGTAGCCGTGTGCGTGTGTTAGTGCGCGGGGCGATTAGGAGGGAGAGAATTTTCAGATGAATAATTTGTATCCAACAAATAGTTAAATGTGTCCTCGGTTATAGTATGGATACCTATATAAAATACTAGAGAACCACCCGCGCTTCGCTTCGGGACCCGTAGGTAACAGCCACTTAGGTCCCGCTCCCGTAGGAATCTCGGCTAAACAGTAGCCTATTAGGTATAATTATGATATACCGGAACATCAGATATAACATTTGCCTATGACATAAGTAAATTACATGTAGTATTTGATAGGGTAATTCAGAACTTTCAAATGAATTTTACTAACGCCATCTATTAACAACATCTGGAACTAAATATCTAGCAACTAACAAAACATTGATCTTCCCATAGGAATGAGATGTTTTCCCGCGGAAAAAAGTAGCCTACGTCACTCTCCACCCTCCTAACTATCCCCACACACATAAATCATACCATATAATAGCCATGTTGCGACGTGAAAGAGGCACAAACAAACAAACACAGTTTCACATTTATAATATTAGTATGGAAGTATGGATTTTAAGAATTTTCTGGGACCCATTTTCAACTTTTCAAAAGGCTATATTATGTTCATTCTCAGTATCTGACTTTAAGTATTGAATTAATCCATAATTCGACGTCTCTGCGTTGGTATTGGCGTCGTAGATATAAAAGAAACAAATAATATAGTCGACGGCTTGAAGTTACCATTGTTATAGGTATCTACGCGTTGTAATGTACTTAATATACGTGTCAACGTGCTGAAGACCATGTCAGTACGTACTGTACCACTCACCGGGCATAAACCGGCATTGACACCGGCACAATGGAAAAACGAAGACCCGGCGCCGTGCCGTGCCGGTGCCGGACCGGTGCCGGGCCGGCTAAATGGAAAAACGCCCATACTAATGCCAGCTTTCTGTCCCTGTGATTGAGCTACAGTGCAGATTTACGGCGAGAATTTAAAATGCCGAAACTAAAATTTGCTCATAATAATTGAACTGTAAGCACAGTTGTTTTAGCCGGAAGTGGGAAATCCATTTAAATAATATGTGATAAACTTTTACAAAGAAATTACCGACTTCAAAGCCGAGATAACTCAAAAACCACTCGGCAGATGTCTCTGCAATTTATAAGGTACCATATGACAAGCACTACCTTTTGAACAAAAAAGAATCATCAAAATCGGGACACCCAGTCAAAAGTAAGCAATTGAATTCATATTATTGAGAATAACTCAAAAACTGTTCCATCGGATGTAGCTCAAATTAAAAAGGGGCTAGACGGCAGTCGTTACCATTCGAAAGGCAAAATAATTATCGAAATCGGTTCACACATTACGAAGTTCTGAGGCAACACACATAAGAAAAAGAACATACTATAGACTATAGACGAATTGAGAACTTTTATGAAGTCGGTTAAAAAAACTTTTGAAAGGCAGTTTACTCTCTTCTAAGGTACATAACTTCTAATTTACGGATATAAATGTTATCTTTTTAAAGTGTACAATAAAGCGTATTTATTTTATCTACTGTAAAATAAGACACCTTCACATAACAGAAAATAAACGTTAGCACAGCCCTACGAAACTCGATCGAGTCCTGAAGTTTATGCAATTAGCTAAGTGGTATCGGTGGGCTTATTACCGAGATCGGGAGCTGAGAGCTGACTGCCGCGGCCCGCAAGGGTTGCCACCTTTTTTTGCTATTATAGGTGAGAAAAAAAAAGTACATAGTATCAAAATAAAGTACAATTTATTTTTCTTTATTATTATATTTAAAAACATATTTTTATTGATTTTTGCAGTTTGCATCAAATTAGGATCTCGACTAAACAATTGCACAGCATCTTTACAATCTATATTTTAATTAAAATTAATAAGTGATCCACTTTTTATTACAAAGAAATCAAATCATGCGAAATAAAGTATTTTCGTGTACTTTATTGTTCTCATAAAGTATAGAGTACAATTGCGTACAATACTTTATTATAAAGTACGGGTGGCAACCCTACCCGCGACCGCAGTTCATTTTAAATTAGGTAATCTCCGGCATTCCAGCTCGCGAGAGGGATTCTTACTTACTAATTAAATAATTCATTTTTTATTTCAGTTCGACTTATTAAGATCAAGCTGAGAGATTGATACCAACAGAGTTGTCAGACGTAGGTATACTTATTAGAGTCAAGGGAAATCTTTATTATATCCTTTTTCAAAAAAATACTTGAAATTAGGCTAAAACAAAACAAACAAAATGAGCAGGAGAGGTCAGTAGAGTCAAAGATGGTCGAAGGGCCCTCCCACCCAAAAAGTATCCAAAAGTATATATATATGTGTCTTACTATTTCATTAATATATTATGTTGTCGTCTTATTATGAATTAGTTTCCTTTCTCTTGTATCCAATTAATTACCACGGAAAAAATGTCTCGACTTTGAGATGACAAAATTGATCCTTAACCGTTTAATTACTTCTAACAGCAATATTCCATTCAATAGCAAAATAGTTTAACAAGTAGACAATTGCGAAACATAACTTTTAATAATTCCCCGGAAAACTTGGTAGTTTGCCGGCTTTAAATTTCCAGCTCCTAAATTATCGCGTGAAGATTTTGGACGAAGAATTTCTTTCATTTAAACTTCTGCGAACGGAGATGTCTTTCAGGATTTAAAATGCTTTTGGAATTTTACAAACATAGGATTTTAAATCTAAATTGTTTGCTTCTGTGTGAAATTATGATTGATGATACATAACTCTGAAATAAAAACTCTCCAATGTTTTGTACGGCTCCGTCTAGTTTATATTGGCTTAATGTTAATAGTGAACTGTAATACCTAAAATCATAATATTAAAATTTCATTAATTTCAATTAGCTTTCCTCCATCGATATTTACAGCCTTATATCTAAACTAGAGAACCGCCCGCGCTTCGCTTCGGGACCCGTAGGTAACACCCGCGTAGGTCCCGCTCCCGTAGGAATTTAGGCTAAAAAGTAGCCTACTACTCGCTCTCTTCACTCCACCCTGTCTGAGGTGTGTGGAGCCCTCGGGACAGTTAGTTCCCCTTTGGGGATGTCTCTCGCGGCCCGTTAAAACGGGCCAGTCCTTGGGTTGGGCCCTAAGGCCCTTGGTTGTCCATCTGTGGTTAACCAATAGGTCAAGTCCGGTGAGTGGTGACCTTTTTACAGGCCACAGAGTCTTAAACGGGATGGGGTTCATCTTCGCGCCGCCCAGGCGATCGAGCCCCTACCGGGTGAATCCCGCTGGTGGGAAGCCCAGCAGGAGCCGATCAGCGTCGGGCGACGACTTACGAAGCCCCAGTATCAGTCAGTGCTAGGCCCGTCCCGCGCAACCAGCAAGTCGCGCGGGAAGGCCCAGCGGTCCGGTGGACGGGTGTGGAGCGGCGCCAGGTCCTGCAGATGCGGGAACCACGACGCGTCGACACGCCCGAACATGTTGCGTGCCAATCGCTCGATGAAGTCGTCCAGGCTCTCGACTCGAAGGTCCCTCTGGATGACGGCGTTCCTGACGTACCTCGGCGCACCAGTCAGCCGGCGGAGCGCAATCGCCTGAACTGCGCGCATCCTCTTGCGCTGCGGTTCGCTGGCGAGCGCGTACCACGCCGTTGCCGCGTACGTGAGGCGGGGTCTGATGTAGGTCTTGTAGACCCCGAGCTTCAGTCCGAGAGGGAGGCTCGAGGAGAGCACTGGTTTCTGCCATCGCACTTCTGGAATTCGCGACGGCTTTCGTAACCTGTGGCTTCATCGAGAGTCTTCCGTCGATTTTGCCCAAGTATTTGGGCTGTGGGGCCCATTGGATATCTTGTCCATGAAGCTCCAGAGTAGGGTCCCGCCTGTTGAGGTATCCTCCTATGTTCACAGCCGGCGTCTTCCCGACATTCACCGACAGTCTCCACGCGGCGAGCCATTCGGGGAGGGCATCAAGCGCACGCTGCATCTTGACAATGGCGTGAGTTCTATTCAGCGACGTGGTGATGTACGCCACGTCATCGGCATACAGGGCAAGCGACGCCCCCCCTGCCGCCGGGATGTCGTCGGTGTAGCAGGCGTAGCAGACCGGGGACAGGCAACTCCCTTGCGGGACGCCGGCTGCGATCGGACGCTCGGTGGATTCGGCGTCTTCAACCACTACTCTGAAGCTTCTATTTTCGAGGAAACTGGAGATCATCTTAACGGCACTCCGGGGCGCCGACGGCTGCGAGATCTTGTAGAGAAAGCCGTCGTGCCAAACACGGTCAAACGCCTTTTCCATGTCGAGGAATACTGCACACACGCGTTCTCTCTTACTCAGAGCCGCGGTAACGGTGTGCAACACACTCGACAGTGTAGCCGTGCTGTTCAGCGGCATCAAAAAGTAGCCTTCCACTTCTGTTGGCAGCTAGGCTATTCCACCCCGGATGCTTGCAGTTCCAGTCGCCCGCGCCCACCACCGGTGTCGGCGAGTCCAGCAACTTGCGGACATCAGCCAACAGGATAGTGCCAGCGGGCGGGCGGTACACTGAACACAGCCGGAGCGGGGAGTTCTCGAGGCAGAGCTAAAGTAGCCTATTACATTTGCCTATGACTTAAGTAAATTACATGTAGTATTTGATAGCGTAATTCAGAACTTGCAAATGAATTTTGTTAACGCCATCTATTGGCAACTCCGAAAATAAATATTTAGTAACTAACAAAACATCGATCTTCCCATGGGAATGGGATGTTTTTCCGCGGTAAAAAGTAGCCTACGTCACTCTCCACCCTCCTAACTATCCCCACACACATAAACCTTACCATATAATAGCTTTGTTGCGACGTGAAAGCGTCACAAACAAACAAACAAACAAACAAACAAACACACTTTCACATTTATAATATTAGTAAGGAAGTAAGGATGGCGCTGAAATGCCAAATGCCTTCCATCATTTTGGAAAAGAGCCGATATTCTTCAAACTGCTGGACCGATTTCTACCAAAGATAGCTTAAACCACCGTAAGGAAACAGGCTTTCAAATTAAAACAACCGCATTGAATCATTTTGAGAGGTACGATGCCATGAGACAGACACAGACAGGCAGACTTATGACATACCTCTTTTGCGTTGCCACAGTTTCCCGCCAAATAAATGTCAAGAGTATATTATGACATAACGACAAAATATTCTACGACCGCAGACCGTATGAAATAATAAAATAGGAATGTGAAGTAAAGTATGCGAACGGTAAAAATGCAAGGAATCTGGACAATAAACCGTAAGGGATAACCTACACGTTTCTTAGTACTTTAATGCCATTCGTCACAACCCATCACTGTCCCACTGGCCACAGCTGGGCACGGGTTTACTGTCATAATGTGGGGGATACAGGCCATAGTTCACTATGCTGACTAGGATTGGCGGACTTCACACATCTTTTAAACGATTACGGAGAATTCTGTAAGGTTCATGATTTTACTGGCTGAATTTTTGTTGGTGTTTTGCATTTAGAAAACTGGAGGATAAAAAAGTCGTACGGCACAGATAAAGCGAGTGAGACTACGTTTAATAACTCTAAAGATACAACAATTACCGCACAAAACGTAAAAAAAGCGAACGAGAGTTGACCAGCGAATTTGTTCTTGCGTCACATACGATCTTACTTTATCGTGCTATCTCTTGTTGAGCACGATCAAAGTGTACGTTAAGTAAGTTATTATAGTTAGTCAATTTTAACTAAAATACTCACTTAAAATGGTTGTTAGTACTTATGGTAAGTTCTGCTATCCGAAGTTATTATTATTTAACTAGCTTCTGCCCGCGGCTTCGCCCGCGTGGAATTCATTTATATCGCGAAAGAGAATTTTAATACAAACTTTCATCCCCTATTTCAAGCCTTTACGGGTTGGTTTTTTTAAAAAAACGTAACCTACGTGTGACTCTGTGTCTTCAACTATTTTCATTCCGAATTTCATCCAAATCGAACCGGTGGTTTAGCCGTGCAAACGTCACAGTCATACAGACAGACTTTCGCATTTTTAATATTAGTATGGATAATACATTTTTTATGATTGTAAATTCAAGATGGGCGCCGATACAAAATGGTGGGTTACACATTAGGACTTCATAAGAACCGCAGAATGGGTATCAAATTAATGGGATTGATTGGTAGAATACACCTCATTCCGAAAAACTGATAACTTGAAACACATCGTCAGACCCTAAAATGGTCAAATATGGACTGGTTTTACTATGCTTATATTACCAACCACCAGTATCCTTAACCACTCCAATTTAATAAGAAGTTCCACTCTATGTTTTCAGAACCCGTCATCAGACCCTCACCATGTTTAAGAAGTATAGGTACATATATTTGAAATCCATTTAAACTTAATAGAAGAAGAATATGAAAATTGTATAACAAATAAATGAAATGGAATAATTGTTTACTTAATACCCACTGCTCATTACGGAGTGGGAATTATTACGAAACTCAAACCAATAAACCATAAACGGAACGCCGGGAACAAAAGAGTGAAGCCAGCAAAAAGTCAGCCTAGCCTTGTAATACACACGGCGGCACTCACACCAAAACGACTTTTGTGTTCTAAATAATAAAAAATGAATGAAGCTTTGTGTTCCAAAAAATAAAGTTTAAATTTGTTGCTTTCAAACTGTCAACATAGGGCATTCAATTGGTTTCGATGTGAGCTTTCGGTTGACTTTTGCCGGCTTCACTCTTTTGTTCACAGCGTTCCGTCTATAGTTTATTGGTCTGAGTTACGAAATATGTAAAATATTCCCACTCATCCTCATTGCTGGAAAGCTGGAAACCTATTATGAAGCCCTACATATTTTGTAAGATATTGTATAGTCCTACAACGATCTTTTGGCGCGTGGCTGATGTTAGAGTGACAGAAACAGCGCCTTACAGTTTGCCTTCCCTGTAAGGTGCTGTCTCTGTCACCCACACGTCATCCACGCGCCAAAAGATCGTTGTAGGACTGTAAAGTCAACCCTAATATCAGTTTCCTTAGTAACGAAAATAACACCATTGTCATTGTAATTCTTTATTTGTTGTCATTCTCATTGTACAAATATCACAGCAAAAACATCGATAAAATAATATTTTCTAAAAACGAAACCTGGCTAGATCGATTTTTCGCCTCCAAAACCGCCTTTAGTACATAGTATCTCAATGCCTGTAGACTAAATGTCATGAAAATCTTTGTTGCTCGTTGCTCGGTTAGGCCCGATTCCCACTATACCTAGAGCAGGTCACAGTTCTCGGTCCGATGTCGGTACGGTAAAGTATAGGTACTTATATTTAGAAACTACTAGAGAACCGCCCGCGCTTCGCTTCGGGACCCGTAGGTAACAGCCGCGTAGGTCCCGCTCCCGTAGGAATTTAGGCTAAAAAGTAGCCTACTACTCGCTCTCTTCACTCCACCCTGTCTGAGGTGTGTGGAGCCCTCGGGACAGTTAGTTCCCCTTTGAGGGTGTCTCTCGCGGCCCGTTAAAACGGGCCAGTCCTTGGGTTGGGCCCTAAGGCCCTTGGTTGTCCATCTGTGGTTAACCAATAGGTCAAGTCCGGTGAGTGGTGGCCTTTTTACAGGCCACAGAGTCTTAAACGGGATGGGGTTCATCTTCGCGCCGCCCAGGCGATCAAGCCCCTACCGGGTGAATCCCGCTGGTGGGAAGCCCAGCAGGAGCCGATCAGCGTCGGGCGACGACTTACGAAGCCCCAGTATCAGTCAGTGCTAGGCCCGTCCCGCGTAACCAGCAAGTCGCGCGGGAAGGCCCAGCGGTCCGGTGGACGGGTGTGAAGCGACGCCAGGTCCTGCAGATGCGGGAACCGCGACGCGTCGACACGCCCGAACATGTTGCGTGCCAATCGCTCGATGAAGTCGTCCAGGCTCTCGACTCGAAGGTCCCTCTGGATGACGGCGTTCCTCACGTACCTCGGCGCACCAGTCAGCCGGCGGAGCGCAATCGCCTGAACCGCGCGCATCCTCTTGCGCTGCGGTTCGCTGGCGAGCGCGTACCACACCGGTGCCGCGTACGTGAGGCGGGATCTGATGTAGGTCTTGTAGACCCCGAGCTTCAGTCCGAGAGGGAGGCTCGAGGAGAGCACTGGTTTCTGCCATCGCGCTTCTGGAATTCGCGACGGCTTTCGTAACCTGTGGCTTCATCGAGAGTCTTCCGTCGATTTTGCCCAAGTATTTGGGCTGTGGGGCCCATTGGATATCTTGTCCGTGAAGCTCCAGAGTAGGGTCCCGCCTGTTGAGGTATCCTCCTATGTTCACGGCCGGCGTCTTCCCGACATTCACCGACAGTCTCCACGCGGCGAGCCATTCGGGGAGGGCATCAATCGCACGCTGCATCTTGACAATGGCGTGGGTTCTATTCAGCGACGTGGTGATGTAAGCCACGTCATCGGCATACAGGGCAAGCGACGCCCCCCTGCCGCCGGGATGTCGTCGGTGTAGCAGGCGTAGCAGACCGGGGACAGGCAACTCCCTTGCGGGACGCCGGCTGCGATCGGACGCTCGGTGGATTCGGCGTCTTCAACCACTACTCTGAAGCTTCTATTTTCGAGGAAACTGGAGATCATCTTAACGGCACTCCGGGGCGCCGACGGCTGCGAGATCTTGTAGAGAAAGCCGTCGTGCCAAACACGGTCGAACGCCTTTTCCATGTCGAGGAATACTGCACACACGCGTTCTCTCTTATTCAGAGCCGCGGTAACGGTGTGCAACACACTCGACAGTGTAGCCGTGCTGTTCAGCGGCATCAAAAAGTAGCCTTCCACTTCTGTTGGCAGCTAGGCTATTCCACCCCGGATGCTTGCAGTTCCAGTCGCCCGCGCCCACCACCGGTGTCGGCGAGTCCAGCAACTTGCGGACATCATCCAACAGGATAGTGCCAGCGGGCGGGCGGTACACTGAACACAGCCGGAGCGGGGAGTTCTCGAGGCAGAGCTAAAGTAGCCTATTACATTTGACTTAAGTAAATTACATGTAGTATTTGATAGCGTACTTCAGAACTTGCAAATGAATTTTGTTAACGCCATCTATTGGCAACTCCGAAAATAAATATCTAGCAACTAACAAAACATCGATCTTCCCATGGGAATGGGATGTTTTTCCGCGGTAAAAAGTAGCCAACGTCACTCTCCACCCTCCTAACTATCCCCACACACATAAACCTTACCATATAATAGCTTTGTTGCGACGTGAAAGCGTCACAAACAAACAAACAAACAAACAAACAAACAAACAAACAAACACACTTTCACATTTATAATATTAGTAAGGATGAGTATGAGGGCATTCATACTATCGTTCCGAGTCATGTTCCGGTTCATCACTCCCCGGCAACGAAAGAAAGAATCTAATTTGTAATGATATGTCTTGATCTTGATCTTATTTTCACTATTACTTTAACATTACGTACTCTGTTATAATGACGCCCGGTATATGTGGTATGACAGAGACGGAATAAACAATTACAGTAAGCGAAAGCGAGGCAACGCTATGTAGTTTTTCATTTTTTTAGACAAATAGAATTAAAACAATATAAGGCCGAACTAATGGCTCATTTATGTCTTTTAAATCTCTGCAATAGATTCTACAACGTGACTGAACCGAAGACAGATTGTATGTGAAAATGATAAAATTTTGCCACACCGATACCGGACCGCGAACAAACCGACCGGCAGTGTAGTGAAGATCCGGCCTAAGTATTAGATGGAAGACGTCATTTTGTACTTCTCTATTGTCAAACGTCTAATCAGATCTTCTCTCTCTTTCGTGTCGACAGTAAATCTTATATCCCGCGGGAACCGATTTGATTTTTGAAAAAAAAAGTAGCCTATATGTGACTCTGGGTCTTCAACTATTTTCATTCCGAATTTCATACAAATCGGACCGGTGGTTTAGCCGTGATAACGTCACAGACAGACAGACAGACAGACAGACAGACAGACAGACAGACTTTCGCATTTATAATATTAGTATGGATAATAAGTAATTTAGTAATTAAAAAATAAGTTTTCAATTGACTTTACGGAAATCACTTTCCAATTGTTCAAAAAATCCATACACATCTTTTTGATATAATATATCTTTTTGATATAATATATCAAAAAGATGTGTATGGATTTTAAATTTTATTTGATCAACGAATCAAATTAGAAAACGAATAATAAAAGCATGTTGAAAATACATATTTTTCAGTAACGCGATAAAATCGATCGATAAAACCAAATTAAAAATAATCGAGACAAGCTTTAACAGCCATGTTATTAATATTCATGAATAATTTGTCGCGCCGTGCGTTCGTTTGCGGTTTCATTACGGTGGCGGTTTGCGAAGATTTGTGTACGGTTTGCCGAATATTAATAGGTTTTAAATCACTTTCTGAATACCTGAGCGGGGTTGTGTTGGCAGCGTTGGTCTGGGTTGTTTGCCTACGTGGTCGTGGTAAACTGAATAGAAATTAATGCCATTATTATAGTTATCAGTTTATACAGATGAAGATGACATGTACCTACCTGATATGAGAAATATTATATGAAAATAGCAATAATTAGCTGAATAAAATTTGACATCTATTACTCTGTAACTGATCGATTTCTGTACTTGGAAAATAAGAGTACCTATATGAGAAAATCTATCGCAAAATAACCCAAAACAATAATTTTGAATATTTTGTTTTTCTGATGTTGTAGGGCCTAATCTCAGAAACGAGTTAACCAATTTGGGTACGGTTACGAATAAGTAATAGCGTATGTTTTATTTCAATCTATTCATAAAGAAAAAGTTCAAAGAATCACGTCTAACAATATCCGAATGTTTCCGAACCATGGGACTGGTTCCCCGAAGCGAAAGGTCACTCAGTCATCGCGAAATATCGGAAATCGCTTAACGTATAAAGATAAAATTTGGCAGGGAGGTACTTGATAGTGAGTACACGTCCGCTAAGAAAGGATATATTGTCATTACCAACCACCTCTAAGCTCTAGGGGCCTTATTAACAAATGCAGCTAAAAGTTACTCCGAGTTTAATTGTTTTTGTCTTTTTCTGACCTATGACTTTAGAGACTCACATGACAGGGATAAAAAAAATTAAACCTGGAGTAACTTTAAGCCGCGTTTATGAATAAGGCCCTAGGGGTTAAACAAAGAAACGAAAATTCGGTAAAAGTATTCTACGCAGCCCGAGCCCCAGACAACAGCTTCATAGTAATAAAATAAATTAATGAATAAACGGTCGTTACGTCAGCATCCGAGCGGTAGCCCTATGTTGACGTTTATTTTACCCGATCATTAATTTAGAAAATATTCATCGTTTAAGTCAATTATATTCAAATTGAGTGGTGTAGACAAATAACAATATCATCGAGCCAGCACCCGAATATTAACCCTGTTTAATATTCACGATATTAATATTCATGAACACTCGCACCGTCACGCCGTGTGTTCGTTTGCGGTTTCATCATGGTGGCGTTTACATCTGATTGGTTTGAGAATACCAAGTAATAGGTCTAAAATCACTTTGTGTCTATACTCCGTTGAAATTTGACCTGGAATTCGTTATCATTGCATAGCACATAAATGCCAGCGTTCCGCCAATGCGATTATGATACATTTAAGATTGACAGCGTTATCTAAGAATGTCCTCAATATTTTTTTCTGACAAGCTAAATTGAACTGTGGGCACAGGTGATAAGTTTGGTTTTGGCGGGGAGTGGTAATTCCATATGCTCGATGACTCAACTATATGGAGATAATAATTGATCTTTGATGATTTTCCGTGAATATTTTTACTGTAACTCTCAGCGGCGTAGCTTGCTTGGGTGCCACCTGGTGCGATCTTTAGGTATTTTGTCACCACAACACGTAACTTTCCAACTTAAAAAATAGAACAAATTCTCAATTCGAATTTTATTATAAGAGTAAATTGTAAAGTCGGTTTAAAACAGTCGGCTCATTAACGTCTAATTTGGCCAAAGATTAAATCAAAAACACGGCGGTGTCCGGTTATACGGACGCCCGGCCTCCCAACATCAGATTGCAAGTGACTCCCCGCCGGCTTACCATGCCAATCAGCTGATTAATCCGCCACCGACACGGCCGGTACATACTAACACCGACTGCATAAACTAACTATGGACACGGTTTGATTTGAATCCGCGTATCTCTCTCGTATTTAGAGCTTTGCCCGTATTTAGAGTTGGTCCGTTGTAATCGCTTGTCTAGTGTCTCGGATGATCAAAAAGTGGTCGGTAGTCGGTATATATCGAAATCTGTATGGGGTCCAGAAGCACTAAGAGAGAATTTTTGGAAGTTCTTCCCCAAAAAGGATAAGCTAGCTAAGCTACAACCCACTAATGGCCCACTACTGAGCGCGGGTCTCTCCTCATTACTGAGGAGGCCTAGAGTATAGATATACTCCACCACGCTGCTCCAATGCGGATTGGTGGAGGGGTTAGTGGCCAACCCAGTGTCGAAAGTTTTCAAGCCGCCCGAAGGCCTCCGAAGGCTTAACGACTGCTACCAATCGATAACAACCGGGACCGACGGCTCCGGCCTCCGAAGCACGGAAGCGCTCAAGAAATTTTTGCCACTAGCGGTCACCCATCCGACTACCGACCGCGCCCGCTGTTGCTTAACTTTATCGATCGCTTAGGATCGACGCAAGCCGCTCGGGCTATGAGCGCTTCAAAAAGGATAAAAAGGAGGGTAATTGGAAAAAATCTACACTTATTTCTTTCCAATGTAACAGTCATTCCGAACCGTCTAATAATCCTTCAAAGAAGTTGATCCCCATCACAATTTGTATTCGGATGCGATACGATAAAAATTGCACTGCAGAGCAAAATGTTATGATCCTTGTAAAACATTTCTACAGAATTTATAAAGGAGCTTCGTTCGTTTTCAAATGGCAATGAATAGTCAATAGGGTGAACGAACGGTGAATGCACCTGATGCATTTCAGTCTACAGATTATAATTACGAGATACTCTGGTCGATATCTCTAGTTTAAATACTACTAAAGCCCCATCGTCCACTGTTGAGATCATAATTTTGTCGTCTAACCATCTAAAGAAAAATTCCTGATTGTCCAAACTCCCAACCGAGTATTAGTACCTACTCAGTCGTCACCAACGCATTTTTTGTGCTACAACCGATTCAAAAAGAACTCAAACTATTTTTTTACAAGTAAAAACCGACTTCGACATAGAACAAATATAGACAATTCAAATGTCAAAGTCAAATGCCACTAGCTTATGAATATAAAAAGAGTTAACAAAATTGCTTCACCCAATAAAAATTTATGAGGTAACCTTCGATCAACAACACCAAGTAGATGTCGGCTCAGTGCTAGAAAAGAAACAATGTAATGTAGATACCTACTTGTCGGATTTTTTTTGAATACGAGGATTTGAAAGAGAAGGAGGAATTGAGGATGTCGTAAAAATATCACCATTTAGAAACAGTTATTATTATATCAGTTATGTTATCTTCAAAAAATGCACTATTTGCATAATTATCGTTGTTCCTTATCAAATCATAAGTCATGATATATGGCCCATGAACAAGTTGTTCTGGCGTCCGTCCAACATAAATGTCACAACTTGAGAAGTTATGTTGTAGTTTGTAGTTATACCGTTGTAGTCTTGTAGTCCGCTGTACTCTACTAGGAATCTTGAGAAAATTAAATAAAAAAACCTAAATAAACATGTGACCCACTACACTCATACTGATAAGGTTTATATTTTGGCCCAAGTCACATAGTGGCGTTCATATGATATATTTGGACCTATGCGCAAAACGTCCTACCTCAAAAAAGGCTCTATTCTCAAAAGTAGGTACCTGATTTTCTACAACATTTTAAAAATCATTTGGGTTTCCTATGAAAGTAAGTATACCGAAGTATTTTGAGTTTATGAGAGACGATCTAAGAGTTTTAATTTAACGATATCTATCGTGTATAAATTGGCAAACTTTTTATTCTTGATATCTGTTCTTGGAAGACATTTTAGTGATATTTAGTTAGATAACGTCTAACCTATTGAAAATAAAGAAACATCACACATAATATATTATTGTATCTACTTAAAGTGGCACTATGCTATCGGTTTCTAAGAATTACAACTACATAAATGATTTAATAGCATATAAATTGCACAAGATTCTCACCACGACCTAGTCAATGAGCCGTGTAGACCGGGAGCCGGCTATAAAAATTTATAGTTACCCGAAATACAATACAATGTAATATAGTGGCGGAATTACGACCATTGAAACGAGTTAGTGTTTCATTGTTCCAATAACGTTTTATCTATGTTTAGTTTAGATGTCAATAGATTAACTGTTTAAAACGCTTTGTACCTATTAGCAGAGGATATTATAACAAGAGGTCAAGAGTTTGAAAGGGAATTAAGGTAGTAAACGAGCATGCAATGCCAACGCCACGTTTCGTGCCATGGCAACTGTATCCGGAATAGAACAAGACTCAAGACTTCTCAAAATAGAAGGATGGTTAGTCCAGTTATCAAAGCGTGTTATTAGATTAACTAGAGAACCGCCCGCGCTTCGCTTCGGGACCCGTAGGTAACACCCGCGTAGGTCCCGCTCCCGTAGGAATTTAGGCTAAAAAGTAGCCTACTACTCGCTCTCTTCACTCCACCCTGTCTGAGGTGTGTGGAGCCCTCGGGACAGTTAGTTCCCCTTTGGGGATGTCTCTCGCGGCCCGTTAAAACGGGCCAGTCCTTGGGTTGGCCCTAAGGCCCTTGGTTGTCCATCTGTGGTTAACCAATAGGTCAAGTCCGGTGAGTGGTGACCTTTTTACAGGCCACAGAGTCTTAAACGGGATGGGGTTCATCTTCGCGCCGCCCAGGCGATCGAGCCCCTACCGGGTGAATCCCGCTGGTGGGAAGCCCAGCAGGAGCCGATCAGCGTCGGGCGACGACTTACGAAGCCCCAGTATCAGTCAGTGCTAGGCCCGTCCCGCGCAACCAGCAAGTCGCGCGGGAAGGCCCAGCGGTCCGGTGGACGGGTGTGGAGCGGCGCCAGGTCCTGCAGATGCGGGAACCGCGACGCGTCGACACGCCCGAACATGTTGCGTGCCAATCGCTCGATGAAGTCGTCCAGGCTCTCGACTCGAAGGTCCCTCTGGATGACGGCGTTCCTGACGTACCTCGGCGCACCAGTCAGCCGGCGGAGCGCAATCGCCTGAACTGCGCGCATCCTCTTGCGCTGCGGTTCGCTGGCGAGCGCGTACCACGCCATTGCCGCGTACGTGAGGCGAGGTCTGATGTAGGTCTTGTAGACCCCGAGCTTCAGTCCGAGAGGGAGGCTCGAGGAGAGCACTGGTTTCTGCCATCGCACTTCTGGAATTCGCGACGGCTTTCGTAACCTGTGGCTTCATCGAGAGTCTTCCGTCGATTTTGCCCAAGTATTTGGGCTGTGGGGCCCATTGGATATCTTGTCCATGAAGCTCCAGAGTAGGGTCCCGCCTGTTGAGGTATCCTCCTATGTTCACAGCCGGCGTCTTCCCGACATTCACCGACAGTCTCCACGCGGCGAGCCATTCGGGGAGGGCATCAAGCGCACGCTGCATCTTGACAATGGCGTGGGTTCTATTCAGCGACGTGGTGATGTACGCCACGTCATCGGCATACAGGGCAAGCGACGCCCCCCCTGCCGCCGGGATGTCGTCGGTGTAGCAGGCGTAGCAGACCGGGGACAGGCAACTCCCTTGCGGGACGCCGGCTGCGATCGGACGCTCGGTGGATTCGGCGTCTTCAACCACTACTCTGAAGCTTCTATTTTCGAGGAAACTGGAGATCATCTTAACGGCACTCCGGGGCGCCGACGGCTGCGAGATCTTGTAGAGAAAGCCGTCGTGCCAAACACGGTCGAACGCCTTTTCCATGTCGAGGAATACTGCACACACGCGTTCTCTCTTATTCAGAGCCGCGGTAACGGTGTGCAACACACTCGACAGTGTAGCCGTGCTGTTCAGCGGCATCAAAAAGTAGCCTTCCACTTCTGTTGGCAGCTAGGCTATTCCACCCCGGATGCTTGCAGTTCCAGTCGCCCGCGCCCACCACCGGTGTCGGCGAGTCCAGCAACTTGCGGACATCAGCCAACAGGATAGTGCCAGCGGGCGGGCGGTACACTGAACACAGCCGGAGCGGGGAGTTCTCGAGGCAGAGCTAAAGTAGCCTATTACATTTGCCTATGACTTAAGTAAATTACATGTAGTATTTGATAGCGTAATTCAGAACTTGCAAATGAATTTTGTTAACGCCATCTATTGGCAACTCCGAAAATAAATATCTAGTAACTAACAAAACATCGATCTTCCCATGGGAATGGGATGTTTTTCCGCGGTAAAAAGTAGCCTACGTCACTCTCCACCCTCCTAACTATCCCCACACACATAAACCTTACCATATAATAGCTTTGTTGCGACGTGAAAGCGTCACAAACAAACAAACAAACAAACAAACAAACAAACACACTTTCACATTTATAATATTAGTAAGGATAAGGCAATTAGGGCAGGGATTGTCATAATTATTAGTCCTGTTAAATATAATCAATTAAAGGGGAGGTAATAAGTAATTATTGTACGATTGATTAATTTGTAAGAATTCTATGATATAAGTTAATATGTAATTAGATACATGACGGTGGGTAAGATAGTTGCTTATTTCAGTAGATAATTAAATTAACACAAAAAATATCGATTAAAAAGCCCATTTCTATTTTCCATCTTAAATCTTTCCATCTTTCAATAGTTCAATTGGTTTGATTTTTTAACTGAGTCTTCAATTAAACAGTGAGTCAAAATTTAATTAATTCATTCAAATTAACAGTTAGTGCTATCGTCGTCTCAAATATTATATCCACTTGTCGCCTAGTGAGATTGTTATGAAGCAATATTTAACTTATTTTTTATGAAAAAATTGAGCATAAACGACTAAGGACTTTTTGAGTCTATATTATGTGTCCATACTTCACATTATTAGTTTACATCTTAACTTGGGTTCATTTTAGTTAATAAGATACCCTGCCTCTATTTACTATGAGGTTGCCAGCGCCAAAAACCCTCATAACTCCACGAGAAGCGTCACGCGCGCCCTGAACCCTTGCCATAAATAACGTCCTCGTAAATTGTTCAATAATGGAAGGGCAAACGAAACAATTACATGGTTGTTATCAGTGAAATCAAACTATAAATAACCTTGGTTAACTTACTGCGATTTGGTTTTCTTATTTCTTTCTTCTCTCCTTTCTTACCACGGTCACTCACCCTCCCGAATGTACGTTTATACCTACATGTACAAAATGTTTGCACCAATGTGTGGGAGTAAATTTCAAAGTTCGCGAGCTTTGATGTGTGACCAAAAATCGTCGTAGCTTTGATAGCTTGGAAAACTGTTAATGTGTCCAACAATGTCCATAAGCCCGGCTGGCAGATATGAAACATCGGAATTTTGTACAGGTACTTAATATGCAGAGAATTTACGACAAGAAATAAATGAGGCAAAATGTAAAATAAATGCAATTAACGACGTGGCGACGCATACTGAGGCGACGCATACTGAGGCGACGCAAACTGAGGCGAAGCATACTGTGGCGACGCCAAAAGCCGCCGCCGCGCCGGACTGAAAAAAAAGTAATTTTATAGACTAATTAATTACTAAGTACACTGAACTGTCATTTGAAGAACCCAGTTCACGTCAAACGCATCGTGTCGTATTTAACGGGTCGGTTTAAAACGGCCATAAATACCATGCCCGGTGAAGAGCTTGATGTTCTCGTAAAACCTTTCATCGCTTCACAAATTGCCTGTCAGCAAGTCCAGTCAATAAAAGAAATTTGCCCTGACCTTTAATTATATAAAAGATCTCCCGATATATTCATCACTTTACGTTGGTACCCGTATTCGAAGCACGTACCTAATGTTGTACACTCTGGCCCACTGAAGCATTGCCTTCAACCCATTAATGACCCACTACTCCTATTCTACTACTACGTAACTAAAAACTGATCTCTTTTCATCGTTAAGAAGGGCTTGAAGAGATGTGAACCCTTACGTATCTACTTGCCATTTTAGTCTAACTACTTCAAAAGAAAGAGGTTTTCAATTTCACAAAAAATTTTGATGCGTTCATAGCCCAAGTCTTTCTACGGCCTACAGAAGGATTTTTTTAAGCTATTGCATAGCTTTTATCGCGGGCCTTGGGCGCGGGGACCGAATGCAAAAATTTCGTAACGAAAATTTATTACACCCTACACACAGACATAGTTACTATGTCTATGCACCCACACATCGATAAATACCAGAACTTTTAACTGAGTTAACTAACTTTTACTTTATAACGGCTAAACCGATTTGGCTAATTTTAGTCTTGAAATATTCGTGGAAGTTCAGGGAAGGTTGCAGCGATGAGAAAATATGAAAAATTGCGAGGAAAATACTAAAAAAATGAAAATTTTAATTTCCCATACAAATCTTACCTGTCAAACATTTGATTTTCGCCCCGTCGGTTCGGTGTTTTAAGAATAATTACATGTAGATTGGATTAAATAAGGCGTTGGAATCGACAACATGTATTCATAATAGTCGAATTATCGCGTATTTAGATTTAAAACATACAAAATAATAACATGACATAAAATAATGACACTATATTAATGACTTGAGGGTGATAGAGACAGTGCCATACAGGCAAGGCAAACTGTAAGGCACTGTCTCTGTCACCCACACGTCATTCACGCGCCAAAAGATCGTTGTAGGACTTAAATGTCAAATGTCAATTTTCTTTTTAAAAAGAATTATTTTGTCAACTGAAATAGTTCTTATGCTTTTGTTCAGAATATTTAAATCTTCTTTGCACAAATTAATGCATTATCCGTTTCTAATAAAGATTAAAATGTCTTGCACCTATAATGTGACGTTATGATGTACGTATTCTTAATAGCGGCTACAAACTCACGCCGAGAACCCCCGAGAACACCCGAGAAGCGTGAATGTGATCGGTTTCTCGCAGTCTCGTTCTCGGGCTCGCCTGTGCTCGGATCGGTGTCGGTATTTTTGCCCGCTTCAAAGGGTTTCTCGGGCGAGAAAAGAGAACCGTATTCACATTCTCGTTCGGTCTCAGTGGGACCGTTGTGTGTTTTTGTATTTAAAATTTACATTTCTAGTTAAAATTATCTACTGTCTGTGGTTACCAATTATTATTATTATTTTAGTACATAAATTAATTTATTTCTTATTTTAGTATTCACAAGATTATCTAATATCTTTAAACGAGCAATTCTTGTATATTTATTTATTTATTTATACCTATATATATAATCACGATCTCGGAAACGGCTGCAAAGATTTTCATGAAAGTTACAGATTAGGGGGTTTTCGGCTCAAGGAATCGATTTATCAAGGTCCCAGGTTCGAGAAAAGCTCGGTTCCCGAGATAAAGAGATTTTAAAAACATCATACTGACGTCATCTATGAAACATTAGGATAACTTCTATGAGGTACTGTTTGTAACGTGTTGAACTGACGCCATCTATGAAACATTAGGATAACTTCTATGAGATACGGTTTGTTTGTTTCAGTAGTATGAAACTAGATGGCGCTCGAATATATTTTTGTTCGGCTAATACTAATATTAATATTCATTCTTACGTTGAAGCGCTATTTTTGCGTTATACCTACCTATTTTCTGTTTGAATAAAATTAAAAATCAGTGCGATTATCTCGCTTGACCTCGCAGGACGCGTAGTGATAGTTTAACGTGCGTTTGTGATATTTACGAGAATATTTGTAAATAAATGTTAGTTTTGTTATTATCGATTTAATAATATATTTTAATAAAGTTTTAAATAAATAATGGTCAGATCGATGAAATTACTATTGTTGTAAATAGAATCAATAAAATTTTAAGTACGCCTAACAACTTGCTCATTAAACTAAAAGTATATTTATTTATGTTGTTTAATTATCATAAACATTCAATACATTTTATCGCAAATAAAAATTTCAGTCGGGGACTGCCTAAGCCTGCGAAAAGTACGAAGGAAAGTTCAATGAATTTATCTAATTAAGTATGTACCTATTTAAAATGCAATTAATTCGCTCACACAGTTAACTTCTATGAGGTACTGTTTGTAACGTGTTGAAATTTCAGTAGTATGAAACTAGATGGCGCTGTACAACTTTGTGAAACACGCTGTTGAGATCCTTTGGCCGTAACATAAGTAAAATGAATTTTGTGCTCAGTGAACAGTTGTATGATTTGACTCCTGAATAGATGGCGGAATTCCTCGTATTTCTTGCGATTCATACTAAATATAATTTTCAACCGAGCAAAGCTCGGTCAACCAGGTACTAGTATATTAATGCACACAAAACCAAAGCCGCTGCACTGACGTCCATTCCGGATGACGATCGAGGATGCGAATGAGAAGGTCGCATGAGTGTAGATGCTTTCTCGGTTCTCGCGCAAATTCGCGGCAAGATTTCTCTTCGAGACTTCTCGCGTGAGTCTGTTGGCGGTATAACAATTAGGCTTACGTCATTATTATGCGTCTCTTTCAGTGATATTGCCTATGAAACACTGCAAAACAGTGAATATCTGTACTCGTATAATTTCTCACTGGCCATACCAGTAGGACAACCCAGTATGACCACCGAGAATCACCGAATTTGTGTACCTACAAAGTATTTTAAATATGAATAAACAAAGTGCATTTATTAATGAAGAAAGTCACGAAAAAATTGTGAAAGAAAATGAGTTATTACTCTATATACATTCATTTTATTATTATTATCACAAATGCAGTATTATTTTTTGTTTTGTTAATTTATATATAATGATATGCAATAGCGGTTATTCTTTAGTATCGGGCTGCACGAGTTCCTGGACAAATTTGGCTTTAATCAATAGATATTGATGCCCCGAATCATAATCTAATTGCTTTTTGTGCGGAAATGCATCGTTTTTTTTTTTATCTTAATTTAAAGTTTTTAAGGTTATGTATAAAATTTTAAGACAAATATTGAGCGTATTTGGGTGATTTTGGCTTTAACTGATAGATATTGATGGCTCCAATCATAATATAATCGCATTTTGTGCGGAAATGCGTCGTTTTATTTTAATTTTATTTTTTAGTTGTTATTTTCAAAACATAACACAAATATTGAGCAGTTTACAGATCTACCTTCAAAGTTTAAAAATAAATCTTAAAAACGAGGGTATCCGTGATTTTTACGTTGTGCTATGTCAACTATAAATTCGTGCCGGCAATATAATAGGCTATAAAAAAAATGTCGAGGGAACCCCGCTGCGCGGGGTTCCCCTTTTTTTCTTGAATTAAACTGTCAACCTAACGAACCTAACCCAACCCGTCTGTTTGAAAAGTTTCTTTTTGTTTCTTTAGAGGCGGGGGGCTTTGCCCCCCGCCACCCCCTATTCGGGGGCTTCGCCCCCGAAACCCCCCCGCCTTCCCTCCTTTTTAACGGATCTATAGCTCAATATTTGTCTTCAAATTTTATACATAACCTTAAAAACTTAAAATTAAGATTAAAAAAAAAATATGCATTTCCGCACAAAAAGCAATTAGATTATGATTCGGGGCATCAATACCTATTGATTAAAGCCAAATTTGTCCAGGAAATCGTGCAGCCCGTTTCTAAAGCCAACCCGCAATAGCTTTACCGCGGTAGTCTCCGAGTGCCACACGTCTTTTTTTTATTTTTGTCTGTCTGTCTGTAAATTAAGACCAGTTTTCGCAGTTAAATTGCTGAAACATTAACTTACAAACTGGTGCATGTTTCATCTTAGTACACCGCCCAGAACCCAATATAAATCCATACTAATAATAAAAATACAAAATATGTATGTCTGTGACGCTTTCACGGCTTAACCTGCTCGATTTGGATGAAGCTCGGAATAAAAATAGTTGACCCAGGGTCACATACAGGCTTTTTTTTCAAAAATCAACACCGAAAGGGTTGAAATAGGGAATGAAAATATCTATGAAAAATCTAAACCGCTTGACCGGTATCGATAAATTTTCTCAGGAAGATAGTTGATGATGCAAGGTCAAACATAGGTAGGTACGTAGCTAATGGTCTAAGGTCCCACATTTAGGTACTACTTCCCACATTTATTACACACTAGCTTTTGCCCGCGGCTTCGCCCGCGTGGAATTCGTTTATATCGCGAACCGGGGAAGTGGGCAAGGAGGTACGTCATCAATTATCTTCCTGAGAAAATTCATTGAAAACGGGCAAGATATTTAGATTTTTCATACAAACTTTCATCCCCTATTGTAAGCCATTAGGGGTAGATTTTTGAAAAAAAAAGTAGCCTATGTGTGACTCTGAGTCTTCAACTATTTTCATTCCGAATTTCATCAAAATCGGACCGGTGGTTTAGCCGTGAAAACGTCACAGACAGACAGACAGACAGACAGACAGACTTTCGCATTTATAATATTAGTATGGATTTAGGTACTACAGTCATCGGTAATTCGATTGTACCTAATCTATTTTTTATGTACAATAAAGCAACTCATATCATCATCATACTACTTACCTAATAGAGTTGCGGTGATAGCCTAGTGAAGAATTCGGCCTTCTATTCGGAGGGTCCGGATTCTATTCCCAGGGCACGCACCTCCGACTTTTCGGAGTTATGTGCGTTTTTAAATTAAATGTCACTTGCTACAAACGGTGAAGGAAAACATCGTGAGGAAACCTGCATGCCGGAGAGTTCGCAAAACTCAAAGGTGTGTGAAGCCCGCCAATCCGCACTTGGCCAGCGTGGTGGACTATGGCCTTAACCTTCTCATACTGAGAAGAGACCCGTGCTCAATAGTGGGCCATGATGGGTTGAGATGATGATGACGATGATGATGACTTATATAAATTATATGAATTATAACTAGTTATTCGATGAACATTTGAGTCACATGCAGTCCCTACTTAGGACATTATATTGTGCTGAACTTAATCGTGCCGCAACACGGATTAAAAAGAAATAAGCGGTTTTAACGCAGATCTCTTTTTTACGAGTTTCGTCGGCTTTTGAAAGCGTTACAGTTAAACATTTCAACGTTTTATAACATAAATGAAGTCATTTGAATGCATTCGTTCGCGAAACCAATTTAAAAGATGACACGATTCGATCGGTCGTGAACGAATGAATGATTTACTTTGTTAATAGTAGTGGTACGGGGTATCGTGGCTTGCTGGTACTTTCAGGGATATCAGAAGGGAAAATTTTAGGACCTGGTCTTTCTGGTTTCCGCATGTATATACCAACTATGAAATCCATTTGGAACCCATACCATGGAGTGAATTATCGAGAAAATGACGAAATCTGATGATACTGGTAATTTCTGTGAATAAAGAACCTTGTCTATTTAATGCAAAATTGTATCTTCCTTAACAAGGCCGCCGTAAACGGGCGTTCAAGGCGTGCACTGCACGCGGGCGGCAGGTCCGGGAGGGCGGCAAATGGACCGAGGATAAAATTTATCCTAACTTCAAATCTCTTCCTGATTTTGCTAGGACTAGCGTGGTTGTTTGTAATGTGTACATAGTAGTGCTTTTTTAAACTGGCAATCGTCTCTTCATCTAAGATGGCGGGACCTTTTTGACGCTATGTGCAATATGGGCATGGTGTAAGTAATAAATATAAATAACGCTACACAATTATAGCCCCACACTAGGATTTCCGTGTCGGGGGTGCCAGCCATGGATAACACAAAAGACAAAGACACACCCAAACCGAGAACAGCTGATAATTGAAATTTCCGCCTCCCTGGGAATCGAACCCAAGACCCTTAGAACGCGGCAGTGGGCCAGAGTGTTAACTATTGTGCTATTCGGGCCGTTAATGAAAGTGGCGTAGGCCTTAGGGTGTTACTAGACCAATCGATCGATCGTCGATCGACGGCTTCGATCGATGGTGGAATCGACTAGTCGATGTCGATTGATAGTTTTTACTAAGACCAATAGATCAATCGACGTCGACTAATCCATTCCACCATCGATCGATGCCGTCGATCGACGATCGATCGATTGGTCTGGTAACACCCTTAGTCCAAAAGTGTGATTTGGCAGCTACGTTGAACTTCCAACGATGTGAAATTCAAATTTGGAACAGTTTATTCAAGTTGGTATTTTACTGGCATGATACACACGCTATTTAACCGACTTCAAAGAAGGAGGTTCTCCGTTTGACCTGTATGTATGTATGTATGTATTAATTTAAATATTTTAATTATTAATTTGTGCGCGATTATCTCGCATTTGGTTGAACCGATTTTGATGCGGTTTTCAGCATAGTATTTGTCAGACTTCCGAGAAGGTTTTAGGCATATTGTTTGGCTGAACCGATTTTGATAGGTACGGTTTTCAGCATCGTGTTAACAGACTTAGGAGAAGGATTTAGGAATATTAACCGCGTTTAACTGAACCGATTTTATCTTTTCGGCGTTAAAGTCGGTTTTTTTATTCTATTTACTATGTTGTTTGTTGTTCATGTGTATTTAGCCTTAGCTTAGACATCTATCAGCTATTCAAAGCGGACACACTGCAAAGTTCCCACGCATTTGAAAGCTATTTCTATCACAAAGGGTTTTTACTGAACGTTTTTCATAAACGAACACTGAACAATTTTCTTTATGCCTTCCTATAAAATAGTACAGAGACAATGAATGTAATGGACTAACGATCAGTATGACAAGAGTTGTGTTATTTTTATAAATAACTAGTAATCGCCCTCGTTTCAGCGGGAAACTTTGTTTCCCCTATTTCAGCCCCTTGGGGTTGGTTTTTATAAACAGACAAAAAGAACAAAAAATTATGTTTTTGGCTTCTATTAGGTCTCTTAAGACCCTGCATATTTTTTTTCATGAAGATGTACCTACCTACCATGTATCGATAAACAGATTGTTATCGTACAAAGTAATTCGATCATATTTTGTTTCTGCCGATGCACACACAATAAAGAATAAGTATTCTGTACAATTTATCAAATACTTTTCGTACTTGAAATGTCTCTGAATTTGATTTAATCCACACTCAATAGTTTCCAATGGAACTTTCTTTAAGTATTTTATTATAAAAAGATAAATGCTCATTTTATAATAAAATACTCATGCTTTAAGTATTTTATTATAAAAAGGGAATTTTGGAGAACTTGGCCGCAACGTCAGGTCACTGAGGGATCACTCCATTTTCAGTAGTAGATACTTTTATTGAGCCATTAGTTTTTAACCTTCTATTGACCGAAGCTAATATTGTACAGTCGTGCGGAAAAAGTCGCAAACCAAGCGTGCAAGTACTGAAACAGTATCGCGGTTGAAAAGATGTGGATATAAGTTGATAGTTCATGTAATGTAATAACAAGTAGCACATGTGACTTTCTGACGGTTGCTAGGATTAATTGTAGTATATATATAATATTTACTTCTTTACTTCCTTTTATGTCTTCCTTATTCTTTGTCCTCGTTATCCTTCTTTAGTTCCTTCCTTTTTGTATCCTTTCCTTGTAATCCTTTTATCTTGCTTTCTTTTATAATAATTGTAATGTTTTATTAGCTGAAATTGAATGATATTATGTACTACTTTGGAGTTAGGAATTTTGATAATGTAACTTTGTTAATAACTTCTAGGACTATTTTATAAATTGTAAATGTTACCTTCTTTAACGTTTTAATACTTATTCCTTCTTTATTTCGATGAATTCCTGTAACTTTAAATATGATTTTTATGTTTGTTTACTTAGATGACATTATGTCAATGTAACTGTGACGTCTCTTTGGTCTTTGCTTTTTCTTAATTAAATATATTCTGTATGTCTTTGTATAATCTACCAACCTTTTTAGACTTACTTATTTTAAAATTCAAAATTTAATCAGATTTGAAAGAAGAACGCCGGCCCTGAAAGATGGAAGAAATCGGGTCAATAGGGCAGTGTGGAGACAGCCTTTGAAGCGTTCGGAAGACTTCTTCGGGCGAGGTCTTTGAGATTCGGAGGCGTACACAGGGCCGACCCGTGTCCCTGTTTCGCGGTCGCGCGCGTATCTATCTCGTTTCACATATCGTTCCGGTCGGTTCATCGACATCATGACTTCGAATTTTGGCTTACTCGAAGTCCATTTTTTTATATTCATCTTGTAGTTGTGTAGGTGTTATTTCTTTTCCTCTTTCTGAAAAGAAATTCTTTTTTTTAAACTGAGTAGCTAAGCTCGGTTACTTCCTTAATTCTCTCTTATAGAATTAGGAACTCTTTCTTTGTCAGACCTCTTATTCTGACTCTTTAATAACTGTCTTGGTTATTTCTCACAGGCGGAGGCGAAGGGTCGGAAGCACCGACTCGATCGGTGGAGGCCGGCGTATCTCTCGATGGGATCAGGTGGTCGGGAGGCGTAGAGGCTGGTGCGCTACCACGCGCACAAGAGGGTAGCGCGACCCTGGCGCACAGCACTGCGCGCGGAGCCTCCCGACGTAGTCGACGGCAGCAGGTCCAGGGGCGCTCCAAGCACGCGCCCGACCGGAACGATATGTGAAACGAGATAGATACGCGCGCGACCGCGAAACAGGGACACGGGTCGGCCCTGTGTACGCCTCCGAATCTCAAAGACCTCGCCCGAAGAAGTCTTCCGAACGCTTCAAAGGCTGTCTCCACACTGCCCTATTGACCCGATTTCTTCCATCTTTCAGGGCCGGCGTTCTTCTTTCAAATCTGATTAAATTTTGAATTTTAAAATAAGTAAGTCTAAAAAGGTTGGTAGATTATACAAAGACATACAGAATATATTTAATTAAGAAAAAGCAAAGACCAAAGAGACGTCACAGTTACATTGACATAATGTCATCTAAGTAAACAAACATAAAAATCATATTTAAAGTTACAGGAATTCATCGAAATAAAGAAGGAATAAGTATTAAAACGTTAAAGAAGGTAACATTTACAATTTATAAAATAGTCCTAGAAGTTATTAACAAAGTTACATTATCAAAATTCCTAACTCCAAAGTAGTACATAATATCATTCAATTTCAGCTAATAAAACATTACAATTATTATAAAAGAAAGCAAGATAAAAGGATTACAAGGAAAGGATACAAAAAGGAAGGAACTAAAGAAGGATAACGAGGACAAAGAATAAGGAAGACATAAAAGGAAGTAAAGAAGTAAATATTATATATATACTACATAATGACTTAGTGGTATCTATAAATTAAGTACTTAGATATGTAAGATCCGTGTAAGATCCATTATAGATCCGTGAAAGATACGTGATAGATCCGTAAAGATCCGTGAAGCTGTCCGACTAGCTTCAAATTTGCAATCCTCTTCCTTAAATAAGCAGTCAAACCGCTCGTGTTCCGGCTGATATTCGAAAATGACTCGACGCCGGACCATTATTGTTATTATTTTAATCTCCTTACGGTGTCAAACTATAGGATGATACAAACTACTTTAATCACCGCACCGTGACTAACATTTTCTGTTGCTTGTTACTGTTTTTTGGCGAAATAAATGTTTTCGCTCTTTCTAATTTAAAGTAGTTGTCTAAGGGTCGGGCCACATTGATCGACGGCGATCGACGGTTTGCCCATACAAAAAGAGCGTAAAGTATGGAAAGCCGTACGCGTCCTTTCGCATCGACGAGCCGAACGGCTTTCCATACTTTACGCTCTTTTTGTATGGACAAACCATCGATCGCCGTCGATCAATGTGGCCCGACCCTAAGAGTCTACATAAATATAGCCAAAGTATGAAAGTATTTGCTGGTAGCAGACTGTGGAGTGGATAGGTATTACGAGTATATAGAGAGAATAACATACGAGTAATATTACCTATGTAATTTAATAAAGACGTGTAAAATTCGTGCCTTGTTACAAACTTTGTAAGATTATTGAAACTCCTTTGTAACTTTAAGATTCAATTAGGCGCGTACTTACGAAAACTTGGCGCGGATTATTATAACAGACTTATTTTAACGTTTATAACTTTAATACTCAAGGATTTGGGAATTTGACGATACTGTAGCTTCATGATTTGCACAATATGAGATAGGTACAGTATTTCGTGAAATTTAATTTTGTATTCTCTTTGCGATGGAACTTTTGTCCACGTCAGTACATAAACTTCGTAGAAACGTTATCAGTGACGTACAAACGGATGCAGTTGTTATTTCACATACGGAGTACTGAGAATATTTACAGTTCTTGAACGAAGCTAGTGTCTCGCTTCTACTACTTAACATTTATGTTACTACAGAAAAATCTTTGTCCTCGTAAATATGAAAATGAAATATAAAACTGAGACCAAGCTTCGTAAACTCAATTCAATGATTCTAACATACCTACCCAGTGTTTGTTGTCTGGTCCCACATAAATTTTAGCGACATCAGGTAAGCAGTTTTTGTGTTATTTTGAATAACATAATATATTATGTATTTAATTTTTATGATTCTTTTTTTATTCGAAGGTGCTTGTCGTGTGGTCCCGAATAAAACGCGACATCTGGTTGCAGTTTTCAAGATATCTGTAGGTACTTATCCAAGTCAAAGTGACTTAAGGTCCCCGCAGACTGACTGCAGCCACCGGCGGCTGTGGCGCTTCTTTTTAGAAGCGCGGTCCGGCCGACAGTCGCTTCGGCTGAATCCTGCTCATTGTTATTGGAGGAACAGCTCCAATAACAGTGAGGCTAACATGTGAGGCTGTTGGCCGGATCGCGCTTCTAAAAAGAAGCGCCACAGCGCCACAGCCGCCGGTGGCTGCAGTCAGTTTGCGGGGACCCTTATTCGTTTGCAAAACGTTAATCATTCAGCGACACATTCATTTATAAAGCCCGAGTAATGGCATTGCGTCTGACATAATGCGGGGATTCTTGTATAAATCTTTAAAAGTAATTGAAGACAACACGATATTTCTCAAAGCTGGAGGTACAATACAATCCTGATACAGGATGTAGGTAGTGACGTGCCAAGATAGCTGGCGCGGCGCCAGCGCGGTGTAACTGTGAGATATCGCCCAATCAACTGATTGGACACATCGGAAGCGAACGCGAGATATTATCACTGCCCGTACCACGGTTCAAATAATGAACGTAGTACATAACAGTACTCTACCTATGCTGAGCCCGATTGACTTGTATGATAACACGTGGATTAATATTTAACGAGTGCGATGAAATGGGAATTAGTGGTGTTAACCACGCTATGCCTACATGTCGGTTTTTTGTTATGATGCGGGTACTCACGACGTAAGGATATTTCATATGCCCTTATTTCGGTGGTGCGGAGAAACTTTTGTCAGGTGACATTAGACACTAATATTAGTGTAGGTATCTACCTTATTTATTTATTTATTTATTTAGGCTTTATTGACCACCATAACATAAATATTACGGCACAAATGGCGAGCTTAATGCTGTAGCATTCTCTACCAGCTAACCATTAACAGTTTAGATAAGCACGAATAGCGGTTTACCTTCTCTATAGATAGATTTTATTGTAAATTACCAACGTCTTTTCTCCTTTTTTTATTCTATTTATAATTATATTTTTGAACTAGCTAGCAGTTGCCCACGGCTATAAAACAAAGTTTTTAACAAAATTGTCAAATGACTTCAGAGATATTTTACATACCTATATTTACCTACCTAATGTGCCTACATAAAAAAAACGTTTCGTTATTTTAAAGGAGTAAGTAACAAAAAGTATTCAGATTTCAGCAATGTACCAAGGAAAACGTCATCATTTCCACATCAAACAGAATAATAACTCTTGCGCTGTACAAGTCGTCTAAAAATGAATTCGACTTCTGAATTTGAAATTTCGAAGACCCCTTATTCCGACAGGATCACTAAACAAAACAGTAAGTTCGATAACGATGAGTCCGATACGATATACGAGTAAGCGTACACCTCTGGCTGGCGTCCAAAACAATTCCGATGTGACATATCGCCCGCCGTGTGATGGAACGCATCGGATAGTTGCCGCTGCGTTTCAATTTACAATAGTTTCACGTTCGTGTTTTGGCAACGCCGCTATCGAACGCGTGTATTTCGTTGTTTCACATTCCAAAAATTGTAAATTGATTCATCATTGCAACTCGGAACCGTTCTATTGATAGGGTAGTTTCCTTTAGAATAAGAAGAGTTAAAACTTTAACAGCATTCCTATCATATCCTCATATAGCCTTTTAATGTATAAGTAGATGTAAGAAGAGTAGGTACATATACATAATTATGAAAAAGGAGGTTTCTTTCATACAAAAGTACGAGCCGAAGCATGTGTAGGTATGCAAACTTCGTGCCACAATCAGTAGATACCATCAACCATGTACGAAGCCAGTAAGAGGACAATAAATATTTTCTCAGTCATTTAAGACTGTTGGCATTCCGGGCGATGCAGTCAAATATGTCTCCAACTCTCATGTATTTAATTTTTTGATAATCTGAGGCTCTTCCCTAAATGGCGCGACGATATATTTTTAACCCTTAATTATTCAAAATGGAAAAGGTAATATTTAAAAGTAATAATAATAATAATAATAATAAACGCTAACACACTCATACCCCCGCAGTAGGTTACTAAGTACCTGTGTCGCGGGTGGCATGGACTACACATATAACACATCACAATTACACCCATGACCCGAGTACAAATATTTATCTGCCACATGAATATCTGCCCCGGCCGGGAATCGAACCCGGGACCCCTCGCGTCGCAGGCAGGGTCGCTACCAACTAGGCTACAGGGTCGTCGAAAAAAAGTAAAATTTACAACACTATACTATAGAAGTAATGTTGCGGTCGGAATGATTATGTTGGTAACAAAATTTTGCTGTGTGTGTAGACTCAGCATAAGAATATCGCTTTTCCAATGTAGTGTATCCAATGTGGTTGGTTGAGAACTACCCATATTTAACGTGCCCTAAGTATCTTTAATGCTGCATGTAGGTACATTGTATCATCATCATCATCATCATCTCCATAAATTAGGCCAAGTTATCACCTGTGTCTCGGATCTGGTGGCCGCTTGGCGAGCCACGGCAGGCGTGTAGGTACGTACACTGTACTGTACATGCAGCATTAAATCCAGAAGTTTATCGAAAATAAAATTTCTCGAAAATTCTCTGCAACCAATCATATACTTTAGAGACCTGTATTACGGGGGAATCGATATCAAGAGACCGACGGTGCTCGCGCAATTTCATAATCAAGCCTCCTTTAGTTTGTTTAGACATAAAAAATATACTAAGAAACCTCAAAGAGTACCTAAGAGTACATCGATTTTAGAGCTTAACATTGAAGGCAACGACCGATTCGGGCGGTCCTTTAAATTCGCGTCCCAAACCTGGCAGGTCTCCAGCACGACAATATACCTCGTGGAGTACACGCCCTTTCAAGTGATGTTCCTAGAAACACTCACTGTTATAAATTTACTCTGTCCCAACTTTACGTGCATAGACATAGGTACCTGTTTAGTCTAGATAGTATGGAGACAGGAGACGGGTATAGACACATTAAGGTTGCAAAGTTAGAGAAATTAATCGTGTCTTTTTACCCAACAGAGTACCTATCGGTGATGCTATAGATATGCCATTACTGTGTTAGTTTTATGTATTTTTTGTAGATGTTTTGAGTCACTTAGGACTTAAAATTACCTAGCCTGTACTAAAATTTTATTATTAGCATTTCTCTTGCTTTGAATCAGTGCTGATAAAATCTCAATGCACAATTCTGTTTCGTTGAATGTTGGCCTCATTTGGAAAAGTTGATACCCCATTTACATCTTACAGTATATCTAAGTGACATTAAAAGATGCTATCAAAATAAAATATGTATAAAATGCGCCGCCCGAATCATATTTCCTTCAGAATTAACTGCGCAAATCTCATACATAATTTAAGTAACAGCTATACGATTGTCAGACTTATTTCTTTGAGAATAACCTTTATTACATACATATATTAAAACCGCACGTGATAAGAATAGAACAATATCTACCTAAATTTAGGAACTGCGACACAGGTTCGTGAGTAGAATCAATAAACTCCTACTTTGAGTTAGGTACCCAGGTACAAAAACTGATATACCTACTGGAAGATGTTGTTGAAACAGTCAAAACAATGATGAATAATATTTCTAACACATCTTTAATCAATAATAAAGATAACCATACTCGATGTCGTATTCTAAATAATCCCGTGGTCGTTTTGCGCCGGCACGTCTTGTCTGAAACAAACTCGCTAATTCAGGATTACCCTGCAACAAGGCTCTGACGAATGCATTCTTCGTGTTAATCGTACCATTTACTACGATTTCTCTAAAGGTATCATTCTTCATAAACTCGTCGTTTAACGCTTTGATTTGGTTCAGCCGAGCTTGGATTTCTGCATCTGCTTGTACAGCATTGATCTCATGGAGACCCTTAATTACTTTTCTTTCGTCTTTGAATTTCTGTTTCAACATTTTAACGAACTTCTTCAGCTGTTTAGTTTTCCTTTTTCTTTCTGTCGTCCCATTTCTATATTGTCTGTTTAGAATCTTCTTTATTTGTCTCACGATTCGCTTGATATTCCTTTTGATTTTGCGCTTGCGTTTCAACCGGGCTCTACGACGTTTCTGTTTGTCTCGGAACTTTTTTTTGCGTTGTATTTCTTTTGATCCTGTATTCCTGTTCTTCTTCTCCTCTGTGTCGGTGTTTAAGCTGGAGTCTTCAAACGATACATCGAAGCCCTGGTACATATCATACGTCGTTAACTGCAAAGCGCAGCAGACGAACTCTGTTCTCCCACAGAAGGAGTCTCCTCGAAATATACGATATTCGGCATCACATTCCATTGGTAACATACACGTACCCCAGGGCATGTCATGTTGATTTGGATCGCCACAAGGTAATCCCCAGGGTCCTTAAATATGAATTAAATCGTTTATAAAAAAGTAGAGATAAAATTCTTAAACATAATTTATTATATTAAAAGTAGGTATACAAATTAATATTCTTACACATGCAAGTACGTCGAACTGTCTCAAAATAATCTAACAAAACGGTTTCAATGTCATAAGTGCAAAGACCGAACCCTTAAAAGTTTACACAAAGAAAAATATAATAAAGCTAGAATTAGGTATATTTCTAACTTTACCATGTGATGATAAAATTGTTCAAGCTTTGAAATTCTAGTTAGAAACTCAACGCTAATATGTGTTGATTTACATTTTAAGTTTATTTTTATTCGAGTGGCACGCGGTGAGCTTTTGCTCGCTAATTGCCTTGAGCTACCTCGCTGTTGATGCATAAAAAGCTGCTATCTCGTGGAAATCGTTGGTAATTTAATTGTCCGTTCCAGCTACTGAGGGTAATGAATTTTGAAGTTTATTCAATTAGATGTAACGCTTAACATGTGTTTGTGGTCTTAATAGGTCTTTGTGGAATTCTATCATCGTGTTTAAGACATGAAATCCTTCAATATTATGCTACGGATTTCAAAGGAATAACTAACGGACAGAAACTACATACATATCTCAGTAACTGATTAATAGAAATTAAGTTGTCTAACTCGGACCACTTTAAAGTGTTCTGAAATGAGAATTCTTCAGCTTAAATTTTAATTTCTCATTAGTCTTTCCCAATAATATAATCCTATATTAATTATTATAATCCTATATTACTATTATCCTATAATAATATAATCCCATTCTTACTAGCAGCAGCCATATTAATGACGTCTCCTTTCGGTCTCGTAGAATTGATGGCCTCAATCTTCTTCTGCAACCAATGCTCCTTCCATTCGTCCTTCCAATTCCTTAATTCGATGCTGGAACTAGTATCTCCCGACCAAGAGTCATGATTTTTTCTGTTCGATCTTCTCATGACATTCAATAAAGGGTCCAGGTGGTAACGCTGCTTCTCTCCAGAGGTTCTGATGACATTCGTTAACATTCCTCGCTGTAAGTCTTTCCCCTTATTCCTGGCAGCCTTTATAACGCTCGCTTTGTGTTTTGCTGATTTTATGTCCATCATATTTTGCTTTGCTTTGTAAACAGGTAATTTATGGTGTTCCTTCTTCACCTTAACATGTTTTTCGAGATTCTTTGGCGTGAACGTTAGGATGTTTGGTCTAAAATGTTTTATAATCACTGATTGTGTGATAGTGACCAATATCAGGATGAATAAAAAGATGGAAGCCATTGCTAAGTAACCAACTACATGACTACCTACGACGAGGAAGTAAACGACGACGTCGTAAAACGTTTACAACTCCGGTTTTATTTTATTAAAGCCTATAAAGTTTCGAAATCGGGTTTAACATCCAATTTTAAAGCTAATTTTCAGAAACAAAATGTATAGTTTTACTGCTTGTGCTACGAGATTTACGTAGGTATGGGATCACGCAGACGTACCGTCGATCGTTAATGAGCTAATGAGACTGTCGCATCGTGCTACCGATTAGAAGCAGGCGATGAATCGGCTGCATAGCCGCAACTCTATTTGTAATCGAAACACGGAAACCAAACGCAAACGATTACCACTAGTCGAGAATACCGGTCCTTTGTGCTAAACTGGTCAAAGTCATTGCCAGCAGTAGACTTTAGTTCGCTAAATCGTGTCTGACGGTGTCTTGTCTTATGAGCAAGAAAGGAAGCAATCGTAACCCTTAGATCTTAAAATCCTTTCTTCTCTTTCTTGAACGGATAATCAATGTAAAAATTCTTCCGCTAGAACCTTTTAACAAGGTTTTCGTTTATCATCACTCCACTCCAACCAGTCTAGTTCTATCCACTATCAAATCAAAACTATCCATAGCATCTCAGTCATGCAGAATATTGGTCCACTTAAAACTAAAGTGCAAAGTCTTCAAACACCCAAACTAGGTGTGGAAACTTAGCAAAAGCGGTTTAAACCAGTAAAACTAGTGTAAACCAGAACTGGAAGCCTGCACGTGATTTACGGCGTCCTGCGCTCATGCATAATGCAATGATGTTTATCGCCGGCGCCGCGCGACGGTCGGCCCGTTCTTACTTCTTGCTGAAACTCTATACCTACCCGCTTAGATTTCTTACTTTTTTCTTAGTTGCACTTCACCAAGGTTTAAAAAAATGATGGAGTTTGAAAAAGTAAAGTCGTACTACCGCTCGCCATGATACCCCGATCGTGTTCCGGTTAAAAAGGTGTGGATACGACTACACTTTTTAGAGGCGACTATCTCAATCCAGTTTGAATCGAGGGTAGCAACACATCTGTGGTCGAATTAGAACGAGACTCTTGATAAAAACTAGACTATTGATATCAACAAATAACAGGAATCAATCACTATCACTAGCCCTTGTTAAGTGTTCCTCTGTGTCGATCATAGTTGGCATGGGCGACAGCGGAAGGGTAGTGCATTGTGCAAGATGCTCGTTTACTACCTTAATTCCATGAAAAAGTGACAATAAAAACACGCCTTATTTTTTATGTTAATAGCCGGCAAACGAGAAGTACAATGAACTGACGGTATGTGGTACATTCTCCCATAGACACCAGTAGCACCAAAGCCATCTCCTATATGCTGTAGGCCAAATAGTATTTCTCAAAAACCTACGTACAAACATGTGTAGCGACATGGCATACACGTCACACGGTGACGTCACATAGCTTGAATCACGCTATCGAAAATTTCTACACTGCTCTCATTATATACTAGCTCCGACAGTGACACAGTTCCAGCTCGGCCGCTCCGCCAGGCATGTCGTCTAGCCTGGCGGGAGATTTCCTTTTGTCAAACATTACGTTTATAATTTTATAAGCAAATAGGACGTACTAAACAGATATAAAAAAAGAATTAAGGATATTATTAATTTATTAATAAAACTTATAAATAAAGAGTAACAAACAAATGAAAAGATTCATTCGACAACTCCATCGGGTTTTTCCACCCAAATTGTATGATCCTTATTCTTATTAGACAGAAATACCTTTTTCGCAGTGCAAATGTTACAAGTCCATTCAATACTTTGCTGTTTCTTGTTTCTTTTAATCTTCATTTTTGCAGACTTTGTATCTATAAGAATGCAGCGACACTTCTTACAAACTTGCCTTTTGATATCAGGATGACTAAAACAATAATCATTTTATTTTTAATTATTAAATATGTACTTATTTTTGCCAGCCGTTTCATCTGCATGGGAGCTTATAACAACAAAATACTATTAGAAACTATTCTACAACTTTTACTTTGAAAAATTTAGGAAACTCTGTTGTTGAGTATGAAACAATGAACATAACTTTAATTACAAATGAATAATTATTTCACTTACATCTTCAATACACTTTTCTTGGCAATACCCAACATTATATTGCCATAGTATGATGACAATGCAGGATTCTTGTCCACTACATATTTACTTATCTGCAATTATTAAATACTCTTTATATTGAAAAAGTGTCAATGATAAAGAGAACTTAAAAGCCATTCTCCACCATGCTTCCCAAGTGCGGATTGTTGGACTTGACACAACTTTAAGAACTCTCATGTGTGCAGATTTCCTCACGATTTAATAATGATGTACATCATATTTCAAAATTAGCGATATAGGCACAATTCTAATTCTCTATGGGAGTTTTATAGTCTAACCATTGAGTTATAGTTGATAATGTAGATGTTATGATGAATTTAGATATCCCAGAATCCAACAGGGGATTCTTTGAAAAGGAGGTATAAAAAGAATATTCTCTCAGTGCTGACTTGCATTGATGACTTATCTAACCAAGGGTGACTATTTACTAACAGATGAAATGTCTGCATTTTCGCCATCACTTCTGGTTTAAAAAAAATTATAAACACCTGATATAAGAAGTTGATTCGTTGGAACGCATCATTTCCAATTACTTTCTTCACTTTTGTGTTTGCCATGGTGAGCTAATGCAGTTAACAGTTGATGTTTATTTTGTTATAAACTTGTTATTATTGATGTGTTTTATTTTTGTTATTAGTTACTTTTGTACTTATATATATTTTTTAACTATAAGTAAGCTTCACAAACTTAAACGTATTATCTTAATACGCCGTATCGTCGTTTTAACGTATCATTATCCTAATTTAAAACATATTTACGTAAAAAAGAAAATAAGTAGGTAACATGCGAATTTAGGTTATAAAAAGTACTTTGTTTTGTATGACATTGACATTGACAATCAGCTGATGGATTAGCAAATTTAATTCGTTCAAAAACAAATTGACATAAAGTTAATGTTTGTAAACTCAATATAAGTGACTAATTTATTTGATTCTTTCGTACAGTGGACGACTAGCTCCGCTAGCTAAAATCATTAAATTTATGCTTGCGATAATTTGGAATATTCGTATTATTTTATTCGTCTGTTTAGCGATTAAATACTTCGTTAAACAATTGGCAGATTACCGAACGTCTGAAACAAAATAACAAACATTACATGACAGTTGAATTAATAAATTGAGAGTTGACAGTTGACAGATTAGACATTAAAATTATTTTAGGTTAGGATCTTAGGAATAGGATATTACGAGAAAATATTCTGTAGTACCTATAGTTCAAAAACGATAGTAGATGAAAATATCAGTACATTTAGCAAGCTAATTGTTTCTGTTTCTATGTGCATTAACCTTCAAGTCCTAACTTTGTGTCATACTTTGACCTTTGCTGCCAAGTAAAATGTTACCCAAAAACCGTATTATATTATCAAAGTTACGAAGTCGTTATCGATATATGTGTAGATTTCTGTCTACACAATCCAGTGTTGGCGAAATCGAAATTCCTTTTTCAAATGGGTAAGTTTTACGCGGGGTAATTTTGAGGTTAAATTATTATCCTAAAATGACAATCCAAGCTTGATAAGTGCTGTAACGATTGGCTCATACAGACTACCATGAAAAACATACAAAAAATATTAACTTGACCAAAACATTCTTATTACCTAAACATGTTTTTATTACGATACTAAAACATTTAAAAAAATTAATTAAAAAGGACACAGTTAACATTTTCGGTTATTTCCAGGACAATACTGAAGCTGTCAACAGGCCGCTATGCAAGGTTTGCGGACGGAGCATGTGTGGCCAGTATCGGCAACACCAGTGTACTGTCAACAGTGGTGTCCAATGCAAAGCAGAGCAGCAGCAACTTCCTCCCGCTGGTGGTGGACTACCGTCAGAAGGCAGCTGCAGCTGGGAGGATACCTACCAACTTCTTGAGGAGAGAATTAGGTGAGGCATTGAGGACTCAAGTAGTAATCAAGATATTGTTTTATGTCTTATAGTTATGTTTTTATATGTAACTAGCCAAAATGCACAGACAGAGCCATTCTATTTCTATAACATAAAGTAATACAACCCGCTACCACCCATTAAAACTATCCTTGCTTCCTGAAAATTCTAGGCTCTACCACCTATAAAACACGGTGATAAGATCATCTTACCCTCAAAAATATGCTAAGAAAATAAAAGGATAAATGATTTATTAGTCGCAAACCAACCAAAAGACCATGTTTAGTTTAAGGGAAATTTACCTACTCAAGAGCATATTTATTAATTTACTTATTTATTTTTGTTAACAATGTAAGATTGTAAGTACATTCTATAATAAAAAAAAGAAAATCTCAATTATAAAAAATTACAACCATTCAAACTACAAATATGTTGTCATAATCATAATTATTTAATTATTATCTATTGTCCTCAGGCCCAACAGAGCAAGAGATCCTGACGTCACGTGTAATAGACCGTTCCCTGCGACCGCTGTTCCCACAGAACTACAACTACGACACGCAGATAGTGTGCAACATGTTAGCGGTGGACAGCACTAACCCGCCGGAGACGGTGGCCATCAACGCGGCCAGCGCAGCGCTCGCGCTGTCCGACGTGCCGTGGAACGGGCCTGTGGGCGCTGTGCGGTATGTTGATGGTTTTTTTTGTAGTATTAGTCGGTAAGAAGTCGTATAGTAAATTTTGCAGTGTACCAAATTATTACGACATGACGCAATTAAAGCTTTTTGATTTTTTATTTATTTCTTCGCTTAATGTCTCTTTCAAATTGCGCTAGCTACAAAACCATGAACAAAACAAGACCAGAGTTAATTAGAACCCGTCTTCAGATCCATGAAAATACGAACGTCCCACGTCAAGCGCGACTTGAACTGTTGAAAGAGTTTTTGAGTTATCCCTAACAATGGATCAACTATGTTAATGATGTTCTCATTTTATATCTTATCGATGTTAAAGTTTTTTTTGTTGTGAAAGTTACATCACTTACTACCACACCACCTCAATGAGGTTCGCCGTTTTTGTGCTCACCAGTTGGCGCCACGGGCGAGTGAGGTCCTGCTGTCAAAGCCCGTCAATACATAAACAGTGACAAGTGACATTCAGATAAGTCATAAGTGAGAAGTGACAGACAGACCTCACTCTCCACTAACGTCTCTAGCGGCGAATTCACACGCTTTTACCCTCATTCCAGCCTGGGCCAAATCGATAACGAACTAATAATCAACCCAACCCGCCGCGACCTGGAGCAGTCCACCCTGAACCTGGTGGTGGCGGCCACGCACTCCAACCTGGTCGTGATGCTCGAGGGGTTCGCCAAGGATATCCTGCAGCAGGACCTGCTCAAGGCCATCAAACTAGGTACGAATGTAAGTCTGGCTTTGTTTTTTATTATTGAGGTATTTTGTGTAGGGTTGAATTTGAGGAATTGTGTTGGAGTGGAGTGGTGTTTAAGGTGATTATTTTTATCTTAAACACCAGGCGAACTTAAAAAAAGGGATTTTCTGAATTAAACTGTATTTTTAACTGGGTGAACCATTTTTGATAATTAATTATTGTTACATTTCATAGCTGTTGCTGGTTGACTGGTTCCATATGAACTTGCGCGACATCTGACGGGTTGGTTTTGAGTTATGTATATATTCATCGATTTGGATGTCACGAATTGGCGGATTTCACGCACCTCTGAGAATATGTTTCGTTTAGAGTAGCAAGAATTCTAAACTCTTTCTATGTAATTCCAAAAGTTTCCAATTTTAAAAACCCTTTTTTTCTGCGTGTAGCGACAAAAGAAGCCCAGCACATAGTCAGAGGCATAGAAAAGTTGCAGAAGGACCATGGGAAGATGAAGCGTGAATACGAGACGCAGACACCGCTGGACCAGAGCATAGTGGACTCTATCAAAACATTGTCCACTATGAAGATCAGGGAGATATTGAGGTGAGAATTCGTATTGTATATTGTACTATACTTTGTTCGCGTTTATTCTGGAATTCGTTTTGCGAATAAGGTATTTCAGATTGACAGTGGAACTAAAAAATGCCCTTAGTAAATTTTGTTTACAAGCTAAATTGAACTGTAAGTGTACTTATTACATGAATAAGTTTGGTTTTGGCAGAGAATGGCAATAAGCTTGTTGTGGGATCCCATATAAAGATAGACATCTGGCGATTATTTTTCTAGTTATCTGTCTCGTTAATGTTGAAGTCGGTTATTTGTTTGTTTAAAATTAAGCATATGTTGTCCCGAGCTATCTATATTTATTGACTTAGAAGTCGATTTTTTTTAAGTACTCATCGTCCCCTGTTATTTTTTTTTAAAGATGTATTGTCCTCCCCAGCGACTACAGCCACGACAAGACGTCCCGCGACCGCGCGGTGTCCGAGCTGCGGACGACCGTCCTGAATCAGCTGCGGGACACGGCCGCGGACGTGGGCCAGCTCACCGACGCCTTCAACGCACACCTGCGACAGATCTTCCGGGACATGATCTTCGAGACTGATACAAGATGCGACGGGAGGAAGCTGGATGAGCTGCGGAAGATTAGTTGTGATGTGAGCGGGTTTTTGTTTTTGGTGTTGGGTTTTAAAGGGTTTTTATAGCATTTTTTTTTTCATTTTCATTACATATTATAGTGGATATTACCCCTTTAACAGAAGGGTTCAAATAGCAATTTTTAGCGACTAAATTGTGAAAGATATTGATAAAGTTTATAAAGCTTGTTGAAATAAGTATTACTCATTGATGGTATTACTGTTATAATTTTGTTTTGAATCTAATTGCGTGAAATTTTTGTACTTCGTCTGCACAATAGATTTTGATAGATATATTTTTTCTCAGGTCTTTGATGTTTCTGATCTCATTTGTTTTTGGCCGTTCAACAGCAATGTACGGAATCTAAATAAGTGAGGGTTTAAAGATGTGAGTTTCAATAAATTATTCCTTATATTCTAAAGGTATCCCTATACGAGCCGCTGCACGGCAGCGCGCTGTTCCAGCGCGGGCAGACGCAAGTGCTCTGTACTGTTGCCTTCGACTCGCCGGAGAGCGCGCTCAAATTGGACCCTCTTACCATGATCACAAGGTTGGTTGTTAGTTGTTTATTTTTAATTGACGTGTTGTGTTTCCTCATAACCTTATGCTGATCGAACCGATTTTGATTTTTTTAACATTCGAAAGCTGGTGCTGGTGGTTCGTTTTAAATTTAAGCGATACCTGACGCGTTAATGATAACTCAAAAACTATTTGTCACATGTCACAGAATATGGGACTATAGGACGTTACGAAAAAACCTGAATCACACTATCGAAGATTTGTACACCGCTCACATTATACATACAACGTTCCGATATCATTTACTTGGGGCTTCGGCCGCCCCCAGGCGTATCACCTTGCCTGCCGAGATTTTCCTTTGCCAATTATTCTCAGAGTGCACAATGTACATGGTTTTTAACCGACTTCAAAAAAGGAGGTTTTCAATTCGTCTGTATGTTTTTTTTTCTTATGTGTGTTACTTCATAATTTCGTACTGGGTGAACAGATTTCGATCATTCTTTCGACGTTCGAACGCTAATGACTGCCGTCTCCATCCACACATTATTTGAGTGACATCTGATGATCAGTTTTTGAGTTATTCTCCATAATGTGATTTTAATTTATGCTAACTTTTAACAAGGTGTTCCGATTTTGATGATTATTTTTGTGTTAGAAAGGTAGTGCTTGTCATGTGCCACCTTATAAATTGGAGCAACATCTGACGAGTGGTTTTTGAGTTATCATAACTTTGAAGTCAGTTATTATTTCGTAAAAAGCTAGTTATGCATTAACATTACAGCGGCATAAAAGAGAAAAGCTTCTTCCTCCACTACGAATTCCCATCGTACGCGACGGGCGAGGTGGGCCGTGGCGGGGGCGGTGCGGGGCGGCGGGAGGCGGGCCACGGCGCGCTGGCCGAGCGTGGCCTACTGCCGGTGGTGCCCGCGCTGCCCTACACCGTGCGGCTTACTGCCGAGGTGCTCGAGTCTAATGGTAAGAGGTTACATAGGTTATATAGAAGAACGTCTTAGGGTGGTTGCATACCAAGCTTACCCTCAGCGCGGTTCATCCGCGCGGGTCTCTTTTCACTATAAAACTGTACAAGAGACTTGTAAGCTCGTGACTCGCGCGCCCGTCAACCGCGCTGGCGGTAAGCTTGACTATGCAACCACTCTTAGTTGTCTAGGGTGGCAGGCAATATCTGTGACGGAAGGGGAATGAGTACCACATGAAGCATACCACATTGTGGGTAAATTGACTATTTATCAACCATAAATATTAAGACCTAGTACATACTCTAGTACGTACCCTAGTACGTACTTTAACAAATAAATGATCTTCTACGTCAGCTCTCCACCTCTTACCATTCTCTACGAATGCGCTAAAACTACATATACCCCGTTCACTCCGTGTCGTATTCCTAGGCTCGAGCTCGATGGCGTCAGTGTGCGGCGGGTCACTGGCGCTGCTAGACGCGGGCGTGCCGCTGGCGGGCGCGGCGGCCGGCGTGGCCGTAGGGCTCGTGTCCCGGCTGGACGAACACGGACATATAGAGGACTACCGGATACTTACTGATTTGTTAGTGAGTCTGCTTGTTGGATATATGTGTAGTGTTGACTATTTAACTCGTACCATTGTGTTTACGGTGTTTCTTGCCATGTGATCAATGTTAATTTGAAAGAACTCATCCACTTGTGGCTGCAAACCACTAATAAGTACGGGTCTATCCTCATCATTGAAGACTCCTAGAGCATACTCGACTATGCTGCTCCAGTGCGATTGGTAGAGTAGGGATGCGGATTGCTCGAAGATTCGACCTTAAAAAGTAAAAATTAAAACTCATATTCCAATTAATTGAAGTTAAATAGTAGTTGAGCTTATGTAATATACGCAGACCTTAAACAATATTGAACAGATAATGTTGCCCGAATAAAAAATCTACCCCTTTAATCTTCTACCCACTCCGATAGCTCTTTGACATCCGAAAAGCGTTTGTATAAACCAAGTTCAAACAAACTTCATTTCATTTCCAATTCATTCTATCTTCCCCAGGGTATAGAGGACTACATGGGCGACATGGACTTCAAGCTGGCGGGCAGCCGGCGCGGCGTGACGGCGCTGCAGGCCGACGTGAAGCTGCCCGGCCTGCCGCTGCGCGTCGTCATGGAGGCCGTCCAACGGGCTTGTGACGCCAAGGCCGAGATCATCGGGATCATGAACCAGTGCATTGACAAGCCCAGGTCGGTTGGTAGGCTTCAGTGTTTCTGTGTGAATCCATCAGGGTTGACAGGGCTATTGGATGTAGATGTCCCCTAATTGACGAAGCTGCCGGCCTGCCGCTGCGCGTCGTCATGGAGGCCGTGCAGCGCGCCTGCGACGCCAAGGCCGAGATCATCGCCATCATGAACCAGTGCATTGATAAACCTAGGTGAGTTGATAGGCTTAGGTACCGATTCAGACGCGTCTCTAGTGTTTCGGCATCCATCTGAAGCGGCATGATACTTTTTTTCCATAGGCCTAAGGGCAGACGTAAAAAGCAGACGAGCCACATGACGGTAAGTGGGCATCGTCGCCTATGGACACGAGCAACACCAGGGGAGTCACCAGTGCAAGGCCGGCCCTGATACTTACAGTAATTATGAACGCGCATCTCACATGAAATGCTGACCAAGCATAACACCACATGCACCGAGTATAGTAAACAATACACTACGTCACCCGTCTGTCCCCTAATTGACGAGGCTGCCGGCCTGCCGCTGCGCGTCGTCATGGAGGCCGTGCAGCGCGCCTGCGACGCCAAGGCCGAGATCATCACCATCATGAACCAGTGCATTGATAAACCCAGGTCGGTTGGTAGGCTTGAGTGTTTCGCTGTGAATCCATCGGGATTTACAGGGCTGTTGGATGTAGATGTGCTGTAAATGGTGCCACTCTGAATGGTCCTGAAGTTTGTAAATATGTATAGTAAAAGTGTATTTAAACCGGTTTATCCTCCCTGAGTAAAAGATTATTTAGGTTTCAGCAAGAGTTCGAACGACTTGAGATTATAATATTGATACTCACCCCTCCCTCACTCCCTCCCCATCCCCCCATCTCTTTCTTCCCTTCCTCTTTCTTACTTTTTATTGTGTCCTCTGCCCAAAGGTTGTCTGGAAGAGATCGCTCTATAGCGATAAGACCGCCTTTTGTACTATTACTCAATTTTTTTTTTATATTTGTAAATACCTTTTAGTGTGTGCAATAAAGAGTATTCTATCTATCTCTTTTTCCTCTCTCATACAAACACACATCACATGCGCGAATATTTCGGAAATTGAAGTTAAGCCCAGCCAAGATGTGTTGCTCCTATTGTAAGTAACAGTACCATCACACGATCACATTATGTTATAATCTCACACATAGTAACATGTGATGTCGTCAGGGAGGGCCGCAAGGAGAACATGCCGGTGACAGAAGAGATGGAAGTGGAAGTCCACAAACGGGCGCGGCTTTTGGGTCTCGGCGGCTCTAACCTCAAGCGGCTCTACGTCGACACCGGCGTGCAGGTAAATGCTTTATTTTTATTTATCAATTTATCAACATAGACAAAGACGATTAAATATGATATTAGGGATAACTCAAAAACTACTTGTCAAATCACACTCAAAAATGAGACCATAATTATGACAAGCGCCAAAACTGCGTAGTCGCCATGGTACCTATATAAATAAGGGCCCTTGTGTGGCCCTTGGCCAGAAAAATGTGACCACCGTCGAGTTATACACTTATAACTCACTACATCTAGTAATAATAATACGCTTTATTGTACACCAAAGCAACATAACATAACAGAATAAGACATTTGTACAAAATGTGATACAAAAGACGGTCTTTTATTTTATTTTATTTTATTTTATTTGGGAAACAAACAGCAATTTCGATACAAACAATTATTACATTTTATAAATACTTAGGGCAATACAGTTTCCACTAATAACTAGTACTTATTGTTAATTTGGAGCATCATGTTTATATTCCTGCTTAACATTAGGTACTTATTAACAACAGCATTAGACAAAAAAATAAAAATAGGTAATAACTAACAACAATCAGTTTCAGTTAATCGCTGTCTTATACTCCTCTTGTATCTCGCTAAAGATAAGCCGAAGGGATCGATGTTTTGTAGATTTTTATTGTAAAAGTTGCAAGAACGCCATAGCAAACAGTTTCTTGCGTATTTCTTTTTTAAAGGAGGAGTATAAAACAACGTTTTATGACGTGAACGGATACGGGGGCAGCTAAAGCTAATATGGCGGAGAAGAAAGGGTGAATCTACACAATTATTCAGAATTTTGTACAAAAATAGTTGATCTTTTTCTAATCTCCTGTTATAAAGTGTTGTGGTTGGAAGTTCTAATTTATACCTGTATTTAAGATGTCTATTATATAATTTAAAAACTCGATCTATTTTATTTTGTTGCGTTTTATATTGTGGGTTAGTAACAGTAACAGTTAGTGGGTAGTCCCACACACAGAACAGTGCAGTCCCATACTTTTTGACTTTAAAAATCGAAGATGGCACAAAAAGGCCTAGAAAGTGCAGTGCGTGATCTCATTAAGACAGTGACCCAGCTTAATGGAAAAGTTTCGACTATGGAGTCCAGAATAGCGGAGCAAAGTGTAATTTTAGCAAAACAAACTGATGAAATTTCTCAGTTGAGAGTATTATTAGAGGGTAGTTCTACATCAGGTGCCGTCACTAGAAAATCACTCGGCGCTGCTACCAACACGAAGACAAACCCGACGCAGCCGTCTCCCTCACCCGCGACGGCCTCAGCAGGCGCGACGCAGCGACCGATGCGGCAAGCAAAAATCAACGCGATGGCGGCCACAGCTACGGCAACGGCTGCAAAAAAGGACAAACATCGACTGTCTCATACTACAACACCGAGCGCATCCGAAGTGAGCCAAACTAAGACGATTGACAACAAATGCACGACTGACTCACGGCTTGAAAGTGTGGCCACACCGAAAGCGGAACTACTAGACCTTGGAATCAGAGGTTCAACGCAAAATGATGAGAGGACTGATACGGAGTGGACAGAAGTAAACCGAGGAAGACGCAAAAGAACTTTGACTCAAAAACGACGTCCAATTTTGACTGGCTCTGGAACCATGAGCGACGATTTGAAGCCTGTGGAACAAATAAAATATATCCAGGCGTGGTCTTTAAGACCAGAAACGACCGAACAAAATATTCTAGACCATCTTAATAAAATAGAAAAGAACGAAGAATATTTTGTTGAAAAACGCACACTAAAAACGAACAGGCATGCTGCATTTATAATAAGAGTTCCGATTAGCGCATACGAGCGGATTCACACGCCGACTGCGTGGCCTCCCGGCGTGAAGCTATCCGATTGGACGTACTTTCGCCCCTTGCCCCGCGAGCGGGGCGCCATCGAAGTTGACACCGGCGATCGAGCGGCCGCATCATTCACGCAGCGACAGTGAGTTATTGAATGCGCGTGCGCATGCATTACGTAACCATCCTGCAGTGACCGTATGCCATCAAAACATTGCATCTATTGACAACAAAACTCAGAGAATAGAAGTGTTGTTAGGCAGCGAATTAATGTGCGATGTACTCGCATTAACGGAGCACTGGCTCAGCGATACAAAATTAAAATGCGTCAGTATTGACGGTTTCAAACTAGCATCTGGGTTTTGTCGTCAACAGAAAGCACACGGAGGATCTTGCATTTTTGTAAAAGACGGATTAAGATGTTACGAAAATATAGAATTAGCGTCCCTAGCGGTCGAACAATATTGCGAAATATCTGCGATTGACTTAATGGAATATGACTTAACGATTGTGTGTGTATACAGAACGAATTTAATAAGTGTTCATGAGTTCCTTGACCATTTTGAACGTTTGTTAGACAAAATTAATAACAGTGATAGGGATTGCGTAATTGTAGGCGACTTTAATATTAACTGCTTAGGTGAATTAGACTCTGAGCACAAAAAATTATCAGACATGTTGGTCGCGAACAACATGAGGAACGTTGTAGACTTTCCAACCCGTATCACAGCCACAACCGCGACTAGCCTAGACCATCTGTACACTAACATGCGGGTCGGCTCCGTGCAGGCCGCTCCGGTGGTAACACACCTGAGTGACCATTTAGCGGTGCGAGGCGAGTTATGGTGCGACCAGAAAATAATAAAACCCCCGCTTAGGCTCGTTAGGGACTTGTCTGAATCTAATCGCTCCAACTTCGTGCGATCCATTGACAGCGTGGATTGGAAAACGATTAAAGATCGCAGTCCGTCAGCTGAGACGTTTGCGACGGCCATAATAAACGTCATCGTTAATAAACATGATATCTGTTTCCCATTCAAAAAAATAAGAACTCTTGACTCGTCGTGGGTATGCCCCGACGTTAAAATTATTAAAAATTTACTATTTGACATTGAAAAATTGCATAAATTATTTCCCGATGACATTAACTTACAATTAAAATTAAATGAATTTAAATATAAATATGACATGTTGATTAAAAATAAAAAATCGAATTATTACGCGACTAAGATAAATAATAGCTCGAGTGCATCGAAAGGAATGTGGACCGTAATTAATAAAGAAAGGGGAAAAAACAATACTCCAAATATTAATTTCACGGACGTGGTGGTAGACCGTAATGGCAAAAAATTCGACACGCCCAAGGAAGCTGTCGATGCAATGAATTTAGGTTTTCTCAGCGCAGCGGTTGCATGTGGTGCCCCGAAAGCGGACATAAAATGTGCGCTGGCTACCCTAGCGGCTACCCGCGAGCCCGCGGGTCACTGCTTTGTACTTAGACCATTTACTGCGCATGAAGTGTATCGTATGGTTACCGTGCAAATACCTCCAAAGCCATCTAAAGATATATACGGCTTGTCGATGGAGCTCTTAAGAATGGCGATCATTCCACTAGCTCCAGTGTTAACTGAACTTTTCAACATGTGTCTATCTGAAGGGTCATATCCTGGACCGCTAAAGGTGAGCAAAGTGTGTCCTATCTTTAAAGGGAAGGGAAACCGGAATGCGATAGACAGCTACAGACCGGTGTCTATAATCCCGGCTATAGCAAAGGTCTTCGAAAACGGTCTGAGTGCTAGACTCACGGTATTTCTTACATCAAATAAGGTGCTGACAGATGAACAATACGCGTACCGCGCAGGACGATCTACTACGTCTATGGTCCGTCAGGTCATCAGACGTGTAATGGACGCGCGCGAACAGAATCAACAGGTTGTTGTTCTATGCTGTGACTTATCGAAGGCATTTGATGTTGCCGACCATGAAGTACTTGCAGCCAAGCTGAGATATTATGGCATCGACGGTGCGTCGCTCGATATACTCACGGATCTAATGCGTGACAGGATCCAAGTAGTGGATGCAGGGAACGGAAAAACAAAATCTGACCCGCTATCAACTGCTATGGGAGTTGCGCAGGGTTCGTCGGTGTCCAACATACTATTTTCTCTCCTTCTGAACGACCTCCCAGACACAGTAATCGGTGCGTATGTACACATAAAAATGTACGCAGACGATGTCGCAGCAATAGTCACAGCACCTAAACTGGACCTGCTCGAGGAGAGGGTAAATAGTACAGCGGCCCGTCTTGCCGAATGGTTTACAATAAATGGCCTCTCCTTAAATATAAACAAAACGCATTACAATCACTTCAATCTGTCAGGTCGATCATTAAGTCCTCTTAATGTTCAAGTGAATGGATTGACGATTAAGGGAACACACGAATCAACCTTTCTGGGCTTCGAAATCGACAGCGCTCTTACATGGAAATCCCACGTTCAAAAGGTATGTGCAAAACTTGGCAGTGCCTGCTTCGCGCTCAATCGTGTGTGCCGGGTTGTATCCGCCGAGGTGGCCCGCGCGTGCTACTTTGCGACGGTGCACTCTGTGCTGCAATACGGCGCGGAGCTGTGGGGTCGCTCTTCTGACTGGCAGCGTGCCTTCCGCATGCAAAAGCGCGCTGTGAGGTCGCTGGCACAAGTGGGTCGTGACACCTCCGCAAAACCGATTTTCAAAAAATTGGGAATTCTCACATTACCTTCCATCGTTATTTTACAAATAGCAGTCTATGTGAGAATGAACATCGAATCATTTGAAAAGAAGGGCCATGGTCACTCCCACCACACCCGACGCGCCAATAAACTGTTGGCACTACCGCATAGACTCACCAAGTCGTCAAAGTTAACCCACATAATGGGTCCGGCGGTGTACAATAGGCTGCCCAGTAAGATAACTGAGGCAAAAAGCCTAAGCAGCTTCAAATTTAAGCTTAAGCAGTGGCTGGTTGAACAGACGTTCTATAGTGTCGAGGAATTTATGACACTTAAAGAAACTTTAAATAAATTTCAAAAACCTATTAATGTTTAATTTTATAATTTTAAAATTTTTATTTTGTATCTAATTTTAACCTATTTTGTACTTACGTACCATAATGATTATTTTTGATATTGTAGAATAATTATTTCTATATTTTTATTTTTGTTTCAAATAATGAATTTAGTGACATTATATACAATCAATTTATTTAATGTAATCTAATTATTTAGTAATTTACCTAGTATATTATGTATACAGGTATTTAATAAGTATTCAATGTATGAATTCTGTATTTTGACGTGTACTAAAGTATCAATAAACGACTATTGACTATTGACTATTGACTATTGGTTCCATATGACAGAGCCATATTCCAATAAACTTCTAACAAATGCATTAAAAAGAAGAGAGAGAGTTGAGCTCTTTTTGAAATCTTTACTTATCCTTAAAATAAAGCCAAGCATACGGAAAGCCTTAGGTACAATATAATTTAGGTGTTCATTGAAGGATAGCTTGCTATCAAGGATAATTCCCAGATCTTTTATCTCTGTTACACGAGTAATTACAATGTTATTAAGTCGATAATCGAATTTCACACAATTTGGGCTCCTTGAAAAAGAGATGACATGACATTTATCGATGTTTAATTGCAAATGATTAATTTTACAGTAATTTATGAGTTTATTTAAATCATCTTGTAACTCAACACAGTCAGATATGGTATTTACTTTTTTAAATATTTTCATGTCATCCGCGTATAACAAGAATTTAGAGTGATTAAAAATTGATGCAATGTCGTTAATAAATAAATTAAATAACAAAGGAGCCAGATGTGAGCCCTGTGGTAAACCTGATGTTACTGGAAGAAACGAAGAGCAGTAACCTTTGATAGTGACCGCTTGGCTACGCTCTCGAAGGTATGAAGTTACCCACCGAAGAAGATCACCGTGTATACCAGTGGCTTCAAGCTTGCGCACCAAAACCGAATGTCTAACTTTGTCAAATGCTTTGGAATAGTCCGTGTAAATAGCATCTAGCTGAGAGCCAGATTCCATAGAAGAAGCTGCGTGATGGACAAATTCGCACACATTACTTTCAGTAGAACGCCTATCAATGAAACCGTGTTGTTCACTAATTATTAAAGGTCGCAGCAGTGGATAAATATAATCATATACAATTTTTTCAAATAGTTTTGCGACAGTATTTAATTTAGATATTGGCCTATAATTAATTATGTTATGTTTGTCTCCGCTCTTAAAAATTGGAACAACATAAGATTTTTTCCAGATAGAAGGCATTATGCCTGATGTCAAAGATAAGTTAAAAAGAATGGTGAGAGGACCGGCTAGAGTCTTATGACATTCTTTAAAGAGAACGGGGGGTAAGCCGTCAGGTCCACATCCTTTTTTGACGTCTAAGTTCTTTAATAGTTTTTCGACTTTTTCTTTTGTTACAGTAATAGAGCAAATAGACGTAGAGGCAGAGTTAAGGACAGGATTGTCTAAGAGTGTGGAGTTTGTATCGGGCTCAAATACGGATTGAAAAAAGTTATTAAATAAATTACAAATTTCCCTAGCGTCTGTTGATGTAGAGTCTTTTAAGAACATAGTGTCAGGAAGGTTTGATCCAGATTTTTTACTTTTAACATAGGACCAAAATGATCTGCTGTTATTTTGAATGTTACATTCAGTCAAAGAAATAAACTCGTTGTAACAGGTATGTTGAATGCGTTGTTCACGCTCGCGCAAGAGTAGAAAAGTGTTATAATCCCTATACCTTCCATAGATTTTCCATTTCGTATGGTATTTTAGTTTCTCTTTTGTGATTTTAATAAGAGCTTTAGAATACCAAGTAGGGTAGCGACTGGTATTTTTAATTTTCTTGACGGGGACGTACTTAAGTATTAAATCATTAATTATATTATAAAAAATGTTTACACATTGTTCTACATTTTTGGACTCAAATATATATAACCAATCTACTTTTGCAAGCTCGTCATTGATTTTGGGGAAGTCTGCAGAGTGAAATAAGGTAGCAACCCGTTCCAAAGGCTTAAGAAAATGATCATGTGGTGCTTGTATAAAAAATTCGATTGCAGGGTGATGTGGATCCTCTTTGACGAGAGGTACAACACAACGGTTAACGTTACATGACATTTTACATAAGATGAGGTCCAATTGTCTACCATTAACATTTTGAATCATATTATGTTGACGAAGGTTTGTTAAACAAAGAAAATTATCGAGCTGATTTACTAATATATCATTAAAGGTGTGATTAGAAAGTGTTATATTATCGCAATTATCTCGGGACCAGATCGCGTTAGAGATATTAAAATCACCAACTATCAAAAAGTCGTCATCCGGGTTGTTAAAGAAGTCATCCGTGACATGATCGAAAAATTGGTTTAACGAGTCAAGGTGATGACGATTATGAGGAAAATACCCACAGTATATTTGTAGGTGATGACTTTTTTTAAGGGCAATGACAGTCTTAATAGCTTCTGCAGAGTCATTTTTAAATGAGATTGATGTTGAGTTCACTATAGGTAACTCTCGACGCACAGCGATAAGAACCCCTCCACCTAGATTGTCTCCACGATTTTCATATTTTCGATCACTCCTGTAAACATTATAACGTGTGTCAAACAACTCCGAATCATATATTCCGGGCATAAGCCACGTTTCCGTTAAACATACTAGGTCATAATTGGTCGATAAAATATTCTGTGAAAAGACATTGGTTTTGGTGCGCAACCCGCGCACATTTTGATAATACACGTACATTTTATCTAGAGTAGCCATTATTAAAAATGTTAGACTTGTTACAGATGAACACCAACCAAATTTTGTTATTATTATGATATACAATCCTAGAAAAATCAGATAAATAATAATTGATTATATAATCAAAAGTTAGCTTTGTGAAAAATAACAATATTACTGCCCCCGACATTAGGTTATAATACAAAAATAGCAGAAAAAAGTCCAACGCAAACCAAAATAGACAGCACAGTCCATTTACTTGATTTTGTTTAAATCTTCTTCATTCATAATGGCAATCACGGGGCTGGTATCGTTCTTGCGAGCAAAGATTGTACAGTTTTTCACCCAAACATAATTGTATTCCTTTGCTTTTGCTAAATTCTTAGCTTGGTGTAGCAGAGACTTATTAAACGCGGTGAGGTGCTCGTTGAAGAATACTGGGTTCTCGCAAGATGTGTAGCCGATGTCACAAGCCTTCAGCTTTAGTCTGCGGACTCTCGCTAAGAAATCATCCTTTTTGTACCGTGCAATAAATCGAATTATAATGGGTTTTGGCTTACTGGGATCGACTATTTTTGATGCAACACGGGTTATAAAATCTATGTCGGTTGCTGGGCTAATTTTGAGCTGAACGCGATCAGCTATAGTGTGCAGGATATCAAAAAGGTTCTCGTTTTTTCTTTCAGGTATCCCATATATTTCTATATTAGAGCGTCTTGACCATTGCTCAATATTATTATTCGAATGTTCTAATTTTGTAATTGACGATTTTAATTTTTTCATATCTGCGATTGCTGCATTGGTAGATTTCTGGTCATTTTCAATTATATCTAATCTTTTAGTGATAGAATCGAATTGCTCATTAAAGAAATTTAGGGAAGACTTTACGTTTTCAATATCCTCTTTGATGGATTTAAGTTGTTGCAATAATAGCGATTGTACTTGAGCTATAATTTCATCCTTCACCCTAGATACCTCAGAGGCTACAATACTTCTCAGTGTCTCGGCCGACATGGGCGAATCGGACAAACCAGGAGGAGTTATAGCGCTCGAACCGCCCCGATGTGCAGTTACATTATCTGTGTCATATTGCTGTGGTCTAGAAGAACTGCGGACCGGTGTATTATCACTGTTTGGCCGAGGTTGTTTTGCCGAGCACACTGGGCACACCCAAGACTTTTTAGTTTCAGCTATTGTACTCTTCTTCTCGGTTGGATATAGGCAATGTATATGGTAGTTATGTTTGCACTTTGTGCATGTGATGCTACCAGTGGAGCCATCTGACGTCGCCTTACAACACTCGAACTTCATTTCTTTTTCTTTTTTATAATATATTTTATTTATAATATAAATAGAATCTCTTGTTTTTTATAATATTCAGAAAAAAAAGAGGAGAAAATAAATTTAAAAAATTAAATCTCTTTCTTTGAACTGGTCGGGATCGATCCTCAGTCCGTTTGAAATTAGCGTACTGGCTCGCAGTTGGAGCCACTCGGCGACTTAGGTGAGCGATGAAAATTGTGATTCGTAGATACTCAAGTATTTAGTGAGACATAAATACGGGTATGTAGTGAACACTTTGTATCGATTTACCCACAGTCACTAATTACAACGAGGATTTTAACTTTTATTTTAATGAATTTAAGACGAAATAAATGTTTTACACCATAAATTTTTTGAGACGATTGTTCTTAAATGGATAATGAACACTTATAACAACTTTCACTGAACTTTGATCTGTTAAAACTAAGAAACTGATTATTAATCTCTTAAGCGAAAAGTAAGTGTATGCTCCAAGTAACGACTTGACATTAACTGTCTTATCGCTAAAAAGCGATTTCTTCCAGACAACCTTAGGGTGAGAAGTAAAAGACGGTGAATATAGCGAAAGGGGGCAGGGTGTACCAAGCTAAAAGATTTATGGCTAATGAAGGAGACATTGAATTAACAGTAGTAAGAAGTATTCAGGTAACAAACACAAAAAATTCAGCTGAATTGAGAACCTCCTCCAAATTTTTTAAACCTATTCATTCATCATGTTATTCTGAACATATTCCTTCCTATTTTGAACTGTAAACCTGTACCTCCCAGATAACCCCAATAGACGAGACGCGCTACAGCGTGTTCGCCCCATCTCAAGCAGCAATGGAAGAAGCGAAGGCGCAGATAGCGCAGTGGCTGGCGGCGGAGCGCGCGCCCGAGCTGGAGTTCGGCGGCGTGTACTGCGCGCGCGTGGTGGAGCTGCGCGACTCCGGCGTCATGGTGACGCTGCACAGCGGGATGCCGCCCGCGCTCGTGCACAACTCGCAGCTGGACCATCGGAAGGTTAGTGGTGGCTACAATGGGTCATTGTGAAGGTGAAGACTTGGACTCACTACGGTGGTTAGAGCCCTAGCACATGGCATATTTTAAACTAGCAGACGACGCGCGTTTCACGAACGCTCTACTAATACGCGGTACTAAGATGTACCATTTCTAGCACCGTAATAATTGATTTAATAGCAATGTGTTCCGAGTAGAAAGGCGTGGTTCCAGTTACACTTTTAGAGCCGGCCATCCCAGTCCTCAGGAGAAGCAACGCATCTGTGATGTGACCGAACTTGAACAAGACTGTAATTTGATCAGATTCGGATTTGAAACATCTCCTTTCAAGTGGCCAATTAGTTTAATAATTAAGCTGTCTAGGATAAACTCAGGAGTTTATCAGAAGTTTTAATTCGACATTAAAATTCCAGATAATGCACCCATCAGTCCTGGGTCTCACCGTGGGCTCGGAGATCCAGGTGAAGTACTTCGGGCGCGACCCGGTGTCGGGGCAGATCCGCCTGTCGCGGAAAGTGCTCACGTCGCCGCCGCCCGCCGTCGTACGGAAACTCGATAAGAGCTAGTGACGTCATCGTGTGACACATGGACCATACGTCATTGTGTAGTGTTGGATGTGGGCGGGGTAAGAGTGCGCACGTATTGCGGGTTTAAAATTAAAGTGAGCGAATGGGAAAAATTTCTAAATTGAGTCAATATAATGACTTGGAAACACTGTCCAACGACTGATAATTCGAACGGAGACATTTTAATACAGAAACTTTTGATTTGAAATGATTTGATTTTGAAACTTAATCTTTCCGTTTATCTCAAATTTTTCTTTGACGATTCCCAAAAAACTAGTTTTTTTAGTTAAATCACTTTAATTGTGAAGGTTATGAGCGATATAACAACCCGGTAGCGGACTAACTTAACGTGAGCATTCAATTATGATCTTTATGTCTTGGATGTTAAGGTTGAATTTCGATTCTATGCTTAGTGTCGATTCTATGTTCGTAATAGGTCAAAAGAGGGTGGCGAGTATTAAGTCTTTCAAGTATATTTTTTATAGTTTTTATTTTAGAACCATTCGCAGCAAATAAATTGTAGTCAGAATTATAATTAAATTCACTTTTGTGCTTAATAACACTTTTAGGTAAGACTGAAATGCAAGCTCCTGAATCGATTAAAAAATTAAGTTTAAAATTTTCATCACTTACTATGAGACGGTGATCGTTGACTGTACAGCAACCCGTCATCTGCTGCAGGTCTACTGGTTTTCCGATTGCAGGTCTCGCTGTCCATACTCCTGTGCTGGTCTGGTCTTCCAGTTGCATGGAGAAGTACATTTCCTTGCTCTTCCTTTGAATCGGTAATGGTATGAGCAAAGCCAGTTGGGATTTTCAAGTGTTCGGCGTGACCTTGAGGATGAACGCGTTCTTGAAAGGCTTCTATATCTCTTCCTAGATCTTTCTCTTCCTCTACTCAGCTCTCTTAATTTCAGGTTTATCTTCGCGATCTCTGCCATTACTGTTGCGATGTCGAAAGTTGACATGGACTGCTGCTGATGGTTGCAGTTGACTTCGTTAATCTGCGTGGTCTGGTAAGTAAGTAAGTAAGTGTAATTTATCTGCTAGTACTGCTAATTCTTCTAGGTTTTTTGCGGTTGTCACGGTAAGTACTGCTCTGACCGATGATGGTAAGTGTCCTTGCCATAATATGTTGAGTGTATCATCTTCTATTTTACCTCTGGCTAATTCTTTCATCCTCCGTAGTAGCTGGCTTGGTTTCTGGTCGCCTAATTCAATTTCAGATACCAGTTTCTGTACTTGCCTTGTTTCAGATTCTTCATAATTTTCGAGAAGTCGGTTTTTCAGCGCGTCGAACTTCTGAGTTTCTGGTGGCTTGGATAATATGTCTGCGACATGTTGTATAGCTTCCTTGCTCAGTTTTGATACCACCATATAATATTTATTTGCATCCGAGGTCTTCTGTGGGTTGAGAATAGCTTCAACCTGGATGAACCATAGCCTTGGATTCTCAGGCCAAAAGTCCGGTATCCGTGTGGATATGGATACTGAAGCGAGTTCTGAAATAGATCTTCGGTCTTCGGAATTAAGGTTGGAGTTGGCGCGGCGTGTTGCGGATTAATTTTTCGAGGCGCGCGGTCGCATTAGGTGCGGTGCGAATAAGTCGGAGGTCACCAATGTTATGTGTGTACAGTGTGCGGGCGATGGGGAGCGACACAACTGAAACGTCTGAAACGCAGGGATGTTCATAGCCAACTGTTTATTGCATTCAGACACAATTAGGCATTACATAGTACATACGTACGTATGTACGTAGGTATACATAATGTGAACACTGTGTACCTACACAACCGTAACTACCAGGACATAAAGATCATAATTGAATGCTTTCGTTTTAGTTGGTTCGTTCTCAAGTCGTTGTAGTGTGCGCTGTGCTTGCAGTGCAAAAGTTGGTAAAAACTAATATTGATGTGAATTTCCAGTTTAAATTTATTTTGAACGATTTATTGACCTGTATGCAAAAGAAACAAATCGAAAAATTACAGTTGAAAATTGATCATGATATTGTTTGACATGTCAAGTGTTTAAAGTGTAAAGTTTATTAGTGATGTGATGTGATATTGTTGTTGAGATGTACTGAGTGTTCCATGTTTAGTATGTGGAACACAGACTGTTCGATGCGCAGACTAAAATAAGTCAGGAATTTTGTTGTTATTTTTAATTTTTGTTGTAAAAGAAACTACAACCTGTGAAATACAAATATGTAACTGGTGTATACAGATGACAATGTAAATTGCAGTATTGTTTTTTAACTATACCTACTGATTGATTGACTGTATTCCAAATGTTTTTATCTAGGCACCATATCCAAATTTATTTTTGGCATGTTTATACTTTGCAAACTAGTAAATATTCTATTTCTGATAAATGTTTGCCAAAAACTGAAAACATGTTATACATAATTATAATAAATTACAATAATTGTAAAAAGCAACGACTGCCACATATTATAACTTAGAAATACAATACTAATTTGTTTGATTTACTATCAGGACAATCGACAAAATAACAACACGAATTAAATTTCAATTTTTATTGAAAGAAATAATCTGTACAGTCTAAGAAATATATTGTATCACAAAAGGACGTTTGTCGAAGGCACTACAGTATTCGCGGCGCCGCCCGGGAGCGCGGAGTTCCAATACAAAAGGAATATACATCTATACCGGCCTACGAACTGCGCGCTTCCGGGCGAGTCACCACGAAATGCTTCTTACATAGTAGATCGATGAGGAGAAGAGATGGGGACATATAAATATTAGTTGAGACTAAATTTATATCTTCTTGTCTTTTACGAAAAATTAACTGGAGTACAACGAGAATTTTCTAAGCAAGAGCAAGATAGATGTTCATATCTCAACTATTATTTAGTGCACCATCTCTTCCACTCATAAATCTATGGCTTAAATCTATTCAACAGATTGTCAAAAAATAAAGGAATCAATAACAATACTCTCACGCCGGCCACGCGACCGCCCCTTGATTAAATACATTAAAATATTCGTTACAAAAACAACGTAAATATAACACGTTAATTACACGTCATTTTAATACTTGCAGTCTTTGATTTCGTTGTGACTACCAGCATTAAATTAAATATATTATTATGTACTAACAGTAAATAACTTATTGACTATGTACAAATATATTGGATGAAAAAATATTTATCATTATAATTAATTAATGTCATATAAGAATTTAATTCGAATAGGAATGCTCTGCGCAGAGCCTAAAGATCCTAACACCGTGCGGGGAAGAACAATATTGGCATAATGGCAACGGGGCGCTTTGCTTCTGGCAAATTGCTGTCAGCTCAACTGACTTGAATGGCAAAATAGTTTCTTTACAAAAGAAATCGAAAAAATAATATCCATTTGGCTCTTTGATCATTAAACATTTACAAATGCACACAATCATGGCAACAGACACACGTCATATTACTCGGCAGCATACAAAAATAAATAGATGTACCGCTACGTTATACACTATACAAGCCGCCGAGCCGAGGCCACAACTGTGCTATATCTAAATACCTCTACGTAAGGAGTTGAGATCATGTCGACTACATCCTCCCGTTGCCACCATGTCATAAGTAATCAGGCGTGCAACAGAATTCGCTAATATAACATAGGAAGACAGGACTGCTTCTACAAACGCTCATTACATCGAGACAACCAACATAAACACAAAATATTGTTCATATAAGCATTACTACACAAAAAATCAACGACAATAACTAAGAGAGTAAGAGTATCTACGCGTCGATTTCACTATATCTTAATCCAAAGCACAGATAAAAAAATGTATTATTATGCATCATTTATACATTGCTTTGATTACTAAATGGCATTACACTTCCGAGTTCACTCATGAACATTCACTTGCAACACCAGTATCTATTTTTAACAAACTCCCCACTGTAAAACAAAATTCACTTGGCATTTGCTGGCATGGACATAGACAATTTATTTGATGTCTGGTATTATTATTTGTTAAATCATCATAAAATTAAATATGTTAATTTAATTTACAATTTGGCAAAATTTTATGTTAGTTATTTTTCAGTCTTTATTGTTTTACATTGAAAGAATAACACATGTCATGGATACAACGGACTCTATTGTCTATGTCTACCGACGACAAAATGTGATGATGGCAAGACAGTATTTCAATAAGTTTCAATCTCGTTCATTTTTAAATATAATAGCCTCACACTGCCATAATTATAGCACATAATTAAACGATTCAATTTGTCATTTTAACTCTTAGAAAATGCAATAATTTAATCGTATTTTAAATAGTATAACGTTGTCGATCTTATTGCCAATATTCGTTTTACATTAATAATAAAATCAATGACGTCCAAAGAAACGTCATTTCCCTGCTCCGAGCAAGTGTATAAAAATCTCAACATACCACAATGGTAACGTTACATTTGTATAAATATGCTTTACACTCACGTAAATATAATCTTAATGTAATCATTTAATAAAGGCACAATGCGGTTGGTATACAAATAGGGCTCTAATATAACACGATTCTTCAATCCAATAGCGTTGGAACATATTTTGATTCTTCTTTGAGACATTCTAATATTGTCTACAAGGGCTCTTGAAGCTTAATTATAAAAAAATACAAAATATAATAACTGGATCATATAAATAACAAAATAAATTACGGGCATTTTCCATGACCCTAGCTAGAGATATCTAGCATTAAAATAAATGAATATAAACTTAATATCTCTCAAAGAATCAAAACACGTTCAAACTACCACATTCAACAAAAACCAGTATGGAGGTTGCCTACAATAAGTCATTCCAACACTAACCATTCACCTCTTGAAAGAAATCCTACAAATAGTTTAACTGACTGTACTGCATTCAGGTCTCCTCTCACAATGAGAGGGATTATTGCTTCGACCAGTAAACAGGACAAGAGAATGTTTGTAGAGATTTCATCTGTGAGAAACACTGCAAGCCATAGCAAGTAACCAATTGCAAGTCAAGGAAATAGATGGAACCTTGCATGATTAAATATAACTTTAAATCTGCTGGTTTTTCAGTCACAGAATTTCAGACACATTGCAAGAGTTCTCTTTGTTCCTTGACAACTTTGAGGTATCTTGCTATAGGTTTACATTATGGATGTTCGAGTCAACTTTTTACCAGTGACTGCCTAGATTAGGGTGGAGTGAGATCGACTTTCAGTGCCCTTTGTATGTTGGCTTTGTAACAATGCTCATCCGTAACTAACAACGTACCACCCTAGAAGCCGCAATTTTTATCGACTTAGTACCACTCAGCATCTTGCTCTGACCCTAGCTCAACGGACAGCAGAAACCTGACTTCTCACACAAACACGTTTTTATGTTTTGGTGTGGTATATCCACCACACATAGAAAACATTGGCAAAGTTCCACTTACGCTCAACAACCTCCATACCGACTAATGTCGACGGGCCCCCCCTGCCCGGGCCTACTGGCTGAGGCCGAAGATCTTGAGCGCGTTGAAGGCGGTGGCGAGCGCCACGTCCTCGGGCCGCTGGCCCAGGAAGCCGGCCGCCAGCTCCACCACGGCGGGCAGCGCGCACGGCTCGTTGCGCTGGAACGTGCAGTACCGGTTCACGAAGTTCATCGATCTGTAACATTTTATGTAAGTTATTAACATCAGTAATATGTAATATGTGATATCAGAACAGTTTAAATAATAATACGATTAAAGTCACTCGACAATACTCGATAATACATCCACGTAAAGTCATATAGAACACTCGAAAAAGCATTTTATTGTTTAAGACGCTATAACCTTGGTTAGGGCGCTATAAGGTACTTAAATATTATAAACATTTTAAATGCTGTATTGTATGTAACTTGGAAAATGTTACGCAATTTCAGACTTGGCTGAGGTAATATTACGTTACATAAACAAATTTATGTAAATTAATAGATTATAATTAGAACCACGGTTATAATTAATGTACATTTAAAATGACATGTATGTAAATTGGCTTGGTAAAACACCGTAACATCCTTTGATGTTTTAAATATCTAGATGGAACATCGAATCCGCGAAAACGTGTCAAAAAATTGTGGCTAACTGTTAGCCACAATTTTTATATCATTACGCACAGATTACGCACACATAGACAATAAATGACCGTGAAAAACATCGCCTGCTACACATGCTTGATAATGTTGCCTTGTTTTTTTTGTTTTCATTGTAGGGCGACGCTCAATCTAGATATTTAAAACATCATTGGTAACATCGTAAAACATCTATTGTATCGAATTAAAGAACTAAACCTTAAACCAAAACCAACCTCTCTGTCAGGGAATCCTTGACGTGCAGCGGCAGCTTTGACGCCCTCATGTTGGGATACATGAACGGCGAGTCGGTTTCCACCAGCAATTTGTCCAGGGGCAAGACCCTCTCAGACAGCAGCCTCCGAATACCCCCATCAGACTTGTCCTTGCAGATGTACCCAGTGATGCCGAGGTAATAGCCCTTGTCGATGTACTTGATGCCTTGCTCCACAGAGCCGGTGAAGGAATGGATGACCACGGCTGGCAGGCGAGACGCGTATTCGTCCAGGATCTTTATGAGATCGTCCTGTGCCTCCTTCTCGTGAACGAAGATTGGCTTTCTGAGCTCGCATGCCATTTCCACCTGGAAGTTTAGATATATCATAATGCATAAATATCTCTAAACTTTTAGTTCCAGGGGTCCTGTAAATAGCACTTTTGCAAAGTTGCGGTAGAATAAAAACTGGTTGTCTGTAAAGTCGGTTTACTGACGATAGTTGAACGTGACAACGTCTTAAGAAAATACTGATGGAATGATTGACAAAAACGGATTTTCATGAAACTTTGCAGTAAAATAGCTTAGACCTCGGACTAACGTAAGAAGTAAAAGAAGGATGAAATAATAGTAACAATTTAAAACATTTATTTATACAAAGAATTATATTTAAAACATTGTAACACCATCCGCCATCTAGCGTAACCGTTAGTCACAACTAAGTGAGGTAACAAACGAGATTACTTACTCTACTTCTTCAGAGATGGCGCTGTACCATTTTCTGAAACACGCCAACGTGTACGCCGTAGCTACCATAAGTAAATGTTAAGGATGTCTGTCTCTCTCGCTCTTAGGCGGGCTAACCATGCCCGAGTGGAAGGGACGCGTGCCTCTCACTCGCTCTCATTGTAAGCGCATAACGTGAGCGGCGTAGCGTGACCGTGACACAGTTTCTTGAAGTGCCACCCGGTAATCCAATTTATAAGACGTTATCACGTCAAAAATAAATTTAACAGTGATACGTACATGAATAAATGATTTTGGATTTGAAGGGGTGATCAAAAAGCTTGCGTGGGGACACAGGTCCATGGCCTATTTGAGACATTTGATGTACCTACTCGAGACACATTGATGTACCTACTCGAGACACATTGATGTACCTACTCGAGACACATTCCATCAAAGGCCTAATAAATAATGTAACTTGCAAAATCCCAATAGAAAACTATGATATCGAAACCGCAAATTAATACGATGAATTAGCTGTGCCAATACGTGCTTTGATCACCGATTGGTGAAAAAACACTGAAAGTATATTTGATCGATGTGCTAAACTGCTAATTCGTGGAGAAACTTTCTCACTGGAATCGAACACACATTTCAACCGAAAACTAGTTAGAAACATAACTAATTGTGTTGAGTTGATGAATAAGAAGACCATTTATGACAACAGTATCCAAGCGCATTGGTAGTGCAGTGATCCCTGTCTAATAAACAAACCGTTCTGGGTACAATTCCAGCTAGGACCGAAAACGACAAATTCTATCCTAGAGCTACGACTAAGCTAAATACGGGAGCGAACGTTACCCGGCTCGCTTTAACGATCGTCGATTAAACCCAAATTAACTGAACCAAAATATAACCCGATTGTTAACATCTAAATCTAGTAGTGTCATTGAACTAATCCCGTGAGATGCACGGCTTTGAAAACGGCTCCAAACGATCAAGACGCGGCGTGGGCGCTATCAATTTAACCTCGCAAGATCATATCAATGATAAGCAGGTACAGGGCCGTTGTGCCCATTGCAGGGTTATACAGCCATTGATTTATAATCTATGGATCTATACCTAATTCGATGTGATTTGTTCACGTATACTACTACTATACCGCTTTGCGGAAAAAGTAAGCCAAAATTCAGTAGAAACATTATTACGTTTCTACTGAATTTATCGTATGATATAATAATTACACAAGTTAGGTACTACTTTACTTACAATACAATCTCGTCATTTACCATCAGGTGCAATTTTAGTCAAACATTAAGCTTAATAGAAAAAAACATCGCGAACAAACAAGATTGATAACCAAAATTTATGTCACAGAAATGCATAAGTTTCGAACCTAGGACCCCCGCTCGTTAAGCATGATTGTTAAGCATACTAGTCTAAGTTACACCTAATTTTTCAATAAAACAGTCGCTCACCACAATATTTATCAAAAACGTATGCCACTTCATGTTTCTCGATAGTCGATCGACGTGAAAAGATGCCAGCTGCGCTGTTCCGCGTTATAAAACCTTTGAATTTCTCTATTTGTACACAGACGGCATTGAACCAGCAAAAACCGCTCCATTATATTTGTTCACCAACCTCAGTCCGCTTATGAAATGTTTACATTCTGTTAAATAAGCAATTTGTTGACGTAAACAATTTTTTTCTGGTTATCTTTGTTCCGGTAAGTATGAATAGCTTCCCCACACAATAGATACATAATACGTTCAATCATCGTTCCAGCGACACCAAATTGAATAAGACTTCGAAATAGTCGAATCGATCACGTTACACTCATTCAATAAAATTATCTTTGCCAGTGAACTTTTTGTGAAGAAAAAAGTACATTGAAGACAGGGGTTATATTATATTTATGTACTCAAGCGAGAACAAACAGGATAGCTCGGAGGAGGATAAACAGGGAAAGGGGATTTCAACTATGGTCACAAGATGCATGGAACCTCTCTTGACGGGGTTCCTACGATTGTTATAATTTTTAACTCTTTCTAACTTATTACTCTTTATAACTCAACCTAACCTTTACAATTGTAACACCTTCCGTAAAATATCTCCATTTGAAATTTCCGTATTCATCATTGACCTACGGGTATTTAATCTGTATCTAATCCCTTCCAACCAGATGGCCCAACGAAGCTTCTCTCATCCACATTAGCGGACGGGCGACGCATTCTTCAGCCAAACGAGATAAAAGCGAGCCCATTAATCTCAGACACACTCGAGACGGCACGGAATCGTCTGGACAATGTCGTCGTCCGCACACCGCACTGACTCAACTAATAGCAAGAGTGATCCGCACTCAATTGCTCCTCATACTTGATACATCGGTCAATCTCAAACACTTCAGGGGTGATCGATTCGTGTTACATTAAACTGTAGAGTTTGGTTTGGTTCGGTTCAATTCATAACTAATAATTATGGTTGTTTTTTTTTTGTTTTCAAAATTACTTACTTTTTAAAATGATTTTTTTGAAGTTCCGCACACATTTCTGGGGATTTGGTTTGGAATAGAGAAAAAAATTTGACAATTAAAGACAAAATGTTTTTCAGAGAATAAATATAAGTAATAAAATCAATTAACAAGAGCATAAAATCATAAAATCACTTAACAAAAGTATAAAAATAATAAAATCAATACACACAATCACACAACTATAAAAGCAATTTTGAAACTGATTTAAATTGACCTTCGGGCAATAAAGTGATTACACGACCCGCGATACTCGATCGTGTAGTTTGAACTTGGAATGCTTATAGGATTATGTGTTAGATAACAGCAGTAGGTGACATGCTGACTTTTAACTCACGGCCAGAATTCATCCGCTAGCAAACTGCAACCTGCCAGTCGACAAAATTACACTGCTCAATTTTTACCTGTGTCTAAACATTATTGCTATGTCATGCTCATGATCCAATCAACAAATAAATATCATGAAGGTTCAATACCAATTCATGAATTTTAATATTTATTAGTCAAATTAATAATGAGAAATCTCAGGAGCTACTGGTTCGATTTGAACATTTTTTTTAGTTTGATAGTTGATTTATCGAAGAAGGCCTTAGGTTATAAAACATCACTCAGCACGCTACGACAATAGGAGCGGAGCAACAAGTTTCCCGAAGCAAAGCGGGGGCTTCTACTAGTGTGTAATATAATACAACTCATATTTATCAAAACCTAACGTCACTCAACGTCGGAAAGGCCGATAAGCATATTAACAAGACATCGAGTCATCCACACGAATGCCACTAAAGTCCCAACATTTATTTTTAGGGATGCATCTTCCGCTACAGTCCAGTTTTATTTTCGAGACATGTTTACGATATCGAATCATTCCTGTGAAAGACTACAACATACACATCCGATTCGTTCATCTGTTCATCCTTTTATTTTATATCGGCTGCTTTTCGACGCAGACAGGGCTTGATATTTTTCGTTCTCCTCAAATCCGAGTAAAAGTAAGCTTAAGTTAAACTAATGGTCATTTCAATCGTCAACTTCTCTCCAAAATGTATTGTAATGTTTGATGACTTCCAAAACAATTAGAAACTAATGTGAAACTATATTATTGTCTGCAAGTATATTTAAATTCGCAATTACTATGTTATTATTAAAAGCTGGCTATTGTTACAAGTAGGCCTGTAAATGTGTACAAAACATACTACCCACAGCTTACGCATACGCACTCCGCCTTCAGGGTTGTCACTTATACAAATCAATTAATATAAAATATTTTAGGTAACTACAATTATGTGTGGTAACGCTTCCTTTTTCTTTGAAATTTAAATCAGGGATATTTATGCCCTGCAGCCGTGCAGTCACTGGCGAAATTACAACAGTTTAATTTCTATAATTAATGCATTTTCATACAAATTTATCTTTTTTTATTTCATACATTCCGCATTATCTTTCACATCTATAGTTGCAGTAGCCAGTAGTGTCATCGGAGCGAATCAAAAAATGCTACACGCGTTGTATGAACACAACTCATGTATTGTATAGTAAGTTATAACATCTTCGCCTGCATTTCACTTTCACTTTGATTCTGTTGAATTTATAATAAGTTGTGGTAAAGTAAAAGAATTGCGTAAATAACCACATACACGCATGAGGTTTGGCAAACACCTACACAAATAAGATACCGGATGAAACACTTTAATTGCAAGGAATTTACATTAATTATATAATAAGTTGCCTAAACCAGATGTTGATCCTTTGTACTATTTGTCATATTACAATGTTACTATTTTTTATTATATTAAAATGTCCATAAATAGGTTTTAATTATTAATCAAACTTTATGGAGCTTATTTTTTTAGATATCAATTAGTAATTCATATATTTTAAAGATCTAATTCATTAGCGGCAGCCCTAGGCGTGTTATTGGCCGTGCTAGGTGTGCAATACCTAGCGCGTGCGGTCACAGCCTATATTTAGACCTGTGAACTGGGCTATCACACCGTTTTGCATATCTGCCTCTCCTCTACGCGAAAGTGAATGCGCCTTTTAAAGAACACACATTTAAGGGTATAAATAAGGAACTAGTTTGTATGAAGTGCTTTCTGAAAATGGCATCTTTGGAATGTAACTTTATGCTCACTCCACTGCATGGTCATATCAACTCGATTGATATGAGGAACCAATAAGAATTGAATACTATGAAAACAAAGCCAACCGTTTCGGGTTCAATTCTTGTCAATACCATTTTCGTCTGTTCGTTTGTCACTTTGTACTCGCTAATCTCAAAAACAGCTCAACAGATTTGGGTGTGGTTTTCATTATAAATAGTGATTCACTTAATATGTAATAAGCGTTTGGTTTACTTCAATCTATAGTACAGTAGCTTAGGTACAGCGAGCCGTTTTCTAAGTAAAGAAAACACATGAATAATTGAACTGAATACATTTTTACAAGCACAACACGTACGCACAGGGAAGTGAACTAATTCCGAGCGCTAACATAATTGTCACTACCCTGTTCATGTTGCGTTCAGCACTAAAATCCAATTAGAAACGGTGATGTAAGAATACGCCATTCTATTACCAAATTGTTGCATCCTTCACGTTCATTACTGATATTACACTTACATTACTCACTCCTAACTTGCATTATGTACGTATTTGTTTTTACTTCTTTATTTATAACGTTACATAATTCTGACAAGTAAATGGTTGTTAAACGTTTTTTTACATGCACGCAGACCTGTAGAACATAAGCTTTATTATACAGAGTGCGGTTTTCTAAGAAACATGGGTATTGCCCGTATTGCGCTTACAATTCGGTATTTTATCGACAGACAAGTGAATCATAATATGATAATAATAATTATGAATGATTAGACTCAGTGGAAATAGAGGGTTTCTGTCTAATTTGAACACAGAAGTAGTTGATGCGAAAATCACAATTAGATAGTAATAAACAATCGAAAACCGATGAAGAAACCTGAGGACATATCAGTACTATGTGCAAATATTGAAAGAATAATATTATGTCTCAGAAATCTGGTTCAGATAATTAATTGCCCTACAAGAGACATCAATACATCACAAGATTGATTACTTGCTGTTCAAAACAACCCGGGTCGTACAAGACAGAGATACCCTATAGAACGAGGGACTCTGTGATCTGTAAGAAACACTGTGCCCTACCGTACCCACACACGCACATCTTACAAAATTACCTAACAAACATTTCCTCTACAACATACCATAAAAAAACAATCATCCCCATATTCACAAGCACCTCTTCGTGACATACCATCCGTGCCCCCCAGTACCCGGTACCCACCTGCCGCTTGAACACGTCCCGCTGTACTGCCGGCTCGCTGAAGTCCTTGCTGTAGTTGAGGCCGCACTCGCCCACCGCCACGCACTCCGGCGCGCTGGCGATCATCCGTGCCCCCAGTACCCGGTACCCACCTGCCGCTTGAACACGTCCCGCTGTACTGCCGGCTCGCTGAAGTCCTTGCTGTAGTTGAGGCCGCACTCGCCCACCGCCACGCACTCCGGCGCGCTGGCGATCATCCGTGCCCCCCAGTACCCGGTACCCACCTGCCGCTTGAACACGTCCCGCTGTACTGCCGGCTCGCTGAAGTCCTTGCTGTAGTTGAGGCCGCACTCGCCCACCGCCACGCACTCCGGCGCGCTGGCGATCATCCGTGCCCCCAGTACCCGGTACCCACCTGCCGCTTGAACACGTCCCGCTGTACTGCCGGCTCGCTGAAGTCCTTGCTGTAGTTGAGGCCGCACTCGCCCACCGCCACGCACTCCGGCGCACTCGCGATCTCGTGCAGCTCCGCCCACAGCTCCTCCTCCACCATCGACTTCGCGTCGTGAGGGTGTACACCTGGACAAGGACAGGATGCTATAGTCTGATCTTAAAACGTTTACAGCGGCTTGCGTCGATCCTGACTAATCGACAAAGTAGGGTGTACGCCTGGACAATATTGGTCAGGATGCTATAGTCTATTCTTAAAGCGGTCATAGCAGCGTGCGTCAATCCTGAGTGATCAATAGTTAAGCAACTGCGGGCGCGGTCGTTAGTTTGATGGGAGGGTGTGGGAAAAATTCCTTGAACGCTTCCGTGCTTCGGAAGGCAGACAAAGCCATCGGTCCCGGCCTCCACGGATCCCCAGAATTATGAATCCATTATTCCATGGAGCAGTGGAGTGGATCATTAATAGGATAAAACCATATATTATGTAAACCATTTATGTGACAGAGACACGTAAATAATGGGGATTCCCCACAATCTTTTTATGAGCAATGGTGAGCATTTAAAAACAGATAACTTTCATTAGCAAAAATGGTAATGGTTATAAGTAAAGACCGGATTATATGCAACATAAAAAGCTTGAAATATGCATGCAAATATGCATGAAAAATGCTTGAAATATGCACAAAAACTGACAGAATATGCAACATTAAATGACTATTTTTTTTGTTTTGTAAATGTTATTCCTTTAGATTTAAATTTATTGTTAGTAAATACATACTTGTTTTAAGTTTTACTTTATTAAGTATGTATCTTTATAATTTATTGTTTTTTAATAAAATAAAAAACTAATAAGTTTTAGATTTTTTATTACAAAATCAGCATACATTTAGTAAACTATCCATGATAGACGATAATCGATACAGTAACATGTTACATTATTTAATATTTTTGTAAACATTAACAATCAAGTATTGTTCTAAATGTTCAGTGGTAAGGTTATTTCTTCGATCATTCAGAATATTTTTATAGGTTGAAAATGTTCGCTCCACATCTACTGAGGTAACTGGGCAGAATTTGAACTTGGGTGCTATGTAAGCACTTATATTTTCTAGCAAATTTTCCCCCGGCCCATTAATAAAACTATACATTTCAAGCAGATGTTCAAAGCCTGGATTATTGTTCAAAATAGTTTCAAACTTTTCTTTAAATTTGCGGCTGCTGAGTGCGCTGCACTCGAAAACTACTGTAAATTATGGCGACAATATGCATCATCACTAGATCTTAGGAAAAATATGCTATTAGCGCTGAAAATGGCTTAAATATGCAAATGCATATGCAAATATGCAAATGCATATTATCCGGTCTCTAGTTATAAGAAACTGATATAATAATATCCCAGTTTCAATTACAAAGATAAAATTAAGTGCCGCATACTTACATGAAAAAAAAATTACCTACTTGACATTTCATAGTATTGCATCCATTGTATCTTTTATGATAAAAATATTTATGATAATGTCTAAAAGACTTTAAACTTTCAATTTTATCAATTTATCAAGATAACTTGTCAAGATTATCAAGACCAATACACGTCAATGAGTGCATAATGCTATAATATTAGGCAGAGATAAAATTAAAGCTTCACTCTAAATAACTAATTGATGAATAATGTTTATCATTAATTGTTGTTTATTATGTTGATATCAATATTAATATCGGGCGAACACCTATTAATATACAGAAATGATTAAGAGAACAATGCATGTCCAATTAGCTGGTCTGCTATACATGACAATAAAGAATATAGATTATGCAGGATGTTTACATTTTTAGATAAAACTGCTCTGGCTTTGTACATAGTAGTAGCCTATTGTTATAATCAAATATTGCTAAATAGTAATACATAGTAATACTTTAAAACAATATAGTTAGTGCCCTCAACATCATAACATTATCGCCACCGACTATCAGATGGGATTTAGTCAAGCACTAAGTTATGCCATGTAAATAAACAAATGGAAGTCATTCTTATCAGGTGTTTTGCCTATCCATGTCCAATCCAAACTACTGAATCTGCCACTTCAATGCTATCTTGGCAAAAACTTCATAAAATCTGCAAACATTACAATTATCGCCGACCGAAAGAATGGCACACTGTGTAGTCATCTAGTCATATCAAAGGAATTCAATGGAATAGTTTTTCATTGAATGTCACAGTCCAAATATAGCAACAGATTGTAGCATTAATCAATCAAATGATCCAATTGATAAATCCTGTGTCCATTGTGCTGTGGACATCAATTCATAGACCCATTTGGACTCATCAACATTGATTGGCACGAATAGACTCATAGTCAATTGTTTATTTGGTTCAACAAAGTGCGTGTAAAGAAAATACATGGTACAACTACAGCTGGGAATCAGCTGTGTAAATATCACATATTATTATAGATGCTAAGACACGTGTCATAATTAAATATTAATTGTAGTGTAAAGTAAAAGATTGACAATCCGTATGATACCACCATCATTTTTTGAGTCTTGGGTTTAATTCCCAGAAAAGCAGATTTTTTAATGGAATTAAGATAGCAAACAAGCAGGCAGCACCACCTTTCTGCTGTCGCCCATTGCAACCAAAGTCAAAAAAGAACAAGATTCAACAGCACTGTTTCATGTCATATCAATCATTCATATTTGCCCAAAATTTAATGACAATATTTAACAGCTGTACCTACCAGCTTTCATACAACAAGACTTCAATCCCTTTAAAAATTGTCATAGGTTCAAAGAAAATGAGAGATGGTACAGATAATGCTACAATTGTCTGGTTGTTTTATCAGTTCTACCCTTAAAATATGACTCACCTGCAGTGGAATATATAGTGCTGGGATAGAGACGGGTCAGCCTGAGGGCCTCTTTACTGCTGCGGACTGATGTACCTGTGACCATGATTTTCTGGACACCTGCACCAAATAATACCCATTAATTTCATGTTAGTATAACACAATACTCTTACAGCAATTAAACTGTTACTTAAAATACAGTTTTAACGAAGGATTTAAGAGAGGGAAATTGATCAGTGGAGGAGTGTATATAAATGTAATAGCTTTCACAACAATGGTTTTTAAAATTTATGTATCTTAGTTAGTTTGGTTTGGAGATAGTAAAAAAGTTGGGACTGCCAAATGCTACTTTCTTCACAGAAAAACATATTCTTATTCCCACAAAAGCACCACATACTACTTCCCACTAAGCTTTTCAAGTGTGGGTAAGTTGTGAAATAGAGATTTTCTTATTACACATAAAATAACAATTGAAATTAAATATGAGCAGGAATTTATTTGCAGCAATGTGCAGGAAATTAGTTGTTGTTTCTTGTAAGGTAGGTAAAGGAAATTATATTATTCGTCAGACAACTGGCATGTGCTGTAAGTAGGGTTTTAATACTGGTTTGACAAGTATTTCGAAGTTCAACAGCAATGATCATACTTCCCTCAATAATACAAGGGTTGGACTTGAAAAATACTGAAAATAGTAGATATTCTTATACAAAAAAAAAATTGAATTTCATGCAATCAATGGAGAGAGGAAGAAATTGTACCAGAAATTCCAGATTTGGAGTACGACATGAAATATGAAAGGTATGTTACACTTGCATGTTGTGCGAACATTACGCTGAGTATGCAAGTATTTGGCACACGAATAAATTATTTTTCACTCTAACTTGTGCACTATTTATGTCGAAACTACTTTAATCATACGTTTCATTTAGGCACGCAATTTTTTCGGTTGGGTGATACATTTTAGACATAATACCTGCATCTTTTGCCCTTTGGATAACGGAATCGAGATCACGGCCGTATTTCTTGTTCGTCAAGTTTGCGCCAATGTCGATTACAATAAGATTCTCGTAACATCCCTTCAGTTCTTCAGAAATCTGCGTTTCTTCAGACGTCATTCTCGATTTTGTATGAAGCTTATTGATGCGGTGTTTATCTAAAAGGATACGATATTATACATTTTACGAAACTAAATAGTTATACATGTACCACCAACATCGGCCCCCCAGTCCGTCTTTAGTGTCTAATAGGCAATCTCTGTTCTAAGAAGAAGACACCTGACGTTGCATTCTTGTACTTAGTTTAAGCTATATTAAGATATTATTGTAAGACCTCAGTCGATTGTTAACTGCCAATTAAATAGGTCTTGTCCTCATTAAATTGTATTTGATTTTTTTAAAAAGACCTCGACGCGTTCCCGAAACAAATCTGGCGCAGCCGGTAGGATCTGCCGCTATTTTCAAAAATCGAAAAACCGACTTTACGCGGACGCGGCAGAGCTAAACCAAATAAATAAGATTTTAGTGGTGAAGTGTGCGTAATTATTGGTGCAATCGACTCATGAAGAACATGGGAGTGAGCAGATTCGAGTGAGTAAACCTTTTCACATCCTGTTTTACATTCCCGTGTCTTTCCTTGCGATTATAAATTTCGTGATTAATTTGTCTTTTTCTGTGTGCACTTTTTGATTTATAGTACATTTTTAGATCAGAGTGTATTATTTTATTTTACGTTCATATAGCAGTTTACACTAAATCGGTAAACCGTCATAATTATAATTATTATAACCCGTGTATAAGTAACTAAGTACAATGGAAATTAAAGCGATTCCTAAGGACACTCTGTCTCTTATCCCAAAATATGATGGAGAAGAGAATTTGCTTAACCTATTTATATCTAAGTGCGAGTATGTAATAAGCGGTAGCAGGATTAGAGGAAATTTAGAGCAAGAATTATATTTGTTTCATGCAGTCTCGAGCAGGTTAATTGGTAAAGCCGCGACTCTATTAAGTGACCACCCAAATATTAAATCATATGACGAATTAAAAGCGTTATTAACTCAACATTTCGGTGACCCTCGGTCGGAAGAGTGCATAGCAATCGAATTGGAAAATTTAAAATTAAAACATCAGGAATCATACATACAGTTTTGTCATAGAATCCAAGGAGTTAGAAGTTCACTATTTGCAAAGGTAAATCGGATTGCGGATGAAGGTATAAAAGCGGCAAAAATGATAGTCTATAATAACACGGCGTTAAATGTTTTTTTATTTAACTTACCTGAGGATTTGATTAGGATTGTAAGATTGAAAGGATGTTCTAACCTGGAAAGCGCCCTTAGTATTGTAACGGAAGAAGTTAATTTTAAATTCCAGTATGAGGCCAAAAACAAGTTAAAGCATTCTGTAGCACATACGCAGGGACAGGCACAGCCTCCACCAGCACAGCATAAGCCTAACAACAACTTCGGTTTCGGCATCCCTCAAAATAATTTCCGTTTCGGCATCCCTCAAAACAATTTCCGTTTTGGCATCCCTCAAAACAATTTCCGTTTTGGCATCCCTCAAAACAATTCCCGCTTCGGTATCCCACAGAACAACCTTGCAATGAGACCAAATTTTGGTCAACAGGGTAAATTCGCTCCACCTGCCCCGGGTTATAGATTTGGTGTACCCCAAGGGCAAGCCCCGCATAGTTTCGGTCAAGGCGGTGCACAACGCGCCCCTTTCCAAAACTCCAATTTTAAATTTGGCATGCCTCAAAATCAAAATTTTAAATTCGGCATTCCCCACCAGTATCAGCCCAATTTTAATCAAAATAAATTTGCTGTACCGAAACAGGAAAATCCCTTGCTGCAAAATACCGACGTATCAATGCGCACCGCGCCTATTAGGCAAAATATGATTAGGAACGAACTGTTCTACATGGAACAACCAACCCCTTGTGACGAATACACCCCCGACCTTTCTTCGTACAATGAGTATGAACTTGCAGACGGTTACTATACGGATGAGGTATATAATGACTTAAGCTATTCGACATATTTAGAGGACGCAGATGCAGAGAATTTAAACTCCGAAACAGCACAACCTGAAAATTTTCAGGAAACCGCCTCGAAAGATGTAGTGAAATAATCAACTTAAACTATTGTGACAGTGTTTTAAAATTGCCCCATATTGATATACCAGAAATAGAATCCAAATTCCTTATAGATACCGGAAGTAGCAGATCTTTTATAAGCCCGGCTAAGGCTAATCAGTACTTTCGCGACTTCAAGTACATTGAACCGTTTACAGTTATCAGCACCCATGCTCAAAGTACACATAACGAAATAATATATATCCCGTTGTTAAAAACATTTAAGAGCACCCTTTGGCATAAATTCTATATTTATGACATAGACGGCAGGTACGATGGTTTAATAGGCTCTGATTTGTTAAAAAAATTAAAGGCAAACATAGACATGCACAATCAAATGTTAGTAACACACAACACTTATATTCCAATTATATATAATCCACCGTACGAACTTAACTTAGAACCTCGATCAGAGACGCGAGTAAAAATACCAACAAATTTACAGCATGGTGATGCAATATTAGATTTTTTACAGTTTCAGGAAGGAGTCCGAATGCCTTCTGCTATTGTAAAATGTAGAAATTATTTTGCTGAAACGATTGTGCAAAATGTAACCAACGAAAAAGTGGTTATAACTTTTAAAGAACCCTTTGAAGTGACTATGTTTGATAGTGAGTTATGTGAGCTAAATTTCCTGAAAAGTGATAGTACGAACGATGAAATTCTGAAAGAAAATCTGAATAAATTGCGTCTCGATCATATGAACGAAGAAGAACGTCAGGCTATTTTTAATTTGTGTAACGAGTACCGTGACATATTTTATTCGGAAAAACTACCGTTATCATTTTCCAACCAAGTCAAACATCATATCAGAACCATAAACGAAGACCCTATTTACATTCGACCTTATAGACAACCACCTGTTATTAATATGGAGATTCAGAATCAGGTTGACAAACTCCTAGCTGATAACGTCATACAAGAATCCCACTCCCCTTGGAGTGCACCGGTTCATCTAGTTCCTAAAAAAACGGATGCATCAGGACAAAAGAAATTTAGGATGGTAATAGACTATCGTCGCCTTAACGAAATTACAATTGACGATAAATACCCTTTGCCCAACATCACAGATCTTTTCGATAAAATAGGCCGAGCTCAATATTTTAGTACCATTGACCTTGCTAGTGGGTATCATCAGATCGAAATTAATGAAGCGGATGTACCAAAAACAGCATTCACTACACAATCGGGACATTATGAATTCACTAGGATGCCGTTTGGCCTTAAGACCGCCCCCGCAACATTCCAGAGAGCCATGGATAATGTGTTGCGTGGACTTCAGGGTATACATTGTCTGGTATATCTGGACGACATCATAGTGTATTCATCCAGCCTTCAAGAGCACCTCGATAAGCTCCGAAAGGTGTTTGACCGTCTTAGAGAAACAAACTTAAAAGTCACACTTGATAAATGCGAATTCTTAAGAAAGGAGGTCCTTTACCTTGGTCACACTATAACTAAAGACGGCCTTCTGCCAAACAATGATAAAATCCAATCAGTTTTAAACTTCCCACTACCACGTACCGCCACTGAAATTAAAAGTTTTCTTGGGTTAATAGGCTACTATCGGAAGTTCATAAAGGACTTTGCGAAGTTAACACAACCCCTAACATCTTGCCTGAAAAAGAAAGCTAGAATAGATTATACTAAACAAGAATACATAGACGCATTTGAAAGATGTAAGGAACTTCTGGTCAATGCCCCCATACTGCAATTTCCCGACTTCACAAAACCTTTTGTCCTTACAACTGACGCATCCAACTATGCCCTCGGGGCAGTTCTTTCTCAAGGTCCCATAGGCAGCGATCGTCCTATAGCATATGCTAGTCGTGCATTAAATGACGCAGAAAGTAGGTACAGTACGATTGAGAAAGAATTGCTTGCTATCGTATGGGCCACAAAACACTTTAGGCCATATTTGTATGGTAGAAAATTTATCATATATACAGATCACAGACCGTTAACGTGGGTAAAATCAATTAAAGAACCTAATAGTAAATTAACAAGGTGGAAACTACGTCTATCAGAGTTCGATTATGACATTAAACATAAAGAGGGAAAACAGAACTGCAATGCCGATGCTCTTTCAAGAATTAGGCTTAATGCATTAGGTGATAAAGACGATAATATGTCAATGAGAGTGAACGTTGATACACAAGAACAAAAATTACAGCAACACATTGATAATTTAACTAACGAAATACGTAGATTAAGTAATGCTGATCGTCAGTCTCCGATTCCTCAAGAGGATACACCACCCCCAACAGCTGTTTCTCTTATTTCAGAGGATAGTAACCGATCATTAGATGCCCAACAACCTATTAATCCCTGTGCAGCTACGGGTAGTACCACTGAAACAGCTGGTAGTACCACTGAAACCGCTGGTAGTACCACTGAATCTGCGTCTGAGGGACGTGCTGAAACCATAGACACCATACATTCAGCTGCAGATTTGGACAATGATGGTATCTTCATTTTACAGGAGGCAGTTGACACTAAACCAAATCAGGTAATCGTTCATGCCTGGAACAGAAACGAATTATTAGTTAAAGATTTATCGCGAAAGAAACAAAAAATATTAGACGTTTACTTACCTTTAGATAACCTCGAACTAATTAAAAGATTTCTAAAAAGCTACACTAGACCTAAAATCAAATACTTCTTTTATTTTGAGCACCCCACTCATCGTAAATTGTTCTCTTCGGCAACCCTATCACTTTTTCAAAAGGGAACTATAAAGTTTTTTGAGTGTACCAAACGAGTAATATACATAAATAATGAAAATGAACAACGTGAAGCAGTTCTTAAATATCATGAAGGAAGAAATAGCCACCGGGGAATTAAAGAAACGTTAGTTCACCTTAAACGCGTTTACTATTGGGAAAACATGGACCAAACAGTATCTAGCATTATAAATTCATGCGAAACCTGTAAAAGGATGAAGTATGACCGTAGACCGTTTAAACCAGAATTACAACTATCACAAACCCAAGTTAAACCGTTTCAAGAATTGTTTATTGATACCTTTTCTATAGACGGGAAGCATTATTTAACTATAGTGGATGCCTTCAGCAAATTAGGCCAAGCATTTGAAATTAACACAAAAGCAGCCCCTGAAGTAGTTAGAGCCCTCATAAAATACTTCTCATTATATGGAGTCCCTGGTAGAATTAGTGCCGACCCCGGATCTGAATTTAATAATACACTTGTTAAAGAGATGCTGTCATTTTATAAAATTGAATTGCATATCGGTACTGCTCACAACCCTAACTCCATGGGGATAGTCGAAAGATTTCACTCAACTTTAATAGAGATTTATAGGATTGCCAAATATGAACGCAAAGTAACAGATGCCGCAACAGTTATGACATATGCTATAATGGCATATAACCACACTATTCATTCGACTACAGGGCTTACACCATTTGAAGTAGTTTTTGGACATACCGAGTCTAACAGTGCTTTTCATACCGACTTCGACAAACAGTTTACACAACAATTGATCAAAGAACATGTTAAAAGAACCAAATACTTATATGAATATTTAACTGACCAAATTACAGGTAAAAAGCAAACAGTAATAGATAGACGAGGCGGAGAAAAAGATTTTGACGTGGATATTGGAGATACGGTATTTATAAAAGGCGTTAATAATAGACGTAGTAAAGATAAACCGCGTTATCAAAAAGCTCAGGTCTCTGGAGTTATAGAAAGAAATGTCGTACCGGTCATTACCCGGAACCGTCATACTAAAATTCCTATTAAAGACATCAGGCGACCTCCACAGGTTCATTCTGCTGGCGGTCCTGACGATCCAAGGCCAGGCCCTTCATCTGCAGCAGATTGAAAAGAATCCAGGTCTTCTGCCTGTTAAGGAAGGCCAAGCTGTAGTCAGCCATGACAGTTGGACTATTATTAAGATATTAGATTTAAGGATTATGTACGAAGAGTTAGAATTAAATATTAATAGATACGCAACACTCAAAGAACAAGTTAGGAGTTGTTATAATATAAAAGCTTTCGATTTTGATTTTATTGAAGTTGAATTACAAACAGATTTTATAATGAATATAACTATTGAAAAGTATGAACAGTTGATCCCATCAATAAGAGCAAAACGCGGATTATTAAATCCTCTAGGTACGTTAATTAAAGCAATTACAGGTAATCTCGATAATGATGATGCTGTTATGTATGAAAAGTTGATTCGCGAAATCGATGCAAAACAAAACTCATTATCTAATAAGGTTACTATCATAACTGAAATGTTGAGTTCATTTACAGAAATAGCAAACTCTACGAAAGCTAACTTTATTCAGATAGATGAGACAATCAAGGACATATACAGTAATTTGGACGAATCTAAACTATTTCAGATTAGTAATAAATTAATAAACCTCTATAATATGTTTATACATAACTTTCAGACACTCTACTTCAGATTGAATGAAGTGGAAACAGCTATTGCCTTTGCAAAGATTAAAGTGCTACATGGGTTATTTATAGATACTCGTGAATTAATGTCTTTATTTAAAATCATTGAAACAAGTGAAAAATTAATACTTCCCGTAAATGTTGAAAACGTTGTAAAAATAGAACAGAGTATAGAGATTAAAGCTTACATAAAACAGAATCAGATCAAATTAATCATGCACATTCCCTTAATAACTAACGAAATTTATAACTACTATAAATTTATACCCTTACCTATCCTAAATAAAAACACTAACGTCACCTCCCTTATCTTACCTAAATATCCATACGTCCTTGTGAAAGGGTTGAAAGCTAAGCCGCTCTCCCATCCATGTCAAGAAGTTGAAGAAGCCCGTTACCTGTGCCTTGAGAGAGCCACTTCACCACTGGTTCAAGATGATTGTATCACCGCATTGATGACATTCTCCACAAACACCACGAGCTGTCACCCAGTTCCAGTTATTCTTGATGACCTAAAAATAGACCTTATCCAACCTGGTCGCTGGATAGTCTATTCGAAAAAGGAGACTTTACTTACCCAGAGCTGCGATAATGATGTAACCCAAGACACAATTCAAGGAACTTACCTGTTAACTATAAATGATAACTGCCGAGTACAGATAAAAGATTTCGTCTTGAAGAAGCACCAAATTCAAGGGAAGAATATAACTTACACTAGTATGCCGATTATTAACCTGCCAAAGGTTGTAACCAGCCCATCGGATAACCAGAGAAAACCAGTCAAACTTCATGGAATAAACCTTTCTGATATCCAGATTCTTAACCATATACTGAAGAATATTGATGAAGAGAAAAGTGTGCGTGAAACGTATCAAAGTGAAAGTGTTAACATAGGATTAACTGTGCTCTGTGTTACGATAATCATCTGTCTTGTAATTTTAATGTTTAAAAGTAAAATTAAGAAATTGTATATGTCTAGGAAAACTCGAGATAATCCCCCTCAGGATAATCTCGAACTAGCAGAGGGAGGAGTTATACATGTACCACCAACATCGGCCCCCCAGTCCGTCTTTAGTGTCTAATAGGCAATCTCTGTTCTAAGAAGAAGACACCTGACGTTGCATTCTTGTACTTAGTTTAAGCTATATTAAGATATTATTGTAAGACCTCAGTCGATTGTTAACTGCCAATTAAATAGGTCTTGTCCTCATTAAATTGTATTTGATTTTTTTAAAAAGACCTCGACGCGTTCCCGAAACAAATCTAAATATTCAACACTTTCTTCAAAGTTGTACTTACAAATTGTATCAAACACTCGTGCTTAATAAGCTTCGTGAAATTTTAATGACTAGTCGAAATGTACACCCGTCTTACTGAGCTGCCAGTGCCACCATGTTTTTGTGAGTTTTCTTTTTCATTTACAATTTACAAGGAAAAGGTGACGGATTTTGATTTGTTCTAAATGACATTTTACAAGACGAGCATCTATTAGTATTTTCATTTGCTGAATTCAAAAAGTGCGAAGCAGCCATTGGTTGAATTCATTTGAATGTCACATTACAAATTAGTTACCTACGTTACGATGTCTTGTCATTTTTGATTCAACGAGAACAACGATATGTTTACTAATAAAAATAAAACAAACTCCGAGAATATAAATACTATTGCTAAAAAATACCTAGGTATAAACAAAATATATCAGTATGCATGCAATGCTTATTATTCCGTTTCAATTTTCATTGTACTCAAGCTCAAGTCTCAAAGAATATCTACATCTACGTTTTGGTCGAGTTACGGAACGCGGCCAACGTCATTGTAAGTGTCAAACTTGGTGTCAAAGTCAAATCACATCGTCAACGTCAGAAAATTTGTCACGTCGTCGCCAGAAGTTGTCGTTGTCAAAAGTCAAAAGAATGTCAATGTTATGAAATGTCATGTCATCAGCAGTCAGCACTGCTTTGCATCGACGTGCTTGCAATCGCATTCGCCAAAACAAAAAGTAGAAAGTGTAGAAACAGTGAATAGAGGGAGTGAATATAAATTAACGGTACCTATAAAGATGAATGTCCGTCAGTTTTTCTCAAAAAATCTGGTCTTAATAGTTATGGTTCCGGCGATTTTTGGAGCCCACTATGGCTGGGTGAAGCTGCAAGAGAATGACAATCTTGTAACTGCTGAAGAAAGGAAGAAGATCCCCTTTCTGGTATTTGCTTATTTACTCTTGATTTACATGTGCATATTTCAGAGTTTCAGCCATGATTTCTGAGACGATTACCACCAAAAATCAATTTCATTTTGATTTCGAAACAATCAAAAACTACTGAGAATAATATTCTTGGTAAAGATGGAAACTTATTGTTAATTTCTAAAGAACTCTTTGAGTATTCCTTTTTTTCTATTACAGAATCAAAAATAAGCAGTCGAAAATAAAAAATAACCTCAGATATGTACATAATGGAGAATCTACAAGTTATGACAAGTGTTACTATTATAAATTAGAATTTAAAAGTAAATAATTATTAGAAAATATGTAATAGATGTATATGTTTTAAATAAATATATTTAATGTAGCTTGTATTTCATTGTGTCATTTATCAAGTCTAAATCATAGATAGGTGATCTTAATTTACCTGGCACCTCAATTTGGGATAAACTGTAACTATGGATATAGCAATAATGTAATTGGGGCACAAATAAGCTGATAAACCTCCTGCTGCTGATGGGTAAGCTCTCATGGATGCCGATATCACCAAAGGCTTTTAATCTCGGACGAGTGTAGAAAGTAATTATTATTCAGGACTCTCAAGCCCTTAGTGGCAACATGATAAGTTGTTTGGTGGTTGTTGACTCAAGCATGATTGTGTTGTATAGTTACAATCTTGTCAGCCTGGATTCATGGAGACATACTGATGTGAATATTTTATGCCCCATTTATCTTTAGACCTTTAATTCGCAATGAATTTGTATGGCTCTGTTGTTAAATCTTGAGAAGCCATAGTACATCACATGCAATCTCTATGTCTGGATGATAACATATTTAACACTATGTCACCTAATACGGAGTACCTAGTTCAGTGTTAGTTAAAGAGCAATAATAATACTACATTATTTTGCTCTTTACTTTTACCAGGCACTATTTATAATTATGTACTAGATATGCTATACTAGATTTGTCTTATTTCTGTTTTTATTATAATCACATAATCAGCATTATGAACTCCAAGCAAGCAGCATACACACGAAAATATATCTTTGTGTTTTTTTGTGAATGTGGTTAGATTTAATATTCCTCTACTTCTATCTACAGTATAGTGCACAATGCACAAAATTTTTGGATAGTACGCACACAAATTAATGAGCTAGGCGCTAGGGATTCTGTGACAAAACTTAGATTTTGATCATTTCAACAAATCCTCACCATAGGTGGTCTTGTAAGAAGCGGCAAGAAACTTAAAAGGACATTTATTACAAGGTCTATATTTCAAAATCGTGTCAAATCAGTAATCAACTGACAAAAGTTGTGATAAACTACTACTCTTACGTACACAATTATACCTCACTAAGAAATGAAAACAGCAACAAAGAATTTAAAGTCCTTTATTAAATACAATTTCGACGTCCATTACGGCCCTTGGCTTTCTTGAACCAAGCTCTTGCATCACACAACAAGATATTTTCAAAATAGTGAACTAGAGAATAACATGACACGAAAAGGTTTATTTAGAGGCTACATTCGATGCCGAGCGGGCGCTCCTAGTCATATGGTCGGGAGGTGCCCTCGGGATTCCAGTTCCGCCTTCTTGCCTTTGGGCTGGGCTCGTTCAGTCACTATCAGTTGAGGCAGCATTGGAGATGATTGTACCTGTGGACAGTCAAACATAACTTGTACTGACGTTCAAAGCTTATCTCAGGCCTGTCCTATCCATTAAAAAAGCTTAAGTTTAATTTGTTATGAACTTGCCTGGAGCCTGGAGCTCACTTGGTAAGAAACCAGTCAGCTAGCTATACTCCGTTCGTGTTCGATATGGAGTTCGTTTAAATGGAGTGGAGCCGGTTACACTTTTTTAAAGGTTACACTTTTTTTCATCTCAATTCTCAGTCCTCAGGGGTAGCAACGCATGTGTGACCAAATTAGAACGAGACTCATACTAACAATAACTAACTGGAGTTTTACTAACATTAACTAACGGGACTAATTATTCACTAACAGTCCCTGTCCCCACACTTGTTAACAGACTAACCAACTAATATTCTAACACCATGTACTAACTGGACTGGACTAACCATCCTAGTCCCTTTGAGTCTAGGTCTAGGTCGGTCACAGTTGTTATGGGCGGCAGCGGAAGGGTGGTGCTGCATGCACATTTGCTATCTTAATTCCATAAAAAAAAATGAAAGCTTTCCGCTACTGTGATCTCTGATAAAGGTTCATAGTAGATTGACGGCGGGAATTTAAAGTGCCTCGAGTTTTGTTTACACGGTAATTTGAACTGCGAAGACACGTTATTTGTTTATAGCGGGCAATAGCTAGTATATAGTATAGTGTTAGCTCTCGGCGCCACAAGTATATGGGTTCGGGTTTACCTAAGCACAACTGGGGAGGTCGGTATGTGATGTTACCTAATTCACCTAATTGGTTGTTTCGGAACAATAAATATATCTTACTAGCGAACCGCCCTCGCTTCGCTTCGGGACCCGTAAGTATCAACCGCGTAGGTCCCGCTCCCGTAGGAATTTCGGGAAGATAATAAACTATTACCAAAATTAATTGAGATTAAATTAAATTAAACTTAGAAATAAAGCTTACGACAAAATAATAGCAAAGTAGCAAAGGATCACAGCAAGATTAATTCAGATTAAACTTGGAAACGCGGCAAATTTGATTACCATAAAAACGGTTCTAGTGTGTTAATCTTAAAAGATAGACATATACTGTCGTGGACATTTTTTTAGATCATTTCCAGAGGAATAATTCTTTCATACATATATTTTTGGTATCTTGAATCGTTTTCGCAACGCATGCAACGAAAGCCCTCGAGAATGAATAATTTTCCCCGTTTTTTCCACATTTTCCATTATTTCTTCGCTCCTAATTGTTGCAGCGTGATGTTATATAGCCTATAGCCTTCCTCGATAAAAGGTCTATTCAACACAAAAAAAATTTTCAATTCGAACCAGTAGTTCCTGAGATTAGCGCGTTCAACCAAACAAACAAACAAACAAACTCTTCAGCTTTATAATATTAGTATAGATATGTTCAATGAAGAATGCAGACATTGCCGTACCCTAGCAAAAGATCCCGCATGCCATTCGTTAACTAATCTCGCTGATTCTGAGAACAGGATCTAGTTACTTCAAGCATAGATTAATTTGCGAAACCAATTGATCTACTTAATATGTAATTAATGTAATACAGTTACATACCTACCTACGTGAATCCCAGGGAATAATAGGGTAGATACCATACTATTATCTACTTACCATGAATTAAACATTCTCTAATTTCAATCAATTTACCGTTAACTAGGTAATACGTATGTATATAACTACTAACAACTATGGGCGTAACTAGGTAGAAGGGGGCGGGGGGGGGGGGGGGGTAGGAGTTCCTCTGGACTTCGTATGAAGTAGGAATGACTGTTGTAGGTACGCTTTATTCAGGATCGACGCAAACTATTCATGTCCCTGTGTGCAAAACTGATTTTGCAGCTCTCTGTTAATATAAAATCTACCAAACTTACGTTGTCGGTGTTGTCGCTCGACTTGCCGTCTCCCCGAGTGCGGTGCATGCCGTGCATGCCTTGCACGGCCTAATGTCATTGCCTAAAACTAGCCTTGTAAAACCGACGTTTTCCCTCCTAGATTTAGGAGCTGATTAAATCCAAGTCAACGTTATTGAAATCAACATTATCGAATCGCTCATTTCTGATTGGTAACATTTCTATTTCTACAAACTGACTTGACTACACCATAATTTAATGTAATGTAATGTTCATTACACCAAATCAACTCCGACACGACTCGAATCTTACTCATCATAAGAAAGTTTCTTTTTCAGCATTTGGGTACTATAAAGAAACTAGAGAACCGCCCGCGCTTCGATTCGGCACACGTAGGTAACAGCCGCGTAGGTCCCGCTCCCGTATGAATCTCGGCTAATCAGTAGCCTATTATATGACACCTCTTTACTTTTTAAAGTAGATAGGAGAAAACAATGCTTTGACGATGTAAATAATGCTGTTTCACAAGTACTAAAACTGGTTCACTCACAATAATTTATTGTTAAACGCGAAGAAAACCAAATGTCTTAAATTTACGTTACCAAACGTTAAACAGGTTCCTACACACATTGTGCTGAATAGGGAGGTATTAGAAACAGTAGATTCAACAAAATTTTTAGGCCTTACTATAGATACTCATTTGCAATGGAGTCCTCATATCAAAGCAAGCAAATTGTCGGGGACTTAGTTCTGCTGCCTACGCTGTCAAAAAAGTAAGGCTTTTGACTGACGTGGAAACAGCAAGATTAGTCTATTTTAGCTACTTCCATAGTATAATGTCCTATGGTCTGCTGTTGTAGCGCTCAGCTGCAGATATAGAGTCAATATTTATATTACAGAAAAGAGCAGTACGTGCCATCTACAGCCTCAGGCCAAGGGATTCGCTTAGGCATTTGTTTAAAGAAATAAATATATTAACTGTGATATCACAATATATTTTGGATAATATATTATGTATGTAAAAAATATCATGACTGTTTTCTTAAAAAAAGTGATGTTCATAATATAAATACTAGAAATAAGGCTAAACTGATTGTACCAAAATTCAGACTTAGCAAAACTGGTGTCTCTTTCGTGGGTAACTGCATTAAAATTTATAATAAAGTTCCGATACAATTAACAGAAATGCCGTATTGTAAACTTAAAACTCATGTCAAAAGCATTCTTATGACGAACGGTTATTACAAACTTGATGAATATTTTAATAATAAAACAGCTTGGACATGAGTTTTGTATTTTATTCGTAATTAGTAGTAAGTGCAACCTGTTACTGTGAGTGGAGAAAGAGAAAAAAAAAGACTCCTTGGGAGTTTCTTGCCGCTTCTTCTTCCAAGACCACTCACCGTAGGGATTTGTTGAAGCGATGGCGTAGCGTGACGTTCGATAAGTGTTTGTAAAAACCAATTTCGAAGTAATAAATATTTGAATTTGATATACTCAGTATATTATACTGGAACATTAGATATAACATTTGCATATGACATAAGTAAATTACATGTAGTATTTGATAGTGTGATTCAGAACTTGCAAATGAATTTTACTAACGCCATCTATTAACAGCATCCGGAACTAAATATCTAGCAACTATCAAAACATCGATCTTCCTATGGGAATGAGATGTTTTTCCGCGGTAAAAAGTAGCCTTCGTCACTCTCCACCCTCCCAACTATCTCTACACACATAAACTATATCATATAATAGCCATGTTGCGACGTGAAAGAGTCACAAACAAACAAACAAACACACTTTCACATTTATAATAGGTATTAGTATGAAAGTATGAATATGGAAATATGGATATGGATAACTGTTCCACGCGCGATTTCGGCATCCGATAGATACGTAGCTATCTATACCTCCGACGAGATACATAATAATTGTGGCTATCAGATTTTTAAAGATAGACAAGTGCAGGTAGAAGACCTGCAATGTTGAATTAGGTATGCATTTAGGTATCTACTTAATTATAAATTTTAATTTTGGTTGAGCATCCGTTTTCCTGTTCTTCATTTTCCTTTTATTTAATCTTTTATATAGGTACATAAGGTACCTAGGTACTCGTACTGCCTTCGCTGTTTCATGTTTGTACATAAATAAGTCAACTAGTAGAGAATGCTTTTAGCATTAGATAAGTCAAACTTTCGTACCACAAGCGCCTACTTTAACACATTTTTAAGGGTAGGTATAACGTATTTAAGGGTATAATATAGTCGACAGATGATTATTAAGTAGTTATGTACGTAAAACCAATGAATTATCTAATGTTCTATTTATTAACTCGACTAAATAAATACTTTAACGCCGGCATTTGGGTGAGAGACAACAAAAAACGCGCGAAGTGCGAAGTCGTAAAAAGTAAATAAGTACTTACTATCTAATATATGAATATTTAAATGACAAAAAGGCATGGAAATTATCAGCTCTGCAACCAGCTCCGCTAGGTTAGTGCTTACCTGTATCAATTAAGTAATATTGTAATTTTTATTTAAAAAGATGCGGAGGAGTTTTTTTGCCGTTTTTTTCTCCTCAAGTACTTTTCCAAAACGGCGGTAGAATCAAAAAATTGACGTTCATAAGTGAATTTGTAAATTCACAGATGAAATAAACAGTTTGACTTTGACTTTACCTAGGAACGTGTTTTGTTTTTGTTCAACTTCGAATGTTACCTTCTGTTACACTGAATATAATAACTATTTTAACTAGGTAGGTATGTGTAATTAGAGTCAGAACAAAAAAATATACATACAACATAACATGTAACATTGTTGCTGATTGCAATCTACAGACAGTAAAAAAATGCACGTGCTTTGTAACCGTTTCAAAGTGCAAATGAAGAATGGATTTGTCGCGACAATAGTGAGATACCAGGAAATACACAAGCATCTTATTTGTCTTCAATTAATTGTAATGGTTTTTCTCTGTAACTCCGTAGGTACCTAATTACGGTCTTTTAATCGATACTTTTCATACATACATTTCGTACTTTTCATGTTTTATCGCCGCAAAACACTGAGTCTCATAGGTCTCACTCCCAAATGCCGCCCAGTAGCCTATCCAACAAACATTCCACTCACGTCGACGCTTCATTCGCCATTAGCTATGGGCCAATCATTTCCCCTTGGCCTTGCCTTTCTTAGGGCCGGAGATGTCCGTGCGCTGCGTCGAAGTCGTGTCATCAGTGGTCTGACCTCGTTGCATAAACTCATGCTAGGAACGGACAAGATCGGGATCATGTTAGAGGATGGTAATGGAAGGTTTATGAAGGATTATCCGGTGAGGGTTAAAGGAGTGGGCACGTAGTAAAGTACTTTGATCAGAGAGTGAAATGGTCTACGGGAGATGTGTTGGTTAAAATTTCTCCTCGGAACACTAGCTACAATTAGGTATTCTATGTTGAATGCTGAGGGAGCCTGTGTCCTTTCAAAACTTAAGTGGAGAATTTTTGGAGTATATGGACTCGATCTAATGTGAACTCAAGGTCAACCCTCGCTGTTTGCTCTTCACCAGTCGACGACCGACATGTATCGATGGATAAACTCACCTGAGCCCTTCGGGCTTTTTCAAATTCCTCGTGGTCCGAATGCGGCACCGTGAAGAGGAAGTTCTCGAAGATGGGGTGTCGCAGCAGTTGCTCGCACGTCCATCTCATCATCGGGTCCTTGTCCAGGCATTTCTAAAACGTTTCCAATGGTTATCAGAAGGCGTTAGTAGATCAAGTCTATTTTGTCCAATAAGGTAGGGTATGCTGCAAGCTTCGGTATCCCCTGCCTGTCGTAAGAGGCGACTAAAAGGGGACTTTCGGGGTTGTGGGCGGCTAGAGTGGGAGCTCGAACCGTCCATCAGCAACCCCGGGGAGGACGACGGTATGTGTGGCCGCATACCGTTGTACGGAAGGCTAGCGATGGGGCATTTAGTCTCTCGCGGGCAGAGCCCCAAGGGCGCCGCGCTCGGAGGACTCCGGTTGTGTTCCTTTGGAGATCCCGGAGTTCTCCACAAGCGCTGAGGTAGGCCACCGGGGGGGTTTTAGTGGGTAAAATCCCACATAACCCTGTGTCGCTCCCACGGCACCGGGTACCTTTTCAAGGTTTCCCCCTCGATAACAAAAAAAAAGGGTATGCTGCTGCAGTATTAATTAGTTCAACTATAAACCAGTAATACCGTCCAAGTGGTTAAAAATTTTTGACTTAAATGTTGTGATATTATATAACTATTATTATAACTTTGCATTTTGTCCCAAAAACTGGCGGTCTTACAAAATAAATAGAAGTCTGAAAACAAATGTACCTACAGTAGATAACTATTTAAAAAGAAGTAACGATTACCTCTATCTATCAAAAGTACCTGAAGGAAGTCTATCACTAGCTCGTTGTGAGCATACCGCTGAGGAATCTTCTTCTCCAGTGGCTCTAAAGTAGTAGGTTCTGGTAACGCCATACCCTGCACGTTAAACAAATATTATAATTGTCCCTCAATATAGATTGTTTCATCCATTAAGTAATTACCCAATAAAGAGTTTGGTAATAGATATAGGTCAGGAATTTAAACAGACCTGGAAGAAAGTGTTCTGTGAGAAGATCGTCATATGCCTCGGCAGAAGATCGCCAAGGGTCTTCCTGATGAGGTACAGCTGGTCCAGGTCGCTCTTGCCCGGCCACAGCGCCTCGCTGGACAGGAGCTCCGCGAATACACAACCTTATACGATATGCACAGATTAATAACCACATATTATTATCCCTCACACTAGAGCTAATTCAACATTAATGGAAACTATAACGACCATCTTAATGATAGGACCATATAAGGTGTAAACCCCTGGGAAAATGGCCCGAGTAGTTTCGAACCAATTCTGAGGCTTGTCATCAGGATTCACCCGCAATGAAAGTTCGCTTGCGACTTAATTTCGCGAGATTCCCTGTGGGAAATCTCTGAATAGTTATACTAGGTACCTACAACTTCAGAAGCTATAGTAATGGGAAAAGCTTGTATCTATGCGTTACAATTGATGAATGTATGCAACACTAGCTTTAACCTGCGGCTTCGCTCGCATGGAATTTATTTAAACTGCATCCCCGTATTTCACCCCCTAAGGGGGTGGAAGAATCCTTTCTTAGCTACATAATAGTGGCTATCTGCATGCCAAATTTCAGCTCCATCGGTCCAGTAGTTTGGCTATACACCTAAATTGAAATGTATTCCTTGCCCAATGAGAGATCCAAGAGCTGCATGCTGTTTTATCGGACTTAACCTCCTCTTTCTCCGTGCATCAACCCAGACTGTACCACAAACCTATAGCCCACACGTCGACGGGCGTGCTGTACATGGTGTCGCCGACCAGCAGCTCGGGCGCGCGGTACCAGCGCGTGGCCACGTAGTCCGTGTAGCTCTCCCCGGGACCTGGGCATGTATATCACAACGAGGCTATTAGTTACGCTACCTACACGTTTATTTCACACTTTATTGACAACCTATGACTAGGTACTCGTATTACAATGGGCGGACTTAATGCCTTATGGCATTCTCTACCAGTCAACCGTTGGAGATGGTGAGAAGTATCCAATAATTACATATCATCTACATACAACACAACTACAACTGCCTTCGAGGTCGATGTGGAATTCGTTTTCATTGTAGGTATCCCAAAATTCCCAAACAAAAGCCTGCTTTCCGTTCCTGTGAATCCTGTTATTAAGGTAGGTACATTGCAGATTGACGGCATAAAGAATATGTCGTGTGTTAATACATAAATTATTTGGGACCCACGAGCGTAGACTATCATCCAAGTCCCTATTTGAGTTTTGTTCTAGGTCGGTCACAGTTGTCATGGGCGGCAGCGGATGGGTGGTGCTGCATGCTCGTTTGCTACCTTACTCCCATAAAAAAGTGGAAGCTAATGCTACAATTTAACATGATTTATATTATATTTACGATTACAACAGTTCACACTATTTCCTCAAAACGTAAGTAAGTACGATACATATAGCTACAAGCACGCGCCACTTAGATCGCTTACCTACTACCAAGGCTAATTTCAAATGCGGTGAGATTGCTATTTTTTCTCATAATTTTGTATTTTATGATAATAAGTTCGTACTTACTACCTATTTCAAAACTGAAACCTAATAAATTTACAATGTGGTTAATGCGTGTACTTTGATATCAATTTAGCAACGTTCAGCGAGTCATCGCTGATGATGCGATGATGACACCGTAATCAATCTTCTTAGTGGAATGCGCAAAAACAGTGATTACGAGACATTAGTGTAACGACGTAACATTTCTGCGTAACTTATCCTAATTTAGGTATAGATTATCTACGTCGAGGATTACAAAGGATTAAAAAGCACCTTTGCAAATGGTTATAGAATAAAAAACCATGACATGCTTATTGGCCTCATAGACGACCCGGATGGCGCAATGGTTAACACGCCGGATCGCCGTTCCGAGGGTCCTGGGTTCGATTCCCAGCGAGGCGGAAATTTGAATGATGAGTTTAAATTTCCGTTCTCGGTCTGGGTGTGTGTCCTTGTCTTGTGTGTTGTCCATGGCACCCACGACACAGGGAATCCTAGTGTGGGGCTATGAGTGTGTAGCGTTATTTATTATTTATTTATTTATTGCTCGCATATACTGAATCTATGATACATACATGAATATAATAAATGAATGTAAGGTCGTTGAGCACTGTAGTTACTACCCAGTTCAATAACACCAGTGCTTACGCATGACAGTAGATTTGACGTCCCTTATGGTGCAATCCTAACCATTCCTGGCCACCGATTCTGTTTTTCATAAATGCTTCAATTGGGTACTCGTTAGAAAAGTTTTACTCTTTTTTTCATACAAAATGTGTCAAACAATTCAAATAAGGCAATCGAAGCATTTATAAATATGCAGAATCGGGGCCAGATTTACTAACTAACGAGTCCTAGGTTTGATTTCCATCCAGGCGAAATTTTTAATGATGAGCATAATGTTGACAGGACAGAGAGCAACGACGAAAATTGAAGAAAACGTGAAGCTAACTAATGGTCTTTCCAGAAAAAAGGCAATTAGCAAGCATCAGTTGTAATCATGTTATTTATAAAACCCACTTTATGCTGAGTTGTAACAAATTGCTCGCGCCGATATTCAGGTAAGTCATATGCCATAACCCCGCGTCAAGGTCGCTTCCTACAAGTCGTTAATCGAAATAGCTGATCACTGAGACCACGGTTCGATACCCCAAAATAGACCTAGAGCCCTTGCGAATTCCGCGTAACTTCTATATTTACCTTTTTGTTGTAGCTTGATAAATTGCCTTTTTGCTATTACGGTGCGTACGATCTTATGTCATCGCATCAGTGACACATATTGCTAACGATCAACAAGAAAACACATTTTCTCGAGAAAAACTTAAGATATTATATTATCTTTGATAATAATAACTTGTAGCCAGTCAGTTGCCAATAAAGGACTGAAATATCATCAAATGACTATGGAATGATAGTGTAGGAAGGGTACCTATTGGGTGGTGGGGCACTCTTTGACCAACGATCGACAAGATTGCAGTATCGGAAAGCTTCCACTTTTTTATTTTTGGCCATGAATAGTCTAGAAAAGGCGACAACAAGGCACTCACAATCACACGCATTAGACGGGTCTTTCCTCAAAATTGAGGACGCTTAGAGAATACTCCAAGGAGCAGCGCTACTACAGCTGCAACTGCTCCATTACAAAAGTGGCCGAAGCCTGCGACTCACGATTGCTATTTAATGACAACAACCTAGACCTTCCTCTTGACATGCTCTTCAAAGCACGAAACTGTGAGCAGTATTCAAAATAAAAAAGAAAATGCCTCAATTTCTATGACAAGTCAGTATAATTGCTTTTTACAAAAAAAATAACCGACTTCAATCTTGATAAGTAGAGATAACTCAAAAACTACTCGCCAGATGGCGCTCCATTCAACATGTAAGTATAAAGTTCTCGTCACTACAAATTAATCAAGCCCAAACACTAGATAACTGCAGTAAATCGTTGAGGAGTTCCCTCGACTGTATTTCGGCTTCATCAGATCGACTCCAGATCTTCATGAAATGGTAGCGTTTTAATGTACTTATGATAACATGAACAAACACACTAGTTGTCCATACAATTTTCGAAAGTTCCCTTCGATTTCTCTGAGATGCCATCATCAGATCCTGGTGTCCTTATCAGGGGACCCCACTGCGCATATCTACTTTACAACAAAAAAAAATTATCAAAATCGGCCCATAAACGACGAAATAATCGCTGAATGTACATAAAAAAAAGCATATATACGGTCGAATTGAGAACCTCCTTCTTTTTTGAAGTCAGTAAAAGGTTAAGGTAAAACCGCAATAAGCGGGGAGCCGGGGAGGTTCGCATAATTAATGGGTTCATATTGATTTACGATTAGCAAGAGACCTTGGCCGTGCTGCGATGCACTTTTGCACTTTGCTACCATTAAATATTCTAAAACTCGCTACTTTTACTTAGCTTGGATTTAGAAACAAAACATTTAGTTAGGTTTAGGTATTTTCATTAGGCTCCAACTTGTATAATATTACAATACTTCTCTAGTAGACAAAATATTCAAAATAAAACAAGAAAACATACCTACCAGTAATTCATAAATTCAAATGATGTTTTTACAACAAATATTAACCCTGTATGAACTTTAAAATAAATTCATAACACCAAACTCAAAATCAAATCAAAGTGTGAGGGGAATGCAAGAGAGGTGGTAAGTAAAGCACGGCAGGGCGACATAAAAGTGAACCTGTGTGAGGTTAAATATTGGAATAACAAAAGGGGGAACGGTTTTGCACGCGCACGGCCCATAACAAAAAATATCGATCAAGACACAACCTAAATCCCTAATGTCCTAGACCAAAACCTGGAAAAGCTCATCAAAGTGAATCTAATCACTGAAATTTCTCATGAAAAAAGACCGTGCTTATGAAGTTGAGGGTCGTAAAACCTTTAGTCGCGTCCTTGAGTTCATAATTACTGTGTAGACCAAGTTCATGGGACTCTGGTATTACAAAACTTTACAGCGGTATAATGAGTTGGGATCGATATAATATTTTTGCTGCTTTACCTTCGACGTCTCACGTTTAAGGAATTCGGTCATGTTATGAAAAAACCTATTTATTTTTAGGATCATTCCCTGAAATAATAATAGTCATTTTGTCTGCGAATGACCAGGCTTTATAACCTTCGTACGGATAGGTACCAATAAACCTTTCTCCTTTAGACCGGACTTAAAGTGTACCTTCAAAGTATACCTACCTACCAGCTAAATAGAGCTATGCTGTAAAAATAAAGCCAGATAGCTTCGACCTAGCATTTAAAGCCCGTAACAGGTAAGTATAGTGCCTGAATTTGGAAGACTAATGGCTCGCTCGGTTCACCGGGCCGATCGACGATAAGCAGTAACCCGGATAAATGGCAGCCAATAGCTGTAGCAGTGTGAACGTAATGATAGCAACGAATTTATTTAACACTTCTTGTATCGTGGACGTTATGGAAAATGGACAGAACACAACAACAAGAATTCACACGTTGACCAGACAGAGCGCAAAATTTTAATGTCATCATACAAATTCAAATAGAACCCAACCCAGATAGGTAGATCCCTACGAGCAAAGATCCGGCATGGTAACCCTTAATAATATTTGATGGAAAGCCATAGTGATCAATGTCATCGTATCTGATCAATTGCTTGGCTGGCTGGCTATCACCCCCTTACGCCGAATGTCCGCTGCATATCTCACCGAGCGTCCACCAGATCCAAGCCACGCGGTATCTTTAGAAAGGGAACGGGTGCGGGTGTAATGGACTCTTCACAATTTCTAAATCCTAATACAAGGGGTAAATGGGATTTTCGAGGCAGATTTTGTAGAATACAAAAACGGTTGTATTTTCTCTAGATGGAGGCAGCGCGCCTCACCCGCCCATGGCCTGGGGCGTAGACTGCGACCTGCGACTAAGTACGAAAATTTTCAAGAAAGGTTCCCTGCATCCACTTAGCACACGAGAACTAAAACCTAAACCAATAATTAAAACCAGCTACCAGCAATAAATATTGTTCCTACATCACAATAATTATCTATTGAATATTTATTACTTCGTGCTGATATGTAGATTAAACATTACCTACCAAGGAACTACAATAAGATATGTACCGCTATTTATTTATTCCGTATTATACAAAAGTAATATTTACACTCTTCCTCCGTCACTTCATTATTCATAACTCAGAAGTCAACCTTGAATATTTTGAGTCTATTTTGAAACTTAGGTTTATCATCAAGGTCTTGCATTAGTTTGAATTTAATTTTGATTTCAATTTCCGTGTAGAGACTAATTAGCATGTTAAAGGTGTGCATACATTGTATCTAATAAGTTAACGACTACTCGACTTAGATCTCTATTTTTGAAATGGCGTCAGAAAACGAGCAACATGCTACATCCCTATTTTTGAGATAATAAAATACGGTAAAACTGGAAATGTCAATTTACTAGGTACATCGGAAAATTCGGAATTATCGAGGACGTTAGGCTCGCAACAGGAAATATTTTATTTACTCTCGATATGTACGTGGGCTTCTTTTTTACATAAATAACAGCTTTGTTTCTGAATCTATTGAATAATACGAAAATAAAAGCTTCGCTACCCGTTTCTGTGATAAGTGTATAAGTATTCTGTGATAAGAAATAAATCTGCAGATATTAATGTCACAGACAAAGTTTGTTTTTGGTTCGTGGGTTTCTTCAAGCAACTCGCAACACAGGGAATCCTAGTGCGGCGACCTACCTAGCCATACCTAAGTGGTTCAGTTTTTATACTTATTATTATTTGGACACATTACTACTACAATAATAAATATCGTGCTATAGTTTCCGCTAGATATATTAACACGTTGAACGCCAGACTAAAAATCGATGTCTTGCCCAATGGGCCGCGGCGGACAATGTTGTCCGCCAACATGTCTGGTCCAGGGGGCCGCGTCGGACAACGTTGTCCGCGTGCACTCGCTCACTTTGGAAGCCTCTAATCGGGCGACGGACGGCTTTTCTTGTCTTTTTACTAAGGCAATAGACCCGCGCGGCCCCAAGGAACATCCTAGCAACTTGGCCCGAAAAAAACTGCAAAGACTTAGAACTTATGGGCTTTGAAACAAGCGGTTCATAAAAGCGTTGTAGACTAGGTATATACTTAAGTGATCAATTAAGTGATGTTTTAGGTAAATATACATTAATTTTTACTCTTTATAAGATACTAGAAAGTCGTTAGAATTATAATTGTTTTAACCAAGTACGTATTAAGTATAAAATTATGGGTTCAGTAGGTTAAAAATATAAGTAAGAAGCTACTTTACGAAAAGTTTAACGTAAAATACAAAAACAGAACTAGATAATCAAGTATTTTAAAGATATTTCTTATGGATAACAACCATAAATGATATAAAGAATAAAAATAACTTCTAAATTATGATTCCAATTCATTCCTAGACCAAAAAAATATTGCTGATATCCACGATGGATTTTTATTTTTAAGTATTTCTCTACATACTTTGATGCTGTGCTATAGAATTGGATATTTGAGAAAAGTAGATAATTTTTAACACTTCTACCTACTAACTACCATGCATATTTTTTGGATATTCGATAAATTACATACTTTATTTCAGTAAACTTATTTTGCTAACAATTAAGCCTTTATTGTGAAGTACCTACCTATATATTGCACAGTGACTTGGGATTCTGAATATGATTATTATATAACCCATTTATCTACTTTTAAATACCCTACAAAATTTGAATAAATTGTATAATTTTGAGACAAGAAATCTTAACGCATCTAGCTAGACCATCAAGCAAAACCTATTACTTAAAAACAGACAGACAGGGTGTTTCAGGACAAAATATGTCACAAATGATGTATACTGTCACCTCCTCCCGGGTCTAGATTGATTTAACCAGTAATCCTATATAATAATGAAAAATAAGCTTCAACAAAAATTACTTTCAGGGTCTCCGATAGGTGTCAAATTTAAAAATGTTTACAATAAACATTTGAATTCCAATTGGGTGGGCCAATCCAAAGCTGATTGAGTCAATAGAAAATTTACAAAATCGTCAATTTTGTCCTACATGTGAAACTTATACGGAATCCTAATTTTTACAAATCACGGCATTCGTCTACGCGAGCGCAAAATCGTAAGGATGACCGACAGTGGGACCCGCGCGGCGTCTGCGGAAGGAAACACGGTTTTTCATTCTCGGAGGTCGCGACGGACAATGGTGTCTGCCATTTGATATCTCGGAAAATAATGGGAACATAGCAGTTTCCATAAGTCGCCCGTTATTTTTAAGTTATTTCCTGACAAAATAAACAAAAAAACACCTCGACGTTTTTGGGCCATTTCTCGAAATATTGGTGTGGCCCCGGGGGAAAGTCTGCTGTCGGACAACATTGTCCGTCATGGCAGTCAACGTGTTAAGTAAGTATCTACTGAAAATTATCTAATGAAAACACAACATAACTATATAACTTTATCATTACAATTACACCGTACAACAACTGATATTAATTTTCCTAAATTCTAACGACACTTTAAATATCCGACAACATATTACGGGTCCGCACCCATTATTATAAATTGTACAATTTATAATTGTACGCTTACTTTCTAATACATTTTTAATTTAAATACTTTCTATAGGTCCTTGAAGTAGGGGTAATAAATAGTTACTAGCTCTCCGCCTCACGTCTACGCCGAATGGTATCATGGTGTGCACGGAGTACTCTGAGGAGCAGCTTCCGCCTGGTGAAGGAATTGTGGTAAGGATTGAGTGAATGGAGAAAGAGAGAACAAGGAGAGAATGAGAAGTTACGGAATGAGGCAAGTATTTGAAACTGTCTGTGATGTAGGAATCATCAAAAGGGGATGAAATAGGCGTTTTTAAGTTAGTGCGTTGAATAACTTGGATCTCATCTTGTCACGAAATTACGAATTTATGTTGGAAAAATAGTCTTTTCAAAATTTTTCGTCAAGAATATCTCACAAGAACTGATCGATAGCTGTTTAAAAACTAATTTGCAAAAAACATCGCAACTCTTTTTTCGGTATTTTTTTTTTCAATTTCTCAAATCAAAAATCAATTTGGTTCTAATATTTAAAAAGTCTACGTTCAGACTTCAGCATAAATGAAACAGAGATCATATTCATGTACTTATAACAAAGTGTACCAAGTCTTCCTCGTAAGCAAATCTATGTAGGAATAAAGGCTACAAAGGAGATATACGTACTGATGAGCCTGGCGAAGCCGAAGTCGCAGAGCTTGACGACGCCGTCGCTGGTGAGCAGGATGTTCTCCGGCTTCACGTCGCGGTGGATGCAGTTGTGCCGGTGGCAGTACGCCACGCCCTGCAGCGTCTGCCAGATGATCTGCTTCGACAGCAGCTCCGGACAACCCTGCGGGAATGGTTAGAACAATGATAATATAAATAGGTAGATTGAGCGTCGCCCTACAATGAAAACAAAAAAAACAAGGCAACAATATCAAGCATGTGTGCGTGCAGGCGATGTTTTTCGCGTTCATTTATTGTCTATGTGTAATCTGTGCGTAATGATATAAAAGTCGCCGCCAACAGTTGGCGGCGCTTTTTTGACACGTTTTCGCGGATTCGATTATCCATCTAGATATTTATACATCATTGGGTTAGAATTAGAACCTCTCAAGGCTCAAGCTAACTTTTATAAAGCTGAAGGGAGCGACTGGTTAGAACGTCTGAAGCTCTGGTTTAAAATGGTTTAGTTTTCGTTAAAGGTGGAGGGATCTTCTGGTTAGAACGTCTCAAGCGCTGCCTTAAAACTGTTTAGCTTTTGTAAAGGTTTATATTATGTTGCAAAGTTGATTAACCTTTAATGTGTGATGTGATCTATACTAATGTTATAAATGCTAAAGTCTGTCTGTTTGTGACGCTTTTATGGCCAAACCACCGCGGCACCGGCACGATTTTGATGGAATTCGGAATGAAAATAGCTACATAGTTGAAGATAGCTAGAAAAAGCGGTTTAGATTTTTCATACCAACTTTCATCTTTCATCCTCTCTTTCGTCACTATGTAAGTAACTGAACCGTTTTTATAGGTATTATGTAGGTACTATACTGATAAACTGCGCAAACGTTCTGTTACCTCTTGTTATTGGTTGTCAGTAAAAAATATTACGGGCTTCTGTTTTCGGCATTAGCATGAACAATATGTGCCTAAGTACTCGTATGTAAATCGAACTTAAAACAAATCAAACACTCAACTAGGTATTATTTGCGGGTAATTTCTGTGAGGCGATGTTAGTTAGGAAATTCCCAAATGAGTTCGTTGAATCAGTCAACCATTTTCCGTATTAGTTTGACAAATATCACTGTCTCGTTTATTTAAATTGGACGTCCATGTTTATATTTCCTAATTCCAAACAATACTCACTACTTAAGTATATAATCTTAACTCGTACAGTAGGTAGGTATGTATACAAATACACATACCTACATAATATTTAACCGCCTATCAACACATGCACCAAGAAAGAAATCAAACTGGTCATTCATATTCTACTTACTTTGTAGGCACCTACGTCAAGCATAATAGTAGATTGTATAACAAGGGAGCAAAGTAATATTTTTACGGCGAGGGCGCTTTTTTGAATCCAGAGCGAAATGAGGGATTCTAGAGTAGAATCCAGAGCGAAATGAGGGATTCTAGAGTAGAATCCCGAGCGTAGCGAGGGATTCAAAGTATGTCGCCCGAGCCAAAAATATTTGCTCCCGAGTGATACACTCTACTTTTCATCCCACCCTATGAGAAAATAAAAGGCGCCTCAAATTCAGGAATAATACTGTCACAGTCACTAAACTAACTAAACTGACTAAACTGACTAAACTGACTAAACTGACTAAACTGACTAAACTGACTAAACTGACTAAACTGACTAAACTGACTAAACTGACTAAACTGACTAAACTGACTAAACTGACTAAACTGACTAAACTGACTAAACTGACTAAACTGACTAAACTGACTAAACTGACTAAACTGACTAAACTGACTAAACTGACTAAACTGACTAAACTGACTAAACTGACTAAACTGACTAAACTGACTAAACCCGACTAACCCGACTAACCCGACTAACCCGACAAACCCGACTAAACCAACTAAACCAACTAAACTAACTAACTAAACCAACTTAACTAACTAAACTAATTAAACTAACTAAAGAACTCATTGTTCAAAACAAAACCATGAATTTCTAACAATCCGAACTGAATTTAAAAAGTGCGCGGAAATAGTACATTATGATATAAGTGCGCGAAGTTGGTCATTACAGTCGAGGCGGTATTGCACAGCCCGAGCCGCTAGGCGAGGGCTGTAATAGAGCCAAGACTGTAGTGAACAAAGCGCACGCGTATCATACGACGTTTTTCAACACACTTGCGAGGAAAAAAACAATTAGGTATCGACATTTTTCAGTCACAAATCAGCAAATTATAAACGAACAAATGTTTGCACAACGTGGCGCCGAGGTTTATTTTATTTTTTCGCGCGCCGTATCTTTGGTTGAATAACTATGCGCGCGCAGGCGCGCAGGTTAAGTCCAGAGGCAAAGAGCACCGCTATTCAGCCACAATATATTAAACTAAATAATTATGTATTTCTAATAGGAATTTACGGTAATTAATGATTTAAAATATTGTATTTTTTAAATGCTTTAATAGATAATTAGATGAAGTATAATCTTATCTTATCAGATTTTGACTAAGTACAACAAGTTTATTTATTTACAAAATAATAAATCTTTTGGTAACAACCTCTTTACGGATATTAAAAAAAGTGGAATAAGAAAAACACTAGTGCGGCAATGAAAAGTAAAACGCACTACTGTGTAATAAACCGCATTCCGGGCGTAAGACTAAAGAAAAAATAGCAACTTTACGAGCAAGTGTGTTGAAAAGATCTTTTCCGCGCACTTATTTAAATAACGGGGAGGAAAAACTCATTCTCGCCCGCTAAAAGTTTCTTATAGAAAACACCAACTTTGGGCCCCTTTAAGTGCGAACCATGTCGTCTTTTTCGAATAGGCGGGATGAAATAGTAGATTATACACCAAGGGGATAAAGCACTGTTTTATGTCACGGGCGCTATATTGAATCCTGAACGTAACGAAGGACTCCAAATTTAACTCCCGAGCGCAGCGAGGGTGTTATAAGTTAATTCCCGAGCAAAGCGAGGGAATTAAGATTGAGTCCTGAGTGCAGTGAGGGATTCAAGCGCCCAAGAAAAAAACAGTTTTATTCCGGTGGTGTATACTCTACTTTTCTCACTTTATGCGAGACAATAGAGTAGTTTCTGGGAGTCGATTATTGACAATGCCTATGGCATCTAATTTAATAGCTTCTGGAGTCAAAATACTTTCATCACTCGACATTTTTGGTATTTTTTTTTAAATATTTATAGAATCTTCTAAAGTACTACTAGCTATGGCTATAGCAACTTCTTTCAGCTGGCGTGGCCTACTCGATTTGACAAACAAATGAAGTTCGTCTCAGTGCGAATCTAGTGGGCCACGGCTTCGGTCTTCGAAAATCGAGTTGGCCGCGCCCGCTGAGGGCATTCTGTTTAGCGAAATTAGACTTTATGCACATAGCAATAAGAGTTATGAAAGTGAAAATCACATTATTGACCAGCGGGTTATAATGAAATTCAATAGAACATTATAACCCGGCTAAAGCCAAGAGGTATAATGTCTTGCTTTCGGTAAGGTTTACATGACATATAATTCGGCATTGTCGAGCATGTAGTGTGAAATAGTAGATTGTATGACAAGGGTGCAAAGTAATATTTTTTCGGCGAGGGCGTTTTTTGAATCCAGAGCGAAGTGAGGGATTCTAGAGTAGAATCCCGAGCGTAGCGAGGGATTCTTTAGTAGAATCCCGAACGTAGCGAGGGATTCAAAGTACGTCGCCCGAGCCAAAAATATACTTGCACCCGAGTGATACACTCTACTTTTCATCACCCACTATGAGAAAATAATATATATATATATATATATAATAGAAAATAATACGTAAAAATGCACGAAAACTTAATTTTAATTTGAAAACGAAATCTTAATTTGATTTCTTTTTTTATTATTCAGCTATTTAAAACACTATGGCTATATTTTACTATAATAGTCCACTCCACCATATACATAGTTACTTACTTTTACGGCAAGAAAGATTTCGTCGGGTGCTTCATTAAGAAAAGTCTCCACATTTTTGACTGTGAACACTTTGGATTTTTAGGTTTAAATCCATCAGAAATCCTCTTCAGATATGCTATTAATTTCGAATATGTGTCCAGTTTTATATCGTTATTAGAACTGACTGTTGATTTAAGCATTGAGTAGATACTCCAAAGGGTGGAAGGTTTTTTAGTTTTAGCTAAGTTCTGGAAGTACGCCAAAAACACAGTTTCTGAAAAATTCTTGGCGCCTCTTGCATTTCTCCATTCCAAAAAATTATCATAGGCTTTCAAATATTTTTCCCGGGATTTCGCAGGTAATAAAGTATTCATCACATTACTCGCTTCAGTTTTTATACTATCAGGAGGATACTTTCACTATCGTTGGAAGAACTCATTTTTTCAAAACAAAACAAAATTTCTAACAATACGTAAAAATGCACGAAAACGCGGGAAATAGTTCGAGCGATCTTAATCTTTTTTTATTATTCAGCTGGCGGGGCCCTCGCGTCGAACCAGACATTCTTTATTCAAACAATATTTGTGTTCGATTTCTTTAGCGCAAAATACTAAAATGTTCTAAATTCAAAATAGGACGGAAAAGATCTAGCCGGCAGGAAAAATTGTATGAAAATTCATTCCGGCCCGCTGAATAGAAAACAGCAACTTTGGAACCCATTATGTCCGAACCAAGTCGTCTTTTTCGAATAGGGGTGATGAAAAGAATATTATTTTACTCTTTAGAATCGATTCTCAATTACTCGACGACGACGCCGTAGGTAGGTACCTATTTCTTCGCCACCCATGACTCCGTACCACAGGTTAAACCAAAACATCTCCGATATTAGGCACCGGCCTATATTACAGTCATCGACTCAGGGGTGTCACTTCAAGCGACGAAATCTTTAAAAATCAGTTACTTATATCGTCCTTATCACATGATTTCAGATATCAGCAATCCATACTCAGAGTAAATTGTAAAACAATTATATCATAGCTTAATTCATTAGTATTTGAATAATTTTAAACCATGATCTAAAAATCCTTATGAAAAATAAAACCATAAACCGTTATGAGCATTCTATCACAGAACAAAAAACACGACAGGGACAGAAATAGTATAGTTAAAAGTATAGGAGATCATAATGAAGGACGAAGGGTTACGTATTGTTCATCAGTGCAATGATCACATAAGCCACATTACATTTAGCAATCTTCAAAAGTTTAAATAAAGCAAGTGTATTTACTATGGCTCGTACCTAACTAAATGCAGGTTCGACGGCTACTGATCTTAAGTTTAAGCCGATTAGTAAAAAGGCTATATACGGATCGTTTTCCCCCATATCCCTCTGAACATATAGCTATAAGCTATCGGTTTACCTCAGAATTAGTATGAGGGGACCCTAAATATGTAAATGAAACAAATGAACCACATATAAATGTGCATGTAAACATACCAACAAGGGCTACAAGTCAACCATTGTTTATCGATTTACCGAATTCAAAGTACGCAATAAAATCGTCAATCATACATCGCGTGAGGACTCATATAACTCATCGAACGGGTGCTGTAAATCACGTGAGTGTTTTGAGGTTGTAGTAGTAACTTGGACAAACAGCATACCACAGTTTAATTAAGCAGCCAGTCTCGTAAGTTGAATGCCCATTGACGGGGTTAAGCAACAAAATGTCTTTAGATCGTTAGCGTTAGAAACGTGGCTTTTTTGGACGTTTCAGATCATGAATATGTAAACAGATTGGAATTGTGTAACGATCAATAATGATATTATTAAAATCAATTCGTCATGAAAATTAAATAAGGTAAGTATTTATTTATAATTTTGACTGATGAGATGGTAACTAAAGGGCAAATCCTACATCCTACTAATATTATAAATGCGAAAGTTTGTAAGGATGTATGTGTGTGTGTGTGGGTTTGGTACTCTTTCACGCAAAAACTACTGAACGGATTTCCATGAAACTTTGCAGCAATATAGCTTAGACATCGGAATAACATAATTTGTTAAAATTTATAAAGATTTTTGAAGGGACTGGTTTCCCCGAAGCGAAGCGAGGGCGGATTTACTAGTACTTAATAAAAGAATGTACCTATGAGGTAAGCTATTTTATGCAGATAGCACATTATACATATATAAAATGGATTTTAATGACCATTTTCGGCTATCTGAGAGATATTTTGTAAGTATACGAAACATTAATTATTTAGCATCAGTATATTTTATACGTAGATGCTGAATACGAGTTTATTTCTATTTATTGTATGGTAGATAGCTATGTAGACTATGTAGAGTCGTTCATATCATGAACGAAACGCTTACAATGTGAACATTCCGAGAGCCACTAAACTAGTAAGGTTACACGTGATTGCCCGTTCCGCACGTGAATTTGCACGAAATCGGGTGAATGTTAAAAAAATTGCTAAGTTGTACCTGTTGATAGGGTTGGCGACTTATGATCGCCAAAAAGGTTAATAAACATTAGGTAACATACGAATTATTCGGAAGCTTTGATTTCCAATTTCTTTGAGTAGGTTGCTAAGGCACTGTCTGCCTGATTAGGGTGTCACAGAAGATGCCGGTGGTAGGTACCTAATAACAAGTTGCGCTATGTTCAAAAACGTCAGAGATTGCAAAGGATACCTACCTATGACATACATATGTACATACATACATGGCTGCAGTTCGGAAAGCTATCCATAAGTTAGTACGGTTGTGTACAAATTAGTTCCTTTTTAAATTTTTCTTGATAAAAAAGACCGCTTAAGGTATAAATTTCAATAGATTCAGTTGCTAATGTTACGAGTAGATATATCTCTCCTAACAACAGTAAGTTATAAAGTACGTGTGTTAAAAAAACTAGCCTCATTCATATTGTAAATATAACTGTTTCTTGTGAGTTTCGAATAAAAAGTCTCCATACCTCTGTCAAGTGCACAATAAATAACGGATGGTGTCCTGTTAGGTATATAACCGGTCAAGTGTGTGTCGAATCGCTTGCAATGTAATGAAGTACGCGTTAACCTTGATTCTATAAGCTTTCATTTTCGCATTCTTGTACATAAAAACTTACAGATGAGCAACCTAATGGCTCATGGTCACAATCGCCAATGATTGATATGACGTAAGAATTGTACTACCACTGTTATCTACATATTTTTTCGCAAATACATAGATATACCTTGGTCCCTTGGGAATTTATCCCTCACCCGCATAACTAATGACATTCAAGATGGACGAAGTAACGTTTCAACAAAAAAAATCCATACGATTTAATTACCCATCCATGTCAAAAATAATTTAAACACCAATTTATGAAGACGTATTTAACACAAAACTAAAAAGTGGCAACCCTGCGTCCTCAGCGATTTGTTGCAATATCGCGGGCAGTTCTTGCCTTCTTGCCGAAGAGGTTTAACCATTTCCTCACATTTAGCGTTGCGCCACACCTCGGCTGGATTATGATAAGATCACTTAAGGCCGTAATATAAGCTATTTATTAACAACTAGCTATCCGCCCGCGGTTTTGACCGCGTGAAATTCTTTTTTTAATATTTCATCCCCTTATTCAGCGCCTTAAGGGTTGTTTATTGAAAAATAAGTATTGTTGGAGTGGTGGAAAATCATCTAAATCGGTCCAGCAGCGGTTTAGATTTTTCTAACAAACTTTCATCCCCTATTTCAAGCCTTTAGCGGTTTGATTTTAAAATTAAAAAAACTAAAAAACACGCTTTTTATAGAATACTGAACTAAAAAAATAGAAAATTAGTTTCAATAAATTTAAATTAAGAATAGTGTTAAAAATTTCAACAAACATGAATTAATAATAGTGTAAATAAAGAAAATATTTTATTTAAAAAAAGCGTGGGGTGCTTTTTAAGATATTATCAAAATGACACCATGCACCCCACGCTTTTTTTTAAATAAAATATTTTCTTTATTTACACTATTATTAATTCATGTTTGTTGAAATTTTTAACACTATTCTTAATTTAAATTTATTGAAACTAATTTTCTATTTTTTTAGTTCAGTATTCTATAAAAAGCGTGTTTTTTAGTTTTTTTAAACTATTATTTATTTTCGACTTTTTAGTTTTGTTTATTTATAATAGCTTGTTTTTATAATTTTAAACTATTATTTGGTCTCTATCGATCTATCTACTGTGATAACTTAGAATTCAAATAAACAGAAGAACAACGCCATCTAGTAAAACGTAATGTACGCAGTCAAACTGAATACGCAGTTACAGCTAGTTGCCCGTAAATATGGGTAGATGGCAGTAGCAAATGGATAGATGGCAGTAGTGTGAGAGTAAAAAAATTAAAATCTTATTTTGCATATTGAAAATTGGAATAATTTTATCAAAATAGTGTAATGTCATCGGAACTCGATAAATATACAAAGTTTGAACGAAATCTGGCCATTTAAAGTGGGTCAAAATCGCGTCCAAAGAAGTCGGTTACAAACAAATATACAAACATACAAACATACAAGTGAAGCTAATATAAAGCGTGTAATAATATCATTATGGTAGTCTCTTTATGCGAAGGAGAGTTACATACAAACATACGTACAACAAACATACAAACATACAGGTGAAGTTATAGGCTAGGGAAGGTGGAAATTAAAGAAGTTAGGAAAAACGCCTATTTTTAGGAAAATCCGCGATAGATTTGCGTGGAAAGGGTCTAGAAAATTAGGGATCAACTGTTTATAGATGCGTTATGAATTTGAAGCAAAACGCCTGAGGGGCACGGAAGATATTAACAGAAATGTAGGTTTAAAATGAACGAATTTAGTATAAATCAAGGAAAAACAGTTGTAACTCGGAAAATTCGCGATGGATTTTCGTGGAAAAGGTATAGGAAGTTAGGGATCAGTTAGCTTTAAGTTAGTTATGAGTTTGAAGCACAACGGTTGAGGGGCACGGAAGATATTAAAGGAAGTATAGGTATAAAATTAAGAAAAAAATGAGGAAAAACAGCTATTTCTCGGAAAATTGTGGTCGGATTTTCGTGAAAATGGTATAGAAAGTTAGGGAATAATTAGTTGCAGATGCTATATAAGTTTGAAGCAAGAAGACCTTTGGGCACCGGAGATATTAAAGAAAATGGAGTAAAGTTACATACAAACATACATACAAACATACAGGTGAAGTTAATAAAAGCGTGTTAAAAAGGAGGCTATGTGTCCTCGACTATTCTCATCTCCAATTTCATCCAATTTGTGCCGGTGGTTTAACCGTGAAAGCGTCACAGAGAAACAGACAGACAGACTTTCGTATTTAGGTATAATAGGTACTAGAAAACCGTGTGTGCTTCGCTTCTGGAAACCTGTCCCTTCGCACCCACTAGGAAAAACTTATCTATAAACCGGTTGAAATTTGAAATAAAATAAACACTAAATGTTAAATGAAACTTAGGTTCCAATATAATGTGCCACTATAATGTATTCAATGATATTTTAATTCATTAACATTAAAAAAAAGATACTTATTAGAAAAAAAATAGAAGCGCTAGTTTCCAATGTGGACTGACAGGTTTCGAAAATGTATTGCAAGGTCGAGCTAAGTACAGGTATAATATATTTATAAATATGTTTTCACGATTGAAATGAATTACCAGTTATGTACCAACTAACAAAAAACATTTTCAAACTTCGATCGCTGACTGAGTGTGGTCTAAACCTGAATGACAAAGAGGTCTGCTTTCAATAGTAGGTGGTAGGCGCTGAAGCGCTCATAGCCCGGCGGCTTGCGTCGATCCTAAGCGATCGACAAAGTTAAGCAACAGCGGGCGCGGTCGGTAGTCGGATGGGTGACCGCTAGTGGCAAAAATTTCTTGAGCGCTTCCGTGCTTCGGAGGGCACGTAAAGCCGTCGGTCCCAGTTGTTATCGATTGATAGCAGTCGTTAAGCCATGTCGTAGGCCTTCGGGCGGCTTGAAAACTCTCGACACTGGGTTGGCCACTAACCCCTCCACCAACCCGCATTGGAGCAGCGTGGTGGAGTACCTATGCTCTAGGCCTCCTCAGTAATGAGGAGAGACCCGTGCTCAGTAGTGGGCCATTAGTGGGTTGTAGCTTAGCTTTTTTTTTTAGGCGCTGAACCCCAAGCTTCTCAACAAAAAGGTAGAAGCTTAACCACTCACATGCGTGCAATATTTAGTATGGCTCTATTGGCTCTTTCAATTTATGCGTTTCGTATCGTAGCAGTGCGGGATCCGTACCGCGAACGTACGACGATCGCACTGGCCGCACCGTGCACTTTGTATGAAAACAAACGACTGGGGGTGCTTCGTTCGACAAACGCGACGAGAAACGCGCGGCAGCCGTACGACACGAAACGCATAAATTGAAAGAGCCCTTAGAGGGAAAAGGGGGGTACAAATAGGTTGTGCACGCGGGCGCCCAAACAGCTGTCTGCACCCATTGAGGTACTATGTATTTAACTAGTACATAGTATCTCAATTACGGCACCCCTGATCATACTGTGCGGCTATGAAAGCGTAGCCTTAAAACCGTTGTGTGGCTAGCAGAGTTTAGCACTCACAGAAGGGTACTTCTCGAGCTCGTGCAGCACGGTGTGGTCGCAGTACTCGAACACGAGGTGCAGTTTCCGCTTGCGCCGGAACACCTCGATCAGGTTCACCAGGTTCGGGTGCTTCAGGTTCTGTGGGGAACGACCGGCCTGGGTCAATCAGGTAATAGAAGCACAGCACACTATACTTAAGTCGCCGAGAATGTAGAATTGCCAGTATTGCCACTCCCCGCTAAAAACTAATTGAAATAGTTTTGAAGTGGATTAAAAGTTGTTCTCTGATTGTTTTATAAATAGAAGAATAAAACAGACTTGCTGATGTTGCTAATAAAAAACAGAAAGTACCCGCATTACTTATTACCTTATTAGCTTATTACCTACTTGATCCAATGTGGGAACCGTTTGTATTTAAAAACAAATACCCTGCTGTCTCCCATACTTAATTTAATGCTTGCTAAATTAATTTATCATAACACTAAATCAGGCAAAAACAAAAATTCAAGCGAAACCTCGTAGTTTTTACTGCTACCCTTTTTAAATTTGTAATACAACATCAACATGCACATAAATAGTTCCAATTCCAAATTCCAATGTTCCAAGAAACTTTCAAGTCTAATAGCTAATTACAGCAGAAAACAGAATAATATAATGATCATTTTGTATCCAGGTGTTTAATGTGCGTTTAAATATTTTTATATACAGGGGTTTAATGAATAAAATAAATATTAATTTTTAATTTTACGAATTTAATCATAATTATATGTTAATAACACATTATTTAGGGACTGGGCAGGTGGAATAATAGGTATTATCTTCATACCTTGGCAGGCCTAAAAACCTAATCACTGTCATAATGTGCATATGAGCACAGCAACCTACAGTAACTGCTCTCTGGCCTACGGTGTAGTTACAACAGTATTGTTTTATTGCGTCTTTTTTTTCTTCTTCATTTAAAAGAAATATATAAACATAGTAGACTCTTTTAAGCGACTTCAAAAAAGAAGGAGGCTCTCAATTCTACCGTATATAATATGCTTTTTTATGTTTGTTCAGCGATTTTTTCGTCGTTTGTGACCCGTATTTGATAATTCTTTTTTGTTGAAAAGAGGATATTTCAAGGGTAGTCCCATTATAAGGACACCAGGATCTGATGATAGTATCCCAGAGAAATCGAGGGGAACTTTGGAAAATTATAGGGGCGACTAGGGTGTTTGTTAATGTTTTCATTAAATAAGTATATTAAAATACTACAATTTAATGGCGGCCTGGAGTCAATCTTTGAAGCCAAAAGACAGTCGAGGGAGCTACTCGGCGAGTATTTTTTGAGTTATCAACGTTGTCAACGTTGAAGTCAGTATTTTTTTGTAAAAAGCAATTATTATTATTGATAATGCTTGCTTTATATTTTTGTATTGTTTGCTCTCAATAATGTGCAATTTTCTGCCAAAGTGAAGCCTAGTATCTAATTAATGTTTATTTTATTTGACTATTTTAAAGATGCAACTTGATACAAAAACATATATGTGATTGGGACACTGAAGGCAGTGGTATTTCGACCGATTTTTGTTTTTTCTTCTTTATTAATTTTACGGGTTTATTGTATTTGCACATTCTAGCTCAATGTCTGATGCTTCGTTTAACAATAAAAAATGATGTAATATGTTAATACTTTTTTTCTACAACCCCGGACACCCGATTTGCACGAACTCGTAGAATCAGCCTTTTAGCGTATGTATGATAAATATGATAAGCAATTATGCTAGGACATAGTCCTGTTCACGCCAAGGCCAGGAAAGGTCAATGTCCTTTAGGTACTCACATCATTGCTCATTTATCATTGCTTATTCACACCTATTTGTCATAAAGTTAAGATAAATAATACAACTTACTTAATTTACAAAATAATACTTGCTTAATTAAAAAAATCAGTAATTCGAATTTACAAAAAAAATATATTTAACGATGGTTAAATGAGCTTAGTTAACCAAACTGCGAAGAAAGATATTTTTATTATCCACAATCTAAAATCTGTGACCATCCGTGTATATAATCAAAGGTGACCATAAACAGTTTGGATTGTCACAATCACAGACCTTCCAAATTAGTCAAAATATTATTTGTTTTATAGCATAAAGGACTGCGCACATTACAACAACGCCACGCCAACGCGGTTACGGAGCAACTCAAATGTGAGCATTGAATAAAGATCCTTATATCTTGCACGTTACGGTTGAATTTCGAGTGTACACTTGAAAAACGTGGACTACTCCCCACCCACTGCTCACCGACGCCGTTCCGACTCCAGCGAGTGGGCCACGCGTTGGCCGTGCGCTTACGGTTAGCGGTCGACTCGCCGACCACCCGTGGACCGCTAAAACACAATGCCTGAAGCGGCATTCGGTTTGGGAGTCGGTGCGTTAACGGCCACCCACCCGCGCTTCTTGTTACTATTGTTATTACATTTGCGAGACATGACATCTAAATAAATTTTCATCACCCCTATTCGAAAAAGACGACTTGGTTCGGACATAAGGGGTTCCAAAGTTGCTGTTTTCTATTCAGCGGGCCGGAATGAATTTTCATACAACTTTTCCTGCCGGCTAGATCTTTTCCGTCCTATTTTGAATTTAGAACATTTTAGTATTTTGCGCTAAAGAAATCGAAAACAAATATTGTTTGAATAAAGAATGTCTGGTTCGACGCGAGGGCCCCGCCAGCTGAATAATAAAAAAAGAAATCAAATTAAGATCGCTCGAACTATTTCCCGCGTTTTCGTGCATTTTTACGTATTGTTAGAAATTTTGTTTTGTTTTGAAAAAATGAGTTCTTCCAACGAATAGTGAAAGTATCCTCCTGATAGTATAAAAACTGAAGCGAGTAATGTGATGAATAGTTTATTACCTGCGAAATCCCGGGAAAAATATTTGAAAGCCTATGATAATTTTTTGGAATGGAGAAATGCAAGAGGCGCCAAGAATTTTTCAGAAACTGTGTTTTTGGCGTACTTCCAGAACTTAGCCAAAACTAAAAAACCTTCCACCCTTTGGAGTATCTACTCAATGCTTAAATCAACAGTCAGTTCTAATAACGATATAAAACTTGACACATATTCGAAATTAATAGCATATCTGAAGAGGATGTCTGATGGATTTAAACCTAAAAAATCCAAAGTGTTCACAGTCAAAAATGTGGAGACTTTTCTTAATGAGGCACCCGACGAAATCTTTATTGCCGTAAAAGTAAGTAACTATGTATATATATGGTGGAGTGGACTATTATAGTAAAATATAGCCATAGTGTTTTAAATAGCTGAATAATAAAAAAAGAAATCAAATTAAGATTTCGTTTTCAAATTAAAATTAAGTTTTCGTGCATTTTTACGTATTATTTTCTATTATATATGTATATATATTATTTTCTCATAGTGGGTGATGAAAAGTAGAGTGTATCACTCGGGTGCAAGTATATTTTTGGCTCGGGCGACGTACTTTGAATCCCTCGCTACGTTCGGGATTCTACTAAAGAAACCCTCGCTACGCTCGGGATTCTACTCTAGAATCCCTCACTTCGCTCTGGATTCAAAAAACGCCCTCGCCGAAAAAATATTACTTTGCACCCTTGTCATACAATCTACTATTATTCTAAATCTATATTGTAAATAATAGGTATGGTTATAAAATTAGTAGTAGGTACATAATATTATAATATGTCATATCATAATATAGTAATACAATTTTTTAAATATATGTAGATACTTATATGGTAATTAAATAAGTAGGCATCATTTATCTGTACAATATTATGACAATACTTACATGTATTCGGATTAATATTTTCATTTATTAGGTATTGGAAATGGAAATTGGAAATGGAATTTAATTAGGTACATAGCTAATATAGATTATTAATGAAAGTAATACTTATAAATGTGAGTTAAGTAAACAAAATTATTTTTATTTAATCGCGCTCACACATTGGCGCGAAATCAAGGTCGCTGGCCAGCAGCAGCACGAGACGCGCGTCCTTGGAAGGAACGTTTTATAAAGGTTGCGTTTACACCGGCGCAAAATTGCTCGTTATGCATGCATATTCATTAAATTAATTATTTACTATTTTTTGATACAATCAAATTAATATGGTGTATTCCTCGTAGTTCCACCAGTAGTTCCACTGGTGGTACTACGAGGAATTTGACATTCCTCCTCGTGCCACCAGTGGTACGACGAAGAATTGTAACTCCTCGTCGTACCACTGAATGTTTGCTCTACTTTAGATGTCACTTTATTTTTTTTTATATAATTGTATAAATTTATTATTATTATTATGTATTATTACTTTTGTTGTAGTAAATAAATTGATAATAGGTATAAAAATATAAATTTCCCATTATTTTGAAATAAACCAAAAGTAAAAATACACAGAGTAGGTAATTTATAAAAATCGGTCACTTTAATAATTAAAATTGTTTAATTAATGATTTTAAACTAAAACCATCGCGGACGTTAAAAAATTTAACTCGCGATTGTACATTACAGTTTTATCTACTTCTAAAAATAATTATGACCTGTACTGGTTCTTCAATATGATTTTATTCTTATGCCATCTTGGACACTAAATATTCTATATGCAAACGAGGTACTATTTACGAATGCCAGCGCGCCCCTGTTCGCAACATAATAATTATGATTTTAAGCTTAGGTATATCATCGCGGATATTAAACATTTTAAATCCAAAGGGGTACTTACGATTTTCAACTGTTTTATCTTTTTACTAATTCCGGCCCGTACTAGTTCATAATATATGATTTTAAACTTATATCATCGAGGACAGAAAACATTTTAAATGCAAACGGGAACTCACGATTTTGAATTATAATGTAATCGGAGAAATTTAAACATTTTAAGGTACCTACTTATCACTATACCGCTTAAAATTCGATAATGAAGTTACTAAGCTAACGTTACAAGACTCGACTGTGAGCATTCGTTAAGTAAAAACCAACGAGTGGGTCGATCAACGTCGACGAGTTGACCACGCGTGGTCGACTCGTCGACGGTGAACAAAACGGTCGGAGTGGGAACGGAGTGGAGTTGGCGTGGAGTGGGTGTGGCGTTGTTATAATGTGCGCAGTCCTTTACGCAACATTTTTCTCGCGGGCTACATATTTGTAATAACTATTTCAAGTGGGCTATATTACGGTTCACTAATGAGATCGTTAAATTGTGCACACTTATGAACATTCTTTTCTAGATCAGGTTCATAATTAGTGCATGCTACCCATAAAAGTAAAAAGTTATCTACAAGAGAATCAGCAAGCTGTTTTTTATTATCATATTTTGCCAGTGCGGATTGGTGGAGGAGTTTCTATGTAAACGATCATAATTTATGTAGGCCTAAAAGCCTGGTGATTCGATTTCTTCCTTATATTTCCAGTAGGTACAGTCTGTAAGCCTAGTAACCTCGCTGTAGCTCGGGACCAGAATACGAGCTTCGGTATCCCCTGCCTGTCGTAAGAGGCGACTAAAAGGGGGTTTTAGGGGTTGCGGGCGGCTTGAGTGGGAGCTCGAACCGTCCATCAGCAACCCCGGGAAGGACGACGGTATGTGTGGCCGCACACCGTTGTACGGAAGGCTAGCGATGGGGCATTTAGTCTCTCGCGGGCAGAGCCCCAAGGGCGCCGCGCTCGGAGGACTCCGGTTGTGTTCCTTTGGAGATCCCGGAGTTCTCCACAAGCGCTGAGGTAGGCCACCGGGGGGGTTTTAGTGGGTAAAAATCCCACATAACCCTGTGTCGCTCCCACGGCACCGGGTACCTTTTGAAGGTTTCCCCTTCGATAACAAAAAAAAAAAAAAAAGTAACCTCGTCTGTGGTTCAGTAGAGTGACTAGAGTGCACCAAGTAGAAATGGGTGGTCCACTCAGGGACATAGTAAGGAACGTTTACATTCAAACATTACTATAGGTCTACCTTCAGCATCCGTATCTCCCTCAGCGCGATCTTCCGGATGAGCGGGTCATCTTCGTTCTCGACGAACTTCTTGACGGCGACGATCTCGCCGGTGTCGCGGTTGCGGCACTTGTACACCAGCCCGTACGAGCCCTCGCCCAGCTTGGCCAGCTTCTCGTAGCGCTCCATGGCGCGACTGCTGGCGCGCGACCTGCGAACGAGCTGGATGTAGCAGCGAACAGGTTTGAATGAGGCCTACAATGGTCATACAGCACGCGACTTGCAACGCGAGCTGGATGTAGCAGTAAACAGTTTTGAATGAGGTCTACAACATTCATGGCGCGGCTGCTAGCGCGCGAACTGCGACACACGCTGGATGTAGCAGCGAAAAGGTTTGAATGAGGGATAGTACAACGTTCATGGCGCGACTGCTGGCGCGACCTGCGACACATGCTGGATGTAGCAGCGAACAGGTTTGAATGAGGTCTACAATGTTCATGGCGCGACTGCTGGCGCGCGAACTGCGACATGGATGTAGCAGCGGACAGGTTTGAGGTGTTCAATGCTCATACAGCACGCGACATGCAACACAAGCTGAATATATCAGCAACCAGGGTCGATTTTTTATCATGTACTATAAGTTAACCCTTGACTACGACCCCACTTGATGATAAGTGGTCAAAGTATTTTAATGGCAAAGCGTGATAACTTAGACTTGATTTGAAGTCACCCATAGGATAATAGAACGAACAGTAAGTATAAACGAAAACAATATAAGAAAGAACGTATGAACTGTCTTCAATGTTCATACAAGTGTTCATTCTTGGATAACGAGGAAGCCGTTAAATCATGCTATAACTGGCTGTCTACTTCCAAATAAGTAAAAATCAAGGTTGATTTTTAGAAATAGGATGTTTGACGATTTTTAGAATAGGATGCAATAGGTAAGTAAATACGTATTTTTTAGCCAAATTAGTAGCTACGTAAATAGGTACTTAAAGATGGTATTAAGCTAGGTGGATAAACTTATGGTGCTACATTGCTCTTTGATTAAATCCAAGATTGGGATGGATTCGGCTAGTGTATCGGATGGTGTAGGTAAAACAATTTTAATGAAAAACGAATGTTTCTCATTAGATCTATGGTTCACGACACAAAACTAAAGTGTTCGTCTCTCCTAAACTAATTCATGGCGGATCATGGCATCATATATTCACGTTAGTTATATACGTATGTATCAACGATAAATACCTAGCGGACACCACATACGGAGATATGATGGCTGGATTGATGGCTTCCTTCATGGTTCACTAAAATTTATACCTATGAATACCAGACAACAGTCTACCGGTGCCACAGTAGACGACCAGCATAATTTTTAGTTAAATATCGAAAGATAAAAATAATTCTGGTTCATTTCACCGAAAAAAGCCTCCTCTGATTTGGTTCAGTTGATCATTCTCTTCTGTCAACGTGATGGTTATAAACTATAGAGTAAATAAAATTGTTTAAAGAAGGCAAAGAAGTTTTGTGTTCTCTAGAAGCACAGAGCATAGAGCCTAGAGGCAAGGTATTAGAGGCACTTATCGTGAGTACGTAAGATGATTTATTGCAAACACAAGAGAACATACATTATCAATATAAAGTACAATAAAAAGGTGGTCTTATCGCTAGTATAAATTATTACCGATTATACCGACCGAAATATACCGATTTGACCTTGCTATACGAATGAATGAATGAATGAATGATTATTTATTCGCATTAATTGTGGTTACATGGGTCTTAAATCAAATATTATAGTAGTTCTACACAATTAGCCAATAATGTCATGGCATGCAAAATTCTAAAATTAAAATACAAAATTACATTATTACAATACAATTAAATTATTAAATATTATTACAATAAAACAATGTACAAATTAAGTTCAATCAAAGTTAATATTATCGATTAATTATAGTTTAAAATGTCAATTTAAAAAATGTCAAATCTAAATCATTACCATAAATCCTATTGTCAGACTCTATTAATTAATTAAATATACATACGAGTATCATAAATTAAAAACTCATTGTCTCAATTCGTCAACTTTGTAAAAGCACTTATTAACTAACCATTTTTTTAATTCCTTTTTAAATTTAGTTAGATTTAACATCTTTATGTCATGCGGCAGTTTATTATATATTTTAATGCACATACAATAACAATTCTTCTGCTGCTGTCTAGTTTTACATTGCGGTAATCGTAATTTTTCCGCATGTCTACTTATGAGGTTTCCATAATGTCCCTTTTTTTCAAACAAGTGCATATGCGTTTTGACAAATATTGAAGACTCATAAATATACAAACTAGGTACTGTAAGAATCTCAAGTTTTTTAAAAAAGGGCTTGCAACTAATTTCAGGGCTTAACCCACAAATGGCTCGTATGCATCTTTTTTGTGCTACTAAGACTTTATTCAAAGTTTGTGCATTTCCCCACATTATTATGCCATACCTTAAGTTTGATCCGACGTATCCGTGATAAGCTTTTAGTGCTGTTGCTTTATCGCTGATTTTTGGTATGCGCCAGAGTGGGTAAATGAATCTATTTATTTTTGAACAGACTTTATTTATATGATTTTTCCAGGTGCATTTATCATCTAACATTATTCCTAAGAATGTAACAGAGTCTGTTTCATTAACGTTTTTATTTTCATATTTTACATTTAAATTCAGCTTTTTCCACCCTTTATTAACAAATTGAACGTATTTCGTTTTTTCTGCATTTATATGTAGATTATTAATTCGTAGCCATATTGATATGTTGTCCATTAAGTTATTTATTTCACTATCAAGATTTGATGAGTATTTGTTTATTACAATAATTGCTATGTCATCTGCAAACAGGGAGCATTGATGATTAGTGATTTTTGGGAGGTCATTAATGTAGAGTATAAAAAGTAAAGGTCCTAAAATGCTGCCTTGTGGGACACCTGCTTTAATAAGTAAAGGCTCCGATTTATAGGACACTTCTTCTTGATTACGATTAATGTTATTCACCTCGACACATTGCGTTCTGTTGGTTAGATAACTCTCTAGCCATTCCAATGGTCGCCCTCGGATACCATATCTTTCGCATTTCCACAGGAGTAGTTTATGGGAAACAAAATCGAAGGCTTTGCTCATATCGTAGAAGATTCCAATTGTTTTCTTCTTATTGTCAACGTTCTCTAGGATATTTTTCACTAAATTAAATGTTGCAAGAGACGTTGATTTGTTTTTGCGAAATCCATTTTGTTGCGGGGCAATTATGTCATGCTTTTCTATAAAGTCTAGGATTCGCTTGTGCATGGCTTTCTCTATTATTTTTGAAATTATCGGAACGAGAGCGATTGGACGATAGTTATTCATAGATGTTTTATCATCTTTTTTATATATGGGCTTAACAATTGATATTTTCAAATTAGTTGGAAATGTGCCGGTTGAAAAGGATAGATTAATAATATAATTTAAAGGAGAAGCTATTAGTTTAGCAGTTAATTTTATTACTTTTGTTGTCAGATTATCATATCCGACTGAATTTGTATTTTTCAGGTTCATTATTATTCTTAAAACTTCATTAATGTCAGTGGGATAGAGAAATAAGGATTTATTATTAATGTCAATTTTATATTTATAATTATTCGTAGTCAATGTATTATCAGATGTCAAGTTAATAAAATATTCATTGAAATTATTGGAAATGTCAATAGGGGATGTCACATATGTATTATTTAATTTAATTTTGTTAATTATTTTATCATTTTGTATATGGCATGTGTCATTTTTTATAATTTTCCATGAAGCGAGGCATTTATTTCGTGCATTCTCTATATATTTCCGGTTGTTGAGCTTTTGAGCTTGTAGTATGCATCTCTGCAGGGTTTTGTTATAAGTAATATATTTTGTTTTTGTGTCCTGGTTTCGAGTTGTGTAATGTTTAAACCTTAATTTTCGTTTAGTTTTTGTCGATATTCTTATTCCTTTGCTTATCCAACGTGCTTTGTAGCAATCTTGTTTTATTTTAACTCTTAAAACCGGGAAACATAAATTGAAAAACATTATAAATAACTCATGAAAACAATTAAATGCTTTATTAACGTCAGTTTCATTATAGACGTCTGTCCAGGATAATTGACTAATACAGTAATAAAACTTTCGCATATTATCCGCACTGTAGTCCCTTCGTTTTATAAATTGTGCTTTAGGCCGTATTACTTTTTTTTCGCAAGGTAGAGACAGGAGTTGTCCAGTATTATGGTCAGATAGATTTAAATTAAGAAGTTCTCCAATTGCATTTGTTTTATTGCATATTATGTGATCAAGGCATGCATTGCCCCGGGTAGCGTCTTTTATATAAAATGTATAGTTATAGCTCTCTACTAGCGAGATAAAGTCAAAGGTCAGGTTATTGTTTTTTAATAAGTCTATGTTAAAATCACCTGTAATGATAACCGCACTTTTTAATTTACGGTTATAATATTTTAATATTTTTTCCAAATTATTAATAAACACGTAAGGATTACTATTAGGAGTCCTGTATATGCATATTACATAACATTTGATATCTGGTAGTTCAACACCACATATCTCAAAGCACAGTTCCTGGCTTAGCCTTTTTAGGAATGGGATATCTCTATATTCTATACCGTCTCTACTCATAATACAGGTACCTCCGCGTCTCTGTCGATCTCTACAAAAACTAGATGCTAGGCGATAGCCATTTAACTTAAGATTTGGCTCTTCCCCTTGCTGTATAAATGTTTCACATAAGCATAGAATGTCTATATGTTTATGGTTATCTTGTAACTCTTGCAATGTTATCTGTAATGTATCTTTTTTACTGGTGAAACCTGCAATATTTTGGTGTAGTACTAAAAGTTTACATAACGAATTATTGACGAAAAAAATCATTATTATTGCAATTTTTGTTACTTTCATTTAGGGTCGTAATTAATTTAGTCCCCTTTTCTTGCTTGGGAAAGTAATGTAGTATGGTCTTTTGTTGCAATTTAGTCGTATATTTGGAGTTAGAGAATTAAAGAATGATATTGTATCTAAGCACGTAAGCACCTTACGAAAGCCATTATCAAATCTCATGAAAATGTCATCTTTGAAAAATCTATAAAAAAAAACACAAAAACATCGTTTCATACTATTTTACAGAATAATTTTGTAATACCAACTTAAAACCTATGCTTAAAACCAGGTGCCTGAATGACGTGACGTGACGTGACCATGTAAAATTTATTCCCCACTTCCATGATCCTTGGAAATATCGAAACCTTATCAAATCCACTATAGAAACAAGTTGCAGAATTCATTAACAAAATCGTGCAAAAATTGTTACAAAATCTATTGGCTCAATATATCGCTGAGAATGTGAAAGGATTGTTTAGTATGTGCTCGTTAAATAAAGTTCAAGGTTACCTCCTCGGTAGCAGCGGCAGATTGTTGCCGAATAACCAGAGTCGTTTATCACCGAACCATTTCTCCATACAGGATGCCACGTTGTTAAACAGTTTGAATCTCGAACAACCCCACAGGCTCAAATCGTGCATCCGCGTTTCAGAAAGTAAAATTAAGCGAACATTTCCCGCCAAATTCTAACGTTTTTTCAACTGTGGTCCGAATCAGATTTTTCTTTTTTTTCGCGCAGTTTTAGGCAATGGTATTCTCGTGGTGAAAGCTGCGAAGCGTTTAGTACTGGTATGGAAATATATCGATCGTTCCGTTTGTTTACAGTTTGAGCCGAGCTGTGTACATGACAACCGCAGGGGCTGAACATAGGTCAAAGCCGTCATGAGCAAACAAACGGTCTAGCTTACATGAATTCAGATTTCAGAGCACTTATAAGTAAAATGACCATATTCCAATGTTTTTAAAATAAACAAGTAAGGTTCACATAATTTTTTGTTTCAATTATGTATTTACCTTTATATCTGTCCTCATCAGACCAATTAACTATAGACGGAACGCCTGGAACAAAAGAGTGAAGCCAGCAAAAAGTAAGCCTAGCCTTGTATAGACACGGCGGCACTCACACCAAAACGACCTTTTTGTTTTAAATAATAAAAAATGAATGAAGCTTTGTGTTCCAAAAAATAAAGTTTAAATTTTAAACTGTCAACATAGGGCAATAGAATGCCCTATGTTGACAGTTTCGATGTGTGCTTACGGCTAACTTTTGCCGGCTTCACTCTTTTGTTCACGGCGCTCCGTCTATAGTTTTTTGGTCTGAGCTGTCCTCTATCAATATAAACATCAATCTATAGTAGGTACCTACTACCTACCTCCTACTATAGCTGAATGAAACAGCTGTAGGTTATGGTTGTAAACCTATCTATGTGACGGTATTTAAATGTGTTTATGATGTGCCTAATGTGCCACGGTTGGAGAGATGTCCCTGAACCATATACCTACTTTAGTTGGCAAGGCTTGGTAGTTGGTGACCCAGGGTCACACATAAGTCTTTTTTAGGGTTCCGTACCCAAAGGGTAAAACGGGACCCTATTACTGAGACTTCGCTGTCCGTCCGTCCGTCCGTCTGTCACCAGGCTGTATCTCATGAACCATATTAGTTACAAAGTTGAAATTTTCACAGATGATGTATTTCTGTTGCCACTACAACAACAAATACTAAAAAACAGAATAAAATAAATATTTATGTGGTTTTAAGTAGTTTTAGAATCTAGTAGATAGCTTAGTTACGTTTCGGTCCAAGAGATGGCGTTGTGCGTAAGATGTGGCTGCAATAAAACAATTAAATATTTAAGTGAGGCTTTCATAATTTCATACAACAGACCAGATTTTTTTGACGTTTTTATACTTACATAATGGTACGGAACCCTTCGTAAGCGAGTCCGACTCGCACTTGGCCGATTTTTGTTACTTTGTATAATTTATTATTGTGTTTAGTTCTGCTGCAGTTTGTTGTGTCAACAAAGAATAAATACTTTTTCTTTCTTTCTTTCTTTCTATAAGCTACTTTTTTTTTAATCAACCCCTAGTACCTATATTAAAATTGTCATAATAGAAAGATATGACTCAACAGGGGCCCCTCTACTCACATAATATTTTACGAGCCCTACAAACCTTTTCAAAACGTCAGACAAATTGTCTTTAAAACTAAGTTATTTTTCGAACAAAGTTATTTTTAATAGTTATCCGTAGGCGCAGTATAAAGTAAATGAGGATCCTGTTTTCGACTTTCGGCCCAAAATTGGTGGTGGTTATTATTACTCCACCCCCTGAATCGCGTTCGATTAGTATGGCAAGTAGCAACCCACCTGAACCCACCCAAATGCCAGCTTTCTCCCTTTTGTTTCAGGTTGACGGATTGAGTTTAGAGTACCCTTATGTCAATTTTGCTGTGAGGCCTGTGAGCTTAGGTACTTATTAAATATTTTGTTTTTAGCTTGGAGTGGAAATTCCATATTTTCGGCGACTTAAATTTTCTTTGATCTTTGAATAATAAAAAAATAATTAATGAAACCTTTAATTAAAATATTCCATAAATCACAAAAACATAGAAGTACTTGCGCTTTCTGTTTATCTCGACCGAAAAAAATTGTTTTGAAAAAAATCAAAATAAAAAAATTGTTTTGAAAATATCACATCAACTGATCTACCTTCTATAGAAGGTCATTGGATCTACCATAAAATTTTAACATTAAAGAAAAAAAACATGGAAAAAAAGTTCTCTCCGGCGGGGAATCGAACCCCGGTCTCCCGCGTGACAGGCGGGGATACTGACCACTATACTACCGAAGATTTACTCGTATCGTTGAAATTACGAAACATACTACATTAATCTCTTTTATGCATGAATTTTAATACTGTATAGTTAAAATTAAATAACATGTTACAAATACAAATTAATTAATAATTATAGATGCGTTATGTTCATTCAAAGTAGGCATACTCTGTTATGATGATACTAAAATACATATTATTATACTAACACACTTCAAGATAATAATGAAAAAAAATTACGAGAAAGAGATAACTAAAAATAAGTACTTAATAATAATAGTTACGATAGTTTAATTTTGTTGAATTTGAGTTTTTGCGTGTATTTCACAGAGAACATACCTACCTACCCATACTATGGCTCATTTCCTCCCTCGCTGTGTGACCATCCCATCCTGTTGTATTTGCCACGTGAAAGCCCTACAGACAGACAGACAGACAGATTATTTATTAGTTACTTTCGCATTTATAATAACGATAGCGATAGGAATTGACTCAATGATATTTAAGTAATATAATATAATATCATTGAATTGACTCCTTTCCTCTCACCAGGTGGGGCCACCTACAACTTCCTTGGAGATGCCAATAGAAAGCCTAGATGACGACCTCAGTATAAAATCATAGATTACTTACCTATAAATTATTCTGGAAGTCTTTCAGATAATTCAAAGTAAGTTTTACTCTGGTATCTATGTTTTAATTATTTTCAATGTTGCAGCAATTTATGTGGGTCAAAGGGGCAATAGTTCTAAGGTCACAAAGATGTTTGACTAGATTTTTTTTGAGACATTGTGTGAATAAGTATGAATAACATTTTATCACTTTGTGTTACCTAACTATATAAATAAGAATTGTTTTATTGGCGCCCCTGATTATTACTTATCACAATGAATTACTTATGTATACCTACTAGTGAACGCCGCGTCGGGAGATTGAAATATTTCCCTTATTCCTGCCCCTTATCCTTTATCTTTACTATCATCCTGAGAAAATTCATCGCAATAGGTCCCGTGGTTTAGATTTTTCTTACAATCTTTCGTCTCCTATTTCAAGCCTTTAGGGGTTGATTTTAAAAAAAGTAGCCTGTGTGTCCCTGGGTTATTCATGAACGGCCCAGGGGTAGCCAAACTGTGGGTGGCGAGCCATATTCGGCTCCTAAAAAGATTATTTGTGGCTCTCGATAAATTTACCCTAATCCCCCTTTAATTTTTGCGCTATTAAATTAAAATAAAATATAGCTCAGGAACCCTGGGCGAGCTGGAGAAATGTCCAGAAACTGAATATGCTCTTAAGCTCTTATGAAATAAATTCCCGAGTGAGAAACTCGTCGGGAGTGTACAGCCAGCATAAAGTGCAGGCAATTGTTCAGTTAGTCACCAGACACCAGTGAATATATTTTGTCTCTTCCTCACCTATACAATTTCCATAAGACTGTATTACTATGTTTGTTACCTCTCTCGCTCTACTTAGGTGCGATTGCCCCTATTTGTGAATGATCTTTAACTTAATGTTGCTATCTTCACAAAATTTACCGATAGCAAGGGTAAAAATTAACCACTTCATTACCCCATTTAAATAAATCAGCCCTGATGTTTTGGCAATAAAGGTATTCAATATGCAGAAGGGCAAAGTTAATTTATTGCATTATGATTAATGTATTCAATAAGTTAAATAACAATAATAAGAAGAAAACTAAACAGTACTCTTGCATAGATTTTCATAATTATACCGTACTAGCTGTGCCCGCGGCTCCGCCCGCGTGGAACTTAGTGTGTCACAAAGTTTTTCCTGCGTGAATCCCCATAAAAATCTGAGCCCGCGAGTTCATTCGCGAATAGGACTGAGCTTTTCCCGCGTGAATCCCGATCCCGCGGGAATTCCGGAATAAAAATATATGTTGCTCCATAACCTCCTCTATCTCCTAGTGATAGTCCCTGAGTCTGTGACCTTTCGCTTTTATATATATATAGATTATACGTAATATTTTTCTGTGAAATAAATGTTGTGAACAAACCAACAATTTGTTATATAATGTCATTTTTTAATAGCCGTGAATTTAAATTGTTTTATGGTAAAAAATAAAATTGGTCTTAGTCACGTTAGTTATTAAAATACGATTAAACACGATTAAATACACCAAATAATACAAGTAAAACCATTTTTAAATTATCTTCATGTTACTAGTTACGTTTTAAATCTATACTGTTCTCTGAATTAATATAAAAATATTTCATTTGTTTTTGTTGGGTTGTTTTCTCGTCTTCTTCTTGTTTATAAAGTGAACATACGGAAAAATAACGCTGTAAAATTATGATATTCCAGTATTCTAATTATTATAATTGTTAGTTATCAACTTGTAACATCAGGGAATTAAAAATAATAAATCAACTTTAATTATTATCCATACGTTTTGTGGGAGATTGGTGTTGCAACTTCGATAGCTAGCAACACAGCTGTTATAGCTTGGCTAGTGTTCCAATCGCAGACAGAAGTCACAGAAGGCAAAATACAATTTTCACTCTGTCAAAATAATCCGAACGGGTCGGTGTGTGACTGCTAATTTTAAATCAATCAATGATTATGTTTTTGTTGTGACCATAAGTTAGAGAAAACATCGTTTTGATCGGTTATTCGGAAGGTTAAATGGACAGTCGTCAGTATTGCGTAAAATTTAGCAATTGTGGTGTTATTTTGACGAAATAGTTGCCGCATTCGCAAAAAATATTCAGCAATGCGTGTATTAGTGGCGATGGGGATTCGATGCGGTGTGTGACTGAAGTGAACTGATGGTGTCGACCGGCCAATCCGGCCATCCTCGCCGTACTTTCTCGTGTTCTTTATCCGCTGTGTGCTAAATACGGTTTGGGGCAAAATGGGGTCTAGTGGACTGATGACCATGGCCGAACTTATGAACATTTTTGTGATGATAGCCGCTCTGATAGCGCTTTTCGTGATGCTGGTCATACTTTTAAGGTAAGGGAACGTGTTTTATAATTCGTGACTAGTGTCAACTCGCGTAGTAAAGCCAAGTGCGACAGCACTTAGCCCACGTAGTATTTTCGTGTTATAAATAGATAAGGTGCAGATAGTGCTAGTAGGTACAATAATACGCAGATAAAGATTAAAAATACCCCTCCTGCTAGAATATTTCCTCTGGCATAGCATAGTACCTATAAACAATGAAGGTAGGCTTTATGAAGTCCATAAAAACAATGTTTAAAGCAGTATTAAAGATGATAATATTGACAATAGAAGTGTATGAGAGCAACTTAAGTTTCATTAGGTTGGCATTGCTATCTTTATTTACAATAAACTTCTTTTGTTCTTGTGAATATCACTAAACCCCTAAATAGACCGTTGAGCCGATTTTGGTAAAAAATTGTGAGTTTGAGCTGTCTCTGAAATATGCAGATTCCCAATTAGAACTGGTAGGCAGTGTTGTTGTTGATTTACTCAGAGATTAGTGGAGACATCCAGCACTGCCATAAAAGAAAAATATTGCATTAGATGAGCATATTATAAAAGTTAGAGGCCTGGGCTAACTGAGAAATCTTCTGGGATACCACAACTACACCGACAAAATATATGTTGTATAACAATATCTGCCGGTCAGCTAGTTTAGTTATAAGTGAATGGTAATATGGAATAGTATGTTATGTGTATCGGTTTTCTACTTCCTGTTTATAATATTACTGTTGTGTTCTGACCATAATACAAGTGATAAGAAATATGTTCATAACACTTGGTACCAAACCAAATAACATTATAATTACCTAATATGAGTGCACCTTGAAATTGGAATTGTTATAATTAATTACATTCATATAAACAATGTAATTTAAAATTAATTATTTATGTAAACACTTCAATAAATGCACTCTACTGACCCCCATTATGTATGAATTCCTTTGTTTTGGACATGTGGGTGATGTGTTGTAAACAAAAATTAGGAATCACAGACAAGAGGGAGATTTCATTTACTTGGAGATAATCTGTGAGTTTTTGGTAATAGTTCAATCAATTAGTAATTGTCAATTTGACTCCCGGTCCAATTCGGTCATATAGTAAACCCAACTTAAGACTGAAACGAAAGAGGCGCTGTCGGACGCATTTGACATTCATTTAACCAATCATTGCACACTAGTAACTGATAGATGAATGACCACAACGTACTTATGAATGACTTTTCGTTAGTTCCAGTTTTTGCCATTTCAGAGATAAGTTGGGCGAACCGTAGATGTGTTGTTCTCCTTAAGGTTTAAGATGGCCTCCTTTAAAATAGTGTAACTGGATGCACACTTTTCTTACTGAAACACCTAATACACTGCAGTAATGGTACTAGGTCATTTATTTATTTCAAACTTGATACAAATTTGTACAGAAATAATGTGAACTTAAGGCTAAAAGCATTCTCCGCCTGTCAACCTTCAGGCAGTGTGGTTACTGTGATGTACAGATAAGTTTAAATAAGTAACAATAATTGTGTCTGCTTTCTTACACATTTATGAAGGACAGTCGCTGCATGTTTGGTGTAGAGTTAGAATAATTTTGTTAGGTTAATTTTATTTTTATCAGCTGCTTGACAAACATTCAATTTAATGATTCTAACTTGGACACTGCAACTCCTGTCAATATACATCTCATTGCACAGATGGATTAAATGTAAAAAGTGCCATGGAGGTTGAGTTTTATTCTGGATCATGTAGATAATGTAGAAACCAAAACGAATTCACTTCAAATATGAGTATTGAAATTAAATGATTGTCGATATATATTTTTATTTTTAATTATTTAATTTATTCTATTATTCACTCTAAAACAGCTACCGTAAGGATCCAGATGCACCTTCGTTGTTTAATCACCTTGTAGAGGTTATCCTTATATCCTACAAAATACAAGAACAATCATAAAAAATAGTACAGTAGAAAATACATATATTGTTGTATACATTCATAGAACAGTGAAGGGTTGGATTTTGTTGAAACAATTTGAACCTTTTTTGGACATAACTATTTCATTACAAAACCTACCTATATGGTTGAAAATAGAATCATATCTATCAGAAAGGGCTTGTAATGAAAAATGTATGTTCAAAAAAGCTATGCAGAATTTTTTAGGAATGACTGCCCTGTAAAATTTGTCAAAATGCGGATTGGTCACTGTTAAAACAATAAATTACATATATTATTTAAGTCAAAAATCATTTTACTTATTGCATGAGGATACCTGAAAATTGATCTTTATAATTTGAAGAGTGTATGAAAATTGTACTTTTATCTATTGTGTCTAGAGGGCTATCACATTAGGGATTGCAATCCGGTATCATTTTCAATCTGACCGGATTGCAATCCCTAATCACCATGTCTTGAAAACTCAACTTGAACCCACCAATATATAGCATATTGAAGTGATGTGATATAATGATTGGGTACCTTTAATATTGCCCTAAGGATCTTGACATGGAAATTAATTGATTTGATACTAAAACATTGTGAAATAAAGTATCATTTTCATACAGTTTCAATAATTTCAATCAAAAATGCAACTTCTTTTTGTCAGTTAATTAGCATCCATACGCTGATGTGTTATCTCATGCAGCAATGTAACTTGATAGCAAACTTTAGTCACAAACTTACCATATTATGCTAAAAAATTATAAAAACAGTCATTCACACCACTATTTCGATTCACTTGGAAATGTTACACAATTAACATGCTACTTACCTGGCCTTAAGACAATACCAGTCTCTTTGTTAGTTTGTTCTAAGTCAAAACTTGTTATAGTTTTTTTTTTTTTTTTTTTTTATGGAATTAAGATAGCAAACGAGCATGCAGTACCACCCTTCCCCTGCCGCCCATAACAGCTGTGACCGACCTAGAACTAGACTCAAAGGGACTAGGATGGTTAGTCCATTATTTAAAACTAGCTCACCCGGCAGACGTCGCCCTATAACATATATTTGTAGACGCTCTCGCTTCGGGAAACTTGTAGCTCCGCTCCTATTTTTCGTAGCGTGATTTTATATAGCTATAGCCTTCTTCAATAAATGGGCTATAAAACACAAAAATATTTTTTCAATTTTAACCAGTAGTTCCTGAGATTAGCGCGTTCAAACAAACAAACATTCTTTACGGCTTTATATTAATAAGTTTAGACTAGCTGTTGCCCGCGGATTGGCCTGCGTGAAAGGAAGTGATTTTCAAACAAACTTTCATCCCCTATTGTAGACCCCCTCAGGAGTGGAATATGACAAGATCAGTTTTAAGTGGACGTCTAATAATTATAAATTCACGTACCTCCCGCCAAGTTTCATCTATAAACGTCAAACCGTTTTAGATATTTCGTGATGACCTTTCGCTTCTATATTATGTATAGATAATATAAGATTAAAATAGAGAAATGCAACACAAAAATATATTTAGAAACCTAGTATGGTAGGCGATATTTTTAGATCCACATTAACATTTTGCCGACGTCGAGGGTCCTCGGAGCGACGAGAGCACTCCGGGCTCGAGATGGTTTCCGCGCCGCGTCGATCCGACGTAGGCTTGAGCTCAAGGGCGCCGTAACCGGGCGTGCAAGGCGTGCGGTAACGCGGGCGCCACGCATTAGGGGGCGGCAAATGGACCAAAATTGGGCGGCATAAACATAAGCCTGTATGAGATTGGCATTGAAAAACTAGGGGGGGGGTGTAAATCGGTTTCGCACGCGGGCGCCAATGCAGCTTACGGCGCCCCTGCTTGAGCTGGAAACGTTAATTCAACATTTAACTGCTTGTAACACTATGAATTCTATCAGAAGTGGAAAATAGTAAAAAAGTGGTAGCAATAAGATCCATGCATTCTTGCATGTCAGCGTCGAAGTCAGTACTGTAAACCTATTCACTGAATTAATGGTACTATTAATTTTTACAGAATAAAGGTGTTTATTAAGTAAGGACTTACAAAAATAAAAAATCTTTTTTATCTGAAATCCCATAACATCCCCAGATTTGATAATTCAATGTATTTAAAAAATAAGAATATACTACCCTTGATAATTATTATTATACTGCCGGCCAAAAGTTTAAGAAACCATAGTAGGAAAGGGTTCATGCTTTTTAGTTATCGAATAAAGTAGATCATAATCACAAATTCTCGGGCATTATTAAGTCTCGAAAAGTTCAAGAAATGTAAATCATCTGTAGAAAAAACACTACATAATTACGTTAAACTGACTTTTCATCGAAAAAACCATTTTCTTACTTTTTTCTGTCAAGCGGAACAATATTATCGTGTTTTATTATTTTTAGTTTCGGTCTGCAGTTCTGCACAATCATCAGGGGCATTTCAATTAAAAATATATTCATTTATAGTATGCCGATAGCCTCCAAGATTGAGTGTGGGCGTGGCTCTTCTAACACGGAAGCACTCATCAGATTCTGTTGCTAGCGATCATGTAGTCATAGCGCGGTGATTAAATGGTCCTTACGACAAAATGTCCGAGTCGTACCGGATGTGGACTGATCATTGTCTGCCAAAAACTCCAAGGAAATGTCGATGCGTATTTTACATTATTGGAAACTTGTTCATTTACATCCGTCATCGGCAACAGCAACTGAGTTTCAGTTCAATGTGGAACTGATGCAGGTTCAACCTTGTCTTGTCACATCCTGGAGATGCCCAGGATATGTGTATCCTTTACTCTTTCAATTATTATTTAGGTGTTTGGGCATGGGGCTAGTATCTCCATGAGTAAGTATACTCTCTCAATTATTGAGGAGTCAGTACAACCGCGGGCAAATTCGTTTTGATATGAATTTTTTGTACTTACTTACCCGGAAGACAAGCTTGTCGCTAAGTATATTTACTTTAACTTCATTTTAAGTCACTCCGTGATTATGTTTTTCTGAATCAATGAATCACTCGGGATTCTCGCCCGCAAAACCGGTTTTAATGTAAACAATATTAATAAAAAGTTGGATTCGGTAAATGACTTCTGATTCAGTGATAAATGAATCTGGCTTAGACATGATAAACGTAAATTTATTCTTTTTTAGTGCAAATTATACCTATACTTATTTATGAAGCTTTCACAGTCCGGCGGTTTGCTTCGATCCTAGTGATCGAAAAAGTTAAGCAACAGCTGCGGCCTCGGTCGGTAGTTCGATATAGATAGTGACCGCTAGTGGGAAAAACTTCTTGTTTTGTTCTTGCGCTTTGGAGGGCACGTAAAGCCTTGTCCTGGTGGTTATCGATAGAAAGCACAAAACTTGGACTCAAGTAAGATCACAAGCACCCATGATCGAAGAACCTACGTTTATGTCATGAAACTTTCGGAACCTGGGCAAGCAAGGTAGCAAGGTAGCGTCGACGAACGCACGGCATCATAAAGAAGGAAAATTAAAAAAAAATAGATTTCTAAACCTGTATCCGGTTTCAATTATATGTACTTTCAACCCAGATAACATTTCCACTGTCCAAACAAGTTTTCTCCAGTAACTGGACTACCACCCTATATTATAATATAGTCCCCATAGTGTTTACCAATCACAGTTGTCATGACTGAGAAAGAAAAGGGGGCCGAAAGAGAAAAGTTTGTTAACTTGAATAAAAAACATAAATTTTATTTAAGTGAGTACACAATAAATATTTTAATCTTTGACAACTATAATAATGTTTTAAGCAAGAGCCAAATATTACTTAAAAGTTAAGGTGATGAAGCACCTTCATTAAGCAATAAGTATTATCAGTGATCGGTGATTATTGATATAATAATTACAATATAGATAGTCGAGTAATTTCAAAATAGATTGAAGGACAATCTAATATTGTGTGCATTACAACATACGTCTGCAATTCCGTGACAATTATACAATAAAATTGCAAGATAAGTCCGGGCATGATGCATGCTTGGCCTATCCTATCATCCTATCTATGGCTTTTATAATTGCCATACCTATTAGTATATTATATAGTTACCAAAAAGTTTTGGTTTCTTTTATTTCCAATCTTTTTCGGCCAGCATTGCATCTTGAATTCGACCTATTCCGATCTAATACCAAAAAACTAATACCACAATTCTTGATGAATTGTAGAAGGGCAACGCTGATCTCTATAATCAGGTCGCTTTTTTTTGTAAAAGAAGGAAAAATACGTTTTTTTTAATGACAATCATAGAATACAACCAAAATTATATTTCTTTCAACGCGTCACTTTCCTTATTACCTCAGACTACTGTCATTCAAAAGTATTGTTACAATTAGCTTGGCTTCGGCTTTGGTTAAGTCTTAAGAAACACTAAAGCGGCGACGCGTTGAAGACAAATTGGCAGGCTTTTTGTTGGCCACGTCCGTTACAATTTCCATAAAAACATCCATTTTACTAGCAACTCGACTTGACCCATCAGTCCTTGACACGTTGTACGTACCTTCTTGAATATTTTACGAGAGCGACGCGGCCGGCGCAGTAGGTACATGTCTTTTGAATTTTTCCTTTCACAGTTCAAAAGCTGTGAACTGTAGACGCGACGGCGAGAAAGGGGTCTTCGTTTGTATAGGCTTTCTTGATTACTTGCTCGTTCGTCTTGTAGAGACAGAGCGGCCAGTGGCTCTATTTTTGAAATAACGCCTGGCGAAGAAGACTCGTTTGGAGTCATTTTCATGCGTCGACGTAGCAAATTTTGGTGTTTTTGAATCATTCGACTAGCCAAGCGAACAGTTACGCTCGAAACGACACTTTTTCTGAGAGAATTTAAATTTAATTTTCTGAGAAAATTTAACGTTTTGAGTGTTTTAGCCGCTAAGTGGAAGGTTTTACGAACTTTGTAAATTTATTATTAGTATTCAATAATATTGACAAATGACAACTACGGAGACGAATGATTATAAAATGCGCAAAATCAGCATTATGCGACTGAAGACGTATACGACGATCACCAATCGCTCGTCGCCAGACGCCATTTCAAAAGTAGAGCCACAGAGCTCCCAAGAGCCGAAAAGCCGAAGTCGAGCCGAACCGAAAGACTTCGCCGATTTATAAGAAGGGAATGAATGATGGCCTGGAGGAATAAATAACTTTGAAACGGTTATATTTTTGTTATTGTTTAAAGTATTAGGCAACAATCCATTAATGGATTGGAATGGATGATTGGTATTGAGGAGGCCGAGAACATACGTACTCCTCCTTGCTGCTCCAGTGCGGATTGGTAGAGGATTTAATGGTCAACCCAGTATCGGAAGTTTTCAAGCCGCCCAAAGCCCTCCGACATGGCTGAACGACAGCAATCTATCGATAACAACCTGGACCGACGGCTTTACGTGCCTTCCGAAATTTTCCTACTAGCGGTCACCCATCCAACATCCGCCCGCGCTCGCAGTCGCTTAACTTTGTCGATCACTTGGGATCAACACAAGCTGCCGGGCTATGAGCGCTTCCTAAATGTCTAATACTAATCTAATAAACTTGGGTGGGTACTAACAGTGGCAATAAAAGGAATGTTCTGTTGTCCCCAGGAACATGGAGGTGATAGGCATAGTGGGCGAAGGCCGACAGGACACGTGGGCGGCGCGCATGCAGCCCCCGCGGCTGCTGATGCAGCGGGTGCACATACCCTTCACGTTCAAACTACACGACACCGAGCCCATCGGGTACAACGGTGAGTACCATATTGGACACCTCACAGATTAGTTAAGGTCTAAGGCTGGTTTTTTAACTGACTTCAAAAAAGGAGGTATTTTTCTGTGTCACCCTTCGATTACTAATAAAAAGTAGATACACAATTATTAGGGCTCGAAATGCATTTCCGCCAAAACTGTGCAAAAAATTGATTAATGGTGTGAGGTAACATCTTTTAATGCGTTAACGGATTTTTATAATATTTTTTTTTATTCGAAAGTCAGTGATTGAAGTCTGGTACCATATTCATTTGAGCGACTTTTGAGTTATCTGTACTTAATCGATTTAGTTATTTTTTTTTATTAATAAAAGTTAAATTATTTACTGAATTGGTTGATATATCAGCATTCAAAAACTCCCGTAGCCTAGTGGTCTTGCATACAAAGCAAGAGGTCCTTGGTTCGAATCGGTTTGTTCAAGGGTAAGAGTGTTTTAGCGTCTTAAAAAAACAAAAATATCGAAGTATGTTGTTTATTGGTTTTACGTTTTAATAACTTACAATCACTTCGATTTACCAATTCAAATGAATATTCAACAGCTAAGAGTATTCATTGTAATATGGAGACTATAATTCAATATCTAAAAGGACACCGGTTTTCTACGAGTTTGTAATGTAATTAAATCATAATTAAATGTTCAGTTGAATTCACAAGACTATTAATTCTTTATCAAGCGCATCTGACATCTCTGGCCGTCTGCTAGCTATAAACGCTATTATTTACTTGATACATATATCTACCTGTACGGTTAAACTGTGCAAGTAAAGAGCATGTATGTTGCCCAAATGTCCATGTACCAATGCCCAAATGTACAGGATCCTGTCGTGTACACCGTGGGATGTGGCTGGCTTTAGATTCGATGTGAAATTTTCTAATAGTTGCTTTAGATGAGATATTAAGTTTTGTTTAAGTCGTTCATCCCGGAAACCCATCCCGGACAACATCTAGACTCTTCCTTCTTACGAGCATTTCAAATTTAATATGCAACTTCCATATCATTTGAAACAGTTAAATATTCGCGTTCAGCGTTAATTAGCATCGCTAGACCCATGCAAATGCCATTATTTGCCTCGAGAATTGGTGTATGAGTCGTAAAATGTAAACATGTTGGCCTAAACGTGTGTCTTGTAAAAACAGCACTCCGAAAATGGCAGAGCAGGTATTTGTTCCCATTAAAGAAGCTCAGTAATTGTCCAACATGCCAACATGTGTCCAAGGGCACCAAACAATTCGGTCGCCAACTTGTCTGTATTTGCATACAGGTAATAAAACTAACTTATTCATGTTGGCCATGTTTGTGCATAGAAGATATTTGAGCTAAACTATTTTAACATACCAATTAACGCCGTAAAATAATATCCTTATCCTAATAACTAGGACTAGTAACATTCATAGCCCCACTGAAAGTAAAACTGACTTAATGACTGACTGACTGACATAATATGAACGCATACCTCAAACAACTGGGATTAAAATATAAAAAAATGCGCTACGGTTTCTTTTATAGTGTAGATGAGCACTAAGAAAGCGCTGGAGTAAAAGTGCGGGGTGGTAAAGTACTAAAAATGTATAAAACTCCATCAGTTTTGAAGCTAAGATCCTGTAGTAATGTAGTTAATGCGAAGGAAGTCGCGGGAAGAAAGCTAGTTATATTATGTAGGTACCTGTACATTATGTATTAATTCGGCCACCACATTTTTTCTTGCACGAATCAGGCAAAACACTACACTGGTCACGCGACGGTAAGGCATTATTGGAAATTATATAATATGGTATTTGCAATTATAATTGGCTTAATTAAGAATACAGTTATGTATTGTTATTCGTATGTAAGTCGTATCTATATTTTGGACTCAGCTAATACATAGCATACATTCCCATTTCCGTCACACTAAAATCTTACACTTTTCGTTTTCTAGCTTCCATCTGTACAGTATAAGGAACTTCGTTCCAATAAATAAACTATTTTTGTTTATTATAATCATCTTCAAATTGTTTTACAAGCTTTCATATAACTTGCAATTGGCAACGTTTATGTATGCTAGAATCAGATCTTGCTAGTTGAATTAGAATAATTGCTCTTATTCCACGGACTTGAAATAATGAACATTATTTTAATTACGATGTAATGCAATTTTATATCAAGTATGACCGGATGTTATGCTCTGGATTGGCTCCAGATAAGGGAATTCTTCGAAGATTAAATAACAGCACAGGACCAATTTTATTGCGTTGCATTTAAATTTGTAGAAGCGTGTTTTTCGTTAATATCACGATTAATTTATTCTTTTATAAGTACCTTCCATGTCTATTTTCTGTTCGCAAAATGTTGATTGGGTGAGAAACTGAAAGATTTTAAGTCTTTTAACATTAAATCCGCTTTTTAACAATCTTGTTTTTTGGAGACATTAAGATTTGAATAAATGTTTGAATAATAAACGTGGCTTGATAAAACGACGCCAAAACTTCTAGGAAAACATAAACAACAATTATATTAATCTTGTTAATTATATATTACTAGCGGCCCGCCCGCGGTTTCACCCGCGTGGATCCCGTTCTCGTGGGAATATATGCATGTATTATACATAAAAACCTTCCTCTTGAATCACTCTACCTATTACAAAAAACCGCATCAAAATCCGTTGCGTAATTTTAAAGATTTAAGCATACAGACAAACAGACAAACAAACAGACGGACAAAAATAGCGACTTTGTTTTATACTATGTAGTGATGTTACCTATACCTGCCTCTAATTTATTTGTTGTTCATTTTGAACGGCAGTTGCCAATGCCAATAGTATTCCATAGCCCATTTTTGAGTCCCTGGAATGTTCACCATAACAGCCCCGTGTATAACGTACATTAGGGTAACATTATTATGTATTAGTATCTGTCATCTTCGGGTGTATCAAGCTTATACTGGAGCCTAGCATGGAATTTTGCTGTGAAGCGTGGGGTCCCGTGTTCGATGCCCTGCGGAGACATTTAAGTGGTATTTGTCCTTGTTTCGTAGTGATTTGTGTTGTTTCCGATGTGTGCCACTCGCGACACAACGATTCCTTAACTAATAATTAAGTATGTATGTATTTCTTTATTTATTCCTGGATTCTCTTGCCACTTAAATAAAGCTTCTTTTATTTAGTTCAAAACCTATCTGTAGAATTAGAATAAAATTCTTTTGTCGGTAACGGTGTGGAAAATTTTAAGTGTGGACCTTAGAACGTGGTAGACGGCGAGAGCGGAGATAATGTGATGGAACATTATTGGGCACGTAGTACGCTGCACCGTCTCCGGCCCGGGCGGACTTAGCTGGCCGCGTGGCCCGAATACTAACGAGGTTAGGGTTGCCACCTCTATTGCATTATATAATTTTAGTTATGTATATTCAAATTCAATTTATTGATTGGAAAATATTGATCAATTTGTTAGTATTTATAGAGCTTGAAAAGTTAAAATAATTAGAACACAAAAACACAAGCGACATAAAAATATCGTGTATATTTAAGTAAACACTACGGTTAGTAGGTTTAAAGAAGAACAATATAATACAAAAATATCATATTTTAAATCAACCATTCAACGATTAAAACAAAACGTGTTTAACATTTTTTGTTAAATTTCCTGTAAGCTTTACATTTCTCTGTTTTTAAGGACTCGAGGCTTAAACATTTTTTCCCAAAAATATTATTTCTTCTGAAGAAGGCAACCCTACACAAGGGTCACACTCACGTGACACGGTCGCGAGACGGCGCTGGCGGCAGCTTCGCTCCCCGTACAGCCGTGCATTACCATTCGATTGTGATACTGCCCACGGTCACGGCCGGTCCTAAGCTACGTGATGCTGTTGACTACGTGCTTGGTAAATTCCACCTGTGTCAGGACCGGTGAACAACATTGGTAGAGATGGGCCAAATGTAACCAGGATTAAGATTGTAATTTCATCTGGGTACATGGAAATGCCCCAGTACAGTACGCAGTACTAGTTTTAAAATGGCTTTGTGAGAGACAAATACCGTCGAAATCGTGAATCGAATCGCGAATTGAAAAATAAAACGCGCCATTGTGTGACAAGATCGAATGAATTGTAAATAAAGCTTGAAAGTTTTACGAATATATTTTCCGGGATAAAACATGATCCTATGTTCTTTCCCAAGTTTAATCCCAACTTGAATCTGAACCAAATCACTACATAGTATAAAACAAAGTCGCTATTTTTGTCCGTCTGTTTGTTTGTTTGTCTGTTTGTCTGTATGCTTAAATCTTTAAAATTACGCAACGGATTTTGATGCGGTTTTTTGTAATAGGTAGAGTGATTCAAGAGGAAGGTTTTTATGTATAATACATGCATATATTCCCACGAGAACGGGATCCACGCGGGTGAAACCGCGGGCGGGCCGCTAGTTTCATTATAATAATTGGTGTAGTGGTTTAGGCGTGACGGCCCCACAGACAGACAGTTACTTTCGCATTTATAATTATTAGAAGGAATAATTTTAGTAAATATGGTCATTATGCGAGTTTTTCGAACATAACAAAACCTTTTAAAGGAGAATAACTTTAGTTATGTTAGAAATTTGCGATAAATTGAACAATGTTACGCAATTGTGCGCCAGCAATTTAAAACTCGATTATTTTATTATGGTCGTAGTAAATTTTTACGAGTCGAGATATTGAACATTCCACGTGTACCTACCGATAAAATGCAGTTCGGACGTGCCTTAACTATTTGAGTATTTTAATTTCTCGTTACTATGGGGTACCAATCATGCTTATTTATACACTAAATTGGTAATATGATATCCTATTACTTAGTTGGTCATAAAGGCTAGGGTCTAGGGTAGCAGTCGTCACAGTTTTCTGGCCAAGGTATGCACCTCTATAATTTCTTATTGGCATGTCATGGAATAAAGTTTACATAAAAATACAAAGTTACATCTTTTCATATAGAACAGATGATAATAATAAAGATAATGATATAATTCCAAGGTGAACAAATTGCTATACAATATGATGCATAGCTCGACTTAGGTAATAGCGGCGATTGCGAAGTGACATGAAGAAATCTAAATTCCACAAGACCATGTAGGCGATATCACATGTGGGCACAAAGTGGAACATTCCTTGCTCTCTGTTCCTCACTTTGTGATCTTGGGTACAGTCACATTTGAATTTGGGGATTTATCAAGTACTAGTAAACCCGCCCTCGCTTCGCTTCGGGTAACCAGTCCCTTCAAAAATCTATAAATTTTAACAAATTATGTTATTCCGATGTCTTAGCTATATTACTGCAAAGTTTCATGAAAATCCATTCAGTAGTTTTTGCGTGAAAGAGCAACAAACACACACACACACTCACATACATCCTTACAAACTTTCGCATTTATAATATTAGTAGGATAGTAGGAAGGAGTCTAAATTGTGCCAAAAATTATGTGGGATTGATGGGATTCCTACCACTAAATCCACGGCGACCACTTGACGTGCGTGGGATCTAGTGTGAACTCATAGACGACGCTACGTCAGTATTGAGTGCAGTAGGTTGTCTAACACAAATATTTGTTTTTGTGACACATTGGCACGGTATATCGAACCTCAATGTGGGTTCTTAGACGAGTAGCTATAATTAACCCTTCGGCTGCATGCCCGCTTTTGGATTTGAGTTGGAGTATCGCTAGGAGCGTTAAACGCTTAAAATAAGTAAATACGAGTAAACTCGACATTTACTATTCTAAAAGCTTTCTCCCCGTAACGAGCGATAGGGTCGTTAGCACTTTCTAACTTTATTATTTAAATGTTTTATAGCTTCCTCGTAAAGAATTGGTGTTCTGTTTATTATAATCATAATAATACTTATGATTAAAATGTGCTAGAGAGAACCATAAATATTTGTTTGGCCATCCATCCTTGATACCAAGACCAAGTCAACCTCTTTGTACGCGTGATTGGATCCTCCTGTGGATGGTAGAACTGGTAGATAAGCTCTGCATCAGCCAGTTGTAACCACCTAGTACTAGTAGTACTGGTAGTCATGCTTGATGATAGTTTTTTTTATTTATAGGATGGGTCTCAAGCTTTTTATTGGCCTTACTGGTTTGGTATTATAAGTATAGCATCAATATATATTTTTATCTTCTCTGTAAGTTATGTTTAGTAAAAGAAAAAACAATTGTTGTAAAGAACATTCAAGCAATGGAGGGTTAACTAGTAAATAGTGTCCGCTTGTTTGTGGTTTGATTAGCACACTGTACGACATTCTCCTCGTGCTTGGCAACAGCACGGCGCGGCGCGGGCCCTCCGCCCGCATGCAATCTCGCCCGACGGTAGCCGTGACACATTACAACGCTTGGGTGAAGGTTGGCAGCGTTGGCAGAATGTTCCTTCTAGAAGTATTATTTTTGATGATAATGGCTACAACGGAAGCGCGGGACCCGTTAATTGGTGGCTGATACTGTGACCGATACATGTATTTATTGATGGTAAAACAGTCTATCTTGTTCAACGCTGGCATTATTTTGTCGTATGGGTTGTCAGGTTAAGATGGAATTTAGAAGGTGCAGTCGTAATTTCATGTAAGCGATGTTAAAGATTGAGAAGTTTCCTCGTCTGGAGTCAACCCTGAGTAGTGAGAGTCAATCCTGTCCCGAGTGACAGAGCATGATGTCATGTATGGCAGATTTCGTGGGTGCGACCTGCGTACCTGGACAAGTTGCAGTCGCAGTGCGCCATCGCTCAGGCTAGCTAGTAGTATCATGTCATGCTTATCACAGAACTAAAGCAACATTTATAGTTTCATCATAGGGGGTAAGGTAATGCTTTTAAAAGTATTTACGGTAAAATCTCTTAGAATTAAAATGGACAAAAAACTGTTTTTAGCAGAATTTTCCACGACCAGGAAAGTTAAAGTACTAGGTATCTAAGACACCTTCGGAATTAAATTGGATAATGCAGAGTCCAGCGACCCCAGAAAAGAGGGATCGCCGTAACGTCGTCCGTGGTTCAGCAGGGTGCAGCACGAGCAATTGAATTCGATTTGGACTCATTACGATACTGTCTCATCCTATCATTCTTATTGTTATTGTGGAATTTATGATACTTCTCGAAACGCGACGCGCCGAGGTAAGCTTGCTGCGTGACCTTAATTTGAATCAGTGAATATATTAGGTGCCTGTCAAAAAACACTATTGTGTCTTAAACAACTTTTTAAGACATTAAGCGACCTTCTGAGTAAACGGTTTATTCTCCCCGGGGCAGTCGTTTTGATTTAGATTGATGATTGGTCTCGGGTTTGAGGAGATTGTTAGTTTAATTTGTGTACGTCGATGTCACCCGAAACGTCTTATAGTGGGGGTGTGGGTGTGGAAGAGTTTATTTTTGAAATAGGTACGTACATGACAAGGACAAAGTGCTAATGCCCTCTTTAATAAATATAGCTGGTAAACAAGTACTCCATCCACCTGCTTGACGATTATTGGTAATTGCCGCCCACTTATGAGAGTTATGAGATTATTAAAAGCACTGCCGATGTTTTGCCTCCCAAGTACTGAGTGAGCGGAAGACTTGGCCAAAGAAGATAAATAGCAACGTATCGGCAAAAGGCAGCACTTGCCCTTTGTTGGGGCTAATAAAGCAGGCGGCTGGTTTATAGTGCGGAATGCTTTTTGTTAGTAATTTCTAATCAATGTTATACAACGCGTAACGATGCACCGGTGCGTTCAGATGAGATTCTGAAGCTTCGTATAAACCGTCGAGAGGACGGAAATATTAACATTCTGTAATCAAGCAACAAAAAAAATACTGTCCTCAATTTGTGGATCCCCATAGTACAATGTGCAATGGTGATTCATAATTTACTCATAGCGCTAAGTGATAATAAAAACGCGTGCAAAAAAGCATACGTACCTATGGAGTGCTGTTTTTTGCCCCGACTTGATGATAATATGTGAATTACGATGAGTTTAGCGCTAAGCCTAACAGCTTGTATAAGGCTTCTCGCAAAAGTACTACCGATTGCAGCCACCTGAAGCTAGCGATGCTTAAGCTGTTTGGATGATTTTAATTTATTATCTATGGACTTGCTACTGACGATTTAGTGTCGACTTCTCGGGACTAATTTATGCGACTAATAATTATGCTACTTAAAATGGTAACAGTCAGCACTGACTCCTCCTTTCCCAGTCTCTCCGCTTCAACCATCCTCTTCAAGTGTTACCAACAACCGTTGTCCGTAGATAGGCACAACGGCCTGATATTCAATGAGCAAATATAAAAAAAGGAGGCTCGCGCCATTCACCAATGACTAGGTCGGTGGCTCCTTTGCGAGGATCCTTACTCATATGTGAATGACCGAATTGACAGGTTGAAGGTTGTATGTCGGGTAAAGTTTTAGCCGGTTACTAGTTTACATATTTATCTTTCGTTATATTTAAAATGTCGCCAGACGTAAGAGTGTTTTATTAGGTAATGCATGAACATAAATATTACCCAGCTTGTTGCTTATAGCATGGTCACACACTCAAACATTTTCTTTGATTCCCGACGCTGCAGCGATGTACGCATCATAAATGACCAAACACTTCTTTTTCTTTTTTTATCCATTTATAAAAATATTTTTGAAATTATTAGGTATTAATAGTCATTTAATTAACAAAGAAACTTGAAAATTTAACTTTCATTTTTATCTCCTAATATTCAGAAACAAGATAGTTCTTAATTTTTATTTTGTTGAGGATGATGATGATGAATAACCTTAACGTTCACCGTATTAAGACGTATGGCAACTTGGCAACCCATAACTGTTCCACTGGCTAAGTTTCTCAGATTGGCGTAGTTTACACATTTCTGCCTAACATCATGTAGAATACTCAGGTATGTAGTTTCCTCGCGATGTTTTCCCTCGCTGATACTCGTAGAGGCCATTTGGCATGTTTTCGTATTCAATTATTTTTTGCGACACTTGACACCTCTCAAGGTAACCAGACGGTTGTTTTGCAGTTAAATAATTATCTCAGCTGAAAATAACGTTCGATAAATATAATAAAATTATTTACATAATCTGTGTTTAATTTATGATGTATGCACAGTATGCACTTCACGCATTTTTTGTGTGAAAATATTATTTGGACAATATTAGCCAAATAATCTTAAAAGCTCCGAGTTTGAAAAATCGTGGTACCTATCCTCATTCTGGCCTGTTTCAATATTCATAATGAAATACTTGGTATCATAATAATTTGTTAAAATTATAATAAGCAGCAAAAATATTTTTGTTCATGTGTTACTAAAAGTTTTCTCGATTTTGTTATTAATGTATAGATATAGCATACATAGATATAGCATACGGCACAACTACAACAAGTCTCCCGGCATTGTAATAGGTCAGCGGGCGTTAATATCAGTTGCAGAGGCTTGCCGCTGAAATTTATTAGACTGCAACGTGTTTACATTGATTCACACTATGCAGATGTGTGCGGTGCGCGGCCCGTGGCGCTCTGGCTGCTACTACTGAAACTAGAAATATTTTTGGAACATTTACAGCGAAAATTATCCAAAATATAAATGTGGTACGTTCATACAAAGCAAGTTGCCCTTTTGGAGCTGATCCGGTGACATTACTGTAACTAATTAGGAAATAATTACGGAACGCATGATGCATAAAGTCTAGTCCCTAAATTGAATCTTGTTATAGGTCGGTCACAGTTATCATGGGCGGCAGTGGAAGGGTGGTGATGCTTGCTCGTTTGCTTTCTTATTTCCATAAATAAATAGTTACATGAAAAGTCGGAAAATTAGCAACCTTTGACCACGGAATAGTCAATGACTATTCCATGCCTTTGACTGTTCCAATTTTTGCACATCTACTTAAACTTTAAAGTAAAACTAACAAACTACAAAAGTAAAACTTTTAAAATATTTTTAGCTGGTATTTATCAGGATTCAATTGAGAGGAAATGGGCTGCGATGATTGATAAATTAAATGTGTCTACAAAAATAGTGTCATTGACCACTATATAGGCCGGGCGGTTCCATGTGTCGGAAAGTACGTCGGTCCCGATTATTATCGTTAGATAGCAGTCGTTAGTTATGTCGGAGGCCTTCGGGTGGCAAAAACTTCAAATATTTACTTTGCCAAGTCTAGTAACACAACAATCCGCACTGTAGCAGTGTGGCGGAGTGTCTAGTGTCTATATCTATACTAATATTATAAAGCTGAAGAGTTTGTTTGTTTGTTTGTTTGTTTGGTTGAACGCGCTAATCTCAGGAACTACTGGTTCGAATTGAAAATTTTTTTTTGTGTTGAATAGACCTTTTATCGAGGAAGGCTATAGGCTATATAACATCACGCTGCAACAATTAGGAGCGAAGAAATAATGGAAAATGTGGAAAAAACGGGGAAAATTATTCATTCTCGAGGGCTTTCGTTGCATGCGTTGCGAAAACGATTCAAGATACCAAAAATATATGTATGAAAGAATTATTCCTCTTGAAATGATCTAAAAAAATGTCCACGACAGTATATGTCTATCTTTTAAGATTAACACACTAGAACCGTTTTTATGGTAATCAAATTTGGTCGAACCCACTGCCATACCAAACTTGCCGCGTTTCCAAGTTTAATCTGAATTAATCTTGCTGTGATCCTTTGCTACTTTGCTATTATTTTGTCGTAAGCTTTATTTCTAAGTTTAATTTAATTTAACCTGAATTAATTTTGGTGATAGTTTATTATCTTCCCGAAATTCCTACGAGAGCGGGACCTACGCGGTTGATACTTACGGGTCCCGAAGCGAAGCGAGGGGCGGTTCGCTAGTTGAAATTATAAAGCATAGTTTGTTTGTTTGAATAGGCTACTCTCAGAAACGACAAGTGCGAATTGAAAAAATATTTTTGTGTTGGGTAGTCTATTTATCGAGGAAGGCTTTAGAGCCATGGTGGTCAAACTGCAATCGGTGGGTTGGCAGCGTTGGCGAGAGACCCGCGATAATTCGTGGGCCAATAATGGGTTGAAGCCATTATTATTTACCGTTGATAAAAATTCCAATGTATTTCGTGTCCTCGTTATCAGTTTTTCAACATAATTTAAACGTTACTCGAACATTGCATAGTTTCGATAAGGATCTGCTGAAATCTTAGTAAAAAGCCCGCTGTAGCCGCCAGCCGCCGAGATGGTATCACACACTCTGATATCAAATGAACGGTCGTTGAACAGCAGCGGGCGCACTGAGCTGGCTGCTCCACTTATAGCTTATGATCTCTAATTAAACGTGTCTGCGGGACACTGGAATTTAATATAGACATGTAATGCAAGTGTTGCTTATCGTTGTCTGTACGTAAAAGGTATGAGAATTATTATTGGTATTTGGTAACAAATACAACCCTGAACAATAGATTGTTTTTGTCTGCTTGTGTGTGCGTTTGTTAAGCAGTTTGCAGTCGTTAAGCCATGTCGGAGGCCTGCGGGCGGCTTGAAAACTTTCGACACTGGGTTGGCCACTAACCCCTCCACCAACCCGCATTGAAGCAGCGTGGTGGAGTATGCTCTAGGCCTCCTCAGTAATGATGAGGAGAGACCCGTGCTCAGTAGTGGCCCATTAGCTTAGCTTAGCTTTTTTAAATAAAGAATTTTATTTAACTCAACTTAAAAATAAATTTTATAGGGTGTGAGAGGGGAGTGGTCAAATACGTGGTGTTAAATTTAAATGCGAACTGAGGACCATGCAGTTTAATATCTATGGGCTTCGATCATTGAACCAAAACACTTTTAGAATATGATTCATGATACACTGACTGATGACACGACTATTGTATTTAACTATTGCTAAGTTAGCAACACCTTGTTCGATTTTTTTAGTTAATTTTTTGCAATAATCAGCCAACTCGTGCTCGCAAACTCGCAAAAAATATGATAATAATAGCAATAATAACGCTATATTGTTTTGTTTAATTGCTCATGGTGTGTCACGCGGATTCACGCGCCATAATCCCGATAAGACGAGATACATATCGGTCAAGTCTGAACCTGACGTTAAGTTTTAGTGTTCTACTGTAAACTGTAAAAAAATGTGTTAAGAAATGCACATTAACCGCCGCACTCAGAGTCGTTAATGGTTACTTAACTCGTTCCTTAGTATAGATTTAAAAAAGTTCACTCTCACAGTCAGTTAACGGATCGTTAGTGTCCCTTAATGATCATTAAATTTATGTAGAGTCGAACTCTTACTTAACTATGTAATGGATGATTTTGACATTTGCGTTTTGAGGTTACTGTGATAAATAAACCATAATTTTATCAGTGAATTAATGAAAATCAGTTGCATTGTAGCAGCTGCACTCACAGCCCGGCGGCTTGCGTCAATCCTAAGCGATCGGCAAAGTTAAGCAACAGCGGGCGCGGTCGGTAGTCGGATGGGTGACCGTTAGTGGCAATAATTTCTTGAGCGCTTCCGTGCTTCGGAGGGCACGTAAAGCCGTCGGTCCCGGTTGTTATCGATTGATAGCAGTCGTTAAGCTATGTCGGAGGCCTTCGGGCGGCTTGAAAACTTTCGACACTGGGTTGGGCACTAACCCCTCCACCAACCCGCATTGGAGCAGCGTGGTGGAGTATGCTCTAGGCCTCCTCAGTAATGAGGAGAGACCCGTGCTCAATAGTGGGCCATTAGTGGGTTGTAGCTTAGCTTTTTTTAGTTGCATTGTGTTTAAATATTCAAAAAAGTCTGATATGAGTGACTTTATTGAGTTTGTGGAATATGCTAGAAGGTTTAGAGAAGTGGGACAGAGGAGGTATTTACGCGATTATTCAGATAACAGATAGATTATTTTAATTCAGGTAACAAAGACCCATAACATATATACCTTACAGACTAACATACATTTAACAATATTAACTTAAAAACTAATTCACTTTGTCGCGAAGTGAGATGCGCTTTCGGTGGCTCCCGGTGGTCGTCGACGTCCACGGAACTTCCTGAAGACGACCCCCTTTGGCCACAGCTCCTCCTTCAAAAACGTCGGCAGGTGTTCGGTTGGAACACGCACAACAAAGGAGTTGAAGTTCACTGCGTTGCGCGAGTCCAACTTCTCTACCAGCAACCGGTACTTGGTCATCCTCTCCAAATACTCCACGACATCGGACACTTTCGTGGTGTGATGGAGTCGAGAGACGTACACGTCAGACGCTGGCACGGCGGGACGTAGGAGATGGTTCTGTCTTGTCGGTGCTGTGCCACATTGGTTGCGACAAAGAGGCTTTTTCCTCTTCTTCTTCTCCACTTTAGTGAAGCCGTCTTTGTCCAGCTGGCCAATTTATAATGTAATATAATTTATATTGCCTTTGCCCGGTACAACAAATGAAATACAAACAAATCTTGGAATTATTATTTACTATTATGACATTGACACTTGACAATGACAACATTGATAACAAGTCTAATTGACAACAGTAAGTGTTCCCATAGAAAAAAAAGTATAAATCGTTCTATTTTTGTTCAATTAAATAGCTATTTCCCATTGTATTTTAGTAGAAACTAACAGTAAAAGAAGTAACTTTCAATCATATTCCAATTAATAATGAGTTTACAGTTTTATACATATTTTTTCGTTGCGAAATAAAAAATATTTTTAAGCGTGGCTACACCAATGCTTTATCGAATTGCAATCGATACGGATGCACCGCCCTACGGTTACTTAAATCTATCATTAGCAAATGAACCCTTAAATATTGTTTCTGGGATGAACTGATAATTAACAGATTTAATGGCAATTAGTTAAGTAATCATTAGGTCTAATTTAATGAACCTCTCTGAGTGCGGCGGTAAATCTTTCTACTTTTCTCTAAATAATTATGTAGTTGACACAATAGTATGGTAAATTTTCAACAGTCAGTACCGCCCATGGAATATCTCGGAAGGTTATTGAAGCGTTATCGACCAAAAAGGAATCGGTGACCAGCCCCTTATTGGCTGTTCCACACAAGCTAAATAACGTAAACCATTTTTAACAAAGGTTATCAGAAAGAAAGCATAATATGACGTCACTTACACGTTCTATAGGCCTTCATGGTTACAATAATTGCATCGAAGCCAACAATGAATGAACATAACGCATATCTTTATTTCTTATAGTACCTTACTTGTTTAGAGAATTAAATAATGATTACTTCGATTATATAATACACAATATAAATATTATCTTTCTTATTCACATAACTGGTAAACAACTTTCGTTTTAAAAATAGCTCAAATAGGTCGGGGGTAATTTTATATTGTACGCTTGCGGTCTAGAATCTAGATTGCCTTGTGTACGAAGTAGGAATGTCTTGTTTTTCGTAAGTAGGTATATTTATTATTCATGAGCAGTAAACCTCGACCCTGTTTGTTCCGGTGCAAAATAATACTTAGAGTTAGTTTATTCGCATTACCCGAAATCAATTATACAGTTGAATTTGTTTAATTTTCCATCTATAATTAATTACCAGACCATTTGAAACAATTGACTCTAACTCAATTTAAAAAACAAACACATAAATGGCTCTCAAAAAATTTTTTACACTTAGTGATTCGTTAAACGGATCGTATTCGAGTTACCTTGGTGAGCATCCGTAAGGAGTCGATAATAACGTCGTTATACATACTAAAAATAGTGGAGAAATGGTTTCAATCGATTAGAGGCCCACTGCAATACACGGGTCTACTCGTAAATGAGAACTAAAGTGTACTCCATTATCTATATGCCCTTGTGCGGACGGGTGGAAATATGCCGAAGGGCGGCCTGAGAGCCCTTTCGCTCACCTTCACTGATGACGCCCTATCACCCACTAATCTTAAAGAGTAAGTATGCTCTAACTTTCTAGTTTGTCGATCCCTAGCCCTACCCTAGTTGGTCGTGGTTGCACTGTTTGATAAGCTAGGAGTCCCGGGTTCGGTTTGCGGCCGAAGCAGATAAATGTTTGAGCTCGGTTCGTGGAAATTTGTGATCTGTTATGGTGCGTACAGACTACAGACTATATAACAAAACATGTTATAAAACATAGTTATATAACATGTTTTTTAAATGTGGACGATATGTCTTACAAAAACACATAGTGTCTTGTTATATGTTTCATTGTGATACAACAATGTTAGATAATGTGGACGTGTTAATATAACAGAAGTTATAAAACATGTTACATAATCTGTACGCACCCTTATATCGTCCATGCCGTCCATGCCGTCCATGGCAACCGCGACGCAGAGAATCCTATGCGTGGACACGAATGTGTACCTAAGCGACAGCGTTTATTTATTGTTTGTTTGTAAACACTGTAGTCTGTAAAATTTATGACTGTTGACTGTAACAGCTAACGATTGTGGCTACGCACTAAAAATTAGTGATTCCCAAGGTCATGATTGCCGCGATTTGTTTGTTTACAACTATGAGCTACTGTCGGCGCTGGTCACGTGACCGGCACTGGCAACTCACGAACAGTATAAATATTTGTCACCTTACTACAGTTTAGTATCAAATAGCAACATTGACTTTTAGGCACTTCTCACATTACGCTATTCATTAGCTACGCGACTGCAACGCAATCCCAAAATTCTATGTATCTGACACTTTTGACTGACAGAAGTCGCATCGTAGACACGTCTCCTGTCAGTGAAAAGTGTCAGATACATACAAATTTTGGATTGCGTTGCAGTCGTGTAGCTCGTAAATAGCAAATAGCGTTATGTGAGAAGTGCCTTACCATGCAACATGTGAACGACAGTACAGCAGGGAATTCACACGAGTGCTTTTTGACGGTAAACTTATTTGGACAAGAATTATCTCTTGACCTCTTGCCTCTAAAAACCGTTTACAACCACAGTCTCTAAAAAGTATAAAAATATTTAGGCCCCATTGACTTGTGGTCACAAAAGCCAGTAGGTAACCGTGTAATAAGAACCGTGCCTTGTAATAGGTATGCTTAAGAAGTTTCGTTTGTAACAAACAGGTCTGTAGTCAGTACGTATGTTTGTATTGATTAAATCAGTGACGATTGATGTTGCTAGGCTTTATGGATTATGTCGTGAGAAAAATAACCTTCGATCACATGGCTGTGTGTTGTCGACAAACAGTGAGTTCCTTAAGAAAACGCAACGATAAAACGTGAATAGGAATGATAAATCGACTGCCCCATCGAAACTACAAAGTAAAAAAAAAATCAGAATAGCAGCTCCAAGTTGTATTTAAAATGGGACCAGACATAAAGTACTTACCTATCGAATACAAAAAGAATTATCAAAATCGGTTCACCCAATGAGAAGTTATGACTTTATGAGGCCAACACATACAAAAAAAGTCGAAGTGAGAACCTCCTTTTTTGAAGTCGGTTAAAGTGGTGGAGGTGTTCGACGCCTTCATGTTTTTTATGTGTATCTATGTACAATGTTGTACAGCCATTATTCCGTTATTTGTGAACCGTTATTTTATGTTTCAAAGAACGTACCTATTATAACTACTTACTACTTAGGTGGTCCAATTGCCACCAAGACAAGACTTTATAGACGCACAAAAAAACCGGGGGAAACCCTCTTTCATTAGTATTTAATGTATTTATGTGTTTCATATTATTATTTGTTATATTACTTGCCAATATTGAAGTCGGTTTTGTTTTTGTTCAAATTATCATGTATCTACATTTTGTAAACATTAATTATTTATACACATAAACTTAAGTTCAATAATTTATTCCAAAACACTACTGTTTTAACTACATTTACATGTCGGATTATGTAATTTAATTATGTAAATTATGCCTTGGTAGGGGCAATACATTGAAGGTTACGTTTCAGAAATTAAGTGCTGGTTTATAGATCAAGATGATAAAACATTTAACGTGATATTTTAAGTACGTGTTATTAAAGAGCGACCTTAGAATTTATTATTCTAAGAGAGCGACAAATAGAAATATCGTTTTGTTAAAAATCGGGTTTTCAGTATATTTGCCTCCAATTGATATCTTTTTCATATATCTCCAATGTAGACAGACATCATTTATATTGCTATATTATATAAATAGGTTCGTTTCATTGTGAAATAAAACATCTAACAGGTAAAGTATGTACTAATAATACCAGGACAACATGAAGACAGTAGAAGCGTTGACAAAGGGTTGCGTAATGACTAATGATAGTGTAATGTTATGTATTGGTAACATGTTAACAAGATCAGAGGGTGTCTGACCGCAACGCAGTTCCTTTGTTTATTGAAACAGAAAGGGCCCTCCATGAACTATTACGCAAGTTTAAACTTATTACGCTCATCCTTATTTGTCGAACGACGATTATAGTTTGAAAGTTCTTTGGGAACAGGAAGACACAATTATGGGCTACAATGTTAACCTTTTTTTTTGTCTTAGGATTGAATCGGGTAATTTTCAACTTCCTTTTTACTAACACGCTGTATGTGGTGATCACTAACCATAATGTTAGTCGTGACGTGACAGTCATCGACAGGCAACATACTTACAGCTTACTAAGTATTTAAATTAACAGCTGCACTAATATTAATGTTATAAAGAAGGAAGATGGACCGGAAGTCATATAAATACCTACAATATAATAATAATATATGCATATATATTTCCTTAAGGTGGGATTGTCGTAAAGTTATTTTTAATAAAAAAAATAACATCTCGCGGTCATGCACCCGAGCTAATCTCGTTAGTAAATAGTCATAATTGTTGACAGCCCCGGGCGGCAATTATAATGACGTGAGTACGATACACGTTCTCGTTATTTATGTTACTACTTACTGGACTCGAACCTGAGACCCTTTGCTTCGTAGGCAGCTAGGCAGGGCCACTAATAACTAGACTACAGGGTGTTCATAAGTATAAGTAAGAATTATTTTGCGAAGTTAATAGTCGGTGTCCCGAGCGACGAGCGAAAGACAATAAATTAGACATAAAACCATAGTTGTGTCTTAACTGTGTTTCAGTGGTGATGATTGTCCATGGAAAAATCTTATATAAAATCTCGTGTCATCACAATGTTAGTTACCTTACTGCTCCGAAACGGCTTTACCGATTTTTACCAAATTTTATATGCATGTTCAGTAGGTTTGAGAATCGGCTACTATCTATTTTTCATACCCCTAAGTGATAAGGGTTGTTCACCCTTAACATTTTTTGGCAAAACAACGTTTGCCGGGTCAGCAAGTAATATATAATTCTTACAACATTTTTATTGTTAACAAATGTAGGTATGAACCTTGAAAATGATGTTTATCTGACGTTTGTAATAAGTCGTATTTTATGCAATAAAGGATAAAATATCTTCGCGAAGCTTATATTTTATAATTATAAATGACTCTTATTAAATTTACATGCAAAGAAAAGATTATAATAAAACTAGTAAATCCGCCCTAGCTTCGCTTCGGAAAACCAGTCCCTTCAAAAATCTCTATAAATTTTAACAAATTATGTTATTCCGATGTCTAAGCTATATTACTGCAAAGTTTCATGAAAATCCGTCTTTTTGCGTGAAAGAGTAACAAACCCACACACACACACTCACATGTAATACATCCTTACAAACTTTCGCATTTATAATATTATTAAGAAAGATTAAGATAAGAATTAAGATATTAAGATAAGATAAAAAGTAAGATAAGATATGATAATGTAATTATTGCAATCTACCAAATTACTTGTGGTCAGCTTAGTGACGTTACATTAATTTACACTATTGTTATAAAGTGAAATAAATCGTTCTTTCTAATACGACGTAGTGTCGATGCAATTATATTAATGCGTGTGTGTATGTGCATGCGTGCGTGCATGCGCGCGGGCGTGCGTGTGTGTGTGTGTGTGTGTGTGCGTGTGCGTGCGCACGTTCGTGTGTGCACACACGTGCATGCATGCGTGTGTGTGCGTGCCTGCGTGCGTCCGTGCGTGCGTTCGTGCGTGCATGCGTTTATGCGTTCTCCCTGTAAAGCTGTGCATCTTGTTCCAGGCGTGACGTGCATGGTATCGTCGAAGGTGCCGTACTGGCACGCGAGCTGGTGGGGCGCGCCGGTCACCGACCTGCACCAGACGCTGTGGGGCACGCTGCGCCAGATCCTCGCCTCCACCAACCTTCACTTTGTCAGGTATGGTTTTGATTGTACATTTTCACAACTATTTATAAAAAACGTTTCAAATGTAACTAAACCATGCCTTTCTATTCCCGTGATGTATGTGGGGAACACCACAGCATTCACCAACCATAGCAGCTTTTAACATTTATAACGCAACTGTTTTCGTTAACCAGAAAGAATTTTCATTTTAATAATGTTAAGCACGTTCATATTTACAAGTTGTATAATTATAGCGAGCCGAAATGTCAGATGGCAAATGTACGCGTGTATCTGCAGTGCGCCACATGTTACCGGCGAGACTATTAATCATCACCACGGCCCCAGTTAGCCCTTAACTGCCCTCGTACGAACGCTTGCGGTGCGGATACTTACAAGCTTGGGATCTCTTTGGTGAAGGCCAAATGTATAGGAAGGAGAAATTGTGTAGTTTGTAATATGGGTATTGCGAATTAGTGGAATAAATTGCCAGTGACTGTATTTGGTTCACGTCTTCAAATCAATAGTGTGTTAGGCTTTTACTAACTTAGTGCGCTTTACTATCTAGACTTCTTCACTTACGATCAGGTTGGATTGTAGTCAAGCATTAACCTTTAATTAATAACAATTAATACCTACTGTAACGGTGGAAGTACTTAGGTTGCAAACTTATAGGTGGCGAAAGGTTAGAGTTGGAGCTGTTTTATGATAAAGTCGTAAGTCTGATAGAGGCTGATGAAGGCTAAACATGTCTTCACTTTCTGTTTAAAACGTAGAGCCATTCAAATCATAATAGAGTACAACAATGATCACATAACGTAGGTAATCACTACTACATTCTACATAATAGTAACAGCTGCTAAAGATATTATTAATAATTGTTATATCCAATTATTTATTTTATAATTCTGTTGTTTGGAAATATTAAAATGATTTAGGTATTAAAATTTTAAATAAAAATATATTTTGCTAATTAAGGTGTTGGATACTTTAATCTATTATCCTGCTAGGACCGGTTAGTTCTTTAATTATGACTAAATTCCTAAGATAAAAAATCCGAAACTTGTTGTTTCTCCTGATTAAGACTCGTAGTTATAATACTGAAAATATTTATAAGAATTTTAATTTAAAATATGGTTCTTGAGCCATTAGATGGTTGAAACTTAAATTATAACAGTTCTTACGTCCGGAGATTAAAAACGTTTTGAGACTGTTGAACTTGTTGACAATGCGTTACCTGGACAGAAAACACATGAAGACTTCAAGCGTTTGGGTATATAAAAGGTATGTTTGGGTGTATAAAAGGCATATACCTATTATAATTATTACATATCGCGCTATATAGCCTTGTACCGGACGCGTGATCCGGAAATCCGGTGCCCTGCAAGGTCGAATATACCCGGTATAATTGTGCTAACGTCCAAATATATAAAAAAAAACAATTTTCGAGCTTAAAAGTTGTACGACATCGGTATAAAATGCTTAGACAAACTTAAGGTGAATATTAGGATTCCATAATGTTACATGGACTTCTCCAATACACAATTTCTTCAGGGGCGTCTGGTCAAACTGGTTTTTTGCATCCTTGTTGTCGCAAACCTGGTGTTGTTGCAAACCTGGACAGCAATGGTGCTGGATTTCTTTTTATCGATTCCGGTGTTTGGTTTGAGGTTTGACACATTGTCGCACGCTCTCCCTCATTTTACTGATACTGATACTGATTGTTAACTAAACCGATGGCCTCACGTGCCCCCCGGCCCCCGCAGCACGGAATCGCCAAATAATTTTCGCCACTGGTATTAATTTTAACAATAAAAACCTAATAGACGGGTTTAGTAGGTAAATGTTTCTTAATTTATAACATGAAAAAGTATACGATTGCGTTTGATAAAACGTACCTGACATTTCATGAGAAAATTATATAAGACCGAGATAAGGCATGCCACTGTAATATGTAATACGATTATGGTAAATCAAAACATTTATTACGTTTTAATAAATTACGTACCATACGTAATAGTGGAGTCATTTTGTACGGCGCCGCCCGTAGAATGGCGTAATTTTCACCATGTTGATTTCAGTTTGAAGGGTTCTGGATTCTCAGAGAGGTGGGAAGGCGGGACGCGTTGAATAATCGGTTTGGAATTCTATTTCCGGTCTCTGTTCTTCTATTTGTGTGTTGTCTATGACACTCAGAATAGAGGAAACCTATTGTGGTTATAGACCTATAGAGATAGAGTATAGACTCACAATATGTTACATAAATATAGTGAGTCCTAGTATTTTTTTCTATCACCAGATATGAGATTAATCTGTGAGATTTTAGAATAAATTCCATAGTTATTTTAGATAGTGCAGGGCAGACAGGCATCCAACTGTCCCTCGGCTAGGAAGAGAGAGAAAAATGCGGTGGCTTCAACAGATAGTGGTCTAATACCTACCTACTGAGCATGCATTTCCACTTACAGGCTTGTCTGTCTCCCCTACGCTATGAATAATGCGTATCTATGATTATTTTACTAAGTACAAAATAGCATTACAATAGAATAGGAGTCATCGTGTAGTAAGATTAATGTTTGGTCATCAGTTTTCAAAGAAGTTCTTTAGAGAGGTCTGGAACGTTGTGACAAGTTGATTGATGACGACGCGGATTTAGCCAAGGCAAACGTTCACTAAACATCCTTGGATGGATGATGGCATTTCGAAAGGTCACCAGCACAAAGACACCCTGTCAACACAAGGTCGTTAGCCATCGATATTTTAAACCTAACTACCTCGATATACGTCTAATCGTTTGATCTAGTAGATTAGTAATATTTTATATATCTTATCGCTTGTACGTTTGTTTGTTAGTGAGCCGGGACGACCGGATCAATTGAGGTTAATATTTACAAATTATTTATTTATTTATTAACACTTTATTGTTTGTACATCAAAGAAAAGACAATACACATACAAAAGCACAAGAAGGTAACACAAACAATGAGCGGCCTTATCGCTTTAAAGCGATTTCTTCCAGGCAACCCAATACAAGATAAGGACAGCACTAGAAGTAAATAGGTACAGGCGTACTTACATGATGTGCATAAATAGCGGAGTATACATATTCAATTTACAACACACACACAAATTAATATAATTGTTAGATCTAGATGATGTCGTATAGGTCATAGCCGATCAGGGAGTCGATAAGTACCTATGGCTGTGTGCTGTTTGTTTGTTTAGTTTACTTTCATAGTTAGGTATTCAGCATTATGACCGCTTTCTATACCACTAGTTTTAGGACTCAATAAAGCATTAACGAAATAAATAATTATTGTTTTTAATAGTTTTGGATGTAATGTGTGAGAGTTAATAATAATTAATAACATTAATAAGCATCTTGAGGAGAGACTCTTGCTCAGACTTAGCTAATAAGCCTCTCCCGTTGGCCGACAACATGGAAAACACATGTCGAATTCTATAAGTCTATGTCATTTACTACAGAGAAGAATAACCATAGAGGTATTAGAGAAGAGAAGAGATACGGCTGCCTGTAAGAAACCTCGAGCGGTAAAAAACAGAGAAAAGACTGCGGTGAGGATACATCCGAAAATGGTAGTTTTAGATCTAAGATTATTTTTAAAGCTTACTATCTATATCTCCGATATTTAGATATATGTATCTTCACTACAATAATACACAATCTCATAAGAGCAAAACCAGTAAAATAAGAAGTTTTCTTGATAGAAAAAAAATTAAGTTAGGTCCAAATAGTTAAATGGTTTTCAAGTTTACTTACTACAAAAGTTTTAATAATTAGTTGATGAAAATATTTTTTAAAACATAGTACCTAAATAATCAAAGCTAAGTTTCTTTTCATAAGAATGAAAAACTCAAAACCCCAACAGTTTTCAAATAAAAAATTAAAATGCAATTGGCACTTACGTCAATAATATTAAAGCTAAAATAAAACATTGCTATCTCACTATTTGCCTATAAATGAAATCGTTCCATCTATGTTTTTGAGCTCCGCTCATTCGGTTTTACGTATTACGGTTGTAGCCCCTTAATTCAATCAAAAGAAATAGAGAAGGTGCCATGATCTTCCCGGTTTCGAACCGAGGGATAGTTAAAACCTGCCCTGCTACTCAGATGTATTAAACGAAATGAACACGGCAAAGGATCCTTCATGGACAACGTAGTGTAATAAAAAAAATCACCTGACATGTGAAATTCCGCCAAAATTACATAACGTTCGCAAACCTGGCGCCTCCACCAACGCGTCATGATCACATGCAAATGATCGGTTTATAAATACAACCACAAATTCTTAATGTCAACGATCACCGCGACAGGTTTTTAAATGGATTCAAGATGACTGCATAAATTATTCGTACAATAATTGATGCTTTTATGTAGAATTAGATCGGAATAGGTCGATCGATATTCCATACTAATGTTATACTTAAATGCAAAAGTAACTCTGTTTATCATTTACCTTTACACTATTGATCTGATTAAGGCGAAATTTGGTACGGAGATACTAGGCGTGTTTTTTTTTAATGAAATTAAGATAGCAAACGAGCATGCAGCACCACCTTCCGCTGCCGCCCATGACAACTGTGACCGACCCAGAACTAGACTCAATGAGTCTCGTTCTAATTCGGTCACAGATGCGTTGCTACCCCTGAGGACTGAGCTCTAGGCCCTACCACCTGCAAATGGATGTGATGGGCAGCACGCACGGGGAGTGGCAAAAAATCCACGGCCGGTGGCATAAAAGTAAATCTGTGTGAAGTTGAGATTGATATGACGCAAAAAGGTGGTGGTGGACGCAGTATGGTGCAAAAAAGGGGATAAGTTGATACTCAGGGAAGGACATACGTCGGTTACAGTTACCGTTTTAACGGTAGGTATTATGCCATTGTTCGCGAGCAATGCTACGAGAAAAAACTAGTTACATATAAATCTGTGCCACCGGTTTTTTGCTACATTTGCATAATTGGGTGATTATGGAGCCAGTAAAGATGGTACAAACACCCGACAGAAGTATCTTAAAGTAAATTTGAACAACCCCCCCCCCCCCCAATATTTACATTTTTAAGCTATTGCATAGCTTTTATCGCGGGCCTTGGGCGCGGGGACCGAATGCAAAAATTTCGTAACGAAAATTTATTACACCCTACACACAGACATAGTTACTATGTCTATGCACCCACACATCGATAAATACCAGAAATTTTAACTGAGTTAACTAACTTTTACTTTATAACGGCTAAACCGATTTGGCTAATTTTAGTCTTGAAATATTCGTGGAAGTTCAGGGAAGGTTGCAGCGATGAGAAAATATGAAAAATTGCGAGGAAAATACTAAAAAAATCAAAATTTTAATTTCCCATACAAATCTTACCTGTCAAACATTTGATTTTCGCCCCGTCGGTTCGGTGTTTTAAGAATAATTACATGTAGATCTGGATTAAATAAGGCGTTGGAATCGACAACATGACCATAATAGTCGAATTATCGCGTATTTAGATTTAAAACATACAAAATAATAACATGACATAAAATAATGACACTATATTAATGACTTGAGGGTGATAGAGACAGTGCCATACAGGCAAGGCAAACTGTAAGGCACTGTCTCTGTCACCCACACGTCATTCACGCGCCAAAAATATCGTTGTAGGACTTAAATGTCAAATGTCAATTTTCTTTTTAAAAAGAATTATTTTGTCAACTGAAATAGTTCTTATGCTTTTGTTCAGAATATTTAAATCTTCTTTGCACAAATTAATGCATTATCCGTTTCTAATAAAGATTAAGATGTCTTGCACCTATAATGTGACGTTATGATGTACGTATTCTTAATAGCGGCTACAAACTCACGCCGAGAACCCCCGAGAACACCCGAGAAGCGTGAATGTGATCGGTTTCTCGCAGTCTCGTTCTCGGGCTCGCCTGTGCTCGGATCAGTGTCGGTATTTTTGCCCGCTTCAAAGGGTTTCTCGGGCGAGAAAAGAGAACCGTATTCACATTCTCGTTCGGTCTCAGTGGGACCGTTGTGTGTTTTTGTATTTAACATTTCTAGTTAAAATTATCTACTGTCTGTGGTTACCAATTATTATTATTATTTTAGTACTTATATTAATTTATTTCTTATTTTAGTATTCACAAGATTATAGTATATTAATGCACACAAAACCAAAGCCGCTGCACTGACGTCCATTCCGGATGACGATCGAGGATGCGAATGAGAAGGTCGCATGAGTGTAGATGCTTTCTCGGTTCTCGCGCAAATTCGCGGCAAGATTTCTCTTCGAGACTTCTCGCGTGAGTCTGTTGGCGGTATAACAATTAGGCTTACGTCATTATTATGCGTCTCTTTCAGTGATATTGCCTATGAAACACTGCAAAACAGTGAATATCTGTACTCGTATAATTTGTGTACCTACAAAGTATTTTAAATATGAATAAACTGCATTTAAATAAAGTGCATTTATTAATGAAGAAAGTCACGAAAAAATTGTGAAAGAAAATGAGTTATTACTCTATATACATTCATTTTATTATTATTATCACAAATGCAGTATTATTTTTTGTTTTGTTAATTTATATATAATGATATGCAATAGCTTTACCGCGGCAGTCTCCGAGTGCCACACGTCTTTTTTAATTTTATGAAGTAAGCCATAGGTTTCCTGAAGTGTAGCGAAACCGGTTGGTAATAAATTAAAAATTTTGTTACACAAACCTTTCTGCGGCTCCTGCCTAGCCTAACTGTAGGTAATGAATTATTCATAGTTATTTTAATTTCGCAATAAGAATCGCATTTAAATAATTTCATTGTTTACTTTCTTTCTTTTCTTTTTTGTATATTATCCTTATGAATAAGAAGTTAATGGCAGCTTATTATTGAATAATGTAATCATAGATTTATCTTCAGTATATACTTTAGGTATACTAAATCTATGCACGTAATAGTAGAACCACAATAATGAAATTAAATAGGTATTAGTAACAGATGATTGTCACCTTGTCATTATACAAAGTTGTCGTGAATTTTACGTAGTTAACCTCTAATTTAATATGTGAAGATGTTTGGTACGGCAATGTGGAGAGAAGGAATCCCCAGCCTACAAAGAATTCTCGTTATTGCTCGTAGAGTAGACGCCTCCATTTTTCACCGTGTCGACATTCTTTCATACCAGGGCGAACGTACGGGCGCGGCGTCCCCTTTTTGTTGCCGGCTGACTTGAAATTAGTTAGGTGATGAATTGATGTTTGTTTTAGGATCACAATTCACACGTCTTAGCTTTAACGTCAGCTTATTTGTCGTCAATTTTACAAAATAGGCAATAAACCAGCAGACGCGGTAATTGGCAGTGACCCGTAGTCATGGCATGGCATGGGCAGCAATAATACCCAAAAGCCCAAAACAAAAGCATCATCGATGCAATACCAAGAAAGAACTTAGAAGACATAAATTACTGGTTGTCAACCTCCCAGATGAAACACGACAAGTCTTTTGCTGTATAACTCAAGCAAGAGGGTGGTAGTAGTAACTACACTTTGTTGGCGCTCTTTATGGAATTCGTTTTAATTGCATGCCAAACAAATGCCAGCTTTCCGCTCCTATGCATAAGGTACATTGCAGAATGACAGCGAGAAGTTAAAATGCTATAAGTTTACCTTGCTTACAAGTTAAATTGAACTGTGAGAATTAGTAGCCAGCAGCTCTTCAGCTTCAATCCTACCACCTAACAGAGGCCTGCCTTTGTCGCCTCTTATCTCTTACTCTTGTCTTAGACACCCTGGTCCGCACACATGGTGTTGGGGAAAATACGGATTGTAGTCCGCCCCAATATTTACTAGACCAAAACCATTTTTCAGTGTCTCAATAAGGACCAAGAAGACCTTACTCATTGAAGAATACCTAGTAATATTGGACTAAATCAGCACCCGGAGATTGAACAAGAACCACTGGAAACAGTTGATTCGTTCCAGAGGATTGTGTAATAAAATTTTGTTTACATACGTAAATAGTGTGTAGTTACACGGTCAGCTGGTTACATTCAAATGTAGTAAATTCGGATAAATTCTTTCATCTTTGAACGTTGTGATTTTGATTCTCAATTTCCGTAAATCTATTTGAAGTTTTTAACCGACTTCAAAAAAGAAGGAGGTTCTCAATTCGACCGTATATATGCTTTTTTTTTTATGTTTGTTCAGCGATTTTTTCGTCGTTTATGGGCCGATTTTGATAATTCTTTTTTGTTGTAAAGTAGATATGCGCAGTGGGGTCCTTTTGAAAGTATCATCAGGATCTGATGATGGCATCTTGGAGAAATCGAGGGCAACTTTCGAAAATTGTATGGAAGACTAGTGTGTTTGTTCATGTTATCATAAATACATTAAAGCGCTACCATTTCATGAAGGTCTGGAGTCGATCTGATGAAGCCGAAAGACAGTCGTGGGAACTCCTCAACGATTTACTGCAGTTATCTAGTGTTTGGGCTTGATTAATTTGTAGTGACGAGAACTTTACACATACATGTTGTATTGAGCGCCATCTGGCGAGTAGTTTTTGAGTTATCTCTACTTATCAAGGTTGAAGTCGGTTATTTTTTTTTGTAAAAAGCAATTATATCCTAGTACCTAAACCCTAAAGTTTACTTTAATGAAATGATGTTAAATTATGAAGCCAATATTTTTCGTGATATTTGAATCTGATTATATAATATGTATTATATTCGATATCGTAACCACGGCCAGCTGGAATATATCCGAATAAGTTGATTTGGGTTTCAAAACTTTGCGACCTTATGAAGAATCAGCAAAAGCAAAACGGTTGTCTACACTCCAAATGGTTAAAAAATCATTAAAGATGCCTAGAACATACTAAACCACAAGACTTGAAGTTGAACGAACGGAGGCCAACCAAAGTATCGAAAGTTTCGTGCTACCCGAAAGCCTCCGACATGGCATAATTAACGATTGCAATCTAACGGTAACAATCGGGAGGAATGGCTTCACGCTCAAGAGATTTTTGCTGCTAGCGGTCACCCCCCCGCCCGCATTTGCTTAACTCATGATCATCATCATTATCATCATCATCATCTCAACCAATCATATCCCACTATTGAGCACGGGTCTCTTGTCAGAATGGGAAGGTTCAGGTCATAGTCCAACACGCTGGCCAAGTGCGGATTGGCGGACTTGCTTAACTCGCTTATTATTGAATGTCAGTTATTAATTCCTGTTCCAAAGTAAAACGCGGCAGAGGTCAAAGTGTCACAGAGTTCTAAAATCCAGGAACAGAGGATCATTCATCAACACAATTATTAATGTTTACCAATTTGAAGCAAACACCCATTCCATTAACAGTAAAAGTTCCCTCTTACCTCGCCCAAAGTTTGCACAAATCGGAGCAGTAATGGCGTCATCTCTTACCCACTAATTGAATCCCCAATGGTAACCGTCCACTCCGCGATTCGCTGTTTGCTCGACAGTTCACGGGACATTGTTAATAACTTCGATACCAGAACTTTTTGACTTAACTTGCACTGAGAGAATAAGATCTTGACAGACATACTAATTAATAATTATCATGCTTTTGCAAATCGGTGACCAATTAACATCAGACGAGACACGTCTGCTGGTCGCCGGCTAATAATTTAATAATACCTAACGTCTCAAATGGTACATCGTAAATGAGTCACTGTCTAAGAATATCTTTTTAATATCGTCTATAAGACTCATTTATATTTTAAGTGACTATAATTTTTAACAACAAGTAAGGTAATATGAAAGAGCACGGAGCAAGTGTATAAGTGTATCGATAACACAGATTGTTATTTTAATAACAATGGCCAATAACGGTGAACAATGGTGCGGTGCTTATGACCCAGATTGGATTTAAACTTGGAACCATTGTATTGCAACGTGTGGCATTATGGTTGGTAAATTGGTAAGTTCTTGTATGATTTGTTATTATAGCGATAAAAAATTTATTGAATTTGTAAAATGTGGTATTATTTCTGCTTAGTCTAAAGGTTGACTGGCAGAGAATGCTTTTAGCATTAAGTCCGCCTTTTGTACCACAATGTTCCCGGTACATTAAAGTTTAAATAAATAAATAAAATAAATAAATAAATATTTCGATTATTTGAGATTATATAGGATTTATTCCGGTCTGATCCCGGAGAACTGTATATTCGTTTAAGCTACATATTGAAAAAATCGGACCTATTAAAACTTACAAGCTAAAAGAGTAGTCAGTAAAATTTGAATCGAAAACTTTAAACGTGATTTTCTCGGTTTCTGAAATTCCGACTTACTGCTCTTAGCGCGAGGCCGCACCACGGTTTTTTCCCGCGGCGGTAACCGCGTAACCGCGTAATTCGCATACATTGTCAGAAACCGCAAGTGCGGCCGCTTGTATGGCTTTCCTTGAGTTACAAAATTTACGCGGTAAGAAACCGCGGCGGTTTAGCCGTAGTGCGGCCTCGGCCTTACTGTTAGCACGGCAGAATACATACCTACAACCTATGTACAATGTATTATTATAAACACAATGGGCGGTCTTATCACTGTATAGCGATTTCTACCAGACAACCTTATACTTATACGTATATATGTATAGGGAACTAGGTGCAACGAAAGAATTTTTATAAGAACTTGTAATGTTTGTGTGGATGTTTGGGGCACCACTTTGCAAAAAAGAATGAAAAAGAGCTTACAGTTAACAATAAAAACTTAATCCTATGCACATCTGTTTGCTGGGTGCATAAGGATATTATCCTATCTAGTATCAAAACAATCTCACTTAACTAACTCAGTTATCGCGAACACATAGCTCACCGGTGCCGTTACACCGACGCAACTGACAGTCTGACATTGAGTTGAGTCACGATGTATTGTTCCGCGGTGTTTGTGTCAACAAACTATTGTACAACCGGTGTACGTGGAATGGATCACTGGGTCTCGTATCATAATTATAGCTTTTGTTTGCGGTTGCATTTAACGACTCCGTAGATTGATTGAACTAGGGTAAATAGGGTCTGAGAAGTCTCGGGTGCCCGGATGACACAGTAATTTGTGTGACGGATAATGACATAATGTTGTCTTTACTTTAACTATTTCTGCAATTTTATTTGGTATCTGGATCTTTTTGTGTGCAAAAATTGGCAAATTCAGCTGTATGTTTCAAGAGCACATTGTAAGAAAAGTTTTATTGGCGATAAGTTTTATTTTTGTACATCTGGAACAACGATGTCACTTATCCCATGAATGTACTGGCAAGGTATTACGTCAGTTGTTGCATCGTAGGATTCGTAGGACGAAATCATGGGGCTGGTGTCACTCACTCACTATAACGAGGGTACCTACTCATGGGTTCTATAAGAAAATAATGGATCGTTTGGTCGAGTAGCTTAGTCTTAGTAGCTTGCGCGCTTATATTTTTGAGAGCCAATGGATAAGGGCATGGTTACATTGGATATTTCCTCGTTTTTGGGCTTGGTACTATCATTATCAACCACTTGATTTTCGAAGTATTTATTTGGATAGATCACTTGAATGCCTCCGCCTAAATTGACAACTTTTGAAACATACCGGATCACCGTTCCAAGGGCCCTGGGTACGATTCTACGCGAGGCGGAAATTTGTGCTTGTCTTGTTTGTCGTCCATGGCACTCAAGGCACAGGGAATAAAAAACTTGTCGAAGGGAATAAAAACGAGCCGAAGGGAGCACCCGAGCGAGTTTATGCGCCCTGCAAAATACCTTTGTCGTCCGGAATTTTAACCTTTTACAAAATTCCACTCACTTTAATCCCCATCATAATATCTTTTGGCGCTGTTGGCGTCTTTTCTCTTTAGTTTTGGCAACGCTCCACAGCCACGGTCCTCGCCACAATAGGTTAATAGATTGATGATAAGTTATGGTCTAGCGGTGCGGAATATTGCGGGCAAACGCCAACTGGTCTGGGTTTTCGATTTGAAATGTTTTACAGAAAAATAACCGGCTTCGATATCGTCACCTACAGATAACTCAAAAACTACCCGCCAGATGTCTCTTTAATTTATATGGGACCAGACGACAAGCACAACCTTTCGAATAAAAAATGAACCATCAAAATCGGATTCAGTACAAAGTTGTGAGGTACGTACGTAACACATTAACAGTCGAATTGAAAACTTCCTCCTTTTTTTGAAGTCGATTAGAAGTGATCGTTTAAAAGAGTATAAATTAGGTAATAAATGTATATTATATATTTATATATATAAAATAAGTAATGTAGCGATTAAACCGCAATGGAGGTCGTTCGGCAAGCCATTTGCGACTCGTTCGCGTCGAATTTCGTTCTTGAGAAACGTTTTCTTCAGACAAGAATAAACTTCATTGTTAGATAATAGTAGATTGTATGACAAGGGTGCAAAGTAATATTTTTTCGGCGAGGGCGTTTTTTGAATCCAGAGCGGAGTGAGGGATTCAAAGTACGTCGCCCGAGCCAAAAATATACTTGCACCCGAGTGATACACTCTACTTTTCATCACCCACTATGAGAAAATAATATATATATATAATAGAAAATAATAGAAAATAATACGTAAAAATGCACGAAAACTTAATTTTAATTTGAAAACGAAATCTTAATTTGATTTCTTTTTTTATTATTCAGCTGGCGGGGCCCTCGCGTCGTACCAGACATTCTTTATTCAAACAATATTTGCGTTCGATTTCTTTAGCGCAAAATACTAAAATGTTCTAAATTCAAAATAGGACGGAAAAGATCTAGCCGGCAGGAAAAGTTGTATGAAAATTCATTCCCGCCCGCTGAATAGAAAACAGCAACTTTGGAACCCCGTAAGTCCGAACCAAGTCGTCTTTTTCGAATAGGTGTGATGAAAAGAATATTTTATCGACGATATTTATGAACGGCAATGCATTTGTGTTGCATTTTGTGTAACGTACAAACGTGGAAATGGCCAAGAAATATATCTCCCATAAACCTCAATAACCAAAGGCTTGCTGGAGCTGGCAACACAGACGTATTGGCGACTATGTCAGGATCGTGAAACACGCTCATTACTGCAGTTAAATGAGGGCTAGTTGAACCTGTGGTTGAACTGCATGTTAACTACTCATTGAATTATGCTTACAAGTACTTAATCGTTACGTACGTGCGTTTCGTTGCGTAGCGAACGTCTTATTACCATACTAGTACGTAACCCTCGCTTCGGTTCATTAGCCGCTGGTAATGCTAATGCTAGGTAGCCTAAAGCCAGCCTCAGGAATGCGGCTATCATACACAAAAATATTTTTTCAAATCCGACTAGCACTTTCAGAAATTTGCGCTTTCAGAACATTGATCTCACATACTTATACAATTTACAAGTAAAAGTGGTTAGCGTGATTCAGCGTTGTACAACTAACGCCATCTGTTATTGATTGGCGGAACTACTTTAATGATCGATGTTACAATGTCGTTTTACTTTCAATAATTTGTCATAATAATATATGTCATTGCCATTGTCTTCATATTGTATCATGTCTCGTTTGCGAGTTAATGGCACTTATTAATATTTATCCTATTTTGTGTTTTCCAACGAGTCGGTATTTTTGCTGGAATGTCTTTAACCTTAATTTTAATATTAAATTTTAACAATAAAAACAGATGTGACGCGAAAAGAATTGTTAATATTATGTCCTCATTTAATTATAATCAATTATATTTTTTATCCGCCGATTATAATTGTAAATTTTTCTGTAATTATAAGTTAATTCTTAGTACCTATATGAATCCGAAATTACATAAATAAAATATCGTAATTAATTACATGTACATACTTTCATTGTAATCAAATTTTTAATTTCATTGTATTTATTCAGCCCTAAAGCCAATAAATCACTTACATTAATTTACATTCGTGCGAATTCGTGAACTCACAATTTTATTATATGACGCCCTTCTCAAATTTAATAATTATGCGGAGTTTTTAACGTTTTCGTGGTTTTCGAAAACTTTCAATGTTTCAAATGTTTCAAACACCCTCCAAAAAGTTAATAATTTACAAAACGCTTCATAAAATCAATTTGTGTGCGGTAAAAACAACAACATCAATAAGTTTGTGAGTTAATCGTGACGGGTGAGGCTAGATTTCTTGATCGTGTTAATTTTAATATTTAGTTATTGCAATAACCTATACCTACCTAACATGCTGGCCTTGACTTATCCATAGATGATTCGTGATTCTTGAAGACTGATCGTTCTCATCTTAATCTTATCGCTTATTACTTAGGTTCTCTGCGTTATCACCACAGTTTGTCGCAACGGATCGCCTACTTCCAACTTGTAAATCAATAACACACACATATTAGAATTAGAACGAGACTATTGAGTCTTGTTACTTTATTCTAGGTCGGTCACATTTGTATTGGCTGGCAGCGAAAGGTTGGTACTAGTGTTGTAAAAACGCTCGAGTCGGCGCTATAATGCTCGAGTCGACGCTCGAGCACTTCAGAAGTGCTCGAGTCGACGCTCGAGCAGCTTGGCAACGCTCGAGTCGGGACTCGAGCCTTGGTACTGCTGCCTGCTAGTTTGCTACCTTATTTATTTCCATTAAAAAATTGACACTAGGATTCCCTGTGTAACGTTTGGCATAAACAACATAAATGACACATTACTGACTGCAAAAACCAAAAACAAACATTTTGTCATATCAACTGACGGGGAATCGTACCCAGGACCTCGGTTCTCAGGCAAGGTCGCTATCAAAGACCACAGTGTCGTCACTAATACCGATATCGAATGACACGCTCCGTCGGTTACCTTCATGTTGTCTGCATTTTTAAGGTTCCGTACCCAAAGGGTAAAACGGGACCCTACTGAGACTTCGCTGTCCGTCCGTCCGTCCGTCCGTCTGTCACCAGGCTGTATCTCATGTAATGTAATAGTTACACAGTTGAAATTTTCACAGATGATGTATTTTTGTTACCGCTACAACAACAAATACTAAAAAACAGAATAAAATAAATATTTAAGTGGGCGCCCATACAAGACCAGATTTTTTTGACGTTTTTATACATAATGGTACGAAACCCTTCGTGCGCGAGTCCGACTCGCACTTGGCCGGTTTGTTTTTTAACGCTTCCTGCAAAACAACCAAGCGTGGTTCCTCCTGTTTATGTAAGACGGTGCGTAAGTGAATTTTTTCCACCTCGGACACGCAATCTCGCCACGTTTTATTTATTATTTACGTTCAGTTACTTATTATATTATTATTTTTTCATGCGTGCGATGTGGGTACTCATGATGTGTACATAACTGTGTTTGTGTGTCTGTGTGTAGCTTTGAATGTTGGACTCCCGAAAAGGGCATGGTTCAAAAATTGAACACACGTCTAATTTTCAAAAGTAAAATGTCTATAGGAAAATTGTCATCATTTAGGTAGTTCTATGAAAGAAAACATCTTAAGGAAACATGTACATCTGAGGATGCGCTAGAACTAGAATATTCTCAAAAGTGCTTGACGTAGACGTAGGTGGTACACACTATGTAAAGAGACTTGTCCAAAAATATTATTTCACCCAACTACTTACAACTGTAGAATATGTAGTAGTTTACGTTATTCATAACTGACTAGTAACCGCGCAGTAAGATCGAACAGGGAAAATAGAATGTAGGAAGGAAAAAGGAAACTCGCTGCGTCTGATGTAATCCTCATCCTGTTGCGGTGGCCGTGTGACGGGATCTCACTTACGTATATGTTGTAGGTACATATAACTCGTATAGGGCAATGGTTATCATGCCGAATCGCGGTGCCAAGAGTCCTGGGTTCATTCCCAGCGAGGCGGGGATTAAGAGTTTTTGCCTGTTCTTGGTCTGTATGTATGTTATTGTCTTGTGTGTTGTCCATGGCACCTACGACACCGTGAATTCTAATGTGAGGCTATGAGTGTTTAACGTGATTTATTAACATTTTATACATAGGTTTTATTTTTGCTAGACATTATAAAAGGTACAAGTTTACTTTGTTAACAGTACGTAATAGTGATAATATATTATGATTATGTCGTGTGCTAACAGTTCTATCCCACACTGTATAACTACTAGGTACACCAAACAGTGCTAAATGCGATTTAACTTTCCGCGAGTATTGATAGTGTTTACACAGATGGATGCCATGAATAGCCCTTGTCGCAAACAGACGCACTCATCGACAATAATATTTATATTATGAAATACGCCATTTTATTTATATTATTATTTCGCTCGGTGGCGTTAACCCAACGAACAAATTGGAATCCTTACCTACCAATTATTACCTATTACAATTATTTCTGAAGACACGAAAATGCTCCTGCGAGCGTCTTCCGAGATAAGACAGTAATTAGTAAAGCGTCCTTGGCGGGTTCTTTTGCGTTCTTCTAGATGTCATCGTAATCATATTCCACTTTGTTATAATGCGCATAACATAACTTTGTTCTTACTTAAGCATACAAAAAGCTTCCGACGATGTCTAGACTGCGTACGCGTACTTCTACGAGTATCTAACGGTACCTACAAGCGCATCGTTTCTCAAACTCGCAAAAGCCGCTGAAGTTAATTGACTCAGACGATCTTCGTGGTATTAAAACTAAAGATTTTGGGCTGTTAAATAGTCCAATTTACCGATTTGTAGGGAATCTACTTGATGGTCTAAAGTTTCTACCCCACTGCCCACGGGGGAGATTTTTGCAAGCACGTACTTTGCGAGATATGTCTTATCGTGGACTCTGGCACACATGCTATAGGGAAAGGGTAGCGAATGTACACTGATACTTGGACAATTGACATTGTGAGAGAGATAATATAGGTTGCAACGACTTGGGAACTTACTTCTGCTGGAATACACATGATGACCTGTCAAAACATTATGCGTAGGTCAGCAAAGTGAGCAGGAGTTTTATTAAAATATTCATACCTAATGTCGTGCACCTGTTTATGTAATATAATAAGTGGATGTCGTTGTTCGTAGGATGTCTATTCCGGGCTTGGCTTGCGAACAATAATTATTTTTAATCTCGTTATGATGTTGTCAGTGCGCGCTCTGCGTAATGAGCACATTCATTATAAACTGTTGCGTTGCGACATGTCACATCACAACGATATCCTGATTGCTTTTCCGAGTTGTTTTTTCAAAGGCCGTCTAGAAGAAGTCAGACTAGATCTTAAGTAGTCAATGGACAATATGGACATTGCAGACTGCAATACTAACGATGGCTTTAGCGTTGGTTGTCAGGAATGAATTAGGATCGGCACAAAAATATGAATGTTATAATGAACATGAGAGACCTTTCCTCATAGCGTCATTCGTCAATGGATAACGTCAATTGTACACTGGTATCTATTATTATCAATCTATCTATTATTTCCAAGAAAATATAAAACTTATGGTTTTACCAAATTAAGTTACTTTTTTCCCCCTTTGTTACCTGTTATCTGCCAAAGTACCTAATTAATCGTCATCCAAATTTCATATCCATGGTCATTCTTACCTATGTTCGGGACGTGCGCAGCAACTGTTTCAGGTTTAACAAAAGACGAACGTCTAGCAATCACGGACCCTTGTTCAGCAATGTTCCAATACCACGCTCACTGGTTACAGGAGCGACCCGCACGACGAGCGCACGATGCAGCTGTCGACGGACGGCGACTCGCTGACGATGCGGCTGGGCCCGCCGCCGCGCGCCTGCTACCCGCTGGTCGTGATCCTCGCACGCGACCCCAAGGACACCGCCGACCTCAGGCCGGATGATACGGTGAGTGGAAAGGCTGTTGGAAGGGAGTTTTCCAGGAGCGACCCGCACGACGAGCGCACGATGCAGCTGTCGACGGACGGCGACTGGCTGACGATGCGGCTGGGCCCGCCGCCGCGTGCCTGCTACCCGCTGGTGGTCATCCTCGCAAGGGACCCCAAGGACACCGCTGATCTCAGGCCGGATGATACGGTGGGTGGAGATGCTGTTGGAAGGGAGATTTACAGGAGTGAGGCAGCTGTCGACGGACGGCGACTGGCTGACGATGCGGCTAGGCCCGCCGCCGCGCGCCTGCTACCCGCTGGTGGTCATCCTCGCACGCGACCCCAAGGACACCGCCGACCTCAGGCCGGATGATACGGTGGGTGGAGATGCTGTCTGAAGGGAGTTTACAGGAGTGAGGCAGCTGTCGACAGACGGCGACTCGCTGACGATGCGGCTGGGCCCGCCGCCGCGTGCCTGCTACCCGCTGGTGGTCATCCTCGCAAGGGATCCCAAGGACACCGCCGACCTCAGGCCGGATGATACGGTGGGTGGAGATGCTGTCTGAAGGGAGTTTACAGGAGTGAGGCAGCTGTCGACAGACGGCGACTGGCTGACGATGCGGCTGGGCCCGCCGCCGCGTGCCTGCTACCCGCTGGTGGTCATCCTCGCAAGGGATCCCAAGGACACCGCCGACCTCCGGCCGGATGATACGGTGGGTGGAGATGCTGTTCGAAGGGAGTTTTACAGGAGCGACCCGCACGATGCAGCTGTCGACGGACGGCGACTCGCTGACGATGCGGCTGGGCCCGCCGCCGCGCGCCTGCTACCCGCTGGTGGTCATCCTCGCAAGGGATCCCAAGGACACCGCCGACCTCCAGCCGGATGATACGGTGGGTGGAAATAGTGTTGAAAGGGAGTTGGGCTGTTGCAGGTTTCGTTTAGATGAGTTGTAATCGTCATTTTGATACCAGTAGGCCGTTGGTGTGATGGACCCATCAGTCCATCAGTAGATCAGTGTAGGACACCAGTGTCAATGGAGAATTAAGCATGTCTGTCCTAGTGTTGATTGGTGGATATATTGAATCTAAGTGTAAGAAATCTTTATGAAGTCGGAAGAACCTCGACATTAAGTTATCGATAGCTCAAGTGCCTTCCGAAACACGAGAGTTGTCAATGACGTCATCCATTCAACTACTAAACGCGACCGGATTTTTTTTTATTCGATTGTTCAGTTGATAAGACTTACGAAGAAGCACATGTTTGAAGACTTTGAAGCTACTTACTGAATGCTTCACTTTCTGGTCCCAATTGTCCATATTTATTTATTTATTTATTTAAAGCTTTATTGACCACAATATATTAATATATTAAGGTACCTACAAATGGCGAGCTTAATGCAAGTTGCATATTGCATAGTATATTGTCTGTAGGTAAGTCTATTGCATCGTTCTATTTAACTCAGCAGAATGGTAACGTTGCAGGTGGCCCTGATCAGCGTGGTGCACATAAAGGACGAGCAGTGCCAGCTGCCGAGCGGCGTGATCGCGCAGTACCTCAAGCAGGCCAACGGACACCTCTCCTGTTTGAAGGTAACCTACCAACTGACATCAATGTTTATCATATAGTATGGTAGCAGACACAAGATGATGAGCACAGTTTCATGAATTTTGATCCCCTCGTCCTCCCTCGTCCTTGTCACATTTGTAGACTCCCTAGTGTGACGTCACTGATTTTAATATTTTTTTATCTAAAAATTAAAATTATATTAAAACATTATTAGATATGACTTCTGAACATGTCACATCCTAAATAAAATATATAACCCCTTCGAATCCCTCCATTTCGGGAACTTTAAAATGCACTACGTGTAAATGTATCTCCACCTTATAGAAAATGCCAGTAATTTTCCATGAGAAATATTGTGAATTAGGTATGTATGGGTCTCTATAAAATAAGTTTGTGTTTTAATTTAAATCAACTTTTTGATATATGCGATATCTAATTGATTCGACACAAACTATTATAATTATTATATTATGTAGTTGTGAGAACCGTACCTATACTTAGTCTCCATTATAAGTTTACGGATGCTACATATGTATTTTAAGAAGCGATTATAAATTGTTATTTGAATCAATTCATTTCAATTTGGATGCCTTAAAATATCAAAGTTCTATTTATTTTAATTACAGCAGAAACTTGATTATACCAGTCTCGGTTATACGAATTCGCGATTAAATTAATTTTAATGCCTCCCGAATATTCGAACTTCTGCAAGCATTTCATTACTAAGACTGCAATATTTTACTATATATTTATGTGATGGATCTCCTCATGATTTCTTTATAGACGTTGATTTTTGTTATTTAATTGTAGTTTTTAACCGACTTCAAAAAATAAGGTTCTCAATTCGACCGTATATATGCTTTTTTATGTTTGTTCAGCGATTTTTTCGTCGTTTATGGGCTGATTTTGATAATTATTTTTTTGTTGTAAAGTAGATATGAGCAGTGGGGTGCGCTGATAAAGATCACCAGGATCTGATGATGGCATCTCGGAGAAATCGAGGGCAACTTTCGCAAATTGTAGGGACGACAAGTGTGTTTGTTGATGTTTTCATAAGTACATTAAAGCGCTACAATTTCATGAATATCTGGAGTCCATCCGATGAAGCCGAAAGACAGTCGAGGGAACTCCTCAACGATTTACTGAAGTTATCTAGTGTTGGGGCTTGATTAATTTGTAGTGACGAGAACTTTACACTTACATGTTGAATTGAGCGCCATCTGGCGAGTAGTTTTTGAGTTATCTCTGCTTATCGAGGTTGAAGTCGGTTATTCTTTTTGTAAAAAGCAATTAAGTATAATAAACAATTAATATTATACAATGTTGTATGTAAAGGCATGTAAAATATACATGTACCTTCTACATGGCACAGAACCCGCTTTTTTCATATATTCGTCTATCCGCATTTTCGATTGGCCGAATACCCAACAACAACGATTATTTCGGATAATCGAGTTTCTACTGTATATAAATTAATGTTAAATGAGTATATAATTATTTAGATTAATCTCATTAACACTAACGACCTGACCAATTAACTTTATTAATAACACTAATAATGTTCTATTAGTGCCCGGAATCCAGAATATAGGACCGTCTGGATTAAACTGGGTGGTATACTCTGCGAGTTTAAATTAAACTAAAGTTGGACAGTAAGACAAATTGAATACCTACCTCCCTTCCTAAGTTTCCGCAGTTCGCATGCTTCCAATCAAGTTTAAAAAAAAACATAATATTATTGATTGAAGAATAATAACACACGGACATAGAGAACAAAAGAGCGTTACGAAATTCAAATTACAAAATAGTTAATTGAAAAAAAAACAATTGCACTCTTAGCACAGAAATAAATTACATTGTTGTTGTATTAGCTGCTGTAATGATCGCGTACGATGGGTAATTGTTCATGTGATGACATAAGTGGCTTTACCGGCTCATTATTAACATTATTAAACGAGTTTTAACATTATTCATTACTTAGTAACGTCGTTAAATCATTACATTTTGATTGATATCATAGCGGTAATATCAAACGGCTGGGAGGGGGAGGAAAATAGAATTGCAGGCGGGCGTTCATGCAACTAATTGCGCCCCTGATCTACAAATAGTTTTTGGGTTATCTCTGCCTATCGATGTTATAGAGGGTATTTTGTAAAAGGCAATATCTTGTGTAATTTAAACCACTGATGCAAAATGTATGGTGTTATAAAGGTTAACTTGTGTCTCTACAACTGCATGTTTTAAGAATCGTTGTTCCTAATAGGATGAAAGATTTTTGTTTTAGTGTTTTTGTTTGAAGAGTGAATTAACTCAAAAGGGTTTATAATTTTCTAAATTTATACATCTTTTAAAGAATTTAGTTCCAAAATGGCTCGCTTCTCTCTTCGTTGACTCTATCAGGGTTCTTACTGACCACCTACCTTTGTTCGAAGTACGATGACGATAGGATATCATCATCATTATAACTAAACTGTGTTTTCTTCACGGTAAATAAACACTTATGTACTTAGATTACATATAAAAATACATGTAATTTTTTGACGTATAATAAAAATAGCCGATTATAATATATTTAGGTATACGTTACAGCGTTGATCAAAGATTTCTGTCTTGAAAATTAGTCACTGCATCTTTTATGGAATTTTTTAATTGTTCGATTATACTGGGTATTGCTTTCAACAAAGTTTGAGAATAATCAGGTTAAAATTATTCAATTGTTCTCAAATGCGAACATGTGCAAACTTTCAAGGTTTCAAGGTAAATCGGCCATCTAGAAGACTACACTGATATAGATGGAGCTAACGTAGCGTTTAAAAAAATTTAATAGCAATAAATCAGTAATCATACGTAGATAGTGTAGATACATCATTAAACCATCAAACAGTAACATTATTGACCTTAAACCGTTGCGAAATAGCTCGCATCAGAATGACATAAGCGGGTGATTTGCATGCGGCGCGCATGCCAAAGTCAGATTCGATGAATGTCAGCGTGCGTGCTACATAGTAATTGCGGATCGTTTGCGTGCTGGTAGTTGGTACTGGTACTGGTACCGATGTCGTGATTAGCATCGTCGGGTACGGTGGGCCTTGGGCCGGCCGGATATCGTGGGTCCTTCGCGGTCGGATGTGTTCGGATCTACGTAGCCGGATAAATTCGGATGAAATGGAATTTTATTGATTGCGCTACGATTCGTGGTAGATCTATACTCGTAGGTACGCATACATACTGTGATGTGGATGTTTTTGATATCCAATATAGGTACATAGGTAGGTATAGCAAAAATAGTAAATGGTATACACTCATGTCCCCCGCACTAGGTTTTTCTGTGTCACTGCATGGACTACATAAGCACAACTAACACATTCCTTAACCGAAAGCAAATATTTATATCTACCCTAGCCGGGATTCGAACCCGGACATGATATTCCTACGGTAAAAAAAAACATTTAATTTATTTCGATTTTATTGCTTTTTGAAGAGTGATTAAAAGTCGATTTAAAGTTGAATGCAAATTTAATTGGGTTAATGAGTTGAACCGCTTCAATTAACTTAATAAATTAATAATGAACTAGTTAGTTGACTGGAATGGATACACGTTAACAATGACAATTAGGCAAGGTTTGGGATTTAACTTTCATGAGCTGATTGTAGTGAAGACATTCTGAAGGGCAAACCTTGGATAAAGAGGGCATAGGCTTAATAAATGTGTTGGATTCGTTAGGCGGTGTTTTTGATCCAATTGAAAATAATTTTTATAATTTACCTACCTACCCTTTAGTAACTCGCCTTCGATTCATTTTAGTGATCTTATAAAACGGGATTTTTAAAATAAAAAATTGTAGAATCCGTTTATGTCTCACACCCCACAGATAATAGTAAGTAAGGGAACATCATGCATCTTAGGTTTCTGTCACGTAGTCGATATAATTTAGAGAAAACTCGCGCTTTCTCTTTCTGTTTGCAAACCACGATTTAAAACCGTATTGATAATACCGTGTGAACATTTCTTTTTTCTCTGTATTCATGTGCTACAAACATACAAACGTTGTTTCTCTTTCAATTACAGCAGCTGTACATATCGGCGGAGGGCGCGGAGGCGGGCGGCGCGTGCGGCGGCGACGCGCTGTGCTGCGTGTGCGCCGCCGCGCCGCTGTCGCGCGCGCTGCTGCCGTGCCGGCACGCGTGTCTGTGCGCGCGCTGCTTGCGTGAGTACCCGCTGCTTGTTTGTGTGTGTGTGTATGTGGGTGGGTGTGTATGCGCGGGCCTTCATCCACAATTACAGCAGCTGTACATATCGGCGGAGGGCGCGGAGGCGACACGCTGTGCTGCGTGTGCGCCGCCGCGCCGCTGTCGCGCGCGCTGCTTGCGTGAGTACCCCCCGCTGCTTTACTGTCTGTGTGTGTGTGTGTGTGTGAATTAAGTCGTTGGGAAAATACGCGTCGTTGTGCTACTATGTTTATGTAAATAAATATGTTTACAGTGCCACCAACTTATCTCTGAAATGGCAAAAATTGGAACTAATGCCGCCATGTTAAAAAGTCATTCATAAGTACGTTGTGGTCATTCATCTGTCAGTTACTACCTCTAGAAATGCGTACAATGATTGGTCCAATGCGCCCGACAGCGCCTCTCTTCATTTCAGAGATAAGTTGGTTTTACTGTAAGTTTGATTGACGTGTTTACATCGTATCGTTATGAAACAGAAAAATAATTATGAATAGTAAATAAGTATTTGTATAATATCATGCAATTATACGATTTGTAATGACAATAATATTACAATGCTTTCATTGTCTTATAAGTTTTGCATAACGATCCCTGATTATCCTTTGATACGGGGCCATTGAATGGAAATTCCAATCCAAATGTATCAATATTAATGTCAATAAATATTTATCTGCTATAAAATGCTTCCGCTATAGGCAGTATTAAATAATATATGTATATACTCGTATTTACCTACGCATATTTAATTGTTTATGTAATTATTTGTACATGAATGTGATAACATAGCTAGCTTTTACCAGAAAATACCCTATGCTCCAGTGCGGATTGGTGGATGGGTTAGTCACGTTAGTGGATAAACGAAGTGTCGGAAATGTTTATGCCATCCGAACACCTTAAATATAGGATCATCGCGAGCGGTCATACTAGACTAGACTATAAACGATTCAAGCTCGGTTAATAAAATTCAATATATTATTTAAATTAAATATACCGATTGATGAAACGATTGCGTTCTTGAATAGAAAAGAATTGCGATAGAATATGGTAATTACGGTCGATACATTTAATAGATGCATATCGAAAGACGATCAACTTGATTATACGTAGAATGCTACGGCTACACTTGCGTCCTAACGCATCAATTAACGCGCTAAGGTGGCGAATTAAGAAGAAATTAGGCTTGTCAACATTGTCAGTAAGGCTCTTCTCACACAACGCTATTTATGAGCTACGCGACTGCAACGCAACCAAAAATCCGCTGTATCTGACACTGTTCTCTGACAGGAGACGCATCGAAGATGCATCGTAGACGCGTCTCCTGTCTTAATAAAAAAGCCTAGGCCTTATTTATTCTTAATTCACCAAATTATCGCGTTAATTATATTTAAATTCCTTTTGTTTCATATAGGTAGGTATCAGTTATTTATACACGTAAATTTTTTGGCACATCTTTTAAAATAAAAAAAATACGATATTACTTATTCGATACAGTTATTAATCTAGGAGTAATTAACGCTTAAAAAGGCAGGTGTAGCCGTAGCATACATATATGTATGCTATGTAGGTTGCGTTGTGCTACTGGCAAAGTGCGTCCGCATTTCAAAATAACCTTAACCCTAAGGAATATATCTGCATATTGAGGACAACGTCGTGCCAGCTTCTTGGTATTCATTTGTTATATTATAGTATTGTAATTTAATTACAATGGTTTTTATGAATCATAATATTCAATTATCATAATAGTATTACATAATAGACATAATAATATACAAAACAATGGGGTAGCCCCACGGTTAAGGTCTGTGTTCATTCACCGTCGCATCCTATAACTTTTCCTTCGGTCTAACAACTTCGAATAAACTTCTTTTCTTTCAGCTACAATAGTACAGTGAATAAAATGAGACATTGTTTGTGATTCCAGCGAAACTGGACAAGTGTCCGATATGCCGTAGCGTGATCAAGAGCTACTTCTGCATCCGGAACGACGACGAGTCGCTGACGGAGCTGAAGAGCCAGCAGTGGAACCGACGCATCCTCGACCTCTTCCACTACCACTGATACAGGTGGGTACCGATGAGTTCTCACAGTCCACCGTGAGGTCAGCGAGCTTCGCATGTCTTCTATGTTTTGTAATATAACATCAAAGATTAGATGTGCAACTTTTATTTGGCGTCATCCACCTTTAATCCAAGCCAAGCCTTGGCCTTTGATATCTCTCCTCTCTTCACCAACCCTCATCTCCTCCTTTCCTACTGATATAAAATTCCTTACCTTACTAGTTACACAACTTCATCATGACGGCATTCTGCCATGATTTTTTATGGATAGAGCCGATAATCGATCCGACAAATAATATCACGCCAATGGCTTCTCTCATACGTTGTCTTCCAAGGAAGAAGAGCAAAGAAAGAGAAGTAATAATATTTTTTTACTTCAACAACGAAAAGCACAGATTACCCAAAAACTACTCGCCAAAATAGTGTACTTACTTTAATATTGAATGTACGTGATTCCAGGGAGGGCAGGGGCGTGCTGGCCTTGTACCTGGTGACGGGCACCACGCTGCTGCTGCTGCTAGCGCTGGACGACGAGGCCCGGCTGGGAGGCCTCCAGGCCTCGCCCGCCAGGGCCGTCTACACTGATCTCTATAATATTAACCGACTGGATAGGCTATAATACTCGCTGTGAAACGAGGACTGTAAGAAAACGAAGAGAATTATGGAACGGAAGTTTAGTTTCTCGGCCCGCTAGATGGCGCTGTACGCCAAGCAGTTAAGAGGTCTACTGATATGATGATGATGGTGATCGCCTTCCAGTCGTTTATATCATGGCTACCAGTGGTCATGTACCGATCTACTGCCGATGAAGAAAGTGTGATGTAAACTGGGAAGTTTAACGAGCATAGTGATAAAACTCGAGTGATAGTGAAGTAATCATTGGAAGAAACAATAGTGATGTGTTGTGATTGTGCCACGTGACAGTTCCTGATGAGCTGTTGTCATTCTGTCAATGTTATCTAGTTCAGGTATGTTCATGTTTCAGTATGACAGGACCATGTATGTTATATCAGAGAAAGAACTTGTTCATTTATGTGCGACCCGTTTTTAGTAAGTGATTGGTTCAGTAATGACTCAAAAGTAAATTTTTGCAAATTCATGACCCTCATTATTAGAAGCAACAATCAATTGGACACAAAAATATCTTTAGTCGCAACTTGTCAGTGTTGCCAATTAGTACAATGTGATCCATAAATTTTATCAGGTATACTATTAAAAAATATCAATGTATCATCATAAAGTATTGTATAACTAATTATTATGTTTGATAAAAATTGCTGGAAGTAGCACAAAAATTTTAATTAAACATATTGAGGGTAGATTGATGTGTGACGAATCCATACAGAGGATGGTCGACTCAGATTGAAAAAGGAATGAGTTGGTTCATGCTGAAGTATTTCTGCCAAGAAGTGATCTATTCAGACTATGTGAGTTGTAGATAAACGAATGTGCATATGTATAACGCTTAACATAAGGGCGTATAACTTGATGTGATTTAGTTACGTATTTATACTAAAGTTAAAAGACAAGTCGATTTGCATGTAGTTCTTATATGAAAAAAATTGAAAACTGAAAAAATAAAGTTTTCTCTTTTTGTGTTCATTTGAAAATATAATATGTTTATCTGTTATTAAATTTCAGTGGCGTCCTTGGCAATGGGTTGTAGTATGACGTAAGAGCATTCAGAATTATTTTGGTAATCCGTTTACTATCGGTAGAATTTCATTTAGTGTGGATGCAAAGTATGAAACTGTGATATATGAAAAGAAGCTTGTGAATTTTGTTGTGTATAAAAAGAATGTAAATATTTTTTTGTTGTTAATTAAATATTTCTAGTGTTAGCTGTAATTGACGCATGATGAAACATAGGTGAACGTAGGTTTAGGTATTATTGTGACATAAAACTGACGTGTATTTTTTGGATGTATTTCTGGTCGAACGTTATTATAGTTAGTTCTGAGAGTTGTTCAATGTTTTTGATGACCGTTGACATGTAGTGTGGGATTTTGGTGACTAAATTTACATGAGCGTAGTTCGTTTTTACACTTTTTATAACTTAGAACAGTTGACTCGGACATAGTATGTTCTAGGTAAACATAAGCTGAACAAGGCCTAATTATATTTACAGTTTTGCACGTAGCCGACCTAGCAATTATTTTTGTTTTAGGAGATTTAGTGCACTATCGTTCGTTGATATTGACTCCCGGGATGATTGATGCTACAGTGCAATAATTAATAAAACGGCGGTAGTTCGAAAAAAATAGAAGCTAATTAAATAGACCTTTTTTTTATTAGTTGCCATTTGTTTTGAGATTTGGTCCATAAAAGTAATAATTAATGACTGAACAATATCGAAGTGCGATTATATTATGATAAATGTCCCTCATTTAAAAGTAATTGAATAATTCGTAATTTAAATTATACAAAGTACCAATAATGTTAAACAGTACAGTCGTGTATGTAATTTTAATCGACCAATTTCTAATAAAATATTTTTATGGTTGGACTCTCTATAAATAATCTTTCTGAGTTGAGTGTAACGCCGCATTCAGGTCTTCTAATATTCTGTTTACAATGACGAATATAATAATAATAAAATGACAATACTATTACAAACAAATAATTCTTTCATAAGCCTCCCAAAATTTACACCCACTCAACATCAAGCAAAAAATGTAACCTATAGCAATGCGGATTAATATAGCAGGCGAGAAGCGATCAGTTTCAAGCCTTGGGCATTTCTATAGCTTTTCAAATAGATAAACATTATAAATTATATGCTCGACTGTACTTATTATTAATTTAAAGTCTCTAACTGTATTATAGGCAATAGATTTCTATATTCAACCTACTACCATAGCGATTTAATATTGTATTAAATATAATCGGAGTCGTTCATTGTTCCACAACTTTGTAACTGTAAGTCCTATGTTTCATCGTGTATAATAGTCATAACGTTTGTGATTAAAGTCATCTTTCCATAAATATTTCAGTAAGTCGACAATATGTATAGTGCGCGACGGCTCGACGTGGCAATTTGACAGTGACGTGGTATTACACCAGATAGTCGATATTGAAGCATTTTGTTGTAGGTGTAGGCGACAAAATAAAAAAAAATTAACAAGCAAAGCACCTTTTTCATGACATAAATAAATGGAAACGGCCTAGCTTTATTAAATTGGAGTGGCGTAGAAAGTATCACATCTCATAACTGTCTCATAAACGAAAAATAACGAAATAAAATAGTGATAAAAAAAATTTGCTTGAAAATAAGAAAAAAAACTTTTTATTCAATTTTTTTTTAGGGCAATGCAGCCAAAGTCTTGAAGCAACTATGAAAACGTGTTTAAAATCAATAAACATGCCCATCTACAACTCCACTATACTCCCGCCACCCCACACCCCGATTGCCATGTCGACTTGTCGCGATACAGATCCATTGATAAAATCGCTTTCACCAGCGTTTCTTCACAGATATACTATACATTATTTTTATTTACATATAATTAAAATTTTATTTACATGTAATTGGCTGTAACGATATGTATGTCCTATTTATTTTAATGTAATTGATTGAAATTAGTCAATAAAATCACTTGTTAAACCCATTGGATTCCAGCGAAGTGAACATACTATGGCATTCGTGACATGAATTCATGTCGTTGGAATTTAATGAAAAGAGGCGATGCAGGTAGTATGTCTTCCAAATTGCAACCTTATTACAATTAATTTGATCTCACAGTCATGTGAACATGATAGTCATATGGACATTTAAATATGACGTGTATTTGATTTTTCATTTATAAATGTTTATTTATAACATACGAGCCAAACGCAGCATGGAAAAGTAAATATCAAGAAAAATAATCATAATAATATAGAAAATTTGTGTATGGTATAAAATATTGTTTATTGTTATTTTGTTTTTAATAGTCACATGGCATGCGGACCACACACTGCGCGTCATAGCGTACGGATCTATAACTGCAATACATTTATAGGTTATGTAAATATGTTTCATTTAATCATCGAATGAATGTCGGCACTACGGGACGATGTATGATTTGATTGTAAGTATATCGTAGGGACACACATTTTAAATGTATCGCGTTCTTGTAATATACAGAGCTAACAGAGCTCTATAGTAACCATACTATCAAACAGTCAAATTATCTTTGGGGGCATGATCTTCACTTCTTTGGTATAATTAATATTTTTTTTTATTTATACAAAATGTTCTAAGCACACAATTAAAGGCCATTCCCTTTATGTTGACAATTTTTATACTGGCGTAGCTTTACTTTAGCGGAAAAGTTAACAAAACAGAGCAACTAGAACCGTAGATCCATTTATAGTTCGGTCAAATATCGCTAGAGGTATATTCCTTTCCAGATACAATCCTCACAAACCACGCCTTAAGTTAATTTACTTACACACAGATCGAAAATCACATTAAAATACGTATTAAAATTGAGGAAATCAAGGAGCGCGCTTGCAAGTACTAAAGAAGTGACAATGTTTTCAATACGATCATGTATTGTTATTTTTTACTTCCATGTCCATTTCTGCTACGTAAGAATTTATTATTATCATACTTTTTCTGCTATTCTACATGAATGGATCAATTTTTGAGATGATTTAAAGTTAAAAAATGGATATCGCCAGAATCAAAATATTCGAAATGGTTCTGTTGAGGACTCGATACATATAAAATGTGTGTAATCAAGAGGTGTGTGTGTGTGGGAAGTGCCGTGACGTGTGAGGCTTGCCGCCAGTTCGTATATGTATCAAGTTGACTTTAGATATAAACAAACAGTTTCCTATGAGGCTAGTATTATTAAAGCAATGATCAAAAGTGTATATTTTTGTCTAGATTATTGTAATGAAATTTGTGAATAAAGATGTACGCCGATATTGTATTTTTTATCTTCTATCTGCTATGTCCATTGGTTTACAATTGACCGGTGGTCAACTACAATCTCATTTTATTTGGACGACCCTGTAGCCTAGTTGGTAGCGACCTTGCCTGCGACGCGAGGGGTCCCGGGTTCGATTCCCGGCCGGGACAGATATTTATGTGGCAGATAAATATTTGTACTCGGGTCATGGGTGTGATTGTAATGTGTTATATGTGTAGTCCATGCAACCCGCGACACAGGTACCTAGTAACCTACTGCGGGGGTATGAGTGTGTTAGCGTTTATTTACTTATACAATGTGGTTACCACCATACAAAAAAAAAAAAATTTTATGTACCTAATGATTACCTAAGCCCCCAAAAAAGTTTTTAATCAAATATACCTCCTTTACTTTAGCCACAGCAATTTTTCTTTTCAATATTAAAAATTTCAACACGCTGTATCTGTTATTATTATAATGGCAGAAGATTGTTGCCGCTCTTGTCAAAAGTGAGTGAAGCTTTGATTTCCTAGGAAAGCGGTGCCGTCATACAGCGGCCGTATTACAGCGGTGAATGACGTCACTAGAACGTTGTCTATGTAAACGAAATGGCGCGGTGTGATAAAACGGCCGTGGAACTTTCCACATGTCATCACCGTAAAGACGGCCGTCTGTTTGACTCCGTAATATTACGGCCGCTATATGACGGCACCACTTTCGTAGGAAACCAAAGCTTGACCGATGTTTAGATAGGCTGTTCTATTTTTTCCTGTATTTTTGTGCTATATAGTTTGTTTGAAAAAATCATTTTTGTAAATAAAATGTTAGGCGTTTTTTACTAAGTGTAATATGTTCCTTGCATCAAGCAGGGCTTGTGGTTTCATTTACTGTTTGTATGTTGGTGGTATCCACCTTGTATAAAAATATAAATTGGGTTATTATAACTGTAAGTAGAAGATATTTGAGAAAAAATATATGAAGAGTCTTCATAGAGTCAACAGAAGCCAAACATTACTTTTACCTGTAAGTTCGTCTGGGCACCACGCAAAAACGACTGAATGAAATTCGATGCGGTTTTCACAGTTTATTGAAATTTCTCTTAACAAACTCAACAACTTTACCCACCCTTCTCTTTCTGCCTCTCCGCGTATAGTTGCGAGGTTTTTACAGCAGAGTACAAACTGAACAGCAGGTGTATAGCCTGTATCCTGTCGTTGAGCGAGTCGGTGGCGAGTGGTATGTCGAATAGTGCGCACACCAGAGCTACGTATTCGGAGAGAGTGCAGTCCAGGGTTGGTGGTGGGAAGCCGACTTCGTTGAGGGTCTCCTCCATCGACTCCGGCCATTCTTCCATCAGGCTGTCTATGTCCGGCATTTTGCTGCAACAAAAGTAGAAATCTACAAGGGTGGTCTATTTTGATCGCCTTTTTGCAATAGAACAGAAAGCATAACAAGTGACTTAAAAACTGAAAAAACCTCCTAAGCGAGAAGCCCACTCTATCGATAACAACAGGGACCGACGGCTTTACTTGCCCTCGGAGGCACGGAAGCGCTCAAGAATTGTAAAATGTTTAATTACGTGTTCAGGCACAATGTCGCAGAGTCAGAAATAATGTACGTTCCTATACTATTTACCTTGTATAAGTAACTGTGGGCGGCGGCTTCGACATGTGCAGCTCGCTGACGTCTTTGATCCACCTCTCGATCGCCTTCGGGTTCTTCTCAGCATCCTCTATCTTCCTCGTCAGCTGGGAATTTCAGTGAAAAATTAGATTTTAAAGATCGGAAAAACTACTTATTGGCTTCACTACCTCCCTAAAGAACATGAGTCTCTAATCAAAACTGATGAGACGCGTGCCCGATAGCCATGAGTATTAGGACTGTGCACGTTAGAACGACGTGTTATCGGACCAACTAAAACGAAAGCATTCAATTATGATTTTTATGTCTTGGTAATTACGCTTGTATACTTGAAAGACGTATTTATTACTCGCCACCTTTTTCTGCTCGCTGCTCGCCACCCACTTCTGACCAACTCCGAACCGACATGAAGCACAGAATCAAAATTCAACCGTAACAACTGAGACAAAGTTCAGAATCCTTTTATTTAAGTTTTTCATTGTTACTATGTGTGCGCGATCCTTACCACGGTGGACTTCCCGCCGCTGGTCTTGGAGATGGCCCGCAGCTGCAGGTGCAGCAGCGCCGAGTCGCTCTGCTCCGCCGACGGCTCGTCCAGCACCGTTAGACCTGGGTACATATGAGTCTTATAATAACGTCATTCACTCTGTAATTCATAACTAGCATGTGGATTGGTGCAGGACTGTTAGTGATAGCTAGTACCTACTGTTAGTTGGCCTTAGTAACAAACCGGTTAGTAATTTGTTAGTAAGAGTCTAGTCTTAATTCGGTCCCAGGTGCGTTGTTACCGAGAGAGTTCGCAAAAGTTAAAGGTGTGACCAAAAGTAAAGGTTGACCAGCGTGGTAGCCTATGGCCTTAACCTTCCCTTTCTTAGACCCGTGCCCAGCAGTGAAACAGTTTAGACGATGTGATGTTGTGATGACGATGATTTACCCAAATTGTCGATATAGTCGAGCGCGGCGTCCGTCAGCGGGCGCGCGCGGGGCCCGCACGCAGGCGTGCTGACCTTGAGGAAGGCGTCCGTGTCGCCCACCGCCGGCACGTACTCCGGCACGAACGGCTGCAGCTTCAGTTCTATGTCGATCTTCTGGGGAGTGTACCTGAGCACATTGCCACGTATAAATAATAGTTGCATGGACGTGCTCAGGTCCTTACGGGAGGGGTTAATGATATTCGAGGCAGATTTATATAATGTACAGCAATAGTGGATGCTTCATCTGAGGTCCACTCCTTCCCTATTTCTACTTCGTTACCATGTCTTGATTTGATCATGTGCGCACCGTGTAAAAACCAAGGGTTCTCTTTTATGTGCGTAAGTAAATGCGCCGTGTTACTAATATTTACCTGTCCACTTCATTGGGCATAACATTAACATTTTTATGCTGTACGCTCGTATCGGAAACTGTTATTTCTTATTTGTCCCAGATGGCACTTTACATTGATAAATAGTCTATGTCTATAGTGTGAGGTACCTACCTAGGTACTTGTGCCTAATAATGGGACAGTTGGGGGTTTTCTACACAACTTAGGTAGGTAGGTACCCACCTACCTTTCTTATTTGATGAACAAAGTGGCATGCCCTTTATGTAACGAATGACTTTTTACTACATATTTATAAAGTTCGCACATTACAACAAGTAGGTCCAAATCGGAGCAGAAGCCATGACATTGAGCCCGCAGGCCGGCGGTGAGGCCGCGATTGTTGATCCGAACCCGTTTGTAATGTGATCCTGAACACACACACACAACGCTTCTTGTCCTGTTAACTAGGTTTATAATTTATAATACAGTTATAGGGAAGGTAAATTATATCTAATTTTAAATTACGCACTATGTAGGTACTTACATTAATGTGATTAGAGGTATTTAATAGCATCAACGACACGCGACACGAAAAATCCCTGTATGAAGTTATAAGTGTCTAGCTTTAAGTATTCAAATTACTGACCCTTAATTAATCCAATATGATATCAGTTCACACTTCTATGATGTTACCCATATTGTCGAATTGAAACACACAAGTTAGTTGACATCTCTCCGCCACACGCCAATGAGTTCATCAAACGCGCGATACGCTTTCATAAACTGACAATGTTTTAAATTTTTAATATCTGGTAACGATGTTACGTATGATACTATACATTTAACTTATTTATAAAGAATTGCATAAGTTATTTAATGTTCCAGTCTGTAGTATGTGAATAGCGATAGCTCGTACGGCGCAATGGTTAGATATACTGGCTGTTGATCGAAGAGTCCTGGGTTCGACTGCAACAAGGCGCAAATTTGAATGACGAATTTAAATTTCTATTCTAGATCTGGGTGTGACTTATCCGTGGCACCTACTACATAAGGAATCCTAATGCGAGACTATGAATTTGCAGCGTTCTTATGTATACTTATCTACCGTATTTCTCGTGGCACCTACGACATAAGGAATATTAGGATTCCTTATGCCGGACTATGAATTAACAGTATTCTTATGTATATCTACCGTGTTCCCTTACAAATAAATAAATAGCAAAACGCCCCCTCACTTCATGATGTACTGGAAGATATTCTCCATCTCGGGGGGCACCTTCAGGTCCTGGAACTGCTTGGGGTCGTAGGCGCCCTCTGCCGGGATGACGACGCCGCCGCCGCGCCGCCGCCCGCTGCCCGCCAGCGGCTCTGGCCGCTCCAGGCCCACGTCGCCGCTGTCCGATTCTGGATGGAGGAATATTTAGCATGTAATAAGGTAATAACTTTAAAAAAAATCTATTCCAACATCGACAAGTTATTAAATGAAACAATGATAAGTGTAGCAGTACGCTAAACAATACCATACCGCCGAAGGCGAAGATCCACCTACATAAAATTAATTACCAATCTACCCCCGGCTACTGGATACTGCCTTTATTTTATTAAATAGCCTATATTTTATTATAATAGATCTGCATATATTTTATTGCGAGTAGAACTATTAATTGAGGTATAGTTCAGAAACAAAGAAGCAGCCGCAAATATCATCTGCGCCGTAAAGTGTTCACACGCAGCACAGCAGACATCCATGTGATTATGGACATTGACAGCGATAATGCTATTAGTAAGTTTTTCCTACAAGGGTGGGTACAAGTAATAACTTTGGTTTCAGCGGGGACTAGCAATTCCATATCCTTGGCGATTCAAGTAACATAATTATATCTACATAGATGGTGACTTAATTATGGCCAAGATATTTGCGATAATGGTTGTTGAACTTTTATGTACAATAATTATAATATCATGTACCTACTCATACAACGCACAAAACTTACACCCCCACAACAGGATACGCTGCGTCGTGGGTGGCAAACATGTACCTTCATAATGCAATGAGATATCAAAACATCACAATGCACTGAAAACAAACATTCATCTGTAACATAATTCAAGAATCGAACTCGGAATCCTATAGCAAACAAGATCTCTGCTAAGTGCTAACCGGGCTACATAAAACAATATGGATGTAAAATTGTTCAGCACCTAACATAGCCACCAAATGCAATTGTAGATCTATTTACGCATGACTTTGTGTGGGTTCTTAGATTTCTTAACGGCGAAGATATTCACGGCCTCTTGATGCACTAGCACGAAACATCATTTAATATATTCAAGCGGTAGGTATAACCGTATAACTATGCAAATTACAAAAGTAGTTGTAGGTACACGGCTGAATATCAGCTGTTGAGCTAAATGTCAGTTAGTAAGGCAAGTACCATCACCAAAACAGTTATTTATTACCTTTATAAAATCGAACGAAAATATGGAATATGAGATACAATAGAATATGATCTTATTTCCTTATCTGCCTTCATTTAGGCGGTAAATAAAGTGAGGCTGACATTCACACTTGGAGTGGAAATAAATTTATTACAGTACCTAATTTGCCTAATTCCAATAAACGAAATAACGATAATTATTGTAACATTTATACCAGAATTTGAAGAATCAAAATGCTTTTTCGCCTGACGTCGGTTACTGCTTCCTGATGCTGCCTCTTTTGGCTCCGTCTCTTTGTCTGGCGACTTCGCCTTCCGTTCAGGTGACTGCTGGGTGAAAAATAATATAGTTATACACATGGACCTATTTATACATAACTGATTCGATCTCGTTAATAAACAATTTGCAGGTAATCGATACAATGTTGCGTGTTCTGCATTTCATTTATTCAAGAATGTAGGTCGTCCCCGTTGAGTGATTATAGGCAGATAGTTACATACGTGTTCGTTAACTGAGATGAGTGGATGGTGCAACCGGTATTATGCAGTAAATGTGAGACGAACCTCTTCCTCCGAAATTCCGGGGGTGAACTTGTCAGGACTGGAGTCGCTTTCGCTTTCAGAGTCGAAATCATGCCGCGCCGTGTGGCGCGCCGGGGGGTTAAACTTTGACATGGCGGCCCTGACAGCCTCCTCGTCCGAGCTCGGTGGACTGTCGATTTCCCTCGCGTTCACCACCGTCACGCTCTCGTCGTACATCACTCGAGGGAACTCCTCGGAATCGTTGAACGTTTGACAGTGTTTGTCGTTGGTTGTCATGGCAACCGACGCGCGCCCGTCCGAACGAAGTGGCGGCTGCAAGTGGCTCAATCTGAGCTCCCGATGGGTTATTCTTTATAAAGTTCTGTCCTGGTTCCTGGTACTGGTTGGCACGACACCTGCGCGGGACGTGTGGTCGTGCGGGCATAGGGAATGGGTAATTCACAGGTTTATGTGGGTCGATGTCGCCATTCATGTCTTGGGGCTGTAGTGTGTCTGTGTGACACCGCAACACGCGGATTGTGCAGTTAGGAGATTCATTCAAGGGGACTGAAGAACGGTTCCTACACTTCTTTATAACGACTTGGCAACTATAACATTTCAATGTCCGAGGGATTTAAAAAAGCGCTTGCCACATGCCACCATAAAATAATCGTAACATTAGGCCCTTGTGCATGCTTCAGTGGGCAATTACCTACTACCCTCATGGCTTTTGTCCACGAATTGGTGTATCTGCAACAAGAATGCCAGACGAACCCCTACCGTAACTGGCTCTCACTTGTATTTAAGAACAACTAAATAACAATTGAAAGAAATATATCTAGGTTAGAGGCCGTCAAACTGCGGTCGCGACCGATATCTGTGCAGCCCGCGGCCTGTACATTGAATCGATGGGAGGCAAGGGTACAAAACGGTACTTCTGTACGCTCGCGCCCATTATACCAGTTGCAGCCCGGATGGTGTCCGTATAAGTATTGGGCTCTTTTGTGGTATAGGTAATAGATCAATAATAATACTTATTTGAGCCCTTATTTGGCATTAGCTGAATTAGGCTATACTATAAACCGGCCAAGTGCGAGTCAGACTCGTGCGCCGTGGGTTCCGTAAGTAGGTACAAACCTGTAAGTATATAAGTAAAAATTCACCCATCGCGACAATCGAGTCATAGTTATGGAAATCATTAAAAGGGATCAACAAAGGGTTCCGTTTTTTTCCTTTCGAGGTACGGAATCCTAAAAATAATAGTTCTATCTTTTCATAATATATCTTTAAACAGTTTAAACTATGCTTAGTAACAAATCTAATTTACTGAAGAGACTTACCAACCAATTTTAAAGATAAAAGTTAATATGCTATGAATCACTTAGATAAACATTACTTTTCATTGCAGCCGAGGCGACATCATTAGATTAGTGAAGACCTACCTACGCTCGGAGTCTCGTGAGCTCGTGACTACTGTAACGCTTGATTCACACATAATATATCAGTGAAGTCACAGTTCCGTCACAGTACCGGCAAATCTTTCATACATTCTCGGCATTATCTTCTAGAAGTGTCAGTGCTGATAATGTGACTTCACTGATATGATATGTCTGAATCGAGCGTAAAATGTTCTGCTTCATCGCTCACTCCGCGGGCAATGTATGCGATATTTGAGAGCACGATTCGAGTTTGACTACTTACATAATTATCGCGATATCCCCTTCTCTGAGCCGTTTCATGATACATCCCTTGGATGTGTGTGGATGATCGATGCTCAGAGTCAGACCAATAAACTATAGACGGAGCGTCGGGAACAAAAGGATGAAGCCGGCAAAAGTAAGCCGAAAGCACACATCAACACCAATAGAATGCCATATGTTGACAGTTTGAACGCAACAAAAAACTTTATTTTTTGGAACATAAAGCTTCATTAAATTTATTTTTTATCATTTAGAACACAAAAGTCGTATTGGTGTGAGAGCCGCCGTGTGTAGGTATACAAGGCTAGGCTTACTTTTTGCTGGCTTCACTCTTTTGTTCCCGGCGCTCCGTCTATAGTTTATTGGTCTGAAGATGGATGTATGGTCCTTGAAATTATGACTTTTATTACCAAGTTTCTATAAATACCCTCTTTATTGTTTGTTCCTGCTGAGTGAGTTCCTATGAGTGGAAATTAACGATTTTCACGAAGTTCGTAAAATTTTCACAGGCGGATTTTATTATTTGGTTGACATGTAAGTAGGTAGGTAAATATAGTAGCACTTTTTATTGAAAAAAGAACATTAGATAAATAACAATGAATTAAGTAATTTAATAACAAACTGAATAAATTTAAGAAAGGCTTGCTATTATATACTGTGAAGTATGTGAACTTTTAGTGAAAATCGCTGACAAAATTAATTCTATTTATACTGTATATTCTCTCAATGAATCTCAATAATATTTTTTCTCGAATAAGTATTGTCATGGCAAGACAAATTTTAAAATAGTATTAATATTATAGTATCATAAATGAGAAAAGTTCACCAAGAGCCACACAATCATTATTATTTTTAAAAATGTACCTATACTTTTAAAAATCACGCTTTTTCTTTGAATTTTTAATCTAGTCATTACAAAATTATATTATACTTGAACAAATATTAATATTGGAAATGTATCCATTTGTTCTTGTCCATCACGCATCAGTAATTTGGCGGCCAGATTGCAACTCAACACGAAAATAACACTATAAAATTGATTGTCATTACATCTTACTGATATACGTAATTATGTACCGACCTATTTAAGCATTTTACACTTTTAACATAATGTAAGTACATACTTAGGTACATGATAGCTTCATGGGTAGGTACTTATCAATATGTGGCAGTTTGGAAACACTGGAATTGCAAGTCAAATAATAATAAAGCCTATTTATAAGTCAATAAATTTATTAACTAAAATAAGTGTCAATTTACATTGTATTTTACAAAAATAATAGATTTAACAAACCATGCGCTAATGTACTAATCATGGTCATCACGATGTTTGCAAATACCGATTCTTTCTTATATAGCAAAAAAAAAAACAATAATTTTAACAAATCTGCCTTCTTTTATTTGCAGTCTAATTTAAAAATAAAGTAAGAAAAGAATGAAATTTTGCAGCTGAACCATAACTTACACGAGTCTCGTATATATCGTGCTGCTTTTAAATCTAATGAGTATTTTTAACGTGAAAGAACCCATTAACACAAGACATTTTCTACAGCCATTTTCTTCAATACACAGGCATATACATAGGTCGGATATATTCAGGAATGGGCAATATTAATACATTTTGGACAAAACATGCATGATGCACTTAATAAAATCACTTCAATTCTATGTAAACATTGTTATACAAAAATATTTTTTGCGATATTTGATTGATGTAAATCACTATTGTTTACATTAAGGCTCTCTAAAAATATGAAATCATCGATAACATTTTCGATCTTGTCATCACAAGATGGTTGTAATTGGAATATATATTACAAAAATATATTATAATTATAATAGGAGATAAATTTGTCGTGAGTTATATATTATTTACTATTAATAAAATCGTAATAAAATAATGCTGTCATAACTAGAACCCTTAAACACACCTGATACAATATCCAAAAATATTTATATATTCTATAACACACATAATTTATATAATGTAACAAAATACTTACAAAACCCTACATAAAAGTATATGTCGTACTATCTGGCATTAGTAATTTATTCCTTTACGACTATAAGATGGGAATATTGGCCATTACGCACAAATTGTAAGGTAAAATAGTATAGGTCACATTAACACATTATAAGATTATGACCAGCATAATACAACATGTGCATGAAAGGGATTACGGACATTTTAATGAAATCATCAAATTCAATATTATTTAGTCACAATGAGAGTATTGCAAAATTGCTTTTCAGGAGGTGAGGAGGACAATATGATGCTTTATAATTTATTTTCAACACACTTGCTCGTAAAGTTGCTATTTTTTCTTTAGTCTTACGCCCGGAATGCGGTTTATTACACACTAGTGCGTTTTACTTTTCATTGCCGCACTAGTGTTTTTCTTATTCCACTTTTTTTTTTAATATCCGTAAAGAGGTTGTTACCAAAAGATTTATTATTTTGTAAATAAATAAACTTGTTGTACTTAGTCAAATTCTGATAAGATAAGATTATACTTCATCTAATTATCTATTAAAGCATTTAAAAAATACAATATTTTAAATCATTAATTACCGTAAATTCCTATTAGAAATACATAATTATTTAGTTTAATATATTGTGGCTGAATGGCGGTGTTCTTTGCCTCTGGACTTAACCTGCGCGCCTGCGCGCGCATAGTTATTCAACCAAAGATACGGCGCGCGAAAAAATAAAATAAACCTCCGCGCCATTTTGTGCAAACATTTGTTCGTTTATAATTTGCTGATTTGTGACTGAAAAATGTCGATACCTAATTGTTTTTTTCCTCGCAAGTGTGTTGAAAAACGTCGTATGATACGTGTGTGCTTTGTTCATTACAGTCTTGGCTCTATTACAGCCCTCGCCTTGCGGCTCGGGCTGTCCAATACCGCCTCGACTGTAATGACCAACTTCGCGCACTTGTATCATAATGTACTATTATCAGTCGCAAAAAAACCAACGCGGAATGTAAGTATACTGTGTAGGGTGATTGTTTTCTTACAATTACACATCACAATTTTATTTTAAGTTTAAATAGAAATTGCAAGTTCTGAATACTCTTACTGTGAAATCTAATCAAGTGTACAATAATTATACAATAAAAGCAATCTCATACAATTTAAACTTCATGGACATTATTTTGTTATATTTTAAAATGGGTTTAAAATCCTATCACATAATTTTAACAGTCTTGGTACTATAGTTTGGCACACTCGGAGGTCGCACTTGTTGCAACTTATCAAAACGATAAACGCACAAGCGAGGTGAAATACCAGTCTAGATCATGACTAATATTAGTTCATCCGACTTTATTGATGAGCTCATCACATATCGCGGTTAGCTCCTCGTTGGCCTTAGTTTTTTGCGCAAGCGTCTCTTCCAAAGAAGTTATATGCAACTCCTTTCTTTTAATCATGGCATTCATTTTTAATACTTCTGCTTCATGTGCCCGGTTCATCTTCTCTAATTCTTGATTGGCGTGATTCAACTTTGACGTTGCATGTTGCTTAAGCAATTCATAGTTGTTCTGCATTTTTGAGAAATTCTCTTGAAACTCCTTAATTGATTTCTTATAAATGTCCTCGTTCGCTTTGCAACTAAAAATTATTTGCTTGCTTTTCTCGTATTTACTATGAAGGTCGCTAAATGAAACTTCCATACTTGTCAAATGCGCAGTTTGTTCATCTCTTTCTTTAATGAGCCTCATTCTTTCTTCAGCATTACGTTTTTTATCTTGTTCTGTTTCAGCTATCAGACTTGCTATGGTTCTTTCATATTCTTCTACAACAATCGCCATACTTTTGTTTATTTTGGTCTTTTCCAATAATTTTTCATTCAACTCATTGATTTTGGCAAGCCTAGCTGAGCTTTCTGTCTCCAACCCTTTCACCTGAAGCTCCAATGCAGCTAACCTGTCTTTGAGTTCTTTGCTTTCAGACCTTAAAGTGTGAACATTTATTTCTTTTTCTGCTAATAACTCCCTAAGTTGTGTTATTGCCAGATCTGTTTCTGAAAGCTCTCGTCCAGTTTGAGGAATAGAGGTATTGTGTTCCAAATGTGAAGAATTGCCACTTAAAGAAAGAAGCCTGTCAATTACAGCCATAGCTGGGGACGTAAAGGTCAAAGACCGACGATTTAATTTGGGTGTGACAGGTTTTTTCTGTGTGATAACAGAACTAATAGCGGGATTAACTACCATCATTGGCTTACTTACATTAGATGACAAATCATCATTGTAGTCTTCAATAGGACCACAATTTCCAATACCAGACGGACCTGCTGTAGATTTATCGTTAGGAACAAAGTCCTGTGGTTTAAGCTGTGCTACTTTTTTAGGCGTACTTTGTCTTTTCTGCACTTTACTCAGTGCAGCAAGAATGCCATCAGAAGATACTCTTTTTGCAAACAGTGGGTCAAACTTTAGGAATAAACTTTCTTTGCCACTGTCTAATACGGTAGAGCTTTTATTTTGGTTTAATAGAAATTCAAATGCGTCAGCGTCAATAAAAAGTTCTCCGTTTTCCAGATTTTCCTCTCTCTCTTGCTGTGGTATCTCTTCGAAATTCATCATATCAATGTCAGTGTCCATATCAGTCACTTTCTCATTATCTTTTAAATCATCAAATTCTAGAAAAGGGCCTTCGACAGTATCTTCATCTTCTGTGTGAATTTCTCTAACCGTGGTATCTACATCATTTGTATTTTTAGAAGAAATAGTGTTGTTACTTATATTAGATAATGAATCGTTTTCAATTTGTTTATCAAATGTATGTTCAGGGTCTTTATTTATAGTGATATTATAATCAGATGCTTGTTCTTTAATAAACGGTAAGTTTGAAGTATCATTTAAAGTCTCGATTGCGCTTCTTGGTTTTTCAGCTGGTGGTGGAGACATACGCATTTTAGATTTTGTAGCAAAAGGATTGAAATTTAAATCATCAATTTCAGGCAAATTAAAAACATTTTTAGATGGATTCATAACACTACTATTCTCACCTGATGATGTCCCCAAAGAAAAATACTGTTCTGAGGAAGATGTACTTTTCTGAGTTGATATTACAAGGGTTTGATCAATGCTTTTTATTTCCACGTCACTAGAATCAATTTCTTCCTTTGGAAAACTGCATGCTTCTTCAGGATTAAATGTGACTGATTTGCTAATATCATCAATTTCAAGGGATTTATTATTATTCTGAGCTTCTGTGGTCACAGAATTTTCAGTTTTGCATTCTGATATATCATCTTTTTCATGGAATGTGGAGATGTTATCCAAAACATTATCTGTTGGATTACTTACAGAAATTTTCTGTTTTCCAGATTTAGATTCTTTAATGCTTAATTTATCACTAAATGTAGCGTTCATATTTTTCTTTTGTATCGGTCTTTTTCTTTCAGGTTGCGATTTTCGTCTATTAACTTTTTTTGGCACTTCCTGTATCATTTTAATTTCCTCATTAACAGAAGGAAAAGATTTATTAGGTGTTTCGGGAGTAGGAGACATACGAATTTTAGTTTTAGTAGCAAATGGATCATCAATCTCATCAAAATTAAAATTATATCCTTTCGATACTATTTTTGGTGATGTGGGAGGCGAAGATACCAATGTGGTGTTGGTATCAAGTGGAACATTAATTTCTCCTTTAATGTCATTAGGTATTTCCTCAACAACTTTATCCAAATCTGTTACAGAAACGTAAGGGCTGTTATTAGCAGATGTTATTAATTCTTCATCGATCTCATCTACTGCCTTTTCATCCATTTTCTCTTGGATTTTATTTCCAGTTTTGCCGAGACTTATAGCATCACAATACTTCTCAGTTATTACTAAAGCTTTCTCGGTAATTGAGGTATTTTGTTCAGTATTATCAGGGACTTTATGTTCACTGTTTATTTCTTTGGAAGGTTCCACATCGTCATCTACTTTATTATAATTACTTTTAGATAAATTGTTGGTGACATTTTCTTTAAGAATAATATTGTTCAGTCCATTATGTAAATCTAAATTCACCATATCTAGTTCCAAATTTGCACTTTCTGAATCAAGAGTTTTAACATCTAACACATGTACATGAGAACTTTGCGTATTAGAAGTGTGTATATCATTTGTTTCTTTATTGGCAGGTGCGTCGTTGTCAAGTACTTTACTATTACTTTCAATAACAGAACTAACAACAGATATCTTATCATTTTCTTCCGTACTATTTGATATAATTGTGGATTGATCACATTTAGCATTAGTAGTATTATCTACACTTTCTACGTGAATGTTTTCAGAGGGTTTGTCACATATGGCAAATGTAGAATTATCTTTTTCTTCAAAATCCTTGTTACACATAATATTCGATTGCAATATGTTTTGTTTGATATCATCTTCATCTGGTAATGGAATTTCTGCTGGTGATTTGGAAATAGTAGTATTTTCTATTTGTGGCTCATGGATTTCGCAACCGTCGTTTGATACATTGTCTAGCACAAAAGACATGTTGTTTACGACATTTGAAGTGAGTTTATCATCGTGTATGTTAAGTTCTAAATTATTCTCTAATTCCTTTTGAGATGATCCTCTGTGTATTTCCAAAATACCTTCCACATCACTAACATAGCAATCATGGTTTATTTCGATAAAATCTGGTTTTGAGTCAACATTCATGGTGATATTTAAGGCTTCAAATTGTACGACTGACGATATAATTGGATTATCTAAATTCTTACCCGACGATAAATTATTTGTATCAATGGTCATATCATTTTCACACTTGGCTGATTCGGTCACAGGCATATCATTCTTTATGTTACAATTGTAAACTAAATTATTTTCAATAGGGCATAAGTTCTTAATATTTAAAGGAGTATCATTATCTTTTAATATGAGCATATTGTCTTCATTTTTAGTCGCAGTGTCTTTATTTATATTAGGATCATCTTCCAAAACACCTTCAACACACTCAGAATTATTAAGAGTGCACGTGAGATTATTATCATTATTTTTGGGATGTTTTGTATCTTCATTATTAATTAATAAATCAGTATTTGATTCCACTTGTAAGTGTTGTAAAGTAACTAAATCATTACTCATGTTTGCCTTGTCAATATTTGGCTCATTATCAATTACATCAATACTTTGTAAGTCTATACTTCTATTTATGGAACTAGAACAGTCAAAGGAGACTGCTTTGTTAGAAACAATTTCACTGTGTTGCTTTGTTTCTAATGTATGTAACGAATCGCTTTTTCTGATTTCCACAACATCAATATTATTTAATGATTCCAAACCATCTCCAGGCAATTTATCACTGTTACAAAATAACTGCTGAACTGATTCCTTCATTTCTTCTCCTTTCAAATTATTAAGAGGATCAATACCACATTCAATAGGATTCTTTAAATCATTATCTTTAATTACTTCACTGTCAAAAGAAACAGTTATATTTTGATCTCCTAAATGCAATTCTTTAGTTACATGAGTTTTATTATTTAAATCAATATTTTGTGTAACACCCATCTTACTGTAATCTAAACTTTCACTATGCAATAAATTCATTGTAGCTTCAATTATGTTGGTAATATTCCTGTTATCAATTTTACAAGAAACATCAGTAGTAGACACATCTTCACCTGTACATATAGTGATGTCTCCTGATGTTACAACCTCATTGCATTTTAAAACATTTTTGCATTCTTGATTTATTTCCGTTGAAGTCTCAGCATTGTTTGATAATTCAATGGTTATATTTTCTATAATCTGAGTCTTATTACCCATCTCCACTTCATTTTTTTCTATGACATTTGATTCATTTTTTGTGAATGTAGTTTCGCAATCTAAAAATTCATTATCTGACTCTCCTGTCATAGCATGTTCATTTTTAACAGATTGGTCATTTGGATCAACATTTGTATTAATTTTATCTGCTAGAAGAGATTCATCACATGAAATGTCCATTTGTTCAATGGTAGTATTTAAGGTTTTCGGAACTATTGTAGCTATGGGATTCTGAAAAAATAATTTATGAACTGGAATCTTTTCTTCCTTAAAAATAATTGTTGTTTCATCTTTCCACTGCAACTCTCTTTCCAAATCATCATTAAATATCACACTCTCTTTTAAAGGGCTGCTTCTCTTTGATGAATTTGTACCTTTTTGTTTATCTTCAGCCACTGGTGTTGATACTTGCACAGTTCCAGCTTCTGAATTTAATTCTACAGAACTATGGATTTCTTGTTCCATCAACTTATCTTCAGCTGGTAGTATGGGACTCTGTGATGGCCGGAACATACTCAAAACACTTTTCAGGCCCCTCATTATAGGAGAACCTTCAGGCTTTGGTATTTCTTTGGTGGGGGTAGTTGCTTCAGGAGTATCTGGCACTGATGAACATGGGCTCGGTAAAGACAAATTTTCATCTATATCATTTGCATTGTCTACTGATATTATAACATTGCTGTCGGTTTGGTCTAGCAACCGGCGAATTGATGAATTCCTGTTGCTATCAATAAATGGCTCCGTTGACAGTGTTTGCAGTGGCAAGACTTTAGACTTGCTTAAGCTCTCAGGTTTAGGTAATGTGGAGTTAAGTGAACGAGTCAAATTACCATTCTCACCACCAACTGAATTGTTCAGATGATCCTCAGAATTATAAATTCTGTTATCCAAGCAAGGCCCAGTAAGGCTCTTCGACATGGGTGACGATGTTGGCGTGACAGAGTACCTCAACTTCATGTTCAGCTCCGAAACGTCCAATTCCTCATATCCCTTCTCCGTGCATGGTGTTCTAGGCAAGACATTATTGCACTGGAACGCATTCTCTTTATTGTCAAAATCACTTTCTATAGCGTCTATGTCCATCGGCTCCACTTGAGCCATCCTAACTGATTTTACTAAACACTTTCATAAATCACTTGCGATTTTTGAACACCACTGCGTCACTGCTCCTAAAACACTTTATCTTCACAACGCGTCTATGTGCGGTAACACAAAAAAATCAGTTCAATGTTTACAGTATCTGGTTTCAGCGCGTTTCACTTAGATTTCTAAAGCGTAATAGGAGAACTAACACGGTATGTATGTCACATGAAAACAAAAATGTCGGAACACGCAACTCACTCTGAAAATCTATTTTTAACCTTTTTGTACTGAATGCAGTGCGACGTTCATTTTATGTAACGCGCGCGCCCAAGGGAATCTTGCCAAAAAGCAGTTAGAAGGAGTCGGTTCGTACACAAATACACACCACCGGTCAACCACCGTTTCAAAACCGTTTGAAATCCGGAAACTTTTTAATATTCAACTGTCAATTGAAAAAATCTTGCCATTCATGGGAAATATTGCAAATTGTGAGACTATAATTTTTTTTTACACTGATGTTTTATAAAATTAAATTGTGGAAGAAGAAATATGTAATTGTAGAAAACATAGCTCTCAAAATGTAATTAATATTACACAATAATACGATTTATAATTACGATTTAATCTAAGCAATATTCCTTTGAATGTTTTGTAAATACCGGTACTAATATATCGTAAACAGGTTGTTATCGATACCTAATATAGTTATATCACAAATTAGATATGAACTACTGACGAAATACTTTCGTTAGTTTATAGACAAAGAAAGTAATATATCGCTAAAACTTATTCATTTTGAAGATAAGTGAGACAATATGCATGTTGTACTTGAAGGGTTAGCGCACAGCTATTGAGTCCTCATAAGGGCTCGACAATACCCGATGATCATACCCAATGTTAAATGGTTGCCATCTATGAATGCCAGATATACTAAAAAGTAGTACAATATATAATTTAATGTCAGTTATCTTAAGAGCATTAAAACTTTGACTAATCTTGTAGGTTACAATAGGGTAGCCACAGATTGATAAAAAATAAGCAGACCTAACATATGGGTGAAAAAAGCGTGCCAGTTACAACTAGGTACATAGACATACTGCACTCATTTACAATCCCCATTCCCCATACAAAACATTCGTGGTCTACAAATGTTGTCTATGGTTCTCATACAAAAAGTGAGCTTCTTGTAGCTTAAGAAAATGGCGAAAGTGCTTCAACTCCATTTTGTCTATGTGCGCGTGAGTGTAGCAACAATAAAAATAAAACGAGATAGACTTTGTACGTGTGATGGAAGAGAAAGAGGTGAAACTATTGCTTACATACGTTTTTGTAGTGGTGAAAATAATGTTAGGTCTGGTTGTTTTATAAGTCTGTGAGTGTAGCTGCCGTTCAGTGAAATAAAAATAGGTGCTTGATAGCGATACTTGAACCCATCCACGATTTAATGTATAACAGGGACTATCTCTGAGTTGAAATATGGAAGTTCCAATCATCGCAAAAATAAATTTATTACCTGTGCAGCTGTGCTCACAGTTCAATTTAGTTAATTTTAAATTCTCTCTGTCAATCTGCAATGTACTTTAATCACTGTTTTGAAAGGCTGAGATTTTATTGGAAGCAATTAAAATAAAGCCGTATCGAACGCGAATGCTAATGTAATCGGTCATATTCGTATACGAAGGCTATCTGATACTGTTCTGAAGATGACAAATGTAAGTCGATGTGAATGCTCGCACCATGAATATTTTCTAAGAATATAAATTATACCACTAGTGATGCTGAATCGTTTTCGAGGAGACCAATGTGCGCCAACCCACTTTAAATATAACTTGAGCGTGCTTGAGCTCTGTGTTGAATTATGACAATCTGTGGGGAAAATGGTGTCAGTGTCAAGTGTCCCTGCCTGTCAATGTCAATCTACAGAAAGAGAAATGCCAAGCTAAAATATTCCACAATAATATTTTAATTTTACGTATTAATATTAAGTTTAATAAAGTACGCATAGTAACGTACATTTAAAAAATGGTGCATACATTTATCTTTTTTTTGTAATTGATTTTATGCTCTTTTCTCATTATACTGTATTGAAAGCAAAGTAGAAACATAACCTTTTAGATCCGTTAATTCAGTTTTATTTAGATATAATAAACACTTATATTAATTTCTTATGTTTCTAGATTGCTAATGTACCTATTATTGATTTTGTAATATCCACATTTATTTATTCCCTGCAGCATCCATTCAAACATCCTTAAATGTAAACAAATATCCCCCCACTGCTGCCATGAAGTGTTTCATTTTAATCTTAATTATCTGTCATTGGCTCATTATTGTAAAGCCGCGCTGTTCATTTCATTATTCGTGCAGTCAGTCAGTAGTCAGATATTAATCTATGGTAGTCAGTACCTCAGTACGTGGTACATACATGTTGTGTAACATATTATAAGTGTGAAACTGTGAAACAGACTGTTATATTAATTACATTACAGTTGAACTATCTAAAATTCAGATTTATTTTACAACAAAAGGTAAATAAGTAAAAAGTAGAATTTATATTTCGCTTCGCCAATAACTGATAAATAAAATTTTGTTTCAACAAAACTACACCGGGTTTGACTCCCAGGGAGGGCAAACATGATATGTGGAATAAATATTTGTTCTGCAATTATGGATATTTGTCTTATCTCATTTTGAACCTGTCCATGCCATCTACTTATACCTAAGAATATTTGAGGACATAATGTTTATTTATGTATTATTCCCTTTCACTTTCTTGATAATTAAATGATTAACCAACATTACAAGCGTACAATGTTTACAGGATGAAATATGGAAATTGAGAATGGAGTAACTGTGACTATTTTATTCTTTGCTCAGTCGAAGGAACTGGCCGGCACGAGCAAGGCGACTGCGCTTCTTCCCACCAAACTTACTTACCAGCATTTACTCGATATAATCACTAAGAATTATAATTTAGAGGCAATCAAGAATAATATTTTATTGGCTATCAACGAACAAGTGTGTTCAGAAGATCTAGATATTGAGATCAGGGAACGAGATAACATAGCAGTTATACCACCGCTGAGTGGAGGTTGAATTTTTTTACAATAATTTACTACTGACAATGGATCATCTCAAGTTGACCGTTGACAAACTTTCTGTTGAAGCTATAAGTGACTTGGTTGTGGATGATAGTTGTGGAGCTGTGTCAATATTTGTAGGAACCACCAGAGACAATTTTGAAGGCAAGAAGGTAAAGGCACCATTTTATTTCAATTTTTCTGAAGTAGCATAGCAGAAAGTTGTTTTATTTTCATATGAAATGTCTTCTGTTGTCACATTACACAGGTGCTACATTTGGAATATGAGGCGTATGAAGCAATGGCCTTGAAGGCCATGAAAAGTATATGTGATGAGCTGCGGGAGAAATGGTCTGCGTTGCACGGCATAGCTATCTACCACCGGTATGTATTGGTACTTGTTACTCCCATAAGGGCTAAATACACTATATCAACACAACTTTGAATAGTCTCTGATTTGACTCATAGAAATATGAACCTTATTTCATACACCTTATGATTAGATTTTCAATGTTTACTTAAAATAGTTATCCAAGGGCGATTGAGTTATTGTATGTATAGGGAAACCTATGGTTAAATAGTATTAAGTCGAAAATAAAAGTCATCTTTCAATGCTTCAATATGAGTTGAATCTGAGTGGAATTGAAGTCTTCACCACATTAATATTGTTGATTCACTTTATTAAAATAATGGTACGTATATCTCGCCCGACTATGGTGTCTGAATGACGCAACTAAAGTCAATCATCAGGTCATAAGGTCCAAAGACAAAGGCGAGGAGTAAATGATGAAAATTATTTCATCATCCAAAATATTTTAGTCATGCCTTTGGAATGACCCTAGTCCTATGTTTTAATTTCTGTCATGCTTTTAAGTATGTTTTACAAATAATTAAGCGGTATGTTCTCTTATTTTAGCAAGGTTAAAAATATCCAAGAATATTTATATTTTATCAATGTTAAGAAGTTGGAGCTACTGACAAACAACCAACTGATAACATACTTGATGTATTCGGCGTGTCGTATGACGCAATTATACTGCCGCTCAGTTTACGTGTGTGCCAGACGAAACAATTTTATTAGAGTTATGTAAATAATGGTTACTAAAGATTACTGAAGATATATTATTTAAAGTTATTTGTCGTTTAAAAAACTTGTCTGCCTTGACCGGGATTCGAATCTCGAACCCTCGCATCGCCGATGCGATGGCCGCTCTGCAATCTGAGCTATGGCGTCACCAAATTGAAGAACTATATTTGTTTTTAAATTTTCTATTATGTTGAGTGTTTTGTTGGGGTGTAAAACAATTTATTGTGTTTCCGTTGAGATATGTAGCTTGCCGATTAATATTCTTATTCATAAAAACAATCCCGTACCGCTACTTTCGAAACTCCTCCAATTGTCCTTCGATTCGAATTCCTATCCGTGATTCAAACTATTTGGAACTTCCAATTGGTTCTTTATAATTACTACATCTATTACACATGTATCGAACACTTATAGCTCGCTCGATATCAATCGCGAACAATAAAATTATATTTAGATATTTTCAGACGTTGATTGCGAAAACAACGATGATGTAATGCATGCAGAATGCAGATATTAAAATATGTGCTGCTAGAATCTAGCAGCACATATCTAGCAGCTAGATGGATAGAGTTGAAGCGCTCATAGCCCGACGGCTTACGTCGATCCTAAGCGATCGACAAAGTTAAGCAACTGCGGGCGCGGTCGGTAGTCGGATGGGTGACCGCTAGTGGCAAAAATTTCTTGAGCGCTTCCGTGCTTCGGAGGGCACGTAAAGCCGTCGGTCCCGGTTGTTATCGATTGATAGCAGTCGTTAAGCCATGTCGGAGGCCTTCGGGCGGCTTGGAAACTTTCGACACTGGGTTGGTCACTAACCCCTCCACCAATCCGCATTGGAGCAGCGTGGTGGAGTATGCTCTAGGCCTCCTCAGTAATGAGGAGAGACCCGTGCTCAGTAGTGGGCCATTAGTGGGTTGTAGCTTAGATGGATATAATTATTGTATGATCTAAATGCTTCAAAATGGTTTTGCATTTCGGTTCGAAACCTCGAAGGCAAAGTGTGTTAGGAAATGTTTTGAAAAAAATATTAGGGACCAGCACACCGACAAAGGCGTTAAAACCTTAGAAGCCTCAGAAGTATTGCTATTTCTTCATTCTACTTCATCCGTTACCACTTACACTTCAGATTGATAACCGTCTGTTACTGTCCGTGGGTAGGTAATATTGGTTAAAAATAAAAATTGGACTAAACACATGTGCGGGCATTTTAAAGAATTATTAAAAATTTTATTTAAGGGTTATTTATTTATTTATATCTTTCAAAATCTAACCATGTACGAGACATTGCTCTGTATACATAAACTATGTGATTTATTTATGATGCCCAGGTTGTTTAATAGGTATTTTAGCAACGGTAACTACTAAAGTCATTTTTATCGTGACGACGGAAGTTGCGATCTGCTTCTCCAATTACAATACAAATTACAATGCATATTTTTACCATTGAAATGTGAAATCACAGTAAATAGTTAGTTGGTAGACTGTAAAATGACCACTTAATTGTAGTTGGTTGCAGAAGGTCGTACGAAAATAATGTACTGTAATTTTACACACGTTATTGAGAAACGTCCTTGCGCGCATATGTGTGCGTACTTGCGTGCTTGTATGTGTACGTACTTGCGTGCTTGTGTGCAGTGTGTGTATATGACAATAGTTACGTCATCTCGACAACGAACAGCAAAATAAAATAATAAAAATATTCCTCATTATAGTATAGTATATGCGAGAGAATTAAAATGTTTCATGTTTAAACAGTTGTATAAAGACGGTCTTATCGCACAGGCAGGTAGTAGGTTCTGCTTCAGAAAGTCTTTTTAAAGTATATGAGTTACTGAAAAACATTTCGTAGGTAATTTAACTTAAGCACTAATGTACATGTAATGTCTATGTAAACTTAATAATATATTTGTTTTAATTTTAATATAGAAAATCCACACGCATACTATCCCATTGGACGCTATCATTTTCACAAGACAATTTCAATATTTTATTGAGGTTCAGGCTCATAGAGATACAAAATAGAACGGGGAAACTAGGCTTTAAACTCGTCGAATAGAAAAAGAGAGATGTTTGCGGTTCCAAAGAGATACCATGTCGATTTAATTTTATTGTATTACTTGACAATCTTTCCTCTCTTTCCAACCGTTGACTCACCTATTCCAGTTTATACCTCCATGGCCATGCCCAGAGGGGGCTTACATAAGATGCATGAACGTGATTGATGGTTATCAAATGCATCCTTAGCAACGTAGCTTAGCTCTATTGGAAGGCACCCTAATGTGCATCGTGTTAAGCACAGAACAGATAAAGGAGGATAGAACGGCCTTGTGAGCGGGGCAGGCGCGCCGCACAATTGAGCAAACGCTCATTGAACCCCGAAATTAGTTTTACCGGTCATTAGGCGCGCTCATACCTTGATAGCGAACGGAGCTCCGCTAAAAAAAAAGAATAATGCCGTCTTGCGCAATTGTAACGTGTAGGAAAAGAAGCCAGGTGTGTAATGTAGTCCGAGGAGGAATTTCTTTTCACAAGTAAGTCTAAAAACCTTATAGACTACGGGCCCATGTCGAAAATGGGGGGGTCATACGAACCACCAGGTGATGTATATAGGACGATATAAGAGCACAAAATAATAAGATTCAGCACTATGCCGTCACTTGTAAGCTGTCCAACTGAGTGCTGGTGAGAATTCAAAAGTGCAGGTAGAGGGAGTACATTTTGGTCATATGATTCTGTACGGCATTTTCACCATCGATAGATCCATGAAAAATAATAAGAAAGCGCGCAGTCCCGTAAAAAAATGGTGAGCCACAAAGTCGGTAAATTTGTTTGATTTTTTGAAAATTCCAGGGTAAATTTAGTCATTTGATCCTGTACGGCATCAGTTTCATGCTGTTTCAATACAGCTTCTAATCCATTATTCCGCAACGCCGTACAAAAATCATGCGACAAGGGGAAAAAATCGAGGGTTGAAACCCCCTCTATTTCCGTGGTCTGGGGGGTGATTTGAAAAAGTACGGCTTCGGTTCCAAAACATTATCTAGCACTCAAAAGTACTATTAAAAATAATGCCGTCAAAAAGTTATTGTTCATTTGAATGTATATTAATAATTGCCTTAATTTCATGGTATACTTGATTTATAAAGCTGTAATGTCATTTGACACTGTACGGCAACTTTTTTTTTAACATGATATTGTAAAATATAATTGTTGCATAGTATTGCCGTTCAAAAGAAACTGTTCTAAAAAAAGTTACAGAGAAATACAAAAACTGAAATTTGTTAAATTATTGCAGAAGTTTAAATATTCATAGATTAATAGAATATAGCAATTTCCTACATTTTTCCCTTGTTCTAAATAGTATTAAGATACATAAATTAGGAAAAAATGATGCCGTACATTTTAATGCAGACTATATTTTTCATACATTTCGTTCTATGGATTTTTCCTTGAATTTTTTTTCCCTACAAACCTTTGGACCAACGAAAATGTACGGCATGTAAAAAAATATTATCTGTGCATAAAATACTTTCAAAATAAATTAATTTTATGTTGTTTCAAATCACCCCCCAGACCACGGAAATAGAGGGGGTTGCAACCCTCGATTTTTTTCCCTTGTCGCATGATTTTTGTACGGCGTTGCGGAATAATGGATTAGAAGCTGTATTGAAACAGTATGAAACTGATGCCGTACAGGATCAAATGACCAAATTTACCCTGAAATTTTCAAAAAATCAAAAAAAATTACCGACTTTGTGGCTCACCATTTTTTTACGGGACTGCGCGCTTTCTTATTATTTTTCATGGATCTATCGATGGTGAAAATGCCGTACAGAATCATATGACCAAAATGTACTCCCTCTACCTGCACTTTTGAATTCTCACCAGCACTCAGTTGGACAGCTTACAAGTGACGGCATAGTGCTGAATCTTATTATTTTGTGCTCTTATATCGTCCTATATACATCACCTGGTGGTTCGTATGACCCCCCCATTTTCGACATGGGCCCGTAGTCTATTAAATTACATTAGATATTTGTAATTATTACAATAGTATTATGTAGTTTAAGACAAAAACGACACAATCGCAAAGAGATTCAAAATTATACATTGCTCGCCAACACATGAGTACTATCTTGTACTACGAAAGTGATTACGCAATGTATTGCAAAGTATTGCTTTCATTGCGAAAGTCGCGCGCATCCAAAGGAAGCTTGAATTTTGGTATATCGGTGGAACGAGTTTACGTGGCGTTAGTGATGACTGATGTACCATGTCGATAAATATGTCGGCAAATTATTTTAAACAAATTTATAATTAAAACAACTTTATTTATTACCACTAATTATTGTTTATTATTTTATTATTTAACAACCAAACAAACAAACAAATTCTTCCGCTTTATATTATTAAGTATAGATAGATAATATATGTATTTGGAAAGTCCACAATATTCGTGCCCTCTCGAATTAATGAAAGTATTGCAAAACTTTAAGAAACAAAGTTACAGTAATTTTACCGATATTTATCGATAGGTATAGATTATCGACCTTTGCAAGCCGTAACATAGATTTATATTTAGTATGATACTATGATTGCATTCATTTATTATATAAACGCTGTTTTATTTGTTGTCCAAATATCCCCCTGAGATATAAAAATTAGGTTCCCAATGTTTTTGGGTTATATTTATAGTAATTTTTAAAACAATATGAAGAAAATCAGTATCGATATCAATATCGATCGACTATCACTATCCCATCACCATCCTTTGTGCGAGTTTTAACTACACTGGCGATCGAACCAATCACAGCCCTGAGATTCGTTTCGGTTGTTCGAGTGGTGGGAGGCAAGCGGCGACAGCGGTTTTCATACAAAATATGAGTTAGGGCCGTTCTAATCTCCTTTATCTGTTCTGTGGTGTTAAGCTTTGTTCACATCTACCAACAAGTATAGCGCCCAGCACGTAACGTGGCAGACACCGCACAGACAACAGTTTTCACATTTTCCAACAACGGCGCACCTGGCATGAACAGATGCCATCAGGCAAACTATAAAGTGCGTTGTACGTTGAATAAAATAACTAAACGAAACGTCGTCTGGCCGTGTCGGTGATAACATTTATACTAGCTGCGCGACTGCCACAGACACGCACTGGCACAGAAAAAAAATTCTAGTTAAAAACGCTGGCATCGCCGATACGTGTCTGCGCGAATACGCTCCGCTCACGTGCGCTAAATGGGAAAACATCACATATAAAGTGTATAAAATAATTATTATTTTATCTGCTACGCCACGTGTCTGCCACGCTCAATGTCTGTATATCTGAAGGAAGCTCCCGTGTTGCAGGCTGGGCACGGTGCCGTGTCGCGAGGCGTCCGTGGTGATCGCGGCGAGCAGCCCGCACCGCGCGGACGCGCTGGCGGCGGTGGCGCTCGCGGTGGAGCGGCTCAAGGCCGGCGTGCCCGTGTGGAAGCGCGAGGTGTACGCCGGCGCCGGCGAGCCGCCCCGCTGGAAGGAGAACCCGGAATGTGCGTGGGCTAGCTCAAGGAACGGTGGTGCTTAGTGCGGTTTGAATTTCGAACATACGGTTGCAAATGAATATTGGGTTATATTCTAGATTTAAATTTTTATAAGCTAAAATGGATCTTGATTTAGCATTCGATAAGAAAGCAAATTTAATTATAGGTTAGCGTCAGTAGGTAAAACTTACGAAATTCAAATATATAAAAAGAAATATTCAAAACGTTGAAGTAGTTTTAAAACAATTCATAAAATAAATTAGGTAATCATAATGGAAATATATAGATATATTAAAAAAAACATACTAAATCTAGATTACCTACCCTAAGTTAGAAATAGAACAAGGTTGTAACAGCAATAGTAAATGTAGGAGCAATCTAGTCTTTCGATCGTGGTGGCCATTTACTACCGTCACCTGGCCTTTTGACAGCTATTGATGTAAACCGAATAAAATAATTCAGCTGGTTTTATTCGTGAAAGCCTAAGACAAGAGTGGGTGATAATAAATTTTTATGTTTTTACTTACATTACTGAAGTCGAATTTTCAGTTACTTGGTAAAAAAAATTCAACTCTATTCTGTACTACGCATGTAGAAGTTTTTTTTAACAAAAACCTACGCATCTTTATGTGTATACGTGATAGTTGATAGTGTTATATAAAGTAAGTTAGCAGATGTGATGCTAAAATTAAATTGACTATTATACCTTGAAAAACATGGACTGAAAGTTTAAACGTTATGTTACAAAAAACGAATAGATTATTGCAATAATACGACCTCGAGAGTCGTTTAGGGTTAACGCCCTCCGCGCGTATTTTCATTATGTATAGTATCACACTACATGGATATATTGAATATGCAGATATGCATTGTAGTGTTGTAATCGTGATCAAAATGTATATGTACGCAAAATGCAGTAGCGTTATAGATACATTAGATACAGGTAGGTATATTTTTTAAAGGAGAGGGATTATATTTCATTAAGTTGATATGTAAGTAGGTATATAATTGTTTGGACATCTAGCAATAAATCAATATGGCGAAATGGAAAGATAATTGTTTAATGTTACCTTTAAAAGGCACAGAAATAAGATACAACTTTAATGCTTAAAGCATTTTTTGTAGGTCAACTAACGACGTAATAATTATAATATTATTATAATATATATGTTAGTTGACCTACAAAAAATGCTTTAAGCATTAAAGTTGTATCTTATTTCTGTACCTTTTAAAGGTAACATTAAACAATTATCTTTCCATTTCGCCATATTGATTTATTATTATGATAATATTATTATCAGTTTACATAATCAAACATACTAAACATAAGCTAAAAAACATAAGCGGTTATTCAGAAAAGACATTATTTAGGTTATTTTGATTTATTTTATCTTACTTATTGACCATGTAATAATAACAATAAATAATATTACCATATCTGTCCTTTGCAAATAATAAGTTTATTGCGAAGTAAATTAAGAGAAAATTTAAGTAAATTTTATCGAACTGGTGCGAAAAGAACAACAAAATCGTGAAAAATAAACACATTTGGTTTTTAAGCGTCCTTTTGTATTTTAAAAGGTGCAGCCCGTGCAGCTAAATAATAAAATAGTTACTGTATACCGGCGGTAGTGCCTTTGGTATATTTTATGTTTTTACTAGCAAACCGCCCTCGCTTCGCTTCGGGACCCGTAAGTATCAGCCGCGTAGGTCCCGCTCCCGTAGGAATTTCGGGATAAACTCCCGATCCCGCGGGATATTCGGAAAGACAGACTTGTTATTTTAATATTAATATGTTTGTTATGAAGCTATACCCATACTCGTAGAAGTTTTTCCCGCGTAAATTCGGATTCCGCGGGATTTCCGGGATAAAAAGTGTCCTATGTTATTCTGGGTTATAAACTATCCGTGTACCAAATTTCATTCAAATCTATTTATCCGTTTTTTAACCGACTTCAAAAAAGAAGGAGGTTCTCAATTCGACCGTATATATGCTTTTTTTTTTATGTACGTTCAGCGATTATTTCGTCGTTTATGGGCCGATTTTGATAATTCTTTTTTTGTTGTAAAGTAGATATGCGCAGTGGGGTCCCCTGATAAAGACACCAGGATCTGATGATGGCATCTCAGAGAAATCGAGGGGAACTTTCGAAAATTGTATGGACAACTAGTGTGTTTGTTCATGTTATCATAAGTACATTAAAGCGCTACCATCTCATGAAAATCTGGAGTCGATCTGATGAAGCCGAAAGACAGTCGAGGGAACTCCTCAACGATTTACTGCAGTTATCTAGTGTTTGGGCTTGATTAATTTGTAGTGACGAGAACTTTACACTTACATGTTGAATTGAGCGCCATCTGGCGAGTAGTTTTTGAGTTATCTCTACTTATCAAGATTGAAGTCGGTTATTTTTTTTTGTAAAAAGCAATTATGCGTGTTTGAGGACAAAACATACAAATTTTCACATTTATAATATTAGTAGGATGCCACAGAATTCGCAAAGTGCGAGTATTTTTGGCGCGTGAAAATGTTTAATGAATTTTTTGACAACTTCGACAGAGCAGTTGAGTGGAGGGAGTTTTTCCCGTATAAATCCCGATCCCGCGGGAAGTCCGGAACAAAAAGTAGCCTATATAATGCTCCATAACCTCCTCTACCTTCCACTGAAAGTCCCATAAACATCTGAACCCGCGACCTCGTTCCCCAATATGAGTTTTTCCAACGTTAATAAGGATTCCACGGAATTCCGGGATAAAAAGTAGCCTGTATATTGCTCCAAAACTGCCTCTATCTCTCAGTGAAAGTCCTATAAAAATGAAACCCGCGCCTTCGCGCATACGAGTTTTTCCCACGTGAATCCTGATTCCGCTGGAATTCCAGGATAATAAGTAACCTATGTTTTGCTCCAGAACCTTCTCTATCTCTCAGTGAAAGTCTCACAAAAATCTAAGCACGCTACAAAAATGACAAACCTTAAGTCAACTCGAATAAACACTGCACCTCTAATTGTACCAACTTTATCCCCATTTTGCACCCTTTGCTGGCATTTTTTTAAATACCTACTGATTTAACATTAAAAATTACTTATTTAACTATAATAATTTTTAAACATGGGGTTAAAATCATTTTCAGTTTAGTCAGAAAGTTACCTTAAAAAATTACAAATTTCCGCATTCATTTGTGTTTTTTTTCTTTTCCTTACAAAATATCGAAAAACTGAGAAACACGTATTCTATTAATTTAAGTGATAACCCTTTGTTGCAAATTTGAAGTAAATCGGACGACGTTATAAAAAATTTCCATACAAACTTTAGTCACCTCTCCCAAGGGAAACTTAATATTATTCGAAAAAAAAAAGTACCCTATAATAGACACCAGTATATAGGTAATAACTTTACCAAGTTTCAATGAAATCCGTCCAGTGGTTTACGCGTGATGATCGGTCAGACAGACAGACAGACAGACAGACAATAAATAAAAAAAATATATTTTTGAGTTCTATCTCGATATGTAAGTGCCCCTTAATCGAAATTTAAAAAAAATATTCAATGTACAGAACACGTGCTCCTACAGTTTTATTATAGTATAGATTATTGAATATAAAATAATTTTTATATTAAACAAATTCTTTTTACTAGGTTATGTTAACTATTGCATAATATTTTCGTCATTATGCTGCAATGTAGGTATATCTAAGCTTTTTAAAATGTTGAAGTAACTACCCAGGTATCTAAGGGGTCTTAAGTACAGTTTAAGAAGTAGGTATAATGTCTGTTATTCAGCAGCAAATATATATGTTACCGGTTAGCAAATGTTATGCCATGTTTTGAATATTTTCAATGAATTTTTATGTGTTGTTTGCCAAGCTTTTATTGTTATTATAAGTAATTAAGTGTTGAATATTAGACAAATTTATTATTTTTAATTAAAAGCAATATTTCCCGTTAAATTGCATTTTCATTAACACAAATCCTACTCATTAATATCAAAAATACCAAAAGTTTAAGTAGACCAGACATTATATTTTTGGTCCTTCGAGCCGCCGGCACTTATCGGCTCCTGTCCTTGCAGGTTCGTCTGTGAGGTCTCGCTCGCCGGGGACTCCCCGACTGAGTCCCGAGCCGGAGGTCGACAGGAACCTCGTACAGATCAATGTGTCTGCGGAGGAACTACAGAAACGCATAGACAATTTCATAGAACGTAAACGGGAGCAAGTGAACATAAACAATATACACGACTTCATACCGTCCAAGTCGAGAAATGAGGAGGAGGAAGCGGAGACGTGCGCGAGAGTTAGAACGCAGTTTGTTAGACGGAGCGATTCCAAGGGACATTTGAAAAGTAAGTATAGTTGAAGAGGTCGCTCTTAGCAACTTTTTAAGCGGTACATTCGCAAAACTTAATAAAAAAATGGAGAAAGTAGCTTGTACATTCAATAGCAGGTCAGGTCAGGAGGTGCTTACACTCTCTGAAAAACTAGTTTATATAGGAAATAAATTTCACTCGGTAAGTACACTATAAGTCATTTCATTAAAGTAGTGACTTGCATGTAAATCACTTTCACCTTTCGTTTTTTTAGAGGGGAGAATTCTTAATCACTGGACGAATTCTAAAAGACATCTTGACCTCTTTGAGTAATGATGTCCTGAATTTTTCAACAACGCCTGACCTATTAAAGAACAAGTTCAATTTATGTTTTATGCTTCATTCATACCTATAGTGACGCGCAGACACGCGCCGGCACAGACAAAACATTCTCGTTGAAAACATTTGCCGTCTCTGCGCTGCGTTCTAAATGTATAAAACGTATGAAAGAATATTATTTTGTCTGCCACGCGACGTCTGCCACGCACGATGCCTGTATATGTGAATAGAGCATTACACAGATGTTGTTTTCTCAAGTCGTGGATATAAGTAATATGACTTGTGATCCCTCTGAAACTTTATGTTCCCCTCAGTCCGCAAGGTGTGCAACGAGTGGGGCCCGCAGACGGCGCAGCGGGCGGCGCGCGGGGCGGCGGCGGGGGGCGCGGGCGCGGGGGCGGAGGCGCCGGCGGTGGACGAGCGCCTGCGCGCCGCCGAGGCCTTCCTGTGCGCGCCCGCGCCCGTGCCAAGAGATGTCTACCGACGGCTGAAGGTGATAGAAGACAAGATAGCGTACCTCGAGTCTATATCGCCGGAGTACGCTCAGTTTTGGGTGAATATTACTGTTTTTTTTTTTACTTTAAACAACGAACGTTAGCACTTCATTTCCATTTCATCTGATAGTAAATATTAACATAGACTTCAGGGTGTCTTTCCACCAGAGATGTGTATTGCTAAGTATAAGTTTGACATCCAACATTCGTATTCATACATACCTATTCATACATCAGCTACAAGAAGGCATCACCGACTGTTATTGATAGTCGCCTAATAAAAAAAATGACAAATAAACTGTCGATGGCCCCCAAACATCACGCATCAATAACACCTGTTTCACTTTTTTTTATTTATTCGTCACACTATTTTTATCGCTTTTTATAGTCTAAGATCCGAATCTAAGTCGACATTCACCGGGTTGATAATAGAATCAAACTTATTTTATAATAAATTTCGTATCTTAGAAAATATATTAAAAATGGGTTGACAACAAAAATCCTGGACAGAATATTTTTTATTATTTTTTTTAAATAATTTTTCAAAAATATTGCATGATGAAGATAATAATAAAATTTTATACTGGACTTAAAGTATAGAACATATAGAATGTGCAGATTATTATCAAATCGAGTGAAAAGTAACTAGTATTGACATACCTGTTTATACCTGTCTACCCAGTAGTTCGTCCAGGTAAATAATAGTCTACCCTACGTCTGCACATTCTATATGTTCTATACTTTAAGTCCAGTATAAAATTTTATTATTATCTTCATCATAAGTACAACATTTTATGAAAATCATTTTTTAAAAAATAATTAAAAATATTCTGTCCAGGATTTTTGTTGTCAACCCATTTTTAATATATTTTCTAATATACGAAATTTATTATAAAATAAGTTTGATTCTATTATCAACCCGGTGAATGTCGATATAGATTCGGATCTTCTACTATTAAGAGATCTATCATTGTAACGCTATAAACATAAACATCGATGTATTTTACATCGATGGCTATTAAATCTATATAAAAATTTAGACACGCTCGATGCATTTTCCATTGTAAACATAATTGACCATACAAGGTATAATGTTGTAGAAGCGAGACAGCGAGGTGGAAGGCGAGGTGAAGCGCGAGCGGCTGGACTACGTGTACTCGGCCGAGGACATCGAGCGCAAGATCGCCGCGCTCGAGACGCACGCCGCCGCCACCGACAGCTAATTAACTATGTATATCAATACATACTGACGATATTACAAGTTGGAAAGTCTTGTCTGTTTGTGATGCTTTCAGGGTTAAGCCACCCGACCGATTTGGAGGAAATTCTGAATGAAAGTAATTAAAGACCCAGGGTCAGACATAGGCTACTTTGTTCAAAAACCAACCCCTATAGGGCTGAAATAGGGGATGAAAATGAAAAAAGACGAATTGCAGTCTGTTATGTTTAAAGATGCACAAAATAACTTGTTTCTCTTTGTGTATTCATTTGTGTGTGCTTATCTCAGCATAATTACGATAATGTATTGTGGTAATTTAAGCTTCAATTAAACAGTGTAGTTATTTAAATCTGTTCATGTTAAATGTAAATACACACATCAAAAGTGTCTAGGGATCAACATATATTTTTGCAATAACTTTTCTCCTGATTGATATTAATTAAAATTTTCTTTAAGGATTCATCAAATAAAGTGTTTTCGTTTGTCACAGTAACGATAAACCAAGTCACCTTTGCATTAATAAAGAAATTTGCCATTTTCCTAATAAAGGGATTTTTGACATTTGAACCACTAATATTAAAGTTCGAAAAAAAGACTGAAATAACAGTTTTCTTTAAAATTTTATTGGGTAACTTAAATAATTAATAATCCGTGTTTCTACCGCGAACACTAACAACACAAGAACATCGGTTTGGCATACTCAAAATGAGTTCATCCAAATCACGCTGTGGAATGGCCGCCCATGTTCGTTGCAACAACAAAAAAAGGTCTTCTTGCCACTGGATACCCTCCATATTCGGCAGAGCTCTTCTCTGTAGCATATCCCATGCATGCTCAATCGGGTTCAAGTCTGGCGACTGAGCAGGCCAGGGCAGGACATTGATGTTAGCTGCGGCGAGAGTCTGTCTTACAACTCTTGCGGTGTGCGGTCGTGCATTATCATGCATTAACTGAAATAAGGGACCGATTTGCACTTGTAGAGGAACGATGACGTCTGATACAATCGTCTCAGCATAAATTTGAGCGTTGAGGTTGCCTCTGATCCAAATCAACTCAGTTCTTCCGCCGATCCAAATACCCGCCCATACCATGATGGTTCCACCACTATAAGGATGGACTTCCTGGCAGGATTTTAATCGCTGTTGGCGTCCAGGGGTTCTCCAGTGTCGTATACGTCTTGTATCCGGTCTCATACCAAAACGAGACTCATCAGAAATTTATTACAAAGCCACATCTCAATCTCAAGAAATCCGCATAAAAATGCTTGATCCCTAGACACTTTTGATGTGTGTATGTTAAATCTGTACATTGTCAGATTGTGTTAGTTTAAGAATACCTTGTAAACATCATTTTGAGACTGAGTACAAAAAGTGATGAATGTTTATTGAATGCGGGTACTAATAAATAAAACAACAATAATTGTCTTACAAACTCTATAATATAGACAAAATATTTACAACGTGCCTCTTCAAACTCCGGGCGGCCGTGTTGGCCGACTCCGACGTCACAACTTTGTCTACAATAAAAGTAATAGAATTTAATGATAGTTTTATTTAATATTTTAAGAACCCATCCATACTTTACTGCGGACAATTATTTAGTTTCTTTTTTATGACCTTAATTATCCTAACTTATCTTTATTGCAACGTAAACAGACATCTGCGATAGTATGATCTGTTATCAGCAGTAAGGGACGGACAGGTTATAAAAACGGACCAAACAAAATAAATAATACTACAATTAAATTATTATTACTTGTGGACACATTAACACTGAATGGTGTACAGATTAATGTAGGTTGATGATCGTAGTCTCTGCCAAAAATAAACTAAGTGAAATGAAATTAAATGGAAATAATTTAACAAAACACAACACATTAATAATTATGATTACATAATAAAACAATGAGCCACATCAAGACAATTCCGGGAATGGTATTTCGATTTGAATACAGTAAGTATAGTACAATTAAAATTTCTTTAATTTAACGAATACATTTTATTGATAAATTAATTGTGTATGCATTTTGTAATGCTGTGATAGACTGTGCCAGCCTGTGTAAGTGTAAGGCTGTGGTAGATTTAGATCTTTTTAAATAATCATTCGTGTCTAGACGGCTGCTGAATATTACACTCACATAAATATTAATTGTAGAGAAAAATGGGCATACAAAAATTGACAATCAAAACCTATAACATAAATGTCAGTCACTAAACAACTAAATTCTTATAATGAAACAACAAATATGAAACGCAACCACACGGAAGTGATTACTGCAAACTGTATTTTATTTAATCACTCCAGTTTTTTGTAATAACCGACAGACGCGTGGATTAGTCCCTGATGGTAGTCGCAATGTCGCAAATGATTATGCGAAGTTTTTGACACATTCATGGTATTCCTAGCTGTCAAAACTGAAAAATCGCGCAATGTACGGTCGGGCAAAGAATTGGTTTACCACCCTAAGGTTGAATGCCGTTTGCAGATTCATAGGTGATAAAGGTTAGTTTCGCTTGCAGATCGATCTGACAACTTTTATTGCCATCTTTATCCGATTATAAATACGTGACATTTCTTTTGTTCTTAGTTTAAACTTGATAGAACCATTGACGTCGAAAGGTATATTTTGTGAACCGCTTTAAGATTTTCACACAAAAATAATAAACTGTGGGGGTTCCCCATACTTAGAACTGAAACTCTAAAAATTTTTTTTCATCAAACCCATACCTACTACCTGACCACAATAATTAGGCGCATGACAGATAGCAGTCACGCGGGCCCCCCACCCCGCTCTAGCCCCGCGCGTCCCCTAGTGAGGCGCAGTCGTGTACAATTGTACATTAAGGTCATTTTGACTAGGCTGATGTGAACTTCGTTTTCCGAGATGTTTGCGCAGGTACAGTAACTGACCAAGTACAGGTGGTAGGGCCTAGAGCTCACCCGGAGAAGTACCACCGCCCGCCACGGTACTTTGTACCATTCCTACCGTGTAATAATTGTTTTAATAACAATTGTGTTCCGGATAGGAAGGTGTGGTGCCGGTTACACTTTTTAGAGGCGACCATCTCAGTCCTCAGGGGTAGCAACGCATGTGTGACCGAATTAGAACGAGACTCATTGAGTCTAGTTCTGGGTCGGTCACAGTTGTTATGGGCGGCAGCGGAAGGTGGTGCTGCATGCTCGTTTGCTATCTTAATTCCATAAAAAAAATTGTACCTCCATTAAACATTCACCATGGTACTTTTGGTACTACTGCAGAATGTACTACGTATTCCCATCCCTAGTTCCAATTACGTCTTAACTGACATGCGCCTAATTATCGTGGTCGGCTAGTACATATAATATCTATGAATAGGTCGTCAAAAATGACTCAATATCATTTTTTTTTTCTAATATAATTTTTTCCCAAAGTGGTAAAATATGTGCCCCCCTTATTGCCTTATATTATATTATTATGCCTTGTAATTTCCAAAATAAGAGAATGATAAAACTAAAAAACATATATCATGTGCATTGCCATGTAAATTTCCACCGAAAATTGGTTTGAATGAGATCTAGTTAGTAGTTTTTTTAATACGTCATAAATTGTAAACCGCAATTTACCTTTCATTCAATCTACTTACTCGAATATTTTTTTATATTATGTTACTTGCTGCTACGGAACCCTTCATGGGCGAGTCCGACTCGCACTTAGCCAATTTTATTACATTACTTGCATACTTTGATGTTTTAAATATCTAGATTGAGCGTCGCCCTACAATGAAAACAAGGCAACATTATCAAGCATGTGTGCGTGCAGGCGATGTTTTACCCGTTCATCTATTGTCTATGTGTGCGTAATGTGTGCGTAATGATATAAAAATTGTGGCTAACAGTTAGCCACAATTTTTTGACACGTTTGCGCGGATTCGGTGTTCCATCTAGATATTTAAAACATCTTTGCTTGCATATTTATTTGACTAAATGTCAATTGTCAATTTTCTTTTTAAAAAGAATTATTTTGTCAACTGAAATAGTTCTTATGCTTTTGTTCAGAATATTTAAATCTTCTTTGCACAAATTAATGCATTATCCGTTTCTAATAAAGATTAAAATGTCTTGCACCTTTAATGTGACCTATGATGTATGTAATCTTAACAACTAGGTTTACGTCATTATTATGTGTCTCTTTCAGTGATATTTCCTATGAACTTTGATGTAACTTTTGATAACTAGGAAACTAAACGAAAACTGGTACACCACTTTCTTGGCCCACTGTACAAAGGTTCACGCGCATGTGAGGGAGCGCAGTTAGAACAACAACATTGATAGCCTTATCAAAACCCGTTCAGTAATCAGTAGTAAGCCAGTCGAACAACTTTTTTGCTGTATGGACATTGCAAAAGGAACCTTAATACCATTACAATACCACTCCAAACTAATATATAAATTAGTAAAGTATAAAACACTTTGAAGTTAACCTTATGTAGGAAACGTTTATTTTAGAAGACAAAATTCAACTCAATATTTTTTTTTCAATAATTAATATGAGAAATTAGACTCGAATCATGACTCGAATAGTTTTACCTCCAAACAGATTAAGTATTTAATAATATACTGGCAATTAATTCTCCAGTAAAATCGTCACATAAAAGAAAACATCGCCTTATGAATCGACTTGACGATGCGACATCCGACGTCGTGTCGTATCGTACGAAATATTAATACAAAAGTGTCTAGTAGTAGGCGTTATATTATGGGAAATAATTTTTATTGAATTACTAATTATACTTTGCAACTATACGCGAGCACAATACTTTTAATAACAAGTGTTTTGAGTGAAGATACTATTTGCATACAAAGGAATATATTTCTGAAGAGATATTTGCTAGTTTTCATTAAAAAATATATATCGTCAAGGTTGTGATATACCTATTGAAAAGTATTTACATTTATTTATTTAAGTACACATTTAAGGATTGCGCACGGTGAAGAGTCATAATTTAATACTTTTGTTTAAGTTGGTCCGATACCGAGTTATGTGTGTGCAGTCCTTTACATAACGAAAGGGAGGTGCTACACAGCCCCCCGATTCTGCTACTTTATAAATGGATAAATTATTGGGTCTCAATTGAATTGTTTGACACATTTTGTATGGGGTATGTGTCAAAAATGTGTCAATTTATTCAATCGGGCTGCAATTGAAGCATTTATAAATTAGCAGAATAAAGGGCCCAGGTCTGTGGTTACAAATTGTGCTCGCAACTGTTGCAAAGTTACATAAATAGTAACGACATCGAACAATCTCAAGTCGAAGACTTACATGCTAATATCACTGCGGTAGAAGTTACTATTCGTGTCCCTCGTAAGGTATCGTCTTCAATTAATTCAATTGACTGGCTGCGCTTGTGGTGCCGGCTGAGGGGAATCCCCGGGCTGTTGCGGCGCCTGTTGTTGTGCTTCTTGTTGTTGCGGCGCTTGTTGTTGTGGTTCTTGTTGCTGCGGCGCTTGTTGTTGTTGTGGCGCCTGTTGTTGTTGTTGCTGTAACGGAAATGAGGGTTTTCAAAATTGTTGGGGATTTTCTATGGTGAAATTTGAGAATCGGCAACATACGTTATTAGTGATAAAGATGTGAAAGAAATACGTGTAAATCCTTTATAGCTATTGGGTATATTTTCGCCTCCTATAGCAATTCACGGCGAGAATTTGAAACGCCGCAAGAAGAATGAATGAATGAATAAATGAATATTTCAGCGAGTACTCGCTGCCTATCCACACCGCGGGCCAATACTCGCTCCTATATTCATCTCTTTTGTTTACACGGAACGTCATATTTTTAAGTCCATTTCTTGGGTGAGTAAATAGCCCATAGGCTAGGTACTCGTTGCTCGCTGGCGTTCGGACATCTGCCTCAACCCCTCACCTGTTCAGGCTGGTGGTGCTGATGCGCGGCAGAAGACAGCGAGAATTCAAAACACCATAAGTGAAATCTTGCAAACAACCTAAACTAAACCGTACGCACACGTTCTAAACTCCTCTTTCCCTCACCCCTCACCTGGTCGGGCCGGTGCTGCTGCTGCGCGCGCAGGTAGAGCAGCAGGCCGAGCGCGCCGGCGAGCAGCGCCGCGGCGTACAGGTCCCAGTTGGCCAGCGGCGACTCGCCCGCCAGCAGCGCCCACGCCAGCGGACTGGACGACACCGACTGGTGGGGGAAAGCGGGATTAGTGGCGGGGAATGATTACTAGTAATAGTAACTAATAACATATAATAATTTGCCAACAAACGCCGTGTTAGTTGGTAACGCGTTGGTGACGTCATTGTTGGTTGGTAAGGCGTTGGTGAGGCCCGTAGTGTTCGCCTGCAACGTGACAGTGACGCCCCTAGTGTTGCCAATATTTATGTGCGACGGTGATCACTTCCCATCAGATGACCTGTCCGTTTTTTTTAAAGCTTAGGCCATTAAAAAAATCATCATCATCAATCACACCATCAGCTCAGCCCATCATAAACCACTCATGAGCACGAGTCTCTTCTCAGGCTAAGAAGGTTAACCTCCACCTAGTGTACCAATGTCCTTTGTCAATGTTGCTCACTTAACAGTGATTACCCTTCTTATCCCATGTAAAAACCTCAACACATACATCGATAGCCGATTGGCCAGGTGCGGGTCGCGCGCCAGCCCCAGCCCGCTCCGTGCATGTAGCCCAGTAGACCGTATAGCACAAGCAATACATACATCGATAGCCGACTGCAGCATGTCAGCCGCGTGCAGCCTGGCCAGCGCCAGCGCGGCGGGCAGGCGCGCGTCGGGCGCGCTGTCGGCGGCCAGGTCGTAGCAGCGCTTGGCCAGGTGCGGGTCGCGCGCCAGTCCCAGCCCGCGCTCGTGCATGTAGCCCAGGTTGAACGTCGCTTGCGCGCTGTGCAGCTGCTCGGACGCTATCCTGTGGGAGGCGGTTGGAACGTTTGTTTATAATAACGTATAAATATATTATTCGTGGAAAACTCAGTACCAAGCAGTAATGAAAATAAAATTAATTTTATTCCAACTTGATTTCTGCAAACACTTTTCGAACGGCAAACTACGCTATTGCTATTCCATATATTCCATAAATCCCTAAAGTGAGTGGTCTTAAAAGAAGCGGCATATTTCAAAGCTATGTCCAAGCTGTTTAAGAGACAGACTTTAATTGAAATAATATCTACGTAATCAGTCTATTTGCCACTCCTCTAGGGTCCATAATTTGTCTTCCCTTCCCCACTGCGTGCCGCCCGCATACGGTACACGTTTTGCACACCCGCTTGTATCCGGCCTGGGCATACATAACGTACCTGTAGTGGTTGCTCGCATGCGGTAGATTGCCTGCTTGCGATGGGTCTGTGCATACAATATATTTATCGTACCTGTAGTGGTGCGCGGCGGTCTCGAGGTCGACGGGCGTGCCGAGCCCGTAGTAGTGGTAGTCGCCGAGCCGGACGCGCGCGGGCGCGTGGCCCTGCGCCGCCGCGCGCGCCCACAGCTGCAGCGCGCGCGCCCAGCGCTCCGCCTCCGGGATGTCCGCCACCTCGCCTAAAGGTTGAACATGCGTTAATGTATACTACTTAACACATGAAAATGGAATAGGTAAATAATCGGACATTATTTCTTCCAAATGAACCATAACCGCTTTAAATAACCATAACAGTATCATTTTAATTTTATCAACAGTTTTATTATTTTTTATGTCATGTTGAAGTGTTAAGGAAGGGTAAACTGCTTCGTCACGTAACGCGTTACTGCACCAGTTTGTCAGACGTCATTGTCATTGTTTGTCATACAGTGCACTGACCGTTATCCAGCAGGTACGCGGCGTTGGTCTGCGCGATCTCGTAGCCGCGCTCGGCCAGCGCGAGGTACTGGTGCAGCGCTTGGCGGGCGGCCCGCGCGCGCCACGCGCCGTGCGCCAGCATCAGCCGCGAGCTCCAGTGCCCGCGCTCGCACACGTTCTTGTACAGCTGTGGAGAGGGCGGAGGTCAGATTGGAGTGGCCACATCGCAGCGAGTCACTAGATGACGTTACCAAACCTCATCAGAGCGACTGTCGAAACCTTACCGCCAGACAAGACCGGCCCCAAGCATGTTGTCTTGTCTGGCGGAAGATCTCCTTGCTAAACCAGAACATGGCTACGGAATGCATGTTCGATCAATACAATTAGCACATTTGGGCCCCTTCATAAAATCTTAATATACGCTAACTTATTCTACGAAGCTTATAATGTATGGCGGGTGGTGTATGGTGTATGGCGAGTGGTGTATGGTGGTGTACCTCGACGGCGGTGGTGCAGGAGCGCAGCATGCCGAGCCCCTCGGCGTTCATCTGCGCCAGGTGGTAGAGCGCCAGCACGTGGCCGGACTGCGACGCCAGCGAGAAGTACTTGTTGGCCTGCCGGAAGTCGCGCGCCACGCCGATGCCGCCTGCGAACATCGCACTCGTCAATACTGCTGCCTTATTATGGACATTTTTAATCCCAAACGAGTACTGTTAGTAAACAGAGTTGGTCAAAGCGAATCATAAATAATGACACCATATCTTAGTCTGCGTTTTATGGCTACAAGGCGGTGTGCACTGCGCACAAGGAACCTCAAAAGTAACGTTGTTTGAAACAAACAGATTAGAGAGCATCATCAATACACTTAATGTACGAAATATATCACCTTTTTGGAATATTTTTTATTATCACCTATTAAGTATTGGTCGCATCAGTTTCGACTGCAATGTCGGACAAACAATACACAGCGTGTATCCGCTGTTGTAAATTACCTAAACACCAAAAAGAGCTTAAAATTGACCTCATCTCGCCGCTCGCACCCACACACGCAACACCCAAACTGACCAAAGTACATGAAGCCGAGGTTGAGCTGCCCCTCCACCCAGCCCTGGTTGGCGGCCAGCGTGAAGTACTTGAGCGCGGCGTCCACGTCGCGCGGCACGCCGCGGCCCTGCAGGTACATGACGCCCAGCCCCGCCTGCCCCACCGGGTTGTTCAGCTCGGCCGCGCGCCGGAAGTACGCCAGCGCCGTGTCGTTGTCCGGCTTGATGCCGTCGCCGCCCTCCAGGTAGATCTGGAGAGTATAATTTTCATTTATAGGTATCGATCAGTTGGCAAATACAAATTTAGTAATTGGTGAGCGTGGCAAACAAGAAATAGCACTAGAAAGAACGTTTGTTTGTGGCGCAAAAAAACGAAATTTTTTACCGACTTTTGTTTAGATAGGTTATTATACTTTTATCGAAAACATCGGCACGCAAAACAAAACGAAACTTGGTATCATTCTGTCTCGTTTTTCTGTGTCTATGGCGTAACTTATACCTTTTGGTATAAGTAACTTAATTGAGTGCGATAGATGCTATCCACTTTGCTCTTTTTTATCTAGAGATCTTTTTATTAGTAGAGGTTAACTTAGTGAACAATAAGATGGTGTCTCTAATTAATCCACACGCAATCATCATCAAATAGACATTCCATCTCCCCATACATAATTATCTACGATGACGTCACATTACCTTCCCGAGGAATGCGTTGGCGACCGCGTTGCCGGTCTTGGCGGCCTGCTGGAAGTAGTGCAGCGCCTTGCCCGCGTCCAGCGTCACGCCGCGCCCGCCCTGCAGGTGCAGCTGGCCCAGGCCCACCTGCCGATTGTACAGACCTGATTATTGTACAGACGAATTAAGACATTATAGTATGTTTAAAAACAAATAACTGACTTCAGCTTCAATTTAATATTATTATTATTATTACGGATAACTTAAAAACTACACGTCAGATGTCACTATCATATCACTCTTTAAATGAGACTACATGAAGGTACAAGCTTTCGAATATAATGATCAAAACCGGCTCATCCAGTAGAAGACTGGCGCGAAATCTGCACGAGACAAATCATCGTTGCATCGCTGCCAAGAAAGGCGAGATAAAAATGAAAGGCTGAGAACCAATGAAGGTACCCACAATGCACCGACAGTGTACCAACGACATAACGATGGCATACCGCCAGAGTACCGACCTGTGCCTGCACGTCGCCCTTCTCGGCCAGCAGCTGGTAGTACTCGATGAGGTCGGTGTCGAGCGCGCTCTCCGCCTCGTCCGTCAGCCGCGCGCGCTGCACCACCGGCCCGCCGCTCAGCGACACCTGCGACACCACTGCAAGACACCAACGCACCATTAGGTATTGTCTGAGATATAATTTGTGTGATCAACAAATTAATATTAACAATTTAATTCGTATATGAAATGTTCAGTAACATTGCAGTTATTGTTTTGGTTGTAAAAACAGTTTGTGGTGTATATTAATCTATTTCGTCGCGTACAGGAACCCATGCCGTGACGTCACACCAACAACACACACTCACCCTTGGCAGCGACCTGGCGGTACAGCTCGAGCGCGCGCGGGCACGACGCGGGCACGCCCACGCCGGCCCAGTAGCGGTAGGCGAGCGCCATGCGCGCGTACTCGCTGCCCGCCAGCGCGCCCAGCGCGTAGTGCACTAGCGCGCGCGCCGCTGATACAGGCACGCCGATGCCCGTCGCGTATAGGAAGCCCATGCCCTAGGAGGATACACCGATATCATTAGCATAGAACAGGGCTCCCATTCTCCAAATGTAAAATTTTATAACATTTATTTAATTATTTAATTACAGCGAATTTTGCTGAGAACTTATTATCTTCTGAAACCTAACTAGGATCTAAGTAATAAAGATTGTCACTCACAAAAAAAGCAAATACGAAGATAATTGAGACCTGAATATTCGATCCTTAATTTTTCGTAGATATCTGTCCTAACCAGGAGTAGAGTTCAAGACATTATTGTATTCTATTACAGGTACAATACAGGGAAATACTATAACAATTTAATTTTTTTTGAGAGTCGCCAGGCAACTGACTTCAGGATTATAGATAGGTATACAACATTTAATACTACATCAAGTGTCACTCACAGCATGAGCATCTCCAACGCCCTGGTCAGCGAGCTCCTGGAAGATCTTGCGGGCCTCCTCCACGTCGAGGTCGACGCCCTCGCCGAACACGTGCGACCAGGCCAGCTTGACCTTGGCGGGCACGTAGCCGCGCTCCGCCGCCTCCTGTACTTGCAGGATCAGCGCTCGCAGGTCCGGTGACCGACGCTCCAGCTTCGCGACCGCTGCGTCGTACATTTCCTTGGCTGGTGAAGAACATAAATGGGGATAGAATTAGTAAAAAGTAGCAAAGCATTTACAGTACCCGGCAAGAAATAATGCACATCGGTATTCAGAAAGAGATAATCGGTTAGTTTCGGCTTTGTAGAGCGTTGTCCTTACTACACAGTCCTTACCGCTGACTTTTCACTTTTCTTTCGAATTCGGTAGAAGAAGGTCGCGTTCACTCAAAAATAAATATAAAGAGTTGTTAAAACCTCCAATGTAACATCAATATTATTGTCATAAAAGTACTTGATAGGTTGCTTTATCAGCTCTTAATAGATATTGCACTATCAGTGCAATGTGCAAGAGAGACAACGCTGTACAAAGCCGTAACTAACCGACTATCTCTTTCTGAATACCTATGTGCATTATTTCTTGCCGGATACTGTATATAACGCATCAACACTTACTACTTTAAATGTAGTTGTGCGACGTGTCGTACATTTCCTTCGTTGGCACAGAACATTATATTATGGGGCAACAATAAGAGTACTGGAGTAAGCGTCATCAATATTTACAACTTTTAAGTTGTAATTTTATGAATACCGCACGTAGCACGGTACGCCACGACAACCTTGAATCATGCACTCAAAATCTACACTGATCACATACATACACACAAAAAGTTGGAGAGCTAATCACATTAAAATTTTTATGGGCACTTCATGTATTAAAATGTTTTTTATGTGACACTATATTTTTTTTTATTATCACATATTGTATACATAATTGTTCGGTATGTATAATTCTTACAGTGACTAATATAAAAACTACATAAAGCAAAATTGTGCAATAATTTTTTACGAAATGAACTCTGATAATCGACTACACTCAGTTGATCACTTACAATTAACAAGAGCTGTCTTTAGGCTATCAATGTAAGTAAAAATTAATACCTTCTTTCAATTCAGGGGTCAGTTCAGGTTCTTCCGGTAATGGCGGCAAGTTATCAAGCAATTCTCTGTTGCTGTCTTCACTTTTTAGTTTCTGTAACTGATATTATTTTGTAGGATAGTTAATAATTGTAAGTAAAACTAATTGAGAGCTTTAGAAAATTGAGAGCTCATAACTATCAAAGTTTTAACATTTGACAGATTATTAAAATCAAACTCCCTTAAAGTTTTCGTTTATTTTCTTTCATTTGCACAATTCAAAAAATTTTGCAATATAATTGTGCTGAGTTTGCCTTACCTCTGCTCAGACCTCTTCGTTATTCAAAAATACTTCATACCTTTTTTTCTTCACGGCGTTTCTTCTCCATCAACAGCTCCTTCTCCAAGCTGGCTTGCTTCAGCAACTCCTGCTTGATTTTCTCCAAGTTGGTTGTCATCTTCTCTATGTGTGCTTGGTCATCAACTGTTTGATGAATAAATCATATTATTTCAAATTATAAAGCATGTATAAATATAATAAACACTGACAGTGCTGCTGTTATTTTGTAGCTCTATTATGGTCTAAACTTATAATTGAGGATTGAGAAGATACATTAGCCCTAGTTAAAACACAAATGGTTGCTAGATAAAATATATTTTTTAATTAATTTTATTATTTCAATAGTTAAATGTGTGATTTGTGCTCATGTATAGTTGTAACCATGGCCTTCCAAGGGAAAATGTAAATGATTCCTTTGTCATATTATTTCAAAGAAGCATTAACATTATATTAAATGCATTAATGGTTAATTTATTAACAACTGATGACACAAAGATGATGTTCCACAAGCAACATATCACGATGAAGCATACACCATTTTGTAAGTCTGAGCTTCAGTAACACATCTGTGAAAAGTGCATCAGATTTCATCCAGTAGTTTCTGCACGATTCCCAAACAAACATAAAAGAAATTCTATATTTTTGGCTTCTGTTACTCCTATTCCCTTATATATAATATCTACTAGGTACAGACCCAACACAGTTATATTTTTAGTATGTATTAAGATAAGTTTATTATAAAATATTGGATATTAACAAATTAAGTTTGTTTTATGAAAAATATAGCCATTACCTGATGGCTTTTCTTCATCTGGCAAATCTAAACCTTTCTTTTTAAGAGCCTCTTCGAATTCCTTGTAAGCTGTAAACTCCTTGCTGATCCGCTCAGTGAGCTGCTGAAAATGTCGCTCGTTAGCTTCCGCGCCCTTCTTCTTCAGAGCCTCCTCAAATTCATTGTAGGACACCGACTCCGAGTTCATCGCTTCAGTCAACTGCTTCAAGATCAAGTACAGCTCATCTTCTGAATCCACAGGAATTTCCTCATTATCTTCAGACTCTTTCAACTCGGATTCCTTTCGAGCGTTCGGCCCCAATAATTCCGCCGACGACATCATAATACACAGCCATATTACGTACCATTTCAAATGATCCATTGTACCGACAGTATGAATGTTCACGCCACTACCGATAATAACTTACGTGTCCCTAAAGTGAGAAACATTTAATAACAACAAAAAAAATTACGTCTTGCCGTACTGTGCTGCACTATTCAACGATTCCACCACTCACAAGTTTACACGTATGCTATTTCTGGAACGAAATAAATTATTTTGCAAAAATAATAAACACTAAAAATTATCGAAAATCGAGTGTTCGAGACCGAGGTGAGACTTTCGTCAAATGAAATGTCAAATTGTCAACAAATCAAAATTGTCAACGTGTTGTCAAAGGAATAATTTCAGAACGAAAACGCAAAAGCCACATCACATCAATAAATAAAATTATAGACGATATAATTATTATCCATTTAAATAGAAAATCAAATAATATAAATGCAAGCCAAAAATAAGCTATTTTACTTTAAATATATGTACAATTAGTCATTTATAACTTAAATACAGCACAAATACCACAAAGAAACAAATTAGTGGTATTCTGTGGTTTTAAAATCTGTCAGATGATTTATCATAGATTTATGTACCCAGTACCTATGTGATTTATTTCATCTGCCATCTGCTGTTTTGGTGTCAGGTCAGCTGTCAGTGATCAGTCAAGTAACAAGTTTTTTGTTTTGCAAAAAATTTCGTAAATGTTGAAAATGTTCGAAGTTTAGTCATTCAAAGTGTTTGCAATTACATATAATTTGAAAAGCCCGTATAAAATATAAACATCTTTCGAAAAGGTTGTATGGTATATTCATTTTTAAAAGCAGTTATTCAGAACCAGACGATATGTTGCGACTGCCGGTTGTTACTGGAACCATTCGCAAAAAATCTCAAATCAGGTTGAAATCGAGTAGCTTCATAAGGAACACGTTCGTGGAGTATTTCGTGGAGAAGCACGGGCACCAGCACGTGAGGTCTAGCTCGGTGGTGCCGTTGTGTGACCCCACCGTGCCGTTTGTTAACGCTGGCATGAATCAGGTGAACAGTCTCATAAAGTTTGGCAGGTGGTTTATTTATAAGCATGCTACTGGTTATAGATTTCTATATTGAACCATCGTCTACTACTGAATGTATGCTAAAATTAACTGTAAATAATAAATATTTTATATTCCAGTTCAAAGGAGTGTTTCTGGGCATAGTGGATGCCCCATGTCCTCGGGCTGTGAATTACCAGAAGTGTGTGAGAGTGGGCGGGAAGCACAATGACTTGGAGCTGGTGGGCATGGACGGCACCCATCACACATTCTTCGAGATGTTGGGCAACTGGTCCTTTGGAGACTATTATAAAGTGAGTAATGTTTTATACAGCAAACTTTAAAAGATATTTCTATTCTATATTTCTTCTTCCTCTTTGTCCATTTTGTCTGGTTCAACAAAACTTGAAGAGAATTTCACTTGAAAATAGAGTTTATTATAGGATTGTATAGGCTACTTTTTTACCTGGAATTCTTATGAGATCGGGATTTATGCATGTGAATCAAGACATAGGCACAACTAATAGAACTGACTATTATTAGTTAGTAGCTATTATTATTATTAACTAGTATATAGTTAGTATAGTATGGGCATATATTGTAACTTTACTTCAGTAGTCCTTGAACTTGTCTATTAAGTCTTGCCACATACATTGTTCTGTTGTTACTTCCTGCTGACATTGTTGTTTATTCATTAATCAAAACTAACCTTGGTAATGCTTTGTTAAAGCTAATGTACTTATAATTAATTTATTCTCAAACTAGTAAACTGGCCCTTAATTTGTTTGGATAAATCTTTTCTTAGAAGAGCTTATAGCAAGGCGGCTTGTGTCAATCCAAAGTGTACAACAACATGAAACATCTGCAGGAGGTTGGTTTTCTCATGAGTGACAAAATGCTTTGAGTGCTTCTGTGCTTCAGAAGTCATGTATAGCTGTCGGTCTTGGTTGTTATTGATAGTCATATGAAGCCATGTTGGAGACTCTCAAGTGGCATGGAACTTTCCATACTGGATTGGCCACTAACCTGTCCATCAAACCACACTGGAGCAGGGCAACAAGTAGAAAATTGTAGGTAAACACAAAAATTAAAAAAATCATTGTTTTTATTGCGTTTATAAAGTCCACCAATAATAGATTTACATAATAATTATATTTCATGTGCAAGCAGGGTGTTAGGTGTATGTAGAGCTATATACACCTGTTGAAGGTGTACATTGCCAAATGGTACCTTATTATTGACATCCTAAAGTTGGTTTCAGAAAGAGGCGTGTCAGATGGCATGGGATTTGCTCCTGGGTCCGTACCGGCTCAAACCTGACGACCTGCTCGTCACCTACTTCTCCGGGGACGCCGTGCTCGGCTTGCAGGAGGATCGCGAGTGTCGGGACATCTGGAGAGCCATTGGGTAACTTATATTATGTATTATGTAATGTACTATAGCCCATGCATGCAGTGCTTATCGGAACGGATCAGCGCAAGTAGTCTCTATACTTTGTGCCGAACCAGCGCCGAACGTTGCCGACAAGTTCCGACCTGAGGTTATGTCAACGGACCAGTACCGATATGCGCTGGCAGATCGGCGCCGGTAACCAGCGTTCTACTTGAATGCGCCTTTAGCGTGCACAAACAGTGATTAGTTTTTATTATATTTTGGCAAAGGTAGAGCTCCCGCCAGGCGAGACGATATGCCTGGGGGCGGCCGAGGCCCCGAGTGAAAGTTCTCGAGGCGTGGTATATATGCGGGCGAAGTAGAAATCTTTGATAGCGCGATTTAGGCTTCGGTGACGTCATCGTGTGACGTTTAATCAGCTGTTGTTCACGTTTGTCAGGGTCCCGGCGAGCCGTATAGTGGGTCACGGCGCGCGGGACAATTTCTGGGAGATGGGCGCCAGCGGGCCGTGCGGGCCCTGCACCGAGATACACTACGTGCACCCCGACGGCTCGCTCACCGAGATATGGAACATCGTGTTCATACAGTGCAACAGGTTTGTGTGTCTATTCGCTCACACTCATGCTCCGTCGAGCGTCTCGAATGGCGCAATGGTTAACATGCCGGATCGCCCTTCGAGGGGTCCTGGGTTTGATTCCGAGCTACGCGGAAGTTAAAAATAAAATAAAAAACGTTTCACACTCGTAACCCCATATTATGATCTGTTGTGTCGTGGGTGTCATGAACAACACACAAGACAAGGACACACAGCCAGACTGAGAATAGAAATTTAAACGCATCATTCAAACTTTTGTCTAGGATGAATGATGTGTTTAAAGTGTTCTTGTATTGTCTTGTGTGTTGTCCATGGCACCTACAACATAGGAAATCCTAGTGTGGAACTATGAGTGCATAGTGTGTTCATTTACACTAAATATTGAACCAGTTTAAACCTTTTTGAACAATGTTATGTATCCGCCAACTGTGTCTATGTGTGCGTGGATCGAACGCGCTGTGCATGAATCTTTACATCTGTACTAGTGTATGATAGTGGTAATTGGTGTATGATCTATGGTGGTAATGGTGCACAGGCAGTGGCGGATTATCCCTAAGGCAAAGTAGGCATAAGGCACGTCACGTGCCTATATACGGGCGCGAGGTTAAAAAGGGGCGCGAGGTTAAAAAAAGGGGGCGCAGAACCAAAAAATTTGGTTGCCAATGACTCATAGGTTCGACCAGCATTCACGGTATCATAGGTATCAAAAGGTTTTTGCGTAGGGCGCTCTCAACCCTTAACACGCCTCTGTGCACAGAGAGGCAGACGGTAAGGTGTCGGCGCTGCGGAGACAGCACGTGGACACGGGGCTGGGACTGGAGCGCGCGGCCGCGCTGCTGCAGGGCGCCACAGACAACTACCGCACTGATCTGTTCGCGCCGCTGCTACGAGCTATACATCGGGTACGTCATTACATCTGTACCAGTGTACCAGTGTATGACAGCGGTCCTGGTCTACAGAGAGGCAGACGGTCGGGTGTCGGCGCTGCGGCGGCAGCACGTGGACACGGGGCTGGGCCTGGAGCGCGCGGCCGCGCTGCTGCAGGGCCTCACAGACAACTACCGCACTGATCTGTTCGCGCCGCTGCTACACGCTATACATCGGGTATGCTACTGCTCTACTATACCCTTGGCAGTAATGTTGATGACAGACGCGTATATTAGCTAGCAGTGATAGATGAATGATAGAGTTGGATTCCCGAACAGGGATTGGGAATTCGGGAGCATTTGTTATAAAAATAATGTGTGTATAAGAATACAAATATGATTTGCTTTGGTGAAGAATAATATCATGAAAAAACCTGCGCAACTTATTAATTTTTTGTTAATCCACACTTGGCCAACATACAGGGCTTTGGTCTGTACCCCTCACATTGTAAGAGGATATCCGTAATAGCAAATAGCTATGAGTTGCGAGAGGAAATCCATATTGTCTACGGAATATCTGGTTTCCTTTAGGTCCTACTTCCAGTTTTCAGTTTTTATAGGTAACCACATTTGACATACAACGTCATCAATCAAATATAGTCAAATATCAACCCAACCGCATAACCCAACCGTATAAGAATAAGAACGTTATATGATGTAACGTTTCAGAACAGCACTGGCGTCCCGGAGTACAGCGGATCGTTCAGTGCGCACGCGACGCTGGACCAGGCGTACCGGCGGCTGGCCGACCACGCGCGGATGGCCGCCGTCTGCCTGGCCGACGGCGCGCTGCCCGCCGCCAGGTAACGCACCGGTGGTAGGGTGTTACCAGACCAATCGATCGATGGCGTCGATCGACGACAATCGACGTCAATCGATCGATTGGTCTAGTGGAAACTGTCGATCAACGTAGACTAGTCGATTCCACCATCGATCGATGGCGTCGATCGATGATCGATCGATTGGTCTCTTAACATTCTTAGTATCTACTAGTGCCAGTGGCGCTGCCCACTGGAATGTTAATCACCGTCGATCGTCCACTATTTGCTGGACAAAATTAAACTTTTGACAAAAAATAATTGATAAGTAGGGATAACTCAAAAAGTAACATTCTGATGTCGCTCAAATTACAAAAACAGAACACTCAGTCAAAAATAATTAGATATAGATTATAAATTGTATACGCACTAAGTATAAAGTTTTAAGTACAATGTTGATTTTTTTTGTAAAAAGATTTGAACACCCTTCTAAACTCCTGTCTTGTTTCACTATATTGATTATTGTATAACCATAACTCGATGTCGTACCCATAATCTATCTTAGAGGTTAAACTTTGATTGACAGCTTAAATTTGAAGCAAATTATGCGCAAGAGCTTCAAGATAAGCACCGACGTGTTCCAAAACCCCAACCTGCTGTCCGTACTGTACAACGAAGTGGTCGAGACCCTGGGATCAGCGTACCCTGAGCTAGCGGAGAGGGAGAAGGAAGCCAAGCTGATCATAGACCACGAGAGAGAGAGCTACGCCAAGCTCAGGGCCGGGCTGAAGAAGAAGTGGAAGGGGCTGGTGAAGGAGTACCCTGAGGTGGAGACAATGGCTGACGTGGAGTTGGCCGGCTTTGCACTGGGTTATAAGGAGTTTAAGGAGGTAAGAGTAAAAGGGAGTGGCATTGAAGTATCAGCGTATATTGGAGTTTTTTGTTACCTGACAACTACGACATAGACTAACCAAACATCCTAATGATAAAAAATTACTGAATAATGTACGTCTACGCTCTGAATCACAGTTGCACTATAGAGATACAAACTCAGAGTTGTTGAGCATTTTGGATAAACACAACTTGTTAATTCTTTATATATAATATCATATCAATTATAATATTGTAACCCTTTACAGACTATGGCCAAACAAAAAACAACCGTAATACCCGGGGAATTAGTATTCAAGTTGTACGACACGCACGGCTTCCAGGAAGACATCATCGAACGGATAGCCACACTGAACGGGCTCAGCATCGACAAGCCAGGCTTCTGGAAGCTTCTGTCGCAGCACAAAGCGAGACACAAAACTGCTCTGAAGGAACAAACTTCATCAAAAGGCTTGCTCTTTGATAAGGCCGTTGAAAATCTAGTCAATAACGGGCTCACCGCTACCAACGATCAACCTAAATACGCTTACGTACAAAACGAAAACCAAATTGAATTCGCTCCTCTCAAAACCAAACTAGTCGCCATATTGAATGAGGACGCCGAATGGATAGATTATTCGCAGCCATCGGAAAATAGACCTTATTACTTAGTAACAGAGAGTACAAATTTTTACTGCGAAGAAGGGGGCCAAGCGGCCGACATAGGAACAATCTTAATAAGTGACGATTTTAGTTTTAAAGTGGATAGTGTTTTTAAAATTCGTGACTTTGTATTTCATAAGGGACATTTTAGTGTTAAAGGCGATAAATATGTAAATAAGGACAGTGAAGTGACTTTAATGATAGACAGTGATAGGAGACTTAATCTAATGAGGAACCATACTGCAGTGCATCTATTAAACGCGGCTGTGAGGAAGGTTCTTCCCAACAGTGTGGTGTGCCAAGTGGGATCTAGTGTGACGGAGAAGGGACTCAGTTTGAATTTGACAGTGTATGGTGAGAAGTTGTCACAGGTAGCGGTGATGGAAGCACAGGAGCTAGTCAGGTAATGTTAGATGGCAATGTAATCGGTTTTGACGCCTTTTTAAGTACATTGTCTCACTTTCATGATCATTTTCCTTTTGGTCCTGTCTAATTGATCCTCAACCTTGCTCATAGGGGGTGTTACCAGACCTATCAATCAATCGCTGATCGACGCCATCGGTCGATGGTGGAATGGATTAGTCGACGTCGATTGATCGATTGGTCTAGTATAAACTAATCCATTCTACCATCGATCGATGTCGTTGATCGACGAATGATCGATTGGTCTGGTAAACACCCTTAGCATGATCAATATTAAATACGATCTATAAGGCTATTAAAATATGGTTTAAAGTGGAAATGGTAACAGACCTTCCATTGACCCTCCACAGATACTAACAGAGCTGGTTGTGCAGGTCATCAGTGGCGGCCGGTGCAGCCGTGACTACCCGCGTGGTGGACCGCACGCAACTATCGGCATTACCTGGCGTGCTGACGGTACCCGGCGAGGCCTACCCCGAGACCGGCCTGCGTGTCGTCTGCTGCGACCAGCCGCTGCCGTCACGGTGAGTGCGTGAGGCATTGACACGCGATAAACGGGTTTATTACCAGTGCTCAGAGTTTAGTTTACGTTGTAAGCGAAATTTACTTTGCCCGGCGTGCTGACGGTACCCGGGGAGACCTACCCCGAGACCGGCCTGCGCGTCGTCTGGTGCGACCAGCCGCTACCGTCGCGGTGAGTGCGTGTGGCGTTGATACGCGATAAACGGGTTTATTACCAGTGATTAGAGTTTAGCTTTAGCTTGTAAGAATGTTACCACCCGCGTGGTGGACCGCACGCAACTATCAGCATTACCCGGCGTGCTGACGGTACCCGGCGAGGCGTACCCCGAGACCGGCCTGCGCGTCGTCTGCTGCGACCAGCCGCTGCCGTCACGGTGAGTGCGTGTGGCGTTGATACGCGATAAACGGGTTTATTACCAGTGCTTAGGGTTGAGTTAGACCGCAGAGGGCTGGCGGCCCTGTCTGACGTGCTGACAGTGCCCGGGGAGGTGTACCCCGAGACTGGCCTGCGCGTCGTCTGCTGCCGTCACGGTGAGTGCGTGTGGCGTTGACACGTGATAAATCATTTTGATACCAGTGATCAGAGTTTAGTTTAGGTTGTAAGCAGAATTTTTCTTCCAGTTTTTTAATTTTCGCTGAATGTATTTTTGTGTAGCATGCTGTTAAAACGAATTACATACGAACGCGAATGCAGCGTAGGTTACGTCACGTCAGGTTAGGACGCCGCGGTCAGGTTAGGATGGCAGTTTCCATAATGACTAGCGGTGTATTTCACTGATTGTTTATCTTAAAAGGCCTTTAAGGGCCTATCGTGTTTTACAATTTAACGATATAACAAAATAAAAAAAAGTTATGAGAAGTATGAGTGCCCGTAACGAATTCTTTTCCTACCTATAAACCATCTTCCAATACTACAATTTAAGGGTTAACGCTGGGAGCATTCGGGTTCTATCATGTATGTAATTATCTGTGTATTATACGGCAGGGAGCTGTGTTGCGGCACGCACGTGCCGTCGACGGCGCAGCTGGGCGAGTTCAGCGTGACGCTGGTGAAGGGCGCGGGCGGGAACTCGCCCGCGTTGCACGCCGTCACCGGACACGCCGCTAGAGAGGTGGGTGACATCCTGAGGCGTCTGTCTGGTTCGACTGGACTGAGGGAGAATGAAGGGAGGTGTGACTATCGTCTCCGGAGTATGGCTGGCTACAACCCATTAACTTCCCACTACTGAGCACGGGTCTCTCCTCATTATTGTGGAGGCCTAGAGTATACTCCACCACGCTGCTCCAATGCGGATTGATGGAAGCGTCCGGAGTATCATGTGCACATAATATTTACTGTCAATAATTATGTACGTACTTCCAGTAAGAGGCAGGTAATCAGTGCTTTCAGAGTACATTGTACTGAGTAAGGCTCGTCCTTGATTTTCTTGTTGGGGCTTGCTTTTTATTGCACCGGGTAGATTTAGCAAAGCACTGCAGAGAAATTTCAAATTTGCCTTTTATTAATTTTCCTTTCTGCAAATGTCACTTATTTATTTATTTATTTATTTATTTATATAGGTCGCCAACACTCTGAACACTAAAATATTCAACATTTTATACAATTCAATAAAGCAATTTCTAGGTAAGTGCTAGAGTAGTTATAGGCAACGACATCATGATATATGAACATCATCGTCATTTACTATTAAAATATTACAATTGAATTAAATTGAATTAAATTAAATTACATTAAATTACATTAAATTACATTAAATTACATTAAATTACATTAAATTACATTAAATTACATTAAATTACATTAAATTGCATTAAATTAAATAAATTAAAATTGAATTAAATAAAATTATAAAACATTAAAAAATTAAATAACAATCAGTAAAATTAAATGGAATCCGTCATAAAGATAATTAAAAAATAGACCAGTAAAAAAATTGACATTGGTAACACAAATAGTATTTTAGTGAGGTAATGAGGATTTATATGCTAAGCATTTTCTTTTTGAGCTTGCGTGCGTTATCGGAAAAAATATCGATATCTTTGCTTTTTGAAGTAGTGTTGTATTCTCTTATTAACCTGCTTAACGGAGCATTCTGCCCCAGATTTGTTTTACATGAAACATTACATAGAATATTAAATCTGGCGTTTCTAGGTAATTTATACGGGATAGAAAAATTTATTAAAGATAATAATTCTGAATCATCAATTGAACCGTTAACGAGCTTAAGAAGAAACGCTAAGTCTAACGTGCGTCTTCGATTCTTCAGCGACTGCATATTGAATAATAATAGCCTGTCATCATAAGAAGTGAATTGTTTGGCCAAATTACAGGAGTACGTTAAATGCCAAAGGAAACGCTTTTGTACGCTTTCTATGCGTTTAATATAGATCTCATAGCAGGGGTTCCAGACAACACTACAATATTCCAAGCCACTACGAACAATGGAGTTATATAACAGAATCTTGGTTTTTGGGGACTTAAAGTCCCTACTGTTACGTAGAATAAACCCAAGCTGCCTGAATGCTTTAGAACATATTTTGTCGATATGGATGTTGAAGCGAAGCTTACTATCGAGGGTGATGCCTAGGTCACTAATGTTGTTAACCTGGGTAAGTGCAGAGTTTCCTATCTTGTATATGTGCTGTGTGGTGTGTTTCTTACGAGTGAACTGTATAGAATAACACTTGGAAACATTCAAGTCTAATTTGTTGTGCTCACACCATGCTGTAACACGGTTAAGGTCTTCTTGCAAAAGCACCGCATCCTCGGACGAGTTTACTGCCCTAAAGATCTTTAAGTCGTCAGCAAATAAGTAATAATTGGACTGGGCGAAGCAACTGCCGATGTCGTTAATAAATAAGTTGAAGAGAAGTGGACCTAGATGTGAGCCTTGAGGTACTCCAGAATGTGCCAAAAAAGAATTAGACGAAAATCCGTTAACTACAACGCGAGATTCCCTATTAGTGAGGTATGACTCGCACCAACCGAGGAGAGGTTCAGCAATTCCATGCAAAGAAAGTTTATGTAAAAGTGCTTTATGGTTGACCCGATCGAACGCCTTGCTGAAGTCAGTGTAGATCGCGTCCACAGAAGAACGCCGATCGAGCTCTAAGGATATATTATTAATAAAAGCTGTAAGGTTGGTTGTTGTGGACCTACCTGTCATGAAGCCATGCTGACGAAGATTCATAAGGGGTTTAAAATGCCACGAAAGAATAGGATAAAGCAGTTGTTCGAATACTTTTGCTACCACTGGAAGTATTGATATAGGCCTGTAGTTCTTTATTTGGTTCCTATCTCCCTTTTTGAAAATAGGAACAACGAGTGCCGACTTCCAACTTGAAGGAAAGATACCAGTTTGCAATGATTTATTGTAAATAAGGGTCAAAGGTCTTGCTAATGCAGTAGCGCATTTAGTAATAAAAACAGAGGGTAACCCGTCGGAACCCGCGCCTTTGTACTGATCAAGTCTTTTGAGTATTTTTAGGACCTGGTTATCTTTGAATTTTATGAGGGTAAGATAATTATTCGTCAACATGGCTACCTGACTGTTGGGCTCCGAAGAGGAAAAGTTAAAAGGAACGACATTATAAGCGGCAGAGAAGTTCTGAGCAAATAGGTTGCAAATATCGTTGCCGCTGGATGCAGTGCTGTTATCAAGAGACATTTTAGCAGGGTAAGCGCTAGGAGTCTGCTTTTTACTTTTTATAAAACTCCAAAAAAGCTTTGGGTTTGATTTTAAATTCTGTTCTAGTCTGTCGATATACGCATTATAGCAGACGGTTAACAAATGGTCAGCGCGTTTCTTAGCTAGGTCAAAGGAAAGTTTGTCAAGCGGGTTTTCATTATATTTTTTAAGCTTTTTTCTGAACTTTAGTTTTTCTCGTAGAAGACCAATAAGATCACGTGAGAACCATAAGGGATATTTAGTACTTTTGATCTTGGATTTAGGAACATGTTTAATAATAACTGATCGAATATGTTTGTAGAATACGGTCACCATTTCATCTACAGATGCGCAGTTGTAAAACTCGTTTTCCCAGGAAATCGTCATGAGTTCGTTAATGATCTTAGAGTAATCCGCTTTATGGAAACAAAAATGTTCGGTTACGTTTGGCTTCAGAACTATATCAACTTTAAGAGGAACATGAAATTTTAATGGAGGATGTAAGGGATCTATAACTGTCAACGGGTCACTCCTAGAAAGACTTGATATATTCGTATTGCTCAAGACCAAGTCCAAAATTTTATCTTTGCTGTTAGTAATGTTATTATATTGAGTAAGGTTATTTAAAGCAGTGAAGTCCAAAAATAAGGAAGAAAATGTGTTACTCGTTAATCCTGCATAAGAGTTGCCAATAGTTTGTGCATAGTTCCAGGGAATTGATCCGAGATTAAAGTCACCGATAAGAATGATATTCGTGATATTATTTTTGTCCATGACACGGTTTGTGTTGCATATAAATTCGTCCAAAATATGTCTTTGCACTGGAGGTGGCAAATACACCGCACATAAATGTAGCAATTCAACTTTTCCATTGTCATTGCAGCATTCAATTTGAATCCAAAGGTCTTCACATTTCGACTCAAAGTTGTTAAGGCGTGTTGAAGAGATTTTTTTAGATACTGCAATTAAAATGCCTCCTCCGTCTTTAGTGTTGTGGAACCCACTAGTATGCCTATCCCGCCTATAAACCGTGTAGCGGCTGTCGAACAACTCAGAATCGAAAACGCTACTGTTAAGCCAAGTTTCACACAACACTACGACATCATAATTATTACAAACAATATTATTAAAGAAATCTAGAGTTTTAGTTCTAAGACCTCTTACATTCTGATAATAAAAATTTAACATAAAAAAAAAATCAGTACGAAATGTCAACAAAAAAAAAAATTGTTTAGATTTTTTAAGATAGGTAATTAAATATTATTTTAAGTTATCTAATACAGTTTTATCCTTAACTACAATGTAATTAGAGTTCTCCGATTTTCTCACGAAAACTTTCCCGTCACGTACCCAACAAAATTTGTATCCCAACTGTTTGGCTTTATGACGAGCCTCAGCATGCAGTAGCTTAGATTGCGGGGTGAGATGTTCACAAACGTAGATTGGGCTTTTCACGTTGCTCCCGTAGCCCAGGTGGCTCGTGCTGAGTTTGTCCGTCGGGTTGCTCCGATTAAACTTTATCGCACTCGCTAAGAAGGTGTCTCGAAGGCGACGGCTACCGAACTTAACAAGAATGGATCGGGGCCGGGGGCTCTTCGTGTTGTGTTTAGCGATACGGGTGCAGTAGTGCAGATCTGTTGCAGAAACTGGACACTTAATGGTATTGGCCAGTTGCTGGACGGTGTTGTAGAGGTTCTCGTTCTTATGCTCGGGGACGCACTGAATTTCAATATTGCAAGCGCGGGACAATTGTTCTGCCTGGTTCACCCGCTGGATCAAGTCTTCAGTCGCCGCTCTCAACTGCTCGTTTTCGCTTTTCAATTTAGTTATCGCGGATTTCTGATCCTCGCACTCGCGTACAATTTTGTCGTGCTCAGTATTATAGTGAGCTAGCGTTTCGTCCAATCTCGCCAAACGCTCCTGCAGATCGCTGATTTGAGTATTGAATTTTAAATTTAATTCTTCCCTGATTATTTCGCGAATAACGTCGGCAGAAACGCACTCACAAGAATTTGTGGTACGGGGTTTCACACGTTGAGTAACGTTTTCGCAGTACGTAGACGAAAATGTCTCAGTCTGTTTTAGTGCGATAGCCGCAACAGGTGAAGAGCGCACCGGTGTGTTTGAATTGTCGCCGTGTCTTGGTTCTTTACAACGACACTTCGGACAGACCCAGTTATCTTTTGATTCTTTCGTTAAACTGAGATAGTTGTCTTTCGTTAAATTCAAACATGTATAATGGTATTTATCGGCGCAACGACAACAATGCAATAGAGAAATTCCTTTAAGTTGATTGGGACAACCAGAACATTTTGGAGTATTCATTGCAAATAATGTGCAGTAAGTAGATGACTCACAACAGTGTCAAGCGAGCAGCTATCGTTGTCGCGGTTCGATCGGACGATGCTTGAGTTGCGCAGGTCAGTTACACGGCCGTTAGCAATAACTTTGAAATAAATATGCTAATATCTTCGGATCCACTGGATAGATTTTGACGAATTATACACCAATAGAAAGGAAAAAACACTGACTAAAGAGTTATGTAAGATAAAACACAAAACACTTATTAAAACCTATGTAGCGAATTTAAAATGTACGGAGTAAACGAATGTGATGTTGCTTCGACTTAGCGCGCGGCTCAACCTTGATGTAAACTTTACTCTATGTCGTACAAAAGTTACATAGATTCAAGAATGAACTTGTGATTAAATATTTCTAAAGGTGCGCGAGCTGTACTGTCGCGCGGAGAAGCTGTCTGAGGTTGTGGAACTAGCGGAGCGCTCGCGCGTGGAGGCGGAGTCTCGCCACGTACGGGAGCGGCTGGCGGCGCTGTGCGGCGGGGGCGGCGGGGGCGGAGCGCCCGCGGGCGACCACGCGGCCGCGCTCGCGCTGCTCGACCGCCTGCGGGGGCAGGGGGTGGGGGAGGAGGAGCTCGCGCTGCAGTGAGTCTTGTGTTTTGAGAATTTCTGTTTCCATTATGTATCTATCCATAATCTTTGATGAATATAATTATGTAGGTAAAATAACCACAATATAATGTTTGTAGCACTTTATCAGTTGGTAGGTATATTACTGATAATGATCTAATGATTTAATGGGAATATTAAAATAACGAATTTAAAATATGTTTCTGCTTCCACGTCAAACAGTGTTACGAAGAGTCCGATTTGTCCAACGCAACTTCACACTATCGAAGCTCTAACTCAAAACATTTTTGTCCCCAGCGCGATAGCCAAAGCGGAAGTAGAAGAAGCCGTGTCAGCAGCGCGTGATGCAGGGCGGCGCTACGCGGTGCACTTCCTGCGCTGCTCGTACCTGATGCAGGGCGGCGCGCTGCGCGGCGTGCTGCGCGCCGCCCGCCCGCCCTGCGCCGCGCTCGTGCTGGGCTGCGCGGGCGGCGTGGTGGTGGCTGCTGCCAGCGTGCCGGAGGTATGGGCTGGAGTACACGAGACATGGCTGGGGCAGGTTGATCGTACCTGATGCAGGGCGCCGGCATCCCTGCGCCGCGCTCGTGCTGGGCTGCGCGGGCGGCGTGGTGGTCGCTGCGGCTAGCGTGCCGGAGGTATGTGCTGCAGTACACGAGACATGGCTGGGGCAGGTTGATCGTACCTGATGCAGGGCGCCGCCCGCCCTGCGCCGCGCTCGTGCTGGGCTGCGCGGGCGGCGTGGTGGTCGCTGCGGCTAGCGTGCCGGAGGTATGTGCTGCAGTACACGAGACATGGCTGGGGCAGGTTGATCGTACCTGATGCAGGGCGCCGCCCGCCCTGCGCCGCGCTCGTGCTGGGCTGCGCGGGCGGCGTGGTGGTAGCTGCTGCCAGCGTGCCGGAGGTCGGTACTGGGTGGCAGAGTAGCATATTAAACCGAGATAGCTAATGGTTGAAACATCCACCTTTGTCACAGTTCAATTATGAAATTCACAGAAAGGTAGATTGAACACCATAAGGAGGAAAATTACAGTACAAGTTTTTATTTTATCAGAGTATGGGAGATGTGTTTTAAATTAAAATATGAGCTGAGATGTGCAACAGATATAATTATTATAATTAACGAACTGCTGCGTACTAAACTACGTATGATATGCTTGAATGTACAAAGTTTGATAATTATTTTTATATTGCAGAGCTTGTCGAGTGGTCGCATTCTATTTACCTATTTTCATTTACGATGAACGACTGCCAGTAAATCTATCACTTTGAATATAAAACCTGGAAAGCTCCACTCTACACGCACCACTATCCCAAGCGTCATAACGTCCGCTATCGCTGCACTCAATAAGCACCACTATCCCAACCGCCATAAAGTCCACTGTCGCTTGCAGCACCTGGTGTCGCAGTCGTTCAGCGCGGCGCGCTGGCTGCGCTGCGTGCTGCCGGTGTTCGGCGCGCGCGCGCTGCCCGCCGAGCCGCGCGACCAACTCACCTTCGCCGAGATGGCCGACACTAAGGTTAACACATACCTAATAAGCAAAACCAGTCGTAAGACTGCCTGCTTATTAATAAATAAATAAATAAATAAATAATACGTTTATTTAAACACATTACACGCTGCATTGTAGACGTGTCTTCTTGCCGGGCTCACTTACATGCGCGCGAAACTTTGAATAACCGATAACGTACGAATTATTACCGCTTTGACAGCTGGGAATACCAAAAATATGCAAAAACCTTGACATAATCATTTGCAAAGGTCCGTCATACATCTATGGGTTCGCGTATGTAGGCGAATGTCAGTGAGCGCCAACCCATAAATCACTTTGGTCCTTCGAGCTGCAACATTTAAGTAAATACTTTTTTAATTTATATGCTGCGTATTGTAATGATTGTACAGTATGGTCTTTTTCACTAGGCTGATGTGAACTTCGTTTTCCGAGATGTTTACGCAGGTACAGTAACTGACCAATCAAAACACGGCGGCCATGACAGTGTTTTGTAATGCGCTACTTCGTATTTGGCCATGGACGTATTTACGTCCATGGTATTGGCTAACTATCCTACCGCCCGCACTCCCCGCCCCCTACCACCATTTTGGCCTTAAAATCGACATCTGCGCAGCCACTCGTAGCCAACTTCATATCAGCCGAGTTAAAATGGCCTTACCGTACGTACTAATAGAACTGTTGGACCTTGGCGGCAGGTGAGCCTGATCACGTGCGAGCAGCTGGTGCAGGACGCCATGCGCGCCGCCATCGCCTTCGCGCGCCACCAGCTCTCTGATGGGGACGACCGCCACGGGGACGCGCCCACCGAGACGCGACAACATAACTGACTGTACCATACGCCCATGTTTCTAATAGATATCAATTATACAGTAATGCGGGCTTCCTTTAGATTATCAACGCTTTGGTGATGCGTTACTAATGTGCATGAGAGATAGTGGCCGTTTACTAGTTGCTTATGGACTGAATGTTGTTGTATATACGTACTAAAAATGTTATAGTAAAATTGTGCCTTTTAGAATTTTATTTTTGTATTGTTAAAGGGCTACAATAAATTATTGTACAGTACATATTAAACACCAAACGTGACATAGTACCGTCATGTGAAAGATATCAATGCCTGAAACTTATTTTCGAAGTTTTCAACAACTGCGTGCTTTGGAAAATGTTAAATTAGTTTGTGATGTTGAAGGAAAGTACTTCTATTGATCTATTGGCCCGCTGTAAGATCAATTCTTGCTAACATGGAGAGTACATGTGATGCTTGTTTTTTTCGCATCGTCCCCCCTTCTAGTTGATGGGCATGTAATAAAGAAAATTACAAATGCTGTATAATTAATAACCATATCTGTCCCATTAGTTATGTTTTCAAATTATTTAGTTAAATTTTATTTGAGTCATGAAAATGTAAAAATTTATGTTTCAATATGTGAATTATTACCTGTAAATAATTATGTAGAATATGTAGTTCTATTTTTGCAAATAAAAAATAAAAATAAACACATTTTATTTCATTTACAATTTTTATTTTAACATTGTACAATCCATTGTTTACAAAAATAAGTATTAAACTGTAACTTGAGATAATGCAAAAACATCTCAATCAGTCTCATATTTGGTGTACATTAGATATTCACAAATGTACAAATTGTGCAGCAGTGATTGACATAATCGCAAGATTTCAGAAATAGAAAAGATGACTAAAATAATATTTTAGAATCTTTCTGAGACAGAGATTATGGATGTGGCGACATCGCGCACACGTCACATGGTGACGTCACCGAAGCCTGAAACGCGCTATCGAAGATTTCTACATCGCTGGCATATATACCACGCCTCGAGTACATTCACTCGGGGCCTCGGCCGCCCCCCAGGCATGTCATCTCGCCTGGCGGGAGGTCTCCCTATTGCCAAATGTCAATAAAACATTGTGAGAGTAACCATTTCATGCAAAAATACTCTCCACTTTGCAATGCATGGAATTTTAGTAGAGGGATTTCACGTAAACATTTTTGCTCTTGTCACAATACCAATTTCAGAAAACTGCAACTTAACTAGAGCCCTTTCTGACTGCGACATCAAATACTTCGTGTTGAGATGTCTTCAAACTCCCGAGTTATGATTTTTCAAAAATAGTTTATGGACTGTCTGTCGCACATACTTGTCTATTCACATTATCACAAACACTAACTGCTGGTAATCTGTGTCAACTTGAACACTAACCCACCGTTACACAACAGTATCATTCGGTACCGAGCCGATGAGCAGTATCACTGCCAGTCATCACTGTTAGTGTAGCAAAATTTTATTAATGGATCAGTCAATAGACACAACTAAGAAGAGTTACTGTAAAATCCAAAAATAGGCCGCCGCTATGCAGCAGACGTCACTAGTAAGGTACACCATTTGTCATCTGTAATTGTCCATGGCAGGTCAATGACAATAGGCAACAATGACGTCACGCCTCATCATTCCTCGCCGTCGTCTAAAACCTGTAGTTCAAAGGTCTGGGGGTCGGCAGGTAGCGGAAGCCTTGACACGGGGGTTCCGTCCCTAGTGATTGTCCATATACTGCAGATCGGACAGCAACAACACGGTACTGGGCAACGGACGGGGCTGCGGCGACAGCACGGTGAGCGTTTGTCGCTCGGGGTCGACGGCGGTGACGGACACGAAGCCGGCCAGGTAAAACCTGTAGTTTCGATAGTACAGCTGTGGTATGAAGCGGAGGCCGCTACAAGGGGGTCCCGTCCCATCTAGTGATTGTCCATGTACTGCAGATCGGACAGCAACAACACTGTACTCGGCAGCGGACGGGGCTGCGGCGATAGCACGGTGAGCGTCTGGCGCTGCGTCGACCCGAGGGTCCCGTCCCTAGTGATTATCCATATACTGCAGATCGGACAGCAGCAACACGGTACTCGGCAGCGGACGCGGCTGCGGCGAGAGCACGGTGAGGGTCTGTCGCTCGGGGTCGACGGCGGTGACGGACACGAAGCCGGCCAGGTAAAACCTGTAGTTTTGATAGTACAGCTGTGGTATTCAGTGGAAGCCGCTACACGGGGGTCCCGTAGCGGAAGCCTCGACACGGGGGTCCCTAGTGATTGTTCCGTCCCTAGTGATTGTCCATGTACTGCAGATCGGACAGCAACAACACGGTACTGGGCAGCGGACGGGGCTGCGGCGACAGCACGGTGAGCGTCTGTCGCTCGGGGTCGACGGCGGTGACGGACACGAAGCCGGCCAAGTAAAACCTGTAGTTTTGATAGTACAGCTGTGGTATTCAGTGGAAGCCTTGACCCGGGGGTCCCGTCCCATCTAGTGATTGTCCATATACTGCAGATCGGACAGCAACAACACGGTACTGGGCAGCGGACGCGGCTGCGGCGAGAGCACGGTGAGGGTCTGTCTCTCGGGGTCGACGGCGGTGACGGACACGAAGCCGGCCAGGTTGCAGGCGAGCACGCCGTCGTCGGGCCCGGCGGCGAACGACACGGCCAGCAGGCGGTGCAGCAGCGCCGGCCCCGGCGCCACCGCCACCAGCCGCGTCAGCGCGTCCGCCGCGCGCATGCCTAGTGGCATGCACGAGTCCGGCAGGGAGGGCGCGCCCACCTGGAGATGGAGGATATGTTACTCACGTTCGATATGGAATTCGTTCTAATGAGGGTCGCCGTTTTTGTGCTCACCAGCTGGCGCCACCGTCGAGGTGAGGTCTTGCTGTCAAAGCCCGCCCACATACATAAACAGTGACAAATGAAATTCAGACCATTCAGACAAGCGAAAAGTGACAGACAGACCTCCCTTCTCACTAGCGCCTCTAGCGGAAAATTCACACGCGGTTACCCTCATTGCAGTGAAATGTAGTAAAACAGTCCCGGTGATTAAGGCATATTGCAGATTGACGGCTATGATTTAATTTTAAAATGTAAGTAAATTTCGCTTAAAAACGAAATTGAACGAATTGTACACGCAATAAAATTTGATTTTACAAAGAGTGACAGTTTGATATTCTGGGCAACTCAGGTATAAAGACCGTGTACAACATAAGATAGCACATTTGTGTATGGCACAAGAAAGAAATTGTAGAACGCATGATAATAACTTTAGATACTGGACTTGGTCTCTTATACATTAGATCCAACACAATTACCTTATAAATTTTTAAATCGGAGAATTTAACGTCAAAGGAATGTGGGTAGTAGGGTGTCCGCTTGCCGTAGAAGTACTCGCGGATGCGGGCGTCGCGCACCTCCGCGCGCTGCGCCGACGACCGCTCCACCACCTGCGGATACCATCAAGCCACAAATCATACACTACTACAGATGTAAACCTTGGATGTCTAGATGGAACATCGAATCCGCGAAAACGTGTCAAAAAATTGTGGTCAACTGTTGGCCACACACATAGACAATAAATGAACGTGAAAAACATCGCCTGCACGCACACATGCTTGATAATGTTGCCTCGTTTTTTTTGTTTTCATTGTAGGGCGACGCTCAATCTAGATATTTAAAACATCAAAGATGTAAACCTTCATACACCGCGCGCTCAAGCAACGCACACGTAGACATCGTTCATGTGCCACTTTCACATCTTGTAATACAAGTTCATTTTAATATTAAAATTATTAAATCAACAGTATTCTTACCCCACCACTCTTCGGCAAGTATACAACTTTGACAAACTTGGGCATGTCTCGCTTCAGCTCGTTGTACAGCCGTTCATTGTCCAGCACCAGTATCACATCCACCTGCAAATTTAGAGATCAGTGAAAATATTGGGAAAAACTTAGATCCATAAATTAAAGTTGAAATATATTGCAGAATGTCTGCTAGGTCAGATAGTTTCAATATATTAGTATTGTTTCAAGATTGTGTTATTATAATTTTAAGACATTTTTTTGCGATGATTTTGAAAAAGAGGTAACATCATAGTTTAACTGGTAAACAGTAAACACCATGACAGACATACCTCAAACGCCTGTGCGGCGTGTGTTAGCACCTTGTAGCCGGCACCTTTAATCCAGCCGCACGTATTGATGACGACGCCCGAGGTCGACGCTGCCAACAATGAAAATCTTAGATAACATTATAATATGTATTTTCAAACTTTTAATATACAACATATTGATAACAAAACATCATAGAACTTTCATGACAAAATATACAAACATACCCTTTTTATTATTCTCACACCGCTCAGCAATGACCTCTGCTAGCCTGGACACTATGGTGTTGTACAGCTCTAGGTTCTCTCCGGGGGACTTGTGGCCAAAGTGGTACACTAGTGGGGCTTGCTGACTGAACCCTTCCTCTATGGAAGCTGGTCGTTCCACTAGCAAAGCACCTGGATGATATAAATGTTATGTGAAATTAAATACTATAACCTGCACACCTCTACTAGGTTTTTCTGTACAGCAGATGACATAGATTTTAACAAACACCCCTAAGACCAAACATTTATCAGCCACCTGTTAAGAATTCACTTTTTTTCATCAGGTAATTGGTTATATTTATAAAATAATACAAAACAATTTTTTTAAATTCTGTCTTTTTGTCTGGATTTAATTTAGAAACAGTACAATTCATTTCATTGGGACCAATATAGGCGAATAAGTCCACGGATTCAGGATTTAAGCAGGTAAAACTCCCATGCAAAAGCAATCACGGACACTGCTAGTGTTATAAAACATTATTGTGTTATGAACAAAATTTAAATAAGGAAAAAAAATTGTGAGTTTTAAATTAATCTACCTATAGTTCCCGGCACACTTATTTGACCCTGCCCAACATCAAGATCCACATAAATCGGTCTTCGTCCCATTCTGACAGCGTAGTTGAGGAGCAGTCTCGTCAGGGTTGACTTGCCCACATCTCCGGGACCCACAACCATTGTTACTGGACCACGGGTGTTCTCCTGCTCTGCTGCCACTCTCTGTTGCTCCAGTGCCGCGTGGACATTGAGATAAACTACCTGAAGAGTAAATAAAATAAATAAGTTAGGTTGGGTGTAATTTCTTTCCGCAGTTTAAACTTAAAGATTGTATGACAATCTTTAGCGGAAGAACTTTTTTAACCATCTGGATACCTATCAACCTCTGTTATAATGTCTAGAGTGGACGACAATCTGCAAATTTTGATATCCATAATGTAAAATGTTACCTATTCACTTATTCACTTTTAATTAATTAAAAATCCGAGTATAGGTCGGAAGTCTGAACACAAAAGATATTGTTTACCCTGCCCTGGCTTCGCTTTTATTGGCAGATGTGGATATTGCAGATATATAAATGAGTTTCAAAAATAGATAACAAATGCTTTGTTAAGTAACATATGTTAACTACCTGCAGACTTACCATTGGGGTTTCCTTAGCAATATAGCTAACTTCGGTTTTTCCACGGAGCTCTAAATTACAACCGTGCCATGTGAACACAGCAACTTTTGCTCCCGTATGGAATTCATAAGGCTTCCCTTTAACCAACTCTGTGCCAAACAACTCTGCATAACCACTCTTAACCTAAAAAACAAAAAGTGAAGTAATGTATAACTATAGTACTAAAAGTAATAAATACGAAAGAATAAAACCATAAAATTTTTAATATTGTACAAATGCGAACCTCTAACACCACTTTCTCGTTTTTAGATTCGACTTCAAACCGAAGTTCCGAATCTGGATCGAGTTTGAACTCTTGTAATTGTACCTCCGTCATCTTGATCGAATGTGGCACATTTAAACGGGATAAATTACACACTCAACAATATAAATAACTGTGTATCGTTACTTTACTTATTTGCTTTACTTGTTACAAACCATAAGCCACATTATTATCCACAATCCACTCCACATCAAAATGTTTTGATCGTTTGAATTTTGATTTCGCAACGTCAAAATGACATCTCATTTGATTTGACTTTGACATTGATAAAGGCGGTAGCACAGACGATAAAAAGGAAATAAAAATGAAAATAAAAAGCTTTCGCATAAAGTCATAGACCAAACACGCATACTTGTTAGTTGTAATCTGTGCTTATTAGTCTATGGCTTTTGATATCTTCGTCTTCGTTGTCTTTGGTGAAAACGAAATTTCCATTCAAATCTTTATTTTGATAAAATTTATCAACTTTCGATCTTTCGATTTTGAAAATAAATCAACAAAGTTTGTAATGGAAATGTACTTTAATGTATGGAACGTATTGTAAATAAAATAGTCTTCATTTTAATATATTAATGTTAATCATGGAGAGTTCTTATGTGGACTATCCTGATCGGAGTAATGCGGAAAGTGAATCGGATGCAGAAATTATTGACGATAGTCTTGTTGAGGAATCTTTTTCTGCAAAGAAGAAATTACCAGTAAAAAATCAAACTGTATTTGTTGCCGAGTCCGAAGATTCTGTTTCAGAAGGTAGAGTTTTTATTAACACATGTACCAGTACATTATAAACTTAGATGGCTTCGTAAAAAAAATTGTAATGTACAATTTTGCTCATTTGCTGCAAACTTTAAGTACCTACCTACAGGGTGTTTAGCATTTGGTATGTTAAATCCTTTCGCTTTCACTGCCACTCAATTATGGTTGGTCGGGAAAGTACTTTATCGTGAACAGTAACTATCTCTCATGAAGCAGTAGCTTGCGAAGTAAGCTGGGATTAATTTTTGAGGCAGTTGACACTTATAAACTTATATCCGTCATCTACAGATCATCTAGTATTATTGTTTTGCACAAGCTAGAGGACAGTAATCTAATCATCCACATTATTAAACTTTTTAGTCTGTTTTCAAATAAGTTCATTTCATTACTTTATATGCATATATTTGTGCAATTTATAGTCAAAAAGAAAAAAAATATTTGATCTTTTTTTTTTGTTACTTTTAAGATGAAGAAGAAAATATTCAGGGATTATCCAAATCCGTGACCAGGAGGAGCAGTGCTGTACAGCCAAATATTGTATTAAGCAGTGATGATGGTAAGATAATTTTGGTCATTTCATGAGTCAGCAATGGTCAACCAGTAGAGTATCATCATCATCATCCTCTGGTGTTTCCCAAATTTTTTAGGGTTGGGGCAATATTTTTCCTCTTCCATTCTTCTCTATTAGCCGTCACTTCTATACTGACTCCTTTATCTTTCATATCATCTCTCACACAATCCATCCATCGGACAAGTAGAGTAAATATTATAAGGTCTAATATTGTAATCCTTTTGTTTATATTCATATTATAAGTGTGAGGTGTAATATATTATAGTTCTCCTCAATTATGAAGTTAGTAGTGGGCCATGGTTTGAATCCAATCTAATTAGTCTATCCTTGGTTTATTTATTATGATACATTTTAAATGTTTTGTAATATTCCCATAGACACTAGCAAGAGAGGCAGTATTAGAATGCAGTCCGATAAGTCAGGGAACAACCTTGTCATTACTTCATCTGATGAAGGTAAGACTACTTGATTTGAAATATTTCAATTCAATAAAATATGCTTCTGTATTTTATTAATATTTTTATTAACTCTTGACAGCCCAGGCGGCAATAGGTTTTGATCGCAAACCGCCACGGTACAAGGTCATCGCCGCGCGTGCCACTTGAAATCTGACACCTGCCAACACTTATGCTTACAAGAGCTCTCTGTTTATGTTATAACAAAGTCGTGTTACTGTTCTTGAGAGCTAATAAGATTGCCGATAAGAATAAATGTAAGCGATAACATTTGAGTGTATATTTATTTTTGTACAGACCTTTGTTTCGAAGGGAACGAAAAAAAAAGGGTTTTGTCGACAATAGATTTTTTTGTGAATGAATAACTTAGAGCTTTGTCTATGTTTTTATATCCTTATATTCTGCACAATATGGGCTTTCAAAAAAAAATAAAGACATGAAAGTAATCATTACAGAATATTTACTTTATCACCCTCAAAGATACGGTAAAAATTTGACGAGATATTGATTTCGCGCGCGGTGAGCGCTCATTTTCAAAATTTTTTTGTGAGTCTATTATAGCGTATTGGTCATATTATTATATACTATCACATAGATATGACATTCAAGAATAGTTTATCATTTTCATACATAGCTGCTAAGACACTAGTTTTTCATAACACGACTAAACATCTCAAAGGGCGTATAACTCCGTAATAAACATAAGGGTTTGATTTTGATCGAATTTATGTATAATAATCGTCTTACTTCGGTCAACTAATTCATTTCTCAATTAGAAGAAGAAATTCCGAACTCATTGATGTATAATACTTTTACACTTAGCATTACAAAGCCTGCTCAAAACGTTTACAAAATATTTGTTTACATTATCAGATTACGTCATCGCGCGCCGGTCTAGTTCCGAGCTCAAGTTTTGTATAAACAAACTTTGCATACAGTCGTATACTGTTGTTTTATAACTGAACAGACAATATTTGAATAAAGTAAAACGTATATTATTAGTATTTGTTCGAATATATGCTTTAGCTAAAAAAAAACACGACACAAAAAAAACCAACTACCGGTTCGACTTTGACTACTTGAATTACAAAAACTACTGTTGTTGTAATTAATATCGGCCTAAAATACTATCAAGTAATGTTAAATCAACATAACTTCACGATTATATCTCGCAAAAACACATAAGTTAATTAAATAAGTCGCCTCATAAATTTCGCTGACGTCAACATAAAACGCGCCGAATAAAGCGTCCATTGTAAAATATTTTTATACTGTGGTGAGTGAGGTTACATTACATACTGCTACTAGATTCTATAGAGCATATGTTAGTAAAATTTCCAATACCAAAATTAACCTTAAAGGCATAGAAATACGACTTCTTCTGCATAAGTGGTTCTCAAGAACCGCTGGGCGTTTCAGAACGCCGGTGGGCTTTGGCGGTCATTTTCGCGCGGCGTTGCACAACGCCGGTGGGCGGTCAAGAACAGATGTCTTGTTTCTTTGCTATTCATAATGAAAAATCATTTTACAAAAAAAAAATATAAATTATAATAAATGAAGGAAATTATTAATACTATTTCTGTCACAGAATACTTAATTATTTGTGTTAATACAATATCTGGGCTTGCTTCGCTACAGAGGAGATGTCTCCAGAGATGGTGCCCAAACGTCGTCCTCCAATTAAAGCCACTCCGAGGCTGTCCGAATCCTTCATTGGAAAGAAGACAAAAAAACGTATGATGATTTTAGATTCAGACACCGACAACTCGTTTGTCGCAGAGCAAAAAAGACGAGGGAAGCTGGTGTGCCTAAAGGACACTCCAACAAAAGCAGAATCAGACAAAATTAACATTAAACATGTTGTAAACCTTAGTTTTGAGGAAAACAATAAAAGTGATCATGATGATCATGAATCTAGAGATACTAGTGACCAAGATACTGATGTGAGTGATCCAAATGATACTGACAGTGAGGATGAAGATGAAAATCTTAATGATGATGACTTAGAAAAGATAAGAAAAAGTAACGAAAGTGCAGCATCAAACACCAAGAGCAGTGATCCCGAAAATTGTAGCAGCACTGCTGAAGTTTCTGAAGTTCAGAATGAAGATGATGATGATGGTTTTGATGAAGATAAGTTGGTTATGTCGAGAGCAACTCGAATGAGTATCATGGGTTTTTTGCCTAAAGAAAATGAAAGTGATGAATCTGATTATATTCAGTCAGATGATGTAAGTGGTTTTAAATGTTTTAACTTTCTTTACCTAATAGCAAAAATCCTTATCCTTACTAATATTATAAATGTGAAAGTGTGTTTGTTTGTTTGTTTGTGGCTCTTTCACGTCGCAACATGGCTATTATATGGTATGGTTTATGTGTGTGGGGATAGTTAGGAGGGTGGAGAGTGGCGTAGGCTACTTTTTACCGCGGAAACACATCTCTTTCCCATGGAAGGATCGATGTTTTGTTAGTTGCTAGATATTTAGTTCCGGAGTTGTTAATAGATGGCGTTAGTAAAATTCATTTACAAGTTCTGAATCACACTATCAAATACTACAATGTAATTTACTTAAGTCATAGGCAAATGTTATAGCCTACTTTTTAACTGAGATTCCTACGGGAGCGGGACCTACGCGGCTGTAACCTACGGGTCCCGAAGTGAAGCGCGGGCGGTTCTCTAGTATCTAGTTTTACAATAAACTATAGCTACTGTAGTGTGATTTCTCGTCGACAGTTAGGGATAATATTGTATAAACCACATAAATCATACATTCCATTCCAGACAAAGCACACATCGCGTGGTAGTTCGACAAACAGCGTGTCTGATTTACCAGAAATGGGCACAGAAGCACCAGAAATAAGTGCCGCAAATACTGATAAGGAAAGAACTCCAGAAAAGGTAGCAGATACCTCTAGACTGACGTGTTCACCATTCACAAGCCCCCTTCAAGATATTACTAGTGAAATTAATAATTCAGTACGAAAAAGTTTGAATTCAGACAGAGAACATCGTAAACCTGATGTCAGTATATCACTGATCGAAGGGGACACGTATAAGGCCAAAAGCCCTGTAAAATTAAAATGCATAAAATCGGAATTCACAGAGAAAGTGATCGATGATGACGTCACTATTATTGATAGATCGCCAGAAATAATCGCTCTGAGCAGTGATGATGAGGATGTGGTAAGTACATAATTTTATAATAAATCGGAGTAAACTTTATTCTGAGCTTATTTTATTTCTGAAATTTAAATTATAATGTGATGTAATTTAACACATTTATACACACACTTCGTAATAAAAAAATAATAATGACAAAGAGAGAAATTGTTGAAGAAAAGTTTTAGTAATGTAATAATGAATAATAATATGCATTATTCAAATGTGTATTACAAGTAAAAAAATAGTCACTAAGCTGAAACGAAAAAATTATTACGAAAATTTTATATTTTTAATCCCAGAGAAAATGATTAGGTTATAATAATAAAAAAAAAACAGACATATAAACTCCTTCAATGGCTGCATACCTTTTGAGTTACCTTACCTCGTATAAAAATATCCATTTAGGAACATATTTAAAAATGTGGGTAGATTGATAAAGGTGCGTAACGGACCTCGAGAATAACGCATTCGTGTTTCAAAAGATGTGTCGTAAATCGTGCGATTATTTATTTATTATAGTTATTTAATGTTTGTGTATAATTCTAATTTATTTATTCATGTAATTTAACAATTTGAGTACATTAATTGAGTGATTCTATTGAAATATATTTTTAATTCGTTTGATAATTTGTGATTAAGTGAAAGTGTCTAAAATGCCTAAAATCGTAAGTATTACGTAATGACGTCCGTGACGATGGATTTATCTAACGACCTGTTTTATCTTTTTCGTTGACGTATTTTCATAAATTATTAGCAATATCTGTCTACAATAGGGTTAATACTATATGACAAATCTATGAATTTGTATGCTTCCTCGATTGTGTTTTTGATACAATTATTGTTTTATGGCTCCATTGTTTTATTGGTCAAATTTAATTTGTCCATGCTTCATTATTATCTAAGATTGTAGGGTAAAATTAAAAAACAGCTTGTAACTTGGTAAAAAATCCTGAGAAAGCTCCTCTATTTGTCCCTGAAAACCTTGATTTAATTCACTATTCACTATGATTAAACCAAAAACCTTTCATATACAAAACTTGATCCGACTGGAAGAATTCTGTCTAATTGTTCTATTTTGTGCAAAATAAAATCATTAGATTCGAATTTGCTAATCCTGTTGATATGTGAGTATATAAGATTGTAGCTGTTATTTCATTTTAATTTTGTTTTGGCCATCAACATGTCAAACTTTCCTGGCGTGTTAGGGTGGTTGCATAGTCAAGCTGACCGCCAGCGCGGTTGACTGGCGCGCGGGACACGAGCTTACAAGTCTCTTGTACCGTTTTATAGTGAAAAGAGACCCGCGCGGATGAACCTCGCTATAAATGTATGTTATATCTACGTGGTTCATCGGCGCGGGTAAACCGCGCTGGCGGTAAGCTTGACTATGCAACCACCCTTAGTGATATACATACCACATCTCATCTGCTTGTTTACCGCTTATTTACATGAACACATACCATGCACTTTGCAACTGACAGCTTAAAAAAAGAATAATTACAGGTAAGGGTAGAAAACAAGTCGCCCAAGAAGAAGTCGCCGAGGAAGAGCAAAGTGAAGTCAGAGGAGAGCGTGGCCCGACTGGACAGCAACATCAAGCAGTACCTGGTGCCGCCCAGCTACACCAACCAGGTGGTGTACGTGAAGAAACATGTGCGCGAGAATGAGTTATCCAAGCTCGAGGGGCTGCGGGAGGAGCTGCAGAATATCAGGGTAAGGGAATATTGCAAGTGATTCCGCTAGACTAGCAGTACTCAACCTCTTTATATAAGAACCACAAACATCTTCTTCTTCTTAGCTCATTCCCACGTTAAGTAGGGTCGGCTCTCCTAATTAGTCGGCGCCACGACGTCCTATCGTGTCCTATCGGGTCGGGTAAATTATTAATTTTTAATATTCTGGCCATACTGGTCCACCAGGTGTACGGAGGTCTTCCTTGCCCTCTCTTGTTTTCTGGAAGGCTTAAAGCTTTCTTTACTATATGAATCACACTTATATGAACCACAAACATAAGCAAAAAATATTGATTAAAAATAAAAATTACTGTTATGGTGTCTGATAAGTGCACAAGGTATCCTAGTATGGGTCTATGAGTGTGTAGCGTTATTTATTATTCTTAGTGATACCTCGGTAACTTTGTACTAGGTGAACCGATTTTGATTTTTTTTACGAAAGCGACCATCGTCATGTGGTCCATAACGAGCGACACCTGACGAGTGGTTTTTGAGTTATCCCCGTTGTGGTGCAGCACCTGCTGGAGCATATGGAGCTGGAGTCGCTGCCGGACGGCGGCGCGCGGCTGCTGCAGCGGCTCACCGCGCTGGAGGGGCAGGTGCGCGCGCAAGGGGACAAGGTGGCCAACATTCTGGTTGAACCCGGTGAGTACTCGTACGGACATGGGGTGGGGGGACAAGGTGGCCAACATGCTGGTTGAACCCGGTGAGTACTCGTACGGACATGGGGTGGGGGGACAAGGTGGCCAACATGCTGGTTGAACCCGGTGAGTACTCGTACGGACATGGGGTGGGGGGACAAGGTGGCCAACATGCTGGTTGAACCCGGTGAGTACTCGTACGGACATGGGGTGGGGGGACAAGGTGGCCAACATGCTGGTTGAACCCGGTGAGTACTCGTACGGACATGGGGTGGGGGGACAAGGTGGCCAACATGCTGGTTGAACCCGGTGAGTACTCGTACGGACATGGGGTGGGGGGACAAGGTGGCCAACATGCTGGTTGAACCCGGTGAGTACTCGTACGGACATGGGGTGGGGGGACAAGGTGGCCAACATGCTGGTTGAACCCGGTGAGTACTCGTACGGACATGGGGTGGGGGGACAAGGTGGCCAACATGCTGGTTGAACCCGGTGAGTACTCGTACGGACATGGGGTGGGGGGACAAGGTGGCCAACATGCTGGTTGAACCCGGTGAGTACTCGTACGGACATGGGGTGGGGGGGACAAGGTGGCCAACATGCTCGTCAAGCCTGGTACCACTATACAACTACAGTTACTAGTTATACAGACATGCGTGAGCGCATGTACGGAAAAGGAGGGAGGAGCGAGGGAATGCAGCTGCATGCATTTTCTGTTTTATGTCATAAACAATTTATCTATTAATGTGTTACTTAATTTTCTTTATAATAAATTACATAAAAGTATCAACGACGAATTTAATAGAATATTTAAGTGTAGGTACATAAATAAAAACAAAAATTGTAAATTCAGTGATTGGGCTACTGTAGGTATTTTTAAAAGTAGAAATAAATTGTATGAGCTCTATGGCGAAAGACAATATAATTTCTGTCCAAGCTTCCAAAACTATGTAAAAAATTATTCGAAAACTTTTAAAAAGGTTTGTATTCAGGCGAAGTCAATGTACGTTAAGGATAAAATTGTTAATTCAGAAAATAAAATACAAGCTACCTGGAGGATTATCAGCAGCGAGACAGGTAACGTCGAGTCCCGCGATTTCAGTTATGAAATATTAGATGATGGAAATAAAATCACTTCCGACACAGAAGTAGCAAGCGTTTTTGAAAATCATTTTCGTAATATACCAATAAAATTAACCAATTCATTCTTCGCCGATGGAAGCACTTTCTATTTTAAAAAGTAATGTCAGTGAATGTAATGTTGTTTTTGAATTTAAGTATACTACCGCAAGAGAAATAATTAAGACCTTTCAGTCGCTTAAAATAAAGAATACAGGTGATTTGTGGGGCATTTCAACAAAAATAATACAACATATAATAGATATCATAGCTCCAACTTTGGCCGTAGTTTTTAATAAATGTGTCGATTTAGGCACTTTTCCAGATCTAATGAAATGCAGTAAAATTATTCCACTTTTTAAGACTGGTGCCAAAACCGATGTTAATAATTATAGGCCAGTTTCTATATTGCCAGCACTCAGTAAGATCTTTGAAAAGATTATTTTAAATCAAGTGCTTGCCCATTTTAACAGCAACAACCTACTACACCCCGAACAATACGGTTTCACAAAAGGTCGTAGTACTACTGATGCTGGGGCTAGACTTTTAAAACATATCTTCGATGCATGGGAGGGATCACAGAATGCCATTGGTGTATTTTGTGATTTATCTAAAGCTTTTGACTGTGTTGAGCATGAAATATTACTATTAAAATTTAATTACTATGGGGTAAAAAACATGTCGCTTAGCCTGATTAGGTCTTACTTAAGTGATAGAGTCCAAAAAGTTAGTATAAATGATATTAAATCATCAGGGTCTAAGGCTGTGATGGGTGTTCCACAGGGCTCAATTTTAGGTCCTTTTCTTTTCTTAGTATATATAAATGATTTACCATATTATGTAAAAAAACATGCGGACATTGTGTTGTTTGCTGATGACACATCATTATTATTTAAGACGGACAGAAATAAACGTAATTTTGACGATGTGAACAATGCTTTGTCGCATATATCAAAGTGGTTTACAATTAATAATTTACTCCTAAATGCAAGCAAAACTAAATGTATAGAGTTTACCCTACCAAATGTAAAGAATGTCGATAAGACACTTAAATTAAATAATGAAGCATTAAAAATGGAACAATCAACAGTATTTTTAGGAATTACCCTGGATAGTAAACTACAATGGGGCGCGCATTTAGCAACTCTTGCGACGAAACTTAGTAGGGCTACTTATGCGGTTAGAAAAATAAGACAGCTTACTGACGTAGAAACTGCTAGGCTTATTTACTTCGCATACTTTCATAGTGTTTATGTCTTATGGCATATTACTGTGGGGTAAAGCAAGCGATATACAACAAATCTTTGTATTGCAGAAGAGGGCCATTAGAGCTATTCATAAACTACGGTATCGGGAATCGTGCCGTGATAAATTCAAAGAATTAGGTATACTTACAGTAGCCTCACAGTACATATATAGTAATATAGTTTTTGTAAGAAACAACATAAATGCATATAAAAAAAAACAGCGACTATCATAATCGCTTAACAAGAAAGATGCATGATTTGGCGACGCTTTCATATCGGCTAGGTAAAGTGCAGCGTTCTTTTATGGGGCTTGGTGTACAGTTCTATAATAAAGTCCCTAAGGCAATCCGTAACCTGCCTTCAGAGTTGTTTAAGAAGCATGTAAAAGCACAACTCGTAGACAAGAGCTACTATAGTATACAGGAATATTTAGATGACAAAAAGGCATGGAAATTGCCAGCTCTGCAACCAGCTCCGCTAGGTTAGTCATTACCTGTATCAATTAAGTAATATTGTAATTTTTATTTTAAAAGATGCGGAGGAGTTTTTTTTCGCCGTTTTTTTCTCCTCAAGCACTTTTCCAAAACGGTGGTAGAATCAAAAAATTGACGTTCATAAGTGAATTTGTAAATTCCTAGATGAAATAAACAGTTTGACTTTGACTTTGACTTTTGTTTTCTTTTTTTTCTACGCCTCAATTCTTTCTTACTCAAAATGTCATTAGTACGCCCGGCCTTTTAGAATTTTCATACCTTAAATCACAACTTCTCAACCCACAACCATTGTTACTGGACCACGGGTGTTCTCCTGCTCCGCTGCCACTCTCTGTTGCTCCAGTGCCGCGTGGACATTGAGATAAACTACCTGAAGAGGAAATAAAATAAATAAGTTAGGTTGGGTGTAATTTCTTTCCGCAGTTTAAACTTAAAGATTGTATGACAATCTTTAGCGGAAGAACTTTTTTAACCATCTGGATACCTATCAACCTCTGTTATAATGTCTAGAGTGGACGACAATCTGCAAATTTTGATATCCATAATGTAAAATGTTACCTATTCACTTACTCGGATTTTTAATTAATTAATTAATTAAAAATCCGAGTATAGGTCTGAAGTCTGAACACAAAAGATATTGTTTACCCTGCCCTGGCTTCGCTTTTATTGGCAGATGTGGATATTGCAGATATATAAATGAGTTTCAAAAATAGATAACAAATGCTTTGTTAAGTAACATATATTATGTTAACTACCTGCAGACTTACCATTGGGGTTTCCTTAGCAATATAGCTAACTTCGGTTTTTCCAGGGAGCTCTAAATTACAACCGTGCCATGTGAACACAGCAACTTTTGCTCCCGTATGGAATTCATAAGGCTTCCCTTTAACCAACTCTGTGCCAAACAACTCTGCATAACCACTCTTAACCTAAAAAACAAAAAGTGAAGTAATGTATAACTATAGTACTAAAAGTAATAAATACGAAAGAATAAAACCATAAAATTTTTAATATTGTACAAATGCGAACCTCTAACACCACTTTCTCGTTTTTAGATTCGACTTCAAACCGAAGTTCCGAATCTGGATCGAGTTTGAACTCTTGTAATTGAACCTCCGTCATCTTGATCGAATGTGGCACATTTAAACGGGATAAATTACACACTCAACAATATAAATAACTGTGTATCGTTACTTTACTTATTTGCTTTACTTGTTAAAAACCATAAGCCACATTATTATCCACAATCCACTCCACATCAAAATGTTTTGTTTTGATCGTTTGAATTTTGATTTCGCAACGTCAAAATGACATCTCATTTGATTTGACTTTGACATTGATAAAGGCGGTAGCACAGAACAGACGATAAAAAGGAAATAAAAATGAAAATAAAAAGCTTTCGCATAAAGTCATAGACCAAACACGCATACTTGTTAGTTCATAGTTGTAATCTGTGCTTATTAGTCTATGGCTTTTGATATCTTCGTCTTCGTTGTCTTTGGTGAAAACGAAATTTCCATTCAAATCTTTATTTTGATAAAATTTATCAACTTTCGATCTTTCGATTTTGAAAACAAATCAACAAAGTTTGTAATGGAAATGTACTTTAATGTATGGAACGTATTGTAAATAAAATAGTCTTCATTTTAATATATTAATGTTAATCATGGAGAGTTCTTATGTGGACTATCGTGATCGGAGTAATGCGGAAAGTGAATCGGATGCAGAAATTATTGACGATAGTCTTGTTGAGGAATCTTTTTCTGCAAAGAAGAAATTACCAGTAAAAAATCAAACTGTATTTGTTGCCGAGTCCGAAGATTCTGTTTCAGAAGGTAGAGTTTTTATTAACACATGTACCAGTACATTATAAACTTAGATGGCTTCGTAAAAAAAATTGTAATGTACAATTTTGCTCATTTGCTGCAAACTTTAAGTACCTACCTACAGGGTGTTTAGCATTTGGTATGTTAAATCCTTTCGCTTTCACTGCCACTCAATTATGGTTGGTCGGGAAAGTACTTTATCGTGAACAGTAACTATCTCTCATGAAGCAGTAGCTTCCGAAGTAAGGTCTGGAAGCTGGGATTAATTTTTGAGGCAGTTGACACTTATAAACTTATATCCGTCATCTACAGATCATCTAGTATTATTGTTTTGCACAAGCTAGAGGACAGTAATCTAATCATCCACATTATTAAACTTTTTAGTCTGTTTTCAAATAAGTTCATTTCATTACTTTATATGCATAATATTTGTGCAATTTATAGTCAAAAAGAAAAAAATATTTGATCTTTTTTTTTACTTTTAAGATGAAGAAGAAAATATTCAGGGATTATCCAAATCCGTGACCAGGAGGAGCAGTGCTGTACAGCCAAATATGGTATTAAGCAGTGATGATGGTAAGATAATTTTGGTCATTTCATGAGTCAGCAATGGTCAACCAGTAGAGTATCATCATCATCATCCTCTGGTGTTTCCCAAATTTTTTAGGGTTGGAGCAATATTTTTCCTCTTCCATTCTTCTCTATTAGCCGTCACTTCTACACTGACTCCTTTATCTTTCACATCATCTCTCACACAATCCATCCATCGGACAAGTAGAGTAAATATTATAAGGTCTAATATAAGGTCTAATTTTGTAATCCTTTTGTTTATATTCGTATTATAAGTGTGAGGTGTAATATATTATAGTTCTCCTCAATTATGAAGTTAGTAGTGGGCCATGGTTTGAATGCAATCTAATTAGTCTATCCTTGGTTTATTTATTATGATACATTTTAAATGGTTTGTAATATTCCCATAGACACTAGCAAGAGAGGCAGTATTAGAATGCAGTCAGATAAGTCGGGGAACAACCTTGACATTACTTCGTCTGATGAAGGTAAGACTACTTGATTTGAAATATTTCAATTCAATAAAATTTGCTGCTGTATTTTATTAATATTTTTATTAACAGATGTCTTGTTTCTTATTGACAAACAGCTAGTACACCCCTACTTTTTTCTCGACAACAAAGTAGTCCTCTACCTAATGGTTGCCTGGAAGAAATCGCTTCTTAAGCGATAAGGCCGCCGTTTGTACATTAAATATAAGACAATTTGTTTGTATTATTCTCTCCTGGTGTACAATAAAGAGTTTTGTTGTTGTTGTTCTTTGCTATTCATAACGAAAAATCATTTTACAAAAAAAAATTATAAATTATAATAAATAAAGGAAATTATTAATACTATTTCTGTCACAGAATACTTAATTATTCATGTTAATACAATATCTGGGCTTGCTTCGCTACAGAGGAGATGTCTCCAGAGATGGTGCCCAAACGTCGTCCTCCAATTAAAGCCACTCCGAGGCTGTCCGAATCCTTCATTGGAAAGAAGAAAAAAAAACGTATTATGATTTTAGATTCAGACACCGACAACTCGTTTGTCGCAGAGCAAAAAAGACGAGGGAAGCTGGTGTGCCTAAAGGACACTCCAACAAAAGTAGAATCAGACAAAATTAACATTAAACATGTTGTAAACCTTAGTTTTGAGGAAAACAATAAAAGTGATCATGATGATCATGAATCTAGAGATACTAGTGACCAAGATACTGATGTGAGTGATCCAAATGATACTGACAGTGAGGATGAAGATGAAAATCTTAATGATGATGACTTAGAAAAGATAAGAAAAAATAACGAAAGTGCAGCATCAAACACCAAGAGCAGTGATCCCGAAAATTGTAGCAGCACTGCTGAAGTTTCTGAAGTTCAGAATGAAGATGATGATGATGATGGTTTTGATGAAGATAAGTTGGTTATGTCGAGAGCAACTCGAATGAGTATCATGGGTTTTTTGCCTAAAGAAAATGAAAGTGATGAATCTGATTATATTCAGTCAGATGATGTAAGTGGTTTTAAATGTTTTAACTTTCTTTACCTAATAGCAAAAATCCTTATCCTTACTAATATTATAAATGTGAAAGTGTGTTTGTTTGTTTGTTTGTGGCTCTTTCACGTCGCAACATGGCTATTATATGGTATGGTTTATGTGTGTGGGGATAGTTAGGAGGGTGGAGAGTGGCGTAGGCTACTTTTTACCGCGGAAACACATCTCTTTCCCATGGAAAGATCGATGTTTTGTAAGTTGCTAGATATTTAGTTCCGGAGTTGTTAATAGATGGCGTTAATAAAATTCATTTACAAGTTCTGAATCACACTATCAAATACTACAATGTAATTTACTTAAGTCATAGGCAAATGTTATAGCCTACTTTTTAACTGAGATTCCTACGGGAGCGGGACTTACGCGGCTGTAACCTACGGGTCCCGAAGTGAAGCGCGGGCGGTTCTCTAGTATCTAGTTTTACAATAAACTATAGCTACTGTAGTGTGATTTCTCGTCGACAGTTAGGGATAGTATTGTATAAACCACATAAATCATACATTCCATTCCAGACAAAGCACACATCGCGTGGTAGTTCGACAAACAGCGTGTCTGATTTACCAGAAATGGGCACAGAAGCACCAGAAATAAGTGCCGCAAATACTGATAAGGAAAGAACTCCAGAAAAGGTAGCAGATACCTCTAGACTGACGTGTTCACCATTCACAAGCCCCCTTCAAGATATTACTAGTGAAATTAATAATTCAGTACGAAAAAGTTTGAATTCAGACAGAGAACATCGTATACCTGATGTCTGTATATCACTGATCGAAGGGGACGCGTATAAGGCCAAAAGCCCTGTAAAATTAAAATGCATAAAATCGGAATTCACAGAGAAAGTGATCGATGATGACGTCACTATTATTGATAGATCGCCAGAAATAATCGCTCTGAGCAGTGATGATGAGGATGTGGTAAGTACATAATTTTATAATAAATCGGATTAAACTTTATTCTGAGCTTATTTTATTTCTAAAATTTAAATTTTAATGTGATGCAATTTAACACATACACACACTTTGTAATAAAAAAATAATAATGAAAAAGGGAGAAATTGTTGAAGAAAAGTTTTAGTAATGTAATAATGAATAATAATATGCATTATTCAAATGTGTATTACAAGTAAAAAAATAGTCACTAAGCTGAAACGAAAAAATTATTACGAAAATTTTATATTTTTAATCCCAGAGAAAATGATTAGGTTATAATAATAAAAAAAAAACAGACATATAAACTCCTTCAATGGCTGCATACCTTTTGAGTTACCTTACCTCGTATAAAAATATCCATTTAGGAACATATTTAAAAATGTGGGTAGATTGATAAAGGTGCGTAACGGACCTCGAGAATAACGCATTCGTGTTTCAAAAGATGTGTCGTAAATCGTGCGATTATTTATTTATTATAGTTATTTAATGTTTGTGTATAATTGTAATTTATTTATTCATGTAATTTAACAATTTGAGTACATTAATTGAGTGATTCTATTGAAATATATTTTTAATTCGTTTGATAATTTGTGATTAAGTGAAAGTGTCTAAAATGCCTAAAATCGTAAGTATTGCGTAATGACGTCCGTGACGATGGATTTATATAACGACCTGTTTTATCTTTTTCGTTGACGTATTTTCATAAATTATTAGCAATATCTGTCTACAATAGGGTTAATACTATATGACAAATCTATGAATTTGTATGCTTCCTCGATTGTGTTTTTGATACAATTATTGTTTTATGGCTCCATTGTTTTATTGGTCAAATTTAATTTGTCCATGCTTCATTATTATCTAAGATTGTAGGGTAAAATTAAAAAACAGCTTGTAACTTGGTAAAAAATCCTGAGAAAGCTCCTCTATTTGTCCCTGAAAACCTTGATTTAATTCACTATTCACTATGATTAAACCAAAAACCTTTCATATACAAAACTTGATCCGACTGGAAGAATTCTGTCTAATTGTTCTATTTTGTGCAAAATAAAATCATTAGATTCGAATTTGCTAATCCTGTTGATATGTGAGTATATAAGATTGTAGCTGTTATTTCATTTTAATTTTGTTTTGGCCATCAACATGTCAAACTTTCCTGGCGTGTTAGGGTGGTTGCATAGTCAAGCTGACCGCCAGCGCGGTTGACCGGCGCGCGGGACACGAGCTTACAAGTCTCTTGTACCGTTTTATAGTGAAAAGAGACCCGCGCGGATGAACCGCGCTATAAATGTATGTTATGTCTACGTGGTTCATCGGCGCGGGTATACCGCGCTGGCGGTAAGCTTGACTATGCAACCACCCTTAGTGATATACATACCACATCTCATCTGCTTGTTTACCGCTTATTTACATGAACACATACCATGCACTTTGCAACTGACAGCTCAAAAAAAGAATAATTACAGGTAAGGGTAGAAAACAAGTCGCCCAAGAAGTCGCCGAGGAAGAGCAAAGTGAAGTCAGAGGAGAGCGTGGCCCGACTGGACAGCAACATCAAGCAGTACCTGGTGCCGCCCAGCTACCCCAACCAGGTGGTGTACGTGAAGAAACATGTGCGCGACAATGAGTTATCCAAGCTCGAGGGGCTGCGGGAGGAGCTGCAGAATATCAGGGTAAGGGAATATTGCAAGTGATACCGCTAGACTAGCAGTACTCAACCTCTTTTTATATGAACCAGAAACATAAGCAAAAAATATTGATTAAAAATAAAAATTACTGTTATGGTCTCTGATAGGTGCACAAGAGCACAAGGTATCCTAGTATGGAGCTATGAGTGTGTAGCGTTATTTATTATTCTTAGTGATAACTCGGTAACTTTGTACTGGATGAACCGATTTTGATTTTTTTACGAAAGCGACCATTGTCATGTGGTCCATAACGAGCGACACCTGGCGAGTGGTTTTTGAGTTATCCCCGTTGTGGTGCAGCACCTGCTGGAGCACATGGAGCTGGAGTCGCTGCCGGACGGCGGCGCGCGGCTGCTGCAGCGGCTCACCGCGCTGGAGGGGCAGGTGCGCGCGCAAGGGGACAAGGTGGCCAACATGCTGGTTGAACCCGGTGAGTACTCGTACGGACATGGGGTGGGGGGACAAGGTGGCCAACATGCTGGTTGAACCCGGTGAGTACTCGTACGGACATGGGGTGGGGGGACAAGGTGGCCAACATGCTGGTTGAACCCGGTGAGTACTCGTACGGACATGGGGTGGGGGGACAAGGTGGCCAACATGCTGGTTGAACCCGGTGAGTACTCGTACGGACATGGGGTGGGGGGACAAGGTGGCCAACATGCTGGTTGAACCCGGTGAGTACTCGTACGGACATGGGGTGGGGGGACAAGGTGGCCAACATGCTGGTTGAACCCGGTGAGTACTCATACGGACATGGGGTGGGGGGACAAGGTCGCCAACATGCTGGTTGAACCCGGTGAGTACTCGTACGGACATGGGGTGGGGGGACAAGGTGGCCAACATGCTGGTTGAACCCGGTGAGTACTCGTACGGACATGGGGTGGGGGGACAAGGTGGCCAACATGCTGGTTGAACCCGGTGAGTACTCGTACGGACATGGGGTGGGGGGGACAAGGTGGCCAACATGCTCGTCAAGCCTGGTACCACTATACAACTACAGTTACTAGTTATACAGACATGCGTGAGCGCATGTACGGAAAAGGAGGGAGGAGCGAGGGAAGGCAGCTGCATGCATTTTCTGTTTTATGTCATAAACAATTTATCTATTAATGTGTTACTTAATTTTCTTTTGTTTTCTTTTTTTTCTACGCCTCAATTCTTTCTTACTCAAAATGTCATTAGTACGCCCGGCCTTTTAGAATTTTCTTACCTATCACAACTTCTCAACCCCTTGTTGTCTTGAAGAGATCGCTCTTTAGCGATAAGTACAAATTCAATGTTATTTTCACTGTCTGTTATTTTCTTGCTCTAGTGTACAATAAAGAATATTGTATTATTCTGTTGAATGCCATGCCTTGTTGGTACCGATATGCTCAGTTTTACTGTAACCATTATAATTTATTTCAGACGAGCCGACAGCTGAAGATATAGCGAAGGATGGGTTCGGAGCGACGGACAAGGCGCCCTCGTGGGAGGAGATACAGAAGGCCAGCAACGCCGTGCAGCCCAGAATGTTCGGCAAGCATGGTACGATATTACTGTGCACTATTTCTTAACTTTCGCTAATTGTTATCTAGTACTTGATTGGTTTTGGGTTTACTATGATATAAGGTTACATTTTTTGTTGTTGTAGATTTAATATAATTAGAGAAAGTTTGATGAAAGGAATCATAAAGAAGAATGTTGAATAATTTATATCTTGATCTCCCCAATTTAAGGACATTACACCGTTACTATGTTGTGGTTGTGTTTTACTCACACAGCAGCAAGATTTTTTTTAAACAGCTTTCATTTTGGGGAAATATTGCATCTCAACTTCTGTAAGAAATCATTGCAACCCAAATACCATTCCAGTGAACCATTGAAAAGTATTGAAATATGACTTCCGTGCCAACTAAACATTGCAAAGCAACTTCTGGACTGCATGAAAATTCCACTTAAAAACCTTTGTCAGCAATGGCGACCCACATGGCGGAGCGCAACCTGATAATGGAGCGGCTGCGCGATTTACACGAGTCGCTGGGCAGCCGGCCGGCGGAGCACGAGAGGGCGAAGCCCCCGCGAGACATCGCCTCGACGCTCATGCCGCACCAGCTGCACGCGCTCGCCTGGCTGCGCTGGCGGGAGACGCAGCGCCCGCCTGGCGGCATCCTCGGTAACTAACAAATGTTCTTACATATTCCTAGCTAAAAATAAAATTTATTATCTGTGCTCACAGTCCAATTTAGCTTGACGAAGAAATGGTCATTACGTCGGGGTCACCAATGTGAAGAAAACGGTGTGATCTCCCTCCAGGCGATGTCACTGCCTCGGAAACGCGGTAACTTCGGATCATTTCTATATCATATAGTGTGATTCTTTAGAAAATTCGACAGTGCGGTCGTGGTTACGTCTTCTGATCATTGGCCAGTCTCGATATGACGCGTAGACTAATAATTATGATGACGTATATACATACATATAACCCAACAACGTTGACATCACCATAATCAATAATAGAAATTTCCACCTAACTGGGAATCGAACCCAGGACCTTTCCTGTTTTTCTGCCATGGTAACAAGCAATAGCCATCAACAGCCCCTTTAGGCCCCCTAAAATGTAGATTCCAGCAGAGCTATGGATCAGACAATGTATAGTTTACTGTTGGTTCCAGCGGACGACATGGGTCTGGGCAAGACCATCACGATGATCTCGCTGGTGGCGCAGGACAAGGAGGACCGCATCGACCATGATGAGGACGAAGATGACGACCGCTACCCTAACAAGAATAGAGGTATCATTCGAATTTTATCTTATGCTTTTATACTTAACTAGCGGCCCGCCCGCGATTTCACCCGCGTGGATCCCGTTCTCGTGGGAATATATGCATGTATTATACATAAAAACCTTCCTCTTGAATCACTCTACCTGTTACAAAAAACCGCATCAAAATCCGTTGCGTAATTTTAAAGATTTAAGCATACAGACAAACAGACAAACAAACAGACGGACAAAAATAGCGACTTTGTTTTATACTATGTAGTGATATCTACCATCGAAATGGCACTAACTCATCATGAAATATCGAACATCGTTTGACGTATAAAGATGAAATTTGCAAGGGAGGTAATTTATTATATTTAGTGGATGTACGCTAAGAATGGATTTTGTTATATTCCACCTTTGCGAGGGTAAAGTGGAGTTTGACAGTTTATTTGAACGTTAGTCAAAAGTGCCTTCACACGGGCTAAACCGTGGGCAACAGCTAGTTATTTATGCGCAATGAGTGTTAAGAGCCTAGAGTTTAGCCGGGGAGGTACCACCGCTCGCCAAGGAAGTCAGTACCATTTAAACTATGTGATAATAGAGATGTTGTCTCTAATAATTATAATGTTACTATTACGTTTAATCGATTTATGATGATTTAAAAATACCTCAAAATTGGTATTGTTTTACCAATTTGACATGTATAGTGCGATACGGAGCTATATAAAGTCCCCTTCGAAATTTTTAGGCAGTGTCCGACTGCTAGCGAGTAGCAAGTAAAGCTCGGATCAAAATTTGATATTCCGTGTCATCAAAAGAGATACGTATGTGTGCGAGTCCTTGTCGGCGGTGTGAACCAATCAGCGAGTACTCGCTGGCATATGCATCTCTTTTGTCTACACGCAGACCCGCCGGCGGTGGGACACCTGCCATAAGGCATACGACGACGATGACATGTATCTGTGTTGGCAGGCGTCCGCGGCGGCACGCTGGTGGTGTGCCCCGCGTCGCTGGTGCAGCAGTGGGCGGGCGAGGTGCGCGCGCACGCGGCGCCGCGCGCGCTCGCCGTCGCCACGCACCACGGCGCTGCGCGCGCGCAGCACGCCGCCCGACTGGCGACTAGCGACCTCGTGATCACCACCTATAATATACTGCTACGGGAGACCGAGAAGGTAAGGAGGCAAACGTCATATATCAGTAGGTATAATCCGTGCGCAACCAGGGAGGTAAGGAACCTTGTGAAAGTAAATCGAAAATGTCAAGTGTCAAGTAGCGTTGTGGTAGCGTTGAGAAAAAAGTGATGAAGAAATGAAATAATTATAAATAATATTTTTAGTATTAATTACATACTTTTTAATTACTTCTACAATTTATCGTAGGATTATCAAACAGAAAAATATTTCATGCATGAAATTAATTCAATAAAATATTTAAGGTCATTATTTTACACTTATTTCAAATTTTCAATGCCACTCATATTTATTTCATGGGAATAATCACTAATTATTAATTAATTGCTGATTATCTCTTCAACTATACTATAAACTCAATCAAAAATCCACGCGGACAGGAAACGCAACTTCGACGCGAGTTTGCTAACACTACGGTTTGCTGACGAGATGTGCGCTTTTCAGTTCCAAAAAGTAGTATACAACTGTGGTCGCGCACGGATTATAATTATGTGATGTGACAAAGTGGCATTTTGATTTCAACACGCGGGACGATGGTATCGCGGCTCGATCATAATGTAAAAAGTGCCCTCCCTACATATGGAACTCGAATCGATTTTAATTAATTGTTTTTAGTGGTTACAAGATATTTGCTTCTCTAGCTTGTAGCTTTCACGGGTATATTTTTTAATAATTGTCATTTCGAATATTGGGAAGCTTATTCCTGGATCGATTTTTAAAAGGATGATTTATCACTCAAACACGTATGACAAGTGTGAATTACGATATTTTTGTGTATTACGGCGTTCTTCTTTAGCGTCTTTTTGCAGTAGGGTATCTACAAGCCTTGAACATTGTACTGTACACCTCTCTTGCGATTAGCATCTAACACAATAACTACCCTCCCCGCCCCCAGAACGGCGTGCTCACCAAGGTGCAGTGGCGGCGCGTGATCCTGGACGAGGCGCACGTGGTGCGCAACCACAAGTCGGCGACGGCGGGCGCGGTGTGCGGCCTGCGCGCGCGCCGCCGCTGGGCGCTCACCGGCACGCCGCTGCACAACCGCGACCTGGACCTGTTCGCGCTGCTCAAGTTCCTAAGATGCACGCCCTTCGATGATCTCGCTGTACGTATAGATTATGTGTATACGACTTCGGTTATTGATGCAATGGGTGACTGATACTGAAATTGCTTGGGTACTGTAGGGGAGAAGTAAGAGGAGATTTTCTAAAATTTCCCCTTTCAAAGGAATAAAAATATTTGCATTCTACACTGACGTTCAAAACTCACTCCCTTGGATGTGTGTGTGTGTGTGTTCGTGTGCGTACGTGCGTGCGTGCGTGCGTATGTGTTTATTGACACAACAGAACCCGAAACAATGACGCTTAGATTTTTTTTCTATTTGTCTGTGATTTTATTCGCGCTAAATCAGGAGAGAAGCTTTAACAATAGATTCTAATAGATTAGAACTAAGTGTCCAGTTTATCAATACACCAATCAACATTCCCTCTGACAGATGTGGAAGAAATGGATCGACAACAAGAGCCTGGGCGGCGAAGAGCGTCTCAGCATGATGATGCGCTGCCTGATGCTGCGGCGCACCAAGGCGCAGCTGCAGGCGGCCGGCCAGCTCGACTGCCTGCCGCCGCGCACGCTGCACGACCGCCACGTCACGCTCGGCAAGGACGAGATGAACGTGTACCAGAAGGTACGGATGCTGCTGGGGTTTCTGATTGTTGGGTAGTATAGTAGGTGCGATCTATACTACCCAATATTGGTGACCCCGACGTGATTTGAACACGCGACCGTCTGATAATATGTTGTGAGTTTGTGAGTTGTAAGTGATAAATGTTGAATGGATTTGTTGTTGTATGCTCTTGTTAACAGTGCGTCAATCAATAAGTATTGAGTTTACAGGTCTGGTAAACCACCACCATATTATACCGAATATATAGAAGAGAATTGTGGCGATATTACTCACCCATCATAATTATGGAGACGTCATGTCAGGCCTGAATTTTTCCGCTCTGTTCGCATGTACAAGTCTCGATCATTATCACACAATGAGGGTAACCGCGTGTGAATTTTCCGCTAGAGGCGCTAGTGAAAAGTGAGGTTTGTCTGTCACTTTTCGCTTGTCTAAATGTCATTTGTCACTGTTTATGTATGGGCGGGCTTTGACAGCAAGACCTCACCTCGCCGGTGGCGCCAACTGGTGAGCACAAAAACGGCGACCCTCATTTCAGTCACTCCCCAAGCATGATCTTCCTATGCCAATGTACATAGAGTTGTAATGTAATTGGGCAGGTGCTGGTGTCGTCGAAGACGCTGTTCGCGCAGTACCTGCAGCAGCGCGCCGAGAAGCAGAACGCCGGCTTCTCCCGCTCCGAGCAGGACAAGGCCTACGCTCTGCACAAGAAGATGGTCGCCTTACAAGGTAATGTGTGATAAATCTGCAGATATATCGAAGGTTGTGTTGCATTTGCATGGCGCTACATTCTGAGTGCGACTTATTTTATATTTTTCTACATAATAATTATGATAGATTTCGATAGCAGGTCAAATTATATTGGTGAGTATGTCTGTACGTATGCGTGTTCTATGGTGTTCATGTTGCGGATAGTTGTAGGATTTATAAAATGAAGGGAGCATAATATACTAATGTATCACATTAAATATGACTTTATTCTAATTAAATTAATTGAAAATAAGTTATTGCTAACGAGTCGTATTGTAACACAAAACACAACGTGTACTGTGGGATAAAAAATGAACTAGAGACTAAGGTGTTACCAGACCAATCGATCGTTGATCGACGGCGTCGATCGATGGTGGAATCGACCAGTCGACGTCGATCGATAGTTTTTTTTAAGGCCAATCGATCGATCGACGTCGACTAAATTATTCCACCATCAATCGCTGTCGTCGATCGGCGATCGATCGATTGGTTTGGTAACACCCTAAACTCAAACTCAAACTCAAAATCGTTTATTTCACGTAGGTATTTACAAATACGCTTGTGAATGTCATTATTTGATTCTAACACCATTTTTGCTAACACCACCTTATATCGTCCAGGCGTGAAACCGGTGAAGTCGCACGAGATCCTGGTGCTGCTGTTGCGGCTGCGGCAGATGTGCTGCCACTGCGGGCTGGTGGCCGCCATGCTGTCTGACGGTGACGGGGAGGCTGGGGTGGAGGAGGACCCCGCCGACCGCGACCTGCTGGCCGAGCTGGATAAACTCACGCTCGAGGAGGACCGGGCCAAGCGGAAGGTGGGTGTGAGCCTTATGGCGAGGTTGGGGGGAAGAGGTACAGTTGTCACGGTAGGTGCTGCCACTGCGGGCTGGTGGCCGCCATGCTGTCCGACGGGGGCGGCGGGGAGGCTGGGGTGGAGGAGGACCCTGCTGGCCGAGCTGGATAAACTCACGCTCGAGGAGGACCGGGCCAAGCGGAAGGTGGGTGTGAGCCTTATGGCGAGGTTGGGGGGAAGAGGTACAGTTGTCACGGTAGGTGCTGCCACTGCGGGCTGGTGGCCGCCATGCTGTCCGACGGGGGCGGCGGGGAGGCTGGGGTGGAGGAGGACCCTGCTGGCCGAGCTGGATAAACTCACGCTCGAGGAGGACCGGGCCAAGCGGAAGGTGGGTGTGGGGATTCAGTGGGGCATTTCAAATGTTAAGGAGTGATGGGGGGGAGAGCGAGGGGGTGTGAAGTAGTACGTCGTCGTCCTTTGCACGACAATGATGTCGAGGTCGACCAATCGAATATCGATGTTGACTAATCGATCCATTATCGATCGATATCGACGATCGGTTTGGTCTAGTAGCACCCTAAAAATATACGTTTGGCAGAGCGGCGTTCGCGAGGACTCTGGCGACGAGGGAGAGGGCGAGGGCGAAGGCGCGGGGGCTACGGTGGCCGAGGCCATCCGCTCGGTGCTGTCGCCCGGCAACCCCGTGTTCAACCTGGAGCGCCCGTCCGCCAAGATCGCCGCCGTCATGGACTGCCTCAACACGAATGTCTTCCCCAACGAAGGTAGGTCGACAGTCGACTCCGGGGGAGTGTCGTGTTATGTAGTGTAGTATGTGGCAGGATTCGTGGGACGTCGTTTGTCACATAAATGTAATAAAATAAATAGCGTTTAAGATATTTTAGATGTATGATAAATGATAATAATGTATGGGATTTTACAGTTCCGTGATCATTTTCGATCATTGTTTTTAGTCAATAATTTTTCTTTTAATGTGCTTTGAAATGTTTCTTTTGCGATATCTACTTGCTAACTGTTTCAATTAAAATTGTAATTTGTTATTTAAAGTAAAGAAATATCGCGACTTTTGTTAACTGAACAAAACTGTTCGCTGTGCATCGATACCTTCATAGTGTTGGTATGAGGTTGTCTTGCGCCTCATGACGACCCGACCGCGAGCTATACAGCCGTCTATCCGCAGGCGAGAAGGCGGTGGTGGTGTCGCAGTGGACGTCGGTGCTGCGGCTGGTGGAGCGCGGGCTGCGCGCGGGCGGCGTGCGCGCGGTGACGCTGTCCGGCGCCGTGCCCGTGCCCGCGCGCGCCGCGCTCGTCGACCGGCTCAACGACCCGCGCTCTGACGTCAGGGTACGCTATACGTTACTAGCGAGTTGTGGTGGTGTCGCAGTGGACGTCGGTGCTGCGGCTGGTGGAGCGCGGGCTGCGCGCGGGGGGCGTGCGCGCGGTGACGCTGTCCGGCGCCGTGCCCGTGCCCGCGCGCGCCGCGCTCGTCGACCGGCTCAACGACCCGCGCTCTGACGTCAGGGTACGCTATACGTTGCTAGCGAGTTGTTGGATGTGAGGAAGGGGTAGAAGCATCGATCTAATGATACTAGATACACAATGTTATACAAATTTTGACGTGTTATGTGTCCATTTACGTTTTTTTTTGTGATTGTTCAATGCTAGTACTTCTTCAAGCTGCCAAGAGATGGCGTTACAACAATTAACTCTGAATCACGCTATCGCAACTTTATTTGTAGAAGCTTTAATAAAATCACTTTTTGAATTCGAAACGTTCGAAGTTGCTGCTATGGCAAATTATTATTAAAGCTATAATGACCTTACTGTACTAGTGTATGATTTGTGTGACACGGGCCATAAGTTTGACGTGTGCGTGCGCGCGCGCAGGTGATGCTGCTGTCGCTGTGCGCGGGCGGCGTGGGGCTGAACCTGGTGGGCGCCAGCCACCTGCTGCTGCTGGACCCGCACTGGAACCCGCAGCTGGAGCAGCAGGCGCAGGACCGCGTGTACCGCGTCGGCCAGCTCCGGCCCGTGCACGTCTACAGGTATGCTAGTGTATAGCTTGGGTTGGTTACGCGTAGGGTTGCCTGGTCGCACGCATACAGGTATACATAGCTCGGGTAGGGTTGTCACTTGCCAGGTCACCAAACCTTAATGCCGGGCTGATGTGCCGGTTCGGCCGGACATTTGGGTAAAGAAGCCGGACACCCTGGCTGCGTTCCGTAACTCGACCAAAACGCCCAAAACGTTCAAATTTGTTTCAACAAATTTTTTTCAGTTATATCCATATTGTAGTTACACTTTTATAAACAAGACAATGGCAGCATGTACAGAAATAATTTCCTTGTAAAAAAAACCTTAAGTACGTAGTATATGACGAACGCAATGTAACGTCAGAGTAATTGTGTAGCCGGTGCGCCGCTCCGGTCAGATCCGACAGCATGTGACGTTCTGCTAAGCGACCAAAACACTCAAAACGTTCAATTTCCTATCGAAAAAGTGTCGTTTGGGGCCATACATAAATTACGTCACACGAATTTTAAGATTTTTGACCCTCTCCCCTGTCATTGTCACAGCTGCTCATATTTGAGACCCCTAGTTTGACATTACATATTTTTCAATTTTGCATACGAAAATAAAAAAAGTACATGAAATTAAAACATTTTTAGATGTGACGTCACAAAATTAACGACCCCTTCCAGCCCCTTGTCACACTAAGTATGTCACAATTAATCGACCCCTTCCCTCCCCCGTGTGACGGTTGATGATGGCCCGATTTAATGGAAGGCCCGTTTTGAGCGTTTTGGTGTTAACTGGAAAGCGCCTATTGAGTCCCGGCAGCCGGCGTGGCCCCGCGCCAGGTTTTTTCACATCCGTCCGCCGCTCACCTTACCGCCGGTGTCGGATATTCGCCAAATTTTTCTATCGTTGTACAGCATCTTTGGAGAGGGACCTAGTATGTTGAACAATTGGTATATCTATATTTATATTTATATGAAAGCGAAAGGTCACTCACTCATCACGAAATATCGAAATACATAACGAATTTTTGACACAGTCGTGGTTTCCTAAGCTTATAACAAACATTGACGCGCATGTGAGTGATCACTTAACATCAAGTTATCTGACACGCGCCGGAAAACATTCTTATTGGGAATGCTTGCCATTGCCGGCACGCGTTCCGAAGTAAATACACCCTTAAAAATTGTATTTTTATGTACCAATTTACGTGTAGGTACTTCACGCATTGTATGCATATTGTATTATTATATTGTTACGTGTCAGGAGTACTGGGGTCGAGAAAATGCCAAACTGTACCACAAAGACTTTTATTGTACTCGTAGATACACAAATTACACGATGTACACAGTACACACTAAAACACTCTGCACGTAGGTACTAGTAAACACACTCGTCGAACACTGTAGCGCTCGTAGAAATCACTTCACTTCTCACTGGTATCGCTCGTAGGTATCGCTGGTATCTTCCTGGTTTCGCTTCCGAAACTAGAATGTCCGCGGTTGACCGATCGGCCCATTTTATACCACTCACGCACCATTCATGTTAATCCAGAACATTCGCGCTAAGTCCGGACCCGCTTCGAACAACGTTCGGGTATGTTCCTTGCAACCGACTTTCGCCCGTATGACTATTGCTGTACGGTCGAAGCGTCGTGCGTACTTTCGAGACAGCCAAGCGCGCTATTGTTCGCATGGCATGTTTATGGCCCCTATTGTTTATTGTTTAGCGATTTAGATACGCCAGGGCTGTCACAATATTGTACGCTCTGTATAAACAAAGACTAACGTGTAGCTTGTCATGGTAGTGTCATAGAGATACAGCTTAGAGCGGAGAAACTAGGCTTCAACTGATCCTCGCATTGAAAGAGATATTATGTAGATGATTGCGGTTCTAAATCGACACCAAGTCGACCAGTTTGCTGGCCAGTAATATTTCCCTCATCATCTCTCTTTACCTCTCCACTAAAGCACCTCTCCTCTCCGCTGAAGCACCGCTTGTCTCTATAGCATCTCCATTTTCATTCCACATGCCTCACCAGCACGTCAAATCTGTGGGCATCAATCGTCAATCGGAGCAGAGCCACCTAGCGGGACGTAAAGGCTCAGCTTGGATCCCATACAAATTTTAGCTAACTCGCAGTTACGTAGCGAGCGCGTTTTGTCACTTAAAACTCGCACTCAGCCCACTGATGTCCTCTCCACATCTCATATCACCTCAGCTTATAGGCTATAGCAGATGCATAATACTTGTCAGTAACAATAATAATGTGTTATGATGCGTGTGCGCAGGTTCATGTGCGTGGACACGGTGGAGCAGTCGATCCGCGCGCTGCAGGCGGCCAAGCTGGCGCGCGCGGACAGCGTGCTGACGGGCGCGCGCCAGGCCGCCGCCTCCGCACTCTCCATCGACGACCTCAAGATACTCTTCAACATGGGGCCCGCTGATGGCCAGTCCTAGCCGACCGGACACCTAGCCGAACGGACACCTAGCCGCCTGGACACATAGCCGCGTGCTCGTTTAGCCGCCTGGACACTTAGCCGCCTCCGCACCTAGTAGACCGGACACCTAGCCGCCCGGCCCGGTCGAATAGCCGTACTTGTCATTTGATCCGCGAGACTTTTGTGAATGATTCGGTAAATATAATAAACATTACACATGGAAAACGGTGAAAAAATTCAAAATCGCGGGAATTTGTGTGGAGTCGTCTCGTCGTTTTTAATTTAACAAGAATTAAGAATTGTATGATATTATGATTGTCAAAAGCTTTGAATCGTTTGTTTAATTCACAAGACTTTTATTTATAGCTGATTCGGTAAATATAATATAGGTAACACTGAGGAAAACGATACAAAAAATCGAACATAGCATTCCTGCTATGTTCGATTTTTGTATCGTTTTATATCGTTTATTCGTGTAACGTTTATTATTATTATATTTACTGAATCATTCACAAAAGTCTCTCGTGAAACTTTACATAACGACAGTTCAACGTTTTTCATAATCATACAACTTCAATTTTTTGTTAAAATAGAGAGGACTCTATTTTAACAAAAAATGGAAGTTGTATGATTATGAAAAACGTTGAATTGTCGTTATGTAAAGTTTGTTAAACTATAATCTATAAATACGTCGACAAAACGGCCCTGACCGGACACTCGACGTGCAGAGGGCGAACACTGAAGGGTTAATATTATATGATTTATTTGTAATGTATATTAAAGACTGCTACAGGGGAGTTAGATGAAAGGATTTATATGATCTGTTTTATAATAAATGAATAATTTGTTATATACATGCCGTGTTTTATTTATACCACTTTGTTATTTAGTTAGTAGCAGTAAAATAAACCCGCCATCGCTTGTTTCCATGAAAACTATAAATACGTTCATTGAGTAACTGAACCAGAAGTGATTATTACTCATTTTTACAAGAAGTTTACAAAATTTTCATGATGAATCATAAGTTTATGCCTAATCTTTCTTTTGAATCACTGACTGTTAAAAGTATTGTGTTGTGACGCGTGACGCACGGAGTAGTTTCTGAGATTATTGCGCTCAGACAGACAGATTTATTATTTGACATAATGTGTAGTGATACTAATGATATACATAATATATGTTAGCCGATAGGTCCATATAAAAAGCATTTAATTTTTCTGTGCAGAACTTTTGTCAGTTTGTTTACTACTCGCTATCTCTATGCAGAACTTTTGTCAGTTTGTTGACTACTCGCTAATGTTCGAATTTTTGGTTTAGGTCTGTTTGTTCCCCTCCGAGTTCCCCAGGGGAACCAGCAGGATATAAAAATATGTCCTAATGGACCCACTTAGATGGGGGAGCCAAGAAACCCAGTTAAATTAATAAATTTAAGGTCGTTTTGTTCCCCCCACCGAAAATAAAATAAAACCTCCATAGTACCTACTTATGAAATGTTGACATGTCAATGCCATAAAATTTATGTAATGGCAGGTGCAAAAATGTTAAACGATCCTTATTATTTTAACAATTTTGTTTTTGTTAAAATTTTGATTACGTGTTTAAATAACATGAATAAAATAAACAAAGTTTCAAATTAAAGGTATTTTATTTTAATAAAGTATTTTGGAACTAAGTATTTTGTATTTTTAATATTAGCTGAAAAACTATTTTGTATTTTGTATTTGAAAAAAAAAATGACAAGTTTTGTATTTAAATACGTTATATAGTATACTAGCTTCCGCCCGCAGGCTTCGCCCGCGTGGAATTCGTTTAAACTTCACTCCCCTACTTTACCCCCTTCGGGTAAAATCCTCACTAGTGCTCCCCTACACACCCAAAGGAACATATACATATGCCAAATTTTAGCTTCTTCCGTTCAGTAGTTTCGGCTGTGCGTTGTCTGTCAGTCAGTCACTCAGTAACGCAAGATATTTATATATATCTACAGATTTTGCACATCTCTGCCTAGATGATCATGCAGAAGTTTGAAAATGGTTGTATCCGATACTCCAACCATTTCTGAAAACTGTTTCTTCTTTAGCCTACGATGTTCCCATACAAATTTTTCGACTTTCGCAAGAAACTCCCGAGGAGTTTTTTTTCCTACTCACAGCTACAAATTGCACTTACTACTTGTCTTTTCGTGTGAAATTTTGTACAATCACAGCATTATTCCTAGTATTAGGTAACATTGTGAACATCGCGCTTTTTAATGGTGCGTACACATTATGCAACATGCTATATAACTTTTGTTTTATAACACGTCCACACTATCTAACATTGTTGTCTAACAATGAAACATGTTACAAGACCGACAACAATGTTGTTCTAATGTGTAGAACAACATTGTTGTATAACAATGTTATAAAACAATTCAATGCGTGTCATTTCTTAAAATATAGCATATAACATTGTTGCAAAAACTAGTAACATGTTGTATAACTTTGTTTTGTAACACATAGCGTCCACATTTTTAAAACATGTTATTAAACAATGTTTTATAACATGTTTTGTTACATAGTCTGTACGCACCATAAGAAAGCTATCGTACCTAATATTTTTTACGTACATAATATTTATAACATAAGAGGCGTTTACTTGCAGGATATGAAATGTGAACAAAGCACTTTTTTACTTACATGTATCGTCAACAATGTCACAATGTCATCTCAATGTGGTATGTCAAAATAATATATGTGGATGGCCAGCATTTTTTCTAATAGGAGGGGAACCAACAGGATTCACAAATCCAGATGGACCCCCTCATGTTCTGAAGGGGAACCACTAGGACATAATTATATGTCCTCATGGACCCCCTGGGGGAACTGAAAAGGGGAACCACCAGACCTAAACCGAATTTTTGTCAGTTTGTTTTGCTAATGTTAGAACTTTTGTCAGTTTTACTACTCGCTAATGTTAGAACTTTTGTCAGTTTGTTTTACTACTCGCTAATGTTAGAACTTCTGTGAGTTATCTTTTACTACTCGCTAATATTAGAACTTCTGTGAGTTTGTTTTACTATTTACTCGCTAATGTTAGAAATTCTGTGAGTTTGTTTTATTACTCGCTAATGTTAGAACTTTTGTCAGTTTGTTTTACTACACGCTAATGTTAGAACTTCTGTGAGTTTGTTTTACTACTCGCTAATGTTAGAACTTTTGTCAGTATGTTTTACTACACGCTAATGTTAGAACTTTTGTCAGTTTGTTTTACTACACGCTAATGTTATAGAACCTTTGTCAGTTTGTTTTACTACTCGCTAATGTTAGAACTTTTGTCAGTTTGTTTTACTACTCGCTAATGTTAGAACTTCTGTCAGTTTGTTTTACTACTCGCTAATGTTAGAACTTTCGTCAGTTTGTTTTACTTCTCGCTAATCTCAGTAACGGCTTCACTAATTTAGATTCAGTTTTCACTAATGTTAATTTAGCTTTACTTTCAATGTGTTTCAGTCACTTCTTAAAAATAAAAAGGTAATTAGTTAGCTTAATTTTATCTATCAAAAATCTAGTGTGGATACTGTGGGACTCGGTTTCCCGAAGCCGCCGAACATTTAATAGTAATCAATAAATACAAAAACTGAATTTTTATATTGCATTGTAATTACTTTGTAATCCAAGCCAAACAACATTCCTATTCCAACGATAAAATGTAAAGTAATCAATCCCAAAGTTTATTAGCCATTCATCACGGATGCACCTTACAACGTTATATCGGCGGGGCGGTCGTCGTGGGAATTGCGTCCGCTATAAATAACCGGGAGTCACGGCCGCGCGTGGCGGGAGTCGCCAGTGGAGCGCTGGAGGCAGCGTCGGACGCCGCGCTGGTCTGTAGGGCTCCGGTCTCTGTCGGCATGAGCGTGGAACGCGGTACCTCCTGTACGGGGTCGGACCCGCGCGTCACCAAGCGCCTGTGCGCAACTATAATGTTCTTCATCGGTGTTCTTTGCATATTCGGAGGTGAGATCTGTATTTACTAACATCGACAGTATCGGCATGTTGGTGTTTACTGTGTTGTGGACTCGTGAAGTTGTGTTTGGTAATTTATTGGTATATCATTGCATTCAGTGCTGTAGAGGTAGGTGCATTCAAATTTAAATTTTGTTACGTGTCGTGTGTAAGGAGTACTGGATAGGTATGTAAGATATCTTGCTTCTAGATGCTGTAAGTTGTGCTATTGATATTCTTTGAAGCAACTAGCTTCGTACTAGACTAGTAAATATTTCTGGCGGTTATATGCATTTTCCCCATAATATTTGATTCAAGCTGTGTTAATTCTGGTTGAAAAGCGTTGCGTTTCGGTCGTAACAGCGCATTCTGCAAAAGATTTATTAGAGGAGGCATTCGAAATAGCCGCCAGTATTAAATTATAGTCTGATCTGTTAAACAGTCCACCTGTAAAAACCGGCTAAGTGCGAGTCGTACGTGTACGTGGAGGGTTCCTTACCGTATCACCATGTTACTAAGTAAAGCTGAAAAATAATGTATATCTTACAAACAATTCCTGCTATATATTTCAAATTTATCGACTGGAAAGCATTTAGACGTCCAATCATTAATCTTTGATTCCAAAACGTCTAATTTAGGTATTTACTTATCTAATTAGTTTTCGTTGCTGTTTGAAACCCTAACACTTTGAACACATGGCTGAACTTATAAATTCTCGATAGTTTTGTGTATCGAATTTACAGGACTTACCTAATTTATTTTAACCTGAATATTTGAAAAACTAGTTAAACCACCAAACCTATTACCGTCGCGAAACTAAAAGGAAAGTAGATTGAAGACAAGAGGTCCTTAGATATAGCAACCGAAATATTTTATTTATTTATTTTTATTTACTATCGAACTGCCCTCGCTTCGCTTCGGGACCCGTATAAGTATCAGCCGCGTAGGTCCCGCTCCTGTAGGAATCTCGGGATAAACTCCCGATCCCGCGGGATTTTCGGGAAGACAGACTTATTACTTTTATATTAATATGTTTTGTTTAGAAGCTATACCCATGACCCATGTAATGTAACTAAATACTATTGCGGCTTCCTTCCAACAGGAGGGCATCAGATCTGTTAACGCTGGCTGATGGAGGGTTTAGTTGCAAACTCATGTAGCGGAACACTTTATGTCATTCGAAGGCCTCTGACATGGCCATAGGTAACAAAACTGATTAACTCAAACTAGTGTATTTAATGTTTTACTTTATTATATATTATGATACTTACTCTGGATCATTTTTGCATTTACCACCGATATGTGAAGCGCTCATAGCTTGGCAGCTTGCGTCGATCCCAAGTGATCGCTTTGGGCGCGGTCGGTAGTTGGATAGGTGACCGCTAGTGGCAAAATTTCTTGAGCGCTTCCGTGCTTCGGAGAGCCGTCGGTCCCGGTTTTTATCGATAGATAGCAGTCGTTAAACCATGTCGGAAGGCCTTCGGGTGGCTTGAAAATTTCTGATACTGGGTTGGCCTCTAACCCCTCCACCAATCCGCACTGGAGCAGCGTGGTAGAGTATGCTCTAGGCCTCCTCAGTAATGAGGAGAGACCCGTAATTAGTAGTGGGCCATTAACCGGAGTTGTAGCCATACAAATTTGGCATTAAATATTGAATTTAAATGTTTAGGAGAAGAAATGGTGAAAGCAACTCCTAAGCACATGTTTTAAAAACTTGCACGAAAACAAAACTTTTTAAAAATATAACATTAAAAAATACCGTGTGTCAACAATATCTCTACAGTTGGCCACTAGCTAATAACACATTTAATGATGCAAAGAGAACTATCTCGCTCGCTAATTTATGTGTATTCTTAGAAAGTGGACATTGACACGATGGAACAAAAACTTTTGCGAAATAGATGTCTTTGCTTTGAATGAACAGCACAATTATGAATCTTTTTACAAGGAAAAACTAACACGCATTCCTTAGTCATTATTTTACACCGAAATTCAACAATTCAAATGGAGTTTTCTGTCTCAGATTTAGAGTCGAATTTTCAGTTGCGCATAAAGGCTGAGAGTTTCGTTTATTAGTGCTCATTAATGAAGGCGTTTGAACACGTTCCAGGTTACTTGTTGGGTCGGATGTCGCGCGGGGAGCTCCGCCGGACGCATGACGTCATCCCGGTCAACCTCACCCTGGCGGCCGACAGCCTCTACAAGAAGGCCAAGCGCATGGCTCCCAAGGCCGTGCACCACAACAGTCCGGAGAAGATAACCCTCCGACTGCTCGACACCTTCCACTGCTCGCCCGCCGACTGCGGCGCCATCGTCAACTACAACGTCGCTGAATTCGTCAAGAATACCATAAACTTCCAAGTGTCCAAACTGATCAAATCGATTCATAACGCCTCGATCTATTTGGACTCGTTGAGATGACATCGGTGGTTATGTTGACTAATTCCCAGGAGTTCTGTGCTATTACTGTATTAACTGTGGAAATCATTGCGTTAGCTCGGTTTCTGAGCATAAAATTATTTTAGGGACTTTACCCATTCATCATTCTGATACATTTATAATCTGTCTCTCTGATATCTCCACATTTCTGTTGGTATCTCGAACTCACGACATAATTTTATACAATTTGTACCTATTCCGCGCTCGAACTCATATTTATTTTATGTGTTAGAGTCGAGATCATGGTTCGAGAAATTGGAGATAATATTTTTGAAGATTGTTTTTTCTGGCAATGGACATCTGTGTTTCTTAATTTCATCCATCTCTCCATCACCTAGATGTCCTAGATCAAGGCTGTCTAGACAACGGCCCGCGGACTGCATAAATTCGAATAAGTATTGTTTCACTGTATAAAATTAGAAATACAATTTTCTCATTCCAAATTTTAATAGTAAGATACCTATTTGTTTGATTAGGGCAAGTTTTTGCCGTGTTTGTTCTCAGTGTATAGTTAAATTAATGAAACTATTAATTTGTAAAACATGGCGTGTTATGGATAGAAGTGGAACAAACCCGAATGTACCTAATAGGGAATAATTGTTACCCCTTTTGTTGTATGCAAAATTAGCACAGAACTATTATGTCGAATGCGAATTGTTTAGAAGGAAAACCATGAAAGCTCGTAATTTTTCCAGGAGACAATTTTAGAACCATTTGCCGACGTTGAATGGTTGCTCGTACTTAACTTAGATACGTATAAAATATTGTACATGCTATTAAACCAACCGATACATTATCAAATTACAAGTACATACTTATCTACTTATTTTTTACTGTATGTACAGTATTACCTAATAAGTACCTACAAATACATTTTTTTATGGAAACAGATTTTTGTCAGTGATGGAAAAAAAGGCGTTTGCCTTGTAACAATTCGCGCTCGATTCGTTGGGCACACGGCTTATATGTATTAAAAGCCTAAGACCTACTTAAGTGATAATAGAAGTATTGAAACTTAACCTATTATTCTGAAAATGTTTTTAGTTAATAAGTTTATTGAATTAAATTTCTTTGTTAATATTTATTTGTTTCATTATTTTTTTGCAGTTTCTTTCCTAAATAAACATCTACGAAAGTACCTACCTACCTAACAGTTAGGTTCCTAACTACCGAAGGGTTATCAAATGTTTAGTTAACTGAGTTATTATTCATTATACGCAAAACTGAACAATTTTTTTTATAAAGAGTACCTATCTCTGCGTTTTCTACCGACTTTACAACGGTGAGTGCTCCGAGGAATTATTCGATTTGGTGCCAACTTCACCCTTCCATCATCGCACCACTCGCCAAAGATTGAAGTATCATCCACATCGCTTGGATTCGTGGCGGACGAGAACGGTCCGTTTTTCACGATCGTTTCTACCACGAACTTGCAAGCTGTGGAATGAGCTTCCCTCTGAGGTATTCCCGGAGCGCTTTGGTTCTTCAAGAAAGGTGTATAAAGAGCTCTCCTTCAGGGCCGGCGTTCCACTGATGACTCCCCTGGTGTTGCTCGTGTCCATAGGCGACGATGACCACTTACCATCAGGTGGCTCGTCTGCTTTTGCGTCAGCCCTTCAGGCTATAAAAAAAAAATCTCTTCAAGTCCCTTCTCTCCACAAGTACGTGCAATCAAAACGATTGCACGTAAGTACTATCATTGCGTATAAAAACATTACTACAGATAACCTGAATAATGAATTCAATTCAATAACACAGTTATTGAATTTGTCGTCTAAAGACTCCCGTGATCAAAGTTTACAATGATAATACAAATATGAATAATGGTTACTAAATTACATAAAATTTTAATGATTCTAATCATACACTTTTATTTTTATTTTACCGTTTAATCCATATCAATAAATTAAATAACATCCAATCCAAGACCATTGCGGCGTCGTCAATCCTAAAGCTTACGCATATGCATAACCTAAATCGAGGTACATACATGAGCTTAACTTCTGTACTAGCCTTATTTTGTGGACGTGGAGAGATAATGCAGAATACTTGGCAACACTAACATAATATTGTCGTTGACATTTAGCTGGATTGACCATAGATATAGAGTTTGGCATTGGCAGTGACATAATCTGACATTTGCAAATCTGTGAAAGTGTAAATGTGATTCTCAGATTTTAGTTTCGGTAAGCTGGTTGGTTGTTTGTGGTAGCAATCGTCGAGTAGCCAATAGAAAGTCAGTAATGATTGCGTGCGGTCGCTCGTATAACCAATGAGATTACATACTAAAGCGTCCTTTCTCTACAACACAAACTGACGGCGTCATTCCCGCACCGCACCGTAAATTCCTTACTCTCAACTCAGCTCAGCCCGCCATTTTGTCTTGAAACCGAGCCGCTTCTTGTGAGGCTGCGGCTTCTTGTGAAGTGAAAAGTGCACGTGCAGTGGAAATTAAAGTGTAATATTTAGCTGGACTTCATAAGGAACACCATTATGTTGCCGGTGAGTTGCTTAATTCGATTTATATACGAGTTCCAGGGGGTTACGTAAAGGTCGGCACCATCCTCACTAATTGCGTCGTTTCAGCAAACAAAAGTGTTCGTCGGGAGCCTGCCGCAGGGCTCGCGGCCCGAGGAGCTGCGGAAGCTGTTCGAGCGCTACGGCACCGTCACCGAGTGCGACATCATGAACCGCTGCGGCTTCGTGCACATGGCCACCGAGGAGCAGGCCACGGCCGCCATCCGCGGGCTCAACAGCAGCACGTTCAACGGCGGGGTCATCACGGTGGAGCGCGGCCGGATGAAGGAGCGCGGCGCGCGGGGCGGCGGCGCGCGCGGCGGCATGCGCGGGGGCATGCGGGGCGGGCTGGAGCGGCGCGGCGGCGGGCCGATGCGCGGGGGGCCGCCGGGCGCGCGCGACGCGCCGTACATGCGGGACGCGCGGCCGATGCCGATGCGGGACATGCGCGGGCCGCCGATGGGCGGGATGGCGCGCAACGGGATGGGCGCGGGCGCGTACGACCGCGGCATGGACCGCGGGCTGGGCGGCTACGAGGACGCGCGCTACAACGGGTACGGCGGGGAGGACCGGCGCGGGTTCGCGCTGATGGAGCGGCGCGACCAGTACGGCGCGGCGCCGGTGTACGAGGAGCGGCGCGGCTACGGCGAGGAGTACGGCGCGGCGCCGCTGTACGGCGAGGAGCGGCGGCTGTACGACGAGCGCGACATGCTGGAGCGCCGCCCGCTGCGCGCCATGCCGCTGGCCGCGGGCTACGAGCGCGCGCGCGCCCCGCCGCTCGGCAACGGGGACATGTTCAGCCGCCGGTCACCCATGTAAGTTGTACTTTATGTTAATGCATCCTGAGTGAAGATCATTGTTTCAGAATAATGAATCATCTAGTCCGTAACAGTCCATAATGCTCCGGTAGTGTTTCTACTTCGACTTGTAATCATTGTAGGACTCTTAGTGACCTAACTTACAGGACTTTGAAATTTGATACTTATATTGAATTGATATTGAGTTATCATAACTTGTTCATGCATTCAATATTACCCTTGGTATATTAAACTTCAACTGACTTTTTTTCTGTTCTCCATATTATTGGAAGACAACATGAAATACCATGTAAAACATGTCTGTAGAGAGGTCAATTCTGTACATTAAATATATTTCCAAAATAACTATCAGGGGGTGATTAGGGATCGATACTGATGCCAAAAATGCAATCAGTAAAATTTTTGTCTCTCTGTCTGTCTGATGTATAACCGTTATAGAAACAAAAACTACTCGACGGATTTTAACGAAACTTGGTACAATTATTTTTCATACTCCCGCGCTGGTTATAGTATACTTTTCATCACGCTACAATCAATAGGAGCAGAGCAGTGAAGGGAAATGTTGGGGAAACGGGAGAAGTTACTCCATTTTTTAAGCTTCCGTCGCGTGTGCAACCTTAATGGTTAAAGCTACACAGAAATCACGTATGACGGAAATGTTCTCCTTAAAATTATATAAAAAATATTCCACGACAGCATATTATTATGTCTATCTTTTATGGTTGACTCACAATAACACGTGTAACTCCCGATAGCTTAGCAGTTCGAAGCTTTCTGATTAAGTATATACCTATATTTTATCTACTCTTACGTTTATGACACTTAAGTGGGTGAAATAAAGGGGTGAAGTTTAAACGAAATTCACGCGGGCGAAGCCGCTGGCAAAAGCTAGTAATAAATAAGTGGAACCAAATCTATCCATAACATGTTCATTGTGTCCTGGTTGCATGGTATTTATTTCCCCGTGATATGTTTCCAGGCGAGGCGCCGCGGCCGGGGGCTACGACAGAGACCCGTACGCACAGACATACCCGCCCATGGGACGGTGAGCGTTGATCATTAACTATGCGAAAAAAGCTAACCAGCGAGTATAGAGAACTAGATATAGTGCGGTCCTTAAACATGAACATACAAATAATGTAATAATTGAACATAATAATGTGAACCTTCATTGTTGCATGTTGAACCACTTTTTGTTCACTACAGAATATTCATACTGTTCTAGAAAGATATATTGTTGCATTTAATATTAAAGTCTACAATTGAAATCAAACGTATACGAGAAACTAACATATACAAAACAGCTTCAATATAAAAGTTCAATAACTCAATCATTCCAATGTGGTGAATACGGTATCCACAGAAGCATCTCAATGCCGGGCGTATAAATTAATTTGCTAGTGTGTGCGGAGCAACAAGAATATCTTTTGCTGGACAAATTCAGTATCCATGTAGCAGTTCAGTTATAAATATAATTTTACAATCGCATTGTTAAGTATGTATTTAATTAGGACATAATTTAATCATTAACATTACAAAACTTTGATTGAATGATGAATCTGCAATCAGTGAAGATAATTGAATGACAAATGTTTTGTGAAACTTTATTTAAGAGATTAATTTGTAAGATAATTTGAGATGGTGTGGTAGGGATTCTATTGTGATTAGTTGGATAATGTGGAGATAAAATTAGTTGATATTTTTTTAATTAATGTTTCTCGGTAAGCCAGTTGTGTTTCTGTCGGACTAGAAATTATTTAGAGTAGCGACTTATCTAGTTTGGCTTCTTTTATTAAATTCTGGTAATAATTTGAAAAATATCTTAATTCATTTGTAGATACTGGCCATATTTCTTGTCGTTAATAATTTAAAGTTTTCGTTTCAATTTACGAATAAGTTTTTATATTTTAACGGAAATGTCCACATCTAGCAAATAATAGTGGGAGATATTCTTTCTTTGTATAGCTGGTAAAACAGGCGCTTTATTAATTTATTAACGCGTATAATAACATCATGCTAATTTATATTTGTACGGGAAAATTTAATTTATGATCATTGATAACGGTCTAAATAATTTTCATGATAACAAGATATGGAAAATTATATTCCAATGCTAACGGAAATAGTAATGCCGAGAGTCATAAATAAATTGTAAAAGCTGTAAATCGTTGGAATAGAATACTGAGTTGTATTCTTAGTTGCTTACGGTTCCCCGATACTCGCTGGTTGTTAGACGCCGACAGGGGCGCGGGCCGAGCCGCTTACTTACCACAGAATAATTGCGTTAATACGTATTTAGAAAAAAACGTTATACAACTTGTAAAACTGACTGGGGAACGGCGAAAGCGATAACGTTTCCTACATTTGTATATCCAATGTCATGTGTTACACGGCGACCCCCCGCACGCCGCACCCCGCGGGCCGCCCCGCCGCAGCCCCGCTACCGAACAGACTTAGTCTTCAGTGCAACGTTTAGTAGAAATCGAAATTTATAATTTCAGACATTACGGTGGTCTGAATTCCGGTCGGCATACATGTATAGGATCTAAGGTTGTCCTACAAAGTACGGTCGAACAAACCGATCATAAATTACAGAACGGCCGACGGACGGACCGATAGCGTTGAATGTGTCGCTCCCGGTGGTTCAGTGGTCGGTGAAGTCTGTATTCTTGCGCACTTTTTCAAATGACGGTTTCTTAAAACTATTTCGGGAGTATCTCGCCAATCTTTTTGGCTCCTCCGATCGACGCGAAGAGTTTGACATCGCGGTCGTCCAGGGTTTGGCCGGTCGCTCCGGCGACGACGTTAGTTCCGTAAAGGGTGACCAGTCGAGTTCGGAGCGGCCATCAAGTTTGGCGAGCAGGGGGGGGGAGGGGTAGGATGTGTAGCGGGCGGGGCGCGGGCGGGGGGGTGTGGGGTGGGGGGAGGCGAGCGGCAGTCAGACCGACGTGTTGTGTGTAGCGGCGGCGGCGCGGGCGCGGCGCGCGGCGGTAGAGACGGCGGCGCGGCGCTGCGCTACTAGCGCCGGTAGGTCGCGGGCCACCTGTGCTTCCAGGACTCGAGTGAAACGTAATTGAGTGAACGCTTGTGATTGTAACGAACGAGGTGACGACGTCGACGCCGGCGCGTTCGGTTCGCTCGCCGGGCGGGCCGGCCCGCTCGCGCCTAGATTTATATAATTGTTAGTTCGTTTGATCGATAAGTTTCAAAATAATGAGAGATGCGAGCTGTACGTTTTATTTTGGATTAAATTTTTTTCTTTTAAAACATGGTTTGAATCGTTGGAAACCCCCCAGTTGTGTATGAGTGCATGAATTGAGTACCCCCACAGAGCGATCCCGCTTCCTTCCGCTCGTCCCGGGGGGGCGGGACCTCGCCGATACATACCGGTAGGACGAGGAAGGTCCTGCGCGACCCGTCGCTATATGCCGCCGCCGAGCCCGTAGGCGAACGAGTGCTCGAGCGCGCTAGCTAATGTAGGCAGGGTAGCTGCCGCTACCGAGGGACCCCGGAACGTTCGCCCGAACCGAATGTGGGCGAGCTCGGCCGGGCTAGGCGCACGAGCGCTCGCTACACTGTAACATGACCACGGTAGCACGTGCGAGTACTTTCAGACGTTAGTAGCGGCGCGAGGCAGGTAGCGGCCACATATCGATGCACTGAGCGTTGCGACCGAACTGCGATAGCGTTAGGCGGCTGCGACAGAAGACCCGACAATCGTAAGTAAAGTTGGCGAAACCTAACGTATGCGTGCGACGCCCACCTCGTCCACGGATGGCCGTTCAGCATCCCATTTGCGAGTAGAGATCAGGACAAGTTATTCCGCTTGCATAATGTTTGATCGTTGACCGATTCGTTTTGTAGCTTCAAAAGACGCGTGCGCAAATCCCTGTACGGATTGAATTAAACTGCGGAAATAAGCTTCATATAAAATTAGAAGTGTCTGCGCACAAAGTAATAAAATTAAATTTTTCAGAAAGAATCACGATCGGTTGATTGTTCGTAAAATCAAGTCAGTTCAATATCAACAATCTCGTAGGAAGTCCCGTGTGCTGAAATGCTAACTCCATTTTAGTGTCATTGCAATACAAATAATATAGTTAACGAATTAGACAGGTTCCAGAATTAATCTTAGCGGTCCTAAATAATTATAACGAAGTTTTCACTAACGAAACTACATTTTAGGCGTAATTAGTAGCGAGTTTTAAAAATGCCTTTCGTAAAAATGGACCTAGCAAGTTTAGCACCCTTAAACGATGAGCAGTTGATGCTGGTATTAATATATTTTGGTATTTAACAGGAGTTGGGTACCGGGCTGAACCCTGAGCCGCGGTTGTCGTCCGGAGGGACCGGTTCATCGCGCTTCGCACAAGGATAAAGTGTTCAGCTTTAGACGTGTCATGGCACGCCGATTGTAAGGGGGAAATAAATACATACATTTGAGAGTACATTTTGTTTTTCATTTCATCCACATGACTGACATGACCATCACAGTAACGCAAGAGCTACTCCGTTTGCGTTTGAGGCGACATCGCACACACTTCACTGAAGCCTGAATCACGCTATCGAAGAATTGTACAAAGCCCTGAGAGCATTCACTGGGAGCCTCGACTCCCTGCCCAGACATGACGTGTCGCCTGGCGGGAGATCTCCCTTGGCCAAACTTTCGATATGGAATTCGTTTTAATGGCAACTCACGTAAAGCCAGCTTTCCACCCCTGTGATTAAGGTTCATTGTAGATTGACAGCAAGAATTGATAATGGAGATGTTTCAAATCCGGCCCACAATATGTACAGTACCTCGAAAAATCGAGAAAAATTCATGGAATTTGGGAAAAATAAAGATAAATTGCTTAAATGCATACTTTTCTGGTACAAATTTTGTATTTATAAATCATTTTTATCAATTTTCAACATGGCGTCTTGCCAAATTGTCATTGATCATAGATCGCGAACTGTCTACTGTCACTTTAAATGACAGAATTGTAGGTACATATGTCAAACTTCTATCAAATTAACCAACATGACGTGTGATGACAGCTAACCGCCATGACAGACTTTTGTTCTTGTGTTGCAATTTTAAGTGTACATTTTTGTGTTATACCACAAAACTAAAGCAATTTAAAGGAATTGGATGATTGAAAACTGTTTTAATTGTGTTTCTCCATTTTTGAGTATGGTGTACAAAGTGGTGGCCGGGGCTCCATACATTTTGAAACATCTCCGAATTGAATCGAGCCACGTCATTTTGTTTTAGAGGGGAGTGGTAATTGCCAATTCTCGGCGAATCCAGCTTAGATATTGCAGCAGTAGATGATTATCAAGTTCTACATCTGGGCTGGGGATTTCTTCTACGTAGGTACTTTGTTCTTAATATTGCAGTTAGACCACAAGTAATTTATTGGAATCATTTTTATAAGGTTCAAGATGAAGTAATGGATTCAATTACTTACCTCTTGTATAGTCCCCGATTTCTGGAAGGGGAAGAAAGACTCCATGAATTAAATGAAACGCAACATGTTGTTCATTTATTTTATTAGCGTATTCAAAATATAATCATTTCACAGAACGAGATAGATTCGCCGATGGTAGGTCATATCACACTGTAGAAGCTAAGCTCCGCGGCAGCCGTCCGCACAAGCTATGAACACCGCTTTGTTGTATGGCACTACTTTATTCATAAGGCAAAACCACCCGAATTTGTTTACCTAACATAATTTACAATATTCAATACATGCATTCACTATCGATTACCACAATTGCTTTCAGCAGAAAGTACAACAAAATGGTTTATAATTTATTCCCTATTTAAATAAAATAACTAAATAAATGAAAAATATAAATGCTTCCATTGATTACCTAGATAATAAAACTGTTACAAAAAATACATGGGTGATTAATAGCATACAGACACATCAAAACGTAGCGTTCTTATATATTATTATTCCATCTGTAAATGAACTACCTATATTAACTTGATTTAAAAGTTCCCAAAACAAGTTAGTGATAAACCTCAAAAATGAACAACCACCAGTAATCATTTATTAGATCATGGTACATGGCTTTAACAATATAGAACTTTGCTAATGTGTGTCTGTATATCTTCTAAAAACGTGTAGGTAGTAGGTATTAGTGATGTAACGAATGTCACTTTTTCAACATTCGCGAATGCGAATGCGAATATTTACTTTTGATATTCGCGAATGCGAATGCGAATATTCAGTTTTTTTTATTTGAACTCAATTTTCTTTGCGTGATCCATTTGCATCTTTCTCCGAAAACTACCGAGTTGATTAGAACTTACCTGACTAAAGTGTCACCCCGCTAGTGGGTTGTTCAAGTAGGTACGTAAGCAATTTTTTTTAATTTTCACCTTAATAAAATATCACCCACGAAGCGAAACAGTAGATTGGCTCTTGATCACATCAGTCTATTTGCAATTTATTTGGTTCGAGCATAGACAAGCGGGTTTGCCCTATGCGTTTAAATATAACTAACTTTTTACAAAAAAGTAACCGACTTCAAAGTCGAGATAACTCAAAAACCATTCGCCAGATTCGCCAATTTATAAGGTACCACATGACAAACACTACTATTCGAACAAAAAAAGAATCATCAAAATCGTATCACTCAGTAAAGATTAGCATAAATTAAATTCACATTATTGAGAATAACTCAAAAACTGACCGTCAGATGTGTGTCAAATTAAAATGCGACCAGACGGCAGTCATTAGCTTTCGAAAGTCGAAAGAATTATCGAAATCAGTTTATCCAGTACGAAGTTACGGGGTAACACATTTAAGAAAAGAAGATAGACGAATACTTAATTGAAAATGTCCTCCTTTTTTTTGAAGTCGGTTAAAAAGTAGACAAAGTTATGTAGAAAATATGGAAAAGTTTTTTTTTATTTATTTAAAAATATTGGCTTACTAAAGTAATCACCAACCAGACCCGCCCACCCCTCATTTAATCAATTCAATTTTATTTTTTATTTTTTCTGATGTAAATATTCGCAAAACATTCGCATAAATTTTGCGAATGCGAATGCGAATATGGAAAAAACATGCGAATATTCGCGAATGCGAATGCGAATATTCGTTACATCACTAGTAGGTATAGTCCGTTTTTCGCTACGGACTAAATTGACACATGCAAATGTCAAATTTCGAAATAATGTTACCAGCTTTTTAGATACAATGTTGTACTATGATACCGGTTTCGTGAATCGTAACTTTTTAGTCCACCACATAATTTTATTATTATTTGACAATAGACGAATCTTTTAAAAGTCGTGGTGAATATGGAGAATCACAGATAAAAAAATATATAATAATGATTTTAATAACTTATTTCACTAAGTAAATACGACAATTATTTATTTATAATTGAAGAATACGTAATAACATACATTTAACAACAATAAAAATACATTACGGTTGTCATCACATCGTTAAAATTTTGGACACATTTTTGTAATTATTACTGAAAAACGATATTAGATTGTAAATTACGTAAAGTTACGGTCGTGGCACATCACTATTAATGATTTGCAAAAAAGTAGCAACACAGCTTATGTCAATTTAGTCCGTAGCGAAAAAAAAACAGACTACATACCTAATATTCAGAAAAGGAACAATAAAAAAGAATTGTTGGTAGGTAAAGATCAATCAATTCCATTCAAAAAGGCTCATAACATTTTTTGTATTGCTTGAGTAAAATTTTAAAAGAAAAAAGTTATTCTGCATCCACATGTAACACAAGAGTAATTTGGGACAAATGGGATCGCTAGAAAATGAAACTGATGATGGGGAAGGCTTACCCAAAGGTAATCAGAAGTGGACGGATACAGGGAATAATTTAAATAAATTTCAATGCGGTACCTCTACCTACTTACTAAAACAAGATCCCAGTGACGTCAAACCACAACCTGTGAGTAACAGTGAGTACCTATTATTTTTATGGAGTATTTCGTAGTTAGTATGGGTACTTACTGGCTAACTCAAGCTCAAGGCTTTTTAGGGCTCTTTCAATTTAATTAGTTTCGGTGCGGCCGTCGTAAACGCAAACATACGACATCCGAACTGCAGCCGCACCGTGCACTTTGTATGAAAACAAACGACCGTCCGTATGCCGTACGACAAACGTACCGATTCCGCACTGCAGCCGTACGACACACCGCGTAAATTGAAAGCGTCCTTGCGTTTGAGGATAGACTCAACAACTAAGGGTTATAAGAACAAGAATTGTTTAGGACTTTATTGCGTTTGAAAGGCATTATTGATCTGGTTACTGAGACTGTTACCAACAGAATATTACTATTTAGTTAATACTACAGTGTTTTACCGTCTGTCATCACAGAGATCTTGAAACATTTCGGAAAAATAGGTGTGTAATGAAACTACGAATCAATAGCAACGTTACGGCGCATCCGTAATGTCCACAGGACCGTCGCCTTACGCCTAAACGCAATGTATTGAAAAACAAAAACTAATTTTCACACAACTGATCGTTCACAATAATACTTTGATGTTTAACATAAATTAAACCGACTAGCATCACTACAGATCCTTCATTACTTATCCTACAACAATTTATATTAGGTTATATTATATTAATAGTTTAGCATTTCGTCTCAGATAGAGCATTGAAATAAAATCTGAAAATTACAATTATTGATAGCTATCGCAATACACGAAAAACATAATCACAACATTATATATTAATTTCAATATGATAATAATGTAAGCAGGAACAAATAATTGCTAGAGTTTTTACGAATACATAATTAATTTGATAATTAAAATTAACAATGATACATCACACTTTTAATAATTATAATAGCATAGATAAAATACGCCGTTCTGATTACGATAAACCGTCAATTTTCCCGCCAGTTCTCCTAAACTTATTTAAGTTTTAGCTGCATTATCACATTCGTCGATATGTCCTACCGAACAAGCCTCCTTCAGCGGACCAAAACCACACATAACTCAACCACAAGGATAAAATTATCAGGACTGTCTAATGTCGGCGATATAAACACACAAGACACTATCATTGCGAGGTGGTCGTAACATTTTGATTTATCAACTGCCGGTGCTTTGTAACAGGTCTACAACCCGAACTCAAGCATTTGTTTCCGACCTAAAACTAAAATCATCGTGAAATTTAAATATTTATTTTATCCATCTTGCGGCTGCTGTTGTCACAAATTCATCGTACACTCGAGACAGATAGCCTATTGGCCCTTCTCTTGCCCGGGATAGTATAAAGATCTAGCTAGCAGGTGAGCTAACTCTCCAATGCTAGACGTTAGGGCTAATGGAAAAGTTCCTAAGTCGTAAACTAATTTAATTACATTCCTAACCACGTCCGAAAGACACAGCTGTTAAATCATAAATATTATGTAATTTTTTGGTCTAATTTCGTTCACCATACAATTGATTGGGAACACATTATTTTTCCTTCCTAGAGGGCAGTGACTTCGTTACATTCAAACGCGCCAACGCCATATTGCTTTTTCGACATTAGATAATTATTTAATTACTATGAAACTATCATTTACCTACCATTTATTATCTTCTACCTAGTAATAAAAAATAATGGGTGAAAGTAAATCAGTAATTGCTTCAAATGAAAGTTTACTCCTCAATTTACTGTCCAAAGCTATAAATGCTGAATAATTTCCAGGAATTTCCGTATTGTTTTCAAAAATCATTATTTGAACTCAATAACAAATTGGAATTTTTACAAGCCAAGTGTTAATGTATTAGAAAAATGTAGCTTTCGAATTTATAATTGTAATTTGTGTTAAGAGATTCGAAAGGCGAGAATTAAGTACTCAAGATACCTACGACTAGACTAGCCACCTAGCTGCCTATTGCCTACTGCGGCGCCGGAGTCAACCAAGTCGCTTCACTCCGAGAATATTTTTTTTTGTACAAACGATTACAAGAGTCACTTCCTGGTAAGCGGACACTGTTTGCTATCTGAAAAAGAAGAAGACAACAGAAAGAAAAAATAGTCTCACTACATATTATGTACGAGTATATGACTTAGAAAATTCCAGAATTGATTGCAAGTGATGGACTCAAAATTGTTCATCAATATTCATCAACATCTATGACTTAGGTCTAGAAGTATTCACAAATTATGTGACTCAAAACAGTTCATTAGTTTTCACAAGATAAGTAACTTTTAAAAGTCCAGAAGTATTCAAAAATGATGTGACTCAAAATAATTTATTAGTGTTCACAACATAAATGACTGAAAAAGACTAGAAGTATTCGCAAGTCGTTGACTCAAAGCAATTCATTTAAAGTTGACAAGATAAGTACTTTTAAAAGGCCAAAGTGCTCCAAGTGATGTGACCTGGTTACCTCATGGCGCCTCTATTCTACTCGGTATTCGATATAATAGCACCTTATTGTTATACCACTGGTTGCCCTACGCTACGCGCTACGTGCCAGGTACTCGATACGTTTCACATCATTACGCTAAAACCTTGTCATCTTTGGTGCGAAAATGAACACATAATACGTGTTGTGTTGGCTCCTAGAGGGCGCCCCCGCCCAAAGCCTGATCTAAGCTTTGGATCAACAAGCTTAGTGATATCCTACTCCACAGACTTATAAAAAAATAAGCAGACCCAACATATGGGAGGAAAAAGCGTACCAGTTTATATTTATAGAATTACTGCACACATTGACATTCGCCATAGAAAACAATTGTGGTCTACAAATAATGTAGTCTATGGTCCTCATACGAAAAGTAGGCTTCTTGCAGCTTATGAAAATGGAGGGAATGCTTCAACTTCTTTTATCTATGCTTCAACCCCATTTTGTCTAACAGTGCGTGAGTGTTGCAACAACAAAAATAAAACGAGAAACACGTAGTATGTTTCATGGGAGAGAAAGGGATGAAACTATTGCTTACATTCGTCTTTGCAGTGGTGAAAATTACGCTTGGTCTGCTTATATTTCTTATAAGTCTGTGCTATACTCTCAATATTTTATCAATGGAAAAATAGTAAGTCACGATTTTTTAACTCTACATGACATGATATAAAATCTATTCGTATTAAAATCTATATTATTACAATTGTATGTGTTTCATGATGCACAAAAGCCGTGTTTTAGATTTAGGAACCGTGCTTAACACTACTTGGTAACGAGGTACTTAATTATTTAGATAAGTTAGTAAAATAGTTGATTCTCTTTTGAAGCAGTGACTTATTACAATATTTTAAAATGTTATCTTAAACGTGCAGTTTTATTGAAAATACAATTTAAATGATCACGATGTGTAATAGAATCTTACTACTGGGGAACTGTTAGTAATGCAGTGAAAAAATATTTCTATTTTAAATTGACGTTTAATTAGCGCGTGCTCTATTTTATTGTACCCCACTTTTACCTGGATCCGAGTAGCTTTTATTTAAAATCCTAAATCTATTTTTAGTGACGTTAAGTGTTAAGGTCACACCTCATTAGAGCCACCCGGCACCCACCCCGCACCGCCTTGTCGCACGGCGTCCACCCGTTGTCGACAGGTCGTCCACGGGTGGACGTCGCGTTATCACCAATAAACATCCCGCGGCCAACCAGTGGACCCTTTGCGGTCAACAAGTGGACGCCTCGCGGTCAACGAGTGGACGCCACGAATTTAGTAGTCTGTTAATAATTGGCACATTAAACGTGTGTTTCGTTATGTCAAATTTTACAAACCGTGAATTGGCAATCATAGCTGTCGCGTTTGATGAAGAAAAAAATGAAAGACGCAACAATAAAAAAAAGCTTATTGCGTGTATCAATCGCGGGCAGCGCGCGGTCCACTCGGGACCCGCGCGTGGTCGACGCGAGGTAAGCGTGCGATCAGCGAGTTGTCAACGAGTTGTCAACGAGTGGTCCACCCGCGGCCTGCGCGTGGCCAGCTTGCGAGCGAGGCGATCCGGTGACGTTACGGCGTTGATGTAATGAGCGCATGTCCATACAAATTCATATAAAGAATACCAACCACGCGAGGCGGTGCCGGGTGGCTTTACAAGTCTTCATTCGCTTGCGACGTGTATTAACGTCGACAATATAAGTACGGTAAATAAAAAAAAGCTTTTTTTTGTGAATAGTGCTTATGTTCAGGCCGATTAAAAGTTTTGTTAATGTGGCCCATTTTTAAGTTTTTTTTTGTATTATTTTTTAAGTTCAATAAAAATGAGTGAAATGAAAATTTGCCACATGATGGCCATTTGATATATTCTCGTTTAGGTTCATTCAAATATAATGGTCGTAATCATTATACTCTCAAGAGAAACACGTGTACTCCCATGTCCCATTTTCGTTGATTCGAGAATATTTACTAACACATATTTATGTCGTTTTTACACTAGTTTTTAAATTTAATGTCTATTGGGGCATTTTATGGCCCCTTTAAGTTATTCATCAACATCTAAGTAGAAAGTTTTATACAACGCGTATTCTCTTATCCAATTTCTTTAAACACATCCACACATTTTAAAAGTAAATTTACTTGAATATAAATAATTTACTAATTATTTATTTAAGGTCACGATCACATTTGGCGTTTATTTTTGTATATTTGTTCTTTAACTAGAAGTAAATTACTCTTTGACCTTCAGAGGTAGTCTTCTTTTCACGTTATCAATTAATTAAACATCGCAGTACAGAGCTGGACTACATTCTAACGCATTAACATGGAAGCACATTTCAAAAAGTAGGTTATTCTAATGGCTATATGAAAAACTAGCTAGAGACATTTTCAACATTGAAGATTTCTTTTAAGCTTAGTATGTATAGCGCACTGTCACAATATCTTCATCCAAAATGACGTCAATTATACAATTTCATATACGACATTACGGAGACCCGTTTTACCATCCCAACGGTGAAATTATATCCTACCGTCAAATCCCTTAGTCGAATTAATTTTCTATTATCTCATTCCTTTGATTTAACATCGCAAGTGATAACTATCAAGCTTGACCACTTATGACGTCACAGCACACTTCGCTAGTTCGCAAAGTTCTTTGCTGCTAGTGAGTACAGAATTAGAGGCATACTCACGATGTCATAGATGATTCCGCACCTATTTATAACTTCGATTATGTCGCGATCTGTGCTTATTCCTGCGTTGAATACAATGTAAGTACATACTGTGACAGCTTAATAACTACTACTTTATAATCCGCAGGCGTGACATTATAAAGACGTCAGAGAACGCCTTCGCGTAACTCCTATCCAATTATTTGTTAATCTACAAAATAACACTTTAGGACATGACTTAATATGACCATGAACGTCCAACGTGTAAACATCACTTTTGGGCGGTTTGTAAAACAGTGATAGAAAGTAATACATGCAAATCTTTATGTTATGGGTGTCACAAATGAATCATCCTACAACTTCTACACGGGCCGGAATCAGCGGCCCTTTTAAAACCATATTAGCAGAACAGCCAGAATCGTCAGTCTACTAGAAAACGATGACGTTTATACACGTAATTTCGTCACGATCACACGATTAGTCGACTATACTAGTATAAGAATTTCCCCTAACATTTCGGCCACACAATGAGGATGCGACCAATCGCTCGACTAGTCAACTAAACAGCAAACTTCCCGTGATCCGCTAATCACTGGGACGGCCACAATAGATCAGAGATGGTCGCAGTGGCCTCACGGGGATACCAGTTCCCAATACCCCGGACTAACCTCATGGGGATACTAGTTCCCCATGGCTGGACACTAAAATAATAATACGATAATCTGCCTCATGAGGATACGAGTTGCCCATGTCAGGACTGGCCTCATGGGGATACTAGCTCCCCATGCCCTGACACTTAAACAATAATAATACGTTAATCACGTTCAGTAGGTGTCAGTAGGTGTCGGCAGGGATCGGTAGGGATCGCTAGGAGCGCGCGTACTTGAGCGCGACGACATCTAATTAGCTAGATGGCCACAATAGATCAGAGACGACCCCATGGCCGGACACTTAAACAATAATAATACGTTAATCCCGTTCAGTAGGTGTCGGTAGGGATCGGCAGGATCACTAGGAGCGCGCGTACTTGAGCGCGACGACATCTAATTAGCTAGATGGCCACAATAGATCAGAGACGACCCCATGGCCGGACACTTAAACAATAATAATACGTTAATCCCGTTCAGTAGGTGTCGGTAGGGATCGGTAGGAGCGCGCGTACTTGAGCGCGACGACATCTAATTAGCTAGATGGCCACAATAGATCAGAGACGACCCCATGGCCGGACACTTAAACAATAATAATACGTTAATCCCGTTCAGTAGGTGTCGGTAGGGATCGGCAGGATCACTAGGAGCGCGCGTACTTGAGCGCGACGACATCTAATTAGCTAGATGGCCACAATAGATCAGAGACGACCCCATGGCCGGACACTTAAACAATAATAATACGTTAATCCCGTTCAGTAGGTGTCGGTAGGGATCGGTAGGAGCGCGCGTACTTGAGCGCGACGACATCTAATTAGCTAGATGGCCACAATAGATCAGAGACGACCCCATGGCCGGACACTTAAACAATAATAATACGTTAATCCCGTTCAGTAGGTGTCGGTAGGGATCGGCAGGATCACTAGGAGCGCGCGTACTTGAGCGCGACGACATCTAATTAGCTAGATGGCCACAATAGATCAGAGACGACCCCATGGCCGGACACTTAAACAATAATAATACGTTAATCCCGTTCAGTAGGTGTCGGTAGGGATCGGTAGGAGCGCGCGTACTTGAGCGCGACGACATCTAATTAGCTAGATGGCCACAATAGATCAGAGACGACCCCATGGCCGGACACTTAAATAAAAATAATACGTTAATCTCGTTCAGTAGGTGTCAGTAGGTGTCGGTAGGTGTCGCTAGGAGCGCGCGTACTTGAGCGCGACGTTGAGTGGCTTCTCCTCTTTGAGCGAGTCCTTGAGCAGCAGCTCGGAGCTGGCGAAGGGCGGCTCGGAGTCCGACGGCTCCTCTCCTTCCGCCCGCCCGCCCACACCGTCCAGCTCGCCTGGCGTAGCGGGTCTGCGGACATCATGGGGATGTCATGTTAAGATTCAAATTCAAATATAGATCGATACAGCAGTGCCGTAAATATAGGTTGACCAGGAATATAGAAAACCTTGCCATATTGCGGTAAGCTCACGGAATTACTTTGTTTTACTGGTAACACTTACTTTCTAAATTTCACTCGTAAATTTCTTGGCAGGTGGTTTGTTTGTCGTGGTTTTCACTTCTTGCTTTGAGTGATTATTTTATGCTAAAATGCCAAAAACTATTCACAGTCGTGATAGAAAAGTGGTTTTTGTGTGCTAAATAACATTTTCTTTAAAATTACATTTAATCGTTTAAATAACATTTCAGACTTTGTTGTCGACATGACATGAGTATTACTATAGCTACTGTTGCTTGTGCTGTTGCCATTAAAAAAAGAAACTTTAAAGCCCTCAATGCAGGTTTTTTTATATCCTGGTCAGCCTATTTATTTGATATACGACGTACATAATTCTGTAAGTTTTCCAAAAAATGCGAATAGGTTGAAAAAAATATTGAAAGAATTTAAAGATACAGCAATACGTGTACGCAGTTACGTTTGCGCGGCGCGGACTACCCAGCTCCATCTAAGGGTCTCCGCAAACTGACTGCAGCCACTGGCGGCTGTGGCGCTTCTTTTTAGAAGCACGATCAGGCCAACAGCCAATAGCTCCAAAAACAGTGAGCAGAATTCAGCCGAAGCGGCTGTTGGCCGGACCGCGCTTTTAAAAAGAAGCGCCACAGCCGCCGGTGGCTGCAGTCAGTCTGCGGGGACACTAAACGTCCGGCGTCTTGTCTCCTTTCACTGTCGTTGTTTGAACGCCGACACCCCACCTGTAGCGGCGGCAGTTGGCGGGCGCGAGCGCGGCCAGGCAGCGCAGCAGCGCGTGGCGCGGCGCGGCGTGCAGCGCGGCCAGGCGCGCGGGCGGCAGGTCCACGGCCAGGCCGCGCGCGTCGCCCAGGAACGTGGCCGTGTGCTGCTCCGCGCGCAGCTGCAGCAGCAGCACGTCCTCCAGGTCCGCCTCGCTGCGACGGACAGGGTCGGGGGTTAGATTGTAGACCTTATGGTCTGGTGATAAGGTTGACTTTGGATATAGGACTTTTGGTACTTAAGTTATTTAGTTCCTTGCAGAGAATAGGCATGATGACAGCAAGTAAATTTCATTGAAATAATTTGTATGTATAATATACCTGAATTGTTGATTATAAAACACTTATTCTTTTTATAATTAAAAGAGAGATTAATAATTTATTAATAAATCAAAATCACGAAATACGACAATCCGCCATGACATGTTGAACACCAATCACAGCGCGTGACGTCACGTTAGAGTTCTCTATCATTGTTTATTTGTAATTCAATAGAATACATACCTACTCGCTGGTTTTTACTATTTAATACGCGGTTTTTATTTTGTTTTCAACTTCAGTTTGTTTTGTGTAAATCGACTTTGATCCACTGAGTCATGGAACAAGGATTTCAAAAGGCTTCCAGCGCTAATTTACCAAGAATAGACTTGTTAATGCTAGGATCATTTCTGGGATCAAACAAAGACTTTTGTTCAGCAGAATTTAGAAATGTTAAGACTTCAATGTAAGTATCCTATATTAAACAGCTTTTTAATACATATTTATTATAAATAACTGAGTAGTTGGTCAATTAATCAGTTATCTAAGTAATAAAAATGTCTAAAGTATAGGTTATGTTTCTTACACATTTCTTTAGGCAGCTAAGTATTTACCATTGCTTGAATTAGTTAGGTAGTTAGTCAATGTTTATATCATCTAATATTGATCACATTTATTTAGGATCAACATGAAATCTACAAAATTAGAGTAGATACTTACGTCAAAGTGATCTTCACAAAAATATAGCTGAGTAGTGGGTGTTATTCCTTTCATATCACGTCTTGCAAGATTAAGCCACTTATTTCGAATAGTTTTATTAAAAGGAACGAAAATAAATAACTTCTCAGGAGTTTTTATGGACGTGTTAGTACACAGAGGGACTGAACACCACCTATACGCTTTCGAATTCATGATTATAACCAAATAACAACTGTAATTCCAAAAAATCAAGATGTTTACAACTGTCGAGTGATTGTTGTACTCTAAAGTGACGTAGCAAAGGGACGCCATGACACTTTGATGCGTTTTGGTGCGAATTTTAAATTTATGAATTAAAAAGTAACTTTTAAATACTAATCCTTAATTTTAAGCAGAAATATTATCTTTGTTGTAATTAATATATATTCCAGAGCATTATAGAACAATTTCCAAAAATTTGTCATCATGCCTATTGGTGTGATGCTTTCAAAGCTTATTTGCAAATAACTGAACTGACTACTATATACCCCACACTCACATACATACATACATTTACTTTGACAAAAAAATTGCAGTAGTACAGTATGGTCATTATAACTCGGCTGATGTGAACATAGCTACGAGTGGCTGCGCACATGTGATTTTAAGGCCAAAATGGTGGTAGGAGGCGGGGAGTGCGAGCGGTAGGATAGTTTATCGAATACCATGGACGTAAATACGTCGATGAGCCAATACGAAGTCACAAACCTCTTCCATGGTCGCCGTGTTTTGATTGGTCAATTACTGTACCTGCGCAAACATCTCGGAAAACGAAGTTCAGATCAGCCGAGTTATACTGACATTACTGTAGAAAATTACCTGGCGCCGTAGAGGAACTGCGCGAAGTGTATGTTGGAGACGCAGCCCTGGCGGTCCTCGCTGTCCGTGTACAGGTCGGTCTCGCGGTAGTACATGTACAGGAAGTCGTTCAGCTGCTTGGCGATCACCGCGCACCGGTCCTTGTCGCACATCTTGGCTGGCGGGCCCTGCACACCACGGTAATTTAAGTTAAAACAATAAAACATACGTATCGAACCGTTTGCTGTTCTGTGTGAAATTATTGCAGATGTGATTGAGGGGGGGTATACAATACAAATACAAATACAAAAATATTTATTTTATCTCCATACACAGAATTACAAATAGAGAGTGTGATAAGTATGGTAATACCGTTGGAGTATGTATGTTAGGCAGATGCTGACGGTGGGTGTGCGTAAAGCAGAAAGGAGTGCAGGGTTTATTCGTAACAATGCGTTAAATATCATAGTCTATGACAGGGCGTGCAGTGTAGTGTGCGCCCTGGGGCGTGGAGCGGAGGGTCACCTTTACATTGTAGGGCATTCTTAGTGACGAAGAGGCGCGGCGCAGGAAGCGCAGCACGAGCGCGGCGTGCTGCGCGCCCAGTTCGTTAGCGGGCGAGGACACCCGCTTCAGCACGTGCGTCAGGTACAGACCGAACGCGCGACGGGTCTCGCCCACGCTGGGAAAACGGGACGATGAGTCATTTCACTCACCAATGACAAAACGATGTATTAGAATAATCGATCTAATATAATACTTGATGCACACCAGCACTTGAAAAATGTCCCCACCAAAAGAACGCCCAAGTCGGAATTTGGGCACTCTTTTTAAATAATCGTATTCAAACGCTTCTTGTAAATCTTACTTTAATGTATTCAATATAAGGTTGAATTTATCATAGCACTTTTAATTCGAATTTCGAACGTTTTAATTTATTGCTCTTTGTGCACAGTTTATTGTCTTTGTGAATACAACTTTAAGGTGTCAGGATAAGGTTTAAGCTACACTAACTCTCACCACGAAAAAAAACTAAACATAAAAGGGGACACAAAATACCTCAAATTTCAATGGCATTGTTTTCAAATTTGTATGGCATTGTATTACTAGATTGGTGATTAGAATGTTCAAATTTGAATTTGGAACAAAAAACAAAATGGTACGAACGTCAGCCGGAGCCCGTCGCTGAGCTGCTGCTTGACGAGGTCCTTGGCGCGGCGCGCGTCGCGCGGCGGCGCGGGCGCGGGCGGCGCGGCCGGCGCCAGCTGCACCGCCGGCGCCGCGCCCGCTATGCACACCGCCTCGTACCGCTTCAGTCTGGAATGTACAGCCACGTGTTAGCGCCGGCTCGAAGGACCATGGATTGATTTTTGGAAAAAATGTTGTACATTTGTGCGGGTGGTATAGACAACACAAATAAGACATTATTAACACACGACAAACATTTATATGTCATATAAATGCCGGCTTGATATGGAACCCAGGCGCAGTCAAGGTCGCTATCAATTGGGCTATGGGATCAAACTATGAGTCACAAATTATACTCGCAATCTATCTTGGCTGGATTGAATATAGCTACGACTGGCTGCGCACAACACATTTAGTTTGAAGGGATTAAGCGGTGGCAGGGAGTTAGAAATGCGCGCGATAGGACAGATATGCAAGATACGTTGCACGTATTTTAACAGACTTAATTATAGTATTTTATTGATGATTTGTAATTTGAAGTACCATAAATGAGCATGCACAACAAGTCCCACGGCGAGTCCCATAGCTAACGGCAGTACCTGTCGGGCGCGTCGGTGAGGCTGGCGGTGGCGGCGGCGGCGTGGCTGAAGCGCGGCAGCACGTGCGCGTGCACCAGCAGGTTGTGGTTGTGCTGCAGCGCCGCGTACGGCGCGTTGTTGTTCAGCGACGTCGAGCACACCGGCACGCCCGTCACCGGATCTGCACACCAATACACCACTATAAAATTAGCTTCTCTATGAGTTATGCCTACTTACTGGTGTGGTAAACTTTAGTTAATGTGTGGTGCGGCTCGAAGGACCAACTTTTTTGTCAGTTCGAAGGACCAATTTTTTAGTGGAAATCACTTGAATTGAAAAATCTTGCAATATCATTGATATAAGCCAAAACACGCTGTATGGTACTAGATGATCAAAATAATATGGGGAATAAACAGGTATTATTTATAATATTTAAAACTATAGTAGAAACGCGCTGACTATGCGTTCCTGAAGTCTGTCAATTCGTCATGACTAGTGATGTACAATAAATGACATTATGCGTTGTAACAAATAACAGTAACAACATGCATTCATTATGCATAATATTTATTCAATGTATATGTTGTTATTTTTATAGGAATTATGTTTCAATATATGCAATAATAATATTCGTTATGTAAATAAAATTTTAAGGAATCAAATAATTGAATTTAATCATAATTTCTGAATGTAATCAAGAGAAAAAAATTAAAATGTTTTATTTATTTATTTTATTTTCATTTGACTCACCTGAGTGATATTATAACACAAATTTTCCGAAGCTATGTTTGGGCGTACCTTTATTATAATAATATTATTAGCTTTATTGAATACTTAGTACATTATATAATATATTATAAAATTATAACGTTTTATTTTATATTTTACCAACATTGTGTTAACATTACAAAAATATTAGATTACAATTGCCTTGTTATTATGTCACATCACTACAAAAACAAAAAGTTGACATGACATGGATATAACCTTGAAAGAGCGCCGTTTGACGTGGTTTTCTTTTAAAAGGTATTGTTTTTATATTTGTTATTTAAGTAATTGTAATAATTTTAGCCCAAGATTAATACAACTATTGTAAGTTGGCATAATTATTCGATTTAATGTTTGATTTTAATGTTATCACTCGTTAATAAGGCAATTAAAAGATATTAAAAAATTGACAATTAATTGTACGCCAGTTCAAAGTTACATCGCCCAGTCGAATGACAGACTTCAGGAACGCAAAGTCAGCGCGGCCAGATTATAAATACATAATTTTTCCAAGTTTTGACAATCTAAAGGTATTTTTACAATATCACATATTCACATTCTAGCAGCTGTACACCCAAACCTTACCTAGATACTGCGAGTACTTCTGCCAAGAGTTCTGACTGGGGAATATCCGCACGAAGCCGCCGCGTCGCGCGTACTGCGCGCGCACCGCCCGCACGAGGCGCAGCTCCTCGCCCGTCAGCAGGTTGGACAGCGGCGCCTGCGCCCCCGCCTGTCCCCCCGCCTGTCCCCCCGCCGGCTGTCCCCCCGCCGGCTGCCCGTTGCTCGCGTTCTTGCCGCGCACGAACACGTTCTCTGCAGAGTGGACGCGGCGACACTGGCGAAGGGCAAAATATATATTTCGAATTATAATAAGGAAAAACTGGAATTTTTTATGTAACTTTTGGATATCACATTATTGAATTATTCGTTATTGGAAACCAACGTGTTTCATAAAGTACCTACTCTATGCATTTGTAGGTGCATACGGCACTTGTCCTAGTGGTTCTGGTGTCGTAATAGCGGTACAAAAAACTAAGTCCATTCGGTGCATCGGTAGGAGCTTCCAACTTAATTCATACAGTACAACACGAAAGTATAGTACATATACTGTTGGTAATGTACAAAAGTTCTCATCCTAAGAAAAGAGAAGGGGAACCAGACACGGATAAATAATAGTGTGTAGTAACGGCAGCTCTAGGCCCCCTCAATACCCAGAGGCCCACGCTCAATAGTGGGCCACACATGGGTAGCAGCCACTGGTAGCGAGCGGGTACTCACGGCGCCGATGCGCATGCGCAGCGAGGTGTTGAGCGGCGAGGCGTCGCTGCGCGCCATGGGCACGGCCGGCAGCCCCACCAGCGTCAGAGGAGTAGTGGGCCATACATGGGTAGCAGCCGCTAGTAGCGAGCGGGTACTCACGGCGCCGATGCGCATGCGCAGCGAGGTGTTGAGCGGCGAGGCGTCGCTGCGCGCCATGGGCACGGCCGGCAGCCCCACCAGCGTCAGAGGAGTAGTGGGCCATACATGGGTAGCAGCCACCGGTAGCGAGCGGGTACTCACGGCGCCGATGCGCATGCGCAGCGAGGTGTTGAGCGGCGAGGCGTCGCTGCGCGCCATGGGCACGGCCGGCAGCCCCACCAGCGTCAGAGGAGTAGTGGGCCATACATGGGTAGCAGCCACCGGTAGCGAGCGGGTACTCACGGCGCCGATGCGCATGCGCAGCGAGGTGTTGAGCGGCGAGGCGTCGCTGCGCGCCATGGGCACGGCCGGCAGCCCCACCAGCGTCAGAGGAGTAGTGGGCCATACATGGGTAGCAGCCACCGGTAGCGAGCGGGTACTCACGGCGCCGATGCGCATGCGCAGCGAGGTGTTGAGCGGCGAGGCGTCGCTGCGCGCCATGGGCACGGCCGGCAGCCCCACCAGCGTCAGAGGAGTAGTGGGCCATACATGGGTAGCAGCCGCTAGTAGCGAGCGGGTACTCACGGCGCCGATGCGCATGCGCAGCGAGGTGTTGAGCGGCGAGGCGTCGCTGCGCGCCATGGGCACGGCCGGCAGCCCCACCAGCGTCAGCGTGTCGGCCAGCAGCGCCGACTTCACGCGCGCGTCCAGCGGACTCTCGCACGCCAGGCTGCCAGGACAAACCGACGATACGTTACGTTACAATCTCTGTTATATTTTGTTACTTTTCATTATTAAATAAGTCTTTTTTCATCTTTGATTACTTAGGAATTGTTTTTAAATACCCTCATTCCACATAAATTTTCGGCTCGAAGGACCAAAAATCTTTGATTTTTTTATTACAATTTCATTAGGAAAAGTGTGAGAACTATGGTATAAAAACTTACCTCGGCGACAAGTTTATCTCTAGTAGCCAGGGCTTCAGCATGTCATCTATAAGTATGTCGTAGCCAAATAATTCTGAAATTGAAAACAAACCACGTTGTTAACCTAAACCGATGATGATGTGAATAGGTTGTTAATATGGTGTAAAGAGGTTATGACAAGACGACATTTGAAACAATTCACAGTTTGTACATTTGTAAATCAAAACTAATGGATCGATTACAAAAATTCTTTTGCTACTGAATCTGAGCAACAAGGGCTATATTTATCATGGTATACTCGTAATACCTATACATTGCATTGCAAATCTAATAACAAACTATCTCTCACCGAAGCAGTTGAACATGTTAGGCACGAAGACCCGGGCGGCAGCGGCGATCGTCTGCGCGGAGGACAGCACGGACTTGACGACTAGGTCCTCGATGGCGGCCATGAGCGCGGCCGTGTCGCGGCCCGCCTTGCGCAGGTGCCGCAGCAGCGCCGACAGCGTCCACTTGTGGCCGATGTTGCCCGCGTTCGGGTCGTCGCATCTGGCGTGGTACAAAAACAATATAGCGTGTTAACGTTCTCGTCATATTGGGTGTGGTCCGATGGACAGTGGCACCAGGGTACAAGGGGGGTACTTAATTGCACCCTGCTGTTGGAAAGAATTATATTATTAGTTTGGTATATCCTTAAAATCAGATTGGAAAATCCCATTCCAACGACACCCTCCCACGGATTAGGACACTTGCAGCCCCTTAAGTAGATGCAGATGTATACCCCTAAGCAGATACTCCTTTGAAAAAATCTTGGCAACGATCAAAAAACTTCTTTTTCTACAATAAACAGGAATGTTTTGTGAGGTATCATCGCTTTCTGTACGTTCCTCTCCATCTATCCTGTCATCTATCTTTCAAAAATCAAATTCAAATCCTTTATTTATCTTCATTTAAACACCATACAAGAAGCAAACAAGTATACTCCACCAACTCACTTGATATAATCCGTGTGGTATTTGTTGATACTGTAGTTGCACAGATGCATGCAGGGGTTCCAGAGGTTGTTGTTGGTGGGGTCGTACTTGACGGTGGCGAAGCGGACCAGCCCCTCCTCGTACAGGTACACCAGCAGCGGGTCGATGCACGTCACGCACACGTACAGCCGCAGGTCGCACTTGTGCCCGCCGATCAGGAGGGGCTTGTCGATGTACTTGGCTACCACTACGTTCTCGCCTTTTGGGATTTGTTCCGGCTGAGAAGGAATGAGGTGGTTATTATGTCTCTTTGATATTATTAGTCCGGCCGGAAAGGTTTTTTTTATAGCCTGAAGGACTGACGAAAAAGCCGACGAGCCTCCTGATGATAAGTGGTCATCGTCGCCTATGGACACCAGCAACACCAGGAGAGTCATCTGTGAAACGCCGGCCCTGAAGGAGAGCTCTTTTTATACCTTTCTTGAAGAAAGGTGCTAGCTAGGTTAGGGATTAGGAGGCCGTAGGTGGCTTTTTAAATTTTTGACGGTGGCGAAGCGGACCAGCCCCTCCTCGTACAGGTACACCAGCAGCGGGTCGATGCACGTCACGCACACGTACAGCCGCAGGTCGCACTTGTGCCCGCCGATCAGGAGGGGCTTGTCAATGTACTTCGCTACCACTACGTTCTCGCCTTTTGGGATTTGTTCCGGCTGGGGATGGTTGAGTTACTTCGGTGTTTACTTTATTGAATAACGTAAAGCTAGAAGTTACCATGGATGGATTAAATGCCTAATGATATGCCGTAATAGTTAGCCCTTCAAGATGGTGAAAAGTTTCTAATGTTAGTCTATGATATTACTGGTTCACGCTTGACTATAGTGACAGCTTCGTAGCCCGGCAACTTGAAGTTTTGTCATCTGAGTGAAACAGGTGCAGGCGAAGTTAGAGGGCGTCCATTTACTACGAGAGATGGCTTTAGTGAATATTTTGACCCCTTCTTCCCCTTAATGCCTCACGTTATGTAGAGGCGCCGCTTTAGAAACAAGAAGGGTAAAAGCTTGTGGCAAAAAATCTTAAACATTTCTCTGTTTCGGAAGGCACGTAAAGCCGTCCTAGTTGGAAAGCAGTCTCTAAGCCATGTCGGAAACTTAGGGCGGCATAAAAACTTCCCACGCTTCGGTTGGCCACTAAGTCCTTTTGAGGACACACCCAGATATTGTTCCCATCGATAAACGACAACCAAAGAAAAAGGAGGAAAAAGGAGAGGAAAAATACGCTCATTTATGTTCACTACACCATGACTAAATCGAAACTAACAGCTTTTATAACCAAGTATACCAAAGGCATCTTCACCATGTAAATATAACACTAACCGTATTAACGATGTAAATCCCGCGACCGCGACTAGACGCAGCCGGCTTGACGATCCACGGCCCCTTGGTGCGGTAGTGCGTGGTGCACAGCTCCTTGTACTCGCCCGGCATCAGGAACGTCGTCGGGATGAAGTCGAAGTGCTTCACGCCGCGGAAGTACTGCATCTTCTCTATGTTCTTGAATAGTTTGTCTTTGCGCGTCAGTTCGTATGACCTGGTGCAATTTGGACCAAACATTTTTGCAGGAAAGCATTCGCTTGTCAAAAGACTAAAATACCCGTAAGTAATAGGTGCACTATATTGGAAATTGGAATACATTTCGTTTCTCTAAACCCTAACACTCTCATACTCAAACTAAAGTTTCAAACTTCCTTAGTCAAATCAAACAATCACCTTGATACTACCCTCCATTTATCTCCTAAGTTTCTTTTTAATACTGCTAACACGCGTGCCTTTCTATAACGCCTATATCTCACCAATACCAAGGTTTCCAATACCAACCTTTTAATTCTTCACTGACACCACCTTCACACTCAACAAACCCTTCCCTCATCCTACCACATCATCATTCCTCCCTCAACAAACACCCCAACATACCTGGGAAAATGGTTGACCCGCTGGTACGGCGAGAGGGCCCGGAGCACGTCCGGCTTGGGGTGGAGCCCTGCCCACAGGAGATTGAAGTCCTTGGAGTCGGCGCCGGCCTCCGTCAGCCCGTGCGCCTGCAGCAGCCGGTGCAGCAGCTTCGTCTCCGTGTTCACCAGCTTGTACGTTATCCTGAGCGTGCGCGCTGGCATTTGGTTACTATCTAATACCTGGAAGATGACGACATTTTGAATTACGAGTATGTGAACAAAGAAATTCGTTAGTGGTAAATAAAGAATTATCATCAAAGCTCTTATGATTCACCCTGAAAGTTTTAGAAACTTCCCCGAAATCTTGAACCTTTTTTCAGAATAAAATCATTAGAAAGCAAAAGAACAATACGTTAAAAGAAAGATTTTGACAAAAGTTTACCTTAATACTTTCTACTTCTTTGACTAGAAGATGTTCCGAATCATCACTATCAAGCGCAGGGGATATCGATCTTTCTTTCGCCGCTTTTCGTTTGTTCTTCCCCTTTCCTTTTTTCCCCTTCTTCTCTTCTTTGGTTTCTGCAATGAACACGAGCTAGGAGTTGAAATAAAATTATGTGATAGAAAATTGCGACGATGCTAGAAAAATGTCTACCTTTAGGCGGAGATGGTTCTTCAGGCGGTTTGATGTTGGCAGTCGTGTTTTCGATGTTCAAATGTTTCTTCAAGGTTATCTTACTCAGATCATTTAAGACGTCTTCTATGTCTCTCTTGTGTTCCACGGCTTCATGTCCCTGCTCCTCTATCGATATTGTTTCAGGCACTTCGGATTCACTTACATGTTTAACTACATACGCTTGGCCTGTTAACTTATTGCTATTTCCAAACGTTTCCATGACGTCGTGCATAATGTTTTTCGGTCTAACGCTGAAGGAATGTGGTTCTGCCACCAATCTTTTGGCCATATTTTTAGCTTTGTTGAGAAGTATTGTCGTCCCTGTGTTATTTCCGACTGTTTTTGTGGTGGATTCCATTGACGGTGTTCTAGATGCGAGGACACAAGATCTGAAAACGAGTACGGCCGCTTTGGACCCGATGGGCCCTCCCGACACCCAATCGGACACACAGCCCTCATTTTCTTTCTCTTTCCCGTTCGTATCCTCGTCATTTTTTCTCATGCTGTCTTTGTCTTGCTTGTCGGTTGTCTGAAGGCCTGATGTAGACGGATTCGTAATTTCTGATGATACATGTGGACTGAAAATAGAATAATTCAAATAAAATCGCTCTACAATACGATCGTAAAATGAAATCTATAGTGAAAACTGAAGAGTGGTATTGAAATATTTTCATAAATTTGCAAATATTTCAAGCGGAAGCTGACCTTTGAGCTGGAGAGTAATAAAATTTGATCTAGTGAAGCCTAACGGCATGTCATCAAAAGCTTTTAGCTTTATTGAAAGAGCAAGAGCCAAATTTGTGGGAAGCTACCAAACTGAGCGACATTGAAGAAAATGAACAGTAATTTATAGATCGATGTGTAGTGGACTTGCTATTCTAATGCACAGTGATGCATTGCAGATTGATGGACTAAAGCCCGAGCGCAGTCGAAGCGGAGATACGAATACTAATGAATTAGTATGACTTCATAGTAACAGAGATGTCTGTGATACATCTAATGCAACGGTAAGCGGATTGCTTATTGTGTCGCACCTTAATATAATTATGGTGGTGCCGTGATTCATGACTGACCGCGCCTTGTGAGAACATAATGGGCGGTTCGCGTATTCATTTGCTTTTATTACGTCAAAAAGGGTACAATGTATATTTGATATGTCACTGCAGTTCGCAGGTTGTCAAGACCACCTCATATCCATATCAAAGCCAGCGTAAACGAATCCATCAGTGACAAGGACATTTTGCCCAGTAGAAAATTTTTCAGCAAGTACTGTATAACATTGATGTAATAACTTAAAGAGTTTCATTTCTTTGACTGAGTAATTTAGAGCAAATAATTTCCACAGTGTACCTACTGATAAAATGTGGGAAATGATTATAATCTGATTTTAAATTCATTGAACGTAAATCGTATCGTTAGAGTAGGTACAAACATAATATTAAGATCAGAACAAGAAATAGTACAAGAATATATATGTATGTATTTTATACATTAAAAACATGGAAAGTTTCTCTAGGCAAGGAACGACTTCGGCTGTCTCGTCTATTAAATATTTTTAAATTGGTCATATAAATAGTATATCGTATATAATAGTAATCTTTAAGTATTATTTGTTGGTTTGAATTCGGCGGCAGCGGAGGTATGCTGCTAGCTCGTTTGCAATCTTAAATCCTCCTTTATCTCTTCTGTGCTTAAATCCATAAAAAACAATCAGTTCGTACCTACCCAGAACCTGATCTTCTTCTAGCACTTTTACAAACAGGAGGCATAAAATATACAGTGTATGAGTGCCTAAAGCAAAGAAAATTTTAGAAACTAATAAATCGAAATGTGCCAAGGTCCTAAGTTCTAACTAACCCATGCCTACACCGTGTCCGTGCGCCACGCAACATATGGCCGTGCGGCGCGGTCAATACTTCGATTGTAAACAGTTCAACTCCTTAAAAGGATGTGAAATACGCGAGGCACTTTTATAACGCCAAAAACCGCCTTACACCGTTGTGTAACTCGACTGATACACATTAACTATTGTTTCAGTAAAGTCTGTACAGAACCGCAAAATCCAACACTCGAGTCCTAATCACATAAAACTGATTGATGGAACAAATTCGTTGTTTTTCAGATATCCAGATAAACTATGGTTAAACTGAGTTCTTGTAGGATTCATTGAAAAGTCTGTGCATATCGACTGTTTTGTGTTCTCTTATTGCCATGGAGATTTCTTTTGGATATAATGATGCCCTCCAGCGCAATGACCCTTTGTCTCACCTCAAGGGACGTACTTGTTATTCTCCTGGGACTTGTTGTTCCAAGTCCTAATAAATTGGTAAATTTATTTTTGAATATAACATTTCTAAGAGTCATTGTAAGAATACATATTTGAAAGCGTCTTTACAGGCGCATTCGCAATTAGGAGGCTTTGTAATCATGGAATGACATTGATAGAATGGCCTTGATGTGAAGTGCTCGATTGGTTTTTGTTAAACTATTCGGAGTTATGACATTGTTGAATTTTGGTGACAAAATATTGAATGGAGACAATTTAATTGTGGTTGCCGTCTGCATATAGAAAAAATAGATGGAAGATATAATTATAAGAAAATATATTATTTTACGCTCACATAAAGATGGGAGTGAGTAACCAAGAACCGAGAACGATAATAATTTATCTCCCAAATAAATGTCAAATAAAAAACTGTAACTGAACTTGGCCCTCTCTTCTCGGCAAGCAGGTCATTACAATTACTAAGTTGCAGTCTCCCATCAATAGATAACAATTGTATTTTACAACCGTAACTATTAAATATCAAGTCAAATCGTTTTCATTCTATTGAATTCACGCTAGAACACGCAAAAGTGAAACTAAAAATGCAATTTAATTGACTATAAAAAAATTATTATTATTATTATTATGGCGTGTTAATCGGCGATTTAACGAGGTGTTCCGTAATCAGTGGATAAGACTAGCAGCTATTCATCTCAATTATTGAGTACCTGTTCATCGCAACCCTTACTGCTGGGGATCTCCTCACAAAATGTTGGAGATACAGAGGATAGATAGTCTGTTAATATATCCGCAGAAATCCATAGTGATAATGTCAAGTAAAAAAAATATTATTTTATTATTGATCAGCCACAGGTTCAAAATTGGTTTTACTCACAAATTATTAAGAGGATTTAAGACCGTAGACCACCCAACATATTGCTCAAGCGCTAATAATTGGGTACACTTCACGCAATTTGCCATTGATTACATATATAAATAGACAAAAACAAACTTGAAGTTTTAGTATCGTCAGACACAGACACTCAGAAATTACAGACCATTTGAATTTTATTTATACGTAGTACCTATAGATGTGAAAAATATTTTATGTACAGTAATACACACTTAGAACAATATTGCACTTCGTTCGTCACGGTGTGATAGTCGCCCGGGGCAGCCATAAAATATTAAGCTGGTAATTATGAAATAATGACCACATGGCCGTGTGTTATCATTCCCACGTTGGAAAATAGCGCACGTTCCATGGAATTGGTACCAAGGGCAGGGCGTGTATCGACCGTGTATTACATCTGATTCCATGGTATCAATCGCTCTTTTTTATTCAAATATGGACACGCTTGGTTTTGTCAACGGTGTTTAGCCAGCAAGGGAATATAATTATAAGTGCTTCTTGAAACATTGCATTATTGGATTATACAATGATCAACCTCAATTTATTGGATTTTCTGTGCTATAGATGGTAGGTGTATAACATTTTACAATCACCAGACAATGGATGTTTCTTCTCATTAGCCAAAGGCGCTAAGATACCTGACAGGTTTACCTGTACATTGTACAGGTAAACTAATGCTTGCACTAATTCCGTTCCACCCGTCCTTTTTGAAAGACCCTGTAGAATGTAGATGATCGCTTGAATCGCTGGCGGGAAGACAACGCAATAAGTTGCGCACTGTAACGCCTGGCTTACGCCCTAACTGGAGTAAAGTTGTAAAATTCAACCTTCACTGGAGGGCAGTGGTAAAACCATAGATGTAGCATACACTGACGTTTAGATAGATTGGAAATGCAAAAGAGCAAAACATATGATAACACGTATGGCAGAGCGAGATAGATAGACGAAACCAATTTTTAGACGGCTTAGCGGGCACTTGTCAAAAATTGTTCCTCAATTTTCTCAAAATATTTAAATTAGTTTTTACATTTCTGTGTTGAATAACGTCCTTTGTAGTATTAATTAGTGATGGTTACTTGTGCGGTACCTGGATGTGACTCCTCTAGATATAAAAACCATCAGGAAGGCGTCGCGCTCGGCGGTGACATTGACAGCGGGCGATTCATTTTTGGTTTCGCTTTCGTCCAAGTGATACAATTGCCGATCTTTAGTTATATAATAAATCTATGGGTAAAACAGTTACATTACAGGCGAGTCGCAGTTAAGAAGCGGGCCTTACGACCATTAATCAAGAGGAACAGCACACACGAAACACACCAGGAATCACTTTATCTACTAGCTGCCAAGTTTAATATGCGAAACATTAATCTGCAGTAATCTGCGTTAAATTATCATAATGACACGGCAACAACCAATCGGTTATAGATAAAATCGACTGCCGGCACGAGGCACAGGCGCGAGCGCAGGCCGCAGCTACTAAAACGTACAATCACTACATTGTGCATGTTAATGGCTTCTCTATAAAAACAGCTGGTCACTATTTTCCTTAAAGACATGTCGTGAATAAGAAGTTAGCTAACACGTATAAAACATTTTTATCGCATTTTTTCAGTACAGTCATTTCGATTAGCCTCGAAATCCTACACCATGCCACTCTAGGGTAGCTGGTGAAATATGTTCTAACTCAATGATGATGAGAGATTCGTGTTTTATTAGGTTAAAACCAAGGCTACGAGTTACAATAAACTTTGAATTATTGTATGTACATTACAATTTTAGATCCTGCTTCAATTACAAATAGTTTATGAGTTGTTTCAATGGCTATCTAGTTAAAAAGAAATTACACATACTGTACAATGTACATACAGTTGTCATAGGTGATATCTCCATTGAATGAGACATGTGCGTTAAATAGGAACGAACTGTCTTTCCTAATAGCACTGAACATAATAAATGAACAAAGATTACCTTTCCAACACTCATGCTTATCGTACTTGAAACCAGAGTGAATAAAACGAAGAAACGAAAAGAGAACAAGTCGGTGAAATTCAATCCGAAAAATGATCCATATCAGCTTTAGACGAATATTTATGAATGGTGAGAACACCGCGCTAAATATATTGTGTACGTAAGGATTTATTTCCGAAGCTGACCAAACCGTGCCCGATGTGCCTAACCTACTTAGACCATTGCTAAATCAAGGCAAACATTAAACTCTGAGCAAGGTAGCCTGCAGTTAATCTCATTGTAAACTAGCGTACGATACGAACGGTTCATGAGAAATTTTATAGAGACAGAAATAGCTAATGAGAGAGTATTTTTATCTCATATAATCAAATTGATGGCCATGATGGCCAATGTAGATTTATATTGGTGAGTTTAGTATTTGTAATTAAAGAATTACTGTACCCATGGGGTGTGCGTGTGATCATTAAAGCTTTTTGTTTCAGCTTATAATAGGTTCAAAAGTCCTGTCTCAAGAAGCTACACTTCAAGTTTTACTCAAAGTAATACGCTTCGATAAGATTGCAGATAGACAATATACAATGTGTTTTTTTTACACTTGATCAAATGAAGTGTGCGGATACTAGACAAAAAATCACCGACAAAAACATTTTTTTTTAATTTTTTTTATACACTTTCTCGAAAATAAGAGCAATTAAATTTTTTTTATTAAAAACCTTTCTTTTTGATTACTTTTTTGATTTCTTTGTCTGGGAACGGTGTATTTTCGTCAAAGTAGTCTCTTTTGAAAGCTAAGAAGTGTACCTACCTAAGCAAATAAAGTGAATAACAATATCGAACATAAGCTTCGAAAAAAAACATAAACTATTTGAAATAATAAAAATAAAACTTGATTTTTATTGATGTTTGACCTCTAACTTTAAAATGGGGTCGTTAACATAGTCTTTTTTGCACGTTTTATTAAAGTTCATGATCTAATGAACAAATTCTCTAAAGTAACTATTGCTCTATCTATTTTCGTTGTTATGATATTCACCGTCAAACTGACCCCAGTTTGACGGTGAATATCATAACTTCTATCTACCTTTGGCTATCTGTGGCATCATAGCTCCCGAACGGATGAAGCGATTTCACTTTAGTTTTCTTTGTATTAAAGGGGACGTACGGGCGCGTATTTTTAGATATGTTTGATGAAAATCGGTTGAGCCGTTTAAAAGTTGTTGGGGTTGAAAGTGGGGAAGAATTTTCACTCTGTCTCTTTGTGGCATCATACCTCCCGAACGGATGAAGCGATTTCAATTTAGTTTCTTTTTGTATTAAAGGGAACTTACGGGCGCATGTTTTAAAATATGTTTGATGAAAATCGGTTGAGCCGTTTAATAGTTGTGGGTGGTGAAAGCGGGGAAGAATAGCCGTATGTATGCAAATATACTCGTGTGGGGTCTCAAATGAAAGCGTACAGTAAGAGAATATTTATAACTGATCCCAGAATGTTCTTACATAGAAAAAGTATAAAATAAAAAATTAAATCAAAAATTTAAAAAACCCCCGACACAAACATTTAAAAAGTAAAAAATAATATCTTTTAAAATAATACGTCGCGTTGGGGAACAACTTTTAAACGGCTCAACCGATTTTCATCAAACATATCTAAAAATACGCGCCCGTAAGTACCCTTTAATACAAAGAAAACTAAATTGAAATCGCTTCATCCGTTCGGGAGCTATGATGCCACAGATAGCCAAAGGTAGATAGAAGTTATAATATTCACCGTCAAACTAGGGTCAGTTTGACGGTGAATATCATAACAACGAAAATAGATAGAGCAATAGTTACTTTAGAGAATTTGTTCATTAGATCATGAACTTTAATAAAACGTGCAAAAACGACTATGTTAACGACCCCATTTTAAAGTTAGAGGTCAAACATCAATAAAAATCAAGTTTTATTTTTATTATTTCAAATAGTTTATGTTTTTTTTTCGAAGCATATGTTCGATATTGTTATTCACTTTATTTGCTTAGGTAGGTACACTTCTTAGCTTTCAAAAGAGACTACTTTGACGAAAATACACCGTTCCTAGACAAAGAAATCAAAAAAGTAATCAAAAAGAACGGTTTTTAATAATAAAAAATTAAATTGCTCTTATTTTCGAGAAAGTGTATAAAAAAAATAAAAAAAAATGTTTTTGTCGGTGATTTTTTGTCTAGTATCCGCACACTTCGTTTGATCAAGTGTAAAAGAAACACATTGTATATAAACACTACACTACCTACACCACAAAACTTATCCATAGTTTAAATTCAAACAGATTTGACGTATAGAATAACCCTCGTTGATCATAATTTAGCATCCATAGCTGATGGACAATCAATCGCTCTACTTATATTATAGATGGTACTATAAATTTAACTGATTACCTCTTCTAGACAAAAATCCCCGGAAACACTTCAAATTCCTTTTGATAATTAAGCACACACAAAATTACTGTCTGTAATGGAATTTGCACCAATGTTTTGGATGTCTGGTACATTCATTATGATCTTTTTTTTTTTTTTTTTTTATGAATTAAGATAGCAAACGAGCATGCAGTACCACCCTTCCCCTGCCGCCCATAACAACTGTGACCGACCTAGAACTAGACTCAAAGGGACTAGGATGGTTAGTCCAGTTAGTAGATGGTGTTAGAATATTAGTTGGTTAGTTTGTTAATAAGTGCGAGGACAGGGTATGTTAGTGATAATTAGTCCTGTTAGTTAATGTTAGTAATAGTCCAGTTAGTTATTGTTAGTATGAGTCTTGTTCCAATTCGGTCACAGATGCGTTGCTACCCCTGAGGTCTGAGATGGTCGCCTCTAAAAAAGTGAAACCGGCTCCACAAACCTTCCTATCCGGAACACAATTGCTCTTAAAAACAATTATTATGACGGTAGGAATGGTACTGAGTACCTTGGCGGGCGGTGGTCCTACCCCGGGCGAACTCTAGGCTCTACCACACTATTAATACAAATTTAGAGACATCTCTGAGAGAATGATTCATCTGTAGATACGTATATTATATCTTAATTTATGTTGTTTATATGACGCGAAATTCAGTAGCATGCAATTTCTCCTCACCGACCCTTGGGTTCGAACTGGATTTCACAGAAAATCTTTGTCTTTTGGAATAATATAATATTATATTGATCATGACTGATACACATTACAGTATAGATGATCGACGAAATTTACCTTTCAAGACTTCAAACTGCACGAGAATACTATTTCGAAATAAATCAGTAACCTTCAATAAACTCAAGGTAGTATTAAATAAACTACCAGCTGATAATTTTGACGCCCCTAACGACAAAAAAAGACTTGAATGTATTAATCACACTTCAAACTCTAAAGAGTGTTTTTCAAACCGTAATTTCACCAGAAATGTTTGATTTTATAGCTTTTACAACTATTATCAACATTTACACGTGTTTTAGCGCTAGCCCACCCGGTACCATGCCATGCCTAACACCAAACGAGGTTTGAAGCCTTTTTATAATAGGGGATTCGATAGGCAAAGTGGTTTGTAAAATTTGGACCTTAAATTGAGAAGATTTAGCGCTATTTTTGCAGGACTATATATGAAATATACTATATATGACTACTATATATGAAACACATTTTAGGAAGCACATTAATTTTGATCATCAAAAACCAGTGGTATTAAAAAAAATAAGTAGTCATTTTATTATTATCTTCGACAAAAACACATACATACATCATGCTACGTACTTCATTGATCTATTGCTAGGCACCAGCGAAGGAAGAAAGGATGGAAATGACAAAACTCCAAAAAGACACCGAATGTTGCCGCATTTGAAGGGCATTGCTTGAGGTAATAACTAACGACTGAATAACATATATTATGGTGTGACAAAGTGAGTCATAATCTGATAAAAATTCCGTGCTTAGGAAGATAAATTATGCTCTCCTAATCGCTTATTTGTTAGCAGTGGTTAATCCTCGTCGTAAGTTTTCGGTGATTTCTCTAGATTAGAGCAACTTTAGATAGTGGTAGGACAGTAATCTGTGTACTTTTAATTCTTCTTTCAATGATAAAACCATAGATTTATTATATAACTAAAGCTCGGCAATTGTATCACTTGAACGAAACCAAAAATGAATCGCCCGCTGTCAGTGTCACCGCCGAGCGCGACGCCTTCCTTTTTATATCTAGAGGAGTCACATCCAGGTACCGCACAAGTAACCATCACTAATTAACACTACAAAGGACGTTATTCCACACAGAAATGTAAAAACTAAATTAAGTATTTTGAGAAAATTGAGGAACAATTTTTGACAAGTGCCCGCTAAGCCCGCTATGCCGTCTAAAAATTGGTTTCGTCTATCTATCTCGCTCTGCCATACGTGTATCATATGTTTTGCTCTTTCGCATTTCCAATCTATCTAAACGTCAGTGTATGCTACATCTATGGATAAAACTTAGTGGAGTATGCTTTACAAGGATCTAGATTTCATATATATCTAGATATTTATGTATTTATTTGATAGATATTAGACTACGAGTATCTATATCTAGTCTAGATTAAAAAATAGTAGATGCGTATCTGCGGAAGGAAGCATGTGGTTGCAGTCTCCATGGTCATGTCTGTATGAATGGTTAGTAAGTATTAATAAAATATAGGTATACTCAATTATATTCTTTTAAAGATAGAAGGCCTGTAAATAATTTACCCGTGGCCAAGCTTAGTACGAAGTTAACGAACACTGCGAATCAATTATCTAACGAGTACTCCATTGTAACGGCACGTCAATCCTTTTTCTCAGGCATTATTTTCCAAACACAATTAGTACCTACTTCAAGTTCTGTAAATTGGGTAAGCGGCAATTGATTGTGACTGAACACGAAATTCTTCATAGCGGTTTCAATTACACGCCGTTACACGATTCAATAAAATTGTTTTCATGAAATGACAGAAGTTAAAGAAAATGGAAAAGAAGACGCTCAAATTAGTTGATATGCATTGAATTGTAATATTTTTAATGATGATAATATTTGTGTTTTAAAGATGAATCTACTTTAGAGTTCACGTGACATTATTTAATAAATTCCCGAAAATTATATTTTAAGTAAAAAAGACCGGTTAAGTGCGAATCGGACAATGTGACCGTCATCAACAAAGATCAAATTAAACACAATTAGATAATTCAATATACCTACAAATGCAGCTTAAAACTGTTTTGGTCCAAAAGCGCATCTTTTGAAAACTAGAAAAAGAGATAGTTGTAAAGTGCACTTAGCACTTAAAAACATATTAGATTGTAATAATAAAGGTATCAAGATATCTACTCATTTATTAATTGCACACAATTAAAATGAAATCTGATTTTCAGCGTACCTAGATATGCTACTGATAAACATTATTATAATCGTTAATAGTAATCGATACTAAAATTCTCGATTTAACTTCGCGAGTCTCACCGCATTTCACACGGCCGCGAACGTTTGTCGATTTAAATTCGGCACGATACTTATATATTAATATTCCTCGCCGTTGGCCGTAAATCCAAATATGTTACCAACTAACCGTCTTTACAAATTAAAAAGTTTATCGAACCCCATTGTGTGGGCGGGTTGCATCAATGGAACGGATATGGTTACGTAATTTTTTTACAACTCCTATAACGTAGAATATTAATACACATTAACGAAGCCTATTTCATAATCACTTTTATTTAAACGAATCATTGGCGAAATCGATGATGAATCGGTAAGTGACTAAGAAATAAAGAAATCGATTTTAGTGTAAAAATTCTATCAAATTGTATTTTTTCGCACCCCTAAGAGATTTAAAGAGTAATAAAATAAGTTAAAACAATAATTCAAAACTTATCCATTCGGCTCGAAGGACCAAGATTTGTCAACTTGTCAAACAAAAGTTTAAAAGACAAGAAATTCACCTCGCACTTGACTGACACGAACACGATCGCCGAATTTATTAATGGCCATGTTAGCACGAGTGTATTGTATCCCTGGGCAACGTATCGATCAGTCGCCACGCGTGGGGTGACACCCTCGCGGCGGCCGGGTGTACAGCACTCGTGGTGGAGTATAGAGGAAATTGGTAATATCTTAATGAAACGCAAAACTACTTTGTATGACATCCGCCAAACGACGTCGCAGGCGAGGTTATGACTTGATTGATGTGTTTTTATACGCAATGCAGTTGATGTTAAGGTGGGTTTGTGTATCTCATTATAGTACCTATTTATAGTAAACACACTGCCCTGTTTTTAGACTTTTTAGTAACGGCGAGATGACAAACGATTATGAGTTTGACAGCTATTCTGAGTAAACATTTGTGTAATAAGGAATGACATCACAATTAGTTATTATTTTTACTTATAACACCTTTGTTAACGGGTACCTACGTGCTTGGTAACAGATTTTCGTAATCGCTGATTTCATGTTTTCATGAGCTTCAGTTAAAAATGAATGACGGAACATAAATATTAAATTTCCCGTAAAATCATGCTGATGCCGTATTTTTAAAGTATTTTTACATGCTATGAACGCTGATCAATTCAAATGCAGATAGTACCAGGAGCTGCGTGATTCATGCCAGTGAATCAAACTTTAAAGGGGTTCGAATGGAATATTTTGGCATGGTAATTCGGACGTTATTTTGAACAGATCCCATCGACGCTGTATTACCATCGCATCATAATATTGCATGCCTTATTATCGAACCAATCGGGAAAGCAGCGTCGCAAAGAGGTTGACTATTTCTGTTGATAGCGAATGTTGGCCTGAAGCACATATTCCACAACAAGACGTTAGGCTACGTTCCCACGCAGTCCTGTTCCGCGGAGCAGCTTTTTATGGAATCAAGGAAGACTGATTGGCCAGTTCACACGGTTGTTCTCGTCTTGTTCCATATTATCCAGTCGGGTAAAGAAAAGAACATTAGAAGAGATGGACGCGAACAATGTAACGACTAACGACACATTGTTCGTACCTACATAAATTTAAAAAACTATGAGTGACAAAATTTAATAGAAATAAATACTCGCCTGGGCCAGATTTTTGCAAAATCCAAGAAAGATTATTCGTGTATATTTTCTTTATAAAAACTGCTTTAAATGTATTAATTTGATATATATCCTCATTACATGTATATTAAAATATTATGCCCAAAACAAAGTAAAAATCAAATAAAAAAAAAACATAAAATTCCCTTTCCAACTATTGTGGCCATAGTTACGAGTGCACATCACGGAAACGTTAGAAAGTACCGTGGAGGGCTCCCCTCGCCTAATCACTATTCATTACATAGTATACCTACATTTCGCGTTGATAAAAAATCGGCCAAGTGTTAGTCGGACCGACACAGGCTACCGTATCATTTTGCAATTTACACAAAAAAAACATAATTCTTGTATGGTTACATCTTTTTTTTTACTTTTAAGTATTGTTATAGATGATATTGTAATACACAACCTTTAAAAATACAAGTGTTTTCCCTATGACGAGATAAGTACTAACTGTCCTGTATATCTATACCTAGACAGGGCAGCGGATTTGTAGGGTACCATAGGCTCACTTTGTATACCGAACCCTAAATAAATCGTTGCAAATATTACAGCAGGCCCATAAAGAGTTATGATCGCCGATTACCGCCGCATAAACTGACACACATTTGAATATTGTTTTAACAACGCGTGACACACGAACGTAGTATTCTTTTTAATTATAAGCATGCAATTAGGTATGCATGTAGAACAAAAATAAGTTAATTAAGTGCGTTATACATTATATATAAATATTACAATTAATATAATTATCTTAGAGCATGACAAATAACTAGGGGAGTAGGTACTTATTTTAAAACTATTGTTAATTTTAATTATGACAATAAAAAAATGAATCGTACTGTTATGTAAATAACAACAAAGGTGTGAACATTTTTTAATCCTACTAGGAGGTCAACTCATAAGAAAGCATTGAAATATTAAGTAAGTATAAGCTTTTTATATTACCAACTTATTCTATGCGGTTGAATTTTGAAATTTAGGTACTACTAAGAACGGATCCACGCACTATCTAGGTTTTGTTTACCTACGTTCAACTCCAGTCTGGCTGAAAATTCGATGACTGACACTTGAAGGAATGTAACACAAATTTTTCCTAGGGCCTCACGAGTCTACGTAAGTTTTTTCCCTGTTGCTAGTTTATCGTCACACACTGGGGCAACCTGTATATCTTTATTAGTTTACAGTTTATACTACCGAGCATGACGGAACTTACTAAATGGAAATATGGCACAATCCACATATAAATGGTCTTGAGCACGACACATTCTTTATAAATAACTGCACTTCATGGTTAAACTTTTTATTATCTTGAAAAGTTACGCCATAAAACTCTATTGAAAAATCTTATCGCGTAATACAGTAATCAGGAGTGTTGTTCTCAATACCGTTATAACCTGAAGAAAACAATGGAATGCCGCAGGTTTCGAGGACCCAAGAGTAGTTGAATTGCCGCGTAAGGGGGAGGCCTATATGTATTTTCAAACAGCTGGTAGACAACAAGTAGGTTATGCTTCAAAGTGTCCAATATAGCAATATCCAGGTGCGACGTCACGTGCTCCGCAACATTCACCATTCACCTTTTAACACCTTTCCATTTATAATTGGGTAAAGTCAATTTCAGTCGTTCAGTCCACACGTTCTTTATGAGTAAACTAGCGGCCCGCCCGCGGTTTCACCCGCGTGGATCCCGTTCTCGTGGGAATATATGCATGTATTATACATAAAAACCTTCCTCTTGAATCACTCTACCTATTACAAAAAACCGCATCAAAATCCGTTGCGTAATTTTAAAGATTTAAGCATACAGACAAACAGACAAACAAACAGACGGACAAAAATAGCGACTTTGTTTTATACTATGTAGTGATCTAAGTTATTATGATACAGCTCGGAGTTTCTGTAACAAGCTGGTAAGAAGGCAATACCTATATCTTTGTCTAAAGTGAAGTTAGGTATTGACATCGAGGTCGAAACGTTACGGAGTCTAATTAGTATCTAAGTAAAATAATTACGTAGGTAAGTAATTATGACTTTTAAGTATTTTTTGTAACTTTCACCACTGCTTTTGTGTTTGTCATAATTATTTGTAGAAAGGTCCGATATAAAAGTCTAGTGAACACATTCGACTGCTTTTTTGTTGTAGCTATTATTTTCAATCGCCTACTTCTATACTCCTAACATATGCATTATATATGCATGTAATAAAATATTCATTCATATTATAATTGATTAATTACTGAATAAACAATCTCTATAAACAGTCGTGTTATTGAATTACACGTGTAAAGCGAATAATAAAATAAACGCCGTTTTAATTCATTGACACGGCAGAATAATTAATCAGTTACAATTTATTTACGTGAGTAGTGCGAACTACGTTACTCGAGCCGAAGACCAGAGTTCAAATTTTTGCATAAGTTACTTCGGTGATGCATGATCTAAAGAGAGTTATCTGATGGCTAAAAGCATTAAAAAAGGAAAAGGTTACAGGTTTACACCGGTGTAAACAGTTAAAAAAAATTACATACTGGTGTTACAATCAACTGCGATACGGATGTTTATAAATAAAATTTAGTTGTGTATGTGTTTAGGTGTTACAGGGTTAACTAATATACGTTCTAAGTTCTAAGATATTGTCGTCTACTAATATTGTTTATTGATCACGTCACGTTTAGTGATATTGGCCCATAAAGTGCACAATTTTTTACGCATCTAAAAAAATCTTTCGTGTTTTAATAAAAAACATTTTTAATTTTTTATTGATTTAAAACATTGACCGCATCAAATCAATCCACCGAAATCCTATACTTACGCGAAAAATTTTCCCATGGCGTACAGTACAGCTGAAAAGCCCGAGAGACCGGCAAACGAGTTTCCGACGTACGCACGCTGTAAACGCACGCTGTGTGGACGCGCCGGGCCCGCGACCGTCACGCGCCGCCGGCCACAGGTGACTGCGGTATTGTTGTTGTTGTGACGTAGTGTGTTGTCTGTTGTGTTGTAGTTGTATCGCATTGTGGCTTGTGCGGCTTGTGCCCACCGCGCGATTGCCCAGCAGTGACCACTGACACGCTTATTGATTAATCTGGTAATAATGCGATTTTGAACTTTCATCTGTTGGTTCTAAACATTTTAACTGTAAATATCTTACTTGCCGACGATTTTTCTCGTTTATAGCATCGTTGCATAGTCACGGTTAATATTTTATAGTCGTATATTGTAAGAAAAAACTTGGTCCTTCGAGCCATCAAAGGCGACTCTTTAATACGCCATCACTAAGTTGTTATTAGTTTTCTTTTACTTTCAACTCGTTCAGTAGAACAATTACTGTATTTCTTTTAAATAAACTTACAACAATGTTCGTCAAAGTGCGATGCAGTCATATTAAATATTTACTATAGCCTTGACGTGCGCACGTTCCGAGTTAAGTAATTATTGCGACTTCAAATGTACGAAGTAAAATTACCGAATAACTGTAATGATTTTATAATTGCATGTTATACCAACAATTCAACAATGAAGATGTACAGAGAGGGAAGGGGGTGACTTAAGAGTCATCATTATAATCAATATTAATTATATAAAATAAAACAAGAAAGTAATTGTTCAGCAGTTGTGATCCTAAACAGGAAATAAAACGTTTTTTGTTTTTGCTACATTTGTTATCAAAATTCGTTTTTCATAAAATTTCTGCCACTGCTACACAAATAGAATTGACATAAAAAGGCTTCAAAAATTGTTAAATTTACACAGACAAGAAAATGAGAACATCATCAACCTACGCAAAGTCAATTCCACATTATCAGGGATAACACAAAAACTATTTCTCAGATCTTGCTTCAATTTAAATGCACACAACACGCACCTGATGTTGAATATAAAGAGAAATATTAAAACCATACATTAAAGAAAATTAAAGAAATACAGTGACATTCTGCCTATTTTTATGTTTGATAAAAAGGGATGGAAATTTTTTGTCTGTGAATAAAATATAACACTGATCAGCTGATATTGAGAAGAGAGTAGACAGTAAACTAAATAATTGTGTGGTTAAATTAAATCTCGAAAATTTGTTAATTATTCAATATGTACGATAAAAACACGTCTTTGAAATTGAACACTACATGTCACTATTACGTTATATCTTTTTGTTTCTTTATAGTTTAATTATATGTGATTTTCTAGAATTTTAAAATTGAGCGCTTTTGAATAAAATGGTTTATGGTGGTTTGGAAAATTAATTCTAAAATGGATGTCTTTTAGCTGAAGCATTGACGAATGTAATAATGTGAAAAGACGAGTAAAGCAGATACTAGTGATAAAAAATATTATAAGGAGAGATATAAACAATGATATAAAGTTGGATAGATATATAATTTTGAAGCTCAACAAGTTACTAGATATACATAAGAGAGACTGTTATTGAATGATTAGAATTATTGATTATTGATTGTTTAGAATTATTATTCAGTGAAATATTTTGAACTTCAAAACAATCCTATGGTAATACAGTCAGTTTTGCCTCTTTTTATTCATTTCTTAAAATCCACTATTTTAAGTTATTGTTCAAATACGTTTTTCACATTTTTTTATGTTTGCTCCTTTAATTATGAGCTTGACTTTTTATTCACTGCATACATTTTCAAATAACTTTAATAATTATTGCATGCCATTATAACTTTCATTCTTGCTAATTCAATGAGATTTTTAATATGAATTATCAGGGAACTGACTGTACATTCTAATAAGTTTAATGATGTTTCATGTCAATAATAGTTAAATATTATACTTATAAGACTTGAACCTGGTGTGTGGACGGTGGGAGTTGCATGTGGAGTGTACTTGGGGGATCTCATCCCTTACCCTAACGCGAAAACTACAGCTGTCTTCCTCCTCCATGGTGCTTATAATACAAACAACATCACTTTGTACTGTTTTAATAAAAATATACCCTGTAATTACAGGATTCCTATTAGAATTTTATATACCTAAATTTATAATTCAAACATTGTTTTGGTAAGTTTGAAGCTTTAATAATATTAGAATGTCACTAAATACACCGATCAGATGTTTCATCAAACGAAAGTTTAGAAAAATGATCAAGCCAATTCAAAAACCATTAACAAATTCAATGAACAATGAACATCCCACAAGCGTCAAATACAGCGTAAAGCAGTAACACATCGCTGCATACTGTAAAACATTAAAAAATCAATATCCTTATGCGGTATTACTGATAATTTAACAATTTATCTCACATGTCATGCCGAGAACTAAGAACAACAAATATTTAGGTTACTTACCACTATATTGACTATTCACTTCGCCGGTGATCTGCGGACGAAAATAATTTACCCACTAACAATTTCACATTTCTAGTTTTTTTTACATTTGCCTTGTTTTCTGTTTTGTTCAACAAATCAACTAAAATTTTGATAGATCCATATTTTCATGTTTCAAATATAGCACACGCGCGTCGCGCATCTGTATTGCTGCGTTCACGATTCACGACTTATTTTTTTCTTTTAATTTTTAAAAACTATATTATATTGTATCCAATCCAATCAAAGATTTTGAATAAAATTATTGATATATATTTTTAGTATGTTTTTGAAATAGATTTGTTTTAAAACGGATGACAAAAATCTCAAATGTTACCGGTATTTTGAAGATAACCGGTAAAATTCCATAGTATCAGCACAGTACCAGGCAAAATGTACATTGCTTGTGTGTTGTATATACGGGTTGTATTGTATACTATTTCAGAAGAGTACAAAAAATTGCAATTTGTAATGGGGGCTTTATATTATACAATTTGTAGAGCGCTAACTCAGTGCACTAACTAGTGTTTTCATACATTACGCCACAGACGAGGCATTACGCTGCACTAGTTAGGTACTGTCTAACCGCCTTTATATACATTATGCGATTTTAGCCATAGAGATATTACAATAGAGTGGATGAGCCATACGGCTGCCCATACATTGCAATCGCCCCCGGTTAGAAAGAGAAACAATGATAACGGTAATTACCTATCTCTCTCCGATCCCGATGAGCCAGAAAGAGAAAGGTGATTACTAAAGATTTCGTCTCTTTTTATCCGAGGTACGCTCTGAAGCCTGGCTTCTGCCCTCTATTGTAATATCTCTATGATTTTAGCACGTTAGCTCAGTTAGCGCTCTGCAAATTGTATAATGTAAAGCCCCCATAAGTTGAAAATGTTGAAAAGCGCTTGAGCTGAATAAATATCTAATATGCATTTACCTCAATTTACCTCTATGGTTTTTAACTTTTTACTAGGGATGAGGATTCTGTCCGAAAAAGATCGATGTGGTGATATCGATTCACAAAAAGACTTTTCTTCGATTGTTACCGCTTTTTTAGCCGCTCCTGTCTGACTAAGTTGATCTTTTCGTTTCGACCCTCCATTTTACTAGTGTGGAATTATATCGATTCATTACTTAAGATCGATTAAAATTATTGATCTTTTTTTAAAAAATCGATACTTCGATCAATCTCAGATTGATATATATCAAATCATATACACATTGATGTGATACTTATACATCAATGCATATACAATTAGTTGTAATGGCAACCCACACCAATACCATTACCATAATACCATACCACCACTGGTGGTCCACCATGTAGTCTTGCGCGTAATAGTTCGCAATTGAGATCGAACGACTTAGTTCGCTGCTCCGAAACGAACTAGTTCGCTCTTTTAGTTCGTTAGTTCGTGTTTTGTATTTCGTTCTCAGTTCTTCGCAGTAGGAGCTGTTTTCAAAACGGGGGAACTATCTGCCTTACACTGAATGTTGTTCGTTCGCTCGTTCGTTTTGATATTGCTCCTGCTGCCACGTGATTATTGAACACTGTTCAAACATCGCTACAATCAATGGACAAAAAGTTATAATAATCTATGAAAAATAATATTCATATAATATTAGCCTATTTAATTTTATCTATATATTAATACGTGAAGCAAAAAATTCCGTTCCGTGCGTAAGCGAGATGGCATTAGTTGGGTTAACGTCACCTCATTCGTCTCATTTTGTCAATTTTTGTCACGAACGAGTGAACTGTTGAGTGGGAAATGTGGGGATCTAGTTCGCGTAGTTCGCCCATAGGAGTCGTTCTCGCGAACTAGTTCGTTCGCGAACTACACAAGACTACCACCATGGTCCACCAGTTACCAGCTTTCCGCTTGACTCTTGATTGAGGTTCATTTTATATTGACGACGAGAGTTAAAAATGTCCTAAGTAAACTTTCCCTACAAGCTAAATTTAACTGTGAGCACATGTAATAAATTTTGTTTATGGCGGGAAGTGGCAGTCCCATATTCTCGCGACTCAAGTATGCTTATTTACTATTTACTTACATACATCGCTGGCTCAGCGACCAAGCAAGGTGAATCTTGGCCTCCGATACGAGAATTCGCCATTGGTCCCGGTTTTGTGCGGTTTCATGCCGTTCGCCAGCCTGAAGCTCGCGTAGATCTGCGGCCACCATATCGCACCAACGATGTCTGGGGGACCCGAGGCCGAGGACCTGTCGGTTGACCATCATAGACTCTCTTTACGCCACGATCTTCTCCAATTCCAAGGTGTCTATACCATCGGAGTCTATGTGCCTTTGCCTCTCCTATTATGTTCGGGCTGGCCAGGAGCTATTCAATCTCGGCGTTTTTCAGGATTCAAGTATGCATAGGCAGATTTTTATGTAAGTTGAACAAAAAGTTGCCCAAGATCCAGGAGGGGGTAGTAACTGCATACGTCTATGAACCCCACGCAACTTTGTGGTTGGTTTTAGTAGGTACTTTGAATATATTGCGAGAAAAATGTAATTATTATTGAACCTAACAAAATAAAATACACATAGTATTAATAAATTTAATATTGACTTAAAATAAAACGTTACATTTAAAGTTCGCAAAAGTGATGCTATATTAATATTATAACACTAAGCATAGTAGCTGAGATTGGCCTTCTTCTTGGCCTGGACCTCTAAGATGGCGTCCATAAAGTCCTCGTGGGTCACTGCGGTAGCGGAGCGCCTCAGGGCTATCATACCGGCTTCTACGCACACCGCCTTGCACTGGGCACCGTTGAAGTCATCCGTGGAACGGGAAAGTTCTTCAAAGTTTACATCTGGGCTCACATTCATTTTTCTGAAAATAAAATAAAGCTTTATGTTCATGCAATTAGTTGAACCACCTGTGTAAATCTGGAGTTCTACAAACTGTATAGACGTTAATTAGATATTATTAAAAAAAACAACTTCAAGATCGACACAGAGATAACTCAAAAACTACTTATCATGTGCCACTCAATTTCAATGGGACCATACTGCATACAGCACTAGTTTTCTAATGAAAGAAGAATTATTATCAATATTGATTAACCTAGTACAAAAAGTAAAAAAGTAGTGCTCACACAGTCATACCCCCATATTAGGATTCCCTATGTTTGTCCCTATGACAAAAGACAAAAAAAAACAGAGATTGAAATGAAATGAAATGATTTATTTCGAACTTGGTTTTTACAAACACTTTTCGAATGTCATCTACGCCATCGCTTCCACAAATCCCTACGATGAGTGGCCTTGGTTACATAGAACAGTGATAGTCAGACTCTGCCAGGAATCAATCCACTGTGTAGCATCTTGCAGAATTGGAACTTCTGAGAAGTTGTTAACTTTGGCGCAAATATAAATATTGTAAATGACAAACCGTGAATGAATCTGCATAATTCTAGCTCTGGCCTCTTCATTAGGATGGGGGAACTCAATTTTCCTGTCGAGACGACCTGATCGGAGAAGGGCTGGATCCAAGATGTCTACTCTGTTTGTGGCAGCTATAACCTGCAAATGTTTGATTTAAGAGTTTAGTGTTTGTAATGGTGCTGACTAAGCGCGTCGCATACGCGATGCATCGGTGCAGGCGTGCCTTGCGGGCAGTCTGCGACCGAACGTTGTACTGTATTGCAATGTATCAAAAGCCAATAAAGTGTTATTGAGTGGAACTTAAAAATCGTTTATCTTCATCTCCCCCTGACCACACTACATGTTTTTAATTTTTCACATCTATTGCTCAGTATGATTTTCATGTCTTACGGAAGTGATGAAGGAACCAATAATTTTGGCAACATCAATATTGAGATACGAAGGAAATTCTTGACTTTTTTTATGACTGGAAAAACATTACTAATGTCCATGGGGGAGGTGGCCACTTATAATCCGTGCGCGACCACAGTTGTATAATACTTTTTGGAAATGAGCAGCGCACATCTCGCCGGTGTCCCGTAGCGTTAGCAAACTCACGTCGAAGCTCGAATCATGCTATGTAGTTGCGTTTCCTGTACGCATGGATTTTTCATTGAGTTTTATTTTAAATAAGAGATAATTAGCAATCAATTAATAATTAGTGATTATTCCCATGAAATAAATATAAGTGGCATTGAAAAGTTGCAATAAGTGTAAAATAACGACCCTAAATATTTTATTAAATTTATTTCATCCATGAAATATTTTTCTTTTCAATAATCCAATGATAAATTATAAAAACAATTAATAAGTATGTAATTAACACTAAAAATATTATGTATAATAATTATTTCATTTCTTCAGCACTTTGTTTCAACACTACCACAAAGCTCAATGACAACTGTCATTTTCGATTTACTTCGACAAGGTTCCTTACCTCCCTGGTTGCGCATGGATTATACCATCAAGTATTGTGTTGTTTATTTACATACAGACAGAAATAAATAGAGGACCACAAAGCAGACATGCCTCAAATGTCATCACATGTGACATGCAGACATCAGCATCACTCAATATATAACCAATAGTTTTCTTTGACTGTTTTGTCCATAAGATCAGAATTAAACAATAAATGCAACATTGTACAATAACTGTGTGTACCTACATTAATTCCTAATATTGGCAATAAATTGTCGTTGATAGAAGAGTACCGAGTATCACTTATACGTTATACCTTTATATCAGCAGTGGAACTGAAGCCATCAAGCTGGTTGAGGAGTTCCAACATGGTACGCTGCACTTCACGATCACCAGCCTTCTCTGAATCGAACCGCTTCGTACCAATGGCATCGAGCTCATCAATGAAGATGATTGCAGGGGCCTTCTCTTTCGCCAGAGCGAAGGCGTCACGCACAAGTTTTGCACCATCACCTGATTAAAATATCAGATTAGTTATTGTGGGTGCGTTCCAGTAACATTTACATTTACAACACCTTTTTTCATGGAAAATGGAATGTTTTCAGTGTATTGTTCACCTTGTGGAACACACACCATGATATATTCATATTTCATATTTAAATATTAATTAACTATTGAAGAATATTGAGAACAAGACTCATACTACCAATTACTAACTGGACTATTTCTAACATAAACTAACAGGACTAACTATCACAGACAGTCCCTGTTCTCACACTAATTAACACAGTAACAAACTAATATTCTAATACCATCTGTTAACTGGACTAACCATCCTACTCCCTAAATCGAGTCATGTTCTAAGTCAGTCACAGTTGTCATGGGCTGCAGCAGAAGGTTGGTGGTGCATGCTCATATGTATCTTAATTCCATAAAAAAACTTAACTTACCAATGAACATCTGTACAAGTTGTGGCCCAGCCAGCTTCAAGAATGTGGACTTGGTCTGTGCTGCACAGGCCCTGGCTAGGAGCGTCTTGCCGGTACCCGGGGGCCCGTACAGCAGGACTCCCTTAGGTGGGTGGATGCCCAGGTTCACAAACTTCTCCTTGTGGGTCATGGGTAGGACTACTGCTTCGATCAGTTCCTGAAATGTTTATTTATGCAATTCTGTTAGTTTTTTTTTATAATTGAGGTGGTCATTTAATTTACAAAGAAATTCCTTCCCCAAAAACTCAGCTGAGGTACTAAATCTGGCTAAACCAATCTTTATTCGAAGATAAAGGAGGTTATGCGGAAACATACAGGCTACTTTTTATCCTAAAATTTCCATAAACACATTCAAAGATGTGGCCATGGATTGACTATAACAGAAGAAGTACCTGAATCTGTTTGTCCAATCCACCAATATCTGAATACTGTTCTGTTGGTCTCTCGTCAACCTCCATAGCCTTCACTCTAGCATCGTACTCCGCGGGCAGGGTTTCCAGGATCAAGTAGGAGTCCTTGTTGACACCAACCAAGTCTCCAGGCTTCAATTTCTCTGCGTCAACTAGTCCAATCACTGGTAGGAAGTATGTCTGACGAGTTGAAGTTTTAATGACTGCACACTTGCCCTTCCTCTGCGAATCCAGGTCAACAACCGCTCCATCCTCTTCTTCCTCCTGAGGGTCTACATCTAGAAGTTCAATAACGTTGGAAACCAGGTACGGTAGGGTTTTGTTAACTTTGATCTTCTCGGTGTTCTCTTTGATTTTCTCATTCTGAGCCTGCAGTTCGTGGGATATCCTCATAACCTCGCTCTTCATGATCTTGATTTCATTGTCCAGAAGCCTGGTCCGGCTGTTGATTTCGTCGGTCGGCATGCGCAGCACTTCCTCGCTGAGCGCTTCCTCACCATCTTCCCAGATAGACTTGTCTTCTAATGTTGTAGCCATTTTACTATTGTAAACTTAAATGGAAAGTGGAATTTATCAACAATTCTTTACATTCAGCAAAACTCTACAAAATGAATTGTCATTCATGCACACAGAGTACGTTATTCACAGAGCATGAATGTACTTATACCCAGTGCTGCCATCTTCAAAAAATATTGTACCTCAAATTGTGCCATTAGAAAATGCTTTTGCGAAAGTGAGGTTAGATTTCAAAATCATATTCTTTGCTTTAAATGGTTTTTTAGCTATGCTTGCTTTTCTACCTAAAAGTTGATTTTGGCAAGTAATATGTCTTAGAGATGGCAACACTTTGTCATCAGAACTTGAGTTTTTGTAATACTCTGTGAAAGTCATTGACATTGACACGTTGACAGTGACGTTGACGTCGGAAAAGCGTGTCAGTTTGAGGTTGTTGCCTGACTGCATCGATTTGCAAAGAAAAACACGAATTTTAATTCAAAAATAATCTTCACGTAACTTTTTTACTTTCGATTATATTTATTAACATTTAGTTCCTGCAAAACGATGGCATTATCGATGTTCCTGCGTACCCCAGGTATCTGTTGGCTCAATGGTGAAATAATTGTTTTATTACATAATAATACTGTTAGTACTTTTTTATCAAGAGAAGTGCAAAACAATGTAGATTTCTGTACTTTCATCACATGATGTTGACATTGTCGACTAAGTTTGAAAACTATTTATAGCCAATTTCAATGTGCTTTCTACAAATTAATGTTATTGCTTTAAATTTAAACTTTTTCGAAATGAATAAATCTTAGCAATGTTTGGTCTATAATCCATTTATGGTTGTAGTGTACCTAAAAGTACTAGATAAACAATTTTCCTTAAAAATATTATGTCAAAACATGGTAAACAAATAACCTTTTTAAGCAGGTATAAACCATTCAAAGTTACAGATTCAGGAAAGAAGCTTATTACTTAGTTTATTTTAAACAATATAAAGGCTTTTACACCAAAGTCCGGGATAGTTTGGGAGGCAAAGTGCCGGAGTTGGAAATTCAAACTATTTGGTATTTTAACTTGGTTTTATATTGTGTTTTATTTGATATGTAAATGTGTGTTTACTAGTAGCATTCAAAAGATAATAATATTGTCACAATGTTGCTCTATGTAATTTACTAATTGTTCAAATGAATACATAGTCATTTAAATAAATATTTTTATTTTATTACTGAAATTGAAACAAAGTTAGCATAAAGGCCATAAAATTGAAGTAAAATACATGGTGTCTTGGTTCTGTTGCTACAACCCATAAAATATTTTTAAAGTAAAATTTTTATCTAGTCATTAAAACATTTCATGCTTACAATATATTGGTAGGTAATCCAAGTACAAGTTTAAAATATTAAACTAAATTTAAACACTTGAGATCAATACAAAATTCATTTACATTTATCACTATACCTAGTCACAGGCTTTCTACAACATCTGTTTCGATCAGGTATGATTGTGGTGTAGTTGAACCATGATTTATTCATGTTGCAGCATGCACCAGCCGCCTGTTCAGCCAGCATGTGATGCGGTATGCAACCCAGCCGGCCCTCACCCCTGCAATCTCACAGCGCGCCATCGCTAGTATGCTCTCCATTCAGAACAATACAGTGAAGGCGAATAACACACCGATATTCAATGCGGTAAGTGTAAGATACTGTGGCATTATTTATGAGTAAGCAATGTAGTTTTTAATTACAAATAATTCAATTTTATGGTAAGAGTATGGTCTACTCAGCATACAGTTCTTACTTTTGAGATAATCGTGAATTTTTAAATCACCTTTGCAAAACAGGGTCGGATGAAACAAATGTGCATAAGTTTATCAGTGATATGGATAAAGATTTTTGTATCTTAATTTCAATTTAACGATTTTGGGCAATCAGTCCTATTTTTATGGAGCCAGTTGGAGGCAACATCGTATTCCGTGTTTGAAATCTTGAGCCATGAAGTGTAACAAGTAGACAGAGAGCAGGACTTCAGCATTATTTCAAACTTTCTGTTGCCAATGCAGTCCTAACATCAACTGTCCGTTCCAGGTGCGATCCTTCCGCACCTCGGCCGTCCGTCTGTCCGAGGAGAAGGCGCACGACCACGCGAAGCTGTGGGTGGTGGAGCGCGTGCTGGCCGCGGCGCTGGTGCCGCTGGTGCCGCTCGCGCTCGCCGTGCCCAACAAGCTGTTCGACTCGCTGCTCGCTGTCATCATCACTGCTCATAGCTTCTGGTGAGTACTGGGTGGGTGGTTGGTGGTAGAGTCGTTTGGGAGGTTTTGGGATTTTTGTGTGTGAAATGGGGGGATTCGAGCCAATGTCGGTGTGGCGTTAAGGGTATCTGTCTTTCCTATTTTTGCATCTGTCCATATCCTTTCCATGATAATTTGATAGTCTTTGGTAAACATATGCAGCTACACCACTGCCAATTCGAAGGAATAATTCATTATTTCATTGACAACAGCTGCTATGTATCAGAATCATTTTTTTATACCTTGAGCAGGCAAACGAGCAAGTACCTAAGTAAAGAAATGATTAATTGAACCCCAGATGTCCAGGAAGAGCATATAACTTCCCACTATCAAGGGTATTCAATTTTAAACGTGAAGTTAATTTACATAACGGAAGTCAAGATTAGATCCCAATCCCTGCTCCAGTTTCCATCATCCCATACATCCTAACACCCGCTTCCTAATCCAAATCCGATCCCTCCACAATCCACTCCCCAGGGGCATGGAAGCGATAGTAGTGGAATACCTGCGGGTGCTCGTGGTAGGCCCGACGGTGCCGAAGGTGGCCATGGGCGTGGTATACTTCCTGGCCACGGTCATCCTGGGCGGGCTCCTGTACCTGAACATGAACGACATCGGCATGAGCCGCGCCTTCTGGCGGATCTGGCGGAATATGCGCAAGCCCACCGCGCCCGCCAAGCCCAAGAGTAAAAAGGTCTTGCATTTCGTTGTTTGTAGTGAAGTAGGTTTGTTTATATTGTCATAGTTGGAAACGCGTCAACCATGTCTTGGTGTTACTGATGTCCAAGAGCTACGATGACCACTATTACCTTCAGGTGGCCAATCATTTGTTGGATAAGTAAGATAAAACCACTCAACTGCGGATGCGATCGGCAACTCATTAGGTGACTGTTTTTTGTAAGCGTTTCCGCGTTTCGGCGAGCACCTAAAGCCGTCAGTCCCAGCCTTTTTTATCAAAGTTTCAGTTGGGTTCTATACCTACTCTCCATCAATGGAATAACCTAGTATTGGAGCAACCCTACCAGGGAATGCTCTAGGTCTCCTCAGTTATCAGAGATTAGGCCCGTGCCTTATAATGGGCCATTTAATGGGTCGAAGCCAGTAATTAATTACCCAATCGTAATCTCCAGGGGTCTGGAGGCGATAGCTGTTGACTACGTGCGCGCGAGCATCTTCGGGCCGGTGATCCCGAAGGTGGCCATCGCGCTGGTGTACCTGCTGTCCATCGCGACGCTGGGCGGCCTGTTCTACGTCATCACGCACGACATCGGCATCGCCAACGCCGTGCGTCGCCTCTGGGCCGTCAAATCCGAAAAGGCGTGATTCCCCGACTAGAGCTATGTGGCGCAGGTCTTGGTGAATTTCTTTGAATTGATCGTATGTAGGGTCTGCGTGTGAAGGTAAAATAAATTTGGTCACGGATTCAGACTTCTTTTATAGTAGGTATATTGAAATAAAAGTGTTGTACAAAGGTTACATACGTGGCCGGTTTGTACCTATAAGCTTAGTGGAGCAAAATTGTATAAAAATCTGGTGCTTCCTGCTTGTGTCATGTGACATTCTTTTTAAACTTGATAACACTTGGTATGTTATGAATAGTATTTTATTCATTTTATGTAAGGATTTTAATGTTTTTAAAAATCTCATGACGACATTACCATCTTAATAATAACTAATAATTTATTTAATGAATAATAATTTCGATTATTGTTATGGTGCTAATTATTGCTTTTTTAATTTCGGTTTTATTGTCATCAATTCGTAGAAATTCACTAAAACCCTGGGATATTTGATTAGGGACAAAAGTTAGCGAAATATAACAAACCATCAATATAAAGTGACATTTAACAAATCAAAGTACAATATATTGTATTATTTGGGCTAAGGCCTCAGGGGCTACCGCTGTCTGCTAGTGAAATTTAAATTTGATACTTATTTAATTTGGGTGTGACCAGAGAAAGGGTAACAACATTTTAGCGAGTAGAATTTTTTTCTTTAAAAGTTTATTGACGCTTCTTCTGCAGACTGCCATAGTAGGCTAAAGCAATAGTGTAGTTCAAGTTTCAAATAACGTAAAAAAATATTTTGATTAAAAAAATAAACCCTAATCTTAAATAAGCCATTGGTTGAGCGGTCTGCAACTAGTTGGGAGCCCTTGAGTGAATACCTGGTTACATCCAAGTGATAAAATTGTAGTTACGATGTTCTCCAAAAGTGGTGCCGAGACAATATTGGTACTTAATGCGAAGCACAATAATTAGTTATCTAAATTGTTTTAAACATTTTGTTTTTCGTTTGTAATTTATATTAATTGCTGTTTTATCTTTTAACTTGTTCTACACTTGACAGTTTGGAATGTACTGTCATAAAACTATTACTGCACTATTTGTTTTGTTATTAGATAAAGGGGGGAGTCACCATGGAGTCACTGTGCCTTCAATATCATTTATTCAGTCATTACAAATATGTCAAGTGTAGTGTGTTTTAATTTAACTTGAATATTACTTTGTTGGCGTTGTTGTGCCCGAGTATTATTCGATTGTGATGACGATAATTTGGTGTATATTTTTGTTGACTTTCACCATCGTATAAGTTGCTTTTAATTATGAATTAATATTTATGTTCGGGTAACGAATGTGTGATGCTGAATTCGGACCTTTGTTTATTATTTATTAGTAGAAATAAATGTTTTTATGGTTATAATGAGATTTTTATTTTAATGTTATTTGTTACTCAAAACGTTGGTCGAATTTAACTCAAAGATTTATTAGAAGTGGGATAAATAAAATGGATCCTAATTGATACTGTATCAGAAGTAGGAAGTAGAAGGATGCATAATCAAATTCTAAAATGAGTCTTTATAAATTCAAAATATTTTCGACAAAGATTCGTTTGCTAACAGACGCATTTTTAAAGTATATACATACTTAACTAAAAATAAACCATTTGCTACAACAGAACTAGAGAAATTAAACAAGTAATATTACATTCATAAAATACGAATGTGTGATGCTGATTTCGGACCTTTGTTTATTATTTTTTAGTAGAAATAAATGTTTTTATGGTTATAATGAGATTTTTAATGTTATTTGTTACTCAAAACGTTGGTCGAATTTAACTCAAAGATTTATTAGAAGTGGGATAAATAAAATGGATCCTAATTGATACTGTATCAGAAGTAGGAAGTAGAAGGATGCATAATCAAATTCTAAAATGAGTCTTTATAAATTCAAAATATTTTCGACATAAAGATTCGTTTGCCAACAGACGCATTTTTAAAGTATGTACATACTTAACTAAAAATAAACCATTTGCTACAACAGAACTAGAGAAATTAAACAAGAAATATTACATTCATAAAATTTATTCACAAACATTCAACCAGTTAAAATGTAACCAAAATAATTAACATCACGTCATTAACTATAAAAATAAATACTGAATCAATATGATTACACCAACATATATGACATGGACAAGTACCCACTTTTAAAACTCATTATGACTGTATAAAAAGAGAAAAAGTAAAAATTATACTATTGAAAAACAGCTGTATTTAATAATTTTATTTAATCAGTAGCTTGGTCTGTAGCGAAACTGAGAGAACGGAAAAATTACAAACTCAATTTGAATCCCGACATTTATGTGACAGGATAATATTATACTCATAACTTACAAGTTTTGGTATTTTTCATGTCTTCGTTTTGTTTCTATGGTAGTATTGTGCGTTATACGCAGTTCTTATCCGAGCCTTATTTATTTATAATCCTAGATAGTTTTCCTTCGAGGTAGAGCCCTTTACAAACTTGTAATACATCTGTCATATGAAAATACATACCTAAATCCATCAATATAAGCTTCATATCAAATTCTATGAACGTGTTCTTACAGTGGTCGAAATGCGATGAAATTTTGATTACTAAATTCATAATCCGGGGGCGGGGGAGACAATTTTAACAATATTTTGTTATGATGTAATCCACAAAGAGAAAATTTGTTTATTGACAGCAATATTTATTGGAAATAATGGAGAAACCCTTATTTTCTCTCTAGCTATTTTTTAATATTAATATACCCTTTGACTTTTTACATAAATAATATTCTATTAACCATATATATTCAGTCAACTTCATAAATTATTTAACATTTTATTCATGGTAATTTATACAAGGTGGATACCACCATACAACAATGAAACCACGAGCCCTGCTTCATGCCAGGAACATACATTTAGTAAAAAACGCCTAACAATTATTTACAAAAATGTTTTTTTCAAACAAACTAAATAGCACAAAATACAGGGAAAAATAGAACAGCCTATCTAAATGTCAGTCACTCACTTTTGATACGAGCGGCAACAATCTTCTGCTATTAAAATAATAAATGCGTGTTGAAATTTGGAATATTGAAAAAAAATTGCTGTGGCTAAAGTAAAGGAGGTATTTGATAAAAAAAATTGGGGGCTTAGGTAATCATTAGATACATAAAATTAAATTTATTGTTGTATGGTGGTAACCACGTTGTATATTTGATACATTATTTATAAAGAACATACCGGTTTGACAATTACTTATGTATAAGATGAACATTTATTTAAATTAATATGTCTTTGGATTATACATTTATGTTTAAGCAAGCTTTGTTCAAGATTTGTAATTGCCAGAATTTATTTTTTCTACTTGAAAGTGTAAATCAGTAAAAAAAACTTTATTTTTATAGCCAGTTTGGCCGGACTTTTGGCTAAAAATCATACATTAACATTTATCAGCTTTTTAAATTAGCCTATTAAAGTACTAAATGTTACCCTGTCACCTGGCAACACTATGCTTTATTCACAAGCGCGGCAACACCAACGACAGTAACCACTACTGTCGCACTGACGACGGAGGTATATCGCCGTCCCTGTCAGCGCGGGGTGGCTCGCACGTGCCGTCGGTGGAAGATGTCGAGCGCCTGCCACTGCTTGGTGTGCAGCAGGATGTGCGGCCGCCGCGACCGCATGTACTCCACCGCCTCCGACGGCGACCAGCCGTTCCTCTGCCAACAACAGACACATCATTAGATTCAACTATGAAACACGTTAGGATCTAGGATTCCGTGTCATGTTCCATTCCATGTCGGAGTCTTTGTGGGAGGAGAGGGGGGGGGGGGGCATAATAATTTCAGACACCTGGGTTTCAGGGCCGCCGTCCGCGGGCGTGTAAGGCATGCTGCATTACAATAACGGTAAACCTACATCGGCTTCTTATAGAATCGACAAGAAAAGGGGGGTGGGGTATTGCAAGACCCTTTTTTAATTAAAAAAATATGTTTCGGATCTATACATTTCTTTCTGTCTATTATTTGACTGCGGTATTTTACTTATAGTCCTACAACGATTTTTTGGCGCGTGGATGACGTGTGGGTGACAGAGACAGCGCCTTACAGGGAAGGCAAACTGTAAGGCGCTGCCTCTGTCACTGACGTCAGCCACGCCAGCCAGCCTCACGTCAGCCAGACGCCAAAAGATCCTTGTAGGACAGTATTGTAAGTTAGTAGAGCTTATTGAGATTTAATTAAGCGCGGCCTCCACTATCAACCCATGGGTGATACTGACCATCATGAGGTAGCAGCCGACGAGCGTGGCGCTGCGCGTGCGGCCCGCCTTGCAGTGCACGTACACCGAGCCGCTGTCGACCGGGCGCTCCGCCCCCGCGCCCGCGCCCCCCGCCACGCCCGCCAGCTTGCTGCCCGCCGGGAGGAACCTGCGGGTCAATCGTGCTCTGATGCGTTTATGTTGACTGTACCATCGTATTTGTACTGTATGTACGCCTTAATCAAGCAAATAAATGAATAAGACGTTAATAACTTTTGCAAAATTTAAAAATCGAGTAAATAATTGTCAAAATCGGTTTGCAATCAAGTATCGGAAGTTTTCATGCCGCCCGAAGGCCTCGACATGGCTTAATGACTGCTATCAATCGATAACAATCGGGACCTACGGCTTTACGTGCCCTCCGAAGCACGGAAGCGCTCAAGTTTATGCTACTAGCGCTCGTTGTTATCTAGGTCTGTTGCTTAGCTTTGACGAGGCTTCAAGTTTTTGAGAAAAAACAGATAAAAAAAATGTAGAACTTGATGTTATCAATGCTACTGGTTGAAATTATTTGGAAGATGGTGCAGTGCACGATTATTTATTTCTGCTTTTAAAAGTAAGGACACAGACCTATTAATAAACCTTACTCCTTCATACAACTTGTCTTGGTCCGGCGCTTCGAATATATCTGTAGTTGCCAGTTGTAAAAACTCCACGCCGTGTTGCCGCCATTTCTGGAAATAGAATTTGTCAATTTAAAATGGGAAATATATTTGAATTTCATAAGTTTTTCATAACTAAATTATTGTTTAACGTATACATAGACATAATATAATATATCGTCTTCTGGTTCATTTTACCGACCCACAACCTCATACCTATTGTTCTGAGAAAGTGGTGATACATAATATATTCTTAACACTTGACTTTACGTGCCCTCCAATGCACGGCAACGCTGAGGAATTTTGATTAATTGATTGATTGTTTTACCGACCTCGGTTGCTTCACTGGGTCGACCTCGTGTGATATTAAATGAGTATATTAAACGTGAAGAATTGTGATGACAATAGAAACTAGTTTAGAAATCTAGTTCCACCATCAAGGAAGCTCCGAGCAGGTCACAAGGTTAAATAAGGCGCCTATGATCCAACGATAACGTTACGAGTACATAGATGTCAGAAAAACAGTATTTTTATAGCTATTACCATAACAAAGCCAGTTAAAGAAGGTCTCCAAAGATGCGACATAATTGATTATTATTTCAAATGAATGTATTGTAATTCCGAGGATACCTGGTACAGCTACAATCAAAGTACGTACACTACACCACTGTATCCTATACGACCATCGCAATCAGAAAATAAGTCCTATTATGTACCAGGTGGGCCGAGGCGGTTTAATAAACGTCGAGGTCGAGACTCGACTCAAGAGCGTCCTAGCCTAGGCAGCCTTATTGGTGCCGTAAATCTCTTTAGGATTAACTAATCTTTAATACATGTATACGTGGGTCTATGTATTTTAATTCAGTATTCTTTATATACCTACTAGCTTCTGCCCGCGGCTTCGCCCGCGTGGAATTCATTTATATCGCGAAATGCGATTTTAATACAAACTTTCATCCCCTATTTCAAGCCTTTAGGGGTTGATTTTTGAAAAAAAGTAGCCTATGTGTGACTCTGGGTCTTCAACTATTTTCATTCCGAATTTCATCCAAATCGGACCGGTGGTTTAGCCGTGAAAACGTCACACACAGACAGACAGACAGACTTTCGCATTTATAATATTATATGGATGGATGTACCCGAGCCCCTTTGTAATCTCTCGCCCCTGTACTCTGTTCCTGGTCGATATGCAATTGGTTTCAATAGCAACCAACAAAAATACCACCTTTCCGCACCTGTGATTAAGCTTCATTATACATTTGGAGGCAAGAATTTAAAATGCTTTAAGTAAATAGATACATACAATCTAAATTGAACTATGAGCTGAGCATACTTACGTCGTAAATTTGCTTTTATCGTTCATTATTATTCTAATACAAATGTTATTTAGGTACATATTTTTAACGGCATCTATTGTAAGGTCTGTAAGTGAATAATCGGTATATAAATCACGTACTTAGTAATTATTTTTTACATTTCGCGATAATGAAATAATTGAAAATACAATTCATATCGGGCAATCTACAACTACTCAGATTAAACGACTGGATATTTTATCTTGTGCATGAAAAATGCAATTATGATAACTTGATGTCATGATAAATTGTGCGAAACTTCCCGATATCCAAGGTTATTGTGGCTGAGGGAAACTAAAATGTTACTTTTTTGGTCTTTATTTATAGTTATATTTTTAATTATGTTAATTTATTACTTTACTCGCGCTATAAAATCGGTTCTAACAGAGCGTCTCCCATTTCAAACATCTAAGGTAAGGTAAGGACTGCTGCCCTTGTGCATTGCAACAGAATGGAGTCACAGGATGAGGGCAGTAATGTTATTTCAACAGGCCCTTGTCACATAATTAATCATCTATCTATTCTATACCAACGATCTGCCAAAGTGGTCAATATTTGACTTATGGGGCTTAACTTGTTGTACTCTCTTGTTAGTTAGAATAATGTCTGCCTGAAATTCGTCCAGAAGTCCAGATCCAAGACATGAAATAAGCTATATAGCTATAAGTTGTAAATACCTTGCAAAGAAAGACTTGCTTACCTCTCCATCATTAGAAAATATTGTTAGCTCGTATGACTCATTCATGGAGACTACTCCTTTGATGTTCTCCTCTTCTATTAACTGGAAATACAACATTTAAAGAATACTTAAACAAAATGTTGTTGGAGTTGTTGCTAAAAGCTGGCAATAAGTAATTATAAGTTAAAATTCAAGGGGATATACACATTATAATCAAAATTCACACATTTTGCATACAGTATCCTGAACAAAAAATAACTACAGTACAATAATGACAAAGTGAAACAAAGACTAATAAAATAAATATTTTTGGCATTGAGGAGACCAAAATCATGAAACAATAGAAGACATTGACTATTAACTATTTAATTTATTAATAAGGCTAGATATTTACTGTATGCAAAGATGTATTAAATATCTAGATGGAACATCGAATCCGCGAAAATGTGTCAAAAAGTTGTGGCCAACTGTTGGCCACAACTTTTATATCATTACACACAGATTACGCACACATAGACAATAAATGAACGCAAAAAACATCGCCTACACACACACATGCTTGATAATGTTGCCTTGTTTTTTTTTTGTTTTCATTGTAGGGCGATGCTCAATCTAGATATTTAAAACATCATTGATTGTATGTTGCTTCTATTTATAAATTTCCTACTTGTGATAATTGACTTAATTGCAAGACTAACTTACTGACAGTGCTACACAATATTAAAATAAATAAATAATAGTGTTATCCAGTATTTTATGAAAACAGTTAATTGTGAAATAACTAACAATATCTACACGACCACTACCTGGACTCTTTCTTCACATTTATCTATTGGGAACTAAAATGGTCATTACTGGCTTGTCCGCCCGGAGTTCAGAAGTTAACTTAATTGTAATTGCTACTGCCTACAAAACTTAATGTGTGTAGTCTAATTATTATTAGGTACATTACTTAATTTGCTCAGACTTTCATCACAAACATCACTGAATCATATCTCAAAACTTCAGGACATATTCATTAAGAATTGGATCTTTTAAGCAAAACTTATTCATTATTCTGGTACAACATGTATTCTTAAATACAGCCAGTGTTATTCCAAATCTCTTTTCATACATAAAACTACAAATAACTATGTTAATAAACCACAATAGTACATGGCATAATTTTTACCTGTTTGGTCATGCCTTGGAAGGGAAGAGCCCCGAGGATGACGGTGTCATCCATCCTGTCGTACCAGCGCCTGCTGGTGACCTTCTCCATGACCACATTGTACAGCAGGGAAGGGTAGAACGTGATGCGCGCGAACATAGCAGTCCCCTAGTAATGTACAGTTATGTCAGACGTGGAACGAGCGCACCGCATCGCGGTATAACTGAACAAGTAGAATCGTACCATGGTGAAAGCTGGCTCCGTGGTGGGGCGGGTTCGTTTGTATTTGTATGCGGCATGGAAAAATGGAAAATGGAAATTCCATTTGATTTTAACATGACATTTTATAGTTCTGTTTGTCAACCATATTGACAGTGACAATGACAACCAAGGTGACAACCAATAGGTACCTATTTTTTAATCTGTGCCAATCATAGAGATATTACACTAGAGTGGGTGAGCCATACGGCTGCCAATACATTATACAATCGCCCCCGGTTAGAAAGAGAAACAACGATAACGGTAATTACCTATCCTCTCGGATCGCGATGAGCCAGAAAGAGCAAGGTGATTACTAAAGTTACTAAAGATTTCGTCTCTTTTTATCCGAGGTACGCTCTGAAGCCTGGCTTCTGCCCTCTAGTGTAATATCTCTATGTCTATGGTGCCAATACGACACGAACAGCGGTCGGCGCACACCTATCAACTCGGACACGAGTCACACGAGTGGGCATTAAAGTAGGGCCATTTTAATAGGCCACATTTGACAACTGTTTGTCTTTGCTTCATAGTGAGGATAACCTGCTGAAAAACATCGATTAAATTGAATAAATCGATAAGGACTTCAAACATCTGTAAATTGAATGCGATTGTTATAAAAACTATTTTAATGACCGCACAGTTCAAACAATTACTAAAAAAACGACAAAAATAATGCGTCTAATAATGGCGCGAAATGAAATCATGACTTTTTTGTAACATTTCACGTTTCTTGATACTGGCTATTGAGCCAGACGTTATATATTTAAATGAATGATTACATATTTTTTGGCCTAAAATTTAAGAAAATGAATTCTGTTCCCAATAAAGTATATTTTATTTTGTAATCGTGAAATACTTTTTGACGATTAGTTCGACTTCTCGAATTCAACTTATCTACTGATCTGTTTCTTTTGGTACCATCCCTAATGCTTAAAAAGAAAAAGAGTTCACTGACGTAACTTTGTAACGACGTCAGTTCTTTACTTAAAAGTGTAAAAATTTTAACAATATCTAGTAGGGAATATTAAATAATATGGAGTGCCTCCCTTACAAGGTTACTTTGTAAAATTTTGACGAACTGTCAAATGTGGCCTATTAAAATGGCCCTACTATATACATCACATCGGTTCCAGTAGTAAACCAGCCATGCTGACACGATTCTGGTAAGTGAACATTGTAGTATCATTCGCAAGAAATAAGCTATAAATCGTTTGTGATATTGTACATGAATTGCCACTCCTAAAAAATTACATAGAGACAGTGTTGCCACAAAAAAACTAAGAGATTGGCCGTAAGAAACAAAGAAACGAACAGTTTTTAAAATAATTTTTATAGAATAATTTATGATGAAGGAAATATAATTATTAGAAATTGTATGCAACATTATTTAATCATAATCAACAGTTAAATAAAAATAATTAAAGTATGATGTACCTATGTGAAAAGAAATGAATTTGAAACAGTGGTCTTTAAAGTGTTTCCATCCATCCAATCCAATCCAATCCATCCATTAGCCATAAGGCCCATAAGGTGTTAAGAGTATTTTAATTTTAATTGTAAGCATTAGTTTTTGATATCAAGACTGTCTTGACAAGACATAAACATAAGTGCCTGATATTTCGTAAGAGCACAAAATTTTGTACGTTGTTTGTTGTTTGTAAGCTTTCAAATTATTAGGCGTTTGTATCATTATCGTTTAGGACTTAGTGGTCATAAAATAATGGTATTCATAATTCATAAGAGTTATTCGTGGCATCTGACATTACATTATAATATAATTTAACAGGTGGTAAGGGCCTAGAGCCCACGGGGGGAAGTACCACCGCCCGTCACGGTACTTAGTAGGTACCATTCCTACCGTGTAATAATTGTTTTAAGAACAATTATTGTGTTCCGGATAGGAAGGTGTGGAGTCGGTTACCTACACTTTTTTAGAGGCGACCATCTCAGTCCTCAGGGGTAGCAACGCATCTGTGACCGAATTAAAACGAGACTCATACTAACAATAACTGACTGGACTATTACTAACATTAACTAACAGGACTAATTATCACTAACTGTCCCTGTCCTCACACTTATTAACAAACTAATCAACTAATATTCTAACACCATCTATTAACTGGATTTACCATCCTAGTCCCTTTGAGTCTAGTTCTAGGTCGGTCACAGATGTTATGGGCGGCAGCGGAAGGGTGGTGCTGCATGCTCGTTTGCTATCTTAATTCCATAAAAAAACATAATATTTTATTAGATTCACATTCACTTAAATAAGATCACAGTAATACCTACTGCTACTCTCAATTAGTTTTTAATAAATTCAAAAATTATCACTTATCGCACTGTCTGTCATATTATTACTTAGTCTGGCAAGCCGTAAAGCCATCAGTAACAACCTAACAACATTTAATTTCTTAATTAAAATAATGATAATGTCTACAGATTTATATGTAACTTGACAATGAGTCATTACTGGTGACCCCTTCGGACGAGTGAAGGTTTCCGGGTTTCATGTATGAGGCATAAAATTGTATATAAAATTTCATACTTATGCCGTATTATTCCCCAGTATAAAATGATGGTAGATTTGCTACCATCGATTTAATAATACTAGATGCGCAATCTGCTACGACCAATAGGAGCGGAGCAACAAGTATCCCAAAGGAAAGAGAGGGCATCTACTTAAAAAAATATGATATGTTGCATCACGACCTCTGCCGGATTAGCTAGTCTATGATAAACAAAATTGGTATAAAATGTACAATACTGACCTACTTATACGATGCATGGTATCGAAGTGATAGGTCCTATCCTTCGATGTTATAAGTATCTATAACATCAAAGGTCCTATCCTATATTAAGTAGAATTGAAAGGTATGAAGTACATCAAATATTACCGTGTTTGAAGGTTCGCGACATGTTAGGTAACTATCAACACTAGCAGTTGACGTAGGTAGATCTATTGGCATTACTTATCACAGTTTTGCAATAGAAAAATGTGTTTCAAACTGCAATCTTCAGGCAGTTATAACAGTACCTACTGACAATATCAAATCTGTATCTCAACTCCCCCTTAAGAACTTTACTACTTAAGGGCTAAGGCAAGTAATTTAACTCCTTCAACTGTTTACTTCGTTTTTTCATATCTACCTACCATTATTAATTCGCTGCCCATGGCGGGCTCCTTTCAAAATTGAAAGAGATATCATCGGGGTGATGTATCGACGCCATTTGTAACGCGGCAGGGAGCGTGTGCCGGACGACATTCCGAATTCAAAATTAAATTAAAACGCGGTAAAAACAACGTTTCGTGTTTCCGCTCACTGCGTTCTGTTCAAATTCGAATAGATTCGATCTGCGCTAATTTGTCTATGACTCCTTTGTCTTTTAGCGGGAATACAATCACCATTGAAAAAAAGAACCCCGTTATTCTGTGAATTTAACAGATTTTACAACTTTTAAAAGCCCATTGTCTTAATTTAGCGAGGAGAAAAATAAATATTTATGTATTTAGTTAATATTAGACGAAAACCATTTTTATTTATGCTGCAATAGATCTGTTTTTTTAGTTTTCGTATTATAAAATAATAGGTAAATAACTAAAATAGCTACTAGGTAGGATAAAAAACAATAAAAGTCCTCTTGATGGTCTGGCGATTAATTAAATTAAAAGTAGAGATAAGTCTACTTACTGTTGATTTTATACTTAAATATACCTATTATTTAGAGAATAGTAGAATCTACATGTTGTTTAAAAATACAAAGTCAGTAGGTATCATGTTTTGGGCAAAAAAGGAGAACTGCCATGGCCCATAGAAAATTTACCCAGGCCCGACAGTAATGAAAAGTACCTCAGTTTTTTTGTTATATTACATATAACAAAACTATAGTAACAGTATTTTAAATAACAGTGGCTAACAACTATTTATAGCTATGTGACTTTACTCAGGCGAAATATTTGAAAACCATTTATTTTTCACTTACCTAATAGCAATTGTACCTATCCATTTAGAATGACCCAAAGTTAACAAAAATAGGAAAAATACACAGTCACCAAACTTTTATCTCCATTGGAGCAATCAATATTATATTCCACTATCCGCGACATGCGCCGTAGCGCAATTCCGTTACCGCGGCGGACGCGGAAAAATTCCGCATCGTGAGTTCTTACCGCAATAGTCACGTATTATTATTTACTAGAACTTTAGGTCATCTGGATAATCCAATCATTATTTTATTTTACAAGTTTTTTGCAAATAAATATCAGACATTTCTTTTTAGTATGAAAAAATTCAAAAGTTTAAAGTGAAATATTTTGTTGTTAGCCACTTATTTCGAATATAACAATAATAGATATTTATTGAAGCGCTCATAGCCCGGCGGCTTGCGTCGATCCTAAGCGATCGACAAAGTTAAGCAACAGCGGGCGCGGTCGGTAGTCGGATGGGTGACCCCGCTAGTGGCAAAATATCTTGAGCGCTTCCGTGCTTCGGAGGGCACGTAAAGCCGTCGGTCCCGGTTGTTATCGATTGATAGCAGTCGTTAAGCCATGTCGGAGGCCTTCGGGCGGCTTGAAAACTTTCGACACTGGGTTGGCCACTAACCCCTCCACCAATCCGCATAGGAGCAGCGTGGTGGAGTATGCTCTAGGCCTCCTCAGCAGTAATGAGGAGAGACCCGTGCTCAGTAGTGGGCCATTAGTGGGTTGTAACTTAGATATTTATTATAATCAACATAACAAAAAAACTGGGATATGTTTCTTTCATGTCGGGTCTGGGTCAAAAATGGCAGTTCTCCTTTAAACAATTAAATAATATGTAAGGAGATTTTAGTAGCACCGGTAGCACCACAGTATGTAGGTCATATGTAGGTACCAAACACATTCCTAAGGCTAAGAATAAATAAGTTTATGATTTTTTTATTTTTCGTAACTTGGTCTCAATGGACTTACAAAAGACCCTAAATAAATTGCAACATGAAACATTTTTTTTAAATGCAACTGTGTCATTTAAATTCTAATAATTATTTCAAAGTTTCATTTATGATTAGCGAGACAACTATTAGATACATTTTATCAGATATAATTTGTAGACCTAAAATACACCTGATTTTCCCAAACAACACGCTCCCCTTCGTGTTAGCATACAAATTACTTAAATTAATAATAAATAATTTATTAATTAACTGTCTATTATGCGCAAGAAGCGATGTTTTTAATTTTTATTACATTTGGCTCGTAGCAATGGGAAATGGGATATCAATATTTAAAGGTTGAATGAGTGAATGGTGAATGAAACGGTCGCCATTCAAATTTGGAACGGTGCGTTCGTTTTAAATTAATGTGGAGTAAAAAGAAGGAAGCAAATCGATCGGGCGTTATCATGACGATAGACTGGCTTCACGAAGCGGTACGACGATACCGTCACGGGTCGGGAAATAACGAGTGGGTAATTAAATTTAACGAGAGACATTTATCGGTGTTGCCATTACAATGTGCGCTTCGTTACGGTCAGTTCTTTGTTGACATCGCATTGATTAGCTAATAGGCCTGAGTCCGTAGCTGTGAATGAATTAGATCCGATTGCGTTTGTTTGGAAATTCTATTTATTCTTGTGAAGCGTAGGTGAATAGTTTTAGGAATGTTTTGGTGTGTAATTAAGGTCTAGTCGCCGGATTGATGCTCTGTTATTGGTCTTCAATTCGATTTTCAATTACGATCATTTTTGATAAAAATATTTGATATCGTCTCTCCTACTCTCCTTGTACACTTTACTGAACAACGTATTATCTCGCTAGGTCAATGTGGATGCTGAATTTAATCCCGATGATAAATTCTCTAGGATATTAAAGGTACATATTGATTACAGATTTGAATTTCATTTGGTGCATTTTGCCCAAAATGTAATACCTAATTACTGCAGATTTGAATTTCATAAAGTGCATTTTGTCCAAAATGTAATAATGATTGCTGATTTGAATTCCATTTAGTGCATTTTGCCCAAAATGTAATGAATGCAGATTTGTATTGTATTAAGTGCATTTTGGCCAAAATTTATTAATTATTGCAGGTTTGAATTTCATTAAGTGCATCCTGCCCAAAAATCATGTTTTCTAATAAAAATTATGTACCTACCTACATCTGGAGTGAATGTCCTAGGTAGTTATTTTATCTATAAATTTAATTTCATTTTGCGCTTTTCGTTTGTCTGGATAGCGCCAACTGTAAAGTGTCAGTCGGTAGCATTTTGGGAACTAGTTATCAGACTTCACTTTTTCTTTCTGCTTATTGGCAACCAACGTATAAATCTATTACCCATCGGTATTATTGTACCATAATAACCTGTATTACCATAGATTAGGTAGATATATTTTATTGAAACGAAATGAAATAAAAAAATAACTTATGAATTGTATTTTTACTCAAGGACTTCGAATTTCCATTAAAACTTTAAATTAGTATTAAGATAAGATGATATTATTGTAAAAAAATTAAAATCTTTAATTAACATTAAATCAGGATACGTATCTACATATTTTATACTTAGATATTATTTAATGCAGTGTGTAATTTTTCATTTTTAACTTACGAATCGTGTTAAATTATGCATGAGGCTAAATTATGTCGTACGTTTTATAACCACCTACAAAGCTTATTGTAGTAATTAAGGGTACACCAATGGGGTTCCGACATCGACATAATTTACCTGAATTTCTTTTTTCCACTCACAGACTAAACTGATCATTTCAGAGCCCCGACACAAAACGCATTAAGCTCAGATACGGTATCTCATCTGTCATCATTAATGCCACGGTATCCTAATAAGTTTGCTACAATAAATAAAAGGGAAAATATCAAAGAGTTGCGCCCCGTTTAATGGTTGTAATTGTGGCCAAATGAAATATGGCATCGGACGATACGGGCCCTGTCGTGGGTGTCTCACCGCCTTAATATCGACGTTTACACGCTATAAATATTTTAAATGATTATCTTAATGCGGCACTCGGAGAGGCGCGCGACGGCCGAGTCGAACTCGAGGGCGGTTAAGCCATTCGCACCCAATCGCGAAACGCCCGTCAAAATAAACGCGTTTTCATCACATCCGTCACATAAATAGTGGTCCCGGCTCTATCCTCGCTCGCGGATAAAACCGCCCCGTATTATGCGCGCCTGTCGAACTTCAGACGCTTATTTGTGTCCGAAAAGCGCTCGAAAGACTTAAAGCCCTCGCGGTTGATGTATGGCGGCGACACGCGAGCGACCTTTATATTCAAATCGGCCGTATTCAAATGCGTCCGCCGTCTATGCCACGGTTGACAATTCGCGGGCATTTCGAAAAAGGAGCGCCGAAACGTCATATCACCGTGCAGTTTGCTTTTTGGCGCGCCGATACGCATCTGGCTCCCGTCCGGGGAACGTTCAGAAGTCATGTTCGCGGGCTTGCTTTTATTTTAGCTCGATTGTGTCCGAGGAGATATAGTTCGAGATCGGTAGATATTTGACGTGAGGGACTGATAAAGTTAGTGTTTTGCGGCGGGCGGGACGTTAACGAGCCGCTGAGTAATGAGACACGCCATTGTGGTTGAACAATGGCCGCTTCCGATCGTCCATTGTTTCTATTATTGAAAACGATAGCGAACGGCGCAGGCGATGGCAGGTTATGCCACCTGTTGTTAATATTCGTGGCTTAATATGGAGAAATCAAATGATAATATTGAGACATTCTTCTGCAGAAAATATAAGTTAGCCGTAACGGTCGCATTCCAGTCATTGGCGACGTTAAATTTATATTTTGAGGTTGTTTTTTCATTGTATGCACAGGGGTTGAGACGTGGCGTCCTTTATATAATTAGATGGGGCTTATTTGCAAATTTCCGAGTCCGAAAGTTGATGCAAATCCGATGGCTGAGATGCGTGGCGCAGTCGCCGATCTGCATACAATGAGCGAGACGCTCCAGTTTGCCGGTAATTTACTGCTGATCGCCGCGCTTAGATGTCGTCCCCAGATACCAACTACCTAATTTAAAACATATAAATGGTTTTTCAACGGAATAAAGGTGCGTATTTTTCAGAACCATATTAACACGTTCACTGCGTTAGTCAAATTTGATGACTTTCAGTTGGTGCGGAATGGGGTCTATTATATCCGAGGCACAACTTTTTTCTGGTGCGTCGATGGGTCGAAAAGATCCGTTTGACTTCCATCTGTTTAGGAGGATTTATCTTCATAGGCATAATGTTTTAGAGCGAATTTTTTATAGCAATATGTTGACAAATAAACACTAAATAAAAGGCTGAAATCGTAGGTAGATACACTGCATGGTTTGTTAGTAAATAAAGGAATTGCTTGGAGGATCGTAACGACCCGTTCTCCGCACTGGTTAATAAAAGTGTCGATATATTTTTAGTGTTGAGCATGATAAAAAACATCGATAGCGATAAAATAATATATTTTTCAAATCTAAACTTGATTTTAGGCTGGTTGAATAATCTTGTGTTCTAATATTTGTATTTGATCATTATGAGCTACACCTACTGGTAGATGGTGTGGGTGAATCTGGTAGCTGGGAATTGATGGCTGCAGTTCGCAAGATTTGTAATGTGTGACCAGTTGACGGGCTAGTATATATAAATTATCGGACATATTCCACTTACTGATCATTGTTTGTTTTAGGGAACCTTCACTTACTTTATTTTTATTAGGTTTTTCACATTCACATGACTTAGACAACATTTTCCTGGATCGTTTCATGTTAAATAGGTACACTGTCTTTTCTTTATTTGCAAAAAACTTGTCTAACCATATGGACGTTACTAGCTCAACTAGCATATAATCTAGTGCGGCTATAGGGTCATCGGGCATCGGGTCGTTAAGAACCGATAGACGCACTAGACGTAAAAAATTTAGCTTCAGTCGGCATCGGGTCGTAAGAACCCGATGCAATTTTTTCGCATTTATATTATCTATTTAACGAGGCAATTCCAAAACACTAACCATCTCATTCTTATTCACACGGAGACCAAATATATCTGTCCCGCACCAGCGGTAAGTACAGTAATTTTTACCCCGCACCGGAGGAAAGATGAGCATCGGATATAATCAACCCGCTAACGCACCAAACGTGTTAAGCAGTCTAACAAACATAAATATGAAGTAGAGGATAGCTACGTATGAAAATGAACTAAGCTTTACCTAAAGTGTCAATTTAATGTTATGATTTATTGAATAGACTTACATAGTTGAAGTACCGGATGCGTATTTGAATTATCCGTAGAAGATGGTACGAAAAGCATTTTGGATTAAGGACAATCTTTGTTATGAATCCTTAGATTCTGGAGATGTAGCACTGTGTGCCACTGTACTACCTATGCTACTTTACAAATCAGCTGTTGGTAACTAACTACTTCGGTAGAGACCGACTCTATGTGATGGAATATAGACAACAGAAACAATGTAATGTCTAAGGTGGCATTAAAGTTATTGTCACCGTAGCAAATTCTAAGTTCCTAAGGTACCTACCTACCTACGGTATACCTAGTAGAAAAATTACCTAAGAAAAATATTTTGGTACTGATTCAATGAATTGTTCAAAGGCTATTTTTTAGTTTAAGTGCCCAAATTAACCTATTGATATAACAGCAATTTTCTAAATTTTAATCAGAAACTATCAAGCACATGCTCTAGCAATAAGTAGACATTCATTCAATAACCATAAACAAGAGTTATTTTTAAAATCGATTACACCCAGTTTCCTTCGACTAATTCAACGGAGTATTATTAGAAACAGGTAAATAAATGAGTTGGGCGTAGGCGACTTGAGTTTTGAATAAACAATGCCCTTTTTTATCAGCAGTTGACCGCCAATTACCGAGTGCGGAACGCCCCGCGCTGACAAATTGCGGGCACTGCACAACGCACCACCGCGCCCTCTTACACAACATGGCCGACCGGTGTTCGATATTTAAAATTAAGACATTTTAATATGCTCTGTATAAGAACTTACGAACCCACAGCTACCAGTTGAATATTGTAATATGTATTTCAAACTACAGCTACCGATATAAATGATCTGGGAACATAATGCAGGTATCTCGCGATTACCTATTTATAAAATAAACGATGTCTCTGTCATTAAAAGGTTAAGTGACATTAAATTTTTTTTAAGCTAAAGGAACAACAGATAAGTTGGTAGCTATAAAGTTTAATAAAAAAACTTAAAAGTTAAACAATTAAAAACAATGAATTATCAAGGTAAATAATCTTGCAAATATGTCAGCGAGGTAATTAATAAACGGTGACAAAGTGGTAATAAATTTAAGACATCTTAATATTTTATTAACTTTGCAGTAAATATTAATACCTCCGCTAAAATACTGTTGTTTTTTTGACAAATACATGCGAAATACGCCCTTCGATGCATTATCGTTTACGACGACGGTTGCTCGTTGCAAGTTTCCATAATTATGTTTATATAATTTATGTGACCGACCAACGAGCAGACGACCTGAATTTAGGTGGACATGGACATCTTTGCTCGTCAACATCAGTAGCAGGCTCGCTGGCTGCATAGCGCTCGCGTGCACTACCGTTTTGCATTAGCACTCAGTCTTGCAGCCGGCAGGTCACAAGTCGTCACAGGTAGTTATCTAGTCGAGCTACACGTTGGTAACTATAATATAATCATATCAATTATTATAATCTAACTAACTTCGAGACAAAGGGAATTTCAGCGATAGATATATTACCTATAGGTACTTCGCCGTAATACTCTACATACCTACTCATTATGTCATAAGAACAATTTTTAAAGTAGATATCTACCAAGAATGTGACTGCATGACTACCACAACCGCTCTGTCAATAGGGAAACGATTGAGAAGTCGGAGACGTTTTTCCTTTTTTTACAAGAGATCTTAATTCACAGCTTCTCCCTCTTCTACTGCAGCGATGCATTTTTCTTAATTTTCTGCTCAGCGCATACCTCTGTCACTTGGTCACTTTGAATTTACCTGAATGTTAAAATTATTCAATGTATATACCCACGGCTAGGACATGTATTTCTAAATTTCTTTTGTGTTTTTTTACGCCAAATTATTTGTAAGCTTTTTGTTATTTTATCTATGACCACTGTGTAGACCCTGTTAACAAAATGGCGGGTCGATTTCTTTTTTAATGGCATAAACATTTGAACAATGTTTTCGTGACATCATTCCTGCAATAATGTATCGGTGCTGTTAATAACCGTCTATGTGGAATCCTCTGGCGCATTCTGCGTACATACACCATGGTGTTCTTAGTCCTAGGATATAATTCTATAGTTATTAAAGGACTATATTATTAAAACAAGTATTATTATAAACTTTGAGAGGTTCAAAGAGAAGCTCACAAGTTTATCTAAGCAAAGGTTATGAATGAAGAATTGATGGAAAGCTTAGGTAATAATAAGGTCGGAAAAGTTGAAACTAATGTCCAAAGAAAACAAATATATAGTGTTTTTTTTTATATCGTCATTAAAAGTGACAAGTATTCGGGTTTTGGGTAATTTGTTAAGTTCGTAAGTGTAGTTTGATAGGGCACAAATACATAAATATACCTAAAGTCGGAGGGCAGTACCTGCATATAAAATGTAGAGCAAGTAAGTACCTACTTATACCTACCTACTTACGTACCTACTATTCAATTTGCTATTATTTTTAAAGTAAATACAATACTTAAATGTAGTTTTATATTACTTATTAACGCTACGACCGCTACGACCAAAAGGAGCGGAGCAACAAGTCTCCGAAAGCGAAGCGAGGGCGTCTACTACACTACATGTTGTAGGACGACGTCTGCCGGGTCCACTAGTATAATAATATATTATGGAGAGGCATGGGGTGTGATCTGAATCATATGAATCCAACTAGGTATACCTACCGCAGAAAAGCAAAACTTGTGGCCATTCTAATCTCAATTTACATTTCGTATAATTTAGTTAGCGGCCAGCTTGCTCCACACCTGCGATTTTTCTGTATGCCGCCATTACTCTTACTAATTGTTGTCTTTGAGCAAATGGGCAGTAAAATGGCACATTTAAAAACTTTATTATATATTAAATTACGACTTTGTTTTAATTCCTATAAAGTATTTACGACCTGCAAATTATTGAGTTCGCAAATTGTGAAAAATAAATATTATTATCATTACTTGAGAATCACTATAGATACGTCTAAAAAAATAAACACTCGTTCAATTTACTACGATATAAATCTGTGGAGAGGCAATTAGAATTTGGTCAGAGCTATTAAGGTCTAAGGACTCTATGGTGTGAAATACTATTTAAGGTTTTGGATAAGGTACATTAATTTAAGAGGTCACGAAATAATTTTAATTAAAAAAAACTAACTATACTTTGTCACTGACCTCATAGAGAACGAAGCAAAGGTCGCAAATTAAACGAGGCGGAATTTTGAATGATGCATGTGTTTAAATTCCTGTTCTCGGTGTGGGGCTATAAGATTATACCTAGAATTATTTATTTAAATTCATTTACATATATGTGTCAGGGTGTCTGTGGACTCTGTGGCTTTGAACGTGACGTAAGTATTTTTAAGAATTTTTATGATAAATATACCTATCTATGTGGACGTTTACATAAAATAAATCAATTTACCCTATCCTCCTGCAGCCCAATAGTTTTTTCGATGGTACTGTAAAATCACCCAGACGTCCTTTTTAAATGACCTTTCTTGTAATGTAGTAAACGCCCAAGACTTCGAAGTATATTTTCTTGTCTCAAAAACTGCATAGGATTTTTTTAATCAATTTTGTGGGTACTAAAATGTATAAAAGAGCAAGTTGAAATAGATTTTAATGGTATAACTCGTGTCTTTTTAAATAGACATTGGGCGTTTATTACATAACTAGGTGTAAAAACATTGACCTTTATAAAAGACTTCAAGCGTTAATTAGAAATAAAACGTTTTTCTTTATTATCAACTTTCTTATTATTAATCAACGTTATAAAAATTATACAAAGATATTTCTTATCTAAATAAACCACAATTCGAGAGATCACTCATAGAAACTACACTTCTCTTGTGCAAATAATACTACTTATAAAAAAAGAGGTAAAACAAAAATCAAGACCTCATGTCTTGAATGGTAATGTTACAGACCAGTTATTATTGTCAATTGCCTCTGAAATTAAAGGAGCCTGGGGCTGACGTGTACTCCTACTTCGAAGACTTCTTCCACGTGACCTGGCACCTCTGCAACGTTGAGATCGACCTCGAGTAAAAGAAATGTTTGGAATATTTTCAATTTCACGCTCTCCGTCTTCGAATTCCGAAGATGAAGTATCCTGCTCACTCTCATGGACTACAAACTCAACATCGCCTAGATCGTCATCACTAGGCACGAAATATTCCGTTTCTGATTGCTCTAAAGCTTCAATAATATCTCGGTCACACAAATCTGTAAAGAAATTTATAAACATAATATCAACCCGAAAGTGATTTAAAATGGACAAAACGGTTGGCAATTGGCGCTCAATGTCCTTTATAATGGACAAATCAAAATTATTAAAAATTTACAAGTTGCTGAGTAAAATAGATCAATAATATATAATTACGAACAATAAAGCATTGATTTTATACAAAGTTTTAACAAAAAATTCACCTATTATAAAGATTATAATGGATTTACTTACGTGAACTCTGCGCGTGAGCCATCTTTCGTTGAAATATCACTGATTTGACATATGCCAATTTGACATTTCTATTCCATAGTCAAAGGTTGCCAATGTAACAATAAGAAACTTCGTAGTGAATGATAGTAACGCGCGAAATTCAAATAAAATACTGCCTAAAATAAAATGTCATTTATAAATGACGGTGGGCGTTACTTTCACAAAGTGCTGTTTTTTCATGGGCGTTACTTCTATTTATTGATTTGTACTGTAAAAGTGACATTGGGCTGCAGGAGGCTATAACAAATTCATCTATCCATCCATCAGCCTTTTAGCTTCCACTGCTGGACATAGGCCTCCCCTAACTTGCGCCACTCTGACTGGCCTTGCGCCTTCTGAATCCAGCGGATGCCCGCTGTCTTCTTCAGGTCGTCAAATCACCTAGTCGGGGGGCGTCCTATGCTCCTCTTTCCGAGATGGGGCCTCCATTCAAGTACCTTTCTTCAGTTTCTTCCCCAACGGTTATCGGTCCTTCTAACTATATGGTCAGCCCATTAATCCTTTAAGAAATTAAATCTTAAGTCTACTTAAATAATTATAAAGGTAAGTAATTTACATTACATAAAAAATTAATTTTAATTATGAAAGGAGACCAGCAACTTTCTTAAGAACCTTGGGCCTAGAATATGAACATGCATGAGACATCGCTTTTTAGATCGAGGATATTGTACCTAAGTATATTGTTACCACATTGGTCATTGAGTATATACCGTTTTTGCGGAAAATGACGGGAATAATGAAATATACCTAGTATTACTTAGTATCTACTTTGGTCGTTTAATATTTTAATGATATGATGCAACTAGATTTTTAAATATGAAATGGATGTATTAAAATATGCAAAATTTTTTGAGGGTATTGAACAAGCTGTTCGCTCCAGGCCCAAATCTGATGTTCTTCTTTAAGTGTTCATTTATGATTGATTTTTAAATTAATATCAATATAGAATTCATGCATCGTTTTATTTTATTTTGGATATCCACATTGATTTCGTTCAATATTATGCTCATCCGCCCAAAACATCCTTAGTGTGAACTTAGGCTAAAGTATTTAAATTAAGAGAAGATTCGTTCAAAGTGATTTTTTTCTGTCCATTCAAAGCGCATTCAAACGATAGATGTCGCTACAAACAAAAGGAACTTTAACAGTCTCAGGAATTCAATTCAAATGTTGCCATTGTTGTCTGCCAATCGCTTTATTTGGACGATTTTTGACCAAAAATGACTTAGGAAAGCTCTTATCTACGATTAAGAAATGAGAAGTACTTAGTACCTAATGTTTTATCTGTAATGTTTAAAAGGCGGTGAAAATTTATTGATAAACAATTGAAAATTATCGTAAAGCATATAGGTACCTACGTCCTACATCCAGTATACCTATATGTATAGAGGGAATTTTAAATTACAAGGAATATTTTAACTGACACTTCAATTTAATTAAATCTTATTATGATCCCTTGGTTTGTTACTGGCTTTCTAATATCTCAGAATGAAACAGGATTAGGCAATATTCTCTAATCCGATAACAGAGACCTGTCTAATATTCAGTATTCCTACGATGTGTAACAGTAAACTACTTATACCATGCGTTGACGCTAAGCTAGAGCACTTATAAATAAACCTATTGCTGTAAATTGTAATGCACGCGGGCACTCATGCAGACAGGCAAGGTCCTACAGGTATATGTAGGTACCTGTGTATGAAAGTCCTGGCTCTTCACCGAAAAGGTGTGCTCTTTTGCAGCTCTTGGTCAGAAAACGGTTGCGATCGCTGCTGAGAAGGGGGTTCGAATTTCGAGTCAACTCAAGAAATTTTAGGCACAAGTCCAAGATATAAGCACTGAGGTAGATGATATACGTAAAACAAATGGTGAAAATTACACTTGGATGAATGGTGCAATGGCTGAGACGCCAGATCGTCGTTCCAAAGCTCCTAAGTTTGATTCTCAGCGAAATGGCAATCTGATAAGCTTAAATTTCTGTTCTCATTCTGGGTGTGTGTGTTCTTGTTTTGTGTGTTTTCCATGGCTCCCTCGACACAGGTACCTAATCCCAGTGTGGGGTTATGAGTGTGAGAGGCTATATTTTCAAATAATCGTCTTACGAGCAGACGAGCCAACTCACGGTAAGAGACTTCGTTGAACGTAAAACACCAATGGTATCAGAAGAAAATCGGATCTAAATACCAATCTCCCTGAAACGGAACAACTCATTCAGCGGCGGACTCAAGCTGCAAAATTTCGTGCAGTTATGTAACCATCACGAAGTTTCTGAACTTTTAAGCTCTTTTCTCTACCATTTAGCTAAACGAAAATTCGGCTGACGGTTTTAAAATTTCGCTAAATGTATGAAGTTACTCGGACAACGATTAATATCGTCTCGTCCATGATCTCGTCTCAGCGAGTTTATTATTCGTTTTGACAATACGTCACTAGCGGCGCACTTAATCAAAATCTGGGAGTCGTCACAAGTCACAATACATCAGCGGGCCATTGTCCTTGTCAGGTTGGAAACTTTTCAGGGTACCGCAGTTGAGTAAGGTGGTTTACATATTGGCACACGGTAAACACACGTTATGGTGCGTACAGACTATATAACAAAACATGTTATAAAACACAGTTATATAACATGTTTTATAAATGTGGACGATATGTCTTACAAAAACCCATTGTGTCTTGTTATATGTTTCATTGTTAGACAACAATGTTAGATAGTGTGGACGTGTTATAAAATAGAAGTTATATAACATGTTACATAATCTGTACGCACCCTACATACGTTAGTATATTCTTTAAAACATAAAAGTGAAAGATAGTTTTTGTTAATATGGCGGTGACGTCATGTGGTCGTAGAGCTTAGAGAATGAAAATATTCGAAGTCCAACTCCAATAAATTTGGGTTCAGATGCGGATAATTGAGAAAGCGTAGGTATTATTTAGCTTGATTTTTTCATTATTGTTTTTTGAGACATAAAATGTAGACTAAATGTAGGTTGGACAGTTGGACTATTCACCTTAAAAAATAAATTTTGTTTGGTAGCTAAAATGCAACGCATCTGTGAGTCTGTGACCGAATTAGAACGAGACTCATACTAACAATAACTAACTGGACTATTACTAACATTAACTAACAGGTCTAAATTATCACTAACAGTCCCTGTCCGCACACGTATTTACAAACTAACCAACTAATATTCTAACACCATCTACTAACTGGACTAACCATCCTAGTCTCCTAGTCCCTTTGAGTCTAGTTCTAGGTCGGTCACAGATGTTATGGGCGGCAGCGGAAGGGTGGTGCTGCATGCTCGTTTGCTATATTAATTCCATAAAAAAACAACAGAAGAACAGATAATGGTTAATACTTTCACAAAATGCGGATTTATTGCATTATGAAAAATAGCAAAACGCTTAGGTACAGTATTACAATGAAAGTACGGAATCTCTCGAGAAAAAACTGGGTTCGAACAATTTTAATTTATAAAAATTCGGCTACCGGCGATCGTTGAGTTATGGATAGTTCATTGACAGTTCTGTGCGCGCGTTTGACAGTTTGACTAATGCTTGTCTATGGCAAGAATGCCAACCGTTTGACGTTTGAAAAAAGGCGCGACTTGAAATTAGGGTGTCAACACAGAGTATTATATTATTAAAGGAAGACGGAAACCATTGATCTCTCAATTTGTGGTGTTCCTTTTTTCATATTTTATCCCGTAGAGATTATTATCATTATTTCGTTTCCGTAGTTTACTTGTTGATAGCACTTTACTTATTTACACTTAGACTTTAAGTCTTAAACTAAATAAAGTAATAAAAAATTGAATGGATAGTGGTTGTTTGTAGAAATTCTACAAATAATGTTTGCAATCCATTTGTGTGTACATAAATAATAAAATAAAAATAAATAAATAAATAGCTATTGATGTCTACCGATACGCAAGTATTTTTGTCAATATGAGTCAAATTTGATACCAATCGAATACCTAATCTTGAAGACGGCTGGAAGGACAAGACAAGAGGAATTAGTCGGTGTAGGCATTGGGTGTAGGTGATACCGGCGCGGCGCTAATCTAATTTCGTAGCAACAAAGGTGTTACCAACATTTTTACTTTCACGAAAACGAAGTTCTTTATTACCATTATATTTTTGCAGCCACACCGGATGGTAGCAGTTTGCAAATAGTGCCATAAAAGAACTATGCAATGAAACTGCGTCTTAAGAAAAACCTGACAGAAGAGATTTGGTGACAATGCGCAATAGGCCCCTGTGTTGAACTAATGTGCTACCGATGAGCAAACTTGGAACATAAGCTTGGAGTTTTAACTCATGTACAACATATCGATAATATCATAATAGGCAGATTCAGAAGCATCATTATAAGTAATTTTGTAATATAATTATGTATGTACACGCGCGGGCGCTGCGCAATTATCGGCAAGTTTGTTTCCGGTACCTAATCCTAGAATAGGATAAATGAGTTCAGGTGCCGTTTTCACTAAGACATCCTGGGGGTAGCGGTTGTTTGTAACCAAAACATTTAACTCCTAGGCGAAGTTTACCAACAATATGTACCTAACTTCAAATTCCTTGAAGAGACAATGCATTCGTGACTAGAGTATGTTATTTAAGACTTTTATATTCGATTATAATATATATGCCGGTAATACGTGTTTTTGGTTCGAATTTTATTAAACATTTTACACCAATTATTCATAAGCATCGCGTACAAAAATTAATAGCCGTCGAAGAAACATCTTATTCAATGTTATGTGAGATAAATGTGTTCAAATTGAGTCATCTCGAATCGACAAACAGGAATGTTGAGTGTACATACTGCCAACATACAACAGTACTTGATTGCTAATAACGAAGTATTGTTACAAAGAAATAAAGGTGATAATTGAATATACAAACGGCTTATGAAGGTATTTGTATGCTGGTCTGGTGTGGTTGTGACTCGGGCGATCGGTTGGTTCGATTAGAACCGAGATGTGTTATCGAAGTTAGAAATATTCAAAGAGATTGGAATGTCAACCGTTCCATACTCTATGCTTTGTTTGCTCAGTCGGGCGCACAGATAACGAAAATTAAATGTAACATGCATTCGGATCGTAATAAGCTAAATGATGCATAGTGCGTAACGTCTTTAATTCTCATTTAGGAAATTATGGAGAGTTTAATAAATTGTGCTCATTGATGATTGTGCTCTTAATACCTAGGTACCTACGTCACCAACATAATAAAATTTTGCCTTCTTTTTTCAACATGTACAGTCGATAGGAAAAGTTCTTTAAAGTAAGATAATAATTAGCATCACGTTACACGGTGTTACGTTTGTGTCTTTGTGCTGTCTTGACTTAGACCAGTAGGTAGATTTAATAAAAGAAAACGGTCATAGGTACTAGTTACACTTGTTTAGTGTAACTCGATTTCCCTACTTACTGTCTAGAATACCTAGTTCATAATAATAAAATACAGTTCAAACACCCATGACCACGAGCCGAGACCAAACATTATATTATTATTATCTATCATGCAGATGTCTGCTCGGCCGCGACTTGAACCTGAGATCCTTCACTCTGTCGGGGGGCAAGGTCACTTCTAACAACAAACTGGGCCAAAGGGCAATCTAGCTAGTACATGCTACATGCACATAATTTATAAATCTTGTACCTAGGTAGATAAGTTGATATCAGTAAAGATGAGCCTTACTGAGACTCCTGAGTAGGTACCTACATTCATACAAAAAGTTTTATCTCGATAGTTCTCTATGGGCAAGCTGAAATAAGATAGTACGAAGTTTATAACGAATGTGGGAGCAGAAATGGAAGGTAATACCATCGAAGTAGCGGACGATTACGATCAGAATTAACAATAACGTAAACTGGAGCAATTTAATAAATTACAATACGTTATGAATGACGTAGTAATGCAGTGGAGCCAAGTTATAATTCGATATTTCGGCACATTTGTTTCAGATGTCGGCAGCGCGAGCGCGGGAGCGGCCATGTTTGTTGACAGAGCGCGCGAAATTATCCAGATTTCGCGCGCGCAATTTCCCGGCTCACTTTGTTTATCACCTGACAAAAATACGTTCACCGAATCCAATATTGTTTTATTCTGTTATTGTAAGCTGTATTACTTTGAGTTAGGGAGCAATAAGGTGAAAGATAATGCGTACGTTTGCTTTTCGTTTACACGATGCAATGTTTACGTTTACGACGTGAGCTCGGTAAAGCGTTCGGATGCGATCAGGCGCATTGCGCGTTCAGTGTTTGTTTTTGTTTTCATTGTAGGGTTGGTGTGATACTCTATGTGCGCCTGGTGGTTTTATGTTTAGTTTAGTACATAAGAAGGTACTTACTACTTACCCTACATTAATGATTTAAGCACAAATTTACCTACCATGTAGACCTATTCCTTCGTTCCTATCGACTTCCATGGCGTTGCGGATGTGGTGTAGGTAATACGAGTATCAGGGCCACTTAACACACCGCTTAAAAGCACAAGCACAAAAAAGGATTTTTGGACATTCCGAATTTATATGAATTTTAACTAAATCCATGCAGGCGAATAAATTATAAATTTATTCAGTGGAAAATGTTGAAACCAGTCTAGATCTAGAATGAAAGAATCCGACGAAAAGAATATCCTATTAGAATAAAATTAGGAATTTGATGCAGTTGTATTGTTGAACGCAATAAAAATAAAAAGGTGATGATTCAAGATTAAATACTATAACAATAAAGTGTTTCTTGTGAAAGTTCAAAAATTGGAAGTTTTTATAAGTATTTTATCTAGGTATATTTTGACGGTGCTTTGCGTTATGTTGCAAATTCTCTTTGCTTTGACTAGTGTGTGTGTAGATGTGGCTATTTTTCACGAAGAGAAAACTTGTCATATTTTGTAAGTTCCCTTTTTCGTAGTCCCTCCGTCATATATGTATATGTACCTGGTATTAATATAAAAAAAATTGGAGACAAATTAAATCTAAAAAAACTTATAATGTAAAATAGAATCTATATCAGTAATGTACAGACCATAAACAAAAGTAAGATAGACGCGGTCAACTGGGTTGTTTATAACGTTATAAAAATTATAATGACCTCTTAAGCCTGAGGTTATCATGAGGTTTTTTCGTCAAAAATTTGAAGAAAACCCGGCATTAATCCGTCGGCATGAAAGGCGAGGCCTGGCGGGCACTGCGGGGGGTTGGCAGGTGCGTGCGCATCTCAGTGTTACCGCACCGAAAAAAAAAACAAAAAAACGCGCCAAGCTCGAATGATATCCATCTACGCTGGCACTGTATAAAACGTGTATTGATTTGTATCGATATTAGAGCGATGTAAGACTAGTCTAAAAATAAAATACAACACAAAACAGACGAGAGTCCATTTTTCTCTAACAAGATAAGGATTTCGTTTAGTTGCTAGGTCCATTATTGTTATCTAAGTTTAATTACGTTCCTTACATGTAAGTACGAGTTGCGAAAGGTCTTTTAATTAAACGCGATTGAAGTTTCATGTGACATTTTGTTGGTATCTTATTTATCTGTAACAAGGAACCCTAATAAAAAAGGAAGAGATGTCCGTTTGCAGCGCCCCTCTCGGCGGATGGGTGGAACCAATCGGTCAGTTACGGAATTATGATTATTTCTTTTTTGGTGCAGTTTCATTGTACTGAGAGATGACGTTATCGTCTTCACACGGAGATTAGGGTTTAAAAATGCAAATACACCAGTCATTTTATATGAGCAGGTAATAAATTATCTACTACAAAGTCTAATACCTGGTAGCTAAAAAAGAAAAGTTGGAAAATAAAAAATTAATATCTTGTTATGCATGAATATTTGCATGCTACGTAAACTTGGTCTTGCTATCTATCGAACCTGTGACCTTTTCTTAGCAAGTTATTTTTTACATGGAATTAAAGTAATAAACGAGCATGCAGCACCGCCCTTCCGCCGCCGCCCATGACAACTGTGGCCGACACAGAATAAGACTCAATTTAAGGACTGGGATGGTTAGTCCAGTTAGTATATGATGTTAGAATACTTATTACTTGGTTAATTTATGAATAAGTGCGCAGACAGGGCCGGCAGTGATCGTTCTTATTCGGTCACAGATGCGTTGCTACCCCTAAGGACTGAGACTCTAAAAAACTCTGACTTTAAAAAAGTTTAATCAGCTCCACATAAATCAATGTATGTACTGAAGGTAGGTCTGAAGGTTGCTGTAGTAGGACCTTTTTTCTTGCCTTTACCTTCTTTCTAGGTCGACAACCCATATGTTTGGTGTTATTGAAATCTAAACAAAGCCCACGGTGACGTACCTTCGGATGGTTGTCTGCTCGTTCATCAACTACTTGCTGACCCGGCAGACGTCGCCCTGCACTTATTAAGTATACGCCCTCGCTTCGGAAGCTTGTTGCTTCGCTCCTATTTTTCGTAGCGTGATGCTATGAAGAATATATAGCCTTCAAAGTCAAAGTCAAAGTCAAACTGTTTATTTCATCTGGGAATTTAAAAAAACACTGAAGAACGTCAAGTTGGACCACGAGGAATCACCCAATTTTTTGATTCTAAGTACCACCGTTTTGGAAAAGTGCTTGAGTCAATAAATGGACTATTTAACGCAAATAGTTTTCGAACCAGTAGTTCTGTCCCTTCTGCTTTATATTATTAGTACATATAGATTTCAATTAAAGAAAGCGCTTCTAGATGAAGGTCGTAATATACACAATTCAACACACACAAATCATTTTTACATCCATCAAATGCACTCCTATCGTTTACCTATGGAATCATAAAATATTTATTGTGAAGTTATTCGCGTTCGTAAAACTCTTTACGACGGCCAACCGAAGACTTTTTCCAGTAATAAAATCAGACAAACGGAATGACATATCAAAACGCTATAAAAGTGACTCACGCGCAGCGGGGATCCGAACCCCGGTCTGCGGGTATTAATGACAAACTGATCTTTGGTCATTCTGTGTGTTTGGTCATTCATACCATTTTAAAATCCTCATAATATTAAGTAGTTACCTATGTCTTTAGTTACAGCGTGGAATTAGTTAGCCCCGTAGGCTAGTTGGAAATTTAATGACACTGCCTGTAAAGCGAGGGGGTCCGGGTTCAACTCCCAGCTGTTACCAATATTTAGTTAAGTGACAGATCATGTTTCATATCCATGCCACCCGCGACACAGGGAATCCTTGTGATCATGTTGCTTAGCTGGTAGTAATTCAGCCTGCAATCACTATCAGTGCCATCGGTTCACCCAGTAAAAATTTACTTATAATAACTCCTAGAGTTTTTTTATTAATTAATAGGTCTGTTAATTTATAGGTTGTTATACAAGTTACCTATTTATCAAAGTTGCATTGCAAAAGTGACCTGAAATCTAAAACTTTATCTAGACCTGACCTGACTAACGAGGCGAAGATCTCTTCATTCGTCTACTCATTTCTTAATTGTGTAGGTATGCATATTTTTAAATATTTTTTTCTGCAGACAAAATCACGGCACGAAGTTAGTAGGGGATTGAATGGCGATTCCAATTTGACCCCCCTCTGGGAGCATCTAGATGAAGTGCGGATCAATGAAATCATAACGTACTGTAATTATATTCTCGCAAACTGCCATGCCATTTTCAACTCAATCTTTTCAGTCTTAGATGGCAGTATTGTTTGTGACTCGGTCGTGGATATTAAATTCTTACGCTCCTAATAAAATGGGCAAAATGTCATTTTCCAGTTAACCTGCTTGTGGGTAAACAAGATATTATAACAAGGACTTATTCATACAAAAAACGCGTAGATACTCCCAACACAAGTCAAATACGAGGTACATACATTGATAGTCATAACGAGATGCAAAATTTTTGACGTGACAACGTTACGTTTTATAATTCGATATAGCCGGCTGCACGCACGAAAAACATGACGTCTATGCGTCGTTACCGTTACCTCGCTCCAGGTTGATTAGGTACTTTGGAGGTAGATATTTTGGTAATGTATCCAATTATTACTTTGTTATTGACTTCTGGGACTATTTATAAATTTTAAATGTTATCTTTTTTAATGTTTCCTGTATTCCTTCTTTATTTTTATTTTTATTGATAAATTTCTGTAACTTTAAATACGATTTCATGACGTTTGTTTACTTTGATGACATTATTTGTCAATGTAATTCTGACGTCTCTTTAGTTTCGCTTTTTATCGAAATTATTTATAACCAGCCAGGTTTGTTTTGACTTGTTTGTGGCACATTGACATGACATAATATGCACAGACTAGCTAAAGATTAATGTTTCGTTATACGGTATGCAACGACTAGTCTTTTTGGTAAAATATTTAATAAAGGTTTTTAACTGCAATATAACAGTAAATAAATTATAACTAAGTATTCAAAGATAGTTTAGGATGACTATTAGTGATTATGCTACCATTCCATCAGTATTTTCTTAAGACGTTGTCACGTTCAACTATCGTCAGTAAACCGACTTTACAGACAACCAATTTTTTTTCTTCACTTCGCGATTTTACTATGGCTGCTCTACCTTGGATTGGATTCTAGCTATAAGCAAGTACGTTCCTACGCATAGTCGAAGTTGTGGAATCTTACACAGGAAAGGTGATATTTTAAAAATCTGAACGCGATTACTTTCTAATTATTTTAAAAACATTGAACACCTTTAGATTTTTGTAAACTTTAAAAAAATGTAGAGATATGCTCTACCGTGTCTGAATGCTATCATAGTTTTTAGAATAATCTTTAAGTTAATTGTAAACAATAAATTAAAAAAAGATAGGTGGTATGCACCGTTTTGTGCATCACTCCAAAATGAAAATCCACAAAGAGTGACTACAAAAGCTTACTTAGGTACTTAATAGAACTTTTTGTATCTTCTTCAATAACTGCCTAAGGGTGCGTACAGATTATGTAACATGTTATATAACTTCTGTTTTATAACACGTCCACACTATCTAACATTGTTGTCTAACAATGAAACATGTAACAAGGCCGTACACATTAAAATAACATTGTAATATATTAACAGTGTTATATAACAATTCAATGCGTGTCATTTCTTAAAATATAGCATATAACATTGTTGCAAAAACTAATAACATGTTATATAACTTGTTTTTGTAACAAATATCGTCCACATTAAAAAAAACGTGTTATTTAACTATGTTTTATAACATGTTTTGTTATATAGTCTGTACGCACCATTATAATAACTTGTAACTTCTGGGAAAATGTAATGGACGGATATCTCCCATCGATGTAGAATAATATATTATCTATAGTGATATTAGATAGCTTCTTTTAAATTTTTAAAAAAATTTAAATAAGGTGTTCGCAGTTTCATAACTCATTTGACTTGCTTTAAAACTGCACGCATCCATTGTGTCTAACTTAAATGGTATTTGCAGTCCCAACGCCAACGGTATGAAACTAGCAATGGTAAGAATAGCGTAAGAAAAATTGCAAGGAACGAGAGTCATCGACCGGGACCTTGACCGCCGAGTGAAAGTGGTTGCAACGGCTGCCACAGATTATATTAGCAGATAGCGCCTTTTTAGGCAGAGGCATCTCGAGCAGTCTGCCAGGATACATCATGTTGAATTGAAATATATTAGCTGTGGCTAAATACCTGTCTGGTAGTCAAGGTAGAGTCCGACTGTGAATTGGCATCAATCACACAAACACATTTGTTTTAAAATTTTACCTAAGTTTTATCTTATCATTCTTGATGTTCGTTTTGAAAAAATATGTACCTATATAACATTTTAATTAGAAATTTGAATCAAATAAAATAAATAAAAAAGGCATTGATCATCATTAGGCCCAGATGCCTAATGGAGTATGAGATAAGGAGAATTAAAGTAAGAAAACAGACATAAACTGTTAACTAATCGTATTGTAATTAAAATCTATAAACAACAAACAACAACATTACACAATAGTCAACAACGATGCACCAACAATAACAACAACTGGTCACGCAATAAATATCACAATAACATCCGTCTCACCTGGTGGAATTCCACCAGCACTACATTTTAATTTGTATTATTTACAAGTGGGTTCAGGCTAGGCCCTAGTCTTAGCGAATAATGCCTACAATGTAAGCTTTGTTGCGCATGCTGAGCGAACAAGCAGGCAGGTCCCGATATGGCCCGCAAGGATCAACTTTCACACACCCATTGGAAGTTGACCAAAAACTATTATAGCTATACGATCCATCAAAATATAATAAAATTAGAAGTAGACCACATTTTACGTCCGAAGAAATTGTATAACGAAGAAATTCCATTCATTCACTTGCGCCGCAAATGGGTCAGTTTCGCAGTCTGTATTCCGGCACACTTAAGATTATTATTGTCTGTGGTAAACTTTTTCTAGTCCAATTCTGAGGTAACTGGAGCATAACTCGACGTAACACTGACTACCTTATTATACTTTGATGGTTGAAACTTTTTGGGCTTAGTGGTGGCCTTTGTGGTGGTAGATGTGTTTGTAGACGGGCACGTGGACGGGGTAGGGCTTGGGGATCGGGACCTCGACCTTCTTCTCCACCTCGACGGGGTAGGGCTTCTCTACTTCATAGGGGACGGGCTTCTCCACTGTGTACGGCACTGGCTTCTCTACGACCTGGTGTACGACCTGTAAAGAGGAGTGAGGTGATTAAGCAACTTTGAAATTATAGAACAGTTCACTAAATTCAAACTCATGTAGGTATCATGATTGATATTCAAGTTTGTTAGCCATGTCATGATTTTGTATTAAAATTAACCGACTAAAATTAAGATTTTTCCCTAGAACCTGATCCACTACGTTTTGTGTTTTAATATCACCCTTAAAAGCTGAAGGCAGATAAGTACATAAAAATATTGAACTATATCATAAGACAAAATAATAAGACGTATTGTATTTTGCTAAAATGCATACATACGAATATATTATTATTTTGCGACTCAATTGGGTCAGTAGCTTCAATGTACGGGCCGCTGATGTTGGCTTAAGTTGTCACAAATGCGCGGGACTTTTTAAAAAAAGAACGCAACGCTCCAGTGGCGCTCGCTTTTACTTTCGTCGCGGCCGGTCTCATTACATAACAATAAATAATCTGTGCAGTGACATGAATGGTGTTCTTATTTCAATGACTCCAAAGATTACCTACATTAGATGGAAAAAGATAATTTAAAATGGCCGTGACATAATCTGAATAGTGTAAATTGTCGTAGATAATAATGAAGTTTCTCTTGAAGATGGACAGCGTCCGATAAATGGAGAAAATTAATAATGTACACGATACAATATCATGCATTACTTTGTCTGATACTCTGTGAAAATGTTAAGATGAGACTATTGGCTTGCCGAGTGTTTATTGTTTTTTAAATGCTATTACGTGTCTGAGTTTAATTGTTTTATGAGCTCTCACGTGTGTTTTGCAAGAGCAAATAAAGTCTTTCTCACAAAGTTATTAATGACAGAGCTGTTAAAACAGACAATTTAATGGCAGAGTGTACAAGAACTATTGAAAGTTCATGTTGTTTTAACTATAACTGTACTTAAATATAAATGACGAAAAATAAAGGACGAAGTGGTAACTATACCTAAATAGCAGTTTTAACTACTGTAAAATGATGTTACTAAAGCGATATTTTAAAATATTTGAATTATATTTTCCATAGACACATTTCTGCATAAAATTGTTGTTTCTTTCAGTACAGAAGGTAAAGGGATAGCCTCCTTTCGAGGCTTTTAATATTCAAGGAGAGTTTTGGCATACTTATATCAAAGAAGCAATAACAAATCAAAAAATCAAGCTCACCTTGTACACAGGGACATGGATCGGTTGTTCAACGGTGACGTGAACGGGGTAGGGCTGCGGAATGGGGATCTTGACGTACTGGGGGACAGACACGGCGACCGGGTGCGGGATGGGCACCCCTATCTTCTTCACCACGGTCGTGTGGTACGGCTTGGTGTGCTCCGAGTGGGAATGGCCTTCAGGCTCCCACTCTTCGGAGGGACGGGCTGCCGCTGCGGCGATGATGAACAGGAGAGTTGCTGCTTTCTGAAAAGTGATGCGATATTGTTAGTTTGTCATTAAAGGCAAATTGGTGCATGTTATTTTTTTTCTCTGTAAAGTGGTCACGAAAAATTTTAAATTTGGAACACCTATCTTAATTCTTTTTTTGAAAAGAATTTGATAACCATTCACATACGAGAAACATGACGATTATAACAAAAGGAAATTCTTAGCTATTGTAATGTAATGTAAGGTGAGTTATTCTTCTAATTCCTTACAAAGGTACTACGGAAGTGACCATAGAGTAACTCTTAAACACGTGATCCTTTCACTGGTCGCCGGAAGACGGTTATTACCTTACATAATACACAATTAAACATTTTGTATGGAAGCGGTATCAAATATTGAAGTATAATACATTTACTTTTTAAAGTGGCCGTTACTTTTATGAGATTATAAATTTAAAATGTTTTTCCTAAATGTGTTAAAAATATTTTACTTTCTATAATTAAGGACTTATTTAGAAATGAAAATACGTAAGAAAATGATAAATGAAATTACTTAATAATTAAAATTTAATAATTTTTTAAATGAACTAATTATTAAAATTATTTTTTATTAAGTCCTTTGGCAGTTGATTCTATTAACGAGCTCTAAGGCTATCAATAAAAACGAAAAGATAGCAATTTTTAAAAATTTCATTAATGGTTATAGTCTAAACTTATAACCATGGGTGAGCACGAGCAATGATAAAACAACAACAACAAACAACTGAGAACTGAGACTTTTGTTGTAAGCTCCTTGCTTGAGATCTTATTTTGGCGCGAAAAACTGACTCTACAATTGTAATCTTTAATCAAAATATTTTAACTTTCATTGACATGAGCATAAGTACATTCACAATGATAAATACTAAAACTAGATCTAGATCCCTTTAAGGCAAACCGGAAACCGAAAAAAGCCGAACCCGCGATACCGATACCGAAACCGTTATCCTATTTATGTAACACAGATAATAAATGTAATACGTAATAGGACACTTACGAAAGCGATCATGTTGCTAGATTTGGATGCTGGAGTTCCTACTATTGACTGATGCTCTCGATGGACCCCACGACCGTTTTATACTTGGTGAAATGTACGCTTCGCCTTTCCATTCTGTGGTAGGTGAGCTCTACCACCATTAGCACAATTCGATCGCACCAGCAATACGTAAAAGTGATTAAGTTACATTGCTTCTTTGCCTTTCTAAAGATTTGCGCGTTATTGAAAGAGAATCGCAATGCATATCGACAATTTTATACACTTTAACTTCAATTTATGATAGTGATGAAGTAGTAAAATTCGATAGTAAAAATTCGGTTAGCTTAGAAGTTCCTTTTTTTGACTATTTATGCCTAGTGTGTGTGCAGATGTTGCTTTTGTTATTTTTATGTAATTGTTATAGATACTGATTACTCCGCAAGTGGTAGAAAGTTATGGAACGGTACATACTCGTATTGTGGTAGTTAATTACACCAGTTTCCGAAGATCTATGTGATAGGAATATGGGCCAACGACAGCTTAGACTCTGCTTAGAGGTTCAGTCTTACGTTTAATCGCCTTACACGTATAAAATATGAATACTTGTTCGATATCTGAACACCTAATACCTACGTACACATACAGAGACACATTTATTTATTTATTTTTATTTCAGATACTTGAGACATATAGAGCGCATAGAGATACAAAATATCAAGATACAAAATGTCCATGGTAGAATGACACTAAATTGAGTATGTATGTCAGGCGGGAAAAGTAGTGAGAGGAACACAGAGATTGACTCAGGGGCGATTTCAGTTTACATGTAACCGGATAGGAAGATGTGGAGCCGGTTACACTTTTTTAGAGGCGACCACATCAGTCCTCAGGGGTAGCACGCATCTGTGACCGAATTAGAACGACATTCATTGAGTCTAGTTCTGCGTCGGTCACAGTTGTAATGGGCGGCTGCGGAAGGTGGTGCTGCATGCTCGTTTGCTATCTTAATTCCATAAAAAAAAATGAAATAATATTTTGTGCCACCCCTCCGTGATCCATTTGCCGCCTCTCTGGAAGTGGCACCCGTGTGCGGTTCACGCGGCCCTGGCTTAACTAGTAACTAGTATCTGGTACATATAGACACGAAGATCGCAAATAGATAGCTGTACTTAGGAATTCTATATCGATGTTGTTCATTTTATTGGTTGATAGTTCAGTGCGCTTGCCTTTGATTTTTACTACGTTTTGTACGAGCATGCCAATTAATATTTCAAACTCAAATTTTTCATTTTATTCAGGACCAGTTAGCGGGTGTGGACGTACTTCTTTTGTTTAATTTAAGGCCAACCTTACCTACATCTCTTTTCGTTACTGTAGGTATGTAAGATACCTAATTTATTACTTACAAAATGTAGAGTCGATAGGTATGTAATTAAATTTAAGCTGAAAACATCTAGATTTACTCCTAGACATGATGATCTTATTCTTCTTGACAAGCTTGATATCATACCGGCCGACACGCATGGGGGCGCGGCAAATTGATCACGTAGAGCTTGGTTCACTTGGTTTGGAGCGGGTGCCCAAAAACAAATGTTTGTGTGGTTATGAGTGCTCAATGCATCATTTTGATTTACTTCCAATATTTTTGGTGGGCAATTGATTTGGGCTGATAGTAATAAACGATTTGCTATATAGGTAAGTAAACTGTTGTCTTATTTCAATTCCCAATCCTAAGGGACGATTCACACATATCAGTGAAGTCACCGTTCCGTCACAGTACCGGCAAATCTTTCATACTAATAGCACTGACACTTCTCAGTGTCAGTGCTGACAATGCCGAGAATGTATGAAAAATTTGCCGGTACTGTGTCGGAACTGAGACTTCACTAATATGTCTGAATCGACCCTAATTCTAAGGGAGTTAGCTCAGTGCTCTACCAGTTTTTTTTTTGTTTTTTTTTTACTGGTGCACATTGGTGCTAGTGGTGGTGGTGGTGCTAGCGACAGGTTGACCAACATCACCTCTGACACTATGTACGTGGACACATGTAACTTCCCATAAGCTGGTTATTATGCCGCAAAAAAATGTACCCGACTCGCACTCGCCTGGTCGATATACGTAAGTGAAGAATGCGACGGGCATGGCGTAATGTGCACGAGATTTATATTAAATGTTACGTATTGACGCATTGGAAAGGTTCCGCGGACGTCCGCGTGGAGCAACGTGAGACGAGAGCGGCAGGTGTCAGGTTTGATACCAGCAGTTTGGTTGAAAAGTAATACTTTGTTAAGCCAACTTGTTTCTGGCAACTGACATTCTACCTTATGTTGAGCTGGTAGAGGCTCGTGTGAAAAGTCAATTCGGAGTAGGGTTTTACAAATATTTCGGAACTCAAACTATGTAGTAAACAAATCGCGAGTAGTGTAAATGGTAAAGGCAATCTGACAAGAGTGACAAAGTAACTCATAAGCACGGTATTATTAAATTGTCTCCAAAAAACGTGGTTAGATACTGGTGCTTGTGCTTGCTTGTTAGTGCTCTACCCTCTACTATCACGTCCAATAACTCCATTCACCATTAGATGAGATTATCAAACAAGTCAAATACCTTTAGTTTGACCGCTAATCGCTTCACCAAGTAGCACTTACTGCCATCACTGCCATCCTGTGTGTTCTAAAACTTAAACAGTTCCGAGTGCTCTTTAGGGGACCGCTCGTAAATTGTCATACGAATTTCACCCTTTTTGAAATACTCCTCCATGCCACATGTGGGCAATGTATGAGCCCCTAGTGTTTCATTATATATTTTTCTATTTTTATACAATATGTAATTGTTATTAGGTTATTAGGTTGGTTTTTTAAACTGTGGTTTAGTTTCGGTTTGCAATTTTATTACCAAGCATAATTCATTGAAATTATTACAATTGTTTTTTTTCATAAAAAATCATTAAACCCCTAATAACAGTATTCTTTATTTTGTAATAGTGTCTTAAATATTTTATAGTAGGTATATATTAATAATTTTAATGTGATTATTTTTTTAATTTGGCTTTTAATAAGATCAATAAAAAAAATTTTTAAGTCACGAAGACTGCTCTCTCTTTCACGCGTTTTAACAAGTTGTTGACCACTCCCGTAATCGCTCACTCACATTAGCGCGAATTTACGGACAAGTGAAGGACGGACCTTCGCAAATGATGATGCGAAGTTTTTGATAAATTCATCGTATTCATAGGTGACAAAGCTGTGTAGTGCAATGGACAAAGATAAGACAAAGTAAGATGTGACATAATTTATGAATGGCGGTTGGATTGCTAAACTGTTACTACGAACTCCGTAGTAGGCGATAAAGGAAAAGTACCTATCGCTGTTGCAATACTATCCCGTGCTGATTGTACTGCGAACGTAATAACATGCGTATCTTTTTGTACGGACTAGAGTATCCGCATTTCACTCCGACATAATTTTTACGGACCGGTGGGAACGTTCGGATACCTCCAACTGATGGATCACTATTCTGCAGACCTGAACGACAGCTGTACGGTTCATGAATTTAAACTTGGATTTGTTATAATTCGAATACAAGGTGTACCTACGTAAAGATTCTATCTATAATTTTATGATAGGTAATCACTCAAAAACTCTTAAGTAAGTAGGTACCTACATACTTTCCTAGGTACTTACATTATAAATAAGAGTACACAGGTTATAATTTGTACCTATAAAAAAGATATTTGAAAAATACTAAAAATAAGGGTTTTTAGGGTTCCGTAGCCAAATGGCAAAAAACGGAACCCTTATAGATTCGTCATGTCTGTTTTTCTGTCTGCCAGTATGTCACAGCCACTTTTCTCCGAAACTATAGGAACTATATTGTTGAAACTTGGTAAATAAATATATTCTGCGAACCGCTTTAAGGCTTTCACACAAAAATAGAAAAACAAAAATTTTTGGGGCTCCCCACACTTAGAACTGAATCTCAAAAAAAATTTTTTTCATCAAACCCATACGTGTGGGGTATCAATTAATAGGTCTTCAAAAATGATAATATTGAGGTTTCTAATAATATAATAATCTTTTTCTAAACTGAATAGTTTGCGCGAGAGGCACTCCCAAAGTGGTATTTTTATCAGGTTCTTCCCACTAACCTAAGGAACGGACTACCGGCTTAACACGTTCACTGCGTCTGCACAAAAATGAAACTTACTGCCCATGCGTTACGAGTCATAATCTTGCCGTATCAGTATTGCCTGCTGTGCGTTACGGCTTGTATTTTGCTGTACCAGGACCTGACTTTGAAGGCTCTTACAGACATGGAAACCCATGTTTTACTTTAAAAAAATAAACGAATCGATAGATTGTTTATCTATTGACACATGGCTAACGTCGCCAGGGTCTCGACCTGATATTTTAGAAGTTATGCATAATTTTGAAAATCAACGATTTCACGGCAATATACATGCCGTGCCGCATGTAGATCGATAGACCGAATTTAAAACTAGTGTTGGGAAACATTTGTAAGATAGTTGAAGATTGTTATTTTATTTACATTTATTAAAGTCATGCAAAATTAAACAAAAATATAAGTAATTAGGAACATAAGCATTAAAATTATTTGAGAACAAATGTATCGGATCAATTTCTTATCGTATAGTTAAGATTTAATTGTGAAAAAATTGCAAAATAGGTTGAAAACTGCTATTTTATTATCATTGATTTGTCATGCAAAATTAAATATATATATATATATAAGTAACAAGAAACATAATCATTGCAATTTGAGATCAAAAAAATGGGATCAATTCTTAATCGTCTGGTTAAGTTTTGATTGGGAAAAAATGTAAAATAGATAAAGACTATTATTTTAATAACATTTATACCTCACCACCTTCCGTCTTAATTACTTTATTTATATCAAGTTTCTTACGAGAACGCTTCATATTAATTTTCGAGCGCTGATAAAGCGCAATCCAGTGTCGATACGTGCAAACGATGATCCTTGCGCACATCACTACGGCACACTGAAGCTGCGCGCGAGTTCCCTACAGTGCGGTACGGCGTCTAAGTTACGGCAACATACATGCCGCATCGCACCATAGATAAATAATTAAGTTCTGGTGCGTTACGGCACCATTATATGCCGTACTTATTTTTTCGAAAAATGGAATACATTTGAAGAAAGAAACTTGGATATATATTTATCTCTTTTCTACGTGCACGGGAACATATAAAACCCACCCCCGCACCGGGCGTAAGACACAGACAATTGACTGCCGCACAGTTCGGAAGTCAAATACGGCAAAACTCTGCCCGTAACGCAGCGAACGTGTTAACCGCTATAAAACCCAAATTTACTGAATATTGTTGCTTGGAGTAACATTTAGCATTTGTTTTGTTTCAATCGTATGACAAACAAAAAAGATATCGCAATTTGAAGAATCTGTATAAACGTAAATAAAAATGTGTGAAACGCGTATAAAATTCAAATTTCAACTCGATAGTCTTAAGCAAGAGCCAAAAAATTTCATAAAGTTTATTTATTACCTTGCCGACTTACTAATATTATAAATACGAAAATGTCTGTCTGTCTGTTAAGTTTTCACGACTTAACCACTGACTTGATATGACAGAGATAACGTAGACCACGGGAAAGGACATGTAGGCTAATTTTATCACGAAAAAAGGACTGACATAGGGAATGCAGGTTTGTATAGAAGTTCGTTAATGTCATCGATTAAAATCACGATACTAAGTATCTAGAACAGACATGGAATCGTTTCATCTCGAAAAAATAATCCTTTGCGATAATCTTAAGTGTGCTTTATCGTTTTTCGAATCCACGGCGGACGCAGCCGTGGATAGAAACTAGTACCTAGATAGATAATATAGTATAACAATCGAGGGGCACTGCAGTGCCCCCGCCAAGTCGAGCGCGATATCAATATGTCCAATGTAAATAAAGATTCAATTATTAAGAACTTAATTAGCCTGTTAAAGTTTTATCGCCAATAGACGGCCTGTGTTAATTTAACTACCAGATCGCAAGAAGCTAATGAGTGAACTGGTGGCAAACTTTCATAAGCGCTTCTTAGCTCAACATAAACCCTTCTGGTTATCCGCTGTGAGAAACTAGTTACAGGCCATATCTTAGGAGCGAAGGTGAATATTGTCTTTCGCCATTTCTACCGCGAAAGACTGGAATAACTCAACTCCGTTTGTGTTCGGTCTGGAATCCTTACTAATATTATAAATGTGAAAGTGTGTTTGTTTGTTTGTTTGTTTGTTTGTTTGTTTGTTTGTTTGTTTGTTTGTTTGTTTGTTTGTGACGCTTTCACGTCGCAACAAAGCTATTATATGGTAAGGTTTATGTGTGTGGGGATAGTTAGGAGGGTGGAGAGTGACGTAGGCTACTTTTTACCGCGGAAAAACATCCCATTCCCATGGGAAGTTCGATGTTTTGTTAGTTGCTAGATATTCATTTTCGGAGTTGTTAATAGATGGCGATAATAAAATTCATTTGCAAGTTCTGAATTACGCTGTCAAATACTACATGTAATTTACTTAAGTCATAGGCAAATATAATAGGCTACTCCCCGCTCCGGCTGTATTCAGTGTACCGCCCGCCCGCTGGCACTATCCTGTTGACTGATGTCCGCAAGTTGCTCAGCCAACAGGATAGTGCCAGCGGACCAGAGGGACCTTGGAGTCGAGAGCCTGAACGACTTCATCGAGAGATTGGCACGCAACATGTTCGGGCGTGTCGACGCGTCGCGGTTCCCGCATCTGCAGGACCTGGCGCCGCTCCACACCCGTCCACCGGACCGCTGGGCCTTCTCGCGCGACTTGCTGGTTGCGCGGGACGGGGCTAGCACTGACTGATACTGGGGCTTCGTAAGTCGTCGCCCGGCGCTGATCGGCTCCTGCTGGGCTTCCCACCAGCGGGATTCACCCGGTAGGGCCTCGATCGCCTGGGCGGCGGCGCGAAGATGAACCCCATCCCGTTTAAGACTCTGTGGCCTGTAAAAAGGCCACCACTCAACGGACTTGACCTATTTGTTAACCACAGATGGACAACCAAGGGCCTTAGGGCCCAGCCCAAGAACCGGCCCGTTTTAACGGGCCGCGAGAGACACCCCCAAAGGGGAACTAACTGTCCCGAGGGCTCCACACACCTCAGACAGGGTGGAGTGAAGAGAGCGAGTAGTAGGCTACTTTTTAGCCTAAATTCCTACGGGAGCGGGACCTACGCGGCTGTTACCTACGGGTCCCGAAGCGAAGCGCGGGCGGTTCTCTAGTTCGTTATAATTGCTTGGCACGCAAATGCTAGCTTTCTGCTTATGTGATTAAGGTACATTTCAGATTGACGGCAGGAATTAAAAATGCCGTAAGTAAATGTTGCTTACAAGCTCAATTGTATTGTGAGTACAGGTAATAAGTTTGGTTATGGCGGAGAGTGGCAATTCCGTATGCTCGGTGATGTTAAATATGCACACAGGTCTTCCCACATAATATATCTGAGGAGTCCTAGTTATTCCACGCTGTTCTATATCTGGCCCAGATTATTTAGATATATATCACATATTTCCATGTAGGTACGTCTCTAGCTAGGTGGTAGGGCCTAGAGCTCACCCGGGGAAGTACCACCGCCCGCCATGGTACTTAGTACCATTCCTACCGTGTAATAATTGTTTTAAGAACAATTATTGTGTTCCGGATAGGAAGGTGTGGAGCCGGTTACACATTTTTAGAGGCGACCATCTCAGTCTTCAGGGGTAGCAACGCATCTGTGACCGAATTAGAACGAGACTCATTGAGTCTAGTTCTGGGTCGGTCACAGTTGTCATGGGCGGCAGTGGAAGGTGGTGCTGCATGCTCGTTTGCTATCTTAATTCCATAAAAAAAACGGATTTTACGTTTTTTTATAGTAGTCTTGTTAGCTTTCGCGATGGGGTATCTCTACTAGTAATCAATAAGCTAAGTGAAGGAAAAAGCTCAAGCGAACGTTTGGCGGACGGTGAAAGTGGTTGGTTAATACCACGAGCGGTTACCGTCCAGCGCCCGCGCGTTTAATGGCTCAAAATGTAATTTACATAGCCTGTAATGGCATTACAGTTTTATTTGTACACCCGATATGGTAATCAGGTTTCTACAGTACTATTACTGAGTTATAATTACAAATTATATTTTGACCGACATTTTCATAAGTTAAGTAGGCTGTACTGCTGAACGCGACTTCCGCGTGTAATAACGCAGTTTTTTTTATTTTTGACAGAGTATGGTTAGAATGTGACTTTCTCTATGATCCTTTTTATTTATTTAGCTTCAGAATTGCCGGAGAATTATACAAACTTCTCCGCCCTTGTTTACCAGCTCAAATGACGAATTTATAGTAGGACTAGCTTTTGCCAGCGGCTTCGCCCGCGTGAATTTCGTTTAAACTTCATCCCTTTATTTCACCCACTTAAGTGTCATAAACGTAAGAGTAGATAAAATATAGGTATACTTAATCAGAAAGCTTCGAACTGCTAAGCTATCGGGAGTTACACGTGTTATTGTGAGTCAACCATAAAAGATAGACATATGCTGTCGTGGAATATTTTTTATATAATTTTAAGGAGAACATTTCCGTCATACATGATTTCTGTGTAGCTTTAACCATTAAGGTTGCACACGCGACGGAAGCTTAAAAAATGGAGTAACTTCTCCCGTTTCCCCAACATTTCCCTTCACTGCTCTGCTCCTATTGATTGTAGCGTGATGAAAAGTATACTATAACCAGCGCGGGAGTATGAAAAATAATTGTACCAAGTTTCGTTAAAATCCGTCGAGTAGTTTTTGTTTCTATAACGGTTATACATCAGACAGACAGACAGACAAAAATTTTACTGATTGCATTTTTGGCATCAGTATCGATCCCTAATCACCCCCTGATAGTTATTTTGGAAATATATTTAATGTACAGAATTGACCTCTCTACAGATTTATTATAAGTATAGAACTTAGATTAGAACTTGCTGTCCGTATAGGCAAAATACCAGAACTAGAGAAAAGAACTCTAACTAATTAGGTATGTAGGTACATCATCAATATAATGTCAATCAATATAGTGTCATCAATATAACTTGTAATTGATCAAACGTCGAAAAAGTTATGTATTTTAATTTTGTGTATAATAAATTTACAAATAAAAAACTATGTATTAAATGCAAGTAGGTACGGTACTATCGGTATCGGTATATTTTATCGTAGATATATAGTACGTACTTGAAGTACCTATGTATCTACGATAAAATATACTAATACGTACAAACCTAATTGTAGATCCGGCACTGTTATAGACTTAATTATAAAGTTCAACTAGATTTCATTATCTAGGTTGTACTGGCTGCAAATGTTAATTTAATATTTACAGTGGTAAAAAATAAAAGTAGTGTTGTGTTATTGTGGCAATATTGATTCATAGAAGTATAATTAGTAGGTACCGTGCGCAGTATTAATGGACTCGAGTATTGATGTGATGTAACGGCAAAACCAGAATGGGCGCATCGCTCGGTGCAATGTACGAACGGAAGCGAAAGTTTGTTGCGATTCTCTTAAAGCGTAAACTTGCACGCAAAACTAGAAATCTCTTGATTCGCGTCACATCACTACTGATATCGACCTGTGAACGACCGAATGAAATACTAAATAGGCCATTTATGTATTCGTTTATTGTATTTTTTTATGCGGAGGTAAAATAAAATTGTAATGGAGTTATTTATATATAATTAAACTGATGTACCTACTTTATAAAAACTAAAAGAAACAAAAATTAAAAGAAACAAGACGACCTCAATGCTAAAAGAATATCTGCTACCGTCCTTCGGGAAGTTTGAGAAAAATCGATTATTTTTTGGAAATTAAGTACCTACGGATACGGAGACAAGTGCTGTTAGCTAACAGAGATCAAAACTTATTTTTAGTTGAATTTTTATCTGTCTGTCTGTCACCCCGTGTCACTCCGTCTTTCCGTGTGTCCTGAAGTAAATGATAGAATTAATCTCTAGTTTTAAACATTCTAATAATATTTTTTTTTACAAATTACAATTGCGAGGAGAATGCAAAATGACGTGCCCAGGACCCGAAATCCAAATATAGCAACGGAATACCTCTCGCCAGGCCAGGCGATTATACCTGGGGAGCGGCTAAGCTCCGACAGTTCAAATTCAGAAGCTGTATTTATGGGAGCAGTGTAAAAATCTTTTTATATGTGATTCAAGCTTGGCGTGACATGTGGGATCGTGTGATCATGTGACGTGTGTCCGGTGTTGTGTTGCCAACCTAGCATTGAAACCTTGGCTATAGCAGATTTCATTTTCAACTAAATGCACAGAAACGCCCCCGCGAGCTCTATTCGTGGAAAGGATGTCAGCGTTTAGTGGGGGTGGTTGTAATCTATAATCATGATTATGTTTTGTCAGTCTGTTGTCTGGATATCACCACAAATAGGGCCGCCGCCGCGCCGCCGCGTCGCAAGCTGAACGGGTACGTGCAAAACTGTACGTGCAAAACCGTTAAGCGTTTTGTTTTCCCCTTCTCATGGTTCAATATATACCAACCTGACACAGGTTTACTTTTGTGCCGTGCCGCTGTGCTCCATTTGCTGACTCTCCGCGTAACCGCCCGCGTGCGTTGCATGTCTTGCACGCCCGCCCTGACCGCAGTCGTTAGCCGCCTGTGGCTTGCCCCAGCGCCGGCCGCGGCATGCAAGTGTTCCGGCGTCGTGTTCCGGCCGCTTTGTTCAGCTTATCTTGTTACGTCACCGCAATTAAACGTCGTGAATGATACCCATTTTAATGAACTTTACATTTCAGGTCGGTCGGAAGTCAAATGTGATTTGTGACCTTAATCGCTGATGAATAAATAAGCTAAAAATCTTTAATAACTCTCCATTTTTACGCCAGTGAAGAAAATATGCGGAGTTGCTTGCCGCTCTTCGTCTCAAAGCAATGGCGGTAGGCATTAGGTAGGCAAAGCGATGACGTAGTTTGACTCGAAAATTTCTTGTACGAATTGCTTGAAGTGGAACGCGTATCATAACGTGTTTATTATGCAAATCAAAAATAACTCCGTACGCTAGACTATGTGTTTATCTCTCAAGCCATTTTGCACCGTAACCTGTTATTACTTACTCTGAACCATAATCCTTCAATCATCTTTCATTAGACCTTCACCCGTTCTACTCCGATGACCGAACCTGGAGCTCTGGTCTCCAGCACACTGCGCTACGGACCTGCATACAATTAATTTCTCGGCATAATTAATCAGCTATGACAACTGGCAGATGTACGAAGAACGCGGGGTGATAAAGTTGTGCAAATGTCACAGTCGGAACCAGTTATAGCACTCACTTGTTCGTTTGTAATTTATTATTGTAATAGAGTCAATAAATAATGGGGCGTAGCATAGCATTATTGAAACGAAGGTTAGGGAGTTAATAGTATCCAGTGATACTGTAATAAAGAACACCTGTGTATGAGTGTAGCAGACGAGATACCTGATGGTAAGTTACATGGACGTATCCTGCTCCTGATGTAGGGAAGAAGCAAATAAAATTTTCAAGGCGTATTATTTAAAGGGTAACAGGAACCACAGGTCATTTTGTAGATCCAGTAGAACATAAAATTTTATTTACGATACGTCAATACTGTGATTTGCGGATTGCGTTAAACACATCATTGAAACTCGTTTGAGATCAGCTATTCACCTGTATGCTCTAGCTGGGAATCGAATGCGGTCCCCTCGAATCACAGGTACGGTCACTACCAACTGCAACTGCACTACGATGTCGCCAAACTTCCTCTTCACTCACACCCCTACTCCGTATAAGTAATAGCCGTGTCATTCTGACTACCCCGATAAGATCGCGGTCATATTTAAGGTCACGAGACAAGTCAACATATTACCTATTTTATAATGAATGAAAAAACATTTTACCCTATACTTGAGTCGCTGAGAACATCGAATCGCCACACCCGCTACAATAGTAGGTACATTATGATACAAGTGTGCGAAGTTGGTCATTACAGTCGAGGCGGTATTGAGCCCGAGCCGCAAGGCGAGGGCTGTAATAGAGCCAAGACTGTAATGAACAAAGCACACGCGTATCATACGACGTTTTTCAACACACTTGCGAGGAAAAATACAATTAGGTATCGACATTTTTCAGTCACAAATCAGCAAATTATAAACGAACAAATGTTTGCACAAAATGGCGCGGTTTATTTTTTCGCGCGCCGTATCTTTGGTTGAATAACTATGCGCGCGCAGGTTAAGTCCAAGGCACCGAACATTCAGCCACAATATATTAAACTAAATAATTATGTATTTCTAATAAGAATTTACGGTAATTAATGATTTAAAATATTGTATTTTTTAAATGCTTTAATAGATAATTAAGTAGATGAAGTATAATCTTATCAGATTTTGACTAAGTACAACAAGTTTATTTATTTACAAAATAACAAATCTTTTGGTAACAACCTCTTTACGGATATTAAAAAAAAAGTGGAATAAGAAAAACACTAGTGCGGTAATGAAAAGTAAAACGCACTAGTGTGTAATAAACCGCATTCCGGGCGTAAGACTAAAGAAAAAATATCAACTTTACGAGCAAGTGTGTTGAAAACAAATTTATTACCTGTGCACACAGTTCAATTAAGCTTATAAGTAATACTTACTTACGGCATTTTATATGGTCACCATCAATCTGTAATATACCATAATCATGGGGCAGAAAGCTGGATTTTGTATGGGATGCAATTAATAATAAAAACGCTACACACTCATAGCCCCACACTAGGATTTCCTGTGTCGTGGGTGCCATGGACAACACACTAGACAAGGACACACACCCAGACCGAGAACGGAAATTTAGGCGCTTTGCCTACGGAGCAACTATAGCAGCAACTGGCAACTTACTGGCAACTAGCTGTTTACATACATTTCAATTGGACTGCGCACACACAGCAACTCGAGTTTCGGGTTCCGGCAATCGTCAACAGTTTTCAGTTGCCGCAACTAGCAACTGTTAAATATTATACCGGTTTTTTAAGTTGCCGGTTTCCGCAAATATCAATCGCAAATCAATCAATCAAGTTGCTCACAAATTGTTATAAAATTGCCGCAACCGTAAACGTTGTAGCAACTATAAACTTTTACAGGAAACTTTTAAAAAGTTAATAGATGCCTCAACTTGAGTTGCTCCGTGGACAAAGCGCCTAAAACTCATCATTCAAATTCCCTCGGAACAGCGAACTGGCGTGTTAACCATTGCGCCATCCGAGTTGTCTCAATTAAAACGAATTTGGTAACTAACGCAGTCTCTATGTAAATTGAACACCCAAAGCTACCCCTAATTGAATTAAGAGGCGCGACAACTCCGACGAGTGTATAAATCGTACCATCTGCCCGGGAGCTTATTAATGTCACACCTTCCTGAATCCTGAATAATTAGAATTAATTAAGCATATCGATCCTTCACCGTCGGTTACAGGACAACTCATTTATATGGAATGTATTTAAAAAGTAATGTAGAAGTCATGGTACCAATTAAAATACTGGTCGAGTCCAGGGTGATAAGGTTCGTAATACATTTACAGGACATGAGTATTTTTCTTTTTCTGTAAAAATTGTTTGTTCGATATACCTGGCTAGCATACGTAATATTTTTGTTTTTAAAACCATGCAGTATAGATACCTATGCCAGCTTGGTCTCATATCTATTATGGGGGATCTCTAGGGGACTTTGGTTTTTCAAAGAACTATAGTAAAATACAACTTATGTTATCGTACATAACTACGATACACTGTGTATCGTGTAATGTTATTGTAGTATGAGTATTACGATTGCAATATAAAAGTATAACTGGCTCCTCCCTCGTTTAGCTACGGAAACCCTATGTAGCGTAATCTTTAGAAGTCCCATAGAACTTGCTAAAGGCATTTCTCAAGAATGAGGCTTCATAGCCCTTTTAAGTACGGTCTGTGATTCTATACTAGGTCTGGGTATATTTTTAGACAACCTAAAATGCTATAAGTATTATAAGTTATCTCACCACACTAAAGTCTGATAGGTACCACCTGGTGGGTGAAGCTAGTGGGTGGACGGGTCGCGGCCCCCACGAACATACCTTTTTCAATTTCTGAGATTATCCCATCCTAAAAACGAAACACTGCTTAGTTTCATCTAAGTAGGATATACGCACTAGATAACTCATAATAAACTTGAAATTAGTATTCAATATTGATCTAATTTAAAGTTATAATCATTTCATACTTTCTTCATAAATAATGGATTGACGTTCTTAACCCTGTAGTTGAACGAGTGATTCAAATCTTATCAAATTTACTTTCACTTCTATATTTAACGATCCTAATGAGTGCATTTTGCAGTTTCAGACGCCACATCAGTTACCTACGCCTTTATTGTTGTGTTGTGGTGTTTACCGTGAGGATGAGACAACTCGATTTGTTTATACCGAGTTCTGTGTATAAATGTCATAGGTTTTTTGAACCGAGGCGAAAACGAATTACGAGCATGGTAGGCAATAAATATATTGTTAAGCAATAACTTTTAACAATTTAACGTAAAGACGACTATTATTCAACAGAGTAATTAATACGACAGTTAAATAGCTTTTCCATTGTCTTTAAACGTTTTAATTACGCTAGTTTAACATAATAATATTAAATAAAGGTTTATAGCTGTGGTGTTTTAAATGTAACAACACTTTTAAACTTAAATTATTACATCAACGCATTATAAATAATTCATGTGGTGAGAAGAATGGTTCATGGTGATGGTCATAGTCGCCCAAGAGATGAATCAAATATCCTACCATCATGCACGAGTCTATTTGGGAGTAAAGTGATTGGTGGAAAGCTCACTGAAATTTTGAAGGAAGAATCTGGGACTAGCCTCGTCCATAGTTCAGCAGGGTGCACCAACGAGAGAGGAGGGTGGTAAAGAGGGATGAGCAGGATGTACCACGGACAAAGGCAAGAAGTATGCAACCTTTTACACCCTTCACCGTTGTGAAGACTGAGAGAAAAGTAATCGCTTCGTGGACAGAACATCAATGATTTTCTTTACGGAAATAATCCATCTATTTGTTCATGGGCATTTCATTGCAGTACCGAAAACTTAAACCAGGCATCCAAGCTCTTCGAAAGTATTTAGGTCTCCTGGTGTTTATATTAACTTCCTTTCAAGGATTTGGTTTTGGATACAGTGGCAGTGTAAAAAAATGTCGCTGAAACCTAAATGAATCATTTTGATTTCGATGGCATAGAAAAGAAAAGGAAAGTTTACTCTAGGAGTCAAGTTTACCTATTATTATTCGAATTTTGATTGTTGCAGTTTAACTAAAAACCGTTGACGATAAAGTTGCCGTGATCTGTGGCACTGTACCTACCGTTTTTCACAAAGAAGCAGTTGAGTTACAAGTGTATCTGGAGGAATAATGAAAAGGATATACTAGCAGGAAGTGTTCCAGTGAGGTCTACATCTCGATCCCGCAGACCCGCCGCCACCCAGATGGGAGGCCCTAATTAGAGACACCAGGACTGATTTGCTACGAATTGTTTTTGTAAGTGGAATTATTGTTATGGGGCATATTGACACTGTGTTGCACGATGGTTTATTTAAGTTACGCCTGTGATTTTGTTCTCGGAAAGGTTACTTTATACAATTACAAGTTATTCTTATAGGTTTGACTTATTTTACTGTACAAGTACATATATTGCGAGGTGGTTTATGTAGGTAAACCCCACGATTTTGTGTATGTGAAAAGATTATTTTGATTAGAGAACATTACCTACTTTATTGTGCATACGCATATCAAATAGAAAAAAAACTAGTTTTTAAGAGGTGCATTAAAATGATATTGCCAATGTTTTCTAGATAACTCTTCAAGTGTATGCGGTGTACAGTGCTTAGGTAGAGTGTAAATTTGACTAAAATCAAGTAGAGCTTTATAGGAAGGTATTTTTTTACCTCTTTAAGGATTGACTTTTCAAAATTACTTTCATATACCTATTCTATTTTATTCATTCTGGAGAGACGAGTACATAGTCGTGTCGATAAATAAGTACCACGAATTTTACACCTTACATGTACTTTATTAGAATTAAACTTAGCAAACTCTTTCCTTTCTCCATAGCTTGCTTTTACTTTCGATCACATTTGGCGCCCTAAGTTTCTGTTTTGCTTAAGAATTAGGTACTAAACAAGACTCTTTTAGCTCTAAAAAAATTTACATCGCATAAGTACCAGGGCAGCATGTCTACCGAGACGGTTTATTGCGCCTCGGTTTTGCATAACTCCAAATTTAAAGACCACACGTGACAAGGGTCGCTGCTCGCCTGTCAAAACAGGAGCATCGATTGATTTATTATAATATCTTTGATTTTTTCTTTCTTTTCCCTTTCTTTTTAAGGCGCAGTAGGTGGTTCACATGTGCGTAGGTACTTGAATTGCTCTAGACACTTGTTGCTACTCTGTTGTGTTGCCAAACGGTGTAGACCACCCAAAGTTTGTTTAACTTTGAGTTTGGAACACAATTAAATTTTTTATTTTTAACGTCAGTCATTGCTTGTTATATGTTATTAATTCCAGCCAGTACCAATGAAGTCGGTCCCCGCAGGTAAACAACCTGCTGATCTACGATCGACAACGCGTCGGCAATATCTTTGGTAAGTGAGTTAGTGATTCCCATGGGAAACAATAATCATTTGTAACAAGGTCTGGATTTATCTATTTGTTTGCTGACTAAATACAAAAAACACTTATAAATTATATCAGAATATACTGGACACTGGTACAATAGAGTTCAACGCATGCTAACGAAAAATACAATAATTATTTTTGATACTTACGAAACCACTTAAAGTATATGTGAGATATGACAGGCAGTGGGTCTATGCCAGGCCTAGAAATAATTTTTAAACACCCTAACAATGCTGTATTATAATTTAATCACATCATGCGAAACTGCGGGCGCTTTGCGTTTGATAGTGAGTGTTATAGAAATTAAAAAATAATTTATTAGTCGATGCAGACACCTACATACAACCAAGGATTTTATACTTGCGTTATTAAAATATCGGTACATATTCCGGCAATACACCGTAGGTAGGTGTGGCTACAACCCATTAATAGCCCACTACTGAGCACGGGTCTCTCCTCATTTATTGAGTAGGCCTAGAGCATACTCCACCTCGCTGCTCCAGTGCGGATTGGTGGAGGGGTTAGAGGCCAACCCAGTATCAGAAATTTACAAGCCACCCGAAGGCCTTCCGACATGGTTTAACGACTGCTATCAATCGATAACAACCGGGACCGACGGCTTTACGTGCCCTCCGAAGCACGGAAGCGCTCAAGAAATTTTTGCCACTAGCGGTCACCCTTCCGATTACCGACCGCGCCCGAAGTTGCTTAACTTTGTCGATCACTTACGATCGACGTTAGCCGCCGGGCTATGAGCGCTTCGGTCTAAAATATCGGTATATTCCGGCAATACACCGTAGGTATATGTGTGCTAATCGGCATGATTGATTACTTACTTTGATTGAAGTAGATATGTAAGTCTTATATTACTTACTAGCGGCCTGCCCGCGGTTTCACCCGCGTGGATCCCGTTCTCGTGGGAATATATGCATATATTATACATAAAAACCTTCCTCTTGAATCACTCTACCTATTACAAAAAACCGCATCAAAATCCGTTGCGTAATTTTAAAGATTTAAGCATACAGACAAACAGACAAACAAACAGACGGACAAAAATAGCGACTTTGTTTTATACTATGTAGTGATCATTCACCGACAACAACTTACTTAGCTGTATATTTAACCATTGTGTGTATCTGTTTAACTTTATTAGGCAGTCCATGACGTGGTTTTATGATAATATTTGTGATAATAACAACGCATAACGAACAAAACTCATAAATCTATTTTCAGTGAGTGAAAGACAGAGGTTGACAAGCGTGGAAATATTATTGCTATGTGCGCGACATCAGGCGTTGCACTTTGCTATAATTAAATTAATATTATATTTATTAAATCGTACCTAGGTATGCATTAATAAATTGTAAAATGTACACCTCCGTACGCAATACCTAAAAGTATTAATATTTACGTCGAAAAAAAGCATCATGTATTTATAAGTTGACTCTAAGCTAAAGCTAAGCTACAACCCACTAATGACCCACTACTGAGCACGGTTCTCTCCTCATTACTGAGGAGGCCTAGAGCATACTCCACCACGCTGCTCCAATGCGGGTTGGTGGAGGGGTTAGTGGCCAACCCAGTGTCGAAAGTTTTCAAACCGCCCGAAGGCCTCCAACATGGCTTAACGACTGCTATCAATCGATAACAACCGGGACCGACGGCTTTACGTGCCCTCCGAAGCACGGAAGCGCTCAACAAATTTTGCCACTAGCGGTCACCCATCCGACTACCGACCGCGCCCGCTGATGCTTAACTTTGTCGATCGCTTAGGATCGACGCAAGCCGCCGGGCTATGAGCGCTTCATAAACACGGAAGCTTCGACAATATACTTTTAAGTTCGCTGAAACAACAAAACCAGATATATTTTAATCTAGAAACTACATTACAACTTGATGTACAGCCTACTTAACTAACGTATGCTTCTAGAAAAACAAAACCTCTGTCGAAGACTACCACGACAAAGAATAAAGCGGTGATGGGCTAGTAGTTAAGAATTTGACTTGGAGACCCGGCTTTGAATCGCAAAGCGCGCACTTCCGACTTTTCGGAGTTACGTGCGTTTTAAGCATTTAAATATGACTCTCTGTAACGGTGAAGTAAAACATAGAAAGAAATCCAGCATTCCGACGAGTCCGCATAGGTGTGAAATCTGCTAATCCGCACTTACCCAGCATAGTGGACTAAGGCCTTAACTATGCCCATGCCTAGCAATAGTGCAATGGTAGAAATTATGATACAACACTATTTAAAAACTGTTCAGGGAAATAGCATAAACCAACCTTCAATATTTTCAGAGTTATTACAACAAGCAACCAATGTAAGAAAGATCCTCCACGGCATTAAACCTAAGACTCGCGGCATGAAGAATAGCTGAAAACGCTCTATAAATTCATAAGCAAGTCCATACAACGTGATTACGAGGTATATCTCAAACTATAGAGTGTTATGTGTGTACAGTGTGCGGGCGATGGGGAGCGACACAACTGAAACGCAGGGATGTTCATAGCCAACTGTTTATTGCATTCAGACACAATTAGGCATTACATAGAACATACGTACGTAGGTATACATAATGTGAACACTGTGTCCCTACAAGAGCAACACATCAGCTCTACTGGAAGCTTGTTACGCGCTTATAGAGTTACTACCTCCCCCATAGCTACGCCCAAGTAGATTTCTTTTTAGTTTGTCCGCCTTTTTAGCTCTTTAGGGGCGAATTTCCAAAAATCCTCTCTTGGTGCTCCGTGACACTCCTCAAGAAACATGCATGCCGTATTTCAGCTTCTTGCGTTCAGTCATTTCGTCTGTAAGCTGTTAGCTGTTAGTCAAACACTCAATCACTCACTGATGGACGAGTTTTATGATAATTACAAACACATAAGAATTGGATAGAAGTTCTGCATGGCCAGGCCAAAGGCACCTACAAAGCAATACAAACGCCATGCTACATATAGCTTATATATTATAGCTACAGCATTTTATTGATATTTTCTGTTGAGTTCTAAATCTAACATTGAAGATATCTAACTTAACTAATAAGTTCAGAACATATGCAATTCGTCTGCTGAAGCATCAAAAGTCAAACCCAAAAGTCAAGCCATCTTAATAAATTTCTACAGGCTATTTAAAATGCAACACACTAAGCATAGGGCCTAATTAGGGAAGTTAGAACTGAGGTAATAATGTTATTTAATATTATATACAGAATTCGTTACGTCATTAAATTACATCTACCGCTCGTGTACATGGTACATAACACTAACAGAGTCATTAATAGGACGTAAAGTTAATTTATGGGTAGGTTAATGAAGGAGGTAGTAAATTTATATAGAGATAAGGTTGTCATAAATATGTATAATAATAGCGGTCGGTGCGTGCGGGGTCCGGCAGTGGTATATCTAGCAGTCAAATCGGTAATTTTTGGTAAATGTTCTGTACGTGTGTGAAGAATTTCTACAGTTTTTCAGTTTTTCAGTTAGTAGGTAGTACCAACTTACTTGGTCTCACAGACCATATCGGGCCATAGGTCATATCTTATAGATATGGCAGGAAGACGTAGAGTACCTATTGATAGGCAGAAGACAGCTTAAAATCCTATTAATATTATAAATGTAAAAGTTTGTGTATTTGTTTGTTTGTTACTCCTTCACGCAAAAACTACTGAACCGATTTTCATGAAATTTGGCACACACATAGAGGGCAACTTAGATTAACATATAGGATATTTTTTATCCCAGAAATCCCGCGGGATCGGAATTTACGCGGGAAAACCTTCTTCGCGTATGGGGTATAAATAGCTTCTAAACAAACATTAATATAAAACTAACAAGTCTGTCTTCCCGGAAATCCCGCGGGATCTGGAGTTACGCGGAATAAACTCCTGCGCGTAGTTGCGGGCTTAAATTTTTATGCGACCTTTACTAGGAGATTGAGGAAGTTTTGAAGCAACATATAGGGTACTGTTTTATCCCTGAATTCCCGCGGGATTAGGATTCACGCGGTAAAAACTCATACCCGGGAATGAGGTCGTGGGTTCAGATGTTTATGGGACTTTCAGTGGGAGGTAGAGGAGGTTATGGAGCATTATATAAGCTACTTTTTGTTCCGAACTTCCCGCGGGATCGAGATTTACGCGGAAAAAGCTTCCATGAGCGAATGAAGTCGCGGGCTCATTAATATCTATATATCGGGATATCTATACATATATCGGGAATCGAACCGGCTTTTTTTCTCATGATCAACTTTATGTTGCTTTTTCGAGGGTCAGCATCGCTTTAGCTGGTCTTTATGTTTTGGCACCCGAATGAAAAACTACCAATGTAGTTTAAAAATATAATAGTTTGGAATGAAAAAACCCCGACGTTTATATCTTAAAGTCTTTTTATCGATTTTCTCAAGATCTACATAACGGATTTTTGTACGGTATGACTAAAACGTAGTAAAAAATCAACTGTTCGTAAGATGTGTGGAGTATGTCTTAATATGTGTGGGGTCGGGATTAACGCAGGAATAACTTTGTGACACACTGAGTTCCACGCGGGCGGAGCCGCGGGCAACAGCTAGTAAGTTTTTAAATTTTATGCCTATGAGCGGTTAAAATGTTGTAAATGAAATAAAAGTTTTTTGATATGAAATGTAGTATTTTATTCTCCGAACTCATGTCAGACGTTTTAGGTACTTTTTAGTTTTAGAACAAATAAAAGAACGGTCTTACCAATACAACGAGAAAGTGTAGAGATAATTATATTGCCATACTTAGTTTAATAAAAAGTTTGTCTGAAAATCTACGCAGAACAAAGCGCTAACAACACCTAGCTGAATATTTTAATGAATTTATGATCTGAGTACAATATAGGTCTATATTTGTTAAGAAACGAAGGAAGAGCATACAGCACCACTGACTGTGACCAACCTGAAAAAAGTCTCAAAATGGGACTAGGGTGATTGGTACAGTTAGCAGATGGTGTTAGAACATTAGTTGGTTAATTTGTTTGGTAAGTTAATAAGTCAGTTATTGACTACTTATTCCGTGAGACGAAGGGATTTGTGGCGAACTCATGAACTTGTAACAAACATCCTATGCTGCTGCAAGACCTTTAACACAAAATTTCTCCTCCTCGTCACAGCATACTCCACCCCTCTGCTGCAGTGCAGATTGGTGAAGGGGTTAGTAGCCAACCCAAATATTGAAAATTGTATGGCGACCGAAGGCCTCCGAAATGACTTAACGAGTGCTAGGTATCTATCGATAACAACCGGGATCGGCCACTTTACCGAAGCACGAAAGCGCCAGTAGTCAGTGGTCATCCATCTAACCATCGACCACAATGTAAGACTATGAATTTAGTTTTATTTCAGTTACAATATCAACTAGTTTTACCTTGAGAATTACAAAGACTCCTTCTTATCTGTGAACAGAGCTTTCTCCCAGACAAACTGTTCCAGGGTCCTTTTAAAAAGACATCTTATGAACAGACCTGTAACGGTACTAAACAGCTAAAACTGTATGTATCTATTTACTATCTTAGTTCCTCTATGAGTCTTGTTCAGCGTCGATCACAGTTGTCAGGGACGGCCCGCGGCAAACTGCATTCTCCTTTGCTAAATAAAATGAATAAAAAATTCCTTCTCTTTGTCGTTCTACCGTACTTAATTGTACCGACCGCAATCAAAAATAATTTCAAACTTTGTGTTATATCGTTCCACGATAAAAATACACTTTGATCTATCACAAACCCGCCAAAACTAACTTCAAAAATCAGCATCCGCACGTGCAATATTCAAAAAAAGAATGCGAGTATCCGAAATAATTAATACCGACTTTATTTTTAGGCGCAAGCTGCAGTTCCACCAGAGAGTGAATTAACGCGACTGGCCGGTGAACGACCTCGGCCGGTTCCTTGAGGAACGTCAGGTTTAACGGATGCGATTTTGAATGTGTTTTGTATTAAAATTCATACCGCCTCGCGTGATCGCGCGTTATGTAAGCGAAGTAGGGTGGCCATGGACTGCTGGCAATCAGGGTTTTCCTGTATTACTGGTTGTATACCGATGGTATTGCAGGCCACTGCTTTGGACACAGTAAAGTTTCTCTGCAGCAGAATTGATATGGTAAAGTAGCGTGGTGAATAAACGTGAAACACAGATTTCTTTATTTGATACAAAACTTACTTTTACTTTAACTGCTATAACTACGTCTTTGGAATTCCTCGCCTCTTCAAATACTTTAGTACCTATGTTTAGTTATGTTTTCTTTTTGTGTACACCCTACCCTAATTTCTGTCAATATAATTATCATCATTATTGGGTTGTCTGGGAGAAATCGCTTGTAAAGCGGTAAAGCCGCCTATTGTTTTGTGCCTTTGATTTGAAAGTGTTATTATAAAACGTGTATACCTATGTATTGGTGTGCAATCAATATATTTTTTGTAAATAAACTTAAGTTATAGCAGTGCACCTTAAGCACTATTTGATGGATGATAAAGAAATTTCAATTAATCCTTTGTCCCAAATGTTAAGGCACTTCTCACACAACGCTATTTGCAAGCGACTCGGATCTTGTCAATGTATGAAAGCGATGCGTCTACGATGCGTCTCCTGTCAGTGAGAAGTGTCAGATACAGCGAATTTTGGATTGCGTTGCAGTCGCGTAGCTAATAAATAGCGTAGTGTGAGAAGGGCCTAAGTGTCATGTGGCTGCTTAGCGTCTACTCAGTTTCAAACACTTTAAATAGGTAATTAAAAATATAATACCTACAACATTAATGTTCGTTATTAGCAACATTACACTAGGGTTGTTAAAATTCTACTAACTCAAGATATTTTAACGGTATTGTTATTCCATAAATCCTAGCTTGGCTAAAAATTAGATATCTGTGGTACTGAAATTTTTCAAAGAAATATGGTGACTCTAATTTGGGCTCCAAACTCATTAAGGCTAATATTGGAACATTATGATAATGGGTATTTATAATCTTGAGTTTCCAATTTGGCTTCAACTTGTACCAACTAATTTATAGGTCTCATCTTGCGCCACTCTGATCAATCCTGAGACCTTAGAATCCAGTGACTGTTTTCTTCTTCAGGTCGTTAGATTACCTGAGTTCCTTTTTCCGTCACGGAGTTAGATATTCGCGGAACTTACTTCCCCAACGGTTATAGGTCCTACTTACATAAATAGACATTTTAAAATTTTCTTGGTTTCCTCTTCCTTCTTTCCCGGTCGGCGGAATGTTGCCTTTGGTATTACCTACTGATGTCCATGTTATCCATGACCTCATAACATCAAGACATCATGCACGTTTATCGACCATTAACTAAGTAGGTATACTTTTATCTACGGCGTAACGTAACCGTGATAGCCTAGTGGTTAAGAACTCCGCCTCCTATTCGGAGGTTCCGGGTTCGCATCCCAGGGCACGCACCTCTGACTTTTCAGAGTTATGTGCGTTTTAAGCATTTAAATGTCACTTGTCACAAACGGTGAAGGAAAACATCGTGAGGAAACCTGCATGCCGGAGAGTTCGCAAGAACTCAAAGGTGTGTGAAGTCCGCCAAACCGCACTTGGCCAGCGTGGTGGACTATGGCCTTAACCTACTCATTCTGAGAAGGGACCCGTGCTCAATAGTGGGCCATGATGGGTTGAGATGATGATACTTATTATCTACTAGTCGCTGAGCATACGGAATTGCCACTCCTCGCTTTTGGCGAACTATGCAAAACTATGCTCACAGTTCAATTCAGTTTGTAGGTGAGCAAAATTTACTTACGGCATTTTTTGATTCCGCCGTCAATATTAAATGTTCCTGAATCGCATAGGCGGAAAGCTGGCACTTGTGTACCATGCAATTATAACGAACTAGCTTCCGACCACAGGCTTCGCCCGCGTGGAATTCGTTTAAACTTCACCCCCCTACTTCACCCCCTTCGGGGTGGAATTTCTAAAAATCCACTATTAGTGCTCCGTTACACTCCCCAAGGAACATACATGCCAAATTTCAGCTTCTTCCGTTCAGTAGTTTCGGCTGTGCGTTGTCTGTCAGTCAATCACCGCTATCGCAAGAGTTTTATATATTAAGATAGAAGTCTAATAAAGTGTATCTTTTATGTGTGTAAGTAGACACATACTTTCTTATACAATTAAGGTATCCGACAAGCCTGAAGCACCACCCTTCCGTTGCCGCCTTCAACCTACAATAACAACTAAGATGTCGACTCTCTGCTAGAAAACCGTCTACAAAATTATCTCACTTCATTATTATGTCAACTCTCATTTGTTTAGTGACGAATGGTCGTAAGGTCGTAGTTTTAATTGAAAGAAAACCTTTTTTTGTTCGTTAGGATACAGACAAAACTAAGTAGGTAGGTGAATCTCATTTACACTTACGGTTTTTTATTTGGATTTTGCAGGAGTTGTTTTGTTGGTCGAAGGCTGCCGTCCATGACTACTGTGACTGTGACAGACCTAGAATGACAAAAATCGAATCGTGACAAGAATAGTAAGTTCATTTTGAAGATTATGTTATTAAGAACATAAGTAGTGGGACAGGGATTGTTAGAGATATTTGAACCTGTAAACAAAACATAGGTAATAAGCGCGAGGCCGCACCACGGTTTTTCCCGCGGCGGCAACCGCGTAACCACGCGATTCGCATACGAGTACATTATCAGAAACCGCAATTGCGGCCGCTTGTATGGCTTTCCTTGAGTTACAAAATTTACGCAGCAAGAAACCGCGGCGGTTTAGCCGTAGTGCGGCCTCGGTCTAATATGTAGGTAGTTAGTACCTACATCGGCAAAAATCATTCACATCATCTGACGTAGATTCTACGTCAGTTTTTTTTAAATTAAATAAGTTAAATAAGTTAATACTCATCTTATCATCACTACACCGTTCACCCATCAACCGTCTTATTTTCAAGTTTTTTTGCCAGTAACAAGCAAACTGTGGAATGAGCTCTTTCCTAAATATTTCTAGAGCGCTATGGACGTGGGTTTCTTCAAAACAGATGTAAAAAGAGTTCTCTTCAGGGCCGGCGTTGTGCTGGTGACTCCCGTGGTGTTGCTCGTGTCCATGGGCGACGATGACCACTTACCATCAGGCAACACGATTGCGATCTACTTTTTGCTTCATCAACAAGCAAAGATGCAATAGGTTTCTGCTTTTCAAAAGCAGAATTCCTGTTTATATTTTATAAATTATAACATACTTACCTATCTTAATTAGTGTAGTTATACCTACCTAATTAGGTATATATATAGAAGGTACATAGGAACATTCCAAAATAATTGGTCCTGAAATGGTAGGTAAGTTCCATTATTCGATTTTCAAAGGGCTAAATTACTAGGTGTCTTGTGCGTCTTGCTTTACCTTTTTATTTCAGAGCGTAAAAAGGCGGCAATATCTATTATATTTTTTAATTTATATGTTCGATAAATAATACTGCCAGTTACATAATTTTTTAAATCTATTCTAATATTGTCCTTTAAAACGTTCTCACTGGTGGAGTTTTTTAAACACAGCCACTAGCTTTAAACAAACACAAAAACTGGTTGTCTGTAAAGTCGGTTTACTGACGATAGTTGAACGTGACAACGTCTTAAGAAAATACTGATGGAATGATTGACAAAAACGGATTTTCATGAAACTTTGCAGTAAAATAGCTTAGACCTCGGACTAACGTAAGAAGTAAAAGAAGGATGAAATAATAGTAACAATTTAAAACATTTATTTATACAAAGAATTATATTTAAAACATTGTAACACCATCCGCCATCTAGCGCTGCTAACCGTTAGACCATTAACCGTTAGTCACAACTAAGTGAGGTAACAAACGAGATTACTTACTCTACTTCTTCAGAGATGGCGCTGTACCATTTTCTGAAACACGCCAACGTATGTACGCCGTAGCTACCATAAGTAATGTTAAGGATGTCTGTCTCTCTCGCTCTTAGGCGGGCTAACCATGCCCGAGTGGAAGGGACGCGTGCCTCTCACTCGCTCTCATTGTAAGCGCATAACGTGAGCGGCGGAGCGTGACCGTGACACAGTTTCTTGAAGTGCCACCCGGTAATCCAATTTATAAGACGTTATCACGTCAATAGGTAGGTACCTATACCTACATACAGCTACACTCGCTTTTTTAGAGCTGAAATAACTTACCTTTAGAGATGAAATAACTTACCTAATCTGTGGCCAAAGTCTGTGGCTTATTTTAAAGAATACCTAGAAATCGCTACTTTTTTGCGATAATTTGGTTATAGACAACCAACATTTGCAATCGATATTAATGTTAAGATTGCATGTCAGTTAGTTAAATGGTGTAGGTATTAATAAAAAGAGTCAAATTAAAAGTATAATTTTTCTTTCCAAACCAACTAAGTATAAGATTCTTTATTTTAATTATGAAAATAATAATTGATGTTCCGTGAAATTAAATCGTCTTAAATGCAAATTGGCTCTCAATGACGTCCATTGTGTCAATTTATTTAATTAATCAACACATTTATATTCCATTTAAAATTGGTGATGACATTTTTTATGACAGTGAGCGAACGGCTGGCGGGTCACGTGATCACGTCACGTTGATCGCGCGAATCTGGCTGCGCTAGCGTCGAATGCCAAAATAAAATTGTAACATACATTTGTGTAGCGACCCTACATTTTGTCCCTATATAGAATTGTAAATATTCAATCCTAGTGATAGGTTGCTATGGCATTATGAAAAACATGATTGTCACGGGCTTCTTTTCCTTACATCAGAGAGTTCAGAGACTTTCGTACAAAATAAATATTGCTACACATTCATAGCCCCGCACTATTACCTAAGTCCTGTGTCGTGGTGAGTGACATGTGCAGCACACATACCTAACAAGAACACAGACACACATACCCAGATCGAGAACAAAAATTTCCGCCTCGTTGGGAATCGAACCCAGGACCCTTGCGTTACACCATACGAGTTATCAAATTACGCTACCTACTGTCAGCTTGAACTCTGACGTGTGAGGCTCTATGAGTGTGTAGCTTTATTTACTTATACCTGTAGATATTATTTTATTTAGATATACCTAAATTGTTTGATTTAGTTACTGCATTAACTAACAGGACTAATTATCACTAACAGTCCCCGTCCTCACACTTATTAACAAACAAACCAACTAATATTCTAACACCATCTATTAACTGGACTCACCATCCTAGTCCCTTTTAGTCTAGTTCTAGGTCGGTCGCAGTTGTTATGGGCGGCAGCGGAAGGGTGGTGCTGCATGCTCGTTTGCTATCTTAATTCCATAAAAAAATGATTATGTGGTATGGATACATACTTTTCATCTACTATAAGCGAAGTGGCATGTAAATATGTAGCAACAATATTTCTTCTCTTTTAAATAATTACCTACATTTCTTCATAATTAACTTAAATTAAGTGCTTGTTCCCGATGCTCATATTAACTTTGCTGCTGTAATAATAAGTCGTAAATAAGTGAGTGAATGATTTATGAGCCGTTGATTAAGGAAGTAATACATTAGAATAATTTTATTTGGATGGCTCGGCTCGGTAAAACTGTAAATTGCCTAAATCCTTGTTAATTAACTCGAATTAGCTATGAAGATTTTATAAGTCTCAAAACAGTTTTATTCTTCAAATAGGTAAGTAGGAACGGTTTAGTGGGAATCATCCATTAAAACGTTATTCACGCTGTGAAGATTCTACTGAGATACTAGTCAATTATATACTGAGAACTAGTTTGATATTAATAAAAATTACATTAATTAAATAGATCTCAAACAATGAAATTCATCTAGTTCTCCAGCCTATAATTTACAAAAAAAAGTAGCAAAGACAAACGCAAAAACGCATCGCGCTTCGACTAGTGTGGTAAGGAGTTTGAATGCAATGCGAGTCGTGTTTTTTATCTGTAGTTCGGCTTTCCCGCTCACCGCGCCGCCTACTGGCCTTCAGAGACATTTCTCGCTTCCGTTTTCCCGCGTCACGTCAGCGTTGGGAGGCTCCCGCAGAAAGCCCGCCAATCATTTATACGCCATGTTGTTAACGGGGCGGGGTTCCGATTCCGTTGCCTGTCTCGCCCGTTTTCACGTCCGTCTCGCTCGCACGCCGCCCTATTGGCAGCCTGGCAATTAAGCGCGGGAATTCGAATTCTATTTTTGAAGTAAATGTTTTTTCAGCCTAGCCGGCCGGTTGTAGCGACACCTGTCCGGTTTCATTCGTCACTGGGACACGGCCCTTTTGAACTTGGTCGCATAATAGCATGGCCGGTTACGTGCACATAACGTAAATCTTTCTAGATTTATGACGTTGTATTAACACGTTGGGTGATGTTTGATTGATTTATCGGTCGTGGGAAATAATAAGTGGGGTTGTTTAGGTCGTGGGCGGGTTTAGGCTACTGGGTTTTAAGACAAGTTGTTTCTATTGAAAATTCAGGTCGATCAAATTTTAAAAGTTCAATGAACCAACCTGAATAGCCGTAATAATGATTAAATTATAATAATATCAACTAGTGACTTTTGTCTGAGACGGCTTGATGTAGTTTTCTACCAGTATTTAAAACGTGTAGGTAATTAAATGTTTTTCATTATTTACACAAGGCACCCACAGAGCACAGAGCGAGCAGACACGTGTGTAATCATAGTGCGTTGATCCCAAGCGTTTACGCTATAAAAATTATATTGCTGTCTATTCTAAGTAACTACCTACAGTTTCAGTTAATTAACATGAAATAAAATTATTTAATTACTGACGACATGATAGAGTTAACAAATTTTATGTACCTAGTAGTACATCTCTACATAAATAGGTGGTAAATTAATGGTTTGTTATTGCACAGACAGATGCAATATTAAGCACGTTTATAGGCATGTAAAGTACCTACAAAACAATTAATTTAATTATTAATTAATTTATGAACCTGTCTTAGGTAGGTTTTAGTAGTTTTGCGTCAGTTAACAATGGTCTGACAACGCATTATGCATTACTTAAGCCTTAGCCGGATAGTTGAACCACCTTTTGAAAAATCCCAAATTTATGAATTTCCCAAGTCTTTATGTACATATCTACAATATCATCTTTGTTTATTAAACATTCGTATTTCATTGCGCTACATACAGTATTCGATTTAACTTAGGTACTTAGGTACCTATCAAATTCGGTTAACTGACTTTTGGATTATGGTTCCTACCTATATCTAAATAGTACCTACCTACTCGTACCTATAAAGTATTGAGAACTTGTTATTAAACAAACTAAAAAATAAGTCGCGCAAATCTCATCATAGCTATTTAGCGAATGCAGTTCAGATCTCGCAGGATTGTGCTCTCACGTGATCTTAAGATTAATCTTAAACTGAAATTCGGCGAGATCTCGAGAAATTGATGAAATTTAGCGGCAGAAATATGTAGGTACCCCAATGACGCAATGGGCGGCCCTCGCGATTCTTCAAGAGTAGTAATTAACTAATATTAAATAATAATTACTCAGATGTTCATGAAAAGAGTTCTAAGGTTATGTTGTAAACGTCTATTTTTCGTGTTTTTTCGAACCTCTCTTACAATATGTGCCACTAGTACCTAATAAAAGTTTATAGAAGGTAGAGCGACTCTACCTAAGTCTATCTTAAGGATATTCAACCTAGGTATATCTGCAGTGTATTTTGGTCTGACACCTGTTTTGCCTTCCTATACTTCTACCTATCTATTGCACCTAAAGTTCTATCCTATATTTAAATACGTCTTTATTTTTTAATGATAATACGCGGCAATGAGGGTAACCGCGTGTGAATTTTCCGCTAGAGGCGCTAGTGAAAAGTGAGGTCTGTCTGTCACTTTTCGCTTGTCTGAATGGTCTGAATTTCATTTGTCACTGTTTATGTATGGGCGGGCTTTGACAGCATGACCGCACTCTGCAGTGGCGCCAACTGGTGAGCACAAAAACGGTTACCCTCATTGAACAGACGAGCCACCTCATACCGTGGTACCGTTGCCCTTGACACCAGCAATATCAAAAGCTGCATCGATGCGTTGTAATACAAGGAATAAGGGAGATGAAAGAAAGCAAATATTGGCTAAATTGTTTTCTGGAACAAGGCCTTGAAAATCTTGAAATGAATGCTGTTTTCTTATATATTAGGTAGGTATATTTAGGTTGCGAAAGCATTATCTCTAGGTAGGTATCTATTTCCCAAATTCGTTGTAATTGTTTACATTTAATCGAATTGCATTTAGTTAATATTAGTCGCCATATTTATACGTACCTATATTTAAAGCAGGCTTAAATATGCCTTATAGGTACTCGTAATAACTTAAAAAGAAAGGTTATTTATTAAAATTACATATTTATCTATATGTAGGTAAGGTATCCACCTAAGTAACATACTTACCCAAAAGATGCAATTATTTAAAAAAATGAGTTGTAAAAAAATTAAATGATTACTAATTTAGGTATTGTAGCTGTAGGTATATCCGTGGTTGACACTGATTTAAGTTGTCTTATTGAATTAATTAATGAAGGAGTCATGTTTAAGCACGCTTGCATTGGCCTGACTGAGCTATAGCAAATAATCACTGAGGTTTTATAGCATCCATTGCCTATTTAATATTTAAGTACAGTCATTAATGTAAAAATATGTCGTAAAAATAATAAAATTGTGTTCGCTGTATTAAAACGTTTTATTGTTACGTTAAAGATGTTTGACAGAAACGATGATCAAACAAGTTATTTTAAGCCCTCTCACTCACATTTGGCCGAATACGCAGACGCACTATATAGGTAAGTGTAGGAAGACCTTCACAAATTATAATTATACCTAATATTTATAATGCGAAGTTTTTGGCGCATTCGCGGTTTTCCCAGCTGTCAAAGTGATAATTCGTCACTTCCTTTTGGTAACTAGGTATGAATGCCTTTTGATACCTACTTAAAATAGTTGATTGTTGTACCTATATTAATTTCATCGTTGTGTTGTTGTATATAGGTTCATAAATAATGCTACCAAATGATAGTCCCACGGTAAGATTGTGTAGGCGAACTAGTTTCGTGGATGCCGTGGACAGAACACACAGAGAAAGAAGAGAAATTTAAAAATATCTATTATTCGAGACTTCCCCCAGCTGGGAATCGAACCTGAAACATATTTGGGTGATTCTATGAGTTCGTGTAAATCGGAGGAAAAACAGAGAATTTTTTAGATTTTAAAAATAGGGCGCTAGGATCAAAACATACGAAGAGTTATGCAATTTCACCATTTTTAAACAAATTGCACCAATAACTTTTGGAGTTATAGACCTTTGAAATTTTACGCTGAGGATGGTAATGACCAATCATCTGATGGTAACGATTATGGAGTAGAGAGTAGTGATTGAAGCCTTTTGGTAATGATTAATTGTTCATGAAATAAAAAAAAAACAAGTTTTTTTTAAATGTCCTGGAGTCCTGGCGCTCCGGGAATACCTCAGAAAGAAGTTTGTAAAAAAATCTTTGGCGAGTGGCGTGAAAATCGGAGGATGAAGAAGGAAGCACCAAATCACCTATCTATTTATTGTCTGCGATATCTGTTGTCAGCGTCTCTGACATTTTAGAGACACCAGTCTTTCCACTATCTGGATTGTGTCTACACAGGTACGGATAACATTCTTAACATATGTGTCTACACAGCGCACAGCGGCAACCAGGAGATAATTATTTTGTTTGAATATCTTAACGTGGTTGCTGATGAAGCATTATATAAATGCCCTACTACGCAGCTAGTCTTTCTGAGGGACTTCAACGCATGTCATTGAGACTGGTTGTTCCCATACCAGACGACTGACCATGCTAGAAGAGAAGCGTTGAATTTTGCCACATGTCTTGGGCTGTCGCAGCTGGTAATGCAAGCGACTCGGGTGCCCGTTATCGATGGTCACACAGTTGATTGCCTGGATCTTCTGCTAACACCTGATCCAGACAGGTATACAGTTGAGGTTTGTTCAGCACTGGCTACTCTTTCCTTACAACCATCTGGAGGTGTTCGGCGATTAAGGCGTTACAAATTAGCAGATTGGTAAGGGATGCGGCACTTTTTCGCATCTAATCCTTGGGCGAGGTCTGCGTTTCTTCTTGATCCGTCAAGTTGCGCGGATGTTATAGCCAATAGGGTGCGTCAAGCCATAAAGTACTTCATACCATTCTCTGTCGCGCTTAAAGGTGGCAAAACTCCATCCATCAGCCTTTTTGCGTCTACTGCTAGACATACGCCTCCCCTTAGTTGTGCCACTCAAACCGGTCCCTCTGACTTGTGAATCCAGCGGATGCCCGCTATCTTCTTCGGGTCGTTAAACCACCTGGTCGGGGGGCGTACTATGCTCCTTTTTCCGCGACGGGGCCTACATTCAAGGAACTTTCTTCCCCAACGGTTAACGGTCCTTCTAACTATATGGCTAGCCCATTGCCACTTCAACCGGCTAATTCTCTGGGCTATGTCGATTACTCGTCTTCGTTTGCAGATATCAGTATTTCTGATTCGATCACGTAGAGAAATAACGAGATAACCTTTCCATAGTCCGCTGAGTGACTTTGAACTTGTGTATTAGGCCAATAGTGAAACACCAAGTCACGGAGCCATATGTCATCGCTGGCAAAACACACTTTTCGAATATCTTCGTCTCCAGGCACTGATGTATTTTGGATGACAAGATGTGACGTAATTTCCCGAACGCAGCCCATCCGAGTTGGATTCTACAAGTGACTTCTTTCTCGAAGTTGGACTTACCCATTTGGATCACTTGTTCCAGGTAAATATACTCATCAACAACTTCGAGAGCAGCGCCATCAATAACAACTGGTACAGGTGTGACATGGACATTCGACATGATTTTCGTCTTTTCCATTTTCATCTTAAGACCCGTTGTACGGCGCTGTTCGAGTTCCCGAGCATAGTACTAAGTTCTTTCATGGAATTCGCCAGAATTACATATAGAAAATATGTTATGTATTCGCCATTGATGTTAATGCCACGTAGTTTCCACTACATTAGCTTGAAAATATCTTCCAACGAAGAGGTGAACAGTTTTGTGGACCAAACCTCGCCTTTCCTGACACCCCTCTGCAGTTGAATAGGGTTCGTCACTGTGTTGTGTACCTACTCTGAAGAACAATTTAACAACTCGATATTCCGATGGTCAATCCGGCACCGCTGGAAAATTTAGTACCGCCCAGGTCTCGATAGCATCGAAGGTTTTCTCATAGTCGGCATAGTCCACATGCGTTACATATAGCGGCATAGTATACTCATCGGTATTCTCTATAATCTACCGTAACGTATGAATGTGGTCTATGGTACTGTAGCCTTTACGGAATCCTGCTTGTTCGGGAGGCTGGAAGTGGTCAAGCCTGCGTTCAATACGATTAAACGGCGGCAAAACTCGTCCATGGTTTATAACCGAATGTGCTCAAGCTGAGAAGCTCAAACACTCGGCGTATCTTGCCTTGATTGATGCTTGACACCGCAAAGCTCCGGATATCAGATCCAAGAAGAAAGTCCGTAACCTAGTCGCCAAGACCTGCAAGTAGGCATTACAGAAAGCTAGTAACAATCACATTAGGCATATCCGCGCAAAACTCTCGGCCCAATCTGCTGGCAGTAGAGATTTTTAGTCATGGCTTAAAAGGTCGAAGCTAATTTCTGTAAACCTACGCTGCCTCCATTAGTAAATCCAGATGCCCTCCTTGCCATTTATTTTTCTTCATAGGTTTTCCTATTTTTTACTTTTACCATTTCAATATCTGTAAGTATATTCGTTTTAGTATTTGTGCTGTGATTATGACGATTGTGATGATGTATAGATAATAGTTACCTAATATAAGACAAAAAATAATCCAAGTTTAATTTTATCACTACCCTCAATTTGTGATCATTACCTTCATATTAAAAACTGACGGTAAATGAAGGCAATGACACTGAGGGTAGTGACCTTTTGCAATATTTTTATTTATAGCCACGTAATTACAGAAGCATTTATTTTAAAACAAATAACTAGAATATTAGACCCCATAAGTGTTGCGTTAAAAAATAAAATAAGCATTAAAACCAATCGCTTACTGTGAAACTTAGACGACGGTAATGATGAAAATTCCGTGACAAACAGCCTTTTTGACGACAAAATAAGGTTTTTTCCTTCAACGCCAATGCGCTTCCACCCACTGGTAAGTCTCTTGGCCGACTGAATGGTGCGCGAATGTGAATTACTAGGAGTCACTGAATTAGTGTTTATACTTTTGGATATTTTATCAAATCAATTTTTGCTGAAGGTAAGGACCAAAATCCCGTGACAAAGTTTGTTTATTTTTTTTTGACTCAACTAATATGTTTGTATTTGTGAAAATTTATATAATGTTTCCTCATAATGTATGTGTTAATATATAATTTTACCAAGTTTCTGAAATATCAACTTCACCAAAATATTGGCAGTGGAAGTGAAAAACATGTGATTGGGACACTGAAGGAGGTGACATTTCGACCTGTTTTTGATTTTTTTTCATTATTAATTTATATAATTACGGGTTTATTCGACGTGCGAATTCTAGCTCAATGACTGATGCTTCGTTTAACATAAAAAAAATGATGTAATATGTTAATACTTTTTTTTCTACAACCCCGGACACCCGATTTGCACGAACTCGTAGAATCAGCCATTTGCCGACGATAAGCGAAGTGATAAACATTTTCTCTATGAGTTCACCATTATTTTCTCTTCAATTAAGAGGCACCTTTGCAAAAGAATCAAAAAATTGACGTGCATAAGTGTATCAGTGATACCTACCTACCTACATGAATAAATATATAGGTATGTTCATTGACTTGAATACGAAATACTCGTAGATATCTACATATGTATATATAAAACTCTTGCGTTACTGAGTGATTGACTGACAGACAACGCACAGCCGAAACTACCGAACGGAAGAAGCTGAAAGGCATGTATGTTCCTTGAGGAGTGTAGGGGAACACTAAGAGAGGATTTTCGAAGGGGGTGAAATAGGGGGGTGAAGTTTAAACGAATTCCACGCGGGCGAAGCCTGCGGGCGGAATCTAGTGTACCTAGGTAGGTATATAAAAAGAGCCATCCAATATGGCGATTAAATAAACGTTCATACATAACCCGTATAAACGCATCATTTAGTGTAATTTTTACGGAAAATAAAGGTTTAAATTGCCCTTTCACTAAATGACTGTAATCAAAGGCCGCGCAATCAAGCACTAATGATTGGAGCTTTCTAGCTCGCACTGGTAATTGCTGATTGTATTCCCGATTGTAGAACATTTACAATGGAAAACGAGAAAGTGCATTTAGGATTCATCATCATCAGCTCAGAACTAGTCACTGCTGGCTCACCATGTGAGGGGTACCGGCCATCGTCCACCATGTTGGCTAAATGGGGAATTTAGAACAAGATTTTTTTTCTGAAGTTTTGTTTCTTATTAAATCTATATCCTCACATGGCGGGAGATTTTTTGACATAGTTTAGTAGAGACTACGATCACTACTAGTAGAAAACAATAGGTAGATATAGCTCTCACAATGTACCAAAGCGTTAACTTTGAAAAAGACTATCTATCTTTCTTCTTTTATTCTTCTTTCTATATCTTCTTCTTCTTTCTACATCTTCTTTACATATGATAAAACTGTACCTAAGTGGTGGTATGTTTGTGCACGCTAATTTTACAAACAGCTAAACGGATTTTTATGGGACTTTCGCTAGGAGATAGAGGAGGTTGTGGAGCAACATATGTAGGCTACGTTATTATTCACGTGGAAAAAACTTTTATGCACGAACGAAGTCACGAGCAACACCTATATCCGCTATACGAAGACCACTCCCAAAACTGGACAAAGCGTTGGCCACCACCCGTCCTCTTCGCAACGTCACACAATAACATACGATAAGTAATCCCTCATGATCGATGTCTAGCAACATTGCACCTGTCCCTGCGGACTCGAGTGCCGATAATACACCGTTATACAGGGTGTTGTGCAAACCTCATAGTTTTATGTCAATTTGGGCCACCTGATGGTTAATGGTGTCTGCCGCCCACGCATCTACCAAATATCACCGTTTGTATGTTAATAGCCGAAAAACGTTGAGCCACCTGCAAATGGTCATTGTCGGTCATTGGGTATTAGGAATAATAAAGATATCTGATACATTGTAGGGCAATAAAGAAGGAAAGAAAGAAACCTGGCTCTCAATCTCTCAGTCAAGCGACAAGTTGTTTAGTGGCTATATTGCAAGTGGCTTAGCAAGAGAGTTGTAGTTTCGTGGCCAGGTTTAAGCCCTAACTGTCGCCATTTATGAGCCCCTGGTCAGCCAGCTGGATTGGATTCAGTACTGTGGCCCGCCCCAACACGACAAAACCTAGACGTCGATGGAAACCTAAGCGAAGAAGCTGCTTATTAATGTTTTTATCGATTTAAATTTTTAAAAAAACTTGAGCTCTTTCTAAATGCGTAGGTGTACATGTTGTACAGAGATTATCTGTTCAAATGTCATCTGTAACTACTTGGGCATCGTTGATGTTTTATCGACCAAAAACAAAACAGCTTTCCGACACTACACCCGAAACACGTAGGTACAAAACCTTTCATAGTTATTGTTAGAAGGCTAGTCAAATCAATAAAATTATCGTATCAACACGAATGTGTACCGTTGAGATTAAACTGGTAAACTGGGTGATATACGCCCAAAGACTGGCAACACAGACCATCGTCGTCCATTGATCAGCAAGATGCACTACCAGTTGGGAAGGGCTATGGACGGAGGATGGATGCATCCAGTTACACTCGGTCTGCATATACTACTTCCTTGGAATTTAATGAGAATGTAAAAAAAATTTAGTAATGTTATTAAGAAAATCAACATTGGGGTAAATATGAAAAATAATACCTACACATTTCATTAGACTGTGTTTTGTGTACTTTTTTTAAATAATAACATTTAATGCTTGTACATCATTTTTTAACTATACATCCAAAGGTTTATAAATCTCTCTAGGAATATGTGTTATTAAATTGGAGAAATGCACTGTCGAATGAAACTTTTTACTCTTAACACATCTTTTAAAAAGAAAAAAATATTTTTCTCTTCGCTAATTTGAGCGAAATCTACTACAGCTACACATTGCAGCGGATGTGAACATAAATGCATGAAACATAACATACACATAACATAGACACACAGTAACAAGACAGAACGCAAAAAAGTATAAATAGAAATACTACGTATCTATGTAAGACGAAGTATCTCTCAATATTCAACTCAGTACACGCATGTAGGTAATAAAGTAGCTACAAATAAATAACGTTAGTATTAAATTTAACCAATTATTTACAAGATAAACAGATGTTACACCGCTTACCAGTTGTGTGCCATTCTATAATTAAGCCGTGAGAATGCATTGTGACCTATAGGTAACACAAATACTTAAACCTACATCAGACAACGCACTCGTGTAAAACAATTTTAGTATGTGTCACATACTTCCAGGCACGTGTAAAATTTGTTGTGAAAGTAAACATTTTGTTTATTTAATTCCCAGCGCAATAATGGTAGATCTGATATTGTTATCTTACAACATTTTTTCATCGTTATCGAAATACTCGAGGGCATGCGGTTAGTTGGTGGTAAACAAAGCAAAATAGACGGCCTAGTGGTGAAGAATTTGGCCTCGTACTCGGGAGGTCCGGGTTCGAATCCCAGGAGACGCACCTCTATCTTTTCGGAGTTATGTGCTTTTTAAGCATTTAAATGTCATTCGCTGTAACGGTGAAGGAAAACATCGTGAGGAAACCTGCATGCCGGAGAGTTCACAAAACTTAGTGTGTAACTTCCGCCAATCCGCACTTGGCCAGCGTGGTGAACTAAGGCCTTAACCTTCTCATGTGAGAATAGACTCGTGCTCAATAGTGGGCCATGATGGGTTGAGATGATGATGAAACAAAGCGAAGGTCCCGGCTTCGACTGCCGGCCGGGATAAATATTTAAGTGACAGATATATGACGTCTTCTCGTCGTCTTGTCGTCATTCTCGGGTTATGAATTAATTAAATTTTAATTTTTATGGTGTTTGACACTCGCAACACAGGGTCTAGTGTGGGGGTTGGGTCAACGAACGGTCAGACCAAGTAAACCTCACCATTTTAAACCGTACTTCTAGACTAGACCCTGCAAGCAACTGTAGGCGTGGTGAGTAGATACCTATAATTTACTTATGGAAACATGACTGCTAGTGAAAAAATTAACGCTTCCATATTCGGCGCAATACAAACCTATTAATTCGTTTGGAGCGATGGATAAATAGATCAGAGTATCTTTTTATCGCATGCAGATTGTGGGCGCGTAGAAATACCTACTAGTTACTTACAAATTATTCGTCTGCTCCTCACATACAAAAATATTACAATTTCCACTTCCGGTGTCCCGCTGTAAAAATAATTGTATTGAATCATCAAGACGTTACAAAAATAATCAAATAACAGTATTTAGTAGCATAATTTCTGTAAAATTTTTACCGGGAGGTGATGCCAGAGTTTGTTACTGTGAATCGAATTACCTAGGGACATGTTTCGTCATTGCTGCAGACCCATTACATTAGCCTTTATTTATCCAAATTACATTAACAAGTCCAATCAAATGTAGGTGGGTACAGTAGGTACCTAATGGTTTTCTGCTCACCTGGTAACCTATCGCTCTGACTCTACTCTTACTCTACTTACTCTTTTATTATGTCAGTCGCAGTGAAAAAGAGTCAGTAATAAAGGAATAAGTAGGTAATGCTTATTGCTTTGGCTTGCAACTCGTTGGTCTTTGTCCAAGAGCGTCATAATTTACCATCCATCCATCAGACTTTACATGTCCACTGTTGGACGTAGGCCTCCGTTAACTGACGCCACTCTGGCCCGTCCTGTGCTCTTTGAAACCAGCGGATTCCCACTCTCTTCTTCAGGTCGTCAATCCACCTGCTCTGGTCTGGTGGTCTTCATTCGAGTACCTTCCCGCTATCCCCTACCTCAACGCTAGCTGGTCCTTTAAATCATGTAGCCAACGCATTGCCAATTCAGCCATATCATTTACCCGTTCGTTTATCGGCTTTTAAATTAAAAATTGAAAATACTGTCAAAAGGTTGTCTGTATAAACTTCGTAGCAGAACTTACTCAGAGTATGGGCGTATTGAAGTAGAACGCTGGTTACCGGCTCCGATCTGCCAGCGCTTATCGGTACTGGTCCGTTGACATAACCTCTGGTCGGAACTTGTCGGCAACGTTCGACGCTTATCGGCGCTTATCGGTGCTGGTTCGGCACAAAGTATAGAGACTATCTGCGCAGACTACCTGCGCTGATCGGTTCCGATAAGCGCTGGCAGATCGGCGCCGGTAACCAGCGTTCTACTTGAATACGCCCTAAGACTAAGGAAAAGGTTTGAAAGGGGAGTTAAGAGGAGGTAAAGGAAGAAAGTAATCAAAGAATGCTTTTTTACGAATTTAAATCGTTTCAGCACAAATCGTTACAGCGTTGCAGTGGAAAGTTAATATACTTTATGGTATCTGGCAGGGATGTTATGGATATCCGTAACCGAAACCGAAACTATCGGATATCCGAAATAAAAATATATCCGTAACCGTATCCGCTAAAAAAGTTTCGGATAATTTCGGATAAGGGTAGAGTCTAAATAAAACCCGTTACGACAGGTTTTTGTTTCACCACTCACGCGCCATGTAAATATGGCATATTTGTTATTTTTAGTCGTAAATGAGTCAGATCAATAATTTTTTGGGATCACCCTATCTAAATAGTAGGTAGGTAGGTCTCATTAACAGAGATACCTAAATAATAATAATATTAAAAACCGCATTAACAACCTAGTCAATTTATTAGTTAATATTGAGTATTTCACCAATAAAGTGAAGGAAAAGTTTTGTACTGCGTACTAAATTAAGTTATAATTAAGGGCAAAATGCGTCCAAAATCAAGTTTAATGACATTTTTTGATCATGATAAACTTCTTCTTATTATAAAAAGCATTGTAATTTCAAGTGTCCCAATAATTCTCAGTTTCCCCTATCTGACTTATTCATTGACCAAATGATAACGCAGACTTGATGGTAAATATAATCAAATTATTACGTACTATTTTTTTACTTTAATGTAATATCCGTAACCGAAACTATCCGAAACTTACGGATAATCCGAAATAATTAATATCCGTAACCGAATCCGAAACCGATATAATTTTATTCCTATATCCGTATCCGTATCCAGATCCGAAACTCCACATCCGTAACATCCCTAGTATCTGGTCGGTAAATGGCCGCATTCGACGTTGCCACACGCCTGCGATCCTATGATTATGGTACTTATGTGTCTTCAAGAATATTAATTTACTACTTATATGTATTGTTATAGGCGTACCTACCTATTTTGCATTTACCACTCCTACAAACGGGTATCTACGGTTGTCATGCATTAAATTGTCATACCTCGGTTAAAAATAAGTTTATGATGTAAATTGTGGAGGCACTTATTAAGTATACTATCTGTAATTATGATTTATCTATTTTTATAATGAAAGAAACCAGTAGGTAAGCCCGGGACAGCAAGACCAAAATTACGAACGAAATTATAGAGCGAGGGTCCATTCCAGCATTGTAAACAACTATTATGAATTTACATATTTACACATCATTTTTATGTGAATTAATAATTGCAGTAACCTATATCACAGGCTTGTTAGTATTCAATACAGAGTGCAGTATCAGCACGTAAAAATTACAGACAATTTTCCCATCAGCCTGTCAGCTTATAATTGTGCAATTAACAACCGCATTGTATTAAAATTGGCCAGTAATTGGATATGATATCTATTTTCCCTTTTTACACCTGTTTAAAGCCGATACCGATCCTCGTTGTGAGGAATATTGAAGATAAATAAAAGCGATAGTCTCGTAACCGTTTAGGTGCGAAGTATTTACAATTTTCGCTTTAAACGCTACGTCGGTCACGAATAAACTCGACATGCAAATAGCGACATCTGACATTAAGCCAAGTCGTCAACATAATTATTTCGTTGGCGAAATTAATCTCGCTTAAAATTTAATGCGGCGAGGAGTCTCGGCGACGCGCGGCCGCCGCTCGCCGGCGCGTCATCTTGACGTATCGTGGCGCGAAAATTCAGATCGCCTCGCGATTTATTTTCGCGTGCATTCGGTCCACCTATTTCCCAATCGACCGACGACTAAATCATAGCTTTTATTTCTCGTTGCCGCTCGAACCGGCGGGCAATTTGGAGCCGTACGGTTTCGTAAGGTTGCTAATTCGAGTTTCGCGCGGGCGTGGAGCCTCGCGACGGGTGATTGACGGGTGAAAGGGCGCGAATTAGCGAGCCGCCCGTTCGGGAAGCGGACCTTCGAAGGTGCTCCCATTGTGTCCCTTCATTACTGTCGCGCGCATCCGCGATTTAAAGTAAATTGCGCGGAAAAGGCGCACGCTGTGTTCGCGGCGTGAGCGCATCCACGGCCGCGGATCGAAGGGAAAGTGTTGAATCAGGCCCGGGTCCATTAGCGCCGGCGTGACATATGCTGTTGAGTGGCCACAGATAAGATAGAGCCGTATGTCATGAATTAGAGCTACCGTTTGGCACCGGCCGGGCAGCGAGGGATTAGGTGCGCAAACATCGCGTCGGCGGAGCTAGCGAGGATAAACACGTAGGACGAGGGACACAATGAGATGACACAGAGTACAAATAACGCAGGCTCTCTGTCACGCCGCCGGTTGAGACGCGGCGTGACAGCCGCACATTCGCCGCGCGCGCCTCTCCGCGCTACCTAGGAAACCCAATCGCGATACTTTTTGTTGTATCTACCCTATCATTGACATAAATGTTATTATTATTAATTACATTATGTATTATTAGTTTATTTATTTGTCAAAAAAGTAGCAGTAATAACAAGGTAAGATGTGTGGGGCAACAAGGAACGCAGAAGTAGGTACACTGTCGAAGCGATAAATATCTGAAACTATGATGACCTAATACAGTCATATTAGGTTTGACTATTTTGCACGATTTTCGCAAGAATGAAAAATCCTTTCTTAATCGAAAAGCCCTTCACTAGGTCATTATAATTAAGTATGTCAATAATTATGTTCTATTATAGTATGGCACCTTTTTTTCGCTTCAATAATAGATATTTACCTACTAAGCTTTTACACCTTAGTCATTCAAAACATTGCTGTTCGGTTATTTCAGGAATTGTTCACACCTCAATTTATCGATTCAGCTATGGATAGATTGAACGGTGTATCTAAGTAGTACTTAACATACGTGATATAATATACCTACCTATTGTAGTGTAATTATTTAGTATTCATATAAAATGAAATATTTAAATAATTATTTAAATTTATTTCACAACAGTAGCTAAATTACATGCACATTAATAATACTTTTGACGTAACATATCTATCAAAACTTTTGATAAAGAAAGAGTTTTTTTCTACGTTTGAACTAGCAGCTGTAGGTAGATGTTTTTTTTCGTGCTTGAGGTTACAAAACCAAAATCTCATCTAGTGTTTCGTACCCTTTAACTTTACAAATCGCAGCCATAGATTTTCATCTCGACAATACTGAGCACAAAATATTACCTCACTTGCCACGATGCCAAAGAATAAGCAATTATGGAGACATGTCAATCGGACCACGTTTTATTTACACAACTATAAATATTAGTAATGGCCCATTTTCCCTGGAAACATATTAAAAGCAGCACTTCTGGGGCCAACGTCACTCATTACAGAGTGAACAATTAGCAGTAATTCGACGTTGAGAGTTATGTCGCATTGTATCCGTAATGAAGATGTTGCGAAGGCCACGCCTGTAGACAACGGCATCTACACGCTTATGTACCTATAAAATTATATAACGTTAATATAAATACCACTACTCACACTTAGCATCATACTAGGACTCCCTTGTGTCGTGGGCGCCATGGACAACACAAGACAAGGACACACCCAGATAAAGATCGGAAATTAAAAATCGTCACACGTTGCTGGTGAATAAGACATTCGAGGTTCGCATGGAACCTGCTTATAGGAGGAGATGGTAGAATAATGTTAATTCGAAAAAGATGCTAACAAATACCCTATAGGATATGAGTAGAAATAAAAGAATTTTAATATAACAAAAGGAAGTCACTTAACTTTACCTAAATATAACTTTTTGACACATAGAACGTATAACTTAGGTATTTGTCTGAAACGAAAAAACGAAATTGCCCGACATTTTACTTTTTTACAAAACGCCAACAAAAAAAGGAGACTAAGAACCTAAATGCAAAGATTTACCTGAATTTAGAATAAAAACAAGATCGATTCGTTTTGTTGTAAAGGGGCAGAATAGAATAGATTAGTCTAAAACCCACATCACATTAATCTAAGTTCAGCAGGCTTTCGTCAGATCGCCACGCCATCTATCAAGTTAATTTGACATTCAAATTTGACAGCAGAATGCATTCGGAAGCGCTCTATCTAGTAGCTTTTTTAAAAGGTGACTGCATGGAATCTGTTTGCAGAATTTGAAGGGAATCCCTAAGCGACGATTTAGTTTTAATATGATTTTTTAAAATTAATTACCTACATTTAAAATACCTCTCGCGGTACAGATAACACCCACTATAAACAATTACAAATTGTACATTATTAATGTTTTGTTTAGTAGGTTTGGTTAGTAAAATGTGAAAACGTTCAACATTGAAACATACCAAACCTCTTAATTAAGCCTTTGTTTAAAACAAATACTCCCCGACGTTAATTTGCACGAGGCTGAATGGCTGATACGACCGATGCGACGTCTGAAAGAGCAATTTGAATATTAATTTACGCGCCAATAATTCTATCAAAATGGCGGACACCAAGATGGACGCCGCGGGTTAATTAGCGTGCATTGTTGTGTTATGGGTTGTTTTTGCGCGTGGAATTGCATGTATTGTTCCCTGTAGCATTGAGACACCTGGAATGACGAAAGGTTGGGTTTAGAAAGTTTTGCAAACGTTTTGTTGGCTTTGTGGATTGTGAAATGTGTTGTGTGCAGAATGCAGTACCTAGATACAGATTTGCGAATTTACAACTAGTTGTTTGATAGGTACTTTGTAATCAAAATATACCTAAACTAAACTTAAAATTCTGTTATTAGGTAAGAACCTACATTTGAAACTATTTTGTCGACTATTTTAAGATTCTTTCGAATGCATCACTTAGGTGTGAAGTCATCTTTTGCTGCAAAAGGCTGCTTTTCTGCTTTGACATCAGGTGTAGAAGAAACGGCACAAATCCTTTGAATGCGATATCACAGTAGATATTATGAGTATTAGATAATAATATAGGTAGGGATCTAGTGTGGACCCATACCATTTTAGGTCTATATAACATAATTTATGTATTAAAAAATAATAAAGTCATTATTAACATTAATTGAAAAATATAAAATTACGTGAAACATTAATGAGTGTGCTATAAAAGGGAAGGACGAGTCGCCGACCAATCTTTGAAACGGTCTTAATCAGGGTGACATTATAATTCGTTAATATTCGATATGGAATTCGTTTAAATGGCAACCCAAACAAATGCTAGCTCTCTGCCCCTGTGATTATGGTCCATTGAAGATTGCCCGCGCGAATTTAAAATGCCTTAAGTACAGTTGGCTTACAAGCTAAATTGTAGTGTGAGCATACGTTGTACCCAATGATTTAAATATCTAGATTGAGCGTCGCCCTACAATGAAAACAAAAAAAAAACAAGGCAACATTATCAAGCATGTGTGCGTGTAGGCGATGTTTTTCGCGTTCATTTATTGTCTATGTGTGCGTAATCTGTGCGTAATAATATAAAATTGGCTGCCAACTGTTGGCGGCAAATTTTTGACACGTTTTCGGGGATTCGATGTTCCATCTAGGTATTTAATACATCTTTGGTTGTACCTAATGAATTTGTTTTAGCGGAAGTGGCAATTCCATAATTCTCGGCGATTCAAGCATAGCCGTGGCGGCCGCGGAATGGCAGACGTGGGTTGGAGTTGGAGCGTTCAACTCCACGCAGCCATATTGCACTGGATGCGATGGATATTAAAAAATATTTCCCATATCATTCAGGTACCTGCTTAGTACCGCCTTACAATTATTACCGCTCGTCATATATGTATTTTAGTTTGGCCTAATGGTTAGCTGGTAGAGAATGCAATTAGCATTAAAGCTCGCCTTTTGTACTACTTATCATATTTTTATATTGTGGTCACTAAAGTTTACCTACATATATTCTTCTTATTTTTACTTTCTCCTTTCTTTCTTAGCCAGCAATGCATTGATAACGCTGGTTTTGCGTATGGCCATACCTATCTATTCTTTGCTTATGAGTAGGTATATCGCATTTCAGTATCAGTCAGGACATTTTTTCCTTGTCCACCCGTTTCGGTAAATTATCTTCTGTATTCGTAACTTATTTCCATTTGTTTATTTTATCATAAGTTGCTATGCCTATAGTTCGACTAAGCAGGACTGCTCGCAGGACAAAAGCAATTCAATATTCAGGTCGTAGGACATTTAAACACACGCGAGGCAAATATAATCGGCCGATCACGTGCCCCACTGCTGAAATAAAACAACTTGTCAAAATTATACATAAGTATTAGTAGTTTATTATTATACCTATTTGTATAGCATTTTTGTTAAGATGCTGCCGATACCCAGAGAAACAGATGTCAACTCACTTATCATAATTTCGTCAGCCTCATTCACTTCATCATTAAAATTATAATTCGCCAAGTCTTTGACCCTGACGTTCCAGCTCTACGCCAGCTCTCACACACCGCCTGCAGGCTAGAAAGCTGGTCAATTAAATGGTTTTCCCTCAGTGACCATTTAGTTACACCTGGCGTCACTGTGCTATTCGGCCATTAAAATTTATGGTTTTTACGACCTTAATAGTACCTTTGTTTGTACGAGACATAATGAGCGAGTGGGTTCCGCAACGTGTGACCCCTGGCCTCGGGCAGGTGGCCAAACAAGTGGCAAACGGTGGACAGCTCGATCAATAATATTTGTATTACGACCAATAAATACCTATAGGTACTTGAGTTGCCGGGAATAGAAAAGTGCACCACGTTAAAAACTATTTTGTTACTTATGTTTACAGTTCAATTTTGCTTGTAAGCAAAATTTACTTTCGGCGTTTTAAACTCTCGCCGCCAATCTGCAATGTACCTTAATCACAGCGGCAGAAAGTTGGTATTTGTGTGGCATGCAATCAACACGAATCCCATATCGGACGCGAACGCAGTACATAATATCCGTGCACAAAGACCACATCTGCTGCTGATGTTCTATTAAAACACCCGTTAGTGTGGCTAGCGAACACCCATCTGTCGTTTCTAGTTTCTCTACACAATAATGTTAGTTTTATGCTGTTTTGCTGTCTGTATGTCAGTAATTCTCGCGCAGAGGGGGGCCTGTTCGAAGTATGTAGGCTATGGTCAAGCTCTGAGTTATACCGTACTGTGCGATTTTCTAAAATAAAACCACTACACTTAACATAAAGATTATATCAAGGTTTACGAGAAATTGAAAAAATCAAAAGGTATTTTTTATCAGCGGTTAAAACGATTTATATCATTGTGTGCGCCGATACAATTAGTCGAGGTCATTTCGAATTCTGTCAATTTGTCATATAAATTTTAATGACCCGCTCGATATTTCCTAACGAATGCTATATTTAGTTATGAGTCGTAAAAATATAACTTCACCGGTCAAATTCTAATACAAAATTATTTTATGTTTTATTTTAGTTATTAAAAACGCTCGCCTAAAGCGAAATTATTAGACATTACAATTATTAAAAAGGCAATAAAACCACATTTCTATGTTTAATGAAACCTAATAAAGGGAGGTCCGCTTCGTTTTATCGTTTGGTAACGCATTAACTATGGGTTTCGATGTTTTTATAATGGAGCAAGACAAATCGAGTCCCGAAAAGCGATTGGGCTATGAACTAGCCCAATGAATATTTTAATGACCCATATAAAGCTACCGCCGTACAACGTCTTCACGGCCATATCGAACGGCATAACAACGCCAAAAGTCGTAACCTCAATCAAAATGACGATAAACTTTGACAAAAATTCCACCTTAAGCCGTACTTTAATTATCCATATATTATGAGATCCGAGCCCGAAACTACCTGATGGCAATTATACACGCGCTCACCCACGTCAGGCGCGACCCATTCACTGACGTTTATGAAAAAAAAGGAGCAATCGTCTTAAACCTTTTAACAAAGCTGGCCGGCGATAATTCAAGCGAAATGTCCAAACTACTCTTGAAAAAAATTAAATTTCGAACATAGAAAGTGTTAGCGACAATAGAATATTCAAAATCTTGTTAATAAAGAGTCTAGGGCCCGTTCGGATACTCTCTACAATGGTTCGAAAGAAAAAAAGATATTTGAAAAAAGAACGAGCGAGAATTTTTTTTGGAACGCAGCGTGAGATCGTTTTGGAGGGAATTTTGGATTTGGGCGTCATGTGCGGATAGTTTTTTTTTAATTCATTTGAAGTTGGCATCTCGGCCACATGGCCAGCGGGCGGCTTAGCTTTCGCTTGTCAAGGAATTATTATTATGTATGCGAATTGATCGCCTTAGTTATTATGAAATCCGTTTAACGCTCGTAATTTTTGAGCAGTTTAACGTTGTGGCGAATCTTTTGTTGAATTTACAACCGTGACGTTATGTTTGTTTATTTATTGAAATGTGTAAAATTGAGGTACCTAAATTGTTTTTTTAATCCTTAACACTACAAAGTTAATTAAACACACATTTTTTTAGGTTCACTTTTGTAAGGGATAAATTAACAGTAAGTGTGCTTACAATAAGTGTAACACAGTTTACTACGTAGTCTACCTACTTTTTTATTGTGTTAGTGTAGATTTACCTATCCTACTTACTGTAACAATGTGGAAAATATTACCTATTTATTTATTAATAAACTATTATTACTAAAATTTATTTTCCATTGACAATACATAAAAAGATAAATAAATACCTACTCAGAGTCCGAGAGCCGAAATTCAGACTCATCACTCATCCTTTCAATTTCATTCAAATCATAAATTGTTTATGGTAACGATTACTTGTAGGTATTTACGAGGGGCGGCTGATAAGTTCGCGGCCTAAGGTACTTAGCAATTACTAATCACCGCATTACTAATGTCACTAGTAGTAGCACTCTCTGGCACTATATAGAGCCATTATTTTTTTGTGGAGATCATTAATAGTTATTCTATCCAACAACAACTACCGCCATGTCGACTGAACTTGACAAGTCACGTATTTTCGAGCATCGCGCTGTGATTAAGTTCCTCACAAAGAAAGGAAATACGCCGAAAGGATTTTTTTAAGAGATGTCATCGGTTTTTGTAGAATCTGGACCTTCATATGCGATGGTCAAAAAGTGGGTTCGCTTATTTCAACAGGGATGAGAGCCCTATGAAGACGACCCCCGACCGGGTCGACCTGTAACGGCAGTGACTGCAGAAAATATTCAAAAAGTAGAGAAATTAGTACTGAACGATCAAAGAATTAAATTGTAGCAAATAGTAGAGGAGTTACAGGTCACTATAAAAAGAATCGGAGAAAATTTACATCAACATTTTTATATGAAAAAAATTGTGAGCGTTGGTTACCGCGAACGCTCACACCATTCGACAAGCAGCGGCGACTCGCGACTTGTATCAAGTTTTTAGAATTGGCCAAGGACAATTTGGATGAAATTTGTCACCAAATAGTAACCGTTGTCTAAGCGTGAATACGTCAGTATGATCCAAAATTGAAACAAGAGTCTAATCAATGGATATAAAAGGAGAAAGAGCGCCGAAGAAATTCAAAGTGGAAAAGTCGGCTTCTAAGATTATGGCGGCCATTTCTTGGGATAGCGAGGGAATTTAATTGATTGTCTATTTACCTAATGAAACTAGAATGAATGCTCAGCACTATGCTAATTTATTGGCTTAATCACCGGAGGCTGTAGTGCAGGAGAGACGAGGAAAGTTGGCGCGCGGTGTGCTGTTTTTGCAAGACATTGCGCCAGTTCACACCGCTCGGGTTGCACCTCAGGCCCTTAAAGACAAAGGATTTTCAGAAATCGACCACCTACCCTATAGTTCAGGTCTGACACCTAGGGACTTTTTTCTTTTTTCAAAATTAAAAAAGGAGTTCAGGGGCCGAAAAATTTTCGACGATAGTGAGATGAAGGCGGCCGTAAAAAGTCATTTTAACGAGGAAGACTAATAATTTTTTTTTCAACGGTTTAAAAGCATTATATGCAAGATGTGAAGAATGTATTTCACTTGAAGGTGACTATATTGATAAATAAAAATTATATAACTGAACTTTTCTTTCATTAAGTACTTCAGGCCGCGAACTTATCAGCCGCCCCTCGTATTATGGATTTGATAATTTAATTGATCATAATGTAGTTCCACAAAGATTGTGTAAAATCTAAGGCGTTGACCATTAAGAGAAGGTGGTATGATAGTATGGCATGCCAGGTGAGTACCTGCACGCTCTACCACCAACTAATGCCCACTCCAAAGATGTTTTAAATATCTAGATTGAGCGTCGCCCTACAATGAAAACACAAAAAACAAGGCAACATTATCAAGCATGTGTGCGTGCCGGCGATGTCTTACCCGTTCATCTATTGTCTATGTGTGCGTAATGATATAAAAATTGTGGCTAACAGTTAGCCACAATTTTTTGACACGTTTTCGTGGATCCGATGTTCCATCTAGATATTTAAAACATCTTTGGCCCACTCCTATATAAACCCCACAATAGACCACTCGAAAACTAAAGAGATTAGACCCGCAATAAAAGGTTATTGTTTAATTTATTTGTAGACAAATTATGACTACGTCTCTACCTGTCTTATTTTAACTAACTTGTTGATTTATAGCTCTTAACAAATGAAAACTCTATTTTACTTTCAATCTTATGGTATTATTAAGAAAAATTGCTATAAAGATAGGTAGGTATATACCTACTTATTTTTATGTAAATAGCCAACAAATGAACAGAATAAATATACCTATACTATATGAATACCTGATTACTTCACCCTTGGCCATTGGCACCTAAGACATCATTGATGCTTATTCAGCAAAAAAGAGAAAATAAATAGATAAATAACGCTACACACTCAAAGCTCCACACTAGGATTCCCTGTGTCGTCGTGGGTGCCTTGGACAACACACAAGACAAGGACACACACTGGGAATTGAGCCCAGGACCCTCGGAACAGCGATCCGTCGTGTTAACCATTGCACCATTCGGGTCGTCAAAATTAACTAGGTATGTAGGTAACATACCTACTTGTTATTAGCTTGAACTCAAGCTTCTTGACAATTTTGGGTATCAACGTTATTCGTATAAAAAAAAAAAAAAAAGTGGTACGAAACCTTCTCACGACCTCCAGCCGGTGGTGGTCCCGCCATCCGTCAGTTAGTGATGGCCGATAGCCGGATAATCGACCGATCCATCTCGATATGTGTTTGTTTTAAACGATTTATAGCTCTCCTACCGGCGCGGTGTGTTCACATGGCATGGCGATGCAATAGGTACTCACAGATTATGCGAAGCTACGGACCAGTTGGGGCGTGGAGTGTAGGAATGAGGAGCGCCATTTCTGTGTTTTAAAATGTCTGCCAAAAGGCCAGCTCCTGATTAGAGGGAGGGGGAGTAAGCCTGATTTTCGAAGCTAAATTAAAGCATACAACAACCGTAGGTTGTAGGTTGGTAGGTTTGTTAGGTGGTAGAGCCTAGAGTTCGCCCGGGGTAGTACCACCGCCCGCCAAGGTAGTCAGTACCATTCCTACCGTCATAATAATTGTTTTTAAGAGCAATTGTGTTCCGGATAGGAAGGTTTGTGGAGCCGGTTTCACTTTTTTAGAGGCGACCATCTCAGACCTCAGGGGTAGCAACGCATCTGTGACCGAATTGGAACAAGACTCATACTAACAATAACTAACTGGACTATTACTAACATTAACTAACAGGACTAATTATCACTAACATACCCTGTCCTCGCACTTATTAACAAACTAACCAACTAATATTCTAACACCATCTACTAACTGGACTAACCATCCTAGTCCCTTTGAGTCTAGTTCTAGGTCGGTCACAGTTGTTATGGGCGGCAGGGGAAGGGTGGTACTGCATGCTCGTTTGCTATCTTAATTCCATAAAAAAAAAAGGTACTTACACACTTGTTATCATTTATTACGTACCCTGATAATCGATTTTACCCGGTATTCTTATTTTTCAACTGAGAGCACAACTACTAACTTCTTATTATACCAACACCTTAACTATCCCAGCACCGATTTGATAGGGTAATTACTACCAATAAATTTCATTTCAGTCAAATTGAAATTATGTTGTACATAAACTGAGAAATACATACCTATTACCTACATTAATGTGGTTTTAAAATGTTGCTCTTCGATATCTACCTTGTTGGTGCAGCAAAATAATTGACGTTGTCCAATTCGTTGGCAAACAATTTTTCATTTTCATGTGATTTTCAGGGTGTCTTAACAAAACCAAGCCCATTATGCGTCGCTCATTCTCCATGTTTTGTACAATAAATACATTCAACTGCACAAATTGACTAAACACACAAGTTTGTCATCACGCCCACTTGTTGCAGGAGTCATATCATGGTCATTTGACTCATTTGCCTTCCATCTCTGTACTTCACTTGTGACACAAACATACACCTTACAATAACATTTGTACATACAAGTACTAGTGTATATTTGTACTTCAACACAGTATTTTCTGAGTTAAAATGTCACCTTTCTGTTGAAGTTATTTACTCCGTAAGTGCACAAATATATAAACAAATAATAGCAAGGTATTGTACAATTTCAAATTAAAGTAATATATCAAGGAATATTAAGTAAATTAAATATGACTGACGCAAAGGACGAGATACCTCGTTAGTTATGGAAATGTTCTATTATTATGTATAAATAAACGCATAAATGTTATAATATATAAGTGATATTGAGGAATATCTGACGCTTATTAAACATTACCCAGAATTATTTATTATAATTTGATTATACCTACTACTTCAATAACATAATATTTACCACGTACGACCATAATACTTTAAAATTATGTGATAAATTTTGCGCGCGGCCATGCAAGATCTTTATTTATTTACTGAAAGTGCACTTGCTATAATTGAGGCAAATAAATTGAAGTCAATTTATTTACTTTATGTTAATTTAAACGTTAACTAATTAACTGTGCTGCATGTTTTGTTTTAGAGGTATTTTTACACGTACGCCACGAAAAATATTTAAATTAAAATAAATTGCCAAGACTCCCAAGGTTATACCAAACGTTTTCACTTTCAAAAATTAAGTGTCATGAAAACTTGAAGAGGCAAGCTCCTAACTCTATAAGGAATGATTCCACAAGAACTTTAGCTCTATTAACCCTAAAACTTGTGCAAACTATTAGGAAAATTGTTATCCTAATTGAGAAAATTAGGATTTGTAAACTAGACTTGTTTTATTTTCAAAATCGAAACCTTTTAACACGACTTTATATGTACTTAAATTAAACGAAAATTTCATAGGTAGGTAACCAATAAATCATTAAAAATAAAAAAAAAATCTAACTTACTGCTATAACTATAACTAAGTACAAGCGGTACCAAAATCGTTTAGCTACGATTAGGATTTAGCGGAACCAAAAGTTACATAGAAAATTAAATTACACTGGTAGTGTTAGAAACATTAAATTGCTTTAACTTATTATCATTCTGTTGATCTGTCGAATAACTTGTTTACTTCTACCTGTACCATCTCAATATCTATGCTCTATTACTATTGTCTATTCCTTCTATAATAAAATCTCCGATCCGACCGCACGCGCTCTTTTATTTTAACGCATAAAATAAGGTCTTTTTCAGGTAGAGAGTACGTTATAATTAACTAGGAGTTATCATAGTGGTGCGTTACTGTGGGTCACTGCTGAACTAACCATTACGATTATCCACCTGTTTAAATTTAAACATTCAGACAACACGTGTATGCGGAGAGACGTCAGATATGTGTTATCGCTATACAAATATCGCCAGAACCACGGCTATTTTATGTACGGATGGCGACGTTTACGTGCGTTATGGCGCTTAGAATTAACAGGATGGGATTAATGTCTATTTAATTATATGTAATTACTTGAAAGCTCCATGGATATTTTGTATTGGTTAGCTGTATGCCCTTGTTAAATGGGCTTTAATATCCAGATTTTAATCTTATAAAATAATCAAAACCCTCAAAGACTATTTTACCAAAATGTGTCATTAAATTTTTACTATTTACTAAGTAGATCAAACTCTATAATACCAAGTAAAGTTTTTGGACACAACAGATTAATTGGAAAATGTCAAAATATTATGAAAAGGCGTGTAGGTACATTACTTACACGCCTTAACACGTTCGCTGCGTCTTCATTTTCAAAGAACTTTCCGCTAGTAGCTTTGGAGACCTAAAAGATCTCCTAACTAACCTGGCCTGTGGTGCGTTAGAGACCTAATCAGTCTCCTAAAAATACAGTTTTGAAAATAATTTATATCTTCCAAAAAACCAATGATATATTTTTGAAATTTTTATGGGTCAAAAATAACCTATTGCTGTATATTTTGCTAGCTGCGGACGCAGTTATGACATACGAATAAACTACAAATAATAAAATAAAATTAGGTATCGATTGTATCTCGTACCGCAACCGAAGATAGTTCAATATGTGTAGTAAATAGTGATGGGAATAAAATAATATCTCAGTTGTCGATTGAAAAAGTTTTATTAAAGTTTATTTATAAACTATGGTCGCAAACAAAAAGCATTTAATTAAATGTAGGCCTATAACAAAACATAAATTGTCAATTTTTAAAGATAACATTTACTCTAAAATGACTAAACCAGCTACTATTGAACATAATGATCCTATTAATAATGTGGTATTATTATTACTATTTATTGGACTGGATATCTTATTTTGAAGCACAGTAAATTTTTTTCCAGTACATGGGCTGATATATATATTTTCATTACTTAGCTGCGTGTGCTCCAGCGTAGAAAGGTTCATCTTTTTCTTTTTAGGTACGTCAAATATTTCATAATCAGAATCACTGTCACTATTAGCCAATGGGGGGCAAATTTGAACATTTTCCAATATTGTTATTTTACTGGACGATTCAGCAGTATAATCCGGCGTTGATTTTTCGTTCATAGAAATCTCACCAAAATAAATAGACTTTTTACACTTTTTCTTTTTAAAAGCACTCATTGTTTATCAACAATTATCAACACACTTAAAAATCAAATACAATATCAATACAAACACGTATATAACCACGTAAATATATTATCAAATACAAACACGTAACGTTATTTGCGAAACATGCGCGCGACCTCTCACATCGATACTAGGACAACACTAAATCGAGTCACGCAGCGCCCGCGCCGCCCACCTTCCCTCTCTTGCGTCTACGAGGCTTACGATTTTACGAGTATCAACATGCCTCGTAACGCAAGGAATTAAAATAATTATAATACTGTGCGTTAGGGACCTAAACCATCTCTTATTCTTTTTTTTATGTCCTGGAATTCACCATTAAGTAGGAAGCAAATATGTATATTTGTCTTTCTCATACTTAAAGAACTTTACAAGTTAGAGCCACCCGCACGGAGTGAAAGAACACGATTTTAGTCGACGCACAGTTCCGAAAACCTGTAAGAGATCTGATAGATCTCGTAACGCAGCGAACGTGTTAATTGCATATTTCTACTCAGTTGAGTGGAAATACCTACTAGTGGATTTCCACTAAACCTATGACAAACTTGAACTATAATAGGCACCATCTTTTCATAAGGTCCACCTTTAATAATCTTATACTTAACTATACCTAATGTAGAGTCATTATCTACATATTCATAGCTCTATTAAGATACCATTCATCGTGGGTGTCATGAAAGATAGGTAGGCTTTATTCAAATTTTCCTCCAGGAAATCGAACCTAGGACACTTCAAACTCTGCATAGTAACCATTACGTCATACGCTCCTAAAAAGATAATATGAGATGACAAATCCTCACAACAGCATCGTCATTACAAAACGAATCAACAAGGTCAACAAAACAATATGAAGACATTTATCCGTGACACGTGACACGCTGGGACTCGGAGCGCTCCGTGACGGGACATGACAGCGTCCCCGTGCGCCCCGTGACACCGTCCGTCACGTGGCCATGCGTCTCCGACGATACGAAACACGGTTCCGACATGACTCGTCTTAACCAACTGTCTCATTGCCAGCGAACGAAGTATACGACTTGAATATTATTATTTATTTATTTATTTTTATTCTTTATTGCAACCTTAGCTTAAAGGTATACAAAGGGCGGACTTAATGCCAAGTGGCATTCTCTACCAGTCAACCCTGAGAGCTGGTGAGAGGTTGTAGTAGGTTCCACAAAGCAAAAACAAATATATATTTATTTATACAATAATATTATATTTATATATACAACAAAATACTTAATAATAAATATCTATCGCTGGCCACCCGTAGTTGCAAGTTCCTTCAATACAATAATGGTCCACTACTGAGCACTGGTCTCTCCTAGAAGGTCTTGAGCATACTCCACTACGCTGCTACAGTGTGGATTTGTGGAGGGGTTAATAACTAGTACCTAAGCGAATAGGTCCAAATACGACTAAGCCACCACCCCGGTGTCGGAAGTTGCCATAGCCTTCAAAGACCTCCGACATGGTTTGTAGACTTCTATCTATCGATAAAAACCGGGACTGACGGCTTTACGTGCCTGCCGAGGCACGGAAGCGCTCAAGAAGTTTTTGCCACCAGCGGTCCCCCATCCAACTGCCGAACGCCCCGTTAAATACTCGTATAAGTTCTTTACTCGTCGCCAATAGTACAATTGCCTTGGACCGAGCTTTGAAGCTTCAAACAACCGTTCTATACCCTCGATTCCCCACAACTATCAGGTCCTATTTAGGACCTTAGCACACCAACACAAGTGTTTCAGCGAAACAGCCGCGTCAGCATAATCAATCACCATTTTAAAATACCCCGAATGATTATATTAATTCTCGAGGCATTATTTGACTAAGCTCCCTAACAAAGGGCGAAATGAATGTCGGAAAGTTGAGTAGAATAAAAAATAGGATGGACAAAGGTTCGCCTATAGATGACATGTCTATTATAAGACCATCAATTGTTGGTTTTGGTCGGCATCAGACAATTCGGTGCCTTTTGCGGTTTTGGTGAGTGTGAACTCATCGTGAGCTACAAATTGATATCATTAGTCATTTGGCCACAATATTTTGAGGTTAGGAAGTGTACCTAATAGCTTCAAGGGCGTACGTAAAGATTTAATCTTGTCATGTAATCGGCAGTGACCTGGACTTTTATTATACTTAGGCGTTCCCGACGCGGAATTCATAGGTCTAATTTTTAAGTTTACATTAAGTTTTCTTTTGAATAACTCATAAATTGTAGGTGATTAAAAAACTGAACTGCACAAAGCATGTTCTGGTTTTTTTATGTAAATGTAATAAAAATGTTTGAATCAGGCCAAGACTACGTTTTATGTAAACGCGGACAAATTAGTACCCAAATGTATTCAACATACAGACGGACAGAGAGACCAAGGAAATGGCAAGTGGTCACTAGACTGACGGAGGTACTTACCTACTTTATTTTTTCTGTGTCGGCCAACATTGGTGTTGGGCATGGGTTGGCGATAGTCAAGTGATATTGTTGCTTTTTGACTCTCGTGTTGACTCTATTAATTAAGAGTACGTGAATTTGGTCATTTGCTGATCGTTGGCACTCACATAAGCTGTTGTATAAGTTTTCTTATCAGGTGGTATAAATTTTGTATTTTATGTTTATAGGTATATATTGATTTCTTATTAGAACGAAGTAACAAAATTATTACTAATCGAATAAAAAATTAACACGTATTGAATACCATTTTGAACTTGAAAATATTTGTGAATCTGGCAATTAGCTCTTCTGATCTAACGACGCTTATTATTTTTATTAAAAAGTGAGAAAACTATTTTAAGTTAATAAGTTAATAACCTTCCTATACCTACCTATATAAAACTGTCAGTGTCTTACGGATTCATTTCGTGGCCTAGTTCTTAAGGTTTGTGTATAAAATACGTATGTATGTACCTATATTAACTTTTATAATACAGAATGGCTTAGTGCTTAGAGTTAAATAAGGCTAGCTAGAGGAAACAATAGTTACTAGTAAAGAAATACTGAAGTAAATTAACACGAAGCACTCGGTACACTGGTAATTCCTATTTCTGGGTAGGGTGACCATGACAATTTTATTGTGGGATTCAAGAAATAAAATTAGTGTGGGCAATGAAAATAGATTTAGGTATATTTATATTTTTTGAGAAAATAGAAAGATAAATTAGGTAGGTAGATTTTTGTTTAAGTCGAGTGACAAATAAGCGATAGGCAAATATTATTTTTTTTGATAAATTTCTTGATTATTATTATTTTAGCGGGCCGAGGAGCAAAACAAAAAAGTTATTATTTTTTGCACTAAATTAACTTTATTGCACTGTAATAAAGAAGAAAAATAATTGCCTAGTTGAGTAGGTAAATACATTTAAAGACAAATTTTACTAAATATACAATAAAATACAGCATTTCATACTCGACACTAGCATTAAGCAATAAAAATCTCCGCGGTAGGTGCGTGACACCAGGAAAATCATAAACTTAAGTATACTTTACGCTGGTAGGTATAATAAACTTGAGTTAAATTTAAAAACATGACACGTATTTTATGAACTTTATTATGATATTTTTTCACTCTATAAGTATTATTTTATACGTTCAATCAGTTTCAGCCGTGACCACAATCCATGCAACTGGGTCGAAATATCGACATAGGTATAAAATACATATCGACATCGTGAGTTCTCGTTTCATAATAAAATGAAACGGAACGTTACAACCCGCGATAAGTTAACTTGATGAGTTTACTTACTAACAAACTGACTTAAACTGACTTACTTATCTACTGCTAACTGGACTAACGATCCTACTACGAACTAGACCCTACCTACGAACTAGACCCTTGTCACAGAAAACAGTTGTCATGGACGGCAGCGGAAGGGTGATGCTGCATGCCCGTTTGCTACCTTAATTCCGTAAAAAAGTCACGATCATATCCTATGTAGTCCAAAGCCATGGGCAGCGTGGTGTATGCAAATCCGTGCGAGGCGGCGCGGCGGGCGGGGCTTCGCAATGGCCCCACCGGCCCCACATGCCGTAATTACCGTACTTGCTTACCGTTAGCTTAGGGTTCCTTTGCAATACCCACTAGCGGCCATTTTAATTAATACAAATTGTAGGAGACAACAAACATGGTGATTAAATTGTAACTCGTAAAAAATGTGAATAATTAACACCTCGAAATATAAATTCGGACGCAATTAATTTTGTCAAAGTGTTACTTCACATTGATGGTAATGAATGATAATGTCCCGGGTTACGGCGGGCACATACCATAAGGACGACTATTTACATAAAAATACCATATAGGTACGCATCTAGTTTAATATTTAAAAACATAGTTTAATATTTAAACGCCTGAACACCGACATGAATTATAGCCGTGATTATAGCTGAGAACCATCTCGATCTCATATTTTTAGCAAAAAAAACATTTCATAATCGCTCATTCGTTTAGGACCTACATTACCGCAGACAGAGACACTAATACATAGAAAAACAAACATAAACTTATAACCTTATAACACCCCTTTCTTACATGGGGTTAAAATATAGTGCAGAACCCTAGACAGGGACCAGGGTAGACATGGGTATACTAGACGCGGACTATAGTGGTTGTTTCGTGTTTAATCCAGTTTAATTTGGATAATGGCGCTCGCGTATTTAATCTAACCTCGCCATCGGATTGAGCGTGGCCGTGGTGTTGTGGCCGAAAGAAAAATGAACATACAATTGTTATAAATTTCTATTATATATACAATACCGTAGGGGTTTATACTGGGCTTTTGTGAGCTTTGGTTTTTATGCGGCGCCAGCCAATAAGAATAAGACTCATATTTTTTTTACATGAAATAGATTAAAACTAAATGAATTACTACAATTGTTCATGATGGTAAAAAGGATATGAAGTTTTTTATGCTTTAATTTTAAATATTTTATGTAAATAGTGAGTGGAATAAAGCAAGACAACCTGAGCAGGAGTTTATTGACTCTTCTTACTTTGAGACCTGTTTACAATGCCCCAGAAAATTATTAGGGAGTCTGTTATGTATAAAATTATTGTAAAATTGTAAGTCTGAGACTTGTAAAACGTTTTAGGTTTCTTAAGTGTAAATAAAATAAAATAAAATAGGCTTGTAGCAATTTAACTATCTGACAGATCAGAGAGGGACAAGGACCAGTGGTCTTCCGCAGAGGCCACTTCCAGCTAGAGTTGTTATAATAGTAGGTATGTTCCGATTTCCAAGGTCCGTTGAGAATTCTCTACTTACCTTGATTGGGATGGCATTAATTGTAATATTTTACAGTATAATTTTCGGTAAAATTTAATAGCTGTCAGGAATTAAAAACCATATCGAATTAATTTCGGTTCCGAAATTTCACGCCCTGGACATGGCAACACTACTAATATACACCAACAGTTTTTAATTTGCACGTTTACAAATTAATTAAATTTAAATCTCGTATTCATTAATTCTACATAACAAATAGTAGGTACTTAACTAAGTATCCATATACATACTTAGGTACCTGCTATAGTTCGTAGCACTTGTATCATCGTCATCAACAGCTATTAATTTTTTGATGTTTTGGAATTCATTTCAATTCAGACTTGATACCACCAAACACGATTTTGGCAAATCAAATCGTCTGGAAAAATAAACTTGTCGTTATGAAACATGTTCTAATATCGCACCAAGGTCGTCAAGTGAGAGGACGGTGGCGGGGCAAGGGGAGAGGGGGGGCGACACATGCCCAGGAGACGCGGTGCGGCAACCAATTGTACCAAGATTCCTAGAACAACGCACTTCATAAGCCATCCACTTCAGAAGCCTGATGATCTCAAAGTTTAAATAATTAACATTATTATAATTTAAATTAAATTATAATACATACTTACTATGCTATTCTTTAAGGTGATTATAGGCTATTGACTGATTAGACAGAAGAAGATCGCGCCCGCCCTCGCTTCGCTTGGAGAAATTGACAAATATTAAATACTAGCTTTCCGCCCGCGGCTCCGCCCGCGTGGAACTCAGTAGGTATGTCACAAAGTTTTTCCTGCGTGAATCCCGATCCCGCGAGAATTCTAGGATAAATAGTGGCTTATATATAACATTCCACGACTTCCACTACCTCCCAGTAAAAGCCCCATTTGAGCTCGCGAGTTCATTCGCGAATAGGAGCTTTTCCCGCGTGAACGTCGATCCCGCGGGAATTCTGGGATAAAAATATATGTTGCTCCATAACCTCCTTTATCTCCCAGTGATAGTCCCATAAATAAAAAAATCTAAGCCCGCGACTTGGCGCGAAGGTGTTTTTCCCGCGTGTATCCTGATCCCGCGGGAATTGCGGGATAAAAAGTACCCTATAAGTATGTTGGTCCACAATATCCTCTATCTCCCAGTGAAAGTCCCATAAAAATATAAGCCCGCGATTTGGCGCATAAGAGTTTTTCCCGCGTAAATCCTGATCCCGCGGGAATTTCTGGATAAAAAGTAGCCTATATGTTGCTTCAAAACCTTCCGAATCTCTCAGTAAAAGTTCCATTAAAATCCGTTCAGCCGATCCGGAGATAAGCGTGTACAAAGAGACAAACTTTTTTATAACTTTTCAACCCCTATTTTACCCATTTAGGGATGATTTTTTAAAAAACTTTGATACAGGTTTTTCATTATTTTTTTTCATAATTCTAAACACCAATTTTCATAACACCTGGTTTACAATTGACGGACTTTCATACAAACTTTGAACCCCTATTAGACCCCCTTAGGGGTGGAATATAAAAAAATCCGTTCTTAGCGGATCCCTTCTAACTATAAACTACTACCCTGCCAAATTTCATCTCAATACGTTCAGCGGTTTCTGAGATTTTGTGATGAGTGAGTGAGTCAGTCAGTCAGTGACCTTTCGCTTTTATATATAAAGATTTCCTCATTTATGCAACATTTTACATAGCCTACTATAAGCTTTCCAAAATAAATAGACAATTCAACACAAAAATATTTTTTAAATTAGAAGCAGTAGTTTCTGAGATTAGCCTAAGTGTTTATTTTTTTGTAATGCCTACATTATTGTAATTGTAATTTGTAATTGTAATTGCCTACGCAGAAATTAAAAGATACCTTTGTCCTGAAACAGATACCAATGTAACAAATATTGTAAGAACTCGCAAAACTTTGGGCACCTCGTGCGTCACCGAACGCATTTTTTGCGTCGTTTCTTGTGGACGGAAATATTTTGAGCCGAATATATTTATGAGCTGCTAAACGGCACGGGACGATTGAAGAGTGATGCCTGCGCGAAGTGTTCCAATACTCCACGCAACTGTGATTCACTGCTGTTTGGGTGGAGACACCGACCATTTTTAACAGACCTGCAATATAATAATGTAACAACCATAGGTATGAATGCATAGATTTAAAGTTTGTTGTGGTAAAGATTTATGTATAACCAATATATTATGAAGATCTCAAGTCATTTTCTGTCGGTAGAATGATATCAATGATACAGTTCTTGCATAAATTAAGATTAGGTATCTTTAGAATAACTACGTATAACGTGAATAAAGGTTTTGTTATTGGAGAAATAATATGAACCATTAAAAAATAATTGCATGTAGAGCCTCATAAGTCCCCCGTTCCCGCAGAAAGCGCAAGAAATCTTAATAGGGTGACATTTAATTACCTGTCTATCCAGTCCGTGTCTAGTTTGTGGTAGGTACCTATGTATGATGTGCTACCCCGTATTTAAGGGTTGCAACCAATTAATGGCCCACTAAACTGAGCACGGGTCTCTCATCATTATTGAGGAGGCCTAGAGCATACCTACTATACCACCCCAAGTGTCGGAAGTTTTCATCCTGCCCGAAGGCTTCCGAGTTGGCTTAGCGGCCTTAGCGCTGGTAGAGGCAAATAAAGCTAGCCTTTGCTGACGTTAGAACTAAAGCTCGGGCTTCCACCACTAACGACCACCCTCTTGCTTGGTTTAGCCGTCAAACGACTCTTGTTTCGACTCTTTAGCCGAAACTTAAAGAGCTTACGAGCTTAAGACAGCGCTCTATCTTTGCTTATAAACATCCTTTTATTAGTTTGACCTGTGCACCACCTATGGCCACATAGCACGCTCAAGATTGTCTCCAGAAGGGTACTCCTCAACAGTTAACGGCACAGGAACTGGATTTATAGCTGTGCTTTTATTAAATACTTCAGTAAGCTTTATGCAAGGGTATTTATAAGTAGATTTTTAAACTATGATTTTATCTTTATTGGCTAACTAACACATCAATGTCTTTATATTTTACAGTGACAGGAGACGCGTCTTTTTAATCGGCTATCTATTTAGATACATAAAAACGGTATAAAAGCTCATGGGTACCAGTAGCTACAGTTAGATATGTGAACGTTTAATCTAGATAATTATGTAAAGCTAACTGCTCCCGTATCAATAACAAAAAGCTTCCGAATGAATCACCGCCACCGCTCCACGGCGCAATCAGCTCAGATAGCGTTGTTGGCGTTGTGGCATTAGCGTTGCGTTGTTAGCGGTGCGTTGTTAGCGTTGTCAACGTTGTCAGCAGTGTCACTCTGTTTGCTCAGCTAATTTAAATGTTCACGCCCGGCACTAGTAGGACATACCTACATATGTGGACATACCTACATCGTCATAGTTGCAGGACAGTGACGAATCTGCGTTTTGTATTTTATAGCTTTTCTGATAATTTCTATGGGTTTTTGGATATAACTTTTTCATTACGTACCTTTTTAAATAAATGTGATATAATTTTCAACCATATAGGTAGGTTTTATAATGAAAACGTTAAGTATGTCCAAAACACTAAAGCAATTATTTTGAAAAGCTGCCTTGTAAAATTGGACAAAACAGATCCGTGAGTATGACTATGGCGATATAGTCCCCTACAATACCCAATATAACATTGACGACAAAAAGCGCAATAGTTTACACGCCGGATTACCGTTCCAAGGGTCCTGGGTTCAATTCCCAGCGAGGCGGTTTAAATGATGAGTTTAAATTTCATTCTCGGCGTGTGTGTCTCTCGTCAACGCACCCACGACACAAGGAATCCTTGAGTGTAGTTTTATTTATTTAATTAATTTAATAAATACCTACGTTACGTTCACACAAGGCGCTATACTTTTAGATCCGCTCTGAAGACTATTATTGTAATTATAGATGCAAAAGATAAAATTACGAGTAAGAACAATTTACATAAAAAGTACGTCATACTTATCTATTTCTTTTTTACACAAATATCGTTGCTTTAACAAGTAGCTACACTTAAACATACCTAATTAGGTATATATTCCCGTGTCTGTGCATGTCATTATTGTTGTTATTGCTGTATTATTATGTATAAACACATTGCATTAATTGCAAAACATCCATATACTTACTATACATACTTACATACTTACTCAGACCAATAAACCAAAAAATGTGTGCGTGTTCCAAAAAATAAAGTTCAAATTTGTTCTAGTTTTAGGCACACTTTTACCGGCTTCACGCTTTTGTTCACGGCACTCCGTCTATAGTTTATTGGTCTGAGCTTACATATAATAAATCTGTTACCGATCGATGTCTGTTCATGGAAATACATATTATGTATGAGAAAAGCAGAAAAATAACAGAGGATAGGTATTAACGCAATAGAACCCAAAACAATGATTTTTAGAATTGTCTTTGAATTAGAATTGTATTTGTCTGTTTGTCTGTGATGTTGTTCTCGCTAATCTCAATCTACGGAACCCAAAAAAAGGATCAACCGATTTGGGTGCGGTTTTCACGGACATATTACTTTACTTAGGTAAAAAACAGCTTTGTATTATTTCATTCAAGGGATTAAATATATAGTCATAACCCGACTGAGACACGAATCCGGGACCTCACTGTACAGCAGTGTACAGGTTAAAACCCATTAGCTGCAGGCCATTAATGCAGTTATCATTAATCAATAAAATTGAGTGCGCAGCTCGCTTGATTGCAGACATCGTGTTTGTAATCACAGAATAGATTAGGTACCTATTAACTATTGTACTAATGTTTAGATGACGCTAAATTTTGACGACTTTATGGTGCAATTAGAAAGAAAGAAAGAAACATTTATTTTGCCACAATAGTATGGTACACACTTAACACACAAATATTTTAAATGTTAATTTGTAGGTATTCGTACGATACCACGTGACAAAAAAGGGCTACGCTCAGCATGCGCCATGGAAGTGGTAGGAACCATCGCTACTGGTTTTCAGCGCAGTCCTCTTTCGTCTCGCATGTTTCACGTTTTGTTACTAATATTATGTTAAAAACGTTTTGGGGTGTAAGGGGCTCCTCCCATCCTTGAGTCCAAGTCGTCCTCCCCTGCTCGTGGTGCACCCTGCTGAACAACGGACGAGGTCACGGCGCCCGGTCCCTCCTTTAAGAGGTCGCTGGATCCTGTACCGTCCAGCACAATCCCGATGGTACTCTAGGCTGGTGGTAGGGTCTCGAACCCGGCTGGCTAGCTACCACCCTCCTGCTTGAGTCAGCCGCCAAACGACCTGTCGTGTTCCGGCTGGTGGCTTGAGAGCCAGTTCTCTCCTCTTTCCCACCCCTTCCCCTTTCCCCTGTATGGTGAATCGTTGGTGTATCCTCGGGTTTTTATGGACTCCTGAGGCTCTGTTGCTCGAGCGGACGTGACATGTTGGCGCGGCGGCCAGGGAGACCTGGTGAAACGGCTTGCCGCTGGCCGCCCGCCGGACAGTACAGGGACCCGAACCCAGGCAACACTTGTAACCTCTGGCCTGGGAGGCTGTCCCATCATCCGGCGCATAATCCCGCTGTATGGGCTCCGTGCCGGAGTAAGAGACCGGAGTGGTACCCGGAGCCCGTGCGCGGGGGGGACCAGGGGCCCTTCCGTCCGCCGCGCCAGCAACTCACATACTCCCTCCGTAGCACGGTGTCACGAGTCCATACCTTACCCCGGGGGTCTCCAATAGTTCGCTGTACTTCCTACCTTTCCTCTCTTTTCTTTTCACCTCTCAAACATGGGCAAGTCACGAAAAAGAATAAGGCTTCACCCAGCGGCAACCCCTGATATCCCTGCCACACTTAATGTAGACATGTGCAACATCAGGGGAATTCACAGCAACCTTAATGCTGTCCACTACCATCTTGAGACAGCAAAGCCGGCCTTGCTCTTTTTGACGGAGACACAGATATCATCACCGATCGACACATCTTATCTTTGTTACCCCGGCTACAGGCTTGAGCACGCATTCAGGCCGCATGCCGGGGTGTGTATGTTCGTTCGTGATGATGTCTGTTGCTGCCGTCTGACCTGCCTTGAAGACAAGGACCTATCTGTATTGTGGACGCGCGTGGACATGGGAGACCACACCCGTGTTTATGCGTGTCTATATAGGTCCTACAGCGGAGACGCGGAGACGACTCGATTATTTGAGCACGTCCAGAGGTCGGCCGACAGAGTTTTGGAGCAGTATCCTTCGGCGGAGTTGGTGATTTTGGGGGACTTTAACGCCCACCACTCTGACTGGTTGGGGTCCAGGATCACCGACTTCGCCGGGAGAACTGCTTTCGACTTTTCCCTGGCCTACGGCCTCACTCAGGTTGTTGCTGGCTTCACCAGAGTCCCTGATGTTGAGAGCCATACTGCTTCTCTGCTAGACCTGCTGCTGACTTCACATCCATCTGACTACCGAGTGGTGGTCGGGGCACCTTTAGGCTCCTCTGACCACTGCTTGGTACGGACAACTGTGCCCTTGACGCGCCATGAGGACCCTCGGCCCACTGGATCGCGTCAAGTCTGGCACTACAAGTCGGCAGACTGGGACGGACTCAGGGAATTCCTTAGTTCGTACCAGTGGAGGCAGCTCTGTTTCGTATCTGGGGACCCGAACGTGTGCGCTGATTCAGTAGCCGATGTGATCCGTCAGGGTATGGAATGTTTCATACCTAACTCTGTCGTATCCATCGGTGGTAAAAACCAGCCCTGGTATAGCAGTTCGTGTGCTGCGGCGTCTAACCGCAAGCATGCTGCTTACCAGGCCTGGTCATCAGCGTACACTTCGAAGAATCCATCAGCCCCAGAGCTTAAGAAAAAGCTCAACGCTGCCTCTCGGTCGGCAAAGAAGCAGATGTCCAGGGCGAAGGCCCAATTCATCGGCAGAATTGGCGAGCGATTAGTCGGCTATCCTTCTGGAAGTCGTGAATTCTGGTCGCTAGCCAAGGCTGTCGAGGGCAACTTCTGTCGTTCATCTCTTCCGCCACTGCGTTTACCAGATAAATCCGTTGTCCACACGGCAAAGGGGAAAGCCGATCTTCTGGGCACCCTTTTTGCCGCCAACTCGACTCTTGACGATGGGGGGGCCACACCGCCTAACATCCCGCGGTGTGAGAGCTCGCTGAATGACATACTTTTTACTCAAAAAGCTGTCAGGCGGGCTCTACTGTCCCTCGACACCAAGAAGTCGAGTGGGCCGGATGGTATCCCCGCAGTGGTGCTAAAGACGTGTGCTCCCGAGTTGACTCCCGTCTTAACGCGCTTATTCTCGCTATCCTACACCACTGGTATAGTACCGTCTTCGTGGAAAGTAGCCCTAGTTCATCCTATCCCCAAAAAGGGCGATCTCAGTGACCCGGCCAACTACAGGCCTATAGCGATAACTTCCCTGCTTGCGAAGGTGATGGAGCGTGTAATAAACACACAGCTCCTAGGATATCTCGAAGATCGCCAGCTGATCAATGATCGACAGTACGGTTTCCGTCACGGTCGTTCAGCTGGCGATCTTTTAGTTTATCTCACGCACCGGTGGGCTCAGGCCCTAGACAGCAACGGGGAAGCACTGGCAGTCAGCCTAGATATCGCTAAGGCCTTCGACCGGGTCTGGCACAGGGCTCTTCTCGCGAAGCTACCATCTTACGGTCTCCCTGAGAGGTTATGCAGTTGAGTAGCCAGCTTTCTGTCTGAGCGACATATAAAGGTCGTTGTCGACGGTTGTTGCTCAGATTTGAAACCCATAAACGCTGGTGTTCCCCAAGGGTCTGTGCTGTCTCGTACTCTGTTCATTCTGCATATCAATGATATGCTTGAGCGTGCAAACGGCATTCATTGCTATGCAGATGACAGCACGGGAGATGCCTATTATACAGGCCCTGCAAATGCCTCTCGGTCACAAGTGGAGGATAGCAGAATCAAACTTGTGTCTGAAGTCGAGAACTCTCTGGAGCAAGTCTCGGAATGGGGTCGACTTAATTTAGTCGAGTTCAACCCCACGAAGACACAAGTTTGCGCGTTTTCCGCTAAGAAAACCCCATTTGTCATAGCGCCTCAATTCCAGGGTACCGCGCTCACCGTTGGTAAAAGTGTTGGGATTCTGGGCGTTGACATTTCGAGCGACGTGCAGTATCGGAGTCATCTGGAAGCTAAGGCCAAATTGGCCTCCAAAAAGCTTGGTGTCCTAAACCGGGCGAAGCAGTACTTCACTGCGAGGGACCTACTGATGCTTTACAAAGCACAGGTCAGGCCTCACATGGAGTACTGCTCTCATCTCTGGGCAGGGGCGCCACAATACCAGCTTAGTCCATTTGACGCCGTACAAAAGCGCGCAGTTCGAATTGTCAACGAACCACGAGTCACTAACAGGTTAGAACACCTAAGTCTGAGGAGAGACATAGGTTGCCTCTGCGTGTTCTATCGGCTTTACAACGGTGAGTGCTCCGAGGAATTGTTCGATTTGGTGCCAACTTCACCCTTCCATCATCACACCACTCGCCGAAGATTGAAGTTTCATCCACATCGCTTGGATTCGTGGCGAACTACTACGGTCCGTTTTTCACGATCGTTTTTGCCGCGAACGTGCAGGATGTGGAATGAGCTTCCTTCTGAGGTATTCCCGGAGCGCTATGACATGGGGTTCTTCAAGAAAGGTGTAAAAAGAGTTCTCCTTCAGGGCCGGCGTTGCAATGGTAACTCCCCTGCTGTTGCTCGTGTCTATAGGCGACGATGACCACTTACCATCAGGTGGCTCGTCTGCTTTTACGTCAGCCCTTCAGGCTATAAAAAAAAAAAAAAAAAAAAAAAACATAATATTAGTAACAAAAACGTACTAGGGGAGATGTGCTTAAGACGGCATACTCAGGTAAGATGACACACCTACTATATTGCTTTAAATATTCGCGCTAAGAGTGCAATTGTGACGTTAACGGGAGTCTACATAGATGTCGCTAGTACTCAAATTCAGTATGGCGGAATAAGAACGCGGACTGGCAAGTAGTGCACGTTTTTGTGATTTTGACCTGCTCAAAAGTTTGCTTTCGGTTTTGTTTGGTGGTGAAAATACATGTAAGGTAAGGATCTTTACTTTAAACTAATTTGAATTGTAAAAATGGGTATTTACAAATATAGCTAAAAACGCATCTTAACGTAAAAGGTATGGTCGTGACAATTTAAACCATAATTTTGTGACCGTTGGGTAAAATGACATACAGGGCGTGGGTGTAAGATGGCATACTATGTCATCTTATCCGTGTAAAATAGGATAGGAAAACTTACCTGTTTTCTTTTTTTATACAGAATGCCTGGCAATTACTAACGAACATCGACGCGAAAAAAAAGGCTATTGAAGCTGTGAGGGACAATCGAATGGGCTGGCTTTTAGCATTGATAAGACGACATACCCTTAAGGTGTAAGATGACATACAGTAACCAACTTATCTCTGAAATGAAGAGAGGCGCTGTCGGACACAATTCGAGAGGTAGTAACTGACAGACGAATGACCACATTGTACTTATGAATGACTTTTTAACACGACGGCATTAGTTCCAACTTTTGCCATTTCAGAGATAAGTTGGTGGCAATGTACCATGTCATCTTATCCTATACATATGTCATTTTACACATGTCAACCTAAGTGCCATTGATGTTTGTTTTCAAAGTTAATATGACGTTGATTGTTACGAATTTTAAATAATTTTGTTGAATATGATACCTTTTAGAATATACGCAAGATGCTGATCTCATATGACTAAAATTATTTTAAATATTTCCCTTGAAAGAAAAAGTATGTCATCTTAAGCACAATTCCCCTATATACTTAATAATAATTTTCATATAATAGGTAAGCTATGAGTATTATAAATATTATGATGTTGCCAATGTCATGCCGGACAGTCGGTCGAAAAGTTCGTTCCCGGTGGAGGATGAACCTACTAATATTATAAATGCAAAAGCGTGTAAGGATGTGTGTGTGTGTGTGTTTGTTTGTTGCTCTTTCACGCAAAAACTATGGAACGGAGTTTCATGAAACTTTGCAGTAAATAGCTTAGACATTGGAATAACATACCTACCTAATAAATTAAAATTTAAAGAGATTTTTTTATAATTTGGTCATTATAGACGAAAGCTTACTCTACAGCTAACAGTGAAATACAAATACATAATGAAGTAGGTAAATACTAGCTTTCCCCCAGCGGATTCGCCCATGTAAATTTGTTTAAGTTTATCCTCTGTTGGTCTTTAGAGGAAGGGGGGGGGGGGATTGCCAAGAATTCTTTCTCAGTGCTCTTCTAGACTCCCCAAGGATCACATGGCAAATTTTAACTTCTTACCTGCAGTAGTTTCTTCGTGCGTTGTGACACAATCACTCAGCAATGGAAGAGTTTGAATTATTTATACCTATTGATAATTTGTAGTTAATCGTTGCTGGTACGTATCCTAGCTGAGCTGTTCCCCGAAGGTGGATGTAGCTCGGAGACATGCCCATGTGTACCAACACATGTGTCCACGGCGTGATAACTATGGAATCGACTATTGACTATATTTTATTATGCAACCAACAAACATTCTAACTCCTGACTTACTCGTGACTGGAGTAACCATCTGAGTCCCTGTTTCAGTCTTGTTCTAGGCCAGTCACAGTTGTCTTGGCATTGGAAGGGTTGCTGCCTGCTCGTTTGCTACCTTCATTCCATAAAAAAGTAACGTAAAATTACAAAAACACTTAGAACTTACAGGCTGTTTTAAGAATCTAACTGAATACATAACTTCTAATAATTACAAAACTTCGCAAACCTATGCACAGGTTTACAAATATCTATTTTGAATAATTATACATGACTTAATGTCAAGTCTTTTGTCTAACATAAATACAAATACCTACTGAAGTTATACAGCGGCATTTCATCAGGAAATACATTTATAAAAACACGGGAAAATCTTATATATAATTTACAATTATAAACTGATTAATTACACGTTAAACAAAATAAATACAACGTCTACAACACACATGCTCACGCGTTAATTAATCTGTGAAGATGCAAGATACGAGTGGTCAGTGACACCCGCCATTTAATTACCGAATTGCGTGATAATTTTATTTCATATAAATCTTATGTTTTAATTTTTAAGTACACAATTTTGTCCGCGAACATTTCCTCGGACAAGGGATAAGACATGGCCTTTGCGTTAATTATTAATTTCGTGCAGTTCGTATCGTCAAACAACTGCACACAGGTACCTTTTTGTGAAAGAACTGACGCGTAATATTTTATTGCAGTTACAGCCGTGCTTTAGGCGCGTTTGAAGTAGCAGAAATTAACTGAAGCGCAAATATTATCATTTATCCATTTCAGAAAACACAAATTATGAAATGTAAAAAATATAAAAAGCCGCTGCCACAGCTGTTATCCCCACCGAAATCCTCGTAACAAATGTATACGCGGAAAGGTCTAAGCCCAGATAATTATTGTTTTTTTCTTACGACTCTCTTCCAAATTATATATTGGAGATTAACGGGCGGGCTTAGCTCTTGTGGCGTTTTAATTAAAATATTCTGAGGATTTCCGTCGGATGTTCACGGGGAAATAGCAGGGATGGCTTGTCGATGAATTTAGCTGTCCGTGACAGGGAAGGTCAAAGTCACAGCTGATGACGAAGGCACCGACCGACCCGTTACTGATTTCAAAGGAAGCATGAAATAACCAATTTATGCTCTAACCTAACATCTTCTGCTAACTGGACTTACCCTAAATGGAGTCATGTTCTAGGTCGGTCACAGTTGTTACGGACGGTAGCGCAAGGAAGATTTAAGTACCTATGTTTATTACCTTCATTCCATAAAATATGAACGCTGGTTATGAAGGCTGGTCTTTTTAAACAGTGGTTCAGAACCTTTTTGACAACCAAGAATTACAGTTCTTCATTAAAGTAACGATGTTTTCTTATATGTCATCAAGTGTATTATTAATTTGCCATAAAATTCACGTACCTCTAATAGAAGTTCCAGGCGTCATTGAGCTGGTGTAATAGAAAGTTTGGCTTAGGGATACTAGGGTATATAGAGCCGCTCACGTCTCATGACATGATCCAATTTTAGGAAATGGTTTGAATGGTCTAGGCAAAGATTTCAAGTCTAACAGCACACAACACCTTTAGTTATAAGCTTTAGAACTCATTTTAGGTAATGCCTATTTTTTTATTTAGGTAGTACCTACATTGCTATCTAGGTTACCTTTTTATTCCCTTTCTTATTGTTTTGCATAAAATTATATTAATTCTTAATTTATATTAATGCTTTATTATTAGCAAGCGCGTGTGAAAATAATTTTAAATGCGACGATGTAACAATGTTGAACAAGGCATAGCGTACCTAGTAGCTACATTTTTACAGAATGTAAGTTTTGGTTCGATTTGATGATATTAAATAAAATTCCGACAATTTTACGGCATTTACACTCATAGATTGGTACCTATAGGCATAGGTAATATCTAACATAAAAAGAACGTTTACACGGTACTTGGACGACTGGTACTTTATACGAAACGCTATAAAATAGTACCATAATATACGTGATTATGTAGTAAAATATTACGACGCACTTAATAAATGCAGGTGATGCTCAAAATGCGTTTTATGATACTACAATAAAGAGCAGAGGCACATTCACAGATTGTTGGGGAAATATCTTCAACGACTCCTTGAAAATATTGTAATCACACCAATAGTATTAAATGTTAATATACGAGTCTAATCCTGTTACTCAAAAGTCATAAATAGGTGGCTTAAAAATAAAAACTACAGAGCCCGCGAGTAGTTCCGCTACTCCCTGAGAGATGGCGCTAGTTGTCGCTCACTAAAGAGTTCCTTGTGTAACAAGGTTGTAGGATTTCAGATAAAAATTAATTTCATGTTTATACAATTGTGAAAACTATAAGTAGTCTTATTGATTCAGTACCAAATGGAAACACTTAGTAATAATTAATACGGGAGTAAAACTATTTTTTTCCAAGTGACATAAAGCAATGATTTCAGTTCCCTTCCATTATTTATTATACCAATCTTCTTTCAGATCTATTTACTAAGTCTTACAAAGAAATTGTGTATTATTTCTCATTCTTACGGTTACTTACTGAAAAAAGAGTTGACGACGAAAAGTTGACGATTTGATTTTTTATTGAGGGGTTTGTCCGACTTTTGGTTTTCTACATACCTAGCTATTAAAACTACATACCTACCTATTACAAAAAAAAAAAAATTAATCTTAGAAAAGATTCTATTCTCTTAAAGCAGGTAGTAGGTGCCTATAGGTAATTCAATCTTCCTCATCAAAGCAACAACTTATTGTAATTTAAAGCTTATTTAAGGCAGCTTGGGAAAAAAAGACTTTTTGGCCTAGGTACAAGGCCGTAAAAAGTTTAAATCTACGTTGAATTTACATCTAGTATCCGAAATATATTTTGATAACAGTATTTTTTTAGGTAATAACAAAAATCCTTTTCTAAAATATTCTGAATTTTTTGTAACACCCAGCCACTTATCCGAACTTTTCAGATATTTATAAAAACTCTACCTACATGAAAAACCGACCAAGAACAACGACACAGCCTGTCTAAGGCCCGACGCACATTATTACTGTCTCAATTAAAACGTAAAAAATATCTTTACTTATCTGTACAAGCTGAGTATTCGCTGTATCCGGAATCCGGTACAAAAACTGTTATTGTTCGATCCGATCGTACGTCTCTCACTTCTTAATTAATGTTTAATAGGAAAGTATAATGTTGTCTCGCGGCAAAAACTTCGCGAGCTAACGAGGGAGACGTGCAACTTGTGGGCAGGTATGTACGTCTCTAACTTTTTTCTTTTATCTATGTCAGCCACATTGTGAGACATCCTTTTAAATGGGGGAGCGTAATTATTAACGCATATGAACATGCTGCATACTATGATAATTATTATCTATTATTAGACAATATTTAAAAATGTTGTCTCGTTTTCTGCTAAATTTTAACGGTTAATCTTCTGAACCATTTCATATTAGGTACAATTAGGTATAGCGATAGTTTGAGACCCGGGAAAGGATAAATAATTTACAATAACTACCTACATATCTAATGGTTTTTTTGCCGTATTCCGATCAAAACCTAGTTAGTTAAAAATATCAAATCTTTAGGTAGAGTGGTAGAGAATACCATTAGGCATTTAAGTCCGCCCATTGTAATACCTAGTCATAGGTTGTCAATAAAGTGTGAAATAAGAAATAAATAAATAAAACAATAAACCTTCGTATTAGGTCTAAAATAATAACTGATCAAAGGCTGTATGTATGTACCTCCATGTAAGATATTTGTGAAAATCACTACATAGTATAAAACAAAGTCGCTTTCTCTGTCCCTTTGTGTCCTTAAATCTTTAAAACTACGCAACGGATTTTGATGCGGTTTTTTTAATAGATAGAGTGATTCAAGAGGAAGGTTTATATGTATAATAACATCCATTAAATAGTTATTGCACCCGTGCGAAGCCGGGGCGGGTCGCTAGTTTATTTATATTTAAAAGGTAATGTAACATATCATTGATATATTTATTTAAGAGATATTTATGTAAGTATGTTTCATTTGATCTTAGGAGCAGATGTTAGCAATGATTTCAAAACTTCTAATTTGTCTGTTATTACTTACTTCAGAATAACAGAAATAGCTTAACCAATTTGGATGCCATAATCTAAGCTTTCAATCAATTAAAATATCATGAGAATACCTATTTGTGTTATTTGTACCGATGAAACTATTTTTAACTATTTTTTGATTGATTGATTGATGATTATATTACCCTTCCTCGATAAATCCTCGAGGGGCATTTCCATGCCTTCAGATGTAATCGTAATCCGAAACAAAGATTACATTTTGGACAAAACGTAATTTATAAAAATGATAAGGTATATTATGCCAATCTTTAAATAACATAATATATCATCATAACAATAGTTATGTCAACTTGGCGTATCTCCGCGTGGGATCTAACCGGACAAAATACCTATCATGGATCTTGTAGTGTGGATCATACCGGAATAACTCTGAATTTACTACAAAAGCTACGCCTAGTCCCTAACACTGAACCTAACTACCTAACTACCTAACCGTAGTCCGTAGTGCATCGAGCTGTGTCCTAATGACTCGCGGAATCGAAGGTGGGCCCCGCCCCGGTGCCCAGCCATTATCCACTTCTATTAACTTGTTTCGCGTCCACAGCCTGTTATACTCTGTTATAGCCTGCCATAGGTAACTGCGTTGTTTTACCTATACAATAAAGTTATGTGCATTTTACCTTAGTACCCGCAGAAATAATTGCTACTGATTTTTATCAGGCGTTATATTGGTTTAGTTTAGAGTTTGGCCGACCAAGAAGTTGATAAAATTAACGTCACTGGGTCTTACTGCTCTGTTTACAAGTTTTTCTGAAACTAACGTTGCATACCTGCAGTTTTATATCAAAATTAGGGGTTGGTTTTAATTGTTCCTCAAAATGAGTTACCTAGATACCATTTTATACGAAATCAATTAAAAATATCACTTACAAGTAAAAACTTGGTAACTAGGTAGGCTAAGAGGTAAATTCAAAAACATCATATAAAACATATTTCTAATGCTAAACGTAAATCAATTGTTTTGAAGTAGGTACCTACCTAAGGACCTAAGACAAAGGTTTCTCAGGGAAAATTAAGCGAGCAGAAAATAGGAAAACACATTTTTTCCATACGTTTTAGAAATTATACCTACATATTAGGTAATTGTTACTTTGCTTTGGACAAACTATCATAATTCTAAATTTAAATGCAGGCATTGATCAATTATGGTTTACTTGTAAAGATAAAGAATATTTGTACTAGTGTTAAAAATATTGCTTGTAATATAGCTACTAGGTTATGTAACTAGGTATTGTTTAATTTTGAAAAAACGTATTTGAAAAATTGTGCTAATTTGCTATGTTAATCCATAAAAATGCGGGAATAATAAAAAGTTTGCACTGAAAAGCAATGTTAAGGTATAGGTACTTATAGGTATTCTTACCATCACACAAAAATTGATACAGTAAGTGGAGTCGTGGGAATATTTGCACTTACTATGATTAACATAAGTATAACAGTAGATCCTTCCTAATACCCAATTTGGTAGTGTAAATATAGGTATGTATGCAATTAATATATTATCATTATGTATTTTCGTGTCGGTACCTTTTATCTACTTATTACTGATTTGATCTTAGAAAAAATATTTAAGTAGGTACTACAGAAGTTAAAATACTTACCTACTCGTAATGTCACAAATAAGTATATTGCCTAAAACCTTTTATTTGTCTACTTTTCGTCAATAACAGAGAACATATTATTAATTAGAATATCATTTCAAATAAATAATTCATTCAGATAAAGATTAAAAAAAACACGTAGCCACACTACATTTTTTTAAGGAATTATAATTAACAAAATGTTACTAATTCTTTCAGAAATAACCTACTTAAGTTTAAGAAATCACGTTAAGCAATGTAATAACTAAATATTTTAAACTAAATCTGTGTGTTTGTGTCGTAAGTAAGTTATGTAGTGTTTGCAAATCTGATATCAGAAATAACACAATAACACAAACATTGCGGAAGGGACAGTTTTAGGTCAGTCATTGTCGCAGCCTGACACACATTGACATAGGTTCGTGTGTTATGTAATTCCGATGTTGACTGTTTCAAAAATAAATCAGTGACTAGTTTAAAAAAATAAAAACACACTTAGATATATAATGCCTGGTAACATATGAATTTAATTCTAAAGAGCATGCTGTTGACGATTTAAAGTTCCCTGGTCAAGAACCAATCTTCAAAGTAGGTATCCGGCCCTGATTGTCAAAAAATTACTTAGGTATTCATAATTACAAGTCCTTAGAGGAAGTTACAAGTGAGTAAGAAATAGGTACTTAGTTTTGATTCAGTTTGGAAGATATAACCTGGACCAACAAGTTATATCCTACCTACCTACTTAGTTATCTAAATTCAGTAATTCTTTCACGTCAATACCTAATACTAAAGCTCATTCAAGCAATAGGCACCTATGGCAGAACCCAGAATAGTAGATAGTTGGTATAGAACAACCTCAGATTCTCTTTTAAAATAATACTTAATTAAATACTCAAATAATCCTCTTGTTAAAAAATTTGTTTATACCTATTCAATTGGGAGTTGGGACAATACAAATCGTGTTATGAATTATCCTTTGACAATGTATTCTCATGACATCCCTCGCTATTCTATATTCCAATGCAATCATCAATAAAGTATTTCCATCCAATGTCTCAATTATCTGCCAGCTATTATCTATTTATTACTTAACATATTTTATTGTATATTAATAGGCTTACAGATAGTAGATACCTACCTAATATAGTACCTAAGTAGTTACCAACGGAATAGACAACCAGGATTAATATGATATGTTGGAGATCTCGCGGGCGTCAGCACATTTTGTAATTAGAAAGTACTACCCCTTATACCTTCGGGTCCCAACCAACCCTTAACTTAGATATCCTACTTTGCCCCTACGTAAGCGAAAAGCTCCCGCGGTGAGCTTTCGACAAGTACCAAAATTATAATTTATGATTACGTGATATTTATCTATTGAATACTAGTTTTTGCTAGCGGCTTCTTCTGCGAGATAAACCATATCAAAATACCTGTAGGGAATGCGGGGACATGACGGACCGTATAGGAAAATATTGAATTGTCAACCGACGGTACCGGTCATCTACCTTCTTTGTTATAGTAAAAATGAAAAATATAAATTAAATAAAGTCGAGGATACTGATTACTGATATTTAACGAAAATATTAGGTATGTGCCTCCCCTTTTACCCGCTATGGGAGAATTTCCAGGATAAAAATATCCTATGTTCTTTACCAAGTTAAACTATGTACCTACCTATGTAGTATAAAATTTTATAAAAATCGGTTAAGAAGTTTTAGGTACTTAAAGTTTAACAGACAAACAGAGTTACTTTCGCATTTACTATATTAGTAAGGATTATAATATTAGTAGGATTTTTCTAAGGTAGGTTTTCGAATTATTTTTGGTTCATTTCTTACAACTTTTTATTTTTCCATGTGCATTGGAGTTTAAATTAGACAGTCTGTTAAGTTTTATGGTTAAACAATTATTTATTTTTTTAATTAAAAATGAACGTAACAGTGTCCAGAGAAATATAATTGCCCCATTTGCGGATTGTTACCCCTAGGGTATTACTATTTCTTTGACGATTTCGTACTGCAGATGGGTGAAAAGAAATTTTGTATAGTAAATTAATAGCTATGGATTTATTATAGCATCTCAATAATCAATCAATAAACCTAGGTAGATATGTTGTTTTATTCCATAAATAAAAAGAAATACCTACCTAAATAATTCGGCTTTACCTCGTAAGGATGTTTTGTACTTAATAATCCATAATCTATGAAGCATTTTTACCATGAGAGCTACCCGTAGTCTACCTATTAGAGCGCAATTATTTTTCAAGAGATTAATTAAACAATTAATTTCTCATTAGCTGTGTTAAAAATAGGTAGGTAGGTAAGTACCTAACTAGTCTGTGTTTTAATAGGTATAGGACACACTGACTGACATCTATCTAAGTAGATATTACTAATAAGTCCAGCATAATAGAAGGTATTGTTTGACAAATGTTTTATTTTGAAATATTAGATGCGTTGTAAAATTCAGAAATAAGTATACCTATAGGTATTCGTAGTCTCTAATAAAAGCTCGCAGCTCCGCTTGTGTGGATTTAGATAATGTAGAGATTTCGCTTCGAAAATTAAATACTTAACATAAAAAATAAAGGTCATCTTATCCCGCAGAAACACAAAATATTCTGACCAAAAACTACATTTATATTTCATTTATTAATATTAATTTATTTATCTATTCGTATCTAATAGGAGAATCCTACCTCCCAAAACAAGGAGTCCTAGTGTGAGAGCTAGTGTACGGTCTACTTATTTTTTTATTATAAATAATATAATATAATTAATAATTCTCACTGAATTCTAACCTTCATAATTAAGTTCAAAACAAGTATAATTAGGTTAGGCGAAATCACACCTTAGTTGATATTAGCCTGTACGCCAGGAGAATGAAAAATATCCTAAAAATTCAAATTCAAATATTTATTTCTTCGAAGTTGGTTTTTACAAACACTTATCAAATTGTATTACCTATCTACCAGTAGGTAGGCAAATGCGAAGTGTCTAGGTATAAGTCTAAGTGTGTAAGCAAAAATTATTTAGGTATACCTAAACATACCTACCTAAAAGCAAAAATATGTTTCTGAATTGGTTTGAGTTTATCACTTTAATTTAATTATGCGCAGAGCATAGATAATGCAGCCAGTAACCTTACCTAGGTATATTTTTTTACTAGGGCACTTACCTGGATATTTCTTTTAGCAACACATAAGGAGCCAATTAGAATCACTCTAAGTAGGTTTTTCAATTTCAAAATTTACATTGAAAACTTACCACAATATTAAATTTATTGTTTAGAAGAAGCATGCTTAAAACGGGCACCAAAAGTTTGAGTAAGTAGGTATACTTACCTACTTAGGTAAAACAAAAAATAATGCGGTTTAATTTATTCATTCTCAATTTTCCTTTTTAATGTTTATAGACTTACCTAAACCTTAAACATACCTAACATATTTGAACAATAAACCTACCTACCTATTAAAGGTTGTGAAATATATAAAAAACCTAAAATTGTGAGATTTGTAGAGCGAAACTGACAGATTTTACAATAGGTAGGTACCTACCTATGTAGTTAGAATTACCTACCTCGTCAGTTCAAATTAGGGAGATAAATAAGTAAACTGCCCGTAATTGTATGAAGCATGAAAATTGGTAAAGCCAGAACATTTAATTTTATTCACACTTCTGATACCTATTTCGAGGCTAGCTTGAATTTAGATAAATATTAGCGCTGAATTCGTTGAAAGAAAATTACTCTGGGGCAAAGGCAAGCAACTATTTTACCGATCTACCTAGCTAGCATTTAAAATTGTACCTACCTGTCTGAATCGGTTACGTAGATTTTTTTATTCTTATGATAAGGGATCATTCGTTCTCGGCTTGATCCCCAGTGTATTTCTTTACTCAGTTGTTTTATTCTGTTTTTGCATTTAATAATTCAGAAAAATTAATAATGTAGGTACCTAGCTGCTTCAAGATAATGAAATCTACAATGGGTAGGTATTATACCTACGTATTAGGTAGGTACCTACCTAATAACACTTATTAGAATATCTAAGAAATCTTTTATGGACAGATAAAGCAGATTACGTAGTCGTAGAGCAGAGAATAGAGATTCAAGTTAGATTTAAGAAAAAAATTACCAACTTACAATAACTGTAAAAACGAAAAAAACTTAGCAAACTGTAGCTCAAATAAGATATTTTTAAAGTTACCAAAGTTTCCATTTAACGAGCAGTCTTAGTAAACACTAGTGTACGCATGCGCGTAGGCTACACCTGTTCATAAATCCTTCGCACGGCGAAATTATAGATACCTACTGAACATCCGAGTAGCATCGCATCGATCAGAAAGTAGACGTTGCGTTCCGAGCGAAAGGATTTGAGCAATGTTGATTAGGAAAATCCGTAGGAAAACATGAACGGCGCGGAGTCGTGTCGGGATCGAAGCATCCGTCCGCCGTGGCGCGCCGGCACGAGTGGCGCTGGCGGCGGCGGCGGCGGAGCGGCGTGGCGACGGCGGCGGCGTGGCGAAGCGGCCGCGCGCGCCATTGGCCCGGCCCGGCGCCGCCCGCCACGCCCCGGCGACCGCTCCGCGCGCTCCGGCCGCACCAGTGTCCGCCAGACTGCCGAGCGCGCCGGGCCTCCCGCTCCCCGCGCCTCGCTCGGCCCCGACGCGTTCCGTTCCGAACCGACCAAAACTACGCCGTCGCGAGTGCATTATGACACTAGTGAGCTAGCGGGCCGATGTGACGGTGTCAAATAATTGATGTGTATGTGTTCACGTGCGTGTGTGGTGTGTTAGCTTGGGCCCGTGACGAAAAACGTTCGTGGTGGCCAGCGGAGCCTTGCACCCGGGCTCGGGGCGAGCTTTCATGGCTCAGCCTAGGGTACGTACGCTCTCCTACCAGTGTTACACGTTAGGTACACACCGGACACTACCCCGAATACCTCATCCAAGAACAAGAAGACGGGACTTCTATCTTACCCACCGTTCATACAAGAAGCTAGTTAAGAAACGACAACTTCAACAAACTTGGCTCAGTCAATTGTTTTGTTATTACGGGTGTAAACAATTACACGGTCCTTAAAAATCAAGTTAGTTGTATCCAAAATCAGAAGACGATGTCCGTTCCGACACATTAGGCGCGCGGTACACCGGGGAGCAGTTTTAACAAGTCGGACGCGGTCGGAATATGTAATGTTACGTTTAGAATGCGACCGCGCGTCGCTTTATCGGCGATAATGAAAAAACTTAACGCTTTACGACCATAAAAAGCTCAGATAACGTAATCATAGCATTAACCTGTCCAGTGGACACTAATATTTAAATGCGCATACGATTTGGGTAGCTCAAAGTTAGGTCCATAGTGATGGGATGCGTGAACTTGAGGCAATAGACAGTAAGTGAGGCCGTCGTGCTAAAAACAAAAATGGATGCACTGACGCCGCTGACCCCGCATGTTAAATGTGTGTGGAATATGTGATGTGCGAATAAATGAATGCGGATGGACACCTGATGAAAATACGTGGAGCCCCAGTGAGATAAAATGGCGTGCAGGGGAGTCCATTGTGCCGGCTGCTCTTATGGTCCGCTAGGTACCCGGTACAAGCGGCTTTAAACGCACGGTTGGGCACAAAAGAGCCTATCTCGGAAACCAACAATAAAATTCAATTGACAATGAAAGGATATTTTTTTCGATGCGCGCCACAAAGATACCCTAACGGCATTTTAGGAGACAACTTTCTAAAAGATTTAGGGTCATATTGTTTTTAGGCAGGTAACGCTCCGTTTAATCCTTGCTTTTGAGCATTATTGTTTGAAGGATAATAAAGAAACATGACAACACCGAGTCAATTGTGACAATAAATGTAATAAATTATGTTTTAGGTAGATGTTTCTTAGCGAAAAAAATAACCAAAACAGTTTATAAAAATACTTATTGTTGATGATCATTACAAAATATGGTTTGGTATTTACAGATTTTTAATGATATCGGTAGGTACAGTAGGACAGGTATTGTTACTTCCCAATAGTTTTTATTTAAAGGTAATAAACAACGCAAAGTTACTTACTCGTGATAATAACGAAAACATAATTAAACCTTCTTTGAAAATCAATGATATTTAAAACATCGAAGTTGAAAATAAACACAAAAAGTTAAAATATTGTAGGTAGATATCTATCTAATAGCAGAATTGGTAGAAGCAACTTCAAACACGTCCTCATGTTGGTATACCTACCTAATAACGTTTTAAATACCTTGAAATGAATACAGTAGGTATTGTAATAATGCAATATTTCAAAGCTAATGTTATATGTATTCTGTAAGTGGAACGGCTTTAAAGAACATACTATTAAGTTGGTAACACCGATTTAATGCCGCCAGCAGCTATGAAGCTACGAAAGATTTTCAGTATTTTTATACAACGCCCATCGATAGAGTCCTTTGGCGGCCAGATCGATTTAAACTGTTGGATTCCAACGACATCTATGCATGTCGAGAATGCATAGTACCGCTTATATACCTGGAATCCAAAGGGTTACGCACAACATATATAAACATGTACACCTGACTTCTCTGTAGCCTCGTTGGTACTCTGCCTGCAAAGCAAAGGAGTCCTGGGTTCTATTCCCGGCCGGGGTAAACATGTGAAAGATGAATTTCATTCTGACATTGGTGATATGTGTGATCCATGTCACCCATTTGACTCCATGCGACACATGGACACATTTATTTAACTAATTACCTCAGTAAAATTATGCACAGATAATAAATAAATTTTACTTTTCTTAATTAAGATCTCTATCTAGAACCGTATCCGTTTTACACAGAAATCATTGGTCAAGGTTTTATCTTAAATTTATTTTAAAATAAAATTTACCTACTTATCGATTTGTCCGTGTCGCCTTTAAATGCTGTTCATTAAACTAGGGCCTTAAAAAATACGTATTCTATGGGGCCCCCGCGGCCCCGACGGCAGGACATCGGGTACCTACGGTGAAAAGATGCAACCGAGATTATATCCAATTTATTCCAATCTAGCCTAACAGTACCTACTTTTTAGTATACTATTGGTATTAGTACCTATAATAAGTTTGATAGATAGCAATATACTTAGGTACTTATATCTGAATTTCTGAATACTTGTATCCTTACTGTAATTTTATTGATGATTACAATGTAATGATTACAATTTGAAGACCAGGTCCTACATAATATTGAGTTAAAATTAATAAAATAAAATATAAAATCGGTACCTACAAAGTTGTTGCACATAACTTTAGTGAAGAGCAATTCTAACATATGTAGGTAGGTAGGTACCTACTGTAACAACTTGTCTGAAAACCTTATATAACCATTGAATTATCTAAAATAAATGATGATACCTATCCAATATATCTTATTAATACCTACTAAGCTAAGGTTCAACTAAGAACTTTATTTGTCACAAAGGCGAATCGTCATTTACACGAGAAATTGCATAAAATAAAAACAATATAATAATAATATCAACTAACTAACTACATAATGGGATAAAAATATCTTTTGGCTTAAGAAGAATCCAGCGATAATTATTTGTTACAAAAATTAGGTATAGGTAAGTACATTCAAATGAAACAAATGTTGGCTATAAATTTTCTTACTTTAGTTAGAAAAATACATTTCATTCTATTGAATACTAAACCAAAAATTACCTATTTACCGACACACGCTCTCTAAATAATAATAATTATTTATTTATAATCTCCGAAATATTTAATAAAACAAGCTTTAAATCCTACTATCCTACTAATATTATAAATGCGAAAGTTTGTAAGGATGTATGTGTGTATGTGTGTGTTTGTTGCTCTTTCACGCAAAAACTACTGAACGGATTTTCATGAAACTTTGCAGTAATATAGCTTAGACATCGGAATAACATAATATGTTAAAATTTATAGAGATTTTTGGAGGGACTGGTTTCCCGAAGCGAAGCGAGGGCGGATTTACTAGTGTTTTATAAAACATGTTTTTTCCAATGTTGGCAACATTGTACATTATGCAGTTATGATTTAAATTTATTTATCAATGACAATAATTGAAATGAAAATATCAAGTGATTAATAAAATTATATCAAGATCTATTAGGTACGACGGATATTTAAAATTACGGAACTTAATTTGTTGGTAGTTGTGACAATATTATGTAGATACCAATTATAATATTATATATGAATTTAAGAGGAGTAGCATATATTTAATAGAATAAAACTAACAGGGTATGGTTGCGAAACTAATGAAACCTAGTATTTAGTCATATTTAGTGACGAAAAACAATATAATAATACATACAAACATAAATTTAATAAAGACTTTTACTACTGAAGATTATTATTACTGATGTTATTCTTAATTCTAACTGTTAACGCAAAATTTAGCTTTTGCGTTAACAGCGAGGCATCGGTCTATTATTATCAAAAAGTCAGCTAGCGGCAAAACTAAAAGCTCAAACTCGCAAAAAAACGGTCCAAAAGCCAAAAATATTTGCAATTATTGTAATTTCTCATTAAAACGATAAAATAAATAACACGTAGATATCGTATCAAATGGATCTGGCTCCGTGGCGTCGCGGCCGACGGTATTTATACTTAGCTTCACAATTATTTAATTAATTAATACCTTTTATCTATTACTACACATCACTACCTAATCCTCGCAGATAAAACTTATACCTGCTGAACAGATAATAAAATTAATTCCACTCTCGACTTATACGTTGTACCTACAATTATATTTAACTACAGTGCATGTATAGTTTACGGCAATAAAAATAATCTCATACTTTAGCTTTTTAGGGTGCTGCTACACTTTTAATCAACAAACAATTCAATCTTAGTAAATCCACAATTTTTGACCTATTCCGATCTAATACCAAAAAACTAATACCATTTAATTATCTATTCCCTATTATATCGTTTAAAATATAAAAGGGTGATAGCACCAATAATCGACAAATCGGTACAGTTTAGAAAAAACACTCTCAATCATTTAAAATAAATAGGTATATGAAGGAATAGTAGATTGTTAAATTGTTAGGCTTATTAATAATTGCAGGTGTGTGTAATTATTAATTACTTAAAGACACGTTTTTGTCTAGCCCAGACACTTTTATGCTCATGCCTAAAACAATCGCATATTTAAGACTAAAAACCTAATACGCGTTATAAAAACCTAAAGAATTAGATGGTGCGACCACGCGGCGGTCATTAGTGTCGGAGGAGCGTATTTCGTTGGTAGGTATTATTCGCTTTGATAATGCTAATGAACTAAAAGGGAAGGGCAATTGCCTTGCCTTTAAAACTTGGAATCCATTTTGTTTTTGTCGTAGGTAATACAGATATTATATCATTTGATTTTTATTTGAACAAATTACTAAATTTATAGAAGTGCATTCAGATCAATATGACTGTTGGTATCGACAAATACATCACCTAATGAAAAGTTGCAAGGTTTCAACATATCCGTCAACTGAAGCGCACAAATCTTTCCTACTATCCTACAAATTAGACTTCTAGTGTACCTATCCCTCGCTATCAGTGTGGTCAGAGGGAATGGCTATGCTTACCTCCAAAAATACCTATGCACTGGATATAATGTATGCGGCACTTAATGGTTGACAAAATTAAAAAAAAACTTAGATGAGTAAATTACAAGTTTTTGAAGTTGAATTGAAGCGACATGGTTGAAGATGGTTGGCTCTAGGTCTCGGCTGCATTCAGACAAACCGGTAGTACACATTTGTCCTGAATAATACCGCAGTACCAGTATTACCGCACCAGCAAATATTACCGCAATATAAATGCAAAAATAAATCTTATCTACTACGGTAGCCATTAACACTGACATTAAACTAGCGGCACGCTATGATGGCCGGTTTGACGTTTGTCCGCTCATGAAGTTCCGTATTAATTGATAACGACTTTGAAGGAAATAATTGTATTACTTTATTGACGATAGTGATGTGCAGAGATTCATAAATTTTATCGAATGTAGTTTTAGGTTTAGGACTCAAAATTTATTTATTAAATTGATTTCTAAAATGTATACAAGTGTAGAAAAATCAGTTTGCACCATTTAAGGGGTGAATGTACTTGTGAATATGAACAATTTTCACTATGTGGACAAACCTCTGAAATCGCAAAAAAATATCAGCTGTTTCATACAAAAGGTAAAATTTTTATTTTTATATGATATATACCACAACTCGGCATTTGGTTTTCTAAATTGAAAATTTTTAAAAATGGAATCTAATACGATCGTCACATAGGATCGCTGGCTAGCACAACTACTACCTCCGGCAAACTCGCGTCAATGCTCAATGCAAAACAAAGCAGTTTCGAATTGACGTTGCTTCGAAAAGTATAAACTGTCAGTGCAATGCGATTGTGATATAGTTTTGACCTGGCTTTGGATTTCAAATATTGATACTGCATTACTGTTGACCCTTGCTCGTTAATTTGGACTCTGTTCAAGCCCTTTGTTGTGGATTTCGTCGATATGACCGAACGTACGCAGAGAACTGTTCTAAATAGTCAGACACGTGAGTTCGTAATACGCCTTCGTAACTATTTCGATCGTGAAGCTCAAAATGGAGGGCCAATTTTACCTATAACGTCACATCACTGTTGTAATGTGTCAAACCGGCCATCATAGCGTGCCGCTAGTGTACGTAATTATCCATCAAAACAAAACATAGCTTGTAAGTTAGTTTCGGTAGGTAGACAGTATCATAGGTAATTTTGGCTTTGTTATCATAAAAAAATATTAATTACAATTATGCTGACGCTCTAAGGTCGTTAAATTGTAATAGGTGTCAGTGAACTTGTTAATGTTAACATAATTATTTTGAAATGTTCAAAATACATACAATTATTACTCTTTGATTTTGCCGAGTAAGTTTTTAATTTAGGACCCTAAAACTATCTGAGCATGTCTTTTTAGCATGTTGTTAGCATGTCTTTTTAGTGATTTTTATTTAAGTAATATAATATGATGTGAATCTTTGAGCTTTTATTAATAACATGTCTTATAATAACAGAGTCCCGTATCGCGGCTAGTGTATGAAGTCACTCTATACCTAATACAATACTAAAATAACCTCATTAAAGATATTTTTTTAATTACAGAATACATTGCGATACGTACTTTAACAAAGCCTTTATGTGCTCATAAGAATTAATTTAACTATTATTTTAATAGTAACAAAGAGATCCTATAAATTGGTATTGTTTCCATAAATTCTATATTAATCCATGTTTACACAGTCGCAATATTATCACGATTATGCGAATAATGTACAATTAATAATAATAAGTATTTTCCTGTTAATTAACAATAAAAACTACTAATAGCGTAACAGTTAAATAATTAAGATTATCAATAAATTAAAGGTTAGAGAATTATATATCTATTGTAAATCCTATTACATAATATTTCAAATAAAGTTTAAATAGGTATAATGTTCTTCACACCGACGATCCCAAAATGAAATTGTACAATAAATAAACGCTTAGAAAATCTTAATGAAGAATAAATAGGATTGTTATAGGTAACTACGTTAGTGCGTTTAACTCTTCGATCTCCGCTCATCGTGATAACATAATAAATATTATAATATAAGATAAACAAATCCAAACCAACTTTAATATCAAGAATTAGTACATATTTAAGAAATAACACTAACGCACATGTAGGTACGCGTACGTCCCTATAAAATTTGAGGGCTTCCCACGATTTCCCTGAGATTCCATCATGAGATACCGAACCGGCAATAAGATCACCTCAATAACAGATTCAATCATTTTATCCATGAATTTGTAATGCCTTATACCTAATACTTTTCATATTTAAATAAAAGCATAATGTACAAACTTATACAGATATGAGTTTAGATTCAAAATTTTGTTTCTAAAGAGTGCATTACTGGTACACGTACCTTAGTTCGAAATGCAAAAAATCAAACGTTTCACGGTTAAATCTTGTCTGTAAGCGTTAAATAAAATTACCTATAAAGCATAAATTAAATTACAAATACACTGCACATCAAGATATCGTTATCAACTTTACTGGTTTATAGTTTTCTTCGGTTAAACGATTTACTTATCGACAATACAAGCGTAATGTACTATAAATTTTATTGCTATTACTGTAATAATAATTATTAAATGCAAATAGGTACGTAATCTGTCCGTCGGTCGATGGCCGGCGGCTCCTCGTACGGAGTAATTAAATAACGAACACAGACTTCCTGCTTCAGAAAAAAAGAAATTAATGGAATTTTAATTTATTCTTTTTTGTACCTACTAGCTACATACAATTTTCAAAAATAGAATCTTTGTTATGTCAACAGTTAGAAGGCTAGGTGTAGATATCAGCTGTTGTGACTTTTCAGTTATATTCTGTTGATAATGTCGTGTATTAAAGTGGGACTGAAATGATAAAACAGTATGTAGGGTAAATTATTTATAGTGAAACAATGACAATATATATTATGGTTATTAAAAAATAAGATGTAAATAAAATTCAGCAAATCTATTTATAAAATTAAGAAAATATACATGTTTCGTCCTATAACGTTTTACTTTATTTATTTGATAAATAAATTACTAAAAATCTTAGTAAAAATACAATTCAATATTTATGAATACAGAAGTAAAAAATCTGTGTAGGTACCTACCTGTTTTTAATTAAAATTTAATTTTAACATTGATAAAAATACGTATAATATTCATAAACACTAAAATAATTTAATAGTTAAATATTATATTGAAAAACATTATGTATTTGAATAAGTATTAGTCTTTACAGCAGTTTCATTTCCTGTTAGATATGCATTCTGTAATAATAATTGAAGATGATGTTCCGAAAATTGCTCTAACTATGACTCTTTTTTTAACCCCCGACGGAAAAAGAGGGGTGTTATAAGTTTGACGTGTCTGTGTGTATGTCTGTCTGTGGCATCATAGCTCCTGAACGGATGAAGCTATTTCAATTTAGTTTTTAACAAAAAATTTGACGAAACGAATAGGCTTAGCAACGATGCGCGCTCGTAGACAAAACCCGCAAGTGTCTACCAATTTTAAATGCATTCAAAATAATTATTTTAAAAGTAATTACTTTGGTAGTTACCTACCGCCAAACTTAAACAAAAGTTCCCAAATAAAGATAGGTGTTTTTACGTACTTAATAACAAAATTTGGCAGTTAATGTTCAAGTGAAATTCATTTATGAAAAACATGTTTCCATTATTGATAATCAATTTCTATAGACAACCTCGGGGTGAGGCATAAATTGGTCAATTTATTTATTTTCATTGTTGTAACAATGAAAATACCTATATTATTTACATTCACTTGCAGTTACTATCTCAATTTTTCTGAATAATTATATAAAACTGTACCTATAATGACTATGTCTGTATATACCTATATGAGGTATTAGAGAAAAAAATTAAAAAGAGTCGTCATAGGACCAATAGAAGCCAAAAATATCATCTTTAGAATTCTCTCAGTTCGGTTCTTTTACATACTTACAACTGAATGAAATTTGATGTTGTTTTCGCATTTGTATTTCTAGAGGCCTAACAAAAAACTATTTGTACGTCTAATCTTACGTACGCCGATAAAACCTGAGATATAAATAAATATATGTTGCAGGACCGTCTGCCGTGTCCGCTAGTATGATATAATAATAAATATGATTGATATAATAGCTATTAACAATATATGTGTTGCGCCCAAAATGCAAATTCAATGACTCCCATTGCAACCAGTGGATCGTAAAATGATATAAAATGGTTTAGATATCGCTTACACTGGATTAAAATGTACTTACATGATTGACCTCAGCCATCGATAATTATATATTTTAACCACTATTTGCTTCGATATAAATAGACAGCTTCCATGCGCTTAGAGATGCTTGTTTCTGCTTAAAAGATATTGTGACAGCCCTGGCGTACCTCGCTAAACAATAAACAATAGGGGCCATAAATATGCCAGGCGAAACAATAGAACAATGGACGGCCGTCTTGAAAGTACGCACGCGCACGACGCTTCGACCATTACGGCAATAGTCATACGGGCGAAAGTCGGTTGCAAGGAACGTTCTCGAATCTTGTTCGGAGCGGGTCCGCGGAATTAGCGAGAAAGTTCTGGATTGGCGTGAATGGTGCGTGAGGGGTATAAAAAGGAGCGATCGGCCAACCGCAGACATTCTAGTTTCGGAAGCGAAACCAGGAAGATACCAGCGATACCTACGAGCGATACTAGTGAGAAGTGAAGTGATTTCTGCGAGCGATACAGTGTTCGACGAGTGTGTTTACTAGTACCTACGTGCAGAGTGTTTTAGTGTGTACTGTGTGCATCGTGTAATTTGTGTATCTACGAGTACAAATAAAGTCTTTGTGGTACATTTTGGCATTTTCTCGAACCCCATACTCCTGACACGTAACAATTGGTGACAGAAGCGGAATGCCTGTAGTACCGCAAAGTGAAGAAGGGATTCGTACGCGACGGCAGACGGCATTGGATGCCGCGCGGATGGAGTCGCCGGGTCGTGACCGCATGGAAACGGAGACCACCGCTGGACCACCGACTACATTAGCTGCATCAGTACCGACACCGAGTGCATTCGATATGGCCTCGTTATTAGAAGCCATACAGCGGAGCCAGCGCGAGGCGATGGAAGCCATGCAGCGGAGCCTGGAAAGTAAATTGGAGAGCCAGCGCAAAGCCATAGAGAGCCAGCGCGAAGCCATGGAGAGCCAGCGCGAAGCCATACAGCGGAGCCAGCGCGAGGCAATGGAGACCCTGGAAAGTAAGCTGTTGGAGAGCCAGCGCGAAGCCGTTGAGAGCCAGCGCAAAACCATGGAGGCGGGCCTAGGGACAATTAATGCAAAGCTGGATGGTTTCCAGGGAGATTTGAACGTCGTGAAGGAGGACCTGGAATCGGTCAAGGTGCGAACATCCGAGCACGACCAAGCCCTCAAGACCCATGACGCGTTACTCAACTCCCACGAAACTAGGCTCGTGGATTTGGACAAGAAGCTGCAAAAAATGAAGGTGTTTGGCACGGCAGCAACCAGCACATGCTCTGGGGCCCCGAAGTTTAAGGTCCCAAGTTTCGACGGCACGACCTCGTGGACTGCGTTCAGGCATCAGTTCGAGGTTGTTGCAAGCGGGAATGGCTGGGAGGACGAACACTCGTTGGCGGCACTCACTCTAGCTCTTCGAGGGGAGGCACTGCTGGTGCTTGAGAACCTGCCCGCCGAGCGACGCACCTTGGAGTCGCTATTTAAGGCCCTGGAAGCTCGATACGGGGAAAAGCACCTCGAGCACGTGTACCGCGCTCAGCTTAAAGACCGGTCACAAAGGTCAAGCGAAGGACTGCAACAATGGGCTACGGAGATCGAGCGCCTTGTACGCCGAGCCTATGCGTCGAGTTCCACTCCCGTCGAAGACAAAGTTCTAGAGGCGTTTGTCAGCGGAATACGGGATCCCGAGGTGAGAGCAACGGTGCGCTTGGGGCATCACGCAACATTGGAAGCAGCTTTGGCGCATGCCCTTGAAGTGGAAGCGGTACGAAGCGACTACAAGAGTTGTAAGGTGCGCGAAGTTGTGGCAGCGATTCAACCTCGTACTGGGCCTATCTGCTACGGATGCGGCGAACGAGGCCATATAAGGATTAACTGCCGTACTCGGAAGCAACCGAAATCGGTGTCGACCGCTACCCAAGTCGACACCCAGGAGCCGTTAAACTAAGAGGCGCCAGCGCCGCGGGGCGGGCACTGGCTGGACTTCGTCGAGCCCCTACTGTATTGGTATCACAAGCTTGTGACGGGAACAGCCTCGTAACTACTGGAGAAATAAATGGCATGCCCTGTCGCTTTACAATTGACACGGGAGCATCGAAATCCATCGTTCGACCGGAACTACTCAAGCGGACTATCATGTGGGAAAATGGACGACCATCATGCAATCTGCAGACAGCGACAGGCCAGCCAGTGACCGTCCTTGGAGTTACGGAAGCAAGACTGAAACTCGGAAGTGACATCTACACGCAGTCTGTTTTAGTAGCGAATATAACTGATGACTGCATTATCGGACTGGACTTTCTACGGGCACATCACTGTATAGTTGACATAGCGAAAGGAGTGTTAAGCTTCAAGGATCAAGAAGTCTTCTTGGACGGTTCATGTTCAGGAGCAGTGTACTGTTTGAGGACAGTGAAGCTAGCACCCAGATCGGAAACCTTAGTCAAGGTTAGGTTTCCCGAAAAGATACAGATGGATCGATGTGTCGTAGTGGAAGACTATGGAGATCACACCAGTTGGATCACGGCAAGGACACTGCTCATGACCAAACGTGACGCCAAGTTAAAGGTCATCAATCTTAGCAGCACGCCGATACATCTCGCAAAGAATACCGTTATTGGCCGATGTGAAGCCGTGGACAGTTTGAGGAAGGTCCAAGAATACTCGGACAAACCTGGATCAACGGATCACATGAAACCTTTGCTGGAGGCGACCAGGAGGAATTTGAGCTCTGAGGAATATACTCAAGCAGCAAAGTTGTTGACGGACTACAAAGACATCTTTACCAGAGGAGATAGCGACCTTGGAAGAACAAATCTTGTCACTCACCCAATAGATACCGGCAATACTTCACCGATCAAGCAAAGACCGAGACGAGTACCGTTGGCAAAGGAACACGAAGTTGCAGAAATGATCGAGGACATGGTACGCAGCAAGGTGATCGAGCCGTCAACTAGCCCTTGGTGTTCACCTGTGGTACTCGTGAAGAAGAAGGATGGCAGTACTAGATTCTGTGTCGACTACAGGATGCTTAACACAGTTACCAAGAAGGACAGCTACCCTCTGCCTCGGATTGACGACACGTTGGATATGCTTGGTGGCATGAAGTGGTTTTCGACGGTCGACCTGAAGAGTGGTTACTGGCAGGTCGAAGTACGGCCAGAAGACAAGGAGAAGACTGCCTTTACCACCGGAACCGGAAATGGCTTGTGGCAGTTTCGGGTAATGCCTTTTGGGCTATGTAACGCTCCTGCCACTTTTGAGCGTCTCATGGAGCGAGTGTTGGTGGGACTTTTGGGGGACGCTTGTCTGGTGTACCTCGATGACGTCATAGTCATGGGACGAAACTTCGCGGAACACAAGCGGAATCTGGAGAAGGTATTCAGACGATTCCGGGAGTCCAACCTAAAGCTCAATCCAAAGAAATGTGACTTCTTCAAGAAGGAAGTATCATTCTTGGGACACATCATATCGGACGAAGGTGTTCAAACTGATCCGGACAAGATAAGAGCTGTTCAAGAATGGCCGACACCAAAGAACAAGACCGATGTGAGAGCGTTCTTGGGACTATGCGCCTATTATCGTCGGTTTGTGAAGAACTTCTCAGAGATAGCCAAGCCATTACACCGTCTCACGGAGGACAAGAGAATCTTCAGTTGGGATTCCGATTGCGAAGATGCGTTTGTTCGCTTAAAGGAACATCTGTGCTCGGCTCCGATTCTTGGCTATCCCAGAAAGGAAGGGAGATTCATAGTGGACACGGACGCTAGCAATACTGGCATCGGAGGAGTGTTATCCCAAGACCAGGACGGCCAGCAGGTGGTCATTGCGTACTTCAGCAAGACCCTTTCGAAACCGGAAAGGAATTATTGTGTGACTCGGCGAGAATTACTGGCTGTGGTGAAGACCCTTCAGCACTTCAACAAGTATTTGCTGGGACGCGAGTTCACAATAAGGACGGACCACGCCGCTCTGAGGTGGCTTCTGCAATTCAAGAACCCGGAAGGCCAGGTTGCGAGATGGATCGAACAACTTCAAGAGTTCAACTTCGTAATAGAGCATCGTAACGGAAGAGCTCACTCGAATGCCGACGCCCTATCACGACGCCCATGCTCCGAAGAATGTCGACATTGCATTAAGCATGAGGCTAAAGAAGAGGTCAGGGTGATAAGGATGCAGGACCTAGACGAGTCTTGGGGAACGGAGCAAGTAAGCCAAGCTCAGAAGGAAGACAAAGACCTCAGCCTGATCATGGAATGGAAAGCCAAAGGACAGAGGCCCCTGTGGAGTGATGTGTCAGCATCGAGCGCGACGACTAAGGCATACTGGGCTCAGTGGGACAGCCTTATATTGGAGAATGGCGTGCTGTATCGGAGCTGGGAATCACTCAACGGAAAGGAAAAAACGCTGCAAATGGTTATTCCTAGGAGTAAAGTGGCTGATTTGCTGAAGCTGGTACATGATGGCACTTCCGGTGGGCACCTCGGCGTCAAGAAGACCCTCGTAAAAATACGAGAACGCTTTTATTGGGTGCGATGTCGAGAGGACGTTGAAGATTGGTGCAGAAAGTGTACAGTGTGCGCTTCAGTGAAAGGGCCCCGCACTAGATCCAAAGGGAAACTACAGCTGTACAACGTCGGAGCCCCTTGGGAGAGAATCGCCATAGACGTTGCTGGGCCATTCCCTCAGACGGAAGACGGGAATAGATTCATCATAGTGGTTCAAGACTACTTCAGTAAATGGCCGGAAGCGTTTGCAACTCCGAACCAAGAGGCGAAGACCGTGGCCAAGAAACTTGTCCAGGAGGTAGTATGCCGCTTTGGTGTACCATTGGAGTTACACAGCGACCAAGGCAGGAACTTCGAGTCGACGTTATTCCAGGAGATGTGTGAACTTTTGGGAATAAATAAGACGCGTACCACACCGGCGCGTCCTCAATCTGACGGCATGGTGGAGAGATTCAACCAAACGTTGGAAAATCACTTGGCCAAGGTCGTCGAGGAACATCAGCGAGACTGGGATCGGTACATTCCTCTGTTCCTGATGTCATATCGGTCTGCCATACACGAGTCTACGGGATTTACACCGGCTAAAGTTAACTTCGGAAGAGAAATGCGTCTGCCGTTGGATTTGCTTACCGGAACACCGCCAGATGCCCCGAAACCAACCGTTGAATACATCGCGGACTTACGGAAACAATTGGACGAGACACATGATCTTGTAAGAGAGCAATGTTTGAAGACCAGCGAAAAGATGAAAACCCGCTACGATCGCGATGCTCGGAAACATGGTTTCAAGGAGGGAGATTCTGTATGGTTGCACAATCCACTGCGGAAGAAAGGGAAGTCTCCGAAGCTACAAGCACGATGGGAAGGCCCCTACACAGTTGTCACGAGGATTAATGACGTGACCTACCGGATCAAACAGGGGGACAGAAGAAAGCCGAAGATCGTGCACGTGGATAGATTGGCACCATTTCATGGATCGAATAATGCTCGGGACGAGCATGACTAAGAGGGGGGCAATGTGACAGCCCTGGCGTACCTCGCTAAACAATAAACAATAGGGGCCATAAATATGCCAGGCGAAACAATAGAACAATGGACGGCCGTCTTGAAAGTACGCACGCGCACGACGCTTCGACCATTACGGCAATAGTCATACGGGCGAAAGTCGGTTGCAAGGAACGTTCTCGAATCTTGTTCGGAGCGGGTCCGCGGAATTAGCGAGAAAGTTCTGGATTGGCGTGAATGGTGCGTGAGGGGTATAAAAAGGAGCGATCGGCCAACCGCAGACATTCTAGTTTCGGAAGCGAAACCAGGAAGATACCAGCGATACCTACGAGCGATACTAGTGAGAAGTGAAGTGATTTCTGCGAGCGATACAGTGTTCGACGAGTGTGTTTACTAGTACCTACGTGCAGAGTGTTTTAGTGTGTACTGTGTGCATCGTGTAATTTGTGTATCTACGAGTACAAATAAAGTCTTTGTGGTACATTTTGGCATTTTCTCGAACCCCATACTCCTGACACGTAACAATATAAACTGCGAAACGGGGTGTTCTAAAAAAATTAGGTACATAAATATGTTGACAAAATACGTACAAGTAGGTACATGAATGATTTTGAACTTGAATTCGAAAAAATGTGATGTTTATTAGGTATATTATAGTTTGTAATTTTTTTAAAGGTACCTATTTGAAATAATTTCTAAAAGAAAAATAAGACGAAATTTTATGTTTATAAATTAAGCGGTTTTTGATATCAGGATGAGATTTTGATAGTATGTTTTAGATGGGTTATTCTCAGAGTACTCCGTTCTTTTGTTCTCAAAAAATTTGAATCTCTAACATTGATTCTCAAAATACTCCGAAAAATTGTTAATAAATAGGTATTTGTATGTAGGGCTAAATATAACGTACATAATGTATATAATTATAATAAATCTTATTGAACAATTAATAGGTATAAGTGTAACAATAATTCACTTCGGTTCCTGTTATTAAAATTTAACTAAAGAACTTAAAAAACTATTTCTTTGATTATTTAATTTTATCGGTTAGTTCTTACGTGTGCATAGACTAATAACCAATATTAAGTATAAAAATGTTGCCATAATCGCAGAGATGTTTTTTTTATGCTTATGCTGTAATCCAGTAAGGATTTTCGGCTTTCAGATAAGGCGTTCTAGATAATTGTAGGGAGCACCTAAGTACTAGCCAGAAATATGTAATCTATATAATTTAATGGGATTGGAGGTTAATCGATTCTTAATCTGTGTCTTAATCGCAAAATAATACAATTAATCTTTTTGTTGTTATAAGAATTTTGAAAAGGACCTTTATAATATAAAATTGCTTAGGTCTGTACTTAAAATTTATATTAAACAAATTATGAAATAAATATTAACGCACTCAAAGGGCGGCAATGCACTAGGGTTCCCTGTGTTGCGACCTTGCGACTGCCATAGACAACACAATTTATGATTATGTCGTGGCCTTAACGTAGATTTACTCACTTCATGAAATGATCGATAATTTCATGAAATGGTCGCATTTCATGAAATCAGTTCATGTGAGGAAACACAGCACAAGTAAATCTACTCTAAGATACATAGTAAGATACATTGTGTGTATTAATTCCTCCTGCATTTTAAATTATGTGATTGTGCATAGGAAAATATTTATTAATATTGTATGGAAAAGCGTTGTACCTAATCTCTGGACCTTTCTCAGTAGTAGGTTTGTTTCAATCCAAAAAATAATTTGAAAATCAGAGAAGAAATCGCATACCTATTTATTAGTTTGATCGGGCAACTTGATTACAAATTGTCGTGACAATATAATTTTTAAATGATACAATCTTAGGGTTCATAAGTCAAACACTTTCAAAGTCTCACAACATTCTAATCAGGGGCTAGTAAAAAAGCTGCTTGCCATTGCCACAGATTAAAACTGAAAAAGTGAAATACGACTAATTATTAAAAATTCTTAATACAAAAATGCTACTATAAACTAGAAGAATATATTGATGAAAATTAAATAGAATGTGATATATGAAATTCTTAATTCTTATTTAAAACGTATTATTATAAAACAGGTCGGTTTGCTCCCACCAACTACATTGCTATACCCAATTAGGGTCCATATGTGTGCCTCTGTAAATATATCATATTGTAAGACCTTATGTACACCATATGTTGCAATAAAAAATATTGACTATTGACGACTAATTATTATATTTCCTTTAATGTTTACAAACAACTATTTGTGTTTTAAATTTCATGTAAATGTACGAAAAACTGAAATCTCAAAAATACTTATCTCTAAAATAATTTGTTAAAACTTACATTTCTGTATTTACTTAAATTTCTGTATTTTCATTATCTGATCATAGTATCATTTCCTAGAAAAAGAAAAACAATCCACAGATTAAAAATCACTTTCCCGCCGTTCGCGCCTGTTATCTGTGTCGCCATTTAATAACGTTTAGGGCGTCTGTAAATTGGTGTCCAAATTGCTACACAAAATTATATTTACACAAGACTTGTCCGAATATTGTCAGCGGAGAGCTATCGTAAATTTTATGATATACCCGATAAGGGTATCAATTTGTCCACTACAATGATAATGGACAACTGATGGCCCACAAACTGTGATAACGTGTGCTCACTTTTACTAAATTAGGGAACAGTTGACTACTAGTGTTTACTAGTTAGTGGGGAACAATAGTATCATGTTAACAAGAGAGGAATAATTATCTAGTTGGTATTACTACCTACACTACACTCATAATCCCACGCTAGGATTCCCTGTGACGAGGTTACCATGAATTGTTATCTACAAAAAGACCTCGCACATCCTGGCCGAGAACAGTTTAATTCACATGTCCATAGCTGAGATTCTATCAGATTCCAGAAGTCTTCAATCGGCAGTCCAGTCTAGTTCCATTGCGCCATTGCAATTTTGAACAATTAATCGGATTTCATTACATTTTATTTTTATTTTACCAAGATTCATAGAGTAATTCTTCTGTGCCGTAATACTATTAATATTCTGTATCGATGACATAGTACAGGCGCCAGCTTCCAAAATGAATAAATATTTGTAACCAATTAACGAAATTAGTAACACTGCTGAAATGGGTCTTTCTCGCTTAGGTACTTTATAAATATCAAAATTTAGATATAGTTCTATAATAATATTTAGCGCTGACAAAGATAAAGACGCATATCGCTGCTTTTCATGAATACTCGCACAAAACAAAATTTTGAAAATAACAGTTTATAACACAGCCAATTCCAAAATAGTGCTTATTTCATGCTCAGTAAGACTCACATTCATAACGGCAAAACCGGCATAATGGCGCGCAAAAATGTTGTTTTGTGATTGGTTGATTTATCACGCCATATTTGTGCAACAATCTATGTTCGCCAGTTGCTATTATTGTTTTCGCGAGAGCACATGAAACTTTCTAGAATATTATCTTATTTCCAAATAATCGAGTGTTAAAAGTGTTAATTTAGGCAATATTTTCTACAATATTGATTTATTTTGAGTTGCTTGAATATTGAAGATAAAATTGTGTCTATTTTCGATCATAATATTTTTAATAAAAAGTGCTGCATTTCATGCTATTTTGATTTATGTTCCTATTCATGATAATATACTAAAACTCATTTTGTAACAAGTCGAATGACGTGCAGTTTTTAATTATTAATTATGGTACTTGATGACAAAAACCAAAATATTTCGATTTTGATTAAACTTTGATTAATGCCCTTTCAATATATATATTTTATTTTTCTATTGATAAAATACATGAAAAGATAAAAGAATTAATATTTTGTTTAATTTTTAAATGGCCGCCCTGTAAAATGTGTGTTTTTTGGATTGTGTGGTTATTCATGTAAACCAGCGATATGTATCAAACATTTCGTCGTATCTATTCAAGTCGTTATTCAGTAAATAAATTTGAACGCTGGCCGCGATGCAAAAACGTTTAACGACCAATAAAACTTTAGCCGAATATCCCGAGCTACATTGCTTTCCTCGCCCATTCTAATGCGTCGCAATAAAACAAATGCAGCGCTAGTGTCGCTTGCTAACTACAAAAAACTACCGCAAAGTCAACATCGCCGCGTGCGGATATAAACAAATTTAATTTGATACAGGTTCTCGTTACACTGAATTTATGAAATATAATAGATAGTGTTACTTCAATTACAATATTCATTCAAACTTTATTGATATTTGTTCGTTCGTTCGCAAATAAAGCAACAATTTCGGGTGTCATTATTGTGTCACGATAATTTTTCTAAGACCGACCAATGGCGACCATTCGGATGCGATGCGACCGTTCCAAGAGCATTAAACTTATTATTGGCACTTACTTTTAACAATAAAGATTATACGGATATTGTATAGGCGGTTTTATACACATTTCACGATAAAACGTTTTGATTTTTGTGTTTTGAGCGTTAAAACGTTGTGCCATTAGGTTTGTCGCCACGAAAAGATAACATGGCGACATTACTTAATTTTTAGGGCTGGCAAAATGTGAAAAAGTAAGGCCAGGTTGAGGAATTGTGGATAACTAAATAACTATCTAATTAATAATTACTCAATAACTGTTATTGAAATATTCCCAAGCACGTCACTGATCACCTGCTACATATTCCATCGATTTATGTTTGATAGGGTATAAAAATAAATTACATGGCACTTTGTAATCAACTAGCTTAGACAGTTTGTTTGCAAAGAAAACGTTAAAATTTGTATAAAGTATCTAATATTCGTTATGCAGTTAATAAACAAAATTTTCGATTAGTTTTTCGACAGCTGTCGGTTTTACCACATTTGTAAATTTATTCACTGTACAAATTAAGCGATTACATATTAAAATACCTTACTCTGTAAAATAGGTAACAAGAAATACGACCATAGGAAAATGACTTTTACGACCTATTATTTCTATCATTATATTTTACAAAAGGAGATGTTCAAAAAATGTATGGGGGCTGGTTTTAAATTTGTACACAAACAAAACTTAGATGTGGAGAAAGAGAAAATTATTCTGATTGTGACAAGGTTGCGAAAATAAAAAACAGATCCTCCCTTTTTTTTCTATTTATGTTTGAATTTCCGTAGATAAATAAAAAGCATGCCACACTGGGCAATTTTAACTGCTGGCAACTCTAACCTGATACTGACAGTCTGACAGTACTGAATAGTGACATTGAGTGATGAATTAACGTTGACATTTGAGTTTGACATTTTATTTTGCATTTAAACATTTTGCATTGATTTGCATGTTCAATGATTATTGTAATAAAACAATAGAATTACTATCTGAATGTTTAGTTAAATAAAATTGTCGGCGACTATCGTAAGCAAACACTAATAATCAATAATATATACCAATATTGATTGCCATTATTGACAATTGAATTTGAATTTTGATTGTGGCAATGATCTAGGAATGACAGTTGACACTGACACTTACTAATATCAATCTATGTCGTTCCGTTTTTTCATGACTTTGGTTTACAATTAATAATGTTAATAATTAATACATTTACAACGTTAATTAATATAATATTTACGTATTGAAAACGTAATAAATAATAGAAGGGACCTCAGATATGTTCATAATTCGTGAAAAAGACGTATGTACCTGTTAGAAAATAAACATTGCTTTTCATCGACCTTCTAATATACTTCATCGATTTTCCAAAATATGGAGGTTCAATAAAATAAACGTCTTAAAATTTCAAGTAGATTAGAAAATATGCTTTCAAATGAAATATAAATCACGGCTGTACAAATTTCTTCGGAATAAAGGCCCACTTTTGATAAGAGAAATACCCAATAAAGTTAAAATTAACATTGTTCAGTCAATAGCGTGAATACAACTTATAACTAAGCCACTAAAATGTTACCTAATTCCGTGATGTAAAAAGCTTTGGTCTATGATACACGCATACGCCTTATGTAACTACGTTTAATCTATGAAGTAGATAAAATGTACACGAACATTCGACTTCAGTAATTTAAGGTACCTAACCACCTAACCACTAATCGAAACAGACGCGTCTATCTTGTCTATTTCTTGTTCCAAATCGAAAATCCATTTCGGTCACAGATAAATAACACTTAAAACGGTCATCGGCCATCGTCGGTGAACAGATAAATTAACGCTAAACGTATTATATAAGACAAATAACAGTATATAAGACAAATGATGTATTAAAATAAAAATATTTAAACATGGAACCGGAGGGACCAGTCCCTGGGCTACATTTTAATGCGGTCGTGTGATTAGAACTGGCCATTTTTCAACTCGGATTATTTCGAATATGGAATTAGACAACATTTTTAATATCATTCGATTCGTCATCAATTTTAAGGTGTATTTTCACCATAGTATAGTACACCTCAAAAATTGGTGCACACTGCTGTAAAGAGAACATGACGTTAGGAATTTTGAACTATAACATACTGTCAGAGCTAAAACAGTTCTTTCGTAGACTGATCTCCATCGAGAACCAACATAAATATTGGTGCTGAGTATTTTTAGTGAAATACTCAGCCCAGCCCTGATATGGGTTGAAAGTTACGCTATATTTATCGTAATTATAAAAACACGGCTGGGACTGTCCTAGGTGAGTTTAGCCTTAATACCTAAATCTTAAAAGCTAATTCAAATTAATCTGTTGGTGTTTTCATTATTAATGGTATGTCATATTGCACTAAAAGGATTACAAAAATATCAAAGAACATTTTTACATATTATTATCATAAACTTTTTCTATTTTTTCACATGCGTACAGCATTGAGAAGACCGCGTTTAAATAAAGAATTAAATGTAAGCTCCTTGGCCGGCCACAGTCGATTAGTTATAAACAGCTACGAATAGATTCGTATTTGGAGTCGTTTCTTAATGGCCTCTCACGGAAATGTAGTAATCAGAAATTCCGACATTACTTTGATGTATGTGATCATTTCGTCGACCGGAGACGGATTTTAAAACAAAAAAATAGTGGACCATAGATAAGTTTCCACTTTTCTGCTGAAGCTACGGACCTGTATTGGACGGATTGAACTTGTACCTTAGTGATAATGAGATTACAATAAATTATTGGTGTTTTATTTAAATTATTATTTTAAAAACAATACTGTGGTGTCTGTGGTGTCGATAGATGTATTCGACAAAATTGTTTCTAGTCAAGAATATTGTAATAGGTAGGTAAACATTTATATGTTATGAAGTTTATTCTTGAAATATAATATATGTGTCGGTACAATAATTGCGATTTAATTAAACTCCAATTAAAATAACAGCGTAATTATTGTTTTTACTTTTGCAAATAAGTTTTTGATTGACACATGGGTGAACTTTTTATCGGGTTATTACTGCAGTCAGAATCATATTACTTACATATCTTGTGTGAGAGACAAAAGTCGTAACTAATAGGTACTAATAATTGTTGTCACTGCAGTAATAGCTACCCTTCTATAGGAGATTGAAGCAACTTGCTTCACAGTAGAAATAATAAGAGCTCCTTCTGGTGGACTGTACACGTGCACAAGGGTTTCGATCTATGAGGAAAAAGTGACGTCAGACATCTCAACTAACAAGGCGTTCCATTACTGTCCTCAGTAGTAAGATTTCAAATTTGGAATGTAAGCCTGTTGAAGGTGTAATAATACCTTAAGTGTCCTTTAGATGTATTTAATTTACTTGCTGGCTAAACTGCTCGAGTCCGATCTTTCGTTCCATTAAAAGTAAATAAATGTATTTTAAATCCAAATTACCTCCGTAAAGTTATATTTATCTCTAAATGTTATTTCGAGTAACTGGCAACTTTATTGGACAGAGAATTTATTGTCAGTGCTTATTTATATATGTAGATCGCAGGCACTATGTACCCGGCGAAACTTTTAACATAATCCCGACATAAAAATCAATTCGAATCAGTCCGATGGCCGACGCGCTTCGCGAACGCACCTACTAATTTGTTATTTAAATTTCGCTGTTCCTTTCCATTTTTGAATTTGGATTCGCGCCGGACCAACTTCGCTCTAGATGCGTCGGCTCGCATACCGACTACCCGAGGGCAGGTACGGCCGACCATGGCCCCAACTACGACTCCAAAATTAAAACCCTCCACACCATTCACGCCTCTGTCTCTCGAGACGTATGAGTGATTTTCCCTCGGAACTCATTTAATGATTAGCATGTCGCCCACCGTACGGAGTCCTCATTGTTTTATTCGCGGCGCGTACCTTTTTCAATTTGAATATCGCTGTTCATTTTCGAATTGGCTCTTTGTAGACGCGCCTTAATTGCGTACTTTGGATTCAACGTTAATTCGCGCGTTCGCTAATTTGAGGGTTTATTGTGTAACCGACTGCTTAAACATCCTTTTTAAAGGCGCCCCGACAGAATTCCTGATAGAGTACAATTCGTCTCGTACTATTATTCATAAGATGCTATCGGCGAGTTCGGGTCATTAAAATGTCGTAACACGCATAAAATTGTCGGAGCTGTTAGGAGTATGTCTTTCAGACGTCATAAAGTTATCTCGTGCCGAAATGTAGCAACAAATCAGCTTAATCTGAGCGAGGGACATTAATTTGGACATGTGAATGTATGTTAGCATTTTCGCGCCACGCTATTTCTTTCGGGGATCAAATAGAGTCGGCGTAGTTTATCGTAGATCGACAAATCCTCGGTGACTCCCGGAACGTTGTAATTCCTGTAATACGCCATCGGGATCTGGATACATTAAACAATATTAATCGAGGCGCGATGACTCGGCGGTTCCGTCGAAGGGTTGCGACTAGGGTTGCCAGACGTCCGGATAAAGCCGGACAGTGTTAGGCTTTTTCAGTGCCAGTCCGGCCAAAATAAAGGGTGTCCGGCCTGTCCGGCTTTTGTTAGGCTTTAATTTTACTTTTGAATCATAATTACGCCCTCCCTTGCCCTTTAACAGATAAAAGGGGGCCCGCAGTCAAAAATACTTCCACGCAGCCCAAGCCACAGGCAACAGCTAGTGTTACAGTAAAATTTAAGTTATTTTTTTTTGTTTTAGTTAATTTTGGAGCGAATTTTATAAGCTTTAATTTCACCCCCTAGACATTGCTTTGTTTCGTGTACCTACCTACCCTACAATCACATATTGACCGGACTAGTTGCTCAGATACGAATATTTACCCTATTTAAAGTGACGACTTCATTTCATTTTGCACCCCTATCACCAGTTATCTAGGTGATGATTTAATGGGTGTCCGGCTTTTCTACCCAAATGTCCGGCCAAACTAGCTGGTCTGTCCGGCTTTTAGATTTGGGGATCTGGCAACCCTAGTTGCGACAATGGCGGCGTACTCGAGTCCATTGTAGCCTGTTTGCCGAACGCATACGAATTTCAGTGTTCTTTTTTTAAAAGCCACATATTTTTCGAATATCGCTCTCGGTTTTTTATATGATACGATAACGAGGTTTGAAATTGGAATCACGTTGGGCTACCACAGACCATAAAACACAGTCTTTAACAGCTATTACTGAATGGATTTTAGCGCGCACAATGACAGTTTTTATTAGAGCTTTATAGATATTAACTTTATATCACGGCATGAAGGTTTATCATTAGGAGTAGTGACTTTAGCTCTGCGGTAGGCGTTTATTTTGTTTTTCAACCGTTTCTCGAACACATTATATTTAGGTAGGTAGATTTTTAGGTACATTTTTATACTTTTTCTCTGTGTAAACATCATACATTCCCAAATCTCACATGAAATCTCTTCTAGAAATGTGTAATAGGTACCTATTGATAAAACAGATGTGTCTTCTACCGACATTGTCCAAAAAGATGCTAAAGTGTCAAGAGTTGGGAATCTCCACGTATGACGTCATCAATGTCCGATACAACTGAGAATCAAACCGGAGATGGGTCTGTCAATGGTGTCTGACGTCATGCGTCCCATGTCTATCCTACGTCACTAAGCAAACCTTGTCTACATTGCACATCACACGTCCTTACGTTAGAAAAGCTCAACTCTCATATTCCAGAGCTAGTATCGGTCACAGACCCACTAAATAGTCAATCACGACGTGCTGTGCTGTGGCTAATCTCGCATTCACACTCACAATGGAGGTAACGAACGGACAGACGGACGGACACGGGCGGTAATAAGGCGCGCGTGGGCCGCTCTGTCAACGTTATTTATTGTGGCGCGGGTTTTTTTTATTTTTTTGGTCTGTGGCAACAAAAATGTTTCGAAATTTGAATATTATAGACTGTCTCGATTTGATTTAGTGCTTAAAATATTTTGGGGAGTGGGCTATTATCTTTTAATAATGAAATGACTCTATCGTTAAAATCTAATAAAAAGCGTAACAGTAGGTATAATTTATTAGACTGTGATATACAAATATGTAGACTATTTAATATCATACATAATATTTATTTAACATAATGCAACTTAGGCAAATAAGAAATAGATTTAGGATTAAAGCTAAGTTTTACGAGCTAGTTTTTTACGAGCTTTGGGATTCAAATTAAATTCTGTGAAACACAAATAAGACATTCCAAAAGTAGCTATTGAAAATCATTACCACATCTATTAAAAATTTTAATTTATAATCAGTGAACTCGGCTAAGTTAATTATTTCATGGAAATCATCCCAATCACACGTGACACGTTATTTAGGTTCCTCTACTTAAAGATGGCGAGTTGGTGAGTAGGTAGTTGGGTATCAGGATACTAGGATAGAATATCAGGAGATTCTGTTGCAACATCAGGTCAGAATAATTATACTTAATATTGTTTCCTAATATTTTACAGTAGGTACATAGGTAAGTCGGAGAATAAATTTAGAATTGATCCGACAAGACTTTGCTCACATCCCTTCAAATACCAACGAGATTTAGATAATCTTTATAGAGTGCATGATTCATACAACATTTAGCTTTTAGCTCAAAAAATTAGGACAAGTAACTGGATCAGTCGCACGATCGCAATAATAAATATTTTGTTTGCCTTCGCATTGAAATCGAGTGGAATAAACCTACACGGCGCATTCAGACACCTACTTAGCGTCCTCAGATTGGAGGAGGCCATAAATTATCCGACTTTAATTCAGACAAGAAAATCCTTTAAGTAGGTACTTATTTGTTGTAGTAAAAGCAAAAAGGAGACGATCGTCGCGTCGAAAGGAAATCGTTATCTTAACGAGGTATATTTACGTGAAATCTGACTGAGAGTGAAGCTGTCCGGCCGTCCGGCGTCCGGCCCGCCGGCCCGGCCGCCCGATAACGGGTTCATGCGCCAGCGCGGTTCACGGGCCAGCTATTGACCCCCTGTTTACATTACGGCATAGATAATGTCTCGTGTGCGCAGAAATTACACAAATACACTACATTCAATTTGTAAACCCAATCACGGGCCGAGGTTAACGGTCTATTAAACTTAATTCCCCGATAAACAATCGACGATCTACCGACGCGACACGATAGCGACACTCAAAATCGGCCGCCGATTCGTCGACTCGCGGCCGTTTTTAAATAGCTCAAATTAAAAGCGCATGCGCAACTAAAACTTTCATTCGCCTTAAACTAACGTTGGTCGTAAATCTGCTCGCGAATCGAATCCGTGCCTCGAACATCGCTCGACGATCTATTTTTGTGAGACCACTCTAGCGCGGGAATGGATATTGAAATGTTTTAGAGTCCGGGTCGCGGCCGGCATCAGGCGCGTCGGTTAGCGTGGCGCGGGCCTGCGCTTTCAAATATAGAACATGGTGCAGGTACTGTGCGGGTGACGAGCGGGTGACTAGCGGGTGACGGGCGGGTGACGAGCGGGTCCCGAGCGGTCGCCGAGCGGCGCGGCCGCCGGCTCGCCGGTGGATTGGTCTATTGACACGTGTAGTGTTGCGTCGGCGGAGCGGTGTCCCCATGCGGATGAGCAAATGGGATAATGGACGTCTGGGCCCGCATCCGGCGCGGGACTCGGATCCGACTCTTGCAACGCTCTGGATACAATTTTTCAATTAAATCGACCAGACAGAAGATCCCTAATAGGTGTCGTTAAGAAGTCGTGTGCCCGATTTTCGATCCGTCCCCGTAACGAGGCCGTTTTATTAGTATTTATGGCCGAGAAACAAACGCATCGCATTCGCTCTCGTATGGTATCATGAATGAAACAGAATTTATGACTAGCGCCCGCTTAGACGCTGCTGCGCTGGTAAATGTGAGCGCTCTCGCCCGCCGCCGCGGCCCTCGCCCGTCCGGACGTCTCAATTCGTCCGCGTAATAGGTAATATAAAAAGAATTTTCTAAGTTTTACGGTCGTATTACGTATGGGTCGAGCGCAGTAAAATTCGATACGAGCGTCGCGGAAGGTCTAACGATGCTTGATTTACCGCTATCGATTTAAAAAATACATAAGAACACACCTTAATGACCGCTACCCGAGTTGGTCCCGGCCACTCGTATGTACTTTTTGTACTGCAGCCTGCAACGTCTATGAGAGCTTGGTACATTACGTGGGGCAATGAGTGTTGCGACGGCCCATATTATTATTGAGCATTGTTAGCAGTTCAAATACATTATTCACTGTTACGAATCGCTCCTGGTAGCCCCCAGACATGAGCGCGTCGCCAGATGACATAGACAAGGATGGAGCTATGGATGGGGGCGCGGGACGGAAGGAGACGGCGCTGTTAAGGGTGGCGTTCGTCGTGTCCCACCCCGTGTCGGGCACAAGTGACGGGTCTGGTCTGTCTTCCCCAACCGTCTGCGTTCGAAAACGTTCCCTTTTAGTTCTGTTTTTTACATAACACAGCCATGTCGTTGTCGAGATGCACTGACGACTTCAGCATTTGACCATAAGCAGAGTAGGAAATTTAAAGTAGTTTATCTTCGAAGGTTGCAGTTGTGTGCACATTGCTGTCCCGCCGTGTACGCACGTAGCTTCAAACGCTCACAAAGATATTTATTTGAGGCCTAAGGATGCTACTGTTGTGTGAGTGCCAGTGTGTACACACATGGTGCGCACACAAAAGACTCGGCAACAAGTGTGAAGATTACCTATTGATATTTACGTACGATGACGTAACTCTTTTAATTATTGCAAGAAATCAAGTTTTTCTCTTCTCGGAAGGGATCACTAATCTGAAATCGTAAAAAACTGACCCAACGCCGTAATCGCAGCGAAATTTGAATAACTGAAGCGATTAATCTATGGGTTTAATTAGCGCGACGGGGTTCTAACTCATCAGTCGACGGCGTGACTTACGTCCGAGGTCGGGACGACCGTCAGAATGTAATCATATCGAAACATAAAGAAACGAATCCGAGAAACCATACGGATCGCAAAAACCGGCCCGCCCAATGGAACTTATTCCTCTGTAAGATTCCCAGCGAGAAAAAACCACAAGAATGTCATTTAAAAAAATTAAAACTTACGATGCTTATTTTTTCGTTATGGCGAACCAAATGGACTAAAGGTTATCTCGGAGTAAAAAAGGCGGGACGGAACGATTCCATTTTTAAAACGTATCATTTCATTTCGAAACCGGCTTTCAAGACGTCAAAAGGTAGTCATTACATATTTTCGAAATATTTAATGATTAGGTGTATTATTTTTGGACAGGACAGCTTAGCGCCTACGCGTACTGCTTGACGTGTAATTAAAATATTTTTAGATACAATTCCGAAGTTTATGCGTTATATAAATATACCCATCAGTTTGTCAGAGTTGACACTAGTTTTTGTTTCGGAACATGGGTGAATAATGTTGCTAGTAGTTAATACCGGTTTGCCTCCGCAGAGGTGTCGGTGATCATTACAGAATTTTAATTACCCCTATCCCTTCATACGTGACGGAATGTGAGTCGGCACTGACCTAAAAATTTATGGGAAAATATTTTTATACAGTCTACTCGCGACGACGAAGTCTCGATAGATTAGAATTTGTATTCGCCGAGAATGATTCTCGAGTGTTGTTTTTGTAGCGCGACACATGTAATGTCAACCGCCTACAAATTGAATGACGTAAGTGCTCCAGAAATTGTGTCAATGCGGTGGTCACACCACGACACTACCGCTCGCTGGTTCCACTCGTGAGCTCGTGACGTCATTACCTGGACTTTTTATAGACTATAAAAATAAAAGTATTTTTTTAAATAGATTAAATTTGTTTATCTGTTTCTAAATAAATAGCTTTGATACCTATCTTATGTTTTTATTTTAATCGAAAACCTTGGTATATCGCCTAATATTTACTAGGTAGGTAATATCAACTACGCACTTTATTTAAAGAAAGAAGTAGGTATTTTTTGTTGCATGTAGAAAACCATTTAATATTCGCTAGGATTAATAGTAATTGAAAATACTAAACATACCTACCTACTTAAATATGCATTAATTTTGTGTGGGATAGCGTGTACAAGCACCTCAGTACTCGAACCTCGAATTAATAACACGGAATAAAAAAGAGTGGAGTGTCATAACATTTTAATCGTGTATTTATTTACGTGCGGGCCTATTTTATTGGGCGTATCGAGCCCGACGTGTTCCTTACGTTTACAACGTAATAAAACGTCCGTCTTTATAAAATCTTATTTACAACGCAACGCGTCACACGCCCGTACAGCCTCACCCATTGTTTCCACTGATCCAATAAAAATACCTAACGCGCCGCCATTTTAATATTGCGCGCGCCACCCGAAAACCTGTCACGACCGATGTACATCCTTAACTTATCCCCACAAGACTAATTGTCGTATGATAAAATTATATGCACGTCCATAATTCCTCGTTTTAATTACGTCGCAGAGAGCTTTATGACAATGTAATAGAGTTTAATTTCCAATAATTACGCGATATCAATAACAGTATGATTCTCACGAGCGCGTAGTTAAATAAGTAATTATGATTTAAGGCGACTTTTACTACTGCGATTATTGTTGTGCGGTTTGTAATCTCGTGCTGCGATTTTAAATCGTGCGGTCATTAATACGACTGTTGGACCGGGTCGCCATTGTAGTCACAAAGGTCGCCATATTTCAAAATGTGCACGGATTTGTGTGTTTTGATTAACTTAAGTAAACGTGCATAATTTCGAGATTTGTAAATGTAACTGCGCTTACACAATGCTTAGAAATATGGTTAATTGATTACAAATTACAATGCAAACCTATTCCGCGCAAGAAAAACATTTATCTCATTGCGACTGGCCATAAATAATTCAGTAAACGCTATTGAAAACTAAATCGTTTACAGATAACGAACTCCTTATCTTGTGTTGTCTGTATAAAAAAGTTTGCTTTAACACCCACGTAATCGGCCGAAAGGTTAATATTATACAATTATTAAATTAATTTCCTGCAATAGGCAGGTTTGTTCAATGCCACCGGCTCTCAAACCTCATCTCGGCTACACAGCCACACAGCCACATACATAACATTTGCTTATAAATTACTTCTCAGTAATGTACCTTAATGCATTACTGTAATGTTGTGTCAGGGTGTGCAAGGATATAAATACTTTGTAAATACTATTAGGTGTGTTTTATGTTTAATATTAAACTCTTATTTATATGACCTGTGTAAAACTTTATTTTTGTTGTTTATTTCTTTTGAAGTATATTTCTTAAAAAAGGTGGGGATCAAAATCACCTTGGGAGTATTATTGTTGTAGTGTCATCTATTCCACTCACATCTACCAAATTCCATGATGATACAATAACCAGAAGTGGGTTTAATTCAGGTTATTTTTAAAGATAAAGTTACTCAAAGTGTTGGTATGGAAATTACGGTCAAAAAGTTTTAAAAATTGTCTTTGTTTAATAGCTAAGTTTAATAGGGACTAAACTCACTAAACTGAAGGGTTGCTCGATTACTAGGCCGTGCCCTAGGTCTAATTATAACTGGCGGGGTGCGTAATTAGATAATTATTTAAGGTGATTCCCCTATTCAAACCCTAATGTTAATTACAAGTTATTTAAATTTTCCATTGACCATTTTCAACTCTTCTCCCATGTGAGAAGGTTCTTGTCTCTATTCTCCATGGTCTATCCTCCCTCTTATTCAACATGCAAACAAAATAGCGAAGTAACTGCAGTCACTAGCTTCAAAACTGAAGTCGTATCTAACGCCTATGTCTCCGGTATGTCCTAGGCATTATGCAAATGCTACAGCTTTATCAGCGGGCTCCTAATTTAGGTTACATCGGCCCGTATACCGCTGGAAAGAAATGCCGAGTGTTCGCGCTTGAAAGACGTAATAATTCAATAATTACATCGTTTGCAACAGTTCAATAGTAATGGCTGTACAGGAGAGGCACAGAGTAATGTATGGCCAGAGACTGGTTTGGTAAAGTTAAAAACTGGGAGCTGGTAGACTCTGATGCCCCGACCAGAGTAGCTTTCTCTTAACTCTCCGAGGCTCATAAAATTTAAGTCCAGATTTGTAAACCGTTCCGTTCGGTTTATAATGCATATCTAGTTTGTCACATACGTTGATGGTTCGGTTTTTTTTTTTTCAATTTATGAGGGCTCTTAATATTAATAGGTAAGGTATTTCATCTTGAATCTTGGTTATCGTAATGTATAAAATATTAAGTGCATAAATAAAACTATATTTGTAATTTTTCACACAACTTATAGTGTTTATGTATTTCAACGTCGAACGTTTTTAATCTATGCGAGTATTTTAATGGGAGGCATAGAAGTAGGAAGTGGACGCAGCCTTATAAAGCTTGTGTTTGCTCATGGTGGAACGAGCACAATAGCTGCAGTACATGGGGATCAAGTGATCGTCGTTGACTTTGTAACCATAGAGTTTTATGTTTCCCTGGTACTTAAATGAATTATAAATTACTAGCTTCGCACGGGTGCAATAACTATTTAATGGACGTTATTATACATATAAACCTTCCTCTTGAATCACTCTATCTATTAAAAAAAACCGCATCAAAATCCGTTGCGTAGTTTTAAAGATTTAAGGACACAAAGGGACAGAGAAAGCGACTTTGTTTTATACTATGTAGTGATAACAAAGTTACGTACTCGGTCAAAAACTTGCTACATTTCAGTTCATAGGAGTAGGTAGGTTCGTTGTTTTTTTATTAAACGAATTATGGATCAGCTGTTTAGTAACTTTTGATTTGGAGATGTATCATAAATGTTTAACAGTGTTTTTGTCTCTGTTAATATTGTTTAATGTTATGTTTTATGGTATTTTCCAAAAGGGACATGATTCCAGTTTACTAGATTGCATTAATTTCAGTTGCAAAGTCTCCGTAACTACAAATTCTATGAATTCCACTTAATAGTATATTTCATCGTTAGTAACTCCGATCCCACAGACCTCTTGCTGACGTACCTCCAACGTAAAGTGCCGAATGGCGTCCATTTCTTCGTTATTAAATAATGACGGCGTTTACATTTTGAAATCCTGACACCGCAATAAATATATCAGGCCACGGCTTTATATTTCAAAATGGCTGTCAGTCGGAGTGGCGAGCCCGCCATCAAAAACGGTGACGACGCGATTTCTGCGCTCGATACGACGCCATTACGGCCCAGCCACCAGCCCTGTCCTTTGTCATTAAAATACTTCATAATACACGGTACTTATTTAAGCTAATATTGAACTTTCTGATATACATTTTATGGCCTATTCCGATCTAATACCAAAAAACTAATACCATTTGGTATTAGTTTATTATCCCAGTGAATTTTTATTCCGAACGAATACCATTCAAAAGAAGTACCTAATCTATTCCGAACGAATACCAAAACATAACTTTTAGTACAGTCACAGAAAACGTTTCTTTGCTATTTCATAAGTTATTATAATGATCGTAATTCAATCCTAAATTTTATACAAACATTTTCTTATGAAAGTGATTGCCAATTTTTTTACCTGCAAAAAAGCACATTTTTACTTATGTAGATTGACATGCCAATTTTTTTTTTACCAGCAAAAAAGGTGAGCTCATTCCTATTGTTTAAAAATCCAAACCAACTAATCACAGTCAAGGGTTGAGCAAACGAAGCGCCTTAAGCGTTTTGATATTTTGCTTAATGAACGTTAAGACAATCAAATAAGGAAATAAGGTCTGTTTTTATACGAATCGTTGTCCTTGCACAAATAATTATTATTTATGTATTTAATGTTGATTTTTTTAAAACACATTAAATTGTAATGACTGTCGTGCCAATATTTGATATTTGTTTACAAAGTATAAAAGTAATTTCTTTTTGTCATAGTTGTTGATTGAATCTTTTACTTCTATACTTATAATAAATCTGTAGAGAGGTCAATTCTGTACATTAAATATATTTCCAAAATAACTATCAGGGGGTGATTAGGGATCGATACTGATGCCAAAAATGCAATCAGTAAAATTTTTGTCTGTCTGTCTGTCTGATGTATAACCGTTATAGAAACAAAAACTACTCGACGGATTTTAACGAAACTTGGTACAATTATTTTTCATACTCCCGCGCTGGTTATAGTATACTTTTCATCACGCTACAATCAATAGGAGCAGAGCAGTGAAGGGAAATGTTGGGGAAACGGGAGAAGTTACTCCATTTTTTAAGCTTCCGTCGCGTGTGCAACCTTAATGGTTAAAGCTACACAGAAATCATGTATGACGGAAATGTTCTCCTTAAAATTATATAAAAAATATTCCACGACAGCATATGTCTATCTTTTATGGTTGACTCACAATAACACGTGTAACTCCCGATAGCTTAGCAGTTCGAAGCTTTCTGATTATGTATACCTATATTTTATCTACTCTTACGTTTATGACACTTAAGTGGGTGAAATAAAGGGGTGAAGTTTAAACGAAATTCACGCGGGCGAAGCCGCTGGCAAAAGCTAGTATAATTATAATTTTAGTATTTAATTGTAATTTTAATTTTTTTGTGATAGTTTTTATTTAAAGTTGAAAACGATGCCTAGTGATTTGTTGGAAAAACTTTATTTATTCTTAAGGTATTTGTGCAATTATTTGTTACTACATTTGAACATGTTTAATAAGACTGATTTTGATTGAAATATACATTACTTAATATCACATTTCACAGCATTTTTATTACTGACTGTACCTTCATACCATTTTAATAATTTTGGGATTCGTTTATGACTGGTATTCGTTCGGAATAGAAATTCACTGGGATAATAAACTAATACCAATGGTATTAGTTTTTTGGTATTGGATCGGAATAGGCCCATTTTATCATTGAGAATTTGTAATTATTGACAAATTAAGAATTTCAATATTATGGAGTTATAGGCAACAACAAGTGAAAACAATAATAACATCAATATAAGTATCAAATAAGTAAGCATCACTCAATTTGACGACCAGTATGGCGCTTAGGTTACCGTGGCGGATCGCCGTTCCAAAGGTACTGGGTTCGATTCCCAGCGAGGCGGACATTTCAATGAGTTTCAATTTTTATATTCTCTGTCCGAGTGTTCATGTTTTGGCTGTTGCTGCTAGTGGCGGCTATGTGTAGGTATGTAGCATTATTAAAAAAGTTGTCAAGTCTTTCATCATTGAACATCATTGGTCAAAGGTCAAAAAGGTCAAAGGTCATCATTGAACCAGAACACACTCCAAGTCGTCAACAAACCTTTCTCCGTCAGTTCCATATCAGCGTAATCCGTGCAATAAAATAATTATATCATAAATATATAAAACTGTCAGTGCTATCTCTGCATGATAATTAAAACATTTTAATCTAAGCAGTAAACGTTTAATTTAGTGTAAATTATGTATAATACAGACGCACAGATAACAGATACATCGTTACGACTGACCCGTGAAATTTTTGTTCAGTGTTAACTTAACCTCCCAGTTCAACGTTTTATGTATTTATATCTCTGAGATATAACTTTTTATCAGCTGCTCTATTAATAAAATTAATACGTACTTCTAATGAAATAAGTTTTTTTTCTTACGATGATGTTCATATTTTCAGAATTTTATTATTCTTTAATGCATTAAGCTACTAAAGTTTTTTTCTTTTCTTTAAGTTTTCCTTATGTTTTATTTGTCTCAATTTTCCGTTAATAGCCGTGGCGATGACGTCACCACAACTTTATATACTTAACCATCTTGTCTCTCCCACAGCAATATACCTACCTACAGCAGCAATTACAAGATTTACAAGTGATTACTTAAAACTAATTTATAAAGAACGGTTACATTTCGTTTAGGTTCTCGGTAAACTAACAATATACGAAGAGATTTCTCATGAATTATTCATAACTCGAACATTAACAGTACAAAGCTAGAAATAACATTTGGCCAGTTAAACATAACCCATAACTTGGATGCTATTAACTCTGCAAAAATTAACTTTGCGTTCAACTTAACGTCCACACGAAGCGAAGCTAGAGCTAAGATATTAAAAAAAATTAAACTTATCAGATGTCTTTACAGATCATTCGATTAACGAAACGATAAAGCTCGCACTGTCAGTAATCCATACTTCCATACTAATATTATAAATGCGAAAGTCTCTCTGTCTGTCTGTCTGTCTGTGACGTTTTCACGGCTAAACCACCGCCGGTGCGATTTGGATGAAATTCGGAATGAAAATAGTTGAATACCCAGAGTCACATATAGGCTACTTTTTTTTCAAAAATCTACCCGTAAACTAAAGGCTTGAAATAGGGGATGAAAGTTTGTATGAAAAATCTAAACCGCCTGACCGATTTCGATGAATTTTCCCAGGAAGATAGTTGATGACGTACCTTCTTCCCCACTTCCCCGGCTCGCGATATAAACGAATTCCACGCGGGCGAAGCCACGCTCGGCCTGTCCGCACGGATGCGGACGTTGACCAGTTAGCGGTCGAGCTCACTGTCAGCGTGCAGAATGCACTGCAGGCTGCAAGCAGCGAGCAGAAAGCTCCGGGGAAGTTACCACCTCTCCCCCGCCATCTACGGAAACTTCTAGAAAAGAAGCGCAGCCTGCAGAAACGCTGGCAGGAGTCCGGGTGTCCGCAGCTGAAGAACCAGCTCAATCGGACCGCAGCCCGACTCAAGGCCGAGTTAGATGCACACGCGACTGAGAGCTGGGAGGAACAGTTGGACGAAGCGTGCGACGACTGGGCGGCACTACACCGCATATGTCGCACCTTCACGAATACCCCAGCTCCAGTAAGACCGCTGTTGCACGAGGACGGCACGATCAGATACCGGGCGGAAGATCGTGCGGAGATCTTCGCCGAACACCTCGAACGCCAGTTCCGGCCAAACCCGACGGATAAGGTGGAACATGTCGCGGCAGTCGAGCAACACCTGGAAGGGTACTTCGCACTGCCTATAGCTCCCGAAGAGGACCCAATCGTAGTCTCTCCCGGCTTGGTGCAACGCACCATTAAGAAGCTCCCTCCAAACAAGGCCCCCGGTGCTGACGGGATCACGAACAGAGCGCTGCGGCACCTCCCACAGAGGACGATCGGAGCAGCCGCGCGCCTGTTCAACGGGATCCTTCGCACCGGGCATTTCCCGCAGGCCTGGAAGTCGGGGAGGGTTATTATGCTGCCCAAGCAGGGGAAGAACAGGCTGAAGCCGGAGAGCTATAGGCCAATCACCCTGCTTCCCACCCTATCCAAGGTGTTTGAAAAGCTCCTGTTGCGACACTTAGCGCCGCATATTGCCCCCAGACCGGAGCAATTCGGGTTCCGGCCGGAACACAGCACGACTCTTCAGTTGTCGAGGGTGCTGCACACCGTTACCGCGGCCCTGAACAAGGGAGAACGCGCGTGTGCAGTGTTCCTCGACATGGAAAAGGCGTTCGACCGTGTTTGGCACGACGGCTTGCTCTACAAGATCTCGCAGTCGTCGGCGCCCCGGCGTGCCGTAAAGGTGATCTCCAGCTTCCTTGAACACAGAAGCTTCAGAGTAGTGGTCGATGGCGCCGAATCTACCGAGCGCCCGATCGCAGCCGGCGTCCCGCAAGGGAGTTGCCTGTCCCCGGTCTGCTACGCCCGCTACACCGACGACATCCCGGCGGCAGGGGGGGCGTCGCTTGCCCTGTATGCCGATGACGTGGCGTACGTCACCACGTCACTCAACAGAACCCACGCCATCGTCAAAATGCAGCGTGCGCTGGATGCCCTCCCCGAATGGCTCGCCGCGTGGAGATTGTCGGTGAACGTCGGGAAGACGCAGGCCGTGAACATAGGAGGAAGACAGAGTAAGCGGGACACTACTCTGAAGCTACACGGACTAGACATCAAATGGGCCCCACAGGCCACGTACCTGGGGGTCAGGATTGACTCAAGACTCTCGATGAAGCCGCAGGTTTCGAAAGCCGTCGCAAACGCCAGGAGCGCGATGGCAGTCCTGAAACCAGTGCTCTCCTCGAGCCTCCCTCTCGGACTGAAGCTCGGGGTCTACAAGACCTACATTCGATCCCGCCTCACGTACGCGGCACCGGCGTGGTACGCGCTCGCCAGCGAACCGCAGCGCAAAAGGATGCGCGCGGTGCAGGCGATTGCGCTCCGCCGGATCACTGGTGCGCCGAGGTACGTGAGGAACGCCGTCAACCAGAGGGACCTTCGAGTCGAGAGCCTGGATGACTTCATCGAGAGGCTGACACGCAATATGTTCGGGCGTGTCGATGCGTCGCGCTTCCCGCACCTGCGGGACCTTGCGCCGCTCCACGCCCGTCCACCGGACCGCTGGGCCTTCCCGCGCGACTTGTTGGTTGCGCGGGACGGGCCTGGCACGGACTGACACCGGGGCTCGTAAGTCGTCGCCCGGCGCTGATCGGCTCCTGCTGGGCTTCCCACCAGCGGGATCAACCCGGTAGGGCCTCGATCGCCTGGGCGGCGCGAAGATGAACCCCGTCCCGATTGCGACTCTGCGGCCTATCAAAAGGCCGCCTCACCGGATTTACCTGATTGGTTAACCAAAGACGGAAAACCAAGGGCCTTAGGGCCCAACCCAAGGACCGGCCCGTTTTAACGGGCCGCGAGAGACACCCCCGAAGGGGACTAAGTGTCCCGAGGGCTCCACCCACCCAAACAGGGTGGAGTGAAGATAGTGAGCTGAGCTGAGCGAAGCCACGGGCAAATGCTAGTGATTTCATATTTACACACTTGAGTTGCCGAAAATGGGGAATTGGCACTTCCGGCTAAAAACGAATTTATTACCCGCGCTCACGGTTACGCTGGTAAGTAAAATTTACTTAAGGTGTTTTTAATTTTCGCCATCTACAATGAACCTTAATTACAGGGGCGGAAAGTTGACATTTGTATGGCATGCAATTAAGACCAATTCCATATCGAACGCAAACAGTTTATGGGTAATATTTAAAAAAGTAATAGGTAAAAAAATCAACGTTGCGATAGTAACTTTGTAAAATGCAAATATAAAGTGAGCCATCGACTTTACGGTAAGTCAGCAAACTCAAGATATAAACAGATATAAGTACACTTAAAATCTCCATGGAGTCGATTAACGTCGAAACACGAAATAAAACGCATTTCTAGAATACATTAAGCTAATTGCCATCGAAACAAAAGCTCGGCTAAGTCGCACCTTTCAACCCGCCAGTTCCTTAAAAGCCCGGGAATATATTTTAAAAGCTCCAGGGACTTAATTGATGGGCAAAGATGGAAGATAGCCATCATACAATGAGTTGGCTATTTTTAATGAATATTCATTGAAATAGTCGTTAGGTGTTTTTTTTTTTCATTACTTTAATTGTAAAGTGAATGGTGCTAACGTCTCTTTGGATCGCGTGAGGCGTAATGCCTTAGCTTTTTTAGTTTTCGTTCGTTAACAGATAAGTGGTAGTTCTTCTTTTTGTGGGCAAAAACCTTATCTATGAAGCGGAGTGATATATCTCGTGTTGTCTTGTTATTTCGCTATTAACTGAATTGCACTTGCATACAATTGACGTTTTAATTCTCCATTCCGTAATTGCGATATAATTTATAGAAATTTAAATGCACGTAATTCGACGCGCGCTGATAGTGTTATCTGTTCGAGTCTTCCTATCAGATCTGTACTTTTAATTGCATAAGGATTTTTTGTTGCAAATTTTTTGCGCAGACGCAGAGCGGTTATTATGGCGTAATGGCGTTCCCACCGTAGGACATGGGGTTTCTGAAGCAGTGTGTGAAATGAGTTCTAGGCTGGCATGGGTGATTGTTGCCTAGATAAAAAAATTGTCATGGGACATCCGGCAGGAATAACGCCTCTTTACTTACATATTTTTGTATTGAACAGGCACAGTAACACAAGGTAGCAACTTGAAAGCCATTGTACTAAAATTGAAATTTTTTTAACGTTACAAAAATAAAATTTTATAAAGAAGTATTATAAAAATAACTCATTATAAATTTAATACATGTTAAGTATCTATTTACGTAAGTAGGTACTTTAAATCAAAAGTAATTGCAGTAAGCTTATACGTTTTTGAATGTCTATAAATAGGTAAGTAGGTATATGAAAATTGGTAGTTAAGCAGTAATATTATTATTTATACCATATTCTGCTCCTCATTCGTAAGATTTTAAAGAAACCATCCGTTAACATTCACACACATACACTCCCTTCACCTCACACACACACATACCTATACAAGTATACAATCTACACATACATAAAAGTACATTTTCTATATCTCTAAATAACAAGATTTCTCTTTCGCACAAGAACATACAAACACACACACACCACACATCCACTCCCCCCCACACACAAGCACCCCCACAGCCATGCATAATCGCGTTGTCTACATCTGTACGTTTCAACGTCTCTCTTTCACACACACACACACACACACACACACACACACACACACACACACACACACAAAACACAAACACACTTCTAAAACCGCAACCAAATCTAACCTTCCACCCGCAACCATTCCAGTACGACGAGAGCCTCCACGGCGGGGGCTACATGGAGGGCGGCGCGATGTACCACGAGCACCGGCTGACGCACCCCCACCTGCCGCCGGTGCACTACCCGCCCCCCGCGGCGCCCGCGCACGCGCTGCCCGGCGAGCCGCTCGTGCACAAGCGCGACAAGGACGCGATCTATGGGTGAGTGGAGGGGTAACGTGTGAATTCTACTTTAGGTGTCGTGCACCGCTTCTAAAGTTGTAAATTGTAAAGTTAGCGCTCGAACTGGTGTGAACCGGTTTGGACTAGTATTGACCGGGTAGAACTAGATTTCACTGGTTATTTGCACGAATTAGCAGTGTCGATGGCTTGTGACGTTCTGTTTCATTAGTAGTGATCTTAGTAGTATTCAAAGCACAACCAGTGTCTAGCACTAAGCTTAGTAAAGTCACGATCTTTGGAGGTCAAGGTACATTAACATTGTATTTGGTGACCACGATTCGATAGCTTTTTTATTTTACAATGATCTTGTAGATTTCGGGGATGGATGCGTTTAACGCTTAATGCCCCTATGACGGCGTACTTGAGTTGTTATGTCCTGCGCTTCCCTATGTTTTTATGAAATACGAATACATGATTCCGCTTTTGAATTTCATACTGTCATAACTACGCCTAATACATACTGTAATATCTACGCCTAAGGACGCCATAATTATTTATTCTATTTTTTAAGACGACGAGTTAATTTGACTTTAGCTTTAGTGCTTGAACACCTGGAATAGTTAACATACTAGTAGATTGTTACTTATCTGTTGCTAGTTATTCACAATCTAATTATTGTTTATAAGTAGGGGTACGTAAATTTCGCAAATAAAAAATCATGATTTCGCATTAAAAAAAACTCAAAATAGAAAATTTCGCATTTATTTCGCAAAAAAGAAAATGCAGTGTTAAAAACTCAATTAAAGGCTAGAATTGTTGTAATTCCTACATTTTCATCTTTCATTGTTTGCCTGCGATCAGTTACGACAATGTTGTAGATACTAAAGTACCTCTAGGCATCAACATTATTGACAGGGCAATTGAGACATTGAATAGCTGCTTTTGTAAGCTTTTGTAAATCCAGGGTAGCAAGATTTTGATGCAACTAAAACTTGCATTGTCACTTGTCTTTGTCTGTTTTGATCAGAGTTGTAATAATTGTTAGCGCGTCTGATCAACATTTGAAAGCACGTAACGTAAAAAGGTGCGAAAGTGTTTAATTTTCAAATTTCGCTTTTATCGCAAATAAAATGCAGATTTCGCATTTATCGCATCTATTTCGTAAAAACGAAATTAACGTACCCCTTTATAAGTATTAACATACATAGATTGTAATTATCTGTATTTAGAGTTTTATTAACACTTAGTTGTAACTTTATCAAGAAGAAAATAGACATAAATATACATAATAGTAGATATTAGTAATGAAGTTATTGACGTAGTATTTAATTGCACGCTTAATACCTACTTTAAAATAAAAACATTGACGTCATAACGTTGTTTTATATATTATTATGTAAACTAAATTCAGAGGTAAGTTCGTGATGGTTTCTAATAATAATAAATATTCAATTAAATAATTAGGGTTACCAGAAGTTTTACCAGATTTAAAGGAATATTTCCGGCCTTTTGGCCTTCATCCATATTTTTGGTTTCTCAGGATATAAAAAAAACGTAAAAATTACAAAATGATTCGAGAAGCTTTTACCTTTTAGTATATATTCTATAAAAATAACCAATCATTGTCATCGCACACAAAAATTTTAGTAACAGCAAAATACTGAAAAATAGAAATTGAAAGTAAAATGTATTTTTGTTATCAAGTTTTGTGGTTTAATTATTGGTTGACAAGTTTCTTGAGGATTCGAATATCATTACCGGAACTAGTAACTACTATGATTTTAATAATACTAGGAATGTTAGCTTATAAACAAAATAGGTATTACATATCCAGCTTCGGGCTTTCCTTTGGAAACGAATAAGAAAGAAATTAAGTATCTCTAAACTCATCACAGCAAAATATCTTTCATCAGTTACTTTAAAAAAACACTCCACAACAATTAATTTGTAAGGTAGGCATATTTTTGCAATTAATATAATAATGATATTCATACTTTAAAACTTCTAAGGAAGACAAACGCCTTAATCGGTTATTTATAATTGTTTAACGGTAGTAATAACTCATGGATAATTACATATAATTAGGGTTATTCAATCTAATTTTGCAGCTGTCTGTACGGTTTCAATTGAGGCAGTTTATCATAATTAATTATGAATTAATGATAATGATGAAATTATATTTTGTTGTATTTTTCATATATCTAAATAGGCGATAATTTTTACAAGTATTATAAATAAACAAAACCTCTGCTAAAACATATATGTAGTAGGTAGAGCACTACGGTAGAGCATGCTCTATCTCTATATTCTGTTCCGTTCGAATCGAATTCTTTATAATGGCAACATAAACGCCAGCTTTCTGCTCCTATGATTAAGGTCCATTGTCGATTGCCGGAGAATTTAAAATGCCTCAAGCAAATTTGTTTACAAACTGAATTAAACTGTGAGTACACATAATAAAGTTGATTTTAACGCGGAGTGGCAATATCATATCCTCGGCGACTACAGCCCCCGTATTATGAGCTCTTAATTCCAGACAGTTCACGTTCACAATGTGTGGGTGACAGAGACAGAATTGTGAACGTGAACTGTCTGGAATTAAGAGCTCATAATACGGGGGCAGGTCTTCTCAGTTACAAATCATCATCAGTGCTCAGTAGTGGGACATCAATCGAAGCCCATACAATATGTCCAAAATAGGCTGATGCCTCCTCACAACTGCAGCTGCACGTACACGCAACTTCATGCATGCACACTTACATATACACGTATACACACCTACCCATCAACACGACCATCCACACCCACACAAGCACTCATAGATACCCTCACAAACACACGCGTAAGATTGAGTAGTAAAGTAATTACTTAAATCTGGCTTAAGTGCAAGTAATAAATATATGTTGTATAATGTATGGATTTAAAGCTGTAAATGTAACATAATAAATAAATAAATAAATGCATGAGGATGTTGACCAGCAGCTGCAAAGACAGTCCTAGTCCATCGAGGGACCGCCAAATCCGTTAGCAGTAGGTATAACCAATGATGTTTTAAATATCTAGATTGAGCGTCGCCCTACAATGAAAACAAAAAAAACAAGTCAACATTATCAAGCATGTGTGCGTGTAGGCGATGTTTTTCGCGTTCATTTATTGTCTATGTGTGCGTAATCTGTGCGTAATGATATAAAAGTTGTGGCCAACAGTTGGCCACAACTTTTTGACACGTTTTCGCGGATTCGATGTTCCATCTAGATATTTAATACATTTTTGGGTATAACAATAATGTAAGGTGGATACAACACCGCACTAGCCGGCTAATCGTTTTAAATCGCAGTTATCGCGTTGTCGTCAAGATACCGTTTATTGTGCTATCAGATACGGACGGCCCACGGTAGCAGGTGCTTTACGGATTACCATGCGTTATTGTACTTGTATCTAATTTTTAATAGTGTGTTTATGTTCGTCAAAGTCAATGTTTTTTTTTATTAAGTTCTTTGTGGTATGTTGTACTTTTGAATAATTTCTGTAACATACGTTCATGTAGTAGGTAGTGTGTGATGGTACAAACAAACCTACAAAAATTACAATTTAATTGAAGATATAAATTATACTTGATCTCACTTCGCTTTAGGTAACGATTGTCTTAATCTTATTAATATCACTAATGATACCTACGCAGTAATCAAAATATAAATGGCGATATCCAGGCGCCATTAATAAGTAAAAAGGAAAATAAAAGTTGACGGACTTCGTCAAGTATTTCATTTCATTTCATTGAATAGGTATTTGAAGATCATCTTTAAGTTTTCTTATTTTAGTGAGCATTTGCGACCTGTAACGATATAAGTTGATTATATTAATTTATAATACCAAATTATCAAACTTACGATGCGCTTGTTCGTTTTTTTTTCACAATTTGCGCTCAAAATTCGACCATAACTCATTTTGTTAACGTAAGATTAAAGTACCTACTTCACATAGGCACTATGAATGTATATTTCAAACGTATGTCACATGTCACACATTGAGTAGCTTATATTAGTGTGTCATATTTTTGTTAATTTAATGTGTTTCAAATAATGGATAATTGTATAAAATTACTAACATTCTGTATTCCTGTATATAAACTTTTACTGTGCCCTGGATACTGCTTGGTCACCGTAGTTTATGTATGAAAAGGTACGAAGTAAGATAAATTACTTATACCTACGTATCTACTACAAAAATTGTTAGGATATGTCGAACAACTGTAATAAAAATTCATTGGACACTGCCCTAATCCGCACTGGGGCAACGTGGCAGCATTCACAGTTAATAAAGATAAAGCTAGTTAACTAACCATAGTTAACTTTATGGTCGTTAAAGTGTAATACGGCCATAAACGTCATACAATTGTCACTATGCGTCACAGATAACGCGGTGTGATATTTAGCACTCACAACTTACTCACAAAGATCTTCGGTTATCTGATCAAAACTTTGAGGAGCTTCTGGCTCGGGAGGGGACGTGGACAGGCGCGGAGCGGGTAGCGGGAACGGGAGCTTTTGTTTTTTTCGGTGTTTTTTTACAAATGTATGTTTAGACGTGTTGCCTGTAAAATTAATATTTTATTTTTAGGCAGATTTTAATTCGTATCAAATTATCACCACTTCGAATGATAATAATTCTCATATTCGTAATCAATTCTTAATTAATAATAATATAATAATAATTCAATTGCCAATCTGTGTAGAAAATTTATTATAATTTATCGTCCACACGACTAACATGCCTTTACCATTACTTGGCTGCATTGTTCGAAATTTAATCCCATCTTAATCTGGTTGTTCGCTCGTAATTCGCTTTTAACTGCGTTTTTACTGCAAAAGTTATTGCAATTTTAATATATTTCATAGGTGTTTCAAACAGCGGAATGGTCGTTTGGTTCCCGATGCATACATAATTGGCTGTTTTTCATCGTCTGTTGTTTTCTATAGGATAATTTACAAAGAATTAATAGTTGAGTGGTCACGGTCGTTTGCTGTTCAGGTGGGAACGATGTGGGTGATCCGTAAACTAGAAACGTTCTTGCTCTATTGCTTGCAGTAATTTTACGTCTAGAACTTTCCGAATAATCCATACTATACTGTTTACCCTGAATTAATGTACTTATAAATATACAATAAACAAGGTACGCTGTTACTCTTAAACGGTAGAGTTTTAGATAGTGTTAGGATACCAGTAGGTACTATTTATTATCTCCCATTTCCCCTTTTTGGCTAGCAACGCATCAGAAACGTTCTTGGTGTCACGTAAAAATAAATTCATGAGAAATGATAACCGTTCATCATTATGTTTAACATAAAAAAATGCAAGGAATTTACTGTTTCCATATATAAGTTTTAAACGTCGAAGGCCAAATGTAAATTCTATCAAAACAACATTTTCGCTACAGGAAACAGACCATCAAATTAAAATCTCCAACAATTTTCATACGTCCGTAGAGAATAGAGTGTTTCTATATCCGTAGCAAAATCAAATGACGTCATTTTACGATGTCTAGTCTTAAAGGATCGTTAAAATATTATACGTTTAATTATAGTATTTAACGAAACAAAGAATAAATGGGCTATTGACCTGATTTTATCAGTATTGAACACCTTACCGACTTATCTAATGCTGCTACTTGAGGTGGTAAAAGCGTTTGCTACTCTGCAAAGCATTTTTGGAGAAGATTTTGACGCTAGCCAATAAAATAAGTAAAGTAAATACAAGTATACCAAGATTATTTGATATTGACGTCATCATTAGAATTCTTATTTGACATGGTCCGTTAACTTAATTTACTTTAATTTTTCACATAACAGTTTCATCTATGAAATTATTAATAGCATTTGTACAAAGTCCTAATGTTTTTTTTAAATTAAGATAGCAAACGAGCATGCCAATTATATCAATAAGAAAGAGTTGATTCTCCTTATCAACCTACATGACCAGATTCGATTTAGCCCCGTATTCATCTCACCTTGGTAATAGTGCGTGGTACTTCCATTCCTACCTAATTCATACATATACCAGTTTCTTCACGATGTTTAACTCGAGTGTCAAAGCAAGAGATATTAATCAATGTGCTTAACATAATATAGTAAGGCCAGTCACACCTTTGTTTTTCTATATTTATGGCTGTATTAGAGTTTTGCAATCAGTGCTTTAATTACATATTAATAAAGTTGAGTAAGACATTTACAGTCAGTATTTAATGGTACTTGACAACTACCAGTATTGGCTAATTGAGTGCAATAAATTAAAATTCAATCACTCACGCCCTGTTTGATATACATTTCATTATTGGTCTGAGCAAATGATTAATTTTAAGCTACTTCTGCGTGACTACTTACTAACACCGTTTCATCATTGACCAGCGTGGCGGAGTATGCACCACAAGTCACTGTAAAACTGAAATAATTTAAAAAAATATTTTTAAATTTTACGCATGCAATGTTATCTTTATTGCAGCAGTTTTGCAACAGTTATGTGAGATAAGAGTATTTAATTAATTCATGTAGGTTTTTTATTTAAACAATATTTTAATTAACACATTACGTGATTAAAATAAATGAAATAATAATTAATCCTTCCTACTAATATTATAAATGCGAAAGTTTGTAAGGATGTATGTGTGTGTGTGTGTGTGTGTGTGTTTGTTGCTCTTTCACGCAAAAACTACTGAACGGATTTTCATGAAACTTTGCAGTAATATAGCTTAGACATCGGAATAACATAATTTGTTAAAATTTATAGAGATTTTTGAAGGGACTGGTACCTATCCCGAAGCGAAGCGAGGGCGGATTTACTAGTTATAAAAATGCAAGTCAGATATGTATATAATTGGTATTACTTATTTATTACATAATATTTTTTTAATGCAATTAATTAGTTGTTTAATTAAATATTTTTTCACTAAACTCCATCGATATGCGACCATTGTGTGACCTTTCTATCTGAACCGGACAGCCTACATTTTATATTTTTAGTATTTTTTACCTGTAAATCTTTAATAATATACCAAATGAATGCTTATAATTTAGTCCGTCAAACGCTCCTCCTGTCACTGCGCACGCGCCTGGCGGTGATTGAATCAGTGTCACGTCTTGACAATCTGCCCACAATCACCTCTTTGTGTCTCACTTACCAACGGTTTGTCCACGTTTTTATTATAATCTCCCCCATTGATATTTATTTGAAGTCTAGCTCCAATACAGTGTTAACTTAATTAAAAAAAAAGGTTTTAATTATGTAAGTAGGTACTTGCATTATATTAACTTAGCCTACTTAGTGTGTTATACAGTACCTTCTTTCACAAATATACTATGCTATGAAAACTACAAACAAACTACAATAAACAAATATACCCTGCTATAAAATGGCTTCTGAAAATCTTTTTTAAACTTTACACACAGAAGCCATTAAAAGTTATAAATAAATCTGTCGAACTACACGTGAGAAAGGCCCATACTGGGAAGCAGACAAGAATCATAAGTCCCATATGAGCCAATCGTAAGTCTCCCCAGTAGCATTATATATTATTCGACATGAAAAAAATGTGTATTTTCGTAAAAAAAATTATAACTTTATACAAACCCGCTTCCCGCCGACGATCGTGTCGCGCCTTTTGCGTCGTGATTGTGTCGTCACGTGTTGACAATACGTAATCGCCGATCACACCGCCATGCGCTTGCGCAGCGCCATTCAATGCTCGCTGTCAATACTCAATACGGTACAATACTCGAGGCGTGTTCGATATATTTTTGAATTATGTTTTTAAACTCACAACTAAAAGGCTACTCACGATGTGTAGTTTGTTCGTACGCTGGTAGTTTATAAGTTGGACTGTCGTCGGCCTGTCTATAAGCTGGTTCAGCCGTGACTACGTCACGTCATGCAAATGGATCCAAATATCGACATACAAACCATTCATCATATTATTGTAAAATGACCATAATCTGCTTAGTTTAAAACCAAGAATCCAAGCCCTTCAATAGACTCCATGCAGATAAAATAAAGAAATCATAGAGAACAATCAAGAAGTAGGTGCCAAGTAGGTACCTATAATAGGTGCTGTACTTATTGTCAATTGACAAATGTTTTTAAAGCAAGAACTAGACCAAAGTATACCAGGTCCTGACAACCAAAGAACCAGATTGATCCGTCCCTCTGTCCACAGGCACCCCCTGTTCCCCCTGCTGGCGTTGATCTTCGAGAAGTGCGAGCTGGCGACGTGCACGCCGCGCGACCCTGGCGTCGCGGGCGGCGACGTCTGCTCCTCCGAGTCCTTCAACGAGGACATCGCAGTCTTTAGCAAACAGGTAAGGGCTAGCTGCTAAGCGTTTGTAGGGGTTAGCATAAGATATGGGTGTAACCCGTGTAACCAAGTGCAGTCGTACAACGATGTTTTGGCGCGTGGGTGACAGAGATAGTGCCTTACCTGTAAGGCGCTGTCTCTCTCACCCACACGCCAAAAGATCCTTGTAAGACGATAGGTTATAGGCAGCTGACAACCCTATGTAGTAGGAAATGTCAATGACCTGAAGTGCAGGACCACAGAGTAGACATAAACATAAATGTAACGTTTTGATGACACGGCCATTTGGCTTGCAAATGATCGCAGTGCGTGCGAAATGTCATCGTCATGTTAGTATTTAGATTTTTTTTTTACTTTTTCATGAACGCTGTTTTTATTAAATTACTTCCGAACTACTTACTTACTTAATTGTTTTTGCAACGTTATTTGCCCTGCTTACTTATATCAAGCTGAGGAAACCACAACCTTTTTGTTGTTCGATAACCTTTCCGACGTACAATGACAACAACACAAGGATACCCAGACAACAACTCAACTACTGGAACAAAACCCATTAGGCTTTTTAAGTTCTTATTGGCCATTATTAACTTGTTATTATCCGAAAACAATCGTTTCCAACATTGTAGCTCCATGCTTTCAACGTTTTTGTCTCGACAACAAAGCTTTCGACGTAAAAAGTCGAGCTCAGTTTGCGGTTTTCCCATGGTCGGTTGCCGTTTCATATCCACGCAAACATCCCTAGAATCGAAACTCATAAAAATCCACGACTCCCAATCGGATTACATATACAAAACCCATTTAGTGTAGGGTTGCCGACCTCACATTTAAAAAACCAGGATTTGCAGTTGGAGAAACCAGGACAATTCAGTTTGAAAACAGGACGCAGTAATAGATTTGCAATAGTTAAATTAATATCAATAAAAATAGGTGAAATGAAATTCAAGTAATTAAAATAATCATGATATGTTTTAATAAACGTATTTTAATAAAATTATACGAGTTGAAAACTAGTTATTAAAATATAAAACAAACACTTTAGTTTGTAACAAATTTTTTAAACTTAGGTTATTTATATTATCTAATAAATTCTTATATTATAAACTAGCTGTGCCCGCGGCTCCGCTCGCGTGGAACTCAAGTGTGTCACAAAGTTTTTCCCGCATAAATCTCGATCCCGCGAGAAGTCAGAAACAAAAAGTAGCCTATGCAATGCGCCATAACCTCCTCTATCTCCCACTGAAAGTCCCATAAACATCTGAACCCGCGACCTCGTTCCCACATAAGCGATTTTGCGCTGCGGGAATTCCAGGGAAAAAAGTAGCCCGTACATTGCTCTACAACTTCCTCTATCTTCCATTGAAAGTCCCATTAAAATCTAAGCCCACTATTTCGCGCATAAGAGTTTTTCCCTCGTGAATCCTGACCCCGTGGGAATTCCGGGATACAAAGTACCCTATATGTTACTTCACAACTTCCTCTATCTCCCAGTGAAAGTGCCATAAAAATCTAAACCCATTACTTACTTCGCGCATAGGAGTTTTTCCCACGTGAATCCTGATCCCGCGGAAATTCCGGGATAAAAAGTACCCTATATATTACTTTACAACTTCCCCTAGGTATCTCCCAGTGAAAATCCCATAAAAATCTAAGCCCGCAACTTTGCGCATAGAAGTTTTTCCTGCGTGAATCGTGATCCCGCGGGAATTTCGGGATAAAAAGTAGCCTATATGTTACTTCACAACTTCCTCTATCTCCAAGTGAGTCCCATAAAAATTTAAGCCCGCGCCTTCTCGTATAGGATTTTTTCCCGTGTGAATCCTGATCCCGCTGGAATTCCGGGATAATAAATAGCCTATGTGTTACTCCAGAACTTTTTCTATCACGCAGAGAAAATCTCATAAAAATCTAAGCCCGCAACTTTGCGCATAGGAGTTTTTCCTGCGTGAATCATGATGCCGCGGGAACTCCGGGATAAAAAGTAGCATATATGTTACTTTACAACTTCCTCTATCTCCCAGTGAAAATCCTATAAAAATATAAGCCCATTACTTACTTCGCGCATAGGAGTTTTGCCCTCGTGAATCCTGATCCCGCGGGAAATTCTGGGATAATAAGTAGCCTATATGTTACTTTACAACTTCCTTTAGGTATCTCCCAGTGAAAGTCTCATAAAAATCTAAGCCCACCACTTGGCTTCGCGCATAAGAGTTTTTCCCACGTGAATCCTAATTCTGCTGGAATTCCGTGATAATAAGTAGCCTATGTGTTGCTCCAGAACCTCCTCTATCACCCAGTCAAAGTTCCATAAAAGTTTAAGCCGGCGCTTTCATGCATAGGGGTTTTTCCCGCGTGAATCTTGATCCCACGGGAATTCCAGAATAAACAGTAGCCTATATGTTATAAGTTATTAATTTTTACTGTACTTTTCAACCCCACCAATTTCCTTCAGTGGCTGTGGTTGAGTTAACAAATAATCATAAAATTGGTCACACTTCATATCTGTAATTTAAATAGTTTTGATGATTGCAGCTACTGTTGTTGGCAGTAATCGGTTTCTTTCTTTTGACCACTGTGAATTTATGAGGGAAAAGACTCTCTCGACATTAGCGTTATGACACGGTATACTAAATACATATTCAGCCACTTTCTGCAGTTCTGCGTACTGCTCCTCAGAAATACATTGCTTGAAATATGTTAGCCACAAGGCGTTTAAGCTGTCGTCTTTTAGAGTAGGAATTTAAAAACCCAGGACGCTGCTTAAAAACTATTCAGGACGTCCCAGGACACTAAAAAAACTAGGACATGTCCTGGGAAAACAGGACGGTTGGCAACCCTAATTTAGTGTCACTATACGAAAATTACGAAAGAGAGAATGCGCGGCCGAATAACTTTGTGCCGACGCACCTGCCTCCATTACCCATCAGAATTAAAAAGAAAAAGAAGCCCGCGAACGCATTCGAATATTAAAATGTCGCGCGCAAAATGGCGTCCCGTAAATCAGTGGCGGCAATTTCTTCGGAATAATGATTTAATAACTATAAAGCGTGATTAACAACGGTAAATCAATGATTGGATTGTGTAGGCGTCGCTATATTGATTGTTTACGCGCCATTCTCCTCGGCATTACCGTTTCGTTCCCAACTTCGATGCTTGTTAGCTGTTTGTATGCGAATTCGATCGCCGAACAAATTAGCTCTCGTATCGGCGAGCCACAATCGATTTGCAACGTTTTTATATTAATTTTCATAATGCATGGCATGCCTTACCGGATTGGACGATTAAAAATAGCGCAGCCCGGCCTGGCTGGTTAGACGCGACTTCCATTTTTGAATGTTGGAAACATAAACAAAATTAGTAGGGATTAAAACACTTTTAACAACTGCTCTCCGCCTGTGAAAGTACCTTTATACCCTGTAATAGCAGAGCACGTGAATATGAAAATATCGACGTCAATAAAGTTCAAATTGCTGTCGTTTCGTTTACAACATTTCGTGTAAAGCTTTTAAATTTAATAAACATGCATTATGCAGAAAGTGGATCCACGTTTATCCCGTACTTCATTATCCTATTCCGATAATAACATAATACAAATCAACGTCCCCGGATAACACCTACCTACGAGGTATTATTTGGAGGACAAAAAAGACCTCGTAAATGGAGTCATTTGGTATCAATTCGGCTTTGTGAAACAGGTAATCTGGATACAAACCAACAATCAACGGCTGGGTAATTTTCTCATAAATTTATTATACCGCAAAATCTTTGTGGGTTTTTCTTTTTCCTGGGACAATAGGCTGAATAGGCGTTGACATGTTGCGGTGGGATGCAATTTAAAAATACGCCGACGTCTTCGGCCGACATTAAAACGTCAAACGGTAACGCGGGGGCGGAAGTGACTTTGTACGGGCGTCCGTGCGAGTTTCACTTTTAACAAACAATATTTATTAGTCGTTATCAGTCAGAGACTTGGCTGTACACTAATTATTGAAATTAAATTGTATTTATAGCTGTAATGCAAGCGGCTGCGACCTTTGCGGCCCGCTAAGATAACTGACGTCGATAAGACGACGGTGTCATGGAACTGACCGTATACTATTAATTATTTATTTACACAAACACGGAGCGAGTTCGATGATATCGGCGTACGAATATGGAAGCGGAATATTTTATTGCATAAACAACAAAATCAGTACCGGGTGACAGGTAGTGATAGCGCAATAAAAATATCGCTAACCGATTACGTTGTAAAGTGTCACATTTATCATGCGTCCGCACATGTAACACCAGTAACACGTACAAACGCTAATCGTCCGTTTTAATTACTCCAATAAAACGTTTATCGGTGGCGGTGGCACGTGAAATTGCCACAAAAAGAGATAAAAATTCGGACCTCCCGCTCTAGAACACTTTAATAAGCAACGTCCATAATTCATCGGCGCATCGAATAAATCATAAACGGTAAAGTGTTTATTTTCAACGTACTTAATATGTTATAAATTTATTTAAGTGGCATGCGGTACGATTGTGGAATGATTGATATAGTGCTCTCCGGCGAGCGATCGGTTTAGTTGTGATACTGTCATCCTCGCCGTCATCGGCGCTGAATAGGCGCATCACTAGCGAGCAGCACGGTAGGGATGCGATCGAGTGACCGCTTATCGAGTCGAGTGCGTACGTTGTCAGTCGATGACTGCGCGATCTTTTTATTGCCGTCGTTCCTAACGCTAGTTTATTATCAAAATAAATACATGTGCGTATGCGTCGACCGGGCCGCTTAACGGTATTTATTGGCCTATCGGGCCATCGATCTAAAGTATCGCAGGTAGGCCCGGCCACGTTATTTGTACTCGTTTGCCTTAACAATTTAAATTAACGAGGTACGCGCAGTCACGAATCAATGTAAAGACATTTTATAATCATTAACTCATTAATGATCGAGAGCACGGAGAACGCGTCTTTCTCCTTTTATCTGCAATATATCGGCTTACACGCTTTAGTTGAGCGAAAGAAAAAACTTGTGCTTTATTAAATTTAGTTTGATCTAGGGTTTAATTACAGGGAATATCATATCACGAGACGGGGATGCATTGTTACGTAAAAACAGCAAGTTACGTAATTGGCCTGAAGCGTGTAATATTTATTAGAACGAAGTGAATAATGGAAATAATTGCGGGACTTTTAATTGTTAAACGTCTTATGGAATATTCTGGAACACATTTAGTAAAGTCGTGAAGATATTTAAGGTTAAGTAGATCAGAACATTTATTCTGGTTATAATTATACTTACCTAAGTATCATAAGGAATATCATATTTCCTTACCTTATGTCTTTCTTAGTCCACAAAGTAAACTGAGTACCAAAAAACTCCTTTGCAAGTTTCAATAAAAACTCCATAAATATACCTACTTAGTTTATTGCGTTATTTGATCTGTGTTCCTTATTTAACTGTGTTGTTTTTCTTAGCACAACAAAGAGTTACTGTTAGGCAACTATGTGTTAAGCCGTCACGGTGTTCGAGACGAGAACTGGACTAAAACACACGCACGATGGACATTCAGACCAGTGATTTCACACAGCCTAGTGAAGTATTCCATGATAAAAACCAATCATAGTTGCGCAGATTCATTTAAAACTAATTTGCATACAGGAATCAATTAATCGAAAGTTATAAAATCTATGGATATACTTACGCGGAGTTTGCTCGCGATTTGATAACAACGGAAGATTTTTATACTTAAAGAGTCTTTTTTGGCGCTAAAAATAGGTAAGTCTTGAGGTTTGACCTTCTCTTCTTTTAGAACAAAGCTTATCAGATCAAATTTATTGGTAAAAGTACACACGGTGGATCAAATGTGTATCACAATATACTTTACAAGATAATGTGGTACAAATGTTATCCATTCTTTACTAAATAATTAGATAATGAAATGCATGATTGAAAAATCAACAAGTGACCTGAAATCGATTTACAAAGCCCATTTTTCCTTTAACTTCACAGGATAAGTCCTTATCCACCTTCCTACACTGAGGTCAACGTTCCTAGTCACCGACCTGGTACACACCGTTATAAAACGAAAACCGGGAAACTTAACTAACATAATACTTCACTTCACCGACGACAGGAGGGACTTTTCCACGTCTATTTCTTAAAAAGAGTAAAAAATCCACAGATGCGTTAGAAACGCATCGGGTTACAAGTGCGTGCGCAGTGACTTTGGTATGCAGTCCAGATATATATCTCAATATGTTAAACGGCCGAGCTAGGTGTAAATATATGCAACCGACGGTTAATAGCTGGAATAAATGAATTCTAATATTATAATTAACAACTCACCGTCGATATTTGTCACGGACACGCTAACGAACAACGCCGGTAATAAACTTTTCTATAAATTGCTCACCTGTCATTGAATTAATGCCTATTTTAATTGTACTTATTGAATATGATTATCTCCGTAAAATTATTGTATATAATTACAATTATCATCCTTCAATTACTTTAATCAAAAGGAATGTAATAAAAAGCGAGGAGTATGCACAGAAAGACAAACGTGTATTGTGTTAATTGTGGACGTCTAGTTTTTGTCGTTTGGCGATCGGTTTCCTTCGCGGGTCATAATTGGTCGATTTTAACAAATTATCCTATTGACTATCGCGCATACGAATTTGCACCATAAACTCAAGTAAAAAATGATTTATTCATTATGGTATGATTCATTTTGTCCGTGTAAGTGTTGAGTTAAAAAGTGAGCAACGGTCGGCTGCTTGAAGATGATCTATTTGTAGATATCTTGATTAAGAAACCTGTTGGGTGCACAATACTCTTGGCAAAAACGATACATATATAAATGTACGAATTTAATAAAGGGTATAAATAATGCCATAGTACTAGACGGTCTGATGTAGCTGGCCTTAGAACCAAGTGTGAAAAAACACGGATCGATATCAAAAACACGACTGCGTTGACATTCCAAAGACAGATTAACCAAGCGTGGATGTTCTTTTGAAAGTCGTATAAAAGATCACAAGCGTTGTATCTTTCATAGTTCGTTATTGTCGTCGCTGTGTTTATTTACATCTGTCGTCGTCTGTTTAGCTGCGATTGTCGGCTGAGGGGATTTGGACGCACAATTGAAGCTGTGTCGCCATGATCCAATTCGAAGTTTGGTGCGGAAATAAAATAAATAATGGCGGATCGATGCAGCTGCGGCCGCGCACCGCACAATATTCATTAACCGAGCGCTCCAGAGTGGAACCGCGATACGATACGTTTTTTGTCTCTCGCTCGCACGTAGCATTTGCGCTTTTTTTAATGCATCGGCGATTTCGTTTTATCGTCCCCATCGAGTGGTTTTTGCTACTCGAAATTCCTACGCGACATCTCAGGATCGCGGCCGAAATTCAGGTTACTGAAACAGCCCCTATCCCTTCAAGACGCACCAACTGCTTTTTGTTGGCTTCTAATTTAGGTCTCCAAATAATCGTTTTATTAGAAAGGTTATTGTCTGATTTAAATTTCATGTAAGTCAATTAATACACTTATCTACAGTATTACATTATGGTGATCAACTGATCATAATATATGATTGTCATGACGTCATGGTCGTCATGGTCAACCGATGGTCAATTTCAGTTTACAAATCACGTGTCCTACACATAGTACACACCCTTTCATTAAACTCCAACGACATGAATTCATGTCACGAATGCCATAGTACGTTCACTTCGCTGGAATCCAAAGGGTCAAACATCCATAATTTTTAACAAATGTGCTGACAAAAAAATGTGAATGTTACTTTGTAACAAATCTGCTAATATACCGAGATGTAAATAGTATTTAATGTTATATCTCACAGCAACATAATCTTTGAAGTAAACATAGTATTTATGTCATGCGTTTTAAAGCACCAGGCTAACTTGGAAGCAATCTCCTTCAATTACTGGCAATTAGTAGCGGCTATTAGTCTTTTTACATACAGCCATTCAATAATTTGTTTACACTATCGCTACGATACATTAGAGAATTAAAAAAAAACTTTCAAAACACATACGCATTACAGAATTAAAAAAAAATGTTCAAAACGCACCAATACAAAGTGTCGTTATGACGTAATTTGGCTCTATGATCTATGATGCAAGTAAAAATAGTTGCAAGTATTCTAAATTTAAAATGTCAACAATAGAACAAGAGTCACGCTATTACAAGGTCGTGACGAACCGAATTATAATTAAAGTCATTCTGTTATTATTGCCTTAATAACAATTAGGAGTTGCGTGTTAGTAACAATAAAACTGATCAAGATATCATTTTTCTTACATAATGTAAAAACTTCTCAATTTAATGTCCACTCTATTAACATGAAAATAATTTATTTACTTTAATAGGCACTCAACATGGTTTGTAGAGCTTGTAGTTATTACTCGGCTAGTAACCGAAGGTGCAGCATTTATCTAAAGAGTCATTGCCTTACGGGGCATATGAGGCCTTGTTCAGTAAATACGTAATATATTCATTGCCATTACGTCGATGGTGGTCTGAAATTATTTTTATTCGTAACAAGTGTAGCGTTATCAGCGGCATGTCGATAACTTGTACGCTAAACTTTGGGGTCAATGACTTAAAAAATAAATGCAGGTTATTAAGGGAATTCGCTTATAAAGTTAGTGTAGACTGTAGTGATTGAGGCCCGGCCGGCGATAGCGTGAGTCGTTCAATTAGTGGCTGACACGCCGCGCCGGTCGCTCGCAACGCGTTTTTGTCCGCTTAAAACGGCATTAATATGCCGATGGACTAAACATTACGCTCTTTCATCACTCGCACGACGTCACCGTGCCACTTACAACGGTTCAACTCGCATTCCGATAAATAATGAATGTAATCTAAGACGTCCATGCAAGGTCACATTGACGATTGAGACGTTATTTTTTGAAAATCGAACCCGACTAAGTTGCCAGTTAGTGTACACGTGTGTTGTTTTAAGTTGAACGTTAAAAAGGTGTAAACGGTAAATTCTATATTAGCGCGATCTAATTTAGTTTCCTCTAAAGAACTGTAATTAAACGTCAATAAAGACGCGGCAGCGTCGAGATATTTAGTAAAAGATATGCAAAAGGAGCGGACACGTCGGCGTTGCATAAACGGCCTTACTCGTGCGTTGGTTCGTTTAATTAATATATTTTTATTTTACAAAGTGTCATACGAGAGCGATTAACAGTCCGTTTTTGGCAGAAAGCGCGCGCTGCGGTCCAGACTGGCGTGCAAAAAGCGGAGGGCGAAGCCGCCCGCCAGTGGTATGGCGGTTTTTTTGCCCAGACGTCAGAACCTCGCGATAAAAATGGACGCCAAATGAGTATTAATTCGCACCGGTTAATAATGACATAAATACACTAGGTGCGCGCCACAGACATTCAGGCCGATTGTGATTGGCATCATTAAAGTCAATTAAATTTTACTTTTTTCGTCAACCGTGGCCGCGGGATCGCACGTCCTGCTAGTCCATTCCCCAAATGCTTTTACTCAGAGCGCTTACGTTCCGTTTTGTCCTAATTTTCAATAAGCAAACAACCATCATTTATTTATATTTTTGATACATCTTCACAGTTCCTAGCAATAACCAGCTCGTAGGTATTGAATGCTTTTGGTTATTTATAGCGTCGTGTTTCTATCCATAGTATTTGCATTATCTTCAAAATTAAAACATTAATCTGTTATCGCACGCTAAATAAAGTTTTGGTTTGAGCAGTGCAATTATAATTTTGTGTTTGAAATATACTCATCGTATTAAATTATTGAAAAAAAATCTTCATTTTTAAAACAACTTGAGAATCAAAGGAAATGACGTGAGAATTAATAGTTTAGATTACATGAAACTATTTCTAAACTTTGTTATTTTGCCACCAAATAAAGTATCATAAACCTATTCGTTTATTCAATCCCAATTATTTTTACTACGAAAACCAATCACAAAAGTCTCTTACTCGACTCAAATCGCCAACAACGCAGTGTCTGCGCTATTTCAAAACGTTTTAAGATACTTTAAGCTAGTTAGTTAATTCTAAAAATAAATCTAAGCGTCCTGTATAAGCGCGGAGGTAATTACAAGGGTCGCAGGCGCATACCGCGGCAACACGTCGCGTTGCTCCCGATTCCTTCGCCGTCCACCAGCTCGGAAATGGGCATGCGTTTAAAAAACCAACAGTACATTCCCTCTCACTATGCCTATTACCGACGGTAAATACTTGAGGATTTGTAATTGCATATAGCGACCAAATCAATTCTTTGAAATTTTTGGTTGTGACGCTTTTGTCGCAGGGTACGATTTTTAATGGAATTTAAAGGGCATTTTATCAAGGTTTTTAATTAGATTATGATGAGGATTACTATCTTGTTGTGAACCTATTTATTAGGGACCCTGCCGAGCGAGTTCCGGATTCGATTCCCAGTGATAAAATCATGTAGCCGGTCCGGGGTTAGTGTGTTTGTGATACGTACGTAATTAATACTAGTGCGGGGATATAAACGATACATTTTTATGTCATTCTTTTGAAACGGTAGATGGCTACTATACTTACATTCGAACAGCTTTGAAAAAGATCACATCATAATTTTCAATCAGGACGCCGCGACAAGGTTATCGATTACAATTTCATTTTTAATCTGTCGTTCACAAAATACCGGCCGGCCGCATCGATCGTTATAACCTGAACGTTTAAACGGCGAAAAATAAAAAAAAACATTTATGTATTTGACAGGAGGGCAACTTGCCCGGTACAATCGACCGTCATAGCTTGATCTATCACCGCGCCTTTTATCTTGAACAGTATTTAGTATTTTAAGGTACGGCAATATTTCGGGGGTTCAAGATATTTTGGTCGGTGGTCACCGGCCAGTGTAAGCTGGTCCTCTCGGTGGTGAAAACAGTGAGTAATGAGGGCTCCGAGGGCTTTTAAGGGTAAATAAGGGTGTGTATGGTGGGTTGGAGGGGTCGACCAGTCACAAGCAGCTGACGTGGATTAGAGGGTGTTTTTACCTACGAACGTAGGGTAGGCTATGTAGACATGGTGGTAGGTCTGCTTATGTCTGTCTGTTGGTGCGATGTGGTGTAATGAGAGCTTCGAATGTTCCAATTTGTTCGGTATATTGGTTTTGATCTGTGCAGGGAACCGTCATGTAATTGTGAGCATATACATTTATTGTTAGGAAATGAAGTACGTCCATGTAATTAATTTGTTTTGCTTCTTGTCTATAGGTTGGTTGCATCGGGTATGTGGAGCCTTCAAAATATAAAATAGATCCTATAACAATGAGTTAGAAGTAGACTTTTTGTCGATTGCACGGTATGCCTATTTGTCTGAGCGTTGTCCCCACAAGTTCAGAAACGGTTCGACTAAATTAGATGTGGTTTTCACCAATTAATTTATTAAACTTTTTATTTAACCTGCTTTTTCCACGACATCTAAGGCAAAGGTTTTCCGATGACGTCGCGTAATTCCCAATGTTATTACAAATTCAAGGAAGCAGTAGGTATACCTACCTATCATCAGTTGCAGTAACCCTCAGTAGCATACATTATTCACCCCGATCAAGTGGCTGCCACCCTGTAATCTAGACCTGGGAGCCCCTGAGCCCCCTGGTGGTAAGAACTGGCATTTATCTACGGAATACCTGATGCCGTCTAATGGAGTAATTATTGTAAATTACTGTCGCATCGCGATCGGTTAATTTGTGGTTATTAAAGTTTAAATGTTTAATGGCGACGTTCGACGTTCGTCTTCATATTGTTTTGTTTTGCGGGTATTTAATTGTTAATTCTTAAAAATTAGTGTTTGTTAACATTTAGTTTTTATCGATTTATTTGATTTCGAAAGGATACTACACACTTATAGCCCCACACTTGGGTTCCCTGTGTCTTTGAATGGTCATGTCACAGGACTAAAACACACTTACGCATACTTCGAGCAGATTTTTTTACATAATCCTCTCTCAAATATTCCCTGGGCATCGAACCCACGACTCTTCGAACAGTTTGGTGTAGTAACTGTTGCGCTGCACAGATCGAATTAAACGTAGACACGTAGTAAACGTGCTTCTCTAGAAGTGAAAGAACAAGTTATCAAACTCGAATAATTCAATATTCATGAATACAACAATTTCGCGCGTCGTGGCGCGAAAAGTGCAATCAACCCTCGGCTGCGCGCGGGGCCTCCGGGGCCAAATCGGTCACGCTGAGCCAAACCAACGTTATTTGTAGCAGATCAATCAAGATTATGTCCGGTAATGCGTCTAACCCTCTCCCACGCGCCCCGTGATTGTTTCATCAATGTGTCAATGATTAGGGGTTAACGAAATGTTGGGGCCCCTGAGCCCCTTGTAATTTTCTCTGCCTTCTAATTCTTCTAATTGTATAGAACACAATGAGATTGCTTACGCGAAATAAGCTGGAGAGATGTTTAATATAAAGTTATTTTTCTTAACTAAATATTTATTATAAATACCTCCAGGTTTATATCCACTAACCCGAAGTTAGTCATACGTCATGTGTCATTTACTTTGGTTATAAAAAACTTTATGAGGGACCCTAAGAATTCGAAATAATTTTCTTAGAAAGTTATGTAAAGTCTGTCAATCCGACTTAAGACGTTAAGACGTAAGAAGAGAAGTCCAGCAGATATAGAATTTTGCAATACATAATATAGAAATTCTAAATATCCAAAATATACAAAAGAATATACACATTAGCAATATTATTCCATTCTTCTTTTAGTATAGAGGTTATAGTCCTAATCTGTTTCTCATTAACAATTTGACAGTTAAATATTTAATTTTAACCATTTAAATGTCATTGTTATGAAACTGTCAATATCCACAGCCAGCATGCGGTGCGCGGCACTAAAAGGCGCTTGGAACCATGCTAACTATCGATCTCCGGAACCCTTTGAAGGAATTAACTTCAAAAATTGCATTAACAAAAGCCCAAACACATCGCTACCCGCAGATAAGTTATTAAACATTGGCCCATTACACTTTAATTTTTGGCCCGGCGGGATTTAGAAGGGGTGGCGTGTGGAAATTAAAAAAAGGCACGGAATAAGGGCGGCGAATATGCTTACTTATTCATAACGCAGTACTTTGTGCGCGTTTATTTTTGTTTAAATAAACGCATGCGATCAGGGTTGGGTCGGAACTATTATTCCATTATTCCGGCTCGCGGGTCGAACGGACCCCGTGTTTGTTTAGTACAACTTTTGCGTTGTTTAAAATTTGTTTTTTCTCGTCGAAAAACACTTTTTGACTTGTTTATTTTCAAATCGAGCGTGCGCGAGTGCTCTTCAGCGTTGCGAGCGTTGTTTGTTTGTTTGTGTGGTGCCCGTGAGACGTCAAGGGTGAATACACCGATTGCGGGCAGATACCGGCTATTGTATCTCAGTTGAGCGTGGAACGGTCTCAAAGAATACAGTGAAGTGTACGATTTACATACATATACGTTTGCGAGCAATTACCTCTGTTCCGTTACAATACATACCTATTAATACAATGTTTATTGTTTGGAATGTATATTAAAACAGAAAATGCAGTCTTAGGTTAAGGTTAGGTAAAAAAGTTCAAATATTCCATAAAATACTGATAGGTACTTCAGATGACTTATTATGTACCTAATACCTATCTAAGAGAATGAAAATTAAGTAAAACAACTTTAAAAAGCGCAAAAAGACCCTTTGAGTTATCCCAGGGAACATGTCACGTGGAATAACAGATCTAATTATCTGTGTCCCAATCCACTATTGTCTTAAGGGATGATTTCTGAAATCAAAACCTGCCCGTTTTAGGGTCTCAAACTCTGCATCTCAAATTTTATCAAAATCAGTTCAGCGGATAAACCGTGAAAAGGTAGCAAACAGACAGTTACTTTGTATTCATAATTATTATACAGTATGGATCTGTAGCCATTGTCAAGACCAAACGTTACAAATAAGGTTTATTTATAAAATCTCAAACGTTTCACGCTCTATTGATATTGTTTGTGCATCCCATAAAAGAACAGATAAAAAATTATAAATCTGTATGAAAGAAGATTAAAAACGAAAAAAAAAACAAATAAGCAGCTGTCTCATAAATAATAATCCCGCGCCATCTTGAGATGGATCGTTTTTTTATAATTTAAATCCATTATCGGAATTCATAGATGTGTTCCTTTATGTAACTCATTTTGCAAAGTTTTTAGCGTTTTCTGCATTGTAAAGACCATTTTGGAATCCACAAAAAATCTTTTTCTTTGACCTATCTTCATATAAATTTCCTATAAAGCTGTTGGTAAGTTAATTGCTAGAAATATTTCTGACAGCCACAAATATAATTTTGACCCCCAATAAATCGTTAATAACTTACACATTCTTCTAACCCTGCATTACTTAAAGGCCACATCGGGAACACAACACAAACGAAGACCCGAAGACAGCCGAGAGATTAAAAGCGCAGTCGTTTCAAAATGACTTAGAGACCGACACATCAAATTAGAATAACAGCGATTAGTGAAGCACACAGGGGAGAGGGGAAAGCAATAGTGGAAAACAAGACTATTCTGGCCGACTGCCCCGGAGTGAGTCATTACCCCGCACCTTTATACCCCGGCTAATTCGTGCATAACCCTCTGATCGCGTTAATGGCCGAAAAACTGACCTTCTGGGTCGAAATGACCCCCGCGGGAACGGTTAAGCGGCAAACTAACACCTTCTATGCGCTTTATGAGAACGCGTGATTTGCTGTGTTTACCGATACCGGGGACATACTGTTTAGTTTAGTTAACTCTTGGTTCTATTTGTCTTTAGTGACGTAATGAAAAATAAAATGGTTTTAGAACATGTGGCTTAGTTGATAGTTGCGTTGGTGGTTGGTGAACCAATGGTCTCGGGTTGAAACCCGTCCTGGCAGATAGACATTATTATGTAGATTTGCTATGAGCTCTACTCTGTGACGTCATACATGACTGACGACGCTAAGAGAATCTCAACATTTTTTTTACTCGAAGGGCGCATTCAAAAAGAACGCTGGTTACCGGCGCCGATCTGTCAGTAGGTTTGGGCCGTTTGGGTAAAAAATATCGATATATCAAAATATCGATATTTTTTCAGATTTAATATTTATTTATTTAAAGCTCTGCTGTCTGCTCATGGATCGCATCATGTACCTATTTGACCAATCCGATTTCTTAAATTTAGAAAAAGAGTAGGTATGCAGTAGGCTATAATATGGGTTTAGTTTCTTTGCTTCAAACACAAACAAAAATTACAGTCTATGACCTACTTGTCTATGACAATGACACTGCTTGTTGGTTTGGTTGGTAAAGTGCCACAAACTAATCTGACCCGGTAAGAGGGGCATAATAATTGCATATTGGGAAAAAATATCGATATATCGAAATATCATATACATTTAATTTAATTTCAGATACATTTGGAAAATATCGATACGATGAAATATGTTTTTCCCATTTGCCCATCCCTGTCCCTATCTGTCAGCACTTATCGGTATAGTCTATGATCCGAATCTAAATCGACATTCATCGGGTTGATAAGAGTATCAAAATAATTTTATAATAAATTTCGTATACTTATTAGAAAATTTATATTAAAAATGGGTAGACAACAAAAATCCTGGACAGAATATACCTAAGTAGGTGTTAGTTTATACCACTCTTTAGTATTAAACAAATGTTTCTTAGTATTTTAAATGATTTTTTGTGTTTAATAAATCTGATATTCATTTATTACATATTAATAAATCTTTTTAAATACTAAGAAATATTTATTAAGCACTAAAAAGTGGTCTCTAATAAATTATTTGTTAAATATTAACAAATATTTTTAACTATTAAAAAAGTTTCTATCAGTGTGTTTGATTTTTTTATCAACCCGATGAATGTCGATTTAGATTCGGATCTTAGGCTATACCGATAAGCGCTGGCAGATCAGCGCCGGTAACCAGCGTTCTACATGAATGCGCCCGAACGCTGGTGTGTGTGAGCTTTAAATTTGTTAACCTGTATTATTTTCTCGTTTATCAACAAAAACAATCGTTCAACCAATTTTGACATATCATTCCGCGTCAAATAACAGTCCTCGCCCCAAAAATTACACGTTACGAGTGTCAAAACCACGGCGAACCGGACTCCGGACATCGCACGTCAAACGTTAAAAATTAATAAATCAAAGCGGCCAGGTCCGAGTGACAAAACTCACATCAGAAATTACGAGTCACAAATCGTCACAGAAAACGGTCATAAATCAACCGGAATTCTTTGCGCGGGAAAAAACAAACTAAGCAAACACCCCGGCCGACTACCTGCCCTCGTATCTTTGAATACTTTTCTTGTATTAAAAATAAAATTTCGAACGCACGGATTTCGGGACAAAAAACGCACGAAAAACTCTCCTTTCATGCGTCCGTCCCTGTCCCGCGTCTCTCTCTGTCTAATGGGGATGACGCTCGTGTAGGAAACCGACGCGTCATTTGGGAGTTTTTGGTTAGATTTTAAGCTCGCCATGTGGTTTCAATACGAGTGCGGATAGCGAATACCTCGGGACATGTGGCGGTCTAGTCGCTCGCTGGGATACTGTTACACAATACTTTTTGCCTACTAGCCCCGAATTTCCAGTTTAAACCCGCTGCCACCTGGGACCGGCAGAGGGCGACACCGGAGCTTCGACTCCACCGAATGAAACGGCCAGTAAAATATTTATGAATTCCTGTTAGTTATGAATAGTTTTCTATCATTTACATATTTATGGCGGAACGCTAAGCAAACAAAAGGTCCCGTTCCGTCCCACGTCTAAGTTCTTTTAATTCCGACGGAGAGCGCAACAAAAGTTAAACAACTAAACCTCATTTTATAGAGCGAGTTTATGGCTACAATATTCAGTAGGAGCCGTTTTGTTAAGAAATATTTATGGCATTTTTTGTGCCGCCGGCTGAAATGAGTGATATCTGACGTTTACAAGTGTACCATAAAGACGTTTGTTCATTACGTCCCTTTATGGGTGGCAGTAAAACGGCCAAAATAAATATATTCGCACGTCGTTGCCCCAACAGGTGATTAAAGCAGACGTCAAAACAGTCGCGACGCGGCTCGGCGCCGCCGCGCCGCACGGCCGCACCGCACGGCCGCGCCGCACGCGCCGCACGCCGGCCGACGCACGCGCACGCTATAAATAAATATTTTGTAACAGGGAAGCAAAATTAATACACTATAATTTTGAGTACGAACTACTTCAGTAGCGGCCCCTCGCCCGGAATTTTTTAGTCAATAATTAGATAAAAAAGAAATCACCTGCCTGCGTCCACAGCCTTAAAACTTATTAAATAGGAGGCGACTAAACTAAATTACAAAACTGGACCTCTACGCATACGGAACGGTTTTCCCGCGCGCGCAAAACTATATCATACGCGAGCGTTTGACAAGCGTCAAAATGGCTCGCAGCGATTGATTTATTAAAAGCACGACGAGATCGATCGGCGGGCACCTTAGGTAGCGTCTCGGTGCTTTATTTTATCTCATAAATAGATTTTTTATTACAAATTACAGGGTACCACGTTTGGTAGCGATTTCGTGGCCGGTCGCAGTAACCGCCACTTAAACGGTTGCTTCATTATGCACTTTAATATGCGTTAAATAGAGTTTAATCTTAATCGTCGTTTGTCGAGGCTCGCGGATGCAAGGATTTTAATGAAAGGTTCCGTAATTTTTTCCATCGGTCAGGTAGCGGAGGCATTCGGGTCACAAGCGCCTGCTATATTTCGTTTATTAAAAACACTCGGATAAGGAATCCCCGATCTCGTATCCTTACGCATCCTTACCCCGAAGCACAAAGGAGCTTACACGAAGCATATTTATTCAATTAAACAGACAATGCAGTTCTCCTGAAAGTGCACAAGAGGGCAGCTACAAAGCTCAGGTAGACGCTATGAATAGGCAAAACGACAATAATTGTCGCCGGACAATGATTTGGGACGAGTCAAAAGTTATTCTCTGGGATGTTTATTTTGATGGTGTTGGGAACAGCGAGAAGTAAACAAGGAAACTATGTACTCGGTATTAAACCAGCTGGATCAAGTATTATCGCAGCCATGTGTTAGGCCGTGAATTTATCGTTATAATGACTGGTTAGAAATTATATCCTTTCCAGGTCAGAAAATAGATTTTGGTTTGATGACGCTCCAAGATATTTTGTTTTCAAATAATACTTTTTACAATATTTTCATCGTTAATTTTAAAACCCTGTTTTAAAATATCTCTTTGAATCCAATACCTAATCCTCACGGGATGGGTAACATCATAATTCATAATGTATTTGTATTTGTCATTGTTTCAAACATAACTTTCCCTTCATAAAATTTACTGATGTTATCACCATGTCTTATCTTTCTACTTATATTAGTATCTTACTTACCTGTGCCCAAGAGGAATAAATATCAACAGCATCAGTCTCAATACATATGGCGCCTGAGAGTCATAGTAAATTCGTTCATGCTGACCTAGATAATAAAAAACATAGTGAATTTAATATTTCAAGATCCACTAGACACGACCGTTATCTGTCAGGTTTAGAACATAATTAAGTATATTTTAACAAACACATACATTTAATACAGCAATAAACACAGTTGTTCCGAGGCGATGTGATATTCTGTCGTTTAGAGCGCGCCATTACAACGTCAGCGCAGGCGACTCTGGGCGTCCTATTAAAATATAATGGGAGCCATCGTCAAGCGTGCCAACGCCAAATTAAATTTACAATCTCAAAAAACCTGTTTCGTCTTCAATCTAATCTTCGGAATGCTTTATGACAAAAATAAGACTAAATTAATTATTGAATACTTCTTGCTTTCTTTCAACGGATTTGGTCGGAGTAGTGATGCTAGTGTTAGGATATAATTGGATCGAAAATATGTGATTTTTTTAACTTTTCAATTTGGTTAAATTTTGCAAGCTTAAGCTATAGGATTTTCGTGTCTTGAAATAAGTGTAATCATTGTGTAATGGGTTTTATTCAGTGCGGAATGTGATTTCAAAAATCAAAAATTTTGATGATTATAAATTGTTGCTCAATAATCAACGCAGCCTCGAACTTTTTCGCTCTGAGCTCGATGAACTAAGCAAAAGTGAAACTACTTTTATACAATCTGAACACATTAAAGATTGCAATCTTTATTTTTTTATTACAAAATTATGCAAAAATGTGTTTAAAAAGCCGACCAGCTTTTTATATTGTGTTGGCATTTAGGGAGTAATTGACATCAAATACTTACTTATACATATTAGTGCACCTTATTCCCAGGTGTGCTGCCGTCTTTTGTTACATAATCATTAATTGATGATGAAAAAGTGCTATTGTATTAAAATATTTTTTATGATCAATTCATATTTAACTATTTTAAAAACTTGGAAATAGGATTTCGAATTTAGGAATTGAAGAAAAACTTGCCGAACATCTACCTATTTTTTTAAAGCACTAATTGACCCAAAAAAATCTGCAGGTGTGAACATTAATTATACGAAAAACATTTCTAGCATTTTATGATTAGGTATCATAAAATTTTATAATAAAAAATAATTTAAGGCCACAAGAATTCTCGCATGTTCCAAACATTATGTACGAGACGTCGATTACCAGCTGAACAGGCGAACGCAGACAGCCACAATCAGCTCCTATCCTCAGGGCGTCGTTTGGCCCAGCGTTTCCGTCCAACACGCGGTATCGCTCGATCGCTTAGGTACCTTATTAGCATTTAATTCGTGTCCAAAAGTGGGGGGCTTCATGGGTCGCTGGCCCCCAAAATGAGGGACTTCCTCGCCCGGGGGAGGGGCGTTACACCAGCTCGGTGCGATTAGATTGGCCGAGATGCTCTGCTCTTGTTTTTGTCTGCTGAACGAGGTAATAGCAGCTCATTATGTTCGGATACTCGGATACTTGCTAATGTGCAACACTAAAATTATCTATTATGTACTGGTAACATATTACGCTTGTTTTGTTTCAAAGCGTAGATTACAATGCGTAGACACAATGACGACAATATATTAATTGGATCATACCTATGAGGCGTTTTGATTTTTTTTATGTAATGCTTATTGAATATTGACGATTGTTTGGATAATTCGAGTACCTACATACATCTGATAGCTTTGTCGGACTCGTGCCCATCAGTGATGGGATAGTTATGGCAATGCAATAAGATTAAACTTTTCTAAAGTGAGCACCCTTTACATTAAGAACTGTCAGTGTCACAACATTGCTACTATTGTTTTATCTGTATCATTTGACACCTGCTACAAAAACCGTTAAACGTTAACATTATGGTGAAGTAAACGTAACGTAGTAACGTAATTAGAAAAAGTGGCCGCCATAAAATCGACTACGGCAATGTTTAGGTAAGCCGAACGAAAATTTTCAATTACTGTCCATAATCAATAACTCGTAAGCGACTTTTATGTTTGCGCGATCTTAATCGAATCTATACATTTTAATGCAAGCCCCACGGTCAATGTGCGTCCATGGGAAAATAAACTTAAGCACGACTGTAACAAACGTTGTTATTGAATGGTGGCACAAATGGTGGCCTCCAAGAAAAGCGTCACTGGTAAATATCACTGAACAAACATACACGCGTTAATTTTAATGTTGTGGCTGACATTATTTTCCTTTTTTAAACGTGTTTTAACGCTTATCCATTAACGTGTTGACACCTAACTTAGATTTGCCTGACATCCACCGGCTTAAAGTTACATACAGACTCAACTGAAGAAAAATACTATTTTGTTATCAATCCATACTGCATTTTTTTGAAAAGGCGACTCTACAAATAACAGGTATACTCGTATACTAGTTTATGGCTAATCGCGTTCAAATCAATTGCAGATTCTTGTCAAAATAGTTTTTGGTTGTTACGAACAAAACTAATAAAGTAATTGTTATAGAAACACTCGAAAATGTTGGTGTAGAATTATTTATATTCGATATTATCGGACGGCATTAAAAAGTGAACAACAAAGTAAGTAAATAGCAATTTAAATTTCAGTATTTATGTGTGTTTTTATTTTAATTCAGTGCTATTTTTTGCCGTATAAATGAACGGGCCGTAATGCTAGCGCGGTGCATAGAGCGTGATGCTATCTTGTTTCCGGTCAAGCTTAAATGTGAAAAAAGGTCCTTACTTAGAATACATTCCAAAGAATACATATACGCAGACGCGTTTGAACATTTTTATCTAGTTGTTTTTTAGGTTATTTTTTGTTTCTATTTGATAGTATTGCACGTTTCTTATGCTAATTTTGTTTTGTATTTTTTTATGTTCAGCAAACGTCCATAAGAAAATTGGTCGGTTTATTCTTTTGTTGGTACTTAAATATTTAAATTAAATAAAATACGCTCGGTATTGCTACTACAATTAACTAACTAGTTAACGTAATGTTACAGCAAGATATTTTAATTGTCTCAGGGATTCACTCATCTAGTTATTTTTGATTTATTACAAGCATTCCAGAGACACTTACATAATGATCGCCTATTCTATGACCTACATTGTAACGGTTCATTAATTAAGCGGTTGCTTCTACGAAAATATGACAGGCCCGCGGTTCCCAGTGATTTGTGTCAACCTCAGACACTTAGTATAGTACATAGTAACATTCCGATAAGATCTGCGGGACACCACCACCTGATGAAATCACATACAGTTGTTCAACGCCAGATTTCCAGCTAGGCTTGTGTAGGACACGCCGGGAGACGTTTCCGAATAGCTTCCTCCGTTTGGGAAGGGTTGAGTTTTATAGAATTTGTAAAATTATACGAATATCCCTATTATATTTCGTTGCGATATTTTGTAACTTATGGCAACCCTGCTGATACAATAGTCTTAACGGTAACGAGTTCTTGCGACATCAAAGATGTTGAACCACTGTCTCTTGTTACTCTGTGGCAATAGACTGCGCGCGCGCAGCCAAGCGCGGTTGAACTTTATTAACCATAGTCTCAAGACCCGGCGTCGTCTCATCTACGCAAAATGTTCCTCATTAAGATGCAAATATTTACAACACTTTCCCCTTTTTATTTGTTTGCTTGAATGGTGATTGATAACGCGATTAAGATTTCTGTCTGTTGGTGTTTTTATATCTATTTATTGGCCGTCGGCGTGGACGTTTTTATATTAGACTCGGTAATAAAGAAATATAGTTTAATGTTTATTTGGACACAAGTGTTCTACAACTCACTCTACTACAATCTCACTCAATCGTGTGGGGATTCTCGGATCGCACATTATAGTCACCTTCTGTGATTATTAAAAGTAATTTATCATTTAAATGATTTACTTTATGATTGTTTTGCGAAATCAGGAATGACATTGATCATCAACATTGAATACCTCCATTACCAGCTGATCAATCGATTATTTCCGTGTGAACTTAAGACACAGTGGTAGTAAATTATGACATTGTGGTCCTAATTGTTGTTTCACACTGAACACTAGCCCCATACCAGGGTTCTCGCTGCCCGGGCGCCGTTGACCAGACCGAATCAAGGACATACACCCAGACCGAGAACTGACTGAAATTTAAGGAAATCGTTCATTTGAATTTATTTGACGTCGACTTGACGACTGTTGTAAAGGCAAGGTTAAATAAATTAAATTTACAGCTTTGTGAAGTTTAGAATTTAAGAATAGAAGTTAATTTGAAACGTTTAAGATGATCATAATGATAATTATACAAAACGGCTGATATTGTATGCTGATATTAAAACAAAATGGCTGGGATGGGGGTCTAGAGTAATTTGTAGTATGAAGGTTAACTATAGCTTCCCAGTTTAAATAGAGCCTCTTCTGAGTTGAAGGTTTCAGAGTTCGACTTACGAAACATTTATGCGCGAGGTTCCAGGTTCAGTCCCATTGGCTTCCAACGGCAGTCGAAGCTGCCATGATTTCATAGTACGTTCACTTCGCTGGAAGTCAATGGATTATGTAGTAGGTAGAATTGCTTCAAATTCAGTAGAAAGGTTTTTGAAGTAACGGATTTGGAAGGACGAATTTGTGTTATACCTACTATGTAGTGATCTGTGATTATCACACTTCCGTACGTGCTCTTAACTTACTATTGTACCTACTTACCCAGGCTATAAAATCTAACCCATTATATCATGCAGGCATTTACTAATAGTCTTATGAATATAAACCTCAGCAGTTTTTGGTACCGTTTCGAAAATTGTTTTTTTTATGACCACAAACAAATGCTGCAAGCTACTCACATATATGTAGCTATGATTCGTGTAACGTGCTAATAACATTCGTTTTCTTCCACAGATACGCCAAGAAAAACCTTACTACATTGCGGACCCAGAGGTCGACTCATTAGTAAGTATCCTTTACGACTTCACTCCTCCACAGATAAATAAAGTAAGTGTCCGCGGTTCCAGTTTAATACGCCATAAACTAGTGAACATTTTATAGGTCGTCTCCGGCCGACTAATTTACGGTTTGATTAGTCAAAGAGCTGACTAAAATAAACCGCAGGTAACTTCTCGGAACGAACGGGATTAAAAATGTCCATACGAATATAATGTCATAAAACCGAATCGCAGGCCCCCGCAGCTAGCGCGGACAAAAAGCGACACTACACAAAAAACATGGCGGCCACCTACCGCAGATCGACACGGATACTTAACCGATTTTTAACAAATAAAACGTAAGGCATTACGAATCGCCACGCGGCGCGCGGGGGCGACCACTGTTGACTCTGTTAGGTAAATCCGTTTTATCAACTCCACTCGACCACGGCATTGTTGGCTTCCAATTTCGAGATCGCTTTTAATAAATTAGACTCGGCTTGTACGGCGAGGTGCACAATGTAACTCTTTTTGTGGTTATGGCCAACTAAAGAGGCTGAGGTCCGTAGACGCTGCGACGTTTAATCAGCATTGGACTAAATTAATTTCAATGTAAACGGGTTTCAGACGACAAGTGTTTTGTTAAATCGTGCGTTGAGAGCCCAATCATCAAACTATTGATCTGTTTTTCGAATTGATTTGTTTTTACATTCAATCTCGCTTTGAACTAAAACCTACCTAATTGCAAATCTCGCAAAGATTAAATAATATATAAATTGCTTTTTACAAAAAAAAAATAACCGACTTCAATCTTGATAAGTAGAGATAACTCAAAAACTACTCGCCAGATGGCGCTCAATTCAACATGTAAGTGTAAAGTTCTCGTCACTACAAATTAATGAAGCCCAAACACTAGATAACTGCAGTAAATCGTTGAGGAGTTCCCTCGACTGTCTTTCGGCTTCATCAGATCGACTCCAGATATTCATGAAATGGTAGCGCTTTAATGTACTTATGATAACATGAACAAACACACTAGTTGTCCATACAATTATCGAAAGTTCCCCTCGATTTCTCTGAGATGCCATCATCAGATCCTGGTTTCCTTATCAGGGGACCCCACTGCGCATATCTACTTTACAACAAAAAAAGAATTATCAAAATCGGCCCATAAACGACGAAATAATCGCTGAACGTACATAAAAAAAGCATATATACGGTCGAATTGAGAACCTCCTTCTTTTTTGAAGTCGGTTAAAAAATATTAGCATTATTAAAAATGTTCAATGTTATTTGGAGTAGTAAATATATCTAGCGTAATCTATTATTTTTTATAACTTGTAGAAAATAAATTCAAAGACGTCAAAATGTATGTTCGAATTGAAATCAAGTATCGAATTCAATTACTTTGAGGTAATCAGGGAGTTTAACCAACGGAATAGAAGCAAAAAACGTAAAGACATCATAAATCAAGGGTACCACCACGGTGGCAAGGCGTGACGCCATAAACAGTGGCGGTGGCTGGCGATAAGCGTCATCGATGCACCGTGCATGTTGCAACCCTATAAAATAACACGGTGCTCATTGAAAACCCGATAAGGTTAAAGTTTATTGTCCCGTATCTTCCGACTGAGACAATGTGTGGTATTTTTACAAACTGACAACCTTGCACACCTAGTTGACGGTGACTAAGCTGGTATTAGGTTCGACACATAGCTAGCTCCTAGTGTCTTTAACGTATTGGAGATATATCTGGTGTAATGTAAGGCGTCATCGAGAAGTGTATGTGTGTCTGTCAATACTGTACATAACGTACCACTATGTTATTGATAAATGTTTGTTACAAATTACCTGTTAGAAGCAATAGTGGACAGCTTGTTTTAGATGAAATTTCTAGTACGACTATATAAATAGAAAAATTTAAATATAATTTTTGAAACGCAACACTGCATTAGTCACTGTGACACATCAGAGAATAGAATATTTTTTTTATCTGTGATAGTCTACTAGCATAACAGATAAGGCAGACAAACAAACCCAAAGACATCCGGGCGCAGTAGGCGAGACAAGTCGTAGTTGTGACGTTTTTGTCCCGAACGGCCATGTGGGCCCACTGTGCGCCACATGCTAACGACAACCCACTTAATTACACATAAACGGATCGTAGGTTTATTATTCTTTTTGACAATTTTAAACTCTTAAATGTACATTTGATAATGTATTTATTTTGGATGCTTGTTTTTGTGACATGCACTGAAAATGGCGTTGTTTGATATCCATTAGCTGCTGTAAGTTGGCAATTATGGTCTAAAATAACTAACGTATAATTTAATATGGTAGGTATATTATATTTAATACACTGTAGATCTGTTTCGATAAATGCTAATAAAATATATTTGTCATGTTAATTGAAGACGTTCATGTTAATAGGTATAAAAGTATTGGCCAGAATCTGAACGTCGAGTCGATCAATACAATCTAAATGATAGTATAAAACGAAACAACTGTTTCTACTATTAAAGTTCTACAATTCTTACAATTCTGTTTTGTTCCATATAAATGAAGGCCAATTTCCGACGCGAACAGTGTGTCAACATAATAAATACCTCAAAGAAACGTTCGCTTTTCAACTGGTCCAGTTGAATAGAATTCGTTGAATGTTTTAGGAAATATGACTCGCTGTGCCTATTCACTGCGACCTGTTTAAGGCTCCAATGCATTGAAAGCACCTTTAAGGCAATTTTGTAGAAAAAGAAACGTCTTTTGTGCCACGTTCATAAAATAATTGCCGATTCTCCTGTCATTACTGACACTCGTATGTTCGAAATTAAACTCTAATATTAAAAGCACAAAGTTTAAATCAATTTATTAGGTCCTTAGGTTCTGTTCCTTGTATTGAAGAAAGACACAAAACCCCTTTTGGTTTCTTATAATGTTGTTTTTTGAAGTTCTCCTTAATTTCTGCGGCATTTATTTGTATAGTAGAGTTATGAACAACTCAATGTATCATCATCGCAACCCAGAACTGTCCTACTGCTGACTCTGTCTTCTCACAATGTGAGGGTTACAAGCCATTGACCACCACGCTGGTGAAGTGCGAATAGACGGGCTTCACGCACTTTGTTAACATTATGGAACGTGGTCAGGTGTGCAGGTTTTCTTATGCTCAACTTAATGAATTATTAAAAGTCTATATTTCTGTCCTTTGCTATCGCGTAATCTTTCCTTAGTTAGTTTCTTGGTTGTAAAAAATAAATTATATAACATAATAAAAGCTTATAAAGGTAATTAAGATACATCTAAATTTCTACTTTGGTATTCTCGTAATGTGCATCATACATCTCTTGTATCGGTGAAGAAAATACTGTGCGTTTAATATTTTCACACGAATTTAACCAATTGACATACACCTCTGTTGTTAAGAATTGTTACTGAAAGTTCTAGGACGCATCTTATCTAACTCAGAAGTCTCCGGTTTAAAGAGGGTTTTTAATCAGTCTGTAAAAGGATAAATTTGTATTTTTGAAATTGGTTCGGTTTAAAATTTCCTTCCAAGAAGAAGGAAATTAAGTCCAGAACCCATATTTTGGTCGGTTCGCGCTTGCCTTAGGCCCTCGCAACTGGCTGTTGGCAAGCCCGTTGTCATTGAGCATTGTCTGTGGCCCGGGGCTGTTTGTAGTCCCGTCAGCCCGTCACCACCACAGCTGGGACGGATACCTGATCCAAATTATTGATTCCACTCGCAAATTATACAGGCTAATTATTTACCAAATTGGAAAACTAAATTCGTCTTACCTAAGTATGCTTTGGAATGATTTAACACACACTTCATGTTTTTTTATGGAATTAAGTGAGCATTAAGAGAGCTCGCCATTTCTGCCTCATTTATTTTGTTGTTATTAAAATTCAAATAAATTAGTGGAAGTTACTAATCAACTGCACTTTGTAATTTATGCCTGATACACAATGTAACACTACAAAGCCAAATTGAAATAGGGTAGTAAAGTTTATAAAATTAATTTCATTCCTTTTAGGTATAAATAACCATTTAATTTCAATGTGTGTGTAAATTATTAGCATTCATTGTAAATAATTGTTTTTTTTGTAAAAATTAAGGGCTTCTAAACAGTGTTGATTTGGACTTGAAAATGGCGGTTTTAAACCACTGCCCAATGGAGTAAATTTAATTTTGACCTGGTTTGGTCCTGGTCATTGACAAGTAGGTGTTCCTGACGATAATCTCTGTGTGGCCAGACGGTATCGACACCCGTTTGTTTAAACTGTTTAATACTCAATACCCACTACTAGAGCAAACGAATTGGTTATGGAAGTAGAGGTGCCGTGATATTTGAAAAAATTGGGACATTGATTTTAATGAACATTCTTTATTAATTATTTTTTCACACATAATCTACGTAATTGTGACGGTAAAAAACAAACGCAGTAAACGTATAAAATTAGTTGAATATAACATTAATAAACCTTGTTTCCGCTGCAGTAAATAGTTTTACTATTTATAATTCTAAACTGTTTTATTGACATTTGGTTAAAATATGCGACGAAGCCGAATAACTTTATTAAAGTTCAGCTTAAATTTGAATAGTTTGGCGGTTATGAATTTTAATGATCTTGTGTTTATACACCGATGGAGAAAATATGACTTAAAACGGGCAAAATGCAACGATTGTTTATTCATGAGCTAATAAAACATTTGGACAAACCAGTTTCGGTTTAGTACGTAATTCCGTTTTACATAAATATCTGGTATGATTATTTTAAGTCGTTTGATAAATATGTATATGACCCATGACATTGACCCAAAAATGGGCAATTAATGGTAATACAGTTGTGTTTTATGAGTTCTTAGTTTGATTTCAAGTAACCGAGAATTCTTTTGGCATTCAGTTCGTAAGTGAGGCATACCTATGACTAATATATTCAAGACAATAATTCAGACACTCAATTTAATATGTTATACTATAGCTTTCCCCTCCATAGCTTCGCCCGCCTTGAATATTTTTTTTTATACTTTATTCCCCTTGTTACTCCTTTGTGGGAGTTTTTCCAATAATATTGTTTAGTGTTCCTTACTCCCCAAAGAAGGAACATGGGTGCGAAACAGCTTCTTATTCAGTAGTTTCGGCAGTGCGTTGCCTGTCAGTCACTCAGTAACGGAAGAAATTTATATATTGATGATATGTAGGAATTCCATAGTAGAGTTGGATCCATGGTCGCCCTACCCATGGTGGCTGCGTCGACCACGAGTGTTTGCCCACGTCACATCTGTGTTTGTTCTGTCACAACCTTTGAGCGGTTAACACCATCAGCATGCCTGCCAAGCTCTACAAACAAACTGACGAACCTTTTTTCATTAGACACTAATATTAATTTGTGATATCTGATATGGTTAGACTGTTTTAAAGAGCAAAAGTGCGCCCTGAGGATACCGGTTTAATCTTCAGAATAGTTTAAATCAAATGTGCAAGATGTTGGACCCCTTTATGTAAACATACTAGTTAGATGTATATTGCATTATGTACCTATTTGTTGTAAATTATACATCGTGTGTGATTATATGTACCTACCAATTTGAAGAGTCTATTTATGCCCGGATTACTAGGAAAATACATACCATGTCTAAATACCAAATAATAACAATAGTGCTTTTATATTAAGTGCCTTTAATATTACATCAGTTAAGTATTAAACTTACTCAAACACCAGTAAAAATGAACATCGGGAGCAAAAAAGTAAATGTCCAAAAGGAGTGTGACAGCGCGTCAACTCAAAAACTGTGAAGAGCAATTAGCCAGCGTGATCCGAGGGCATTCTCAAACAACAAAAACGTTGTACTAATAAAGATTAGGGCCGAAACGTTGTTTTACGGCACGGTAGCGTGTTTAAGGTCCCGTGCAAACAGTTCGGGTTCGAGATTCGAGTCTGCGTTTATGTTGACGGAGCGGTAAAGCGGTGGCAAACATCTCGGTGGCAAGTGTGTACCGAGTTAACATATTTTTATCTGGTACCGGGCTGTCAGCGGGCGCGAGGCGCGTCTGTGCAAACACGGGGGTGGCGCTAGTGCCCGTTTAATTGATACTGCTGCTACACGAGTCTTATGCTCTCCTAGTACTATCGGTACTGATTTGGTATAAAAGTATATATTTTTCTTTAATTTTTTACCGATTTTTCTTTATTTTACTCATAGTAATTACTAATAACTATTATTTATAATTATGTTAGACTCTAGAAGACAATTAAAAACAAGTTTTACAATATTAACAAGTTAATAAAAGTCAAGTATTGCAAAAATTTACATAATAATAAAGTTTTATCTCACTTAATTAAGTATAAAACGGAGTGACCATCCATCTTCCGGCCGTAAAAGACTAAAATATTTTGTTTATATTCCGATAGGTTTAATTACCGTTACACCGATTACCCGAATATCTCGGCTGAAGCGAGTTCATTAATCAAAAAACGAAATTGGTGGACTCCTCAGCCCACCAGGTACCATATACCAGGCAATCAGAAAGAAATCAAAGCGCTATTAAAACGGCATTACCGTCGGTTTTAGATAGGAATCGATACGAAAAAAATACGATTACATCTTCAAAGTTCAAACACCATAGTATCTGCTGATAACATCTGAAGAGTGGAGTACTCACACAATAAATTAGTGTACGGTATTTTGTTTGTTTAGAGAACTGTTTAGTTCAATTTATATTTTTATCGATTTTTACGATTGGAAGACGATAAGTAATCGATGAAAATAATTTTGAAATTAATAATTTTAACAGCACAATATCTTTAGTAAGTAATTCACTTTATCGTTTAATGTTGTGAATTGTACTCGTATTGTATTAGATTCGCAAAACGAAAAGATATAAAAAAGCTCGAATACTGGTCGTTAAGACCAAAAAAAGCCGTTACCTTACGCCAGTCTCATGCGAAAAAATAAATACCTACGAACTAGAATTTCGAAGAAATAATATAAATTATGTTTACATATACGACGAAGATAAATGCATAAAAATAACATTTCAATCTTTTATTTCGGCGATAAAGAATGACAAGCGAAATTCATAAAATGTTTTTAAAAAAGGAACACGTTGAACCGAACAGGCAAACGCGAATTCATTCATCTGACTTGTAAGGAGAATTGGAACGGCGGAACGGCGTCGATCGAAACAATATCTGTAATGAGCGGCTCTTGCGCTTGCCTGCCCATTGTAGGCCACTCGGCTTTGTACCGAACACAACAACCACAATAGGCAATAACACATACATACACACAACTAAATATAATGGATTGGTAATGAGCGAGTTGTAGACGTGTGGCGGGAAATAAGGGTTGGAATTTTCGATGTGTTATCGATTTCATAGCTTAAGTAGGCTTGGTATTCACTGTTTAAATACAAGTCACAGATTGTTTGTATTGTAAATTCAACTGTCGCTCTCGGTAATAAGATATATTTTAATAATATTGTGCCATAAAACTATTGAGCAATCTTAATAGTGCTTCAGATGGTATGTTAAGCTGTTGCTTCTATATACTTTGTAATTCGGCGTATCAATAACAGCTCTTAAACTCGTGCAGTTCCTTGCGACTAGCGATCAAATAAAATTATTTGATTTGAGTATACGAGCTTTGATAAATAAATTGACATTATTCATCAACCGTGAGACGATTCTCACTGAAGCAACATGGTACTAACGGTCACGGCCTCCTTAGGAGGGTCCCTTTACTTGCAGCGGGCCATAATAGCTTGTACCCATATTACGTTACAGTAATTTTATGTAAAAAACGTATAGAATGTACATCACTAACACATCCTATTTCATTACAGATGGTGCAAGCGATACAAGTCCTACGGTTTCATCTATTAGAATTAGAAAAAGTAAGTTTTTGAACTTTTTATCTTTTTAATGTTAACGAGGGAATACATTTCGAGTGGCCGCGAGACCGGTTTTATAAAAGTATCACCTGACATTGTCCGAGGTAATATCGATTCGATTATCCCCCGGTATCGATTCGAATCGAGATAACGTATCGAGCACGCAACGCAACACGACCGGTCCCTCTCTAATGAAGAATGAAGGATTTTTTAAATTCAGAATGGTTCGTGTTGACTCTTGACGTTCGAATGACAAATAATTCTATTCTATGTTTGAAATGTTAGAGCGAATAATTGAGTCATTTGATATGTACTTAAAATTAAAAGTAGGTATAACGGTGAATAAAACGATATTTTAATGGAGCATTTTAATTAGTCATAAATTTTTGACAGATCGCAATATTGGTAAGACGTAATCATGATAAAGAAAAGGTATATCTTCTCAGTATGGGAGCAATATACCTAAATTCAATATACAAATATTTACGTAATATAAACATTAGAACAATTTAATGATTTCTAATATTACTTCATACATGTCCCTCCATTAATAAAAATATTTTCAGAAAATTATCATTAATTTGTGCTATATGTATATTATGCCACTTGTTACATCACAATAATTTTACCTTTCTACAGAAAGCCACGTCTTGTATCTATTTCTTATTATGTACTATTAAACACTAAATATTGTATTTATAATAATGGCTTTATTTTATACAACTTTTCATTGACAACCACGCGGGAAGTCTAGCTGTCGCGTCCAGCTAGTGATGTCCCCCATCTCGGTATATCCATAATGTTGCGCATTATCGGCTATTACGATATTCCATCTAACAGTACTTATATCCTAAGTTTACTCTTAAACCTATAAGGCATAGGGCTAGATCACACAGAGCCAAGCATATCCTTCAGACGAAGCGTAAGCTTATATTTTATTTATTGGTATAGATAATTCATTGTATGTCCGGAGCCGGCCGCTAGGTGGCGGCAGCGTCGCGTTTTTCCAGTCTCCCATTTGGGACTGGAACCAGTTCAGGCCGCATTATGCCGGCTAACGGTATGTCGGGGACAGTTTTTGCCCGTCCAAGACGCGATGTTAATTAGACGATGTCAAAGTTTAGGTGCCAGCGGTTTTTGTGCACTAGTGACGGATCCACCTGTGAACGCTTTTATGGGGCTCGTTGTACTGATTCGTAATCACGGTAAAATTGATGCAATCTCCTTGACTGTACTTTTACAATTTTGTGCCTTCAAAAATGCCCTGCACATTACTTTTTTGATTGATAAAGAAAAGAGACCAAAAAGAATGTCTAAACATTTAGCTCTATTGTTGTTTTTTTTTTACTTATAAAAGAAAAAGTTCTAAAACCCAGCCGTACCAACTCAACTAATCATAAAAAAAACAACAAAACACTACTTATATCATTTTATCGATATTAAAATCGATTATTCCCAAAATAATTTAAAAATCGAACACCGAACAAACTCCGCAATCTGTATCAGTACCGGTGGTTGGGAGTGGTCGGTCACCCTTTGATGTTTTAAATATCTAGATTCAGCGTCGCCCTACAATGAAAACAAAAAAAATAAGGCAACATTATCAAGCATGTGTGCGTGCAGGCGATGTTTTTCACGTTCATTTATTGTCTATGTGTGCGTAGTGTGTGCGTAATGATATAAAAATTGTGGCTAACAGTTGGCCACAATTTTTTGACACGTTTTCGCGGATTCGATGTTCCATCTAGAAATTTAAAACATCTTAGCGGCCACCATTAGAAGCGCTGGCGCTGGTCGGTCGACAAAGGTCCGTAACGAGATAACCTGTAATGCGATCCATTATGAGTCGCTGCTCGCGGGGCGCGGGGGGCGCGGGGGAGGGTGGAGGGATTAAAAAATGTAAGTTCTCTCAAGCGGAGTCGCTTACCTCGTCTCAAAGCTCACGGATAATGCGTATGAGCTTTATTTGTGAGGTTATAACATATTGGGCTAAGGCTCATGTTCTAAAACGTTGTTGAAAATTAAATTTGAACGGTCTTAAGGTTTAATATGGCACAATATGTTCTTTAGAATTAAAAGGTCTTAAGTTATATGAACATGCAAATCCTTCGCGTTTTGTAGTACAGTACAAGATTTAGAGTCTCAGTCTTAGATCTTAGATACCAGATCATCACCATTGACCATTGACTATCACTCAGGTCAATAGTACTGTAGGTATATACCTACATGGACAAGCGGAGTACGTCAACCAGGTATTTTAATAAAAAATTAAACATGATTTTGTTTCAACCAATTTATTACAAGGTTTTCACACGTCATGTTAAATTAACAACAAATAATTGCCTAATAAAGATTAACAAACACTTTTTAAATAAATTTCTGTATCGTTGTAACGCAGTCCGGTTTTTTGTTTTTGTAATATTTAGTTTGTTTAGCATTGTGTAAATAAATGCACTTGAGAAAAGAGAAAAGAGACATTTCAGTTTTGTTTATATATGTAACGGTATAGATTTACCTATAGATTATTAACAGATAGGATATTGAGACCAGCCGCATACGGTATAACGCATTAAAGAACGCGTCCCTAACACCAATAGAATTAAATAGGTAAAGTTTGTTCCCGGGGGTTTTATTAACTTTTATTTTTAATTACCGAGCATCACCTGTGGCTAGTGGAGCGGAAACGGATACTAACGGTTTTTGTGGCAACAAAAACTGACGATACAGACCGACGTGTAGACTAGACAAAAAATATAGATTTTCGGCACAGGTAGCCCCTGATAGCATCTAGGATAGGTGCCTGTAGGTAAATTTACTATACATTTTATTATGGGATCGATCCACGCTTTTAGTTAGGTATTAGTCGGCAAACGAGCAGCTTGATGGCAAGTGGTCACTGATGCGTTGTCGACCAAGAAAGAACAGGAAATGAATGTTAGCATTCAAGCCCCCAAAGGGAACGCGACTAATAAGTACAGCCAACGAGTTCGAATAACATATCAATAGAGTTCCAGTTAGTTATGTTAGAACAATTAAGACCTAGCAATAAACTATGGCCATTGTACGACTCTCTACCTACCTTGACCATCATCCATCATGGTAGGAATTTTCAAGTCATAGAATTTGATCTTCCCGATATCATTGTAAAAACCTTTTTCTCATAAAGTTACATTTAATCAAAACCCAATAGGTAATAAAATAAATATTGATCTTTCACATAAACGTTGGCCGGGAGTCAAATCCAAGACTTCACTGAAAGCAAGGTCACTAAGGTCGTCATATATTATTTTCTTCAAAACCAATATCACACATTATACAGCCGAAGTCACTAAACATCCACCAGAACGGAGTTAATAGAAAAAAGGATTTCAAAAAACTCCATCGAAATTCATTTGGTGTCCCTAACGAGCCGTCCGAGATTATTCCGATATTACAATATCCAATAACGTTTTTGATTTATGTGGTTAATATTTTAATAATGGCCGCCGGCGGTCACATCGCCGAGTGGCCGAGTCCTCCCGATACTGCGATTGGTGTGCCCTAGCAGGTTTTTATGTACCTGAATGTCCCTAATTACGCTCTGTTATGTAGTCGAATGGCTCGTAATATGGCCCTTTTATTAGATTCACAGATTTATTCCTTTTTTGAAACGATCGTTATAAGTATTCCGTCGGTATGTTAGTGCTTCGTTTGTAATTCCTTAAACGAGTTTAAAAATATCTTAACTGCGTGTTAGAAGGTATTCGGTAGGTAGGTACGTTAAGTCGTTGAATGTAAAGAAACACGAATATAATTTATTAGATATATCTACGCAATAACAGCTTTTCGACGCTGTTAAAATGTTCCAACACCGAAAACCTACTCGTTCCGTCAGCTTTATTTTTTCATATTTTGTTTCTAACTCGTAAATGTTATCTGTAACAGCGTGGCTAAGTGATTTACGATGTAGGTCAGATTTGTTAGTTTACGGGCTCGGGCCTCGAACCTGGGACCCCTGTTTACGACGCCTCCACCGCCGTTTTACAACGTTTATAACACACGAATACACTCACGACCGCTAATAATGGAGAACACGGCTTTTCGTGGTCAGTTTTATTGTCTTTATAAATTACTGGCGCGCGATAAAAGAAAAAGTAAGAATTACATTTTGAAAATCGAATCGGCGAAAAATCGGAAAGGTGAATAGAAACAAACGTTATCGGAGTGAAGCGAGGTGCGAACCAATCAAGGCCTGATTTGAATGCGGCACTGACCGGTTTTATTTAAATTAAAAAAAATAAAGTAAAGAAGGAATGCTGCTCTGTGGGCTCCGATCAGTAATGTCGGCCAAAAATGCCGAGCCTTTTGCATACGCCTATTCGACGGACGTACAATGCACCGCAAAGTTTACTATAAACATTTCAACGTGCGTGCGATTTGAAAGCTTTATGTAAACGTTATAAATAACATTTTGGCGTGCACCGTTTACCAATTGAGATACACTTGGTGCGTTATAGTATGTTTATGCATGTAAAGTTTAAGCTTATGGTTTTGAATATGGTACCTACGTTTTGAATGTATTGGTGCGGCTCTACTATATTTAATTCGACCGCTCTTGTTCTTCGATTGAAAGGGAAATTGATGGCTTATACCATGTGCAAACAAATTGTCCCATGTATGATGTGAGTGGGTAAAATGTCTATCACAAAGAGTTTGTCTTTTATTTTTATAAATGTTTAGCGCCTACATTTTATATTTTTGATTATTTTTATTATTCTATTACCGTTTTAGTAGTAGGTTATCTTGTTAGTACAAGGAGAAGAAATGGAGAAAGCAACTCCTCAACACACTACAAAAATATTCTTAAACCAGACCGGAACCGGTTTTGAAGCTGGGCCTTTCCATGCAACTTTGACATTTTTGTCATTGCGATTTAAATTCTCAATATTGGAAATTAAAAGTAATCCCTTTGAGTGGCGAGCCGGCCGTGGCATAGATCGGCGCCCACGCGTTGGCAGTCCTCTTCCGAACTTTAAAAATACGCACATACCTGTGTAATGCTGATGATACATGCGAGATTAATTCGGGTTTCTTTTGTTTTCTGCCCGAGCGCGCCCTCTGGTGGCGAGGTTCGTAAACCAGCTGTGTTTATCACAGTGTAGAGAATCCTAGACTGTCATTGTCTTTACGGGCGATTGGCCTTATTAGGGAAAATGGATATTTCTATAACATAGTTAAGATTGATCGAAAATAAAAGTAGTTAAAAAAAGAGGGTAGAAATATGTATCTACACTATCTACGAATGTTCTTATAACGCGACACAGAATTTGACAACGCCAGAGTAATAGCGATTCCTGTACAAAAATAAGTATGAAATGAAATAACATTACTCGTTCTTGTTGTAGGTATCTGATGACAAACGATGTAGTTGTACAAAATGTAATAATATTAATTTGATGTACCTACCACGAGACGAAATTTTCGGAGAATAACGATATAACATCGTAGTTAAGAAAGCGCTTTGACCGTAAACCATTACATTAATTCCAAAATTAAAAAATAAACACTCGTTCAGAAACACGCTTCGTCTCGATCCGGGATTTAAATTTCTGGAAAGAGTTTGATGTTGAACGATAATCGGCTACAAGTCGCGGCTCGGAATGTCGTAATATCTCATTAAAGACATCTCACTCGGATTACAACGACATATTTACGATATTATGTCGAACCATAATGATTTTATACGCCGCGGAATAAGGTGTAAATTTCCGTGCGGGTAAATCGCGTTACGACCGTTTAGGGCCGTGACGGAGCAATCCCAAATTTGGATTCCGGGAGAGTTACGATGTCAACCGTAGTGGTTGTCGCTATTGAAAATAGCCGTCATAGAATTAGTGGGTGTTTCATTTTATTTTGAACTCGTTATGCGGAGTGGTCGTGGTCGGTCGTCCGGTCGTACGGTCGTACTACCGCTAGTTATGGTGGCGGGCACCACCTCAAATGGGTAGTTTGGGGTTCAGTTACAGCTATGTGGCAGCGCTGAAACATTTATGCTCGACTTGTTTTAACTAATTTCGCTGATTCCTGTTTAGATTTTTACGATGCTGTCTGTGTCTGTGAAATTTAACATTTATACCTCGTGCCATTCTAATGGACTTAAATAAAATGATTCTATTCAACTTTACGTTAAATTCGCTTCCCAAAAGCTTAGGCGGGATTTTTTATCCGACATTTTAAATTTATGTATTGTTTGAAAAAAAATCTAATTTATTAGGTGAAAAGCTTATTGAAATAATTTATAAAATTTCACCCAAATCGGTTAAGCCATTTCTGAGATTAACTCGTACCTACAACAGAAAATCTTATACCTAATCATTATTTTGGGTTCAGTTTTAGGTATTTATAAAGACCTACAATAACAGTTTATAACAGTCGCATCTTTCAAGTAGAGACAGCGATCACTCATAGATTTGTGTAGATTATACTTACTTACCATTACTTACTTACCATATGGAATTGCTACTCGCCGCTAAAAACAAATTTATTACTTGTGCTCACAGTTCAATTTAGCTTGTAAGCAAAATTAACTTAAGGCATTTTGGAATCGCTGTCAGTCTACAATGAACCTTAATCACTGGGCGGAAAGCTGACATTGGTTTGGTTTGCCATTAAAACTAGTTCCGTATCGAACGCGAACGGAGTATAGGTACCTACAGTGCCACAAACTTATCTGACCCGGTAAGAGGGGCGCTACTGTCTTAGCCTTTGTCTGACAACAGTATAAGATTTGCCTTAGTTCCAATTTTGGCCACCGGGTCAGATAAGTTTGTGGCACTGTACGAGAACATATCCGAACAGTCCTTCACTAGTTATGAATGTCAAAACAGTTCGGCCACCGCGGCTCGCTGTTCGGTCCGTGTCCGTAAACTGTTATAAATATGGATTTCAACAGCTGCTGTAAAACTTACATCTTGTAAACAAACCGACTGTTCTGTCAGAATGGCGCTAATTATTCAAAATTGGAATGGGAGCAAATAAATTTTGTATCTGTTGCCTTTTTAATTTACTGCCAGTGCACTGCGCCTTCTCATTCTCGAGTCAAAAGACCGATATGAAGTTAAATTATGACTTCGGATGTTTTATTACCGTACGTGTTGAATTAGTTGAATGACGAGTAATGAATGATTGATTAATTGCTCATGAATACTTTTTGGCATATCTGATGTCGACTTTAGTAGGTATTCCTCGATATTTTTTTGATAAGCCAAAATGTTAAAGAAACACGTTTGTTCGAAATACATCGTGTTATTTAGAAAAAGTTGTCGATTAGGAAATTAGTATCTCGAAGACATAATTAGCTGTCAACGGCGGAGCGTCGTTTCCGCTTCCGGCGCGCGTTCTATTTCCAAATCCGCTAAGACATTTTGTTTAAAATTCTTTTTTTGAAAAGAGAATCCTCGGCACCTGCCATTTTATATCTTTTCCCGCTTTGTCTAAAAATTTCGTTAGTCGTTTTATGGGCTTATGTTAATTTCTAAGCTAATTATGCCTATGAAAATTTATAAGTCCCTCGCTAGAAAATTAATACGCGGTTGGGGGTCGAGTTTTATTGGGTGGAGAGTAAAAAAAGTATTTACCTTTATAATGCGTTGTTTTTACGATTCGTGTTCCTACAAGTGTGCGTACGACAGTTGGCCGGGCGGCTCGAAATGTATTCCTTTGTCTCTATCGTTGTTGTGTGCATTTTTTCCAGTTTCGTTTAATACAGTTTGAGCTAAAGGTCACACTTTGTCTCCCGGGATGGAGTGTCACTGAACTTGGGCCTTGGTGACTTCACGGCGTCTTCGGCGCTTTCAATGAGCTTAATTCGAAATACTTAAGTTCAGAACCGCTCGGCTGTCGCCTTTATATGTACATAACGATGTCATTGATGTTACAGCATTAATGTTAAGTGGGTACTTTGTTATGATCTGACGGCCGTTGGACATATCTAGAAGCCGATCTGGTGAACTAACTAGTTTGCTTCAGAAATACCTTTACAAGCTATACGGATTGGTGAAGTTAAAAAGCATTTGTTTTGGAAGTTCTTGTGCCGTCTGAAGAATTTTTTGCAGCTTTAACAACGAAAGTAATAACTACTAGCTTTGTTTGCTCTGTAAAGCACAGAAACATGAAATTTTGCCACTAGTTAATTTCGACGTATATTCATGACTGTCAATCGCGGTCAAAAAGCATCAGTTTGACAAAAGGCACATCACAAAGGTTTCACCAAGCACTGCTATAAAGTCCAGTTGTGTAAGTATTCTAACGCGCCACCTGTCCGCAGGTGCACGAGTTATGCGACAACTTCTGCCACCGCTACATCAGCTGTCTGAAGGGCAAGATGCCCATCGACCTGGTGATCGACGAGCGGGAGTCCGCGCGGCCGCCGGACGCCAACGGCGAGCGCTCCGCCCCCGACAGCAGCCACGACGGCGCCTCCACGCCCGACGTCGTGAGTACCCCCTACACCAAGTCCCACCTCATTCAGAGGCGCGATCCCCAGCTAGCACCCAACTCGACCACGAGCTATCTCGTGCACCCCTGCTCTTAGTCTGGCCATTGCAAAAACGAAGTACGCAAGGGGGTGCTCGCACTTTAGTTCTCTCTTCCCACGCCTCCAGCTTGTAAGCCCCGCTCCCTGCCCCGGCAGCGAGCGCGGCCCGCCGGCTTCCGACGGTACCAAGCGTACCCGACGAACGCCCTAGATTAAGTCCCTTAGAAAAAATCTTCGTTTTTGCAATTGGCCAACCTCACAGCACTGTACGATCTGATTGAGAACGTTCATTTTCTAAATTCAAATTTTAAACAAAAACACGTTACAGTGAAGGGGTGTCGATGGGTGCGGTTATCGATGTCGATAATCGGGAATTTTGATGCGAGAATCGAAACATTCGGTTGATGTTGTTTAAAGCACAAGAATGGAGATGTTTTGCTTTTCGAATTTTTCGATTCTGATTCGTCTCCAGTTTGCTGAAGAACGAACATGCGCGCCGATGTTCGGAATTTTATTTGCGCCGGAATTATGTATACGATTAAAGAAAAAACATACGTATAACGTTTGATTGTAATATGTGTATACTAATAATTACGTTTAGTGAGTAAAGCAGCGGAAGGAGTACTTCGGAACCCTCTGTTCCCTCGGAGCCACTATCCTATTGCCATACGAACCTTCTAGAAGCTACGATGCGATTGAGCTTAGTTTAAAACTTAATATTAGGTATATTGGGAAACTATCCGAAAACGAAGTATACGTAAAAGATACAACTTTAACTTGCCTAAGTGAGATAATAAGGTTTACTTAAGAATTTTAAATTATTGTCCTCGATTTTAATGGTGGTAGACGCTAGTGTTATCTTTTGGCTAGTAAATACGATATATACGTAATAGTTATAACCGTTTGCGTTCACTAACAAGATAGAAGCACTAAAATACAATTTAGTTAGTCGAAAGGGAAATTAAATACGTATGCAGTATACGCTAGGTGTAATGAACTATTGATAATTAAAGTCCGCTGTGGTCGATCGCATTCGGCCCGTGACGTCACCGAGGCTGGTATCGATAATCGATACGATCACAGTCGGACGTTACTATATTATTATGTATGTGCGTTATATGAATAGAGAACTAGAAGCTTCTACTGAATAAATTATAATTAGACGTCGCGTTGTTTGTGTTCCGACGCTTTCTCTTCGATCTTAGGGCATGGAACGTTAAGATAAATTAAGATTGTTTGCTGTATTTTTGTACACTGCATGGATAACATTCGTGGCGTTGTTCGACGTCACTGGCACGATTGGTTCAATATGAATTTTGAATTCGTTCGCGATTCCATAGAGTAGATTGACGTACGAGTGATTTGGCAGAGGCCACTCGATTCTGTAACTTCCGTTGTTCGATTATAATCTGTTCCAATATGTGAAATTTTATCTGTGGAACGTGGCAAAGACCCCACGACTCCGGGTCAGTTGTGTGTATAAAAAGTACGATGTTTGAAGAGCGATTTGGCGCGAAAAGTTACAGAATGGAGAATTTTTCGAAGCTTTCGTCTGGATGTTCGTTTAGTGATATGTGAGGTGTATTTTTGGCGTTGAGACTGAATTGTTTTGTGTTGTTATATATTATTTCTGTCATTGTTAACATGGAAGCCATACTTCAACCTATGAGACAAGGAATTTTCGGTTTATTTGCGAGGGAGGGCGTTAATATTATGCTATTGTAGTTACTTTTGTCTGTATATCAGTTAACATTGCGTAGTTGAATCTTGTCTACGTTAGGTTCTAGAATAAAGCGGTAGGTTTCTTATGATGTTTTTGAACTTTATTTCTTAAATCTAACTCGTAAATGTATATTAATGCTATTTGGTGTACGTCCATCTTGTATGTCAATGTGATTTGATTAATTTTTATAATTTTATTTTTTCTGAACGGATTAAACAATAAAATGTTCTGTTTGAAATAAGAGAGTCGTTTGCTTTCAATATCACGTAGGAGTAATTAATTTGAAATAATTATATCTAGATACTTTAACTAGGTATGCCTAGGTACTGTCTACACCTTATGCTGAATAACACACGGTTAAATATTTATTTTCATTTTGGGTAGTAGCTATAAAGGTATCACTCATCACATTAACATTACATTTTCAATTAGGTACACTTGAAAATTGTTGTCATTAAAATTTGAAATAATAAACTTTATTTTCTATTGATTATGAATTAACATAACCCATTATTGCCTTTAATGTAGGTATATTGCATTGAGGAAAAAGAACTCGACATTTTAAATATAATAAACTGTTTTGATTGACAAAACGTGGGTTACAAATATTAAAGAATGCAAAAATAAACTCGTTAAAAGCTCCCAAGATCGTGGGAAGGGGGGTTAAAATAAAGGGAAAATTTTGGGTATTTTTATCATGTCGCCGAATTCCATAAAGCGCGGTCCCCCGGCGCTGGGGAAAGCCGGAAAATTGTTTCTTTACTGCGCCCCACGCGCTAATCTTTGCGTTTTTCGGGAACCTCTACACGCACTACTGGTTTAGCTTACAGCTGTAAAAAAATGGGTTACCCTTGTTTCGTAAAAAACTTTTGATATAATTTTAATAAATCGAACAACGTTTAAGATAATAATCAGTTTGTATAATATCATTTGACATAATTTTCATTTGATCGAATATTCATTTTGTGTAATATTGATTGACATAATGTTCATTTGATCGAATATTATTTTATACAATGTTCATTTCATGAAATGTTCAGGTTATAAACGCCCTAAAGTCGGTTCTGGCACTCGCCGGCCGCTGCCGCGGCACGCTCGCTTCGCTCGCTCGGCTCGTGCGATGGTTCCTGTTAACCTAACACGCTCGTCGCTTCGCTCCTCGCTAACCTAATTACTTTAATTAAAAATAGCGCATTTGAACATTCGATAAAAAGATATTATTCGAAACAAATGATGATAAGAAATAAAATTATGGCAATCAAATATTCGATCAAATGAATAATTATGTGAAATGACTTTATTCCAACTAAAATTAGTCGAAGCGATTTTCGACGAAAAGTTGTTATACCAAACAAGAGGCACCCTAAAAAAATTTAAATAAACTGAACGACACAAAGAATAGATAATATAATATAGGTATATAAACTTAAAGACAAAAAGTATTTGAGCGCCATATTGCGAATATTCAATGTTCATAAATCAGCTAACAACAGTCTAATAGTGCAATGGAATTCATGTAAAAATATGCCTACTTACAAACCTACCTACTCTCACTTAGGAAATATGTTGTTACTAATGATAAATAGGTATCATCTACATCTATGTTTAATATTAAAGAGTAGCCTGATAAATATTGCATAGATAAAAACACAATCTCACAATACCTACCAACAGTAATTTATTTCTAAGTTACAAAATATGCAGTACCTAATATCAAAAACTGAACACCTTTAAACACATTCCTTCAAAGTAAATTTGTCATAGGGAAATCATATACATTATAGACAGCTTGATTTTCGTCAAGATGATATAAAATTATACTCCGATGAAGATTTTTTTGATATGAACTATTTTAATTATAAATATTCAATTCAAACCAAATTCACGAAGCTGTTTTGGTTTATTAAAGAAATGAAAATTTTTGTAGTAACAATTCAATAGGTGAAGTGCATCATTTTACAATAGTTACTTAATAAGAATTAAGCACGTTCAGGATGAGTAGCTTAGAAAAGCACATAATTTATGAGGGTATTCTAACTTGCGCTCGAAAAATAGATACGTTAGTATTATGATTTTGAAAATAGTTACCTACTGTGAATTTACAAATTATAAAGAAGGACAACCTGGCAGTCAACGAGCACTAGAAAAGTGGACACTGCAGCTACTACCTACGCAGATTGCTTAGTATAAAAGTAAGTGGCTGCAAGTAAGTATACTACAAAATACTTTTAATAATTTCATAATAGAAGAGAGTGACTGGTGATACTCTACTGAATGAGAAGTTAATTAAGTACAAACGCTTATTTACTGATGTAACGATTTCAACAATCATGCTTCAATTTTGTTTACAAAGAAAATCCAAAGTTCCGCATTGCGCATAAGTCTCAATTTTCGCCGTAAAACATGGTGGATTCTTTTCATAAGACGTTTCCACGCGACAATCTGATATTTTATTTATTTTTTATAGTCTGCCATTGACGTTTGACGGATGCCGATAGCGGTCCGCGGGGCCCGTAATGAGATTGGGGTTTGAATAATTGCCGCTTTTTAGATAATGTTTAACAGATGGTTTGATATCGATTGACGAACGAGGCTGAAGTCTGGACTGAAGAAATACACAAAATAATACGCGTCTACACAAACAGACCTGATTTAACACGCTGCAGATTGATCTGACAAATAATTTAGAAACTAATTTAAACTTGGCTGTTTGAAGTCAAAACTTATCTAGACTGCAGCAACAAAAAAAATAAACGAAGATATAACTCATTGGACCACAGATAGAAAACGTTCTTGCACAGATAATATAAGCAAAGCAGACAGCTATTCCATATTCGAATGGTCGCAAATCGGCATTGGCGCCGTTTCATTCAATATCGTCGTTTCAACAATTGGCAACATACAACACATCCGTACGAGTTATGAATAATGCAATGTACTAGGGTATGAGCAATAGAAATAATAAAAATAAGGGGACTTGTCCGGGATTTGGTGGATGGAGCAATTCGTCACGGATTGGTCGCGGTGCGTGTGACGCGGCATCGTCTCGAGGATTACCAGCCGGAGATAGTTTTTTCTCCCCTTGTAATAACACTCATGAGAGTGGGCATGGCCTAATGTACCGACCTCTACCAATAGCTCATCTGCTAGTTCACTATATTTATTACGTTTTATTTTCACTTTTTACTCGACTACAACTAGCACACAAAAACTTGTTATTGAGAAAAATATTTCAATGCATTCAAACTACTCTTTAAAAATGGTATAAGTGAACAATCATATCATGTTGATAAAAGGGCTAGTAATCTTTTGAATAACCGTACCTTTAAACTCACTGCCAATGTTCTTAATCTTGGTGATGAATGTCACGTGGATTTAAAAATATAGTGCAAATAAGATAGAATGTCTCCATAGATAAACTTAAATACCGCAGATTGGGAAGCTCAATGCGTCAATAAGCCACAATTGATATGTAGGTACGTTCACGACAGACACCAGCGTCAACGACGTGCGCCTGCGCATGTATATGAGATAAAACTGTTTGCCTGTTTGTCCTGACTGCTTTATTGCATTGTAAATTCTCGTTAACCTCTTCCATTTTACATAGCCCTCTAGATTGTTCCATAAATCCGTCTAATTAAGCATTTAGAACGTAGAAATCTTAATGAGCCCTCAGAAGCGCTCTGACGTCATTTGAAAAGATGTTACAATTTTATGAGTTAATTTTACACGTAGAACGCATAAATAGTAACTAATGGCACATTTATTTTAAGAAAAACTACTAAGATTCTGAAAATGTTTTAACAGGTAATCAAATTCTGTTTCAACATTCTAGGTACCTACTGTTTATTTAGGAACATGTTCACTAATTCCATGCGAGATAAGTACATCCATCGCGAGTCACGAATAAGTCAATTTTGGCGCCAAAACGCATGAAGGACGCCGCCTGGTAGTCGTAAACCGTCGCATTCGAATTTGGAACGAGAGTCCATTGGCCGAATTCTGCCCAATCAGCGTCCAGGCGAATTTTACGACGCGGTTAATTATTTACGACAGTCTAAGGTTTACCCGCGAAATTTCTATTAATAAGTTAGTCGTAAATGCCGTGTAATTTATTGTTATGGCGTTTTGGGTAATTATTTCCTTTATTAGTATAACATCTTGGTGCACTTGAGTGTTTCTGAGGTTAGGTTCATTCCAATAAGCAATAACAACATTTTTCGCGTAAACATAACCTAGACAATATTATTCTTACCATTAAGAAAATAGATCAGTATTTACCAGCATCAATGTTACTTTAATATTAATATTTGCGATATAGAGCGAAAGTAAAACTGAATTCATAAACAGCTTCAATATTTCGAACGTTCTAGCGGAGTTTTTGTAATTTTCCATTTGCCAAAGTCATTGAGTACCTGTCAGGCGGTTTTTAAATTTCTCCCGGTTGTATAACAAAGAGGCAATTAGACTGCCCTGGCTTCCCGCTGGGCGTCACCACGAGGGTTAAGAGCTGGCCCCGGGGCGTCCATGTCTTCATCTTTACATCGTTGTAATGATTATGACATTGGTTATATTTTCGCTGATAGCAGTGATTTGGGCAAATGGGGAGGAAAATTGTTCAGATTACAATGGACATTCCTATTTGAAAGATGAAGCGAAATTATTTCCTCGCAATTGCATTGTCATGACAAATGAGATTAATATTGGTGGAGAAGGTGGAGTTGCAGTAACATCATCACTATCACTGTCACCTAGAGGCAAGATTCAGTTCAATTTCAAGCAAGCTCATTTGGATAATAATTCCATGAAAGTTCCTAGCGTCCCATTTTATGTCAAGTTATCTTCAATGGCAATGAAAAAACTAGTTGAAGCACTTGAAATATTTTCCTATTGATTCGGTCATCTTTTGCTAATTTGACTCGGTCATCTATTCCTAATTTCCGATTGTCCTCAATCGATATTGCTTAAACAGAACTAAAACGTCAGCCATTTTTCTCTAAAACCATAACAACACGTACCCCGGAAATTAAAGCCGGTACAAAAGTACAATATTTCCTGTTATGTCAATATTTCCTCCGTATGTTTACGGTGTTCGAGTTCCAGTGGGCACCCTGCAGGGCCATTTGCCCCAAACCGGGAGATTTCCGCTGACTGATCCTCCCTTGCAGGACGCAGTAGGTATTTACAACATACTTATAACTGTAATGGGGGTGGAGCGTTTCCCATAGCTTGTAGAAATGCATCCCGGAAATAAAATTTTGTGAAACATTCAGTAACATGTTAAGGATGTTGTTAAAATTATGGATGGAATTGAGATAGAAGTAATTACCAACTGAGAAGGACATAATTATATGTAGTACAATAATAAATTAGAAATTGTGAGAATAACTGTGACCAAAAGAAAGGAAAAAAAGATACTTTTATATGAGCAACTTAGAAATACCATTCATACTTTGTTACCATTGGTATACTCATAGACTGTTGATTGGCACATAATCAATTTTTTTGGGGGACTAACAACAGCTTTTCTAGCTGAACAATGAAATTCTAACAGTGCCAATTTACTTGAAAAGAGTTTCCTCAAGTGGACACAAAAGTTGTAATTCAACAACAAAAACCAATTTGCAAATGACATTACTCCCTCAGCAATACAGTCAATGGGTCGTTTGTGAATCTTCTCAAGTTAACTACTGGATACTGGATCAATTAGGAATTCAATCAATCTCGATTGGAAGATGTTTTGATACGCGGTGTTATTTCCGAGACCGTTAGGTGGCTACTGCTTCACAATTAAAGACCTGCAATAAAACTGGCCGAAGTAACACCAGAAGTGGAAATAGCGCGTTGGAAATCAGAAATTCGTTTAAAAATTTAATTAGAGAAGCCCGATCGGCTTCCGTAAAAGCACATCGCCGAACACATTTTCTAATTAGCGATTGGTCACGCGCTCGGCGGCCAATCGCGCGCTATTCTCAATCCGAACCAGGCAATTTGAATTCGGAACGGTTCGACTTATGATTTGCTCACAATTATTCCTGGCCACTCGATAACGGACTTGTTCTCCGTTTAAATTTAAGATGACTTTAACTATTATCTCCGGATTAATTTAATTATGATTTCTTTTATTGCGTTCGAAATAGTCTAATGTTGAAACCGGGTCTGTTGTTGGAATTTAAAGGTAGTAAATTGGATTAAGAATTTGAAATTTGATACATAAAAATACGAGAGAATTTGTGGGTAAATATTTTTCGACGGGTATCCTATTATCCTATGCTAAACTTTTTGCTTTAACGTTGTAATATTAACCACAGTAGCTAGATCTACATATCGAGTGAACTCTTACAACCTAGACCCGACAACCTAGACACGTAGTCGACGAGGGGATTAAAGTTGTAATCCGTCTCGTTCACAGAAGAAACCTGTGTTCATTGATGATCACAATTTCCTTTCATTGCATTAACCGTGGCCGCGTTGGCTATATTAAATAGCCTCAATTGGATTAAATGGATAGCCTAAGAATTAAAATTAACCAGAAGTAATTGCGCAGTTTAGGTCGCCATACCATACCTTATCGTGTCTCTTTCATCAAGCGCAGGCGTGAATGTGTCGCCGGCACAAATGCGCAAGCGCCATTACTGTGTCTTATTCTTGAGGCAAAAACTCATTCGAAAGAATTAATTCCTTAAACAAGGAGTGTGAACATGATTGACGTGGCCAACGAAGGGAATTCCAAATCAAACAAACTCGAGTGAGCAGTCACCACTAAATAAAGTGATGTCGTCATGCCAATTAAAAAAAATTATCCCCCTTAATAAGTGTCAATTCTTAACGAATGTGTGCATACGCATGATTTTTATTTCACGCGTTCCTTCTTCGGAGGAGACTATTACAATCTGGTTAGACTGACGACTTTAAGTCTGTACAGTAAAGTGCATTTTGTGCTCCAAAGTGTTGGTTTTACGACTATTTTTATTGATGCTTAGGCCCCACACTCCAGATACTCGCCCGGTCGAGACTGTCATAACACACGTCACTTCCAAATGAAAATGTGCTTTGCGCAAAGTTGTTTGGGTCGAAATCAGATCAACGGTCGAGTCAGATACACAATCTAGACGTATCCAACTGGCGCTAATACGTAGTGAGTCGAAGATGACCGAAGCTGAAGTGGTCATCAAATTTTAATTGTCCGTTAAAACAATAATCAATGAGGCGAGTACCTTGGCGACGGTTCGCAAATAGACCGCAGGGTTAAGGCGAGTGGCTAAACCGACCGCACGTAACGCGAGCCGCTCACGGTTAACTTGATATGCAAACAAAGAGATGATATACATAGTTTAAACACAGCTCTTCTCAGGGAAGTTATTATCGGAGATTTCTGGGAAATTGGTGAACGCTATTACGTCGGAGACGGATGTGAAATTGAAGATCTGGAAGATGGAAATTTACATTTTGTTTCAGAAAATTAACGTGGACGTAAATCAAAGCAAAATTTGAGGTAAAATATTTCAATCCATGACCTAGCCTAATATAATGTTGGTGAAACTAATTTACGCGAACCAAATTAGTTCATCCTTTCGACCTTTTAATTAAAGCCAGTACGAACGATCGACGACCAGTGATTGTCATTGACCACGACATTTATTGTTATTGCATCTGATCGTCGCCTTTAAGATCGTGAAGTGGTTTGCGTTTCATTAAAGCGAATATTTTATTACCGGTTATTTTGGTTTGTGCATCGGTAGGAGAGTAAAATCTATAAAACAGTGATTGTGTCTCCGTCTGGGTGTTTATTCGGGTTCAGAAGCTGCCAGTGAGTCGGAATGTCGCGCACGTGCTCGGCTATGATGATAATAATAAAATGTTGGCGCATTACTTATTTATAGCCCGCGGCTGTCGCTCGTCCGTCCGTCTGTCCTACGTTCTTGTTATTATGTATAAGCACCCGATATAGCCGCCATGTCTCTTTGTCTCGTTACTGCTCCGGTGCAAATGTTATGGAATTACAGAAATCAACTCGCACATCTTGAAAAATGGGGGTTATTCTTGTAAAGATTGCTGTATCCACGGTTGTTTTATATCGTTTTTTTAAATCATTCTAATCGAGTAAATGTGATAGACTATATTTATGAATGTTTTAGTATAATTAACTACAATTTAAGTAGTTTATATCTAAATCTCTTCATGTCATAATCTCTTTAATAGATTTTTTCTCATCATCATGTACCATCGCGCATCGAAGTGAGAGACTTTGTAAAATCTTTATAAAGGCCATCTAGACCATCTTTATGTGACAATTGCTCTGTACAGTCTAAAGCTTACGAATGCCATTAATATCTCCGATCCCTGTTAGAGAGTGGACTGAATAATCCTGGCTATGCATCCCAATTCGTCTTGCACGCTCGAATGTCCGTCTCATAACTGATACGCCAATATCATGAGCATTGTTTTGCTCGGCGGTTATTTGTGGAGCACCCCCGCCCCGCCCCGCCCCGGGTGAGTCGCGCTATATTTTATCCGAGTACTCTGCGTAAACTGTCAGAATTGTTTCGCCAGGGCGTTCAACTCGGGAGAAGACTTTAGAACCCTCTGCCATTTTTAATTATGGAGATTTTTCAGTAATAGAACTTATAGTTTAAGTCGTTTTTGCTTCAAGAATCGTAACTCCTTAGGAATTTTTAATATTTCTACTGATAGACAAAATTCCCAATGCTGAGATCAAGTAGAAGGTAAAATGATAAATTTTGTAATTAACTAATTAATTCACTATGCTATATTACATGCACTAATAATTTCATAGTGTAAGGGTTAAATAGGTGACGAAGGATTAAATGGATTGTTGCTAGGAAAATAGAAACTTTGACATAGGTATGTGTACATATTGTTTTAATCAAACACGTCATAGCGTATTAATAGCTGTGTCGCGTTCTGCCGTTCTGCGGGGATGTCAAAGATTGGAGCGGATACAGATGTACTACAAACCACTACGGCACATCAATCGAAACCGAAATGGCGTTACCATATTGAACGCATAAATTAAAAAGCAAATAGCCTCGGCGACGCTGCGAATGCGCCGTGAAAACGTCATTAACATGCAATAATAATTAGTTATAAATCATCGAAATAATCGCGACGATGCATTGATAAAACGGGGTCTATATCTCAAAGCCCGTTGAAATATGGCGGCCGCGTCGCATCAGACAGCGAGTTGGCGCGAACGAGCCGCGGGTAATACGCACTTGATTGATTTCTGAACCGCACTAAAACTTGACTAACTGCGAGAATTAGCGCGATAAATATACTAGACGCACTGACTAAGCAGATTTCGTTAGTCGACCAAAAGATTTTGATTGTTCTGAACAAAATTTTAACAAAAATTTTGGCGCGCTAAGATTTATTACACAGTGGATTAATCATATGAAAATGAATGCAGTAGCTTTTTAGCTCGTTAAAAATACCGGGAACGGACTAGGTATTTTACGACCCTCATTGCGGTTACTTATCCGTTCCTCGTACCGTAATGTCTTCAATAAAGTGCTTGTTTACGACACCGTGCGCAGTGACATCCGCTGTACAAACACCATAAATTATCCCTCAAATCACATCTGATGCGTATTACCCACTAGTCTACAAAAAGCCCATGTATCTCCGGATCTTCACGCAACGACAAATGTGTAACAAATAAATTATAAAATCAACGGTCTCGCTTTTTATACACCACACGTGATGCGTCGATCCTTTCGCACTTACGTCGTATCGCATACATCCGTCTCGCTCATGCATGAATTGTCACTACTTGCTCGCAGTTTATCATCAGCCGTCCTCTAATCATGACGTCTGTATTATGTATATTCACGATTTGGGCGACACTTTCTCAAGAACGAGGTTCAGTGTACCTTTAAATGATTTTAACGTAAAATTTATGGCTTGTTTGCAATTATAAATTGTCTGTTTCTATCTGCTTTCAAGAGTTATTAACCTTACATCTTTATTTGTGATTTATAATTTCTTTACTTATATAAAAGAGAAGTTTCTGATTTCTAGCTTTTTTACACAATTTGTGAATAGAGATACAATGCACATGAGTAACAACTGAACACAAGACAACAATGATCGATAATCTGCACCGGCTGGCCACCCGGCCGACATAACACAGGAGGCAATTGCCAATTTTTCAATTACTTGTTGCTAAGATGAAAGCCGAACGTTGTATATCTGCTAATTAATTAGCGCTTTCTATAATTACGGTACCAGGCGTGCAGGAACGGGAGGCGGCTGACGGCTGACAGATGGGGACGCGGCGCTGGCGGCTCTCAAACTTGTCAGGAACGCTGGCAAGGAAACGGGTCTAATTGGGGGGGATTTTATTCACTTGCTGTTGGCCATCGTGTTAGTCCATTTGGGTTTCAGATGACGATTACATCTTTTTTGTTGGACTATTTCCTGTGATGTAGTAGTTGGATCTACTGGTGTTTTATGACATAAATTTCCACAAAAAATGGTCTCTTGTTCGTAGGTAATTCTTGATGATATCAGGCGAGTTTCTTGATTTTAATTATATGTACCGCTTTGAAAAGGTTTGCAGTTCCTTCTTTTGAGAAAGCAACAGCCCCTGAGTTTTAGTACAACAAGTTAAACAGTAAAATATTAATGAAACAGAGCAGGACTGGAAAAGTTCTAAAGAATCGTTTAGTTTAATTATTTATTTTAATTTTAAGGGATGATGACAGTTTTACTGGCTTACTGAGGATATGATGGAAGTTGTATTAGGGAATGAATAAATAAATCTCTTGATCACAGTGAAGTAGGGCGTGAAGTGACGTACAAAGTATTTAAAAGATAAAAAACACAATTAGCGTCGTACAGACTTTACTGTGGCGGTAATATCGCAAGCAGTGCGCGTACAGTAATCGAGGCTCGTATTGAAAAACTCGAAAACGCTAGATTGACTTCGAGATATGTCAATCCAATATCTACTGTGGACAAATTTATATTGAAATTAGCTGAAGAAGATGTGCAATCAATTTTGTTTCTTATCACACAAGGAACAGAGGTGTGTGAGTTAGGTAATCGAGTTTGCGAGGCGTTAAGTGAAGTTGGTTCCTTAATGACATGCTTGTCTCGTCCGAGCGGGCCGCGATTTAAACTCGTTTATCGGCGATTGTGTTTGTCTGTGTGTCCCCAAATAAGTCGGCGAGATTAGCAAGAATTCGTGTAGAGAGAAAAAGTTTTCACGCGCGTATTTTTATGAATTCATTATTGGGACGATCGAATCCAAATGGCATCTTTCAATGTGTTAAACTCACCAAAACATGATTCTCTGGCCTTGTCTTTTCTAAAAGTTCGAACTTGGCGTCTTCTTATAAGATTCCAAGAGATTCACTTTTTGAGGAGGACAGTATGACATAATGTCATTTCTGAATAAATGGTACAGTTTTTTTGGGAATAATGTCAGGATGTTCACGTCCAACTGTTTTAGTTATACTGTAAATACTTTGTCTCAAAAATGAAATATTTTTAAAGAACTTGACTTACAATAAATTATAACAAACTTGGATTGTATTGTATTCAGTTATGAATTCGGTTATTATATGTCTGTTATAATGCAATAAAAGAGGGAGAGAGCCCGAGAGATAACGGTAAAATCTGCAATACATTTCTTATACCTACTGAATTCATTATATAGAATTTGGGTGCTACTTGTTTTGAATTTTAGAAACTGAGGATTTGATTTATAGATTATACGAGAAACGTAAACAAGATATAGAAAATATTTCAGAAATATTCAGTATTCGTTTCAATCAAAACAGTATTTTCACATACCAGTACCGTTAGCAGTCTCCTGGAATCTTCTAAGTAAATTTACTTAATAAATACAATTTTATGGAAAACAAATGTATGGGTTTCCAAAAATGCAAATGCCTTAGGAATTCCATCAGACCTTGACGTGCTAGACGGATCTTCGCGATCTACCGCATTGGCATGCGACGCATGTTCGGGCGCGTCGTCCGCGCGCCGTACTCTCCTCTACACTAGATACATAATGCGTACTCCGAATAACCTCTGGTACACACTAAGTGCTTTGATAACACGCTTTTCAAGAACTAAGGCGGTGTCCTACGTGAGCGACGAAAATGACGCGACGCGACGTTCCGATTTTGACGTAAGCGATCAAATCAACGGTATCCCTACTTGTGTCCTATGTGACAGTCTGCGACAACACGCGACGTTGTTATTGTCGCGTGTAGCATCGCGTCGTGTTGCGTAGCGTCGCGTCGTATTAGTCGCTCACGTAGGACACACCGTAAGAGGTCATATACGCGTACACTTGCTAAGAGTTTACGTTTGTACGAGCGCATAGGAACGCTTAGTTCTAGAGATGCGCCTTGTTAAAGGGCTTGTTTCAAAATGCCTACTGTGTCCCAGGGATAAGGATTGCCATCGTCAGATGAAGACTGCAGTCTGGTAAATGATAAAAAATATGACTCAAACTGTGGAAACTTTGAAGTCGATTTGTATGAATAAGTTATGAAGTATAAGAAGGATGGAACACGTTGAAAAACTAGGATTTGACATAAATTTTGCACAGCTGAAAATCTTACTTGGAAATATCCGCTGAGGTGACAGAGCTGGTATAATTATCCATCCAACATGTGCATACTCTTAAATATAAGCAATAAGTACTTGAATGTAAAAATAAATTTTAGGAAATCCGATTTACACGATTTTTCCTGATCTTTTTTCTGAAGTATTCCTGGAGTGCTGATTATGGAGATCTTTTTAAAGGGTTAGAAAGGTTTAAAAAGAGTTCCCTTTTTGAGCCGACCTTGCACCGGCAAATTCCACAGGCGTTGCTCATGTTCATGAGACATGGACTTACGATCAGAACATCTTCTTCCTCAATTATTCATTCTAGAAAAACGCTGTGTGTTTCTCCTATCCCCTATCATATCTACAAAGTTACATCTTCGCAACAGGGAAACGAGTCTACAATTACTCAGCTAACTGCTTCGTCACGATGACATTGTGATAAATAAGTGACGTGTATTTAACATAACTAGCACTGGAAATAAAAGAGCCAGCGATGGATGGACATAAGTAAGACGATAGCATTAGATGCTTGTAGATAAACGTTGTAATTATCCCGCTCACGGAACATTTAGCAGATGCAGACGTTAATATTACCGGTATTGATGAAATAATGGAAATAATTGATGAGCCATGTGCTGTAGACGGGGCATGTGTTGGCACGAAGGTGTTATGTGGCAACGCGAACTATTAGTGTTGTTTAGTACTAGTGAGTGCCCTCACATAGCCCTTATTACATAGCAAAACTAGAAAAAATGGTGAAACTTATTTAGGTAATTGCCATTTAAAAACAGTCTGAAGTAAACTGAAATTGGTTAAAGCCGAAGCGAAGTGAGGGCGTTTTACTTGCCATGTTTAGTTATACTAGATCACTTATTAAGATAAAATGGTATGAATATGCTATTTGCTGACATCAGAACAGACGTTCTCCTTCAAGTTCAATGAGTCCTGAGCTGGCCGAAGTCCTGGTCTTTGGCTTTTACCTTTTAAATATCAGTATTATCAGCCCTTGTGTATACTGTAAATACTGTATACTGGCTATCAGTGTTTCATAAACGAAGAGGGAGGGCGGTGCCATTTAAATGTAGTATTGGTGACAAGAAAATAAGTAGAACCTTCTTAGTATGCAGGAACGCTAAGACATTAGATCGTCATAAAACAAATAAAAAGTTCTTCGGTCGGTGTGATAATGAGACATAGAGGACCCCTTTGATGAGCAACATGGCAACATTACTAAGTCCAGGTGCTATGGTTTTCTGCCGTAACCATGCTGGATCTCCAGGCTGACAAAATAAGGCATAACTTACAAAACTACAAAATGAGCTTAAAGTTCGCAGTTAACAGCTACTACTATAAGAAAGAATACGATTTGAAATAAATAAAAGCCACACACACATAGCCTCACATTAGGATATACTGTGTCAGTGACATGAACAACACACAAAGACGAAAAAGAAAACCGAGATTGAGAACAGGAAAAACTAATCATTCATATTTCTGCCTCTCTAGACATCGAACATTGGACCCTTCAAACGATAGCCAAGGTTTAGCCATTACACCATATGGGTTATCATATTATTTAGGTATTAATAGGTACTTATTACAAACAAAGCCAGAGTCAATCGCTAGTATTCCACTCGCAGAGGTCTGTCCGTTCGCATGGAGCGCCGTCTCGAGCGCGTAATTCAAAATGCAAATATTGCACTTACACACATTTGGTATTCAACCCGCGGGCCTGCAGCGCCTACGCCTCTTGCCAGTTTTACGGGAGATTATAATAAAAATTGGCCATCTTTATTCCGTACGCACACACCTGATTGGCGGTTCCCAGGGCGTCTAATTTTCGCGGATGCGCGCAAATTCTGATGTTTTGAGGCGAATGCGTCTGTTTTTGAATTTGGAATTTTTTGCGCGCCCTTTTTTGTTTTTTTCTGTTTTTGTTCTTCAAGTAATTATGTTTAGTGCTGATTATCGTAAATGTTTCGTTTTACTAGGTACTTTTTGATTGTTCTATTTTTTTTACAGAATTAACATTGTTTTGCATAAATATAAAATGTTTGTTCTTCATTACTACACAGGTGCAAAATAATGTTTTATCGACTGTCGTACAAAACAAGTACCTACCTATGCTGTTAGATCGATTACTGTAAAGGAGAAATTTCAAATTAATATAATTAATCATTTTCTTTTTTAATTAAGAACATAACGTATTTAATACGTTCTAACGATGGTAATAGTGCGTAGGCCTCAAGCCAACACTATCTTGATTTTTATTCCCTTTGGTTCTCGTTAGCAATGATACATCATTCCGTATGAAATGCGGCAGATAGTTGTGGGACGTCGTTTCTATAAAAAGGTGCTTCGTTAGCGACTCCTCCCTCCCCTCCACCCGCACTGGGCTAAATTTACTCAAGCACGAACCCGGGACCGTCACACGTGTGTTCACTTAACACTCCGTAACTTGAATAAAGTCTCCGTAAAGTATTCTTTTTGTTTTTGTTTACCTTTTGTGAACTGCGTTTAATTTTAACTCCTCTTCTTAAAACTCCGTTATACGATTTTATAACCGCGCAAAAAACCAACAAAAAATCGATTCCGATGTATTCACTCGATCATTGTATCGAAGGTCAATCGAGATATAAAATTAAAAAGTATAAGTGGCGTTCGAAGTTTGAACGGGTCCGCGTTTATTTTTCAAATATTACTATCGGACTGGCCGCTATTACAATTTCAAATTCGAATCTTCCACTTTTGATTTCAGAACAGGTCAGTTTAATACAAGTGCAGTGGATTTGAAAAAGGACTTATAACTGTAAATTTGTTGAATGAAAGTTAAGTCAGTACTTACCTAAATTGTTTTTTATTTCAGATTACGTTATGAAATTTAATAGTATCTGCATATTATCTTATACTTACAGCCAGGCTTTGAGTTGTCTACGTACTACATTATATTATGAACCTACTACATATTTGTGAACTTAATAAAATTTTAACTGTTCGAAGTCTGTATGTACTTACAAAGAAAATATTTGAGAAGGAATATTATTGTGGGTAGGTATTTATTATCGCAAGATATCCAATGATTTTTCAGAATTTTTCTTCGAAGGTTGGACCTATTTTATTTATTATTAGATATAATTTTTTTGCTAATGAATTCTACAACCTTTTCTGGCAGTTTAAGCGTTTAAGGAAATAAGTGAATCTTTGATGTTTTAAATGTCTAGATTGAGCGTCGCCGTACAATGAAAACAAAAAAAACAAGGCAACATTATCAAGCGTGTGTGCGTGCAGGCGATGTTTTACACCTTCGTCTATGGTCTATGTGTGCGTAATGATATAAAAATTGTTTCTAATAGCCACAATTTTATGACACGTTTTCGCGGATTCGATGTTCCATCTAGATATTTAAAACATCAAAGGTATGAATGTAAATTTAAAGAATCCTGTCTAACGTAAATTTTCCACAGCGAATCGCAGTTGGGTTCACCTACTTGTTACATTGTAACTAAAAACGAATAAATTTTGTTGAACAATGTAGTATCAGCAATCAACTAATATATATATTTTACACGTATGGCATAATGGAACATATTTTTATCATTAATGACAAATACAATTTATTTATCTTTTTGCGATACCGAATTACAATACGCAAACAATGTAATATAAAGTTAACAAGGACAAAAACAATAAAATGGTGATCCGCGCAATTCTTCGTCGCCTCGCTAATTAAATGAGCGACAGTTTTATCGAAAAATGCAATGCAGCGGAGTAATTGAGTCGAAAGTATTGAAAGGTCAAAGTTTTTACGATGAAGTAAGGTGTGCACGTTATAATAACTCTTCGAAGATAACTTATGTACTTTTAAAGTTTATTTGAAAGAAAGAAAGAAAGAAAGAAAACACATTTATTTCGCAAGACACAATACAATAATTAAGGAAAACAAAGTTAAAAGAACACGTCGAGCAGTGTGTGTCTTTACAAAAATGGACCCTACTCAGCATTGTGCTGGAGTCCGGAGACTACCAGCGCTGGTCTTCCGTAGGACCCATTCAGTGATGTCACGTCGATCTACCAGCAAACACGTTTAAATACAAATTATGCAGTTAGTACAAAATGAAAATTACAAATACCTAATAAAATAAAAATATAATTAAACTAAAGCACACAGTTACAAGAAGTCATTAAATAGCACTTGTGTCGTGTCTCGTGTCGTAATGGTTCTTCAGATTTTTGATGACTAATAATTAATAATTTAAGTTTTAATTTAAATACTCGAAAGTTTTGCAGGTTCCTTATCGGAGGAGGGATATTATTCCAGCATTTGGATGCGGCATAGCTAAAACTGCCTCTAAAGGCATGAGTTCTATGTCGCTGCGTCCTCAGCTGGATTGCGCTTGTCCTAGAACCACACATTCTTTCACTAGATACCCAGAGAAGCTTACTGAAAAGATAATTAGGTGTTTGATGTTTTAGCACTCCAAATAAAAGGCAAGCCAAATGGAGCTTTCTGCGATGTAACATTTTAAGAACGCAATGTTTATTAAGATACGGTGTCACATGATCTCTAAACGGTACATCATAGCAATAACGGGCACATGCATGTTGGACCCTTTGTATTAATTTCTGCGTTCTTTTTAAAAGACGAGGGCCAAATACAACATCCATGTAATTTAGTTTTGACAATACTAAAGACTCCACCAACTGGACTCGTAATTCGACAGTTAAGTATTGTCTGACCTTGTACAGAATTTTTAGTTTGTAAAAACAATTTTGGACCGTGTTTGAGATATGTTTTTCATAGCGGAGATTACAATCCATAATTAAACCCAAATTTCTTGCCTCAAATACGCGGTCTATGGGTTTATCTTTGAGCCAAACATTTGTCGTAGGATTGATAAGACCTAACTGCCGTTTACTGCCGAATATCAAATATTTTGTTTTGTCAGGGTTAAGCATGAGGGAGTTATTGTGTGACCAAACGGCTAACCTTGATAGGTCCTCGTTAAGCTTATTAATCGCACTGTCAATTTCGCATGGTTTGCAAGATATATATAATTGAGTATCATCAGCATATAAATGAAACTTACAATGTTTTATATGGTTTATAATGTCAGCTGTATACAATATGAACAAGATAGGTCCAAGAAGAGATCCCTGAGGGATACCTCTATTACATACTCGGTTAGCTGATACCACGGCCGTACCATCATTGCTACATAATTTAACACATTGATAGCGATTCGTAAGGTAACTATCAAACCACTTTAAGCTTGAGCTATCAAAACCATAGTAGCTGAGTTTTGACATCAGTAATGATATATTTATCGAATCAAAAGCCCTGGAAAAATCTAGCAGCACTAGCAAAGTACACATACCCTGATCTTGGGCGGATAGTATATTATCAGTTACATCAAGTAGCGCCGTAACAGTACTTCGACCTTTCCGAAATCCAGATTGAAATTCAGGCAAAATTTTATTACTCTCTAAAAATTCAGTTAATTGAATACAAACAACTTTTTCTAATATTTTTGATAGGCAGGGTAAAATACTAATAGGTCTCAGTTCTTTTAATTCGACAGGGTTTGGAACTTTAGGCAACGGACGTACGACGGCAAGTTTCCATAAATCTGGGAATGTAGAAGTGGTTATTGACGTGTTTATTAGGTCTCTTATGAGTTCAACTGTGTGAGGAAAAGTCATTAATATCATCTTTAAAGATATCCCATCGCTACCTTCCGCGTTAGATTTTAAGCTTTTAATTAAATTTAACATTTTATCTAAATTAATTGTTTCTATATGGAATACTGCACTATTAAACCTATTAAATTCAAAGAATGTTAGCTGTGATATTGTTAAACTCCCATCTGAGATATCTGGGATGTTTAGAAAATGATTGTTAATGAGGTTAGGGTCACTAAACTAAATTTGAAGATAATTTAAATTTGAAGATAAATTTGAAGATAGTCCCTCCTTCACCAATGCGCAATGCAGCATTTGATGGAGCGCGCTCTAGGAATAAAAGAGCTATGCTTAGTACTAGGCCATTAAACGAAATTTAACTTTTACCTACTGCGTCGTTAGGTAGGTAAGGTACTTCTAAAAACATCACCACAAGCACTTGGAAGAAGAGATGGCAAGAAATACCAAAGAACCATATTTCACAACGGTTACAAAGAAAACTTAGATTAAGTAAGAAACTCCTAGATCCTAGTAACGCTGTACGTTTTGGCTAGCCAATTTAAATCTAAAATCGAAGAAAGATTTATTGGAACGGCGATCAAGGCATTACCGGAGCTTACGTCATTGTCATCGGTAATTTTGATTACATTTTGGCCATCTCAGCTCATGTTCCCCCAATAAAGTCACCAGCCACCAAACTGGCAGCTATAACGGTAGAGTACACTGTACAAGACATACCTACGAGTGTTGCAGCAGTGTCAGTATTTAACGAGTGGTCAAATAAAGATATAAATCCGTGGAACGAATTCCGATGTTTTTGTGTCGAGCCCGACGGCGACCACTGTCCACGCTGGCCAATTATACACACGGTTATGACATGACTTATATAAGGTTAAAATTAAACTTAAATGCTCACACACTATTATTCCTGAACGAGGAACCCTTGTGTTGTGTGTGAACATTGAATGAGATATTACTAGAACCTAGGACTAAAAATATATAGAGTTACCTTTCACAGAAATGTCGGAAATTGAACCAAATACCCCTCGCTTGCAACAACATCAACAATTATAAGTAAACTAGCTGTTGCCCGCGGCTCCGCCCGCGTGGAACTCAGTGTGTCACAAAGTTATTCCTGCGTTAATCCCGACCCCACACATATTAAGACACACTCCACACATCTTAAGAACAGTTGATTTTTTACTACGTTTTAGTCATACCGTACAAAAATCCGTTATGTAGATCTTGAGAAAATCGATAAAAAGACTAAGATATAAACGTCGGGGTTTTTTCATTCCAAACTATTATATTTTTAAACTACATTGGTAGTTTTTCATTCGGGTGCCAAAACATAAAGACCAGCTAAAGCGATGCTGACCCCCGAAAAAGCAACATAAAGTTGATCATGAGAAAAAAAGCCGGTTCGATTCCCGATATATGTATAGATATCCCGATATATAGATATTAATGAGCCCGCGACTTCATTCGCTCATGGAAGCTTTTCCCGCGTAAATCTCGATCCCGCGGGAAGTCCGGAACAAAAAGTAGCTTATATAATGCTCCATAACCTCCTCTACCTCCCACTGAAAGTCCCATAAACATCTGAACCCACGACCTCCTTCCCGGGTATGAGTTTTTACCGCGTGAATCCTAATCCCGCGGGAATTCAGGGATAAACAGTACCCTATATGTTGCTTCAAAACTTCCTCAATCTCCTAGTAAAGGTCGCATAAAAATTTAAGCCCGCAACTACGCGCATAGGAGTTTTTTCCGCGTAACTCCAGATCCCGCGGGATTTCCGGGAAGACAGACTTGTTAGTTTTATATTAATGTTTGTTTAGAAGCTATTTATACCCCATACGCGAAGAAGGTTTTTCCGCGTAAATTCCGATCCCGCGGGATTTCTGGGATAAAAAATATCCTATATGTTAATCTAAGTTGCCCTCTATGTGTGTGCCAAATTTCATGAAAATCGGTTCAGTAGTTTTTGCGTGAAGGAGTAACAAACAAACAAACAAACAAATACACAAACTTTCAAATTTATAATATTAATAGGATATATAGTAGGTCCTATATGTTAATCTAAGTTGCCCTCTATGTGTGTGCCAAATTTCATGAAAATCGGTTCAGTAGTTTTTGCGTGAAGGAGTAACAAACAAATAAACAAACAAATACACAAACTTTCACATTTATAATATTATATTAGGAAGTAGGATATTAGTAGGATTAGTAGGATATCCCGATATATAGATATTAATGAGCCCGCGACTTCATTCGCTCATGGAAGCTTTTCCCGCGTAAATCTCGATCCCGCGGGAAGTCCGGAACAAAAAGTAGCTTATATAATGCTTCATAACCTCCTCTACCTCCCACTGAAAGTCCCATAAACATCTGAACCCACGACCTCATTCCCGGGTATGAGTTTTTACCGCGTGAATCCTAATCCCGCGGGAATTCAGGGATAAACAGTACCCTATATGTTGCTTCAAAACTTCCTCAATCTCCTAGTAAAGGTCGCATAAAAATTTAAGCCCGCAACTACGCGCAGGAGTTTATTCCGCGTAACTCCAGATCCCGCGGGATTTCCGGGAAGACAGACTTGTTAGTTTTATATTAATGTTTGTTTAGAAGCTATTTATACCCCATACGCGAAGAAGGTTTTCCCGCGTAAATTCCGACCCCGCGGGATTTCTGGGATAAAAAATATCCTATATGTTAATCTAAGTTGCCCTCTATGTGTGTGCCAAATTTCATGAAAATCGGTTCATTAGTTTTTGCGTGAAGGAGTAACAAACAAACAAACAAACAAATACACAAACTTTCACATTTATAATATTAGTAGGATAGTTATTGGAATTATACATGGATAATATTTGGATTTACAATTAAACACTCACTACATATTAAATTTGTATACTGAAAAAGTGGGATGGTGCAGGCATGTATGTAATAGCTAAGTGTATGAAACAGTGGTCACAGTAAAATGGTGGATCAAAATCTGATGATGGTTAGTCACAGCAAAACTTCCAGTGTCGTGGGTCCATGGACAGCACGACAAAACACATTCAGACCAATAACAGAAATTGAAACTCATTAAAATTTCCACCTCACTGACATTTGGAGATAGGTCCCTTCGTCAATCGATTGCAACATAGATATTTATTTTAATCTGAAGGGTTCTAGCGATATCAACGCTATATAGGTAAAAGCGGGCGCTAAAGCGTTCCGCTCTCCGCCCGCATGGGTTTGCATAACATCGCGTTTTGTATGTAAACGCTCGCGCCGTTTCCGCTCCTCGCCTGAGTTGCTCCTATTAGAACTAGCGACTTAAAAGTTACTTCTTTCCTAAATCATATTTCTGCATAATCCACAACTGGACATAAATCCTTTTTTTTCTTCATCTTTCTTCATGATTCTTTTAACAGTTTCGAAGTCTGAATAATCACGAAAGCTAAGATGAATATTACAACAGAAGTCGATATATTAGCCATGAAAACATAGACATTATCACAGATAGACACACGAACTATACTAGCAAGATCCTAGCTCGCCTGAATTAGCCTAGACCAGCACAAAGCTAGATCGGATCCGAGCGAAAGCTCAATTTGCTCGCTTCCCAATAGTTTTGTTTGAACAACGCCCGCCCTATCTCCGGAACTATCTCGCGAATAAGTCACTCGACCGCGTGCGCTTGGAGACAAACGAACGTGCACACGCAAATATTATTATCATTGATCAAAAGCAAACCTTACCACACAATAAATAAAGCTGGTTTCAGATCAAAGAGACTCGAGTCCGACACGGAAATATGATTGAAACGAATGTAACATGTAAGGATTTGGTAATAGAGTCCAATTTAGGCCACGCAAACCAACTCCGGATGAACCCTTTCGGCTTGGACGAAGGAAGAATTCAAGTAAGAGATGCTCGGACGATGATTTTCGAAATACGAGGAGTGAAATCCGAAAGCCTGATAGCTTTTTGTCGCCGCCCGAATGATAGTTCGGTTTTAATTATTAAAGCTGCTAATTAGGTTTTAGGGGTCCGTTAGGGAAGGTTGCTTTGTTGGTAATCCTCACTAGCTTGTCTTATTACTGGCTGCTAATCTAGCACAACCTAATTCAAAATTTTAAAAATCTTATTCAGTTAATGATGTGAGCAAGAGATGGAGATGATAGTGTAAATGGCACTCCAGCAGGAACAGTTTGCAGAGAATGTTGTCTTTCAACAGTAATTGAAAAGTTATTCAAAGTTTGTGGTGGAATTTAAATGTAAGAAGAGCGAATTCATACTACATACACTGATAAAACAATTTATATAACATTCAGTTTGTATAAGAGATTAATGAAATGAACTAGTTTCCTGCATCAGGTGTCTACTTTTACTACTTTTATCTCAAATTCTTTCGTATAATCTTAAAAATATGTGTAAGTTATGCTTTAATCATAAAAATACTGTAAATTATGCCTTACATCGTTGTCGTTGTAATCTAGTAAGTACATCCTCACACCTAGGAGCTTAGAATAGAATAGATAGACACAGGAAAAACTGCAAAAAGTCATGTGAATTTGTAGCAGCGCGCAGCAGTTTTACAAAAACAGTAAAGAATGAAATAATCCTTTCTGTAAGCGACATTTCCAGTTTTACGGAAAGAAATCGTTTAAAATGAGCTTTAAACTGTTTGAGATTAGCAAGGAAAGTCTATGAATTTGTAAGCGTGTATATATTAAAGTTAATCAGAATATTAGGCCGGACCCACGCTGGCCGCGACTGGCCGGAATCAAAGCTCCAAGATTTTATGACTTGTTCCCCGAGAGCGAGCAAAAAGTATTCGACGCGGCCGGTGTGCAGTTGTGCACATTTGACGACTTTTTCCTCCCCATATTGAGTTGCATTCCCTTTATATATTGTCTTTAGCTCAAAACTTTAAGCCTCTTCGTATATTAATATGGCGAAATGCAAGCTTCTTCTGAATTCAAAGGCTACCTCCGCGAAACAATTGATATTTATTAACCATTTATCCATATAAATATCAATTTCGGACAAAAAGCAAGGTTGTTCGGACCCAATGTTTACTGATTTGAGATTTTCTCGAGTATGATTATTTCGTCCAGAAATCAAAATTTGAGACGGTAAAAACTTAAACTCCTTTGTATGTCTTGTTTTAGTGAACTGATTGTATTCTTAAACGATATTTATTATCGACTGTTGCGGAGTTTTTATAGAAGGATGGGATACCTAAAATTCAACAACTATTAGCTATGAAACTCATATATCAGAATAAGAAATATTTTCCAACGTTTGAGATATATTCGACACTGTCTGGTTACCTATAATTCTATAACATTACACATTATTACCTTATCGAAGCATTCAGCACCAGCGATACTCGTCGAACGATAGGTAAATGTGAGAGTGGTAATACAATACTGTTAGGGAGAGACAAGTCATTTGAGATGGCCGGGCGCGATAGGTGCGCAGATCGCGCTAGCGTGCCTGTAAATCCTGTAAAGATTACTCTTATCGATACCCGCCAAAACATTACTTTGCGCCGCGACGTCTTTTATCCGGAAATTTATTACCCTGTAAGACAATCTGCGGGCCAGGCGGTGAATGGCGAGGACTGGAGGAGCTAATGAACGTATCGGTTGCGGCGTCGGGTTACACTCGTTAGTGGACTGATGCCGGCTCCTACGCTCTATTGTCTCCTGGTACTTCGATGTTCGGCTGATATAATATTTCATGAAATTATGTTCGAATTTGTTATTATTTTCCTGAGGTTTAAATTATGCAAGTCCTTTCGTGATTCTTACGATTACGCAAGTTACGAATGAGGTTTACAGTTTTGGAATTATGTGTTTGGAATGGAATTAGTCCAGTTATTATAATACGTAGACAACATATATTTAGATATAAGTAATAAGTTGCGATGTCTCCCAACTCTACGTACATTCGATTAGTTCCACAATAAAAATAACCCCGCAGTCTAGTTTCTACATTTTGACCCGAACCTCGCCCGAGCTCAAACCCAATATGACTAGATATTAATCACGTCCAGTCCGGTGAATCGAACTACATTCAAAATCCATTGGAATTGTCGACGCACCGGAGCGCTGGGAGCGGCTGAATGGAAACAGCACAGGTGCCCGAAGCGGAGGTGCTTCCAATTTGTCAGGCAACAAAACCAGCCACCACCCCGTCAGTCAACGGGCGCTCCAACCAGCCAAAGAATGAAACGATGACGGCGCGCGAGATATATGCGACTCCGCCGCTCGACGATTAGGCGTGATGCCAACCCGACAGCGGCCGATGATTCACGAACGGGTTGAACGAACCATCCCGAACTCGTGGCAATTGTTTTCTCGGGCGGACACCAACCAGCATGCGGGCTTGAATTTCGATTGGATAATTCGAGAATTGGACGCCTGGTTGATGCTATGATAGCTTCTTAATTGCTGGGGCTCGCGGTTTCCCGGCCGCGTCCGGAGACCGCTGTTGACACCAATTGCTCGTGACGTTCCGACCCGAATTGGATCAGACTCCTCGTTTCGAGAGGAGCTTCCATCGTGTTGCGTCGTGATATGTGTTACCTGAATCGATTTCGAAACGCTGTGAAGTGGAAGTGTGTCAGCTGATACGAACTATCGAGGCATTGGCGAAACATCTGTTCTGTAGCCTCTTGGAAATATGAATGTTAATTTAATTTCATCGTGGCCATGGGTGTGGCTAATGTCATGTAGATGATTGTCCATTTGCTTTGACGACAGGAATACTAAATAAAATCTAGAAATGGAGACGGATTCACTACACTGTAAGATCTAATAATGACCTAGTCAATTAGTCATAGGGTTCTAAATTTGTTTCTTGAACTTTTTTTATTTTTGGTTGGCTGGCTGTGATATAATATGTATTTTGTTTGTTTGTTGCTAAGAAAAGCTTAGCGTAGACAAAGAGTGTGAGCATTTAAGAACACGATCCCACATCTATTATGTTTCAACGCAAGGGATTATTTACTTAAATGTTAACTTCCAGCTTTACTCCATGACAAATGGGCATATTTACCTCAGGACCTTTAAGAGCCAAGATGAACCAACCAAACTGGTATCATTTGTATGTCAATACCATTTGCCTGGCTGTATAAGGCGAGGTTGCATTGACCCTGCTGATAGCCTTAGAATGGCAAAGTGGCGCTGTTCCTCATTATTGCCGCTGCGTGAGGAAGCCAACATGTAGCTGATAACACCAATCTACGACATAATTTCTATCTACTTCGTAAACAAATGAACGCTGTTAGCTTACTTTTGGAAATGAAATTAAAATCATTTCTATGTTAAGAAACATTGAGACGATATCACCAGCGGTGTAAATATCCAGGTAACCGTAATGGAACTCAGTGGTATAGTATTTGATGCAGGCGGGAAGCAACATTGTATTCATAGATAAACAGTAGAAAAATTGAGAACAACAATGATAAAATATTCCTTAGCATTGCAAAAGAAAGTGTTACTTACAATAAATTCACACGCTTATGTTTCAATGTCTCCCAATAATGTTCATTGAGAGCACAAATCATTTTCATAATGTCCTCGTTTAACAGACAGATGCAAAGCTAACTGATGCAGGGCTAACCTTGCTTTAGATAATATGGTTCTGCAGTCTCAGTTGATAAACTTAAATGCAGATTCTTATATTGCTAGACAAAGCTACATGGGATATTCTGGGTTGCAGATCTTGGTTTTGGGGTGCGATTGCGAAATCCGCTGGCAGCACTCATCGCGCCGATGACATAGTTGTCAATTATTTGGCAGCGGCGCGCCACATTCTGGGTCACAAAGACCAAGATCATACCGACTCCAAAATCTTGATTCTGGACCTTTTGCACCTCAGCCGAACGTCCAAATTACAAACACCTGGCTAGTTCGAAATTAGAGCGGGATTTATAAACAAGTACATGTTATAGTTTACCTGACCGTACAGTTGGAATACTAGTAAGTTATTTTAAACGATGAAATAAAATTATCTCTCTGTCTGTCTCTAATTCTTCTCAGCGGTTATTGATTACCCAAAATAAAGATGATGCAACTGAAAAAATGAGAAAAATGTCATAGAGCAAGTTCAAATTTTGATTTTCTTATTAAAACACAGTACTAGTATCTAATTATAAAGTAAGATTCCTGTTTATTTGCCATAAATCATAAGAATCAATATACATTACGTAGACGCATTCAATAAATAAACGATTGTTTAGGGCGATCTTCTATAGATTTCAAGTTATATTTCAAAACAAGCAGTTCGTAAAGCGAGGCAAAAGCTGACGCTTAAAAACTTCCCAACAATTTCAATCACCCGTGTATTTCATCTAAATACAAGCGACTCAAAAGCACGCAGCAAAAGCAAAACAATAAGAGTCAGACAAAAGTAGCCGAGGTCTGTAATCGAATATCTTCAGCGATCGACATTACGATCTCCGTTCACGATCCCATCTGTATCCAATGGCCGCTAGTGTCCGTTTGATTTACGAACACTCGTTACGAGGACGATAATGAGTTGCGCCCGCGCAGCGCACCGATTATGAGCGGCCATTTTTAAATTAAGAACCGTTGATTTGAAGTTCGAATGTTATGCTCGATTTTTGACTTAGGATGGAGTGGGCTTCGGAATTGGTTTATGGTTATGCTAATGTTAATAAGGTGTATAATGAATTTAGTTACTTGGAAAATTGCAAAATGAAATTAACCTTTTTGGTGCTCTTGAATGAATTCTCATTATACCTGTTCATAAGTCAATGCAAGATACACACACTATAAAGATATGTTACAATAATAGGATAGTATATAAATTTCTGTAATTTTCGTTTTCATTGAGAAGCGTTTCAATTTTCAGAAGAATAAATATAAAACCAAGTATTAAAAAAAGGTTTTTGATAAAGTTGCAATTATTAATAACTTATTATTTAATAAGACTGGGTTATCTTTTTATCATGGCATGGCATTAATGTATATACTCGTATAGGTAAATCATCACTAGCCAAATTTTCAAGGGCTTAGAAGTGCTCAGAAATGAATTTGTGAAACAAACCAACTCCGTTGCAATGTAGAGTCCCACAGGGAGCTATTCTGGGTACCCTCTAGTATATCGAAAATATTTTTTTTCTCCACATCTCCTGCAACTAAGTGTTGTATTTATAGAAATAGACGGCGGACGCTTTGATTTCTATTTAGTTTTATCTCAAGTTTAAATATGTTTAGTTTTTGTAGAGGAGCCGAGACTTCGTATGATTTTAATTATGTCTCTCAAAGTAGCAACAAGATAAAGTTACACATCGAGAAATCCCTAGTTGCTTGTATCTGTCGGATTCTATTTCCTGAAGGGTGATTATGAAACGACGGAAAAAATATATTTTTACATATTCTCTTTATCACATAGAACAAGCTTTTAAAATATCTTTGGAAATATATATGTCAGGTTCGTAACCTTTTTTTAGTCACACGAAGAATACGGTTGCGTTATCTACGACTGGTCAAAGTCGTGGTGAAGAATTCGTGTTGATTGTGTGTTTACCAGTAGACAAGCCGATTACAAGCAGCGGGTCCCATAACAAAAATTCATTAAGAAAGCACCATTAATTTCATTTCTCATCCAATGCAATGCCATTACTCTCATTCCGTACCAAAACAAACAAATCCTGCAATTATTCTGACCAAACAACGATAAATTAGATCGCCGTTCATGCGAATATGACCTCTACTGCTTTAAAATTAACGTTCGGTTCATCTGCATCGGCGCTCGTGCTTTACTTTGGTTTTGCTGGAACAGCGTTTGTGTTTCGGGCCAAGGGATATTAATCCTTTTTGTTTTAATGCTAAGGTCGATGTCAATATTGTTGTTATTGCCAAGAATCCTGATCCCTAGGTTTGATGCTCCCGAAATTCTCAAGATATTGAAAGATTAGCCGTGGGTTGGTGCAGGATGTCCCCATAAATAATACATTGGAGGGGGACCAGTGATGGATTGTCTGTCTGTCTATCCGCATTCTATTAGTCGGAATTCTTAAAGGGTGGCTCTTAGGGTGCTTTGCTATTATTAGGAGCAACCAATGTTAGCTTAGGAAGTGATACTCTCCCTTCATTAATTCGGTTTTATTCATTCGTATGCCGACAATGTACTTGGAGTATTTGCCAAAATGTTCCGTCTGTGGCGTAAGTACCTAACCTGGAGTTTTGATTAATTGCCCATATTTGAGGTCTCATAACAAGTAATTCCTTGTGTGGTGAAGTCTGGGGTGACCGTATTTCCTGGTCTAGTAGTTTTGTGTCATTAAAGACCATGCGGGCCGAAGACCACTGGGCTTATTACATTCAATTCAAGATCATTACGCTTAATTCTATCTATTGTTTATTTGTGTTATTGAAGTAACTTTTTTGTTCGAGTACTTCAAATGTAATTTTATTTTTTAAGTGTTAATTTTTTGTTATGGTAAAAATTAACCTTGGTAGATTCTGCAGTGGTTATCATATCGATTGTTACTATCGAGAGGTCCTGGGTTCGATTCCCAGTGAGACGGGAATTTGAATGATGACTTTAAACTGTTGTCGATTTGACTTTGTGTTACGTAGCGAAGTCCAAACTATCGCGGCTGGTGGTGTACCGTGCTGATTAATCTATGAAACTAAGCAGAATTATTAGTTGTATGACACTTGGTTTCATAGCATCTGTTCAATCATGACGGTCTGAGGTAGTCTCTGAAAGTCTTGTACCTGCCTGACTGGCTACCGTACTTACCATTGTCTCTACTATCAAAGGGCTCGTCTACTTCTTTGTGTATTTAAAAAACGTTGACATAAAAAATATTTTGTGATGGTCATAAATCACTTATGGCTTTATAAAATGGTAAGTTGGTTGCTTAGTCTTTGCCTAGAACTTTTGCATGTCTGATTGCCAAGGTTTGCCCATCCAGCAGCACATAAAATGTTTATGCTCTCGATAATGATGAACGAAGAAATTACGTTCACGTGATATAAAATATGACACGACTTAATCAGCACAACTTTATGCGCCGACCGTATACTCTGCACACCACACCGTACGTATGTACGTCTCGCACGCGATAATCCGCCGTATGCTATTTATGTAAAACTGAAAGTAGCTTAGCGTGATTTATTGCGGATCGTATGAAAATCTAAACGTATCATACGTGCAGCGATGTACTTACTAATTATGATAATCGTTCAATTTATAATTGCCAGATATAACTTTCAACTTTTTTGCAATCCCTGGTAACTGTGTTATGTTTAAAAATTATGTCTAATGTGACGGATGCATCGGACGCGAGCAAGCGATAGACTATTTGGCGATTTTTTGCACCATATTCCATTAATGATATTTTATAAATAAATAAAAAATCTCTGTAATTGGTGTCGCCATCGTCATTCGAATTATCTATGTTTCTGATGAACTTGCGATAAAACGCCGAAAATCTAGCCCAATTTTTAATATTAAACTATATCCTATGGTAACTTACTATTTTTAATCCTTTGCATATTCATTATTATCATTATTTCTTTAATTACAATATTGTCAATCGCATGGTGCAAGTCGAAGGGAACAATTTCGTAGCGATCGTGTCTTTGCTTGCTGTGAGTGAGGCAGCCATTTTAGGTAACTTTATAATAAATTCATGAGTTTACAGCAAAAACTGTGCCATATCATTCCTGCTGTCAGTAGAATGACGGGCGTTACAATTAACCTATCTCATTGTAAATTACAATTAGTTTGTATTAGTATGTATGTATGGACTATCAAATATGTGAAGAAACATGTTCGAAAATAAATTGATAGACAAATTCTACATTGCCAATCACGTATACATCCATCTTTATAGATTTATATCAACGGTATTCTACTTTTAGAGACACATGAGCAAATGAACAATAATTTAATCAAATATCGAATCAACATATAAATATGATAATACCAACGAACATTAGTCTAACGTTATAGATACGATAGACGCAATAAATCCAGTCACTCAACAAATTAACACATTGGAACATGAAAATGACAAATGTTTATTACACGCTCGTAAATCATCACAGTCGTAAAACGCTATAGATGGCACATGGCCACCAGTGACCTTACCACTAGGTGATAACACTGGACATGAGGATGAACTGATAAGTGATAAGGGATTGTCCAAAACTCCTTGTGACCGATAACACCGTGTAGTACAAGCTACAAGTTGGTTGATATCGACACAACACGATAACATGGTATTTTATTGATAAACACGTAGATCCATGTAGTGATATTAGGTTTTTACACCTATCTTGATGTAGACTAAATTCTAATGAAACATTTTCTAATCCTTGATGTAATCAATCCAAAATACATAGAATTATTACTTTTATACTAATAATAATAATGTGGCTTAGTGAAGAAAATGAGCACTTTCTTAGTTTTTTAAAATAGTGTAATCAGACAACGTGCATTTAGCCCAAAGCATCTAAACTATTTTCATTCTAAGAGAAAACAATAGCTTAGTTACGAACAATGAATATGGCAACGATGATGATAAAGAATACAAAATAACTGTAAAACAATAGCTACGGGATAAAAACGCATTATACCAGAGGGTCAACTGCTAAATAAACTTCAATATGTAGAAGAATATCGGAAGTTAAGGTAAAAGGTACTTGGGAAGGTTCTGTCTGTCCGTCACCTGTTTGTGTCAGATTGATTCCCGCTTCGGTTGTCCCTTCAAATAAAAACTTCCTAAACTTATCGACAAGGAAACGCCAATGATCCGAATATTGTATCTGTCTTCTTATTTATTTTGTTTTTGGATATTTATTATGATGGGGCCCTTTTAGTTTATCAAATAGAAGATGTTTTGGAGGCTTTAAATATTAATTTGAATAAAATACGTGACCATTTTGTTCTTTTGGGACTACTTAAAGTATGATCCATTGTAGTTATGTCGACACTTTACCGAATGTATATTAAGATATGACATAAACTTTTACTTTACTAAAACAATCGACAAGTAGACCTTGTATATAGGATCTATAAAATATCTTATAAAAATAAAATCCATTGATTCCGAAAAAAATAAACTTTTAATAAATATTTGGAATGAGTTTGCAGACAAAATTTTAGTATCAATACAATAATTTCTGGATGTGCTCGTACGTTGGTATGACAGTTCGCACTCCCTACTGCTTTACGATATAGCTAAAATACAGATCTGCGCTAAACTTTAGCACTTCGAGCGGAGGCACTTCACCATTTGTGCCAGAATGGCGTAAACTCCCTTGTTTATGGTGTTCACATTGTGGAGGATGTTACTTTTCCATTCGGTTCCCCGTTCGACGTGCTTATCATAACGCACTGCTTCCGCTCCTCCCGTGGCTCGACCTGTCTAAGTTTGGAAGTCGAGTCTAGGGTACAGACGGAAGCGGAGATGAGATTTGATGAAAGACTGCAGATTTTGGGATGGATTTCAAAACAGTGGATTGATTTAAAATTTTAAGGTGAATATTAATTTTACCCTAGATACAGGTAATACAGACAAGGACCAAAATGAAAGTAGTGATGGGTAACAAGATATCCTCGGAAGACCTTGGAAGGTATTATCATAAAAAAGGTGACGCGTCTTAAAGCCTGGACCAATGCTATACACGTGAAACAGGGTCTAAATAAAATATGCTCATTAAAAACATTAGTTGCCACCATACACAATGCGCATGGTAAACACAATTCCTCTATCGATCCGTCACTTGTACCACCCATATAAAACTTGGGCCAATATCAACTTTCTATTATTGAAAGTATTTATATTATTTCACTTTGTCTCCTTTCACTTTTTAGGGAAGTTTAGGCGGTTTAATACACTTAGGGAGGGACGTGTCCCCAAACTTTGCCGGGTTTGTTTCAATCATCTTTTGCTAACTTCCATCCTAGTACAGAAGTTTTCTTTTATATGTGAAAATACGAGTTGCTTTTACGCGACTGGCTTTCCATTGCAGATTAAATATTTATTTTGACGACTGTTTTTACATTTCATTTGTACTAATATATTGTTTTATTTAAGAGACTTTTGTTCTAAAGCTTAGTAACTGTTAAATGGGTTAATTTGAAATTTGGGTCTTCCAATCCAACGTCTTTTATCATCATGCAGAATGTTTAACCATCCAGCAATTATAGAATTAAACTCCGCTCTTTTTTGCGTTTAAAATTTATTAAGCTTTTCCTATTTGAAGTCATGATACGGACTCATTAATGAATGTTGAGTGCCTTATTTTTACCCTTAAACAATCATTGCAAATTTTTAATGTATGTAATTTAATTTGACTGAACTTTAACAGTTTCACTAAATCCTATGGCTTTATTTAATAATGTCAAGAGAGGCATGCGTTGTGGGTCGTACGAGTATAATGATGTTAATTAAAATATCGTAGCAGTAAATAATAATAATTAACACTTCTGTATTTTAGCGGTATTTCTGATTAGACTGAATCATAGCTATCTATGATTCAATTATTATTATGATTAGAATAGTAATTTAAGACTATGAAATAAATCCAAGGTTGAATCATGTACCGTACTTTAACGCGTACAACCAACAAAAAGCTTTTGTAAACATATAATAATTCAATGCATGCAATTTTAGGACAAAGCTACAAAATAATAAGCAATGTTTTGGCTTGCACATTTTATAAACAATGATGTAACATCGTAAAGGAGTGAGTAACAGTTATAGTCAAAGGAACAAATAATACGGAGGGCGGAGGGCACAAAGGCCGATCTATCGAGGTGTCGGGTTACATGCAACAAACATGCAATGCATGCATGCAAAGGTCTGATATTGAACCCTAGATTTATGCAGCGGCAGTACGGATAATAGGAATCACAATACGTGAAACACATGAATATGACATGGACGCCCATTATGCGATACATACCGAACATTTCAAATAATGAATTAACATCGATGTTATTACTGTAGCGCATCTAACGATAAACTTAAAGCAGAAGATACTAAAATCACGTTTGTTAATTCACTAGCCATTATTATAAGAACAGAATAATAAAGACTAGAAATTATAGGTGTAAGTGTTAAGTGGGTCAATTTGACTGTTGAATTATTTAATATTCATTGAAATAGAAAATGATATAAATAAAAACTACAAAGCATAGCGAGCGGAACCACAGCTATTATGGGGCCGCCCACACAATGCGGAAGCATAGGTTTTGTGTGTTCTTAACCCCATTCGGCAGCCGTCACCCTGACAACCGACAGGCGTAATCTCACCCGGCCATTGTCGAACCCGCTACCCCTTGAAGCAACTACTGAACAATCGGCACATAATGACTGCACTCCACCACCGTGTTTTCCTTTGTAATCATCCCCTAGCCGTTCCCCTAATGATTTTTCCTCTTATTTGTTTTTGTGCGGTAATTGCTGTTTGGTTTTCCTGTAAATTGCTTGCGGTTGTAAATAAGCCCAGATAAAGAAGGTTTAGCTTCTGGCGTTAGTGATATTTCTGCGCAGGGTAAACATGGAAGAACGGAAATAGTGCGCGCTACTGTTTTTACAGGGATTAACTTTTTAAAATGTATCGTGGCACATCTGTGAGTTTGTTTCGGATTAAGTGCCTAATAATTTCTAAGCATCGTATTCTAGTTACGTCAATGCAACAGTATTTATTCGTATAGTATAGTATAGTAGGTATTCTGTATTATTTAAACTCATTTCCCTTACAATCGAGTAACAAACAACCCTTTTATAGCATTCCAGTTGACGTTATTAAACAACGCGCGAAATGAGTAGAAAATTTCAATATGAATAATAGCAGGCCTAGACGAGGTCCCTGCGAAACTCCGACACGTGTTACTGGGCTTAACTGCACTTACAATTAAGCTTTAAGCTCCGGTTAATTAAACTCGGGCCGTATTGTCGCGCCAAACCCTTTAAGCCGCCCACAATAAGAGCTTTTCTGTAAAAAGCCTATTGAGGGCCTCGACTCGGACTCAATTGACGGACCGAATACTTTTAATATGAACTCAAGTGTTTTGTCCCCATGCAAATAGGATTTCGATTGGATTCAAACGGCGGTTTCCGTTATAGACATTGTTTAAATTTCATTTGAGGGAGCTCGAACGGATTGTGGTGAGACGAATCTCTTCGAGTTGAAGTGAAAGTAGTCATAAGAATTATTTATTTCTTTTGATAGTCATTATTGTGCGTTTTTTGTGTAAAAATATCTTATAACTATACTAGATTTGAGCCCAGCAGTGTCATAGATTGCGATAATAAGGCACGATGAATTTAAATAACACTTCAATAAGAGTTATATTAGAAATTAAATTAGTCAATCCTACGGAAGTACGATAGGAAATTAGCTAGGGTCAGCCTCCACTGAACTGAGATCAAATGACTCGTGCACGTTTTATTTTAACTTTTAAAGCTAGATGGAAAATTGTACTTTATCTTTTGCACAGTTAGTCGAGACTTTAGGAAAAAACCTTGACAACCTTACGTACTCGTAAGTATTTATTTATTTGACTTGGGCAGTGTTATATAAATTTAATATAAATTTCAACATGCTGTATATATTATTATTGTAATAGCAGAAAATTGTTGCCGTGAGTGTTCGATGTTTAGATAGGCTGTTCTATTTTTTCCTATATTTTTGTGCTATTTAGTTTGTTTGAAAAAAAACATGTTAGGCGTTTTTTACTAAATGTAATAATATGTTCCATGCATAAAGCAGGGCTCATGGTTTCATTTATTGTTGTATGGTGGTATCCACCTTGTATACCAATATTTCAATGGGTTTATCTATTACTCCTTTTGGTGCCTCCTGTATTTTTAGTTGACTTTGAAGTGGATATATTTTCTATGAAAATTTATCAACATGCTCAGGCGTTGGATGATTTCTGTCAAAAACTTACAGATAAGATAAACCTGCGATAGTGGATAAACGACTTTTTTAACGTAGGAATTCTTAAAAGTGGAAAAACTGAGCAATTTTTATGTAACTGAAGTGTTAGAAGAAATTTAGAAGTGCCTAAGAGCTATGAAGATAAGCAACCTCCTAAAGTATTTCAGTTTGCGTTATTATTCTTTGATTCATGTCTCTCGCATAAACATTTATCGTCATCAATTCCCATCAAATGTATCTTGAAGTCACAGACATGCTTGTTTGTCGCCTCGCTCTCAGTAGTGAATAGGTTTAAGTTCGCTAAGCGGGAGTTACTTGACCATAGAGTACGGTTCCTGAATTATTTATGATCTCCCGTTCCGTTACATTGAATAACTAATGACGTGTGGTGGTGAGCGAATGCGCATATTTACTTTGGTAAATATTAATACCTAGTCTGCCCTGTGTCTGATGCCACTAGCCATATTACACCGCGAGTTGCTAATCTTATCATATTTCATACAAGTACCTTTGTTCTCAGTCCAATATCAAATCACGGTAAATTTAGATCTTGTTGGAACTCTAACATGCAAAACTATATAGGTAGGTAGGTTATTCCACAGACGAAAGAAAATAGAGTTCCAACGTTATTTAATACTTCTCAATATACTCTTTCTGTTTACTTGAAATTATAACCGTGAAACGATTCGAACGATGTCTCGATTTGCCCGCTTCCCTGGTTTATTTAATCAAAACGCTAGACCTGTTTCTGAGAAAGCAATTGCAAATTTATATTATGCACATACAAACATCGATCGTTGCAGGAGGGTAGTCTGTGCTGTGTCTGATGCACCAGACGTGATGGACTTGCACAGGATGCATGCTGATATTAATAGCCCCAGTCTTTGTTATTTATGCACAATCATTCCCGTCACGAACCAGCAAGAATTCTTCAACGACACCTATTAGCGATATTGCCTTTATGTGATTCTGATGTTATGATAGATTGTTGCAGACGTCTTTATTGTTTTGTCATATTCAATATTCAGGCCTTGAATGTGTTAAATCATATTTATGGTTTGAATGCTTATAAAAAGTCGCAATGATAGTTAACGCGGTTGAACCACGGGGGACGTGACAAGAAGGTTATTTAGTAATGATAATTTAGTGATTAGAAGTTAAGAAGACTACAATAAAATGTTGACAATTAATAAACTCTCAAGTTGTTAGTGCATCCTGATTTTAAACAGAATATTCACCGGTTCAATTCGTGGTTAGATCATTAATTTATTTATTGCTTCTGACCTCTCAGGTTGTATTAGTGTGTGATGTAGATAATTATCCACGTGAGTACGTCCAAAACAAAACGAAACCTAGACAATTATTTTTTATTATTTTCCTAATTTTCTCTTATTTAATGTTATTTAGATCCTTTTTGCCCGATACCTGCTACAATAGTTACCCATTTTCTCACTCTAATGGCACTTTACTCAATAACGTTGCGTTGGTATTGAAAACAATGAGCTTTTTCGATAAAGCCAGCTTCGAGGCAGATCTAGTCCACCGATTATTTCGTACTAACTTTCTAATAGACTATCAGATTATATCAATGTGCGGTAGCGAGCCCTGATTATGCAAATCACCTTTCAACAGGGCTGTCACACTGTCAATCAATGTACTATCCAGTATTAGGAGACTATGGATGGAGGAAGGAGAAATAATGTTGTATGAGTTAAGATTAAAATCATACTGAGACACAATTACAATATTATTTATATTATCCAGATATTGTTTGCGATTTAATTAGATAACTTAAGACATGTATTCTAAACATGATTAGCTGACTGCAAAAGTAGAAATATCTGGTTTCGAGGTACACATAAAATGGCTTTTCAGAATGTTATTATTACTACAGAATTGTTAACCGACACATTTTGTGTTGGAGTAGAAGGGAAAGAGAGAGATCGCCAGAAAAACTTGGGTACCACAGTCAGGGGTAATCAAAATAACAAGTCCAACCGATGATTACATAGCAAGTAAACACACAAATAAGCAACTCTGTAGTAGAGAGTTATGGTAACTTAGAAGAAACACTCATTACTTACACTGATTTTCAACGCCCTCTACAATCGTAAATCGATAGGCCATATTTACGGAAAACAGCGCAAAAAATTAATCATGTAAGTCCCTTGTTAGAAAGATTGAGCGATTTAGAAGTCCACAACAAAGTATTTGTCGCTTCGCAGCCCAATTTCGTCGTACTTTTTGTCAGGCGAAGACATTGTCAAACTGGACACGAGGCAGCCCTCTCCCATCGGCCGCTACGCTCGATACATTCTGATGAGCGTTGTCGCATTTCAAATTAATAACTTCCGACCATATTCCGTTTGATTCAATTACTAGTTTACATTTAATTATTGTACGTTCAGCCGGTAATTATTACGGCCAATCATTTATATTGCTTATTGAATCGTTAGCAACTGAAGGCGGAGTGATTAGCGGTCTGACTTATGATTGTACTCTTTGGTGGTCTCGGGTAAATACTAATTTATCGGTGAATTACCCGCCTATGTACTATTTGTGTTTGAACTAATGATTTTAAGGTTAAATGTTGATGTAACATAATGAATCAATGAGTTATTTGCTTATTTATCTTAAATCCAAAAGGCATTTTCCTTTCGATTGTAATTTTGATATAGTATAAAGTGTGGCAAAAAATTACACCTTAACAATTTCTGATATTATAAATTTGTACGTGTTGAAGATAATAATGTATTTTCCAAAGGGAAACCAGCGTAGAAGAAGAAAATATACAAACATAAATAAATAAAACCCTAATGGTTATAAATTGATGTTCAATTTTGAGTAGTCACTTACAATGTTTATATTTTAATCCCCTAACTTAAAATACTAGCTGTTCTGAAATTTATTGGTAGACCAGCAAGTACCTCACGGTTGGAATACCAGTTATGTAGCCAACTCCAGGATAACAATGAGTACACCACGACTTGAAAACAGCAATCAATACGTACCTCCGCAGGATCGTACTAGGACCACATAGAGAGCAGCGTAATGTGCCCAGCGGGATGCCAAGCGCATGAGCAACTGCCCGCAGTTTGCATAGCTCCAACCCTTTGCTATGTACGGATCAATTACTATCCACAATTTATTTTATACTAACGTAATAAACAAATCACGGCAGTCAGTAATCGGTGAGTTGTAGTCATTTATTATAAAGAAAACTGGAAAACAGAAAGACAATTTTAAGTTGCGAATTTAAGTTTAAAAAATTAAGACCATTTAAAAAGCTAAAAACTGAATATTAAAGTAAAAGTGACAAAAGACAAATTCATGCAGTTGTAGGTATTATTATGGCTAATATCATAAGTTATGAGTATGATTCTAAATTATTTACTTTTCGTTTCACGAACCGACAACCGAAAAAAAATGTCGGATGAAAAATATAAAGATCATACAAACAGTTTATAGAAAATTAGTCATGAAGTATACTTATATTATTATAACTTATAATTGTAACAAACACTATAAATTCAGTGTATGCTTGCATTCCCATTGAATCGTATTTACCCTTCAAACAGTGATGGTGCTCGAAGCAGGAATGCCCCAATATGCTTTCTTTCACACGTAGCCCCGAAGGGTTGGGAGTGTGCGGCGCTCCGTTTCATCCACAATGCAGGCCGAAGCCCCGTTGTTATTACAATACAATTACTGCTGATTAGCCATTGAATTTGATTTCTGGATGGGAGCTCCAACGTGTTTGGATATGTAACGAGCCGAAGATATATCTTATTAAATTAGGTACATCTGTTTTGAAAATAGTTTTCAATTGTTAATCATGTGAAGAATATTTTTTCCCTATATCAGTTAACATATTTTTCGTCATCGTACTTTTGGAATGTTACCCTAAAATCCATTTACAAACATCAATACTTCTTCGTCCTTAACAAGTTTTTTGAAGTTTAAGTGTAGAATTAAATGTAAATTGGTTCATAATTTAAAAATAACGTAATGTTAGAGTCATAATGTCAATGTCGTTACAATATCCGAAACATCCTTATCATAGATACGCAAATAAAGTAGAATTATTGCTGTTTTAATAGATGTGACCAATTGAAATGGATATCAATGCAATACGTCGAATATAGTACAATATAAATCAAGAAAATGACTAAATCTAACAACAAAAATGGCAGTCCACAGATTATTATTAAAGAATCTGTTAACTAGACAAACAGACACAGATAAAAAATACATCATCATTGATTGCAAAGATTACGCATAATGATAGCGGGCGGTAATAAATCCGAGTACCAGGGCGGCATAAGCGCAAGAGGCGCGATCGCAAGATACGAGTAAAGGACACTTTGATTGAACGGACCGGACAGCGGAGATAAGGCTACACTATTTGCATATTAAATGAGGCTATATTAATTTTCTTAGTCGCTCCAGCTTAGCGGACGAAAATAGCATATTTGTGCAGGTATGTAGCCCTAGTGGAACTGATTCCCATCTCCTGATTAAGATGGCGATTGAGTGTTTGGAAATTTATCGTATTTCGAAATTCTTGCATTATTTCTGTTTTTATATCTTCGTATTTTAATTGAATGCTAGGCTTCGATTATGGAGGATAAAGTAAACAATCAGAGTTGGTCTACAGAACGTAGGTGCCCCTAGAAATATGTATTGCGGTCATGACTTTTCATTCATCGTTTTAAACTTCAAATTCAAATCGAACTTAATTTTTAGCGTCGCGTCAAAGAGAAAATTTCGTGAGTACGAGGAAACTAGGACATGAAAGCATATCTTGTGGGAGCTATCAAGTCCCATATGGAATACAAAATTTATAAAAAATATTTTAGACAGACACGGCATCGTCTAGTAAACATTACGCTCATGTTTTTTTCATTTTGCGTTTTTATCTGTGGCCGTAACCCCGCGGAGTCTCTGGTCCCGAGGCGCTCTACGTACGCTGCATACAACCTCCTTTATTTTCCGAGCCGCATGTACCGTACGTCGTGTATGTTATAATATAAGGTTGCCAACCGACCGGGATCTATCCGGACATGTCAGGACTTTGACTATTGCCTTTATCCCTCATTTAGTATTTGACAGGATGTAAAAACAAAAATTACATTAAATTACTGAAACTATGAAAACTAGCGCCATCTGAAAAACTACTTCAATTTATTTTAAACCAAAATGACGTTTTCGGAAATGTCCAATTATTTCATAACATCTAGGAAATACAATTACTAACCTCTACAATTAAATCCTTTTGGGTATTGAAAAAGGCCTGCTTAAAAATTTAACCCAAATATTAGTTAATAAATTTTATTATTGTCCGCACATTTAATATTGTGCGATGGCAACCCTGTCGGTAAGGCCTATTTCTCACATCGCCATGGCTTAAGAGGCATATTAGTTTTAATTAAGGACTTGTTTTCAATTTACATATCTATGCATTGCTTACGTACCTGATGCTGACGGGAGGAATGCAGCTTGTAGGTATTTCTGCAACGGCTTGCTCTAGGTTACAAAATTTTAATTGTTACCTAATTTTTATTCTTATTCGTGTAATTAGTATCGTCCTATCGGCTAATTCCGCTAATTCGTAACAATAGTTCATACTTATTGACCCGATCGATTCGATCGAAAGGATTTAGGTTCCATTCCCAGTGAGGCAAAAATTGTTTGTTTTCGAGTCATGGATATTGGTGATGTAGGTATTGTGTCGTCATCGCCACTCGCTACATAGGTGTCGAATCTAGTGCTGTTGTGTAGGAAACAAAATTACCTTTAGTTGAATATATTCACCGTCGCCCATGACCAACGCCATGGGTCTTACTGATGCGTTGCACTCTAAGGGTCTATTCACACATATCAGTGAAGTCACCGTTCCGTCACAGTACCGGCAAATCTTTCATACATTCTCGGCATTGTCAGCACTGACACTGCACTGACAATGCCGAGAATGTATGAAAGATTTGCCGGTACTGTGACGGAACGGTGACTTCACTGATATGTGTGAATCGAGCATAAGAGAGGAAGTTAGTTGCCTGATAATAAAGTTATTTGAATTTGAATTTGAATTTGAAAAAACAAAATTGTTGGAAACTATACTCATTACACACCTACCGTACACTGTGTATATACACTATCTATACTCCTTTTGAATTTGATCTGGAATTCGTTATTATTGCATGGTTGTCTAAAAATGTCTTTGGTCAATTTTTCTGACAAGCTAAATTGAACTGTGAGAACAGATAATAAGATTGGTTTTGACGGAGAGTGACGATTCCGTATGCTCAATGACTTGATCTTTGATGATATAATGTCTAGATTGAGCGTCGCCCTACAATGAAACCAAAAAAAGCAAGGCAACAATATCAAGCATGTGTGCGTGCAGGCGATGTTTTACACGTTCGTCTATACTCTATTGTCTATGTGTGCGTGATCTTTTGACACGTTTGCGCGGATTCGGTGTTCCATCTAGACATTATATCATCAAAGGACTTGATTATAGAATAAAGTTACCTTCATCTTACAAAGTTATCCTCGAGCATAACACCGAAGTGATAAATATAGATTAATTTATCATTCGGCCCGAACGCCAATCAACGGTTATCGGATCTGTGGCCGAGTGACAAGTTCTTTATAATCTGTTGGTAATGGAATACTGAGGTGGCGAGGTGACGGCCACTCACCGTTTTAATCAGAAATACCGTTGACAATAGCGAAACTGGCTCGCTTTATAGACAAACGGATTCTGAAGCTTTGTAGAGATACGGGCGAATATAATTATGGTTTGCTTCTCGCAAGCTTTAGAGTTAATTTTCGCCATTTTTTTCTCCCCCATAAATAATCTTTGAGAAATGGCGATAGGTACAATAATAATTAACGTGCATAAGCATATCAGTGAGGCTGCATGCAGAAGAAGAAGAAGAAGAAGAAGAGCTGCATGAAGAAATTACTAAATATTTAAATGCAGAAGGAAAAAATGGTTCATAATTGAGGCATGACAATTCATAACGAGATTATTTTGTTTATGAAATAATTGTGTGTCATACTTTAAAATTGTGTTTGTACTCGTAAGTAGTAAAAGTGCAGTTGTAGTTCATGGTATAAGTTCGCCTTTTGTGCTTACGAGTAGGTATGCCTAGGATTCAAAAAAATATGTTGGATAACAACAATATTTAAATATAAAATTGTATAAAGACTTTCTTTAGTGTTTATGAAGTTGAAAGTAGTCGCAATTGGAAATGGTTCATGGGACTAAGATGGTAGTGCTACCTACTTGGAGTTTTTCTCGTCTTGTATAATGGAACTTCGGATCCAATCGTCCACCACGCTGTAAGCAACGCGAAGTCGATTTTCAATCAATATTTGATTGAGAAATCGCATGTTCTAAGCTAGGAAAAAGTTGATTGCGCTCCGAATCCATTCCATTTTCAAATTCGCCATTTGCAAATGCAAATAACGATTTACCATTGTTAGCTATTCGAATTATATTTTTTGTCGATAAACTCGAGCAAATCTCGAATCGGTTTCACGAACCGAAATTGATATCTCGTTGGGAACTGGGTCACGACGAAAGTTTTAAACGAAATCATTACAAACACTTCAACTTGATATGCGAAAAATTGATAAGGGAGTCTCGGGGTCGCGGGGAATTCGACCTTATCGCGTTCGGGATAAGAATCGTACATTTGAACGTTATCACGCGCGTGAGTTATAGTTCCTTTCCCATAAGTTCGACGACCCAGAGGCGCCATGGACCTACTTACGATTATCATCACGGTTCGCCATAAAACTATGGTGACAATATGGGTAAAGATTAAAAGGCGATAAAACACGACCTTGAATAAGGCGCGAAGAGCGACTGCGCCGTGATTCGGGAAGTAAGTTCATGCGTCAAATTGTTAAATTATGGCGGCGTAAATATAGCCATGGTATTTGTATGCAGGCCCGCTCCGCCGCTTGAATTATTTTAAAACATTACAATATAGACGAAAATGTTATGTGGCGTTTAGTTCAAGTGGCTATTAAGTTATATTTCAAGATTTGTTGTGTACAAAAATAAAATAATAATAACAAAATTGTTCGTAAACAAATGACACGATAACAATATAATAGCAGTTTACGCTCATCCCGAAAAATAAAACAGAGTGAATTATTATTTGTATTATTTTAACAGTCTTTCATATCATTAGGTGTAGTGCAAGAAAAATATCTAAAAATAAAAATATAATTTTTGATACCTACTTAGGTACCTGCTTACTTAAAATTTTGTTTTAATCCTGTTGTAACCCTTTTTTACGTTTAAAATATGATTTTTTTCACATTCACTTACTTGCTAAACAAAATTGAAAATATTTTGGATTGGGTATGAATTAATTACTTACTTGACTTACTTCCTCAGTTCCAAAATAATTTGTTTTATTAGCATTGCGTATTTTCTATAGCAAACACTAATCTGGAACTCCAATAGCGCGTGTTTAGGCTGTATTGTTGATCGTCCGTTATTCGAAATTCGAACGAACGTTTAGAACAACAGGCTGCCGTCAGACGCACTGCAATGAATTCAATTCAATTCATAAAAAGAACAATGGAAAGGGTTGGAAACGTTCCGCGCTTTTTGAATTATTTCGATTTTGGAACAACGCGTGCGCGCGATCGAATTTCGCGCCAGGTGGGGAAAGATGGCGGATGTAGGTGTTTTGTTGGTACTTGGTACACGCCGTTGTTTAGATATTTATTTATGTACGTTTTTACTTATTTTTTTTTTTAATTTTTTTGTTATTATAAATAGTTATTCAAAGCGCTAATGTCATCTAATTCTCTACATATTCATCCGAGCTTCTTTTGATTGTTTTAAATTAAATTTGAAAAAGAGTGAATAGCCTACCTACATTTTTCCCCCTTAGTTTTGCCTAAGGGACACGTTCATCTAATAGTAGCATTAAGTTAATTGCGCGGAAAAAATACGTACCTTTTAAAAGAGAAAAAATATATTCTAATAGTACAAAAAAAGTTTAAAAAAAGAAATAGAAATTAATTTTTAATAATTATGTATACCTGCTACCCCTTATCACCGAGATATGTCTTAATAAAGTAAGGGTGCGTCTAAAATGTTGAAAACAAAACGAAGCCAAAACAAAAGAAAGCTACATTAAGACGTATGACCGCTCTCAAGATGACACAATAGTAAACTCTCATTTAGGAGAATTAATGGTAATGGAAAAGTCGGGTCGCTCCCCTCCGAGGGTCGCGGCGCAGCGCTGGACATTCGCGTACTTGCCAATGTCCTTATCGACTGGCCACACTACCCGAACCTTCTGTTATCCTGGTACGTGCAGTAAAATCGGCAATATGTGAACCTGAAACTTATTGGGACTGTTGTTCCAGTGACTTCGATATGTAATCAGCATTATTTAATCTCTTGTGAAATGGTGGCTGGTGGTCATTTTCGATATTGACACTTATGCGAACGGGGTCTTTTTTATTTAGACTTACATGACTTACATGACTTGGGGAAATATGGGCTATATATTATTGTGTTTTATCAGCGACGTAACTGGTTTAATGGTTACCAAGCTAGACTGTCGTTAGAAGGGTCCTAGATTTAGCTCCAATGAAGTGAAAATTTGAATGATGAGTTTAATTCTCAGTCTCAGTCTGGATGTGTTGTTGTTCGACACAGGGAAATCTGTCGTCGTGTAAAAAATGTCTCTCCGTGAGACGTACGTAAGCCAAATTAGTTGGTAAAAATTAGTTCTGTTCCCATGAAATCCGATCTAATGCACGCGCCGTGATACACACATTTCGCCATGTTTATCCGGTTATGCGACAGATATCGATGTTTGTTTACAAAGGAGAGAGACGTTCGATAACGCTTAAAGTCCGATACCAGTACCACTAAAACGTATTGCAATGAATTCCACCAATCCGCACTGATGTAACGTGGTGGAATATGCTGTAAAGCCGTGCTCAGTAGGAGCCCTTAACGAGTTGAAGTGATTGCAATAAATTTTTTAGTAGCAGTTGACAGAATCCTGGACCATTTTAAAGTGTTGCTTGGTGTGTTATGGTAACACAAGACGCCACTTGATTGGCGGCGAAAACTGATTTCGTTTCTTACCTGTCGTAATAAATGTAATAGTGAATAGAAAAAAAACTCCTAGGGGGTTTCTTCTCTCTCCTTTCAATACAGTTTGGCTTTCTCAAAAACAAATTCGAGTAATTTCATTTCACCATTCCCCAGTACATTATTAAACATTTGCATTACATTGATATTAGCGAGCGTATTCCCACGACATCCGATCCGTCGCACGCGCCGGTTGGCGTGTGAACGCCAATTTTTGCGATTGTCGCAAATGCGCTAATTAAAGTGGGGACGTGGACGCGCCTTATGATGGATCGGTTGTTGTTGATCAGCCGTCATGGAAATTCTAATGGTGCGTAAAGACTATGTAACAAAACATGTTATAAAACATAGTTAAATAACATGTTTTACAAATTTAATGTGGACGCTATGTGTTACAAAAACAAGTTATACAACATGTTATTAGTTTTTGCAACAATGTTAAATGCTATATTTTAAGAAATGACACGCATTGAATTGTTATATAACATTGTTATACAACAATGATGTTTTAATGTGTACGGTCTTTTAACATGTTTCATTGTTAGACAACAATGTTAGATAGTGTGGACTTGTTATAATATATTATCAATCCGTACGTATGTAAAATTCTAATTGGTCGATGTCTGTAGTCTGTATAAATGTAAGTTATAACGAGAAACTGTTTATTAGCCGTATTTATTTACTTTCCTTTTCCTGCTAATCTCAAAAACATCTTTACGATTTGAATGCAGTTTTCTTGTGATGTGATGTAATTGTAATGTTAAAGGTTGCACTGTTTCCTATTACATACATAGTTGCCAATCTAAATGATTATGTATGTTAAAAAATCCAAGTATCCAAAGCGAAGCGAGGGCAGTTCACAAGTGAATTATAATAAGGTATTACGCCTATTAAATACCAAATTATTAGTTCAAATCATTGATCAGATTAAACTATTAAAGTGTCAGGAGATTACCTGTACTGTACAGTGTACAAATATAATCACCTTACAACAATTCATAAATATCATCGTATTCAAATACAACCGTTGAAAACTATAATTTCCATACATTCCTCGTTACAGTATCGACAATGGGTTTTTAAGACATTTGAAAATGTTGCAATCGATTATGGCTTTTACTACGAACACTTACGGTTGAAACTCTCTTGTCACTACGAAGCAGTTGAAAGCAACATGTGTCGAGTCTCACGTTCCCACAGAGATGACAACCGAGTGGTGACACAACAAAACCCAATGTGGTGCTACCACGCCAACCGGAATCGAACCCGCGACCCGCTGGCACAATGCTCGCTTCACTAATGGATCGCCCATTCAACACTAACTTACGAATTATGTTCTGTTATGGAGAATTAGCAGATTCGCAAGAAAGTAACACATAATGGAATTAATTTTAATAAGTGTTAATTTAACCCCCTATGGCGCAATGGTTATCTTGCCGTGCTGCTCTCGAAGGGTCCTAGGTTTGATAATTTAAATTACGAGATAAAAGTTTTGCTTTCGGTTTGTGATCGGTTCTAGGAAAATGAAACGTTATAAAAAAACTATAACTGAAAGTAAGAAAACATTTTTAGAGTCTGTAGTGTCAATAGGGATCAGAATGGAAGACACTGTGGTCTTCTCTGAATCGTGAGGATCCCACCGGGAATCGAACTTGGAACCTTTCGATCGATCAGCCACCAATGCGTCATGAGCCGTGACGACATCTTGCCAGTGGGTAGTACCGACCACGATTTTTCGCTGGTTTGTCGGCCATTAACATTATAACACACACACATACACACTTTCTAAGAAGGTGTATTAGCTAATGTTACAAATATCGCCGGAAATACCTAAGCAAGTTTTACCGCGAAATTTAACAGGAAACTGAACACAATAATCCTTGACTGACAAGCATATAACTGTAAAAAATAGAAAAAATATGTTGATATAATTATGTTGTAGGTGTTAGTAGAGACTTTGTGTGTACAGGTAAAGTTGAGCTTGTACAGTGTACGGAGAAGACGTTACTGTTCGTTCGGGTGTGTTTTACGTATTACACGGCGCGCACACAATCAAGTCTCATCGCTCTAGGGTCTAAAGCAGTGGTGCCCAAACGGTCGATCGCGATCGACCGGTCGATCGCGAGAGGTTTCACGGTCGATCTTAGAAGTTAAGCCAGTACAAGATTTTATTTTCGAAAATTTATAAATTACCTACTTACTGAGCATGCATCTACATCTCGTTAATTTTCCGCCACAAGAAAAATATACTTAACTTGACCTGTATTTATTTTCTTTTCTAATAATATTTTTTATGTACAAATGTGTGTACAGAGTAAGAAACTATGTAAAACTGTTTGATAATAATCATATTATAAATCTAATCATTAATAATTACTTATTATTACAACATAAAATAATCACTACATAGTATAAAACAAAGTCGCTATTTTTGTCCGTCTGTTTGTTTGTCTGTTTGTCTGTATGCTTAAATCTTTAAAATTACGCAACGAATTTTGATGCGGTTTTTTGTAATAGGTAGAGTGATTCAAGAGGAAGGTTTTTATGTATAATACATGCATATTATATTCCCACGAGAACGGGATCCACGCGGGTGAAACCGCGGGCGGTCCGCTAGTAGATAATAAAAAAATACATAAAAATAAATCTGTCGATCTTAAACCCTTAACTTTTTCTCAAGTCGATCTTCACAGCAAAAAGTTTGGGCACCACTGGTCTAAAGAAAATCTTCTGTTCCTTACGTAGTTGTTCTAGTGTCGGAGTGGACCCGTGCCGCTCCGAGGAAGACGAAAGTACCTACAGGTTGATGGTGCCTAATGTGGTTTTAATAGAGTTTTAATTCGCTGTGACGCGTCATATTTAGCGGTTTACACGTGCGAGGAGATTGAGGATCGTTGTTAATCTTGATGTTTAATATTTAATGCTACACACTCATAGTTCTGTAATTCTGTTCTAGGATGGGAATTATTCTGTCCGGAAGTCCAAGAATCTATGAATGTCTCGTATGGATAACACACATCACATCATATCACTAACACCATGTCACGTGATCAAATATTAAATTTTATGTATGCGTCATATAGGTAAGTATATATCTACCAATCTGTCCCGGCTAGGAATTATGCAAAATGCATATAAAATACTAACGTTTCTACTTGCCCGCAGAGGGTTCTCGTACAGTTACGAGGTTATGATTTTTACTTTTTACTTACTCACGTCCTTGTACACGAATTACTGTTCCAACTTCCGAATCAACCCCGACCTCCCCAACATGTTAACACTTTCGACACATGATACCTACCAAATGTCATTTCCAAATTCGAAAAACCATTCGCGTGTCCGCGCCAGTTTGCTTTTTGACTGGCCAAATTACGATCGAGGGCGACGGTCGGTTACCATCGGTCCACCATCGTTAGCCAAATGGTGGCGGACGTTTCGCTAACGATATAAAATACACAAATGGCGTGTAAACAAAATTATAGTAATGGCGGAATCGATGCGGCGTGAGCTAGCGGCTTGCGGCTGCGGCTTACGGCTGTAGATCATGTCGTAGTTAATAATCAAGGAATAACATAATTTTTCCATGGTTATAGAATAATGTATTGTAATTACAATATTTTCATCTTAACACTAGAATTATACCTATTTATTTACTTACGTTGGAATTAAGAAAATCCCCAAAAATTGGTTTTGTAATTTTTAATCAATCAAGGATTTTTTAATGAACACTACCAATGAGCCAATTATGTCAATTAACTTCAAATTCAATACTTATCATTTGATTAAGTGATTAATAACAATATGATTATTAAAGTTTTTTTCCTTTGTAAAGGGCTTTATCATTCTTAGATGATTGCTTAAATTTGCAATCTGAGAAGCACTTTTTCGTACAACACCTCAGTATACACAATACGATAAGCTGCGTACCGCACCGGCCGCAGCAGTAAATCGCAGCGGTAAGCCGCAGCGGCACCATGGACGAACTGAATAAGTCATTTTGATTCCCACATGGCGCGAGTGTGAACGCATTAGCGGCTCCACTTCCTGTTTGGAAGGACATTTGATAAAACAAACCGAGTCGTTCAATTAAGAATGAATTTCTAAAAGTGTTCTGATTTTAAAAATTGAACGAAACTTTTTTAACGAAGAATTCTCACGACGTCACTGTCACCTTATAAGATGCCATACGCTATTTTGTCACTATTTTCCAATCTGTGATTTGTTTATTGCATTGTGTTGGAATCGATTGGAAAAGTATTAAATTCGAACACATTATGTCCGTTAATGCACTTATTTATTTTAAGCTATGTATGAAACTATGACAGTTTTTACTGTTATTAAAAATTGCTAGTATGACCACTATTTTAAAAAAGGAAAACTTCGACGTAACGTTAACCGAACCGAAGGCGAGTAACGGTAAATAAGAATAACAGTAAAACTAAACTCATGTAAAAAAGCTTTTATTTAAAAACAAAGCAACATTTTCGATTTTGAGTTAACATTTATTTGAATTCAGAATTTTAAAACGGAGTTAACAAAAAGTTATCAATCTTGCCAAAATTCCAAATTCAAATAATCCGCGGGAGCATGTGTTCGATATTCAAATTGGGGAATAGAGCCCGCGTCAGGTTCTGATTGGTGTAATTGAAAGTGGCGGCGGACATCTGTTCCGAATACAATATAATACAACACGATACCGTCTGCCCCGTTTCTTTAATGATTATTATTGAAATTGCCAGTCGCAATATGCGCGGTCTATTTCTGTGCCAATGTTCCTGTCATGTCCATACTATCGGTGTTCAAAACGTTGCGTTTAAAAACCGCTCGATGTACTTGACACTCACTTTTTTTCTCTTCTTTCTTAGATGACAGTGCAACCTTCCGTCAGGTGGTCCTTTATCTTCTATTAGGTAATAAAAAAAAATTATCAATCAAACTTGCCAGGACTAAAGACGTTACCTATAGAAAAAATAGATATTATATACCTATCTTGTATTATTATAATAAATAAAGCAAATTTAAACACGCAAATTCAATTAGCGGAAGGGAATGGGGGTACCGACACAGCAATATAAATTAACGTGAATTTTTAATTAAAACTCGGTGAAGGCATTCGAAATTAGCTGCAAGAACATTAGCTGTAATCCTCGAGATATTCAATTAACCGTGCGCCCATTATTTCAATTAAAAACAATCCGGTGTCGTAATAAGACACCTAACGATCGTTAGAGTTCACCATCAATTTTACGATACATGAATAACAATTAAACCGGTGTTTTTTCGGTAATTACCACACGAATTGTGTGGCGAACGAGTGGTATCAATCAAAACTGTATTTAGGCGCGAGGCAATATGTCAGAACACTCCAAATAGCCGTTCCTAATGTGATACTCCCCTCCGCGCTCGATGTACGCCATTTTGTTTTTTTTAAATCTAGCCGCAGAACATTTTTGATTTCTATTCCATTCTGTTCGTATACGACATACCTCTACATACCTAGGCCAAGTTTGTATAAATTGATTAAATTGATAACAGCATTTGATTACTGATATAGGGATTTGATTTATCAAGCGTGCGACAGAATTATATTTTTATTATGAACTCGATAGGTTAATATACTGTGGACGATAAATCTGGTAACATTTGGATGGTTAGTAGGGTGGCATACATACACGATCAGATTTAAAATCCAAGGCGGACATCGAGGATACAGTAGGTACCTAGCAGGAGCAATTGCGTTCGGACAACTTCGTGGTTCTTTCCTGTGGCTTGGTGTCTAATCACGTCTCCGTCTATTTTTACCAAACTGTCACCTCGAGGTTAGATTCTCATTCTCAACGGCTAGATTCTGTGCGAATGCACTTCCCAGTGTCCGTGTAACGTTGCGCGTTTAATGAGGCGCGCGCGCACGGCAGGCGGCCATTACGCGCAGGTGCCTTGTCGCCGGGTAATGGCCGGAGCGGGATCGCTAACGATACCCTACATCGTTATCGACTTTCGCTGAGGCTTCGCGATTCAAACGCTCTTCCTCGTGGGGTTGCGCAAGGCAGCGCTCTAGCGCCCACTATCTTCATCATTGCTAATACCTAAAATATCATTATACTAGATATAAGTATTCAGAAAGAAGAAGAAAGAAAATGTGAGTCTAGCCATGAAACAGCGGTTGAAACTTCAAGCGTGGGACACGGCAATGTAACTACGACGTAAAATAGACTTAATGCGAATGACGATAAAAACATCTTGCTTAATGCTCATAGCTGCTGCTAATACTTAATGAAGATCATTTAAAGACAATGCGAAATACACAGAGAAGTCGTTAGGTTGATGTTATTATTGTTGCCGGGTTCGCTCAGTGGGGTAATGTGAGGAACGCTTGTGTTGTAAGGTTACTGGATCGTCACGGGGATAGCGAATGCAATTGATGATTACTGATAAGCTAAATGTTTTGCAAGTGCAGTTTCATTTTCATATATTATTCTATATACATAATTTAACTCTTCGTATGCTCGTAATGGCTATGTAATTGTTTCAATATTGACCTATGAAATATCACCTTGCCCACAAAACACACGGAATTACTTTGAATTTTCTTCCAAGACATAATAAGCTTCACTTCTTACTGATATAAATATCTAATGACACTCCGGATTATTTTCAGCTGTCTAACATTACTTTTCCATTGTAAGTACTCACACCAAGTAACCTTATGGAGAAGATAAAAATATCTTGGATCCCTATAAAAAATATAAAAAAAACTCCTAGAGATGACAGAAGAAAATTTAATTTGTAAGACAAATGATATAATTTAGGTAGAGACAGGATTATTTACAAGTAGTTAGATCTCAGAGAAAGAAGGAATTCAGCTCTTGAATTACAAGGATTTTGTTGTTTTTTTATCGTAAAGCTACCAGGAGACCATAACAATGGAGTATGTTTTGCCTACAGAGACCGCCGTCGTCGTCGCTGTCGTACGGCGCCGTCAACGACGACGTCCGTTCGCCGGGCTCCGGCGGCACCCCCGGGCCCCTCAGTCAGCCCCCGCCGCAGACCCTCGACGCATCAGATCCAGGTAAATATCTCCAGAGTTATATACTTGGGATTCTTCAAGGGATCCCGTCTTCATATTCAGCTAACAACGCATTAGCCGCAATCCTGGAATGATGAAAGTTCGTTTTTGTAATCCACAGTATAATGCAAATGTCAATTTGCTATCGATCACATAAGACGTCACCTGTGGTTAGAATACTTTAAAATGTATATAGGTAGAATAGAATAGAATACTCTTTATTGCACACACTAAAAGGTAACATTTACAATTATAAAAAAAATTGAGTAATAGTACAAAATGCGGTCTTATCGCTATAGAGCGATCTATTCCAGACAACCTTTGGGCAGAGGACACAATAAAAAGTAAGGAAGAGGAAGGGTGCACGACAAACAGTAAGAAATAACATACATTATGACCGGAAATATTTCAAACATACATATTTTATTAGGAGACTTCACAAACAAAGAAAATTATGAAATAAGTAAGTTCATGTCAACATAACTGGTATACCAAATCTCAGTTAGGTAATTGATCTTAGTCAGTCTATCTTTCCATGCACAAAATTTCAGTAAAAATAGTTTTGACATCCCAAATCTGTCATCACTTTAAAGAGTTCACTTTGTTATAAAACATCCAAGAAAAAGTTTATCATTAACCTATTTCCAATTATATTTTACACGAGTGACCAAACAACGTTGTCTAGATAGTAGGTAGAGAACTTACATATCCAACTTTATAGACTTTGACAATTGTATTAGACTTTACAAATTATAGACTTTGGGGCCCCATCGAGAACGGGTTCGTTAAATGGTACGTTGCCTAATTCTAACAAAGTTGTAACTTCAAGCTCAAAATCCAATTAAGAGAATGACCAGCGAGCGATTGCCTTCATCCGGTGACCGAATGTGACGCAGCGTGCGACGGTGATGTGGCAACAACGAGCTTGTCTGATATTAATCACTGAGAACTTAATAGCCATTGAATGTAAAACGCATTATATGTCTCGCTAACGGATTCATCGATTAGTGCTTAGTTATTCATAATAACGTCAGCCGCATTTACTGACTCATTTGCATCTGAGACGTCTCACGCAATTGTTGGCGTAATGATTGACTTCGACAATCGCTACCACGCCGAGCGCTGTCAGGGGTTGCGAACGACTGGCAGCCGCGCGGTGTAACTGACCCGAGCACGCCTACACACCTAACAATTAATACGTCCACACTTCCATCTAGATCCAACGCGATACGTCAACACCCTTCAACGGCCAATTCAGAAATGACAGCGACACATCGTCGCGTCACAATCGTGCGACACCTTCGTCCACAAAGGAAACCGTTAAGAAAATTTCGAAAAAAGATCTCGCCGCGATCCGAGCGCTTGTAGACGTTCAGAAATCAGTCACGAGCGTCGGAATCACTCGTCACGTCACCAAGACATGTTACGTTCTGAATCTCGATCGATTGTCATGTATCTTTGGTAAGGAAATGACGGATGAGCCGGTATCGAAGCCGCAGTTATGACGTTTCGGGTTCGCGCCGACGGCGAGCACAATAGGTATTGAAATGAGGCGGACGACGGGCCTGTGAGGCATGTATCGGCATCGCATCTCGCCCGATTATCGCTCTCGTGCCCCTATCCGCGTGGCCATTTGTGTGGGATTACATTGTGTATTATTCAAATGTCTCTTTAGAGAACTCCGTCACGCGCTCGTAATTAAAAAAAACCGCGCGCAAGCGGTGTGATTTCACAAAAGACGCAATCACTAGAGGCGCTTTGACAGCTGTCAAAAATGGCCAGCGTGTTGGCGCGAAAAACTAACAAAGCGTCAGTGATCGCGTTTTTTTCGGCATTTCGGCGCGGTTTTTTCGTGGAAAAATTACGCTTTCGGACCACGTTTGTGTAATTGTTTGGTTTTCAGCTTGGTTGTGTCGGCGGCCGGTTGCAAATGAACGAAATTGAATTTTGGTTAAGCTATACCGGCCCTGTATGGTTTAACTACGTGCAAAACGTTGTGTAAAACTCACTAACCGACTTCAAAAAAGAAGGAGGTTCTCAATTCGACCGTATATATTATGCTTTTTTTTATGTACGTTCAGCGATTATTTCGTCGTTTATGGGCCGATTTTGATAATTCTTTTTTTGTTGTAAAGTAGATATGCGCAGTGGGGTCCCCTGATAAGGAAACCAGGATCTGATGATGGCATCTCAGAGAAATCGAGGGGAACTTTCGAAAATTGTATGGACAACTAGTGTGTTTGTTCATGTTATCATAAGTACATTAAAGCGCTAGATACTTACTATTTCATGAAGATCTGGAGTCGATCTGATGAAGCCGAAAGACTGTCGAGGGAACTCCTCAACGATTTACTGCAGTTATCTAGTGTTTGGGCTTGATTAATTTGTAGCGACGAGAACTTTACACTTACATGTTGAATTGAGCGCCATCTGGCGAGTAGTTTTTGAGTTATCTCTACTTATCAAGATTGAAGTCGGTTATTTTTTTTGTAAAAAGCAATTATTTTATTTTCATCTTCTGAAAGTTGCTCTATGTTTTGTATGTGAATACTAAATATTTATGCAGTGCTTAAAGCGAAATACAGGTGAATAATATACCTTTCCTTTTCGCATCCCGTCTATGACGTTATTAAAAAAAATTGTTGCCTAATTTACAAACATTAACTTTTAAAATCTTAATGAACTATGTATATGTTAGCATGAGCAGGCCATTTGTGTCGAACTAATATCTTCTTCTCCTTCTTAATGTGCCGCTTCACTTTTGAAGGTTGGCCGTTAGCTCCTTGAACCTCTGTCTGTCCATGGCCAGGCGAAACAGTTCATCGTCAGAATAACTAATTCCTTATCATAGACTTACTAAAGTTAGTACTCGTCGTAGATGTCATACATTATTTTCACGCCTCAGTCAAAAAAAAACCAGAAAAATTGTTGAAGGCACCAACAATTGCCACAAAACTATTTAGCGAAGACCTCTGTAGCTCTAGTAACGACATTAATGTGTAACGTTTGTCATGGCATCCTTTCGGTACACTTGCGTAAATTGCCTTAATTAAAAATCACTTCTAACAGTATCCTCGTACCCTGTCAACGATGGGAATGTATCATGTAAACGTCAATATAGCAAAAAAACAGACAACTAAACAGAGTAACAATATACATTAATAATACATTAAAATGTTGCAAATTAAAACAAAAACCTAATTGCAATCAGGCAAAGGTATAATTCATTTTTATGAAATGTTCCGCTTGGTGAGTTAGCGGAAGATGTTACGCGAAACTCACTCATATTCCTCAGCCGGTCGCCGGTCGCTCATATCGTTTACTGGAACGAAGTTCCTTACCGGCCGCACGGCACGGATGGAAGCTAGAACATAAAAAGTGTAAGATTTAAGAGGGCGACTGCAGTCACGGATGCGCGCCTATTGGTCAATCAGTTTTTTTTGCAGCCAATAAGAAACCAGTTGTCTATTAGGTAAATCAGCTGTCTTGTGACGTGTGTCAGATGTTCAAGTGTCAGAGTTAAAGTGCAAATTTATTTGTTCGTTCCAACCGAGTGTTCAACAACACACGCATTTTTTTACTTCAAATGTCACGCCGTGTGTTGCAGGCGCCTTTGTAATTACTGTAAAAAGCGTACCATTCATTATTGCCCACTTTGAAATGGATATGGTCTTGAACACGTTAGAAAAACCCAACACCTAACTTGTATCCCCGTCTCCTAATAACTACCTGTTGGGAATAATTCAATTATGCCGAGTGCTTTCGTTGTTGTGAAACTTGTGTAACGATCAATAGCTATAAATCTCCTTCTAGCTGTTGTTCCGTCGTTGCAGATTTTGATGCCTTTTTGACCAATAGATATGGCGCAATGGTTACCATGGCGAATTATCGGATATGATTTCCAGATTTGAACCATAGCATATGAAACGTGGAATCCTGATGGTAGCATTGAAAAAATCTAAAGTCAAAATAGCTTACGTTAAATAAAAAGTGAAGTTAAACAAAAAAGTTTATGGTCTAGTAAATACAAAATAATATAATAACGTTACACCCACAATTGTTTTATAACGACATTGGCGCGTTACCCCCGGCCCCGCCACCATCGCAATGCAAATTAAAAATTAAATCTAAAACAATGCGAGTAAGTGCCCGCGTCCCCAGCGGCAGAAAGGGCTAACTTGCTCTGAATTATTCAAAATTCAAAATTTGCCTATAATTCAATCAGAACACCCGCACCTCCCCCGAGAGGAGGGCGGGGTGATTATTTGCGAATTTAATATTAATTAACTGACGTGCTCGGGGTAATTGCGTTTTTCAATTATAACTGACAATTATGCGATGAAATTGGGATGAGACGGGATGATTCGACTAATTGTCGATAGGCCGTTCGGCCGGCGCGCCTTTGTCGGCCTTTATTAAAAAACGTCCTCATAAACCTGTCTGATGGATTTTCGCGAACCAATCCGCGCTATTTGTTTGCGTAAATTATTGTTTTTCACTTGTCCTACCTATCGGTAAACGTATACGTGCAGTATAAACTACTGCAACGTATTTTATTTTGGGCAAATACCTACTGAAATTTTGGGCAATACATTAAAAAATTTAGATACTTACAATCTGATTAAAATTAAATTGAATGTTTAGCGATCAAATCAGAATTTTAGATAAAAAATGCACAAAAAATGCTCTATTTAGTTTTGTCTTTAATGATCAAAAATTAAAGTACTGTCTTACTTTAGCGATTATAAAAACTGCGATTAGTTTTTCTAAGCATTATACCAAAACTAGCGCTAAACAGGTAAACACTAATAAAAACAGATTTAGTGCTAAAAAGTGATGTCTCTGTCAACGAACGACACCTTAAAAAAGTGTCGCAAAGTGTCACGCTAAGAGCAATTCCTAAATTAGTTAACTAACCATGAACAAACACAAACGACACCTTTACAAAAACGTTAGAAAAACGCAAAACCCGAAAATCTTTAATTCGCAATGTAACAAAATGTACCGTAGAATTCGTAGATACAAAATATGAAGATTATTGCGTTAGGCGCCCTCCACGGGGAGGTTGGGGCGAAGTGGATTCTAAATAAAATTATCGCGGCTGGAAGTTGTTGGGGCCCATTTTCGTCATAATTCCCGGCAGCGGCCGCTCGCCGCTCGTCAACTTTGGCCCGTTGTTAATTCCGATCACGCTCCAAGTGACCGCTGACTGATCACTAATGCGCCTCGAATTCTGTTCTGTTTACACACCGACTCCATCCGGGTCGGCTCTAACTTGCGCCGTGCTTAGATACTTTGTCAAGAGATTTTAATGTCTTATAACGGTGTTTATGTTCTTTATTTAATCCTAGGCGATATTTGAAATTCCTGGATTCTTTTCCATTTTTTGTTTGAACCATTCTTCCCCATTTTCCCCTTCAAAATTTGATTAGTTCTTAACTTTATAAGTTTTAATTTCTGCCGTTTACCATTTGAGATGTTCAGACTCCCGTGGAGTTTAATTTAACCTGCTTTAAAAGGATTATAGGTCCAGGTACTCATAAGAGTTCATCACTTTATAAAGTCTTGGTGATGTAGTAAGCGATAAGATAACTTGTGGAGCATCCGCGCCAAATGATGACGTCAAGCTTTATCATTGGTGGGGTCATCTGCTTATTCATCTTTTACATGAATCCCTCTAGCACTGCTGTCTTGTGGTGCAAGACCACCAATATTTTTATAGAGAAATATAAAGTTTTTCATTACAACACATAAACAACAAAATATTCTTTTTGTAGAAATAAAATGAAATACCGATTAGGATTAAGTTTGAGCAGTTCGTTCCAAGCCAGTTGGTGATGCCAAATGCAAGATTAAACGAAGATCGCTTTTGGAAGGATTCCATGACACGTATCAGTGATCTGAGCTGACAACCTTACGGCCTACACCCTAATAGGTATTGACGCTGTCGAATACCTAAAGCTACAGTTTTTTTTTCTATTAATTAAATCTAAATAATATTTCTTTTGAACAAAATCATAAAAAGTTGATGAATGTCGTGGCATGGATTATGAATTTATACGTTAACAAACAAGTTCCCTGAAAATAATTGCTACGGCCGGGATTCCAATCAGAATATTGGCAGATTCACCAACTACATTCATTATTTTCATCAAGTAAATAAGTATAGTAGGAACTACCTACTTACAAAAAAATCCTTAGTTTCCTTTTAATTAATTTACGGTTATTAATTATTTTAAATGATGTAGTTTTAAGCCTTTAAATTATGTTCATAGCAATTAATAATTGTTAATAATGAACCGATAATTAATTGTTAATAGTTATCAATTATATTGTTAAGTATATCAGTCAACATTTTTTCGAAATACCTTTTAATAAGGTATAGTTTCTTTCCCCTTCGAATATCTGTGTAAAAAATTAGTAAAATTTCATTTTCTGAAAAACGTGTCGGCCAACTGCCAGAGCGTCTTATCAAACAAGACGAGTATAAATGAAGTATTTATACTGAAAATGGAGGAATTCATCGTTAACCGTAGGAAATGGCGTGTTTAGTACTCACAGTAGTGTGCGCCGTGTCCGACACTTTTTACAGTACCGGCGTAGCGTGGCGACTCCAATTAAACGGCGAATGTGCTATCGATTAACTTTTTGCGCCAATCGCTGGATGCTTTTTTAATTTTAATTTTTTTAAGTTTCTCCATGTTAAGATATTTAACGATTGTTTGTGATACATTTGTATCAATTGTCGTGGGACATCCTGGAACACTGACACCAATGCTGGTAAGGTGACCAAAGAGTTAGTAGAAGCTGTGGAAGCCATTAAATATTGACTTATTTGAATTTGTATAACAAATGGCGAGCTTAAAGCTTAAGCATTAATACATTGTCAGTAAGATCTCTTCGTGTTGGGGCTGGGAGCTTGGAAACCAAAATTGGTGTTTTCTTTCTCACTTCCCTTTTGGGTGATAACTTATGTCTGATGTCTTTAGTTAAATTGTTGAGCGTAGGTGACGGTAGGCGAGGTCCATTGCTGGTCTTTTTACATAAAGAAGTGAAGAGGGGCGAATTCTTAGTTTGAAATTTGAATGTACTCGTAGTTACTATCGATAAAGTACATTCGTAAAACCAAAAAATATCACTGATTCCAGAAGATAACATCAAGAATCTTGCGACTGCAGCAAGCAGGGGTACTCAACACCATGGCCGATTATAGTGTTATAAAATTAGTTTGTTTGAATGGGTTAATCTCACGAACTACTGGTTCGAATAGACGAAATATTTTTGTTTTGGATAGTCCATTTATCGAGGAAGGTTTAGCCTATCACGCTCCGACCAATAGGAGCAGAGCTACGATGAAACATAATGCAAAAATGGGAAAATTGCAAGGTTTCCCGAAGCGAAACGAGGACGTCCAGTCTTCTGAATATGCAAAAAGCAAAGGTGACTAACTGACTGACTGATCTATCAACGCACAGCCCAAGCTATGGGACCGATCGGGCTGAAAGGCATGCAGATAGCCGCTATGATATAGGCACCCACTAAGAAAGGATTTATCAAAATTCATCTTCTAGGGGGGTAAAATGGGGGGAAAAAGCTTAATCGAATACCACACAAGCACAGCCGTGAGCGGAAGCTAGTATTTGATGAAATTGCTGGATAGATGGTGTATAATGCGCCTAATTTGTGGTATGAATCCATTGTAGACTGTCCGTCACGGCGCGAGTGACGTCGGAACGAACTTCGAATCGATTATCCCGCGTCACGCCTGTCCGTTTGTTTCTTTGTCTGCTGTTTAAACAATTCTCTACGCTAATTGTATCACCGCGGAGTCATTTCTATTACTATTTGAATTTCGGTTGTTTTTTTTTAGAAATGTCGGTATGTAGGTTTTGTACGTTTTAGAGAAAGGATGGATTCCAGTCGATATTTTAAATCTTTTCGCTTTGTTTTTCCATAGAGTAGAAATTAGTTGGTTTGAGTTACTTTACTTAGTTTTGTTTGATGTTTTATTTGATTGATGTATATTAAGTACCTACTTCAACATCGACTACAAATTTGTCGGCTATTTACATTAAAATTTGCTAATTCTGTAGCAAATTTTTTCCTTTATATTTTTAAAGCTTTTTAGATTCGGTCTTTTCATTTCAGTACCGAACAGTCAACGAGAACATTGTTAAAGATAATGCAGCACAAGGAAAAACGTATCTATTATTTATTCCATCATCTTTAACCTGTCATGTCAGGTATCCAGATGTTTGGCAAAACGTTCGAAGATGTCGAACTTTACAAACAACTCGATTCTTATCCGTCGTTGGAACTTCTGCCCAATTGACAGTTCCGACAAACCTTTGAAGTTAGCCCATAAACCGCTCCCCGAGGATCGCTGGCCTTATCAATATTTCAAGCACAAAATTGAAAATTACCGAAACCCCACCAGGGCTACATAACTCAAAGCTATCGAAACCAATAAAATATTAACCGGCAACGATTTCCCGCCGTTTTTCACCGGCCATTCGACTTTCGCGTCACGTCGCGTCCGTACTTACACTCAATGCTAAATGTAATCATAAAATTGTTGTTAATAATTCAAGCGGGAGCGAGACGGGCGCGCGGGCCGGAGGGAGACGGGGTATAGGTGTGGGAGCGGGATTATTAAATTCTGTGAATGCTCACTTTGTATCTAATATCCGAACGTGTTTAATATTAGATTAGTGGAGGGCGCAGTGGCTGGTCCCCCCTGGGCGTGGTCTCTTCGTGATAGATTCCCGTTACCTATGGAGTTTTCCACGAATTATGATTGGTTGGCGTCTGTTCATTTGGAAATGGGAATCGTAAGACATATCGAGTTGCGTGCCTTCCGATATTCCGATAATGAACGGCGGCTTCGCGGCGACAGTGCGCCCACCATACCACGTCATGCCATGCTATGCCACGCTATGCCACGCCACGCCATGTCATTAGGGAAGGAGAGGTCGCGCCATACCTCACTGCAAGTTGCAACATCATGTGGCCTAGTCTTCTTTGTCGGTCATAGTTGTCATGGGCGTCAGCGAAAGAGTGCTTCATTCACTATCTTGAATTCTGAAAAACAAAATGATGGTCGTTTTCAATAACCTATGCGAAACCTAATATCTAATTAAGTAGGTCGATAAATTACCCAACAACAATTGAATCTATTATGCTGTGATTTTGATAGAAGCTAGTTAGCTTGACGGATAATCTGTCCTTAAAGATAGATAGAATATTGAGCCGTAAAAAATTGTAGCCTACATCAAAGTTGGTACTAAAACTTCAACCATAGACTGCTCTCGAGCTCATGAACCATGTAATTCTTTTGAAGTCCACCATTCAACGAAATTAAATTAAACGGAACGTTAAGGTCGCCATGTTTGTTGCAATTGTAACGGACTGTTCGGAATGTAATAAATAAAAGAATTAGGGATGAGTGTTCACAATGGTATTATGGGGTGGTATTGTCCAACCCTTTGGATGTCTTTTGAACGGCTTAGCCGCGGTAATTGTTACGATAACACCGGGGGATGTTTGCAGGGGATGATCTAGGCAGTGGATTTAAATTCGGGCCTTTTTCAGGTTATATAGGGTATAAACTTTGAATTTTTATAAAATCGCCGTAACGGAAATTTATTTAAGTGGAATATTTTACAATTGAAATATCGTAGAACTTCAAGAATACCCCAGGAAAATGTAGGGTTTAAAATGAGTTTATTATGCACCTACGTATACAATAAATCAGAAGAATAAAATCCCTTGTGATTCGTATTCAAAATTGCGTTAAATTTCACGATTATTAAAAGGACTTTTTTATATAAGGTTCATTTACATAGGTCGTAAGTCCTCAACAATACCTTTATTTCTTTGTAAATTAATTTATTTTATACATTTATAAAATTCTTACTTGTCCCATGACATTTGCGATACAGAATTTAAGCCACATGTGGCAGAAATCTAAGCGCATAGCGTGCGGCGATTACAATTTTTTTCATCAAACATCAAAAGGGTGAGAATTACAATTGACGAACAAAAAGTTGTCAGAATGACAAAGTGATTCGTCATAGAGCTGACAGCTGCACGAGCGAGGGAGACGAACGATGGGATCTGAAAAGAGAAACAAAATAAAAGCAGAATGGGACGAACAAATCGACAATTACAAGCATCCATATATGAGCAATGGCAGAATTCTTTTGTAAATTACGCCAAGTGGAGAGAATAAAAATATTTTTTTGGTATTTGTCAGGGCGGTAGGGACACCATGAGTTATAGCGTCCTAGGACGGGATAATAGAATTACGTGTAATTTAACTGCAATACATGTCTTGTGTCATCCAAATAGATGTAATTTACGTTTAAGTAACAAGCTCAATGTTTACAGCACTTTTTATGAGAATTGTTACAAAAAACAACAGTGAGACGTCGTGAAAAATAATCAAATGATCACATCTCAAGTATAAAAAAGTTTACATCAATTCTCTGTTTAAACGCACTTAATAATAGGCGTGTTAATTTCAAACGACGCAATTTACGAGAGACCTTCTCGCATACTTTTGAGCTCGTAAAGCATAACAACTAGAGTTACGACCATATAAATACTCTCAAATAATTTAACATTGTACTCGCATTTCAACTTGCATCTCATAAACATAATTACATACAAAATGTTACATTTCACTCGGCCGAAGCTACCGTATCCGTTTTAAATAATAACTAATATAAGTTACGTAATTTAGGGCCGTACGTTCTCATTAACTTCGGTCGGTCGTGTTGTATGTTCATTGAAGAGTGTGGTAAGGCTCTTTAGTGAAATGGACATTAGCATTTTTAAGTTGAAATATTTATTCAAGTAGCCTATTTGAACTTGTTTGTCCGTCCGTCTGAAGGGCCGCAAATGGTAGTGATAAATCATCGCCGATGTATTCTAGATCACAAAGCGTGAGTTAATTGTTTGAATTTGTTAAATTTACATATTGTTAATGTTTTTCAAATGTTAAGCATTACGATTGTCCGTATTTTAGTTAATTATTACGTTATTTGGAAGTAACTATTTATGTTGGTGCATTTTATTAGCTCGGTATTATTTTATGCTTGTTTGAGTGTCGTAATAAATTTTCCTCATTACCAGAATTGCTATAGATTGCTGTAAGCATGAAATACTGTAAGATTAGGAATCTTAATTGCCGTTCGTTTCCTCATTAGGGAGGATATTTGTGTCAAGTTTAAATCATGATATTAATGATATCATGACCACGTTTTAATATTATGGACTCATTAGAAAAGTCTGTAATTTCCTATTCACACTTATTAACTTGGAGAAAGAGTTTTAATTTATTTGTATCACCGTACAAAAAGGTATACAAGGGCAACACTTAATGCCTAAAGGCATTCTCTACTAGTTAGCCCTGGGTTGATTTGGAAAAGGCACATGGTAGATGTTAAAAATAGCAGAAAAATTTTAAAATTAGTTTGTACCTACTTACAGTTTTTCATTTTGATTTTATTCTGTACGTTTTTTTAATCTTAGAAGTCTATGTAAGCAGTAGTTAGTAGTAGTTGTAAGAAAATTTTGATCAACGTTGGAATATAGACTGAAACCTACATTAATATGAGAAGAAATATAATCTCAGCAATTTAGTTTAAACCACGAAGCCATTAATCGTATTACAGTCACCAGAAACACATTCAACATCACCTGAAAATGTAGTTGAGCAACAGAATTGCATCTTGGGCTGTAATTGCATATCCGTCGGCCGGTAGGATGCGGAGTACTCCGAGTATGCAGGGACATGCAGCGTCTGCAGTGCCGTGGAAAATGAGATTCCTGGAGCAGTTTCATTACTGCCGGGAATGCTGCTGTCTGTCTCATTAAGATTAGATCTCGTCTAAATTTCGTCGGAGTGAGGATCGTATCAGACGTTCATAGCGTTAGTGTTACGGCGAGACTGCAAATAGTTATTAACGAAGTCTGCAAAGACAATGCTTTGTGCTGGTTGAAAAATTAAAATACTGAACCCTTAATGAATTGCGTGGTTCTTGTTATCGATGCGTCTACATCGTATAGACTCTTAACTTTTAAACTATTGAGGTCAAAATGCCATTAACTTAAGACTATACGCAAAAAAGTGTTTTAGGTTAATAAATATGTTATGGCGTGACTCATTATTTGCGTCAATGGGATAAATTACTTAAAGTTACATCTAAAGTGATGAATAGTATAACACCTGCTAAGTTTATTCTTGTGGTCCAAGTTTGGTACTAACTGTTAATTTATCTGTGCTGTAACTGTGAAAATGAGCAGGTTTATTTATTTGATCACGATTATAGAATCATGAAGATAGTATCATGCTTTTAAAGTGATATGTGTATTCACGTAAAATATATTTTTTACCATTTACAGTGAAGAATCAAACTTGTATATTCGATATCGTTAATTTCCAGCAAAGTAAGAAAGTGTATGGAAGTTTTTACTTAAATTTAGTTAGTATTACATACAATCTTAGTTCCAGTCGGTCGTTAGCGTCGACACCCTTGAACATTGAGATCCTCAAAAGACTTGCTTTGTTACAGTATTAACAGGTACAGTAATGAATATGTCTTAGACAAGTTGAACGCACCTTGCTATCTATTCAAACATTTGTAGACAGAAATTCGTTTTGAAATAGATAAGAAGTAAAATATTTTTAAATAGGTCCAAATGAAACAGTATACCTACTACTTTTAAAGCTAGCTTTATGCCCAACGATAGTAGTAAGTCGGGAAAGACGTGTAAGTTTAACACAAAGAGCGGGCGAAAAATCGGGACACTTCTCATTACCATACGCATAAATTACACAAAATCACTCCTTTCACATGAAAATGCCTCCGGTGGCCGATAGCCGCATCGAATCGACGCCAATTACGACTTGTTTCTGACTATACCTTTTAAAACATAAAGCTTTGTCCGATGAGCCTCACAGATATACCACACACGAATTTTCACGCCATTACCGGCCTTCAGGAGCGGTAAAAAGCGACAAATTAGCATGGACACGTCATATACGGCTCTTTAGTCGTCCAGAATACGATACGTACATAATTTTCACGGCTCTTTGCCACCTATCATTTACATTGGCAAGCTTTGTCGTCCGTGCATTCACTGAAGCCTTTTGTGAGATTCAAAATTAATTGGTCTTTTTGTTTTTTCAGCCTTTTGAGGAGTCCGTTGTTCAGTAAGGTAATTTACACATTGGCCGACTTCTCTGCCCAATGATTATGAATATTTTTGAGTACACTGAAAGTTTTATGTAGTCACCATTACAATGAATTTTAACATCATCGTTACCATTTCAAAAGAAATTAAAATTTAATTGTAATAAAAACAATGTAACGAAGTCTAGTATGTATCATACCCGCGTCTTTATGTTCATCCATATTGAACAGCGTGTGATTAATTTATTCATAGTAAGTCAGGCCACACCCATCTCGACTTAACTTGTGTCACACATTGACAATGGAGAAATTAACATCGTTCGCGAGGGGAGGCGAAAATATTTTGATTAAAAATTTATTCCACCAGCCAAAAAAGTATGGGGCCAGAACGACCCCACGGCCCCCTCGGCTGACAGATGTCAATCTAGTGTGAACGTTTGGGGCTGCTGGTAGTGGACCCTGGTTTTTGTGAGCGGTAACCGGCAGCCGTGTTTGACAATCGGATTTGGGCGTCGGCGCGGATACAGATCTGTTTGATTAGGGAACTGTAATTACTAATTGTTCGCCGTGATAGCGCTGCGGTCGGATGAACCGTGGCCGAGTTTGTAAATAGAACGAATTACTGTCTGTAACAATCAGTACTATTTCATTTTTATTTCACACTAGTTTTTTCGAGCTATTAAAATGCTGCTGCTTACGTAGTTGCCATTTATTTTTTACTTTCTTGTACTGTTTAATTTTAGGATTACACGTACTGAACAATGACTTGAATTTTCTCATGAAGTAAAATTTAATATGGATAAGGTGCAAACGATGTCTTAGAAAGCAATTTCTGTTTCGATATCAGTTAGCCGACAACTTACAATAATTATTTTTGGCACATATCCTAATCTCCCAAAACTAATGGACACAGTAATAGATATATTGCATTACGCGCAAAGGTGCACGAATGAATGCTCCCAACAATAATTGTACATGACATATATAAATATTAATGTCCGTCCGTTCGGATGCGTCGCTTTTTGTAATTATTCATCCCCTTCGACGTGCGACGGGTTGTCGACGGGTCGTAGTGTAGGGTTGTTTGTTCGATGTTTTGTTTGTTGAGTTTGTGAACAGTCGAGCTGTGTGTGTTCAAACAAGTTATCGTTTAAGCACATACCTAACTGTCACGATAATATATCGTCACGAATATCATTCTCGATATCTTGTTAAGTTTGCACAAATTACAATTGGTTTGTTATTACAGATTTGTTTTATTGGAATGTTTGTTAGTATTATAGTTTTTTAGATCAATTTGCAAGCTTAATTGGTAACCACATCTTTTTACCTTAAGATGTTGAAATATGACATATTGGTGTACCTTCGATTATATTTTTATGATGAAGATAATTTTGTAGCATTATACAAATGTTTGATGATTCCGTTTGTAATAAGACTAAGATAAAAAGAACAATGGCGAAATATTAGGCGAGTTGAATGGCCTATTCCGATCCAATACCAAAAAACTAATACCATTGGTATTAGTTTATTATCCCAGTGAATTTCTATTCCGAACGAATACCAGTCATAAACGAATCCCAAAATTATTAAAATGGTATGAAAGTACAGTCAGTAATAAAAATGCTGTGAAATGTGATATTAAGTAATGTATATTTCAATCAAAATCAGTCTTATTAAACATGTTCAAGTGTAGTAACAAATAATTGCACAAATACCATAAGAATAAATAAAGTTTTTCCAACAAATCACTAGGCATCGTTTTCAACTTTAAATAAAAACTATCACAAAAAAATTAAAATTACAATTAAATACTAAAATTATAATTATATAGTAAAAGATTCAATCAACAACTATGACAAAAAGAAATTACTTTTATACTTTGTAATCAAATATCAAATATTGGCACGACAGTCATTACAATTTAATGTGTTTTAAAAAAATCAACATTAAATAGATAAATAATAATTATTTGTGCAAGGACAACGATTCGTATAAAAACAGACCTTATTTTATTTGATTGTCTTAACGTTCATTAAGCAAAATATCAAAACGCTTAAGGCGCTTCGTTTGCTCAACCCTTGACTGTGATTAGTTGGTTTGGATTTTTAAACAATAGGAACGAGCTCACCTTTTTTGCTGGTAAAAAAATTGGCATGTCAATCTACATAAGTAAAAATGTGCTTTTTTGCAGGTAAAAAAATTGGCAATCACTTTCATAAGAAAATGTTTGTATAAAATTTAGGATTGAATTACGATCATTATAATAACTTATGAAATAGCAAAAGAAACGTTTTCTGTGACTGTACTAAAAGTTATGTTTTGGTATTCGTTCGGAATAGATTAGGTACTTCTTTTGAATGGTATTCGTTCGGAATAAAAATTCACTGGGATAATAAACTAATACCAAATGGTATTAGTTTTTTGGTATTAGATCGGAATAGGCCAGTTGAATGGAAGCGACTAGAAATGTCACTAAAATTAAATTTATTTATTATTTTTTCTGCGTTTTATCAAAACATCAAAATAAAAATATACAATGGGAGTAAAAACCATTTATTTGAAAATACTCTATTTGACTAAAACCACAATTTAATCAAAGTAAATATTGCCATATATAATATATTTATTTTCGTAAGTCTTCTATTTTATACTGTTGTAATGAGATTACGACCAATTAAAAAATATGAAAAATAAGTAGGGTAAACTAATTATTGTTCTGTATGCAATTTTATTTTTTATTTCAATTAACATTGAAAACAAAAACGAATATTATAATTATTGAATTCGTTTTTTTACTACAGTAGAAATTACAAAAATGTTATGGCAACATCAGGTAAATGCTGTCAACTGTCAAGTAAAGACGAGAAAGACTGTTGCGTTTGGATTGTTGAGTTTGCGTGTTGCGTTTGTGCTGTGCTTGTATTTATCGTTCGTTATTATATCGTTTATATTTACCAACCGGACAGTTTATGGACTTCGATATTGCCTTCCCGTTACGATACATACTGCTATTCTCTTTCTGGACACCGAACTTGCTTTGTGATTTGGATTTTGTTAACTTGCAATAACAATGTTGCCCCGTGGAAGCCCCGCACGTATTATGTGTATTAATTGCAACATATGCTTTAATAATAATACTATGCGACGATATCATGTTTTAGAACTTGATACAAGAGTAACCTCTATAATCTGCAACTGGATACATCCACAAATAGTAAGTGACAAAAGAGATAAGAGAAGATTATGAAGATTAAATTAATTAATATAAAGAACCTTGTTTTATTTAACCTAACCATTAATCTCGTGATTACTGTCTTGAGATATCCTAACAGTATTATAATGTCTGAGTTATATATAAATTGATAGGTGCCTATAATCTACTATATTGTGCGCGTGGATGACGTGTGTGTGACAGAGACAGCGCCCTACACCTTACCTTACCTTACCTGTAAGGCGCTATCTCTGTCACCCACCTGTCGTCCACGCGCCAAAAGATCCTTGTACGAGTTTATAAGTTCAAACTTTAATATATCAAATTCCCCATTATAAAAAATAAAAATTCTTATTGAATTGAACTCGGAAATAAATACATAATTTTTGGAAATATTTTCACTGATAGACGTCGAAATTACATCTCACCTAAAATCTTGTATGGGAGTTCGCCATTGTTCTTTATGGTGAACCTAGTCCTCGTCGTTCCACCGACTTGTTCATTGGTTACTGTATTATGTAGGTATTTAAAATATTTTTAAAAAAGAAAAAAACTCATGGTCATGTATAGAGTATATATAAGAGTATAAAATAAGAGTATTTTTTGGCGCCTATAAATTATGGCTGAATTTAGAGCGCAGATTATCACTCTAGTAATAATTTTTCCAGAACTAAAAAAAAGTAATATGTTCAAAACCATTTTTCCTTAAAGTAGTTACCTAATCCAATGGCTAAGGTATGGCAATATATTTAATGAAAGTTCCGGCCGTTCAGCGAATCCCTACGTGTTTACATGTAAAGAACAGTTTCCTCCAGGAATTTAGGAAAGGCAATACATGAGCACAAAGGCGAAATACATAAAATACATATACATCGCCGGGCCCTTTCATTAGATTCCGCAATTTATTGTTAGAAAAAAATATCCGACTCGTATATTGGCAGAATGTCCGCACGCTCGCCTCTTGTTACAGAGAATATATAGCGCCGATTTGGGGAACATGTTTGCATATTCTGTTAGCCTGGTACTTCTGGCTTCCATTTTTGTCGGTTTTTAGTTTCGTTTTTTATTAAGATGGAGAAAAAGAAACTGTAGGTCAAAATGGCTATTTTTGCACACTACCTGATTGACTCTATTAGTCCGTGGGCACCAAGAATCAAGAATACCAAATAAGTAAACCAAAACCAACAATATTACGTATTTTGCAAAAAAAAAAGTTTTGCGAAAAGTAGGGCAGCCAAACTGCTAAATGTACTTTTAATGCAATGATCTCTTTCGATTTTTTTCGCAACTTTTCGGTTCCGACCAAAGAGCAGACGAACCAACTGATAGGCATTTCTCACACAACGCTATTTATGAACTACGCGACTGCAACGCAATCCAAAATTTGTACTGACAGGAGACGCGTCTACGATGCTACTCCTGTGAATCAAAAGTGTCAAATACATAGAATTTTTGGATTGCGTCTCAGTCGCGTAGCTAATAAATAGCGTAATGTGAGAAGTGCCTAATTGGGAGAAAGATATTTAAGGCATTTTCAAATGTGTATTTTTTTTCTTTTCAGGTAAGACAGTTCACATTGAAATCGGAGTATGATGGTGTTAAATCTAATACAGTATCTGTAGGTGAGTGAGTTGACTTTAACAAACTTTTCCCAAATGCTATTTACACTGTTTGCTATTTTTTGGTAAGTCTAATTTGAATTAAATTTTGTTTAATGACGTCCAACAAGAAGAATTTTCATACGGAGCAACGATTAGGTATATTATAATTAAATTCCTTGACAAAAATTCTACGATTTTGATATATTACTTTAACGTTTAAAGAATTAATATAAAATATACTTTTGACTATACCATAAATAGTTTAGATTTTCAATGATGATATTTCAATTCCTACCAAATAAACTTCTAACTGACCAGATAAACGTCGCGATCTTGCCAGATGATGAGCTTCCTTCTGAGGTATTCCCGGAGCGATTTCACGTAGGGTTCTTCAAGAAAGGTGTAGGTATATATGGGGTATGAGGTATAGGAGGAGTTCTTTAGGGCCGGCGTTGCACTGGTGACTCCCCTGATTTTGCTGGTGTAATTACCATCAGGTGGCACGTCCGCTTTTTCGTCAGCCCTTTAGGCTATAAAGAAAATAACCTATCTTATTAGATACGTATACCCCTGGTCAACGAAGAAATATAAATAACATGTTTGTTTCTTAATTTGCCCCATCCGTTGGTACGCGACATTAAATCTTTAAAGTTTAGTGAACCATTACTTAGCGTTCAGCAGTTTATGGACCCCTAATGTCTAATTCCCATCACGTGCGCCCCGCCCCTGCCCCGCCAACATGGCGACGTTTTATTTAATCAAGAACACTTTTTAACATTCCCAAAGCAACGTCACAATATTTCCTAAACGTGAGCATGGAAAAATAATAATGAAGCAAAGCAACACTTCCCGTTTTGTTTTTAGTGCCGCTGCCCGAATATAAATTACCACGAATTATAAACAAAATGATTTGGCGCGTGCTTCAATTTAAGATATCACACTTAGAGCTCAGTCATTGCTGTCTTTCTTATTAGGTGATGTCATCATTTGGTGGCGATGATTTTATAAACAGAAAGTAATTCTTGGAAATGGGGGTGGTACCTACAAACTTATTGAATGAGACGTAAATCGGCAAATAAGATAATTTTGGTAATTCTGTTAATTTCATTTCTTATTAGCAATTAGGTACTTAGGTATTTATTCTCAAAGAGTATTCAATAAAATCTTAAAAATTGCATATTTAATCAATAAGGTTGGAAAACAGTATGTTGCACTAAAAAGCTTTCGATACTCTAATTAGAGCTTTACAGCTTCACATTGATTAGATACACCTACCTAAAACTAGAAACTTTTCAGTTGTTAATTTCGGCATGACAGTTATCAAGTTAAAGTTTCCGATCGTATTAGACAACTTCTAATAAGGGGACCAATTTTAAAGTATTTGATTAATTTTAATTAAAATCCGTTCAGCTCTCCCGAATGGTCCCGAAGTCGGCGCATTCCTGGCTGGTTTACTATCTCATAAAAGATTCCTTGTACCTACCGAGTTCGTTTCGCGCGTAAATTCCTACGCTCTGTCAGATTTATTAAGTAAGCCCGCGTGAATTTGTCGTAAACGTCCTATCGTGTTTTATTGCACGAAGATTATACTCCTCGTGTACAAAAAGTGAACACCTTGTCGAAGCACGGAGGGCGCTTTTTAATATATAATTTTTACAACTTTTCGAAATCGTTAAACCTGCATGTTGGCACCGTCCGATCAATTAGACCTATTTTAACAATCGCGGAGAGATTTTTACATTTATAGTTTTTATTGGATCGTAAAATTTTTAATTGTAATAAATATTTCTGTACGGTTTTATGTCCCGCGATGACGAGTCGGGGACATCGTAAAATGACACAGGAAATAAAAAAATTAAAAGACGCAACGGGAATGCCGTGCGCGTCCACGTTACGTAAGGAATATTCATAATTTCATCATAAATTTGAGTAAATAGTTAGTTATAATTATGTTTTATTTGAATGTAATTTACTAATTACCATTCGGAACTTTTATAACTTGCTGCTGTAAAAAATCGAAATTCATGCACCGAGAAATTCTCTCGTTGCAGACTCTATAGTACCTATGTACGTAGTAAAACCGCCCAGCAGTAAGTGGTGAAGTAAAGGTAATGGATAGTTGATATTCATACCCTATCTATGCTATACCTACAAACATATCACTTCATTACGTAGATTCATCGAGATATTGGAGAGAGGAATCGATTTAGAATCGAGTTTCTAATATTAAAAATGCATTTGCCTGCATTACTGTGCCGTTTCTTAACTTTCTTCGACGTCCCCTAATGACGGAGAGCATTTGTTATCTTTAAATTACGCCCGATAGGTATTCCAGGGGGTTTCAAAAAGAAAAAAGCGAGAAAGTAAGGGTGCAAGCACTAGGGTGGCAGAGGCGTTGATAACGAGAATTCGAATGGAACCTTATCTCCTGCTTTTTGTGATAGACAGAAAAAGTAATTAAGGTTTTTTGTTTCGAAAGAAATTAGATTTGGAACGCTCCGGCCGTTAATGTATTTGTGATGTTTTTAATTATCAGATCTGTGCAAAGCGCAGGCATAATGTTTAATAACTTTTTGTTTAGCAACATTTCGTCCTCTCGGATTTGTTTTTGTCTATTGAATTGTTAAGAGTTTACATTTAACCGGCAAAGTTTTATCTGTTTGTTCATCTATTTTTAATTATTTAAAGCATTCGTATCTATAATTAAAAATTCAAAACCTGAATAGGTCTGTAAGATGTATGTAAACATTGTATACTAATTGGAGTTTAGGTTTACATATGTTAACGATGAAGCTTGTGCAACAACTTTTAATTAGTATTGTATAGGAAAAAAAAATATATTTGTATAGAAAAGGAGATGTTTCAAAATGTATGGAGCCCCGGCCACGACTTTGTACACGATACTCAAAAATGGATAAACACAATTAAAACAGTTTTCAATCATCCAATTCCATTAAATTGCTTTAGTTTGGTGGTACAACACAAAAATGTACACTTAAAATTGCAACACAAAAACTAAAATCCGTCATGGCGGTAAGCTGCCATCACATGTCACGTTGGTTGATTTGATTGAAGTTTGACATATGTACCTAAATTTCTGTCATGTTGGGGTGACAGTAGACAGTTCGTGATCTATGATCAATGACAAATTGGCAAGACGCCATGTTGAAACGTGATAAAAGTAAATGATAAATACAATTTTTGTACCAGAAAAGTATGCATTTAAGCAATTTATCTTTATTTTTCTCGAATTCCATGGATTTTTCTCGATTTTTCGAGGTACTGTACATATTGTGGGCCGGATTTGAAACATCTCCTTTGTAAATACCTAACAATCAATAATGGTTTACTTAATATTTATTATATAAAAGGTATGTTTAAGAATCTTGCTAACGTTTCTATCATGGAACAAGTTTTTAATATAAAAAAAATCTGAACGAGAACAGCACAACCGAAGGCGAAGAAAGTATTGTTTTAAGACAGTTTTAATTTCCTCAAAGTGATTTATCACCCAGATATTATTTTGGCTCCGTGTGAATATGTTATCGATATTAATTATATTGAACGGAGCGAGGCGAGGGAGCGGAGTCCGTCCCCCGCGAAGGTTTGAATTTAGAATGCAACCAAAATGAACTTTGTTTGGGAATGCCTTTGCGGGTGACGTAAGACAGATTATTTTAAATTTGGAATTATCGAACGGTCCATTTTTTTTTCGTTTAATTTATGGATTTGTGGAGGATATTACATGATTCAGTCCATTTATCCACAGATGGTTACATAATAATTAAATCTGATATCCCGCCGCGTCTATAACAAAATCCAAAATAATGTACGTACATATGTGTAAAGGCAACTCTGTGAAATTATCCTATTGTTTAGATTATGACAGCTATTTACAGCAATAAATTTCTGGTTATTCTAAGTACTGTACCAACAAAGGGCAGATTTACGAGGTTCAAAGCTAGTGTGAAATAATCATTAGCGGCGGCTAAAAATACATTTAATTACGTCGGTGGAGAAATTAGCCGCTCGGCGGAGCGCGGAATGGCAGAATTCTCCAACTTTTCCCGCGATAACAACTTGGAGTGGTCGGCTTAGCTCGCGACGCGCCGCTCACGGCCCGATAAAGCTTCTTTCTTTTTCAAAGTTATGGCCATTTTGTCTATCCCTTTCTCGAAATTTAAGTATTTTAGTACTGAATGATTCGTGAGTGTTTGAATTCATTTTACGTATATAACGCGGCTTACCTCACGTACTGTTTTGTCGGATTCGCCCGACTAGTTTTGAACCGATTCCGAGGTTCGTCATCAGGAGCCACCGGCGACGAGAGCTCGCTTGTAACTTGAGTTTAAATAATTTTCATGATTTTTTTTCAAAAAAAGAACTTCGTATTTTTTGTAAGTTTGCAGCAGTTGTAAAAAGTTGATTAACACCGATGGTCTGCATTTCATTGAAATAGTATGCTCTTATGAATCTGCCTATAAATATTGGTGCCGGAAAAAATGTAAATTAAAATGCCCGCAGAATTCAAGCGCCGTATTAAATTGACAATATTACAAACTTACAACAATAGAAAATAACAAACATTATTTTATTACCATTAGGCCACAAAGGCAGTACCTGGGCTATAAACGCAAAAGGAAGAAAAAGACCACCAACGTTCGTTCTATATTTGAATTTTGAATTTAGAGCGCGGTCAAAAAGATGCTAATCATTATGGCGTCGCTTCCCGCCTTGATTTGCAAACAGTGAGATAACGTGACGATTGTATGTTGATCGCACTTACAATGTCATTGTGTAGTTGCTGTACTTCTTCACGACACAACGAAGAACCTTTAACCTCAACACTTAAGGTTCAAAGTCCATTGAAACTCCCTCATTGTTGTAACAGCAACAAATGTACCCACAAAAGTACAAAGATGTCATTTTATTTCACATAAATATTACTTTTAGGTGTCTAATAATAAGGTAGAAAATTGCGTACTTAAATTTTTGACAGATGTCTCCCAATCCTACCCACAAGCTTTTGAATGTCACCGCATGTCATCGATGTCTTTTTGTTTTTTAATAATTCTTTGAGAATTTTTAAATACTTCGTTATAAATAAACTAAATTATTGCACTTTAGACAAGCCTTTCATGCTTAAAGAAGATGCGAATTTTTCCTTTTTTTAAAATCATTTTATATTTTTTTCGTAGCATAAATGATCAAAATATGTGTATATTTTATTAATTTCTTATAAATTAAAACTTGTTAAGATGATTACTATCTTTTTACATTATAATTTATAGTCATGCATGGAACAGATATATAAAAAGAGCAATAAGAAGTAATTTTGTACAAAAATACTTAAAATTATTTTTGCTAACTTTATGTTAAATCTAAAACATATTTTTTACACCAACAATAGCTTCGTCGAGATTAAAATTTCACGATTTTCACGCTGCAATAAGCAAAAGATATAATTTGCTTCGATTTTACCGGCCGATACATTGTTGCAAGTGCGTGGCGTTACATTAGCAAAAAGTAGGGTAATAGTAACATTGTCGTCACATGGCTAGCGCAAATATGAACGATCTAGCCGTTTTCACGGCTCGAAGGCGCGAGGATAAATTGGACACTTGTAACTTGATATGCCATCGTCACCGGCGTGCATACATTGTAGCATAGACAATCGTTTATGATGGAAAATGTCAAGGTTTTGTCCAAGATTAAATAAGTCTAGATTGTTCGCTAATAAGGAAGGGCATTAGCAAACTGTTCTTTCATTACAGTCTTTCTTCACCTTACGTCAACAAAATATGTAGATTTGTCTTTGAGAATTTAATCTCTATAAGGTTCTGTTTAATTTAGCCCTGCGTCAAAGATGATTTTCAGAGGATTTTTCCCTTCAATTATTTGAAGACATGCGTTGAAGGCGGCTCAATCACCTGATTTCCTTCACTATGGCCTCCTAACACGACGTAGGAATGCAATCAAGGCAGCGGAGGCATCCAAATATACCTACGAAGAAAAGGGCCTTCCCTTTTCCTTCGCTGTTGAAGTTTTGATGAAAATTCCGTTTTTGTGAAGTGAGAGTAAGAGAGAGAGAGTGTTTTCGTTTCTACTTGTTTGAAGGATGGTTTTATAAACTTGTGCGTATTTATCAGTCATGTATTTATTAATACGTTTTCACTTAATACATTGTCGTGTTAATTTTTATGTAACCCAAAAAAAATATATGGATCTATAGTTTTACATCGGATAGTCAATAGAATCTATAAAGACACAAGGTGTGAAGCAAGTTAGACATCCTTGTGATGGGGATGGCGATTTATCTTAGCGCATAATATGCGCATCAAATGACCTTAATATGACACCAGATGGAATGCATGCTCATTTGGCCCAAATTTTTTAAGGACTTTTTAGTTGCAGACGCCAAATTTTCTCATCCTCACGCATGCACACCAGTTAGCAAGTTAATATTTGACACAGCCCTCGTTTCATTTGATCTAAATTTAACCTGTCCTTGAATTTGCGACACGTTAGTCACATCTAAGGTTTTACTATAAAAATCTAATGAGCTAGAGCGGGATCGAGGTGGCGAATGAAGCCGCAGGAAGCGGCTCGTTATTGCAGGCAGGCTGCACCAAGTGAGCCGTGAGCCGTGAGCCGTGAGCCGTGGCCATAGAGATATTACAATAGAGTGGGTGAGCCATACGGCTGCCCATAGATTGCATTCGCCCCCGGTTAGAAAGAGAAACAACGATAACGGTAATTACCTATCTCTCTTAGATCCCGATGAACCAGAAAGAGAAAGGTGATTACTAAAGATTTCGTCTCTTTTTATCCTAGGTACGCTCTGAAGCCTCGCCAGAAAGAGAAAGGTGATTACTAAAGATTTTGTCTCTTTTTATCCGAGGTACGCTCTGAAGCCTGGCTTCTGCCCTCTAGTGTAATATCTCTATGGCCGTAGCCGCGGGAAAGCGGTGGCGGTGGCGCGCAATCATTCCGCGTTGTTGGCTGCGGCGTGCGTCGCACGTTTTTTTGACCGTCCATGCACTAATGTCAGGGATGTTAAGTTAATGTCTTAACCGTAACCGCAATGCCAGTATCCGATTGGTATACGTGCGCTTCTATAGTCCAAAGAGAGCTACGAAACGCAACAATCGTAAACATGTACTCTAACGTATTAACATGGAAAACCTAGACTTGTTTGCGGCATTCTGATTCAACTGTAAAAAAATATGTTAGACAGAGAGTAATATAACTTAGTAATATTAACTGGGTAGAAGTACCTTATACTATTAGGTAATGACAATAAAAAACAATAATGTAGAGAATTAATTTGTTTACCTAAGCAACTACAATTATATAGAGTTAACATTAAAATTCTGGTGTTCGGATAAATAATAAGGAAAACAAATTAGGAATAAGACATTTAAATGCAATGTATTCGTAACAATGACATCCCTGGCTCGCACACGGTATCCGTTGCGGTCGCGATTTACGATCCCACCATGTGCGTACACCATCTCGTTCTAATGTTACAAAGTTGTCGCTGGCCGTATCCGCCTCCACATCAAACACATTCTAAGATCATTTTCAAACTACTATGTTAAGCAAATCAATTCGTGTGGGTATCAAAGGGACACTAGATTTGTTAAGTTATAGGTAGGTACCTATCTACGTAGAGAGACAGTCATTGGACAGAGATCATATTTTTTTCTTACATGTTTGTTGGACTTTAAAAAAAATGAAATTAAAATTGCATTATGTTTATAGTATTCAAGTCATTGAAAATCCTACTTCTTGTAACGTAATATTAGAATTATAAATATATTCTGTATTTTTCCGTTACCTTAAAACGTGCAAATTGACAATGAAAATATTAATGCATGTCACAGTTCGTTGCAGATTCTTGTTCCCTCATTTTTAATTCATTTCTTATAATTTGTCTTCAATACTCATAAATCATGAATTATGTGCATTATTTTCGCGGAGTTGCAATCACTTTAATTGCAGCAATTACTGCAAAATCAACTAATTATTGCAATTATGACATTATAGTAATCGGTAGGGTTTTGTTAACTTATAAATTCTGGTATTCCTTAGGAACACGGTGCTCTCAAATGTGTTGGTACCTTATTTTAAAATTACGTAACAAACAAAATAAAATCACTAAAATCTTTTTAGGTGACTTGAAAATCTATAGAATACAAAATTGTATGCGGACATGCTTTACTGTTATGTAGTGATATTTTTTCTTTTGTATGCGTCCAAAGAAAAACGGCAATTTATTATTTTTGACACTTGACAATTTTTCTCGTGTGCTGTTTCCGCAGTGGTTACAAGTAAGTAGGTAGTGTAAGTAGTTTATATTCTAAAACCAGTAGCGGCCGCGGAGACAAAAGGCTGCCCAATGTTTCCCAATCCCATCTGTTATTGTTTACCAGGCGCACATAGCGCAGTCACAGGTGTACTGCGCGTCATTTGCATACATAATCGCGGGACAAAGAAGCTCGGCCCGCTCATGCCTCCCTGCCACCATTGTAATAATGCAAATAGGCATTAGGAATGTTTTTAAAAACAAATACTTCGCTCCTGGTACTTTTTGGTAGCTCTGTTGGTTTTTGTTGATGGGGTCATGACTTAGTCGGTTAGCCCGGCATTTGTACGATATCGCGTCGAACATCGAAAACTCGAAAATATCCATCTCATATTCGTTTGACAAAGGCGGTTAGTATTGGAAGGTGATCGATCGAAGATTTGAATTGCGTCGGCCATCTCATTAACATGTAAATTAGTCGGGTAGAATAACGCGAGCTAACAAAAAGCGTTTTAAAGGATGAAAATGAATAGCAGAGAAAACGGGGCGATTTTAATTAGAACGGTCTCCGCCTCGGGCGACCGCAGCGGCCGTAAACTGGAAACAACCAGGCACCACGCACCGCGCACCGCGCACCGGGCGGGAATGTTAAAAAAATTAACCCGTTCCATTTTCAAAATTCTTAACCGCGATGATTTCTAATACTTAATATCTATGCAGCCCTGTTAGGTCCAAATTAGTAATTTGACGTACAATTAATATAATCGAATCATGTCCATTCATTCCTTGGATATTATTTAGGTAATCAGAGATCTTTAAGATCGATGGATCGAAGGATAATTTCTGCAAAATTTGTGTTTTCCAATTTCTGTATTATGAAGAATCTAAAAACGCTTTTAAAGTATTAGATTTAAGATACTTACTTAATTAGTAATTATTTCTTATGAAATCATTTCGGTGTTACTGAATTTAACGAATATAGAAAAAAAATCTAAGACAGTCAATTATTTGCAGTGTTCCACTCAAAATTCTCACAAAAAGTAACAGTAAATTGGAAAAACACGAAAAATGTTGACGTTCGGAAATATTCCATGCCGAATACGTACAATTCGAACCGAACAGGGAAAACCTACCCTCCAATTTTCGCCAGAGCAAACTCATATTTCTCCCACAATACTTCGCATAAGGAAAACTCCGCTGCCCCATGCTCGTATATATCATTTCTGTTCAGATTTCGCCCCGAAACAAGACCGGAATCTCCATAGAAATCGTCTGCGGCAAATATCAGGCTCAGTTTTATCATACGAATTGTCGGACCTAAATAATACGGTCCCCTTATTATCATATATTCGGTTGTAACGGCGGTGCCACGTCGAGACGGGTACCAGGAGAGGAGCGCTCACGAACACTCCACGTTTCCGATCGCATCGGTGGACAGCTCCAATATACCTGCCTCACTGGTGTAAGTGGCTCCATCCATCTTGAGCCCCTGAAATCCTTTCCTGCGTATCTTCTGAACGATGAAAGAGGCTGTGGCGAACGGTTCTTCGAGTTCAAGGTTTAGTCCCCACGGTTCTGTACATATTGTTCGTGGTGGGAGGGTAATTTACGTACCAGACTAGTTTGATTTTCTAAAATCGACCATGAAATTCATTTACGTATTTCTGTGCCATTGTTTGGGGTCAAAAATCAGAAAGGATCGCTTTGCCTGACTAACTACCGTGAAGTGGTTCTATTTTTTCAGCATTATCTATACGAGTCATCACATCTGACTGTCCAACTACTTCCAATCAAACCAGCTGCCATCAAGGCAACATAAAATAGAACGTCCCCAAAACCGGTACAAGAGAGCTGAACATACTGACATACGAAACTCCCAGACATGTTTGAACGTTCAAAATTATCTTTAGGCCGTATGTGCTGATAAACGGAAAATAACACGGAGGGTTGGAACCGAAAAGCCGCAAGACAATCCCGAAATTCATTATGCGAAGGCATCTTTGGAATTCACAATATTGAAATCGTCCGCCCGGTCCCGCTCCAAGATATTGCAAACCCTAATGTCGCATTGCAAACTAGCGGCAAAATAAATTGTTCTCTTGCGTAAGAGACTCGATCTACTGCTGGCGAGAGATTTAGGAGAACGAAGGAGAAAAGGAATAATTATTTTACACATACATAATTGACGATGCGTCCGTTTGGAGTGCTTCCGAATGGAGGACATCCTTAAGGAAGTACGTCCAAAGGAAATCTTTGAAATTTTGGAAGCCGATGACGATACGTCCATTTGGAATGCTTCTAAATGTACGGTGGCACTTCCAAATGGATGTATTCCATTGACGACCCGAATATTTGCACTCGGGTCATGGGTGTAATTGTAATGTGTTATATGTGTAGTCCATGCCACCCGCGACACAGGTACCTAGTAACCTACTGCGGGGGTATGAGTGTGTTAGCGTTTATTTATTTATTATTATTATGTGGAGGCATTCCAAATGGACGCATCGTCAATGGCTACCTTTACACATCGCAATGACAAATTCTCGCGACAGGAGAACAAATATTTCTGTGTCTTAAATGTTTGCGACGGGAATCAATCCCAGAACCCCATTGACCGAGTCACCATTTTGAGTCCAAGTCAGCCTTTTTGATTGGTAAAGATTTTCCGAAGCGAGGCAAGGTTGATCAACAGCACGTTTATTTTCCTGCGTCCAAGGTGGAGAATCTTGAGTTCGATTCTCAGTGACACTTAAACTTGAATGGACTAACTTAAATGTATATTATCTTGTGTGTTGTCCCCTTGGCAATTAGACTTTTTGTTAGACTTATAATTTATAGTTGTTACATCGTAAAAAGTGTGTTCACAAGGTTTGTTTATAATTTTTACGGTAACCCGATGATTACCTCGACCCCATTATGGCCGAGTCAACCCTGCAGTGGCTACCTTATCCAAACGCGGCTCGCTCGCCGACTTTTTATTGAGGAATCCGGAGAGGTATAATAATAGTGATTAAACAGCCAGTTAACTAATACGTGTTAACGCTCTTTTTATGATTTACCGGCCGGTCCGGCCGCTGTAAATTACGCCCGGATTACCGGGTAATTGTTTTACGATATGTTTTCACTCGTGATTTATTTTCCAAGACGTCATTGTGGATTTTAGTTCATTGGATTAAGTAGTTCAGGTCAGTTAATCACTTTATTTTTTTTGATACGTAAATTGATGGGATAAGTCATTTAGGGTTAAAGTAAATGTACTGGAAAATATGTACTTGGCATCTGCAGCTCCTAGACTTTTTTGATGCTTTTTTTATTTTCCTGCTATCGTTGATAAAATGTAAATTATGTAGATTCTCTTAAATGTAAATTATGTAGATTCTTCTCCACCAATCCGCATTGGAGCAGCGTGGTGGAGTATGCTCTAGACCTCCTCAGTAATGAGGAGAGACTCGTGCTCAGTAATGGGCCATTAGTGGGTTGTAGCTTTTTATGTAGATTCTTCAAATTCTTCAACCTGCTTCAACTCTTGCTGACCAGCACGTTGTCACGTTGTGTAAATGCTGGTAAGCCACAGTAATATTTTCGTCGGTCCAGTTGTCAATCTTGTAGCTGCCACAGAGCCGATAATATTTAAGTGATTCCGCAGATAAAGCCGGCGATAAACGGAGCGATCTCCAATTTTTATTGCGCCCAACGAAATCGCTCTAGAGCGTTTTACGAGCGTTTAATCTTTATTCGTTATTCATGAACTAATAACTTTTCGCTCAGTTTCGCTCGCTTTATAACCACGAGTGTTCTTAGTCGCTGTCCGTTTGTGCCTTACAACTCTGCTAAGGAAAACTGGAAAGAAACTTAGAAATATCTACAAGTTAGTAATAGTGATAGAAATGTTTTGATTATTTAAAATCTTCTTTGCTTTGACTTAGCTTTTGATGTTCGGAAGACATACTTGGGACGGGTCTCGGATATACCTAAATATATATAAATAGATATAAACTTCCGGTCCAGTAGTCTATGGTAGAGTAGGGATTTATCATTAAATAATAGTACGTGTTGATCAGAAAACAAAAACTGCCTGATTGATATTCGTATATTGACATATTCGAACGATATCGCACTATAAATGCAAATACTAAAAATGTTAGTACGTCCGTGGTGGAGAGTTACTAAGTTGCCCCATTGCCCGCACCATTGCCCCTCTGCTAGGGAAACCCGCGCGAGAAGTAAGTAGCAGATAAAATGTATCATTCCGTACACTTTTACGCGCGCGTCAATCGTAAAGAGTGCATCACTTGGGCTCCTCTGCCACCAGGCGAACATGTGTCGTAAAGAGACCTCTTCGGCTAACAATTTCCTGATGGTCTGTAAATAGTAAGTTTATTGTCTTTTTATGAGGTACTCGGACCGTAAAAAGGAAATAAAAGAGCACCGCCGATGGTGATAATAAAAAAAATAATTTTCGACTCATCTTCGTGATTATCTCGCTCCGGTTTACGAGCGCGCCGCGCGTGCGAGCGGGACGGAGATGTTATACGGCGTGTCGCGCCGATGTGACCCTTCCTCTCGATGGGGGTAAAGGTCGTAAAATGGGAGCATAAGGATAATGTTCTGGGTTTCCTATACTGCGCTTCATTCATGATTTCGTTTTAGTACACTGCCGGTAGACATGTAAATCCGATTGCTTTCACGGCGTCGATACTCGTATCGGGACATTTCCCCCCCTTTATTTCGTGTACTACATTCGTAATAGAATTATTTTCTTCCCATTTTATTCGCTCTTAAACGAGCCGTTCGACGCCGTTCGCTACAAAAAACATTTCGTTCGGGAAACGTAACAAAAACAATCGTTACTTGCGGCTACCGGTTTTAAAAACAGAACGTGGAATACAATCTGTGGTTTTTTGAAATTTTTTGACTTTCGAATCGTAGCGCACGCCGTTCGGATAAAGTAATAAGACAATTCCGAAATTCAAATTAGGAATGGCGAGGATAACAGTCGTATTAATTGCGAGGGATGCGCGGGACGGAGCTAAGTTCCGACACTCCATTTGTTCCTCTCCAGTGGACACCGGGCACGGGACGCATCTTAATTCTTAAAGGGCCATCACTAGACCTTTATGCGTTAATAAAGTTGCGATATAAAAAGAATGGAGGCGTCCGAGGGTGAAGGAAGGGTACGGCTTAAGTGCGCGTTTAAGACGATGTAGAGGGCGTGCGAATTTGTCAACCGGAGACTGCGGCCATTCAATTGCGCGATGATTAAATAAAGACAAGAGATCCTTCCGCCGAGGAAGTGTGAGCATTTCTCGCCTTTGTCAGTCCGTTGTTAATAGATGATGTTCTTACTGTTTCTTCGAGGGCTCTGAGTGACTTGTTTATGAGCTATTCGATGTTTATGGCTCAGCTCGCATGATCTCGTTATGAAGTTATGATTCTTTTTATTGATACTGAATCTGTGCCTTGATTTTGTTTTCTGTTTTGTTTATTGTTATTAGTTATTTTATTGGCATAATTTACTGGTTTATATAAATTTACTGCGGTGTGTTAAATGGCTTTAACGGCATCTCTGTCGTCGCCTTTATTTAGGCTTGTTTTAAAATAAGTTTTCTTGACATTCTCCCTACCAGGCGTATCCTTTTAATGTTATTTTATTTGGCTCCGTAATACTTTTTTATTCATGTGTTTTTTAATATCTGTCTACCATATTTTTCTAAAGTTTCTTTTCTAAAATAAAGAACATATTGAAGAAAGCAATGAGCAAGCAAGAGCTTGAATGCGAATATACGAGTAGTCTGGATTAATACGTATTAATGTCTATTTTGGATTTCAATCACAATTTTAATAATATTAGATATACAAAAACGTCTGCGTATAACAATTGCCTTAAAGCTAACAAAACCAATTCTGAAAATGTCAAAAGAAAAAATCCAGATACATAATCGAAATAAATCCTGCCCAAGCTAGAATCGTAAGTGAAAACAATTTGAGTAAAGCTTTCGCTCGTAAATATGCTAAATTATTAATTACAGCACTTACAAACAATATGCTCCAACCATAATCTCCATCATATCGGCCCTGTAGATGTCACCACAGATACCGCGATCGCGACGCCATCCTAAACAAAGTGGAGATCCCTACGGTTGACTGTTTTATGGGTCGTAGGGGCTTTATTTAACGCCCATACTGATTTTATACATCGACGTCTTGCCTGACGCTTCCTTCATTGCCCATTCGTCGAAGGGTTCTCTCAGGGATGAGCCGCCGAATTATGCCATACCGTGTTCGAGCCGGTAATTTATGAAAATTTGGTGGCGTACTCAAATTTTTATGGATCGTGTAGTCTTTTTTCATGGATGATTTCAACAAATTTGCCTGGAGGTTGTCAGAATTTTAAATTTGTACCTACATGATTTTATTTTTGTGTTGAGTCCTTCTAAAGGCTTTCTATTTAGGAATTTCATATAGGCTCTAACTACTTAAATGTTCATGTCATATTATTTTGGCCACAGACTCTTTTCAGAATTAACCAATTAAATGGTGTTGATGGTCAGTATGTCATAAGACCATTAAGTGACATAAGTATCTACTATTATATTAAAGCCAATGATAATTGTTAAATTTTAGTTTTAAAAGCTATAACTTACTAGTTCAATACTCCTGATTCTTATTAACGTAAAGTAGTAACATTAATTTTGACAGTTTTAAAGGTTCGTTTTTAAGGTTCAAATACCTATAATATTTTTATAACATCTGCATTAATTTTAAGATCAAAAGCAAAGTCTTCTGTGTCTTTATCAAGTTAGATCTTATTCATTGTAGCTAAACCGTCTATCTGGAATCTACTAATATTGCAGGAGGCCTTACAGTCTTTACGAGCTGCTTCATGGCCCCTTAAAGCGTCGAGGGTCTGGAGGGTGGTTGCACCATCGCGTACCGTTCAGTTACGACGCCATGGTTCGTTCATGTGTTCACCGCTCTTGGAGTTATTTATGGCGATTTGCATACGGTTATCTATTGTTTCATTTTTGTTTTCATTGTTTCTTTTATGATTTAATTTTTTGGTGATATCTTTTATGATCACTTTGGGGATTTCTTTCGATTTAAATTTGTGAGCAGAAGCATTAATTGTATTTGATTTAATATTTGTGTTTATTCTACTGGTTCCATCTTCGGGATTTTTATTTAATGTTAAAACTTTAAAAACCCTGGAAGCTGCATAGAATTGTTACTTTAGTTTCTATCTAGTTACATAAGTTGAGTGTTCGTTCAGTGACCACTTACTATCAGATGACTAATCTGCTCCTCGGCTTTATCGGCTGTGTGCATAAACATTGGAATACAATCATTATTTATGAAACACATTCGGATTTAAAAAAAAACTCATGGGTAAATACAAAATCCTGATCTAAACTTCAGTTAAAGCTAAAGTTTTTTTAAAGTAAGCAACATCTCACAATTTGAATACCACCGCGAACGTAACAGAATATCTTCCACTCAAACTTACCCTCGACCGCATCTGAACAGCACTTGCGCATTGTAATCGTTTCCGAATCGAATAAGCTCTCAAACCGAGTTATTGCCCCCGCACTAGTCGGTAATACAATTTGAGACCACTCGACGGCTCTCCACGCAAGTGTTACATTGTTAGCCGATTTTTGTTGCGCCCCCTGGCGGTGGATGCAAACTGAGAAAAATTTAGGCAAATTAGTTGCGAATAATTGCCGTAAGTCGATTATTGTAACTTACCGAGTAAACGAAAACAAATAAATTAATAGTAAAATAGGAGTAGATTTGAATGACTATAAAAAATTTGTCTGATTCAGTCGAAAATTGAAATTTGTATAGGTAGGTAGTTATGTTATTTAGGTAATATATTATCTAATCTTGATAAAAATTTTAATGTCATTCGTTTAATATGGTTTATAGTGTGTAGTATCTATTAAATTAAATCGCGTTCTTTATAGTGCATATCTACTAAAACATATTTTTTGCCATAGAGATTTCAGTTCGAATCTAATTTGAATGGAGAATATAAAATGTGTTATTTATTATTATGTTACTTTTTTCATGCATACCGACTTCTTCCGATTCCGATTGACAATGACATTGACGTTATAAATAACATCTATCAGTGAGACAAACTATCATAGCTGTCAACTATCTGCTACTGTGAGGCGACAGATAACGCAACATTTGCTAGCGCAAGTAAGTAAACCACAGAGTAATGAATTCAACCTCACTTTTGACCATAGACTCACCAACCACTTTTTATTATAACTGTATGCCATTATATTGTTTTGTACGCTGTATAATTATTCCTCGATTGGCAACATATAAATTTATCGTTGATTTTATTTCTAATTTTAAAATAATAAATAAGTAGGTAATTGTTATTGATTTTCTGCCTACGAAGCATTATGCAACCGGAATCAGAATTAGACGGTTCTCTTACTTTCCTTTGCTCTTATCCTCCTGTCCTGCTAACCTGTGAACGTTGTTTATTGTCCTCTTCCTTTTCATTATTAATTTATTATTATTTCTTAATTAAATATATATATTATTAGATGTGTATTTACCCTGAATCTAGCTCCATCTTCTCTTATCTGTTGGCTGATAAAGCTTAATGTCAAGTATCTACAGTTAAAAACTTTTTATTTTTTATTGTTATTAATTTTTATAGTTCATCATATATTTTGTGATGGAATCTGATGAAAACGACTTGCATTACACCTCCTTTTCCTCTGAATCAAATGTACCGAGTAGTACCGATAGCTTTGAAAGTATTCCTCCATTGAATATTACCTTAGATTCTTACTTCTCAGATGCCCTGAAAAATTTCAATGTGATCCATATAAATGCCCAAAGCATTCCTGCTCATTATCCCGATTTATTGTCGTCTTTTGATAGTAGCCACATTCACGCCATCCTAATTTCGGAATCATGGCTTAAACCATGCCTTCCATCTACCGCTTATGCCCTCCCTGGCTTTCACTTGATCCGAAACGACCGCACTGTTCGGGGCGGTGGAGGAGTTGCCATTTATCTTCGTTCCCATATTCCATTTACGGTTTTAAAAACGTCGAAGCAGGCCTTACACGGGAACGAAGCAGAATACTTATTTATCGAGGTTCAGCTGTCCCACTCAAAGTTACTCCTCGGTGTCTTCTACAGCCCTTCTTCCAACGTCGACTATTTCCAGTGTCTTGACGTACTGTTAGAAGACTCCTGTGGACTTTTTGATCACACGATAATTATGGGCGACTTTAACACATGCTTACTAAAACAAAATGCCAGGTCCCTTAAGTTAAAGTCAGTTATTGATGCTGCTAACCTAAACATATTGCCTCTAAGTGCAACGCATTTTTTCCCCAATTGCGAACCGTCTTTACTGGATTTAATTTTAATATCTTCACTGGAGCATGTTGCTAAGCATGGCCAGTGTGCTGCTGAGGCGTTTTCGTATCACGACCTCATATATCTATCCTACAAAATCCGACCTCCTAAGGCTAAGTCAAAAATTCAACTTCAGCGAAATTTTAGCGGGATGAATATTGAATTACTTCGCAGCGATGCTGCCAATATAGATTGGAGCGTTATTAAGAATGCTGGCACGGTGGACGAACAGGTGGCTATTTTGAACTCACTCCTCATTGAACTGTACGATAAACACGCCCCTCTTCGACCAGTACGTATCAGACATCTTCCCGCACCATGGCTCTCCGATGATATCAGAACTTTGATCAACAAGAAGAATACTGCCATGGCTAAGTACAAGCGGGATGCTAGTGATGATAACCTGGTAAAATATAAAAATGCAAGAAATCGGTGTAATACGATGTGTAGGGATGTACAGCGGCGCCACATCCATAAGTCAGTTCAGAATGAAGACCCCAGCAGGGTATGGAAGTTTCTAAAAAAAATGGGTGTTGGGAAATCTCAGCAAAACACACTCCCACATAATCTAGATTTAAATAATCTTAACCAGCACTTCACTGCGTCGTCATTTGTCGACAGCAAAACCAAAATACAAACTCTGAATGATCTTTCTAATCTTCCCAAACCTAATAATCCACCTTTTTCATTAAATCAATTCGCAGCTCGTGATGTTGAGAGGTCAGTTCTCTCTATCTCTTCTGACGCAGTTGGTAGTGATGGCATTGGCAGAAAAATGATTATACCGCTCCTTGATATCCTTCTTCCTAGTTTGACTATCATTTTTAACCAATCCATAACTGAAAATTGCTTTCCCTGCACTTGGAAAAATGCACACATTATACCTATTCCTAAAAAACCTAATCCTTCTGGCTTCTCTGATTATAGACCAATCTCAATACTCCCTTTTCTTTCCAAAGTTCTCGAACGGCTTGTCCACTTACAGCTCAGCACTTACCTCTCTAACTCCACGCTCCTTAACCCAATGCAATCAGGATTCCGACCAGGTCATAGCACTGCTACTGCCTTATTGCACGTCACTGATGACATACGCTGGGGGATGGACAACCAGAAAGTCACTGTGCTGACGTTGCTAGATTTTAGCAACGCATTTAACACTGTTGACTTCGACATTTTGCTTGGAGTCTTACCTTCCCTCAACATATCTCCGGCTGCGGTTGATTGGTTTCGTAGTTACCTGCGTGAACGTCGTCAACGCATCCAGATCGAGGATAAATATTCCAATTGGTCTGACTCCCTTGCCGGCGTTCCGCAGGGTGGCGTGCTGTCACCTCTTCTTTTTTCAATCTTCATTAATTTAATAACGTCTGGCATCTCTTCTCTCTACCATCTGTACGCCGATGATTTGCAAATTTATACACAAGCACCACTAAGTAATTTGGAACATGCAATTCACACCATTAACTGTGATCTATCGCACATTGCTAAATACTGCAAGACTTATGGCTTAAAATTAAACGCCGCTAAATCCCAGGCTATTATCATTGGGAGCTCCCGGCTTATCGCGAAAATCGATTGGTCTCAGCTGCCAGCGGTGAAACTGAACGACCAAACGATTCCATATAGTGACAAAGTCCGTAATCTAGGCATACTCATGGATCAGAGCCTTTCCTGGGCGCCACAAGTAGCTGAGGTGAGCAAAAAGCTCTTCGCTGCAGTGGGTTCTCTTCGTAGATTGAAGAACGTGCTGCCCATCCCGACTAAAGTTTTGCTAGCTAACTCCTTGCTTCTACCAATTATTGACTATGCCGATGTGTGCTACCTTGACATAACTGAAGACCAGCTAAATAAACTTGAGCGCCTTCAAAATCTATGTATAAGATTCATATTTGGCCTGCGTAAATATGATCATGTATCTGAATTTCGTAGTAAACTCAAGTGGCTTCCTATTCGCCTTCGCAGGAATGCTCACATTCTGTCTCTTCTCTATTGTGTACTATTCAATCCAAATTATCCTCCTTACCTCAAGAACCGATTCCAATTTCTCCATCACACCCACGACAGAACCCTCCGCTCCTCAAAAAATCTTCTCCTTAGTACTCCTTCTCATTCCTCAACCTTCTTTCAAAAATCCTTTACTGTAACCGCCGTTCGCCTCTGGAATGCTCTTCCTACACATATCCGTAATGCAAGGACGTTGAGTTCATTTAAAAACCTTGTCAAAGCCCACTATCTACAGAGTTAATCAGGTTCCCCTTTTTATTTTTTTTTTTATTTTATTTTTTTTTTTTTATTTCATTTAGTTTGTTCTGATCTTCTATTAATTTTGTTATACAAACATGTAGTTTATTATTATTATTTCCTTTTAACTTATTTATTTATTTTTATCTTACTCTCCCCTTTCTTTCTCGTGCACCTTACCTCGCTTTACCCTACTCTGTTCTATACTCCTCACTCTTGGTTGTCTGGAAGAGATCGCTATGTAGCGATAAGACCGCCTTTTGTACTTTCCCGTGTTTTATGTTGTTGTTAATGTCCATTTTCTTGGTGTACAATAAAGAGTTTTGTATTGTATTGTAAAATGATTGAAACCACCGCATCGGCTGCCCCTGCTTCACTCGGTAATCGAATCTGAGACCACTCGAGCACCCGAGTGTTACTTTGTTACCCGACTCGTCTCGAGTGTATTATGCAAAACCGATCCATGATTTAATGTTACCAAACCTTGGAGGGAATTTAAATGTGTAAACTACATTACACTTCGACTTTATGTGGGAGCCGAGGGAAATCTGACTTTTTATTTGAAGACATAAAATATTCTAAACTTTGTCATATGTAAATGATGAGGAGGATATCACAGATTATAAATTTATGTTCGTAATGTTGCTTGCAACTTATCTACCTATACGATTAGTCACCTGTTTTTGCAGAACCGCGGTGGTTATAAGTTTTTTGTTAGAAAGTTGTTTATTGAAACATACAATTGCTGTTACCTCTACTATCTCCAAAAATGATCTCATCACTAATCTGGATAAGAATCCGACCGTAAATTCATAGAAAAAATAACATTTAAAATAAAAGAAAAAATCAATAGGTACATCCAATCGCTGCCGCTAGATGGCTCTGTAACTAAAAAGAATTGCCAAGCATGAATCCCACACCATACTAATCTCGTCCGAAACAAAAACAAGTGTACCGGGCACAGAGGCTGTTGACCCGGATTACAGTCATAATCAGTTCGTATTAAACAAACTGTCGTAACTTAGATACGTACTTATTAATAAAAAGGTTGTGTACTTCGTGTTCGTTTAAACTCGAGGATGAACGAATCCTAACACTGATTACACTCTCAAACTATTTTTGATGAAACCTCCTGTTTTTATATAACGTTTTCTCGTTCAGCATTGCAATAGCATCGAGGAAAAGTTGCGAGCTTTAGAAGCCATAACCTACAAAAGGGCTTCAAAATTTTCTCAAAACATGTAAGGCACTTGTAAAAGCTTACCATAGCCGAACACTAAGATTCTCTACGTAGGGGTTGCGATTGAAAATAACAAATAATAGTAATTTTAACTCATCATTCAAATCTTCTCCTAATCGAACCCAGGTTCTTTGGGTTTGGACGCCATTCCAGTAAGATAACCCATTGCACCAACCACAATTTAATATGAAGTTTTATAATAAAACTAAGAAGAAAAGCAAGATGAAGGTACCAGGCTCGCATACATTGTGAGTGGTGGTATCGCGGTCGGTACAATGAAGCGTGTGTTTTGGCCACTATTATGCCGGCTCCACATTAGTGCCGTGAAGCTCCGTGAACAGACGCGAACGTGAATGTGGACAGTTTTCACGGGGTTCACGCGCGTTCGCGCCTGTTCCCCGATCAGAGTCGGTATTTTGTCCCGTGACAAAGGGTTCGCGCCTCCTTCACGCGGCGTTCACGCATACACATACACATTCACGGTCCCGGCGCAGTTTACTCCGGACTATAAAGGCGTACGGACGTATGCAGTGTCTGCGCGCGCTATGGAGTCGCGCGAACACATTTGGAATAATGAAACTGAAATGCTCTTTTTAGAGCATTACCATTCTTTTTCTATACTGTGGGATGCAAAACACCCTCATCATAAAACATCACGGCTAAACGAATTCTTGCTGGTATTGCTGGTCTAAACTGGGTATCTTTTTTGGAAATAATTGGAGAAACTTTCTGAAGCAAATACTCAAAGTCTACTGTTGACATACGAGTAAATTTCTTAAATTCTCCACTGGGCTCAGAATGTAATTCTGATAGCTGCTTCTCCATGGTAAGTCTGAAATGAATTTTATATATTTAATAAAATCAGTTCTAATCATATACCTAGCTACTAAGCTACTAAGCTAGCTACTAATTCTATACACCAACACACATACCTTGATCGGTTACGATGTATTTCAGTCATCCACCATCTTCTTTTCGAACGTTTTCTTCTAATAACTTTCTTGTTTTGGACATCTATATAGTGGTATAGGAACACAGCAAATAAAGTTATCGCAGCAGCAGCTTCTACGTCCATTTCACGGCGGGTTTCGAACGATTGTGAGCATCCCGTGAATGTGGAGGGCATGGAGTCGGTCCGTGAATTCACGGCGAGAATTCGCGCGTGAATTCACGGCACTAATGTGGAGCCGGCATTACGTGTTGAGGCCTCCGCCGTGAATATTGATGAGGCCAACTTTTTACGAGCCGTCGGACGTCGTCTATCAGATTGAGTACAACAATTGTGTTCATGGAAATTATTTGGCAAGAGGCACCTTAGATAAGTATTGCTATTGAAACCCGTCAAATGATAGATTAAGGATTAGAATATTAGAGATTTATCGCTAAGCGGTAATGAAAGTGCAAGTAGGATAGTATCTCTATTTGTCATCTAGTGGTCCAGAGTTCGGTTGTCGACCGGGAAAGATATATGTGCCAGGGAAATGTTAATGGTTTTAGTTTCTCGATTTAACAATGCCTATGTGCGTTTGTTCCCGACATTGAGAAATGGCTTAACCGATTTTGATGTGGTTTTTAACTTAAAGAATCTAAACATCTCGAGTGAGTAAGCGAGGACTATACCTACCTTGTATCCTAATCTAACTAACTGAAAGTGAACTAATCAGTTGGTTGTACATACATATTTTAATTACGCGGCCGCTGCGGGACAAAGCCGTGCAGACGTAACTAACACCTTGTTAAATCGATTCCGACTCGATTCGTTTCCTATTCGTATTCCGATGACAGAACACAATTCAATTTGAATATTTTGACGTGAACGGAGAATACTAATGGGGGGACAGTTTAGCAAAATTGTATCTTACCGCTCGACTTTTATGTTTTATTTATGATACGGGCATTGTGGATTTAATTTGTGTCGCCGTTCGAAGTTACGGTGTGTTCGAATTTCGAATTGGACGGTACGGAGGCGCGAAACCAATTATTGTGTACCGAGCCGCGGGTATTGATCACAGGAGAGCCACCGGCCGGGCAGGCCTGGGAGACTTCCAATATTTACAGCTTATCGACATTTTAAAACACTATCGAATAGTCTTCGATCCGTTTGCTGGTTTGTTTCCAGAGAGAGAAAATGTTTAAATTTCGAACAACGCGTTGATTTTTTTATGAGCATCGTGGTTGGAGTATGTTCTAGGCCTTAATGGGTTGAATCCAATGTTGCGGGTGATCCCACTCGCTAGTGATGAAGTCTTGGATGGTAGAGCAGACTACTTATTAGTAGCCTATTATTTATTCATTGTGAATGTACGAGATAATACTCTTACCATTAATGTTAGCATACAACCCGTGAACTGGGTTTTTATGGTAATAATACCAACAGGTCTAAAATCCACTGACAACCGCTCAAGGAATTGTTCAATGTTAGCATATTCCCACAACCAAACGAGTGGGCGAGTCATTCACGTTGTTATTGAAATTTCATGTCGCTCTTGTACAAGAATTCATTAATATCCCGACCAACAGTTCTGGCTCATCTTTAGAAGTGACCAGTGACAGGTGACGGCAGAGGTCGTCGCTCACAACTCACACGGCGGTGACAGTGGAACGGTGTTACCACCTTTTGTCCCCGGCCCTCGGACGGTCGTTCCAACTTTCACCAGCGTCAATTAATTAACAGTCAGTCCGCACCACGGACAGCGCTAGACACGAATTTTGGCATCCACGATACAGAATTTTTCTAACGCACTCGGAATAGATCTAATGACTAATGATCCGATCGTAATGAATGCCGTGTGAAAACGTCACAGTTCATATTAATTTTGTTCCGAAGCTCCGCGGCGCGACAGCGCGGAGATTTGTATTTTATTTTCGTATCCACTTAAAAACGCCCGACGTGTGCATTAGACTGCGTGTTTGTTTCTATAATTAATGACGCGGAGGCTAACGAATCGAAATGGCCAATTTATTTATTTCACGTACCGACTCGTAATAAAATTTGGCTACCGGAATAAATGCTATGATAGTTTGATACCGTGAGAAACGCTAACAATCATTTGTCGTAGGAATGTTTAAATTTTTGTTGCAGGGCGCCGGATGCGGCGATAAACCACTCGACGAGATTAGACTTTTCTAAACAAATACAGCGAGTGTTATTTGCCGAGGGGGTGCATAAGAGTCTGCTGTTCTCGGCTCAATAGTGTTTGTTTAAAACCACTCACGAGTCAATGGGCTCGGTAAACGAGCGGCACTAATCTGTAGCGACAATACTTGAGCTTGAGCGACGCGAAACCGTTGGCGATATCACAGATTGTGTCAATGATGTTTGCGAATCAATTTAAGTAATCAACACAGGTACGAGCCGTGCGAGTGGCTGTGAAGTTATCCGTGCAATGTTGGCGTTGTTGGCAACACTATACCTCTGTGACTTTCCTGATTTCAACACTACTGGCTCACTACATGATACGGGTGTCTCTCCTATGAACGAGAAGGCCCAGTGGTGATTGGAAAATTCTAGACGGAAACATTCTTGCATCACTGATCTATAGACCCGTATCCCGTAGTATCTCGAAGATTAGTTTTGTCCTTCTACCAAATTAACGGTAGATACTCGTACTTTATTCTACCTTAGTCAATCACGTTAGCAAAGCAAAGCAATCCGTAATATCATTATGAATCGATATTTTTTACTCGAGCGTGATAAATCCATCTCTTTACAATTGTTATTAGTTTGAGGATCTGAGAATTTACATTATAATACTGCAGTCGCAACAACCCAAAACTTTCGATGTCATCAATTTCAATGCAAATAATTCAATTTGACCCACTGACCACAGAATCTGTTGGCAAATAAATTCAAGTAAGGAATTTGTAGACCACGATTTGGAAGCGGCAAACAAATGTTGGCGCCAACCTTATCTGTCACCAATACAATGTACTCAGCATATCCAAGATGGCCGAATTACGTACATGTTCAGATTCACCAAGATTGCGTTCGATATTAATTCCCGTTATCCAATAATCGTTCTTATTGCGTGTGAAATATAGAGTTTTATGGCGTAATGTGCAGGTTCGGGACGTTTTCGGTTGTCGCGTATCTCAGTGGATTTCATCTGACAAACACTGACCGAAGATTAGATAAAGCCGGATGTTGCTGCTGAGATGAGACACGTTTGGCTATAGACAACATTTGCTTACCGATAACTGGCGGGTTCTTTCCATTAAAAAATGTTACGTCTAATCCTTCAAGTTGGAAGCTGCTGTTTGCTGCGCAAATAGCGACGAAGAATGACTCGTAGCCATTTCCAATTATGATATTTATTTGTTAACGACTAAATCTCAGTTACCTAACGTTATTGCCGCTACACTTTTGAATGCTGAGGAAAAGTAGATAGTTTTCCATTCATTAGGTATAATCAAGTATCGTACAGAATCGTTCCACATAGGATTCGATGCTTTGAATGTTACCTTAATAAAGATAAAAACACTGACTTTAAAGTCTTCAAATAAGTGAGATTCGTAAGTAAATTGTACATGTTTGAGTTGATTTAATAATAGGTGCACAAATACTTTAGCGGGATCACCAAAGCAATCCAAACTTAAGCAATATTTAGGTGTGTTATTATTATCAAAACTCACAATTTTAGTTTTATTTTATTACAAGCACCACTAATGTCGACCACCTGCTCCACGACACTCCATCGGCTATAATTTGCGCTAAAGGCCCGTCGTGAACAACAAGTTTAATTTCATAGCAATCGATTTACACCACCCGATCACGAATCCGACAGGCGTGACGATCCTAATTCGTCCATAATATGTTCCGAACCGGGAAAACTACATTTTAATGAGATTAAAATAACAAAAAAGGTGCGAACGAACCGATCTTCCCATTATTGTCTATGCAATGCTAACACCGATAATGTGCCAAATTGGATGCTAGGGTGGGCAGTAATAGTGGGCCGCACGCGAAGTGTGTATCAGAGTTATTTTCGGCCTCTTTTTTCTATGCACCCCTGGTACTGGCGTGGGGTCGCACGCAACCGTCAATACGGGTAATTGTTTCATTATTCTTCTATTAACTCCGCTTGCAGCAATTTATCTTGGCACGCGGATTTGTGGATGCCCCGGAGGAATGCGTTGCCTGAGCGCCCTCCGATGCGTTGCGAAAAGAAACGCAAGTTTCAGCGATAAGTGGCTGTTAAGTTTATTATGTTGTTGGTTGTACACGTAAAACAGGGATTACTTTTTTCACGACCCACCTGATGATTAGGTGGTAGGAATATCAAAGGCATCACCGATGCGTTGCAGTGAAAAAAGAAGTGGGAACCCAACGGCAGCCGAAACACGTAAGACATTTCACGGTCGGTTCCTCAAGAAGTGTGTTGTGTCCAGCCAGGCGGGCCACGCTTATAAAACATCCTAGCAATGTACATGATTACCTTCTGGATTAAATTGGATAGATCAAAGCCTAGAGAGCTAGAGACTTAACATGAGGGACCTGACTCTTTTGCCTCAGCCTTATATCAGTAAGGTACACTTTGCTTTTTGCTTTGCTATGCGATAATTCTGGCATGAAACATTATGTAAGTTAAGGTTTCATCCATAAACCTTTGTTTGAATCGTGACATTTGATAAGTCAATATTTAAATTATTGCTTGACAACAATCCCACCTGATGGTGAGCGGTGATGAAGTCCAAGATGTTGAACGCCCTGACAAAAGCCTATTCACATTCCTTTTAAAGACTATCACACATACAGCTGGAAACATTAATGCCAGCTATTTATTTGTCTTTGGCAGTACGCAGTCATGACGCAAACCTTGTCATTCGTATCGGCGGGATGTTCATGTTTGTTGCTCATGTGTCACTTGCATGTTACTGGCCATTCTATGTCCAGTGTTGTAAATACTTAATTGTTTAGTTTTTGTGTAATCCATCAAGTGAAAGTTGATTTCCCCGTGTCGATCGTTCCTCCGCGTCCTCACGCGACTGTCTACAAAACTAATTGTGCAACAATATGCGGTCGTAAAACGCAAAAGCAGTAAAGGTTGCGTTCGCACTCGTCGGGAAGCGGGTAAGCGGGCGGGCGCGGGCAAGCAGGCGGGGCCGCGCCGCCCAGCGTTTTGGCCACGACATGCGATGCCCGCGTCTTTATTAGCATTGCTTTACGTCTACTCTACGATCACCCTAGGCACTTCTATTACAACTGACTCCCTACCTAAGTATTTTCGAATTCTACTACAAAACTTCAGGAAATTAAATTTGAAATTAGACCAAGTTGGACTCTTCTAAAATGGGTTTAGTGTTACATCATTGGATAGTTTTAAAGTAAGAAATAGTTTTTTTGTCCGCCCATGTATTTTGTGCTTTTGTGTTATTGATATCACGTCTACGTGTGACGGAAATTTTCATAAAGTGGGGTCTGCTCATTAGTCGGATATTTACAGAAATTAACATTTTGTTACCGCTATACAAAATTTTATACATATTTCCTGGAATTCGACCTTTATGTTCGGTAAACTGATGTTCAAAACAATCATCAATTAACGAAATCCTAGTCACGTGGAGCGGTCGACCTCAGTCAAAATATATCAAAGCGCGACACGAAACAGAAATACCAGGGCGTCATGAGTGTTGCACACTTGATGTAATAATTAGGCTCTAGATCAAAGAGCTGGATAAACGAGCTCCGAGCCGCTATGCTCGCCTGGTAATTGGTCGGACAGCTTGCTGGTTGATGGGCCATTCGACAAGCCCAGCCGCACAACGGAAAAACATGCTTATCATTAACGGAAACCTTGCCCAAGCAGATGAAAATAAATTCAGTGCTCCCAAAATCTCAATACGATACGAAACAAAGTAACAAAACTAAGAACTAAAGCAATAAAACAATGTTTGCAGATTAAATACACCGGCAGTGTTTGCTTATTAAATCCACGTTACATCAAAGGCGAGATCTTTTTCATAACCTATGACAATCATAAAGTGAGACGTATGCTTATCAGATCCCCGTGTTACGAAGGCCAAACATTTACGGAATGAAAACTAGGAGTCGAGCGGTTATCTTTACAGCATCGTAGCGTGGGCTAATCTTAAGATAATGTTCTATGCAAACATTCGTGTATTCCACGTAAAGTAATTAACGCGTTGTGAAATGGCGGTTGTGTAAACAAAGAGGGGATACGGACGATGGGAACACACGTCACATCGGAAAAAGGTGAATATCTATAACATACGTATTGTTATTCAGTAGACGTCGCAATGCAAAACAGTGTGAAGGAGGGATTTACGATCAAAGAATTATTAAATACAGTATTGTTTACGTTGGATACAAATGTAATAGGACATATCATTTGTATCATTGTTTTACCTATTGATACTCTAATACACTCTCTCCACGATACTTTTGACCGTTTCAAAGAGAAACAACAATATTTAAAAAAAATCCTTCGAAGCTTTCTATTTTTGTGTTGCAATTGCCGATGAGTGACCATGACTGTAGGTAGCTCTACAGGAGCTAAGCTAACCTAAGCCACATTGTATTCAATAGTCAGAATATTAAATAACTTCTTAATTTATCTGGGAATCTTTCGTTCAAATCTTTAATTTTTTAAATAAGCTCTTACGGTAGGTAATCACCAATCACTCAAACAGTTTGTGTAACCATAAATAACTAACTTTGAGAAGTCGAGGAGCAAATGCACTTCATCCCGCATGCCGTCCAAATCCCACATTGTCTAACGTCGGAAGCGCCAAAGCAACCGTATTTATTATTGGAGCGAGATATCAAAGAACGCACCACCTTTCCACGAAACTCTGCCTTTGTCTGATACATTAGCCACTATTTGTGTATAATCTCTTCCTAAGAATTCTTTACGTCAACGTGGACTAAGAATAGTGTAAAACATTAATTACGCTATCACTTGAGCTGGTACAATAAAGATAATTTGATTTGATCTAGCTTCAGGATTATAGATTGCGGTCACTTATATGGTTCTGTTTGCGTTTATGCTGTAGCACTAGGTCTTAGAAAGATTTGGAGGATTAAGACAGGGGCTGTCGTATGATCCATATGTCTAAGTAGCATTATTATTCAGGTTTCAAAAACGTCATTGCAGAAAATATGAAGATCGTCGATATCCACACGTCGAACTATCAAAATATGTTTGCAGAAGGTTATTTATTACAAACACACTCCATCCTTCCTTCCAAGTCAATCCAATGTGCTCAAGTTTTTCCTCTGAAAATACGCTCGAAGGTCCTTCGATCCAAAATTTTAAGATATAGTTGTAGTTGCGTAAGGCTAAGATTTATTGATAACAGCTATCGCGACGGTATCAGCTCCCAATGACAGTGGAATGTGTGAACATGTGCTCAAGATTTCTTTTTACTCCTATATTTCATTTCATTACAATGACTGACACGTCTAAACTGACTGACCTTTAGTAAATTTATGGATCCTTATATTAACAATATTAAACAGCAATAACAGATTCTTTGTCATCTTGAAATGAACAAACTATTTCATACAGTGGTTAGCAGGAATTAAGAAGAGATTCAAGTAAAATGTTTCATCTTGCAATTCTTTATATTGCTAAGACTAAACGTCATTTAAACAAAGATTTTCAAAATCATTCATATTGGATTTATCTTCGCACTGAATGTTTTCACGTTGATTAAAAAATCCAGGTATCTTCACAAACTGTGGAAGTTTGTTAATAATTTTACTTCCTTAATTTAAGACAAGGCAATCGACTTTGAAACTCTTCGTTATGATTGGATATCATTCATTCTTGCAAAGCCCAAGTCTGCCGTCCAGTGACAAGCATTATGCAGACGGTGTTGCCATAAAATTATATAATTATGAACTAATCGCGGGCCGAGAGCGACTGCCCTTCGAACAATGGCCTTTAATTGTGCCCTTTGTCCGTCCAAATAGAAAATTTCACGTCCAACCGCCAGTCGAGTTTCGTTTTATTACCGCCAGCTCGGTATAAATCACTCGGCTTTGTATCGGAGGAGCAATGCTTTCCGACGCTTAATGAAAACATCCACGTCATTTCTGCTTCTCATGTATTCGCAATGAAAGTCGATAGAAGCTCTCACTGTTGCAATAAAATTATTATACAATTGATTGAGGAAATACTCTTCGCTTTTATGTTTACCTGATGTTAGCGATATCGTTTCATAGGTATAGATACAAATCTTCATTGTATTTTATCACGTAAGGGTATGGGTTTTTAATATTTCTGCAATAAAACAATACCTGTTTTGTTTAGGACACTCAATACTAAGTCGCAAGTAAGTTGAACCAAATACATAGGTTTTTCTTAGTACATATTAACATTATTACGGAAACCCAAATTCTGAGAAGATTCCAAATATGTATTCTGAAAATAGTTTTGAAAGATTGTAGGTAAACTTTCTTACATTGTGTGTCAGGAGTCGAAATCTAATTTCTTCAAGTTGTAAAATATATGTAAATACTTCCAGAGTAAATTTCAAAATAGATAATACTTTTTATCCTCCGAACATTATACTTAAAGCTCTTCTATTCTCTGTATTTCTTACTCCGTGGGAATTTCGAAAAATCTAGCCTTAATACTGTCTATTAATAAGGAAATCTCTGCATAATTTCAGCTTTAATGATTTGGACTGGGCGTAAATATTTCAGCCGGTCACGAGTTCTCTCTTAAATATATACAGACATTCAGGCAAATATGGAAACAGGAGTAGGTTTGAGTCTTTTTAATATTGGGCCGTTGCTTATTAACAAGCAAGATACGATGCATTTGTAAGGGCTTTGGTGTTGCACACCGCACTCCACTTACTCATAACATCCGATGGATGACCCGGTCCATCTACTTTTTCGTCAGCGCTTCAGGATACAAAAAGAGGATACCAACCAGAAAGTTTTTGATAAGCTCACTAAACGCGACGTGTTATGACACGCCGGACATGAACAGAGCGATCCCCATACGGCGCGACTTTCTCAATCACAGTTCCCGGTAGAGGCTGGGGCTGGGATCGAAGAAATTGGGCGGTTCGCCTTTGATTGTGAAGTTAAACGCTCCAGTTACCGTTAACAGCGTTGCTAGGAACCGCTTGTTTGTTTGTCTGGCTGTAAAATGGTTACGAATCGTAAACGGTCGTGTGTGGTCAGCCCTTACGACGAAATCCGAACAGATGGGCGGAGATCAAAGACGCGCGGACGATAAAAAAGTTGATGCGCAGTCTAGCAACAATTTAGCTCGTAAACACGGCAACGCGATTGTAATTACATCTAACTGTTTTGTTTGGGGACATGCCTTCGCTGTTACGTTGGTGGAAATTGTGCTCGGGAACTTCATATAGGTAGCTGATGACTAAGAGGTGGTTCAGATTAAATATGGTATGAAATTACTGCCTCGCTGGTATTCAAATCCGATACAATTAAACGACAGTTCGGCATGGTGACCATTTCGCCGTATAGTTTCATTTCGTCGTGTTGATTCTTTGTTTGGTAGAAGTTCTCGTATACATTCGTCTTCTGCAGACCTACTAACAACGAAAGCCCAAACTTGCAGTTCAAATTGAGAAAATAAGAGAAACAAAGAAAGCTGACTTTTCCCGTTTTATATCATGTAAAAGGTACACAATTACTCCCTCTAATTCAGCTTGTTTTCCGAACACATTCTGCTTATTTTTCCAACGTTTTTCTTTCTCGTTACACACGATATATTCCCTCTTACCACGAAGGGGAACATTCCCATTTCCCAGGTATTTCGTATACTCAATATTGGTAGGATTTGGTGCGAGCGTCGCGGAACCATTAGCCGCCGAATCCTCTATATCTCCGAGGCCCTGCCACCGTATGGGACTACATGTGAATTTTAGGGGATTTCACGGTGTGCACTTACCCTTTTTATTAATGGAAATGATAAAATTGTGGTGTTTGGAATCAGAATTTCTGCCTATCTAAATTTGGAAATATGTATTAATTTGATCGACTGTATTGACAGATTTCCCTTATACCGGTGTACTATGTCAACAATCCACATGGAACGGAGACTCATCAACGTGTTTATAATAAAAGGGCCAAGACATTTTTTTCGGAATCTCCTAATGTCAACTTCAACTACTTCTAAAATCAAAAATGTTAATTAAGATTTCTTCCCCTCTTTCTTTCTTGGCTAGCGGCGCATCCGTAATGCCAATGCTATTACTGACAGCCATGGGTGACGGTGACCATTTACCATTAGACGGCTCGTCTCTTTATTTGTTGGTTAAAAAATATGTGACGGTACCAATGTTGAGAAGCTTGTTAAATAGAGATTTCAATCATTGAATAATGAACTTATTGGTCTTTGACGAACACATGCGCATGAGTCACTGTTCATTGTCCACTGTTGGCTTAGTTACTTACAAAAAACTATAGATTTATTTATACCAAAGAAGCTGGTATCGGTGGCCACTCGACATCGACTGCAGTCGACACCACTTACACACAAAAGCGTATTGTGCTCGGCAAAGCTACTATTATTTTCCTTGCAGCTCACGTTACATCATTAAACCAACGATTGGAATCACCCTGGGGAAACCTTACACTGGAGCCGAGTATCTATCCAGAAACAAATTTATCGTCCGTTCGAGTGAACGACGCAAATACGCTGTTGCATTAAACAAACGATTTCCTGATGCAATCGTCGGTTAATAATAACCGGGCAATTATAACTTTCTAATGCGCCATTATCAAATGTCTGCGGGGCTTGCGAGGCGTTATTAACCGGGATTACCGGATCCCGGCCCGATCCCCGGATGTAGGGATTTGCTTCGGGTTCGGGTATGATAAAAGATACGCTCTGGATACGGGATGCGGTCCGCTCACGGGTAAATGATAATGGCAAATCTTTTGATTCCGCCAAATGCAGCCTCGATATTGAACGGTACGAGAGGTTTTCTTATTACAACGGGGAATTTTGCAGCTACATGAATTGAAGTGGTGTTGGTGAGATGTTTTAAGAAACTTGTACCTATAAGCAGATTTACTAGCCACGAAATACTATATAGAATCAGCTAGAAACCAATCTTATTTAAAATTCATATGTATTTTTAAAAGATCCTTGTAAATAACAACAATGTCTTTCTCCTCATTGTTAAAGCACTTTTTGTATCGGTGGTAGAATTAAAATGATTTTCAATCTAATTTTAACAGACATTTCCTAGATAAGGTTTTTAATTTATTTCTAGGAAATTATCAATTATCAGCCCTGTCTGGCACAATAATCTAAATTTTTCCGTCCTAAAATGTATTAATATGTAAACGTTAGTATTTATACTTATTCTAACAAATCTAGTTTGTTGCCAGTTGAGCGTTAATTATGAATTAATAATTTTTTTATAGTCGATACTTATCACATTTTTCTTATTAGATTTCTATTCTCATTCTTACCATCAATATCATTAACAGTCTTTAAATCACCCCGAATCTTTTGCTTTCCACATTTCTCTAACCCACAGCCCAAATCTAAGTCAAACACCCATCTTACATGTACCATTTGTCGCGACATCAAACTTAAATTACCGTCGTCGTACCTCAGCGAGATCTATTGGGACTCAACTCCCTAAAGGACGAAAAAGTAATGAGCGAGTCGTGTATTATGATACGGGGCGTGTAGGCAGCGGTATCAGCCGTACAAGCGATCGCACTTACCGTCACCAGGGTATCACCGCCGTATCACTCAGCCGCACCATCCTGCATTAGCGGTGTCGCCGTCGATAATTTATAGACGCCTCCGCGAAGTTCTGCCGCCCTGGTCATTTTCTTCTGATCTCGCTGGATAACTCTGTATACTTGTAGTGTTGGCTGTTTGATTAATGTACCGATGTCGGTTTTAGGGTTCCGTACACGGGTGAGAAACGGAACCCTATTATTCTGCCTCCATTGTTTGTCTGTACGGAAATAGTAATGAAAAAAAACAGATTTCAAAGGGGTCCCCATAAGTTACCAGTTTTTACACTAGAAGTTGCTAGCGTTGGTAGCGTAGGTAGAGTTGGTAGGCTGGTAGAGTTGGTAAGCTGGTAGAGTTGGTAGCACTATTGAACTACTTGATTCTGACACTGACTCCTGTACTATGCGACTTTCTTTCCATCCTAATTCTCCAACCCATTCTTAAATCTCAGTCTCTTCAATCATTCATCACATACGTCTGTTTTGGAATTAACGAAAATTATCACAATATTTTTTGTAAGTACCAGTAAGTCAAAACAACGAGATTTACAGAGAGTTAAGCTTCGGTATCTTAATTTAACCGGCGCCTACAAGGTTAACTAACGCTAACAGAAACATTGCATCGGACGTCATACGGCAAACGGCAGAGAAACAGTTTACAAAAACGGCAAGTGCACTCGGTACAGTCCGGAGCCAGTTCGTGCAAAATAAGAATGTTTGTTTCTCCGAGATCAAGTACATGTCTCGTTCCAATTTCAGCCCGGCCGTTAGCGGCGGCTTACATCGCGCCTGCGTCTGCGTCTGCTCCCGAATTACTGTACGAAAAAAGTATTTTCAAACTGATATTGGTAATCTACATATTTCGCCAATACTTCACAGAACAGTACATATTTAAAACGCTAAAACATTTATGTGCTCACAAAAGGATTCCCTGTGTCGAATGGCTTGGACAACATTCGACATTTGTAACATTACCAGCACCCATGACCGGAGGAATAACATTTATCATACACTTAAATAGGTATCTGCCCCGGCCGGGATTTGAACCCGGAACTTCTCGCTTTGCAGGCAGAATTACCATTACAGGTTGTAGAAACTTCAAACTTTTATGCGTCCTTTCAGTCATTTAGCTCGTCCTACTGGACACAAGAAAAAATGCTAGAATCCAAAAATTTTTGGACATTGATGATACTTTTATAGGCAGTCTGAAAACAATACCGATTCCATTTTTAGATAGCCCATAATCAGGACAACACTTTCTTTAAAACGTAACGTCAAAAAACCTAGTTTTCAATAGTATTACAATAGCAACCAAAGTAAAACAACCCCTGAAAAACAGAACTACCCACCCAATCGAAATTTCGCTCTCAACGCTAATTCCACCTGAAATCTCGGCATACACCGATAATGTCGAAATTGTCAGAATGACCCACGATCACGTATATAAATAGATGGTATGCGTCAACTCAGGCGGGTTGGTCGCCGTGTGCGGAGGGCGTAAGGTCGAGATTGGCGCGGCTGGCGCTGTGAGACGAATGCACCGCTATTATTGTATATAAGCCGCTTATTAAGACTGACTCCCACTCGCTGACGAGGCACGCAAGCGAGTTAGAGTGGTCTGACATGTGACTGCTGGGAATTGTTCAGATATTACGTTTTGGCAATATTTATTACCAAAACTCTTCTTACGAATCGACTCAGACTTTCAAGTTAAAAGTACGTTTAAAAGTAAAACTTGAAACCTAAACTCACCAAAACTGCAGCAACTAAATCCAGTTTTTACTGGTCATACCATTACTAATCCTAACGGTCAATAATTCTGAATTTGAAACTAAAAAAATTAAAAAAAAAAACGTTTACTCAATTTCCATATAATTACTTAACGCATATAAAATAACATTGGTGAAACGATAGATGATAAACAACGATAAAGTAGTGCTACACCTGCAACAATAAAGTGCCCCGCAACCTTTACGTGCGGTGGTCAATTATCGTGGTAAATATGCGGCGACATGTGAGCCCGCCCGTACCCAGTAAGTGGAATCATACGTACATTTCCAAGTACGGTTGCGTCATGGGCCCGGTCGTGCCGCGATCGGTTACGGCCCGTTGATTCCCGATCACAGATTATAACTAAGATTAAGATTTTATTGAGTCTTAAATGATTTCTAAGTCGTTCAAGGTAATGGACACTGTTATAAGTTTATGTCAGATGTTGTCAACTAGTGTTATTTCTTTAGTTTACTACAAAGATTAACAAATGAGTAAAAGGTAGGTTAGGAGGAACAGTTAATTATAATTTTACACTAGTGATAAATAATTGTATGATAAAGTGACAAAATGTATTAGATAGCTTTGAATAAATTGATAATGTATTTTTTAAAAATGCAATGCTTGTGTTAGAATTAACTAAACTGTTGTTATTTTTCCTGCGATAAGATTTAGACCTTCACGCACCCAAATACTAGTCCATAAATAATTTAAATTCCTAACGACCGCGAAATGAGATTACATTAAAATCCCCAAGACCAACACTCATTGCGACTTAGATCACACTCGCGAGGTTCTAAAGAGATCTATATCACCAAAACCACGCTTCAGTAATCCGCAGATCAGCTATCAAACAGGCGAGTTGAACAACCGAACAGAGTAATTAACCGACAGAGGTGGCACCCGCCGCGGAATGTAAATAGAATGAAACCAGCACAGCAAGCGTGCTGAGACGGCCGGGAAAAACTTACTTTAATTATTTATTTAGCTCTAGCACGGTGTACGGTGCTTGGGGAACTGTACGGTTTACGGCATGTACGGTGTACGGTTTGTACGGTGTCTGCCTGCAAAATATTTTTTTACGGGTGAATTGGTACTATTCACAAAATAATCCTTATAAAATCAAGGAGTGGAACGGTTTTTATGAATAAATGAAGGTACCTACTGGTTCTGGAAGTACTAAATTGACTTTATGGGAGTCATGTGAAAACAGAATTCAAACGCCTAATACATTTGAAGAGATACTAACATACGTCATAAAAGTTTTTATGGTTGTAAATTCTTAAACGAGTTTAAGCACGCAACTAAGAAAACTTGAAATTCTAAAATGTACATAATTAAGAAAATATACATACTTTTTTGCATTCAAACAAATAATATTTGCTGAGCGAAAAATAGGCAAAAGTAAAAAAGTAAAAAATAACAAAGACACAACCGATTTACTAGCACTCTTCGTAACTAGGACTTGTAATAAGTAAATAGTTTTAGTCAAAGTAATATTTTGTCGATAAATTTTGAAATGGTTAACGGTGTCCGCCGTACTAATTATAGATACTCTGTGCCACATCTCGACATCCGATGTCAAGCTATCAGGGAGCTGTCAACCTGTCAAATTTGTCACGATACGCCGATAAAACGGTTTTCTCAAAACTGATATGGAAAAATATTACTTGTAGATACTATCTTATTAGCTCATTCTATTTAATTTAGAATATAAAGTATGGCTTCTTAAAATATCATCTGATTTTAGTTGAATTTCTTTAAACGTTGTTTTCAATATTTTTTGTTTAAATATTAAGGGTTCAATGGCCTTATAATATCTTTTAGGATCTTATACCTAATGTCCTTTATGCTGTTCAAATCAATTTTTTTTTATTGTAATGAATATGGATGTCCTATTCATTTTCGAAAGCTTCTTCTACTGCTGACGATGAAGGGTGTTAAATAATGGATAATAGAGGAATGGGTTCTTCCTATTCAATCCAAACGGTGGCATAATCCATCTTCCTCTCAAGCTCACCCTCCATTTATACATTAGCTGAGTTTTCTGCGATCTAATTACTCATTACCTTTTAACGATGATACCTGTTGGACCTTACCTTCCATACTTTCCGTACGCGACAGTGACCACTCCTTACATCAGCCTACCCACGCTCGCCCACGGACCATAGACAATAAACTTCCATTAAAATATAATTTCTTTTGTTTCAGATGCGATGGGTAAGTGCGGCCGGTCACCAGGAAGCGGCATAAATCACATCGGTTGTAAAAATCGCCAACGAAAATTCCAATCTTCATAAAACCAAAATAATTACGGTCGCCGACCATTTTTTAAAGCAAAATAAGTCAATCGGGCAACACTAGGAGTCGGCCGAGGATTCGCCTCGCGTCATAAACTTTGATTAGGTCATTAAAGCATGTTAATTTATTGGCGTTCGAACGAACTTTCATTTGTAATAAACAAACAAAAATCGCCCATAAAACTTTAACGGTAACGTTAAAATTGTGTTCCAGCGGCTCACGGCGTTTATAGCATTTTAAAGTCTTGTCATTATAAGAACCTAATCGAAAATCGACTCTATTGTGATCGATAGTAGGATCCATATTGTTCCCTCGGTGGGTACTTTAAACACTATTAATGGCTGTGTTGCTATAGTTATTTTTTTGAGAATTTTTACGGTTTACATTTGTTATTGTCAGTAATATCAATTCTTATGATTAGGTATTTTGCTGAGATTATAAATTTATCGGATTTTTACTTATCTGAAGTAATTTCATTTGGCATAGATGAGCATTAGAATACCTATAGCGTTTTCAAATAAGAATCAGTCTTTAACGATCGTTATGATTATTAAAAAGGAAATATAAATTACTTATCACAAAATTTGTTCGTGCATGCATTTGCAACAGATGCATTTTAGATGCATTATTGTAGTATTGCGTATCGTAGTAAAAACAAAGAGAATTTATAATCGTGAATAAACATAGATATGGAGAACAATTTAAAATACAAAATAAATAAAACTGGCGCTTTCGGATTCATGCATGTCGTCAAAATGACGTATTCATTCCAATTTCAAAAATCAACGTTCGAATCCGCTTCAATTTTGATGCGCGGGAAATTTTGTCAGTTCGGAAACGGGGTATTCATTTGGCGCGAAATCCACGCGATGCATAAAATAAATTTAATTCAAACAATATCAATTGGACACGAAAACACCATCAGTCGGTTTCGTTTTGCTATTTATCATAAAATACGAACGGAGCGATGAAATTGAAGGACGTCGTCTCTTTCATACGGATGATGATGAAGGGAGATGGGTAGAATTTCTTTTTTCTACCTTTTTCAAATCGTGTTATCGACTTATCCGTCTTTATGTTGATTTGTTCGTGTCGGATCGGCGTACAATATTAATTACTGCTATAATGAGCTTTGTTTCTTTCGCGTTGGTCGTGATCTGCATATTTCATGTTTTCAAGGTTGTGATGCAAATACAAATCTTACACAGATTCTTGTTAATGGCAAAAACGATTTGATACTTTAGATATCTACCTACTTTAACATCAAACTTCTGTAAACGTCACGTTGATAACGCCACAAATCATTTTTCTTTAATCCAGGTTAACTTTCCAACAATATTTTTAATCTGCGAAGCGTACGTACATCACATGGAATATAATCCGAAAAGTTATCCGAACGTTGGAAAGCATCGAGCGAGCAAATATAGTAGTGTAATGCACTTCCATTGTCTCCCGTGTAATCACTGCCTACGGACCTCCGAAAGTGATTAATGGTTTTGCACGCCGCGCCCGCGACCGGTACTGTACAAATGTGGTTAGCTACTAATGATATGTATCTAACTTGTGCATTATTCGTTAATTAAACACAATAGGCCGTTCGATAAATGCTATGGTCGGTTTGAAAAACGCAATACATCTATGGTCATTCATCAATTCAACTTGGTTTATTGGGTTCAATATTTTGTAATACCGTTATTGTTTTGAATTCACAAACGTTTTAAGTTAGGTCAAATAAACATCGGTTGCGAGAAATGTGTGGATGACACTACAGAGTACGTTTGCGATGATAAAGTTCGTTTAAGAATCTCACTAGCATCCATCATTTGAAAGATACCCTACCAAGATAATATTTCGGTAAGAAAACATACAAATCTCCTTTTGGTCCAGATGAATCATACAATGCGAAAGAAGTAGGTTAAAGTTTACTTCAAACGACGACGTCAGCCGTAAAATACTTCAAAAGAAGTCACGTGAACCAGAGAGACAGCTTGAACACTTCACATCAAAACAAAAAACTAATACGAAACGACGTTATGACATGGAAAACAAACAGACAGTGCAAATTAACCAGCAATTAGCGTACATAGCGGACATGAAAACGTTTACGATCAACAATGTAATTGTTGCAGCCATTCCAAGATGGCGCGATAAACTGTCAGATTGACATATGATTAGCATGTGCTGCTGTCACGGGGGTATTGCCATTACATAAAATCTGATTAGAATTCAACGTTTTTGTGTGGCGCAATAGAATCCTTAAAACTCATGTTCAATTGTTGTTGTCGGTTGCATTATGAAAATTGTAATTTGCGATATGAATTTCTGTAGGTACTGTTTTTGTAAAGTTGTTGAATTGTGTCTGAAAAATATGTTTGCGTCGTGGATTTGAATCACCTTTGTAGGTAAAATGGTCTTCATTTTCAGTTTATTATTTACGATGTTCACAACACCGATAATCAGATTAATTATGAGATTACAGCACTTGTAACTTACTGATAAAATATGTATACGAAGCTACTCAAAATAACGTTCTCAGAACCGATCGTGGAATCGACCTACTTCGAGCGTTAAGCTCATGTTTATGTTATGTGCTGGCATTGAAGTATCGAAAAGAAACACGAAGGATTCAGTCTCCGGAATCCATTTATTTTACTGTTATTGTTAACAGCTTGTCGAAGTCACGGGAAACCGCTAAGCGCTCCGTTGACACGTACTAAAACGGTCGAATCGAACGAAGATTCAAATTTCGAACGCAAAATCCAAGATGGCGACCTTCGCAAGCCGTATATCAATCGTGATTTACGCGCCACGGTCGAGGTCGACGGCCGGCCGAATTTCGTTCAGAAATGCACTCGCCGAGTAATTTATTTGTGACCATCTATTATTTTGTAGACTCACGAGGTCCTAAACGCAGCTGACATTAATATATCATTTTACGCGACGGCGCGACTCACTTTGTATGCTTCTCGCTCGCTCCTCCGGCTGGTACGTACGATCGAAAGGGACAGCGCTACGGGGGCGCGTAGTTTGCGTTTTCACTTTTTATAGTAGCAATATATTTGATCAGCTGATCGTCATGACGTTTACTGCGCGTGTGGCAATGTGTAATGTTTTTCATAATTTATATTAAAGTGGTTTTGTGTTTTTATTCATGTTGGCTAGGTCGGGGTTTATTTATAATGTTGAATATTTATCTAATGGTAATATTGGCTTCCGTGCGGCCGGTGTTGACATATAAATTTTGCGTATCGACAGCGTTTTTGGGGATTTCGCTTATTTATGCCGTGGTGTGGCCATAAATTAAAATATCCTCTCGAAATTATATTTTCGATTTGGCTTTAATATTATGATTTAAGTGCCGCGTAAATGGCCATACTGGTTTTATAATTGCTCTTTATTAAATTTTAAGCGGTTCCCGTAGTTTGTAATTTAATTACAGTTTTGCGTTCATTTCACGGAAGAATATATGAATACAAACTATGTAGCTACCGATATGTGCACTGCACTCTTCGGTCTCTGATTCCATCCGGAAAGGCTTATAGTCCAAACAAACGTGATAGGAATCAAATTGTTACTGAGGTCAAGTTCTATTAGCTGCTGTTTAGAGGCCCATGGTACCGTGTCCGTCTATTGCTCTTGATTCCTCCACTAACTTGTTTTTCATCGTAGTTTTCTGCAGTGATAGTAGGTTATTAGAAGTTATTAGGTAAAGCAGGTCTCACTTCTCATTTGGTTTGCATCAGGGATGCTCTTTGTATCATTGATGTCCATGACGCTACTGTCCACTTACCAGATGGCTCGTCCCGTCATTTGTCGATTGTTTAAGAACTTTGGGTTCGTTGAAATCTACTTCAGGTATGAGCTAAACCTGCAAAGTTACCATCCGACCGAGTAAAACACGACCCGTAGTTTAGTTGTTGGTGACCTTTTCTGCCAAGCGAGAGGTCCTGGGGTCGATTCATTGTCAGATTGGTAGTATTATCAAAAAGATTGTCTATGCCGGATTGTGTATATGACTGTAGTGTGCAGCTAAGTCACTCTTAATATGTAAGTAAGGCATATTAATCAGTATCAATATAGACATCATTAAAGCCAGACGTGTATCATTTCGCACCCTACTGCACACCAACATCACAATGACATTTGCGTGGTTTAAATAAGTATATTCACCATTTGGCATATTTTCCAGTACGTAGCGTGTCCAGTACATAACATAAAGTGCGTTGTGCGTAGATAAGAAAACTATTGTCTGTGTGGTGTCTGAAATGGCACGTGTCTGACACGCTTGATGTCTGTATCTGTAGGTATGAATGAGGCTTTACTTCAAACTGCATTGACGACTCGAATGACGCAATGGTTGAGACGACTGATGGCTGTTCCAAGGGTCCAGGGTTCTATTCCCAGCGAAGCGGATATTTTAAATGATGAGTTAAAATTTTCGTCATTCATCTGGGTGTGCTGTCTGTGTTGTCCATAGCACCAACGTCACAGCGACTCCTAATGAGAGGCTATGAGTGTGTAGTGTAACTAATAAAGTTACTAGCTTCCGCCCGCAGGCTTCGCCCGCGTGGAATTCGTTTAAACTTCTCCCCCCTATTTCAGCCCGTTCGGGGTGGAACTTCCAAAAATCTTCTGTTAATGCTCTTCTACACTCCCCAAGGAACATACATGCCAAATTTCAGCTTCTTCCGTTCAGTAGTTTCGGCTGTGCGTTGTCTTTCAATCAATCACTCAGTAACGCAAGAGTTTTTTAAATAGATAAGTATACATTATATTAGTATTAGTGGTATATGCTTGTACGACTTTTTCTATTTTCCACCGTGGAAGTGTAACCAGAAGTTACCGTCGGCGTCGCTGGCTGACGGCGACGCGACGGTCGCACGTGGTCGCTGTAAATATTTTTGGAGGCAATCGATTTCCGAAATCCATTCCGTACCCTCGCACGGCGCGGCGCGCTCATAGTGTGGATACGGCTTCGGGATCACGCGCTGTTGGTACACTTTTATTATGAATAGACAGAACACATTTTTTTACAAGTGAAAGTTCAAAAAAATTGGAGGTCATCCTGAAAGGTAGGGGTGTGTGGAGTTATTTTTTTAGAGTTCTCTGTGTTACTCAGACTTTTGCGAGACCTAACATGTCTGTGTTATTGCATGTGTTGTGCACCTATATAAAGATACACACACACACACATAATATATATAAATATGGCTATGTACAATAATCAGCGCACCTAATTTTGGTGCAAAAAGTGATACCATTATCAAATACAAGAATCGCAATGTTATTCACAAAAGATTTGCACAAAACACGAAGTAAATTACAAAATGTTATCTAAAACAAACATACATCAATTTAACATGTATTGTATTGTAAAGAAGGTACGGGGATGTTATCTGGTCAGAATTACAAATAATTTGAAGCGTATTTTGATAAAAATAATAATCAGACACGGGATTATGTGTCGCCGACACAATACCTGTCTAATTACATACGATTATCACTTTGTTTATCAGGAAGTAATTATACCTATTTAATGAAATTATTTTTATCGATCTCTAGGTTTTTTATCTCAAGGTACACGCTGATTATGGATTTGTCACTAGTGTTTTCAAAGGTTGTTTGATTTTTCAATATTTTATGACAGTACCGAGGACAATTAATAAATATTCAAATTGCAATATTTTTTTTCATTTTTATCAGTCTAGCGACACCATCATCCATGTATTTCAGTCAGAATAATTAATTACATTTAATTATACAACCTTTATGTATAAAATTGTTATTTTGAAAATTTTCGTAAAAAAATCTTATTAGAAAACACATTTGCATTACACATTTGGATGTCTGCGTTCCCTCACCAAAAGATGTTGGAGTGTCTTATCCACGCTAATCCACAGGCATTAGCGCGTATCGCACGGGCCTAGCGTCATTAATCTGCGTGACAGTTCAAAATTTAGTTACAGAGGGCCCCCGCCCCCCGCGCCCTGCCCTCCCCTCCGCCCCGCTCCGACCAAGTTTTTGAGCATGCCCTGCTCGAACACTTTCGATGTGGAATTCTGAGCTCCGTCGAACTAATGATATGAGACCAGTTATATTAAATATCATAATGAAAGAGAAAGCGAAGAGGTCGGCTGATGGCTCACTATTAATAATTGTATTGGAGACTCCCACACTTGTCAGTATTTATACAGAATTCATATTTTAATGCATCTTCAATTCCACATGTATGAGGTCGGTAGACTCGGTCGTGTACAGATAGTTGAATAATTGTAGAGACGCACTACATAGCGTCGATAACAATAATGTACTTGTTTTGAGGGTGGGGTACTAGGTTTCATCCCCAGCTTCATACAGTCTCTTTTCAATTTTAGAAAAGTAAATATTAAATTGAATATATTGGAAATTTTAGGTAGGTCGGCGTTGTTACGGAATATGTAGAGATTGTAGAGACCAACAGTGTGAGGGTGAAAGATAAGTTAATTTATGTTGTGACAGCGAGTGTACCTACAATTTTGTTCCAACAAATAAATGCATTATGTGACAACAAAACTAAAGTTTACTCCTAAATCAGTAAAATGCTATGAACATTGCCTGAAATCAATTTTGTAGTAGCAATGGTTGGGATACAGTACCTACATACTAACTATGGGTTAGTGTTATTTTATGGGATATGCAGAAATATCAAGATTTAAATTCATTCTATTAGTAAGTATCAGAGAATAAAGTTTTAGAAGAAAGTTGTGAGATCATAAACGTTTTTACTGTTTTTCTTTTTTTTAACTGTAATTATTACTTAAGAAATGGTCGTGTTCTTTCTTAGACATGTTAGTAAATGATAGTGGGAGTATATCCAAAATTACCAGGCTCTCATGAGCGAGTAGCGCGTGATATGTTTGTAATTAGCGCGGTAAGTACGCGCCGTGTTGCTGGCAGCTCCGCGGGGCGCCGCATTGTGCTCCTGCTGCCGCGGCACTCGCTGTATCTTATCTGTTTACGATTGATGACGTCACCCAACAGTTTATCTTAATAGCATTCAGATGATACGATATCCGAAGGTTTGAAACAAAGCCAGGTTTGAAAGGAATCCATCGAATCTCGGTCGGAAAGACGGAGTCAGTCAATGGTCTCCTGATTCTTTTGTGGATCGCAGCAATCTCTTTAGTGGTACAAATCGTAGCTGAATGATCACTTACCATCGGGTATCTCAATAACTCAAGACAATCCAAATAATATTCCCGTGGTCACCTCAGGTTAGTCTTAAGTAATTATTTTTCTTGGTCTGGGTAAGCCATAAAATCAGATCTTTTGAATTACACGTGAAGAAGGGTTAAGTATTCCTTCTCTCCCAACTCTTATATAGCGTTTACACTACGATACTAAGTATAATTATTGCTTTTTACAAAAAAAAAATAACCGACTTCAACCTCGATAAGCAGAGATAACTCAAAAACTACTCGCCAGATGGCGCTTAATTCAACATGGAGGTGTAAAGTTCTCGTTACTACAAATTAATCAAGCCCAAACACTAGATAACCTACAGTAAATCGTTGAGGAGTTCCCTTGACTGTCTTTCGGCTTCATCAGATCGACTCCAGACCTTCATCAAATTGTAGCGCTTTCATGTACTTATGAAAACATTAACAAACACACTAGTCGTCCCTATAATTTTAGAAAGTTGCGCTCGATTTCTCCGAGATGCCATCATCAGAAAAGAATTATCAAAATTGGCCCGTAAACGACGAAAAAATCGCTGAACAAACATAAAAAAAACATATATGTATACGGTCGAATTGAGGACCTCCTTCTTTTTTGAAGTCGGTTAAAAAGTTTCAAACAAACCCACCAGCTCTCACAAGACGCAAGAGGGTTCAAGTGCCTCCTCTCTCAGCTCTGCCGTGAGTAGACTTGTCATCGCATCTAGGGTGCTCTAGCCTCTAGCTTTATGTGTGTTAACTATGTTATATGTATGTTATGTGTCTTCATACTCGTAATCCGAGAACTAGTTGACCGAGTGAATTTTAGGGTTGTTGTTTTTGTTAAGTAGGTACTGTAATTTTGGTTCTATCTTTGCTAACCAAGTACGTGTTATGGAAAAGACCAGAAAGTACGTTAGATGGTCTTAAATAAAAGAAAACTGTACACTAGCTGCTCTACCAACTATTAGCAGATGGAGCTGAAGGAGCTAGTTTAGCCGAAATGAGCTCGAATGAACGGAGAAACCTATTTTAACTAGTTCTAGTAACTGTTCCGTTATACGTAGTATCTCCTGCACAACATTCTTTTGCACCAATTAACTCGAGAATAACGGTGTGTCACAAAAAGGTCTGCTGGGAATCAAACCCAGAACTTTTCATCCGGCTGGTTCGACGTAACTATAGGGTCATCGGAGTAGATGGATGTGTGGTGCTTGCTGGTGTGCGCAGAGGTTCCCACAAAAGCGGTTAATGCATCTTTTCACTCGCAATCAGCGAAGATCGATGACCTAAAAAGTGTAACCTAACCTTTTATCCGTAATTACGAAGCCCGTGCCTCGTGCCTCATGCCGGCCTCTTGTCATACTCGCTCGTATTTTTTTTCTCAAAGTCGGCATGAATAATCACATTTTTCTATACATTCCGCATTTATTCCAGCGACGGTGGCGCTAATAAAGAACGGCTTATGTAAACGGTAAACGGTGGGATATGAAACCTTGAATTTATTGCCATAAAGTGTATATTTAAGCGGCGATGGGCAGGGTTGTGAATTTCACGAAAACGGTACCGCCGTGTGTACCGTCCGTCGCCGAGCCCCGTGACTGGCACAATTTCGCTTCCAAGTAGGTATATTTTTGCCTTTTTATTGCGTTCCGTGGTAATCCCGGGATAGGTATCTACTGCTGCGGATACGGATATATTCGGATATTCGTGCGTACCACGAATCTACATTTTAAATGGCTGACGTTGTTCGCCAACGACCTACATTAATTTGACGTTTAATTAGACTACACGTATTCTTTATGAACTTTCCAAGATGAGTACGTTTTTATGTTAATATTTGAAATGATTTGTGAGCTTTATTTATTCTAAATTTGAAATTAAATCTAACCGGTGGTCATAAATCCGCTGCGTTATAAACGCTACAGACAATATTTTGTGAAACCAATACACTAACAAAAAATAATAAACCATAGACACAATTTCTGAACTGAGGCCAAGGACACTGGATATTCAGCCATGTCAATAATTGTGGAAATTCCGTAACATCATTGTCAATCACATTACAGCGCGCCGGGACCGCCCGGCCATCAAAACGTCATTACTAAACACACCCTCCGCGTTTCCTCTTGTTTTATATTCATTCGGACAAGTGCCCTTACGAACATAGTGCCTAAATTTGCGATCGGAAAAAAGTGAAGTGAACTGAAATGTAGCGGGAAGTTCGTAGTGCAATCGAATAAAAGCGGGAAATCAATTTGAGTTTGGAACACCCGTTAATGTTTGACGTTTGAGCGCGCTTTTTCTGTTGCCGTCGGATGACGTAGTGCTCACTTTTTTATTAAATAGGTATAAGAAGTGTTTTGGAGCTGTTTATCTATGAATTTTAATAATTCTAGTGTAACCTAGACTTTGTTAGGTATTTTTTTTATTTGAACGAGTATTACACCGTTTTTGTTTAGAACAAGGTTATAAGAAACTTATTATACTTGAGTTTCAACACATAAGTAAATTAAAACTCGTGATTTTAATAAACAGTTAGAATTATCTACGAGTAGGTACCTTTTGTATTTACATTTTTTTCTTTTTCTGTAGTTCTTTCAATGCAATGAACATTTAACGTAGCTACTTATCTAAAGTTTTTTTACATAGATGAAAAGTACAGTAAGTAAGGAGAAATACACAAAACTCATTTCTATAATATTTATAAAAACCATACCGGTTACCTGATTTAAGGCCTGTATTATCAGCAACCAGCGCCAGCGGCCTAAACAAACAACCTTACATAGCTCCTGTCATCCTGTACAATACTGCCGGCATGTTTACAATTTTGTTTATACCGACCGCCTTATCAATCTCGGCTGCATCACGTAACGCGCTCCACTTCCCGATGATCGATAACCGCTGTCAGCCTGACAGTGTCAAGGTCGCGTTTGACAGCTGTCAAATTGCCCCAGACAGCGGCTGTCAGTCGCGCGGCGCTGAAAAACGCGCCCTGTCAACTCGTAATGGATAGCCTTCCGGAGTCGGACCACGGCGGCCATGTTTGGTTCAACGAACCTCGCTCACATTTTTTAGTCTGTCGTTATTATGATGTTGGTTTGTTATTGAGTTATGATAGAGCGCGTTCGAGATATAAACGCGGTACCGTATCGCGCTCATCGTAATTGCTTTAGGATTTTTGAGCTATCTTGATCGCGAAGTTAACAGTTTTTCGTATAAGGAGCCTACATTCATAAAGGAAATGGTATTACAACACGGCGAATCTATAAAGCCTCCACGATAAATGAACCATCACAGTTACGAGCGCACTAACAAGCGTAACTACGAGAAAGATTTCCTTCTGAGTCTCGGCTAGGGCGGATATTTGATATACAATAAAACATCTTTACGTATCTGCTTTAAAATACATAGATAATTTCTTAGTACCGAGATTATTTATTTATTATAATGAGATATTTTAATGAGGGTATTTTGTTTTTCATACAGTAAGTTATTATTACCAATGAGTATTATATACATTCAGAAACTCATCAAACTTAAGAGAAAAATAAATAAGAGGCATCAAATGGTAGGTATAGGTATTTATACACTTTTTATTATTTCTTTGTACCGTAGAAGCGCGACTGTATGAAGCAGCGCGAATGACCTCATGCCGTAGGTCGGTCCCCGCTCATACGTTTTTCAGTTCGCCCAAAACAAAGCTAACTGCTCGTCTAATAGGTACACATTATCGATCTGTCCTAACGTACCTACGGATCGTATACCTAGGAACACCCCCAGCGGAGGCATCGGCCGCGCGCCCGTCGATCCCTTCCCCACTCTATCCTCTAGAAAACAGGATTCGTTTTCCTTTGACAGATAACGATTCCTTATGACGATTGCAAGTCTACCTAATGGAGGTTCGTGTTCAATAAGACAGTAAAAGACTTGTCCAGTTCGCGGGATAATGGGCTCTATCGCGGAGGTTTAGGGAGCTGGAGCAGGGCGGGCGGTCCGCCCTACCTTGGGCGGGAGCAATTAAGCAAGTTACTTCGCGAAAGGTTTTAAAAATGCATTTTTTATTACTCATCGTTTTCACGGTCGGCAAAAATTGGTTGTTAGGATCGTTGTGTTATTATTACCGGCGTCTGACACGTTTTGGAATTATAGGGGCGGAAGGCTTAACACGTTGTTCATTGGCGATAGTTAGAATCATCTGTTTTCTTATAACACCTACTAAATAAAATATAGAAGGTACTTACTTTATTATCAAGACCTATAGACATTATCAAACTTACTAAATAGTCCTCCTTAACATTACAAAATTGTTTTAAATCCTGTAATAAAAATAATGTAATAAAAACATAATATCAATTCACACTGTTCGAATTTCAAACCATAATGACGTTCTAATTTTGAAATTACAACGTAATTGTATCCGATCGAACTCTACATTCGTAGTTTCAAATTTCGAAAATGGAATACACATAGGAACGCACATGAAAGTTTCAAACGCAAGGTAATTATTATCGCCGTCGGGTGGATGGATGGGGTTCGAACCTGTTACCAGTAGAGCTCTGGGCGGGCTATTAACCAAATTGCTTTATACAGGTACGATTTACATGTAGATGTTTGCCCTCGAAAAAGGCTTATAGAGTGGCTATTGACGAACACTTCGGCAATGTAAGAGGGAATAATTTAATACTTAGATACATTGTTTTATTCTATTCTCCAAAGAAAATTGTCTGTTTCACTTGCTTAATATTTTTAAAGAGAGCTTAAAGAGCTTTTAGTTTAAAGAGCTTAGAGAGCTTTTTTAAGGTAGCTTCCACTGCCATTTATGACAACTCTGATCAATACAGAACAGGACTCAAATGGGACTAAGTTCATTTAATCTTATGGTGCGACAGACTATATAACAAAACATGTTATAAAACACAGTTATATAACATGTTTTATAAATGTGGACGATATGTCTTACTAAAACACATTGTGTCTTGTTATATGTTTCATTGTTAGACAACAATGTTAGATAGTGTGGACGTGCTATAAAACAGAAGTTATATAACATGTTGGCGCGACATCGTGAGGCGAGTGACATCAACCCCGAGAGTGACTACGTGATGGCCACGACCGTTCTGTCAAGAACGAATCGACTGAGAAGAATATAACATGTTACATAATCTGTACGCACCCTTAGTTGATTCATTTGTTAGTTAGTGTTAGTGGTAGTGGTGCTGGTGGAGGGACTGTTAGTGATAAGTTACTGTTAGTCCTGTTATTTGTTGTTCGTAACAATTGTTAGTAAATTATGTCTCCTTCTAACTCGACCACAGTTGCTACCCTTGAGAACTGATTTGGCCGCTTCGAACAAAATGTAACCGACTCAAAAGAAAAGAAAAATCGCAAAGAAAAACCCGTTTTCATAGTTTCTGAATTTCTGATACAAAATAAATTTTCATTGTACATCGGTACAAAGGTACAAAATCTAAATTTAATGTTTGTAACAAATAAATAATAATAAAAGTAGGGAGAAAAAAAACATAAAAAGGTTCCGACAGTCGGAGAGTACCAGGCGAAAATAAAACACGAGGTGTCTCTGCGGAGAAAAACTCGAGTGATTTATCGTGAGAAGTGAACATCTTCGCGGCCCTTCCTTTTATTCGGAGCATGCACAGGTAGATCCTGGCAGGTGCTGCCAGCCTGGTATCTGTTTCCATGCTATGTTTATTTCTTGGAAAATATTATTATGACGAATTCAAGTTTTTTTTTACATATCTGTCAGAAATTGCTTAAAAACTTTAAATTATTAGCTGTTTCGCAGCCTATCATTTGGCTGTACGTATTTCATGCTGGGAGTCATTGTTGTATTTACAAAATATAACTAAAAATTTACAAAATTCGTAGCCCCTACCATTAGATTAGTTTTTAGTCTTTAAATGGTTGAAAATTTTTATTTCTTGCAATGTCTGTAAGTAGGTTAGTTACTTAACTAAAGACAAACCTTTTGAGATTTTTGACAGATGCCAGGTACCTAATAACTGAAGCGGCTTTATCGAATTTGATGCTGTTGTAAATATTTTATTGTAGAAAACATGCGATAAAAATGTTTTATTTAAATCGGTTCCGAATTAAAAGGCAGGTCAAGTTAAGAAATCTGTCTAAACATTTTTAGGGCGGTTACTGACGCCTAGGACACCCGCAGCGATTAGAAAATTACAACTAAAACTTACTACTAATAAAAACATTACAATACAATTTATACAATACAATATTTGAATTTGTTGACCGGAAACAGTTCGCACCATATGCTTACGAACGGAATCGAAAAAACTCCTAGCACGGTCAAAATTAATTCGAGAACGCCACAATGAAACGAGGCGAATCGTTAAAACAATAATTAATAGTGATTATCGAGTAAAAGTAATTGGTGGTTCCTTTAAATTATGCCCCTCTGGTAGATCTAATTCTCGATTCACACAATCACTGTTATTATACGATCTGCCTTTCCTTCCCGAGCGATTCGGATCAAAACAGTTTTTCGAGGCAATTGTTTTAATTTGGAAACACGAAAAAGAATTATGAGCGCGTAATAACTATTCTCTAAACGGAAACATTGCTATTGTTTCCTATTCTTTTATTGCAGTGCTTTAATAGCACCTTGATCCCTATCAGGCGTTACAGAATGAGCTTTCTTATTTATTTTGTTGATGTGCGTTCCCATTTATTGTAGTTCTTCGTTTAAATTGACCATTTTATTGGAATCGTCTGCCAACATACGTCATCATTGCAAATGGTATCGAAAACAATTTGATTAGCACTTTCGAAGACCTCAAAGGGAAATAGCCTGTTGATTAAGTGACAGTTATTCGTGTACACGTACCGCAAAGCTGTTTATAAGAAACATTTGGTGGTTACATTCAGCGGAACAGCTAGGAATACGTGTAGACGCGTCACGCCGAGCGCGCCGCTACAGCGGGCATATTTAGACAATTTCCTTAACAAATACGGCAAGGGGCTCGCCCTCATATAAATAACATAGCTATGCCACCTCGCGCGCCCTATTCTGATATTCGCCAGGTTATTACAATTTTTCGCCTTATGAATATCGTCGCGCGGAGCCGCCTTAATACCCCTCGCGTCGAGGGAGTCACACCTCAGCAATTTTACTTTAATTCTTATTTAGAGTGCCGCCTTATTTCGGTTACAAGATTTTTAGTATTTGTTTATGGCCTTAACTTGTTTTTTGACTCAGCTATGGGGCAATTTTCGCTTCTTCCAACGACGCAATTCCGTAACGTTATTTCGAGGGCGACGACGCCGCAAATTGCCAATCTTATCTCGAGGAAAGTACCGAGACAACACGGGATCGAATGCTTTAATAACAAAGACAGTGCAGAGGTCAAGGGCTTTTTATTTTCATAAATCGAATGTTCGTTTCGCTCCGCGCGAGCGACGTCATCGCACCGCTATCAATCATGCATGCACCATTGCGCCGCGCGCTTTTGTTCGAATTACGAATTTCGAAAAAGGTACATAACGCGAGAGAAAATTATGGCGGTTGCGTTCTTTTACAGAATTCCGGCTGCCCCCTGGAGTAAGTGGAGTGCTGTATGGAATTGTTATTCGATTAAATAATTAAAATGAGCAACGTATAACCCCCGGTCTATACGGCGACGGTACATTCTGTTGTTGCATGTTTATAAACTAAATCAGCTGAGCGTCGCTCGCGTCGCTCGGGGTCCATTACGAATAATGTACTTATACACTGTGACACCGTTAAAAAAGTAGGAAAATTGCTAATGGTGTATGATATTGCCTCCCCTTATTTTGGGGTAAGAAAAGACTAGGGTGGCAACACCTTCGCGCTCCCATGAGGTGTTTTTTTGAACGACGTATTTTTTCCTTTTTTTTTGGCGCGAATGTTTTTTGCGTAATGACGTGGAGGTCCTGCGAGAGTTGGACGAATCCATTAGATAGGCGGGAAGAGCTTAATGTAGCATTTTTTCTTGGGAATCGAAATCGGTTGAAAAAATGTCGCATGTAGGCGTGAGTGGATAGGAGTCGCAGTGAGGAGCGAGGACATTAGTAGGAATTGTAATGGGTTTTCGGAGGGTCTCGTCTCCTCTCGCCAATTTGTTGTCTCGGCTAACGATATGTTATAGCCGCAGGATAACTTGAGTTGTCAAAAATGAGCCCGTCGGAACGGATAAAAAATAAACTTGTTACACAGACAATATTTCACGCTATGATTAGAAAAGAAATAGTTGCGTTAACTGGAAAGGAAAGGAAATAACATAGGTAACAAAGCCACTAAAGTTCATTTTATTATAGGGTTTATTGTGAATATTTTTATCCAATTTAAATTTAACTATAATTCCACCTCATCAGGTGGGTATCATCAAACCTAAGTAGTACTAGTTTAATCAAATAGGTAGACAGTTACAGGATGCATCTAGGTAGGAATAAAATGTATAATGAATTATGTCCAATCAGTATAAATGAAAATAATATAACAATTAAACTTTTGTTCTCGGTCTAGGTGTATCTTGTATGATGTCAATGGCACCCACGACTTGGGGCTATGATTGTGTGGCTTGTTACTTCTTGTAACTAATAGTATTAACACACGTAGTTAAAACACGAACTGTCAATTTGAATCTGAAAATTGATAGAGATCCGTGGCCTGCAGTGGACTTATGGTAATGATGTATTGTTTGTTCCAGGCAAATGGTGCCCTTCGAGGCGAGAGTGGTCCTCCCCGCCCGACGTGGCGCGGAGGGTATATTCCTCCGTATTCCTCGGCAGCCCTGGTGAGTACCCAGGTAAATATCAACCGTCTCTTTTATACAATTAACGCTAACACACTCATACCCCCGCAGTAGGTTACTAGGTACCTGTATCGCGGGTGGCATGGACTACACATATAACACATTACAATTACTCCCATGACCCGAGTACAAATAATTATCTGTCACATACTTAAATATCTGCCCCGGCCGGGAATCGAACCCGGGACCCCTCGCGTCGCAGGCAGGGTCGCTACCAACTAGGCTACAAGGTGTAACGTTATTAAGGGTAAGTTGAAATAAAAAGAATTTTAAAAGGAATAAAAGATGTACTTCTCTTTCTTAGTGGGTCACAAGTCACAATAACACTGTATAAAAATAAGAGAGTTAACCAAGAACAGTCACACAAGAAAGTCACTTAAAACACGGGAGGGGAGACGACCTGGAGCGTTCTCACAGGCGGAGGCGGAGGGTCGGAAGCACCGACTCGATCGGTGGAGGCCGGCGTATCTCTCGATGGGATCAGGTGGTCGGGAGGCGTAGAGGCTGGTGCGCTACCACGCGCACAAGAGGGTAGCGCGACCCTGGCGCACAGCACTGCGCGCGGAGCCTCCCGACGTGGTCGACGGCAGCAGGTCCAGGGGCGCTCCAAGCACGCGCCCGACCGGAACGATATGTGAAACGAGATAGATACGCGCGCGACCGCGAAACAGGGACACGGGTCGGCCCTGTGTACGCCTCCGAATCTCAAAGACCTCGCCCGAAGAAGTCTTCCGAACGCTTCAAAGGCTGTCTCCACACTGCCCTATTGACCCGATTTCTTCCATCTTTCAGGGCCGGCGTTCTTCTTTCAAATCTGATTAAATTTTGAATTTTAAAATAAGTAAGTCTAAAAAGGTTGGTAGATTATACAAAGACATACAGAATATATCTAATTAAGAAAAAGCAAAGACCAAAGAGACGTCACAGTTACATTGACATAATGTCATCTAAGTAAACAAACATAAAAATCATATTTAAAGTTACAGGAATTCATCAAAATAAAGAAGGAATAAGTACTAAAACATTAAAGAAGGTAACATTTACAATTTATAAATAGTCCTAGAAGTGAAAAGCCAAAGGAATAATTACATAAATTATCAAAAGTAGTCAATATAAACATTTCACAATTTCAGCAGATATAAAGTAAAATACAAGTAATAAAGCAATAAACGAAGTAATAACCAAAGGCAAGGATATATAAGGAAGGAACTAAAGAAGGATAAAGAGGACAAAGAATAAGGAAGACATAAAAGGAAGTAAAGAAGTAAATATTACATATATACTACAAAGGTCGTCAATTATTCATGGCTTGAAAAACAACAACACTTTTATAATGATAACTAAATTGTAAATGAAAAGCGATAAATACAGTTGTTGCGCTATTAACTATTGAGGAGTTCCCTCGTTGGGAGCCAATTTCGAGTTTGGTTGTTTGTCACAAAATTGCATTATCATGAGCTTTTAATCTCTGTGCAAATTTTGAAGGTAATCAGACTTCTCGAAATGAGGGTAACCGTTTTTGTGCTCACCAGTTGGCGCCACTGCAGAGTGCGGTCATGCTGTCAAAGCCCGCCCATACATAAACAGTGACAAATGAAATTTAGACAAGCGAAAAGTGACAGACAGACCTCCCTTTTCACTAGCGCCTCTAGCGGAAAATTCACACGCGGTTACCCTCATTGGTGAATTTTAGCCTCAAGATTTCGTTTCATCTGTGCGTTAGGTGGGTATGTAACGAAATCTTACATCTCAATCTCAAGCGTCAAGCTGATATAAGTGTGTTAAAAATTTAGTTACCTTGTTAGGTATTTCTTCACACTCAATATAATATGTTTCTCTTTACCATTCATGATTTGTTGATTACTTATGCCTAATACAATCTTTCGCATTTGCATCGCGAGATGGCTCTGTTCCTAATTATGATTTATGTATGGTACTCAAAATCTCTGTGAATATAAATTGTGTGAAAAATATAAGGCCGTATTAGAAAACATACTTGACATATTGATTCCCACAGACCAAATAAGCAAATAATGTAAATATAAGTTAAAAACCTGAATTATGTAAAATGTGTAAAACCCTACTTTTTATATTCATCCATCACAAGTTACCTGTTCGAACGAATAAACGCATGTTTTAGTATTGCTTAAGATAATATCAGATCCGGTTCTTAAATTATATAAATACTTTATAATTAATAATATCGCGCCATCATTTATATTTGTTGTTAGCTACATAGGTACATACATATATTACCCATAAATTTTATAAGTAGATTATGTTTTTTGTGACTGAATTATTCATTCATCCACGACCAGAAAGAAGTATACAATAGTTGATAGTTAATTTCATAGGATAATTATCCTTTTTTTCGTTACATGAATTTGTATTGACTACAATCCCATGGTTAAGGGTAATGTAGCCCATAGCAAAGGCACTTGTATTAATATTTGTGTAGGTAATTGGGATGGCTGGATAGTCCAGCAATTCAATTGTACCTCAACGGGCACATTTAACCGTCTCTTTTATATGGATCCATCCCTAAGTATTACTGGAGATCTGAAGCCTCGGGGGCGTTATACGGTCAGCAGCAATTTAATACCTTAAGAATGCAATAGGTATCTGTAAATTAAAATAAAAACTATATTTTAATTTTCATAATTTAAAATTACACCGACCGCACGCTGAGACAAAACGAGCGGACGGACAACAGACATTTAGCAATTGTTAAAGCTATTATTTTTATCTTTATTTTATTTTATTGCAGTTATTATGTTCAAGGTAATACATGCATTTTGATGAGTGTGCCGGCTGGGCGTAGGTATGTCCATGTTCAGTACTGCTAATATACAACGTGTGGTCACCACTGACCAGGTGGCAGGGATAACGCACTGTTTGAAGACGAATGCGTTTGATTTGTTGTTGATATTTGACCACTATGTCTCAGTGGTACTTAAACAACGCATCCAAGATTTGATTTCGGTCGTGTTTGTATTACAGTTATCTAAGTCACACGTTGGCGATTCGGTTTTTTTATTTCGTTGTTTAGGCCCCATGCCCCATGCCATCGACGTATGTTTCTATGTACTTAATGATAACTAAGAAAGTATTATTTCTGTTGGAACTTACTTGAATAACCTTAAACCGGCTATAGTCCGTTTTTTTTCGCTGCGGACTAAATTGACATAAGCTGTGTAAGCTGTGTTGCCACTTTTTTGCGATTCGTTAATAGTGATGTGCCTCTACCGTAACTTTACGTAATTTACAATCTAGTACCGTTTTTCGGTAATAATAAAAAATGTTTCTTTAAAATAATATGACTGACAGGCATACCTATATAATGTAATTTAACCTTGTTATTGCGTATTCTTCAACAAGAAGTCAATAATTGTCGTATTTACTTAGGTTACGTTAGGTTAGGTTACGTTATACGTAATTAAAATTAGTAAATATATTTTTTTATCTGTGATACTCCATAGTTACCATGATTTTTAAAAGATTCGTCTATTATCAAATAAAAATAAAATTATCTGATAAAAGTAAAAAGTTACGATTCATAAAACCGGTATCGTATGACAACCCTAGGTACTATTAAAAAGCTGGTATCATTATTTCGAAAATTGACATTTGCATGTGTCAATTTAGTCCGTAGCGAAAAAAAACGGACTATACATAATTATGTAGATTATCCTGCGGTTTCTAAAAATAATAGTGATTGACTAGGAAGATTTCTTTGAATTGGTTATCTAAATAAGGTGCAAAGTTAAATAGTTTGTTAAACATCTAACTAAATCTAACTAAATAGAGTAGGTAATCTTTAAGTGCACACTTAGTTCAGCTTAACCGACACTCGAAGCCGGTCCTCCTACCAAGCATCATCAAACACATTCGTCACAGCACTCGAACGGCCGGCGACCACCGCGATGACAGCGCCACCAGCGCCAGTAACGAGCTGGTGAAAACCTGGAGACAACGGCGACGACAAATACCACACGAAATGTAAATCGTTAGCATTCGTCGAACTACTCCTGTGGTCGTTGACGACTAAAATTAAAATGCTTCATTTGACAATAGATATCTTATAGGACGTATAGTTATATTAAATTTACAGATTAAACTTACCTTTCTACTACCAGTCTCCAGTCGCAGATCTACTGGAAGAAATTTCTTTTTAATGAGCACTTAGGTAGGTACATTAGGTATAGCATATTGTTCCAAGGTCTCTGTAACCTGTTTATTTGCGTGTACATACTTATAATAATAAATAAATATCTACCTACCTACAGTGTAGATAACTTTGACATTAATAAGTACATTTCGAACACACTACAACTTAATTTAACTGTCAGATAAATGTCTGCCCCACCGGAAATCAAACATCAAACCTAAGACCTTCCCTTCGGCAAGTAAGTTCACTAACAAACTGACTGTGAAGTGGCTCTGTTATTTAAGTAAACGGATATACAGACTACCGATATATCGATATAGCTACAACCCTACCCACTACTAAGCATGGGTCTCTTCACTGTACTGGGGAAACCTAGAACATCCGCCAACACGTTCCTCTATCGAGAATTGGTGATACCTACGAAATTATTTTTGCCTCGTAAAATAAATTACTTCTTTAAAATCCACTATGTTATAATATTTTATCAATATTTTGAAAATAGGTACCTAGATATATTCTTTATATTTTTTTATGACGACAAAGTCTACAGACTAGGTATAAACTGTGATAGGTCACAGGATATGGATACATTTATTATAGATTATCAGATTATTCTTGAGTAGGCAAGCATAATAATATAGTCTCAATTTAGGTATTGCATTTTTATTAAACATCTCCAAGGAATTTAACTAGGTAGGTACTGAATCTGTACGTTGCCGTTGCCTTGTTTAAAATTAATTAACATTTATAAAAACATCTTTTAAGCCAACGAAAAGTTATTTCGAGTCCAACTCAAATTTCACAATATGGTATAGATGAATAACGTATAATAGATAACGCATGTTGGTAATTTGAAACCGACTAGTATTTAGTACCAATAACCATTTTAAAAATATTTTCTCAAGAGCGGATTGTGAGATCAACTTCCCACACATTCGAGTGTTGCCACAAACACTCGAAACGAATGCTTGGGCACAAGAGCGCGCCAAAAACGTTTTGACAAATGGAATGTTTGACATTTGACATTTTAATTTTTCACAAAAACAGGTAGGTACTATAAAACTGCTTACATAATGTTGTTGTTTTAATGACAAAGTTTTTGTAGCTATGTTCTGGCTTTCAACAGCATGTTTTATAATTTTATCAATGCAGTATGTACGGATAAAAAAATACTAGGAACTTAACCCTAAAAAAGGAATTTAGATCATAACGCTGATTAAAAACATAATATATTTTACCATCGACAACTCTACCTGAAGTAGTTATGTGTTATATATATGTTTTATTGTTTATTGTGTTACTTACTTACAATTCTGTTTACTCGGTAATGACTGTTACATAGCAGGCTATCATGTCATCGCTGTTATTTATATAGGCATCAGAATCTCTACAGCCGGAACATTTCAATCATACATCCATTCTTTCACTTGTCAAATAATATACGACATCGATATGGCAACGCCATCTAGCGGCTCGTTCGTAACAATAAAACTGCTCCGCAATATTGACCGCTTATATTAGGCTTTATGTCATAAACGACAGAGATACAATTACGATAACGGCGATGTGCACTTGCACCCTTACGCCGTCGCACGTGACCACGCCGTCGGTCTCACTTCCGCACGTGCACTTGACATATATCTATCTTTGTCGTATTATAATACGTCAGCTTCATTGCCCGTTTCCATTACACTAAATCAAATTACCGACTGTTGCTCGGCCGTCGGTCGCGTCGACCGATTCGACCGTGTACACCGATCGCAAGGAAATTCTGATCAAAATGCTCGTTTTTAAAATGTTTCCCGAGAAAAATAAGCCGTCAGATAAAAAATAATAAAGTACTAAAATCAGAAATGGAATCGGAAGAAGCAGAGTCAATTTATTCGGGGCCTCGTTACAATTCCGATTTTTATCTAACGTCTCGAATGAATGCCGCCGAAGACGGATTACAGTGGATCGCGGCAACGGAGCGCCGACAAAAACTCCGATAGAGAGGGACGTCGCAAGGCAATCGATTCCGTCCTCGACGGGAAAGGATTGGCCGCCGAGCGAGCGCGCGCGATCGTGTCTTTACGACGTGTGAAAGAGATAAAACAATTCCTTATGTCGCTATTCTTAAGTCATTTGCACGTTCGAAATGGCACTTTACTTGTAGATATTAAGGTCGCAGTTTCATTGTTATGATTGCGTATTGACGATTGTGGCGTACTGTAACGGAACGTTATAACTTCATTTGGCGGCGGATGGGATATTACGCTCTCGTGTCATGAGAATAAGGACGACGGTCGTTTGCGGCGGGAGGAGTTCTGGACGGGTTGGAAGTGCGGCGGTTGCTATGGTGACCGGGCGCGTTGGAATGCCTGTTTAGGCAAGCGATGCACGGAACGAAATCAGGGTTGCCCGCTCTCTGGATGATTTTCCCATAAATAATTTTCTAATAAGAGCAATACTTATTATAATTAGACAATAATGGTGCCACTTTCGTATAGGCCGTCGCCGCGCAATCTTGTTCATTAGGCACTGAAGTTGTTATCTGTTTATTGATGTCGAATTAATAATAGCATAAGTATCCCAATGAGAAATTACTTGACGGCTGCTGAATATTGATGCCAATTGCGTTTGCAAATACATTCAATTATGTTAAAAACGCTCCCATTAAGATAAGACAATCCCATAATAATTAATGTAGGTAATTATCCCTCCCAGGTTTAATTAGAATTCCATCTTTATGTAATAGTTAATCTAAAGGAGTAAGTGGTTCTCGGAGGCGTTGTGTAACGTTTTTATCGGTCGTTTTGTTTTGTAATGGGCTTATGTGTTGGCGATCGTTAGGTTAAATAGGTATTCTAGATAGGCATTTCAGCAGGTGGCTCTCACACGACGGAGGTAATGTAGATATTGATTGAGCTGCGAAGGCTCACGGGCCAGACGAGGCGATCGGGTGATCTCTGCATAATTACCGCCGCTTATGACTACACATGAACAAGCAACTAATTTTTAATATTCTCCATTCCAATCGGCTCGAGACGCGAAATTAGAAGCGGACAGAGATGGCTTGAGGGCGATACGTGAGCGCGAGCGGGCGAGCACGAAATTGCTCAATTTGTGCCTCGGCTCATAAGGTGCCTTCGGGTTCCTTTTTCAAAAATCCAATGAGATCGATCGCTCGCCATGTCCGCAAATTAGAGTGGGAATCGTTGTTCGTTAGCGTTCACCGCGGAGCCAAACGTCCTAACCGCCGCGTCCACGAGAACCCGATCTGGCCTCAACCGCCCGGTACTTAGGACCTGGTTCCCCTGCCAGTCTTAATCTTAATCTACGTTTCTCGAGAGTCAAAGCTCGCCGCTCGAGTGCGCAGAGATGCATTTTAGTATTACTAGCGGTCTCGGGGCACTCATTTCGCTCGAACCTTTTAAAGGCTGCGTTCCCGCGTCGTCGGCGATCGTCCGGGGTCATGCGCGCGCGAAAATTGCACTCGCGGCTGCGAGCGGTGACCACGCTTATGTACCCGCCTTATTTATTATATTCGCAGCGAGCTATTAAGCGAGCGAATCGATCCGTCGTGTACGACGATCTCGCAGATGAGATAGCGCGCGAATTTCCCCCCCAAACCAGTTTTTCTCCGGGTTAAATTACTCCTAGAGTCTCGGCGATTTAAATAACAGCCCGTGATTCGTTCACATCGTCTAAGCGAGCGTTAAAACGTTACTTTGTAATGATCGCTGATCGGCGCTGACGGGGCTCTACGTTACCCACTACCGGTCTGTTTACTGTAATTGTTTCTTATATGGCCGCCATTTTGCATGCACTAATAATATGAGGTCTCGATTTTTACGAATATCCTCGCGGTTTATGTGCATGCAACTATTCGCGTCGGATGGGTCGTAAAGCGGCCGTACAACTCAATAAACGCTCCGTTTCACGGAAGTGTAGGTGAGCGAGCAAGAATGTGGTGGACGTAAAAAGCGACCGTAAAATTGGCGTATTAATAATGATCCTCCGTTTACGATATCTACGTAGAACTTTGATGTATGGGAGTGCGATTGTATCACGCTGTCTACTTCGTTAGGACGCACAGGTGCGGAAAAGCCAAGTTTAGTTGATTTGATTGGCATCTTTTATTTATTTTAAATCTGTAGTTACGTCGGAAAATCTGATGTGCACGAATTTGGCATCTTGTTAAATCCCAGTTAGCTTTAAAATTCTTAAGAGTTTACTAGACGAATGATTGTTTTAGAAAATTGGTTGTTTTGGGAATTTAGTTACGGAAGTTAAAAATCTTAACTGTACCGTTTTACGCTAACCGGGTCCTAACCGTGTTTGATATCTAAACCAATTGGTCAATATTATTGAAGCATTTAAAATTTTTTGCTTATACTTAAAGTATCTTTCGTATGTCGTAATAACTAGTACTATACAAACATGTATGTAGGTACTAGAATGATATATTTGACGTCAATCATGAATAGAATAGGTACCTATCTCTTTTCTTAGTGTAGCAAATAACGCTTCTTAACCTTAAGGTGTAGGTGTGGCGATAACTACCACACAAATGTTTACGTACCCAACATACATACATAAACGTAATTACCAGCGCCATATATAAGTAAATGCGTTTAATAAACGCACTCCCCACGTACTGGCTCATTATAGTGGCTCAGCAGGTGGTCCGGCGGCTCCGGCGTGGCCTCCAATTTGCCCTGAGAACCCTGACCCCTCACCGCCGCATGCAGGCCTCCGATTATATGCTAATACATGGATAGCCTCCATTTACGTTGACGCTACAGATTGTTCGATGTTGGGTTGCCAGCTTGCCAGTCTGCCTCAGGATTGCTGTATAGATATCTGGATTTGAGGATTGCTAAGGTATCTGAATTTTGCGTTGCTTGGTATACCTACCAACTTCTGAAGAAGTGGACCAAGGTAAAAAAATAAATATTATTTTGCACTCTTAATCCTCATCAAGGATACAAAGTCTTTACTTTATATTTATGTACGTATTAGTGCCTAAGCTATAGGGTGAAGACTTGTTTTTTTAATGTAGGTGTCTTGACATTATTTTATTCAATGTTTGGGTAACAAGTGTGCAGTAGTAAAATTAGGTAAATTAAATATGAAATGGTAAATAAACTTATGGAATATACTTAGATATAATATTGATAGAGCTGATAGTGGATGATAATTTTGTAGTAAGTATAATTGAACCATCACAAATATTTAAATCTATTTAAACGTTAACATAGTGTAACTGAATGAAATAGGTAACACCCGAGTCAAAAAACTGTACCTACTATGTGGCTTTGACTCTTTAAGAAAAAGGGACCTTAATCAGGGTTCGCTACATTTTACCAAGTTTGTCAAGTGTGTGTTGACAGATCGTCAGTAAGTAAAAAATGTCAAAACACTATACATTCTTTGGGCATTCACTTCAAAAGAAATGTTAATGGAGGATTCGAAGGCAAGCAACAAGAATAGTCTTGATTAAAATGATTATCGATTCAAAACACTTTGCACAAGAATTCATACTGGATTTATTTCTCATTTTATGCAGGTAGGTTATCCCGCTGGGTTTTTAAGAACATTGATATACCTACCTATTGAATATCTATCATCGCGACATTCACAAATAGTTATGTTAATGTAATATAAGAGACTTAATTAGAATGTCATTAGTTCTTGGAAGGCATGAAGGTAGGTAAATAACGTGGTATGTTGTTCTCAGTGGTGCGAAGGCACGTGACCTCCAAAGCGATAGGCGGTAACCGAATAGTTTGTTTGGTTAGTTGACTAACGATCGGACGTGTTTATAACGGAGCGGGACAAAGGCGACGGAGTGGGTGGAAGTCGAGTGTTTAAAAATATTTCAAGTAGAGCTAAGTGGACGGAGTGGCGCGGTGTCAAGAGCGCCATCGGCTCGGCTCGAGAGGCCGCGACTCGGAACACACCCACGTCTTCATTAAAAGCATTCGCTTATCGCTAAAATCGATCTCGTTACGAACAATGAAACGGGTCGAAACAAAAACCGGCCGACCGGTAAACGAATACGAGAAACGTAATCGGGGCGAACGTCGCGCCAAATAAAATAAAACCTCAATCAAAAATCTCGAGGCAGTCGGTATCATAACCGGAGCCGAGCGTCGACCCGGCGGCCATATACGCGGCCGGGTGGGTTACACCCGCGACTCACAAAAAAACGAAACTATAATAATGTAACGCACTAAGTATCCGTCTTAAAAATACGCTTCGCCTTGCGCGCGTCGCGGCATTAACGCGTCGGTGGAAACGAGCCCCGGCCGGCGCGTGGTTTTGAGCTCAGCGTCTCGGCGCGAAGGTTGGGATTGCAAGGGCAGGGTCGCGGGCCGGAGGGCCGGGGGGTGGGGTGCGGGCGCGCGGGGGCGGCGGTGATGGATGGCCCAATCAGGCGGCGTGGCGGTGCCGGCCGCGCTAATCGAGCAGCGAGCAGCGAGCAGTGCGCCCCGCGAGCCGCGACGCACACACGCGCGCTCGCACGCCGTCGTGAGGCCCCAAACATTGGAGGGATGTTGGCGACCACGACCTGTATGCTAAACCATTGGACGACCAGCAGTTGATGCCAGCGATACTTGTAAAATGTCATATTTCGATCGTCAGCGAAACTCCTGCAACATTGAGGCAACAGAAACAGTAACAATCATCTTTGAAAATATTATTGTAAAAGATATCAACTTGTAACACGTTTCTTATTTGTATACATCATTCATGATACTATATTAGTTTACAGTTCTACGAAATATATCAGATGTATCAGATGGCTTAGTATACCTTAAGGGACACCGGCTTTCAATATACAATTCATCCTAATTGACTAACTTTGACCCCATAGAATAAAGCAATGAACTGCCGTTCCGTTTCTATTCTATGAAACTGCAATTGTTCTGGGCACCTTTTTCTGTACTTAAAGTCTGTTTACAGAAAGATGTCTAATCAGCTGAAGGTTTTCAGATAAAGCGATGAAGTAAACAGTTGGAAAGATATGGCTGCTGTTGAGTTACTTACAGCTATTTACATATATGAACTTTCCAATTCATAAGGAGCTTAAGTTCCTCAAAATGTTGTATCTTTAAAATACAGATTTGTTTATCGATGCTAGGAATATTTACTAGATTTTCCCTGCGAACACAAAGGTGTAAAATCCAAAGGTGTAGTCAATTAAATAAATACAGTGAGATCAGATACATAAATCCAGCCAGACCTCTTGCCATTTCGAGTAGCAACAGACGTGTGTACCTGCCGCAGAGTGCAAGACAAAGCACCAGCGTTTGTTTACCCCAAACACTGCAGCGGCGGCGGCGGGCCATCCTGAAAATCGATGGTAACCAGCCGAGACGAGGGCGTGCGAAGTGCGCGAACCGACGCGATGAGTAACGGCGTATTTACGTCCGTCCGCCGATCGATGGCGGCCAACTGTTGTGAACACGCGGGAATCGGGGAAAAAACTGTCAGCACCCACCCCGCTATTAACGGCCACGTGACTAATTTGGGAGCTGTCACTAGCACTGCCCGCGCACGTGGAGCTGTTTGGCCACGCTGGTACTTTGACCTACAAAGCCGCGTCGCGTGGACAGATCGGATTTGTTGATGTGGAAGTTTTAAGTGTTCCTAACTTTGTGCCGCTTAAAGCTAGAGTTGTCCGTTATTATTATGCTGTCAGCTATGGACGAGACAAAACAGAAACTACAAACGGTCAATACAAAATGTGCTTATTGTAATATGTTCACAGATATTCTGTTCTATAGCCACATAAAAGGATGATAAGAGAACTAATGATAACATTACGATTATCAAGTTAAAATAGTTTTATTCGGTAGACTTAGACAAAAAAATATATTCCATTAATTGACCGCTTATAAATAGTTACAATAGATGCTCTACGTTAGACTGCTTCTACTTCATGTACTAATTCTGATGTGAAACTTTTTGTTTTAGGGAATCTTGTATTTTATGAGCAAGTAAGGAGAATAGAACGGGTAGCTTCCAAATAAGCTATTGTATCTCAAATCATCAAAAGCAATGTGCCACAAATTTCTGATAGGATTGTGATCCTTTTTGATGCTTAGAGATATTCTTTATTTGTTAAACTTGACAACACAAGTAGTTTAAAAACTTGTTTTCAGTAGATATATAAATAGTAATACCTAGACCTAAACAAAAACAAAAGCTGTGTAATGGAAATGAATCAAGGAAGAAGGCCTTTACACATCATTGGAGTTTATCTGACGGACATCTGATTTCTGATGTAGTTCCGCACTGACCGGAACAACTTGACGCAATCTTGCCCCAGAAATGTCATAAATGTGCTTGTTCCACACAAAATCTATCTGTAATCCCCGATTGCACAGCGAGCCACGAGCCACGAGCCCGGAGCCTTCACCTGTAAAAACGGAGATAGATCCAGATACGTTTAATTACAGGCGACGTCCCAAAAATGGCTGCCATAAATCAACCAGCATAGCATTTTATCAAGAGACCTTTCTCCGACTAATCCGGACTGAATTGAAACGGATCTAATGAATCTGGGTATACGTGGAGAAAAAAAGCATCACATCTCGATGCCCTACGATCATTTTAACTTTTTTCGAGCGTTCGCTCTCGAGGGCCGCTTTTTATTATTATTTTTAATTCTGTCCGTCGTCTTGTTCGTTTTTTTGTTTGCCTTTTCATAAATATTTTAAAATCGGATTCAGTCGGGGACAAGCGAGGCGAATGGATTAGGATTTAGATATTTTCGGGGCGCGTAATTTATGCCCCTCTTTGTTGAGATATGAATAATGAGAGGGGATGATAAATCTCGCGCTATCGGCGACCGCTCTGTCGGATCTTGGCGTTTTCTTTAATAGTTTCCGCTGCGGATCACCTATTTCGACGTTTGCTCCTTTTATCTTATCACCGTTACCTGCTTTATTTATTGGGAAAACAACGGCAGTATGTAGCTACAAACTTATAATCTCCTAGCAAGCCAGATTATTTAGGTTTTTTGACACGAACACAAAACAATATGTATGTACTTATCGCCGAGCGTCATACATAAATAATAATTTAAAAGTAAATTAATAATTACTTTGTTATTATGTCAGTAAAAAATAATGTATATCTAAGTTTTATATATTTAATTAATTATACAATATTAATCTTCTTCTTAGTCGTTTCGTTCTTGGCAGAACGGTCGTGGTCGTCATTGGAGGGTTGTGGCACGCTTAACCAAACGTCTCCACTCCTCTCTTACAGCTGCCTTCTTCGTGCATTGATGCAGGGGTTCGTTCAACACGTCTCTGACTTGGTCAGTCCATCTTCTTGGCGATCTGCCGCGTCCTCTAGTGCCCTCTACTCTGCCGTGGACCACTAAATGTTCCATCGACCGACTATCATCCCGTCTAGAGACATGCCCGAAGAAAGTGAGAATGCGTGCTTGTACGATGGAAGACAGACGCTGCTTGATGCCGAGTTCCTCTCGAATAGAGTTGTTGGTTCGAAAGTCGTTCCAAGAAACTCTGAGCATTTTGCGCCAGCACCACATCTCGAGAACATCTATCTTCTTCTTCTCACTTTCTCGGAGGGTCCATGTCTCGGCAGCGTAAAGGAATATGGAGAATACTAGCGCTCGGACTAGCCGGGTCTTAGTGGCTTTAGTTATATTTCGATTTCTCCATATTTTTTGCAGCTTTTCCATTGCAGATCTGGAGAGAGCCATGCGTCGCTTAATTTCGTCGATACACCCACCGTTATTCGAAATTAAGGCTCCTAAGTAGACATACGATTGGACCACTTGGCAGTTTGCGATTTGGGTGATTTCTGGCGAGTTGTTATTAATGCGGTCAACAATCATGACTTTTGTCTTGCTTCTATTTATTTTGAGGCCAAAATCTAGACTGACGCTTTCCAACTTGCGAAGGAGTTCTTCCATAAGTGTGACACTCGTAGTGAACAAGGTGGTATCGTCTGCATATCGCAAGTTTGAGATTTTCAGACCACCGATCGCGATTCCATCTGACCAGTTCTCGAGGGTGGTTCTCATTATTAACTCTGTGTAGATGTTGAATAGTAAAGGGGAGATAATGCAACCTTGACGAACACCGGCACTAGGATGAAATTGGCCGGAAAGCTTGTCATCTGTTCTTACGGACGCTGTACTGCTTTCATATAGGCACCTGAGCAGATGTACAAGGTGTTTTGGTGTGCCCATTTTCAGCAGAGTATCCCAAAGTTTAGGCCATTTAACGGAGTCGAAGGCCTTTGAGAAATCCACAAAGCAGATGTAAGTTGCTTTGTTGTATTCCCGAGATTTTTCAATTATTTGGCGAACAATGAGTATCTGCTCCCTGGTACCTTTACCTTTCACAAAACCTGCTTGCTCAGGAGCTATTTCCTTAGATAGATAGGACTTGAGGCGCTCGTTGATGATATGCAACAATATTTTACTTGCGTGTGGTATAAGCGCAATAAGGCGATAGTTGCTGCAGAGTTTTGTTGACCCCTTTTTATGAAGTGGGACAAAGACGCTGTGAGCCCATTCACGCGGCCAGACACCTGTTTGCCATATCTTGTTGCACAGCACATAGAAGATTTGGACGCCATATTCACCCAAGGCTTTTATAGTTTCAATAGGGATTGAATCATCTCCTATGGCTTTACCATTTTTCAGGTGGTTTATAGCCGCTCTGATTTCATCCTTCAGAATGTTCGGCTCTTTTTCTTCGTCCATGGGCTCAGTTGATGTAAAATATTGTGATTGCGGGTCCTCAAATAGTGACTGACAGTACGTTCTCCAAGTTTCTGATATTGCCTCGATCTCCGTAACTATTTGACCATGAGAGTTCTCTATAGCCCATGTTTTGGATGAGAGAGATCGGGTTATCATGCGTATCTTTTTATGGAGGTCACCCGATTCGTTTTTATTTGCATGGGCTTCAACCTCAATGCATATGTTCTGAAGCTGGGTGTTGAGGTCTCTTCTGCAGGCGGCCTGTATTTGTGCAGATTTCTCGTTTAATTTCCTCACATCCGTTCCCGTAGCTTTCATTTCTCGTCTTTCCTTTACAAGTGCCAGAGTATTGTCACTCATCCAGTGCTGTTTTTTATGAGTACCCAACGGAAGTATTGGATGTTTGGCAGCGCAACTAATGAGGGTTTTCGCGCGATTCCACATTTTATTCGGGCATTCGTTATAATCTACAGTCGCCCATAGGTTCCAGTTTTGTTCTATTGCAGCTGTAAATTTTGTCTTATCCTTAACTTCGATTCTTCGTGGATAATCGAGCTTTCGAGCCGCTCTCAATTTAAGCTGTATTTTGGATACTAAAAGTTGGTGGTCTGATCCACAGTCTGCTCCTGGTAATGTGTGAGTGTTTCGGATAGACGTTTTCCAGCGTGACCTTACCAAGATATAGTCAATTTGGTTGCGGTAATTACCATCCGGTGATGTCCACGTGTAAAGTCTTCGAGGGTGGTGTTGAAATAAGCTGTTCGATATCATAAGATTGTTATCAGCTGCAAACTGTATTAATCGTTCTCCTCTTTCATTACGCTGTCCTAGTCCGTATTTCCCTACACAAGAACTAATTAGGTGGGAGTCTGAACCAATTTTGGCGTTGAAGTCTCCTACGATGAGAAGTAACTCTCTTTGTGGAATTTTTAATATGGTGTTTTCTAGATCTGCGTAGAACGACTCAACATCTTCACTGCATGCGGTACTAGTTGGTGCATAAACCTGTATGATGTTGAAGTTTACCGGTAGTGCTTTAAGCTTGATGCTTATAATTCTATCGCTAACAGGTTCATATCCCAATACGCAGTTTTTTAAAGTCTTCGGAACAATGAAAGCAACCCCGTGTTTGCTACTGTCGTTATTACCAGAGAAGTATATGACGTTAGATTCAGTGAGTAAGTGACCATGTCCCTTCCAGTGTGTTTCGCTTATACCACAGATGTTAATATTACAGCGATGAAGCTCATCCTCGAGAATTTTGAGCTTTCCGGGCTGAAGTAAGCCGCGTACATTCCAAGTGCCTATCTTCTGGATTTTACGCATTTGAAGGGGTATTCCAGTAGCATGGTTTCCGTGAGGTGCCTGGTTTCCTACACCCACATGGCCGGTAGCCAATTTCCCACCATCTGTCCCGGACACAGAATGGCGCCGGTTGCTAAGCGGATCGCAAGGCCACTTTGTCTTATTTTTATTTCCTTCCATAACGACTTTCGTGGGAAAATAGTGCAGTGGTTTCCCCTTGCCTTCTGCACCAGACATTTTTGGAGTCATTTGGTACTCCAAGGCCGCTGTAACCTCTTCCACCCAGTTGCCCGAATGGGTATGTAATGGATATACCGCCATTGGTCGGTCGCCAGTTCCTCGTCTGTTGTCTAGCAGGGGGCACCACGAGCAGGTGAGGTTGACGGTTGGGGCCGATTGGTTGTTGTTATCGTTCTCCCCCTTACCCCCCAATATTAATAATTATTACAATATTAATAATTATGATTAAATCATAATTATTTTCAATAATAATCACAAAGTAAAATTACATTATGAGAATATTCTATGTAGGTTCAAGGTTACAACAATAGTATTGTGAAATAATAATAAATAGGTACCTACCTTCATAAATGTGTCTACATACCTATTTGTTACTTTTCTAAGTTCTAATTAAATTCTAATTAAAAGTAATTTTAATAATTAGACAGGAACGTGTAGTAAGGTCTTAAGATCACTGTAAGTTTCGAAGTAAACTACCTAACTCAAGTCGAATAGCTGGGATGCTCGCGCGGCAATTAGAATATTCTAATTCAGCTCTGGGGCTGAGCCATTTAAATTCCTATAAAACCGATTTAAACCATAAAGTACCAGCAGCTATTCCAAATATGCGGCTCGTTTAAAAAGCCCTTAACGAAATTATTAGAGCTACAAAAAAGGGTCAAGCCGATGATTTACCGACGTCACTTTTGACAGCTCGTAGTTTTGTTTGAGTAAAATTATAGTAATTTGATAAAATATCCATCTACTTAAAATAAACGCTAACACAAAAACGGTACGGATGAGGAATGGCCGTTTCGTAATAGAGCAGGCACGTAAGGAACGCGGTTAATTCCTATTGTTCGGTGTCGATGGGAATTTCTTAATCTGCATCGCTCATCTTCGTGTTGTTGTACGGCCGAAACGTCCGCCGAGCGCTGCGGCCGCCGATGCGATAGCCGATAGCAATATTATAGGTAACATTCGTAAAGATCTCATTGGAGCCCCTGGGTCCCGGGTCCCGGGCCCCACGTACTGGGCTACCGAGCGGCGTCCGTCATCCCACACGTGGCATCGCCCAGACTCCGCTCTTTTTGTCGCTCGACAATATTTTTGCATCGCAATAAAATCGACTTTTTATTCATAAGCGCTCGTTTCGAACGTACAAAAATAATAATGAGAGTTGTAAAAATCGCGAATTTATACGAGGGCCCGACTCCGTTCGTCCTTAATATGATTTCTTGTGGAACACTCCTTATTAAATAATCTTTGAAAACGAAAATTATGTCCCCGTCTTCGGTCCGTCCGATCACAATAAAAACCGGGATTTGACAAGATTAAAATTGTAATTCAAGTTATTTCTGACGTGCGTCTTATTGCTTTTTCGCTACGGTCTCCGAAGCGCGTTTTATTTTGCCGAGCCCGTCCCGTAACTCGGATCGCGGCGCGACGTAATCCGGACGTCTTAAGGAAAATAAAAACCGCACACCGAATATGTGTAATGTGGGTATTAATATAAATATATCTCGATATTAATTATGAGACAGCGCAAGGCTCTTTAAACCCCCGCTTGTGGTTGCGACACCGATTCATATTTTTAATGTAACAATAAAATTGAAACATACGTTATCTTGCAATCTTCCGCTGCGAAACTTCAACTTTTAAAGCTATTGTCACGGTTTGTCAAACGGGAAAATACGCAACGGAATTCTTACTTTATGAGGCTTGCAAAAGCTCCCTGACAAATGAGGCAGAGATACTTCGATAACGCAAATGATTGGAGTAAACGCGGCTAAAAAATAATAAAATAAAATATTGACAAAGGCATAAAACGCGCTCGGCTGTCCCCGGTGACACTTCGATTTAAAAAGTAAAAAAAGTGTCATGGCATCTTTGCGCTTTCCCGCCTTCCCGCCTCGCTGTCAATATCCATTCCATTTGCGAGGTCGTAATTTTGAAAAATGTAAAGAATAATTTTACATAAATAATTGCACTTACAAGTATTTTTACTCAAAATATTCTTACCACCCACTGTTAGTTTACGACTTCGACTTCGATGTGCCTCCATTTTATGACGACTCTAAAATGTTTACGATGTTCATTATTCAGTTTAATCTAATGTTTTGTTAAATCAAATAAAGGTAATTTACAGACAAAAATGGTGTGCAAACAATGGAGATTCGATTTCCCACAATGAATGCAACGCGGCGCGGTAAACTGGCAACACCACTCATAGACGCGTTCACGGCCGCCATTACGAGAGATTACCTCTAATGTAATGTGTCGGTGATTTGAAATAATCACGCAGATTACGCAGCAGTGCCGTTGTGTAACCATTTTAATCAATACCATTGTCGATCTATCGGCTCAATAACAATAATACTGTGTTTTATCTTTTATATAAATACCACCTGAACCTTGAGGCTATGTTATGTTACGTCTGTGTGTATTGACAATATTAAGTATTGCTCTTTACTCAATAGTTTATTTGACCGTAAGAAATTACTGCGCAATATGAATGTAACCAATTGTAAAAAATGTTATTGCCTCGAGTGTCATTGTTCGCGGGCGACAAACGTATATTTATTTTTTATTTTGGCAACTCGTATACCATTACTGCCAGTGACACGTATGAAACTTGTGGTTTCGAACGGACGTTTGAGGTTGTAGCTGGTTAGGAGGTTTTAAAAAAGGAAAATAATGACAAACGGATTTGCAGTAAAATAGTCCTAACGAGAAACTAGAAAGATATAAACCGAGCGGTGCGGTCGCTCGTACTCACCACAAGTAATTTCAAAAGAAATCTAGCCTCGGGTGTGTTCATCGACTTTAATCGAGCGTGCCTTATTCAAATTACTCTGCTCGGGGCACTAATAAGTGGCTCACAGAGAACACTTACAGATAATTGAATTAATTTCGAATTCAGAAATCGATTTCTGGGTTGTACCGCTATTCGTCGATAGATGGCGTTGTGTAGAGCGTCGATCCGTTCGGGCGAAAAGAACCTTCGTTTTTACCTTTTTTGGAGGCTTAGTTAATAATATTGTATTCGCAAAATAAAGCGGTGGACATGTCTTGTTTATGCAAAAGGGAAATTATCTCGCCACGGCGGGTGTGCATGCAAAAAACATGAACATCTTGAACGTGGAAACAATCATGCGGAGGCGGTTCCACCCGAAAAGCATAACAATGTAGGAGCTGCTTATAATACATTCCATATTCCCGGATCGTAATTGAACATCGTATGCAAATGCGGCGCGCGCTCGCCATCTCTTTAATATTTATAGTAACCTGGTACTCATACGGAGCAGGTGGTGGGACCGTGCGGTATTTATATTATTTTTTCTTTTTATATATTTATGTCTTTGAGCCTCGTCTGTACGCTGCTAAAAATAGTGGAGCCCAATTATAACTATTTACGGCTAAAGAAGACAGTGAAATTATGAGGACGACCCTTTTAGTGATGAGATATTATAATGACACTTAGTTTTGATAAAAAGGCCGGTAATGTAAAGTTAAATGATAAATTATAGAAAGCTATGAATTACTCATTGATATTGTCTTTTTTGCAATGGTCTCAATTGAACTGACTGAGCCAATTAGACATCTATTCAACTACCAACAACAATGTTTTGTCCAAAGCTTGTACTTAAAAATTGTTTTGTTGAAAAGTAATGTTATGAAGTACTTTGTAAAGAGCATTATAAAACGTTAAGGTGACGTGCAACAAAATATAAAGATAATATTATTTTAAATGTCTCAAAACAAGCAGATGACCTCAATCCTTCAAGATGGTGGCGGCGCGCGGCGTTCCTCGAACTGTTTGTACGTCATTACTCGGGAACCATAAATCTCTATGATTTCGCATAAATTTACATTTTAACGGGTGCCGTCGCGACACCCGCGACCATTTAGCACTCCATAAAATTAGAACAAGACAAAAGAGTGGCACCAATCAGCCGATCGCAGCGCCCCTGGCGGACGCCGGACGAGCCTTTGATGTATGAGTATGACCCATGTTGCGGCTATTGGAAAATTGTTTTAAACTAAAAGTTTTACGTGTGAATTTTATTTACTTTATTATAATAAAATATGATTGAAAAATATTAGAGAAATCAAGCTTAATTAGTATTCAAAGATTTTATTATGAAATAAATGAAATATCAGAAAAGCATTGCAAAAAACAATCACGATTGAATTGCAAAAAAATTACTGATTGATGTTTATAATTAAGACACATGGCCGATAAAAATACTATTCAGGGCATTTTTAAATTAGAAGATCGCTTTACATTTATTTTAAAAACTGTTGTTTGTCTGTCTTTAAGACCCGAGATATTAAGAATAGCACTTAGATAATGAGAAGTAAATCTTTGCAAGCGCCAGCAATACCCGAGTGCGGGTGTCCTATCAACAAATAGGGATTCAATTCAACATCATGAGACGATGCAAACGTTCCAATTCGATTTTCAAACAAAAATTCAAAATTGGAACAATTCTTGCGGGTAACTTTTTGCAAACGTGTGCCGTTACCATGTAAAAGGATCTTGAGCGCACCGCACGCGCGCGCATGATCCCGTGGCGTGCTGACACCGATAGCTCACCGACCGCTCGTGACGATGCGTGTTGCCACTTTCCCAAATTACATATTTGGTCTTAAGACCTCCCTCGGTGCGAAAGTTGAAATGTTAGCCGGGGAATTATCGCCGGCTTGCGTGGTCGTCTTGTTGCGCCAAATCCTCGGGTTTGAAGTTAGAGCTGTGTAGTGCAACTCTTGTGTCGGTCTTAACTTCAGGGGATGAGGGGAAGTACGCTCAGGTTGTTCGATAGCGGATTGGTTTTAGATAATCCTTGCGGATTACAGAAAGAGCTGAGTGTTTTAACTTACTGTTTCATGTGAAGGTTTCTGAAACAACTAATAGGTTCAGTTGTAGCTGTAGTAAATGACACAGGTTTGAAGAGCGTGATGACCGACATCTTTTTTTTGGCAAAGCATGAGTGATAAGTTTTGGCTTGCCATTTTTCATTAATTATCCCAATGTCTTCTAACAACTCCTTACTAGCTGAAAGATATACCTAACGAAATTTTGAAACGATACATCGGGTAACAAGTAAACTAAACAAGTAACCCAGTGCATATAAGTTAACTGAGCTAATTTACCATAGTTACAATCCAAACGGCCTAATGCTGGCTTTTCGGAACAAGTTTAGTGATAAAAGTTATTCGTATCCAGCTCTTTAGAGCATGACTCCAATCTAACGTTGGGCTCCTGCCGCTACCTCTACGATCTCATCGTTCCACTGAAAGCTGCTGCCGATTTTCTTCAAGTAGCTAAACCTTATCCGTTTTGAAAACGTCAACATCGAGGAAACGTCAAGAAACTCCCAAAGTGCTTCTTTTCCTAGCTACAGTTAAAGACCGCACTCACTGCTACTGCTAGCAGCAGACTTGTCAAAGCAGTTTAATAACCAGTGACCTCCTCAAACACACCTAACATTGCCTCACAGAATTCCAACAGCGTCGGCTAAGTGGTCGACTTCGTTACATTCAGTTTCCTGCCGAATTGCGAAGTGGTCGAAAGTTGCATTACACACTGGCACCAGTCGGTGCCGCAATTAAAAATAAACGTGTGTGGCGTCGGTGTTTACACCCGCCTGTGATGGACACGGCGCATACGTGGTAAGGATGGTGCATACCACCCAGCTCATCGCGAAGCTATTAATATACCTAATTTTATTGGTATCTTCAAATCTACAGTGAATAGGATTGTATTAAATTAAACCTAGGTAAGTGTCTTCAAATTAATGAAGAAGATTTTACTAAATTAGTGCGTTTTATCGTCCAAGCTTGTACCACTTACCAACAGATGGGATTGTAATCACCACAGTCAAAAAATTTAATACACGGAGTTTTCTCTCGGTTCTACTTCTTCATACAATTCCTCTATATTTTTTATTCCGAAATTAAATTGGCAAACGACCATTCTGCACCACCCTCCAGCTGCCGCCCCCGACAACTGTGACCGACCAACAAGACTTAAATCGGGACTAGGATGGTCAGTCAAGCCACTGTCTGGCGTTGGAACATTAGTATATTAGTATATTAGTATATTGGTTAGTTCGTTAAATGAGGACTGGTGCACGGACTGTTAGTGATAGTTAGTTCTATTAGTTGTTGGTACATATTAGTCTGTTTATAACTGCTATTAAAATATCTTCCTAAAAAATAACGTTTAAATCGAAAATTTAAATCCATTATTCAAACCACCTCGCTGGCAATTGAACCTAGGATGTTTCGACAGGCAGTCCAGAATGGTGTGAGGTATTAAAATTAGTAGTTCCTCGCCACGCCACAAGTGGGCGCTAGTCCTAACCGTTCACAAATAAACTGTGACGTCACACCGCCGTTTCATATTGCGTCAATATTGTAATTACTTTTTATGGTATGGTAAGTGAAACAGTTACCGATCAGTAGTTATAGTGGGGTTTGGAGCTTTTTAACCTTGCCACTCGATATTTTAACTCCTGTTAGATTATCTTGGTTGGCCTGAGTATTTCATACCGATTAACCGATAAATAAGTAGATAAGTCTACCATACCATAATAACATACTGGTCATCGTCACTCATGGAGAGTCAGAAAAACGTTGCAGGCCTTAAGAGAAGGTAAAATAAAAATAAAGGAAGAAACGTTGTTTGCTTGCTTGTACCTACTTCTCATCTCAACCCTTTCAGGACAGATAAATGTGTAGAAGATAGTTGGTTAGGAGTTAGTACTTCTTTCAGCCCTGTGGTAGAGCTAAGCTACCTATTGCCGACAGGCGACATGAGAGCTTTTAAAGATTAAGAATATCATACAGTGACTAGGTTTATTTAGGTATACCTATTTTAAGACTTTAACCTAATAAGAAATAAGTATACCTAAATAGTGGATTTGAGACATGTGGAATATCCCGACAATTTATACATAATTATGTATTATTATGCACATCCAAATGCATAAGCCTTAATTTGCATGTAATAAGTTGATACCTACTGCTTAATGTTGCGCAGTTAGACTGAGAGCTAATTAAACCGCGACAAGTACCGCGAAAGGAGAACGACGGGGCGCTCTGGCGACCATCGCGGCATTACGCTTATTTATGCGCAAGACGGACCAAAAACGCGCCGACATCAATTCCACGTTAATCCACAGATTACTCGCGAAAAGCAAAACTGCATTTAACGGCGCGCGCGCAGCTATTTCGGTCGGGATAAATAATTGCGAATACCTCCGCCCGTTTATGACGCCCTCTGCACTGACAGTAATATTTGTGTTTCACCTGATTTATTCCGTACCTACGGCTAATGCGCGCGACTCGCCCGCCATCGTAAAACGCGCGGTTTACGACCGACACACAGATAATGACCGCCGACCGCTCAATTAGAATCCTGATCTGAAATTTAATATGTCTCTGGACACCTTCACTAAGTTATGTTTATAAGTATTCTTATAGATGGCGTTGCGTTAACAAAAAAACACGCGAAATATTGACATACGCACACGTGTAGAACATCTAGGTTATTCCAAATTTGAAATGCGATGACACCGTGCGTATCATGTTGACAGACTGAATCCGCGCCAAAAGTGACATTACTCGCAGTGTTGCCAGCACTCAAAAATCTTGGCACACGGACCACCTTTAAGATACACTAGCCGTCTACCGCTTTCCTCGTGTTTTGTTGCCAAATACCAACTTCCTGTAGGTACATCATTCAACGGTATTTTAAAGTAAATGACAATCGTTGCATTGTAGAGGATGGTTTATTGTGTCAACAAGTTGGATATAAAAATTTCTTTGGCTTCGATAATTTCATTGTAAAACACGTTATGAACATAAAATAATTTTAAAAATCACATCAAAATACGATTTTGTCAAACCATGATCGTGGAATCGTTGGTAATCGCCAATTACGCACACAATAATCGCGGTATTATAGAAAAATATCCTCGGATCGTACGGTAATGTAACAAAGATGAATGGTGGCGTTATATCGTTTTAATAACCTTAAAGGTTGTTATTCGGCGCGCGTGGCGATCGCTGGCGGTCGTCACGTAGTTATTCAAATAACAATTAGCTGCAGGTCGGCGGCGCGCGCGACCAGCATCCCCAATGTACGGCTGTACGGCTCACTCGTACGGTGCCGGAACTGGCCGTGATTGACAATTACGGCTCGTTTACCGGCGTACTTTTTACGTCATTCTTAAAGTGTACGATCTATTCATAGCTTTACTCCTTATTGTTTGTCCACAGAACACACAGATAAATTAACCTGTGATAAAAAGATTTTTGCTTTATAACATCAAATTAATTAGGATTGAATTACTCATTGATATTGTCTTTTTTGCAATGGTCTCAATTGAACTGACTGAGCCAATTAGACATCTATTCAACTACCAACAACAATGTTTTGTCCAAAGCTTGTACTTAAAAATTGTTTTGTTGAAAAGTAATGTTATGAAGTACTTTGTAAAGAGCATTATAAAACGTTAAGGTGACGTGCAACAAAATATAAAGATAATATTATTTTAAATGTCTCAAAACAAGCAGATGACCTCAATCCTTCAAGATGGTGGCGGCGCGCGGCGTTCCTCGAACTGTTTGTACGTCATTACTCGGGAACCATAAATCTCTATGATTTCGCATAAATTTACATTTTAACGGGTGCCGTCGCGACACCCGCGACCATTTAGCACTCCATAAAATTAGAACAAGACAAAAGAGTGGCACCAATCAGCCGATCGCAGCGCCCCTGGCGGACGCCGGACGAGCCTTTGATGTATGAGTATGACCCATGTTGCGGCTATTGGAAAATTGTTTTAAACTAAAAGTTTTACGTGTGAATTTTATTTACTTTATTATAATAAAATATGATTGAAAAATATTAGAGAAATCAAGCTTAATTAGTATTCAAAGATTTTATTATGAAATAAATGAAATATCAGAAAAGCATTGCAAAAAACAATCACGATTGAATTGCAAAAAAATTACTGATTGATGTTTATAATTAAGACACATGGCCGATAAAAATACTATTCAGGGCATTTTTAAATTAGAAGATCGCTTTACATTTATTTTAAAAACTGTTGTTTGTCTGTCTTTAAGACCCGAGATATTAAGAATAGCACTTAGATAATGAGAAGTAAATCTTTGCAAGCGCCAGCAATACCCGAGTGCGGGTGTCCTATCAACAAATAGGGATTCAATTCAACATCATGAGACGATGCAAACGTTCCAATTCGATTTTCAAACAAAAATTCAAAATTGGAACAATTCTTGCGGGTAACTTTTTGCAAACGTGTGCCGTTACCATGTAAAAGGATCTTGAGCGCACCGCACGCGCGCGCATGATCCCGTGGCGTGCTGACACCGATAGCTCACCGACCGCTCGTGACGATGCGTGTTGCCACTTTCCCAAATTACATATTTGGTCTTAAGACCTCCCTCGGTGCGAAAGTTGAAATGTTAGCCGGGGAATTATCGCCGGCTTGCGTGGTCGTCTTGTTGCGCCAAATCCTCGGGTTTGAAGTTAGAGCTGTGTAGTGCAACTCTTGTGTCGGTCTTAACTTCAGGGGATGAGGGGAAGTACGCTCAGGTTGTTCGATAGCGGATTGGTTTTAGATAATCCTTGCGGATTACAGAAAGAGCTGAGTGTTTTAACTTACTGTTTCATGTGAAGGTTTCTGAAACAACTAATAGGTTCAGTTGTAGCTGTAGTAAATGACACAGGTTTGAAGAGCGTGATGACCGACATCTTTTTTTTGGCAAAGCATGAGTGATAAGTTTTGGCTTGCCATTTTTCATTAATTATCCCAATGTCTTCTAACAACTCCTTACTAGCTGAAAGATATACCTAACGAAATTTTGAAACGATACATCGGGTAACAAGTAAACTAAACAAGTAACCCAGTGCATATAAGTTAACTGAGCTAATTTACCATAGTTACAATCCAAACGGCCTAATGCTGGCTTTTCGGAACAAGTTTAGTGATAAAAGTTATTCGTATCCAGCTCTTTAGAGCATGACTCCAATCTAACGTTGGGCTCCTGCCGCTACCTCTACGATCTCATCGTTCCACTGAAAGCTGCTGCCGATTTTCTTCAAGTAGCTAAACCTTATCCGTTTTGAAAACGTCAACATCGAGGAAACGTCAAGAAACTCCCAAAGTGCTTCTTTTCCTAGCTACAGTTAAAGACCGCACTCACTGCTACTGCTAGCAGCAGACTTGTCAAAGCAGTTTAATAACCAGTGACCTCCTCAAACACACCTAACATTGCCTCACAGAATTCCAACAGCGTCGGCTAAGTGGTCGACTTCGTTACATTCAGTTTCCTGCCGAATTGCGAAGTGGTCGAAAGTTGCATTACACACTGGCACCAGTCGGTGCCGCAATTAAAAATAAACGTGTGTGGCGTCGGTGTTTACACCCGCCTGTGATGGACACGGCGCATACGTGGTAAGGATGGTGCATACCACCCAGCTCATCGCGAAGCTATTAATATACCTAATTTTATTGGTATCTTCAAATCTACAGTGAATAGGATTGTATTAAATTAAACCTAGGTAAGTGTCTTCAAATTAATGAAGAAGATTTTACTAAATTAGTGCGTTTTATCGTCCAAGCTTGTACCACTTACCAACAGATGGGATTGTAATCACCACAGTCAAAAAATTTAATACACGGAGTTTTCTCTCGGTTCTACTTCTTCATACAATTCCTCTATATTTTTTATTCCGAAATTAAATTGGCAAACGACCATTCTGCACCACCCTCCAGCTGCCGCCCCCGACAACTGTGACCGACCAACAAGACTTAAATCGGGACTAGGATGGTCAGTCAAGCCACTGTCTGGCGTTGGAACATTAGTATATTAGTATATTAGTATATTGGTTAGTTCGTTAAATGAGGACTGGTGCACGGACTGTTAGTGATAGTTAGTTCTATTAGTTGTTGGTACATATTAGTCTGTTTATAACTGCTATTAAAATATCTTCCTAAAAAATAACGTTTAAATCGAAAATTTAAATCCATTATTCAAACCACCTCGCTGGCAATTGAACCTAGGATGTTTCGACAGGCAGTCCAGAATGGTGTGAGGTATTAAAATTAGTAGTTCCTCGCCACGCCACAAGTGGGCGCTAGTCCTAACCGTTCACAAATAAACTGTGACGTCACACCGCCGTTTCATATTGCGTCAATATTGTAATTACTTTTTATGGTATGGTAAGTGAAACAGTTACCGATCAGTAGTTATAGTGGGGTTTGGAGCTTTTTAACCTTGCCACTCGATATTTTAACTCCTGTTAGATTATCTTGGTTGGCCTGAGTATTTCATACCGATTAACCGATAAATAAGTAGATAAGTCTACCATACCATAATAACATACTGGTCATCGTCACTCATGGAGAGTCAGAAAAACGTTGCAGGCCTTAAGAGAAGGTAAAATAAAAATAAAGGAAGAAACGTTGTTTGCTTGCTTGTACCTACTTCTCATCTCAACCCTTTCAGGACAGATAAATGTGTAGAAGATAGTTGGTTAGGAGTTAGTACTTCTTTCAGCCCTGTGGTAGAGCTAAGCTACCTATTGCCGACAGGCGACATGAGAGCTTTTAAAGATTAAGAATATCATACAGTGACTAGGTTTATTTAGGTATACCTATTTTAAGACTTTAACCTAATAAGAAATAAGTATACCTAAATAGTGGATTTGAGACATGTGGAATATCCCGACAATTTATACATAATTATGTATTATTATGCACATCCAAATGCATAAGCCTTAATTTGCATGTAATAAGTTGATACCTACTGCTTAATGTTGCGCAGTTAGACTGAGAGCTAATTAAACCGCGACAAGTACCGCGAAAGGAGAACGACGGGGCGCTCTGGCGACCATCGCGGCATTACGCTTATTTATGCGCAAGACGGACCAAAAACGCGCCGACATCAATTCCACGTTAATCCACAGATTACTCGCGAAAAGCAAAACTGCATTTAACGGCGCGCGCGCAGCTATTTCGGTCGGGATAAATAATTGCGAATACCTCCGCCCGTTTATGACGCCCTCTGCACTGACAGTAATATTTGTGTTTCACCTGATTTATTCCGTACCTACGGCTAATGCGCGCGACTCGCCCGCCATCGTAAAACGCGCGGTTTACGACCGACACACAGATAATGACCGCCGACCGCTCAATTAGAATCCTGATCTGAAATTTAATATGTCTCTGGACACCTTCACTAAGTTATGTTTATAAGTATTCTTATAGATGGCGTTGCGTTAACAAAAAAACACGCGAAATATTGACATACGCACACGTGTAGAACATCTAGGTTATTCCAAATTTGAAATGCGATGACACCGTGCGTATCATGTTGACAGACTGAATCCGCGCCAAAAGTGACATTACTCGCAGTGTTGCCAGCACTCAAAAATCTTGGCACACGGACCACCTTTAAGATACACTAGCCGTCTACCGCTTTCCTCGTGTTTTGTTGCCAAATACCAACTTCCTGTAGGTACATCATTCAACGGTATTTTAAAGTAAATGACAATCGTTGCATTGTAGAGGATGGTTTATTGTGTCAACAAGTTGGATATAAAAATTTCTTTGGCTTCGATAATTTCATTGTAAAACACGTTATGAACATAAAATAATTTTAAAAATCACATCAAAATACGATTTTGTCAAACCATGATCGTGGAATCGTTGGTAATCGCCAATTACGCACACAATAATCGCGGTATTATAGAAAAATATCCTCGGATCGTACGGTAATGTAACAAAGATGAATGGTGGCGTTATATCGTTTTAATAACCTTAAAGGTTGTTATTCGGCGCGCGTGGCGATCGCTGGCGGTCGTCACGTAGTTATTCAAATAACAATTAGCTGCAGGTCGGCGGCGCGCGCGACCAGCATCCCCAATGTACGGCTGTACGGCTCACTCGTACGGTGCCGGAACTGGCCGTGATTGACAATTACGGCTCGTTTACCGGCGTACTTTTTACGTCATTCTTAAAGTGTACGATCTATTCATAGCTTTACTCCTTATTGTTTGTCCACAGAACACACAGATAAATTAACCTGTGATAAAAAGATTTTTGCTTTATAACATCAAATTAATTAGGATAATCCACGCCTAAATATTTTTCTTAAATTCAATTAATCAAGTTTAACTCATGCAAGAATTTGTCCCTATGAATATTTAGTCAAAAAGTAATCAACATAAATTAGTTTGAAATTAAATATTTTGTTTTTCGTCTCTGTTTAAAAACAGAACCTAAGTAGAAAAAATAAACTGTTTTAAAATTTTCTGATACTATGAATCATTTGATTTCACGTCATCGTGCGATCCTAATCAGTCTTTTTTATTCCAAATTGAAAGCCGCATTCCTGTGCAGTTACAAAGTAATTCCTTATTGAGGCTTTTCCTTATCTTTTATTCACAAAAATATTTGCAGTCCTTCTGCCTGCACTTATAAGAACGATCGATTATGGATTTCTCCATTGCAGGCTATCGGTGAGGTAGGTGTATGTATGTATATTAATAATTGCTTTTTACAAAAAAAAATAACCGACTTCAATCTTGATAAGTAGAGATAACTCAAAAACTACTCGCCAGATGGCGCTCAATTCAACATGTAAGTGTAAAGTTCCCGTCACTACAAATTAATCAAGCCCAAACACTAGATAACTGCAGTAAATCGTTGAGGAGTTCCCTCGACTGTCTTTCGGCTTCATCAGATCGACTCCAGATCTTCATGAAATGGTAGCGCTTTAATGTACTTATGATAACATGAACAAACACACTAGTCGTCCATACAATTTTCGAAAGTTCCCTTCGATTTCTCTGAGATGCCATCATCAGATCCTGGTTTCCTTATCAGGGGACCCCACTGCGCATATCTACTTTACAACAAAAAAAGAATTATCAAAATCGGCCCATAAACGACGAAATAATCGCTGAACGTACATAAAAAAAAAAGCATATATACGGTCGAATTGAGAACCTCCTTCTTTTTTGAAGTCGGTTAAAAATCTTATGTTTTCCACAGATTTTTAACAAACGTGAAATTAGGAAATTATGCTGAAAATACCCAAATTACATTTAACTTTCTGTATTGTCTAATGAAATCGGAATAATTTAAATATGAAACAAATTGAATGATGGTTTCTGGTTTCCCTAAATAAAGATGTATATCTAAATATTCCAAGAAAAGTACCTATAGCATAACGGTATTCGTATTTGACATAAGTATTAATTTTAAAAGCGAAGCTGTAATTTTACACTGAAAAGTTTTGAATTGTAAAATACCTTGACAAATCGATAAACAACTTCAAAACAAAACGTTTTTATTTTCTCACATGGCAACCCCGTATGTTCGGCTGCGGTTACACATGCGCCTCTCAAAACATTCTGACATATCGTAACTTGACTGATTGGTGGACTCGGCGCCTTAATTAAAAACCCCGTTTTCACATACCTACGGGTTTAATTTCAGAAAACGTTCGTGTATCGTCGATAGGGTGTATCGCGTTGCAATAAGGTTGAGATTCCCCCGGCTCAGGTGTAGAAGTATGTTTGAAATGCGATGCTATCGGCCGCGCACACTCGCCTCAGTATCGAATGATCTGTGCATAGGACGATGACATCGACTTCGTTTTCGATAACGCTCTCTTATTTTTTTTCCCTTTCGGTATTAATTTTCGCCTCGCGATACAAAGATGATACACGTATAGTCGTGCTTGGCCCGCTTTTTAGTTTTGTTGCCAGTATGTATGATATTTTCTGCGTAATTTGTTAGTGCGGACTAATTTTAAAGAACATGTATTGTTCACTCACGAACAACTATCTACTGTGTAAAAACATGACATATTAATTAGCTAAACGAAGTTTTTCTGATTACATTTAAATTAGGATGGATGGGATGTCAGAGTTCTATGGCTTATCTCATGAGTAATTATTGTTTGCTTACAATTAATACGATAATTAACTTGTTGTGTATGTTAAATTCACTAACTGGAATGTAAAAATATGAAAAAAAATCTAATTAAAACTGAAAATCAACTAGATAATAATTTATTATTTCATCAAAATACTTGGGAACTTCATATTTTGTTTCTCTTACCGTACTAGAATGGTACTTTATCGTAGAAAAGGAGCGATGAAAGAAACTCCTCGGCAAATTTTAAAGTTAATATGTCAACAGAATAAGTTGTCTATCGTAACTGGTTTCGGTACTACTATATACTATATATCAGATATAAAAAACCCTGTGCACCGAATCCCATCGGGACACAAGATACGCACAGCAATGAAAGATGGCAGCCGTCAGACGGACGGACAAACGTACAAAACCAGGATTAATCTTCCAACACGGCGGTGTAGTGTTACCGAGACCAGGCTATCATGGGCTGCGGGTGTTCATAAATACCGGCCGCACACAACGCTCGAATTAATGTTCCTATACCGGTTGCTACCAACCGTGCGTAGGCGCAACAACCGCGATTAGCCATTTTGTTTTTTCCTGTAAGTTGGTATGATTGTTAATGAGGAAAAATGAGCGGGTTTTAATTATGAACTTGTAATTAATTGCTGTTAATCAACGGGACGCCATCGTTAACTTAATTGCGTGCCAAAGTGAAGCAAAAAATTGTAAAATGGCAACTTTGTGTTAGAACTTATAATTTTTGATATAGACACATAGAAATGAAAAGCTTTTTTGTTTGTTTGTTTGAAGGCATTAGGTATCAGGAATTACCCGTCAGATTAATTCTTATCGTGTCTGTTAATCAGGTTTAGGAGAAAAGCTATAGACTAGGTATCCAAAACTGCTATAAGCTTTAGTCAGCCTTCAATGTTGATTTTCCGAAGCGAAGCAACCGCAGGTATTTAACATTATTGCGGTCATTAACACTAAAAAGTAACGCTTACAGTTTAACAGTGTTGAACCACAAAATTGAAGCGTTTTGTTCCTTAATTTGCTACGATCGTGTAAACGGCTGTGATAGATAAAGTTAATAAAGTTATCGCTCATTCATTCATATTATGCAAATGAACACAATATTAGATAAGCCCCCTAAACAAAACGCTTCCTCCGTCCCACTAACTACGTTTGACTGAATGTAATGGCTCATATTAGAATTTGCATTTTAACGACGTGTCAAACGGGAATCAAATCTGGGTCCGCATTCATTATTCTTACCCCTTTAGCCCCAAACATCGGTTATTAAAGCTGGCGCCAAATCCTTTTATATTTCTGATGCTTCGTGTACCTATTTAAAGTTACGTTTTTTTATTTAAATGATATTTGAGGTTGATGACTAAAGGTAGCCATTGACGATGAGTCCATTTGGAGTGCTTCTGAATGGAAGATTTCCATTTGGAAGTGCCTCCATACGATACCATAGAAGCATTCCAAATGGCTACCTTTAGTTGATATGGTTATCAATGCCAACATTGCCAACATCACACATTATGCCTATAACTTATTTGTCTGCCCCAGAAATCGAACTTGAAGTATACCGAAATTATGATCAACTCGTCTAAAATCACACGACTTTTTTAATTGGTACGTATAGAGTTTAATTGCAACAGTCCCAGCGGATAACCTGTAGTACACTCCCAATTACTTTCACAAACACTTACTTCCATAAGCTCGCTTATAACACAATCGTTGCGGATAAAGTATCAATTAAACCATATTATTTAAGTATTGTTGCTCCATAATTGGCATCGAGTTCGACTTTATCGTAATCGTAATAATAATAAAGCTTTACTGCCATTTCATTTGAACTCGCAAGAAAACACATTTCGGCCATAAAGCCGCGATTCCTAATTAAAATAACGAGAAACAGTGACAAAACCCGCCAATTTGGCACTTCGGCAGCTCTTAATACACCGTTAATGCAATACGCAAAAAATATCATCGACAAGATCTCGAAAAGTTAGAGCCTTCGAGAGTCACGGGAAAGGTTTTTGGTGGATAACTGATAAACAGCGTCTACAGATCGGCCGTAATGAAAACCGGCGAACTGTCGCTATCTCCGAAATCCGGCCCTCTCGCTTAATATATGCGATTTTTATCTGGCAACCGACTGCAGGGTTAAAAATATGCAAAAATCAGAACTCGGGGTGAATATAAAGCGATGTAATTTTGTATAATATTCCGCAATTAAAATTCAAATTGAAATCAATGCGAGGATGAACGGTCGCGGCGCGGACTATCTGTAATCCCCTGATATGCGTCCTGCGCCGGTTTGCGGACTCGGGGGGTCTGGAAACTGAATCATCTGGTATTTCGAGTGGAGTAAAATTTTACCCGCGACTTAAAGATAATGGTGAGGGAATTTAAGTCTCGTTGAAGCGAGTATTAACGCGGTTGTTTAAGAGCGTTCGAGGAATTTGACACTCGTTGGATTAAGGTATCTAGATGCTATTCTTAAACGCTAACACACTCATACCCCCGCAGTAGGTTACTAGGTACCTGTGTCGCGGGTGGCATGGACTACACATATAACACATCACAATTACACCCATGACCCGAGTACAAATATTTATCTGCCACATAAATATCTGCCCCGGCCGGGAATCGAACCCGGAACCCCTCGCGTCGCAGGCAGGGTCGCTACCAACTAGGCTGCAGGGTCGTCAAATTCTTGATTACGATAGGTGAACTTTATCAGTGCTTTCTTGATGAACCAAATCTGTGTATTATTTTTACACCAAGCGCGGCGCCGCGCTGGTTTCTAAACTGTCAGCCTGTATTTACTTTCCTTAGATGTGACATATCATAAAATTCGTTCTTAAGTTCCATATCTTACTTTTAAACTTTCTTTCCGTCAAACATCTACATAGAATAGATCGAGGGGTTTTCTAGATAATTTTATATGTAGATATTTACAATATAATAATTATAGTTTAAGGAGCTATTAAACGGAAAGCAGAACAACCATAATGCGAGTTTAAAGATCGTCAAAGTTGAGCCAATCGCAGCAATAAACCGTTCGAGCGCCATTTTTGACGACTCCAGTCGGATCACGTCTTCGCGATTACGCGCATTGAAAATTAGTTTAATATCTGTCGGGCCCGGAACAGACAATTAAGAGGGAATAACACTCGGAATGAGCGGCTGATAGCCGAGTTATGGGGTGGGTTTATGGTCCATTACGTGGAGGGCTCGGGACTCGGGGCTCAGGGCTCAGGGGCGCTAGTTGCAGCCAGTTTGACGGGCTCGATGCCGCAATTGGTAGTGACCCTACCATGCACGCCAAGAGTCGTGGGTTCGATTCCCGCTCAGGACAAAAATGTGATGAACATTTGTGTTTGTTCTATGTCTGGGTGTAATGTATGTATGTAAGTACTATATTTGTGTTTCCTCTGTTGTCTGACATCCGTAACACAAGTGCTTAGCTACTTACCACGGGTCAGGTCAATGTATGAGGTGTTGTGTGAATTTATTGGGAACTTACTTTGTATCGGTTCATGGACTGGCAATTTCTACTGGAACCTCTACTTTTTAGGCATTTCCTTACGATCTAGACTAATAGCGTCTGTATTTCGCTTCGGAAATCTGGTCTTACTTGACCAAACTAGTAGGTACCTATTGCTGGTTATTTAAACATATTTTTAAATCGATTGTTTTAAAAGAAATACTATGGTAGGTACCCCAAATTATACATATTTTTTGGTAATAAACGCATCCAAATCGGATCATCCTGTTCAAATTTAACATGAACAAATGTATAGATATACAAACAAGTAGCAGACAAATAATGAGAAGATTTGTCTATAGTCTATTGTATTCAACAAACTTCGATATAGATATTTTTCAAATATTAATATGAATTTACAGACGTTAATTAGAAACAGTTTTATTATATGACACACCAATCAAAGTAGTCATATCTACGGCAGTGCTGGTATCACGCCATCTTTGATGATCTAATGTCTAGATGGAACATCGAATCCGCGCAAACATGTCAAAAATTGTGACTAACTGTTAGCCACAATTTTCATATCATTGTATGATTGATCACGCACATTTAGACAATAGACGAACGTGTAAAACATCGCCTGCACGCACACATGCTTGATATTGTTGCCTCGTTTTTTTGGTTTCATTGTAGGGCGACGCTCAATCTAGACATTAGATCATCAAAGCACGCCATTACCTTCCGAGCGTTTAACGATATCGCTCTTTGATTGTTTCGGCTCTGATTGGCGTTTAATGAGCTACTAGAATATTGTGAAAATTGCGAATAGAGTGAAGTACCTTCACCAAAGGACACAAAATTCAAATTTTCTTTCATCATTTACAAAGTGAATCGGTGCGGTTCATGTATTATTTGCGGTTAGGTAAAATAGTTGTATTGAATGGTGATCTAAGATCTTCATAGTTCAGTGGTGTTATAAAATAATAAAATGATGATAATGTTGCAGTCTTTATTTAATTGATTCTCGTGTTCATTGCGTTTTATGTTTACTTATACCTATAAAACTCTTCCGATACTGGGCGACCGACTGACATAGGTATGTCATGTATGTATATTGTATAGGTATAGGCTATACCTATAGCGCACAACCAAAAGTGCTAAACGCAAGGAGCCCAAATTTGGCATGTATTTATTTCTTAAGTAGTGTAGGGTACCACTAAGAGCGGATTTCTAGAAACTCCCTTCTTTAAGGGATAAAAAAGGGGATGACTGAAACAAACCACACGGGGGAAGCCGCGAAGGGGCAGCTAGTTAGTATACTAATACTTAAGTGCATGAAACAAATGGATTGACAACATGGTAAGCGAGACCGCTTTACACCCCTGGTTACATCAGTGCAGACGCACTGATGTAACTCCATGATACTATCTCCATGATATTTTCTGTCAATATTTATTTTAGTTTTATGAAAGGTAGCTCGTATATACAGGTACATTGTAATAAATAATCTGTAAGAAGTCAATTAATTTTACATGGGTGAACTGTAATGTCTGTTTGCGAATATAATTTTTATATATTGAAAGATTGAAACGAGTTGAGTTTCTGGTGTGAGAGGGTGAATACGAGAGCTTGCTCCGTGCGACTCCTACGAGACTCTATTCCCATAGTGCAGTGCGAAGTGCAAGCTATCGAGTTACGACAATCGAAAGCACGCGAGCACTAGTGATGTGACCACGTGGGAAACGTCGATAATAACTTTTGGGGTGTCGATAATAAGATAAAAAGATAAGTTGTTTATTATTGGTATTACATAAAAATTAAGTGACAAAAAGTCAAAAAATAATACGTTCACGAAATGAAAAATTACATTCCTATCAAAATAAACTTGTTCCTTTTATTAAATTTTAATGCTAATTATTGGTTAGTTTCACAAAACAGAATTTGATTACTAGTTTCTCCAGTTTTGTGAACATTTATAAATCACACGAGCAGAGATAAATTACTGCCAGCCTCAGTTTGGTGCACGGCCGACGTTGAACAGTAAACACTAATGAAATACCGTTGTCGCTCATTTTTCATGATTATTTATTCAAATCTACGATCTAAACTACATATTCATATAGGAGGCCCATTCGATATTTATGTACCTAATACTATAAGCGATAGAATAAAAAAAATTGACATTTGACTTCATACATTTTATATTTAACTGTTTTTGACATCATCATACTGGCTCGAAAACTATGTAAACTTTAAAAATATAATGAATGCAAAATTAAAATGTATTTTATCATAAGGTCTGTGGTGTCACAAGTGTCATTCAATAGGAAGATTTAATCAAGATTAAATTTTAGCAGGCAAAACTGGTACCTTAAAGCGACTAATAATTTATAATGAGATAAACAACATTAGATAAAATACACAAAGATTAATTGGTATGGTAGTTGTCTTGAATATGTATTTATTTTAATCAAGGAAGACATGTACATTTAAATGTCATATTAAAATAATAATGATGTTTTTAGACATGAATCTCAGTGTGAATTGGCGAGCGTTTCAAAAGATAATTATCATTAAAGTAGTTATTAGTAGGTTGAAAATAAAAACACAAGTAATTAAGAACGATTTCTTTATGCAACGATTAATCTGTTAACAGGATAGGACAAAGAAATCAAGGTTTTCCAGAATCTGTCGTCATTTCTTCTCTTTAAGCGCTACTTAAAAGTGAATATTTGAAGTAGCGGATAGCTAAAATGTCAGAAAATCTCAATAGTAACTGGAGCTGAATGCCTATACAAATGCACTCATGAAATTTAGTGTCGCGGGACTAAGATTACCAATCCAAAAAAAAAAAAAAATTCGAAAGCTATTCGTACATAAAAACTTTATCGACAATTCAGTCTATTAACGCAGCAATCCCTGAGGGCGGCCGCGGCGTCGTAATGCGCTCACCGATTTGATGGATTGGCTTCTTCCACTCCCTACTATTTGCAAACACCCTTATCTGGACCACAGAGGGGCGAGGCCAGGGGCTGCAAGGGGCTAATTAAAATTGGCACCAGAAACGCAATTACAAAATTCACTAGCACTTGTTTAGGACGGTATGTCGTGGGCGAGAAGGATGATTTTTGAATGGCGCAGCACCGAATTGATGGTGTTAATGGTGGGATCGGTTGCATCGGCTTTTGTGAGATTATTGGGTGACGTAATGATGGAGTTTGGAGGGAGCAGGGAGGAGGGACGGACAGCCTTATTGGAACTCGTAAATTTGACAGATGTCGTGTTAAAACATGATTAAAAAAGTTGATTTTGTGCACTTAAGTATAATTATGTTGAAGAGTAAAAAATACGTAATTTTAAATGAATTCACGTAAGTTCTTTAAGTTAGGAAGGCTTAAAATATTCATGTGTTGCACTCAAAGTGACCATTGTTAAATAAGCTAATTCTATTGTATTATTTCATTCGTTCACGATCGAATCGATGAATATCAGTCGTTTTTACGCCCGTGAAAAGTAAACTCATAAACACAAAGCAAACATTCAGAGTTCAATTATGAAAAAGAACTATTAAGTATTACTCTCACCCCACGGTACACACGCTATTAAGACAACAATCTAGACTCAGTATACATAGTAAGTAGTCTTGCAAAACTTTTTATTATTTCGAAGTTTCCTATATCTAAGTATATTAAAGACAACTTATATCGGCAGTCTTCAGAGTTCATGAGTTATTAGTTCAGCGGTGGAAAACATCAGTTTTTCAAAGATATAAAATTTTGACTGCCTCGTACTTGGCTAGCATTAGGTTTCATTTCACTCAGAACGAATGAAACGCAGACCGATTGCGGTAAAAATATGGGTGGTAAATGACATATATCGCAATTATTAATTAATGTTATTTGTACATTTTGAATTCCAGCGAAGTGAACGTACTATGGAAATCATGACAGCATAATGCTGTCGTTGGAAGTTAATAGATTGAATAAAAAATACATAATAGAAAGTTTATTATGGTTATTTTATGAGTAAAGATATTATTTTATGAGTAAGTACTAAAAACCTTGGTTGGCTTAAATATTTGTTAGTTATCGAAGTTATTAGTTCTATTGTCCAGAATAAAATGTAAGGATAAAAATTTACCACACAAGTGAATTTTTATTATACCTAAGCTAGGTACAGTAATTATCGGCAGGTGATTAACTGTGACGGCTCGGTAAAAAAGGAAGGTTGAATACCCCTGGCGGTGTGTGTCAGCAGTTCGGCAGCGAGCGGGCCGCAGCCAGAGGTGATTAAGCGGACGTAGCGTAGCGTAGCGGCGTAGCTAGTGGTATTCTCGACGTCTATTTTTATGCAACGAATATATGAATGAAGTCTGTAACGTGATGTGACATACTATGATAAATGACAAGTGACAGGTATTTATTGTATTGTATGTTGAGTTGATAGTAGGTATGTTTTCATTATATTGTTTTGTATCGTAAGTAGAGTTTGCGCTTAACGATATTTGGCGGCTGATCCACGATGTATTTATTCATTTGTGATAAATTACGCATTCAGTTGTTATAAATTACAATTTAATGCACTCATGACTTTTATTAGCTCAAGAAAATGGTCACGTAAAGGCAACTTTAATGACTCTTTTCGTTTGAGTTAAAATTAATTGTAGGAAAATGCACGAATTGTAGGAAAATGCACCTCAGAATCGAAACTAACCAAACTATGTAACCAAATTATATTCTAAATTATGCTATTACTGTACTAAGGTACCATTCTAATCCTTATAATGTGTTGCTGCGTACTCGTTTGCTACTTTTGTTCAACCTTATTTCCATAAAAAGCTCCATCCTTAATACAGTAAGATAAGCAGTATAGAGGTAGTGAGGTCGGCTGCGTCAGCGGTCACACAGCAGTTTTCCACCGGTGATTAAGCAGACGCAGCGCTTCCCACGCGTCACGGTGTCACGCGGCGTCACGGCGTCACGGCGCGGTGTCACGGCGGCACCGCGAGGTGAGCTCGCTCGTTGTCACTTACAGAACGCTTTGTAAACGATGCTGTGTCGTCACTACAAGTAATTAAACGCTAGTGTTGGGAACTTCGCATTTTATTTTTAGTGAGATATCTGATGTGGATGTTTTTGGCAAATAGATCTGGAAGTCTACCGATGAATGTCTAGTGGTCACGCTAAGATTGTTAGTGGAAATGATTATTAATAATTAAAGATTGAAGTGCTCTCTCTATGAGACCGACAGTGTGCAACAGCGGGCGCTGTCGGTTGTTGGGTTACAGTTAGTGACGGTTCTTGAGCGCATTCGTGATTCGGAGGGCACGTTGACTTTTGGGTTGGCCCCAACCCTACCAGAATCCGCAGTGGAGCGTTGTGGTGGAGATTGCTCTAGAATATTCAAATTCAAATACTAGTTTATAATATTCGTATTCATAAGTGGGTCATTAATTAATTAAAGCCCTTAATAATATAAAGGAAATAGGTACGACAGTTTATAAAACCCAAATATTTAAAAATTCTCAATATCTTCAAAACATAAATAATAAAACACATTAAAAATAAACAGTATACATTCTTACACGCCATGTAAATTAAATATTCTATGACTATACATAATTCATCCATCTTACATTTACGAAGTGTTAATTATCTCGACTACGATTTAACTACTAATAAAAATCCGTGACGGTGTCGCTACCATCGCGTCTCGTCTTCGGTAACCGAACTGCTCATTAGAGGTAATCCATCTATGGTGTTTGCTCCCATGGCGTCCGTAAGCCGATTGCCGCAACCCGACACCGAACCCGCGACCCCTGCGATCCGCTGAGATAACTGAGGGGTTACGGCAGGGGACTGGAGATATTTTGTTTTTGAATTTGGATGTGGTATGGTCTGTGGTACGGAGGTCAAATTACGTTGGTACTGGTAGATGTAGTTAGGGATGATTGCTAACGTACCTAAAGTATTAAACGCTATACCCAGATCACCTATCTCAGAGCTGTACCAATGTATTATGTATAATGTAAAATGTTTTCAAAAATTACTACGCGGAGTACCTACATGAAAATCTTTAGTAAAAAATAAAGAAGCGATGATTTATATCTCGTATTCTGAGGGTCCGAGTTCGAATCATAGGGCACTTCAGACTCTTCGGAGCTATGTACGTTTTAAGGATTCAAATGGCACTCGTTATAACGGCGAAGGAAAACATCACAGGGAAACCTGCATGCCGAAGTTTGCAAAAAATAAAGGTAGTTCGATCAGGGCCTGGAAGCACCACTAATTTACAAACAATGTGCGTATAAGTTTAGTAATATCGTACTAAGTATTTGGGTGCGTAACTTGGTAAATATACATATAGGGTTAGGGCGTCGACTCGCGAGCGACGCATAGCATACCTGGACAAGATCCTAGGTGTTTGTGTGTGAGAAAGGCCTTAAGATATGCTTACCGATCCCAACTGAGACGAGCCCTATCAGGCATGACTTGTGACGAAGTAAGCAAAAATATTTCGCATTTTACTGCTACATCCAGGCAATTACTTAACGAAATTCGATTGAAACACGATATTTGCATTTGCTTGCACAAAGTTGGTGCAATTTGATCACATTAAGTTAATTCGGCGCCTCTCTTGACTTTTCACACGCGGCCCTGCTCTGCCCCGCGGGGTGCGGGAGGGGACATTAGGGGTCGCGCGTGATGAATGAGGGGATTACACAACGCATCGTGCAACTGCACTCAGATTTTGCACGCTGGTGTACAGGGTGTTGATTGTCGATACATATTATGTCACATGTGACAATCAACTTTTTCCTAATGTGTCACGCTCCTGACAATGAATTTAACTTTTTGTAGTGTTGTCGTAAATAGACGATACCGTAGATATCAGTAAAACTCAAAGCATCGCCGACGCTTTGCGGCGAAAAGTTTCGCTGCATTAAATATTTCTTCATACACTGTAAACAATACACGTGAAAAACGTAAAGTTAAATTGTAGAAAGAGTTTAGTGGCACCAACTTCAGACAAACCTGTGCTAAGATGAAAACGACTTTTCTTACTGAATGGAGGTCTGGCTTCGATTTTCGATTCCATTCGGGTAAAATTCCTGAAACAAAAACATTTTGTTCAGAATAATTCGTACGATTATGTAGAGACGTAATATTTCTGGTCAGGACACTCATACAACGCACTCACCAATAAATTCAGATGTAGTAATTTTCGCAGTCCATAGTCCCCACACCCTGTATCGTGGGGTAATGGCGTAAAAGTAATTTTATTACCCTGCCCCCATCAGCATCACAATGGCCCACCGACGGCCACCGTCGCCCGCCATTGTCACCGTTATCAATATCCGGCGAATTTTATCAAAATTTGATACCGACTTTTCTTGTTCGAGAGCGACACCGATACAAGGGACATGGCTTTCGAAGTACAATTGAACTGTTCATAGAATTATTTCGCTCTTCATTCAGAATTTGTAACCATTTTTAATTTTACGGAATCCAGAGTTAAGTAAGTACCAATTTCGCAGCATGGATTTGTTCTATTGACATATGTATGTGGGATCTTCGAAATAAAAGTGGCTTTTTCTTCAGAAATACTTTTAATGGCAGAATTGCAGACAGACAGAAAACAATGTACATCGCACAGCGGTCATTCGTCGTCTGGTTTCATCATTCAATCCTTTTCCCATCCGTTCAATCATCTCATCGGTCAATCATTCATGCGGTCGCTCGGATACTCATACTCAAACTTACTCACACGTTCGGTTCCTCAAGCTGGCATCCCACACTCGGCCATTCCTGGACTATGTCCGGACTCCGGACATAACCACAGTCATACCTCATCTTCTTTTCCTTTCACATCATTATAGGATACAATACTAAGACAACTTTCACTCTTCATACATCTCTCATCATTAAATTTACATCTTAAAAAAACAAAAAAAAAACGTCCTTAAAATTTAACACTACATCATAACACAACAATTCTTATACTATTAACATACACCATAGTTATCAAGTGAACTTAAGTAAGAGTACACAGTATATAAAACAATACAAAACTGAGACTCAATAAAACAACTTATTCAATTTAGTTAAACAACAAAACATCTTAGAAAATCTTAACTTATATCAAACATAATTATAGTACCTAACAACTTACAAATCTTTCGACTTATATCACTTATAGGCACAAACATTATAACATACCTATACAAAACATTGTAATTATAACATTACAACATGAGCAATTGGGTATGCACAAACACATCTGAAAACAAACTATTACTATGAGGCATTTATCTTACTAACACTATGAGTTGCTAGCCACACAAATGCATCCTTGGACATTAATTTATACAGAACATAATCTTTCATACATCACACTAATACAACTATTACAACTCACATTATAATAAAAATTTTACGCACCGTCAGGCCATGCCTTCATATGATCAGCTGAAGTGCTTGTTTTATGAGGGCCTTCCAACTGAGAGTCAATCTTTTCAACTTCATATCGGTCACACCTCTTTACCTTTGTGACCCTATAGGGCCCCAAATACTTTGGTTTAAGCTTCATCCCTACTCCAAATTGTGTTCTCTTTATTGCTACAATTTCTCCCTCTTTATATTTTATACTTTCTTTTCTATTTTTATTAAAGCTTTTCATATTTTCTTCCTGGACTCTTAATATTTGCTGCTTGGCCTGTTTTCTTAACTTCTCTCTGTTTTCGTCATAAGTCTCACAGGTCTCTTGCTGTAACAACTCATAGAGTTCTAGGTCCTGTTGACCTTTCATTTTCTTTCCAATTAACATTTCAAATGGAGTACAGTTGACACTTCTTTGGTGAGTACTATTTATAGCTCTTTGCACTCTACTAACATGTCTATACCACAAACCAGGTTCCTGGATACTCAGTTTAGTCAAGATCGATATTATAATTCGATGTATCCGTTCAACTTGACCATTTGCTCTGGGAACGCCTGTAGTTATCTTAATATGTTCTATCCCTTCCTTCTCACAATGCTGCTGGAAGTCATTGCTGGTGAAAGCAGTTCCTCTGTCAGAAATAATTCGATCAGGATTACCAAAAGTCTGTTGGTGTATCTCTAGCTTGTTCAGCACCTCCTTCGTGCATGTACTCTTGGTAGGAAATAACCAAACAAATTTGGTAAAAGCATCTACTATTGTTAAAATATGGTTATATTGCTTACGTGTCTCTGTTAATGGACCAATATGATCAATATGCAGTGTATGCAATGGTGAATCCCCTTTTCCAATAGGGTACAAAAATCCCTCTTGTTTTCCCTCTTTTCTACTTGCTAGCAGACAAGGGATACATGCTGAAATATAATCCTCAACCTTCTTATTAATTTTATCTATGTAATAATCCTTTGCAATCAATTCTAACGTCTTACGTCTTGAGAAATGTCCATTATCATGTGCTCTCTTAATAATTTCCATTTCCATTTTGCTAGGTATTACCAGTTGTTGCTCAGAACCCTTACACAGCAGTCCATGCATGAGGTAATAATCTTTATATTCTTGATGAGTCTTCAATATCTCCATAATAGCGCATAGCCCTTCATCACTTGCCTGGGCACGTCGAATGCTATCATGTAGGTCCGACGTTATAACAGACACATATGGATTTCGACTTAATGCATCTGTATGCTTCATCTTAGTGCCTTTTCTATGTTCAATTGTAAAATCATAATCTTGCAATAGCAGTATCCATCGGGCAACTCTTGTAGACATAGCTAAGTCTTTTTTATTCAATGTCATTTGAAACGCTTTGCAATCTGTAACAATCTTGAATTGTTTACCATATAAATAGTGTCGGAACTTCTTGACACCCTCTACTACTGCCAAAGCCTCCAACTCATAGCTTGTGTACTTGCTCTCTGCCGGTGATGTCTTCCTACTCATATAATGTACAGGATGAAGATCCTCACGTTCGTCGGCTTGCATCAATATTGCTGAATAAGCAACACATGAGGCATCAGTGTGAAGCTCCGTCTCTGCCTTTGGATTGTAAATTTTTAATACAGGTTTACTAGCCAGCTTCATCTTTAACTCATTGAAAATCATTCTATGTTCATTGTTAAATTCAAAATTCGCATTCTTCTTTAATAAATCTGATAACGGTTGGGCTATGTGGGCAAAGTTAGGTATAAATTTCCTGAAGTATGAACACAATCCTAAGAAACTGTGCAGCTGCTTCATATTCCGTGGCTCAGGGAATTTCATGACAGCATCTGTCTTCCCTGGCGATGGCATGACTGCACCAGCTTCTATGACATGGCCCAAGTACTCCACTCTTCTTGTCAAAAGTTGAGACTTCTCCCAGTTAATATTTAGCCCATATTCTGAACATGCTTTTAAAACCTCTTTGAGACGCTTGACGGCTTCCCAGTCATCTTGTGCTGGAATGAGAATATCATCAATAAACACAATAACAATTCCCTTCATAATCAAATCTCTGAAAATTATGTTTATAAATCTTGTGAACACTTTAGGACATGTTGCTAATCCGAAAGGTGCTCTAAGAAACTCATATTGACCCGTCATGGTAACAAATGCAGTGTATTTAATAGACTCCTCATGTACACGCAAATGAAAGAAACCATTCTTTAAATCCAGTGCACTAAATACTTTCGCCGAAGATAATTTGTCAATGTGATCATCAATAATAGGTAACGGGTATTCATCTTTCACCATGTTGCAATTTATTTTCCTATAATCAACACAGACTCTCAAACTACCATCTTTCTTCTTTACTAGGACTAAAGGACTAGAAAATTCGGAATAACTTACGCGAATAATCCCCTTGTCAAGCCACTCCTTAACCTGTGCATCCACAGCCTCCTGCTCCTTAGGCGCGATACGTCGTGGCCGTTGAGCTATCGGTATGTCGCTCTTCATGACGATTTTGAGTTCAATGGGCGCTTCCTTGGTTTGACATGGCTGATATTCCTCCACAAGCCTTGTAACCTCCTCTTTAATGGCAGTGTCACTCACGGTACCTATGCAATCAACAGAACATGGAAATACCATCACATTTGACAGCCACTCTTCACTTGGATTCAACCATACACTCCCACCTTTCATAACTGTAACAATATTTTGCAAAAACTCATTGCCCAAGATCGCATTATACGGCATGCAACTATCGGGAACAATATAAAACCTAATGTCGTTATATTTGTGGCTATCTATAGTAACGCAAGTTGTAAACATACCCATTGCTTGTATTGTAGTACGTCCTAAACCACACATGTTTACATTACATGTTTCGTACGAATCGAAACTCCCTAATCGTTTGTAAGTAGACAAAGACAATAAATTAATGTCACTACCGGAATCTATTAAAGCATTAAGCATTACATTATTTATTTTAATTAATTTTACCGGCTTCGTTAAATTAAATCGATCGGATCGATCGGCAAGATCACTATTGTTTTGACACAACATGTCACTATTGCTGTCACTCACTGATGTCGTATGCACTGACATTGACAAGTCTGCGTCGCCGCCATCTTGACAGTCGATGTCGTTCTCGTTCTGTTTCCGCCATATTGAATGATCCACTCGTTCCGCTGACGTAGCAGTAGCGCTGCCCTCGTGCGGCAAATTTGCGAAACTCGCCCCGTACAAAACTTGCCTTGTTGAAGACGATGTTTGCGCGCCATTTCCACCATCTTGTTTTTGGCCGCGCAACTTGCAATTATTTGCAACGTGACCGAATTCATTACATTTGAAGCATTTCAGGCCTTTTTCCTTGTGCGGGCACTGCGATGACCGATGACTTTTTTCCCCACAGTTGTAACAGCGGTACGGGAACGTTGCGGCTGGCTTTTTTTCTCTCGCAGGGCTGCTTGTGACATGTCGATTTACCTCCCTTTTTGCTTTGATAGTCTCGTAGATTTTTAATTTCTCCTTCAACTCGGGATACGTCGTGGCACCGTATAACATCATTTTATTCACCTCGCTGTCAATAATCCCATCAACGATATACTTAATGGCAACATAATCAGGCATCTTACCCCGTTTTCCCATCTCCTTCATGATCAGTAGATAATCGATGCACTTCTCGTCCTTGCGTTTTTTACGTGCAGACATCATCTCATGTACGGTTTTGCTGTCGATCGTGTCAGGAAACTCCTTAGCGATAGCAGATTTGAGATCCTCCCAGCTCTTAAACGGGCGTTCTGACCGTAACCACAGAGCTGCTGTACCTGTAAGCGACCTCCGGGCGACGATCAGGGTCTGCAGCGGCGTCCACTGCATGATCTCGGCGTTGTCCTCCAGGTCTTGGATCCAACGGGTGACGGTGAAGGTGTTGTCCTGGCCACTGAACGTCGGAACCAGGTCGTCGATGGCATGGAGACCACATGACCGCGTAGGTACTGATTGCGCCGGCGACGATGGATCGTCCAGCACGTCGTCGTAGTCCGCTTGGCGACTGTGTCTGCGACCTTTTCCGCCCATGATGATGTAAATTTTCAAAAAAACTCACGGCAACTCGTCGATGTCGTCGATACCAGCGTCGTAGGTACTGGACACGTTGCGCGTACGTCGTTCGGCGTGTGAAAATTTACAAAATACATACGTCGTGATTACGTCGTTCTCCACTTTATTTCGTTGATCCCGGACGAGCCCCCAAAAATTGTGGGATCTTCGAAATAAAAGTGGCTTTTTCTTCAGAAATACTTTTAATGGCAGAATTGCAGACAGACAGAAAACAATGTACATCGCACAGCGGTCATTCGTCGTCTGGTTTCATCATTCAATCCTTTTCCCATCCGTTCAATCATCTCATCGGTCAATCATTCATGCGGTCGCTCGGATACTCATACTCAAACTTACTCACACGTTCGGTTCCTCAAGCTGGCATCCCACATGTATATTTTTGGTAAATTCGTGGACCGATTAAAATACACACATCAAAAGTGTCTAGGGATCAAGCATTTTTATGCGGATTTCTTGAGATTGAGATGTGGCTTTGTAATAAATTTCTGATGAGTCTCGTTTTGGTATGAGACCGGATACAAGACGTATACGACACTGGAGAACCCCTGGACGCCAACAGCGATTAAAATCCTGCCAGGAAGTCCATCCTTATAGTGGTAGAACCATCATGGTATGGGCGGGTATTTGGATCGGCGGAAGAACTGAGTTGATTTGGATCAGAGGCAACCTCAACGCTCAAATTTATGCTGAGACGATTGTATCAGACGTCATCGTTCCTCTACAAGTGCAAATCGGTCCCTTATTTCAGTTAATGCATGATAATGCACGACCGCACACCGCAAGAGTTGTAAGACAGACTCTCGCCGCAGCTAACATCAATGTCCTGCCCTGGCCTGCTCAGTCGCCAGACTTGAACCCGATTGAGCATGCATGGGATATGCTACAGAGAAGAGCTCTGCCGAATATGGAGGGTATCCAGTGGCAAGAAGACCTTTTTTTGTTGTTGCAACGAACATGGGCGGCCATTCCACAGCGTGATTTGGATGAACTCATTTTGAGTATGCCAAACCGATGTTCTTGTGTTGTTAGTGTTCGCGGTAGAAACACGGATTATTAATTGTTTAAGTTACCCAATAAAATTTTAAAGAAAACTGTTATTTCAGTCTTTTTTTTCGAACTTTAATGTTAGTGGTTCAAATGTCAAAAATCCCTTTATTAGGAAAATGGCAAATTTCTTTATTAATGCAAAGGTGACTTGGTTTATCGTTACTGTGACAAACGAAAACACTTTATTTGATGAATCCTTAAAGAAAATTTTAATTAATATCAATCAGGAGAAAAGTTATTGCAAAAATATATGTTGATCCCTAGACACTTTTGATGTGTGTATAACAAACATTATAATTGTTTCCGCAATAAATTCCAAATCATTGCTATGGGATCTATGGTACTACAATTTTTTCCTCGAATTTCTTCCATTTACAACCCTCAACCAGTTAGTTCCATTATACAAAAATGTTATTACCAATGTATGACTTTGTGAGTAAATTAAAGTCTACACCTTATTTTTTAATTCATTATTAAATTAATTCGACATTTAGCGAATTTCTTTTTAACTCTGAGAACAAAATCGGTAAAAGGCAAACCACAGACAGACAAATAAAATAATCAGGCTCAGTGTAAAGCAACCAGGATACCAGGCAAACAGAAGTAAGACGGAGCTCACACCAGCTCCGTACTGATTCGATTTGTTCCTGCCACAGTGAATATTTGATGTGGCTCAGTGCACACTAATTTGTTTATCGTGTTCCACGGCCCTGTTCGCTCGGCACACGTACAGCGTCGAACTCAAGTCCCCCTTAATTATTCAATAGTAAAGCATTCTTATTCCAGAGATGGACGCTTTTCTTTGTTGGTTCCGGGACTCGGTACTAAACGGTTACACTTTTTATAGGCGATCATTTCAGTCATCAGTGGTCAGAACTAACTAACACTAACAGTCCCTGTAGCAGTTGTCATACTTACTAAACAAGTAATCAACTGATTGATATTCGAATTAATTTTCTGCTGATTGGACAACCACCCCAGTCCCTAAATTGAGTCTTGTTCTAGATCGGCCACGGTTGTCATGGGCGGCAGTGGAAGGGTGGTGCTGCATGCTCGTTTGCTACCTTAATTTCATAACAAAACTGTTATGGAGTTAAAATAACAAGGTTATTCACAAAGATTCATCGTTTAAGACGAGTAAGACTGTAAGACGAGATGGGAATTATTTCTTAACATGTAGGTACTTTTTGTTACATTGTAGCAGTAGGTAATAAAAAGGTTTATGATATTTTAATCTGCCATAACTTGCTAGCTCTGCAGCAGCCAGGAATTAACTTCGTACTAACTATAAACTAATTACATGATAATGAACTGGTTAGCTCTGAATCGGATATGCAATATGGTTTCGTAATATTATAAATCCAGGAATAGGTACCTACTTATACCTCCTTTTTCTAGTAGGTGAGGTAAAGTTAAAGTAAGGATTTTTAAGTACGTAGTATTAGATTTTTTGCGTTGTTGTGAGGATCAAAAGCGTAGTGTTGTCAGATTTTTGATTATTTTTAGACTAAAAGAGTATATTAACGGATAATTTATATTTTCTGATATTTTTTACTGTTTCAGAGTATGCTTTGAAATTTATTATTTCGTGCAATAAATTAACACTTACAAAGGACCATATGAAAATTCACTTTTTTTCTAAGTAAGAAAACATTAACGACCCAACAAGTTTCTACATTATCGGTACTATTAGCTTAATCATAATCTAAGTCTCGTATAAGCGTAGTACGTTATACGATTTCCGCGCGATCACACATCGCAGCAACGAATCGCAAACCAACCAGACACGTAGCGAGACGTACTAAGAATTAATTAAGCGTATATACTCAAGATACGAATCAGCGGTGTGGCAGGTGATTAAATAAATACTAGTTGGCGTTTCTAATTAATATGCCAGACGCACGGTGATAAGCGAACGACGCGACGCGACATCTCTTGCGGTGCCTGTGCGCCTGGTACCTACGGTGCGATTAACACGTTATTGTAATGAGCCGAGTACGAAATTTGTCTCGCCTGTCTGTCTGTGGGGGTGTTTGTATGATAATGGTCTTTACTCGGTATTTGAGTCTATTCGAGCAGAGCAGAAATATTCATTAGGATTTCTGATACCCATAGTGTACTTTTTTGCTGCAGCAATTTAAATTGTCAAGAAAATGACAAAATAATTTAATTTTAAAAAGTCGCACATGTAAAGGTCCTAATTATACTTACGTTCCAAAGTAGCATAACTAAACTTAAAGTGCTAGAGATATTAATAAGATTATATTCGCTTCAGGTGACGCCAGTAACGCGAGTATCGGTTCCGGGGAGGGTACGGGCGAAGAGGATGACGACACGAACGGCAAGAAAAACCAGAAGAAACGGGGGATCTTCCCGAAGGTGGCGACCAACATCCTCAGGGCGTGGCTCTTCCAGCACTTAACGGTGAGTACTGTAAGTTTGTTTTTACTAATGGCAATGGATGGAGAAGTGAGAATACAGTAGATGATATTGCTTGCTAGGAAGAAAATATCAATTGGGTTGATGATAGTGATGATAGTTTTACAGAATATAGATACAATTCTAATCTATATCGTTACTTTTTGATCGAATTGTAGTTAAACAGTAACTTCCAAAAAGAATTCAAAAACAACCATAACAAATCGTAAAGAAGCCTTAAAAACTATTAAAATCCTTAGTAACAAAATAAAAGGACAAATCAAAATAAGAATCACTAAGTTAGATAGGTGTATTCCTCGTCGTTCCACCAGTAGTTCCACTGGTGGTACTACGAGGAATTTGACATTCCTCCTCGTACCACCAGTGGTACGACGAAGAATTGTAACTCCTCGTCGTACCACTGAATGTTTGCTCTACTTTAGATGTCACTTTAATTTTTTTTATATAATTGTATAAATTTATTATTATTATTATGTATTATTACTTTTGTTGTAGTAAATGAATTGATAATAGGTATAAAAATATAAATTTCCCATAGGTAATAGTAGAGTGCCAGCGACTTTGATTTTGATGTCAAAAGCATTGTTATAACGAAAGATTATTACAAACTTTCCCATAGGTAATAGTAGAGTGCCAGCGACTTTGATTTTGATGTCAAAAGCATTGTTATAACGAAAGATTATTACAAACTTGATGATATGGGTCAGTAAGGTGCAACACATGTTATACCTGACGACAGGAGACTTGGCTACACAGAATTATCATTTATTATATCCTTTTTCTGATGCTAAACGTATAATGACACGGCCGGAGCTTCCCATACAAATGAGTGATGGAAGGTGCGATGCATGATTGGCTCTGTCGTGTGCGAATCCACGGACCATCAATCTATTTCTATAGATGATTCTTCATTACACACACACGCATCCTATCTTTTGTTCAATTTAATTGAAGTTCAGAGTTAGTCGATTAAAAATTGCGATTGCCCATTAAAACAGCTGAAAGTGGCGAATTCAAAGTGGATATTTATTTGAAAGCGTCAACGCTCGCGAGACAATTGTAGGCTACGCTACGAGTCTCCCGTGTTCAATTAAAATTTTCCAGCGAAAGCAATAAATTTTTCATTGCGTAGACAAAGAGTGTTTGAAAAGGCACCTTTTCCACCGAGAACGCAATTAAACTGGTCCCGTTCGACGCCTCAATACCGGCTCCACGTTTTATCATTGTGATTGATGACGTAAAAAATAAACATTAGCATAAGACGGTGAGGATAGGGAGCTGGGTGTCGCGAGTGCACGACTCCGTGTTGCGTAGTAATTTCTAGAATGGCTTTCTGGTGAGGGGGCGCGGGGTGCAATTTCATTACCGGTCCGGATCCGCGCCCATAAATCACCGGCTCCGAAGGCGCTCGGCTCGCGCACTTCGGTTCAGGTGACGCTCGCAAACTCCGCTGAGCCCGCCGTCTCAGTTTCATTCGAGCTCCCGAATCCCGCTTTCTTTATGACTATGAATTCCGCGAATTTTCCACGAACGAGTTTTAATTGCTGCCACTGAAGAGCGAGATGTTTTTGTCTTCGCGACGCGATCTTCTACGATTTATTCAGGAAAGAAGTTCAGCGTTCCGAACCTTCTATTTTGAACGCTCGGTCCGAAGTTTAAAAAGTAGGTCCGTCGACAATCGAATTAGGGAGCTTTTAGCGCGTTCCGTTTCGCGCGTTTTTGCGCATCCCCGTCCACAGCCATTACCGCGTTCCAAATTACTTATAATTGCTTCGCTTAGCGCTAAGTGCTTTCATTACGGCCGCCCTGCGAAACGGTACCGGCATAGGCCGGTACGTGTCAATATTAACTCGAAAATCTCGAATCCATTATTGAGCTGCGCAAATCGTGTTTCATGTCGGAATTTAAACGGCTCGAAAATTGGTGAGCGTCGATAGGCCGCGCGGTCGGAGCGGTCGGACGTAGACAATACTTCAAATTGGCATCAAAAAGCGCATTCGACCCACATACGAGCCGCGAGTGCATAGCTGTCAGCGTGATGTTTGTAATATTCATTCGATTACGGCGCGGGAAATGGGCCAACGCGCGGTGACAGCGCCACCTGCGCGTTTCAATGGAAACCGCACGCTCGCCTCGTCGTTTCCATTCGCATTTTCGAATCAAATGAATTCAATGTCGCACACCGACATCCTTGGCCGCGGGTCCAGATACGAATATGGACGTTCGATTAGCGATTACACCGGCGGAGTCATGTCGCGACACGGCGGGCTCGGTGATTGAATCGAACGCCCCGAACGCTAATTCGGAATTGCTCGGCTATAACGGGCCAAAAAAGGAGAGTAGTGATCTCGCTCGTTGGAAATCGTCGAGCGTGGTCGCATTTAAATTCAGCGCGGCGCATGCAATATTGGTAACAATCCCAATGTCCGTGACTGTAAACGGTATGAATTTTAAAACACCACAATCTAGTCCGCTTGAATTTGAATTTCGACGATCCGAGCAGGTTACTGCTGCCCGTTTTGTACATTTAGATCGCCGGATACATTACGCAGCTTCGATTGACGAGGTGTCGCAAAAAATACTATCCGTGCAGTTTATATTAAATTCTAATTTACTTCGTTTTGCTGCTGTTTACACAACAATATACTTTGTTATTGACGTCAATAAGTTTAAAAGGAATAATTTTAGAATAATTTGTATTGTCTCGCAATAAAAGTATTACCGATGCAATGTAAGACAAGTCTTAAAATTAACAACGCACGAATGAACAGCAACATTCAACGGTCGTACGAGTGAGGATAACATCTTTGTACACACGTCTATTAATCAGGTACACATGGAGCGCACGATTATTAGTTTTGTCTCGTATAATCCCTTGAATCATCCATCCATAGGATTTCGCGATGGTAAATCTCCCATAATGCCCTACCTGCCGTTACGTGCCTCCCGAAAATTTCCCAAGAAATAATATTGAATAACGTCGCCGAGAACAAATCCCACCAGCGACTTTAAGCCCTTCCAGGGGGCTAAAAATAATTATAAGGCTGCGGTAATCCTGCGACAGAATCCCCGCGGTGTTTCTCGTCTTCTATTGTTTTTGGATGTTCGTTCTGATGTATTTTTGGTTGGTAAAGTATTTATTTATAAAAAATGTAACCAGCAGAAAGTTGTACTTAAGAAACCTCACTGCCTATTGAATGTGTTCACTTGTATCTATTACTTAATTTGTTGAGTTAAATCGCGTCCTTGTCTCAAGTTTTGATATCAAACATTTCAAATATAGAATTTGGCCTTTGTTGAGATATAGATCTGAAATCACATAACTCGGATACGTTATAAACAACAAAAACAAAATCAAATAATTCAAGACCACCATCGACGCTACTACCAAAGTTCCCGTCGGTGGAAACATTAGACGGCACCTACCTCTGTGTTTCTTATAATAACTTTGTTGGGTCTTTCTTGTAGCACACGAACATAATTCCCCGCGACAAGCTTAACATAATATTAATAGGAGCACCAAGACATCATAGAGAGGAGATATTGCGAAACGCGGAATTCCTAGGCGTGCGGTGTTGAGTTACGTTCGGATCGGGTTCGCTTTGAGGGGCACCGCAGCGGAATGGAAGCATCGCGCCGAAAGAATTTATACTTTATTTATGCGAGTACAATGTCTCTTGCGTTATGCCAGCCTGGTACTTTACGATTATTATGGAGGCACGTCAAACCGCTCGATCGGATGGGAAATAGAACCGTTGACCTGATGTTTATTTCATCCTAATGCGGGAACCCTTTGCTACGAGACGTTGTTATTTTCCGCGATTGAGCAACCACTTGTTCTCGAGATAAACATCGTGAGATTGTTATGGTCTGCTCGAATATTTGCTATGTCGATGTGATAACCTATACTAATTGGACAATATCAAAACAACCGAACGTCCCTGGTACAACAACGAACTCTTTAAGCCCGTAAAATTTTCCGGACTTATTTAGCCGTCTACCCGTTAATCCAATAACTGGCCCCTCCTCAAAATATGGCTCAATTTTGTTCGTTTTCACGTTAAAAACGTTGGGAAAACTTGCTCTGCCCTTGCTTTATATTTAGGGTAAAGGCGAGTCGTAAGTTTTACTTGGAGGAGCCGGGGGTAAATTGCATACGAATCCTGGAAATGAGAATTTATTAATATTGGAAGGCGGCGACGCTGTAAGGGAATCTTCTACGAATTAACTTGTAGGATTTTTTATTTGGCGACGAAATAAACACTGGTTGGCTGGATGTCGTCTGCAATAGATAGTGAACATTATTTACAGCCCTCTGCGGTGATGCTTGTTTATCACGATGGAGAATTAAATTTGAGAAGTAAATATAAGAGCTCAGTGACTTATGGATTTTAACTCATATATTTTCTAACGACCATGACAAGACATTTATGGACGCGATGACATTCAAATATTTTTGTTGACTTGCAAAAGAATAGCTGTGCTGAATATATTTTTGTACGTATAGTAACTTTGAAACTACGCGGTCACCGAAAACTTCCATTGAGATAAATGCCGTTTCAAAAGACTCGTGTTAGACAAAGTTATAAATATCGCTCGCTATCCTTTGAGCAAAGTTAGTCGGCGGAGCGCCTCTGCTTTGCCAACTGCATACGTCAGGGTGACGTTTTTGTTCCATAACTTTATTCATAACAAGAACGGAATCTTCGACATGCCGGCCGGGAACATCCATCGTGGGACGACAGGAATCATTTCCGTTTATCCCCGAGCCAGATATTCCTCCCACTTTTTAAGTCTGCGATGTTTAATGCCTCCGCCAACGGTCGGAGAGGATATTCGGTACTGCCGGAAATAGAGTGTGTAGGTGAAACGGCGAGCGTTGCAGTCCGAATTAGACAGGGACAGATAGCTCGCTAAGTCCGTCTTGGGGTATGAGAGCGAAATTTGAATTTGCAATATATTTTAAATGGGATGCCTTTCTGATCGATGACGCTATTTCCAAATTCAATAACGAGCCAGATACGTGTGTGCAAACACTACAATCCTATAGGAGTTCAAGATACAACCTCGCAATTTTCCTACAAGATCTAAACCGCTGCATGATGTGGGTAGTGCATGGTAGAGAAATAGAAGGGGCAATCAATCCGAATCTCGCAGCTAGCCCTGTGAAATAATGCTCTGTGAACCAGTGAACTCCAAACTAAACAATTCCATCAGATAGACTTGCGCCACGGTTTCGTCTGTTGTTCAGGGGGTGCACTGTAACCAGGGAAGAATAGTTGGAGCGTGGATGGAGTTTCTTACATCCTCAGACAATATTGCTTGTGATAATAGTTGCTCACTAACTTTAAATTTTAGCCTATCTAGAATGTTCGTTCCAAATGAAAAATTATAAGGAAAACCTAGTGTTTTTTTCAATTATTTATTGAACATTATTTGTAAAATTATATGACGTTATCGTCACTTTTTCGTCATGGTCGTTTGACGTACTAATTGTTAAAATTAGTTCGTTCTGTGGGGGGCTCCAACGAAACCATCAAAACAGGCTGGCACATTAAAATAGGCTTTATTATTACCATACTATCACACCATAATATAAATGGGCGTCGTATACATTACTCTCCGAGTATAAGGTAACAAAGGTCGGAATATCTGAAGGTACCGAACAACTATGGATTCCCCGTACACTCCCGGTGGCATCCGAAATTATAACATATTCGGTTGATCACTTGCAATTGCCGCAAACCGCACAGTATTCTAATTACATACAATCACCCCCATATTTACCAAAAACATTATTAATGAAAGCCATTTTACAGCTGCATTTAAACAAAGCGTTCCATCTTTCGTTAGCTCAGTTAATTAATACTTGTCATTCGATAGCACGGAGAGTGTTTGCGAGGGTCTCAGATTCTGTGCTCGGGGTGGCTCCGAGTTATCGTATTCCTTACGTTTGCATAGGATCCTTGTGTTGGCGTATGATATTAAAGGGTTATGCTGCGGAAATATTGACTCTGCTTCGGAAAGTAATCTATTTGCAAGTCGCAGATTACTTCGGTGAATTGTTGTTGTTTGTAAAAGTATTGCGGAACATCCAAGATTGTTTGGAGAAAACCTTTCAACAATGTGTTTGAGGGTTGAGAAAGAAAGTACGAATAATTATTATTTGAAGAATAACTTCAAACTTACTTTTCAATGTTGGTGATGTTTTGCAAATGCACAATAGTTTCTATATATTCCAGTAAATCACCACATTGACCTATCAAGTGGGACCGTTGTCAAGCACTACCTTATACGAAATAAAAAGGCATCTAGGCACCAAGTAAGATCACATACACAGATTACATGAAACTGAATCCTTGACCTTGTAATGTCTCCAATAACCTTAATCTGCTAAACTAATACGAAATAATAGTCATATTCGGGCAAACAGTTGGAGTATTATGAATAGAGATAAACAGTTTAGTCTCTCGGGTCGGGAAACTTGGGCAACGCTATTACACTAAAAGGCGTGACGCGAACACGGACCAACTTCAGTGGCAACGGACGCCAAAAATCAAGATTAAACGCTACTTGTACATCGCACAATTACTTATAGAGAACAACAAACAGTCGTTTCGGTAGTGTAGTTAGTAGAGTTGACCAAAATTGCCCATTTCATATCTGCTCGGTGTATCGAAGGGTCAGCGGACGGGAGGGTCGTTAAGATAAGATATCTCCGGGAGTGGACAGGGACCTCTCAGGTTTCAGGATGAGGGGACCGAGCAGAATTTCGGGCCAAGGGTTTTGCAGTGAAAAATGTACGGCGGCCATTTCTCATCGCGTATCTTTCCTTGCGATTGTTAGTCATTTTGTTAGAAAACATGTAGGCTTAAATGTAAGGAGTAATTTCAAATATATACTTTTTGTAGTCCAAATAAGATACAATATTAATTGCCATCAAAATTTTGCGATTCAGTATGTAAGTACTTGCATAGCTAGCCATTGGCACAGGCTTCTCATAACGCGCAAATATAGAGATAATAATTTTAATATACATAAACCTGAGGATTACCACGCCATAAATAAGCGGAATGCCGACAGAAAGAAAACATAATCTACAATCCGAGTGCGATATTAGGGACCAGGCCACCATAAGTTAGATGCGTAATATCCTCTACCGAAAAATCCTGCTATCCTGCTACCTCTTTGATTAATGTATTCGGATGTCACAGTTATTGCAAGGAAGCCCGTATATTCACGAGCCCCGCATCAGAGGTGTTATTGCAAATCTAGGGTATATTAAAAGGGAGAAGGTGCCTCTATTTTTGCGACACCTGCGCGGGCTTAAACGGATGAAGGCGGCTCTCTATAGAGATGTATGGTTTTCTCCTAGTACCTACGGCTTTTGTCTTCCAAGGAGAATTTATAGAAAGATCGTTTTATATTTAAAAGGATTGTGGGGTCGTCCTTGTCGCATGAAATGATTTTCAAATATTTGACCCTTGCACTTAGGTCTATTTGCTCATCGTCTCAAACGTAATCATCTTACAATCGACAACCCTCTTAAAAATGTATCGAGCTGGACCGCTGTCTATCGGGCTCTGTCTCAGCAGGCGGACGCGCCAAGTGTTTCCGATGAATACTTAATGATCGAACGTAGCTGCTCTTATTCTATCCTGGTATTTTTATTCAAATTGTTAACTGATATGTTTGGGAAACATTCAAGATACATTTTACGATTTCTTACAATTATTAAAAATTGTCATGATTATGAATTATTGTTGCATTTTAATTATTGTTAAATGTTTTTTTTTACCAAAACTCGTCATTGAACACTTGACACTCACAGTGATGTAGTCCATCTATGATGACGATGACCTGTTTCAAAATTTTCTTAACGACAATACTCGTTTCTGCTGGTCTTGTCTAGTAAGAATTTACTTAATTTAAAATTATCGATCCATTCAACTGTAAGGAGTCGCACTATATTTACTAATTCACCTTTATTTTCTCAATCTCGTCTAACCTTTGCATTTCAGTTTGCTAATTAATTAAAACTGTAATTATTATTAAGCTCATTCATAACTCATTTTCGAGCAGTGTGATTAATGTTCGTTTGTAAAAACTAAATTTTGTCCAGGCACGTTGCAGATATTGTACAGTTCAAGTCCGTACAATTTCTGAATCCATTATTTACTGCAGATAAAAAAGGGTCGCATGGTAATGGCCAAACCCGTCAAGTGTTTACATCGATGAATGTTTAATTCGAGATGAACCCTTCAACTTCGCTGGCTGGTACTGCGACTGATAGGTTTATGAGGGGGCTCCCGAAAGGTGTTACGGGATGGGGACGAAATGACTAAGATTGTTTTATTGTTTATGTTGTAATACGGGATCGTTAAATAACTTGTCTTATGCTATGAGGGTTTTTAAGGTGTCCTCTTTATTGAATCTGCACATTTATTGAATAAGTAAATAATTAAGTGCTTGTTTCTTTGTTTGGGATTGAGAAGCTATAAATATTCGACACTATAATGTTTAAGTGTTCTTAAAACACGAAACAACATATGTAAATGTACCTCTTGAGTATTGAAATAAAATAAAAATATATCCGAGCAGAAAGTTCGGGTCAAAATTATAAGGGTCAGGTGGAACAAGTCCTTATAATTTGGAGTCGATCTTTCTGCTCGCCGTTCCGTGCGAACCTTATTGGATTACACGGAAGCATCCACACGGCCATTTTGTTTTAGAAGAAAAACCGTGGAAACATCCGGAGGAAAACACTTTCAGAGTTAGCCGCGAAAAGTTGCGCACAATCTAGATATATGGGCGAGTTAAGATGTGCATCTAAATAGCCTCTGCCGCCCTGGTACCTAACTTTAGATTACTTGCACCAAGTTTACCGACTTTCCGGGAGAGAACGGTAAGTTTCCCGGGAAAAATTCCCGTGTAACTTCCATTCAGTTGGGCTTGAATTTACTGCCCGACTCGGATGTTTTTCTCATGCAGGAATTACACTGATATCATGCAAATACGGAACTCGACTTGGAAGTAGATTAGATACCAAACAATTATTGCTACGAATGAATAACAAATACGGAAGCGTTCGTGGGCTCGAGGCTCACTTTTGTGTGGATTCAGGATAAATGGAACTGAATTGTTTTTTATTGAGTATAAGGAAAGCAGCACTCTGTTAGGTCCTATGGACTTAATCTAGATACGAAAAAAAAACAGTTAAAAAAGAACCAGTCGATTGTAAGTCGAATTCCATACCACCGCCGAGTTAGGAAAATTTAAGGTGTATACCTATTACCTTTGAAAAGATAAAAGTACTATGACAGGGTTCTATATGTATGTATGAGGTATGAGTATGAGGGTGTGATGTGAGGAGTGTCACGGACGGTCTTACTGCAATACGTGTTCGCGCTAAATCGTGTGGTTAAAAATATTAAGCGGTCACAATACGCGTCTTAAAATTATTTAGTTTGTGCTAAAGTACTTATCATTTCTGTACAAGTGTGGGCAAGTGTAGTTGTGTCCGAATTATTGTTATAATTTAGAAATACATCGTTCATAAACATTTATACTGTTACTTTGTTGTACAAGAATAAAAAACGGTAAAGTGGGTAGATTGGAATAATCGATATTCTCAGGATAAACAGCGAATAGTGCAAGTTGTGACTTATAATTCGTTCAAACAGCTGTGTTCTGATATTTCATATCTCACAAATAATGGCTAAATGTACTTCATGTGGTCGTTACCTTTCTCAAAAAGGTACTGCAGTATGTACGTCATGTCCAAGCAAATATCATAAGGGTTGTGTTGCTTTTCCGGACCACATTTCTCCCCCTAAAGATTGGGCCTGCCCCGAATGTGCATCAAAGCGAAACAAAGGCGATGTTAGTAAGGTGTCAGGCAGCACCGTGGCGCGCCCCGCGATGTCGGCAAGCGAGATTACGCCACCAACTGAGCCGGCCCTGCAAGTTGAGTCTGATGTGTGCGTATTACGTCGTGAGCTCGCCGAATACATGACTGAGCAACGGGAGTTCCGGGAGGAGCTTCGGGCATCGATGGCCAGCATGGGGACAAGGATTAACGAACTGGAACGGCGACTCGGGGTGCTCGAGCAGAGGGAAGCATTGCCAGCGGACAACCGCGTCGCGGAGTTAGAAAAAACCATCATACAGTTGAAACAAGAACTCAATGATCGCGATCAGGAGGCCCTCCAGACAGACTTAGAGATAGGACAGATCCCAGAGGAGAAGGGGGAAAACGTGTTACACATCGTGACCGTCTTGGCCGCTAAAGTAGGAGTTACTCTACAAGATAAGGACATCGTGTTTGCTGAGCGAGTGGGAATATCTGCCATCAGTGCATCCGTTCCGGGCGCGGTCGGCGCGGGCGGGGAGGAGCAGCGCGGGCGCGCGCGGCGCGTGGTGGTGCGGCTGGCGCGGCGCGACCTGCGCGATCAGCTGTTGCGCGCGGCGCGGGTCCGCCGCTCCCTCACCTCGGCGGACATGGGGCTGGCGGGCCCACCACGCCGAGTTTACGTCAACGAACGGCTTACTAAATCCAATCGAATTCTGTTCTACAAGGCTCGGTCGGAATGTGCTAAGCGGGAATGGCGGTATGCTTGGTCTAAGCGCGGTCGGGTTTACGTGCGGCAGGGAGAAGGCCACCAGGTCCATCCCATTCGATCTGATGCGGATCTCGACCGTGTTTTTGGAACAGGATCAGTTTGATGAAATTGTATTTAAAGATAGCCAGTACAGTTTTTATGCATACATTTTACTTTTTATTGAAGTTTATGGTAATAATATAAAGACAATTTTTTGGCATAACTTTAAGTGTAAGTTATCTTATATGGTATTTCTGAATTGCGTGTTATGTCGCTCATTAGATGTGTTGTGCATATTATATAATGTATATTATGTAGTTTTTTGTAAGAATATTATTATAACTTGTTATACAGGTAGTGTCCTAACCATTATACCAGCAATTATTAAATTAAATCTTTACATTCCTTTTTTATTGCATAAGTATTATATTTTTGTATATAGACTAACTAAAGTATTCATTATACAATGCGGCTATAAACTTTATACTCAAATATTATTGGAATATAAAAAAAAAATATGTTGCCTTATCTTGTATATTAAGAAATTAAAGTTTTCAATATACACAATATGTTTAAATTTTGTTCACACATATTTATTGTAGGGTAGACTGGGTACGGTTAAAACACAGGACGGTTGAAACAAGACGAATATCTCGCGAATGGTTGAGCCGACAGGTAAGGGTTCAAGGGGAAAAAGAAGCAGGTGACAAGTCCAAACCTAAATCAAAGTGTTACATTGGTCACCGGGTGCTGTATATTTTTATAAATAGGCCTATTGTATTTTAGCACCCAAAAGTAAGTATTTTTCTTTTGAGTTTCAAGCTATTATTATGTTAATCTATTCAAATATAAATATTGAGTGTTCATTTATGATTTAGGTGAAGTTTTTAGATTACGGAATGATGACTAGTTTTAATAAGTTATTATTACTACCATTACTATAAACTTTCTTTTACCAAACTTCGAGTTGGGGACGGTTGAAACAGTATATGTGGGTACAGGTGAAAAAAAACATATAATTTTGTTTTGTTTTCTCGATGCCGAATTCGCATAGTAAAGACTTTCATAGGGCAGATTGAGTTTATTGAGACAAATATGCATATACGAAGGTAAAAGTTGGAGATAAAACTATGCACTATCAACAAATTAATCGTCAAAGCCTGGTTACGTACACTGTAGGACTATTAAAACATTGAAGACCGATTAATATTGTCATACGATGCCATGATTATTATAATACAATTATAACTAATGCTAAATAAAGCATGTATGCAAAGCATGCATATATTTTTTGTATATTTCGCGTGCGTTTCAACTGACCCTAGTCACTGTTTCAACCGCCCCTGGCATGGGGACGGTAGAAACAGATCGGAATTTATTTTCAAATCTAAATATCTCTAAAAATAGCACCCACCAGAACTAAATAGTATAGCCCTTTTGTAGGTAAAGATCCACTCTTTAAATTAATATGTCATCATCATCGTTCTTTTTATAAACAACAAAATTACGGACAATTAAAGCCAAATCGTTTCAACCGTACCCAGTCTACCCTATATTAAAGATAATTTATGTTGCCTTATGAATTCGCTATCTATGTGTTATTTAATCTATGATGTGCATAAGTTTGGTAATATACTTGTCTCCACATTAAATAAACTATTATTTTATGTAATAATATATTGTTTATTAAATATATGTTATTATTTTGGTTCTTTGTATTCACCCACTATCTTTTTAAATCTTTTTAATTTTGATCATCACAAAAATTATTATTTTTGTCACAGACGTTACGTCTGTGATAACTATGGATAGGAAAAATATCAAAATAGGTTTGTTCAATGCAGGCTCCCTCGGCACAAATCATGATAACTTTATGGTTTCGGTAAGTCGTAACGATCTAGATGTGTTGGCCATCAATGAGACCTGGCTCCGGGCGGGTGAGGAGGGGCGCGCGCCCGCGATGCCTGCCTACCGCTTGCTGCACGTGCCGAGACCATCTGATGTACGTTCGCGAGGAGGCGGTGTCGGCTTCTTTGTAAAGCGAGGCGTTAAATTAAAAATTTGGTCTCACGCGGTAGATCCTATGCATAGGGCAATTGAGCAAATGTGGGTCACAATGAGTGTGAGTGGGTGTACCTTAGTTATTGGCACTGCCTACCGTCCACCATGGATGGACGTCGACTTATTCTTTGATGCTATTACAGATACAATTAGTTCTATTCCAAATTATGATCATTTAATGTTATTAGGCGATTTTAATATTGACATGTTATTTAATCAAGACAGTAAAACGAAGAAAATGACAACTTTTTTATCTTGTTTTAATTTGTTACAATTAGTTACCGAGCCGACTAATTTTACGGAGACGAGTAGCTCGCTTATAGATGTTGTATGCTCTACATTATACGCAAGAAATATTTATGTAGAGCATGTAGGATCACACATTGGACATTGTTTAGTAGCATGTGAATTTGAATTAAATAGGGAGAAATTTGCACCTCATACAATAACCTACAGGCCGATAAAAGACGTCTGCATGGAGAAATTTAACAGCGACCTGCATTCGATTAGTTGGGATACAATTTCCAAACTTGGCAATGTTAATGAAATGGTCAGTGTATTTAATAGTTGTGTTTTAGGTCTATTTGATTTGCATGCTCCAATAAAAACGGTTGTCATTAAATATAGTTTTTACCCATGGATTACAGACACAATCAGGGCTATGATGAAGTTGCGTGACGAGGCTGCAAAGGACTATAATAAGACAAAACTCCCAGGTAAAAAAGTTTATTACAAAACACTTAAATCTACGGTAAACCAAGCTGTATATTTTGAGAAAATAGCTTATTTCAAGGAAAATATAAATAATGAAATAAAAAACCCCAAAAAATTATGGTATAACCTAAAAAGAACAATATTGCCGAAAGATAAAGTCCAACTTCCGTCACAATTTGATGACCCTGACCTTATTAATAATCATTTCCTGAACATCCCTGGTACCACTAATATTAGTATATCACAGCTAACATTATTTGAATTTAGTAGGTTTGGTGAAGCAGTTTTTCATATTGAACTAATTAGTCAGGATAAAATGTTAAATTTAATAAAGAGTTTAAAATCTAATGCTGAAGGTACTGATCTGATTAGTTTGGAAATGATACTAATGACATTACCAGATACAATTGAGGTTATAAGAGGAATTGTAAATACATCAATTAGTACAGCGACTTTTCCTGATCTGTGGAAGCTTGCAGTTGTTCGTCCGCTGCCAAAAGTTCCGAACCCAACTCAGCTAAAAGAATTGAGACCAATTAATATCTTGCCTTGCTTATCAAAAATTTTAGAAAAAGCTATATGTAACCAATTGACCGAATTTTTGGAAAGTAATAAAATCTTGCCCGAGTTTCAATCTGGTTTTCGGAAGGCTAGAAGTACTGTGACTGCGCTGTTGGATGTGACAGATAATATACTGTGTGCTCAAGACAAGGGGATGTGTACCTTGTTAGTACTGTTAGATTTCTCTAGGGCTTTCGATTCCCTAAATATTTCTTTATTGATGTCTAAACTTAATTATTATGGTTTCGATAGATCAGCGTTGATGTGGTTTGACAGTTATCTCACCAATCGCTATCAGTATGTAAAACTGAATTGTAACAATGGCTCTACTTTGGTGTCTGAAAAACGGGAATGCAACAGAGGAATTCCTCAAGGATCTCTTTTAGGACCTATTTTATTCATCATATATACGGCAGATATTACATCACACATTAAACATTGTAAATTCCATTTATACGCAGATGACACACAATTATATATTTCCTGCAAACCTTCTGAGATAGATAGTGCAATAAATAAGCTTAACGAAGATCTTTCGAGTATAGCCTTATGGTCGAATAACAACTCACTTTTGCTTAATCCCGATAAAACGAAATATTTGATATTTGGCAGTAGGCGTCAATTAGGCCTTATCAATCCTTCACTGAATGTTATGATTTTAGATAAACCTATTGAGCGAGTATACGATGCGCGAAATCTGGGACTAATCATGGACTGCGATCTTCGTTATGAGAAACATGTTTCTAATGTAGTAAGAAATTGCTTTTACAAACTAAAAATTATTTATAAAATAAGACAATATTTAACTGTCAATATGCGTATCAAATTGGTCGAGTCTTTAGTTTTGTCCAAATTAAATTATATGGATTCGGTATTTGGTCCACGACTGTTGAGGAGAACGCAAAAACTCATCCAAAGAATCCAGAATGCATGTGCTCGTTATTGCTTCGATATTCCGTTCAGAGATCATGTGACCCCATTTCTCAACAAACACGCTGTCCTAAAGATGCATCACCGCAGAAAACTTCACTTAGCCTGCCTGTTATTTGGCGTAATAAAACACCAAGTACCATATTATCTGTATGCTAAGCTCTATTGGGTTTCGAGTCAAAGAAGTAATGGTTCACGAGAATGCGCAATCCAGCTTCGGACACAGCGGCATAGAACTCATGCCTTTAGAGGTAGTTTCAGCTATGCCGCTTCCAAATGCTGGAATAATATCCCCCCCCCAATCAGGAGCCTGCGAAGTATTAATATTTTTAGGACTAAGTTAAAACAGTTTTTAATTAACCATCAAATGATCGAAGAACCATTGCGAAATGATACTAGTGCTATATAATATTTATTTATTATTTACCTTTAATTTATTAACTTGTATTACATATTTATCATATTTATGTATTATATAATTTATGGAGTGCTGGTACCTAACGCCTAACGCTGGTATTTTGTGTTTTCCTACCTAAGTACCTAAATACATGTATGCTGCACGACCTCCGTGACACTGCAAATGGGTCCTGCGGAAGATCAGCGCTGTCAGTCTCCGGACTCCAGCATAATGCTGAGCAGGATCCATTTCGTAAAGGGTCCACTTATGATATTTAGAGTCATGTTCATAGTCATTATTATTATTGTTGTCTGTAATTTATAAGTGTATTTTTTACGAATAAATGTCTTTCTTTCTTCTTTCTTTCATATGTTACCCTTTCCCACTCAAGGAAAAAACCATCAATTTTATCGACGTCAAGTAGTTTTTTCTACTGTACAATATCACCTAGACAATTGCTGATTGACCGGTCCAAACCTAACATTGCAATATATTCCCGCTCTTTCTCTAAAAATGTATATTATAGTGGCTACGAAAATTTACCTGCGGAAAGGTGTAGTTACGTGAACGTTACGCCCGGGGCGTCTGCCCTTTAAATAGTCGAGAATCACATAAATTTAATGTCACACAATCCGTCAAACAGCTAGCTACTTAATTATAATGCCGTTACCGTGCGCTCGTGGGCAAAAAATACGGCCGGTGTGCCGGTGTCTTAATATTTGACAAATGGTATAAACTATCCTATGCCAATCGTTGATAGCCGACCCTTAGGGCTGCCAGAAGCTCGACTAATATTATTTTTTATGTGGACCAATTTCAATGTGTAAAACGGCGACAACAATATACATATTTAGGACGTAAAAGGAATATTAAGACGTTAAAACATCTATAGTCCTGTTAATTGCAATGATGCAATAAATAGGTAGATTGAGCGTCGCCCTACAATGAAAACAAAAAAAACAAGGCAACAATATCAAGCATGTGTGCGTGCAGGCGATTTTTTTCGCGTTCATTGATTGTCTATGTGTGCGTAATCTGTGCGTAATGATATAAATGTCGCCGCCAACAGTTGGCTGCGCTTTTTTGACACGTTTTCGCGGATTCGATTATCCATCTAGATATTTATACATCATTGTGTTAATTGCTTTTGAGAATCCGGAAAAATATTTTATGGAACTTGAAAGGGTTCGGAAGATCCTGATTGCAGGATTACTATTTTGGACTATTGACCTAAAGGAAAACCACGCCAGGTCAGGTTGGAGTTAATTTAAAAGAGCCCTGAGTCCCGCGAATGGACTTTTAAACATTTTAGATAGATTTTAATATTTAGGTAATCTACAGCGTGAAAACTTTACTCTGGAAGCATGTAGTGTATTTTATTAATTAATTCTAGAACGCAGCCCTACGTATCGAGGACAGGGCCGTATTTATTTCATTTTAATAAATTTTAATAAACAAGCAATTTGCATAGCGGTATGCGGGGCGGGCAGAGGGCCGGAGGGACGGGGGAGTAGTGCATCGTTTGCACCTCTCATCCATCGGTCAGTTGCTGAGAGGTGACACTCTCACCTTGTAACATATTTAATGATAAATAGGCACTTATCTTAAGAACTTTCACGTATTTAAGGGATCTATCTAGCTGGTTCCCATAGAAGGATAGAATTTTAACTTTAATTTCTCTTAATTATAATAGAGATTACTTATAATTTATGTTTATGTCTGTCGATTTAAAGGGGTGATTGGCAGGCAGGTTAAAAAGTAACATCGCGTGTAACCACAATCTGGAATATGGTCCTGCAAAATGTATCGGCTTGCCAAAAGCACCAGCTTTTGTCTGCTATTGTCTGAAAGGCTCGTGTAACTGAACAACAAGAATTAGGTACCTGTGCGTTAAATCGAATTCGCTTCAAGGGACCGGCTTTTTGCGTATCTTCATTTCCCTTCGTGGCGTGGCTTACACCGGCTATCTGCTGGGGCAGCGGAGCTTAGCTAATCTGGCCGCTGGGGGCGCCCGATAACGCTGACCGCTCGCGCCCGCTGCCCGCCTGGTACCCTCGGACCATAATCCCTGATAAACATGCCTCAGTTAAGCAAATCAGTTATTAGAAGTATATTACGATTACCCCTTTGTTAGTTTAATTTTGCAGCAAATTAATAGGGTGTTATCTTTTATGGTCTATTTGAGGCTGCATTACGGATAATGCTGACCAGTTTTATTCGTGTACGGCAATGGACTAAGACCGGAACGTTATTATGAAGTGAGAATGAATACCACGGAAAATTAGAGTTCCTGGGATTGTAACTAAATCTCTTCTTTGCAAATTTTAATACATAGTAGGTAGGTACCTACAAACTACAAACTCGGTAGATATACGTAGTTATGATAAACTCGAATGAATAAAGACAAGTTGTGCTTATAAAAACAGCGGTAGGTATAGCAAAAGCGCAAAACCCGGAAATTTCCATTTTGGTCCGTAACTCGCGGACGGCGAACGAAATAAGCGAAGTTTAAGCCGCCATTAGCGGGATTGGACCCGCTGACGTCACCGCGGATTTACGCCCAACTTTCCACAGATATATTGTTGGAGCATTTTGGAGTATTAAAATCTAAAAGTGTTAGAGAAATGCTGACTCATAATACAGGGTTGCACTCATATTGGAATTGTTTTATTAGAACTTTTCTTTTGTTGGTCATGTCCACAGAACAGATAAAGGAGATTAGAACGGCCCTAACTCATATTTTGTATGAAAACCGCTGTCGCCGCGTGCCTCCCACCACTCAAACAACCGAAGGGCTGTGATTGGTTCGATCGCCAGTGTAGTTAAAACTCGCACAAAGGATGGTGATGGGATAGTGATAGTCGATCGATATTGATATCGATACTGATTTTCTTCATATTGTTTTAAAAATTACTATAAATATAACCCAAAAACATTGGGAACCTAATTTTTATATCTCAGGGGGATATTTGGACAACAAATAAAACAGCGTTTATATATTAAATGAATGCAATCATAGTATCATACTAAATATAAATCTATGTTACGGCCTGCAAAGGTCGATAATCTATACCTATCGATAAATATCGGTAAAATTACTGTAACTTTGTTTCTTAAAGTTTTGCAATACTTTCATTAATTCGAGAGGGCACGAATATTGTGGACTTTCCAAATACATCTATTATCTATCTATACTTAATAATATAAAGCGGAAGAATTTGTTTGTTTGTTTGGTTGTTAAATAATAAAATAATAAACAATAATTAGTGGTAATAAATAAAGTTGTTTTAATTATAAATTTGTTTAAAATAATTTGCCGACATATTTATCGACACGGTACATCAGTCATCACTAACGCCACGTAAACTCGTTCCACCGATATACCAAAATTCAAGCTTCCTTTGGATGCGCGCGACTTTCGCAATGAAAGCAATACTTTGCAATACATTGCGTAATCACTTTCGTAGTACAAGATAGTACTCATGTGTTGGCGAGCAATGTATAATTTTGAATCTGTTTGCGATTGTGTCGTTTTTGTCTTAAACTACATAATACTATTGTAATAATTACAAATATCTATTGTAATTTAAGGTTTTTGGACTTACTTGTGAAAAGAAATTCCTCCTCGGACTACATTACACACCTGGCTTCTTTTCCTACACGTTACAATTGCGCAAGACGGCATTACTCTTTTTTTTAGCGGAGCTCCGTTCGCTATCAAGGTATGAGCGCGCCTAATGACCGGTAAAACTAATTTCGGGGTTCCATGAGCGTTTGCTCAATGGTGCGGCGCGCCTGCCCCGCTCACAAGGCCGTTCTATCCTCCTTTGTCTGTTCTGTGGTCATGTCTTATCTGACTACGTTAGTATTCTGAACGTATATCGAGTATCCTATCCTACTTCCTACTAATCCTATCCTACTAATATTATAAATGCGAAAGTTTGTAAGGATGTATGTGAGTGAGTGAGTGTGTGTGTTTGTTGCTCTTTCACGCAAAAACTACTGAACGGATTTTCATGAAACTTTGCAGTAATATAGCTTAGACATTGGAATAACATAATTTGTTAAAGAGATTTTTGAAGGGACTGGTTTCCCGAAGCGAAGCGAGGGCGGATTTACTAGTATTCCATATTTATCATCATTACTCCAGAGAAAATGGTTATTCCGCAAATCCCCAAGGGTTATAGTACAATTACCTAGCATCTCATTGTTAATTCACATTATGGGATATTTGTCTTGCCCTGAGGCATAAAAAAGTGCGAAAATATCATCTTTCCAAAAAAAAAACCGGATCAAATCAACATTTATAACAACAGTACACGAGAAGGCATCTGATGAAGTATAACATTATTAGGGATTTTCCGACATTCAAAGTCACTCATCAAAAGGACTAAAAGAACATGTATCTATTGAGCATTTCAACATTGTTTCTTTTAGGAAACCGTTGACGACGGACTGGATAGTGGACAAGTTAAAGAAATATCTCATAATGGTCACAGCCAATGTTTAGATCTAAAATACACCTTTCTCAATTACTTTTATATACATTAAAAAATTTAACCTAATGACTTGTGAAATATGAACAATATAACTAAGAGAAACAGCTATTACTCACATTAATTCTGTTACGTGTCAGGAGTATGGGGTTCGAGAAAATGCCAAAATGTACCACAAAGACTTTATTGTACTCGTAGATACACAATTATACACTGTACACAGTACACACCACAACACTATGCACGTAGGTACTCGTAAACACACTCGTCGAACACTGTATCGCTCGTAGAAATCACTTCACTTCGCACTGGTATCGCTCGTAGGTATCGCTGGTATCTTCCTGGTTCCGCTTCCGAAACTAGAATGTCCGTGGTTGGCCGATCGCCCCTTTATATACCACTCACCCACCATTCACGACAATCGAGAATATTCCCGCGAAGTCCGGGCCCGCGTCGAAATAAAGTTCGAGAACGTTCCTTGCAACCGACTTTCGCCCGTATGACTATTGCCGTAATGGTCGAAGCGTCGTGCGTCCTTTTGAGAGAGCCGCGCTCCTATTGTTTCTATTGTTGCGCGACATGTTTATGGCCCCTATTGTTTATTGTTTTCGGCGTAGCGAAGTCGATGCGCCAGGGTTGTCACATTGCCCCCCTCTTAGTCATGCTCGTCCCGAGCATTATTCGATCCATGAAATGGTGCCAGTCTGTCCACGTGCACGATCTTCGGCTTTCTTCTGTCCCCCTGTCTGATCCGGTAGGTCACGTCGTTAATCCTCGTGACAACTGTGTAAGGGCCTTCCCATCGTGCTTGTAGCTTCGGAGACTTCCCTTTCTTCCGCAGTGGATTGTGCAACCATACAGAATCTCCCTCCTTGAAACCATGTTTCCGAGCATCGCGATCGTAGCGGGTTTTCATCTTTTCGCTGGTCTTCAAACATTGCTCTCTTACAAGATCATGTGTCTCGTCCAATTGTTTCCGTAAGTCCGCGATGTATTCAACGGTTGGTTTCGGGGCATCTGGCGGTGTTCCGGTAAGCAAATCCAACGGCAGACGCATTTCTCTTCCGAAGTTAACTTTAGCCGGTGTAAATCCCGTAGACTCGTGTATGGCAGACCGATATGACATCAGGAACAGAGGAATGTACCGATCCCAGTCTCGCTGATGTTCCTCGACGACCTTGGCCAAGTGATTTTCTAACGTTTGGTTGAATCTCTCCACCATGCCGTCAGATTGAGGATGCGCCGGTGTGGTACGTGTCTTATTTATTCCCAAAAGTTCACACATCTCCTGAAATAACGTCGACTCGAAGTTCCTGCCTTGGTCGCTGTGTAACTCCAATGGTACACCAAAGCGGCATACTACCTCCTGGACAAGTTTCTTGGCCACGGTCTTCGCCTCTTGGTTCGGAGTTGCAAACGCTTCCGGCCATTTACTGAAGTAGTCTTGAACCACTATGATGAATCTATTCCCGTCTTCCGTCTGAGGGAATGGGCCAGCAACGTCTATGGCGATTCTTTCCCAAGGGGCTCCGACGTTATACAGCTGTAGTTTTCCCTTGGTTCTAGTGCGGGGCCCTTTCACTGAAGCGCACACGGTACACTTCCTGCACCAATCTTCAACGTCCTCTCGACACCGCACCCAATAAAAGCGTTCTCGTATCTTTACGAGGGTCTTCTTGATGCCGAGATGCCCACCAGAAGTGCCATCATGTACGAGCTTCAGCAAATCAGCCACTTTACTCCTGGGAATAACCATTTGCAGGGTTTTTTTCCTTTCCGTTGAGTGATTCCCAGCTCCGGTAAAGCACGCCATTCTCCAATATAAAGCTGTCCCACTGAGCCCAGTATGCCTTAGTCGTTGCGCTCGAGGCTGATACATCACTCCACAGGGGCCTCTGTCCTTTGGCTTTCCATTCCATGATCAGGCTGAGGTCTTTGTCCGCCTTCTGAGCTTGGCTTACTTGCTCCGTTCCCCAAGACTCGTCTAGGTCCTGCATCCTTATCACCCTGACCTCTTCTTTGGCCTCATGCTTGATGCAATGTCGACATTCTTCGGAGCATGGGCGTCGTGACAGGGCGTCGGCATTCGAATGAGCTCTTCCGTTGCGATGTTCTATTACGAAGTTGAACTCTTGAAGCTGTTCGATCCACCTCGCGACCTGGCCTTCCGGGTTCTTGAATTGCAGAAGCCACCTCAGAGCAGCGTGGTCCGTTCTTATTGTGAACTCGCGTCCCAACAAATACTTGTTGAAGTGCTGAAGGGTCTTCACCACAGCCAGTAATTCACGCCGAGTCACGCAATAGTTCCTTTCAGGTTTCGAAAGGGTCTTGCTAAAGTACGCAATGACCACCTGCTGGCCGTCCTGGTCTTGGGATAATACTCCTCCGATGCCAGTATTGCTAGCGTCCGTGTCCACTATGAATCTCCCTTCCCTTCTGGGATAGCCAAGAATCGGAGCCGAGCACAGACGTTCCTTTAAGCGAACAAACGCATCTTCGCAATCGGAATCCCAACTGAAGATTCTCTTGTCCTCCGTGAGACGATGTAATGGCTTGGCTATCTCTGAGAAGTTCTTCACAAACCGACGGTAATAGGCACATAGCCCCAAGAACGCTCTTACATCGGTCTTGTTCTGTGGTGTCGGCCATTCTTGAACAGCCCTTATCTTATCTGGATCGGTGCGAACACCTTCGTCCGATATGATGTGTCCCAAAAATGATACTTCCTTCTTGAAGAAGTCACATTTCTTCGGATTGAGCTTTAGGTTGGACTCACGGAATCGTCTGAATACCTTCTCCAGATTTCGCATGTGTTCCACGAAGTTTCGTCCCATGACTATGACGTCATCGAGGTATACCAGACAAGCGTCCCCCAAAAGTCCGACCAACACTCGCTCCATGAGACGCTCAAAAGTGGCAGGAGCGTTACATAGCCCAAAAGGCATTACGCGGAACTGCCACAAGCCATTTCCGGTTCCTGTGGTAAAGGCAGTCTTCTCCTTGTCTTCTGGCCGTACTTCGACCTGCCAGTAACCACTTTTCAGGTCGACCGTCGAAAACCACTTCATTCCACCAAGCATATCCAATGTGTCGTCAATCCGAGGCAGAGGGTAGCTGTCCTTCTTGGTAACGTTGTTGAGCATTCTGTAGTCGACACAGAATCTAGTACTGCCATCCTTCTTTTTCACGAGTACCACAGGTGAACACCAAGGGCTAGTTGACGGCTCGATCACCTTGCTGCGCGCCATGTCCTTAATCATTTCTGCAACTTCGTTTTCCTTTGCCAATGGTACTCGTCTTGGTCTTTGCTTGATCGGTGGAGTAGTACCAGTATCTATTGGGTGAGTGACAAGATTTGTTCTTCCAAGGTCGCTATCTCCTCTGGTAAAGATGTCCTTGTAGTCCATCAACAACTTTGCTGCCTGAGTATATTCTTCGGAGCTCAAATTCCTCCTTGTCGCCTCCAGCAAAGATGTCATGTGATCCATTGATCGAGGTTTGTCTGAGTTTTCTTGGACCTTCCTCAAGCTGTCCACGGCTTCACATCGGCCAATAACCGTATTCTTTGCGAGATGTATCGGCGTGCTGCTAAGATTGATGACCTTTAACTTAGCGTCACGTTTGGTCATGAGCAGTGTCCTTGCCGTGATCCAACTGGGGTGATCTCCATAGTCTTCCACTACGACACATCGATCCATCTGTATCTTTTCGGGAAACCTAACCTTGACCAAGGTTTCCGATCTGGGTGCTAGCTTCACTGTCCTCAAACAGTACACTGCTCCTGAACATGAACCGTCCAAGAAGACTTCTTGATCCTTGAAGCTTAACACTCCTCTGGCTATATCAACTATACAGTGATGTGTCCGTAGAAAGTCCAGTCCGATAATGCAGTCGTCAGTTATATTCGCAACTAAAACAGACTGCGTGTAAATGTCACTTCCGAGTTTCAGTCTTGCTTCCGTAACTCCTAGGACGGTCACTGGCTGGCCTGTCGCTGTCTGCAGATTGCATGATGGTCGTCCATTTTCCCACATGATAGTCCGCTTGAGTAGTTCCGGTCGAACGATGGATTTTGATGCTCCCGTGTCAATAGTAAAGCGACAGGGTATGCCATTTATCTCACCAGTAGTTACAAGGCTGTTCCCATCACAAGCTTGTGATACCAATACAGTAGGGGCTCGACAAAGTCCAGCCAGTGCCCGCCCCGCGGCGCTGGCGCCTCTTAGTTTAACGGCTCCTGGGTGTCAACTTGGGTGGCCGTCGACACCGATTTCGTTTGCCTCCGAGTCCGGCAGTTAATCCTTATATGTCCTCGTTCACCGCATCCGTAGCAAATAGGCCCAGTACGAGATTGAATAGCCGCCACAACTTCGCGCACCTTACAACTTTTGTAGTCGCTTCGTACCGCTTCTACTTCAAGGGCATGCGCTAAAGCTGCTTCCAATGTGGCGTGATGACCCAAGCGCACCGTTGCTCTCACCTCGGGGTCCCGTATTCCGCTGACGAACGCCTCTAATACTTTGTCTTCGACCGGTGTGGAACTGGACGCGTAGGCTCGGCGTACGAGGCGCTCGATCTCCGTAGCCCATTGCTGCAGTCCTTCGCACGACTTCTGTGCCCGGTCTTTAAGTTGCGCGCGGTACACGTGCTCGAGATGCTTTTCCCCGTATCGAGCTTCCAGGGCCTTAAATAGCGACTCCAAGGTGCGTCGCTCGGCGGGCAGGTTCTCAAGCACAAGCAGTGCCTCTCCTCGTAGCGCTAGGGTGAGTGCCGCCAACGAGTGCTCGTCCTCCCAGCCATTCCCATTTGCAACTACCTCGAACTGATGCCTGAACGCCGTCCACGAGGTCGTGCCGTCGAAACTTGGGACCTTAAATTTCGGGGCCCCAGGACATGGGCTGGTTGCTGCCGTGCCCAAAACCTTCATTTTTTGCAGCTTCTTGTCCAAATCCACGAGCCTAGTTTCGTGGGAGTTGAGTAATGCGTCATGGGTCTTGAGAGCTTGGTCGTGCTCGGATGTTCGCACCTTGACCAATTCTAGATCCTCCTTCACGACGTTCAAATCCCCCTGGAAACCGTCCAGCTTTGCATCGATTGTCCCTAGGCCCGCCTCCATGGTTTTGCGCTGGCTCTCCATGGCTTCGCGCTGGCTTTCCAATTTACTTTCCAGGCTCTTCATGGCTTCGCGCTGGCCCTCCATTTTACTTTCCAGGCTCTTCATGGCTTCGCGCTGGCTCCGCTGTATGGCCTCTAATAGAGAGGCCATATCGAATGCACTCGGTGTTGGTACTGATGCAGCTGATGTAGTTGAAGGTCCAGCGGTGGTCTCCGTTTCCATTCGGTCACGCCCCGGCGACTCCATCCGCGCGGCATCCAATGCCGTCTGCCGCCGCGTACGAATCCCTTCTTCACTTTGAGGTACAACAGGCATCCCACTTCTGACACCAATTGTTACGTGTCAGGAGTATGGGGTTCGAGAAAATGCCAAAATGTACCACAAAGACTTTATTGTACTCGTAGATACACAATTATACACTGTACACAGTACACACCACAACACTATGCACGTAGGTACTCGTAAACACACTCGTCGAACACTGTATCGCTCGTAGAAATCACTTCACTTCGCACTGGTATCGCTCGTAGGTATCGCTGGTATCTTCCTGGTTCCGCTTCCGAAACTAGAATGTCCGTGGTTGGCCGATCGCCCCTTTATATACCACTCACCCACCATTCACGACAATCGAGAATATTCCCGCGAAGTCCGGGCCCGCGTCGAAATAAAGTTCGAGAACGTTCCTTGCAACCGACTTTCGCCCGTATGACTATTGCCGTAATGGTCGAAGCGTCGTGCGTCCTTTTGAGAGAGCCGCGCTCCTATTGTTTCTATTGTTGCGCGACATGTTTATGGCCCCTATTGTTTATTGTTTTCGGCGTAGCGAAGTCGATGCGCCAGGGTTGTCACAATTCGTTAAAATGTGGAAAATTCGCACGACACTAGCAAACTAGCCAGTAACCAAATCAATTATATGGAAAAAGCAATTACAAAATAGCATTCTAGATGTCTTATATGAAACAATTACTTAGAGTGGGCGGGGCCTCCCCCTGTAGGGGGGTGGAGGGGGTGCCTCAAGCCATTTTCATAATGCACCACGACTACCATGAGTTCACTTCGTCTTTAAACTTTACACTTTAAATAATTGCTACTTAATACGCGAAGAAAAATTCGTACACAGGTGCCATGGTCTCTTGTAAAGGGTTGGTGAAGAATTTGAAGATTGCTCTCTGCAATGGCTTTGCAATGATTATTGATGATTATCACAATGACTTGTGTTTTGAACGTTGGTGGAATAATAGACTCCTGAAAGGGGTAGAAAAGATCTGCTTGCAACTCTCATTAAAAAAGTGCACATTAGGCATAAGTTATCGCTAACTTTGGTTAAGGAAAACATGGTGAGGAAATCTGCGCACTTGAGAGTTCTTCATAATGTAACTTTGTGAAGTCTACCAGATGCCTGAAATCTAAGTCAACATTAAAAAATCTGGCATTTGAGGCTAATGTGACAAATGCCGGGTTATACAGGAATCAGACACAGCAACTGCAAATCGGACGTTAGTGAGTCAAGAACGCAAAGTCCTGCAGACAATGAGTTTTTAATGGAGTTATCCAAGATCTGTGGTGCCCGACTCTTAAAATTCAGACGCCTGCATTTTTAGCCTGCACCCCAACTGGAGCATACTAAATTATACCGCCAGGACCCCACTTAGGAACATTAAAAATGTGTCTAGCCTCCAGATCCACTATGCTATTTGCTCAAGTGCTTCTCAAATAAAACTTCGGGAAAAACGGCATCTTGGAAATTTTTAAGGCGTTAAATTCTTTCAAATTTCAGGATGGGGTCGGTATTTTGCTTCATTTGTTTGTCGTTTAGTTAAACCGGAAGGTTACTCATAATGACGCAAATAAAGTAATGTAAGTAAAGTAAATATATACTGTGCTTAGTGACTGATAAAAGGATTAAATATAAGATGGTGTAAATTGAATTCTTGACGATTTTACAAAACATTGATAGCGACAGGTTTGGAGGATTCTGTTGTTTGATATTTTGCGATGTTAGTTGTAGGTATAAGATAAGACGTCGAGTCATTTCCCGGATAGTTGGGTTAGTTAACTGAGAGATAATGAAAAGGAAAAACTACTAACCAATAGAAAAACAAAGAGTGGAGGAGGACTTGTCGTAGTTTGATAATCCTACTTTAAAACATTAAACATCAGGGGACTAACTTTTTAACGACTTTAATTTTAACGATACGTCGTTAGTAAAATCTTTAAAAGCAGAACATTAAACTACACAAATATTAAACTAAGGAGAAATAACTTAATAACAATATATCAATCTGTATGCAATAAACATGAAATAAGCATTCATGATAGTTCATTACAATAAAAAAAAAAGATTTTTCGAATCATCAATTACGAATATTTCTGCTCCATATAAATTACTCGATTCTGGTATAAAGGAAACTTGGAAAAAATACAATTTTAGGTCAAGCATTAATTGCATTGCTTCTGCACACGACTTTTATACTTTAACAGTGCTTTGAAAACTAGTGCCATTAATAACAGCCAAGTGCTTTAAACCATTGCCTATGTACTTCACGCGACCGGGATCAACTTGGGAATAAATTAAAATTTTAAACGCGAACTCACATTTTTTCTGTTGCTCGTAAGTACGCGATACGTCAAATGGATTTTTATAATTTTTATAATTTTCAACTCGCAAAAGCTTATTCGTCAGCCCGGCTGAATGCAGTTGCGCCACCTCGCGGCCGATACCTGAAGTAACTTGTCGCGGTTTGTCATGCCACCGCCGGATTTGGACTTTGTTTACCTACAGGCTGCTCGATTTCGGATGATCAATAAATAAATTTATAACACTACACTCTCATAACCCTATGCTAGTATTCTGTGTCGTAGGTAAACAGGACACAAGAACACACAATAAAAATGGATTTCAAATGAAAACAGATAGGTATTCAGATATTTGTTTTCAAAGCTAATGCAATTAAAAATCGTGAATACTATTAATTCATTACACATTTAATATTTCACTACACATTTAAATAATAAACTTTCAAATTTACTTAATTCTCGCAATTCTGTATGTTGTAGTAAGTAGGTACGCAGACATTCAGATGGCAATAAATCAACTTTCCAGACTGTTTGTTTTAACATGTATTTACGAATCGAATTGCGTTTTCAATAAAATTAAACTTTAAGTTAGTAACTTTTTGGTTTATAATGTTAAAATAAAGCAAATAATGAATTATAAACACAAGTGTAATTTCATTACACATTTTGAACGTAGAACAATAAATGTCTCATTACTAGACGTTAGGAAATATACCCACGATATTTTCTTCGTTTCAAACTTTCGCGTTTTAAGTGTGCAAAAAAATCAGCCTGTATTTTAACATTTCGCGAACATACCATAGCTCACACGATACGATCAGAATTGACTCGTCACGATACGCGCGTGTGGCGGGCCTTACGTCGCGGGTTTCTTCGTAATCAGAGTTATGGCCGCCTTATTTTCGCTAGATTATAGTTTAAATTAAAACTAATTGGATTACTTTATAAACAGTAGGTTCTCGTCTACTTGGCGACGAGAAATTTGAATTTGGAATTTAACTGGTTTTGGCGATTTTGTAGTGCCTGTCTGCTGATGAGTGAGTGAAACTGGCACCGTTTTTGTAATGTTTGTAGTTTTGTGATTGCCACATTATAGAGTCTTTCACATTTACACATTCATATTCCCTGTGTTCAAGAACAAACTGTATGTGTCACATTTATAAATATTTGTTTTGACCGGGTTTGGACTCGGAGCCCCACGCTTTCCTTTCAAGGCTCCCCACCAACTAGGCTACAGGGTCGTCAGTACAAGTGTGATATGACCTCTTACCATGAGTCGCGACACAGTCTCGAGGTGAAACAATATTTGCGCTCGTGTAGACGATGTTATTGTTCATTACGTGCTACACTTGCAGCGAGCGGTGGACAATCTCACGGCTAGCCGGCAATAGGCAGAAGAGGGCGAAATCTCCAATGTAGATAAAAGCGTACGCCGGCGTCGTGTAAATGTTTCCAAGAAAGCCTCCGCTGCGACGCTGATTGGCTGATCGCCAGCTGCCTGGCATCTGATTGGATTTCCCAGTCTGCCTAGACCTCACTGCTCCCTCTGTCTATGGAAAGTAAATAAATGGATTATTTCGTATATTTTTATTGAAAACTAGGAATTGCCTAGTGGTCGAAATCCGAGTAGTTACATAATTGAATTTTAAAGTTCCTGCATCTAAATTCTGATGCAGTATCTTCATAAGCAGTTTTATAGTTCAAGTCTGACTTTGATTGACCAATAGTCCTTCCTGAAATGTTTCATGTAAACCTTTCATGTTGAAGATACTTTTCTTTGCACAGCTAATGATAGAAGATTGATGCTAATAGAACCTTTTTTCTAATTGTTATCAACGCAATTCGTGTAGCAAAATCTGAAGATATAATAGTTATGTTACCTATCACCAATATTCTAATACCCTACCTTAGCACCAAGTCGAAGGCATTGTTAGCCCACTGCAGGCTCATGTCACAACGCATTGTCTCGTGATTGTGTTCTTCATTGTGTACATACCATTGTTCCACGCCGGTTACTGTGTGAGATACGTCGATAGAACATTATTGGACAAGTAATTTCTCGCTATCTCCAAAATTGGCTATGTCCATAACCAGGTTAAGTCGGACGAAATCAAGAGAATCAGTACCCGACGAATTCTTCAACTTGTTCACTTGAATTCACTTGAGTTCGATGCTTGGTTTAAATAGAAACTGTCCATTTTTTAAATAGTGGAACAAAGAGTTTTATTGAAGAATTGAAGATACGTTTTCACCATGGACGTCCATGGTTTTCACATATTTTGTTTGCTTTTCATGCATCAGATGTCAGCTGAATAAATAGAAGGTTCATACATTTATGTCTAAGCTTAAGACGAGGCTTTGTGAATTGAATAGAGAATTCTATTGCAATATATCTTAGCTTTTAGTCTGATCAAGTTGGCGTTTTGACAAATTTAAGTGCTTTTCCATATTGCTAGGAGTTTGATATTTTGTATCTACGAAGTGATTCTTCGCTACTCAGTAATGTTTGAAGTTGGCACAGCCCCGAGCGAAGTTCGTGATTTGATAAACAAACGGAGTTTTGCTGTTACTTCAGTGCCGTCGCGTCTCAGGTACCCGGGGATCATATCAACGCAGAGACTTCAAAGAAACTACGAACAAAGTAGGAACGCGGCTCGGTTCGTTTGATTAGGCGCGTTCTTAACATGCGCCCGCCTGGAGGCCCGCTTTGTTACTACAACCTTTGTGTTACAAACGTTCAGACGTGGCGTCCGCTACGAACGCTTTGATATTGATGAACTCAAGACGTTGTCGAATTCTGCTCCTCTGGTAACTTTTCTCTTTTCACGTCACCAACTTTGTCTTCGGAAAACAATTTATCGGTTTGGAGAAACGATTTAATAAGTATTTTAATGAAACCTGTCAATGTTTTGCTAAAAAGGAATATGCAAACGAATTCTCGAAAAAAAAAATACAGTGCATTGCAAAAAAACGTTGCACGCCGCGCGAATGTCAATAAAATTTGATGTTTACGCAGCGCGCGCGATATCTCCCGCTAAATAAAACCTCGACACACTTTAAACTGTTTTGTTTGTTAAAAAATGAATTTTGGGAATGCTTTCATGGTTTTGGCCGTGTCGTGAAACTGCAGCATTGTTTATATTTCGTTTGTAGCGACTAACGTTTCAATTATATGCGCAACCTGACGCATATTTGGGACAGTTTCAATTTTTTTTCTTTTAATTGTGAGTGCCTCGTGTATTTATACTCTTTTTTAGTTTACTTCATCACACTGTTCTTTCGCCAATTTCGCCAAACTTTTCCTGTCATGACTGTAGTTCTGTCAGTTTTTCTAGCACCTTTATCAAGACCAATCAAACATTAGCCCTTTAAATATTCCACATCACCGCGCGTTGGATATGTTACACCGATGAGCGACGACCAATTTTAGGGCTTAAAATTCGCTTTTTATTATGGTTTTCGGATACTTTTTCCCGGCGTGTCGGACCATCGCCGCAGATACGCGATTGACAGAGCTGTCGCGTCGCTTTTTGTCGTCTACTTTTATTTTCTGGGCTAGACCAGACAGTGATTAGTCAGCACGTGTTCTGACGTCGTCGGCTGAATTTGCCGAAGTTTTCATCGTTGAACGCGCCGTCGCTTCTTTTAAAACTCTGTCTACGTTAAAGCGATGTACCGCTGACAGGTGACAACGTCGATCCGTAGTCGTGTCGAACACTTTTTGGTCGCACTTTGCTATCAGTCTGGACTCATCGATCTCTGTACCTAATGTGTGGCAACATGAATACATTTATTAGGTTAGAAATTTGTTTAAATATTCTTAGGGAGCTTGTAAAAATAAAACAGGTATGTGTAATCTATTAAAACACACATAACTTATTTATTTACATAAAAACTGAGGCTCATAGTTTTCCAATAGCTGTAATAGTAATCGAAAAGATATTATACAACCGGCAAAAGTATCAAATAACAAATAACATCCCGTTATAGACCGCAGCTCTTAAACTAAAAGCCGCCGCCATTACGGGAAAATGGCTATCAAAATTATAATATCAATTACCGATGCATTAACAATTCACATCAGAAGTCAGACGTAGCAGAAACGGTAGTCTTGCCTACGACGTACGTACGAGAGAGATAAAAAGATGGTGTGGGTATAGGAGGGAGGGGGATGGGAGAAGGCAGCCGCCGTCGGAGAGCTGTCAAAATGTCAAATTTCAGAACGTTGCTCGGCGCAACTTCAAACGTGCCCCTACCGTTGGCATGCGGTATACGCTAGCATCTCTAATATAGTTATGGCGCCCTGGTAGCAGCTTCGTGTTAATATTCATGCATCTCATCCTGTTCCTAGCTAGACACGGAGCCATTTTCGTGAAAGGCTCTCCGCTCCACCACTATGAATATGAATGAGTGATTCCCCGTTCGTTTCTTGGATTTAACTTTTTATACGCGTCGGTATGTTGATATGCATTCTGCGAGCCAGATTCAAATGTGCTACATATTAACATTAGAAATTTAATATCGGCGGCCGCATGCGAATGTAGCGGGCGACAGGCAGTTTAAAATTCATAAGATAGTGGAGTCAATAGTTTCCGTGCACTTAGAAAATGGAAAAGATGTTTGTTGTACCTTGGGTCTACTCGGAACTATGAATTTATGCAATGAGAATGAAATAGGAGGCAGTTTACAGCTTGTTATTATACCTACTACTATCTATTTCTAGTAGATATCCAGGAAGTCTTTTATTGTTCGCTAGTAAGAATCTTTGCTTCCTGTTGGGCACCCTATGCCTTAGGGCCTGTCCGCATTAGAGAAATGTGTAAAATCGATTCATTAAATATTTATTTCTTTGTGAATCGCTTGAAATAAAACAAACACTGAATGTTGTTACACTACGTACCGCAACACCGCTGAAAACTTTAATGAAACCAATTTTTAAGATAAGCAAGAGCAAAGGCATAGATTGGTAAACTAATAGAAATTCAAAAAAAAATTATCATTATTATTACATTAAAAAGTACTTCTAGCAGTAGCTTTTCTTGAATATCTTCATTTTACGAACATGGATTAAATTTTTATATTATTAAGTACCTATGCATGGTGATAGATGATTATAGTACCTATGTAATAACATTAACAGATAATTGAAAATAACTTTTGTATTCATTTCTCGTGACAAGCAAAACCGAATACATTTTCATCGCATTTCAAATGTCATTTCGACCAAACACGAGATTGAAAATTTCCATTCGGCGTCTATTTCCTGAAAAACAGGCGATTTCTATTTCATTTCGAAAAACCGCGAGCTGCCCACCGCCGGCTGTCTCCCTGACGGCCAGGATATTGGAACTGGCCGAAATGAGAAGCAAAAGAAACACTGATGTTTGACGTTTCAATATGCACTCATCTCCGCTTCGCGAGCCTCTCACTTAATTAATAATAAACCCTCAAAAACCAAAACAGGCCCGCAAACAAATCTCTACTCTAAAACTTTCGCATTTGATATCAAATTCCACCCCGGCAGACCTCCTCGAAAAGCGGTGACATCGAAAGCTCTCGGTCTTAATAAAAACGTTTCTTACGTTTTCGAACGTAACAAGCTCTCACTTGGGCTCGTATTTATGAACGTCAATCACAACTGTCAAAAGTGACAGTAGTCAAATCCCGCCCCGTAATAGCGGCAAAGGACGTTCCCAATTTGAAAAACACACGTTCGAAGTTGGCGCGCGTGCTCGATTTGTGCGATTAGTGTTATTTTTGAGAATAGAACCGGGATCGCGTCGCCTTCGGCCGTGCCCGCCCACAAGATGGCCGCTCTAATCAACCGACGCGCCGGGGAAAGAGCCGAATGATATACAATTTTATTGCCGATGTGTTATTACTGAGTTGAACCTATAATTACACTGGAGCATTGTGCGTGGGAAGAGGTTAGAAAAAACTTCTTTGGCCGCTCGTGGGCTCGTGGGCTCGTGGACTCGTGCGATGTAATTGGGGTGTTCTGGGCTACAACCATTCATGATTCAGATTTAATTATAGCAATTTAAGTTCGCAAATAATGAGGTGGAAACGGCTTTTTATTTGTACCCTATTAAAGTTAAGGACTACACTTAATTAATGATATTATCTGCTTGTAGTTATTAGTTGATAGTGATGTTCTATCCCCTTTAGGGCCAATTTGTGAAAGTTGTGTATACTCTTTTCTTACAATAAAGGAGATGTTTCAAATCCGGCCCACAATATGTACAGTACCTCGAAAAATCGAGAAAAATTCATGGAATTTGGGAAAAATAAAGATTAATTGCTTAAATGCATACTTTTCTGGTACAAATTTTGTATTTATAATTCATGTTTATCAATTTGCAACATGGCGTCTTGCCAAGTTGTCATTGATCATAGATCGCGAACTGTCTACTGTCACTTTAAATGACAGAATTGTAGGTACATATGTCAAACTTCTATCAAATTAACCAACATGACGTGTGATGACAGCTTACCGCCATGACAGACTTTTGTTTTTGTGTTGCAATTTTAAGTGTACATTTTTGTGTTATACCACAAAACTAAAGCAATTTAAAGGAATTGGATGATTGAAAACTGTTTTAATTGTGTTTCTCCATTTTTGAGTATGGTGTACAAAGTGATGGCCGGGGCTCCATACATTTTGAAACATCTCCTTTCGATACAAAATTACTTTAAAGACTTCAGTCATTGAACATTTCGTTTTTACGATTTCTTTAACTTCATCGCAAACTAAACGAATACCTAGTAAGTAGTTTCAAGCCATTGGCGAGCAATTACCAAAATTTCTAAACCATTTTATAAATCTCACTCTGAACTTGAACCGGCTCGATACAAAGTTCAAGGATGGTCCGGAGCCGAAAGCACGAGTTGTTATCGGTGTTCCCGATGCGTCCAGATTTCCGGATCCATTATTAATCCCGACCAGACCCGTGCCAATGGGCCAGTGATTTATCGGGTGTCGCCGCGCTCTCGACCCCGGCGAGCGGTAAATTTCGGATCCAACTCCTAGAGGGGTCAGGCTCCGTTGATTGACATTTGTTTCGTGTTCTTTTTTGCTGGAGACTGTACGTTTGGGGGAATGGGAGGATTCTCATTGCGATAGTCATAGGTAGATTACAACACTTTGTTCGTTATGGTTCATCCCCGAAGGTGTTTGGCAAAATCTTTCGAAGAATTAACTTATTGCTTGAGTGGCCATAGTATAACAAAGATAGTTCTTCGTTTCCTTCTATTACGATCTGCCTTTCGTTAGTCACGCCTGTCGGTATGTCACGTCATATTCTATTTAGCTGGGGCCACACACAAAGATACTTTGAATTCTTTATAATAATATAGTTTGGATTATTGGTTATGATGCTGCGGATGTCAAATGCACACCTGTTACATAGATCGAAGATAAATTGAAACGTATGCACTTTGTGTCGTCGCACTTATATCCTTGGTTTAAAAAGTATATGCAAAATCTCCCTTTGTAAGGTTTTCCAAGCCATAGTAGTTCACCAACACTGGTAAATCTAAATTTTTTACCGAATCCGATTCTTATATTATATCTGTTTCTCTTTATTTTGTTATTCCAACATCAAGCTTTGCCACCCAAACGATTGGCTATAAATCGTCGAACAATACAGGCTACCCGCAGTAAACCTCCAGGCGGGCATCAGGTCACTTGGTAACTAATGTAAAGAAGCCTTGTCGTGTCGCGAGGCGCGAGGACAAGCGCTGGGGCCCGCCAAAGCTGTGTCAGCGCAGCCCGAGGCAGGGGCGGAGCACCCGCCCTCGCACGCGACCTTACCCGCCGTGCAGTGACAGAGGTCAAAGGTATCGGGATCATTACGTTACAGTGTTAGTTTGTAACGATATCTCGTTAGGTGCCCCTAAGGGATCTAACTTGTAGTGTACATGTATCTTTTATAACACTGACTTCGTAGTGTAGTTGTTAGTGATCGTCTGCGAAACGCAGGGTTCTGGATTCGATTCCCAGTCGGAACAGTTATTTATGTGACTGAAAAGCGTTTGTTTTCGAGTCGTAAGATTGTTATTGTTTATTAAGATGTCTATTGGTGTCCGTGTCACTCGCGACTCATTACTTTAGCGCGGAGGTATGAATGTGTTTGCGTGTGGCTGCAACCCATTAATGGCCCACTACTGAGCACGCGTCCCTCCTCATTATATAGGAGGCCTAGAGCATACTTCACCACGCTGCTCCAGCGTGTATTGCTGGAGGGGTTAGTGGCCAACCCAGTGTCGAAAGTTTTCAAACCACCCGAAGGCCTCTGACATGGTTTGCGCATATTATTGGTTAAATTGTTTGTAATAGAGAAAAAAATCAGAAAAAGTAGTATTTGAACCCAGTCTTTGAATTGAAAAATCTTTATCACGGCTACAACGCGCCCCAACCTCAATAATATATCAACATTACCAATAATCAAAACAATAGCGAATTGTATTCCATCGGAAATTATTTTAGTTAATCGGATTCCCGCGTGCCGCGCGCTGATTAGCGTTCGCCAGAATAAATTATAAAATACACAGACAGTCATATAGATTGTATTCGTAATGCCGCGGGATGGCTACCAATGTTGTGGGTACTGCCTCCGGTGCCTCGCACCCTGATAACCGCAGATAAAATAATTGTGATGACGTTCAAAATTCACATTCATGATATTTTGTGAGTGTTTAGCAATAAGCTATTTATCATCGCAAGAACAATTCCACTGCTGGGCACGAGTGTATTGTTACAATGTGAGGGGTATCTTACAAACCTGAGGGTCCACCACTCTAGAGCTGGCCAAGTGAAGATTACTTAGCGGATTTTACACAAATTCGAGAATATTATGGAAATAATTCAGATGTGCAAGATTTCTCAATTTCTTTTCCTCCACCGAAGAAGTGACCTATCTAATTTTTGAAAACTAGAGGTGCGTAGATTTTGAACCCGTATCCCCCATTTCGGGTGTCCAAAGTACCAACTACTTGTCGGTCACTGCTGTCGCAATTTACTTATGCAAGTCATTTCTGGAGTCTATCACCGTTTCGAAAATCACTTTTATTATAGCGAAGAAACGGTGAACGATCTAAAAACTGTAGATGCAACCGTCATCTTCTTTGTTAAAGGCAATGGCCGTTCTGGTAAGCCCTGGTGGTAGAGCTGTCTTCCGCCTATCTTAGAACATCTTTAACTGGAACGACTATAATCATCATTATGATGCCAGAACATTGGGTGATCGGTTTGTACAACCTTAGTGGCATATTGTGTTAATTAGATCCTGCTTGTTAAAATTTCGCCTAATAGCCAGCTCATAAAATCAAACATTGATAACTCGGCCAAACGCGAGATCAAACCCAAAGACGGCGACATGCGACAGTTCAAAAACCCAATGACGCGCCAACACGTCAAACAGCGCAACATAGACAAAGCCGTGTATTATCTGTGGCATCGACAAACGTTGCGTTCGGAAACGGGCTCGCGCGGGCACGTCCTCGCATAAACAGCCGCTATCGCCGCTTGACAAATTTCATATCTGCCACGTATCGACGCGGCGTAAATCATCCCCGGCGACCGCCGCCCGCGCGCCGCCCGGCCACCGCGCGGGTGTCGCGCGTGAGTTATCTGTGTGCACGCGGCTTTATTTCACGACGGGTGTCGGATTTTGAATATTATTATGATTCCCTTTTTGTAATCTCAAGTGTAAACAGAACGGATGGGTCGGACGATAGAGCGTGTAATGTATCGATGGATTAGGTTTTGATAGGCTAGGCTGCTGTTGGCTCACATTGTTTATGTCGTATAGAAGACGGAAACACATTTATTTCGTCAATGGTGTCAACATATTGACACCAAAAGTGCAATAAATAAAAAATTACACCCCGTATGGTGCAATCAATGATCACCATCTCGGACTACCGTTCGAAGAGACTTGCGTTCGATTCTCAACAAGGCAAAAATCTGCATGTTAAGCTAAAATGTTTGTGTTCTTGTCTTTGAGTGTTGCCCATACCACGACATCTTTAGGGGCTTAGACCAGGAACGCCATCGACATATTATTTAGAAAACATGGCGGTCCTTAGAATAACTCAAGAAACAAATAATAAATGGAATAAAAACAACCACAGGTGTCAAGGAACAAACAACCAGGCCATATTAGCGGCCTGTCCACTGCTTCCATATAAAAATAGAAGAACTAAGTGCAGTTGCATAGAATGTCAATCAGAACGACGACGGCGGAGCCCTTAGTTCGTGCATGCAGAGCCGTCGGCGAGACTAGGGCTGCCACAAACATTCTATACTGATAGAGCACACAGGAGATGAGCCTGTGGCCCTATGGAGGACGTAAGGTTCGATTCCTGGTTCCTGGATTTTTGTGATGTTTCTATTAGGTATGAAAAAACGGGATGAAACCAAAAATTTCCCTATTTTTGAAAAATTAAAAATTTTTTTCGAGGGAAGTTAATAAAATTATTGTCGTGTTTTTGCGCTTCGCTCAGCTTATCTTGGCGGGAGCACGACCGTGTCCCTTGAACTATGCAATTTGTCCAAATTTGGCATCCCGTGTCTAGTATTTCAATTAACTTTGGATAAGAACTTGTTTTCTAATACCAATCAGTGCTAAGAGGTATTCCTTAGTGTTTCTATGTGTCTAGATAGAAGTTGACAGAACTTTATATATTACGGACTGAATTTTGTAATTTCTCTCAAGAACTCTCTCTCTCTCTCTCTCTGTTAATCTGTCGGCCATCCCTGCTCCATAGCTTGCTAACCACGGATGATCCTGCGTTCATTCCCTTTGTGCAGCGCTTGCGCCCGCGCAGCGCCCGCGCCGCTTTGATGTCGCGATCGATATGCAAAGCTCTTGTTACATATTCATCGGATTTTTTCTGTTACCTGTATTGTCAGCCTGTGAGCCAAATCGACCAAAAAGTAGCGAAGAGTTACAATGTAGTGAATATTGTCTTTGTGTTTACCGAACTTCCGCTCTTTGGGTTGTTGAATTGATTATTTATTTCAATGATTATTAAAACGCCATCTTGCGGAGTCCTAATAAAACTAAATGTTCTTAGAAGAGGATAAAAAAATATTTTTTTATCTCTTTTTTTATGACCAAGAAAATGGGAAAGACGTACATTTTACTTTTGTTGATAGAAGGGTGGTTGCTAGCTAGGTGGGTGGTGCTGAGTGGTCAGAGTGGGGGGAAGAGTTCAGAGACCACCAGTGGGAGAGACCTGGCGACAGCCACGTCCGCTGGGTGCACTACAAGGCACCACCAACATACTTTAGGTTATTTGGACCTAAGGTCTGGCTGACTAAGGCACTGTACTTCCCTAAACCAATCGTTATATCATTCTATCTCATGTTTTGAAGTTACAAATAAATAAATAGACACGATATTCTCCCTATTAATATTTTTTTACCTATGAGTAGATCGAATTCCTTGTACATTGTTGTACATTGTTATTAGTTATTACTTTAATATGACACAAAAGACGAGACATCCTGAAATATCTATGGCAAATTATATCTCAAAAACTATACAAAAGCATCAGGAGAACAATGTCCAGATAAATATACCCTTACAGCTGTCACTATAGACATTCAAGCCATTGTACAATAATCAGGACATGGACATGTGACGTCACAGCGTCCCAATTCCGTCACAGGTACCAGGCTGTCATAGGCGCGAAGTTGTATCTCATTTCCCAGCCGGTTGCGGCTTCCGCCGTCGGCGCGTCCGTCCACAGATTAGTATCGTTTGACGTCTATGGCATTGTCTCTATTGGCCGATTCACGCGGGAGAATCAATGAAACGCCACTATTGGCTCGCCGCGTTGGATAAAACGGTCGGTTTCAGTGCTCGTTCCAATGTCAAATTCAAATGTGGATAGAATATGTAGGGTAGTTTGAGAAGTATGGAGCAAGGTTTCTCACATATCTCGTTCATTGAACCTGTCTGTCAAGAACAATATGTTAACTCGTGACCTAAGAGCAAAGATGTTATCTGTGACGTGAATTTCTTCTGCCTCTCCCGGAAATTGAACCTGCGATAACTTGTCTGCGATTGACTACCTGCCTATTTGGTAATGTTTGTTTCTGTAAACAAAAGGGAGAATCAGGTATTTTTTGGAAATTATTTATTATGAAAACCATTGTTATTATTACTACAATCAATATGATGCAATAGCTTCCACGCTGAATCGAAGGGTCTTGGGTTGATTCTTTACGCATAGACATACATAATATAGACCGGCCTTGCAGGTTCGAATGTGTGTCAAGTTGTAACAATCCAATTTTGAATTGAATCGGTTTGTGCGTGAAGTTGGCGCAATGGAAATTTGTTACTATATTTGAAAACGAACAGATTACATAGTGATATCTCGCTTCCGCGTTTGGAAGTTTTAGTCGTGCTGTCTCTGTCACTCTTACATATGTCACGCGCCATTTTACTAAAGTTATTATTTTAGAAATAGTGTAAATAATTTACAATTTAATGTTTACATAATGAAATGTGATTCCTTTGGACTTTATTTGTGTTTCTTGAATTGTTAGAATATTTTTGAAGGCACAGGAAGCCATATTTTCTACATTTGCGGACGTAATTACTGAAATCAATTTTGCGTAAGGAAGATGTGTAATTCGCTGCTGCCTACAATAGACTGACTTGATCAATCACTCAATCACACAACCTAATGTTGACCACTCGTCGTGCGCCTTATGTATGTTATGGGCGCATCTTTACTTTCTACATCCATGTCTTTACGAGTATAGTTTTAATTTCTGGCATCCACGAACCTGTGAACTGATGGGATTGATGAATCTCTAAAAACAAATACTGCAAAGTTATAGATTCCTATTATTTTCTATTCGTATCCAAATTATTTAAAATATTAATAAATAAAACATTAATTTTACTCTATCAGCACTCACGATTCACAATAAACAATATTTTTATTCGAACACATAGTTCCTACAATGCAACTAATATGAACTAAAATTGGGCCGTTTAAATATAGAAATATACCGCCAAGCGACTAATTCGAGTGGCTAGTAATTAATTCGCCTGACAGTAGCCTGTTACGGCCTACATTCGGCAATAAAAGTCTTATAAAAACAATTGGAAAAATTATTCGCCGCAGAAGGGTTAAAAAACTATTTCGGAGAGCCGTGGACGCGCTGTCCATTACGGATTTGCATAATTTAACACTATCCTGTCGCGGTGGGCCGTATTGGCCGCTGAATTCTTTATCTCGATCCAATAAAAAGTACCCGCATTGGCAGATGTCCGCTTTAATTTCCTTCCGCTGTTCTGGCCTCTCAAATCTAATTTCTATTCAATGTCTAAAATTTTTTTAGGAGTACTATCTAGTTACTTTTACGTAGATAATTGTTATTCATTTAATTTTATGCAAATAGATATATACTTTGTGGAAGCTCTTTTAACACGTTTTAAATAAAATAATTCAATTATTTATTTTATCTGTAATTTTAGTGTTATATTTACTTAAGGAGTGAATAGCATCGGTTTGCACTTTGCACCGAAGTTTTTGTAGATTCCAGAACAAATAAAGTACCTAGGTATTTAAAATTTACCGTCAATTATTTTTTCTGTAAAGCTGTTCGAATACGTAAAACTGAATTAAGGAATACTAATACCTTGATGTGCGCTGAAGATTCTACCGTAAACCATTGTGTTGTATCGAACAATTTCTTTACAATATGAACTTCTACGCGTGCATTGTTGTTCTTGAAATTGGCTTGAAATTTTCTCTTTTATAATAACCTGACAATAACTCCGTTAGTTTGTCTGTCTGCTACTTTTTTGAAGTTGGTAATGGATACATTGTAGTTTGTTAGCTGGGAACGCCTAGGTATAGGCTTTTGTCGTTTTACGAGTCCCACGAAAGCGAAACCGCTAGCAAAAACCATTCCACTTAAAACATCCATATGCATTTAATCATTTTATCAAACACATTGTTGTATCACTTGTAAACATGTAACTTTACTTCACCGTTCACTGGAGTGACGGCATAACGTCAAAATGACGGCATAAAACGGTTTTTATCTTTAAGCAATGCCTGTCGCGTCAAACATACCGCGAACGTAATTAATAAAACAAAAACGTTTATGTATTCCGGAGTATTGATACGTTTTACTTATCGCAACACGTTTTTATCCTCCATTAGTGTCGCTTTACGTCACAAGAACACTTTCCTCGCCCTGGAGTAAAAAACGGGAATGCGACGCGTTCGCACATAAACAACTAGTTAAATAAACAAAGAGGCACGTCGAGCAAACGGTGAGATACACGCGCGTGGGGTCACGCCAGTGTCATCCATCTGGTCGCATTGATAGGGTTAAGACCACCTCCGTACCTTTATGGGTCCCTGGCCGGTCGTAAAGGCCCCACGGCTGGGACCCTAGTTTTTTGACGTCTATTTGTGGTCGCCCTTTGCCCTTAACGACTCACTCCGGCCCAGCAGTAAGGGCACACGTTTTAATGTTGAATTTTGGAGATTGCAATCTCGATATATCTATAAATCTGGTGCTGCTTTTTAATTAACTTAAAGTCGAATTTATTACAATTTCCATATGTCAGATTTTTGTCAACCGGTGAGATTTATAGGTCATCTCAATCGATCTTTTTGTATTCGATCCTTCTCGTGAAAGCCTCTGTAAATATTACCTATAGGCAATTTATCTGTCCCATTAATATTTTACCCGACTGGGAACAAAATCTGGGACTCGTTATGGGTGTTAAGATATTATTAACCTTATTTAAACTCAATCTAATTTTGCATTTGTGAACAAAACTTCCAATATTAAGTAACGGCGTATGACGTGCGTGAACTCCCCGGACGCCACGACTAGGTAACCAAGACTCGGTTTCTCCGAGACCCAGGGCTGATGGATTAAATTTTTCTCCAGCAAGACGTGCGACCCCAGATTGGGCCGTAAATTATGCATGCCATACAGCGTTAGAGTCCCGCAACCTTCCCAGCTTTGAAACTCATTTGAAACACCCGCGAGGAAACACGCTGGGTGGAAATGCGTTTGGATAGAAATTATAGGTCGACTCCTCCACTTGAAGTGGTTGACCTTTGTACCAAGAAATACTGGCTACCTGATGTCATTGGTGTGGTAGTTCTTCAAAGGAAATGTGCACAAATATTATAATTACAAATATTCGTTTCGTTCTTGCAGTAAATGAAAACTTGCATTGTCTAAACTGAATTTTTTTAAATTATGAGATTTTTAATATTCTATACTTTGGCAGGTTATTGACCGTTAAATAGTTTTTTTTGTAAACGAAAAAATTCATCTCTAATTTAAATGGATCAGCTGATCAGTTTATAACTAACTTTGTTTCCAAATTGGAACTTGTTTTTTTAGTTTTACGTTATCAATATTACCATTTTGATGTAGCATCAAATCGCACTATACTCCGAAATGTCAAGAGACTCGTGTTGTCTCAGTCCAACGGGTACCACGACCATTCAGAGTTTAAAAGCAACATCGTATTCTTTTTACATCGCATATTTACATATCCCCATTCCAACACCCCATAGATTTACGCGCAAACAAATGGATTGTTTCTCCTCCATAGCAAAACAAAATTTATAGTTTGCAAGGCGTATTTTTCGAGGCTGTACCGTGGGGGCTCGCTCGTGAGTTTTTTCGTAGTCGATTCTCGATTTATTGCTAACTTATGCCCGGTATAATCGTGATTTTAATACTCGCTGTGATTTACGAGGGTGGATGAGAGAGGTGCAGGATTGGCTTTCGAAATTTGATATCTCTATAGTGTTTATACGGGCCTGGTACTTGGTGCGCGGTTCCAACCAGATGAAGATATGAACGGTGGTTCGTGCTTTCCTATTAATAACCTGGCTTTGTTTATTTAGCACTTAGGTATAGGTTTCAGTGATTTTATCTTCCACGGTTACTTTTGGCTGAATAAAACTTCGTAGAGTCGTGTGCTGTTTGTCGTTCCTTTCAGTGATGGGCGCTTTCAACTATGCGATCAAAATGCAAATAGAAAGAGTCGTTTTGAGCGTTTTGATCACTTAGTGGAACGCGCCTAATGTTTACGTTTTTGCACTGAAAATAAACACGTGACCACTAGAGACTGAAAAGATGAAAAAAATCATAGGGTAAGTGCTCCAGTGAATGAACACTTAAGCATCTAGTGAACTTTAAAAAATAATTACTACATGTTCCCTCTAATGCATACAGCCCATAGCTAGTTTTTGGTGTAAAGAATACATTCAAAAATAAGATTTAGGTTCGTTTTACCATATGTGATTAACAGTCTTTTAGATATTTAGCGATAAACAGAAAAATCCCCAAAATCCCAGTGAATGAACGAAATTTTCCAGTGAATGAACACAAATAAATCCAGTGAATGAACATATTTTTTCTTTATTAATTACGCCACAAAAAGCTTCCAGCAGACTACCGAGTGGTGGTTGAGGCTCCTCTTGGATCTTCTGACCACTGCTTGGTAAGGACAACTGTGCCCTTGATGCGTAAAAAGGGCTCTCGTCCATCTGGAACGCATCAAGTCTGGCACTATAACTCAGCATATTGAGATGGACTCAGGGAATTCCTGGGTTCGTACCGATGGAGGCAGCTCTGCTTCGCTTCTGGGGACCCGAATGTGTGCGCTGATTCAGCAGCCGATGTGATCCGACAGGGTATGGAATGTTTTACTCCTAACTCTGTCGTATCTGTTGGTGGTTAAAACCGGCCCCGGTACAGTGGTTCATGTATTGCGGCATTTCACCGCAAGCGTGCCGCATACCAGGCCTGGGCATCAGCGTACTCTTCGAAGAATCCATCTGCCTCCGAGCTTAAGAGAAGGCTCAACGCTGCCTCCCGGTCGGCTAAGAAGCAAATGTTCAGGGCGAAGGCCCAATTCATCGTCAGAATTGGCGAGCGACTAGTCTGGACCTACGGGAGTCGAGAATTCTGGTCGCTGGCTAAGGCTGTCGAGGGCAACTTCTCTCGGTCTTCTCTTCCGCCACTGCTATTATCAGATAAATCGGTTGTCCATACGGCAAAGGGGAAAGCCGAACTTCTTGATACCCTCTTTGCCGCCAACTCGACCTTGGATGATAGAGGGACCATAGTGCCTAACATCCCGCGGTGTGAGAGCTCGTTGAACGAAAGATATACTTTTTACTTAAAAATCAGTCAGACGAGCTCTACTGTCCCTCGATACCAAGAAGTCGAGTGGACCAGATGGCATTCCTGCAGTGGTGCTTAAGGCGTGTGCTCCTGAATTGACTCCAGTCTTAACGCGCCTATATATTCACGCTATCCTACACCACTGGAATAGTGCCGTCTTCGTGGAAAGTAGCCCTAGTTCATCCTGTCCCCAAAAAGGGCGATCTTATTAAGCCGGCCAATTACAGGCCTATAGCGATAACTTCCGTGCTTGCTGGGGTAATGAAGCGTATTATAAATGCCCAGCTCCTAGGATATCTAGAGGATCGCCAGCTGATCAGTGACCGGCAGAACAGGTTTCATCACGGCCGTTCAGCTAGCGATCTTTTAGCATATCTTACTCGCTGGTGGGCTCAGGCCCTTGATAGCAACGGGGAAGCATTGGCGGTCAGCCTGGATATCGCTAAAGTCTTCAACCGGGTCTGGCAAAGTGCTCTTCTCGCGAAGCTTCCATCTTACGGTCTCCATGAGAGGTTATGCAATTGGGTAGCCAGCTTTCTATCCAAGCGATATATAAAGGTCGTAGTTGACGGTAGTTGCTCAGATATGAAACCTATAAACGCTGGTTTTCTCCAAGGGTCTGTACTATCTCCTACTCTGTTCATTCTGCATATTAATGATATGCTGGAGCATGTAAACGGCATTCATTGCTATGCGGATGGCAGCACGGGAGATGTATGTTACACAGGCCGTAAAAACTCCTCTCAGTCTCATGTGGAGGATTGCAGAATCAAACTTGTGTCTGAAGTCGAGAACTTTCTGGAGCAAGTCTCGGAATGGGGACGACTCAATTTATTTATTTATTTAACACTTTGTTGTTTGTACACCAAAATTTAGTTGAGATCAACCCCACGAAGACAAAAAATTTGCGGGTTTTCCGCTAAGAAAACCTCATTTGTCATGGCGGCTCAATTCCAGGGTACCACGCTCACCGTTAGTAAAAGTGTTGGGATTCTGGGTGTTGACATTTCGAGTGACGTGCAGTATCGGTGTCACCTGGAAGCTAAAGTCAAAAATTGGCCTCCAAAAAGCTTGGCGTCCTGAACCGGGCGAAGCAGTACTTTACTGCGAAGGACCCACTGATGCTTTATAAAGCTCAATTCAATTCGGGCTTCAATTCAATTCAGGCTTCATTTAGCTCGTCTGCTTTAACGTCAGCCCTTCAGTCTATAAAAAAACGAAAACTATTACTTGTATATAATGAAAAATGTTTGTTCATTCACTGGATTTCAAAAACCAATAAATGAACATGCCTGTCCCAATACTAGCCCAAGGGTCAGAAATCCATTCATAAAGTAACTCCCAAAAGACAGGCCTTTTAGCATTAAAATATATTATATTATTTAATAAAAACTGAATTTGACGATGACCCAGTGAATGAACGGCCGTTCATTCATTGGGTTTCAGACGATTTTTAGTTCCAATGCTGGGACACGTAATAATTTAGTATAATTGGCTAAAATCTCAACTTATTCGATTTTAAATACAATATTAAACAATTCTATTTTATTATTACACAACTAATTTCACGAAAATACTGCAGTTATTGTTACAATCTCAAATCAAACACGAGTCATCATACCTGACTCGTAAATTCTGGCTCTAACAAATTCTCAGTTTCTTATAACCGACCACTTTAGACGCTCGTCATTTTGAAATGAACAATGTCATTAGGATTGAATGTTGCTATTAGTGTAGGAGATAGAGTTGCAATAAGGAAAAAAAATACTCCGTTTCGTAGAAACGCCCTAATTTCTTATTTTTTGGGAAAAACTGCGTTTTGTTCATTCACTGGGGGGTGTTCATTCACTGGAGCACTTACCCTATTTTTCATAGAATTTCGTGGTAGCAGTTGGGAACTTGGGAGATCACAAGATGTTAATAATATGTTTTATATGACGATAATATCATAAAATTTATCGATATCTGATTGAATCGCACCAAGTTTTCGAATGTTAGCAGAATTAATTCTTAATGGCGAAGCAAATGCAAACCAAGCAAGCAGCAAGGGTAACAATTTGTCGCTGGTCTCCCGAAAACAGTTGAGAAAAAAGAAACGCCAGTGGAAGCAAACAAAGTCGGTGAGCTCGGCGGGACGGTAGTTAAAAATAATTGTCGGCGGACAAAAAGCCCGGCGTGGCTCGGTCCCGTTACCCGGAGGGCAGTCGAGTTTATCATTTTCCAGTTTTTGCGATCATCGTAATAGGGTTCATAAATTTTTGATAATGTTTTTTCGATTACGACGCGCCGACTCAGGTTGGCCCACGAAAAACGTGGCCGCAAAAAATTCGCGCTGATCGATCCGGACTCGGACCAACTTGAATTTTTTCGTGTTCGCGTACCCATTCTAATATTTGGAGTGCGTTGCCCTCGTGTGGGGAACAGTCAAGCGCGAGTCGGGGCCAGGGATACGGGTCCTTACTGTAAAGCTTGGTCTGATAATTTATTAATGATTAAATAGTCACTAAAATCTAGTTTTGGTAAAACTAAAGGAAATCAGGATTTCAATAACATAGTTAGCTTTTCCGTTAACTCGGAGCAAATGATTGTAAATAAATATCTTTAACATAACACTTTTTAAACATAATATGTGTGTTTTCATTGGTGAGCATTTTGCATTTTTTATGACATAATGCGTTTCAAATCGTTTTGTGAACTAATTGCCAAATTAGACTCTTATTATTTTTATAAATTTTTTGAGAGATGGTTAACAACATTAGTGCAGGGACTAAATTTCAGCTTTATCCAGAAAGCGCATAATCATTTTTTCACCGTCTCCCGGATATCAGCTACACCAAAGGAGACCACAAATTACGTTGTTTGTCAAGAGAGAAGGAAGAGGAAAGAAATAAAAACTAAACAAACTATAATTCTCATAGAGATTTAGGTATCAAGACTGGCGTAGGTAACCCTAAAAAGCATCTATGTCTATTTAATTCTTTAAAACAAAGCCAACTTTGAAGCGGTCACAAAAAGTCAGCGCTCAAATTCACAGAAGTGACAAGTCGTGTTAAGTTTTTGAATATGTAAATTAATTTTGCCATTTACTAATTACCAAGTTAAGTTTTGCATGTAATTAATGCATAACGGTACTCGCCACGTCGGAATACCACAACCACTATTCCTATTGCGTCAGTTGACAAGATCAATCTATTAATTTTATTATGAATAAAATTGTGTACCTCTGTGGTTTCAAAGTAACTGTGTTCTCAAATTCTTATAGTTATTTACACAATACTAAAAACAAGCATTATTTAAATAATAAACTAACATCTAATAAAATAAAATCAAAATCCGAATTATCAATATGTTCTATGTATCTTTACATGTTATTAGTAGACCCGTCTTCGCTTCGGGAAACTGGTTGGTATGGATTACTTGGAATATTATATTCCCTGTAGTCTACAGGAATATTATTGATGAATCAGGCTACAACTACAGGCTGTAGTTGACCTTATTGTGATACTGCCAGCTAAGGGTTCCCGGATTCGATACTCAGCTGGGGCAGCGTTTCGAATGTTTGTTGCTTTATAGGTCAGTGTTTTCAATTTGGATTTTCCAAGAGACATGTCATATTGTACTGGGTCGTTGTTTACTTTATATTATTCCTTTAAATAATATTTACATGTAGCTAAATATAATTTAAGTGATTAACACTGCCCCCGCCTCGGTGGTCCAAGCTACCCGCAATCAATAAAACGGGTCAAATAACCGCTTCATCGCCCAGTTTAGACCGACGTCGCTCAGCCAGAGTTATAAACAGTTCCAAACATCCTGCCCATCGCAACCAAAATCATGCATTATGGATGCATTACTGCAATCCTACAACGATCAATACATTCAATTGTGATAATAAACATGGCGGACCTCCCGCTCGACATGTTTAGGATTAAGATCGATCTATGAAGTATAAATATTTTTGGTAATCGATCGAAAAATAGCTCAGATCTCATTCGATTCACTGTTTGTTCGTCTGTAAACAAGTGTAATGAAGTCACTAGCTGATCAATGGGTGGCCAGGAATATCGTACGTGTAAACAGTACCGGGCGGCCGTTCGCACTGTAATGGGTTTGACAAATCGTTTATAAACCATATACACCATTAGGCTGCTGCAGGGTTGCCAGATGGACGGGAAATCCGGGATTGTCCCGGAATTTTGCAACTTGTCCAATGTCCAGTAATTAGACATCACTTGATTTCATTTTTAAAAGTGACATACTTAGAAGTAGGCAGTTAGCAGAGTGGTTTCAAAGTGTGACCAATTCGAATTGGAGGACTTTGATTCGAATCGCAGCTCTTATTTTCAAAATTTGTAATTGATTGTGTTAATTCTAATTTCGTCAGCATCACGCTATTATGATTACGACCTGTGCCTCTCATATTGTGACTTGTGACAGATGACTCGGGCAAGGCAAGGGGATAACTAAGGTTTGCGATAATGACTACATCGCATAACATAAGTGTATTTGATGAAAAAGTATCGTAGGTAGCCTTTAGTAGACAAATAGATAAACTAAAGAAGAAAATTTTAACTAGGTAACCTGAGATATCTCTGGGAATCGTTCTGTGGATTGTGCTACACAGACGTCATTACTAACTGGGTCGTTGAATTAAAGGTTTTGCTAAATAAGGGATTATGGCATCAGCGGAACAGTGACGCATTAGACCAGTATGGCAATTATGAGCCACCCACCGCTCGAGCGCTCGCCGGCTCACTAGGCGCTTCTGTATCAATAATGAGACGTCGCACTAGCCCACTTGGTACAACTGATGCTGTATGACGTCACTGTATAGTATAGGAGAGGTGAGATTAGATTAGTAGCCTAATTGGTAGCCTACAAAGCGAGGAGGCCCGATTCGATTCCCTGCCGGGGCAGAGCTTACAGTGACAGATAAAATATTTGTTTTCGGGTTGTAAGTTACTGATGCGTTGTTAGTGTGGTCCAGCCAAACGCGATGCAGGGACTCCTGGCATACATGAAGAAAGATGCATCAAAGTGCTTTATGTTTCGACTAGTAAATCCACCCTCGCTTCGCTTCGGGGAACCAGTCCCTTCAAAAATTTCTATAAATTTTAACAAACTATGTTATTCCGATGTCTAACCTATATTACTGCAAAGTTTCATAAAAATCCGTTCAGTAGTTTTTGCGTGAAAGAGTAACAAACCCACACACACACACTCACTCACTCACATACATCCTTACAAACTTTCGCATTTATAATATTAGTAGGATAGTAGGATTAAAATGATATTCAGACTACACTCTGGTAAATAACTTCAGTTCTCAGAATTATCGAACAGGAAGTTACGCACTTAAATGAGTTGTTATTCAGGTAAAAGATAATTTTTCTGTAGAATGTAGAGTGTAGGTTCTATCTCAGCTATATTAAGTTCTAAAAACCTTGAATGAAATTTTCAAAGGAAAATAACATAAAATGTTTACAATTAATTTAAATGCATGACCCAGTAATGTAAGGTCAAAGGACTTAACCCTCATTATGATTACTGTCAAATTTATAACCGCAACACACTCACCTTATTTAGTTAATGAGATGATACAACAGGACAGTATTTTACGACAGAAACACGAACGTTTAGTATCAAATTTTATAGACACTCGGTTTTAAAACAACAGCAAAAAGATTATTGTTTTACGAGCGGAGACCGACATAAAATGCGCGGAATGACGTAATTCGCCCCATTATACTCCCCTTTCCTTAGAATAGGATTGCAAAGATCTTTTTACGTGTAATTTTCACTATGAATATATTATTTACATACTCGTACGGCGCATCAGGACGCCTCAGTGATACGACGTATGTTGTTCCGTTTTATGGGCCACTTTTATGAGCCCGGAAAACGTTATTGGGTCTTATGGATCAACGGCGGGTAAGTGAGGGTTAATTTTTATAACGAACGATTACGCACTTGAGATTTAGGATGTACTTACTACGTTTATAGGTTTCATGTTTATTTTGAACTGCCCAGAACAGAATGCAGTAATTGTAAACAATATGAAGCAAGTTGATTGTTTAGACTGGTTTATTTTCTTCTTTTTCTCTCCGACACTGAAAATCAAGAGCAACCCTGTTGCGATGCGAATAATCCCAGGTTCAATTCTCGTCCTGGGACGATATGAACTATAAATGTTTTTTCGTGCTTCAAGGGTAATCAAAGAGTAGAAGTCAAGGCCTGCTGTGACATTGCGAGGTGGGATTGTATTACTGTTTTTTTTTATTTCTTTCTTTTCTTCTTACTTGGCTGGCATTCAATTGACGCGTTTGGTGTTTCTTATGTCTATTCTCACTCATCATCGGCTATTTCCATGAAATACATTTCAATCGCCTAGTAAAAGTCGTATCAGTATGTATCTTACACGATCCTGCAAAACACACATACAGAAGAGCCGCCGTCGTGTATATAAATCATAATGAAGCGGTACCGTCGCGCACAATGCGCGTTATGCGTCAGCTCGTAACGGATGACGTATCAATTTCTTCGGCGCGTTATCGGCCATCTCGTCGCCTCGCGCGCTTTTATTTATTTTATTTATTTACGCTCACGACTGTACTCGGGTACCATTTTGTATGTTTATGATGCCGATTTGATGTTTGCTGCGGGAAAATCATTTTGAGGATTTTAAATTAAACTAAAATCTGTTTTGTTTCCCATAAAAGATTTATCTATTTGAAAATCGAAATCAGTGAAGGAACTCATTTTTTGAACTCTATCAACTATTCCTTTCTTGTCGTTCCTTCTTTGTTGAACATTAATTAAGTAGGCAATTATTTTTATCAATATGAAGCCACTTACAAATTGAAATTTAAGGGTTCATGATAATATTATTCTATAATAAACAGTAAATGGATTTTATTATAATATTTAAACGCTATCTCTCTGCTATTATAAGTAGGTAATATTTTCTCCGAGGCGTTGTAAAGTATATATTATATTGAAAATATGTTAAACATAGACACATTGACGCGTATACCTTGTTTTCATGTTAATAATAAAATGAAGAGTCGGACAGGCTCGCATGCGCGGTTAAATTATGAGAAATATTCCGCGGGCAACATAATGAATTTGTACAAGGAGAGTCGTTTTATCCGATTTACCCGATCCGAGATTCGCACAAAACGATAAGTAGTCACGTATCATAACAGCGGGTATCGGCCGGGGAGTCGAACGAGTTAATAATTTACTACCTCCTCCAGCAGTGAGCTACCTGCGGCTACGAGATGAAATAGACGAGGTCTCCGAGGACCTGCCCCCCCCCCGCGACCCGCGCCCCTCGCCCGCACCAGCGAAACCAATATCATTAGATCAACGTGCGAGTCATGTCGCCCTGGTACCCACTTTCATATTCCGACCGTTCAACTATTTATTTTCTTTTTTGTTTTTCTTGGGAAAAGTACTTTTTTTTATTCACGCAGAGCTGTCGTAATGGAAAAAATACAATGAAGATGAAAAGTGAATTAAATTATTGTGTCTTAGATCCCTAGCACATGGCGTATTTTTGAACGCGCCGACGACGCGCGTTCTACGCGATACAAACGCACCCGTAGCAATGAAGCGCGTTTGAAACTCGTTTGATGGCCGTACAAAGGGCTAGGAGGCCTCATGGGCCTTACTGCTCTTACGCTTAAACGCACGACAGCAACACGACATGGACGCGACAAAATATCGCCCAGCAATGTTGGCGGCCGTTCTGTATCAAAATGCATTCATTTGTGCGACATCTTACATTCAAACGGCCACAAGCCGAGAAAACATATTTTCGTGGTTGCGACAACGCAGCGTTGAAATGTCACAGCGACATTTCACAAGTGCGTCATTTTTCCGGGTAGACACGTCGCTATTCCAGAACAAACTCTAGGAAGAACTTCGAACTTAGCACTAATAGCAGCAGGTATAATAATAAAAGAAAGTTGGGGCCAGACTAATCACCTTTCTACACTCTAATCAATGTTCAATCGATCGCTTAGGAAACAATAGACTGTAAGTGCTTCGTGTGACTAAAAGAAAATTTATTATCCAAATCCTCTTTTCAGCGAACATGTCTGAACCGCCTCAAATTGAATTACGAACGAACGAACATCCGAACAAGCCACTATAGACACACCCCTTACCTTAATCCTCACTTCCGGGCTTAAAAAGGCGTTTTATTTAAATTAGTCTCAAACCCTGCAATCCGATTTAATTAGTCGATTTAGTTGTCCGAGCAGATTCGATTAGGGTCCTGCCTAATTGTGTTTGCATCCATGCTCGCCTGGTACCAGAAGTTGCATAGCTCTTTCTGTTCGCAAGAGTATCTAAATAAAGAAATTCGATGGTACAACACACTAATAGATTTTGGTTCTCTTCTCTATTTTGTATTCTGTTTTTAAAGTTTGTTTGTGTAACTTTTATTGTCGGCCAGCTGCTTTGGGTTTAATGTAATTGTATGTTTTAATATTTTACTTCAATAGGATGAAGCCTGAAAACAATCATATCTTTGTTTACTGAAACGTATGCTTATCTACAGTTCTTGTATTGCAAACATAAAAAAGAAGTGTTATACCTAATATTTTTACCGTGATATCATTGTAATAGTACCGTTTGTTGTTTGTTGCAGCACCCGTACCCTTCAGAGGACCAGAAGAAACAATTAGCACAAGACACAGGGTTAACGATACTACAAGTTAATAATTGGTGAGTCACATAATTATTTGTTTACCTCAACCACGGACTTATAAAACAACCAGACCTAACATCCTTTTCACCACTACAAAGACGTATGTAAGCAATAGTTTCATCTCTTTCTCTCCCATGACACGTACAAAGTCTGTCTCGTTTTATTTTTGTTGTTGCAACACTCACGCACACGTAGACAAAATGGGGTTGAAGCACTTTCGCCATTTTGATAAGCTACAAGAAGCTTAGGTACTTTTTGTATGAGAACCATAGACAACATTAGACCATGAACAGTAGACCATAAATGGGGAATGTCAATGTGTGCAGCATGTCTGTGTTGTTGTAACTGGCACGCTTTTTACTCCCATATGCTAGGTCTGATTATTTTTTTTATAAGTCTGTGACCTCAACATCTCTTGTGTCTTTATAATTATCAATATTGACACTGATTTTTTAAGTAAAGGAACCTATGCATTAGAAATAAGTGATTGAGGGATGTGATCGGCTCCATCCATTTCGAGTCCAGCACTACGTAGGTATTTGGATTATGTACTTTTACTACTTTTTTAATGGTTATAAAAAATGTTTTTACATGTTTCAGCCTATGTCAGATATAGGAGAGGGCTCGTTTTCTCATTAAATCGGCAAAAAGTTACATGTTTTTAGACTTTTTTGTTTGTCTACATTTCCATTTCTGATAGAATAATTTTATCTCCAGATATTATGGGATACAGGATACGAATTTGTACACAATACAACACCATGATCTCACTAACAACCTATTTCTACCAAAACGCCTCCCATTTATTTTACGTCCTTAAGAAACACTTCTCTAGAACATAGATACGAAGTGCATTTGTACATTTTACATAATTACATATGAATGAGACACGTGTGCCCATTAAGAAAATTAGTTTCAAACCAATTTTCGATATGGAAAATACGAAATCCAATTAACTTTGTAATTGGGACAAATAAATTGAAATATTTTCATATGTTGCAATTCCTGCCTTCATACAATGTTCATTCTTAAGTAAATTATTAGTGAATTTCCTAAGAAATTGAGGCGAAAGATAGGCTCTAGAACTAGATAATGTAATGTGCAGGGGAAGCGTACCTGGCGTCCAGTGTAAGTGGACACCTTAAGTATCGGCCCTCCTTCGCAAATTATGAACCACTTGTTCGATTGTAACGTTAGCGATACTTACTTTGTTATTTGTCATGATTATTCCATTACGAAGAACTATTACATATTGTGCTCGCAAGCTCATGAGTTCATTACCGATTTGATGGGGTTAAAATTAGGTATTATTTTCTTATTGGAACTATGTAAAAGTAAAAATAAAATTGATTTCTAATATAAAAAATATGCTGCAGGTATTTTGGAAAGCATTTCATTTTATCGTAAAAATAATCCTAACGTATTTAACATATTATTTTATTTTGAACCCAAAAAGAGACGGTGAAGAGACTTCCGCGGACTTTGACTAATTGTAGCTTGCCTGCGAGGCGACGATTATGTTCCGGGTTCGATTCCCAGCCGGAGGAAATATTTATAATATGTCCGATGTAGAGTTATTGTGTCTGTCATGTTGTTTGTTAATATTTGTTTTTGCCACCAGTGACATAGGGAATCCTAGTGTAGAAATATGAGTTTGGGTATATTTTTCAAATTAATGCAAAATTTCACGCCACTCTAATTTAAGTAGCATCTTATCGCTGGCTATGAGACGCCTAAGGGTCAGCTCACACCGAGACTCGACGCGACGCAACGATGCGCGCAGTCTTTCAAAGAGCGGCTCAAAATAGAACTTTATTTTCTACACGAAAAGATACACACTTCATTGTGACAATTCAGAATACGTTGCTTCATGCAGCGCTGCGTCTCGTGACGCCTCGCGGCGTAGCGCTGTGCATCGCTACGCAGCCGTGCATCGTCGGTACGCGCGGCGTACAAGATTGCCTACTTTTACGATGCACCTCGCAACATTGAGATGCGTCTCGCGGCGACGCTCGGCGCAGCTCGAAATCACTGGCCTCTTCCAGTATCGTTGCGTCGCGTCGCGTTTCGGTGTGAGCTAACCCTAAGGGGCAATCCAAATTGTGAGCTTGTGAGTGAGGCCGATATAAGTATAACATGTTTATCTGTGAAGGGCCGGGTATAAAACGCGCAGTTTACGGCGCCCGCGGTGCACCTAGCCAGTAAATGCGCTTAATAATGCGCGCAGGAATTCGCGCCACTAAACGCGTCTCCGGCGATGCTCCAACATGTGGAAATTATGATTGTGACGGTGCAATCGGATACCGTAATGTTAGCTTTTATTGGTACCAAGTAGTTCTCAATGGGGTTCCTAGCTCACGGCTTGCGTAACGGTTTAGGACTTCGACACAAAGACTACAGTTGATGACTCAAAAACGAGTCGTCAGTTGTCGCACGATTTAAACGCGACAACGTAATAAGCACCAGCTTTCAAATCTATCTAAACTATCTATTCTAATAATATAGAGCGTAAGAGTTTGTTTGTTCGTTTGTTTGTTTGAACGCGCTAATCTCAGGAATTACTGATTCGCATTGAAAAAATCTGTCTGTGTTGAATAGTCCATTTATTGTGGAAAGCTAAGGCTGTATAACATCACGCTACCACCAAAAGGAGCAGACCAACAAGTTTCCCGAAGGATCGAAGGCGTCTACTTTATAATATATTTTGCAGGACGACATTTGTCGGGTAAGGTAGTACCTATAATAATAATTATCAAAAATAGGTTTACCCAGTAAAAACTTCATGATAGGTACATCTATATAAAAAACTGGTTAAAAACATAAAGTCAAATTGAGAACCTCCTAATTTTTGAAGTCGATTAAAACAGCAATAATATCAGCTTTAGTTACATTCCAATGACCAAACTTTAGTTACAATCAAACACGGTATAATCAATCAAACACAAGGTACAATTGCGATCGAGAATTGATTTACAAATTTAGCATATTATCACATTATGCCAATTTGTAAATTAGTTTTTCTGTTCATTCCAACCGTCATTCATCATATCTGTCGGGCGCAAGAGCCGGACAGATCTGATTATTATTTAATAATTGGCCGTATTAATGGCGGAGTGGAGTAATTTAATTAATTTACTGCACCGTTCGACACTCGGTTGTAAATATCTATAATGCTAATAGAATAATGCGTGTACTAATCGGGAACGATGACGTAGACTCTACGTCGTAGAGTATCTATAGTTGTCAGGCAATGATGTTTTAAATATCTAGATTGAGCGTCGCCCTACATTGAAAACAAAAAAAAACAAGGCAACATTATCAAGCATGTGTGCGTGTAGGCGATGTTTTTCGCGTTCATTTATTGCCTATGTGTGCGTAATCTGTGCGTAATGATATAAAAATTGTGGCCAACAGTTGGCCACAACTTTTTGACACGTTTTCGCGGATTCGATGTTCCATCTAGATATTTAATACCTCTTTGTTGCCAGGTGACCCCGGCATTAAAGTCCCTCATTGTGAGACAATTTACAAACAATAAATATATTAGAAAGAAGCAATTAATAAACATAAACCAGTGCGAACGCTTACGCACTTACACCCTTATAGTAGAGTATTCTCTGTATTCTAGGTTGAAGGCTTTGATGATCTAATGTCTAGATGGAACATCGAATCTGCGCAAACGTGTCAAAAAATTGTGGCTAACTTTTAGCCACAATTTTTATTCATTGTATCATTGATCACGCACGCATAGACAATAGACGAACGTGTACAACATCGCCTGCACGCACACATGCTTGATATTGTTGCCTTGTTTTTTTTTTGTTTTCATTGTAGGGCGACGCTCAATCTAGACATTAGATTATCAAAGGTTGAAGGTATGGCAGATCAACGATGACTAATACCAAATTTTATATTGATCGTAAATGGTTGCCCCGAATGGTGGTCCCGGATCTCCTCGCAATCAGCAAACTCATTGTCAAGTAAGCCACTGGGTCGTAAAATGGTATGATTAAACTATATTTTCAATAACTTCTTTAGTTTATTTATCAAATAAATTACTAATTTTAATTTTTTAAGTAGGTTCCTTGTTCCTACACATAATTTATAATTTACTCTGGAATTTATGTACTTGGACATATCGAGAATTTAGATTTCAACGCATTTCCGTAAAAAAAAGTCCGCATGCGTTGCATTACCGTGTGGGTGTAGTATCGCTGCGCCCGCGCATCCGACAATAAACCGCGGAGTAAATTGGCCATTGCGCCGTGTCGCAAACATGGCCGCCGAGTTCCATACATACCGCGTTCCATTTATTTTCGAATTTACATTTGTTTTTTTTTATTTAAAATTAGAACACCTATTTTAAACTTTATTAAGCGAATAAAGTAAAATAAGAATGTACCAAGTGCGGTACGTTTTGATTTTATTTTGAAATTGTACTTTGTTTTTTTTCATATTTAATTATTTATTGTTGTAGAATTTTTCTAAACTACTGTTTTTGTCTCTTAGTTACTTAAATGAATCAGAATGAGTCTAGTCACCATGATAGCAAACAATGCTGTAATAGTACATTATGATACAAGTGTGCGAAGTTGGTTATTACAGTCGAGGCGGTATTGAGCCCGAGCCGCAAGGCGAGGGCTGTAAATAGAGCCAAGACTGTAATGAACAAAGCACACGCGTATCATACGACGTTTTTCAACACACTTGCGAGGAAAAAAACAATTAGGTATCGACATTTTTCAGTCACAAATCAGCAAATTATAAACTAACAGATGTTTGCACAAAATGGCGCGGTTTATTTTTTCGCGCGCCGTATCTTTGGTTGAATAACTATGCGCGCGCAGGTTAAGTCCAAGGCATCGAACATTCAGCCACAATATATTAAACTAAATAATTATGTATTTCTAATAAGAATTTACGGTAATTAATGATTTAAAATATTGTATTTTTTAAATGCTTTAATAGATAATTAGATGAAGTATAATCTTATCTTATCAGATTTTGACTAAGTACAACAAGTTTATTTATTTACAAAATAATAAATCTTTTGGTAACAACCTCTTTACGGATATTAAAAAAAAAGTGGAATAAGAAAAACACTAGTGCGGTAATGAAAAGTAAAACGCACTAGTGCGTAATAAACCGCATTCCGGGCGTAAGACTAAAGAAAAAATAGCAACTTTACGAGCAAGTGTGTTGAAAAAAAACTTTATATTTCTCAACTGGGTGCAAGGGTTTAGATTTAGTTCCCGGGTTAGTTATCGATTTGATTTTTAAAGAAAACTAAAAACCCGAAGCGATTTTATTTTCCTGATCAGACATACCTACCGTGTATTATGATCTCGGGTATAATTTACAGTGTTTTAAAACAAAGCACGACCGTGCTATCAATGTACCTATAAATTATATCGTGCTGCTCTTCAATTACTTCGTACAAAAGTCACATCAGACGCCACGATCATGACTGACTGGGTCGGAGGTCAGCCTTTGTATCTCCTCGAATGTCTGGTTGCCTGGTACCGCATTTAGATAATTACTGCATTTAATTAATTTTTTTTGGTTCTCACGAATCGTTAAGTAAAGTGAGATGCTATAGTCGTAGCTGTTTTATATTCATAATTGAATTACTCTTCTTTGCAAGTCAATCATTTTGCGATACTATTAATAAATTGTATAATTTGAATAGGGCAATAATTATGTTACTTGGTTTAAAACTTCATTAATCTCAAGAACGTTCCGGTTATTTCTTAAAAAACGTCGATTCACTTAAGACCGAGAAAGGACTAGACTTACATAAAAAATCAATATACATAATGTCTACTCCAGGTGGCCATTATTATTCAAATGATCAGAATAGCCTAATGGAACGTACTTTACTTACTACGCGTACTTTATAGCAAAGTGGCCCGTCTAAAAAGATTATTGATTTAACTAAGATAATATATTATCATTAAAAAAATTCACCGACGAAATGCGTCTCTTTCTACAGTTTCTGTAATACTACTTTTATACAGATGTCTTTCAAAAATCATTTATCATTATCATTTATTTAGTATTTCTAAACTTATGAGTAGGAAATGAAGAGTGAGCGAGTACCTAACCTCCATATAAACTTAGTTAAATAAATAACGATCATAATATATTATATTATCGTCTACCTCGCACTCTCAGAGCTTGAGCAAAGTATCTTCAGCTCACTTCACTAATTACTAAAGTAATTTGCTCGCCAGAAAATGATGAGAAAATTATTTCATGACGATTTCCCTTAATTACCTTCATGTTCACAATTACACTTTTTCATTCGACTGTACAGCAATATTCTAATGGTAAATCTGTTTTACATTACGCAGATGCCGCTGTATTGCGATTCTAAGCAATAAAAAGAGGTATATTGTAAATTAAAGGGAATATTATGGAAATAGCCCTTATAAACAAGATGAAAACAATACACAAACAATTCGTTATTGAAGGTAACGGCTAGTTAGACACCGGGCGCACATAAAATACATGCAAATGTGCCGTAATCATGTTGGGCGCACAAGGTTCTATCTACGCCTCGTCAAATTGATACCGGGCGCCCTGGGACTCTGTCGAATTAACGAACGCGCCCCTAATTGCCATTGTATGAAGATGCAAATTCGAGAAGAATGGAACCAAAGAGACACCGCTATCTCTTATTGTTGGGCTCCTAGTACATGTAATTGATAAGGAACGTCGGATTTGAATTTCAAATTTTATTTTTCATTCATTCATTCATACCTCCCGGGAATCGAGCGGGCTTTCTTTGTAGAATGTCGTCTACAAAACGAGAAATTCGAATTTCGAATGCTTTTTCTCTTTTAAGCACTGGATCTAGGTTCATGGTTTTCTCGAAGCAATTTCTTTCAAAGGTAAGTCCGCTCTTTGTGAAATACGGTGTAGAGTTTTGTACAAAGTCGTATGTGGGGCAACATTTGTGGGGATTGTTTTTAACTTTACACTCTACCTTGTAAGAAATTGCCAAGACTTACTTGTGTAATACAAAATGGATTCATCAAGGTAACGTCGCCAATATCGGATACGGCTAACAAAGGGTGCTTGCGCCCGATACCGTATTGACGGCTTACAATAGCAGCGATATGCCAAGTCTAGCTTATAGCGGCTAGGTAGCTAGCTAGCCGCTCGACACTGCAGATTAGTCGGCTTACCGGATTACGCTTGATTAGTGGCCAATAGATTATGAGTGAGGGTATTGTGATTCGAATAATGCCGTAAGCCAGAGCTTAGGGGAGTTCCTTGTGTGAGGTGGACATATACTTGTCTTATATCTTGCAATATGATATTATGAGGCAGTGATATTGCTGCTTATTTATTTATAATATTGACTAGATTGTGGTCCAGTTAGTGGGTGGAAGTGTTAACGCGGATAAATGATGTTTCTCGGTACGTGAGTGCTTGTTATGTGTATTTACGTGTTTTCATGATACTTGTATTATAGGGTAACAGTGTAAAAGTGTGTGACTTGACGGATGTGTTTGTGGGTATGTTTCAATTTTATTTTTGTTACATTTAAACTGCACCAATATTTTTTTACTAAACTTGGCAACATTCGAACATAAACTGACACTGCCGTTCAGTGGGTCCTGGGTTTGATTGCCAGCGAGACAAAAATTTGAATGATGGGTGTGAGTCCTTCACTTTGTTTATAGTTCATGACACCTGCAAGCTGCAACACAGGGAATCAGTCTGGGTTTATAAGTGTGTAGCGTTTAAAAAATGTATACTTTACCTACTATACTAAACCCAACCCTCTTTTTAAAAGCTATAGCGATATCAGCCTCAGTTGGTAACCAAGTTACATCAACCGAAGCGTCAATGTCTGGTGAGCTCCACGACCCATACATTTCAATGATTGTCCGCGCCATATGTCTCGGTTTATCTACCTGATGACGTCCGAGGCGTCTTCGCAAGTAATGACGATTTACTGGAGATGATGTAGGTTGCTACAATAGGCGAAGCGGGTGGCGAAGCGGCAGCGGGTACGCCTTGTACGGGAAAGAGCACCTGTTTGTCAGTTTGTCTGGTTGCCTGGCTGTTAGTCGGGGTAAATAACGCTCAATAAACAGCCACACACACTCCACGCCAGGATTTTCAGTGCTGCTGGTGCCTTGTAAAACACACAAAGACAAGAACAGATATGTTTTCCGCTTCACCTAACAAACAGACCCAACCTTATTCGAACCCAGGACCCTTCAAACGGCAGTGCAACGTACCATGTCATAAGCATTTTCTCGTAGTCTGATCTTACTATTTAAGTAGTAAATAACAATGCAATATTTTTTCACAACTATTTAACACTTTGTGGACAGGTAGTGTCTATACTTGACTATAGTTTCAACTTATTTAGAACTGTAAATGCTAGATTTAGGTACTGTTATATAAATACGTAGTTGTAGCGGTGATAGCCTAGTGGTTAAGAATTCGGCCTCCTATTCGGAGGGTCGGGGTTCGAATCCCACGGCACGCACCTCTGACTTTTCGGAGATATGTGCGTTTTAAGCATTTAAATGTCACTTGCTACAAACGGTGAAGGAAAACATCGTGAGGAAACCTGTATGCCGGAGAGTTCGCAAAACTCAAAGGTGTGTGAAGTCCGCCAATCCGCACTTGGCCAGCGTGGTGGACTCAAGCGTAATAATGCATTACGAGACTTAAGATGACCACGTCCAATTGTTAGCGATTTCCTAGAACCTACCCTTCGCTAGATCATCGCTAGCACGCGGACGAGACCTTCTGTTCCTATTGGTCGTACGTAATAATAACCTAGCTAGAAGTACACTGAAGCTAGCAACGTTACTGGTAACAATAAAATGGTTTATGTCCTAACTTTGACATATCTCTACTAACTTTGTGACTACTCATTTTAGTGATTAAGTTATAGTTAATCACACTATTTAGTATTGGTTCCTAATTAAATAATTATCCATGAGCTCTATAACGTCTCTCTTTTTTCTTGCCTTGCAACGTGTTGAAGTCGAAGCCCTTGAAGGTATCTTTATAGTTAATTCAAAATCTTTTTTACTTGGATGTTTGAACCAGTCTGATATTTTAAATCGTTGGCGTATTATGAGCGAAAAGGTCTTATAAATTGAAGTCGTATAGGTAAACCGTCACTTCTGTCAGTTCCTCAATGCTCTTCAAACCTTAGAAAAGATCCTTGACTTCACCCTTAAAGAAGCTACACTGAGATATCTACTCATAAGTAATGAAGATGACTACGATGAGCAAAATAATTAGAATAGGGACGTCTAACAGTCGTAATTTAATTTAAAATGTATTATAACTTTGACAAATTACCCTAATGAATCTGGGGTATAGCTCGACCACAAGATTTTATCAAACAAGTCTCAACAACGCCCCAATAGGTAACAATAAGTGACGTGAGCTGACGCAGCCATGTCTCACCCTAAGTGGGCGCCCTCGCGTGGACGCAATAACACGCCTGTGCCGGCAATTACCGCTCTCACCTGACGCGAAATGAAATACCACCGGCATACCTCCGTGACGGTTATGTTCGCCTGGTACTTCGTTACACTTTTGTGTTCTGATTTCCTGGTACAACTAATATTAAGTTGAACTAAATTGGTTTGTTCTGTTTGTGTCCGTAATTTTTATCTAAATGTAGGGGTAAAGTTACGCTACCTTTATGAAGTGCGGTGAGATTTCAAATGGCCAATTACTAAACGGTGGCGTTATGATTTGCCCTATTTTGTCATTAAGATTTTGATACACTTTGTCATCATAAAATAATTAAGCGCTTGCATATTATAATAATTATTATATATAATTATTTTCATCGATTTTAATGTGGCTGTCTTCAATTATGTATAAGGTCCATAAAATTAAATAATAATGCTTTTGAATAAGTTAGTACGCTTTACCACTCAGGAATATGACTATATCACCACTTACAATCAGCTATGATACAAAAAAATATGAAAGGGAAATAAATATTTCTCTTATAAAAAATCTTAACTTTTTTTAAATTAACGAACACTTTTCACAATAGAACATCGTCACTCTCCAATAGGGGTCGAAGGGAGCGCAACAGACATGTAAATTGGAAACAAGTCATAAGTTGAAATCGCGCAGTTCCCAACAATTTCCCAACAGTAAAACCATTCGTAATTCCCGGGGAGTCGGCGATAACGCAGCGTCCCCGTTGCGCCCCCGCGGCGGCCGGGCGGCGCTACGACGCTGAAAACTCCTCAAATTGTCCATCAAGAATCAGTGTCAGTCGACCCGACTTTTACGAGCCCTGCCCCGTAAAACAACATGCGAACGACACTCAAGTTTAATACCCCTGGATTTTTGTTTACTCCCAACCCAACTTGATAAGATCTTTCGAGATTTCGCGAGTGATTTTTTTTTTGCGCGCGTCCCGCTTATTTTTTATATTTCGAGCCGTTTTCGGATTATATGTGGGTTTCCGAGATTACCCGGCGTTTTATGTTTCGCGTAATTTTAGTAACGGCTTAAAATAAAACTAAAATGGCCGGCTCGGCGGCCTGTTTATCGTTAGATTTTTTAACAAATAAAGCTTTAATGAAAGCTTAATCCCTTTTAAATATCAATACTGTAACTTATTTTATTATGCTTTAAGTTAAATCACCGACTTTATTTATTATAAAATAAAATAATCATAAAAGCTCACCGTAAAGCGTCGCCCACACTGAAGTGCTAACACAAAAGTAAGATGTGTCTGAACTCTGAACGGGAAAATAAATCGCTCGTTGGCATCACCTTAACGGCGCCGTCATATAATTGGACCTCGTTGAAATTCATTCAAATCCATTCGAAGCAACAATGAAATCTCGCCCCATCTCCATATCGCGAAGGAAAACACTATTTCGCGTTTTACTTTCTTGTTTAGTGCACCTTCGAGGGCGTCGTGTGATTCTTCCCCTTCAAGTGTTGGAAACATACGGGGAATTATAATTGTACGAACCTGGACGTTTTTTTCTTACTAGACCAACTGTAATTCTTAATAACACCTACTGCTAACTGAACGAACCATCTTAATTTCAATTTGAGTCTTGTTTTGGATCGATCATTGTTGTCATGAGCTACGGCGTGTTTGATTTAAAGTACCTACCCATTTCTTTTTCGCTTTTGGCCTAACAGAGAAGTTTCTTAAACCATTTATTTATCCGTCAAAATAATCTTTGACCAACAAAATTTACACAAATTCTAAAGATATCAGAATAATGAGTGATGAAAAAACTTTCTGATTTTATAATCGGTTTACAAGTTAAACATAGTTTTATAAAACTTTCGTCGCTAAAACAAATGTACCTAACAGTAGCGGTTCCGCTCCGAATTTCCGTCCGTATGTTGCTGTGTTCCGCGGTATTGCCAGTGATAAAACACTCGTTTCCCGTGTAATCGGCGCTTGAATTTTTCCCCGCGATCCGTATCGCCCGAACTGCGCGTTGCGGTCCAAATGCGTCGTTTGTGAGATCTGGCATTGTTATTGGGCGGTTACGGGCTCCGAGATCTTCTGGATTGGTTGGGATGGCTTCTTTAATCTCCATCATATTTCCTTAAGGTTTTTGAACTACTAGTCTTTCTTCTTTAATATTTCTTGGCCGGCAAAGCAACGGTGATGAGCCAGTGGTACTGATGTCTGTTACCCAAGGTGACCGACTGTATTTTCTGCATCCCGTCACTTGTTCGCAGTACCCAGGGTTGAGTATCCGGTCATTCAAATTCCCATAACCTAATAATCAAAAAACAACTGTTTTAAAGATAATCTAATATTATTGTTCGTGGTCGCCCTCCTAGACAACTGAATCTGGCGTAGTCGATTCTACATTTTAGGCTCCCCCTGGGTCTTGGATGAAGTAAATATGGTTCTTAACATACAATTTACAAATCTGCGCTGCAAATCTGATCTGCCCCAAATCAAGAGCTGAGTATACCGGCTGGGTTAGTCTTAGTGTCTGCGGAATACGTTAGATTATTTATTGTACTGTAATTGTATTGTAATCATCATCTCTAAAAAAATAACCATCTCCAAAATTACCCCAATGCATACAAATACACTAACCCTGCATCGAGCTTACGCGACGTAAAAGTCATTATTCAAAAAGAAAATACAAAAAATAACTGGAGCTTGCTCGAAAGCCGGCGCAGAAATTTAGCGGCAACCGGGTAGCTATCAGCGCGCGAGGGCAGACAGTAAAAGGGTCTGAAAGAGCCTTTAAGGGAGTCCCCGAGTTATCTCGGCGCTAGCCTCGTAAAATAAAGGTTTACTAGCCCGTAAAGAAAATTAAAATGAATTATTTTGACGAGTATAAGGGGCTTTTTTGAGGCGTAACCCTCGTTTACTGCTAAGGTGAATTGTTATTACGCTATAAGGGGTAATTGTTTTTCTTGTGTTTAATTCAAAGCTTGTTTTCCTTGTAATTGCGTTGGCTAACCTGTTATTGGCCGTCGGGGCGCACTTTACGGGATTCGCCCTGTAAAATTGAGTTTGCGAACGCGTAAATTTGCATAGCTCGGGCGACGTCCGCGTCCGTCTCTAATGTGCTGATTACGGCTATTACGATTTACTGGGACGGTTTGGATGGAGAAAGGTGCCCGTTTCATTAACCTATCCGTAATACTATGTTAATGATCTTTGATTCGTACTTTACGGGGTAATTACGTCCTCCCTTCGGTGAAGTTGTTCCTGTACATACGCGCACAAAAGATATTGTATTCTGTTTTACGATCATTCATATCATTTACATTTAGTGTTTATTTTTATTACAGAATTATTTTTATTTATGTGTCAATGAGAAAGATGATCATTTATTTTAATTGTCAGGACGTTACTAATTCGACGAGATCATGCCATTGTGTTTTGTACAATATAATTAAATAAATGTATTGTAAGACACCCGGACACATCTTCCTGGCTTGTGATGGCAAAAGTAGAATGCAACTCTGGAAAGGCCCCGGCTTGCCGGCCTCAGAGATACCCCAAAACATTATCAAGACAGCTTCTTACTTTCATAAACATTAATCGTGATTAAAAGTGCTTTTTCTGTAAATAAATTATGATGGAGCACTTTTCATTGTAATTTTAATTAATTTTTGCCTCCTTTGTTCCAGGTAAGTGCCTTCCGTTGTCTTTACGCCCCGCTCCAAATGATTGTCGGTAAGCGATTGAACAAAATTATTCCTTTTTTTCCCGTCTGTACGTACTTTATATTTCTTAACTTTGAATTGACGACCCGATGGCGAAAAGCTGCACGAGTCCTGGGTTCGACTGCCAGGCAGGAAGAAATTTGAATGATGAATTTATTTTTGTTCGTATGGGCACGTGACTTTTTTATCTTTGGACTCGTAGCAAACGTCCATGGGACTTTATATCCATGCTTTATATTCAAAACTACATTTACATTAATAATTAAACATAACATTAATTTTACAAGATAAATTAAAAAGAATTTATTAATTTTTTTTATTAATTAAAAGTGACACAAATGTCCAGTAAAAATGATATCGGTACCAGGACGTTAGGAGCAACAAGAGGGACAGCGGTAGATGTTTAACGCGTGCTAAGCGACCTTGCGAAGGCTTTACGATCCGCTTTATAGGGGCCAAAGCCCAGGAGGATGTGCCGAACGGAGCCTTAAACTGTGAGGGACCATCGCGGAGATTATTTCGGTGTAAAAGACGTTACAACGTGGATATTGGGAAGATATGGCCTGTTAAAGTAAGCCCGTTGGAACTTAAAGTTAGCTCTACTATTTGTCTTTTTCGTTGATTATTTTTCGAGATCTGATGAATTAAGCTGTGAGACTATAGTTCTTCAATAAATTACTAAATGTATGTTTACCTAAGCAAGCTCTCGAGATAGGTCTGGGCACGGTTTGTTCCGGTCTAATTCTCAAAAACTTACCCTAGGAACTCTACTGAATAAATCCCAATATTGTTTATTTTTGTTTTGTTAATATCTTACAAACTAGCATACAAGCCTCCTGATCCTCCTGACATAAGCAGCGTCAAATACATCACCGACGCATTGTCAGCCGAGACAAAAATTATTGGCTCGAGCAAGTCATAGAAATGACTGCATTAATATTGACAAGATTCGCTACCATTTGTCAATATGCTACATATATGTTACGTATAAAAACAACAAACAGTTGCGAGGAAACAGAGGCCCGATAGAAACACAAAGCACGAGCCGAGTGCCGCGCGACCCCTTTCGGGACGTCTTCCCGCCAGCCGCCGTCATTTTTCACTCTTCTCCATTTATTTTATCTGCGCTCCACACGCCCTGTCCGGAGACGATAGGGCTCCGGTGCACGTATCACCCAGAAATGCCAACTGTTTGTGTACGCGGGACTCGTCGGAATGTACACATCGGTTCGCTGATGTACATTTGAATTTTTATGACTTTTAATTAGGATCAAGTTTGAAGTACTGTCTTATATGATACATTGTGATGATTTGACTAAGAGGTAAATAAAAAAGTTACTTCGAAAAGTTTTGATTTGGGATAGCCTTTAGCTCATTTACCCATGAACTAATTTGATTTACAAACGATTTTTTTTTCACGATAAGCGTTTAAGAAGTAAAAGGACAAACGATAAATACTTAGTAGTAACAGGATAGTGAAACTAATTCAAGTAAAACATTAAGGATATTTTATAACTTTAAAGTATATTCATAAAACCTAAAGAAATTAGGTTACATAAATGTTACTAATTTTTAACGAGACAGCTTTTTTAATTTATTAAAATTTATTTGGCGTGAGAACATTAATAACTTTTAATTACAGTCTTGAAATACCATTACGCAAGATCGCTAAACTAAAACGTAAGCTAACCTAAAACTAGCGTTGTAAATCAAGTACACAAGTAATGACGTGTTGTGTACAACTGTACATACACCATACCATTTCTGTGCGTTGTCCGTTCTATGGCCGTACGTACATCAGCTGTTGAGACCCAGAGATTTATTGCTGAACCCATTGAGCTAGAATCCGACTTTCAACTCTACTTCTTTTTCTGTTCCGTAATTTACTACGGCGCATTTAAATTTTCATTTGGGAACCTGTATTTTAGATTGAATTCGGAAATGGAGTGAGAGTACTATAAATTTTCGCTCGTAAGTCCTTTAAGACGGACTCTGGTTGTCTGTTCCGAGTTCCAACGCGGCTCGCTGCGACGCGGCGCAAATGCACCGAAACTTTCAAAATTTAGAAATACGTTACTATTCTAAAAATGTATTAGACTTATTTGTATTTTCTTACTTAGGCATATTAGAAAAAAATAAAATTTTATAATTTGTCTGTGTTTAACGAATTCGCAAAAAGCCGTTACAAAATAACGAATGATTCCAGTTTAAAAAAAAATTCAAAACGCAGTCATTGTAAAATTTTATTTTAAATTTTTAGATACGGATGACCGCTGCGGGCTGCGGGAGGCCTGCATAAGTAGGAATGAAATGTTGCGATTGTCAAAATTAAATGTTAACATTTCCACAGGCGGGCAAAAGAGTTTATTTTAAATAAATTAATTTATTTTAAGTAAACGCTGTAACTGAATGAACGAACGCAATGTAATACATTTATCTGGGTTGAACCTGTTTTTTATTAACGCGAATGAAGTAGGTAATGTGAACGTGTGGCAATTGTAGGGTGGTTTTAGGGCCGGCGCACACCGCGTGCTATAGTTGCGCGATATAGCCGGATGTGGTAGACGAGCGGCGGCTGTGAGCTTGATCGCAGATTGAAATGCAATTTTATGCTGTTCTTATAGCCAGATTAATTAAACGAAAATAACTTATCCAATAGATAGATATCTACTGACATTAGTTTTCTTAATAATTTTCCTGCTACTTATGAGGTAAAATGATCCTGTTACTTATGAGGTAAAATGATCCTGTTACTTATGAGGTAAAATGAAGTGCCTCTAATTTTTGAGCCGTTTACTTTACTACCAATATAATTAATAAAAACTAAAAAAACTACGTAAATTAACTGTAAGTTCAAAACAATATCTTTAAAAAACCTGTATAGGTTAAAATGTTTAATAATATTTTTAAACCATCAATTTAATTGTCAGAAAAATAGCTTAGCTTACACTACACAGTAGCCCTACAGCAGCATCAGCGAAAAGGTCGCAAATTCAGCGTCGTCTACATTTCCCTATCTCATTTTCCATTTGACAAACATCATTACATCTTCCGCTGCGCCCCTCCATGGTGCTCGGGCATGTTCGGGCGTGTTCGGCTGCGCTCGGCGATGTTCCGGCACGCTTCCACTTCCGGTATTGTTCGTTTTGCTGAGGGTTTATCGGTTGAAAGTCAAGGTTGGTAGTTCTGTAAAAAAATAAAAAAGGATCTATTGCTTCGCTCTAAAATATTTGGCTTGGCTGACTTCGCACCAAAAATAGTTTCCTACAGAACGTGGGTAGGTACTTATCTTTTTCTCTTCAAATCTGAAGAGGCCTAGCCTAGATCATTGACCGTACGAAGGCTTCCTGCATGGCTTAAAAATCGTTATCATATTATGTTGCTCAATAAATGCCACAAGCAGTCACTCATCCAAGTTTCGACCGCGCCCGCAGTTGCTTAACTCTGTCGGTCTTAGGATCAAGGCAAGCCAAGCTAAGAATACCTACTACAAAAAAACTTAACTAACTTGTAAATGCAAGTAAGTCCTATCAATGTAGTCTGGCATCTCCAAGCGTTGTCAGTCCGAAATCGGACTCCCGGCCCCCGAATCCATTGGTTTTTTTTTCTCAATATTAGTTGCACACCACAGACCTGGTGTCCGTGCGTTTTTATGCATTTAGTTAGTTTGTTTGCTCTTTTTTAATTTATTTTTTTACTTTTTAACATAATTATATGCTCCAGGATTAAACTAATTCGCTGGTTAATTAGTATAGAAGTGTAGTTTTTAGTTTCACCTAAACTGAATCCATGTGGGTTCATTAGAAGTGTTGTCGAATTGCGACCGCCTTGACAATGGTTCAGCGACAACCGGGGGGCGGTGGGGAGAGGGGGGGATGATTAATTGACGGGGGGCGATCGAGACCTCTTGATACCAGCCATTGTCTGTTTTGGTTTTTACCTCCCTTAATGGATGTGTAGAGCGGTAGAGGGTAGTGCGCGTTGACGGCGCGGGTAGTTTTGCAATGGGATGTAAAACTGCAAGTTTGCAGTTTCTGGGATTGGATTGTTAATGATGACATCAGAATTGTTAATAATAAATTTTTTGTGAGCTGTGGATGATGATGAATAGTTGAATTAAATTGGAGTGTTTCGGGTACCTAGGTACTTTTTCTTGAAAATTTCGGTTTAGCATGCTTGAAGTAATTTAGTGATTTTCAGATATAGTACCTACTTACATTACTTACTCAAAAAACCGTTCTTAGCTGATGCCTCCTGCGCTTAACTTACATTACTGCCAAATAATATATCACCTTCATAAGAAGTTTTTAGATTTTTGTGTTTACCCAGTGAATCAAGACTCTTTCTCTTTTGTATCTAATATCTTTAAACGAGCAATTCTTGTATATTTATTTATTTATTTATATATATAATCACGATCTCGGAAACGGCTGCAAAGATTTTCATGAAAGTTACAGATTAGGGGGTTTTCGGCTCAAGGAATCGATTTATCAAGGTCCCAGGTTCGAGAAAAGCTCGGTTCCCGAGATAAAGAGATTTTAAAAACATCATACTGACGTCATCTATGAAACATTAGGAATTTAGGATAACTTCTATGAGGTACTGTTTGTAACGTGTTGAACTGACGCCATCTATGAAACATTAGGATAACTTCTATGAGATACGGTTTGTTTGTTTCAGTAGTATGAAACTAGATGGCGCTCGAATATATTTTTGTTCGGCTAATATCTTACGTTGAAGCGCTATTTTTGCGTTATACCTACCTATTTTCTGTTTGAATAAAATTAAAAATCAGTGCGATTATCTCGCTTGACCTCGCAGGACGCGTAGTGATAGTTTAACGTGCGTTTGTGATATTTACGAGAATATTTGTAAATAAATGTTAGTTTTGTTATTATCGATTTAATAATATATTTTAATAAAGTTTTAAATAAATAATGGTCAGATCGATGAAATTACTATTGTTGTAAATAGAATCAATAAAATTTTAAGTACGCCTAACAACTTGCTCATTAAACTAAAAGTATATTTATTTATGTTGTTTAATTATCATAAACATTCAATACATTTTATCGCAAATAAAAATTTCAGTCGGGGACTGCCTAAGCCTGCGAAAAGTACGAAGGAAAGTTCAATGAATTTATCTAATTAAGTATGTACCTATTTAAAATGCAATTAATTCGCTCACACAGTTAACTTCTATGAGGTACTGTTTGTAACGTGTTGAAATTTCAGTAGTATGAAACTAGATGGCGCTGTACAACTTTGTGAAACACGCTGTTGAGATCCTTTGGCCGTAACATAAGTAAAATGAATTTTGTGCTCAGTGAACAGTTGTATGATTTGATTCCTGAATAGATGCGAAATTCCTCGTATTTCTTGCGATTCATACTAAATATAATTTTCAACCGAGCAAAGCTCGGTCAACCAGGTACTAATCATTAAAAAAGTTATTTGTATTTATTACTACATCTTTATAATGAAGAGATATGTAAAATTGACTCATTAAAACCACGAAGGCTTTAAATAGATTGTCATTCGTAATAATAAAGTGATAAATAGACGGTCGTTAATAACGTCACATCACTAGCTGTCACCCGCGGGCCAGTAGGGTTGTTCCGGCAGATAACACAGGGCACTTACTGCTGTCTTATACCGATAACCGATGTTTGCAATTACGTGCTTACAATTAGCACTGTCTGAATGCCTTTTAATATAAATCAACATTTGGGACCCTAATAAAAAATATATACTTACATAGTCTGTTGAACGTTAAACGATGTTTCACGAACTACGCTATTGTTTTTGTAAAAAAATAATTACAAAAATATTTTTATTGGTATTATCAATATTCGTGAGACTCATGTGGCTCAGGAAATTTTAATAGCCAGAAGTTCCCCGCAACTGTAGTTCTTAACATCTGCTTATAGGTACATCCTTCAACTTCTTGCTAGCATAAATTAAGTGTTAAATTAACAAATATCTTCACATTACCTCAATGATAGTAAAACACGTCGATACATGACGTGTCTGAGTCACTTTAACCCTGCGTCTGGTACAATCAGCCACCATTAAAACAGGCAAGCAGTACAATGAGCGCAATAAATCCGGCCATCCGTAATAAGCATCCTAGACGATTTCCGCTACGACAACACAAATAAAACCCAAGAGCAAGTTTACCAACTGGCTGCTATAAAACAACATGTAAACGGGTAGATCTGTCCGGAGGATTCGCCCGACAATTTCTCAGTTTATGACGTATTAGTGAGACGTCAAAGGCGACATTTATGAGTCGTAAACCGACCTCTGTTCACTTGTTGAGTTTATGGCGACATCGGAGCGGGACGCTCGCGGGACGGAGTTGATCTTACTAGCTCATTTGCGATCTCGTTCATCGCGAACGAGCTCGGAGTTTGGGAACGGTTCTTTATTATGGCTGTCAATAGTACAATATCCAGGGCCCCTGTTGTGCTAATTTATAACGATTGTATAGTTTGAGACATTTCATAGTTATATAAAACATGTCAAACTACTCAATCAAGTCCCTATAACGGAAATAGTGCAAAATTTTTGTCAATTATTTGATAAAACAGTCATTGGCTGGAACTTGATCAACCTATAACAGCAAATCGATGGAAGTAGAATCGTCCCAGTCGATCGATAGGTCTGCTAGCTTTAATCGATCGATCGATACCGTTCGACTTACCAATCGGTCCACCGTCGGTCGACGTTAATCGATTAACCCCGAGTATATTCCATCAGTTTCTTTCGAGATAAATACAGAAGAGGAGGCGTTGTTCTTGGCCAGTACGATGTTGCTCGTACTATCATTGCGCAGACGCAAAAGCAGACGAATCTGGATGCGGACGTTCTTTGAAGCCAAAGATCGATCTCATCCAAATGACATTTTAAGTAGCGGTTTCCCTTCCACCATCGATCGATGTCTTCGATCGACGATCGATCGATTGGTCTGGTAACAACCTTAGTCAAGGCTCACTCCATCGCTACCTAATCGAATTATCAATTTCAAATTTTCTTTCTTGGGATAGAGAGAGTTGACGTATTTTTACATCCTGGAATATTTACGCAAGTTTATCTGCGTAATACATGTAGATGAAATTGTCTAGTAAGCACAGAGTTATTTAGTCAGGGTATGTTACAAAGTTGGAATAATTTTCCCACATAGCTCGATTTCACTCTCAATGTTCGGGTTACAAATCGTTTGGAGGCTCGATTTAAATCGATCGTACCATACATCGTAATTAGCGGCGCATACCCGTACCTCACCTCTGCAAGACAAATGCGCCTGGTACGTGGTTCTGAGACACCTCCTTGTAACTTATGCGCGCCGGGGCGGGGTTAATAGCTAATATCGCCGCCTAATGACCGCACTCGTCTCGTAATGCGCCGCGCGGGACCCGAAAGTGCTGCCACCTCGCGCTTATGCTTGCCTGGTAATTTACAAGTGATCGTCCTATCGTTTTATACATGTTTAATTAGCATGTCTGTGTTTTGCGTTTTGGAATTATCATTATTCGTGGAAAGGGTTCGTAAGGTTTGATGGTTATTAATATGGTCGGATGGAAAAGTAATTTTGATCAGTGGAAGCGAAGAAAGGATTCGAAGTCCTTTGTCTTGTCAAATTATAGGCCATGTAATTCTAAAAACTTTGGAAACTAGCGGCTGGTATACGTAATTGAACACATTAAGTAGGTATCTATTAATAATAATGATTATTGCCTATAAGTGGCAGTATGTAAGTATCATGAAATCCATTTTTAGTTTCTCTATTCCCTTTTATCTCTAGTCTATTAACGGGTTCGATGTTTAAATATAAAGGTCCGGTGACGCATCGACGTGTCTCGTGGAGTCATTGTTCTGCAGCACCACGGAACTATTAACGAATCTCGACTTTCAGATGTCGTTAAAGTTAACACGGAAACGTATAAATTAACTCCACTTTAAAGAGTGCAAATAAAATCTATTACGTCGGAGACAAGTCGTAAATCATTCTCAAATTCTGTTAAACGGACGGCGCCTAGCGTCTTTTTATACTCAACGTTTAATTGCCTCTACGATTACAAAGGGATCATTGTTTTCACAGCTCGACTGATTTATTAACTCTTCAAAAATACCTTAAAACTAATCCTCTCGTAACGACGGCCATCCGAGCCGGATCAGTTGGAATAATATTTGTTTACTACCGTGTTTCTTGATATACGGGCCGCGTTAAAATCAAAAGAGGTTTTTTCTTTTCGAAAGACGGTTAAAGTCAGTTTATAAATCACCGGGCCATATCAAAAACATTTCACCGGTTTATTTATAATATTTTTTACGAAATACCTAATCGACTGACCAAAGGCTGGATGGTTAGCGTCGCTTTGGGATAAATTCGTAAATCAATTTGTTTACTATGCTCGATGGCGAACTCGTCATGAAATGTTTCAAATTATTTACCTTACATAATATTTTCAAGAATTTACAGAAACGTTTTACAATAATTGCGTAGAAAATTGGCGAGCTTTTGATGTTTTCTCTTGAATATAAGTCATAAAATTAATAATTTTGAATAATTTGAAGTAAGCATATCGTTTTCAATAGGCCCCAACCCAACACAAATCGAGCAGCAGGTTTGTTTGGAATACCCGACTGCTGTAAATAGTTAATGAACACGGCATCCATAGCCACGCTGTGCATAGCGAACCAGAATTGTTGCGATAAATCACAGATTAACAAGCACAGAGTGCAAATATATCAAAAGCGCGATCACCAATTGGTCGACACCGCGCCGCTTATTAATAAAACGAATAATTCTAACGCGCGTGATACCTTAAACGATTGTTATCTGGCAGCCTTATTCAGTCGGTATCTATTCTGGTATCTAGTAGCGGTACTGCAATGCCGGTACCAGATACCTTACTGTAATAGGAGAACAAAGAGATGTTGCAATTTGCAAGCCAGCGGGCCGGGCCTTATATGGCGGCGGCGCGGGTAGGTCGGCCGAGCATCGCTAAAGGTCCTATACTTGTTCTGCGATCCTGGTATATTAGATGAGATTAGATTCTCATTGTTACAACGATTGGGTTTTCGTGTATGAATGAGAATTTATTTTATGTTCTGTTTACGCAAATTACTTGATACTTACTAATCGTTTTCTTTTTTAGCTATGAATTTTATTTTGCGTAAGTGATTTTCATAAGATAATCCTCTGGTTTGCATAGCTGGGTCTATCCACACTTTGGACATCTCCTTAATGGATGCATTCAGTAAAAATTGCCACCAGTTTGATATTTTCTATGAATTCAACAGCCCTCCGCTATCAACAAAAAAATTTCAACTTCCTCTTCGGTTTTGCCGTCTTTATTTCGAAGAATGAATGTAATCGTAACATATTGTATTGAAAAGTAATCCGTATTGATCACCACTGACAGAATTGACAAGCACTGAGCTGGCCATTGACCTCTCTCCAACACTCCACACTGAAACAGCGTGGAGTATGCTCTAGCTCTCCTCAGGTATGAAACCTGTGCTCGACAGTGGACAATTAATGCATTGAAGTGAATTACCTCTGTATGTCACGCAAATTCTGCGGAAGCTCGTGACACGTGACGCGCCCGCCTGCGTGACGTGAGCGCGTGCGCAATGAAAAACAATTCGAATGTCCCGGAGTGGAGATCCTGCTTTAATGTCACGCAGTTTTCAACTCGTCTGCACACCGCAAATTGGCCTATTTCGCCCAATTGTCAGGGTTGTCACATCACGTCACTTCTATTATAATAAAACTTAATTTGATTTTATTTCAATGCAATTGGAAATTATGGAAAGTGTCTTACAAAAATTTAAAGGTATAATAAGTTCATGATTATATTTTAGTTAAAAAACTGGACATAAAATAATAATAATGTTTGATAAAAATTTGTCTTTGGTTGTTTGATTACTATTAATTTGAATTTTAATCTCGGTTATTAGAACAAACTCATTCATTCATATTTTAAATTTTAATTAATAAGCTACGACTAATAAATAATTTAGTGGTTCAATAGATTCACCAATAAAAATAAGTAAGTATGTCGACTTAAAGAATCGACTATATATATTCTACTACTCGAAATAGTCTTAAATTATTTTTGCGTTAATGTCATAGGTTTCCCGAAACAAAGTGATTTGCGAACGCGAATTCGTGATTTCCTAGCGATAGCTAAAAAATCAAAATCACTCCAAAAGTTAAAATGAAAACTCCTTGATAAGTACCAAACAAAAAGGAAAATCTGTTGAAAACACGATTTATTTGTATTTTAGCTGCAACATATTTCCGTAAGGTGGCAACCCTGCGCCCACCGCAGTGCTCTAGACGGCCAGTGGTGTGTTTACGCCAAATGTCAGCACGGTTTTTATGCAACGTTACTCTGCGGTCGCCGCGATACCACCAAGGCGTACCTACATACAATATGTTCTAATGGGGCCGACGAACGTTTGAAGGGCAATTTTGGTTTAACCTTCACGCCACTTGCCTCTGTGGTTTACATTTAGTGCTACGAATGTCATTATGTGAAATCCACCCTTAATTGTATCAAGGTAATTTTAAATTTGATTTGTCATCACTACATAGTATAAAACAAAGTCGCTTTCTCTCTCCCTATGTCCCTTTGTATGCTTAAATCTTTTAAACTACGCAACGGATTTTGATGCGGTTTTTTTTAATAGATAGAGTGATTCAAGAGGAAGGTTTATATGTATAATAACATCCATTAAATAGTTATTGCGGGTGGGAAGCCGGGGCGGGTCGCTAGTTGAATCAATAATTTTACAAGGCGTGTTTGGGTTAGCATTTCTAAGAAGTTTGTTATTGATACTGGACTGATGGGCCGTGGTTGTTTCGATCGCGTACTGAATATTGAAGTCGTATTGTTGTGTCTTACTGTCTGTCTGTTCTGGCTGATCGATTGCCTGGAACACGCCACTTGGTTACTTCAGGAAATATCTTATGAATCTATACGGGTACCCATGGCTAATATAGCTGACATTTCACTCTATAAGGCAGAGCAAGAGAGGGCTACTTATAATTCCAGCTCTTATAGTGGTATGTTCATATTTTACCGTAGAACTTGTTATCATTACGACTCAATAAATGGGCTTCGTTGAAAAAGTGGTAGGGCCTAAAGCTCACCCGGGGAAGTACCACCGCCCGCCACGGTACTTAGTACCATTCCTACCGTGTAATAATTGTTTTAAGAACAATTGTGTTCCGGTTAGGAAGGTGTGGAGCCGGTTACACTTTTTTAGAGGCGACCATCTCAGTCCTCAGGGATAGCAACGCATCTGTGACCGAATCAGAACGAGACTCATTGAGTCTAGTTCTGGGTCGGTCACGGACCACGGTTGTTATGGGCGGCAGCGGAAGGTGGTGCTGCATGCTCGTTCGCTATCTTAATTCCATAAAAAAAAAAGTGTTACGTCACACGTCAATGGAACATCACACCCTTACGAACAAACAATAGAAAAAGATGACGTCTATGGTTTTTATAAATTAAAATATTTTCAACTGGTACAATTCATTTTGTTTAATTTTCCCATTTTCAGTAGGATGGAAACATAAATTGATTAAGTTAAACCGCACAGATACCTATAGACACTTATGCTTGTTATCGATATTTATTTTGTATCGTTCATTAAATAGATAGGTAGGTACTTCGCGTCATTTAACAAAAACCAATTGTTATCAAAATATGTTAAACTAGAATAAAACTAATTTGCTGCTTATTGGAAAAACCAAACTGGTGGACAGATCTTTCAATGCTGTAAAAAAACTTGGTGAAATATTGAAAACCAACAAAACGATTAAACATCGTTCCGTATCGAGTAAATATTTTCATCCAAAAGTCCTAAATCTTTCGGTCACAGCCGTTAAGCCCTCAATAAACAGTATCGTCGGTGTACAATCTTCCTACACGATACGTAAGAAGGCGACCGACAATACAGTTTCCCCTTTATATCGGAGCAACAAAATACATCACGTACCAGGGCGGCATAAGCAAGAGGCAGGTGTTACGCCACATAATCCGGAATGCGCGGTAAATTTTCCGGATGCCTTACCAATGATTTCCTTGGAGACCGCCGGCCCAGATACGGTGGATTTCGATACGATAACGCTTCTCAATTTCTGCAAGCCCGGTGCCTCTACAGATATTGTGGCCACGCCTTCTAATACATACGTATGGAGCGAGTTAATAATATATCCGGGATACGATATGGAGGTCCCCCCGGTCCTTGCGAGGCCTCAAGTTTACCATTCCAGCGGGTAACGGTTGATCACATACACATTAGGTACTTGACCCCGCTACTATATCTTGAACGTTATGTCAACTTCTTCAAGTTTGTTAATATACACTCTATAATACATTTATAACTAAGAAAATACAAATTACAAGAATTACAAGAAATTTGTTATAGAAAAATCGGGAAATGTCTCTACAATATATGTCTCTACAAAATACACATAATTTTGCTGAATGTGTGCTGCTTCATTTAACCTTATTTTAACTTATTACTTACAAAATGACATCATATTTATATGTCTGTGTGCATTTGTAGGTATATTTTTCATATAATTATCAATTATGGAAACTTTTTAAACAGCATGCATAATTACAATAATAAAATGTTGTTGGCTTGTACCTTTTTATACACTAAGGACTGCAGTTTTTAACACGATGGCAAATGTCTAGTCTATCGATAAGAAAACTTATAGACTATATCAATAGTTTTAATTGATAAGGCAAATGTGAAACTAATTAATAAAAAATTATTCGTTTTTAAACGCGATCGTCTTTTGCTTTTTATAAACGCTCCTTGCATAAATAAATATAATTGATATTTAGAATTGCATGTATAGTGCGCCCAACTAATCTTTGAAATGGAAAAAATTGGAACTAACGCCGCCATGTTAAAAAGGCATTCATAAGTACGTTGTGGTCATTCATCTGTCAGTTACTACCTCTCGATGATTGGTCCAATGCGTTCGACAGCGCCTCTATTCATTTCAATCTTAAGTTGGGTTTACTATAATATTTATTTTTAAGATTTTAGGTTTCTAGTTTTGAAATTGCTGTCATCGTATCCCTAATTAAGTATAGAAATTGACAGTATTTATTGTAGGTATAGCATATCAGAGACAGTAAATACTCTGCTAAATGCATTTTTATCCTTCATCATTCACCATTTTCGTAGTTTATACTATATAGAGTATATAGTATTTAGTAGTTTAGTAGTAGTAATTAAATTTCACTAACAAGGCCTGAGAACAAACAATTATCTGTCAAAATTTCTGACCGGTTGGGAATCGAACCTGGGAACCCTTGCTTCACAGGTCACGTCACTACCAACTAGGCTACGAGGTCGTAAACTGTTTCACTGGTGGTTCTATTTATGTTTATAAATCATACATCCCTCACGGAAAAAACACATAACCTAACATTTTTAGCTTTGTGTTCGTCAACAAATCTTCCAATAGAGACATATCGGCTCTGTTTTTCCGCATGCAGGCCCTTGGGAGCTCATCCCGTGGCATCAAACGGCAATATTCAATGCGTTCTGCAATAATCTGGAGAATTCCCGCAGCGGAGGGAATTTTGTGGGTATTAGATAGACATGTCTAAACACATATACAGTTTTTGTATCGCAATATTTTATTTTCACATCTTAAAACTTTCAGATTTAAATGCTTTGTTAAGTTTGTCTTTCCCCAAAAAACGGTTTCAGTTTTTAACCGACTTCAAAAAAGAAGGAGGTCCTCAATTCGACCGTATATATGCTTTTTTTTATGTACGTTCAGCGATTATTTCGTCGTTTATGGGCCGATTTTGATAATTCTTTTTTTGTTGTAAAGTAGATATGCGCAGTGGGGTCCCCTGATAAGGACACCAGGATCTGATGATGGCATCTCAGAGAAATCGAGAGGAACTTTCGAAAATTGTATGGACAACTAGTGTGTTTGTTCATATTATCATAAGTACATTAAAGTGCTACCATTTCATGAAGATCTGGAATCGATCTGATGAAGCCGAAAGACAGTCGAGGGAACTCCTCAACGATTTACTGCAGTTATCTAGTGTTTGGGCTTGATTAATTTGTAGTGACGAGAACTTTACACTTACATGTTGAATTGAGCGCCATCTGGCGAGTAGTTTTTGAGTTATCTCTACTTATCAAGATTGAAGTCGGTTATTTTTTTTTGTAAAAAGCAATTATTAATGTATAGAGTATATTGGGTATTCCTGTAACGAAATTGTGATTATTAAATTATCAGTTCATTATACGAGCAAAGTGTGAATTCATAGTTTACGCACCTTTTATAGCTTGTCTCATTTATGCGAGCTGTTATAATGAATAATAAAAGTTCTCAGAGCTTTTATATTTTGAAATGCTGACAGCAATTGAATGTTTTCTTATATGCTTTTTATATAAAAAAGCAAGTACTTAAGAGTAGGTACTTATTTCTGTTTACGTATATGTAGTTATAAAATATTTATGAATATTTATTAAAGTTAAAGTATCGTTATGTTGTTGTAGAAGGCTGATGCACGACAGTATAAAATATATTCACGTCGATAAACAATACGCTTTTAGAAACAATATTACAGTTTATGTCAAAACGTTTTAAAATAAATTTCATCATGAAATAATCGTTTGATGACGGTCTTTTATCGTGGTGAAGAAGATCTAAGGGATCAAAGTGACGCGGAACTAAAATTATTTATAATATATTATTGTGTTTCTGATAAATAGGTTTTAAGTGCGATGTCACTATTTTATGCTTTTTAAAATTTCTGCTTTGTTCTTTATTTGAGTTCAGTATTTTTAAGAAGTTTTTAGCAACTGTTTTATTGATAAAATAGCACATTATCAGCATCGTAACATCAGCGGGCAGGTATTTTATGCTATTAAATGTTTATTATAGTTTACTGGGTACATACTTAACAAAATTTAAGGGCAGGAAGAAAAATAGAATTGCAAATTAATTTTAATTGGGTTTTTATCAGTTAAAGGCATTATCGACAATCATTAATTTTTTTGACATTGTACCGACCAATTGCGAACCTGCGTAGGCATTATCTCACTGCTGATTGCGTTTCATATGATATAGAGACCTAAAGTTAAAGTAAATACCTACATGTTTTTTTTAGTTTATGCTATGCCCATAAATTTTTTGAGTAGTCGCTCGACTAAAATTCGAATGGCGAAAGAATTATTCTGAGGTACACATGAGAAAAAAAGATTCAGACGAATTAAGAATCACCTCCTTTTTTTGAAGTCGGTTAAAAATCAGTCAAAATTACTTCCATGTAGCCATTCAGCAGGTAACAGCTGGTCCCATAGGTACATTAGTTATGCAAAACAAATATTATAACCAAATAATTGCGGTGTCAATTTTGTCAATTTCGTAAGTCGACAACGCAGCGTACGGCCAAAATACTTAAACCACAATTTTAGTAATTACGATGTGTTTTGTGGTTATCCAAATATTTTTATGTTACGGTTGTAATTGCGAAATTAGGATTGTGTTATTGGTTACCATTTGTTCAAATGAATTATTGCTAAATTATTAATTCCGTGCTTTGTTAGCACGGGTTTTCTTAGTCATAGCGATTATTAGGTAAATTTTCAAGTAACGTTTAGATAAACATAGTTAAAGTACGCCTAACATAAGTTTATATTATATCATAATATATTATATCTCGAAAGAATTGACATAATAAAAGTACAAGGATATACTAAGAAACCCCATTTATTGTATTTCAGAATACATTACTTGACATTTAATTTGACTTAATTGTCTTGACATTTAGTTTTTGAACTTTTATACCTATTGTTAAAACAAAAACAAAATAAATCTGTGAAGCATTGCAGTTAAAAATAATATCTTTAGAGTCTGATTAGTAAAACGTCTAAGCGACACGTCTACAGATGGTTGGAGCCAAAGAACGTCTATAACGATTCATTTATTCACGACATATGTCAGGTTCTTACGCGATATGAAATATAGCGAGCATCCACCATCAACCAGTTAGTAAATTATAACTTTTTGTACCATAATTATATCAATTTATTAATTTTAAATAATTATTTTCACAATGTTTGCGCCGCGTTAAAGGTTAAATACATGGCATGGGGTGCGGGGGTGAAAAAAGTAAATGCGCAATTGGTATTCGAACCCGGTGTCTCGGCGGTCGGTGTGTATGACACATAATTGCAGTCGAGTTTGACCTTTTAACAATGTAGGTGCAAACTGCAAGGGTCTCGCTAACAGTTCTGCCCCCGGCTGGTCGTGTTAGTTTTGAACCATTTCTTGGTTCACAACAAATTACCTAATGATAAGTACCTAGTTATGTTTGTTAGACAAGTAGGTTTTATTTTGAACTTTGTGCACGTAAACAAGTAACAACAATTTAATTTTAGTATGTATTATGATATAATGTAATACAAACAGAAACATTATGCCTTTTTTAGTGCAGCTTGAAGATATGGTAGCTAGACCATCATTTTGCTCGAGTTGACCACTAAACGACCCATCTTTTTCCGGGCTAAGGGCCATGCCTTTAATATCACTTATCACTTGGGCGACGTTGGCCGTTTACTGTCTTTTATTGTTTGTCGGCATTTACATAAAAAAGTAATAAAAATAAGTGATTTTTAATTAAAAACGCCATTTTCATAACCGTAAAATAAAAATTGCATTACTGTAAACAGCGCGCATCTCGGATTTATTAACGATAATTATAATTTTAACATCGAATATATTGTTTTCACGTAACGGCACTGGATACAGGATAAACATCGTTCCAACCGCCGTTTTAACCGCAACCCGGACACAAAATGCAAACGAATTAATTGCGAAACGCGTAAACGAAGGTGTTTTAGATCATTCGCACGGCGAGTCCTTTAGTGCAGGTGTAAAATATAATATTTATGGGGTAAAGAAAGAGTCCGAATGCTTGTTAGCAGTAATGAGGTGCGCGCGCAGCGATAAATTCGTTCCGCCGCCCGCCGCCTGGGGGCGCGGTTCATTTGCATCTTTATGTATTTCTGCGTCGTGATTATTTTATTTCAATACAATCACTCAAGGGGTCGTCGACATTCGGTAACTTCCGAGCGCGGTAGTTGTTCTACTTGGCGATAGATGGCGTTGCCCGGTCGGGTTCGTGTCGGAGTCGCAAAACTGCGTCGTCACGGTGACGCGCCGGACCCGGACGGCTCGTTAGCCCGACACGGCGCCTGTCACGTTTTTGACAGTTTTTGACAGAGACATCGATAGTGAGGTGCTTCGTTACCGACGAGGCGGAGCACAGACATCTTATCGCGCATTTTGTTGGTTTATACCTATTGGGTTTAGCCGTGTAAGCGCATTGTTACGCTTGTGGATGCTTCTTTTTGTTGTTAGCTGATAAGTATCCATTTTGGAGCGAATGAATTGGTTTTATTTCCTTTTTAGCGCGTAACTCTAAGGCAGCGTGGTGCCCCTGTATCGCGGCGAGGTATCTCTATTCAGTAAGCTGTGCATAATGCCCGTTGAGACGAAACTTACAAAGCGGCGATCACAAATATGACGAATTAGCTTTTAATACTGTCATTTGACGCCTCGTAAATCTACTTTGCTATTATATTCATAAGTAATGAGGTTTTATACTTGTAGTGTGATTCATAATAATAAGTATACCTAATTTGAATTTCGAATAGGTGTACAACCGGTCCGAACGTTTCGAAGAAAATGTTATTGCGTCATATCTTCTTATTAGGTAGATTTAACGGTAATTAGGAGTGAGATGCAAGACAATTATAGCTTTCTGTTTCTATCTCAAAAGAAACGTACAAACGACGATCAGTTACAATTTGGGTGACAGAAGCTGTAACGACGTCACGGGGCACGGGATTCATAAGCGTGCAGGTGTCGCATCGCGTATTCATGGGCCGATATATCATAGCGCACGATTGGGAGAAGTGGGAAGAGCTTGAAAAAGAGATGAAACACGGGAAAAAATAGGGGAAAAACTCCGCGTACAGTCTTGACGTGCAATTATAAAGATAATAACGTTTTCACCTCGCGCCCGTTTTTATTTGTTTGTGATTTATAACAGTTTGCGAGTTGGCGGGGCCGTGACGCGACGCTCGCCGCTTGCGTTCCGTTTGCTGTGAATTTTCAACGAGTATCAAGTTTTTGCTTCCTCCTTTTTTGTTTATGCTCTGTTAAAATATACGTTTTTTATACCGTACACATAACATAAGCCCATGCGGCTGCTTTAGATTTTATTTGCGCGCTTTTTCATCTGCCCGTCAGACTATAAAATGTTATGATATCAAGCTTTTTAGGTATACCTAGATACTTTATAAAGATTAATATGAGGTGTATGTAATTATATACGTAGACCGTTAAACACTACTTCGACATGATACGTAGGTACTAGTTTTCTCATGAAGTAAAATAAGTAGGAAAACCAATTTATAATTAAGTATTAGTCTACGCTAAAAGTGGTACTTTATATAGCTACAACTTTTAGTTTATTGTGAATTGTGATGTCTTAAAAAATTCAAAACAACCATCTGGTATCTCTATCTAGATCTTCCAAATTTAGACTTCTACGAACGCCACTCAAGGATCTCGGAACTGTCAGCTTGATATATCTCCAGCCATTCACAAAATAAGTGTCAAATTAAAAAACGACACCGCAGCCCAGAAATAACCGATCCATTCCCACGGTGGACTGTTTAGCTTCGGAAACGAATAAACAAAGGCTTCGAACGAAAATACGAGCGACCCGTAAACTATTTTGATTAGAATGGCGTTCCCGCCAAAAACTGACCCCGAAAAAAATCGCCATGACATTTCTCAACTTGTCAACCGTCCCGCGCTTTTTGCACGTCACATTCCGCGCGCTCGCCTTGAAATCTTAATTCCGAAATGTTTTTTCGAGCGACCGTAAACAACGAACGATTTATAGAGCTGGACCATCGACAATAACGATTTGCTCGAACTCAGATAGATGGCAGTCGGCCGCAAATGTCTTCATTATGTCGCCCGACAATCGGGCCGTGTGCGCGGGGCCGGTGTACGGGCGTTTATTCTTAAAATCGATTCTTTCCCCGAGCTTAATCATTAATCACCGCCGCGTAACGTAATACGGCACGGATAGCATTATCGTAAATATAGATTTACGAAACGCAGCAAAAGGAGGACTCGTCGTTCCCACAGCGACATCCGAGCCCGGAGAATTCGCGACGCAATCGCGCCGCGTTATCAGAATTTACACCCGGTTATAACGAATAACCTAATCCGCGGGTCAGCTTCTTTTTTCGAACGGACGTTCGAAGCGGAAAACAAAGCATCGATCAAGCCCGCTCACTCTCACATAAATTAGACGGACAAGAAAGAGACAGGTGCAAGGCCGACGGGCAGTCGATTTTACAAATGGGCGGAGCGCAAGCGAGATGACGTCGAAACAAAAGAGTGAAAAGGCTATAATGTCGAGTGCAAGGTGCAGCCGGTGCGAGGGAGAGGGCGGATGCTCTTTTTTCTTTTCGCGGGAAAGGCTAAGGCGGTGGGAAAATCTGGAGAAAAGGTGGAAGCGAGAATTGGTCCGTCCGCGTTATAGCTGCTTCATTAGTACATCGCAAGACGAGGGCATTTATGTAATGCATTTCCACTTTACCTACTGCCGCTGGCGCTGTCACGAGAACGAACATCTTGTACTTTAAATGGCATACATACCTACGATGTGATCGCTTCGAAGGCACTTTCTGGATGCATTTTTATATAGGTACTTACTCAACTATGTATCACTAAGTAAATCTTCGAAGCAATGAGGCCGTTGTCAGGACGCCATAATATTTATGTAGGTACACCGATTCTTAGATTAACTTTTATTGCCAAAAAATTATGAAAAAAGTACCTATAGAAAAATACTTCGGCGAGTTCAGTATAAAATAAAGAATAAAAAATCACTTGTAATCACTTACCTACCCCCGCACGAGGATTCATTACAAGTACAAACATTCATCCGTCCGAAATGTCTGCCATGGTAGGGAATCGAACCCAGGGCTGGTCGCTTCGCAGGCAGGGCCACTGACAACTATAGGTTCTGGGTTCCGGATGATAATATGAGCACAAATTTAACACAACTTCCATTGCAAAATAGGCTCTAAAAACTACGTATTTATTTTATGTCCTGGCTATTTACACCAACATTTACATCCTTATGAAGGACAGCTTCTCTGACTAATTCGTGTCCACATTGGCCCAGCATGGTGCGACGTAGAACAGAGTGACTCTTCAAATGACTTGGGTAGGTGTGTCATAAGCAAGGTGTTATTAGGTGGCCCGGTTTAGACCCCAAAGTTATATGGGATGATTCTTTAGCAAAGTTGTCAAAGACCTCCAATATGGTCTGAATTTATGCTGATCTTTCACAGTCAGAATTTCGCAGTTGGTTTTGTCGGGTACATGCAAATTGTGATGAACTTCTTTGAGGTTTCTTTCTGAAAGGCGTTAGAGGACCTCTTCAGGTTCAATGATGTATGACTCCTCTGGAATTGCTCAAGTCCACAGACGACGACGACCATTTATCATGAGGTGGCCTTTGCATTTTGTTAGTCTATAGTTTACAATATTTCCGAGCAGAGCAAATAGGTATTTTTTGACCGTTAAAGTTAGTTCGCGAGTCGTTAGTTCAGGAATTGTGGGTGTTGTAGGTATACGCAGTATTACGATTATATCCTGGCGCAATTATTACCATGCCGAACTGTCGTTTGAAGAATCCTGGGTTCTATTCTCGGCAATGCGAAAATTTGGAATGGTCTTGTCTCTATGTGTCTTGTCGATTTCTATTTTCCATGCCATATACGACGACATAGAGAATTCTAATGTGAAGCTACGTATTAAAGTATCGTTTATTTTGAATTTCTTTCACATGTGCGCATTTATTCTTTTCCCATCATGAACTCAAATTAAATCATGAGTGTCTTCGGCGAGGAAATACCCCGTAAATGCCATCCTAACATACTCTATAACCTATTAATTTACCTGTAACTACTAGTGTCACCACAGAATTACACTGATTTTGACCACCACGCTGCTCCAGTGCATTGTGCTTGAGACAGATCGCGTGCTCGTTCGCGATTTAGCGGTACTAGGCGAAAATTGCTTAATAATACAGTATTGAGCCGCACGGGGCATGGCATGGCAAAACGGTAATTGCCCCGTGCATTCGACTATAATTTCAGTTTGATAAGTCGCCAATTTGGGTGTGATTGGAGTGTGATATAAAATTGCAAATTGCTGACACATGGTGCGTTACCGGGGGGTCGGGGGGTCGGGGGGTCGCGGGCGGGGGTCTAGGGGACCGGCTCCAACTCCTTGTTATTAAATAGTTTATCGTAATTTGACGATTTTGCCCGTGGTATTGGTCACAGGTTTTTCCAAGTTACAAGTTTATAGTTGGAATAAAATGGGTAGAACTGGTAGATAGATATTATTGATGACACTTCGAATGTTAAAGAATCAGATTTTATCAACTTATTCATAAGTGAATTCATAAGTGTATTTCATCGTAACATTTTTCGTGTTTATAAGTGAATTTGTAAATTCCCAGATGAAATAAACAGTTTGACTTTGACTTTATTAGACACTAGGTAGGTAAAGCATTAGTTCACTTGGAACTATGAAGCAAAGATACTCAGTTAGGCAAGCACCTAAAGTTAAGAAGCAGTTACCAGAACTTAAAATTCTTAAAAATTCTGAAAATACTAACAAATACAAAAAAAAAGAGTTATTCTTAGTTTATTTTCTATTTTTACGATAGTCTGTGAATTTTACATTTAAATATATTCACAAAACTACGAGTTTTTGTAATGCACCTGCGTTTCAACTTAGTTAATAATTACAATCTATACGACAATAGTCTTATAAGTGGGTTATAAATGCGAATAATTTAAATTCTAATACGTAACATTATAATCATATAATAAATTAATAAATTGTAACTTAATACCTAAATCTAATCTATTTCATAATAATTTAATGTTGACTTTAAATTTTTTATGTTTAAATTTAAAAGTTTGCGCTAGGTATTTAGCAGGTGGAAATTAACATGCTATTTTATGGTCTAACTCTTTTATGGTTACCTATCATAAAAATAAAGTTATTCTAATTCTTTAAAAAACGCGAATATAAAACAGATAAATTTCGCGCCAATTTCCCGCTCCACAGATAAACAATACCAATTAGGTAAATCGCGCATAGGTAAGTAATGTAGAATACATTCGTTCCCTTGTTGTGACAATCTCGGTGTTCTTACAAGTAAATAATTGAGTCGATTTGAAGTGTAATTTGGTGCCCCCCCCCCCCCCCCGGGGAGCGTGGCCCGCGAGCGTGACTGTCCGTCAGCCAGCTCATGATAGGTAAATTGCTCAAATTGCTCAAAAACCAGTTTAATTCACCAATTTGTTCCGATTCGAGCGAATTCAATTGTGGCCCGGTCACGTGGCGGCATTGTCGTGTCGTGCCGCGGTCGTACCGTGGCCGTGCCGTGCCGGTGCGTTCGTCTATTGTGTCATGGTGGATGGCACTGGTAATGGGTTAGCACATTGGAAAGTTGGTTTGGAGCTAATTTGGTTAGTTCTGGTTATAAACTGATATGATTGTGAATGCCTACTGTAAAAAATAATTTACCTATAGCACCTTTGAAAACGGCGAAAGACTCAAAGAAATGACGGGCATAGGTAAGTTTGACCTACACGAATTCAAATGATTTTGTCTTTGAGTTTAACTACAAATATTTTAAAAGAAAACAGGTACTTACGATTTTGAAAATTGTTATACCGATCTCTGCCATTGTCCACTTAAGAAAAAAGGTAAGAGATTTTTAACATAAGTGTCATGTAGAACCGATTTTAAGTCACTGACCAAATATAATGTACCTACCTATAGAATAGGTGAAATATTGCATTAGAGTATACTATAGAGTTGTTTTATACTTTTAATAATGAAAAATTGTCAGTTTTATTAATTTTTATTCGTCAAAAACCATTAATGGGCGACCCAAGGTGCTATCTGGGGTGACCACAAGTCGCCACCGTCCGCGGACGTCAATAGTCGCTCAAATCATCACGGGCTGGTAATAGTCTGTAATTTCTGCATCGTTCCACCATAACGCGGTGGTCACCTTGCAATTTTGTGTCAATTCCTAAGGGTATAATTTTCCATTTTGAATTAAACACGAATTAATAATAGTGCGCTTATATCGGAGATAGGTAGGTACATGTTGTCATATCGCGATGAAGAAATGATATGATTGGCGATCAACTATGGTATAGTTGGTAGTAACCTGCCTGGAATGGGAGGACACAGATATAATTGTATGTTTCAGGGTTGTAGACGTTAGTAATGCGTTTGAATGTCCATACACCCGCGACATAGGGAATGCTTTTGTATGAGTGTTTTAGCGTTTGTGTTAGCCAAATTCATGTAAGAAAAAAACATATTACGCCATTACTTTAATAAGGCGATGCAACGCAATGGCGGGAAGTAGTTAATAGTCTCCTTAATAAAAAAATAAAGACATTTGCATAATCTAATGAGATTATTTTTGTTACAGGTAAGTTCTAGCAACAGTTATGGTAATTAATTAGTCATGGCTGTGGACGACAATCATTCCAGTAAGTGAAAAGTGTTAACACAATAAACTACAAAATACATAATTATCGTCAGCGGTTATGCGCTTGCGATTGAAGAAGCTGAAATCGGTTGATGCTAATGCTGAATCTAATTTGGACTGGACTGTTTTTCTGTATATACAGGGTGTCCCGTAAGTAGTGGACCATAGGGATGTGGGTGATAGGGGGGGTCTCGGTCTATGTCAAACACAAAATTTTATTGGCCTAGGCCTTATAGTTTTGAAGTTATGAAATTTTTAAGGATTTTTTATATAACTTGGCACCTTGAATACTAATAGTATTGGAAATATTAGTTTTTTTTTACAATTTTAAGTTTGTTTTATTTAATACAGTTAGTAAAACATATTTGCTGGTTATTTTAAAAGTTTTCCAGTTCAAACCATTAGTAGGATAAAAATTAATCATGTTTTAATTTCTTAATTTTGGCAAAATTTTAATTACACAAAAAGCAACATGATCTTTGATACATCGTGGTGTAAAAAAAATGTATGGACATCTGGTGGAACTTTATTTTAAAAACAAGTACAGCTTTTATCAATTCCAAAAAGGTATAAATATGTTGGTTAATATCGACTAAAATTATCATAAATAAAAATACTTAGTGAAAATCAAATCCATTTATTTACATCAAATGCTCAAAATGTCTTCCCCTAGCTCTTATGCATAATCTACATCGTCTTATAAAATTTCTTTTTATTTTCTTAAAGCTAGCACATTATTTTTTACTGTTACGACCACGCCATTTAATTTTTCTCTCAGTTCTCTTTCATTGTTGATAGTCTTCTCATAGAAAGCCTCCTTAAAATAGCCCCATAAAAAATAATCAATTGGATTGAGATCAGGTGATCGTGGAGGCCATGCAATTGTACCTCCACGTCCAATCCATCGATTTGGATAAGTTTCATTTAAAAAATTAATCACTCCCCGTGAGTAGTGGGCGGGTGCACCATCGTGTTGCAGCCACATCATCTCGCGTACATCTTGTGGTACATTTACCAATAAACTATTAAGATTATGTCTTAAAAAATGTAAATAATTAGCGCCATTAAGCCTCCTTGGTAGTTCGAACGGTCCAATGATTCTGCCATCCAAGATTCCTGTCCACAACTTTACTCCAAATTGGTGCTGAAATCTATCTTCCCTTACTATTCGGGGATTCACTACGGCCCAATGGTGTAAATTATGAGTGTTAAACACCCCAATTCTTCTAAAGGATGACTCATCACTCCACAGAATGCAATTGAAAAATAGTGGATCTTGTCGGCATCGCTGCAACATCTCTCGACAAAAATCAATACGTCGTTGATAATCAGCAGGTAAAAGTGCTTGCACTCGTTGTACGGATATAAGGAATTGCGTTTTAAAATGCGATGTACGGTACTTCTTGCAAAACCAGTGCGTCTAGAAATACGACGAATACTTGTGGAAGGATCATCCTCCACTTCACCCAATACTTGACGTTCATGAGCTCTTCTAGGCCTTCCTTCAGGATTTCCATATCCAGGAATTCGTCCTTCTAAGAAAGCGTTATTAACACGCAGAAAAACTCGATGATCGGGATATCGATTGCGATTAGGGTAGCGTTCACGATATGTACGAGCGGCTCGCCGAGCATTTCCGTCACACAAACCGTAAATGTAATGCATTTCCGCATATTCACGAGGACTGTACGTATGAGGCATTTTACAATACTAAAACGATCAATGTCCAACTCACAAGCACAAGCAAGCAAAATGGCGCGGAGGTTTATTTCGCGCGCCATATTTTTGGTTGAATAACTATGCGCGCGCAGGTTAAGTACAGAGGCACTGAACACCACCATTCAGCCACAACTATTAAACTAAATAATTATGTATTTCGAATAAGAATTTACGGTAATTAATGATTTAAAATATTGTATTTTTTAAATGCTTTAATAGATAATTAGATGAAGTATATTCTTATCTTATCAGATTTTGACTACAACCAGTTTATTTATTTACAAAATAATAAATCTTTTGGTAACAACCTCTTTACGGATATTAAAAAAAGTGGTATAAGAAAAACACTAGTGCGGCAATGAAAAGTAAAACGCACTAGTGTGTAATAAACCGCATTCCGGGCGTAAGACTAAAGAAAAAATAGCAACTTTACGAGCAAGTGTGTTGAAAACGTCTTTTACTTAGTAAAAGAAATGAAATAAAAACACCTGTGAAGAGCCGAACTATGAGTAAAACTCTGAGAGTCCTGCGAGAGTATTGAAGTAAAAACAGGAGAGGGGGTGAAATACGTCAACCAATAGCGGCTGAGAATAAAAAACTAGCGACCCGACCAGGAATAAAACAGCGATAATTATGGTTCTCAGAACTAGTTGCATTGTTCGTAAACATTTCTGGGAATTTGGGTAAAGTCATTAACGTTGTATTTTTTATAACTATTACATTAGCTGTATTATTGTTATACGTTTTTAAACTCGGCATGGCCTACAGATGTTTTTAAAATAAAGTTCCACCAGGTGTCCATACATTTTTTTTACACCACGATGTATCAAAGATCATGTTGCATTTTGTGTAATTAATATTTTGCCAAAATTAAGAAATTAAAACATGATTAATTCTTATCCTACTAATGGTTTGAACTGGAAAACTTTTAAAATAACCAGCAAATATGTTTTACTATCTGTATTAAATAAAACAAACTTAAAATTGTAAAAAAAAACTATAATTTCCAATACTATTAGTATTCAAGGTGCCAAGTTTTATAAAAAATCCTTAAAAATTTCATAACTTCAAAACTATAAGGCCTAGGCCAATAAAATTTTGTGTTTGACATAGACCGAGACCCCCCCTATCACCCACATCCCTTTGGTCCACTACTTACGGGACACCCTGTATATGCACATGATTGTGTCACATAATTTTATCTGTTGCTCTTGAACCGCTAAGTATAGACAAATGAATTCCGAAGAATTGTTCGATTTGGTGCCAACGTCACCCTTCCATCATCACACCACTCGCCGAAGATTTAAGTTCCATCCACATCGCTTGGATACGTGGCGAACGACTGCAGTTCCATTCTCACGATAATTTTTTCCGCGAATTTACAAGTTGTGGAATGAGCTTCCTTCTGAGGTATTCACGGAGCGCTGTGACATGGGGTTCGAAAGGTGTAAAAAGAGCTCTCCTTCAGGGCCGGCGTTCCACTGGTGACTCCCCTAGTGTTGCTCTTGTCTATAGGCGGGTTTTTCCCGTTGGCTCCCATTCCCGTTCTCTCCCGTCCCAGCGACGATGACCACTTACCATCAGGTGGCTTGTCCGCTTTTTCGTCAGCCCTTCAGGCTATTAAAAATGAAACTTTTTAAATTTTAATAGAAATCCTTAAAATACCTACGTGACAATAGTGATGACAAAGTGACAAATCGACCATTTATTGTGTACTTCAACTCTTTCCGAACTTATTCATACACGTGAACATCCTCGCTTTCTTTTTACTTGCAGGTTTAGTATTTAGTACTAAAAATGTAATTTACCCAATTCGTGTCCACTGAGGTGTACCGTTAGCAAAACTGCGTATCACGATCGTGTCGTGGCGGGTCGTGTCGGCGGCCCGGGTCGTAGCCTTCTCAAATTACGCTCGTTGATAAAGTTCATGCTTATTACTTGATACCTACTGATTGCGGCCCTCGACACGACAGGGGCTCCGTTTCACATTTTTTCGAACAAATGTTACTTTGTTAATAAACTGTGTGTAGGCTTTTGTTGTTCATAGTGTAGTAGTTTATGTAGCAAGGGTTTTACCCGCCTGACTAGCTACCCTCATACTAAAACGTAACGTAAACGTACCTAAACGTTAGCGTACGTACGTATGTTTTTTTTATTTTCGGTGTCATTTTTTTAATGGGTAGGTACCTAAAATCCGACAAACGAAGAAATATGCTACAAAATGGTAAATGGTCCGTGGACATCAGCAACACCGAAGCCTTTGCCGGCCACGAAAGAACGAAGCAAACGGTAAAAAAAACCTGCCTGTGCTTAAAGCTCGCTGTGAGAGTGCCAGAAATAGTAAAGATAGCTCGATCGTAGGTACTTTAACCAGCACGGCAGCATACATACTTCCACAGCATATTGCCTTTTTCTTTTCTTGGTAGCCTCAGACGGCGGAGACCACTTACCATTAGGTGGCTGGTATGTTTTACTATATACCTATACTCCGTTCAGATTGGAGCTGGACAAAAGGTAAATATTGCGTTGCCCAGCAACAGTAAACAACCATGTAACACAAACTTTTCGTCGTATTATCACTATAATTATTATTTTGTATGGTAAGCGAAAAACTTAACGAAAACACGTAACACTCACTACACTAGCAATATTAACAAAACTAATATGGCTAAACACAAATTTAAACTTAAACAAACAATAAAATTAAAGAATTAAGTGCAAATAATGAATATTGAATGCGAGGACCGCTCAATTATGAACATGTAAACAAACAATAGCCAATGGCGACCTGCCGGCCACAGACTGCCACTGTCATACACAGACTGCCACAGACTGTCAAAGATAACTTAAACTGAAGTTCTTGTTTTTGTTTTGTCGTTTAAGATCGATTTTAATTATTTTACACTATATTTACAGTGCAAATTAACACGGATTAGTTATTTAAAAGAGTCCAAAACGTAAATAAAATTATTATCGTGTTTAAAAAATTATTGTAGTTCATTTTAATTTTACACATTACTGCGTGGAATGAATCACTACATAGTATAAAACAAAGTCGCTATTTTTGTCCGTCTGTTTGTTTGTCTGTTTGTCTGTATGCTTAAATCTTTAAAATTACGCAACGGATTTTGATGCGGTTTTTTGTAATAGGTAGAGTGATTCAAGAGGAAGGTTTTTATGTATAATACATGCATATATTCCCACGAGAACGGGATCCACGCGGGTGAAACCGCGGGCGGGCCGCTAGTCGAATATAAGACGACCAAGTTGCAAAGTTAGCTGGCGTCATTATTATGGTAAGGATTTGGTAGACATTTTCTTTTATAGGTATAGACAGGCTTTTCAAAATTTACATCATTGGGAAGAAGGTTTCAAATCGCTCGACGTTTTTAAGGTTGTGGCTACCATTGAGATATATGTACTAAAGTACATAGTAACTCAATGGTGGCTACATGAGTAATTTAGTAAGGAAAGCGTTAAATGATATTAGTTTTACCGCATTTTCTCGCAGTTTGAAGTATTTATCGATCGTTCCATAGTTAAATATTGATTCAGAAAAATTTTAGTGAGCAATCTAGTTTTACAATAACGCGTTTGATTCAGAAATACATGTTGGTTAGTGACAGTTAGTGAAAACCCTACAGAAGAATTTTAATGGTTTGTTTTGGTTTTGTCCAGCTCCAATCTGAACGGAGTATAATGAATGTAGCAAACTAAAAACCTGTAACAGACCTGTGAAAGGCTCGATTCAGGGTTTAGGTTGGTAAGTCTAGTTAGCAGATGGTGTTAGAATGTTAATTGGTCAGTATTGTATCTAAAGTTGGTTCGTCTGCTCGTTGCTTGATGTTTTTGAGAAATAAAAGTTTTAAAGTCCCTTTTTATAATACAGTTTCGCCTTGATGTATTTTCTCTAGAAAATAATATTTCTCTAAATAGTCAGTAATGACCATGATAATTCGCCCTTTTTGACTGCAAAAACCTAAAAATCACAAGCAGTCTTTTCAGGGTTTATTAAGGACACAAAAATAAGCGCATGACTATTTGACATGGACAGATTGTCCGTAATCGTTTCGAGTTATTGTCTTTATTTTATGACCTGTAAATTACAAGAAATAATTGATTACGAACTAATTGTTATGATTCTAATAACAGGCAATTAAATACTCAATAATAAAACAATTGATTGTACTTTACAATCAAGTTCATTGGAAGCGTTTATTTTAATGCAGCAGTCGAGGTACAAGAACAACATTTTTTACACAGCTCAACTACGCATCAAAAACGAGTAATTTCTTTGCGGGCGGTACTTTTTGCGGCGACCATGCGATTGCGTTTCTTTGGACAAAAACACGACACACGCAATGCATTTCTTTAATGCGCTTCATATAATTACGCCCTTTATATACATTCATGTATTTTTGTATGTAGTCAGTCATTATTGGCAATATTTCTGTATTTGTTGATAGATTGTACGACGGTTTTTGATTGTTTCGCAACATTTCAAATATAATATCAGGGAATAGAAATATACTCCTTATTTGTATTACTTTTGAAACTTACGTTTAATTAGGTAGATAATATTAGTTAGTTTTCAAGCATAACTTCTAAGTAACACAACCTACATTCTTTAAATGATGAGTTTCGAAACGCTATATAACGCTATAAAATAACCTTTTTGTCACATGTGTCATACATAGACAATTGAGAATTTTACTATCGCCATCGCAATTCTCAAGATTTCTGACAAATCAGAGATTATGGGTATCACAGCTCAAAATATGTTAGAAATTCACTATGAATTAATTTGAAATTCACGTCGATTTACGACTACTTAGTTACTTACCCATGTTAGTTGCAGTATTTAACTTATAACAGTAGGTTATGGTAATGTGACATAATACTTCTTGTAGTGTAGTGAATACAGGAACAGAACTACTAATGTAAGTATAAAAAAGTATGACTGTCTGTTCGTACATAGTATACTCTTGTTACGCAAGTATAATTGAGCAGCATTTTCAAACCACTTTCCGAAGAATAGTTCGTGTGTGCAACTTTATATAAATAAAATTAACAGTGCTGGCGATTATGTTTAACTGCACTTATCGTTACTTACCGTGATTGAAGATAATGCAGGAAGTTATAATATTTGTGCGTTAAATAAGTTTTTGTTCAATAAAACCGCATCACTCAACGGTAAGTGATTCTTTACATGTATTTGTATACCTACCCGACGCGTTGCGTTTGATTTAGAAATTATTGCACTTACTATTATGATAATCAATATTTTTTCGTATTAAAAGTTTGTTTGACTGCAATTCAAGTGCATTACAGACAGGTACAGGCACACATTAATACATCAGACAGACATTAATAAGCTTTTGTTTTGAACATTTTAGGTACTGAACCCTAAACCGTATTCATAAACTGACATTTGATTCCTTGATTTGAATTTACGCGTCCGACTGCGGGGTCAGCTTAGTTTTTTCATACCTTTTCTTTTTCCTTACCAATCTTTTCTTTCCTTTTTTTTCCCGCCCGGTTCTTGAAGGCTTAAATTTCTGATGTGATCTCGGCGTCGCATACCGAGCATATTTGATGTTATTCCAACGTTATTTTTTTTACCTCGGGTTCGTATTATGTGATATTTTAGTCGAACGATTTGAAGATAAGTTCGATGGCACTTTTATGCAAATAGTATAACCGACATGAATCAAGGAACTGATGACAATTCGTGGACGTTGCGATTCCAATATTGACGCTTCTGGTCCTCTGACCGAAGCTTGCCTAAAGCTTACTTACATCAGAAATTGCAATCAATTCGATTATGCAGTTTCTAAATTACCTAGAAGAAACTAATTAACCAACATAAATAAATTTAACATTTCTCAATTATCAGTTTTCTCAAAAATTACTCTCCACCTAAATACATCAATCAAATATCGTTTTCCTCCACCTATGGCTAGATAAGGTACCTATAGGTCGGTATAGGTGCACGGAATGTCTCAGATTTTCCCAATATACAAGGAAAGTATTGCAGAAGACGGAGACAGGCTGCGTACCTGACGCTCAGGAATTGTTCATAAGACGCGTGCTCAAATTGTTCCCCATGACGGTAGGAATGCGCGCCTCCCGACAGGGACGGGTTATTCGTAACAGCCATGAAAATATCCGAAATATCGTCGGATACGTTTAGACGTTCATGCTAGAGTAACATGTTGTATGTTTACATTTCCGGATTTTTTTTGTGTGACCTGTACGCAAAGTTTACCGGACTACCGTTCAAAGGGTCCTAGGTTTGATTCTCAGCAAGGCGGAAATTTGAATAAGGAGTTTCTTCTGTTGTATTTTCCCCTGATACTTACAACAATCTTAGTGTAGGGATTTGAGATTTATTGAAGTTATACTTCTTTAGGCGCGTTATGGAAATTTCATGAGAGTGAAATTTTACGATGCGCGCGCATCTGTAACACCAAAAATTAACAGTATGAAGTTAGGCGCGTGAAATTTTACGATGCGCGTGCAACAGTATGAAGTTGCCGGCTAAACCCATTGTTATAGTAAACCCAACTTAAGACTGAAACGAAAGAGGCGCTGTCGGACGCATTTGACATTCATTTGACCAATCATTGCACACTAGTAACTGACAGATGAATGAACACAACGTACTTATGAATGACTTTTCGTTAGTTCCAATTTTTGCCATTTCAGAGTTAAGTTGGGCGGTCTGTAAACCACTCATTGGCCTTTGTCAATGTAACTTTGACGTCTCTTTTGCTTTTTATTGAAATTATTTATAACCAGCCAGGTTTGTTTTGACTTGTTTGTGGCACATTGACATGACATAATATGCACAGACTAGCTAAAGATTAATGTTTCGTTATACAGTATGCAACGACTAGTCTTTTTGGTAAAATATTTAATAAAGGTTTTTAACTGCAATATAACAGTAAATAAATTATAACTAAGTATTCAAAGATAGTTTAGGATGAATATTAGTGATTATGCTACCATTCCATCAGTATTTTCTTAAGACGTTGTCACGTTCAACTATCGTCAGTAAACCGACTTTACAGACAACCAATTTTTTTAGTATAATTAATACAAAATATTATGAAATTATTAACGTTGAATATTTATTATTTAATGATGCCAAAGAAGTATAACTTCTTACGCGCGTACATAAGTACACGCAATTTAATTTTTTTTTATATTTCATCATTTTCCGTGAAAAGATACCCCTACTAATGCAAAACACCTTGGTCACCGGGGAAATATGACTGGCATTTGCTGCTAACAAGTTCTTGTGTGCGATAAGAGAGGAGCCTATTTGCTGATGTTTGACGATTGACCAGATTGCCTGTCTTGATTGTAAAGACTGACTAGATTATACGCATAATATTAATATTGAACAAGCTACATATTGTTATTATCAATTATCAATCGCAGTTCATATTAGGTAACACATACTTGTAGATGCAGGTATAATAATAAAAATTTAATACTGAAATATGTTGTGTCAGAGTTGTACATAATGCGTGTTTTTTTTCGACTTTATGTATTCTTACAAGTTAATGCGTTTAGTATACCTAATTTTTAAACAAGAAAATTTAGTAACACGACGGAACATTCAATAATCGCAATGGCATAGTCGGATACGGATATTAGCAATCTCGTGTCAGTATTGCTCTTCACTCTCGACAGTATTGAGAGTGCTGTTGAGTCTTGCTTCCTTTCCGGACCGGCAGGATGCGTTTCGCAATGGCTCTTTAACTAGTCGATTTAGGACATCGGAGTTTCAAGAACCGTTTGTATGACTAAATACTGATTATTTAATAACCCTGGTGGCCTACAATACAAACGAAGCAAGACTGTATTCGATTGATTTTGATATAAGTAGTGAAATTCAGGTTCTGCTAACATTTAGGTGCTGCTAACAATTAAAATAAACGAAAAGAAAGGAATTTGGAGATAAGAACTTAGAAGACATCACTATCATTAATGTTTATTGACCCCGAATTTTAATTTTTTGGATGGTCCACTATTTTTGGAAAATTTAATAACTGGACAAACAGACGACTTGACGTACTACCGATTTGACCAATTTCAGATTTGACGAATTGCCGATTTGACGAATAGCAGACTTGACCAAAGTCGTACAACCCTTCATTCTTCGCCTCTTCCATCTTCATGTCTTATGTGTAATTTTCAAACGGCATATCCGAACACTTCCGCAAGCCCATAAAGTTCCGTTGCGAGTTCCGTACTCCAGCGTTCCTTAATCAATTGTGAGTTACAGTTGTCAGATGACATAGCGGCACCAGGGCGACATGGCCGAGGCGAGCATATCGCACTCGCGTCACGTCACGCGTCCAGCCAGCCGGGCGCACAATGCCTGCGTTATTCGCCAACAATGCGTGAAATGCCCTGACAAACGATGACAGCCGCCCGGCCGGCCGCTCCGTCCACCTCCTGCGATTTATGATATCCTATTACGAGATTTAATGACACTAAACGTCACAGAGCACCGAAATACGGAAATAGGGAAGCGGTCGGTGTTTAGAGATTTCTAGAAAAAAAAAATTGGATTGAGAAATATTTTTCAACGCCTCTTCCATTTTTTGATCATAAGGATTTATTTAGTTAGTCATCTCTGCTCTAGAGTTCGTTATCATTTTTAACTATGGGCGAGGCAATCATTTCGGCGTTTCCTTATAAAAAACACGACGGAATTCCCGTCGTAACAGCAAAGCGCAGAAGTGGCGAGTATGGTTAGAAAAATTAGCATACTGTGTTGTGTAAACAGTCGACAATCTTCCCGTTGTCAGGCGGGTTCTCTAGCGCCCAAATATTTGCGGGCGTCTCATAAATTCAACGGCTCGTCCTACCAGGGTAGCAGGATAACATACATAATGCGCCGCGGATCGGTAAACATATTGTAATGGAAAACGCCGTTGTTTGCACTTTATGATGTCCTGGTGTAGTAAACTGACACGGCTAGTGCAATTTTATGGGGTCGCTCCTGGTATGTTTGTTGGTGATTAAACCATGTCATTATTGATGGGCACATTATTGACTTTACTAGTATTTTTCCAAAAAGTCCTTTGGAATAATCATTTTTTCATAAAGTTAGTGCAGGACAAAAAAATACATTGTTTAGTTGTTTGTTGTAGTATTCTGAATTACCTAGAAATGCAACAACAGCAAAAAACATGACACATCTACTTTAAAACTACTACTGGATAGGTGTATAGTAAATCTTTCGTCCACACAAGGTTGATAAAATGACAACGTATATCATATGAAAAATCGCTATAGAAAAATCTTCCGGGAAAAGAATACGACTGTCCTCCATATAGTAAACTAAAGATGGGACCGGAAATTAATTAGGCGATTGAGAACCGATCCAGTAGTAATAATTAAAGACGAATGATGTCCAACAGACCTCCAATGGTATCCGCCAAACATGGCAAGGATGATTGGAGTACACTTACCACGTTCTGATTGGATAATAAAGTAGTTATGTCGTAAATGATCGTAAAAAATTCCAAAATTAAGCTTCTGTTCTTTATAGGGATTAGCACAAAAACAAGATCATTGATTAAAGATAAGACTCGATCCAAAAACAATTTATATTTTCAATGTCTGCATTAAAAACATAAGCAAAAACGGAAAAGGATAATCCACAGCAATTCCACACGGCACCGTCGCGCGTCGCAGCTGCGTTCGTACATAACGAATATGAAGCAAGTTTATAATGAACGCAGCCGAGTCGGGCCGCCATCTTGCGCGCGCTGAAATGGCGCTAAATTATCATTCTGTTATTAAACACCAGTTACCCGCTTACGTTACCCGGCAGTCGGCGCTGTCGGCAGTCAAGTGGAGTACTTCACGCACCGAAAGGGTTAACGGACTAATTTTATTGGCTCACCATATTAAATAAGCAAATCATCTATTGGGCCGTCCTTATTTGCCGGCAATATTGTTACTAACTTTATTTATTGAAAAACTAGCTTTTGCCCGCGGCTTCGCCCGCGTGGAATTCGTTTATATCGCGAACCGGGGAAGTGGGGAAGAAGATACGTCATCAACTATCTTCCTGGGAAAATTCATCGAAATCGGTCAGGCGGTTTAGATTTTTCATACAAACTTTCATCCCCTATTTCAAGCATTTAGGGGTTGATTTTTGAAAAAAAAAGTAGCCTATATGTGACTCTGGGTCTTCAACTATTTTCATTCCGAATTTCATCCAAATCGCACCGGTGGTTTAGCCGTGAAAACGTCACAGACAGACAGACAGACAGACAGACTTTCGCATTTATAATATTAGTATGGATTAATAAAAGTTAACATGCTAAGGTTATCAAACGCTAACTTTAAGTGTTCTTCTTTTGTTATTTATAGTTTTTTTTTCTTTTTATGTTAATCCAGTTTTTATAATCGTAACTTACGAGATATCAAATAAACTTTTTGTTCACATTTCTTCGCCTGATCCCAGTATTATATTTTATTTTTAATTTTACTCCCGCAAGCCCATAAGTCATCCCGAGATCCCGACCCCACGAGGCACCAGGGCAGCACACACGTGAGGTACTAAGGTACAAAAAGCGCGAAGTGCGCAGCAGTAAATTGTCCTTTCCTTATTAAAATCCGTTCTCGTCTTACGCGTAACTCGTTCTAATCCCGCTAAAATATTCGGTTGCCGTCAAACGCGTAAATCGGGCCTTTTGTATGTGGGCCGGGTATTTACGGGGCGGGCGCAGATAGCCCGGAATTAAGAGGATGCCCGAGTCTCGTTCAGCCCATACAAACGTAGTAGTCTGTTTCCTCGCTGGATTTTAACACTAGAGCAAAGATTTTTTGGAAAACAATACATCACTACGAGTAGCATGTCGGTATGTTTTGCTTTTTTTGATAAATTAATTAATATAGAAGTTATAAAGCTTCAAAAACGTCGAAATTGACCATTTCTCATTGTTCATTTTCGGACGTCGATCTAACCAAATAAAACGCAAATTCAGAAAAAAATCAAAACATACCGACATGGCCAATATCTTCATCTATAGAACGCTGAAAAAATTTTCAAAATCCGTTCAGTTTTCATGGAGGAAACAGACAAGAGCGTAATGCCGATTTCATCAATTTTCTGTAGGTTTTTTCAGTCCGAGCTGCAGTTGTCCCGCTTACGGTTGTGAGGGGTGAGACGGAGGGGTCAACTAATACGTATACAAATAGTGATTCGTCGTCGTAGTCGATAAATTATATATCGATATAGTGTTGTTCTTCATTATCGATGTGTTTTTTATATCAAATAAGTTAATGTTTGACCAGAATCACACCGGATGGGAAGTGAAGATGTGGTCCAAGATGGTCCACATTAACTTAAGAAAAGCATATATTATTCACTCTGATCTTGAACTTCCACGTCATAGTCAGGGAAAGGGGGTCTGTAACCACTTCCACTAATATTCTTCTTGCCTTAGGTACGTTTAACATGCGGCGTTTCTTAGGTATGTTTAACAAGCGGCGTTAACTCTGTAGTAAGAATTCGGCTTCACACTCGAGGGGGTGTGGGCTCAAATCCAACTAGCACGTAAGTAACGATTTTTCAAAAAAATAATAAATATTTCACTTGCTAAGACTCGTTGAATAGGTCTTTTAAAAACATTATGAGGTTGAGAACACCATTTCTCGATTTAGGGATCCGTGTCTGAAATATTTGATTTTAAAGTTAACTTTTTTGTTAGGGGTAAGTGTCCCCCCGCTCTATCTGCTCAACGGCTTTATGGAATGCTATGCTATGTGGATTCGTGAAAAAAATTACAGCAATAGTATATATAACGAAGTTTAAAGGAAAACTATCAGAGCTGAGTAGTAAATAAAAACTAATAAGTTATAGGCGACCAACTTAATGTAAATAAATATATATATATACTAGCTTATGCCCGCAGCTTCGCCCGCGTGGAATTCGTTTAAGCTTCACCCCCTATTTCACTCCTTTAGGGGATGAATTTTGAAAAATCCTTTCTTAGCGGATGTCTACATCGTAGTGGCTATCTGCATGCCAAATTTCAGCCCGATCCGTTCAGTGGTTTGGGCTGTGCGTTGATAGATCACTATATAAGTCAGTCAGTCACCTTTGAGTTTTATAGATATAGATATATTTAGATAGCTATCTTTACTGTGTACAAAAGTGGTCGAAACATTTAGATTACTTAAGTATAACTCTACAAAAAGTGCCTGAGCTAATTCTCTAAAGTTACTTCGTTACGCCCGCGTGGAATTCGTTTAAACTTCACCCCCCCTATTTAACCCCTCTAGGAGATGAATTTTGAAAAATCCTTTCTTTGCGAATGTCTACATCATGGTGGCTATCTGCATGCCAATTTTCAGCCCGATCCGTCCAGTGGTTTGGGCTGTGCGTTCAGTTCAATCAGTCGAAAATCACAAACTTTCATCCCTTATTTTATCCCCTTAGGGGTTGAATTGATCAAAATCCTTTCTTAGCGGATGTCTACGTCATAACATCTACCTGCATGCCAAGTTTCAGCTCGATCCGTCCAGTGGTTTGGGCTGTACGTTCAGTTCAATCAGTCGAAAATCATAAACTTTCATCCCCTATTTTATCCCCTTGGGGGTAGAATTGATCAAAATCCTTTCTTAGCGGTTGTCTACGTCATAATATCTACCTGCATGCCAAATTTCAGCCCGATCCGTCCAGTGGTTTGGGCTGTACATTCAGTTCAATCAGTCGAAAATCATAAACTTTCATCCCCTATTTTATCCCCTTGGGGGTAGAATTGATCAAAATCCTTTCTTAGCGGTTGTCTACGTCATAATATCTACCTGCATGCCAAATTTCAGCCCGATCCGTCCCGTGGTTTGGGCTGTACATTCAGTTCAATCAGTCGAAAATCATAAACTTTCATCCCCTATTTTATCCCCTTGGGGGTAGAATTGATCAAAATCCTTTCTTAGCGGTTGTCTACGTCATAATATCTACCTGCATGCCAAATTTCAGCCCGATCCGTTCAGTGGTTTGGGCTGTGCGTTGATAGATCACTATATAAGTCAGTCAGTCAGTCACCTTTGAGTTTTATAGATATATAAAGATTCCTATGCATAATAAATAAATAGCTACATTTACACTAATTATTATAAAGCTGAAGTTTGTTTGTTTGTTTGTTTGAACGCGCTTAACTCAGGAACTACTGGTCCGATATGAAAAATTATTTCAGTATTAGATAGCCCATTTATCGAAGAAGGCTATACGCTACTTTTTATCCGAATTATGCGAAGTAGTTCCCACGAGACGCGGATGAAACCGCTGGCAGTAGCTAGTATCAAAGAAACAAATATCCATATCTATATTAAGTATATAAATTATGTGTCACGTTGTTTGTCCGCGATGGACTCCTAAACTACTTAACCAATTTCAATTAAATTTTGCACACTTGCGTAGATTTATCCAGCTTGAAAGATAGGATCCTACTTCCTACTAATATTATAAATGCGAAAGTTTGTAAGGATGTATGTGAGTGTGTGTGTGGGTTTGTTACTCTTTCACGCAAAAACTACTGAACGGATTTTCATGAAACTTTGCAGTAATACAGCTTAGACATCGGAATAACTTTTTTAGAGGCGACCATCTCAGACCTCAGGGGTAGCAACGCATCTGTGACCGAATTGGAACAAGACTCATACTAACAATAACTAACTGGACTATTACTAACATTAACTAACAGGACTAATTATCACTAACATACCCTGTCCTCGCACTTATTAACAAACTAACCAACTAATATTCTAACACCATCTACTAACTGGACTAACCATCCTAGTCCCTTTGAGTCTAGTTCTAGGTCGGTCACAGTTGTTATGGGCGGCAGGGGAAGGGTGGTACTGCATGCTCGTTTGCTATCTTAATTCCATAAAAAAAAAAATAACATAATTTGTTAAAATTTATAGAGATTTTTCAAGGGACTGGTTTCCCGAAGCGAAGCGAGGGCGGATTTACTAGTAGTTTATAAATCTCAACCATCTGACCCAGCGGACTTCGTATCCTAGCAGTCATTGAATGTTATCCTATACATACGAACTTCGCATGGTCATTTAGTAATAATATATAAGTAATAATAAATAAAATAATAATAATAAACGCCACACACTCATACCCCCCAGTAGAATTTAACCTGTGTCGTGGGTGGCATGGACGACACATATAACACACCACAATAAATACATATACATACAATACAATATAATATATGGCACCCGAGAACAAATATTTGTCTTGTCCGTCACACAAATATCTGCCCCCGCCGGGTTTTGAACCCGGGACCCCTTCACTTACTCCCAGGTAGGATCGTTACCCACTTGGCTACGGGGCCGTAAGTAAATAAATAATACCTACACATATTTTTGTGCATTATCTTTAAAATATATAGTTAATAATAAACAAATATATAAGAAAGAAATAATCACAACAATTTGTGTATTATTTACTTATATATTTGTTTATTTAATACACAACAATACAAATATTATGAGTGGACGAAAGTTGCTGTTACCAATACGACGCCACGCCGGCCAGCTTAGTTATTTTTACGACTTTTAAAGTCTTTATTTATTATTAGATACAAATATAATAAGGTTGGTACTTACAATATTTCCACGAATTCACTATCAAGTTTCCCGAGTCGGGCGGGCGATTTACTGCTACCTGCTACACGCACACACGCGTAGCTCGCTTACCCACACATAGTAGCTCTCTCGCGCGGGGGTACAGCCGATATCGAGACGGCAATAGAATTGGCTGATAATGGATTTCGAAATTTTTCGCCACTGGGGCATCCTCTTAAACTTGAATTTAAAACCATTTTATATTAGCTAAGCCCGCTTAGATCGCTCGGCAGCGGCGCGCGCGCGATAAGAGAATTGGCCTGTCAGCCACCGGATGATATTTATTTGACCAACATTTCCATACCTCCCTCGCTCCCCCAACCCCCATTTTCATTTCGTACGTGTCTGCTCGCCGTATCTATAATGTATCCTGTTTTCGGTAACATTGAATAAGGAAAAGTGTAAGTTGTAGGTGGGAACACTTATAATTTAATAGAGGCAGTGTCCCGTCGCTGTGACGGAGGTATGGATGTTTATTGGAGCCCTTTGACGCTCGAACGGTTCCAGGGCAAGACCTTATTGTTCAGTCGTTCTTTTTGTTTCGATTTGCGAGTGTTTGATTGTTGTTTTGTTTTTCTCTTGGAACGCTTCCACTTTCAGATTGCGTACAGTTTACGAGTCTTCTACTTACCTACTCGTAGATCGCGGTATGCTTAGTCGTCAAGCAATACTTTTTCTACTTCTGATGTTTTTATTGCATTCTGTACTTTTTACAAATTATGTCCATCTGATCAAACTGAATATAGATAGATATTAAAGTCTATATTATTGTCTTTTTGTCAAGCTCAATGTAATTACTTATGTAATATTTATGAGTTAAGTTTTGTGACAATTTCATCGTAAAGTTTTTCGAAGTGGCTTCGTGTTATGTTCTGCCGGTTTTTGGGCCACTTCAAATCAATCTCTCACGACTACTTTCTCTTCGTTACACGTCGCTTAAAAAAACCTTATCTAACTCCAAAATTCCAAAATTAGAGTAAAATTTAAATTTATTTAATTTACATTGTATTTTCTTAAGTGAGCAAATTCTGATTCACCGAAGAAACCAATCGATGTATAAGCAGAATACGAAGTTGGTCTCGCTAGTCGAAGTGGGCTTGCGGTGAGGGCTGTCTGGCCTGGACCCAGATCGATACGCGTCGGATTGCTTGAGGTTACGCTCACCAAGCTGCTTGTACGCCTTGATGGGCTGTGTGGACTTTGTATCATTATGAATGCGAATCACAGATAATAAAACTATAGAAACGTCACGCTTACTACGCAAGTTGCAGTTATTGATTCGCTCCGATGACATTATTGTCCCATATTGATTTTATAATATTCATAGATCTTTGCTTAATTTTAATCGACAATTTTAAAAACTTAACTGCCCTCAGAAATTTCAGTAGCATTTCAATTTAACTTAGAGCCGTTTCATTTGAAAAAAAGCACAGATTAATATCTCAGTAACAGACGAATAAAAGAGGATTTATACATCTGAATTGTTGATATAGCCGGGGTATTATCGTAGAGATAGTGATTCGCGTTGAGCGCCTGATTACCCCACTACCGCGTCTCGTGCCAAATTTTTAATTATTCAAAATGAACGCCGAAGCGGCATGAATAATAGCCTCTGCTCGGATGGTTATATTTTAATGGCCGCTGCTATATTTGGAATAAGTATGGAGAGGAAAATATACTGTCGGGGATCTTACGGCTCAAATATTTTCACTTAAAGTCACTTTTATTTAAGTTAAATGTATTTAACGCTGAGCTTTGTAGGTAAGTTACAACTACGAGTTGATTATCGTGTCGTGTGTTTGTTTTTCATAAGACATCTGTTAGGTATTTGCTATACCTTAACATAAGAATTGAAAATTGGGTGAATCCCACTAACTCAACTTTTTAGTTCAACCGTTTCAGCATCATCTGTATTGTTATGGTCCATAATTTCGACTGAAGCACGTAAAAAACGGAGAAAGAAGGTAATGTGTAAAGAAGTAATAAAAATAGAGAAAATGTTAACTCCATGCAAGTGCCCTCGAGATTAAACTAGGTGCTGTAGGACCCAGCAACTTCCAACAGCAATCTGGAACCTCGACCGTTGTTAAGCAGGGAAGGTTGGGTGGATTAAGTCACTTAGACCTTTACTAAACCGGGCTAGGTTAGGAGTAAAGCTAGACAAGCACATTAAGTTTCGATATTGAACCTACAGTTAAAGCATCCCGTACGTAACTGTTCGTTTATGAACCAAACAATAGTCCCGTTGGTACCGCACCTTGAGCGGTTAAAGATCGCAACTTCGAACGATTGTAAATCAAACTCTTATCCCTAGTGCATGCGGTGAACATCAAACGAGTGTGAGTAATCCTGCACGGGGACATTATCATTACACAGATTAACTCAATGTCTGTCAGCGCCACTAAATTTAGTTCGACGCGGATCGGAAAAATCCTTGCTCCATCCGGGTTCTTATCCGGCGCGATAAATCACCCATTGTGTCGCCCATCGCTAATGTACACCGGTATTGCACCATTGTGCCGCAGGCGTAGCCGGCCGCGCCGTGGGGCCTGGCTGCTTGGTCGCTGGTTTGATTCCAAGTTCATGTCTTCACTACATAGTATAAAACAAAGTCGCTTTCTCTGTCCCTTTGTGTCCTTAAATCTTTAAAATTACGCAACGGATTTTGATGCGGTGTTTTTAATAGATAGAGTGATTCAAGAGGAAGGTTTATATGTATAATAACATCCATTAAATAGTTATTGCACCCGTGCGAAGCCGGGGCGGGTCGCTAGTTTATACTATTTTGAAGTTATGTTATTGAAATGAACGAGGGGCTGACTTGATTGAAAGTGGTCTTCGAGACTCGTGGACACTATGTATTCTAATGGTATCATGTGCGTTCGATTCAATAAATGGTCATAAGTGACCATGTATATTTTTTGTGAGTAGGTGCTATGCACATCTATGTAAAGTAAGGCATCATGCAATTATCCTGAATACGATAATTTTCGTATTTCTCATAAATCTGTATCGAATTAAAAGGGAACTTATGACCGGACGTTGGTCAATCAGTTATGCCTTTATACTCTTAATCTCCATTAAATACCTCTGAGTACTTATCATCAGTAAAAACAATAAAAACCCTACTAATTAACTCACCACAATACCGACACAAATAATTCCCTTTACCAAACAAATGCTAGAAATTATCTTCGGTACCGTAGATAACCTCAAAACGACTTTCACTGCAAACTACCCCCAAAACGGCAAATCCTATTTTATATGTTCGTTAAATAAATAATGTGGGTAGGTTATAGTTGGAGGCGATTTATACATAGCATTAACACAGAGCTTTCATGATGCCAGAGCTTGTTTCAAAGCTCTTGGCAAGGCTCCAGCGCGCTTCCCCGTCCGCCGCTAGATGGCGCTGAACGATGTGACGTCAAATGTTGCTTGGATACGTATTAACGCTCAATGCACACTCGTTAATGTACCCACTGAAATTACTGCTCGTGTTAATATTACGGTAAAATATAGATGCCTCTGTTGGCGTTGTTTGCTAACTTTGGTTCTGGGTTCGAACTTCGACTAACTTTAAATAGGTACGTCATTGTTGTCATAGAGGTTTTGCATCGTAGCCGTATTTATCGTTATGCGAGGCATTAATTTCAAATGTTCCAATAAAATCCCTGTCTTATTGACTAGTGGCTACCTAAAGTTTAAAGTTTTTGTCTTATTTAAGTTATTAATTTTATTTTGGACACAACGAACATTAAAATATTTTGGACCAGGTCAAGCTAAAGAACCTGCTTACCAACACCCCAATACAAACGGGCAGAATATTTTACATTTTATAAGAAAAGTATGGTGGTAGCTAACAAATAAATCCTAGTATTGACCTACCATCAGGACTTAGCTGGGACAGACTCCAGCTACCTTCACCAGGAAGCAAAAACTCCAATTACTCGGACTTTCTCCAAAATGCATGAACAGACTGTCTTGGATTTGGAAAAGGAATGGAAGGAAAAAGGAATCAATGTCAACAGTCATGTTGCGCTTTTTTCAAATGACTAACCATGTTAGTACTCAAAATATACGTTTTGTATGTAAATATGTACGATCCTCTTTGTTACTAATTTGTTTGTGTACGATGTGTACAACTTATGTTAATGAAACCAGGGCCCCAATTCTGCTAATTTATAACGCTTCAATAGTATCTCGATTGAATAGTCTGCCACATTTTATATACGGAATGTGCCGAAATAGCGTCGAAAACTATTTAAATTTGTACACAGAACGTACCAAAATGTGTCGATCTATTCAATTCTGTATACGAAATGTGCCAAAAATGTGTCAAACTCCTCAATTTTGAATACAAAATGTGGCAAACAATTCAATCGAGACACTATTGAAGCGTTATAAATTAGCAGAATTGGGGCCCAGGTGCTCATAGCTATACGCAGCACAAAACACAATTGCATTGCATCCATCTACTTATTACCCCTACAATAAACTCCGACACGCATCAACAACCAATGCTTAGAATCTAATTAGAAACAAAGGCCCCTTATAAGGATTCGGAAATCGTTACGAGGAGACCTACAGGTGCAATACCTACTCGACGTTGTGCGACTCGAATTGGCAACTTAGCACATAACACTGCCTTTTTATGTATCGACGTTCGACAGGCGAATGGCGGCTTTAAGACGCGGAAATAAGAGTTGAGCTATCCCGTCAGCTGTCACTCTCTAACGCGTCAGGAGCGGGAGGGAGCGAGCGAGTGAAATATGGCGACGCTGAACGCGCCATCGACGGCAGTTTTCGGGTTGGCAAACAAAGGAATTAGAGCCTTCCGATTTATTGCGAGTGTTGACCAAATTTTCTTTTTTCGTCGTGCGCTTCCTGTGACCATATTTTCTTTCGTATCATAATACATGTGTTCCTTTTTATTGATTAGGAAATAATATATAGTGGGTAGGCGGTCGGTGCAGTTAACAACTTCAAGATGAAGAAAGCTTTAAGATGTTGCGATACTTCTTAGCAACTGTCTATGTACATTGAATACTATACTTATTCGTTCCCGCAAATCATGAGTTTTCAAGTTTATTTCTACCTTCTTGGTGATGTTTTTTCTCCGACCTGCTTGTTCGTTGGTTATTTAAATAGAAAGGCCTTAATTTCTCATTCTTTTCATTTAAGACGTTTATTCAGTTGTCAAATGTCTCTGTTCGCGTCCCATTCGTCTGTGGTCTAATTAATAATTAAGAACTACTCGCGATATTGCAACAACGAACAGGAAGCTATTGGACAAGCAAATAAAACGGTTAGCTAACTCGAGAAGCCCGAATCCGGATGTTAGCAAATCAGGCGACTAAAGATAGATAGACAAACAAACAATAATACGTAAAAGTTGAGTTGATCCCACGGAAAAACAATTATAACGGTAGAACGCGCGACAGTTACCGCGCGATCCCTACTGAGTTAAGAGTTCGAATCGACTAATTTTATTTTTAATGCTTCGCCCCAGACGCGATCAGATTGCGTCACTCTATTAAAACTTCTTATAAACTTGACGTACCTTTAAACGGTAAGCCATCTGATAAGATTTAGAGAAAGAAAAGAAAAAACCGGAGAGTAAAGACTGACTTTATCTGAGCGCCGTTAATACCCCAATTAAATTCAAAAAATAAAATGACGCGTCTCAATCTTGACGTTATCTCTGGGTTGACAGTTATTGTACTGTGTATATAAGGTTTTTTTATCTGTAAATGGTTTGTCCATGGTTTTTTGTTGTTGTTGTCGCTGTTTGCTTTTTGGTCGATGTTATTGATACAGTACAATACGTTTTGAGGTGTTCGAATTTCGATTGAGCATCGGTTGTTGGTCAATTGTTTTTTTGTGAGCTGCTAAAGTGCAAAGATTTTATGAATGCCGGTCAAGAAAGGCGTGCTAAAGCTTAAAGAAGTTATAGGTTGACCAGGAATATAAAAAACCTCGCCATATTGCGGTAAGCTCATGGAACTAATAATTTTACTGGCAACGCTTACTTTCTAAACGTCACTTGGTAAACTGCTTGTCAGTGCGCTTGTCAGTGAGTTAAATGTCATAGTTTGTTTTATTATTTTCAGAGCATAATGTTTGCGAAAATGCCGAAAACTATTTATAGTCGTGAAAGAAAAGTGGTTTTCTATGTGCTAAAATAAACTTTCCTTTAAAATATCATTTATTCCTATAAAAACATTTCTGACTTAGTTGTCAAAATGACAATAATAACATGAGCGTTACTATAGTTACTGTTGCCTGTGCTGTTGCCATAAAAAAGAAAACTTTAGCGCCCTCATGACAGGTTTTTTATTTTCCTGGTTAAGCAATACATAATATATTTCACGGTTGGTTTTGGAAGGGTAGATACTAATGGCCAGGCAAATAAAAGTGTTATACGAGTAACGTTGACAATAATCTGTAGGATACCTTTGCTTTGCCCGTATGTGCACGAGTAGGGGAAATTGACTTCACTCCAATTGATAGTGCTTATTACATCAGATCTACATATGTATGGGTAATAGAAGAACATCGTACAGTTTGCCCTGTAACACCACGGGAACCTTATGTAATTTGTTACATTCAACAAGAATGTAATAATAAAATTAGGTATTTTTCTTTGGTTTCAAAAACTACTCCCAATCTCAGCACAGGTGCAACCTCTTTCCTTCCTAACGAAGGCATTCTTTGGTGAAATTCTCCTGTCCTCATAAGACCACCCACTGATAATAACATGCCACTATTTATAAATGTTTACGTGGCCAAAAGATTTATTCATTGGATTAAAGTCATCGTAAACTTATTGTATTGAAAGTTTGTGACGGAAAAAACGAATGTTTGGATAAAAACAAGAGATTCAGCCGACGTCTCCATCAATCGCGCGTGTGACAGTCACGCCTAAAAACGCGAAGGTATTTAAATTGCTCATAGAAAGCTGATCACGCATTATGGAGTGTTGTCTGTGACAAGATAAATCACGTGAGTTTTTTATGAATGAGAAAGTATGATCAGAAATTGCAGTTAAACTTTATATGACCGGTTTAGTTACCGCGGAATATCTTACGGTTTGCGGGCAGGTGTTATATCCTGTTAGATTTCATGTCGAAGCTAATTAAAATTTATATTTTATGGGACCCGAAAGATTTGCGAACTTATTAATTAATTTAACTAACTTAAAAACGCGTATAATTGTAAACTTGTATCTAAGGAGTTACATAAGTATTTACTGTACCCTACTAGTTTTTGTTGAAACCAATTGTGTACGTGTTATACTAACAATTAATAAAATAAAATAAATAATCAACCCCTCTCTTTTTGCTCTGGCCTACACGATTCTTACGTTCCCAAATTTGTAGTTATACTTATGAGGTAGTTTCTAATCGTTTCATCTTTACCGCAGACACTTTCTAATGAAGCTCTTTATCTATTGGTGGAAACAAGAAACTGACAACAACACAAGATGAGAACTGACTTGCTAAACTAGCTTCTGTTTGAAGAAGAAAGACGTGAAGGGTGAGGACTGAGGATCACTGTCCTATATAATAAATAAAGCAGCATTAGGGAACCAAGAACCAACGGAACTGAAACGGTCTCTGTATTCTTTTTGACTCATCGTCAACGCATCGTTCCTATCACACCATCGAATATCCTAACACTTATTTACGGAAAATTTCCCTGGTTTTGGTAACTTATGTACCAATTTCTTTGACCTGATGGTATGTGATCACCATCGCCCATGGGCATCAGAAACTCCAATGCGAAAGCAAAGAAAAAACTAACTGTTCCTTTGCCGACCATAGACAAAAACCTTCCCTAATGATCATTGACTAATGATCGTTTAATTCAGTTATCTTAATTTTATTGCGATATGCGTTTATAATCGAAACAAATTTGGTCCATTTGTCCGTACGTCCGTATACTATATCTCGGCATCATTTATTTAAGCCCACGCGCCACCATATACGGAACCCAGCAAACACCACCAAGATTGATTCGATTCATTTATACATCGATACTGGTAATGTAGATTCAATTAGAAACATCGAGACATGTTGTATGTTTCACTATATGTTATATGTGACATATAAAAATAATTGTGTATTTTAAACGGTTAAGCAATTTGTATTAATTCATTAGGTATTAAGCTGTCACATAGGTATGGGTTCTTATTAATTATGATCGAAATTAGGTTAGTCAAAATGTTCGCCTGTATGTTTTTCAATTTTCTCGTTACTTCTTTTAGTAGCAAAAAAGGTGTGAAACAGTGGCGGACAACAGGCAGGCACAAAAAATACGTAATAGTTGTTGGTATTATTAACTAATAGCTTAATTAACTTGATTCTGTTTGGGTTACTGAAATACGTTTATGTCAATCAAATAGTTCATTCAATTGTTTTTTGAAGTTGATAAAATATACGAGTACACGCTGTAAGCGCTTACAGTCAGCACTTGGTTCTATTAAAATCTAATTTTAATAAAAACTTAAAGGCGATAAGTAACTTATTCAATATTTTTTCTAGGTGATGTTTTATTTAAGCGATAACGACACTAACTCCGATGCTGTATCGATATAAGTGCGCACAAACATAGCATTCTCATTAAGTCATAAAACGCTACATCGATCGGCCCACAAATTACGCGTCTTGTTATTTAAATGTGCCAGTTATTTATTTTTCCATCTGGCCACACGCAGTTGTCCATTTCGCGGTGTTATCGGAAAAATAAATTATTTGTCGCCGGCTACTCCCACAGTCGAGTTAAGCTTAAGTGTACGCGAAGCTTGTACATCATCAGTTATTTTTGTACGCACGGCTTTGTGCAGTTTTGTGTAGGCTTACAAAGTTTGTCGCTTAAGGAGCCGGTGGGATGTTTGTGTACCGATTTTGGTTCGTTCTTTTACGTTTTAGGTAATCTTATTTTATTGTCAGGAAATATATTGACGTTCTGAATAAAATATGTTCGGCGTTGGCTGAGGAACCATCGGTATTTTTTTATAATTTTTTGCAATGGTTGGGCGAGAGCAGCGGAGACTAGAATTCTTCTAAAAGGTACATTATCACGTTCGGTATATGTTCAGCATTTTCTCTACATTAGGCACCTAATATAGTATTACAAAAAATAATGATTTATATTTAGGTGTTAATAAGCAAACATGCTAAAGTGGCGGTAACTTAAAGGAAGGTAGTAAGTAACCACATTAACATACATTCCAGCATTTCCAACTCCAAAAGAAGGAACGAGAAGAAGAAAAAAGGGAATGAAGTAGGGCCATATAATATCAGTCACATCCTCAAGGGTACAGGATCCTGAGTAAGTTGGAATGACCACGATGATGGAAAAATTCCTCACTACCCTGTTACAACTCAACAATTTGAAATGTAAGTATTCCACGAAAATATTTTATTCAATGTGACGCACTGGTTTAACCTTGAGAGAGAGCCTAATTCGTGGTGGTAATGGGTGCTCATGGCATAATTTACTACCCACCGAAGCCATCAATCAAGCCGCAAGTAGGTTTAAAACACCATAGACAATAATAACGTGTCGAACGCGTTGTATTAATTAGGCTTCATTTACTGTAACCTAAATAAATGACCTTAATTGTTAAATGTATATGTTAATACGATAAGCAAAACATTTTGAACATTTAGGTGTAAGTACTTAGTGTAGGTATACAGTACCTAATGTCAATTTGTCACAGCTAGGACATATAGAAGATATACAGAAAGCGAGTGTGTGTTTCTTGTTTTTCTTTTTTCATTAAGTAATGGCACACACAATAAAATCCTCAATAACGTACTAACATAAAACTTGCAGGATAATCAAAGTTTACATGCATATAATATTGCAACTTAGTGCTTAATATCCCCAGATCCCCACACTGGAATTTCCATTGTCGTGGTCGCCGCTGACAACACACAAAGATAAGCGCACATATAGACTAAGAACAGAAGTTTAAAACTTTAAACTCATCTTCATCTGAATGGAACCCAGGACATTTTGAACGGTAGCCCAAAGTGGTGACCATTGCGCCAATGCGACGAATAAGAGGAATGAACGAGAACAATGATGAAAAACAGACATATCATTAGCCGGTTACACTTCTTTAGAGGCGACCATCTCAGTCCTCAGGGGTAGCAACGCATCTGTGATCGAATTAGAACGAGACTCATTGAGTCTAGTTCCGGGTCGGTCACATTTGTCATGGGCGGCAGCGGAAGGTGGTGCTGCATGCTCGTTTGCTATCTTAATCTATACTTATAATAAATCTGTAGAGAGGTCAATTCTGTACATTAAATATATTTCCAAAATAACTATCAGGGGGTGATTAGGGATCGATACTGATGCCAAAAATGCAATCAGTAAAATTTTTGTCTGTCTGTCTGATGTATAACCGTTATAGAAACAAAAACTACTCGACGGATTTTAACGAAACTTGGTACAATTATTTTTCATACTCCCGCGCTGGTTATAGTATACTTTTCATCACGCTACAATCAATAGGAGCAGAGCAGTGAAGGGAAATGTTGGGGAAACGGGAGAAGTTACTCCATTTTTTAAGCTTCCGTCGCGTGTGCAACCTTAATGGTTAAAGCTACACAGAAATCATGTATGACGGAAATGTTCTCCTTAAAATTATATAAAAAATATTCCACGACAGCATATGTCTATCTTTTATGGTTGACTCACAATAACACGTGTAACTCCCGATAGCTTAGCAGTTCGAAGCTTTCTGATTAAGTATACCTATATTTTATCTACTCTTACGTTTATGACACTTAAGTGGGTGAAATAAAGGGGTGAAGTTTAAACGAAATTCACGCGGGCGAAGCCGCTGGCAAAAGCTAGTTCCATATAAATAAAATATATCAGCGTAACAATTTACAAAGCATACCAAATCGATTAAAAAGCCAAAGTCGATTTTAATGAAGCAAAATAACAATAACTGCCTGCGGCTGACAATTTTTTATTCGATGCTGCAATTACGGTACCTACTCTCTCCCGGGACGACGAGCAAACAAGGGGAGCTCACCCTTATCACTAATGACACGAGTTTAAGAATTCACGAATATTAGCACCTGAGTCCTGTAAATAATATAAAAATTGTTAACCCTTTGAGGGTAGGCAGTTTAAAGGCGACGCGTTTTAAATTTCCCGACGCGAAATGGATTGGCTTTGTAGGTTTAAATCATGGAATATTTTTCATAGCTGTCGTAAGTCCATGTCGAACGGCTTCGGATGAGAACTTTCGCTAACTAGGTTTGAATACATACCCGCACTTGGCCAGCATATTTGACACCTCCTCCATAAGATATAAGGAGAGGAAATAGCTGGAACAACGTGACAATTTGCATACTCCCAAATAACCAATCACAGCTTAACGACTAACTTCAGTAATGAAATTATGAATAGCCAGTCTCGTACTTAGTTACTCTTAACTATAAAATGAAGCTTACGTTTAGACCATAAAGAACCAGTCTCAAAACCTACAAAGACCAGGGCCTCATAATCAACAGACATTAGCTCTTTACAAAGCTCTGTACTCTGAAGAACAAAGACGCTAAGACCTAGAACAATGGCCGCGAAAAACGGGAGAAAACAAAGAGAGCCCCGAAAATTTACGTTGAAAAACAACGTAGATAGCCGAGCGGGATCCGTATCTATCCTATTTAGATATTAATCTAAACGAAAAAGCAAAAGCAATTCAAAATAGGCAACAAGCTACAGAAGGGACGGAGCGGGCTGTAATTGGCCATTTATCAAACGAAGGGGTTAGGGGCCTCCTGCCGCTCATGCCGCCCTGGTACCGCGGCCGCGCCGGAATACGGCTTAGTTAAACGAAACGCACAAACAAACAATCCTATTATTTAATTGTATGTGCTTTTGAATACGCGAGGGTATTACGGGAATCTCCCTTTTAACATTAAACTTAAAATGTTATCTAATGTTGTTTAATATTAATTTTCTCATACGCGCAGGACCGAATCCAACAATTTCTTCAGCAAGCATTTTTCAAGGGTGAGAATGTTATTTGATCAAGAAACGAACATATTGCTTTGAACTAGGTACAGTATGTTTAAAGGCGTTTTTGCACGAAAGCAAAACAGGTAGACAATGTATGTTATTCGTGACTTTAATTTTATTTAGCCCAGCAAAGCGAAATGAATCCGGCGTGCAATATTTATGAAAATTTCGCAAAGTAATCCGTACCTAAACACACAGGTGGCGTGAGCCATGCCCGCCCGCTTGATTTTGGATAAACCTCCATAAACCTGATTAAGCCCGGTTTTAAATTCACCATTTGGGTAATGAAACTTTCTTATCAGCGCTCCTCTTGTTTAGAATTATGGCTTGGCTTATTTAGATTAACCCCGACCACTACAACTTCTAATATCCTACTACCTCTCGCCTTAATTACCTCTTGTTCTCATTTTAAAATTAGAACTACTTTTAAAAATATTTAGTGACCATAAACAAAGTAGTGAAATTAATCACCCGTCCTAAAACCCCGTGCGTTGTTTTTAATCAGCAAAACTACTCAATCATGAATAGCATTACGTTTTGATGAATAAGTAAGCAGATAAACCGACCGAAAGTGCAATGTAAACGAAATAACAGACAACAATTTGTCACCCCAGCTCGTTCGGCGATTGTCAAAGGGTAAATCCGTCTCTGCCAATCCACCCGTGTATAATTTAAGCCTTTGTCTATGCTGTTGTGATCGGAAAAGTTAACTTGTAATCTCGATGGTTCCGGCACCGCTACGGGTACGAAAATTTAAATGAGATTTATGCTTTAACGATATTTATATGAATGCGAGTGTGATATTACGAGTCACGCGTCGTTGGTTTTTATCAGCCTTATCGCTTTTACGTCACTCGATAAAATTCAATAGGCGTTCTCAAGTTGATTATTAAGACCATAAAAACGAAAATGCTCCAATTAAAACTAGACGTTAACTGCGCAATCCTGCATTGAAACGGTGTGTAATACAGGCAATAAACGAAAAGTTACAACTCCTCGAATGATAATTACTCGGTCGTTTCGACGCATCAAAATGCATATTTAGAGCCTTCGACACGGCTTAATAACACTGAAAACCGGCAACGAGATGGCAATAAAACAAAAACATTACATCTAACTAATGGACGCCGCCCCCATATTTTCTAAGAAGATGATAAGCGACGCGCGCGGAGATAAAAAACAAAATGGCGAGCCCACGAAATGCCACGCGGTCGCATCGCTATGCAAATATACCTCTTAATTACTTTAAATATCTTTACTACGATCTCTAGTAGATCGTTTACTTGCGTTTCTTTTGAAACAATTATGTTAATAGCTAACGTTGGCCGAACGAGCGTCGGCCGAGCAATAATTTACAATTAAAGCCGGTCGGTAATGGCGCCGTTTCTGTACGGACGCGTAATGGGTGCGTTCGGATTGTCACAGAGTCGGCGAGACGTCATAATCTGCGTTCGGATTTGTTCAAAGCCCCGGCTCGCGAGACGCGTTTAACTTCGCCTGTAAACTCAGCTGCGTCCCGTAACGCAGTCATACGTTGGCATTAGACGAGACGCTCGAATTAATACAACGGGCGGCGGCACACCTGCGCCTCGGCTGTTTCTTTCGAAATTAACTCGCCGTACTTGCCAACAATGGAGCCCGGCCCCGCCCGATAAAGTTTTGCACTGTTATTTTTTCCACCATCTGCGGTGGCTATATTTCAAACTGTCATACTTAATCTTTTTATCAAAGTTTGTTAAACGCCGTAAGAAGTGCACCCGTCTGCCTTGCGAGCTCCTCATCTGCCCTCTAATTACGTTTGGAGTTTCTATTTGCGGAGTTTTATTATGAAATTAATAAGTTTTGCCACTCTTTAGCTCCCTGTTTCGAAACTTTAATGCTCTCCCAGGAAACTGCGACTATAGTAGTTAATTTTGTTTCAACTCGACATTTTGATTTGGAAAGCGTTTCAGTGTATATCTACTAGGGTTATGTTCGTGTTACTTGTCTTTCGTTAGGAAAATTTATAACTATTCCGTATCTAGCTTAGATTATACTGTCGTCTACCGATGTTGCTACTTTAGCTTGGCACCTGTAACGGAAGCTGTGTGTGCTTACATCTCCATATAAATTTCATTAAAAATATAAATATTCATACCATAAACATTATTCATTCTTGCGCGTACTTGAATAGAACTTTCATTAACAATTTTACAATTGAACAATAAAGATAGCGTGTCACATTGTAAGTATGAGAAACCTTTCCTAATTCCTCTGTTTATTTGTGACTCCGCAGTTCGCAATACCAGGCGAACAACGGGGTCTAGGAGCGTATAATTTATATTTAATTTAAACAAGACGACATTGGTATTCGGAATACGGGTGCGTAATTAAAATTCCCGCCATGGCCCCGCGTCGCGACAGTTTTCGCGCCAATTCCAACGCCCGGAAATTAATTGTGACAGAAAGACGCGCGGTCACATCCGCTCGCGTTCCGTTACTGCATGATTGCATTATCGCCCACGCTGTTAATTTTACGCAATAAAAGTACCAATTCGCGTTTCGATTCTGCTTTCGTTAAATTAAACGAAATGTCAATTTATTAAAATGTAGTGTGTCTATTTTTTATTCGACGTGAAATTAACTTCGTAAAGAAAACTCTTAAAAAGAAGTGATATGCCTACTTACTATTGTAAATTAAGCAAGGCGTATGATTTCATCCAAACGAAAGAAATATCTAATAAGATTAAAGCGAGCTACGGAATTCTTTCTTTAGTTGTAGGGATCGTCATCATAAACCGGACTTCACACGGATATCAAATGCTATCAACTTTAACACAGACTACGCTTAATTTTATTTGTCAGCGAAGGTTATTACTACTTTAATAAAAAAATATAAATGCAACTTGACTAATGGACGTCGATTACTGTTATTCCGTCAATCCAGAGAACTGGTTAGTCGTGGCTTGTAATCAAGACAAGAATCAGATTTTTCATCGCTAGAAAACCTTATGAAACGACAAAACAATTAATACGTGTCGTGGTTAACATAAAACTGCGTAAAACCTCGCGATAACATCTGATGCTCATAATACGTTGCGACGGCTATATCCATTAACGTTTATGTGTCAGCAATTTCGTAATTTGTTTCTGGAATACTTGATTTTGAAACACGTGAATTGATAAAATACATTGTGACTTTGGTAAAAAATACTGAGTTATTAAAAGCTTTGGTATTTTAAAACAAATATAGAATTGTGACAGTAGTTGTTCCGTTGCCAACTTTGCAGACTGTATTTTGTGAAAGTTCGTGTTCTTCAGTTGGCACTACTGCTCCTACATTGTGAACTTGCAGAAACTAAACGCTCGTGAAGTTTGCTTTTAGACTATTCCGTTATAAAGATTGATGCTAGTTTTCATTTCTAACTAACGGAACATGTTTCTTACATTAGTATCTTCATAAAATATCTGCTTCTTTCCTTTGTGTCATCTTAGTAATTAGGTAGATAGTCTTTCTCTCTCTTCGCTCGCATTTTGTTTTAGTAACGTTCATTATTAGAATTAAAGAGGTTCAATTGATAGGGGTCATTATTTAAAGTTATAGAAACACGATGGCTATGAAAAAACATTTTTTTTTTCATAAAGAACATAGCTATGCCTATACAGCAAATGTTGAACTCGGGCCTTTCGAAAATTTATTCGATGTTCAAACCACTTTTCTGTAGCAGTAAGATACTCAGCAAATGCAACTACTCCACATGCCACTGTTTATTGAGCCAGTATCTGCATAAACTCCTAATTTAACCATATTAGGTGTAACTTTCAAAGACAAACAATGCACAAAACGAAAAAGTGACCAAAAGGGGGACTGACAAAAAGATATCAGGCAACACCAGCCATCTTATTATAACTGGGTGATTTCACGCTGGCAACATTGAGATCTGCGCCGGCATCTCCGGCTAAGGGCCTCTAATGGCCTCGCTTCAGTTTTAAGCCTTATTTACAGCCTTTGTTTCACCTATCGACACGAGTCATCTGGCTGTATGATTGCGAACTCGCATTTACTCGCGAGGACTGCAGTTCTGAGGCACGCGCGGAAAAATTGTAGCTTACTGACTGAGATATTGATGCTCTGCTAGTTATTGAATCTGTAACTAGAAAATATAAACTGTGGTTATTAAAGTATGTGGCAAAAATTATTTGTCTAAAAAATATACAAAATAATTTATTAAGTAACTCAAATAAAGACATATACATGTTGATACTTACGTACGTGGATGTATTTTTCTCCAAAAACAAAAAGAACACTTGGCAAAACATGGTTAACATTTTTGTCGTTTAATTACCAGTTTTATAAATCGTTTGTGGCGGACAATAAATCCCGGAGTCGTTTAAAAGCTTAATTGTGACATGATTGATGCTGTCGACAACGATGGCACGTTATCGACGAGTCTCATCGCGTCGTGTGGCCAGGCTGGGCTGTAATTAGAACTAGTAGAAAGTTGATGTCGTGGTGGCGGAGATAACCTCGGCGTGCTTCCATTAGCAGTTTGTTGTATGGCACTCGGCTTCGCTCTGTCGACATCTGAAGCGGTCCGTGTACGTGAAATAAAGTAAGGTAACGAAATAGGTTGGCCAAATGAGAAGCTAGGTAAACAAGTAAGGGTACACATACAAAAGAAGCAAGGTGGACGCGGGAATCATCCAGAATATTTGAATTTAATTGTTTATTATATTCGTCCATCAACAGTTCATTACCTATATAACTGTGTTGATCCCTTAATTTAGTGTTGAAAGTGAAAACATACAGGAAATCTTACAATAGATCGTCAATACTATCAAAAGTTGTAAACGAACACTCACCTCCTACCTTAAGGTTCCTACAGAAAGACAGGTACAGACGTAATGAAACGAAAATGATGAAAATACAAACATACAACCAATATTATGGTTTGTTGTTCATTAGAAACAAAATCATTAATAACACGAAGCAGTAGGTACATTATGGCGTCCTCTATTTTATTGTAAAACATAATTTGTTCCAGAGTTATCCGACGTTTGATCAGATAGGGTTGTATTAATACTGTCTCGGATGCCAAAAGAAAATTGACTCGTTGGATTAGTCGAGGACAGATTATAGATAGCCCGACAGATAGAAATTATTCCCGAAATAACAGTTTTTGTAAAAGCAAGTTCCAAAAAATATCAAAAGTAGGTATTTTTGTATATTCGACAACAGACATATCAAACGCTTCTGATGATGAACGGCCTCAGTCAAGTATGACGTGCAGTCCATTTAATACGGCTTCTAATTTGAGGATATATTTTGTTTTGTTTGAAGGATGCAAGAGTCACCGTAACCTCAAATTAAAGTCGTTAAATGCTGCAACCTGTACGCTGCCAGAAGGAATTGTTAAATTATGCTATTCTTCATCCATCTGAACATAAATAACAGCTGATATTACAATAATTAAAGTTACAAAGTTGCTGCAGCTGTTCCGTAAAACCATCCAGATCCAGATAGTTGGCTAAAAGAGACCTATTATGGCGCGGACGTCTATTCCTACCACAGATAACATACAAGCGTGCAATGTTGAAGACGTCAGGATTAACATCGAACGAGATCGGATACTTAATATTTCATACACGTCACTATTCCAGGTACGGGACTGGGAACACGGAGTACTCGCTGTACATGCCACATCACTATCGACTCGCCGCATCCATTAAAATAATGTATCTCTCAAAATGGCGCTGAGTTTTAAAAGATATCGGAAATGTTGATAGGCAGAGGCTCGGCTGAGAGCGTTTTCGATCACGTGTTTATCTATTTCATTCGTTCTTTGAGACGTGATAAATTACGTGGTACGGCCCACGGCCCACAGGGCTGCCAATTGTTAACGCGCGAATCGAATTGTTTTATTGTTCGCGATTTGACTAACGTCTTTGTTAAGTTGGCAACATTTTTTAAAACTTCAGATTTTTTAATTCCATATGGAAGGTCTCTTGCGCCCGTTTTTTAAATACATAGGTACTACAACGTTAGATCAGTGTCCGGCCAAAGACAATATTTTGCAATATGAGATCGTTCGGTTTAAATCGAAGCCAAAACAATTTTCATTTTCTGTAACAAATAAACGTTTTTCCGGCTGTCATTGTCACAGGCTTCGGTAATGTCTTCGCTGATTTGTGGCTAAAGCGGAAAGTACGGTCAAAACCTTGTTACCGACGCGAGGAATAAATAAGTATTTAATTAAATAGGTACATAGTACTTAGATACATTTTTTTAATAAAAACTTCACAAGGTGCAAATCAGAACAAGTTTATTTGCGTCAATATTTTAAGGTATTTTCTAACAAATGTTATCAAAAGCTACAATGTAACTTTTAAAGTTAATAACGACACAGATTACACAACTTTTTTCGCTGTTACCAGTTCGAAGTATTAAATTACACTAAAAAGCATGGCGGCAGAATCGAACGCGTTATCTTGGGCCGGAGTTTTTTAAAATAAAAACCGCGCTTCGACTGTTTCCGATTGCGACACCGCGATTAACCTACGCTAATTTGAGTACGGGACACGCGAGGCGGCCATTAAAAATGGGAATTCGATTGATAAAGTGTGGATAGCCTGTGTCGGGAACCGCTAGCTGTGTGTATCTGTGGTATCGGCCACAGACTAGAGCACTTTAGCAGGGCCACTTATACCGCTAATTAAAATAATAGTAGGTACCCTATTTAAGTGGTTTGGTGCAAACTGTTGGTTGCTTGCCTACTGCACCTTACTCTTAAGCGAGGAGGCGTAGATGCGAGCCTGTATCGGAGGGGCTGATTGGCAACTCTCAAATGTTCTAATGCCCCTAAGTGCCTCTGACAGGGGTATGACGTAGCGCTGATATCACTTCTTTTATAGCGCAAATTTTATGTGAACAGTCGATAAATGTGATGAATACAGTCACCTGGTAAATAGTCACCATCGCCCAAAACCATTAGTAACACTAGAAGTAAGATTAGTAATGGGGGCTTTACATTATACAATTTGCAGAGCGCTAACTCAGTGCACTAACTAGTGTTTTCATACATAACGCTGCACTAGTTACTGTCTAACTGCCTTTTACACTATGCGATTTTAGCACGCTAGCTCAGTTAGCGCTCTGCAAATTGTATAATGTAAAGCCCCCATAACTTATGCGTTGCTGGTTGCTGGCCAAAAAGAACAGAAAAGAAAAAATATATATTTCCTCTAAAACTTCCCAGTTGAAGCAGGTATTAGTGTAGTAATAGCAGCAGAAAGATTATACCAGTAACAATATTAATGACTTTCAGTACCAGAAGCTAAGAAGCACCTATAATAGCCGCTGGCCTACGGATAAGTTTCAAAGCTAACTGGACGATCGACAGCAGCTGTGAATTCAAATGCATACCTCTCTACAGTGTCAATGATAGACAAAGAGCTTGTGTCAAAATGAAATTTATCACGAATAGAATTTAGGTCGATAGTTAATCTTTGTAAGATAACACGGTACAATAAAATATGCACGAGATAAGAACTCAGTGTGATTATAGACAATTAATTACAAAATCCGTTGCTAATGAATATTAATACTTGTGAAATAAAATCATATAGACAAAGATGAAAAGATATTTACTTAAATGTTGCGATCAGGTGGCATATTTACAATGCAGATTCCCGCGTCATTACATTGATGGATGGTCGTCGATCGTAACGGGACGACGCGACGACACGACATCACGACACCCTATACGTGTCCGACATCACTTATCTATGGGTCATGGCTTTGTGAATTTTACTTTTAAATAAAAAATTCAAAGTAATAACTTTCGCGCGTAAAATGTTTTATTTTGTTCTTTTTTATTTCATTTTTAATATAAGTAGTTTCCGGTCATGTTTGATTTTTAACTCTTCTATGCGCTATGGTAGGATCACTTGTGATTGGTAAATCTCCATGGAAGATTCCGTTTCAGTGCTCAGTTTTCACTGAAAATATGTGATCGTATCTTCAACGTAAATACGGCGCTCTGATTTAGATTGGTGAAGTTTTGGAAAATGCGTTGCTCTATACAATATCTATACGAAAGTAAATTATTATCTGAACAGATAGGCAGAAAGACAAATAATTTAGAACGAAATCCTCCGAAACGAATATACCTAGACCTAGACAGTAGGTACCAAAGACAGCATTACTTTTTTAATCCCGCTTCTTAAAACCCCCGAGAGCGCATTCCTTACTCAATTTATTTGGATTTGGAACAGGATCGGAGTTTGTTTGCGCGTTTAATCCGACGGCCATTCCAATTATGACCAACGCTCGCGCCCGCTGCGTGCGTATGAGCCCCGTTTACACCGTGCTTTTGTTGCAATGATTTTGATTGTTCATGACTAAGTTTTAATAGTCGTAATGCCGTTCGTGATTTATTGTGTAGGAGTTAATTATACGTTTATAATTTTTGTTAAGTTAAAAATAATTACAAATTAGATATTATTAAACTTTGTAATATATTTCGCCAGCGTATTGTTCATAAGAAGAAGTGATCTTTCGTATGTAACCGTTAATTTTATTTGAGAATCACTTACGGAGGTTGGTTCTCTTGAGGTGCCGCCAATAGAGCTAATAATGTGTTATAAAATAGTACGAGCATCAATTAAACCATTGTCATTTTAATGTCAAGTGAAATTGTAGTCAAGCACCAATTACTTACACGAAAAATAATAAATGCATCTAACGAGCCTTACTTAAAAGTGTAAACTTTTGGATTTTTAGAACCATTTAGCGTGGAAACGACCATCACCTGTCTATCTGGGTCTGCCTGCAATTTCCTTATAACTAAACAAAAACGCACTACACTAAATCTAGCGCGGTGTAAATACGGCATTAATATTTATTATTTGACAGACACGACGGACGCGGACGCGCGCGTAAACAAACATGGAAGCTTTTACACGACGATTTATTGTTATTCAACGGAATATTAGTATTTAATCTTTTCCCGTTTTTGTATTCTAAATTTAAAATTATTCGAGTGGGTGTTCTTTTACTTAAACGGAGTATTCCTACTTGCTTTTCTGTTTCTATCTTTATTTATACTTGGATAAGTATTTCAAAAACCAATTTCAGTAAACACTTAAGTGTTCAACAAAACAGGCTTACCGAAGAATGAAAGTATTCAACATATTTGTTAGCAGAAGTCACATCGAAATTATAGCCACTATATGAACACATATGTAATACAGGCCGCACAGAAAACCAGCGATAGCGAAGGCGAACTAGAACCACTAATGAACAGAGTGTATTCCATAATCCATTTGAATCAAGATGCATCAGCTTCTCCAGATTTTAGTTTTAATTTTTTTGGCTGGCATTTCATTGCTATATTGCAGTTACAATAGAAAAAAAGATTTTCTATTTTATTCAAAATTTTACTTAGAGCGACCTGCTATTTTCAGCGGCCATTGACATTCACTGCTTACATAAACTGCAGGGCTATCAGCCAGTAGCTTAAAATATTTTCTTACGAACTTTGATGATCTAATGTCTAGATTGAGCGTCGCCCTACAATAAAAACAAAAAAAACAAGGCAACAATATCAAGCATGTGTGCGTGCAGGCGATGTTTTACACGTTCGTATATTGTTTATGTGTGCATGATCAATGATACAAAAATTGTGGCCAACAGTTAGCCACAATTTTTTGATACGTTTGCGCGGATTCGATGTTCCATCTAGACATTAGATCATCAAAGCTTAAAATATTTACCTACGAATTATACACCTGTTTCCCTGGCCACTTCTCATCTATACTTATAATAAATCTGTAGAGAGGTCAATTCTGTACATTAAATATATTTCCAAAATAACTATCAGGGGGTGATTAGGGATCGATACTGATGCCAAAAATGCAATCAGTAAAATTTTTGTCTGTCTGTCTGTCTGTCTGTCTGATGTATAACCGCTATAGAAACAAAAACTACTCGACGGATTTTAACGAAACTTGGTACAATTATTTTTCATACTCCCGCGCTGGTTATAGTATACTTTTCATCACGCTACAATCAATAGGAGCAGAGCAGTGAAGGGAAATGTTGGGGAAACGGGAGAAGTTACTCCATTTTTTAAGCTTCCGTCGCGTGTGCAACCTTAATGGTTAAAGCTACACAGAAATCATGTATGACGGAAATGTTCTCCTTAAAATTATATAAAAAATATTCCACGACAGCATATGTCTATCTTTTATGGTTGACTCACAATAACACGTGTAACTCCCGATAGCTTAGCAGTTCGAAGCTTTCTGATTAAGTATACCTATATTTTATCTACTCTTACGTTTATGACACTTAAGTGGGTGAAATAAAGGGCTGAAGTTTAAACGAAATTCACGCGGGCGAAGCCGCTGGCAAAAGCTAGTATTGATATAAATCGACGCGCGCCTAAGTCGAATCGGACAATTTATTAAATGTCTAAATAATATGCTTAATGGGAAAGAATATTCAATTTCGTTCACTTGAATTGAAATCGAATCCTTGCATAGGGTAAATAAGTCTTATAAATAGCTTATCAGCGTCTCGATGGCGCGGGGTGGTCAGCTGGTCGGGTGGTCCGACCACAGACATATTGCTAAACCGGATATTTTACTAATGGCTGCATTTGTTTCAAACCAACAATCTTACGTCACACGAGAATGACAAAGAAATCCATTCAACATTATAATAACATTGTATGAAAAACATTAATGGAAATAAATAAGCTCTTTTTTAATTTTAATTTAAAAAATGGTAAGTTTCGTGGAACTCTACAACAAAGTTATATTGTTGCACTTTAACTATCTTCTAAGCCACTATCACAATGCATTAGGTATTAATGTATATTAACGAAATTATAAACCAACAAAAGTGTTAACAAAAATTAGCAGAGGTTACATCTATGTCCGATGTAACGATGTCCAGGTACACATACTCTTCTGACAGCTGACATACCTGACAGACAGCTCTGGTACAACGGCGCAGGCGTGCGATCGTATTGACTGCATTATTGCCCAATAAATGTATTGACCAATAAGCCCGCAACTATGACTGGGCACAGCCACTTAACATACCTTGTTACAGAAAAAATTTACACGTTGTTTTCAATTTAATTAATCGAGTTTACAACATATCTGTAGTCATCGCTTTAGCATCAAAGACATGGTGGCGATATACACATAAAGATATTTCCATACCTCAGTGCCCCCAGGGTAATAAAGTTGATGATTGAACTATGTTAATATTAATATAGAAACACTTACCAGGGCAACTAAGTCTCGTAGGAGCACAAGCAATTCATCACTCGTGCAAATTAGTTCGCGCGCCCACCGCATCGGCCGCACGGCGCTGCTGTCGCACTCATTAGCGGTCGCGCGCGTGCCGCCCTGGTATCTATTTTAAATTTACACCCGAAAACCAAATACAGGAATTTAATTAATTAATTTCAGAGACGTATTAACAGCCAACCGCGTAACGTATTTATGTACAAAAGCTTTGATTAATTGCTAGTGCGTGTTTTTCGATTTTATTTGTGTTTAAACGGGACTTGAAACCGTTAAAAAGTCTCCTTAGGCCTCGAACAAAAATATTTGAGTGCAATGTGATGAGCGTCGTGTCCAAAAAGCCTTGTTGATTTTTATGTGAAGATACCTTACCTACCCTACAGTGTCTCACGAACACGTAGTTTGTTGGTGTTGGTAGCCCTGCCTTAGAACAAAGGATCCCAGGTTCAATTTCAAGCCAAGAGCAAGACAGAGAAATGTGACAGATAAATGTTTGTTCAGTGCGGTTAGTAAGGCACTTCTCACACAAGGCTATTTGCAAGCGCCTCAGATCTTGTCAATGTATGAAAACGTCGCGTCTACGATGCGTCTCCTGTCAGAGAGAAGTGTCAGATACAGCAAATTTTGGATTGCGTTGTAGTCGCGTAGCAAATAAATAGCGTAGAAGTGCCTTAGCGTTCTTTTGTTAAAAGGTCCGTGAAAATCGAATACAATTTGGCTGTCCAAAACGGCCAAGTTTCAACATTAGATAGATTAGATAGATACAGCAATAAGTTGCGAAGACCTTCCCGTCAGAGGCACCGTGTCGCAGTTTAATGCGGGATAAATTCGGCACACGTCAGCAATCAACACAATATGGCGCCGGAGTATTATCGCGATTGGGATATCCTCGGCCTGTCTTTCGTTGGGGCCACGACACCGTCAACCCTTTGACAGACAGGGTATGTTGGTATGAGCGGGTGAGTCGGTATTTCCCTGCATTCCTTTTCTTTTCTGTCACTCGTAGGTATGATCGTCATAAAAGACGGCTTTATCCTGCAACTGAACTCAGCTGTAAAAAACATTGATCCGTCGACAAAAACCCGAAGACGACGTATTGACGTTATCTACTGTCAACCCGTTCATTAATTAATTAATTGACAATCTTTATCCCTTGTCTTAAAGTTGATGTACAAGGAAGTAGCCGTGACGTAAAGGAGTCATTTGAACCCGCTTCAGCGAATGCCCCGCCCGCCTGCTGGCCCACAGGACATTTTATGACGCCATCTGCGACACTTGAAATATTTACTGCAGATTTACGTCATCCATTTGAACCCTAATTAACACATCCTGAAAGATTACTATCCTGGTGCTAGATAAACTTAGTTTCTCTGTTATTTCTTCATAATAACGAGGCGATCAGCTTTTCATAGTTTTTCGACTCATGGTTTTTAGACACCTCTCTTCCTCTCTATTCTCTATAACCTTATCTAGCAAACATTTTACGTGACAAATGAATCAACATAATTTATAATTGATTAAAAACATTGCATTTTAAATAGATAATCACTTGAATACAATCCTTTAACGGACACTTAATAATACGATCGCAGTAATTAAATCAAAATATGCCATAACAAATGGCAGCCACTGTTTAGTATAAGGTGGGAACACGATCATAAAACTATAAGGCCGGGAGTCCCCGACGTTTGCGCCCCAAACAATAAAATTGTCGTCCCAATCGTCAGCTCCCCCAAATCGGTCCCTAACAATTAGCGCAGCACCATGTGTTGCGTGATGAGGAGGAAGGTCGAGAGTCGAGACCCTCGCTGCAAAGGGTCCAGGCTGTAGCAGTAATTACTCCGCTGCCCACCAGCCGCTGCAGGATTAAGTGCTTCTTGAAATAAAGCTTTTTACAGTTGTTATTAAAATCGCAATTCATATTTTTCTGTTGATTTGTTTCATTAAGGTAGGTATGTTGTTCGGAACGTAGTTCGTCGGTTCTTGTACTATTGACGAAAGATTGTTATGTAATCCACGCAGGCATAAACTTTTGCCCAGTAATATGTCCTTAATAAACTTTGAAAAGTATTAATTTTCTAAAAAACTCAGACACGTCTTCAGGTCTTCGTTACTTCGCTTTAGACTACAAATCAAATTCTAAATTATTACCAACAACATACGTTATGTAGATGTAACAAGAAGGAGATTCATCTACGATCTTTTAAGGAGTTTGAACTAATATAAGCTTTGCCGAAAGATCCTTTGAGGATCAAAGATCTCGCCAAAATAAAATAAAGGTCATTTAAGATTAATTGTACTCATATAAAATGTAGATACATAGATAAAATGTAGTGTTAGTTTAACGGGGACCTTGCGAATTCCAATCCAAACTGCTTAGAACACCTTGACACGTCATGATTGTAATCTGAGTAGGTATGTGTGGTAACTGTCCATGAATATTAAATATTATTATATTTTCCTGTTGCAAAGCCCTACTTTTTGATCTAACAAATCTTCAGTTAAAAAGTTTACTATTTTTTAATATTTGCAAAATAACATAGAGCTAGATAGGCTTTCGTAAAAAAGTACTTTTTCAGAACCAACTGTTCACAAACTGAACCCTTTTAATATGCCTGCTGTCTGTTTGTCTGTGTATCTGTGTGTTTTAGGGCTCTAACTCTTGAACAGAAACAAGAACACACTTTAAATAAAAATTAAAAGTTTGATTCCAAAGGGGCTCAGCATAGAAGTATCGGCAAATAAATAAAATTTTGGTGGGGACTGGCAATTCCATTATGCTCGGCGACTCTAGAATAGTAAAGCTTGACAATACGGAATATGTGTATGAATTCCACTTTTTGACTCTTGACCTTTTTTAAAATGATTTACATCATCAGTACCAATAGAGCCTTACAAAGTTAACAGTTTTACCTTTACATCACAAACAAGTTATGACATTATCCATTTTATGGTCGTACCACATACACATGTGTGGGTAGATCTTTTCTTTTGCCAATAACGAACAGATCATACTCGTTCGTTCAGACAATATAAGTACGCGGGGCTCATAAAGGCAATATTAGGTCCGGATAACGTCCCGACAATAAAATCACAATACGTAATATCGTTAACGATCCTTATTCAGGCCGTCCTCCACTCCTGATCCCCTGGTTATAATATTTACTGGTCGCACCTATAATTGCCTGATTTAGGGCAGTTTCTATGCGTCGTCGCGGACGTTGGATTTCGTGAAAAATATTTATCGTCCACCAAGGGGACTACGGATTAGTAGATTTGTACGTGATCGAGTTGCCTTTGTTTTTCCGCTTTTTCCGAATTGTACGAGCGGCCGTAAATCACATTTAGTGATCTTTATCGCCAATATTCTCCAGCGCAGTAAGTAACGAGACGGCTTATTGGCCACTGTCGGCTGGACCTTCGTGATTCGTGAAATCCTACAGCTTTTTGGGCAGTCATCATCACTCATTTTAGAAATAGCGATAGTTAAAGAAATCTTAATGTTGTGTATTTTATGTTAATTATTGAAATATGAACGCAGTCCATGCATGTTGAATGTTGCCTGTCTATGAACGCATCCTTAATTTATTAATCTATGCTCATGATTTTTGTACGAATTTTGTAAGCTTCCTTCCGCTCTCCGTCGCCATTAAATGTCGCACGTTAATTCACGCTCCGCCTTTTATTTAACTAATTCCTTAGCTAGATTAATCAGATTGTCCACAATACCTCAAGTATTTTCATCATTAATGATGTAGTTAGTCGCGTAACTCCTCGTACAAGATTGCCGAATGATGATAACATTTCACATAATTTAATTTGTTTTGCTAGGAATTAACATTTTACGTGGACTTTCACTAAAATATTTGGACTTAGTGTCCATAATTCAAATGTTAATCTTATCTGGACATTTGAACACATTTCTACCCCTAGATTTCTCTCTGCTCTCTAGCCTCACGTAAGCCTGAACAAAAGTGCTCTAAGAATTACGAAGTCCGTTTCACAAGGTAAGAGCGTTACCAAGCCAGCATGACGAGGGCGGATATCTCGCGACATCAGAACTCGATCCGTCCGCCTGTCCGGAGTGGATTTGCGGGGTTTTGCGCCATTCGTACCGGCCCTGAGTTATTCACCCTTTGTTTGTACGGACTGTAGATACTCGCGTCGATTACAAATCTCCCAGATTCGAGATAACTGCTTCTTTAGATAATGCCTTCGAGCTATGTAAAACTTTGAATTGGAACGGACTCGCACAGTGAGAACGAAAATGAACCGATTTGCTCGACTGCAGCATCGGTACCGTCATCAAGGTGGGTGGTATCTTAGATATCTCTTCAATGCGAACTTTGAATATATTTTTTTTCTTACAAAACAACTTGGGCTATTGAAGATTTTTGCTTACCCGAATTAATAATAATGGTTCAATGGCGTCGTATTATAGATTGATGTTCAATGGCTAAATATTATCACGCGCAATTTTGTAAACGTTACTTTGGCAGATCTTCTTTTTTTAAATTGGACATTTGAATGAAATTTCTGTAATCCTACAGTGGCATAGGTAGATACGTGATGATACTGATAAAGTTTGAATTTCTAGTAAAGCATCTGCATCGATTCTTTTGAGGAGTTTTTCTGACCCATATTGTTTTTACTTTATTGTTTTATTAGTGTTGGTCACTAGGTAACATTATGGATACACACAGAATCGTAACAGCTCTTTCAACAAACGATTTCTTAAAATAAATCCCATTAGGGACACGGCCACCCGGACTCCATAACACCCCAGCGTAAATACTTCGGGCATCGGACGTAATTCTTACCATGAAAAGTTTCCGTGGCGGCGGGCTCAACCCGCAAACTGACGGAAAAACAACTTGCTAATAATGAATTATACCCGCCTGGTACCGATCCCGGGATGTTTTGCCGGCCCGCCCCGCGCCCCGCGCCCCACTGCGGTAACCGTATTTCGCTACTTCGCTAATATGTCGTAAGTTTTTATGTGACGTTTGTTTTTCCTCTCATTTCCACTGTTTCAATAATCGTGCGAGTTCTGTTTCCCTGTTGAATATTGTACGCATAGTTACTATAATCATAGCCATAGCTCATAGCCCGGCGGCTTGCGTCGATCCTAAGCGATCGACAAAGTTAAGCAACAGCGGGCGCGGTCGGTACTCGAATGGGTGACCGCTAGTGGCAAAATTTCTTGAGCGCTTCCGTGCTTCGGAGGGCACGTAAAGCCGTCGGTCCCGGTTGTTATCGATTGATAGCAGTCGTTAAGCCATGTCGGAGGCCTACGGGCGGCTTGAAAACTTTCGACACTGGGTTGGCCACTAACCCCTCCACCTATCCGCATTGGAGCAGCGTGGTGGAGTATGCTCTAGGCCTCCTCAGTAATGAGGAGAGACCCGTGCTCAGTAGTGGGCCATTAGTAGGTTGTAGCTTAGCTAGCTTAGTTACTATAATAATTATGTTGCCGATGACAGCCCTATGGATTTTAAGTGTGTTCCCTGATCGCGTATTTGTTGCGAAACATTATGAGTAAGTAATCGAATTTTTGCTAATTCCGGTAGAGGACGATGACGATCTGTTAGGAAAGAAAGAAAGAAAGAAAGAAAGAAAGAAAGAAAGAAAGAAAGAAAGAAAGAAAGAAAGAAAGAAAGAAAGAAAGAAAGAAAGAAAGAAAGAAAGAAAGAAAGAAAGAAAGAAAGAAAGAAAGAAAGAAAGAAAATATTTATTTCCGGCTAACATTCATAGCACTATGATAAAATCAACAAAGTACTAGACAGCTAGACAATGAGCGAAACAAGTAAGTAGGTATATTATTATTAACCAAGTAGTTAAGAATACTGTTCGCAAGTGTTATGGATGAGGTGCCAGAGAACGGTACCCACTCAGCGTTATGCCGTTGCTTCGCTAATATTTTTTAGAGGACGAGGACAGTCATTTAAAATGATTTTAAAATTTTCGCACTTAGTCCTTATAGGTAGATGTTTGCATGTTGTACAAATAAAATAATTACAAGTACTTGGAAACATAAAAATATAATCTAGCGACAGGGGCCAGTAACATCTAGAATAAAATTACATTTAACCAAATTAAATTTAAACACATAACAGAGATAAATATCTAAATAGGAGTGGAGATAACGTCGATAGTGGCAGTCTGAGCTCATTCTAGTTTCGTTATCAGTTCTAAAGGAAAGCAATCACAATTAAGTAAATAGTTATGTCTAAAATGATGTCGAAATCCTAATGAAGGAAAGAATAGGACGGCTGGGGTCGGTCGGGCCGGCGCGGTCTTAGAACACTAATGCCTTCATTTGCAGGCCAGCACCCCAGATAAGCCATGTCGTCCTGGTACGTCAGATTATACCGGACAGTAATAAAAACCTTTTTTTAATGAGGAAAATAATTATGAAACGCAATTTTGACGGGCATCTTGTTAGAGTTTATGTTAACTGTTTTTTTTTTCAAGACTTCAGCGTACGTTTAATTTGACAACAATAAAATAATTAATCTCCATGCAAATAAACAGTGTCTGTAGTAAGTATAAAAACAATCCTAATCAACTAAAAATCACAAGAACAAGATAGTTAAGTAAACGATCCACAAGGGCAAGACACAGGCGTGTAGCGAACAGCGGAAAGCGGATGGCGGGCGACGGCAATTCGCACGGGATTGGACCTTAATTAGGGAAAAACGGAATTTATCGTCCATCCCTCCCCCCGCCCCGTCGCCTCACCTGCCGTCTTCAGTAACCTCCACTACTCATTATTACCTGTTTATGTTATTGTAATATAAACGCCCGCTTCATAACAATGTTGTTTAGTTTCAGTAACTTTTATTAAGTAATGAATACATACTACTTATTTAAAGTTTTCACAAATTGACAAACTATTAACGCAATAACCAGTTTTGATAAGTACTTAAATTTTTGCCAAGTATTGGTCTCATAACTTGCAAACATTGAACCCCGGTCTATCGAATAACTTTGTATATAAAGTCGAATAACTTTTTTTCTTTCCTCACTTATACTAGTACCTTAACTTTAAGTATACTTACTCGAATAACTTTAGTGTAATAACGTGATAACGTTACTTACAACCTTTATAGGCAACTTTTAACGGTATATTTATAAAATCTCACTCCTTGAATTCATGAACGCGATTCACCTAGACGCCTTCTTGAAGGCCTATTTAGTTAAACTGAAGGAACCTTTATAATTATTCGAGCTTACAAATTCCGTGAACAGAAATACCTCCGCCAATATCCATTTCAATAAACATAACAGTTGACAGGCGCGCAGTTCCGAAACGCCTAATAAATTATAAACGACCTCTCCGCTAAGAATTCGCAGCGCGCGGAATCCAACGCTCGCTTATTTAATTTGCTTTCAGGTAATTAAAATCCAAAAACTTGGAGCGAAATTAAATTTTATTCTTGTGACGTACCTCGCTGGCTGCTCACGGGTGAGTTAGGGTCGTCGTCTACCGAAAGCTAGGCTATCTAGATGAATATACGAGTACATAGAAGGTATATTCTATGTACCTAGTGATCACACACCACCACCGCGTACTTCATTCGAAAAGAGTTGTAAAAACCTACTTCGATTTTACGTCTACAAAAGTAATGCTTTCCCTTTTTACAGTGCCACTGGGTGGGTAGTAATTGGCGCAGTGCTCATGGGTAGTTAGAAACTAGACACTTAGAACAGTCTATTTAATATCTATACTGGACGTCATGATATCTATATTTATAATTGGAGTAATTAATTAAAGAAACATATTCCAAGATTTAATAAAAAGTTTTATTGAGTTTCTGTTTGTATTTGTTTGTTGCGTTTGCTCCTGCTAATGGTTGCAGTGACTTAGGTGATTTGAATAACGTGCTTTTTACAGATGCTGTTTAGTAAGTTTCGAGTTAATTGTTCACTTATCAAAATAAATATACATTTAGAAAATCCCGTCTAAACATTATTTTTCTAGATACTGGGGTATAGGATTCCCGTGCCGAAGCGAAGGTTGTATAACTTGTAACGAAGAGAAATATTTTTAGGTTTGTGAAGGTAACATTGTAAGGATACGGACCATAGATAAAAAACTATTTCAATCCGCTTGCGTAAAGTATTCGCGTTACAAATCAGTGGTATCGCTATAGCTGCGCTGGCCGTGTGCCCAAGTAACTCGTTCCTTCCATTGTATTTCACGGTGTCGAACCGTACCCTCGCAGGGCTCCGAACTACCGCGCGAACGTGTTCGACCAACCAAATTGCCCTTTTAACTTTTCCTATTTAGGAAAAGCCGGGGAATCGCACAATAATAATAACAGACATCGTACCAGGATATCATGAGTTTAGTGGAGTCTTGAGTGGTTATCGTATCGTGTTTGTCGCGCGGCGTGGGGGGCAAAGGGCTCGGCCATACTGGACGTTATTACGTCTAAATTGGAATTGCGAACGGATTTGTTATCATACTTTTTGCGAGACAAACCCGTTTCTGTAATAGTTACACTACTATGAGTAATAATTAGCAATGTACTTCATAATTACTGTCAAGACGTCTTCAACATTAACACATTCATACCCCAACAGTGGGACGCTTAGTGTCGCGGATAGCATAAAACAGAATAACACATCATTTATACCCACATCCCTGTCACTTAAGTGTTTGCTCCAGCCCGGAATAGACTCCGAGACCCTTCACTTTGCAGGTAGAGCTCTACAAACTCACTGGTCTACGGAGTCGTCGTGTCTAACATCCCATTCAAACATATTTGACCTAAATGTGAAAGAAATGCGAATGTTTTATTTATAATATACAACATCCTCGAATTTAGACTTTTTTTGAATTCAGTTAAAATTAATCGACTCCTTCTTCTTCCACATAATATATTAATATTTTTCTGCGAAATAATAAAGCGTTATCTATATTTGTTGTATTTTACTTTTATTTAATTAAATAATTGCATTGAATAACAAATTAATGGCCAGGAAATTAATAATTAATTAAAACTTGCAAACTAAAATATAAAATAATACTTTAATGACAAAAACATGTAAATTATCTCTAATTTTTTTTAATTAAGTTATAATTAAGTGCCGCTGTCAACAGGCAAAAATGTGACAATAATGATACAAGGTTACAATACAAAACAATAAAAACTTATTTATTAATAAGATAGTAACTGTAACTAATTTTGTAGAACGCTGAATAGTCGCAAAAACGCACTATGCCAATAACTTTCGTTAGTTAACCCAACCAATGTGCACACGGACAGAGATGGAACATAAGTTGATCCCACACACCAACCATTTTGAGAAATATCTAAAAGTGAGATCGGACAATTTACGCCGCCGTCGATAGCCGGTGCGCATGCAGGCGATATGCAGTCGCAAACTGTGTCGCAACTCTCAAATATGGACATTTCGACACTTACACCGGGTCATATTACTCTTTACGCGTTTTAGTTGTGACTCATTGACATAAATAGTATGTAAAGGTTTTACATTTATTGACGTACCTTTTTATTGTGTGGCTTTCATGTACTCCTTCGATAGGTGGTAGAAAATAACTTTGATTTTGTATCTATAGAATCCGCCCGAGGTTATAACACTGCCCACCGTGGTATTAGTACTCGTATTAAGTAGTATGTAATAATTGTTCGGACAGCAATATTGTGTTTTGGTTGGAAATGTGTGTGCTTGGTGATGCTGCATGCTCGTTTACTACCTTAATTCTATTAAATAAGTTTTTTACTCAACATCAGATTTTTTCGTAAATCTTATTTAGATGATATTGGTGTTTGAATACATCACACTTATTTTAATACGTAGTTTCATAGTACAGTTATTTAATTTATTGTCGTTATACTGGCATACCTAAACGAAATGATCGTAAGAGCGAAAACAAAACGCGAAACTCATCTCGAAACTCACAGTAACGAGACACAGAACACATGTATCCGATTTAAGTTAGGAAAACACCCTTCGCTTTAATGGCCATAACTCCCCCAGAAGGGTTCCCTGACGCGCAAATCTCATTACAATTAATCTAATTTGCATACGAAACGCATAAATCCATTCTCGTGTGCATTTTTCGAGTCGATAGTGGACACTCGCGACCATCGACAATGGTTCAACCCTCAGGCTGCAGAATTAACGGATCGAGATCAGTTTTTATGATTTACGAGCGGCGGGTTATCCGGGGGTGATGGTTCAGCTATAATAATGTTGTGCACTTGGATGCAAATCGGGAACGTGGAGTCATTGCGTTACAGGGTTGGCTTGTTCCGCGGGGTGTGATTTTGTTGAAGTGGAAGCAGCAGTTGTGGTGCTTTATATTTAAAACAGATTTAAATCGGAAAAGATGGACTAGGAAAGCGAATAACAGCCACTCTGTTATTCGCTTGGAATGGAATGGAGGAAAGTTAGGCTAACATGATAATCATGATATCAAATTGCGGATGACATCACTCACAAAAGTAGAACATAATTAGTAAAATAACGCTTAACAGTGCTGATTAATTTTCTCACGGGTTTTTTCACGGGGAAACACTTCTAAAGATTCTGCATTAAAGCTTGATATTGTTTACTTAATAATTAATACAACGTGGAACAGTGAACAATTTGATTTTTGTATACCTAAGAGTAAGAGTCAAAAAGACTTCTTGGGCAGAAAGTGCCTTGTCAGTTCTAAGCAAGCCATTGTAGGTATAACATAGGATATAATGATTCTTACACTAAAACCGAACCATCTAGCGAAGCCCTGGCCGTAAATACAGGTCATAGCCTACCGAGGGGCCTTCAGCGTCTCATAACTCCACTCCCAGGTGTCCAAACACAAATCATAAATCGTCGCCGGCCGTCTCCGACATATTGCGTCGAGTTGCCATAACAATTACAACCGTCAAAATTAATTTTGCGATCCGGGACCGGGGCCCTCCCGACGGGACCCGGCCCCGGGCCGCAGGCCCCGCGCGGGTCCCGAGCGAAGAGTTAATGAACTAATCTAGATATTAACAATACATTAGTCGCATCGGACGTTGTAATTACGAAGACCCTCTAAAGTTACCCTTCGCAACTCCATTTGGAACTGTTCCACTGACTGAGGCAGATAATTTCGTAAGGGTCACGTGATCAAAATGGAATTGACTAATCTGAATATTTTACGCGCGTAATGGGATTATGACGGCCGGAGTCGAATGTCTTATGGCTCTCGATATCTGGCAAGTGGCTTGTCGTATGTTTGTCGAGTAATATCGCTATATTAATTCCGTCTATTTGTCGTTCGTGAAAATTGCTGCGCTATCAGGGAGTGATCAATAGCTGTGTTTAGTGGCCAGAAATGTAGATGTCGTAGTGCGTTAGCGTTTATTTATGTTATATGTACTTATTTCATTTTACCACATAATTATATAGCATGAGTTGGAAGTGGCAATCGGATAATGAATGCCCTGTTCATGTTGGTCAATAATATCAGACTATGCTCAACACAAATATGTAGTAAATACACAGGAGTGAAAATCAATACTTCACAGAAATAAAGGTTGTCCCTTATGGAACGCAACAAGCAAGGGGGCGATAGCTTGGGGTTAATCTCATACTTCTATATAGCTATTTTCCATACTTTCATCTTTGTTTATTTTTTCTTGAATTGTATTTTCTCAATCTGTTAAAACTACTAATATTTATTGCTCAATTCACAAATTACCAGATATTTTGGCTCGTTTATATTTAACATATTTTTCGGAGTCAATTTCAAATTTAGGCGGATTGTTAGTTAAAATTTTTGTTAGCCAAACTATTATCCTATAAAGGCCAACTTATCGGCCATATTTATCCGTCCATATTTGGAATTACGCGAAAACTAATCGAATCACAAAGCAATCGGAAAGTATCCCGCCAACCAGCAAATTCATAGTGACAGTTCATTTGGGAATGCACCGTGCTCCATAACACATCGGCCAAGTAATCTCGCGTATAAAATGTTGGTGTTTCATGTTTATGAACGCTTGGTACGTTCATGCCAAATTATTCTGTCAAACTAAAAAAATCTATGCGGTTCTCAGAAGGCACACAAACATGTTATTGTGACTGGGACACCTTAAGTAGGTATATTACCATACCATTACCAGCATTGATAACACCCTATCTTACCAATTTTACAATCACTACATAGTATAAAACAAAGTCGCTATTTTTGTCCGTCTGTTTGTTTGTTTGTCTGTTTGTCTGTTTGTCTGTATGCTTAAATCTTTAAAATTACGCAACGGATTTTGATGCGGTTTTTTGTAATAGGTAGAGTGATTCAAGAGGAAGGTTTTTATGTATAATACATGCATATATTCCCACGAGAACGGGATCCACGCGGGTGAAACCGCGGGCGGTCCGCTAGTTATTTATATAATAAATAGGTACGCAAATGTACCCAATTGATAGCGAGCTACGTTCCGAGTGGTGTGTTTTAGGCATCGAATTTCCTTACTCTACTTTTTCCAACCGGCAGGAAATATTAATTTGATTCATGATTAATTTTAACTGTCATAAAGTTTCTTAACGTGTGTTTGTCCATTGTTTCAGGTTTATCAACGCAAGACGTAGGATAGTCCAGCCAATGATAGACCAGTCGAATAGAGCAGGTAACATTTTTCTTATACGTCTATTTTATCTTTTTATGTACGTAGACGACAGTCGAACCATCATGGCAAGTGGTCCCGTCGACCATGGACATAAACTAGACCTCGAATGCGTTGCCGACCAAGAAAGAGGAGAGGAGAAAGAAAGTACTGGCCCTAAAGCGGCTGGTTAGCGACTATTCTACACTAACGCGAACATAATGAATCCTTTGGTAGCTAACCCAAGCAAAAAGCTCAATCGAATTGCCAACATGTTTTAACTGACGATTAGGTTCACTATTAACGAACTACGAGTATGACCAATCGGGAGAGGGAACATGGGAATGTTGACAGAATAAATGTAAATGTTATATTGGTCTTTATATTTTTCTATTCGTCTAATCGTGAGGACCCATATGCCAAAAGTGTCCAACGATACATTAGTAGTGTGTAATTCAATTTTATTTTAAAGTTGCTCGCAAAATTCCACGTCCACACATAGGTATTTACATAACTTACCTATAGATACGTAAGTACAATCGCTAGCAAATGGACAGCTCCATATTATTGAACTGATCTTGTATTCACCGGACTCCCAAACTCAATGACGATGCATCGAACACGTTCCGAAATTCGAAATTGGTGGCCACAACGACTTTGAAGCTGAAAATTGAGTTTGCTGACCGCCTTCATACAGTATGCAGGCTGACCGCCTCCCGCGGGAGCGGGGCTTTTAGTAACCGCCGGACACTTATGTCCGCCTAGTACCTGGTACCTGCTGCTATCTAATAAAAGGAATTGAGGAAATTGTTTCTCGTGACAGACTGACATGCTTTTAAAAAATAACACTCGCTTTATTTTATTGCTGCTGTTCGTTGTCTTTATTTATTTACTCTATAAAAATATGGGTTTTCATCGATTGTGTCTCCTTTGAGAAAAAGTGGAATAGCTTGAATGCCCCACACACTCCAAAATGGTATCTCGTGTCTAATAGCCTACATAGGTTTCCTTGAGATGAAATTCCACAAATGGAAATAGCAGGTTGTTTAACTGCATTTAAAATTACGACTGCACAGAAAATTACGACTCTATCAACTAACTTAACAGTGCCTGTCTGAGAAAGTCCCGAGTTCGATTCCCGGCCGAGGCAGACATTTATGTGACAGATAATGTTCTCGGTTCGTCGATATTTGTGATGTCTATTTCTCCGTCCTATTAGGGCTGTCCGCCATAGACAAGTCTAATAAACAGGCATAAGTGAATGAAATATATCTGCATTCACAATTACTATCTAGGATTAGTATCTAGGTCCTCGTTCCGGCAGGCTATGTCACTAAAAAGTTCGTTCAATTTTACCGTGACATACCTATATAAGGAATACAAGGATTATATAACAACGTTTAAGGTTAACGCTTATCGTCCTAATGTATAATTTAATCAGGTTCAAGTCAAATTAGTCTCCTTAACTGTAGGTATAATGGCATTATCTTGTGTACACAACAGAGAAAGTTGTTACATAAAATCAATTCAATTGTCCTGAATCGCTTCGGCAGCAAACAGCGAACATCAAAAGAGTAAGCAAACGTCCATTCTCGTCAACAATATGGGATAGAATTACAAACGACCAATTCCACTTTTACTTTGTAATTGTAGCATGGCGCAGTCCATAAAACGATCCCCGGGCACAAAAATTCCGTCCGGGTAAGGAAAAAAAGGACGTCGCAGAAAAAGGGCTTACTCTTGCGAACGGAACGCAAGAAGGGTAAAAAAGAATAATGTCCGAATTCGTTGACCCGTCCCGAACGATCCATCACTCTCCCCTCCCGACAACCTACCTACCTCATATCTAGATGTGTGGGTATTCCTTGCCTACACGGGATTAGATCTGCTTTTGTCTTTGCAATTTTTGCGCAAACATCGTTCTACGTACCTCTCGCCTTATCGGACCGAGACAGTCCATCTCCATATCTCTTAATTAAAGCTATTCTTCGTGCTTGTGTCCAGATTCGAGCATTTGTGCTGCGAACGGATTAATTGATCACTTTACAACTCATTCGTCCGACACAAGCAGATGGCTTATCTCCGGCTATTTATCCGGAACTTAGAATAAACAGCTCGTAACGGCATCGCATTTAACGGCCTTCAAAATTACGGCGGCCATATACAGCGAGAGATACGAGTCAAATTTAACTCATTGGGCTGAAACACGACTCGCAACAAGAAGCCTCGTTTAACTTTGATGCCAAAGTACCTTCGTAATTGGTTTCCAATCGATATTTTCTCCTCATTACAAGCTCGATCGCAAATAACCGAATGGAGGCATGACGGTGTACACGACGAGCCGTGTCCGTCGACGGCGGGGCATGTCACTGGATCGACGCTCGCATATACAGGGTGTTAGGGAACCGCTCACGAATATTCAAGCAGGCGATAGTCCTGGTGATACCTTTGATGATTAGTGAGAAAAAAATGGATTTGGATGAAAAAAAAATGAATTTTTTTTAACGTTTTTTTCGCCTTTTTCATGTTTTATCATCTTAGTAAAGCTAAACGAAACGATAATTTCATAAAAAAACATCACTTTTTTTTAAAAAGAAAAACTAGCAATGTATACAATAGATCGCGCGCAGTCGCTCGCGGTTCAATGACCCGCGCGCGCCCTCCTGCTTCCCGCGCCGCGCCATCGCGCTTCGCTATACCTAACTTATAGCCTACTCCTAAACGCCGTAATAACCTATTATTTTACTACCTACTATGAAAAATGAATAAATGAATTTTTAACATGTACAACAACCAGCTTTTTCATCCAATGTGTAGGTCGGTATGTTTATTATTTCTAGGTATTACGTTATGTACCTTTTTAAACCAATAAATTCAGTAATAAGTTATTTAAAAAAGGTATAAAATAGCTTACCGATCTAAATCCTTCGCGGTCTTATGAGATGCGACTCAAAATGTGCTCCGTTCATTTCGAGGTAGACTTGGGCTCGGCGTTTTGTTTCCTCATGCAGACGGGGCATCAGCGTGGGGTCTTCGACACATCTCGTCCTGAGTTTGTCAAAGACACTGAGTATTCTTTGGCGCATGTCGTTGGCGCTTTCACACTCCCGATTGAAAACCCTTTCTTTTACATAGCCCCATAAAAAAAGTCAAAAGGGGTCAGATTGGGTGAGCGCGGTGGCCATGCGTGTGGTCCTAGTCTGCCTATCCATAAATAGTCAAACGTGAAGCATTTCCACGAGCTTCTCCAAGGCACATTAACATGTTGCCGTATTCACGAGCACTATAAACGAACGCGTTAGGCATTATTTTAAACAAAACTACAAACAAAACAAAACAAACTTCACTTTCATGTTAACTTAACAAAAACGTAATCAAAACTTATTTTTGCTCACGTTCACACACGTCACGTCAACAGTTCAACACGGAACTGACTGTGGTTATTAACGTTTACGTAATATCCAAAATATCACTCCTTCAAAGAAATGCTAGGATTGCAACGATATATCGGAAAATCGATATGGATAATATCGATATTTATCGATATTTGCGCTGTAACGATACGATAATATCGATATCATATCCGAAGAAAAAAATCGATAATTCACGACCTTAGATAAGGCTGTTTGGGCTTCGAACATTAGCCTTTTCTTACATAAACAAATAAAAACATCCTCTACTTGTTTTATTTCTCTATTTTCTCTGGCTGTATGGGCTTAGCCAAAAAATCTATTAAACAAAAAAAATCTCTATGAACTTCATATTTTTTATTTAAAATTAAATAAATTCGATATTATTGACCAAAATATCGATATTATCAACTATCGATAATTTCATTGCCTCGATATAATTATCGATATTTTTATCGATATTACAACAACCTTGCATCCCTAAAAAATACCGTCAAAGGTATTAGGTACTATTCCTATTCCATAGACCGATAAATCGATACGATATTCTTAACTTTTATTTTATAAGTTTTATTTATCTGTACTTCTTATTGAATTTAACACTTAATTTTGAATCCAAGCTAATTCCATTTGGTATAAAAACACCTTAATAGTAACAAAGTTTTAAAAATGCAACAGTTTAGTATCGCCTATTCAGTCACAAAACTTAAGTGCGAAGTATGAAGCTACAGCTTATTTTTTACTAAATAATCCAAGGCGGGAATGTTGCGATCCGATATTTTATTTTGATGACCCGGGACCGGGTCGCGACCTGTCAAATGGGAAACGCTGGACTAGAGTATCAAAAATTACCAAACATTTATTGTGATTGCCGCCTCTAATTCTTACGTCACCTCTCGCCTGCAAAATTTGTACCTAGCCGGCGCAAGTAAGGGTTCGCTCACAGCGACCGGCTCAAAGAGCAACAGCTCGCATTTTCTTTTCACTCAGACCGGATCGGAGCGGAGCCGCCAAGGAGACAAGACCATGGTACATGGTAGGTACATAGCCCGTAGGGAAAAGATCTTAAAGTCGAGCGAGCGAGAAAAAGCACGTAATCGGAGCCGATCTGCTCCTCTTTTTATTTCACACTAAACGCTTTCGATCATTCCTCGAGCATCCTGATGACAAAATAGTGCTCGTGCAAAAATAAACCTTAATACAATTATTCAAAACTCTATTTTCATCGTGATATAAATCTGCTCTGCTCTCCGAGCAAGTCGGTGTGAACGGACCCTAAACGTTCATAAGCTGTCGGCTTCGTTTGGCGGTCGGCTTGTCGGCTTGTCGGCTTCGGTCTTTGGCAGTAGGCGCAGCCCGGCGGTGGCGGTGATAACTTACCTATTACGTTATTACTAAATTGCTTTAAAAATGTACATAACTTAATACCTAAAATAATAAACATACGGACCTACACATACACGGATGAAAAAGCTTGTTGTTGTACATGTTGTTGTAGCGGTGATAGCCTAGTGGTTAAGAATTCGGCTTCCTATTCGGAGGGTCCGGGTTCAAACTACAGTGGACGCACCTCAGACTTTTCGGAGTTATGTGCGTTTTAAGCATTTATGTCACTCGCTACAAACAGTGAAGGAAAACATCGTGAGGAAACCTGCATGCCGGAGAGTTCGCAAAACTCAAAGGTGTGTGAAGTTTGCTAACCCGCACTTGGCCAACGTGGTGGACTATGGCTTTAACCTTCTCATTTTGAGAAGAGACCGTTGCTCAATAGTGTGCCATGATGGGTTAAGATGATGATGAACATGTTAAAAATTTATTTGACGACCCGGACGGCGCAATGGTTAACACGACGGATCGCTGTTCCGAGGGTCCTGGGTTCGATTTCCAGCGAGGCGGAAATTTGAATGATGAGTTTGAATTTCCGTTCTTGGTCTGGATGTGTGTCCTTGTCTTGTGTGTTGTCCATGGCACCCACGACACAGGGAATCCTAGTTTGGGGCTATGAGTGTAAAGCGTTATTTATTTATTTACAGTAGGTAGTAACGGCGTTTAGGAGTAGGCTATAAGTTAGGTATAGCGAGGCGCGAGGCCCCGCGCGGGAGGCGGGAGGGCGCGCGCGGGTCATTGAACCGCGAGCGACTGCGCGCGATCTATTCGGAGTTATGTGCCTTTTAAGCATTTATGTCACTTGCTACAAACGGTGAAGGAAAACATCGTGAGGAAACCTGCATGCCGGAGAGTTCGCAAAACTCAAAGGTGTGTGAAGTTTGCTAATCCGCACTTGGCCAGCGTGGTGGACTATGGTTTTAAACTTCGCATTTTGAGAAGAGACCCGTGCTCAATAGTGGGCCATGATGGGTTAAGATGATGATGTACATGTTAAAAATTTATTTGACGACCCGGACGGCGCAGTGGTTAGTTAACACGCCGGATCGCTGTTTAGAGGGTCCTGGGTTCGATTTCCAGCAAGGCGGAGATTTGAATGATGAGTTTGAATTTCCGTTCTTGGTCTGGGTGTGTGTCCTTGTCTTGTATGTTGTCCATGGCACCCACGACACAAGGAATCCTAGTTTGGGGCTATGATTGTAAAGCGTTATTTATTTATTTACAGTAGGTAGTAAAATTAGGTTATTATGGCGTTTAGGAGTAGGCTAAGTTAGGTATAGCGAGGTGCGATGGCGCTGCGCGAGAGGCAGGAGGGCGCGCGCGGGTCATTGAACTGCGAGCGACTGCGCGCGATATACAAGTATACATTGCTGGTTTTTCTTTTTAAGAAAAAGTGATGTTTTTTTATGAAATTATCGTTTCGTTTAGCTTTACTAAGATGATAAAACATGAAAAAGGCGAAAAAAACGTTAAAAAAAATTCATTTTTTTTTCATCCAAATCGATTTTTTTTCTCACTAATCATCAAAGGTATCACCAGGACTATCGCCTGCTTGAATATTCGTGAGCGGTTCCCTAACACCCTGTATACGCGCTCGGCACGGCCTAATGAATTTATTATAAGGGCATAAATTGCGCTCTGATGCGACGCCATTACCGCGCGAGACTGTAAATTACAATTCGTTCGAGCGTCGGCCATCGCGCTATTTCCAACCAATCGTTTATTCAGCTTTTCGCGCGGATTAAATCGTGATGCTCGGCAGTTTATTAAAAAGGCACTAACGCGCGTTGTCTCCGCAAAAATACTGCAACGTCGCCGTGCCCCGGCTTCGAGAGCTTCCCGATGTCGTGTCGAGTGTCTGACAGGCGTCCGGCTGATAATCGAGCGATTTCATCGGATTCGGAGTCGCATAATTGCATCAATTAGTCGCTGCTCAGAGGAGAGCTGGTCGGACGCCAAGAACGTCCTGCGCAAACTGCACGCACCATCGCCGGAGTCGCTAAAAAGGAGAAAAACCGTCGACAAATAGCGGAGCGGCCGAGTAGGCGCAATCGGAGCAAAAAGAGCGGATTGAGTTCTGGTGGGCGAAGCAAGCTCGACGGAACCCGGAGGGGAATCATCGCACGCAGCGGGAATACGAAAGCGGGCGCCGATCGGAAAGCGCTCTTGGCTCGACCTGACCGCAGGAAATGCGGTGGCCATTTTCTTTAGCCGATTGCCAAAACAATTTTCCATCTATCGTACCCTCCGGTTTTTCCATTTTCCGTCGTCGGCAAACTTGGCGGCATCCGGCGGGATATATAGGATTCGGCCGCGGCTCCCCGAACTGCCCGTTTAGTACGTCGCCGACGCCAAAACTCCGACGGCTGCCCACTTAAGACAATGGATTGGCTGAATATTCACGGCAAATGCATAAAACTGACCGCAACGACAAATGCCAAAAACTTATGTAATTTGTTCTGTTTCGAGTTCTTTTACCTACAGTATTTATCTCGTCCCACTTAAATGTAAATATTAGTGTCGAGAAAATCGTGGGTATCGGTCTTGCGTACTTTTTTACATGACGATTGTCAAACGCATATTTTACATAAAAATATGGGGCAAAAACTTGGTAACATCGAGGTGAGATTATGATTAGGTTGCAAAGATGTATCGCTTAGCTATCGTAAATTGACACAGATAGAGGTACAGCATAGAGATTAACAACAACAGCAACAGCTTCAAGCGAAACAAAATGTCTGTCTATTTGAAGCAAAAACGGAACTATGTCGGAACGTAGACTAACCAGGATCGCATAAGCCGGAGCTAGTAGTCAGTAACTAGAAGTGGCCCTAGCGAGTCAAGTGGAGCGCGTCTCCGTGCAGACTGCGACAGGAAACAATAACGCGCTCGGAGCACGGTACCAGGAAACTATGATTTAGTGGGCGATAATCTTCGCGGATGTCCTCTACTGCTATTGTACGAAGCACTGAGGATCACGACGCAAATCTGCGCGTTAAACTAGATGCTGTGTCGCCATTGTTATTTGTGGGGTAAATTTGCAAGTGTTCGGCCGAATTACAAAAATGTGACCACGCCAGGTGCGTTTAACAAAAATTTCAGTAATTTATAAAGTGTTGAAGGGATACCTTGGAAATATAATTAATAAAATAAAGCTTAACAAGATTTATCTTTAATTTAATCTAAGACAAATTAAGCATTTGTTACGTCCTTTTGAACTAAATCGATGCGCATATAATATACTTACCTAGATTCAAAATCCCGAACAACTCTAGCTAAAAGAATATACGTGCATATTACAAAGAAATTTCTATACCAAGAGTACAATTTTATTTAAATCCTAGATGGAACCTAGTCTCATCCGCGTGTAAAAACGAAGCATCTAGAAAAAGGCCGTCTGAAGTGTTCAGAGTGCGGCTGAGAACCGTCGGGTTGAAAAAAAATGAGATCGCGTCAGTGTTGCCGGCGATTGTTACCGGGCCACATTCACGGGAAACCAAGATACAACTTATAATGATTTTTTTAGTTGCGTTGCGTGTTAATTTTTATTCACAATCGGTCTCCAATTAGAGACATAGAAACTGCATAGAAACATTTAATGAAAGTTTTTATTCAAGCAAAACCTACCTTATCTTTGTTGGTCAATGTAAAACGTCTTTTCTTGTTTTGATGTAATAATTGTGGAATTAGGTGTACGTATGCATTAATATCCCTTGCAATATTTGTCATGTATAGCCGAAAAAACATATATGATAACCGATGGAAGCTGGTCACATTTGTTCATAGACAGTACCATCAACAGTATCACCAACCGATTGTAACGACTGAACTCATAGATTCCTAGCTTTTTTTGAAGTAGGAAGTACTTCACATTGAATCGTATCAAAGTACGCATTACCTTCGTCGCTACGAAAAACATAAAAATGACGCATTATTTAAAAAAAATCGATGGCACTTATTCGAAATGAGTATTCGATACCGCCGCTCGAGTCCCGACTCTCACGGGCAATGGCGCGTGCCACCATAAAGGAGCCACGGCGAAGGCGGAAATCGGCGTCTATAATGGACGAACACCATTAGTTTACGATTGATAATCCCCATCGATATATTGCCACCGGAAGACATAACAGTTTTGTGGCAAAATTGAGCGGATTCGAATAGTCGTTCGCTGCGGGCCTTTTTGTCGTGTCATTTTGTGTCGTCAAAAAAGTTTCGATGGTACTTTATTGTTATTGCTCGTCCGTTTTTGCATAGGGGCGGCCCGCCAAGTTTTACAATAATTTATGACTTTTTTCATACTGTAATTATCTTATTACTGCAAAAACTTTTCAGTGACTTCGTATATCTTATTGGTGTGTTATATCAGAGGATATATTCAACCAAAAAGGGTACATAAAATCGGGTTATTTCGTTGTCGTCCTCACTTTTACTTCGTAGACTTCCTGTTCCATTACTGGGTCAGTGGTGTACACGATAGTAATAATAATTATTATTATTATAAAAAAGATAATATTAATGAGCCTTTAAAATCTTTCACAAAATAGATAAAATCCAATTAATTACGGAATATTGATGGAAGGTTAGATTGATCATTAACCAGTCAGTCGGTCCGGAGTCAATACTGGCATATCCTTTTAGTTAAGCGCTTGCAGCGCATGAAGCGATTTGCTCTACGCTGCAAACGTCAGTATCTAGAGTTAAAAACAAATGTATGTCTCCTCCCTTACATGGCCACGAAATGGCCTGCAAATACTAACCATAATTTCTTTGAATTTGTTTGCAAATGCACAGTGACAACTTATCGCATATAGCTAAGCTATTACACACTATTACACTAGGGTCCTATGAGTTAGAAATGACACACAACCTTGGCTGGAGAAGATTCATATACCTCTCTGTCATCAACCCTCGCTCAAACAACGCCAGTATAGGTACGGCAGGCCTAATTAACCGTTCAGTGTTCTACCCGGCAGTGTTCCCGCACGCGGGGCCGAGCGGGGCCTACAGCCCGGAGGCCACGATGGGCTACATGATGGACGGGCAGCAGATGATGCACAGGCCGCCCACCGACCCCGCCTTCCACCAGGGCTACGCGCACTACCCCGCCGAGTACTACGGACACCATCTCTAATGCAACCAATTGTACATGTGAGTATTCCTGCTTTTTACCAAGTTACCTAGATCATGAGTCCTATCTGTACTGGAGAATGCGGTGGAGTATGCTTCAGACTTCCTCGCTTCTGAGGGACCCGTGCTCAGTAGTGAATCATCGAGATAAAGTCACATAGGATAATCCATTGCTGTACAATTACCTGATGGTAACTGGTGGTGAATATAGACATCAAATGGACAGACGAGTCATTTGAAGGTAATTGATCCAGCTATAGTCATCAGTAACAAAAGGCATATCGCAAACTTGCAATTAAGTTACAGGAGCCCCCATCTGTGATGTGATAATGATGATGATATAAATCGTAAGTTGGAACAGCTGAGGTAAGGAAGCTGGAATTGATCGCAAGTGTCAACTAGGTTTTCAGTACTGCCTGAAGAAGCTAACAAAAAAGGCGTTTCACGCGTTAATTTCAGGGGTTTCACGAAGGCACATGAGTGCCCCAATACTCATCTTTCTAGAATTAACAGTTTTAATTGTAGTCTCCTAGCTTTGGCTACATACATACTTTACACGACACGAATCACGCAACTTTTGTCCCCCATTTACATGTAGAAATAGAACAAAGCGAGCACAGTTTTTAGTAAAACAATGTCACGACCCGGGCTTGATTACAGTTTTCTAATTACGCGACACATCGCAACAAAACGCTAATTTGCGTGTCATTGTTTCAGATATGAATAACAGTCACGTCGTCCGGCGACGCGTGCGCGCGACTGGCCAGCGCCAGCCTGAACCGGCCTAAACTGGCGCAAACCGAATCGAACTGGATAAAACCGGATCGAACCGGCCCGAGCCGGCCGGTCCGGCGCGGCTTGTGATACGACACGACTAACAGGAGAACGATGCTACATGTACATACGTGAAACATTTTGTAATATTTGAAACAGTATACGATCTCCTAAATTAAGATTTAAAGTCAACTTTAATGTTTAAATTAATGTAAATTTACGCGAAGTGACTATGTGGACGCTGTATAAATACGACTGGTGCAATCACCCTATATAAATATACGAACGGAGCGGTGTCGCCGCCTCGCCGCGCGGGAGTCGCGCGGCGGTCGGCCGTCGATGATTGTAACAATAAAACGGTTTGATAGTTATCGTATAAATATTTATAGCTAATTGTGTATTGTTATTACGTAAATATAAATAAATAATTGAATAGTTGTAAGTTGTAACTATCACTGGGTCGCAGAAGACAGACGGTAATAGATGGGACTTTTTGTAAAGGAGTTGTGTATCTAATAGGTTATTTAGATATGATTTATTTGTGAATAACTTTTGTTATGCGGGCTCTGGCCGCGCGAGGGAGACTTGTGGATCTTTGGGCGTCATCGGCGTGCTGTGCAATGTGTCACTCTTTATGTTCAGGCTGAAATATGTCATCCAGCCCTCTTATTATGAACTCTTAATTCTGAACTGTCTGGAATTAAGAGTTCGTAATACGGCCCCTGGTCTGAAATCCATCGCTCTCGCTCGCGCGGGCCGCCCTAATGTACTTGGGAACAACCATCGAAGGTTTTTAAATGTAAAATCTTATCAATTCTGTTCGATCGTCTCGCGTCTGTTATCTATCTATAACTAATTTATTCAATTAACGAGCTCAAACGTAATTGTAGGTGAACGTCAATTGGCATCCCTTACATTTAGTGTCCGCGCCGTAGTTTCGTGATTTTGCTTTACAGGTGACATACATATCTTCGAATTATATATTATGTATCATATTATATACTATATTTATTAATACGGTGATATCGGGACTCGGATATCATAGTTTCACCTTGCCTTGGTGTTCAATAATGTAGCACAATTTGTAACCGATGTATACGATAAAAATTATATTTTACATTGTTAAATGCGATGAGATTTTTAGCTCTATATTGTCTCGATACCTGACAACGATGGCCTTCTTCGTAAACGGAAGAACTTGTTGTTAAAGCTAATTAGGAACTTATGTCAATGTCAAGTTATACGATATGTGGAACTTTAAACGTAAATTTCTTCGACTGAAATTATAATTGAGCTTTCGAATTTCTTATTTGTGACATCATTTGAAAAATTCTTGGATTCGATCGATGCCACCGACGCACGACGGTTGGTTTTGGCGGGAATTTGTAAAATGAATGGACAGGTCTCCGTTCCGTGGCGTGCCGGCACGGAGTTGCCAGCACGAGGACGAACCAAGTTTGCGTTACACTTGTTTTATCTGTATTTAGATTTTAATGGTTGAAATATATGTATAATGTACTACTGACCACGGAACCAAATATTTAGATATTTTTGAATCCTCACAATATTTGAAGGGTAATTTCACATTACCAGCCTTAGCCATGTATACGAAATGGGAGCTATAATAAATTTGTCAAATTGATCCCTAGCTACGGAATAACTTTAATAGTTTAAAAGTTATCCCAAATCAAGCTTTATACTATTGTAATAATTACCATTGTACTGTCACGTTGCGGTGTGACTGTTTTTATGGCAACACTGGTCTTGGTCTTACCAACGTTTAAAATCGTGCCGCGTTTTGTGAATTTTTAAATTCTAAATTAAGGCAACTCTACCTATATTTTTCTAAAGGAACAATTTATTATTTCGAATTTCTCGATAATATAGTATTTAGCGTTAGAACAAATGAGAAAAACAATCACATCGCAAAGGAAATCATTTTAGTAGAGGTTTATTATCCTTTGTAAATAAACACGAGTATACAAGCACTGTTCATTTTCCTTTGTATAAACCGTTGATTTCCATTGAACATTCAGTATTAAGTTATCATTTGGTAGTTCGCCGCGGCAGTGCGCCGGTCTTTGTTAATATTACCCTATTTTATTGTTACGTCACCCTTGTAATATATTTTATTAAGAGGAAAGTCTTAAAGTAGCCGTTAGGTATTAATGTATTAATTGAAGAATTTTATTTTGATTTTTCTCTTTATTATATGTATATGTACATTATACATAATGAGTTTGAAAGTCATGGAGTTATTGTAAATATAGGAACTAATATACAAGGTGCGTCTCTCAGCGACCGCTCTACGATCGACACGACAACAAAGAATGTTCATTATATATTTGTATTGTATAATTTCGGCGAGGTATATATTATATGGAAGTGTACACGAATTTGTCTGGTTTACAATGTAAAGTTATATAACAACTGTTCGCTGACGGGACGTCGGGAGGGAGGAATGTGTCGGCATTATGAATGCTACGAATTGTGTAAAAAATATTAAAAACTAAAAAAAAAATATTTTGTATTATTTATCAGTTGGTGAACCCCTTTCCTATGAACATGTGCTTACCATATTAGTGACACCGACGCGTTGCTGATAAAGAAGTAAATAAAAAAAACCTTTACACGCTCATATTCCCGAAATACTGGAAGAAAGTGAAATTGATATTACAAATAACACAAACACCCACCACTTAAACACAAACATGTATCTTTTCAACAACTAAGTATCTTCCCCGGCGGGAATCGAACCCTGGATACCTGGGTTCACAGGTAGAGCCACTATCTATCAGGCTACGGCTCGTCAAGAAGCGTAATCTTTGTTGGTATTGATCAGTTTCGACGAAATGTCACCGAGTACATACGAATATAGATAATTTATAAGCCTCATAGTAAGGTCATAGCTCAATGAATACACTATTTATTTATTTGAAACTAAACCACACACGTTATGATAACTGAGCACAACAAATGATACGTATGGTGGCGCTTGTCAACTGGCAAAATTCCACTGGTATTTTAAGTAACATTTAACATGTTTTAACGACTCTATATTATGAAGTCTACAACACTAATAGTAAACGATTAGATTATACTATGATAAAATTTTGTAATCAAAAGGAAAATAGTTCAAAAACACAGAGTTAAACTGTACTTCAGTCGGAAGAACAACAGCCAAATTACAGACTGTTTTACGGAATAATTCTTATCATCAATAATAAATACCTTATTTGAACCTTCAATTACCTTAAAAGTTAAATAAATACAATTAAGTTAACTAAAAATCAATTATGTTATTGTGTGGATAGGTTATACATTTCATTATAGAAAATGCTTTTCTTTATCTTGGCGATGGTTAGGACTTAGAACTGGACGTGAGCATTATTTATTTACGCTTTCAAAGAAAGACAGACTTCTCTGGCAAGCATCCCTTACAATAAAAAAAAAATAAAAAGTACTTATCAATAGTTGAATGAAAACACCAGGCGCACAGAGGAGCGGAGCGCCGTACGCTACGCCGTAGCGCGTAGCTCGTAGCTCGTAGCGGGCGGGGCTCGCAAATGGCGGCCGACAGTGAGTAATGGCACTCCGCGACGGGTCCAGTGACGCGTGCTGCAGGGTTCGCACATTGTTCCAACGGTTTTTTGCCCCGCTTTAACAATGCGAAAATAAAACGTATTCCAAATTTAAAAAATACTTTTTCATCACACCTATTCGAAAAAGACGACTTGGTTCGGGCTTACGGGGTTCCAAAGTTGCTGTTTTCTATTCAGCGGGCGGGAATGAATTTTCATACAACTTTTCCGTCCGGCTAGATCTTTTCCGTCCTATTTTGAATTTAGAACATTTTAGTATTTTGCGCTAAAGAAGTCGAACTCAAATATTGTTTGAATAAAGAATGTCTGGTACGACGCGAGGGCCCCGCCAGCTGAATAATAAAAAAAGAAATCAAATTAAGATTTCGTTTTCAAATTAAAATTAAGTTTTCGTGCAAATGCACGTAAAAATTTACGTATTATTTTCTATTATTTTCTATTATATATATATATTATTTTCTCATAGTGGGTGATGAAAAGTAGAGTGTATCACTCGGGTGCAAGTATATTTTTGGCTCGGGCGACGTACTTTGAATCCCTCGCTACGTTCGGGATTCTACTAAAGAATCCCTCGCTACGCTCGGGATTCTACTCTAGAATCCCTCACTTCGCTCTGGATTCAAAAAACGCCCTCGCCGAAAAAATATTACTTTGCACCCTTGTCATACAATCTACTATTTTCTTTTATGACAAACCTTGGAATGTTTTTTTTGTATTTCAGGATACGAGGTGTGTACGTAATGTGACCTTGATATTTATCTTTTAATAATTGAGGAAATACCCTCACTCAAAACTTCAAACCTAATAATGAATAATACCTAATGAAAATTTATTCGAGTAACGTATTTGTTATTGAAATTAATTTTTGAATCCGCCTTAATTTGGACTATTAGATTTTTATGCTATTGGGCGCGTTCCAGTAAGCGATTATACCGCTGAAATCGACTCTTTTGCTAAAGAAATTTATTTTTTTATCGTTTTGGTAATTTAAGAAATTAAGTTGTTGGAACTAGCGTAGGCAGAAAATGACAAGATAAACGACAAGCTAAAGATAAAGTTGGGCTATACTTGTACATACGAGTTATGTACTCGTATGTTATCAAACGAATTATATGTTTCGGAATTTTTATTTCATTCTGACTCAGTTACAGCGATAGAAACGAAATAACGAAGTTTATAGCGTACCTATAATGTAGAGATAAGTGAAGCTATACTTTAAATTTACATCCGTCAGTGAACAAAATTAAATGGTGAACTTAAAGCACTCAATCATTCACATTTCGTCAAACGCAGCCCTACTTTTTTCCTACAACGGAGCAGTAAGCAACGCACCGATTGTATCGCTCGCGGATGCTTGGAGCGGCCCATTTGTCAACCTTAGCCCCCTGCCCCCTCCGCCCCCAGCGACAAAAGAAAGAGAACTCCAGATGAAACTAAAGCTATGCCAATTTATGTGGCCCTGGTAACTCGATGTGTGACAGCGTTCGCACAAAACAAATGAAAAAACTAACGTCAACTTTTATTAACCCTCGACTCTGCCTACGTTATAGCACATTCTTCAGGATTCGGCGTTATACAACGTCGAGTTTAACGTAACCTTTATTTAACCTAACCGTACCTAAGATTGGAAACAGTTATAAAAATAATAACACTGAGAGCTAAAATAAAGCAAGAGAAAGCCTATACTAGTAGAGTACTCTAAGCAGACTGAAAATACCTTCACTATAGTAACATGTGGATATTAATTTCTAAAGACAACTAATAAAACATTACAATTTAGAAAGAATTACTGTTAACTTTCGAATACCTCTTTCTATCCGGGTACATACTGACTTCAGCATATTTATTTCATGCTACCAAAAACTGCTGAAGTGAAATGAACTACTAGTGTTGTAGTACAGTACCTACGTACTGTTTGCTTCGAGGCACATCGACACATAGGCCTCCTCAATAATGAGCCATTAATGGGTTGTAGTTGTAGTCAAAAAATTAAAAATGTGAGCGGTGTACTTGAACTTATTACTCCTCTGTTACATCATTACATGATATCTGCCAAAGTAAACACCATCCAAGTTTTATAGTCTCTGATCATCTTCACCTGCGTTGGGGCCATGCGTAAAAAACATTCAGGTTTTACAAAATAACGAAGGTCTGGAATTACGGGCTCTTCTCTCTAAAATACATACACCCATCTTTCAGAAGAAATCAACTATGTTACACTTACAACTCGGGTGAATTCGAGTTTGAGGGTTGTTGACTTTGACGGTAACCCGTCGATGAAACCTTTGCGATATCAAGAATGTCCATGAGTGCTAAACAGAAATAGTACCTACCTAAAACGATTTTGTCTACCCATAATTTCTATTATTCGTGTGAATAAATTGAGATACTTAGCTTAGCAGTTATTTAATACCTAGATACGTAAAACATAGTAGAAAAATTACCCCAATTTCCGAAAACCTCACATTTAGAAAAAATCAAAACAACTCTACCAGGGCAACCAGATTCGTAAATGCCTACAACATGTAATGTACCAGGCCAACATAACCAACTCGGTGTTGTTACCAGGAGTAATCGGAACAAAAGTACTAGGACGTCATAGCTTTGTAGGCTAGCGTTTACGTTCTGAATCACTTGAAAAAGATTACAGGAAACGAAGTTGCTGCCGACTAGCGTCGTCAATGCGAAACTTGTAGCCTATTGATAGTATTTTTTTAAAACTTTTAAGTATCTATTATTATAAAATATGACATGGCGGAGTGCCTTAAAACGTTAAAAAATCTATATCTTGGAATCCAGGGCAAGTCATTAAAACTTTAAGTGGCGTGATAGACGTACGAACTTAAAGTACCTACGCGGTTTTTAAGATCACGAATTTAGTCGGCTCGGCGTCAGTAACACACGAGGAGTTGCTGACACTGTATTGCGAAGTCGTTGAGGGAAGACGCTCTGTTACTTATGTATCTAAACTAACATAACTTTTTGGAAAAAAAAAGCATTGTTTCTCAGCGAGTGATTTTGTAATCTTATGAGAAATAAAGGATCTTAAATCGTAAATATACGACCCATAAAAAAATGCTATCCCAGATAATCAAAAAGACATTCTGTCCTTAGTTTAACTTAGTTTAGCTTATTAAACTTTTCTAATTAAAGGGTAAATGTTCCGATATTGGCTAGGTTAAACTGTATAATCTTGGTTAGTTATTGAATCAGGCCAATTATATTTTGGGTATACTACTGACTATCCATTCTGACGTTAATTTTTCTGTTCCAACACAGTAATTTCACTGATTCTGTGACAGTATTACATTACCTCGTTCAAGTTTCGAACGGCGTAAAGCGGCGGGAAATTCGCAAGCGAAATCATTGTTTAGAAGTTATAACTGGAAACCGCGGGATAATCTAAATAATAAATATAGCTCCCAGGTGTAGCACCAGGGCGGCAGGCGGCAGGGCACGCAGCGTTCGCAATTTCTGCGGGGGCTAATTTAAGACGGGCCGCGCGACATGTTTATTGGTTAATTAAAGTTTTACGCCGAAACAAACAAGTAGCGGAGCGTCGGCAAATAAAATTATAATTGCGTTACGATTATGCGTGTGTGCGTCGAGTTAATTATCGGGATCGGTCAGCGTTTTCCGTTTAATATGACGGTTAAATGGCCGCGCGAAATCGATTACGTCGATTCACTGACTAAACTTTCAACGAGTTTTTAACGATACATTTTTACACGAACGCGAGCACGCAGTCACAGATACTTCACACAATATGTTGGACTACTTCCATATTAATAAATAATTAATAGTAAGATAAAATATACCTAACTCGCTTTTATAATGCCAAGAGAATTATAAATGCAAAACAATAGATTTAAGTTCTGTGCTAAGTAGGTACTACATATAGAGCCACAAACTTATCTGACCCGGTAAGGGGGGGCGTTACTGTCTTTGTCTTTGTCTGACAACAGTATGACATTTGTATTAGTTCCAATCTTGGCCACCGGGTCGGATAAGTTTGTGGCACTGTACAGGTATGTGTGTTCGGGTGGTTCCCTGTGTGGAGTCCATTTTGAGCATGTTATTGGATCATGGTTGGTGCTTGTCGTAAAATTGCTTTGTCATCGGCCTTTGAACTCTGCGTATTCTAAAGATAATCAGACTTGAAAATGGTGACAATTATTCTGAAAGATTCCATTACATACAGGTCAACTGATTCAAAGTATGTTTTACTTATAATTAATTAATTAATTAAGAAATTAAAATCAGAATACAAAAATGAAAAAATAAAATTAACAGAATTCGAAAGGAAGTGATTCAATGTTCCTGTCTTTAAAATTAAAATAAACACAACCTGTATTTTTTTTTATTGTGACCCAAAATAATTAATTCTTATTGCTGAATTTCGGTACAAAAAAATTATTTTATTATTAAATTATCAATATCTAGTTAATAGGTATTACTTATTGGTGTACGAATCATATAACAGTTTTATCAATCAATAAAATAAATCTTCCATACAAATAAAATAAAAAAATTACATGCCGTTCAAGTCCTACTATAACATTATAAATACGAAAGTTTGTAAGGATGTATGTGAGTGTGTGTGTGGGTTTGTTACTCTTTCACGCAAAAACTACTGAACGGATTTTCATGAAACTTTGCAGTAATATAGCTTGGACATCGGAATAACATAATTTGTTAAAATTTATAGAGATTTTTGAAGGGACTGGTTTCCCGAAGCGAAGCGAGGGCGGCTTTACTAGTTGTCTATAATGAGATTAGAATGAAAGTAACTTCGGAATTAATTATTCATATCTTTTAATATTCAAAACTGATTTTAATTAAATGATGCTTAATATGCTGTCGTTATCATCTGTACCCAGTACCTACCCGGTGACGGAGCAGTGAGACGTTATCCGGCACGATTACCGGATAACTTTACAACGTACGGCCGACAGTAATGATATTTTTGACTGAAATTAGGATCCTATAAAACAATTTACAACAGTTACGATTAATAAAACTTAATTTTTTATCAAGGTTTCAATCAACGTTAGAATACATATGTGATGATACCGTATATGAATATGAATATGAATATTTATTTGCTTTGATTGTGGTTACATAGGTTTTTTACAAAAGTATATTTGATCTGCACAATCAGCCATATACAGTCATGGCATGCAAAATTTTAAAATTAAATTAAATTAAATTAAATTTAGGTCATAGTTTACTAATATTAAATTTAAATATATCTATCCAAACAAGTAATACAACACAATTAACTCCGTATAATAAATGTCATATGGTAATATTAATCAAAATCTTAACATCTTATGTCTAAGTTCCCATCGAGATACATTAATTATTTAAAATTAAATTAATTATTTAAAATGGACAAAATAGTTTTTACGACCATCTAGTTAGGTAATAAAATGGGGTCCATTGAATATCCTGCTACGTTTTCTTGAGTGGTATAATGGTTAACTTTGATGATCTAATAAATGTCTAGATGGAACATCGAATCCGCGCAAACGTGTCAAAAAATCGTGGGAAACTGTTGCCAACTCAAAGGTGACTGACTGACCGACATGACATAGTGATCTATCAATGCACAGCCCAAACCACTGGACTGGACGGAACGGGCTAAATTTTGGCATGCAGGTAGATGTTATGACGTAGGCATCCGCTAAGAAAGGATTTTTCAAAATTCATCCCCTAAGGGAGTGAAATAGGGGGGGGGATGAAGTTTAAACGAATTCCACGCGGGCGAAACCTGCGGGCGGAAGCTAGTGTATTATAAACGAGAAAAAATGGCAAAAAAAACTCATCAACACATCTAATGAAGGCACTCACAATGAACACTGTATGATTAATACCAGATACGTACCTGCAGTAGCGATGTACCGGCCATTGACTAACAAAATAACTTCGTGACAAGATGGGATCGGCGGGTAAACGCACCGGTACCGGACCATCGCCCACTGTAATTAATCATTCAGTTATCATACAGGCTGATTATACTTTTACGAATCGTTTTGTTTTTCTAGAGTGGCAACGCGTTGTTGGTACGTGCGCTTTCTGGTTACATTCGCAGGATACTGACATAAAGAAATTAGTTTTGGTGACGTTTTGGTGATCCCTTTTTTAAAAATTTTAAGTAAAGAAATTGAAAATTATTCAATTAACTGTGACTTAAGGTTGAGGTTAAAGGTGACTCACAATTTTTGTGAATTTTTCGCCAGTACCAGACCTATGACATTCACAATTAGATTATGGTAACTGCTGTGATGATTCACTGTCTCCCACCACGGTAGAGTTAAATATATTGCAATTGCTATATTGCAACCATCTCGGAAGGCCACTTACAAGTAACTTCAAAATTATCGAAAGTAATTACAGAAGCACTTGTGTTAATTATTATATCATGAAACATTATTCAAATCGCAATTCATATAGCGGCATGATATAATGAAAGGAAAGGCCGCCCATCCTCATTTTCATCAAATACTTACCTAGCAATTGCTGAAGAAATCGAATCTGCATCGATTAATATAAATGAATGAATATGTATAAAGTATTGAAATTCGTATACGTGATCAATTAGCGATCAGTTTCACTATAAACGCACCCAGGGCCGCACGTACACTCTCGCACGCAAATTCGTGTTGGACGGCGCGGCGCGAGCGTCGACCGGAATCACCCATGCACCAACAAACGAATAAATTATAATAACATTTGTAATACTACTAAAGAGTAACACGGAACATGAATAGATTAGTATTGTAGCTTGTCCTTCGTAAAATATTAGGAGTCCTACACGCACGTCTCGCTCCCATTAATGGTTAATTTGCAATCAATTACGCGCAGATATATTTATATGTGGTATAAATCAGGCGAACGAATGCGCCCGCCGGGAAGGTTATCTACGTAAATCATAATAATATGGAAAATGTGTACAACCTGTACGAGGTACGAGCGGAATCGACGCGGGACCGCCGCTAAAGGCGCCACCCGCTGCGCCTTCGGCCCGCTACATGCGCCTACCAGGCGCGCAGCCCGGTCCGCTTTAAACCGCTGATACTGTAATAAATCGTATTTTAAAACCTCCCGCCCGTTCTGCGCTCCTAGTACGTCCACTGCAACTATTTCACATTTAATGGACCAAATAATACTTTGATGGCGCGCGCTGGACTCTGTCCGCCATTTTAACGATTTTTCGCTAGGAAATTTCCGTTTTCGTTGGAATTATTGTTATTGTTTGGCGCACCGCAGTGCGTTCCGCCGTGGCCCGTAATGCCCGCTTCCGGCCGTAACTCGCCCCCGACTTATTAATGTCACGACAATATCGGTGGTCCACGACAAGATGAATCCCAATGTTTTAAACGGCTACTGCAAACCCTGCCAACTAACAAACAACCTCTGACCTCCTGTATCGGTCGCTATCAATAAACTTCATAATATCAGTGCCTCTATTATGAGTTGTTGTAGTAAACGTAAAGGACGTAACTATTGCAGTTGACGTTTAGAATTTGTATGAGAATTGTAGTTCAGTATCGTAACCGCTAGAAGCGCTGTACGGATTTCTCATACAAATTCTAAACGTTAACTGCAATAGTAACAGTTTGACGTTTACTACAACAACTCATAATAGAGGCACTGGACACGTCAGTAAAAAAAGTAATAACAATAGGCCAATGTTGTGGGTGTGACAGTGTTGGTCTAGGGCTCGAAGATTATGGAAAAATAATATCAAAAACCTCACCAAAGGCCCTATTCTTGAAATGCCTTATTCTTAAAATATCTTCTACGCCCAGTATTGGCTCCAGCCCAGGAAACTTCTCGTCAGGATACATTGACTAGAATTGCTTTGCATTTTGTTTTATTTAGCATAAAGCAGACTGTTTTAATTCCTTCAAACTATACATTTATGTCTTATTTATCGCACTAAAATCTATTTAGATTGACAACTTAAATGCTTTAGAAATGTGAACCTGGGATCATTAATGTCATCGTTAATTAATGACAGCTAATAACATAGTTTAATTATAATTTAGTTAATTTTATTCTAATTAGTTAATTTTACCGCGCCTAATTTGTTGTATAAACTTCACACGTAAAAACTTAAATAGTTTTATTGGAATATCTTAAGTCAGTTATAAATTGACACAGTAAATTATTATATTTATTATTTATTTTAAAATATTTCTGTTACACCGAATCCTATGTACCTAATTCTTCTTACATAGTCGGTATATTTTTCTTATATCATTTATTCTGTAACTATAATTGTTAGATGTGTTTGAGTCTTTCAAGTTTCTTTACCCAAAATACCTCTTTAAACAAGCTCATGGTAATCTCTTTCTACTGCTGCGTTCACATAACGCCTACATGATGACATTAATTTGAATGCATTTTGTGGATTCCACTAACTTAACACAGTGCTACTAAACAAAACGTTACAATTTTGACAGTAGCAACTAATGTCATCAGTGTCACGATAGCGACTGTCACACGCTGTCACACAACAGATCGCGGGGTGTCGGACTGTTACACGCCGCAGTGGTAAATCAGCGCCGCACGGACGCGGTACCGACTGCAACGCAAGCTACTCGATACTTAACATTGTTATCCCCTGTGGTGTTTCACATAGCGCATCTTAATTTTGACTTTTTTGCAGCATACAACGTAATACATAGAACAATAGACTGAAAATCATTACTGAACACTTATTGAATTCGGCAGATAAGCGAGTACCAAGGTGCTTTTGAAATGTGTAACTCTATGTGGTCTAATGTCTCGGTCATGACACAGACACACTGTGGGTAACTTTATTAACGTTGTTAGCACTCACAGATACTTTAGACAGCTAGTTAAAGATTAAGCTCCCCATAAAAATTGCACCCAAATTTTATTTATATTACGTAACTAAGTTACCTAACTCACCACAGATAAGATACTACAGACAAGTTTTCTCACCATATGTTTTTTAGTACATGAAAAATTGTTTTGTTGACGCTACTCGGATGACCAAACGCGATCAGTCCGCGTTGACGAGTGAAAAATTCTGCGCGCGACCACCGCGGCCGTGCTTTACTCACTCGGTGCGGGTGTACACTGTACGCCGTGCGGGTGTACGCGGCTCTTCTAAACTGCACTCATTACACCGCGTTAGAATACAGCCTTCATAAATTTCAGCTGCGTCTGTACTAGATAGCAGAGAGTGATCGCTGTTTTAGTAACATCTATACTGATATGAGTTGTATAGTTGGCCAAGCTACTCTCTTAAAAGTTGGTCGGGCTGAACTGAAAATCAGTGCCGTTCTTATCCCGGCTTATGCTGAGTTCTGTCCATTTTACGGCTTTATAGCGTAGCGTAGAATAGATTCGGCGAGTTGTAGTACCTATATTGCATGTTTTATGTTTTTCCTTTGTATTTTTTATCTCTTCATTTAATTTTTTTTTTTTGTTTTTTGGATTTGGTAATTTTTATGTCTTTTCCTTGTTTATGATCTATTATACTATTGTTAAGGTTTGTATTTATTTTTTTCTGTATTGTGCTGCTTAAGGCCGTAAAATAAACATTTTCATTTTAATTTTTTTCATTTTCATATTTGACTGCGGTAAGCGTTATCTCGAGTTCCTAAGTATCTTATTGGGCAATCGTTAAGGCCTGATTTACATTGATACAGTAGTTGGCGACAGCATCACTGGATTATCAGGGTATTGTATCGGATACTGGATGCTGGACTGGATTGTTACATGTTTATACTGATACGGTGCTGCACCGGTGAGCACCGGAATCCAGTCGTGCTGTCGCCACGCCAGCTACTGTATCAATGTAAATCAGCCATTAGTCTCCTTTTGATCTCGTCTCTTTCTCGTCTCTTCTTCTTTATTGTTCCTTATTGGTTTGTGGAGTAATAACCCCATGCCGGCAGACCAGGGTCCCATAAGAGACGACATGCCGGCTTCTACTTGGTGGTTGGGTAAAACCTCGGCAGACTGACTATCACCCACTCGCTTGAGCGGGTTGCTAAGCAACCTCTCGAAATCCACCTGACAACTTAAAAGCCTTATGGTTTTTCTTTCTTTCCTTTTTTCTTTCTTTCTTCTACTATCTTTCGTGGCCGAAAAACGCCTGTAGTATTGCTCATGGCTCGTCTGCGCGATGGTCAGCTAATACTTAACATACGAGCAAATTATAATAAGTATTCACTATTATGAATTGTATTTTAGCTTGTAGCTTGTTAAACAATGGAATTTTACAACAAGAAATGTAATACTTATCAATCACACATCAACATCAGTCCACAGTTTCCATACGACACATACAGCACATCCCAATTTCTTTATTGCCCCATTCCGATCTGGCGACGGCCGTGTCGATATAAGAAGCATAAGATAGATGTCGCCACTTCACTACCGACGTCCCGACTAATGAAAATGGCGTTTGGAAACTTAGCACAGAACAACTACAATTTCAATCTTATTGCTTCTCAGTAATAGTTCAAAATCATTGTATTAGACGCAAGACGTCACCGACTGCTACTGCGAATTTTCAACAAGAACTAAACCCTCGAATTTAAACTTTTTCACCCAGCCAAAAGGTGTAATTTCCGTTAATGTAATGTTCACTTCCTATCTTTCGTAATTGTTCCGCTCGGATTGTTTACATCATTGCAACTATTCCATTCGCACATAATGCATTCGAGGTCATCCATCTCTCTCTATCTGGTACGTGACTGGACATTCAGATGCCCGCTTCGGCTAGATAATAGCTGGTCGGCTTGACAATAACATTAGTTCGGAGGGAACCGCTTTGATTGGATTATTGAAAGATCGACGTACTAGTGATTTATGACAGCCTGGTAATCGGTACTGCAAATTAATGGAAGTGAATCAATGAATTTTCATCATAAACAATGTAAAGCTAAATCAAACTGGTCTACCGGGATTCATGAGGAAGTTCGAAATTTACACTTCCATGGGATCCATTTTATTCAAACCCATTGGATTATAACAAACTAACTATAGGACTTTCACTATGAAAGTCGAAAATACTTATTTCATTCGAACTACGGTACGGAATCTAATAATCATGACTTTTTAGCTGGACACCTGTAAACACCGACAAATTGTTTTAAATCATCATCAAACATTGACTTACTTAACTTTTAACTTAACACTATGGTTCCTAAGTTATGAAAAGTTCCTAAGTTATGGAAAGACCCTGTAACTTGTCTTGAAACTGTTTTTTATTTGGCTAACCAAATAAAAACTAATTTCTAAACTTTAACAACGGACATCCGTTATCCTTCCAATCATAGCTTCATCTTGTCTTTCTAGCGAATCAAGTCTCACACTATATAGCTACAGGTAGTATAGGTATATATAGCAGAGGTGCCCATACTTTTTGCTGTGAAGATCGACTTGAGAAAAAATTAAGGGTTTAAGATCGACTGCTTTATTTTTATGCCACTTTTTTATTATCTATTAGTAATAATAACACGTATTTATATTATCATTTATTTTTATGTTGTAATAATAAGTACCTAATTATTAATGATTAGATTTATAATATGTTTACAATCAAACACTTTTACATAGTTTCACTTTTACACATTTGTACATCCTATCCTACTAATATTATAAATGCGAAAGTTTGTAAGTATGTATGTGTGTGTGTGTGTGTGTTTGTTGCTCTTTCACGCAAAAACTACTGAACGGATTTTCATGAAACTTTGCAGTAATATAGCTTAGACATCGGAATAACATAATTTGTTAAAATTTATAGAAATTTTTGAAGGGACTGGTTTCCCGAAGCGAAGTGAGGGCGGATTTACTAGTAAAAAATATTATTAGAAAAGAAGCACTCTCCCACTCTATTGTAACTTTGGGCACTACGCACGCGGTCATAGCGTCGCCTGTCTAAATGAATGTCTAAATGAATTGAAACAAAAACGATTGGAATGCTCAGTAGGTAATTTATATTTTTTTTTCGAAAATAATATCTTGTACTTGCTTAACCTCTAAGATCGACCGTGAAACCTCTTGCGATCGACCGGTCGATCGCGATCGACCGTTTGGGCACCACTGATATATAGGTAGGTATAGCAGCGGTTTCTCGTCCTCAAGCAAGGCGGTGTTACCAGGGAACCAGGGGCGAGACTACTGAACTCAAAACTAAAGTTAAATTCACAAGTGATAGATACGCGGCGCTCGCGGAATGTAATTTCCACGCTTCACCCACGCCGCCACCCCGCCCCCGCCACCCCTGACAGCCGTGGAGGAATTCTGTTGCAAAAATCACTCATTACTCGCTATAATCTCAAAATAACAACAATTTACTTATTAACAAAATAATCGAAGTAGTTAAAGGAATAGAAAATTTAAGAAAATACGTGTGTATCGTAGAACCCTTAGTTGAAACGAAGTTAGGTATAGTCTTACAAGAATCTTTTGGCGTGTGGGTGACAGAGAGAGCGCCTTACAGGTAAAGCAAACTGTAAGGCACTGTCTCCGTCACCCTCGCGCAGAAAGATCCTTGTACGACTGTATAAATATTGTTACCTTGTTAGGCTCTTCTCAGACAACGCTATTTATGCGCTACGCGACTGCAACGCAATCCAAAATTTCGCTGTATCTGACACTTTTCACAGACAGGAGTCGCGTCTACGATGCGACTCCTGTCAGTCAAAAGTGTCAGATACCTAGAATGTTGTGGGATTGCGTTGCAGTCGCATAGCTAATAAATAGCGTAATGTGAGAAGAGCCTAACCCTTTAACTTTAAAACTAAACATCTGACATAGGAACCTCACCTGACAGCTGTCTTACCCGATCTGACAGCCGGCACTTTATTGGCTGCAATTCATTAAATTGACCGATATGCGTGCATCTATGACTAGAGTCAGTTCAAAAAATTTCAGTCAAATTGAGAACCCTTTGTGAAGGCTATTAAAAAAGACCCATTTGGTTTTCTATTTTTCGGTATTTGCACTAATTTTTAAAAGTGTTGAGCTTTGTCGTACGCAACATGCAGTATTCCTAGACCAAACACTTTCTTACATAGCTTATTCATTACATTTCCTAAATCCAATGTTACCTTTCTTTTCTACCATACGCAAGGAAAGTCGCATCCAAACCGGTTAGCCAAAAATCTTAAAGTGTCAGTTATAGTTTGATCATCGGTTGAATATGTATATAAAACACCGTAGGTATGTTGTCCGTTACATTGTGGTGAGTGAGGTCACCGACACGCGCACACGCCCACGGCATATCGTGATGGCATATCGGAACTTCATCATATACAAGTAGGTATGTAATAAAATTGTTCTGATCGATGTCTGTACATGGAAAAGTTTGGAAATTTTTTAATGGAATTAATACGAGTAGCAAAAAAGCATGCAGCATCACTCTTACATCATCATCATCTCAACCCATCATGGCCCACTACTGAGCACGGGTCTCTTCTTGGAATGAGAAAGTTAAGGCCTTAGACCACCACGCTGGCCAAGTGCGGTTTGGCGGACTTCACACACCTTTGAGTTTTGTGAACTTTCCGGCACGCAGGTTTCTTCACGATGTTTTTCTTCGGTAGTATAGTGGTCAGTATCCCCGCCTGTCACTCTTACGCTGCCGACCATGACAACTGTGACCGACAACACTGTGACAGAACAAGATTGAAGAGTCTCGTTCTAATTCGGTCACATTTGCGTTGCTACCCTTGCGGACTTGGTCGCCTCTAAAAAAGTGTAAGCGGCTTCAGACCTTTGTATCCGGAATACAATAGAAAGAAAGAAAGAAAGAAAACATATTTATTCCGTCAGAGTTACAGTGTACAAAAAAAAAAGACATTTAAATAAAGGACAAGTAGGTACATAGATGAAGCAGACACCATACCCTCCTGACGGAAACGACCGCATTCAGATTTTGTGTGAGGGTAGTCTTCACACTCTGATATTGTATGCGGCCGACAGCGTTTGCGCGTAATTCTGCCAGATAAGCGTAGTGTGCGAACATTGAATAGCTGTGTAAATAATTATTGTGGCGGTAGAAATGGTATCTACACAATTCCTTGGCGGGCGATGGTAATTGGTACTTCCCAGATGAACTCTAGGCTCTTTCTTACCACCTATTTACCGTCTCCGTCAGAATGGCGGGTCACTACTAATTTATTAACTCATTTAACATTGATGTAGATTTAGAAAATTGCTACCTACATATTTGCTACCATTTGCTACCTAACATTAAATATTTGCTACCTCCGTATTTTTCAAAATAAATCACTTTTAAAGGTGACCCGCCATTCTGACGTCAGCTTGGCGGGTCACTCATCCCGTATGTACAAACTTTTGAGAATTATCGAAATGTTTTTTCACTATTAATTGCTACCTAATTGCTACCTAAAAACCTAGCAGTCTGCATTCCGTAGCTTTTAAGGATAAATAGTTATTAACAAATGAAATAAGTTGCTTTGCTCTAATAAATTTTATAAATATTTACAACTTAATTTTATTTATTTATTTTATTTTATTCACTTTATTGTTTGTATACCATAACATATATGCTTATAACAATACTACATAGGATACACAATACAAAAGGCGGCCTTATCGCTACTTAGCGATCTCTTCCAGGCAACCCAAGGTTTCAGAAGAGTAATACAACTATAGACAAGTAGAAGGGGTAAAGGTATACACACTAAAGAAAGAGAAAACGAACTTAAACTTAATACATACAATATTATACACACTATATGAGCTGTGAAGGACAATGTTTACGAGTGGCAGGAAAATTAATTACAAAACGAAAAAAAAAAAAGATAATAAGAAGACACGAGATTATAAAGAAAGGTAGTAGTTTTTGAGGGAATTTTTAAAAGAATTTAAATTAGGGGCCTTACGTAAGGAAATAGGAAGGGAATTTTCCACTTGATTAGTTTTATTACCATTTAATGAACCGCATGACGGCAATTACCAAACGACCGATTGATTTGACAGCTTAATAGTGTTCATTATCATTATGTACATTGGCAATCATCAATATTAATAAGTGAACCGAAAACTTTGTACCACTTTTCAGGAATGTCATAATTTTATAAAATGTAATCTTATTTTCGTAATAATTTTATGAAAGGTAATCTTATTTTTATTAAATGGCAACACTACTCGACCCCGCCACTCTTTTGTGACAACTTCCGGTGAAAGGATTGAGAGTGGTGGGGTTGAAACAGCGTTTGGATTATTGAGTCAGGAGCTCGGCCAGTCGTTCGATAATCGTCGAGGTGATAAGTTGTCTAGTTGTTGAAACTATGCTAGTTGGCTAATAAGCAATTATATAATAATTGTTAAAAAGTGAAATAAAGTATTTACTGTGCTGAGAATTGGATTATTTTTCTGATATTTCAGAAGTGAGATGTAACTTCACGTCCCACACATGGCGGGCTAGGTTATTTAAGTTTTTCAGGTTATAATTGTCAGATGATAATATTGTGAGGCGTGGATGGCAAGTGAAGAGATGTGAAGATCATGCCATGGTAAAACTTAATAATTTTGAAGTTAAATGGCAAGTATCGGTATGAAGGATTTTCAAGTAAGACGGCGAGTATTGGTATGGCATAATTTTTATTTCATTACGTCCGAGGTGATATTTCAATGGTCTATAGAAATATGAATATTTCATTGCTTAAATTCTTGTGTAAACTGGATTGTGTGTGTGTGTCAAATAGTTTGTTAAACAATCTTGAGTGATTAATAGTAACATGAATCTCCGGTTATAATGGTTTAAGGCAGCACTGGTAGCGACTTTATTTTCTTTTGTTTTCTTTCGCTGAAAAAACAAATCATTCAAATACCTTGGTCGAAGCCAAAGTTGCAAGGCTTTGATTTAAGTGTAGTTTAACCAAGTGTCACACAATGAAAGATGGTAATAATTTACGTTCCCTTTTTTAAAATTTTATGAGGGTAAATTTGGGGTTAGATTACTAGGCTGCCTGAGGGTCAAGTACGATTTGAAGTATTGTGTTATAAGAAGTGAATTTGAGTAGAGTATGTAATAGTGACGAATATTAGTTCAGCTGATCGGCTCTTTGTGTTTTTTTTTGTGAATTTGAATATGTTTTCGATTTAAAATTGAAAATCTACGTTCACAAAATTGTTAAAGAAAAAGGGGGTAAGGTACTATAAGGTCGTGGTCGTGCCTAAAAAGAAAAATAAACGTTAGATGTGATAGATTTTGTTATTCGATTATATATACATATATTATAGTATATAAATATATTTTCAATTGAAAACATGGTATGGTACCTATACAGTGCAGTAAGTTGCTTTTAATATACGTGTTCTTTCCTTTCGTGACATGTGTTAAATTCTTATCATTATAGCTTGGCAAGAATGAGTATCCTTTTAATGATTTTGGTGTGACGTGGTGATTTGAAGCGCCGCATATTGCTGAAAAGGGTTATTTTAAATAAAAACTCACAAAATAATTTGCTTTATTGGTGCTCAACTGGACGAAGTATTCGATTTAACGAGTACAAAAATAATTAGCGTACAATTTCAAAAACTGAACGGTTTGGTTTTTCACTGGTAACGTAGTTCGAATTATAATCAAAAAAAATGTTCAATTACAGTACAGCTTATTTGTTTACGTTGTTTTAAAAGTGAAACACAATAATAATTTTCCAAGTTTTGTTTACTATGTGACGTAATATTTTGAAGCTGTCTTAGTTTTCAGTTCAGCTTTCGAGGATGTACAGGTTATTTCAATGACGATCGGAAACAAGAGCAGCTCGCGCAGGTTACACGCGTGTTATGTGGAACGGCACGAAAGTTGCGTGCGAGGTGGAGTGCATTCGTGTGACATTGGACGACGAGGTTTGGCAACCATTGTTCCGGGAAAAGGGTAACCCATTATGCCTGTCTGGAGTTACTGCTGCGGATCTGACGGAATATAGCAGGTGATCTGTATTGTTTGTTTTCTTAATTAATCAGTCGAGTTCATAAATGAGCTTTGGTTATTGATTGTTGGTTGTCGGAATACTGGTTATAACAGAATATTTAACAGGAAGAATAACTCAATATAACATATCTTCGGGACAACAAATTAATTGAATTAAAGTTTTTTTATAACATAAGGTAAACACCAGAATTACGGACAGTTTAAGAAACTTTTTCTAGTATTCTTGAAATTTTACCAATGTTGTGAAAGTTACAGTACTGAATATTCTTAAAGCGTAAAGTCCGGTCATTTTTTTTAAATAATCAACTGTGTTACGCATGAGATACAGCAAAGCTGGTTGCAATTTATTTGAGAAATAAAAAAAAAATCTAGTTTTTATCCAGTTATGAACATAACCTAGTTGTGGACATCCAATAATGAACATAATAAATCGGACTTTTACCAGTAATTTTGTTTTGCAAGTTTATTCTAGGCACAATACTTATACAACACATACAATTTATACAATTACATACAGTACAATACTTACGATTTATTTGCTGCTTCGGATAATTTTAACCTTTTTTTTTTACTGCTTCGATAGCGCCCAGCCCATTTGTTAAGGCGTATAATTTTCTTAGGAGACATTTTTTTTAAACAAAAAAAAAATCTCTATCATTTTATATCACAGTCCATTACAGGATTTCTATAAAATATCCAATAATGGACACATATGTCCATTACTGGTACATATGCGAATTTTTATAAATTGCAAGGAATAATATTTAGTTAAACTAGTTAATAATCATGAAAGTAATATTATAGTATAAACATGAAAGTAAAATTAAGTTTCGACACTTGTCCATTATTGGAACTATTCAATTGCAGCACATCAGTTATAAACATCATTAAAATATATAAAAAAAAAACCATTTCCCGGAGTAAGAACACTGTGCGTTGCTATCTTAATTTCATGGTTAATAAAAGAAATAAAACAGATTTTGATTAAAATACAACAATACTAGTTTCCAGACGAAACTTTTTTCTCACTACACCAACAAATTCCTTAAGAAAAGCTGCTAGTATCAATTGAGGATCACATGAACACTCACGTTATTTTGTCTATCTAACAAACCGAATTGAATCAAATTTTAAACTTAGAGAGCTCGATATCTATTGTACATATGTCACAGTGTTACGAATTAAAATAAAATATTTCATGTCCTTATTTTAAAGGATTAAGTACTTTATTTTTTGTCCATTACTGGTGCGTTTACGGATGGAATTACAACTAAAAGTACTCCATTAAGTTATTACTAGAGTTACCGTATGGGTTTTAAGGTAAAAAAGTAATCTGTTTACTATTATTTTGTCAATTGAGCTAAACCAAGTAGTCACAATTATTTATTTTTTTGAGTTATCTGAGTTTGAATATTAATGAAGTGAGAATTTTGATACAATGAAACTAAAATTATCAATAATGGGTCTTGAAGTTTATCAATCAGTTGTACCTAAATATTAAGATGAGGAAGTAATTATTTGTTTTGATAATTTTGAAGTAACAAGTTACTAGGTATGTAACATTTGAGGTAGGTACCTACCGATCTGTGATATTGTCTCGAGGGGCATTTCATGACATAATTATATCATGATACTTGGCAGATTTAAGTTATACTTAGTGAGACGTCACAGAATCGATTTCTGAGTGAAGGCATTATATCCTGCAGTTAGTCATGATATGGACTAGTAATTTATTTGGACTATTTTATAATGATTCAGTGAATGGAATTTAATAGAAACTTCTATAAAATGTTCAGTATTAAATACTGATTTTTGAAATTATTACTAAATGATATAACAACGAATTACATGACATTATATTACTTTAATTTTTTTTTTTTTAATTTTCACACTTATTATTTATTTATTGAATAAAATTCAATTTATTCATTAATTATAGCGATACAATATAGGTATTATTTATTATTATTATGAGAATTTATTAATACGACAATATTTATACGTCATTACATTTTGTTTTTAATTTACTTGGCAATGGAACAAGTTAAATGCAATTGAATTAATAGCTGATAATAATCTGAAATTGACGCTAAAGCATCCTCCTCTCTTTTAAGTTGCCGTGCCCGACAGGGTCCATGATACTAATGTAAATAATTATATTATACTTACCACCTATTGTACCTATCATGCGGGATCTTAAAATCCAGGCATGTACGCCCTTAGAAAAAAAAAAGGGAGGAAACTGGAGTTAAAATTACATTAAAATGCAAAGTAATAGATATACGCAGTGGGGTCCCCTGATAAGGACACCAGGATCTGATGATGGCATCTTAGAGAAATCGAGGGGACCTGTCGAAAATTTGTATGGACGACTAGTGTGTTTGTTCATGTTATCATAAGTACATTATAGCGCTACCATTTCATGAAGGTCTGGAGTCGATCTGATGAAGCCGAAAGACAGTTGAGGGAACTCCTCAACGATTTACTGCAATTATCTAGTGTTTGGGCTTGATTAATTTGTAGTGACGAGAACTTTACACTTCCATGTTGTATTGAGCGCCATCTGGCGAGAAGTTTTTAAGTTATCCCTGCTTATCAAGGTTGAAGTCGGTTATTTTTTTGGTAAAAAGGAATTATTTCGATACCTACTGTACAAATACGACACTATTAAATTGCATTTGATAGGGGCTACTCTCCGGTAATGCACAAACTGTTACACTGCTATTCTCCAAAGATGCAAATCATGCATATACATATGTTACATAAGACTTTTTATTGAGATCATCATTTACATCAATAATAAAAATATTTATTTACTGACTACTGATTTACTTTTAAAGCATTAAATGTGAGTTTAACTCGTAATTGCAATTTAATCTATGTATATTAAATGTATACTACCTATTTTGAGTTTTAGACGTTTTACGTGATATTTGGAAATAGAATATGGGTAATGATAGCATAGTTATACAAGCGAGAACCCCCAATAAAGAAAAACTAAAAGACGCTTCTATTTTATTATTTATGAGACTTTATTTTTGTGCGGGTCTTTTACTTACTTTTTAATTTTTGTATTGTTGTCAGTTGGGATTGAACGCGCTTTGAACGACTAAACAGTGGAGAACAAAGACGATCGCGGGATAATGATTGAGCGAACAATGATGTTCGCTGGATAATGATTGAGCGAGCAATGATGTTCGCTGGATAATGACTGAGCGAACAATGATGTTCGCTGGATAATGATTGAGCGAGCAATGATGCTCGCTGGACTGGAAGAAATTGGTCTGTATAGTTTTTAAATAATAATACGAGCAAACCACAATATCCATATTTATTACATGGTTTGAAGTTAAAGACAACAATTACATTTAATACAAATTTAGAACATATATGTTCGGAGTTGCACCGAACAGCTCATCGGTCGCGCGTTTTGCATGTTTGCATTTTAACTGCCGCGCGATCACTTGCCCTAGTTTTAAGTTAATCTTATAAGTAAAATAAGAGTTTTGAGTGAGTACGTGACCAGCAGCCACTCAGGCGCCTCGTATTCCTAACCATTTAACCATTTTACCAATTACCAATTTACCAGTTTAATATTAATGTCTAGTATAGTAACCATTTAACCAGTTGTGATATTTTGTCAATCTAGCTTAGTATACATAGTGTTAATTAAAACCATTCAAACCATTTACATCTTTCCCTATCTCTTCTAATAACACCTATTAGAAACTTTGGTAAAGGGATAGTCGTCCACACCATACCATACCAGAGACGCGCCCTTTACAATATATATTTTAAATACACCACAGAAATGAGTAAACTTTGATGTAAATAAGAGAGACTTAGACATGATTCTAGGGATTTAATGCATTTAGGTAAATGAAGTACTTGAATCGTAACATTTTTGATCTTATCATTATTTTTTTTGTTTTATATCTAAATATAAGAGTTGAATGGATGGAAAGCTAGTCAGAGGAATTTTCAGATTTTCAGATATGACGTCATACGATGACCAAGTTAGAGGTACGCCACCTACGACTCCACCAAGGAAGCGTAAGGACGCAAAACGGAGGAAAGTTAGAAGGAAAAGAACTAAACATGAAGTGGAGAAAAAAGATGTTCACTGGATACTGATTGAGCGAACAATGATGTTCGCTGGATAATGATTGAGCGAACAATGTTCGCTGGATAATGATTGAGCGAACAATGATGTACGCTGGATAATGATTGAGCGAACAATGTTCGCTGGATAATGATTGAGCGAACAATGATGTACGCTGGATAATGATTGAGTGATCAATGATGCTCGCTGGACTGTAAGAAATGAGTGAACTTTGATGTAAATACGAGAGATTCAGACAATTTGAATAGTAACATTTTTGATCAAACTTTTCATCATTATTTTTTTTTATAAATAGGAGTTGAATGTATGGAAAGTTAGTTAGAGGAATTTTCAAATGATGTATGCATACTTAGTACAAAATCCATACTAATATTATAAATGTGAAAGTTTGTTTGTTTGTGGCTCTTTCACGTCGCAATGTGGCTATTATATTATGATATGGTTTATGTGTGTGGAGATAGTTGGGAGGGTGAAAGGTGCAGTAGGATACTTTTTTTTTTTCCGGGGTAAAACATCTCATTCCCACGGAAAGATCGATGTTTTGTTAGTTGCTAAATATTTTGTTCTGGATGTTGTTAATAGATGGCGTTAGTAGTTAGTAAGATTCATTTGCAACAGGTAATTTGCTGAAGTCATAGATACTATAAGTTGACCAGAAATATAAAAAAACCTCGCCATATTGCGGTAAACTCATGGAACTAATTTATTTTACTGGCAACGATTAGTTTCTAAACGTCAATCGTAAATTGCTTGTCAGTGAGTTTGAATGTCACAGTTTGTCTCGTGTTTGTCTTTTTACTTTGAGTTTCTATTTAGTTCTAAAATGACAAAAACTGTTCATATTCGTAAAAGAAAAGTGGTTTTCTATGCGCTAAAATAACATTTCGTATAAATAACATTTCCGATATAGTTGTCAAAATGACAATAATAACACGAGCGTTACTATAGTTACAGTTGGCTGTACTGTTGCCATATAAAATTAAACTTTAGAGCCCTCATGACAGGTTTTCTATTTTTCTGGTCAAGCAATAATAATATTCTCAATATTTCAATTTCAATATTTCATAGATACTAATACATCCTAATAAATTCAATTGCATTTTAAATTCGCGCTTGATAATTTGTTGTTTCGATTTTATATTGTTATATTGGAATGTAAAGGAATTAGAGTACTACAATAAGTACCTACGCTTTGATTTTGGTTTTGATTCACTTCGTGAATTGCTTTGGTTGACTGTTGTTGTTTTGGTTTAAAATAGAAATTAGTTTTATGGAAAAGTACTTTAGATATTTTATGAGATTTAATTTGTTAAGATTCAATAGATTTTAATTAGTTGTAGTCACTTATTTATCCACCAGAAAAATGTCATGTATCTTAAACAACTCATTGTTAATTCTCTTTGACCATGCGAGCGAATAATTGTATGTATAATTTAACAGTCACATGAAATCTTTTAAAATGTATAGAAGCTACCTTAATTATTTAAATTTAGACTAAAATATAGGTACTTCTATGAGATTATACTTGTTTAAATCAAAATTAAATTAAGATTTTATTCTATTCGCTTCAAAATAGTAATGAGTAACTTAAGTTAGTAAGTAATTTATTGGCAGAGTTCCTGATGTTTTTAGTGTGCCGGGAGGCTACACATTTCGTAGGATGGCCGAATGTCATAATTTTATAAAATGTAATCTTATTTTCGTAATAATTTTATGAAAGGTAATCTTATTTTTATTAAATGGCAACACTACTCGACCCCGCCACTCTTTTGTGACAACTTCCGGTGAAAGGATTGAGAGTGGTGGGGTTGAAACAGCGTTTGGATTATTGAGTCAGGAGCTCGGCCAGTCGTTCGATAATCGTCGAGGTGATAAGTTGTCTAGTTGTTGAAACTATGCTAGTTGGCTAATAAGCAATTATATAATAATTGTTAAAAAGTGAAATAAAGTATTTACTGTGCTGAGAATTGGATTATTTTTCTGATAGGAAAATTACACGAACGGAGTATGAAAGGCTCAAATACGAATCTTTATTTTACAGAGGAGTGCAAAAAGTTAATAGGTAATTTCTATTGTAATAATTCATTACTTAAAAAACGAAGTTTTTTGTGCATAGTAGGTAGATGAAGAGGGGTCATTCAATGTATTTTTGTATTTCATTGTACAAAAAAAATACATTAAAAAACTTCACTTACATACTTACCTGCAATTAATCAAGTGTATATTTTCATCATTTTGTTATTATTATTATACCGCAGATTATGTCAGTAGAAATTTTAAGTTAATAAGTTAGCATTTATATTTTGATTTTTTACAACAAGACTTTTCCATACACCTTCCTGGCCTCTGGTGTGCAGCACGCCACTTCTACGTGAAGCGTGCATAGGAAGGTTCAAACTGCGAGCGAAACGTAATATTAAACAAGTTGCAAATTTCCCGGCGGCCCCCCGCCCCCCGCCCCCCGCGCCCCGCGCCCGCCTCACGACGGATGCTCCGGAAAATTGCTACAATGATTGTGAGCGGGAATTCCGAAATGAAGGAAATGTACTTAAAGCCGCCGCGACGTGCGCGATACCAGCCAACCAGCCATTGTTGATCTGACTGAAGTCTGAACGAATGGGGTACACGATACCAGCCATTGTTGATCTGACTGAACGAATGAGGAACGAATGGTGCTTTCGTGGAGCGAACGGCTCGAACGTTGGCTCATTCGAAGCCGATTCCAATGAGGGTAACCGCGTGTGAATTTTCCGCTAGAGGCGCTAGTGAAAAGTGAGGTCTGTCTGTCACTTTTCTCTTGTCTGAATGTCATTTGTCACTGTTTATGTATGGGCAGGCTTTGACAGCAAGACCTCACCTCGCCGGTGGCGCCAACTGGTGAGCACAAAAACGGCGATCCTCATTAGGTATAGCTTACTATCTTCCGCTCATAGCTTTGCCCGCGTAGAATTCGTTTAAACTTTACCCCCTTATTTCCTTTAAGGGTTAAGGAAGAAAAGGAAGTAAAAAAATCCTTTTTTAGTACTCACTTACAACGTGTAAGGAACGCCTATAACTTTCAAGTTCGGATTTCAACTTCAATAGTTCAGGTATGTCTTTTATTTATACATAGTTTATTCGAGAAAAATCTACACGGAAGAGCAATAAACAACGTCTAAAGCTCCGGTTCGACTGAAGACGGATTCAGATTAATTTATTGCAACGTAGACGCAAAACGTTAATTTATAACCGTTTGTCGACAGCCCAACAAACAAAACATTACAAAATTTATATCGATTTCATCAAAGTTTTTCATAAATAAATATACAACGTTCGTTATTATCTTATTATTAGAACTTATATACTTATGGGTTCATTGAGAATATGCAATGAGGGTAAAGGCGTGTGAATTCGCCGCTAGAGGCGCTAGTGTAGAGTGAGGTCTGGCTGTCAGTGCCACAAACTTATCTGACCCGGTAAGAAGAGCGCTACTATCTTTGTCTTTGTCTGACAACAGTATAATATTTGCATTAGTTCCAATTTTGGCCACCGGGTCAGATAAGTTTGTGGCACTGTCGCTTCTCACTTGTCTATCACTTGTCACTGTTTATGTATGGGTGGGCTTTGACAGCAGGACCTCACTCGCCGGTGACGCCAACTGGTGAGTACAAAAACGGCGACCCTCATTGCGACACTCCGCTAAAAATAACTCTATTACGTGTAGGTATGCCTTATTATTAGTTAAGCTTGTAAACAAAATTTACTTAAGGCATTCTAAATTCCCGCTAGTTAATTGATTCAGGCGTTACTTTGCGGAACTCCACTATTACAGATTAAAAGTTAATCTCATTTGCAACAATCTGCGAGCTTACGTTTTACGTTTTGTGACTAAGTCTATTTGCCCTAATGATGCCCTGTTTTGGGACGAAACACGTCGTGTTAGTGGAGGTACCTATGTATGTATGTAGGCAAGTTCTTCGTTCACTGCATGCTCCTAGGTGAGGGAGGAAGGTGCTACTTAAGTATATGAAAGTATTCACCATCATACATACGAGTTTTCTCGCGGATTGTTTTAACGTTATAATCTATGAAGCACGGAAGCGCTGAAGAATCTTTTGCCACTAGTGGTCACCCGTCCAACTACCGATAGCCCGCAGTTTCTGAACGTTGTTGATCACATAAGATCAAGCAATCGAGTCAGGCAGGCTACAATACCAACCTGGCTTTGGTTTACTTTTATTGCAATCTTGACACGCGGTAGCATGTCAAAGCCAAGTTCTCGCTGACACATAATGTCTACTGGATCAGTCCATTCGCGGCTCCCTCATGCGTGCCGCTCGCGTGCGGTGCTCACCTTGTACGCCCGCTTATGGCAGGCTGGCCGGGTTATCAGCTCTTCAATAACCTGATGAATACGTAAACATGTTGTCAACTAGTTTGGTTGATAGCAGGTCAGCGCTCGCGTGCGGGCAACGAATAGGTAACTTAAATAATTGATAGGTATCAATAATTGGTAGGTACCGGCGGGGCGCTTCACAAAGTCGCGTTCTCCATTCGTAACAAATCTCGGTAAATAATACATTTGAAACGTTCCTTACTTTAAAGCCGCAGTTTTTATCCCCGTGTCGCCGATCATCCTGCATTTTTAACTTATTTTCTTGTCCTACTGTGCGTTTCATTTGTCTATATTTACCGAATTAAGTATAAAGATTTTAAAGCTTCTTGAAAGTATTTAATAGATAAGTTCTTAGTGTTTGATTCTAAGTCTATTTTTTTGTAACTGCCGTCAAACAAGCACACAAACCACTAACTTTTGACCGAAATACATAAAAATTTCACCACTGCTTTCTGAATCAGGGTGTAACTAAACAAGGAAGTAAAAATTCTGATCATCATGCAGGGAGCCTAATCTAATTCAAAACTATGTTTTCATGTAGGTTTCTGTCAATGAACTTATGCAACTCCTATTTTTGAAACTAACGCCATTTCGCGAAGGTGCTACATGAAACGGCGAAATAAACTCCTCAGCGCTAGCGGAATACGGAAGCCAGCGATGTCGAAAAGGAGGGTGCTGGTGAATCGTCATCCATTTCAAATTCAAATTGAATGAATGTTTATCAGCAAGGTTCGCCATTATTCGAAGATTACCAAACATTCTAAAAATGTAACGAACGTGAACTTAAATTGAAATAAATATTCAAAAATAGCTTATAAACGCTTAGTCATAAATTGTTAACTCACTTATATTTGTCACATTGCTGCAAACTTATCTTATCTTAGTACGATTAGAATGGGAAATTAAATAATAAAATTCAAATGACTATAACTTAGTAGCTATACGTTAAATTGTCAATAATAATTATACTTATTGAGATAATAAAATACAATTAACATGTCAGTTTATGCCATCAACATCATTTAGGTATGTGAATTGTCATTTAAATGGTAATTGAATTAGACACTGTCACATTTCCGAACTTTATATTCGGAAACTTAAATTACTCGAGTGTCTTATTGAAGATTTAAAAGAGATAGGGTAATTCTAGTGGGAACATTAACTATAGATTTTAATAAGATTAATTTTAACAAAAACAAACCCGATTTCAATATCTAATATTACGTTAAGAAATAACATGACACTAAAGTACATGACGCTTACGTGCCTACAAAATTCGAGTGATCAGGGATCATCAGATCCTGACTTGGTGGCAAAGGAATCTCGGAAATAAAAATGAAACAAAAATCAATCAACAATAAAAAATGACAGAAAAAAATATTGGTCGAAAACTGAATAAGATTTCTCTTTTTTTATCATTGTTTCTTTTTCTTATCTACTTTCTCTCTCATAGTTCAATTTAGCTTGTAAGGAAAATTTACTAAAAGCATTTAAAATTCTCGCAGGCAATCTACAATGAACTTTAGTTCTAACGTTATGACGTTAGAACTATATTTCTTGACAATATTAATTTTGACTATGTGATGACTGACAGGACCTAATTATTTGTATCTGTATGTATTAACATATTGATTAAATCATTTATTATAATATCATAATTATATTATAAGTAATTACCACACTAAAGCAATAGGCTAGACCTGTAATGTCAGTGTTTGTTATGATTATAAATAAATAAATAGTGACAGGGGTGGAAGGCCAACATTTGCGTGGGTTGCCATTAATATTGAACGGGGACAGAGTATAAGTTGGTATAGTAGATACCTACAACATTATCACTTCTGGATAGTCATAAAGTATACGTAATGTAAGAAATAGTAAGTGAGATGATGTAAAGTGCACGAGTACCTACCTATTAGAAGCATGTACCTAGAAGAAACAAACATAATTTTGAGGATAAGACTAATGGTAAAGAAGAACAATAAAACAAAGTTGTCTATAGATCATAATATTATGCTTCCATTTTTCGTAAAAGAGAATTCAGTTGGTTAGGCTTTTATTTCTAGTCTTTTTACATATTATTTTTAAAATAGATATCTTAAGTCTTTGTCCGAAAGGACACCGATAAGAAAGGACGTATGTAATAGACAACCTAAGACTGGGGATATTATCTTAGAACAATGTTTAATTAACTTAGTTAACTTAGTGGGAATCTCATCATAACTAACGAAGGACGTGATTTTAAGGCTCGAGATAACTTTAGGAACGCCTTTATTTAATTTTATTTGTAGAGAAGAGAAGCATTTTTAAATCCGAGGTATTCATACTTCGCTCTGGAAAACCTTCATGTTTTGTGTCGCGGAAGGCATTTACCACAGATAAAACACGTGACCCACGACCTGAGCAAGAACATTTATTTATCTGTCATACCAGGTCTCCTCGCTTCGCAGGCAGAGTTTCCGAATGCTACGAGGTCATCAAATACCGGTCATATTTAGTGATGCCAACTTAGAAGTTTTCTCAATACATTAGGTCATAAAAAAACTGTCCAGTGAGTTTTCCAGGGTTATTTTCAGGGATAAAATCAAGTATTTATTTGATTTTTAATTTATTATACAATTGTATAATTTTTTATTTTAATTAGGTTTTGAAATTGTCTTAGGGGGCAAGTTTTAAAACTGCATATTATTGTTACGGAGTTAATGTTTGAGCGTTATAAAAGTGCTTTATTTATAACGCTCTTTATAACTTATAACTTTAGGGAAATTGAGAACTGAGTCAATAGTTTCGTAGGTTCTTGTATTATTTTCAATGTACCTAAGCACTAACTGTCGTCGAAATACTCATAAGTACCGTAAGTTATTAGTATATAGATTAAGAAGCAAATTGACGTGGGTCTATACTAAATACATTTTAGCTAAATATTAAATTGTTTATTAATATCTTGTGCACGCATTTATTGTACGTTGGGTAGGTACTACTTAGGTATGTAATATAAATATATGTTAGGGATTCATTAGTTACTGAAAAACAACTCCAACATAAATAAATAATCTGCGAATTGTCATCTCTCCCAAATAGAAATTCTTTTCCACTGTCCCGTATTAATGTTTTTAAATTAATGTATAATTTTATAAGTTTTCCATAAAAATATGAGCATGAATAAATATTATTTATTCAAAATCAACTTAACTAAAAAAAATAAAGTTCCAAGATTTATAAGCAGTTTGGTTGTTACAAGCGAAACTAGTAACGTCATCTAGTAGCCAATAGCGACACTAAGTAACACGCTGACCGGCTACCGTGCGAGTATATTCATGGTTCTAATCTAAGAACCTTGACAATTTAAAATTCATAGGTGTTGTTGGGGCGTGTCAATTTCTCCGGACACGGGGTCCGGTTGGTCTAAAAGGTGTTAAGAATGGGAAGAGTGGACTGTATGCTGGTTTTTTAAATTTAGGTAAATATTTAGCGTGTCCCTTTCTGACTATACCCCACAAAGACAAATGCACACATCAAAAAGGGAATCCACCAACCTTAAGTCCCGTTGCGTGGCGTCGATCGGAATGGCGCCGAGGTGGTCTTCTTATGGTTTCCGTACACCAGTTAGCAGCTTCCAACACCGTAGTCTCGTAAATAATATATGTACGAATGCGACGAAATAAGTTTTAGTGGCTGGATTGACGAATACGAACTTATTACACGAAAATAATGCAGCCACGCCGAAGGGGCTCGCACCGACCGGGACGACTCGTGAAAACGGCACACGCGACGACAGACGACAGACTCCAGACTGCGCGCGCGCCATCGGCTTTGCTCGCGCACGAAAAACGAGACAAAAAGAGGGTAGAACCCAAATTGACGCGAAACATTTTATCTCTTGCGAAGGTATTGCCAGAATCAGAACGGTGTAGCTAAATATTACCGAACAGGTGTATTTAGACTATCTTTAAAACTATGAGATTGTTAAATATGTATTTTGTTTATTATAAGACATGTCTATAGATAAAAACGATTACCTAATACAAAGTTTTACTTGTTTTTTTTTTGCGTGGGAAATAAAACACATCCTCTGTTCAATTATGTACTTATTTATCATTAATCTCAACATAATATTAAATCTGAGTAATTCCACTTATTTTAAAAGTAGACATTTAGTGAAAAGGGAATTATAATTTGTTGTACTTAGACATTATCCGCAGTTTTTTAACCGCGTGAGAATAGTTAAAATATTGTAAGTAATTTTAACACTTACTTTACTATTCTCGTGAGGATAAAAAACTGGAGAATAAATAACATTTAAAATTTTTCGTATTAAAATAGGTCTCATACATATAAATATGATTAATATAAATCAGTTTGTATTGAACTAACAACTGCAAAAAATGCGGCAATTTTTCTATGGAAATGAGACAACTGCTAGCAAAGATAGAAATACAGTAGGTGTTTTTATTTGGTATTGCGTGGGAAATTCGAAAAAGTTTGAAAATAATATTAAGCTAGATGTTATAACAACTCCGCGCCTTCTGATTTATAAAATCTTGTGTCGTGGCGAATTCTAATTTCACACGTGTTTGACACATTTTGTATACGAAATGTGTTAAATTCAAATACGACAATCAAGCATTTATAAATCTGTTAGGTCCCTGTTTAGAGTAAAGTAGAGTAGAGTCAGGAGAGTCTGGTAGAGTCAGGAGAGATGCCCCACTCTTTTAATTCGCTTTATAACTTCCATAATAAAAATATTAATAATTTATTTATGAAACAAGGTGATGCTTTTAAATACTTAAGTTTTTCACCTCTACCAACGATTCTTTAATGTCTGTGTCCTCTACCTTAAGGTTGTCTGGAAGAAATCTCTACTTCAGCGTTAAGGCCGCCCTTAGTATTAATAATCATTTATACTATACCCTACTATATATAGGTATAACATTTTTCAGTGTGCACAATAACGTGTATTGTACCTATTGTATTATTCTTGGGCATTTAGTCTATAAATTTAGGTGAAGTAAAATAATGTTGTCTTCAATATTATCCAGAGTATTAGGGACTTTTGTCGACCTCTAAATTTTATTTTGACATCAGTTATCGAATAGGTACAAAAGGGATCGTCAAAATCAATGCGTGCAGTAACAAGTTATGAGGTAGCGAACATAAATAAAATACAATCGAATAGAGGACTTCCCCTTTTTTTGAAGTCAGTTATTAAAATAGTCACCTACTCGTACCTACCCTCATACTACCTCACTACATTTATTTATTTATTTATTTAAAACTTTATTGACCACAATAAATGCATATTACGGTACAAAATGGCGAGCTTAATGCTAGGTGCATTCTCTACCAGCTAACCATTAGGCCAAATAGAGAAACACGACGAGCGGTATAAAAAAATTAATTAAGGAATGAAAAATGAAACGTATAGATAAGGTATACACAAATTATATAAAAGATTATAATGTGTATATAAATTAATCTTACTAAATATAACGTATAAATATATATACAAATACATATATACTTATGAATATATACATATATAATTATATAAATATACATAACATATTATACATAATACATACTAAATAATAAATATGAATAATGTCAGACATAGATGGATTAAATTTCAGCAACTTTCTAACAGGTGTGCCATTAATTTCTTTTTGAAGATAAATCTGTTAGCTGGTCTTCTCAGTTGTTCAGGAAGAGCATTCCACCGCCGAGCAGCTTGGACCGCAAAGGAGTTGGAGATGAAACCAGATCGATGAAGCGGGATAGAAAGGGGAAGGGAATCAGCAGACCGAAGCTGACGATCATGAGAAGATTCATATATCTTCCTATAAATATGTCTTAATATGCACTTATATCTGGGAGTAGGGCCCCAAATAAACCAAAACGTGAGCGACTTTTCAACCCTTTACCAAATCCCAATCCCTTACCAAAGAAACAATAGAATAGAGCACGTTTGTATGGATGGTAGAGCCTGTAGAGCTCGCCGAGGATAGAACCACCAAAAGATAAACTCTTTCTTATACCCCTGCAATACAATTGCCGCGAACTTGCAAGCTGTGGAATGAGCTTCCTTCTGAGGTATTCCCGGAGCGCTATGACATGGGATTCTTCAAGAAAGGTGTAAAAAGAGCTCTCCTTCAGGGCCGGCGTTGCACTGGTGACTCCCCTGGTGTTGCGTGTCCATAGGCGACGATGACCACTTACCATCAGGTGGCTCGTCCGCTTTTTCGTCAGCCCTTCAGGTTATAAAAAAAAGATTTCCCTGGCAAGGACAACACAAACAACACATCGTCATCCACGACCTGTAAACAATAATGTACATATATGTCGCATTATAAACGTCTGCCTTGACCGGGAATCGAAACCGATCGAAACCGGGATCCATGGTTGTAAACAGTGTTATTAGACTCGCAGTACTGTGTGTAAGCAAGCTACAATACAATTCAAATATTCTTTATTGTGCACAGACAGGACATAATTTATAACATAAGCTACTAGACTCGGGAGCCTTTAAATAGATTTTTTAGGTTTGGAAGAAGACATTGATGTTTCTGGGGCAGTCTAGAAAATTCCAGAGACTTTGGAACCACATCAAATGATTGACGAAGGGGTCAATCATTTGATGTGGTAAAATCTAACAACATGATAGTCTCACCTTCACAGCCACATAACAGCTACAAAGTATTGAGGTGTCAATGATACCAACAAAATAAGGCTATAAAGAACCCGGTACCCGATTAGTAAGACCCCTTCGGCTGCTTTGGCTCTGAAACATACAAAACAAATGATACGCGGGGGTCGATAAAAGCCTTCGAATGCCGACGAACTGTATTTACATACGGGGCGTCAAAAATCAAGTACCATCCCTGCAGTGAAATAGTGCAGTCTTCTACAGCCATTGTCGTACGAGAATACGGCGTCGATACGCGATAAATAATCTTAGATATACTTACCTAACACATAGCAGTAAAATACAGATATATAATAATTAATTAATTAATTTTTATTACACCCTGTCTTTCTTGAAAATTCTTTATAAAACTCCATAGGCCTCTGATTGTCTGGAAGAGATCGCTCTAAGCGATAAGACCGCCTATTGCCTATTTTCTGTTTTGTAATATTAGTACTAGTAGTAGTAATGTAAATATTGTTACTGTTTAATTGGTGTACAATAAAGTGTTATTGTATTGTATTGTAATTTAGCTCTATCATCAAGCAAGTTATCTTGATGATAGAGCTAAATCCTATCTGGCTTTACTTGTCATGTTATAACTGAAAGTTTGAGGGCTAGTCATTTCCTTCTTTTCTAGCCGGCAAGGCATCGGAGTGCCGTTTTCTATTTTTCTAAAAGTTTATGGATTCTTCCTTGAAAGTTATTATTATTACTATTATTTGGTGATACAGGGCACGGGAAAACAGTCATCCCGGGAGGCCACTGCGACCATTCCTGATCTACTGTGGCCATCCCATTGAAATCTCCTACTCCTACGGTCTGGGCAAACCGTAATATGTTTTTGGGGTCCAGGTCTTTGATTTAGTCGGGTGTAATTAAATGCCCTCCCAATATAAGACTCCTGCAGTGGGTAATTGCTATGCATTCGTAGAGGATATGGATGAAGGCTTCCTCTGCCCCCCCCACAGAATTTACATGTTGCAGTGTTACTTAAGCCTATTGTGTGTAAGTATTTGTTAAGTCTGCAATGAAAGTTTCCTTGAAAGTTGCAGAAGACTTTCCTATAATGCCGCAGGGGTCATGATTCTCGTTTCATTTATCTTAATATATAAAACTCTTGGTGATTGACTGACATAGAACGCACAGCCGAAACTACTGTACCGAAGAAGCTGAAATTTGACATGTATGTTCCTTTGGGAGTGTAGGGGAGCACTAAGAGAGGATTTTTGGAAATTCCACCCCGAAGGGGGTGAAATAGGGGGGTGAAGTTTAAACGAATTCCACGCGGGCGAAGCCTACGGGTAGAAGGTAGTTAAATATAATTGTAGTAAGTACACACATAGATTGTCACTAATCAACACTTTCTCGCACTGTACATTTTGTCATCGTTGATAACCATTGTGCCTAAATGGGCCTTGCATAGGTTTTGTTCAACTTAAATTAAATAATAATTGCTAAAGGAAGTCTGCTTAAGCGAACATCATAAACGATAAAAGCTTGTTGGCGAACAGCACCCTAAGCGGCGCGATCAAAGCGACGAGGATGCATGCGCCCGCGCATTGTACATTGTACGCTAATGCGCGCCGAGACGGACGGACGGATCTGCGACCATTGTGCGGCCTCTGGACCGGGACCGGCCTGCGACCGTGGGACCCAGGGCCCACTGTGATTTAGGAACATTTTGCAGTGATAAATAACATTATATTGACGTAGCATTCAATTTGCAGTCCTGTCTCGTGTAGATACTTAGGGTGACGCTAAGAAGGCTGTTCCCGACTCCTCCTATTTGTTTATGTCATTGAATATTGAAATATATTTCAAATAATTAATAAGTGAAATAATTATAACGACATGCATAAATTAACGCAAATGTAGAATGAGTTTGGCAGTTGAAAACAATTAAGGATGTGCAGTAAAAATAATCGACGAAATACCTTTACGGCCAAGTTGCAAGAGTAAAAAATAGCATTCATCGATCTTGACCGACGCCCGTTAATCCTTTTATACAAAACAAAAGATAATAAAATGCTAAATGTATTGTCTATGGAATGTATTAGCAATGACCTACAGACAATAATACGGAACTCGACTATTTAAACCGTAAGGACTCCGTCATTACGTTAGAGGTCTGCAATTTATCGTAGGAGGTTAATTCAACAGTAATTAATAATGTGTTAGTACATAAAAAATCAAGAAACGACCCGAGCCGACCTTTTAAGCCTTGCATAACAATGACCGATTATTTTTTCTTTTTTAACTCAAGATGGCGGCCATAATTATGTGATCACCTTGGGCCGTGTTGTAATTAGTCGTTTAGTTCCCAAATTAAGGCCTCAGGCCAAATTGATTACCGAGCCGTGGTTCTTAACTCAAATTGTCTATTTCCGATTAGATAGCGTCATTAAACTGCAAATGCATTGGCATTTAAAAACAATATAAATATCTACTTTAATGACCAGGTTTTAATGGTATAGATTAAAATATAGCCCGCATAAGCCTGAGGTTAAGGCTATATTGTCCACGATATTACGTTGAGATCCAGTTATAAAAGCGAACGTTATAATCAAAGAACTTAAAAAAGCCGATTATCTCATCCAAAGAGTAACAAACTAGTAGCTAGCTACGAACCTACTTTTTACGTGGGTACCTTGTTAGAAATGTAATATTACAGTCAGTAACTAATCAAGCCAAATTTAATAATCCTTTTGGAAACTCGCATCCTCCACACACCCTCCAACCTGAGCCGCGCTAACCCACCGATGACTGATGACTTTTATTGAGAAATAACATGAGTTTTGACGGTTCGCATTAACGTTCCATTAGGCCGAACGTGAAATAAGAAACAAAAAGTCAATTATAATTACTAAAAACGATGCGGGTTCGTCGACCCGAGAACAAAAGCCTTCCGCGACCCATCGAACCTGCGATCGTGATAGCCTATGTAACTCATTATATCCGATTTAATTTTATATTTCCAAGCGTCCATTAGGGCTCCATTCACGATCAGGCATCAAGACAGCGCGCCCGTGCCCGTGTGTGCACTTTTAAAAATAAAAACAAAAGCGCGCGCTCGGCGATCCTACTCTTGTCTGTGGTGCACGCTCCGTCCCTCTCCAACGCCATACAAAATGGAACCTCTCATTCTGTAGGCTATAATAAAACATAATTGGTTTTAAATGGATAGGATTGGCGATGCAGAGAATAATAACCGAAGAAGCAATTTACCGTCGCCGTCGGCCGGAGGAGCGTACCTCACTTATTAAAGGTTCCCTTCTCAAAAATTACTCTATGCATATTTATAAGAACATTTTGGTGACCGTAGACGAGTGCTTAATTTTCTGACTGAAACGAAGCGTGATGTCGATTAGATCCACCGTAAAATATTGTGGGTGCCTTCAAATTTAAATATTTACATGGGTGCCATCAATTTCACTTGTCTGATTGTGAGATAGAATCTTTGTTTAAAAATGTTCCGTTAACAAAAACTGTATTTTTTCTAATAAATAAAATTAGGGTGCTAAGTCATCTACCTATACTCCGAATTTTAATTCGATTCCTAAATTGACATAAGCTAATGTCACTTTTCAAAATTATGTTGCCAGCTTTTCAATAATAGTGATTACTCACACGATTACGAACGATGTTTTGATTATTCGATTTTTCTTTACTCGATATGTCTATTATGTGTTTTAATAAAATATAATAAAAATCAGAGAACAATACGGAAAGGTTATTTATTCAAAATTATATAGTAAACGAAAAATATTAAACACCGGCACATAATATATGCTTTTATACTCTGAATTATAATTCGATTCCTCATTGGACATTAGCTACTGTCATTTTGTAAAATAATGATACCACGTCATATAACCTGCTATTAGGTTATATGAACTATAAACTAGATAAAACAGATGTGAAGCTTCATACAAAGTGCGCAAAAGCAACGCACACATAGACACCGTTCACATACATGAAATGTCGGAACATATCGGACAACTCGGAACGCAGTTGGTATTGGCAGCAATATGACATTTATAATACACAAATAAGATGGTTTTCCTAAAAATGGATAAGAAATTATAATTAATATCTTAGTGGTTGTTTTTATTCGACGTAATTGCACATTATAATTTTTTAGTCATCCAGTTGCTACCGAAAGGTGAAATTAATCATTACTTACTTGTAATATTGTAATATTCGTGTGCCAATTATTAAAATCATTTAGTGAGGTTTTTTTATTGAAACAAATACATTTATTCAAAATAATTATTTAATAATTAGTAATATAAAAAGTATTTTTTTTATTTTTATATTAAAAATAAAATTTATAATAAAAGAGCCGAGATAGATTTCTGTATTGGCAACCCATGCGCATATAACCATAATACACCAATTTGCTTTATTTCTCATGTTCCCTCATGATCACATTTTTTTATTAATTTCACACACAATTATTTAAAAAACTCTCATATTCTCAATTAATCGTCATAACTAAATTATGCGTTCAGAAATATTTAATTTCGTGATATATTTAGTTTCTATTAAAGTAGTAGTTGTTTAGATACTATTATACCTAAACGAGAGGAATCGAGTCGGAAATATTCCATTTCCGTATCGAATAATTTCGGCAACGTCACTATTTAGTAGTTGTCATAACGTTGCAACACTGAAATTGTCAAATCTGGAATCTAATTAAAATTCCGAGTATAAGTCTGAAAGGTGGCAGTAGGTACCTAAATATGTATTTTGTCCATGCCGGCAATACTGCTTTACTTACGGTTTCAAGATTCTTAAAATTTCATTAAACTACAATATTTTATTGCAATCTGAGGTAGGTATGTGTATGTTACAAAATACAAGAAGACACATTAGGCTTAAAATTATTCTCGACTTTCTTCGCAAAATCTACTTTATGTCACTCGTACTTACTACAGTATCTACTTTTTATGGGATTAGTTGACAAAGTAGCATAAAAGTCGTGTGATGGTGAGTTGTTACCGTCGTCCATTGACATCAATAACAGTAAACGCATCAGTGACTCGTTGGCGACCAATAATGAAGAGGAACTGGCCCCAGCAAAAGGGTGGTAGCCTAGCCAGGTAAGCTTCACAGAAAGATAACAATATAAATGACTGCTTATGGCTTAATATCCTCACATGACATGACGTTCTGCCGCTAGCAAATCGGCTCCTGTCGCGTTTTTCGACAGGGGCCGACTTGCAGCCAACTTGGCAGAATTATATAGTGTGTCCCCTGATATTTGTGTCCGTATTCTAAGAGCGCTAGAATGGCTACACTAGGGCTAATCCACAGACATATAAAGTAAACATTAGCAGACGTAACATTTATTTCACCACTATATACAAAGTCGTATGTAAGCATCCCTTTCTCTCCAATGAAACGTACAAAATCTAACTCGTTTTATTATTGTTATTGCAACACTTATGCACACATAAGTAGACAAAATGGGGATAAACCAAGCCCGCCATTTTCATAAGCTGTAAGAAGACGATGCTACGTCATCTTTTAGCCTAAGGACTATAGAAGACATTTGTACACCACAAATGATTCTCAATGTATGTTGTACTTATATGTATGTACCTAGTTGTAACTGGCACGCTTTTTCCTCCCATGTAAGTTCTGCTTAAGTTTATTTTATATGGATGTGGGGCTACTTAAAGTCCATTGACATCATGGGGCTCATAATAAAAACTAGGTTCTTCGTGAAAGTAGAGGGCGATAGGATTGATAGAAAAATAGTATATTAAAATCATTATCTTTAATTTTATCGTTTAAAATTGAAATGCAATTTTTTGACTAAACCTACATACCTACAGAAAAAATTTCAGAAATATCCATAGCATATAAATATGTGTCTAAAGATAACAGCAGAGGTTATCTAAATGGGTAGAGATAGAAATGTAGGCAAAATACACGTAAGCAGTAAGCAGGTATAAAGGAAAATAAAACTTTTTAACTTCATAGCTCCAGTACTCAAGATATTAGAAAGTAGATAAAATTATAGAAATAGCACATACAATCGCCTTGCGCCGTCTGCTTTATCTCCTAATAAGAATTCTCTCCCTAGCCATGCTGGTGTCGGCAATTTTTCTATCTAAATTCGATTGTTAAATCATCTTACATCTGCTTCATATTTTATTCTTCTTGTAATGCTGTAACAAGAGCCCAATATTTGTTAGTTATTTAAAAACTAAGCCTTTGGGCTTTGTATCCTTTGAAATAAAGATTAAAGTGAGTTAGTAAGTAGATAGGTACCTCAATCATGTACTTTAGTAACTTTGTAACTTAAAATGAAACCCTTAACTTAGGTACCCACTCGCAAAGTACATAAACTACTTGTTAGATAATAACGTACCGGCTACCGGCGCCGATACAAAAACTAAAACCCCACTTTCCTAACCACTTAACTTTTTGCACAGAAGCGACTTCCCTCAAAAATTACACTGCACATTATGTAGTAACATGTGCATAGATGTAGAATGCGATGCTGATGGCCGAGGCGTGGTCTGCGTAGATGTATATTAGTAAATTATTTCTGCGAAATGAACGCGGCAATTAGGACGTAATTGCACGGCACGCCCGCAGTCCGCCGCGCCGCCCGCACGGCGCGCGGACCGGCCGGCCGAGATACGCGCCGATAACATACTTGTTTATGCCCTCCGTTCCTTTAACTGATGGAACCCCTTTAGTTTTGACGCCAAATCTCTCGTGTATTCCGCGAATTCCCCAAACATTCCCCGCATTTATCGAAGAAAAAGTTTAATAAACTCTCTTAAATCCGACACAAAATACCTGGCAGCCTGCCGATTATTTGAAAAAGTAAAAAACGAAATAAATCCGATTTATCCCTCGAACGTCTACGGAGCCTACCTCACTCAATCAGAAATGCGCCGATCAAAATGCAAATGCGTACATTTTACTCGTTTTGCGGCCGCAGGATGGGGCCACCATCCACCATAAACTGGCAACAAATTATACATCGGTTTTATTTTTAATTGCTATGGACGAGCCACCGTCTTCGCCAGGGGCCTCCTGACCCTTCTATTTTTTGAATTATTGCGCGCAGACACGTGATTGGCCGCCGTGGAAGCGTTAACGTTCAGTACATCATATTTATTAGCGATAAGTTCGAGTGGGGCGACGATAAAATCTAAAATGAATTATGTTTTTGTAGAGAAAGCTGCTACACATATATACCTTTGGCGTTTTTAAATTTGTCATCAATTATGGAGGTTTGTAGATCAATTTGGCACGTACGTGATAATCAAGTCGTTAGCGCGATATAAAATTGCAAACTTAACTCCTATACATTTGTCAGAGACAACATAGTTATCGTAAGTTACTTGAATGCAAAAAGTACAAGAAGTGATTTTTGAGCCAGAAACCTACTTTTTTCAGTTGGACTGGTGAGTAGGTATTCCTGCTGAGAGCACTGCTTGATGATTATATATCTACTTCTGGCAGGTTTCTTTTGATGAGTCGACTAATGACTACCTACAACAATATTGGTCAAAGTTGACTCAACAACAACAAAGGCACTATTGTAGTGTATTTCCACACTATCATGAGAACTTCTATGAATATATTGCATTGCACCATGCTGTCGACTTTTTCGTCAGAACAGGCTGTTTCCTAAGCGGAACACGACAGCCTTTTAATGCTGAGGGACCATCCTTAAAATCCTTGATTCGGTTCTACTCACGGTTCACTCATCAAGGAACCACGAAACAGTTTTAATTATTCCGTGTACTCAAAGCCGAACGCATGTCGACACTGGCATCCAACAGATTACATATCGATATTGTTTAGATAAATTGAAGACCCCTTCGGAATTTTCTTGGGCCCATTCAATAGTAGGTAGGTATACTTAGGAGGGGGACAATGGAAGCTGTTTCCCCGGGTGGCACGAATTCGAAAGTAACGCTCAGTTGATAAAAAAACACAACGCCTACGAGCGTGAGCAAAACCCTACAAAAATTTATTAGTCTGCATATTCAATAGCAGCTCGGCGATCTCCTAGATTTGCAAATAAAACGGTATATTGTACGCAGGCACTCGTACACACAGGTATTAATACATGTAGGTACATACACATAGTATACAGGTAGCTTCGACCGTTATGTATGGAACTTACGATTCCACCAAAATAGTGTGCACATTTGTTCACAAACATTGCAAGTGGAAGGAAGAATCAGTTCGCGAACAACAAGCGTGTACGCATCGATGCGAGTTCACTGCATACATGTAAGTATGTTTAAGCGCAAAAAAGTATGCCTACAGATATGCGCGAACAATTCTAAAATATTCGCGCACAATTCGTTAATGTTTGCCGGAATGAGTCAAACAGCGCGAACATTTGTGTCGTGCAGTGTGCGTTACAGCACACTGGTGGAATCTCATCTTAAGGAGGCACCACCCCGAGTAGCAACAGGTGATACGTGATACCCACTAGTTCCACTAATGAGTAACCCATACTAACTTCGCCACTGGGACCACCATAAGAACCAAGACTGACTTGACTATAATAAAATGGTAGGTAACCGATCGATACCTATAAAAAAACTATTATTAGGAGTATTTATGTAGGCAATAGCAATAGATCTCATATTTTTTATTTTCGTAATACTGACATAAATCCTAGGATAGGTCAGTCAAAATCCCAGTGATTTTGTGGCAGTTGAGGAACACCAGATTTTTTTATTCGGTACCGTCGTCGTACAAATTCATTTGTTAATTCATGAAGCTACTGAACACAAGAAGCTAAAATATGGTATGCCCGTTCCTTTGCAGTGTGACAGCAGTAAGAAAGGATAATTGGAAAGTGCCATAAAAGGATAAAAACAATCTTTGATTATATGACGTGTATATAATCAAAGAAAACAATACTGTTTCGTACTATTCTAATTCATATTCAGAATGCACCATCCATAAAGAATCTTTATTTAATTTATATTAATTGTCTATGAGTTGGACTGTTTTCTTGCTCCGACTGCCCATAGGGCGCCGTTCGCCAACAAACGCGGCACATGTAGTCGAGAATTTTCTGCCGTCGAGTACGCCACGACTCCGCGAACAAGTCCAGAATAACGCTAGTCTAAACGGTTTAAAGTGCCCAGTTCCGTGCAAACTAATATCCAGTGTCCGCACCAACCACGAAGAATTCGGGGATTGCACCTAAGGACCTCCACTCGCCTGAAGCTTCACCTAAAGGAACCACTGACGGGATACGGCGACATCAACCAGCACCCGGGCCTCAGGTGAGTCCAGATTACAGTCCACTAACCATCGCTAACAAATAGCCATGGAATCTGATGGTTTTTTCCGATCTATGCTTTAAAGCTTACAATGGAAGTAAAGGTTGTTACTATAGTGCACTAGAAGGTCTAGAAGACGCCCACGCTTCGCTTTAGAAAATTTTTTGCTCCGCTCCTGTTGGTCGTAGCGTGATAGCCTATTACCTTCTCAATAAATGGACTATTCAGCACAAAAATAATTTTTGAATTTGAACCAGTAGTTCCTGAGATTAGTGCGTTCAAACAAACTTTTCAACTTAATATTATAAGTAAAGATGTGATTTTATTTTAAAAAAATCTGAACAATGTATGCAATTTTATAACACTGAAAGATAGTTAAATTAAAAAAAATACTGAAAAGGTACATATTTTAATTTTATTTTATGTAGTCCAAACGTGATGTTTTGTAGACGGACGTCTGTGATCTTTTGTAAGTATTAAATGATTTATATTTGTATGCTTCATAAAAAGTATGGAATAATACAAATCTAAAATCTAAAAATATTATTTCATGATGACAAACATACGATTATAATAGATGCATAGAGATAGGAATCTATATTATAGATCAATGAATAGATGACATCCGAAAGGGAGAAAACCGAATCGTTTCAACTATTTGCAAATTTCTGAACGTTTCGCATAAGTCAACGTAATCACGGCCGTTCTGTCACTGAAGTGACATTGACATTATCATGAATGACATAATACATAAGTAGGTAAGTAATTCGGCTAATCGCACGAACCGAGTTTAGAATCAGAAGTACGATTTTGGCCTTAGCGCGAAACAAGTTAAATGTGATTTCTTTATTAAATAACAGAAAAATAAACAGTTAAACGATGTCTTACGCTATGATGAGCCATATACGACGGACTGTGCTGCTATCGTATCAAATTCGACTCGAAAGCACCATGACGAACCTAACCCACGAAGACTTCGTTTTCCGGCCTCCCCTTGCCCAGTGGAGTAAAGTGATAAGAGAAGCAGAGAAGATAGTGGGCTACCCGACCTCCTTCATGAACCTTAGATGGCTTCTCAGTGATGAATTTGCTAATATGGCTATGCATCTGCGCAAAGTTGTAAGTGTAATTTTTCGTCATATCTATCTTAAATTGTTCCAAAACTAATGAATAACACCACTCTGATAGTCTAAAACTTCCCTTTTAATATTTCCAAAAGTATTCAAGATCCTATTGCATTACATTTATGTTAAAAACAGTAAATTTAATTTTTTACCTATTTCGCAACATAATGTAATTAACTAAACAAAGTGATCTTTGAAAGGACAAATATGTTGTTGAAAATAGAATTTTCATAGGTTCAAATAGCTATAACTTTTGGCAAAGTTTAATATTATAACTATATACACAACCTTACATAATCTCACTTGACAGGTCTTGTCAAGGTTATTTCCTTGATCTAAAAGCACAAGGCACTTTGTTATTGTAGGCCATACTGTATGAAATGCAGTTTTTAAATATGTATATTTTCTGTTTTCTTTGTAGACAATTTTTGTATGTAAATTTTTCGTATACAGCAGGTATATATGACCACAACTTATTAGACCCTTTTTGTTCTTGTTACTATTTTACTTATTATTTTCCTTTTTTATAAACTGCAAAAATGTCAATATAAGATTTTCCAGTCTTGAGGTTTGATCAAAATGCTACATAGATGTATATTTTTTAGGTTGGCAGTAACCATCCTATCATGAAAACAGCTAAAACAGTCCTATATAATGAACACAACAACCTACAACCGTGGGGACTCGTCATCCTACTCCTCTCGAAAGCCATAACCCCACCAGTGCAGTCTCTGCTGGTCACCCCAGTGATAGAAAAACAACGAATGCTAGCTGAACTAACTGAGATGATCCGCACAGGACACTACGTACATAGAGGCTTGCTGAACATACCACCTGAAGAAAGAGGTACAGCCTCAGAACCCTCATTATTTGCCAACAAGATTGCCATTCTGATAGGCGATTATTTGCTGGTCACAGCTAATGGCATGCTTGCAAGGATTAAAAACCAGGACCTGTCATATTTAATATCAACAGCTTTAAGAGATTTAAGCGAAGGAGAGTTTTTTGGGCAGCGAGACTACCAGAATATTCCGTTGCCAGGCAAACCAGTGATGAACCAACATGATACGTTCAAAATTTGTAGCGAAACAGTGCCTTTAGAAGTTAAAGATATTTTAGGATCGCCAGTTAGGGAGTGGACATTACGGACTATGTATAACGGTGGGTCATTGTTTGGTCGTGGCTGTGAGGGTGCTGCCCTGTTGGCAGAACAAAGTTCTGAGGAGCAGAAGATTGCCTACCTCTTTGGGTGTCACCTTTGCTTAGCGTGGCAAGCAGCAAGTGAGATCCAAAAATTTACAAACAAAAACAAAACATCCTTCTCTCTGGTAAGTGCCCCAACCTTGTTTGCGTTAAATGAAAATCCAGAATTGTATGATGAAATTAAAAATGTTACCAATGTCTCAGACATAAAATTAGAACATTTGAAATCCTGTATCACAAAAACCAATGCTTTAGAAAGGACTCAACAGTTACATGAGGAGCATGCAAATAAAGCTAGAAGTTACGTAGAGTTATTCGGTGACAATGAGTCTGTACACACTATAAAAAGACTTATTAAAACTTTATAACGTTGGCAGGGTTGCCAACCTAGCATTACTAATTTTCAATTTCCATGCTGTTCACATGTTCCTAATTATCCACGATTATGTTGATAAATATTAAAATTTATCGTTAGATATTCACTTAGAATATCAGATATCAGAAATCAAAGTAATCTTAAATCAATTTTATGTTAGTTTCATAATTGCACACTTTAACAAATTGTCTCGACTTCATTATAATTTGTAGATTAATGATTCTGTTTAATAAAACAATTATTGAAACATGATATCAATTTGCCTTAGATACAATAAGAAATCTATTGGATAACTAGGTTATATGATAATGATTGAGTAACTGATACTGTCCGTGATAAGACAACCTTGGATGTGTTGTGATAATCCATCTTTTGCCATTTTCTGTTATAGAAGTGTTGATTAAATATACATAGATTTAAAGTAATACTTTTTATAGCTTTTGTTGTTGTTACTATTAATTTTAATTAGTTTTAAGACCTGCACTTAATTTTTAAGCAGTACTTATTATACAAGCACTAAAATTTTTGTTTAAAATTTACACTTATAAATTTTTGCTTTAAGTGAAATCAGATAGATCATGGAAAATTTTCTAGTAATTTCAATAATAACAAAAATGAACCCACTTTGTGAAAGTTAATTAAAATTAAAAGATTATTTATCATTTTATAAATTGAATTTAAAGTAGTTAATTTTTCAATTATTATTATAAGACCAGCGTGAAGTGGATAACTTAAAATGAACACTTAAAATCTAGGTTAATTTGTTGCAGCATCACCACTATAATTGTGATAATTATTCCTAAGACCTTGATCATTAAAAACTTACACTATAACACAGTTAAACATAATTTGCAGTAAAATTAAACATTAATTTTTAGTACCTGTTTTATAAAACTGTACAAATAATTACGGTACAACGATGGCAATAATATTTATTTAAGTGATAGCCAATGTAGACAAGTATTTGACTTGAAACTCAAAAATAAAATTATTATTATGTCCTGTAAGGATAAGCAAAAAGAAACAACTTTTACACTTAATTGAATTTTGTATTGTGTATTTTAAGTATGTCACAGGAAAATTATGAAATTGCAGATATGATCAAATACATTAAGGAAAATGATTAAATTCAAAGCCATACCTCAACTAAGGTTGTTTGAAATATAATCTTACAGCAAATTAAGTATGTAGGTACATACTAGATTAAAAACATCTTTGGTGAATTGATCATAACCCTAAGAATTCGATCAATGGTGGACTGGATTATTCGACGTCGCGTCGATCGATAGTTTCTACTGGAGCAATCGATCAATTGACGTCTACTAATCCATTCCTCCATCGATCGATGGCGTCGATCGACGATCGATCGATTGGTCTGGTTACACCCTAAGGGATGAATTGTTCACCTCTTATGCAATTTAATGTAATTGATCATCTTGCATAGGCGTTAATTAATCAAATCTGTTTTCGTAATATTTCTGTGATATTAGTATTACACTATTTTATTGTATTAAAATCAAGGCTATTAATTGTATACAGATTTTATAGAATAGTAACTATTCAGTAAACTTTTTATTGAACAGTATTGAACCTCCAAAGCTACTGTAGAAAATAAAATGCTACATTTAGTTCCATTTTACTACTATAGAATAGTAAGTATACTTATAAGCCAAAAATTTACAATAAGTAAATTTATACGCTTTACAAAACGATATTGACGAATCAAAATAACAAAAAGTACCATTTCAAGAAATGGACCATTCATACCATGGTACCATTTCATGATCTTTCGATTTGATTTGATAAGGCTTCGATGTCATAAAATTCGATCTAATGATACTTCGATTTCATAAGCGTTCGATGTGGTGAAGCATCGATGTGATAAACTTTCGATATAATGAAAATTCGATCCTATGAATAATCGATGTAGTGGCATTCGATGTGGCGTATGGGACCCGTATGTGCAAGCCTTTTAGAAGTTTAGAGTTGCTGGAGAGTCTTAAGTCTTTTTATGAAACTAATTTTTAATTACAGCACATATAAAATTTATGTCTATGCTTTGTTTACACTTTTCCTAGACAGAAACAGCTTTACATTTGTGTCTAGCATATTAATGTTATTTTCCCTAAATACTAGAAATTTAATATTGTGTGTTAAAGAAAAGAAACTAGAAGAAAATGTCTGTAGACACTATTGTTATATTTATTAATTAACCAAGGTACTTGACTTGACAACAAAAATATTACCTTCGTACTTTTCTTAGGAATGGTTTGCCTATGGCTAGACCGTCAATGGCAGCAATTTGTCTGTGACCTTTAAAAAAACAACCTCTAGGTCTATTAATTAAAATGGCCCTGGTAATTAGTGAAATGTGTACAATTTTACAGACATTGTTTATCATGATATGTTTATATGATATTGTTGTGGAAGAAATCGTGTTGATATGATAAAGAGACTTGTAAATAGAATAAAATATTTTAATATCTTTGATATTAATTAAGCATATACCTACTTATATACCTCAGTTAAATATTTAGATATTTGTTCTGTTGTTGGGTTTCAGTGTTTATGTAAATAGATGAATAAAAGATTTTTTATTCGTAATTTTATTTTTCATGATCAATAGACTATAATACTTAGTACCAAAATTTTTTTGTATGTGTGTGGAATAACAAGCTGGTAGGAGTCGACGCATCTTTGAATGGTCAGTAATTTTGTGCGTTTGCGAGACTGACTACTCCATTCTATTCTAATGTTATACTTTAGAAATCGTGACGTTATCTCGACATAGGTATTAGTAAAGGGTAAAGTTTATTTCTTCCGATTCTATATTAGATTCAGTCTTCATCACGGAAATATTAACGATAGTTGTCAAATTATTTACTTTTACGCCGCGGTACGTTGTCGCAGGAATGTGTCGTGTCGTGACAAAAAGTGCGTATGTACCATGATTCAAGCAGTCGCTAAACGTTTCAACTGATATAATTTGAAATGCAAATTCGAAAGGTAACCTTTACAAAGATAAGCCATCACGAGACTGATGTCATCGACAGCGCTAACTAGTACAGATGGATATCTCAGTAAACGGATTAAGGATCCTTGAATTCCAATTTACAAGTTCTCAATGAAAGAATATTAGTTAATATAAAGAATTCATTCTTCCATATACTGGACAGCTTCGCTATGTACCGTGAGCGCCATTTTCTGTAATGCGACGCGGGCGTCTTCCACCGGGAATTTTTCGCTGCACTTCAAAATGATGGCGAGCTCGTCGTCTAGAAAGTTCGCCAAGTACTCCATTGACCTCGTACTGCGCACCGCGTAATACAGCTGCTTGAATTCCACCGGCCTCTTCTCCAACTTCGCTTCCAGGATGTGCCCATAGATCGTAGGGTACTCCCAGAGCGCCTGGATCACGGGAGCCCCCACTAGGGAATATGAGTAGGGATGCGTAAAGAAGTCTTTTACGTCCAAGTAAAGTTGCCAAATAAGAGCCAAATGTCCTCCAAGTATGTAGGCGTTTCTCTCCATTTCGGGCCCTCGAGAGGACAGCTTCATGGCCGCTTGGCAGCCCTTGCCGAGCAGGCTGCCGGACGTCAGCATGGTCCGCAGCACCCACTCGTCCCGGCCTTGCCCGAGGAAGGCGTTCGAGCCGAGTTTCTTGAGGTTGTCTTCTTGCTCCCAAGCGTAGCGACTGGTCACTTCGTTGCTGCCTGATGACAATCAATTGCAGTTAAAAATAAAACCTATTTTAAAGTATTTAAATATACATATTAACGAAATAAGTTATTTTGTCGTGAAGCTTGATTGGCTTGCTACCACCTATTTGGGTACTCGCGATTTCTGGCGAAATACTCATGGAGTTCCAGCTAATAGTTTGAGAACTGGCACTAATAATTAACCAACCAGCATAGACACGACGAGAAATGAAATCGAAAATAGCGATTTACCCAAAAACAGCATAAAAGTGCTAAACAGACTCATTTAAAATCTGAGAGAATGAAGTTCAATAACAAATCATTTTGATTGACACTTATAAACTTAATTAATTTAAAAAAATGCATTAGTTTTAATATAGGTACCTAGTTACCTCGAGGTTTAGACGGCAATGGATTATTATTCTCATCGTGTTCCCCGAGGAAGTCTCCTTCGACCAGGTCTCGAAGGCCGGTGGAAATCAGCTCTGTAACCTCATTGTTACGTAATATTCCCAAGTTCTTCAGACACGTCGCGAGAAGATAATCGCCTAGATATGGAATACGAAAATTTTGAGGTGTGCAAAACGCTTCCTTTCCTAAGAGGCCCTTCCGGCCCTGCGTCTAAACAAGTTTTATGTACTAAACAATCAGGGACGCTACAGCGCCAGGTCCCGCTTTTTCAACTTGGGTCTTGGATGAGTAGGCTAGACTCGAGGATTATTTTAGCAATCTTGGCACACGTACCTAACTCTAGTGTGTTTTGTTGTTTTCCAATTTCAAAAATCCCGCTTAAAACACATTTTGGTTGAAAGTTAGATTTTGTTTTGGATTCTAGTGATAATTATTTGTGAACGTAAGGAGTAAGTGTCCCAAAAGAAGATTTACATATTACCTGTAAGTAAAACAATTTTATTCCCGTACAGCAAGTCCTTATATTTATCCCCACAGCTTTGCTTATCCTGAAGGTTCGCCATGGTCTTATGTATGAGGTGGCCAGTTCGCTTCATTTCCACTATCTCGGCCAGGGCTCTCTGTGCATGGAGCACTCCCGAATCATGATGATCACCAGTGTAATCTGTGGCATTAAACCCTGCCGCCTTGGACACGAGAAGAACTATTAGGCCTATCGACTGGAGATTGCACTTCGATCCGATGAGGAGATTTTTTGCTGATTTTAGAACAGGGTGATTGGTTCCAACCTGCAAGCGATTTGTTATAAATACGTTACAGTAGACTGCAACTTCATGATACGTTTCGGTTTTCCGAGGAAGCCTTAAAATGTCGTTTTGGGGGTTCAGAATAAAACAGGATTTTAAAGTAACTTCTAACAAACAGTGAATTAAACAAAATAGGAAAAGTAAAATGGTCTTGAAACGGTAAATAATGTCCTTTTTTTCTTTGCAGAGCCGAAAAGCAAAAGTGGATCCTCCGCACTCTTTATGGACGCGTAAGAACGTCTCGTCGATATGGTGTTATATTGTTCACAGCCGCGGTGACTTATTAACAGCTGATGTGTGCTTTGTCTGCTTATCGCCTATATACGTATCCTTAAAAATACTACCTACAAGTTTTCTCAGATGTATGGCGGTATTAGCGATCTCGTCGTTAAACAGCCAGCGGAGATTGAGGAACGACGTCGGGTAGCCCACGATCTGTTCAGCCTCGGAAATGACGTCACGCCAGTCCAGCTCTTTATGCTCGATCATACCTGGACCGCTCCAGTGCGGAGACTGTCCGTAGGATCTAATCCTGCTTGAAGGTACGTTTTGGTTAGGGTTCAAATTAGGTTCTGCAATGAACCGGTGAATGAATGGTACATATACGCGTACCTTGCTCTTGATTTGGGGCGGGCAAGGTTCCTGAATTTCTGATCCAGGAGAGAGCAAACGGATTTTTTTTAAAGGGGCAGCCTCCGTCCCTTGCCTCTGCCGCATACGCCCATACTGGTAGGTGCTACTTACATAGTTACCACCATGTTACCACTTTACCAGCCAATTTACTATAGGTATTAAACAAACATCTGCCTAAGTACTAGTTCGTAACAGGAAATAAATAAAGTAGGGGATATTCAGGGTAGAATACTAAACTTCTATTTAACAAACATTTTACAAAATCAATTCATGTTGTTAAATAATGAAGCGAATTAGCGAACTATCCATTAAATAAATAAACGATCTTCATACCGAAACGTCCTTATGCACGGCAAACGGCCAATTATCGTGGTGAGAGACTGCATTGTATTCAGATCGTAAATTTTATGAAATTGTAAATATTTTAATATTTCTCATGTCAATGTACCAATGAGTTAATATTGACAATACGTAGTCAAATTCCTAAAATACAACTTCTGTCAATGGTTGCCTGGAAGTGATTGTATCCAATTGTACAGAGTAGGTACTGGGTAGTAAAAAAGGTAGTACCTAACTGTTATTTATTGATGTTTTATTATTAAGTAGATATAATATGTACCTAGACATTAAAACAGTAGGTATTGTACCTACTGCAAATCCCAAAATTCCGTTGTAATTTTAATACTTAAGGTAAGTTTGATGTTAAATAAGTTCTAAGTAACCTCATCATAACTGCTCATCTGACTAGCAAACTCTCTCGCTTCGCTTCGGGAAACATAAATACCTACTTATTTTGAAGAATGGGGAGCTATGTGTGACCTTGCGTGATCAGCTATATTCAGAATCCGAGAAAATTCACCGAAACTGGTCAAGCAGTTTTGATTTTTCATAGGAACTTTCGTCCCCTATTTCAACCCTTTAGGAGGTTGATTTTTTAAAAAAGTAGTAGCCTATAAACATAGCTATGAGTAGCCCTGGATTTTTAACTATTTTCATTCTATGGTCATTCTGACGACCCTGTAGCCTAGTTGGTAGCGACCCTGCCTGCGACGCGCGGGGTCCCGGGTTCGATTCCCGACCGGGGCAGATATTTGTGTGACAGATAAATATTTGTACTCGGGTCGGTACGAGTGTTTTAGCGTTTATAATAATTATTATTCCAAATTCCATCCAAATCGGCAGGGGTGTCAGTTAGGTAAGCCGTAAAAGCTTAACAGTCTTTCGCATTTTTAATATAAATATAACGATAATATTTCTTTCTTTTGATTTTAAATATATTTCTATAGGAATGGTCACAGGCTGACAGGGTATACGAATGTTCATGTAAGATCGGTACACAGATAGTAGGTAGGATAAGGTTGGTACACTTACGTATGCAATATTATTATTTTTTGATTCTATCGCCATTTAGCAATGATGCTTTATACCCCTTTATAATGCAGGAGAAAAAATATCGAAAAGAACACTTCGTAACTTACATGCTAAGATTGCTAATTGTGCAGTTTATATTCAGCTGCGTTCGAATCATATTTATTTAGTGATAACTAAAATAAATTAAAACATGGTAATATAAAATAACTTATTTGAGACTGTAATATTCTAAACGGATCGTGGCGCAACAAAACTATCATGAACAACGCTAATAAATATGTATTTCTTATAAATAAACATAATGCGTGGCATAAACTATTCGTTACTACTTGGATAAAATCAAGTGTAGGGAACGGTTGCAAATTCTGCAAAGGGCACGAGTTAAAATTATCATTAATTTCTACTTACGATGGGAAATGTCATGGAGACGATTTGCTGAGCCTGCTCGGCTAATTTCCGAGCGCGACTACGTTTCCCGCGCACGCATCGCCCATTATCGGGTCGCACGTCACTTCCGTTGACATTTGAATTTTAAATTACGAAGAATACGGAGTCGAAATGTAATCGTCTGCACGAATTTGTTTGCGGTCAGTGGTTTGAATTTTGGTCTCGTTGGTATAGCTACAGGTTGACCTTTACAATCCTGAGGGTTTGCTTGCAATTAGGTCCAATTAATTTGTGAGAACCCAGCTAGTTGAACAATTTTTTGTACCTACCTATCAACAGAACTTTCACTGGCACGGGCTATTTTTAAAATTTTATTCCAGTAATTTGTTATCGCTAAGTATGATTAATTGTACTTACACACTTTCAATTTTAAAATTATAAGTAGGATCTGTCACAAATGAAATGAACAAATAAAATTTATCCAGCGAACAAATTTTTATTGTATAAAGTCACGACACTACACCACTACACAGCATCGACGAAGTTCTAGAGTAAAAAGAACGATTTGGAAATTACAAAAATTCCTTTTTCGAATTCAAATACAGAGATACCACAATTAAAAAAGCGCATGCTATCATTAAGTTAAGAGTTTAATCGCTGGCCGTTAGTAATTATAATAACACGTGTGGGCAATGGAGATAGCAGCCAGGCAAGGATACATTCTGAAATTATAGACGAGTTAATCGATCGAACCACTCCTAATCGTTACTCTGATCTTGCGAAAGGGTTAATTGTCGAGCGGACCAGGGACTTCAACAGCTGTTGTGTATCTAGTTTTTCTGTCGCTTTGGGTTTAATAAGTGATAAAGAATAGGAGAATAGGAATTTTTATTTTAAAATTTAACAACAACGTGCCCATCTAACCCACACAACTTGTACCTATCTCACAAGAAGCAATTACAATTTATTAGGTATCTATTAGATAAATAATATGGTTCCTTAGCGAGAATCAATTCGTGAATCTTAAGCTTGAAAGTTAGATTTATTCTAATTGAGTTGTAAGATCGTAAGTTGGATAATTTACTAAAAGATATTGGATGGATTTCTGAATCTGATTTCTGAAAATATTTCTTCCAATATCAACGTACCAACGGTTATGTTATGGTAATTGTTACGCGAGAACACTTCATAAAATCACAATGTGACACTATATTCTCATTAACGATGTCTTCCTCGACATTTAGCCTGTAATGGATACATCTTTGATTCCTGCCGCGCTTGACCCTACAATTCATTAAATTGTTGTTTATTACTTTTACTTAGAACGCAATTAAGTATTGTGCGTTGTGTTAATCTAGAATGTGCGTTTCAATTAGGGCTGCCATCATCTAAAATTCTAAATTGTTAATCCACATGGATACTTTCAAAACCCCGCACATTTTGATGAAAGGTTCCCCAAAACGCCTGAAAAATTTTTTTTCGACAGAATGGAACATTATTTTTGTTGTTGGCAATTTTTTGCGTCATTGTTAGGTTTGAGTTTGAAATTGTCGATGCGGCTTATGAATCAATATTTAACTCAGTTTGTTTTAATTTTTTTGGATTAAGATAAAGTACTTACGTTTTACTAAAGTACGTTTCTTGACGTATGTAAACGTTATAAAACTTTTCGGAAGGCCCCTAAACAAATTAGAACTTCTGCTCTCTGACTAGGAATCCGAAGAAATTCGCAACGCTTGGCATCCCTAGTTTAAATAATAGCATCAGTTAACCACCGCCGGAATCATATTATTTACTCGTGAAAATATGTATGGACATCATTGTACAAAATAAACTGGGTGACTCAACGTCCTTCCATCACTTGACCTAACCATAGGTACGACTTAATATGAGCCTATTGGTATTTTAATGCTCGCCAGACAGTTGGAGGACGAAATCGGAATTGAGTAAAATATTTGTGCTGAACCTATTGGCGGCATCTAACATGAAAGGCAGGCTGTCATTACCTCGTCGGTCATTCTGCAGTGCACGACGAGCAAAGATTTTATATTGATGCAAAGTAAGTATAGAGATGAAACCAGACGACGCGACATAAATAAAATTATACATACACTTTCAGGTATAAAAATACACGTACAGAAACTGAAGTAACCGGAAGAAGTCGTAAGAAACTCCCAAGAAGCTTTTTTCGATTATGTACTACTGTGTAGTAAGTTGGTAGGTGTAGGTAGGTACGTCTTGCTACTATATCCGAGTATATCCTTAGGTATCTATCAACTTCCTACGATGATAATAAACATAAAGAAAAACTGAGAAACCATGTTACCAGTCCACCATTGATCTGAAAGAGATAGGTACATTCTTGCAATTTCCACTTACCCTACGATTTTCGACCTGGCTCTTTTCGATAAAAATAATGCAGTGATCATAATATTATAGGCCACTATAATTGAAATACGGAAGGGCGAGACTAGACTTACATACACATCCTTCGCAGACAGTCGGCTACGTTTGCAGCCATAGGTCCTGACCGGTGCGCTGCGGTGTATGCTATGCATCTTCTGAACATGTAATATCTCATACAAACTGACAGTGTTACAATGTTACCAAGCGCACGTTGAGCGCCGCGACTAAAGTGTACAACCAGTAGCAGCTATAGGAAGTACGGTATCCATAATGAATACCAACGCCCGAGAGTTATTGGCGATGTAAACACTGCAAGGAGCCTCTTATGGTTGCAGGAAGTGGGGATAACGGTTATAAATCACTGTTGTATGTTCTTTTGTTAATTTATGTGTTGTCAGGGATAATCTTGTTTGTTAACTTAAAACATTACGCCTAATACGATTCAATGATCTGATTTAACATTCAGTTTAGATAAGAGTTAGAAACAAAAAATAAATGAAATCCTTCTTGTGACTTCTAAGTTCACTGTCTATTCTTTATTACTAGCCTGTTTCAATAGAATTTTAAATAAGTCTTAAACAGGGTCCAAAGGACTCTCTAACAATAGGTACCTAGGTCTCGAATTAAAACCTAATTAAGTATAAAATTTGGGTACCTACTTGAGTCACATGTCACATTAAGTAGGTCGTTCGTCTTTCTCACATAGATAACATTCCAAGCATACAATCTAAATTAGCATTTTTCAAGACCTGTATCTGTAATCTATCTATACTATAATAAAACTGTAGGAGCACGTGTTCTGTACATTGAATATTTTTTTGAAATTTCGACTAAGGGGCACTTACATATCGAGATAGAACTCAAAATTATATTTTTTTTATTTATTGTCTGTCTGTCTGTCTGTCTGTCTGACCGATCATCACGCGTAAACCACTGGACGGATTTCATTGAAACTTGGTAAAGTTATTACCTATATACTGGTGTCTATTATAGGGTACTTTTTTTTTCGAATAATATTAAGTTTCCCTTGGGAGAGGTGACTAAAGTTTGTATGGAATTTTTTTATAACGTCGTCCGATTTACTTTAAATTTGGAACAAAGGGTTACCACTTAAATTAATAGAATACGTATTTCTCAGTTTTTCGATATTTTGTAAGGAAAAGAAAAAAAACACAAATAAATGCGGAAATTTGTAATTTTTTAAGGTAACTTTGTGACTAAACTAGAAATGATTTTAACCCCATATTTAAAAACTATTATAGCTAAATAAGTAATTTTCAATGTAAAATCAGTATTTAAAAAATAGCCAGCAAAGGATGCAAAAATGGGGATAAAGTTGGTACAATTAGAGGTGCAGTGTTTATTCGAGTTGACTTAAGTTTTGTCATTTTTGTTGCGGGCTTAGATTTTTGTGAGACTTTCACTGAGAGATAGAGAAGGTTCTGGAGCAAAACACAGGCCACTTATTATCCTGGAATTCCAGCGGAATCAGGATTCACGCTGGAAAAACTACTATGCGCGAAGGTGCGAGTTTCATTTTTATAGGACTTTCACTGGGAGATAGAGGCAGTTTTGGAGCAATATACAGGATAATTTTATCCCGGAATTCCGTGGAATCCTTATTCACGCGGGAAAAACTCATATTCGGGAAATAGGTCGCGGGTTCAGATATTTATGGGACTTTCAGTGGAAGGTAGAGAAGGTTATGGAGCAGTATATAGGCTACTTTTTGTTCCGGACTTCCCGCGAGATCGAGATTTACACGGGAAAAACTCCCTCCACTCAACTGCTCTGTAGAAGTTGTGAAAAAATTCATTAAACATTTTCGCGCGCCAAAAATACTCGCACAATGCGAATTCTGTGGCATCCTACTAATATTATAAATGTGAAGATTTGTATGTTTGGTCCTCAATCACGAAAAAACGGATGAATGGCTTTGGATGAAATTTGGTACACGGATAGTTTATAACCCAGAATAACACAGGACACTTTTTATCCCGGAAATCCCGCGGGATCCGATTTTACGCGGGAAAAACTTCGACGAGTATGGGTATAGCTTCATAACAAACATATTAATATAAAAGTAACAAGGCTGTCTTTCCGAAAATCCCGCGGGATCGGGAGCTTATCCCGAAATTCCTACGGGAGCGAGACCTACGCGGCTGATACTTATGGGTCCCGAAGCGAAGCGAGGGCGGTTCGCTAGTCATTATAATAAAATTTTATACCTAGCATTTTAATTAGCCCATTTAGCACCTTAATTAGAACCTAACTGACATGCTAACATGTGGATGGGGCATTCACGCTGGGCAAGCTGCAATCTTATCTACGGATAGTGATCGCAGACTTGATATTAACAAATTACAGAATAGCAAAATATGGTCCACAATAATGGCAGGTAATAAATTACTTTTAGTTAGGTACTTAAATACTTTTGTATAATATTCAGTTAGGTAGGTACCAACGTGTAGATATCTAATGTGTGGACATTTAGGTCCATTGTAAACAAATCGAATTAGGTCAGGATTGTCCAGCAAATACCGTTTACCAAACGACTTTAATTTAGAGATCAAACACCACGATCTGCAGAACACGGACACGGATCGTGGGAATGTCGCTGCAACTCAAAACTCGAACGGAAAATACTTACACAAATGTTTGAGCGTTAATGTAAATTGCGCGGGAAAGGATGACAGCGGGCCGCCGCCATATTTCTCCTTCCCATCGGCTGCGTTCGCAACCAGTTGATTTATGCCAGGTTCGATTGAATTAGATGAATGGTCTGTGTGATGGTGTCTAGGGTCTGAATTGGCATTTCCTGAATTTCGTGCATAATTTTACTTAGTAGTTGTATCAACATTGGACTCGACATGTTTATGCTCATCAAATGATTTTTATTAAGTAAACAAAACATTAGTAAAACAAAAATTACTTTTAATACCCTTTTAGTAACACCTACCTAAGTACCTACGTGCTACTTCTTTATCTTAAGTGTTAAGTACCTTATTATTGTATTGTCATTTTTTTCTTTTCTTTCTATCACTTCCGTTACTCAGTGACTGACTACAGAAAACATACCTACTTACAACCAAAAAGCTATTTGGCATGATGTAACTGATGTCCCTTGGGGAGTGTAAAGAAGCACTAAGAGATTTTTAGAAGGGGTTTAAGTAAAACGTTTTAGGTATCCTTTCAACGGATTCACTCGAAACTTTGTATAAGGTTTTTCAAAAGAGACATAATTTATGAGAACAAAGGAAGGACTTTTGGAAATTAGAAAAAATAGTTAAGTGTAAAATTAATCGTAAGAAAAAGCTCTAATAGGTTTCTAAAGGAGGGATATAGGTGGGTACTTACGGAAAGCTTGTAGATACGTTTGAGTGTTCCTTCATAGGTACCACCCAAGCCCAACCGACGGACATAGATAGGTACTGTAGAATTAATAAGTTATGTGATTGTAAGTGCATTGTTTTTTATAATAGAAATAACATATAGGATGAGAAATATGAGAATATTATTTTCCTGTAGGTACCTATATCACCCCTGTGGCCTTTTATCTTGAATTCTTGACCGATATCTAGCTAGCCATTCAAACATAAAAGGACGTTCATTTACCGCGCCACAAGCAACCTTTTAAAGCTTTTTATGTACCTACATTTATACGTGCAAAATCTGCCTCTTTTGATTTCTTTCTTATTACAATGATTAGCAACATTGCATTGGTAGCTATATATTTTTGACCTAGCTTATGATATTACATAGGTGCCTATGCATTTGTTTACATAATTATGTAGGTATCTATGTATTTACTTAAACTAAGAAGTTCTTGGAAACAATAGGCAATGAATATAAACTTGCACTAATAAGTAGTACATTACCTACGTTCAATTGAAAAATGTAATTCATTAAACTATAGCAAGCGGTTGCAGGCGGACTTAAACGAATTGCACACCTATTTTTTATTGTGTGCTCAGTTAATTAAAACCATTACAACTTAATAAAAGGTGAGGTGAAATGCGCGTTGAATCAAAGCAAAATATCCATTCAAAGATCTTCAGTTCCCATTTAAACGGAGCGGTTGTTTCTTACGGCACAATGGATCCGGTAAATAGAGCAAAAATGACGCTCGTCGAGGAATCGGCATCAGTTGGCGACATTTAAATGTGCCGGCGGCGCTTTTGCGTCCGCCATTTGCATCCGAGATCGCGTCGATCGCCATCTTTGCTCGTTTTTTCCCGCCAATGCAATGCCACTGGCAGGGCCGAGGCACATCAGGTTTTTGTGGAATTTGTGTACAGCGTATATTGGTGCATGTTTTTGTGCCCAAATTACACTTGATTATACGTTTCTCATTGTACCTACGTTTAAGGTTTCTTGTAGCTGCAAACCGGTATGTTTTACCATAGGTAGGTACATTACCTACCTACACGATTTACATAGGTACCAAGTAGGTACATTCACATAATTTGGTTTGAAAGAGAGGGTAGAGATAAATTTTACCCAAGCAATTGTTCCCAATTAAATGTAACGGTTTTATTACGATTCATTAGCAAAGTTTTAGATCTAAAGATAGGTACGGTTTCTTCCATTATTTTCTTTTATAAAACAAAGCTTCACGCAAGATAATTTTTAGATTATTTACGTATCATTTAATGCAAGCCTAAAGCATTTATTTTCGAAACAATTTCTTCAAATTAACTGATAATGTGGTATCAAGATCCATGCCATCCGATAGATAGGAGATCGATATTACCTAAGTAGCTAATTGGTAGCTAAAAAAAGATGAAGTCGCCATCTCTATTCTCCGTCACTGCCATGGAATCCGGCTTTTAAGTATTTTTGTAATGCCTGCATGAGTAGCTAAATAACATGAGCATAACAGATGATAAGCAGCACAGAACATAGTTGAAATCCTAAAAGCACCGCATAATCTTTCTCATTACTTAGGTTGGTATTATTAGGAATTATGCGTGTACTTAATTCAAATTTAAGTGTAGCTATAGCTAATATTACTCAAATCGTGCGATTAACACTAGGTACCTCTCAAATAAAAAGCGAATTATCGGCAGTTTTTGGCCGAAACCGAAACTAAGGCTGTAACTAGAATTTCGGCCGAAACTTGCTGAAACCGAAACTTTCGGTCGATCACAAGGTAACTACTTAGAAGCAATGAAAAAAAATGTGCATAAGTATTCCCTATAATTAATACTTGGAAAATAAAAATATGTAAATAGGTATTTTGAGTTCAACAAACCCTTTAAATTGCGACAATTGTGGGAGAAACCCTGTCCCACTAATGGGGCAAGTTGATAGTCAAGACTAGTCTATTTATTCGGCACTTGGTGTACCCCAAGCTCGCTACTTATGCGCCAAACAATTTATAGTAGGTAAATAAGTTTGGCGTATCCTTTATATTCGGCGGCGAGGCAAAGGCTCCATTCAATTATTCAATGCACTATTTCTGTTTAATACGCGACGAACAGCGAGACACGTGTACCGGGTGATAAGACTGATTGTTTTGCAGCTCGCTACAATGTTTTCAAGCACGACTTTCATTGTCACGCTCAAAACTTTCTCTATTTCAAGCATAGGTAATGTTTGTTTTCAATACGTAAAGAAAGTTATTTTCAAATTGAGGAGGCCTAGAATAAGCTTTACTACGCTGTGCCAATGCAGGTTGGTAGAAGGATTAAGGCTAAACCAAATAAGCCCGAAGTTTTTCGCTACACATAATCTGCTGTCTAATGATACCAACTGCTTTACCTACATGCCCTCCGATGCCCGTAAACGCTCAAGGATTTGTTGCAACTAGCGCTACGCGGAAGTTACATAACTACCTACCCACTATTGGTCAAAGCTTGAATTGCTCTAGGATCAACGTGAGCCGCTGGACTATGAAGTGAACGATACAAAGTCATATTACTGAAATAACTAGTAAACGCGCCCTCGCTCCGCTTCGAAGAACCAGCCCCTTATAGTAGAAGATAGGTAGCTCTCAGAAGGCTGATTTTTTTCGATTTAGGTATTTGACTGTTATCGTTGTATTATGACCAAATTATGAATATAAAAAAATTCTATGAATTTTAAATTGTTATTCCGATGTCTAAGCTATGTTACTGCGAAGTTTCATGAAAATGTGTTCAGTAGTTTTTGCGAGAAAGAGTAAAAACACGCACACACATCCTTACAAATGCATATGAATAAAGCAATGACAGCCGAGTGTTTGAACATTGGACTCCCAGACTGAGATCGTTGGTATGTATTTTACGGCTCGGGGGCCGAAGAGACGTGAAGAGTGAGAGTTATGCAAAACGGCATGGCTCCCGAGAACTCATAGGTACAGGTAGCAGCGACCCTAATGGTGCCTTTGGAGGTATAAATGGCCCTTTGCCAGAAAAGTGATGACCGCTGATCTATAGACCATGGTCCGTACCGCTCAGTTTGTGAAAGGAAACTGGTGTCAGCAGTGGGATCGTTATAAATTACGATGTGGTAAAAAAAATGAATCAATAGCAAAAAATTTATTGCAGTTTACAAATATATCTCTTAAATTACTAATTAAACAGTACAATCAACAAATGCTTTTCTTGTCCTCAAAGTTTATTTCTACATAGTTCCACAGTATCACCAACATTTTCTCTTACATCTAGCTAGCTTAACCTAAAGATACGTCCCTTGAAGGCATCACACAAAAATTCACAAAATGTTCATTCAATCCACACAAGGAGCTAGCCGCTCGGAGAGCCGTGGTCATACAACTAGCGAGTACTTCCCGACGACGTCGCGGTAGAAGCTGAACACCAGGCGGCTGGCCAGCCGGCAGCGCTCCAGCGCCTCGTGGTACGTGTCCTCGCTGAACGTGCCTTGCGTGAAACCTGGAGATGTGATAGGGGTTTTAGATTTTTTCAGTCATGTAATATATTTTGTAGTTATCAATGCTTTTTTCATTATGTGTGGCACCATCGCACACATGTCAAGCGTGAATCATGAATTTTTCTACACCGATTTCATATTTACAAGTTCTGAACGTGAACAATGAAGCAACTGCGGGGACAGGCGGTAGTTAATTAATAAATGTTAGAAATAAAATAAAGATCATCTTTATTTTATTTCTAACATTATTTAACTTTATTTTATTTCTAACTTTAGTTTTAACTTTTTACATCTTATATCTATTCAACTGCAGACCGCCCCTGCTGTAGCTAAACTTATTCGATCAATTTAGATCAGCGGTCGTCATACTTAGAGGCTGGCTACTTAGACACTTACTAAGAGCCGCACTATGTACGCTGTATGAGCGCCTGCATGCAATAAATACTCTTTTGTATACTCTTCCCTCCGTCGCTTCTAAGTTGCCGCCGAGCTGAGAGCATCGGTGATAGCCTAGTGGTTAAGAATTCGGACTCTTACTCGGGGGGTCCAGGTTCGAATTCCAGGACACGCAATTCTAACTTTCAGAAGGAAAATATCGTGAGGAAACCTGCATACTAGAGTTCGCAAAAAACTCAAAAGGTGCGTGAAGTTCGCCAATCCACACTTGACCAGCGTAGGGGACTATGGCCTTAACTTCCTCAGTCTGAGCAGTCACCCGTGTCCAGCAGTGGGACAATATTATGTGTTTTAATGTGAGCGCATCGTAAAACCTTACTAGTAATCAAACTGCGGTCCCGTCCATCGAACACAAAGTGCAGCACGGCCCGCGCGGCGTCCAGCTCTGCCGCGGCCGGCTGCAGCGCCAGCTCGCCGCTCGCCAGCACGCAGCACGACACGCCCGCGAACACCGCGCGCATGCCCACGCCACAGTTCAGCAGCGCTAGGCATGTGGCGTTCACCGCGCAGGATATTAGCTGTGGAGGGCAAAGGAATGTTGGTGTCAGAGAATGTTGAATGCAGAGATCTGCTAAATATGATGAGTATGATGGCAAGTTGTATTCGGAGGTACGGAAATGCGACGCGAGCGCATAGCGAGAAAATTTGGTAATAACAATGGGTGTAAGATCACCTTTAAGGACCTCATTTTCACTTACCATCAGGTGGGATTATTGTCAACTAAGCTAAAAAAAAAGCTAAGCTACAACCCTCTAATATCCCACTACTGAGCACAGGTCTCTCCTCATTACTGAGGAGGCCTAGAGCATACTCCACCACGCTGCTCCAATGCGGATTGGTGGAGGGGTTAGTGGCCAACCCAGTGTCGAAAGTTTTCAAGCCGTCCGAAGGCCTCCGACATGGCTTAACGACTGCTATCAATCGATAACAACCGGGACCGACAACTTTACGTGCCCTCCGAAGCACGGAAGCGCTCAAGATATTTTGCCACTAGCGGTCACCCATCCGACTATCGACCGCGCCCGCTGTTGCTTAACTTTGTCGATCGCTTAGGATCGACGCAAGCCGCCGGGCTATGAGTGCTTTTTATTGTCAACTACCTTATAAGAATTTGCATGGCTCCAGGTGTAATCATACTCACAATAATGATTGTTGAATACATTTTGGGCATTTTTTTGAAAAGCAGACATTATACATACAACCTTATATATATACAACCTTTTAAAATTTATATTCCTGTTCTCGTCATGGGATCGCCGTCACAGTGGATGATGATAGTGATCATCGGAGATCCCCCCCCCAGTTGTGAAATTTAAGTCCATCACATCTGTTTTACAGCCCCCCTTTTGTGGTACTATAATGTGTACATTAAAAAATATACTTACCCCACCAAAGTCTTCCAGCTCTTGTATAGTGACTGTGATGCCAGCCCGAGGGTACAAGCAGCCTAGTATGGCTGCTTCACATGTCTTCCTTATTACATTTTCATTGTACCTACAATGCATACAGATTTTGACAACCCTGTAGCCTAGTTGGTAGCGACCCTGCCTGCGACGCGAGGGGTCCCGGGTTCGATTCCCGGCCGGGGCAGATATTTATGTGGCAGATAAATATTTGTACTCGGGTCATGGGTGTAATTGTGATGTGTTATATGTGTAGTCCATGCCACTCGCGACACAGGTACCTAGTAACCTACTGCGGGGGTATGAGTGTGTTAGCGTTTATTTATAATTTAATTTATTTATAGATTGTTTGGATAGATGGTCAAACCTTACAAAATTTATATCTTCATAGTTATTAAATCACAATCTGTATAATCTCCAACAAGACTTTACTGCCAACTAGCATGAACAAATCAGGTAAACTATGTGATGTGACTTCGCATTTTGGGTAAACAGTTGGAAATACTAATGCAAAACACATGAATATTAACTATTTAATACTATCCGATATCCATTAAAAACATTATTGTTCATGTTAGGAGCGTGATATCTAATATTCTAGGTATAAATTTCACAATACTCTTATAAATACAAAATCCAGGAGGGAGCAAATTTAATTTATAATGTAATTTATTCATACAGGTATTGGTAATACCCCTCAGCACGGCATTTCAAGATCTGGAATAATTTCATGAGCAGTTAATGTTGGTGTCGGCTCAGATTGAAAGTAATAAATGTCCATACCTGTCTGCAACACATGGTCTGCCTCCTATGCTGAGATATAGAATTTCCACGTTCGCTTTCTCCACATTCTGACTCTGTGTTTTGATATCCATCGGTCCATTCACGCTAACCAATGTCACCGTTTCACCTGGAATATTACAGAACCGAATACATAAATAAACCTTCCGTTTAAAATATTCGAAATAAATGTATACTTTTAAATTCCATCCTTCATACCTTGCGCTAATATTGCTGATCCATCGGATTTCGAAAGATAATTGAGCTCACATTTCATAGGCTTCAGCTTGAAATCTTCCATCTCCTGTACATCTGGCATGCCCATTTCTATTTACTATATAAAAATATCTATTCAATTCAACATCAAACTATTTTATAGAAATAATAACATTCAACCTACTACAAACATAACCTACAAAACCCGGCGATTGATAGACAAGGAACATATCAGGGGTCTAATAACAAAGTCGGCAAAGTCCCATATAATGTCAAACGTTGATTTTAATTTTATTGACTATAGCAATACCTTTCTTACTGGATCACTTTGAGAGATTCTAACAAATCTGGCTAAATCCAATAGATTTTCAAGCATAAAGTAAACGTTTTATTACAAATACGGCAAAGTCCCCAAATGTCATAACAAAACTAGTAATGTCCGTTTCGACCAATCAGAGCCGAGCAGTTTCAATGGCGGTTTGTAACGAAGCTACTCAGTGCATGTTTTGTTTTTATTTGAATAAAAGTGTTTAAATATCCGATTAAGATTTAAAAAAAGTGAAAAGTTAAGGATGGAGTGCCGACCTATAGTTGTGCCTAAAAATAAAGCTAGGAAACGAACTGCGAATCCCGAAAACTGGAAGCAAAATGTGGCAAAGAAACGAAGATTAGAGTGCGTTTCACGTAAGAGTTCCCCTCGCTAAAATGTTGGTAGCGATGAAATGAGTGTTGCCAAATTAAAACAAAAAAATATTCCCTTTAACTAGGGAGAAAATAAAGATGACTTATTGTGTTCTTCCGAAGCTATAAATATTAATGTTACAAAATATATATTTTTTCGGCTGAGCATATACTTATCCACCAACGCAATATTGAAAAAATACAGTACATAATTATACGATATTAATATTACGAAAAGGTCTACTACTCGCTCAAGACAAACAAAAGATGATATTCCGTGTAAACAAAAGAGATGCCAGCGAGTACCTGCTGACTCTTCACGCTGCCGGCCATCTTACTGTCTTTCGAACGTATCTTGAGCAAGAAAATAGCCGAGTTGCACTCGCTGACTCGGAGGCGGTGGGACACCTGCCTAAGGAACCAAACAAAGGAAAAGAAAACAAGCAGAATATTTATGTGTAATATTTTATTATATTTTTTTACAATAAGAATGATCGTCTCACGGACCCACACCCGAAATATTACTATTATCTGAATAGTCAAAATCATCCAATTTTACTTCTTTTTCTCGATGACGTTTTTTGCCCGGAGTAGAAATTTTGGTTGACGTACTGGCTTCCATCTCACCTTCACGAGTAATTTTTGAAACCGTCTTTTCCGAAATACCTTAAAAGGAAAATTTATTAATTAGTTTAATATAAAAAAGAAATAACTTCATGTACAAATAAATAGCGTAGTAGGGGGTAGCAGCGCCTTCTTGCAAAATAATAATACCTATTTACTGTGGTTACCATATGGTGACTATCTTAATTGTAACAGTGGTATTTTATAATTAAGTTATGCTGAGTATTAAAATAAAATATAGTAATCGCTGTCGACCATTTGGGGAAATTTTCAATAACCAACCTGTCATGGCGGCAACACCGCGTCGAACACATTCCAGCGGAATTAGTTGTTCCTTTTTGCGTTTTTCACGTTCACAAAAGCTTTTTACTTTTAACACCAACTCTCTTTCACCACTTTTCAGTGTTCTAGGCATGATTAAAACTCGAAAACAACAAATAATGGGAAAAATAAAGCGGAGCTGTAAGTTTCGGATCTTGACTGTTTGCGTTTTGACAGACAGGGCTGCCAACAATATAGCGAACTCAGCGAAGGGAACTCTTAGGTGAAACGCACTATAGTAGTTACTTTGTTTAGGGTTGTATTTACATCAAATTATTAGGTATGCACGACACAATAGTATTTTAAAACATTATAACTTTAGATTTAATAAAAACGTGTGTTTACGTATCTACATGAGTGTATGAACGTTATCTATACTATCTATAATTCTATACTAAAATTAAAAAGAGGAAAGATTTGTATGTAAGTATGTTTATAACGAATTATCTCAAAAAGTACTAGACCGATTTTAAAAATTCTTTCACCATTTGAATGCTACATCATCACTGATTAATATAGGTAATAAATAATAAATGTCCACCCGTGCAAAGCAAAAAGCAAAAGCAAAAGAAAAGAAAAAATATTATGATGATTACGCCACATGAAATTTCGCAGGGTGTCACAATGAAATCCCAGAAAATTAATGATGTATCTGCATTACTTTCTAAACATTATGGATCAGATTGGCATAATATTAGCGAACTAAGTTACTACAAAAATATTATCAATCAACATAATGGAAACATTGATAATGAAGAAATTAATTATTGCGAGTCTCGCACGGAGAACTCTGCTTTGTTGGTTTAAAGTGGTCATGTATTTTTTCATTTGATTGATTCATTGAAGTAAATTAAAACATTACGAATTAATTTAATGTTATATTTTGACAACCCTGACCATTGACTGTTAAAATAATATCCTAACAAATATGGCAAAGTCACTAATCGTTCATAACAAAAACTGAAAAGTCCGTCCTTAACTAACAAATATAGCAAAGTCCATTAAATTATTTAATTTTTTAAATGTACCAACTTGTTTGAGCATTAAAATATAGTTTGAAATCAAGTATATCAAAATTGTTTATGAGAAAATGGTTTACAACAGTAAGTATGTAATATGCTTTAAAAGTTATCTGATTTTTATAAATGACGTAAATTTACTTTAACCGGACTTTACCGCCTTTGTTATTAGACCCCTGATATATACCCAAGTAGATATACTAACATGAATATGACAGATGACTGTTGACAGTTGACAATATTGACATTGACAACCGTAATCACAGATGATTTATATTTGTTTCATCGAATCTGTCCATTCCATTGATTTTGTCTATATCTATATTCCTCATGAACTTAATATATTCCTATCTCCGGCCGCGTTCCGTAACTAGCCCATAACACTCATAACGTCTAAAAAAACGGTTCCATTACTAATTAAGGGCATTATGGTCGTGGCATTTGGTGGTCGTTTGAGCGGTTGTGTTGTGACGTAATGGATTACGTATCACTTTCCATCACAACGACCCATTTCGATCGGTGAGGCGTTGTGGGCGTCCATTAGGAACGGATAATTTGCCAAATTTGCCAAATTTTACCTTAACAAAATAATAAATAAAAAGTACAACACTCTGAACGTCAAAACCTGATGTAACTCAAAATACGGGCGTTGAGGGCGGGATTGTTATGAGCTAGTAAAGGAACGCGGCCATTGTATTCTATAATGAAATCTTTAACTAGTCTGTGACAATATTACATTTGCTGGCACTGCTGGCAGTGACATGACACTGACTGACGTGACAACTGTCAAAAGTCAAAAAATGCATTTGTGGAATGCGGACAAACGGGACAAATCGTATCGTATCAAAAAATTAAACTTTTTATGTTCGTATTCGTGTCGTAAACGTTATAAAACATTTCTATATAGGTATTAGCCGTACAAACAAAATACGTATTTACTGCTTGAAATCTAAATAAGTTCAAAATGAAGACTAGATTCAATTCTTACGACATAATATGTATGGTTTCGGAGCTACAAAGGTATTGTAAAACATTTCTCAACATTGAACTTGTATTTTGTTTTTGTTTTTAGTTCTGATTTAGGTTTGGTGTTCACATCAAATCTGAGAACGATTTATCGTCGCCTTACCTTATGCTATGTAGTATTGTTTGTGTGAAACTGCATAATATATAATAACAAAACACTGCATCAGCAATCAGCCTTGTTATTGGATCACCTCACATCGGATAAACTCGTGGCTTTAGGTCACGCATCAAAACTTTGTGATTTTCTTCAATAATATATGTGTGAAACAGTAAATACATATAAGTCTGAGTATGTTTAAGAAAATAGTTCTGTATGCTTCAGGTTATTTCAACTTGTATAAATATAAATCTTTGAGACTTTGTTTTGTTCTTCGTTGTAAGGACAGATCAAGGAGGAATATTAAGTTACATTTTAATGCAGGTTAATTATTTTTTTTATAATTATTTAAGGACTAAGTACTCAATATTGTATACATAATTAACTATTCAATATTGTATACTTTGACAGGTGATAAATAGAGAGTGAAATGGCACCATTCTATCCAAATATGTTTACCTGTTTAACAAAAAAACATCTTAGACTTCGACCTTCTTTATGAAAATTTGTACCTTATTGCAGGTTGATTGGTATGAGGGTCAACCAAGTGTATGACATAGACAACAAGACGTATGTCATCAGACTCCAGCGCTCTGAGGAGAAGGAAGTGCTGCTCCTAGAGTCGGGCAGTCGATTCCACACAACTCAGTTTGAGTGGCCAAAGAATGTTGCTCCTTCTGGATTTACTATGAAGGTTTGTTATTCATTGACTTGATTTTGCTAACCATAGTGAAGAACGAGCAGATGAATTATGTGGTATCCATTGAAATCTCTTATTTATGAATTCTCCATGTATTGCCAATCATTAAGAAGGAAAATAATATTATTAATATTTTTAATTATTGAATCAAAAAATTCATTTCCAATTGAATGAAAAGTTAGTATTACAAGTAGGAGGATTTAAAGTTCTGTCAATCAAATATTTCAGCTCCGTAAACATCTGAAGAACAAGCGTTTGGAGAAGCTATGTCAGCTGGGTGTAGACCGTATAGTTGATCTGCAGTTCGGCAGCGGCGAGGCAGCGTACCATGTCATCATGGAGCTGTATGACAGAGGCAACATTGTCTTAACCGACCACGAGCTGACAATTCTCAATGTTCTTCGGCCACATGTTGAGCAAGACAAGATCAGGTAATTATGGTTGATGAATGTATAAATTACAAGGATGTTTGGAAGTAGCCATCCCCAACCGTATGTGCCGTTTTAACAGATGTGCTGAGGAGTTTATTGCCATTTTTCGCCTCTATCATAAAGAATTATAAAAATGATTTGAGTTTGTTCAAACATGTTCAAGTATTGGTCATTAACCATAGTATACATTTTATTTTTAATTTTGCAATTTAATTTGCAGGTTTGCAGTAAAAGAAAAGTATCCTTTAGATAGAGTCAAAACTAGCTATGAAGTGCCCAGTGAAGATATACTTAAGGAAGTACTGGCAATTGCTAAGCCCGGGGACACACTCAAGAAAGTACTGAACCCAAAACTAGGTATCCTAATTCACTATTCACTTGAAGGGTCTTTGAGCTCTGTAATCGATGTCGCCCAGTATAATGTAGACAAGTTCTTACAAAGCTCTGAAGCTTCTTGCATCTTCTACCATCAACCGTTTTAGAATCAAATGTACAATTGTGCTGTTGGTTCAAAAGTAACAGCCAATCTGGCGGTGAACTTAAATATAAGCTGTTTATTCCGTTCTTGTCACATAATTCAAAATTAAATTGACAATCTCCTCATTAATATAACAAGCAAACTAGGTACTTATAACACAACATAACACAAGATTTGGTGCCTTTTTTCTAACAACCTTTGTTTTTACGAACAGAGTTTGGCGCAGCAATAATAGACCATGTGCTGCTGGTGAATGGTCTGACGGGCAACATGAAGATATCCAAGGACCCCAACAAGGGTTTCGAGCTCGAGAGGGACTTTGACAAGCTGATGACGGCTTTGAAACTGGCTGAACATCTGTTTGAAAACGTTAAGGATCGAGATCCAAAGGTAATTGCTGCAGGACGTGACTAGATGACAGACAGCATCTTTTTTGTATGATTTTTATATGGAAGGAATCTCTCATACAATCAAATACTCGTTCGTATTAGAGGCTATTTCAAAATGTATGTGCAACATATTTAAATATTTTAGTTCTTAACTATCTTTCTTTTACTGCATTCTGCAAAGGTGCTTTAGCTTTTTAGGTGCATTTAAGAACAGTATGTACTTATAATTAAATTTTTTTTTGTACTGAACCGAACGGAACCAGTTACAAATGTCTATTTCTAATTAAACTTATCATTAACATATCCATTTTCTGTATATTCTACAGGGCTACATAATCCAGAAAAAGGAAGAGCGGCCGGACGCCGAGAATGGCGGGTTCCTACTGGCGTACCAAGAGTTCCACCCGATGCTGTTCGCGCAGTTCACGTCGCACCCGCACTCGCAACACGACACCTTCGACAGGACCGTCGACGAGTTCTTCTCGGCGCTCGAGGGGCAGAAGATTGACCTTAAGGTAGGTTTATTGGATAAGAAGTATAATAATTTCGAACTATGATTGCTTTCAAATACTTTTAAGAATAATTTTCAACAATCAATCAAACCTTATGGGAGATTGCAATTATACTGTAGCAATTTCAATTCTCTTTAATCGACTTAAAAAAAGAAGGCAATTTAACTGTATTTTTATCTGGAAACTTTTTATTGGATGAATCTTTGGCAAAGGGAGATCTCCCGCCAGGCGAGACGACATGCCTGAGGGGCGGCCGAGGCCCCAAGTGAATGCTCTCGGAGCGTTGTATATATGCCGGCGATCGATAATCCTTCGATAGTGTGATTCAGGCTCCGGTGACGTCACCGTGTGACGTTGTGCGATGTCGCCACACTTTCTTGATTGACTTGAAGCAGCTTTTTGATATTTAAAAAATGGTCTCATTTAAATTAGAGCGAGATCTGACGAGTTGTTATTGAGTTATCCCTATTACATATTTAATCCACTTCGACTAAGTTGATAAAGTTCTTATTGTATTACTTGTCAATGTTGATACTGTTTATTTTCAAAAAGTTATTATCCTATTCGTCGAAGGCTACTAACCTCCCATCCCCCCCAGACGCTGCAAATCGAGCGTGAAGCTCTCAAGAAGCTGGCTAACGTGCGCGCGGACCACGAGCGGCGCGTGACGGCGCTGGCGGGCGCGCAGCTCACCGACCGGCGCGCCGCCGAGATGGTGGCGCGCAACGACGCGCTCGTGGACCGCGCGCGGCTCGCCGTGCAGACCGCGCTCGCTAACCAGGTCGGTGGGTGTTGGACCTTATTGCCTGTACGTAAGGTTCAGTTCAGCGTGTAAGATACATAAGTGCAGCTCACCGACCGGCGCGCCGCCGAGATGGTGGCGCGCAACGACGCGCTCGTGGACCGCGCGCGGCTCGCCGTGCAGACCGCGCTCGCTAACCAGGTCGGTGGGTGTTGGACCTTATTGCCTGTACGTAAGGTTCAGTTCAGCGTGTAAGATACATAAGTGCAGCTCACCGACCGGCGCGCCGCCGAGATGGTGGCGCGCAACGACGCGCTCGTGGACCGCGCGCGGCTCGCCGTGCAGACCGCGCTCGCTAACCAGGTCGGTGGGTGTTGGACCTTATTGCCTGTACGTAAGGTTCAGTTTAGCTTGTAAGACAAGTGCAGCTCACCGACCGGCGCGCCGCCGAGATGGTGGCGCGCAACGACGCGCTCGTGGACCGCGCGCGGCTCGCCGTGCAGACCGCGCTCGCTAACCAGGTCGGTGGGTGTTAGACCTTATTGCCTGTACGTAAGGATCAGTTTAACTTGTAAGACAAGTGCAGCTCACCGACCGTCGGTGGGTGTTAGACCTTATTGCTTGCGGCGCAAGGTTCAGTTTAGCTTGTAAGATAAGTTTACTTACGACGTTTTAAATTTTCGTCGTCAATCTGCGTTACACCATAATTTATGGGGTGGAAACCTGGCATTTGCTTGGGATGCAACTGAAATTAATCCCGTATAGAACGCAAACGCAGTGTAGATGCCGATGAACGCTGTGCCGTCCGTGAATGCCGACGCGGGCTGACCCAGACGCTAGTTTTTTTATGGAATCTGTCTGTTGTTTATACGGGGTAAAGGAGCGTGACATTTCCCTCACCCCCTTCTTCGTCGCCTGCAAATCCGCAAAGGGGCAGATGCGGTCGAGGCTTGAATCTACTCCCTATGGCCTATGGAAGCCTACGTGTTTACACAGTGCGAGCTAGCGCCTTTGACATGTGCGAAAATAGTCGATAACAGGTGGATCGTGAAATGATGCGCGCGCCGGAAATGTCCTCAATAAAAGACAATGAAAACAATTTTAATTCCAGATGTCATGGGATGACATAAAGCTGATGCTGAAGACGGCGCAGGACAACAAGGACCCGACGGCGCTGGCCATCAAGCAGCTGAAGCTGGACACCAACCACATCACCATGCTGCTGTCCGACCCGTACCGCGACCAGCCCGGCGGTCCCGGTGGCCCCGGCGGTCCCGGTGGTCCCGGCGACGGGGACTGGGACGAGCCGCTCGATCCCATGCTGGTGGATATTGATTTGTCGCTGTCGGCGTTCGCTAATGCTCGAAGGTATATGACACTAAGTGCTTGTTCATACTGAACACGCGGGCGCGGTGGCGGGCGCGCGCGCGGTGGACGTGGCGAGCTCGTGTTCACATTGACCGACAGGCGTTCGCGCGAGAGTTCAGTACCCCTATTATGAGTTGTTGTAGTAAACGCAAAGGACGTTACTATTGATGCTATCGTGAAAACGCTGCTTTAATAGTAAATGCGCATAACTCTATTAAATACAGTACTTGCGGTCATGTTTTACTTACAATTTGGTATTACGAGTCACAAATTTGACAGATGCTATAGTAAATTACTAGCCGACCACGATAATTAGGCGCATGTCAGTTAAGACGTCATTGGAAATAGGGATGGGAATACGTAGTACATTCTGCAGTAGTACCAAAAGTACCATGGTGAATGTTTAATGGAGGTACAATTTTTTTTATGGAATTAAGATAGCAAACGAGCATGCAGCACCACCTTCCGCTGCCGCCCATAACAACTGTGACCGACCCAGAACTAGACTCGATGAGTCTTGTTCTAATTCGGTCACACATGCGTTGCTACCCCTGAGGACTGAGATGGTCGCCTCTAAAAAGTGTAACCGGCACCACACCTTCCTATCCGGAACACAATTGTTCTTAAAACAATTATTACACGGTACGAATGGTACAAGGTACCGTGGCGGGCGGTGGTACTTCCCCGGGTGAGCTCTAGGCCCTACCACCTGTGCTTGGTCAGTTACTGTACCTGCGCAAACATCTCGGAAAACGAAGTTCACATCAGCCTAGTCTAAATGACCTTATTTATTTATTTATTATTTATGTACACACAACAGATTATATTATAGACATTACATTTAAGTAAGGATGTACAAAGGTACTGCTTATTCCTTAAGGAATTTCTTCCAGCAGACCTGCGACTGGAGAAATCATTACAAGAGGTAGGTACTTAATGACCTTAATGTACAATTGTACACGACTGCGCCTCACTAGGGGACGCGCGGGGCTAGAGCGGGGTGGGGGGCCCGCGTGACTGCTATCTGACATGCGCCTAATTATTGTGGTCAGGTAGTACGTTACCCGTAGTAGTTACGGCACTCACGCTATTTTCTAAGGTGAAAAGTCACTATCGAAATTAAATGTCATTAAATATTGCTGTATATTTAAACAAAATCATGGCTAGGCACTATTTTGCTTGGCAAATGATTCACGCAACCGAACGCAGAGATGAAAATAATGAAATTTTGAACTTGCGAGATCAACAAAATATTTAGCAACCTTTGATGTTTTAAATGTCTAGATTGAGCGTCGCCCTACAATGAAAACAAAAAAAAAAACAAGGCAACATTATCAAGCATGTGTGCGTGCAGATGATGTTTTACCCGTTCGTCTATTGTCTATGTGTGCGTAATGTGTGCGTAATGATATTGTTAGGAGAAGAGTGACGTATTTCCTGTCAGTATGAAGCTATGAAGTCTATATAAGCGTTGGCGAGCTCAGTCTGCGGGAAATTCACGTCGAGTTCACTTGGCAAGGGGAACCACTGTTCGTTTGAATGGTTAAACTAAATATCCTGTCATTTAAATTTGCGTGTAATTAATTGTTAAATGTGATTTTTATTTTGCGTTCACTTCTAGTTGCTAAAAATATAAAAATTGTGGCTAACAGTTAGACACAATTTTTTGACACGTTTTCGCGGATTCGATGTCCCATCTAGATATTTAAAACATCAAAGTTAGCAACACTTTGACACCACAGTTTGACACTGAATGCGACTGACGCAGAACGCTAATGTAATTAAATTGAAAAGGTACCAAACCGCCATTAATTCCACTCTTCTTTCACATTTCCTAATTTAGTCGGGTTATAGAGCATCCATAGACTTGTTTTTTTAATTTCACAAATGTTGGCTCGCTGGCCAGGGTCTCGTTCTATCCTTGTTGACATCAGAATAAAAGAATGAGAGAGGTTATTACTCATGGATGCCAACATAACGTAACGGAAACTGTACCGTCTCACGTCTTTACGATACCCGCTGTAGTTTCATTTCCAAAACTCATAATAGCTCATAATGTAACTACAGTATTAGACTATTCGATTCGACTCATACAAATTCTAAACGTTAACTGCAATAGTAACAGTTTTGACGTTTACTACAACAACTCATAATAGAGGCACAGGAGGCCTAATACGAAAAACGAACGTTGACATACGTTACGTCGACGTTCGTACTTTGAATTTCGTACCACAATAGTGATGTTGTGTTCGTTTTTCGTAGTAAGCCCCCAGCTATTGCTATTGCCGCGAGCGCGCCGCGCGCGTCGTCGCGAGCTTGCCCACTACTTAGACCGCACGTGCGATTCCTGTGTGAACACTTGGATATTACGCCATATGTTTGATATTTCGTGACCGCGCCCGTTTTTTTTTTTTAGACATATTTTAGTAAGGGAAAACCTAGATGTTATTGGCCACCGTTAAGTTATTGGCCACATGAAATTTTGGTACATTTTATTATTTTTTTACAAACACTTTTTGAAAGTCAGACTAAGCCATCGCTTCAACAAATCCCTGTAATAAATAGTCTTTGAAAAAGAAGCGGAAAGAACTCGCAAGGAGTATTTTTTACTCTGGAATATTCTTTGGATTCTTATGTCCAATCAAGACCCATTCGTTCCTGTTTCTCCAACCCTGCTATTGATACACGTGAACAACGACCCCACGGTTTAAAAAAAGCCACGTGGCAGGTACTACGACCAGAAGCGCAACGCGGCCAAGAAGCAGCAGAAGACGCTGGAGTCGGCGGGCAAGGCGCTGAAGAGCGCCGAGCGGAAGACCAAGCAGACCCTGAAGGAGGCCAACACCATCAGCAACATCACCAAGGCCCGCAAGACCTACTGGTTCGAGAAGTTCTACTGGTTCATATCGTCGGACAATTACCTGGTACGGCATGAGTTTTCTTGTATATTTAAAGCCCTATTAAATACAATACGTAGTCTGAGAGTCAGAGTAAAGTAAAATGCTCTTTCCCAATTTTTTTAAATGTGTCGGTGATGTTCATCAAATGGCTCCTTTGTTCGATTATCGGCTATCTAAATAAGAAAACTAGTGCGTGTAGTTAGTGTTTAATGTTAGTTTTTACTTTGACATACATTCTGAACTTAGTTGTTGTTGTTATTATCATTTGAAAATAAGAACACAACTACGCTGCCTCGACGATGTTGATATAGAAGTTTCAGTGGAACAAACAATTTCCCTAGCAGCCTAGCACACACATCCTCTCCGCCGCCTAAAGTATGTCAATATAGAAGTTTCACTTCAAAAACCTGTATTTCTCTACCATACCACCCTCACCCCGCAGGTGATAGCGGGCCGCGACCAGCAGCAGAACGAGCTGCTAGTGAAGCGGTATTTACGCGCGGGCGACCTGTACGTGCACGCGGAGGTGGCGGGCGCCGCGTCCGTCGTGGTCAAGAACCCGTCCGGCGCGCCCGTGCCGCCGCGCACGCTGGCCGAGGCTGGCCAGACTGCCGTGGCCTACAGGTAGGGTTGCTAGTGAAGCGGTATTTACGCGCGGGCGACCTGTACGTGCACGCGGAGGTGGCGGGCGCCGCGTCCGTCGTGGTCAAGAACCCGTCCGCCGCGCCCGTGCCGCCGCGCACGCTGGCCGAGGCTGGCCAGACTGCCGTGGCTTACAGGTAGGGTTGCTAGTGACGCGGTACCGTGGCCTACAGGTACGGTTGCTAGTGACGCGGTACCTGCGGGCGACCTGTACGTGCACGCGGAGGTGGCGGGCGCCGCGTCCGTCGTGGTCAAGAACCCGTCCGGCGCGCCCGTGCCGCCGCGCACGCTGGCCGAGGCTGGCCAGACTGCCGTGGCTTACAGGTAGGGTTGCTAGTGACGCGGTACCGTGGCCTACAGGTACGGTTGCTAGTGACGCGGTACCTGCGGGCGACCTGTACGTGCACGCGGAGGTGGCGGGCGCCGCGTCCGTCGTGGTCAAGAACCCGTCCGGCGCGCCCGTACCGCCGCGCACGCTGGCCGAGGCTGGCCAGACTGCCGTGGCCTACAGGTAGGGTTAACGAGTGTAGGAACCGCTGTAAGCGGGTGTGGAAGGGCTTTAACACGCGCGAGCGGCACCCAAGGGGAGGGGGTGGCAAATGGAAAATGGAATGATGACGTAAATATACAGTTAATAAAAAACAAAATATGTACTTTTGCGTTGAATATAAAACCAATTTCAGCTTTTAATACTTGTGGTGAAGTGAGGGGGGGGGGAACACGTGCGTTCATTCGGGTAGCAGAGTTTAGGATCCCATTGACAACTCTCAAAGTTTGATCACGTTCAGGATAGACTTCTAGGCGAGATTACTAGGACTCCCTGTGTCGTACGTGTCATAGACAAGATAAAACATACATACAGAACAAAAACTAAAAAAAAAAGATTGCCAAGGGCACAAGAGGTGTCTTTGCCTAGGGCGTTCTGGAAATGTAACCACCGCTGTATATGTATAATATGTATGTTTATGTGTGCGTGTGTGCAGCGTGTCGTGGGAGGCGAAGGTGCTGACGCGCGCGTGGTGGGTGCACGCGGCGCAGGTGTCCAAGTCGGCGCCCAGCGGCGAGTACCTGCCCACCGGCTCGTTCATGGTCCGCGGCCGCAAGCACTACCTGCTGCCCGAGCAGCTGCAGTTCGGCTTCGGCTTCCTGTTCCGGGTGAGTGCTGGTCCCAGTGTTGGACCACGTACGGATTGGAAGGCTTATACACAGGGCCACTGTTTACCTTGAGTGTGGCAATAGGCGCGTTCAACTAAGTGATCATAACACTTACAACGACTCTTGATATGCGGGTCATAGTCGTAGTCCACTGTCACGATCAAATGCTGATTATTTGATTATAAAGAAATGTGGGTATTATAAACAGACGGTAAAGATTTTATCATCGTATTCTATGACGTCAATCTTTTGGGCTTAAAAAAGAGTCATTTAAGGAGCGTTGGGATGGCTTAGTTGATCGCGCCCACTGAGACTCAGGCGGTGTCCTACGTGAGCGACGAAAACGACGCGACGCGACGTTGCGATTTTGACGTAAGCGATCAAATCAACGGTATCCCTTCTTGAGTCCTATGTGACAGTCTGCGACAACACGCGACGTTGTCATTGTCGCGTGTAGCATCGCGTCGTGTTGCGTAGCGTCGCGTCGTATTCGTCGCTCATGTAGGACACCCCGTCACTCTTTCTCCAATGAGGGTAGATATAAAAACTCTCCATCTCACAGCTGGAGGACGGGTGTATCGAGCGGCACCGCGGCGAGCGCAAGGCGCTGGCGGTGGACACGAACTCCGCGCAGGACCAGCGCGACGTGGTCGAGATGGACATCATCGTGTCCGACGACGACGACGACGGTCAGTCACGTAAACGCCGTGTGCGTTTACGTTTTTTTGTTCACACGCACACGAACATTTTTGTTGATGTTAACGACCCTAGTACAACCACTGCGGTGGTCAACATTTTTAGCCTACATATACTAGTTTTGTACCCAATATGATAAAATGCATAGAACACGTAAACATTGTGTTTAATTTTAATTATGAAAAAAAAAGATGTTTTTGTTCGCACATCACATTACATTTTTCATGTATTATTGACATTATATTATTGTGTTGGTTGCATATATCTATAAACATAAATCTTTAAATGTGTGTAGAATTTCGTATAACTATCAATTATTGTAAGATACTAATATGATTTTTATTATATTAGATGAAGAATCAGAAAAGGAAGAGAGCTGTAACAAGCGAACAATGGATACAATTAATGAAGAACATTCCATGCACACAACTCTGAACAGCAGCAACCAATATGAAGATACAGAGAACATTGAAGAACAAGAACATGAGACGGAAGAGCAAGAAGACAACAAAAAAGATAAACAGAATGAAACAGGTGAAGACAGTGATGGAGAAAATGAGGAAGTAAAGAAGACAGATAATGTTGATAGTGATGAAAAAACGCATAGTACTAATATCAATTCAATAGACGTTGAGGCAAATAATAAGCGAAACAAGGAAACTTGTAAGGAAAACGATACAGAGAAAATTAAGAAAAATCTGAAAAATTTTAAGATTGATAAAGATGATGTGGACAGTGACTCAGACGATGATGAAGGGGTACTTCATACGCATGTCAAGGTGAGTGATCCTTGTTATTACTGTTGTTGATGGATTCGATAATAATAATTGAGAAATTTATCTTTATTTTAATGTTCAAATATCTTTTCTCAGATTGACCATGAGACTGGCAAAGTTTTTACAAAAACAAGAACTTTATCTGAAATGTCTGACAAAAGTAAGTATATCGAATGTAACAGAGAGCATAGTAGTTTGTGAAAAGTAGTATAACAGGTTCTGTCAATAGGTAATGATAATGATAAAGATGAAGGTGATTGTTCTATTTACTTATAGAAGATTCGGAATTAGTGAAAATTGTAATAAATGGCGATAATATGCTTATTTCATTGTATGGTACTGAAACTTACTAATAATTTCCAGAAACTCCAGATGAAGAAAAATTACTATCATTCCCAGAATTACCAAAGAAGGGTAGCAAAAAGGCTCCCAAGAAAGAAGGGAAAAAAGTGATAGAAAAGCAGGAGAAACCTAAGGAGGGCTTAAAAAGAGGGCAGAAGGGCAAGTTGAAGAAGATGAAAGAGAAGTACAAGCACCAAGACGAGGAGGACCGACAAGCCAGAATGGAGTTGCTCAAGGTATTGTATTGGGACCACATTATATTTGTATACAGAGTGTAAAACGTTGCCCTGTGGTTTATTGTATAGTAAAATTAAAACTAGATATGGTGAAAATGTTAGATTACAATCACGTCTTAAGGCCCAAAATATTCTAATGACCATTTTTCGAAAAAATGTGAGTATATGATCGTTTCTGTAAGGGACACTTACATGACCCAGATAACATTTTACCTGACTCTGTACCAGATGTAATTGTAATTTATAATCATGATCACATTTTTCCCATTTGTGATCAAAACGATTTCAAAACACCACGGCTCTTATGTCACGTTTGCATATAGGACTACAACCCTACATAATAAACCTTATTACAATCCAGCCCGCGATGCCGGAGAAGGAGACGAAGAAGGCGGAGAAGGCGGCGAAGAAGGCGAAGGTGAACCGGTCGGGGGGGCGCGCCGCCCGCGTGCCCGCCCCCCCGCCGCTCATACTCGAGCTCGACTCCGACGCCGAGCCCGAGCCCGATGTGGAGCCCGAGGTACCGTAGGATGAGTTTATATAGCTTAGGCCCTTCAAACACTACGTTTTTTATTAGCTAGGCGACTCTGGTGCAATCCACAGTTCGACATTGACTTTGTTCACTGACAGGATCACATTCTTGGTTAATATACATATAGGGCGTCGACTCATAAACGATGCATAGCATACCTGGACAGGATCCTAGGCGCTTGTGTGTGAGAACGTCCTTAGAGTAAGGTGTGAGTGAAGATCACGTGTTTTAACATTTTTTCGTCCAGAAAATAAAAAAAGCATGAACTATATCAGATTGTTAGTAACTTTTTCAAGGCTATGTTTTTTTTTTACATTTGCTAACGAAACGTAACCATTTCCATGTCAGACGCAAACCCAACGTCGGAATTGTTTACATCAAAATACTTGGCTACACATGGGCGTAATCAACTAAAGGCAGGAGAAGAGGGGGTGGCGCTGCTCCTCCCTGGACCTCGGATGAGGTCCTATGTACCCTATAAAAATCTTCCGCGAAAACCTCCGCTTCCTTTGATCGGGAGCTTTGCCGCCCTAGACCGGAGGCTAAGCACGCACATGCCTACATGAATTTTTGGCAAAGGGAGATCTCCCGCCAGGCAAGACGACATGCCGGGGGGGCGGCCGAGGCCCCGAGTGAATGTTCTCGGGGCGCGCTATATATGCGGGCGATGTACAAATCTTCGATAGCGTGATTCAGTGACGTCACCGTGTAACGTGTCTGTCCCCCAGGCGGAGGCGGGCGGTGTGGACGCGGACGAGGAGCTGCTGGCGCAGCTGACGGGCTGCCCGCTGGAGGACGACGAGCTGCTGTTCGCCGTGCCCGTGGTCGCGCCCTACGCCGCGCTGCTCAACTACAAGTTAGTACCGCTCTGCTCGCGTTGTTACACTGCTTGGACATGTGTTTGGATATAACCTTAAGTAGGAAGGTATGGGTGTCAGGTGTGAACGTAGGGGTTTCTGCAGTGCATATCGTGCATCGTTATAATCCAAAACGGTTTCTACAACAGGTTCGCGTTCGTTGTTGCAACGTCCACCGCTACTATATATTTACTACTATATATTACTATATATTTAGGCCGCGTTCCGTAGCTAGTTACTAACACTCAATTTTATATAGAAAAAGTGTCGTTTTGGGCGTTACGATCGAGTTACGGAACGCGGCTTTAGTCACATACATTGTGTCCACACCCACAACCACCACCTTTGTACCCCCTAGATACAAAGTGAAACTCCTCCCGGGCACGAGCAAGCGCGGCAAGGCGGCGCGCACGGCGCTGCAGGTGTTCCTGCGGGAGCGGGCGGCGAGCGCGCGCGAGCGGGACCTACTACGAGCCGTGAAGGAGGAGAACGTCGCCCGGAACTTCCCCGGGCGGGTCAAGCTGTCCGCGCCGCTGCTGCACAAGCATAAGAAGTAGGGGAGTGTTGGTAGTGACGAGAGTTCAACGGCTTTTCTACATTCTGAGCAGAGGAAGTAGGGAAGTATGCGGACTGTTGGTAAGTCGGAATATGAGAAGTTGTCAGGATTTTGTGGCTGTTTGCGTGGATGTACGCAGCTCCAGATTAAAGGGCGTTCGAGGCTCCTGAATAAGTACGCCCTTTGTAAAATATAATACTTGAAGTGGACTAGAGTGGTGAAGTTTATTCAGGGACCTTCAATGATGAGGCTGATGCCGTGCTCAGTAGTAGGCCATTAACATTAACATTCTATACAATCTTTTATTTTTCATTGTAAGGTTTGTTGTTCACACTGTGTACATAATGTCTGTTGTAAAACGTCATCACTTCAACAATAAGTGTGTCTCGAAACAAGAGCATATTTCAATTAAACGTTCTATACAATCTTTTATTTTTTATAGTAAGTTTTGTTGTTCATATTGTGTATAATGTCTGTTGTAAAACGTCATCACTTCAACAATAAGTGTGTCTCGAAACAAGAGCATATTTCAATTAAACATTCTATACAATCTTTTATTTTTTATAGTAAGTTTTGTTGTTCATATTGTGTATAATGTCTGTTGTAAAACGTCATCACTTCAACAATAAGTGTGTCTCGAAACAAGCGCATACTTCAATTAAATATTCTATACAATCTTTTATTTTTCATTGTAAGGTTTGTTGTACATTGTGTATAATGTCTGTTGTAAAATGTCTTTACTTCAACAGTAAGTGACGTAAGTGTGTCTCCAAACAAGTGCGAAGCATTGGATCATTTTAGTTGGTAGTGTAATCAATCATCATCATCATTTTGTCAAATCCTTTTCCGTTCTTCATGTTCATCATTTTTCAGAACATTTTTAAAAGGTGCTCTTGATATTGTGATATTTATGTGTGGAATTAGTTTAATTATCGTGACTAATTGTTTATTGTAAAAGACAATACAGGTCATTTAAAAAAAAGGTCATTTCAATATTTGCGTTTTAAACAGTGTAACGCACCTCTGAAGAACTTTGTCAATCAGTCATCCAAGCTACATTGATTTGCATAATAATTAATTCTAACGTTTATATTAAATAGTTTTATTTATTTGTTAAAATAAATGTGGAAACATATTTTTTGCGTTTGATTTATTATCTCTGTATATTGAGAGTTTAAATCATTATGTAATAAACGTGTCATCTAAATATCTTAAATTTTCGAATCCATAATAATTAATGTACCATATTTTTAACTCAAAATTATCAAAATTTCATCACCCAGTACGTTATGAGGTAACAGAAATAAAAAAATACATTCAACTTGAGAACCTCCTTTTTAAGTCGATTAAAAAACGTTTTATATGTATTGCTATACTATTTATTATCAAACTAAACAATGTAAATATAAAGAAAGCTCTATAGCTGGTGTGGAATTACGGTGCTTTTCCACCAGAGATGTGCTATGCTACGTTGCTAAGGATGCGTTTGACATCTACCAATCACATTTAGCCCTTAGGGGGTTTCTAGGCGGGCCAAAGTATATGATTGGTGGATGTTAAACGCATCCTTAGCAACGTAGCATAGCACATCTCTGGTGGAAAGGCACCCTTACTCCTGGCAGGTCAGTCCTCGTCCTCCTCCTCCTCCCCCAGCCCCTCGCCCTCGCCCGGCAGCTCGGGCGGCGGCGGCGGCGGCAGGTGCGCGATGCGGTACGCCTGCCAATATCAACCGTATGCCGTTATACATACAGTCCAAAATCTATCTCAACATTATGGAGTAATGATTTTATTAAATTCGGTAATGTTTCTCATACTTCCTTATACATCAGAGACATACTCATACCTGCACTAAGATTCCCTGTGTCGATCTAAGATTTACGATATTAACAACCAACGAAAAACTTTAATATTCTCGTTACGGCAAATAAATAATAGTTTGGCCCAAATTGAGAATACCTATTTCAACTTAATGAAACCTGTAAAGCTAAACCCAATAGGATGTCAAGGAATTAAGTTATTATTTTGAAATTTTTACGTCCTAGTTGATTCTCGATTCGGCTACTCATACCTCATACATTTCCTCTTTAGACATTCATATTTTATGACGACGGAAGATATACCTAAAGCCCAAGACAGCTACAGATAAGAAGGCACGCACCTCCTCGTCAGCGAAGGTGGGGTCGGCCATCTCCATGACCTCGGGCCCCACGGGGTACTCCGCCTGCGGCCGCGGCAGCTGCAGCGGCGAGAAGTTGGGCGCCTGGCTCTTCAGCGCCCACCCCACGTACAGACACTCCGATTTTCTGATACAATTAACAATATTGAGATGTTAAATTTCCCTCTAGCTAGGGTCTAGGCTTTCCGACAGTCTCCAATATTGGAATGAAAAGTAAGCATTGGAATGGAACTTTTATACTATCTACAATTCTACAGCATTATCTTTTAGCCACAACCTATTTCATTGATGAAAATTATTTTCCAAACTTTCTATAAAAATTAACCGATTCTAAAATTAAATAAGCTAACTCAAAACTATCCGTCAGGTGCCGTTCAAATTTATATGACACCAGACGTGACGCCTTTCGAATACAAAAAGACTACTCGCCCAGTACAAAGGTATGATGTACCCAACACAAAAAAATACAGACAAAAAGTCAACCAAGCACTAACTTGCCGGTATTAGCATACGCCACAGCACCAGGCCACAGGTTACTTCGCAGCACGGCGACCGCGCGGTCGGGCGCCAGGCCGGAGCTCACCCGCACCGTCCAGGTGCTCTGCCCCTCCACGCGCGCGTCCTCCTGCAGCGACGTGAACAGCGGCGGCCCTAAGAACCTCCTACTTTTTTTAAATATGTTAAAATCGCAACTATGCACTTACTTGCCGGTATTAGCGTAAGCCACAGCACCAGGCCACAGGTTGCAGCGCAGCACGGCGACGGCGCGGTCGGGCGCCAGGCCGGAGCTGACCCGCGCCGTCCAGGTGCTCTGCCCCTCCGCGCGCGCGTCCTCCTGCAGCGACGTGAACAGCGGCGGGCCCAGCTCCGGCTCCGCGGGCGGAGGGCCTTCGTCCTCCTCCTCTTCTAGACCTTCCTCCTGGAAGTCATTCTTTTGCTTTGGGTCCATGCTTGACTATCTTAGCAGAATGGTAAGTAGAGATGTAATGTGCGACGTATTTTTGCAACTTGGTCCTTCGAGCCAAAAACGAAAATAATAAACTATGAATGATTTTAACAAAAGAACGTACCTATATAACCCTATGTAGAAAAATAAAGTTGAAACCAGGTTTCTTTTTAAACAATAAGAGAGAACAGAAAATCTTTAAAACAGCTTACCTTGTCCACCTGTGATATCTAGACAGCAGATCTGATAACAGCCGTACAAAGTAATCAGTGTACGCTAACCACATCGGCGTTGGGGTTCCACCAGAGCGTGCGGCCCTGCTTGAGGATGTAGCGGCCGTGGTGCACCCAGTACGAGAGGCTGGCGTCCACCAGGTCCTTCAGCGTGTGCCCCTGGTAGAACGGGTTCGGGTTGAACGCCATGTCGCCTGGAATATGTCACCCATGAGTGATATAGAGAGGCTCATTGGGCGTAGCTCCTGATCAACGAGGAAGAGGAAATTGTAAGTAAGTAACCGTAAATTCTTCGAAGTCCAGGGGGAAGCTGTGATGTTTATGTGCGACGTATTTGCCACCTAATCAGAAAGTATCAGAAACATCGTGAGAAAACCTGCATGCCGGAAAGTTCACAAAACTCAAAGATGTGTGAAGTCCGCCAATCCGCACTTGGCCAGCGTGGTGGACTATTGACTTAACCTTCTCATTCTGAGAAGAGTCCCGGCTCAATTGTGGGCCATGATGGGTTGAGATGATGATGATCAGAAAGTAAGTTTCTCACCAGCGCCCTCCTCGAGGTCGATGTCCTCCTCCTCCTCGCCGGAGCCGAAGGTGTAGAAGCCCTGCGGCGAGACGGCGGTGGCGGCGGCCAGGCGCGCCAGCTGCGCGCGCAGCAAGTTCCGCTCCGTGCCCGGGAACGGCGGGAACGATAGCACCTGGAGGATGCAGCGTCAGCACTTAAAGTATTGGGTTACAAGTATCAAATTCTGGTACTTACCTCTGATTCTGTGAAAGTGTGGAATGTGCATGCAAGTGCCGGAGTCACAAATGCTAGGTCTATCGTTCAATAAAGGTAAATGGTTATAAAAGTTTCTCTTAGAATAAAACTAAATTTTAAAAAATGTGTCATAGAAATTTTAAAAAATTGCAATGAAATGAAAAAATATTTTTTGGCGGAATAAATTACGTAGAAGTAAAAACTTAAAGAAAATTAGGTACAACGTCAACGTTATTTTTTTCAGATCAGTAGGGTAAATGTTACAAGATGATGTAAAGATTACAAGGTTGTAACCTTTATACTATCTAGGAGTAGAGTTTCTCAAACCCCTACGAAATTATGGTGAAAAATAACCTCAGCATCCAAGTCGCCAGTCATGACGCGCACCATGAGGCGCGCCGCGCGGATCTGGTCGGGCGTGACGTCGGGCAGGCACACCCACGGCTCGCCGGGAGAGTTACACACCCAGTACACCTGGAATACAGCTTACCTTTCTTATATATTCGACAAATAGTTTACAGTCAATGACCAAACAAGACATAAAATTCAACATGATTTTCAATAGTTAGCTATTGTCCGTCCTATTTCTACGCGAGCAAGTCCACTTAGGTATGCCATCGTTACAAAAAAAAATTAAAATTGAGCATCTTCCTAATTACATTTTAGTTAGATATTCGGATACAGTCCGTTACAAGTTACAAAAGCCGTCTCTAGTATAGCCACCTTCCTGTTAACTCCCTGTCCGGGGCGCTCCACGGGAATGGGCGGCGGCGGCTGCCACGTGGACTGGGGCACCGGCGGCAGTTTGGGAGGCACCGGCTCTTTCGGCTTCTCTTCTTTCCCTTCTCCCTCGCCCACTAAAACATACATATCTTAGTCTCTGGGAACCCCACTTGATTTGGGGAATTCTCAACTGAAAAATCTGGACATTTCACAGTCGATTTTAAAATAACGTCAAGCCCTGCCCTGATAGAGGCGGGAAACAAACCCGCTAGATTATAAGAGTACAGTGTGCGATGATAATCGGTCTGTTAGATCTGTACGCATGGTGCCAATTCCTCAAATATTCATCAATTGGCATCCGAGAAACCTAGCTGCCGCTGAAGCCAAGCGTCGATTTCAAAAACTTACCACACTCGCAAATAATGAATGAATGAAGAATGATTTGAGCTGATTTACGCCACAACTGGTGTGACAAAACATTCATTCCTAGGCCTAGGGTGGTATTGAAAATATTTCCTACTCAGCTCCTTTTCCTCTTCCATTTCATGAACACGCGCCTCCTCCATTCCCTCGCCCTCTCCTGGCATGTCCTTCATGTCAAACTCCTGGAAGAATATTCGGCGAAACATTATTTGTCTTTGAAACTTGTTTGTAGTAATATCTGACGTAGTTACCAAAGGAGATATTGTTTATAAATCTAATTAGATTTATTCACTCACTCGGATTCTCCTGTCCAACTCTTCTATAGTGAGGTCAGTCTCGGCGACATAATAATTCGCCTTTGTTCCGAAGATCTTGCCGAAAAACCTGAAACAACGTTACGTCTAAACATCTGGATTGAAAGGAGCGTCATCATCACTTACTTATGTGCCGTTCCTCCTTCGTCCATTTGTCATTTTCCCCATGGTCCATTTGCCCCACCCCCCAAGTTTTCCGCCCGCGTGCGGTGCAAGGCCTGTATAAGTTACTATCCTGATGCTTTTCTGGTGTAATTGTAAGAGACTAAGCTATACCTCATTCCCTAAATATAAAAAGGGTAATACCTGACAGTAGCAACAGGTTCCTTTATTGCCAACATGTTCAGGGAGATGTACACTGCATAGCATTCGCTTTCGGGCAGCCCATAGCCAGCCTGATGAGAACGTAAATGAATGGTAAAAGGGAATATGTATCACAAAAATTTTATTAGAAATCCAACTTAAAGGGAAAAGGCTAAAAAAATTGGTCCAAATATGCGTCTCTAAGTCCAACCCCACCTCCAATATTCTCCTGGTGTGTGCTCGTGGTGTAGGTATGGATCAACAAGGACTACAGCAACGAAACTGGCATTGGTTTGGATTGGTTAGAAAAGTCCCTGATAGCTTATTAGGAACTTATCTGCCAGATAAACTACAACGCATGAGTTATAATTTTCCGTATCCGAAAACGTTGCTCTGACGTATCCGAAAAATCGAGTGTCCGTGTAATATTTGCATGACTTGAGTTTTGTATCCGAAAAAATTGATCTGACGTATCCCGAAAAAGTTGATTTGACATATCCGAAGAAGTGAGCATTCGTGTTTGCATGAATTGAGCGGTATGAAGGTAGGTACATTAACCTCGTGGAAGTAATAATTGTGTTCGATCAAGTCGGCGATCCGCGGCTTCTGCGACTCCTCCTCCAGGTCCAGTTCCTGCTCCTCCTCGCCGAGCTCGTCTGCCTTCTCAGACTTGCTCGCCACCATCTAAACCAATCATTTTAGGACTAAAATTTTATTTTACGTGGGTTTGTTAATACTTCATCAATCTAAATAACCAATTGGAGGAAAGGTGTACTGTCTGCTGACTTAGTAGTGTACATGGACGCATCCTGCATGGCTTGGCTGTGCGTGGGGTTAAAGTTTAAACCATCCAGCGTTCGGAAGTGTGGGGATTTTGCGTGGAGATATCCCTCTTTAAAAAATGCTCGCTCGCCAAGCCATGCTCTGTTTCGATTGATCATTTTCGATTTAAAAAATGTACGTAATTTTTCCGGTCCCAAAAAAGCGCTGTACTAGCCAAGCAACCGCCTACGTCCCTACTTTGCTTCGGGAATGTACTACAGACAAAACACTGTCACTGTCATCATCATCATCATCATCGCAACCCATTATTGTCCCACTGCCAGACACGGGTCTTTTCTCAGAATGAGAAAGTTATGGCTATGATCGACCACGCTGGCTAAGTGCGGATTGGCGGACTTCACACACCTTTTCGAGTTTTGCAAACTCTCCAGCATGCAGGTTTCGTCACGATGTTTTCCTTCACCGTTAGGTATAGATAGTATCGTTAAAATGCTTAAAACGCACATACTTACTACCTCCAAAAAGTCGGGAATACGTGCCCTGGAATTGGAACCTGTACCCCCGAAGTAGGAGGCCGAATGCTTAACCACTAGGCTATCAACGCTACCGTTACATTGTAACTGTACTGACCCGAAACATTTCATCGACCCTCCGCACGGCGGCCAGCTGCGGCGGCGACAGGTAGATGTCATTCAGCAGGTCGAAGTTGGGCCGGAACTTGTCCAGCTTCACCTGCCACGAGTACTGCTCGAAGCTGTCCACCACGTCCGGCGGCTTCTGCGTCAGGATCCTCTGCACCACGTCCACTAGGTGGTCGTACCTGACCATTGGCTTGATTAGGTAACATAGGTTACATAGGTAAGATACGAAGGTGATATTGACCTCAATGAATAGATGATAATTGTGCCGATTCCTTATGTTTAAAATTCTAAATGTGCTCTGTAGTTTTCGAGGATACGGTCCTGGGATCGACGCCCAGTCGAGGCTTTACCAACTACTTATGTGGCTGCGATGAATCACATTGTGCTTTTCAATGTTATTTTTCAATGTATTTTTATTGGAATGCTTACAATGAATCCCCAGTTGCTCCACTTTGCTGCTTTAGAAAGTTTTTGGCGAGGATCAAGTCGTTGTTGAGATCTGGCATAACATTTTCCGTTGCTGCTATTATATCCGGCTCTAATAAAAATGTTTGCGACATTTTGGATGCTAATATAACTTATATTAAAACGAAAAGAATAGAACAATTAATTATATTTGTTTGATAAAATTGACTTTCAGAGATGAAATTTACTTCACATGACAGTTAATTATGTCATGCAACATGTGTGCCTGCACGATACGTCCATAGCACGATGCGATACAATCTGTCGGTAAATCATAAAGCTCTTTGAAATCACATGTAAAAACAACATCCAACACCATGACTTTCTTTAAATAATTACAACACATACCGCCCCCTCCGTGATTTTTTAACGAGGTTGTTTTTCCTCCTCCATCCATCATCCATCTACAGTGCCCTCTGCAATCAGAGGGACACGTGGAGGATCACGCCGCCTGCTGGCAGCTGGGCCGTCGCCGCCCCCTCCCCGCCCTACATGAGCGGAGGCCCAAACTGGCCCCTGCTCCCTTATTTGGGAGTCTCTTGGCTTTACCTTGCACTGGCTTGTGAATGGCTACTGAGCCCCGCCACCACGACAAGGTGGACTCCCCGGCGGGGTCGCGTAAAGTACCTAACTGTACCTATACATATAGGTCAACCTAATAATACTGTGCTTAGTAAGCAACTGCTTAGTTCTTCAGTTGCATCTCTAATTTATTAGCGAAAGGGCGTCGCACTTAATGTCTCCCTGGCAGGTTGTTGTCGTTGGAAACTGGAAAATACAGGATACATTCGGAATACATCAGAATTCCAAACTACCCTCAATGTTTTTGTAATATTTTGTTTGTAGTTTTTGTAGTATGTAACTGTGTCTGTGTTCCGTGATGTAACCACGGATGTAACTAGCACTAATTCGCAGTGAAGCAGCGAAGTGGAATACAATTCGCTTCTTTTCGTCAGAAACCCACACAACTTCATTATCGAAATTCAATTGCATTATATTAAACTGAACGCTATATTTCAAGAAGACAATTCAATTATGTCATTGGAACTGTCATCTAGCAGTCATTGTCATTGACATTTCTGACAAAATTAAATAGAAAATCAACAAAGCAAACTGTCAATGTAGGAAATAACAGGCCTATTTTCATTGCTTTTTACGTAATTCTTATTTCTTTTCTTTTTTACTGAAGCACCTTGTATCAAATTATTTTAATTATTTATTAATTTCCTTTTAGTGATGTGAATTAGCCAAACAAAATTATAACCTATAAATCAAAACAAAGTAACTATGGCAGCCAGGTTCGACGCTGCTGCTTATAATTTCCGCAAGAAATGTCCGTACGTGAGCAAAAACTTGCTCAGATGGTTTCCGGGGCACATGAATAAAGGTCTGAAGCAGATGCAACGGAAGTTGAAATCGGTCGACTGCGTTATAGAAGTCCATGATGCGAGGATACCGTTTACCGGCCGCAATCCCTTATTCACCGACACTCTAATAGGCGCCAAGCCTCACATTCTAGTGCTGAACAAGAAGGACTTGACGATACAGTCACTAATACCTAGGGTAAAGGAGCAATTGAAAGCAGAGCAGAATATTGAACACACGGTGTACACCAACAGTAAAGACCAACACTGCCGCGGCATAAAATCCCTCAAACCGCGAATTGTGGATGTTATTCAAAATTCAAACAGGTATATTTTACTACTACTATTATTATGATATTACTTATTATATCTTACTACTAGTGATGTTTATCCAGAATCAGCTATATTGTTGTAAAATTTAATCTAAATCAGTTCAGTACTTTTGTGTAAAAGTGTAACAAATATAGAAACTACAAAGGATTGGAATAACCTGGTCACATCAGTGTTTCCACCAGTGTATAATGTGGGAGAGTGAATAGACTTAAGTAATTATTAAATAATAATTATAGTAAATGCGCTTTACATTTTGGACTTCATTGCCACTAACCATCAGGTGGGATTATTTTCAAATATTAACTTGTCTTACATTAAAAAAAATCATAAAAACTTTCACATTTATAACTTATTTTCATTGCTATATTTCACTGCTAATTACAGGTACAACAGAAGTGAAGAAAAAGATTACAATGTGCTAATCATCGGGGTACCAAATGTAGGGAAGTCCTCCCTGATCAACATGCTTCGGAGCACAAACATGAGGGTGGGACATGCTCTCCCAGTTGGGGCGGTCGCTGGAGTGACTCGCAGTCTTATGACCAAGATGAAGATCAACCACAATCCGGAGATATTTATGTTTGATACACCTGGTTAGTATCTTTTTAGCTAAAAAGCAAAAAAAATAACCTACTCTCACTTTGTTTCAGAAAAACTGTAACTTGGACCCAGAAACTCAAAAATTGTTACATATAATTCTTTAAACAAACATTACTATTTTATAAATCAACTAATTGAAATAAAATAAACACTTTTAAATGGTACTTCTCTCAATATATTGATGACAAGACAAGTGACTAGAACACACCTTGATCAAGAACAGAAATTTAGATTCCCCTTGCTGGAATCAAAGACTCTTTGAACAGTGGTCCGACACAAGGCAAATGGGTCATACAACATACCATAGATACCTTAGAGTTTAGACACTTGTCAAAACAAACACAAGGAAAACAAACAAACAAACAAATAACAACAAGAATCTGGCTGCAGGCATCCTGGAGCCGACGGTGACGGACATGGAGATGGGGCTGAAGCTGGCGCTGTGCGCGTCGCTGCAGGACCACCTGGTGGGCGAGGAGATCATCGCCGACTACCTGCTGTACTGGCTCAACAGCCACGCCAGCTTCAAGTACGTCGACTATGTCGGACTCGATGAACCCAGCGACGATATTAACAAGGTCAGTTCCAAAATACAGTATAGTACTTAACTTATGTTTGCGCTTGAAACATTGGAAAGCGACTACAAATAAAGTCCACCCAAATGTTAAATTGAGCGGAGTTTTGGTGGAAACGCTTTTCAGCCCCTAAATGTGAACCTATTTTTTATTAGTGATTGATGATATTGCCATGCTGGAGTGCCATTTGGCATTTTCTGAACATTTCGTGTCCTCTGTAAGTCGCCTCAGACTTGGTCGGGAACGCCTCCTTTTCAGAGGTCATTCGAGGACCTTCCATTAAGCAAGGTTGTATTGCCTCTTACACGAGTTATAAACTCTTGCCAACAGGTCCTACTAGCTGGTGCGGTAAAGTTCAACCGAATAAGACAGACCCGTGACTTCGACGGCACCGTTCGACAAGTCCCCGACATGACGGAGGTCGCCAAGATGCTGGTCAAGGCCTTCCGCAGCGGCGAGCTGGGCCGCACGCTTCTAGACATCGACTTGCTGAGGAAACAGGATGCTGTGGATAAGAGGGAACTCATGGCATAGATAGGCTGTTTTTGTGTGTTGTATGTAGGTTATGTCTGTTACAAAGACCGAGCCAGCATCTTTAGTTTTGATACTGATACTGAAGTAAATTGAATTTCCTAATGCATGTGCTACACGGTTTCAAACGGTGGTTTGAAACCGAAACAGCACGAGTTGCGCTTTGCCGGCTACACGGTTTCAAACCAATCAGTGTTGGTTTGAAACATCAGTGTAAAAAGACCGTCGCGCGACTATCACGTCTCTACGCTCGACCTATATAAGACTAGTAAACCCGCCCTCGCTTCGTTGCGGGGAACCAGTCCCTTCAAAAATCTCTATAAATTTTAACAAATTATGTTATTCCGATGTCTACGCTATATTACTGCAAAGTTTCATGAAAATCCATTCAGTAGTTTTTGTGTGAAAGAGCAACAAACACACACACACACATACATCATTACAAACTTTCGCATTTATAATATTAGTAGGATAGGACTAGTAGGTAGGAAGTAGGAAGTAGGATAAGGATAGGATAGGATATCCTTAGATTGTCAATTTTTTTTGGCAGACGCGGCGTTGGCCCTTGGGTCAATTTCTTTTAATTTGTCTGCTAAAATATTCCACGCATTTTTTTAATACAATCTTTATAGGACTCTGATGTGAGGTCCCAAAGGCAGGGCAAGTCTATACAACTCGAGAAATTCAGTCAACACTTCTTGTTCTTTCTGCTCTCGTGACATTTCGTCGTTGTCGTTGATGCGTGCGTCCGCGCTCGCCGCTGCAGTGTGACTGCGTTCGCCTTCGCGTGGTTTGAAACAGACGGCTACACGGTTTCAAACCAACGCTTCTGCCAGTGGTTTGAAACACAAGCCTTTCTACCAAGGGCGTTTGAAGGTCAAGCGAAATTTGGTTTGAAACTACTGTCTACACTGTTTTAAACCTCGGTTTCAAACCACGGTTTGAAACCGTGTAGCACATGCAATGACTAACAAAACTGACGTAACACGAACACTCGTACCCCGCACCCCGACACCGGTGGCATGCAAAGTAAAGAGATTTTATTCAAGAAATTATTCGCGTACCTAACTCATTGTTAGCCGTAAGCCCACTGTAAATATTTGTATATTCTGTGAATAATAGTTGTAGACATAGATGTAAGTTAAGCTAGTGCAATTAAATTGTACCTAAAGCGTCTTTGGAAACGATAATAAACGATAATAGCAATAATATCGTAATGTACTTTTATTTACACCATTTTATAAATGACGGGCTCCCTGGCCCGAGGCGAAGTAAGTATCAAACAAAATTTCACCTCCATACTGTCTTTGGGGTGGAATATGACAAATTCCGTTTTTTCTTTCTATTGACTACCTCCCCGCCAAATTTCATCACGCTTTTCAATATTTCGCGTTGGGTGAGTGACCTTTCGCTTTTATATGCATTATAAATATTTATTTAGAATATAGATATGCCATTAATAGCACATTAATAGGTTATTGATCGGTTATTTGACCGTGATACTTCTTTTTGTTAGCGTTAGATCATAGAGCAGTGTTGCCAACTATAATTTCGAAATTCCGTTAAACCGTTTCGTAAATTCCATCAAAAATCCGTCAAATTTTTTTTTTGTGTCCGTCAAAAAAATCCGTTAAATAAAAAATACGTTTTATAAATACGAAAGTTTGTAAGGATGTATTTGTATATGTGTTTGTGACACTTTCACGGAAAAACTATTGAACGGATTTTCATGAAACTTTGCAGTAAAATAGCTTAGACCTCGGAATAACGTAATAAGTTAAAATTTATAGAGATTTTTTGATGTGAAAAATCTTATGGATCACTTGTAAACTGAATTGTTGGCGTGGCCTACGCTTCGCCGTGGCCTACGCTTCGCCCGTGGCGACGCGACGCTCATTCTATCTCACAATGCCTCATCTTTTATCTCACTCACTCGATCGGTCGACCTCCGTTTGGTTTTTATATACATATTTCAAATTCGAATATTAGCTTCATTAGAGACACGGTAACTGTCTAAGCCAAGTTCCACAAAAAATACCCCTTTTGTTTTGTTCATTAAAATTATTTTTTCGTTTCCTATTTCTTATAATACTTGGTGCACGGCAGTGCACCTCGCCAAGTTCGAAATTTTAAATAAAGTTTTATTTCGTTTATTATTTATTTGGTCGTTGGTTAATAGGGTGCACGGCAGTGTTCAAGCCAAGTTTATATGACATACAATTAATAAAAAAAAATGTGAGCCGTCATGGGACGCCTGGCAGATGTGCTGTGCTGTCATACTACAATTATAACTGTAAAGTCGAAACCAGTCATAACAAAATCCACCTTCTGAAAGCTATCTTCTACTAAGTGGCTGGCTCCCTGAAGCGAAACGAGAGCGGGTTTACTAGTCAATATATAAAAAAAGTTTTAAAGAAACAATCCCAATCGTCATCAGACACAGAAAACATAAAATAACTTTTAAATAAAAATTGCGTTGATCATTTTTTCATTCATTTTATTTCTCAATTTTGATTTTACTCCATTTAATACACTAAAAACTCTTTCTACCTCCGCGTTTAAACAAGGTAGCAATAACATTGTAAAAGCAAAATCACAATATAAGTGTTGGAATGGATTAATGTTTGTTGCACCTTCAAATCTCTTACCTCTGACCAAAATTCTACAGTCCGTTACTAGAACACTAGAACTAAATTCTTGATTTTCTTTCAACTATTTTGCCCGTCAAAAAATCCGTTAACCGTCAAAATATATTTTCTCCCGTTAATACCTGACCCTAATCCGTTAAATCTAACGGGAAATCCGTTAAGTTGGCAACACTGTCATAGAGTCCACTAACGATGGGCGATTACTACTTAAAAGAATCGAATTAGTCGATTGTTCAGGTTAGTCGATAAAAGTCGATAACAATCGACGTTATTCGATTGTTGTTAACAACTAAAAGTTGCGAGCTGCGGCGGTGAGGCGAACGGCGCGGCGCGATTTTGTGTGCGGGACTACTAAATTTATCGAATAATCGAGGCGATCGGTGCGGCGCAGCGTACGCGTGCGGTACTACTAAATTTATCGAATAATTGCTATACTCCTGCGTAGTTGCGTTGCGTAGGTACTACTACTACTTAAAAAGTAATTACAAAAGATGGTGCGGCGGGCGGGGGTGCGTTGCATATTGCGATTCGCACTATATAAATTAGGTTATTTAGATGACTATTTAGTAGCCAAGTATTCATATTGGTATCACTGATACACTTATGCACGTATTTTTTTTTATTCTTCCACCTTACAAAGTCGGTATATACACGTAGCCAAATTATGCATCCTTCAATGATGTTTTAAATATCTAGATTGAGCGTCGCCCTACAATGAAAGCAAAAAAACAAGGCAACATTATCAAGCATGTGTGCGTGTAGGCGATGTTTTTCGCGTTCATTTATTGTCTATGTGTGCGTAATCTGTGCGTAATGATATAAAAGTTGTGGCCAACTGTTGGCCACAACTTTTTGACACGTTTTCGCGGATTCGATGTTCCATCTAGATATTTAATACATCTTTGGCATCCTTCTTATTAAGCAATTATAACAGTCGCTGTTTTTTATACGCATTTATAATATTTCAAGCAAAAACTATAATCTGTGAGGCTTTATGCCTAATTGTTTAAATTCCCCACACCTTAATTTTTAGATAGCTCTAATTAGCACTTTCCTGTAATACAAAGATTTGTTATGTATCGCTTGCTTTACAACAAAGTAAAATGCCATAAGATATTATACTATGGAAGTAGGTATGCGAAGTAAACAAGCTAGCAGTTTCTACGTCAGTAAAGTTTCTTATTTTTATACCGCACAAGCAGTTCTACTAAGTTTTATCGCGACAAGTTGCTAAATGCGCGCCAAATTGTAATTTGTTATTTCACCGATCGCACGAACTTAGCGTGCGTACAATTAGTAATAAAATTAGTAGTTAGGTCGATTGTTATTCGAATAAGCATGGCGGGGAACTACTAAATCGACAATCGAATGCACAGTCGCACAATTTTCGATTCAGTCGATAGTTTTTTTTGTAACAATCGCCCATCGCTAGAGTCCACAGACATGCGCTACCTTATATTGAGATTTGAGATCCATAGAGATAGGAATATACTTAGATTACTTATACCTCAATGTTGAGATCTTCTGAATATGTGAATTACTTATAAGTGATATGGTAATTATGCATTTTTTGTCCCGCGGTGGGCGTCAATAGAGCTGATACACTTATATATTGCCTTATACTATTGCCGCTGTTTAATGTACTTACCTAAATTTGTGTAGTATACCTACGTGATAATGTGTTAACGACATTGGTAATAACTACTTTCACGATTTCCAATTTATTGAATTACTGTTTTCTAATAACGTAACACGGCACACATGTAAAAAGTATTTGTAAGTAAAAAGGATTTGTTGCATAGAAAATATACCTAGTGACACACGTCACAACATATTAGACGTTGTGCGTCAATCGTGCAAATCAATTTTATCAAGCACAAATCCAAAATTTTAAGTCAATGGCTTCAACTGCGTAAATATAAGAAATAATAAAAAAATCGTCCAAAAATATGCCAATAACTATCTGAGAAAAAGGAACGGTAGCAGTTGTATAAGATGAACCCTTTGGACCTCCTGCAGGGCTTGGTGGCCTCCATCCAGGAATACCGCTGGTTATTCGACATCGCGACCGACTGCTACCCGATAATCAAGATGTCGAAGTTACACACAGCATGATTTGAAATGGGTGAACATGGTAACCGCGTACAATTTTGGAGTCACGCCCAGAGTCCGTGAGTTCATGTGCGTCTGGAGCGCTACTCTCTTGCCCGTGATACACGAGAGGCCGGTGCGATCCAAAAGCACGCCGGAACTGTCTGGCCGCAGCACTGCGTCCACCAGTTCCCTTGCCAACGAGCCGGACACCACGAGCTGGACCACAGACGACACCCTCAGCATGATCACGACGCCGTGGTCCACCGAGTCTTGGACGACCGACGACGGGAAGGAAGATTTTTGGGCTATGTGCGACCTGTCCTCCGCTTCAGCTACTCCGCCAACTACGTCGTCCTACGGCTTCTCCACCGTATTCGACTCCTACAGCAAGACCTTGACGATATACAGCTTCCAGGAGTTCGACACTGAAAGCCGGATCATACGTCCTTTGGGGCCGGAGACGCCGTCTGGACTATCGAGCACCTTTAGTTCTTGGACGGTGGAATCGTTCACCAGCTCAGGCTGGCTGTCCGAAGTGAGCTCTGACTTGGTCCAGGTGAGGTACCCGTGGAGTCCGTTCACCGAGGAGAGCTACACCGACACGTACCCCAGCAGTCTGGGCTCTATCACTCGGAGTTTCCCTTCCAGCGTTACGCTCAAGCAAGACACCCGCTTCCCCAGTCTGGAGCTAGCTAACGAAGAAACCATTCTAGTGTTATAGCGTTATTATTAGGTTTAAATATGTATAGTTAATTAATAGTTCAGGTGAGGAATAAAAAAGAAACGACTTTTCAAAAATTTAATTTTTTTATTTTTCTAAATAATACCAATACAAGAGTTGAATACTGAAGTTCCGCAAATTAGACAAACATGCTCAAGGAAAATTACTGCATCGTCTTGCAAATGTCAGTATCTAGGATCTGTATGTCCGTTCTATAAGATTCCTTTGAGCATTATTCACGTAATTTGCTTGAAACTATTCGAAAAAAGAGAAAAATAAAACTATTCCTATTAACTAAGTAATTAAACCAAAATAATGCCTTTATAGATAGTGAAATTTTAACTTAGTCTTGTAACATTTGTAAGACACCAAAGAGTGTGGAATTTTGATATATTGTAACAATTACCATACAATTAACATACCTATGCGACCTGACCGTACCGTTTTAAATTACACTTGCTTTTTCACTGTCCAAAGGTCGACATTCGTTATTGATATTTGAATATTATCACTACATAGTATAAAACAAAGTCGCTATTTTTGTCCGTCTGTTTGTCTGTATGCTTAAATCTTTAAAATTACGCAACGGATTTTGATGCGGTTTTTTGTAATAGGTAGAGTGATTCAAGAGGAAGGTTTTTATGTATAATACATGCATATATTCCCACGAGAACGGGATCCACGCGGGTGAAACCGCGGGCGGGCCGCTAGTTATAGAATAAAAAAGATCTATGTAAGTAGATTAAATGCTGTATTTTATATGTATAGGGTCCATGAAAAAAAATATACTTATAGGAAACGACTTAAATTAGAATACTTAAAGAAAACTGTCCTTGATACGGCCTTCCTATAACTGTAAGACATATTATCGATTACTTGTAGAAAAATAGTTCGATACGATTAATTGAGGGAATTCCACGAATCTTAGGCGTATTTATAAAGCTATTTCATTGACTGCACGCACAAATAATAGGGGCACAGGTCGCTTCCAGCACCACTTAGGACTTAACAACACAACCTCTAGAATAAATAAATGCTAGAAATGTAACTGAACTGAAACGATTGATTATATCAAAAAAGAAGGATCAAAATGTCCGTCGGATGTCTAGAAATCGAGTGTGGCCGGAAAGTTGTTGTTATACACGTATTACATTGAACACGAAACGCTAACAAGATGTTGCTGAAATCATCACTCGGGGATGATTAATCGATTAAAATTTGGTTACACCTACGCTCCCTCAAGACAAGGCAAGACTTTATTTCTATTGTATTTAATATTAACGATACGGTATAAGATATTTTCTAGGCGTGCGTACACATCACTGTTTAGGAACATTGCAGAGTCCAATGACCGATTTGTAGTACTTGGGTTCGCTGATGCAGTCCACAAGGAAGGCGCCCAGGTCGTGCTTGGACACGGCGCGCCCCGGCGAGCTCTTGGGATTCACCTCCACTGTTATTTCCCGGCTGGGTTCGTCTGAAATTAAATTAAACCCATAAGATACAATTAAGTAGATACTATGTCGGAACAATTTATAATTCGTGAAAATTTAATGCCCTCCGTGTATCTAATTTTATTGTATTCTGTATGTTTTCTATTAAAATGTGACCGGACCCACGCATATCTAACCAGAACACAGGTGTCGGTAAAGCAACCATTATATAGGTACACGCTAGAATGGTATTCCCGGCCGGGTATCGAACTAAGGTCACTCGCTTTGCAGGATCACAACCAACTAGGCTAAGGGATCGAAAATGCTTACTAACTACAACAAACTTGTAAGTTGTACCAAAGTTTGAACTAACCAGAGATGTGCGGCGGCCACACAGACACCCAATCCAGGCCACTATCCCGAAGCTCATCGTGCATCCGTTGATGATCCTTCGTGATGTCCAGGAACCGTGGGGGCACCTTCTCGGGCTCGTAGAACAGGAAGGCGGAGATGCACACCGACACCGGCTTCACGTTCTTACAGCGCATCGCGTCGATGATGTGCTTCATGCCCTCCGACATGTCTGACGTCGGGTCCAGCTGGCCTCTGGTCCCGAGGGCTACCACCACCCCGTCCGTGCCCTCCACCGCGTTGTTCACCGAGTCCGGCTCCAACACATCGCCCTGGAAGACCTCCACCTTCTGCTTCAGGTCCTCGGGAAGCTTCGACGGGTCCCGGACGAAGGCTCGCACTTCTAGCCCTGCGGTTGAATAAAGCAACGTGATTAATAAAATACTTCATTTATATTTTTTTCTAGATTTTTTACAGGAGTTGTTATCCCAGGATCGTGTAACATATAATAGTATTCATGGTCGTTTACAAATTCTGACTAGTTTCATTACTGAACGCTGGTGGGTCACCGGTCACCGGTCCGAACAAAATGCCCATTTACCTTTTAGGCGATGTGTAATGTACCTTATACACGGCAACTACATCGTAAATACGGTGTAATCGTTGTTAGTTCAGGGTCGCTGGAGTGGAAACTCGTTTCCTTCAATATTAGACAGCTACATGATTTAAGGCCAACCAGATTTTTAATGTTATAGCTATATGTATATACTATTTACATGCATTATTTTTCCGTTTTCGGTACTTACTTAGTTTCAAAACAAAAGTTTGGTAATTTTCCGCCGAATAACGTAAATAAATAAAAATAAATACAAATATTCGTCTTTACTGGGTAGTTTATAATTCAAAACAACCTTGTCTTTTTTTCTCTTAACACTTATTTTTTGCGGTTTTTCGTTTTACATGATCATTTTATAAAAAATGTGCCTGGGAAATAATATTTGTTCTACGTTCGTTGTAAATAGAGGCAAAATAACGATGTTAACGGGTCGTATCATGTCTGTTTATTATTTTTTTCTTTTCTCTTTCCTTTTTCTTAGCTAACAACTCATCGTTGCATGCCTTTGGTTTCAATGTGTTTTGTTTTAGTGAAAATTATGATCCAGTTTCCACCAGGTGGCTCGTCTTTTTGTATTACAAAATAAAAAAAATTCGCAAAGGTAACATTATTATTTGTTATGTTACAATACTAATTAATATTTATTACGTAGTGTTATATGTTCCTGTTGTATTGTACTCGTAGTTATGTGTAATTAATTACCTAATAAGTTAAAGACTGCCACTCTATCGCATTAGGCATTCCCTGTAATGATAGCTGTGATGTTAATAAATAAATAAATAAATAAAAAATCTACCGAGTTTAAAATTCGACCACTTACTTACTTTGACCTGCGGGCAGTTAGAAAATAAAACATTTACATTATTGCAAAAACCATAGATCTACATTTTAGGTACCTAACCGATTAGTCTACAAAAAGCTTTGAGAAAACAGAAAAAACAGCACTCCATCCTTTTTTGTGTAACTAAAATGTGTGAGGCTTTTTAGTTTCACGCACATAACTGCATCTAAGGTAACTTGTTAGTCCATTGAAAATTAAAAAGTTTACACATCCATGCACGTATTATGTACTTCAATTAATTTCAAATTTCTATGACGATGGCACTAAAATAATCTATGACGATGAGCTACTGTATAAAATTTATAGTATAAATGGTATTTATACTAAAATTTATAGTATAAATGGTATTTATACTATAAATGGTCTACGGAGTAGGTCGTAAGCATTGAGATACTATGTACTAAGTCGTAAGTCGTAAATTGTAGAGGTCTTTCTTCATTTTATCAATAATTCAATACATTATTAAATGCTATTTTGCTTAAACAACCATTTCTGAAAAGAGAAGAGAAACGGGGAAAAAACTCCTCAGCAAATCTTTTGAAAACCATAGGAAAACTTTTTTTTATTATCTTATAGGTTACTTGAGCAAGTGAGCGGGTCCTACTGTAGATATATGTATTTCCTAGCGTCCTTGTCATTCACACATCCATTAACATGGTTTTAATTAGAAGTGATTAAGATTAAAAAAAAATAACAAAATACCTCGACCATATTAATATACAAAAAATAAGTGGCGCTATAATATTTTGTAGGTATACTCTGGTTCAGTTAATTTGACCTCCAAATAATTAGAATCTAACTCATAAATGTTTCTTACTCGCTCGTCGAAATCACCTTATTAAATGTACCAGTGTAAAAAAATATTACGACGCCGTTAAAGTGACTCAGTATCACATCTAATCTACTGATATATTAAACAAATATTTTAGGGCACTGGCAGCATGGGACGTAGTTTCCTATGGCACAGGTTTTCGTTTTTACGAGTTCTCGTTCAGCGCTGTAGGTCAGCACTCAGCACACAGATGTGTGGTCTCATAACTATTCTATTAGCTATTTATCAGGTATACTCTACCAGACCTCGGCATTCAATGCATTCTATGCCGGTAAATAGTGTGATATTATGTATATAGTCAAAGATCGCTCTATAATATCGACGTATAGGTCCTCCATTCGCGTTCCACATGGAGTTCGCATAAATAGCAACCCAAATTCATTGTAGATTAAAGATGAAAATTCAAATAAATGTTATTTAATTTAATTTCTATTAAATTTTACCCGAAGTAAGGTTCCATATTTCATACCTAAGCAAGAAATTAATGAAACATTAATATGGCTCATTTTATGTTATGTTCAAAACGATTCGAAAAATTAATTAAGTAATCATTATAATGTTATCCATCCATCCATCCATCAGCCCTTTTGCGTCCACTGCTGGACAATAATGATAATAATGTTATACCTTTTGTAAATTACATCTCTATATTATACCTATGACTACTTTTTCATGGCGTTATTTGTCTTTACAAACTTGACAAGAAGGCCGTATTAGACGCATCTTTATCCGGCACTTGTTGTAAGGAAAATTTTATTTTGGTGATATTTTATCTTATCTTATGTGAAGTGATCCATTACATATCGACTGAAGGGAACCAAAGCGATTAGGCACATACTACTGTGGTGAAATACAATTTTAGCCTTTTATTTCAACAATTGCATAGGTACAACCAAAATCTGAAATTGTGATATCCATGTATGTATGTACCAGAATTTAATCAGTTTTAAACAAAAAAATTAAACATATTCACAAACTGCTGAATTAACGATACAGCAAGCTAGTTTCATAAAGAATAAAAAACTTAGACGCGCTAACGTTAACAAAATGAAAAAATATATTTGAATCTTAATCCACCGAACCATTAATTATCATGAAAGATACGACTTCATTATTTTTCATTTCGTGTTCATTATGAAATGAAATACATAGGTACCTAAATAAATTCCCAGATTGTCTGCGTAGACAGCTGAGACATAACAGAAACTTCGAACAGTCTTCCGGACCATACTGCACAGGTCTATTAAGGAAGACTTCGTTAGAACTGTGGTCAAATTTCTTCTCTTCCTTTCGGCCGGCGACGTATCGGCGATGCCTTTGGCATTGCTGATCTTCATGGGTAACAGTGACTATTTACCATCAGATGGAATCATAATGGAATTGCGACTTTCCGCTAATTTCAAATATGTTAAGTACCTGTTCTCTCAGTTCTATTATGGCTTGTAACGTATATGGATATGGATGTTTTTTTATCATGTCCTGAAGTTCATTGGCACGTCCTAGCTCTATCAGTGTTATAGGTTCAATGTACCGAGGTACTTGCATTATTGTGCAGTGGTATCAAGCAAGATTTATAGCTATGTGCACATGTGTCAGTGTGTATGTGCACAAGTAGGACTAGCCGCGGGTAACGAGTTGTTTACATACTTGTATCATCTATTAAAAACAATACAGCTTCATAAACTTCGTATATCTATTATATTATATCTATCTCACGTCCGAACACCTGCATAGTATTATTTGATCACTTGTCTACTAGATACAAAGCAAAATGATCATACCTACTTTGACTTGCTGTTCTCTTGCCTCAATTGAAGATTGATAAGTACCATAATTAATATTGGTTTTATTTTCTAACAATTATTATTTTGAACTGGGGATAGATTCCAGTGTAGCCCATGGCCCCATTCTTCTTGGGTGTTTGATCTATCGTACGTGGGAAAATAACAAACTTCTTGCGGCGAAAGAAAATTCTAAACAAGAAAACCGACGTTTTCCGCTGATAACCAGCGTTTCCAATGCATGTAAGCGACAAAGGCATGACATGTTTTTGAGAACACTTCCTGCGCTTGTATAGACAAAGTGCTAAATAACAATTGCAGCTTGCGGTATTGGCGCAGTCTAGAGTCTAGACTACTGCCCCCAATTCAATGCCGGAAGACCAGATGCCGTATAAGATAACCGGTTTCCAAGACTGGTGTTACTAATGCTCCGTTGTTGATCGAAGCCTCTTTAATTACGCCTTCTTGCTTGAGTCAGCCAGTATACAACTTATTGATAATGAGCTACACGTTTCTACCTCTCTATTCCGTGGGCAGGAACGCATCGCCGATGCGTTTAGTGTTTAGAATACGACAATATAACCTAGCCATCAACCCAACCTCATGCAGCTAAGCACCGATATCTACAATTACCAACAAGTATCGCGGCTCGGTCAAACCAATTGAAGGCCCATCTATCCAATAAACGAACGCATCCGGATTCCGTCGACTTATATCCTCTCTCCAGTCTTATGAGAGTTTGTGTGGGATTGCAGTTTTCCGGCTTGTGTGCTTCCGCCGAGAGAACTTTAATATACCACTTTGTTAATTTATTGTTACACTAGCTTTTGCCCGCGGCTTCGCCCGCGTAAAATACGTTTATATCGCGAACCGGGGAAGTGGGGGAGGGGGTACGTCATCAACTATCTTCCTGGAAAAAATCATCAAAATCGTTGTTTTCATACAAACTTTCATCCCCTATTTCAAGCCTTTAGGGGTTGATTTTTGAAAAAAAAAAGTAGCCTATGTGTGACTCTGGGTCTTCAACTATGTTCATTCCAAATTTCATCCAAATCGGACCGGTGGTTTAGCCGTGAAAACGTCACAGACAGACAGACAGACAGACAGACAGACAGACAGACTTTCGCATTTATAATATTAGTATGGATTGTTAATTGAATGCATAAAGCAATGTTAAACTGAGGATTTCCGTGGAAACCAATTTTGAGCGTAGTATTTCTTTAATGACTTGTTTATCATTACAATATTATATCGTCAGCGGAAGTAAAGCCACATGAATCAAAAATAACTTTCTCGAATTGACTTTGCTCCATAATGGCATACTACTAAGCACGTCTTAGTCTTACTAAGAATATTATGTTCCCTAAGGCTCTAGACAGACGGACCGCATTTCAACTGCATTCCAACCGCAAATTGCAGTTCACGTGCTGTTTGAATGCAGTTGAGACGACTGCAATGGAACTGCAAACCAAACGCGCAAACAAACCAAACCAAACTGCAATTGAACTGCAATCCGACTGCGCGTTTGGTTTGCAGTTCTATTGCAGTCGTGTCAACTGCATTCAAACAGCACGTGAACTGCAATTTGCGGTTGGAATGCAGTTGAAATGCGGTCCGTCTGTCTAGAGCCTTAGGGAACATAATATTCTTAGTAAGACTAAGACGTCCTTAGTAGTATGCCATTATGGAGCAAAGTCAATTCGAGAACGTTATTTTTGATTCATGTGGCTTTACTTCCGCTGACGATATAATATTTTAATGATAAACAAGTCATTAAAGTAATACTACGCTCAAAATTGGTTTCCACTTATAGGGACGTGGTATTAATTTCCTTTAGAGGGATTCCCTATAAAGGACCTCAAGCCCCTTCGAATCCTGAATGACAAAATTATTATTTTTTCTCAGAAAGTACAAAAGTGTAAATAAGCAATATAGCCCTTAGATGGAATTTAGAGACTAGAGGATAAATTGAGAGGAGACTTGTGGATTAAGCGGGCTGGTAACGGTCACCTTTTCTTTTCTACTTGCGACAGCCCATGATAAAAACACGCACGTACGTTCGCATATTTACAATTGCGTCAATAAATGACGAAATAAGTATACATATATTATGACAAAATAACCTGCATGTAAATTTATTCGGCCAAGTGTGAACGGCGTGAAACAACAATCGCCAAAGTCAAAGAACAACAGAGTACTTAGGTACCAGTTCTGAACCCTAAGGACACATACCTAGGTGGCAAACATTTATAATTCATACTAGCGACCCGCCCCGGCTTCGCACGGGTGCTATAAGTAACTATTTAATGGATGTTATTATACATATAAACCTTCCTCTTGAATCACTCTATCTATTAAAAAACCGCATCAAAATCCGTTGCGTAATTTTAAAGATTTAGGACACAAAGGGGCAGAGAAAGCGACTTTGTTTTATACTATGTAGTGATTATTATCGCCCCATTCGAAGACTCCCTGAAGTGTGACATTGACAAGCTCAACCATGATCTCACTTTCTGTTTGTATTTGTGGCCCGAGCATCTCTTCGCATCTATTCTCTCAGCTGTCGAGATTAAAGTCATAATCATAAGCCATAAGCCTGGGGAACTTGAACGACGGTCGCAATGAGCAGTCCACCAACAATGAAGCCACAAGATAAGCCCATACACAGGAAGCTTGCTCATAAAACTGACGTAATCATGGGACTTGTCAAAGGCCTTTGAAACATCCAGGAATACGGCAAGGGCCTATCTGCTGTTTATAAAAAGGTTCACCTCAAATATAAGTTGGTAAGTTGCATACGCTCGAAGATTCCTCATCAACCTATATCAACGAATAAATATCTATGGCTAAGCTGACAAAAACGAATAGAAATAGAATAGAAAGATGAGCTTCGAAATACTCGGTCAGAAAAGACGAAAGAAACGTTCAGAAAGAGTGAATTGATGAATTCCTCTGAATTCACTCTACGGGCTACTACTTCTACTTCAATCTTTTTAGTTTGTATCTCTCTTTTTATTAGTCAGGGGTGTACAGTTTTCGTTTAGGTTTAGACCGCGTCTTAGTGATTTAGGTGAACAAGCCGCTAGACTTCTCTTTAGGCTTGTAGCGGCTGTATGAAAATCCGTGGGTACCGCGTCGCGGGATCACAGTTTACAGTCTGTCTTAATTGTATTAACCCTAAAATTAAATCAAATAGGTACGAACTTGTATCAAGTCATGTTATTACGTACTAATAAACACGCACTAATTAATGTTAGCATTATGTGTAGTGGAATTCTGCTTATTCTGCCTCTGGTCATTGACGTCACCATAATAAACTCGGACTCAGCCGCTCGGGCAGCTTCTATTAGCATATTATATCATATGACATTGAATCGAACTATGCTTCGGCTTCGTCATTGATCAACAGGAACCGGTGTATCATGCAAACTCGCACACTCATAATACCTATTATAACAAAAAATATGTAAAGGTTCAAAAACAATGAAATATATTTACCTTTTTTTAACGCTGCCTCCACTGCGCAGAGACCAGTCATGCCGGTGGCACCGAAGATTACAATTTTCTTCATAGCTGCGCCAAAATTATTCAAAGTATTAATTCTCTACTAGTTTTTACGCCTTCGCGGTTTAAATACACGGTTCAAAATAATCTCAAATACTTTTCCAACAAACTTTATCCTGATTGATAAGATTAACAAACAAGTTATCTAATATTCACCCACCTCAAATTGAGTCGTATATTTGAAAAACTAAGAAAATATGATCGATAGCTCGATTACGATAATACTGTAGTAACTAAATAGACGAGTAACGAATAACCGGCTCGCGCTGCATTTATCAACTACAGTGCGTTTCACGTAAGAGTTCCCCTCGCTAAAATGTTGGTAGCGATGAAATGAGTGTTGCCAAATTAAAACAAAAAAATATTCCCTTTAACTAGGGAGAAAATAAAGATGACTTATTGTGTTCTTCCGAAGCTATAAATATTAACGTTACAAAATATATTTTTTTTCGGCTGAGTATACATCCACCAACGCAATATTGAAAAAATACACTACATAATTATACGATACTAGTAAATCCGCCCTCGCTTCGCTTCGGGGAACCAGTCCCTTCAAAAATCTCTATAAATTTTAACAAATTATGTTATTCCAATGTCTAAGCTATATTACTGCAAAGTTTCATGAAAATCCGTTCAGTAGTTTTTGCGTGAAAGAGCAACAAACACACACACATTCACTCACATACATCCTTACAAACTTTCGCATTTATAATATTAGTAGGAGTAGGAAGTAGGATTGATATTATGAAAAGGTCATTTCTAATAAAATACGTGAGTGTCGTAGAACTCTTGGTTGGACCAAAGTGACGACCCGAATGGCGCAATGGTTAACACGCCGATCGCTGTTCCGAGGGTCCTGGGTTCGATTCCCAGCGAGGCGGCAATTTGAATGATGAGTTTAAATTTCCGTTCTCGGTCTGGGTGTGTGTCCTTGTCTTGTGTGTTGTCCAAGGCACCCACGACACAGGGAATCCTAGTGTGGGGCTTTGAGTGTGAAGCGTTATTATTAAAAAAAAAAAAAAAGTTATATTGTAGCGCTTTTATTCTGATATCTCTCTGGTGTCATACTTATTGTCTAATACCACTACTACAATGCACTAATATAAGTTCAATGATCTGTATAATAAGTATATTAGGGCTCCCACACAAATCTGCACACAGATCTTCAAGTGTAGTCAGCCGTACTGGACGTGTTTTTTGGAAGCGTAAGATGGATCGCAAAAAGATTATTGCACTATTGTTATTTTAACAATTTACCAAGAGTAGGTAATTCTTTCCTCACGGCATAGAATTCGTGTATTTTATGCCGTAATACACAACGTTCAAAGTCATCCAATTTTACTTCTTTTTCTCGATGACGTTTTTTGCCCGGAGTAGAAATTTTGGTTGACGTACTGGCTGCTTCCTCACCTTCACGAATAATTTTTGAAACTGTCTTTTCCGAAATACCTTAAAAGGAAAATTTATTAATTAGTTTAATATACAAAAGAAATAACCTCATGTACAAATAAATAGCCTAGTAGGGGTAGTAGCGCCTTCTTGCAAAATAATAATACCTATCTACTGTGGTTACCATCGTTATCTTAATTGTAACATAATGACAGTGGTATTTTATAATTAAGTTATGCTGAGTAATAAAATAAAATATAGTAATCGCTGTTCAACCATTTGGGGAAATTATCAATAACCTACCTGTTATGGCGGCAACACGACGTCGAACACATTCCAGCGGAATCAGTGGTTCTTTCTTGCGTTTTTCACGTTCACAAAAGCTTTTTACTTTTAACACCAACTCTCTTTCACCACTTTTCAGTGTTTTAGGCATGATTAAACCTCGAAAACAACCAATAATGGGAAAAATAAAGCGGAGCTCTAAGATTCGGATCTCGATTGTTTGCGTTTTGACAGACAGGGATGCCAACAATATAGTAAAACTAGCCAAGGGAACTCTTAGGTGAAACGCACTGTAAATGATAAAATAAAATGATTGCAATTTACTACAACAAAGTTACTACCTACCGGCTAACATAATGTCAATGTCATTCTAGTCAGTAAAATCATCATGTCACTATTGTCAATGTTGTCATTAACGTCAATTGTGTAAAATCACAGATTATAAATAATATCCTAATATTTTGAATAATTTAAATTAATTAAGTTACCCTCCAAAAAATTACTATATTCCATCCTGATCATTTCAAATAATTTATTTAATTGTTCTTCATATAATTCACTTATTATATATTTACCTTCTGTTAACAGAGCTACGTATCGAACAAAACAAAATTTTGCAATAGTCAGTAACTAAACTCAAAACTAACAACATAACCTTAAATTTTCAAAGTAAATGTCAATGTCATAAACCTTATTGTAACTTGTAACTGCAGCTGCGTGTTACATTGCATGCCTTTTTTAAATTGTAAATTATTTGAAATTCGTAACTAAATGTTGTGAGGACGAACTCGAAGTAACCAATAATGGCTGACAACGAGGATTACTTCCCTCGAGGAGGGAAAAAGCCGACTACTAAGTACTTCAAGCAAAGTTCAAACGTGAGTTACAAAAATATCGATTCGCGGGTATCACACATAACACAATAAACATAACATAGTAATTCGTGATTTTCTTAGTTTTTGGGTGCGCCAGAAAAAGCGGAAAAGAAAAAGAAGAAGCTTAAAAAGAAGTCGGAAGAAGATGACGGGTATTTGTCGGACGAAGCGGCCAAAACCATTGATCAATCGTACAGAAACTGCGGCGTATGGCTGAAATACAATGTAAGTTTTAGCTTCGAATTTTTGAATATTATTGAATTTGATATTATAGCACTATGGCTGTTAGCAAATCTTAAAATGTATTAAACTGTAAAAAAATTAATTGCAGATAGTCAGAGAAGGCTTATTGCTGTTGGGCAGAGTCCGTCTAGTCCAGGACACCAGGATATACGTCTCTCTGCCGTGCCGGCTCAGCGGCCTGGTGATGGCCTGCCACATCAGTGAGCCGTACAACAAGTTACTGGAGGCTTACGTTAATGATCAGGTAACTTCAATAAATAATTCATTGAAATGATGTTAATGTCAACTTATTATACCTATAATTATTTTGTTTCATAATCCATATTCATATTTTGAATGTAAAAAACTTCCTTCTTTCACATTAAAACCAGTAAATGTGATTTTTGGTATGGACATAGTTGAAGTGCTTCAAAGTGCGAAAGGTTACATTTTTCATGGAAATATATTTCTTCAAGAAACACATTTAAATCAACATTCTTCCCATTCCCATTCTTCCAAAACGATTGCAATATTGTAATTGTAATGAATCTTTCAGATAGACAAAATGAAGGAGCTGCAGCAAATGTTCCGCCCCGGGCAGTATGTGGCCCTGAGGGTGCTGGAAGTGGCTCCTGACCACCTCATGGTCTCCATGATGCCCCAACACGTCAATGGGGGAAAGTTGCAGTCTGACTTACACAAAGGTATTACAGTAATATTATTTTAATGTCTGTTGCTTGCACTGTGTGACCATACTTTATATAATGAATCAAATTAAGTTCAAATTAAGTTATCTTTGTTCGGCCTCCCTCTTGTAAAGTTTCTATTTTTAACAGAATTTATTATATTTCTACATTGTTTCAGGTGCACTATTGCAAGCTGCAGTGTCTTCTGTTGAAGATCATGGCTATGTGATGGATATTGGAATCCCCAATGTAACAGCTTTCTTGCCAAAGAACTCTGCCAACCCTGAAATTGACTTAGGTAAAAAATTATTTGTTACACTTAGCACTGACGGAAGGAAGGGAAAGAAAAAAAAAACTAACTGTGATTTGCAACAATATATTGAAATTAGTGAATGCACTCACTTACCCTCACTCCCCTAGGGGTTGGTTTCAGAAAAAAAAGTAGCCTATGTTTGACCTTGCACTTTGCATCATCAACTAACTTCAAAAGAAAATTATTTTAAAGTGGTTTAGATTTTCCATACAAACTTCTATTTCAATTGTGTAGCGGTTGGTTTTAACAAAAAGGAGTGTATGTTTGACCCTGGGACTTCAACTATTTCCTCTCCAAATTCCATCCAAATCATATTATTTCTAAAGACAACTGAATGATTTTATTTAAGAATACCTAAGTAGCATTTGCTGTTTTTACAAATGAGTACTATAATGTTCACCGTGAACGTTCCAGACACGGGCATGCTGACGTGGTGCAGCATCAAGTCGCTGTCCGTGTCCCCCGACAGCTGCGTGGCCACGCTCACTAGTGACCTGGCTGCGCTGCAGAAGGCGTTCCAGAAGAAGTCCTCCGCCACGCTGCTGCCGGGGAATGCAGTGGACTTTACTGTTGATAAGGTCAGTCATAGGCTATTTAAAGAGTTATATAGTTGAGGGTTTGCTGGTGCAGAATATCATCAGATAATATTTTCGCTTATTTTTATTATTGTATTTTTTACATTAAATACATCTTGTATTTAATGTAAAAAATACATAAATATTTCGTTAACGCACATAATTATGTTTGGCTGGCTAAATCGACTTGGTAGATTGACTAACTTATTAAATTAAATGTAGTAAAAGTAAGTTTTGTGTCAATATTTGTGTAATTTATGTATCATAGTCTATCATAGTGTGGTGACCAAACTGTGTTGATGTCTATCCATAGCCCCTGGAGAACGGTATAGAGGGCCACATATTCGAGGACCGCACGGCATACATCCAGCGACAACACGTCGATAAGATCAACGGGAAGAAACCGGCTCTCGGACAGAGGGTAAACTATCCTGGATTTAAAATATTTTATATATAGATTTGAATTACGAAGGACTACTTTAGCGTTAAAGACAGTTATTGATAAATATGTGATAACAGTCTAATTAGTAAAATATGATCTTACGCATTCAAAAACATAAACAGGAGCATATCTATTTTACACATCTCACAACGTAATTATGGAATACAGTAAAACGACATCAGAGTAAATTGTTTCATTGTTTTATTTAATTGTTTATACACACAGTTAAACAATTTTCATTGTAAGTATGGAAGAAAGGTACCGCGCGCCTGTCCGTTATTTTATTTTCACACTGTTTTTTGTTTTGTCAGATCCGAGCGCGAGTCCTGTACGTGTTGCCAACCACCAATACGCCGTTTCTCACCATGAAGAACATCTTTGAGACCACGTACCCCGACATGGAACAGGAGCAGAAGTACCAAGAGGGAGATATCATTGATGATGCACAGGTTATTTACTACATATGAAACCATAGATTAAGAATTTATAAACAAGTGAAATAATATCTTCTGGCCTGGCTTGGCCTGACACACAATTAATTTGTCAAATAATTGTGTGCTCAGATGGGAATCGAAATCGAGACACTAGTTTCTCAAGCTGCGTTGCTATGTCTCTACCACATAGCTTATGAACGCGTTTGTCAAAAGTCAAATACGTTGACTAGCCAGTACTGCAAAAACTTACAAAATTACATTCTATTTTAGATACAGTATAGTAAATACGGGTAGGAAGTACAGTCGATATAAAACTAACCCGTGCGACGTCAACCCATCTCATCATCACCGACGAGACCCTGACTTCGTACGTCCTCCAGTAACCCTGTGTGTCGCAGGTGATCAAGCTGGAGGGCCGCACGGTGCACCTACGGCTCGGCGCGGGCAGCACCGGTTTGCTGTCGCTGCGCCGCCTGGCCGTGCACGAGGACCTGCAGGACGAGGAGGTGCTCGCCAAGTCGTACCCACTAGGTAAGCTTGAGCTGTCGCAGGTTACCAAGCTGGAGGGCCGCACGGTGCACCTACGGCTCGGCGCGGGCAGCACCGGTTTGCTGTCGCTGCGCCGCCTGGCCGTGCACGAGGACCTGCAGGACGAGGAGGTGCTCGCCAAGTCCTACCCACTAGGTAAGCTTGAGCTTTGTTTTGTTAGGGAAGGTCCGACTGAGTACTTGTACTAATGGTAATGAGATGAAAATGTTGTGTGCAAGTGTGCGAGTGGTAGTCGTGTGAAATGTGTGTACGGGTGTTTGTTTGTCATAGTAAACTTTGTTGACTTTTTGAGATACTATGTTATTAAAGATAAACTCTTGAAAACAAGGCAGGTGTCCGACTGCCGGCAAGTAGCGTGTAGCTATGGGCTATTTTCTCACTCAAGACAGGGACATCAATGTGACATTCCGTCCGTGTAACAAAAGAGATCGAGCGAGTACTCGCCGGTGGTGTGAACCATGAAGCAAATATAGAGAGGAGACGGCCTAAGCAACTGTGCACTGTGACTCAACTAGGTCCTGACGTCATCACAGTGGGCGTGGCCTTAAGTCAGTCTACTGACGGCTCTCACCAAATAAATTTTTACTCGACGTTAGATGGCGACACTTTGTATCAGAGGAAATAAAAATGCATAGGTGCGTAGAGCTAACAATTACTATATCTTGATAATCATACGTACTGAAATTCGTCCTACATTAATTCCTAAAGAATTTTTTACCATCAAATATTATTTTTCTAGTTTTTATAATCATTTTGTAAACGCCGCCATCTATTGACAACTACTTACAACAACAAAAACACCGCCGTATTTGGTAAGAAATGGGCGGGATCTTGTTAGATCTCGCCCATTTCTTTATCCCCCTCGCCCCGCAAAGCGTCACGCGATCTTTTATAGGGAAATCTACATACAACGTCTCCTCTCTATATTTGCTTCATGGTGTGAACAGTCAGCGAGTACTCGCTGGCATATGCATCTTTTGAATGTGTTTTGAGCGAGCTTCGTTAAAGAAAGAAATTTCGGATATTTATCCGAACTTTACTCGCCGACCCGCCGGCGGGGGGCCGTCTACCTAGCGACGATTTACATGACGTGACGTCATTTCACAGGCAGCACGCACCGCGTCCGTGTTCTGCGCTACCACGCGAGCGACTACAGCTACGCGGTGACGGACGAGCGCGCCGTGCTGGAGGAGCGCTACTTCAGCCTGGCGCAGCTGCGGCCCGCGCAGATCGTGGACGGCACCGTGGCCAGCGTGGGCCACGACCACGTGGTGGTGCGCGTCGGACGGGTGACCGGTGAGTGAGGTTTATGGTACATACGGTTGTTGGGTTCATTAGTACAGGGCGAAGGTGTATGCCTGGGGCCGTCGGTAGGTGTGCGAGTGCCACAGTGTCACAGTGGTATGTTCATTGTTTAGTTAGCAATGGTCCTACAATTTCTGGATTTTTATAAACTTGTGTTATCTTTTTTATGCAAGTCCATGTCACTCATGACAGATAATCCTAGTGGAACCTAAATAAACATTATTGTCATAAAACATCTGTAAAAAAATTGTGTAATTTTTTCCTTTTAAGTATTTTACGGATATTCACATCGGTTGGGCATTTTTGTAATTACACAAATGAGGTAGTTTTATTGTAAAATTAAGTGACGATGGCCGCTCCTCCCCCCGCAGGCTACGTGCCGCACGCGCACATGACAGACTCTGGGGTATTCGTGGACCCCAAGAAAGCCACCAGTTCACAGCTCTCCAAGAAATTCAAGGTAAATAATGCTTATTATTTTCATTATCATACATGTAATAACTTCGTTAATAATTCTACTGTTCAATATAATTGAACCCCCCTTGAATACATCTTTGTGTTTGGTAACCTTAAATTTTTAAAAATACAGCAAAACAAAGAGCATTATCGTAAGAAGTAGCTACAAGTTGTTACAAATTACACCTGCAAGCCGGGAATAGCCCCCGCGAGCACATTAAGGGTCAGCTCACACCGAGACGCGACGCGACGCAACGATACTGGAAGAGGCCAGTGATTTCGCGCTGCGCCGCGCGTCGCCGCGAGACGCATCTCAATGCCGCGAGGTGCATCGTAAAAATAGGCAATCTTGCACGCCGCGCGTACCGACGATGCACGGCTGCGTAGCGATGCATCGCGCTACGCCGCGAGGCGTCACGAGACGCAGCGCTGCATGAAGCAACGTATTCTGAATTCTCACAATGAAATGTGTATCTTTTCGTGTAGAAAATAAAGTTCTATTTTGAGCCGCTCTTTGAAAGACTGCGCGCAGCGTCGCGTCGCGTCTCGTCTCGGTGTGTACCTTACACCTTACTCTTACCTATCTGTAGCGTGTGAACATCATGTTCGGTAGGTGGGTGGTGCGGTGCGCGCGCGCGTGCTGGCGGTGGCGCCGGCGCGGCCGTCCCTGTTCCTCACGCTCAAGCCCTCGCTGCTCGCGCCCGACCTCGAGCCGCTAGCTAGCTACGAGCAAGCGCGCGTGGGACACCGATACACCGGCGTCATAGCGGTAGGTGCTGTAGGCCGTCCCTGTTCCTCACGCTCAAGCCCTCGCTGCTGGCGCCCGACCTCGAGCCGCTAGCTAGCTACGAGGAAGCGCGCGTGGGACACCGATACACCGGCGTCATAGCGGTAGGTGCTGTAGGCCGTCCCTGTTCCTCACGCTCAAGCCCTCGCTGCTGGCGCCCGACCTCGAGCCGCTAGCTAGCTACGAGGAAGCGCGCGTGGGACACCGATACACCGGCGTCATAGCGGTAGGTGCTGTAGGCCGTCCCTGTTCCTCACGCTCAAGCCCTCGCTGCTGGCGCCCGACCTCGAGCCGCTAGCTAGCTACGAGGAAGCGCGCGTGGGACACCGATACACCGGCGTCATAGCGGTAGGTGCTGTAGGCCGTCCCTGTTCCTCACGCTCAAGCCCTCGCTGCTCGCGCCCGACCTCGAGCCGCTAGCTAGCTACGAGGAAGCGCGCGTGGGACACCGATACACCGGCGTCATAGCGGTAGGTGCTGTAGGCCGTCCCTGTTCCTCACGCTCAAGCCCTCGCTGCTGGCGCCTGACCTCGAGCCGCTAGCTAGCTACGAGGAAGCGCGCGTGGGACACCGATACACCGGCGTCATAGCGGTATGTGACTTAGAGTTTTTCATGTACATATTTTGGTTATAAAGTGGAGGAATGCTTTTTGAGAAAGAGATAGCGTTACAAAAAACACAGATAAACAGAAAAACTATGATTTCATAAGGGCTGTTTCCTCATGGTCATATTCATTTGAATAACGAGGAAGACCACTAGGATCATCAAGCAGTTATCGGCTTCTATCGTAGCTAATACTACCCTGGTCTGCCGCGGCAAGTGTCACTATTCTAGGCCACCCCAGTATTGTCAATCGTCAATGTTTGCAGCAAATCCGCGACTACCTGTTGGTGTCGTTCTTCAACAACGTGCAGGCGTTCGTGCCGCGCCGCTTCGTCAGCGCCGCGCCCCTCGAAAACCTCGCAGACGCCTTCCACATGGGGCAGATCGTGAGTACCCTCACACTGACGCTCATTCAACAGCCAACCTCGCCCACGCCTTCCACAAGAGACAGATCGTGAATGCCCTCACTCATTAAATTATACAAAAAATGTCTTATCTTCAGTAATTAGTGACAATAGCAGCCGTTAAGCCGTGTCGAAGACCGTCGGATGGCATTAAATCTTCTGACACTTTGGTCACTAACTGATTGATTTTATTTATAGAATAACTACAAGTAGTTAGTATAGTAGTTTTATTTATAGAATAACTACAATTAGTTATCGGTACGTAAGGGTTAGGTTAGGTTAGGTTAGGTACCCTTTACCTTACCCTTACCCTTACGTACCGATAATATTGTCGTAATCAAATATGATCTTTTTTGCAGGTAAATTGTACAATACTACGTGTAGATGTAGAGAACAAAAAAATGTCTGGAAGTCTCACCACGGCGCCGTTTACGCCTTCAGTGAGTATTAGTTATAAAAGGATTCACAATGCTCAATATTTAAAAAGAAATAGTTGCGATTTATGGTAATCCATTAAAAAAATTAATATTTCTACAGGAACGTAAAGTCAAACCTGAGAAGCGGAAAAAAAATAAAGATAACACAGAAGCTTCAAACACTGATGAAAAATCTGACAAGAATTCCTCTAAGAAGAAAAAGAAAGTAGTAGAAATTTCAGAAGAAAACACAGAACCTGATGAAGCTCCCAAGGCCAAGAAAAAGCGAAAAAAAGAAAACGAAAACGAGGAGGTTAGTGAAGTTTTGGTTGAAGAGTCTAAGAAAAAGAAGCGAAAAGAATCTAAAGATACAGAAAAAGATGTTACAGAAAACAATCAAGATGTGGAAATTGAATCAAAAAGTAAACGAAAAAAGAAAAAGAAATCGGAAAAGGAACAGATATCAATTGTTAATAGTGAAGGCTGTGAAGATACCGAACTTAATACATCTGAACAGAGTGTTACGGATTTACAACCAAGTACAGAAGAGAGTGACGCTATAGAGACAGATTTTCATGAGGACAGCGATAACGTATTGACCCCAGAGGACTTGGGGCTTATCGACATGTCCGACTGCGAAACGACGAAGCAGTACAAAAAACGTGTTGTCTCGCTTTTAAAAGCAATCAAAAGTAGAACGAGACGCATAGACACTATAGATAAAAAAATCGTGACACTAGAAACTAAGGGACTAAATCCAAAAAATAAGAAATTCCATACAGCCATGCACATGGAGAAATTAGTGATTGAGCAAAGAATTACTAAGTTGCTAGCGGCCCTAAAAAAAGCTCAAGATAAACTAAAAGAGTTAAACTACGAACCAAATACGGATTACAAAAAGAAAAAAGAACTGAAGAAAAATAAGATTCCTCATGTTGAAATGGGAAGTGAAGAGTTAGGTAAGAGTAGTAATTCAAAAGAAATAAGCAAAGAGGAAAGTAAAGTAGAAAAGGAGAAAATGAAAAGCAAATTGAAAGATATCAAAGTAGTAGAAGAATTGAAGCCTGCGCTTGAAGTACCAAGTGCCAAAGATTTCTGGTCCATTGACGCTGAACCTGCCGCAAAGGTTACGCAGGAAGAGGACTCCAGCGACAGCGATGATGAGGTATTTATATTGGTACTATAAAACACATAGTTTTATGCAATGCATATTATGCATACCACTATATTAAGGTCGTTACATGAAAAAATTGATTTTTTTAATGCTGTTTGGTATTTATTTGCTTTGGATAGGAGAAAGTTGCATGTTTCCAATCGCTGTAGTTTGGTGGTCACATCGCGTCGCGTCGTATACACCTAGTGTGATATAACATCAAATGTTAAAATGTCGCGTAGTTACGCCTAGTGCGATTTAACCTTAAACCTCCTAACTTTAAATACGATATTCGCAGCACGAAGAAGACAAGCCGAAGAAGAAGCGCAAGAAACTCTCCGCAGCGGAGAAGGTAGCGAAGGCGCGGGAGGAGGAGGAAGCGCTGCGGAGACTGGAGCGGCGCGCGCTGGAGGGGGGCGTGCCGCGCTCCAGCGACCAGTTCGAGCGGGCGCTGCTCGCGCGCCCCCACGCCAGCCAGCTCTGGATCGCTTACATGGCCTTCCATCTGCAGGTGCGTGTGTGTGTCTTGTCACTGAGGGAGTGTGTGTGTGTATGCATGTGGGTGCTTGAGAGTAAGGCTTATGCGTAGTAGATAATTGCTTTTTACAAAAAAAATAACCGACTTCAACCTTCATAAGCAGAGATAACTCAAAAAATACTCGCCAGATGGCGCTCAAGTCAACATGTATGTGTAAAGTTCTCGTCACTACAAATTAATCAAGCCCAAAGACTAGATAACTGCAGTAAATCGTTGAGGAGTTCCCTCGACTGTCTTTCAGCTTCATCAGATCGACTCCAGACCTTCATGAAATTGTAGCGCTTTCATGTAGTTATGAAAACATTAACAAACACACTAGTCGTCCCTACAATTTTCGAAAGTTGCCCTCGATTTCTCCAAGATGCCATATTCAGATCCTGGTGATCCTTTTAAAAGGACTCCACTGCGCATATCTACTTTACAACAAAAAAAGAATTATCAAAATCGGCCCATAAACGACGGAAAAATCGCTGAACAAACATAAAAAAAAAGCATATATACGGTCGAATTGAGAACCTCCTTCTTTTTTGAATTCGGTTAAAAATGCGTAATGCTACTGCTACATATGCGTGTGCGTAAATGTTAGTGTTAATGTCCAACTACGCGTAGCTTAATGCGCTAAAATTACGTGTTGGCTACATCTGTGTATTTAATGCATTCAATCACTCCATTGTCGTGATTTCCGTTCACTCATTGACGCATAAAACTAAAGTCTGGATACACCCTTGTGCAGTGTTAATAGAGCGCAATTATTTAGTGCACTAAATTAGGCGCTAAAACTTTATGTGACAAAAATACCGACACCCGATTTAGCGCTTAGCGTTAGCGTATCCAGTAGTAATGCCATATATAGTAGCATGTCACATCTGCGTAATGTCTAATTTACTGCCTGAATTAAGATATTAAGAGATGTAGACGTAGCATAAGGGCCGATTCACACATATCAGTGAAGTCACCGTTCCGTCTCAGTTCCGGCAAATCTTTCATACATTCTCGGCATTGTCAGCACTGACACTGCACAGACAATGCCGAGAATGTATGAAAGATTTGCCGGAACTGTGACGGAACGGTGACTTCACTGATATGTGTGGATCGGCCCTAAGAGTTAGTTTATACGGCGCGTTCAGTCGACGTTCTGCTGTCGCTGAATTTTTAGCGTCGAGTGTTTAAATATTTACGGTGGATTGTCCATGTTCGCGGCTAGGCGACGGAGGTGGAGAAGGCGCGCGCGGTGGCGCGGCGCGCGCTGGCGGCCGTCCCGGCGCGCGACGACGGCGAGCGGCTCAACGTGTGGCTGGCGCTGCTCAACCTCGAGCACCGCTTCGGGAACAAGGTACACACTGCCTCACTGCCGTCCTTGTTCGTCACTACTTGCGACAAATATATCATGCCAAATGAATTGGATTAGATGACGTATAGAATGATTTAATAGGGTTTTATGTTCTCTTTATTTAAATTGTAAGTTTGTTTAATTCGCATTTTATAAAACGTAATGTTTTTTTTTTCAATATGTAATTTATTGATTCATCATATCAATTTTAGAATACCCTATTATTAGAGCTTGTGTGAAAATTTTAACTACCCGCAATTTTTTTTATTACTCAAATTCGGAGAAGTATCACAATGGCTGCGTTCCAACTAGTCTTTCTGTAATTGGAGTTGTTTTGATCATTGTAATCGCTAAGTGAATCACAACCATAATGCAAAAAACAATATGACTTGTAATGTAAATCTACCCTCAAGTGACGCAAAAATTCCTAATCGCCAAAACAACTATCCAACATCCAACAGGAGTCCCAACAATCAACGCTAGAAGAAGCTCTACAAACGAACGACCCGTACTCCGTGCACTGCAAACTGCTAGACATACTAGCAGACACGGGATCGGACCAGCTGGGGGCGGCGGCGCTGACGGTGGCGCGGCGGTACCGCAGCCCCGGGGCGCACGCGGCCGCCGCCGCCGCCTGCTACCGCGCCGGGCTCACCGACCGCGCCAGGCAGATCATGCAGAAAGGGATCGCCACGCTCGATAAGAAGGATCGTGAGTTGTGTTCTATATGGTTGTATGTTTTACAGGTGTCACATACATATAAATGCAAGCTTTAGAGTTTTGTACATCAGTCGCATATTTACAAGTTTCGAAGATGAGTAGTCGGAGCTCATCGACTCCACAAGTATGACTCAGCTGTTCATTTAACAGTCTGTTCGAAAACTCTTGCTGCTAGCTAGCGAATGGCTTAAAAACACACATGGTGAACTACCAATACCAATGCTCCTTAATATAGTCGATAACATGCTGCTAGTGAGTTGATACAATTTATGATTCAAGAACAATCCGCCAGATCCAACGGGCAAATTGTTTACTACACTAGATCCTACTAGAGCTCACAATGGTGTGTAAATAGCGATGAACCACTAACAACGAAGTACCAACAATTTCCGATCGCAGACGTGTCGCTGCTGGTGTCGTTCGCGCAGCTCGAGCGGCGCGCGGGCGAGCGCGAGCGGGCCGAGGCGCTGTTCGAGCGCGTGCTGGCCGCCTACCCGCGCCGCGTGGACGTGTGCGCGCAGTACGCAGACATGCTCGCCGCCGCCGGACAGACGGAGCAGCTGCGGTGAGTGCTATATGTTGTGACGGTATACCGGTATCTGTTCGAGCGCGTGCTGGCCGCCTACCCGCGCCGCGTGGACGTGTGCGCGCAGTACGCAGACATGCTCGCCGCCGCCGGACAGACGGAGCAGCTGCGGTGAGTGCTATATGTTGTGACGGTATACCGGTATCTGTTCGAGCGCGTGCTGGCCGCCTACCCGCGCCGCGTGGACGTGTGCGCGCAGTACGCAGACATGCTCGCCGCCGCCGGACAGACGGAGCAGCTGCGGTGAGTGCTATATGTTGTGACGGTATACCGGTATCTGTTCGAGCGCGTGCTGGCCGCCTACCCGCGCCGCGTGGACGTGTGCGCGCAGTACGCAGACATGCTCGCCGCCGCCGGACAGACGGAGCAGCTGCGGTGAGTGCTATATGTTGTGACGGTATACCGGTATCTGTTCGAGCGCGTGCTGGCCGCCTACCCGCGCCGCGTGGACGTGTGCGCGCAGTACGCGGACATGCTCGCCGCCGCCGGGCAGACGGAGCAGCTGCGGTGAGTGCTATATGTTGTGACGGTATACCGGTATCTGTTCGAGCGCGTGCTGGCCGCCTACCCGCGCCGCGTGGACGTGTGCGCGCAGTACGCGGACATGCTCGCCGCCGCCGGACAGACGGAGCAGCTGCGGTGAGTGCTATATGTTGTGACGGTATACCGGTATCTGTTCGAGCGCGTGCTGGCCGCCTACCCGCGCCGCGTGGACGTGTGCGCGCAGTACGCAGACATGCTCGCCGCCGCCGGACAGACGGAGCAGCTGCGGTGAGTGCTATATGTTGTGACGGTATACCGGTATCTGTTCGAGCGCGTGCTGGCCGCCTACCCGCGCCGCGTGGACGTGTGCGCGCAGTACGCAGACATGCTCGCCGCCGCCGGACAGACGGAGCAGCTGCGGTGAGTGCTATATGTTGTGACGGTATACCGGTATCTGTTCGAGCGCGTGCTGGCCGCCTACCCGCGCCGCGTGGACGTGTGCGCGCAGTACGCAGACATGCTCGCCGCCGCCGGGCAGATGGAGCAGCTGCGGTGAGGGCTTGATGATGTCGTAGCTTTTGTTACCGTTGTAACGGTATACCGGTATCTGAGTACCGTTATGTTAAGTTAATACCGGTATGGGTTACAAAAATCGTAGTATCTTTACAGTTTAAATATTGCGTTTGAGATGATAAATGTTGCAAATAATTTGTGATAAAATTTCGTACAGTGAATGTAATTTCGTTTCAAAAGTTGTCAGTTAATACATCTGCCTGATTTATTTGAAATTATATACATAAAATATTTCATAGGCAACTGATGGAGCGAATGACGTCGCTGAAGCTGCCGGCTCGGAAGATGAAGATCTTGTACAAGAAATGGATCGACCTGGAGGAGAGGGCGGGCGCCGGCGACCACGTCGAGAGCATACGGCAGCGCGCCGCCGAATACATAGAAAAAGCCAAGTTCTAATTTATACTAAACTATATCAATGTGCAACCTCATTAAATGACATTATAAATGAAACAAATCAAAAGTGTTTTTACTGGTTTATTTTAATACTATACCTTTAATACTATTCTTATGATGCATTTTAACAATTTGCAGTCAAAACCTGTAGTTTTATTTTGCAAGTTTCAATGCAACTCTTTCATAAATAGTTACGCTTAAACTATGGCAATAAGAATTATTATGTAACAATATTATCATAAATATTTGAACATGAAGGTTTTACTAGTCTTTAATGTACTAAAACTGCTAATGGTGGTCGGCATCGGTGGGGGAGGGGGTGCGGGGGGCGATACACCGCTACAAGGCGTGTTTTTGATCTGTGGGCGTGGCATACTTTCATCGTTTGTTACTACTGGAGGTTTATAACTATTTACACTTGTTCCGTAAATCGAAACAGGCGCACAAAACTCATATCCCAATTTAGCGTAAAATTGCTCCTGACCTTTTGTAGAAAGATGTACCATTTCTAGTTTTAAAATCTCTTTGCAGTAACGTTCAACTTGCTTCATCAGGTAGGTGCCCAATCTTTTACCTCGCATAGTTTTACTTATGACTACTGTTTCTATAAAACAACTTTGAGGCATACTGGGTATCCGAGTTAATTTGCAATGTCCCAAAACCTTTCCATCTCTTACTAAGATTATACTGGTTGGTAATTGGTCGCATGAAGCTTGCAATGACATCATTCTGGCTGTTTCGCTCCTTGGCCATTCTTCGTTGATCAAAATGCAACATTCTGTTAAGTATTCTGGATGATTGTGCAATAATAAAATTCCTACATCCGAAAAATCCATCGCAGCCTGCAATAAGAGAACGTTACAATACATGTAAGGCTGAATCAAAAATTATCTTTGATGTAAATGTTGCGAAAAAAAACATTGACATTTATCGATATGACAAGCTGTCAAAATTATCAAAAGTCATAGTCAATGTCAATGTCAAAATAGTCACAATCACAAGCAAGGCTTCAAGTTCTTCTAATATTTTTCAGAACAGAATACCTACAAATTACAAATGTTTTTAACTGGTGTAATTTGTTGAGAAATCTAACGAATATATACTATTACTTACCCGAAGATAGGCCTTTAATGATGTTATATCATTTAGAACACATCCAGCAAGTTATAAACAGGTAAATCCATTTTTAATCTTCACTGTTGTGATTCGCGTCGTTTGCCCATGCCGTATTGAAACCAAACTAACCTATTTTTAGCTGTCACAAATTCACAATACGGATAGAACGCTGGCTTTACAGCTTTTTATAGTTTCTTTACTGGTACTTTTTTTTTAATGTATACATATGTGGGTGATATTATGTTTCATGTTTATAATTCTCTTTATAATTTATAGTTCATAGTTCATGATGGACGAAGATGATGATGTACCGGCCCTGTCGGCGGAAACCTACGCAGCCTTGCAGGAGTTCTACGCTGAGCAGCAGAAAAGGCAAGAGATTCTTGAGAAATTGGAAGCAGATAACAAGTTGAAGGAAAATATACTTTTTGAAGAGAATTGGGTAGGTACAAATATTATCAATTGCATTTATTGTAGACAGATATTTTTTTATTTTTTTTATTTTTATTTTATTTTGTTGATATATTTTTATTATTTATTTGGCATTGAATTCAATTGATAAAATTTTCAGCAACTCAGCCAATTTTGGTATGATGAGGCTACAGTACATTCCCTGGTGAGAGTCATCAATGCATTGGTGCCAGACGGCGGCAAGGTGGCTCTGATCTCGTGTCCCACACTCTTTGTGCCAGTCAAGAGACACATTGGCCACAGAGCTACAGGTATCCTAAACTAATATTATTACAATACATATTGAAGCAGATAAGGTCCAATTTCCTAAAGTTTATAATCAGATAAATATAGTTTCTTAGAATTACATCTTATGTAAAACTGAACTATCATCATGCTGACATTAAGAGCCGACTCATATGACACTAAATGTAAAATAATTATATTATTTTTCAATCTATAGATAGAAGATTATTATTTTCAGTTTCTTTACTGGAATATGACAGAAGATTTGAATTGCATGCACCAGACTTTATATTTTACGACTACAACTCTCCTGAGAAGCTGCCTGAGAATACAAGGCACACTTACGACTTGGTGGTAGCGGACCCACCTTTTCTCTCCGAAGAGTGCCTCAGCAAGACCTCGCAGACCATCAAGTTGTTAGCTAAAGACAAGATTGTGTTGTGTACCGGTGCCGTGATGAAAGACAGTGTCCAAAGACTTTTAGATTTGAAACTATGTGAATTCAAACCTCACCACCGAAACAACTTGGCCAATGAATTCTCTTGTTATGCTAATTTTGATCTTGATGCTGTTCTAAAGTGACAGTAACTCAATATAATTCTTGGATAAGAATATCTATTAGCTTTCACAATACATACTTGTATAGTGTTCTAAAACACATGTTATCCAGTATGTATGAATTGCAATAAAACTATTATTTTTGTCTTATGATAGCAGTGAAAGTTATGATCAGTGCAAGGATTAATAAAATTTTTAGAAATTAAAGCAGAACATATTAAAGTGCATTTATACAAATAAGGTTATTAAATTGACAAATAAAACACTTAATAAAAACATTGCCTTTTATTATTTGTTATTAACAAAACTATTTTGTCAGATTATGCAAATTAACATTAATATTTTCATCCTTAATAAATATTTAGTTCCCATTAAATTATTTATTAACAGACCAACAATTCATTCTATATAGTGACTTACTCAAGCATTTTTTTTGTTTTTCTTTTTGTAATTAGTTCTAATGTAAACAATATAATGCTTAGCTCACATAAAGGCAAGTCAAGTCTTAACTGACATCGTACAGACTAAGCGCATAAGTCTTAGGAATTAACGTGTTTTTATCACCTAAGCCCTCTAGCTTGTATGTTTTGTATTTGTGTGTTTATATAGAGATGTTATGAGTGACATTGATGCAGTACAATAAAATTGTCTCAAAAGCCTTTATTCCAATTGACAGATTTTATTGATATTGAATATTGTATTATATTTATTTCCTTCCACATTATCTTACATTTTATTAATATTAAACTATAATAAATCATATCTTTATTTATATTCATTTAAAAATTAAAACAATACTATGAGTAAGCCTATATATATAGGAGAATGTAACATTTAAACATGCAGTCTCAGTAATATTGAATGTACACATAATTATATAAGTAGGTATTTCTGTTAATATTTCATTTTGAATGTATCCCTACATTCGTTTTGAAACGCTTGTACTTGTACTTGCCACAAAAGCGCATTTTCGAAATTTAAGAACACATCAATTTCATGGAAGAAAATACAAATATTCTAATCTACTTTGAACCTTAACACACATTACAGAAGGCCATAAATACATTGGATCATTGGACATTGTCATACAATAAAATCGTCCCTTTATAATAAATATAGAAATACATTATGATACATTTCATTGTATTACTTATAGCTAAATTATTAATTTGGTTTTTATTATTAAATTGCATATAAAATCATAAGACAAAATATTAATGAACTAAAAATAATTTAACGAAAGAACATGAAAATAATTTGTGATGTTAAACAACCAAATAACCATGACATGGTAAAAACAAATTAAGGTGGACATGACGAAATACACTTCAATATTACGACATGAGATTTGTACTAAATTAATAAAAAATATGGTTATCCCTCCAACTTGCTTAGTGTGTCCTATATACATGTGATATTTAAACAATCGCTTCAGACCTCAGCGCCTGTTATATTGGTTTAAATATTTTTATATATCTATTTTACTTTATTGCCATAATATCGGAATGTATGTAAATAAGTAATTAGGTAATTATTATGTATATCGATTAATGTTTCATGTTAAAATACATACATATGGATTATTTACTCTCTGTTATTCCTAGCCTTATAATATATCATGGTCGAATTTTCTAACGTTACCAGTGTAGTCTCTTGCTTATCTTTGAATATACACATAAATGATACGTTTATGTAGATATTTTCAACGACTAATATTTTGTGTAACTGTGGGGAACTTAGAAGAAAAAAGATTTGTAATACAGTACCTAGAAAAATACACAAATTATACAAGTCGCGATGTCATAGCACGCATGCGTCATGGCTTTTCACCGCGGAAAGCGCACAGAAGCGTCGCCGTCGCGATTGTCATACAACGATGACAAGATTTGGAACAGGTAGTGAAATTGTGTACGACAAAATTATAAAAATATTCGGATTTTCAACTTAGTTCGGATTAACTTGAGGGTTAACCAACTGTAAATACAGAAACTCTAAATTTTAGTAATTTATATTGTCAGTACTGTATTATATCAATAATTACATATCCTAGCTACGTATTTTAGGGCTACATTTCACGAACGTGACTTTTTTTCTTATAATGTAACTGTGCTACTTGAAACTACATAATATATGAGAATAATATCAATAGGAGATAATCTAAATAAATGCATTTTCCACTCACAAGAGAATCAATTGACCCTGTAATTGCTAAATATATTATCGTTTAATATGTCATCAATATGATAAACATACTTGTATAGGTACATACAGTTATAATATTGTTTAGGTATATTAATTATAATAGTAATATTTTACTGAATGTAGGTATCATGATAACTGCGTATTTTTCATAAAAAATTGTCGTGTTTAAGTTTTTTTTTAAGGAATAAAAATACTTGGATACAATTATACGAAATGGCTAGAATCAAATAAAAAACTCTAATGACTCAAGACGTTTTGCAGTAAAATAATAAATAAATCAAAATGTTACTTAAATGCATCACAACCATTTATTCAGCAATAAAATTAGACCGTAGTCTTGGGGTTACTTATATAAATATTATTTACGACAAGGTAGGTATTTATTTATCAATACATTTAAATATACAATGGTTCATAAAATATCCAGTATGTTTAGAAAAATACTATACTCTACGAGATGAAATATGAGAATATGTTTTGTAAATATGAATATTATTGACATAATATATCTAAACATTACACGAATATGGTAGGTATATGAATATGGGATTATTTTAAAAGTTACCTTTAAATTTGAAATGTTGTTTTTATGATAAATTATTTATTAATTATCGAAAACTAATTGAAAACAAAACTATATTAAAACTTTCCAAATTGCAAATAATCTTTCTAATTACTTTGTTAGAAGGTCGAAGGTCATCGTGGGAGGGACAAAGGTTTAAGGTATCACAATATAAAATTTTCTATCCTACTTCTAATTGCGGACACGGAGAGAAGAATCCATGAGTAATCGTTAAAACTTAACGGTTAAGTTATTGACGTCACATAAATTCTTCTCTAGGTGCCCATGGACATTAAAACTACCCTACTTTACATATACTATATGAAATTCGACGTTTCCGTCGAATAACGTACATCTTAGTGGAGTTCGTCACGGGAAAATAGACAATCTTTGGGTGCTTTACATGTCGATATATGGTACGGCCGCGGGCGGCAGACCGACATAGCTACATCGAAAAAGTTATAAAATAACACTATATTCTGTTAAAATTGTATTCTCAATATACATGGACAGAATGTATACACACCAGTATTAAACTGAGGTTATAAATGTTTTAAGAAAATCTTAGGTAAATACTATTGAAAAAATTTTACTGTATTACAAAAGTAAAACAACAGATAAGAGAAAGAGAAAACAGAGAATATACCTACAAAATAATAATAAAGCAAAGCATACAGTTAACTATGTTCAAAATACTATATAAATGACTGGTGTTTCCGTATACATATAATATATATTTATTGAGAATATTGTATACAAAATATATATCTTAGAATAAGGAATGTCCTCAATTATAGAAGCTCATAGCTTGCCGAACTACGGGCCGAAGGAAGACGCGTTCATTGCACAAAATATACAAACAGTCCGAGTGTGGCGCCCGGCGACTCCAGCGAGGGGCCTTACAACACAACTCTAAACACTAGTCCAAGTGAACAATACGCCCGTTCTCTAAAACAAAAATATAACTCTAGATATCACTGCAACTATGAATGTGAAAAATAATTACAAAGCGTATAAGACAGAAAGAGAAAGATAATATATATTAAAATTTGATTATCTCAATTTCATCGCGCTAGTGACATGTATGTAATAAATTATATTTGCTAAATACGTAGTTGAACTTGTTTTTATTGTTTTAGAAAACGAACGTACTGCCACTTTCACTAAGTATGTATAACTAATATAAAAGCTAGGATTACAAAATTATTATAAACTGGACCACCGATAATCTAAAAACTTAAATAACGATTCACTTAAGTGTTAACGGTATCTACATTCAAGGAAATAATGATCAAAATCAAATTTTAATTTCATTCAATATCATTTCGATTGTATTTCAAACATATTTTCAATAATTTTATAATACATACCGCTTTTGAAAAACAGTTTAAGATAAAAGTCCAATTGGTGTGCAGAAATAATTTTGTATTTTAGATCTGTGATAGTAGAAACTAAAATAAAATGATATTGCTTGTTGACTGACAATGACGGTAGTTGTAAAATCATTTAAGGACATCCTCTTATCAAGAACAAAATTGGGGACTCAGTTATCAACTGACCTCCGATGGATGAACACGGAAAATAATAACTTCATTCAATTAAAATTAAGATTATATCTAATTATTACTAAATAACATTTTAGGCCAAATATTCGAAGCATAGAACAAAGTTATATATTTTTTTTTTATTATTTTCATGAACAGGAAAATATATGAAAGACTCAGTTTTGAACTTCAGATAAAAAACATTCTTGTAGCAAGTAATTTTATTTTATTGGCTGTCTAATGTATTTTTAATTCATGCACGCAAAATACATTTCCACAATACAAAACATGCTATAATTATTATACCTAAAACTATAACAAACCCTCCAGATCATGAACCTCATAGCTTCTCCTGACATAGTCCCAACAGGTCAGTTGTTCACTGGTCCCCATAAAACATATCAACAGTTAAAGGCACCCTCGGTTTGTTGGCGCCGCAGCCGCAGCCGCACGCCGCAGCCGCACGCCGCATGCCGCACGCGACCCTCCCCGGCGAGATAACCTCACTCGACCAACTACAATTTCGTATACTTTCTATTCTAGACGACCGCGGGAATAACTACGGGGGACACTAGTGGGGGAGCGTAGGATATAGATATAGGTATGTCGTTAATCCGAATTATATGAGACTTACAAAGTCAATTTTATTCGATGTATTCACATCAGACGCATTAATTCATAGATATACGTACTGTTCGAGAAACTCAAACCATAAAGTTTCTTCAAAACGTTGGTCCTTCGAGCCGGAATCAATTGAAACTCATTATGATTAATTGTTATAAATTTAATTTGCAAACGTATACTTTTAGTTACCAACCATACGACACAGAGAATTCATTAATATTCAGCCATAATTTCGGATCCACAACACACCAATATAATCCATACAGTCATAAAGTTTTCCAACATAAACTACAAATCATGCAATGAGAATGAGCCTTATTTTAATAGTATTTTACTCACATCTATGATATGAAAAGTGATATAATATACGATAATAATTATTACAGTCAAATGCTTATTACTTTTAACTACCCACGGGTACATAGGATACACATACACTAGATTTATAAATTTAAAAAACCTTAACAATCCAATTCTACATTATAAATATTCATATAGCACACTATTCGTCACTTATAATATGTTTCGAGTATCGAGTATCGAGTTAAACATTAATATTTTGTTTATGAAATATAAAATATGTATAAAGTTACGTTTAGGCCTTGTGCCGAAGACTTCACACTCCCCTCACGTTGCCTCACCCGAGCATCAGGGTGCGGTTCCACTGAGGCGGAGCGGAGCGGAGCTGTGCGCGATTCACCAATCACATGGCTTGAAAACCACGCGACGCACAATGAGATGTGGATTTCAAGCCATGTGATTGGTGAATCACGCACAGCTCCGCTCCGCTCCGCCTCAGTGGAACCGCACCCTCAGACGTCGAACCAGAATCTATACTTATAACAGAACTTTCGGACACAGATCCATATTACAGTCTTTAGGCAAAACAAGTTGGTAGATTACTCCTCGTCTCAGTTTAACTGATCACGAGTCAGCTGTTAAGTTGGCAGTTGGTCGCTTCTCGCCTACCTTGGGGCCGTCGCGTCCTACACACACCGCGGAGAATGAGCTTCATCGAGCGTTCCGTACTATATAATATTCGTCTCAACATAATATTGTAACCGCACTCACTCACATGCTCGCGACTTCGCATAATTATTTGCGAAGATCCATTCTACACTTATGGACTCGCGCGAATGTGAGTAAGCGGCGTAATGTTCAATGTTTTTACGTACCGAACACGCATCATCACGTCAGATAAGATAGGACAAGAACGCTCGAGTTACGCTCATAATACACGCTCACTTTTGTCCGTTTACGAGTAACTAAACGTCACGTGAAGATCTAACTCACCGTGATGGGTAAAGTGAGCACGCAAAATCGTACACATAGAAAAAAAGTATAGACCCCTGGGAGCTTGGCCTTGAGAAAATACCAAAAGATCTTGGTGTCCTAGAGAAAACCACCAGGTAAAGCGAGACAGAACGTACTATGAGGGTGTGTCCACACGGCGGGTTGCGTTGACACGAGCTTACGTTGTGGAGCGTAGAAGCTGACTGATAAAAGTTCTCGACACACCGGAACGACGTAACGCGCCGCGTGGGCACTTCCTTACTCTGAACCTTTTTTATGTCACATATACCTATAACTTTTTTCTTTTGTTATATGAGCGCAATAGATATCCCAGGGTCTACATTCGTGTTCTACGTGCACGCTCGTGCGGGCGCGGTGCGCGCGGTAGTGCGGGCGCGGTGCGGGCGGCGCGGTAGTGCGCACGCTACCGGCGCGGGCGCAGCGCCAGGTAGAGCAGCAGCGCGGCGAGCGCGAGCGCGCGCAGCAGCTGCGCCAGCGCGCGCAGCAGCAGGCCGGCCGCGCGCGCCGCCGCCCGCGCCGCCGCGCGCCCCGCCGCCGACGCCGTGACGACCTCCGCCCGACATCATCCCGTGCCGCACTTGCCGCTTTCGAACACTCCCTGCCGCGAACGGACGTGTTCTTTATTTAAATATGGTGTTTGTTTTTTGTTGTTTATGAATGATAGTGGATGGACTGATCAAATGTCTCCAAAACCAAATCATTTATTTCATGTAGGTATTTATATGTTTAAGAACGTAAAATATTTAGCACACTTAATTATTTATTACAGTTTAATATTTTATTGCAGTTATTGTTAGAGGATGTGCACTGAGGGTGGTTGCATAGTCAAGCTTACCGCCAGTTAACCGGCGCGTGGGACACGAGCTTACAAGACCGTACCATTTCATAGTGAAAAAGACCCACGCCGATGAACCGCGCTACAAACTGCGCGGTGTCTCGCGCGCCGGTTAACCGCGCTGGCGGTAAGTTTGACTATGCAACCACCCTAAGTGCAGATTATAGCAGTGCAGTGCAGTGCTAAAATATGATAGGTTTCTAAAGCTACGGCGTACCTTTCTGAAGAAGGGCGAGAAGGCGACGAGACTGTCCCTGGTGAGCGGCTGGGCGTGCAGCGCGCAGCGGCGGTCGGCGGCGCACACGGCCAGCAGGCGGCGCAGGAACGCCTCCAGCGCCGGCCGCCGCGCGCGCGCCAGCGCCTCCGACGACCACAGCGCGCGCCCCGGGAACGGGATCGCCGCCACCTACAACACACAGGACAAACTCTTCTATATTATCTTCTTACCGGAAAAAAGTTTATGGTACCATTGTTATATAGTTTTAAGACCCGATTGTGAGAGTGAATAAATAAATATCTTATTCTGTACTGAGTGACTGATAAACAAACCACAGCCGAAACTACTAAATACAAGCAGCTGAAATTTGCAATGTTCCTTGGGTAGTATCAAGTTTCACTATACTATTTTTGATACCTAAACACTTTCTCAATATATTATGTAGTTTGTTGTAAAGTGTTACACAAAATGTTTAAAAAAGTGTCACTTTATCTAAAATCGTTTGTTGAAACATAACATAAAATCACTTATCAAAACACAAAACTGATTAACGCAGATGTTTACTGAATCCATGCTTAGATTTTCTGACATAGATAACAGATTAAAGCTTAATCTACTTTGCAACAATCGCGTTGTTAAAAAGTAGATTAACCTTTAATCTATAATAATGGAGTTCCGCAAAGTAACGCCTGAATCAATTAACCATCTAACATAGATAAAGTTTGCAATAGTGAGTATATGCTACGAGCGCGCTCGCACGCTAGCGTATGTGCCCGCATGCGCATACGCATCGTCCGCAGCCTACCTTCTCTCCGTACAGCCGTCTCGCGGCGAGGTAGAGGTCGCGGAAGCGGCGGTAGCGGCGCAGCAGCTGCCAGCGCGCGGCGCCCACGCGCACGCGCACCTCGTACTCGTGGTGCGTGCCCGCGCCCGCGCCGCGCGTCACCCAGCCCGGCACCGACACCACCTCCGCTGCACACACACGCACACACTTCACTATTACGTACTATGTCAACTGTATAATCATAAGCGAAATTAAGATGTATTATTGAGTTTTGTTTAATGTTGATTTTTTTCCTTTTATATCAACTCAATAACTATAAAGGGTAAAGTACCCCTCAATGTGACAATTTAATAAAGTGAAAATATTCAACAATATTGAACAGCTTAACGTTTAACAGCTTTTTAATATTATTTCACTTCTAGCCATAAACTTGTGTTGTTGGTCCTTCGAGCCAGATTATTAATGATTGATATTTTATCTCAAAATTTAAATTATACTTACAAAAGTCTATAGGATGCATGAGCCCCGAGGTGGTATAATCCTGAAAATAATTTACATCGATTATTGCAATATAATAACTATTTGATAAAAGGTATTACAATAATATACGAACGCGGCGGTCGGTACAAAACTATAACATCAGTGATTCTTTACCGGACAAGTAAGGGTGCAATCGCAAGGACAGAGCACGATTGCAGAGATCGTTGATCGACGGCATCGATCGATGGTAAAATCCATTAGTTGACGTCGATCGATCGATTGCTCTTAGTAAAAACTATCGATCGACGTCGACTAGTCGTCAACCGATAGTTTTTACTAAGATCAATTGATGCACGGTTTCACTGTACACCAATCGATCGATGCTGTCGATCGACGATCGATGGCTTGAACTCGTATCACCCTATGAAGCAACAAACAAAGTTCACTACAAGCATACTGACGGTGAGTTGCGGCGGCAGCTCGATGTGCGGGCGCGGTGGGGCGGCCAGCCGCGCTTCGACGGAATTATCGATCTACGTCGACTAATCGATTTTAGTCGACGTCAACCGACAGTTTTAACTAAGACCAATCGATCGATTGCTCTGGTAACACCCTACGAAGCAAACACAAAGTTCACGACAAGCGCACTGACGGTGAGTTGCGGCGGCAGGTCGATGTGCACGCGCGGCACGTGGTCGTGGTCGCAGCGGCGGTGCGCGGGCGGCCAGCCGCGCTCCGACGGCAGCTCGTCCGCCGACGTCGACACGTTGTCCGACGCCTCCGCCTCCGTCTCCTTTAGCCTGGGGAAACAAACGGACAGTATATATGAAAGTAATCAACATAATGAAGATTTAGAATTAACATTTCCAAAAAAACCTTTAGCCTTTAAACGTATCTAAAATAGAAAAATTAACAGAGAAGAAGACGAGACGAGGAACACAATACCTGTTAAGCAACGGATCCTCAAAGTACCCGTTGCGCGTGACGTGCGCGTCGTCGGCGTCGTGCGCGTCGTGCGCGTCGTTCGCGTCGTGCGCGTCGTTGGCGCGCTCGACCGTCATGTCGCTCTCGCTGAGCGTGAGCGACGGCGTCTCCTGGATGGGCGTCACCATGATGCTGCGCCGCGGCTGCCCGTCGAAGAACGAGTACTGCAGCGCCATCTCCAGCCGGACGTACTTCTTCTGCAGCTCTTGGAGCACCTGCGTGCGGTTAATAGGCGCCGTAATGTAGTCGGAGCGTGGCCCTGACAAAAATATTACTAACGAGCAGCTTGTTAGTAACATTTTTGTGTTCAGCTAAAATAAAACTTATTAAAATTTTAATGCGCGTTTAAAACATAATCATCCTCAATCATAACACTTAACTAATTTACTTTGCGGCCTACACTGGCCCAGGACGGTTTAGGGGACTTCACAAAACTTTAAGAACTATAGATAACTCGGTGCAGGGTACCTAGCGATATTTCCACAAATAACAGGTCCAAGTATAGTGTGTAAGCGACCATATTCATTAAAAACGATATGTATTCCTTGTTGATATTTATGTACAGTAATAAATAAGACATATAATAAGCCGAATCCTCGCCACACACAAGCCTGGATGAAAGTCCTTAACAAAGCAATGTGTAAACTGACCGCAATCTGGCGGTTGAGCTCCTCCTTGGAGCAGTCGTTCTCGAGCGAGGAGATGACGAGCATCTTCTGCGCGGCGATCCGCGAGCACAGCCGCTGCATGGCGCGCAGCGCCTCCGCCTCCGTCACCTGCCGCCGCGACTTGCCCTCGCCTGACACACCACATAACACATAACACCGTTACACATCACTTTATTCATTTATACCAAACATGAGCGCTCTATAGCGATACACACTTTGTATAAATGTAATTGAATATGTTACATTTTTACTATAATTTAATGCTTAACATTACTAATAGTGACCTCGACAATTTTTTACAATATAATCCTACTAGTCCTACTAATATTATAAATGCGAAAGTTTGTAAGGATGTATGTGTGTGTTTGTTGCTCTTTCACGCAAAAAGTACTGAACGGATTTTCATGAAACTTTGCAGTAATATAGCTTAGACATCGGAATAACATAATTTGTTAAAATTTATAGAGATTTTTGAAGGGACTGGTTTCCCGAAGCGAAGCGAGGGCGGATTTACTAGTTATGTAATATCTTACAAGTATTTTGATATTGTTAGAAAAACATAATCTACTGAATGTTCAGAAATAATAATTCAAATGAAGTAAGTTATGTCAACAGTTCTTTATAAATGTTAAGTTTTGATTAGATAATAATTTTATGTAATTACCAGCTATCCTCCAGCGGTATTTAGCTCTCTGATGGCGCTCCTCCGGCGACCGTTCCACGGAGCTGGACGACTGGCCCTCCACTATCCGTGGCTGGAGTAAAACATAAACGACATGAAAATCAAAAATACTGAAACGTACTGTACGCAACCGCAACGCACGCACCCGCAAACGTATACATTATTTTTCGTATAGTTAAACAATGTTAAAATTTTAGATACACTCAAGCAAACATTCACAAATATAAATGTGTCTATGTATTCACAAACTGACGCATACATATTATATAGTGTAGCTTATTAAAAATAACAAAACCATACCTTGTGATATAGTGTAGTTATACAAAACCATACCTTGTGATAATCTTCCGTACTGGACATCTCATCGCTGTCGTCCACCGAGGGGCCCAGCTTGAACTTGGGCACGGGGGCCTTCTGTTCGCCGTTGGCAGTGGGGGCCGTCGTATCGGGGGAGGCCAGGGTGTCCGGAGCCGTCGGGGCGGTCGGGGAGGCGGGGGTAGCGGGGGAGGCGGGGGTAGCGGGGGAGGGGGAGAGGTCGGGGAAGGGCTTGGGCGTGGACGCGGCCGTGTGGAACGTGTCGTCCGTGTTCAGCGTCGAGTTCGGCGACGGCAGCGGGTCCAAACTGAGGCTCAGGCTGAAATTATATTGCTATTATTTTTCTTTCTTTATCCGAAACTTTTATGTATTTTCAACATAAGTAATTTAATTTTGATAACATTAAACAAGAACGATTCGTACCTCAATAATTTCTGTATTAGTGTCAAGGTACATCGTTTGTGGTTTTAACAAGAGGAAAACTGCTAGGCGAGACATCATGGCTAGAAAGCGGCTGAGCTCGCAACTGATCACTGTGTGTGAACTTTGTATACATACGAGCTATATAGAAAACTTTGGCGACATTGGACATACGGCACACGATGACGTCACCGAAGCCTGAATCACACTATCAAAGATTTCTACATCGCCCACATATATACAACGCCTCGAGAGCATTTCACTTGGGGCTTCGGCCGCCCCAAGGCATGTCGCCTCGCCCGGCGGGAGATCTCCCTTTGCCAAACCGTGATGCAAGGGTTGTGACGTCACCATGTCACGCGTGTAAGTCTATGTGACGTATGACGTGTACGTGGCGGTACATACCTGAGCCGCTTGGCGCGGTAGTGGTCGCGCTCGTCGGCGGAGAGCGGCTCGGGCGGGTCGTCCGCCGGCCGCAGCACCAGCTCCGACTTGCAGCGCTTCACGCCCTCCAGCCCCGCCGCGCCACTCTCTTCCTCTGTGTGTGACAAACCATGCGGGTTAGATGACGAGTTCATATTGCTTTGAATTTGTGTGTGAGATTGATTGAAGAAATAGATTTCTACTACGTAAAATATTTATTCGAAATTTAAATCGATAAACAGAAACCTAAAGTTAATTTCTCGACATCTCGTCGTCATTCAATTTATATCAATCTTTTTTTTCTACAATATAGCCACTGGTTGTTGCATATTGCGTTTGTTACAATCACAAGAATAACAAAAAAATATACAGCAGCTAAAGAGATAAATTAATGCATAGGATTATATTACGTTCGCGTTCTACATGAAATTCGTTTAAATTGCGTCTCTTACAAATACAGACTTTCCGCCCCTGTGACTAAAGAACACTGTATACTGACAGCGAGAATTTAAAATTCGCTTCCAAGTTAAACTAAACCGTAAGCCCAGGCAATAAAGTCGCGTTCACACTGACCGGCGTCGGCGAGCGCGTGCTGCAGCCCCCGCTCGCGCGCGGCCAGCAGCGCCAGCTCGGCGTGCAGGCGCTCCACGCGCACGCGCTGCGCCGCCACGCTGGCCACGCGCCCCGCCAGCTCGCGCTCCAGCGTCTCCAGCTCCGCCTTCTGCAATACCACGCGCTGTTTAATAACATTGAACTATGGAAAAGTGTTCAAATATGAACTTTATACCGTTATACTTATGGTTGACTTTCCAACACTTACTTGAAACAATTGAAGCGCTCATAGCTCGGCGGCCTTCGTCGATCCAAAATGAATGACGAAATTAAGCAACCACGGGCACAGTTGGTACTTGGGATGAGCAACTGCTAATGGTAAAACTTCTAGAGGCTGATTAAATTTCAGTGTTTGATTTCGGTGTTCCAATTCAATCAATCAAATCAGCCCGCGGTTTTCCGCCGGTTTTTATCGAGAAATAGCAGTCATTGGCTCACGTCGGAGGCGTTCGGGCGACATGAAAACTTCCAATTCTGGGTCGGTCGTTACTCACATGCCTTTCAATGGTGTCCTTGATGGTGGTAGTAGTACCGGGCTCGCAGGTCTGCAGCAGGCGCATGAGCGACTCCGTGGACGTCTCGGACGCGCCGCTGCCGTCGCTCCCCCCGCTGCCCGCGCTCCCCCCGCTGCCACCACTTCCCGCGCTGTCCGGGCTCGGCGACTGCCGCTGTAACACACAGGGGACACTTCCGTACAGTCCAAGGTCACATAGTTACCTTGTCCCAACAGGGTTATTTAGATTAAAGAAATAATCGAATCAAATCGTTTTTTACAGCAACAGTAAACACCGAACATACATCATGGGAATGGGCAGACTTTATTATTATTAGTGTTATAATTTTTTATAAATTCTCACTACTTATTGTATCTTCTAAACGGGAATAAAATACATAACAAAAAAGTGGTGCACTATTTGCGAGTGATTTACAGAGTAATCTTAACAAAAAGTACTAAAGCTAACTAGCGAACTAATTAAACATCAAAAGCAATACAATATAGCACTACTCGCGCCAAACTTTATGACCACTCTGAAGTAAGTGCGTGTAAGAAGCCCGTTACGAAGATGGATTGCGAGGGACACTGCTCACTCCGATTCGCTATCACTCGCATTCTCGAGAATCGCGTAGCGTCAGAAAATCGCACACTGGGCAACAAGCAGCCCAGTAAGTGTAGTTCAGAGAAGCCATAAAGTGTGGCGCTAGAATTACAGCGCTCACTCACATGCGCGCGACCTTTATACATTTTACGAATCGTCAACAGCTTCGACAACTATCAATATCACAAATGTGTAATCATTTGCGAAGGTCCGTCCCACACTTGTGAAATCGTATTCGCGCGAATGTGAATGGGGGTATTACAATGTGACTGACCTCTGGGAGCCGGTAGCCCTGCTTCAGCAACTGCTGGATGGAGGAGCTGACGAACTCCTCCAGCTCCCCCTTCTTGCTCCCGATCTTCTCTTGCACCTCCGATATCTGCTGCTCCTCTTTGTCAATCTACGGGGGGGGCGGCAACGTAAAACAAATAAACGTAATGAAACAAAAAATAACAGATGTTCCGAATTGTGAGTTATGTATGCGACATTTATTATTTATATAAAGAGAGAGCGAATGCTTACGTTTTTCTTTACTATTTATTTTATACAAGTTATACAACTTAAACACACTTTTAATTTCTCCTAATAAGGAATTCTTTAACTTTATATAATCATTACACACATAAATGAGATTATCAGTAAATTAATCAGCACGCAGGTATGTTTATCGTAAAAGTAGCAATATTTAAAACAATTAAGAGTTAATGATGATACACTGTTAACAAAGCGGTACGAATTATCTAAACAAAATTCGTACTAAGACCAACTCAGGGTCAAAAAGCATACAGTTGTGATTTCAGAGTCACGCAAACACAAAATTCAGAACATCCTACATAATAACCAAGCTGGCACATTCAGGGACTTACGACACACATGCACTAGCGTGGAATCTATGAGGGTCCTACTTTCTAATTCGCATAGTACATCCATTCTTAAATCCTAGAGTGTACTTATAACAAACCTAGGATAATAAACGTAACTAAGTGTAAGGGTTTCCTGCTGCTCGAAGGCCTCCGACTGAAATAGCTCACTAACAACGCACTACAATGGCCCGATCTTTATCACAGAGTTTGCCGTTAATTTAACATAAAACAAATTATAATTTAATTTATTCACTCACATATAACATTTCCACTTTAATATTTCTAGACTACACAAAATTGCTACACAGTAGTCGGTAGAACTTGGACACAGCAAACGGACTAGCGCGAATGAGGGCGAAGGGATTGTTGTAACAATGATAGTGTAATTAAATAAATATCCAGCGCGCGGTCGCTGACTCTCTTACAAACACTGGTATCTTACAATAATAGCTTTGTAAGTTTACATTACATTATAGTATGCAAAAAAATAATAACAGATGATAATGTTAATTAAAATGTTGGTATTGCAATTTAAAAGTTAATTATCACGTATTGTATTTTGTTTCTTAAAATTTGTGTCTTTTATTACAGTCATAGACATTAAAAGTTCATCGCACTAGTTTTGATTAAATTTGGGTCATATTTACCTACATAGGTATAAAACACATTACAAGAAAAAGGATGTAAAAATAAATCGGCACAGTATCTATATTATACAGATGAAAATCCACACATTAAGCATATTTTAACAATCTATCCATCTCCGGATAAGTCAGTTGGTAAAGGTATAACAAGTGGATGTCAAACGCATTCTTAGCAACATAGCTCTGAAAAGGCACTCTAAAATATGTTGGGAGCATATTAAAGGTAGCCATTGACGATGCGTCCTTTTGGAGTCCTTTTGGACTCTATACATTTAGAAGCATTTCAAATGGACGTATCATCAATGGCTACCTTAACAAATCCCCAAGCGAGCGGGTAGCCGGGTACGTAGTACATACCGCATGGCAGGCGGCGCGCGCGGCGGCGGCGTGTCGCTGGCGGCGCGCGGCCAGGTCGCGCTGACGCGCCCGCAGCGCGCGCCGCCGCAGCGTCCAGCCGCGCTCCAGCGCGCGCCAGTCGCCCGACAGCCGCCGGCACGCCGCCGCGTACTCCTTCTCCATCGCACTACGCTCCTGAATAACACATAGTGCTGCATTACAAATCGAGGAGACGAGGAACAACTTAATTTAACACAATATTTTGAGAAAGTCTTTAACAGGTAGGGATCATATCATAAGATTTAAAGTTTTTCAGAGTGGTGACCTCCGACAAGATCACGTCGGGGTCACCAATTTGACAAAGGGAGATCTCCCGCCAGGCGAGACGACAATGCTGGGCTGCGGGCGATGTAGAAATCTAGCGTGATTTAGGCTTCAGTGACGTCATCGTGTGACGTATGTGCAATGTCGCCACTAAAGTATTAAACTGATAAGGCGTACTTCAACCTCCCAGTCACAGACTATTAAGTACCATGATAGGTTACCTCGTCGAGCTGTTTCTGCGCGCGCAGCAGCTCGTCGCGCTCGGCGGCCCAGCGGCGCTGGCGCTCCTCCTGCGCGAGGCGCGCGGCCGCGAACTGCCGCCGCTCGCGCTCCAGCTCCGCGCGCTGCGCCTCCAGCCGCCCGCACCGGATCTCGCCCTCCAGGTCGCTGCACACACACCACACAGGTTCAATATTGTAGATTGTGTAACTATCTAACAACTTATGTTCCACAGACTTTACTTTACTTAGGTTGTACTCGTATAATTGAAAAGGCCAGCTAGGATCACATACGCGTTTATTCCCAAACACAGACAAGTTACAGTCTCTGGGGTTGGGAGCAGACTAGCGACACTGCACTCCCACGCCTCAAGCGAATGCGGTCACACATTGCTGACTATGCACATTGCACTTGACACGTGTAACGTACGTGTGTCCCTACAATATCATTTGATTTTAATCCATCCATTTTGTAAATGTTGTATTGTACTTGTCTCGTTCATCTACCACCTATCGATTTGGATCTAATAGAATAGAATAGAATAGAAAACGTTTATTTCATAAGAAACTGCAATGCTAACATAAAAAGAAGAAAAAAAAACTTATATGACTATAAACAATGGATTGCAGACAATCTATATGAAAAAGGGACCGCACTCAGCAATGGCCGCAGTAAAACTACGACCGCTGGTTTTCAGGGCGACCCTGACCTCGTATGCCTGTGGTGTTACACATCTGTTACTAATAGATTAAACAATGATAAAATATAACATAAAATCTACTTAATCTACTAACGTATAGAAATAGAGATTATAGAGATGTTCGTTTTGATCGTTTATTTACAAGCTTTTTGTCATTGCTGTTCAAGGCTCGAAGGACCAACTTATATCAAGGAAGGCTAGAAGGAGAAAAATGTTTTACATCAACCAATAGATTACGACATATTCCTCATTTCTCTTAGCTTCAGTATATAAGAGACAAGTAAACAATCAAGGTGCAATCGAAATGTGATTAAGAACACTCCTGTTAAGGGTGCAGCTACCGGAGACGAAGTAAGACAGTGCTCTAAATATGTAACGTACATCTATTCACTGATTAAAAACAATCTCTTCGCTACGAAACCATCCTTTCCTAGAGCTGGCTACAACACACGGTACTCACGAGAGCGCGGAGACGTTGAGCGTCTCGGTGCTGGCGGCGAGGTCGGTGGCGGACCAGGACAGCAGCGACAGCCGCGACAGGTTCATGGCGCCCGCGCCCTCCTGCCGCAGCTTGGCCGCCTCCGCCGGGTCGTTGTACCGGAACATGTTCGTGCGCCCCAGCAGTAAGATGCAGCCTGCATACATACACGCTACCCACTACCCGGTGGCGGTACTCACGAGAGCGCGGACACGTTGAGCGTCTCGGTGCTGGCGGCGAGGTCGGTGGCGGACCAGGACAGCAGCGACAGCCGCGACAGGTTCATGGCGCCCGCGCCCTCCTGCCGCAGCTTGGCCGCCTCCGCCGGGTCGTTGTACCGGAACATGTTCGTGCGCCCCAGCAGTAAGATGCAGCCTGCATACATACACGCTACCCACTACCCGGTGGCGGTACTCACGAGAGCGCGGACACGTTGAGCGTCTCGGTGCTGGCGGCGAGGTCGGTGGCGGACCAGGAGAGCAGCGACAGCCGCGACAGGTTCATGGCGCCCGCGCCCTCCTGCCGCAGCTTGGCCGCCTCCGCCGGGTCGTTGTACCGGAACATGTTCGTGCGCCCCAGCAGGAGAATACAGCCTGCGACAATACAGAGCTCATAACTAATTTGACCTAACTAAAGAAGGAGTGAATGAACGAAATGCTTGTTCGAAGTAGGTTTTTACAAACACTTTTCGAAATTGAATAATTTCAATGAATGCCTTATCTATTTTAACAACAAACAAAATTTTTCATATTTTATCAATAGACGGCAATCCTAAACTGGCAACTTTAAGCACGTCCAAGTAAAATATCAGCACCTTCTAGATTTTATACAGGATTTTAAACAATTTTCCGTAAACGTTTTTTTGTTTCACTATATCAGTCTTCTCGTATACTTCATCTATGAAATCCACGACGTCGGCGAGTACTCCGCGCTGCCGATCACTGTCTCGCCCTCCTGTGTACCGGTGCGACGGTAGTATGCACTCACCCTGGCTGAGCTTGGCGGGCTTGTCGAGCAGCACGGTGTTGAGCCAGCACTGCGCGCCGGGCGCGGGGCACACGGTGGCGGTCCCGCCGCGCAGCGCCACCGTGCAGTGCAGCGGCAGCACGCCCGCGCCGCTCAGCACGATGTCCGGCGTCGGCGAGTACTCCGCGCTGCCGATCACTGTCTCGCCCTCCCGTGTACCGGTGTGACGGTAGTATGCACTCACCCTGGCTGAGCTTGGCGGGCTTGTCGAGCAGCACGGTGTTGAGCCAGCACTGCGCGCCGGGCGCGGGGCACACGGTGGCGGTCCCGCCGCGCAGCGCCACCGTGCAGTGCAGCGGCAGCACGCCCGCGCCGCTCAGCACGATGTCCGGCGTCGGCGAGTACTCCGCGCTGCCGATCACTGTCTCGCCCTCCCGTGTACCGGTGTGACGGTAGTATGCACTCACCCTGGCTGAGCTTGGCGGGCTTGTCGAGCAGCACGGTGTTGAGCCAGCACTGCGCGCCGGGCGCGGGGCACACGGTGGCGGTCCCGCCGCGCAGCGCCACCGTGCAGTGCAGCGGCAGCACGCCCGCGCCGCTCAGCACGATGTCCGGCGTCGGCGAGTACTCCGCGCTGCCGATCACTGTCTCGCCCTCCTGTGTACCGGTGGCGCGGAGGTGAACGAGATTGTTTCTTATTACACACTGATAGCATCACAAGTGGCAATGTTTCAGTCACTTATATACCAATTTTAATTTAATTAATTTGTTTACTGCCATTATAAAATTTATATGCTCTCTACTTGGTGTTTAATAACCACTACATCCCTACTCACATTCATAATGAGGGTTTAACATGTTTTTGAATTAATACCATCTGATTTCAACTTTTAAAAATAAATCACATAACAAATAAACTAAAACAATATCAAAGTCAAAAGTCAAACTATTTATTTCATCTGGGAATTTACAAATTCACTTAGGAACGTCAATTTTTTGATTCTACCACCGTTTTGGAAAAGTGCTTGAGGAGAAAAAAACGGCGAAAAAAAACACAATGAAACAGTATCACAACAGCACGCCACTACCAAACATTCCTACACCAAATCCGACTGTAACAATTTAACCTCGCACCCACCTTGAGATGATACAGCGTGACGCCAGTAGACAGCAGGTTATCATCGATGCCGACGAGATGCGGCATGTCGGAGTCGAGCACGACGCCCAAGCCGCTCTTGCGCAGCCCAAGCGCCTTCTGCTCCTGCAGGATCTGCTGCGTCTCGCGCCACTTCTCCGTCCACTTCTCCGTCAGCACCTTCTCCTGCGCCTCCTTGCGCTGCAGCGTCGCCAGCACGCCCGCCTCCGCTTCGATCGTGTCCTGGTGGAGTAGAAACGTTCAGACTATTTACACCAATAGATATGTATTCCCACGAAAAGCTGTGGTGTTCGTTCTCATGGCAACGAATATAGCAACGTCATATTTTGATTCAATCCAAAACGTTTAAATTTAACATTCCCATGTTACCTTCGGGATAATGGTTCTAAAAGTAATATCGTCGAACGCTATCAAAAATAATGTTCGAGGAAATGGACTTACGCCAAATGTAATAATGGAGCGCTGTTAAAAACTTCGATTGAGCGACTCAGGTTCGTAAAGACATCATATGACAGACAAGCCACCTAATTACACGTGGCTACTGCCATCAATGGACACCAGTACCACCAAAACCATCACCGCTACACCACCAACCAAGACAACACAACAACCAAGCACGTACCGTGTTGTGCGCGATCTGCGCGCGCAGCTTGTCGATCTCGTCGCGCAGCTCGCGGATGAGCTTGACGTTGGGGTCCTCGTTGATGGTGGGCTTGTTGATGATGTTCTTGGCGCGGTTCGTGTCAACCAAGACAACACAACAACCAAGCACGTACCGTGTTGTGCGCGATCTGCGCGCGCAGCTTGTCGATCTCGTCGCGCAGCTCGCGGATGAGCTTGACGTTGGGGTCCTCGTTGATGGTGGGCTTGTTGATGATGTTCTTGGCGCGGTTCGTGTCAACCAAGACAACACAACAACCAAGCACGTACCGTGTTGTGCGCGATCTGCGCGCGCAGCTTGTCGATCTCGTCGCGCAGCTCGCGGATGAGCTTGACGTTGGGGTCCTCGTTGATGGTGGGCTTGTTGATGATGTTCTTGGCGCGGTTCGTGTCAACCAAGACAACACAACAACCAAGCACGTACCGTGTTGTGCGCGATCTGCGCGCGCAGCTTGTCGATCTCGTCGCGCAGCTCGCGGATGAGCTTGACGTTGGGGTCCTCGTTGATGGTGGGCTTGTTGATGATGTTCTTGGCGCGGTTCGTGTCAACCAAGACAACACAACAACCAAGCACGTACCGTGTTGTGCGCGATCTGCGCGCGCAGCTTGTCGATCTCGTCGCGCAGCTCGCGGATGAGCTTGACGTTGGGGTCCTCGTTGATGGTGGGCTTGTTGATGATGTTCTTGGCGCGGTTCGTGTCAACCAAGACAACACAACAACCAAGCACGTACCGTGTTGTGCGCGATCTGCGCGCGCAGCTTGTCGATCTCGTCGCGCAGCTCGCGGATGAGCTTGACGTTGGGGTCCTCGTTGATGGTGGGCTTGTTGATGATGTTCTTGGCGCGGTTCGTGTCAACCAAGACAACACAACAACCAAGCACGTACCGTGTTGTGCGCGATCTGCGCGCGCAGCTTGTCGATCTCGTCGCGCAGCTCGCGGATGAGCTTGACGTTGGGGTCCTCGTTGATGGTGGGCTTGTTGATGATGTTCTTGGCGCGGTTCGCGTAGCGCAGCGTCGACAGCGTCTCGCCGTAGTTGCAGTCCGCCGGCGAGATCTAACAAATGGTGCATTGCAATTTGGTTTACACAAACGCTTGGACAAGGACAAACTTCAAATTTAAACGTAAAGACATTTCATTTCATCATATGAGAACTTCGAACACATTAAAGGACAAACCGTTAAACAAGTTTTAAATTAAACTCAAGTTAAATCAATTTTATCTTTGACAGAACCATCCATACAACATCAGCTTATATCGTTCATGTGTAAATAAAATAAAATCGAATCTATTTTACATTTTAATCTGACTATAGTATACTCACGGCAGCGATCATGATGGTCTTGGAGTTCCCGCCGAGCGAGTCCTTGAGCAGCCACGTGAGCACCGAGTCGCGGTACGGAATGAACACACTTTTCTTGCCCTTCGGAGTGCGCGCTGGGAACAACCCATTACATCAAGATACACTATACATTAATAAATATTTCTTGTTGTGGCATCACATAACGTGACGCTTCTCGTTCACTCAATTACTGAGTTACAACTATTTTCGTAACAAATCTTTTCTTAATGTTATCAAAGGTGAGAAATCAAAAACCCTTCACCGTTGTCAGGTCGCCATAACGAAGAGCAAACTCGATTATTCGTAACGGTAACGTGTAACTCACTGTCTGTGGGCTGGCTGGAGTCGGCGAGCGCGGAGATGACGGAGCCCAGCGTGACCAGCGACTTGTTGATGTGCGCGCCCTCCACCAGCCGCTGCCCCGTCGCGCCCGTCGCGTCCGCGCGCTCGCTGCACGCACACGCACGTTGATAATGACGTTATTTTTATGTCCCATGAGTAATACGAGAGTTGTAGATATATTTTATTCATTAAATAAAATAAGTTTTTTCAACAACGCTACAGACTCATAGTCCCACACTAGGATTCCCTGTGCCGTGTATGCCATGGACAACACACGAGACAAGGACATAGAACCAGACCAAAATCGGAAATTTAAATTCGTAATTAAAACTTCCGCCTCGCTGGGAATGAAACTCCTTAGAACAGGGTTTCGGCATGTTAAACATTGCGCATTTTTATATCTTATCTGTATCATTTTTAAGATAACGTATTATAATTAATATAGAGCACATCTCTACATAGTGTAACCTTCCTTCCCAGCCCCCACCCACCTGCCGGCCAGGTCGACGAGGTGCACCTTGGAGACGGTCTCGCTGGGCATGTTGTTGTGGCGCAGGTAGCTGGCCTGCACGAACGTGATGGTGAAGATGGCGTGCGAGCGGGACGACACGTCGTTCATCTGCGTCGACGCCGTCGTGCGGTGCATGTTGCCGCGGTGCATGCACTCCTGCGCACATACATCGAATATTGATGATACTCGTCTGTGACGTAAAATGGTTGATCAATGCTTTATTACAGATCATTTATATGTGCATTTAAGATCAGATGGAACACAATGTCTCAAAATTTTAACTTGTTCTGAAAAGACTCACTTATTGACATTTATTGTCAAATCTTTAGAGCTCTTGTACATGGCACGTTTTATTGACCGTACGGCGTGTTTGCCGTGCCGTAAAAAAAACGTGCTAGCGTGTACATGGCACGGCAAAGCTAACGGGCAAGACAACGGCCAGGTGCCGCTCACTTGGGATCTTTCATGAACTAATGTAATTAACAATATTCGTTATTTATGTTCATTTACTAAGACAGAAATCAATTCAGTCAAAAATCATTACCTTAACTACTAGCTATCTATTTCTTTCTTATTTATGTAACTTGTCTTTCAAGCTCATAATAGTATGTTTAAGTTTTAGTTGATTTCCAATTTTTTTTTGGTGTGTATACTGTATACCTCTATTTGTATTTCTTTCCTAAATCTTACGTTGCCTGGAAGAAATCGCTATATAGCGATAAGACCGCCTTTTGTGTTGTGTTGTTTGTACCCATGTATTCTGGTATACAAACAATAAAGTGTATAAATAAATTAAAAATAAATAGAAGTCAGTTAAAAACAGTGTAGCCAGCCGGTCACTAAACCGTGAAAATGTCCGGCGTCGTCGACACACTCACGAAGACTGCCATACAACACTGATGAAAATCACGCCGTGCGTAGACGCGGCTCGCCGAGGGGGACGCACGGTGCATACGGCGGAGGCGCCGTGCCGTAACGCAGTCGCGACCGTCTACAAGCTCTCATAGTAATCCATACAACACTGACAACCGTGCCTACACACGGCGAATTTACCGTAGATTTTTACGCCGAAAAAACGTGTGTCTACAAGAGGCCTTACTGTACAAAAAATTGCCAAAAAATTTCCTTTGCAGACCAAACTTCTAACGTGGATTTGTGGTAGGATAAAGTCGTTACTTTTACCCTTATTTAACAGTCTACATCCCAACAATCGCAGTAACATACCTGTATATCATCATAGTCCGACACGAGATGCCGCGACAGGTCCTGCACGTAGGGCCCCAGTTTGGGATGCTCGCGCACGCGCAGCGAGTGGCCGGCGTCGGTGGCCAGCAGGTCCTTGACGCGCTCGTTGTAGATCTCCAGGTAGGAGACCTCGGTGCGGTACGACGCGCCCGACTCCTTGCCCGCCGCCACGCGCGAGAACAGCTGCCGGCAGATGCGCGGGATCAGCCCTTGGCATTCCTGGGGACACCAAATTGTTTCACGAATTAAATCAAGTCTATTAGACATTGTTTTCTTTTTACAAACATTTTGGAAGCCAACTCTCAAACTAAGTCATCGCTTCAACAAATCCCTACGGTAGATGGTGTTGGAGGATGTGGCAAAAACTTCGAGAATTTCTTTTCAACTCATAGTTACTCATACTCAAAGTGACTCGTTAGTTTAATTGCACTTTCTGTTTTTTTTTACCTAAAATTAGTTAATGGACAACCATCACAAGTGATATGGTAAGTGGCGATGAAGACTTCATTCATTGTGTAGGTACTTTTAATAAATGGAAAATCTTAAATTCATTAAGGTTCAGGGGTTCCGGCATTGGGTCGTTTTTTATAATATACATAATTCCCAAGGATATATAAAAAATTGAGCTTTTTACTTCAATTAAGAGATACTATCAGATGTATATCAGCCAAAGTAACCAGCATCCAAGTTTCATAGTCCCTGATTGTACTCAATTACTGATCTGTGTTGGGAACCTGAGCAAAAAAACTTTTAGGTTTTGCAAAATAACTTAAGTCTGGCAGTCGGGGGGTCTTGGGCTATCACTATCACCAAAGCAAGTTACAATTTTTAATACATACGCAAAAATTATTTGAATATTAGAAGAGCGTGCGTGGAAATGACTGTAATCACCTGATGGCAAGTGACCCTTATGAAACATTAAAAGACAAAACATGATTATTTTAGTGCCAGCAGACATTGCCAGGTAAATCACTTAACAGAATAACGTATAATATTACTGACTCATGTAAGGAAACAAATAAACCTATTAGTAATAAATATATGCACTAAAACCAAATCATTATTCAAATTAGATAAGTGGGCTGAGAGCTCATTTATTTGCAAATTGTACTGTTTTGATAACGCCACGCAAACCGCGTCGTTTAAGATCATTAAATTATTTTTATTTGAAAGAGCGTACTTCCGAGGTTTTCCCATTACCGCCAAGTCAGATTCTGGTGATAGAATCCCAGAGAAATTGAGGGAAACTCCTTTTTAAAAATAAAAAGGACATACATGTGTTCCATAAGTAATATATAATTTCTTATATGACTTGTCAATTAAAGAAGTTTTTTTAATCATTTACAATAATTTACATAATCGCGTTAAAACTTTCACAACAAGATGTTTGAAGTTAAGTGTAGTTAACTGTATTAATCATGTTGCTGTGGCATTTAGACTGCTTTCTTTCTTTCTAAATGTTTTTTTATTCCAAAAAATAAATCCTATTTCATTCATGTAACCTAATATACGTAATGGATGAAGTATGTGGAACTGGGCGTGTTAGTGATATTTAGTCCTGTTATTTGTAATAGGTTAGCAATAGTTCAGTTGGTAAGTCCTGTTCTAACAATGGTCGCGGGTCGCCTCTCCCGGGTGTCATTTAATTAGTGAATATTTACCTACGTTTGGTCATGAACTCATGGGATTCAGTATCTAATCAAATAAAACGTTTTATCTTTACATAAAAATTATAAAATTGATCTATATCTCTACATGGAAGATAATAAAAAAAGTAATAAAATTAACGCAACAGTAATAAAACCCATAACAGCTTTTAGAATGTTCTTCAGTTTGGAGTTTAAGAGTTGGTTTTCGCTTATATCATGCGCCATTTAAACTGTTTAGATGCGATTTTCACCGATGTATTTATTAATTTTATTATCCTAACATTCAGTGTTTGATTTATTTTAATAGATTCACTGATAAAAAAGGAATTTCAATTTGAATAATCCTGTTTTCGAGTATGCGTCCTGAGCCCAAATATTCCGTAATTAATTGGGTGATGAATAGTTAAGATTGATATACACTTCACGCATTTTAATTGTTAAATAAATATGTATGTCGTATAAATGTCTTTATCAGTGAATTTAAGTGATAAAAATATTACATTATAAGTGAATTATTTAGCCATTCATTAAAACAAAATCATATTATTTGCATAAAAATCTGCTGTTCCCCAAAACTTATTATTTCATTTTGCGCCAAGTAGGCGCAATTAGGCGTAGGTATTAGGTATTATTTAACTCCGATATTATGTAACAGTTGTAAGTTTTATTATGGCCACCTTGCAATATTAGTTAGTAGGTGGAAGCCACTTAATGGAGAGAGACAGGTTTTTGTTGTCTAATCCACTACACGGCGTAGGGTGTGCTGCACGCCGTGCATTGGGATTAACGTCACCTTGAACTTATCGCCTTATACCGCAGACTATATTTAGATTGCGTATAACAAACTTATTTGTGAACTGACTTAGTATAGAACTGACTGATACTACGATAATTTATACAAGCACGAGTTTACATGGTTTGGCGTCAATCCATTAATGACCTACTACTGAGCACGCTTTTGTCCTCAACATTGAGATGTAGACTGTAGACTGCAGTACTGTAGAACATAATCTACTACGATGTTTCAGTGCAGATAATTGGAGGGGTTATTGGCCAAGTCAAGTATCGGAAGTTCTTATGCCAACCGAAGTTTTTTGACATGACTTAACGATAACAAGGGGCATCGAAGGCTTTGCATGCTCTCCGAAGCACGGAAACGCTCTAGAATTTGTTGCCACTAGCGGTCACCCATCCAATTTCCGACCGCGACTGAACTCTGTCGATCACTTAGGATCGAAGCAAGCCACCAGGACGATGAAAGGCTTCTAGAAATTGTTTCATTTTAAAAAATATTTTATGCATTTACATCTACTTATCTTATCTCTACGATTTAAGTACGTTACACTTGAATGATGACATTTATAGAATTCTAGAGTATCTAGAGACCTTTTTCAGGATCAGCTACTCTCAAACCGGTCACATTTATTTATTTTGCCTTTAGTAATCATACAGCATACAAGAACAAAAGGCGGATTTTATGCTAAAAGTTGACGGTTGAATTGGTTGTTGGTGTGGTTCCTGACGCCTACTATACTCGAGTCGCCGAGCATTATGTAACTGGCACTCTCCGCGAAAAACAAACTTATCACCTGCGCTCACAGTACAATTTGGCTTGTAAGCAAAATTTTCTAGGGGTATTTTTAGATACCGCCGTCAATCTTAAATGTACCTTAATCGTATAGGCGGAAAGCTGGCATTTGTGTGCCATGAATCCCAGTTCGAAGGCGAACAGAGTAGATATACGTACCGAAGATCCCATCATGGTGAAGGTCTTCCCGCTGCCGGTCTGGCCGTAGGCGAACACGCAGGCGTTGTACCCCTCGAACGCGCTGTCGATCACGTCCAGCCCGAGGTCCGAGAACACCTGGAACAACACATTTGATAGGGTCAGGCACGCTCATCATGAAATGAAAAAAGAGGGACTCTGAGACTCTTTACATAAGCAATTCCTTGTGATGACAAGTATCAGATAGTAGGCTTTTTGTTGAATGAAAGACCCTTGTGGCGCAATAGTTACATGCCCGATTGCCGAGCCAAGGGTTTTGAGTTCGAATCTTAGTGAGGCATTCGGGAGAAATGTTTGAATATCATTCTCAGTCGGTGTGTGTGCGAGTGTTTTTCATTGCTCCCACTACGTAGAGAATCCTTGTATGAAGCGTTATAATTATTATTCTACGTTTGTCGTGTCGTATCGATTTTTTAAGTGATCGATCACGGTAAATCGCGGGTACGATCAAGAGTCACATAGGAGAAGACATAAAGTATTTTTCTTTTGACGGTCGCTGACGCCTACGAGCGTCTGATGTTTGGAGTCCAGGTACTGAGCGCAGGAGTCCTGTAATCAATATTAAGTCGGGATAATTCAGGTACCAGATAAAAAAATCCCTCCTCAGTCTTTACTTGAATATCTTTCAGTAAGAATCTGAGAATCTGGTGTGGAAGTATTTATTTTATTTGTTTATTGTTTATGATATAGGTTTTTTATGATACAAAATAAACGAGCATCCTGTTCATCGTTTGTTTTGGCTCAGCGTCTAGCCTACTTAAGAGATAAAATAATCAGATCGTAAATAGAAATCTACCTAAAGAGTTATTCTTATTCGAGGTTAATGATTTTTAAATCTTTAGACGTCTGCCAAGCGAACGTGTTTGACTGGGCAAAATAATTTTTTATCGTCCTCAAATGAAATAAGTAATGTAGTAGTTAGTCTAGTATTTTCTATGATTATTTTTTGCGAGACAATTCTTTGACATGTGACCTTATCTGCATTAAATTGTATGCCGTGTGACTGATTACAAATACGTGGACTTATTAATGGCCCATTTAATTCAATTTTAAACTTGTAATTTTAAATTTTAAATCGATGTCACGTTCGCAGAAACGAGATTCTAACATTCATATTTCAACTTCATACTTCACTTCAACAACTTCCTGCACCAACTTCCATATTTCCAAGATTCTTTTAAAATTGATTGACTTGAACGCATCAAAGAGGCTAACCTCACAACACGAATCCAGTGCGGATTGTTGGAAGTATTGCAAACTAAAATTTGGGTTTGGCCATGGTTTGGCGAAAGAATAAATTGTCCGGAAATATTTTTGTTTATCCAGCGTTCCGTATTGTTCCTGATGGTTTGTAAGGACTGAAAATCCGCGCTATGAGTTTCGATGTCAATTTATTAAAATAATGAAATCAATATCAAGTCTGTTCAGAACTATGTGCTCCTATTACTCATCATATTTCACTTTCGAACGGGATCGGCCCTCTCCCGATTTCCTTACGTATAGTATCAAGTTGCGTCTCGCCTGCCTCTAATCAGCGCCAGCGTTCAATGATAAGACCGCTACCTTCAATTTAATTCGGTGTTGTTTATAAACAAGTCATTAGTAAGGATGATAATGACAATCATTTTATTATGGTTTGATATTAAAGATACTTTTATCTTCAATAATTGAATCACAATTATTGTGACTTTCATTTGAATACACGGTAAAGGATAGTTATTGTATCTTAACTTGATAATCTTTTTATTTTGTTTTTATATGCACGTGTTATATAGGTTATAGAAGAGTTAGGCCACCTGACACAGGCATAGCTTACGAGTATGCTTACTGGTTACCGTTGGTCTTAAATGACTAACAAATAAAGACTAATTGTTTTTGATTTTTGATTTATGGTGACGACCCCCAGTACCAAGTTGATAGTGAACCTGCCTGCGTTGCGAGGGGTCCCAGATGCAGATATTTATGTGACAGACAAATGTTTATGGACGGATTGTGAGTGTCAGCAATGTATTGTCCATGCCGCGATGCCGCCCGCGACACAGAGAGTCCTACTGCGGGGGGTATGAGTGCGTAAGCGTTTATTCAAAACCGGGACGGATAGCGTAGGTTCGCGGTTCGCGTCCTTAATAAATCTGTATCAACTATAATTTGCGTATTAAATGCACTTTTAGCATATTACGTAAGAAATAAGAGCCATGCGGAGCTCGCATGACTTGCTCCTGAGTAGATTTAAACGCACATCCTAATAAGCTAATAACGTAATAAGTATTAGAGGTTTGAAACCTCAAATTCACATGTTAGAAGTCCGCATTTTACACTAAACATTAAAGTAATAGCAGAGTAAATAAAATCATATTAGTATAAAGCCTTTGCTTTTAGGAAGGACATAATTTTAAAATCTCATTTAACTCTTTGAATATCTTTAAATTAATTAATTAATTAATTTAATAGCTCATTGTGAAAACTCTACATCAAATAACAAAACGTTGCTACGCATTTAACTAATGATAATGATGATGACTATAGTCAGTACCGATTATTAACGTTCGATCTCGTGTATGTTGTTAACAAGCATGAGAATTTACGTTACATTGAATAGTTTTAATGTGAGCCGTGGGAGCGGTACGCGGTGGGCCGGAAGACGCGTCTCCGTAAATGTAAATACCGACCACCTGCTACCACGTACGGTGATCATAGAGATAATGTATTACATTAGAGTGGGTGAGCCATACGGCTGCCCATACATTGCAATCGCCCCCGGTTAGAAAGAGAAACAACGATAACGGTAATTACCTATCTCTCTCCGATCCCGATGGGCCAGAAAGAGAAAGGTGATTACTAAAGATTTCGTCTTTTTTTATCCGAGGTACACACTGAAGCCTGGCTTCTGCCCTCTAGTGTAATATCTCTATGACGGTGATACGGCAACACGTAGGTTAAGGTCAGCGCACATTACGTACACTGCTCCAATTTAACACCGATACAACCCAAATAGAAAAGTAAAATATGTAAGTAAGTAGTTAACTAGTACACTAATTTTAACCGCCATCAAAAAAGAAAGTGATAAGTGCATTTGTTAACGTTTTCATTATGGTTTTGTTTTTTAAAGCATTACAATTTAATGAAAGTCTGGAGTCGACCTGATGACGGAGCCGAAAGACAGTCGAGGGAACTGCTCAACAATTTTCAGCAGTTACCTTGTGTTAGTTGTGTTTGTTTACTACACTAGGTTGAATTGAGCGCCATCTGGCAAATGGTTTTTGAATTATCCCTGCTTGTCGATCTCGATGTTGAAGACGGTTATTATTTTTTCTTGTAAAAAGTTACTTATACATTTGTTATTCGATAAAAATTAAATCGCTCGTCTCCATCCGGCATACTGAACGGCATTTGTCAGTTTTGTCACCGGCTTAGGCCTCCTCGATGATAAAGAAAGATCAATACTCTATAGTGGACCATTCAATGGGTTGAAACTACAATGCTTTTCTATAAGCCGAGTCGGAGTGAGTCGATATAATGCGCAGCCCTTATGTAGTGCAGTATTGAATGGCGACCGACGTAATTTCACGGCGTGACCTTCGCGCCGAGGCCACCAGATACCAGGCAGCGGCAGCCAAGCCCGGCCCGCACACCATTACACCCATTGTTGGTTAAATGGATTGGAATGGTTTACACTAAAGGATTTAGTTTATGCGTGTTTGTTGTCACATATTGCTGCTTTGATTAGTATTAGACGATTATGGTTGCCCAAAACGACCTTTGTGTAAGAATATCAAATACAACATAATAAACATTTTTGGATAAAAACAACGAGGTTATCGCACCAAGTTCTTTTGTTGGAGTTCGCTGTAGGTACTGTGGTTGGAATGGTGGTGGAACCAAAATATTTTGCGCATAAGTGTATCAGTGATATGTACTTAAAATGCATGATTTTTAATTTGAAAAGGGAATGCAATCCCGACAGTTAGGTTTTTTACGAGATCTCTCGAAGCATGAATCGATCGAGATCTTACGAGATTGAGCAGCAGCCGTCAGCCGACAACACATTGACATTATTTTCCAATAAATTCAAATTAGAATTTCATATCATTATCATATATTATGGATTTTAACAATACATTTATGAACGTATTTTTCTGCCGCCGTTCCGCAAAGATGCTTATCATTTCTATAAAATCTACAGAAGTAACGGAGAACCTCCAAACTAAACGAGAAATTATGTAAATGAGGCGTCTTCCGTTGGTCTTGTTATTGGTTTGTTATGTGTTACGATGATTTTACATAAAAATTACCTGCTCCTGCGAGGCATAGTGGGCGTCGTCGCCGTCGAACGACCAGTACGAGTGGTCGAATGTGAAGTCCTTGTATTTCTCCCGGCTCCCCTCATTTTGCTCTTTGCTATTCTGTCAAATTAATAAAAAAATAATTAATCACACGCTTGTTACGAACTAGTTAGTAGAACGCCTAGTTGGGTCCCTACTATAGTAGTACCTACTCTGCGTAATATGAAGCTACGAGTTCCAGGTTCGATTCCTATCCACGGCAAATATTTGTGATAAAGATTCCCCTTGGCGTAACCGAAAACAAGACTTGCATTTTTTTATTCCTGTACCTTCAGAACTAGCGTATGTTTTTTAGTATTATGTATTGTTATAATATATAGAAACATGTCCAATTAGTCAAGTTGTTTATTCACCATTGTTCTCCTCTTTTTAACATGTTATAGCTCGAAGCAACTCGCCCAAAACAACACATACCTACCTACTATGTATTCAAAGAAACATTTGATATGGCATTAAGGTAGTAAACAAGCATAGTAGTCCAGCTAGCATATTACAATATTAGTTGGTTAGTTTCTTAATAAGTGTGAGTACTTGGGCAGGGCCTGTTAATATAATAGGGAGCCCTGTTAGTTGTTGTAAATAATAGACCAGAATCTCGTTCTAAGACGGTTACAGATGCGTTTGCTAGGACAAAGATGGTCGACTATAAAAAGTGTAACCAGCACATCTGAAAACCCTACCTAATTTAATAATATAATAAATAACCTATCTACGAAAAAATTCTACTTCCACGAGACACCTAATTAGCTTCCCAAATGTCACAACCAGTCCCCAATCTACAACAATCGGTCGAAAGCGAAAATAACAAAACGAAATTAGAATGGAATGTGTTGTCTAATATCTTCGGACGTGTCCTAGATCTGGGGAGATGTCTCGTCGGCGTCTCTCGGCGGCAGCGTCAGCTGTTGCGTCACGAGATAAAGTTGCAGGTTGCAGGTCATTTAGTGAAACGGCGCGACCGTCGCGTCGCCAGTCGCACGTATTGGCCGACAGATAAACTTTGGCTATAATAAGCATTGATTATGTACTATTAAGTAATGTTGCAACTTGCAAGAAAATTATTCGAATTGCATTACTTCATAGGCGTACGTATAGGCAATAATTATGCTGGTGTTGCTTCACATAAGGCTGCCCCTTGCCAACACGCAAGAAAAGTACGCAAACAACCATCCGACAAGGAAAATTTAAACTCATCATTCTAAATATCGCTTCGCTGGGAATGGAACCCAGGACCCTTCCGCCGGTGGTAATCATTGCGGCAACCGTGCCGTCAAATATATTTTTACGTGTTAGGTATCTACTTTGTATCAAGGTTTTGCTACTTGTTTTTTGTTCGGCAACGCTCCGATGGCCATCAATTAGCCATAAAAGTTCTGAATGCATAAATAGAAAAGTTTTAAGCAATGTCGTTAAGGATACCCGAACATCTTAGCTATTAGTATCAAGAGGTAATTTATTAGTAGACGATAAATTAGAAAATTTTGTGCCAAGGTTCCAACATAAGGCTATAGAGACAATCAAACAGATCATACGATACGAGTACAGCTGATGTTATGTTCCGAATTTCCGAACATTGCGTGCTCTAGCAATGCACCCACAGACATCGTTCCCGGACACGAAATATGGAGCAACTTTGAGCCACTCCAAATAATTTTCCTAAACATGATACTTTTTTTTTACTTTATATAAGTTAATGCTTGACTACCCCTACTACCTGATGGAAAGCAGCAACGTAGTCATGGGTGGTAAAGCGCACTAACTTAGAAGCCTATTCACTCTTTTCTTGAAGACACTTAAATCATAATCGGACGGGAACACCGACGCAGGCAATTTGTTCCAGTCCCTTGCCGTGCGTATAATAAATGAGGACGCAAAACGTATTTTTATATCAAAATGGTCTACAAATGTATGGCCCAGTTATCGGCTATCTAATCAAGCACAATACACCAACGCGACATCAAAACACTCATAACAAAAACGTAACACTCGCTCGTATGAAATAAATGACAAGCCTATCTCATCTATCTGTATATTATATTCTCGCGTAATATGGTATTATATAAAACGTTATTCCCTAATCTCCAATTCAAAATATTTTTCGTCCATTTTTAAAAATCTCTAATAGCAAATTCCGCCAATGAGATCATTATTAAATACGATTTAAAACAACTCATTGTGACATTCTACGCTGTTGTTTGTTGTACAATAATAAAACAAACAGTAGAATGATTGTTACAAGTCTTTTTTATTTGTATGTGCTTTTAAACTGATTTCAAAAATGTCTAAACCGATTTCGGTGCGGTTTTCACTTTAAATAATCATGTGTAACAATTTCGAGTAAGTAAATACACAAAAAGTTACCTGAATGGAGTCGAGGGTGGGTATCGTAGGAGTAAATCCGAAATGTTAAAAGCTAAATTCAGGCATGAAAATGAATTATAAACATAAAGAATCTGAAATAACCGTTCAACCTGCAGCTGAGCAAAGAAAGCAGAGTGACCCATTGTCTCCGCTCAAAGATTTCACCTTGATACCTAGCGCATTCAGTGTTCCATTTTCTCTACACGTAATATGAATACATAATTTATGTATTTCAACATGGTAGCGTTCAATTCGTTATTATTATTAAACAATTAAATACTGACGGTCTGTATGTCGCAATGGTTACCTGGCTGGACCGGCGGCGCGGCCGTTCGAAAGGCGGGTTTGATTCCCAGCAGAAAGATTAATTTGAATTTCTATTTTCGATCTATTTGTACCTACAAAATTTGTAGGTATACTTGTCTTGTGTGTTGTCCATGGCGCACACGGCACAGTGAATCCTAGCGCGGTTTTGTGAATTTGTAGCTTTATTTATAAAGGAAAAATTTATAGAGCTTATAGGCAGGCCCCATCGCCAGCGATTTAGCGAGCAACTATCGTCTTTCCTCGCACGAGAAACATAGCCGATAGTTACTCGCTGATTCGTTGACAGTGGAACACCAGAACACCTGTCGTAACTAAAATAGTAACTACATGGTTATAATATGTATGTTCCGTGGTTATAATCGAACACGGTATTTAATTATAACTACGGCAAACCGTTTTAATATTCTTTGGGTTTTGAATTCTGTTTTCGTTAAGTAAATCGCAAAATTATCAAAACAATGAGTAATCTTTTTGCCGAACAACAAGAAACCATTTTTAGGGTTATTCCGGTTTGATACTTGAAAATAGATCCCGAGAGTGGATCGATATACTTTTAATTATTTTTTATTCCGGTTTGATACCTAACGAGTAATACCTACGTGGATCATAATATTTTAAATTATTTTCTATTCCGGTCTGGTCCATTGACTATCTGTTATCAGATTTTAGTACAGTCAGCAAGAAATATGCATACAGGTTTTATTATTCATTTATTATTCATTGATTTAAGGGCCAAATAGTATTATTGTTATTGTTGTCATAATTTGATGTTCTAAAGTAGGGCCATTTTAATAGGCCATTTGACAACTGTTTATCTTTGCTTCATAGTGAGGATAACCTGCTGAAAAACATCGATTAAATTGAATAAATCGATAAGGACTTCAAACATCTGTAAATTGAATGCGATTGTTATTAAAAGTATTAATAATATGCGCACAGTCGGCACAGTTCACACAACGACTAAAAAAATTACAAAAATAATGCGTCAAATAATGGCGCGAAATGAAATTATGTCTTTTTTGTAACATTTCACGTTTCTAGATACTGACTTTTGAGCCAGACGTTATTATATAAATGAATGATTACATATTTTTTGGCCTAAAATGTAATAAAATTAATTTTGTTTGTATTAAAATACATTTTATTTTGTAATCGTGAAATACTTTTTGACGATTACTTCAACTTCTCGAATTCAACTTATCTACTCATCTGTTTCTTTTGGTACCATCCCTGATATTTAAAAAGAAAAAGAGTTCACTGACGTAACTTTGTAACGACGTCAGTTCCTTACTTTTAAGTGTAAAAAGTTTAACAATATCTAGTATGGAATGTATTAGATACTATGGGGTGCCTCCCTTACAAGGTTACTTTGGAAAATTTTGACGAACTGTCAAATGTGACCTATTAAAATGGCCCAACTATATTTTAAGGTTTATTTTTATAATAATATGATTTATCTGTGGTTAAATATCTAAATATTTTTTTTATTATTTATTAATCTAAGGACCAAGAATAAATCAGTATGATTGTTTTACTGTGATAATTTGACATTGTAATTTTAGTTTTTTTTTATGTTATTTGAATAATTATCTTCAGTCACTTATTTACAAATTTAATTGTTTCTTTCATACTTAATTAAGATTTTTCCAAATCCAAGGAGCAAATATAACTCAATGTAATTGTGAATACTATGACAATTTTAAAATTGTGTTTTAAATTTTATTTTCATAATTTCATTAATCTTTAGTCTCTTACAAATTGTTGTTTTTATTATTTAGATTTATCCAAATCCAAGGACTAAATATAATTTAACATAACTATGAAAAGATGATTTCAAATGACTTAGGTAGCGTAACATAAGTATGTGATGATTCTTATACGAATAAAAAGTACATATTTTTATTTCATCAACTGTTTTTTGTTTGACTGTACTTACCCATTATAAACAGGAAATGGATCGATCCGGAATGGTCAAATTACAATGGATCTAACCGGACAAAATACCTATCATGGATCTTGTAGTGTGGATCATACCGGAATAACCCCATTTTTATAGCAATACGTAATGACTTTGTGATGTATTTGTCGTGTCGTTCGCTTCTGCGTCCTTTATCGTATTTTTTATTTGTAATTGCCTAATACGTCACCCAAAGCAGTCAGTCATCTTTTCACGAATGACAAACGAAATCATTCATAATAATAATATGTTCGATCAGTACCGCAAAGATAAAATAAATAAATACTAACCTAACTATAATATTGTACATGCAAAGACGATTTGAAAAGTTGATTTTCGGTGTATCCTACTAATATTATAAATGCGAAAGTTTGTAAGGATGTATGTGTGTTTGTTGCTCTTTCACGCAAAAACTAGGTACTGAACTTATTAATCTTATTATCATGAAACTTAATTTGCAGTAATATAGCTTAGACATCGGAATAACATAATTTGTTGAAATTTATAGAGATTTTTGAAGGGACTGGTTTCCCGAAGCGAAGCGAGGGCGGATTTTCTAGTCGAACATACAAAATCTTTTTAATAACACAAACGGAGTGCCGTAAGAGGGCATCGCACGCAGCCCTGAACACAAATACATACTTATATGGAATGCAAAGCATACAACAACTTAAACAGTTGATGACGAGCTGAACCTATAACAAGACAAGCTAATTCTAGGGTCCGAATCTGGAGATGTCCTTCCCCAATTCTGTGGACTGTCAGAGTCGCTACCGGTGATGCATGATTGTGAATAACTATGTTGTAATATGGTCAAGTGGTGATTGCCTACAATGAGCAATAACTCTCAGATAACTGTTCTCAATTAACTGAGTCATAAGCTGAAGATATTCTAGGACTTAGTACATTAAACAGGACCTAAGCTTATAAGGTTTAAGGGTGCGGTTCCACTGAGGCGGAGCGGAGCGGAGCTGAGCTGTGAAACGAGGTATGTGTTTCCACTGAAGCGGAGCGGGGCGGGGCGGAGCGGAGCGGGGCGGAGCGGAGCGGAGCGGGGCGGAGCGGAGCGGGGCGGAGCGGAGCGGGGCGGAGCGGATTTGCTTTGCCTATTCGCCTGAGTGCCCAGTGACACGCGTTCTCTCAGTCAAATCACGCGTCATGATGTCGATAAAAAAAAATAAAGCAGCTCTTTTGTATCTTTCTCTACTGGTCTAGATTACCTTGTAATAATGTAACCAATGATGTTTTAAATATCTAGATTGAGCGTCGCCCTACAATGAAAACAAAAAAAAAAGGCAACATTATCAAGCATGTGTGCGTGCAGGCGATGTTTTTCGCGTTCATTTATTGTCTATGTGTGCGTAATCTGTGCGTAATGTTATAAAAGTTGTGGCCAACAGTTGGCCACAACTTTTTGACACGTTTTCGCGGATTCGATGTTCCATCTAGATATTTAATACATCTTTGAATGTAACGTAGGCAAGTGATAAGAGAGGATTTTCCGAAATTCCTACGGGAGAGGGAACAAATTGTTTTTTTTTATTAAAAAAAGGAACTATACTTAGCTATAAATACTATGCTTGAATTTTCGCATATAAGTAAGTAGTAGGTACAACGTGTTCTCTCAAAATTATTTTCAGAGTTTATTGATTTTCCCACGGGATATGGAATATGGGATATGGAATAAAGATATTATAGTAGTCTATATAAAGTACATTATCTCCGTAACTGCGACGAATACATTTAGTTTAACAAAATGGTGTAGTAATCTACGCGAGAGAACCTGCGGGCTAAAAGCTAGTGTTTAATAAATATGCGCGTGGGTGAGCCGCCCCGCTCCGCTCCGCTCCGCCCCGCTCCGCCCCGCCCCGCTCATGACGTCAAGACGCTGACTAAAATCTAATATTATACAAAAATTAACTTCCTGACTAGTTCACTCATCATCACCTTACCTACATAATTGCTCTTTGAGCTACAGAACTGCATAGATTACCGTGTAGGTATGTAACGTAGGCAAGTGATAAGAGAGGATTTTCCGAAATTCCTACGGGAGAGGGAACAAATTGTTTTTTTTAATTAAAACAAGGAACTATACTTAGCTATAAATACTATGCTTGAATTTTCGCATGCAACTAGTACAACGTGTTCTCTCAAAATTATTTTCAGAGGTTATTGATTTTCCCACGGGATATGGAATAAAGAGGAGATAGGTATAGTAGTGTATATTATAAAGTACAGTACCTGGTTGACCGAGCTTTGCTCGGTTGAAAATTATATTTAGTATGAATCGCATACTGATAAAATATGAATAATGTTCTTCGATCTTTCCGACATAATATGAGTTTAAAAAGAATCGCATACTGATAAAATATGAATAATGTTCTTCGATCTTTCCGACATAATATGAGTTTAAAAAGAATTGCGTGTACTTATGTACGCACGTAAGAAGTTATACTTCTTTGGCATCATTAATAATAAATATTCAACGTTAATAATTTTGACAGCTGTCATCCGAAATGTAGGTCTCAACCAGACCTACAACTTTCCCAAAGACACCAGTGCTCCAGGAGCAGCCGTTGCCGGGATATCTCGGTTCGAAGTTTGACAGCTGTCATTGGAAATGTAGGTCTTGACGAGACCTACAACTTTCCCAAAGACACCAGTGCTCCAGGAGCAGCCGTTGCCGGGATATCTCGGTTCGAAGTTTGACAGCTGTCATTGGAAATGTAGGTCTTGACGAGACCTACAACTTTCCCAAAGACACCAGTGCTCCAGGAGCAGCCGTTGCCGGGATATCTCGGTTCGAAGTTTGACAGCTGTCATCCGAAATGTAGGTCTCAACCAGACCTACAACTTTCCCAAAGACACCAGTGCTCCAGGAGCAGCCGTTGCCGGGATATCTCGGTTCGAAGTTTGACAGCTGTCATTGGAAATGTAGATCTTGACGAGACCTACAACTTTCCCAAAAACACCAGTGCTCCAGGAGCAGCCGTTGCCGGGATATCTCGGTTCGAAGTTTGACAGCTGTCATTGGAAATGTAGGTCTTGACGAGACCTACAACTTTCCCAAATCGAAATGATACATTAAAAAATATCGATATTTCTTGGGTGATATATATCGATACATTTGAAAAATATCGATACGATAAATATCCATTTGCCCACATAGAGATTACAGCGCCATCTAGTTTCATACTACTGAAATTTCAACACGTTACAAACAGTACCTCATAGAAGTTATCCTAATGTTTCATAGATGGCGTCAGTATGATGTTTACAAACAGTACCTCAAAGAAGTTATCCTAATGTTTCATAGATGGCGTCAGTATGATGTTTTTAAAATCTCTTTATCTCGGGAACCGAGCTTTTCTCGAACCTGGGACCTTGATAAATCGATTCCTTGAGCCGAAAACCCCCTAATCTGTCACTTTCATGAAAATCTTTGCAGCCGTTTCCGAGATCGTGATTATATATATTATAAATAAATATACAAGAATTGCTCGTTTAAAGATATTAGATTATGTCCGTAACTGCAACGAATACCTACCATATATTTTAACAAAATGGTGTAGTAGGTAATCTACGCGAGCGAAGCTGCGGGCAAAGCTAGTGATTATGAGTGAGCCGCCCCGCTGCGGTCCGCCCCGCTCCGCTCCGCCCCGCTCCGCTCCGCCCCGCTCCGCTCCGCTCCGCGTCTGCCATCTCTTTCTTTCTTACCGATATTTTAAACAATTCTGCTCTGCTCCGCTCCGCTCCGCCCCGCTCCGCCAATGTTGTTTCCACTGAAGCGGAGCGGAGATTTCAAGTCATGTGATTGGTGAATCGCGGCACAGCTCCGCTCCGCTCCGCTCCGCTCCGCCTCAGTGGAACCGCACCCTAATACTTGTTCCATTTGAGAAACTTTGGGTAGCAAACTTTTAGATCGATTTCATGACATGACGACCCGAATGGCGCAGCGTGTTAACGCCGAATCGCTGTTCCGAGGGTCCTGGGTTCGATTCCCAGCGAGGCGGCAATTTGAATGATGAGTTTAAATTTCCGTTCTCGGTCTGGGTTTGTGTCCTTGTCTTGTTTGTTGTCCAAGGCACCCACGACACAGGGAATCCTAATCCTGTGGGGCTTTGAGTGTGTAGCGTTATTATTATTATTATTTCAGTTCAAAAGTTAACTTTGTAGGATGTGTTTCTAATACTGGACCAAGTCATTATTTTCTGAACCCTTTTCAAAGAAATAAGAAGTAGATAGAAGGAAAGATGGGTGAATAATATAACATCATCTGTAATAATGGTTAACAAAAGAGTGATTGATAAACTGTGGAATTACAATATTGAATGTAATGAAAAACATACCCAAATGTCAGTGTAAACATCATGTTTTATCCTCTGACTTAGCAGACTAAATACACCACTCAGACCAATAAAGTATAGACGGAGCGCTGGGAACAAAACAGTGAAGCCGGCAAAACTAAGCCAAAAGCACACATCAAAACTAATAGAATGCCTTTGTTGACAGTTTGAACTGTCTTCCAAATGCAACAAATTTAAACTTTATTTTTTGGAACACAAAGCTTCATTGCTTTTTTATTATTTAAAATACAAGGCTAGGCTTACTTTTTGCTGCTCCGTCTATAGTTTATGGGTCTAAGATACACCATATATTTTGTTAGATAAAAGCCTTTTATTTTTTGCATGGTATGAGGTTGTGTTTGTATACAATGAAGATAACAAAAACTTACTTTTACAGTGAGGAGCCTTGTTTTCTTGCCATCCATCTGAACTATAAGCTTGGCGTTCATGTCTTTCTCTCTGCAAACAAAAAAATAATTAAAAATCGGCTATTTGTATTTCTTGAATTTGTACTACTAATGTCAACCCTACTTGGTACTACTTGGTACAGAACTTTCCTAAAAAGCAAGGGGTGCTAGATACAAATCCCTGCTGAAGCAGATATTATATTTATGTTAGGTGATAGATAAATATTTTATCTCCATCATGTGCTATTTGTGTAGGTATATGTTGTATGAGACACCTATGACACCGAGTGGGAGTATGAGTTTATTAGCATTTATATAATTTATTATATATTATTAATAACTGATGGAAGCTATTTTGAAATAATTTAATTAAGGTAAAAAGTAAAAATATGGTTACTTGGGACAGTATCCCATGTAACACCTACCATTATCTTGTGTTTTTAGAGAAGTTTTTAAAGGTTTAAGGATAGCCTAATATAAGTTGATTATTGCATGAATGATAGCTATAACAGACCCAGAAACATAGCTTACAATTCACACTGGAAGTGCAGGTTAAACTAATCTAATCAAAATTTTAATCAGCATGTGCTCATACAACTTATTTAACCACTTAGTTACCAATGAAGTTATTTACCAATAAGTTATGTAGTCAGTACAATAAATGTATTTAACTTTATATGCAGGTATACCTTACAACTCATTAGATTCATCACTGTTAGATACATCATTTTAAATGCATGTCAATTTTTTAAAAATCAGATCACAATAATATGAATGAATTATCACTTGCTTTATTGACATTGAACACATTCTTGAATATCTGTGTATCTGTATGTAATATATAAAGCAAAGGGGGTTTTTGTGAAGAAATATGGTAAGCAGTTATTGTTTATACAAAACATATTATCTGTGGTAATATGTTTTGTATAAACCCAATTATTATTGTGTGACAAAAAAAAAACTTTTATAAGTTTCATAATTCATTTTGTTAGTTTCTAAAAGTATTTAAACAAACTATGGACCTTGAACTATGTAGGTGCTGTGAACTCACAAATAGGAAAGGAAATGAGTCATCAATACCAATCTCATTCAAACTCATGCAATCACTACATGGTCAAGGAAAATAGGATCCTTTCACAAAGGAGCATAAATGACAACAACAAAACCTAGAGATCTTTTTATTTAAGTTGTCAATTCTTAGTAACTTAGATATAAAGTGTAATATTGTGTAGTATGAAGTAATTTGCACATTTATAATGCACTTCTATTTTCAGACTTTTTGTCACAATACCAGCCTACAGATAGGCTTCCATAAAAACCTGTTTGCATTCCGCGCGCGTGTTGGTAAACAAGCCATTTGTACAACCAGTAGCCAAGTAAATCCCACCAGCATTTACCACACAATGATGACCATGTAGGTCAGATGATTTTAACATTTTTTCGGCAACTTTCATCCAAATGGCCCGACAAAGTTTGCGCTCCAAATGCAGCCCAACCGTGAAAGTTATTGTCGTACAATTGTACCTCATGACATCATTGACTTTTTGCACTTTCAAAACCCCAGTTTTAATACCAACCGCAACGCCCCTAATGACAAAAAACATTTACTCCGGTAGCCCATCAAATGATACCAACTATTTTTCAAATACAATAATGATATCAAGCCAAGCTCGACAGCTTTATGGCGAAAAAAATGTAATTTTAAATTAGTAAGTTTTTCATGACTTAAATTTTCACTCACCTTTGATTGAATGGGCGAACCCTTACAGCCACTTTTACCGAGGCCATTATTACACATTATATTAACAATACTTTTTAAAATTTAATAAAAAATACATTTATTTTATTGTGAATTTTCTGACACCACCGTAACAAAGCAAAATGACATTTTAATTGCTTCACTTTTGACTGACATATGTTTCGACGACGTTCGATTCCACAACAAAAAATCGACTTGCCCACAGAGTCCATATTTTAAAACAGTTGTCACCTGTGAAATCCACAGAGAAAATTGTGTTGTAATAGCAGTGTTACCAACTCTAAGATATATTTATCCCTAAACCCATTTCAAAACACCCTAAAATTGCCTCAAATAATTAGAAATCCCCCCCCAAAATTATTTAAAGTAAAAATTATTATATAAAAAAATTATAAATTATCAAATATACTTAAATATTACTTTAGTTTCCTCTAAACTACTCTAAAGTGTCAGAATTTTTAAAATCATACATTTATATTGAATCAAATAGACTGAGATGGGATGCTTGTAATTAAAAAATAACTTTTTACAAAAAAATAAAAGACTTGAAACTCTTCAAAGTTAAGATAACTTAAAAACCACTCGTCAGATGATGTTCCAATTTATGAGGTACTATACTTCGCGACAGATTGACATGGCACTTTTCTAGTGATGTGGCTTATATCGATATAGTTTATATCAATATTTTTCTCACACAACAAAATAAGAGTGTCATCAATTAAATAAAGTTTATTATAAGTAAAATGAAAATGAATCTGATTTATTCATTTTAGGCTATTGTGGTACTAGCACTTATGACTACATTAAAATAATATTGTTGATAGACAGATAAAGAAATATTTAAATATATTTCATGTAGATAAGGAATGAGCTAGTAAGAAGATTTACAACTACTGAATTATAATATTTCATTCATCGCAATCAATATCAAATGAGCTGATACTAACATCGCTACAAGCACTTTGTGACTCTTCGTCACTAGTATCTCCGATTTCTTTGATAAAATCTATAGCTACCGAAGTTATTTTAAAACATAACAACAAACAAAAATGTGACTGAAATTAAAATCCATAAACGCGGTCGATTTAGGCTCGCGCATTACTATTACTAAGGCGCGCGCGGGTGACAAAGTTCCCCCGCGTCTCACCTCATATCCCGACTGCCATGTCGACCCTGTCGCGTACTATACATGACATGCAGTGATGCAGTACCTTTCGAACAAAAAAGAATCATCACAATTGGAACACCCAGACAAAAGTTAGCATAAATTAAATTCACACTACTGAGAATTTGTCAAAAGCTGATCGTCAGATGTTGCTCAAATAAAATGGGACCAGACGGCAGTCATGACCTTTCGAATGGCGAAAGAACTTTTCAAATCGGTTTACCCAGTACGAAGTTATGAGGTAACACACATAAGACGAAAAAAAATCATACAGACGAATTGAGAACCTCTTCCTTTTCTTGAAGTCGGTTAAATACACATTATTTTAATATTACACTTAGAGCGTCTTCCAGTGACCGCCAAAGATGCTCAAAATGACATTTGACTTTTTCTTTAGAAAAATTAATGTTTTGATTGTATTGGTCGCATAGTGGAACGCACTGTAGATAGTTTGAAGTCCGAAGTCAGTCGCGAGGTGAAAAAATAAAAATTGACTATTAATGGATTGGATAGTTTAGAAAAAGTCTAAAAATACCCCTAAACATACATATATTTAGGAACCCTAATAATATCCTCATCCCACTTATTTACTAGTAAATTTAGGGGGAAAACCCCTAAGTTGGGAACCCTGTGTAATAGTGATATGTCTAAGTAGTCTGTGGTCTGTGGGTTTATTTGAGTACCCTGTGCTATTAAAATCAATAATTAAATACTCTGTGATACCCGTGATACGTGGTGATACCATTGATCTATAGGACTATGGATTAGACACTAGAGCAAAAATAGCGTGCCTGACGGTGACTGTCAAAATTTTAGTGAAAGAAAACATGGCTGCTTCTACTAGTGTTGTGCGCACTACATATACGGAACCAGTATCGATATTTAGTTTAATGACTTACGTTACAACAGCAAAAATACATGTCGTTCGTCTTTTTTTTAATTCCTTTAAAAACTGACTCTGAATTTTGGATGTAACAATTTGGGTTTTGTAGGAATGTCTTTAGGAAGAATTAAAAATTAAATTATTACAAACACAATAACTTCTGATGTGTGCTCTCTAAACAAAATGGCTGCCATTTTATCATGGAGGGGGTAAGAGAAAATTTGGATAGTGATTTGTCGATAAAAATATCATATTTTATCACCCTTAAGTCTCCGACACCGGTGACCAGACACATTGTATATTAATGATATACAAACTTTTAATTCGTTCTTACTTATCATGACTACAAAAAGATATTCATGCGATTCGCACTTGACCATATTTTTATTGATACTAAATAAACATTCACGTCACTACTGTAATGTTTGACACGAGATGACATGTATTTGAGCGGTATAGAAAATGGCCGGCCTGCCACACTTTTGCCCTCAGAGTAATCATTACTCTGAGCTTTTGCCAGCTAATTTTATATGACGTTTAGGATTAGGGCGTCTCTAAGTATATTCCTATCAGGGATGTTATGGATATCCGTAACCAAAACCGAAACTATCGGATATCCGAAATAAAAATATATCCGTAACCGTAACCGTATCCGCTAAAAAAGTTTCGGATAATTTCGGATAAGGGCAGAGTCTAATTAAAACCCGTTACGACAGGTTTTTGTTTCACCACTCACCATGTAAATATGGCATATTTGTTATTTTTAGTCGTAAATGAGTCAGATCAATATTTTTTGGTATCACCCTATCTAAATAGTAGGTAAGTAGGTCTCAATAACAGAGATGTTCGCATTGGCCTCATGGGAATACTAGTTCCCCATGCCCAGACACCTAAATAATAATAATATTAAAAACCGCATTAACAACCTAGTCAATTTATTAGTTTATATTGAGTATTTCACCAATAAAGTGAAGGAAAAGATTTGTACTGCGTACTAAATTAAGTTATAATTAAGGGCAAAATGCGTCCAAAATCAACTTTAATGTAGACATTTTTTGATCATGATAAACTTCTTCTTATTATAAAAAGCATTGTAATTTCAAGTGTCCCAAAATTCTCAGTTTCCCCTATCTGACTTATTCATTGTATTACCAAATGATAACCCAGACTTGATAGTAAATAATTAATTATAATCAAATTATTACATACTATTTTTTTACTTTAATGTAATATCCGTAACCGAAACTATCCGAAACTTACGGATAATCCGAAATAATTAATATCCGTAACCGAAACCGAAACCGATATAATTTTATTCCTATATCCGTATCCGTATCCAGATCCGAAACTCCACATCCGTAACATCCCTAATTCCTATCTCTATGGGTGATACTCACTCTGACTGATCTCATAGGTAATCTGTATCTTACCTAACTTACCTTACCTTACCTTGTCTGTGTCAAGTTCGTCAGACAGACAGACCGTCAGAAATCCAGAAAAGTAAAAAAAGGTTATAATTTTTCATTACTAAAAATAAAATATCTTATAAAATAGTTTTTAGACCTCCATTTATTTATCGTAAGCATAATAAAAAGATTTTGATGTATCCATGTAATAGATTAACGCATAATAACAGACATTACAAGCATTGTAATAATGTAATGAACTTTCGTTACATAATATTTACTGCATGTTTTTTGGTTTTATTTCAGCTGCAGTCACGATGTCGGACTCGCCAGGCCGCCCGATGAAGTACCCATACACCTTCACTGCTAAGGTGGCGCAGTTCCCCCTAAAGTTCTACATTCAGAACCAGTGGATCTGGCGGTACTGGATGTTTGGGATCGCGCTGTCCGTGCCTGTGTTCTACAAGATTCACAAAATGGGTAAAATTTATTTAACACATAATACTTTCTTATAATCAGGTGTTGGAGTGCAAAACTCCTTCTTGACCGTCAACCCCAGTAACAAGCCATAGAAATGGCCTTGAATATCCAGAACTGATGAAGGGCGGTTATCCATTTGAATGAAAGACAGAGTCCTCAATCAAATAATGTTTTATTGCCACGGAAGAGTTCCTCACAACAGTGAAGGACTTTGTAGCAGGGATTCTTTATTTAGATATTTCTTGAGTTTTTTATCCAAGGCAATAGTATATTCTGTACCAAATTGCTACTCACTTGTGTGCACATGCAAGGAGAAAGCAAGAGTCAAGGTTTCAGTCATGATCATAGTGCAATACATTTGCACCCAGCTACTGTCATTAGCCAAGATGAGCAGATTAAACTAATTGTCATTAGAATCCTTGAAGTTAAATAATATTCGATATGAATATGTTAATTAAGTAATTTTAAATTTCAATTCCTAGTTGGATTAATCTTTTTCTGTAAACTTTGCAGCGAATTCTCCCGAGAACGTCAGCAAGTGGGCTGAAATTAGACGCAAGGAGGCCGCTGGTCACCACTAACATGTAGATTACTCCTCGCTGCAATAATCATGTCGAAGGTGTATTTATGTTGTAAGTTAAATAATTGCAAATAAAATCATGTTCTAGGCAATATTTTGTTTTATTTAACTACCTTTGACGACTTTAATACTTCTCTTACAAATTTTTGCTGCCTTGCTCGTGTAGAAGATGATATAAAATGATACAAATGTCATTAAAATTATCCCAATGGAAATAACCACCCGGAACAAAGTAGCCTAAATCCCATTCAGATCTTCAACTATGTGTCAAATTTTAGTAGAATTTCAAAGTGTTGACTTGACATGCGAATTTCAGATAATTTTTTAACAAATTACTGATAAGCACACTTGGGGTCACAAATTGCTTGTGGATTAAGTTTATTTCAGAATATTTGATGGAGACTGGTAATTTTTAATTAATGGAAGAAAGCATTAAAAGAAACATCAGTTTTTCTGGTGCTTTATTTACTATAGTATAAATTATTAAAAAACTTATAAATTACATCAATAAATAATCGCAGACAAAATGATCATTATTACCTGAAATAGATTACTGAAATCAACATCACACACAATGGTCACTATGTTCCTATAGGAATGCACTTCGATCGCAGCATTTGTAACAAATTACCTGTTGCTTTGGGAAAACAAACTAAACGGCTTTGCCTCGTGCGTCCTGGCAACGCTTACATCAAACGCAAAATTGTAAACGAAAGAAAATTAAACAAAAACATAATATAAAATTTAGTAAACAAAACAAATTTCGATAGTACGCAAAATTAAAATTTTGAATACAGTGGTTCATGTTTAAAACTAGAAATAGCTAAAACTAGTCTAACTAAAGCCTACGTAGCTTAAAGACAAATCAATTATACATAATACACGAATGGCAAAGAACAGTGTAGTACATTAAATCTATAAATTAAGGCGCTGTGTACCTCGTCTCCAAATACTATGATTACAATTATATCTGGAATCAATCGGATAACTTGATCTTTGAAAATGAATTAATATTAAAATGTGATGATCTCACCAGTTAAAACGCAAATAACAAATCAACGAAAACAGTTTGCAGGTAGGTGTAGGTAGGTATTTGGTTTAAATCAATCACAGGTTTGGTTATTTATATTATATTAGTTATATTTGGTTTGAACGCTAAAATATTCATGCGACATAATGATTCTCATTTAATTTGAGCTCAAACTTTATTACCATGTTTGTTAAAATAATTTAATGACAAGTTCATTATCTTATTGAAGCATTAAAGCAATATTAGTTCAATATTGATAATCGTCAACAGCATGTATTACTCCAATATTATCAAAGAAATAAATGCTACATTTTAAATGAGATACAGCATCAAAATGGAAATAGTTCAGCGAACAGCGTAACCCTAAACAATTATGCATTGGTACAGTCCTGTGACCGTTGCAGAACCCACCTCATACCCACTATGTACAAATTAAACAAATATCTTATCATTTATTTATCCTACTGTTTATAATTGACATCAGTCCTTCGAGTTGCATAAGGCAATATCTTATTATTGTTCATAGGATTTTATCTCAAAATGAAACATTTTGTTCCCAAACTAAAAAAGGCTTTTTGTTTTCACCAAAAATTTAAATATACAGGAAAAAAGTCAGATCTTAATGAAAAATTTGATGGCTAAAGCAAAGTATTTATATAAATAGATTACAATACAGTGCTAGAGATGTAGAAATACAGCATATTGCAATTCTGCTAGTGGGATATTCTCATTTTTATGTTTTAAAACTTAATTACCTCGTATTTACCTTTACATCCATCAGTAGGACAGACACCCAATTTGATGTTATACCAATATGAAATACTGCTACAATCATTTGATCTTTAATGAAATATCCTCACTGTCGAAATTGCACTTGTCTCTTGCTTATTGCTTGCGAAATACAAGAAAACATTAAACGATTACAAATTTTCGATTATTTAAAGCGAAATAATTTGTCGGCAATTTATATCCCGAGCCTTGTACTTCATTAATTTGTCAACGTGGATAATATAGAATACATGATAACATTCTTAAGAGTACTATTTACAAAGGCGCTTGTAATTTTGAGTATGTTTAAAAATATATCTATAATAGTGTGCATGGGATTATGAATACGATAATTATTATGCTGCGTATCTAAGTGGTGTAAATCAGCAATCGCTCTAGTAGTCACACTCCGTTTAGATGTGTTCGGTGAGGAGAGGTAGGAACACACGAATACCAGTATATAAACGCCCTATTATTACCATCTGCCATATTCGCTCGTTCTCGGCTCTTTATCACTATTTTAGAGCGATACAAAGGATTTTTCGTCGTATTCAGGTGAGCGTCATCTCTATTTAACAGATCTCTGACAGATAAAGAGAGATGATATGAAAAGTCCCGAATGTATTAGGGTTGTTCTCGCGCACGAATTAGCGAGAAAGTAAACCAAAGAAACGATTGAGTATCTAAACGAGGCGTCGTGTATAAAAAAGCTAAATGCCAAATATGTATTTGTTATTTCATGTATAAAAAAGCTAAATGCCAAATACGGATTTGTTATTTCATAACTAATAATTACGAAATATATATTGATTTATGAAACAAAACATGCAATTTAAACCCGTGACTGTTTGTGACAAAGCTAAAATGTTTTTAACTTGTACAAATATTCTCTAAATGCAAGAAAAGACCTCTATGGAGGTGGTCTATCCAAACATTAGAAATAAAAGTAAAAATGCAGTTAAAAGTGTAACTTGTAAAAAGTTCCCATGCACGGTTCTCTAACAAAAGCTAAACAATACCCTAACCTTACTCAGAATACACTAACAAAGCAATAAAAACCAATAGTCCTCGTGCAGAATCTAACAAATCTATAACAATTTAAGGTACTTGTTTCACACTTGAGGGGCACTTGGAACACTTCCGTCACACATCATATTCACAAACATCACTAGCATATAATTTCACAGATTATTAATACGTCGTTGAGTCAGGGCGGACGTGACGTCACGTCGCTCAGTAACACACATAGTCCTGTAGGTGTGTCGGGGTCAGTGAATATCATTTGAGTTTGGGCCGCTTGGACTTGGGGGCTTCCTCGTGCTCGTCCAGACTGCGCTTGGGGGTCTCCTCGTCCCCCTCCAGGTCGATCTCGGGCAGCGGGGGGAGGTCCAGCTCCCCGCACCGCTTGTTTATGTATTTCTCTAGCCGGCTGCCCGCTCTGGAAAAAGACAGTTTATCTAAATGACTCTCAAACAGGGGGTCTGCGTTTAAATTCTGAAAAAACTTTTATAGCACAGCGTGACTTAAACCCGCATTTAAGTCACAGTTTGCAGTGGCATAAGTAGTTCTTTTTTACATGGCAAATGACGCCAACTTCACGCCGTTCAAAAATAAATTATTGAAAATTGCGAAGGTAGAAATTAAAAAATATATAACATGAGGGTACTTTATGACATTGAGTGACGCAAACGCGAAGGTAGAAATTAAAAAATATATAACATGAGGGTACTTTATGACATTGAGTGACGCAAACCCGCGTCAAATCCGCACCACAGGTTAGCAAATAGTCACCATGTAAGCCTGCACTTATAATTATCCATACTGTGCTTTAGTCATATTTATTTATCTTTACTGCTTTTTAAACTTATTCAGTTGAAGTATGTTTTGTGTATTGTAGGTAGGAACCTATGTGTGAAATTGTTGGTGAAAACTGTTACTTTATCATATTTTAATGGGAAATATTATTGAGTAAACAAATAACCTACTCACTTAACATAGTATGGGTAAGTACACATAAAGGGTAAAGGACACTGTTTGGTGAAATCAGCGAATAAATATTTCATAATTAGTTATATTATCTTCTCAAATTGTTGGTTCAGTATACTAAACTAGTGCTTAATACGGGTTATGCAAGAATTTACATAGGTTAGAGATTCTCCTAAATACAGTTTTATGTTGTACAAAACTTGAATATAAACATTAACAACTTCGTAATAATTCCTTTCAGGAGGCTTTGTCGTTATTTTTTTATCTGTCTCTTCATGTTTCGAACACTTTGTAATTCTCTTTCGCACAATAAAATTACATTATCATCATCGCAACTCAAAAATCTTTATGAAATTAAAGCATCAAATTATAACTTTTATTTATTATAACTACAATAAAGCGGGTTTATGTCACTCGTGCTATAAAATAATATACGATACTCGTTCGTAAAGTTGCATTTTTGAACGGCGTATATCGCACTCGCTTCGCTCGTGCGCTAACTTCACGCCGTTCAAAAATGGGCTACTTTACGCACCGTATCGTAATGTACTATTTCATATTCGTTTTCCAATTAGAAGCGTAAAGCGCAACCCTGCTCTATTCCTAAGTCCCCGCGAATATGGAATTGCCACTCAACGCAAAAAGCAAATTTAATGCCTGAATGAACTCACAGTTCAATTAAGCTCATAAGCTTTACCAAGTCATTTCCAATTCTCGCCGTCAATCTACAATGAACCTTATTCACAGGAGCAGAAAGTTGTCATTTGCTTGAGTTGCTAATATATTCGTAGGTCGTTCTCACCGGGCGACAGGATGCGTGTCCTTGTTGTAGGTGTAGCAGTTGCGGAAGACGAGCGCGGCGTCGGCCATGAACTGGTGGTCGCGCTCGTAGCGCCCGCCCACCAGCCGGTCGCGGATCGTCGAGAAGTCCATCGGCGTCGCGATCACCTCTAGGTAGTCCGGCACCTGCCATCACCACTCGGGTTAACATAATATCAATGTCCGCAATAAACGAGTCTTAATCACGGCCGAATATTCGCCGGACGCGGGCAGCCATTAATGAGCCGGTAGATCACGACCTTCCCGAAGATAAACTTATTCCCAATAACTTCGACTATAATAATAATTCCTGTCATCTTAAATTTCTAACGGCTATTATGAAAGTTTACAATTTAATCTGGTTTGCTGGCTCACTATTACAAGGTTCTATGTTAAAATTGTATCACTTATTTAGATAAGAATACTACAAGGTTCTGTATTATTAGCTAACTATTTTGCAAAAATAAAGTGCAAAATATCATATATTACTCGGCCCTATGAATTAAAAAGAACAACGAAGTTCTACGGCTTATTACAAAACTTCATTAAAATTAACATACAACCTTGAATAGTGAGCCAGCGAGATGTCGCTCAAAGGCATCAGCTTTCAAATATAAAAAGAATTATAGAGGGGAAGGGGTGGAGTTTGCTGACTTTATCTATTTACGCCCACATAAAAATCGTTATATTTGGTAGGCACTTCTCACACAACGCTATTTATGAGCTACGCGACTGCAACGCAATCTAATACGCGTCTCCTGTCAGTGAAAAGTGTCAGATACATAAAAATATTAGATTGCGTCACAGTCGCGTAGCTCATAAATAGCGTAATGTGAGAAGTGCTCAAGAGTACATTTTATGTAGCAGTCACGAATCACAAATAATGATGTCGTTAATAACGTTGCGTTAAAGAATTATTGTACCTACTAGCCGACCACGATAATTAGGCGCATGTCAGTTAAGACGTCATTGGAAATAGGGATGGGAATACGTAGTACATTCTGCAGTAGTACCAAAAGTACCATGGTGAATGTTTAATGGAGGTACAATTTTTTTATGGAATTAAGATAGCAAACGAGCATGCACCACCACCTTCCGCTGCCGCCCATAACAACTGTGACCGACCCAGAACTAGACTCAATGAGTCTCGTTCTAATTCGGTCACACATGCGTTGCTACCCCTGAGGACTGAGATGGTCGCCTCTAAAAAGTGTAACCGGCACCACACCTTCCTATCCGGAACACAATTGTTCTTAAAACAATTATTACACGGTAGGAATGGTACAAAGTACCGTGGCGGGCGGTGGTACTTCCCCGGGTGAGCTCTAGGCCCTACCACCTGTACTTGGTCAGTTACTGTACCTGCGCAAACATCTCGGAAAACGAAGTTCACATCAGCCTAGTCTAAATGACCTTAATGTACAATTGTACACGACTGCGCCTCACTAGGGGACGCGCGGGGCTAGAGCGGGGTGGGGGGCCCGCGTGACTGCTATCTGACATGCGCCTAATTATTGTGGTCAGGTAGTACTAATAATGAGAATAGAATACGATTCAACATTGAAAGCCAGCCTACCTCCTCGATGGAGACGGGCTCGCAGAATGGCCAGGAGTCGCGGTGCTTCATGACCTCGCGCAGCAGCTGCTCCAGCGCCTCCGTGTGCAGCGCCACTGCCGCCGCCGCCGGCTGCTTCGCGCTGCGCTTCTTGCTCGACGAACTCTGCTCCTCTGCTAATATTATTAATAATAATAATAACGCTTCACACTCAAAGCCCCACACTAGGATTCCCTGTGTCGTGGGTGCCTTGGACAACACACAAGACAAGGACACACACCCAGACCGAGAACGGAAATTTAAACTCATCATTCAAATTGCCGCCTCGCTGGGAATCGAAGGACCCTCGGAACAGCGATCGGCGTGTTAACCATTGCGCCATTCGGGTCGTCAATAATAAGTCTTAGCTAATAATAAGTCTGTATCAATCAAGTCTTAATAATTATCTGTAATTTTTAATACGAAGTGTAGTAATAATAATTTGACATTCTCCATTTTAATTGACATAATTAAATTCAATATAAATTACAAAATGCATGCATACCTACTTATATTATGTATATTTGTACGCCATAAAATGGCTAGTATATTGGGACTTTAATGTAATACCTGTGTAACATCTTATAACTTACCTATGCTATGACAAATAAATGATTCTGATTCTGAAGTTCCAAAATCACGTGAAGTCTACATGATGTCGGTAGATAGTTAACAATCAGATAGACTGAGTTGAGTCACTGTAAGCAATAAACTTACCATGAACGCCGTTCGTCAGCGAATGTTTAGATTTTCTTGACTTGCCGTTCACTTCTTGATTTGACCTGCACAAATATAAAACATACATATCTGTTATAGTTCACAGTTCAACTTAGCTTATAAGCATTTAACTAAGACATATCATATTTCCGCCGTCAATCTACAATGAACCGTTAATCACAGGGACGAAAAATTTTCATTGGTGTGGGTTGCCATTTAAAGGAATTCCAGTTCTAGCACCCCTCCACACCAATCCGCACTGGAGCAGCATGGTGGAGTATGCTCCAGGCCTCCTCAGTAATGAGGAGAGATCCGTGCTCAGTAGTGGATCATTAATAATAATAATAATACGCTTTATTGTACACCCATAGCAACATAACAACAGAATAAGACATTTGTACAAAATGTGATACAAAAGGCGGTCTTATCGCTAAAAAGCGATTTCTTCCAGACAACCTTAGGGTAAGAAGTAAAAGACAGTAAGTATAGCAATAGGGGGCAGGGTGTACCGAACTAAAAAGATTTATAACTGATCAAGATTAAGATGACATAAGATTAACAGTGGATAATAATGATGCAAAAATATATAATTGTGTTTGAATAGTAAATAAATGGCAGCATGAGGTAACTGAGCGATAGCGAAAAGTAAGATATTAATGGGTTGAAGGCAGTGCTATCACTGACCTGCGGCCCTTCCTGGCGGAGCCGTTGTGGTGGGGCGAGGGCTCCCTGCCGGCGCGCGCGCGCTTGCTCTTCAGCTGCACCAGCGGCGTGTTGTTGTCGCTGTCCTCCGAGTCTGCCGACACATCGCTACGTGTTATAGCACGACTGTACCTTGTACACTCCAGTTGGTTATCTTTGACTTTTGTAATTATCTGTGTATTTTAGTAATAGGATAATAATTACTCTAATTACGGATTAATTGGATTGTAATACAAAAAAGGTGATTAATTATTTCAGCAGATATTGCATATGGTATTTTGAGCTGAACATTATCGAGTTTAAAACTCTTTTTCAATATTTATAAAATGGAGCAAGATTTTAGAGCCATATAGAAAAAAAAAGATTTTAATATTACATGGACCATTTTAGCCCCTTTTTGGCACTTTATCGAATTCATAAAATGATATTATTTTACACATCTTAGTAATACTTACGAAGGTTGCAAACAATAATTTTTATATCACACTTTTTGCATTAGCAGTCTTACTAGTAACATTATACAGTGATTAACAAATAAAACCATGTTATTCAGTAAACAGTACACCAACAAATTACTGGGTCCATGTACCCCAGATGACCAGGCCACACACCAAAGCAGATGAAGTGAAGATTCGATATGTACAAGATGGTTATGATAGGGAGGATGACGACAAAGACCTGAAGAAACTTGTAAATTGAGCCCCTATGATCCTGTAATATTTTGAAGGTAATCAATTTTAATTTACGGGTAGAAATACTTAAGTACTCTACCATATTTATTTTCAAACCTTCTGCAATGAACAAAATCGACGGATATAATAGAAGCACAGTTGGGTTAGCATACCTATTGCCAAGGGAACGACAATGTGAAATTTTCGAAGGTTTGATGGCGGTCAAAATTTCAAAATCTGAAGATTTATCAAATGGCGGAGATTTGGTTATTAATGAAATAAATCCGATGTCAAATTATGGTTCCTGAAGTAGAACGTTGGTCCTTCGAGCTGGTTGTAAAACTTAACGTAAAACGATCCATCGCAGATCTATAGACCTTTGAATTCGAATATGATCACATGTTGACATTCAGACAATGGTGTTGACTTCACTAAAGTAATAGTAATTGAAGGTTGAAGATAAAATAAGATTAATGATGAGGTTTAATTGCCATTTGTTGAGTTAGGACAGAGGCAACGAGCGAGTTATATTTTAATACAGGAAGACATGCAATGCATGAATTATGAGGATGTTAAATGAATGATCGACGTCAAATCGAATGCAAAATGACAGTAAGAAGCAGTAACATTCGGAGGTGTTAAGTGGAAGAATCAGATGAACCGTCAAAAACAAGCATGGGATTAAGGGATCAACCGGGACCGCCAACGAGACAGGCTGGTGACTTACGTTTATAGGCAACAGAACAGATTTCAAGCGGTAGTGACGTGCAATATTTTAATATCTTTATCAAAATATTACCATCACACTAAATCAGTAAAAATGAAGGTCCATTTTTATTGATTTAGTGTGAAGGACTTTATATACGACTTTATATAAGATGTATAAGATATATCATACACGAGAGTGTTCATCGCTTGTTCACTTAAATATATTATTGTAATATATTTAACCTTTCTCGAAACTCTCACGTTGTTATACTTGTCATCTGTTCTGTGTCGTGCGGGGGTATGGTAGTAGGGTAAGGTGGGGGCGGTCGGAACGCACCGGAGGAGTCGATCGCGTGCAGCGCGCGCGCGTACCGCTGGATGTTGGTGACGGCCGCCGCCGCGCAGCGCCGCCCCGACGGCTCTTCGCAACAACAACACACATCACTACCGACCACCTTTGGCACAGCCCTACCGTTCCTATTATCCTGTGACATCTCATTATACCGAGCGACACGCTACTTGGCCAACTACTTACTCATTGTCATATTAGACACATAAAAGCAACTGAATTTCAACCATTGTAGTATGTGAAGCTTGCTGTCTCGATATAATTTCCTTATGAAACCATACAAACTAAACTCACTGCATTTTAGCCTAAGCCTTCCTCGATACATGGAATATCTATTACAAAGAAAAAAATAATTTCGAGCCAGTAGTTCCTGAGATAAGCCTGTTCAAACAAACAAACTCTTCAGCTTTATAATATTGGTACAGATGAAATATCTGTTTTGCTATACGTACAAATAATTCCAGTAACACCAAGGACACCAACTGACTTTCTTGCATGACTAATCTGATATCTATTTCTGTATATTCACTATTTTTAAATAAATTTTGCTAAATAGCTCATTACTCATTAACGTCTCCATGAGCTATATCCGCGAACCAACAACTCGCGCTCAGCATTTAGCAAGAGCATAACTACTGTCTATAATAGAGTTCTAAGAGAATAGCTTTAGCAGTGAAGTTATTACTAGCAGGTTTTCAGGTACTACACACTACATAATAAATACTTGTCAGAACTAAAATGTTATCACTAATACATCTAAAGGTGCTGTTACAACTCCTGTAATTGACAAGTTACGAGATAAACAATTTATGCTCAAAAAGCTGTTCCTACATTTAGATATAAATCAGTATTTGCGATGTGTAATGAAAAAAAGACAGAGTTTACGGAAGTTTCACTAAATCCGAGTACGAGAGCCACGTCGAATCATTGGGCGCCTCCTCTTCTCGCCTCGAGCTACTTCGATCGTAGTCGACTTTTTATTAAGATAAGAGGGACTACGCATTAGATCCTTTAATTCTTAGTGCATCTCGAGGTCGATCGAGTAACGCAGCGACATGCGCGCTAAACTTTTTTTATCGTGACAGCTTTGACAGCTGGGAAAACCACGAATGTGTAAAAAATTTCGCATGATCATTCTGTCCTACATTTTGTGAGTTGACATATTCGCGCGAATGCGAATGGTAGGTGAGGGCGGGGAGTGCGGCGTTACCTCGGTCGGGCGCGCGGCAGGCGGCGCAGAGCCAGGAGCGCGCGGCGCGGCCGCGGCGCGGCGCGGCGCACTCGGCGTGGTAGCGCGCGGCGCACGCGCGGCACGCGGCCGCCAGCTCGCCGCCGCTGCCGCACGCGCCGCACACCGCCGTCGAGAACGACTCGCCGTCGCTGCGACACACCGACACGTTTATACGGATTACACACGCTCCTACACTAATATTATTTATTTGTGTACAAACAATAAAATGTTAAAGTGAATAAATAAATATATACTTGTGTTTATAATGTACGGGTTTATGTATTGGACTCGTTTATTTATTAAAATGAAAGTTTCAAATTACGAGCTTAAAAATGCTAATTGTGTACCAGGGGTAAGACATAATAATAGATAGGCTCGATCAGGCATTGTTCCTACACTCAAACAGTCTAAGTGAATCAGTGAAGAAATATTTAATCAACTTTGTATCAATCAGAACCTTTTCATAAAAATAAAAACCTACTAAATATGAAATGTTAAAAATAATCATGACTGTAGTATGTACTTACCTCTCGTCCAGCTCTTCGGCGACGTCCTCATCGGAGAAGAGCTTCCTGCGCTTGCGCGGCGTGCGCTCGGCCGGCCGGCACTGGTCGCAGAACCAGTCGCCCTCCGGCACTTTCTGCACACACACAACACGTCCCATGTTTAACTGATTCACAACTCACACATGGCTATAAGTAACAGTTTAATACGGTAAATGAAATGCGATTTTGAACGTAATGTACAAGGCTCGACTGGCCAGATACCACACTTTTGCTTCAATCAGTAGCCGAACAACTTAACTTCCGGCAGAGACTTTGACGGTCAAGCTTGGTTTCTCAACTCTTAAGACGTTTAAATTACCGATGATTGCACAAAACTCCTATTCAAGATGTCCCTAAATGTCACATAGAATAAGTTGTGAGTACATATGTAACCTGTATGTATATCTATCTTGATCTTACCTTCCTTTTCCGATATTCATCCTGGATGCATGTAAATATTCAACATAACATAAATTTCAATATGCTTGTAATTACATCTACTATTGCTATTTACTAAACTTATCATCATTTGCATAATTATTGTTTTAAATTTTTAGAAAAATAAATAAGATAAAACAAGTTAAATAATTAGCTAAAGTACTCTGTAGCAATCTATCACAGTTGGACGCGAACCTCTCCTCTTAATGAGAAGGGTTAAGGCCTATGACACTGTCGACATGATAATCTTCATCCATAACACAAAATAAATAAACTTTCAAATGCATACACTTTTTCGTAGATTCATAAAAATATGTCAATTAACAGAATTATTTATAAAACCACCACATACTTTCACAACTACCAACCAACCGAGGTCATCACACAACCAATCTCAACCTGCAACCTTACCCACCCTCCCCCACTACCCACTCACCGCGAGCTTGGGCTTGAGACAGTACAAATGATGTCCCTTGTTACACCCGTCGCAGAGCAGCATGTTATCGGGGTCGGCCTTGCGGCGGCAGACGCGGCAGCTGGCGTGCAGGATGCTGGCCGACCACGCCACGCTGCCGTCCAGCGCCAGCAGGTGCAGCTGCAGCTGGGCGAAGCTGCGCGACTCCATCAGCGACACCTGCCAGCGCTCCAGCGCCTCCAGGTCTAGAGGTTTGTTGCGCGCCTCGCGCTCCTTGCGCTCCTTGTCGTCCAGCCCTGAACACAAATACATAATTATATAATATATAATGATGTTAATGCCTTTCTTATTTTGCAAACCAAATTTCAACTACTTCTCTATCACTATTTTTAATAGAAAGAGAGCCAATAAATTTACTACTATCCGCGCAATTTATCATGGCCGGGTTCAACTTCGTTTTCTGCGACAATAGCGCATGTATACTCACGGGCCAAACAAAACACGGTGGCCTTTTAGGTGTTTCGTAAGAGATGATTCAATAAATCATTCATTCTAAAATCGATATTACTCGATTTTATTGTGCTCGTGCTGGATGCGTACTCCCATCCGCCCTCACTCCCCGCTTCCAGCCACCATTACCAACCAAACTACATCAGCGCATCCACTCGTAGCTACATTCACTCCGGCCAAGATAGTTTGCGCGCACTTTACTTGTACGAATAAGACAAATAAAAATACTTTTCTTCGTCAAAAACATAACCAACGCCATTACCCAGCGGCCGCTTGATGTACTTGTGGTGCAGCGCCTGCGCGAGCTGCAGCAGCGCGCCGGCGAGCCCGCGCACCACCTCGGGCTTCGCCCCCTCGTCCTCCGGCCTCACGCCGTTCGCGCGCGCCTGCAGGTAGTGCCCCGGGTCGCGGTACTTGTTCTCGCCCAGCTGCACCTCCGATTGGTCTATGTCTGCACGCGTAAACGTTACAACCCTATTATAGTGATTATTTGATGTCGGAGAATCTTCTAAATATATAAAACTCAAAGGTGACTGAATGACATAGTGATCTATCAACGCACAGCCAAAACCACTGGACGGATTGGACTGAAATTTGGCATGCAGGTAGATTCTGATGTTATGATGTAGGCATCCGGTAAGAAAGGATTTTTCAAAATTCATCCTGTAATGAGTGTAAGGGGATGAAATAGGGGGGTGAAGTTTAAACGAATTCCACGCGGGCGAAGCCGCGGGCGGAAGCTAGTACCTAGTAACATATAAAAGTGTTCACAGGAGATTACACTTTGGTTGAGTGTATCGATAATCAAAACATCAAATAATGACGACTTAATATGCAGGAAAATAATGTGCGAAGTGAATAGGCGTCAATTGTATTTTAATGTATGTATTTTTTCACATTTACCTTTGACATTTGTCCGTTTATTAATTATGCTACATATTGCTAAAATCACCATCCTAATTTACTTGATAAATTGTTAAAAGTTAGAGAGAGGGGGGGAGAGAGGGGGGGATAGAGATAGAGTCAGTGTGTGCGAGAGAGACAGCAGGTCATACCGGGCGGCACCCTGAACACGCCGTTGGGCAGGTGGCAGTCGTCGCGGAAGCGGCTCTGCGGGCCCCAGCTCAGGTAGGCCGCCTGCTTGTCGTAGCCGCGCAGCATGATCGTGCCGCGCCACGCCTCGCGGTCCTGCCCACACCACGCACACAGAGGTTACCTTACATAACTTTTTAAGGCCACACCGAGACATAACAATGCCAGTGTTTCTCATAAAAGTTGTATGTATGGTATAGATTTAAAGAACTATTAGTTGAGTACAGAACAATTCAATAATTTTAGTTAAGTAAAATAAAATTTTCGTGTTTTGTCAGATGCAATTTTACGCTATGTATCTACCGAATTATGTAGAATGTTATTAAAAGCATATCAGTACTCTCTAGCCCCGAAACGTTTTCCTGATGGTACTTACTTCTAACAACTAAGATATTAAGTAGAATGTCAATTAAAGCGTATCAGTGCTTTCTATCTTCGAAGCTTTTTCCCTGACGGTACTTACACAAACAAGCTCAGAGCCCATAATATAATTTTAAAAGGATGCTACGAAGTAAGGCATAGTAATAATCCCACCTTAACTTTGAGCGCGCCGAGACAGCCGTGGAAGATCTTCTCCTCGAGCTCGAGGATGTGGTCCCGCAGCGACAGCTCGAGCGCCTCGGCCAGCGAGCTGTCGGCCGGCACGCACAGCGACGGCTGCACGTGCCGCTTGCGCGTCGACACCACCGGCGCCGGCGACTGCGCAATCACCATACACCATACGTACATAATTGTGGGTCAACAAGTTGGTCGGATTGAAGGGATCGAGTTGGTCCACTAGCTAGCTTCATTACACATCAGTGAGACAATGAGACACTCATTAAGTGTAAATATGTTATCTTCAATTAACAAAATCACTCGTTAAGAGGAACAATACATTATAATATCCACAATGTAGTGTACCTTCTCTCAAACGTAATTTATTTCATGAATAACAACACGTTATCGGAATAAATAAATTTTTGATTGTATAGCGATAATGAGATGAAAGAGCGGAACATGAGACTGTAATTTAACTTCAAGAGCAATAAGGTTAGGTTTAGGGTCCGCTATATTTTTACATAAAAGAAGAAAACAGTTCCTATGAAAACGAATTGCAGTGTAACTACCCTAATTATAAAACTCAAACTTTGATTATATTGCAAGCAATCAAAGTTAACCAAGACGACATGGCCCAAAGTACCCAAACACGCAGTAAAACAGGTGCAACCTACCGGCGCTCCGGTGCCGGTGAGCAGCGGCAGCGGGCAGGCGCGCATGTGGTGCAGCAGGCGCGCGCGGTCGGCCTCCAGCGCCGCGCGCAGCTCGCCCTCGCGCGCGCCGCGCCGGTTCAGCGCCTCCGTCAGCGCCGCCAGCTGCTCCTCCGAGTGGTACACCCACCAGCGCGGGCGGTCCGTCTGCCGACACGCCACGGATACGTCACTTTAGTAACACGGGGACTTGTCATTGAGACCAAACCATATAGATAATTTTTGTTATTTCAATGAATCACAAGGGTATAGTTCAAACTGATGTGACATGGTTATCGCAATCGATCATCACATAACACCTCTACATATATTATTCACAATAGTAGATTTTGTTAAACTAATTTCTATCTCGCGCCAAACTTAATGACCTCTCCGAAATAAGCTACATACTTCGGGCTAAGAAACCAGGGAGACTTCGTTATCGCTCGCATGCACTCCACCCGGCTACACGACCCATAAATGACTCAATAGATACCCTACTGGTTAGGGTATCTATTGAGTCATTTCGATTAGTTCAGAGAAGCCAATAAGTTTGGCACGTGTTACACAAGACATACCGTTAAAAAATTCGTAACACAGATCTACCTTACGCAAACATCTACCAATTGTTACATCAACATTATTCAGTGCTTAAATACAAATCAAGCAACAAGTAGAATTAGACTGTTTGAATTATATGAACAAAAATCTAGTTCCACAGACCCGGAATTTTTGAATCATGTCAGAATGTATTCCAAAACTTTTAAATTAGTTTGCGCTAAAGCAAAATCACTTTACATTGCTAATAAAATAAAGAATTCTGACAACAAAATTAAAACTACGTGGAATATTATTAATAAGGAAACGGGTAAAATAAAAGTAAATAACCATAATTTTGCTCTCAAGGTCAATAACGAGAATATCACTTCCGATAGCGGAGTTGCCGTCGCCTTTGAAAATTTCTTTTCAAATATACCACAGGTGATCACAAAACACTTGAATACTTGTCCTCAACTTGCCATTAGCATAATGGAGTCCTGTGTTGATAAGTGTACCGATACATTTAATTTTAAACACGTCACTTGCGATTCAATTATTCAAAGTTTTAACTCTCTAAATATTAAAAAGTCAAGTGATCTATGGGGCCTTTCTACGGTAGTACTTAAATCGATTATCCCTTTAATTGCACCCCATTTAACCATTATTTTCAATAAATGTGTCGATGTTGGTAGCTTCCCCAATCTTATGAAACATGGAAAAATAATACCTTTGTTCAAGGCTGGAGATAGAAACGACCCCACAAATTTTAGGCCCATATCTGTCTTACCAGCATTTAGTAAAATTTTTGAAAAAATTATTTACAATCAACTGCTGTCTCATTTTTCCTCAAATAAATTGTTCCATGTTAGTCAGTTCGGATTTTCTAAAGGGAAGAGTACCACCGATGCAGGCATTGCCCTTCTCAAACACGTTTTCGATGCCTGGGAGCGTAGGCAGGATGCTATTGGAATATTCTGTGACCTTTCAAAGGCCTTTGATTGCGTCGATCATAATATATTATTAAATAAACTTAGTCATTATGGTGTCTCAACACAATCAGTTAGCCTTATAAAATCTTACTTGTCGGAACGCATACAAAAGGTAGTTATTAATGGAGTAGAGTCCCCTGGAGCACAAATGACTATGGGTGTGCCCCAAGGATCGATATTAGGCCCTCTGCTTTTCCTAATTTATATCAATGATCTTCCTTACTTCACTAGGAACTTGTGTGAAACTGTGTTATTTGCTGACGACACCTCTTTGATTTTTAAAGTAGACAGAAGAAAACAATGTTTTGACGATGTGAATAGCGCTGTTTCACAAGTACTGCTCTGGTTCACGCATAATAATTTAATGCTAAATCCAAAAAAGACTAAATGTGTTAAATTTACATTACCAAATGTTAAACATGTTCCAACTAAAATTGTTCTGAATAGAGAAGTATTAGAACTAGTAGAAAAAACGACATTCTTAGGCCTTACTATAGATTCTCATCTGCAATGGGGTCCTCATATCGAAACCTTGTCGGGGAAACTAAGTTCTGCTGCCTACGCTGTTAAGAAAGTAAGGCTCTTGACTAATGTAGAAACAGCAAGATTAGTTTATTTTAGCTACTTTCATAGTGTAATGTCCTATGGTCTGCTGTTGTGGGGCTCAGCTGCAGATATAGAATCAATATTCATATTACAGAAAAGAGCAGTACGTGCCATTTACAGCCTCAGGCCAAGGGATTCACTCAGACAATTGTTTAAAGAAAGTAATATATTAACTGTAGTATCACAGTATATTTTAGATAATATTATGTATGTAAAAAAATATCATGACCATTTTCCTAAAAAGAGTGATGTACACAATATAAATACTAGAAATAAGGCTAAACTGATTGTACCAAAATTCAGACTTAGCAAAACTGGTGGCTCTTTCATGGGTAACTGCGTTAAAATTTATAATAAAGTTCCGATACAATTAACAGAAATGCCGTACTGTAAACTTAAAACTCATGTCAAAAGCATTCTTATGACGAAAGGTTATTACAAACTTGATGAATATTTTAATGATAAATCAGCTTGGACATGAGTTTCGTATTTTAGCCGTAATTAGTAGTAAGTGCAACTGTAACTGTGAGTGGAGAAAGAGAAAAAAAAGACTCCTTGGGAGTTTCTTGCCGCTTCTTCTTCCAAGACCACTCGCCGTAGGGATTTGTTGAAGCGATGGCGTAGCTTGACGTTCGGAAAGTGTTTGTAAAAACCTACTTCGAAGAAATAAATAATTTGAAGTTAACTAGCTTAACTACTTTTAAAGGTGGTTTTCCAAGCAAGGCGTTACCTTCCCGTGCACGGGGCAGGTGTCGCGGTCAGCGGAGCAGACGAGCAGGTCGGCGGCGGCGGCGGCGGCGGCGGCGGCGTCGGGCCGCACGCCGTTCACGCTGCCCAGCGGCTTCTTCGGCGACGCGCCGCGCGAATTCGCCGCCGACTCGTTCTCCTTGTCGCTGCCCGCTGCCGGACCGACAATGGATATTGATGAAAGGGGTGGGGACATATTTGACAGGTGTTGGTAACTGGTTGGATGAACGCGTCTTGTTTACATTTCGTTGATTTTTGTTTTTCATTATAGTAAATTGAACACATATATAAGTACGAGTCGAGTACGAGTATAGTTGTATACTATAGAATATTTATCAATATAAAAAAATTGTTTTGAACATTGTGACCGCTCAGTGAAAATGCGTATTTGATAGAAATTTGACAATTGAAGGGGTAAGCCGGACTACTGTTATCAGGTAAAATTTTCACATTTAACACTTTAACTCCCTCACCACACAACAACATCATCAACACACCACACTAACCTCTCTCCCGCTGCCGCTCGCGCTCCTTCTCGAGATGGTAGAGCTCGGTGACGTAGGCGAGCAGGTCGGGCGGGGCGTTGGCGCTGGGCGGCGGCGGCAGCGGCTTGGTACGCCCGCGTATATAACACGCACCTCTCTCACACACACCAACACCACTACACACCTCTCTCCCGCTGCCGCTCGCGCTCCTTCTCGAGATGGTAGAGCTCGGTGACGTAGGCGAGCAGGTCGGGCGCGGCGTTGGCGCTGGGCGGCGGCGGCAGCGGCTTGGTACGCCCGCGTATATAACACGCACCTCTCTCACACACCAACACCACTACACACCTCTCTCCCGCTGCCGCTCGCGCTCCTTCTCGAGACGGTAGAGCTCGGTGACGTAGGCGAGCAGGTCGGGCGCGGCGCTGGCGCTGGGCGGCGGCGGCAGCGGCTTGGTACGCCCGCGTATATAACACGCACCTCTCTCACACACACCAACACCACTACACACCTCTCTCCCGCTGCCGCTCGCGCTCCTTCTCGAGATGGTAGAGCTCGGTGACGTAGGCGAGCAGGTCGGGCGCGGCGTTGGCGCTGGGCGGCGGCGGCAGCGGCTTGGTACGCCCGCGTATATAACACGCACCTCTCTCACACACACCAACACCACTACACACCTCTCTCCCGCTGCCGCTCGCGCTCCTTCTCGAGATGGTAGAGCTCGGTGACGTAGGCGAGCAGGTCGGGCGCGGCGTTGGCGCTGGGCGGCGGCGGCAGCGGCTTGGTACGCCCGCGTATATAACACGCACCTCTCTCACACACACCAACACCACTACACACCTCTCTCCCGCTGCCGCTCGCGCTCCTTCTCGAGATGGTAGAGCTCGGTGACGTAGGCGAGCAGGTCGGGCGCGGCGTTGGCGCTGGGCGGCGGCGGCAGCGGCTTGGTACGCCCGCGTATATAACACGCACCTCTCTCACACACACCAACACCACTACACACCTCTCTCCCGCTGCCGCTCGCGCTCCTTCTCGAGATGGTAGAGCTCGGTGACGTAGGCGAGCAGGTCGGGCGCGGCGTTGGCGCTGGGCGGCGGCGGCAGCGGCTTGGTACGCCCGCGTATATAACACGCACCTCTCTCACACACACCAACACCACTACACACCTCTCTCCCGCTGCCGCTCGCGCTCCTTCTCGAGATGGTAGAGCTCGGTGACGTAGGCGAGCAGGTCGGGCGCGGCGTTGGCGCTGGGCGGCGGCGGCAGCGGCTTGGTACGCCCGCGTATATAACACGCACCTCTCTCACACACACCAACACCACTACACACCTCTCTCCCGCTGCCGCTCGCGCTCCTTCTCGAGATGGTAGAGCTCGGTGACGTAGGCGAGCAGGTCGGGCGCGGCGTTCGCGCTGGGCGGCGGCGGCAGCGGCTTGGTACGCCCGCGTATATAACACGCACCTCTCTCACACACACCAACACCACTACACACCTCTCTCCCGCTGCCGCTCGCGCTCCTTCTCGAGATGGTAGAGCTCGGTGACGTAGGCGAGCAGGTCGGGCGCGGCGTTGGCGCTGGGCGGCGGCGGCAGCGGCTTGGTACGCCCGCGTATATAACACGCACCTCTCTCACACACACCAACACCACTACACACCTCTCTCCCGCTGCCGCTCGCGCTCCTTCTCGAGATGGTAGAGCTCGGTGACGTAGGCGAGCAGGTCGGGCGCGGCGTTGGCGCTGGGCGGCGGCGGCAGCGGCTTGGCGCGGCACGGCCCGCGCGGCTCGGCGCCCGCCTCCACGAACAGCCCGCCCACGCGCCGGCACACCCAGTAGCGACGGTAGCCGCGGTCCGACCCTGGAAACGAAAGGGATACGATGTAGTCACCATGAAGGTTGATAGCCTAGCAATTTAAGGTCAGCTTAGGAACCTATGTCAGGTAGCTCTCGCAGTTATAAATAAAATGTGGGTACATTTCATTTCAAATTATTATTGGAAAATGTGGATAGTTGTCAAAATATAGATGTTTCAACTCGCTGGTTGCAACATAAAAGAGCTTAAAACAAGTCAAAACAGAGAGACAGATAGGCAGTAGACACTCATCGTTTTTCTAGCCGATTCAAGACTACATTTAACATAATATAATGCGAATTTAGACATTGAGAGTAACATAGACAGATAGCTCACCAACATAAGTAGTATAATCAAAGAGCTGTGCCTGCAGCTCTTTCACCTTCTTCTCGTACTCCACCTTCTTGGCCTCGCTGTCCTTGGCCAGCTGCTCCAGCGCCGCCTGCAGCTCGTCGTCCACGGCCTTGGCCTTCTCTCCCGTCAGCTTCTGCTCCTCCTTCTTTGCCAGCGCTTCCTTCTTCAGCTCCTGTCGCGAAGCTATTAGTTGTGCTTCGCGCTTTCGCTCGTTAATCTGGAGTAATTGAATTTTTTATAAATTCTTGTATGTCCAATATCAATATCGAAGGAGTATACACAATAATTATTTGTACAAACAAAATTTTAGTAAGTAATATTTTACATCTGACATACTGTCTCATATAGTCAAAAAATCATCATGTAAATCACATTATTAATTATACCTATACATTATGAATAAGAAAAATGTTCCTTGTGTTAAAAATACAGAGTGCAAGCCACCACTGACCTGCAGTAGCCGGAGCGACTGCTTGGTGTTCCTGTGCTCGTCCAGCTTCTCCTCGATGAGGTCGCGCACCGTCGCGTAGCTCAGCACTTGGTTCATCAAGCACTGGAGTATTTGGAACTTATCGTCTGAAAAAATACAATTTCATCGTTGTAAAGCAAATGTTGAGTTCGCTTCCCTTTGGATTCCAGGTATATAAGCGGTACTATGCATTCTCGACATGCATAGATGTCGTTGGAGTTCAACAGTTAACCCTTTGGATTCCAGGTATATAAGCGGTACTATGCATTCTCGACATGCATAGATGTCGTTGGAGTTCAACAGTTTAAGATAAAACCCATTTGCCCACTCAGATTAAGTAAAAAGGTTATTGTACATCCCAAATATAAATGTGGTATCATGTATTTTACTATAATCTCGTGAAGAAACTACCCTCCTGTAATTCATAACATTGTAAAATCGTAGGAGAGACCTGTGTTTGCCACATAGCCCGATACGAAGAACTCACCGAGCGGCAGGTCAGCGACGTGCATGACGGCGAGCCGCTGCAGCAGCGCGGGGTGCTGCACGCGCAGGCGCAGGCCGGGGTCGTCCGCGCTGCTGTACCCGCCGCGCTGGTGGCAGCGCCACGCCGCGCAGCGCGCGCCCGCCGCGCCGCCCGACGACAGCAGGTGCAGTCTAATGAATAATGGGTGCTCGTAAATTTAGGTTACACGCGACGCGAAAATTGGCGCAAAATTTAAACTATCCTGACCCTTACTAACATCCTAGGATTTACAAAAATACGATTTATTATGAATATGGTACATCAGAATGTGTTCACATTTACAGTTTTTATTCGCCATGGAGATAATATAAAACATAATTTCATAATGCAATATTTTTTTTTATCAACCACCTTAAAACATAACTTACCTCAATACTTCGCTAACTGTGGTGGGATCCAGGGGCAGTTTACTGAGAGCACTGCCCAGATATGTCCGCGACCATTTACCGGCCTTTGTTGCTAGCTCCACGGCTTTTGATGTGCCCATTTCACTGTCCATGTTCTGATCTCCTGAAATCAATGTTTTTTTTAAATTATTATTGTAATGTATAACGACATTTATGCTTTAGTACATTAGTTCCAGTAATTTTGGGGCGTAAGGTTTTATGACTATATCATGTCAAACTTTATGGCAGCTAGCGCAATTTTCAGGGATAATCAGAATGAACCGGCGGGCCACGCACGCCCCACACGGATAATCACATACACCAATTTCATATGGAGCACTATTCAGAGGTGACATAGTTTGGCGCGACTTAAATATACCAAAATATTCATAGACTCATGACAGATTTTTGTTACTAACCTGTTGACTCTTGAATCCCTCCACTCTCATTATACTCCTCGGCCTCATCTTCTTGTAAGGAGAAAATTGATGTCAGAAACATCTGAACCAGATCACTGAAAACGCCAGCGTGTTCCTTCATGGTTAGAGCCTTCCGGAATGTCTCAAAGTCTAGGTCCGAGTGGAATACATCCTTGGCCTTCAGCACTTCAGCGTAAGTGTGGACAAAGTCAAGGACGGAGAGGAAGTCACCAAAGTGCTTGTTTGGTATACCCTCCACTTCTACTGGAGTGCCTTTAGGAATTATCTGAAGACAAAGAGATAAGGTTTACTAACAAGTTTATTAAATAACAAAATAATTTTTGTACTTCAACTATCAGAATTAGTTTAATTTCATTACATTCCAGATAATTCATATATAGTATAAGTGTAAGTATTTTCGATCAGCATTTCTTAAATAGAGTAGACATTCTTAACCAATTTCCAGAGAATTCCCAACCTTATGGTCCTCTAATTCCAGATCATCTTTGACCTTCTGCCACTCCTTCATGTAGGCTTGCAGGCGAGCAGTCTTCTCCTTCTTGCGCGCTTTCTCCTCCTCTCGCCGCTGCCGCATCAACTCCTCAGCCTTCCTCATTTTCTCCATCAGTTCAACTTCTGCTTTCTTTTTTGCTGGGTCAACTGGAGGTTTGACTTTTGGAGCTGGTGAAACTAAAATATAAATATGATTTTCATGTAGTAACAAAGATATACACTCTGATACAGCTTTATTGTCTTATATTTGATTTTTTAGACTATACGGCAGGAAATTTTATCAACTATGATACTTTTTAGATATATACGAAGTTTAGTACGATTTTTTAAAGTTAAGATAACTAAAAGATTGTAGTCATCTTACTTGTAAGCTTACCTTCAGCAGGTTTCTCTGTTTTCTTCAGGAACTTATCCATTGACTCCTGTCTCCCTTTTTTGTCAGGACTGGCTTTTTTCAGGGATTTGTTGAGTTTGGACGCGGAACCAGGTTTAGGTAAGCTCTTGGATGCGGTGGGTGACATGCTCGTCTTTATCAGTTTCTTTGACGATGGAAACTCGGGCGGGCTGCCCGTGAATATCTGATCAAAGTGTACTTTATGGATGTTGTACTTTTCTAGTGCTGATTCCTGTAATGGGGAACGAAAAACTACATTTAATTACAAATACTTCTTTCAATGGCTATAAATGGATCCATAAGTTTCAAAACAAGCAAACAATTGATTAACATGAGAATCGTCTTAAGTGATTAACGTGTTTGGTCTCTAAATCGCTTCAAAGAAACAAAAAAAAATTAATCACATTACAATCCTTTGCATAGCACAGTTGCTTAACAAAGAAGTGTTTTTCGTCATCTTGTTTAACATTTATAATTTGTAGACATCAATAAGATTTCAATAATAAACTATTACTACTTGTACATCTCTAAGTATAACATTACCTTAATAGTGATCAATCCGCCGTTCCCCGGCACGATGAACTGCTTGAGGAACAATCTGTTCTTGTCCCTGGTATAGACGCCCTTGCGGCGGCGCACGCGGTCGTAGGGCGCAGTCCCCAGCTGGCCGGTCGCCGCCGGCTCCGACTCCGAGAACTGCTCCACCTCGTAGCAGTACGCGGATGGCGGGGGGATTGTTTTGCTGGAATAGTGTTTAGGGAATGCTCAGTGTGAATGACTGCAAACATGGTGCCCGTTCGATGTGGTGCTAAAGAATGTTGCGCGTCCCCTAGCTGAAACCTTATGTGATTATATTCAAAAATCACAGATCGCAACTAGGCTTTCAACTCTCTGCATTCAACATATATCTTTGAGTTTTTTGGTTATATTCAAACTCAAACTCAAAATCATTTATTTCACATAGGTATTTACAAATACGCTTGTGAATGTCATTTTAATTGATTCTACTATATGATGAGATGAATGATGACAATCTCCAAAAGTTAGTATCATGACAAGGTTTAGGAGATGAGATCGCGAAGATGTAATCCAATGTGTTGGTCCAAATGAATCCACACAACTTTCGAGAGGCACAAAGTAATACACAATGTGGAAAGTAACCTCTACAAATTAAAGTCAATATTCAGCATTGAAGACATCAAAGGAAAAGAAGTATTACTTTGCTGTATCACAGTTCAGATAATGCACCAGTAGACTAAACTCAAGGGATTTTGAGTCAAATTACTTATGCCATGTTTTGGTAGCATTGTAAAATTTAAAAACGATATTAAAAAAATTAAGTTCAAACAAAGTTCAAATCAGCAGCATTTAAACAGGACTTAGGACGGGCACCACTGTTAGAATTATTTGAAAATTGGATTGAATGTGTGAAGTTATATTGGTTGAAAGTCTATCTAAGAGATTTCATAATAAAAAATTCTAATCTATATCTATTGCTTGTGTAAAGACAGTCTTCAGTTAAAAAGTAACTTAGTTTTCTTGTATGGATGAACTTAAAAATGTATAAATTTTACAGGCACTGGTTAATGTTTGAAACCTGCATGAGACTAAAATTATTTGTATGTAGCAATAACAACTATTTTCAGGAAAGTTTAATTTCAAGGTGTAACAAAAGTATTTTTAAAAAGCAATCAGTCATTCTATTCATGTTCATATAAAAACTAACCCTCATTACAAAATTTTTGTGAGTTAAAACCACTAAAGATGACTGTAACTAACACTTGGCTAGTCTGGTAAGCTTTAGTCTTTAGCCCTCACATTTTGTTGTGCCATTGTGCCATCGTGTATATCATCCATGATACAACAATGTTTTTATAATGTTTTTGGTGATAGTACCAAGTATCTATGAATTTGCATGCTAAAATAAAATAAAAGATATATTTTATTTTGTATGAAATTTAATTTTTCACTTATTGATGTAGTACTGGACTACATGTTACACTTACTCCCACCATATCTACACATGACCAAGGTCACCTAATCAAATTAGACAGAACATCCATTCCAATATTTCTATTAGAACAAAGGGAACCCAATTGGTATGTTTCCTATATAATTCTAGTAAAATAAAAGCATCTATAACAAGAGTTATGCAACTTTATATGTAAGTGTAAGTGAAAGTTCCTAGCCATGTCAAGATATCAATCTCACCTTGAGTAAGATTTTATTTATATAAAAGGCCTTGAAAAGTAGTAATAGCCAATTGATTAGTATATTTGATTCTCAAACCAATAGACCTGGATTTCAAATTTCCATATAAACAGGTCGGTTTGCTCCCACCAACTACATTGCTATACCCAATTAGGGTCCATATAGGTGCCTCTGTAAATATATCATGTTTTGTAAGACCTTATGTACACCATATGTTGCAATAAAAAAATATTGACTATTGACTATTAACCACTAAATTTGAAAAATTCAGTTCATTTTAAAATGAATTTCAAATGAAATTGCTTGATTGAAGAAACACATATATCTACAAAGTTCTACACAATGTTTTCATTTGTGTGTAAAGTCCACTAAGCTACTTTTGACCAGCATGGCAGAATATGGTAGACTACACCCTGTATCCCTTATAATGTGACCAGTGCCTAGCAGTAGAACAGTGATGATGATGAAAAGATCTTACCTATCTGGATGCTGCTTCTGTGCCGTGACAGAGAGAATGTGTGACTGGCGCCAAACTTCACCCTCCAAGCAGGCCTCCACAGACTCCCCAACAAAATAGCGCTCCCTGACGAAGTTAAACACATCCTCAGCCATATCCATGAACGAACACCGTTTGGTCCTCGCTGCCAAGTATAAAATAGGGATCCGGAGCTCCATGGGAAAGTCTTTTAGTGATTTCCTTGCATTTTTCTCGCTCTCCAAGGCCTCTGCATAGGTCAGGTTATTCTTCCCTGTCATCTCACATGTCCACACCATCGAATTGACGAGAATGATCCTCTCGCAATACTCCCTGTAAAGGAAATAACATAAAACACGTAAACACTCATCATAGAAATGCGCCCCGGCGCGATAACTTTGTGAAATGTTGTGTCACGCTCGTTATACGCTGCGGAATACCGTGCGGTAGCAATGTCGACGGGTTTCAATAACCGATAAATACAATTCACAACTGTTTTCACAAAATTTGCGCGAAAATATCGTATTACTCCAAACTCACTCGTAATCCTTGAATATCTCGTCGGTGACTTCGCAGTGGAAGACCTCATCGTCATCCCGCAAGTAGTCCGACGCCGAGTACTTCTCAAATGCTTTTCTTTTCAACAGAGGCATGTTGAGAGTTCGCGGGTCGAGTCGGTGGGAAAACGAATTTTATCACGATTTACGATGACACTGCACTCGTATTTCACTTAGCTTTGTACGGCGCATCGATAGTTAAAGTCTTTTGAGTAGAACATTAGGAAATTTGTAACATTTATCTAGATTACTAAAGAGAAAATTGTTGCGTGGTTTCAGTTGACAAGCCAAAAAACGGCGCGCTGGGCGCTTCTTTTTACGCCAGAAACATATGAACGGGATCAGTGTTGTCAGTAAAAACTACCAAATGGTAGAAACACAGACGAGGTTGGTTGGGATAATAGAAATTATTTCCCTGAAAAAAATATTGCTTTTATTTCTTTTGCCAAAGAAAGTTTTTTATTTTTCTCAACTGCAATCATACTTCAATACTCGTACTCGTAATTTTTATAATTCAATAATATTGATTTTTTGCTACCCCTATAAAAGTATTGAACAATATTATTGCTAAATAAAATTCTTTCATTGACACCAAATTAATTATTTGTAATATTAATTTAAAATAAGCAACTCATAGGTACCTCTTTAGATATTGTACAAAAGTAACTTTTCACAATTTGAGGAATACAGGCTTTCAACCACACTGTTTAATGAATGAGGGACTTCATACACATATTACGTTGAAGGGACTTCATATACATGTTCATGATGATATTTGACCGTCCGGGCCCGGGTTCCTATAGTACGCGACAGATTGGCATGGCACTTTTCTAGTGATGTGGCTTATATCGATATAGTTTATATCGATATTTTTCTCACGCAACAAAATAAGAGTAACATCAATTAAATAAAGTTTATTATAAGTTAAATTAAAATGAATCAGATTTATTCAGTTTAGGCTATTGTGGTACTAGCACTTATGACTACATTAAAATAATATTGTTGATAGACAGGTAAAGAAATATTTAACTAACTAACCTATATCAGGCACCAGGCTCTCACAAGAAAGGTCTAAAGTAAAACAATTTTAACCTGAAACATTGTACCTATAAAGCATTTTTGTAAGAGAAAATAAAGATTAATTTATTATTATTATTATTTAAATAATTTTCATGTAGATAAGGAATGAGCTAGTAAGAAGATTTACAACTATGTTGGTATTGAATTATAATATTTAATCATCGCAATCAATATCAAATGAGCTCATACTATCATCGCTACAAGCACTTTGTGACTCTTCGTCACTAGTATCTCCGACTTCTATGATAAAATTATTTTAAAAAATAACAACAAACAAAAATATGAGTGAAATTAAAATCGATAAACGCGGTCGATATAGGCTCGCGCATTACTAAGGCGCGCGCGAATGACGTGTGGCATGCGGGGTGTCCCTTCCCCCGCGTCTCACCTCATACCCCGAAAGCCATGTCGATCTGTCGCGTACTATAGTTTGAGTCTTAAGATTAAAATACATTAAATGAATGCATTCGACCCATTACTTCTGCGGCCACATCGCACGTTGAAATAGGGGATGAAAGTTTTTATGAAAACTCTAATACCCTTGATCGATTTCGGTAAATTTTTCAGGAAGACAGTTGAGTTCGCAAGGTCAAACGTGGGCTTTATTTTGAAAAAAAAAACATGTGTACAAATGTAGGTGAAGGCGCTGGCCGAAACTTATATTTCACTACATAATTCCAAGCTAGCTACTGAGGGCAAGACGATGTCAAATATTTTTATTATTCATAGGTGTGTACCGCAGTGTACCGACCTTAATAATAATAGTCATCCATTAACAAAGTGGTTTTATTTTTTTCTTTATTTTGATTCTTGCCACTTTGTGCCACTTGCATTGATCTAATTCCTATCTCTATGGCCACTTGCATCTCTATCCATAGACGTACAAAAAAAATGTGCTTGCCATATGCTTGACATCTGCCATTGTCAAAAGACTGTGTCAATAAATGATCAATAATGTCAAAGTTTGTTGATATGATGAAATAGTGTTATGTGATGAAATATCAATGCCTATAAAACAATAAATCTTTTAAAAACTTAGTTAATGCTACTCATTATCGTTAAGTTTTCGTAAACCAAGTGACTATTATATTTTGAATGCTCATTTAAAATGCCTAAAGAACAATATCGCGAGACTTACGTGGGAAGGAAAATGTAAGTGAGGTTATGTTTACATGTAACATGCCCAGTAGATTTGATATTATACCTTATAAAGGTAGTGTAATACACCGGCATAGCAAAAAACTGGCACCATTAAAAGTTTTCTCAAATAAAAAAATCCATAAATAAGTATATTAATTGTAAATTTTAATTTATCACATCTTTTGCGCATGTTTTGGTTACCTCCAGCTCCCACGTTACCTTCAACGTGGACAGTGCAGCGGACATCCAAAAGGCTGCTCAGATCCAGGTTATCACCAAGAACTTGTACGCCCAGGATGGCCAGAGAGTACCTGCCAGCTATGGAGTTTTGGACCGGCGCATGGTAAGATTTTACAATCTTATATTATGAAATCTATATTTTATATTATGAAAAAAATCCAACTCTTATTAATGTCAGCATCAATCCATGTCTTTAGAATTACAAAACATTTTGTTTGTGTAGATAATGATAAAATTTATAACTTTACATGTATTACAGGGCACAAACCAAAAAGATGCCAACTGTGAGACTTGTGGTCTGGGCCTGTCGGACTGCGTGGGACACTATGGGTACATAGACTTGGCCCTACCAGTGTTCCATGTTGGTTACTTCCGTTCCATCATAACCATCCTGCAAACCATTTGTAAGGTAATGAACTCCAAAATATTCTATTGCGAGCATACAAGTGCCTTAGTGTTTATTACTTTATAAAACAAGAGATTATGTCAAGAGAGATTATTGATTTGAAACAATATAGTATGAGGTCAGGGTGAATAAAATAATGTCCTTCACTTCACATGAGTTTATTAAACACTTATCACACATGAAAAATGAATTACAAACTGTAGGTTGCCCTGAATTATTACTTTTAACATAATAACCGGTGGTTAGCAGTTTCGCGCGTGGATAACAAAGTTTTTTCACTTGAGAGAACCAAAGAGACTTGACTCACGGCACAGATTAATAAACAGCGCGTTGTCGCTTGCCGCCACAGATTAAACGTTATTCGGTATAGCGTGCAGGTAAGCGACCGCGGGATGCTCTACACGGTAGATTGGACTCGCGGTTTGCTACAATAGTTTTATTAAATTAGATCGTAATAAGCCTGTATGCAAGGTCTTGGTATCAAATTTACATTAAAGAGTGGAAACTTTCATTTCCTGGACATTTTGTGATGATTTTAAATAATTTGAAAGTTTTGATCATGGTTTCCAAAACATTTCAAAAGAATTTTGAATTATACAAATGAATTTTATTTATTCATGTTACAGGACTGTGCTAAAGTAATGTTACCAGAGGCAGTAAAAAAGAGCTATAGACGTAAATTCATGAATCCAGAGATCACATACCTTCATAAGAAGAATCTCAGAGCAGCAGTTCTGAAGAAATCCAAAACCTGCAACAAATGTCCAAGTTGTGATGCTTTGAATGGTATTGTGAAGAAGAGTCCAGCAGGGATATTGAAGATTATCCATGATAAGTACAGAAATAAGAAGCCGACTGACCCGCTGGTGCTTAGGGTCCTGAAGGAATTCAATGATGCCAAGGAGTACAATAAGGAGTTGGCTACTATGATCAACAGTGGCCTTATCATCGAGTTGAGCCCTTTTGAGGTATGTTTAGTATTAATTAAATACATTAAATACATTACAGCCCTCATTTGGTAAGCCCTGACATAAATTTCAGGTTCTCAATCTTTTCCGACGCATCCCTGACGAAGACATTCCACTGCTGGGTATGAATGTGAAGCTGTCGAGACCAGAAGATCTAATCCTCACGAGATTACCAGTCCCCCCTCTCTGCATTCGCCCCAGTGTAATATCAGATATCAAAGATGGCACGTAAGTATCCTTTCAATCTACAGTTTAATAGCCTCATGAAAAAGTTCACTTTCTACCATGTTATTCAACCAATTACTGTTCCACTTGAGTCCACAAATCATAAATAAATGAGGTTTGAGTTGAGCTACAAACATTGACAAAGTTAATAAGAACTTTTAGAGTTCGCAAGTTTTATTACCACTAATTTCTTATGCTCACATAATTAAGCTTTTCTGTGCAAGATACCAATGTTCAAACCAAAAGCTTCAACAAATTACCAACAAAACAGCTTATCGCTGTTTATGCTATATAAATAGCGACAACTTTCTACATAATCGTAACGCAATTGTATGTACTTTATTGTGTGACCAATGCAATGATGATGTTGACGTTCCCCCAGCAACGAGGACGACCTGACGATGAAGCAGTCGGAGATCCTGCTGATCAACGACGTGATCGCGCGGCACGTGGCGCGCGGCGGCCGCTCCGAGCAGGTGCAGGAGGACTGGGACTACCTGCAGCTGCACGCCGCGCTCTACATCAACAGCGAGCTCTCCGGGATACCCTCCTCCATGCAGGTATTATACGACACATGAGAGAATACACCAACGTAAAAAGATGCACATACAGCGCCTTCACATAAAATCGCAAATCTCACGGCTGCAGCTCTACAATTTAAAGCTGAGCGTGAAGGAGTACTTAGATCCCACCCTGTGTAGTTTGTTGGGTAGACTATGAGTGCTCCTCCCTGCTAATATCTTGTTTAATTTTGAAATCTATGAAATATGTCTTCAAGGCTCAACCATGCGATGTCTAACGATCGGCATAATAATAATTATTCTACGATTGGTTTTTGGGGTTCTTTATGGTAGTCGCTATTTACACTGAATGGATACTGCATTATTTTGATAATTCGCTCTTATACTTGGCTAAACTCTTTACCGAGATATTGATAATAACAGTAATTTTAACTTAGTATGTCTTTGTCTGTTATGACAAACAACATTAGATATTGTGTTCCCCCCAGCCCAAGAAGCCGGGCCGGGGCCTGGTGCAGCGGCTGAAGGGCAAGCAGGGCCGCTTCCGCGGGAACCTGTCGGGCAAGCGCGTGGACTTCTCCAGCCGCACCGTCATCTCGCCCGACCCCAACCTGCAGATACAGGAGGTAATGGCATTTTCTCTATTACTTGTTGACTCAGAATGGAAGAGTACATTTTGAACCTTATGCACCAAAAGAAAATGTTCAAATTTGTTTGAAGCAAAAAATGAGTAGTGTGACACCGTGGTAGGAAAAACTATTTAAGTACTAGCATTTTTAAAAGGTTGCGTTATTATTATAGATTGTTGAAAGAATAAAAACAAGGATTGCTTGATCACACACGTAACTTTTTATCGTCCATCGTCTCCCAACTGACGTCACACACCTCTTCCGTTCCATTCCCACCTTACACCTTCCCTCTCACTATCACTCACCGTTCCGTCCCACTTAAACTCCACACAACATAAGGCTATATTCCCGTGGGCAGGTGGGCGTGCCCGTGCACGTGGCGAAGATACTAACGTACCCGGAGCGCGCGTTCCCGGCCAACCTGGCGTGGCTGCGCGCGCTGGTGCGGCACGGCGCCGACACGCACCCCGGCGCCAACTACGTGCAGCAGCGCGGCCTCGCCTACAAGAAGTACCTCAAGTACGGCAACCGGGAGAAGATCGCGCAGGAGCTCAAGGTGGGTGAATGGGAGATTGTGGATAAATAGGAGATATTTTCTTGTAAGTATAAATGGAATAAATTTGATATTTTGGATCTTTATATGTGTTTAGATCTATGGATTAATTTATTAAGTACCCAAACTCCGTTAATCTATACGTCAATAACTCTAAAAGTACCTATCATTGGAAAATGTTTCCAGCAAAGAAAGAAGAGAGACGAAAGATTTTGGATTTTGGATATAACATTATTTCATACAATCTCAATGTCTTTAACTCAGTGAGTTAGTTGCATCGATATAATAAAAACTAGATTCACGATGCCATACAAATTTCGACGCGTTTTGTATCCCCTTATGCTAATAGTTCCTAAAGCCACCGATAGATGGCGATACCAAAACTAACGAAATCACGCTAACGCAACTTTGTTGTAGAAGCTTAAAGTAAAGGACAATAAAGTCGGGGTTTCGGTTACTAGGCCCATAATGTGCAATCCCCAATTTGTACATGAGTGTTGCAATGAGTGGGTCATGTCCGTAGTGCGGCGACATCGTGGAGCGGCACCTGGTGGACGGCGACGTGGTGCTGTTCAACCGGCAGCCGTCGCTGCACAAGCTGTCCATCATGTGCCACCGCGCGCGCGTGCAGCCGCAGCGCACCTTCCGGTATGCCGCCCGCTTGTATTGAATTTAATAACAACGATACAACGTGCTTTTGGAGCTTCTGCTTGGTCGCTATATAGGGCTTAACGTGGTAGTAGGTAAGGTTAGGTAAGTGTCCTTTTAACTTCGAAAAACTTGGAAGCTTGGAGTAGTAAAGCTAAGGTACTATTTAAGTCTTGTTATACATGTATTGCTAACTGAAGGGACTGCCGTGTCACTCAAACCCCGACTTGGAAGTAGTTTGAAATCACATCTGAATGACGACGATATCAGAAGTAACTTTGTAGAAGTAGCCAAAATTAAGCGATGTACTTATAAAGCAGATTAACAGATAAGTTACGTGTCAAACTGTATGCTGATGGATGTATGTGGGTGGATGCAGGTTCAACGAGTGCGTGTGCACGCCGTACAACGCGGACTTCGACGGGGACGAGATGAACATGCACCTGCCGCAGACAGAGGAGGCGCGCGCAGAGGCGCTCATCCTCATGGGGGTGAGTCGCGTCGTCTTTGTATCGAAAGGAATTCCATATCATATTGACGATAAACCCTATACACAATATTTAAAGTGAATTCATTGTAACAATTAAATGTTTCAGTTTAACCCCCCAGAGCCATCTCTTTAGTGCTCTAAATACAGTATACTACCCAAGGAACATAAGAATATGTGCCAATTTCAGCATTCAGTAATTTCGACTGTGCATTGTTTGTCAGTCGGTCACTCAGTAACTGAAGACTTTTGAATTGTTTGATAAAGATGTTTGAAATGAAAACAGAATAAGTCAAACCTGGTGACCCCGCGCAACGGCGAGCTCCTCATCGCAGCGACGCAAGACTTCATCACGGGCGGCTACCTGCTGACGCAGCGGGACACGTTCCTCACGCGTGCGCAGGCGCAGCAGCTGGCGGCGTGCCTGCTGGCCGGGCCCGACGCCGCCGCGCGCCTCGACATGCCGCCGCCCGCCATACTCAAGCCGCGCGTGCTGTGGACCGGGAAGCAGATATTTAGGTAGGGTGAATGTCTAGTACCAAATTGTTGGGACCAAGATTGATTCGTAGTGGTTTTGGTGACCCCGCGCAAGTGGAGTGATTGGGAGTGGGTTTGGTGACCCCGTGCAAATGTATGAAATGCCCGACTCGGGTAATAGACTTGATTTAACTATCACTTGTGGTTTGGTTGCAGCCTGATCATGAAGCCGAACAAGCGCTGCGAGGTGATGGCCAACCTGGAGACCAAGGGCAAGAACTACACCGGCAACCAGGACATGTGCGTGCAGGACTCCTGTAAGTCTCCTCCTTGTAGACCCTATCATGTGCTTTTTGATAATGTTTTCGTTCTGGACTGTTCTTTTATGACTTAACTAATAAAACTTTGTTGAAACTAACCCTTATAGTCATGTCCGCTATATTTGAGATGAAATTCAAATTTTAGGTTTTTGCGTTCATAATTTCGGCTGTGGGTTCTCTGTCAGTCACTTAATCAAACAGTAACGGAAGAGTTTCATATATTTTGTATTGAATTGGGTGATCCTTAAACCATTCATGGCGCATGGAGCGCTAAATTACTCATTCCGTCGCCTTAATCACTACTACAGCTTTGCCATGGATTTCCTAAGAATAGAAAGGACCAAGAAGCTATAACTGCGTACCTTCCAGACGTGATAATCCGCAACTCGGAGCTGATCTGCGGGTCGATGGACAAGAGCACGCTGGGCTCGGGTACCAAGACCAGCATCTTCTACATCCTGCTGCGCGACTGGGGCGAGGAGTACGCCGTGCGGGCCATGTGGAGGTACCTACTTCGTCCTTACAGCGTTATTTGGCTTAATATAATATTTTATTATGTAAAAAATTATCAAAGTCGCTTTGAATTAATAGGTTTTAAAGCCATTTCGATGCAATTTACACTTTTGGAATGATTTTGTTGTGTGGCCATTATTAAAAATGTTGAGGACTTTATAATAAACTAGCTTTTCGCGCGGCCTCGCCCGCGTGGAATTCGTTTATATCGCCAACAGGGAAGTGGGGGTACGTCATCATGTCATCAACTATCTTCCTGGGAAAATTCATCTAAATCGTTCATGCGTTGTAGATTTTTCATACAAACATTCATCCCATATTTCAAGCCTTTAGAAATATAGAAGCAAGCAATAACGAAATACTTAAGTTACACATTTTTTACAAACATTTATCTCACATGTAGGTTAGCCCGCATGGCGTCGTACTACATGATGAACCGCGGCTTCAGCTTCGGCATCATCGACGTGACGCCGGGCCGCAAGCTCATCGAGGCCAAGAACTCGCTGCTCGAGTCGGGGTACGTACTCCGGCCCACGCGCCAGTCCAAGGTTATCGGACATTGCCCTGCTCAATAAGGGACGAGGCTATGACGTTAGGTCCCTCCTGTTTTAGGTTGCTGCCCTGTGCCACTCAGTTTAAGGTTGACGGTACTTGCATAGTGGTAGGGTATTTTACCCGCCGGGCTACCTTCGACGCCGGCTACCGCCCTTCTAAAGCCCCCATTCTAAAAAAAATGTTTTTTAATTTCCTATCTTTGCATGGGCAGTGTAGCATATTATTTTAGTTATAAATATAGCCCACTTTACTCAAAAATAATATCACATTCTCATCGTGAAAGTGTTTCGTCCACAGCGTGTCATGTAAAGTTCACAGAGGATGTTCATTCAATAACTGTATGTGAATGTACTGGCAGGTACTCGAAGTGCGACGGCTACATCCTGGAGATGGAGAAGGGCACGCTGCAGTGCCAGCCCGGCTGCACCATGGAGGAGACGCTCGAGGCCGTCATGCTCAGCGAGCTCAGCAGCATCAGGTCAGGCTAATACCCTCATCTTTACTGTGCCGATAAGTGTCATAATTTTTACTTAGTTTTGGTAAATAATAAATTTTAAATTATAATGTGGCTACCATGAACCCATTTGTTGCAGAGAATTGGCGGCCAAGGCGTGCTTCAGGGAGCTGCACCCCACCAACGCTCCACTTATCATGGCGCAGAGTGGTTCCAAAGGTATAGATATAGTGAACCCAACTTAAGATTGAAATGAAGAGAGGCGCTGTCGGACGTATTTGAGATTCATTTGAATCATTGCACACTAGTAACTGACAGATGAATGACCACAACGTACTTATGAATGACTTTTTAATATTGCGGCGTTAGTTTCAATTTTTGCCATTTCAGAGATAAGTTGGGCGCACTGTACGACTTTTTCATGTGTCCTTCTAATACGTCCATAACCTAGTCGGCTGTAAATTGTAACTACATATTGTCCTTAACCTGTGTAGGTAGATGTCGTTGTATTGACGTAATGTGTGTGTGTGTGTGTGTGTGTTAGGGTCGAACATCAACATCTCGCAGATGATCGCGTGCGTGGGGCAGCAGGCGCTGAACGGCAAGCGCGTGCCCAACGGCTTCGAGGACCGCTCGCTGCCGCACTTCGAGAGGCACTGTGAGTACCCTTCTACACCCCATGCGCCAAAGCGCTTATAACAATGTATACTATGTAGTTGAAATTCGGTTGTAGAATCCTTGTCTAGCTTTAGCTGTCAATTTTTTTTTTCTGCTACTTGTAATCTATACTAATATTATAAAGCTGAAGAGTTTGTTTGTTTGTTTGGTTGAACGCGCTAATCTCAGGAACTACTGGTTCGAATTGAAATTTTTTTTTGTGTTGAATAGACCTTTTATCGAGGAAGGCTATAGGCTATATAACATCACGCTGCAACAATTAGGAGCGAAGAAATAATGGAAAATGTGGAAAAAACGGGGAAAATTATTCATTCTCGAGGGCTTTCGTTGCATGCGTTGCGAAAACGATTCAAGATACCAAAAATATATGTATGAAAGAATTATTCCTCTTGAAATGATCTAAAAAAATGTCCACGACAGTATTTATGTCTATCTTTTAAGATTAACACACTAGAACCGTTTTTATGGTAATCAAATTTGGTCGAACCCACTGCCATACCAAACTTGCCGCGTTTCCAAGTTTAATATGAATTAATCTTGCTGTGATCCTTTGCTACTTTGCTATTATTTTGTCGTAAGCTTTATTTCTAAGTTTAATTTAATTTAACCTGAATTAATTTTGGTGATAGTTTATTATCTTCCCGAAATTCCTACGGGAGCGGGACCTACGCGGTTGATACTTACGGGTCCCGAAGCGAAGCGAGGGCGGTTCGCTAGTCAGTCAATAAAATCCTAAATGTATCGTTTTTATTATTCATCATTACTATACAGTCGGAAGCCATTTATATCGCTTTACATTCTATTTATATACCCATTGGTGTGATGCAGCGAAGATCCCGGCGGCGCGCGGGTTCGTGGAGAACAGCTTCTACTCGGGGCTGACGCCCACGGAGTTCTTCTTCCACACCATGGGCGGCCGCGAGGGGCTGGTGGACACCGCCGTCAAGACCGCCGAGACCGGCTACCTGCAGCGCCGGCTCGTCAAGGTGTCTTGGGTCTTTGTTCATTATCTCAACCCATCATAGCCCAATAAGCGCAGGTCTCTTCGTTTAGGTCATAGTCCATATATGTAGAGTCGCAAAAAGGAAGACAGCAATGGAACCACTTCCTTAATAATCCCACTTGATAACATTTGTGTTAACAGCCATATAGACGTTATTTAATGAGTATTTGTACTGCTCCCCATTTGAAGAATAAAATGTATCGGGTGTACGGCTCCGGCTCGAAGGACCAATTTATGTTCCGTATAGAAACAAAAACAATGCTTGATTGATAACACTGTTTATTCTCGGCCCACTGTGTCTGTTACGTCCAGTCGCTGGAGGACCTGGTGCTGCAGTACGACCTGACGGTGCGCGCGGCCACGGGCGAGGTGGTGCAGTTCCGCTACGGCAGCGACGGGCTCGACCCCGCCGCCATGGAGGCGCGCGACCGCCCCGTGGACCTGCCGCGCGCGCTGCTGCACGTGCGCGCCAGCTGCCCCGCCCGGTGAGTGTGTGTGTGTGTGTGTGACGGGCTCCACCCCGCCGCCATGGACACTTTGGACAATCAACGTTTATAAAACGTCAGCTAGTGTAATAAAAACTTAAGTTGTGATGTGACTCGGCTCGAAGGACCATGTGAAAGGAAAATTCCAGTTTTTCTCGGAACATCCGTCTGGCTCTTTTTTTATTAATTTGATGTATTTCGGTGACAGGGATGAGGAGCCATTGGACGGAGAGGGAATCAAAGTAGCCGCGGAGGAGACTTTGGCATTGGATGATTTTAAGACTTGTCCCGACGAGTTTAAGGCTGAATTATTGTAAGTAATTTATATTTTGTATTACAATATAACCTTTTTGTATTAAATATAGTCCTGTCACAAATCATGCACTAGTACAAATATAAATCTTTATACTCATACACTGCGCGCAAGCAACGCACACATAGACATCGTTCAGTGACACGAACTGGCACGAAACATCGTTCAAAGTGGTTCTTATTTCGTGACAGTGAACGGTGTCAATTTGTGCGTTGTTCGAGCGTACGTCTGAACTAGTGTCTGATGTGTTGCCCGCAGAGCATTCCTAAACGCGGAGGCGGCGAAGGTGAGCGCGGCGCGCGCGGCGTTCGGTCACAGCGGCGTGGCGCGGCAGCTGCGGCGGCTGACGCTGACGCAGCTGGTGCGCTTCCTGCGCGCCGCGCACGACAAATACCAGCGCAGCGTGATCGAGCCCGGCACCGCCGTGGGCGCGCTCGCCGCGCAGGTGCGTGTACGGAGTGAGGCGGATGTGTTGGTTGTTCCTGCGCGCCGCGCACGACAAGTACCAGCGCAGCGTGATCGAGCCCGGCACCGCCGTGGGCGCGCTCGCCGCGCAGGTGCGTGTACGGAGTGAGGCGGATGTGTTGGTTGTTCCTGCGCGCCGCGCACGACAAGTACCAGCGCAGCGTCATCGAGCCCGGCACCGCCGTGGGCGCGCTCGCCGCGCAGGTACGTACCGGTGGGAGGGGGATGTGTTGGTTGTCTTGGGTGCGTATAGTGGACGTTATATAGGATACAGTACCTGGTTGACCGAGCTTTGCTCGGTTGAAAATTATATTTAGTATGAATCGCATACTGATAAAATATGAATAATGTTCTTCGATCTTTCCGACATAATATGAGTTTAAAAAGAATTGCGTGTACTTATGTACGCACGTAAGAAGTTATACTTCTTTGGCATCATTAATAATAAATATTCAACGTTAATAATTTTGACAGCTGTCATCCGAAATGTAGGTCTCAACCAGACCTACAACTTTCCCAAAGACACCAGTGCTCCAGGAGCAGCCGTTGCCGGGATATCTCGGTTCGAAGTTTGACAGCTGTCATTGGAAATGTAGGTCTTGACGAGACCTACAACTTTCCCAAAGACACCAGTGCTCCAGGAGCAGCCGTTGCCGGGATATCTCGGTTCGAAGTTTGACAGCTGTCATTGGAAATGTAGGTCTTGACGAGACCTACAACTTTCCCAAAGACACCAGTGCTCCAGGAGCAGCCGTTGCCGGGATATCTCAGTTCGAAGTTTGACAGCTGTCATTGGAAATGTAGGTCTCAACCAGACCTACAACTTTCCCAAAGACACCAGTGCTCCAGGAGCAGCCGTTGCCGGGATATCTCGGTTCGAAGTTTGACAGCTGTCATTGGAAATGTAGGTCTTGACGAGACCTACAACTTTCCCAAAGACACCAGTGCTCCAGGAGCAGCCGTTGCCGGGATATCTCGGTTCGAAGTTTGACAGCTGTCATTGGAAATGTAGGTCTCAACCAGATCTACAACTTTCCCAAAGACACCAGTGCTCCAGGAGCAGCCGTTGCCGGGATATCTCGGTTCGAAGTTTGACAGCTGTCATTGGAAATGTAGGTCTCAACCAGACCTACAACTTTCCCAAAGACACCAGTGCTCCAGGAGCAGCCGTTGCCGGGATATCTCGGTTCGAAGTTTGACAGCTGTCATTGGAAATGTAGGTCTTGACGAGACCTACAACTTTCCCAAAGACACCAGTGCTCCAGGAGCAGCCGTTGCCGGGATATCTCGGTTCGAAGTTTGACAGCTGTCATTGGAAATGTAGGTCTTGACGAGACCTACAACTTTCCCAAAGACACCAGTATGGCGTCAGTATGATGTTTACAAACAGTACCTCAAAGAAGTTATCCTAATGTTTCATAGATGGCGTCAGTATGATGTTTTTAAAATCTCTTTATCTCGGGAACCGAGCTTTTCTCGAACCTGGGACCTTGATAAATCGATTCCTTGAGCCGAAAACCCCCTAATCTGTAATTTTCATGAAAATCTTTGCAGCCGTTTCCGAGATCGTGATTATATATAAATAAATATACAAGAATTGCTCGTTTAAAGATATTAGATAGATTCGCTATGTAGATTGTAAAACGGAGGTACCCAATCATGCGCTCAAAAACGTCCTCACTAAAAGAGCGCCCAATTCAACATTTTGGCGCTGTTTAAATTTAATGTAGTCACATTCGAACGTTCAAAAGTGCAAACATTCCTCTGAAGTTTTTTATTATTTAAAATATAATTTGCACCAACGTATTTTTATTTCAAAATACTTATACGTAATCACAACCGACGACCTTTTCCGAGGAGAGTTCTATAACTGTGTATCTCTGTATTATTAATGTACGTGTGGCATGCTCGAGGTGACAAAGAAACGGCAATGCCATCTGTTTCGCAAGTTACCTATGATCGTTGGATAAATCACCTTGGGTTTTACAAAACTCCCGCTTTAAATTTTCCAAACAACAGTACAGTCAGAGTAACAGCCCTATTTCTGACCAGAGCATCGGCGAGCCGGGCACGCAGATGACGCTGAAGACGTTCCACTTCGCGGGCGTGGCGTCGATGAACATCACGCAGGGCGTGCCGCGCGTCAAGGAGATCATCAACGCGTCGCGCAACATCTCTACGCCCATCATCACGGCCGAGCTCACCGAGCCGCACGACCAGGAGTTCGCGCGGCGAGTCAAGGGGCGGGTGGAGAAGACCACGTTGGGAGAGGTAACGGCTTCGCTGGAGTAAGGTTATTCGTTGGACATTGCAGTGCATCCTGCTAGGTATGTTTGCTAGCACCAAGCATTATGTTGTTGTCATAGCACGTAAGTCACACTGGATGTCACGTACCCTAAAACATGCTATCGAATTTTTTTATACCGCTCGCAGATTTACAATTTTCCACCATGAGCAGTTAGAGCTCGGAAGCCTTTCAAGCATGATGCCTCGTCTGGCGGGAGATATCTTTTTGCCAAGCGTCAATGTCCATGCCTTGTCTTTCTTATTCTTTCTTTTGTTATCGATGTCCTTGGACGTCGCTGTCTTCTAGCCATCAGATGGCTTATGATCGTCTACTTATATTTTGTCGGCTTACAAAGAGTGCGCGGTGTGGCGTGGGTGTTGCAGATCACGACGTACATCGACGAGGTGTACCTGCCGGGCGAGTGCTTCCTGCTGGTGCGGCTGGACGCCGAGCGCATCCGCCTGCTGTCCCTCGAGGTCAACGTGCACTCCATCATCTACTCGTTAGTACCCTCACTACTATTATATCACATTCTAGTTGTCAGGTCAACTGTTGTAACGCGTTGCGAGCGTACTGTTCTATTAGGGTCCCCGCAGACTCACTGCGGCTACCGGCGGCTGTGGCGTTTCTTTTTATGTTATTTTCTTTTTATGTTATTGGAGCCGCCAAAAGAAGCGCCACAGTGCCACAGCCGCCGGGGGCTGCAGTCAGTTTGCGGAGACTTAGGCTCTATCACATGTCATCTTATTTGTGTAACCGTCCGTTCCACAATGTACATATTGCTTTGATTTGCTCCATTTCATGTTGATTGTGTCATCAAATGAATTATACCCTAAAATGTTATAACTTATACAAGACACAATTAACCGTGCGTGCGGGCGCGTGCGCGTGCGCAGGATCTGCACGTCGAAGCTGAAGGTGAAGCCGGGCAACATCTCGGCGGTGTCGAGCTGGGCGCTGCGCGTGCGCGCGGAGCCGCGCGGCGCGGCGCTCAACGTGGCGCTGCAGCAGCTGGCGCGCGCGCTGCCCGCCGTGCCCGTCAAGGGGCTGCCGCGCGTCGCGCGCGCCGTCATCGCTTGCGACGACTCCAGCGCCACGCCCAGGTCGGATACTGTGTCTAGTCGGGGCAGATGTTTATAATTATGATTAATGGCCGACGTTATCGGGTGAAATTGATGCTGATCTATTTTATCAGTTTATTTACATCCATTCTTGGAAATAGGGGACTGGGTACGATGGTAGTGGGATATGGGAGTAAGTCATAAGCCAAGTTAGGTACACTCATGAATCTATCTATTTACATTATGATTATACAAATATTTTGTAATTTATACCTACTTTACGATATGTTTTGTCGGTGCAGGTACAAGCTGTGCGTGGAGGGCGACGGGTTGCGGGACGTTATCGCGACGTACGGCGTCAACGGGAATAAGACCACCTCCAACAATATTTTAGAGGTAACATGATGACTTTTGGTACCAAGTAAACTCGATACTGTGTTGATATCACCTTTTAATTGTTCATGATGCGTTTGATGATACCAATTTTATTTGAAGGTTTTAGGTAAGACTAGCTTCCGCCTGCAGGCTTCGTCCGCGTGGAATTCGTGTAAACTTCAATCCCCTATTTCATCCCCTTCGGGGTGGAATGTCTAAAAATCCTCTCTTAGTGCTCCCCTACACTTCCCAAGGAACATACATGCCAAATATTTTCAGCTTTTTCCGTTCTGTGGTTTCGGCTGTGCGTTGTCTGTCAGTCAATCACCAGTAACGTAAGAGTTTTATTTATAGTAAACCCAACTTAAGATTGAAACGAAAGAGGCGCTGTCGGACGCATTTGACATTCATTTGACCAATCATTGCACACTAGTTACTGACAGATGAATGACCACAACGTACTTATGAATGACTTTTCGTTAGTTCCAATTTTTGCCATTTCAGAGATAAGTTGGGCGCACTGTAAGAAGATTACTGAAGGCCTCTACTAAGCGGCATTGTATGTGCGATCATGTGTTTGCAGGTGTACGCGACGCTGGGCATCGAGGCGGCGAAGTCGACGATCATGTCGGAGATCCGCGCGGTGATGGAGGGCCACGGCATGGCGGTGGACCGGCGGCACGTGCAGCTGCTGGCCGCGCAGATGACGGCGCGCGGCGAGGTGCTCGGCATCACGCGCTACGGCCTCGCCCGCATGAAGGAGTCCGTGCTCAACCTGGCCAGCGTGAGTGGGGTTATATGTGCTCGTACTGTAGTCATGTGGTCGAGTAGCCGTGTACAGTAAGGTCATTATTACTTGAATGCAGCTACGAGTGGCTGCACAGATGCCAAGATGATTTAATGCTAAAATGGCGAGGAGTGCGGGCGGTAGGATAGGTACGCCAATATGAAGTAGCGTATCGTATAAAACTGTCATGGCCGCCGAGTTTTGATTGGTCAGTTACTGTACCTACGCAAACATCTCGGAAAACGAAGTTCAGAGCGGCTGAGTTATGATGACCTTACGGTAAATCTGTTATGATTGTTGCTTGAGGTTAATGAGACCTGACATTTACATGAGATATCCATGTTTTTTTACGTGTCGTTTTTTGAGGATTGGCAGAACAGTCTAGATAAAACATATTTCAGCAATTGTTAATTGGAAATTTTACAGACCGTTCGCAATGTCTCGTAGCACATGTGGAGGTTAGTTTAAACTTAAATTTTTTGAGAACTGAATATATACACGAAATTTTTTATGGGGTATGTTTAATTCCAGTTCGAGAAGACGGCGGACCACCTGTTCGACGCGGCGTACTACGGGCAGCGCGACCGCATCGAGGGCGTGTCGGAGTCCATCATCCTGGGCGTGCCGGCCGCCATCGGCACGGGCGTGCTGCAGCTGCTGCACCGCCACGACGCCGCGCGCCCGCCGCCCGCGCGGGAGCTGCTGTTCGACCGGCCGCAGTATCACGCGTCCATATGGGCGTAGTGGGGGGGGGGGGGGGGAGGGGGTACAGTCCATCATCCTGGGCGTGCCGGCCGCCATCGGCACGGGCGTGCTGCAGCTGCTGCACCGCCACGACGCCGCGCGCCCGCCGCCCGCGCGGGAGCTGCTGTTCGACCGGCCGCAGTATCACGCGTCCATATGGGCGTAGTGGGGGGAGGTGGGGGGAGGGGGTACAGTCCATCATCCTGGGCGTGCCGGCCGCCATCGGCACGGGCGTGCTGCAGCTGCTGCACCGCCACGACGCCGCGCGCCCGCCGCCCGCGCGGGAGCTGCTGTTCGACCGGCCGCAGTATCACGCGTCCATATGGGCGTAGTGGGGGGAGGTGGGGGGAGGGGGTACAGTCCATCATCCTGGGCGTGCCGGCCGCCATCGGCACGGGCGTGCTGCAGCTGCTGCACCGCCACGACGCCGCGCGCCCGCCGCCCGCGCGGGAGCTGCTGTTCGACCGGCCGCAGTATCACGCGTCCATATGGGCGTAGTGGGGGGAGGTGGGGGGAGGGGGTACAGTCCATCATCCTGGGCGTGCCGGCCGCCATCGGCACGGGCGTGCTGCAGCTGCTGCACCGCCACGACGCCGCGCGCCCGCCGCCCGCGCGGGAGCTGCTGTTCGACCGGCCGCAGTATCACGCGTCCATATGGGCGTAGTGGGGGGAGGTGGGGGGAGGGGGTACAGTCCATCATCCTGGGCGTGCCGGCCGCCATCGGCACGGGCGTGCTGCAGCTGCTGCACCGCCACGACGCCGCGCGCCCGCCGCCCGCGCGGGAGCTGCTGTTCGACCGGCCGCAGTATCACGCGTCCATATGGGCGTAGTGGGGGGAGGTGTAGTGAGGGGGGGAAGGAGGGGAAGTTGGGGCGTGTATAGATAGGTATAGATAGGTATAGTTAAGAGGTTGAAGTTGTTACTGTTAAGTAAACTTTTAATACTAAAGAAAATATGGTTAATAAAATTTTAAAATGTGTAGTGTAGAAAAATCTAAACAGATTTCGGAATATGTTAAAAAACCGACTTGTAAACTTGAATATGAATTCGTTTTGTATTTTTATGAACATCCTTTAAAACCAATACATATTTATGGTCTCACTGTTTGTTTTCATATTGACCAATTAGTATTAAACTTATCTAATTAAAATAGTCTCTAGTGATTATCACAACAGAAATAAATGAAAGACGGAGATTTATTATTTCCTACAATGTTTTATTTACAAACAACACTAAACTATCTACAATATAGTAAATGCAATAAGCAAGTACTGAACTTAAATCAAAATCTGGTATCTAAATAAAGCCATGTTGCGAGCATCCGGAATCCATTGGAGTTGACGAACACATTGATGAGATAATGTAACTTCATAACATTACGATTTACAAAAAGTCGAAGCGCGAAAATAAATTATCATAAAAGCTTCTTATCTTTATTGCAAAACTTTATATATTCAAATGCATTGATTACTTGCATTTTTGATTCCAATGCATTCAACATTTGCTCGCGACCACTTATTTTATATATTATCAGTCGTATTCCGTAGAGCTAGGGTTCTAATTAGCCCTACGCAGCGACGGCCTTGGCCACGGCGGCGCGGTGCTCGTCCAGCCGGGTCCACTTCTCGCTGACCTTCCACAGCCACTGCGCCAGCGCCCAGTCCTGCCCGAGCCCTGATATTTCTGCTGGCTTCATGTCGCTGGAAAATTAAAAATCTAATTTATTACAATAATAGTAAAACGCTGAGAGGTGAAGTAAAATAACATTTTGTAACAAAATGGTGTTAGTGTCTGCTCAACGTTTCTGACATGCCCAAGACGGCGCTGGTGTACGCTCTAGGCCTTCCACAGCTTCCACTATAAGGTTCATTAAAAGAAAAGCGGTGTGATTCGGTATATCACGCAAAGCATTCCCTATCCATTATCTTTGTAACTTGCGTACGCATGTACGTACGCAGACGCAACACTCACACGAACAAGTCCCCCTTAGCGTCCTTGGCGACGGGGTCTAGCGCGGCGTGCAGCACGGTCTGCGCGCCGGTGCGCGCCGTCTTCATGAACGGCCAGTACAGCGGGTACACCAGGTGGCGCCACACGCTGCGCGCCAGCGGCAGGTGCCGCGTCAGGTACGTGTCCGTGAACCCTGGGTCCACCGTCACCACCGCCACCGGGGAATCTGGCAAACACACAGTACCACATACATAATGAAAGATTACAATTAAATTAAGAGACCAGGAAATGCCCCCACGAGCGCCTTTCTAAAACCTAGTTGAGCGTTCTAAGAGAAGTATTTCCGTGCTTTGCGGTGTAATCGATTACGTCACATTATTGCTTATCTCTAATAAGGTCTACTGGATTTATAATATATAGGGAGTATATAGCGTTGGCGTGGCGCAAAGGAAGTTCTCCCGCCAGTAAGCCGAGGTCCGACTATTCACGGTTGGAACTTGTACGATTGGAATATTGCGTTGTAAAAATGGTTGACGTGACGTCACCGTCTAATGTGGGTGCGATATCGCCATAAATATGGGCGTTCGTGGGCGTTCCATAAATATGGACCTCTGGTCCATGCCTGGAAGCGTCATAATAAATATTCTATTCCGCCCCAATCAAACAAAGTCGCTTGGATTCGTGGCGGACGAGAACGGTCCGTTTTTCACGATCGTTTCTACCGCGAACCTGCAGGCTGTGGAATGAGCTTCCCTCTGAGGTATTCCCGGAGCGCTTTGACATGGGGTTCTTCAAGAAAGGTGTAAAAAGAGCTCTCCTTCAGGGCCGGCGTTCCACTGGTGACTCCCCTGGTGTTGCTCGTGTCCACAGGCGACGATGACCACTTACCATCAGGTGGCTCGTCTGCTTTTGCGTCAGCCCTTCAGGCTATAAAAAAAGTAAAGACAATTATAATCCTCACCGAGCAGTCGTCGGCCAAGCTCCTGCGCGAACAGCACGTTGGCGAGCTTGCTCTGGCAGTAGGCGGCGCGCCCGTCGTACCGCCCGCCCAGGTTCAGGTCCTGCTGGTCCACGCGCCCCTTGGAGTACGCGCCGCACGTCACCACTATCACGCGACTTGGAGCCGACGCCTGTCCACAGGTTACATTTTGATATTTTGTGAATAGTAATGGGGGCTTTACATTATACAATTTGCAGAGCGCTAATTCAGTGCACTAACTAGTGTTATCATACGTTACACTGCTCTAGTTACTGTCTAACTGCCTTTACACAACGCGATTTTAGCACGCTAGCTCAGTTAGCGCTCTGCAAATTGTATAATGTAAAGGCCCCATAACAAAGAGCTGGCTAGCCATCTGACAGTATGTCACAGAACATCAAATACTTTTTTGATGTTTTTCAGCCAAGGAAAAAGGCAGAAGAAAGTACCGTTCTAATCTACATAAAATGTTTTCAGCGCGTTTTATCTGAAAATTTATTTTATTTATTTATTTAAATTTATCTGAAAAATCTGATAAGGAATATTCCATAAACAGCACTATTGTAAGCGTCACCATCGCCAAAAAAGAAAGCGGCAGATCTTTGAACCTTGGGTATCGAAAGACTTCAAGAGTGGCGAAAATAATGAAAGCTATCGAAAGGTGTTATCTGGTAGGAAGGGCGTGGGGTGGTTACCTTGAGCGTGTCGAGCAGCAGGTTGGTGAGCAGGAAGTGCGCCAGGTGGTTGACGCCGAGCTGCGTCTCGAAGCCGTCGCGCGTCACGCCCGCCGGCGTCTCCATCTCCGCCGCGTTGTTCACCACCACGTGCACGTACGGCTCTTCAGTTTTGAACCTGACCAGCAATCACGATATAATGTTCAAAGCGCAAGGTTACGAAACATGTTTGGCAAAGGGAGATCTCCCGCCAGGCGAGACGACATGCCTGGGGGGCGGCCGGGTCCCGAGTGAATGTACTCGAGGCGTGGTATATATGCCAGCGATGTAGAAATCTTCGATAGCGCGTTTCAGGCTTCGGTGACGTCACCATGTGACGTGTGCGCGGTACTCATGGGCGTACTCACACATGGGCGTACTCAGATCCAGGGGAGAGAGCGGCACATCGGAACTTCAAGGCAAATGTTTAAAGGCTATAATAATCTCTCCCCCCTCTGTCCTACCTGGCTCCGCTCACGAAAATTATATAACGATGAGAGTATCTTTAAACTTTGACGAATAAAATGAGCTGCTGTTAAATGAAATAGAATTCAATATAAGAAAATATATGGCGTTGTGCATAAAACTAAGACTTAAATATGAGACATCTCGTATAACTTTGCGCATCTTTGCGTGGCCGCTGGTAACTTCATGATCATTGGTATTTTGTGCAAGTCAAAGACACTGAGTTGCGTGAAGCTCTAAAATAGCGAGAAAGAAGAACCTCATAGTCAAGTAACTGATGGTGTAGTGCGGACTGACCTGGCGACGAAGTCCCTGACGGAGGCCAGGCTGGCCAGGTCGCAGGGCCGGCAGTACACGTACTTGTTGCCGGTCTCCAGCACGATCTCGCGCCGCGCCTCCTCGCACTTCGTCATGTCGCGGCACGCCATGAACACCTGCGCACACACACACACACATATAGGTACCTCTATAACCTGTGTACATGTAACAATCTAAACCAAATAAATATTATTTTGAAATCTGCGAGCACGGTCGTGCCCCCGCCAAGACGACCTGAGCGAAGCGCAAGGGCACTACCTACCTTTTCTCGAAATGCTTCGTCGTTTTTTTTAACCCTCATAACTTCAGTTTATGATGTAGGTACCAGATAGTTTTAATTCTCAGAATATGACCCTAACAGACTATACATTATTTTGGAAGATCCTGTTACTCCGTAAACTTAGGTAAAGATTCAACAAAACATGAATACATGAATCTACTGGTTTTTAAAACACTCTCTGGTCTAGTCTAGTCGATCGTAAATAAGCAAGAGAGTCAGACCTTGGCCCCCCGCTTGGCGAAGCCCCAGGTGGCCTCGCGGCCGATGCCGGAGCTGGCGCCCGTCACGATCACGGTCATGCCGTCCGCCTTCACGTCGCGCATGTAGGCCGGCCCGCCGTACATGTCCCTGGGTACACACCACACCTCAGACCAATAAACTATAGACGGCCTGCCGTGAACAAAAGCGTGAAGCCGGCAAAAGTGTGCCTAAAACACACATCGGAACCAATAGAATGCCCTATGTTGACAGTTTGAACTAGAACAAATTTAAAATTTTATTTTTTGGAACACAAAGCTTCATTCATTTTTTATTATTTAGAACACAAAAGTCGTTTTGGTGTGAGTGTCGCCGTGTGTATTACAAGGCGAGGCGTACTTTTTGTCGGCTTCACGCTTTTGTTCACGGCACGCTGTCTATAGTTTATTGGTCTGAGCACCACACCACGTAAACACTCTGATGACGTATCTACATTATAGGAAGTATTAGAACGCAACAGTGATCCATGTCTGTGCGCTTTATCGTTTTATCCACTAAGACTAAAACCGGCTAACATTACTTTACTTTTAAAATTACTTACTTAAACAGGCACAGTGCCCCGGCCCCGGCGCACATCCCCGTCAAGATGGCCGTCGGTAAACTGGGGACCCACATGTCTGTGAAAATTGCAATAACACTTATCACTTGTTCACTAGAGTCAAAAATGGCTATTAATGAATTTGTGTGCATTTTACAAAAATGCGGGTACTCACAGTACGTCAGTACAATGTAATCTACGATCCATGCATCTATATTGAAATATCATGAGAGATAGCATAAATATACTAAATGAACACGCCATGACAAAAAGTTTTATAACATTAATAAACCTCCGGCTTTACAGACAGGGCCACTACCAACTAGAGCATGGGGTCACCAGTTATGTCGAAAATTATTATACGTGGTCATCATTTTTATAGCCACACTTTTGAAGTCATATCGGTCCAAACACGTTCAATGCCACCGACACGCCTAGCGTGTTGTTGCGAATTTCTATGACAACGCCTTGAACACGCCAGGCGTGTTCTGAATCTTTCGTCGATATTTAAAAAAAATGCCTAAATAATTTACTGGGATTCACAGTACGTAACCCTTGAGTAACAAACTAAAGAATTTTAAAGTGGCCCCCAGTTAAAATCTCCAATTTTACATTAAAAAAATAAATTGGTTGAGTAATGCCGACCTGGAGTGTCCGCATGCTTTTGTAGGGCGGCATCGCTAAGAACTTCATGAAAATTGAGGTGGCGTTGAACGTGTTAAGATTAAGATCGAGCTTCCTGCACACTGCAACCAAAACACCATAACAACGAAATTGAAAGCTGATACTTGTCGTCGCGAGGTCTAATTTCAATTTGAGCAACATCTGACGAGTATTTTCGTTATCCCAAATAACGCGTATATAACTGTCTTCGATATGTTGAAGTCCTCTTTTTAAGTCTTTCGTTTTAACCGATTAATTTATAATGTGAATTTTATAGTAGACACTTTATAAGGGAAATATAAAATAAAAGATAACAAATAACTTTGTATGTTTATTGTTTGATTTACAATATCAAGTGTAAGGCTAGTGTTGGTGTTGTTATTACATGTACAGTGCGGACAACCAAATGATACATTTCGATCTATAAAACGAACATTTTAATGTTTTATTGTTCTGACTATTTCGATTCATTTCGTTTCGTCAGCTTCTATTTATATATCTATCCGTTGTCTTATCCGGGCTCCTATTTTTGTCCGGAAATATGTGAAAATACCAGTTATTTCATACTATTGTCTATAAGGCAACGAAAATTAAGTACCATGTTGTATAATACATATTCCACGCCCTGGCGTGACTTGTGCACGTATACTATTTAGACATATCCCTACTACAATACATCAAAAACGTGTTCGGAATATATTTTATTAAAAAAACACAAGTGGCAAGGACGCGCACACAACCATCAACTTTACCGTCATAGGAACCTCAAACGATATTGTATGGTCACATATTTCCGATTACAATTTATAAAGTCGATATTAACACTATTTCAGTCTGGCTGAAGGGAAGTAACGTTTAAATTTAAAGCATACAATGTTAATATAACGCCATCCAGCCGTCGGCAGACACGTCCGAGACTCGCCAACGGCAGCTACTGGCTACTGAGGGACTAGACATGATTACAAAAATATATTAATCTCATTATTCTCGGAGTCGGACACACATGGCGTTGCAATGGCGGCAGATAAAAACATCTGACAAACCAACCAAAAAACTGTAAGATTTAAAAACTGCTTATTATATTATGCCGAACACATGCATACCCGACTGTACATTGTATCTTCAGGTACTTACTGTAAGTACGTAGTATATAAATGTTTGATATTACAGCTACGAACCATTGGGAAGTATATTTATCTAACGCCTATGAAGACAATCCTTATCTAATACTATTTAAAGTAAGAGGAGGTAAGATTCCATAAAAAGCTTTGCCGTGGAACGCAGTAGATACCTACTATATTCTATAAAATATGTGGGTAGGTTAAAAAAATCTCCGCCAACGAATCACCGATCGTACGAGGTGGGAGCTCTTCAACACAGCGTAAACTGTTTGTTACTAATGATCTATGGCCTATGGCTCATTTGCGAAGACCTCAACTTAACACTTTAACGGTGGAACATTTAAAAAATAATTATAATGACTTAGAATAAAACAAATATTTATATAGTACCCCCTAATTAGAGTGAGGAAATGGAGCTAGCATTACAAAGGTAATATAGATAGAGCGGGAAGCCACTGTCATTCCACCATCGCGACTGTTGCGCCACCTACATTTTTATTTTGTAAAAAGCTGTATCAGCATCTAAAGTCCTACAACAGTGGTGCCCAAACGGTCGATCGCGATCGACCGGTCGATCGCGAGAGGTTTCACGGTCGATCTTAGAAGTTAAGCCAGTACAAGATTTTATTTTCGAAAATTCATAAATTACCTACTTACTGAGCATGCATCTACATCTCGTTAATTTTCCGCCACAAGAAAAATATACTTAACTTGACCTGTATTTATTTTCTTTTCTAATAATATTTTTTATGTACAAATGTGTGTACAGAGTAAGAAACTATGTAAAACTGTTTGATTATAATCATATTATAAATCTAATCATTAATAATTACTTATTATTACAACATAAAATAATAGATAATAAAAAAATACATAAAAATAAATCTGTCGATCTTAAACCCTTAACTTTTTCTCAAGTCGATCTTCACAGCAAAAAGTTTGGGCACCACTGTCCTACAAGGATCTTTTGGCGTGTGGGTGACAGAGACAGCGCCTTACAGTTTGCCTTACCTGTAAGCCGCTGTCTCTGTCATCCAAGCGCCAAAAGATGCTTATAGGACTATACTAATAGGACTGCGATGGATAAAAGTATCTACTGTTAAAGTGTTAAAAGAAACAAAAAATATCTTGTAAATCACTAATTCATAGACTGTAAGATTGAAGTAAGTAGGTTATAACCCTCCTAGTAATATAATGTTCCAAATTTGTACAATATCTCTAGAAAAGATATGGTTCCTAATAGAACAGACACCAATAAGGAACAAGCTGCTAACTAAATATTTCAGTAAGGCGTCGAAAGTGAAAAGCCTAATAACTACAAGATCACATGCTGCAACTTACTATTTTGAAATAGAATTGACAGATCTATTTAAGACACTAAACAATAATGTTAGAATTATATAGTTACCACCAACAATATGTCAATAAGTCATTAAAATAAAAATGTGATGTTTGCTTATACAAAAATAATGCAATTGTAATGAAAAATTAAGTATTTGTAGCGTCAGTACTTTGAAATATCCTTAATTTACAAGTCACACTCATATCACATGTGCTCGACTAATTGTTATTAGTGCACTTTTGGTAGTTACAATAACATAATTATGATAATGTTTCAGCAGTCCGGTAATGGAATTAATAAATGTTACATAATATACAATACATTCCAATTTCATTGGAGTCACAGTTGATGAATGTATTTTTATTTTGCAATTTAATTAAAATATTAAAATATAGTGTGATTATAATATAAATGCATATCTATAAAACTCAATCTTCATGTACCAATTTAATGTTTTAAATACTAAAACGCTGAGTGTAAAAAATCATGGATTTAATGGATAAATAATTATGTTAATGTATTGCACATAATTTTCATTTTAGTTATGTATTAATTTTCAATAAAAAAAAATTACATAGTTTTTAGTAATTGTACAAAAAAAGCTCTTAATATTGTAGAAAATATGCAAAATAATGCACATTTATCATTGTAAGTCATGTTATTAAGTGTGTATTATTATTGACTTTAAAACTCTTAAATGTAAAACATGTATTAAAAGTTTCCAGTTAAAATTTTTTGACTAGTTACTGAGAATCAGAATATAGGTATAATAATATAAAGCCTAACACCACAATCATATTTCCTATTGCCAAGTTCATTTTATAAGTTATTGTTTCATCTAAAAGGAATATTTTTATGACATTCAAGCATTTATTTATTTAATTTAATGTATTAAGTTTTACGAGAAAAACGTTTTATTTACATATAAGTTCCATTTTATATAATTGTTCCCTTAGGTTAATATCTACAAGTTCGTACTCTTTACATCCTAAGTTTCGATACCATCGCCCCTATTCTGCTTTTATATAAATGCTTAAATTGTGGCTGGATTGAATAGTTTGGACACATTCCATACACAAAATGTGTCAAACTATTGAAACGAAACAAAATTTATGCATTTATAAATAAGCAGAAGCTGGGATTAGTTTGATGTAAAATACATTTGAATTAGTCATCATATTTTTAGAATATTTGGCTGTAATTGTTTAAATCTCAATTTTGTCTTTTAAAGTTTTAAATATTGCATCTGAATGAAAGTAGATAGTTCTTTAGTAACCAAAGTATTTTGAAGTATATAAATTATGCAAATAAAAATTATAAATAGAGCAAACTCTGTCATGGATTTACTATTATTCCATTCATTTCATAATAATCCTTCCCTTAATATTATGTAAAATGAATTTAAATATGGCATTTTGTTGCTTAATCCAGTAACACAATGAATGAAAGAAATTTTTAGAGCACATTATACTAAAAATTTGCAATGATATGTATAAATAAATTTCTGATTTACACATCTCACTGTATAAATATATAATAAATTTTACTAATTAGACCGAACAGTGACACGATGCAAGATGTGCTCTATTATTTCTTATCAAGATAAAAAATGTTCACCTATGCATTAAAATCATGTGCAATATAAAAGGACATGTGGTACTTATAAAGATATACATTATTCACCTAGTAAAGCGTTAGTTATTATTGTATATTAGATTTTGAGCTCAGTGTTGAAGTATATGTTCATGAACCAGATTTCCGAGGTCCGGAATTCTTCCTAAAACTACAACTAGCTGCATTGTGCTGTAACACCTATCCTCTACTTGTGTTACGTCACTAGGCATTCTAAATGCTGTGTATATTCACTTTTAGTGTATTTTAGATATGGTTACAACTTTGACTAGTAACAACACAGTGGTTAAATAAAGCCAAGATTAACTGGGCTTAGAGTTTAAGGTTGTGGTGCTTTTCGATTTTGATGATTCTTGGGGTGGCAAGGGTCTCGCTATCCCGACCCTGACTATACCTCTCGGTGCTCCTTTTAATGCTTGGACTGCTTGGTCTAGTGTCGCATTTCTAATACTAGCTCCATTAACAGACATGACTCTGTCTCCAGGCGATATTTCGCCATTTTTCTCAGCCACCCCACCCGGCACAAGACTTCTGACCACGATCACTGTTCCGTGAGGGTCAATGGGATCTTGATAATCTAAGATGGAGAATCCAAGCCCTTGATCGCCCTTTACTAATTCTACAATGTCTTCTTTGCTTTGCCACATAGCTAGGCCAGAAACACACTCCAGTGACCGAGACTTCCTTGATTGTCCCGATTGATTTGTCAAAGTGGCAGTGCTAGAGGTGTTGATAGAAGTGTCAGACTGCGCCTTAACTAGAGTTGTGAGATTGTTTAGGCTCCCTGAAATGATTTTCCTTGCTTCAAAACCTTCCCTGTCTTGTGCTAAGCTGATAACAGGTCTAGGTCCACTCTCAGTGCTGCTGCGAGCACAAACCAGACGAACACGGTTGGGCAAATTCTTCAAAATGTTCACTACTTCAGTATGTGTGAGTCCATGCAGCCTGTACTCATTCACTTCTAATAATTCATCCCCTGCTATCAGTGTTCCTTGTACACCGACTGGCCCTTCTGGCAGTACTGACCTGATGTAGTGGTGCGGTCTGACTTCTTGTCCTCCTTCTACATCCACTGTTCCTTCCAGACTGATCCCCAATCCCGATAACTTATGCACTTCAGCTACAATTATTTCCTTTTCAGGTCCTACCTCTAATTGCCACTTCTCTTTAATTTCATCTTCATTCACAGCTAAAATGGCATCAAGCCTTTTATCTAATTCCTCCTGGGTCGGTTCAAGGATTTCGTTTTCACCAACTTCTAAGACACTAGAGTCTATTGTCGTATTTGATTCAGGTTCGGGTTCTATCTCTACGGTACTATTCTCTGCTTGGGAAGGCACTGGGAACCAAGAAAGGGTGGTAGCAGTGGGGGAAGGGGAGGACGGTCTCTCCTCATTAAATATAGCTAGTTGCAAATGTTCATATTTTGGACCCCGAAGATATCTCTCTAAAACTAAGTGCACAGAGATCCCTGTGTTCCGCAGTATTTCCACAGCCTGAGGGTTGCTCTTGTCAGCTAAAGATATACCATCCACCTCAATGATCCTGTCGTTTAACCGTATCTGTCCGCTCTGCTCTGCACTACTACCTTCGATGATACTTTTCACAAAAATACCAGATAACTCCTCCTTCTCACACACATACCCGGCCACAGTTATACCTAAGCCGTACACATTTTTATTCAGGTCCACCTGAACTATTTCCACCTCGGGAAGCTGCGGCAGCTCGACTGGCACCGTGATAGTGATAGTCGGGGACACGCTGTCTGCGATTATCGGGTGGTCGGGCATCTGTTGAGGGTTGGCGCCGAGGATGCTGACGGCGGCCACGACATTTTCAACATCACCGTTTTGGCCGTTAATGTACTCGGTGTAGCACTGCGACAGGTCGTAAACCGCCCCGTAGCCAGTCTCGATGAGGTGGCGGTCGAGCAGCTCGGGGTCCGCCAGCAGCTTGGTGGGCACGAGCGCGGTGCCGGGGAGGGGCGCGCGCAGCGCCGCGGCCGGGTCGGCGGGCCGCGCCACCAGCAGCCGCACGGCGGGCCCCGCCTGCCGCAGCACCGCCGCCACCTGCTCCGATGTGAACCCCCGCAAGTTCACGGACCCCACTTGCAGCAAGTGGTCCCCGCTCTGCAGCCGTCCATCCTTGTCGGCGATGCCGCCCGGGAGCACGTATTTAATGACGACGCCGGTGCTCCTGCCCCCCACCAAGTTGAACCCCAGGCCGTTGCCGTCGTTCGTGAGCTCGACCACTTCGACCTGCGCCCACTCCGTACTCAAAACCATCGTCTTCCTCACCATCGAAATATCTCGTCGTTACGTTATGCACGGTTCGCGTATGAGGTTATGGCGGTTCGCCGACATTGTGTAAACGGTTATATCGTATATCAACGTCCGCCCGATCGTAAAAAATGGTTGTGCACGATGGGAAACGCACTTTTTTATAAAATATTAGTTATAAAATTGACATTTACATACTTGCTGAGACGGAGACAGCAGAATGTGGCCAGCTCTCGACAGGTGTTCCCGGAGAATAAAATTGGTGATATTTTTGATCTTAAATGTCAAAATGAAAATGTTTTATAAAAATAAATAAGATAAATTATACCCTGTATACCAAAATTTTCCATTCATTGTAATGAAATACAGAATGTGAAAATTTTCTTTAGTGATTTAAAATTTAGGAAAGTTAGGACACTACTCTGTGTCTGTGAGTAACACAGTTGCCAGTATTTATTTTGATTTTCTCAATAACATTACAGCGCCATCTCTTTTTTGTTGTAAATAGCTTTATAGAACCGAATTTAATGACGGTAGCAATTTTTTGTAGGTATTAATAGATGTCGCTGATAGTTCTCGAGAATCGAGATTGCTTGCGAGATTGGGTTTGGCCATGGATCACTAACTCAATGGGATTTGTGACTTCGCAAATTCGTAACTCTATGATCGATCGTTTTTGAGCATATCTTTGGAAAAATTCTCTCTTAGGAAGGAAAATTATCTGTTTGTATTATGTACCTATTTTTAAAGAATAGCTAACAATAGGAACTTATAAGGCCTACCTATTCTGTGATTTAACATGTTTGTAGGACGTCGGTTAAATAGAAAGTTTTTTCGTCGCAACTTGCAACCGATATTTATAATGAAGTTAATTTTATTCGAATTTGTTTTAATAACTAATTATGATTAATAATTAAGGGTACGTATATTTGAAACACATGTCAGTTTAATTTTTAAATTTAATGAGGTACAGTATGAGATTTTCCCCATGACTGACTGACATAGCCAGTCGGAGCTTCACTGAACTATGCTTCTACTGCAAATCAAGGACCAGCTGGACTTCTTACTACACCTTCATAGAACCTCCTTATTTATAGCGACCTTTAGACTAAAGTGTGCGACTCAATATTAAGCACAATGTTAAGTACAAAATTAATACCTACATTTGTCATTTGATTACTATAATGTTAATATTTATTTGAGCGCTCATAGCCCGGCAGCTTGCATCGATACCAAGTGATCGACAAAGTTAAGCAACATGGTGAAGTATGCTCTAAGCCTTCTTAATCATGAGGAGAGCGCCGTGCTCAGTAGTGGGCCATTAATGGGTTGTAACCATCTATTTATTTAATCACCTACCCAAGATTGCCTTCACTGATTGTCACTTAGGTACCATCAAGCATCATAATATTCATATCTAATAATATACCTAAGATTGTAGTCAAGCTTCAATACCACAGTCAAATATTTGACAAAATTAGGGAGCTCAGGTTACAGGATAAAAGAAACCATTTTCATTTGTTTTAAACATCAATTTATTTTTTAATGTAAGTAATATAAGTATATCGATCATCGTTAGGATTCTCTGCTAAGTGCCAGACACAACCTAGTGTCGGGGGAAAGGTATCTATTATATTGTGGAATAGTACATTATGATACAAGTGTGCGAAGTTGGTCATTACAGTCGAGGCGGTATTGAGCCCGAGCCGCAAGGCGAGGGCTGTAAATAGAGCCAAGACTGTAATGAACAAAGCACACGCGTATCATACGACGTTTTTCAACACACTTGCGAGGAAAAAAACAATTAGGTATCGACATTTTTCAGTCACAAATCAGCAAATTATAAACTAACAAATGTTTGCACAAAATGGCGCGGTTTATTTTTTCGCGCGCCGTATCTTTGGTTGAATAACTATGCGCGCGCAGGTTAAGTCCAAGGCACCGAACATTCAGCCACAATATATTAAACTAAATAATTATGTATTTCTAATAAGAATTTACGGTAATTAATTATTTAAAATATTGTATTTTTTAAATGCTTTAATAGATAATTAGATGAAGTATAATCTTATCTTATCAGATTTTGACTAAGTACAACAAGTTTATTTACTTACAAAATAATAAATCTTTTGGTAACAACCTCTTTACGGATATTAAAAAAAAAGTGGAATAAGAAAAACACTAGTGCGGTAATGAAAAGTAAAACGCACTAGTGCGTAATAAACCGCATTCCGGGCGTAAGACTAAAGAAAAAATAGCAACTTTACGAGCAAGTGTGTTGAAAAAGAATTTAGAGAATATCGTACAGAAATGTAGTTATCGCACCTATCCTTTATGTTCGTCTTTAAAGCCTCGGAAACCATAAACTCTACATAATGCGATCATTAACATAACAGCTACATATGTCTGTAATGGACGGACAAACAGAGGAGCTTTGATTGTCATCTTTGATTAGGTACTGAACCCTAAAAATTGACATACCTACGAAAAAAGTGCTATTTCTTGAGATTAGCTTGCTACGCTTTCGTGCTACGCCGTAGCAACGGTCGTTTTATGATTCCTAATAAAGCTTTGTAACATTTTACAAAGAACAATAATTGTATAATATTATAATATAGGTATTTAGCTCTACTGATATTTTATGTTCGTAGAACTTGTATTACGGATACTATTAAAGTGAGTAAAAAAATGGCATAATAATTGCATTCTTTTATGCTTTTCAAATGTAGGTGCGTCGGGTAATTTGAGTTTTGAAAAGATATGGAGAACATTAGTTTTATTTACTTTAAACTATATTATATACTCTGTAGGTATTAATACATAGTATGTATATGAATTGGTAAATGAATTGTTGGTTGGTTTTGGTCTTTTTGTTTAATCTATAGATATGTTTAATTTGGCGCTCGATTACAGCCTTATCTTATGGTAAGTAACAATAACAACATAGCACTTCGATCCGTGGTCGTCAAATTGCGGTCGGTTTGTATGATTGAATGATGATTTGATGTTTGAAACGATGTGACAGGGTGTGAAAGGGCCTGCAAAATGGTATTGCGCGCGGGCCATCATACCCACAGATAGCGGCGACCCTGATGGTGCCTCCATAGCGCACTTTTGTGGCCCTCGGCCAGAAAAGTGTCAACATGTGCAGAATAGTGTGACGACCACAGATTACTATACTTGTAGCCATTATAATAATCTTAGGAAAAACCTCATTTAGACTAAAAGTTACCCTCTCATGGGAACGACGACGCGGGCAAGGTTTGAGTTTGGCTTTAAGTATCCATACGTTGCTTTTTATAACGAGTGCAGCTGTCCTTATAGCTGTAAAGAATATTCTACGGGTAATAATAAATAAGGTATTTGACACTACTAACAAAGATGTATTAAATATCTAGATGGAACATCGATCCGCGAAAACGTGTCAAAAAGTTGTGGCCAACTGTTGGCCACAACTTTTGTATCAATACGCACAGATTACGCACACATAGACAATAAATGAACGTGAAAAACATCGCCTGCACGCACACATGCTTGATAATGTTGCTTTGTTTTTTTTGTTTTCATTGTAGGGCGACGCTCAATCTAGATATTTAAAACATCATTGACTACTAATAACATATTATTCACACCGTTCACCATTCACCGGACATAAACTTGTTTGTAGGTATAAGTGATCACAATGAACTAAGACCCGAAGACGAGCATTGAATTTTATCTCATATCTCGCTAACACGAGCGTCTCTTACGGCCGAATTAAATCAGTTCTTCTGTCAGCAGCTGCATAATGAGCTACGGACGATTTTTATATAGATAGGTACTAAGTAGGTACTTACTTGATGCTATGTACTTATACCTAGGTAGCTAGATACCTTAATATCCTTATCTTATCTTCGGTGCAACAATAAGTACTTAGGTATAATTTGTTGACTTCTAGTACTTAATAAGATATAGCCAGAATCGCTTTCTAGGACCTCAAAACTTCCAGATCTGTTAAAAACTGAATAATAACGAATATCGGAGTGAAATCAAGAACTTTTATTATATTTTGATCGGGGTGTTAAAATAGTAAGTTCATTGGAGTAATGGGGGCTTTACATTATATAATTTGCAGAGCGCTAACTGAGCTGGCGTGCTAAAATCGCATTGTGTAAAGGCAGTTAGACAGTACTTAACTAGTGCAGCGTAATGTATGACACCACTAGTTAGTGCACTGAGTTAGCGCTCTGCAAATTGTATAATGTTAAGCCCCTATAAATTATAAATAGGCCTATTATTTGGCACCTGTTTTTAGCACAAAATTGTTTTAATTTTTTTAAACCTAAAGGTATAGGGCCTATACCTAAGCTCCTTGAAGCAACATAGTGCAAGTAGGTACATTTGTGTGCGCATTGATAAATATCACGCGGGAATGAACTATGTGTCTTTATGTTATACTTATTGATAAAGATGATTACCTAGATATTGTCTAGGTAATACCTAGACAATATCTAACAGAAATCATTAACTTATAGAGCTACCCAAGATAGGAAATTTCATTTACAAGAATAACTGGCCCGAAACGACACATTTTTTTAAAGTCGGTTTATACTACCACTTTTTGAAAGTTACCTAAATTACGCCACCAGGGTTTTTACACCTAAATTTGGTGCAATCGAAACCGAAATTTAGTGCAATCAGTTTAGTCTTATTCCTAGTACCTATCAATTAATGTTGTGAACATTATTCTTTAGCGATTAGTAGGTATTTAATTATTAGTGTTAATTTATATAAGAACTGTAGTAAGAACATCATAAATATCTAAGCTGAAACACGGGGGACAGATGAAAACTGGTTGAAACAACTAGCTTTAGGCAGAATTCATCACAGTCTTGGCGTGAGATGACCGTCGACGACGATGATGTAGGTACGATGTAGAAAATAACACGAAGGTACCTGAAACAAATTGATTAAATAAGTGTTTGTTTTTATTGCTATGAACACGTAACGTTCATAACACCACATCTTAAGTGGCCTTGACATCTGGAATCTGTAATATAAACGTGTAAATAAAACTCTAACCATTTCAAATCTCTCAGAATCACTATAGATAGCAACCAACCTTAGATGAATAAGAAACATATTATGTGGATAAGATATATTATTTATACCCGAATGTTAAGAATACATGAACGAATTTGCTATACCTAATTCTGTGCACTGGGAAGTAGGTACTTAAAAGGGTTTGATTAGACGTCATTACACGTTAGTAGCGCTCATAGCCTGGCTGATTGCGTCGGTCCGATCCTCAGAGAAGCAGCAGCGGGCGTGATCGCTAGGTGGATGGGTGACTACTAATATTCTTTCTTGAGCGTCGCTATGCTTCGCAGAACACAACTGAGCATCCGGCCGTACTGTTATTGTCTTATGGGTCCCCGAGACGATCAAGCGCACTTGACAAGTATACGTAATTGAAGCGAATATTGATCGTTTACTGCGTTGACTTGACACGTAGGTACCTTCTAGCGGTCTATGGCTTGACCATAATTGACAGTGTCAGACTTGTCAAGTGCGCTTGATCGCCTCGGGGGCCCAATAGAGAAGACGTTCAGCTACGTCAGTTCAGTAGCCTTCGGGCCGCATAAACACTTTCGTATAGGTATAGATACTTCTGTTACTTTGGTTGACCAGAGACCGCCCTCTAATCCGCACAAGAGTAGAGTGGTGGAGTAGGTTTGCTTTAGACCTCCTGAATGATGTAATAAGATCTATCTAAATTATAATGGGCTGACTACCGACTATCGACTTGGTCGGTTCATCAATGCTTGATTTTTGATTGATTTGCGGACGACGCAAGCTGTCTACATAACATTATAGAGCGTTGTTAAAACTACTCCTACAAGTTATGTGTATTGTTAGGAAAAAATGAGGAACAAAAAGTCATGTTTTATCTCTTTGTCTTTGTTAACTTTAGGTACCTATGTACGCCGCTACCCCTAAATATTTTCTGTAATTCCCATATTTTGGTGGGTTGCCTGGAAGAAAACGCTATGTAGCGATAATAAGGCCGCCTATTGTTTTGTGCTTTTTGTTTTATGTTTTACTTTTTTGTTTCTTTATTTTATTCCCGGTGTACAAACAATAAAGAGTTTATCTATCTATCATTTATCCCGTTAAATGATATAGCTTTTATATTACCTAAACCGGGACTCAACTATTCGGTGGATAATAATCCACCGAATAGTTGAGTCCCCAGCGTTCACGCAATCCATGCTTTTTATTGATCTTCCTTTTTATTCACCTACTTTCCTTACCTACTAATACGACGAAGGTATGTATATACACCTTCAATAAGGGTTTTTGCCTTAAGCCTAAGCCAAATAATTTTTACCTAGGCTGGTAGAGAATAGATCAATTTAAGAAAGTGCCAGCCCAGCGCAATAGTCTACGTTCGATAGGTACCCGGTTGCATGTAAGTAATGTATTATTTTTGTAGATGTTTATGTTATCTTATTTGTATATCTATTTTTAATTGTCTTATTTGATCTTTTTCTATAAAACTTCCCTGGAAGACGATGATTTTTATAAAAAATATTGCATTTTCGTGTTTTAAACTGTTCTACCTTTGCTCTATATTCGATTAATATTCTTGATTATTCTTGTAACAACTAATAATACTTATGTATTTGCATATTGATAGATCTATACGAATTATTTGATACAAGCTATAATATGTACTCGCTGACGCACCTTTCACCTGTAGGTAGGTACCTACTTAGCAACAAAAGTGGCAACTATAAAAATCAATGATAATAAGGTTAAATCAATGTAATTGCTCAAAACTTCTTATTCGCGTAGGTATACACCCATGGGATTTTCTTAATATTCACTTAAAACACAGCTTCTCCCCGCGGCTTCGCCCCCGTGGATTTGTATATATCGCGAATCGCGAATTGGAAAGGGGGGGGGGGAGTGCTCCCCTACTCCCCAAATAACACTAGGTACATGCAGCAGACACTAATAAATAATATTTAGGTAAATTTCAGCTTCTAGCATTCAGGTATTTTCGACAATTCGTTCAGCCTAGTATTGACGATGATGTTGGTACCTACGAGTAGGTACCTTGCATCGTCAACTTATCTTTTGAGAAAATTTATCGAAATCGGTCAAGCGGTTTAAATTTTTCATACAAACTAACATCCCCTAATCCCTTTAGGTGAAATCCCCTAATCCCTTTAGGGATTGATTTTTGAAAAAGTCGATAAGCGCGCGAAAAATAGTGCTGTGAAAGTTGGCTAATAGTCATTCCTACTTACTTCTCATGTAGCTATCTTATGACATCGGAGTGGATCCAAGAATAGGACACTTCGCATTGTATGAATGTAAGACATTTAGGTAATATATAGTAAGATATAACTTTTTGCGAGAGGTTTTCTTTGCTAACACTACTACAAGCTGGTAGGATTCGTGCCTTTTCATCATCACAACTATAATACCTACCTACATATATTATTGTTTATTCTTTTGCACTGTTGGACTTTAATATTTGCACTTGTTATGAGTTTTTTAGCCATCAAACACCACGCTAAACGTGGACTGTGCAGAATTAGGTATAGGCAATTGAGAACATTATGGAGAACTGTCCCTAATCTCCTCTACTTAACTTTTATTAGTTGTTGTAACTGCACGTAGGAACTCGAATCGTCGAACTGTAAAATTTAAGCAAAATATACCATTTTCTCGTACTTAGGTAATAATCCATTGATTATTCTCGTTATAACTCCTTAAGCGTTAGGTATATCTAACTTTACTCTTAAGTAAAAAATATTTCCCAACCCGGACCAAAGTTACCTAATTATCGCAATAGGTAAGTTAGGTACCTACTTACTTAGTAGGTACAGATACCTACTTAGGTTACTCCCTGCTACCACTGTAACGAAATTAACATTAAAATAGCGCCAACGAATACGTACTAAAATGGCAATAAAAATGTAAGGGATCGAACGAACGTATTTGGCCGAGTAGGGAAATATCTCAGCGGCAGCGATTCTCAACTTTTAATGCCTGTTCCACGTTGCCCTTTTTGTATACCTACATTCGATTTGAACCAAGCAACATTGTAGTGTTTATTAAGATTACGAAGTAAATGATTACGAAGTAGGAAACGGTTCCGTAAGTTTATTGACACGTCTGTAGGATATGTAGGTATGTATAAATTTTCAATCGGTTATTAAATAATAATCCCGTAATTGTGGATCGCATCAATTATGTCGGTAAACTAATTATAATTTGAGCTATGTACCCAGGTATGTTACCGACGCACCTACGTACCGTACAGCGGTAGGTGTGTCCTAGCTGTTACAAACATGGCTAACACGACAACTTGTTGCCACTAATCGTATTCCGCGGTCGGCTCGGAGCTCGGAACCGACGACCGAAACAAAAGTTCAATCAGTGTCCACGGCGGCGCCGCGGCGTATAAATTTTGCAAACGCAAGTCAATAATTAGCTACAAAAACGTTCACGACACTGGGCGACTGCCCCCCTCCACGCGCGCGACATACTGCGGCGCGGCGGCGGCGGAGCCGAGCCGAGCCAACGGACTGCGCCCGCCAGGGGGCTCCGGCCGCCACCCCCTCGAAGCGCCGGCCGCCAATGGCAGCGCAGCGCAGCAGCCATAGGGCCGCGGCGCGCGCCGGGGGCGGGGCGCGTGGAGAGCCCGCGCCGGGCGCCGGGGGCTCCGGGCGCCACTCTCGCCCCGAGAGCCACTAGAGGCTGAGCCGTCGAGTGGCGTCGAGTGTCGACCGGTCGGATGTCCGCGGAGGGCGGCGGCTACTCGCCGTGTCCGGCGGAGGCGCTGCCGGAGCTGAGCGCTGCCGAGCTGGCGATGAGCCTATCGCCCAAGTCGGCCCTGCTGCAGCAGAATCTCTCCCAGCTGCAGCTCCAGCACTCCACGCCCTTCTCCGTCACCGACATCCTGTCGCCCATCGAGGAGTACCGCAAGCTCGAGCTGGCGAACAACCCGCCTTCGCCGTACAGGTGCGTGGATCGATCGGGAGGGGGGCCCTCCGCCCGCTGATTTTTCGAGTGGGCCGAAGGTCTCGAGAGTACTCGAGCGGCGCTCGTAGTCGAAGGATATAGTTCGGTGACGTTTGTTTGTGCAGGTATGTTGTGATCGGCGGTCAAGTGATGATGCGATGTGAATGTGGGGTCAACGATGTGCTTCGGGTGCCCGCTGAGTACCTACGAATGGTTTCGGACTTACAATAAGTATTACGTCGCGTTACGTTTCACCCTTTGCGATTCTCCTGAAGTCTAAAACGAAGTTCAAATGATTAACCCGAAAGACGAAGTAGTTGAAATAAAATGGACTCACAGTGATCCCTTCCGGGGCGTATTGCTTCGCGACACCGAAATGCCACTCGAGGACTATTATGTGCATATGTACGTATACATTTCAAAATAATCCACCTAATTATCTCTACATAAAGCTAATTAATATTTTTTTAATAATCGTTATTCATTAAAATTTGTAGAATATCGGAAATATTTGCGCTACTTCCAACTAGCTAATTATCCGTGCTGAAAAGGATTTTTACAAGTGCCTAATTAACAGCAAATAAGAAGTCAAATGAGTTAGAATGAAAATTTATTGTTATTTTCGAGATCTACAAATCCTTTGAATCGTTCCGTGGTGCGTCAAGATAGGCCTAAGTGACAGTGATAAATTCAGTTGTCGGTTTTATACAAAGAAAGTTCTGTACACCAACCAGTAGGCTAAGTAACATCACTGGTAAGTGCTTATCTTTTATTTGTGGTCAAGAACTTAAAAGGGCATTTCATTAATTACTATTGAAATTGTTCAGTGTTTATAGATTTTTTTCTTAAAGACTACAGTTACTTATCTTCATGAGAACTTATTACCTGCCATTTGCCTAACATTTACCAGCGGTCAATTTGAAAGCATTTAGCATTTTTCTTTGCTTGCTTTATTTTTTATTTCCTACTACCTCTTGGCTAATTTAAATGAATGACAAGATTATTATACCTCAGATTATACCTACTAATTGTACCTAGTAAGTAAGTACTTCATATTTTAACACCACTCTGAATACATCGTTTGTTAGATTACAATTTTGGGGCCTATCAAATTTATAATAAACTTATTCTTAAAAATATAATTATAGTGATTTAGAGGATTTTAGTTACTTTTCATTTTTAATTTTTACTTGATTTTATTTATTTATTTATTTATTTATATTTTATTGTTAATTAGAACGGGTTACCCCAATTCTACTAATTAACACAAAGTTACTAATCTATAAAATTCAAAATTAAGTACACATATAATTACAATGAAATAAAATTAAACATAAAAAGAGTAAATGCAAGAAGAAAAACAGAATACTTATAAAATCAACTTAATTTTAAATAATCAGAAACAATAATGTAATAATTATGAATAAAAAAAAACATTAAAAATAACATTATACCAAGTCATTAATTGAGGAAATACAATAATATGTCAGATTCTCAAATCAAAATAAATAAAATATTAATAAAAATTAACAAAAATTAAAATCTTAACTAGCATCCATAACACCAGTCATACATCTCGCTCACAGAATTTCAGGCACACCGACAAAATCCCAGTCCAGTCATCCGCAAATAGATCACACTCTTGGTGTGAGTCCAGGAGGGCATTGAGTGCTGTCAGGATACGGGGTATAGGAGAATGATAGTGCGCTACTGTGCGTGCTGGCGGTACAGCAAATAGGGGGAGTTTTCTGTGCCGACGATATTTGTCCGGTACGAAAAACCGACTCAGTTCATCGTTGAGGTCTGGAGCGTCAATTTTACCTCTAAGAATTTTGCATGCTGTCATGATCTGTTTGTATTCCCGTCGGACTTCCAGCGAGTTATAATTCAGGCAGCCCAAAAGGAATCGCGTTGGATACAAATATGGATAATATCCATATAAATGTTTATAAAGGTACCTGAGAAAGGTCTTTTGGACTTTCTCAAGAATTAGCGCGTAAGTCTTTTCATACGGGTTCCAGATGCAAGCGCTTGTTTCGAGTTTAGCTCTGACAAGCGCGTTGTATATTAACTTTATGACAGTAACACTACGAAATTCTCTAGCATTTCTTAGTACAAAACCGAGACGTCTGTAACATTCACCAGCTAAAGCTTTTATGTGATCACGGAAAGTAAGCGTTTGATCAAAAGTGACTCCTAGGTCTTTCATGGCACTCGTTCGCGATACATTATCGGAACCGATTTTATAATTAAAGTGTATAGGTGACCTTCGACCAAAACTCATGATGAAACATTTCTTAAGATTGAGCTCCATCTTGTTTGAGAGACTCCAGCGTAATATGGCATCTACGTCGCCTTGCAATGCCAGGCAATCTGCCTGTGATCGTATCTCCTGAAATACTTTGAAATCATCGGCATATAACAGGCACTTGGAATGGGTAATAACCGATGGAAGGTCGTTGATCATGATCAAAAAGAGTAGTGGTCCCAAAACTGAACCTTGGCTGATACTGGTTGCAGGATTATTTATCAATCTATACCTAACTTTTTTTTCCATTTAGCCATTTTTCTTTCCTTGGCTACGAATCCTATTACAATGAATTTTTAAGTGTTACAATAATAAGTAGAAGGCGGGTAACAGAATTTAAAACATCCATTTAACTTTTAAGTTCAGCAGATTATGAACGGTCACATGAGGGTTTTTATTCATTTAATTTTTACTACTTCTGTTATAATTACGATTGAGTGCCGCTGACCTAATTCATTCTTATTTTATTATAATCGGCGCACGCGCATTATTATCCATGTCTTGGTTTAGGTTTCTGTTTTGTAGTGTCTTGTATTAAATACAAGGATTAACATTAGTTATCTTTTAGGACAAAATGCTCCCTTCAATGAGCACTCTTCTTTGAGCGACATCTAACGAATAAGTAGGTACCTTACAATGGTACCTTAGTACCTAGTCAAAATTTATGTAGGTAGTATTGACTTTTGTCTTAGATTAATCTAACACTAAGTTACCTAATGAAGCTCAGTTAAGCTCACTTGATGCAAGTAAACAAAAAAATACCGTTTAAATAATATTCTCTTTAAAAATTATTTAGAAATACGGGGTTTTCCCGTTGGCTCCCATTCTCGTTCTCACCCGTCTCAATAGACCCCGAATTCCAATTTGACAGATAACGTCAAATAAAAGTAAACATTGCTTAAAAGTACAGTTATCAGAAAAAGTCTTAAATACGGTATGTGTTATGTTTTGATAGACAAATCCTACTCGTACATATTTTATCTTTAGGCTATAGGAATACATAGGTTAATTATTGGGTAGGTACCTACATTATCTACTGAAGAATTAAAAAAATAGATTCAAGAAAAAAATCCTTAATTCTTCTGTTTGTATGTAAATGATAAATGTGTTAACTACTTCACTACCTTCGTACCTACTGGGTACGTAAATTTTAGTGATTCTTGTTTTATTCGGAATTTTAGTGCTTGTTGTATACCTAGGGTGATTAAAGAGTTCATATTTGGACTGTTTCCCAAGCCTCAATCGTGTAGGTACACAAAAATTGCTTATGATGCCATTCTATCTAGCTTATGGCACCCATATTTTAATTTTTAATGAGCATTGTTCTTGGAGCGACATCTAATAAGTAGGTAGTAGGTATTTGAGTTACAATTACAACAGCAAATATTATAATGCGAGTCCAAATGTCTTCGATTACCTATGTACATCGATAATGTTCTCATTTTATTGCTCGTCGATGTTGTTGTGTTGTGAACTGTTTTAAAACGACTTCAAAAAAGGAGGAGGTTCTCAATTTGACTATATTTTTATGTGTGTCATAACTTTGTACTGGATGAACTGATTTTGTTAATTATTTTTGTATTCGAAGGCTTCGTGTCTGTTCCCTTATAAACAGCGACATTCGACGGGTAGTTTTTGAGTTGTTTTCAATAATGCGTAGGTATTCAATTTATGGCCTAGACTTATGACTGGGTGTTTTGGTTTTTATTCTCGTATTTTCTTTTATTATTCGAAAGCTGATAGGTAGGTAGGTACCTAGAGTACCTACTTGTCGTCTAGTCCCAAATATAATGTCCCAATTATATTTTAGCGACATATTAGGAGAGCTAGTTTTTGAGTTATCTCTACTTATCGATTTTGAAGTTGGTTATTCTTTTACAAAAAGTTCATTAGTATTTTTTAAAGTTATTTTAATAAAAAAATGCGTTGTAAATTGATATTCCATTGGCAAAAATAATTTGCCTAATCAATATATAACAGATTTTCTCAGGCAAAGGTATTTCTCGTGCAGGCAAGGATTCCTTTTATGATAATAAACATAGCCATATGTTACAGGTACTTACGATAAGTATTTTTGAATACCGATATTTTGACCCTCATAGATCGTGATCACGTCAGAACCACCCCTAATACGCACCTTTCGTACTCGTTAATAACCTATCGTAATAAAAGTAAAATCTGCGACGAGTTGAGTTTAAAACCATATACCTAATAAACATAGATGTAGGAATATAATAAATATTGTGTGATCTAAGAACTAGGCATTATAAAGGGCGGTCATGCCTAGAGGCAATCGACCGTTCCTCGTACAAATGATCATTCTATTTTATCCCAGGCACAAAACCTGTAAATGGTTATTGGCACACTAAGTACATTCAAACACATGCTACCAATATTTACTCGCCGTGTTTGCATGTACATAAATGACGCAATGACCGCCGTATACTAATATTTTAATGTTGCCTGCAATACGTATTATAATATCTATAATAGGTAGGTGCTATAGCTATAATACCTATGAATAGGTTTGTGAATTCTAACAGTCCCCTACATGACGTAGTCTGACTTAATACTAAGATTTTTAATTTATTTGTCGTACCTATATGTACCTTTAGTATCACTGCCTACTATTGAGACGATAACCAAATTCAACCGTATTTACCTATATTTACCTTACTCCTTAGGTAATTATTAAGGTAATTATAAGTACATAGATAATCTGTACCAGATCTAAATATACCTTTGGTACCTTAAGGTTATGTTTGCTGTTTTAAATTTGTTTTTAACTAAACATTATACTATGGAAGGGAAACATGTATTATTTACTAGTAAATCCGCCCTCGCTTCGCTTCGGGAAACCAGTCCCTTCAAAAATCTCTATAAATTTTAACAAATTATGTTATTCCGATGTCTAAGCTATATTAGGTACTGCAAAGTTTCATGAAAATCCGTTCAGTAGTTTTTGCGTGAAAGAGCAACAAACACACATACATCCTTACAAACTTTCGCATTTATAATATTAGTAGGATACTTTTTATCTTCCTGAACCTTTTCTCCATGTAAATTTTAATTGAAAGGTGTAACTAACCCTTACCAAAATGCACCCTACTACACGCGTGGGTTATACCTACTTGAAGACGATTACAAAATTTTGCCTTTACCTACTCCATTTTTGGTGCCATATACATAGTCTCGGTTGGATGAAGACAAATCATTAGATTTCTTATTCAAATTTATTTTAAAGGTGTGCGAAGTGCGAAGCGGTGCCATCGTGGCCAATTTAGTCTAGGCCTAAGATATCCTTATTCTATGCTCTATGCATGGTGACAGGCCGGGGAAGCCTCCTCTTCTCTACATCTAGAACTAGGTTAGGCTGTGGCGTCAGCTTCTTTCCTTCCAAGGTCATTTCTTAGCGTTGTACTCGTAGTTTCTCCTATTTATATCAATTGAAATCCAGTTGGTACCTCCTAATCATTGGTTGAGTTTGCCAGCCTGGCTATATAGGGTACCATGTTGCGTTTTACTACTTTACAACAGTAAAATGTTTTATTACTTGGTGTTGTTTTTCAAATTATGTTCAGCATGTTCGGTTCGAAGTACACCTTTGATGTTTTAAATATCTAGATGGAAGATCGAATCCGCGAAAACGTGTCAAAAAATTGTGGCTAACTGTTAGCCACAATTTTTATATCATTACGCACAGATTACGCACACATAGACAATAAATGAACGTGAAAAACATCGCCTGCACGCACACATGATTGATAATGTTGCCTTGTTTTTTTTGTTTTCATTGCAGGGCGACGCTCAATCTAGATATTTAAAACATCATTGGAAGTCCACCTATCCCAACGTAAAGATCTCTACATAGTGGCAAATACTTAGCTTATTTTTGTCATTTGCTTTTAAAAGGTTGTTACGTAGAAAATATTGTTGTTTTAAAGTTCTTTATATAGGTATCTTTAAATTATTTGAATGTTAGATTGTTGTCTTGGGACAGAGACTATTTCGGTTGCATTTATAAACATTACAAATATACCTGTTCATTTGTCTCTTTCTAATCAGCCAATATGTGAATGAAACACATTTAGGTATTGCAAAGGGTGTTAGTCTATAATGTCTATATACGTATAATAAAACTTTACGTGATAGCTGTCGGTACATAGCAATTATATTTAAAAATCATAATGGGGGTTTTTATTTATGCAAGAGAATCCCAAACAGTTTTTTCATTTTGTCTGTTTGTCTGTATGTTTGTGCACTAGCATCTTAGAAACTTCATGATTATATTGTAATTGTCTTCACTTAAAATTAAGTTTAATTTAGTTTAGTTTAATTAGTATTTAAATCGGGTAACAAATAAAGAAGTTATATGGGTGAAGTATAACGAAATCCACGTGGGCGAAGCCGTGGGCGGAAGCTAATATAATATAAAGAATATTTATAATGTGACAACCCTGGCGCATCGACTTCGCTACGCCGAAAACAATAAACAATAGGGGCCATAAACATGTCGAGTCAACAATAGAACAATAGCGCGCTTGCCCGTCTTACAAATACGCACGACGCTTCGACCATTACGGCAATAGTCATACGGGCGAAAGTCGGTTGCAAGGAACGTTCTCGAAGCTTGTTTGGAGCGGGTCCGCGGAATTCGCGGGAATGTTCTCGATTGTCATGAATGGTGCGTGAGTGGTATAAAAAGGGGGCGATCGGTCAAGTGCGGACATTCTCGTTTCGGAAGCGAAACCAGGAAGATACCAGCGATACCTACGAGCGATACCAGTGAGAAGTGAAGTGATTTCTACGTGCGATACAGTGTTCGACGAGTGTGTTTACGAGTACCTACGTGCATAGTGTTGTGGTGTGTACTGTGTACAGTGTGTAATTGTGTATCTACGAGTACAATAAAGTCTTTGTGGTACATTTTGGCATTTTCTCGAACCCCATACTCCTGACACGTAACAATTGGTGACAGAAGCGGAATGCCTGTTGTACCTCAAAGTGAAGAAGGGATTCGTACGCGGCGGCAGACGGCATTGGATGCCGCGCGGATGGAGTCGCCGGGGCGTGACCGAATGGAAACGGAGACCACCGCTGGACCTTCAACTACATCAGCTGCATCAGTACCAACACCGAGTGCATTCGATATGGCCTCTCTATTAGAGGCCATACAGCGGAGCCAGCGCGAAGCCATGAAGAGCCTGGAAAGTAAAATGGAGGGCCAGCGCGAAGCCATGAAGAGCCTGGAAAGTAAATTGGAAAGCCAGCGCGAAGCCATGGAGAGCCAGCGCAAAACCATGGAGGCGGGCCTAGGGACAATCGATGCAAAGCTGGACGGTTTCCAGGGGGATTTGAACGTCGTGAAGGAGGATCTAGAATTGGTCAAGGTGCGAACATCCGAGCACGACCAAGCTCTCAAGACCCATGACGCATTACTCAACTCCCACGAAACTAGGCTCGTGGATTTGGACAAGAAGCTGCAAAAAATGAAGGTTTTGGGCACGGCAGCAACCAGCCCATGTCCTGGGGCCCCGAAATTTAAAGTCCCAAGTTTCGACGGCACGACCTCGTGGACGGCGTTCAGGCATCAGTTCGAGGTAGTTGCAAATGGGAATGGCTGGGAGGACGAGCACTCGTTGGCGGCACTCACCCTAGCGCTACGAGGAGAGGCACTGCTTGTGCTTGAGAACCTGCCCGCCGAGCGACGCACCTTGGAGTCGCTATTTAAGGCCCTGGAAGCTCGATACGGGGAAAAGCATCTCGAGCACGTGTACCGCGCGCAACTTAAAGACCGAGTACAGAAGTCGAGCGAAGGACTGCAGCAATGGGCTACGGAGATCGAGCGCCTCGTACGCCGAGCCTATGCGTCGAGTTCCACACCGGTCGAAGACAAAGTTTTAGAGGCGTTCGTCAGCGGAATACGGGATCCCGAGGTGAGAGCAACGGTGCGCTTGGGGCATCACACAACATTGGAAGCAGCTTTGGCGCATGCCCTTGAAGTGGAAGCGGTACGAAGCAACTATAAAGGTTGTAAGGTGCGTGAAGTCGTAGCAGCGATTCAACCTCGTACTGGGCCTATCTGCTACGGATGCGGCGAACGAGGCCATATAAGGATTAACTGCCGGACTCGGAAGCAACCGAAAGCGGTGTCGACCGCTACCCAAGTCGACACCCAGGAGCCGTTAAACTAAGAGGCGCCAGCGCCGCGGGGCGGGCACTGGCTGGACTTCGTCGAGCCCCTACTGTATTGGTATCACAAGCTTGTGACGGGAACAGCCTCGTAACTACTGGAGAAATAAATGGCATACCCTGTCGCTTTACTATTGACACGGGAGCATCGAAATCCATCGTTCGACCGGAACTACTGAAGCGGACTATCATGTGGGAAAATGGACGACCATCATTCAATCTGCAGACAGCGACAGGCCAGCCAGTGACCGTCCTAGGAGTTACGGAAGCAAGACTGAAACTCGGAAGTGACATTTACACGCAGTCTGTCTTAGTGGCGAATATAACTGACGACTGCATTATCGGACTGGACTTTCTACGGACACATCACTGTATAGTTGATATAGCCAGAGGAGTGTTAAGCTTCAAGGATCAAGAAGTCTTCTTGGACGGTTCATGTTCAGGAGCAGTGTACTGTTTGAGGACTGTGAAGCTGGCACCCAGATCGGAAACCTTGGTCCAGATTAGGTTTCCCGAAAAGATACAGCTGGATCGATGTGTCGTAATAGAAGATTGTGGAGATCATCCTAGTTGGATCACGGCAAGGACACTGCTCATGACCAAACGTGACGCCAAATTAAAGGTCATCAATCTTAGCAGCACGCCGATATACCTCGCAAAGAATACGGTTATCGGCCGATGTGAAACCGTGGACAGCTTGAGGAAGGTCCAAGAAAACTCAGACAAACCTGGATCAACGGATCACATGACATCTTTGCTGGAGGCGACAAGGAGGAATTTGAGCTCCGAAGAATATACTCAGGCAGCAAAGTTGTTAATGGACTACAAGGACATCTTTACCAGAGGAGATAGCGACCTGGGAAGAACAAATCTTGTCACTCACCCAATAGATACTGGTACAACCTTACCAATCAAGCAAAGACCAAGACGAGTACCATTGGCAAAGGAACACGAAGTTGCTGAAATGATTCAGGACATGGTGCGCAGCAAGGTCATCGAACCGTCAACTAGCCCTTGGTGTTCACCTGTGGTGCTCGTGAAAAAGAAGGATGGCAGTACTAGATTCTGTGTTGACTACAGGATGCTTAACAACGTTACCAAGAAGGACAGCTACCCTCTGCCTCGGATTGACGACACATTGGATATGCTTGGTGGCATGAAGTGGTTTTCGACGGTCGACCTGAAGAGTGGTTACTGGCAAGTAGAAGTCCGGCCAGAAGACAAAGAGAAGACCGCCTTTACCACCGGAACCGGAAATGGCTTGTGGCAGTTTCGCGTAATGCCTTTTGGATTATGTAACGCTCCTGCCACTTTTGAGCGTCTCATGGAGCGAGTGTTGGTGGGACTTTTGGGGGACGCTTGTCTGGTATACCTCGATGACGTCATAGTCATGGGACGAAACTTCGTGGAACACAAGCGAAATCTGGAGAAGGTATTCAGACGATTCCGTGAGTCCAACCTAAAGCTCAATCCGAAGAAATGTGACTTCTTCAAGAAGGAAGTATCATTTTTGGGACACATCATATCGGACGAAGGTGTTCGAACTGATCCAGACAAGATAAGAGCTGTTCAAGAATGGCCGACACCAAAGAACAAGACCGATGTGAGAGCCTTCTTGGGGCTATGTGCCTATTACCGTCGGTTTGTGAAGAACTTCTCAGAGATAGCCAAGCCATTACACCGTCTCACAGAGGACAAGAGAATCTTCAGTTGGGATTCCGATTGCGAAGATGCGTTTGTTCGCTTAAAGGAACGTCTGTGCTCGGCTCCGATTCTTGGCTATCCCAGAAGAGAAGGGAGATTCATAGTGGACACGGACGCTAGCAATACTGGCATCGGAGGAGTACTATCCCAAGACCAGGACGGCCAGCAGGTGGTCATTGCGTACTTTAGCAAGACCCTTTCGAAACCGGAAAGAAATTATTGTGTGACTCGGCGAGAATTACTGGCTGTGGTGAAGACCCTTCAGCACTTCAACAAGTATTTGTTGGGACGCGAGTTCACAATAAGGACGGACCACGCTGCTCTGAGGTGGCTTCTGCAATTCAAGAACCCGGAAGGCCAGGTCGCGAGGTGGATCGAACAGCTTCAAGAGTTCAACTTCGTAATAGAGCATCGCAACGGAAGAGCTCATTCGAATGCCGACGCCCTGTCACGACGCCCATGCTCCGAAGAATGTCGACATTGCATCAAGCATGAGGCCAAAGAAGAGGTCAGGGTGATAAGGATGCAGGACCTAGACGAGTCTTGGGGAACGGAGCAAGTAAGCCAAGCTCAGAAGGAAGACAAAGACCTCAGCCTGATCATGGAATGGAAAGCCAAAGGACAGAGGCCCCTGTGGAGTGATGTGTCAGCATCAAGCGCGACGACTAAGGCATACTGGGCTCAGTGGGACAGCCTTACACTAGAGAATGGCGTGCTTTACCGGATCTGGGAGTCACTCAACGGAAGGGAACGAACCCTGCAAATGGTTATCCCTAGAAGTAAAGTGGCTGATTTGCTGAAGCTCGTACACGATGGCACTTCCGGTGGGCACCTCGGCATCAAGAAGACCCTCGTAAAGATACGAGAACGCTTTTATTGGGTGCGATGTCGAGAGGACGTTGAAGATTGGTGCAGAAAGTGTACAGTGTGCGCTTCAGTGAAAGGGCCCCGCACTAGATCTAAAGGGAAACTACAGTTGTACAACGTCGGAGCCCCTTGGGAGAGAATCGCCATAGACGTTGCTGGGCCATTCCCTCAGTCTGAAGACGGGAATAGATTCATTATCGTGGTTCAAGACTACTTCAGCAAATGGCCGGAAGCGTTTGCAACTCCGAACCAAGAGGCGAAAACCGTGGCCAAGAAACTTGTCCAAGAGGTAGTTTGCCGCTTTGGTGTACCATTGGAGTTACACAGCGACCAAGGCAGGAACTTCGAGTCAACGTTATTCCAGGAGATGTGTGATCTTTTGGGAATAAATAAGACACGTACCACACCGGCGCATCCTCAATCTGACGGCATGGTGGAGAGATTCAACCAAACGTTGGAAAATCACTTGGCCAAGGTCGTCGAGGAACATCAGCGAGACTGGGATCGGTACATTCCTCTGTTCCTGATGTCATATCGCTCTGCCATACACGAATCTACAGGGTTTACACCGGCTAAAGTTAACTTCGGAAGAGAAATGCGTCTGCCATTGGATTTGCTTACCGGAACACCGCCAGATGCCCCGAAACCAACAGTTGAATACATCGCGGACTTACGGAAACAATTGGACGAGACACATGATCTTGTAAGGGAGCAATGTTTGAAGACCAGCGAAAAGATGAAAACCCGGTACGATCGCGATGCTCGGAAACATGGTTTCAAGGAGGGAGATTCTGTATGGTTGCACAATCCACTGCGGAAGAAAGGGAAGTCTCCGAAGCTACAAGCACGATGGGAAGGCCCTTACACAGTTGTCACGAGGATTAACGACGTGACCTACCGGATCAGACAGGGGGACAGAAGAAAGCCGAAGATCGTGCACGTGGACAGATTGGCACCATTTCATGGATCGAATAATGCTCGGGACGAGCATGACTAAGAGGGGGGCAATGTGACAACCCTGGCGCATCGACTTCGCTACGCCGAAAACAATAAACAATAGGGGCCATAAACATGTCGAGTCAACAATAGAACAATAGCGCGCTTGCCCGTCTTACAAATACGCACGACGCTTCGACCATTACGGCAATAGTCATACGGGCGAAAGTCGGTTGCAAGGAACGTTCTCGAAGCTTGTTTGGAGCGGGTCCGCGGAATTCGCGGGAATGTTCTCGATTGTCATGAATGGTGCGTGAGTGGTATAAAAAGGGGGCGATCGGTCAAGTGCGGACATTCTCGTTTCGGAAGCGAAACCAGGAAGATACCAGCGATACCTACGAGCGATACCAGTGAGAAGTGAAGTGATTTCTACGTGCGATACAGTGTTCGACGAGTGTGTTTACGAGTACCTACGTGCATAGTGTTGTGGTGTGTACTGTGTACAGTGTGTAATTGTGTATCTACGAGTACAATAAAGTCTTTGTGGTACATTTTGGCATTTTCTCGAACCCCAGTACTCCTGACACGTAACAGTACGATACCGACCTGTGGACGCTTAGCTTTATCCTCTGTTTCGCACTGCGTGATGGATTTTCTATGACAGGCTAGGAAAGATCTTTGTCGGAAAAATTGTTCTCGTGGCACATGAAAATTGCTTAGGCTAAGCGTCCACCGGTCGGTATCGTACGCAACGGACGCATCGCAGTAATCGCATTATTTTTTCATACTGCGTCCACTGTACCGGCAGCGTTCGGATTGCCGACGCAAGTAACAGCAATCGGATTGCCGAAACCAGTTTCATTCGGATTTTCTTAGTGATCGCACGTGTGTTAAAGAAAATGGAGGAAAGCGAAGAAGAACAATTTGTCTTTATTGCTTGTTTGTTAGCAGACGAGGAAGAAAATGTCTATGCCACTCGCTTGTAATACCTTTTTAACCCAGTGTGCTAATGTTTGAGACCCAACTTTTTTATGAGGTTTTCTTATTCCGATGTAAAGATTTCCGTCAGTTGGATATCGCCGCAACCCTGTTGTTTTTTGTATGTATGTTTGAACAGCCAATGCCGGACAAATGCTCGGATTTTCGCGAATGTAGGGTAATCTGATGAGCGGTTGGCAAACTCCAGGCTTTGAATTTTTAATTAGGTCAATAATCTTAATTACAATAAAATCATTTTCTATCAATATATTTTCTAATTTAATTAAACTAAGGGTCTGCATCCTTTGAGCAGAAGCAATAGCTAAGAGAGTGCAAACTTTATGAGATAAATCAGCTAATGATATATCCTCATAAGGATACAGTTGTGAGAGGTGGTTCAACACTATATTTACATATGTCCCACGTTGATTTATATTTGGGATTTGGTGGCCTAAGTCGGTAAACGCCCTTAAAAAATCGATTAACATAATCATTTGAATATAGGTATATTATGCCAATCACCACACAGATAGCCACGATGGTGTGGGCATCCGCTAGATCCGTTACATAGATGATCCGGTGGATGATGCGGACCGAGCGAGCGCGCGGGGTGCGTCCACAGATCGGCATTCCGTATGACGTCATCAGCACGCATCGCAAAAGTTGCCTCTCGGAGAATCGGCGTCGGCATTGCCGATGTGCGATCCGTACGATGCGGATCAGTGGACGCACTTGTATGACTTTCTATACAAAGAATACTAAAATCCGTTTAATGCGATGCGTCCGATGCGTACGTTACCGACTGGTGGACGCTTAGCCTTACGCCGCTTTTCCCATGGAGCAATTCGAGTTGAGGCAACTATCAAATTTTCAAAAGTTTCCTGTAAAAAGTTGATAGTTCTACAACGTATACGGTTGCCGCAATTTTATAGCAATTTGTGAGCAATTTTTATGCGAGTTGCTCAATCTACGCATTTCCGGGTACCGGCAGAGCAGAGGGAAGGAGGGTGTGAAATCGCCTATAGGAACTGACCTAGTCAACGATTACAGCAACTGAAAACTGTTGACGATTGCCGGAACTCGAAACTCGAGTAACTGTGTGTGCGCAGTCCAATTGAAATGTATGGAAACAGCTAGTTGCCAGTTGCTGCAATGGTTGCTCCGTGGGCAAAGCGCCTTCTTGTATTCGTCTCGCTCAACAGAACAACTCAACTTTTTGTTTTCTTCTGTGTCTGTGTTTGAACAAAGAGTTTATAAAGTAGAGTGAGTGGGCGAGCCATACGGCTGCCCATTACATTGCAATCGCCCCCGGTTAGAAAGAGAAACAACGATAACGGTTATTATCTATCTCTCTCCGATCCCGCCGAGCCCGAAAGAGAAAGTTGATTACTAAAGATTTCGTCTCTTTTTATTCGAGGTACGCTCTGAAGCATGGCTTCTTCTATCCTCCATGATCTGCACTCTATATACTTTTGAACCACAAATTATTGAACTCTTTGGTTTTGAATGCGCTTTTGACCACAAACAACACCTATCAACTAACCATAGACAATTAGCCGTCAGCTGCCGTCATGCCGTCCGATCTGACACCTGACTTTTTATGTTGCACGCAAGAATATCTAATTTGATTCGACAGTTCATAATTAAAACATACACCATATACAGTAAAAAATTGTCTGTCCAATGTGTGGAGATCCAAGCATGTAACCGGGAACAAGGGGAGTCTGTTATGGCGCTTCGTGGTCACATGCGCTCAGCTGAGGTGTCAACGGCGATCTCAATGGGGCTTCACTGGCGGTGTCGATGAATAATAACAGGATATGATAACATGGCCGTTCAACCTGACTCTGGCGGGAAAGACGACGTGAAGACTCAGTTCGTGACGCGGGAAGGGACGTACAGGCTGATGACGCTGTCGGAGTACTCGCGGCCGAACCGGGTAGGGTACACGAGCGGGTCGGGGTCGACGCATGTGCGCGTGTCGCTGGTGACCCTGCCGCCCGGGCCCGCGGAGGAGGCGCCGGGCTCCGACCCGCCCGGCTCCGACGACCGGATATGCTTCAACCACGGCAAGGAGCTCTATGTTTACGTGTACAGAGGCGTCAAGAAGGTATGCATTTGTAGGTCGATAGCAGTTATACCGACGATAAAGTATTTGTTTACTAACTACTGCATTTTACTGCTTTATGACTGACAGTAATAGCCCATGTCCATTTTGTTTATAGTGATGCAATGATCTAGATTCTTCAGTGACTGATATTATTACAATGTATTCTGAAATTTAAACTCAGTATCCTCTCTTCTGAAATCTAGTGAGAAAGTTATTAATTGACAAAGAGATTTTATAAAATTCAGTAGGTATAAATTCAGTGTCTGAAAATCATTTGGTCATTCAATTGGTCCAATACTTTTAAAAGCTTGAACTTACAGCTCCTTTGGGTTAGAGTGACCTAAAATGTAAACACCTTTTGTTTCATTAACTTTTGTGTAGTTAGGCATAATTTAAGGGTTACTCAATAGAATGAGATGGGTGAGAAAGATTGTGTGCTATAGTACCACTTCAAACAAGATGGACTACTTTATAAAATGTGGATGCTAATTAGATATGCTTATTATTTGAAATATAATTGACTTCATTCATCTTTTGGTCACAAGTCAATGTAGTGTTCTTGTGTTCTTAGTATTCACTGCAATTTGCAGTATGTATGTCTTACCCAGTTACTGGGTAAAAGCTGACATAACAGCACCAGCACAATTTTCTTGTCATTGCCAGTTATGTGTCGGTGTTGTTGTAAAGATTGATGTCTCTATGAATAAAATGACTGAAGCCTGAGCAGTTATTGTTAATAGTTACATCTATTTCATATTGAATTTTATTACCATTCTGCAGGCAGCGGACCTAACAAAACCAGTTGATAAGAAAATGTACAAGGGCACAAATCCAACATGTCACGACTTCAACACGGTCACCATGACGTCGGAGAGTGTGTCCTTGATCATCGGGTTCTCTACCGGCCAGATACAACTCATAGACCCCATTAAGAAGGAATTAAGTAAACTGTACAATGAGGAGGTAAGCATTGAATTGTTTGTGAGTAAATTGAAAGCTTTCTTCCACCTATCATTGTTCAGTATTTTACTCAAGTCTTATAACTCAAGTATTTACACCAATAAACAATTTATTCATTGCTTGTGTTCATGGATTTTTCACATTGCATTAGGTAGTACCTGAAAATATGTGTGTTTATTATTAAGTTCTTTTTTTTTGATTTATACATGTGACACTGCAGTATGTATTATTCCATTTTGCCACACAATGCCACTCCTTTTTTATACCCTTTTTCCAAATTGATCTATTTTATGGCAAACCATTTACATAAAAATCTAGCAATGTTTTGCATTAATACATAACATTGCTAAGATTGAAAGTAAGTCTTAGATTGATAGACTTTTACTTAGTAATCTAAGCAACATAACTAAAACTCTAAATACCAAGGATAATGGTTTTGATAGCTATGAGGTAAAGTATATTATATCATAGTCTCACTTACAATGCAGGAAGTGACTCATTGTTGCATGTGTGATGTTAGTGCACAGTTTCAATTTGTTTTATGCCGATCTCAAGTATGTTTTATCTTTCCCATACACAATTATGGTTCACTTTATCAGCCATATCAATATCAAATTGTGTTGATAAGGTAGTAATAACATCTTTTTAGCTTTTTCTATTGTGGATTATCATCTCATGTCTAGAATATAGACAAAATTGCAGGGTAATGATCTTTAAAGTGAAACATGCAATTTAAATAACTGACAAACACAAGATTAATATAATATATCTATCAATAAATTCTGAATAAATTATTTCCTGAGACTTGTCCATTGTTGGAAGTGTTCAATTATGTATGGCCATAATATTGTGTTGCTAACTGTAGCTGTATTATTTGTGGTTTTTTTATTCATTATGTATGATTTTTGATCCCCTCTTCGGTCTTTGTCACAACAGTAACTGGTCACATTTGTGACAAGCCCCAGGATTTTTCCTAATCCTAGTGTGATGTCAGTCATTTTACAATTTTACATCTAAAAAAAAAATAAGTTAAAACACCTTGAGATGAAATTTACAGTCCCGCCTACAACTTTGTCACACAATGTCACACTTAACGTACCCCCTTTTCTCTCCTAAATGTGTGACGTAATTTACGGATAGCCCCTAAGCTTTGTTAAGCTACCAACGGAAGCAATACCTACATAGTTCCGTTATCCCCAGCGGCTGATCGACAAGACGCGCGTGACGTGCATCAAATGGGTGCCGGGCTCGAGCAACCTGTTCGTGGCGGCGCACGCGTCGGGCCAGCTGTACGTGTACAACGACGAGCTGCCGTGCCCCTCGGCCGCGCCGCACTACCAGCTGTTCAAGCAGGGCGACGGCTACTCCATACACACGTGCCGGACCAAGTCCACGCGGAACCCCTTGTATAGGTGAGCGTTGGTTTGTGGTGGTAGTCTGGTGGGGAAGGTGCACAAGTTGAGGGTACAGGCTGTCTGATCAAGTGTAAATTGACAGACTTCAGACATTAAAAAGATATTTGTAATAAGAGAATAAATAGTCCAATAATCCTTATGAATACCTCAAATTAAAGCTTCATTTATGACATTTGTTGGGAAGGGACGGTAACGAACGAAACGAATTAATTTATTTGTGTATACTTTATTTTTCACTTTATAACTGTCGGTTTTTTTGCGAGGAACAAAGGATTTCTCATCGTTTGACTATTCATAATAAGTTCAGACTTGTAATCAACATAATAAATTCCACGTGACAGGTGGGTGGTGGGCGCGGAGGGCAGCTGCATCAACGAGTTCGCGTTCTCGCCGTGCGGCGCCAACCTGGCCGTGGTGGCGCAGGACGGCTTCCTGCGCGTCTTCCACTACGACACCATGGAGCTGGTCGGCCGCGCGCGCAGCTACTTCGGCGGCTTCCTGTGCGTCTGCTGGGCACCCGACGGCCGCTACGTCGTGGTCGGCGGCGAGGACGACCTGGTCACCGTGTGGTCCGTGGCCGAGCGCCGCGTGGTCGCGCGCGGCCAGGGCCACCGCTCCTGGGTGTCCGTCGTCGCCTTCGACCCCTACGTGGCGAGCTTCGCGGACGGCGAGCCCGAGCCCGACGCGGAGGACGCGGAGCGCGGCGCCGCGCAGTGCTACCGGCTCGGCAGCGTGTCGCAGGACACGCAGCTCTGCCTGTGGGACCTCACCGAGGACGTGCTGCGGCCGCCCGTACGCGCGCGCGCCTCCGCGCACCTCTCGCCCAACGGCCGCGCGCTCGCCAACGGCGTGCCCGGCGCGCGCCCGCCGCCGCGCGGGCCCAAGGCGCCCAAGGTCGGCCCGAAGCCCGCCGAGCCGGCCGGCGCCGCCGGGGAGGCGGCCGGGGCGAAGGCCGCCGCGCGGGCGAAGGGCGGCGCGGCGGCGGCACCGGCGGGCGGCGGGAAGCCGAAGGAGGAGGGCGGCGGGTCGATCGGCGCGCACCTGTCGCAGCGGCTCGCCGGGTTCGCGTTCGGCGAGCGGCGCTCCGAGCACCGGCGGAACTTCAGCCTCGGGCGCGCGGCGGCGGGAGCGGCGGGCGCGACGGGCGCGGCGCGCGGGGAGGCGGGCGAGGGCGCCGACCCGCTGCGGCTGATCGGCACGCCGGCGTGCCCGCGCTTCGACGAGTGCCCGGTGCTGGAGCCGCTGGTGTGCAAGCGCGTGGCGCACGAGCGGCTCACGGCGCTGCTGTTCCGCGCCGAGTGCCTGGTGACGGCGTGCGCGGACGGCTGCGTGAACACGTGGGCGCGGCCGGCGCGCGCGCCCGAGCCGCGCCGCCGCGAGCGTGTCGACCGCCCGGACCGCCCGGAGCGCGCCGACCGCATCCACCTCGTCGACTAGGGCCGCCGCTTCAGTACAAATGGTGATTTCGTGAAGTGATATTGGGAGACTTACGCGGTGACGTGGCTGCGTTTCCTTTGTCCGGTGTTTACTGTACAATATCAACTTTCAGTGTTCGTACTCCCCATGCGGTTGGATCCCTGGTCGACTGCAAGCACAACATATAAAAAGTCTTCCTATGCATTGCAGCTGACGGCCCCTCAGTCCGTTCTAAGCCCAGACATTTGTCTCCTTAATGTGCTTTTCTCAGCAAGTATTATTTTATTTTTGAAGGTTGGGATCTTTTATTTTAAACACTTGGTTACTAGAAGAAATTGAATATATACCATAATCTTTTTCTGCATTGATTTTAAAATTGGACAAAAACAAGCAACATAATTGGTGTTATGCTGTATAGTACTGACAACCGCACGTGAGTATGAACACTTTCCAATATATTTTTAATTTTTTATAAGTTGATCAGTTCACAACATTGTATCGCCCGTCCTCCCGCAACTACCGTTGCTGTAACTACTTGTCATCCTCGCCCGAAATGAACAATAATACCCATTTGTATGTATTACGTTAGTCCGTTTGTAGCTGTGTACTTGTAAATACGAAGTTGTACATAATCTGCTGAGCCTGGACAGCCCGGAGTGTCCGTACTATTCTAAAGTCGTGACTACACTGGTGACGTGGTTACGGTCGACATTAATATTTTAATGAGCAAAAAATTGTATATTGTTGATGATATAGTTGATGAGTCTTATGAAATTGATTCCTGGATCCCAACTTGCCACATAGATTATAATAATAATTTAAGCGTTTTTTGAAACGAGAAAATTGTGAGTATTTTTTTAAATTCAAATTAATTGGTGATCCCTTTGAAGGTACTGATGCATTTCCATTACCGTAAGATGGCTCGTCTGCTCATTAAGGGGCTGTGTACACAAAGAAAATATCAAATACATGATGTGTTAATTTGTGACTTCATATGCGATTGTCGCAAGTCGCAGTCACCAGTGTAGCTGTGCCCTAACAGTCATTGTTAATATTCCATTAAAGCAATTTGTTGGTCTGTGTGTTTGGAGCGTGTGCACTGGAGCCTTGCTGTACTCAGTGCAGGATACTATTACGTTTTGTATAAGAATGCCTTCAGGATGTAACGACGTTAAGTATGATTATTTACGTTGATAAATTGTATATATTATTTTGAAAATAATATAATGATTATGTACTTTACATTTTGTTGTACCGTGTTACTGTATTGTAGATAGAAAGAATTATTGAAATATAATTTTACTTGAATAACATTTTCTTTTTCTTTATCTTGGTATAGAATAAAAAAGCAAGTTTAGAAGCAATATTTTTATATGTCACTGATGAATCAGCAAGGTTACAGTAATGAAGAGTTTCTGATAAGGCGGCGTGCATTGTAAAGTAATACATATTTGAGCAGTTTTTTCTAAAAAGTGCTGCGCATGCGTAGATCCTCTCCATTGGCTTTTGTTGAAGAAATCATACGTCACATTTCAAAGCATGTCGACAGCTGCGGCGAATGAGAACTAAATGACTTTTTGCGGCATCGCATTTATATAGATCAATCTACTTAACAATAATAACTAATTCTTTCAAATACAAACGGGTACTCATGATTTTGATTTGTGCAACTGATATTTCGTCAGTTGCGTAGTGGGGAGATTATTGATAGATCACATTTAACATAAATTATTGTAGTGATAGCTAAGCTTTGTAAATACATCCGTGAAAATCGTGAGTTCCTGTTAGCATTTTAAATTATTATTGTCCGCAATGTACAAGTATAAAATCATAGTGATCAATTGGCAGAAAAAAATTACGAATATAAGTATTTAGATTATTGACAGTATACGAATGAAAACAAAAACGAATTACATAATGCGATCTGTAATATACTTAATTGCTTGAAATACGTTTACGAATCAGGCGGTCGATCATGGAGCCAGATTACATTACATTCCATAGATTTTATCCGAGAGCCTGGCGTTTGGCGCTCAAGATTCAGACAATATTCGACTTATACCGTTTATGACGCCTAAAACGACATTTTCTATAGAAAATACAATGTTTTTAACATTTTGATCGCTTAGTGAACGCGCCTTAAGACTCAACTAACGGGAAAGCATTAAAATATGAGCTTTATTTCACGTCGCTTACAGTCGCATTTTCTTAGCCAAGTGTCATTCCCACAATCAAATTAATTTTAGAAAAATTTGAAAATTCAACCGTAACACCGTGATGTTAGTCACGTTTCTATGCTTTCCAATGAGTTGAACCGAAGTCGAGTCGAGTTTAACTTGATGTAATGTGGCCAGGCCTTAGGGTGCGGTTCCACTGAGGCGGAGCGGAGCTGTGCGCGATTCACCAATCACATGCCTTGAAATCCACATCTCATTGTGCCTCGCGTGATTTTCAAGGCATGTGATTGGTGAATCGCGCACAGCTCCGCTCCGCTCCGCCGCAGTGGAACCGCACCCTTAAACGTTTAAAGCTGTGTATGTAGCCCAAGTTACGCTAATTGAGCTAAGCTAATCTAAATGTAATTGATAATCTAGATTCACCATCATAAAAATTATTAGGTTGTTGAAGGTAGTGTCTACCAACAGTACCAACTAATTAAAATAGTTGTAAAATGCCGCTATATCATTATTCCTTTCTTATTACATAAGGTATGAGCGGCATAACACTTTTGGAAGGCGAAGCAGAGTTTTAAATGACATTGGGTTTGTAACATTTTATTTAGGTAGCAACCTATTATAATTGAGAATGTGGGACATCATCACTTCAGCGTTTATTTTACTATTTCACCTTAGCAGCTGCTTAGCTCATGTTTTTCATCCCCCTTTCCGTGAGATAGCAACAGAGACTGAACTGAGATTGGTATAAGACTTGTCCACGTTCCACGACTCACTGTAAATATATTAGATGTAGGTTTCCATGCGATCTAAGATTGCTTTATAAATTGTTGGACTTTCATAAAAACTTTGTTGATACAGATTCGACAGTCCTCAATTTAAATGACAGCTATGTAAATTAATGGTGATAGTAAATAATAATATGTTCATAAATGATGATCAGAAATAAAGTCGTTTTTGCATTATTATTAGTTTGATTTCGTCGTCACACATTAGTGACCACGTGTGACAAGGACGGGGACCCCAAGGAACATGTACTCTGGGATGTAATTACTTATAGATAGCTTGTTAAGATTTATGATTGATTTATGTTTGTCTGTAGATACTATGAGTTAAAGAAAATATGAAGGGGGCGGGAGTTTCACTGGGCAAAAGCCAAAAATATAATTTTTAAAATTCAAAGTGAAGCCACTACTGAATGTGACACGGTTTTCGCACTTCGACTACAGTTCTAATTTAGTAATCCATGTTTCTTGTAACATTTGGAACCAGACATAAATAAGACAAATTACAAGCCATCTATCTATTTTTAATTGGTTTGGTACCTAATTAATTGTACAAGATGTGATACAATAGGCTGTCTTTTTTTTTTATTTCTTATAAGATAGTGCTATCGCTAAAAGCGATTTCTTCCAGACAACCTAAGGGTAAGCAGTAAAAGACAGTAGATACATACAGTAAAGGGTAAAGTAAATAAAACAGCGTGCGTATCATCCAACAACTACTTTATTGTTATCATCACGTTCCACTAGAAGCCGGGGTCCCAGCCGGTGACGTCAGCGACATCGTTCAGCGTGTAGCAGAGCACGGTGTCCCCGGGCTGCGCCTCCACCGGCGGCTCGAACCGCAGCCCGCACTCCGTGTCGCGCTTCACCGTCGTCACCTCGTCCTTTAGGTGCTTCATTGATGCTAGCTTGCCTGTGGACGTAGAACGTATTATCGATACGTAAGACAGAAGAAAGAAGGAAGAAAAAAGTAGTGCTGTGCAGTGAATATATTGCAGTAGGGTACAGAAAAAAACTACGTATGCTTTTATGTATAAGGGTCCCCGCAGACTGACTGCAGTCACCGGTGGCTGTGGCGCTTCTTTTTAGAAGCGCGGTCCGGCCAACAGCCGCTTCGGCTGAATTCTGCTCACTGTTATTGCAGCTGTTGGCCGTTGGCCGGATCGCGCTTCTAAAAAGAAGCACCACAGCCGCCGATGGCTGCAGTCAGTTTGCGGGGACCCTTAGACCCCCTTTCCTTTAATTACCAGTGGCGATTTCTCTAAGATGGCGTAGATGGCGCCGCCATACCATAATTTTTAAGCATTAAATAAAATGTAAAAAATCATATATTTACAACCTAATTATTTAGACCTAGGTACAATAATTGCATTTTACGAGCGCTGGCTGCGGTCTTCTATCACGAACGCGACTCGCGGCGATTGTGTTCGCGTTCAGTCGGTGCCGAGCGCGGCAGAGGCGAGCGATGCGCTCCTGGCAGCGCATGCCTAGTCCATACAAAGTCGTTGGCCCGCGCCGCCCGCGCCTCTTCGATCGCTTAGTATCACCATAGTAAAATTATACTGTGGTATCACCGTATCACTGAGTTTGAAACGCGGGTCTGGCGCTGTGAATGGCGCACTACCTAACGAGTTTTCGCATGTTTTTCGTGATAGTGTAGATTTGTGATTACGGTTTCTATCTTTCTATTGATTTAATTTACTTTTTATTTAGTAGGTAATTAGTTAATAATGAAATGACATTAAATTATGAGTGATTCAACAAAATCTGTGATACAAGAACTTTTAGAAAGACCTTTCACGACGAGATCGTTTGCCGAAAAACGGTTGATAGTGGAAAATGGACTTTCACTATGGGACCAACCCTAAAATCGCGAATAAACATCAGCTATTTCATACAAAAATGAAAAGTCAAATTGTATGAAATTTCTTTTTAACCGACTTCAAAAAAGAAGGGTATATGTTTTTTTATGTACGTTCAGCGATTATTTCGTTGTTTATGGGCCGATTTTGATAATTCTTTTTTTATTATAAAGTAGATATGCGCAGTGGGGTCCCGTGATAAGGACATCAGGATCTGATGATGGCATCTCAGGGAAATCGAGGGGAACTTTCGAAAATTGTATGGACAACTAGTGTGTTTGTTCATGTTATCATAAGTACATTAAAGCGTTACTATTTCATGAAGATCTGGAGTCGATCTGATGAAGCCGAAAGACAGTCGAGGGAACTCCTCAACTATTTACTGCAGTTATCTAGTGTTTGGGCTTGATTAATTTGTAGCGACGAGAACTTTACACTTACATGTTGAATTGAACGCCATCTGGCGAGTAGTTTTTGAGTTATCTCTACTTATCAAGATTGAAGTCGGTTATTTTTCTTGTAAAAAGCAATTATTTGCGATTTCAAAGTAGGTTCCTTAATGAAAGACTGCAAGTTTGTTATATTGTCCGTCTGAAGAAATGGTTTTCCGGTTATGCGCACTTAACACTACACCCTATATAACAAAAGCTGGAGCCACCCCAATTATAAACACCAGGAATCGCCACTGTTAATTACATGAGATCTTAAGAGAGCGGGGACTTCATCACGTAATTACTAATACTGTTGCTACCTCCTCGTCGCTTCAAACCAAGCTGACAACAGTTTAAGTTCATTCATATACCTTCTACGTGTGAGTGAGGGTGAGAGGGAAGGACTGACCATTAGCCTTACCCCCCTGCGTGTACCACGTGTGCTAGTGCACGCCTCACACGCCCGCTTGGAACGACAGACAACGACAGAATATCAGCTTGTGCAGGAAAAGGGGAGATCTCCCGCCAGGCGATGTCACCGCCTGGGGACCGCGGTACGAATGTCAACTTCGGACCATTTGTATATGTAGTTTGTATATCTTGAAATCTTGATAGCGCGGTTGCGGATGCGTCTTCTGATTGGCCAGTTCAGTATGACGCGTGTGACGTAGTCTATTGTTTACTGCACTCGTTGCTTGTGGTTGCGTGGTCAGCATCATGTGCGGCGCGCGCTCATATTACTTTAGTATCGCGCCGCTACAAGCTCAACGTTATTTAACTAGTAGTTTAAATACACCAACCGTCAAATATAACTTCCCCGCTGCGCAGCAGACGGTAGCGCGCGTTGCGGGCCAGGGCTCCCTTGACGCAGCGCGCGCCCGCCACCGGCAGCCGCCGCCGCCCCTCCGACACCGAGAACGACGCTAGCACGTTCGCCTCGCCTACCACACACAAACATACACATTATACACATATAACTACTTAACTACACACATACGTTGTACTATCAGCGGTAATTTTTCTAATGTCGAAAATACAATGTGGTTACCATCAATGAAATAATTTAATTTTTAACAAAAAATAACTAACATCAAAATAGATAAGTAGAGAGAGAAAAAAACTTATCATCACATGTCGCTCAAAATTATATGGGACCAGACATATAGCAATATCTTCCTATCCTTATCAGGTATTCCCGGAACGCTATGACATCAGGTTCTTCAGGTAAGGTGTAAATAGAGTTGTCCTACAAGAGTACGAGGTCAACGTAATACTGGTGAGTCCTCGTGTTACTCGTGCCCATAGGCGACAACGACCACTTACCATTAGGTAGATTGTCAGCCCTTCCTCATAAAAACATCAACCATCTCACCAAGTATCTCCTCCTCCTGCCGGCGCGGTATGCGCGCGCTGATCTCGTCCTTCACGTCGTGCACGAGGCGGTATATGACGTCGTGGCGCCGCACGGGGACGCCCGCGCCGCGCGCCGCAGCCGCGAGCGCCGCGCCGCACTCCATGTTGAACGCGTATATCACCGCGTTGAACGCTGATGCTATCTGTGTACAGTGATGTTAGCGTTAGTGCCAGTTCCATCACTAATATTATAGATTGAACTAATTTGATTTAGTGGCAACGCTTATTCCTATCTCTATGCAACGCTTACTTTCTAAACGTCAATCGTGAATTGCTGTTAGTTGTCAATCAATCGTGAATTGAACTCGTCAATGTCATGGTTTGTTTTGTTACTTTGAGTGCTTATTTTGCGCCAAAATGCCAAAAACTATTATATTATAACAATTAATATTCATAGTCGTGAAAGAAAAGTGGTTTTCTATGTGCTAAAATGTCATGAGCGTTACTATAACTTTCAACGAAACAATAACCGACTTCAAAATTTCTAGAGTAACGAAAGACAAAGAGAGGGAGAGACAACTCAAAAACAACCCGGAAGGCGCAATGGTTAACACGCCGGCACGCTGTTCCGAGGGTCCTGGGTTCGATTCCCAGCGAGGGAGCAATTTGAATGAGTTTAAATTTCCGTTCTCGGTCTGGGTGTGTGTCCTTGTCTTGTGTGTTGTCCAAGGCACCCACGACACAGGGAATCCTAGTGTGGAGCTTTGAGTGTGAAGCGTTATTATTATTATTAACTACTTATTACTTACCACCACGTATACCACACAACCACTTATTAAAAACCAAAATTAATCTGCTCTTTGAAAAGTTATGCGTGTTTGAAAAAGTATATAAGTATCTAATTGAGAATTCCCTCGTTCTTATGTAGTCGGTTAAAGATAACTATACATTGACGCGCGTTACCTCGACGTCGTTGGGTGTGACGGGTCCCACGCCGCAGTGTACTAGATCCAGCCGGACGCGGTCGTGCTCGTCGTACGTGGCCAGCAGGTCCACGATCGCCTCCACCGACCCGTCCACGTCGCCTGCGGGACATTCCACATCTCACAGTACATTCATGTTTAGGTTTACAAACATTTACTACTTGAAATATTTGAATAATATAATTTTGTTTGAAACGTCGCTATTCTGGTGTTTGGTGGTGACGTCAGCGTGCGTGACGTTTGAGGATCTACTATTGAGTATTTATTGAAAACAGCACTGGTATTATTTAAACATTAAAAGTTAATGAACTCTCTGTTTTAATGATACAGAACAAGAATAAAAACTGATATTTAAATCCACGCCTTTCCCATCACAAACATTAATAAAAGACTGCGCATCGATCAACCGCGCGTACTAACAACTTTAACCTCTCCTCCCCCTTACACCTTTCCCCCACCCCCGTACCTTTAACAACAACACTGAGCGTCGGATGCGTATCCTCATCGATCATCTTCTCGCGCGGCCCCTCCGGCCGCAGCCGCAGGCCGCCGCTGTGTCGCTGTCTTCCGACGCCTTGCAATAACTAATAACCTCCTCCCTCCCTACCACATACCTTTAACAACAACACTCAACGTCGGATGTGTGTCCTCTACTATCATCTTCTCGCGCGGCCCCTCCGGCCGCAGCCGCAGGCGGCCGAGCGCGCGGCGGCGCTGCAGCGCGGCGCGGTAAGCCGCACGGTGCTCGGCCGCGCGCTCCGCCGCTGCGTCGCTGTCTTCTTCTGCCTTACTGCGCATGCGCTGCGCCGTGCGCCAGCGCATTACTTCTGCGGCGCGTTTCTGTGTGTGTAACACGGCTCATACTATAGTCTAATTTTTTCTAAGTGCAGTTTGGATCATAAAAGATAAACTAAAATATAAATTATCGATAAAAACAAATGTGTCATCGTAGGCAGGTGCACGGCGACGGTGCGATAACAAACGGTGCAGCGAATTGTTATGTTATGATTACTCTAGTCGACAATAAAATGCGTATCACTTTACCCGTTGCTCATAAGGTCCGTGAGTCGGAGAGAGAGCAAAATACTCGCTTCATTTAGAAACATCACGTAGAAAAAAAATATACTATAGTGCGGATGTGAAGCTTCATGTATTGCGAGCTCGAGCGATGCACACATTCATACCGTTCATGGACACACATGCTCGAAACATTGTTCAGTAGTGGTTCAAAGTGGTTCTATATTTCGTGTCTGTGAACGGTGTCTACGTGTGCGTTACTCGAGCGCGCAATATTTACTGCTTTACATCTGCACTACTGTATAATTTGTAACGTTACCAATCTGTACCTAAATGGCCAAGAATACAAAATTGTCACTATCCACAAAAAGCAACTTTATAACCTGTTCTTACGGTTCAGTTTAGCTTGTGAACTATTATAATACTAGTAAATCCGCCCTCGCTTCGCTTCGGGAAACCAGTCCCTTCAAAAATCTCTATAAATTTTAACAAATTATGTTATTCCGATGTCTAAGATATATTACTGCAAAGTTTCATGAAAATCCGTTCAGTAGTTTTTGCGTGAAAGAGCAACAAACACACATACACACACACACATCCTTACAAACTTTGACATTTATAATATTAGTATGGATTTAATGCAGCTGGCAGTGTGTGACGTACCTCCGACTCGACCTCGAGCACCTGGTCCCCGGCGGCGGGCAGCTCGCGCCAGCCCAGCACGACCGCGGGGCGGGCGGGCGGCGCCGCGTCCAGCGACCGCCCGGCCGCGCCCTGCAGCACGCGCGCCTGACCACCGACATTAATTATACAATAAATAACGCTTCACACTCATATTTTATTTATTTTATTTATTCATAGCCCCACACTAGGATTCTCTGTGTCATGTGCCATGAACAACATACAAGACAAGGACACACCCCCAGACCAAGAACGGAAATTCAAACTCATTCATTCATTCAAATTTCCGCCTCGCTTAGAATCGAATCGAACCCAGGATCCTTTAATTGGCGACCGGCGTAACCATTGCACCATTCGGGCCGTCCAGTATACTGCACAGATACCAGTATAGTGCATAGCCTCAATATAATCAAGGTCTAGAGCCGTGGTTGTTACCACGCTCGCAGCCGGTGTATTTGAAGCGACTGAAGAGTGTGCAAAACTGTAGCACGCGGGCGCTCATGTTGCAAACTGTAACTGCGGTACATAACCGCGGCCCAGATTGTGCCTACACAGGACTTGATAGGTATAGAGGGCCCTACATAAGCACCATCTACACACATCAAAAGTGTCTAGGGATCAAGCATTTTTATGCGGATTTCTTGAGATTGAGATGTGGCGTTTCGTGTGCTTTTCTGATGAGTCTCGTTTTGGTATGAGACCGGATACAAGACGTATACGACACTGGAGAACCCCTGGACGCCAACAGCGATTAAAATCCTGCCAGGAAGTCCATCCTTATAGTGGTGGAACCATCATGGTATGGGCGGGTATTTGGATCGGCGGAAGAACTGAGTTGATTTGGATCAGAGGCAACCTCAACGCTCAAATTTATGCTGAGACGATTGTATCAGACGTCATCGTTCCTCTACAAGTGCAAATCGGTCCCTTATTTCAGTTAATGCATGATAATGCACGACCGCACACCGCAAGAGTTGTAAGACAGACTCTCGCCGCAGCTAACATCAATGTCCTGCCCTGGCCTGCTCAGTCGCCAGACTTGAACCCGATTGAGCATGCATGGGATATGCTACAGAGAAGAGCTCTGCCGAATATGGAGGGTATCCAGTGGCAAGAAGACCTTTTTTTGTTGTTGCAACGAACATGGGCGGCCATTCCACAGCGTGATTTGGATGAACTCATTTTGAGTATGCCAAACCGATGTTCTTGTGTTGTTAGTGTTCGCGGTAGAAACACGGATTATTAATTGTTTAAGTTACCCAATAAAATTTTAAAGAAAACTGTTATTTCAGTCTTTTTTTCGAACTTTAATGTTAGTGGTTCAAATGTCAAAAATCCCTTTATTAGGAAAATGGCAAATTTCTTTATTAATGCAAAGGTGACTTGGTTTATCGTTACTGTGACAAACGAAAACACTTTATTTGATGAATCCTTAAAGAAAATTTTAATTAATATCAATCAGGAGAAAAGTTATTGCAAAAATATATGTTGATCCCTAGACACTTTTGATGTGTGTATCTATCACAATGAGCTACACTCACCTTCGCCCAGCCGTGGCCGGCCACGAGCACGCAGCCGCGGCGCAGCGTCCCGCGCTGCACCAACACCGTCGCTTGCTTACTGTACACACAAACACTTGTTGCATAAAACAAAGTTGGCTTGCAAGTTTTTGCTAGTTTGGAATGGTATATCCTTATGCTTTTACATTGATTTAACATAAAAATAAAATTAATAAATAATGGAATTAGAAACAATCAACACACGTACCAGTAAACAAATTCTTATTTACGTGAGTACTTCTGCATAATATATGCAAGTGTACGTGTGCGTGCATACGTACATACGTATTACGTATACGTGCCTACAAGTCAGTGTATTTACGTATACGCATTCAGCTCACGGACTAACCTTTGTTTCAAGTACGAGGCGGTCAATGTTGCCTGCAATAACGTAACTGTGTGCGTGTAAGTGTACATGCGTGCTTGCGTTCGTATGTGAATGTGCGTGCGCGTGCGTGCAGCGTGCTTCCTTAAGTATGTTTGCATACGTGTATGTGCGTTCATGTGTGTGCGTTCCTGCGTGTGCGTACGCGCGTATGCGTAGCTGCGTGTGCGTACATGCATAGGCATACGTATATGTGCGTGCATGTGTGTGCGTTCCTGCGTATGCGTACGTGCGTGGCGTACATGCGTGTGCGTGTACGAGCGTGCATTCGAGTACGTATGCGTCGGTACCTATACACAAGTGCGCTGACGCATCCGATATATCTACACATACCCAGCCTTCGCATCGACCTTGGCCTCCAACACGACGTCCTCGACCTTCCCGTCGTAGTCCGCCCGCAGGTCCAGCATCTGCGCCTGCAGCGCGAGCGCGTCGAGCAGCGCGGGCAAGTGGAGCCGGCGGAGCGCTAATATGGGCACGGCTTGCACATGTGCTTGCTTAGATATGTTTGCGTACGTATGTGCGTTCATGTGTGCGAGTTCCTACGTGTGCGTACGCGCGTATGCGTACCTGCGTGTGCGTACATGCATAGGCATACGTGTATGTGCGTTCATGTGTGTGTTCCTGCGTATGCGTACGTGCGTAGCGTACATGCGTGTGCGTGTACGAGCGTGCGTTCGAGTACGTATGTGTCGGTACCTATACACAAGTGCGCTGACGTATCCGATATATCTAAACATACCCAGCCTTCGCATCGACCTTGGCTTCCAACACGACGCCCTCAACCTTCCCGTCATAGTCCGCCCGCAGGTCCAGCATCTGCGCCTGCAGCGCGAGCGCGTTGAGCAGCGCGGGCAAGTGGAGCCGGCGGAGCGCTGAGATCGGCACGGCTTGCACGTGTGTGCGCGTGCGTGCTTGCTTAGGTACGTTTGCGTACGTATGTGCGTTCATGTGTGTGAGTTCCTGCGTGTGCGTACGCGCGTATGCGTACCTGCTTGTGCGTACATGCATAGGCATACGTGTATGTGCGTTCATGTGTGTGCGTTCCTGCGTATGCGTACGTGCGTAGCGTACATGCGTGTGCGTGTACGAGCGTGCGTTCGAGTACGTATGCGTCGGTACCTATACACAAGTGCGCTGACGCATCGATATATCTACACATACCCAGCCTTCGCATCGACCTTGGCTTCCAACACGACGCCCTCGACCTTCCCGTCGTAGTCAGCCTGTAGGTCCAGCATCTGCGCCTGCAGCGCGAGCGCGTCGAGCAGCGCGGGCAAGTGGAGCCGGCGCAACGCTGAGATCGGCACGGCTTGGACCTCGCCGCCCACCGCCTCGCATACTACGCCGTGTTGGGCGAGTGAACGGATCGTGCGCTCCTGGTGACGATAATAACAAGGTATTAATTACTCCTAAAAAAAAAGCTACAACCCACTATAATGGCCCACTACTGAGCACGGGTCTCTCCTCATTACTGAGGAGGCCTAGAGCATACTCCACCACGCTGCCCCAATGCGGGTTGGTGGAGGGTTAGTGGCCAACCCAGTGTCGAAAGTTTTCAAGCCGCCCGAAGGATTCCGACATGGCTTAACGATTGCTATCAATCGATAACAACCGGGACCGACAACTTTACGTGCCCTCCGAAGCACGGAAGCGCTTAAGAAATTTTGCCACTAGCGGTCACCCATCCGACTACCGACCGCGCCCGCTGTTGCTTAACTTTGTCAATCACTTAGGATCGACGCAAGCCGCCGGGCTATGAGCGCTTCAGCCGCCGGGCTATGAGCGTATAATTACTCCTATTTTGGATGTTTTAGGGTGCTACCAGACCAATCGATCGGCGATCGATCGTCGTGTGAGCGTAACTAGGTAGGGTCAGGATGGAGGGGGATCTACTATTGTTTTATCCAGTAAAAAACTGCCTCAAAACTATGATTTCCTCTTTGACGAGGAGCTTCGCCCCCACTCCTAGGACCACGAGCTAGATACGCCCATGTTTTTTTGGGTTATAATAACTATATTTATGAACACAAAACATGTATTAAACCAATTCTTAATAACTATATTTACATTTTATTTTATTACAAACAAACACAAATAAACGAAATTGAGGCATACCTACAATGTTCACACCTGGCTTGTCGATTTTGTTGATCGCCACCACAATGGGAACTGCAACAAAATTAAACTTTTAAGTTATCGCGTTGATATCAATGTTGCAGTTAAATTCTATACAGTGTCTGTGAAAGCACTGTATTGTCCGATAATTACATAAAAACTATAAACTCTGCATAAATCACATAAACTCAAATCCAATCCGTTTCGGAATAAATTAAAAAAGTATTGATCTATAAGCCCACTGTACGGGGACGTATAAACTTCACAATAAAACAAGGTCAAAGAAGAACATTAAATCCATACTAATATTATAAATGTGAAAGTGTGTTTGTTTGTTTGTGACTCTTTCACGTCGCAACATGGCTATTATATGGTATGGTTTATGTGTGTGGGGATAGTTAGGAGGGTGGAGAGTGACGTAGGCTACTTTTTACTGCGGAAATACATCTCATTCCCATGGGAAGATCGATGTTTTGTTAGTTGCTAGATATTTAGTTCCGGATGTTGTTAATAGATGGCGTTAGTAAAATTCATTTGCAAGTTCTGAATGACGCTATCAAATACTACATGTAATTTACTTATGTCATAGGCAAATGTCATATCTGATTTTCCAGTATATCATTTATAATAGGCTACTGTTTAGCCGAGATACCTACGGGAGCGGGACCTACGTGGCTGTTACCTACGGGTCCCGAAGCGAAGCGCGGGCGGTTCTCTAGTTTAGAAATAGATTTCTTTCACCCCCACAACATACCATCAGCCTCGCGCGCCATGCGGATGCTCTCGACCGTCTGCGCCATGACGCCGTCGTCGGCCGCCACCACCAGGCACACCAGGTCGGTGGCGAGCGCGCCGCGCGCGCGCATCGCGGCGAACGCCGCGTGCCCCGGCGTGTCCACGAATGTTACGCGCTCGCCGGTTGGGAGCTGCACTGTACACACAAATATAGCTCTTAGCTGTACTATACACCAGAACACAAATATAGCTCTTAGCTGTACTATACACCAGAACACAAATATAGCTCTTAGCTGTACTATACACCAGAACACAAATATAGCTCTTAGCTGTACTATAGACCAGAACACAAACATAGCTCTTAGCTGCACTGTAGACCAACACAAATATAGCTCTTATTCACTGTCTCCGAGAAGGTATATTGCACTAGTGCTGTACAATGCACGGGCGTGGGTCAATGAAATGATGGTCAGGTTGAGACTGGCTTAATTGGGCATTTATATTACTAGCTGCATTACCTTATTAATTAATTAAACTATCGTAGGGATCGGTGAAGGGGACTGTAGCCAACCAATATTTATTTAACAACTGCCCTTGCTGTTGTATCATAAATCACTTCATAGCGACGCATTTTTGGTAGTTGCTAAATGATTCCATAATTATGAATACATGGAATATAGAAAGCAATCATTAGTTGTTACGTAAAGATGGTTATGTCTACGGCAGGCCTAAAAATATTGTGTAACAGGTAGGTTGTAAATAAGTTATATATTGAAATAAAAAAATCAGTATCATGCGTATTGTTAGCGTTACCCTCAAAAGCCCCAATATGCTGAGTGATGCCCCCAAACTCGGTGTCAACCACTGACGTATTCCTCAAGGCATCTAGCAGCGTGGTCTTGCCGTGGTCCACGTGGCCCATCACGCACACCACCGGCGGCCGCGGCCGCAGCACCTCGGGCGGCGCGGGCGGCTGCGGGACTGCGTCCCTGTTCTAATGGGGAACAATGTACAAAGTCAAAAAACCATCGGGTCTTTTAGGGTGCCTTTCCACCAGAGATGTGCTATGCTACATTGCTAAGGATGCGTTTAACATCCACCAATCACATACTTTGGCCCGCCTAGAAACCCCCTAAGGGCTAAATGTGATTGGTGGATGTCAAATGCATCCTTTGCAACGTAAAGCACACTTAGTAGGGAATCGGACCTCTCGCTTTGTAGGCAGAGCCACTAGTAACTATATTATGGAATCGAAAAATGAAGGAATCTTAAGTAGAAGCAATACATACTATATTAATTATTGTCTATCTGTCTGTCTGTGAACTTTGAAGGCTGGTAGATGGTAGAAAATAGATAAATATTGATGATGATACACGTCATATATGATGAAAAATGACATATAAAAACTTAATGATACCTGTTCTTCCTCAGTTTCTTCATCAGGCCTAGGAACTATTTTGAATCTGTACCCAGATATTTTTACCACATCCCTAACAATGTGAGGGTTGTGTATCACAGTGGTTGGTTTATATTCCACTGTTGAGTTCTTGTCAGCAAACTCCAGGACTTTGTAAACATGATCTAAAACAACAGTGATATATTTAGGATCAGTTAGTGACAATAAAGATATTGTAATTTTATGTTTAGCACTTTTTTCTAAATGGCTGGAGTTTCAATACTCCGTGCACCTCTAAATTCCAGTTATGTGCATATTAAAAATACTTATCATAGCTTTGATGAAGGAAAACATTGTGAGGAAACTTTTAGATATGAGAGATCTCCATAACATTCTCAAAGGTGTGAAGTGACAATTTGCTTTCGGGCAGTGTAATAAACCCCTGTACCCCACACACTGTGAGGAGAGACCTTATTCCAGTGGGACTGTTATAGATTACAATGATGAATTGCAATCGTAATACTCACCAACATCTTTCTTCAAAACCGTTGCTATATCTTGGACCGTCATGCCCCTCCATATGCCCACCACTTCAGACCCAGCTTTAGGAGAGTACCGGATCACTCTGCGCCCATGACTCTCCGCTGCCTGTCATATTGTTTCATTTATTATTATACAGAAACTACTTTTTTCTAATTTTATTTTTAGAATTACTTAAATAGACTAGATTATAACCTTTGGCAAATTAAATAAAAATTCATGAACTTTTTAACCTTTGTTACTAAATAATATATTAATTCCATAAATACAAACTTTCTCTTCAACTGTTCTTCTTTTCTTGTAATTTACAGCCGTCACTGAAGCATATCTAGTGAAATTATTTACTATGCTTGGCAATTTTAAGCTTTTGTTTTCAGCCAGTTGTAAAATACATTCACTTTTAATCTGCCGTAGAGGTAGCCTGGAACACAAAATAACATGTAATTATTATAAATATTTTAATTTAATTGGTTACTTAACTGGAAATTAGAAATACAATACATGTAAAATCAATAATTTTACCTACAATATTTTCAATCAATATGTTCCAGAGAGGATTTTAAATTTTTAAGGTGTGTTCAATAACCATTTTTGCTGCTGTATACTAGATGAATAGTGGGTGATAGTAAAAGAGAAACAGAAGTATTACAAAGTAACTATGATTTAAACAGCCTATTTGGTAGTGACCCCATCTGCAAAATGGGGATCCCAGGTTTGATTCCCAGCTGTGGCAGATACTTATGTGACTGATAAATGTGCTTTTAGGACATGAGAATGTTAGTGCGGGACTGTGAGTATGTCACCGTTCTTGTAATATTATCCTTCATTAACAACAATGAAAGATAATATTACAAGAACGGTACAACTTTGTGTTCTATTTTATCAATCTGTCTCCTTCATTCACACAATATAGTCATTATTACTCACACACACACACACAGTATATCAATCCAAAGTTTTAATTAATACTGTTAAATAATCATTAAATACCATAATTAGTGGTTAACTTACCACTTAAACAGTAGACTTTTATACATTTTATTAAAATAGCGTTGTCGTTCTATTCAATGTTTCTTATGTCTGTTAAATAAATATCAGAGCTTAAAACTACACGTGTACATATTATAGAAGTTTAAAAAACTACCTTTCAGTCATGTAACTATTTTTAATATTACAAAACAAAGTTCGACCTAACCTCTAAACATTTACTTTAACTGTCAAATATGATATTACTGTGCTGTCAACTGTCAATCAATTCAAACTTTTTAAAAATTTCTCAATCACAGAATTTTCTAGTACCTACCTACTTACACGATTTTCTTCAATGAAAATTTGTCTATGGTTAAGTAAATTTTATTAATGAAATTATTTCATAGCAATAAATTTATAACAAATTTATAAAATGAAGAATATTTCGAGTGTTAGATAAAATATAAGTAATAATTGACTTTATTTTTGGGGAAATATATTAAAATTATAGTTGTTTTGCCTATTTAGATTCTTACACCTCAACTACATCAATATTATATTGGCATGAAAAAACATTTTCAAAGAAATAAACGATTTTTGTCATCACAATTACTGTAAATATAATTATTTATAACTTTAGCAAAGATAATTTTAGATTAAAAGTAAATCATAGACAATTACTATTTATGTCCGCCATTCATTCTTTTGAGTTGCTTTTTCGTTTTACGATACGATTCCGTCGGAGCGAGCACGATTTCGGATTTGTCATCGGGTTCGACGCAACACCATCGTTTGCAACTAATTACGTAGAAGAAGACAATCAAGCTGTTATAAAACCCACGCGTCGGCTCTTTACATCATCGTCACAATCTCAGTTCAGTGAAATAGTTTAGTGAGACGAGATCGTATCTAACATCCAGTGATGCTTTTCCTCGCCTTATACGTTATCGGTCGCGACGTTCGTTCGAGTGCCTGATGGTGCGGGAAGTATGTGCGATTAACGGAACAAATCAGAGGGAGGACTCAGCATGGGGGCCTTTTTGAACAAACCCGAAACTAAGAAATATAACGAAAGCGGCGAGGGTAACGGACTTCGCTATGGCGTGGCATCGATGCAGGGCTGGCGCGTGGAGATGGAGGACGCTCACCACGCGCAGCTCACCCTGAACGGGACCCTGTCGGACTGGTCGTACTTCGCGGTGTTCGACGGGCACGCGGGGGCTCGGGTGTCGGCGCACTGCGCGGACAACCTGCTAGAATGTATCCTTCAAACGGACGAGTTTCGGCGGGAAGAGATAGCGGAGGCGATCCGCGCCGGCTTCCTGGACCTGGACAAGAAGATGCGGGAGCTGCCGGAGCTGTCTAACGGGGAGGAGAAGTCGGGCTCGACGGCGGTGTGCGCGTTCGTGTCTCCGAAGCAGATCTACATAGCGAACTGCGGGGACTCGCGCGCGGTGTTGGCGAGGCACGGGATGCCGATATTCGCGACGCGCGACCACAAGCCGGAGCTGCCGTCGGAGAAGTCTCGCATCGTGCAGGCGGGCGGGTCGGTGATGATCCAGCGCGTGAACGGCAGCCTGGCGGTGTCGCGGGCGCTGGGCGACTACGAGTACAAGAAGGTGCTCGACCGCGGGCCGTGCGAGCAGCTGGTGTCGCCGGAGCCCGAGGTGTCGGTGCACGAGCGCTCGGCGGCGGACGACGAGTTCCTGGTGCTGGCGTGCGACGGCGTGTGGGACGTGATGAGCAACGAGGCGCTCTGCGCGTACGTGCACTCGCTGCTGCAGCTCACCGACGACCTAGAAGCCATCACCAACCAGGTCATTGACACCTGCCTATATAAGGTGAGTGACTTTTACTATTCCCTATATAGATGTATAAATGTGGAACTTGTCCTTAGAGACTAATGACAGTAAGTTGTTTTGTAGAGATAATACTACAACAGTGTTAACCAAAGCCATTCACCTAATGTTACCTGGATATCTTGCGTTAGTGTGGGTTATTTTTGGCACAGCTATAAGCACACTAGCACTCTGTTTGCTTCAACATTGACTCTGTCATTTGTACTTTGTATGGTGGTCAGATACTTTCCAATTAAGTGTTTGACTTAATTTCAGTTATAGACCTATAAATGAAAAGCAGATTTAGGCCTAAAAACAATATGTAACTAATATTAAAACTGCAACATTACTTGTATCAATGTTATCAGACTACTTAATGAGAGTGAAG